>OZ014555.1:13701004-19526221 GCA_963966155.1 Clivina fossor
AAAGACAGGCGGGAAAAAATGCAGTGCTAAATTTTCTGTGGTTTGCCGTAAATATAATTAATTAATATAATATGATAATTTGTATTGTAATTATAGATATTATTAACTATGTAATAATAATTATTGAAAATTTGTTTAATGTTTATTCTACATTTAATATCGTTACAGTTTTCATTACTTATCGAACATTTATTTTATTACATTCATTTTTAGAATATTCCAATGAACACATTTTGATTAACATTTAGAAAATGAAATTTAATTTTAATGTTTATCGTAAAATGTCGTTCAAACGTAGTAAATCTTGCCCCTAATAAAAAAAGAATATAAACAAAGATATGAACGATAATGTAAAAATCCTTTCTTGTTTGTGTGTTATTAAAATACTTTAAAATGTAATTTTCAAGAGTATTTATTACTTCAAACTTCAGACTTCAAACACAGGCACAGGAACCCTCCCCACTTGCACAGTTTTACAAACGTTTTGAACATTTTTGCTCCAAAATACTTTTGTACTGCGCAGTCAGCGAAAAAATTAGAGGGAACATTAAGCTATAATCGTATTTTGATAAGAAATCAACATAAAGTGTCGAACGCGTTCCGTTCCTAAAAAAAAAGTACCGGAATGACGTTTCGGCTTGATAGCGGGCCTTACACGATCATCCGGAATGACATTCAGACCAAAGATTGGCATTCTGATTAAAAGATGTAAGGTCAAGACTAACAGATTAATGAATGGATTGACGGATTTTCAAATATTTTGAAATCTAAACTTCAATTGCAGGAAGTGGAGGGATGACTGACAGTCTAAATGCTTCTCCCAGTCGCAAGGAATCTTAAAGTAACCGCTAATCTGTCACACAAGCTGATATTGAATATTTCATAATATGATGCCAACATGATGATCAACGTGTTAAAAAAAATTTTCGTCCATACGGAAGTCATTTTTATAGTCATCTAAACCATTGGTTGCTGAGATCTCAGTTTGTTTCACTTGATCTCAAACTGTCAGTTTGACTGATAAGTATAAGGGTTTTGTGATTGAAGTGAGGAATAACAGTCTGATTGACCGTGTAAGCCCCGATTAAAATATGTCACATTATGAAAACAATTGCATAAAACATAATAAAACAGACAACGCTAAAACTGTCTCTCAGAGACATTTCGAAAAAAACACATAAATTATGTTTAAAATCACTATACTTAACCGAAATAAGTTTACATATCTATCATCTAATATATTATAGAACTCTCGCATTATTAATACCCAAGAATTAATCACGATTTTTTAGATCTCTTCTCAAAGCACCACCTTAAAATGGTAACTATGCTCAAAATATGTTTGGGATATGAAATGATATAAGCGATATAAGTGATATAAGCTGCCAAATCACATATCAAATGCTCCAGAGCATTGTACTATAACGACAATTGTTCCAAATCATGCATTCTTAAAAATGGCCCTATTTTCGACTTGAGCGACCTCTAAATATCGTTTGATTTGATTGATGTGAGATCTGCACAACTTTCTTTGAACAGCTTTCTCATATACTAGATGAGCAGCAACAAATTCGAAACTTTGTTTTTTTTTTGGCACACACCTAATACATCATATTAATTTTTTAATTACAAATAAAAAGAAATTAATGGTTAAATAATACCAAAAAATTTAAAGCACAAAAACCTTCTAAACAAAAGTAAAAATTTAGAATTAATATGTTCTCTATTTCTCTAGAAGATTTACAATAAATAATAAGACAGGAGAAATTAAAACATACAAAAAATATCAACTAAGTACTTGTATATCAAATATATTTTATGCTAAATCTTACAAAACATATTTTAATGTTTTTTAAAGAAATTAAAATACTGAAAAACAAATTTAGGTGATTATGTATTTTATTAAATTATTCTTCAGAGCAATTGAAAAGTAAAAGTAAGATATAAAATATAAAATTGTGTTAAAGTTATGCAATTTATCAATGGCGTACGCAAGGGAGATTAGGAAGATAAATCTCCTTTCAAAAATTCGAAAAACAAAATCAATGGAACACTAACTGTTCAAAGATAATTTACTTAAAACAATTTGAGTAAATAATTACTGTTAATTAAAATATACTTTAGTTTGTAATTTATTCATGTACTTAATTTACTTTTGTTTTTTAAATCATTTAAACTGTGAACTGCTAGAAGTGAAACACAACTGATTATTGACATTGGCAATTTGTGTTTCTCTACTTCTAAAGATACAAGAGATATGAAATGGGATGACCATGTTCTTCATATAGCAAATAAAACTGCTAAATTAATTTTTTTATTTACTAATTTATCGACACAGGTTGAAATAAATATACTACGTATAATCTATTTCAGTCTGTTTCAGTTAATTTTGAATTATGGTATCATAATGTGGTACTGGGGCACTGAGAGGAATAGATTATTTCTAAATCAAGAGTTGTAAAAATAATTGCAAAAGCAAATGTTAGGGATCATTGTTTAACTTTGGCTTCATTATACATTTTAAACTAGAGAAATACTATAATACTAGAGAAAGAACAAATTAGCAGTTCCAATGCATAAATCAAGCAAATTTAAAACGGGACCTAAGTACAATTGTATATTATATAACAAAATATATGAACGTATTAAAGATTTAAATGAAATTTAAAAAATTCTTTTGCAATATAGCTTTTATAGAATAGAACAATTTTTAAATACTGACTTATATTAAATTTTTATTATATTGACATTAAAATAAGTATTAATTTTACCATTTTGATTATTTTTTGATATTTATTTGACACATTATTTATGTATTGTTCTACTGTATTTCTTTAAAAGAATAATCACGTTAGACATAAGTTTAAAAACATTAAGATAAATTGGCATATGTTTTATATATTTTTCTTGTATCGAATTTATTATAATTATAGCAAATATGTATATTGTGTAGACGAAGCAAAACTGTATCTATGGTATTATGCAAACATAAATATTATTAATAATATTATTATTATTGCAAATTTTTTGGGAAAAATCTTCTAATGTAAGTAATTGTATTCAAGTACACGCACAAAATAAAATAAAAGCGACGTACTACTTTTCCATACATATAATATATTATGTATTTGTATATTTTACCCAAAAATGCTATTTTTGAGTACGTTTCACAAATTTTTTTATTGTAGTGCTGTTACCTTTAGACCCCCGCGACTATTTCTTATAACTTACTTTTTGAGTCTAGATCAATTTCTAATTGCACCATTATCATACCTTAATTGAAATTTGTCAGTATTATTTTAGAAAAATTAAAACAATTTTTCTTGAAATATTTTGTATTTACGCCACTGGAACCTACTGGTATTTAAAATAATATTTACCATATAAAGATTCATGGATATTTTCTTGATTATTTCTTATTTTTAATCACCAGTTATTTCTAAAGTATATCAGCAAAAAATGTACATGTAATTTTAAATACAGAGAAAATTTACGATACAGATCACTTTTTTCAAAAATGCAATTTTATGTTAAATTTTCTTATCAAGATATTATACGATACATTTTTTTTAAATATTTTTTGAGCAAAAATCGTACATCGTTATACGAAAAATGTTATATATGCATTGTAAATTAGATCTTAATTATAATTCTAATTATATTAAATGTGTGTGATGTTTATATTTCCTTAATATGTGTAGCATAATGTGAAAAGTTAGTTAGATGTTATGTTACTGTGCGGTCCCCATAAATGGTATCGCCTTGCACTCCTATTCATGTTAACACACAAACGTACATACTGAACGTATTGTAAACTAACAAAACATTGTCTTCTATAATAATATAACGGCATTTATTAATATGCATTTCACATATTATAAATGCACTTTTCTTATATATTATTTCTACTGTTAGTTTATCAATTATACCTATATATTTTAAACATAATTATTACATTTTTAATAATTATTAATGTATATAACATAAATTGTACCATATAATTGTACCAAATTTTTCAATTCAAGTTTATATAAATAATAGACGATATAACAAGTTAAATGTTTTTTTGCATATTTAGATAGCCAATTAGATATGGTATAAATTATCTAAAAAGGTGTATTCTATATCACTTCTGTTAAAATAATAGTTTATTAAAAGAAAAAATTTGACATTTTGCAAAAAATTCTTTGTTATGTCCAACATTTTTTACGGAATCTTAAAATTTTTCAACAAAATCTGTAAAATATTTTATGAGTCACTAAATAACTACAAAAAACTTAATTATGATAAACTTTTGCGTTTTTACCGACTGTCATATCACAGATATTGTAATTCTTACAAATTTGACAAATTGAGATTATTACAGATAAGCACGAATTAGGCTTATAGTAACACGAATCAACTATTTTTTGCGTGATTTCATATTTGAGCTTAATATGATCAACTTTCAGTAAAGATCTGCCAACCGAAAGGGGTAATTTACTATTGTCACTTTTATGTGTTTTACAAATATTTTGCAACAGGAATATATTTCGAAAAAATTATTTAAAAAAAAATTGCTAAACAAGTTATAACTAATAAATATTATACTAGGACATTGAACAAATAAATGTTCGTATTGTCATTGTAAAATTTGATATAATAATACTCAAAAATATTGAGATTTTTCAATTTTTTCCAACTTAACAGCCGATTCAATGACTGATTATCATGTGAAATTTTGGGAAAATTTAAAATCTCAATATTTTTGAGTATTATTATAATAAATATTATTTGGAATATGTTTCGATACAGCAAAATATTTTTGTTTTAACAATTTTTTATATTTTTACGATATAATTCTGTAAATAGGTGACATATTTATGTCAAGACAGTTTTGTTTTTAGTTATCATGACTACAGTAGTAGCCGTTATACAAATTTTTCAATGCCATAAATTTATTTAATACGATGTCGGTCGGTTCTGTAGAGGCCCGAGCATATTTTTTTGTTATAAACTTATAACTAGAAAAAAAATTGAATATTATATCTTAAAAAACGCATGTACTGCATGACTATTTTTTCCATTAAATTTAAAATTCAAATTTTAACCTGGCGAATTAGCAAAAAGAACTAGTAAAACTGATATATAATGCTTGTGGAAACAGTAGAATAATAATATAAAAAAATTTGGTTTTTTATCTCGTAACTTAAAACTTATTATTCTGTAATAACTAACGTATACTATCTTACACTATCAACAGAGTTTTTTGCAAAAACAAATCGTCGATAAACGAAATTTATCGGTCTGATTATGCCTATTATGTGTGTGTGTGTGTGTGTACGGAACGAAGTACAAGTAGAATATAATATAGGAATACGACACATTTTAGCATACGTCCTGATATTTTCCAGGAAACCATGACTGAATAATGCAAGATGAAGGAAATGTCAATTCCGGTTTCCGGACATGAGTTGAGAATAAAGGGAGCACTGAACACAAACACATACACACACAGACAAACACTCGTACATATGTACACTTAGATGTATAGAATTTATTTACCTGCTTATACCAAATCAATATCGAATTTCATATGTGATATTATTATTATTATATTGATATTACTTATTCAAGCAGTATATATATATATATATATATATATATATATATATATATATATATATATATATATAGAGCCATTTTAGACAGTAATAATTTGTTAATAATTTATGAATAAATATTTGAAATAAATCATGAATAAATATTTGCGATAGATTTATTTCACTAAATATTTATACTACTGCTACCAATTGTCAGCAAATATTTGCAACAGCTGGCTGGCAATGTAAAGTAATGGCGACTATTTGCTGTCAGTTTGTATCAGTGGTAGATGACATGAATGCGCATGTCCTCATAAATCTGTTTTAAATATTTAGTGAAAATAAATTAAACCCAAATATTTATTCATGAGTTATTACGGTTTTAAGTGACCTTAAAATTGTTGCCGGATAAGTATTACAAGCGAAAAAATAAAACTAAATGGGTACCTATTAAATTTAATTAAAAGTGAATTAGTTACTCCAACAAATTATAATTGAAGGAATGCAATAAAAATAAATATTTTTAAATCTATAGAAGAAAATATGCATTTATTTTTAATTAAATAATAAACTAAAATTAAAATTATTTTAAATGATTTTCAGTGAATCATTAACATCTTTTTAAAGTGTAAAAAAAAGTAACCAAAAAGTTAATATTCATTTCAATTATTTAAGATAAATATTTCGTATTTAAAAATATGAAACTGTTTTAGGTTATAGTTCTGCATTAATATTTATTTAAAATTGACGTTTCGACGAACTCAAGGGTCGTCTTTATCAGGAAAAATAATAAAAATGACATTATAGTAAATAACAAAACATAGAAACAAGTTACTAGGAAACAAATAATTAACTAGATTATAATTTTTTTATATAAATTTTTTTAATTAGTGGAAGCCAAATTTTATTTAACTCAGTGCCTTTAAAAAACAAAATAAAATTATAATTATTATACACATACATTCATACATACATACACAATCCCGCCATGTACCCAAAAGGGTGTGGCACAAATTCTTTTCATCATTCCGAAATCAGTGGCCTCCAAACATTCCTATACAAACAATCAACTTTTGCTTTATTTACATTTATAATTCCTTTCATACATGATCTTTTATTCCTACTACTTGGAAAATTTCGCTCACGCAAAACACTCTCAATCATACCACTCCAATTACTCATCGGACGTCCACGCAAACATATACCATCAACATCATTCAAATAAATCTTTTTAACTAAACGTTCATTAGACATTCGCTCAACATGTCCGATCCATCTTAACTGACTAACACCAACTTTTGCGACAACATTGTTTTCAATTTCACACTCATCAAACACTAATCTATTTCGTACCCGATCTCTCTTATTTACACCACATACCCTACGTTAAAATCTCATTTCCACAACATTCATTTTCCGTTTATGCTTTTGCAACCAAATCCAACATTCACTACCATACATTAACGTAGGCACCAAAACTGCATTGTATATACTCAAACGGGCTTCTTTGGAAACATTTAAATTCCTAGCAAAAGTTCCCAAAGCACCCAAAACCTTACAACCAGCATTTACTCTCCTTTCAATTTTACGATCAAAACGGCCATCTCTAGACAACAAACTACCCAAATACACAAATTATTATATAAATTTATTAATTATTGTAATTAATTAAGACCTATGTTTTCATGATATTTTTTACTTGAAATGATCTTCCAAATACATACATACATACACAATCACGCCATGTACCCAAAAGAGTGTGGCACAAACTCTTTTTATCATCCCGCAATCAGTCACCTCCAAACATTCCTATCCAAACAAGAAACTTTCGCTTCATCCACATTTATTTGAAACTTTCGCTCACGCAAAACACTCTCAATCATACCACTCCAACTACTCATCGGACGTCCACGCAAACGTATACCATTAAACTGAAGTTTAATACACTCGTTATAAATCACTCTGTATTTTTATGACAAACACTACTTCATGACAACTCTAGATTTTTATTTCAAAATTACAAACTTATCACTGAATAACAAATAAATTTTAACAAGTAGATTTAGACAATTTATAATTTGAATAAATCAAAATATTTACTTGAAATATACGTATATATTCACAAAAATGAAAAATGAAACGGATTATATATTTGTATAGCAAATACATATTACATTAAAATAACATAACTATATATACATATATATATATATATATATATATATATAGGTATATATGTATACCTACTTCTCATATGAGATGCTTCTAAGCTAGCGTAGAGTTGCACACATGTATTTTGTATATAAATGAAATCTTATAAACGTGTGAAGTGAGATTTATAAACTAAAACTCATACGCATTTACAAATACACACACACACACACACACACACACGCAAAGATTCAAACATGTTTGGTACACAGAATACATAAATTAAAATAAATTTATACACCGATTATATTTGTAAAACACAAAAAGTATAGTTTGCGATTATTTTGTATTGATAAACAATTTTTTTTTTTATTTAAATTGATTTTTTTTTCAATATAACAAAAATTTATCGTACCGTTTAGTTTGACTGCAAAAAGCATTAAAGGAAAATGACTGCTGCTAGAAGAAATCGGGTACTAAATAGATTAGTGTATGACGAGTATGTAATTGAAAAAAATGTACGTTTGATTTTGAAGATATACGTTTTTCGTGAAAGTCCGATGAATAGATGAAGTGTTATGATTGAAAGTGTTTTGCGTGAGTAAAAATTTCCAAGTAATAGAAATAGAATATGAGAGGTGCCATAAATGTGGATACAGCTAGAATTGCTTGTCTGGAGTGTTTACAGTGTGAGCCGCAGGTTCGTACTATAAATTATCCTAATCAGTAATAACATTACATGCGTGTATGATATTTTAAAATAATTATTATATAAAAATTGCACTGTATCATAACAACAGCGCTTGAATAAATAACATTAATTTTGAAGAAACGCATATGCAATTAGTGAATTGTGAATATACATAATATATTGATATTATGTTACTATATTGCTTATATTACATAGGCTATATAGAAAGAGGTGATTATGTTACTAGTACAACAATAAGGACATTATTATACAGTAATTACTTACTATATACACTACTGGTGACAGCACCATACATATGACTACAGTATATTTAATCTGACATCTCCGACAGCCATATTGAAAATTATGTAGTGAAAATTGCTGTGTGTTTTCGCTTGAATTTTAATCTAATTATTGAAAATGTGTGAAGAACTACAAGAAATGCACAAAAATTTGTTAGAAATTGCATATTCGACCAAAGAAATATTAATTTTTACAAATCACATAACAACTATACAGTTTTACAACTATTAGTAAGGTAAAGGTTTCTTGGTATGTATGTATTTTTATTACCACGCTTATATTAACTTACTCTGTTGTCGCGGTCTGTCACGGTCAAATTTTGTAACCAATTTTTAGACCACTTCCTATTATTTGATCTTACTGAAATTTTGCATGTAGTTTCATTCCAGGAGACAACACAATATTATATAAAAAAAAAACGATTGCAAGATATGACACGCTTATATTTATTTTTTTAATACAACTAATGACATCTGTTACATGAACTATTTTTTTGTTCAAATAACAATTGAATAATGTAAATGACAGGTAACTAAAAAGCAGAAAATAAAATATATAAAAAAAAAAAACTTTCTAAAAACCACGCTTATATTTAAATGCATTAAATGAGAAAAATAAATTTTTTCCTAGTTATCCAAAAATTTTAGAAAAAAATAAAAGCGTGGAGCGCCAGATATTTCGCAATGATGATTAAGCGCTCCACGCTTTTATTTTTTTCTAAAATTTTTGGATAACCAGGAAAAAATTTATTTTCCTCTTTTTAATGCATTTAAATATAAGCGTGGTTTTTAAAATGTTTTTTTTTTTTATATATTTTTATATTATTATTATATTAACTCACTCTGTTGTTGTCGCGGTCAAATTTTGTAACCAATTTTTAGACCACTTCCTATCATTTGATCTCACTGAAATTTGGCATGTAGTTTCATTCCAAGAAACAAAACAATATTATATAAAAAAAAAAACGATTACAAGATATGACACGCTTATATTTATTTTTTTAATACAACTAATGACATCTGTCACAAAAACTATTTTTTTGTTCAATAAACAATTGAATAATGTAAATGACAGATAGGCGTGGTTTTTTAAAAAAAAAATTTTGAAATTGAATTTTATTTTTTTTATACATTTAAACATAAATAAAGTGTTTTAAAATGGGTTCGAGATACGAACCAGTAAAAAAATTGCAAACTGTGTAAGTACCATATATAATTAATAATACAAGAGTTGTTCTAGAAAAATTAAAAAAAATGTTTACAGATGTTTGGAAATTATTTTTTCGCACATAGATTTATACAGCAATTTGTTTCAACATTTGCCAATTCAAATAAGAAATAGAATTCTCCAACGCTTAACATTGAAGCAAATAGATTTTACTTCAAGTAATTTAAATGATAACCTTCTACAAACTTTTTCTTGCTGTCGCGATCTTTGCGAATTAATTTTAACTCGGTATATTAACAATACAATAACTGAAAATGGTAACATTCTAACTTTATTAAGTAAAATCATATTTTATACATAATTTTTTTTTTTGTAGCATTACTAAATATTATGCCTAATTTTAAAAAATTAGTTTTATTTCAAGCGTCTAATTGCTTAAATATTTCGGACACTGTAATGCAAACAATTGTTAAAAATAGTCCTTTATTATCAGTAATTGATATAGCAGGATGCAAACATGTCACTGATATATCTTTAGCATCATTGTCAACACTCACAAAATTAACAGCTTTGAATATGTCAAGAACAAAGGTTAGATGAAAAATTAAATATTTAAAAATCAAATTTGTATGTATTATTTGAATAAAATATTTTAGATATCGAGCTATGGATTAATGTTATTAGCAGAAGGTTCAAGTGTACATAATTTGAAAGAATTACGGGTTGCAGATTGCACAGAAATTCGCAATAAGGACGCCGTAAGTTTTTTTTTGAAAAAATTCCGCGCATTAAAAATATTTTATTGGACCACCGGACGAGAACGAAAAATTTATCATTTATATACAAAAATAACTTACAATAATTCAAACTTTATTTTGAATTAAATTCGAAGACAAAAATAACTAAAATGCCGTTTTATTTATTTGTAGTTTAATTTCATTTGGAACGCTTGAAGAAAAAATAGCATATGTCATTCGGAATTGCAAGCTCTTTTTGGGTTTCGCTCAGATTGTTTGACCTCGGTTCTGCCTCAACACAATAAAGATCGTGATACTATGGGGGAATGGGGTTAGACAAGTATCAAGGGTATATAATTAGGATTGTTATAATTTTCTTTATTGTAGATGGAATTTGTTTTAGGGATTAAATTATTGTACGATGTATATTTTAAATAAGGTTTTTATTTAAAAATAGTTTAAAAAAATAGGATAAATGCGAATAAGTAAATTGTGTTCATAAGGAAACAAAGATATATTCTTAGGTTCTAGTTTGGAGAATGGTCGTTGAATATGAGTGTGTCGTACGTTGAATAATTGTAGGTTTGCATGTGATTATCGTCGGAGACGTAGCACGTCGGTTGAGTCGTAGACGAGGTGCAGAACGTCGGAAGGTTCTGGCTTTGGAATGGTTGTCGAGGAGACGAGATGCAGAACGTCGGCTGGTTCTGGCTTTAACGTAGATCGTCATGGAGACGAGATGCAGGACGTCGGATGGTCTTGGCTTTGGTTACGCTGTAGGTAAAGGGTATAGACTGCCTCTAGTGTGCTCGCCTAGGATGTCGACTGCCTCTAGTGTGCTCGCCTGGGTAGGTAAGAAGTATAGGCTGCCTCTAGTGTGCTCGCCTGATCAGCTTGGAAGAACTGATAATTTTTGCTCGAATTCTCCTGGTTATAAGCGATTTTCTTGTAGATGAGAGGGTTGGTGGTGTACAAGCGTCAATATATAGGCTAGGGGTTAGAGCGGTGCGGTAACTGTGCGCTGAGCGCACATCTGAACATCTTATCTGAACCACTTGAGTTATGTTTAGATGGCTGGGGGTTGCGCGCGGTACGATTCTGGCGCGATAAGACGCTGGCGCCACACAAACACATATGAATTTTTTTTATGCACACAAAATTAAACTAAACTGAAACTAAATGTATTTTAACTTATTATAAAATATGGCATTTTAAATTAAATTAATATATTTAATTAACATGAATACTATCAATTCGCCCTTTTCTTTTGTCCATATTTTATAGGTATGTTAAAATATATAGTTATTATTCTAAAACTAAAATATCTCTAACTTATTGTCTCTTACTTAATGTCTCTAACTTAATGTTTTTACGATTTTATTCACTTGGTTTTAGCACTGGACACTAAACACTGTGCACTAATTGGGGGAGGGTCGACAAGTTGAGAATGGGAAATAGATGTTTTTTCTAGATTTTTCTTCGGAGTTGATTCCTTGTCTTGAAATCTGGGCAGTGCTGGTGGTTCTGTGATGTCCAATGAAGAAGCGAAGTACTCTGAAGTAGGCGTTGCTCTCCAGTTTGTGGTTGGTGTTGAGATTCGTTTAGTTTTTGAATCTGAACGGAAATTTTTAAACGATGATTTTTGTTTGGCGAGTTTGATTGGCGATGTGGAATTTGGCGTAGTAGTTGCAAATTTACTCAAACTCGTAATGGATGGTGGATGAAGAGATTCATCTTTTTGTCCTTGTAGTGTCGATGTTTCGTGGTTGTGGCTGGTGATTTTATTTTTCTATGGAATGGTAGTTCTTCGTTGTATTCCGAAATGCAAGGATTTGTTGCGGTAGTCTAATATCGCATTTTGTGTCTCGAAGAATGCACTTCCAAGCATAACGGATTCGTCCAGTCCATCAACAACATCGAACTGGTCATTGATTATTTGATTGTTTAATTTGAAATTGATTACGGCTATTCCCAAAATTGGCATTTGTGCGCCAGTAAATGACATTTGAGAAAATGAAGGTTTAGGAATGAGTTTGGATGTTAGTACGAGTTTCAGGTTAATGTAATTTGTTCCTGAACCGCTGTCAAGTAGTGCAAGTGTTGGTTTTTGTTCGATTTCAATTTCAACCCTTGGCATGTCGTCGGTTCTGCCAACACTTTTAGAGTGAGATGTAGAAGGTTGATTGTTTTGTGGTTGCCATTGTTCTCTGGTTGTTTGTTGAGCATCTTGTCGCCATTGTTCTTGTTTCTTTGCGAGAACAGGACAATCTCGATGATAATAATATTCAGGACAATGTAAGCATTTGGGAGGATAAGGTATCATAGGCTTGTTTTCGGAATTAATGGGCGTGTGATAGGTTGGTTTTGTTATTGGCCGATTATTTGGAATTGGTAGTTTGTATGAAGTTTCGCTGAGGTCTCTTTCTATGGCTGTTGCTCGCTCGATTAATTCGTCGAATGTTGTAGGATTGGCAATTCGCAAATATGGCCGTAACGCTGGTTTCAGTAACTCTATGAAAATAGGTATGGCATCGGTTTCTGGAAGTAAGTTTTCGAGACGCTGCCATAACTTGAGTTTGTTAAATAAAAATAATTCGACTTTCTCTCTATCTGATTGTTTTGTTCCGTATAGTTGAGAACGTAGACTGGCTAAGGTTTCTGGTCCCGCAAATTTTTTTGTGATTCTTGAAGTGAATTCCGGCCACGTTAAGTGGAGAGTTTTGTAAGTACTCCACCAACTTGCTGCCGTGTCACGAAGTCCTTTTTCGATTGTGATAACTTTATCTTTTTCAAGTGTTTGAGTTTGGCTGAAGTACTCTTCACACCGACGAATGAATTGTTGCGAATCTTCGTGTTGAGCTCCACTGAACTCAGGTACCGGAGGTGTTTCTCTTCTTTGCATCGTTTGGAGTAGAAGCATGGCTAAATCGCCTTGCAATTGTTCATTTCGCTGTTTACACATTGGACAGTCGACAGACACGATTGTGCTCTCTTCTTCGATGCCTAAACATTCGTTGTTAAACTGTTGCATACATGTTTTGCAGAGTGAAACTTTGTCGCTTACGACGCCGCAGCTGGTTAGACCGCAACGTACTGGAGTTGTAAGTGTCATTTTTGCTTGTTGTTGGGCGCCACCGGGTAAAAAGATTTTTTCTTCTCCGGAAATTGATTGATTGTTTGAATATTTTGTTTTCTCTCTCTGTTTGTTTGTTGTTAGTTGTGGAACATCTACTTCTCTTTTCTTTCTTCTTAGATTGTATGGATCCTGGTTAGCAATTGTGAATAATTGTGTTTGTGTATTGGTGATAATAATTCTTCTTCTTCTTTCTTCTTAAGACTGTGGGCTTTGCTCAGTTTTGGTAATTTTTTTTTCTCAGTGGTGTGAAACTTCTTTTCTCTCTTCTCTCTTCTCACTGGGTTCATCGAAGTCTTCTGATTTCGATTGCCTCACGTTTCGGGTGCCATTTGATACTATGGGGGAATGGGGTTAAACAAGTATCAAGGGTATATAATTAGGATTGTTGTAATTTTCTTTATTGTAGAAGGAATTTGTTTTAGGGATTAAATTATTGTACGATGTATATTTTAAATAAGGTTTTTATTTAAAAATAGTTTAAAAAAAATAGGATAAATGCGAATAAGTAAATTGTGTTCATAAGGAAACAAAGATATATTCTTAAATTCTAGTTTGGAGAATGGTCGTTGAATATGAGTGTGTCGTACGTTGAATAATTGTAGGTTTGCATGTGATTATTGTCGGAGACGTAGCACGTCGGTTGAGTCGTAGCTTTAGAGTAATGAGTAGTTCGTCGTGGAGAAGAGGTGCAGAACGTCGGAAGGTTCTGGCTTTGGAATGGTCGTTGCGGAGACGAGATGCAGAACGTCGGCTGGTTCTGGCTTTGGCGTAGTTCGTCGTGGAGACGAGATGCAGAACGTCGGCTGGTTCTAGCTTTAACGTAGATCGTCGTGGAGACGAGATGCAGGACGTCGGATGGTCCTGGCTTTGGTTACGCTGTAGGTAAAGAATATAGACCGCCTCTAGTGTGCTCGCCTGGGTAGGTAATGGGTATAGACTGCCTCTAGTGGGCTCGCCTAGGATGTCGACTGCCTCTAGTGTGCTCGCCTGGGTAGGTAAGGGGTATAGACTGCCTCTAGTGTGCTCGCCTGATCAGCTTGGAAGAATTGATAATTTTTGCTCGAATTCTCCTGGTTATAAGCGATTCTCTTGTAGATGAGAGGGTTGGTGGTGTACAAGCCGCAATATATGGGCTAGGGGTTAGAGCGGTGCGGTAACTGTGCGCTGAGCGCACATCTGAACATCTTATCTGAACCACTTGAGTTATGTTTAGATGGCTGGGGGTTGCGCGCGGTACGATTCTGGCGCGATAAGACGCTGGCGCCACACAAACACATATAAATTTTTTTTATGCACACAAAATTAAACTAAACTGAAACTAAATGAATTTTAACTTATTATAAAATATGGCATTTTAAATTAAATTGAGATTTAAGAATATTGAGATTTTATTTTTTCCCAAAATTTCACAAGATACTCAGTCATTGAATCGACTGTTAAGCTATGCATCAACGACTGGCCATTTTGGGAAAAATATAAAATCTCAATATTCTTGAGTATTATTATATTAAATTTCACAATGACAATACGAACATTTATTTGTTCAAGGTCTATTACTATAATTGCTTATCGCATTATTGTATAGATGGCGTTGGTGGTATTTATTTACTTCTCTTCGTTATCGCTTTGAAGTACTTGCTATAAAAGGCAGCCAGAATTAACATCGGTTATCAGTTGCCTCACAGCAACTGATCACAGCACCGTACTGATGAGGTCCAAAAAACCGAAACACGTGTCTACGGTTAAACTGGCCAGTCGTTGATGCATAGCTTAACAGCCGATTCAATGACTGAGTATCTTGTGAAATTTTGGGAAAAATATAAAATCTTAATATTCTTGAGTATTATTATATTAAATTTCACAATGACAATACGAACATTTATTTGTTCAAGGTCTATTACTATAATTGCTTATCGCATTATTGTATAGATGGCGTTGGTGGTATTTATTTACTTCTCTTCGTTATCGCTTTGAAGTACTTGCTATAAAAGGCAGCCAGAATTAACATCGGTTATCAGTTGCCTCACAGCAACTGATCACAGCACCGTACTGATGAGGTCCAAAAGACCGAAACACGTGTCTACGGTTAAACTGGCCAGTCGTTGATGCATAGCTTAACAGCCGATTCAATGACTGAGTATCTTGTGAAATTTTGGGAAAAATATAAAATCTCAATATTCTTGAGTATTATTAATTAATTATGTTTTTGTTATTTTAGATTTAATAATTTTAATCTTTAAGCAGATTTATAAAATAATGTTTTTTGCACATTTGATATAATTTATGATAAACTTTCTTCTGTAGCTGAAAAAAAAACCTGCATTGTCATTTTACACCTGCCGAGATTACATATAATTTTTTTGAAAAATGGCAGATGGTGACAGGTGATGTATATCGTCAAAAACATCCCTTTATGCTTTGCATCCTTTATCTGATTTTGTTTATAGCAGGAAATTTAAATAGAAAATAAAAATGAAAATAGTTTCAAAATTTATTTTAAAATATAAATTGAAATAAATATATTTCTGATTGAAAATCAAATACAGCTTTACTATAAAATGTTAATAATTAATTATTAGTAATATTTACAATTTTACTGACCATCATATCACATATGATAAGGAAGGTATTGTAATCGTACAAATTTGATATATCGAGAATCGAGATTTTTACAGATAATCATGTCCGTCTGTTGGTTTGTGAACACGTGTAGAACAAGTTCGGATGAATGGATTGTTATAAAATTTCATATTTAAGCTTTAGAAGTAAATATCCCAATTTAATTTAATTTAAAGTGGTAATTTACTATGTCACTTTTATGTGTTTTACGAATATTTCGCAACAGAGACATATGTCGAAAAAATTATTTAATAAAAGTTCTTTAAAAAGTTATAACTAACAACTTTTATTTGGAACATTTTTCAATACGGTTAAATCATTTTTTTGTATAATTTTTCATATTTTTATAATATATATATACAAATTTTTTTATTCCATAAAACTTAATACGATGACTGTTGGTTCCATACTGGCCACAGCAGATTTTTATTGGTTATTTATTAAAATTGTTTAATGATTTAAGAATCTTAATGTTCTAGTTCTTACAATAAGAAGTTCTACTTTATTATTTCTAGAATTTAATTTTTTTACATACATGCATACATACACAATCACGCCATGTACCCAAAAGGGTGTGGCACAAACTCTTTTCATCATCCCGAAATCAGTCGCCTCCAAACATTCCTATCCAAACAAGCAACTTTTGCTTCATCCACATTCAAAATTCCTCTCATACATGCTCTTTTATTTCTACTACTTGGAAACTTTCGCTCACGCAAAACACTCTCAATCATACTACTCCAACTACTCATCGGACGTCCACGCAAACGTATACCATCAAAATCATTCAAATAAATCTTTTTAACCAAACGTTCATTAGACATTCGCTCAACATGTCCAAACCATCTTATCTGACTAACACCAACTTTTGCTACAACATTTTTTTCAATTTCACACTGATCATACACTAATCTATTTCGTACCCGATCTCTCTCTCTCTCTTTTACCACTGACATAATATCGGCTGTGTCTAACTGGTTCAGCATCCATTAAAAGCCTTAGGTCTTTTACTTGCATGAAGCATAATTTAAAAGCAGTAACATAATATAATTTTTTTTTTAGAATGGAATACATATATAAAAATTATAATTATAGAAACAAAAATTAAACTTTTATTAAATATATAATTTATCATATGGATTTTACTAACTAAACTAGATACTAAATCATTCACGAAATAATCAATTAAATTTTTAATTAATACAGATTATAAATGCAAAGACATATTTACAAGTGATTATTTCGAGAATTAGGAGTAAAAATTAGCCACGTAAAACAATAGTATAGAGCAATGGTATTTCGACATTGAATTTTAACCTGTTTGAAAATAAGTCAGAATGAACAAACATTTCTGTTTGTTTGTGTGTGTGTGTGTTTGTGCAATGGTCTCAGACGAATTTATTAAAATGATTTGCATGTGATTGATTTCGCACGTTTCGCAATAATTCACGGCCGTGTCATGAGGTCGCTGCCCCTTACGCGTACACGGGTGCCATCCTGCCGGAAATGGCGACAGCAAAAATCAAACGAGTTCAAAAAAATTATTTGAAAAATAGCGCCATAATACTTTAACCTCTCTTCGATTGAATTATATTTATAATATTATTTTTACTATTTATAATACTCATTATTATGTGTAAGTTCAGTGTTCAATGTTTGCAGTTCATATAGAAGTATCATAAATTTTAGTACAGATGATGAAAATTTTAATGTTAATGTTTTTAACTAAGACAAATATTTTTTTGTTTGATTACAATATAAAATATCTCATTCTTATATATACATATATTTCAAAATCTGCTCAACTAATATTTGTAAACAAATATATTTTATTACTTGAATTATTTGAAATGTAATTATATTATATAACTATTGTTTTAGTAAAAATAGTACTTTACATAAAATAAAATAAATAATTATAAAATAATTATTTAGCCGTATCGAAAAATGTTACAAATAAAAGGTGTTAGTTATAACTAGTTTAGCAACTTTTATTAAATACATTTTTCGAAATATGTTGCAAAAATTCTAAAAACACATGAAAGTGACATTGGTAAAGTATCACTTCCAGTTGGCATATCTTTACAAAAAATTGATTAAATTGAGATATTCACCTACGAAGTTAAAATATGAAATTTTATAACAATTTGTACAGCCGAATTGCTCTACACGTGTCCACAGACCGACATCATGCTAAAAAAGTTGATTCGTGTTACTATAAGTCTAATTTGTGCTTAACTGCAAAAATCTCGATTTTATTTGCTGCCAGTTTCGTCAGATTCGCTATCTGGTTTATTTAAATTTATAATTACGTATCACTGTTATATTTCCACTATCAATATATATATTTGTGTTTTTTTTTTTAATATCTGGTTTTATAGTTTTTGAAGTTCTCTTACACATATAATATTATAAAACATTTCATTCCCGCACATCAAGAATAAATTGCGAGGTCATGGTCAACGTTTTTCGAAACATAAAGAGGCAGTTGATGCGTCCAAAATTCATGTTTTGGAGGTACCTCAATCGGAGTCGAAAAAGTGCATCGAAAATTGGTTCAAACGCATGAAAAAGTGTATTGATCTTTATTGAGAATATTTTGAAAAACAATAAAGCCATTTTTAATGATAAATATTTGTTTTTGTTCTCTACTCCTAAAATATAAAAGGCAACCTTCGTATACAAAAGCATAATATAAAACAAAATATAAAACATAATATAAGCAACAGAACTTTCCTAGTAACTCGTTATGAAGAAGTCCACCAACATACTGGCCTAATGCTGGCTTTATACGATGCATTTTTCTACATACAACATGTACAGTTTTCTGAAAATCTATATAGAAAAATGTATGAATTAGAACATGTACTATTTTTCATGCATTTTCGACGCATTGGTATTAGAAACGCCAAATTCTCATTCAGGTTATTATCATCAATTCATATTTATGAGTAGTTTTAAAAAAAAAAAAATCCATAGTTGAAGCCGTAAATATTATTATGTATTGATAAATTTACGATTCTCAGATTAGATATAAATAAATTGTCAAAATATAAAATATCATTGCGTATGTGTCTGTACATTTTAATCTATATCGTGTACATTTTAATCTATATGTATTAATTTTGTATATTGTTTATATAGTTTTGTATAGATTTTTGTACAGAAAAATGTCAACGTAAGGGTATGACTATACTACAGAAATACAAATAAGTGTCTCTCAACAGGTATAACTGTGCGTACAAACTTAAACTATCCAGTATCTATAGCAATAATATAAGATCAATTAATCTATCTCAATTTACTGTTAGCTGTCAAAGTGTTATCAAAGTGTTATCAAAGTGTTGTCAAACTGTTATCAATTTCAATAGAAAATAAAGTTCTATGCTGAATTGAATGTACATTAAGTCGATTCACAATTTAGTCATTACTGTATACCGTCTACTTCCGAAAAAATAGTTTTGTGTCATCTTTCGTTGTGATGTGCGGAAATACAAGTTATGTAAATTTAAGGAACATTTATTTTACACAATCTTTATTATAAAGTAAAAAAAAAGATGTATATGTATCTTATTATATATGAAATCAAATTATCGTGATAGACTAAAGAATTAAATATAAATCTAAAATAACAATTTCTAATTGCATTGCAATACTAAATAATCGACTGGGAACCCGGCCAGATTCAAGAATCAAACTCGCAGTCAATGCGTGTATAAAAATAGCTGAAGAAAATTTCATTCCGCATTAATTGCCAAAATGAAAAAAACCGAAGCCTTAGCGCGCCAATTTCAAATTCCGTTCACATGTCTCCCCGTCCGCCCCGATCGGCCGATTGTTCTTCTAGTGTAGTCGAACTGTTGTATTTGCCAGGCAAGAACCCGAACCACAGCCATAATAACTATAAGAGAGTGCAACAACTGCAACTGCATTTAGTCTGTGGGGCATCGGGGCAGTTCGGTGTAAGAGGGGGGGACAGCCGTATATTCGGCTTGACCTTGAACGAGTGCATTGCATTCGGCGTATGGCGACCGTCTTTTTGTTTTTGGACACAGTGCAGCGCAGCGCGCGCGCGAATGTGTGTGTGTGTGTGTATACGTTTGGCAACCAGCGGTCAACAGACAGAACCAAGGTTGCAACCGCAGTTCATTATACTCTGAACCTTCCTCAACGGGCAACGGCTTGCGCTGGTTTGGCACCGCGGCCCTTGCCCCTCGCGCGCGCACCAAACACAAAACCACTTTCGGCTTCTTGCACTGCGCGTCTCTCGCGAAATTCGTCCGACAACGACCTAGCCTAACATGCATCATGGTGTACTGAGCCACGCTGCGCTTAAACTTTAAATTCTCTCGAACAATCTCAATTGCCAGGCCGGCCGCGGCCCCAGCTAGGCTTTATTTCGCTGGAAAACTGCAATGCAATTCTATATAGCTTACGTTCGTTTAGATTTATGTTATGTTATTTGCATGCTGTATTACATAACTAGTGATCTAATATTGTTTTTCTGTTACGCAACGCTAAGTACTGTAGGAAGATGCCAATTGCATTATTATTTCAATATTTGCGAATTCCTACAATAATATAAATCATATTGCACTTTCAAAATACAAATAATACAGTTTTTTTTTTGTTTATTTCAGTGTGAAAACGAATCAAAATATAATTATTTATAAAATTGTATATTTCGTTCAAAATGTATTTGAAGAAAAATAGTGCTTCAGTTCTCTTTTAAAATCGGCAATTAAAACTACATTAACAGTATATTGTGACACTTTAGATTGCAAAAACACTACATTTTCATTCAACTCATATAGGTATAATTATTCCGTTAATATCTTGATTCCAGACAATAAATGACCTTAGCCCTAACTTACAAATTTTTTTAACAAATATCTACAACTGTTACAACATTTAAGTGATATTTACGAAAATAATAATTAAAACACTATGGCCTGTATTCTTACCTCACCTTTAAAAGTGATTTTTGTCAAAATTAATTTTGACGTTTTCTTTAAAATAACTTCCTAAACAATTTTAATTAGTTTATTTGAATTTTGTAATGTTCAATAATGTTCATATTTGTAACTTTTGTAACTTTTTCTTAAACAAAAGAGGCGAGCCTTTATCGCTGCAAAAATATACTATTTAGTAAAAAAATTTTCAATAAAATAAAAATAATTTTACACTTCTGTGCAGAAAGCATTTTTATTTTAAATTTGGCAAAAGTATTTTATTTAATAACATCAATAAAAAGTAATAATAAATTCAAATTTTACTTCCTAGTTAAAAGTTAGACATATATATATATATATATATATATATATATATATATATATATATATATATGCACAATTACGCCATGTATCCATAAGGGTGTGGCACAAACTTTTCCATTTAAGCAAAATTAGTTACGACCAAACTCAAAAGTTAACTAAATTCTCACAACAAGAAAACATTTCAGATGTATTGACTATTAAATAGAAATGGTTATTTTTTTATATTTCTGGTTTATTTAATTTTATTACAATTTAACGACAAGCATTTTCAATTCTTAGCGATAAATATTAAATTTTAACTAAAAATTAAAATAATTTTTGTTGCATCATTTTTCGTATCAATAAATTTCCAGTATTTTTAATTAATAGTCATAAATAAAAATATAAATAAAAACCTTTTTGAAACATTTAAAAATATGACAAAACTAACATAAATACGTACCTATTATCATTTAATATATTGAAAATAGATGTAAGAAATATTTCTTGCGATTTAAAACTTTGGGAAGTTTAGATTGATCTGTTCGAATAATATGCATATATAATCATAAATAAATCAGTGCATATTAATATTACAAGTTAGATATATGAAAATAATTTGAAATTTAAATTTAATTTGACATCTTAATTAAAAACTAATCAACTAAATATTTACATAAAACCGATAGAAAAAAATAAAATGATTAATCAGATTAATTTTGTATTTACTTCAAAACCACTACTCTCAACTACAAGATTATCAGCAATTAAAGCAAATAAATAATTATATTTTTTAATTTGCTATTTTTAAATATATACAGGAGTGATACTTTAGCTGCTTTGCAATGAAAAAGTCGCAAGAAATAGAAGATATTACAATTTTGATAATTTGATTAAATAACTTTTACCTAAACATGATTTTCTTTTTAAGTGTTATTAGTTATTTTGAATAAAACTATTTACGAAGATATGTACATGAAATTGCGTTTTTGTCCTTTATTTCGTTAATTGAAATAATCTAGAACGTAAAATATTTGATGAAATTTAGTTTATTGAAAGTTTTGTCACCTGTAAAGAGATTTTAAAATGGTGACAAAATGATAAAGTTTTACCAATTGATTGAAATTTGTTTAGATTAATGCCTCATTCACAGTGCCGTTTCAGTTTTACGCACAAGTACAAGAATTTGACCAATCTAAACACTAAGTGTAAAAATTAAAAATGTGTCAAACGTATGGATTGGTCAAATTCTTATACTTGTGCGTAAAACTAAAACTATAGTCTTAATGAGGCTTGTCGAATAGCATATTTTTTAACATTTTAAAACATGATTCGTGGTTTTCTTTCTAAAATGAGGCATTTTTAATTATTTTTTGTTTTAAGGTAAACGCAATCTGTTTTCTTTATTATGAAATAATTTCCGAGTTTTCTTTTATTTTTTTCTAAAAAAATATGGTCATACATAGTTCAACTACTACTGACAAATTAGTGTCCTAACTTGATCATTTAGAACATAACGCTATCTCAAATACAAGACCAACAATCAAGCAACGACCAATGTAGAATATATTCTCTTTAACAAAGTCATACTGATATTGATTGATGACCATTGATGGCTGGGTCATCTCGGCCGTGTAGATCTCGATGTTTGAAAATCATTTGATATTTTCCTCTACAAACATATACAATTTAACTGGCCTGGTGTATTGGCATTCAGTTCTATTCGCAGGGACTTTTGCAAAACGTTATTATCTATCTATCTATCGGTTCGTTCCGTAATTGGTTCTAATCCATTTTAGTCTTTGATATTTCGTAATGAAGATTTAGATTTGCATTGTAGCCTGTGTGCCGGTTTAATGATAGATTACTCATTTAGGCAAGCCCACCCTCGCCTTTGCAAATTAAAATTGGCTATTGTGAAATAGGTAAAACTTCTCTACGCTATATGTCATTTAAATAATTTTGCAATATGATTTATTGATTTAAATTTACTCTTTTTACCAGTTAATATCTTAATACATAAAGTAAAAAATATGTTTTTTTCTATGTACATACTCATATGTATGTTAGCTATCAACTCAATTACAATAATTTTTTTCAAGTAAAAATTTCTAATAGACGTTTGGTTTAAAGAATATATGTGAAAGATGGTGGACGTCCGATGAGTAGATGAAGTGGTATGGAAATAATATTTTAGTTCGTTATATTTTTGACAGATTGTTTGTGAAAAAGTGCTTTTATCTTTTTCTTCAAAATAAATTAGTATTTCTATTTCTTAACAAATATGAATAGTATTTCTTTTTTGATATATGTATATGTTATATAACTAATATTATAACATTTAAATAAACTAATTAAAATTGCTCAATAAGTAATTTTAAGTAAACGTCAATAGTACTTTTAACAAAAATTACTTTTAAAAGTGAGGTAAGAATACGGGACTAAATATTTTTATAAAGCGTGATCAAAGTAGGTATCTAACACGATTTTTAATTTCCTGCACATCATCAAACAACATGAAATAATATTTAAATCCGGTCATTACGCGAAAAATACATATTCCTATGAATTTTTTGTATTTTCTTACAATAACCAGAATTATACTGTTTGCAAAAAAGTCAGAAATCTATAAAATTTAAAGTAATTAAATAAGGTAATTAAATACATAGTAAATCGAATATTTGAAAACTAGTGAACTGAAAAAAAATAAATAAATATGAAACAAATGAAATATTTCAATTTATTTCAATTGTCACCAAACACTAAAAAAAATAGCAAGACAAAATTAAAAAATCATTTGATTTGCGCCATGGCCTACTTGACCCAAGAGCTGTGGCTGCGCGTCAAGTTGGCGACCGCGTGAATGCAGAAACCTTCTTTTGTTTTTTTTTTCTTTTTATTTTGTTCGTTAGTGTTTTGTTTTTGTTTTTTCCTGCAACGGACAGCGACCGCTCTATGTGATATTTCAGCGATTACATAAAAGCATGTTTTTGTTCCTAACCTATACCAATGTTTGTTACAAAAAAAACTGACTGCTTTTTGTATATTTTACGTAAGTAATTTAGATTTTTTCGTGACTTCGAAGAATTAGGTTGTATGTAGATGTACATGCTTTAAATTTTACCGACATTTCTTAGAAATGAGTTTTTGTTATGATAAAGTCTAAAATTACTTACCGCATGTATGCAGTTTGTGTGCAAAATATTTTTATCGTTATAATTATTACATATTTTACCTCTTTTTCTAGTTTTTTGTACTACAGCTAAATATACATGCATTTTTACTATAACCATTAATTAAATTTTACTATTCAAGTAACGTAAAAATTATGGTGCTTTCATAAAAACGGAATAAAAATTATAAATGTTAGTTATATTATTAAAAATTTTAATATTCAGAAAAAATTTAACTATTTTTTAAGCTGTTGTAGTTAGAGAACAAATAAAGCTAGCAAGTTGACTAAAAAAACATATGAAATTTTATTTCAAGCGCTTTTCAATGATATATATATATATATATATATATATATATATATATATATATATATATATGACAATATGGCAATAAATTATAAATACGAACTAATAAATTTAGCCTGCGTTTGTTGAAAACGTTTGTAATGAAGCAGACCAAGTAAAATGTCATTTTATTGTGCTGTTTGGTATCGATTTTTATGAAGATTTTGATCTTGGTATGGAATCAAGCTATACACTTCTATTTCTTGAAAAATTAGTTAATGTGTTTATCTGTTTGATTTATCATATTGGAATTGCACTGATAATTTAATTCTGAATAATTTTTCCCGAAAAGTAGCAATTTTAGTTTTCAAACAAATATTTTAATTTTCTATTATTTATGATTTGTTTATTTAAAAAGTTTCTACCCCAAAAATCTATACAAGTTATATATATAATACATCCAAATATGGTGAGGGTTACTGCAGCATAGATTAGACAAAAAGGTTAGTTGGTTATTATTTAGAGAAAATTAACACAAGTAAAGAATTAGATTTTTTACATTATGACTGTGCCAGCTAAGGGACGACACCATCCTGAGTCTTTAGTCTTTCGTAGCTCTGAAAATAGGCAAAATTTGGGAATTTTTTAAATAGAGAAATAATAATTCAAATTTTACAAGTTTTTTATGTTATTACTATATATTTGAACTATGTTTCTAAATTTATTATTTAAAAAATGGTTTTAAAATGTCAGCCCTTGTCAAAAAACTCTGGTCAGTTGTTCCGTCTCCCGGAAAGTTTTAAAATATAATACAAAAATTTTCTTAGAATATCCTAAAACTAAAATAAAAAATCTACTATAATATGACGGATTTTTTGAAAATCGAATCAACTTTTAAAGCGTATTAAAAATCGAAAAAAAGAAATATTAGGTAGTAGTACCATTTTGAAGAATTTAATTCTCTATAATTTCGTCTTAAAGCTAAGTAAATCATATGAATAGTTTCCGAGATTTCAGCGGGATAAGTGGTTTTGAAACATGGTTTTGAAAAAAACGCTTTTAAAAATTAAAGTTAGTTTTTACTGCCCGATCTATATGTTTCACCTGCTCTGACACAACTTTGTATTGGTCGTTGTAAAATATATTATTTCTTTTTGGTTTTGAGATTTTTGAAGTGGAAGCTTTTCAAATAGACACACTTAACAAAATACTTAAAATTTAAATCAACTAACGTCACCAATTCTAGAAAAGCAACTGCATTAAAATAAATTTGAATAAATTGAGATTTACATGTAAGTCTCGAAATATGAAAACAATTTTGTCCTTATACAAATCGAAATATGCCATCAATCAATTTGCAGAGACATGTAATCAAATATTAAATTTATCGCATATACGTTCATACACAGAAATTTTAATCTCGCATTTATAAAATCTACGTATAAGTACATGAAATATAACGCGTCTTATAATAGCGGTACCAACGTATGCGATATAAATTGTGTGCGCTAACTTGCGAAAATTGTCACACATGCAAAATGTCACAAGCGTAACAAACTATACACATACGAATATGCACAACTGTTATAATAACCAACAAAATATGTATGTTTGTTGTTAATAGAGGGGAGAATAATACCGTATATGGTAAGTGCATTCCGTTACTTTTCGTTTTAGAGATAAAGTTTTTAGAACTTTATATATATATATATATATATATATATATATATGTGCCATGCTTTTTGCACTTTTGTGTTTGCAATATTATATTGTGACCAAAAAAATGTTTAAGTTATAAAAATGGTTAGTTTTTAGTGAAGATATAACTGATAGTGTGTATCTTTATCTTTTCAATTCTTGTATCTACATATCCGTGTGTGTTAGCATAAAATAAAAAATAATAAAAATGCGTTTTAAATTTACCTTCTTATTACATATATTTTTTATCTTTATAGTGATATATACTAAATGAAAAATTAAGCTACCGTAAAAGTAAAACTCGTAGCATAACGAGATAGTTTGTTTTTTTTTTTTTATCAAAAGAACTATTTCATTTACTAGAAAAAGACAAAATATTTCGTAACGCTACGAATCTTACGAGATGTGAACTGAATTGGTAGATAATTTCACATGAGTTGACTGATATATACCAAAAACAAATAATGCACACACTGAATTACATACTAATGTGACATGAAAATTCTGAAATGTTCCAAAAGAAAAAATAAAGTATTAAGAAGAATATAATTTATACCAAAAATTAATCACACGATTTCGCTCGGATTGAATGCTGAGTTGGTTAGGTAAAAATGTTTGTGTGTATTTTTGTAATGAAAAAAAAAATTTTCAAAAATACTAACCATTTTGTAAAACTAATATTTCTGCGACATACACATTAGAATACTTTCGTGCCAAATCTATAGACTACAGACAGTAATAATTTATTAATAATTTATAAATAACTATTTGAAATAAATCATGAATAAATATTTGGGATTGATTTAATTTTAAAAAATATTTGGGTCAGATTTATGCGGACATGCACATTCATGTCATCTACCACTGCTACCAACTGACAACAAATAGGTATTATGAATGAGAATGAAGCTAAAGTTGCTTGGATATTTGGAGGAAACTGATTTCGGAATAGTGAAGAGTTTGTGCCACATCCTTTTGGATACATGGCTTAATTGTGTGTATGTGTAGTAATACAGAACTACAACCTAACACCGTTTTATTTAAATATAATGAGTTTTGGAAGATTTTTTTACTATATAAATAATTTACGGCCGGTTTTATAATAAATACTTTAACTAAAGTTAACTTTAAACTGACCAAAAAAAATATATATTATTATTATTATTTTTTTGTCAACTTTTCAAACTTCTAATCGTAAAATTACTTCCTGTTTTGTCAATAAAACAAAGTTTTTTTATCTGCTTAAAGTCAACTTTAATTAAAGTGTTTATTATGAAATTAGTTGTTAGTTTTTTTATATAATTAAAATTTATTTAAATGTGACTTTAGTGTCAATCGATTTAGTCATCAATAAACGTACAAATTAAATATCAACTTGTAATATTTAATTGATTTACTTTTATTTATTATATAAGTATTTACTTTTAAATGTGTTAAATGTGTTACTAATTAAATGTGTTAAGAATGAGAGTGACGAAAATTTGCAAATGTAAGCAAAATATATAAGTGTGTTAAATAGTGTGTGTAGTAAATACATATACACATAAAGTGAATGCAATTTCGTTCCAGTTGAGAATGATTTTGCTCGCGCAATTATTATTATGTTAATTAATAGGTGCATTTGTTTTTGTGTAAATTTCAAGTGTAGTCATGGCAACGAAATCCAAGGCCATCTACGTGAATAATTAATCATTTTGCTGGTGTGTGTGTGTGTGTCACTTATGAGCGGGCAAAAATGACTGAGATATGAAAACCGGACGTTCATTTTTGCATTTATAATTATAATTAGTGCGCTTACATATACGGTTCCGTATATTTCGAACGACAAATTCAAGATTCGTTTCTTTATAATTGAAATTTATTATAACACTTTTAAAATAAAACAGCTTTTGGTTGTAGTTCTGTATTAATATTTATTAATAATCGACGAACTCAACGTACATCTTCACCAGGAAAAAAGATACAAATGATATTTACAGTAAATAAACAAAATACAGAGATAAGTTACTAGGTAACAAAATAAGTAACTAGATCATAAAATTTATAAATTTTTAATTGAAGAAAGCCAAATTTTATTTAAATCAATTACTAGTCACACTAATTGATATTATTTTTTCTTTATAAATTTCTATTGCTTCTCTTATAAATTTGTTGTTAATATTGATGGGTCTTACAATTATTGCAGTATCTTCGAATTTTGCATCATGAATGCATCAACGCATGTTTATTTTCTGTAAATATCATTTATTTCTGTTTTCCTGATGAAGAGGTACGTTGAATTCGTCGAAACGTCGATTATTATTAAATATTAATACAGAATTACAACATAACGCCGTTTTATTTTAATTTAAAGAGTGTTGAAAGATTTGTTACTATATTATAATATTTTTATATATTTTTTAAATCAATACAGCAATTTTTTTTTATTTGGCAATTGACAATATCTTCAAATAAAATGTTTAAACTCAAATACAAATTTTGAGATACAATCAATTTAGTTTTGAAAAAAGTTTAATTTAATTTAGAAACATACTGTACAGTATATTAAATAATAATAAAACACGTATTTTTTAAAAATAATGATTTAAATATAAACGTAAGCAGTCATATATGTATGACAAATACTATAAAACTGATTGATTATGTTCACATAATGATGTAGTAGAACAAGTAATAAAAACGTGAAAGAAACAAGTTAATATTTAAATAAGATAACTGTAATAACCATATTTTATTACTAATGTCATATAGAAAAAAAGTATGAAATCCATAAATGCAATACAAATTTAAAATTTGAAATAAATAAATAAATATATATATATAGCATGTGTCATAAAATAACTAACATAAAAATCTCATTATTATTTTTGTTGTGTCAACTCTTAGTTATTAGTTAATAAGTATTATTTTTATTTAAAAAAGTAAATTGATTTTTATATTTAATTTTTTTAAATAAAAAGGCTTTAGGATTTAGTTTTGTATTAATTTTCATTAAAAATTAATAAGTAACTAGATTATAAAATTTATATTTTTTTTAAATTTTTAATTAAAGGAAGCCAAATTTTATTTAAATCTGTACTTTTACACTGAATATTTTTTAATCCATTATGGCCACTAAAAACTTTATAACAAAGCAATTATTATGAAATTCATGATAAGTATTTATAATTTACCGTAATCATGAAACGTATATATCGAGTGGTAAAGCATATATTTGTACATAGACGGTTAACATGGAGAAGCAGATTTTCCAAGAGTATTGGTTCCCAAATTATTTTATAGGAAATCGTTTCAAATAAATGTTGTAGAGCATAAAATTATGCATTTAAAATTTAAATTAGATTATTTATTGATTTAAATCTTAAATCAATAAATAATCTAATTTAAATTTAAAAAACTGTTTAACTTGAACCTAATTAAATAAATTAATTACAATTTAATAACTATATAATTAACATAAATTTAATATTTTTAATAGTATTAATTAATAAGATTTATACTGCATTCATATTTTATAACTGTAGAAATTAGATTGGAAAATTTTACAAAATTACAATTTAAAATACTAACCATGAATTTAAAACAAAAAGCAAATGTATACTGTGTTTAAAAATTGAATTGTAATAAAAAATAAAACTTAATTTCTACATGAACTATTACCATTTTAAGTTTATTTGTTTTTATATGTAAATTTTTCTGAAAAATTGCTCTCTTACGAAATATTTGTAAAACAAATAAAAGTGATATTAATAAACTTTCCGGAAAAGCAATTTACAGCAAAAGTTGATAAAATTGAGCTATTTAGATCCGAGCCTATAAATATATTTTTCTTTGAAAAATACATTTAACTAAATTTTTTGTAGACGTGTTCACAGATCGACATATAAACAGACAAACTTACGTTGCATTAAAAACAATTGATTCACAATTAAAGAAGCAAAATTTGTGCTTATTTATAAAAAATCTCAAAAAATCAAAATCAGTATGATGACAATTTCTTCATCACTGGTGACGGACGGCAGAAATTACTTACTAAATATTAAAATACACTTTAACCTTAATTTACATTTTTTTTAATATAAAAAATCTCTGTAGGATGTTATATGACAAATAAAAGTATGATAAAGTGTTTAGAATGTCATAAATGCCTTCTGGGATTTGATCTTTAAAAAAATCTTAATACAGTAATGTACATACGACATTATATATGTTACACTCTAATCGTAAAATTATCCAGTTATTAAACTAATTTTTTTATTTTTCCTATTAGTTGACTGACAATACGATAATTAAAAAAAAAATTACGTGTAAACAATAACCAAACTAACATTTCGGTTTAACCTATGCACAGTAGACTCCACCACATTTTTTTTATATGCATGTAATGGTCACCAAAAAGAATTTATCTACACACGCAAAACTGTAGAATAAGAAAAATAATATACACAGAACAACAAAACTATTTTTAAAGTTAGATTTTAGTAAAATAACTTGTTAAAAGCGTATTTTTTAATTTTCATCTTTATATCAAAATAAATTTAATCACTTTAAATAACATAAACAGAAAAAATGGTGTGTCATTCAAATAGGGCATAAGCCGATATTAAAATTTGTCTACCTTGTGTATTCATATAGTAAAAAAAAATGATATAGCGGTTTGTTGTCTCTTTTGGACAACATAGCGCTAAAATTTACACCGAATCTTTTATAGTGTACATAGTTGCCATTTAAATGTAATAAATACAATTTTTAATTATGTTTCTCAAGATTAAGAATTAAATTTGAATGTAGTTTAATAAAAACCTGTAAAAAATATTTTAAAAAATATGTAGATAATATAATATTTGCGATTTAATTGGTGAGAAACGATATACAAGTACGCCACTGTACGAATGCACCCTAACATTTAACATCGTTGCGTAGTTCTGAAATTTTAAAGTTTTCAAACTTGGCATAACAAGCTCGACGGAATTGCAAATTTATAACAATTTGATATGTATCTCATGCAGAAATTATGATTGCAATTTTTGCCCGAGCGGAATCCAGCTCTCCTAGCGGCAGTCGGTTGCGTGAGCCATGTTTATACCACCACCCACCCACCCCCCTTCATATACCGCCATCGCCATAGTCTGAACTCTTTTTTAGTTCAAATCTGCCTCGAATAATTAAAAACTTTGCGTAATTTTTTGTTATCGCTGGAAAGAAATAATTTAGTTTGAAACTCAACTCTTTTTCGCATGTTTTGTATTTCTCGTTATATGCAAATTATTTTAAAATGTGTCGCCCTGGAATCGTTGACTAGCGTCTAGCGCGACATCTACAAATGCACAATATACTCTTACACTAATACCAACCTACACATAGAAAAAGAACTATCGTGGAACTGGAACCTCTCGGAAATGCAAATGTATTTCTTTAGAAAAAAAAAGTAAAATATACAACTATACCTAATAATAATCTAAAGTAAATTTATTCGTTATAATTTTCTTTGTTTAAATTGTGACCAGGCATACTAATGTATTCTAACTTTATATAGGGCATACTTATCTTTCAACAACTTATTTCAATAGTATTTGTAAATTTCTCTAATAAAACATATTGTTATTAAAATTATATAACGATCTACACTGGCAAAAATGTGTATATACAAATTTAGAATCAAATTGTTAAATCACAAAATTGTATTAAAATAATTACTTTAAATACGTATTTTGAAAGCTAAGCTTTTATTTTTAGTAGCCAAAAAACACAAACACACAAATATTCCACGTACCCAGCGGTATCTGAACAATTATATATTGTTGCAAATATTATTTTAAAACTAATTCTTACTAACTTTTTATGCAAAATATTATTTAAATAATATAGTTCCGTATTCTCACCTTGCCTTTTTGTTAAAAAGTACTTTTATCATATATTTTCAAAATTCAAATACATTTTTTATCATATCTATTTTTATCTATTTTTATCATATCTATCATCTATTGTTAATATCTTTTTTAAAATTTTAAATTAAAAACTTCAAAAGCACTTTTGCCAAAAATCACTTTTAAAAGTAAACTGAGAATACGGACCATAGTTACTAGTTTGTTTTTTTTTGTTTATTTATATATGAGTTTAGATAAAAATGCCAATGAATAGGTTTCAAACGTAAACTAACAATAAACTACAAAGAATATTAAATCAAAAGTAATTTAAATAATTGAATAATATTGAATTTACAAATATTTAACAAAACAGAAAATTTTTGTAGCATACCAAAATATATTCCGTTTTATGAGCTTCAAGCTTTATAAACAATTCTACAATATTATAGTCTTGTAAAGTAGAGACAACCCATATGCATTAAATTATATAAAAAAATGTCACAAAAAAGTTGGGAAAAACCGTTTTCTAAAACAGAAATTTATTAACCGAAAACTATATCACAAAAAATTTGGCAACAAACTGTTTTCAAAACAGAAAGTTAACCTAAAAATATGAATAATAACTAGAAAAATTTAACATAGGAAACTATTATATCAGCGAATTAAAGGTGAAAGTCAGTAATGGTCGGTTTTACTTAACTTTTAAATTCGATTTAAATAAATCGACCAAGAAATTTTTAATAAATAACTAATATCGTATATTGGTCGACTCATTTAAACAACACTTAAAATTTAAGTAGAGTTGTTGCAATCAGTCATATAAGTGCAGTTTTTTTGAAAATTAAGTTGACATAACTATGGGACAATTTTTTGACATTCTATCGATATTTTCCAATTATTTCTTAGAAACAATTATTAACAAAAAAACAGTATTTCTAACATAGTAAAATAACTTTCAGAACTCATTATATTAAAACAGTTTTATTTTAATAGTATTTTTATTTAGAGCGAAATTATGTACAGTATTTCTCTTTTTAGCGCATTTTTGAAAAAAAATGAAGCTTAATAATACGCTTTGTCCGGTCGGGCGTTCGGTCGGTCGGTCGGTCGGCTGCATTGAAAAACTTTTAAAGCAGACATCGTAGAGAGTTCTAGTTTTTTGCATTAGTTCGGTGCTGTCGAGTTATTGGCGCATCGAATAGTTTAAAAGCTTTCTTTACGAATTGTATACCATACCACAAGCCAATTGTCATAAGAATTAAAGAAAATTAATAATAAAATCATGTGAATTTTTGAATTTGAATATTGCTATACACGTTACAGTTGTTTTCATTTTTCACAATTTTGTGACTTGTTCATAAAAATACTGATCCGCCCACCAAAAATGCGCTTAAGTCCCTCGATCAAAAGCAAGAGGACTTTTTTAATTTTTTTAAAAGATATATTTACAAGTAAATTATTGTTATCTCCCAAATAAAAAATTGAAGTTTAATTAGTTTTATTTTTAAACAAACGTTATAGTAATAGTCAATTTTTTTCTATATGTAAAATAACTACCAAATTTTGAAAATTATAAATTAAAACAAAATTTAATTTTTTGCGAATTAATATATTTATTTATCATAAATAACCAAAAAATTTGCATACTACATAAGATTCTTTTAAATGTAATTTTTGTGTCATCATAACCAAAAATATTATTATGTTTAAAAATTTGAAAAAAATATTATAAAGTTTTGGTGATACATAAAACTAGTACAAAAACGTTATTTATGTTTCGGAATTTTACAGTAAAGATTTCGAAACCGAAAAGTCTAATTACCTATATACGAATATACTTAAAAAACGGATTAACTAATTTGCAGTTTGTTTTATTCTTTCTCTTAAATAACTTTTGTTTATTTGAGTCACGCTCTAGTTACAGCATATTAAAATGTATTCATTGTTATTTCAATAAAAAACGAGATTCAAAGTAGTTTTAACTCTTCAATGCAGACATCAAACTAATAATTCTTTTGTTACCAAAACTAATCGCAATATTTTACAGAAGTAACGCATTTTAAAGTAAGCAATTAAATTTAAAATAAAATGAAGTAAATTTGCATATTTAAAGCGACTTTAGCATACATAGCGCAACTGCTGTATAGAAAGATCCAAAAGTTTCCGATCTGATCACCATTATCAGTTCTCATAATTCTTAGGTGGAACATAGGGGCTATATGCTCCAGAAGCTGAATATATAGTTTCTTAACAAATTTTACTTGGAATATCTATGTTATGGGTAGTTAGGCCACAGCCAAGCAAGGGACCTACGGCTTATAGTAGGTTCTGAACCACTCAGACCCAGCCGATATCAGTTCAATGGTACAATGTTTTAATATCAATATATTTAATTTAATTTCTGCGGCGCGAACCAGAGATCTTCGGGGTCTGAGTATAACACGCTACCACTGACATACATCTAGCAACTCTATATGTTGAGAGATCCAAAAGTTTCCGACCTGATATCATCATCAGTTCCCGTAATTCCTAGGTGGAACATAGGGGTTATATCCTCCAGAAGCTGAACATATAATTTCAATTTTTACTTGCGTTATCAATGGTGTGGATTGTTAGGATACAGCCATGCTAGGGACCTACGGCTTATAGTGGGTTCCGAACCACTTAAACCCACTTTTAATACCAGAAACAATATTTAATTTAATTTAAATAATTATCACTCAACACTCAAAAGAAGAATATTGAAAGTTATATTTTTTTCATCTCCAAACTTCGTAGATAGATCCAAAAGTTTTTGACCTGATATAGTAGGTGCAAAAATTTATTGAAATTTTACCATATTCACAGTCATATTAATTTATTTAAATAATAATCACTCAACAGAACTAGATTGATGAAAAACACAACAAAAGAATATCGAAAATTATTCTTCATTTTATATTTTCTTTCATCTCTAAACTTCGTGTTACAATAAATCTAAATTAAATTAACTCAGTAAGCACTAAGTTATTAAAAGCTACACAGTGGAAGCTGAAATAATCAGACCGAAGACTTTTGGTTTTGACTAACGTAAGTATAATGTTGAGTAATAGAAGCCAAGAATCAAGCAACTGATTGAGTTCTAATACATGCAAATCTCACTTTGTATGTATACACAAACCATACGACAACTTGTTAAGTTATGATATGTTTAAATCTAATTACTTACCTACTCAATTAGCATTATAGAGCCCATTAATTATATACACCTTGTACATTATAGATGCACTTGTATATTCAACGCTTTACACTGTGTATTAAATCATGCTAATATATTTTTTTTTCTTTTTACATTCTTGACAGTATCTGTGTAATAACCAAAGAGAATTTCTGTATTTGTTTACAGTATACGAGATATTTACGAAGGAAAATTAATAATTTTTTTTTGTTTCGATGGTTTTTTTCTTGTAGGAAATGTAGTTTCTTTGTAATGTTTTTGTATAAATTAATAAAGTTGTTTGCATAATATTAATGTAAGTTAATCAATTTTATTTTATAATTTATTAACGAAAAAATTTGTTTGTGTAATTGTTTGTATCAAACAGTCTTAAAATTGTGGATTCACTCTGCGTGGTTGCAAAAATTGTATGACTTAAAACGCCGACAATATTAAAATAAATTGCTTTAGGTTCAAGTTCTGTATTAAAATTAATTTATAATCGACGTTTCGACGAAACTCAACGCTCGTCTTCATCAAGATAAACTGATTCAAGTGACATTACATTAAATAACAGATCATAGAAACAAGTTACTAAGTAACAAATAAGTGACTAGATCATACAAATTTTATAGATTTTTAATTAATGGAAGCCAAATTTTATTTAACTCTCAGCGTATTTTCTATGAAGAAATTGGATAAATAAACAGAAAATTCTTCATTTAGCATATACATGAATTTTGAAGTTTAAATATATATTGCAACTGTACAGAAAAACCCAATGTAGAGAGACCTATACCAACACGAAATAGTGCCACTTGCGTACGTGCTACTTGCGTACAAACATTATTTAGTGTTACTTGCGTACAAATAAAGCTCGGGTCAAACCGAGGTAGTGAAGCTAGTTAGACCGAGTGTCAGATGCGTACAGCGGTTTGGGAAGAGTCGAGTTGTGCTTATGGTCAAAATATAATATTTATAATACGCTATAATATCATAGCACATAATTTTTACAAATAATCTAGTCAATATTTAATTTTAAAATTGACCAAGTTTACTTTTATGGGTTTAAATTTGATTTGTGTAGATTAATATTTAATAAATTTATATCGTTTACCAACTTCGTTACTTTTGACTATATTATGATAAATTATGCTTAAATTCGTGATGTTAAATTTGTAATAATAATTACATAAACTTTTCCTCACACTTTTCCCAGAAGGACTTTATCCTTCCTCGACCTTCCCAAACCGACCCTTCCCAAACCGCTGTATGCATTTGACACTCGGCCTAACTAGCTTAACTACCTGAGTTTGACCCGATCCTTATTTGTACGCAAGTGACACCAAATAATGTTTGTACGCAAGTGGCACGACATCTACCAACACATACGTAAGACTATCAGTATCTTCTTACCAATGTCCTGAATGGTTTTCAGATGTATGAAGCATGCGCAATATAGTAAATTAAAAAAAAAACACTTCTGCTAATACAGGTGTCCCGAGATGCTTATGCTACCTGTATTCTTAAAACTGTATAATATATGTCACGAAATTTGGTATATAGGGGTAATCCAATATACTCAGTTGAAGTAAAATATTGGCAATAAGATGCCACTTCCGGTTTAACTGGAAGTCGACTCTAACGTTTTTATTTTAAATAGAATGCTCCATTTTTTATTATGTTAGTGAATTCAGGGATAAATTTTACATATCTTATGATACATTAATAACATTTTATTTAGTTCAACTGTTTTTGATGTATTTCAACTATTTTATTTTTTGTTTGAAATTGGCAATATCTTTCAGGGTCCGTATCTGAAGAATACAATCAAATATTTGTAATTGTTAATAAATATATTAAATTCAATAAAAAAAACCAATAATATATGATATATTTGTACATATTTAACTTAAATTTTCTTCAAAATGTATTTTAGCAAATTTAGCTTATTGCATGTGGGATAAAAAGAATAATGATTTTTGGTTCATTAGAAACTTTCATATTGCAAAGTTTTATCTCCAGATTATAACTTGCCTACAAGCTTAGTTTGATTCTACTATAATACGTAGAATATAATGCACTACTATAAAATATATTACACAAAAGTTCTAATATAACATTGTATCAAAGTTTTTTTTCGGTTCCCACAACTCAACGAATAATTTAACACATTATGAATTATTATGCAGACGAATTATAATATACAGTATGTTTTTTGAATACATAAAATATGTTATGTACGGTTTACATAGAGAAATAGAATATCCGACATTTTTTTTTTCATCTTTTTTTCTCTGTTTGTGTGTATGTGTTTTTATAAATTCCTCAACGAGCATGTAGTACTTTTTCGCATAGGAATCTTCATTGTCTAATGTTTATAAAATATGAAATGAGAAAATTATATATATATATGCTTATTTTTTTGTATTTTTTCTACCTACAAAATCTACGTATAATCTTTATGTTTATGTTATGAATAAAATAATTTTAAATTAAATATAATATCACAATATGAAAAAGAAATAAAATTTTGAATTATAGTTTATTATCATATTGAATGTGTTTGCTTATGGATCTATAAGCCATTTTAGACTGTAATAATTTGGGAATAAATATTTGGGACAGATTTGTGAGAACTGCTACCAACTGACAACAACAGCTGGCTGACAATGTAAAGCAATGGCGACTATTTGCTGTTAGTTGGTAGCAGTGACATGAATGTGCAAAATTTGCAATATCTTTTGTGTTTCCACAGTCACCAGAGATAGAAGAACACAAATTACCAATGCCAATAATCAATTGAGTTTCAGTTCCAGCTGTTCAGTTCAGATGATTTACAAAACAAAAGTAAATTAATTATGTGAATGAACTACAAACTAAACTTGTTGACTATGAAATTAGTCCATCATAAAAATATAAAATAAAATGGTACATATGATGATATTTTTTCAGTCACATGTTAAATTATATTTCAGTCAACAATAATTATTCACAAGAAATTAAGTATTATAACTTTAAAAAGTTAGTGTTTTATTCATCTTGTTCTTTCGAATTTTCGGAAGGAAATTTATCTTCCTAATCGTTCTCCCCTTGTGTACGACAGTGATCTAATATATGAACGTTTTCGTGAATTGTGTCTCATAAGCGTTGCATTCAGTAAGAACGTAAATATTTTATTTAAACTGAAACAGGTTGTTTCTAGACTCCCATTAGATGTGTTGACTCACGTGGCAGTCAGGTCCGATTGCATAAAACATTGTTAAATACTTTATAAATTAATCAATTCGTTAACTTGCCAACTGACCAATTGATAAAACGGTTTGAAAACAGTTGACAAACTGTTTACCTAGTTAAGTCATTAATTAAGTTAACAATGCTTTGTACAAGTTACGATTAGTCTGAATGTGTTAAAATAAATTGGAGATTTTATTAAAACGTATAACATTAAAAGAAATATTTATAAAACAATTTTTTTGTAACATATTATGATAGTTTTTCTTCTTATTATTATTATTATATAATTATATTTAGATCAATTTTAATATTCAGTGAATATTAAATAAAGTAAATAAAACAAAACAAAAATCTAAACAAAAATGAATAATACAAAATTAAGTAATTAAAAATATTGTAATCATATGTCTTAGAAAATTTTCTGTAAGCAAGATATTATTATGTTTAATTTTTAAATTCGTGTATACCAGCATGGCTCACCTATGCTATAAAATTACTAATTACAGGTAATCATGTTATATTCTGAGAAATTAATATTTCAACGAATTGAACGAAACTAGTACGAGGACTCCAGGGAAATAATATACGTAACTGATATGCATTTATTTAATATCTCAACATTTTAAAATTAAATTTCTTCTTTTAAAAATGAGCAAGCTCTCGTGAAATTCTAATGGACATGCTAAAATATTTTTTGTTTCTCTCTTTCCTTTTTTTTTACATTGTACATTATTTAAATTAAAATTCGTAGCTAAGTAGTGATTTTTTTTGTCGTTGTAAAAATTTTTTCTACCCTGTAGAATACCAAGAAAAATTATAATTATTTTTAGACACAAGTTTGCAAGGTATATAATAAACATTTTATTTAATAAACATTTTTTTTGTAAAAAATAGTAAAAATATTTTTTTCTACTAGCTCTCAAACGTACTACTTATTATTTTCCAAGTAACCTTAATCTTGTTAATTTATATTTATTACATGATTTGTGAGAATTAATGTTTCTCTGGTCAAATACGCAATTTCTGACAAATCTGGCTGTGTACATTTCTTGCATTTCTATACACATTTCATCAATCATTATATCACATATGATAAGGGAGGTATTGTAAGCATACCAAATTTGATATATCGAGATTGTTACAGATAACAACAAATTAGGCTTATAGTAACACGAATCAACTGTTTTTAGCGTGATGTCAGTCTGTCGGTCTGAATATCTCAATTTGATTGGTAAAGATCATTTTTATGTGTTTTACGAATATTTCGCAATAAAGATATATTTAGTTTAATATAGATATATATATATATATATATATATATATATATATATAAATAATTCTGTAAATAGGTGGCAAATTTATGTAAAGACAGTTTTGCTTTTAGTTACCATGACTATAGTAGTTATTATACAGATATTTCTATTCCTTAAGTTTATTTAATTCGATGACGGTCGGTTCTGTGGTGGCCACAATAGATTTTTAATAATTATATTCAAATTCAAGCAAAAATAAACACTGCAATTGTTACTATATAACCGTGTAGTCATGTTTGATGCTGCCACCATTGAATATATAATCTTATTATTTATTCAATGCTGCTACAAATGATGTATATAGTATAAGTAACTAATGTATAATAATATTAATATTATTGTACTAATAACAAAATGACCCCTTTTGCACGGGCAATATAATAATGTAAAATCAATATTTTGATTTACTTGATAAAAAAATAATAATATCAACCACGGTTGAAAAAACTAGTATAGCTTTAGGTCCTTTAAGCTGGCAAAGCCATCATGGAAATTTGCTAAATAAATATGACCAGAATTATAGGCTTTTTATAGGCTCTTTTTGGACACCAAACTAAAGTTTTAGGCTTCAGAATTTTTAAAAAATAAAACCACTTAAAAAACGTGTTTCTGGCAAGCAACTGTTATTCCAAAATTATAGACTTTTTATAGGTTGTTTTTCGACACCAAAGTAAATAAACATAACTTATAACCTATAACCTATAATATATAACCTATAACCTAACTTAAAGTAACTTAACCTAACCTTAAGCCAGCAAAACCTTTTTTTAAAAAAAGGCTGGAGCCTAAAATTTTAATTTAGTGTCGAAAAAGAGCCTATAAAAAGCCTATAATTCCAGAATAAGAGTTTCTTGTCAAAAATACGTTTTTTAAGTGGTTTTACTGACTTAACCTTGAGCCAGCAAAACCTTTTTTTTTTAAAAAAAAAGCTAGTCTCAAATTTTAATTTGGTGTCGAAAAAGAGCCTTTAAAAAGTCTATAATTCCGGGATAAGAATTGCTTGTCAGAAACACATTTTTCAAATTGGTTTTGCTGGCTTACCCTTAAGCCAGCTAAACCTTTTTTTTTTTTAAAGGCTGAAGCTTAAAATTTTACTTTGGTGTTGAAAAAAGCCTATAAAAAGCCTATAATTTTGGGATAACAGTTGCTTGCCAGAAATACGTTTTTTAAGTGGTTTTGCTGGCTTATCTTTAAGTCAGCAAAACCAAGAAAAATATTTTTTTTTTAAAGAAGGCTGGAGCCTAAAATTTTATTTTGGTGTCCAAAAAGAGCCTATATAACGCCTATAATTCTGGTGATATTTATTTAGCAAATTCCCCATGATGGCTTTGCCAGCTTAAAAGACGTTATAGCTTTGCATTTTCATCTTCCTCAATACTACGCACATATATGTCAATTTTTATATAAATTTTGTAATTTTAATTTCAAGCAGTTTTGAGTGTAAAAAATACCAAAACAATTTTTTGCCATTAGTAAAATTGTAGCTGATATCTGAACTATTTAGCAAACATATTTTCATCAAGCGTGTGTATGTGTGTGGGTGTTTGTATATGTAACACGGTCAACAGACCGTATCGTTTGGCATAATGAAGTAGCCATATTATAATACAGACCAATTATAAAATGTATAATACGTATTTTACGTTTACGTTCGTCGTATACAGGCTAATATACGCTGATGCATTACGTATTTTATATGTATGTGTGTGTGTATGTGTTTATGTATGTGAACGTTATGTTATGCTGTTACTAGTGTTGTTACTATTATATATTATACAACAACTTTTATTATGTCTTAATGTTGTATGTATACGTAGGATTTTGACGCTAACGTTGTGATAGGTCAGGGCAAAGCACTCGAACAAAAATTCGTTACCTCATGAATATTAATTTTTTGTGGGTTTGTTACTTGTAAATTAGCGTTGCCTTATCTTCATTTGTATAGACGGTGTATTTTTTTGCAGAGAATACAGTAAATAAATATTATTTTTAATATTAGTATTTTAAAAAAAAGCTGTTGTGGCTACCACAGAACCGGCCGACATGGTGAATTAAATAAATTTATGAAATAGAAAATCATAAAAATATGAAAAATTATTAAAAATTTATTTAGCCAATACAATAATATACATTATTATGCAGCAGTTAGTTACCATATATACCACTGTCGGCAGCACCAAACATGACTGCAACATCAGATGCATTTAATATGACATATTTTGTATCTATATTGAAAATTGTTACTTCATGTTAAGTTCAGTGACAATTGCATTATTTATTTTTGCTTTAATTTGAATTTGAATATTGTAAATATGTGACGAAGTGCAAGAAATGCATTGTGCACCGCCAGATTTGTCAGACTACATTAAAAATTTTCAAGTCAAGTTAAGTTAATTGACAGCTGCATTCTTTATTTTCACTTAAATTTGAATTTGAGCAATAAAAGTGTATGAAGAAGTGCAAAAAATACAATGTACACCGCCAGATTTGTTAGAAATTGTATATTCGACCAAATAAACATTAATTTTCACAAATCCAGTAACACATATATGATAAATAATATATACATATACATACTATTCTACAACTATTAGTAAGTTTAAGTTTACTTGGTATGTATTTTTATTTATTTTCAGTTTACACAGTAAAGATCGCTTTCTACTCCTCGTAACATAATATACTATTTTTGCCATTTATTAAAAAAAAAAATGACGACGGTTAACTTTACTAATATATATATATATATATATATATATATATATATATATATATATATATATAAATAAAAATAAATTAAATTACATTTAAATATCGTTTTATTTCTTTTGTTTTTTTTTTATTAAAATCTTACAAAAAGAAAATAAAGTTTATCGTTTTTATATTTTCTAGGAAAAATACTAAAAGTATAAAGTTTAAAAGAATTATTTACATTTCTTAGAAGTTGTCAAATAATGAATTTATTAGAGTAATTAATATATTGCACACTTGCTACAAAATGACTTGTTTTACCATGTTTGACATAGTAAAATTTAAATTTGTTGAAAATATATGTCATTTGTTTTTATTTCCTGATGCTTCACGTATAATAAATTAAATTGTTGAATTTTAATTGAAATATTAGCTAAACTCTTTTATTTAAATATAATGACTTCTGAAAGGTAAATAACTGTTAATAACTCAAAAGTTACGTTATTTTAAGTTTTGTATTAACAAATTTATTGTTATAAATTTGAAATACTACAAATTATATTCAATGAATGTGGATATAGCCGGTTTCAGGTGAATTTAACAAACTTTCAAAATGATTATTTTTAGAAATAAACAAACATATTCAATATAAACTTATAATGACCTTTTAGTTTCATTTTAAAGTATAATAATTATAAAGAAGGAATCGGCATTAAACAGAACAGAGATAAATAAACATTAACATGATCTAAAATATATTCAGCAAACGTATTTATTTTGTTTTTCACTGAAAATTAATAACACTTGGAGATCAAACTAGATCATAAAATGGTCTAGTTACTAATTTATTACCTAGTAACTTGTTTCTATGGTCTGTTATTTACTGTAAATGTCATTTGTATCAGTTTTCCTGATGCAGACGGACGTTGAGTTCGTTGGAACGTCGATTATTAATTAAATATTAATATAGAACTTAAACCTAAAGCAGTTTTATTTTAAGAAATTATATTTATATTCAAAATGAGTATCTGTAGTTTACAAGTAAAACAAATATAGTTTTAAAATCATCCAATAAAATTACGTTAGCTGTGACTTAACATGTGCAGAACGATTCAGTCAGTCAGCATCACCGCGAATCGAATTGAGTAAGGTCATGATCAGACGACCAAAAACCCGTTCCGAAAACTTGCCTGCTGCTAGTCGAAACAAAACGTCAAATCAAATAGTCAGTGAAGTAGTCAAACTCAGCCGGACGAATCTCTCTCTCTCTCTCTCTCTCTCCTAATCTTCCTCTCCTTTCGTCTCCATTTCTTTCTCTTTCTCTCTCTATTTCGGTGACGAAAACAAAAGCAGCAAAAAGAGCGAAACGGAACGATATAAAAACAGTCGAAACACGTTCCGAATGTTAGGCTGTTCGTCGGCGCGTCGTGCGTGCTTTCTGCTCTATCCCCTCCCCTCCCAACCCCTCACCTGCCCGACTAAACTGCGTGCTTTTCCCTCTACCCGCCAACCTCTTGGTTCCTGCACACGCACACATTGAACGCACAGTGAGGCAGGTCAGTTACCGCCGGATATGGTTCCTGCGTCGATAGTTTTTTTTTGCGTTTGTTCGAGCAGTCGTTGACGAAATTCAACGAACGTAGCTATAGTCGGTTTCAGGTATATTTGACAGACTTTGGATACGATTATTTTTAAAAGTTGTAATGTAGAAGAGAAATTCAGTTATAGTAATGTAAATAGGTATATATGATAGAGAGTTTGCCAACTCATAATTGTTCTAATAATTAGATTTCGACATATTTAACGAAATATTTTTTAAATGCTAAATTGGGCAAATATGCTACAAGTGAATTTTATTTCAGTAGATATTTTTAACATAGTACAAAATCTTTCAGAACTCATTATATAAAATAATTCTAGATTGACAGACCATAAAAGGTCAATATGTCTAAACCATCTAGATAAATCTGCTATTACTCAACATGCGTTATAAAGAAAAAAACATCAATCACTGTGAAGGCACTGACTTGTATTTTATTAATTTATAATTTTTTATGATCTAGTTACCTATTTTGTTACCTAGTAACTTGCTTCTATGTTCTGTTATTTAGTGTAAATGTCATTTGTATCAGTTTTCCTGATAAAGACGGACGTTGAGTTCGTCGAAACGTCAATTATTAACGTATTCCAAACAATATCTGTTTTACCTCTAGAAATAATTGCTAATATTTATATTGTATATGTCTATTTTCAATTATTATAATTATCATTATAAAATTTTAGTACATTTTTCTCATTTGAGTATAATTTTAATTATTATATTTTTGTCATTTTATTACTGTACTGTACTGTGCTCACAGCAAAAATTTGTTAAAATTCAATATTGTCATATATTCAAAATAACTATTACAAGAGTCACAATGAATATTAAAGTATACAACTAACGCGTTAAATCATAAATTGAATCAAATGACAGAAAAACAAAATGCGAAGTTAAATTAGATTATCTTAAACAGCATGTAATAATATTCAATTAACTTCATTATAACTTCTAGAATATTATTAAATGTATAAAAACAGTTTTAAAAATGTTCACGTTATAATTGGCTAACTAATATCATCATTTTATTGATAATTGAATAACTATTATATTAACAAATAGTTAAATATTAAAGTGACATAATAACAAAAATCAATTACTTAACAACAAACCTGCAAACCAAACTAAAGTACATCAAAAACATACATATTTCTACAAATAAACTCAGGAATTTTTCAATTATGTTCCACACTAATCTTGTTAAATTTTGTTTTAAATTCAAAAAATTCGTATATTTTAACTTATTGTTATCCAAAAACAGAAAAAAAAACTTATTGTTAAATAGTTTTCATAAATAATTTAATAAGCAATAATATTCCATTTCCTACATGTATACAGTGTTATTACAAACCTAATCATTGAATATTTTCAAAATTATACACAAACTTATTACAGATTCCAAAATTAATATATAAATGTTAAATACAATAAAAGTAAATTTATATTCAAGAAGTCTGAGACGAAATATTAACAATTCAAGTGTTTAATTTCAATATAATCTACATATGTATAATCACTCTGGCCAGTAGTTATAGCAACTAAGAAATTGACATAATTGTTATCTAAAATCAAATCAGTTACGATGAAAAATTTATTATTGTAGCAAAAATATGTCACCTGAAAATTGATTAAATTTTATTTAAAACATATAACATTTAAAACTTAGAGATTATAATACTTTTGCATCAAAAAATATTTTTTAATAAAATCTTAGCGAACGATATAATAACTACAGTTTACAACTGTCAAAATGATCATATTATGAATCATTTCATTGACATCATATTGTAAACAGTCAAGTTAAAATGTTTACTTATATTTATTATTCTAAATTCTAAAAGGCTTCAAGCGAACTGATTCAAACAATTTGCTAAAAATTAATTATAAAATAGTGAATGACAATCCAATTTATAAGTTAAGCATTTAGATATACAAAACTGCCGTTTCGATTATATACTTTTTATACTTTTAAAATTTAGCTAAACAACACTTTCTAAATAATATAAAATTAAAATATTTTAGTATATCTATAATAATGCAATGTAAATACAAAATTTATAAATAAAATTTTACAAATTTTTTTTGTGAAAGTTGTGAAAGAAACAAAAAATATTTCAATTATGCTAAATTTATAATACAATCATTAATCAATATTATAAATAAAATAAATAAGTTTGGTCATGTATTTTAATAAATAAATTTTAATGTCATGCATGTAAAATTTCGGGTTTTTTTTGGAATGTTAAACTGGTTCCAAATTATTCTATAATTTTTTGTATAGGTAACTATATATTATAAATATATTTAGAAGTTTTTTAAAAATAATTCATTATATAGAAAATGGAAAAAAAAATTACTTTCTACATATCAAAACAATAAAATATATTCATAAAACTCTAAATCGTACCTTTAACAAAATGATGCTTTAATTCTAGTCACATCTCATAAGACTTGTAGCGTTACAAGATATTTTATTTTTTCTAATAAATGGTATTTTTTTTTGACAAAAACAGACAAATTATCTCGTTTTAAGCTATGTTTCTTATGAAATGCGAACATAATTTTTATATATTTATTTATTAGGAAACTAAACAGGCATACTACCTACATAGTTTCATAACTAAATATACTAAATATAATATTAATAAAATCTTAAATACAGTATTTACTTATGTGCTAAATATATTTTAATATAAATTAAAGGTCTTAAACTATTTGAGTAGCTATATTTTCTATTGTACATATTTTATATAGCCAAACCGAACTATCATCTTCTTTACTTTTTTATTTTTATAATAACCCTAAAAATAAAAATACTCCAAACTCTATAATATAACCAATTTCATCACCCCTTTCTATTTACAAAACACTCCCCCACAAAAATCCAAATCCTTCGCTGTATGTATGACCAAAGCAACTAGCTCTAACAAACTTCGTATGCGAACAGTAAAGATACAGTGGGGGTGCCCGTTGATTATATTGCATGTCGCGACTTATTTTGCGCGTGAAACTCACCCCCATTTCCCACCCAACACCTCGTCGACACAGCTCGGTCGGCCAATGCCTCCTGCACCCCTCTGGCGCACCCACTATACTCGTGGACCACCCTTTAATTCGCCGTATGAAAAAACAAAAACCAGCGACGTTCAAATGGGTTTTTTGTTCTTTGCACAGTTGTTGGTAATATGACATAGGGTGCCAATTCGAGGCCAGGCAGTTGATAGGTTTTTGTTTTTTTTTTTTGGGTGTGGTATTGACAGGGAGCTGTTTTTAGTCTGACCTTGATCGGTGGATTGGTCAAATATTGGTTATAAATGGATAAATGGTATAAACTTGTTGGACGTTTTTATCTGGCAATAAAATTTTTATTAAACACGCGGTTATGTAATGACTTTTTATGTCGAATTGGTAAAATCATAGCATTCTTATTTAATTTATGTTATTATTCCTTTAGTGCCCATTATTATAAACACCAGTACAACACGATAAAATTTACTTTAGGAATAAATGAGTTTATATTCTATAGATTTCCGTATTATGAAAATAAATAATTTTATTTTAGTGTTCAATCTGTTAACTAACATATATTATATTTAATACGTATTTAGATGGAAAGTAAATTTACCCAAGTTAGCTAAATAATGTTTATTGTTATGTTTATAATTAGGGACTGTATGCTCGAGAAACTGAGCATATAGTTTTGTAACCTTAGCCCACTGCCAAACAAGGAACCTACAGCTTATAGTGGATTCTAAATCACTCAGATCCAGCCGATATCAATTCAGTGAAATTCACCAGAAATAATATTTACTTTAATTTCTGGTGTGAACGCGACCCGAACCAGGAATCTTCAGGATCTGAGTTCAATACGCTACCACTGGCCTACGGCTGCTTATAATTAGGAACATAAATGTAGTGTAATAAATTTATATAATTTCAATACTAGATTACAAACCAGTAGTTTGAGAGACTACCAAAATATTGTAAAAAATGCGAAGGTTTTTTTAAAATCTAGTTCAATTTTTTTTTTAAATAAAATTTAATTTAAACAAACTTTTTTTATTTATTTTTTGCCAACGATAATATCAGGTAGTATTTTGAGAAGATTTATAATCGAGAGTTAATGATAATAAAATTAGATGTAATAAAATGCAATTTGTCATTTTTTTTTTTCTTCAATATCCCATGATTTGTGCAGTTGATTTCCTAAGATTTGTTTATTATGTTTGATCTTAAATTTAGATAAATATATAAAATTAATAACTGATACTACAAACTTATATATATATATATATATACATATATATATATATATATATATATATATATATATATATATATATATACAGTAGAACCCCGATTATCCGTGCGCGCATTATCCGGGCGGCGGATTCTTCGTGCGGCATTTTTAAAATGTCATCCGTGCGCGGATTATCCGATGCTGACCGTGGCTGCACCGTTTAAACGTTCGCATCGGGGAATACCCGAGTTCGGCTCGAGAAATCCTCCGTTTATGTGTTTACTTATTATTTTCGCCAATTGCCGACCGACTTGTTAGTTAAACGTAAACAGACATTCGTTTGACACATGTATTTGTCTGAATAAATTATTAAAAAAAATAAAAATGAGGTCTTTGGATTATCCGTGTTTTCAATTATCCGGCAAAGGCTCGGTCCCGGCTGGCCCGGATAATCGAGGTTCTACTGTATATATATACTCTTTTATCATAATAAAAATTTGCGATAAAACAAAGCATTAACAAACACACGTCGAAGATGCTTCCGGAAACATTCATTTCAATATTTAATTATTTTAATTAAACAATTATTAAAAACGTAATTAATTAATATTGATTAAATCATTGATTAATATATTTAAAATTAAATGATTACAATTGTGATTAAAATCAACCCAACTGTGGTTTTAACTAATACCGATCTTAAAACAATGCCATTATTATAATTATAAGAGGAAACTACGATTAAACAATTAACTAAAAAGGCCAAAAACTAAACTTTTTTTTAAATTTATTCTTTCCAAGTTTCTAATAAATAGTAAATATCTCTAGTCGATAATAGTAAAAAAAACGAAATAAATTTTACAATATATTTATCCTTATATGAGTCGTATAGATACAAAACTCACTATTTGGTAAATTTTATGTTCTAAGATATTTGCAAAAAATTGTTATAGCTGGGTGTAATTATATTTTGATGATAAAATCTTGTTATTAGATGGCATTACTTATTTAATAAGTGCCATCTAGTAACATAAAATTTACCAAATATTGAGTTTTGCATCTATACGACTCATATATAGTGCAAAACGTTGAACAATTTGATTCTAGATAAATTTAAAAATTTTGAAGAATTATTCTATTATTTTGTCAATTAACAAAATTAATTAGTCTGAAAAACAATTCGAAAACCGAGCAATCTAAACGATGAAATAAGTTGCGTTACGCCACTGATGCAATGTTTCTGGCATCGTCTTTGCTGTCATGTGTCCAAGGCAGAAACAATTTATTCGTTTCCCAGGCAGGCGCTCGACGCTTGGACGTGGACACACCGCGTCTTTATTTTATGGATCGATATTCTTGTTTTTTCGGTATGCGTTTGTTTCATTTGTTTTTTCTCTTCTCTCCATTTTTTTCCCCCGCTTTGCGCTTCTCCAACCCTTCCCCTCCGCCCTTTTCATCTCTCTAACAATAAGAGTGCAGCACAATGATACGCGCGCACACCAACATTCAGTTGTTTTTCTACCAGTTTAGTTGAGATCGACCTTGTTTGCTCATAATTCGGTATAAAATACTTACACTGTGTACCCGGGATAGGTATTAAAAATTAATAAATTTTCATAAAATTTGGTTTAGAAATTTAATTAAACTAAAAATAATATGAAATATACAAAATAGCATTCGGATTACAACATTGACATTTACCTATCTAACTAATACTAAAACATTGTACAAATTATTAAAGGCCAGATGCATAAAACGTTGTTAACTTTATGATTTTACTGTTTTAATCATTAAATTCATAGTTAAATTTGATAGAATATATAGATTTATGCACTTGTTAATGTCACCAGTAAACAAAATACACAAAAAGGTGTCATTTTAATCAATTGTTTAAAATTTAAATTAACCAACTAGCGAATAATTGTAACCGAAATTCAAAATACCAGCTCTAACAGAAACTGGTTTTTAAATTTGATTAAAACTAAATTAAATACGTATTTAGCAGTTCGTTTTTCTTGGAACATCTATCTGGAGACACACAGTGTACATAATATTAACTCATTGAATTCGTCGTCATGCAGCCAGCGATTCGTCGTTGTTTTTTGACGGCTTGTTTTTCGAATCGTCAAGGTTGGTGGATCGTCTCGAAGAAGAAGGGACGGAACATACAATGAAAATTTTTCGCCCAGACGACCTCATAATATGTATGAAATCAATATTTTTATTTTTTCGGCTGATGTTGGCTGTTGCGAGACATGTTTTTTTAGTCGCAACTAAACTCTGTTCTCGTTCGTATATATCGATTAAAATGAATGTTTCGTTATACCTATATATATATATATATATATATATATATATATATATATATATATATATATATATATATATATATATATATATATATATAGCAGTAATGAAATTTCTACTTGATCTCGTCGCTCAGCAACTTATAATAAGATGTTGCAAATTAACTTACTTAAATGCAGTTAAGAGTTACTGCCTCTTAACTTACTCATTTAAAATTGCAAAATTCGCAAATGTTTTTAATGTAACTACATTTAATTAATATGAAAGCTTAGATTTGAATTGCAAACCTATATTATTTTCCTAATTTTATTTTTATCTAATTAAAATTACCTTATTTAAAAAGTAAGAATAATGTTAAAATATAAAAGCTGTAGAATTAAGTTCTGTATAATTTTTAATTAAAAATCGACGTTTCGACATACTCTATCTAATATAGTGAGAAAAAAGTCAGTACTCATTATATTAAAATAAAACTGAATTTATGAATTGAAAAATAAAATTAGCTTAATAAATGTTTATTGTTGAAGTGGATAAAGTATATAAATTTATGACAGCAGATACAAACATCGAACAAATTATGCAAAAAAAGGTCACGCCCTTTGGCATACTGCAATAAAAAATCATTTGTACTTACTTTATTATTTATTTTCATCAAAACCTTTGTATGCAATATTTTTTAATAAACGAATATTTATATATTTCTATAATTCGACCCATATAAATAAATTATTGGAACGCATTATACACATAGTAATAATATGTCGTGATCAACGCAGTTTTGCATAACGCGGTATTTTTTTTGTACGAATTTAATTAATTAATTAATTTAATTAATTATTAATATTTGAACTTTAAATATATTTTTCTCAATTTTTTCAAATATAACATATTGAAAATTTTATATGGTTGAAAACGGAATAAAAGTACTACCAAAATCAATAATAAAAAATATAGATTGTTATTTAAAAAAAAAAGTCGATGACGTCATAATATGAAAAACAAATGACATAAGAAACTAAAAATAGGCTGAAAATATTTGCTGTAGTCAAAATCGCTATACCCCTTCGATATTTTTTCTAAAAAATTAATATTAACGGAATTATTGAATTTATTCCTTACTTAATTTCCACACTGTAAAAGCAATATCTGTTCTTACGTTTAATTGAACTACATTAAATTTATTTGTAAGATTGTAATAAGGAACATATTGCTTATAATTTTTTCTACCATGTCACTATATTTATAAGTTTTTGGTGAACAGATAATACAAGCATACTTAAGCCCTGATCGAATGAACATGTTATATAATTGTATTATAGTATTTTTATTATTGAAGTATTTGCAGTTCTTCGTTATAAATCCTAAATTTTTAAAACCTGCATTAACACAATTCTCGATATGTAAATTAAAAGTAACTTGTGGAACAAAATACACACCCAAATCCTTAAAGATTTTAACACGTCCTTGAGAATAATAATTGTAGAGGATAATTTATAGAAAAACATAACTTTTTATTTTTTTACATTTAAGATCAACGAGTTAGTTTTACACCAGGAAACATACATACATACATACATACACAATCACGCCATGTACCCATATGGATGTGGCACAAACTTTTTTCATCATCCCGAAATCAGTCGCCTCCAAACATTCCTATTCAAACAAGCAACTTTCGCTTCATCCACATTCATAATTCCTCTCATACATGCTCTTTTATTCCTACTACTTGGAAACTTTCGCTCACGCAAAACATTCTCAATCATACCACTCCAACTACTCATCGGACGTCCACGCAAACGAATACCATCAAAATTATTCAAATAAATCTTTTTAACCAAACGTTTATTAGACATTCGCTCAACATGTCCGAACCATCTTAACTGACTAACACCAACTTTTGCTACAACATTTCTTTCAATTTCACACTCATCATACACTAATCTATTTCGTACCCGATCTTTCCTATTTACACCACATACCCCACGTAAAAATCTCATTTCCACAGCAGTCATTTGCCGTTTATGCTTTTGCAACCAAACCCAACATTCACTACCATACATCAACGTAGGCACCAAAACTGCATTGTATATACTCAAACGGGCTTCAAACTACACCGTTTAAGTTGATTTGGCGATGTCAAGACAGTTTTGTTTTTAGTTGCATTAACTACAGTAGTTGTTATAAAAAAAATTCTAATCCATAAATTTATTTAATACGATAACGGTCGATTTTGTGGTGTTGACAATATATTTTTTAACATAATTTTTGTGTATCTATTAAATGAGTCGTATAGATGCAAAACTCACTATTTGGTAAATTTTATGTTCTAAGATATTTGCAAAAAACTGTTATAGCTGGGTGTAATTGTATTTTGATGATAAAATCTTGTTACTAGATGGCATTACTTATTTAATAAGTGCCATCTAGTGTAACACGTTGAGCGGTTAGCGTATATTTATCAACTTTAGGGAGCGTGCGTACAAGTAGTGATCAACAATTATTTAATTTAAGCTTTTATTAAATAATAACACAAAAACCAAATTACAGAAATATACAAAGAAAAACGAATAAAAATATGAATAACAAATATAAACTAAAGCGAATGTAATTACTAATAAACAATTAAGCGAATCTAGCAACTAAAGCGATCTCGAGGCCTCTGGCACTCGAAGCAGACTTAAAAGCGAACTTAACTAAAGCGAAGGCGAGCGTGAACTGAACTCACTCAACAGAGAGAAAAACATACTTTTTTTCTCAAAAACTAAAATTTTAACTTTTTAAATATTCCAACAAAAATCTAAAATACTTCAAAATATTTGCAAGAAATATCTTGAAGTGGCCAAGTGGCTTGCCGTGAACCCTAATACATAAATCTGTCACTAGGGCAAAATCTAATAGATACAAAATTACTTAGTTTTCGAAATACAGATCACAATAACCACATGGCCCAGAACTGTCTTGTTACACTAGTAACAAGATTTTATCATCAAAATACAATTACAACCAGCTATAACAATTTTTTTGCAAATACCTTTGAAAATAAAATTTACCAAATAGTGAGTTTTGCATCTATACGACTAAAATGTACAAACAAATTGATAGTATTGTTTTTGATTTCTTAACGAAAAACAAAAACATTATTGACAGACATTTCTATAATCGGAACATTCAAAAACCAATGAATTTCGATAGGTAAATAAATAAACAAATACCGTTGAAATAACACTCTGATCATACATACATATAAACACGTGTAGCTTCAAATCGGGTTAGAGTTTAGTCGCCGTGCAAATGCGTCGTCGTACAAAAATAGAAAACTCCGATGCACACACACCAGCCAGCCACTGACCTTAAAATCTAGTTTAAAAGCAGAGCTTAAACCTATGTGCGTTCGTTTTTTTTTTATTTACAATATTTATCGCAACGCTTGTTGATATTATACATATATATATGTATATAGAGGAGGAACATGTAATGCAAAACGCGAACTAGAAATTAGTGGGTATTAATGCGTTACTAATTTATCGACTCGGTTTGTTGCTGTTGCTGTTAGTCGAGTCCGAGCTAGATACAGTCGTTGTATGATGATGATATTAACGTTGTGTTAATGTTGGATTCATAAATAAATATTAATACCAATCGGATGAGTGTGGATGTGACAAATTGTTAAGTGCTCCTTTCGAACAATTAATCCTTGTTAAGGTTGCTTGACTACTTCCGTTGATCAACAGATGATTCCTGTTCTATTTGACTGTATAGATGTAGAAAAATTTCTTTTTGGAACATTGTTAAATACATTTGTTTACAGATACATTTGAATATTTTCTTTCAATTAGTGTATACTATATTATAATTTCTCATTTTCTGTTTTGTAAGACCACAACTAATTTAGCAATAATTTAATAATAAAATTCTTCTAAATAAACTTTGAATTTTGCTATAAAAAAGTTTGTCACTGTTTTTGTTTCCTGAATTACGTCCACAGTAAAAAAAGAAAAAAACTGTTGGATTTAATATATAAATTATAGCACTATTCTTTGTGTAATGTGTTAATGTGAACATTTTCTATCATGTATATTATTTTGCTGTGTTCTAAATGAGATAACAAAATAGTGTCAATTTTTTTATTATGGCCGTTATTATTATTATTATTATTTTAATTGTGACATTGATCAATTCTTTTGTAAAAATGTCAAGTCAATTGTAAGATGTTTTATTAGTTCAATTTATAAAAGAATATTAAAATAACAAAATAAAATTAGTTACCTGTATATATCAGCTTTGCCTTGGCCACAAATATGTTAGCTTAAGATGATTATTGTAATCATCGCTTTCTATTCCTTGTAACATAATATTACTATATTCTTAATTTAATCAACTGATCTTGAATTTTATTATTAATTTTAAAACCAACCATTATAAAATGTTTATTTAATGCAACCTTTTTCTAAATTACCGTTTTATCAAATCTAAATTAATCATATTTCAATTTCTTGCATAATAGTTACTAATAAATTCCAAAACTATTTATGTATAAAATTTTTTATTGATAGTGATCAAATAATATTTCTATAATAAGTAGAAACAACTAAATAATTCAAAAATAACATCGTATTGATAGAAATCACATATTTCTTAAAACGATAATATCAGTTTTTCAGCGTCGAAATATATAAATGGAAAATAAATAACGATAAAACATTATTGGTTAGGTTGAAAATAAGCTAGTTTACCTATTCGGTATATCTCACTAGAAATTAACATATACATATTGAACACGAGTATATAGTTAGCTCAAGCTACTGATTCCGATAACAATGTCAGATTTTCTTGTTTTCTATTTTTACATATATATATATATATATATATATATATATATATACATATATACAACTATGTTTTCAAGTGGATAAATATGTGTCTATGTGTTCTTTGTACATATATGAACGCGTGGAATTTCAAAGATTTATTAGATTTAAAAAAATCTTATACGGTGAAATTCATGTATCAATTTTCAAATAATTATTATTTTTGTTCAATGGGGCTGTTGCACATTTTTCTTAAAATTTCTGTAATCAAAAATATACATTAAAATAACTACGTAAATATATGTTTCAAAGCAAAATTATTTATAACAATTAAATTTTAGAGTTGAATGATGGCATCCTGAGTGCTTAGTGACTAAATTTAGTATGGAGAAACACCTGCGACAAGGATAGATCGAACACGGTATTCCAGCCCAAAAAATTTCTATACTTATGATTTTGATTACACTATGATCTATAAGACATTTTTTGGATATGGAGCAATGATTAACATCGTAATTAATAAAACTATAAGTTTTACAATCTCAAACGCATAACATCCCCATATTTTGTATATAATTTTGATAATTATCAATTAATTCTATTAACATCTACAAAACCTGCAGCATTATGATCAATTTACACGCTCTAATATTGATTTGTGCATTCAAATTATCACAAATAAACTGGTCACTTTTGGCTTGTGCAAGCTTTAAACTTCTTCCATGTCATGATGTAGGTACACATGCAACATTATACTTATGCAAATAAGAATGCTTAAGTCAGTTTGCGCAAATTATTTGAGTATGTAAAAGAGCTATTTGTCTTTTGCTATCAAATAAAAAATTATATTTATTTTAAAAAAAATAACAATTAAAACATTTTGGAACGTTACAGATTTTACAGGTGAAATTAGAAATAACAACATATTTACATAAAAATTTAAATATAAAATAAAAACTACATTTTATAATTAGATCAATTTCTTATTCTATTACAAATAAACAAGATTTCACTTAAGAGACATTATATATGTTACGATCAATTTGGTTAATGTAAAGAAATAGATTCGTTTCATGTTACTGAATTAAATAGTTTTACATTTATGAATAATAAAATTGAAATTTATGTTAACTTATTTATTTGTAAAACAAGAAATAAAATAATCATAAATAACTTGTAAAAAAAAATATTAAGGCGAAATATTATACTGTAAAAAAATATATCTCAAATTTATGTAATTTTACATATACTTAAAAATAAATTATGTAATTTTATCTACAAACCATGAGACACTATGATGCCCAGTATTTTTAGGTATATACCAACGGGATGGAAAAGTATATATATATATATATATATATATATATATATATATATATATATATATATATGTAATATTACAGTTTTTGGTTGTCTCTTTTAGCAAATTTCCAGAACTTTAGTAAATTTACTGTCGGAAATTTTCCATAAATAGGTAAAATTTGTTTAGTTCTGTAATATTATTGTTGGTATAATTACATACATTTGGAAATTTACATAAAGAATGTATTTTGCAATTATTACAGATATTAATATGCAAGCTGTGATTTTACATAATTTAAGAAGTTATACCAACATATGTTATTCTACATTAAGTATGTGATGCAATTTGCAGAAAGTAAGTATTTTTACATACTTATTAAGACAATTTTATTTACTTTATGTGATTATTATAAATTGTCAAAATTACAGAATATTTATAGTAAAATGAAATTACAGATTTCTATAGTAAAATTTTACCATTATTTTTATATAATTTCGCTATTTTTTTACAGTGTAAGTTTTAATAGTAAAAATAACAACATTTTGTAATTTTACTGTGATAATTTACGTAATATTACATTTTTATGAAAAATTACATTCAGAAAACATGTAAAATTATATAAGTTTTTTTTACAGTGTATATAAAAACCATGTCATAACATAGATGCCATATAGATACCGGCTGTGAAAGCCTCAAGATCACAAATAGGTACATGTTTAAAAATATTTTTAATCTCTGAATGCACCAAGTTTTAAACTGACAACTTATTAAATATTAGTCAAACAAATTTCCACCATATTCTACTCACTGAGTATAGAGACCACGAGACCAACGAATATTCACGTGACCACTAAGCTCATTGTTTCCCTATTGGTTTCCGTAAGAGACTCTGCACCCCCTTTATGGTTCAGTCAATCGTGTATTTGTATTGTAATATAAATACATAAAAGTATCTCACATCAGTTAAGAACTACGAAAACTGTGTAACTGAACACAAAAAGTAATATGCATGTAAATGTACTAAGGAGCGAAGATTTCGATTGTACCACGTGAAAATGGACTTTTCTCAGCGATTTTGATATAGACTATGACTTTATACATACCTATTAAAAATTATAAACAAAATATTTTTCAACAAAACTAAACTTGTTCACATTATTTATCCTAACTTTAAATATATTCGTAATATGTCTAACTTTTTTTTATGACTTTTAAATGACAAATTATACATCAAACTAGTAAACAAAATATATTTATATCTAGTCAAATTTAATTAACAAATTACCGAATCACGCCTGTACTGTAATTAATCTAGCCTAGCTTAGTGAACAACAGCATCTAGCAGTGAGATGTTGCCCAGAGATTTCCCGAAACGAAAAAACAAAAAGACTCTCATGCAATGAACTCCGGTGAGCAGATGCCCGGAGAAAAAGAGCAAGAAAAGTTCCGGGCAGGTGTATAGCAAATGGGCCGCACACAGAGGTGCAGCTTCGGCTAAAAGAATCATAATAATAAAAAAAAAGGATGAATAGGAAAAAAAATCCTGACTTCTCATCCATTGTTTGACCGATGACTTGATGTTAGAGACGCTGTTTGTGTTTTTAAGGTCTTGAGGCTAGCATTAATGGAGATGTGTACAGTTGGGCAAAGATTTATTTGCATATTGAGATGATAGCGTTATATAGTTAAGATTATTTACAAAAGCTTCTGGTAAAGATACTATTGCAAAAAATGTATGGTATGCTTGTTTTACTGATAATATTTTTAAATAATTTAATAATAATTTATTAATTTTTCAATAAAGAATCACTGTTACCAATCATTTGAATGAAACTTTGAATAATTTTTACCACGCTTATATTAGCTCACACTGTTGTTGTCACGGTCAGCCATATCTTGTAACCAATTTTTAGACCACTTCCTATCATCTGATCTCACTGAAATTTTGCATATAGTTTTATTCCAGGAGACAACACGATATTATAAAAAAACGGATTACAAGATATGACAAGACGACAAGACTAAAAAGCAGAAAATATAATATATAAAAAAAACTTTTTAAAAACCACGCTTATATTTAAATGCACTAATAAATTTTTTAAAAGCGTGGTGCGCTTAATAATTATTGCGAAATATATAGTTTTCTGGCGCTCCACGCTTTTAAAAAAATTTATTAGTGCATTTAAATATAAGCGTGGTTTTTAAAAAGTTTTTTTTTATTATTTTATTCTACGTAAAACAATTAGTTGTGTCGAAGATTTTTAGTTTACTTAATAAATAATATATATAATTGTTTATGAAACCATCACCAGATACATTTAAGATTAAATTTAAGAAAATTTATTTTATGTTAATACTATTGCAATTTTATCTTACTCAGTATTAACCCTTTGCACTCCGTTGTCGCCGCATTTGCGAGATTTCGTATGTTAGGAATAAATCCGTTGTCGCCGCATTTGCGACACGCTTGTTTATCTCACTCAGCGCTCTTAAGTCGTAGATAATCAAAAGTGTTTGCGTTCCAATGTGTGTGATCTGCATTTTATGTTTATACAATGAATGGTAAGTGTTTTATTTTGTTTCGTTTCGTTATAATTATTACGTTATAACCCCTCGTGTAGTGAAGATGGAAGGCGAAAATTGTGAGAGATTGAGAGATTTTCAAAAATTCAGTTTTTAATTTTTTTCTACTAAACGATGCATCCTAGAATAATGGTTTATTCACTAAATTATAGTACTCATTATTCCGCATTTTTCCATATCATGCTTATTTTCCTACACTTCATAGTTTTTGAGAAAAAAAATAAAAACCAAAAAATCAAAAAAAAATTCTAGAGCCCACACGGCACATGCTAGCAAATTAAAACTAAAACCAAATTATAGAACTTATTTAACCGCGGTTTAGACAATCGTGTTCCCCAAGAAAAGGGCTACATTTTGTATTTGCGACTTTTTTCTACATCAAATACAACCTTAGAAAACACGACTTTTATACGAAAAATATGGTATTTTAAAAGTCATGCACTTTTTACTAATATAGCTCTGGAGTTACTGGTTCCTACTATTGCTTATTAGGCTGGAGTGCAAAGGGTTAATAAGCATCTAAAAATCTGCATTTTCACTAATACTGTCACTAATTACTAATAACATAATGAAACTGCTACATGAAACTAGTTAACATAAGGTTGACTTTCGCTCACAAAAATTATTGAAATAAGATAATTTAAATAGTTTTAACACATGAAATTATTTTATTTTATTCAATGCTAATGAATTACGTACGTTATAGAAAAATTGTTATTTAATAATTGCACTTGTAATTTTACATTTAATATTATATTAATAAATAAAAATTTCAAATTTTTTTTGTTTGAATTTTAGATATAAAGTCGTAAAAAAATATTGCATTTGAAATATCTGATAAGTTGGCGTTGTTGCCTGAATTTTGTTTTGTATAGTCGTAGAAAAAGTATAGTGTAAAACTCGCACAGAATGTTCATTTCCCACTCGAATAAATTTTCATATAGATGTACGCTAGAAAACCGACACACATTCAATTGTATAGACCTTATAACCGTGGTTATAAGATCTATACAAGTTTGTATTTCATTCATTTTATCTTCTTCGCAATTTTTTTCATTTACATTTTTGTTTGCATATTCAAAAATTAATCAAACACAAACTACAAAGTAGTGCGTTACCTTTGTCCATAATTCTATAATTTTATAAATTGTAAAATCTGAAAAATGATTTTATTAACCGCAAATATCATACAATCATTTTGAAAACCTAACACCATTTATTAAGTAAGTTTTTTTTCTTGTTTTTCCTATATCTAATAAAATATCTTCCTAATATTTAAATATTGCAAATAACTAGAAGCTAAGTTTAATTATATTTAAATTAGATAATAGATCCAATAGGATAAGGAGTATCTATTAATAAACATTGTGTTACTATGTAATTGATTAAGTTAAATAAAAACACTAATTCACGAAAAGTAATTCACGAAAAGTAATTTTATTCTACCAGTTTTTAAAATCTATTCGTAAAATAATCTCATCATCTGCTGAACTGTTTTAAAATAAACTATACACTAAATATTTGCGTTTGAATGTGTGTGTGTGTGATGTGTGTATGCATGTGTGAAACAATGACCGAATGTTTGGTATGAATGCGTCATCGTAACCGAGGTCATGGTCTGCCGCCGAAAATTGTTGGGCGAGGTTAGGGTTTGGTTAATCGTGCATGGCACGCACTCAACTTCATTATAGTGTTTTTTTTTCCTACTTATTTCGATTTTGTTTTTGTGTAACATTATCTTATCGCTTTCACTGTGTCGAGTATTTATTTATTTTGTCTGTTTATTTTGAATTAAATTGGACGCGGATAATATTCGGAAAGTTAATTATGTTTGTTGTTTAATATTTTTATTTTATTTTTTTATAAAGGAGACTTATGAAAAATAATACATATCAGCCGATTTAATAATAAATACTCAAACTAAAGTTGACTTTAAATCGACAAGGAAAACATTAATATAATTGCCATAATTATTATTGCTGCAAATAAAAAAAATGTTATTTTGTTGAGTTTTAAAACTTCTAATGACAAAATTATGTGTTAGTCATAAAACTGTCACATGTAACATGTAACTGTCTTATTTTGTAAATATATACTTCAGTAATTGCCCAGAACTACTGACTGAGAATTAAATTCGGAGTCATTACTTTTTAATAAGCACTTTTTTTCTTAACATGCTAAAAATCATCAGTCATCTAAATTTAAATATACATATTTATAAAAATAACAACAAAATTATTTATCACAAACTTTAAATAAGCGAATACAGAGAAAAAAATATTAAAGTTTCTAAAATTCATATTGCGATGTCACACGTCCAAACTTATACCAAAGATTAAATCAGGTCTTCTCTCGATTAAATTACGACTACGAAGAGTAGTAGTATGAAAGTTAAAATATATCAAACTTCAGTACGTTTAGAAATTATGTTGAGATTATATTAGTAGATATATGAACAGCAAATATAATATATTTCATATTCTTAAAATATGAATAAAAATTATTGATTTACAATAATATGAATGAATAACACCAAATACTATAAAATAAATTGTTTATTTCTGTTTTTTATATTTTGACATTTTATTATTTCAACCTGCCGACATATCAGTATTTCTCAGCTCTCATCTGCGCCTGCGCTATTTTCAGCCAATTGTAATCAATGGTCGTTTTACATCACGATTTGAATAAGTTTACTTTTAACTTTAATTTACTAATTATTGACACCAAATATAAACATTTAAAACTATTTAGCATATAGTTTCGATTTATATTAAAAAATACTGATTTTAATTTTTATTGGATGACCTATTACTCTTTTTTGTTTTTTTATTTTTTCAAATTATAAGTGTGCTTACGGAAACTGTCTTTTCAAAACAATAAATTTTGTATGATTATTTATATTTTAATTGAATATATGTTTACAGCTTCTGATATGGTTAGCCCACAGGGAAATGTTCGGGTGGTGTCTTTTCGGGACTGCTACTGAGACCCCTCAAAACGGGGGCCTTAAATAGGTGTCTCCTACTGTATAACGCGCCACTGTCTTGATGCATATGGAAGACGCTTGCAACATTACTACAGAAAATAATACAAAAATGTTTCTCTGCACGTGCACAGTAATTTGTGAGACATCTTGTACAACGTGTTTATTTCAAAAGTTTGTAAAAGTTAAAGTTCAGTTTCTAATTAAAATTTGACGTGTTTTAGTACAAATCAAAATATACCAAAACACGTCAAATTTTAATTAAAAACTGAACTCTAATAATGTATTAATTTTGATGAATTTGATAATATTAAGAATGGTCGCTTTGATCGTGAAATTGAAAGAATTAATGCTGGTTGTAAGGTTTTTGGGTGCTTTGGATACTTTTACTAGGAATGTAAATGTTTCCAAAGAAGCCCGTTTGTGTAAATTGTAGTAAATTTTGTATTTGGCTGCAAAAGCACAAAAGAAAAATGACTGCTACGAAAATGAGATTTTTACGTGGAATATATGGTGTATTGTAAGAAAAATCGGGTACGAAATAGATTAGTGTATGATTAGTGTTAGTCAGTTAAGATGGGATTGAGCGAATATCTAATGAACCTTTGGTTAAAAAAATATCTTTAAATGATTTTTAAGATATAAAACCGCTTGGACGTCCGATGAGTAATTGGAGTGGTATGATTGAGAGTGTTTTGTGTCAGCGAAAGTTTCCAAGTAGTAGGAATAGAAGAGCATATATGAAAGGTAATATGAATGAAGCTGAGGTTGCTTGTCTGGATAGGGATGTTTGTAGGAAACTGATTTCAGAATAGTGGAAAGAGTTTGTTCCACATCTTTGTGTATGTATGTATTATATAACGCTTTTTTTGCAAAATTTTGTTATATATCTACTTATAAGAGTGTTCATTTAAAAAAAATCAAATAGGATGAATCAATGATTTAAAATTTTAATTTTTCATTGTGAGAGTTGCAATAGATCTAATTAGAAAAATGTATAATTCATTTTTCTAAACAGGAACATGCATTGTTTTTATTGAAAATATGATTATTTTTGCAAAAATTAAATTAATAAATATATTTCCGCAACCGCTCAATGATATAGACGTATTGTTATTTATAAAGAATCTATATGAATAATAATAATCGGTAATTATGGAGAAATTAAAGAAAATAAAATTTTAAAAAGTTTAAAAAAAATATTTCTAAATACAATTTAATTAACAGAGATATTCTCTATCAATTGATGAACTGATGTTTAATAATACAGTGTTGGGCAAAAGTTTCAAATCGATTTAATATCATATATATTTTGGTACTATATAACAATTTTATTTTATTTTCTAATTGTAATATTTGATATATTTATTATGTGGTTCTTGCTAGTTAACATTATTCATAACTCACACCAGTAAGTTTTTAAATTATTACTCAACATACCTTTGAATCAATTAAAATTTTATACTCAACAATTTGTGGATAATCACAAAATTAAAATTGAAATATTTGACTAGTTGCTATATTGCAGTGACATTTTCATATTGTAATTATTTGAAATGTCATTCATGTCAGATCTGAAAATGTTATTTTATATTGCATAGTCAAGTATTCTACTCGCATGTACTGTGCTTCTAAGCAAACGGAAATCCCGAAAAATATGTAAGATAAATTCAATTTTTTTAACTTGAATCGATCGTAGAGTCACTGATTTGACAGATCGTTATTCATATGATTTTACTTTGTAATATTGTTTTTCAATTAGTTTTTTATTTGCTATTTATTGTTATTTAATTTTTTAATTATTTGTTGTTACTATTCGTGAAATATTTTGTTATTCTGAACTATAAAGCAAAAAAATCATCGATATTCGAATAATTAGCAGATACAATTGTTATATCTGAGGGTATTTGTACTCATTACTATATATTCAAAGCGACCTCAGACACGTCCACTTAGAGATTTTATTTGCTTAGAAGCACTGTAATAAACATTACTTATTTGGATGAATTACCTACTCATTCAATAATATATACTAATAAGCCAGTTGTAATTATTTGAATTATAATTAATTATTTATGTAATTTGATTTTTTTTAAATAAATTAAAAAAAAGAAAAAATACAAAACAATGTTTTACAGAATAAAAATATTTTAACAAAAATTTTCTAATGTAATTTTACATGACTGATTTTATATATAAATTCAGAAGACGACTGTTTCGTGATTTAAATACATTAATATTTTTCATATGAATTTTTAATAAATTCTTTTCAACAAAGAATACGTACATATATATATATGCATAAATTTTTAATTACTCATGCTATTAAATAACAAATTTAATGCAGTGTAACCAGTATGGCGTAGTAGAATGTATTTAATAATTTTTTTTTTTATTAAATTTAGAGAACTGCAAAAACATTTATGGGAAAAATGATGTTACTTAAAATGTTATTCAAGTAATAATATACAAGCATCACGTTAATAAGGCCTCTTAGCAGTGCTTAAGTAAAAAAAAAAACTTGTTTATACCAGTGGTTCTCAAATGATAAATTTAAGTAGTATTGAAAACAACTGTAAATAGTAGAAATGATACAAATAAAACTGCTTTAGGTTAAAGTTCTGTAAAATATTTATTTAAAATCGACGTTTCGCCGAAACTAAACGTTCGTCATCATCAGGGTAAATTAATTACAGTAAATAACCGAAACACGTTATTAAGTAACAAATAAGTAACTAGATCATACAATTTATAGATTTTCAATTAATGGCAGCCAAATTTTATTTAACTCAGTGCCTTCACAGTGATCGATGTTATCCTTTTCTTTATAAATTCCTATTGCTTCTCTTATCAATATTAGCAACAAATTAATAAGAGAAGCAATAGAAATTTATAAAGAAAAGAAAATATCAGTCAATGTGAAGGCACTAAGTTAAATAAATTTTATAATCTAGTTACTTATTTATTATCTAGTAACTTGTTTCTATGTTCTGTTATATACTGTAGTGTCATTTATATCATTTATCCTGATGGAGAGGGACGTTGAATTTCGTCGAAACATCGATTTTAAATAAATATTTTACATGACTTTAACTTAAAGCAATTTTATTTTAATATAATAAGTTCTGAAAGATTGTTTTACAAAATAGAAATGATTTTTAATTAAAATTGTATTTGTAATTACTTATATATTTAAGATTAAGGGTACATAAAAAACTTTTTTTTTTTTAATTATAATCTATTTTAACTAGGAGAAGTGATTTAAAAATTTTGCGCATAAATATATATTTGTGATTGACATACAGCCGTTTTTACACTCAACATTATTTTTATCTTGTAATCAACTGTCAACAAGCTGCAATACTGTCAATATGTTATTGTCGGGTTTCGTATTGTCACGTTTTCTTTAGTTTCGTGCGCTTTAAATTCTTCTTGTGATATTTTGCAAGTAAATAAATCAAATGTGGAAATCACAGACTTTGCAAATTAAACTTGCTGTTAAAAAAATTCAAGATTTTTCTGGTGTTTTCTTATAGTGTACAACTTACTTTTACATTTACTACACCTAGTTAAAAAAAAATAGACTACAATAGAAGTCTGTAAAATGTGGCTGTCGCAAGAATAATGAGTAATCCATTTTTTGCAAAATTACTTGCTTTTTTAAATTTTTGTTCAACTCAGTACAGGAGAAGTTAAGTAAAAAGTTAGTTTGTATTTTAAAAAAATTAATTGTAATAAAAAGAGAAAAAAGAAAATAATAGTAATTTTACAAAAAAATATATATATATATATATATATATATATATATATATATATATATATATATATATTAGACCGAAAGCTAGCCATCAACTTCAAATGAGTGTTTTTATTTAACCAATCCCAATAACCAGACTGAAACACCCATTAATCACCCTACAAATATTATACCAGTTTTATATATATATATATATATATGTAGGACATTGGTTGTTCTTGCACTAAGGTACAGAATACAGATCGCAAATAGCAGTGATAGATGTCATGCATGTTCTCACAAATCTGTTTCAGATATTTAGTGAAAATAAATCAATCCCAAATATTTATTCATGATCTAAAGTGGCCTTCAGAACGATTTGTAAAATATTTTTTAACTTTTTATAAAATTCTATTTTGAGAATCACTGCACTAAACGAATCCAGAGGCCGTTGTCTCAGCTACCATCCAACAATCATCAAAGTCATTTAAGAAACAAAATGACAGATAAGTGTTGCTTGCATTCATATGACATAATAGTGAATAATAATAACACTATAAAAAACATTTAATTTCTAAAATTCTAATGCTTTGAATTCTCATTCGATTTGATATTATATCTAACTACCATCACAGAACAAGCGCTAACCAATATGAATTGGAGAGTCGAAAACCAAGCAGCAATTTCTTGATAAAAATTCTCCGTTATTTTTACAGTCGTATATGTTAGCCTGGACGGATTTTGTTATTTTTATTGTGTTCTCTCCTTGTCTCACACGGTTACTGACCTTACGCTACGTCTGTGGAACCCTGTCGCTACTAACCGTACAGAAAACATTCGGTCCCCGAAACCATATAGCGTATATATATATTCCGTCATACAAATATGCCGTTAAATATATTAGTGTGTGCACGAAATTGTTTGTGTGTGTATGTGTGTTGTGCTGGGATCTACGTTTCGAGATGTTGTTCGTTCATAGAGTTGGCTCAATACATAGGCGTACGTCAGAACTGCCTACACTGTGTCAGGGCTAATGTACATATTTATATGCAGACTAATACGTTGCGAAGTTTATTCTAATCGTTTAATGACTTTTAAAACTATTATTCTATGTTTTGTCGTCAATGATGATATTATGTTAGAATTTTATTTAAATTTCAAGTAAAAATTTATAAATTAAAAGATTATAACGGCCGGTTTTATAATGAACACTTTAATTAAAGTCGACTTTAAGTCAGCGAAAAAAAACATTTTTTATTGGCAATAACAAATAATTTTGCCATTACAAGTTTAAAAGTTGATCAAAAAGCATTTTATTTAAATTTCAAGTGAAAATTTGTAAGTTAAAGGATTAACGGCCGGTTTTATAATGAACTAAAGTCGACTGTAAGTCGATATTTTATTAATAAAATAATATAAAATAATTTTGTCATTACAAGTTTGAAAAGTTGATCACAAAGCATCGTTTTATTAACAGCAATAATAATTCTACAAGTAGAATTTAAAATTGATTTATTTTTGTTGACAAAGTCGACTTTAATTAAAGTGTTTATTATGAAACGTGTTATAAATAATTCAGTACAATAATCAATGGTACAATCTATTTTTGGGATAAAAAATTTTTTAACTTGAAACTTGTTTTAACGTTTATTTAAATTTTTTTTTTAATTTAAAATAGAAATTGTATAATATAAATAATAATTAAAAAAAGAAACTGAAAATTTTTTGTTTAAAATTACTGTTTTAAATTACTAAAATTATATACAGATATTTTTGTAATATATTACGATGGCTTAGTAAAATAGAAAAGATAATGATGTCCGTGGAATTAAAGCCACTCCAAAAAACTTTTTTATTTATAAACATAATATTATAATATTTTGCAAAAATGAACTAAGTTTAGAAATTAAAATTTAGTAAATTATATACATATAATAGTAATCTTCAGGCTTTCACGGCCGGTATCCATTAAATTTATAAAATTTTCTAGGCTAGTATGAATTTAGAATTTGTTGTAGAATATTTTAACTATAACAATGTTTTACGCAGTATTTCATATATGTGTCAAATTTGTAAATCTGGAACTCTTTTTGATTTTTATTTTTTCAGTTCCTTTTTTTTAATTCATTCCCAAATTGAATCAGTTACGTTACGTTTTTGATTTTTTGAGAAAAATATGCCCAAGCCATTCTTTTATTATATTTGTTATTTGGTTGATAAAATATTCGTAAAATTAAACAAAAATAAAAAAACTTCACTAAAAACTTGTATTAGTTGTAAATACGTAAATACGTTGTATAATAGCTATTATTTTTACTTGTACTGATGAAGACAGCATAGCTGTCTAAATACGTATATATTTACAACTAATGCAAGGTTTTAGTGAAGAAGTGATCAAGTGTTTTATTAACATTATTATTATCAATGTTTTTATTTAATTATTATTACTTCACAGTTACCTAAAAAGGTAAGGTGTCTCAAAAATTAATGTTTGAAAATTATTCACATATTATTTATATTTTATTTATATTTTATAAAATAACTGATTTAATTTTTGCAGAATACAAAATCTATCTTATTCTATAGTAATGTAGATTATACAATTTATATAAAAGACAAAAGTACGCAGATTTGAAACTATTTATATATTTTCTATATTTATTTTCGTTTATAAATTTTCTTTTTATCTATATATTGAATAATTTTTTGTTTGTTTAAATGATCCTTCCCTTGTTCGATTATTTCATATGTCCCTATATTATATATTTTTAATAAATACGAATAATTGCTTTGATTGATTGTGAATTATAATGTTTGTTATTGAAAATGTCAACGTTTGCTATCATTTAGTAATTAATTAATTTGCAGTAAATATATTTTTGTAGAATTAAACATCATTCAGTTTTCATATCAAAATAAACAGAATAGAGAAATCATCAAATATAAGTAATGTTTGTGAAAACTGTATTATGTGAAACATATTATATTATCATAAATTACAGGCCAGTCAATTATAAACTATAATCACAAAGGATCAGCGATAACATTTCATATATAGATCTTAATTAATTCATTGATAGATGTATGTGTGTTTCATAATTAAAATTGGTGTTTCAAACATACTGTACGTTATATTGTAAACATAAAGTATTGGTAATAAAATAAATTCATACTTAAATTAATAGAAACTTATATTACATATAATGGAGTCATCTAGTAAATTTGTTTTTTTTTACATATTAAATTAAAGTTAAAAATACGAGACTCGTATTTTTGAATAGAGTGACCAAATACAGAGAAAAAAATGGCTAAAGTTGCCAAAATTCATAGTTTTTTCGTATCATATTATGACAACAAATCCCAACCTTACACGAAAGATTAAATCAGATCTACTCTGGCTCTAGATTAAATGACGAATAACAAACTAGATATTGATACCTATAATATAGAAAAAGATAATAGTATGAAAGTTTAAAATGTATCAAACTTCAGTACGTTTAGTAAATGTCAATCCGATGTATATAAATTTTGTTGAGGTTATATTATTAGCTATATACAACATACATAATATTTCATATTTTTAATATATTGATGAAGAATATTGTTTTATAACAAAATTATTGAAAACTACCAAATAAAATTGAATAAATTGTTTATATCTGTTCTTCTTCATATTATTACTTTTGAAATGGGTACGAAATAGATTAGTGTATGATGAGTGTGAAATTTAAAAAAATGTAGCAATAGTTGGTGTTAGTTAGTTGATGGTTCGGACATCTTGAGCAAATGCCTAATGAACGTTTGGTTAAAAAAAAATTATATTGGAGGTGGTATGATTTAGAGTGTTTTGCGTGAGCGAAAGTTTCCAAGTAGTAGGAATAGAAGAGCATGTATGAGAGGAATTATGAATGTGGATTAGCTAAAGTTGCTTGTCTGGATAGGGATGTTTGAAAGAAACTGATTTCGGGATAATGGAAAAAGTTTGTGCCACACGCTTTTGGGTACATGGCGTGATTGTGTATGTATATATGTATGTATGTATATATGAATATATCTTACAATTAGTAGCGACATCTCTAGCCATTTGCATCATTGGGGATTACACTAACCCTGATATTTCTATTGTAATTTGAATGGATTTACTTTTTAACTTCAATTCACTAATTATTGGCATCAGACATAGACATTTTTATATGTTCAAATAAAATAGGTTTAGGTTTTAGTTCTGTATTATTTTTAATTTAAATTCGACGTTATATATTTTTAATTGTTATATAAAGTATAAAGTTTTGATTTTATGTTTTTATATTCCGAATATGCAAAATAAATCAAATATAATACTAAAGTGAACATACTTATTTATCTTACAATTTATTCAAATTAATACAAATAATATTTGTGTTTTATTTCTACTATATTTAATGATCTTGTTTACATATATTTTTTAAATATTACGACATTTGCTTGATACGAAAATGTCAAAGTTAAAATTTATTGAAAAATAGTAATTATGATTATGTAAATAAAAAGCTATTTTACACACATTTTTGATGCATGCATATTGAAACATTATAACAAAACAATTACTAGCTCATTTCGAATATTTCACTATGTAAAAATTATAAAATATAAAATTATACGTATTAATTTTTACTTTAACTTCAAACAGTAGTATACATATTGTTCTATTATCGCTGTCAAAATTAAATTTTTATCTAACTTTCTAAGCAGCTTTTGACTACTAAAAATCATAACACGGCTTTACTATGTTTATGTGTATTATGTTTAGTGCGAAAGGATTGGCTGAACGTAATTATGAATGAAAGTATATGTATAAATTTAACTTTGGTGTTATATGTATGTGTACATGTATGATACACAAATAGATTTTCTATTTAAATATAAACCACAGACAGTAATGTTTGTTTTCATCATTAAAAAAATAAATTTAATTCTGTTTATTTTTTTAAATATTTGAAAAATTAATCAAATTTTTGAATTATTATTGCACGAGAATATTGTTTATGCTATTGAATTAAAAAAATAGTTTATTTTAAATATTATTTTCATGGCCACCATAAAATGGTAAAATAGATAATTTAAAATTAATTTTTTTTAATATTTATAGAACTTTAATAGAATTAAAATTAACTAAAATTAAACTAAAATAAACTAAAAATGTAAAATAATGATAATTTTCAGGCTTTCACCCCTGGTATTCATTGAATTTATAGAATTTTCTGGACTGGTTTGCCGTGATCGATTTTTTTAATAAAATTTAACGATAAATTTTACAGTTAAAATAAAATAGAAATATTGGATATATATTATCTAAATTTTAAAAATTATGAATATTTTTTATAAGTTGCAAATAAAAAATTGGGAATCTTATTATATTTATTTACATTGAATTAATTTGACTACAAAATAAAACAAATAAAATATAAAACCTAATCTTTTTATCCCATTTTTAAACTTTTGTATAGGTCAAAGAAATATGTGTATAAAAAAAATAAAAATTATATATATTTTTTATATTTACAAGTTTTTAAAATTGTGTTGAATAGATTAGCTAATGTAATCTTTGATAAGATTAAAATTGCATCGTTCCATTTGGCTTATTTTTAACTAATATTTTTAGTGCGTACAAAAATTTAAAATAAATTTGCAAATAACTGAAGAGGAAAATGTGCATAATTAATTAATATATAATTTTGCTAATTATTAAGTGTAAAAGTAATTAAGATTTGCTACGCTTACATGATGAAACATAAATGACGATTATAGTTGGTTTTTCTCGGTGAATAATCTATAGTTTTAGTAACAACAAATGCGTCCACCTATTGACAATCGCTGATCAACATCGTCGCAATAATATTCGACAGAACAGACGTGCGACTGTCTCATCAATCGTAGATGTTCATGTTGCCCGGGCAACGAGGACGCTTACACACAGTTTCAGCGGCATGGCATGGCATAGCATGGCAGAGGCAGCGATATTTGCTGGAGAGGTGGGTGGGGGAAGGGGAACGACGAATGCATACACAATCCCCTGCTCACTCTGCCAATAGCTCCAACAAGCGCCTGCACCTTATGCAGCCCGCAAGTCGGCGCGGCGTAGCGTGTGCCGCTGTCAAAAATTGCCGCGCCGCTTCGTCTTCAGTTCGCCGACCGTCGCCTTTGCCGCTCTCACTCGCCAAACCAACGCCCTGTTTTTTACGATCAAGTGTGAGACCAACCGAAAATCAATAACTACATAAATTGTAGCCGGTGCTGCTTGCAATGAAGTGCACAAACGACGGCTTCCCGTAAGCCCGCTACCTCCCCCTCACCGCCCTTTCTAATGCCGTCGCGGCGCTATTTCATGTTCCTTTCTTCGTTCGCTGCCTTCGCGGCGTTTCAAGGATACAGCGCGGTAGTGTCGAACTGACCCGCGCGGCAATTTGATGTGTCCTGAAGACATGGTAATCAACTACTAAAAGTAGGTGCAAAAATTTACTGCGCACTACTTTCAGTTGACTTAAGACAGGCACTTGTTTCTCGTTACATAAAATAGTTATATCGATGCATGTAATATACAATATGTACAGATTATCTAGTTGCATCTCTATTTACATTAAGTAGATACATTTATTTTTGTACTAAAAATTTTACGTCTAAAAATGTTTCATTTTGATGTGACGTCACATTATAATAAGTTAGTATTTTAAAAAACAAGATTTCCTTCTTTTGAATACTTTTTCTTATCTTGTTTTGATTGCTCAGAAAATAAAATACAACGCTTCTTGTTTTCATCATTTCTTAAATGCTGGATTTTTGACATAAATAAAAATTACAGGTAAAACTCCTACAACACGGTCTCCGACAACACGGTTTCGTTCTAACAATTTCGCTTAAATGCACTAACCCTCCTATAACACGGTATCCAACAACACGGTTTTGTTCTAACACGTTTCTACTTACAACGCAGTTTTCAGGTTTTTACTTGTAGTAACGTGTATGTACATATATACATTTAATAAGCGCACCAGCTATTTAAAAAAAAAGTTTGATATTAAAGAAGTTTTTGTCAACTATGATTTTTGGTTTTACTTTTACCTATCTTTTACATAAGAGGCAAACAGTAGTAAGTTCATAATCACCTGCATGTGCTAACATATTGTATCTATAACTGTTTCAATTTTAATCTGTACGACTATTTTCTTAAAAATAGCTCTTTATAGTAATGTTAGTTAACTTATGCCGACATAAAAATCAAAAAAACTATGTAATTTTTCGTTTTTTGCGTCTACTATAAAAATGACAAAAATAACTGTTTACCTCTCAGGTACATTTTTAATCAAATTGAAGTTATTTTTATGTATCTCAAAAAATATATGTATATATGTGTCTTCATTTTTGAAACCTATCTCCTTTTTTTTATTGGCTCTGGGTCTTACATAACACGGTTTCACATAACACGCCGTTTTCTTGGAACCTATCTACCGTGTTATAGGAGGGTTACCTGTACTTGATATTTCTTATATTTGAACTAATTTTATATTAATTTTAAATTTGTGTACCAGTCAAAATATCATTTATAATAATATTTAAAAAAAATATCAATTTATAATCCAAAAATTACTTGAAAATTTGTTTATTACACAATCTTAAAACAAACACAAAAAATATTTTCACTTGTAGATTTTATGATTTACACATCAGTATAATAATAACAGTAGAGTAATATTTTCGTCTTGTTTAAAAATTTCTTATTTTTGTTTTGATTTCTCAAGATTTAATAATTTTTGAAATATTTGATGGCACAATATAATTTGAATATGCTTTTTGCAAATTAAAAATTAACCTAAATTTATTTTTAGTTCGGTAGAAAAAAAGTGAAGTAATTACAATAAAATTATTATTTTTTTTATAATTTATGAGTATATTGGTTGCTAAGAGACAATTGAATACGTTTATTTCAAGGATGTATATTTAAAAACAATTAACAATCTAATTTTCGTAATTAACAATTGATTAAGTTAACAATGTTTTATGTAATTTGCCCTACATGTAATTATTTGTTAATTTGACCAAGCAAGGAATAAAAACATATATTTTTTTTTCTTTTTTAATTCTATTGAATAATACTCTCATAATATAATATGTATGTGTATTCTATTAAGTTCACTGTACCATATCTCATGCAAAATTGTTACCAGTGACAGACAGTAGCTACTAGGTTACTTCAAAAGTTCCATGGTGACCAACAGACAAACCTATCTTTGAGTTGTTCTTCTATATATTTCGCTATTTGATCACCGTGGCCCGTTCACGCTTGCTAGGACGAGACAGGTGACTAGCAAATTAACTCGATGCAATCTAATCAAATTATTCTATTGCTGCCCATGACAAACACTGATAGTAGATGATAGAACAAGAAGAAATGCACCAAAATAAAAAATAATCATTATGTTTTTACGTAAAATTCATTGATAATCAATGTGTTAAAAGAATTTTTTCATAAAATCATTATTTTATTCATAATTATTAAAAACAACTTACTTTTCTTTTTTAAAATGATATTTTATAGAATAAATTATTTGGCAAGATAATCAAATTTATAGTTTTTACTACAAAATTCATTTCGTCGGATCAACATTAGTATGTTTTAATGGTTATAAAATAATATTTTCTAGTTAGAATATATGTATAAAAAAAGCAAATATAAATATTTAAAATTTTATATGGTTGGAAACGGAATAAAAAGTACTACCAAAATCAATAATAAACAAGATTAGAAGTATATGGGAAAACCCATATATAGACTACTTTGACATTTCTCAGAAAGTTGGCAACACTGTATTTTAATAATATTATAATTTATGTTGGCAATAGGAGATACTTTTCTGAAAATTTGATCAAAATCGAATAAATAATGTAGCCACAATTAATTTTTTAAAAATTTTGTGATTTTTTTTCTCGATAAGTTGGCAACACTGTATTTTGTTAAAATTGCATAATTTATTTAGGCACTAGGAAAAACTTTTATAAATATTTGATTAAAATCGGTTAAATAAAATGGTCAAAATAAATTTTTTTTAATTGTACTAAATTTTTTTTCGTAAAGTTGGCAACACTGTATTTTGTTAAAATTACATAAATTATATGAATACTAGGAGAATCTTTTGTGAAAATTTGAGTAAAATCGGTTGAATAACATGGCCATAATAAAAATTTTAAAACTTTAGTAATTTTTTTCTCGGAAAGTTGGCAACACTGAAAATTAATAAAATTATGTAATTAATGGGAGCATTAGGGAAATCTTTTCTGAAAATTTGATCAAAATCGGATAAATAACGTAGCCAATATGAATTTTTAAAAACTTTAGTAATTTTTTTCTCGGAAAGTTGGCATCACTGGAAAAAAACAAAACCACATGACCATCTTGGGTACTAGACAAATTTATCCTGAAAATTTCATTAAAATCGGTTGAACCGTCTAGGAGGAGTTGCGGCCACAAAATTTTGACTTACGACCGAGCGAGCGAGCGAGCTGACGACGCACACACATACACCCTCATAAACTAAGTTCAGATTCGTCATCTACAGGCTATATGAAGGATTTCTATACAATTTTTTTTTTTTTTTTGAAAATGTTACAGACACCGTACCAAACGCTTAACTACTTTTCCTTGCAGTCAAAGTAGTAAAAATATAGGTTTCCATTTAAAAAAATTATCGCTTCCTTCATAACTCAAAAACAAAAGACAATCTTTAAGTGACGATTACAGTAAAATATGTCTCATTTAAGATAAAAATTGACGTGTACGAGGATTTTTTTCAAAAACGTTTAATAAAAGATTTATTGCGATAGTTCCAGATATTACACTCGCTCTGTATATATATATATATAATTCGTAGCGTAAGTTCTGGACGCGAAACCTCACAATGTGGTGTGTTGGTCATTAAAAGGGGGAGGGGAGCTTTAAACCATGATGATTTAAACATTAAAAAGTTCTCTATATTGTAATAAAAATATATCAAGAATTCATTTCTCTACTAAATAATCTCATTACAAATTATTATATTTACAAATGTTTTTAAAAAAGAATTGTGCAAAATATTAACTATAATTAAATTCATTTTTTACAATACTATACTGTCTATATTTCGAGACATTGTTGTACTTAGTTTGAGTCAATAATATAGGCCTATATTCCCACTTCTTTTTTTTATGAGAAAGTCCTTTTATTTTTTATTTTAAAAAAAATTTTTACTTCTATCTCTTATCAAATATGAATAATATTTCTACTTTTGATATATTTTTTTTATATCTAATATTATAATATTCAAATAAACTAATTAAAATTGATTAATAAGTAATTTTAAGTATAAGTCAAAAGTACTTTTGACAAAAATCACTTTTAAAAGTGAGGTGAGAATATGGGCCATAGTTATTTGATTAGATACTCTACTACTTTTTACAAAATTTGAATATCTCGTTTTAATTTCGAATTTTATTAAGAATGATATAAATACTATAGTGGTGTTTTAAAAAAATGCTCTTTTTACGAACTATGTATATTTAGAAGGCGATCATTTTAAAAATTTTGCTGGAATCGCAAATTTTTTTAATTACACCACTGCTTCAAGAAAATTAAAAGCATTCGAATTTAATAATAAACCAATATAAAATTAATAGTTATTAGCATGGGAAATATAAATACAAAGAAATGGCATTAATGACGCTGGGGTTGAAACAGGGTGGGAACGAGGGAAAAAAAGCTAGTTTGACATAAATAGATGATGATGTACTTGAAATGGGGGGGGGGGGGGAATATAAAATAAAAACAGAATCAGGAAAAATTATAAATGACAAATATAATAAACAAAACAAAACAACGAATTGTAATTAAAATATAACAGAACGTTAATCTATCGTAAGACCTTTTATTTTAATATAATGAGTTCTGAAAGGTTTTTTTTAACCATAAATTTCAAATTTAAATAAATAATCAAAAATTAAATGAATACGCACACTAAATATCCACAAAATATTTTTGTTCAACTCTATAACAAGCATTTACATTTTGACACGAAACTATTGGTTTGTCCACATTTATAATACCTCCTAGCGGACGAGTCGAATTGTCCCCCGTGATAGCCAGGTAAAGATTTTTTGTGACCAAATTGTCCCCTGGCATGTCCGAGTTGTCCCCAGCGCTGAAAATCGCGCACGGCCGAATTGTACCCCAAACTTTCAAATTTTCCCTGAGATGAAAAAGGTAAAATCTCTTCATGCGTGTGTACCTGTTCTCAAAAACTATAGTTTGGAATTTTGGATACTTTCCACTATCAATTAGATACTTTGCACTTTGTACAACCTACACTTTAATTTGAATAATTTGAACTACAAATTTGATACATTCCACTATAAACGCCACGAAACCCTATCATCTGCGCCACTGTTGGTTTAAGGTAAGTTAGGTTAGGTTTAGGTTGTTTAGTTATGTTATTCAATATAAGCGCTTATCTCATCTGCGCAAATGATAGGTATCCACCTCAAGTAAAATTTGAAAGTTTGGGGGACAATTCGGCCATACGCGGTTTTTAGCGCTGGAGACAATTCGGATATGATCTTTTTTCGTCGATGAAAATTTATAGATTTTACTGCGGGAATGCTGTACGAGAGAAATAAGGCTAACGCGATTGATGTTACATGTAATAAACTTCTAACGGCTACAGTTCCGTTAGAAAGCATTTTCGGACATATGTTTATTTGAAGTTTTTTATTTAGATTACTCATAGGAATCATCCTGTGTAGTTTTTCTCCGACGTCATAAATCACCCTGTATATATCTTACCAATTAATATTTAATTTTTTTAAATTATTTTTTATCTAAAATATTTTATTAATTTATGCATATTTTAATCAGGAATTGATATCAATTATTGGATATTGTTTTTTTGTTAGATTAGATAAATAATTAAGATTTTTTGCTAGTTTCCTATAAAATTAATAAAAATACAAAAAAATAAAAAGTAAATTATTTCTGTGATCTTTAATATTTATATATATATATATATATATATATATATATATATATATATATATATATATATATATATATATATATATATATAGGCATTTCATATCACATAAAAATAAAAGAATTTGTATATTTGTACTTATGAAAAAGTATGTATATAATATGTACGTATGAATATATTAATTAAAAAAAAAAAGAACTGGTTCTGGTTTGGCGGGCGCTACAATTGCAATTATCTACGTGGTATTCTTTAATGGATTTTTTAAACTTTTATTTTCGGCAGACGAAATCTGCTTCGAAGGTCATGAGTAGTCAAGAGAGGGCCCTTTGTTATTCAGTAAGGCCACGGCCTTCGCGAAGACGCGACGCGAGGTTGCAAACGGGCCCACCCGGTGTTTTGGGAATCGGGGTCCAATGTTTTCGTGCTGGTTAGTACACAACTGCACTCAAAATCGGGTCATGGTACAACGAAATCGTTTTAGTTGCATGGCAGCAAAACTGCATTCACTAAAAACTTGTCCCAACCTCTAAACGAGAGAAGAACCAACCAATAAACCGGTCCTGGCTGCGCATTCGTCATTTTTTTACTTCAACGCGCAAATGCATTCTTGTTGTCTTCGTCTATTGCACTTTTGATGCACTTTGTGGTGAATGCACTGACACCTAAAGATTTTTAAAGAAAATAACATATTTTCAAAAATATACTTTTGCGCCATCTATTAATACGTAAAATAAATTAACTACATGCAATACTTCTGCCATCTGTTATCTAGTATATGTAACAACTGGTAACGTAGTCTGTATTTATAATTAAAATATTTTATATAATAAACGCATTTCTATAAAGTAATATACAATAAGATTTGACAGTAATTATTTTACCTAAAATATTGTGTATAATCGTATATTTACAAAATATATCAAAATGAGAAGCACGCCTATATCAAGTATTTGACTCATTTTTATCATAAGCAAAAAATTGAGTAGTAAATAAAAATTTATTTGTAAAATATTTTATATTAATAAATATTGTATGTAATATATAATATTGCGTGAAGATTCAAATGAAAATTTATAAGCAATAGATATAAATTTGAACTCTCATGTTCCTATTGTTATGGCATATAACGGCGATTTTGCGTTGTGACGATGAAGAAGAAGTACTGTACGTGTAGGCAGCGGGACGAGTTTGCAGTTGAAATCGGCTTGGGATTCGCTGGCAGTCCGCCATCTCACTTCGTTTTGAGCGCATCTCTTTCTACTCTACTCTGAAACATGGCAGACATATCGAAAGACGATCTCCGCAAAGAAATTACCGGTAAGTTAATTTTTTTCACATATTTAAAGCTTTTGTGAGTGTAAAATATACATATTCCGTCATGTTAATTTATTTTACATATTTTGATATATAAATTTTGGGGGCTTAATGAAGGAAATAAGGGATTTTACTCTTGTACAATTTCCAGTTTAACTGGCGATCCGTATACAAACAATGGCTATGTGACGCTTGTACTCTATACGTATATGTACAGTGTAACAAAATTGAAAATGTCTCTGATTTTACGTTACTACATTCAAAATGCCATTAATGAATTTTGTGCAGAAAATTATTTCTGATTTATTTATATATTTTTCTCCCACACATTTTTATTAGTTTTTCAAGATTTTCTTAAAAGTTGATAAGTCGTTTGATCGTTCATGATGCTTCATTTTGTAGTTGTAAATGCATTTATTAAGCAAAAAGTTCGTATGTAGGAGCATGAAATTGAGAATGTAAATGTTAATATTAAATATTTGGAAACATTTTTATGTAAAATTGATCATGCAACGAAATCCTATAGTCGGGTAACGGGTATTACAATTTTTGAGGACGCCAGTTTTAGCCTGGCTAAATCGTAAAATGGCGGGAAGCGCGTCACTTATATTTGTTTCAACATGTAAAATGAATTTTTTTATTTTCAAATTTTCGCATAATGCTTGGTGGTTAGTATTTTATTTTTATTTTTAATAAAATTACATATTTAGTTGTACACTATAGGGTTATCAAAATGTATCAATGTTTTTTGTTTTTTAAATTTTACTGACGCTAAAGCTCAACGAAGTTCAATACCTTGACGTTTGTAAACAACATTGTTAATATATGGATAACTTATATATCATGTTTATAAACACATTCCTTTGTAAACATATATTATTATAAATAAATTAATATGTATAAACAAACATTCATAATATATATATATATATATATATATATATATATATATATATATATATAAAAACGGTTACTTTTATAGCTATCTTGAAAGATGCGGACTTGACAACTATGTCGGCTAAAAAAGTTCGTCAGCAACTAGAACAAAAATTAGATTGCGATTTAATGTCGCGTAAGAAAGAAATCGACGATTTAGTTATGGATTTCGTTAATTCGAAAGACAAAAAGAAGTCAAAGAAGAAGAAGGAGAGCGAAGATGAAGAAGATGAGGAGGAAGGATCTGAAGAAGAGGAAGAGTCTGAGGAAGAGAAGAAGCCTGCGAAACGCGCTTCAACTGCTGGTAAAAAGCCACCAGCTGCTCCAGCTGCAAAGAAAGCTAAAAAGGCCGCGTCTGATGAAGAATCAGAAGGTAGCGAAGGTTCTGATGCCGAATCTGATGAAGAATATTCGCCCAAGAAAACGAAACCAATCAAAACCAGAAAATTGCCGCCCAAAAAGAAGAAGGGATCCGAATCTGATTCAGATGAAGAATGGACAAAAGCGAAACAAAAGAAGAAGGCCGTAAGTATATTTTTATTGTATTGATTTCACATTGTATTTTTCTTCAACTTTATTTAGTTAATTCATTTATAATACATGAAATATTAATTACTGCGTATTATTTTTACTTTAACGTTGTTTTTTCTCTTAAAAAAAAATTAATAAACTAAACTTACGTTTGAATTTTGATATAAACTTGTCATTCTGTTTGTATGTTTCTCATTTATGTCAAGATTTTGTAGACAGCATGTAAATCGGAATTGTCACTTTTTGATATAACTTTGCAAATAGTTTTTACATTATATAATCGGATTAAATTACAAATTTAAGTTTGTAACTTTTTCAAAAACAGTATATTTGGTATTAGGGTGGTGCTGCCGGCGGTGCCAAACGAGGTGGAGGTGGTTACACTCGCGCATGCAATTTATCACCGGAATTATCAGCTCTTGTTGGTGAAGACAAAATGGCTCGTCACGAAGTGGTCAAGAAAATCTGGGCCATCATCAAAGAACGAAATCTGTACGATCCTAAAAACAAGCAGTACGCTATCTGTGACGATGAATTAATGAAAGTCATCGGTATGAAACGTTTCCGTACATTTGGAATGATGAAATATTTAAAAACACATTTTGTTGATTAATTCTCTTATTCACATTTATTATAATAAGCAGAAGTTCCACTCGCGTAAATATTTGCGTTTCGTATAAAATAAAAATTTTAAAAAAAGAAGATTTACAGTAGATTTGATTACTGTAATTTAATATAATATATATATTAATTGTATTATCTCAAAAGTTTTATAAACCTAATTCTAACAGTAGTTGCTATAAATATAATTATAAACGCCAGTGGACTTCTTGAATTTTTTATTCAATACAACATTTTTTAAGGACAAAAATGTTTTTTCTGTTTATAGTATTAAGTCTCTTTTTTTGTATGAGTGTCTGTGCTATATATTATTGTAATAATAGTTATTGATAAATTAGTAAAACAAGACTTATAAAAAAAAAAAAAAACATAGAAATACGTTCCAAACAAACAAGAATTGTTCATATATGTCATAAGACAATATGAACTATTTTGTAAAAGGTTTTATCTTCCCAGACAAATTTTTAATGTATTATTTAACATTCGTTTAATATTTTCAATCTCTCACTTTATTATAAGACAAAAAAAAATCAATAAAATATTATGTAAAATTTGTTGTATTTTTTTTATTTAATTTCCACATTTTAGTTAAAATTTGAATTTCGAATCATCATCATGGACACAGTAAGTACAAGGTCTCACAGTTAATAATTCGCTCAATTCGCCGCTGCTGAAATCCACTGATACATCGTATTCTTTTTCTTTTTTTAATATCTCTGAATTACATTTATCACATTTAAGTGAAACAAATTCTTTATATACATTACTTTTAGAACTTCCGACCGATGGTACATGCCGTTTACATTTTTTAGTTTTCATCTAGAAAATCAAAATATTTTATCTAAATGTAATAGAAGCTTTTATATTACTTTATCCATAAAGTTTTGTGTCAAAATCTGTAAAAAATACGTGTAACTTGTAGACTGATTTTTGTCCCCTTTGAAGCAGTCCTTTGGCAGTCAATACACTTTCCACCATTTCTGCAAGTTCTAAAAACAACTGATAAATGCATATTTGGAAATGGTTTTGAGGTACATCGTCGATGTTATCTATCGCCGGTTTTTAGCATTATCTTCAGTCATGGATTGTATAAAACAATAGTTAATTTTTTATGAACAGTACCTTTTTTTGTAGAAGAAAAAAAAACGGTTATCATAGTCTTTGTTTTCCATGGTAATTTTTTATTTTTCTTCAAGTATCTATGACGATGGAGCCCAAAGCCATTCTCAAGAGACTACATGCAGAAACGTTGGAAAACGTATCATAGATTTTGAAGGGGACAGGAACAAGTTGCAGTTTATTTTTTACAAACTCTTTAAAGTTTATGAACAAAGAATGTGTACATACATAATATGTTGGTAGATTTGTTTGAGCAGTTGCACATTTTCGAAAATAGTCTTCATCTACTGGTCGAGTGAGATCTATTTGGTGTTGCATATCATCTGTACGTCCTCTAAGACCCCATATGAAATGCTGCGGTGTTGCTGTATTCATATAATTATCACATTTCGTTTGCAAACGAACATTACGTGGCTCGGTTGTTTGAGTAAACATAGGATAACGCCAATATGATATTTTTGTTTGAGATGAATGTGTTTTGCAGTTAGATATATTCGTCTAAAAAATAAACGCATGGTACCACAAAAACAATTTAAAATAGTTTTTATTTACTGATAATTTCATTATTGTTTTTATAATTTGAAAGCTGCAAAACACAGATTTTTAGAATATAATTTTATTACACAATCGAAATAAGTAAAGTTAATCCTGAACGATTTTAAAATTTTTTACAGAACAACACTTATTAAGCAAGATTAGGGACGAGAGAATAAGTTGCATATATTCTTTGTGTTTATTTGCACAAGATTATAATTTTTAAGGTTTTCTGATGGAATTGAAATACCAGGACCAAGAATAATGATGAAAATAATAGAACATACTTATAACGGAAGGTATTTATATACAATTAGTTTAAAAAATATTTTTTGTTGCATTTTCAAATTTTATAAAAGTTAAATATTAATAATAAAGTTTTATTGACTTGTTTTTAATTAGTTCATTGTGATGACTAAATCGTTTACAAACTTTGGATTATTAACTGTTATTTTTTTATTGACTTGTTTTCAAATGAAATTTACTTCGACAGATAAACAAGTGAAAATGAAAAAACTTTGTATATTGTAAATCAAACGGAATATTTAATGTGAAATAAGTGTTTCTTTTGTATAGAAAATTTTCCGTAATATTTCTTAGTTATAAATTGTTATTAAATATATTTTTTTAAATTTTCGTGTCAGATCGACAATCTCAAAAAGATTTTGAATATAAAGAAATTTACTTTTTTTATACATTTTTTTTGCTTGAAAACAATTCAATAGATAAAATATATGATATATTAATTCCTGGTTTATCAGTTAATAAAACAAATTATTATATTACTTGCTCACTAAAATGTTTGTCTTTTTTTGTATTTACTTTTGCCGAAGAAAAATTTGCTTTTGAATTTTTATTTATATTATAATAATTTATTTATATTATATTCTTACTAATTTAATGGCCTGTCTATAATAGTCCCAAATATTCCAAACATAATTAGGATCTATATTTGTTTTAATAGGATGTGTTTCAGTTTGTATTTTAATATGATTAGTCATCACTACTTCTTGTGGTTTTTCGTATAAGCTGCAAAATATATTATTAATTTATAAAATTCATTGCTTAAAAAAAAAATATGCATACACATTAACTTCCCGTAGATCAGATATCTGATCATGAAGCTGTAATAAATTTATTAATTCTGGATTATTTCTTGCAATATCTAGCGCTTGTAGAATAAATCTGAAAAACAAATAATATAAATAGCTAAATTATACAAAAATATGTCTAGATTAAAATATACGCCTCAGGATCACATCCAAATGCTTCAGCGCATATTAAAGAACAAAATACATAGTATCTCTTCTTCCATTTGCAAATTCCCATATTAGGATTTCCAGGTATTAGTCCTCCATCTGTCTGGACTAAACACCAGGCACAAAATCCTAAAAACTGTAAAAGTATAAATTTGATTTTGATTTTTGAGAAAGATTCTGTAGTAAGTACTTGTAATGGAATTTTATGAAAATTTTTAATACTCTCCGGATCTAATACTTCGCATAAATTGTTCTGATTTTTAATTTTTAAACCCATCGTTTTTTCTAAACGCATAGCATCTGTTAAGACTTCATTGTCACCTAACATTAATTTAATTTTTGCTATGTCAAATTTTTCACTTCGTGACATTTTAAATAACACTTGAAAAATTTGAGTGTAAATGGAAAGTACAATAGCTTCATCTTGAATTTGTTTCCATATTTCAGCAAGTTCAATAAATATTGGCTGAAATACATATTATTATAAAATAACTTTATACAATTATTATTTATATGTACTTACAAATACAACATTTGTTGGAATAGCAATTTTATATTTCACTGTGTTGTGCAATTTAGTGAAGACGTTTTGCAGTTTTTCGAAGAGCATTTTACAATTATTTTCCGTTTCTTCAACTTCAGCAAGCAATTTTCTTGAATATTATAAAATTTAAAAATACATGTTAAATTCTTCATTCAAATCTAATCATTCAATTAATTTATAATGTTTTTTTATATATGTATTGTTTAAGGGGGGGGGGGATACATGTAAGTACCTAAAAGATCGTGGTTTTTCAGATTTTTTTTTTTTGGGAAATAAATCGGTATACAATATCGGTTTTTTTTTTCATTTTATCTTCATTGACGATTTTTTTTATGTTTGTTTGTCCTCTGGGTGACATTGAAGCCAAGCCGGAATGAGGTCGCGTCAAAATTGCGGACACAATTTGCGTACGATCTGGGGATCCGAAAAAAATTTTTTCTTTTAGATTTTACTTAAAAATATTTACTTATTTTGTTCTATATGAACCACCGAAACTAAAAAAATCCCGGATATTTCATCATTTTAACTCAGACTGAAAAAAACAATGTTTAAATTTTCACAATTTTTTTTCGAGTTTGGGCACCCATAAAAATAATTTAATGTTAATGTTTCATCATATTAGTGGTTCATATAGAATAAAATTCAATTATCTTTCGGACGCGCTATATTAAAACCTATTTAAATGAAAATTGATTGAGTTATTTTGTACGCAAATTTAAAAAAATACCATTTTGAGAAAAACGCATTTAATACATTTTCGACCGCTTAGATATTTTACACGATAAATCTGGAATATATAAGCAATTGATTTATGCAAAAATAAAAAAAAATCGATAAAAAATAATTTTTTTACATGTATTTCCCCCTTTAACCTTTATCGTACGAAAGGGAACTTTAGTTCCCGGCAAGGAATGGGTCCCGCTGGCCGAATGGGAACTTTCGTTCCCACTTCAAGAACAAGCTTAGGTCTGGGATTATTCTCACTGTTGCTACATCAGTAACATATATTAAAAGATATCTATAATAATAAACAATACATTTTCTTTATAAATGTTTTTTTTTTTCATAAATGACTCAAAAAATAGATAAGATAAAGACAAAAAAGCAGAGCTGAATTTAAATACCCGAAAAAGCACCGGCCGGGAGACCTCACTACGGGAATTTAAATGCAGTCTTTTAAAGGTTAAATGTAAAAATATATTTAATTATTAAAATTTAATAAGTGGTAGTAAAATCTATTTTCTTAGATAAAACTAATCATATCTTACAAAATTATGACAGAAAATGAGATTATCTAAAATTTACAAGTAAAATTGTCTTTTTTTTTGTATTCTTTGTTCTTTGCCTATGATTAACATTCAAAAACTAATTAAATTATTAATTTTCTCATTTATTAGGAAACATACCATCCCATAAAATTATGTGCGTGCAATTTGTATATTTTTTACCTAATATAGACTTCATGTTGTCTAGATAAAGCAAGTATAGCTAAGGTATGATGAACAGTTTCTTCACATAAATCTTCTGGTAATTTCAAATCCATTGTAAATTGAATTTTTTTGCATATATTATTTAGAGAAGAACGTGTCTTACAAACTTCTTGCCTAACAAAAACACTTTCTATTGCTGAAGTAGTCAAATTAACCTTTTCCATAATACGTAACAATTCAGTTTGTAATTCACTATGAACTGCGGCCAACGATTGTGATAAAATTTTTGGCACTAAAATACAAAAGGATTCTAATTTCTTTAATAAATAGTATTTTTTGCGATCTACTTACAATCTTCAATATCGCTTGTTTGTTTACCGTTGTCACGATTAAATAATCTTATTCCAGTAACAACATTTTGAAAAGCAATTAGTTGGGCCATTTTTTCTTCTGGTTTTAAATCAATGAAATTTTGCAGTTCAGTTTCATCGTCAAAAATACTTCTAAGAGCTACAGTAGCTTCTTTTATAACCTTAAAATTGCATATTTATTATATTTGTGTACATATAATAATTATTAAATTTGTATGAAATGTTGGACATGTAAGTAAGATTATTTAAAAAATTTGAAATTGAAAAAATATTTTTTAGTTTCATTTAGCAATTTATTTTTTAATTATTAATTTAAAAACATTACTGTTTTTTATTTGATTCAATTTCTTCGATTTCTAACTGAACAATTTTTAAAAGTAGTAAATAACTTGAATAAATATTTACCGTAGGATGTTTGGGGTTTCCAATTCCTGAATTAATAACAATATAAAGTACAATTCTTTTTAAAAATTTATGTTCTAACGCTTTATTAGCATCTTCGTCATTGTTAAAATTAATTATAAAATCCAATAATGGTTCTAAATGCTCTCTTATTTGCTGTCTATGTGATTCTATTAGGTATTCTTTAGCTTGTATGTGAGCAAGAAAATATTGTTGTATTTTCATTGTTATTAAACCAGGTGAATCAGCTTTCTCAGTTTTTTCTATTATAAATGTCACTAAACGTTGTATATTTTCCCTGTTTAATTTTCGTTCTGGAGATATTTTCCATACTGGATCTAACGTTAGTAATTTTACCTAGAAATATATGTATTATTTTAATTTATAAACATATGTAAAAATACTTTAGTAAATACATAATAAGCACAAAAATTTGTTTCTAAATCAATATTTAAATGTGCACATTCTCGTAAAATTTCTTGAACAATATTTTTAGTGATATTGTCGGTTTCTTCGATATTCTCCATTTTTTGTTTGATCAATATTAATTTAGAAATGTAAATTTGCAATAAATTGTAGTAATTTCTGAAGTGTATATAATAATATAAAAAATATATTTGACAATTCGTACTTTTTGTAATGTTTATTAATGATTATTGTCAATGTTTTTGTTTTTATAGATTGCGCTAAAACTTTATTTTATTATTTTATCGAGAGATGTCATACGCATTTTCATTAATTTACATTAATTGGAAGAGAGTATAAACAATAAAAATATTTATTGAAATAATAAATAATAATTATTTATAATAATATTAGATAGATATTTATAATAATATTATATAATGTTTAGATATTATTATTTGGTAAAATATGTTCGAAAATTCTACAAAAGATGGCAGCACGAACTAAAATATTTTATTGGTTTTTGTCTGGCATATAACAGTACCGCACTGACAACAATTCTCTTCAGTGTTGTGCTGAAAATGGCGGAATGTGTTGTATGTTTGTGTAATGTGCTATTGTTTTTAGTGTTGTGTGTTTACCAATTGGATTTGGCAATAGCTAATGATATATGTAAGAAATTTATTCATTATAATGTTTACTTGCACATCATTTAGTTTTGTGCTTTCAAATAACCTTAAAGTTATTATTGTGGAAACTAAACGTATAACTTATGTTATAAATTAAATTTAAAGAATTGTTGTTTTATAAGGTCAGTTTATAGGTGACATTTCAAAATCTAGATTAATGTGTTATTTGTCAACTGTAATATCATTAATTTGCCAAGTTTTTATATAATTTTTATACAACTTAACTGGATTTTAAAATTGTAGTTTTGTGTGTGTATATCTTTAAAAAATTATTCTTGGAATTATGTTCATTCTGCGTGTTCTATAAATAAAAATATCTTCATAGAAGTTCAAAGATTAAAATAAAACATAATGGATCATTAACAACAATTTGTTTTATATTGTTATTTTTTAAAACAGTAAATAATCGTTTAAGTTTGTTTAATTTTTAATTGATTGATGCTGTAAAATATTTTAATATTGTTTCTTAACGGAAATAAATAGGGGGCGTTAAACTCATCTTCTGACTTGTTTTTTTTTTGTTTACAAAAAAAATTCAAAATGAAAGCGTAGTAAAAAAGAGTTATTGCACTGGTATACCGTTTTTTAATGTTCACATAAAGGATCTAGTCACGCACGTGTTGTTAAAAATGTTGTTTACAACAAAAAGAAAAATAATATTTGTTTGAAAAGTATGTGTAAGTTGTCCTTAATAAATATTCATACAAATATTGCAGTTTCCAATATTTAACATATGCTAATTTCATGTAAAAATATTGTATATTCAATTCGGTCGTTCGAGACTTCTTTGTGACGTTAAAAAATATATTTTACATTTGCGAAAACATAGTTTCTAATTTTTTGGTAAATTAACCTCTTAATATGAGTGCATGAATATTAAAAAACAATTTGTTTTACAATTATTTTTTTTGACCTTCAGTTGATTTTTTGTTTAATTGTCAAGGACAATTTTATCTTGCAAATACATTTGGTTGTATCTTTAGAAATAATTCAATTGTTTTAATTTAGTTGACATTCATTTGTTTACTGATACTGATACATATTTATTATAAGAAACAAAAAAAAACTAAATCATTTATAGTTTATTATATTTGAAATATACACAAACAATAAACAAATCTGTGTTTTAATATGTTATGAACAAATGAGAGTGACCTGGTTAATAATAATATAATATTTACAAAAATAAGATTAAAATTTTACAAAAAGAATATTTACTTTACATATAGTTAATTTTATTTATAGAAATAGAAAACCACTGTCTCAAATTTTATACATCAGATTGTACAAATTTTAAGTATGATTATTGAGAGTGTGGTGATTTTACGGATTTTATACGAAATTTCTAAAGACTGTAAGGATTTTACTCAAAATTTCACATGATTTTAAGGAAATTTTAAATCAATTTTACCGTGATTTTACTAAAATTTTAATTAATTTATACAGTTGATTTGTACAGTTGGTTTGTAATTTAAAATTATTTTCGATTAGTAAAACCTAATATGCTGATATTATATTGATCTATTCACAATACTCAATTATAAAAATTAATAACCGTAAAATATTATAATTTTTTAGTAATTAATTATATTTAGTACATATTTATACAATGCGGAAAATATGAAGCATGGACATAATAATTATTTTTGAAATATAAATTTACGTAATTAACACTAAATAGAATTGGACAGTTATATTAATTTTTAAATTTCTAAAAGTAAATAAAAAGAAAAAAAAATATAATATAATTTTAAATTTTTAACTATTATTTTTTTTTGATTAACTAATTTATTGTAAATGATACAATTAAAGAAATAAATCTTAAAATTTAATATCTTAGCTATTTATTTATTTTTGTAATTTTTAAAAAATAATATACAAAACAAGTGTTTTATTTATATCGAATAATCCAATTATTTTTAAAAAAAACTTATTTTAATCAAAATTTATACTACATACATTGAAAAACATAAAATGAATATTTTTTATAAATTTATGGTAGGATTTATATGTATAGGGTGGTCTAAACTACAGGATTACAGAATATGTTATTGTTTTCCAATAATAAGTAACAAAATATCATATTATAGATCTTACAGGTTTTGTTCCAGAAATTTACCATTAATCTTACATTTTGCGATATACTGTAGATAGCTTTATAAATTTATTGTTTACATCTATAAGGCCTGCAATGTTACAGAATAAGCTGTCTTTTTCTGTCAAATTGACTATAGATCTTATAAATGAAATTCAAATAATCTTATTAGTCATTAATATTGTATATGTTACCGACAATTAGTTTAATCGAGATATTATATAAAATGCGTAGTATGTATATGTAATTTACAAATTAATTTCAATATAGGTTAGGTAAAAAATTTATTTAAAAAAAAAGATATATTAATCTTTTGGTCTAAACTTGCTTAGCAATAATCCCCACCAAAATCACTAAAATTTAAAATATTTTTAATTATATACGAATATACATTTATAGTCGTCAACATATACATCACTATCTCGTTTAAAAATATCATATTTATTAATATGTATTTGAGCATCACTTTGGTTATATATAATATAGGCAAATAATAATTTCAAAAATAATTCCTCCGGTTTGTCCTTGTTGGAAAGAATAAAAATTTTATCCACTTAAAGACGTCAAACCACGAACGTAATATAATTTTTTTATCGTTCGGTAATTCTTCTCGTTATAATAGTTTTATCACAGCAGTACTTAAACATTTTAGAAAATATTTTGATTTTTAACGCGATGATTCATTAGGAAATCAATGTTTCATTAATTCATATTTCAATGACGTTAATATAATTTTTTATTAGTGCAATATGTTGAAACTAAAATAAATTTAATGATAATTGATAAGATTTTTTAAAGGCAGTATCGATCAGTTTTATATGAATTAATTACGGGATTTGAAACAAAAATTATAACAAAGCGATAATTTATAATATTTCAAATAAGATAATGCGCATAATAACAATTAATTAATTTTTAATTCATACTTGTTTTGTTTAATGAATTTAATTTATGAAATCATATTACACTTTTGACTAATTACAAAATAAATAATGATTTATGGATATTGTCACATATATACTAAATTGAAAATATTAATCAATTATGGATATACGTATTACGTATTATAAAATGATATCATTTTTTGAGCATGTTGAGGAAGCGCATATTGCTTTTTTTTGTACATTGCATAAGCGCATAAAAATATGTTAAATAAACGCATCATGATTATTACTAAATATTAACCTAAGCCAACCTAATACACATTTTGATGCGCTTATTCAATGTTAATTTTCTGCGCTTATACAACATTTCTGGTACCCAAAATGCGCTTCCTCAAGTTTCCGCATTTTTAAATATTAATGTTTGATGTCTTTTTTTTATATTATTTTTTTTAATATCAATTGTCAAGTGTAGCAAGTTTTGTATTGTAGATATATTTATTTTGTAATCCTTATGTAAATTAAAAAAAAATAATCAGAAAAATATTAAAATAAATGAATTTTAGATTTTTGTATTAATAAGCAAATATATTGATATTTAATAACTGGTATATTTTTGTGTGTAAAAGGTTACAAATAAAAAAAATATATATATTTAAAAATATTACTATTATAAATAACGCTTAAGTAAACTTATTATGTAGTTCAAATTTTTAATATTTTATCAAACTCCGACAAACATTTTATGATAAAATTTATTGATAACTGCTTGTTGATCATTTTCGCATTTAAATGGTTAAATGAAAGTATGTTATTTTAAATATATGCTTAATACCCTGAACAAATATCTATTATTAGAAAAATTCTTTTTTTAACAAATTTCTTTTAAAATTCACAAAAATTATATGAGGCTTATGAAAATTTTTAGGGCTTGGTCAACTGAACACATACATACATTTATACTTCTTAGAAATTTTGAAACTTCCGTTATTATTGTTTACTAAATTAGTAATTAAAAAAGGCGTTTAATCGAAAATTCAGATATTGCGGGTTTGATTTCCGCCAGTTTTCGTAATTCCATGGGATGGGGGCAACGTAGGACTATATACTCGAAAAGCTTACAATTTAGTTAATAGTTTTTATTTGCATTGTCAATGGGGAGGGTCATTAGCTCACAGCCAAGTAAAGAACTTACAGCTTATAGTGGGGTCCAAACTATACTCAGATATAGTCGATATCAGACCAGTGGTAATATTTTAAATTTAAATTCTGGTGCAGTGCGATGCAAACCAGGAATTTTTGGGATTCGAGTCCAACATACTACCACTGCTCTACAGCTACCTATTGAAATTTCAAACTTGGAACAACCTGGTCTTAAGATAGTTACGATCTGGTTCTAAGATAATTATGAACTAAAATAATAAACAAAAAAAAGCACAAATAAAACGTATTTATATGTAAAGAATACTTTTACATGCTTCGGTTAAGAAAATAAATATATGAATAAAAAACAGTTTAATTATATTTATCGTATGCAATATTATGTGCAAATTATTCACTACCCAGAACTTTTATTTGCCTTTGTATTGGTATATAGTTTAGCTTTGTGAGAAAATTGATTCTACACTCATGATTATTCTCTAGTTACGTTTGGAAAAAAAAAGTTTGCGGTCGTATAATGAAGGGTAAAATGTTGAGAGCCACTGTAGCAGAACTTTTTTGTCATGTCAAAAGTGGTCTCGTTTGTACTACCTTTTACACACACACATATATACAGACAATCGTACACGCCCCTATAATTTAACCGGCACGGCCCTTTGGTACTGTGTACTTTTTTACATAAGTTTCTATTCTACGCTTGTTGGGTTATTTTTTTCTCTATCTGGCTTTGTACTAACTACAGAGGCTAGTTCTTGTAATTTTAACCCGAGGATGGACGAGAATCATTTTCTACTAATTTTTAATGTTTTGGGTTTTAGACTGTGATTTGAGAGCCTACTGGTCTGACAATGAGATTGAAGCAGATAAACAGCTTAAATTCTGTGCATTTAAAATTAGACAAAAAAAAAGTATCAAATAAATGATACTGCCAGTAGTTCTATTTAATTTATAAGGGTTACAAACGATGTTATATTTTATCTAATATTGTAGATCTATTGATTTATAGAAAATGTACAGAATTTCAACATTTTCTTGTTAAGAATATGGGTACGCTAGCATTGATGGCGAAACTGATAACTATACAAATAATAAAACTAGAAAAAGAATAGAAATAAAAACTACAAAATGTACATTTTGACTATGTTTTTTTATTATTATTTGAATTACATAGTTATAAATTACAGAATTAGAATTAAATCATCTGAGATTGTTTAAAATCTATTGAACTTTTATATATTATCTATAAATTTTGATACCAGAATATCAAATTTTATTCAAAATCTTATAATAAAATGGCTTTAGGTTTTAGTTCTGTTTAAATATTTATTAATAATCGACGTTTCGACGAACTCAACGTCAGGAAAAAGATACAAATGACATTTACAGTAAATAAATAGAACATAGAAACAAGTTACAGTAAATGCCATTTGTATTATTTTTTCTGATAAAGGTTGAGTTCGATTATTAATAAATATTAATACAGAACTGCAACCTAAAGCCGTTTTATTTTAATATGAGTTCTGAAAGATTTTTTACTATGTAAAAATCTTAACTTTATTCTCTTTCAGATTAGTTAGAGACAAAGCTATAGTAATAATAAAAATTAATGCCAAAATTGAATTTTATAATATAAATTACATTTCACTATTTTATTAGATATGCAATATATTTTTTTGGATTGCTATAATAATTTTTCTAAAAATAGAAAAATTTCAAATAACATTATATTGAAAGTAGTATGAGTAAAAAGTTTTTTTGAACTTTATAAAAAAAGTTCATTTACCTTAATATAATATATTAATTTATAGTAAACAAGATATTGAAAACGAAAACTATTTGTACATGTTCCATTTATTTAAATAAATATAATTCAAATTAATTAGAAATTTGAATTTATATGTTTGTTAATTAATGAAATAAACAAGTAATTATATTACAATCTGAAGTAAGTATTTAATATAGGTATTTAAAATAGCTCGGTATTTGAAGGTCAAAATCTGTTAAATTGTTATTTACAAAAATTATGTATATCTGATAAGATTTATATTGGTTTTTGTTTTTACTATTACGTAATATGCTAATTATTTTTTTAATAAACTTCAGGTTAATTTTTAAAGAGAAATACCTCAAAATAAATATTTATAGTTATAGCTTATTTTAAAAGTTTTTCGCAGGTTTTTTTTTTGTGTTTACTTAAAATGGACAATTTTGCCAAACATGTATATAGATAGATATACTTTCTTAAAATTGATATTTATATATAATTTGAATTAGATGACTAAATTTTAAATGATTTGTTTATTTAATTAAGTAGATGATATTCCAATAATACTATAGTTATTTCATCTATATACAAATTAATTAAATTGTTTGTTTGTAATTGTTATTTCAAATAATTTAGCTTAAATCTATAAATTTAACGAACTGTAAGTAAATTTCAATTCTGGTCACTACTTAAATATATATAGTTTAAGTGTAAAACTTTAGCTTAAACTTAAATGGGCATGAGGTGCTTTAATTGCTAAATTTGAGGTTGGACTCGTTAAATTGACAGAATTATTGTGATAAATATATTTACGTGAAGAATAGATAATATGAATAATATAGAAATGTTTGCAATTTTTTATATTTAGGTGTTATTAGTATGTTATTTTTACGTCCATAATAAATACATAAAAATAATTAATAAACTCTTACTTTCGATACAAATTTTGATTTTATTTTAAAAATCACAAACAGCTAATCTTCAATTTTACTTCTGGAGATTAATTATTTTATTATACTTCCACAATAGGACGAATTTACTTTGCCTCAGACAAGAATACATTGTCCGTATAGTTTTTAATAAAATAAGTTTATAAACACGATACAAAATGGTCATATGATACACTAAAGCCAGCATTTCGAGTAAAGCTGTTTTTGACTGTGACGCATTTATATCCAAAAACCGGATGCGTTTATAACTTTTTAGTTTCATACATTTCAACATTCATATACATACAATATTGCTTATAGTATAGTAAGTTTCTACAGTGTACATATCCTCGACGAGACTGTAACCATTTACAAAAGGAAAAAAGGTAATAGTTGGTCACCGTCTAACCTCAATGCTGATTACGAGAACGACAATACTACGTTCGTCTCTCGTCTGGCATACGTAAGCAAGTAGCCGATGAAATTTTAAATTTATTCGATTGTTCCGATGCGATTGTGTGTCTACGCAAGATGGAACTGGGAGAGGATTCTATTTAATGTTAAGATTTTTGTAGCTGCTTTTATGATAAGGCTTATGAAATATTTATTAATTTCGGACTCGGAGAATTTCTATATCTTAAAGCACTGGCGTGAAGGAATGTTTTCTATAAAAATAAATGTCCGTTTATTACGGGTGAAGAATATAATTATTGCATTTAATATCGAGTTTTAATGATCCTCCAAATTTAAAACAAATTGAAGTGTTATTGTTTTTACAATTAGAGTCGTTTAATAATATTATTATATTGTATGTTTCAATTTTATATTACAACTTCGGTTAAATGGCAATTGTAAAAAACTGCATTTTGACACATTCGTGGACAGTTTTCTACAATAAGATGTATTCAGAATGTCACTTTTTAAAATAAAACGGCTTTAGGTTTAAGTTTTGTATTAATATTTATTAATAATCAACGTTTCGACGAACTCAACATGGATAGTAAATAGAAACAAGTTACTAGGTAACAAATAAGTAACTAGATCATAAAAATTTTAATTAATGGAAGCCAAATTTTATTTAAATCAGTGCCTTCACAGTGATTGATAATGTTATCTTTAATTTGTTGTTTTATTTGTTACCTAGTAACTTGTTTCTATTTTCTGTTATTCACTGTAAATGAGTTACTGTAAATAATGTTTATAATTGAATCGGTGAGTTGAATAACAGTATAAGTCCAAAAATGTAGTTTTGAGAAAAGTGGAAAAAACTGTCTACAAGTCCTGGACTTATATTGTTTTTCAACTCACTCGCAAAAAAGTACCCCCTAGAAAACCCTTACAGAAACATTGACTTGTACTGTTATTCGTGCCATTCATTTGTCTTGCCTTTTAAAACAGTTTGGCTATATCAGTTTAAAACCGCCATTTTTGGACTTATACAGTTATTCAACTCACCGATTCAATTATTAATATCAATATTTGGAAATATTTACGTAAGTTTTTATATTATAAAAAAAAATATTTTATTTATTACATTTAAGTAATATATTTGTTTATGTAAATATTGTAGATTAAGCCTGAAGAAGAATAAAGTATCGAAACTTGTTGCATGTAAAAAACTAAAATTTTCTTTTAATAATTGATCTATATACCTGAAAAAAAAAAATTTACACAACTTATATTAGTAGCTCGTTTAACTCACAATTATAAACAAACTCAATAAATAAAGCATATATAGGTTATACTTCAAATATTATTTATTCAACCTGAAATTATTATTTTGCACTGCAAACTTGAATCTGGGACAATCCTACTTAATTCGGGACAGTTCCACTTAATTCCGGTCAGTCCTGTTTGATCAGTCAGTCCTACTTATCCTGAATGTCTGTAAATCGTATCAGCTCATTAAAATCCCATTTGGTTTGTGAACAGTAAATATATATTTTGTAACATATAATTTTAATATAAATGACTTTTTAAAAAGTATTAAATATATATTTGTTTTTTTATGTTATCGGTAATAAATTTTAATGATGATAATGAGTATTATGTTTTTACAAAAGAAATGTATTAAATAAAAAATATTTTTTAAAGTCATAAAATGATATTACCTTATTGTATATAGGCATATAAAAATATTATTTCACTATAATAATGAATAAATGTTCAAGATAAATTTTTAATATTTAAATAATTGAATATTTCTATTTATAAAGACCAGCTGTGTATAATTTAAAACTATAATCTGATCGAAAAACATTGTCGCATGTGCTCCAAGATATTTTTATCTTCCCCTAAGTAACATTAAACCGATTTAAAATAGGGGGTGTAACTACCCAATGCTTACTCAGTCTCAGCTGCTATAAGTTGAATTTATATTTCTTTGAACTGTTGTAGATTTATTAGAAAAATAGTAAATTAAGAATAAAATTATAAAAAAAAGATATGGAGAGGATCGCCGGCCATCTTTTATTTGACTAATTTGGAGATGAATGACTGAATGACTTTAGGAGGAGATGCTGGAGAAACATACATACATACATACATAAAAACATTTGAAAATTAGGGAGATTAACTAGGAAATCCGTGACCCTTAAAGGGTCACGTTTGAAGTCGAAAATAGTAATTAGTCATAAACATAATAAAAATAAATAAACAAATAATAATAATAATCATAAAATATCAATTGCACTATTTATTATATATTACTCAAAAGCAACACTTCCATCAGTATTGTACATAACTTCACACAGCTGTCATTTGACATTTGCAAGTTAGCATTAAACATAATTTTTCAAATTTTTGAGAACCAAGATGAAATCGTATAAAGATGAAACTTGCCTATTCTCAAATAGGGAATGAACCAATTAAAATGACACCACTCCCATCAAAATCGGTTGAGGGGTTTAGGAGGAGATGCTGAAGAAACATACATACATACAAACATTTGACAATGGGGTCGTTGCGCTCAATCAAATTTACTATTTTAATAATAAATATTAAAAGATTATATAAAAACAAGGCCAAAACACATTTTTTTAATTCAAAAACGATTACAGTATTTAAAAAAAAAATTAGGAAAAATAGCGTTTTTTACGCGCCACAGAATCTCCCCAACGCTTATGACGTCAACCTTTTTCAGATTAGACAAAGATAACCTATTGTCAGATATCTGTATTTATCTCTTTCTATCGCACACAACTTATTAGAAATGTCAAATGACAGCTACTGGTAGAGTGTTGCTTTTGTTAAAAGTGCACTTGATATTAATAATACATTATATATATTTTATTATTATTATTATATATTTTATTATTATTATACATTTTATTATTATTATTATAATTACATATTTTTTATTATTATATATATTATTATTATTGGTATCGGAGGCGTTAGCCTACGTATATGTTTTTGACATTGCTAATAGAATCGACTAGTTTTTGATTTAGCCACAAGATGGTACTATAGAATGGATGACGTCACAAATTTCAAAATTTGAATTTGACCTTCGACTTCAATAATTTTTTTCTAATTAAATATAAATAATTTAACATTAATATCTATATATATATGTAATTGTCTAAATATATATTTTTCATTAAAAAAATAAAAAAAATGAGCGCAACGACCCCATTAGGGAGATTAAAATGTGTAAAATTTATTGAGAATTTTGAATAATTGTTTATTTTTAATATTAATTTTCTTATCTTTTATATAATGCATTAAACCAGTCCATATTTTTGCTTTTTACCAACATTCATATCACATATGATAAAGGAGATATTGTAATACCAAATTTGACAATCGACATTTTTACAGATAAGCACGAATTAGATTTATAGTAACACGAAGCAACTGTTTGTAACGTCCATCTGTCAGTCGATCTGTCTGTCTGTATCTATCATACGCGTAAGTGATAATTTACTGATGTCATTTTTATGAGTTTTACGAATATTTCGTAACAGAGATATATTTCAAAATTTATATTACAAAAGGTGCTAAACAAATTGTAACTAACAACTTTTATTTGGAACTTTTTTCGATACGCCTAAATATTTTTTTTATAATTTTTCATATTATTATGATACAGTATTATGTAATTCTGTAAATGATGGTTCGGCCATGTTGAGCGAATGTCTAATGAACGTTTGGTTAAAAAGATATATTTGAATGATTTTGATGGTATTCGTTTGCGTGGACGTCCGATGAGTAGCTGGAGTGGTATGATTGAGAGTGTTTTGCGTGAGCAAAAGTTTCCAAGTAGTAGGAATAGAAGAGCATGTATGAGAGGAATTATGAATGTGGATGAAGCAAAAGTTGCTTGTTTGGATAGGAATGTTTGGAGGCGACTGATTTCGGAATGATGAAAAGAGTTTGTGCCACACCCTTTTGGGTACATGGCGTGATTGTGTATGTATGTATGTAAATAGGTCTCATATTTATGTCAAGACAGTTTTGTTTTTAGTTACCATTACTGCAGTAGTTGTTGTTATACACTCTTTTCTATTCCATAATTTATTTAATACGATGACGGTCGGGTCTGTGGTGGCCAAAGCAGATTTTTTATTTTAATGAATTTTGAGAAAAATTGAAAACATATTGCAATTTTATTATCTTTTTTAAAGTCGAAACTAAATAGTATAGATACCTATAATGAATTATTGAAATTAAAAGTTTTCAATCAATTTTTATATTTACTGCCGAATAGAACTGAAGCAATATGGGCTTTCAAACAGAAATTTGTTTAATAAAACATTACGATTCTAAACAAGCAAAATTTCTTTGTTTCGAGGCCCATATTTGCTTCGGTTTTTATTCAGCAATAGACGTATTTTCTGACGCATGCTCTGTAAACTACTATTCAATTTTGATTACAATTACAAAAATGCTATAAAATCCAGCCACAATATAGTGAAACACTAAGAGGTCCATATACATTTAAATTTAACTTTATAATTTGTGTGTTGTTTTAACTTTTTTTCACTATATTTTTGGAAGTTTTGTGACCACGAAACGATCATATATATGCCTTCTGTTTTCTGTGACCAATTCTAAATATAGAAATATTCATTTAAGGGTCTAGTGATAGATTTCACTAGGAGTTTATTGATTTTCAACTTATACATGTTTTACAGGAGGAAATACACCACAAGGTTGACATTTATTTCACCGATTTTTTTGAGCAACTTAGTAACGCATTTTCAGATTACCTACTCTATACTTGTCATGAAATTAGTGTTATGTTTAAGCGTAAAGCTAGTAGTACTTACTAATTAATGAAAAAAAAAAAACAAACAACGCAAATGTATGATTTTAGATTTATAATTGATTTTTTTTTATATAAAGTGTATTATAATGTAAACGAAAGATTAATATATTTAAAATAATTGTAAAATAAAAATGTAAATAATGTATTATAAAATAGAATGTTGCGGATTATGTAAATTTATTAATAATATACCTACATTTGACATTAAAGAACTAGATTTTTATAACGGCAATCCAGAAAAAGAAATGTCGCATTTTTATATATAAAAAAAAGATTCTTTTATTAATAAGATCTAATAATGTGTTCGAAAAAAAATAAATAAATTGTATAGTTAAACTGAATTATATTAATACAAAGTGATAGTAAACATTTGAAATATCTTAAAATGTCATTTGATTATGAAATGTATAAATTAAAATAGATTTTTATGTATCATACATCCAGGACGAGAAAGGATAATTGCAGACTAATGCTAGAATTTTAAACTAATTAATTTTTTAATTTTTTTTTTAGAATTTTTTTTTAGACTTGTAACGGTCTAGTATTTTTTTTTCTGTCGAATGAAAAATTACGTGTAGAAAAACACAAAACATTCTGTAACGCTATGTTGAACTATACAGAATCCTATCATATGGTAGCGTAACAATATATTATTTATACCAAAATCATAGAGAAAAGAGTTCATTGCACGTGATACATCCGTGATACAATTGAAATATCCATCCCTTAGTACGTTTACATACATATCACGTATAAGTTTATCACAGTTACATGTTTTCGTAGTTCTTAGCCAATGCGAGGTTCAAATGTAAACACACTCGATTGACTAACCATGAAGGGATGCGAAAGTTCTTACAGTAATCAACAGGAAAATAATGAGCTTATTGATCATTTTAATATTTGCTGGTCTCGACTAAGTGAGTCAAATATAGTCTTGTTTCTTTTACAATATTCATAAAAGATACAAATGTTGTTGAGATAGATGTATTAATATTAATAATAGTTAACAAAAAAGAGTAAGATAGAATAAAGTGAACGTATTTTGTTTGTTCAGTAATCTTTGACATGGGGCGAAGTAGTTTAGCAGAATTATTTTTCTTCAATTATTAGAAAATTTTGTCGTGTTGGCCAGAAAGTCTGCAGCATTTGGCAATTTTTTTTTTTTTTGAAAATTATTACAAAACATTTGGTGTTATCTAAAAATGCATTAGTTGGAGGTACCGATATCACTTTCGGTATAGGTCAAATATAACAGTAATGGAAAATGTTGCAGGTAAAGTTTCTTTATTTGTAAAAATTTGAAAAAAGTTTTGAATTACCCTATACACAATTTTAGTATAACCAACTTAAATAAACATTTTTTTAGATACACGTGTAAGTAAACTGAATGTTTCAATTTTGTAGCACTTATACTCAAAAAATATTTTTGAGTAAATATACATTATTTCTATTTAAATGACTTTTTTTTATCTGATATAAATTTTATATTGAAAATGGTGAATTTAAGAAAATATAACAACTTCGCGTCAAACTGGTAACAACATCTATTTATGAAAAATTAATAAAATTTTCGATAATATTAATTGTGATAAATTTTAAGTGATAACGAATTTAGGCGAGTGACATTATTGTCAAATAGTGATTAAATTATTAAAAAACATGCATTTTTCAAATAAATAAGAAATTACGATTAAAAATCATTTGAAGTAAAAATTTGTATAAGAGCCTTAAACGTCATTCTAAAACTTATTTCAAGAAAAAGATAAGGTTACTGAAAAATGTGCTTGCGACGGTAACAAATACTGTATTTCGTACGTAACAATACATAGTGAACATAGTATTAATCAATATTTCTTTACAAATTATGACCATCTAAGGTCTAAATATCTACAAATATTTTTGAAAAGTTATTGTAAATATTTAAACATAAAACTATAAAGACATTTACTAATATCGGTAGTGGAAATAATTGAAAAATAATAACCTAAAATTACGAAGATGATTACAACCAGACTGATTACACAGACAATAGAAGGGTGTGAACTTCCAGGGAGTGATACATTTCAATGATTACAAGATCAATGAAAAGAAATTTTTATTCATAAAACATAAAAACAAAAGGATCATGACATAAAACCCAATAAACTGAATAAAGAGATTTAGTTAAAACGATTCATTGGTTTTACACGACATGAAACTTAATCAGTTTCAAACTGATTTCTCTCTGTTTTAATAATTATGCGAACAGAGAAATGATTTTACGAATAATTTTTAATTGTTTAATTAGATCAAGGATTTACTATTAAAATGTCTATTAACACTGTTAATAGCTATTAAAATTCAGTTTATAGTCAACAATTTATTTTGTAAATATTACTTCAATTTTTATTATAAATGTAATAATATGAAATAATTTATTTAAGAATAAAATAAAGATATATAATATAGTAAATTAATTATTTTGTTTAAAATTACAAAATCCCATTATTTTTATGTAAATTGGCAACTTTCTTGTACAGTATGGTATATAAAATTTGGAAAAGTGGTGAGAAAGTGCAGAACTAGCCTAAGTTTATTTTTTGAGTTTTGAGGTATATTGGTTTAATGATTTCTTTTTATTAATATTTACTGTTTATATCGAAAATATTTTCACGTAAATTGACGTAAGTCGGATTAAATAGTGATAGAGGCTATACCTTTTAAGTTCTGTAACGAAAATATGTATATATTTTTATGATATTTTTTCCATAAATATTTCAACATACGATTTTTTATATTTATTAGAAGACAAATTTTATACGGAATACTATTATTAGGTTAGTTCTACAATAAAGGAATTATATTTATTTATTTATTTACACCAAACAGTCCAATTAAATGGCGCAAACGATACAAACATAGATTATAAAATAAAATACATAAATTATCTAAAAAGAAAACATTAAGTGTGTACAATGCGTAAATGATTAATAAAAATATGAAACATGAAAAACATAAAAACATGAAAAAATATCTACAGTTAATTCTGATTTATTAAATGAGTGACACATATGATAATTGGGAGACTTTGTTAGAAGATTAGAATGAGCAATAGGCAGATAAAAAGTATTTGTACTTCTTGTAGTGGAAGGAAGAAGAAGAAATTGTAGTTGAGATAGTAGTGCGGAGTCATCGATGAAGTTATTAATTAACTTAAAAAGGAAATGATATTAAAGGTGTACTTTTACGTGGACGTCCGATGAGTAAGTGGGTTGGCATGATTGAGTGTATTTCAAAAGTGTGCATGACAAGATAATAGTTTTAAGCGTAAAATTATTTCTAGCACAATGAGAAAAATTTGTGTCACATTTTTACGAATATATAGCGTCAATGTGTATGTAAAAACTGTTTTTAAATAAATTTCAAATTAATAACTGGCTAGACTTGTAACCGTAACCTCTAAATTTCTTTCTTACGTCACTTCAAACAGTTGAAGTAAGAAAATCTGATCGGGGCAAAATAATTATACGGTTAAAATAAAATGTCATCACGCAACAATTCGTGCTTGAATTTTATACGATGCTTCGAGCAAATTTCTCTGATAATTAAAATAAAATTATTTAAACGGTCAAGGTTAGAATTTAGAATTAGCGTTAGCATTGGCACAAGCCACTAAAAGAATTAGAGAAAATTTTGCGTATAAAAAAAAATTGTTTAAAAAACACTTTTTTTAAAGAAACAGTTATTTTAGGGAAAACAGAAATTTTACTTTAGTAATATTTTTATTTTTTAAATATATAAAGATTATCGACCGTCATATCACATATAATAAGGGAGGTATTGTAATCATACTAAATTTGACATATTGAGATTTTTACAGATAAGCACGAATTAAGCTTATAGTAACACATATCAACTGTTTTTAGCGTGATGCATGCGTGATGTCCGTTTTTCTGTCTGTAGGTGGCATATTTGTGTCAAGACAGTTTTGTTTTTAATTACTATGACTACAGTAGTTGTTTTCTATTCCATAAGTTTACTTAATACAATAACAGTTGGTTCTGTGGTGGCCACAGCAGATTTTTTAAATGAACTATCTTAAATTTTAAAAAAATTTGTAGTTTATTTCTAACAGATATAATTTATGCTAAAAAAATAGTTAAATATTATTTTATTATTTATTACATAAACTAGCAAATAAATAAATAAAATAATTATCAAAAACATAAGAATTTGTACTGTAAATTTATATTTTCAACTTTATTTTTTAATAAATAGTTTCTCAGTTCATTGAGTGCCAAAATGGTGACAAAAAATCGGATTAAAAAAAATTGTAGCAAGTATTTGAGTTGAGAGATACATGTTGTCTCACGCTGTTTTTAGTCTCTTATTAAATATGAGACACTGGTTAACTTACATAGCATTCAACGTGTTAATATTTATTTAATATTATTTCAACTTTATAGTTATTTAACAAAAAAAGACATACTTGTTTTCAACTCTTTTCGGAAGTTCCTTCAAGACCATTTCACACAACTTATTTTATTGTGTCAATGTTGTACTGACGACAATCGTTCAATTGTTTTGGGAATGGTATTCGAAATATCGAATTTGGAATCTTTGTAAGCCATGCACATACACATGTAGAATACGTAGATTAGGCAGATATTGTTAATAGGTGTATTACTATTTGATGAATGCTAATTGCTATGATTCATATTCATAACGACTGAGGTACATAAAATATGCGTGTATAATTTTCACTGACGTTCTGTATGAATTGATTTTTGTGTTTGACTCATTTTTGTTGTGACAATTTAAAAAAAAAAATAAATGCTTGTAAATGAAGATTTAAGGTGAGTCATTTTTGTTACCTGGTAATATACCAATATTACTTTGGAAAATTAAGTCATTAAAAATATATTATAATATAATTTTTCTTACTTGATGATTCACTGTTAATGATCAGAATTTTTGGAAACTATATGATCAATTATCTTCGAAAAAATATAGTATGTTCATAAAATTGATATTATATTGGACAAAAATATATTAGAAAATTTAGAGGAAAAACTAATGTTTATTTTTTTCAAGGTTTATTTGAAAATAAATAAAACATGTGACTCATAGCTAGTGCAGGAAAATGTCGAAGGGAAAAACCACTTGTATAATCTGGTGTACAAATTAATTTAAAAAATTTAAAATCAATTAAAGATTTTTTTTAAAATTTGGAGTAAAATTCTTACATTCTTAGAAATTTTGTATAAAATCTTATTAAATCAACGAAAAATTATTACAATCATATCCTTAAACTTTGTACAATCTGGTATTCAAAATTTGAAAAACTGGTTTTCATCAAAGAAAATATCAATATTATGTTGTATATTATTATTTGTCAAACAATAAAAAATTATTATTAAAACGAAAACATGCAAATTATATTTCAAGATCAAGACTAATAATTCTTAAAATATATAGACTGAAAAATATATATTTTATATTACCTATATAAATATAAGTCTGTTGCTGAATATATATAGCTTGTAAATGTTTATTAATTAAAGCCAACAACTTGTAAATAATAACAAATTAAAAAGTCTTTTAGAACTCATTTTATTAAAATAAAACGGCTTTTGTAATCTAGTTGCTTATTTTGTTAGCTAGTAACTTGTTTCTATATGTTTATATATATATATACATATATATATATATATATATATATATATATATATATATATATATATATATATATGTTTATATATTTATATGTTTATATATATGTTTATTTACTATAATGTCATTTGTGTGATTTTTCCTGATGATGCAGTGGAGTACGTCAAAACGTCGATTACGAGTATTAATAAAAATTAATGCAGAACTATATATTTAGGATATATATCCTAAATTTGTTTTATTTTGAAAATAATACTTATATCAGCTTACTGATAAAAGATAAAAGTTTAGCTTCCGAAATACAATTTGCTTTTAAATTTGTTGTTATGGAAATTTTTCTAATTTTCTGCCCAAGTAGAGTTAATTATTTTTTCACTACATTAAATGTAATAAGTTCAAATTTTTTTTTACAATGTTAAATATATTTTGTAAAAATATATTATGTGTATCAATTTAAATTAAATACTAAAAATAATTAAAAAAAAACAATATTTATCTTGGTAATAGCAAACAGAGATTCACTGTTAACTCTAGAATAAATTCAGGTTAAGTTAATAAATCAATGTTAATAGAATAGAATTTATTATTACCGGTGTTAGAGTACCTACCATAACAAGTTTTAAAAAATATAAATTTTTTATTGTTAGATATTTATTAAAATATAACTGCTCTAGGTTAAAGTTCCATATTAAAATTTATTTATAATCGATGTTTCGACGAACTTAAATCCGTCTTTATTATTTTTCCTGATGAAGACAAACGTTGAGTTCGTCGAAACGTCGATTATAAATAAATATTAATACAGAACTTTAACCTAAAGCAGTTTTATTTCAATATAATGAGTTCTGAAAGATTCTTTACTATGTTAAATATTTATTATTTATATATAAATTAAATAGTTAGTAAAATTCATGAAAAGATTATTAAACTTTTGAATGGTATTTGTTCAACATACATATTATTTGCAAATAAGTCAGAATGACATAACCACTATAGGAAGTCTGTTAACGGTAATAATTCTATTCTTGAATTTAATTCCAATTCCTCTTCGTTTAATCCAACTATAAATGCAAAACCATAAGTGTATGGGTTCGGTTCGAATGGCGCGCGGTGCTGTATACTCCAGCCGACACCAAGCCCAGGCTAAATTTAATTTGTTATTCAGGTCGACAAAGTCATCGTAAATTTGCATACGACAACTGCTAACTGCCATCTGCGAGCCATTTTAAGAATTCTCGATTAATATCATATAGGTATATACGAGTAGTTATTGCATTGTAAATATGGTTAAATTTTGTAGTAAAATTTTTTTGCAGATCTCATTATATTAAAGTAAAACTGAACTTCAATTCAAAGTCTTTTTATTTTAAGGTTAACTTTCATTTTTTCTCAGACTGTCTTTTTAGTTTTACTTGGTGTCAGTTTCTTGTGCTTGTGCGAAAAATTAAAACGGCAATCTAAATGTATTTAAATTTTTGTTACGTCAAAATGTTGGAAATGATTGTTTTAAAATAAAATACAGATTGTGATTAATATGACTGGTTGAAGGCTCATTTAGGCTACCCTACTTATCACAAAATTAGTGTTACGTTTTATTTGTTAAAATACATTTAAAAACTCCATTTTTTGTTGCAATAAAATCAACAACTGATAAAACTATAATCGTACATCTGCATCTTTTTTTTTATGTTAATAAGTAGTTTGACAAGTTCTGTGTTAAAATCAGTGTTGGGCTGATTTTAATTATTTGATCTAGTAAAAACAATATAAACATAACCAAATTCTTAACTATGTTAATAATTTATAAATTTTATAATATAATTGTATTTTGTTACCTAGTAATTTGTTTCTATGTTTTGTTTGTTTTTTATTTATGTCATTTCAATATTTTTTTCTGATGATGATATACGTGGAATATATTGAATAGTCGATTTTTAATTAAAAGTTATGCAAAACTTGATTCTAAAGCTTTTTTATTTTATATAATGAATTTTGAGAGATTCTTTAGTTTCTTAATCACATGTTTTATCTAATTAAAATTCATATAAATATTATACAAATCATTTAAAGATTTTTTTAAAGTGTATTGTACAATACACGGTCTGTATAAAATGCAATAACATATAATAGAGCAGTGCTAAGTTATAAAATAAATATTGAAATTCAGCATAAATGAATTTTAATATAATTGAGTAATATAATTTATTCCATTTATTTTATTGCTTTAACAATGTATGTAAATGATAATTTCATTGAAACATTAATAATAATAAATAAATATATAAATAAAATCAATTGCATTTTTAACTCTCATTTTATTAAAAAAAAATACATCTTTTGTTATTGCAACGGAGTTATAAGATGAAGAAACTACAAGCAGAAATTACGCATATATGTTACAAAATATAATGAAATAAGTATATTTTAATTTATTAATATACAGGTATATTATGAATTTATTTAATTTTTTTTTTATTATTATTATTCTAGAAATGTAAAGTAGATGAGTTAATATAGCTTAGTCATCTTTCAAAAACCGGATAACGGATATCCGACAGGTTAACTAACGGATAATTTGAATGAATAATGGCGTTTATTTAGGATAAAAGAAATAAAAAATTATGTGCAAACATTTAATCTATGTTTGAATAATAAATATTTTTTGTTTTTATTTTTATAAATCGAATTTGTTTTAGAAATTTGTAAATTACAGATAATTTGGTAAATGAAAATGACAAATTAATTGTAATTATACACGGAGAAAAATTATTCTTTCGAGTAAAGAAATAGTATATTTATGTTACGAGGAGCAGAAAGCAATCTTTATCAGATACTTGCGACCGTGGTAGAGCATTTTGCTCCAAGTAACATATGTTATTTTTTACGTACATCATTCATATAAATTCTTTTAATCGTTCTTTAACGTTCGTAATAACGCTATATAATTACTAGATAAATAAATTTATTTAAAATAAAGAAATATTTATTATTGCATTTTTTTATTAATATTAAAAAAACCTTTTTCTCTGTGTATACAAAATTGGTAGCGTAAAAGAAATTGTAAAAATTCAGAAATCTAAATTTTCCTATATGAATTTTTTTTTCAAATATTATGACAAATGTTATGAAACAGAAGTCTATAAAAATTTTATTCTGGTATTTTGTATTTTTGCATATATCATATGATAAAAATGGAATGTAAAACCAGAACGTTATTTTCAAATATTAAATTCCTTCCAATATGAAATACAATGATACATATATATTTTATAACAATAATATTATTTTGGAAATGGTACACATTTTTTTTTATATAAAACAGTAAGTAGTATTTTATTTCTTACTGTTACTGAGAAAAAAACTGTACATAGTCAATATGAAATATGTTAAAAATGTTTTTTTGGTGAACGTATTTTCTTCTCGAATATTTATCGGAATTTAATGAAATTTTTAAGTTGTTTTCTTTATGAATAAAATGGTATATTTTAATTTTCTTTACAAAGAAAAACAAACCATTAATTTTTAAAATTATTTTTGTATATTTTTTACAAAATTGAATTATTATATAGGTATACGTTTGCATGAACGTCCAATGAATAGTTGGAGTGGAGAATGATTTAGAGTGTTTTGCGTGAGTGAAAGATTCCAAGTATTAGAAATAGAAGAACATGTATGAGATAGGTTAGGTTAGATGAATGTGGATGTAGCTAAAGTTGCTTGTCTGGATAGGGATGTTTGGAGGAAACTGATTTCGGAATAATGGAAAGAATTTGTGCCACACTCTTTTTGGCACATGGCGTGATTGTGTGTATGTATTACTATGTTTTATGAAAACTACTAAAAAAAAAAAGAAATATAACATGTGTTGTGATAAGATTGTTTTTTTTTAAAATAATAGTATTTATAATAGCATATTTAATAATAACAAATAAATATCATTTTATCGATTAAGTTTAAAATCTAGCGTTTACATTCTAGACATATAGATTGGATGTTAGCCAAGATATCATTTAAACTCTCCGTATATTTGTAATGTATCATTTTATGACAGGACCGGTCAAGGAATTGTTCGTTATACTGCTGGCTGGCTACGTTGCGGAAACACAACTTTGGAATATTTTTCCAGCAAAAACCGATATTCTTTTTTGTTTGTTAATACATTTACGTATGAAGATATATGAGGTCATAGTTTTTAGTTTTATACTGCGGAAGATTATAATGTTCTCTGACCTAAATAATTCGGGATTTAACCTATTTTCTTCGCTAGAGAAATGAATTTAATACGATTTGGTTGTTGAGTATAACAAGCAAAATGGATTTGGTACTGAACAATTTTTAATGAAATAATTGTAAAATAAAACGGCTTTAGGTTGTAGTTTTGTATTAATATTTATTAATAATTGATGTTTCGACGAACTCAACGTACGTCTTTATCAGGAAAAAAAAAAGATACAAATGACATTTACAGTAAATAAACAGACCAAAACAGTAAATAAAGCAACAAATTACTAGCTATAACAAAATAAGTAACTAGATCATAAAATTTATAGACTGATAATAGAAATTTATAAAGAAAAAGATAACATCAATCATTGTGAAGTCACTGATTTAAATAAAATTTGGTTTGCTTTAATCAAAAATTTATAAATTTTATGTTCTAGTAATTTATTTTGTTACCTACGAGTAGTAACTTTTATCTATGTTCTGATTATTTACTGTAAATGTTATTTGTATTGTTCTTCTGATGAAGACGGACGTTGAGTTCTTCAAAACGTCGATTATTAATAAATATTAAGGGGATAAACTTGCAATCTTTGAGTTTCTCAGGGACGGAAACGTGTGGTGATGAGTACCTTGAGGGCGGGATTGTTAGTAAAGTCTAATTGTTTATGATTGGTTAGGTTAGCTATCCCTACTTTTCATTTCAACTCTCAATATGCACTTGCAATTTCAGACCCTGTGCGGTATAGTGTAGTGTAAGGATAGAGGCGCGGGTAGCTATAGACAGCTGTGCATTGTTTATATAAATGATCAGTAACGTAAATAAACATCTAAAGGTATGTTAGAACAAGCAAATTAAAAGAAATGAGGATTCACGTATTTCGAACAGCAAATATAATACGACAAAAATGGAAACCTTTGCTAGAAAATAACGACAAATGTAACACTACAAAAATGGGAATGTTTACAATTAAATAAATATATATGGAACAACAAATAATAATAATAAACTGTATTATTTTTTTATTTATTTTAAAAAGATATTGTCGGTTTGATTAAAATAATTATATTTATTTTTTATGCTATTAATAATTTCTTTATTAGTAGTTTTAAGCTATATATATATATATATATATATATATATATATATATATATATATATATATATATATATATATATAATACAAAGAAGATAATAAGAAACAAAATAATTGAACATAAATTTTTGCAACAAATATTTTTGCTTGTTTGGTATTATAAAATTTAAAACTTTTTATAACGTTTTCTAGGTATACAAAATTGATGCCAATTTTTTTTCCTGTAATTCATGTTAACTTAAAAGTAAAGTTGTAATAATACAACAAATATTGTTGAAAATATATTAAAGTAATTTAAATATAATGACTAATTTATATGTATACATATTATTCTGTACCCATGTTGAAATAATTATTAACAAATTTTGACTGTATAATACGTGCAACATGTGAATTTTTCTATTGATGAGTTAAAAACAAAAACAAAATATTTTATTGTTATTATGTTTGATTATTGTATAATTTATACAATAATCCAAACTTATTTTGCAATATTTATTTTATGAAATATGTAATCATTTATTTGAACAATATAACTCAAATATCCTGATATTGATTTAATATAACTTAAATTATTAAATTCTAATACAAAAATCTGTTTTATCTATAAATTTTCGTATCCTGTAGTTAAATTACAGTTTTTTTGTTGTAGGCTCTTGAAAATTTTATTGATTTCAGATAAACAGTACTGTCATAAAATTTTAAATATTTTAGTTATTTTTTTTTCTCTGAAAAAAATAAAATATAATTTTTGCAGGCACTAGGAGAATTTTTCATAAAATTTTATTTCTGATAAACAGTGTAGCCAAAATAAATTTTTAAAAACTAGTAATTTTTTATCAAAAAAAATTGGCAACATTGCAAAAAAATAATAATAAATTTTTAGGACCATCTTATCCTATCCTATCCTATCCTGAAAATTTGATTCAAATCGTACGTATAGTCTAGGAGGAGTTGCGGTGACAAAACTTGAGTGACGCATACACATACACCCTCAAAAACTAAGTTCAGATTTGTCATCTATAGGCTATATGAATTTTTTTATATATTTATATGTGAAAGTTACAGTTATAGACACCGTACTAGGCACTATAACACTTTTCTTTGCAATGGATATAGTAATAATAAAATTGTTATTGTAGAAAATAAATCTTTCTGAAAAATTAAATTAAATTTACTTATTTTTTGTAATTATTAGAGAAAAAATATTAACCATATTTTTTTTATTAACATAACAAATAGTAATTTCATTGAATGTGAAAAAAAAACTTCGATATCACCAACTAATATAAAATTTGTATTGTCTTGTCATATAGTATGGAGATAGCTGGGGCTTTTCTTTATGTTAGCAAATATACCAGACAAAATAGCTGTGTTTATTTTTCGTTGTAACCCGTATCCCCGTCTTACCCCCTGCAAATTTTGTTAAGTAGGCGGAACTTAATCAAATCTAGCAGAGAACTACTGGTAGCGACATCTCCGAAGCGTAAAATTAACTAAATTTTGCAATTTGTTTTTTGCAAAATATGCACTTTCTGTTAAAATTACACATACATATTTTTTATTAATATAATATTTTTGTAAAAATGAATAGGGTCACTACAATATTTTGTTTCTTTTTTAAGTAAAAGTCTATAAAAATTGAACACAAAAAAACGTGAAATTTACCATATTTGTGAATTTTTATTTATACAACTATCAACTAAAACAATATTGTGAAAACGTGACACCCTAGAGACAGTTTCCTACTTTGTTCATAAAATGTTTGAAGTGTTTATTTTCAATAGTATAGACATAAAACCTTATATACTAAAGTCATTTTTTGGGATTTATTTTTGGAGAAGTCTATCCCCTTAATACAAAACTATAACCTAAAGCCGTTTTATTTTAATATCATATTAATTATGTGATATATTTTCATCTAAGTTGATAAAATCTGTACTGTAATAATAATAATAATCTATAAGATAACTAAACAAATGTAAATAAATCTAGAAAAAGAATAGAAATATAAACTATGAAATGTACCTACATTTTTAATGTTTTTTCTTATTTGAATTCAGCGTCAGCTATTACATACATACATACGCAATCACGCCATGTACCCAACAGGGTGTGGCACAAACTCTTTTCACCATTCCGTAATCAGTCTCCTCCGAACATTCCTATCCAAACAAGCAACTTTCGCTTCATCCACATTCATAATTCCACTCTCATACATGCTCCTTTATTCCTACTACTTGGAAACTTTCGCTCATGCAAAACACTCTCAATCATACCACTTCAACTACTCATCGGACGTCCACGCAAACGTATACTATCAAAATCATTTAAATAAATCTTTTTAACCAAACGTTCATTAGACATTCGCTCAACATGTCCGAACCATCTTAACTGACTAACACCAACTTTTGCTACAACATTTTTTTCAATTTCACACTCATCATACACTAATCTATTTCGTACCCTATCTTTCCTATTTACACCACATACCCCACGTAAAAATCTCATTTCCACAGCAGTCATTTTCCGTTTATGCTTTTGCAACCAAACCCAACATTCACTACCATACATCAACATAGGCAGCAAAACTGCTATTGATAGTCTAAAATGGCAAATAGTTGTGTAAATAAAATTAGTTATAAATGATATTTATAGAATTAGAAATAGATCTTCTGAGATTGTTTAAAAATCTATCTATAAGTATAACTTTTATATATTATCTATAAATTTTGCTACCAGTATATCAAATTTTATTCAAAATCTTAAAATAAAACGGCTTTTGGTTATAGTTCTTTATTAATATTTTTTAATAATCGACGTTTCGATGAACTCAACGTACGTCTTCATCAGGAAAAAGATACAAACATTTTTTAAATGTTACTTCTGATCAAGGCAACTAATTTTTTATTATTCAAATATAAGTAGTTTTTTACACAAACTGTTTTCTGATGATCTTTGACTGATCTTAAAATAAATATCATGCTTACATAGTTTACTAAGAATATTAGATATATTTTAACAAAAATATGGATCAATATTGAATATTCATTAGACAGGATATTTCCAGATGAACCTTAAGAGGAATTAGAAATTGTTACTACCTATAATAAGTTAGGTAGTAACAATTTCTAATTCCGTCTCTGGTGCGTGCCACTTGTAAATCTAGTACTTAGAAAATCACTTAGGAAACGAACTTAGACAAAGTGTATCGATCAGTGTCGTTTTGTACAGACCGTATAGTTCGTTGTGTGCCATGGACATGGGTCATTCTAGTCGGCCTCATGCAAACGTTGACCGTTGCTAGGCAACCGATTGGGTTAGCTCGCACGTTTACTATAACAGCACACCGATGACTCATACGCATATATCTGCGAGTCAGAGGGAGAAAGAAAGAGAGAGAGAGAGATATAGAAAGCGTCAGACGTAGACATACGAATATCAAACACCTTCGGAAAAAGTTTTTTTTTTTATTGCTGTCCCTCATAGTTTAATCTCACTCTAGCTTATTGCAATATATATAGGTTTGTTTTTGTTTAGCGGAACCAGCTGACGCGATGTATCTTAATGCTAACACAGTTGGTTCTTTTGTTTTCGATGGTCAGTTGTTTTCTTTTCTTTTTTTTTCTCTCGACGGTTTGGTTTATAAGTTTTTGTATAAAGAGACTTGTTAACATTTTAATGCTTTTTCGTATATTGATTTCACTTTGCTGTAATTGAATGCTCTTGCTTGATTAATTGAACTTTTGATAAGTAAAATATTCATAAATAATCTGGAAAAAGATTGTTTTTTTAAAACTGATTGTATGTGTAATTTAGAATCAAAATTAATTTGAAATCACAGTATAAAGGGGACGCATCAGATTTGTATGTTTTATGAAGAAATCATTGCATTTTTATAAATAAATAATTTGTTCTAAAAAATTGTTTTCAAGTATTGAACATATACTACGAGTACAATCATATATTCATTCGCATAATTTCTGTACGTTCATATTTATGGTGGTATTCTGAATGGGGATGTAACGTAACAGCGTGTTTTGTTTCTTTCTGTCGAATGAAAAATTACATTTACTAGAAAAGGACAAAACATCGCTGTTACGTTACATCGCTGTTCAGAATATCACCATTATCTTAAAATCTATCTCAAAATTTAAAAAAATTAAAAAATAAATGTATTTAAAATAAGTGTTTAAGCAGGTTGATTTACATCATAATTTTAATAATTTGATTTTTTAAATATTAATCAGTGATTTAAAGCAGTTTTAATTAATTACTTTTTTAACTAAATTTGACTTCCAATAGTTGTTTAATTAAAATATTTAGATATATCTAGCACAATATAAATATTAATACAAAAATTTATATATGAACGTTTCTGGAAACGTTTTTAAGCGTATTTTGTTTTTTTGCCAATTTTAATGATAAAAGTAATCGCGGGCTTACTGCGGTATATATTTAGGATACATATATATACATAATGTTAAATTTGTTTATGTTAATAGAGCTAACGTAGCTTGTCTTAATATCATGTACGTACTGAGTACAAGAAAGAAAAAATAAATCAAAAACGAACTGGAATATATTTTTTAATTTAAATTTAACATTGCTGTTTTTTGCTTGTTTTACATTGGCATTCTATATATATATATATATGTATATATATATATATATATATATATATATATATATATATATATATATACAGGGTGTTCGTTCGCCAGGTTGATATAAGGCAATAACATGGGATATCGATAATATGCAGAAAATACTTCTTTCTGAAGTAAAATTCGGAGAAATACTTAGAATACTTTTCGATAGAGAATAAAAAGTTCTAGAATTTGGTTTTAGTTTTAATTTACTACCATGTGCCGTTTGGGTGCTAGAATTTTTTTTAAAATGTTTTTTAGAATTTTCAATAATTTTTCCTGCTAAATCAGTATGAGTTAGAGAAAAAAGTTACTTAGCTATTATGTAGCTAATTTTGAAAAGTTGCCTCATCACGCAGTTCAGTTGATATAAGCAAAACTATAAATTTTGTCTTTATTATTTTTGGCTTCTAATTTATATATAATTATAATTGTAATTCTGCATTTTTTGAAAATAACACTTATACAAAATGAGTTGTATTCATAAAAATTCTTAATCTATTCTAAATTGTGCTGAATATATAAAAATTCTTATAAATTGAATATTAAATTTTGTAGAATATATATATGAAATATCTATAATGTTCAACTCTATATAATGTAATTACATATTTTATAATCGTGCATATAGATAATAATTTTATAAGTACTATTATTACAATATTATGATTATTATGATAATCTTCTATATAATGTATTTATAAATTAAATTGCATTAATTATACAAATAAACATTTTACACTACAGTAATAATAATGTTTATTATGATGAAATTATCAGATATTTATTGTGCGAAACCTAAATATTTTTGTTTATATTCAATTAAGTGGTTTTCAAATAGCGAAATTGAATGTGCAATAATATTATGTTCATGTTAGTATAATATAATAAATTGAACACAATTTACAAAAGATGAAAATTATTTTTTTTAAACATAGTAAAAATTTTTTTCAGAACTCATTATATTAAAATAAAACAGCTTTAGGTTATAGTTCTGTGTTAATATTTATAAATAATCGATGTTTCGACGAACTCAACGTCCATCTTCATTTTTTACCTGATGAAAACGGACGTTGAGTTTATCGAAACGTCGATTATTAATAAATATTAATACAGAACTATAACCTAAATAACATAATAATTTTATATAATTAATTAATATCGTTACTTGTTAAATAATCACAATAATTTTTTTGATATGTATTTTTACATAAAATAATTAAATTAAATTCATATTTATTTACAACTCATCTAACTGGAAATTTAGAAAGGCCTAATTCGTGCTTATCTATAAAAATCTCGATATGTCAAATTTGGAATGATTACAATACCTCCCTTATCATATGTGATATGACTGGCGGTAAAAATAAAAAAATATATTTCATTCCTACGAATTAGATGGTTAAATTTTCAAAGATTTGTTTATTTAATTAGATAATAGTAGTAGTCTACAACATTTGACTTTTTATTTATATACAAATTAGTTGACAGCAAATGGTTAATTTAAGTTTAAATAAGTAATCTATAACTTTGGATATATCAACAAACAAGAATATAAAAATATACAACAAATTAGAAAATGAAATCTAATTACATTAAAACAATATATCAAACATAATTGTTTACTTTTAAATAAAACAATTACATTATCATCTAAAAGTTTGTATTAAAATATAAAATTCCAATTTAAATGCAATATTACAGAATATTAATATATTTTTGTAATTTATGCAAATAAAATCGTATTTTATGAAATTATATAAAAAAATTAATTTTTATATGTACTAATACGTTACATAAAATGTACAATCGTTATTCCATTATGACATTTAATTTCAAAACGCGGTATGACTCATGAATGCAGAGCGAATATTATCTACGTGTCAAAAATGAATCAATATATGTATGTATAATGTGGTCATTAGTATAGAAAGCCATTGTTTCGAAAAACGACATTTAAAAAGTTAATAACACAGTTGTGGCATTTAAATGTATTTAATGTTTTTATTCAACTTTATGTGAAATTATTTTACATTAATTTTTTTTTTTCTTGTTCTTAAATAAAAAAATTCACAACTAGACAAACAAAATAAATTACTCTACTGTTTTTTGTAATTTGTTTTCTCTGTAAAATAAATAACTATAAAAATTTTTTACTGCTGCTTTTGAAATGTTTTGCAAATATATCGAAAAATTTAATCTACTTTTTAATGTATATATTCCTACTTTATCTTCGAAACTAAAATAAGTAACAAGCAACCATATCGAGGTGTTCATCGCCGATTTAAATATACTTTCGTATTCAAGTAGAACACTAAAAACTAAGCTACATGAATTTATTTTATCGGCAATTTCAAGGTTTAGAGTAAATTTTTTTTTATTTTTTTTTTTTTTTTTTCTCAAAAACTATGCATTCTAGAACAAAAGTGTAAATGTACAAATACCATCTTCTTTTTAAGAGCTATCCACCAATGGTATTAGTTTTTTTCAATACGATTTGTAAAGTTACCCTTTTGCATCCTTGACATATATGTTACTCCATATTTAATTGTTATGTAATTTTTTCAATTTTTTTTATATTTGACTAATCATTTGTTATAAAAACAAAAAATGTGTTAAGTTTTTGAATTGGTCAAATTTTTGTGCTTGTGCGTAAAACTAAAACGGCAGTCAGAATAAGATTATATTACGAAATTAGTGTTATGTTTTACCGGAGAGCTAGGATAAAAAAATGTACAATTAAGATTATTAATCTTTTAAACAAATTTTTATTGTGTTTTTACAAGCTAGTCCCACGATCTATTCTTTTCGACATACTACCCAATCAAAATTGACCACTGACTTTTAACCAACACCCCCCACCCTCAACATAGTTGTACATATTTTATTTTCATTTTTTCGACTCACCAGTGACCTTTGACAAGTGCTTAAGTGTTCATGTACTAGGATCACAGGTAAGATTTTTGTAAATTTATTTGCTACTGAAGATGGAAGCTTAGCTTCCGAAATACGTATTTAGCTTTATTTTAATTTAAGTGTGGTTTTGGGATTTTTTATAATATTATTTTTATAATATTATTTTTATTTAAATTTCGCCACAGTAGATCATTTTCTAATCTTTTAGTAGATAGTATAGTTCAGAACCAATAGCATTACGATTGAAACATAAAACTAATTGCGAGATAAGTAGGAAAGTGTGAATAAGACTTTCATCTGTTTTTGTAATTTGTTTTTTTTTCTTTCGGTAAAACAACAATAAAATTTCTTTGCTACTGGTTTTGAAATGTTTTGCAGATATATCGAAAAAGTTTACCTACTTTTTAATGTATGTTTTCCTATTTTATCTTCTAGAATATAACGGTGTATTTCTACACTATAGATAAACGTAAATATACCAAGAATTATTTTGCGGAACGAATTTGCAGTTTTCTTTATATTTCTGACACATTTATATCTACATATTTATAATTTATTTGTTATAAAATATATATATATATATATATATATATATAACATGACTCTTTCAATATATCGATTGTATTGATTTGATATTTATGAATATTTAAATTTTAATTAATTTATTTTTAGCAAGTAATAAATATAGAAATGTGGGTTAAAGCAATTTAATATTTATTTTCCGTTTCTTCCCTATATATATATATATATATATATATATATATATATATATATATATATATATACATATATATTGTTTATTTTAATATTATATTTAGAATTGATTAACAAAGATGTTTGTATAATTAATTTTAATTAGGGTTGGGTTGATAATAATCATTTGATTTAATTCACGATTTAAATAACATTTTTAATCATTTGAATTTTTTAAATATTAATTAATGATTTAAATCAATTTTAATAAATTATTTTTTTAACTAAATTTGGTTTCTAATAATTAGTTAATTAAAATATTCAGATATATCTAGCATAAAATATATATAAAATTTTTAATTTAAATTTAACATTGTCGCTTTTTGCTTGTTCTACATTGACATTCTTGCGGTTTGTATTTAGGATACATTTTAGGGTATAATATTGTAAAATTTGTTTATGTTATTAGAACTAACGTCGTCTGTCTTACGTCTGTACGTATTGAGTACAAGGAAGAAACAAAATCAAAAACAAACTGGAATATATTTTTTAATTCAAATTTAAATTTAATATTGTCGTTTTTGGCTTGTTCTACATTGGCATTTTTAAATATATGTATGTATCTCTGAGGATATGCTACTGCATATACATTCAAACTAACATAAAATTAAATATTACACGTATAACAATTATATATGTTATATTTACATTTATAGCAGATATATAAAGGTAATTAATAAACTTTTACACTCGAAATTTAAAATTTAAAAAACATATAGCCGCAACAGCTGGCAGGCAATGGCGGTTATTTGCTGTCAGTTGGTAGCAGTGGTAAATGACATGAATGGCACAAATCTGTCCAAAAATATTTTGTGAACATAAATCAATCCCAAATATTTATTCACGATTTATTCCAAATAATTATTCATAAATTATTATCGTCTAAAGTGGCCTTAAAGCAATGACAATTATTTGTTGTCAGTTGGTAGCAGTGATAGATGGCATAAACGCGTATGTCTTCACAAATCTGCCCCAAATATTTAGTTAAAATAAATCAATCTTAAATATTTATTTATAATTTATTCCAAATTGTTATTCATAAATAATTAACAAATTATTACCGTCTAAATTAGTTTTAATGCAGTGGCGCGACTATTTGCTGTCAATTGGTAGCATGAATCAACCCCCAATATTTATTCATGATATATTTTAAATATTAATTCATAAATTATTGCCGTCTAAAGTGGCCTTGATAATAAATATTTGTTAGTGAAGTTCATAAATTTGCAACGTTGAAAACTGACAACAAAAGACATATTTTCCAATCTGAATCATGTTCATATATTATTTGACCGTTGTCCTTTGTACATATTATATATATATATAAACATACGACTCTTACCTTTCAGTTGTCATTATTTTTTACGCTATCGTACGAAGGTCGCACTCACTTGTTTATGACAATGGAAAAAATAGCGAACCGAGAACGGGATCGTGTATGTATGTGTTAATTATTATCATAGGAAGCTGTGCATAAAACATAAAACCATCACGACCACAAATTCAATATGATTCATAGTGGCAACATATAATGTTGTGCACTACGCTCAATGGCGCCGTTTTATTCGATTAAAACGTGACATGCTATTATAATCAATTTATTGACTTATTGTTTTAGCTAGCTAGTAACTATAGGGACTTTGATGCGGAAACTTTATGTTCTTGTCTCGTATAAAATTGAATGAACATTCTGGTACCTACTTGTGAAATGTAATGTTGATGAAGAAGAAATTTAAGATGAGTATTAAGTTGATTTCTTGTTTATCCTATATTACAAAACCTTTTTTTCGCGAAAATGATATTTAAAGTTTCTAAACTGAAGTGTGTTTATATTCGTATAAATTTAAAAATCTATGCGGGTAAGCTAACTATACAAATTTTTTAAATGAGTATTAATATTACAATACTAAAATATCTACTTACATACTTCTTTGTTTTTTGCAATTTTATCAATTTAAATTTATTGGTGAAGTATTATAAAAATAATTAATATAATATATGCATATTAATATAAATTACTAGAAATAATAAATCAATTAAAAATCTTAAAATTTCTTCTTTCAACTTCTATACTTTTGGCTATAGGAAGATTCAGAATATCGTCAGTCGATTTCTTTGTTTGCTCCATAATCACAAAACCTTACTTTCGAGAAAATAATGTTCAAAGTTTCTGAACTGAATTGTTTATAGTAAGGATACAGAAACAAATTAGAATGTGTATTTCCGAAACTATTATAATTATAACATCCACGATTGTTAAAATAACTCAATTTGACCAAAAATGGAGTTTGGAATAAACAAGAAATTGACTGACGATATGCTTTTGGCCCGTAAGTAATTTGAGTGTAAGACCAATGATCTAGATCAGCTTTAAAGTGATAAAAGAGTATTTAAGTAGCTTTTAGTACTAATTTTAAAACGCAAAGTACTTGAAAATGAGCTACTTTATTTTTATTATAACTTATTTATGTATGTAGGATGATTCAGAGTAATCTGAGGAACTGTGAAATGGTTACTTGACTAATTTTAAGTAGAAAATTTCTAATAAATCGTCTCTATCTTCTTTCCAGGAAAAGATAAATTGCATTAAATATTTTTTTTTTTATTTTTTAACATATGGAATATGGAATAAGATTTTCCACATTTTATTTAGTAGTATTTCAATCGTAAAATTGTCGCGTTCATAAACTAGTTTGTTTTCATATTTGTTGAATATAAAAATATTATATAAATATAAAAAAAAAGCAACAAATTCGTTACGTGTATTAATCTTCTCTAAAGAATAACCAACTAACCTTTTAGCCTAATTTATTCTTCTGTAAGCCCTAGCACAAGTTCACGGACTAGTTAATTTCACGATTAGAGTATACAGTTCTTCTAAGCGAACAGTCTCTGAGTGGGCGTGTCCGCCTTGAATATATAGCAACAAGTCAAATATATTCAGATATAAAAAATGTATCTACTAATTAGGCGCTATATATGTAACAATATAAATTTCTGATTGGTTTCAATTGACTTCGCTTATTATTTAGTTCACATATTTTCCGGGGTTTTTGTTCGCTTAGAAGCTCTATAACATATACATATATGCCAAAAAGCTATTAATAATCATGTGTTATTGCTAAAAGCAATTTTTTTTTGGGAAAATTTTGTTGATATATACTTAAACAAATATCAGGATATTATTTGATCAAATTTTTGACGGTCTGTTGCTTGTAGTTAATTTGCTAAATAATCATGCCATTGTTTTCTAAATACATAATAATTTATCCATCTTTGTATTTATTGTTTTATGTTCATTGTATTTGTTCATTATAAAATCTAATCAGTGTTAGTTGAAGCAATGGAATTATTCGAATAATTTTGGATATATTCATGAAGGCGGACGCCAAAAATATCTCTACACGTGCCACGTCCATATTTTTAAAGGTGTTTGTTTTTAAAATGAAATTTATTTACTTTTGTATTTTAAAGTAGCATTAAATTACATAAATTTCTTACATAAATAACTTTCTTTTTATTTAGTCTAGATGTGCACGAAGCACAACCATAACTACGCATTTAGATATTTCGCGAAATTACGAGTTCCACTTTTACGTTGATTTTAGTATCTTTTTATTTTACATTGATTTATTATTTTTAATTTTCAATAATATTGATTTATTATGGAAATAAAAACACTTTAGGATTTATTTTGCATTAATTTTAATTAAAAATTAACGTTTCGACATCAACATTAGGAAAAAATATACAAATGTAGATTTTTAATTGAAATTAATACAGAACTACTAAGATATTTTACTATGTTGATTTATTATGTTTGATTACATATACAATTAAATAAAGAAAGAAGTTATTTTTAATATCTTTATTTAAATTATCGTTATACAAATAAAAACTTACTAAAATAACTTTTTGTTTTGTTTGATATTTTGACATTAAGTTGATTACTATTGATCAGGACTTAATAAATAACTTTTTCTTCAAGCGTATTATAATATTAGTATTACGATACCATATTGCCTATGTAGAAAGAGGTTACTAGTACCAATAATGACATTATTATACCGCAATAATATAAATAATATAATAGGAGTAATATATAACTACAACGTTAAGTGTTTTTAATCTGAACTTTACGTGCCCTCACAAATCTTTCCCAAATATTTGGTAAAAATAAATTAGTCTCAAATATTTATTCATGATTTATTTCAAATATTTATTCATAAATTAATAACAAATTATTACCGTCTACAGTGGTCTTTACGCAGTTTTACGTATCGTCAAACATTTGCATCGCTCAAACTTTTGACTCAGAAATACATAACTTTACTTAGCGGGAAAAAAATGGCTATACCTGTAAACAAGCTATCTATTTATGTATATTATATTCTTAATTACACATGGCGTATTATATTAGGTTAGAGTATTTTGTTTTTGCTTAAATCGATTTAAGCAAAAAAAAATACTATAAGCTATCTATTATTTTTCTTAGAAAACGTCAAATTCAAATATTTATTGAGTATGGTGTCATTGACAGCGTTAAACCAACAGCGAATATTTAGATTGAAGGAAAGAAATAATCAAATGTATCGTTGCGCATGACATTTAATAGGGAATAAGTACACTGCTAAATTTTGCTATAAATGGGGCTGAGCATAGTAAGAATTTTTATGCAAGGTTACATATTCTAGTGTAAATTTAACTACATTTTCTTGTGTATTCTTATATAAAGATAAAACTGAAACCAAAGCTGTGAACGAGTCTTTATTCACGAAAGGAGAACCATGCTTAAGATTTTCCTCTAATCTTAAATTGAATTTTTCTTTATAATAAATAGAATTTTTCTTTATAATAAATTGAACAATCTTTTATAATCAGCAAAACCCCAAATTCCAGCAACACTGCGATTTTCACCAGGCATATAATGACCGAAATGCTTGGCATCTTTGTAAATAAAATTTTCATTCATTCTCTTCCATTCGCAGCATTCGAGAGCAATAACAGTGTAATCGCATTATGAGAATTTCATCAACCGGTAAGCAATACCAACAATCCTCGCCTGGCCGCGTTGTTCCGTTCTTTACCGGTTTGCCCGCATCAGTTTCTCCTCGTGTACGCAATTTAAAACAATTCGCCCAGTTTTGTTTGTTCTGCCGTTTTGCGTAATCGTTTTGGTGCTTAATACCTAACCCCCCCCCCTCCTTCTTCGTCGCCCTTGAATCGTTTATCGAGGGGGGCGACTATGGTCGTTTTAAGTGCTTACGTTTGATTGTTTGTCGTTAGGAGACGTGCCCGTGTGGTAGTTAATACGGTTTTATTATTAGATAATTGTTGTAGCACAAAACGATGCGTTCTAAATTCACTCTTTAGTATCTAAAACTTTGTCGAATGGTGATGGTAAATTTTGAATTTTATATAAGATATTATAATATCTTTTCAGCGAAAAAAATGATGGGGTGTTTTTACAAATTTTCAGTAAAAGAAAAAAACCTATGAGTGAACTTTAATATGGGGAAAATATTTTATATACAAAATGATAAAGATATACGTCATTTATATTGATGTCAGTAATTCCAGTCCAGTTTGTGATTAAATAGTATGACGTACGGATTTTTTCTTAAACATTAATAAAAACGGATAAATAAATAAGAAATGTTGCTAATATCTTACTGGGAATAAAACTGAAATTAATTGAGTTTTAAACATAGAATAGATTATTTTATACATATAATGTTTTGTTGAAATTTTGGAAAATAATTCATAGATTTTAACTGTTTTTTTTTGCAATTTAAAACTGTTCAGCTGTAGTCAACATTTAAACTAGGGATTTTGAAAGTGGACGATATCGCCCTTCTGGGCGCTCCAAAAACCCAGGGAAGTGATGGTGGCTTCATAAATAAATTAAAAAAAATTTATTTTAAGAAGTTTCACAAATAATAGTGTTGTTATTAATATAAAAAACGACAAAATTTTCCGGGAAAAGGACACTGAAGAGAAATATTTTTGAAAAGGGAGCGCTGAGTCAAATAAATCGGGAAAATTCTGATAAACGAAAGTGTTAAATACGTACGACTAATCACAGTGAACTAACATATAATTAGAATATTTAATAAATTTGAAAAAATGTATTGGTCTCGCCGGAATTCAAACTTGGGACTTCTTGCTTTCGCGGCAAACGTCTTAACTACTAGATTACGAGTTCTGTATAAATATTTATTTAGAATTGACGTTTCGACGAAACTCAACGCTCGCCTTTATCAGGATAAAAAACACTAATGACAGTCATATTAGTATTTTGATCCTAATGAATACGATCGTTGAGTTTCGTCGAAACGTCAATTCTGAATAAATATACAATACAGAAATTTAACCTAAACCACTTTTATTTCAATATTTAAATATCAACTTAATCGCAGTGAACTAATTAGTAAATTTTATAAATTTGGAAAAATATATAAATAATATTATATTTATATTCATCAACAAATTGCACAATTATTTTTTTTAAATAAATTAAACATTTAAGCGAGGATAGTTTGTTTGATTTTGCTTGCATGTGGAACACACACACACACACACACACTTTAATCTGTTTTAAACGGAGAAAAAATGGGAACGCAGCCAGTCAATGGGTCTATATCGTCAAGTAGTTATATCCAACAGTAATTACCGATCACAACGAACAAAACGGTGCCCAACCGGAAGCCACAATGACCCCCAGAATCATAACGAGCGTTCGACGGAACGAATTCGATATTACGCTCTTGGCGGCACAACGCACCATATGCTTTCGTAAGCTTTTGCATGTGCGATGGGCGATTTTGCTTCCATGGTAATTGCGCGTGTGCTAATTTTTTTGCTGCTTTCACATTTGCATATTATTGTACAATTTAAATATCGATGGATAGGATGCAGCTTTATTCCAAAAACATGGTAGAAATTACTGAAGGAGTTACATTTTTTTTTTTATCTAACATTGTAAAAAATCTGTTTCTGTTAAATAATATTAATTATATATGCATTTGTCAATACATACATACATACATCACGCCATGTACCCAAAAGGGTGTGGCACAAACTCTTTTCATCATCCCGAAATCAGTCGCCTTCAAACATCCCTATCCAAACAAGCAACTTTCGCTTCATCCACATTCATAATTTCTCTCATACATGCTCTTTTATTTCTACTACTTGGAAACTTTCGTTCACGCAAAACACTCTCAATCATGCCACTCCAACTACTCATCGGACGTCCACGCAAACGTATACCATCAAAATCATTCAAATAAATCTTTTTAACCAAACGTTCATTAGACATTCGCTTAACATGTCCGAACCATCTTAACTGATTAACACCAACTTTTGCTACAACATTTTTTTCAATAATTAACGTTATTTACTATCTACGCCAGTGAGTTATTCGATTATTATTATTATTATGTCTTTCTACGTTACTGGATGGACTATAATAATTACCTATCTTTTTTTGTTTGTAATTTTTTTCTATTAGTTTATAATTATTCAGAAACAAAAAATGACAAAAAATGAGCAATTTTAATTTTTTTGATAAGTGACTTCTGGAATTTTTTTGGGAAAGTAATAATAATATGTCTATTATAGATCTCGAGATCCTAATGTATAAATGCTATATATTTGAACATAAATAGTACGTAATTTATTGTTCTTTGCTTCAAAAATGACACAACCAAAAAACAACTTTCTTAATGTACTCAATGTACAGTGTACAGATGTACACATTCACAATAAATGGAAAAACTATTTTAACAATGTATAGGCGTATTAAATTTTGAATTTTTTTAACTTGACTGGTAATTATTGAGCAATCTAATAATATCGAAATATCGATTAATAGGATAATGTTTACCTAATTGACTTACAATTAGCATAATAATTTGAAAATTTAAGTTTTTGAGTGCTATTTTTAATGCAAGACTGCTATATGTCTGCTGATATGTTTAAAGTAATATAAATTTGACTCTAGTTATACTTCTACACGTGCCGAATTTAATTTAGTAATTTCTATACGCTATTGTATTTACAATGACGTAATAAGTTGCAAAGTATTTAATGGATTTTTAAAGCATTATTTTAACCTTAACGTGTTATCTGGTGTTTTTATTGATGTGACGTAAAATTTTTGATTTCTAAAATATTTCAAAAAGGCGTAAATTCTGTTTAAAGTTATAACATTGATAAGAATTTATCGTTTAATTTCAGCAGATATTTTGGAATTTGATATTTTTGCCAATACTAATTATTAAATTTTTGTATCTGTTGAAATTTGTTTTCTGTTAAAACATTTCAAATTTTATTACTCGTGGCAATACAATTACAAAACACCGTTTTACAATTTTCTATAAATATTTACTTATTAATGCTTCGTTCATTATTTGTCGTTACAAACGAAAAAATATATAGTTAGCAAAAAAATATCCGTGTTGATGAGACAGATACTGTTTTTCATACATAAAGACGAATTGTGAACATATAATCGTCTAAAACAGACTTGAAAATGAACTTGTTTCAACAAAATTTTCCACTATTTTTGGAAATGTATTAATAATTTGAAATTTTTGGAATTTTCTAATTTATTTTTAATTTATAACCGTCTATTTTAAATTTCATTCTTCAATTTCATAACTAAAGTTATATGAAAATATTTTTTCAAATATGACGTTTTTGCTGAGCACATAAATTGCACACCGCTTTCATGAATCACAAATTTGAATAACGATATTTCACACCGGTCAACCGTTGGACGATCCAAACGGATTATCGGTTTATTAGGGTCTTGAACCCTTTACGCAGGTACTTTTTACCACTTTGATTGCTAGGAAAAGTGGTATAGCGTTTGGTACGGTGTCTGTAACATTTTCAAAAAAACAAAAATTGTGTATAGAAATCTTTCATATAGCCTCTAGATGACGAATCCGAACTTAGTTTATGTGGCTGTATGGATGTGCGTCGCCAGCTCGCTCAGTCGTTAGTCAAAATTTTGTGATCGTAACTCCTCCTAGACAGTTCAACCGATTTTAATAAAATTTTCAGGATAAATTTGTCTAGTGCCCAAGATGGTCATGTGGTTTTATTTTTTCCAGTGATGCCAACTTTTCGAGAAAAAAATTACTAAAGTTTTTAAAAATTTATATTGGTTACATTATTTATCTTTTGATCAAATTTTTAGAAAAGATTTCTCTAATGCTCCCATTAATTATATAATTTTATTAATATCCAGTGTTGCCAACTTTCCGAGAAAAAAAAATTACTAAAATTTTAAAAAATTTATTATGACCATTTTATTTAACCGATTTTAATCAAATTTTCATAAAGATTCTCCTAGTGCCTAAATAAATTATGCAATTTTAACAAAATACAGTTTTGCCAACTTATCGAGAAAAAATCACAAAATTTTAAAAAAAAATTTTGTGCCTACATTATTCGATTTTGATCAAATTTTCAGAAAAGATTCTCTTGGTGCTCACATAAATTATAATTTTATTAAAACTGTTGTGTTGCCAACTTTCCGAGAAATGTCAAAGTGGTCTAGATATAGGTTTACCCATATACTTCTAATCTTGTTACAGTAAGCTTTCTATAGCATTCTATAGCATATTTTTACGCCACTGTTGGCTTAGGGTAGGTTAGGTTATATGTTTTAGGAAAATTTGTGTGAAAAGATTTGCAGGCGTTTGTGGTACGTTCTAGAGACGAACTATTTTCGATTCTACCTGGTTGAGGTTGAAATCTTAATCTCTTTATGACCGGTATGCAATTTCGCTATGCAAAATTTCGGTAAGGCATTAAAACCCAACGGCCGTGTGCAATTCATATGTACCCGTTTTCTGTATTCAATAATAGTACAAAATATTTGTTTTAAAAATAAAACGTAAAATGAGCAAAAGGGAAATATAAAAAACGAAACAAAACTAAATATTTAAAATACCACAAAGTAAAACCAAAATATTTATGTCACTTTCCAGGAAAATCCAAAATATGATATATATTTTTAACCAGTAATTTTTACAACTGGTGCATCACTAAAAATTTGTTCAACAAATGTAAATTAGCGCATTTTCTTATTATATGAAATTTGAGTGAATATTTTATAAAAATTTTATTCGATTGTTAAACAAAGATATAATAGAACTTTTATACAGAGTGGCCCAATGAAAACAGTAAATGCAAATTTTGGCCACTTAACATCATTTTTGCGAAAAACGCTCGAACACGTGAATTTTAGTATGAAGGGGGATATCTGAATCGATTAGTACTATTTTCCTAACATCAACCCTAAGAGGAGGAGGGATTGCACCCCAAAAATTTTAAATGGGAAGGGGTGTTAAAAATGACACCGTTCTAAAGGCCTTTCAATTCGATTTTCAAAAGTATTTTTATTTTTCAAATCCGTTCATTAGTTCCAGAGAAAAATCGTTTAGAACAAAGTTTATTAAGTGTTAAAAAGTACAGACAAGTAGGCTTAAACAATTGACGATCAATTAAGTTTAAGTGTACTAAGTGTTCAGAGGAACAAACAGAAACTAAAATATCACTTTAGTAAGTGTTCGAAATGACTACCACCAACTTCCATACAATGATACAGGTTTTGCTCAAAATGTAGTCGTACGTTCTGCAACATTTGTGGTGTAATCTGACGGCATTCACGTACAATACGTTGTCGTAAATCTTCTAAAGATTCGGGTAGCGTAGCATAAATTTTGGACTTCAAATAACCCCACAAAAAGAAATCTAAAGGTGATAGATCCGGCGATCTTGGTGGCCATTCGATAGCACCTCTTCGTCCAATCCATCTCCCAGGAAACCGACGGTCCAAGAACTGCCTAACAGTCAATGCAAAATGAGGAGGAGCTCCGTCTTGTTGGAATATCAACTCATCTTCTAAGTAACGTTCATCATTTTCCATTATATCAGTTAAAACTGGATCGATGTGATCCTCTAACAATGATAAGTACATCTCTCCGGTCAGATTATCGGGGAGAAAAAAAGGTCCGACAAGATGGTCACCATAAATACCTCCCCAAACGTTTAATTTTTCAGGTTTTTGTGTATGTACTTCATGGAATTGCCTGGGATTATTGTCTGACCAATAACGACAATTATGGCGGTTGACTGTACCATTCACAAAGAAAGAACATTCGTCGGAAAAACAGATGTTAAACAAGAAATTGGGATTATTTATTGTTCGATCACTCAGAATTTCACAAAACTGCAAACGGCGGTCGTAGTCATCTTCATTGAGTTCTTGTACCAATTTTATTTTATACGGATGGAATTTGTTTTTCTTTAAAATGCGCTGAACACTAGTCCTTGAAACTCCTGATACAACAGCAAGTTTCCGTGTACTCAATGAAGGATCCATCGTAACGTGACCCAGAACTGCTACTTCCATCGTTTCATTTTGTACTACATTTTGTGTATTATTTCGCTTTTTATTTGCTACACTCCCCGTCTCCCGAAATTTTTTAACCAAATCGAGAACATAAGAACAATGGACATGTTTTCCTGCGTGTTCCCCATTAAACAATTCGGCCGTTCTTGTAGCCGATTCATCATTTTTAAAGAAAATCGTAATTATTTCCACTCTTTCCGCAATAGAGTAAACCATATTGTTTGTATTTTACCGTAATATGACACAGTTTAGATATTGAGAGACTCACAAAGTACTTGCTTATTACAAACAATTTATCAGATGCGTTTTCATTTCTACGATCAATTGTTTAAGCCTACTTGTCTGTACTTTTTAACACTTAATAAACTTTGTTCTAAACGATTTTTCTCTAGAACTAATGATCAGATTTGAAAAATAAAAAGACTTTTGAAAATCGAATTGAAAGGCCTTTAGAACGGTATCATTTTTGATACCCCTTTCCATTTAAAATTTTTGGGGTGCAATCCCTCCTCCTCTTAGGGTTGATGTTAGGAAAATAGTACTAATCGATTCAGATATCCCCCTTCATACTAAAATTGACGTGTTCGAGCGTTTTTCGCAAAAATGATGCTAAGTGGCCAAAATTTGCATTTACTGTTTTCATTGGGCCACTCTGTATAGGCTCACTGTAAAGTGGACTACATTTGGTGTTAAAAAAGGGGTATATATATATATATATAATGAACATTTAAATATGTCTGTGAACGACAGATAATAGAAATTGCATTTTAAACTATTTGCATGTCAGGTTTGCAAATTAAATAACGGTTGTGAATTTATATTAATGGTTATTACATTGTTTTATTTTGGCGTTAATACACCTTTTTTAGCGTGCATAAAAATTCCACCCTTAAAAAAATTACATTATTCTTTGTGTAAACGTTTCTGTGTAAAAAGGCACTAGCTAAATATTTCACATCATCAGGTGACTCATTTAGGAAACACCAAAATAGTGCAAAAATTACACTAGGAGAAAATATTTTTAAGTGACATTTCGTAAACAACACCAATATTTTTGAACTATTGTAAAGTGTACATAAAAATCAGATCTTTAAAGTAGTCTAACTTTTTAACTACTCCAGTCCAGTATTTATATACGTCTGCTTCAGCTCCACTCCCCGCTCTCGATTTAAATTGTAAAAAATATTTTTATATGACGTAATTTTTTGTGTGAAAAAGCTATGTAAGTTATAATTAAAATAAAAAACAATTATTCATTATGATAAGTAAATAATAACTACTCGGTTTTTTGTTTCAAAAAATATTTATTACCGAGTAGTTATTATTTACTTATCATAATGAATAATTTAAAGTTTCAGCAAGTAAGAGCAGAAATCATTGAAAAAAAAAAACAAAACAATTATATTTCCATAAAGTGCTTAATATTTAAATAATCGATTTTTTCAATGACATATGTTGCTAACAAACAACCATATCGAGGTGTCCATCGCCGTTTTAAATGAGCTTTCAAGTACTCGTAGAACATTAAAAACTAGGTTTAGTGGGTAAAAATTATCCTCAAAGTTTAGAGTAAAATTTTATTTTATTTTTTTCTTGAAAACTCTCCATCCTAAAACAAAAGTGTAAATGTACGAATACCCTCTTTTTTTTTTAATCTTACGACCGATGATATTATTTTTTTCTATACGATTTGTAAAGTTACCCCATTGCACTCCTGACATGTAATTTATTTCATATTTAATTGTTGTGTAAGTTTTTTCAAAATGTTGTTTTATATGAAGATAGCTCAATTAAAAACAAAATCGGCGTGTTTTTGCTTTTTTAAATTATTTATTATTTTAAGGGATCATCTACCTCTTATGCCCGTTTTACACGACGCAACTTTCTGTGGGTTTTACAAAATGCAAGAAAATTGCACTGCGATTTTGGTTATTTCATTCCAAGATGCCAACTAATTAAAAAAATAACTAAACGTCAAAGTATATCATAACTGTATAACCTTCAAAATAAACACGAAATATATAAAATAAATAAATAATTTTTATTGTAATTTATTTTTTTAATGTATGACACACCTCATAGGAAAATCAAATATAAATAAAAAAAAAACTGGCAATTGTGCCTTTCATAATAAAAGTTGGTAAGACTGAAAGTTACTAAAAAGTAACTAGAAATTGCAAGGCTATACAATTAAATTACAGCGTGTTCTAATCCGTGCAACTTGTCGCCGCGACAAAATTGCGTGTGCAATTTCTGTATTACAACGAGCAATTTTCTTGTGCAATTTTGTTGCGCAAGAAAGTCCCACAGAAAGTTGCGTCGTGTAAAACGGGCATTATATAGACACTCTTATGTATTCATAAGTAAGTTTGATTATTTATGGAGCAGTGAAGCAGCCAATATTTTCACAGCTCCGACTTCACTTTTTCTCTTAACAAAATCATGCAACTCCACTGCTTCGAGCTTCAGTTTCAACTCCGTTTCAAAGCCCTGATAAAAATAGTGTAATTTTTTTACCCAGGAACGTTTACAAAAAAAGATAGTGTTATTTTTTTACACAAAATTTAATAGATTTTTTACTGTGCACCAAACAGTGCATTTTACGACAGCAAAGAAACAAAAAAACAATATTAGTTTAATAATAATTTACCAAATAAAATCATCGTTTGTACTAAACCTCTACAATTACAAACTTTGAAAAACTTTCAGTTTATGGTTTGGTTTGTGAACTCAAAGGAACGGTGTCATTTCCTGGTTTTCCTCAGTGTACATTTGTAAACTGCTTTCATGTTGTTTTTCGTTAATTAACTAGAAATTCGTGGTTACTCAGCACTTTTGCAATGACAGGCATAAAGGACGAGGCGAAGTAAATATGTTTGTGCGAAAAACGGTTTATGTATTCAGCTGATTGCACCAAGTGTTGACATATGGTATGGAGTACAGACCATACACATTTTAGTATATTCAATTCTTTATTTGACAGTTCTTTGTATTCTATTTTTGCAAACAACTTGAAACGAATATAATTTTAGTGGTATTGTATTTTATTTTGTTATAACTAATTACATAACTGTGTTTATTTGAATTAAACAGCACTGTTATGTTACTTCTGATATTTGAAGTAACATGTTATATTTTTAAGATTTGAAATCACATGTCATTAATAATTTGTACTTGTACATGCTGATGCTTAACTTTTTTTCTGATTTATATTTATATAATTTGTTTATATTGTTTTAACAAATAAACAATAGAAATTTAATTAATTTATGTTTATTATTTCCAAACGTCTCGCCGTTTTTAACTTTACAAATTCGTCCACATTCAACAGTATGTTGCATAGCATTTCGAAGGACACTGGGGCTGGTTTCTGTAGCTAAATGAAAATCTTGGTTTTAATCAAAATCAGAGAGAGAAATATACGGGTCAGATGATACAAATACGACTAGTTATGATGAGTGACGATATATTACAAGATCAAATAAAAGCATTTTGCTTGAACCGAACTGAAATTGCTCACTTTTATTATGTCATTCTGAATGTTTTCGACTGTACCAAGTAAAATGTATTTGTTTACATTTGTATTGTATTATTACTACTTGTCGAAACCTTATTGTTTGGTCTATTATATTTTTCTGTCCAATTCCGATTACGACCAAGATTTTGATTTTGCTATAAAATCCGGCCGCATTGGTCCTAGGTGACTTTATTTTCAAATTTTATTCTTTAGCTCCTTGACAATTTTGGCTCATCATACATAATAGTCCTTATCTTTTAAATAATTTTAAAGTGAATGAGTAGCAAAGTTGTGGAATATATAAAAAAGCTATTTTCATAGACAATTCAGAATTTAAACAGAACTTCGAAAGCAAAAAAAGAAATTATAATAATAATAATAACTTTATTATGAACAAAGAACATTGAAACAATTTGTACAAGATATTTTAGAGATTAGAAATAATATATAATAATACTAAACTATCATTATAAAATATGAAAAGATAATACATTATATTTATACTAGTATCTTTATTTTGTAGTAAATTAAAATAATTATATATTTTAAATTTTGTGTAAATTCAACTAAAACTATATAATATTTGTTAACAATGTTGAAATGATTGCAATTGTTCTTTCAAGACAAGTGCATGTGAGCGTTATTCTTTTGTTTGTTTTTTGTGAAAAATAATAATTGAATGACGGATGATGACATAAATGGCATCACTCTCTATTAAACGTGGGATGATAATTTCTTTCGTATTCTTCTATTTTCCATGATTACGCTGCAATTCTACACCCATTGCTATTAAAAACACATTATCTGTTAGAATTTATAACAGAAGAAAATGAATATGTTCTGATTTATTTGCAAGACAATTTGGAATTTAGTTGTGTTGGTGTGCGCTGACAATGAATATTTATATTATCGTTAAATTCAAAATTTATTACTTGTTACTTCTTATAGGCTTTGCAAATATTTTCTGATTTATTTTAATGATGAAAATGGAATGTGTAGTTAATTTTTTAAAATGAAATATACGTTTGTGATTTGTCAAAACAAATAGTAAGATAAAATTAGCAAAAGATCTTCTTAAATTTGTGCCAAAAATTTGAAGTATGCATTTTCATGACCTGTCCTTGAGAATGTTAAAAAAAATATGTGAAATTTTACAGAATTGTTTTATCTGAAGAAGGAATATTTTATGCCAAAATAATTTTTGATACATCCTTTTGCATTTGTAATTTACTTAAAAGTTAATACCGTTGATATTTTTTTCTATTTTGTATTTGTTATTTATTGGTTTATTGACTGATACTACAAACTTTGTTCAGTTGTTTAGTTTTCGACGTAACACAATTGTATTGTCTTAAAAATCCGTGTTAATTAAAATGACCTTGTATAGCACGAGTCAATAATTTTGTTCAGGTCAGATTTAATAATCTATTTATTATTGAAATGAAGAAATTAATAATTTGTATTTTGTGAAACAAGAACAACTAATTAAATATACAATAAAAATTTTCTATTTTATAGTATTTAAATAGTTGAAAAATGTAGGTTTTTAATTTGGCTCTGATTTTAACGAATTATGTTATTGACAATACAAAAGCAATTAAAAATTGTTATATGTTTCATTAGAATTTTGAACATATAGTTCAACCAAATCAAAGATATCAATATTTTATTTAATCTACCAAAGTACTTTAACTTTCTATGTATTTTATAATTTATAAATATTGTATATTTTATTTGTTTACTAAATATTTTTATTTTTTGTTACAGGTGAGTATCATATTTGGAGAAACATTTTGCGTGTATGGATATAGAGCAGTAAGTTATTTTGAAGTATACATGTTTTTCTTTCAGTTTTATGGTTCTATTCGATTCAAATCTGTAAGATTTCTAGTGATACATAATATTTTGTCGATTTCATAAAATTGATATCTTCTTTTGAAAAAAAAAACTAAATATTCTGTAACGTTCCAGGTTTTACGGATGTGAACATTATATTTGTAAAATCTGATATTAATTAATTACAAAGAAATTTAAAAAAGTAAGGAAAGATTAGATTTTTTAAGTACAAAATCATAATTTTATCCTTTAATTCATTGAATATATTAGAAGCTAAACTTGTTAGATGTGACGACATTTGTTGTCGTCAACAGATGTCTTATCGTTAATTGTTAATGCCCAACTTTACAGTAGCATAATTGATTCATCATTTTGTAAATTTTTATATACGTAATAACAATTTATAAATCAATTTAGAAGAATTAGACGAAATTTTTAATACGAATGATTGTTTTCTGAATCCGACTCTGTGATTAATAATTCTTTTAACAAACAATCGTCGAAATGCAAGTAAAAAAAAGAAAGAAAACGAAGAAACAACGTTTACCATTTGTCAGAATGACGTCTGATATCAAATGTTGTGCATCAAACTAGAAGCACATGTTGTTTCATCGAGTTTGTTCACGGATATTCCCATCATGCATTTCGGTGTCGTGTATTCGTCGTACAGTATTCTATATTACCCACATCATGCAAACATTTCCCCCCAATTCTTATCTTATCTTTTTTATATGAGCACCGTCTCCAATTTAGTATTGAATTGGGAAATTCGTCACGGAATATTGAAGTAAATCACGATGGTGAATTTGTATAAAATCATTAATTTCTTTGTTTGTTTGTGTATTATAATTTATTTGTCTTGTCTATGACAATGGTAATGAGGTTTCTATCAAAATTTATTTTATATTTAAAATCTATTAAGTCTCCTTTATACTCGTAATACTTATCTCGAAATTAGTTTAATGCTTTAGTTGTAATTCTGTTGGTTTTGAACTGCAATATCTACTAGCTTGTGTAAACATAATAATAATTTATTAAGGCCATTTCAAGGCAAACAAAAGACAGGTGGTGGGAATACAAAAAAGAATAATTTTACATTCGATTTATTCGTTTAATACTACATATTTATGGTAACTAATTATTGGAAAAATTAGCTAATTTATGTACAATTAATAATTTAATAACAATTTTTATATATTTACAGAATTAGCATATAAAAAAAATTAATCAAATATTTAATTGTCAATATTTTCTTTGTTTATTATTATTTTGATTTCCAAAAATATATATGTTGTAATAAAGATTAATCATATTTTTTTTTTCAAATAAAATGTATGTGTGAAATAAAAGAAATTCGCATTTTTCAAGGAAAATGATGAAAATTATTTTTTTACAAATAAACCATACATACAAAAATTCTGAAATTAATACATAAGTATTATAATAACAAGTAACAACATATATATTTTTATCATTTTAAATGAAAATAAAAAGAACCGAGAAACAAGTTACTAGGTAACAAAATAAGTAACTAGATCATAAAATTTATAAAGTTTTAATTAAAGTATGCCAAATTTAATTTACACTGATTGATATTACTTTTTTCTTTATAAATTTCTATTACGTCTCTTATCAATCTACTGTTAATATTGATGAGCCTTGCAATTATTACAATATTATATTACTAAGTCCGAAAGTCGTAATTGTAATAAATTAAGTTGGAATTTATTTAACAAATGCAACGTATTTATAGAACTGCCTAAATTTTAAGAGCGAATTATCTTTATTATCTCAAAACTATATTTTTGCAAAGTCTAGCAGGGCTTGGGTTGTATAATTAATTTAACATTAAGAAATAAGATAAATAAGAATAACTTTGTTATATCACTAAAAACTTTATTCTCGTAACTGCAGTTTCAACCTGTTAGGCCATCGTCAGACGAATACAGACTCTGAGTCTGTATTTATCTTATTTCCAAAATGTATCGCAAAGTTACGGCTAATCAAGTTAAATATTTAACATTAAGAATTCAACATTTTTTTTCTCAAACATGTGTACTCAATTTATGACTGCTTATTAACTATTTTTGGCTTTGTTAATTTTAACCAATTAATAATATTATGATTCAGAAATATATTCTTGTAACTATAATGTTCTATCAAGAGATAATTTATCTACAATAGTTCTCAAATTGTTATTGGCACATAAAACATATATTGGACAATACGTTTTAAAATATAGTATTACTTTCATGAAATATTATTACCAGCAGAAATCCTGACGATAAAGAATGAGTTATTTCTTAGAATCTTCTTTCGTCTCACTGTTAAGACAAATAGCTAGTTACGAAAAAAAATATAATAATAATAGAGGAACGATTGTGCAAATAAGAAAAACTAGTAGATAATGTCTACTGTATAATTTTATTATACTCGTAGATTTACTTTAACTGTTCGACATTGGAAGATAAATTATTTTTTCTATGCGTTCGTTTTGTTAGAAGCTGAAAGAAGTTTTTGTTTTTACATTTTTATAGTTCGGCATTTCCGGTTACCGCTTTACTAGAAAAATAAACTACTTTTTACTATACTCTATTTTTTTTAAGAAGGTAGTTGTAGGCGGTACCAGCGCGGTCCGTTTTACACTGTTCCAAATTAAATTATATATATGAAAATTAAAATATTTAGCGGTAAATTCAAATTTAATAATAATATTCTTTATTTAACATTCAATAATTATATCGAAGAAAAATTAAAACAAAAAGAAAATTTACAATAGAATATTTAAATAGGACTATATTCAATAAAAAAGCTTTTCATTTGCCATTTCAAAATTAATGATATAGAAAAAATATATATTTTAAATGAATAAAGTAGCTATTATTATGTTTCTAAATAAATTTTAAAATATAGATAAATGCACAGTGGTTTAATTTAATTAAAATATATCTGTTACATATAAAAAAAAACCTAATTAAAATTTTAATTGAAACATATTGTTTATCCAAAACTGTTAAATAAATTTAAACACATTATATATTATAATATAAAACTTTATTTTAGTTTTTTCAATGTCAAATAACAAAAATATAAAAAAAAAAACAAAAATCAATCTGAACGTACCATTGCACATGCGCGATATTTCTGTTGTGTTCGATACCAGAGGCGTACGAACATTAATTCATTTTAAAACTACTTAATTTTAAAAGATTTCTCTTAATATATACTTTCAAAATTATTTTTAAATATATTTATTTACTAACTTTTATATTTTAACATTATTTAAACTTCTGTTTCCGTATTAATAATCAAAAAATACGCTAGCAATATATCCACTATAAACTTTCGTTTCTACGCATATGCTTATAAATTTGGATTGAAACAACAGAGACAAATAGAAAAAGTTGAGATAGAAATTTATTCTTCTACAGAGTAAACTTGCCCACAATTTTAACCAATTACAAGCAAGAAAAAATAGCTCCTATCTTCTGCCTGTCTGTCTTCTTAAAATAAATAGAGTATAGAAGAAGTGCTTCACAAATTTAATTTATTTTTGGTTTTATATATCCTAATGAAATTTTGGAAAACTGATACTTTACGAAGTAATATTAGGTATATGATAACTATATATCTAGGTAAGTTAGTGCTATTGTATTTCAGTTTGATTCTTAAATAATTTTCTTATATACTGTTTAAGATTTAGATCTGTAGTTTTCAGTGATAGTTTCGTATTGGAAAAGTCATAAAATGAAATTGAAAATTGAATTCATATTCTGTTATACTTGTATTTAAAAAAAAGTGAATGGTAGTAAATTGATAGTGAATTTATTTATGTATATTTTCAATGAAATTATGCAAGATTTATACAAAAAGGAGTTATGACATCGAATTTTAAATAATTAAATTTAAATTTTTTTTTAGTATATATCTCGGTTTTCAATAAAAGAAAATTATGAAATAAATATATTTCTAAATTTCTATATAATTTGTAAGTACTTAATTTTTTTTTCGACCATCATATCACGTATGATAAGGGTGGTATTGTAATCATACCAAATTTGACATATCGAGATTTTTACAGATAAGCACCAATTAGGATTATAGTAACACGAATTTTAAACATGATGTCCGTCTGTCAGTCGATCTGTGGACACGTGTAGAATAAATTCAGCTGAACGGATTATTATAAAATTTCGGAATTTGATAAAATTTTAGTAAAGATCTGTCAATCGAAAATGGTAATTTACTGATGTCACTTTTATGTGATTACGAATATTTCGCAAGAGATTTCGAAAACAAAAATTACAAAAGTTGCTAAACAAGTTATAACAAATACATTTTTTTTGGAATATTTTTCGATACGGCTAAATAATTTTTTTTATAATTTTTCGTATTTTTATGATAAATACATATGTATAATTCTGTAAATAGGTGGCATATTTCTGTCAAGACAGTTTTGTTTTTAGTTACAATGGCAGTAGTTGTCGTTATACAAATTTTTATATTCCATAAATTTATTTTATATGATGACGATCGGTTCTGTTGTAGCCACAGCAAATGTTTTTCATAACAATAACCGATTGATAATAATATTTAAAAAATATACAAATACAAATCTTTATTGACTAGAAATATGTAAAAATAAACAGTAAATAAATTAACCAATAAACTAAAAAAATATCCAAAAATGAACAATATTTTTTCAATTAAATTTAAACGTATATATGTAATTATTTTACATGTGCGGTTTCGGGTTTGAATCCCGTTTCGTACATTGATGTTTGTAATGCTTTATATTCTCCAAACCGCATTTCAATTTACTAAATCATTGTTGCTGATTGAAAGCTTTTGTAGCTGGTCATGTGTACACAAAAATACTTTACATATGTAGGTACATATGTAATTGCACAAATGTTTTGAGGACAAATTTACCCGGATCATGTTTTTGGCATAAAATTAATGCGTGCGCATTGCAATTCTCACATGTATTGGTTATATATGAGATTTATAATGTGCTCGCGTTAGTTTTATGTCAAAAACATTATATGATTCTCGTAAAGTCCTTGAAACATACGTGCAAGTATACCTAATTATGAACAAAAAGAAAGATGCTGCCAACGAACCTGTAAGGTGTTAACTTACGAGAGAAAGAGGCCCAGATCTTTTGTGCTTGGAAAATATATGTAAACAAGGTTATTGCTCGTGGATGAGAACAATCCTAAGAAAACGATGCTTTTTTTTATGTATTTTTATACATCCGGTCCGTTTTTCGCGAAAATGATAACAATATTTGAATGATAGCATTATTCGTAATTTAAATAAGCAACTATATTTGTTTTTTTTTTTTTTTTTAATTTATCATCATGTTCCCATAATTCCTAGGTGGAACATAAGGCTACAGCTCGAGAAGCTGAACATATAGGCGTGTATTACGAGCTCGGTTTTAAAATTGGTTTTAACTAATACATGTTTGAAAACAATGAAACTAGTATAAGAGCAGGACTAAACACCCAAAAACCGAACTCGTAATACCAGCCATATTTTCTTAACAATTTTTACTTGCATTGTCAATGGTGCGGGTCGTTAGTTTACAGCCAAGCTTATAGTGGGTTCTGAACCACTCAGATCCAGTTCAGTGGTACAATGTTTTAATACCAGAAATAATATTTCATTTAACATAGTAAAAAAGCTTTCAGTTTCGTCGAAACGTTGATTATAAATAAATTTCAATACAGAACTGGAATCTAAAGCAGTTTTATTTTAATCGATTTTAATATTTAATGTATTTAATTTAATTTCTGGTGTGGGCCCCGCGTGAACCAGGGACCTTTGGGGTCTGAGTCCAACACGCCACCACTGGTCTACCGTTGCCTGTAATTTTTTTGTTTTTTTAAATTAGCACTTCAAAATTTTCGACTTGTTTCAATCTAGCAACGCTACCATCTACAATGATTCAAATATACACGTATCTTGTATTTAATTTTTTTATGCGTCATTTAGCTTGAAAAAATAAATATTTTTGTCGCGTATCAGTGCATAAATTTTCAATTTTTTCCGCAAGAAGGAAAAAAAAAGAAGGCGATATCGTTTTTCCATCACACAAGTTATAGATGCTGCATATATTTTTTTTTTTTCACGCGTTACCCATAAACTAGCTATCAATTCTAAGGCAGTACAGGGTCCTATATAGCGATCGTAAAACATGAAATTTATGAAGTACGTCGGCCAATAAAGATTAACCGAGAAAGTAGACTATGTGCGTCATAGTATGTGTAAAGTTTTGTGGTTGCTATATATATATATATATATATATATATATATATATATATATATATATATAGATTGTCAATTTCCAATATATCGTTTTGCTTTTATTTTTGACCTTCGTTAGCTTTTGTGTTTTTTCTCTTAACTTAAAAAGTAATAGTAGTGTTCTGAACTTATAAGTTCATAATTGAGAATAATTGTTAATGAAGGTTGATGAAGTAATTTCGTTAATTGATTTATCCCACGATATTTCAGTTGTTAATAAATTTTTATTGAGGTTGGTTTATTATTTTATTGCTTTGTCAATGACTTGGTATTGGTTTCGTTTGGTAAAAACGAATAACATCTGATAACTAGTTTTTTATATTTGTCATTCATCATATTTGTTTTAGGTTTTACAGCTTTCTAAAAAAATATTTGTTCGAATTTTAAGGCATTTGGACTTTTCGTTTAGATTCACTCCGTATCGTGAATTTTACTGGATTATTTGATCTTATTATATATTTAATTAATTTGTAGGTTATTTTTAATTATTGTTTTATGTTAAATTAAACAATTGATGGTTTGGATCTTTTAATGTTTGTATTTCAAAAGTTAAATACAGTTAACTTTCTCGGTAAACAATTACCTACTTGAATGTAAAATAATATTTCATAAATTTTATAATTCAAATGAAAATTAATTTATTCTCATATTTATCAAACTTTTTCTTAAAGAAAACGAGTTGTTAAAAAGATATTTTGAAAATATTACATATCGAACATTGTTTTATTAAATGAAGTTTTAGAAAAACGAAGATTATTCAAATTGTTTTTAAGACAGTTATATTAAGTTTCTAGATCATTTATTCTTGTTATTAATTTTTTTGACAAATTCTGAAAGTTCTATTTAGGAAAAATAAAAACTGCTTTAGGTTAAAGTTCTGTATTGATATTTATTTAAAATTGACGTTCATCAGACCGACGTTGAGTTTCGTCGAAACGTCAATTTTAAATAAATATTAATGCAGAACTTTAACCTAAAGCAGTTTTATTTTAATGTAATGAGTTCTAAAAGATTTTTGCTATGTTTTATTTAGGAGTTTAACTATATTTTTTTTTAAATAAAATATGATAATTTCCCTTAAACCACAAACGTTAATTTTAAATAAAGCTATATACGTATTTAGAAATCTAAGCTTTCATCATTAGTAGCAAAAGATCACTAATCTTTGATCACTGGGTACGTGATTATTTATTATTTTTTATGGTCATTAAAATACTTGAACAATATTATATGTTTTTAATATATATATATATATATATATAATTATTATGTACGTACTTTTTACGACAAACAATAAATACGTAAAAATTTGTTTAATTATTTTTTAATTGATTTTTTTTGTAGATAAGCAGAGTTTTAACAAATTTGTTTATTACTGTGTTAAAAGTCATGTAAAGTATCAAAATTATTTTCCGGAAATATTCGTTATCGTCTGCGGGATATCCTAGAGATAACTAGAGCATCTGTCAAAATTTTATAGAGTGAAATATTTCGTAAATATTTGTAATGTTTTAACACCTGATATATATATATATATATATATATATATATATATATATATATATATAAACACATTAATAAGGACACGTGTTATAGGTACTTTTTCCATATTTACAGGAAAGTTGTAAATTTTTTTCTTCAATCCAGATGTCGTTATGTTGGTAACAGTAAATTTATTTATGTTCTATCTGCTGTTAATCAAAAATTGCGCTATAGGTTACAATGTTTATAGAAAAAAAAAAAAACTTTGACAGCTAACATATGTGGAGTCAAGTTTGAGGACTGCTGTTATGATGCTATTTATTTACATTACTTTTATTACAAATATAGCATGCGACAGAACGTGCGGTGCAATGCCTCCTGAATGCCAGACAGATGTTATTTAGTCGAAAAACAAAAGAATAAAAGTTTTTTTAACAAAAATAAAAACAGTAAACTTTCATTTTCTATTTGCATTTGTTTTATATGCAAAATAAAACAAAAACGTCATACAATGTCTTCCATTATTTTTCCTCGTCGGTCGCTGGGAATTTTACAATATGTAACATTATATTTGAAATGGTATGTATAATTTTATGTAAAACATAAAAAACAAAAAGACAAAATTGCATGAAATGAAAATGTCGCAGTTTTAAATAATTTTGTGCTGTAAAATTCTATACAGGGTGATTTATGACGTCGGGAAAAAACTACACCGGGTGATTCCTATGAGTAGTCTAAATAAAAAACTACAAATAAACATATGTCCGAAAATGCTTTCTAACGGAACTGTAGCCGTTAGAAGTTTATTACATGTAACATCAATCGCGTTAGCCTTATTTATTATATCAGGAAAAAAAAAACAAGTCATAAATTTCTGAATAATTATTGTAAAATTACTGATTGATTTTCTAACATTTTGTTTAAACACTATAGTAAACCAATTTACTAGTTTATTTTGTACACATAAAAATAAATATTTAATAAACAATTTACAATAATTAAAAATCGAAGACAATTTTTGTCGGGACCCAGTAAGTCATAACTAGTAAATTGGTTTACTAGTGTTTAAACAAAATGTTAGAAAATGAATCAGTAATTTTACAATTATTCAGAAGTTTATGACTTTTTTATTTTTTTTCCTGATATAATAAATAAGGCTAACGCGATTGATGTTACATGTAATAAACTTCTAACGGCTACAGTTCCGTTAGAAAGCATTTTCGGACATATGTTTATTTGAAGTTTTTTATTTAGATTACTCATAGGAATCATCTGGTGTAGTTTTTCCCCGACGGCGACGTCATAAATCACCTTGTATATTACTTCGAATTTTTGTGAAATTGATTTCAGTAATATTAATAATATTTCATTATTTTAGAAATTTTTTGAGTGACAAGTGAAATTTTATGGAACATGAAGATTTTTATAATATTAAAACAATGACAAAATGTATACGAAGTGTAGCAGACAAATATTTATGTGTTTTGTATTATTTTTCCTGGTGAAGATATACGTAGAGTATATCGAAACGTCGATTTTAAACAAACCTCCGAGAAATCGGTGAACAAGAATAGATAAATATATGACAAACTAGAAAAAAATATCTAAATATATTAAATAAATGTACCAAATGTAAATCATCTATATACTCTTGAATTAGATGGTTTATAATAATCTATAAACTATATAATTTAAAAAATTATAAATATTATTGAAACGCTGAAAATCATCTATTTTTTTTTAGCTAACCCGATTAAATCATTAGATAAAAATTATCTAAAATTTAATTTATGTGCAAGTTATGAAAAAATGTATTAAAAAAATATTTTTTCAGACATATACATAAATCCAGAAGAAAAACTAAATAAGTAATTAAATACGTTTTATTATTATTTATGACTTATGTCAACTTCGAAAAAAAAAATGGCTTACAATTCCGAAATCGTAAATAAATTGCAGCCCCACCTTCGAAGATAACACTTTTAATTTAATTAAACGAAATGGAGCACACGCACAGTGCTTATTTCGCGAAATGAAATATTCTCCAACATTGAACACATACGGTCTTTCCAGATACACTGGTATTATTTCGCAAAATGTCCTAATTAATCTAACGCAGTGTTACCAACTTTGCGAATGTTGATAGCGGAACACTGTTAATTACTATTTTGCATGTAGACTGGTCATAGTTTCGGTCGAGAAATAATTGTTGCCGCATTGAAATATTAGCGTTAAAAACGACTTTTGCTTTTGCGCGCTACTGTGAAAGAAAAAGGGGAAAAAAATTGCTGCCATAGTATTATTAGGTGGACTGATTGATAGATACTGATTAAAAATGTGATATTTCTTTGACAAATTATAGCTATTAAATTTTCTCTTTAATTTGCGGTGAGATGTTAAAAAAAAGTTAACGATGAAAAATTATTGATCTCGTGCAATATTTTAATGACATCTGTAAATAACTTTTTTTTTAGAAAAACACAAAATATTATTTATTGCTTTATTATATTTTGCTTTGATTCTGGAACCTATTGCAAAGTGAAAATTTTTGTTAATCCAGGAAGGATAAATAATGCTGTAATTATTTTATAGATTTGAACAGAATCTTACAATTAATTAATATATTCATAAATCAGTTGCGATACTGAATACAATAAATTGCTTTTATTATTTTATTATATACCTATTTATTTTGCGAGTTCTTAAAAAACTTGCGTTCTAAGTACAACTATAAGATAAAATTTACTTGAATCTACAAATTGTGCAAGATTGAGCATCAACGAACTTCAACACCATTTAAAATACGATTTAAGAAAAATTCTATTACTAAGTTACTATAACCAAAGTTGTGATTTTGTTTTGATATTTTTAAAATTTGTTAACCAAATCACAATTTTCTTCAAGCGTATTATAATATTAATATTATGTTATAATATTGCTTATGTAGAAAGAGATCATTTTGTTACTAGTACAATAATGACATTATTTTAAAGCAATAATTTACTATATACATCACTGGTGCCAGCACCAAACATAACTACAACATCAAATGTATTTAATCTGACATCTTGGCGGCCATATTAAAAACTATTACGTCAAGTAAAGTTAAGTTAATTGACAACTGCATTGTTTATTTTCACTTGAAATTGAATTTGGTTATTGAAAATGTGTTAAGAATTACAAGAAATGCAATTTTGTACCGCCAAATTTGTCGGAAATTGTGTATACGACTAAAGAAATATTAATTCTCACAAATCACGTAATAAAAATATAAATAATATATACATATAGATACTATTCTATAACTGTTAGTAAGGTTAAGGTTACCTGGGATGTATTTTTATTTATTTTTACTTTAGTTTCGTTTAGAACACTTGAAGAAACACTCGTGACATATGTCACTCGGAATAGAGAGTTTTTGTGTTACGCTCAGATTGCTTGGCCTCGGCTTTGCCTAGGTTACAAATATTTAATATCAGTACAATAATTATCGCTTTTTGCTCCTCGTAAGATAATATACTATTATTAGTCTATTTTTGATTTGTATACCGTTATATTTTTATTACTTTTTTATACATATGATTTTCTTTTGAATTGTTATCTTTAATAATTATTTTGTAAATTTTCTCAAAATTCTTTAATAATATATAATCATTCAGTGATACATCAAAGAAAACAGATATTTAAAATTAATTTGCGGCGTAAAACTTTTTCTTGCAATTTTTATCACATATATCTGATTTGTTCTTGGTCGAAATATGCTTGTGTTGTACCTCTGTAATCAAATTTGTCAACAACAAAAAAATGGAAATCTGAAAAATGTCAAATCTATCAGCCAACAAATTTTATATCGTTGTCATTCAGGGCTAGTTCATCCCTGCAGATTAGCTTCTATTGTGTGTTATATTTCAATTTATCTTTCCTTCCTTTTTCGAAAATTTCCCTTTCATCTTGTATGTGACAGGGACACAGAACACACACACACACCAACACCGCCAACCTTACTTTTATATATGTATATGGTAGTGACATTTTGAATATTTGGGTTTTGTACCAGCCCTTGAATGGGGAGTAGATTTGGTGCAAGCATTGTACGCTTCAAACTCTACAATATTTGAATACATAGTAGGTCGTTAAGCTATGCATATACTATCCAGCTATATCAGTTCAGTTTCCTAGCAGATTAGAGTTTGACTGCTTGTTTAATATTAAGTTTTCGAAGCTTACAGCAGATTACTGAAAATTATTGAATATTAAAATCGGGTATTATACCGAAGCGTTATTTTTTAGTATTTTATTTCTCCAAATATTTTGGATTATATGCATTCGAATTTATTCAGCTTTATTCGGAATTTATTACAGTATTATTAATCTTATTATGTGATAATAATTTTGAAGAAGTAAATAACTTTCTTAGAAAAGATTAAGGACGTTTTCAAACGATAAAAATACTATTAGGGCTCAAGAAATTGAATCCGCTTGCAAACAATTATATGTTTGTCAGAGAAAAGCTAAAATCATTTTGGTATTAAATTATTTTTAAAACAGATTTCAATAAAGTGTACTGTTACTTGTTTTGTCTAAAATTGTAGTTTAGACATACTAAAAAAAAACTTTCAGAACTCATTATATAAAATGAACGGCTTTAGGTTTAAGTTCTGTATTAAAATTAATTTTTATCGACGTTTCGACAAACTCTTTTTCAGGACAAACTGATTCAAATGTCATTTGAATCAGTTTGTCTCCTGATGAAGATAAGCGTTGAGTTTCATCGAAATGTCGATTAAAAATTAATTTTAATACAGAACTTGAACCTAAAGCCGTTTATTTTCTAGTTTAGTTATTGTACAAACTCGTTATTATTTAATTTTATGCTGCAATTTTGTTCGCATCTTGTAAGACTTGTGGCGTTACTATATTTTCTATCTTTATCTATTAAAAGAAGTATTCCATTGACTAGTAAAAGACGAAATGTCTTGTAACGCTACGAGTCTACGAGATTGACATAGAATTGTAGCATTAGTTCGAAAGCGAAACTAGCAAATTCGAAAAATATTTAAATAAAGTGACTCAATTTGTTATATAATTGAAATAAATTTGTATTAAAATATATTTTTTTTTCAAGTGTATTGAAATATTGACATTACGTTACTATATTGCCTATGTAGAAGGAGATCATTATGTTACTAATTACAATAATATGAACATTATTATATAACAGTCAGTAACTATATACTCCACTGGTGGTAGCACCAAATGACTACAATGTCGAATCTATTTAATCTGACATCTACGGCGGGACATATTAAAAATTATTACGACAAGTTAAATTAATTGACAATTGTTTATTTTTGCTTGAATTTTAATTTGATAATTGAAAATGTATGAAGAAGTGCAAGGAATGCAATGTGCACTGTTTGATTTTTCAAAAATTGCATATTCGACCAAAGAAACACGGTTAACTGTATTTAATTTAATATCTCCGACGGCCATATTAAGTCAAATTAAATTAATTTACACAGTTGCATTGTTTAATTTTGCGTGAATTTGTATTTTATAATTGAAAATGTGTGAAGAATGTACACCGCTTATATTATTTATTATAATCAATACAGACTTTGTTTCAATTAAAACAAAATCGTCCAATTAATAAGAAATCTAATTAATTACTAATTATTTTGAACTGCAAGACGTTATCGTTAATGAACGTTAATCACTCTTCAAACAAGTAAATATAAATAATATATAGATATACATACTATTCTACAACTAAGATTACTTGGTATGAATTTTTATTTATTTTTAGTTTAGTTTCTTGGAGCAGAAAACCCTTTATGTTTCACCCAGATTGCTTATCTCGTCTCAAAACAATATAGATCGCTTTTTACTCCTAGTAACATAATATACTATTACAATACAATATTGTATTAAAAATATTTGAAATTAAATTTAGAAAGTGGCTACTTATACATACGGTATTTATACGCAATTGGCTATTTATACATACTGAAAAAAAATTGGTTATTTAGGGTAGGTTAGGTTAGTAGGTTGGTTTAGGTTTTTTTTTTTCAGTATGTATAAATAGCCAATTGCGTATACATACCGTATGTATAAATAGCCTCATCCTTAAATTTAAATAAATAATATAATTTATTATTGTTGTAAAAATATTTCGGAATTTAATAATTGTTTTTTTATTACATTAGTTTTGTTAAATTTGTTTAATATTGAAAACAAATAAAATGTACATAAACGTAAATAAATTCTAATTTGAAATGTAATATTAAAAACATTTAACTAATTTATATAAATAAATGAAATAGTAAATAAAAATTACGGAAATTCTATAAATAATATACTAAATGTTTCAGATAATAGAAATGCGAAGGCCAATTTATAAGAGTTGGTCAACCGATAAGCTAGTTTATCTGTGTTATTTTTTTTTTTTTTAATTTATTAATGTCATTCAACAATATCAATGAATACAGCAATAGACCTTGACGTGTCAAACTTGTGATTCTAAATCTGAAATTACCGATATTTTATATTTGAATTTATAAATAAAACAAACAATACAAAAATTTATTGAATTTTTCTGTTGGCAGCGTTTGTTCGCCATTAACGAAATGATTGTTTTGTTTGTGCAAGAATGTTGTTTATACTCTTATAAACAAACTAAATAGTGCCGATCTATTTTTGTTATCAAATTTATCGAGTGATGTGATTAAATATTTGTTTATTGTTTGTTTGTGTGTATGTAACTTCAAATATTATTTCGTCACCATAATGCAGAACTAAGTTTTTTAAGTTTTCATATACTATTGTTCAGCCGAATTTGCTCTACACGTGTCCACAGAACGACAGACGGACATCACGCTAAAAACAGTTGATTTGTGTTACTATAAGCCTAATTCGTGCTTATCGGTAAAAATCTTAATATGTCAAATTTGGTATGATTACAATACCTCCCTTATCATATGTGATTACGGTCGATAATTAATTAGTAATGTTCCATAGCTGAATGTGATATTTATGTAGTGGGATATTTTTATTGATTACTTTGTTTTATTTGCTTTTTTAAAATTCATACTCTGGTTATATTTTCAGAGGATGTGGCACAAAATCTGTCTATTCAATCAAAACTTCTTAAATACACGAAGAATTACACAGATTAATGATATCTCTTGCATATGGTCTTTTGTTTTTACCACCTGAAAACATTCTCTCAGATAACACATTGTCGTCAGTGTATATTACTTCACTTACTTAATTTATTAATCAAATATTTATTCATCTATTATGCCACCCAGTAACTAGCTAATTTATGTAAACATTTAAAAAACCTAATGTTTATAGTTTTCAAAATTATTGAATCATCAAATTATTACTACTCTATTGACAGGTTTTTTTAAAATTAAATTTTTTGTAACTGACATTTAAATTGAAATATATCCTGCAGTTTTTATTTAGAATCATAGAATCATTTTTTGACGTTTTTGTTAATTGGATAACAGTGATTGTAATAGATAAAAAAATTACAGCATTTTTTTTTGTATTTGTACTGAAAGGTATTTTTTGTTGCAAGACAACATAAAAAAGCTTTAGGATTAAAAATTCTATATATATTTTATTTAAAAAAATTACGTTTCCATATACTCTTCGTATATCTTTATCAGGAAAAATGTACAAAATATTTTGTATATTTTTTCTGTTGAAGATATATGTATTATTTTTTATAAAATATATAAAGAATTTAAAATAAAACAGCTTTAGGCTTAAGTTCTGTATTAATATTTATTAATAATCGACGTTTCGACGAAGTTAACAACGTCTTTATCAGGAAAAATGATACAAATGACATTTACAGTAAATAACAGAAAATAGAAACAAGTTACTAATTGTAAGTAACAAATAAGTAACTAGATCATTTTTATGATTTGTTTGTTAGTTTAGTATTAGCATTAGCTAACAAAACGTTTCAATAGAAAATTAAAAAAAAAACGCTTATTGCACTGACATTTTCGTTAAAAATAATGGTTCGTTAAAATGAAAATTCTTGAATTCCGTAAGAAATTTTTCTATGTACATTGTAAAAAAATTTCTTACGGAATTCAAGAATTTTCATTTTAACGAACCGTTATTTTTAACGAAAATGTTTCAGCATACGGACACAAGTGTATATTAGGTGGTTTTCATAGTCTAATATTGACTTTTTCTTAAATGTTAGTGGTAGGTGAAGTCTTAAGAGTCCTTATTTCTTCACAATTTTTCTTATTTATATTTCAACAGCAGGTCACTGCAAATTCTACTGTATTTTTTTTTATTTTCTTGAAAATTGCCGTAGTTGTACCACATCAATGAAAAACAATTATTTTAGAATTTCTATTCGCAACCAAATTGTTTTGCAAAACAATGTTGGTGTCAACACTGAAAATAGTAATTGTAAAAATAGAGTAATTATGAAAACAACGGTTTATGTACTGTAAGAAACAATAGCGGAAATAATATAATTTTGTGGTAGAAAATAGAAAATAGAAAATAAACGAGAATTTCAGAATATGGAAGAAAATATACATTATACGAGTACAATGCGCATACGATTTTAACTGTAGTTACACCTATGCAGACTAATTTTGTTAATTACACTTGTAAGTTTTTGTAATAATGCACACCGGTGCAGAATGCAACTATAATTATACAGTATGTACAAAAAGTAACGTAACATGACAATATCTCGTTTTCTGATAAGATTACAAGAAAAAGTTTCAATAAAGTTTTAGACAGTAACTAAAAATTTGAAATACGTTTGAATATTATAGAGTGATTCATTTGTAAGGAGTGTACCAAAGTTATCTTTTCTTAAATGGCACAGCCTGTATATTTTTCTAGTTTTGGATTCTCTATTCAATTAAAATTGAACTGTAAAACCGTATGTTTCCATGTTTATTCGTCCAAAAATTACAAACCGAAAAAGAAAGGCTGTGGCCACCACAGAACCGACCGTCATCGTATTAAATTTATAGAACAGAAAATTTTTGTATAACAACTACTGTAGTTATGGTAACTAAAACAAAACTATCATGATATAAATATGCCACCTATTTACAGAATTATATATTATATCATAAAAATTTAACCAAATCGAAAAAGTGTATCCATAAAAGTGACATTAGTAAATTACCACTTCCGGTTGACAGATCTTTACCAAAAGTTGATCAAATTGAGTTATTTACATCTGAAGTTTAAATATGAAATTTTATTACAATCCGTTCAGCCAAATTTGCTCTATACGTGTCCACAGACCGATAGACGGATATTACACTGAAAATAGTTGATTCGTGTTAACTATAAGTTTAATTTATGCTTTTCTATAAAAATCTCGATATGTTAAATTTGATATGATTACACTACCTTTCTTATCATATACATATAATATGACAACCGGTAAAAAAAATATTGTAAAAAGAACCTCGTACATTACGATATGTAAACTTTTAAAATCTCTAAATTTTGAATAGTCAAAATTTTGATCCGTTAAGATTTTGTCTTATATTTATGTATTCAACGAATTTAACTTTATGAAATTTGGTACTTGCGTTAATGCAATAGAATAATGACAGATATCTCGATTTTTTGGGTGTTTTAGTTCATTTGTTTAGTTCAGATCTTATGATAGTTACGTTGTCATCATAAAACCGATATTAGTTAAAACCAATTTTAAAACGGGAAATATATAAATGCACTTGAATTAAAATAGAATGTACTTGGTTAGTTTGGATACTTTCCACTATAAATTAGATACTTTGCACTTGGTACAACCTAAACTTTAATTTGAATAATTTGCACTATAAATTTGAATAATTTGCAATATAAACGCTACGAAACCCTATCATCTGCGCCACTGTTGGCTTAGGGTAGGTTAGGCTAGGATTAGGTTGTTTAGTTATGTTAGAATTCAATATAGGCGCTTATCTCTTTGGCGCAAATGATAGGTATCGGACTGGTGTAAATGATTGACAGCCCCTAAAGTGGAAAGTATCCGTTTTTATAGTGGAAAATATCCGTTTTATAGTCAAAAGTAATTAATACAAGTGATAATATTTTTTCAAAGTTAAAATATTTTTTTTAAAGTTGAATAAATTTAATTGTAGTGGAATTATTTTTTTCGTGCAATATATTTGTTTATGAGTGCAAATTGTTTTTATCAAAGTGAATATGATCTAAATTAAAGTGAATATATTCTAAATTATAGTGCAGTTAATTCCAACGCTTTTAAAACTGAGCTCGTAATACGGGCCAATAACTTTATTTATTATTTTATTATAATTTTGGGTTACACTTTATTTTCTATTTATCATTGAAAGGGTTTCATTATATCTTAATTCTAATCTTTTAAATTTAAAATATCAAAATAAACATAAAGTTTCCATTTTGAAGAAAAACCAATTTGAATATACTTATATATATATATATATATATATATATATATATATATATATATATATATATATATATATATTTCTTTGAATTACACGTTTATTAAACAAAACTTCTTTCTCCTCTAAATTGGTACGTTTTAAAATTTATTTGAAATGCAAATGAAAAGACTGTTATTTGGTATTTAAACAGAGAATTGTATAGAGTTATTATGGAAATATTAAAATTTTCTGAAGTTAATTAAGGAGCTTACAATTTTAAATTAGACTGAAAGCTGACAGTCAATATAAATGTTTAATTTAGTCGCTTTTAAAATTTTCAAAGTATTTAAATTAATACTTATTAATAGAATTTTTATTTCAAATAGGTGGCGGCATATTTATATCGAGACAATTTTGTTTTTAGTTACCATGACTACAGTTGTTGTTATACACATTTTTCTATTCCATAAATTTATTTAATACGATGACAGTCGATTCTGTGATGGCCATAGCAGATATTTTCTTTCCAGTACCGATATGGATTAATGGTGATATTCTAAGCAGACCTATAGAGTTACAGAATGCTTGGTCTTTTTCTAGTGTAATTGAATTTTTCATTCGATAGAAAGAAACAAAGTTTTCTGTAACTTTACAGACCTGTTCAGAATATCACATTTAAAAGTCCAAAACTGTTCCAGCTTTGGAATTTTATTATTTTTATAAATTTATGAATATATAAATTAGATAAAATCGCATTATTATTTAAAGTGTAATCAATGGAATACATGTGTTAAATTTTTTGTTGCTTTATATTATATAAAACCGTAAGTTCTGTGACCAATACTGAACCGACAGTGGTGGCGATAGCAGATTTTTATATTCAAAATTTTCAAAAAAAATTTTGTTTGTTGTAGTGAAAATTTCCAAACATGACAGACACAGAAAGCTCTTTGTCAGAATATGGTACCTCTACACTTGAGCTCTTATCAAAATGTGTCAGAACTCAAGAGTCAGTCACTTTACGATAATTATATCGTAGAAAATAAGAACAGAATCAAGTAGCCAGGGCACCAGTGTTTCATTCAGTTTTATTTTTAGTTTTCTTTTAAAAGAAAGAAATTACTTAAAATAAAACTGCACAGTATAATATTCATATGATATATAGTCGTATATATAACATGAATGATGTTAGATTCCAATTTGCTGACGTCGTCACTCTAGTAATTGAGTTCTAATTAGATTCAATGAACTTCTGCGAATATCTAAAACGTAGGTGGTGTTGTGTGTTAATTTAGTTGTTATTCGTTTTAATTTTGTACTTTTATGTTTTACCACGAGTATCATCTGTTTTTGTTTTGTTTTTTTAGTTGTTTTTAATTTTGCACATAGATAGAATTAATTGTGAAGGTTACTAATAGAAAATATTGTATTAAGGATATCTTACTTTAAAAGTTTAACGGAAATGAATTAGAATAAATGACTTAACGTTGTTTTTCAATGTTAAAAGATTTTTGTTTGTTTGTTTGTTACTATATTTCTCATATAATTAGCAGTTATCAAACAGTAATTTAGTAATAATTAAAAACTTAATTTATAATTAAAAAATGCAAAACCTTATTTTAATGCATTCTATATTTGCAGTAAAATTTATTTTTTATATCATTATTCGTGCATTTTATTAAAATTTACAGGGCGTCCCAAATTATTTGTGCAATTCAGGTAAATTAATGTTAACACAATTTTTATTGAGTAATATTAACTGCACGGTTAAAAATCTACAGATTGCACTCAGTAGTCAGTACATACTTAGGCCGAAATTTTGGACGGAACGTCACTCTGGAACACCACGCGCCACGAAATAACTGCGCAATTTCAGCCTGCGCAGTTAATATTGTGCAATAAACTGTGCGTGTATGGCCGTCTAACGTTGCTAAAGCTGCGTATTCATTTGAGCATTTTTGCGCGCACAAACGGTTTGCGCGCAAAAATGATCATATGAGTACCGGTAGAACAAGTGTGCGTGCAAGGTCTGAGCACGCACGCACACGCTCCATCGGTTGTCGGTCTCGGGGGCCATCTCAAAGGAATTTTGCGCACAAGCATTGCTCAGTTTGGACGAGGTTTTTAATTTGTGCAAACAACTGCATTTGTGTTGCGACGTTTTTAGCAGTCCGTTTTGATTTTGGGTTGCGGTTTGTTTATAATTTGTGTATGAAAAATAGCCATTTAATCATGGAATGCAATAATGAATTATCATTAAACAGAGTTTCTAAATTTTGTATCCATCTTCTTTATTTTAGGAACAATAGCATTAATTAAAAATTCAAAGTCCTGAGACGACATGAGAACGAAATTATGAAAGTGACCACTGGTTTTTTGTAGCTTCATGTCTGATAATAAATTTGATCCATTATACAAAGGCCGGTTACGATATAGCTGTCTGTGTAATCCACCATCGTTTGGTTTGTTTTTTATTTTTTTGTTTATTAATACAGTGAATTACAATAAATGCTGCACTTGCAATTGTTGCATTTCTTCGAGACATTTCTCCTCATCAAATCACACACACATACAACACGCACAACTGGAGCGGGTATTTGCGCGTACAAACAAAAACGTAAAAATAATTATGTGTAGATTTTAAAATTTTCGCGAACAAACATGTGTGCGCGCAAACGTTTGTGCGCGCAAAAATGCTCAAATGAATACGGAGCTTAAGACTCGTAGAGTTGCGAGATACTCGAAATTCTGTCTTTTTCTTTTAAAATAAAAACTAGAGAATCCCGTGATCCTTAAAGGGTCACGTTTGAAGTCGAAAATAGTAATTAAACATAACCATAATATAAATAAATAAATAAGCAAATAATAATAATAATGATAATATAATAATAATAAAATATCAATTGCACTATTATATATTACTCAAAAGCAACACTTTTATCAGTAGTGTACATAACTTCACACAGCTGTCATTTGACATTTGCAGGTTAGCATTAAACAATTTTTCAAATTTTTGAGAACCAAGATGAAATCGTAGAAAGATGAAACTTACCTATTCTCAAATAGGGAATGAACCAATTAAAATGACACCACTTCCATCAAAATCGGTTCAGGGGTTTAGGAGGAGATGCTGGAGAAACATACATACATACATACATACAAACATTTGACAATTAGAGAGATTAAATTCTATTTACTAGAAAACACAAAATATTACATAACGTGGCGAGTCTTGCGAGATCGAACAGAATTGCAACATAAAACATAACGAGTTATCACTTAATAAGCTAAGTATTTGTATAATTTTTGTGTATTAAATAAAAATAGGCATCTTGCTACAAAGTCAATTATATCAACTGATATTTGATATTCCAATATGTTCAAGAAAATTTAAAACATTTTTTTGTAACTATATAATATAACATAAAATTATCTTTATCGAGAAAATAATTGTAAATGTTTATTGATAACAAACTTTGATCACCTGTCAAATATATATGTTTGTTTACTTCTTAGACTGTAATATGATATGCTTTTTATGTCTAGTTCAAATATTACATTTTTACGGTATTAGAATTGAAAAAAAAGGTTTTTTTTTGCTATTTTAAAACATTTATTTTAAAAAGATAAGCAATTTGGAACGCTTTGTACAAAAGACATACAATTTTAATATTCAAATATTCAATAAATCTGTTTTATAAAATTGTTATGCACTACGTATATTTCGACCGAATTAATAGCTTAATTTACATATTTTTTTCATCCAACTCATAAAATCTATAAATAAAAATCAATTTAGTTTAGTAAATAAGCCTCTTCAATCATATCGCTTTGAAAATAGATTCAATAATTGCATTTCAATCCATCCGTATCCATTAAGTATGTTTGGTGCAAACGAAAATGACACATACAAATGTCCCCAACGAGTATACGTTGTTGGGCTAATATAACGGAAATGCATGGAAACCCTCAACTCCGATAGTATGAATAAACGCAACAGATGTCCGTTAGTATTAACGGCGAGCGGTTAGTCGAGTGTAAAATACACTCACTTACTACGCCTACGAATTTGTAGTTGGAGTCAGACTACTCAGACGAGCGGGAATGACTGACCCAATCTACACATTAAATCAAACAGAAGTTCACTCTTAACTTTGTATTTATTCTTTTCGTCTGCTTGGCGAAAGATATAATTTCGTCTCGAAAGGCACTTGAAATGCGCAAACCTAAGAGATTTTGCAATTATATGCTAATGTAAAGCGATATAATAGAAATATGCAAAATTATACTCAGAATTCAGTCTCAGAAAATGTTTCGTATTTTAGATTTTAATTTTTTTCCTAGCAATTGAAACTGTTTATTTTTTATTTTTTTGTCATTTGTTCTTTCTACAACAGAGGTGTTCAACCTTTAGGCTTTCTTGGCCCATATTTGAATAAAAAAATTGCCTTGGGCCGCACAAAAATTATTCTAACGATAGTTGTTAAATAAAAATAATATAAAAAATCCCAAAACCACACTTAAATTAAAATAAAGCTAAATACGTATTTCGGAAGGTAAGCTTCCATCTTCAGTAGCTAAATAAAATCTACAAAAATCTTACCTGTGATCCAAAGTAGCTGTTGAGCAAAAAAGTTAGTAAATAATATGTATTGAAATTATTATTAATAAATAATCTAGTAATAAATCGTTGAAATAATATTTGTTTTTAAGATTATTTAGTAAATGGCTAACATTTTTTTTGCGAAGTTTAGTAAAATATAAAAATCAACTTTTCTAATAAGATCTTTTTTTTAATTCATAATAATGTAAGTAAAAACAAAAACATGCTGTGATATAAAACATATAAAATAAAACAAATATTTAAAAAGTCTGTATATTTATATCTACAAATAAAAAACAGACATAAAACAAAAATCTTGCAAAATAGTTAATGATAGGGATCATTTCCGCATGTTATTTGTATACGGTAGGTGCCAGAAAACTAAAAATATTTTTAACTGGCGTCTGCTATACACGCTACACAGTGTTTTTTTTTTCATTTAACGATGAATATAAACACCTTCCATTGATGAATCATTTCAATTTCAAGTAGGCGACCAAAACACAAATTTCAAATTTGAATACATTAATCAAGTTTATTTCATTTGTATATACTTGTAGACACTTGTAAAAAATGTTCATGTATTTTATAGTATTACTAAACATTTATCTTTATGGAGTCGAAAATTAATTTATAACAAAATTATTTACTCTCATCTTACTTATTGTAGTAGTACAATTTTATTTTTTTCTCAAAAAATGAATTAGATCTACTTCAAATTTTACAAAATAGAGCAATGAGAATCATTTTGTGCTGTAATAGATTCACTATAGCATAGACAAAATATTAAAAACTTTAAGCTGACTAGATGTTAAACAATTACTTCTATATGAATAGAATATTTTAGTATTAGTTTGTAAAATGACACAACAGTCATGTTCGGAATATATGCTAAGCAATCTATATGCAACAAATGATATACATAATTAATAAACACGTCAAATAATTTTTTTTTGTTTCGACAAAAAAATCTATAGCTACTAACTTATTGTTTCATAATGGATTAATTATTTATAACAGATTATTAGATGATATTAAAAATTATAAAACTGTAAGAAATTTAAAAAATCTTTTACGTGAATTGTATTCATACTTAAAATTGTTATTTTTTTTTTGTATAAGTTTGTAATTATTCATATTAGATGTTTGCTATTCTAAATAATAATAATTATTATTATTATTTAAGATATCCTCAAACAGTTTGCAGATTTCAAGAGTAAAGCAACCATCCTTGGACAATAAACTACCCAAATACACTAGATTAAATTGATTCTACCTTTATAATAAAGAAATCTATACATTTATTTCTGAAATAAATTTAACCGGCGTTTATGAAAACGGATCAATTATTAAAAATTTAATCTCTTGCAAGATTTTTTTTGTTATGATAATCCCAAATTTATTAAATTGTTTATATTTCATAAAAATAATTAAATGACGATGGAACGATATTTTACGTTAATTTATTATTTATCAAAATTTGCGTACTGTCCAGAAATTTTAAATTTATAGTTTTTTTTTTTTTTAATTATATTATATATATACGATCAGTAAAATTTATAATGTTAAAATGATTTATATTTGTATTATTTACGAAAAACTTTTAAAAACATCTAATGTCGTAAATTTCTAGTTGACTCTAGGATTGAAATAATTGACTTTTGACATTTGACTTCATATATAAAATTAGTTACTTAACCTAAGCCTATAAGTGTACTTATCTAGGTATACGTAATCGTTGCACACATCTAACTATATTTTTTAATTATTTTTAATTACTTTTTTTATTTCTTGTGCAGTTGTATATAATATTTTCTTAGTTATTTATAAATCTAATAATGCTGTTTAAAATTACGTAATCTGTGTAAAATATTACATCCAATTTGCTTCCTTATTCTAATTATAATTAAAAACTCATGTGTACAAAGTACAATACGAATTTCAATTGTTCTGCTTAAACAACTTCTAACTTTTTGTTTATTAACTTTCGCTACATTTTTTTCAATTTTTCATCTACTGTCATATCACATATGACAAGGAAGGTATTGTATTACAGATAAGTACGAATTAGGCTTATAGTAAAACGAATCAACTGTTTTTAGCATAATATCCGTCTGTCGGTCTGTGGACATGTATGGAGCAAATTTTCATATTCGTGGGAAATTAGTACCATTATGTGTTCGTTGTACAATATACTATAAAGCTTACACAATAATAATAAATGTCTATTCAGTTTACGTCTGTAAGACCTGCAGTGTTACAGAATTGATAGAAAAAGCCAAAATATTCTGTAACATTGCAGGTCTTACAGATGTGAACCGAATAGACGAATCTGTAGACCTATTGTTTTGTCTTTTTTATAATAAATGAAAGTTTTTATTTGATAGAAAAGATAAAATATTTGGTAACACTGCAGGTCAATTCAGAATTCCAACGTTTTCCGAATCACTTTAAACATGGTTAAAACTTTGTTATTTATATTGAAAACTGTAATATTTAGTTTTAAGCTATTGAACAAATGCATTAAGCAAATATTAAGAAATGTGCCATCTGTTATTTATTACTATATATAGAAATTTATCTATTAAATAAACAAAGTATTTGTTCATATTTCAGGCGTATCTCTCTGAGAACTTTATTGTGAAAAACTGATATAAATTTAAATAAATAATATTTTACTCCGATATTTATAAATAAACCATTATAATTATTTGTAATTCTTCATAACTAATTAATTTTTTCTGATAACATATTATCTTCAGATACGATATAATATTTATTCATTTAGTTAAATATTAACATTTCTGTAAGGACGGCATAATTATCGCGCTTATATTATTTATTATAATCAATACAGACTTTGTTTCAATTAAAATAAAATCGGCCAGTTAATAAGATATCTAATTAATTACTAATTATTTTAAACTGCAAGACGTTATCGTTAATTAACGTTAATCACTCTTCAATAGTATTAATAATCTGATTTTGTTTTGTGTTTCTTTTATTAGCTGCTTAATGAGTTTATCCGATAATTAAATAAAAATGATTTTATCGTCTGATTGATATTTCTAAGTCAGTGTTTTTATTTTATTGTTTCGGAAACGGATATGGTTTTGAAAGTAGCTAATCTAAAAACCAAAATTTAAAAAAACAAATTTTTTATTTCGTAAAAATGTGGTAATTTGGAATTAACGTATGATGCATATTTATTGCGTTTTATTTTGTGAACAGAATTTGTAATTTGCAAATTAATTTTTTTCTTGTTTTTATTTCAGTTTATTATCAGATATTACTTCACCGGTTTGTTCTGAAATATTTTTATATGTATGCATGTTATTAATGATTTATTGTTGTGTATATTATTTAATTTTGATATTGAATATGTAACTAATTGTGGGTAATTACGTGTTCCTATTACTTTTAAAAATAAATTAACGTATTGTAATTATTTTGTTTGTTTTTTTTAATTTGTTTTAAAATTTTGCTATTCAAACTCAGTAAAATTTACTATTATAAGGCATAATATTGAAAAATTATGTAAAAACAATATCATAACATATTTTATCTACAACTGCTTTGTTATATGGTCATTATATATATAAAATCAGATAAATAATATTAGTCTTTATAGCCCGAGGGAAATAAAATACTAGTCTTTATTAACCAAGGTTAATAAAATATTAGTCATTATTAACCAAGGGAAATAAAGAAACGATCTTTATTAACTTGATTTCCGTACGCACGCTTCGTTACTAGGCAACATCAACAAACTAAATATCTCTACGCCAGATGGCATCAGTTATCAGTCAAAGTAATAAAATGACAGTTGTAGTTAGTTAGTTAGTTAGTTGTTGTTAACATCATAGATTTGAATAAGTAAGTACAATATTAAAAATATATAAGCAGTTGTAGATAAAGTATAGTATTTGACTTGCAAATAATGCCTACAATGTACTCGGATGTTTTATTCCCCTCGCTACGCTCGTGGACTAAACAACATCCTCGTACATTATAGGTGCCATTATTTGCTCGTTAAATAATATACTATTATTTATTTAAAATATATTAGAGTATTTTTATATATACCATATAAAAAAAAAACTTGGAAAAATAAAGATTTTTCGAGCCACGCGTTTTGTTTTCTGTGAGTGACATCATAGTGTTTTTCGAACAGTGCAATGTGTAAGACTGTATGTAGTAACCTTACTATCATTTGTCAATTTATCTGTCAGTTTATCGAGCAGCGTTACATTTTTAACCATATCAGCATTTACAATTGGTAGGTTGGCTTGTATCAGCTTTACCAAAACCTGGTATCATTTTTTATAATTACGCGTTATGAAGACGAACATAAATTTTCGAATGAAACATGTGATTTTGATTTTGATATAACAGATATAGGCAACACTGTTTTGTTTTTACTGCAAGAAGCGCTGAATACTTGTTGATACACTATTACGTTACGGCGAGCAAATTCAAATTTGAGATTTAATTTTAAAATTTATTTTCTTATGCATTCTATATAATTTTGCTTTGTAACATATATTTACGTAATTATTATTATTATCATTATTATTATTATTTTCCTTGTAACATTTGTTTACGTTACCAAGAAATAATAAAACAATTGCTTTAAATAAAGTGAAATTAATATTTTAACCTTTTTTTTAGTAGTCTGATATCAAATGAAATATGCCAAAATTTAACTAAAAAGAGAAATAATTTGTACTTCATGGACGCACGCTGTAGAAGGATCAATATATCTTTCATTATTCTATCCATTTGATTGTCTAAATATTTTTTCATTTATTCTTAGACTAACAAAGTTTGCAAACACTATATCCAGATGCAGTACAGAATGCAAATTATAATCAATAATAAATTATAGCAAAAACAATAAACATCAAAATGCAATTCAGCACACATTCAATAAATATTCTTTTAACCTTTGCAAACATTAGTGGGAGGTTATTAACAGGACTTTTATTCATTCAACCATTTCCATATGGCCTTGACGAAAAATTTTTGTGTAATCACCGATCACTCTGTGCATACATTAGCGTCCATCTTCGAAAATAAAAACAAAACAAAAGCGTCACTAAATTATTTCAACGCATCCGTAGATCCATCAAATTGATTTTTATTGCAGTGCAGTTGCTGTACAGCTCACGTTGATGATATAGGAACATCTGCTACTTGGATTTCAAAGTACACCTTGCTTGGCAGGTGTGTTTGGGATCATCTTCAAAACAGCTGCTGCGATTTTTTTTTAAATTATTGTTGGTGTGGTAATTGGCGAATAAGTTGCGATTTAAGACTGAGTAAAAAACTTGTTTTTGTTTGAGCGTAGAACAATAATATCCGGATATAGTAAAAAACTTTCAGAACTCATAATATTAAAATTAAAGGGCTTTTATGGAAAATGTTACCAATAATATAGGCAGAATTTTATCAAGAAAGAATATTAAAGTTCCCTATTTTCCACACATGAAATTGCAACGTGTGTTGAAGAGTGTAAAGGATATTACACCTCTTCAATTTTCGGATATATATATATATATATATATATATATATATATATATATATATATATATATATATATATATATATATATATATATATATCTGCTATACACAAGATGCGTTAGAAAAATCTTCATTATCTAAAATTCGAAGATATTGTAATAATTGCAAGACCCATCAACATTAACAGCAAATTGATAAGAGAAGCAATAGAAATTTATAAAGAAAAAGATAACATCAATCAGTTGGAAGACACTGATTTGAATAAAATTTGGCTCCCTTTAATTAAAAATTTTATGATCTAGTTATTTATTTTGTTACCTAGTAATTTGTTTCTATGTTTTATTTATTTACTGAATGTGATTTATATTCTTTTTCCTGAAGAGGATGTACGTTAAGTACGTAGAAACGTCAATCATTAATAAATATTAATACAGAACTACAACTTAAACCCTTTTTATTTTAATAATACTTGAGATTTAAGATGCTAAAAATTTTATTTTTATTTTTAATTTAGAAAATTGGTATGATTATGTTGTGTTTTTAACTATTTAAATCATGATTCAATTATTTAAAATACCCAACATGTACAAATTTGTTTTTCCTTATGTAAAACTTTATATGAATTTTTTTCAAATTTTTGTGTCACTGATAAATGACTCATACAGAAGCCAAACCCTTTAATTTTATAACATGAGAAGCCATTGAAGACTGTTGTATCTTGATTAAAAAATAATTATAAATATAAGTCATCCTTGTAACAAGAAATACACAAGTTTTTTTTAGTATATAACAAACTCATATTAATTAAATTAATTAAAATGGTAAAATGATACTGAATACAGTTGAAGGAACAAAATACATAGATAGTTGAAAAAGTTAACAAAACATTAGAGAGAAAAATCATATTCAAACAAATTCCACATAGCATATAGAAACAATAGCACATATCCCATTCTTCGTCCTGTGCCCCGCTATAAAATCGATGGCCTAGTTTTCGTCTAAAGTGCGTTATAATCCTCTGAAATTAGTAGCTGGTATACATGTTTTTCCATTTGCATTTTTTAAAACGTGGTAATGATTTTTCTTTTACAAACTATCGTGTTGTTGGGGGACTTGCTTTGGCTTATCTTTCTCTCTACTATACATGTAACGTAACACGTTGATCAATAATTTACTTATTACACAATGCACGGAGCAAGGCGTCGTTAGTACGCGACGCCAATGCCGACAACGACGACGCGACAACACTTAAGAGACGCTACTCCCAAACGGCCCGTAATTGAAATTCTAATACTGATGATTTAGATGATAAAAACATCGGGACATTTTTAGCACTAGGAAAATTTATTTCTTTGCTGAAATAATGATAGATAACTTGGGTAGTTTTGAAGTTTATATTAATGATATTGCGTCAGTCGATTTCTTGTTTGTTCCATAATCACAAAACCTTACTTTCGAGGAAATGATGTTTCAAGTTTCTGAATTGAATTGTTTATAGAAAGGATATGGAACCAATTAGAATTTATATTTCCGAAACTATTAAAATTATAACATCCATAATTGAATGTTGGTAAGTGCAAAGTTTTAGTTTTTGAGAAAGCTGACTTGATGACTGAATATGATGTATATATTGATGGTGCACGTTTAGAGCAGGTAGATGAATTTGTGTATTTGGGTATTTTGCTGTCTAGAGATGGCCGTTTTGATCGTGAAATTGAAAGGAGAGTAAATGCTGGTTGTAAGGTTTTGGGTGCTTTGGGAACTTTTGCTAGGAATGTAAATATTTCTAAAGAAGCCCGTTTGAGTATATACAATGCAGTTTTGGTGCCTACGTTGATGTATGGTAGTGAATATTGGGTTTGGTTGTAAAAGCATAAACGTGAAATTGAAAAAAATGTTGTAGCAAAAGTTGGTGTTAGTCAGTTAAGCTGGTTCGGACATGTTGAGCGAATGTCTATAATGAACGTTTGGTTAAAAAGATTTATTTGAATGATTTTGATGGTATACGTTTGCGTGGACGTCCGATGAGTAGTTGGAGTGGTATGATTGAGAGTGTTTTGCGTGAGCGAAAGTTTCCAAGTAGGAATAAAAGAGCATGTATGAGAGGAATTATGAATGTGGATGAAGCGAAAGTTGCTTGTTTGGATAGGAATGTTTGGAGGCGACTGATTTCGGGATGATGAAAAGAGTTTGTGCCACACCCTTTTGGGTACATGGCGTGATTGTGTATGTATGTATGTATAATTGTTGAAATATATAGATAGAAAATAAACAAATATTGCCAAAATAAGTAATAACTCAATTTCACAAAAAATTGCGTATGGAACAAACAAGATATGTTTACTTAAAACATGACTGACTATATATTTACTTAAAAATCCTGTTAATCTTTAGTTCTCATTAAAGAAAATTATGATAATTTTTCTTTACAGTGCAGCCCAAAAAATTCTATAAATTCAATGTGTAAATAAAGTTTTTATATTTGGGACACATGACAAAATTCAATGATTAAGCTTCGTTCGAACTGCGGTTTTATCAGTATCAGTATCAATATCTACATTACTACTACTGCTAAAACCACAATTTTAATGTAGCTTAATGATCATTTAATTTTGTCAGCGCGGTGTGTCAGATATTACCGAATATAATACTACACTGTAAAAAACTCGGTAATTTTACATGAAAACCCAGGGCAACTATTTACACCAGTTTAGTATGTAAATTTACAGATGTCACAGGAAAATTTTTACGCTATATACATTCATATAAAATACGTATATTTTATGTAAGTTTATTTACTTTTTCGTTAAAAAAAATATATAATATGGTAAATTAATTATCTTACTTAAAATTACAAAATTATATTATTTTTACAGAAAATTTATCATTTTGCTGAAATAATATGTAATGTTTTTACTATAATTTTAGTGTAAAATAGCAACTTTTTTTACTACTTTGACTGCAAGGAAAAGTAGTATAGCGTTTGGTACGGTGTCTGTAACATTTTCAAAAAAAAAAAAAAAATGTATAGAAATCCTTCATATAGCCTCTAGATGACTAATCCGAACTTAGTTTATGTGGGTGTATGTGTGTGCGTCGTCAGCTCGGTCGTAAGTCAAAATTTTGTGGCCGCAACTCCTCCTAGACGGTTCAACCGATTTTAATGAAATTTTCAGAATAAATTTGTCTAGTACCCAAGATGGTCATGTGGTTTTATTTTTTTCCAGTAATGCCAACTTTCCGAGAAAAAAATTACTAAAGTTTTTAAAAATTCATATTGGCTACGTTATTTATCCGATTTTGTTCAAATTTTCAGAAAACATTTCCCTAGTGCTCCCATTAATTATATAATTTTATTAATATCCAGTGTTGCCAACTTTCCGAGAAAAAAATTTCTAAAGTTTTAAAAAATTTATTATGGCTATGTTATTTAACCGATTTTACTCAAATTTTCACAAAAGATTCTCCTAGTATTCATATAATTTATGTAATTTTAACAAAATACAGTGTTGCCAACTTTCCGAGAAAAAAATTACTAAAATTTATTGTAGCTACATCATTTATTCGATTTTGATCAAATTTTCAGAAAAGTTTTTTCTAGTGTCCACATAAATTATAATATTATTAAAATACAGTGTTGCCAACTTTCCGAAAAATGTCAAAGTAGTCTCTATATGGGTTTACCCATATACTTCTAATCTTGTTACAGTGTCAATTCGGAGGTTCGAATTCGTAATTAAACAGAATCGGACACAACAGTTTGATCAATTATTTGTCTTAAAAATATCAGTAGTTTAGATTACTTTTCAGAACTTGTTGCTGCTTTACGCGAACACACGACTTGTACTTTCGAAAAAGTGTCTAAATGAAAGATCACGAAATAAGTATTTCGGTACTTGAGGTCAAGGCTCGCCTAGGACTGTCGCACCAATGATAATGATGACAAAATTGAATTCAGACTACGGTTTTAGCAGTAGCAGTATAGTTACCACTGCATCTCTACTCTACTGCTAAAAACCACAATTGAATGTAGCTTAATGATCATTAAATTTTGTCGTTTGTCTAGTATAACAGAATACGAAATACATTATAAACATATTATTCAACAGGAGTAAAGTTTTTTTGTGTGACATAATTTTTAATATGAAAACAAGCAGTATTACTAACGATCCGTTTACTTGAGAATGGTAGTATAATTCTATTTTGAAATGCATATATAACGGCAACAGGGAAATGTCTGATAGCCTGCTGCCTGTTTTTCACTGGTTGCCTGCACACTGCAAGCCTAGTTAATTGATTTTATAAATAATTGTGTCGTTAGGAAATGCCAAATTGAAATACTTATAATTACTTTACTAAATAAATATAATTATTATGTGTTTCCAAGCTCTGCAATTGCATCAGTTCTATGATTTTATTATTTGTAAAGAAACAATTCTTTTTAATTTAAAATTTTATTGTACGCCTGTGAACGTAATTAAAATTCAGTGCTTGCCCGAAGGTTATTGAATTTGCATATCTAATTTGTTATTTATTTGTTTAGGATATATTATTGATTTTTTTAAGCTGGATGTAATTGACCCACAGGGAATTTTTTAATTTTTTTATTAAATCAATTTGTTACAAAAAATAAGTTTTAAAATTTTCGAGGTGAATAAATGTGCAGCAAAACTTGTATAGAAGCTCGCAGTAAAGAGGCTTACTAATATATTTGTAGTATTATACCGATACTATACAAAAACAAATAAAGTTTTACCAAATAAAAATACTGTTTGTGTGAAGGTAGATTATGCAGTAGTAATATATCATAAGAGGTGCAACGAATTTAGTTTACTGTTAGCTATCAAAATAGTAACTGCTAGCCCAATTTTTACATCCACAGACCGACAGACATTACGCTAAAAACAGTTGATTTGTGCTTATCTGTAAAAATATCGATATGTTAAATTTGGTATCATTACTACATCTCCCTTATCATATGTGATAAGATATGACGGCCGGTAAAAATTGAAATACAATTTAACTTGGACAAAAATTGGAAATCAGTTTTATATGTTAAAAACTATTTTCAAACAGGAATAAATATGAATATAAAGTCAATTTTGATTAGTTGTTTATATCTAAGTATATATTTGCAATATATTCTTGAAATTATATTATTGCATAAATTCAATGACTAATATTTTACACATTGAAATTCAAATAGACATGTAAATTAAATACCTTGAAACGGTCAAGTTTTTTCATTATGGTAAAATTCTCACTCAAAATAAAAACTGTCGATATTATGTAATAAATGAAAATTATTTCCAGCATTTATTCTAAGAATAGCAATCTAATAAATTATTATATACATGTGTCTGGAATGAACGTTGTCAATTAAATTAAATATATTTTCTTTCAGTTTTCATTAGTAGAACTGAAACTTTGTAAAACTTACGTGACATTTCTCTGTCAACAATTTTCTGTACAAAGTAATTTTTTTTTTTTTATTTTTACTAAAATAATGAATAAACTGTATATTTTTATAAAATTTTCGATATAATTTAATTAGACAACAGAAAACATTACAAGCTAGCGCGATTTGAACCACGATTCACAAAATTATATATATATATATATATATATATATATATATATATATATATATATATTAAAATTATATTGAATTGTTGGATTAATATTTTATGTAGAATTTGTCAGATTGTAATTTAAATAAATATTAAATTATACTTAATAATTTTACATAATTAAGGCACATTCATATTTTCCTATTTATCTCGGAATTAGTTTTATGTTTTAGTCCTAATGCAATTGACTCTTAGATACTCTATCCACTAACTTGTAAAAACACAATATAAAATGTTTAAAAGATATTAATTTCCGTATTTTTCGAACCACAAAATGTACCTATTTACATAGAAATTTCGACTTAAAATTGGTGTGCGTTTTGTGATCCGAAGGTAACATTAAAATACAAATCATTTTAACAATAAATAAAAATTAAGTAAGAATTTGACAATATCTTTATGTGCCTAATAAAATATTTTTTTCAAAACATCGTCACATAAGTTTGGGAGCTTATGGTTCGAAAAATACGGTATATTAATTTTTCGTATTAATTAATCGTGGGTTTGCGTTGTTTTTTCATAAGTTAATAAGTAGTTTGATTCACAACCACTATAACTTTTCCCTAAAACCAATATCTTATACGTAAGTTAGTTTGAATGAATTTTTTATAAATAATTTTCTTTTTCGTTCACTGTTTTAAATAAACGCATTTATGTTTATAATTTTTTATATATAAAGTAGATATAGGAATGATTCATATAATATAAGGAAGTCATATTACATTTTACATGAGTCAGTTTTGTCTTTTGATTCATGTAATATATTATTTTGACTATATCCACTAACTATGTACTAATTATAATAATTGTAAAATGAGTAACTGAATATGAAGATTACATTAAATATGATAATTTTCAAATAATATTTATGCAATACAGTTTTTTTTAAATATATAATATAATATGACGTACGAGTACAATACATAAAAATTAGAAAAACAGGATACTTAAGTAACAATAATCAAGATTGTTCATCGAACATGAATATATTTTTAATAAATAATATAATAGGTTTATTCGATTGATTCTCTTACGTTTTACTGCAAAATGCCGCCGTAACTGATGCAGGGGTTTGCCATTTACATAATATGTAAATGCAAAGTGAATAAAACAACAAACATTGTCGCAGCAGTAAACAGTAGCCGTAAGGATGCGAATCTAACAGGGCTAATGTAAATGAAAAAAACAACAAAACTAACAATAAATTACATGAAGAACAAGTGTTTTGAGATAAATAAATAAAATATAATTTTAAATTAAATTTTTTTAATGAAACTAATGACGCATATCACAAGTACTGGCGGATTATTTGAAAAGTTCAATTTTAATTACATTTTTGAATGAATTCAAATTAGTATCTAAATTACAGATATATGTATTATTGTAAATACTATTAATATTGTTTGCTTTTCTGTTAATTGGTATAATTAGTTTTCGAATCACTATAGTTTTCATAAAATATTTTATCGAGTTAAATATTAAGGAAACAACCACAAAAAAAAAACAAAAAGAAATACTTATAAAAATTTAACTTTTTAAAAAGAATAGATTAAATGTATTTCAAATTTGATTAAGAAGAATATTACATTTATGAAAATGACAAATTCAAATTATCCATTAAACAATAACAAAAATATAATAAATATAATATAATATTTTTTTACTATTTTATAATACCTACTAGATATTTTTAATTTCATTTCATTTATTATTTAGATAGAAAATAAAACTTTTGAATAATAATACAATATTTTAATTCATAGAAAAGAATAGACTACATTTATTACGATATAATAATATTTTTTATAAGTAATAAAATTATCCGGATGAAATACAGTTAAAAATAAATTCTAATTATATACAAACGGACCAACATAAGCATAAAATGTTTTGAACGGAAACTATTAAAAAAATTGAAACAGATGTTTATATTTAATGTGTATATTTTACGATCATATGTTATAAAATTCGAATTATGAATTAAGACATAGATTTTTCATTGTACTACTATTTATTATATTAAGTATATATAATTGGATAAATCTCTTTCTCATTTTATAGTTTCGTGCTGTATAAATGGGTTACTTTGGATTTTATGTTTTTCGTAAAAGATTGAGTAAAATGATTAATCTTATTATTAAAAAAAACTGTACAGTTTTCAAAATATAATTTATTTAAAACTTTATCATATTTCACATTTTTGTGTGACGTCAAATATTAACTTAACAAATACTAATTTTTACCTTTAAATGTTCCAAATTATTTAAGAACTTTATAATCTGTTAACAAATACAAAGATTTTATGCAAGTATACTATCGTATAAAGTAAACGCAATAACTTTTTACCAAACGACATATCACATATTATAAAGGAGGTATTGTTATCATACTAAATTGGACATATTGAGATTTTTACAGTTAAGCACGAATTAGGCTTATTGTAACTGTTTACAGCGCGATGTCCGTCTGTCGATCTGTCTGTGAACATATGAAGAGTAAATTTGGCTAAACGGATTATTATAAAATTTCATATTTAAACTTTGAAGGTGAATATCTCAATTTAATCAACGTTCAGGCCAATAGATTTTTTAACTGCGCTAACCATAACTGTGCAGTTGAAATGGAGTATGTGTTCATTTGTTTGTAGTTCTTATTTGACATTTTTATCGATGCAATACCATTAATTTGTGGTTAATATACATATAGTTATGTAAATAAATTATGTTATAGATTTGATTAGAAAATTTTTGTAGCTATTATTGGAAAATATCATACATTGGAGTGCCTATTACGAATTAGCTGCGCGCGCTATAAACTGATTAAAAACTGTGCAGTGTATGGGCAAAATTAAGTTATCTGTGAACTGCGTGCAATTTCGCTACGATTTTCCTGCATAGTTAATATTGCACAGTTGAAACTAAATTAAAACTTAATAAATCGAGTCAAAATTCCTTTAACAAACTTAATTGTCTATAATACCAATTGTAAGACCTTTTGCTTTATCAACAGAATATAGGTCGTATAGGTATACTTAGAATGATAGTGTACTCGTACTGTTTACTGCTGTGTCAATGTTTGATGTTTTATTCTCTTTGCAATTACATGTTATGTAAATGGTAAAACCGATGCATTATTTACGGTGGCGTTTTGCAGTATAACGCAAAAGAGAGTTAATCGAACAAACCTATTGTCATAATCCACACGAAATGGTATACGTATGAGTGATAATTTATTTCTAAAAAAAATAATTACAAAAGAAAATGGTTAATTTTGGAATATATGTTCCAAATAGCGAAATGCGAACGCAGCTAAATTGGAAATGCGAAAGAGTATGTTTGGTAAACTATAGAGGCAGTCAAGTTTGTATCTCGTACATATATATATATATATATATATATATATATATATATATATATATATATATATATATAGTGAGAGAGAGTATGGCGACGACATATTTTGGAGCTGGTCCAACCGAGCAAAAAGTGCATTGCAGACTTATAAATATCTGCCGGAGTGTCGACTCTGCAGGGGAGATATACCAAGATACCGATATACGATACCAATGGCCAGTCTATGCTACTGTAAAAACAGTCGGCGTATATATATATATAGATATATAATATCTCATTTCGCTTTAAGTTTTCGGTTCAGATTGCTAGACATCTCATGCCGAATTCGTGCCAAACTCTATCATTTAGTTTTTTTTTTTTTTGGTATCTTGTTTTTGTTGTTGATCTGGAATTGGTCCATTTGTGTGAATGTTTTGTGTACACTGGAATACACAGTATAATTTTGCGGATTTTTCGCAGACGAAATAGGTACAAGGTCGTTTCGATTATTTTGGTTTTTTTGTCGATGGCTAGTTTTAGTTGTATATTTGTACCAGATTATTAATTATAGTTATAGTTGCTGAAAATTTTTATTTGGAGAATTACTTTTACTAGTTTTGTTTTTGTAACGTTTCTATATGAGAAAGTGTTTCTATGTTTAATTATTATTAGTACAGTATGTAAATATTTAGTATCCGCGCATTTATTTAAAGAAAAACTTAAATCAATTTTCCAAAAGTAGGCAATACTACACAAAACTAAAATTACATGATTATCTTAGGCACTAAGGAAACCTAATTTAATAATTTTAAAAAATAACAAAAATATTGAAGAACAAAACTAGGCAAAAATAAAATGAGCAAAAAAAAATTTATTTATTCATTTATTTTTCAAAATATATATAGCGGAAAGTACGTAGCATATGTATAGAATCTTATGGGAATTTTAATTATTTTATATTTGCGTTTTTATTTTATAACAACTTGACAGAAATTGCGAATATCAAAGGTTTACTTGTAGTTTAACCTGTTTATTTGTTTATATTTTTGTTGTTACAGCGACAAACAAAAACACGTAAACAATTAATTGATGGTATAGTATCTGTCAACGTAGACGTGCGACTAACTTGACAGATGCTACACCCGATAATTTTATTTACGTTTTAAAACAAAACAATTCTTAAAATAAATAACAACATTCTTTCTGCTTGAAAAAATTGATTTCAACAATTTTTTGTTTAACTAATCAACATTATTTATTTAAAAAAAAAGTATATTGCATTTTTATCATGACAAAATATTTATTTTTAACGGCAAATAAATGCATTAAAATATAATAAATAAATTCAAATTCTTTCGAAAATAATTCCAAAATTTATTGTTATATATTAAAAAATTAAAACAATTAAATTTTAAGAGACATTTTCGTATGCCAATTGGACCAAATCATGCAGATAAAAGTTTAACTTAATTTAACTCTGCCCCAACTGGTATGTACCGTATATTATACATGTTACATATTAATATTATAATGTAATATTACTTATCCTGATTGAAGCAATACAATTTTAAAGTCTATGTATGTATGTATGTATGTATGAAACAATTATGTAAAATGTATGAATATACCCCGATGTAATATTTATCGATTTGACGAAATTACTACATAGCAAAATTAATCAAAATATTTACATTGAAATATCATAAATATCGGTTTATTTATTGTTATCGTATGCTGCGGTACATAATTTATAATGTTATATTGACATTATATTCTATAATAAATGGCACTATTTGTATACATTTCTATTGTAAAAAAAATATTAATGTTTTATGTTAAAAATTATCTTGAACATAATTTCAATTATACAGTGTGTCCCCGGATAGGTGTTACAAGAGATTAGATGAGTCAATATTTTTTTCGAATAATAATCAAATAGCTTTGCTTAATCTAAAACTACATTAAAATGTAGCTTAATATCATATACAGTGTGTCTCAAAGCTGTAATGCAATATTCTGTTAATTTTTTTATCAATAATACGAGATCAATAATCAATCAATAACTACGAGAAGAGTGTAGGTTAGGTTAGGTCAAGTCAAATAAATTTGGTAGCAGGTTATGGAGAAGTTTAGTAAATTACAGACTTTTCTAAAGATAACTGTGTGAATATTTATTAGATTTACGGCCAATTTAATAATAATCATTTTTAACCAAATTTAAATTCAAGTTGACAAAAATTTATTGATAGCAATTTTAAAAAGTCCACAATAAAACAACTCGAACATGGCCGTACTTTGCTCTAGCCAGTAAATAGTGAACGATAGTTTTATTGACAGAAATAATAATTATGCTACGAGTATTACAAGTTCAAAAATCAATTTATAAAAGTGATTTTTGCTAAAAGTGCTTTTGACGTTTACTAAAAATTATTTATTAAGCAGTTTATAATAGTTCAATTAAATTTTGTGATACCAAATATAATAAAAATGATCAAAAATAGAAAAATTATTCATATTTGATCAAAAACAGAAGCAAAAAATTATTTTGAAATTAATGATAAAAGCACTATTTCACGAAAAAGTGAGGTGAGAATACGGGCCAATGTTTCTTTTTTGATTGAAAGTGGACTTTAGTTAAAAATATTTATTATGAAACTGGCTATTGTAAAATATGTTTTATATCTTTTATGATATTATTGAATGTAAAAATCACAAATATATTATTCTTCCAATATATATATAGCTACACTGTAAAAAATTAATGTAAATTCACATATTTTATAAATGTATTTTTGCAGACAAACTGTAATATTACGTCAATTATCGCAGTAAATATTAAAAATTCTGTTATTTTACTGTTAATAGTAATGTAAAATTACAAATATATATACATTACATTTTTTACAGTGTATTTATAACCGGAGTGCTATTTTGAGAGATCATTGTATTGTAAAGCACTGTTTACATCGTAAAATAGCGTAAGAATAGTAAATAAAACAAAAAACAAAACTCATAGCGACTTTATGATTACGTTTTACATACATACGATGCTTAAAATAAACTAACCGTTCTCGGTTTTTGCTCGCTGTTAACCTTAAAACCCCGAACGAAACAAAAATCATTTTATTTACGTAAGAATATTTGATTTGTTACAGCACATTTGAAACCTGCCGCAGATTTCAGTAAACATACACTCGTCAAGCCGAAAATATACCATGGAAGAGAAAAAAGACAAATTTCTACGAGCAGAGAAAAGGTAAGAAGGAATATAGATGCAATTTTCTAACAATTGAACATCGATGGGGAATAGTTTATAGATTGATTTACTTGATTTACTGATGAACTCCTTTAGCAAATTTACCAATTGTTTGAAAATCAATTGTATAAATCAGAATTGTTTTACGAACAAAATATTTATTTCGTTTATATTTTCTAGAATTTAAAAATATCTTTTCTTGTTAAGTCTTTGTTTACAAAGTGCGGAAAAAATGTTCATAAAGAACTAAAAAATGTTATTAATAATAAATTTGATACTAAAGCAAATAATTTTTGGAATTTATAAGTGGAACATGATATTGTTATGTACAAATTTACATTGATCTACAGAAAAAAAATGTGTATGTTTTGTTTTATTAAAAAAAAACAAGATATTAGAAGCATATAAGTAAACCAACCCACTTTGAAATTACATAAATACTAAGAAATAGAAATAAAAATTTTATATTTTTTCTACAAAAGTTGGAAACACTGTTCAAAAATAAAATTTTATAATTATTGTGCGTATGAAAGAATCTATCTTGGTTGGCAACATTGCATAATAATAAAGTTTCTCAATTTCTTTAAGCATTAAAATTGGATAAAATGTAGCTAAACTGAAATGTTATTATTTGTTTCTCTCAAAAAGTTGGCAACACTGTGCCAAAATAAAAATAATGTAATACTTTAAAAAAAATCTATTCTAAAAATTTCATTAAAATAAATGATACATACACTTTTATAAACTAAGTTCAGATTCGTCATCTAGAAGTTATATGAAGTATTTAGATATATATTTTTTTTTAATTTTGGGAAATGTTACAGACACCGTACAGCACCCCATTCCTCTTTTCCTTGCAATCAAAGTGTTAAAAATGATGAATACTTTTGGTGTATTCATGTAATGGAGTTAGATATTTTTTCTAGTTTTTTATATTTTCATTTATTCTTGTTCGTTTATTTATCACACAGTTCTCAATTATTCATCTAAACTTTATTTGAAATAATAATTTAATTGCAAGTAATCTATATATAGTGTGTCTCCGGATGGACCTAACTATACTTGTAAAGTTTCTTATTTTGCATTTTAGGAAGAACAATCATTCTTCATAAAAAGTTTTGCTTCATCTAGCAAGTCCGTAACCACTACCAAAATTTCGAAATAACATACATGGTGGTTGCAATTTATTACACAATTATCACAAAATACACAAAAACAAAGAAAATTTATTCTACATATTGCCTGCCCTCTTAGTGTTACACATTTTTCAACGACTGCTCTAAACTTTTCGAACACTAAGTGAATGGTATCGCCATTTATTTTATTTTTTATACTAGTATAAATTTTGCTATTACTTATTTATCTCAATAAAAATAAAAAATCAACTTTGAGATACAACGTTCAGATTAGATATGTGAGTTTCTATTGAAATTTCAAACATCTTTTCCTAGTACCTAATACTTATACTTTCCTTTCAAATAAAAGGTACTTTATTCTTAACCAAATTTCACGTTGTCTCGTTTTCTAACCACCCTGTATGTTATTTCGAAATTCTGGTAGTGGCTTGCTAGATGAAGCAATTTTTTTTATGATGAATGACTGTTTTTTCTAAAATGCAAAATAAAGAAGTTTACAAGTATAGCAAGGTCCACACGGGGACACACACACTGTATAGATGAAATGAGATGTTATTGAAAATTTCATGTAATTTAATATACAAATCATCTAAAATTTAGCTATCTCTTAAAATTAAAGGAAAGAGTTTTTCTAATTTTTGTGTTTGTTGTATATAGTATTTTGCAGGCTTTTAATGTCTAAATCAAATAATAGATTTACAGCTTATAGTATACCAATTTGATCTCTATTAATATAAATTGAAATAAAATAATTATAGGAAAATAAGAATATAACAAAGCAAACAAGTTAATTTTCTTATAAATATATTTATTAAAATTGTTCCTCAGTAACAAATACCAAATATTAAGTTTATAACAATTGCGTAATAGGCATAAATATCATTATTCAAATTTGGAAACTTCTTAAGATACAGATTTTTAAAATTTTCTTTATAAGTAAAAGAGTTACAATAAAAAGATCGGTTATATTTTTTTTTGTAATTTATAATAACACTAGTTTGAAACAAACATTGAAAATAGGATACTCTGTTCAATTAACATATAAAATAGTCATGAAATAATCACATCAATGTTTTTGTTTATCTTTTCTGAAGTAAAGTTCTAGTATAGTACGTTGAAATGTCAAATAAATATACTTTTTGTTTTTTTCATTTTCTAAAGACTATTCGTATACTAAAATAGATGAACTACTAAAATTAAACTTCTATAGTATAAGTCTTAATTTCGTCACTGTTGGGAATGTTTGAATTGGAAATGATTATAACATCAAATGATATTATATTTCTAAAAACATAACAGATTAATCTTTTCAATATTTATTTTTTTTATCTCACATACAAAAATATACCTAATTATTATTTGTTTAAAAACAAATTTTCTTCAAAAATTTATAATCTATCTATTTTAAATACAGATAAATTTAATTTTAATATTTAACATAAAAATATACATACATACACAATCACACCATATATCCAAAAGGATATGGCATAAACTCTTTCCACTATTCCGAAATTAGTTTTCTCCAAACATACATGCTTTTCTATTCCTAATAATTGGAAACTTTTGCTCCCGCAAAACACTTTTAATCATAGTACTCTCTCACATCTATTCATCGGACGCCCACGCAACGTATACCTTCAAAATCATTCACATATATATTCTTTTAATCAAACATTCATTAGACATTCGGTCAAGATGACCGAACCATCTTAAGTGACTAACACCAACGTTTGCAACATTTTTTTTTTTAAATATTTAATATTTTTATTTATTTATTTTTTTTAATTTATTAAAAACTCATGAGCTCTGACAACTTTTGAATGTCAATGACATTATTCATTTTATGGAGCAAATATTTTATATATAAAAAAAAAATTATATATTAAAATTAGCAATAAAATTTCAATCTCACTCGGAGATTTAAACATATATTTTGTCTTCATAGTTTTGACTCATTCGGTCAGGAAACGAAAAAGAAAAAAAACAGATTAGATATGTGTGGCGAGCCCGCTTTCATATATCTAGCGACAAATCAAGGTCCTACATAAATTCTGTCTGTTTCATCTTTCCACATTTTAACAATAATTATTGCAAAATAAGTGGGTGGGGGGGGGGGGCGTTTTAGTTAAACTTGTCCGACGATGAGTATATATGAATGTCTGTATGTACATTGGCCCCGACGCGACTGTTTCATGTAGTCAAGTGTGCTCTGCCCGGCTGCGGAAGTTCGAAAAGAGGAAACTTGCACTTATCGCGTCATGTCCGCACAGTAAATATTTCGTATATGTATTATTATGGTATATAGGTTATGTATTATTTAGATTATTGTATAGATCAGACATATTTTATTATGACAAAATAGATAGAACATACGGAATTAAATTTTAGATGTTTATTTTGTCAATTTTGGATAAAAATATTTGAAGGAAACTAATTTCGACATAGTTTGTACCACACCCTTTTAGGTACATGGTGTGATTGTGTATGTATGTATACATTATAGTAGAATTATCTATTCTATATAATAATTCTATAAAGTAGTCGTTAGTTTTCTTCAGGCTTTCACGGCCGATATCCATTAAATTTATAGAATTTTCTAGGTTGGTATGCCGTAGTCGATCTATCCTCATTGCAGACGTTTCGCTATACATCATAGATGGCATCCTCAATTACCAAGTACTGAGGATGCCATCTACGATGTATACAGGGTGTAACAGAATAACTATTCTTAATTTTCAGAAATGATAGAGGGCACATAAAAAAACATTTTTTATTAATAAACTAGTGTCCGGAAATTTTTTTTTTTTTTTTTCGGCAGTCGATTGTACATCGTTACAACTTGTGTATCGAAAATGGTGGTCGTAACTTCGAACAATTTTTATAAAGTTTAATGCGCTATTATTTCTAATAAAATGTTCCTTAACTTAACTACTCTGATGTTGTAATAATTAAGATTGTTTTTAACGATATCTAGTGTATCTTGGCACCGAGAAATTTCCGGACACTAGTTTATTCATAAAAAATGTTTCTCTAAGTGCACCCTATCATTTCTGAAAATTAGGAATAGTTATTCTGTTACACTCTGTATAGAAACGCTTGCTATGAGGATAGAACAACCATGGTATACCAGCTCAGAAAATTCTATAAATTCAGGCGTTAGTTTTGTTTATATATTTTCGCACAATCTTGTAATTATACATACTTACAGCGTTACAGCCATTGTTGATAAATCGTTTAAATTAAATTTACTACACTTCAACAAGTTTTCATAGCAACCGACAAAAATTACAATGCTATTAGAAGTTTTAATCTAACTTCGTAAATTAAAAAAGCTGAATTCTATCTCGTTTTTCTTAAACTTTTGCTCAATTTTATTATAGTGCATTTATTAACCTTATATTGTAATATACTTGCTTTAAAACATTCCATTATTTATCTTATGTTTAATCTGAGAAATTATTTTTTTTGTCACCTAGGTCAATAACAATTTTTTTCTTTTACTAATAGATAACAAAAATAATCAATATTTGTCACTTTTTGAAATTGGTTCAGAATTTCACTCTTCTAACAGGTGTGAGCCAAATTATTTAATAAGAAATTTAAAAAAAAAAAATTTTTAGCAAATGCAATTATATATGAAAATTTAATATATATATAAATTAAATATAAATATTATTAAATATTTTAGTAACAAATATTTTATTTTAAGTCTACTAAATAATACATATAATTTTTTTATTACATTTCTCAACTTTTCACGCCTGTCGGCACCGCAAAACGCATGACAAATTTGTAATAATGGTTGTATCTAATTAAAAACATAAATATTTAATAATTATTACATTATATATGAAATTTATTAATAAATATTAATATACTTATAAATTATAATTTTTTTGTATAGTAATTAAATTTTATTTTTAAATTTAAAAGAAATTTAATTTCGTATAGAATCTGAAATATAATATTTTGTCATAAACTAATAATGTTTTTATTTGCTTATACAGGGTGGTATTGGTCCACATGCCCACGATCTCACTGTGCACTTGGAAATAGATGGTGTACAGCATTTGTTGGACCTGAAACTCAACAGAGATCTACTGCCTAAGGGTTATTTTCGGAAATATCAGAAAAATGGAAAACACGTCGTTCACAGACCAGACCCTGAGGTAATATTCTTTTTTTTTTCATATTTCAGTTAATCATTATAAGATCGATCTTTCTTTAAACCATTGAATATATTCACAATTATTTTAATTATTTATTTGAAAAACTGTGTAGTACAGGATTAAATTATTGTACAAGCTTTTATATTTTTTAATTTCTGAATATAGTACCAATCTGTAACACAGAAGTAACAGTAGAACATATATCATCGCGCAATCTAAAAAATATTTTAGCGTACAAGCAAAAACGTAACATCCCAAATACATTGAAGAAAGCACTCGAAGATATTCCAAACACTATACAAAACATTACAAACTATCTTAAAGACATAAAGTTATTGTCACTCAGATTTGTATTATTTGGCTGTTTAAATTTATTAGAAATCTCACGTAGCTAATTGTTCATTAAACAAATTAATGCATTTATAACTTACAATATAACTATCAACAATTATATAACTATTTAACATTTTTTTATTAAATAATTCATTATATATTTAAAAACGAATATTGTTTTCTAAATAAATATTTTGATTTTTAATAACGTGTTTTATAATAAATTACATTTTAATAAACGCCATATACTTTTAAAAACAATTTTAAATATTTCACATATGTAAATATAAAGTTTAATTAAAAATGTTTTTTGTAAAAACATAAATATTAATTCAAACAATAAATATAAAATATATATTTTTAAAATGGAAAATAATATATATTTTTATTTAAAAGTAAACAATATCATGTATTCCGCCCTATTGAATTTGTCAATATTTATTGGAAAAAAAAACATATTGCCAAGCCTTTTATGTATATTATGCGTGATTATTTTGTGTATAAATTAATAAATTATAACTAGTTTTTGTTTTTGTTGATATGCAAAATAGATTACAACACAATAGATATATTAAATGCACAATAGAACAGTGATTGAAGTAGAATACATCGTAATGGTTTGTGAGTATATATGCTTTTGTAATTTATTTGAAGCAAAAACAAACATTATTATAATTGTCTACATAAACTGTTTTATATTAGGAGAACTAAATTGTGATATAATTGTTGTATAATTATTATTTGTTTTATACAAATTATTTTAATAAATATAATTATTATTGCATTAAAAAAATTAAAATCTTGTTATATAGCGTGTCGCAACAGCCATAAAGAGATATCAAAATAGAAGCCACGAAAAATTTTAATTTAATAAAATTATAACGTTTAAAGGATTATAATTTTTTAAAAGTATATTATTTTAATTTGTAATTGAGTTGAACAAAGTTTAATATATCTTTTTTTAAAACAAGACGTTTTGAAATAGTAAAAAATAATACAGACTTCTGAGTCTAATGATGCCTGTAAACAGTGCAGGATTTACGTATAAGCTACAGAAGCTATAGCTTAGGGCTCCTACTCTCTTAGGGGCCCCAAAAAAAATTGTCCGACTGAGCAAGTGTCATATATATTTAAATATACTGCAGCATTATTTGTCCCAATGCCGCACGTCCGGGACGTCTCATACTTTTCACCCAACTTTTTTAACGCGTCTTCGAAGAACAAAGCGTTATTGTGCCTAGGGTTTGCATTACCGATAACCGGTATTACCGGTAATTATGACTGCCGAAATTACTGATAAATTTCGAAAGCAAATGCCGGTAATTACGGTAATTTTTAAAATTATTTCATTATTATTTTATAATAGAAATGGAACGTTTAAAGTATATAATTTCAGTTTACCCCTCTAGGTATCCGAAAATAATTTGTCACTGACATAGAATATCTGAACTTATAAAGGGCCCCATATCTCAAATAGCTTAGGGCCTTATCAAGTCTAAATCCGGCCCTGCCTCTAAAGACGAAAATAAATAAATAAAATAAATAAATTTGTGAAACAATCAAGTTACCAATTTTTATTTATTTATTTTTATTATATTTATTATTTTAAAATGTTTCACCAAGATACAACTACAAATTTTCTGTCAAATCTCACTAATATAATACAATATATTAAGCTTGAGTTATTAGTAGAGTACGGTGGTCGAGTACGTACTATTCCATTATTAGCATAATGTAAACTAATATATGTAAAATAATTTTGGGATAGTGAAAAACGAGTCTAAAGATTAGTCTTTCACTATTTGAAAATGTGTATATTATGTTAATAACAAGATAGTACGTACTCTACCACTGTATTCTAGCAGACTTTAGAGATAGCATCAAAGTTGAATAATTATTCGGTATTTGACCTATTCGGTCATGTTTTTATTATACGGTGTTCGGCCAAATATTCATTTGAAATTTAACCGAACATTCATTATTCGGCTATTTGCCTGAACTACTATTCGTGTAAAGTTCCCTACCTATATGTACGATACTACATAAACACAAATAATTGCTCTCTTTTTACAATGTGGTGTTAGTGGTAGACAATTATTTTACTCTATCACGCACCGATAATAGGTATTTATACTAGTTCTACTGTACTTTTTGTTCTACCTGGAAATATAATTTAATAATAATTAATGTTCCGTTCACAAATTTTTCTATTATATATATTTTTTAACTTTATAAATTTCTAATGTTTAAGGTAAAAACTTAAAAAAATATTTTTTCTAATTATAATAGTTTTTTTTAATTATAGTTTTTCATTAAAAATTATTATTAATGTTAATATTTAAGCGTTAATTATATGCAATATAATTTCTACTAAATTATATTTTTATCCAAGAAAAAAAAAAGCGAAAAGGTCATTGTATGATAGCAATTCTAGAGTAGATAAAACATTTAAAAATGTAATTTTTATCGTGTAGAATTATTATAAATTGCATTATTTTTTTATCTATATTTGAAAATGCTAACTGTATTTAATTGTTTAATATACCGTGACTATTATGTAGATATAGATAATTTCAAGGTCTTATATCCTGTTGCTCTAAATAATTATACTTTCAACCTGACACTCGACTTTTTTGTTGATTTTTTTCGTCGTTAAATCGATTAAAATAGAACGGATATTGGTTCTTTTTCAATTATTTATACAATACTTATGACAAGTTTATTTTTCCGTCTCATAAAATTGTTAATTACTAATTTTGTTTTGTCCCTAAATTTTGAACTAATAAAATGAAGACAGTAAAATATATTTATAAATAAAGTAACAATTCCGAATGTAAATTACGATTAAAACAAACAAATTTGATATGTTTTTGTTGTTTTTGATTTCACATTAGTTTATCTTGCATTATAATATTCAATTGTTTTAGAAATTGAAAAAAATAACTTTAAATAAATAATCGTAAGAAACGAATAATGATAATATTATGTCAAATTAAGAAAGACAAATATTTTCTCAAATTAAGTGTTTAATACCTAGCTACTAATAAAACTTACAGTTTTACATATTTATATCATGCAAAACTTTGGATTTTTTAAATTTTAGAACTCATTATATAAAATAAAACGGCTTCAGGTTTAAGTTCTGTATTAATATTTATTAAAAAATCGAACTCAACGTCCGTCTTCATCAGGAAAACTGATACAAATCAGTTTTATCAGTTTTCCTGCTGAAGACGGACGTTGAGTTTATCGAAACGTTGATTTTTTAATAAATTAACACAGAACTAACCCAAAGCCGTTTTATTATTTTTTTAATTTCAATTTACAAAATTTATTCAGATTTTTCTTGAAGAAAATTAATAATACTTTTATGAATTTAAGAAAATAATAAATTATTTATTCATTTATCTAATTTCAAAATCTGAACAAAATAAACGGAATTTGTTACAAAACGAATCAAAGTATTACTGTAACTGCGATATGTATTAATGTGTATGTGTTTTTTTTAGTTCTGATCTTATAATAATTATATAAATTTTAACAATACTCATATCGAAATGAAGACGCGGATATGATATGATACCAGCTAATATGTTATATATCTAAAATTCTTTTAATTTTTTTTTAGGAAGTTGAACTGTGCCAATATCAAGGAAATCTCCGAGGAGTTTCTGATTCATGGGCAGCGATTTCAACATGTCGTAAGGGTCTGTCTGGAGTTATTTACGACGGCAAAGAATTACATCACATAGAAAAAGCGACCGATGATCATGTTCATATCTTAGATGATTTGCATTTTATTTATAAACATTCAGATTTAATTGAAACGAATAAAACTTGTGGATACGAGGGTGATGCACATCATTCTACTTTACATGAACATAATAGAATATTAAGGGTGAGTTTTAATTCTTCTTTATTGATCTTATGAAAAGTGTATTGTGTGAGGAATATTAAAAAACAATATTAATTTATCAATGAACAATTATGCAATTATATTGTCTTTGAAACGCCTCATTGTTTGGTCAGTTAACATCTAAATCACTTTGTTAGACTGCATTGTGTTTAACGTTTTATGCAGACGGCCCTGACTGTGTAAGATAGAAAACGATGTATATTGCAAAAGTGGAAATGAGTCAGTTCAGATCATTTAGTCATCTTGAATGTCAATGAACGATTAAGCAAAATACTATTTCTAATGTGATTGGATTGCGTAGTGAACACAAAATATACTTATTTCAACATTTTATCATAAAACAGGAATATATTCAAATCTTATTTTATTTAATAGACCCTGAAATATTTTTAAAATAAAATATGACATTGAATAATTTTTATCTTTAAAATTTTTTCAAACTAATTTTGTCGATTGGCATAGCCGAGCGGTTTGTGCTCGTACCTCTGCGGACCCGGGTTCGAATCCCATTTGGCGCATAGATATTTGTGATGTCTGTACTGTCTAAAATTACTTTGATATTAATGTGTTAAAAAAAACTTATTTTAAACTTAATTATTTCATTAAATTAATTAATTAATCAATGTATAATTATATAATTATTAGCTGTATAATGTTACATTTTAAATTTTAAAGATTTTTTCTTACTGACTGACATTTAATTAATTTTAACTTATAAAATGAACTTTTTTTGGTCGTATCTTTTTTTTTTAGTTTATTAACGTGTATTATAACGTTTGTGCAGTTTATTTTAGTTGTACTTAATTAAAAAGTTAAACAGTGGTTTCAATATAATTAATAAATGAACTTGAAGCAAAAAATTAAACTAAATTAAATGGTAAACAAATTTAAAAGTTTGCGTAATTGTTAATATTTGTATATACTGTAAAATATGAATTTATTTAATAATTCATATTAATATGGATTGAAAATCTAATCTAATTATGAATTTTTTTTTTGTAGTATAAAAGGGCAAGTGAACCACAAATTCGCGGCCCTTATAACGCAAACAAACGTTCGAGATACGTTGAATTAGTTTTAGTTGTAGACAACAGAGAATACAAGGATATGGGTGAAAGTTTATATAAAGTTTATCAACATTGCAAGGATATTGCTAATATTATTAACGCTGTAAGTTTTCTGTTTATTATAATTAATGGTATATTTCAAAAATAACAAATTTCAATATCAACAGTGATTTATACTAGTAAAAATGAAATGATTTTTATTTATTTAATGCTACAATTTTAAGTAGTTTATATAAAATTATATAATTTTTATTATAAAAAATTTTGCATAAATTTTCACCAAAATGTTTTAAGTAAATAATCATAAATTGTTTGTTTATAGCATATTCTTATCTTTGAAATATATCTTAGTCATTTCCTAATATTTTTATTATAATAATCTAAAAAGTATAACTTAATTTTTGACAGTTGTATTCATCGTTAAACATATTTATCGCGTTGGTCGGTGTTGTCGTATGGACAGAACACGACGAAATTGACTTATCGCCGAGTGGCGATAAAACTTTAACAAATTTCCTTCATTATCGCCGAGAAAAACTAATTAAAGAACATCCGAATGACAACGCACAACTTTTAACGTAAGTTGCTAGTCGAAATTAGCGAGTCGATTTTGTGTGTGTACAATTTTAGCGAACATTGTTTTTCAATTTACTGTTTCGTAGGAAATTTGTTTTCAATCGTGGCGTAGTGGGTAAAGCGCTGAAGGGGCCCATTTGTACGTTTGAATATTCAGGCGGCGTCTCTATGGATCACTCGACGGTTGTCAGTTTAGTTGCTACAACTGTTGCGCATGAAATGGGACACAATTTCGGTAAGAAATTATTTTCATGAATACTGCGTTAAATTTATTTTTGAAATTTGTAATATAAATTAAACATGTTTAACATTAATTAATTCTATATCACTGCTATTCAAAATAATAGCCTGTTAAAATTGGAATTCTGAGATTGCGGAATCTCAGAATTTTTGTTACTTTTAAACAGAATTGATACAGAATACACCTAAAAGTTGATCACCGAAATATTATCAAATTGAATTTAATTACGGCGCTAATAAATAACAAATGAATTTTTCAGGTATGGAACACGATACGAATGAGTGTCAGTGTCCACAGGAACGTTGCATAATGGCGCCGAGTAGTTCGTCATTATGGCCAACACATTGGTCATCATGTAGTTTAGAATATCTAGCGTTGGCATTCGAACACGGTATGGACTATTGTTTACGCAATAAACCAGCCGCATTATTCGATAGTCCGGTGTGCGGTAATGGTTTTGTCGAACCAGGCGAGCAATGCGACTGCGGATTGTTGCAAACTTGTACGGATAATCCATGCTGTAATGCGACCACTTGTATGCTGTACTCCAATGCTAGTTGTGCTACTGGAGAATGCTGTGATCTAAAAGTAAGTCAAAATTATGTTTTATAATATACATATTTGATATTAGTATAAGTTTTTCTTTTTCATTAAATTTTATTCAATTGAACATTTGTCTTTTAAATTCAAGATTAACTTCTAAAATTATACATATAATAAAATAGTTATTTATATATAACTACAAAATTTTGAAAATGTGAAATAGGTCTATTTTTGCTGTAAAGCGTTAATAATATAAAATGAAAATATAAGAAAGTAGTAGTGACAGATTTATAAAATCGAGTTTTTCCTAAAATAATAACTTGTTTGAAAATACATTTATAATGTTTTATTGATGCTCAAATAAATAATTTATTCAGTAATTAAAATGATACATTTTGCGTTACAATAATAAAACAAAAATTATTTGCTATTTGAACAAAAAACTATTACATAAGTTAATAAAATATTTGTTGTTAATGAAAATCGAACATCAGTTTATGGAACTAACTATATTATATGATATGCTTTACGCATGCTTGTTTTATATTATATTAATAATAAATGCTATATTTTCTAATAGACTTGTCGGCCAAAATCAGCTGGAACATTATGCAGAGCAGCAGATTATGAATGTGATTTACCCGAATATTGTACAGGACAATCTGAATATTGTCCATCAGATATTTATAAAATGGATACGGAAATTTGTGATGGTGGCAAGGTAAAAATATTAGAAGTATTATTATTATTATTATATCTGTAAAAATTATTTGTTTGTTATTAAATTAAGTAATATATCGTATAACATGAATTAATAAATGTTATAGGCTTTTTGCTATCAAGGTTCATGCAGAACACGTTCAGATCAATGTAAGCTTTTATGGGGTAATACAGGTCGATCTAGTGACGATCAATGTTATAGTATGAATACAAAGGGCTCAAGACATGGCAATTGTGGTTATCATAGAGTTAATCAATCTTATATTAAGTGTGAAGATGAGTAAGTAACAAATTCAATATTCAATATATTATTATATCTGCATTGTTAAAAATGATATCGCATTACAGAAATGTTCTCTGCGGTATGCTTCATTGTCGTCATTTGAATGAACGATTAGAATTTGGCATGGAATCCGTTGCAATTTTATCGCAAAGCTTTATCAATTTAAAAGGATCTATAATACCATGTCGTACAGCTATTGTTGATCTTGGTATTAATCAAGTTGATCCTGGTTTAGCGCCAGATGGTGCTAGATGCGGTGAAGGAAAGGTAAACGAAATCGAATACGTGTAAAGATTTGATTAAGTCAAGAACTGAAACTAATGATTTACTCTCGCTTGGTTTTTAGATGTGTGTGAATCAGAAATGTATGGCTGTAGATAGTTTACGAGCAAATATTCATATTTGTCCGCATGATTGTAATGGACATGGGGTGTGTAATAGTTTAGGACATTGCCATTGTAGAGATGGTTTTGCGCCGCCCTTTTGTGATTATCCTGGAACAGGTGGATCGGAAGATAGTGGACCTGCTGCAGATCCAAATGGTAAGGGGAACAACTTATATCTGATTGCTATTTACAAAATGTTTCCAAACATCAAAATCATTATTTTATTCGTTTCCATCTATTGAAAAAAATCCCATATATTTTCTTCACAACCTAACCTAACTGTCAAACTGGCTTTCAACCTTTATATCAAGTCAATAGTGTTATATTTCCATTTTTTTTGGTACAATAGAAATAAATATGAAATAACAATTCTTTTCGTTTTTTTCTATTTCAGCCCGCAAAGAATTTGTAATGGCAATGTATATCATTTTCTTGGGTGTAATACCCGTGATAGCAATTATTGCATTCCTAATGTACTACACGAAGCACAACGTAAACTTCAAGTGGCAGAAACCGAATACAGCGTACGTAGCAATCACAAACTGTTTGAAGCATGTTAGATGTGGGTGTAATGCATGTTGTGGTGGTAGAAAACAACCGACCGTTCCTACACTGTCGCATCAAGTCGCTAATAAACAGCAAACGGGCTCGATCCGAAATCTCAATCTCGAGATCAAACCCACCGGACTCGTTTACACGACTAATATGCAAGTTCTAAATGATTTCGCGAGCTGTAGTAGTAGTAACGTACAACCCGTGACCCAGAAACGACGTATGTCTTTTAAGAATATTAAGAATTTGAAAATTAATACCAGTTTGAGACTAAAGAAAAGTGATAATAATAGTATTCATACGCCGAAAACTACAGAAACATTGTGCTATGACAATGATAACGAATTGCACTTTGTTAATGTTAAAAATTTAACCAAACAGTTTGATAAAGATAATAATGCTCATTGTTAACATTGCATGCATTTCATAGAAACCATAATCTTTAATTTATAACTATAAAATGCGCCTCTCATAACTACAATTGCCCCCACCTCCACCCCACCCAGTATTTTATTATATATTTAAGTAAATTTTATTTTTTATTATAACTAATTGGATTAAAATTTGTTCGTAAATTGTTATTTTATTTTTGAATTATTTTAATTTAAAATTATGCACAGAAAATATTTAGTATTGAATTTATTGTTGCCAATTATTTGAATGAGAGTAAATATTCAGATAAATTAATTAAAAATTAATTAAGAATTATAAATTCGTGCACATTGATTCTCTTATTTTTGAGATAAATATAATTATATTAAGCTGTTTTTTTTAACGTGCTGGTACTCCAAAATAATCTGATTAAATATTAAATTAAATGGATTATTTTCTTATATAGACTGAATGTTGCTCAATTCTAATCGATTCTAATAGCTAACTTTTAATAATAAATGTTCCTATTGATATAATGTGATTACTAATGTCAATTTTATTTTAAAAATACCAAAGATAATCTTTACTTTATGTTTTCTATTATATAATAATAAAAATATAAAATATTTTTAAATAATTAGAGTAATTTTAATTCCATAGTTTTGGTCAGAATTCGGTTTTAACTAATATCAATTTTGAGACAATTTAATTGTCCATCCAGACTAGTACTAAAACACCCAAAAACCGGCGTTTCTAGTACCAACACAATTATTTATTGAAAAAAATAAATAAATGTAGTTTTATACTGTGGCCAAAGAAATATAAAATTAAATCAAATATTATGCTCGAGTCGAATACATTTACGAACGAATATTTAGTGATATTTAAATAATATGTTAATTTGCAGTTTGCTTTTTTTTGTATTTTATGTAATAATAATAATAATATACTGTATGTTGTATGTGATATAGATCTGCATGTTTTTACGTAAAAATAAAGTAATTTTATACTTTTATTATACTTTCTATGTGTTTATTTCTAGTTACTTAATCAATATTCATTAATTTTAGCTTTGCATGTTGTTGGTGTTGGTCCTAACTTACCGTAGTGCTGTATAAAACGCTAAATACATTTGATTAAGCATGAAGCATTTTATCCAACAGGTCAAAATCACCAGGAAAAGGATTTTCATCTGAGCCCGCAATACGCAACGACGATAATTCATCCTTGCTGCAGGACCATCACAGTACAGCAGCCGCTACATCCGGATTTCAAAACGAATTTTTCGGTCAGTTCAAAGGTTTCAAATTGGCTCCAATAAAATCATCTGAACCGGAAGTGAAACAACCGCAACGAAGTGCACCGCCTGTACCAGCTGTTCCTACTGTGCCATCGATTATCATCAAAAGCCCGAATCATTCCAAATGCTCGAATATGAATCAGAATTTAGAAGTTAATCGACCAAATGGATGGAATATTTCGAATTCAAATAAAATACCATCAGTTACTAATGCACTTTTAAATACTAATAGTACGTCAGTTGCGCCTGCTCTGCCTCCACCTAATCCCGGATCGAATGCAAGACCATTGATATCAAGTCCGATTTTGGAAAGTTCTACTAGCAATGCAAAAGAATTGCAATCGCCGCTTAGAAGTGCTCCTAAGGTACCTGTACCTATGAGACCTGCTCCTAATGCACCTGCAACCGAAAAAGAAAGACCTTTGTCGAGTCCCAATTCTATAATACATTCAGCTGTTATTATTCCAGAAGAACCCAAGAAATCCAAAGAAGGCGGTAGCACTCTAAACAGAATTGCTTCGTTTCTAAAATCAAAGGATGACAAATCCAAACCAGTTACAAATACAAATTCCTTACCAAGAACAAATGTCAAAGCCAATAAAATTTTGGATAAAAATGCGTTACGCACTATGGAAATTTCTGGTCCGATTCCACAGAATGAAATTGAAATAGCCGTAACAGCTCTTCCAGTTGACGATGAGAAAAATCGAGCGGTTGTAATGCGAGCACAAAGTCTACGAGATACCAATGTAAAGCCTCGTCCAAATATACCAAATTTTGGTTCTATGCGACAACCAAATTTTAAACGTCCTACAAGTATTCCGGTTGGCAATCGACCGAAGAGTCCACCACCCAGACCGCCTCCTGTAGATATGAAAATTCCAGGTTTACCCGGTTATCAGAAACCAACGACGACAATAAAAGCAGATGATAAAAAACCAGAGTATCATTACGATGATTGTATGAATGAAGTACCTCTTGCAAAGATTTCAGAAGAATCGCCGACTAATGGCGATAATATTTATGCTGTGATTGAAGAAAGTCCTAAATCATTGGAGAAGGTTAAAAGCAATTCAGGTAGTAGTGAAAGTGTCGGTTTATTAGGAGAAATAGTGACGGAAATACAAAACAGAAACTTTGATTCGATTTATTCTACATCTACTTTAGCTCGTAAACAGAAAGAAAATTTAGAAAAAGAGAAAAAGAATAAACTAAATGGTAATGAGAAATCGTTAGAGCCGCCGCCGCCGCCGTCGGACGCGAGTGAAACATACGTCAACACATCGTCCATTTATAAAAGTCCAGAAAGTGTATACAGTAATATGGGAAACTTAAAATCTAGTGCGAGCTCTACGGCGAGTGGCTACATTCACCCGTCCGCAGTAAATGTACCGAAAGTCAAACCGGCTGCTGTTAGTAGCAGCGTTAATTCGGAAGCGAAAACAACAACAAATACCCAGCCAAAAAATGTTCTAACTACATTTAAGAGTGATCCTAAACCTTTCTCATCCACTTTACAGCGAAGTGCTGGTCCTCTAGCCTCAACTTACAAAACTAGTGCAAGTCCTACATTAACCAAGAAAACTAATGCAGAATCCACTAATCAAAATCAAGTAAACACTCCTACTTCTCCTACTACAAAATCTATAAAACCACTTAGTAGGCAGACGACGCCTCCAAATATAAGTAATAAACAGACTACGCCTACTATTACTAGACAAACTACGCCTCCTAATTTAAACAATAACAAACAATCCACACCCGCTAGTAATATAACTAGACAAATTACACCTCCAAACTTGCGAACTAGAAAACCCTCTCCTACCCGAAATGTTCCTTCTTCTCCTAAAAATATTCCGAAATCAACAGCTAAAGGCACGAATTCGAACAGTCCGGATTTAGTGATAAGTTGCTCGAATACTACAACATCGACAACCAAATCGCCCGACGTACTAAGCGGTAATGCAAATAAACTAAATAAACCGAATGGCATATTACCGAAACCACAAAATATAGCTGCTCCAAAAACTGTCAAATCGGTAACAAAAAATTCAGTCGATAAAAAACCGTTACTTAAATCGAATAGTGACGTAAAACCGCCGATTAGTGCAAAAATCGTCAATAAAGCTAACTCGGATGTGAGTAGTAATAATAAAGTTTTGCCGGCTGCATCGAGATTGGCCGCTAATAAAACTTCTTCTAACGTTGCGAATTTACAGCAAAAATTCGAACAAAAACCGCCAGTCGCTTCAAAAGTTGTCGCCAAAAAAAAGTAGCTCCTTTTATTCTTCGATGACATTTGTATATAACTTATTCTTATTATCAAATAACACAATCGAAAACAAAAGAGTTGTCGTTCACGAATGTTTTTCAGTAATTATAGGAATCGTTACATAAATCAATTGTTAGGTAATAAATTTGAAGCTATATTTAATTGCGAGAAGAATCAAAAGTACTAATCAGATAAACTAATTATAAGTAAGTCGTTTTTTTTAATTTATTATTTATATAATTAATATTTACGCAATGAACTAGTGCTTTCTAATAAACTCGAACGTTTTAGCTCGAGTTAATTATTATATCTAATTTTATTCGAAAACGATTTAATGTACTTGACTGTATTTTACATTTTTAAATAATTAATCATATTTAAATTACATTTTGCTAGCACTAGTTTAAATTGTGTTTTAGTTTTAAGTACATATATTGTTTATAGTAGATGGTATTTATAACAGATATATAAGTATATGAAAGCTTATCTGTGTTACAATAAAATTATTTTTATATGAAAATTACGACAAATTAAACATTTTGTGCGGTCAGCTCTTTTAATTTTCGACTGTAAATATAGTTAGATTTATAAGAGAACATTTTTGTAGGACAATACAGCATGAAGTAATAATTAACATATTGTTTGTATAGTTTTCCGTTTGCATCTGAATTATCATGTCAAAGTGTTATGATGACGTATGAATATAGTTACGTATATATCATCTATTATATTTCTCTATGATTTGTGAAGAAATGCTCATTTTAATGACCGTGAAATTTTTTCTCTTGTAAAACTAATTATACTCGGCTACTACTTGGTGTTTCGACTGAAATATTAACGTGTTATTCGTCAAACTTATTATTATTATTGCAATATTATACGTTCCCTGTTGTGAGATATTTATGTCATTAACTAGTCTTAAGATTTTTTTTATTTAATTCACAAGTTGTGTTCAAGCATTTCGTTATTTAGATATAATAAAAAAATGTAATTCTTTTTTTTTTAATTCGCCGACATTTTCAAGACAATCATTTTGTTTTTATACTTATAGATGTACTTCATAGTAGTATTAAATTATATCTGCCTTGACATAACATTTATTGTAAATATGCCAAAGATTTATTATTATATTATTCGTATTTTACAAAACAAAAACTTATTAAAACAATTTCAAGAAAAAAGTTTTTTTTTATGCCTAAATAATAAACAGTTATTCTTTATTATAAGATACACACACACACACACACATATATATACTTTTTTTTTGATGTTTTTAATTATTTTGAGACTTTTGGTTAAAATATTTTATTGTAAATTCAAATATATAATTATGATTAGAATACCATGAAATGTGTGCTGTCGAAATTACAAATATCAATTTGTTTTAAAAGTGAAATCAGAAAAAGTCAAACTAATCAAAATTTGAATGGTAACAAATCGAAATTTGATTTTATACACAATTAATACTATTTATCTTTACTGTCTAATGTCCGTTTATTTTTACTATTTACGCCCGGTTAAATTCGATAAATCTTCGATTGAACTATAAATAATCACACGTTTCACTTCTTCACTTGTCGATGAATCTTTACTTGGTTTGATATGATCGACTTTTTTAAGTAATTCTTCTATAACTTCTTTTGCATCTGTTTGACTAGCTCTAGATATTTGGCTGGTTTTATTATGTGAAATTTTACTGGGCATTTGCGTACTACTAATTATTGTTTTATTTTTCGATTCATATTCATGTAGAGCTTTTTCTAAAGCATCTAATATTTTATTTCGTTCTGACCGCATTCTTCTCTGACGTATTATTCTTGGTTGAATTTCGTCTGCTGCTCTAAAAATATTTTTACATACAGTAAAGACTAGATTTTTTCTTCTTCACCTACAAATTTTTTTAGTATAGATTTTATAGGATTCCACATTTTCTACATAGTAAATAATATCTCAAAGATACCTGAAAGAGAATTTATATCTAGGACAATGATAACCTGAATTTGTCATTTTATAGAACTTTTAAATGAATACAAATATTATTCCGAAAAAAGACCTATCTATGAGTCAAGTCTACAAATTTGTAATGTGAACAAATAGTTAATATTTCACTTACTGTTCAAATCCTTGCTGTCTTCTAAAATTTAATAAGCTTGCTTCTTCTATTCTTCTAATATAAACTAAACGAACTTAATAAAAAAAAATAATCTTCAGTTAGAGTTGATTGATAATGAATAAAAATAATAGTAAACCTGAATCAACAGCATGTACAGGTGTTGCAGGAAATACATTTTCATCTTCACGTTGTTGTATGATGCAACCACATAATGTTCTAATTCTAGTTATAATATTATGCAACCAATTTCTATCTGCTCTATTCTGTCTTAATTCATCTCTAGGGTTTGTTGCTCGTGATGAATTTGACATTTTTATTCAATTTTTGACATTTTCTCCAAATATTTTGTTTTTAAACAAAAATTAATATTTTAATAAAACAACTAAAATATATACAGGGTATCTAACGACGAGTTTACTCTATCCGTATTTTAAAATTTTTATAATATAATATTACGAAATTTGGTATTTCGATATGCTCAGTCGAAGTAAAATATTAACAATACGAGATGCACCACTCTCGGTTTAATGTATGTAAATTATATTTTTTAATTTTATTAAAAATCTGTCAACTTTCAATATAGGACATGTTACACAAAGTAACACTATTTTTTTAACATAAAATTCATTAAAATAATAAAGAAATGGGATTTTTTTGAAAAAATAATAAGATATTTCAAAGCTTTCTAATAAGACCCCGTTGGATAAATTAAAAATACTTGCTTACAATCTTGAGATACAGAGATACAGTTGTTACCGATTTCACACAAAAAATTGAAATACTTCGAAAACATTTGAATTGAAGTAAAATGTTTTTAGTGTATCATATGTAAAATTTTCTCGTAAATTCGAAGATAAAATAAAAAATAGAGTATTTCATTTAAAATAAAAAAGCTAGGGTCGACTTCCAGTTAAACTGGAAGTGGTATCTTATTGAAAATATTTTACTTCGACTGAGCATATTGGAATACCCTTATATATATACCAAATTTTATAACAAAATATTATATAGTTTTTAAAATGCAGATAGTGTAAGCTCGTCATGGGACATACTGTATATGATATATATATATATATATATATATATATATATATATATATACATACATACATACATACATACACAATCACGCCATGTACCCAAAAGGGTGTGGCACAAACTCTATTCATCATTCCGAAATCAGTCGCCTCCAAACATTCCTATCCAAACAAGCAACTTTCGCTTCATCCACATTCATAATTCCTCTCATACATGCTCATCTATTCCTACTACTTGGAAACTTTCGCTCACGCAAAACACTCTCAATCATACCACTCCAGCTACTCATCGGACGTCCACGCAAACGAATACCATCAAAATCATTCAAATATATCTTTTTAACCAAACGTTCATTAGACATTCGTTCAACATGGCCGAACCATCTTAACTGACTAACACCAACTTTTGCTACAACATTTTTTTCAATTTCACACTCGTCATACACTAGTCTATTTCGTACCCGATCTCTCCTAGTTACACCACATACACCACGTAAAAATCTCATTTCCACAGCAGTCATTTTCCGTTTATGCTTCTGCAACCAAACCCAACATTCACTACCATACATCAACGTAGGCACCAAAACTGCATTGTATATACTCAAACGGGCTTCTTTGGAAACATTTACATTCCTAGCAAAAGTTCCCAAAGCACCCAAAACCTTACAACCAGCATTTACTCTCCTTTCAATTTCACGATCAAAACGGCCATCTCTAGACAGCAAACTACCCAAATACACAAATTCATCTACCTGCTCTAAACGTGTACCATCAATATATACATTACATTCGGTCATCAAGTCACCCTTCTCAAAAACTAAAACTTTGTATTTATCAACATTCAACACAAGATTCATATCTTTACCAACAACATTAATTCTATCAATCATTCTTCTCAGTTGTTCATCAGATTCAGCCAAAACAACACGTCATCAGCATACGCTAAAGCAGGTACAACACAATCACCTATTTGTATACCATCATTATATATATATATATATATATATATATATATATATATATATATATATATATATATATAATATATACATTTTATTTTTAATATTTGAATATATAAAAATAAACAAACTATTTTATTAAATAATGTACTCTGTCTAATTGTAGGGTTTTATAGTAAATAATTTTTTTATAATGAGAAATTTTTAAATTGATTTTCTCACATTTTTTTTTCTTTCTCGAAAATAAACAGTCAAAAAAAATATGATAATTTGTATATTATAAATAAATTTTATTAACAAATAATTAACAACAACATGATGAAATAAAAGCAGATTTTTTTGTAGAAGCTCTTAGTTCTAACCATTGTTCTTGATTTGGTACATACATTTCTGCTGGCATCAAAGGACCCGTATCTGATACTGGAGATTCTTCTCCTGAATCTTCACCTACTTAAAATTAACAAATGATATGTTACTAAAATCAATTTTATATTTCAAATTTTTACCAATTTTTTTAGTTTTGTCATTCATTTTAATTTGCTCGCCAGGTGATCGTAGTAACAATCTTCCAACACCCTCGCATCGCCTTAAGACTTCATTTTTTAACATCTTTTTTCTCGTATCTGGTTTGACAATTGAACAGTTAATTAACCAATCACCGACAGATGCAAAATCTCTTAATAACTGGTATGCACCGTAAGGTGTAAATCGGATTTTATTCATATAGATATGATCCAACCAAGATTCGCACATAATTCGTAGGACCATATTACTTATTTGTTCGTTATCTGTTGCTGCCAAGACAGGAGATAACACTTTATCTATAACAAAATATATTTTTATAATATTATATTTCTTATTAAATAAAAAGATCACTAATTTTGAGATATATAAGATACCTAACAACTGAGGCCCGATGAACAAAAATATTAACATTTTAAAAATTATCAGAAATATTTTTGTCAAAAATTTGTATAAAATTTTTGAAATATTTACCTAAATAAACAGCTACATAAGGAGTTTCCGTATCAGGAATTTCATATGCTGTTCGGCGCCAATATTTTGCATCTGGGAATACCATTTGTAAATTTGCTAAACTGACGGTTCTACATACAATTGCTAAACAATTTACGCATTCTTCTGGCAATTGCTAAAATTATGTTCAGAAATAAAGTATTAATTAATTTTGATGATTCTGTCTTGGACGTTGAGGTAATATCAAATTTATATAACATGGATTTTAAATATGAGGTAAGTACATCGTAGTCAAGAAAAATAAAAGAAATATCAATTACTTACTTTTAGCTTTTTAATATTGTCTTGAACTTCTGACACAAGTTTGGCTCTCATATTAGCACAAACATTTGTGTGTTCTTTTAATACACCTTTGGTTATTTCAATACTGTGATCTGTTAATCTTAAATCATTTAACTGTGATAAACAATTGGCAATATCAAAATGTGTAACGTTAAAAAAACTGTCAAGATTCCAATTATTTGCCAGTCGTTTAGTTTCAGTTTGTGCCCACATTCTTGTCGTATGTACTGAATGATCTACAAAAATAAACACCATAAATAAACAAATTTTATTCTTTATAAAATCACATATTTCACTGCTTACCAAGTCTGTGTAAAATTGGAATCTGTTCAACTAAAGGCAATTCTTCTAAGGGTGCCCCAACTATCCATTCACTAGTAACCTCACATTGATTGCTTAAAGATACTAAATCATGCAACATATCGCTAAATAAACGACCTGTATTCGGATCATTTGCTTTCTTTGATGCAACTAGAGCAAGCCGAAAATTTTGGTCCCATGATGTTGATGTCACATGTACTCCTAATGCATCAGCTAATGTTTGCAATGCCGATGTAATAAATCCCGGAATTTCAACTACAAGACAAAAGAAAACTTCGGATTGCTTGAATTATTGAAAATATTCTTGTTTACCTATTGGACTAAATTGAAGAACCCATTCTCTTAAATGTTGACTAGAATGTGGTGGTCTTATCGACAAAGGTGATGGCCCCCACCAAAGTATAATATGTTCCAAATAATTACCAACTTCTGCCCATAAGATTTTTTCATAGTAATCTAATACTTTTTCTTTTGCTTTTGAATTTATTTTCGTTTCGCCTACAAATACCTCATTTGGAATCATCTTAAGTATTTTGTTAAAGAATTTTTATAAATTATTGATAATTTTCATATAATTTATTGTTATTATCCAAATAATTATTTGTTTATTATTGATATCACAATATGAGTTTCATTGTTATAGTTGTTATTTATAAGAAAATAAAAGTTGACAAGAAGGACATCATATTAAAAGTTAATAAAAGGTATATTACTTATAAAAATCTATTGAAATATATAAATGATCTATTAAATAAAAAAGTTTGTATTCTTTTTCTTACCTGTTTTGGTTTTCTTAATCCCTTCACTGCCTAAAAATTGAGGTGCAATTCGTAAAGTAATTGTTAACAAGAGAATAATATTATTTTCTTCGTTTGTTATCATATCTTCCATACTTCCAAAATGTTCGCTTGTGTCATTTGTTGTTGTTTCACTACTTTTATCCGGGGAGACATTTTTGTTATTTGTTAAATTTTGATTTTGTTGTGAAGGCTGAATAGCAACTGGAGATGGTTTATCTTTCGTAGGAGTCATATGTTCTATATATGATTATTGATATATGTGACTATATATGACTATATATATATGACTATATATGATTATATGTTCATATAATCTAATTATGAATTTTTTTTTTGTAGTATAAAAGGGCAAGTGAACCACAAATTCGCGGCCCTTATAACGCAAACAAACGTTCGAGATACGTTGAATTAGTTTTAGTTGTAGACAACAGAGAATACAAGGATATGGGTGAAAGTTTATATAAAGTTTATCAACATTGCAAGGATATTGCTAATATTATTAACGCTGTAAGTTTTCTGTTTATTATAATTAATGGTATATTTCAAAAATAACAAATTTCAATATCAACAGTGATTTATACTAGTAAAAATGAAATGATTTTTATTTATTTAATGCTACAATTTTAAGTAGTTTATATAAAATTATATAATTTTTATTATAAAAAATTTTGCATAAATTTTCACCAAAATGTTTTAAGTAAATAATCATAAATTGTTTGTTTATAGCATATTCTTATCTTTGAAATATATCTTAGTCATTTCCTAATATTTTTATTATAATAATCTAAAAAGTATAACTTAATTTTTGACAGTTGTATTCATCGTTAAACATATTTATCGCGTTGGTCGGTGTTGTCGTATGGACAGAACACGACGAAATTGACTTATCGCCGAGTGGCGATAAAACTTTAACAAATTTCCTTCATTATCGCCGAGAAAAACTAATTAAAGAACATCCGAATGACAACGCACAACTTTTAACGTAAGTTGCTAGTCGAAATTAGCGAGTCGATTTTGTGTGTGTACAATTTTAGCGAACATTGTTTTTCAATTTACTGTTTCGTAGGAAATTTGTTTTCAATCGTGGCGTAGTGGGTAAAGCGCTGAAGGGGCCCATTTGTACGTTTGAATATTCAGGCGGCGTCTCTATGGATCACTCGACGGTTGTCAGTTTAGTTGCTACAACTGTTGCGCATGAAATGGGACACAATTTCGGTAAGAAATTATTTTCATGAATACTGCGTTAAATTTATTTTTGAAATTTGTAATATAAATTAAACATGTTTAACATTAATTAATTCTATATCACTGCTATTCAAAATAATAGCCTGTTAAAATTGGAATTCTGAGATTGCGGAATCTCAGAATTTTTGTTACTTTTAAACAGAATTGATACAGAATACACCTAAAAGTTGATCACCGAAATATTATCAAATTGAATTTAATTACGGCGCTAATAAATAACAAATGAATTTTTCAGGTATGGAACACGATACGAATGAGTGTCAGTGTCCACAGGAACGTTGCATAATGGCGCCGAGTAGTTCGTCATTATGGCCAACACATTGGTCATCATGTAGTTTAGAATATCTAGCGTTGGCATTCGAACACGGTATGGACTATTGTTTACGCAATAAACCAGCCGCATTATTCGATAGTCCGGTGTGCGGTAATGGTTTTGTCGAACCAGGCGAGCAATGCGACTGCGGATTGTTGCAAACTTGTACGGATAATCCATGCTGTAATGCGACCACTTGTATGCTGTACTCCAATGCTAGTTGTGCTACTGGAGAATGCTGTGATCTAAAAGTAAGTCAAAATTATGTTTTATAATATACATATTTGATATTAGTATAAGTTTTTCTTTTTCATTAAATTTTATTCAATTGAACATTTGTCTTTTAAATTCAAGATTAACTTCTAAAATTATACATATAATAAAATAGTTATTTATATATAACTACAAAATTTTGAAAATGTGAAATAGGTCTATTTTTGCTGTAAAGCGTTAATAATATAAAATGAAAATATAAGAAAGTAGTAGTGACAGATTTATAAAATCGAGTTTTTCCTAAAATAATAACTTGTTTGAAAATACATTTATAATGTTTTATTGATGCTCAAATAAATAATTTATTCAGTAATTAAAATGATACATTTTGCGTTACAATAATAAAACAAAAATTATTTGCTATTTGAACAAAAAACTATTACATAAGTTAATAAAATATTTGTTGTTAATGAAAATCGAACATCAGTTTATGGAACTAACTATATTATATGATATGCTTTACGCATGCTTGTTTTATATTATATTAATAATAAATGCTATATTTTCTAATAGACTTGTCGGCCAAAATCAGCTGGAACATTATGCAGAGCAGCAGATTATGAATGTGATTTACCCGAATATTGTACAGGACAATCTGAATATTGTCCATCAGATATTTATAAAATGGATACGGAAATTTGTGATGGTGGCAAGGTAAAAATATTAGAAGTATTATTATTATTATTATATCTGTAAAAATTATTTGTTTGTTATTAAATTAAGTAATATATCGTATAACATGAATTAATAAATGTTATAGGCTTTTTGCTATCAAGGTTCATGCAGAACACGTTCAGATCAATGTAAGCTTTTATGGGGTAATACAGGTCGATCTAGTGACGATCAATGTTATAGTATGAATACAAAGGGCTCAAGACATGGCAATTGTGGTTATCATAGAGTTAATCAATCTTATATTAAGTGTGAAGATGAGTAAGTAACAAATTCAATATTCAATATATTATTATATCTGCATTGTTAAAAATGATATCGCATTACAGAAATGTTCTCTGCGGTATGCTTCATTGTCGTCATTTGAATGAACGATTAGAATTTGGCATGGAATCCGTTGCAATTTTATCGCAAAGCTTTATCAATTTAAAAGGATCTATAATACCATGTCGTACAGCTATTGTTGATCTTGGTATTAATCAAGTTGATCCTGGTTTAGCGCCAGATGGTGCTAGATGCGGTGAAGGAAAGGTAAACGAAATCGAATACGTGTAAAGATTTGATTAAGTCAAGAACTGAAACTAATGATTTACTCTCGCTTGGTTTTTAGATGTGTGTGAATCAGAAATGTATGGCTGTAGATAGTTTACGAGCAAATATTCATATTTGTCCGCATGATTGTAATGGACATGGGGTGTGTAATAGTTTAGGACATTGCCATTGTAGAGATGGTTTTGCGCCGCCCTTTTGTGATTATCCTGGAACAGGTGGATCGGAAGATAGTGGACCTGCTGCAGATCCAAATGGTAAGGGGAACAACTTATATCTGATTGCTATTTACAAAATGTTTCCAAACATCAAAATCATTATTTTATTCGTTTCCATCTATTGAAAAAAATCCCATATATTTTCTTCACAACCTAACCTAACTGTCAAACTGGCTTTCAACCTTTATATCAAGTCAATAGTGTTATATTTCCATTTTTTTTGGTACAATAGAAATAAATATGAAATAACAATTCTTTTCGTTTTTTTCTATTTCAGCCCGCAAAGAATTTGTAATGGCAATGTATATCATTTTCTTGGGTGTAATACCCGTGATAGCAATTATTGCATTCCTAATGTACTACACGAAGCACAACGTAAACTTCAAGTGGCAGAAACCGAATACAGCGTACGTAGCAATCACAAACTGTTTGAAGCATGTTAGATGTGGGTGTAATGCATGTTGTGGTGGTAGAAAACAACCGACCGTTCCTACACTGTCGCATCAAGTCGCTAATAAACAGCAAACGGGCTCGATCCGAAATCTCAATCTCGAGATCAAACCCACCGGACTCGTTTACACGACTAATATGCAAGTTCTAAATGATTTCGCGAGCTGTAGTAGTAGTAACGTACAACCCGTGACCCAGAAACGACGTATGTCTTTTAAGAATATTAAGAATTTGAAAATTAATACCAGTTTGAGACTAAAGAAAAGTGATAATAATAGTATTCATACGCCGAAAACTACAGAAACATTGTGCTATGACAATGATAACGAATTGCACTTTGTTAATGTTAAAAATTTAACCAAACAGTTTGATAAAGATAATAATGCTCATTGTTAACATTGCATGCATTTCATAGAAACCATAATCTTTAATTTATAACTATAAAATGCGCCTCTCATAACTACAATTGCCCCCACCTCCACCCCACCCAGTATTTTATTATATATTTAAGTAAATTTTATTTTTTATTATAACTAATTGGATTAAAATTTGTTCGTAAATTGTTATTTTATTTTTGAATTATTTTAATTTAAAATTATGCACAGAAAATATTTAGTATTGAATTTATTGTTGCCAATTATTTGAATGAGAGTAAATATTCAGATAAATTAATTAAAAATTAATTAAGAATTAGAAATTCGTGCACATTGATTCTCTTATTTTTGAGATAAACATAATTATATTAAGCTGTTTTTTTTTAACGTGCTGGTACTCCAAAATAATCTGATTAAATATTAAATTAAATGGATTATTTTCTTATATAGACTGAATGTTGCTCAATTCTAATCGATTCTAATAGCTAACTTTTAATAATAAATGTTCCTATTGATATAATGTGATTACTAATGTCAATTTTGTTTTAAAAATACCAAAGATAATCTTTACTTTATGTTTTCTATTATATAATAATAAAAATATAAAATATTTTTAAATAATTAGAGTAATTGTAATTCCATAGTTTTGGTCAGAATTCGGTTTTAACTAATATCAATTTTGAGACAATTTAATTGTCCATCTAGACTAGTACTAAAACACCCAAAAACCGGCGTTTCTAGTACCAACACAATTATTTATTGAAAAAATAAATAAATGTAGTTTTATACTGTGGCCAAAGAAATATAAAATTAAATCAAATATTATGCTCGAATACATTTACGAACGAATATTTAGTGATATTTAAATAATATGTTAATTTGCAGTTTGCTTTTTTTTTGTATTTTATGTAATAATAATAATAATATACTGTATGTTGTTTGTGATATAGATCTGCATGTTTTTACGTAAAAATAAAGTAATTTTATACTTTTATTATACTTTCTATGTGTTTATTTCTAGTTACTTAATCAATATTCATTAATTTTAGCTTTGCATGTTGTTGGTGTTGGTCCTAACTTACCGTAGTGCTGTATAAAACGCTAAATACATTTGATTAAGCATGAAGCATTTTATCCAACAGGTCAAAATCACCAGGAAAAGGATTTTCATCTGAGCCCGCAATACGCAACGACGATAATTCATCCTTGCTGCAGGACCATCACAGTACAGCAGCCGCTACATCCGGATTTCAAAACGAGTTTTTCGGTCAGTTCAAAGGTTTCAAATTGGCTCCAATAAAATCATCTGAACCGGAAGTGAAACAACCGCAACGAAGTGCACCGCCTGTACCAGCTGTTCCTACTGTGCCATCGATTATCATCAAAAGCCCGAATCATTCCAAATGCTCGAATATGAATCAGAATTTAGAAGTTAATCGACCAAATGGATGGAATATTTCGAATTCAAATAAAATACCATCAGTTACTAATGCACTTTTAAATAGTAATAGTACGTCAGTTGCGCCTGCTCTGCCTCCACCTAATCCCGGATCGAATGCAAGACCATTGATATCAAGTCCGATTTTGGAAAGTTCTACTAGCAATGCAAAAGAATTACAATCGCCGCTTAGAAGTGCTCCTAAGGTACCTGTACCTATGAGACCTGCTCCTGATGCACCTGCAACCGAAAAAGAAAGACCTTTGTCGAGTCCCAATTCTATAATACATTCAGCTGTTATTATTCCAGAAGAACCCAAGAAATCCAAAGAAGGCGGTAGCACTCTAAACAGAATTGCTTCGTTTCTAAAATCAAAGGATGACAAATCCAAACCAGTTACAAATACAAATTCCTTACCAAGAACAAATGTCAAAGCCAATAAAATTTTGGATAAAAATGCGTTACGCACTATGGAAATTTCTGGTCCGATTCCACAGAATGAAATTGAAATAGCCGTAACAGCTCTTCCAGTTGACGATGAGAAAAATCGAGCCGTTGTAATGCGAGCACAAAGTCTACGAGATACCAATGTAAAGCCTCGTCCAAATATACCGAATTTTGGTTCTATGCGACAACCAAATTTTAAACGTCCTACAAGTATTCCGGTTGGCAATCGACCGAAGAGTCCACCACCCAGACCGCCTCCTGTAGATATGAAAATTCCAGGTTTACCCGGTTATCAGAAACCAACGACGACAATAAAAGCAGATGATAAAAAACCAGAGTATCATTACGATGATTGTATGAATGAAGTACCTCTTGCAAAGATTTCAGAAGAATCGCCGACTAATGGTGATAATATTTATGCTGTGATTGAAGAAAGTCCTAAATCATTGGAGAAGGTTAAAAGCAATTCAGGTAGTAGTGAAAGTGTCGGTTTATTAGGAGAAATAGTGACGGAAATACAAAACAGAAACTTTGATTCGATTTATTCTACATCTACTTTAGCTCGTAAACAGAAAGAAAATTTAGAAAAAGAGAAAAAGAATAAACTAAATGGTAATGAGAAATCGTTAGAGCCGCCGCCGCCGCCGTCGGACGCGAGTGAAACATACGTCAACACATCGTCCATTTATAAAAGTCCAGAAAGTGTGTACAGTAATATGGGGAACTTAAAATCCAGTGCGAGCTCTACGGCGAGTGGCTACATTCACCCGTCCGCAGTAAATGTACCGAAAGTCAAACCGGCTGCTGTTAGTAGCAGCGTTAATTCGGAAGCGAAAATAACAACAAATACCCAGCCAAAAAATGTTCTAACTACATTTAAGAGTGATCCTAAACCTTTCTCATCCACTTTACAGCGAAGTGCTGGTCCCCTAGCCTCAACTTACAAAACTAGTGCAAGTCCTACATTAACCAAGAAAACTGATGCAGAATCCACTAAACAAAATCAAGTAAACACTCCTACTTCTCCTACTACAAAATCTATAAAACCACTTAGTAGGCAGACGACGCCTCCTAATATAAGTAATAAACAGACTACGCCTACTATTACTAGACAAACTACGCCTCCTAATTTAAACAATAACAAACAATCCACACCCGCTAGTAATATAACTAGACAAATTACACCTCCAAACTTGCGAACTAGAAAACCATCTCCTACCCGAAATGTTCCTTCTTCTCCTAAAAATATTCCGAAATCAACAGCTAAAGGCACGAATTCGAACAGTCCGGATTTAGTGATAAGTTGCTCGAATACTACAACATCGACAACCAAATCGCCCGACGTACTAAGCGGTAATGCAAATAAACTAAATAAACCGAATGGCATATTACCGAAACCACAAAATATAGCTGCTCCAAAAACTGTCAAATCGGTAACAAAAAATTCAGTCGATAAAAAACCGTTACTTAAATCGAATAGTGACGTAAAACCGCCGATTAGTGCAAAAATCGTCAATAAAGCTAACTCGGATGTGAGTAGTAATAATAAAGTTTTGCCGGCTGCATCGAGATTGGCCGCTAATAAAACTTCTTCTAACGTTGCGAATTTACAGCAAAAATTCGAACAAAAACCGCCAGTCGCTTCAAAAGTTGTCGCCAAAAAAAAGTAGCTCCTTTTATTCTTCGATGACATTTGTATATAACTTATTCTTATTATCAAATAACACAATCGAAAACAAAAGAGTTGTCGTTCACGAATGTTTTTTAGTAATTATAGGAATCGTTACATAAATCAATTGTTAGGTAATAAATTTGAAGCTATATTTAATTGCGAGAAGAATCAAAAGTACTAATCAGATAAACTAATAAATAAGTAAGTCGTTTTTTTAATTTATTATTTATATAATTAATATTTACGCAATGAACTAGTGCTTGCTAATAAACTCGAACGTTTTAGCTCGAGTTAATTATTATATCTAATTTTATTCGAAAACGATTTAATGTACTTGATTGTATTTTACATTTTTATATAATTAATCATTTTTAAATTACATTTTGCTAGCACTAGTTTAAATTGTGTTTTAGTTTTAAGTACATATATTGTTTATAGTAGATGGTATTTATAACAGATATATAAGTATATGAAAGCTTATCTGTGTTACAATAAAATTATTTTTATATGAAAATTACGACAAATTAAACATTTTGTGCGGTCAGCTCTTTTAATTTTCGACTGTAAATATAGTTAGATTTATAAGAGAACATTTTTGTAGGACAATACAGCATGAAGTAATAATTAACATATTGTTTGTATAGTTTTCCGTTTGCATCTGAATTATCATGTCAAAGTGTTATGATGACGTATGAATATAGTTACGTATATATCATCTATTATATTTCTCTATGATTTGTGAAGAAATGCTCATTTTAATGACCGTGAAATTTTTTCTCTTGTAAAACTAACTATACTCGGCTACTACTTGGTGTTCCGACTGAAATATTAACGTGTTATTCGTCAAACTTATTATTATTATTGCAATATTATACGTTCCCTGTTGTGAGATATTTATGTCATTAACTAGTCTTAAGATTTTTTTTATTTAATTCACAAGTTGTGTTCAAGCATTTCTTTATTTAGATATAATAAAAAAATGTAATTCTTTTTTTTTAATTCGCCGACATTTTCAAGACAATCATTTTGTTTTTATACTTATAGATGTACTTCATAGTAGTATTAAATTATATCTGCCTTGACATAACATTTATTGTAAATATGCCAAAGATTTATTATTATATTATTCGTATTTTACAAAACAAAAACTTATTAAAACAATTTCAAGAAAAAAGTTTTTTTTTTATGCCTAAATAATAAACAGTTATTCTTTATTATAAGATACACACACACACACACATATATATATACTTTTTTTTTGATGTTTTTAATTATTTTGAGACTTTTGGTTAAAATATTTTATTGTAAATTCAAATATATAATTATGATTAGAATACCATGAAATGTGTGCTGTCGAAATTACAAATATCAATTTGTTTTAAAAGTGAAATCAGAAAAAGTCAAACTAATCAAAATTTGAAAGGTAACAAATCGAAATTTGATTTTATACACAATTAATACTATTTTTCTTTACGGTCTAATGTTCGTTTATTTTTACTATTTACGCCCGGTTAAATTCGATAAATCTTCGATTGAACTATAAATAATCACACGTTTCACTTCTTCACTTGTCGATGAATCTTTACTTGGTTTGATATGATCGACTTTTTTAAGTAATTCTTCTATAACTTCTTTTGCATCTGTTTGACTAGCTCTAGATATTTGGCTGGTTTTATTATTTGAAATTTTACTGGGCATTTGCGTACTACTAATTATTGTTTTATTTTTCGATTCATATTCATGTAGAGCTTTTTCTAAAGCATCTAATATTTTATTTCGTTCTGACCGCATTCTTCTCTGACGTATTATTCTTGGTTGAATTTCGTCTGCTGCTCTAAAAATATTTTTACATACAGTAAAGACTAGATTTTTTCTTCACCTACAAATTTTTTTAGTATAGATTTTATAGGATTCCACATTTTCTACATAGTAAATAATATCTCAAAGATACCTGAAAGATAATTTATATCTAGGACAACGATAACCTGAATTTGTCATTTTATAGAACTTTTAAATGAATACAAATATTATTCCGAAGAAAGACCTATCTATGAGTCAAGTCTACAAATTTGTAATGTGAACAAATAGTTAATACACTTACTGTTCAAATCCTTGCTGTCTTCTAAAATTTAATAAGCTTGCTTCTTCTATTCTTCTAATATAAACTAAACGAACTTAATAAAAAAAAAATAATCTTCAGTTAGAGTTGATTGATAATGAATAAAAATAATAGTAAACCTGAATCAACAGCATGTACAGGTGTTGCAGGAAATACATTTTCATCTTCACGTTGTTGTATGATGCAACCACATAATGTTCTAATTCTAGTTATAATATTATGCAACCAATTTCTATCTGCTCTATTCTGTCTTAATTCATCTCTAGGGTTTGTTGCTCGTGATGAATTTGACATTTTTATTCAATTTTTGACATTTTCTCCAAATATTTTGTTTTTAAACAAAAATTAATATTTTAATAAAACAACTAAAATATATACAGGGTATCTAACGACGAGTTTACTCTATCCGTATTTTAAATTTTTTATAATATAATGTTACGAAATTTGGTATTTCGATACGCTCAGTCGAAGTAAAATATTAACAATAAGAGATGCACCACTCTCGGTTTAATGTATGTAAATTATATTTTTTAATTTTATTAAAAATCTGTCAACTTTCAATATAGGACATGTTACACAAAGTAACACTATTTTTTTAACATAAAATTCATTAAAATAATAAAGAAATGGGATTTTTTTGAAAAAATAATAAGATAGTTCAAAGATTTCTAATAACACCCCGTTGGATAAATTAAAAATACTTGGTTACATTTTTGAGATACAGATCCTAAAAGTTGTTACCGATTTCAGACAAAAAATTAAAAAAATTGAAATACTTGGAAATACTTGAATTGAAGTAAAATGTTTTTAGTGTATCATATGTAAAATTTTTTCGTAAATTCGACGATAAAATAAAAAATAAGAGTATTTCATTTAAAATAAAAAAGTTAGGGTCGACTTCCGGTTAAACTGGAAGTGGTATCTTATTGAAAATATTTTACTTCGACTGAGCATATTGGAATACCCTTATATATACCAACTTTTATAACATAATATTATATACTTTTTATAATACAGATAGTGTAAGCTAGTCATGGGACATACTGCATATGGTATATATACATTTTATTTTTAATATTTGAATATATAAAAATAAACAAACTATTTTATTAAATAATGTACTCTGTCTAATTGTAGGGCTTTATAGTAAATAATTTTTTTTATAATGCGAAATTTTTAAATTGCTTTTCTCACATTTTTTTTTTTCTTTCTTGAAAATAAACAGTCAAAAAAAAATTATAATTTATATATTATAAATAAATTTTATTAACAAATAATTAACAACAACATGATGAAATAAAAGCAGATTTCTTTGTAGAAGCTCTTAGTTCTAACCATTGTTCTTGATTTGGTACATACATTTCTGCTGGCATCAAAGGACCCGTATCAGATACTGGAGATTCTTCTCCTGAATCTTCACCTACTTAAAACAAACAAATGATACGTTACTAAAATCAATTTTATATTTCAAATTTTTACCAATTTTTTTGGTTTTGTCATTCATTTTAATTTGCTCGCCAGGCGATCGTAGTAACAATCTTCCAACACCCTCGCATCGCCTTAAGACTTCATTTTTTAACATCTTTTTTCTCGTATCTGGTTTGACAATTGAACAGTTAATTAACCAATCACCGACAGATGCAAAATCTCTTAATAACTGGTATGCACCGTAAGGTGTAAATCGGATTTTATTCATATAGATATGATCCAACCAAGATTCGCACATAATTCGTAGGACCATATTACTTATTTGTTCGTTATCTGTTGCTGCCAAGACAGGAGATAACACTTTATCTATAACAAAATATATTTTTATAATATTATATTTCTTATTAAATAAAAAGATCACTAATTTTGAGATATATAAGATACCTAACAACTGAGGCCCGATGAACAAAGATATTAAGATATTATTATCAGAAATATTTTTGTCAAAAAATTTTGAAATATTTACCTAAATAAACAGCTACATAAGGAGTTTCCGTATCAGGAATTTCATATGCTGTTCGGCGCCAATATTTTGCATCTGGGAATACCATTTGTAAATTTGCTAAACTGACGGTTCTACATACAATTGCTAAACAATTTACGCATTCATCTGGCAATTGCTAAAATTATGTTCAGAAATAAAGTATTAATTAATTTTGATGATTCTGTCTTGGACGTTGAGGTAATATCAAATTTATATAACATGGATTTTAAATATGAGGTAAGTACATCGTAGTCAAGAAAAATAAAAGAAATATCAATTACTTACTTTTAGCTTTTTAATATTGTCTTGAACTTCTGACACAAGTTTGGCTCTCATATTAGCACAAACATTTGTGTGTTCTTTTAATACACCTTTGGTTATTTCAATACTGTGATCTGTTAATCTTAAATCATTTAACTGTGATAAACAATTGGCAATATCAAAATGTGTAACGTTAAAAAAACTGTCAAGATTCCAATTATTTGCCAGTCGTTTAGTTTCAGTTTGTGCCCACATTCTTGTCGTATGTACTGAATGATCTACAAAAATAAACACCATAAATAAACAAATTTTATTCTTTATAAAATCACATATTTCACTGCTTACCAAGTCTGTGTAAAATTGGAATCTGTTCAACTAAAGGCAATTCTTCTAAGGGTGCCCCAACTATCCATTCACTAGTAACCTCACATTGATTGCTTAAAGATACTAAATCATGCAACATATCGCTAAATAAACGACCTGTATTCGGATCATTTGCTTTCTTTGATGCAACTAAAGCAAGCCGAAAATTTTGGTCCCATGATGTTGATGTCACATGTACTCCTAATGCATCAGCTAATGTTTGCAATGCCGATGTAATAAATCCCGGAATTTCAACTACAAGACAAAAGAAAACTTCGGATTGCTTGAATTATTGAAAATATTCTTGTTTACCTATTGGACTAAATTGAAGAACCCATTCTCTTAAATGTTGACTAGAATGTGGTGGTCTTATCGACAAAGGTGATGGCCCCCACCAAAGTATAATATGTTCCAAATAATTACCAACTTCTGCCCATAAGATTTTTTCATAGTAATCTAATACTTTTTCTTTTGCTTTTGAATTTATTTTCGTTTCGCCTACAAATACCTTATTTGGAATCATCTTAAGTATTTTTTTAAAGAATTTTGTAAATTATTGATAATTTTCATATAATTTATTGTTATTATCCAAATAATTATTTGTTTATTATTGATATGAATTTCATTGTTATAGTTATTTATAAGAAAATAAAAGTTGACAAGAAGGACATCATATTAAAAGTTAATAAAATGTATATTATTTATAAAAATCTTTTGAAATATATAATTGATCTATTAAATAAAAAAGTTTGTATTCTTTTTTTTACCTGTTTTGGTTTTTTTAATCCCTTCACTGCCTAAAAATTGAGGTGCAATTCGTAAAGTAATTGTTAACAAGAGAATAATATTATTTTCTTCGTTTGTTATCATATCTTCCATACTTCCAAAATGTTCGCTTGTGTCATTTGTTGTTGTTTCACTACTTTTATCCGGGGAGACATTTTTGTTATTAGTTAAATTTTGATTTTGTTGTGAAGGCTGAATAGCAACTGGAGATGGTTTATCTTTCGTAGGAGTCATATGTTTAGTTAATGCTCTAAAATTAATCAAATTAAATTAATTATTGGAATAATTAAAAATATTTATACATTTATAAGTTTTTACTAACATATTTTTGAAGATGTATTAGTACTTTTAATTTAATTTGCGAATATGTATTGAAAATAAATAAACATACCTATATATTTCTACGCTAGAATTTGAACTTGTTTCATCGTCATGATTCTCATTTGGTTTATAAGTATTTAATAAACAATCTATTAGTTGATGACAACAAATTTCGGCTCTATTTTGTGCCATTATTTGTAATATTTTTGTAACCGACATTTTCCGCGATGGGTACAAAAGGTAAGCACATGTATTACTGCAAACACTAGCCTTTTTCATATATTTCTCATCTAATTTAATACATTGATTATATAAATTCGATAATCTAAAAATATTAATAATAAAAATAAATAATATTTAGATATATTTGAAATTTTTTACGTTAATGTAATTTCCAAAATTCGTTCTCCATAATATACAAAAAGATGTGCTAATTTTCCAATTAAATGCTGGATTAAAAATATTAATTTTAATTTAATTTTCCATAATATTTCTTTAGTTTTCTCCATTCTAAAGTATGTTAATTTTGGATGATTAAGTCTTAGTTTTAAATAAATTTTATTATATGAATCTGTAATTGTTCGCATTTTTAAAACTATTAATTCTAGATCCTAAAAATATAAAAAATAATTTGTTATTATTATTATTTAATCTAATCATATTCAGTTCGAAGATATCATTTGATTTTGATCATCATTGTTAATTATGATCCAAATTACAAATTAATATTTTTTGTCGTTTTTGACTAACTTAACTCAATTATAATTTTCTTTAAAAGAAAAAAGAATAATATAACTGAACTTACTTCCATTGCAAAAGGTACATCCATGCAATTCGTGTATAATTTTTTAATATTTCTTCTTTTCAAATCATTGTGATAAATACCTAAATTTTCGACAAGATTATCGGCTTCAATTTGAAGTTGTTTGCACTCGACAAACAGTGTCAGATTTTCGTCGGATTCGAGTGGTAACCACTTTACAATGGTTATCATTGCTCTCGTCATGAAGAAAAAATGAATATAACCTTTAGTTTCTATCACAAAAATAACTTTCCAATATTTCGATTTGCCCTTATTTCGTACTGAGATTTTACATTTATCTCGAATTTTTTCAGTACATTATATATACTAGATTTGGATGTAATTTTCATGATTTAATAGTACTGACTCACGATATCGGTCAAAATGCAGCATAAACAATGCGTCATACCTGAAGGCCAATGTTTTTAGGGCACCTTTAATCGATATATTGTACAAGTAGTACCATTTTAATTTTCTATAATACTATGGGAAAATGGGAAAAAATACGCATGTGCATAGACGTACGTTATATGGCAGTGTATCAATGAATTGTTCTATAGTCAGCAATTATTAATTTTTGTAACAATTATTGCTAAAATGAAAAATAAATGACTCCATATTTATCTGTACTAAGCAGATTTAAAAGTTTGCAAATGTTTTACATTAATTTTTACAGTAATTCGTGTATAAAATAAAATTATTTAATTTATTTTAAATGCAATAATTTATTAGAAATTTAAAATATTTTGAACATTGACGGTATTTTTTATTCTACTGACGTTTTAACATTAATGACAATAAAATTTTGCAATTATATGATTGTGGTAAAATATTGAAATAAAAATACATTTTATGATTCAATTTCTAAAAATTATTCAAAAATTCCCCTTTTTTAAATACGTCAAAGTAGAACATGGTGACATCTTTTGTTACAAACGAAAAACATGATTTGTCATATTATTCATATTAATATATATTTGCATTTTAATTATTATTGTTTGTAAATGTGCTTTTAATAATAAAATAAAACTTTAAACTTATATAATTTTTAATATTTTAATATATTATTGAACTTTTGTTTGGTGTTTTGCTACTTATGATATGACGTCACAATAACAGTTTTTATCACATTGATATATTACTCATCGCGAGCTACAATAATATAAAATTCATATTGTGCAATTAGTTATATTACTACGATAGAACTCAATTAGCGATTAATTTGCACCTAGTGATTTGTTTAAAGAAATCTAATTACTTTGAGGTTAGTATTGTAAATTAATATTGTTATTTCTCTTAATAATTAACTACATTTATGTATTTATATGATTATAAATTATATTCAGGAAAATGGCGATGTATCCATCACTAGAAGACATGAAAATGGACCATTTAATACGGGCCCAAACGGAGCAGCTAATGTCTGCAATGTCCCAGTCCGAAAGTTCAACTTCACCATATCCTAGTCTTGAAAATTCAGCAATGCCAATGCCAAAAAACGAATTACAAGCCTTATATCCTACTCTTGGAGATTTTATGGGGTTGGAACTATCACAAGAAGTTATTCGGGCAAATATGCCAGAATATTTACAGATTGTTGAAGTTGTTAACGTAACAAATACCGGAATGATCGCTCCCCTGTCTGGACAATCTTTAGGTCTTAAACGTGCTGAAGTTACACATGGCGTTCGTCAAGTAAGTATAATCATTTTAACATTATGTTGTTTATAGTTACACATTATTATTGTATGTTTAGTTGACACTTTGTAAAGACGCCAAAAATAAAGTTGGATTACGTGTAAAAGCTATCAATAAAGGAGTATTTGTTTGCCTTGTCAATGATAATTCACCAGCTGCATTGGCTGGTTTACGATTTGGAGACCAAATTTTACAAATTAATGACGTTTCTGTCGCTGGTTTTACAATGGATCAAGTTCATGATATGTTCCGAAAAAGTTCAGTTAATGGAATTTCTGTTGCTGTTAGAGATAGGTAGGTATTAATTATTATTGTTTTATTTAATTTTTTACATTTTGTATACGTAAATATATTACGTTCTGAGTTATTAATATTGTTAGGAAAAGGTATTAAATTTCTTATAATTGTTTATATAAGTAACAAACGTTCGTTCGTAATACTAGTAATATTATATTGTTTATAGTTAAAATGATGAGATGTTAAAAAAAGTTACAAATAATGCATTTTTTTTTTATATATATATTTAAAATGTAAACAAAGCAACATAGTCTATCTCTTTTTTATTTATCTCTTTATTTAAGATTTTTAATATCACATTTTCAAAGTGATTTTTTAATTATAATAATTTTAATCTGAATTTAACATTGTAATTAAATATGCCAAACTCTTCCCGTAATACCAAATATTTTATTTTAGACCTTTCGAACGTACTATTACATTACATAAAGACACTACTGGACATATTGGATTCCAATTTAAAAATGGTAAAATAGTTGGACTTGTTAAAGACTCGTCTGCAGCAAAGAATGGCGTTTTAACTGAACATCATTTACTTGAAATTAATGGACAAAATGTTGTTGGATTAAAAGATAAAGAAATCACAAGAATTATTGAAGGAAGTGGACAAATTGTTACTATCACAGTCATTCCAACATTTATTTACGATCATATGATTAAGAGGTAAGTTTTATTTTTTATTACGTTTAAATTATATTTAACCTAAATACCTTAACGAATGTTATCAGTAATTAACTTTATAAATAAAGTTAAGATTGCGCAAATAAAAATTATAATTGGCATTGTTATCGTTTTGTGTTGTAAAAAATTTTTTTTTTTTTTGTAGCAAAACAAATTAATCTGGTAAATTTTTTTTTCGTAAATTTATAATTGAATAGAAATATATTAAATTCGATAATTATAAATAATTATTGAAAATAAAAAATTTTTTTTTTTAGTATGTCAACTTCACTTTTGAAAGGTGCAATGGATCATTCAATTCCTGAAGTTTAAATATTTGAAACATTTAAAATAAATCTTTCAGTCTGATTTTTATTTTTATATATACTCAACGGGACTCTATACAAATTATCTATTTACACGTTACTATTTTTTTGTGCATTTCTTGTTTATTATTTACCGTGTTGCGATAAAAATATTACATAAAATTTTTCAATATAATGAGCAGCAATTAAGCGTAACATTTTTTTATTGAGCAATATATCGTTACCGATTTCTTAGTTATTTTTTGTTTTGTTTATAACTGTTTCTGTAATAAAATTTTATTGCAACACAATATATTTTTATACATATATAGTATTATTCTCGCACACATTAATATTTTATTCACTGATTATATTTAAGATTTGATTATGTAGCTGACGAATTGGATATAAGACAACTTGAACGATTTAATGCGAAATTGTATATGGAATTTAAAGATGTAGATAGGGAATCTTAGTGAGGAAAACAGAAAATATTCTTTAATTAATGAAATGCGAAGATTCCGTTTTCAGTGTGTGTGTGAGCACTTTCATATTTAGTATTATGTGCATTTTAAAAATTGTTCTACAATAGCATTGTTCACACTTGGAAATAAAACAAATAAATATTCTAACATATTAGGTGGTACTACAAGTTCGGTTTTTGAGTGTTTTAATACAATAAATTGTGTAGTCCTGGTCTTATGAAGATGCATTGTCTTAAAATTAGTTTTAGTTAAAATCAAGCTTGTAGTACCAGCAGTTAAGTTTGTTCAATAAAAATATAAAAAATTTAGTTAAGTACAAAGTAGAGTTGAATAAGTTATTGCTCAAAGTAATGTACATTGAACTTAAAAGTGTAAACCAAACACATATTTTGAGTTATGAAAATATGTTAATTTGTTAATAGTGCTTCTTCAAGTTCATTTTCATGTTAACAAAAATGTCAAAACAAAAATATATATATGAGTAACATAACTATACGCTGTCGTATAAATAATTTCGTATATGGAAAATGAACTCAAATATGACGTAAGTAAGTAAGGTTAATTAAAACAGTTAACAATTTAAATATATATTTTTACTTATACAAGTTGTATACTTGCTTTAAAACTAAAGCAGTTCAGAGTAAAAAAGTTTTTGTTTGAGATTCGTGTCATACGTAATAGTATCGTCAAACGTAAAACTGTCTTACACTCTGTCTTCTAGTCTTCGAACAAACTTATTTTTTACAAACATTCCATATGTGTGTGATGATGCATTTATATTTACATTTAAATTTAATTTAAAATTAGGAAAATTTGAATCATCCACGTTTAAAATCAATTATATTAGGATATCTACAAACTGAAAAATCGAAATTGTTAATCAGTGATAAATATCATTTATTTTGACTTTCATTTTCAAGGCCTGAACAAAGCAATTACATATTTATATAAATAATATATAGCATTTGAACAAATACATGTTTGAGCAAATTAGCGTGAAATTTGTTGAATCTCTGCATTCCATTTAATAAAATGATATGCTGAAATCTTTCTTCTGCTTATAATCCAATTTGTCGACTATATTTAAATGATTATATTTAAGTATATGATAATAGTAATTATATTACATTATATATGACATACAATATAATACGTGTGCTGCCAATGTGATTGAGTAGGTGCTGTTGTATTAATCAGAATGTGATTGTTGTGCCATTAGCAAAGGATTGAAATAAATAATTATATCGATATGTATCACTCTGTATTGTAGCAAGTATTTTGCCAAATTATATACGTTTGTGTTATTCAATAAATTACCATATTTATGTCATATAACGTTTACGATTATTTTTCTCTCTATACCGAAATATTTTATTTTTAATTATGATGTTAAGCTTCATAAAATATAGGATGAGGCATTAACATCTGGCAATTTTTAAATTATCAGTAAAATTGTGTTTACTTACAGATATTATTTATTCAGTCTTATGCTAGCTGAAAGAGAATGTATTTACTTACTGTATGATTTTTTGCGGGATCTCGTCTTAAATTCATTGCTTAAGCTGAATGATTGTGGCTGTGTTTCATAGGCCTTGCTTTTCAGAAATACCCATAGAAAAAGGTTTGACCACCCGCCTGCTCACCAATTTTTTTTCTATGAGTATTTCTTAAAAGCAAGGCCTATGAAACACGTGTAACCAGCTTCCTTGAGCTGAAGCAACGCATCCAAGATAAGATCCCACAAAAATCCTACAGCTAGTAATTCATTATTTTCTAGCTAGAATAAAACAGTGTTTTTATCATCATGGTAGATATATCTTATGAATATAAATTCAAAAGTAAATAATGTTATCTTAAACCTTATACAATCGTGTATCTTGCAGTATCAATAAATAATATCTTTGAGTAAGCACGAAGTTTTATTATTTTTCTGAAACTGTGTTCATATAAATAAAATTGCATATCGAAACATCGAATTTTAATTAAAAATTATACAGAACATAAACCTAAACTTTTCTTTATTTTAAAATTACGTAAATTTGATGTCTGCTATTTACATACATACTCATTTATGATACCTCTAATACATACTCTTTTGTTTTCATCACTTGGAAACATTTTGTATAAATGTATATTTTCAAAAATTGATTTTTTAAAATTAAATTTGGTGAAAAATTATTTTGCTTTTATATCAACAGAGATTAAATACTTTGTCGAATTAAAAACAATTATCTACGTCCCAACCAATACACAATTTATCTTTTACTTATCACCATTATCCTGTGTTTGATATTTACTTCATATCTAATGACATAATTACAAATTAAACATAGTAGATCACACACAAACATAAAATTAATTCTATTTGACGCTGTAACTTAACTTAAATCTATTAATATTTATTTTATAAAGGTAAGTAGGATTATATATTTAATAGATTTTATAGCTGATCTAAAAATAAGTTTTTGCATTATAATAAGAGAGAGAGAATAAGTAACTTATGTAGATTACTTTAGTACGGTTGTAAATAAACAATAAACTTTTAACAAACATAATCCTAATTTCTTTTTGCACTAAAATTTATTTTTGGATTAAATATATATTAAATATATTTTAATAATAAAATAATTATTTCTGAAAGGTAAATTTGCTATAATGGAAATGAAAACTAGAAAATTAGAATTGATAATACCGGACGAAAATCAAATGGAATTATTAATAAGTATAATGCAAAATAATTTTGACAATCTGCGGTATTTATTAGAAGAACAATTATGTGATGTAAATTACATTTATGGTAAACCATTTGAGAAGAGTGTTTTGGAAATAGCCTGCTACGATTTTGCTTTCGAAACAAAGTCAAAATGTGTGGAAATTCTTTTAGAATTTGGAGCAAACGCCGAGCAAGCATTGCACAGTGCTGTATTTGGAGGAAATTTTCAATTAATAAAACCAATTTTACAATACTTACGTTCTAATAACAAAATAAAAAATAATACTATATTTGTATCATTAATATCGTACATTGGCTCGGAAACGAATGAAGATCAATATGTTGATATTATTCATTTGTTAATCGAACATGGATTTGATATAAATTCAACTGAAACAAAATCTTCTTGTACAGCTATTTTTCTAGCTGCTAAATATAATTTAAAGAAAATTATTGAAGTTATTATAAAATTTTGTTATAACAACATTGATTTAGATAATTACTCTCATGGTGAACTTGGATCAGCGAGAGATTTGATAATAATAAGAAAACTGTATGATGGCGTTCTACCTGAACCACGTTTTATTGAATTTACATTAAGAAAATCTCCGTTAATTACTTTAATACAGCTAATTAAACAAAAAAATAAATTAGATTTTATTACTTGTCATAGACAAATGCAAAGACAAAGGCAAATTGACAATAATATAAATTATATTTTATTATTATGTGCTATAGAAGAAGGTCAAATTAATATTGTCAGATATTTATTATGCTTTGACGTTGATCTTAATTTTTATACTGAATGGACGAAGATCTTACCTATCAGTTTAGCATCTACAAGAGGTTATTATAAAATAGTGGAAATTTTATTAAAATATTCTGATTCAAAAAGTATTTCAAGTGCATTGGTTACAATGCTTCAATCAGTTTGTTTGAAACACAAATGTATCGAAGAATTTGACATTAATCACGATAAATGTTTCGAGTTATTAATAAATAGTAATAAGTTAAATATTAATTTTAAAATTGGCGAACCAGCGAATACAGCTTTACATTTTGCAATTAAAAATCAAAATGCAGAAATTGTTAAAAGCATATTAGAAAAAGGTGCAACGCTTGCTTCCCTACATTTAAGTAACAAACCTTGGACAGTTTTCGTAAGTCCGGAAATTTTTGAGGAACATTTAAATAATTGTATCAAAATTTTAAGAATTAATCAATTTACTAATCAATTCACTTTATTATTGGATTTTTCTTGTCTACTTCCTGCTATACAATCTACTTCTGATTATACTAGTAAAAAAGACTTTACACAAAGAGAAACTTTATTATTAAAAAAGAAAATTCAAAATGAAAAATATTCAGAAATGTATGTTCTTCAATATGTTGCATGGAAAAGTGAATTTTATCATATACTGGAACATCCACTGATTCAAATATTTTTATTTTTAAAATGGCGGAAAACACGTAAACTATTTTATTTTAATTTTATTTTTTATTTCTTTTTTACTATTAGTATTTTGATATATATTTATTTGGGTTTTAATTATTCTTATGAAGGAATCAATAAGTATTATTTATACCTTAATCATTGTATTTATATTTTTACATTAATTTGTATGATCTTGCGAGAATTAATTCAATTGTCTATACATAAAAAAATTTACTTTCAAAGTCTCGAAAATCTTTTAGAATGGACTTTAATAGTTTTGACAATAGTTATTCATTTTGTTGATTTTGAAAATAAAATAATTTTTAATCAATTGTCAGCTATTATAATAATTTTATCATCTTTAGAATTTATATTTTTACTATGTATTCATGCAGACTTTTTATATATTAATTTAATAATGTTGTCAACTGTTTCATATACTTTACTAAAATTGATAACACCGTATTTAATTTTAGTTACGGCTTTTTCGTTTAGTTTTTTAATTCTATTCAGTGCCGAAAATAAAACTGAAAATGGCTCAAAAGGAACTGAAAATATTTTTTTCTCAAATCCATGGATGTCACTGCTTAAAACTAGTGTTATGTTGACAGGTGAATTTGATATAGGGGACTTTAATTTCTTTAATTATCCCATTGTTGGCCCTATTTGTTTTATATTTTTCGTATTTTTAATGAATATAGTATTATTTGGAGTTTTTACTGCACTGGCCATCAGTGACACACAAAAAATTAAAAATGAAGCTAAAATACAAAATCAAACATTTAAAATAATTCATATTGATTACTGGGAAAACGTATTGAAGTCATTTTATTGGTTACCACAATTTTTAAAAGTTAAAACATTATTACCCACTAATTCGCAAATTGAAATACATTTAACAAAAGATTCTAAATTGTATGTTGAAAATATATTTGACAAAGAAAAAATACAATTACATTTTAATACGGATTTTGTTAATAAAATAAAACGATTAACTGCAGAGAAAAATAAATATACTTATCCAGAATTTAAAAAATGTCCGATACTGCGATATTCAAATTTAGATGAAAGAGAATATTTAAGATTACAAGAATATATAAATCTGTTGTAATGTAAATGAATCAGATAACATACTTACTTGGGCATACATTAAATTTTGTTATCTAATTTACAATTTGGTGAGTCTGTATCAAGAATAATTGTATAAATAAACAACAAATAAATAAATCAGTTATCTAATTTTTATGAATGAATAACAATTATATATTTTAAAATTAATTTTTATGTAAAATTTTTTTTTTTTTTTAGAAAAATGTAAAAAAAACCCTTTTGCATTTGCGCAAAATTTTTCAGAAATAAAAAATTATTTTTGTATATAAAATGAATTTTTTTATATAAATTTATTTTTCATTTTCTTTAGATATATATTGTAGTTTTTAATATATTTTTTTAAAGAATTATAATATTTTATTTATTAAATAATTTTAAATGTACTTATATTTTTTGTTTTGTTTTGTTTTTAATCGCATAATGATTGATCAAAGTAAACATAAAAATAAAAAACCTATAATTATTAATTTTGAAACCAATCTTGTCAGTTCGAGATATTGGACAACGATCAGTCTTGTATTAGTGGTATTAGTGCTTTAATGTGAAACATGTGATTTTTTTAGAATCTACATTTACTTTATTGTAAATATATTTATTTGGTATGTATAAATTTATTATTATTATTATATATTGCATATAAAATTGAATATATAGAATTATTATTCTACTGATAAAATAAAAAATTAATTTAAAAACATTATTTTATATATCATCAGTATATATTAAATATATATACATATTATCTTTAACAATTAAGACAATAAAAAATTACTATTATTTACATTAAATATTTATTACTATAAAATATCATTTTTATATGTTTTAAGTTAAATTTGATTTCAAACCATATGTTAAATATCATTTCCTGTTTTTGCAAGTTTTATATGTAGACATGTACCTATACCTTTAACGTAATGTTGATGACGTGAATATTCTTACTTAATCTAAAGATCAACTGAGATGTATGATTGATAGAATTAATGTTGTAGGTATAGATAGGTAGGTTGAACTTTGATAAGTGAACTAAGTATTATAATATTTGAGAAGGATGATTTGATGAATAAATATACTGTATCTGTTGATAGTATACGTTTAGAACAGGTAGAATAGAACAGTAGAGGTAGAGTTTGTATATTTGGGTAGTTTATTTTTTAAGGATGACAGCTCTGATCAAGAGATTGAAAGGAGCGTAAGTGCTGCATGCAGTTTTGTGTGCTTTGGATACATTTGCTATGCCTATGTTGATATATGGTAGTGAATGTAAAGTTTGGCTGCAGAAGTATAAAAGGAAAATGCCTGCTGTGGAAATGAGATTATTGGGTGGGGTATGTGGTACAACCAGAAGGGATCGAGTGTGAAATAGATTGGTGTAAGAAGAGCGAAATTAGTAAAAATGTTGTTGTAAAAGTTGGTATTAGTCACTTAAAATGGTTCGACCACCTTGAGTGAATGTCTAATAAATGTTTGGTTAAAAGTATATATGTGAGTAAAAGTAATATATGGTAATATTGAAGGTATATGTAGATGGAGAGATATGATTGAGAGTATTTTGCGTGAGCGAATGTTTCCAAGTAGCAAGAATAAAATAATATGTATGAGAGCTACCATGAAGCAAAAGTTGCTTGTCTGGAAAACTAATTTGACGAAAATTAATTTCTATATAAATGAAAAGATTTATAAAAGTTTTTAAGTGATACGGGCACAAGTAATTTAGAAGTGATGTTACGAATTTTATATATTTTTACTGTTTGTAATAAAAAATGGGCCAGCAACATTTTCTTATAAAACGGTGATTAATTTTTTCAAAGCAAAAGAAAATATCTAAAACTTGTTTAAACCACAAACAGATCACTAAAAAAACCGCTTGTGTAATTGTGATCAGATTTTACTCACGCCGAAACTGATAGATGAGTGTATTTTTTTTAAACTGACACCAAAACGTTTGCTATGCCACTGTTCATATGAATATATTTTTTGAAACAAAATATATAAAATAAAATATGTTTTCAAAATAAAATAATAAATATTTTATTCTTCCAGTTTATCAAAAAATATACAAAAACTATGGCCTCGTCTACAGTAAAATTTGATGAAGAAATTCCAGCATCATTAGCTTCAAACGACAATATTACCTACAAAAATCGCCATCATTCAAAAGAAAACGATAATAAAGAAATTTCAGTTTGTAATTCTGCTACTTATATCATCCTAGCAGATAAAGAAAATATTCCTGTACGTAATTCATGCAATTCTGCTACTTATACCATCCAAGCAGATAAAGAAAATACTCCAGTACCTCATTCATCAAGAGAAATATTGTTATTTGCATCTTCAAAAGAAAATATTTTCAAAAACAATGTACTTTCACCTATTTCCAATACAAAAACAGAGTCTTTTGTAATACATCGAAATAAGAATACAAATTTTCTGTCATCAACAAAAGTAATTAACGAAACCCTAGATACTGAAAACGACCATAATTCTATTTCAGCAATATATGTAACTCCATCTACACCACTGAATTCAACAGTACAGTTTATTGAACGAAAATTAATGAGTGATTCATTTAATTTTTCTCCAGATACAGGAAAATATAAAAATTTGTTGAATGATTCTAGCAATATTTATGAATCATTTACCCCTAGCGAATTTAAGAGCAAAACAGGATTAAATAATAAAAACGATTTCAATTTGCTCAATGTTTTGTTTTCCCCAAAAAACCACTCCACTGAAATGAAGGAAGCAAGAGAAAATTCACATGAAAATGGATCAAATTCAATTCCGAAAGCTCTTTTTGTGCAGAATGAGATTAAATCGCAAAAAATGATTAACAGTGATTTATATTTTTCCTTTTCTCCAGTTGAAATGGAAAGAATTAATGAAAATATTACTAAAAATGTAACAGAACTAAAATCAAATATACCAGTAGCCGATAATTTATTACTACAAGAGAAAAATATCAGTTCTGAAACTTATAATATCAGCAAAGATTCTCTTTCAATAGAAACTATTAGTTTTGCAAGAACTTATGATATTCCATCACCAAATGTTAAAGATATTACACGTCCAAAAATATCATCTACTGAAGAAAATTGTGATTTCCAAGCAACTTCAAATTATCAAATGCCAAATTTTTGTGAAAATAATACAAAATTATCATTGACAGCAATATCTGAAGAAGATTCAGTTTTCTTAACACCAATTAATAAAAAAGCTATTGTTTTTCAAATATCACCTCCGAAACAACCGTGCATTGATTTAAAATTAACAATTCCAAGAAAACAAAGTAATGTTATTACAAACTTTATAGAAAAAACAAATAATATAAAGTCCTTACCTAAGAAAAAAATAGCTTTAAATTCATTAAAACAAAGTTCTGATGCATCAAAAATAAAAGCAAACGCCTCAAAAACGTGTCATATTGATCCATTTTTAGTTGCTACATTATTTTCAGAAAACAGAAATGAAGTTGATATAAGCTTTAATTCACTTTCTTCGGAAAATCAAACAATAGAATTATTAAAATGGTTAAATGCATTGTTAAGTGCGCCGACTGAGTTAGATGTTATAGCGAAAACAAAGAAAGTTGATGTAACCAAATTGTATCAAGAATGTATTAAAGAAAATGTATCGTCAAAATACCTCACCAATCATAAATTAGTTTCATTAAGAAAACATGCAAAACAGCTATATAATACAAAAGAAATGCAAATGATTTTGTTTGATGTATCATTAATTGTTGAAAGAAATTCAATACAGATTCGAAGTGATAAGAATCTTCATTTGGACGTCGGACTGCAATCACAAATAATGAAGGTCATATTAAGTTACAATCCTTTATGGTTGCGAATTGGTTTGGAAACCATTTATGATGAAATCATTTCACTTGAATCAAATTCAGATGTTAACGGTCTCAGCAAATTTGTAATTATTCATCTTTTTAATAATCCTGAATTTCACAAAGGTAAAAAATTATCACATGTAAAATTTTTAACGACTTATGCTGTAGCCATAAGAAAATATACTTTAAACATGTTTTTAAAGCTAATATATTTTCTGGATCAAGCTAAAATCAAGAAATTAATTCCACATGATCCGTGTCTCTTTTGCATAGATGCTTCCGTAAAGGAAAGCAAAGAAATATTATTTTCATTTACCAAAGAACTTCTGTCAGCAGGTGTAGGAAATGTATTAAAATATTTACAACGCTATCAGTATGATTTAAAATATAAACAAAATTTTGTTGATGAATTCAATTATGCTGTAAAAGACTTAAATGTAGATCTTCGTGATGGCATTAGATTGACTAGAGTTGTAGAAATAATTTTAGAACGACATGATCTAACTGTACAACTTAGAGGACCTGCAATCTCAAAATTACAAAAAATCCACAACGTTAAAGTTGCTTTAGATAGCTTAAAAAAAAGTGACTATCATATCGTTGGCGATATAATACCGAAAGACATTGTTGAAGGACATAAAGAAAAAACTTGTTCATTATTATGGCAAATTATATTGAAGTTTCAAGAACAGAATTTCAAAAATGCAGCTTTAAAAATTCAACGTTGGTGGAGAACTTTGTCAATTGTAATTAAAAGAAGAATACTTGACAAACCTTACAAACAATTTTTAGTTAGAAATCAAGCAACTATTACTATTCAGCGATTTTACAGAGCTTGGAAACCTGCAAAGAAGATACGTGAAAATTATTTGACAAAAAGAAACGCAACGATAGTAATTCAACGAAAATATAGAGCAACAATTACCATGAAGAAAGATTTTCAATATTATCAGCAATTAAAAAAAGCTGTATTATTTACTCAGAAAAAATTTAGAGCTAATCAAAGTATGAGAATTGTTCGTGAAAATTATATAAAATTAAGAAACGCTGCACTGTTCATTCAACAAAAGTTTAAAGCAAATACTGCAATGAAAAATAAACGAAAAAATTTCTTTTTATTGAAGAAAGCAACTCTAACGCTTCAACGAAAATTTAGGAGTAATATAATTATGAAAAGTATTCGTGAAGATTATATAAAATTGAAAAATACTGCGATAGTAATTCAACGTAGATTTAGAGCTAATATTGCCATGAAAATTACTCGTGAACATTATCTTGAATTGAAAAAATTTACAATAATTATTCAACAACGATACAGAGCTAATATTTGCATGAAAATGTTTCGCAAAGATTATATAAAGCAAAAAGCAGCAGTTATAACAATTCAACAAATGTTTCGTGCCAACATTGCAATGAAAAATATTCGTAAATATTATCTTCAAAAGAAAAAATCCGCTATAATAATCCAGAATCGTTTCAGAGCAAATAAAACAATGAAGCAAACTCGTGATAGTTATTTTTTGTTAAAGAAAGTTACTATATTTATACAAGAACGTTTTAGAGCAAATTTGGCAATGAAGCAGGAGCATAACAATTATCTTTTGCTAAAGAAATTTACTATTTTTATTCAGCAACATTATAAAGCTAACCGTATCATGAAATTATTACGCAAAGATTATCTTAAGTTGAAGAGTGCGACTTTAGTTCTTCAGCAACGATTTAGGGCAGATCAAATTATGATATCAGTTCGTGAAAACTATTTGAAATTGAGAAATTCAGTAATAATAATTCAGCGTAAGTTTAGAGCAAATGTTGCAATGAAGAAAACGCGCAAAAATTATCTGCATTTAAAAGAAGTGACAACAAAAGTTCAACATCGTTTTAGAACAAAAAGAAGTATGAGAATTGTCCGTGAAGATTATTTGAAACAAAGAAATGCAGCAATATTAATTCAACGTAAATTTAGAGCCAAAATTGCAACAAAAAATGCTCGTAAATATTATTTACAATTCAAAAATATTACTGTAATGTTGCAGCAACGTTTTAGAGCTAACAGTGAAATGAAGAAGCTTCGTAAAGAGTATTTACAGTTGAAAACAACTGTAACTGTTCTTCAACGACGATATAGAGCAAATACTGAAATGAAAATAATTAGACAAAAATATTTAATGCAAAAGAAAATCATTATTCTTCTTCAAGTACGTTGTAGGGCTACTATTGAAATGAGATTACAAAGAGAATATTATTTAAAATTGAAACAAAGTGTAGTTTTCATACAACAACGATTTCGAGCAAATAAACTAATGAAACAAGAAAAGAAAAATTATTTACATCAACGAGAACTAATTATATTTATACAACTGAAATATAAAGCTAAATTTGATAAGAAAAAATGTAGAAAACTTTATCTTCAACAAAAAAATTCTGCTATTATAATACAACGATATTTCAGACATTATTTACAACGAAGTAATTCCGCAAAACTAAGAGAATATTATTTTCATTCAACCAAAATAATAAAACTTCAGTCCTTGGTACGAATGATATTAGCACAGAAGTTAGTCCATCAATTACGGGAAGAAAAACAGAAAAGGCGAATTAATAAAGCTGCTACTAAAATACAGGTTAGTATAAAAATACAAGTTGAGACTTGTAATATGAAATGTTTGGGACAGAATATTTCAAATTGGAAATGCATGACTTATAAAAAATAAAAGTTATTAAATAGGATGTAATATTTTTATTGACAAATATTGTAGGCATTATGGCGTGGATACAAAACACGTAGTATCGAAGAACCAGTTTTGACCACAATTCGAAAACGATTCAAAGAGACCAATAATCAAGCTGTTTCCGAACAAGCAATAGGTCAAAGAGCACGTGAATCCATTGATATGTTAATTTATTGTGAATCAATGAAAGATATTTTATTGGCTTTAACCACTTTAGGTAAGAAGAGTTTTCTTTAAAGTAAAAATAAGTAGTATTATTAATAGATAATAGATTATTATAATTTTATGATATATTTTTATATAGATTTTGCAACTAGATTATTCCCGCATGTTTGCATAGAACTATGTAATCAAATAGTGGAAAAAATTTATATATTTATTGTATTTTCGAATCGCTCTGTGCCCGTTATGGAAATCTGTGAATTGGGCGTTAGTATTTTGATAAATTTATTTAAATATGAAGAAACTTCATCTAATGTTTGGAAAGAAAAATATCTGGAGAGATTATTAGAACTTTTACTAAATTGGAGTAATACGAATGGCAACTTGTTTCCTTATCTGTGCACCTTATTTTGGCTGTTCACACAAAATCCAAATTATTGCGAAGTAAATTATAAAGCAATATGTTTCGAATATTATTATTTATTTTAATCAATTTTATGTTTGTTTTAGGTAATTAAGAAATTGAAGAACGTCGATAAAATTCTAATGAAAACTTTTCAACAATGTCAACGGAAACAAAAAATGATGCTTACAAGTAAAAAATCAAAAAATGAGAACATACAGTCAACATCTGGCAAATTTTCAGTTCCATCACTTTTACCAGACTGGGGAATTATTAATAAAAAAAAACCGCATACGTTTCAAAATAATATATTTGCACTTAAATGTCTTTTAAAGAAATTAACTATTAAACTAAACTGATGAAGTTTTAAATTGTTTTATATTGTAAATGTAATAATGTTTATATCAAATATGTAAATATGTCTTAATTTTATAAAAAATAACAATTTTTTTGTGTATATATTAAATAAAAATGTTAAAAAACAAAATGGATTAAAGATTTTTTAATAAATACTTTTATATATTACAGAATTAATGTATTTATTAAATAATTTCGTAACTAATTTAAAGGACTTACAGAATATCTATAATGAATTTCGAACTAAACATAAACACAAATAGTGTTTACCGATGATTGAAATCTTAAGAAAGTTTGGGAATCCCTGATCTACTTCATTCATGCTATCATGCTATAGGTTGTTTGATTGTATACAGCATTTTAAAAAAGACTGCATGTTAAGGTCCAATTAGTTATTTAATAATTTTAAAAATTATTAAATTGATAATTTTATATGATACTATTTAATTTAAAATATATTTATATATTTTAAAATATAAATTAATTTTGGATGTGACATTATTTATAACCTAAAAATTGACAGCTCTACTTAAAAATAATTAGGAGTATATGCTAATAAAACAGTTATTTTATTTAAAAAAATGAAAGTATGTTTTTAATTAATATAAATAGTTGTAGAATATAATATTATGTAATTTTTAGGATAAGCCTCCAACATTACCACCTATTTTGCCGGACATCGAAAATTTATTAAAAGAGTATTTAATATGCCCTGAACGGTTACCTATTCACAATTACGAACAAAATCAAGAATTTTGGCCCAGAGAACCAGATGTTACAGAATTATTTCATCATGAAAAAGTGTCTTGTGGAACCACCTTAAAAGTATTAATTGTGCCACTTCTTATATATTATAATAAATAACACTGTATGTAATCTAATAGGTTCATAGAGACTATAATACAGGCAAAATAATCGAATTTCGCGAAGTTACATTGAATGAAGTCGGTTTAAATGCAAGAAATTCTATGTCACTTACTCGGGCTCCACTACCTTCGAGTGATAATGTTAGGGGCGATCCAGGAAATTTTCCATTTTGGCCGGGCGGCATTCCTTTACCACAAGTTGATGTTACTGAAGACAAGTCTACGGATTTTTCCGAATTATTAACTATTCCTCCAGGTTTGTTATTCTTATTATTAAATATGTTTATTGTACCTATATAATATTTATTTATTCAGGATTCAGTCAAGGTTTGCAATTTCATGAAGATGGTTTCACCGTTCTTACAGACAAAGATAATGCAACTGAAAAACTTAATACAACGGATATATCGGACGAAACTGACAATACAATTAACTTAATCAATTTAGTACAAAAAGAACAAGACTTTTTCGGTTTATGGAATGAAACTAAAAATGAAGTTACAAAAACGGAATCGCCAAGACATCAAAATCAAATACAATTGGAAATTAATGAAGCAGAAGTTATTCCACAAGAACCGGATGTATTAATTATATCAGATTCAGTTAATACAAATAAAAAATCGAAAGATACCGAATGGGCCGTTGCGGTAGATATTCAACAAAATGTGAACGACTTTCACGAGAAAATTCCAGACATGGCTATGCATTATGATTTCGAATTAGATACATTTCAAAAACAAGCGATTCTAAAACTTGAGGAAAACTGTGATGTTTTCGTAGCTGCACATACTTCAGCGGGAAAAACGGTTGTAGCCGAATATGCTATTGCACTTTCGCAAAAACATAAAACCCGTACAATTTATACGTCGCCAATAAAAGCATTGTCGAATCAGAAATACAGGGATTTTAAGAAAAAGTTTCAGGATGTTGGATTAATAACAGGCGATTTTCAAATTAATCAAACTGGCGTTTGTCTTATTATGACAACTGAAATTTTGCGATCAATGCTTTACAGGGGCAGTGAAGTTATACGAGATTTGGAATATGTTGTTTTTGATGAAGTACATTATATTAATGACGCCGAGGTATGTTTCTCGGGTAAAACTTAGTAATTGAATTGAGAATCTTTTAAGTAAACAAAAACTTGTGCTTCATTACAATAAGATTTTTAATTAAATTTCCAATTTCATGAAAAACATTTGATAATTTTCATCATCGGAATTCATTTTTAGAGAGGTCATGTGTGGGAAGAGGTACTGATTATGTTACCAGATCATGTACGAATTGTTTTACTAAGTGCAACAGTACCAAATACAATGGAATTTGCAACTTGGTTAGGAATGACAAAACAACGTAAAATTTATGTTATTTCTACATTATTTCGACCTGTTCCACTTCAACATTATCTTTACACGGGAACAGGAGGAAAGAGTAAAGATGAAAGATTTCTATTAATTAATGCTAAAGGCACCTTACTTCTGCAAGGGTAAATTTTACTTATGACTATTTTTTTATTATGTAAAAATATTGTAAACAAACATTTTCTATATATTTTTGTTTGTTCAAGATACAATGATGCAATGCAAGCAATTAACTCTCGTAAAAAATCTGGCGAATGTAAATTTATTCCGCCAAAGAATAAAATTAAACAAGAAGGCACAGCTCTTTCGGGGTTAATCAATCATTTAGAACGAAACGAATTGTTGCCCGTTGTAATGTTTACATTTTCGCGCAATATGTGCGATAATATGGCAGATACTTTGAAGAATACTGATTTAACAACTGCAACGGAAAAAAATAAAATTCATACTTTTTTTAAACAATGTCTTAATCGATTGAAAGAGGCTGATCAAGATCTTCCACAAATTTTAACTATGCAGAAAATTCTACGGAATGGTATTGGTGTCCATCATAGTGGAATTTTACCCATTGTTAGAGAAATTGTTGAAATGCTTTTTCATGACGGACTTGTTAAGGTATTTATTGTACTAATTATTAAATGTATTATTAAAAACCACTAACATTTAGAACATAATTTTGACTCTGTTCTTTGCCCCTGTTTTAATTTGATTCTATGATCTTTCTACACTTTGAACATTAATAATAATTTATTAAAGCCAGATAAATACAAAAAGTACATTAACATAAGTTATTCAAAAGAAATATTCACATATAAACAATTATAATCATAACAATTATATTGGCAATATTATAAATATTTTCTTGAAATTCAGTAGCAAGAAATTTTTAATTATATGTATTATTAAAAATTTTATTTCAAGATTATAAGGTAAATTTTTTGCAACATGTAATCTACATAAATCCAATTTAATGTTATTTTTTTTGTCAAGTATTATAATCGTGAAATTTTTTTGTAAGATTGCCAATTTTTTTTTACATGTATCAAACATTGCAATATATACCGGGTGTTCGTATGGACGTTTAACATGCAATTTCGATAATTTGCGGTATACTTCTTTCTCGAGTTAAATTCAGAGAAATACTTAGAATACTTTTCGATAGGGCATAAAAAGTTTTATAATTTAGTTTTAGTTTTAATTTGCTAAGACTTTTTATGCCCTATCGAAAAGTATTCTAAGTATTTCTCCGAATTTAACTCGAGAAAGAAGTATATCGCAAATTATCGAAATTGCATGTTAAACGCCCATACGAACTTGATGAACGAACACCCGGTACATAGATGGTAATGTTAGAATCTTTAAATTAACAAAATTTTGTGAACAAGATTGTAACTACTGCCAGTTAAAGTTGTAATGACTGCTTTTTGTAATTTAAATATTGTGTGGCTGTCAACTGAATTGCCCCCACATAAATATCCATGTTTCAAATAATTGTGAATACATGCATAGTGCAATGTTTTTAATGCTACAAATGGCACCACATTTGCAAAGTTTTTTAGCACAAAATTTCCTAAATTTATTTTATTCCCAATATGTTTTTTTTTTTAAATTAATTTCCGCATCTGATTGAAATCCTGTTTTTATTATATACCAATATCAAGACAATATATTCACTAAATACAATATTTTGGGTTTTGTCGTTATAAAGATAATAAATTAAATGTAAACCAGTCAGAAGATTCTTCATTTGTATTTTAAATTATATTGGAAATACTTCTATAATCAGTAATTTTATTTATAAATGTAGTGTCATCTGCATATAAAACGGTGGAAGTTTGTGTTATATTACAAGGTAGACCATTAATATATCCAAGAGAAGCAGAAGTCCTAATACTGACCTCATATTTTCATAGTTAGAGTATATATTATTAAAGAATGTTACTTGCCTGTCTTGAAGGTAATTTGAAATTTACTAAAATGGTAATCTTTTAATTCCATAATAATTAAATTTTTCACATAAAATGTCGTAATCGGCAAAATCAAAAGCTTTAAAGAGGTCACAGAATATTGCTGACACTTGTTTTCCTTTAATCATTTTAAGTGAATAATAAAAGATACTGAAGCTTTTATAGCAGACTTGTTTGGTCTATCCAAAATGACAATCTACCATCTGTCTTTTTATTATTTAAATATGTACTATAACTATTCATACTTTGAGGTAGTTTTTAATTGTATCACTTGTAACAGTAACAAAGAAATCATTCAAATCATTTGGAGATAGTTCTGAATTGATCGATTTGTTATTAGATTCACTTTTATCAAGTTCCTAATTTATAAGTGACAACGTTGCTATTATGTTATTGTTACAATTATTTATATATATATATATACATCACTGGCATTAAGTTTTGCATTTTCAACAGCTGCACGATATTAATTTTTAAAGGTAAAATATTGCTTTTTAAAATAAATATTTAGTTTTGAAATATCGTATAAAAGATCGAACTTTTGTTTCATTGCAGAAAGATCATTGGTATACCTACCATTTGTTTAAGTGATATTTGTTCTATAATTTACAAAGTTATATATATATCATGTTATTAATTATTATTCGAACATTTTTTGCGTGATATTTGTTTTCATTAACATTAGCTCTGTTCGATTCGCACCCTTGCGTCTACTGTTTACTGCTGCGTCAATGTTTATTGTTTTATTCACTTCGCAGTTACTTGTTATGTAAATGGCAAACCGCTGCATCATTTACATATATCTATTAGAGAATGTAGTACATTCAAAAAAAATACATTTACGTTCCTTATTTCTATACTTTCCATCCTCTTCTTTTTCAATAAATAGTATTTCTGACTCCTAGTTTGTTTGCTTTTTACTGTTCATAGAATATTAGTTCTGGTTATCGGATTTTTAGTATCTTTTTGAAGTATTTTTTAATAAAAGTTTGGATTATGTTGATGGTTGTTTTTCTGTAATCTTTCATGTTTCCGAATCACAAAGCAAAATATTTAAAAATAATAATATAAATTCCATTTAGGTTCTCTTCGCAACAGAAACTTTTGCAATGGGTGTAAATATGCCAGCAAGAACCGTGGTATTTAACAGTATAAAGAAGTTTGACGGTCACGAGAAACGTTATTTAAAACCAGCCGAGTATATTCAGATGGCAGGACGAGCGGGTAGACGTGGCTTGGATAAAACCGGAACTGTAATAATACGTTGTGTAGACGAAGTGACTGATATACAAATTCTTAAAGCAATGATGCAAGGCAGACCGCAACGTTTAGAATCACAATTTCGCCTGACTTATAGTATGCTATTAAGCTTGTTACAAGTTACCAATTTAACAATTGAAACGATGATGTCACATAGTTTTTACGAAGTTAAACATGTTACCAAAAAGGATGAGTTAAAAATCGAATTGGAAAAGACTGAAGCGGCTTTAGCTGTTGAACAAAGCAAGGAAATTAAAGAACATCTACAGCATTTAGTTAAATTTTATCAGGTTGCTGCAGAGTTTATTAGGGAATGGCATATTGTTCAAGTAAGTTTTCGAAAAGAAAATCCCTAGGGGTAAACCACTTCCTCAAATTTTGTACACTAGATTGTACAGATTTTAAATATGATTGTTGAGATTGTAGTAATTTTTTGTTGGTTTTACGGATTTTATACGAAATTTCTAAGACTGATTTTACTGGAAACTTTACATGATTTTAAGAAAATCGTTAATTAATTTTACCATGATTTAAAAAGATTTTAAGAAATTTTAGAGGATTTCACAAATTTTTTAATTAATTTAATAAAATACCAACGTTAGGACGTATTAGTTTATTTTGTCTTTTAATATGTATTTATCTTTGAGTTTTTAGGAAATTGTTTTCTGCTATTTTTGAATTAAAAGCAGTATCAAAATTTAATAAAAAATTAATAATAGATATCAAATAATATCAATAACAAACTCAGGTTTAAAATATCTATATGATAAGAGTTAACAAAATATTTGAATTTCAGCCTAAATTAATGTTGCAACCTCGTGTCGTAAAAGAATTAGTTCCAGGCAGAGTTCTACTTGTAAGTCATAAATCACACTATAAAAAGTTGGCGATACTTTTAAACGTAAAAAAAGATCATCTTAGTTATAAAATATTGGTTCTCGATGATCAAAAAAGACTGTCTGAAAATATAGAATTTTCTGTTGCGGATAATAAAACAGACAAAGAAAACGAAACGCCAGCAATGTGGTATCGAATGATTAATTTAACTCGTGAAGATATTTTTCAACCAGATGGAGTTGGTGGACATAAAGTTCTTGAAATAGTCCCACAAGATATAATGGGAATTTCGAAAAAAATTATAAAAATTGATTGCGATTTAGTATTAAAAGATTGGGATAAGAGACAAATAGTAAGATTTAGAGATGATCCACCGGGCCAAACGTGTCACCAGGCAATTCAAGAACTTACTAAATTAACCAATAACGTGTTATCAGGAGCTAAAGTTGAATATTTGGAGCCATCCACTGATTATCAAATTAATGATATTGATTTACATGAACATTTTCAGTGTTTGAACAAGAAATATAATGAGGTGCATGCTCAATTAGGTTGTACGAAAATAGCGAATTTTGAAGAACAATTTTTAATGGTTTTCAAACGAAAACATTTGGAGGAAAAATTAGAGAAATTGAAATGGGAAATGTCGAATAGAAGTTTGACTTTGTATCCCGAATATGAGTCCAGAATTCTATTGTTAAAAAAGCTGCGTTACATTGATGAAGAACATAAACGTACGCTTTTTTATTATTTTTAAGTTTGAGAATAAATTATTTGAACTATAATTTTAAGAACATATTTTATGTTTTTTTATTGCTAGTTTTCTCAGATATAAAGCTAATTTAATTTTTCCAATAATTTTAGTTGATATGAAAGGACGAGTTGCTTGTGAAATGGGTATGCATGAACTTCTAATTACCGAACTTGTCCTTCGAAATACTTTAGCATCATTGCAGCCAGCAGAAGTAGCTGCTCTACTTTCCGCATTAGTATTTCAAGTTAAATCTAATAAAGATAAAAAATTACCAGAACTTACTGATACTTTAAACAAGGTAAAAATCGATATTTAATACACTGGTCACATTTTGTCAAAGTTTGACAATTTTTGAAGTCAAAATGTGTTCTTTTCTGCGGAGTGTGGTTCAAATGATATATATCTTGCATCACCTTAAAGACGAGACTTCAAATTTTATTCAATTTTGTTCAGAATTGGCCGAGTTATACCTATTTGAAAATCGGTAACTTTTCTGATTCTTCAAGTGTCACTTTTTTGTGACTAGTGTATTTGTTCTAACATTATGATTTTATTAGGAATTAATTATTTATATAGTTTAAAATCTAATAATAATTATTGAAAAACGTTATTTGTCTATATATTATTTCTAGAAAATGAATGAAATTAATGATATATTCCTTGAATTAAAATCAATGGAAAATCATTATCTTATCAAAAATCTGGATGAAGATCTTAATTTTGATCTTGTTGAAGTTGTATATGAATGGGCACGCGAAAAGGTACCTAGCTTAGTTTATTGTTTAATATTAAAGTTTAGTTTCATATTAAAATAATTTATTTTGATTAAATTAAATTGAATTTTAGCGATTCGCTGACATAATGAATTTGACGGATGTTCAAGAAGGCATAATTGTTCGTTGTATTCAACAATTAAACGAAACATTAAAGGATGTAAAAGAAGCAGCACGAATTATAGGTTATCCGGAATTAAAATCAAAAATGGATGAAGCATCTACTGCAATTAAAAGAGATATTGTTTTTGCAGCAAGTTTATACACTTAAAATTTAAATTAACTTATTTTTATTATTATAAATTGCATGAAATTTGTTAATAATTATTTCAAATAAAAATTCTGTATAAATATCAAGGAGTAAAATTTTGATTTATCCTTCTGTTTATTTATTTCGTAAGTCGATTTGTTTTGTCTTAAATTTATCTCATTTATTTTAATTTTACTTACCATTGACACCAATGACAAAGTTTCGCATAAATACCGCGCATTAAAACTGCGTATGGCAGGCGACTGAATTAATATTGTTTTAAATTTATTTTATAACTGAATTAATAATTTAATAACTATATTTCATTATTAATAAAATTACGTAAAATACAAATAAATACGTTATTTAGTTGGTTATATCTTCTTTAAAAAGTTATGGTTTCGAAAAAACATATGAGTTGTGATTTGTTATGCAGAATGTTATTTTTACTACTTTGACTGCAAGGAAAAGTAGTAAAGCGTTTGGTACGGTGTCTGTAACATTTTCAAAAAAAAAAAAAAATTGTATAGAAATCCTTCATATAGCTTGTAGATGACGAATCTGAACTTAGTTTATGTGGGTGTATGTGTGTGCGTCGTCAGCTCGCTCGCTCACTCGCTCACTCGCTCGCTCGCTCGCTCGGTCGTAAGTCAAAATTTTGTGGCCGCAACTCCTCCTAGACGGTTCAACCGATTTTAATGAAATTTTCAGGATAAATTTGTCTAGTACCCAAGATGGTCATGTGGTTTTGTTTTTTTCCAGTGATGCCAACTTTCCGAGAAAAAAATTACTAAAGTTTTTAAAAATTCATATTGGCTACGTTATTTATCCGATTTTGATCAAATTTTCAGAAAAGATTTCCCTAATGCTCCCATTAATTACATAATTTTATTAATTTTCAGTGTTGCCAACTTTCCGAGAAAAAAATTACTAAAGTTTTAAAAATTTTATTAAGGCCATGTTATTCAACCGATTTTACTCAAATTTTCACAAAAGATTCTCCTAGTATTCATGTAATTTATGTAATTTTAACAAAATACAGTGTTGCCAACTTTCCGAAAAAAAAATTAGTAAAATTTTAAAAAATTTATTTTGACCATTTTATTTAACCGATTTTAATCAAATATTTATAAAAGTTTTTCCTAGTGCCTAAATAAATTATGCAATTTTAACAAAATACAGTGTTGCCAACTTATCGAGAAAAAAAAATCACAAAATTTTTAAAAAATTCATTGTGGCTACATTATTTATTCGATTTTGATCAAATTTTCAGAAAAGTATCTCCTATTGCCCACATAAATTATAATATTATTAAAATACAGTGTTGCCAACTTTCCGAGAAATGTCAAAGTAGTCTATATATGGGTTTACCCATATACTTCTAATCTTGTTTTTTTAAATTTTAGTAAACTGTTAATAGCGAAATGTTAAAAACAAAAAGTTAATTATAATGTATGTAATTATATTTTTTTTAAAATACAACTTATAGATTTAAATCTTAAAAGAAATGAAATATTTTTTTCAGTGGAGAATAAATTAAACAACCAATTCAAGAGGAAAAGTTGAGGTAAATTTGTGTGAATCAAATCCGCCCAGAGGGTGCTGACGATTCTACCGAAATTACTAATGCATACATAGGCAACACAACCGTGTTGGTTGTGTTGCCTATGTAAGCATTGCTAACAAAAGTCAATATCAGGCGGTATTATTTTTGTGTTATCTGAAAAATCTATTTATTTTCATAATAATTTTCGTTAGTTATGTAGAAAATACGAAATAAAAATATAAAACATCTATTTTAATGAAAAAATAACTATTATTTGTTTATATTAATTTTCCAATTAAAATAAGAAAACAGATATGATTATTTTTCACATTTGTTTTGATATATTATAACTTTTTAATATAATTTTTATTTTATTATTTATTTAAAATTAAATAGAAATGTTTTTTTTTAAAATTTGATTTTTATTTATATGAAAATAATAATATTAATAATAATATAATAATATAATATATATATAAATATATATATATATATATATATATATATATATATATATATATAATACTATATATAATATATAATAAAATAATATATAATAAAATAATAATAATATAATAATATTATTATAATATTATTATAAGTTGAGTTGCAAAACCCGATTCTAACATAAATTTCATAAATATATTGAAACCTATAATATGTAATTGACATAAATTCAGTAATTTTTATAACATACAGAAAAACCTCGATTATCCGGACTAGTCGGGGATGAAGATAGTCCGGATAACAACAAATCCGGATAATCGAAAACCGTGAGGAAAATAGGAAAGTAAAATTGCGTACACGAGTTTTTTTTATTTCATATTGTATACATATAATCATAAAATTCATAAAATTGCAATCCGGATAATCGAAAAATCGGATAATCGAGGTCCGGATAATAGAACAAAGTACATAATTATATTTCCTATAGTGCAACTTGTTATAAAAATAAAACTAAATATTATAGTATAAACATATATTTTTGCCTTTCTGTACCTTGCGGTAATTATTACAAAGACTATGCGCTAGACGAAATAATGTGTTGAAGAGTGAGACAGACTACACGCCGGCATATCAAAACAAAGTTCTTGATGCGAAGGCACAACGCACAAGTCTAACTCATTTACCCTCTCATCCCCGCGCCTACTAAATAAATATGGCATATGTCATATAGAACAAGAAATTACGTTTGCCACAAGAACAGAAGAACTGGCGTACTATCAATGTGGGCTAGGGGTGAAGGAAGTAAGAGGTGCATCTTTTGACGTCATCACGAACCAAGTTTGTTTGAATGGTTCCAAATAGCGAAACTGCGCATGCGTATATATTAAATTCAATGGAATATTTTCTGATATATATTGTATTTAATATTATGAATTATTGAAATAATTATTCATTAATATTATATAATATAATATGAACATTATAATAATAAAAGTGTTAGATTTAATAATTTTAATGTAACAACATTCGAATCTGATCAATTACTAACTGACCTATAATATATTTGACGAACGTAGTTGTCAAATGTTCTGTTTATATTTTGATGTCTACTTATATGCTATGCTAGAGAAAGATCATATTTTATAAACAACAGAAAAATAATGGTTATGAAATTTATACACATAATTTATATGCAACACAAATAATTTAATATTTTTTTGACTATTAATTTCAAGAACAAAAATTTTTATTTGAAGAATATTAAAAATTATTTCGATAAAGTTCCAACATCAAAATTATATTTTGTAAGTAAATTTAAATATAGTAACGAACAGTACTTAATTTATTTATTTATAGTTATAAATCTATGTGGAAGCAATTGATGACAATTGAAATAATTGAACATTTTAAGAAAAGATATAAGGTCCTCATGAAAATATTCTGCAGAATAACTTAGACTGATAACAAAAGAAAACCATTATAGAATTACAATCTGACATTACTGAAGCAAGCTCCATTTATGAAAAATTTGTAATAATTTGTTTTAAAATAATAATCAACTAATGTGACAAACTTTGACAGAAGAAGACGGATTCGATTGATCGGATTAGCTTTAAGAAGAGAAGTTTTAAGATTTTAAAAATTTAAAACAATCTGTTTCACAAAAACCCTATATATAAAAATTATATTTGCATATTCTTCGGTCATTAATGCATAAATTTGAAATGTATCCGACTTGTATTTGCATTCGGAACAATAATTCATTATGTGGTTTGTGCCGAAATTATATCAGAACTTGTAGTGTTATGATATATGCAAATTTTCTACTATATTTTATTAAAAATATATAATAAAAATATGTATCTTATTTTGTACTTTTATTTGGAAAATCTTGTCTTGTTGTGACGATAAACGTTCGCGATTTTTTTAAAATTTAATTTCAGCTAATATTAAACATACATGTTTCCAAATCTTTTATTGATGTATGTGTTTCTGTTCATATTTGAATCAGGCACTCCAAATTCTAGATTATAGTGAATTTTGTTTATTCGCAAATATACGTAAAATTAACATATACAAAACCACATCCAATTTCTTGAACTATTAATTTTTCGATATATTTCTACTTTCCAAAAATTAATTGCTTGTAACATAACTAATGTCATTACAGAATTTTTTTGTCTTGAAATCTATTATTATGTCAACCTTTTAATTAAATATAATTGCTGAAAATTTAATTGTAGGAAATAAATATAGGTAAATTAAAATTATTTAATTTATTCGTAAGTATATATTAAAAAATGTTGATAAAAACAGAAAATTTTTGCCTGTAGTTTATTGCAAACATTCAAATTTTGAACATAATTTTTCAATGTATTTTCTTATAATGTGGTATAATTAATTGTTCAATATTTTCACAATTTTCGAGTCCTGACCATACAAAATAAATTACACCCGCTTTGCTGTTCTTATTTCGTTTCCGATTTTCAAGTGCTTCATCTTCTTTTTCGTGGACGCTTGAGATGCACTAATTCAACATATTAGAAATGCTGCAGCCGGTACAAAGACATGACTCAATCGGATCGTGTCAGTATTTCTGTGTCATTCGCGTATTGCTCCTATGATCATGTTATTTCGTTTCCGATTGATTCCAGTTCAAATCTTGAGAGATATACTCTACCCGTTCAGAGAGTGTAGTGATGGAATGGTGTTCTTTTTGTTTCGTATTCGCATTGCAAATTCATAGAAGTTCTGTTGATGCCATTATGTCTTTAGCAACAACAATATCTAGTACATCTAGCATACATTTGTGTGTTTTCATTTTCCTGCAATATATGTTTTTGTAATAGAATAAAAATTTAATAATTATAAATTACATACCAGCAAACTGTATATGTAGTATATATTATATATTCTTATACCAGGCATTAGCTGCTCTATAAATTATTTTTTATTGTCCTCCATATACTGATATACTTTGACGTTTAGTTTTGAAGAAGGTAGGTTAGTTTTCAGGTTAAAAAAATTAATTTAAATTCTATAAAATACTTTAAATAAATTCCTAAATACCAAAATCTGCAATATTTTAACAATTTTCAATATTATCCTTGTTATAATGTCATATATTATATAAAAAGAATAAATTTAAGCCAAATAATTTTTTGTAGCGTGTAACATTGACTTGCCATGAATTTCATAATATTTCGAAGATTTGTTGTCAGTGTCGCTAGCAGCTGGAGATATAAAAAAAATATAAAAATTGAAAATATAAAATATCTTAAATAAGCATTATTAAGCATTATTAATTAACAAAAAAAAAAGTATAATATCATTTTATAATTATAAACCCTATATAAAAAAATCAGATTTTATCTTTCTGTAATTTGTACACAGTTTGTACAAGAGAAAATAAAATCCGCCATTTGCTTGATAACTGTCAGTCTATCTTGTTAAAAGTCAGTATATCTCTATTTTTCAAAATAGATAAAATCCAAAAAAAATATATATTGTTCTATATTACATGTCACATCTCATATATCTTTTCGAAACAATAATAATGCTTACGAAAGAAAATATGGCTTGTTAAAAATATATTTACTTGTATATTATGTAATTTTATTAATAATGGAATATTGATATTAAATTATGAATTATACATTTGTTTTCAAACATTCCGAATAATCAGTTATATTAAATATGCCCTACAAAATTAATAAAACAATAATAATTCATCGTCTGCTTGAATGCTCGGCAAGTTAGTGATTTCGCCGCTAGGGACCGCGACGATTACCCTTAACTATTTACGGGGTTTGGTCCGTTTTTAATAGTTTTCGCATGCAAGCGACTTTGTGGCATCTCATTTTTAGGTTATAAGTCATGCTTGAGATAGATTTGCGCCCTGCGCTGCAATGCTGCAATCTCTGAATCCACCCGTGTGTAAGTGAATTATCAAATTGTATGAAGTTAAGGGGGTTTTTCGGTAAATTCGAATCATATTCACAATTTTTTTTGGTTTTTTGCAAACTTTGAAGGTTCTAGAATATGCCCCTGAAACAGTTTTTCGATATTCGAATTAGTTTTGAGTGAAATCGCATTTTGAAGGAACAGCTGCAGCGCAGCGGCCAGATGAGACATATATATATATATATATATATATATATATATATATATATATTTATATATATATAATATAATATAATAATAAAATAAATAATATATTAATATACCGGGTGTCCAAAAAGAATGGAAACTATTAAATATCTCGAGAACAGCACATCGGATTACAAAGTTACAAAACACGTTTTTCTTTATTTTTGAAAATCTATTTAGGGGTGATATGCGAAAACCACCCACACCTTCCCTGGCAGGGGGGCCGGGGGCAAATTTTAAAATTTAAATAGGAACACCCATTTTTTATTGCACAGTTGCATTCTCCATAAAAAACTGTTTCTGGATTTGCAAATTGAGCCCCCTAGCACCTCCCCCCTCAGAGCAGGGAAGGGGAGAAAATTTAAAATTTTTTGCAGAAACTTTCACTTTTTATTGCAGTTTTGGATTCTCCTTCCAAAACTGGATATAATTAAGTAGGGTGTTCACCTTAATTTAGCACCCCGATAGTGAGAGGCGAGGGGATTTACCTAAATCCAGCACAATTTACCACCAGGTATTATTTGAGATGAAAAGTTGGTACCCATCCGCATGTGTGGGAGTGAGAGTGGAGGTGCGTTTTTCAATTTTATATCCAGTTTTAGAAGGAGAATCCAAAAATGCAATAAAAAGTGAAAGTTTCTGCAAAAATTTTCAAATTTTCTCCTCTTCCCTGTTCTGAGGGGGATGGAGCTGGGGGGCTCAATTTTCAAATCCAGAAACAGTTTTTTATGGAAAATGCAACTGTGCAATAAAAAATGGGTGTTCCTATTTAAATTTTAAAACTTGCCCCCGCCCCCCCCCCGCCAGGGGAGGTGTGGGTGGTTTTCGCATATCACCCCTAAATAGATTTTCAAAAATAAAGAAAAACGTGTTTTGTAACTTTGTAATCCGATGTGCCGTTCTCGAGATATTTAATAGTTTCTATTCTTTTTGGACACCCGGTATAATATTAATATATAATAATAATATATAACAATCACTGAAATATAGTAAAAACTGGAATGTGCACTGCCTATGTGTTCTAGTAGCGCTAATGCGAGCCGAGAGAGATAGGAGATACGTGGTATCTCTATCACTGTCTTACACTTCTGCGCATTTGAAATTCAAATGCGATTTCTTGCGGTAAAAATGCGACAATCTTATGTTGTTGCATATTAAATTGTAGCTAAATGCATCGGCTAAACGATACGTAATGAGATTTTATTGGGGAATTCTTCTATAAAAGGTATTTTTATCATTTTTGATATATTAATTTGACATTTGACAGTTAGATTCTTTTTTTCCATAGCTATCTAAGTTATCATGTAGTAGCAATGCTACGCCATTAGAAAGACAAAGACGCGAATACCACGTATCTCCTATCTCTTTCGGCTCGCATTTGAGCGGCCAGTGCGCGTTCCAGTTATTACTATATTTCAGTGATAACAATAATATTATATAATTAGCTGTAAGTTAGAAAAAAAAAAAACACTTATCAACAAAATAACACTGACAAAACTGTAATTGTGTTTTTCTCGGAGCCATGTTTTTTAAACTGGCGATGGCGTGCATGATTGCGGTCGATCTAATTAACATACAGTAATGCAGTTTGAACTTGCGTATGGAGAACCGATGACATTTTTTACAGGCCGCCATTTCGACCACAAAATCAATTTTTTCTATGTCAAGCTTCCGGAAATTTAATCTACTTATAGAATATTATTAAATTTTGATGATGATTAACAGTTGAGTCGTTTTTCGAGAAAGATTATACTAGGAGACAAACGTTTAAAAATTATCAAAAACAGCAATTCACTTAAATGGGATTTAAAGTAGTGAATCATGTATCGAAGCATGGGCATTATGCTAGTCATTATTATAAAACTATTTTATTCATATGCGTCGTACTCTTCATTTATTTGTGTGATTCATTATTTTTCATCATTCATTCATTCGTGTTTCTATTCTATTATATCTTTTATTCACAGTGACCCTCATTATTATGTCTCTCATTCAAGAAACCCTCATTCTCTGCGCAGCTCATATAAAGCAAAACTCATTCATTGCGCAGCTCATTCTCTGCGCACCTCATTTGCTACACACCTCATTTATTGCGCATCTCATTGACTGCGCACCTCATTGACTGCCCACCTAATTCTCTGCACTTTTCTTTCAATGCGCAGTACGCTTTTCATTATCCGAATGTAAAAGTTAAACACTTTTGACATACTCAATTTTGCCACTGTATTGTACATTTCATACAATATTTTAGCTTTGTTGAAGTATCAATTTTTTTTATTTTTACGGCAGACACTTGATCAGCACGCAGTAGAACCAGAAAGTTTTGTATTTTCTGTTCCTTTTGACGTTGGTTTTAAACATATTATAAGTTATAACTAGTTATAACCATGGTTATTTCTTGCATTGTCTTTTATTTATTTATTTTTTTTTATTAAAACTTTTTATTTAGAAAAAATAATTATATTATCAGTGTATGTTCACTAAAAACTCTTTTCACTTATAATTTGACATTTATGGAACAGATTTTGATGGAAGTTTTATTAATAGTTGAGTCGTTGTTCGAGGAACGTTTTACTATGGTACAATGCAATGTTTGCCTGCGACTCACGCTGCAAATGATAAATATTGAATGAAAACTCTGTTCGCTTATAAAGATCCACAAAACAGATTTTGAAGGCAGTTGAGTCGTTCACAAGAAGTTTTACTATCACGACATGTACCCAAAATGGTAACTGATAAATTTAATCAAAAACTCTGTTTGCTTGTAACTTGACGTGACTTGATGATGATTAATAGTTGAGTCGTTCTTCGAGAAAGAGTCTACTATGAGGGGTGCAACGTGAGTCGCAAGCGAACGCTGTAAACGATAAGAATTGACCAAAAACTTCAATAGCGAAACACGTGCAATATGCTAGTAATATACAGCCCTGATTCAGAGTATGCGCCTTATTTTTTTTTAGCCACACTATGGATACTACTTTCAAAATATTTGGCAGTAATATGTTTCAGGACATTCTCTACACGATGGTGATATCAGATTTTCAATTGGACGAATCATTTCAAAATGGCGACGTTCAACTTTTTTTTTTTTTAAATGGGATGGCATAATTTTTTTTTTATTATTGAGATTCTAAAAACATTTTTTTTACGATAGTATTTTGTTTTTCTTAAAAATTTATTTCTTTCCCTATCAAAAAGCAAACTATCATTTTAATCTAGTAGCGCATATTATGTTATTTTTGTCCAAATATCAAGTAGCGGTAGACACAAAAGAAACAATTAAACTTTATTTTGTCATCTACACCTACTTTTTGAAACTCAAAATTAAAAATTTACATCAAATAAAAATTAGGTATTTACAAAAAGTGCTCGAAATGTTTTCCTTCTTTTTCAATACATAAATTGAAACGTCGTCCAATGGTAGTGTTTGACGTTTGACAACTAGTTTGTCTACCGCTACTTGATATTTGGACAAAAATAACATCGGGTGTAAAACATTCATGTGCTACTAGATTAAAATGTTAGTTTGCTTTTTGATATGGAAACAAATGAATTTTTAAGAAAAACAAAATACTGTCGTAAAAAGAATGTTTTTAGGATCTCAATAATAATAAAAAAATTATGGCATCCCATTTAAAAAAAAAAAGTTGAACGTCGCCATTTTGAAATGATTCATCCAATTGAAAATCTGATATCACCATCGTGTAGAGAATGTTTTGAAACATATTACTGTCAAATATTATGAAAGTAGTACCCATAGTGTGGCTAAAAAAAAATAAGGCGCTTACTCTGAATCAGGCTGTATATAGTTTAGATATGTAAATTTAAATTGTTTTTGATAATGGCATTAGTGTTTTCGAAATATCGAACAAATTAAAGAAAAACAAATAAATTTGCAATTGAAATCTAAATATTTGTTTTTATTTATTATTAATTAATTATTAATCAGAATTTAAATATTAGCATAGATTAAATTAATAATCAGAAAATGAAAAAACTGTATGCTAATATTTGAATTCTGACATATTTGTTCATTAATAAATTGGAGTAGCACTCATCTATTCTTTATTCACATTAAATAGTATATTAATAAAAAAAAATGTAAATATAATTTTTTTAATGACTATATTAATGTCGAAAAATATTTATATTAATAAAACTTACGTTTATGATGATTATTAAAACCGAATATGAACGGTTTAGGTTCTGGATTCGGATTTGGTTTCAGTTTAGTTAAACATATATTAATTAAAAGAAAAATTCCGATAATAAGAGAAATTGTTGCTCGATTCATGATGATTTCTTTGTTTTTTCTTTTTTTTTTTAAATGTTTGGATACTAGATTAATATATAGACATAGAAAGTTTTCTTTTGATACATAATAAAGCTCTTAAAACCAATTCGAATTTTTTTTTATCAGAGCCGACTTGAAAATTGCGGGACCTATGATATTTTTCTTTAATTTTTAGTTTATGCACTCTATAAAAATTATGTAAATTTACATATTCGATGAATGTATTTTTTCATAACATTAAGCGAAACAATTTTTACCATATAAATTAATGTAAAATACAATAATACGTTCCATGTCAAAAAAATACTCAAAAATTAGAATTTAAAAAAATAGTGAAAAAAAGTTATGTGTAACGTTTATCCAAAGAAAATTACATATACATAAATTGTTAAGGAGCGTGATTCATCTGCATCTTTTCTTCTATCGCGGAATGAACCAACCTGGAATGAGAATTCAATTTGCAGAAAACAAAAAAAATCGAAATAATTAGTAACATACCTAATTCCTTTTTACTAGAAAGCTGTCTAGAAACATTTGTTTTTGCTACATTTTATTCTAAACACAGACTGATATAGCAATTGCACGGATAGTTCCATCGCACAATTCGGGGATTCTCCTATCCACGTCACTCGTTATTCGAAACGTAGCTCGTTAAGCTAGTTATTTTTTGCAATTTATTTTGCTCGTTATGAGAATAACTCGTTCTGCGAGGTGCTCGTTAAGCGAGGTTCTATTGTATAAATTTAAGTTACATATATTCGGTAATACAGTGATCGAATAAAAAATGAAATATATCATATCGTAACAAGATTTTATTCTTAACACATAAACAATAGCAAATTTCTGTTTATCATAAAACAATTAATTAAAAAAAAATTGCTTTTTACATTTGTTTGAGGGCTTTATTAAAAAATTCGCTATAATATATTTTTTTGTCATTTTGTTTTCTGGCAAACAAACAAATTCTGTGACCGACTCTGCATTTTATTATTATATTTTAATTGTATTTAATATTAATTAACAAACAATAGTGAATTTATAACTTTTATTAATAGTAATTACATTTTTTTAAATACAAATAAATAAAAATTGAATATTTTATACTTACTTTTAGAAATTGTTTTATTATGTATTATATAAATCATCCATGCTTTATAATATACACATTTCTGTTAATTTATTATATGATTGTATTTTCTGGCAAATCAGCCATACATAATCTTTTTGTTTTGTTGTTAAAATTTTGCAATTTGCAATGATGTTGCATTTAGTGTGATAATGTGTAGATGTTTTTTTTATTATTATTTACATAGAAACACTTTAACAAATTATTCCAATTTAAATTACGATGAAATATAAAGTGATTGTGTGGATGATATGATATGATATTTACAATAAAAAAATTACGCAAATACATTAGTTATTTTGTTATAAGTTATGTACAATATAAAGTAATTTTTGGTTATTTAAAATTAAAAAAAAATAGGAATAAATTATTATTATACAAATAATTGTTTTCATTTCTAGCTTTAAAACGTAACATTATTTATCATGTTTTAATTCGAGAAATTAGTTTTTTTTTTTACCTTAATACAATAATAAATTTTTCCCTCTTACTAGTAAATAATAATAGTTAAGTACGTAAGAAATTATGTATATTACGAGGAGCAGAAAACGATCTTCATTGTGTTGAGCGAAACATAAAAAAATATACAAAAAAAACTTTTTAAAAACCACGCTTATATTTAAACGCACTAAAAAGAGGAAAATATATTTTTTCCTGGTTATCCAAAAATTTTAGAAAAAAATAAAAGCGTGGAGCAAAGAAATATATAGTTTCCTGGCGCTCCACGCTTTTATTTCTATCTAAAAATTTTGGATAACCAGGAAAAAATTTATTTTCCTCATTTTAGTGCATTTAAAAATTAGCGTAGTTTTTAAAAAGCTTTTTTTATATATTTTATTTTCTGCTTTTTAGTCTTGGCGTCTTGTCATATCTTGTTATTTTTTTTTTGTTAAAATTTGTTGTCTCCTGGAATAAAACTACATGCAAAATTTTAGTGAGATCAGATGATAGGAAGTGGTCTAAAAATTGGTTACAAGATTTGACAGTGACAACAGTGACAATCCGTGACAACAGTGTGAATTAATATAAGCGTGGTAAAAAAGCACTCTGTTTTGAGTGACATACTATTTTTCTTCAAGCGTTTCAAACGAAACTAAACTAAAATAAATAAAAATACATACAAAGTAACTTTAACCTTACTAATAGTTGTAGAATAGTAAGTATTATTTATATTTGTTACGTTATTTGTGAGAATTAATGTTTCTTTGATCGAATATACAATTTCTGAGCACTATTTATTGTACATATATTTTCAATAATCAAATTCAAATTCAAGCGAAAATAAACAATTCAACTATCAAATAACTTAACTTAATAATTTTCAATATTGCCATCGGATATGTGAGATTAAATACGCTTGATTGTGTAGTCATGTTTGGTGCTGCCACCGGTGGTGCATATAGTAAATAAGTACTGTATAATAATGCATATTATTTTACTACATTACATAGACAATATAATAATGTAATATTAATATTTTAATACTTTTAAAGAGAAACAAAAAACAATTATTGTTATTTGTTATTTTTTTATTTTTTACGAAATTTCAGTCATCTGACAGCCATTTTTATCACTTAACAACATTAATGACTTTATGTTATTAATAAAAGTATAAACAATGCACTCAGAGGGTACTAGTTTTCTCAGAATAAAATCAATTAAAATTATTCATTTATTTTCAAAAATAACAGTTTTACTGCATATCTGTTTTACATGAATATTAAAAAAATGGTTTAATAATGGAAAAAATATGCTAATAGTGAAGAAAATTATATGCAACCATTGTTGACAAGACTTATAGCATCGCATTCTTATTTTTTCGGTGCTAAGCATTTAGTGAAATAATACAGTTCGGCTACTAAATATGTTTTCTCAATCTTGGTATATAATTGCTATTATATCTACAATATTTATATTTTTTTAAACTACTAGATTATAAATATAATTTTTTATATGATTATAATTAATAATAATATTTACTATTAATTAGATTTCGGTTCTATATAATCTGGATCTTGAGTATAAATTATTGGAGCACTTTTTCTACCATGAATATTAGAATTTTCAAACATTTTTGCGCGATATTCCAGGGGGAGATATTTTCCAATCATCGATCTTACAGCATAATCATTAAACAAAATGTTGTTTAAGTCAGTTGACTGTTTTTTAAAAGGCAAAATTAAAATATCAGCTTGAAGACTATTATTTAATACAATCACATATTTGCTGCCTTTAAGAAGTTTTGGATATTTTCGAATGATCATAAATGTTCCAAATATTGTAAAAGTCACTGACAACAACGTAATTATTGTTCCAAGAACGATAATTAATACTTTATATCTATGTTGAATCCAAGTTTGTTTTTCGTATGGAGGAAGGGTTTTACCGGAAAAACAATCAAAAGAATTATTGCCATTTATTTTGCAAATTGCATAAGCTGTATCTGGATCTAGAAGTTTTTTTTTTGTTGTAAATTTGTCTATACAAACTTTCTCTGTTGAATCACTTTTTGTAAAAATCATGTACAGTTTTTTATCATCTATAAATTTTATATTGTTGTCAATTATTTTAATATTTATTTTTTCTGCAATGTTCATTTTACAAATATTATCAGAAGAAACGATTTCGGTTGTTGTAGCTGGTACTGTTGTAGTAATTTCAGGACAAATTATATCCGATTCAGAACAATTATTTTGTAGAAAATTAAAAACTAGTTGTTTGTTGGAACATATTATTAAACGTTCATCTTCAATTCTCATATTTTTTAACCAACAAATATTGCAATTACAGCTCCAATTATTGCCTCGCATCTTTATTGATCTCAGATTAATAAATGATTTTTTTGAGAGTGTTGTTAACTGATTTTCATTAACATTTAATATATTGATTCCTTTAGAATTTATGAAAACATCTGTACCAATATAGGTTAGGTTATTTGACGCAAGTTCTAACTGAGCTAGTAGTGGCGAATTAAATGCTTTTGTTGGCATAAACGGTATGTTATTTTGATAAAAATAAATTTGTTCTAATACTGATAACTTTACGGAGCCAGTAATGTTAATAACAGCATTTTTATCAGTAATAGAACGATAAATTGTTAAAGTTTTTAAAGTATTTTTACATGCTTCTAATAAACCATATTCATAATGTATGCTGCTAAGTTCTTTCTGCTCTATATGCAGAATTTCTAATGTAGTTAAGTGATTAAACATTTCTTTACGAAAATACCTTATTTTGGTATTGTAAATTACTAGTTCTTTTAAGTTTTGAAAATTTTCTGAACTAAATGCATCTATATCAATATCTGTGATATTTATGTCAATAAGATTTAAATTATATAATGTAAAATTACTTTTAAACCAATATTTCTCCATAACATTATTAGCAAATATTATATTAATTAATTGTAATGTTTCTATGTAATTGCAACTCTGAAAAAAAAACATATTTTACAATTCAAATAAAATGAGAATAAATCTTAATAAAAAATTGTGTATCTATTTTCATCTTGGAAACTGCACATATGTTTAAAATCGTGTGATAGTTACAAGATTCTTTGAAATTGTTTTATTGTTAATTATTAGTTAATATTATTAGTTTTAAAGATATATTTAATTCTCAGCTTTTTTTTTGTTTATTAATTATTTAACATAAGTATATAATAGATTTATAATCATATAAAGTAAACTTTCATATTGACCTAAAATTTTAAACAGCTTTAGGTTTACCCTTTATTTGGCCTTGGCCTCAAGATTTTCTTTTTAGTCACATATGAATAAGCATAGTGCGGAATACGGAAAATAATGATCTCTAAGAATGAAGAGATATTAATATGTTTTGCAAAAAAAATTGTGTTAAAATTTATTTCTAAATAAATTTATATTTCTGTCTTTTATTGGATTATGTTGTTTTTCTATGACAAACATTTTTTATTTTATCTAATATAATATTTAAACAAACTATTAAACAAAAAGTACTTTGTCAAAAATTATTTCTAAAAGAGAGATGAGAATACGAGTCTATTTTTTTTTTACATTTTAGTAATAATCGTGTTGTTTAAGATAATTTTTTTATATATTTTTATAGTTATTATTATAAAATTAATTCGTAGATTTGTAACATTTATATTGAAATTAAAACGGCATTAGGTTGTAATACTGTTTATTTACTGTAAATGTCAATTGTATCATTTTTCCTGATGAAGATGTACATTGAGTACTTGGAGTACGTAGATTATTAACAACTATTAATACAGAACTAAAACCTAAAGCAATTTTATTTTGATTAAAGATTTTTTATTACATTTTGGTATATTTACTTACATTTATTGCATTTATATAATCATTTACCAATTCAACATGTATATTTTTGCATGTAACAGTAAATCTTCCTCCAGTCCTGTTATGTTTACAATTTGTTTGAATTTTTTCTTGTTTTATAAAATTTTTGTTTATGTCTTCTGGTGAATCTGCAGTAATATTTGCAAAATCGGTTTCAGTTCCTATTTGGCTGATATTATGAGAAATTATAATCATCAGAAATAGACATAATCCGTAAAATATTAATTTCATACACTTTGTTTTTAAGTTGCATTTCCTGAAACCAATAACTAATTTTAGTTTACTCTGAATGTCTAACGCACGTTTGCTTATAAGAATATATATATATATATATATATATATATATATATATATATATATATATATATATATGTGTGTGTGTGTGTGTGTGTGTGTGTGTGTATGTGTGTGTGTGTATGTGTGTGTGAATGATTTTAAAGGAATACGTTTGCGTGGACAAATTTAATAATTTCACCTATTTAAGTTTTTGTTATTTTTATTATTCTTCGTATAACACATTATATTCGAAAATATACTCAAGAATAACTGATATATAATAGCAATTGTTATGAAGGATAATAAGTATCATATATATGATTATATTTATCAAAGTATATTTTGACATATTGCTTTTAAAAAATCGATTTAAAGTACTATGAGTTTTTAATATGTTATTTATGATAAACATAACTTTTAGATAATATTTTTTAATATGTGTGTACAATTTGTTTGCATAATCATTAAAATCATTTCTACAAAATGTATTGATAAAAATAAATTATTGTTAATGTGCTTTAATATAGAGTTATTTTATTAAAATTTTGATGGCGTATGACATATTTGAATTTTTTATCATATATTTGTAATAAATTAAAATATGATCCTACTGCGGCGAAAAGTTAATAAAGAAATAAGGGAATAAGTTTAAGGGAAATTATATTATTTTATTTATTTGTATGTTTAAAAAAAAATAATTTATATTTGTTTTTACATGGAAAAAAAATTTGCTGATCCACTTATTTAATAAAAAATCTGTTAACTATTTAAGATATCTATATCTTAAAAAACATGATTTAAAGCATTTAAAGTTGTGAATGTTAATTTTTTACTAAAATTTAAGTATTTTCCTTTTATCATATTATGCGATATTTGCAAAGAAAAATGTTATTTTTTTTGTTTATATCTAAAATATCAGTAATTTGAAATACTTCTACATAAAAATTATTTTAAAATTTTAGATTTTTAATTCACAATTTTCCTAAAAACAATTTACGGGCTTAAATGTGACTTCACCAATATTGTGTAAAATTTTATTTATAAATTTTGTATTTACATTGCATTATTATAAATATGCTAAAATATTTCAATTTTATATCATTTAGAAAGTGTTTTTTAGCTAAATTTTAAAAGTATAAAAAGTATATAATCGAAATGGCAGTTTTGTATTTGTAATCAATTTTTAGCAAATTGTTTGAATCAGCTTGGTTGAAGCCAGTTTTAGAATTTAGAATAATAAATATAAGTAAACATTTTAGCTTGACTATTCACAATATGATGTAACTTAATAAAATGATTCATAATACGATTACTTTGATTTGTTAGTTGTAAACAACTGTGAACTGTAGTTGTGACTGTAGTTCTTATAACGTTTGCTAGGATTTTATTAAAAAATATTTTTTAATGCAAAAGAATCGTAATTTCTAAATTTTAAATGTTATATGTTTTAAATGAAATTTAAACAATTTTCAGGTGACATATTTTTGCTATAACAATGAATTTTTCATCGTAACTGATTTTATTTTACATAACAATTATGACAATTTCTTAGTTGCCTATGACTATTGGCCAGAGTGATTATACATATGTACATTATATTGAAATTTAATACTGGAATTGTTAATATTCCGTCTAGAATTCCTTCTAGAATAAAAATTTACGTCATCATCAAAATTTAAGATTTGATCATCGTTTCGTGTTTACAAGTGTTTCCTGGCTGGGTTATCTATGATCTAATCCCGTCAGGTAACACTGGTTTTTCATTAAATTTTCTATTTAATTTATCTCAAATATTAAATACTTGAATTGTTAATATTCCGTCTCAGACTTCTTGAACAAAATTTTACTTTCGTTGTATTTAACATTTATATATTAATTTTGGAGTTTGTATTAAATTTGTGTATAATTTTGAAATAATTCAATGATTGAGTTTGTAATAAGATTGTATTATGTAGGCAGTGGAATATTATTAAATTATTTATGAAAGTTATTCAACAATAAGTTAAAATATATATATATATATATATATATATATATATATATATATATATATATGTTTTTTAAACAAAATTTAACAAGATTAGTGTGAAACATAATTTAAAAATTTATTTCATTTTCATTCAGTTTATTTTTAGAAACATTTTTGTTTTTGTTTTAGTACTTTAGTTTAGTTTGCAGGTTTGTTGTGATTAGACGTTAAATAGTGTTTTTTTTTAATATTTTTTAGAGTATTTAATGTTATTATTAATTTTATATAGTTTTTATTTTATTTAGTAATGAGTGTATTGAAAATTATTTTAATATTTAATTATTTGTTAATATACCTAATAGTATAAGTTATTCAATTATCAACAAAATGAATAACATAATTTAACAATTGTGATACTAGTTTACCAATTATAAAGTATATATTTTTAAAATTATTTTTATATATTTAATTTTATTCTACAAGTTATAATGAAGTTAACTGAATATTACTACATCCTATTTAAGATAATCTAATTATTTAACTTTGCAGTTTGGTTTTCTGTCATTAACGGATTGTGATTGTGTTTTGTAAAGAGTTTGAAAAAAATGATAACATTAACCTTTAACAAACATCTGATTCAATTTATGATTTAACGCGTTAGTTGTATACTTTAATATTTTGCGACTTTTAGAAAAATAACAAATTAAGATCTTTTCAGAATTTTTATTATTAATTAAAAAATACTTTAGGTTAATGTTCTATTTTATTTTAATTGAACCTTAAATGAACCTCTATCACGAAAATAAATACAAATAATAAATAAACAAATATAACTTAAGAAACAGGTAACTAGATAACAAAAAAAATTTAATTAAAGAAAACCAGATTCTATTTAATTCAATGCCTTTACGCTGTTCTCTTTTTCTTTGATGATTTTAATTGTATCTCTAATTAATCTGCTATTAATATTATTGGATTTTATATTTATTTTCGTATCTTGAAATTTTACATCATGACGAAGTTCTAAAGCATGTTTTGCGATAACAGATTTATCAGGATGTTTCAGATATAGTGGAACCTCGCTTAACGAGCACCTCGCATAACGAGTAATTCGCATAACAAGCAAAATAAATTGTAAAAAAATAACTCGCTTAACGAGCGACGTTTCGCATAATGAGTGACGTGGATAGGGAAATCCCCGAATTGTGCGATAATACTTTCCGTGCCATTACTGCAGCAGCCTGTGTTTAGAACAAAATGTAGCAAAAACAAATGTCTCTAGACAGCTTTCTAGTAAAAAGGAATTAGGTATGTTACTAATTATTTCGATTTTTTGTTTTCTGCAAATCGAATTCTCATTTCAGGTTGGTTCATTCTGCGATAGAAGAAAAGATAAAGATGAATCACGCTCCTTAACAATTTATATGTAATTTTCTTTGAATAAACGTTACACATAATTTTGAGTGTTTAAATTTCATTTTTTAAGAATTTTTTCGGCATGGAACGCAATATCGTATTTTACATTAATTTATATGGTAAAAATTGTTTTGCTTAACAAGTGTTTCGCATTACGAGTAAGACTCCGGAACGAATTATGCTCGTTATGCGAGGTTTCACTGTATATGGATCTCTTGTGATAGAAACAATTTTACCTGTTTGCCTAACGTAAACTTTTTTCTTATTCACATGAGGTGCTGTATATACTTCAGCATGGTTGTATTTTCATATGTGGAAAATAGGAAACTTTAATAGTTTATTTAATTAAAATGAAAAAGAACTTTTACTAAATAAATTATATATGTACCATTAGATATCATATACCATAATTTTTATTTATATATTTTACAAAGGTAATACAGGAAAAATAAACATAATCTTTGGTAAAACTTTACTTTACAATCACCAAATGTATTTACTTCAAACTTTCCGGACTGTTACATTAGCACATTTTATGAGAATAAATCACAAAATTTTGTTTTTAACATATTGAATATAGAAAAATTGCTACTATATTTTTCCATATTTACATAACTACTAGCGGATACTGTAATTTTTAATTTTTTTATGTTAAAAACAACTTAAAATTCTTTACGTAGCTTAAATTTTTAAATTAATAAATTAATCTCTTTACCTAACCTACCCAGCAATGAGCACCACCATATATGTCACTTAAAATTAATTTGTTTTATTTATAACCTATGTTAAAAACGAGTTTTTAAAATAAGTTTTAACATTGTAAATATTTCCGCAATAACATTCATAAAATGTGCTAAAGTAACAGTCTATAAAATTTGAAGTAAATACATTTGGTGACGGTAAAGTAAAGTTTAGCCAATTTTTTTTATTATAACAATGTTAAATATTTAATATTTATCGAAATGAATTTTTATACTATAATATTATATTGAATTTTAACAAATTTTTGCTGTGTGTACAGTATAGTAATAAAAATGACAAATATATAATAATTAAAATTATACTGAAATGAAAAATGTACTAAAGTTTTATAATGATAATTATATAATTGAAAATAGATAACTGCAATATAAATATAAGCAATTATTTCTAGAGGTACAAGAGATATTCTTCGGAATACATTAAACTATTCTAAAATGCTGTAATATTTTATTTATACACTGGAATTTGTATAATTCTAAACAAAATTATCAACACACACATATAATCTATAACTATACTGATAGTAATAAATAAGAAAATAATAAGAATCTACCGACAGAAAATAACTATGCATGTAATCATGTAAAGGTTGGAAGTAGAAATATAACATAAGAGTGGAGAAAACTCTAGATATAGTATTAGCTCTTAAAATAGTAACTCTGGAAATAAAATATGCTCTTTGCATTAAATATATTTTGGATTACTTTTCATCTAATTATATTTATTCCATCTAGAGCCCAGTTAAATTACTTTTTCAAAAATTAGATATATTATAATTAGCTTGTTTATGTTCTTAAAAATATAAATAAATTTCAATTAAATGAAAACATTTATCATTTGAATAAAAAATAGGCAAAATTATTTAGAATTCCGTATGCAAAATATAATGTCACAAAAAATTCTTTTGATATTATAACAATTTACTGGAAATAATTAAAAACAAACCTATGCTCGGATTGTTTAAAATATATGTAAAAAAATTAAAAGAAAATTATTTTTATACTCTTGACGATGACTTAAATTGAAAATATAAAATTGTAATATTTTTTGTATATATTTCTATACACATGCAAATTTGTGTCTTTCGGAATAAATTCGGAACTGGCATTTCATCTTTAATTATTACCTATATTTTTCATTGTTATAATATTATTCACGCTTTGTTGAGATGCTGATTCTACTAAATTAGTATTTTTGTTCAATATTCACAGATCTTTCACATATTGGTGATAAATATTCTGGTCTTTGAGCAGCAATAACTAAATTACTTTTTCTAGCATTAACAACAGAATTATGAAAAATACTTGTCCGAGATTTGAAATCAATATTGTTTTTATAAAACTGACTTAGAGATTCATTCAATAAATTATTGTATTGTTGTTTTGGTTGTTTTTTAGTAGGCATGATTAAAACATCAGCTAGTGGATTGTTAACTAGTACAATGTTCTTATTACCTCTTAGCAGTTTGGGATATTTACGTATAAAAATAAAGGTGCAATAAATTGTTAAAATAATTAGCGTAAACGTAAGAACAAATCCGGAAGGTATAATTAATATTTTGTATTTATTTTCAAGCCACGTTCTATTTTCTTCTAAAGGAAGTGTTTTACCAGAAATGCAAGCATAAGAACTATTATCATATATTTTACAAACAACATAAGCTGTATCTGGTTGCAAAGTTTTTTGTTTTGTTGCAAATTTATAGATACAGATATCATCAAAAATATCTTGTTTAGCAAAAATCATATATAGTTTTTCATCATCTAAAACTTTTATAGTATTATTTTCTACTTCAATATTTATGTCATATTTATTAGTAGCATTGCAATATTTATTTGAAGTTGTTATGTCAGTGGTTGTAGGTATTGTAGTAGGAATTTCAGAACATTCTGAACAATTATATAAAAAATTGGCAAAAAATTGTCCTTTTGAACATATTAAAATATTTATATTTGCTACATTAATATGTTTCAGCCAGCAAACATTGCAATCACAAGTCCAATTATTTGCATGCATATAAATTGTGTCTAAATTAGTAAATAAGTTTTTCGAAAGAGTTGTTAATTTATTGTAGCCAACATTTATCACATTAATACTTGAAGAATATGTCAAGGCATCTGCATCAAAATATTTAATATTATTTGACATAAGATTTAATTCAGTTAAAAGTGGTGCATTAAATGCTTTTGGTGGTACATAAGCAATAGAATTTTCAAAAAATATAATCCTTCTTAATACTGATAATTTTATTGCTCCAGTTAGATTAACAAGCGCTGTTACATCAGAAATTGCACGTGTAAATTCTAGTTTTCCCAAATAATCTCGACATTCATCTAGTAATCCATATTCGTAATGTATATTACTGAGTTCATGTTGACATATACTAAGATATTTCAATGTTTTTAATTCACGAAACATGTCTTTACGAAAATATTCTATTTTGGTATTTTCAAAAACTAGTGAGGTTATTTGTTGCAAGTACTTTGAATTAAATGCATTTTTTTCTATATTAGTTATATCTAGTTTCAAGAGAGATAATGCTTCTATTTTAGAATTTCCAGTATACCAATTATGAGGCATAATAAGATTAGGAAAATTTACATTATTTAATGATAGTTTACTTATTTTTGAACATTCCTGAAAATAAATAGTATATTAGTCAACGAATGTGTTATGATGATTATAACTCACGAAAATGAGATTTGTGACATCTGTCATAGAATACTAAACTTTTTCTATGACTATACAATAGAAAATTATACTTTTTAATTTGAGTTAAAAGTTCTGATTGATTAAATTCTGTAAGTTATACTATAGTATAATAATAAGAGTAAAAAAATATTTTTTTCTTCAAACGTATTAAAATATTTATATTATGTTACTATGTTGCCTATGTAGAAAGAAGTCATTATGATGCTGTACAATAATGTACAGCAGTTAGTTACTATATACATCACTGGTGGCAGTACCAAACATGGACTATACGGTCAAATGTAATCTGACATATCCGGCGGCTATATTGATAATTATTAAGTTCAGTTAATTGACAGTTCCATTTTTTATTTTCGCTTGAATTTGAATATGATTATTGAAAATGTGTGAAGAAGTATAAGGAATGCAATGTACACCGCCATATTCGACCAAAGAAACATTTATTCTCACAAATTACGTAACAAATATAAATAATATATACATATACATACTAGTCTACAACTGTTAGTTAGGTTAATTTATTCTTAGTTTAGTTTCATTTGGAACGCTTGAAGAAAAATAAAATATGTTTCTTAGACCAGAATGTTTTTTTATGTTCACCCAGATTGCTTACATAATAAAGATCGCTTTCTGGTCCTCGTAACATAATATACTATAATTTATTTATAATATTGTATTGTTAATAGTAGAGAAAAAATCTATTATATTTTTTTATTTTTTCGTAGTAGTAGGAGTGGTTTATAGGCCAATTGTATAAAATGTTGTTAAGTTTATCAATGAAATAATTAAGCTACTAGATTGTCAACTATTTTTGAAGCGCCTTATTGATTGGTCATTTGGCAAGTTAACGATATTGTTAATTTACAAAGTGTTTAACAATGTTTTATGCAATTGGTCCAGTTATATAAAATTTTTAGATATATACTTACATTTTCTATAGTTTTGATATATTGGTTCATATAATGTACACTTACATTTTCACACAAAATGGAACATTCTGAATAATAATTAATATGTGAACAGTTTAATTCCTGAAAAGCTGAATCTCGATTTAAATAACTGGTTTGATTATTCAGAATTGTTGAAAAATTTTCGTCAAATAAATTTTCAGTTTTAGTTGTTTGATATGTATAATTTGTCACATTTACTATATGACTAACATTTAAATGAATTTTTATAACATTTTGCTCATTAAAATTACGCAAAATAAAAATAATTACAAATATAATAAATCCAATATGTAGTATTTTTGCACATCTCTTATACTGATTTTGATTTCTGGAAAAACATGAATACATATTATATATTTAATTTTTTTTTAATTTTAAATTATATAATGTTTTTACCTTTTATTAATTACAGTTTTTTTATTTTCATCTAATTTTTTACGCCACATTTTTTACAAATTAGTTATTCTGTAGAATCTTTATTATTTATCAAATATATAAAGTAAATTATATTTGACATATCAAATAATATATTTTTATATCTATGTACAAGATAATTCCATTTGAGTAATTTCAAGAACAAAATTATTATACATTTATGTTTCTATAGTATTGCATTATAATTTATCATTAGTGTTATTTACATTTTGTAATTGTAATTTTAGATAATTGACTTTGCTTGTATTTAAATTGTATAAAATATTTAAATATATATTTTGTTTTACTGAATTAATAGCGGAATTATTTCTTTTGATCTAATCTACTTAAATAAATTAACAAAACTCTTACTTAATCATTTTTTACTTGGTATATTTTTTAAATATACCTATTTTATAAAAAAAGTTATTAAATTAATGGCATGATATTTTTGGTAGTGAGATTACTAACAGTTTTATTTTGTATGATTTCATTAGGATTAAAGTTTTTTGTTGAAAATCACCTTTCTTTGGTGTTTACATTTATTACCCCCCTTAATGCATATCTTTTATTTTAAAATAAGTAACTGAAATTTAATTGTAAAAGCATGCATAATACATCAGTGGAATTCATATAATATTAGGGGTAAAATAAAAGTGTAAAAATATATTTATTCAATTTATTATTGAATTTTTTATTAATTTCTGGCGACTAGTTTCGGTTGTATAAACCGTTTTCGGGACAAGGTCTAATTAGCTACAAGATGTTTTCTTAATACATGTGGATATTGCAATTTTATAGATTATGTTTCGATTGAATTGCATTTTCTTATATGAAGGAGAAATTGTATATATTGTAAACATTGTAAAATTATGTAATAGAAATGTTTAAAAGTTTAAAAAATTTATAGAAATAGTTCAAATTTAAAACACGAAATTATTTGTTCATCATATATTTTAATATCACAGATTGAAAAAACCACATTCCTTGTTAGTATAACAAGAAATGTGATTTCGCCAAAAATCAATAAAAATTCAATAATAAAATGAATAAATATATTTTACTCCTAATATCATATAAAAAAACATAGACCCGTATTCTCACCTCACTTTTTCGTGAAAAAGTTCTTTTATGATTAATTTCAAAATAATTTTTGCTTCTGTTTTTGATCAAATATAAATAGTTTTTTCTATTTTTGATAATTTTTATTATATTTGGTATTATAAAATTTAAATAAACTATTATAAAGTGCTTAATAAGTAATTTTAAGTAAACGTCAAAAGCACTTTTGGCAAAAATTACTTTTATAAATGCGGTGAGAATAAAGTTTAAGTTCGATTTTTTTAATAATTGAAAGTTCAACGTTTTGACACACTAAATACACAGGAAAATAAATGACATAAATACATAATAAAGCAAAGTTTTTTTTTTACTATCTTTTATTGTAATTCATTTTATTGAAATTATAAATACTCGTATTATATAAACATTTACAAAAAATACAAAAGTTTTTTATGAAATATGCATATAATAAATAAACACTTGTTGTACATTCTGTCGGCAATCAATTTATACCAAATATTTCTATATTGATACGTAAATTATTAGCTATTATTATTATTTTATATACAGGCTGTTTCATTTAAAAGTAACACTATTGCTATCTCGAGAAGAATAAGAACTAAAAGATTGGTTAAATTAGCAAAGAAGTATCATTTTATATTGGTATTTTAATAAATAAAACACAATAAAATTGTGTTTAGTGATTTGCAAAATATATGGGATTTAACTTTTTTATTTTAAATGGGAACATATATTTTTAATTTACCTATTTCAAAGAGCATTTTAATCTTAACACAACGATAGAATAACATTGTACCTTTACTTACCAAATCAAATATATGAAAAAATGCATGTAAAATTAAAACTAATCTAATCTAAAATCTTACTGTAGTAAGTTTGTCATGAATGAAACAAATAAGACAATAAAATTTTAACTTTCTTACATATCACATTTTCTTTACGTATGAGTAAAAATAAACTTTCTTCAAATATTAACAAAAAAAATTTATTAGCATATTTAACAATAACACAAGTCGAGAAATTCAGTTAATTTATTCATTACAAAATGATTACAATTAGATTTGAAATAAATTATTACTATTTTTCGTTCACAGTATTCCAATTACACATTTAAATAAAACTAAATTTAACCCAAATCACATTGGTCTAATCTTTTATAATCATTTACTAAAACATACTAGCAGCATAAAATCTAAAATTAATTTCAAATTTCATTTAAAGATTTTTTTTATTGATAAAAATTATTATAAGTTTGATAATTATCTCACAAGCAAACATAACGAGGTGTTACACGCCGATTTAAATGAGCTTAGGTACTAAGCGACACGTATTTTTTTAATCGGAAACCGTTAAGGTTTAGGAGGTGAAAATCATCCCCAAAGTTTAGAGTAAAATTGGTTTTTATTTTTTTTTCTCGGAAATTATCCATCCTAGAACAAAAGTGTAAATGTACAAATATTTTGATTTTTTAAGAGTTATCCACCGATGGTATAAGTTTTTTCTATACGATTTGTAAAATTACCTTTTTGCACCCCTGACTTATATTTTATTCCATATTTAATTGTTATGTAATTTTTGTCAAAATTTTAAGATGAAAAGTTAATATTTTTGAGGGGGGCATTCACTCGTACTAAAATTGAAGAGCTGCTGCCCACCTCTATTGAGGGGGGTGGAAATAATAAAAATTTCCATTTTTTATTGCAGATTTGGATTCTACAGAAAAAATACATTAACTTCAAAATATTGTGGCAGTAAACCTAAATTTATCTATTTCAAACCATTTCAATGTTGTGATCATTAATTTACATATATATTATTTCATAAATTTTAAATAAACATTTATTACATTTATTACATTTATTTTTATTTTCAACAAGATAATCATTTTACAGTTATTTTAAATCTACATCTAACTCATTTACATTTCTTCTATGACCGTTTCTAAATGGAGGAATAAGTGGTACTACTTCAATTATGTCTTTTTGAAAATTCCTTATAGTATTTCTTAACTTAGAAACAAATTTTATAATTATGTTACATTTCGGCAATATATGCGATGGATCTTCTGAATTTCGAGTTCATTTTCTCTTAGAAGGCATTACTAAAATATCGGTTTCTGGATTGTTCAGAAATATTATATTTTGATTACTATTCAGAAGTTTTGGATACTTTCTTACGACAATGAATGTACCAAAAATTATTTAACATACTGTTAGGAATATTTAGTAAAAAAAATTAAAATATATGTATTTAAAAATAAAAAATATTTATAATATTTATAATATATAATGATTGTGGTTATTTTTGTTTTTAATATTGATAATATTTGTTATAGGTGCTTCTTATGTCAAGTTTATTTTAATTTCATTATGATTTTTGTAGAAATTTTGTGACATATTTTTTATAATATTAAATATACGAGTATTTAGGCACTTAATCGAGATTTGAATCCGGTTGCTTTATTTATAAAACAGGTTAACCACTCAAAAGGATTTAATAAAAACTTTGCTGTTAACTTTAAATTATAAAATATATAATATTAGTTCGTTAACATTTAACTAGATATTTTAAATTTTTTATTTGTATTTTTGTTTTATGCCTTTTAGATGATAAATATAAAACTATATTAAAAACTTTGTATCTCAGATATTATTAATGTTGCATTTGCATATTAAATAACATATTAATATATAAAAATATTTAAATATATTTATATTTAGAAAGATCTATAATGCTGTAGAAGTTTCTTAAATTAAATTTATCATGTATCTGTGATTTTGTTGTTTAGAAAAAAGTAATACGGCTCGGTGCGTGTGGGTTGTAACTTGTGTGTTAATCTACTAAAGAAATCTATTTGAGTAAGAATTCTACATATTCTGTAAATATCGTAAAAGTGCAATTTAGATCAGAGATGGGCACACTTTCTTCATTGAGATCCATCAGTAAGATTTCTAGAGGCCGCAAGTGGCAAGAACTTAAATTTATTAAATAATGAATATTATTTTCGCACAAAAAATGCATTATTAGATTATATCCATATAGTAACATTAAATTTGTGTGCGGGCCGGGCCGGCCATATACACTTATTTCGTGGGTCGTAATTCTTCCATTCTTAGCCTAAATTCTTCAATCTAAACATTTAAAAATTGTATGAATAATGTAAAAGGTCGTTTCCTATTTTTGAAGGGTTGTTACGTTGTAGATTATTATTAATACATATTTTGATTAAAAATTAATTTTTAACATATTTAATGATTATAAAGTACTCTCCTATCTATTAATATTTTACAAAGTTGTATTAATTAATTCATTATTTAGAAATAACATATCTAGCTTTAATTATATAATTTATTAACATATTCCTGATATAAATAATATTTATTGCGTATACTAATTAACTAATTATTGAAATCAGACATTTAATATACATGAATGTTTCATAAATATATATTTGATATAATTTTTTTGTTCACATAAAATTTGTTGTAAAATTAATTGTGGTAACATATAAATAATTAAGATTTATTTGAATGCATATTTAGCATTTATATTCTGTAATACAATGGATTTATAATTTACTAGGTGAAGAAATGAGAGATTGTTCACTGGATCAAGAAAAGCTTTGGCAATAATTTATTTAAATCTGGTAGAGCATGCGTTATGTTAATTATTTTATTATCTTGTAAATATAGAACAGATTCTGCTGTGATATACATTGGTTCTTAAATTGTGGTAGAAGGAACATTTCTCCTGGTGTTGTTAGCAGAATTGGTTACGATTTTTTCCAAGATATTTTCTTGTGTAAATAATTCAATAAATGTATCTCAACGTTTTCTAGAAGGCATAATTAAAATATTACCATTTGGATTATTAACTGCAACAATATTTTTATTTATAAGCAGTTTCGGATATTGACGAATCAAAATAAATGTACCGAATATTGTTAAACAAAGTATTGCTAACATTATTATAGGTACAACAGTTAAAACGATAATTTTATATTGATTTTCAATCCATATTTTTCCTTTTTCTTTTGCAGGAAGAGTTTTTCCGGTAATGCATGTTAATGGAGATTTACTATCAACTTTACAAATAACAAATGTCGTATCATAATCTAAAAACAATGATTTACTATTGGATTTAAGAGTACATATTTGATCAGAAGAATCATGTTTTGTAAAAATAATATGCGGTTTTTGTTCATCATAAATTGTGATGTTGTTCTTCTGTACAGTTACATATAATTTGGAATCGGTATGTGATTTACAAACTTGTTCTGGATATGAATTTGGCGTTGTTGTTAGAATCGGTTCACTTGTTGCAGGACAATTAACCTCCGAACAATCCTCTTTTAGAAAATCAGCAACTAGTTGATTATTAGAACATCTTGTATTATATTCATCGTAAATGGTTAAATCTTTTAACCAACACAGGTTACAATTACAATTCCATATATTACCAGACATGTGTAATTTTGCTAAGTTAGTAACATAAAAATTCGGAATTGTTGTAAGATTATTATTCTTAACATTTAATTCATTTACAGCTGACGCATATTTAAAAGCATTTTCATCAAAATATTGCACACCACTATTTTCAATAGTTAAAGTTTTTAAAAGTGGAGCCTTGAATGCATCTGATGGTATGTGTGTTATAACATTATAATAAAATGATATTGTTTGTAGTTTAGATAAAGTAACAGTACCAGTAAGATTTTTAATTGCTTCTACGTCAAATATAGAATTGATAATTCCTAAATCTTTTAACGTTTCTTGAAAAATATCAAGTAGTCCTTTTTCAAAATGAATGTTAGATGTTAATTCGTTTGAACTGATAATTAAATACATTAAATTATCTAAACCTTCAAACATATTTTTGTAAAAATATTTTATATCTGTCATGTAAATATTAAAAAATATTAAGTTTCGAAGAGGTTTTGTGTTGAATGCATCTTTTTCAATATCAGTAATTTTTGAATTCTGGATACTAAGTGTTTCTACTGGAATTGTACACTTATACCAGTTTTTAGACATAATATTATTAGGAAATGTTATATTTATCAAATATAACACAGTAATGTCATCACAAATCTGAAAAAATATCAATGAAAAATGTTAAAAATGTTATCCAGCGAAAGAACCAATTCCGTCATCAGTATAATATCACTAACATAATGATGCCATTTATTGTTACGATTACATAAACATATAAAAATGAATTGAAAAATGTTTTAATTTGTTTGTATATGATGATGTAAATCTAACAAAAAAAGATATTATTATTTTAGTGATATTATAGTGATGACGAAATTGATACTTTCAATGTTATGTTAGTACTTATATATGGTCTTTCTAATTTACAGTTTGGAAATCAAACAGTTTCATTACGCAGAAACAATAAAAATTTTCAAAAATTATTTTGAATATACAAAAAACAATACATGTAATTGTAGAAATTATATATTTAATACATATGTACTACGAATTAAATTTGAAGTATATTGTATCATGACAATTATTGATCTAGATATGACTCAAGTGTAAAATTTGACGACTTTTCTTTAATAATTTTTTTAGTTCAATTTTTTTTAATAACTTAAAGTTTTAAATGACTTTTATCAAATGTTAGTTATTAGTGTTTCTGCGCTAAACACAAATAATTAAAATACTGAAACAGTGCACTTATTCTGAAATTCAGAATAGATTGATTGTAATATAACATAATTTATTTGGTACAAACCTATTTTGTCACATCTCTGATTCAGTCACCTCAGTGCAATTCGTTCTTTTCAGTGACACTATTTTTCAAATCAGTTAAAATAATTAAAATTACGGTTTATTTCTCTATCATTTAATAGTTTACTATAATATCTGTGATACAATATACTTTGATTTTTTAAATATACAATTACTTTTAAAGTATAAGTTTTTAAATGAAAAAAAAAACCACAATTTTAAGATTTTGTTAAAAATATTCTAAAATATAATTATTGATAAGAATTTGAAAAATTAATTTTAAAATTACTTGTTTATGAATAGATAAACATAATAATCAGTTCTTGTAATTTCTAAGTGGAACGTAGGAGCTATAAGCTCGGAAAGCTGAGAATCATATAATTTATTAATTATTTATACATGCATGCATTAATGGTGCAGGTCGTTAGCTCGCAGCCAAGCTTATAATGGGTTTCGAACCACTCAGACACAGTCAAATCAGTGGTACAAGGCTTTAATTTCAGAAATAATACTTAAATTTAAAATCTGGTGTGAGCGAGGCGCAAACTAGGTACCTTTGGTGTACTAGTCCAAAGTAGATAAACATAAATATATTAAAAATACTTACGTTTTTTAAACTATTCACAAATTTATTTACATTTGAAATATCTTCTTTATTACATATAACTTGACAGAAAGATTCTTCACAGCTTGCTTTTGTTTTCTTATTAACAATTGTATGTGTATTTTTGTAAAAATTTTCCATAGTCACAAATCTTAGAAAGTGTTTTGTATTATTTGCTTTTTGAAATTCAGAAGTTTTACACAAATATGATTTCTTTTCTGTATCATAATTTCGATTATTTTCATTAACATTTATGATATTTGTTATATGTGATTCTGTCGTTAAATTTATTTTAATTTTATTAAGTTTTTGATTGAGATTTTGTGACATGTATACAGTAGGTAATGCAGTGAATAGTAAAATAATTATTATGACAATTGTTTTATTTGTACTGCACATCCTAAAAATTTAAAATTATATTAATTTAGGTATAAATGTTTATTTCATGGTATTAAATAATAAAATGTATATCACTTGATCGGATTTAAGACCTTGCTTCTTATCTGCTAAAAGGATATTCCATACATACGAGTACCTATAATGTTAAAGAACTTTAAATTATGAAATAAATATAATATTACGTTTTGTAAAAGTTTTATTAACAAAAATGAAATACTATATTACAAATCAATATACCTCAGATATTTACCTAAAAAGTACTACCATAAAATAATGGGAAAATTTTAAGCACACATTTTATTTTATAAGAATTATTATTAAAAGTTTGTAGTTATCAGTAATTATATTTGGATAGATTTATTAGTGCTTTCCAAGTTCATCAATTAAAGCTATTTATTTATGATTGTTTAGATAAAGCTGATTAATAATGTTATATTTGTTTGTTTTTTTTTTAAATCATAACAGCGTTATCTGTAATAAGCACTTGGATTAATGATCATATGGACATGTTGACCAATTTTACAATATTGTTCGGTTTGTCTAGATTGTGACTTGTGCATTAGACCATTTATCCCCTTCAAATTTTGACAAAAAATTACACAAATTAATATTTTTACATTGTTACTAAAAGATGCTTTTTAACATATACCTTGATTGTAAAATATCTATTAATATTACAGTTATATTAGTTATTTATTAAGTAATAAAATATCTGGTGTTAATTACATAATCTTATTATTCTTTTGATACAAACATATATATAATATTTAATGTTTATGTAGCAGAAGCCAAACTTGTTGATTGTGACGTAAAATTCCTGATTCAATTTACAAACAACAAAGTTATGTTTAATTTTTTAATATTTTGATTTTGATTTCTGGAAAAACATGAACACATATTATATATTTTAATTTTTTTTATTTTAAAATATATAATGTTTTTACCTTTTATTAATTACAGTTTCTTTATTTTCATCTAATTTTTTACGCCAGATTTTTTACAAATTAGTTATTATGTAGAATCTTTATTATTTATCAGATATATAAAGTAAATTATATTTGACATATCAAATAATATACTTTTATATCTATGTACAAGATAATTCCATTTGAGTAATTTCAAGAATAAAATTATTATACATTTATGTTTCTACAGTATTGCATTATAATTTATTACATATTATTTACATTTTGTAAATGTATTTGTAGATAATTGACTTTGCTTGTATTTAAATTGTATAAAATATTTAAATATATATTTTGTTTTACTGAATTAATAGCGGAATTATTTCTTTTGATTTGATCTACTTAAATAAATTAACAAAACTGTTACTTAATCATTTTTTACTTAGTATATTTTTTAAATATACTGTTAGATACTCATTGCAGTCTCACGAGAATAATTATTAAGTTATTGCCCTTTCCGCTTTAACGAAATATTCAAAATAAGTTAATAAATTAAATAAGAAAGATCAAAACAAATTAATAAATTAATTTGTTCAATGGACGCATTCATTCCGTCCAGCCGCAATTAAAAACGAATCTAACGCCTTACTCTTTCTTATCACAAACTAATTATAACACTGTTCCCCGCGCGGGCTATCAAAATTGTTGTATATAAAAGATAGCTTAGCCGAACACACTTCTTCGACATTATACACACGACACTTCGAAATCAATAGACTTCACACTACACTTCAATATACTTCGAACTTAGAATAGATTAAGTCTTTACTCACATCAAATCAAATATCTCTACCTAACTCGATCAGTTCTGTAAACTTGTGTAAATAAATTAATACTATAGAATCTGTGCGACTTATTATTTACCAACCACCTGGTACACGACAATACCTATTTTATAAAAAAGTTATTAAATTAATGGCATGATATTTTTGGTAGTGAGATTACTAACAGTTTTATTTTGTATGATTTTATTAAGATTAAAAAAATTTGTTGAAAATCACTTTTTTTTTGGTGTTTACATGTATTTCTCTCCTTAACACTAGAACTACCAGGATTTGTTCTATACCTATTTCTACCAACCGGTCAAAATGACCGGTTTGATGTGTAGTTGCATGTGTAATTACTGAATAAATATATGGAATATTATGTATAATATAAAAATATTTGTTCACAACTAACTTTTACAATATTAGCAACAATGGTAAAATATTTTCCAAAATATTGGTCACTTTTTATATTTATTTCACCTCGCACCAGAATCACCAACAAGAAAATGAAACTACTTAGCCGCAGAAATGTGAACCAGAACAGAATCTTTTTATTCGTGGGACTCCCCGTATTTAGAGTAAAAAATATGTTTTGTGTATGCTACAATGTTGACAGAGTGTGTTGCTAACGCGTGTTTTAATTTTTTTGCATTTGCACAAGCAATCCTAAACTCTGGTAATGTTTTTATATGACGGTCAGAATGACCGGTTGGTATATTTAGGTATACCACATATTTATCTCTGTAAAATGAAATCGCACGAATCTAACATTTTGTAAAATTAAAGATTTGATAAATTTAGAAAAATACATAGTATTCTAAAAACAATATTTTTTGTAATTATGAACAAAAAGTGTTGATGAACTGATGCAACCGGTCATTTTGACCGGTTGGTAGTTCTAGTGTTAATGCAGAATAAAACAATTACGTTGATTGCATATCTTTTATTTTAAAATAAGTAACTGAAATTTAATTGTAAAAGCATGCATAATACATCAGTGGAATTCATATAATATTAGGTGTAAAATAATGGTGTAAAAATTTATTTCTTTAATTTATTATTGAATTTTTTATTAATTTCTGACGACTAGTTTCCGATATAAAAATCCTTTTCGGGACAACGTCTAATTAGCTACAAGATGTTTTCTTACTACATGTGGATATTGCAATTTTATAGGTTCTGTTTCAATTGAATTGCATTTTCTTATATGAAGGAGAAATTGTATATATTGTAAAAATTGTAAAATTATGTAATAGAAATGTTTAAAAGTTTAAAAAATTTATAGAAATAGTTGAAATTATTTGTTCATCATATATTTTAATATCACAGATTGAAAAAATTTCGCCAGAAATCAATAAAAAATTCAATAATAAAGTGAATAAATATTTTTTACACCTTTATTTTACTCATAATGTCATATAAAAAAACATAGGCCCGTATTCTCACCTCACTTTTTTGTGAAAAAGTTTTTTTATGATTAATTTCAAAATAATTTTTTGCTTCTGTTTTTGATTTTAACTATCTTACATATCACATTTTCTTTACGTATGAGTAAAAATAATTTTTCTTCAAATATTAACATAAAAATTTGTTAGCATATTTAACAATAACACAAGTAGAGAAATTTTGTTAATTTATTCATTACAAAATGATTACAATTAGATTTGAAATAAATTATTACTATTTTTCGTTCACCACACTATTCCAATTACACATTTAAATGAAACTAAATTTAACCCAAATCATATTGGTCTAATCTTTTATAATCATTTATCAAAACATACTAAGCAGCATAAAATCTAAAATTAATTTCAAATTTCATTTAAAGATATTTTTTATTGATAAAAATTATTATAAGTTTGATAATTATCTCACAAGCAAACATAACGAGGTGTTATACGCCGATTTAAATTAGCTTCAGGTATCAAGTAGAATACTAAAAACTAAGCGACACGTATTTTTTTAATCGGAAACCGTCAAGGTTTAAGGGGTGAAAATCATACCCAAAGTTTAGAGTAAAATTGGTTTTTATTTTTTTTCTCGGAAACTATCCATCCCAGAACAAAAGTGAAAATGTACGAATATTTTAATTTTTTAAGAGCTATCCACGTATGGTACTAGTTTTTTCTATACGATTTGTAAAATTACCTTTTTGTACCCCTGACTTATATTTTATTCTATATTTTATTTTTAATATTTTAATTTTAATTTTATTTTATATTACGATAGCCCAATTAAAAATAAAATTAACGTGTTTTTAATTTTTTAATTATTAATTGTTTTAAGGGGTTATCTATATCTACCCCTTATGTAGACACTCGTATGTACTCAAGTAAGTTTGAGTATTTATAACTCGTTAATATTAAATGATAGAAAAAATATTAGTATTTTTTTATTTGTTTTACATAAGAAATTATTTATGAATTTTAATTCTGTTCATAAGTGATCAGTTACTTATATTGATTATGTTAATATTTTTGAGGGGGGCATTCACTCGTACTAAAATTGAAGAGCTGCTGCCCATCTTATATTGAAAGGGGGTGGGGGGTAACTTTAAAATCTTAAATAGAAATTTCCATTTTTTTATAGCAGATTCGGATTCTCCAGAAAAAAATACATTAACTTCAAAATATTGTGGCAGTAAACCTAAATTTATCTATTTCAAACCATTTCAATGTTGTGATCATTAATTTACATATATATATATTTCGATAAACATACAGGTATATTATTTCACAAATTTTAAATAAACATTTATTGCATTTGTTTTTATTTTCAACAAGATAATCATTTTACAGTTATATTAAATCTACATCTAACTCATTTATATTTTTTCTATGACCGTTTCTAAATGGGGGAATAAGTGGTACTACTTCAATTATGTCTTTTTGAAAATTCCTTATAGTATTTCTTAACTCAGAAACAAATTTTATAATTATGTTACATTTCGGCAATATATGCGATAGATCTTCTGAATTTCGAGTTAATTTTCTCTTAGAAGGCATTACTAAAATATCGGTTTCTGGATTGTTCAGAAATAATATTCTGATTACTCTTCATAAGTTTTGGATACTTTCTTACGACAATGAATGTACCAAAAATTATTAAACATACTGTTAGGAATATTTGTAAACTAAAAAAAAGATTTAGTAAAAAAAATATATGTATTTAAAAATAAAAAATATTTATAATATTTATAATATATAATGATTGTTGTTATTTTTATTTTTAATATTAATAATATTTGTTATAGGTGCTTCTTATGTCAAGTTTATTTTAATTTCATTATGATTTTTGTAGAAATTTTGTGACATATTTTTTATAATATTAAATATACAACTATTTAGGCACTTACTCGAGATTTGAATTCGGTTGCTTTATTTGTAAAACAGGTTAACCATCCAAAAGGATTTAATAAAAAGTTTGCTGTTAACTTTAAATTATAAAATAAATAATATTAGTTCGTTAACATTTTACTAGATATTTTAAATTTTTTATTTGTATTTTTGTTTTATGCCTTTTAAATGATAAATATAAAACTATATTAAAAACTTTGTGTCTCAGATACTATTAATGTTGCATTTGCATATTAAATAACATATAAGTGTCCATATATAAAAATATTTAAATATATTTATATTTAGAAAGATCTATAATGCTGTTGAAGTTTCTTAAATGAAATGTATCATTTATCTTGTGTGTCAATCTACTACAGAAATCTATTTGCGTAAGAATTCTACATATTCTGTAAATATCGTAAAAGTAAAATCTAGATCAGAGGTGGCCACAAATTTTTTCATCGAGATCCATCAGTAAGATTTTTAGAGGCCTCAAGTGGCAAGAACTTAAATTTATTAAATAATGAATGTTATTTTCACACAAAAAATACATTATTAGATTATATCCATATAGTAACATTAAATTTGTGTGCGGGCCGGCCATATACACTTATTTCGTGGGTCGCAATTCTTCCATTCGTAGCCTAAAATCTTCAATCTAAACATTTAAAAATTTTAATTGTATAAATAATGCAAAAGGTCGTTTTCTGTTTTTGAAGGGTTTTTACGTTGTAGATTATTATTACGATATATATTTTAATTAAAAATTAATTTTTAACATATTTAATGATTATAAAATATACTCCTATCTATTAACATTTTACAAAGTTGTATTAATTCATTCATTATTTAGAAATAACATATCTAGCCTTAATTATATAATTTATTAACATATTACTGATATAAATAATATTTATTGCGTATACTAATTAACTAATTATTGAAATCAGACATTTAATATACATGAATGTTTCATAAATATATATTTGATATAATTTTTTTGTTCACATAAAATTGCCTGTAAAATTAATTGTGGTAACATATAAATAATTAAGATTTATTTGAATGCATATTTAGCATTTATATTCTGTAATACAATGGATTTATAATTTACTAGGTGAAGAAATGAGAGATTGATCCCTGGATCCAGAAAAGCTTTGGCAATAATTTAAATCTGGTAGAGCATGTGATAGGTTAATTATTTTATTATCTTGTAAATATAGAACAGATTCTGCTGTGATATATATATTGGTTCTTAGATTGTGGTAGAAGGAACATTGGCGTAGTTAGCAGAATTGGTAACGATTTTTTCCAAAATATTTTCTTGTGTAAATAATTGTTTTTTTTTAAATATATATTTATTTCGAATAGATTCAATAAATGTATCTCAACGTTTTCTAGAAGGCATAATTAAAATATTACCATTTGGATTATTAACTGCAACAATATTTTTATTTATAAGCAGTTTCGGATATTGACGAATCAAAATAAATGTACCAAATATTGTTAAACAAAGTATTGCTAACATAATTATAGGTACAACAGTTAAAACGATAATTTTATATTGATTTTCAATCCATATTTTTCCTTTTTCTTTTGCAGGAAGAGTTTTCCCGGTAATGCATGTTAATGGAGATTTACTATCAACTTTACAAATAACAAATGTCGTATCATAATCTAAAGACAATGATTTACTATTGGATTTAAGAGTACATATTTGATCAGAAGAATCATGTTTTGTAAAAATAATATGCGGTTTTTGTTCATCATAAATTGTGATGTTGTTCTTTTGTACAGTTACATATAATTTGGAATCGGTATTTGATTTACAAACTTGTTCTGGATATGAATTTGGCGTTGTTGTTAGAATCGGTTCACTTGTTGCAGGACAATTAACCTCCGAACAGTCCTTTTTTAGAAAATTAGCAACTAGTTGATCATTAGAACATTTTGTAGTATATTCATCGTTAATGGTTAAATCTTTCAACCAACACAGGTTACAATTACAATTCCATATATTACCAGACATGTGTAATTTTCTTAAGTTAGTAACAAAAAATTTCGGAATTGTTGTAAGATTATTATTCTTAACATTTAATTCATTTACAGCTGACGCATATTTAAAAGCATTTTCATCAAAATATTGCACACCACTATTTTCAATAGTTAAAGTTTTTAAAAGTGGAGCCTTGAATGCATCTGATGGTATGTGTGTTATAACATTATAATAAAATGATATTGTTTGTAGTTTAGATAAAGTAACAGTACCAGTAAGATTTTTAATTGCTTCTACGTCAAATATAGAATTAATAATTACTAAATGTTTTAACGTTTCTTGAAAAATATCAAGTAGTCCTTTTTCAAAATGAATGTTAGATGATAATTCGTTTGAACTGATAGTTAAATGCATAAAATTATCTAAACCTTCAAACATATTTTTGTAAAAATATTTTATATCTGTGTTGTAAATTTCAAAAAATATTAAATTTCGAAAAGGTTTTGTGTTGAATGCATCTTTTTCAATATCAGTAATTTTTGAATTCTGGATACTGAGGCTTTCTACTGGAATTGTACACTTATACCAGTTTTTAGACATAATATTATTAGGAAATGTTATATTTATCAAATATAACTCAGTAATGCCATTACAAATCTGAAAAAATGTCAATGAAAAATGTTAAAAATGTTATCCAGCGAAAGAACCAATTCCGTCATCAGTATAATATCATTAACATAATGATGCCATTTATTGTTACGATTACATAAACATATAAAAATGAATTGAAAAATGTTTTAATTTGATTGTATATGATGATGTAAATCTAACAAAAAAAGATATTATTATTTTAGTGATATTATAGTGATGACGAAATTGATACTTTCAATGGATAACTTATGTTAGTATTTATATATGGTCTTTCTAATTTACAGTTTGGAAATCAAACAGTTTCATTACGCAGAAACAATAAAAAATTTCAAAAATTACTTTGAATGTACAAAAAACAATACATGTAATTGTAGAAATTATATATTTAATACATATGTACTACGAATTAAGTTTGAAGTATATTGTATCATAACAATTATTGATCTAGATATGACTCAAATGTAAAATTTGACGACTTCTCTTTAATAATTTTTTTAGTTCAATTTTTTTTAATAACTTAAATTTTTAAATGACTTTTATCAAATGTTAGTTATTAGTGTTTCTGCGCTAAACACAAATAATTAAAATACTGAAATAGTGCACTTTTTCTGAAATTCAGAATAGATTGATTGTAATATAACATAATTTATTTGGAACAAACCTATTTTGTCACATCTCTGATTAAGTCACACCAGTGCAATTCGTTCTTTCCAGTGACACTATTTTTCAAATCAGTTAAAATAATTAAAATTACGGTTCATTTCTCTATCATTTAATAGTTTACTATAATATCTGTGATGCAATATACTCTGATTTTTTTTTAAATATACAATCACTTTTAAAGTATATGTTTGTAAATGAAAAAGAAACACAATTTTAAGATTCTGTTAAAAATATTCTAAAATATAATTATTGATAAGAATTTGAGAAATTAATTTTAAAATTACTTATTTATGAATTGATAAACATAATAATCAGTTCTTGTAATTTCTAAGTGGAACATAGGAGCTATAAGCTCGAAAAGCTGAGGGTCATATAATTTTTAATTGTTTATACATGCATCCATTAATGGTGCAGGTCGTTAGCCGCAGCCAAACTTATAGTGAGTTTCGAACCACTCAGACACAGTCGATTCAGTGGTACAAGGCTTTAATTTCAGAAATAATACTTTAAATTTAAATTCTGGTGTGAGTGCGGCGCGAACTAAGTACCTTTGGTGTACTAGTCCAAAATAGATAAACATAAATATATTAAAAATACTTACGTATTTTAAACTATTCACAAATTCATTTACATTTGAAATATCTTTCTCAGAACATAAAACTGAACAGAAAGATTCTTCACAGCTTGCTTTTGTTTTCTTATTAACAATTGTACGTGTATTTTGGTAAAAATTTTCCATAGCCACAAATCTTAGAAAGTGTTTTGTATTATTTGCTTTTTGAAATTCAGAAGTTTTACACAAATATGATTTATTTTCTGTATCATAATTTCGATTATTTTCATTAACATTTATGATATTTGTTATATGTGATTCTGTCGTTAAATTTATTTTAATTTTATTAAGTTTTTGATTGAGATTTTGTGACATGTATACAGTAGGTAATGCAGTGATTAGTAAAATAATTTTTATGACAATTGTTTTCTTTGTAGTGTACATCCTAAAAATATAAAATTATGTTTATTTAGGTATAAATGTTTATTTCATGGTATTAAATAATAAAAATGTATATCACTTGATCGGATTTAAGACCTTGCTTCTTATCTGCTAAAAAGATATTCCATACATACGAGTACCTATAATGTTAAAGAACTTTAAATTATGGAATAAATATAATATTACGTTTTGTAAAAGTTTTATTAACAAAAATGAAATACTATATTACAAATCAATATATCTCAGATATTTACCTAAAAAGCACTACCATAAAATAATGGGAAAATTTTGAACACACATTTTATTTTATAAGAATTATTATTAAAAGTTTGTAGTTATCAGTAATTATATTTGGATAAATTTGTTAGTGCTTTCCATGTTTATAATAATAATAATGTTATATTTGTGTTTTTTTTTTTAATCATAACAGCGTTATCTGTGATAAGCACTTGGATGAATAATCATATAGACATGTTGACCAATTTTACAATATTGTTCGGTGTGTCTAGATTGTGACTTGCGCATTAGACCATTTATCCCCTTCAAATTTTGACAAAAAATTACACAAATTAATATTTTTACATTGTTACTAAAAGATGCTTTTTAACATATACCTTGATTGTAAAATATCTATTAATATTACAGTTATATTAGTTATTTATTAAGTAATAAAATATCTGGTATTAATTACATAATCTTATTATTCTTTTGATACAAACATATACAGGGTGTAACAGAATAACTATTCCTAATTTTCAGAAATGATAGAGTGCACTTAGAGAAACATTTTTTATTAATAAACTAGTGTCCGAAAATTTCTCGGTGTCAAGATACACTAGATATCGTTAAAAACAATTTTAATTATTACAACGTCAAAGAGTAGTTAAGTTAAGGAACATTTTATTAGAAATAATAGCGCATTAAACTTTATAAAAATTGTTCGAAGTTACGACCACCATTTTCGATACACAAGTTGTAACGATGTACAGGGTGGGCAAATTTGGACGTTTTCATAAGGGAACTCGGAAACTATAAGAGATATGAAAAAATGGACCGCGCATCATCGATCGCTTTTTTTGAGAGAAACTCAATTATGACAACAAAAATTAGCTATCGTCTTTTGTTTTCGAGTTATGGCGAAAAGTTCGCTTTTTCCGTATTTTGATAAATGGCGATTTCTCGATGGTTTTTTAAATTAGATGAAAATAATTTTCACATTTTTAAGGCACTTTTTTGAGTAGAATGAAATGGTCTTAACGGATATTACAAATCTCCGATAATTCTCGGGATATAACATAAAGTTGTGTTTTTTACAATCGAATGCAAAAAAAAAAAAAATTTCCGGACACTAGTTTATTAATAAAAAATGTTTCTTTATGTGCCCTCTATCTTTTCTGAAAATTAGGAATAGTTATTCTGTTACACCCTGTATAATATTTTATGTTTATATAGCAGAAGCCAAACTTGTTGATTGTGACGTAAAATTCCTGATTCAGTTTACAAACAGCAAAGTTATGTTTAATTTTTAAAATTATAAAATTGCTGCAATCTATACTTATTTCTGTTTGACTTTTATTATAATAAATAACTAATTTTAAATAAAACATTAAAATCAGGCATTAAACATATACATGAATGCTTTAAAATAATCATATATTTGAATAATTTTTTTCTTTACATAAAATTTGCAGTAAAACTAATTGTAATAACGTATAAATTAAAATTTATTTGAATACATATATAACATTTAGCTTCTGGAATGTAATGAATTTATAATCTGCTACGTGGGAAAATGAGAGATCGTTGATTGGATTTGGTATGTGACATGTTCATTATTTGATTATCTTGTAAGTATAGATCAGATTCTGGAATGATAGATCTACATTGGTTTTTGAATTGTGATAGAAGGAACGTTTCTCCTGGTGCAGTTAGTAGAATTGGTAACAGTTTTTCCAGAATATTTTCCTTGTGTAAATAATTGTTTCTCATATTTACTTCGAATAAATTCAATATATTTATCTGAACGATTTCTAGAAGTAATAATTAGAATATTACCATTTGGATTATTAACAACAACAATATTTTTATTTATGAGCAGTATCGGATATTGACGAATCAAAATAAATGTACCGAATATTGTTAAACAAAATATTGCTAACATTATTATGGGTACAACAGTTAAAACGATAATTTTATATTGATTTTTAATCCATATTTCTTCTTTTTCTTCTACAGGAAGAGTTTTCCCAGTAATGCATGTTAATGGAGATTTACTACAAATAACAAATGTCGTATCATAATCTAAATACAAGGATTTACTATTGGATTTAAGAGTACAAATTTGATCAGAAGAATCATGTTTCGTAAAAATAATTATGCGGTTTTTGTTCATCATAAATTGTGATGTTCTTTTGTATAGTTACATATAATTTGGAATTGGTATTTGATTTACAAACTTGTTCTGGAAATGAATTTGGCGTTGTTGTCAAAATGGGATCACTTGTTGTAGAACAATTAATCTTCGAACTGTCCTCTTTTAGAAAATCAGCAACTATTTGATTATTTGAACATTTTGCACTATGTTTACTGGAAATGGTTAAATCATCCAACCAACACAGGTAACAGTCACAATTCCATGCATTTCCATACATGTATAATTTTCCTAAGTTAGTAAATAAATTTTGCGGTAGTGTTGTAAGATGATTATCAATAACATCTAATTCACTTATAGCTAATGCATCATTAAAAGCATTATCATCAAAATATTGTATACCACTCAGGGGCGTAGCAAGACCTTTGTGGGCCTGTGTGCCACTGGGATTAAGGGGCCCCTCTTTACTCCTTGTATTGTTTAAAATTTTAATGTTCTTTTGGCTCATTTTAAATACTAAATGTCATTTTTATTTTATGTCAGTTTGTGCCTTATTCGAAAAAAAATTTCAAATAAAAGTTGTTTTATTTTTATGATAATCAAAATTAATTAAAATTACTTTTTTTTAAATGCAATTTGTATTTACAAAATTAATAAATTAAAGTGAAATTCCTAAAGAAACAACTTGCCAAGAAATATATATGTATGTACCTAATAAAGTTGGCTTAACAAGAAAGATGTGAAGATTTTTGATTTAACAGTTCAGAAGATAATTTTAGGGTAAACGTTTTTAACGCTACGTTAAATATTATAATTGCACAATTAAAAGATAGATTTTCAAGTTTTACGGAAATAAATAAATTATTTGGAATAATTTTCCCAGATAATTTAAAACAATTATCTGATGATGAAATAATTGATTTATGCCAACCTTTACTAGACAAATATACTGACGATTTAACCGCTGATTTTAAGGCACAGATATTATCTTTTAGAAAAACCTTTAAAAAACAGTTAGAAAATATTAATTCGGTATTTGAATTAAGACAATTAATATTTACAGATTATTCTATTCTTAGTTCGGCATTTCCGGAACTTTGTACCGCTCTTATTTTGTTTTTAACATTCCCCGTATCAACTTCTAGCGCTGAAAGATCATTTTCAAAATTAAAACTTATTAAAACATATTTAAGAAACTTTATGGGGGAGAATCGTTTATCAAATTTGGCGATTTTGAGCATTGAAAATGAAAGAGCACGTAAATTAAATTTAAATGAAATAATTCGCATCTTTGCTTCAATGAAAGCGAGAAAAGTTAAGTTTAGTTAAAGTTAATGAACTATGTTTGTAAACATAAACTTTAAATTTGATTTGTACTGTATGTTTTTGTGTTTGTAAACTTAAAAGAATCTATGAAAATGTATTTAACTTACTTTAATAAACTAATTTATATAATAAATATATTTAATCCTATGAATGGTATTTTATTCCTCTTCTTTGTTTTTTATTTATTACAAAAAAATTAAAATAAACAAAAAAAATGGTAAGTATTAATGAAAATAAGGCCCTATTGGGCACTTTGGCTCGTGGGCCCCTCTCGCTCATGGGCCCGTGTGCACCGCACTCCTTGCACCCCCGGTTGCTACGCCTCTGATACCACTCTCTCGAATAGTTAATCTTTTTAAAAGTGGTGTTTTGAACGCTTTGTATGGTATGTATGCCATATTATTTTGTTTTAATTGTATTGTTTTTAATTTTCGATAATCTAACTTCTAACAGTTCCAGTAAGATTTCTAATTGCGTTTACACATACATACACACACAATCACGCCATGTACCCATATGGGTGTGGCACAAACTCTTTTCATCATCACGAAATCAGTCGCCTCCAAACATTCCTATCCAAACAAGCAACTTTCGCTTCATCCACATTCATAATTCCTCTCATACATGCTCTTTTATTCTACTTCTTGGAAACTTTCGCTCACGCAAAACACTCTCAATCATACCACTCCAACTACTCATCGGACGTCCACGCAAACGTATACCATCAAAATCATTCAAATAAATCTTTTTAACCAAACGTTCATTATACATTAGACATTAACTGACTAACACCAACTTTTGCTACAACATTTTTTTCAATTTTATCCAATGTATATCCACTAATATATAAAAATAATAATGTATCTTTACAGACATCTAGTAATCCTTTTTCAAATTATATAATTCTTATATATATATATATATATATATATATATATATATATATATATATATATATAGAATAATTGGATTTACTACTCTGACGAATATGATGCGATAATTAACGGGAAAACGGTAAAGGTTGAGATTTAATAAAAAGCGAACAATTGTTTCACATATTTATAATTTTAACAATGACAAATTCACTATATTAATTATTCATACTTGTAAGTTCAAACAATTTGTTTATTATAACATGTGCATTACAGTGTATATTATTTGTATAAATACTATTTTCAGTGTTTCCGTGAAGAAGCCAGAAAATACATGACAAAATATTGATTAATAACGATACATTGATCGAATGCTTATGTTCGCACTTTATTAAATTGCAACCTTTACCATATTCCCGTTAATTATACACTCCCTTTGGGGGTAAAAAGAGGGATAGTTTTAGTGTATGGTCACACTAATGACGACGGTACAATAAAAGTGAATTGTCGTCTTAGGATAGGGTGAACGAGACGGCAAAGTTACAAATTATTCGGTCGGCGGGCTTGCAAGTTTTTATATCATAACAAATTTCCATTTATTAAGTTTGAATGGTAAATTCAAAAATACGATAAAAATTAATTTTTTCGCTAAAGAAACCAAACCTACCGCTCTTTCCCCTCCAACCACAAGGGGTGGAGGATGAGGGTAATTTGCAAAACTATTTTAAGCATATTTTTAATTTTTTAAAAATTAAAGTGGCCATGAAAAATGTAAAAAAATTATTTTATATTCAGGTAAAGTGCCTTTTTCGTCAATAATACGGCATAATGTTCTTGAGAAAAGTTGTTCAGAATATGAAATTATGGCTCTGAGCAAAATTTCAAAAAGATCAGTTAAAAAAAATGTGTCTGGACATAACGCCGACTGGACAAAACGCCGACTGAGGACAGTACGCCGACTGTTATTGATAGATATTTTGCATGAGATTGATGTATTGACAGATTTTACTCAACCCCCAACGTTTTGGCTTGAGCAAGCGTCAACCTTTTGTTTATTTAGCTTGTGCAAATGCGAATGAACGGTTGGCGTAGTGTCCTCGGTCGGCGTTTAGTTCAGTCAGCGTTATGTCCAGACATATTTTTTTTTTAACTGATCATTTTGAAATTTTGCATAGAGCCATAATTTTATATTCTGAACAACTTTTCTTAAGAACATTATGCCATATTATTGACGAAAAAGGCACTTTACCTGAATATAAAATAGTTTTTTACATTTTTCATAGCCGCCTTGATTTTTTAAAAAATAAAAATATACTTAAAATTGTTTTCAGACAAGGCAGGGCGGAATCCCAAAAATGAAAATGAAATTCTTAAATTTTTTGCCGATTACACCTATAGTGAACTCAATCCGGGGACATACTGTATATATATATATATATATATATATATATATATATATATATATATATATATATAATATATATATATATATATATATATATATATACAGGGTGATTTATTAGTAATTGGAAATATTTTAACTGGAGTATCCTGGGCTCAGAATATGAAGATTTAACGCAAATCACCTAGATAAAATGTGGCTCTTTACTGAGCTACAGGTGTTTTATTTAAAAATTTAAAAACGATTTTTGCCCAGTACTTTAAAACTATTTGACGTATTTTTATCATACTTGGCAGGAAGTGTAGGTACCGTACACCATACTAAATTATGTTAAATAAAAGTTTCTGGCAACTGCCAGTGGCGTACAACAGGGGCAAGTGAGAGGTTGATTCTTCCTAAGTTCTACGCCACTGGCGGAATTGTCATTTTAGCACAATTTTTCGATTCTCTAATACTTTCTGTGTAAAAAACATACTCTTCCTTCGTAACGATAAAGTCACTATTTTTCGAGATATTTAATGTTAAACATAAGCTGCACCCTTGGGATTTTTTCAAAATTTGCTCAAAAAATCTGAAAAAATTCAGTAAAATAGAGAAAAAAATTAGTTACATAATAAATAAGTAACTTTTTTCTCTAACTCATTCTCGTTTAGCAGGAAAAATTATTGAAAATAAAAAATTAAAATGCAAAAAATATTAATTTTCAATAATTTTTTCTGCCAAACCAGAATGAGTTAGAGAAAAAAGTTACTTATTTATTATGTAGCTAATTTTTTTCTCTATTTTACTGAATTTTTTCAGATTTTTTGAGCAAATTTTGAAAAAATCCCAAGGATGCAGCTTATGTTTAACTTTAAATATCTCGAAAAATAGTGACTTTATCGTTACGAAGAAAGAGTATGTTTTTTACACAGAAAGTATTGGAGAATCGAAAAATTGTGCTAAAATGACAATTCCGCCAGTGGCGTAGAATTTAGGAAGAATCAACCTCTCACTTGCCCCTGTTGTACGCCACTGGCAGTAGCCAAAAACTTGTATTTAACATAATTTAGTATGGTGTACGGTACCTACACTTCCTGCCAAGTATGATAAAAATACGTCAAATAGTTTTAAAGTACTGGGCAAAAATCGTTTTTAAATTTTTAAATAAAACACCCTGTAGCTCAGTAAGGAGCCACATTTTATCTAAGTGATTTGCGTTAAATCTTCATCTTCTGAGCCCAGGATACTCCAGTTAAAATATTTCCAATTACTAATAAATCAACCTGTATATATATATATATATATATATATATATATATATATATATATACAGGGTGATTCAGGACTAGTGTAACAAACTTTAACAGCTTATACCTGAAGTCATTTTGAGCCAAAAATGTCATATGAACATAGGTTCTATTCCTTATCTAGTTACCAAAATGCAAGAGGTTGAAGTTCTATAAATAACACGTAATTTTCTAATTTTTGTAATCAAGATACTTTCGGAAAACAAGAGTTTTATTGAAAAGTCATACCTTATTTGTCTTAATTAAAAATTGTTATACTTTTGATTGTATTTTTGTTTCATAATGGATGGTTATAGTACTGCTGAATATGCAGATATGATTTTTATTTATGGATTATGTAATGTAATGACAAATAAAGTATGACTTTTCAATAAAACTCTTGTTTTCCGAAAGTATCTTGATTACAAAAATTAGAAAATTTCGTGTTATTTATAGAACTTCAACCTCTTGTATTTTGGTAACTAGAAGGAATAGGACCTATGTTTATATGACATTTTTGGCTCAAAATGACCTCAGAAATAACCTGTTAAAGTTTGTTACACTAGAAATTAGAAATTAGAAGAAGAAATTAGAAATTAGAAAATTTCGTGTTATTTATAGAACTTCAACCTCTTGTATTTTGGTAACTAAAAGGAATAGGAGCTATGTTCATATGACATTTTTGGCTCAAAATGACCTCAGGAATAAGCTGTTAAAGTTTGTTACAATAATCCTGAATCACCCTGTATATATATATATATACCGGGTGTCTACTTTTTTTTTGTTACATAGGGAATACAATGCTAAAATTTTCATTTGGTGATAAATTTTCCCCTAATTATTATAGAACAAAAGTACAAATACAAAAGTTGTTTAGAATTCAAAAATGCATCAAATGATGCCAAATTTATCAATATAGGATGTTCCGATCAAGAATTAGAAGCAAATTAAAATTTCCATTTTTGCGCTCTTTACATCAAAGTGCCATGGAAATTAAACAAATAATTTCATTTCTTCTGGAGTTTGAGTTTGACAGATCGTATTTATTTTATTGTTACGTTCTGTAAAATACCATTTTACGCACTGAACTTTTTCATTTACCTTAAGTTTATTCATTATTTTCAATAATAATGATAATAATACAGAACGTAACAATAAAATAAATACGATCTGTCAAACTCAAACTCCAGAAGAAATGAAATTATTTGTTTAATTTCCATGGCACTTTGATGTAAAGAGCGCAAAAATGGAAATTTTAATTTGCTTCTAATTCTTGATCGGAACATCCTATATTGATAAATTTGGCATCATTTGATGCATTTTTGAATTCTAAACAACTTTTGTATTTGTACTTTTGTTCTATAATAATTAGGGGAAAATTTATCACCAAATGAAAATTTTAGCATTGTATTCCCTATGTAACAAAAAAAAAGTAGACACCCGGTATATATATATATATATATATATAAATATATATATATATATATATATATATAAATATATATATATATATATATATATATATATATATATATAATCATTTTAAATTGACAAAACACTTTTCGCTCTCGGATTTGCATTTTTATAACTTTCAAAATTTTTTAAAGTTACGTAAGAGATGTACATATTTGTTTGGAGGCCAAAATAATGTTTTGAAATATAAAATTGAAATTCTTTTTTTAATATTATAATTAGCATGACATCAAGTGTATATTTTTATAATAAGTAAACAACCTTAATTAAAAATTCAACATCTTTTTGGTAATATTAAAATTATATACTATAGAATAGAAGAACAATAGAAAGGAAAAAAAACCTGTTAATAATTTATGCATAATAGCAAAACGTTTTAAAATCAGTTTACGATTTTATAGTTTGACGAAGAACTTGTGAATTGATTTTTTTTTCTCTTGTAATAACAAATCTATGTTATAAACATGGATAATTTTCTAGTAAGGTAAGAATAATGCATACTTACTTAATTTAGCTTCTTTAAACGCAAATCATGAAACTTATTAATTCGAATTATTGCATAGACAAACAGAATATAATATTATATTATTTACTAGATTAAAAAACAAATAAAACAAAACTTTATATAAATTATTTCTGAAATTCATCTCGCTTTCCTTTATTCAACATTAAAACAATTTAAAGACGACTCCGTTGAACAAAGTTTATTATCTTATTTTTCTTATATTGTCATAAAAGGAATACCAAAAATTCAAAATAATGCAGTTAACCAAAATTATCAACCTCTAATTATTTCATTTATTGTAATAACTATTGTTGAAACTATATTAATAATAATAATTGTCAAACGAATTAGATGTAAAAATAGAAATTCCACGAAGGAACAATCCGAAGAATTCATTGAACTTCAAGAAAGAAAAGATACTGCTCCGTTTCAAAAAGGAACAAACAAGTGTTATCATACATCAAGAATTATATAATATTTATTTTGAAAAAGGATTACTAGATGTCTGTAAAGATACATTATTATTATATTATAAAAAATGTTCTTGACATTTGCAAAAAATAACCTTGTATTGATTTACGTGTATAAAATAATAACAAAAAAATATAATAATTTATTCTCGAAATTCCAGTTAGTTTAAAACTTTTTCTCAGTGCAGAACGTAGTACGCAGTTGTTTGTACATCTTATTTGTTTATTATTAAAGTTATTGTGTGAATACGACAAATTTAATAATCATGTAAGTACGTATTTTTACTCATATATACTCATATATATACCGGGTGTCCAAAAAGAATGGAAACTATTAAATATCTCGAGAACGGCACATCGGATTACAAAGTTACAAAACACGTTTTTTTTTATTTTTGAAAATCTATTTAGAGGTGATATGCGAAAACCACCCACACCTTCCCTGGCGGGGGAAGCGGGGGCAAGTTTTAAAATTTAAATAGGAACACCCATTTTTTATTGCACAGTTGCATTCTCCATAAAAAACTGTTTCTGCATTTGCAAATTGAGCCCCCCAGTTCCACCCCCCTCGGAGCAGGGAAGGGGAGAAAATTTGAAAATTTTTGTAGAAACTTTCACTTTTTATTGCAGTTTTGGATTCTCCTTCTAAAACTGGATATAAAATTGAAAAACGCACCTCCACTCTCGCTCCCACACATGCGGATGGGTACCAACTTTTCATCTCAAATAATACCTGGTGGTAAATTGTGCTGGATTTAGGTCAAAGCCATCTACCATTTTAGTTTTTTTTTTAAATGGGATATTTGTATATCCAGTTTTAGAAGGAGAATCCAAAACTGCAATAAAATGTAAAAGTTTCTGCAAAAATTTTCAAATTTTCTACCCTTCCCTGCTCCGAGGGGGGTAGAGCTGGGGGGCTCAATTTGCAAATCCAGAAACAGTTTTTTATGGAGAATGCAACTGTGTAATAAAAAAATGGGTGTTCCTATTTAAATTTTAAAACTTGCCCCCGCCCCCTCCGACAGGGGAGGTGTGGGTGGTTTTCGCAAATCACCCCTAAATAGTTTTTCAAAAATAAAGAAAAACGTGTTTTGTAACTTTGTAATCCGCTGTGCCGTTCTCGAGATATTTAATAGTTTCCATTCACCCGGTATATATATATATATATATATATATATATATATATATATATATATATATATATATTTAGTCAGTCAATTTTTGGTCCATATCATAAAACATAATTTTCGAGAAAATGAAGTTTCTGAACTGAATTGTTAATATAGTAAAATGGATATGAAACAATTAGTATACATATATTTCCAAAACTATTAAAATTATCACATCCATGGCGATTATTAAAATAGATAGAAAAACAAACACAAATATTACCAAAAATTAGGAATAACTCAATTTGGCCTAAAATGGCTTTATGGAACAAACAACAAATCGACTTGCAATTTTCCAATTATTATGTATGATGTGATCATTTTTGCTACAAAATGAAAATTAGTGATGGGGGATAATTCGAATGAAAAATAATCGATCATTCGATTCTGAAAATCATTCAAAATATCTTTCGAATTAAATTGCAAATCATTTGAATTAAAATTAAAAACATTCGGGATTCGGGCTGATAAACAAACAGAAAAATGGCAGATTGAAAGATAAGGCAGATAAGGGCTAAAAAAATTTTAATTATTTGAAATTAGAGCCAGCCAACCTAACCAAATAGTAAATAACCATGAATACTACACTGTAAAATAATTCATGTAATTTTACAACGATAATCGTTGGACACGACATTATCTACGATAATCGTTGTAAATTTACAAAGCAACTGTATTTTTACATTTGTTATTTTTAAAAGGAAAACATATAAATGCACTTGAATTAAAATAGAATGCACTTGGTACATGGAACTAGAGTTTGAATACTTTCCACTATAAATCAGATACTTTGCACTTTATACAACCTAAACTTTAATTTGAATAATTTGCATTATAAATTTAATACATTCCACTATAAACAATACGAAACCCTATCATCTGCGCCTCTGTTGGCTTAGGTTCGGTTAGGTTTAGGTTGTTTAGTTATTTTATTTTCAATATAGGCGCTTATCTCATCGGCGCAAATAATAGGTATCGGACTGGTGTAAATGATTGACAGCCCCCAAAGTGGAAAGTAATTAATACAAGTGATAATATTTTTTTTGTGCATTATGTTTTTTCAAAATTAAAATAATTTTTTTTTAAGTTGAATAAATTTAATTATAGTGGAATTATTTTTTTTTTCGTGCAATATATTTGTTATGAGTGCAAATTGTTTTTATTAAAGTGAATATGATCTAAATTAAAGTGAATATATTCTAAATTACAGTACAGTTAATTCGAATCTTTTTTAAAATGTACTTTACTGTTGAAATTTATATACATAAAAATGTAAAATATAAAGCATGAAATGTAATCTCACATACTTTATTTTAAGTATTAAAAAACGAAATGTAAAATTTCTAGATTAAAATAAAAATTATAAAATGTAAAACGTTAACTTACATGTTCCAAGGTAAATTATTAAAGAATAAAATTTAGGAAATATTAGGTGAATTAAAAACAAATTGGCATATAAATTACAATTTTATTTTCAAAAAATCACTAAATACAATATAAGAAAATAAAAGTATTCATATAAACTAAATGATATAAAATATATAAATTTTTTTTTAAAAAAACCACGCTTACATTAAATGCACTAAAAAGAGGAAAATAAATTTTTTCCTGGTTATCTAAAATTTTTAGAAAGAAATAAAACGTGGAGCGCCAGGAAACTATATATTTCGCAATAATGATTAAGCGCTCCACGCTTTTATTTCTTTCTAAAAAATTTAGATAACCATGAAAAAATTATTTTCTTCTTTTTAGTGCATTTAAATATAAGCGTGGTTTTTAAAAAGTTTTTTTTATATATTTTATTTTCTGCTTTTTAGTCTTGTTGTCAAGTTCTTTTTTTTTTGTTAAAATATTGTATTGTCTCCTGGAATAAAACTACATGCAAAATTTCAGTGAGATCAGATGATAGGAAGTGGTCTAAAAATTGGTTACAAGATTTGACCGTGCCAACAGTTTGACAACAAAGTGAGCTAATATATGAGTGGTAAAAAACAAAAAAGAATCTTATAGAAACATATAAACTTCAAAATATAATTAACATATTACTTCTACTACCTGTTTCACGATGTATTTTTAATGTGTACCTTTGCAAAAATTTCATTGTACACTCAAATTTTTTAGGATATTCCATATTGAAATTATAATACAATGCATAACAGATTTGTAATGCTTTAATGAAATCTTCTGTTTCTATTGTGTTTATAGTTTGATTTTCTACACTAATATAATATATTTTTATTAGCTCCTGTGGGAAAAGAAACAATATAGAATTTTAAATATAATTTCGTAATTACACTGTTTTCTTACTAATAGTAACAGAACAGATTGTTGGTGCTTCAAGTTTTCCTGTAATCTTCTCAAATAATGTTCCTACCTATAACAAAATATTTAAATATAATTTTTTTATCATTTACAGTAACCGACTATTTTACCTCAAAATCAAAAAAAAAAAAAAACTGAAAAATCTTCTTACAATAAAATGTACTTCTTGGTTTGCTAATATAAATATGCAATCTGAAATTTAAATTTAAACAAAAATAAATAATTCGAAAAGCATAAATTATATACCAATTCTTAATACGTAAAATTAAACAAGAAATATTATTTTAGTGTAAATAGTAAATAAATAAAGTTCGTATACATAAAATATTTTAAATAAAAATGTACATTTGAATGTAAAATATTTACACTTACTTAAAAACGAATGTAAAATTACATTTTTATAATGTAAAAATCACATTTAGGTTACGCATTAGGTTAAATTTTAATTAAACTAAAACCAAATTGTGCTATAGTATTTCATATTACCATATACCATATTAGTAATAATAATATTAATGCCAAAATTATCATTATTTTACATAAATATACACTATATTACGCATATACAAATAGTATAGCTTTTCAATTTATTACAACTAAACAAATTGCAAATTGTCTTTAATCTCTCGTATGCTGATAAAAATGTATATAGATATTTTCTTTTGATAAAAAATCTACTTAAAAAACAAAATCCTTTATACAAGAATTTGTTACGTTAACATATGTTATTATATAATTAAAACATACATACAAATTATATAAGTTTCGAATAATAAATTTTATTATTATCATATATTAAATACTTCTAATTATTATACCACTAATTAAATAATAATTATAATTATTCATATTGTATTATTTTATCGATTAATTAATTAAACTATGGTAAAAAATAAGTTTTTAACACAAATAAAAACATTTATAAAACTTAAAAATTAATTACTCGGAACTGAACCGAAACCGAAAATAACCTTTATTTTTGGCGAAACGAAAACCGGAACCGACAAATATAACAGTTTTATGACATGAGTTCGGAACGTAGCGAGGCTCGAAAACATCCGAACGAATGTCATAGTGTCTATATTGGGTAAAGTGCAAAACTTATTGTGTTTTTTGATAAGCTATTATTGAGACAAAAAAAAAAGGTAAATAAAATTTTAGGATTAAACCAAAATGAATAATAAATATGAAATATTAACCAGCTGATACATTTTTACATTTTATTTCATTTTAGACCAATTTGCTACTGAAATAATATAATTATTTTATAATTTATGTTTTATTTTTCTTAACTAGGTGCCCATTTTGGTGGAAAAAGAAAACAGCATTAGAAAAATTACTATTTCTAGCAATATTTATTCTATTACTGACAAGTTTCATATTATTTTTAGGAATAACACGTATTTATTCCACAGGTAAAAATAGTTTATTTACAATAATTTATTTTAGAATGTTTATTCAGTATTCAATTGATTCTCAAAACATTTTATTTAAATACCTTGTCAATTAAGAAAATTTCTGATTTTGTACGATTTTGTATCCGACCTGACCTATAGATGGCGGTTGTTGTTTGAAAAGAACTTTGATTATATAGAATCTATATAATCAAAGGAAAAGAATGAATGCTATAGAAAGTGCTAACTTTATAATCCGATTTTAATCAAATTTTCAGAAAAGATTCCTCTAGTGCCCACATGAATTATTTAATTTTAATAAAATACTACGTTGCTAACTTTCCAAAAAAAAATTACTAAAATATTAAAAAAAAATTATTATGGCCACATTATTTAACCGATTTTAATCAAATTTTCACAAAAGATTCTCCTGGTGCCCATGTAAATTATATAATTTTAAAACATAGCGTTACCAACTTTTCGAGAACAAAATTACCAAAATTTTAAAAAAATTATTGTGACTACATTATTTATCCGATTTTGATCAAATTTTAAAAAAAGATTTTTCTAGTGCCCGCATAAATTATATAATTTTAATAAAATATAGTGTTAGCAACTTTTGGAGAAAAGAATTACTAAACTTTTTAAAAGTTCATTATGACCACATTATTTATCTGATTTTAATCAAATTTTTATAGAAGATACTATTAGCGCCTACATAAATTATATAATTTTAGTAAAATACAGTGTTGCGTACGGTAGTTCACAAAAAAAATATTTTTTATTCACCCCTAAAGAAAACTTCATTAAAAAAAAATGTTTTTGAGCCAAGTGTCTTCAAAAAATATTGATATTAATCCGTGCCCCACTCAAGTTGAAATTTAAATAGAGTTTAACATAGGTTTTGGACAGTTTCATATATGGCGCATTATAACTGCCTCGCTAAAATAAATATTTTTTACGCACCCGCTAAAAAACCTCATTAAAAATGAAATTTTTTGAGCCAAGTTCTGCTTTGCTCAACAATTTTAATATTCCATTAGGATCACGGAATTCGAGTGTTATACAGCTTGCTGCACCTATCAAAATCGTTGTCAAACGCAATTTTTTTATCTAAAAAATTACATTTTCGTTGAAATACACTTCTCTTACAACTGAATTGTAATAATTTTTTGTTTTTTTCCAGAGAGTAACAAATGTAGATCACCAGTTTGCATAAAATCTAGTTCGATTCTATTAAATCGAATGAATAACTCTGTCAATCCGTGCGATGATTTTTATGAATTTGCTTGCGGGAAATTTTTAAAAGAGAAATTTGTGCCTTTTACTGAGACTGAAGTAGATATAGAAAAGGAAATATTGAGTACAGTACAAATGGAAATTATCGAATTACTTGATTATTCAAAAAACGAAACGGAAGCATTTGGAAAGGCTCAGCAATTTTTCAAGGCATGCATGAATGAAAGTAAGTAAAGAAACATAGTAAAAAAAATCATTCACAACTCATTATATTAAAGTAAAACTGCTTTAGGTTCTTTAAGTTCTGTTTATTTAAAAAGTTGTATTTATTTAAAATCGACGTTTCGATGAAATTTAACGTTTGTTTTTATTGGGAAAAAACTGATACAAATGACATTACTGTAAATAACGAAATATAGAAACAAGTTACTAAACGTAATAAATAAGTAGAAAGCATTTTCGGACATATGTTGAAGTTTTTTTATTTAGATTACTCATGGAAATCATCCGGTGTAGTTTTTCCCCGACTTCATAAATCACTCTGTGTTTTGCGTGAGCGAAAGTTTCCAAGTAGTAGGAATACAAGAGCATGTATATATGAGAGGAATTATAAATGTGGATGAAGCGAAAGTTGCTTGTATATTATATATATATATATATATATATATATATATATATATATATATATATATATATATTAGAGTGTTTGTTAAAAAAATGTTTTTCCAGTAAGGCTAAAATCGATAATTTTAAATTGAAACATCAGAAATATTTTTTGCTTGTTTTTACGAAAGTAACAATTTCCTCTACACAAATAAATTTTTTGAAAAACGCGTGTTAATACATACGCAATATAAACGATATATGTATATGCACGCGTTTTCCGAAAATTGCAGTTGTGTAGAGGAACCTGTTAAAACAAGCAAAAAATATTTTAGTATTTCTGATGTTGTATCGATGTAAAATTATCGATTTTAGCCTTACTGGAAAAATGTTTGTTTTAACGGACACTCTAATACAGTACAGTATATCTGAAAGAGTTGGCAACAAATGAGAAATTTTTTAAATATTAATTTTACAAAAAAAATATTTTTCATAAAAAGTTCTGCATCACATATAAATCAATAATCAAAAGTCAAATTTGTAAAATATTTAGTGGTATACAAAGAAAATCAAAAACATTGATTTATGCTGATGAGTAAAGTGCTTTTAAATTTAAATACAGAACAAAATGTTATTTGAAAATGTTGATAGAAATTAAAAATTATGTCCAAGTTTAGATTCATGGCCTTCTAATAATTAATTAATAAATTTAAAATAAGAAAACTACTAAGTAATTTGGTATTTGTTGGATTATTTATTGAATAAGATAAATCACAAATTAAATAAAAATAAGTGCACTTTCTGATTACATCACTCGTTATTTAATAAATAATCTAACAAATACATTAAATAATCCAACAAATGCTAAATTTCTTACAAGAAAACATATCGAGGTGTTAAACGCCGATTTAAATGAGCCTTCCAGGTATTCAAGTAGAGCACTAAAAACTAAGTGACACGTATTTTTTTATCGGCAACCGTCAAGGTTTAGGGGGTGAAAAAAATCCCCAAATACGTGTCGCTTAGATTTTAGTGTTCTACTTGAATACTTAAAGCTCATTTAAATCGGCATTTAACACCTCGATATGTTTGCTTGTTAGTAGTTTTTTTTTACTTTAAATTTATTAATTAATTATTAGAAGGCCATAAATCTAAACTTGGACATAATTTTTAATTCCTATCAACATTTTCAAATAACATTTTGTCTTGTATTTAAATTTAAAAGCACTTTACTCATCAGCGTAAATCAATATTTTTGAATTTTTTTGTATATCACTAAATATTTTACAAATTTGACTCTTGATTATTTATTTATATGTGATGCAGAGATTTTTATGAAGAATAATCGTATATAATAGCCTCACTTACTGCATCTCCGTGAAATAATATGTAAAAATACGTTACATGTATACTATGATAGCGTAAAAATATGATATTAATATAGATATAAATATAAATAGTAGACAGCTTTGAAAAAAATATACGTTTTTTTTTTCTTGAATTTCGTCTTCTCTGAAAAATGTTAAAATCAAATGAAAATAATGAAAGTACCTCTTTCTCGCACAGTATATTTCTTTGCAATAAAATCTATTTAGTCCCAGCGGTTAGAGGATACGCTTATATCTATAGTTTAGTCTGCGCCAACATATATAATATTCGCTACTTTCTACCTTAAGAATGATTTAATTCCATTTTAAATAGCAAATGATCCGCATAAAAAAAATACAAACTAATTTAAAAAATAAAGTAACAGTCTAGTAAAATTTCTTACAACCTACAAACCTACCTACAAACCTACACAAAAAAAACTTTTAAAAAAATGTCTTTTAAAAAAACAAAATCAACATGTACAAGAGTTTTTCAAATAAATGTTAAATATTGAATATATTAATTTTATTCTAAATTTTACGTTGCCTCTGTATAAGCCAAGCATATGTTGTCGAAAATAATTTAAATGACATTTTGTATAATCGTCTTATATATAGCGGGTCTTACACGATCAATCAGTAATGACAGTCTGATTGAAAAATTAAACTTAGTTCAATCACAAAGCTCGCACACTTATCAGTCTGACAGTCTGAGATCAACTGAGATAAACTGATATCACAGCAATCAATGCTTTAGATGATTATAATAAAAATTACTAGCGTATGGACGAAAATCTTTTTGAACATATTGATCACCACCTTATTGACATTATATTTATTCAGAATAAATATCCGGTTATGAAAGAGATTCAATATCAATTCGTGAGACAGAGAAATTAGCGGTTACTTTATGATTGTTTGCGACTAGGAGAAGCATTAAAACTCGTAGTCTCTCCCCTCCTCCATTTTCCCCGTGATTGAAGCTCGCGGATTTCAAAATATTTGAAAATCCGTCAATCCATCCATCAGTCCATCAGCTTTGATTTTACACTTTCACAATCAAATGTCAATATTCGGTCTGAATCTGTCATTCTGAATGATCGTGTAACCTATAGATCGCCTCCTCTCCAAATTTACTGTATATCACTGTGTGATATGGAAACAGACCATTTTCAAACGTGCCGTTTTTTTTATATATTTCCGAATTAAACAGTTTTTACCGTAATAAGAAAAAAAAAAAAAGATTAAATAATTATAGGTCAGATTCGAAGACAAGGTTTTGAGCCACTTCATCGAGTCTTCAATTTGATTGGAGGCTGGCCAATATTGGAAGGTGACAAATGGAATGAACAGACTTTTGATTGGATTGAAGTTTTAAAGAAATTAAAACAATTTGGTTTATACAGGAGCTATTTTATGGAAGTATATTCTAAAGTGGTACTGGGTTTCCCAATGATTACGTCGTTAGTAGAAAAATAATATAATATCAATTTTAGATTCGAATAGCTAATGATTATAATATGCCAGCAAATTTTATTGGTAAAAACTTAACCAATGAAGACTTTCGAGCAATAGGTGAACTTATAGCGAATTATGTTGAAATATTGGGTGGTGATAAAAAATCACAATCAGTGCAAAAGAACATATTGGATTTATTAAAATTTTACAGAAGTTTTGTGGAGGTATGTACAAAGATAATCTATACACACATTTTTCGTTTAATAGGCCATTTCTGAGTAAATCTGTAGCGTTCGTAAGATTATTCGTAAGACCTGTAATGCATAATAAGCGAAATTGGAATCCGGAGTATATACTACTTTTTTATTTTTCGGCTTGAGACTGACAAGACTGTATGAATCAAGTCAAATTTTCCGGGGGGTTGGGTTAAATTACGCCCATCAATGACCTTAGCCGCACACCGATCGAGTTTTGAAAATGCACAACAAACTTTTAATATAGGTGGCGGGGGTACCAGAATTGGGGTTGATTTTATTCATTTGATTTAATTCATAATTTTAATCGTTTCGATTTTTTTAATATTAATCAATAATTTAAGTCACAATTTTATTAATAATCACTCGTTTTTAATTAGATTTGGTTTTAATAATTATTGAATTAAAATAATTAGGCTATATTTAGCATAAAATATATATTAAAATAAAAATTTATTAATTATTGACAGCCAAAGTAAAGTACCACATCGTATGATTAAGTAAGTAAACATTAACAACCAAAATAATAATGAAATATGCAAAATTTTGATGCGCATATGTGTTTAAATAGTAGTAGTTAAAGGACCACATGGGGGTTGCAATGCACTTCCTCCACATTAATTGGGCGGAGTTAAAAAAAATTATTTTATGCTTAGACAATCTTAAATGAAATGCAATATATGTTTTATATGTCTGCAACATAAATAGCACACACACAGCTTCACAGCTATTGTATATTATATTTCTCACATTTTCTTTCTAATATTGCAAGCAACAAGGAAAACATAATTGAGGATACTAATTTAGTAGTAAAGAAATGGATATATTAACTGTTTTTATAATTTTTTTTTACTTACTGAATAATAAAGAACACTTGTATTAAAAATATGCTAGTGCACTTTACTACTAATGTACAAAAGTAGTCCCAAAAGTTTACGATCAGACGTATAGATAGTGATTGCTCTTTGAATAGAATCATTATGGTAGAAAGTACTTTATAAAGCTTAAGCTTGAAGTTTAACGACATTAAGTTGTTTAGGTATTTTTTTGTGAACACAATCTCAGTCTGAATTTGTAAACATATAGAAAACAAGATTAGAAGTATATGGGTAAACCCATATATAGACTACTTTGACATTTCTCGGAAAGTTGGCAACACTGTATTTTAATAATATTATAATTTATGTGGGCAATAGGAGATACTTTTCTGAAAATTTGATAAAAATCGAATAAATAATGTAGCCACAATGAACTTTTTAAAAATTTTGTGATTTTTTTTCTCGATAAGTTGGCAACACTGTATTTTGTTAAAATTGCATAATTTATTTAGGCACTAGGAAAAACTTTTATAAATATTTGATTAAAATCGGTTAAATAAAATGGTCAAAATAAATTTTTTTAAATTTTACTAATTTTTTTTTTCGGAAAGTTGGCAACACTGTATTTTGTTATAATTACATAAATTACATGAATACTAGGAGAATCTTTTGTGAAAATTTGAGTAAAATCGGTTGAATAACATGGCCATAATAAAATTTTTAAAACTTTAGTAATTTTTTTCTCGGAAAGTTGGCAACACTGAAAATTAATAAAATTATGTAATTAATGGGAGCATTAGGGAAATCTTTTCTGAAAATTTGATCAAAATCGGATTAATAACGTAGCCAATATGAATTTTTTAAAACTTTAGTAATTTTTTTCTCGGAAAGTTGGCATCACTGGAAAAAAACAAAACCACATGACCATCTTGGGTACTAGGCAAATTTATCCTGAAAATTTCATTAAAATCGGTTGAACCGTCTAGGAGGAGTTGCGGCCACAAAATTTTGACTTACGACCGAGCGAGCGAGCGAGCGAGCGAGCGAGCGAGTGAGCGAGCGAGCTGACGACGCACACACATACACCCTCATAAACTAAGTTCAGATTCGTCATCTACAGGCTATATGAAGGATTTCTATACAATTTTTTTTTTTTTTTGAAAATGTTACAGACACCGTACCAAACGCTTAACTACTTTTCCTTGCAGTCAAAGTAGTAAAAATTGGTCATTGTTATGTGATACAATACGCTTTCCTTTGAAAGGCCTCTCAGTCCAACACCAATATCAAAGCGTTGCTAGATTCTACTAAGGGGGGGGGGGGAGTCTGCTCCTTTCTTTATAACAGTAAAATATTGGGTAAAATATCGAGTGTTTAGCGGGCGAAATTTTATAGCAATAAAGCCGAGATTTTGCGTCAATTCATAACCTTATGGATGGAACATGGGTCAACCATCATTTGAAACACCTAAGACGAAGAAACGGTCAAAACGAAATAAACTGAAGGGGGGGGGGGCAAATTGGCTTCAAAAAAGACTATTTTAAAGAGCTCTACGATTCTCAAGATAAACGAAAGGGTATGGAAGTTATCAAACATCTCCTATTTTTTTTTGTGTTTTCTTTGTTAGGTTCTGTATTTATATATTACTTATTCTATGTGCCTGTGACGAGAAATGCGCAACAGTTTCTCTTTGTACTTGCTCAAATTGGAGGGAGGATGAGATTCTTTTCTACATGTAAATAGAAAAATGCGGAGATGTTTTCTTAGCTATTTTGGATTTATATAAATGATTGATATTTGTTCGCAATATACCATCTTCAGGGATTCGTGTTTCTTATTGCATATAATCAATTGTGTTACGTAAATTTTAAAATTATATTCATAGAAGGAAATGAAAAATGAGTTACAGTTTTCTCATCAAATTCATGTTAATGACAAAAATTCAATTTTGTCCCTTTTTATAATTATATTTAAATATGTTCTACCTTGTTTATTTTTTCATCAAATGCGTTCTTTTTCTGTATCATGATTTAAAAAAGGGGTTATATTATATTTTACTCATTGTCAGACAGTAAAAATATGTATAGAATAGAAACAGTTATTTTTTAAATTCAAAAATATTTTTTCAATTAGATTTTTTTTTAATTAATTAATTTGCGGACATTATTAGTTCTTTTAGAATATGTAATACCGTAACCAATAAAAAAAAACAATCTGTAATTTGGTGCCATTTGTAAACGCTTTTTTATAAACTAGATCCTGGCTGGACAATATTAAACTCACCAGCACGTACGACTGTAACTTACTTAACATTTATTTATACACCTTGAATACTAAATAACAATCATTGGCCGAACAAGCGCATTGTGCTTACACAATGTAACTTTTTACAATTACAATAACACTATTTACAACTTAAAAACTAAACACTATCACTCACACTATTTATATCACAGTAATTATTTATCACATTATATTTATTTCTATTGAGCCACAATCCACGCAAAGATAACCAACCTCCGTCCGCGTTTACACACACCAGCAATTTTCCTCGAATTTCTAACTATCTGTGTGTTTTCTAAACTGTGAGTGACGGTGCTAATTATGACGCAGCCTCACATAAACGTTGTAGGCTCGGAGATGAGACTGACGTCACAATCGATCGTCTGAGAAATCACAAACTTATTTAATACGTTCTCTTTTTTTCCTACAGCTGCTCTTATAGCGATTGCTTTGTAGGTAATGTCTGCAAAATTCTGTCCTTTATTATTCAGTAAGTAGGAAAAAGATAACAACAGACAATGTATCTATTTCTATTCTACTAATTGATATTCTCAATAATGTTTTTCTTGTTGCTTGTAATACGGAAAGAAAATGTAAGAAATAGAATACGCATATAGCTGTATGTGCTATCTCTGTTATAGGCATGCTCAACATATATTGTATTTCATTATCCAACAAAATTTTGGCTCCGCCTAAGTGACTGACACTATTGATGGGGATGATACGGGAGGGAGGCATATATTGTAACCCCCACAAGGTCACACATAAGCGCATCCAAAAATTTCTATATTTCATTACTAGTTTACATAGATTACTAAACGGTTACGCTATTTTAATATTTGTAAAGTTGACTTTGTGTTTATAATACAGTTTTACGTTGTTTTATTATTATTTTTATTTTCTACGATGCCGGGTGATATTTTAAAAAGCCAAGCACGACAAATAATTTTAAATGTTTATGAAAATATATAGGTGCCGCCGTTGTATTTTTCTGCGCTTAAATATTTTACAATGTGAGAGGTATGGCTAAGCTAAGCTAAGCTAAGATGGGCGTAATTTACCCCCGGAAAATTGGATTTGATTCATACAGTCTTGTTTGTGACGTAAGTCTCATCTAAAAAAATACAGGGTATACCGGCAGGCAGACAAGCAGGCGAGCTCTCCAGAACACAATCTGGAACAATATGTCTTTACGTCATCTGTTTACATGTTTACGCGCATGCACACACAAACATTCGCCCGTACACACACACATATTACATTGGTTCATAGGCATTACAATATTAAACACAAAAAACATATTTCTTAAGCTAAATACTCTCACCAGTATAATTTTCTGCAAGTCTTTTTTTTTTGTAGATTTCACCAAAAATAACGAATTTTGAATGGTTATCTGTTGCTAAAATGCAAGAAAAATACCGGAATATTCGTTGGTTGGATTTCTTAAAAATTGAAGAATCAGCTATAAATGTTGATAATGATACTATATTTATAGATTTCGTAAGTATGTGTATAATAGTACAGAACTTTTCAAAAAGTTTGCTAAGATTTTATAAACTTTTGCTAGACAATGCATTAAACATAACACTATTATTACCGTTACACTGTACAAGTAAAAAAGTAGTAGTAAATATATTTTAACGAATAATGGGTATGATGTATGTATGTTTGTGTGTATGTACGAATGACGCGATCTACCAATTACCACACGCTAGATGTCTACCTGTATTCAAACTAGAGCATGTTCAGCAATAGCAGACTTATCTGGATGATTTAAATAAATTGACCTTTTATATTTTGTCAATCTAGTAGAAACAGTTCTGCCTGTCTGTCGCAACATAAACCTTACCGCATTCACAAGGTGTTCTATAATACCAGTACCCGAAGATTGAAAAGGAATAATATTTTTTTCGCTTTTTAACATGCGTTCCAGTTTCACGTGTAGAAAATAGGAAACTTTAATATTTTTCTTGATAAAATTTTGCCTATTTTATCAGTACAATTTTTCACGAAAGGCAAAGAAGGGTAGATTATGTTTGAAAAAATGTCAAAGTGGTCAATCCACATTTTAGTTGTTTTTTTTTATATAAAATTATTATATCTTTTGTTTATTATTTGAATTGTTTATAGGCACCAGTTGCAATGGAAGAATTTGATAGATTACTTGAGCATACATCCAAACGTGCGATTGCTAATTATCTATCATGGAAAGTATTAGAGGAAACACTAGATATGTTACCTATTGATTTATTTGAAGCAAAATCATTGTATCAGCTTCAAACTGCAGGAAGATATGATGGTCCACTTAGATGGCAAACTTGTGTTAAAAAAGTAATTAAGTATTTCGCTCCAACAATACTATCAATGTATAAAAAGAAATATCTCAAAGAAGAAAGCTTAAACGAACTAAACGAAATTAAAAAAAATATCCAAACAACAATTCGAGAAATACTACAACCAGTCGATTTGAAACATTTGAATTATTTGAAAACAAATATACTACATACAACAATATCTACGGACATACCAAAAGAATTATCGAATATATCGTATGTGGACAATTTATATAGAGACGTAAGTAATAATTATCAAAATATAATTGATGCAAAAGTACACTGTAAAAAAAATTAACGAAATTACAGAAAAATAGTTAGTAAAATTTTACTATAAAAATCTGTAATTTCATTTTACTCAAAAATCTCTAATTTTTATATAATTCATAATAATCACATGAAGTAAGTAAAAATGACCTAGTAAATATATAAAAAACACTGACTATATTAATTTTTTTATTAAATATCATATTATAAATTAAGCAATAATGTATGTAAAAAAGTATTAGTTCAATGAAATTGATTCTTTTTTTACTATTTATTACATTTAATAAAAAAATTAACACAACTTTGGTTTAAAAAAAAAAAGAATGAGTGAACTAATGTACCTACGTTTATAAATTTCAGGTTGAAATAAACGAAAACGCTTACTTTGAATTAGAAATAAATTTGAGACGCGAATTAAGCAAATCGAAATGGATAATTGATATGATTGAAAAATATAGCAATTATTTTTATAAAATGGTAGAATCTTATTTTGAAAAATCGGATGATATGGAAATAGGTAACACAAACATATATACGAGGGTAGTCTCAGAAGTACCCGACCTGACGCATAGATGGCGCTTTTTGTTTGAAAAGAATGACTATGGTAGAAAGTACTAAACTTACTAAGCTTAAGTTTGAGGTTTGACGACGCTACGTTGTTTAATACTTATTTGTTTGGCAGTCATCAATAATAAACGCGCTTTCAGAGTGAATTTGTAAATATGAAAAAAATTGGACATCGTTTTATATGATACAATATTTACATTTGAAAGACCACTCATTCCAACACCAATTTCAATGCGGAGCTAGATTGTAATTTAGGGAGGGGGGGGGGGTTAGTCTGCTTCCTTCGTTTACAACAGTAAAATATTGGATGGAGCAGAGTTTAAACGAGAAGGCCGTATAAGCTGCCAAGACGAAGATTGCAATGGTCGATCAAATGAGGTGACCACACACACCATGAATTGGTGAAGAAAATCCACACAAAATAGTATTAGATTTGAAAAAGCACTTTACATCTCGCGCATATTAACTGAAAAATTAAGCATGAGAAAGCTGTGCGCAAAATGGATTCCACGATGATTACTAACAAACACCGAGGGTCGGCCTCGCGTGAAAATAATATATTTCAATCGAATGTTTGGCGGGCGAAGTTTCACAGCACAGCCGAGTTTTTGCGTCGATTCATAACTATATGGATGGAAACATATGAGTACACCATCAATTCATACTTGAAACGAAGGAACAGACTAAAAGGGTAGAATCAATTCCAAAAAAGGTTATTTTGAAGAGAGCTCGACGATTCTCACTAAATAAACAGTGCATCGAACTAAAAGAAGAGACTGTGTAGAAAAATAACGATATATTTTCTTAAATTTTTTCTTTTTTCTTGTTAGGTCGTTTACATCTGGAACTACCCTCGTATTTTAATGTAGAACTTTAAATTCATGGAGATTATTACCTATTTTATTGCAGCGTTATCACCATGTCTACTTCAAAATTTATTATTTACGAAAGGAAGACCAACCAGTATGAACTATGCTATCGTAGGATATAGTGTTGGATTAATGACGGCACTTCAAGCCAAACTATTGATGCAATCCGTCCCAGAGAAAATTGCTGGAGGAGAAGCTTATGTTAAACAAAATAAATGTTTGAAAGAGATATATGATATGTTTAACTACTCAGATTCTACAAATACAGGAGTGAGTAATATTAATGTTTAATATATAATGTTTAGAATGATGTATACAGTAGTCGAAATAAAAAGGACATGTATATATATATATATATATATATATATATATATATATATATATATATATATATATATATATAACAAGTTACCGTAGAGGTCCAAAATAAAATAGTCGAGAAGCATGTAAAATTATATTTTACAACAAATATTCAAAATGAGCTTTTTGAACTTGAATACAAACATGACATCGACAAATCAAAGAATGGTATACAAGAATCATGGCAATATCATAACGACCACAATTCTTTCTACTAATTCTAGAGTTTAAAACAAATTAATTGTTTAATGCAAAAACTAAAAGCAATATTATCTCGCTTATGATACGACTTTTACGAAGGCGTTTGTAAGGTTTATCGACTCCTTTTGAGGTTTACTATCGCCCCCTCCTAAAAGGATATATATATATATATATATATATATATATATATATATATATATGTATATATATTAAAATGTAATTTCTATTGCAGATTAGTTTTGATGGTGTAGTCTTTTATGAATTTGACAATTTAGCTATACAAATAGCATATACAGCTTATACCAAATGGATTAATCAACATCGAGAAAGAGATTTACAATTATATGGCATACCTTATTCATCAAGGCAATTGTTCTGGATAAATTACGCCCAATATCTATGTCGCAAAACCAGGATACAAACATCTGCTTATCTTAAATTGAAGGTTCTGTCAACACTTGGAATTTCAAAGGAATTTAATCGAGATTTTCAGTGTCCATTTGGATCACATATGAATTTGAAACACAAATGTAAATGTATAACGTCTCTTTGTTAATTTTAGTAATTTTTCCCCGTAACAAATAAATAAATAAAAACAAAACCTTTCCCGAAATATTCATACTATATCCATACTTTTTAACGATTCCCCATAAATTTGTATAGTGTTGCCCAAAAAATCGACAGCCATAAAGAAAAATAAATGGTTTGTTTGTTGAAAATTATTAATTCGGGGCTTTTCGCTGCTTGTCTAAAAATTAAAAATGCACTAGCCGGAGATGTACTAATATCAATTCTGACGACTTATTTTGAAAAAACTTTCAAAATATTATTTTAAGCCTTTGTACAAATTTTGCGTTAAAAATGCCAAACAAAATTTTTTAACAATGAGTGTTTTTAGTCATTTAATTATTAATTAATAGTGACACAAATTAATATCCAAACACAACAAAAAAATTATCTATGTTGGAAAAAATTATCACATAAGGTTTTTAAATAATGCGAAATTAAGATTTGCAAAATTAATACTATTTCATACAATTTATGACATTCACTAATAATTAATATTTAAAACAAAGTATTAATATGAAACACGTAAATTTTTTTGAATTCATATAGTGAAAGTTAAACATTTTACAAATACAATTTAATCTATTTGCAAGCACAAAATATTGTCCTATTTATTTTTTTTTTTGATAAATTATTAAAAACATTTTCTATATGAATAGGGCACTTAATTAGCCTTTAATTATGAACTACTTAAATTCCAATTTGAACGTCTCGTTTCTTTATGGTTCCGCTAGCTTTAGTCTTAAGCTAGCGGAATCTTCGATATTTAAAAAAAAATGAAGAACCTAAAATTCGGGAATATGGCACTTAATTAGCCTTTAGTTAGCCTTTAATTATTGACTACTTGGATTCCAATTTGAACGTGTTGTTTATTTAAGGTTCCGCTAGCTTTAGTCTTAAGCTAGCGGAACTTTCGATTTTTTAAAAAAATGAAGAGCCTAAAATTCGGGAATAGGGCACTTAATTAGCCTTTAATTATTGACTACTTGGATTCCAATTTGAACGTGTCGTTTATTTAAGGTTCCGCTAGCTTAAGCTTAAGCTAGCGAAACCTTCGATTTTTTTTAAAAAATGAAGAGACTAAAATTCGGAAATAGGGCACTTAATTAGCCTCTAAATCTCCAATAGTTTCCATGTCGATTTGGCAAAACGGCCCCGCCAGATTTAGGGACGTATTTTCTTCCTCCTGCAAAATAAGTAATAAAATAGCCTCTTCCTCGTCTGATGAACTATACATTTAAAAAAATATAAGAATTTTACCACTATTCGCATTTACTCTCCGGTGTGAATAAACAAAAAATGTTCGCTATCATGTGAACAGGCTAATTGCAGAAGAGCGAAATCTCGATTTAAATAACTGGTTTGATTATTCAGAATTGTTTCAAATTTTTCGTCAAATAAATTTTCAGTTTTAGTTGTTTGATATGTTTAATTTGTCACATTAAAATTACGCAAAATAAAAATAATTACAAATATAATAAATCCAATATGTAGTATTTTTGCACATCTCTTATTTTGATTTTGATTTCTGGAAAAACATGAATACATATTATATATTTTATTTTTTTTTATTTTAAAATATATAATGTTTTATCTTTTATTAATTACAGTTTCTTTATTTTCATCTAATTTTTTAGGCCAGATTTTTCACAAATTAGTTATTATGTAGAATCTTTATTATTTATCAAATATATAAAGTAAATTATATTTGACATATCAAATAATATATTTTTATATCTATGTACAAGATAATTCCATTTGAGTAATTTCAAAAATAAAATTATTATACATTTATGTTTCTATAGTATTGCATTATAATTTATCATTAGTGTTATTTACATTTTGTAATTGTATTTTTAGATAATTGATTTTGCTTGTATTTAAATTGTATAAAATATTTAAATATATTTTGTTTTACTGAATTAATAGCGGAATTATTTCTTTTGATCTAATCTACTTAAATAAATTAACAAAACTTTTACTTAATCATTTTTTACTTGGTATATTTTTTAAATATACCTATTTTATAAAAAAGATATTAAATTAATGGCATAATATTTTTGGTAGTTAGATTACTAACAGTTTTATTTTGTATAATTTCATTAAGATTAAATTTTTTTGTTGAATATTACCTTTTCTTGGTGTTTACATTTATTACCCCCGTTAATGCATAATAAAACAATTACTTTGATTGCATATATTTTATTTTAAAATAAGTAACTGAAATTTAATTGTAAAAGCATGCATAATACATCAGTGGAATTCATATAATATTGGGTGTAAAATAAAGGTGTAAAAATTTATTTATTCAATTTATTATTGAATTATTTATTAATTTCTGGCGACTAGTTTCGGTTATAAAAACCATTTTCGGGACAACGTCTAATTAGCTACAAGATGTTTTCTTACTACATGTGGATATTGCAATTTTATAGAGTATGTTTCGATTGAATTGCATTTTCTTATATGAAAGAGAAATTGTATATATTGTTAAAATTTATAGAAATAGTTGAAATTTAAAACACGAAATTATTTGTTCATCATACACTGAGAAAAATGGATAGTTAGGTACCGTAACGCTATTTATATTTAAAAAGGTGACACAAACACAAGATATTAAAAATAACAAAATAAGTATATTTAAAAATTAACTATAAATATAATAAAAACAAAAATTTAATATCATCAATTTGTATATAGTATTACAGTCTTAATTCTTAATATAGTATTAAAATATATATGTGAGTAGATTTTAAAAATGTATAAATTTGTGAATACAGTAAACATACTCGTATATTTCAAATAAATATCTACTTATTATTATCCAATTTGTTAAATATCTATTTTTCTCAGTGTATATTTTAATATAACAGATTGAAAAAATCACATTTCTTGTTATACTAACAAGAAATGTGATTTTGCCAGAAATCAATAAAAAATTCAATAATAAAATGAATAAATATATTTTACTCCTAATATCATATAAAAAAAAATAGGCCCGTATTTTCACCTTACTTTTTCGTGAAAAAGTTCTTTTATGATTTATTTCAAAATAATTTTTTAAATATAAATAGTTTTTCTATTTTTGATCATTTTTATTATATTTGGTATTATAAAATTTAAATAAACTATTATAAAGTGCTTAATAAGTAATTTTAAGTAAACGTCAAAAGCACTTTTGGCAAAAATTACTTTTATAAATGCGGTGAGAATAAAGTTTAAGTTCAATTTTTTAATAATTAAAAGTTCAACGTTTTGACACACACTAAATACACAGGAAAATAAATGACATAAATACATAATAAAGCAAAGTTTTTTTTTACTATCTTTTATTGTAATTCATTTTATTGAAATTATAAATACTCGTATTACATAAACATTTACAAAAAATACAAAAGTTTTTTGTATGAAATATGCATATAATAAATAAACACTTGTTGTATATTCTGTCGGCAATCAATTTATACCAAATATTTCTATATTGATACGTAAATTATTAGCTATTAGCTAGAGTATTTTAATCTTAATACAACGATAGAATAACATTGTACCCTTACTTACCAAATAAAATATATATAAAAAATGCATGTAAAATTAGAACTAATCTAATCTAAAATCTTACTGTAGTAAGTTTGTCATGAATGAAATAAATAAGACAAGAAAATTTTAACTCTCTTACATATCACATTTTCATTACGTATGAGTAAAAATAATTTTTCTTCAAATATTAACAAAAAAAATTTATTAGCATATTTAACAATAACACAAGTCGAGAAATTCAGTTAATTTATTCATTACAAAATGATTACAATTAGATTTGAAATAAATTATTACTATTTTTCGTTCACTCTATTCCAATTACACATTTAAATAAAACTAAATTTAACCCAAATCACATTGGTCTGATCTTTTATAATCATTTACCAAAACATACTAGCAGCATAAAATCTAAAATTAATTTCAAATTTCATTTAAAGATATTTTTTATTGATAAAAATTATTATAAGTTTGATAATTATCTCACAAGCAAACATAACGAGGTGTTACACGCCGATTTAAATGAGCTTAGGTATCAAGTAGAATACTAAAAACTAAGCGACACGTATTTTTTTAATCGGAAACCGTCAAGGTGAAACCGGAGGTGAAAATCATCCCCAAAGTTTAGAGTAAAATTGGTTTTTATTTTTTTTCTCGGAAATTATCCATCCTAGAACAAATACTAGAACCGATGGTATTAGTTTTTTCTATACGATTTGTAAAATTACCTTTTTGCACCCCTGACTTATATTTTATTCCATATTTAGAAATTGTTATGTAATTTTTGTCCAAATTTTATTTTATACTAAGATAGACCAATTAAAAATAAAATTAACGTGTTTTAAATTTTTTAATTATTAATTGTTTTAAGGGGTTATCTACCCCTTATGTAGACACTCGTATTCATAAGTAAGTTTGAATATTTATAACTCGTTAATATTAAATGATAGAAAAAGTATTAGTATTTTTTTATTTGTTTTACATAAGAAATTATTTATGAATTTTAATTCTGTTCAGTTACTTATATTGATTATGTCGGCTGGTTGGTTCAAGTGAAGACTTCGAAATATCTTGAAAAATAAGCATCGGACGAAAAAATTTCACAGATGAAAGTTAATATTTTTGAGGGGGGCATTCACTCGTACTAAAATTGAAGAGCTGCTGTCCACCTCTATTGAGGGTTGGGGGGGTGGTATGGTGGTAATAATGAAAATTTCCATTTTTTTATTGCAGATTCGGATTCTCCAGAAAAATACATTAACTTTAAAATATTGAGGCAGTAAACCTAAATTTATCTATTTCAAACCATTTCAATGTTGTGATCATTAATATACATACCTATATATTATTTCATAAATTTTAAATAAACATTTATTACATTTATTTTTATTTTCAATAAGATAATCATTTTACAGTTATTTTAAATCTACATCTAACTCATTTACATTTCTTCTATGACCGTTTCTAAATGGAGGAATAAGTGGTACTACTTCAATTAAGTCTTAAATTGTGGTAGAAGGAACATTTCTCCTGGTGTTAGCAGAATTATTGGTTACGATTTTTTCCAAGATGTTTTCTTGTGTAAATAATTGTTTATATATATATATATATATATATATATATATATATATATAATATATATATATATTGTAACAAGCAAGCCAGCGACAGCCTGTTTGTTTACGCTAAACGAATGGCCTTGACCGCGTGAAACATACCAGAGAATTCCATGCGATGACATATGTTTACAGATGTATCAGTAATATTAAATGTTCTACATTATTCTAGATGCAACCAGAGTCGCATTCTGGAAAACACGGTGGTAGTATATAAACGCCGCGTATGTTAAGCAAGAGCAGTGGATAAGCGAATCGCCAGAGTGAAACGAGTTCACTTTGAAAGAGTGCAACGGTTGAAATAAATAGTGAGATAAATATCTAGTGCTAGTGAACAACATTGATTACCAGTGTCTAAGTTTATATTCATTTAGTTTATAATCACATTTATACCTTCATATTTTTATATTTTATACATTCTATCTTTAATCGTTTAATAATAAATATCTAATTAATATAAGTGTATATTTTGTTTTATTTAATCATTATCTCGTAAAAAGACAAACAAAATGTTATTACAATATATATTTATTTCAAATAGATTCAATAAATGTATCTCAACGTTTTCTAGAAGGCATAATTAAAATATTACCATTTGGATTATTAACTGCAACAATATTTTTATTTATAAGAAGTTTCGGATATTGACGAATCAAAATAAATGTACCGAATATTGTTAAACAAAGTATTGCTAACATTATTTGAGGTACAACAGTTAAAACGATAATTTTATATTGATTTTCAATCCATATTTTTCCTTTTTCTTTTGCAGGAAGAGTTTTCCCGGTAATGCATGTTAATGGAGATTTACTATCAACTTTACAAATAACAAATGTCGTATCATAATCTAAAGACAATGATTTACTATTGGATTTAAGAGTACATATTTGATCAGAAGAATCATGTTTTGTAAAAATAATATGCGGTTTTTGTTCATCATAAATTGTGATGTTGTTCTTTTGTACAGTTACATATAATTTGGAATCGGTATTTGATTTACAAACTTGTTCTGGATATGAATTTGGCGTTGTTGTTAGAATCGGTTCACTTGTTGCAGGACAATTAACCTCCGAACAGTCCTCTTTTAGAAAATCAGCAACTAGTTGTTCATTAGAACATTTTGTAGTATATTCATCGTTAATGGTTAAATCTTTCAACCAACACAGGTTACAATTACAATTCCATATATTACCAGACATTTGTAATTTTGCTAAGTTAGTAAAAAAAAATTTCGGAATTGTTGTAAGATTATTATTCTTAACATTTAATTCATTTACAGCTGATGCATATTTAAAAGCATTTTCGTCAAAATATTGCACACCACTATTTTCAATAGTTAAAGTTTTTAAAAGTGGAGCCTTGAATGCATCTGATGGTATGTGTGTTATAACATTATAATAAAATGATATTGTTTGTAGTTTAGATAAAGTAACAGTACCAGTAAGATTTTTAATTGCTTCTACGTCAAATATAGAATTAATAATTCCTAAATGTTTTAACGTTTCTTGAAAAATATCAAGTAGTCCTTTTTCAAAATGAATGTTAGATGATAATTCGTTTGATCTGATAATTAAATTCATTAAATTATCTAAACCTTCAAATATATTTTTGTAAAAATATTTTATATCTGTCATGTAAATTTCAAAAAATATTAAATTTCGAAGAGGATTCGTGTTGAATGCATCTTTTTCAATATCAGTAATTTTTGAATTCTGGATACTAAGGCTTTTTACTGGAATTGTACACTTATACCAGTTTTTAGACATAATATTATTAGGAAATGTTATATTTATCAAAAATAACGCAGTAATGTCATCACAATTCTGAAAAAAGTTAATGAAAAATGTTAAAAAAGTTATTCAGCGAAAGAACCAATTCCATCATCAGTATAATATCACTATCATAATGATGTCATTTATGTTTCGATTACATGAACATATAAAAATGAATTGAAAAATGTTTTAATTCGTTTGTATATGATGATGTAAATCTAACAAAAAAATATGATATTATTATTTTAGTGATGTTATAGTGATGACAAAATTTCAATGAATAACATGTTAATATTTATATGTGGTCTTTCTAATTTACAGTTTAGAAAACAAACAGTTTCATTACGATGAAACAATAAAAATTTAAAAAAATTATTTTGTATATATACCTGTAATTGTCGAAATTATATAGAAGTATTTAATACATATGTACTACGAATTATGTTTGAAGTATATTGTATCATAACAATTGATCTAGATATGACTAAAATTTAAAATTTGACGACTTCTCTTTAATAATTATTTTAGTTAATTTTTTTTTAATAACTTAAATTTTGTAGTGACTTTTATCAAATGTTAGTATAACGACCAACGTGTTCAGTCTTGTCGGCTGCATTTGCAGACGGGCGGCGCCAGCTTGGAAAGCCCCTGACGTCACATAAGAACCCTGACGTCAGGGCTAAGTTCCCGACTACCCTTCCCACGCTTGGAAGGGGGCGAGGAGAGAAGGGGATGAGACATCACCCGGCAGTCCGCTTCGAACCGTCGAAACGGAACGTTCCAAACGAATATACTCTGTCGCATTGCTTTCTGATATTTGTCATTTGTATGTATATTTGTGTGTGTGAAATAAATGATAGTTATTCGATCCACATTGGAGTTATTCGGGTACAACCCGCAAAATACCACATTGGTGACCCCCGACGTGATAACGAAACAAACATAAAAACGAAAACGACGACGTGTAAGAATTTTGCGGTGTTGTGTGCGCAGTAAATTCACGAACAATGCCAGACGAAACCATCAACCGCGTTCAAATCCGAATTCCGCCATTCTGGCCGCAAGACCCAGAATTATGGTTCGCGCAAATTGAAAACCAGTTTGCTGTAGCCGGAATCTCCGCGGACGCGACCAAATACAACTACGTCGCCGCCAACCTGGACGCGAAGTACGCCACAGAAGTACGTGACATATTAGTGAGACCGCCTCCAACCGACAGGTACGAAAAGCTTAAATCCGAACTTATCAGTAGGCTCAGCCCGACGCAAGCACAGAAAACTCGACGTCTGTGCGAGTACGAGGAACTTGGCGACAGAAGACCATCGCAGTACCTGCGCCACATGCAAAGTCTGGCCGACCCCGCTATACCCGATTCAGTTCTTCGGTCTATGTGGTTAGCCAGGTTACCCGCGCCGATGCAGGCGATACTGGCTATTCGAACAGAGATCTCTCTCAGCGAAATAGCGGTACTAGCAGACGCCATAGCCGACACAGCGCCACCACAACATCAGACGCTCCACGTCGCGGCCGCGTCAGCTGTACAGACGACTCAGCTGGATGCAGTCACCGAGAAGTTAACAACAGCAATGGCACATCTCGCCACCGACCTTCGGCAAGAAATCGCCGCTGCTACTGGCAACCACACGAGACGCCAACCTGCCGATCGTCGCAACCGTTTGCGATCGCTAGATCGCCAACAAAACGACGGTGCATGTTGGTACCATGCGAAATTTGGTACAGAAGCGAAGAGATGTCGAGCGCCATGCACCTACAAGACGACGGGAAACGCGCGGGAAAATCGCTAGCGGCGGCAGGCGATTTTGCAAGCCATCCGCGCCGCCTATTCATCACCGATCCGACAACGATGATACGATACCTGGTCGACACGGGTGCCGACCTATGCGTGTACCCGCGCTCATTAATACGCGGGAAACGGCCGCGCACCGAATACAAGCTCTACGCGGCAAACAGCACGCCGATAACAACGTATGGCACCGTCGCGCTGACCCTAAACCTCAACCTGGGTCGTAAATTTTCGTGGAAGTTTGTCATCGCAGATGTGACACAACCAATGATCGGCGCCGATTTCTTGGCGCACTATGGACTCCTGGTGGACATACGACACCGACGTCTTGTCGACGGCACCACGAATGCTTCCGTCACCGGCCGAGCGGCCCACGGACCACACTCACAGGTAAGTGCCGTAAACGGCGACACTCAGTTTCATGTACTACTACGCCAGTACCCGGAAATCACGCGTCCAAAAGGCGCCCGGCGGCGGTTCAGCATACGACAGTCCACCACATTAGAACGACGCCAGGGCCACCCGTTTTCAGCAAGCCACGACGCCTGGCAACCGACAAACTGCGCATCGCGCGCAACGAATTCGACAGCATGTTGCAGTTAGGGACAGCGCGCCCATCGGAAAGCTGTTGGTCCGCTCCGCTTCACCTGGTACCTAAGAAAGACGGCGAATGGCGTCCATGCGGCCACTATAGGGCACTGAACAACCGGACCATACCCGACCGATACCCGGTACCACACGTTCAAGACTTCGCGCAGTCACTCAGCGGAAAGCGCGTATTTTTGACCATAGATCTGGTGCGCGCATATAACCAGATTCCAGTAGTAGTCCAGTCAAAATAGGAAAAATAGAGGAACTAAAAATACTAGTTCCAATTTTTTCAGGAATGTGTAGGGGGGGGTCCCCTGAACAAGAGAAAATAAAGTCCCTCCAAATCCCGGTGCCGCTGGGGGGCGGGGGGGGCTTTAAAGGTTCCATTTTTCAGTTTTTCGCTTATAACTCGAAAACGGTGCGTTGCAGTAAAAAAGTTTTTCAGTACAAAATGAAAGCTTATTAAATTTGCTACAAGTTTAATTATATACATTTTTACGAAAAACTAGACCGTTTTTGTGCTACCGGCTCCGGAAAAGTGTTAATTTTCAAAAAAATTGTTTTTCACTCATGTTTTTCGTATATTTTTGTCTTCTAATTCCTCACTCGTTCATTTTAAGGCAAAATTGTTACAAAAAAACTTTTACAACATTAAATTCCCTACAAGAATATATATCATATGTTAATTTATATTGAACATGTCGCAAGTTACAGAACTTTTAAAATTTCAACAAAAAAATCTTGAATTCAATTTTATTGTACAATGTTGAGATTGACACAAGTAAAATGTAATTATTATCATATTATATATATATATATATATATATATATATATATATATATATACTGTTTTAAAAGGGGTGTGGTACTGGTAAATGAAAGCGCTAAAACTTAATTCAAAAGAATTCAATTTTATTGTACACAAAAATGTTGTAATTTACACAAGTAAAATGTAATTACTATCATATATATATATATATATATATATATATATATATATATATATATATATATATATATATATATATATATATATATCTGTACCTGAGAGGTAAACAGTCGTAACTCCATTTTTCTCATTTTTATACAGCAGACGCGAAAAACGAAAAATTAGATAGTTTTTTGATGTTTATGTCGACATAAGTTAACTAACAATACTATAAGCACTTCTTATAGTATTGTTAGTTAACTTATGCCGACATAAACATCAAAAAACTATCTAATTTTTCGTTTTTCGCGTCTACTGTATCAAAATGACAAAAATGGAGTTACGACTGTTTACCTCTCAGGTACAGATATATATATTTTAAACAGACTAATCTTTTGTGAACATATAATAATTATATAATATAATATCATTAATATATATACAAAAGATTAGTTTGTTTGAATGATCTCGTCGTCGATATCCTCATCGATATTCTCGTCGATGTCTTCCTCAAGGACCTCTGCCTGGTTTAATGAAACGGATATTCACGTTTGATGGCGTCAGAGCCACTAGCAGGATAAGAAGATCTATGTCTTCACCAATAACTGCTACTTCGTAGAAAAATGAAACTTGCCTATTCTCAAATAGGGAATGAACCAATTAAAGTTTAGGGGTTTAGGAGGAGATGCTGGAGAAACATATATACATTTGACAATTAGAGAGATTAATTTCCTAAATGATTTTCCATGTTTCATACATACATAACCAAATTATTAATTTTGATAGATTGCTGACAGTTTAAAATAATTAAATGCACATGTGCCTAGCTAGATTTTTTTTCACAGTCAATATGTATCGTGGAATACATATAAATTTCATCCATTTTATTCTGCAAAGCAAAACTGTACAGAAACGCTTTACAGATTTTCTGTACAGAAAAACTTTATTGTGTATTATAGGCTTAATAGCAAAATGTAATATCAATGAAAAAAAATTGGTAATAATTTACTTACAGAAATTAGTATGATTTTTAGTATAGTATGATATATAGTATATGAGATATAGTGTATATATATTTAAATATAGGTAATAAATAGAGGAGCATCGACACACCACTATAAGCACAGACAGACACGCTAAAGACTAAACATTTCATATGATACGTATTCTGTCCGACCGCCCTCAAATTAACATTTGTAACTGTTAAATTTGGTGGTTGGTAACAATTATTTAGTGAAACTGCGATAAAATATGATAAAAAATCATATTATGTTTTTGACATACTGTTATTTTGTATTGCTTTTTACTGTAATTTAGAACGTGATAATTAGAAGCTGTTCGGACTGTACGGAATTTGATGCTGCACAAGTTTTATTGTGACGATTTTTCCCTAAAATAATATTATATTATATAATTATTATATGTTCACAAAAGATTAGTCTGTTTAAAATATAAATATATATATTATATATATATATATATATATATATATATATATATATATATATATATATATTTGTAAAATTTATTAATGGGATTACGGTATGTCAGGAAAGTCATATTGTCATATTATCACGGTAGCAACTCATATTTTACTATATATATATATATATATATATATATATATATATATATATATATGTATATATATATTTATATATATAATATGATAATAATTACATTTTACTTGTGTCAATCTCAACATTGTACAATAAAATTGAATTCAAGATTTTTTCGTTGAAATCTTAAAAGTTCTGTAAGTTGCAACATGTTTAATATAAATTAACATATGATATATATTCTTGTAGGGAATTTAATGCTGTAGAAGTTTTTTTTGTAACAATTTTGCCTTAAAATGAACGAGTGAGGAATTAGAAGACAAAAATATACGAAAAACATGAGTGAAAAACAATTTTTTTGAAAATTAACACTTTTCCGGAGCCGGTAGCACAAAAACGGTCTAGTTTTTCATAAAAATGTATATAACCAAACTTGTAGCAAATTTAATAAGCTTTCATTTTATACTGAAGAACTTTTTTACTGCAACGCACCGTTTTAGAGTTATAAGCGAAAAACTGAAAAATGGAACCTTTAAAGCTCCCCCCGCCCCCCAGCGGCACCGGTATTTGGAGGGACTTTATTTTCTCTTGTTCAGGGGACCCCCCCCTACACATTCCTGAAAAAATTGGAACTAGTATTTTTAGTTCCTCTATTTGCTAATTTTTGGTCTAGATTGACTGGACTATAGCCGAAAACGACATTCACAAAACAGCCATTACCACACCATTCGGACTGTACGAGTTACCATACATGTCGTTTGGTCTACGCAACGCAGCGCAGACATTCCAGCGCTTTATCGACGAGATTTTACGCGGCCTCGACTTCTGCTATGCGTATATTGACGACATACTGGTTGCATCTACGTCCGAAGAGGAACACTTCTGCCATCTAGAAACCCTTTTCCAACGACTACGCTCCAACGGGTTAGTCGTAAACCCGTCGAAATGTGTCTTCGGTACACCGGAAGTCACATTTCTAGGATACCGCGTCGACAGCAAGGGAACGAGCCCCCTGCCCGAGAAGGTGTCCGCCATACGAGATTTTTCGCCTCCACAAACTGCCAAACAACTGCGACAATTTCTCGGCATGATTAATTATTATCGCCGGTTCATGCCAAAAGCCGCCGAAATCCAGGCGCCACTCAACGATCTGTTAGGCAACAACGCTAAGGGGAAGACGCCCATCAACTGGACGCCTAAAGCAACGCGCGCTTTCGACGAGTGCAAAGCCAATCTTGCCGCAACCGCACTCCTCGCGCATCCGCACCAAAACGCGCCGCTTGCAATTATCAGTGACGCGTCCGATTTTGCCGTCGGCGCCGCCGTACAGCAGAGAATCGGCTCCCAATGGCAGCCACTTGCGTTCTTCTCGAAGAAGCTGTCACCCGCCGAACGCAAATATGGCGCATACGATCGCGAGCTGCTAGCCATTTACCTTGCGGTTAGACACTTTCGGCACCTGGTGGAGGGTCGGAACTTCATCATCTACACCGACCACAAACCGCTGGTTTTCGCCTTCCGACAGAAGCTAGAGAAGTGTTCCCCGCGGCAGTACCGATATTTAGACTTTATCGGCCAATTCACCACCGACATACGTCACGCAGCAGGCAAGGACAACGTCGTGGCAGACGCGCTGTCCAGGATCGAGGCAGTCGTTCCAGGGGTAAACTTCAACGCCCTCGCACGCTCCCAGGAAAACGACACCGAGCTGCAGCACTACCTGAGAGCGCACGATACGGGCCTGCAATTGGAACAAATTGTACTGCCAGAAAACAACACGCCCCTTTACTGTGACGTCACCGGCAGCACGCCTCGCCCATTTGTAACACCAGCTTTCCGACGGGCCGCCTTTGACAGCGTACACCAGCTGTCTCACCCGGGAGTGAAGGCCACAGCCCGGATGGTAACCGAACGCTTTGTGTGGCCATCCGTGAAGAAAGACAGCCGAAAGTGGGCCCAAAGCTGCGTGCCGTGCCAGAAGTCCAAGGTTACACGACACGTGTCATCGCCGCTGGGAACGTTCACACTACCATCTAGTCGTTTTGAACATGTCCACTTGGACCTGGTTGGACCACTGCCCATGTCAGACGGGTGTCGCTACTGCCTTACATGTGTCGATCGCTACACGAGGTGGCCGGAGGCAGTAGCACTGGAGAACATTGAAGCCGAAACGGTGGCGCGAGCATTTTTTACTAACTGGATCGCTCGATTTGGGACGCCGCTCCGAATTACAACAGACCAAGGCCGACAATTCGAATCCCGACTGTTTGCGGAGCTGCAAAACGTCTGCGGCACTACCCGGATTCGAACAACAGCGTACCACCCAGCTGCAAACGGCCTCGTAGAACGCCTTCACCGACAACTGAAAGCGGCCATTAAATGCCATGAAACCGAGCGCTGGACTGAAACGCTGCCCGTTGTCATGCTGGGTATCAGAAACGCCTGGCGGGAGGACATCGGTGCTACGGCCGCCGAACTGGTCTATGGCACGCCACTGAAACTACCTGGCGAGTTTCTAGAGCGAGCTGCCGGCATCGACATCGGCACCAACGAACCCGCGGATTTTGTCCGGCAATTGCGCATCCACTTCCAGAAGGTTCGACCTGTTAACGGCACGAGACACGGAAAGCAACACGCTTTCGTTTTCAAGGACTTAAGCAGCACGTCGCATGTGTTTTTGCGCCGCGATGGACCCAAAGGCGCGCTTCAACAGCCGTATGACGGCCCCTTTGAGGTCATAATCTGGGGGGACAAGACCTTCACCATAAACCTCAAAGGTCGGAACACTACCGTGACAGTCGACCGATTAAAACCGGCGTACATCGTACGGGAGGAGGAGAATATACCGCCAATCATAACCAGGAACGAACCAGCCACACCCACTGCACTTGTAACGCGACCTGGAAGGTGCATTCGACCGCCAGCCAGATACCAGGCCGGATTTTCGTAATTTCGGGCAAATTACTAGTAGGGGGGTATATAGCGACCAACGTGTTCAGTCTTGTCGGCTGCATTTGCAGACGGGCCTCGCCAGCTTGGAAAGCCCCTGACGTCACACAAGAACCCTGACGTCAGGGCCAAGTTCCCGACTACCCTTCCCACGCTTGGAAGGGGGCGAGGAGAGAAGGGGATGAGACATCACCCGGCAGTCCGCTTCGAACCGTCGACACGGAACGTTCCAAACGAATATACTCTGTCGCATTGCTTTCTGATATTTGTCATTTGTATGTATATTTGTGTGTGTGAAATAAATGATAGTTATTCGATCCACATTGGAGTTATTCGGGTACAACCCGCAAAATACCACAGTTAGTTATTAGTATTTCTGCGCTAAACACAAATAACTAAAATACTGAAACAGTGCATTTTTCTGAAATTCAGAATAGATTGATTGTAATATAACAAAATTTATTTGGAACAAACCTATTTTGTCACATCTCTGATTAAGTCACCCCAGTGCAATTCGTTCTTTCCAGTTACACTATTTTTCAAATCAGTTAAAATAATTAAAATTACAGTTCATTTCTCTATCATTTAATAGTTTACTACAATATCTGTGATACAATATACTTTGATTTTTTAAATATACAATCACTTTTAAAATATATGTTTGTAAATGAAAAAGAAACACAATTTTAAAATTCTATTAAAAATATTCTAAAATATAATTATTGATAAGAATTTGAGAAATTAATTTTAAAATTACTTGTTTATGAATAGATAAACATAATAATCAGTTCTTGTAATTTCTAAGTGGAACATAGGAGCTATAAGCTCGAAAAGCTGAGCATCATATAATTTATTAATTATTTATACATGCATGCATTAATGGTGCAGGTCGTTAGCCCGCAGCCAAGCTTATAGTGGGTTTCGAACCACTCAGACACAGTCGATTCAGTGGTACAAGGCTTTAATTTCATAAATAATACTTTAAATTTAAATTCTGGTGAGAGTGCGGCGCGAACTAGGTACCTTTGGTGTACTAGTCCAAAGTAGATAAACATAAATATATTAAAAATACTTACGTTTTTTAAACTGTTCACAAATTCATTTACATTTGAAATATCTTTATTATAACATACAACTTGACAGAAAAAATCTTCACAGATTGCATTTGTTTTATTATTAACAATTGTACGTGTATTTTTGTAAAAATTTTCCATAGCCACAAAACTTAGAAAGTGTTTTGTATTATTTGCTTTTTGAAATTCAGAAGTTTTACACAAACATGATTTATTTTCTGTATCATAATTTCGATTATTTTCATTAACATTTATGATATTTGTTATATGTGATTCTGTCGTTAAATTTATTTTAATTTTATTAAGTTTTTGATTGAGATTTTGTGACATGTATACAGTAGGTAATGCAGTGAATAGTAAAATAATTATTATGACAATTGTTTTATTTGTACTGCACATCCTAAAAATTTAAAATTATGTTAATTTAGGTATAAATGTTTATTTCATGGTATTAAATAATAAAAATGTATATTACTTGATCGGATTTGAGACCTTGCTTCTTATTTGCTAAAAAGATATTCCATACAAAAGAGTATAATGTTAAAGAACTTTAAATTATGGAATAAATATAATATTACGTTTTGTAAAAGTTTTATTAACAAAAATGAAATACTATATTACAAATCAATATACTTCAGCTATTTACCTAAGAAGCACTACCATAAAATAATGGGAAAATTTTAAGCACACATTTTATTTTATAAGAATTATTATTAAAAGTTTGTAGTTATCAGTAATTATATTTGGATAGATTTATTAATGCTTTCCAAGTTCATCAATTAAAACTATTTATTTATGATTGTTTAGATAAAGCTGATTAATAATGTTATATTTGTTTTTTTTTTTAATCGTAACAGCGTTATCTGGATGAATAATCATATACGGAATGGGACATTATGGTGCGGCCACTACGTTGCGGCCGCTACGGTGCGGCCGCTAAGGTGCGGGACACTAGGGTGCCGGGCCATTAGGGTGCCGGACCATTAGGGTGCCGGGCCATTAGGGTGCCGGACCATTAGGGTGCCGAGCCACTAGAGTGCCGGGCCATTACGGTGCCACTGCATAAATCTCAGCATTTAAATATTTTTTTATTTAATATTAAATTTTATAACACTGTGTCTTAACACATTGTATGCGTGTAGTTTTTATCGCGCGCTAACGGGTGGCGCGGGTCATTTTTGCTAATTTTTTGCGAAAATGGTAACGTTCAAACATACATAATTCACCATTATATGTGTTAGAAACCCAAATTTTGTTCTTTGGAATTCGTATATCTGCATGTTAGCATCCCTTTAGAGTAATAAAAAAGTATAAAAATAAACGTATTTATAAGTTACATACATTTTACCGCTAGTATATCTGTATAAAATACGTGTTAATACGTGACCCGCGCTCAAGCAGCAGTCAAAAAATACGTTATAAATACGCTTCCCGCATACAACGTGTTAATATGTATTTAATATACCTACATAATTTTGACAAATATTCTGCTATAAGATTTTTCAGAAACAACAAGTTTTATGATGTTAAATTGCCAGGTGCATTGTCATGTATTTAATTCGTATTATATTAACAGATGTTCTGGTATTTATTTTAATACTACAATGTGCTATTAACTTAATTGCCTAATTTTTTCACAAATAGCAAGCTAATCCAGAGAAATGGATTTTTCAAAATTATCTAGGCAGGTATATCTAAATAAAATACTATTTGCTTAAGTACATGATACCTCACAAACAATTGTTTATGTATTAGCATTCTTGTTAGGTATAAATAATAGTACATTTTAAGATTTGCATTAGTTACATTTTGATTCTCAAACGACAAGGAAGTCCATATTCAAACTCGGCGTGGCCGCGCAAAATTTGAAAATGATGGCTATTTATATAGTTTTGAAAAATTATCGGCAAACAGTGAAGTTGAATTTTGGCGTTGTAAAAGGCGCAATGAGTGTAAAGCAAGAGTTCACGTGTTAAAAGGAAATTTAATTAAAAAAATAATTTTCACACTCAGAAGCTTCTGCAGTGAATATTGAAGTCGCGGAAGTTATTACTTCAATAAAATTACGTTCTCAAAGTACAATGGAACCAACATCACAAGTGATTAATTCCTGTGTATCAAGTGCAACGACTGCCTGTCAGGGAAAACTACCTTCAATACAAGCGTTGAAGAAAGTTATCCGAAGATGTAGAAACAAAATCAGTTGTGCACCTGTTCAGCCACTAAACTTACAAACATTAAAATTTCCAGTAGAATTTAAAGTGTTGGTTTCTGAGGTTACAACAAAAAAATTTCTTTTGTCTGACAGTGGTCCTGGTGCAGACAGGATTCTCATATTCGGCCGAGAAAGAAATATAGACATTTTTAAAAATTGTAGCATATGGTTTGGCGATGTGACATTTAAAATCACACCTCCTCTTTTTTATCAAGTTTATGTCTTACTAGCAAAAAAATATGATGGTGTGGATCCTCTTTTTTTACTGTTTGTTACCTAATAAGCAGCGTTCAACATATGACAAATTATTTAATATGATAAGAAACATAATGCCAGATCTTCAACCAACCAGTTTTTTTGTATGATTTTGAAATTGCTGCTTTTTCTATAATACAAGATATGTTTCCTGAGTGTGAAGTATTTGGATGTTTTTTTCATTTAACGAAAAACATGAAAAAACATCTTTCTCAAACTGGACTACTCGGTCTTTATAAAAGTGACTCAAACTTTGCTCTTGATTGTCGAATGATAACGTCGCCGTCGCAAGCATTTGTGCCCTTCGCTGACGTTGAAGAAACTTTCCTCGTTTTAAATGACAAGCTTTCCCGAGATGCAGATTATTTGTTAGACTGGTTTGAAGACAACTATATAGGACGATTAAATAGACGCGGTTTTGGAAGAAGGGATCCGATATTTCCGAAGAAAATGTGGAACCTTTATGACCGGACACTAAATGGAGATGACAAAACAAACAATTTTGCTGAATCAGCTCATCGCAGACTCCAGACAGATCTTGGTATGGACCATTTTACACCCTGGAAATTTATTGACGCGCTGAAAAGATTACAAAAAGGTCGAGATGTATATTATGAACAATTAGTAGCCGGTAGAGCACCTGTAAATAAATTAAAGAAGTATCGAGACGCTGACGAAAGAATTTTGAGAATTGTTCGTGATTACGCCAACCGCAAAAAATACGAGTATTTGAGAGGTATATCTCATAATTACGAGATGGAAAATTAAAGTGTATGTTTAATATAAGTTTATATAATATTAGTTTTAATAGTGAATTTTTGACGTCGAATATATGCCTGTAATTGAAAATTAATTAATTTTTTAGATTTTACATATTCTGACTACAAAATATTTTATGTCTGTACAATTTATTTTTTTTGAATGTGAATATATGTATTATAACGTTTTAATTAATTATTTTTGTTATATACCTTTTTACGCTTTGTTTTTCAGATGGACGCAGGTCCACAACAATAACTAGTTCTAACTCTAGGTATATTTATTAAAGGGAAAGCTCCGTAAAGAGAGAAGTATAAAAATAATTTTTTTTGTTGGTCATTTTAAAAAAAAAGAGTCAACTGTATTTTGTTTATTATATATATATATATATATATATATATATATATATATATATATATATATATAATTCGATGAAGATGATGGGTAAAACAGCCGATGTGGTTCTTAAAAATCAAATACTCATTTGAAATTCACAAGCTTTCGGTCACAATTCGTGCCTTTTTCAAGTGCTGAAAGAATGGAAAAACCAACTTTATTAGAAAAATTATTTTGTGATTTTTACAGTAAAAATATATTTTACATTATGTAATATAAATTAAAGATGATAAAATAAAGATAATTTATAAACATGTTATTTTTTAAATTTTCAAGTTTACATTAAGTAACAATAAAAAATAAGAAAAGAAAAACTTACTGTGTTTTCACAGAGGATTGTTAATGTGTTGTTAAAATTGTTAAAATTATAAAATACCAAATTCAAACTGTGTTTTTGATGGACATTTTCCAAGTTTGAATTTTTTACATATATTTTTCAAAAAAAAGAACTATCACCACGAAGATTATCGTTATCAAATGAAATGTGTTTCTACTTTTAATATCACTGACTATTGTTCTATATTTTTAATTTTTAACAATTTGACTATACTTATGCATTTGGTATTTTATAATTTTAACAATTTTAACAACACATTAACAATCCTCTGTGAAAACACAGTAAGTTTTTCTTTTCTTATTTTTTATTGTTACTTAATGTAAACTTGAAAATTTAAAAAATAACATGTTCATAAATTATCTTTATTTTATCATCTTTAATTTATATTACATAATGTAAAATATATTTTACTGTAAAAATCACAAAATAATTTTTCTAATAAAGTTGGTTTTTCCGTTTTTTCAGCACTTGAAAAAGGCACGAATTGTGACCGAAAGCTTGTGAATTTCAAATGAGTATTTGATTTTTAAGAACCACATCGGCTGTTTTACCCATCATCTTCATCCAATTCCATATTTTCCAGCCATAAAAATTAACTAAACAACTAAACTATATATATATATATATATATATATATATATATATATATATATATATATATATATATATAATTGAATATTATTTCTTTAAAATTAACAATAAAATCATTAAACGATTTTTTTCAATCATTCGTTTTATTTTATTTTTTGTATTTTAAATAAAAAAAAATTATATATATTTTATATATTAGTTATTTGTAATTACATCAATACACACGTAAATTTGTGAACAACCAAAAACTAATAATTTTAAAAACTGAATTATCTACGCGCTGATACTTATGCGACATGGCACCGTAGTGTCTCGGCACCTTAGTGGCCCGGCACCGTAGTGGCCCTACACCGTAGTGGCCGGCACCATAGTGGCTGCACCCTAACGGTCGCACCGCAGTGTCCGCACCGCAATGTCCTAGACCAGCATTTCCAACCTTATTGACTTGCGGAACCCTTTTTAGAATCAATTTCTGTGGCGGAGCCCCTTATACTTTATAGTCTTATAAGTAAATTTTTTGCTAGTTACTGGAAAATGAGGGGGATAGATAAAAATGACATAAAAAAAACATAAAATAATCATAAGCGTTTAATGAGACTTCTGTGGTTGTACTTTTTTACACAGTTTACTTATATAATCGATGATAATTACAAGCGAATATCTGGTTCTGCATTTAAGCACCCTTGCACTCGGACACCATTCAAATTAGCAAATTTTAGTTCAGAATGTAATTTTCTGTAATCTTCTTATTTTGATTTTTATTTCTTTTATATTGTGAAACGGATGCGGAGCACCTGATAAGTGCACGCGGAGCCCTAAGGGCTCCGCGAGTTTGTCTAGATTGTGACTTGTGCATTAGATTATTTATTTCCTTCAAATTTTGAGAAAAAATTATACAAATTAATATTTTTACATTGTTACTAAAAAATGCTTTTTAACATATTCCTTGATTGTAAAATATCTATTGATACTACAGTTATATTAGTTATTTATTAAGTAATAAAATATTTGGTATTAATTACATAATCTTATTATGCTTTTGATACAAACATATCTAATATTTAATGTTTATATAGCAGAAGACAAACTTGTTGATTGTGACGTCAAATTCCTGATTCAAATTACAAACAATAAAGTTAGTTTATTTTTTTAAATTATGAAATTGCTGCAATCTATACTTATTTTTGTTTGGCTTTTATTATAATAATTAACTAATTTAAATAAAACATTAAAATCAGGCATTAAACATATACATGAATGCTTTAAAATAATCATATATTTGAATGATTTTTTCTTTACATAAAATTTGCAGTAAAACTAATTGTAATAACGTATAAATTAAAATTTATTTGAATACATATATATAACATTTAGCTTCTGGAATGTAATGAATTTATAATCTGCTACGTGGGAAAATGGGAGATCGTTGATTGGACTCAGTAAAGTTCTGGCGATAATTTAAATTTGGTATGTGACATGTTCATTATTTGATTATCTTGTAAGTATAGATCAGATTCTGGAATGATAGATCTACATTGGTTTTTGAATTGTGGTAGAAGGAACGTTTCTCCTGGTGCAGTTAGTAGACTTGGTAACAGTTTTTCCAGAATATTTTCCTTGTGTAAATAATTGTTTCTCATATTTATTTCGAATAAATTCAATAAATTCATCTGAACGCTTTCTAGAAGGCATAATTAAAATATTACCATTTGGATTATTAACTGCAACAATATTTTTATTTATAAGAAGTTTCGGATATTGACGAATCAAAATAAATGTACCGAATATTGTTAAACAAAGTATAGCTAACATTATTATAGGTACAACAGTTAAAACGATAATTTTATATTGATTTTCAATCCATATTTTTCCTTTTTCTTTTGCAGGAAAAGTTTTCCCGGTAATGCATGTTAATGGAGATTTACTATCAACTTTACAAATAACAAATGTCGTATCATAATCTAAAGACAATGATTTACTATTGGATTTAAGAGTACATATTTGATCAGAAGAATCATGTTTTGTAAAAATAATATGCGGTTTTTGTTCATCATAAATTGTGATGTTGTTTTTCTGTACAGTTACATATAATTTGGAATCGGTATTTGATTTACAAACTTGTTCTGGATATGAATTTGGCGTTGTTGTTAGAATCGGTTCACTTGTTGAAGGACAATTAATCTCCGAACAGTCCTCTTTTAGAAAATCAGCAACTAGTTGATCATTAGAACATTTTGTATTATATCCATCGTAAATGGTTAAATCTTTCAACCAACACAGATTACAATTACAATTCCATATATTACCAGATATGTATAATTTTCCTAAGTTAGTAAAAACAAATTTCGGAATTGTTGTAAGATTATTATTCTTAACATTTAATTCATTTACAGCTGACGCATATTTAAAAGCATTTTCATCAAAATATTGCACACCACTATCTTCAATAGTCAAACTTTTTAAAAGTGGCGCCTTGAATGCATCTGATGGTATGTGTGTTATAACATTGTAATAAAATGATATTGTTTCTAGTTTAGATAAAGTAACAGTACCAGTAAGATTTTTAATTGCTTCTACGTCAAATATAGAATAAATAATTACTAAATGTTTTAACGTTTCTTGAAAAATATCAAGTAGTCCTTTTTCAAAATAAATGTTAGATGATAATTCATTTGAACTGATAATTAAATGCATTAAATTATCTAAACCTTCAAACATATTTTTGTAAAAATATTTTATATCTGTCATGTAAATTTCAATAAATATTAAATTTCGAAGAGGTTTTGTGTTGAATGCAGCTTTTTCAATATCAGTAATTTTTGAATTCTGGATAATAAGTGTTTCTACTGGAATTGTACACTTATACCAGTTTTTAGACATAATATTATTAGGAAATGTTATATTTATCAAATGTAACTCAGTAATGTCATCACAAATCTGAAAAAATGTCAATGAAAAATGTTAAAAAAGTTATCTAGCGAAAGAACCAATTCCGTCATCAGTATAATATCACTAACATAATGATGTCATTTATTGTTACGATTACATGAACATATAAAAATGAATTGAAAAATGTTTTAATTCGTTTGTATATGATGATGTAAATTTAACAAAAAAAAGATATTATTATTTTAGAGATGTTATAGTGATGACAAAATTGATTCTTTCAATGGATAATTTATGCTAGTATTTACATATGGTCTTTCTAATTTACAGTTGAAAAAACAAGCAGTTTCATTACGCAGAAAGAATAAAATTTTAAAAAATTATTTTGAATATACAAAAAACAATACATGTAATTGTAGAAATTATATATTTAATACATATGTACTACGAATTAAGTTTGAAGTATATTGTATCATAACAATTATTGATCTAGATATGACTCAAATGTAAAATTTGACGACTTCTCTTTAATAATTTTTTTAGTTCAATTTTTTTTAATAACTTAAATTTTTAAATGACTTTTATCAAATGTTAGTTATTAGTGTTTCTGCGCTAAACACAAATTATTAAAATACTGAAACAGTGCACTTTTTCTGAAATTCAGAATAGATTGATTGTAATATAACATAATTTATTTGGAACAAACCTATTTTGTCTCATCTCTGATTCAGTCACTATTTTTCAAATCAGTTAAAATAATTAAAATTACGGTTCATTTCTCTATCATTTAATAGTTTACTATAATATCTGTGATACAATATACTTAGATTTTTTAAATATACAATCACTTTTAAAGTATATGTTTGTAAATGAAAAAGAAACACAATTTTAAGATTCTGTTAAAAATATTCTAAAATATAATTATTGATAAGAATTTGAAAAATTAATTTTAAAATTACTTGTTTATGAATAAATAAACGTAATAATCAGTTCTTGTAATTTCTAAGTGGAACATAGGAGCTATAAGCTCGAAAAGCTGAGGATCATATAATTTATTAATTATTTATACATGCATGCATTAATGGTGCAGGTCGTTAGCCCGTAGCCAAGTTTATAGTGGGTTTCGAACCACTCAGACACAGTCGATTCAGTGGTACAAGGCTTTAATTTCAGAAATAATACTTTAAATTTAAATTCTGGTGTGAGTGCGGCGCGAACTAGGTACCTTTGGTGTACTAGTCCAAAGTAGATAAACATAAATATATTAAAAATACTTACGTTTTTTAAACTATTCACAAATTCATTTACATTTGAAATATCTTCCTCATTACATACGACTACACAGGAATATTCTTCACAGCTTGCTTTTGTTTTCTTATTAACAATTGTACGTGTATTTTTGTAAAAATTTTCCATAGTCACAAATCTTAGAAAGTGTTTTGTATTATTTGCTTCTTGAAATTTAGAAGTATTACACAAATATGATTTATTTTCTGTATCATAATTTCGATTATTTTCATTAACATTTATGATATTTGTTATATGTGATTCTGTTGTTAAATTTATTTTAATTTTATTAAGTTTTTGATTGAGATTTTGTGACATGTATACAGTAGGTAATGCAATGAATAGTAAAATAATTATTATGACAATTGTTTTATTTGTACTGCACATCCTAAAAATTTAAAATTATGTTAATTTAGGTATAAATGTTTATTTCATGGTATTAAATAATAAAATGTGTATCACTTGATCGGATTTAAGACCTTGCTTCTTATCTGCTAAAAAGATATTCCATACATACGAGTACCTATACTGTTAAAGAACTTTAAATTATGGATTAAATATAATATTGCGTTTTGTAAAAGTTTTATTAACAAAAATGAAATACTATATTACAAATCAATATACCTCAGATATTTACCTAAGAAGCACTACCATAAAATAATGGGAAAATTTTAAGCACACATTTTATTTTATAAGAATTATTATTAAAAGTTTGTAGTTATCAGTAATTATATTTGGATAGATTTATTAATGCTTTCCAAGTTCATCAATTAAAACTATTTATTTATGATTGTTTAGATAAAGCTGATTAATAATGTTATATTTGTTTTTTTTTTTAAATCATAACAGCGTTATCTGTACTAAGCACTTGGATAAATAATCATATGGACATGTTGACCAATTTTACAATATTATTGAGTGTGTCTAGATTGTGACTTGTGCATTAGTCCATTTATCCCCTTCAAATTTTGACAAAAAATTACACAAATTAATATTTTTCCATTGTTACTAAAAGGTGCTTTTTAACATATTCCTTGATTGTAAAATGTCTATTAATATTATTATATTAGTTATTTATTAAGTAATAAAATATCTGGTATTAATTACATAATCTTATTATGCTTTTGATACAAACATATATAATATTTAATGTTTATATAGCAGAAGCCAAACTTGTTGATTTTGACGTAAAATTCCTGATTCAAATTACAAACAACAAAGTTAGTTTAATTTTTTAAATTATAAAATTAACTAATTTCAAATAAAACATTAAAATCAGGCATTAAACATATACATGAATGCTTTAAAATAATCATATATTTGAATGATTTTTTTCTTTACGTAATATTCGCTGTAAAACTAATTGTAATAACGTATAAATTAAAATTTATTTGAATGCATATTTAACATTTTGCTTCTGGAATGTAATGAATTTATAATCTGCTACGTGGGGAAATGAGAGATCGTTGATTGGATAATTTAAATTTGGTATGTGACATGTTCATTATTTTATTATCTTGTAAGTATAGATCAGATTCTGTATATTGGTTTTTGAATTGTGGTAGAAGGAACGCTTCTCCTGGTGCAGTTAGTAGAATTGGTAACAGTTTTTCCAGAATATTTTCCTTGTGTAAATAATTGTTTCTCATATTTACTTCGAATAAATTCAATATATTCATCTGAACGTTTTCTAGAAAACATAATTAGAATATTACCATTTGGATTATTAACAGCAACAATATTTTTATTTATAAGTAGTTTCGGATATAGACGAATCAAAATAAATGCACCGAATATTGTTAAACAAAGTATTGCTAACATTATTATGGGTACAACAGTTAAAACAATAATTTTATATTGATTTTCAATCCATATTTCTCCATTTTATTTTGCAGGAAGAGTTTTCCCGGTAATGCATGTTAATGGAGATTTACTATCAACTTTACAAATAACAAATGTCGTATCATAATCTAAAGACAATGATTTACTATTGGATTTTAAAGTATAAATTTGATCAGAAGAATCATGTTTCGTAAAAATAATATGCGGTTTTCGTTCATCATAAATTGTGGATGTTGTTCTTTTGTGTAGTTACATATAATTTGGAACCGGTATTTGATTTACAAACTTGTTCTGGAAAGGAATTGCGCGTTATTGTCAAAATGGGATCATTTGTTGTAGGACAATTAATCTTCGAACAGTCCTCTTTTAGAAAATCAGCAACTAGTTGATTATTTGAACATTTTGCACTATGTTTATTGGAAATGGTTAAATCTTTCAACCAACACAGATAACAGTCACAATTCCATGCATTTCCATACCTGTATAATTTTTCTAAATTAGTAAATAAATTTTGCAGTAGTGTTGTAAGATGATTATTAATACAGCTCCACCAAGCAAACAAGTCCATCGGAAAATATGCGAACTAATTTTAAAAATTTGTGGCGGTAAAAGTTTAAGCCAATAAAAATAATTTCTGCCGCCGTTGTACATTCCGTAACAAAAGTAAAAGTAGCTAGCAAACTGACAGATTATCGCGTGTTTGTTTTTCTTAATTTTCTCTGCTGTTGCTCATCTTTATAAAAAAAATCAGTCTTTTTTAAGACTTAATCTTATTTGAAATAAGGTAGGCATATATTTTATAGATAATTTAAAGGATTTTTAAAATGAAATTATCGCATAACCTCAAAATATATATTTTATATGTCAAAGTACTATTGACACTGAGTGTACCTCTAGAATACAGAGACAACAAACCACGGCCTACCCACGAGACTTGTTTGCTTGGCTTGACTATAACATCTAATTCACTTATAGCTGATGCATCATTAAAAACATTATCATCAAATATTGTATGCCACTCTCTCAAATAGTTAATTTTTTTAAAAGTGGTGTTTTGAATGCTTTGTGTGGTATGTATGCCATATTATTTTTATTTAATTGTATTGTTTTTATTTTCGATAGTCTAACAGTTCATGTAAGATTTCTAATTGCGTTTACATCCAATGTATATCCACTACTATATAAGAATAATAATGTATCTTTACAGACATCTAGTAATCCTTTTTCAAAATAAATATTATATAATTTTTGATGTATGATAATAATTGTTCGTTCCTTGTTAAAACGGAGCAGTATCTTTTCTTTCTTGAAGTTCAATGAATTCTTCGGATTGTTTCTTCGTGGAATTTCTTTTTTTACATCTAATTCGTTTGACAATTATTATTATTAATATAATTTCGACAATAGTTATTACAATAAATAAAATAATTAGAGGTTGATAATTTTGGTTAACTGCATTATTTTGAATTTTTGGTATTTCATTTATGACAATATAAGAAAAATTAGATAATAAACTTTGTTCAACGTAGTCGTCTTTAAATTGTTTTAATGTTGAATAAAGGAAAGCGAGATGAATTTCAGAAATAATTTATATAAAGTTTTGTTTTATTAGTTTTTTAATCTAGTAAATATAATATTATATGTATTCTGTTTGTCTATGCAATAATTCGAATTAATAAGTTTCATGATTTGCGTTTAAAGAAGTTAAATTAAGTAAGTATGCATTATTATTATCTTACTAGAAAATTACCCATGTTTATAAAATAGATTTGTTATTACAAGAGAAAAAAATCAATTCACAAGTTCTTCGTCAAACTATAAAATCGTAAACTGATTGTAAAACGTTTTGCTATTATGCATAAATTATTAACAGGTTTTTTCTCCTTTCTATTGTTCTTCTATTCTATAGTAAATAATTTTAATATTACCAAAAAGATGTTGAATTTTTAATCAAGGTTGTTTACTTATTATACAAATATACACTACTAATTACAATATTACTATTTACATACTACTACATATTACTAATTACATACTAATTATAATATTAAAAAAAGAATTCCAATTTTATATTTTAAAACAATATTTTGGCCTCCAAACAAATATGTATATCTCTTACGTTATTTTAAAAATTTTTAAAAGTTATAAAAATGCAAAATCGAGAGCGAAAAGTGTTTTGTCAATTTAAAATGATTATATATATATATATATATATATATATATATATATATATATATATATATAAAGTATATCAATTTTGTTTCGTGGCTGGAAATATTATATGGAAAAATTTGATGGGAAAAGCAGCCAAGGTTGTTTATTTAAATTAATTAAATACTCATTGTTTTATATTTGACGAGCTTTCGACCAACGTTCGAGTCTTTTTCAAGTCGCTAAAAAGACAATGAAGAAAAGCATTTATTAGAAAAATTTCAAATAAATATAAAGACAATTCTTATAATTAAAAAATAAACAAGAATTAATTACAAATATATATATATATATATATATATATATATATATATATAACAGTAAATGTAAAAAACATGTATTAATAAGTCAAAATATATATAAAAATCTTTTTAAAAAGCTGTTGTCACTATATATACCAAATAAATTCGGAAAAGTAATTATTGCTGTGTAATTTTTTTTTTTTTTTTTTTTTTTTTTTTTTTTTTTTTTTCAAGGACCCTTACAGAAAAAACAACAAATGCGCTATAACATGATATAGCACAAACAGTGTATTATCTCGTTCAAACAAATTTCAAAAAAATTCAAATAGAATAATCAAAATAAGAGAAAACAAAACAAAACAAAACTAATCCAGACAATTTATCGTGAATTCAAATGAATAAGAAGAAAATTGTGCAAACTATGCAATCTATTGAATGAATTAATAACTACGTGACAACAGTTTATTAACCTAACTTTATGTTAAAAACAACACACTATATATATTGAAAAAAGATGATAAAAAGTCAATAATTTAAACAGTATCAATACTGGCATTTGCTGCTGAAGGCTTAACAAATGAATGTATTAGATAATCATAAATACCACTAAGACCTCGTATATCTGAGCGTTTGTTGAAACTCTTCTTATTGGCTTTAATATAAATCATTTCAAGAACACTGCGTTTATACAAATTCTTGAGTATTTAATGAGTATTTAATTAATTTAAATAAACAACCTTGGCTGCTTTTCCCATCAAATTTTTCCATATATATATATATATACTGGGTGTCCCAAAAGTCTGGAAACGGTCAAATATCTCGAGAAATACAAATCAAATCGAAAAACAAAAAAATACGTGTTTAGTATTTTTAAAAAATCTATCTAATGATACTATACTAGACCCTCTACACCCACCACCAGGGGGTGGGAAGGGGTAAACTTTAAAATTTTAAATAGGAACCCCTATTTTTTATTGCAGAATCGGATACTATGGCCAAAAAAACGTAGGATTTGTCTGAAACATATTTTTCTATTTATGATATACACACACACACACACACACAACACACACACACACACACACACACACACACACACACACACACACACAGACAGAGAGAGAGAGAGAGAGAGAGAGAGAGAGAGAGAGAGGAGAGAGAGAGCGGTCGCCTGTGTAGGTAGCCTCTAGACTTTTTATTGCACTGTTGCATTCTCTATAAAAAAAACTGTTTATGGATTTGTAAATTACCCCCACCTGACACTTCCTCTTGGAGGTAGGAAAAAGGGTAGTTTTAGTTTTTTTTTTTTAGCAAAAATTATTTTGCATGCAATGTTCTTCCATAAAAAAAAACGTTTACGGGTTTGCAAATTACACCATCCTCCACTCTCCTTGGGGGTAGAAAGAGGGATAGTTTTAGTTTTCTTTACCAAAAATCATTTTGCTTGCAGTGTTGCATTCTCCATAAAAAAATGTTTATGTTTTTGAAAATTACTCTCACCGGGAGTAGTTTTAGTTTCTCTAGCGAAAAAATTATTTAGCATGCATTGTTGCATTCTTTATAAAAAATGTTTGTGTTTGCAAATTACCCTCATCCTCCACCCCTTGGGAAAGAGCGGTAGGTTTGGTTTCTTTAGCGAAAAAATTATTTTTTATCGTATTTTTGAATTTGTTATGATATTAAAACTTGCAAAGCTTGCCGACCGAATAATTTGTAACTATGCCGTCTCGTTCACCCTATCCTAAGACGACAATTCACTTTTATTGTACCGTCGGCGTTAGTGTGACCATGCACTAAAACTATCCCTCTTTTTACCCCCAAGGGGAGTGGATAATTAACGGGAATATGGTAAAAGTTTCAATTTAATAAAGTGCGAACATAAGCATTCGGTCAATTTATTGTTATTAACCAATATTTCGCCATGTATTTTCTGGCGTCTTCAGGGTAACACTGAAAATAGTATTTATATAAATAATATACACTGTAATGCATAAGTTATAATAAATAAATTGCCACACCCTTTTGCCACACCCTTTTGGGTACATGGCGTGATTGTGTATGTATGTATGTATGTATGTTTGAACTTACAAGTATGAATAGAATGTATGTTTTTGTTAATATAGTGAATTTGTCATTGTTAAAATTATAAATATGTGAAACAATTGTTTGCACTTTATTAAACCTTAACCTTTATCGTATTTCCGTTAATTATCGCATCATATTCGTCACGGTATTAAATCCAATTATTCTATATACCGGGTGTTCGTTCGTTAAGTTCGTATGGGCGTTTAACATGCATTGTCGATGATTTGCGATATACTTCTTTCTCGAGTAAAATTCGAAGAAATACTTGGAATACTTTTCGATAGGGCATAAAAAGTTCTATAATTTAGTTTTAGTTTTATTTTGCTAGCATGTGTTGTTTGGGCGCTAGAATTTTTTTTCGGTTTTTTGGTTTTTATTTTTTTTCTCGAAAATTATGAGGTGTAAAAAAATAAGCATGGTATGAGAAAATGCGGAATAATGAGTACTATAATTGAGTGAAAAAACCATTATTCGAGGATGCATTGTTTAATAGAAAAAAATAATAAACTGAATTTTTGAAAAATTCTCAAGGCCCCTTGTCAAATTTTCAAAAATTTAGTTTTTAATTTTTATTCTACTAAACGATGCATCGTATAATAATGATTTCTTTACTCAATTATCGTACTCATTATTCCGCATTTTTCCATATCATGCTTATTTTCCTAGACCTCATAGTTTTTGAGAAAAAAATAAAAACCAAAAAATCCAAAAAAAAATTCTAGCGCCAAAACGGCACATGCTAGCAAATTAAAACTAAAACCAAATTATAGAACTTTTTATTGTCTATCAAAAAGTATTCTGAGAATTTCTCCAAATTTAACTCGAGAAAGAAGTATATCGCAAATTATCGAAATTGCATGTTAAACGCCCATACGAACTTGACGAACGAACACCCGGAATATATATATATATATATATATATATATATATATATATATATATATATATATATATATATATATATTATTTTATAAATTTATAAAAAATATTTATTTTTTAATATTTCATTATTTTTCTTAAAAAAATGTTGTTGACATTTGCAAAAAATAACCTTGATTACTAGTGTATTGATTTATGTGTATAAAATAATAACCGAAAAATATAATAATTTATTCTCAAAATTCCACAGTTAGTTTAAAACTTTTCTAAGTGCAGAACGTAGTACGCAGTTGTTTGTACATTTTATTTGTTTATTATTAAAGTTATTGTGTGAATATGACAAATTTAATAGACATGTAAGTCGTATTTTTACTCGTATATATATATATATATATATATATATATATATATATATATATATATATATATATGTATATATATATATATATATTTAGTCAGTCAATTTCTTGATTGGTCCATATCATAAAACATTATTTTCGAGAAAAAGAAGTTTCTGAACTGAATTGTTAATATAGTAAAATGGATATGAAACAAATAATATACATATATTTCCAAAACTATTAAAATTATCACATCCATGGCGTTTATTAAAATAGATAAAAAACAAACACAAATATTACCAAAAATTAGGAATAACTCAATTTGGTCTAAAATTGCTTTATGGAACAAAAAAACAAATCGACTTGCAATTTTTCAATTATTATGTATGTGATCATTTTTGCTACAATAATAAAAATCAGTGATGCGGGATAATTCGAATGAAAAATAATCGATCATTCGATTATGTAAAATCATTCAAGATATCTTTCGAATTAAATTGCAAATCATTTGAATTAAAATTAAAAATATTCGAGATTCGGGCTGAGAAACAAACAGAAAAATGGCAGATTTCCATTAAAATATACGAAAATAGAAAATGATAATTGAAAGGCACAACCATAAGGGCTAAACAAATTTTTAATTATTTGAAATCAGAGCCAGTCAACCTAACCAAATAGTAAATAACCATGAATACTACACTGTAAAAAAATTTATGTAATTTTACAACGATAATCGTTGGACACGACATTATCTACGATAATCGTTGTAAATATACAAAGCAACTGTATTTTTACATTTGTTATTTTTAAAAGGGAAATATATAAATGCACTTGAATTAAAATAGAATGCACTTGGTTAGTTTGAATACTTTCCACTATAAGTCAGATACTTTGCACTTTATAAAACCTAAACTTTAATTTGAATAATTTCCATTATAAATTTGATACATTCCACTATAAACGCTACAAAAGCCTATTCTCTGCGCCACTGTTAGCTTAGGTTAGGTTAGATTTGGTTTAGGTTGTTTAGTTATGTTATTATTCAATATAGGCGCTTATCTCATCGGCGCAAATGATAGGTATCGGACTGGTGTAAATGATAGACAGCCCCCAAAGTGGAAAGTATTCGTTTTTATAGTGGAAAGTATCCGTTTTATAGTGGAAAGTATCCGTTTTATAGTGAAAAGTAATTAATAAATGTGATAATATTAAGATGGTTCGGACATGTTGAGCGAATGTCTAATGAACGTTTGGTTAAAAAGATTTATTTGAATGATTTTGATGGTATACGTTTGCGTGGACGTCCAATGAGTAGTTGGAGTGATATGATTGAGAGTGTTTTGCGTGAACGAAAGTTTCCAAGTAGTAGGAATAGAAGAGCATGTATGAGAGGAATTATGAATGTGGATAAAGCGAAAGTTGCTTGTTTGGATAGGAGTGTTTGGAGGCGACTGATTTCGAGATGATAAAAAGAGTTTGTGCCACACCCTTTTGGGTACATGGCGTGATTGTGTATGTATGCATGTATGTATGTATGCATAATTTTTTTTTGTGCATTATGTTTTTTCAAAGTTAAAATATTTTTTTTAAAGTTGAATAAATTTAATTATAGTGAAATTATTTTTTTATCGTGCAATATATTTGTTATGAGTGCAAATTGTTTTTATCAAAGTGAATATGATCTCAATTAAAGTGGATATATTCTAAATTATAGTGCACTTAATTCCAACACTTTTTAAAATGTACTTTTATATTCTGTTGAAATTTATATATAATGTCTAAAGTAAAATTTCCAAATATGTATAGTAATAATTAATACATTCCTGCCTGTAAATTTACGTTATATAACTTAATTATACTACGTAAAAATGTAAAATATAAAGCATGAAATGTATATATCCTCACATACTTTATTGTAATTATTAAAAAACAAAATGTAAAACTAAATTAAAATAAAAATTATAAAATATAAAACGTTAACTTACTTGTTCCAAGGTAAATTATAGAAGAATAAAATTTAGGAAATATTAGGTGAATTAAAAACAAATTGGGATATAAACTACAATTTTATTATCAAAAAATCACTAAATACAATATAAGAAAATAAAAGTATTCATATAAACTAAATGATAAAAACGAAAAAGAATCTTATAGAAACATAAAAACTTCAAAATATGATTAACATATTTAAAAAAAAAAAATTAATAACTATTACATGAAATTATAAATTGTCATTCCTAAGATTTGTCATTTTGAATCATTATGCAAATATATTTAGAATGTTTTTTTTTAATTGATTTATGTAAGAAAGTATTTTTTCTAAACAACTTTTTTACTTCTACTACCTGTTTCACAATGTATTTTTAATATGTACCTTTGTAAAAATTTCATTGTACACTCAAATTCTTTAGGATATTTCATATTGAAATTATAATACAATGCATAACAGATTTGTAATGCGTTAATGAAATCTTCTGTTTCAGTTGTATTTATAGTTTGATTTTCTTTAATCAATGCTATAACAAAATATTTAAATATAATTTTTTTATCATTTACAGTAACCGACTATTTTACCTCAAAATCAAAAAAAAAAAAAATGAAAAATCTTCTTACAAAAAAATGTACTTCTTGTTTTGCTAATATAAATACGCACACCTGAAATTTAAATTTAAACAAAATTAATAATTCAAAAAGCATAAATTATATACCAACTCTTAATACGTAAAGTTAAATAAGAAATGTTATTTTAGTGTAAATAGTAAATAAATAAATTTCGTATACATAAAATATTTTAAATAAAAATGTACATTTGAATGTAAAATATTTACACTCACTTAAAAATGAATGTAAACTTACATTTTTATAATGCAAAAATCACATTTAGGTTACGCATTAGTTTAAATTTTAATTAAACTAAAACCAAATTGTGCTATAGTATTTCATATTAGTAATAATAATATTAATGCCAAAATTATCATTATTTTACATAAATATACACTATATTACGCATATACAAATAGTATAGCTTTTCAAGTTATTACAACTAAACAAATTGCAAATTGTCTTTAATCTCTCGTTTGCTGATAAAAATGTATATAGATATTTTCTTTTGATAAAAAATCTACTTAAAAAACAAAATCCTTTATACAAGAATTTGTTACGTTAACATATGTTTTATTATATAATTAAAACATACATACAAATTATATAAGTTTCGAATAATAAATTTTATTATTATCATATATTAAATACTTCTAATTATTATACCACTAATTAAATAATAAATATAATTATTCATATTGTATTATTTTATCGATTAATTAATTAAACTATAGCAGAAAATAAGTTTTAAACACAAATAAAAACATTTAAAAAATTTAAAAAATTAATTACTCGGAACTGAACCGAAACCGAAAAAACCTTTATTTTTGGCGAAACGAAAACCGGAACCGAAAAATATAACAGTTTTATGACATGAGTTCGGAACGTAGCGAGGCTCAAAAACATCCGAACGAATGTCATAGTGTCTCTGTCTATATTAGGTAAAGTGCAAAACTTCACAGACGGTCGTAGAGAAAATATTTATTCTATTTGTTATTGTGTTTTTTGATAAGCTATTATTGAGAGAAAAAAAAATGTAAATAAAATTTTAGGATTAACCCAAATTAAAAATAAATATCAAATATTAAACAAGCTGATACATTTTTACATGTTCAATTAATTTTATTGCATTTTAAACCAATTTGCTACTGAAATAATATAATTATTTTATAATTTATGTTTTATTTTTCTTAACTAGGTGCCCATTTTGGTGGAAAAAGAAAACAGCATTAGAAAAATCACTATTTCTAGCAATATTTATTCTATTACTGACAAGTTTCATATTATTTTTAGTAATAACACGTATTTATTCCACAGGTAAAAACAGTTTATTTACAATAATTTATTTTAGAATTTAATATGTTTATTCAGTATTCAATTGATTCACAAAACATTTTATTTAAATAAATGACCTTGTCAATTAAGAAAATTTCTGATTTTGTACGATTTTGTACCCGACCTGACCTATAGATGGCGGTTGTTGTTTGAAAAGAACTTTGATTATATAAAATATAGATTTTATATAATCAAAGATATAGATAATCAAAGGAAAAGAATGAATGCTATAGAAAGTGCCAACTTTATAATTCGATTTTAATCAAATTTTCAGAAAAGATTCTTCTAGTGCCCACATAAATTATTTAATTTTAATAAAATACTACGTTGCCAACTTTCCGAGAAAAAATTACTAAAATATTAAAAAAAAAATTATTATGGCCACATTATTTAACCGATTTTAATCAAATTTTCACAAAAGTGTTACCAACTTTTCGAGAACAAAATTACAAAATTACTAAAATTTAAAAAAAATTATTGTGACTACATTATTTATCCGATTTTGATCAAATTTTAAAAAAAGATTCCTCTAGTGCCCGCATAAATTATATAATTTTAATAAAATGTAGTGTTAGCAACTTTTGGAAAAAAGAATTACTAAACTTTTTAAAAGTTCGTTATGACCACATTATTTATCTGATTTTAATCAAATTTTTATAGAAGATACTATTAGCGCCTACATAAATTACATAATTATAGTAAAATACAGTGTTGCCTAGGGTAGTTCACAAAAAAATATTTTTTATTCACCCCTAAAGAAAACTTCATTAAAAAAAATTATTTTTGAGCCAAGTGTCTTCAAAAAATATTGATATTAATCCGTGCCCCACTCAAGTTGAAATTTAAATAGAGTTTAACATAGGTTTTGGACAGTTTCATATATGGCGCATTATAACTGCCTCGCTAAAATAAATATTTTTTACGCACCCGCTAAAAAACCTCATTAAAAAAGAAATTTTTTGAGCCAAGTTCTGCTTTGCTCAACAATTTTAATATTCCATTAGTATCACGGAATTCGAGTGTTATACAGCTTGCACTTATCAAAATCGTTGTCAAACGCAATTTTTTTATCTAAAAAATTACATTTTCGTTGAAATATATTATGTTATACTTTGAAAAAAAAAAATATGAAAAAAAAAAATGAAAATATCGTATAATTTTATTTTTTTATTTTATCGAAATATAAAAGACACTTCTCTTACAACTGAATTGTAATAATTTTTAGTTTTTTTACAGAGAGTAACAAATGTAGGTCACCAGTTTGCATAAAATCTAGTTCGATTATATTAAATCGAATGAATAACTCCGTCAATCCGTGCGATGATTTTTATGAATTTGCTTGCGGGAAATTTTTAAAAGAGAAATTTGTGCCTTTTACTGAAACTGAAATAGATATAGAAAAGGAAATATTGAGTACAGTAGAAATGGAAATTATCGAATTACTTGATTATTCAAAAAACGAAACGGAAGCATTTGGAAAGGCTCAGCAATTTTTCAAGGCATGCATGAATGAAAGTAAGTAAAGGAAAATAGTAAAAAAATCATTCAGAACTCATTATATTAAAGTAAAACTGCTTTAGGTTCTTTAAGTTCTGTTTATTTAAAAAGTTTTATTTATTTAAAATCGACGTTTCGATGAAATTTAACGTTTGTTTTCATCGGGAAAAAACTGATACAAACGACATTACTGTAAATAACATAAGTAATATAGAAACAAGTTACTAAACGTAATAAATAAGGAACTCGATCATACAATTTTTAAAAATAATTATAAATATTAAGGTAGAATATATTTAGGTAGACATAATAAATTAGGCTAAAACGATTGATGCTACATGTAACAAACTTCTAACGGCTACAGTTCCGTTAGAAAGCATTTTCGGACATATGTTTATTTGTAGTTTTTCATTTAGATTACTCATAGGAATCATCCGGTGTAGTTTTTAACCGACGTCATAAATCATTCTGTGTTTTACGTGAGCGAAAGTTTCCAACTAGTAGGAAAGTTGCTTGTTTGGATAGGAATGTTTGGAGGCGACTGATTTCGGGATAATGAAAAGAGTTTTGAGGAACCTGTTAAAACAAGCAAAAAAATAGTATTTCTGATGTTGTTTCGATGTAAAATTATCGATTTTAGCCTTACTGGAAAAATGTTTGTTTTAACGGACACTCTAATACAGTACAGTATATCTGAACAAGTTGGCAACAAATGAGAAATATTTTAAATATTAATTTTACAAAAAAAAATATTTTTCATAAAAAGTTCTGCATCACATATAAATCAATAATCAAAAGTCAAATTTGTAAAATATTTAGTGGTATACAAAGAAAATCAAAAACATTGATTTATGCTGATGAGTAAAGTGCTTTTAAATTTAAATACAGAACAAAATGTTATTTGAAAATGTTGATAGAAATTAAAAATTATGTCCAAGTTTAGATTCATGGCCTTCTAATAATTAATTAATAAATTTAAAATAAAAAAACTACTAAGTAATTTGGTATTTGTTGGATTATTTATTGAATAAGATAAATCACAAATTAAATAAAAATAAGTGCACTTTCTGATTACATCACTCGTTATTTAATAAATAATCTAACAAATACATTAAATAATCCAACAAATGCTAAATTTCTTACAAGAAAACATATCGAGGTGTTAAACGCCGATTTAAATGAGCTTTCCAGGTATTCAAGTAGAGCACTAAAAACTAAGTGACACGTATTTTTTTATCGGCAACCGTCAAGGTTTAGGGAGTGAAAAAAATCCCCAAATACGTGTCGCTTAGATTTTAGTGTTCTACTTGAATACTTAAAGCTCATTTAAATCGGCATTTAACACCTCGATATGTTTGCTTGTTAGTAGTTTTTTTTTACTTTAAATTTATTAATTAATTATTAGAAGGCCATAAATCTAAACTTGGACATAATTTTTAATTCCTATCAACATTTTCAAATAACATTTTGTCTTGTATTTAAATTTAAAAGCACTTTACTCATCAGCATAAATCAATATTTTTGAATTTTCCTCTATACCACTAAGTATTTTACAAATTTGACTCTTGATTATTGATGTATATGTGATGCAGAGATTTTTATGAAGAATAATCGTATATAATAGCCTCATATACTGCATTTCCGTGAAATAATATGTAAAAATACGTTACATGTATACTATGATAGCGTAAAAATATGATATTAATGTAGATATAAATATAAATAGTAGATAGCTTTGAAAAAAATATACGTTTTTTTTTCTTGAATTTCGTCTTCTCTGAAAAATGTTAAAATCAAATGAAAATAATGAAAGTACCTCTATCTCGAACAGTATATTTCATTGCAATTAAATCTATTTAGCCCCAGCGGTTAGAGGATACGCTTATGTCTATAGTTTAGTCTGCGCCAATATATATAATATTCGCTACTTTCTACCTTAAGACCTTACCTAACCTAACCTAACCTTAAGAATGACCTAATTCCATTTTAAATAGCAAACGGTTTGCATAAAAAAATACAAACTAATTTAAAAAATAAAGTAACAGCCTAGTAAAATCTGTTACAACCTACAAACCTACCTATTCTTATTTATGTTTGGTTGGGGGTTAAATTTGAAACCTAAATTTAACAATTCTGTTTCTGTTGTGTTAAACTCTACGTTTGAGAAATTAATCACTCTATCACTGTAACAGTGAAAATAATTTTAGTGATAGAGTGATTAATTTCAAACCAGAAAACAGTATTAAAAATTCAATAGAACTAGTCAATAAAATCAAACATGTAAAACTAAACCCGAACGACAAATTAATATCATTAGATGTAGTCAACTTATTTCCCAATGTCCCACCACAACAATGCCTAATATTAATAAAATCAATTTTAGAAATGAATAATATAAATCCAGTAATCATTGATGAGTATATAACATTATTTGAAATATGCGTAAAACAGAATTATTTTCAATTTGACAACAAATACTATACTACAGATTCAGGTCTAGCAATGGTCACCAATATCACCACTACTGGCAGAAATCTTCATGGATAGTATAGAACAACAAATTAAAAAATCGGAAGGAAATAAAAACATAAAATACTGGTATAGATACGTCGATGATATATTAATTCGTTGGACAGGAACAAACAGACAACTAGACAAATTCCTAGAATACATAAACACACTACACGAAAATTTAAAATTCACACTAGAAGTAGAAAAAAAAACAATCAAATAAACTTTTTAGATATTAAAATAAAAAAACAAAACGAACAACATGAATTCCAGATATATCGCAAACCGACACAGACAGACACGGTAATACATAACAAATCCACGCACCCCAAAACACAAAAAAATGGCAGCCTTCTACTCACTATTACACAGACTAATTAATATTTCCATGACAAAAGAAAATTATGATAAAGAACTAAAAACCATAAAACACATAGAACACAACAACGGATATATAACGGATTATATAAAATTAAACTAAAAAATAGCTACAAATATGTATACAATCAAAAAACAAACACAAATAAAAAATTCAAAGTTTTGCTTTATATAGGACAATTATCATACAAAATTGCTAATGAACTAAAAACAGAAGACACTAAAATTTCATTTAAAACTACAAACACATTAGGAAAACACTTAAAAAATGCAAAAGAATAAATAGACAAACAACAAAGATCAGGTGTATATAAATTAAATTGTGATGATTGTGAAGCAGTTTACATTGGCCAATCAGGACGTAATTTTAATATAAGAAAAAAAAGAACACAAAAAATCATATCTACATAAAAAAACCAACCTCTGTACCTCACCCCTCTTAACCTTCCTAGAAAATTTGTAAACACCCACCGCACCCAACAATAAATATCTAGTTTAAGTTACTACTGGTCTGACGAAGCTACTCTGTTAGCGAAACTAGTAACCAAAAATAAATAAATATCTTTGAAACAAAAAAACTTAGTATTTTTTACATAATATCATAATGAAAATGTTAAATATTGAATATATTAATTTTATTCTAAATTTTACGTTGCCTCTGTATAAGCCAAGCATATGTTGTCGAAAATAATTTAAATGACATTTTGTATAATCGTCTTATATATAGCGGGTCTTACACGATCAATCAGAAATGACAGTCTGATTGAAAAATCAAACTGACTTCAATCACAAAGCTCGCACACTTATCAGTCTGACAGTCTGAGATCAACTGATACAAACTGATATCACAACAATCAATTCTTTAGATGATTATAATAAAAATTACTAGCGTATGGACGAAAATCTTTTTGAACATATTGATCACCACCGTATTGACATTATATTTATTCAGAATAAATATCCGGTTATGAAAGAGATTCAATATCAATTCGTGAAAGAGAGAAATTAGCGGTTACTTTATGATTGTTTGCGACTAGGAGAAGCATTAAAACTCGTAGTCTCTCCCCTCCTCCATTTTCCCCGTGATTGAAGCTCGCGGATTTCAAAATATTTGAAAATCCGTCAATCCATCCATCAGTCCATCAGCTTTGATTTTACACTTTCACAATCAAATGTCAATATTCGGTCTGAATCTGTCATTCTGAATGATCGTGTAAGGCCCGCCTATAGATCACCTCCTCTCCAAATTTACTGTGTGATATGTGTTTTTATATATTTCCGAATTAAACATTAAATAATTATAGGTCATATTCGAAGACAAGGTTTTGAGCCACTTCATCGAGTCTTCAATTTGATTGGTGGCTGGCCAATATTGGAAGGTGACAAATGGAATGAACAGACTTTTGATTGGATTGAAGTTTTAAAGAAATTAAAACAATTTGGTTTATACAGGGACTATTTAATAGAAGTAAATTCTAAAGTGGTACTGGGTTTCCCAATGATTACGTTGTTAGCAGAAAAATAATATAATATCAATTTTAGATTCGAATAGCTAATAATTATAATATGCCAGCCAATTTTATTAGTAAAAACTTAACTAATGAAGATTTTCGAGCAATAGGTGAACTTATAGCGAATTATGTTGAAATATTGGGTGGTGATAAAAAATCACAATCAGTGCAGAAGAACATATTGGATCTATTAAAATTTTACAGAAGTTTTGTGGAGGTATGTACAAAGATAATCTATACACACATTTTTCATTTAATAGGCCATTTCTGAGTAAATCTGTAGCGTTCGAAAGATTATTCGTAAGACCTGTAATGCATAATAAGCGAAATTGGAATCCGGAGTATATACTACTTTTTTATTTTTCGGCTTGAGACTGACAAGTCTGTATGAATCAAGTCAAATTTTCAGGGGGTTTGGATTAAATTACGCCCATCAATGACCTTAGCCGTACACCGCTCGAGTTTTGAAAATGCACAACAAACTTTTAATATAGGTGGCGGGGTACCAGAATTGGGGTTGATTTTAATCATTTGATTTAATTCATAATTTTAATTGTTTCGATTTTTTTAATATTAATCAATGATTTAAGTCCCAATTTTATTAATAATCACTCATTTTTAATTAGATTTGATTTTAATAATTATTGAATTAAAATATTTATGCTATATTTAACATAAAATAAATATTAAAACAAAAATTTATTAATTATTGACGGCAAAAGTTAAGTACCACGTCGTATAATTAAGTAAGTAAACATAAGCAACCAAAATAATAATAAAATATGCAAAATTTTGATGCGCATATGTGTTTAAATAGTAGTAGCTAAAGGACTACATAGGGGTCGCAATGCACTTCCTCCCCTTCTCATCATCAGCATTTCAACACATTAGTTGGGCGGAGTTAAAAAAATTTATTTTATGCTTAGACAATCTTAAGGGGGTAGTACACTCTGTCGGCCTGAAAAAAAGGTGATTTTCGGGATTTTTTTTAAAGATAACTATAAATGTATGACAAAAATGGAATACATATATTTATTTTACCGTTCTTCGGCTACAAAAATTAATTTTTTGGCCTACATTGGGCAACTCCTTCGGCCGCTACACCAGGTGCAACGTGGCACCTCCGATGGCAATCTGCTGATCGGCGGACATCATAGAGGCCGCACCGTTGGAGCTCGAACAAAATCGATATTTTTCCCTTAATCTCCAATAAATTTCCTGTCATCGTACGTAGGATTTTTTGATTATGTTGAAAAATGAAAAATTGACAACGTTTTAAAAAAAAAATCAGGTTTTCGGACGCAAAAATAGACATAAAAGCTTGCACCGAAGAGCCATTTTTTAAGATAAAGAAAAACGGCTACGTACGATGACAGAAAAAATTGTGTAGAATTCAAAAATTTAAACCGCGTTCAAATCGGACGAACCGTTTCTGAGTTATGATGTCCGCCAACTTTGAAAACATGGTTTCGAGATAATCGCAATTGAAGTTTTGAGTCCAGTTTTTCATCAAATTCGTTTACATACCTTCAGTGTGCTACACGGCTTCGCTTTTCGGCCTGTAACTTTGGAACGGAGTGTCTCATGAACTTTGGGTAAAGTTTACGATAAAGTAGACACTCCAAAGAATTTTTTAAGCCAAAATAAAAAAAATCGATTTTTTGAAACTTGCAGAGTGTACTACCCCCTTAAATAAAATGCAATATATGTTTTATATGTCTACAACATAAATAACACACACAACTATTGTATATTATATTTCTCACATTTTCTTTCTAATATTGCAAGCAACAAGGAAAACATAATTGAGGATACTAATTTAGTAGAAAAGAAATGGATATATTAACTGTTTGTTTTTATTATTTTTTTTTACTTACTGAATAATAAAGGACACTTGGATAAAAAATGTGCTAGTGCACTTTACTACTAATGTACGAAAGTAGTTCCAAAAGTATAGGATCTGACGTATAGATAGTGATTGTTGTTTGAATAGAATGACTATGGTAAAAAGTACCTTATAAAGCTTAAGCTTGAAGTTTGACGACATTAAGTTGTTTAGGTATTTGTTTGGGGCAGCCGTAAATAGGTGAACACAATTTTAGTCTGAATTTGTAAACATATAGAAAAAAATTGGTCATTGTTATGTGATACAATAGGCCTCTCATTCTGGTTTGGCAGGAAAAATGATTTAAAATTAATATTAAAATGCAAAAAATATTAATTTCCAATAATTTTTCCTGCCAAATCAGAATGAGTTAAAGAAAAAAGTTACTTAGTTATTATGTAGCTAACTTTTTTCTCTATTTTACTGAATTTTTTCAGATTTTTTGAGCAAATTTTAAAAAAAATCTCAAGGGTGCAGCTTTATGTTTAACATTAAATATCTCGAAAAATAGTGACTTTATCGTTACGAAAGAAAAGTATGTTTTTTACACAGAAAGTATTGGATAATCGAAAAATTGTGCTAAAATGACAATTCCGCTAGTGGCGTAGAATTTAGGAAGGATCAACCTCTCACTTGCCCCTGTTGTACGCCACTGGCAGTAGCCAGAAACTTTTATTTAACATAATTTAGTATGGTGTATACGGTACCTACACTTCCTGCCAAGTATGATAAGGATACGTCAAATAGTTTTAAAGTACTGGGCAAAAATCGTTTATAAATTTTTCAAGTAAGGTTCAAGTAAGGAGCCACATTTTATCTAAGTGATTTGCGTTAAATCTTCATATTCTGAGCCCAGGATACTCCAGCTAAAATATTTCAATTACTCTGTATATATTACATACGTTCAATATTAAACGCAAAAGACATATTTCTTAAGCTAAATACTCTCACCAGTATAATTTTCTGCAAGTCTTTTTTTTTGTAGATTTCACCAAAAATAACGAAACTTGAATGGTTATCTGTTGCTAAAATGCAAGAAAAATACCGGAATATTCGCTGGTTGGATTTCTTAAAAATTGAAGAATCAGCTATAAATGTTGATAATGATACTATATTTATAGATTTGGTAAGTATGTGTACAGAACTTTTCAAAAAGTTTGCAAAGATTTTATAAACTTTTGTTAAACAATGCATTAAACATACCACTATTATTACCGTTACACTGTACAAGTAAAAAAGTAGTAGTGAATATATTGTAACGCATAATGGGTATGATGTATGTATGTTTGTGTGTATGTTCGAATGACGCGATCTATCAATTACCACATCCTACCTGTATTCAAACTAGAGCATGTTCAGCAATAGCAGACTTATCTGGATGATTTAAATAAATTGACCTTTTATATTCTGTCAATCTAGTAGAAACAGTTCTGCCTGTCTGTCGCAACATAAACCTTACCGCATTCACAAGGTGTTCTATATATATATATATATATATATATATATATATATATATATATATATATATATATACATATACATACATACACCCGAAGATTAAAGAGGAATAATATCTTTTACGCTCTTTAAGTGGTCAATCCTCATGTTATTTGTTTTTTTTTTTTTATAAAATATAATATGTTTTGTTTATTATTTGAATTGATTGTAGGTACCAGTTGCAATGGAAGAATTTGATAGATTACTTGAGCATACATCCAAACGTGCGATTGCTAATTATCTATCATGGAAAGTATTAGAGGAAACACTAGATATGCTACCTATTGATTTATTTGAAGCAAAATCATTGTATCAGCTTCAAACTGCAGGAAGATATGATGGTCCACTTAGATGGCAAACTTGTGTTAAAAAAGTTATTAAGTATTTCGCTCCAACAATACTATCAATGTATAAAAAGAAATATCTCAAAGAAGAAAGCTTAAACGAACTAAACGAAATTAAAAAAAATATCCAAACAACAATTCGAGAAGTACTACAACCAGTCGATTTGAAACATTTGAATTATTTGAAAACAAATATACTACGTACAACAATATCTATGAACATACCAAAAGAATTATCGAATATATCGTATGTGGACAATTTGTATAGAGACGTAAGTAATAATTATCAAAATATAATTGATGCAAAAGTACACTGTAAAAAAAAAATTAACGAAATTACAGAAAAATAGTAGTAAAATTGATTCTTCTTTTACTATTTATTACATTTAATAAAAAAATTAACACAACTTTGGTTTAAAAAAATAAATAAATGAGTGATTTAATGTACCTACCTTTATAAATTTCAGGTTGAAATAAACGAAAACGCTTACTTTGAATTAGAAATAAATTTGAGACGCGAATTAAGCAAATCGAAATGGATAATTGATACGATTAAAAAATATAGCAATTATTTTTATAAAATGGTAGAGTCTTATTTTGAAAAATTGGATGATATGGAAATAGGTAACACAAACATATATACGAGGATAGTCTCAGAAGTACCCGACCTGACGTATAGATGGCGGTTTTTGTTTGAAAAGGATGACTATGGTAGAAAGTACCAAACTTACTAAGCTTAAGTTTGAGGTTTGACGACGCTACGTTATTTAATACTTATTTGTTTGGCAGTCATCTATAGTAAACGCGCTCTCAGAGTGAATGTTAATATGGAAAAAATTGGACATCCTTATATATGATACAATACTTACATTTGAAAGACCACTCATTCCAACGCCAATTTCAAAGCGGAGCTAGATTGTAATTTAGGGAGTGGGGGAGGTAGTCTGCTCCCTTCGTTTACAACAGTAAAATATTGGATGGGGCAGAGTTTAAACGAGAAGGCCGTATAAGCTGCCAAGACGAAGATTGCAATGGTCGATCAAATGAGGTGACCACACACACCATGAATTGGTGAAGAAAATCCACACAAAATAATATTGGATTTGAAAAAGTACTGTACATCTCACGCATATTAACTGAAAATTTAAACATGAGAAAGCTGTGCGCAAAATGGATGCCGCGATGATTACTCACAATGGAACAAAAACGCCGAGCGTCGGCGTCGCGTGAAAATATATTTCAATCGAATGTTTGGCGGGCGAAGTTTTACACCACAGCCGAGTTTTTGCGTCGATTCATAACCATATGAATGGAAACATATGAGTCCACCATCAATTCATACTTGAAACGAAGGAACAGACAAAATAATGGACTAAAAGGGTAGAATCGGCTCCAAAAAAGGTTATTTTGAAGAGAGCTCGACGATTTTCACTAAATAAACAGTGCATCTTTTTTCTTGTTAGGTCGTTTACATCTGGAACTACCCTCGTATTTTAATATAGAACTTTAAATTCATGGAGATTATTACCTATTTTATTACAGCGTTATCACCATGTCTATTTCAAAATTTATTATTTACGAAAGGAAGACCAACCAGTATGAACTATGCTATCGTAGGATATAGTGTTGGATTTATGACGGCACTTCAAGCCAAAGTATTGATTCAATCCGTCCCAGAGAAAATTGCTGGAGGAGAAGCTTATGTTAAACAAAATCAATGTTTGAAAGAGCAATATGATATGTTTAACTACTCAGATATTACAAATACAGGAGTGAGTAATATTAATGTTTAATATATAATGTTTAGAATGATGTATACAGTAGTCGAAATAAAAAGGACATGTATGTATATATATATATATATACATATATATAACAAGTTACCGTAGAGGTCCAAAATAAAATAGTCGAGAAGCATGTAAAATCATATTTTATATTTTACAACAAATATTCAAAATGAGCTTTTTGAACTTAAATACAAACAAGACATCGACGAATCAAAGAATGGTATACGAGAATCATGGTAATATTAGAACGAGTTTGATTTAATAATGCTAACAACCACAATTCTTTCCACCAATTCTAGAGTTTAAAATAAATTAATTGTTTAATGTAAAAACTAAAACCAATATTATCTCGCTTATGAGACAACTTTTACGAAGGCGTTTGTAAGGTTTATCGACTCCTTTTGAGATTTACTATCGCCCCCTCCTAAAAGGATATATATATATATATATATATATATATATATATATATATATATATATATATATATGTTAAAATGTAATTTCCATTGCAGTTTAGTCTTGATGGTGTAGTCCTTTATGAATTTGACAATTTAGCTATACAAATAGCATATACAGCTTATACCAAATGGACTAATCAACATCAAGAAGGAGATTTACAATTATATGGCATACCTTATTCATCAAGGCAATTGTTCTGGATAAATTATGCCCAATTTCAATGTCACAAAACCAAAATACAAACAGCAACACCTACTTTTCGTAAATTGCAGGTTATGTCAGCACTTAGAATTTCAAAGGAATTTAATCGAGATTTTCAGTGTCCATTTGGATCATATATGAATTTGAAACACAAATGTAAATGTATAACGTCTCTTTGTTAATTTTTCCCCGTAACAAATAAATAAATAAAAACAAAACCTTTCCCGAAATATTCATACTACATCCATACTTTTTAACGACTCCGCATAAATTTGTATAGTGTTGCCCAAAAAATCGACAGCCATAAAGAAAAATAAATAGTTATTTGTTTGCTGAAAATTATTAATACGGGGCTTTTTGTTGCTTGTCAAAAAATTTAAAATGTACTAGCCGGGGATGTACTAATATTATTTCTGACTTGACTTACTACTTTGAAAAACTTTCAAAATATCATTTTAAGCCTTTGTAGAAATTTTGCGTTAAAAATGCCAAACAAATTTTTTTAAAAATGAGTGTTTTTAGCCATTTAATTATTAATTAACCCATTAAAGCCGAAATTTTTTTTTGAAAAAAAGTTATGGGAATTGTTAGCAAAGGTAAGAAGAAAATGCATATTATTTATAATTATTATTATTCACTATTTAGAAATCACAAAAAAAGTGATGTTACCATATGGTTACACGTTACACTAGGCTTTTATAGAGTACAAAATTAGAAAATAAACAATTAACGATATATGATTTTTTTTGTAACTATTTATTCTGTACGAAATATTTTAAATCATTCGATGCAAAGACCTGCGTTGCACTTGCAGCACTGTGTTCTTTCAACTGAAGAGCACCCTTCACCTGCACAATGTCTTTTTTTTGAATTTGGTACTGGCTCAACTAAATTGTTTATATTGTCGTAACGTATATATCATCTGAAATTCTGTTACGCTGAACAAATTATCCGTGTAAATCTGATATACCAACGGTCCAGATGATTTTCCAAATTTTAACTCATAATCTGTATTGGAATTGGGATTTTTGCCCTGGTAAATTTCAAAATTGATGAGATAACCATTTTCTGCGTTCAAACACCACACTTTGTAGCCAAAGCGGATAGGCTTTCCTCGGATACACTGTTTGCATCCATGCCTTCCATAATACCTCACCATACTTTCATCAAAATTATATTTTCAACAGGTATAAAATATTTAAGAAAATTTTGTTTTAGTTTTTCTGCGAGCGGTCTGATTTTTCAAATTTTATCCTCCCTGTTTATTTCTGTGATAATTTGCGCAGTGTATGAATCTCATTATTTGAATAAATCTATCCCTTCGCATAGTTTCACACACCATTTCGTTTCGCATATCTCGACAGGAATCCCAATATCTTCGTTTGCCTGGAAGTTCATTGTAACCACTAAGTATTAGAATCCCCATAAAACATTTTATTTCTTCTACAGTAATTTGTGGATCCGAGCAATTGAGGAATAATGCATATTTTTGACTCTCTGTAACTATCAAATTGAAAACGCTGTCATCCATAAACATTTCAAATAATTCGACAGGTGATTTATTCCAAAATTCAGAAAAATCTGACTTCGGAAAAGTTGTAGATTTTTCTAAATCCCCCATGATACATATCTTCTCTGTCTTATTTTCTTCTTCTATATTCTGTATATCTTCAACACACCTTTCGCTTCCCGCATATCTAATTTCAGCCGGTGCCGATAACTGACGAGTTGGTAAATTATCTACTAAACCTCCTTAATCTTCCTCTGCTGAATCCTCATCAATATTTTCATTAGGTTCCGGAGGAGCAATATAAATTTCTTGTGCAAATTTATCTTCATCTGAACTATATATAATATCTAGGGCCTGTTGCAAGGAAAACCAAGATCTAAAAAAAAATGCACCTGTATTAGCCTAGTGTAACCATATGGTAACACATTGAAATGTGCCGTAATATTCCAGATTCATAATCATTGTAATTATTTTGAAATTTACAGTTTTGTAGCGCCATATTTAACAAACTTAAAAAACAACTTCATTGGTAATTGCAATGTAATACAAAAAAATAATTATACTTACGCAAACTTGAAGTCCATGTTTTTCGATGTGATTTGAGTACACTGACTTTAAAATAGATATATTTCAAATATAATGAATAATACAACGAAATTTTTATGCAGTACGTGCAACACAGTATCTAGAATATGAATAACACCACTTCAAACCAAAGAATGAAACATAACAATAATAAACATGTAACAAAAATGAACAAGTCAGTGTGACCATATGGTAACTATAGGACTTAATGGGTAATAATATGTTGGAAAAAATTATTACATAAATTTATTAAATAATTTAAGATTTGCAAAATTAATATTATTTCATACAATTTATGACATTCACTAATAATTAATATTTAACACGTATTTTTTTTTGAATTCATATAGGTAAATATTGGCCTAATTAATTTTTTTTTGGATAAATTATTAAAAACATTTTCTATATGATGTGGACTTCATTGTCTAAACTGTATGTATTTAATTAATTATTTTATTAACATTATTAGAAAAATGTAAAAATATAATATAGGATTCTTTTGACAATATAAATCTCTATGTAAAATATAATACATATAAAATTGTTAAAAAATTTGATTAAAATTGAGTAAATAATATGGTCAAAATAAAATGTTAAAAATTTTGTTAGTTTTTTTTTTATCAAAAGTAGGCAACATTGCGTAAATTAAAATAATTAAGCATCAGAAACATTAAGTTTCCAAAAATACAAAAAAAAATATTGATAATGCAAAAATAAGATGAGATAGCCAGCTGTCATCTGGTGGGAACGATTAGAAGTATGTATAGGTGTATAGGTGCGTTCTTTCGTTCAAAGGACCGGGAGTTTTCACTTGAATAGCAGAACATAAACCGTGAAAAACTTTGAACCGATTCCGACAGATGACGTGCCAAGTTTTTTAAATGATTTTGTATTCGTTAGATGTCACTAGCTTAATTAAACTAATTAATTAAATTAATTAAAACAATTAAGATTTGAAGACGATTTTTGTTTAGAAATGTCAAAAATTTATCAGGTAGAAACAGGGACGACCTTGGTAGAAAATATATGTACATGTTGGAAAACGAAATATTATTTTATTCTTAATTTTGTCTTTATTGTGCGAACTGAGTTTTGCGATCGTGATACTTTTTTTAAAATATTTGGACCCTGCCTCTATTTGCGATTATCAAATTGGATTTGGAATACTGGATAATTTGGTTTATCATTGGCTGTGTTTTTGGTACTTGATTTGGATTTTCAACTGATTTATGTTTGGTTACTGACGATAATTGGGCGCTTTCGTACACGGCTTTCTTTTATGAATATTATTTGATATTTAGGAAGGTAAGTTAAACATTTTATTACTGCATATGAATAAAAAAGCTATTGAAATTAATACCCTGTATGTATCTTATGGCAATTTTGTAATGTATAATATTTTTTTATAGATCCAATATTCTTGTTGCGTACCGTCTTGCGTCCAGTACCAGAATCAAAGGAAATGTCGGTTTCCAAATCCGGATTTTTTTTATATTATTTATGGTAAGGTTATATTGTAACCACTAAATGAAAAATATGAATTATCTATTTTTTTGCTCTATATTTTATATTTTCATTTTAATCGAACAATGCATAATGCATAAAATCATAAATAAAATTTGAACATATGAGTAAAGAACGAATAATAATTCTATATTTACTATAAACATAAAAAATATTTTGTTATTATATACACCGTTTATATTCATATCAATTATTTTGTTAAATAAATTGAATGAATGAAATTAATTGTAGTCGCCCAACAAACACAGGGAACTTATCATAAGATGAGATGTGGCAAATTTTGATATATTTAAAATATTAGAAATCTTTCAGAAAGTTGTTTATTATGATGTTTGTTTGAGGCAATCGTATCAATTATGTTTGCTATAAATTACTTGAATTATATTATTCTATTCTATAAAACGTTTCGGTATTCTATCAAATATTACTATTGCGAAAACATTTGATTTAACAATATCTTTTTCAATTTTAACATACAATATTATTTTCTATGGATATGCACATTCAACTATACGAGTTTTCAGATTTAAAAAATCCGTTATAAGAAACATATTTTTATTATGAGACCGAGTGTCTTGTAGAAATAATTTTTAAAAAGATCATATATAATTTTTTCCTCTTATTTATTTTACATTCATACGTGTATATAGGTTTTTATTAACTCTATGAAACAGAATTTTTTAGCCAAAAAATTGCATCCATTTATTTAACCAATGGTTGGTGAGATAATAAGAAATTATAAAACATATTTCTAATTTTAAAAAAATAAATAAAGTAATAGCAATTTTTTAGTGAGATCGGAATACATCAACTATTTCATAAATCAAGTATCATAACTTAACTTTAATAATGAATATTTTCAAGTTGTTATTTATTTATTTGTAAAATGTGCAATTTATATTTTATATATATATATATATATATATATATATATATATATATATATATATATATATATATATACACACAATATTATTACATTATATTATATTTTATATTTTTATATTTATATTTATATTATTTTTTGTACTTTTGTACTGTAACACTGAACATTGTATGTTAATAAAGTTTTATATATTAAATGTAAACTTTGTATTAATTTTAAATTTAAATAAATGCGCGAAATTCAAAAATGTACACTAGCGCCACACGAAAGCAAGCAGAGCGGAATTGGTACAAAGTATCTGTTTGATGACGTCACATGGTCATGCCTGTTTATCATTGAGTGCGCCATCCCGGTCGTCCCTGGTTCAAAGCAAAAAGATCAAAATTCAAGATAATTTTCGTTCAAGTGATGAACCTACTCTCATATAAATATATGTATATATAAATATAAATATAAATATATATATATATATATATATATATATATATATATATATATATTTATATATTCTATAATATAATATAATAATAAAAATAATAATAATACCTATGACGTCATTGGTGGGAAGTTATGACAAGAAATTTGTTGGTTAGCTGCAAATACTTGTTGACATATGTAATTGTTCCCGCCAGAAGTAAATTATTAGTACATACGTTTCATCAGTCTCTTTGCACAGTTAAATATTATTATTAAAAGTTATAAATATAATTTTAAAGAAAAAATGATAGAATTTAACGAAGATACACTACCAAATATTCTACCTTTATACTATAAAAGGTTATTTCCAATTCAACCGTACTCTAAATGGTTAAGTTACGGTAATATATAATACATTGATTAGTTCTTAATGTTTTATACGTAATAAGAAAATTTGATTATAGGTCAAAGAAATTACTTAGGCTACCGTGAAATATCATTTACATTAGCTGGTGACATTTACATACGATATCAGTCATTTAGTGACAAGAACGAGTTGATGGAAGCGTTACAAAAGCGGAATCCGATTAAAATTGATATCGGTGCGATTTACAATGCAAAACCTCGTGAACGACACATGGTATCTAGTCTTAGGCCAATTGCGAAAGAAATTGTCTTTGATATTGATATGACAGACTATGATGAAGTCCGTGTTTGTTGTAGTGGTGCCGATGTTTGTACAAAATGTTGGAAGTTTATGATAATTGCTTGTAAGATTCTCGATGCAGCTTTAAGAGGTAGGTTAATTCATTTATGAAATATTGTGTTGAATGTTTATAAGTGCAAAGTATTCGTATTTCAGAAGGGTGATTTGATGATGTAAGCTGCTTTGGATATTTTTGATAGAAACTTAAATGTTTCCAGAAATGATGTATGATGTATGGTAGTGAGTGTTTAGGTTTGGCTGCAGAAGGCTTAAAAAGGAAAATAACTGTTGTAGAAATGTGATTTTTACATGGAGTGTAACTAGAAGTGTATAAAATTGAAAAAAAATGTTGTAAAAGTTGATCAGTTCAGATGGTTGGTCATCTTGAGCGAATGTCTAATGAACGTTTCGGTTAAAACAATATATCTAGAAAATATTGAAAGTATACGAATAGATGGGGTGTGGTATGATTAGAGGCGCACAGATGGGAGGGGGGACCGTTTGACAGGCCCCACTGAAGGAGGGGCTCCCTTTCGAGTACAAAAAAGCGAGAGAGCTAGATTTTGATATTATAATCCAAGAGTTTGCTCGTGTTAAGGCACGGAAAATTCGTTTCTGATGTTTCTGACTGAATTTCTAGAACTTTATTTGTAAAAAAAGAATGTAATTTATTATAAATTTAATTACTACTGTTACTTATCAGTTTTTTGCCCCAGGCCCCGCAACCTCTCTGTGCGCCCCTGGGTATGATTGAGAAAGTGGTTTGATGAAGAAGCAAAAGTTACTTATCTTGATAGAATGCTTTTGTATGTAATATTTTAGAGGATTTCGGCTACGAACATCTATTGTGGGTATTTTCTGGACGTCGTGGTATTCACTGTTGGGTCTGCGATGAATCAGCCCGTAAGTTAAATTCAATTGAAAGAGGAGCCGTTGCAGAGTATTTGAATCTAATTAAGGGCGGTGCGGCCAGAGCGAAAAAAGTTACATTACCCAGAGAACAAATACATCATGCTATTGCGTAAGTATATCAACAAAATGGTTCTCGATAAAATTGAAAAATATTAAAGTTTTTTTTTTGCAGGAGAGCTTTATCAATAATTGAAACATATTTCGAAGATGTATGTTTGATTGATCAAGATATATTGGGAACGGACGAGAGAGTTAACAACTTTATAAAATTAATTTCAATTGATAAGGATGAAATGGAACAATTTAGGAAAGCGATAATGACTGAAACTACTTCGAAAGAGCGTTGGCATGCATTTGTAGCTCATTGGAAATCGTTAAAAGCTGGTGTAAGTTTGTTTGTTTTTTTTTTCTCAACATGTACAAATTAAAATAATAAATAGTTTAAACTTTAAACAGAACAACTTCAGATAGAGAAGTTCCGTTTATTTTATATTAAAATTTGACGTTTCGATATAAATACGTTTACAACAGTCTCATCAAATACAGTTACTTATTATTTTTAAAATAATTATAAATTCTAGAAAATAAGTAGATAGTTTGAGCATTTGATCTATTAATTGAATAAGTACATTTTTATTTTCTTTTATTCTCAATTTGATTTATTTTAGGGCACATTGAAGAAATCAATGCGGAATTTAGTGGAAGAAATAATGCTACATTTTACCTATCCCCGTCTTGATATTAATGTAAGCAAAGGAATGAACCATTTATTAAAATCACCATTTTGTGTTCATCCGAAAACTGGAAAAGTTTGCGTTCCATTCAATCCGAAAGCTGTTGAGAAATTTAATCCTTGTACAGTGCCAAATATCACGTAAGTAATTAGTTTTAAATTATTATTATTATTATTATTGTTAAACAATCAATTTTTTTGTCAGATTATTAGTAGACGAAATCAATGCTTATGATGCAAAAACTCAAGAACAGGAAAAGGATGATTTTAAATCGAGTAAAACAACATCGATTCGTGATTATAAAAAGACGAGTATGTTAAAAGCTGTTGTTATTTTCGAAGAATTTGTTCGGAAATTGGAAGCGGATTGGAAAGGGAAAAATATTGAAACTAGTGGTAAATATTCATTTCATTATTTAGTTTACAATCTATTTGTTGATTGATTGATTTTTATTGGTTTCAGACCGTCAAATGACTTTCTAACTTATTTATATGATGTAAGTGAAAATGTAATTATATAATTTTTATATCAAAATATTTTTTTTAAGAAATAAAAAAAGTTATAACATTAACTTACAATAGAAATTATTTTATAATTTACCTAATTATAATTTTACAAATCTTAATTCACAAGCCTTTTTGAACACGAAAAATAAATTGGTTCCTATTGATAGCTCATTTCTAATAACGTTTTCAACTTACTATTTCAGTGCGCTCTAATCCAATTGTTTCTAGAAACATTATACAAAATTTATCTGGCCACTGGATTAGTGAGCACTGAAATAGTAAGTTGAAAACGATATAAGAGTTCTATTTAGTTTTATGTGTATGTGTATATTTCAAAATTTCAAATATGTATAAAAAAAAATTATATAACAGAAAAAGGAAAAAGTACTTTTTTGAAATATATACACCGACAAATAAAGAATATTGTTACTATGTTTTAATTCACCTTCTAATATACTAAAGGATTAAGGGCATTTCAAGGCAAACAGGCTATATTCAGACAGGTAGTGGGAATACAAAAAAAGGATAATTTTACATTCGATTTATTCGTTTAATACTACATATTTATGGTAACTAATTATTAGAAAAATTTGCTAATTTATGTACAATTAATAATTTAATAACAATTTTTATATATTTACAGAAGTAGCATATAAAAAAAAATAATCAAATATTTAATTGTCAATATTTTCTTTGTTTATTATTATTTTGATTTCAAAAAAATATATATGTTGTTAATTGTAATAAAGATGAATCATATATTTTTTCAAATAAAATGTAAAATATGTGTGAAATAAATAAATAAAATCGCATTTTTGAAGGAAAATGATTGAAATACTATAATAACAATTAACAACATATATATTTTTTGGAAATCAAAATAATACTCCTAATAAACAAAGAAAATATTGACAATTATATATTTGATTAATTTTTTTATATGCTATATCTGTAAATATATAAAAATTGTTATTAAATTATTAATTGTACATAAAATTAGCTAATTTTTCTAATAATTAGTTACCATAAATATGTAGTATTAAACAAATAAATCGAATGTAAAATTATCATTTTTTGTATTCCCACCACCTGTCTGAATATAGCCATTTGTTTGCCTTGAACTGGCCTTAAATCATAGCTCTTTGGTATATATATATTAAATGAAAAAAATTAATTCAATTTCTCAAAATAAATTTAATTTAATTCTCATTCTGAAAATAACATCCAATTCCGAACACATATAATTCAAATATATAATAAATAACAGCATTTGGAATCAGTTCCGAACTGTCCCTCTAACTTGTACCAGTTCCAAACTAGTTCAGAATTTAGTTTGGAAAAATACAGGAACATAGTTTTCATCAAGATGATTTAATATATGATTCATTCATCACACATCAGAAGATTTACATGTCATCATTTTAGATAAAAAAAATTACTAATTATTACATGGCTTAAACCATTTAATAATGATAATTTATATAATAAATATTTCATAATAATCTTCTAGATTCTAGAATTATTTTTTATGCAGATAGTACAAAAAATCTTTTAGATCTCATTATATAAAAGTACTCAAACGTACGTCTTCAGGATAACTGATACAAATGATATTTACAGTAAATAAATAGAACATAGAAACAAGTTACTAGATAACAAATAAGTAACTAGATCATAAAAATAAATAAAGCTAATATTGCTCAACTTGCTTTAGAGATAAGAGAAGCTATAGAAATTTATAAAGATTACATCAATCAGTGTGACTAATAATTGCATTTAAATAAAATTTGGCTTCCATTAATTAAAAATTTATAAAAAAATTCTGATCTACTTACATATATTTTGTTACGTCTAGTAACTTGTTTCTATGTTCTGTTTATTTACTGTAAAAGTTATTTATATCAGTTTTCCTGATGAAGACAGACGTTGAGTTCGTTTAAAATGTTGATTATTAATAAATATTAATACAGAACTTAAACCTAAAGTCGTTTTATTTTATAGATATTCTAGTAAATGTATTTTTGATGACGTGTGCATCTATTTTTATTGATGTGATGGATAAATCTCATACGTATCATTACTAAATTGACCTTAGTTTTCATAACCACTTAATTATTATCACAGAATTATGAAAGTTTTATAAAGTTAAGGGGGATATACCTTTCTCAAAGATATCAAACCGCGGTTTTTTGATGATGAAAATATAGACTTTATACTTCTTTCAGGAATTTTTATTTTTACTTTTGTTGGAAATCGTCCGACTTCTAACCCTTTCTTTGCAACTCTGCAAAACTGGACGGCTGTGCGGTAACAATGATAACTTCTTCCCTGTTTCATCTAGAATAAAAATTAAAGGACACTTTTGAAGTATGATATATTATCTGGTTTTTGTCCCTAATTAATATTTCTGGGAAAAAAATTGGGTCTAAAACCAGATAATAAATATATCAAAATTCAAAAGTGCCTTTTGATTTTTGTTCCAGATGAAACAGGGAAGGAGTTATCATTGTTACCGCATAGCCATCCGGTTTTGCAGAGCTTCGAAGAAAGGGTTAGAACTCGGACAATTTTGAACAAAAGTAAAATCAAAATTCCTTGAAAGAACTTCAAAGCCGCGGTTTGATATCTTTATAGTTTCGAAGAAAAAAATTCATAAAATTTGCCGATTTTTTTAGGTTGAGAAAGGTATAATTATATACCAGCCTCTTAATACATGAAATTAAACAATACGTTGACCAGCAAATTGAAAACTACTATTATTATGAACACTGATATTATATCGATTTAATACGGGTTCATATTTATGGAATAAACTATTGTTTGTCGTTTCTAAAAATTGTCTACGTAATTTTTTCTTTCGACAATAAACGACACATAACCATCCGGTTAACGGTATTAAAGCAAATACGAGCGGTATCAGAAACAGAGAATAAAATGATGTCGTAGTTTCGGTGAAATCTTTCTTTAAACTCAAAACTTCGACAAACACATCTCTGCTACTATTACCAAATAAATTTACCGCTAGACAAGTATAAATTCCCGTATCATTTTCATTCGATTTTTCTATAATTAATTTACTAATATACATATTACTATCGAGTTCTTTTTGACTGCTTTTCAAACTTAGATAGGTTTTATTTTTGTACGGTATGGATAGATTTACTAGGTTGGAATTGGCGGTACTTAAATGCTTCACCCATAAAATACTGGGCGGAATTTTTAAGCTATGAACGATGCATTGAACGACAATTTTTTCATTTTCCAATTTCGTTGTATTAATTGGTTGAATATCGACTATATTCGGTTTCATTTCATCTGTAATTCGTAGACGTTCTGAAAAATAAATATATATATATATATACATTTTCTGAAGATAATACTTATTAATAATTTCAAGATCCAACAATATAAACAGTAGATTAATAAGAGAAACAACAGAACAGGGGGTGGAAACTGACATAGGACTAAATTTGCCGCTATATTATTTTGCTGGTGCAATACTAGATGGCATGAGAATGTACTTTCTGAAGATAGTTTTCTTTTCGTGTTACTAGATGTCGTTCATGGTTTGCATTTTTATTATATTTTTATAAATAAGTAGTATTTTCTGATAACATGATTGTTGAAATGTCTATAAAGTAAATTCGCTTACTTTATAGATATTTTCTAATCATGTTATCAGAAAATAATTTAGCTTGAAAATTTAAATAAAAGCAAAGACCCGAACCCGAAGAAAACAAAGTCTATAAAATCCATACTAGTGACATCTATTATTGCACCAGCATAATAACAACTGTGTCATAAAAATTAACATGGGAGATTCCCATCTTGAGCGTAAGCGATATAGTTAATCTATGAACAGAACATTATTATTGTAAAAATACTTATCTGATTTCAATAAAAATCTAACTTCCTCTTTTCATTCATAAATTGTATTTTTGTAATCTAGTTACTTGCTTGTGTTTGTTTATTATTTATGTCATTTGTTTAGTATATCGAAACATCCATCGTCGAATTTAAATCAGGGCTTCGAACCGTTATATTTTTCGTTCCGGTTTAATTAAAAAAATATATATCGGTTTGATTCCGGTTTTTGTTTCGGCAAAAATAACGTTTTTTCTTTTTTGTTTTCGGTTTAGTTCCGAGTGATTAATTTTATCAATGATTTTATTTGTATTGAAAACTTATTTTTTACCATAATTTAGAACATTTTATTCCCAATTTTATAATAAGCATACTACATAAATTGATACAATAATATAATAATTATTAATTAATTAAAGGTATAATAATTAGAAGTATATAATATAATTTATTATTCGATTAAAATTAAAAATAATAAGGAACTACGGTTTCTAAATTTTAATTCAAAATCTATTTTGTGAAACGCATATAAATTTTAACTCGAATTAAATTTAATCCAGTGTTAGATAACTCTCGAATTAACTATTATTTATGAATTCTGGAGGGCCATTCGAAACTACACTTTCTAGTTGTAAAGTTTGCTATCTTGCGTGATATGAGGGTTGCCTAAATCTAAATTTTACCATTTCAAATTGACCTTATGTGGTTTTAATCATTCTATCAGTTCTAATTAGTTAATTTATTAAAATTGTTTATCTATTGTTAAGTAAATCATAAATGGCTTGGATAAAAGCACAGGAAATTTGTGTGCTTGTGCTTTTAAAATTGAAAAAAATACAATTTCTGTTTATCTTACCTACCTATTACATGGATTTGTTCCACTTTTATAATTCTTTTTTCATCAGTTTCGGTAAAATATTGATAACATCGATACATACCGCTATTATTAGCGGTAGCATTTTCCACAATAAGGACAGACAAACATTTTTCATGGTTAACTTTATTCGACAGTTGTATCCATTCATTTATTTCATTATTATGGCATCGTGGCGTATTGGAAACATCTGGAGCACATGCCTATAGAGGAAAATCAAATAAACAAACTTTCATCAAAATATACAAACTTTTTTTCTAGTTGGCTGACAAATTTACGACTATAAATTTAATTTTATATTTATTTTTTCATTGTCATAGTTGATAACTGTTTATAATAATTTATACATGTAATAATTAAGTAATTTATAATAAATATTTTTATTAATATAGTAAAAAATCTTTCAAAACTTCTTATTTTGAAGAAAAATGCTTTAGGTTGGATGTTCTGTTAGATGTTAGAAAATCTTCAAGATGTGAAATTAACAGTAGATTGATAAGAGAAGCAATATAAATTTACAAAGAAAAAGATAACATCAATCAGGGTTAATTTTTTTTACGAAATTTTGTAATCTACTTATTTGGATTTTGTTAACTAGTAACTTATATTTATATATTTCTTCGTGATGATGATATAACTGTAGTATATCGACACGTCGAATTTTAATATAAAATAAAACAGAACTTCTTCTTTATTTTAAGGAATTTTGAAAGATTATTTACTATGTTAAAATAAAATAAAAATTAATTAGGAAAAAATAATAAAATTTCTATTTATTTGTCTTGATTTCCACTCGTATTTTTTCTTTTTTTTATTAAAAATTGACGACCGCGGTTTCAACCAATATATTGGCCATCATCGGGTCTGGTACAGAATTAAATTAAATAATTTTCATCAAAAAAAAAAATTATTACAATTTACAACAAAAAAAAAAGGTTTCGTTACGGTTATTGTAAGTCGTATTTTGAAAAATAAAATATTAGTTAAGGTTTTCTGTTTGACCAAACAAGACCCTGATTAAAACATATTTATGATTGTTATTTTTAGATAAAATATTTTTTTGTATATTTTCAAAATAACATAACAACATATCGTATCATATTTATACATTTTGGAGGTTTGTTTCATTCCGAATATTATTAACATAAAATAAAAAAAGCTTTAGGTTTAAGTTTTCTTTAATTTTATGTTAAAATTCGACGATATATAAACGTATATCATCACCAGGAAAAAATATATACAAATAACATAAATAAAAAACAGAACTTGAACCTAAAGCTTTTTATTTTAATATAATAAGGTTCTGAAAGATTTGACTCAATTTCGAACAGAAATAAACAAAAAAATAATAATACCTTAAAATCCCATTTAAGATCATTCGATATATTGTTACAAGTCTTCGTGGAACATTTGAGTTTAATGTACGCACCAGCTGGAAACTGCTTTTCCGCTTCCTGTTTTAAAGTTTCTGGATAATCTGTGTTGACAAAACATAGATAACACATTCATACAAGTGTGGCGATAAAAAATAATTCATTTCTCACTATAACTATAAACGCAACTTCACAAAAATGTAAAACATGCACATTTTATTAATTAACAAGAATAAAAAAAAAATAATAAACTTTAACAAGTATTAATGTTACAGTAATAAACAAGTATTTATTTATTTACTTAATATGAAAAAAACATTATTAGTATAACAGATAATTAATTTTTATGATTAATAAATATGTACAAACAATTAAATTTTTATTTGTGTATGATTAAATATACTTGTAAACCTAACTTAACATTCCTATATTTACTTAGTTCGAACGTAATTTATGATTTTGTAAATATTTATATCATTTTTAGTTTGTTTACATTGTTTGGTTCTATTCTTACTTGCGTCACGATTTCAAATTTGTTTTTTTTTATAAATGCAATCAATTATTAATCTTATTATTTTAAATATAAACTGCGACAATAAATGTTATAAATTGAAAACAACAAAAATAATACATATAATAATTTCCAGTTCAATTAAAAATATAAATTTTTACCAAATTTAATGTTATTAGTTCATTAAATAATAAAGAAAACAACATTGTCGCAATATATATTATATATAAAAAAAGTAATAAATAATACGACTTACCGTAGTGCATGTGTGATTGAACACTATTAAAATAAAAAGTACAAAGTAAAAAAACATGCACGATAATAATTATTACACTTTTACGAGCCGTTATAAATCGAAAACGCCACTGACACAAGCGGTTCATTTTATAGGAAACCACAAAAGCACTAAAGACGTTTTTTAAACGAGGAATAAAAGTGCCTCCACTCAGTCTGTTGTACTGTTGAACACACACACTGGAGTTTTAATGTCTGGCTTAGATCAGATTATATAAACATTTATATTACACAAAATGCCAAAACATTTGTACGATAGGAAACACACACAAGTCAATCAGTTAAATAATCCCGTAAACAAAATAGATTTTTAGGTTAAAATTGAGAACCGCCCAGACACTTTGAAATATCAACCATCCACACCTGATGTATATATTTTCAATGTCTACTTTGTAACAATATTGTTATAAGCACTAGAACTGTTTATTTATATCGAAGCCTTTCTACATTTGTCAACTAAAACATTATCTGTTAAAATTTTAGCCGGAAATATTTTGAAAAAAATTATCTAATAAACTTATAGAAATCAACGAATTTATTTATAACTTGAAGTTCTTGTGCTAAATTCACTTTTAATTAAATTTGTATATTAATATTCTTAAAAAAATAATAAAGAAATAGCATAAAATTCAAATATTTTTAATTTTCTAAAAATTACTTGTTTAATAAAAATATATTTGAATATAAAATAATATACAGGCTGGCTAAAACTTTGTAAAAACCAGTTTCCCTGACTTGACTTTTTTTCCCGGTTTTCCAGAATTTTTTTTCATTTTTCCCTGACTTTTATATTTAAACAAATGTAAATTCCTAAGTAATGTAAATCCCAAAATAGTCATTAAAATAACGATTTCTAAGTGTAGGTGTGAAAAAAAATTGGAATAAGAATAATTTTAATATACTAATAGTGAAATTCATTAATTTTTGGCCGATATTATAATAATACAAACACAAATTTGCACAAAATTTGTGAATTCGCCAAACAAATTTTCCCCCTGACTTGTCCAGGATCAACAAAATTCCATGACTTTTCCCGATTTTCCAGGTTTTGGCGACCCTGAATATATTTCAATTTAATCACATAAATTAGACAGGTAAAATTTATAAATTTCAAAAGTTTAACTGTCATTACCAAAATTATAATTTAATAAGAACGAACATTGTCTTTATTAAATTATTAACTATTTTCAAATATTGTAAATGTAATTTTCCGATATTAAAAACTGTATTCACCACTTGTACAATCCGGTATACAAATTCATTAAAAATCTCTTAAAATTATAGTTAAATCAATTAAAGATTGTCTTAAAATCTTAAAATCACATGTTATTCGCGAGCACAGTTTAACACCCGATGAAAATACTTCACAAACATGCGCGTATTTTACGTTAGGGACAAACGTTACTGAGTATGAATGGAACATGAAAAATATATTTATGTTTTGTGAAAATAGATATTTTAATAAATAATCTTATCCACTGATAATGATAACACACAATCAAACAACACATATTGCAATGTTGTATGTACAGCTTGTGTCGATTTGAGACCATACCTGACATTTGGATGGATCAACTTTTAACCTTATTGCATATTTAAATAAAACTGTGTGTTCTGTTATCACTCGGCTCGAGTAGTTTTATTGATAAAACAAATTATTTGTAAAATGTATTAGTCTGAACATGGGTAGGTATATCAGAAATAAACATACAATGAAATTGATTAATAATAATTTTTATATATATATTTATATATATTGTATGAAAGCACATAGATTCTTATATATTAGTATTTAGATAAATTACTATATAAAATTATAATATAAATTAATCCTATGCCCTCTTATTATTTACAGTTTTTTATATAATATGAAAATAATTTCAAATAATTTAAAAATAATTGATTCGATAACATATTAGGTATTTTTATAATTAATTTTACTTAATTTCAAATTAATCTTCAGTTAATGGTATATGAAATATTAAACTATAACTGTTTCAATTAAATAAATTAATATCAAAATTCATAATGTAGTAATTTACAAAATCAAAAGCACTACATAAAAAATAAAAAAATCTAATTAAAATGTAACATAATTAGTTTCAATTAGCATTCATTAAATAATTGGTAGTGAAATATTAAATAAATAAAAAGTTGATCACAAATAGAGATAGATTGACACAATTTAAGGCATATTTTCATTTCAAGCTACAAGCTTGTATAGTATTTTCTGTAAATCATTATAATTTAGTTCTACGGGAATATTAGCGGGTTTTTCTGATGCTTTGAAATATTTTATCGGTATTTTTACTTCGCCTAATTGAACTGGTACTGTCTCATGTAATGCCTAAAATTCAATACAAGTGTATTTTATTTATATTATAAATTTTTTGTTTCAATTATCTCGTATATTAATAAAACACGCTAACAGAAGATATAAATAATGAAATTTTTAATTCTACGGCAAACTTTGGCAAATAAAAATCTCATTTGATGTTAAGTAAAAAAATGTTATATGAACATTGGTTTAATTCGTTTTCATTAAGGAGTTATAAGCCCTTTTAAAAAGATTAATACGGCTTAATTCTTATTAAAAATTACCTTAAATTACAAATATAAGTTTAAAAGTTGCAAGAAATGAATCTGATTTGATGTTAAGTAAAAAAAAATGTTATATGAACATAAGGTTTAATTCGTTTGAAATAAAGAGTTATAAGCCCTTTTAAAAAGTTTAATACGGCTTAATTCTTAGAAAAATTACCTTAAATTACAAATATAAGTTTAAAAGTTGCAAGAAATGGTCTGGCTTGAATCTGATTTGATGTTAAGTAAATAAAAATGTTATATGAACATAAGGTTTAATTCGTTTGAATTAAGGAGTTAGAAGCCCTTTTAAAAAGTTTAATACGGCTTAATTCATATTAAAAATTACCTTAAATTAAAAATATAAGTTGCAAGAAATGTTCTGGCTTAAATATATTGTCTCATTATTATTATCACAGTCAACATTATATAAAATAGATATTGGTTGGGATTCTATAACTTTCGAGCTAGCGGAATCTCATGGTTAGGAACAAATAGCATTAATTTGTTATGCTCTATCGTTTTTACTACAGCTAATCTAACCGGACCATGCACTAGTTGGTCTTGATAAAGTAACAGTCGATTGTTTAATGGCTGAATAACTTAGCAGAAGCTAAGTTATTAAACAATCACAATGAAATCAAGTCTTAGCTTATCAATTTTTGCATTATTGTCATCACTAATTGTTATTGTAATAAATTTCACGTTGTTAGAATTAAAATTTAACTCAATTTCTTTAATTATAATGCAGGTATTTACTGGAAACACTATATCAACCAAGCAGAGTTATAGAATCCTTAACGAATATCTGCATACTCTTTTTTTTAAGTCGTAAATGCAATAACATTTCTGATCCGATAAGATTAAAATAAATATAACAATGGACTTACTTTGGTCATTTCGTTGGTGGGAAAAACAGCAAAATCAGCCTCGATTTTTCCGCCAAATTTCCTCCGAACTGTTTCAGCCGTAACTGTATTCTGTAGCGTATCGGCTCTTTGCTTCAGCACTTGAAGGCGATTCAGTTCGTTTAACATGTGATTTTTCGGTGCTGTTCTATCTAGCCATGCCGTTGTACCCGGTTTACGATTGGATATATCAATGACTCTTGGTGTTGCTAATGTCATTAAAATATCCTGGAATTTACAAGTTTATACACAGATATATTCGTATGAAAATGGCATGAACATAGCGAGTCAGACTGTATAAACGGAATGTGTAAAATCGTCTTTCTCGACCTAAAAAATCGACTAATTTTATGAATTTTTTTCAGCGAAACTATTAAAGATATCAAACTGCGGTTTTCTGAGGGTGAAATAATAGACTTTGAACTTGTTTCAGGAATTTTTATTGTTATTTTTGTTGGAAATCGTCTAAGTTCTAACCCTTTCTTCGAAGTTTTGTAAAATTGGAGGGCTGTGCGGAAACAATAATAACTCCTTCCCTGTTTCATCTGAAACAAAAACCAAAAGGCACTCTTGAAGTATGATATATTTATCTGGTATTTTTTCCACAAGTATTCATTCGGGACAAAACCGATCAAAAACCAGATAATATATTACACTTCAAGAGTGTCTTTTGATTTTTGTTTCGGATGAACAGGAAAAGAGTTATCATTAACTGTGTTTTTTTACCGAAAAACTCAGCTCGGATTACCAAATATCAGTAACCTTGAAATAATAACTGTTTTATTTGTCGTCTCGTAACTGAGTTGGAAGTGAGTGAATTGCTTCCCCCCTTACCGATACTGAGTTTGATATTTAGCTAGTGCTTCGCTGAAATTCAAGTGAGCGCACATGCGCAATTCAAATTTTCCTAGTTTAAAATTTGATAACGTGTTTGATACGTTGACATTTATATTTGACTATTGTGAACAATAGATATCCGGCGAGTTGCAATAAATTATCAACGCAAACAGACCAAATACATCTAATATTTTAGGTTATATCATATGTGGAACTTAGATTTTAAACGTCACTTTCAAATAAACTGTTTTATTTATCAATACAACTCACTGAGCAAAACTCAGCTCAGCACAGCTCATTTACAAGATTTATAGATCTGAGTGGAATGTAAAAAAAAAACACAGCTATTGTTACCGCACAGCCGCTCGGTTTTGCAGAGCTTCGAAGAAAGGATTGGAACTCAGGACGATTTCCAACCAAAAATAAAAAGAAAAATTCCTAAAAGAAGTTCAAAGTCTACTCTTTCAACCCCAGAAAACCGCTGTTTGATATCTTTTATAGTTTCGCAGAAAAAAATTCATAAAGTTAGTCGATTTTTTATGCCGAAAAAAGGTATATACCCTCTTAAATCAGTCACTAGTCACACTGATTGATGTTATCTTTTTCTTTATAATTTTTTCTATTAACAGCAGATTGATAAGAGAAGCAAGAGAAATTTATATATATATATAAAAAAAAGATAACATCAATCACTGTGAAGGAGCAATGATTTAAATAAAATTTGGCTTCCATTAATTAAAAATTTATAAATTTCATGATCTAGTTATTTATTTTGTTACATAGTAACTTGTTTCTATGTTCTATTTATTTACTGTAAATATCATTTGTATCTTTTTTCCTGATGAAGAGTTGAGTAAGTCGATTATTAAATAAATATTAATACAGAACTTAAACCTAAAGTCATTTTATTTGAATATAATGAATTCTAAAAGATTTTTTTACTGTATTTCAAGTAATTGTTATATAATTATATATTAAGGATTCCATTCGTCCCGTTTTTGTGGATACTGTCCCAGTGTCCCCACAGAATGCACCGGAACATAAAAATGTCCCCCGTTTTACATAAAATACTAATATCGTCCGTGAATAAACCTAATATTTTAGTAAATTCATTTACATTATGTCTTTCTATTATTTTCAGTGCAACAATCAGTTTGAAACTTCATTAATTTCAATGTTTAATTTATTTAAATGTTTTGTATATGGATAATACTTTTTTTTTATTAGAATTCAATATAATATAATTTAAATTTTTTCTCAGAATTAAAATAGAAATACACACTCAAAAAATAAAAATGTCCCTTTTTTACATTTCATTATTATGGGATCCCTAATATATATATAAACGCCTAAATTATAGACAAGCAAAATTATTCCAATGTGTTGCAAATTGCCTATACTTCAATTTGTTTTTCTTTAATGTGACTTATTGAAAAAATTTCCTATACCTATGCATGAAAAAGTAAAATGGATAAATTAATTAGTTCATGTTACGAAAACCTTGTAATTATCAGCTAATGTAACGAATTTTAGTAAATTAAAAACAAAAAATATGAACTTACATTAGATTATAATATTTTGTTAAAAATTAGTAAATTTTTCTTCATTCAAAAAATTAACTAAAATTAAAATTTAAACAAAAAACAAAATACTATAATCTAAAAAAATATCAACTTACATGTTTCAACAGACTTGCTTCTTGAATCAATTCATTGATTCGATCGTCAGCTTTATTTTTGAAATTCGGTAACGGTCTTAGGCCGGCTAATTTCTTCTTCAAATCCTGGCACTGTACACGTAATTTCTCATTGCGTTCATATTCTAAGGATTTCTTCAAATTATTGATTTCCTGTATCAGCAATGGGGAATCACGCACCATTGCCGGTAAACTAGGTCCACTACTCGATGTATTTAGTTGAGATAATTGATTTCCTGATGTACTTTTTGACATACCTATTTATAATAAATACAAAAGTTGTTAAATTTTTTATATATATATATCATTAGATGTAAATCTATCTATATACACTGTAAAAAGTTTTTTAAATTTATATAAACTTTTATAGTAAAAATTACTATAAAATTATATGTAAAATAACTTTACTTCATTAATTATGGAAATATACAGAAAAAAAATAAAAAACATTGTAAGTTTTTTTTATGTAATTTGACAATAAAAAGTCAAGGGTAACAAAAATGCCTTGTCATATTGTGTAATTTTACATAAAATGTAATTCTATTATTATAATATCATTATAATTTTAGTGCTACACAAGTAATATAGAAAAATACAGTACAAATTTATATAAACTTTCGTGAAAATATGTAAATCTGCTATTTTATTTTATGCAATATTTTAATTCCATAATAGTTTTATGAAATTTATAGAACAAATGTAGTAAATTTGGATTACAGAGAAAATTATATGATTTTTAGTATGAAAACATATGTAAATTCAGTTTTTTACAGTATAGTAATATATATTTCATAAAAAAAAGAAAAAACATGGATTAGCTGTTACAGATAATATTACTTATTTTAACATGCTACATAGAATTACATAATATTTCTGTAATTTTCAAAATTTTTATTGAAATTTACAATAAATAATGTTATAAAAGTTAATTATTAATTTTATGTAATTGTACCTAATTATATACAATTGTTAATTATATTTATGTAGTTCTGCGTAATATAATTTTGCATATTTGTTTATAAATAAGTTTTTTCTGTGTGATATTTGTGAAATTTTTATATAATTTTACATTAATTTCTTAGTATTATAACTAACATTTATGTGCAATTATACATATTGTTTTATGTAAATAATTACAATAAAATATATAAATTAAATTAGTTTTACATGAATTTCTTGTTAAATATTACATGCTATGTGAAGTTATCTAATAATCCAGGGCATCTTTGTTACCCATAACTTTTATTGTAAAATTACAGAAAACCTTTTTACAGTGTACTACACTTACACGGTACAATGTTGTTTAATAATTTGAACAAAAAAAAATGAACTTACCTTCAATAAGAGCTTTCTTCGAATACATTTTCAATTTTTCTCGCATTTCACCCCGTTCATTTTCGAGTGAATCAATATCAGTTTGTAGATGATCTAAAGTTTCTTCAAATTCTTTTTCCTTCTTCTTGAAATTATTCTGCGCCTCTTCCAGTTTCCTTTGTAGTTTCTCAATTGTTAATTCGTAATCTTTATTGACATTGCCCAATTTCTTTTCGGCTAATTCTTTTCGTATTGTCATTTCCGATAATTCCTCCTGTTTCAACTTGATCGCTTTACGAAGTTCTTTAATATCGGCTTCTTTAGCTTCCAATTTATTGGTGAGATTTTTCGTTTCTTCCAATTCCTTTTTAACGATTTGTGCACGAGTTACAATTGGTGGAATTGGCTGCAAATATTATTTTAATAAAAATATACGAAATTATTAGAATTGATATAAAAAAATTACCTTTTCTTCATTACGATTCGATACGTTAATATCGTATTCATTATCTTGAAGAAATTGTGCAACTTGAGAGACCTGTGTTAGAATAAAACTCAACGAATTTTTAATACTCTGTACTGGTCCTAAATCGTCCTGTTCGTAAATTTTATCGCTTGCATTCATCGCGAATTCTTTGATCTTATCGGACGATAATCCTCGTTCGACTTCTGCAAAACACGCAAAATTGTTTTACCAAAATTATGAATGTGTTCGGAAAAGATTTTTACCTCCACTGGTAGCAATACATTGTGTTGTACTTTTAACAATATCTTGTAGAGTTTTAACAATTTTACAAGCATGTAGATAACATTGATAGAGATTTTCGTAAATCTCTTTATTCAATCCTAAGTTAGTGATTGTGTTATCAGTTGGGATACGACGTTTCATCAGTTTCAATTGTTGTTGAATATTTTCAATTGTTGTGATTGTATGTTGTGCTAAAAGACCTACGTCACCAACATCGGCACCCTATAAATATTTTCATTGATTTTATTCAAGTATTAATTAGTATACCATTATTATTATCATCATCAACAAATACATTTAGATTCGGTCATCAAATCACTTCTCAAATATGTACAAATTATTAAATTGATCTATGCTTCAATTACCAGATTTGATGACTGAATATGTTGATGGTGTACGTTTAGGGCAGGTAGATAATGTATATTTGGGAAGTTTATTATCTAGGAATAACCGAGACAGATTGAAAGAAGAGTAAATGCTGATTGAAAGGTGTTTGGATGAGTGCGTATACAATGCTGTTTTGGTGCTAGTAGTGAGGGTTGGGGTTTGGCTGCACAAAAATATAAGAAAAATGACTGCGCTATGCGAAATGTAGAAGAGATAAAGGAAGAAACATAAGTTACTTGTCCGGATAGGAATATGTCTAGCGGAAACTAATTTCTACTTAAATGGAAAGTAGAGTTTGTGTCACATCCTTATTACGATGTGTGTGTGATTGTACAGGGTGGGCAAATTTGGACGTTTTCATAGGGGAACTCGGAAACTATAAGAGATATGGAAAAATGGACTGCGCATCCTCGATCCCTTTTTTTGAGAGAAACACAATTATGAAAACAAAAATTAGCTATCGTCTTTTGTTTTCGAGTTATGGCGAAAAGTTCGCTTTTTCCGTATTTTGATAAATGGCGATATCTCGATGGTTTTTTAAATTAGACGAAAATAATTTTCACATTCTTAAAACTAAATCCAAATTATAGAACTTATTATGCCTTATCGAAAAGTATTCTAAGTATTTTTTCGAATTTTACTCGAGAAAGTAGTATATCGCAATTTCTCGAAATTACATGTTAAAGTCCTATGTTCCGGAGTCGCGGTCAACACTCTGTATATCATTGAAAAGAGAAAAAAAATTCTCAATTTAACTAAGTCAGAGCCGACTATGACTTGTATTTAAAAACACAACTTTATGTTATAACCCGAGAATTAACGGAGATTTATAATATCCGTTAAGACCATTTCATTCTTCTAAAAAAAGTGCCTTAAGAATGTGAAAATTATTTTCGTATAATTTAAAAAACCATCGAGATATCGCCATTTATCAAAATACGGAAAAAGCGAACTTTTCGCCATAACTCGAAAACAAAAGACGATAGCTAATTTTTGTTTTCATAATTGTGTTTCTCTCAAAAAAAGGGATCGAAGATGCGCGGTCCATTTTTCCATATTTCTTATAGTTTCCGAGTTCCCCTATGAAAACGTCCAAATTTGCCCACCCTGTACACGTATATGCAAATCAATACTAAATATCGGCAAGTTCAATGCATTTTTCTTCATTTTAAAAATTAACTAATGATTTAATTAGTTCATCAAAATAAATTAAATGCCGATTTAAGCAAACAAACAAAATATTACTACCTAACTATATAATACGCCATGTGTAATTTAGAATATAAATATATACTAACTTTGCTAGATTTATAGACACATCATGTGATGTACTCGACTTGATTAAATCAATTAAGTCAAAAAAATATATACAAAAATGTCGTTGTGATCTTATGGCGCACGAAAGCAAAAGGTCCCGGGTTCAAACCCCGGCAAGGTCAACGCATTTTTCTTCATTCAAAAAATTAACTACATAATGATTTAATTAGTTCATCAAAATAAATTAATGACGATTTAAGCAAAAAAAAACAAAATACTATATAACCTAATAACAACTAAATCAAATATCAAATACTTTACCTCAATTAGACAACGAATTGCAATTGAATCAGTATGAATACTTTCGCATGCACTATTCAATGCCTTAATATGATCATTTAGTAGGCTATTATGATTTAGTAGTAGGCCGTTAACGCCCAAAATAATCGGATACATTGTATTAAAATAGCCGACACAACGTTCTAATGCATCGGATGGTACATTTTCATCTAGTTGATCACGCTTCAATAGCTCAATGTAACTGTCAAGAATTTTCTCCTGAGCGGCCATTTCGGGCAAAGTAGCTGCGACTTTCATCAGTGATTCTGGACCACATGTATTCAATGAGTAAAGATATTGATGCAGAACAGCCTTATAACAAAAAAATAAATATTACAGTGTTAATATTAATTTTCTGATGTTTCATGACAAAAAAACTAGAAAACTAACCTGTAAGGCAAAAATGAAATGCGATAAACGACTTTTAAACGCATATTGTTCAATCGAATGCCCTTTTAAAATACTAGACCGATCCACTTTCTCAATCATCGGAAATTTATCGCGTATTTGCGAAAGTAATATTTCGCTTTTACATAATAAACGTGGTATTAATAATAGAACCAAAATTGCATCGTGATCACCTACAAAAAACAAAATCAAATTTATTAACATTAGTTAGTTACACAGGGTAGCGCCAAAACTTTTCGAAAACCAGTTTCCCTGACTTTGCCCGGTTTTCCAGATTTTTCCCTGACTTTTATTATTAAACAAATGTAAATTCGTAAGTAATGTGTGAATCACATAAATAAAGATTTCTAAGTATAGGTGTGAAAAAAAATGGGATAAGGATAATTTTAATATAGTAAAAGTGAAATTCATTAATTTTTGTCGATATTATAATAATACAAATTTGCACAAAATTTGTGTTTGTAATTTTATGAATTCGCCAAACAAATTCCCTGACTTTTCCAGGATCAACAAAATTCCCTGACTTTTCCAGGATCAACAAAATTCCCTGAATTTTCTCGCGGTTTTGGACACCCTGGTGATAATATTTATTACTCACCGCCTCGATTCATAAATATATCGGGCATAAAAGCCGACAAATATTTAACATGCTGTAACGATTGTTGAACTTCAATGCGTCGCAATTCCAAATCAATCGCTTTCGTATGAGCTTTCGTCTCCGTAAACATTTTCTTAAAGTCTAAAATTTCGGTTAAACCCGTCACGGGCTTCGATGATTCCTTCTCTAATCGCTGTTGCAATTCCTGACTCTGTTCTTGTAATTTTTGCACGAGTTCACAAAATTTATTGATTGTCAATTCTCGATCGGCAATGGTTTCAAATGCTGCTTCTTTCTCACGACAAGCCTCTCTCGTTGCAGCATTAACCATATCAAGTTCTTCGCGTAATTCCATTTCCAATTCGGCATTACTTTCAACCAACTGATCATTCATATCTTGCAATGCTTCCAATTCAGCAATTTCCTCTTCTAATTTCTTCACTTTATCTTCCAGCTCCATTTTTTGATCGCCTAATAGAACAACCATTTCTTCAGCACCCAGAGCTGCATCGACCTGTTCTTGTAAATCGACAATCTGATGCTCCAATTGCTCAACGCGACTACTTAATTTCTCCTTTGTTCGTCCCAATTCGCTAATTTCCGATCGGCGATGATCTAAATCCTTACACAACTTCTGATATTCATGTTTCTCGTGCGCCGAAATATCTCTCAATCGTACCAAAGTCTCACGCAATCTAGCATTATGCTGTTGCAGCTGTTTCATTTCATAAGCGGAAGCACCTCCATCACTTCCGCCACCATTTTTATCCTGCATTTCCGTTTTTAAAATCTCCAAATCCAACGACATTTCCTCGATTTTCTCCCTCGCAGCATCCAGTTCCATCTGTAAGGTTTCCGCTTTCTCTTCAGCCATTTCTTTATCAAGTGTTGCCATTTCAACGGTTTCGGATAGATCAGCCATTTCATCCGCGTGTCTTTCTTTAGCTTCGATGGCTTCACGCATTTCTTGTTTGGCTTTTTGTAGTTCACGCTGAATACTAATCTGTGATTCCATAATTTTTGATTTGAATTCCAAGAGCTGATCCAATTGGATTTTAGTTTTATCATATTCTTTGAGTTTCTCACGATCTTCTTGTCGTTTCAATTTTAATGTATCGAGTTTTTCGTTTAAGTCGCGTATTTGTGCACGCATATTGTCGATTTCTTGTTGGTGCTGAAGATTACTGATTTTATCTTCAACCGATGTGGTTTGTGTAACACTAGGTGAGGTTAGACTTTGACCGGGAATGAATTGAGGTTTCAGGGTTTCAACGAAACCGGTCTGCTTTACAAAGACAACATTTTTTTTTGTATTGTTTATCGAAATGATATGAAATATTATAAGTTCGATTATCGGGAAACTTAGGGCGATAATCGAACTATATGTGAAATATGTACCTCTACAAATGATGCACGTTTTGGTATTTGACTGATGTGTTCAATCGAAGAATCTGGGGCTTTTTCAATTGCTGGTGATGCCAGATGACTTCGACTGCCTGCTAATGATTGTCTACTACCGGATAATGACTGACGACTACTTGCCAATGATATACGCGAACTGTAATTTTAACAAAAGTTAATCAAAATATTGTCATATCTAATAGTTATAGTATAGACAGTGGTGAGATAGAGTGGACTAAATATTTAAAAAAAAAATGCTGTAATAGTTTTTAGTACAGTTCTTTCCTCATTTGTTGAGTACTTTTTGTGTTTTTTATAAACAATGATTTTTTTTTGTTACTATATTCAATATAGGAACAAAAAAATCAATAAAAAAATATATCAATAAAAATGTTTACATAATATTTATTGATATAATATTGCTAACTAAAGTTTGTTTTAATTTTTTGTCGAGAAAGATATATCCCCCCCCCCTCCCTCCTTAATATTTCCTCTCCAATTATTATGTCCAGAAATATTATTTAAATTTTATCTAGCTGACCACTGAATATAGGTATATTAAATTCTTGATAAACTAGTATAGACAAATGTTACAAAACTCTTAAATACAATTTATATTAATACTATTACACGTTCAAAAAAATTAATTAATTTTACCTCGAAGTAGATAATGTTAGCTGTTTTTGTGGCGATTTTCTTCTAACACTATATCCAAGCAGCAAGTTAACAAAAATTACAGTATTTATAAAAAATAAACAAATTCAATATGTTTAAACACAAGTTCCGTCGTTTTTAAACGAAATTAAGAAATTATTACAACAAAAATTCGTTTTATTCGACATTATTTTAACCAGGGTATAAAATCGGTTAAATAAAGCGGTTAATTAAACTGATTAACTAATCTATAGTAAAATACTTTTTAGAATTCATTGTATTTAAATAAAAAACTGTTTTAGGATTAGATTCTGTTTAATTATTTATATAAAAACAACGTTTCGACGAAACTGAACGCTCGTCTTCATCAGGTCAAAATTGTTATCTATCAATAACATTAAAATAAATAACAAATTACTAGGTAACACATATAAGTAACTAGATCATAAGAATCATAGATTTTTAATTCAAATTTGGCTTTCATTAATTAAAAATCTATGATTCTTATTTTGTTATCTAGTAACTTGCTTGCCTTGCTATTGATAAAAATTTTGACCTGATGAAGACAAGCGTTTAGTTTCGTCGAAACGTCGTTTTTATATAAATAATTAATTTGCTAGCATGTGCCGTGTGGGCTCTAGAATTTTTTTTTGATTTTTTGATTTTTTTTTTCTCAAAAACTATGAGGTGTAGGAAAATAAACATGACATGGAAAAATGAGGAATAATGAGTACTATAATTTGGTGAACAAACCATTATTCTAGGTTGCATCGTTTAGTAGAAAAAAATTAAAAACTGAATTTTTGAAAATCTCTCAAGGGGGTACTCTGGTTTGTTCACCAAATTTGTTTGTTTACCAAATTATAGTACTCATTATTCCTCATTTTTTCATGTCATGTTTATTTTCCTACACCTCATAGTTTTTGAGAAAAAAAATAAAAACCAAAAAATCTAAAAAAAAATTCTAGAGCCCACACGGCACATGCTAGCAAATTAAAACTAAAACCAAATTATAGAACTTATTATGCCCTATCGAAAAGAATTCTAAGTATTTTTTCGAATTTTACTCGAGAAAGTAGTATATCGCAATTTCTCGAAATTACATGTTAAAGTCCTATGTTCCGGGGTCGCGGTCAACACACTGTATATCATTGAAAAGAGAAAAAAATTCTCTATTTAACTAAGTCAGAGCCGACTATGACTTGTATTTAAAAAAACACAACTTTAAGTTATAACCCGAGAATTAACGGAGATTTATAATATCCGTTAAGACCATTTCATTCTTCTAAAAAAAGTGCCATAAACAGAATCTAATCCTAAAACAGTTTTTTATTTTCGAAAATATTTTGCAAACGTTAACCGTAACCTGAACCAATATTTTAAAATCCATAAACTGGTATAACCTTTAACCGAAAGAAATATAATACCTTTTTTTTTTGGCGTGAAATTATTTTTATAAAACGTATTTTTTTAAAGCAAAATTTATTAATTTTAAAGACTAGTAAAGAGAATTGGACCTTTATTTTCATATCAAGGAAAGAACATATTTTATAATCTATAATTATATTTTGATTTTCCGAAAATAAATCATGATAATTGTTGATAGTTGACTATTTGGTCCACATAACAAATATTTTAACAAAACCAAAACAAATTTAGTTTGACAAAAAAAATATACACATTATTTACGGAGTTTTATTTTATATAATCAACCAGTTTAAACCAATTTAGAATTTTAAAAATCGATTAAAGAACGAAAACCAATATAGTTAACCAATATTTTCATTTGATTATATGCCCTGATAACAAAAAACAACAGAACTGTCCGAAAACATTTAAGTTTATAGCAATGAACTTACGTTGTTGGCTTAGATTTTACGGCAGCGCTAGCAAGCATGTAATACGTAATAAACCAAATTAAAACATCATTTCTAAAAAAATATAAACTGTAAATTTCATACCTGCTTAGCCGACTTCGCGATTTCGCCATCTCCTCAGGTGTTGAAGCGGGCGAAGCCCTTTTATGTAAAATCGGATTGCCAGCTTCATCAATCGGTGTTAATTGACTTGGTCTGACAAAAACACCGTAATTTTCTTCACACTAAATACACAAAATATTTAACACCACATAATACCTGTAATGTATAAAATACTAAATTCTTTACCTGAAAATACGTTTGACCACGAACAGAACCATTATTTTTGCCTTTCGGTTCATTTAATATTACACCGATCCATTTGCCTGAAGCAAATGATGTATGTCCGATATAAGCTATAACACCACATGAACCTTTACCGACCACTTCTACACGCTGACCAACTTTTAAATTTGGTTCAGACATTATTAAATTAATTTACGATAGATATTAAATTTTATATGGAATTATGAACGGTTGATACATTTGACAGTACATGAATCAGCTTTGCTGGATGAAATATGACATGACAGCAGCCATGACAGGCGCAGCCGAATAAAGTCTGTTTTACACAAATAAAAAAATTAATATCTTTTTTTAAGAAATTATTATTTATTATTCATGTTTAACATAATTACTAATTATACTAATAGTACTAATACATGTAAATCAATCATATACATAATTAATTAACTATCTATAAACAGAAGCTATTTTTATTCAGAATTTATGGTTACTTGCGGTTATATTTGGTTATATGATAAGTTCGGCAATTAATTCAGAATTATATATATATATATATATATATATATATATATATATAACAATTATGTAGTAAATTTAAGTCAATTTATACTCCAAGTAAATGAAGCTAATCAAATCTTTTCGTAACATCCAACCAATGACCTAACAGGTAACCAATTGTGACCATTGTAACTTTGCAGTCAATTTACAGTAACCCGGTTACATCAATCCATATTTGACAATCGTTTGCCAGATGTAAACACGTGCATGGAAAGTTGAAACGTTTGAAAATAATTTTTGATTTTTATTAATATATATCACATTTGAAATGGGAGTGAAAAAATTTGAATCGTCATCAGAAGAATACAGTGACAGTGATGCTGAGGTAATATATTTTAAAATTTTGTATATGTCCTATTTTTGAGGTTAATAATGTGTTTGGTTTGGTTTTTTTTCAGCTTCAAGAGGCGTTTGAATCAGGAAAACTTAAACCTGGCTTGAATCAAGTTATAGTAAAAGAAAAAAGAGTTTATGCCAATAATGTTGTACGTATATTTTTTTTGTATTTATTAAAATTAGTTGTGTATGAAAAACTTTATTTTAGGGTGAAATGAAACGTAAATTAAACGAAATCAAATTAAATCTACCATGGATCGAAACTTTAGACTTGATCAATAAACAAGCCCCATTAGCACCCGAATTAGCCGCTCAAATTCACGAACAAGAAGCGAGACGTGCAAATGAATTACGAAATAACGCAAAACTACCGCAATTTCAAACGGGCGAAGATCCGATTTTAAACGATTTCAAACGCGAAATGATGTTTCATCGACAAGCGCAAGCGTGCGTAATGAATGCTATACCACAGTTAAAGCAAATGGGCTTTGCCACAAAACGTCCCGATGATTATTTCGCCGAAATGGCAAAAACCGATCAACATATGCAGAAAGTTCGACAAGTTCTGATGAAAAAACAGGCTGAAGTACAAAATCGTGAACGTGTCCGTCAAATACGCATACAACGTAAAGAAGGAAAAGCAATGGCTGCTCAGGTTAAAGTACAGAAACAAGCCGATAAAAAATCAATGCTAGATCAGGTGAAAAAAGTACGAAAAGGTATGTCGAATAATCTAGATTTTCTCGATAATAAAAAGGCGCCGATGCGATCGCAACGAGCGCTTGCTAAACAGCGAACGAAAGAGAAGAAGTTTGGATTCGGTGGTAAAAAGAAGGGTTCGAAACGGAATACGAAAGACAGCGCGTCCGATGTTAGTGAATATCGCGTTCCAGGAAAACCAGGTGCGACGAAAAACAAAGGACGATCGGGAAATATGAGGCCGGGAAATATGAGGCCGGGAAAAGCTAGGCGACAGCAAATGAAGGCTAGGGGAAGAAAATAATTGTTATTTTGCGTTATTTAGGTTTAATAATGTAATATTTTTTGAAATAAAATTGACCTTTTTTTTATTCACTTATGCTGTACAATTTATTATATTGATAAGAGTTAATGATTGAAGGTGTTTTGCGTGAGTGGAAGTTTCCAAGTAGTAGGAATAATGTGGATGAAGTTAAAGCTGCTTGTTTGGATAATAGGAATGTTTGGAGGAGATTAATTTCGGGATAATGAAAAGAGTTTGTGCCACATCTTTTTGGGCATATGCCGTGATTGTGTATGTATGAGTTAATGACCGTAAATATTCCGTATTTCTATCTGAAAATTCTATAATTTTGTACATAACCACATAAAGTATGTGAAATTGCTTACTTCCTGCCAAATTGCAGCACATACATAAAATATATTTATATTTAGAAAGATCTATAATGCTTTTGAAGTTTCTTAAATTAAACTTATCATATGCCTGTGACTATATTGTTCAGATGAAGCTAATATTAAGCAGCTTTATGCGTAGTAAACACTTGAATCAGTGAGTAATCATGCAAGTAGTAAAAACTCACAATACGATGCGTGTGGTTTGTAACTTGTGTGTTAATCTACTAAAGAAATCTATTTTAGCAAAAATTCTAATTCTGCAAATATCGTAAAGGAGCAATCTAGAGAGTCATCAGTAACAATTCTAGAAACCACAAGTGGCAAGAATTCAAATTTATTAAATAATGAATATTATTTTCACACAAGAAATACATTATTAGATTATATCCATATAGTAACATTAAATTTGTGTGCGGGCCGGCCATATACACTTATCTCGTGGGTCGTAATTCTTCCATTCTTAACCTAAATTCTTCAATCTAAACATTTAAAAATTTTAATTGTATGAATAATGTAAAAGGTCGTTTTCTATTTTTGAAGGGTTGTTACGTTGTAGATTATTATTAAAAATTAATTTTGAACGTATTTAATGATTATAAAATACTCCTATCTATTAATATTTTACCGAGTATTTTACAAAGTTGTATTAATTCATTTATTATTTAGAAATAACATATCTAGCTTAATTATATAATTTATTAACATATTACTGATATAAATAATATTTATTGCGTATACTAATTAACTAATTATTGAAATCAGACATTTAATATACATGAATGTTACATAAATATATATTTGATATAATTTTTTTGTTCACATAAAATTGGCTGTAAAATTAATTGTGGTAACATATAAATAATTAAGATTTATTTGAATGCATATTTATCATTTAGATTCTGTAATACAATAGATTTATAATTTACTAGGTGAAGAAATGAGAGATTGTTTACTGGATCCAGAAAAGCTTTGGCAATAATTTAAATCTGGTAGAGCATGTGTTATGTTAATTATTTTATTATCTTGTGTCCTTAAATTGTGGTAGAAGGAACATTTCTCCTGGTGTTGTTAGCAGAATTGGTTACGATTTTTTCCAAGATATTTTCTTGTATAAATAATTGTTTTTTTTTATACCTATAATTATATTTATTTCGAATAGGTTTAATAAATGTATTTTTAACGTTTTCTAGAAGGCATAATTAAAATATTACCATTTGAATTATTAACAGCAACAATATTTTTATTTATGAGCAGTTTTGGATATTGACGAATCAAAGTAAATGTACCGAATATTGTTAAACAAAGTATTGCTAACATTATAATGGGTACAACAGTTAAAACGATAATTTTATATTGATTTTCAATCCATATTTCTCCTTTTTCTTTTGCAGGAAGAGTTTTCCCGGTAATGCATGTTAATGGAGATTTACTATCAACTTTACAAATAACAAATGTCGTATCATAATCTAAAGACAATGATTTACTATTGGATTTAAGAGTACATATTTGATCAGAAGAATCATGTTTTGTAAAAATAATATGCGGTTTTTGTTCATCATAAATTGTGATGTTGTTCTTTTGTATAATTACATATAATTTGGAATCGGTATTTAATTTACAAACTTGTTCTGGATATGAATTTGGTGTTGTTGTTAGAATCGGTTCACTTGTTGCAGGACAATTAACCTCCGAACAGTCTTCTTTTAGAAAATCAGCAACTAGTTGATCATTAGAACATTTTGTATTATAATCATCGATAATTTTTAAATCTTTCAACCAACACAGGTTACAATTACAATTCCATATATTACCAGACATGTATAATTTTCCTAAGTTAGTAAAAAAAAAATTCGGAATTGTTGTAAGATTATTATCCTTAACATTTAATTCATTTATAGCTGACGCATATTTAAAAGCATTTTCATCAAAATATTGCACACCACTATCTTCAATAGTCAAACTTTTTAAAAGTGGAGCCTTGAATGCATCTGATGGTATGTGTGTTATAACATTATAATAAAATAATATTGTTTGTAGTTTAGATAAAGTAACAGTACCAGTAAGATTTTTAATTGCTTCTACGTCAAATATAGAATTAATAATTCCTAAATGTATTAGCGTTTCTTGAAAAATATCAAGTAGTCCTTTTTCAAAAAGAATGTTAGATGATAAGTCGTTTGATCTGATAATTAAATGCATTAAATTATCTAAACCTACAAACATATTTTTGTAAAAATATTTTATATCTGTCATGTAAATTTCAAAAAATATTAAATTTCGAAGAGGTTTTGTGTTGAATGCACCTTTTTCAATATCAGTAATTTCTGACCTTTTGATACTAAGTTGTTGTACTGGAATTGTACACTTATACCAGTTTTTAGACATAATATTATTAGGAAATGTTATATTTATCAAAAATAACACAGTAATGTCATCACAAATCTGAAAAAATGTCAATGAAAAAAATTAAAAAAGTTATTCTGCGAAAGAACCAATTCCGTCATCAGTATAATATCACTAACTTAATGATGCCATTGATGCCATTTATTGTTACGATTACATGAACATATAAAAATGAAGTGAAAAATGTTTAAATTCGTTTGTAAATGATGATGTAAATCTAACAAAAAAAATGATTATATTATTTTAGTGATGTTATAGTGATGACGAAATTGATACTTTCAATGAATAACTTTTGTTAGTATTTATATATGGTCTTTCTAATTTACAGTTTAGAAAACAGTTTCATTACGCATAAACAATAAAAATTTTCAAATATTATTTTGAATATACAAAAAACAATACATGTAATTGTCGAAATTATATATTTATAACATTATGTACTACGAATTAAGTTTGAAGTATATTGTATCATAAAGGCGGATCCACACATTCGGTATTCGCCGAGTCCCGAGTAACTACTCGCCGAATCCCGAATGGGTGGGGATAGTTACCGAATACTTGCCTAATGGCGAGTACACTTATACATATATGTGAACTTTGCCGAACATCAATTTGTTGTGGGAAAGGCGAATATTTGCCATTGAACGCCATTGAAAATTTTAAAAAAAGTATCAAATTTGTTAAATACTACAATAAATATTATCGAAATTATTATTGAAAAAAAAAAGAGTTCATATAAATAAATACTTTTAAACATAATTCACATAATTGCAAATATTGAAGTAAATATGAAAAAAATTGATATATCATTAAGATATTAGTAAAAAATTATCATAAAAAACATTTTATTGTAAATTTAAATTAGAAAATAGTTTATTGCCTATTGATTTACATGAAAGAATAAAATTTGCGCCAATCGTACTAGTAGTACGTTAGAAAGTTTTGCCAATTAATAATAAATTATAAAAATTACAATGCAATTCATAAATTTGAAATATTAAAACAAATTTAAAAATAAAATAGAAAACTTTAAGTAAAGGAAAATAAAAATAAAAATTGTTTATCAAGTTGCTCACAAGTATCTATCAAGAACCCGAATGTCTGGATCTGACTAAAAACAACAGCGAGGCGAATGTTCGTTTACTTTGACTCGCGTCAAAAGACCGACACAGTACGGGAACACCGAGCACGCCGAATATGCGCTCGGCTTCTGACGAACAATTCATCCACATCATTCGAGAATCGGCGAACAGCCGCTCGAGACTCGGCGAATGCCGAATGTGTGGATCCGCCTTAACAATTGATCTAGATATGACTTAAATTTAAAATTTGACGACTTTTTTTAGTTTACGTTCAATTTTTTTTTAATAACAGAAAAATTGTGTTTTTTGGAGTGACTTTTATCAAATGTGATACAATATACTTTTAATTTTTTTAAATATACAATATAACGACAACAATGTATTCAAAGTTGTTTTTCTCCGAATTCCTTACGTAAACTTATGGAGGGGTTCAAATATCCCAACTGTAGCCGGTGAGCGGAAGGGAGTAGGGTTGTTCGTGATACATCAGTGGTGAGCAGGGAGGACCGTGGTGAGTTAGTGTTCAAGCGAGACGGACGTGTATCGTCTTAGCAATATAATCGTATGTGCAGTGCAAGTGAATATGGTCGTGTGTCTATGTGTGTTAAAAGCAGAGCAGTGTTCGTATCATTAGTGTTGGTCATAATAATAATATTAAAGTCATTTGGACATTACAAAACAAACAATAACCGTATTTAGTTAAATTAGATATAGTAATTGTTACATTGGCGCCCAACGTGATGCCGAATGATAGATATTAGTTATTTCTAACAAAAAATAACGAACATTTTCGTGTTATTCGCAGAACTTATTCGTGTAGTATCGCTACAAATCGACAGCGCTCGTCGGCGCGCTTTGTTCGCGTATCATCGCTACATACCGCTCGTATTGTGCGCAGCGCGACGCGTCAACAATTTGAAAAAGTGTGCACGGATTTCGCAACGTGTATTGGTTACTACGTTCTCGGACTCTGTAAGAATTTTTATCATTTATAGTAATATAAATGCAAATTTGCACTTTAATTGTTGTGAACTGATTAACACAATGTTTCAAAAAGGAAAACTAAAAGCTAGTTCCTCGTCGGAGTCACAACAATCGACTACACCTACACCTACGTTTATTACACTAACTGAAGAACAATTTAGTAATTTAGTTTCTCTCACTCAAAAATCATCTGATGATGAAAGATCAAATCGTCGTTCTTCTACTATGTCATCGGACATCGTTTATGATGGAAATTTTTCCAAATGTTCTACAAAGTATTCCGGCAGCGATAATGAAGATGTCGAAGCTTTTATTGATACGATTACAATTTATAAAGATTGTACGAATATTTCAAATGAGAATGCACTACGTGGACTACCCATGTTATTTGAGAATTTTGCTGCTACTTGGTGGCAAGGCATTAAAAATACTGTTAGCAGTTGGGATGATGCAATCAGAATTCTTCACGATACATTTTCAAAGAAATTACCACCACATCGTATTTATAGAGAAATATTTCTACGTGAACAGGAAGAGAATGAAACAACCGAAATATTTGTATGTAGAATTCGTGCTTTGTTTGCACAGTTGCCATATGTACTATCAGAAGAAGCTCAGTTGGATATGGTATATGGTTTATTATCTAGGAAAGTTCGTAAACGAGTACCTCGAAGAGATGTTTTAACCTTTTCGCAACTATTGAAACGTACAAGAGAGATTGAGTATTCATTATTGGAAACACCGAAAGAAAAAGTTACCAACGATGTAAAAGTTTCTATGGAAAAGAAACCGAGACTTAAGTGCGTTTACTGTAAAAATTTTGGACATGTTAAAGAAGATTGTCAAAAATTAAACAAAAAAGAAGAAAATCCTATTAGATCGACAAGTGTCAAACAAAAAGAAATATCTTGTTATGGTTGTGGCAAACCAAATGTTATTAGATCAAAGTGTTCTGATTGTTCTAATAAGAAAATACAATGTGTTATGCAACAAAATCAGAGTACAAATAAATTGGAAGTGCTGGATGCTAATATTTTGACATTTTACCAAACATCAAATATCGGCGAAAGAAATTGAAAAACCGTTATTGCCAATTCAAATATTACAAGCAAATGGTACGGGTTTTGCTGACACAGGAGCTCAAGTTAGTATTGCTGGAGCCTTGTTATACGAACATTTTAAGAAGAATAATTTTTTGTTTACAACAACGAAGTTGAATCTATCCTTCGCAGATGGAATAATCAAAGAAGAATCCATTTTAAAAACAAAAGTTGATGTTAAAATTCAAGATAAGATAATACCGACAACTTTTATTATATTACCTCATCTTAAAAACAATAATATATTACTGGGAACAGATTTCTTGAGTGATGCTGGAATTATAATGGATGTTGCAAGAAAAACTTGGTATTTTATGGAAAAACCAGAAACTAAGTTTCCGTTTATTGAAGATAATCCTTTGTTAACACGATCTCTTCAATTAATAGAAAAGGAGGAAGAACAGAATGAGTTTAATATTCTGAAAACAAAATTAGTCGAAGCACCGATTTTGTTTCAAACAGCTCAGTCCAAACCGTTAGTATCTTTAATGCAGGGGGAGGAACACGAGCAACGACCAGTGGAATGTGTCAGTCGTATGTTGACTGCGTCGGAATTGAATTATTCGACAACCGGAAGAGAACTTCGAACACCACACGATACTGTCTATGATTTACGTGAAGTGGTTGAAGCTGAACATTTTGTACCGCGTATAACTCCGTATCTAAAATCGTTACCAAATGTCTTACAAGACTCGGTCGAAGTGCAAACGCGTAAACAAGATCAACGTAAAGATCATATGGACAAAAATCGCCGATCGCTAGTGTTTAAAGTAAATGACAAAGTGCTGTTAAAAACTCACTTTCTTAGTAGTACCGCACGGGGTACAACGTCAAAATTCGCGCCAAAACGCGACGGACCGTATAAAATAAGTAAAGTGGTATCGCCGACCACATATGAACTTACTACTTGTAGTGAACCTAGTGAAACAATAGGACGTTATCATGTGTCAGATTTGTCGCCATTTATTAGTGTGACACCAAATTCTCCTAAACCTGTGGTTTCCAAAAGGAAGCGTGGTCGACCTCCAAAAAAGCGTGAACCTGCCGTTCCTCAGATGACTTCTAAACCTCGTGGAAGACCTAAGAAGATTCTTGGACAACGTTCGTCAAAGCCACCCGCTGTCCAAAGGGGGAGTGTATAACGACAACAATGTATTCAAAGTTGTTTTTCTCCGAATTCCTTACGTAAACTTATGGAGGGGTTCAAATATCCCAACTGTCGCCGGTGAGCGGAAGGGAGTAGGGTTGTTTGTGATACATCAGTGGTGAGTTAGTGTTCAAGCGAGACGGACGTGTATCGTCTTAGCAATATAATCGTATGTGCAGTGCAAGTGAATATGGTCGTGTGTCTATGTGTGTTAAAAGCAGAGCAGTGTTCGTATCATTAGTGTTGGTTATAATAATAATATTAAAGTCATTTGGACATTACAAAACAAACAATAACCGTATTTAGTTAAATTAGATATAGTAATTGTTACAACAATCATTTTTAAAGTATATATGTTTGTAAATGAAAAAGAAACAAAATTTTAAGATTCTGTTAAAAATATTCTAAATATAATTATTGATAAGAATTTGAAGAATAATTTAAAAATTACTTGTTTACGAATAGATAAACATAATAATCAGTTCTTGTAATGTCCAAGTGGAACATAGGAGCTATAAGCCCCTATGCGCATGCATTAATGGTGCAGGTCGTTAGTCCGCAGCCAAGCTTATAGTGGGTTTCGAACCACTCAGACAGAGTCGATTCAGTGGTACTACAAGGCTTTAATTTCAGAAATAATACTTTAAATTTAAATTCTGGTGTGAGTGCGGCGCGAACTAGGTACCTTTCGTGTACTACTCCCAAAGTAGATAAACATAAATATATTAAAAATACTTACGTTTTTTAAACTATTCACAAATTCATTTACATTTGAAATATCTTCCTCATAACATTCAACTATACAGGAAGATTCTACACAGCTTGCTTTTGTTTTCTTATTAACAATTGTACGTGTATTTTTGTAAAAATCTTCCATCGTCACAAATCTTAGAAAGTGTTTTGTAGTATTTGCATTTTGAAATTCAGAAGTTTCACACAAATATGATTTATTTTCTGTATCATAATTTCGATTATTTTCATTAACATTTATGATATTTGTTATATGTGATTCTGTCGTCAAAGTTATATTAATTTCATTCAGTTTTTGATTGAGATTTTGTGACATGTATACAGTTGGTAATGTAGTGAATAATAAAATAATTTTTATGACAATTGTTTTCTTTGTAGTGTACATCCTAAAAATTTAAAATTATGTTGATTTAGATTTAAATGTTTATTTTATGGTATTAAATAATAAAAATAAATATCACCTGATCGGATTTTTGGAATAAATATAATATTAAGTTTTGTAAAAGTTTTATTAACAAAAATGAAATACTATATTACAAATCTATATACCTCAGATATTTAAGAAGCACTACTATAAAATAATGGGAAAATTTTAAGCACACATTTTATTTTATAAAAATTATTATTAAAAGGTTGTAGTTATCAGTAATTATATTTGGATAGAATTATTAGTGCTTTTCAAGTTCATCAATTAAAACTATTTATTTATGATTGTTTAGATAAACTAATTAACATGTTAACTAGCTGATAAACACTTAGCTTATAGATATGTTGATCAATTTTTTCTAGATTGTAACGTGTGCATTAGGCTATTTATCTCCTTCAAATTTTGACAAAAAATTACACAAATTAATATTTTTACATTGTTACTAAAAGGTGCTTTTTAACATATTCCTTGATTGTAAAATATCAATTAATATTACAGTTATATTTGTTATTTATTAAGTAATAAAATATCTGGTATTAATTACATAATCTTATTATTCTTTTGATACAAACATATATAATATTTAATGTTTATATAGCAGAAGCCAAACTTGTTGGTTGTGACGACAAATTCCTGATTCAATTTACAAACAACAAAGTTATGTTTAATTTTTTTAAATTATAAAATTGCTGCAATCTATACTTATTTCTGTTTCACGAATAATTAAATACGTTTTATCACGTCACATCTAATAAGTTTGGCTTGTATTATAATAATTAACTAATTTCAAATAAGTAATTAAAATCAGGCATTAAACATATACATGAATGCTTTAAATTAACATATATTTGAATGATTTTTCCTTTACATAAAATTTTCTGTAAAACTAATTGTAATAACATATAAATTAAAATTTATTTGAATGCATATTTAACATTTAGCTTCTGGAATGTAATTAATTTATAATCTTCTACGTGGGGAAATGAGAGATCGTTGATTGGACCCAGTAAAGTTCTGGCGATAACTTAAACATGGTAGAGCATGTGACATGTTCATTATTTGATTATCTCGTAAGTATAGATCAGATTCTGGAATGATAGAACTACATTGGTTTTTGAATTGTGGTAGAAGGAACACTTCTCCTGGTGCAGTTAGTAGAATTTTTAGTCATATTTTTTCCAGAATATTTTCCTTGTGTAAATAATTGTTTCTCATATTTACTTCGAATAAATTCAATAAATTTATCTGAACGTTTTCTAGAAGGCATAATTAGAATATTACCATTTGGATTATTAACAGCAACAATATTTTTATTTATGAGCAGTTTTGGATATTGACGAATCAAAGTAAATGTACCGAATATTGTTAAACAAAGTATTGCTAACATTATTATGGATACAACAGTTAAAACGATAAATTTATATTGATTTTCGATCCATATTTCTCCTTTCTCTTCTGCAGGAAGAGTTTTCCCGGTAATGCATGTTAATGGAGATTTACTATCAACTTTGCAAATAACAAATGTCGTATCATAATCTAAAGACAAGGATTCACTATTGGATTTAAGAGTACAAATTTGATCAGAAGAATCATGTTTTGTAAAAATAATATGCGGTTTTTGTTCATCATAAATTGTGATGTTGTTCTTTTGTACAGTTACATATAATTTGGAATCGGTATTTGATTTACAAACTTGTTCTGGATATGAATTTGGCGTTGTTAGAATCGGTTCACTTGTTGCAGGACAATTAATTTCCGAACAGTCCTCTTTTAGAAAATCAGCAACTAGTTTATTATTTGAACATTTTGTATTATATTTATCGTAAATGGTTATATATTTTAACCAACACAGGTTACAATTACAATACCATATATTACCAGACATGTATAAGTTTCCTAAGTTAGTAAAAAAAAATTGCGGAATTGTTGTAAGATTATTATTCTTAACATTTAATTCATTTACAGCTGACGCATATTTAAAAGCATTTTCATCAAAATATTGCACACCACTATCTTCAATAGTTAAAGTTTTTAAAAGTGGAGCCTTGAATGCATCTGATGGTATGTGTGTTATAACATTATAATAAAATGATATTGTTTGTAGTTTAGATAAAGTAACAGTACCAGTAAGATTTTTAATTGCTTCTACGTCAAATATAGAAAACATAATTAATAAATGTTTTAACGTTTCTTGAAAAATATCAAGTAGTCCTTTTTCAAAATTAATGTTAGATGATAATTCGTTTGATATGATAATTAAATACATTAAATTATCTAAACCTGCAAACATATTTTTGTAAAAATATTTTATATCTGTCATGTAAATTTCAAAAAATATTAAATTTCGAAGAGGTTTTGTGTTGAATGCATCTTTTTCAATATCAGTAATTTTTGAATTCTGGATGATAAGTGTTTTTACTGGAATTGTACGCTTATACCAGTTTTTAGACATAATATTATTAGGAAATGTTATATTTATCAAAATTAACATAGTAATGTCATCACAAATCTGAAAAAATATCAATGAAAAATGTTAATAAAGTTATCCAGCGAAAGCACCAATTTTGTCATCAGTATAATATCACTAACATAATGATGTCATTTATTGTTACGATTACATGAACATATAAAAATGAATTGAAAAATATTTTAATTCGTTTGTATATGATGACGTAAATCTAACAAAAAAAATGATATTATTATTTTAGTGATGTTATAGTGATGACGAAATTGATTCATTCAATGGATAACTTATGTTAGTATTTATATAATTATGGTTTTTCTAATTTACAGTTTAGAAAACAAACAGTTTCATTATGCATAAACAATAAAAATTTTCAAAAATTATTTTGAATATACAAAAAACAATACATGTATTTGTCGAAATTATATATTTAATACATAACATATGTACTACGAATTAAGTTTGAAGTATATTGTACCTTGTATCATAACAATTGATTTAGATATGACTCAAATTTAAAATTTGACGACTTTTCTTTAATAATTTGTTTAGTTCAATTCTTTTTAAAAACATAGAAAAATTGTGTTTTTTGGAGTGACTTTTATCAAATGTTAGTTATTAGTATTTCTGCGCTAAACATAAATAATTAAAACCTGAAACAGTGCACTTTTTCTGAAATTCAGAATAGATTGATTGTAATGTAACCTAATTTATTTGGAACAAATCTATTTTGTCACATCTCTGATTAAGTCACTCCAGTACAATTCGCTCCTTGCAGTGACAGTATTTTTCAAATTAGTTAAAATAATTAAAATTGCGGTTTTATACTTTTGATGTTTTTTAAATATACAATCATTTTAAAAGTATATGTTTGGAAATGAAAAAGAAACAAAATTTTAAGATTCTGTTAAAAATATTCTAAATATAATTATTGATAAGAATTTTAGGAATTAATTTAAAAATTACTTGTTTACAAATAGATAAACACAATCAGTTCTTGTAATTTCCAAGTGGAACATAGGAGCTATAAGCTCGAGAAGCTGATGATCATATAATTTATTAATCATTTTTACATGCATGCATTAATGGTGCAGGTCGTTAGTCCGCAGCCAAGCTTATAGTGGGTTTCGAACCACTCAGACACAGTCGATTCAATGGTACTACAAGGCTTTAATTTCAGAAATAATACTTTAAATTTAAATTCTGGCGAGAGTGCGGCGCGAACTAGGTACATTTGGTGTACTAGTCCAAAGTAGATAAACATAAATATATTAAAAATACTTACGTTTTTTAAACTATTCACAAATTCATTTACATTTGAAATATTGTCCTTTTCACAAAAAACTTGACAGAAAGATTCTTTACAGCTTGCTTTTGTTTTCTTATTAACAATTCTACGTGTATTTTTGTATAAATCTTCCATCGTCACAAATCTTAGAAAGAGTTTTGTAGTATTTGCATTTTGAAATTCAGAAGTTTTACACAAATATGATTTATTTTTTGTATCATAATTCCGATTATTTTCATTAACATTTATGATATTTGTTATATGTGATTCTGTCATCAAATTTATATTAGTTTCATTCAGTTTTTGATTGAGATTTTGTGACATGTATACAGTAGGTAATGTAGTGAATAATAAAATAATTTTTACGATAATTGTTTTCTTTTTAGTGTACATCCTAAAAATTTTAAATTATGTAAATTTAGATTTAAATGTTTGTTTTATGGTATTAAATAATAAAAATAAATATCACCTGATCGGGTTTTTGGAATAAATATGATATTAAGTTTTGTAAAAGTTTCATTAACAAAAATGAATTACTATATTACAAATCTATCTACCTCAGATATTTAAGAAGCACTACTATAAATTAATGGCAAAATTTTAAGCGCACATTTTATATTATAAAAATTTGTAGTTATCAGTAATTATATTTGGATAGAATTATTAGTGCTTTTCAAGTTTATCAATTAAAACTATTTATTTATGATTGTTTAGATAAACTAATTAACAATGTTAACTAGCTGATAAACACTTAGTTGAATAATAATAGATATGTTGACTAATTTTACAATATTGCTCATTGTGTCTAGATTGTAACGTGTGCCATTAGGCCATTTATCCCCTTCAAATTTTGACAAAAAATTACACAAATTAATATTTTTACATTGTTACTAAAAAATGCTTTTTAACATATCCCTTGATTGTAAAATATCTATTAATATTACAGTTATATTAGTTATTTATTAAGTAATAAAATATCTGGTATTAATTACATAATCTTATTATTCTTTTGATACAAACATATATAATATTTAATGTTTATATAGCAGAAGCCAAACTTGTTGGTTGTGATGACAAATTCCTGATTCAATTTACAAACAACAAAGTTATGTTTAATTTTTTTAAATTAAAAATTGCTGCAATCTATACTTATTTCTGTTTCACGAATAATTAAGTACGTTTTATCACGTCACATCTAATAAGTTTGGATTGTATTATAATAATTAACTAATTTCAAATAAATAATTAAAATCAGGCATTAAACATATACATGAATGCTTGAAATTAACATATATTTGAATGATTTTTCCTTTACATAAAATTTTCTGTAAAACTAAATGTAATAACATATAAATTAAAATTTATTTGAATAAATATTTAACATTTTGCTTTTGGAATGTAATGAATTTATAATCTGCTACGTGGGGAAATGAGAGATCGTTGATTGGACCCAGTGAAGATCTGGCGATATCTTAAACATGGTAGAGAATGTGACATGTTCATTATTTGATTATCTTGTAAGTATAGAGTCTATACTATAGACAATTGATTAAAGAAGTATATATACTTCTTTAATCAATGGTATAGATCAGATTCTGGAATGATACAACTACATTGGTTTTTGAATTGTGGTAGAAGGAACACTTCTCCTGGTGCAGTTAGTAGAATTGGTCATATTTTTTCCAGAATATTTTCTTTGTGTAAAAAATTGTTTCTCATATTTACTTCGAATAAATTCAATAAATTTATCTGAACGTTTTCTAGAAGGCATAATTAGAATATTACCATTTGGATTATTAACAGCAACAATATTTTTATTTATGAGCAGTTTTGGATATTGACGAATCAAAGTAAATGTACCGAATATTGTTAAACAAAGTATTGCTAACATTATTATGGGTACAACAGTTAAAACGTTAATTTTATATTGATTTTCAATCAATATTTCTTCTTTTTCTTCTGCAGGAAGAGTTTTTCCGGTAATGCATGTTAATGGAGATTTACTATCAACTTTACAAATAACAAATGTCGTATCATAATCTAAAGACAAGGATTCACTATTGGATTTAAAAGTACAAATTTGATCAGAAGAATCATGTTTTGTAAAAATAATATGCGGTTTTTGTTCATCATAAATTGTGATGTTGTTCTTTTGTACAGTTACATATAATTTGGAATCGGTATTTGATTTACAAACTTGTTCTGGATATGAATTTGGCGTTGTTGTTATCATCGGTTCACTTGTTGCAGGACAATTAACCTCCGAACAATCCTCTTTTAGAAAATCAGCAACTAGTTGGTTATTAGAACATTTTGTATTATATTTATCGGAAATGGTTAAATCTTTCAACCAATACAGATTACAGTCACAATTCCATGCATTACCATACATGTATAATCTTCCTAAGTTAGTAAATAAATTTTGCGGAAGTGTTGTAAGATTATTATTAATAACATCTAATTCACTTATAGCTGATGCATCTTCAAAAGCATTATTATCAAAATATTGTACACCACTGTCTCGAATAGTAAATATTTTTAAAAGTGGAGTTTTGAATGCTTTGTATGGTATGTATGCTATATAATTTTGATTTAATTCTATTGTTTGCGTTTTCGAAAATCTAACAGTTCCAGTAATATTTCTAATTGCGTTTACATCCAATGTAATCTACTAATATCTAAGGATAACAATGTATCTTTACAGACATCTAGTAATCTTTTTTCAAAATAAATGTTATAGAATTGTTGATGTCTGATACTAATTGTTTGTAAATTGGTTAATCCTTCAAACATATTTTTGTGGAAATATTTTATTTCTGAGATTAGAATCGTAAAACGCTTTAAGTTTTTAAAAGGCTTTTTGTTGAATGCATTTTTTTCAATATTAGTTATTATTACATTAAGCGTATAAAAGGTTGTTACCGGATTTGTAACTTCATACCAATTTTTATGCATAATATTATTAGGAAATGTTATGTTTAGTAATGATAATTCACTAAGTTCATCACAAATCTGCAACTTAAAGGCGAAAAATTGTTAGAAGTTTTAGTTATTAGATACTTTGGAAATATTGTAAATAGATACCAATACATTTTTAAAATTCATAATTGACCCGGAATTTTAATCATAAAAATTAGAAAATTAATCTATTGAACTGAAAAAATAAATATAATAAATACACAAGTTTGTTTTTATATCATTATTTAAAAGTTTCGATTGTTTTGTAGCTTTTATCATCAGATCCAGAAAAAAACAGGTATAGTCATATATTCTTGTAGATCTTTGAATGAGGGATTGTCAAAACGTTGAAAAGTTGATTTAAAAACAAAGGCTGTTACTTCACTTTAGATTTTTAAGTGTTTTAATTTATTTGTTTAGTTCTGTTTTTATGACAGTTGCATTGTTTTAAAACCGGTATTAGTTAAAACTGAGCTTGTAGTATCAGTGTTTTTTTTTAGTTAATTACAATCAAAAATGCACTAACATATTAGTTTATACTTTTGTAGAGGACGAAAAAGGAATGTGCTTCCATAGGAGGTTTAATGTAATATGCAATTTATGGCTACTTACATTAAAATTGAAAGAGTTTTATAATTTGATAAGATATATGTAATTTTTGTAATTTTTATGGTTTTAATCAATGTAACGTCGTATTTTGTATTAATTTTTAATCACTGAATACTTGTAATATTTAAGATACACGTTTTAGCATTTAAAAAACATTCTAATAGCAAATTTTTTAAATGTATATTTTCTCAAATTAGAAAGAAAGAAATTTTAGGGACAATTTGTTAAAAAAGTTTTAAATAAAAAATTTAAAGCAGTGGTCTCAAACTTAAATTTCATACGGTCTAAGGCATATCCTAAATCTCACTGGCGGGTCAAAAACGGATAAACATAATTGAGAAGTAATTAAGTGTTTTAAATATAATTATTTATTATTTCTAAAGGGTTTCTTATTTAACTATGTATACAGGGTGTTTACGGTCTTCTCTGTATTCTTTTAGGGGGCTATAGTACACCTCAAAAAGAAACAATAAACCTAAAAACGCCTTAGTAAAAGTTGTTTCATAAGCGAGATAATAATTCTTTTAGTTTTTACATTAAGCGATTAATTTGTTTTAAACTTAACCCTTCGTTTCCACACTGGGGTGTGGCATACCCCAACAAAAATGTTTTCTATTGTTTCTTCTTTATCTTTCGACAAAAATGTATGGCACTAAGTGTAAATAAAGTTAATAGTCCCTACTAACTATATACAACAGTTTTTTCGAGCTCAGTGCATACATAACATAAACGTAACAACTTACAAATATTTTATTATTAATAACGGTACTTCTTATACTTTTGTAAAAATTATCCATAATAATATTTTTTTCAAAGTGTAAATTAGTGGAAGTTAGAAACAAATTTGATTTATTATCTGTATTATGATTTTTATTATTTTTATTAACATTTATAATGTTTGTTATATGTGGTTCTGACGTTAAATTTATTTCGATTTTATTACGATTTTCATAGAAATTTTGTGACATATATACTGTAGATAATGTAACTAGTATTAAGATAAATATTGTAGTAGTTGTTTTATTTATAGTGTACATTATAAAAATGTAGCTTAATATTATTTTATCTTTGAATATTAATTTTAAATTTTTTAAAAAAATATGTCACTTGATCAGAATTTTTAAAAATTAATTTTGTGATTTTTGAAAAGTTAACAATAAGTAATATAATTATTGTTAAAAAAGTTAAATATATATTTTTCACAATTTATTTGTTTTTCTAAACATAATCAATGTAAATATATAATTTCTGTTCTGAAGCACTTACCAGGTGTTTATATTTATAAACATGAATATGCCATTTAAATGTAAAATTAAATTCTTGTTTTCTTATCAGAATTATTTTAACCTGTTTCAAGTATTTGATAAATTTCACTTTATTTAGTCAATTTTTTCCTTAAAATTTATACTACTTTTTGGCCAATTCGATTACTATTATTTAAAATTTTAAATTTTGTTTTAAGTAATTTAAGATTTTATATAATGTTTTATTCTAGTATTAGATAGTTAAAAGAAATAATTATTAACAAATAGCGTATATAATATTAATTAGAAATATTTAATATTTTCGTAATACTAATACAAGATGGCATAATAGGAATCGCTCTATAATTTAAACTCTTATAAGATAATTTGCTTCAACTGTCTGATTGCTAAAGGAATATAAAATTTAAGCACAAATTTAACAATATCTTTCATTTAATAGAACAAATTCTGGGCGTTGCTTTGCTTCTTGAGCTGTAAAAGGAAATATTTTTCTGAAGCAATTGATGCAGAATTATAGATAATATTTTCTTTAATAAATTATATTGAAATTACAATATATGATAACATATTAGAAATTGTTAATGAAATAAAATATCTAGATGTGATTATTGACAATAAATTAAAATTTAAAAGTTATGTTCAATATATTTGTAAAAAAATGCTAAAAAAATTAGTTATTTATCACGAATTGCTACACTGTCAGTCTGGAGTATAATTGTGATACATCTAAATAATATAATACTATCATTTTATCACATTCTACTTACTGCTCTACAATTTCTTTATGTGTAAAAATAAAGATATTGATAAACTTCAAAATCGTTCTATGAGAGTAATTTTAAAGTGTGGTAGACTGATATATGTTAGAGATATTGGAATGATTAAATATTAAAAAAATTTGTCAACTACAATGTATTTACTTTTATTCACAAAATACTAACAAATAATTTGCCAACATATTTAGCAATCAATATAAAATACGTGTACGAGACACATAATTATTGTACTCGTCAAGCTCAACAATTATATATATATATATATATATATATATATATATATATATAAATCAAAAACATCGACAAAACATACAATATTTGTTAGTGATTTAAATATGTACAATAACTTATCAACAGATATAAAAAAATGTTGATTTAATTAAAGATATCTTGTAAAATTTATTGTATATTCTTGTTGTATTTATCAATACGAATTTGTATTATTTTTGTGTATCATTATTAGCATATGCTAAATAAATAAATTATTATTAATAATTAATTAAATTATTTGATATTAATTACAAAAATTAATGATGTTGATTTGTTGTTATTTAAATTATAATTAAACAGTATTTACGTGTATTTTATGTAGAATATTTTTTTCTTTAATATTAAATTGCAATTTTGTTTTTATTTATATGTTTAATATTTGGCTTTAGAAATTAAATAATCTTTAATTGATAATTTAAATTTGTTAAGAATTTTCTGGACCAGGAGACAAATATAGAACCAGATGAAGACAGGAGGAAATGAAAAATGCTGCTGAATCGAGCCAAAAACATTTAAAATTATAGTGTGTCCACTGAAGGAGAAAAAAGGTCTTGTGTTTTTTTTAAGTTTTTGTAAATGTAGATTAGATTCTGGTATTATGTACAGGGTTGGCAAATTTGGACGTTTTCATAGGTGAACTCGGAAACTATAAGAGATATGGAAAAATGGACCGCGCATCCTCGATCCCTTTTTTTTGAGAGAAACTCAATTATGAAAACAAAAATTAGCTATCGTTTTTTGTTTTCGAGTTATGGCGAAAAGTTCGCTTTTTCCGTATTTTGATAAATGGCGATATCTCGATGGTTTTTTAAATTAGACGAAAATAATTTTCACATTCTTAAGGCACTTTTTTTAGTAGAATGAAATGGTTTTAACGGATATTATAAATCTCCGTTAATTCTCGGTTTATAACATAAAGTTTTGTTTTTTTAAATACAAGTCATAGTCGGTGCTGACTTAGTTAAATAGAGATATTTTTTCTCTTTTCAATGATATATATCATGTAGGGTTGAAAATGGTCAAAACTGCCATTTTTTGAAATAAAATAAAATTTATTATTGATTCGTCATTTTTTTACTACTTTGACTGCAAGGAAAAAGTAGTATAGCGTTTGGTACGGTGTCTGTAACATTTTCAAAAAAAAAAAAAATTGTATAGAAATCCTTCATATAGCCTGTAGATGACGAATCTGAACTTAGTTTATGTGGGTGTATGGATGTGCATCGTCAGCTCGCTCGCTCGCTCGCTCGGTCGTAAGTCAAAATTTTGTGGCCGCAACTCCTCCTAGACGGTTCAACCGATTTTAATGAAATTTTCAGGATAAATTTGTCTAGTTCCCAAGATGGTCATGTGATTTTGATTTTTTCCAGTGATGCCAATTTTCCGAGAAAAAAAATACTAAAGTTTTTAAAAATTCATATTGGCTACGTTATTTATCCGATTTTGACCAAATTTTCAGAAAATATTTCCCTAATGTTCCCATTAATTACATAATTTTATTAATATTTAGTGTTGTTAACTTTCCGAGAAAAAAATTACTAAAGTTTTCAAAATTTTATTATGGCCATGTTTTTCAACCGATTTTACTCAAATTTTCACAAAAGATTCTCCTAGTATTCATATAATTTATGTAATTTTAACAAAATACAGTGTTGCCAACTTTCCGAGAAAAAAATTAGTAAAATTTAAAAAAATTTATTTTGACCATTTTATTTAACCGATTTTAATCAAATTTTCATAAAAGTTTTTCCTAGTGCCTAAATAAATTATGCAATTTTAACAAAATACAGTGTTGCCAACTTATCGAGAAAAAAAATCACAAAATTTTTTTAAAATTCATTGTGGCTACATTATTTATTCGATTTTGATCAAATTTTCAGAAAAGTATCTCGTAGTGCCCACATAAATTATAATATTATTAAAATACAGTGTTGCCAACTTTCCGAGAAATGTCAAAGTAGTCTATATATGGGTTTATCCATATACTTCTAATCTTGTTTGATTATTGAGTGATCTTAGTAGGTTGTGTCATTTATAGTATCGTCTATTTTGGTAAAACCATTGTTGTATGTTCATTATTAAATCATTACGACTGAAAGGTGAAAATGGTTTATGAAAACTACGAAAAATATAATATGTTAGAATGCTTTATTCTAAGTGATAACAATTGTGTTAATGCATCCGAAATATATTTTAATCGCTATCCAGAAAGAAGACAACCATATAAATCTATTTTTGCAAAATTAAAAGAAAATATCAACATTTATTGTAATTTAAAATTTTTGTTACTTCATATTTAATGTGTATGACGAATCAATAATAAATTTTATTTTATTTCAAAAAATGGCAGTTTTGACCATTTTTGAAAAGAGAAAAAATATCTCTATTTAACTAAGTCAGCGCCGACTATGAATTGTATTTAAAAAAACACAACTTTATGTTATAAACCGAGAATTAACGGAGATTTATAATATCCGTTAAAACCATTTTATTCTACTAAAAAAAGTGCCTTAAGAATGTGAAAATTATTTTCGTCTAATTTAAAAAACCATCGAGATATCGCCATTTATCAAAATACGGAAAAAGCGAACTTTTCGCCATAACTCGAAAACAAAAAACGATAGCTAATTTTTGTTTTCATAATTGAGTTTCTCTCAAAAAAAGGGATTGAGGATGCGCGGTCCATTTTTTCATATCTCTTATAGTTTCCGAGTTCCCCTATGAAAACGTCCAAATTTGCCCACCCTGTACATTGGTTTTGGAACTGTAATATAACATATGAAAGTTGAACGATCTCTCAAATTAATTGTAGCGTATATTTTTATTGACCTAATTCCTGTAACCTTATACGCTATAATATAACAATTCTTCTGGTATAATTAGTAGAATTAGACAGTGTTTTTAAAAATAATTTTTTTTTGAGCAAATAATTGTTTTTCATATTTATTTCGTATGTATATTCATCCGAGCGTTTTCTAGAAAGCATAATTAAAATATTACTATTTGAATTAGTAACTGCAACAATATTATTATTTATAAGCAGTTGTGGATATTGACGAATAAAAACAAATGTACTAAATATTGTTTAAAAAAATATTGCTAGCATAATAATAGGTACAATCAGTGGCGCAACCAAGGGGGGGGCCGACGGGCCTCGGCCCCCCCCAAGGCTAGCAAAATTAGCACAATTTTTATTCGTTTATTCATATATTCAGCAGTCACTTCTAACGCTACAATTATTTACCCCAAAATATTGAGCCAAAATTCATTATTTTAAACTATTAATTATTCGATTCATGTAAGATAAAGTGAAAATTTGGTTAGTTTTTGCTTTTTTTTGCTTCTCCAAGATAAAATCCTTGGGCCCCCCCCAAGACAAAATTCTTGGGCCCCCCCAAGACAAAATCCTGGCTGCGCTACTGGGTACAATACTTAAAATAATAATTTTATTCTTTTTCTGCAGGAAAAGTTTTTCCGGTAATACATGTTAATGGAGATTTACTATCAACTTTACAAATAATAAATGTTGTATCATAACCTAAAGTCAATTATTTTTTATTGGTTTTATAAGTACAAATTTGATTAGAAGAATCATTTTTTGTAAACATAATATGCGGTTTCTGTTCATCATAAATTGTGATGTTGTTCTTTTGTACAGTTACATATAATTTGAAATCGGTATTTGATTTACAAACTTGTTTTAAGGTTGATGAATTCTGTGTTGTTATTGGAATAATTTCAGTTGTTGTAAGACAATTAATCTCCGAACAATTTTTTTTTAGAAATTCAGTTATTAATTGTTCGTTGGAGGTTTTGGTTCTATATTTATCTGGAATAGTTATTTTTTTCAACTAGCATATATTACAATCGCATGTCCATTTATAACTCATATAAATAATTGTTAAGTTGGTAATTAATTTTTTTGAAAGTGTAGTTAAGTAATTGTTGGTAACAATTAATTTATTTGTAGCTGAAGCACATTTTAAAGCACTGTCATGAAAATATTGCACGTTACTTCCTTCAATTGATAAATTCTTTAGGATTGGAGTTTTAAATGCTTCTGATGGTATATATGGTATAGAATTATGTAATAATGTTATAGTTTTTAATTTAAGTAATCTTAGAGATCCTGTAAGATTTATAAACGCGTTTATATCGCATATAGATTTTTCAATTTCTAAATATTCCAATGTATTTTTAAAACCTTGTAATAAACCGTTTTCAAATTGGATATTTGATATTTTGTTCAAACTGGTCTCAAAAGATTTTAAATGATTTAATCCTTGAAACATGTTTTTGTGAAAATATTTTATTTCTGTATGATCGACAATTAAAAATTTGTAATTTGTTTAGTGGTTTTGTATTAAACAAATAAAGTTTACGCAAAAGAATAGCGCTTTTATACCAATTTTTCTGTAAAATACATATTATTAGGAAATTTTACATTTTGTAACGATAAATCATTTATTTCATCACAAAGCTGAAAAATGACAATTAAAATATGTTTTTAAAAATTATGTAAATTAAGTAAAAAAATAATAGATGAAGTAAGCTAGAAATATTTAAAAATACTTACATTAATAATAATATTTAAATATTCATTTACACTTGAAATATCTTGATCGTAACATAAAATTCTCTAGCAGTTTGTCTTCTATCGATAAATGTAACATTTTTCATTTATTGTATTATTAACAAATGCAGTTGTTGGTTTTTCGTAAAACTGATCTAGTGCAACAAATCTTTTGAAATATTTTTTTTTATGTGATTTACAAAATTTAGTAATATTCAGTTCTGTAGTTACAGCCAAATTTTGATTATTTTCACAAATATTCAGTACATTTATTTTATTTGATTCTAATTTTAAATTTATTTCATCTTTATTGTGATTGTGATAGAAATACTGTATATAATAATAATATTAAAAATAATATTAAAATTAATATTATAATAGTTGTTTTGTATTTAATGCATATTCTAGAATGTAAATATATTTACTCAATTAAAAATTTCAAATTATGGAATTAAAATTTAATAATTATGTTATAAAAATTGCTAAATGATTTATTATAATAAATAAATATATTTATATCAGAAGTAATTAAAATTATTATATTTTTGTTTACCTTTTCATAATGCAATTTTTATTTTTGACAACAGTTTTATTTTCAAACATAGTTTATTGTGTTAAATAATGTAGATATACCTACTACAAAATTGAGCTACAAAATAACAGAAATAATTTACTCAAGAATCAAAATTCACTCATAATACTATTTTTAAAATATAAATTAATTGCAAAATTTGATACAATTATATAAAAAAAAATAATAGAAACGAAGGTTGTGATTTTAATAATCCATTTACTTTGTATGATATTAGTTTATATTTGTATTGTTAGTTGTTTTTGGAATATGAATTAAAATTTTAACTTTTCTCATTATAATTTTTTGTATGTTAACCAATTTGTTAACTTGCCACCTGACTAATCTTATTGAATTAAAAACAACAATTGGTTAAAAGTGGTTGTGTTTTTTATTTGTTTTCTTTGTTTTTTTTAAAACGAATTAACATACTTTTATATACAACATTCTAAATTAAATTTATCTAGGAATTATATAAAAGTACTTTAAAATGGTAAATAAACTTATGTATAATTAATATTTTAAATTTCAAGTACCTACACCTGATTTCACTAATCATCAAGATGGTCCTCCCAAATCATAACTTTTACTTTCAGCAAGCACATTATTTAATCTATTTTTATTTATTTTTCTTGGTGGTGGTACTGGTGCATGTTCTTCACTTGAAACTTTTTGAAATCTTTGCGATGATTGAGTGAAACTCATTTGATTTTCCGTCATGTAACTAGCGACAGTTTGCAAGCTTAAATCAGACAAGGATCTCACCAATCTTGGTCCTTGCTGGGCGTAGATATAACGCTCAGATTTCGGTGACAAATATATTGCTTCTTGCACCGGACGATAAGTATTTCTTCTACACTGAGGAAAAGCATTTGGTATTGTCGTAACTGAATATTCAGGCCGAGATGTTTCTATATAAATAGGCGATTGTTGTTGCATATTTTCAATAAAAACTGGAGTTGGATTTGACAATTCTCTTCGTCTTGTTGCTATATAAATTGGCGATTGTGGTTTGGTGGGCATTACTAAAACATCAGTTTTTGGACTTCTTACGATTACAATTCTTTTATTGCCCTTTAGTAACTTGGGATGTTGGCGAATGAATAAGAAAATTAATACAGCTGTTATTAATATGATTAAAATAAATATGATGGCTCCAACACTGAAAATTACTACTTTATGTTTGTTTTCGATCCATGGTCTATCTTCTATTGTAGGAAGTATTCTTCCAGAAATACACATAATGGGATAATTGTCAATTTTACAAACAGAATAAGCAGTGTTTGGTTTCATTGGTATATTTCTTATGTTCGGTTTAACAAGGCATATTTCATCATTTTCAATATTTGTCGTAAATACGCTGTAATGATTAAAATTACCGTCAATTTTTATTCCATTTTCGTTTTCATCAATGGGAATGTCAATATCGTTAGGTGAGAAACATGTACTATTATTTCTGTTTGGATAATCTGTGTAAGATGTTTGTGGTTCTTCTCTAGTAGTTTTTGTTGTTGATGTTTCTGTTGTTAATGGTTTTTTTGTTGATTGTTCTGTTGTTGACGCTTCCGTTGTCATAGTTATTGTTGTCACTGTTGTTGATAACGATGTTGATATAGTTGTAGTAGTTGATTTGCTTGAACTACTTTCTGTTGTAGTTGTAAGATCTAAGCAAGTGTCTTCATTTGAACAATTTTGTTCCAAGAAAATAGGTAAAGTTCTTCCATCTGAACAAAAAACGTTTTCTTTGTTTTGTACAATAGGTTTTTTTAACCAACATAATTCACAATTACAATTCCAATTATTATATCGTATATGTAGAGTTCTTAAACTTTGTAAATCTTTTGGCGAAAGTGTTAATAAATTATTGGATTCAATATTTAGAAATTCTAAAGCAGAAATAAATTTAAAAACATTATCATCCAAATATTGCAACTTACATTGCTCGAGACTTAATTTTGTAAGTAGAGGTGTATTGAATACTTCAGCTGATAAATATGTAAAGGAATTAAATCTAAAATCAATTTCTTTTAAATTGGATAGTTTTATTATACCAGTTATATTAAAAATAGCTTCAGGGTCATTTATACCATACACAATTTGCAAAACTTCTAATCCATTTTTAAATTCTTCTAGAAATCCTGCTTCATAGTTTATTCTGGTTTGTGAATTTTGACGAATATTAAAGTGTTGTACATATTTTAAGCCACGGAACATGTTCTTATAAAAATATTTTATTTTTGTTTCAGAAAATGTTAAAATTTTTGTATCTTGAAATTGCTCAGCATTAAAAGCATCATCTTTAATGTCGATTATGTTTAACATATTAAGTTTCAATTCATTTGTTATTGATTTTGATGCGGTATACCAATTTTTGCTCATAATGTTATCAGGAAATTCAATTCTTATTAATTCCAAATCGTTAATGGATTTACAATCCTGAAAATATATATTTTTTAATTACAGGTATGCAAATAATATATAGAGTAATTTTTTAATATAACGTGATTTTTAAAAATAAATTATTTATGTTATAAAATAATAATATTTGATTAATTCTCATTTAACAATATAATTATTATTTAATCAGTTGTTTTTTTAAATACTACAATACAATTTTTCCTTAACATTTCTATTATTAAATAAATAATAAAATTTTGCGAATTGCATAAACTTTTAAACTTAATATTATCTATTTGTTCAATGCGTGTTAATAACTAGTTTTCGTATTTCCTAAGTGGAACATAGGTGATAATATTCGAGAAGCTTATCTTACAGTTTCATTAATAATTTTTACATTGTCAATGGTGTGGGTCGTTAGTCTACTTTTCTGAACCATTTAGATGCAGCTGATATTAGTTTAGTTTTGCAATTTATTAATTTATATTCTGGTGTGGAAGCGACGCGTACCAGAGACCTTTGGGTTTCGGGTTCAACACCTTACCACTGGCCAATGAGTGGTAGTTTTTTTTTTTTTTAGTTTTGAATCGTATTAAAACGAATTTGAGAAGTAGTATTCGGCAGAATAAATAATTGAATTTAACATTAATTTTTAAAGAAAAGAAATTATTAATCGAATTAGAAATTTCGGTAATATAAAATATTTATTATGCAGGGTGATTTATAACGACTGTATGTAACTTTAACAGTTTGGTAGGGAGGTCATTTTGAGTGAAAAATTTCATATAAAACTAGGTCCTATTTTATCTAGGTGCGCCATTGACACCATTTTGTAAGATCAAAATTTCAAAAATAAATTTCAAAAGTAAAAAATTTTTTTACGAACAATGTATTAATTAGTATAATGTTTCTTTGTAAATCAGACAAAGTTTTATACATCAACAAAAAAATGTGTTTTTATTATTTATAACTTTATTTCATTTTAACTTGTAACAATCAAAAAAAAATTTGAATCTCAAACACCATGTCCAATTTCATGAATTCTACATAGAAATATGTGTTTGTTTTCGCGAGCTTCAACCACTAATACTAATCTCTTCGAACTTTTTCCTGAAGATGGTCTAAAATAAGGCCGAAAGCTCGGAATTAAATTCAAATAGATTTTTGAATTATTTATATGCCACTAATAAATCTTTAATTTCTTTTAGTTGTGCAACTAGATAAAGTAGGATCAATGTTTATGTGACATTTTTCAATGGAAAAAACCTTTCTAACAAACTGTTAAAGTTTGGTATACTCGTTATATATCACTCTGTACATAAAAATAAATTATATTGATTTTTTTACATTACTTCTTGTCATTCAAATAATTTTCATAATAAATTAAAAAGCCTTTAGTTAAAAGTCTCTATTATTTTTTATTAAAATTAGACGTTTTGGTTTATTACGCTAAAATCTTCTTCAGGTGAAAATAACAATTTTTGAAATATTTTTTTATGTTGTAGTTTGCATAATTATATTAGTTACATTTTGATTATATATGATAATTTGATAAATTTATTTGTTTTCTTCATCAAAAATAAACATTAATTATTATGTCTTAAGTTTCCACATTACTACTGCTGCTTAATATTAAGGTTTATTCAAAATTCTTTATTTATTGCAAAATTAGTTTGTTTTAGCGGAGAGTTCGTGTTTCTGAACCAAATTACCTATCAACTTACGAAAATACAATAAAAACGCACGATTTTACTTTAATTAGTTGTTTCTAGTTTTGTTGTAGTAAAAAAATGAAATAATTAATATTTTTTAACAATTTTTTGTTATGTTTTTAGAAGCTTAGTAAATGATGTAGTTTAAAATCAATAGTATTAGGGCTAAAACATGAAACTAATTTTAAGGCAGGTAAAGAAGTCTAAATAAAACTTTAATTTCAAAGTATACTACACTGTGAAAAAAATTGCCATTTTACAGAAAGTTTATAGCAAAACGATGGTTTACATATATTTTCAGTAAAATAAGTGAAATAATTAATTTACCATATTAACATATTATATATGTTATTTTAACCGAAAAAGTAAGTAAGCTTACATAAAATATTAGTATTTTATATTTATGTAATGTGACGTCTGTAAATTTACATATTAAACTGATGTAAATCAGCTGTTCCAGGTTTTCATGTAAAATTGCCAAATTCTTTTTACAGTGTACTTACATATACTTACATTTGTTTCTGTTTCGATAAAATTATTTACATAGTCAACAAATGTATTAGCACATAGTATAGAACATGCTTTTGGTTTTTGACAATATTTATCGTTATAAGTTCGAATAGTGGAATTTTTGCCCACAATAATAAGAGTTTGCTCTTGAATGGAGCTTTTAACAGTAATAAATCTTATGTATTGCTTAGAATTTCGTTTTTTGTCTGCAAAGTTTTTAGTGTTTTCATTATATTCGGCATTGTATAGAACTAATGCGATAAGTATTGTAAATGATAATGCTCCAACCACTATTGCTCCAAATTTGTTTAATTTATTCATTCTGGAAATAAAATAAAATTACAGATATAAGTTTGCGTAAATATCCGATAAATAAATGGGGAGGTATAATTCAGCAAATATTTTCAAGTGCTACAAATACAATAAATATGGATGAAATTAAAGTTGCTTGTCTAGATAGGAAACTAATTTCTTCATAATAGAAAAAGTTTGTGCCACATTCTTATGGATATATGACTTGATTCTGTATAAATTACATTATATTTAAAAATTAATATAACATTATGAATTTCTCCTTATCTTTAAAAAGCAAATTTTTTAAGAGAACCAATTAAAATAATTTCAGTTAAAATAACACATTTTTAAATTATTTCCATTAAACACTACCAACACTTTTTTTGTATAATTAAATCTTATTTTAGCTTTGTTTCCAGTGGTACATATATATTTTTTAATATTTTGTGGTAAAAAATAAAAACTGCAAAACTTTAACGCACGTTTTCTCAAAACACACTTTTTTAAACTTGTGAATTCAAATAGCCATAACTTCAACAGTTTTTGAAATATTTTAACATATTTCATATCAGATTGTTCAGAATTTTTTACTCTTTCCAGTGATACTAATAATTTAATATTGATTTGAAAACAATTTTGATACTATTAGCTCAATATTAACTTGGGTATAGATAATTTTTTTATTTCTGTGACATGTTACATGTGGAGTTAATTAAAACGAACAATTTCTTGGGTTTTAAACAATAAAAAATACTTGAAATTGTAGCTCTCAGAAACAATTAAATTAAAATTATTTTTTCTGCAATTGTTTAAAAAGTATACTTTATTTCACTACTTTTTTTTTTGTAGTCAAAAAGTAAAAATTGTGCAGTAGCGTCTTTATTTTACATACACAATCACGCCATGTATCTAAAAGGATGTGGCACAAACTCTTTCCGGTATCCCGAAATTAGTTTTCTCTAAACATTCTTTTCTGGACAAATAACTCTAGCTTCATCCACATTCATGAAATCTTTCATACATGCTCTTCTATTTTTACTATTTGGAAACTTTGGCAAAACACCCTCATTCATACCACTCTATCTACTCATCAGACGTCCACTAGTAAACGTACACCTTCGAAATCATTCACATATATTCTTTTAACCAAATGTTTATTAAACATTCGCTCAAGATGACCGAACCTTCTTAACTAACTAATACCAACTTAATAACAACAGTAATTCTTATTTAATTTAAAAATAATTAGTTATTATAGTTAATTATTAATTAATATTTAATTTTTATAATATGATTTTTATTATTTACGTAATACGAGAGAAAAAAGTTGTTATTGACATCTAGGTGAACAAAATTAATTTCTTGGATTAAAACCTGACGTTCTAATGCTGGTAGCAAAAACTGTTTATTTACAAGTTTACCTTTTTTTGTAAATTAATAAATAGAATAAAAGAAACATTTACTTTTCCAGAAAAAAATCCCAAAGCACTCAAACTTTACAACTAGCATTAACTCTTTTTCCAATCTCACGATCAAAGCGACCATTCTTAGGCAATAAACTACCCAAATATACACAATCATCTACTTGCTTTAAATGTGCACCAACAACAGATACATTACATTCAGTCATTTAGTCATTCTTCTCAACATCTTATACTTAGCACTTATTAACATAAGATTCATATGCTTATCTACAACATTAATTCTTTCAATCATCCTTACCATTGTCAGTTGCTCTTCAGATTCAGTCAATACATGCATTGAAATAGACGAATTATAAGAATGCATTAAAAACAATTAAAGGTGTTTCAAGATCTTTGTATTACAAACGTCAAATTTTAGATATTTCTATAAGTTAATTCTAATTGCAGATATTCGTAGAAAAAATACTCTATGCCTTTTTTTTACTCATGGGATCAAACTTCATATGAAGAAACTATTACTTTATGGACTTGTTTCATAAATTATTATTTTAAAACAAAACTAAAAGAAAATTAAATATTTACCTTTTTATTTCATTGTTGACATCTCTATCTACTGTACTTAAAACCATCTTTTTTCGAAACATTTTGAAGGAATTTGCATCTAGGAATAAATAGAGACAAATTTAACAATTGCTTTTCCAGCAGGAAACAACTACATAAAACAACTGAAAACTCATTACAAAAACAAATGACAATCAATTATCAAGTGCCACCATATGTTTTATTATATTCGTATAATATCTGATAAATATAATTTATTATCTCTGTAAATGAGTTATATGCGTACATTTTTTTCGGTTTTAATTAAACATATACTAATTCGTTTGTCTGCAAATTATATTAATGAGCTTAATACAAAATAGTTCCGAGCAAGAAAATTACATTTTATCTTTTAGATTATATATTTCGAAGGATTAGATAAAAGCTCTGTTTGTGCAAACAGAAATTTATAATTTTATTTTTATCTGATATTATGCAATTAATAAAGATAATGGTTATTAATAATTTGAAAAAAAAATATTTTAAATTTATTGCGCATAAACATACAAGAAGCTTATTATTACGATATTATTTTTATAATGCTCTACAACATAATGCATATATTTTTAAAATATTTAATCATGAAGCACATATGTCTGATATCTAATACTCCTATTAGCTATTATTAGATAATGGTTATTAATAATTTGAAAAAAATTTAAATTTATTGCATAAACACACTAACCTTATTAATTACGACATTATTTTTATAATGCTTTACAATATAATGTATATTTTATTAAAATATTTAATCATGAAACAAGTATGTCTATAAATTATTATTTACAGTTATAATAAAAATTAAGAAAAACTAATTAAGTAAAAGTTAAATTTAGTAAAGAAATAACGACTGTAGATCGAAATAATGACAAAAGCATGTAAAATGGGTTTTTTTAAATTTTCAGATTAATAGTTTAATATTTGAATTCTCACATAAATATTAAATTTGTTTTGAGAAAATAAAGTAGATTATTCAAAATTGAATAATATAAAAACAAAATTATAATTAAAAAACTTTTGCAAATATTTAACTAACAAGAAAGCGTTTCGAATCCGCTGAAAGATATAAAACTAAATCTTGCTGATAAGTAGACCATATTTACGAGTACACATAATAATTAAATCAATATTTTTTTGGTGCACAAAAAGAACATAAAAAATTACGTAATTTTTAAAAATATTTTACTATTTTTGAAACAAACATCAAAATTTAAATTTTTAGGGACTGATTGTATCTTCTAGAACCATTTATAGACATCTGGAATATTGATTTAATTGTTTTAATATGGTCTACTTATCACCAAAGTCTAATTTATTGTTTTATCTTTCAGCGGTTCGGAATGCTTCCTTGTAAGTAGCAACATATTTTATAAAATTTGTCATAATTATATTAAAATATAATATACTCGTAATCTACTCGGGCAAAAATTTATAAATAAAATAATTAATTTACAATAACTTTTCTAAACTATAAAATAAAATAAATAATTATAAAGTTAAGATTTTTTGAAAGAGTAGCAAATAAAATTTGATGGAACAAATATTAAAAGTGAAACCCTATCATTACAATAAATTGTGATTTTTTAATACTTTGTTCCACTTTATGAGTTCATTTTTATTTTAAAGTAGGAATCATAAAGTAATATTTTGTATTTTACATAATTTTACTTCTTTAGAAAATGGCTTAGAGATAATGACTGATATTACATGCTCGGTTTTTCGATGTTTTAGTTCATTTCTTTGAAATAAAATAAAATAAAACACTCGGTTGAAGTTTCACAAAATTAAAAAGTTATAAACTTTATTAGCTAATTTCGGCAGTTATGCCATCATCAGAAGTTATAACTTCTGATGATGGCATAACTGCCGAAATTAGCTAATAAAGTTTATAACTTTTTAATTTTGTGAAACTTCAACCGAGTGTTTTATTTTATTTTATTTCATTTACAATGTTTCACCGAGTGCCAACAGCAACTTCAATTGATTTAATTCATTTCTTTGGTTCTGCTCTTATGACTGTTAACACATTCTTAAAACTGGTACTAGTTAAAACCAATTTTAAAACCGAGTTCGTACGTAGGTAATACTGGCCAATGCGTGCACAGTCAAAAATAGGTACATGTATTATTATCACAGTTTTAGTTTACTTTTACTAGTTATATCTTATAGATATACAATTATGTACCCATAATGATGTTTTTTTTTTCAGAGATTAATTTTCCATCAAACATATTTATACACAGTAAAAAATTTGTTAGGTTTGTTATATAAATAGTTTTGTAAAAAATATCACTAATTTATTAAATAACTTAAGTTTTATAATAATTTAAAAATTGTTAACTTAATTTAATGTTCTTTTAATAACCAACAAGTACCTATATTATATGAAATTTTTTCATATTGGAATTTTTACACTATTGCTGGTTCCGATATAAAACACCGAATAGCGTCAAATGTTTTTTTTTTATTTATTTAGAATATATTTTATTTGTAATAAGGTAATAGAAAAGAATAAAATAAGACAACTAAAATGAAGAAGTTAGGTTATAGTGGACAACTTTACTGCTTTGTTTTGAAAAATTTTCTGTGTGCATGTATGCATTATTTTGTTGTTGGTTGTAAATTTAAAAAATAAGAAAATTAGGGGCTATATACTTTATTTATTAATTCTGACGTACATATACGAATACATATATAATCTGAGAAACATTAATTTATATAGATTACAATATATATTCTATGAATAATTTAATATTTATATAATCTTGAATTTAATTTAACATAGAATTAATTACACATCGAGAATTACAACAGCCACGAATTATGCAGATATGTTAGTTCATTTTAATTGTTATAATAGGTATATATATATGTAGTTAGTTTTACATAAAAATTTTGCTGATTTTACGTATAACTGTAGACAGACATATTTTTGGTGCAGTGGTTTCTCAATATATGATCATTTTCATATCATATCTCATAATTAAACATTAAGGTATACATTTTACATTTATAATAATATGATGAGTAAACATCTATAATCATAATATTTTTCATATTCTAGTTATAATATCTCGTCAATTAACTAAAATATTCAGCAAGAATTTACTTATCTTAAAATATATAATATGTATATAGTACTTTTAATGATTTGTTTCTTGTGTTTTTTTTAGTCAATCGATTGTGTATCCGTCATTTGCCACGTAGATAACGACCTGACACGATTCTTGATTAATATTTTTTTTTGCTATTTTTCAAAAGAATATTGTAGAAAAATATTGCGCTTTGAGCATTTGACGTGACAATGACAAGAAACACATCAATTTTATGCGATATGTCTCGAAATGGTCCGGCTGTTCGCCATTTTGTCAAATAGATGGCGCGCCGATCACAACTAGAACTCAGACATTATCGACACAGCCACGGGCTTATGTCGCCATTTTCATAACCTCACTTGATGAAAATTAATTTTTACAGAATTTTAGTAGGAATATTCTGTGAAAATTAATGTATCACACATCGATTCCTTTTTTTGTGTATTTTTTTTCCAGAACATCTAAATTTAAAGAGATGAATGATATCATATTTAAATTTAGATTATTATGGAATATTTTTAATTTTTTTTTTGTTATGATAATTTCGAATGACAACTGGTAAAATCATTCAAAGCCTGACACACTGCACTTGATGATTTCAGATGGAATATCAACATTTGTCATTTGAATTATATCATAAAATATTATTTATAATTTTTTTAAATATTTTTTTTTGTACAATAGTTCCTGCGCTAACAAGAAAACTATTGCATTTTTTTTAAAGTAATTTTTACATTCTTTTGGTAAACCACACTAAAAATAGTGCATTTACAACAAGATATAAGATAATCTAAAATATGTAAACCATTTTTTTTTTTTAATATGTTTTGTATAATAATATATTAAACAATAATAGGCTACGACTAATATAAATGTAATATAATTTTAATATATAATATACTCCATTTTAAATACTAATGATATGGTTAATTTGCAAGCTCTCACAAAAACGACAGGAGAATGTACAAGATTCTTCTGACAGATATGTATCAGTGAGTCACTTTAAATGACATTTTCTGTTTACAATCCTTGGTTAAAAATAGGTTTTGGACACAGTGGATTTATGTCCAGGCATTTGACAAACAACAGTAATTTATTAAAAACGCAGCACATTGTAAAATATGATTTCCATTAGTCGAAAGATTCCACTGGTGTCGTTTGTCTAGCCCTGACGTAAACCTCACAGTGTGTCCCTATACAATTATGAAATTTTGTAAGTAGGGAAGTTGTTCTTGTTTGTATAATAATCCTACTTACTATTTTAGCTTATAATTAATCTTATAGGTTATATGATTACTGTGAGTGTAAAACAATCGCAAATGTGACTTTGGATCAGTCGGGTTTGAAATATCACCGCGACGTATTAGGCCAATTTCTCTTTTTTCTTTCTTTATATTTGAATGGCTTATTCTATACTATAAAAACTCTATATAAACTTGATATGATCCTTTACTTAATATTTAGTATACATTTCATAAATATACGCGAAACATTTATATAATATGATATATAAAACATTTTTTGATCTTTTTAGTATATAATATGATGTATATAGATATAATGCTTACACACTTAGATTTAAAGTTAAAATATGTTAAAGATATGTATTAGTTACACTCCATTTTTGTCTTAAAAGATTTCTTAAAACTTACAAGCTACAAGATTAAATTTTGCTTTATTTCACATTGTACATACAGGATATGTTCTGATATGTATGGTTTCATCACTCTGGGTAAAATTTCAAAACTAAAATGTTTCAATAACGAACTTATGCTTGGGTGGGCAGTTCATTCAATTTGCCGTAGTAGACATTCTAATGTATGTTTCTTCTTCTCCTTATTATTTATCATATGCAGATGGCGTTTCCAGTTGTACGAGCGTTCTATTTACCGTTAAAATATTGGAGAAAGAGACACAATCACGCGGCGGATGTTTACACGTCCTTACATCCGGTGACGTCATTGCACATGACCACCCTCTACGGGCCAAATGATAAACTACACGAATATGGACCGTGTTGCACACAAAAAAGTTGTCGATTGATATGTTAGAGTAGGTGGGCGGATTTTAAATCTAATAATGATATGTCACATTGTGGCACTAACTTTGTATGTGTGGAACACTATCGAAACACGGTTACAAATTCGTGTAATTTATTAAAAAAAATAAAAAAAATGGTCGAAGATGGCAGAATGTTGACGAACATGGTCTCGGGGCCCGAACGATATGTGCGTGGCACTCAATAGATGGAGTTACCACAAACAGTACGCCGTTCGCCGTATCAATGCAGCCATCTTTCGTGGACAAACCGAACGAACTGCCCCGACGTACGTACACTTAATAAACAGATGCTTATTGCACAACTTTACACACAGTAATAGCTCCCAAAGTTGTAATTTGAGGCCGAATAAAAACAGATAGAAAAAATTGCAAGAGTTGTGTAATTATAAACATCTTTCATCTAAGATCTAAGACCATTCACATAATTTAATTTAATTTAAAAACTAATTGTAAGTTCAAACTACATCTACGAGTAATAGTAATTTAATAATTTGCCCAAACATTATTTATATAATAAATAGCGAGAACGAAATAAACGCCGTGCCATGATATGTGTTTATTCTTTCGTGTTTCTGTTACATTACAGTTAGTCATTGAAATTAAACATTGAAATGGCGATTTTTTGCGAACATTTGTTAACTTTAATTATTTATATAAATAAACTATTTAGTTCATACTTTTGTTGCAATCAAATCATTGACGTCATATCTTTACAATATTTAATTTTAATTAGCCAAACCAATTTCAGAGAGTAGTTCCAGATTTCCTAGTTTGGTTTATATCTAACGCATGAACAATATGAAAATATTATTAGTTGGACAAATGGAAATTGATTCCAAATTGGTAACTTTTTGCTCGTTTCTTACTTCAATTATTTGTTACGGATATTAGATACTGAAGTTAATTGAATTTGTTTTTAAGCTAAATTTTGAATTAATTATCACTGTTCTGTCAGTTTTCTGTCAGTTTAAAATATTTTAACTAGACGTCACTGTATATCATTTACTTTGTTATATATATATTTATATATGTAAATGTAGTAGTTTTGACTTTTATTTATTTAATCGCGAAAAATCGCCTAATAATGACGGCAACAACACTCAACATTTATTTCGCTAGCGCAACACGAAGAAAATCAGTAGTAGTAGTAAGACAACATCGAGCATCACCAGCATTTATCGACGAGCATAACGATGATAATAGGGCAAGCGATATCCGAGTCGATGCGTGCCAGCGACGCGGTCAAATATTTGCCGCCACACTGATGGCGGCTGCCGTCGCCAGCAGTACGATTGCGCTCAATGGACCGGCTGCTGCAGCAACAGCTGCGGCCGTATTTGAAGCAGCATCGCCCGCTTTACGCGCACACTTCATCTTGTCCAGCGGCAGACTCTGCAAGCTGTACTCGCGATGCTCGTGCTGCATCGTGCATACAGTGCGCTTCTTCTGCATCATTTCGTCGTCCTTGTCGCGCAGATTGTTCAGCCAGTCGCGGTACCAACGCAGCTCGCATTCGCAAACTAATGGATTGTCTGTCAAATTAAGAACAAAATTAGTTATAGTTTTTTTTTTTATCAAGAGAGAATATTTGTGGTTGACAATTCCCATCATAACTATTTAAACTTTTAATGTCATTTAAGTCAGATAAAAATAAAAATAATATAGTAAAAAATCTTTACATTTAGTTTTAAGTTTTGTATTAATATTTATTAATAATCGACCTTACGACAAACTCAACTTCCGTCTTCATCAGAAAAAATGATACAAATGACATTTACAGTAAATAACTGAACATAGAAACAAGTTACTAGGTAACAAAATAAGTAACTAGATCATAAAATTTATAAATTTTTAATTAATGGAAGCCAAATTTTTTTTTGAGTCACTGTCTTCACAGTGATTGATGTTATCTTTATCTTCATAAATTTCAATTGCTTCTTTTATCAAATTTACTGCTAACATTGATGGGTCTTGCAATTATTACAGTATCCTCGAATTTTACGTCATGAAAATATTTTAACGCATGTTAGAACTATAACCTAAAGCCGTTTTATTTTAATAGAAATAATATTTTTTTTAAATAATAAATCTACATCAAAATTTTGTTTAATGTATGTGGGATTAGACTATTAGTAAAAGGTATTGACGGAACAAATTGTATATGATATATGCAAAACACTATATATATTGTGTAAAAAGCAGGTGTTAATAATCCAGCTCTATTCATCAAATTTTTTTATTTATTTACTTAAAAACAATAGAAACTTATTTATCATCATATTTGGTACGACAGCCCTAAGAGAAACTTGACCGTATGTATGAATTACTGTTCCATGATCATTCATTTAGACACAAATTCCGTCTAGTAATCTAAACTATTGATATTTTAAGATTAGCAGTTTTGATCAAACTACTGTGTTCGATTCTGTTTCATTAATGTCTAGTCTTGTGGCATTTTTTTAATTTTACGACGAATAGAAACGCCGGCCATCAAATCTAATATTATATTCGATAGTACCTAGCGCTTAAACACGCTCAGCTACTGCGCTGACAATATATAGTTATACATATTTACTTAAAAACATAGAAATTTATTTACACATAAAAAATATTTTCTATTTAACAAAAAGTGATATTTACATTTTATATTTTAAGTTTACTCTATATATTTTCATATATTTATTAATAAATGTCTTAGATCAATTGTTTTTTAATCGTTTCCTTACTGATAACTTTCTATAACTTTTAGTTCTTAATACGGACTATCAAGATTTGACTTAATTTAAAGCATTTTTATGAAGGTTTTTCAAATTTGAAAAACAAGTGGAAATCACTTAAAACTCAGAATTGAATTTAAGTTTATACTGTACTTTCATATGTAAAGTTTGAATTATTTTATACTTTTTTCGCTTATTTTCAAATATAGTAAAATGTCTTTTCAAAACTCATTATATTAAAATAAAAAGGCGTTAGAATTTAGTTCAATGTTAATTTTAACTAAAAATCGACGTTTCGACGTACTCTACGTACATCATCATCAGGAAAAATGAAACAAATAACATATACAATAAATAAACAGAACAAAGAAACAAGTTACTAGGTAATAAAATAATTAATAAAAATTATTAATTAAGTATATTTTAACAAAAAATATAGTATTTTCTTCAAAAATTTCGGTTAAGTATCGTTGTCTTATACAATAATAAAAAATAACATGTAAAATACACTTAGAAAATTATATGAAATTAATAGTTTTATTACACGGGTGGTCTATGAATAGAAACATTATGAATCAAATTTGACAAATACAGGAAATTTAGTCTAAGGAAATTTGTATCTGAAATTAGTATAACCCGGATATATTGCACTATCCATTATCCTGATTATTGGAACCCCTGTTCAGATACTAATTTGATTTCTAGTCGTTAGGGTACTATCATTAAATGTAAAGCTCTTTTCCTCTAGCTGCTTATTAAGGGTATCATGTTAATATTTTTTCTTGATTGTCTTATATTATAACATTCTAATTTTTATTTTATTTTACTCGTTATATATTGTTAATTTTATATTATTTTTTTATGTACATATTCGAATATTAAAGTTGACGTAGAACCACATAAATTAATTGAATTTATAATTTGAATTTGAATATTAAAATAAAACGGCTTTAGGTTGCAGTTCTGTATTCATTTTTATTAATAATTAATGTTTCGAAGTACTCAAAATACATCTTTATCAAGAGAAAAGATACAAATGATATATACAGTAAATAAACAGAACATAGAAGCAAGTTACTAGGTAACTAGATTTAAAAAAATATATAAATTTTATAATCTAGTTACATATTTAGTTACCAAGTAATTTATTTCTATGTTCTGCTTATTTACTGTAATGTCATTTGTGCAATTTTTCCTGATGAAAATGTACGTTGAGTGCGTCAAAGCGTTGATTATTAATAATAATTAATACAAAACTACAACCTAAAGCTGTTTTATTTCAATATAATGAGTTCTGAAAGATTTTTTACTATGTTAATGAATTAATTTAAAAAATGTTTGTATTGTAAATATTATGCAACTTTAACGATTATTCAAAATTCAAATATCAAAAACGTCATTCTATTTGAATGATGTACCAAGAGGGAATCAATTAGTTTGTTGAACAAATTTTTTCTGTTTTGATATTTTGAATTAAAATGAAATAAATAAAAATGCTAAATAATATTATATTTAATAAAATAATATAAAGGGATATGAAATGAATTTATTTTATTATTGTAACAAATAAGTTCTATGCTTGAATCTGAAGAACAATATTTTTATAAGATTTCATTTTTCTATATATTTTAAAATTAGTATTAATGTTATGTTCTGGTCCTAATGCTATTGCTACTGTACTAACTACTAGTTTGTAAATTTTTTTAAAAAAACGTAAATAATTAGAAGTTTCAGCTATTAAAACAACGAATGATAGAACTAAAATCGTGCATTTGTCTTGTTTTTACTTAAGTTTTAAACATATTATTAATTTTGAGAGTAGTTTGATGGTAGTCTGAATAAAGCCTCCCAATTAATCTTAAATAGCACAATACAATATAATTGGGCTAGTTGGTAGGACGTTTGCCACGAAAGCAAGAGGTTCCGGGTTTGAATCCCGGCGAGACCAGTACATTTTCCAAATTCATTAAATTTTCTAATTATATATTAGTTCACTACGATTACCTAAGTGGAAATTAAAATATTTGTTGAAACTTATAGTGTCATCGTAGAAAAATTACTCTAATTATATTTTGTTTTTAAAACACAGTAAAAAATAATTTAATTTAATTAATTCTAGTGCCTCGTCAATATTTTTTATTATTATATTAATTAAAACTGCCATATTGGTTTATTTGACATTTACATAAAAAAAATAAAATAAAAATTAATAAATCTCCACATATACGAATGTCTACTGTATTACATGTTCAAAACAAAACTGTATATTATACGGATAACAATAGATAGAGATATTTGAAATGATATAAAGCTGACAGGATTGTAATTTAGTGAGCAATTTCTACTCGGCTGCTTGTTTTCCAGATTTTAATCCAGATGTAGTTGATGGGTCTGGTTTCTGTTGACATGTGACACAGTTTGATCTCATAAATGAAAATTTCAAATGAACAATTTTTAGCATAAAGCTTGACTCTTCAACAATAAAAATTTTCTCATTAAATTGAAAACTCATTAATTATTGGTTGTTAAATTTTATAACAAACTATTTTTTTAAGTAATAATGATAAAATTACATATTGTACTTTAAAAAAAAATTAATGTGAATTAGAAAATTCTATTGATGTTTTTGGTATAGAAATGAACAAATTGCTGTATTTTTCTATAGGATTTCTATAGTAAATTTGTTATACGCATGCGCAGTTACACTGTTACTTACTGTTGTTACATCTGCTATTATTATTATTATTAAAAGCATGTATGAGACAAATTATGAATGTGGATGAAGCTGAAGTTGCTTGTTTAGATATGAATGTTTGGAGGAGGCTGATATCGGGATAATAGAAAGAGTTTGTGCCACACCCTTTTGGGTATATGGCGTGATTGTGTATGTATGTAAAAATGTATAGTGTGGCAGGGTTACATTCATTTTATCTTTAAATTTATAAAACAAACTTTGCTAATTTTAAAAATAACGATCTTTTTTTGCTTTTAACTCATCAACCAAAAACACCATTTTCTTGAAACCAATTTAAATATAACCAGCTTATCGATTGCCTATGATAAATATCTAAAACAAGCAAGCGATAGCACAAATAACAGAATCCAATTCATATGACCGCACATTATTGACCTTCAATGACCTTCAGCATTTCTGATCCAAGAACCAGCCCTAGGAACAGGTCAAGCATGATTGTGCTCTCATCTATATTATCAAACGGTGCGTGTTATCACTTCGCTGTTCGCTTCGCTCCGACTACGTGATCAAAAGGATGATACTATGCTAATCGCAGAGAAGCTGATTGGTACAACAGGGGGGGTGGAAGGAAAAGGGGGAGATGTTAGTTTATGCGTGTACGTTTTGAGCAAGACTTACCCATAACATCGACTACACGTAGTGTATCCATTATCGGTTCCATTATCTCCTCGGGTATGTGCGTTAGCTTGTTGTTCTGAAGATTTAGTGTTTCCAACGAATTCAGATTCTCGAAACACATCGGAGGTAGGACTTTTATGCTGAAACACAACATTATTTTGTTGTTAGAACTATTGTTATAGTAAGTGCAGACCAACATTAGGAATTATAGTTTCTACACATGTTGTTATTATTGAACAAAATGTTTGCAATGATAGCAGCAAAAGTCAAAAACGAAAACAAATATTTATTATTTTAAATAAATTTTACGTTTAATTTTCATAGTGTGTGTATGTGTGTATGTTACTTTTCTAAATTCTGATTTATATTGGCTATCCAATAGTTTTCAGAAAAATAAATTAAAATATAAATAATAAATAAAAAACATTATAAATATTTTATGGTATTATGTGAGGAAAACCGCATCTTGTAAATAAATAAGTTCCCACTATCGTCATTTTCACAAAAACTATAATAAATGGATTCTTTTACTGTCACTGTCTTTGCTGAGTTTACAGTATTTTTAGTTCCAAAATGGATAATTTTGTTTATTCATGAATCAAAGGTTAATAAAATGAAACGGTTTCAGGATTTGGTTCTGCATTAATTCATATCTTCTTTTACAGTACTTCTAAATATAAGTGTGTATATTTCAAAATATTACTTTTGAAAAAATTAGAACTGGTTTCACCTATAATTATGTTTCAAAATTTTAAATATAATAGAAAATATTTACTTTATAAAAATATTTTATATTTGATATATAATAAAAGCAGAGGCAACCGTCGACCAGTGGTAGCGTGTTCAACTCGGACCTCAAAGGTTCTGTTTTTTTTTGCGGCGGCATTTTTTTGGTATTAGAAATCTTGTCGTAAACTGATATCGGCTGAGTCTGAGTGGTTCTTAACGCACTATAAGCTGGAGATTCCTTGTTTGGTAGCGGGCTAACAACCCGCACCATTGACAATGTAAGTAAAATTTGTTAAGAAACTATATGTTCAGATTCTCGAGCATATAGCCCCGATGTTCCACCTAGAAATTACGCGAATTGATTGATATAATAAAAGCTAAAACTTATTTCAAAATTATAATAATTATTAATCAAAAGTGCTGTAAAAGCGAGTAAGAATACGGGCCATTATTTTTTATGGGCGCCTCCACCAAAAGATGTCATAATTTAAAACGTGTATTTTTAAAAATATAATTATTTACAAAAAATATATAAGTGAATTAACTTTTAAAAAGTTTAATAAATATTAAAAGTCCTATTAATTATAGATCTATAAATTTACAGATAATATTCAAAAGTTCAGTATAAGTAATTTTGTGAGTTTTATAATTTTTCATATGTCTTATCTACAAAATATAAATTGGATCTTTAATTTACTTTGAAAAATTAATATATTGCAAAAATAATATATTTATATTAAATATGCAAAAATCAATACTAAAATTATTTAAAAAAATATTTGATACGTACATTACAAATTTATTTTACTTAAAATTTAAAAATAATATTAATTACCAGTATATTATATTCAGTATTTCAATTAGTATGTTAGTTATAAAATAGTTGTTTATGTAATAAGTGTGCAAACGATGGGTTTTATGATATGAATTTAAAATTTTGTGCCGAACGGAGCAAACGAATGTCATAAAACCCAATTTATTACAAGTTGTATGACATGTGAATAACGTGGGACCATAAACAGTTTTGACAATTGTCCAATAACTATCTAATTTTCATATAATTTTAATTATTATATTTTCCCTGATAAAGACGCACGTTCAGTTTGTCGAAACGTAAATTTATTAATAAATTATTACAGAACTAGGACTTAAAGCCGTTTTATTATAATATATTGAGTTTTGAAATTTTTTTTACTATGTTATCTGTATCTAATATGTATTTTGTAAATATATTTGCATCTAATTTTATATAAGATAGATACTTAAATAGTTTAAAAATAAAACTTAATAAAGTCAATTTGTTTATTAATGATATTTTGTTATATTTACAAACATAAGTACTAATTATATACGATAATATTTTAACATTTGTATTTATTTTTGCTACACTTGGCAAAAACGTTTATTTTTGCTAAATTGTACGTTTACATTAAAAAACAAAAAACAATCATTTGTTTTCGTGTTGCCAATTTTGCTTATTGTTTGCAAATTAATAGATTTTTCTTGTTTTCTTTTGCAATATTTAAAAAAAAATTACTATTTTTCAAGATTAATTTGGTTATTATTTAATAATTCAATTTCGATTTTATTTAACATGCATTATAAAAATTTTAAAACAATATTACATTGTTTTATTCAATTTGCATAATATATTAGAAAAGAGATATATTAAAAGCTCATATAAACCTACACAGAGATGATTTGTAAGATTTAGTTACTTTTTTTGGATGGCGTACAACGTACAACGGACTATATGTAAAATAGATTTATCTAAATTTTTGAACGGCAATAAATTTTAATAACGTATTTAAAAAAAATTGCTTTTATAAAAGTTTTAATATATAGAATCAGAATATAATTTATTATATAAAAAAAAGTTCAAACGTTATCTTCAAAATATCTCAATATACTAATGTATAAATTTTAAAACAGTTTTTTTTATTGATGAAAATTTTATATTTATTGTTAAAAGAGAAAGAGTACTGTATCAATAAAAGTATTTGTGTGATTTATTATTTATTAAAATATTCCGAAATATAACATTTTATTTTACCGCTTATTTATTGATTAATTTTTGTAGCCAACAAGAACCTCGTTACAGAAACATTGTGCATGTACAATAATTTCTTAAATAATTCAGCAATATTAATCAGTCAACTACTAATTAATTTAGTCGGTAAATATCTTTTCAAATAAAAGTTTGTATAATTTATAATTGACTTAACAACCAACGCTGACAAATAGAGTTTTAATGAATGAAAATCTTTAAACCGTTTGCTTTGTTCAGCATACGCATGCGTAATGACACAGTTTGTTTAATTAATGTGTATTTAATTAAATTCGAAAACAGACGCCGTATGCAGTTATAAACATTGCGATAAAAAAACAAAGTTGAAAATGTTTGAGAAGAAATTCTGTTAAAAAAACACTGGTTGCTTGAAAATTAATTTACATGTACGCGGTGGTAAAAATTTACAAGTGAAATTTTTTTTGTATGCGTCTTTTTTTACCGTGACTCAAATAATTAAAAAAAATGATGATAATGCTATTCTTTGTTAATTATATAAATTGAAACAGGTTTCTATGTTTTTGTTTTTATAAAATGAGTAATGCGTCATGTGTGTTTTATTTTAAATAATTTTAATTATAAACAAAGCTATTGCGTTCATCTAAAGTTCAAAAAAAAATTATTAATTATTCTTGTACGTATTTTTGTTTCACGTAAAAAATCAAAAAAATCCAAACATTTAAAAATATTTTTTAAATTTTGTATACAAATTATAAATTATAAATGTAAGTTAAAAGATGTTAGGTGCTCAATTTTTGGTATTTCAGTTCATGTGTTTTATGTTTTAAAATCAATGCACAAGTTAATGACCCCGTCAAAAAGATGAACTTTTTATCTTAGAAATTTTTCCATATGATGCTTATTTTTCGATATATTTCGCTGTATTTCAATTTAATCGACCACCCGGCATATACATATATGCTCATTTAATTTTTAAATTAGAATATATGTATACATAAATCTCAAATATTTAGTAAGTAAAGATAAAAAATTATGACAAAAATTAGAAGTATGTTTATTTAAAATTATTTTAAAATATTTTTTATTTATATATTGTTTTATATGTTTCAAACATTTATTTGTGTAAATAACCAAAGTTAAATTAATAAAACATGAAATACTTTTTATTGTCTAGACACATTAATATAGTTCGTACACTTTATCAAAAATATACCTAAAAATTGATCTACAATCAATAAATTTATTGAAATAATGCATTGTCATTGATTTATCCAGCTGTTCCATTAGTGTCACATATGTTTTTTACTCAACGACGGTCTTTTTTACACTTTGACATCGCAATGGTTATAAATTGGATAAAAAAATATTTCATGACACTATTGATAAAAATGTCATAGAAATGCAGATATATAAATATCTATGTAGAGACGAAGCTACCCATAAGCAATATTTTTATTTTCGATATGCGATCTCAATGTTATTGCATGTTTTACGCATTTGATATGCTCTCAAAAATATTATACTGCATAAAATTTTATGCTAGAAAATTATTACTGTTAAGAATTCTATCATATTTTAGATGTAAAATCAATTTTAATGGGCACTTTGAATAGTGTAAAACAGCTGATATTTTTATGTAATGATCAATATTATTTCAAACAGAAATTTTTTATGTATATTTCGGTTATCGTAACAGGATATTTTACTATCTGTTGTTAAATATAAGGTTCCAGGATAAGCTTACGCTATCCATATTTTAAAAACTATATAATATTGTTACGAAATTTGGTATATAGGGGTATGCCGTTATGTCCAGTTGAAATAAAATATTGGGAATAAGATGCCAAACCGGAAGTTTATCCTAACTTTCTATAATAATAATAATAGAACATTCTATTTTTTATTTTATCATTAAATTTAAAAGTAAATTTTACATATGATACGTTAAAAACATTTTACTTTAATTCAAATTTTTTGACAAATTTTAACTTTTTTGATTTTTTGTTTGAAATCGAAAGCATCTTTCGGGTTTCGTGTCTCAAGAAATGTCTTATCTCATTTTTTCAAATAGAAACATCCTATTTACTACTTTCATAAATTTTACCCTTATATACCAAATTTCGTAACATTTTATTATGTAGTTATTAAAATACGGATAACGTAAGCTCGTCCTGGAACATCCTGCATATAAATTTTTTAATAGTTAGAATTGTAGTAAAATTAATTTTAATACGACAAATTATTAAAGAAACAATAATTTCTCGATATTTATGATTCTTGGAAAACTTATTAAAAGTTATTATTTATGAGAATAATCTTATGAAAAAAGAATCAATTTTTTTAACTTAAAGCCTATTTCAGACTGCTCTTTTGCTAGCGAAATCAGTGTTATGTTTAGCACAGAGCTAGTGTTTCTGAGCCCTACTACATGTAAGCTTATGGATATATACTGCACATGCACGGTTTTAGTTTTATAAGCAAATTTTGTTTCGTCACATCCAAAGTCTGGCCTGGCAAAGGTTTCTTAACTAAAATTCACTTATGTTTTAAGAACGACCAGTCAGATTTTAGCAATATGAGATAGTTGATATATATCTGTTTTTATCGAAGAAAGGTCAAATTTATAATATGCAAATGTCAACTTTGGAAGATAAAATTAATATTGTTTTAAAAAGGAGTATTTAATATAATAAAATAAGATTTATTTTAGAAACATTAGAAGAAAAATTCATCTTATAAACCTGAAAACTATATTTATATCCTATTATTTCAAATGTTCTGTTTCGCATTCGTATTTTTAAAATGATTGTGCAGGTTTATTTTTTATAATAATAAATTCTTCTTTAGACATATTTAATATAGCAAAACAATTTAAAATGCAAAAAGACTGTTTGGCATGTACCTATACAGGGTGTAACAGAATAACTATTCCTAATTTTCAGAAATGATAGAGTGCACTTAGAGAAACATTTTTTATTAATAAACTAGTGTCCTAAAATTTCTCGGTGTCAAGATACACTAGATATCGTTAAAAACAATTTTAATTATTACAACATCAAAGAGTAGTTAATTTAAGGAACATTTTATTAGAAATAATAGCGCATTAAACTTTATAAAAATTGTTCGAAGTTACGACCACCATTTTCGATACACAAGTTGTAACGATGTACAGGGTGGGCAAATTTGGACGTTTTCATAGGGGGAACTCGGAAACTATAAGAGATATGGAAAAATGGACCGCGCATCATTGATCGCTTTTTTTGAGAGAAACTCAATTATGAAAACAAAAATTAGCTATCGTCTTTTGTTTTCGAGTTATGGCGAAAAGTTCGCTTTTTACGTATTTTGATAAATGGCAATATCTCGATGGTTTTTTAAATTAGACGAAAATAATTTTCACATTCTTAAGGCACTTTTTTGAGTAGAATGAAATGGTCTTAACGGATATTATAAATCTCCGTTAATTCTTGGGTTATAACATAAAGTTGTGTTTTTTACAATCGACTGCCGAAAAAAAAAAAAAAGAAAATTTTCCGGACACTAGTTTATTAATAAAAAATGTTTCTTTATGTGCCCTCTATCATTTCTGAAAATTAGGAATAGTTATTCTGTTAAACCCTGTATAACGTCAATATAAATGTCAGAAATGATTTTTGACAGCATTTAAATTGTCTCACTGCGCAAGCATAACTGAAAATTTGTAGTTTTTGTACTGTGTTCAATCGTGAAACTAAAACTAAATCGTAAAACTGATTTGGCAGTCTGAACTAGGCTTAACAGTCAATCAGATGAATTATTTTTATATTTTAGTCCTATTGCTATTGGTTTTGAACTCTATTATCTATTAGCTGAGTAAAACACAATAATATTTTGTTAGAATATATTAATAATATCAATTTGTTGTTACAATAAAATCAGTAATAATTGATAAAACTCGTGTATTTGTGTTGTTTCTTATAAGTTTATTTAGAGTAGTTTGGTTCAGAACCAGTAGCTTTATGCTTTAAAACATAAAACTAATATTGACACAAATAAAGTAGTCTAACTAAGGCTTTGACGAGAGGTAACTTACAAAGCGTTTAACAATGCTTTATGCAACCGACTCTTAGAGAGTAGAAATATTGAAGCAACAATATAAAATTGTTTTAAAATTAAAGAAGTATAGTATTTAATTCTATTTTTAAAACTATTACTTTATCCAATATCTATATCAGAATGTCATTTAATAATTTATTTAATCAATATATTGATTTAAATAAATAATAAATATCATTAAAAGCACGTAAATATAAAAATACATATTATATTTATTGGTAAATATAAATAAATTTCACCACTCGTATATAAATCATTTCAAATATGAAAAATATATTGTAATAAATATTCCAAATTATAATTATAATATATTTTGGAATAAATAAATGATATCCAACTGTTTCTAAACATAAACTATGTTCTGTAATTATCTAATTAATTTAATGAAATATAAAAATGATAGATTATAGTTTATTTCCGTGTTTCGTGATATATCAATATCAAATCATAAAAATAAATTATAAAGATTAAAGAAAAGCCTAGATATTTCCTGTTTCGTGAAAAAAGAATGAAAAAATTAACGATTTGATACAAATTTATCTAAAAGAATATAGGGCAAAAAAACGTTTAGATTGCACGAACTGTAAAAATGAAAATCACAAAAATTATAATCAGATCTGCAGAGTGAGATACTTAGTATAAATTTGTAAAATTTATTAATTAAAATCTTTTAATAGTAATCAAAGTTGTGGTATTTCAACTTTTTTGTTTGTTTGTTTTTGTGCTACTAATAAGAAAATAATCTTAATTTTGCTTATTAAAATAAATAATAATTAATTATTTAATTGATTTATACATCTTGAACGAATATTTAATGAATATCCATACATATACATCCACATCATGTATTATAAGCGTGTGGCATAAACTCTTTCTATTATGCAGAAATTAGTTTCTGCCAAATATTTCTATCCAGACGTTTGATTTAAGAATATATGTGAGTGAAATGTAAATGGGTTGGCATGAATAATAGTGTTTCCAAATAAAAATGCGTGTATCGAATTATCATAAATGTGAATGAAGCGGAATTTGTTTGCCTGGATAGAAATTTTTAGTCGAAATTAATTTCAGCTTAAATAAAATAAGTTTAACACAATTTTACATTACATTAGTACATGGCGCGATTGTGAAAATGTGTATGTACATATGTATAATTAATTATGAATATGAATATTATATATGAGTGAGTTGAATAAAAAATAAATGGAATTAGCGTGGGAGTCGACTTTTTTATATTGATCTTACACCTAGTAACATTTTTGACAAGTTTGAAAACTTTCATTTACAAATTTCAATTTAAATAAATTTATGAAATAGAAATACTTGTATAATAACAACTACTGTAGTCATGGTAACTAAAACAAAACTGTCTTGATATAAATATGCCATTTATTTATAGAATTATATATATGAGTAGTTGGAGTGGTATGATTGAGTGTTTTGCGTGAGCGAAAGTTTCCAAGTAGTAGGAATAAAAGAGCATGTATGAGAGAAATTATGAATGTGGATGAAGCGAAAGTTGCTTGTTTGGATAGGAATGTTTGGAGGCGACTGATTGCGGAATGATGAAAAGAGTTTGTGCCACACCCTTTTGGGTACATAGCGTGATTGTGTATGTATGTATGTATAAAAATATGGAAAATTACAAAAAAAATATTTAGCCGTATCGAAAAATATTTCAAATAAAAGTTGTTAGTTATGACTTGTTAGCAACTTTCGTTAAATATTTTTTTTTGTTGAGAAATATTTGTAAAACACATGAAAGTGACATCAATAAATTACCATTTCCAGTTGGCAGAGCTTTACCAAAAGTTGATCATATTGAGATATTTATCTCCAAAGCTTAAATATGAAATTTTATATCAATCCGTTCAGCTCAATTTGCCCTATACGTACCCACAGATCGACAGACCGACGTCACGCTAAAATAGTTGATTCGTGTTACTATAAGCCTAATTTGTGCTTATTCTTACTTATCTGTAATCTAATTTGGTATAATTATAACACCTCGCTTATCATATATGATATGACGATCAATAAAAAACTTTTACTGCTTCTTAAAATTTTATTTACTTTAACGATATTTGTATTTTAATAAAAATAAAAAAAAATAATTATTTTTATTTCTAAATGATGATATTTTTAAAAAATGCAATCAATATTAAATGAAAAAAAAGGAAGGTGGCGATAACTTACTCATTTTTCTGCAAATTGAGGAATGTAATCGAATCTCCGTAACCGGAGAACGCATCATCCGCAATTACACTGATATTATTTGATCGGAGATCTAGATGACGCAATCTGTGCAAACGCCTTAAAGCATCCGTTGGGATTGTGTGGATATTGTTGTCGCCCAGACGCAGATATTGTAAATTTTCTATAAAGCAACAAAAAGATCATAATTGTTAGTGTAGTATTATTATTTACAACAATATTTTCGAATCAATTTATATATTTATTAAGTAAAACAATGACACATAGTACCAATATTTTTTATTGGGGTACATATAAATATGAACATCTAAATATATCAATGAACGTCAAATAATAAAAATTGTAATTGTCAGGTTAAGAAAATTAACGCCGGATGTAATAAATACATGTCAGTAAAAGGAAACATTAGAATAGAATAGATAATCTATTAATATTAGGTTAGGTTAGGTTGGGTTAGGTTTCATTTGTTTCATATGCTAGGTTGTTTCATTTTATAAATTAATGTTTAATATGCTATTTTAATGTGCATATCAAATAACGGTTTTGAATTTATATTAATGGTTGTTAAATTGTCCTATTCTGGCGTTAATCCGCCTTTTCTCAGCGTGCATAAAAATTCCATCCTTTTTTGTTTATTATTCAGTTTGTAAGACCTGTGGCCGGATTCCAAAGCATCTTCGAAATGGTGTTTATTCGAAAATGACGTCATTTATGGTTGTACAACCAATTGCATCAAACGTAATTGCTATAAATGATGTCATTTTCAAACAAACAGCATTTTGAAGATGCTATGAAATCCGGCAACTGGTGTCTGAATTCTACAGTAAAATCAAAATTTTATTCGAAATCAAACAGAAAAATACAATGTTTGGTCAATGTAAATTCTTTGACAAATAACGATATATTAAATGTTTAAACAATAACATTGTGCTTTCATTCGAAATGTATCACTCGAAACTCGAATTTATAGAATTTTTTGGGCTGATATGGCGTGATCAATCACCAAGCACTGAGGATGCCATCTACGATGTATAGCGAAACGTCTGCAACGAGGATAGAACAATCACGGCATACTAGCCCAGAAAATTTTTTGCTAATTGAAATTATGCACTGAATTAGAAAATATTTTAACTGACAAAGAAAAAAATAAACGCAATATAACTGGTGATGAATTAATGCATGAATTGCAATTTTTACAAAATCCAGACACTGTTTACATGATACTCGTACAAACATATTTTTAATGCAATATTCGTTGTTAGACAAGAAAATATTTAAAAATGAATTAAAAATTATTTATTAAAAATAAGAAGAGTTTGTGCCACACCCTTTGGATACATAGTGTGATTGTGTATGTATGTATGTATATATTCATATATTTCTTTTCTTTAAATTTTGATCATGATTAAATGATGCAGATAATTGGCATAAATAATTTATCAAATATAAATTAAAAATAAGTCCATTTAAAAAAAATAACCATCTTTTGTTCTTTCATTTATATTAGTTTACTTTAACAAGATTATTTTTTTTAAACAATAAAATGTATGTAATTTTACGTTTGTTCAATTCAGCATATTTTTTGCGATGCAGATACAAAATTTACAATTTACCTAATTTATTTGAAGCATGTATAATGTTTTTTTGTTAAACATATTTATGACGCTGCAGTATTGTAATTAATTTCAGTATACATAAGTTTTGATAAACTATTTTTGCATTAACTATCTTTTTTTTTCAACTAAATGTCATGTAAAATAATTAATATGTAAATTAATAATTTTTGTTTTGTTTTATATTTTGTAATAACTAGTTAATAATTAAAATTAAATTTAAGTACAAGTACATTTTGGTATTCTATAGATCGTTAGTTATTTAAACATTTGTCAACAAAGTTTTTATTTGAAAGATATTTACTATTCATTTTTTATCCTAAAATTTAATTTTAATTAGTTAAATTGTTAAATTTATAAAATTTTCAGGACTGCTGTGTCGTGGTCGATCTATCCTCGCCGAAGACGTTTTGCCACGGACCAGATTGAAAAAAAAACCCGTAGTTTTAATCGATGATTGTATGCACAATTAAATCGTGGATTCAAGATTAACTAGTTAAATTTAAATAATATCAACTAAATTAATTATTTATTTGGATTTATTCAATTTTATTAATGTCGTATACATAACTTTAACAGCGAGTATTATATCTTAAATAAAATAGTAGTTTTGTTTTTACAGAAATGGAACGTTTGACAGCACGAGCCGCAGGCGAGTGCGGCAATTCTTTTAGTAAAAAAAGACACTTTATGCATCATGAGTTTCATAAAATATTTTTCTAAAACTAAGAATTCATTTTACACAAACAATAAAATACAAATTTAAAATTTAACGTTCTTAATGCCAACATTGCAAGACAACTTCAGTTGTTTTTAATGCACTTATACATGTATTTGTTTAACGCCAGAGTGAAATAATAACATGCTACGGTACTTTTTCAATGCTTTTTACTATTTTACGATTACCAAAAACATATATTTTTCCATGAAATTTAGTATAAATATTCTATTAAATATATATATATATATATATATATATATATATATATATATGTTAGCAATATGTTCGATATAGCCACCAAACGTATGCTGACGGGTTATGTTTTTCGTACAGAAACTCACACTTCAGTTAAGAACAATTTATTTTAATGTTTGTTACAATAATAAGTATTAATAATAAGTATCGAGATATAATAATATTATAAAAGTAATCGTGTATGTATTTTCAAGCGTGGCTTCTCTTGGCTATGACGCTTGCACAACAACTCTGGTCCAACTCTCAGACCCAACTGCTGTATTTCCCTCCAAAACGCTAGCCTTGGGTTAGGGTGGGGGAATGCGACAGGGTCGGTCTCTCACACTCGGCCTTTCCTGACGGTTCAACCGTCCTCGGCTTGGAACTTGATGTGACCTGTAACAGATTGTCTATAGTTACCTCGTCGTCTTCTTCTGAGGACTCTTCCGTCTCATCCGGTTCCAGGCGGCACCATGGCTTCATTCGGTCCGCAGAGAATATTGAATCGAACGATCTCTGTGTCCTTCGCGCGCCCTTAATATCTTGGAGTCGGTATCTGTCGTTCGGAAACCGCTCGACAACTTCGTATGGCCCTTTATATTTCGGAGCAAGCTTTTTGGGTTGACCTGTTGCGACTGTATCTCGCTTGATGAGGACTAAGTCGCCTACTTCATAATTTCGTGGTGTTTTATGGCGGGCGTCAAATCTTCTTTTCTGCTTTTCTTGCTCTTCTTCTATTCTTTTCAGTGCTTCCTCTCTTCTTTCTCGCATTTCGGACTGGGTTACTACTTCTCCATTTTCTTCATCTTGCAACGCCATTATTAGCTTATTTTGAAGAATATTTCTTGGGCTGTATGTCATCAGAAGCTCTTGTGGTGATTTTCTCGTTGTCTTGTTCTTCATTGAATTTAATGTGAATTGTATCTCTCGTAGTCGGCTGTCCCAATCTGAACCCTCGTCGTTTTTATATCCCGTGGTAATAGCTGTTGTGATGGTAGCGTTACTCCTTTCTACCTGTCCATTTGCCCTCGGTGTGGCAGTTGCATTCTTGACATGAGTTATCTCATTATCTTTACAAATTTCTTCGAAGTTTCGTGACGTATATGCCGTACCTCGGTCGGTTATGAGAATTCGGGGACTCCCAAAAATAGCAGTCATATCCTTTAAGAATTCTCCTGTTGCTCGCGTTCCTGTATCTTTCACCGCTCTTAGTAAAATATATTTTGTAAAGTTGTCTTGGTAAGCAACAACATGTGTGTTTCCCTTTTTGCTCTTCGGGAATGGCCCAAGATGATCCATATGTACTGTCTGAAATGGGGTAGTAGATCGTTCTATGTTGTGCAACTCTCCTTCCTTCTTTCCTCCAGCGACTTTGTGATAAGCACAATTTATACAACTTGCAATATACTTTCTTACTCGTCGCCTCATTTTCGGAAACCAGAAGTATTTTGTCAGTTGATCTATTGTTCTATCTTCTCCGAAGTGTCCCATGTCATCGTGGCATGATTTTATTACTCGCCAGATTACTGATTTTGGAACTACCCATTTGTTCCCTTGACAGGTTTTTCTACATAGCCGATTATTTTTCATTATGTAGTCATCATGTACTTGCCTATGCATTCCTTCCTTTGGTTCGTTTCTCAATATTTGCACGATATCCTGCAACTGTGTATCCTGTAATTGCATTGTCAGCAACCAATCTTCTTCTGTTATTCGCGCTGTCATTACTTTGAGTTCGGCAACTTCGGCTTCTTGAGGTGACTCGACTGGTTGTCGACTTAGTGCATCGACATGTTTCATTTTTTCTCCACTTCTATGTTCAATCTCGACAACAAATTCTTGCAACCTCAGACACCACCTCGCAATTCGTGGGTTTAGGTCTTTTCTGCTCAACATCGTCTTTAATGAATTGCAATCCGTTATTACTCGAATCTTTCGTCCTAAGACATATAATCTGAACCGCTCTAGTGATTCTACCACGGCTAAAGCTTCTAGCTCGAAACTGTGGTACTTTGCTTCGTTATTCGTAGTTTGACGGCTATAATAGCATACAGGCTTCCAGGGTTCCATATTACTTCTCTGGAGTAATACCCCTGCTATTCCCACTTTACTGGCGTCTGTATGGACCTCTAATTCTGCCGTTGGATCATAGAGTGTTAGGGTTGGTTGACGCTGTAACTCTTCTTTCAAGTTTTGGAAAGCGTTTTCTTGTTCTCGTCCCCAGATGAATTTCTCGCCCTTTCTAGTTAGCATCGTAAGTGGTTTGCTAAGTTTTGCGTAGTTAACAATGAATCTTCGGAAGAAACTTGTAAGTCCTACAAATCGTCGGATTTCATGAACATTAGTGGGTCGTTGAAATTCCTCAACTGCTCGCAGCTTCCTGGTTCCTGGTCGAACACCTTGCTCAGTTATCTCAAATCCTAAGAACTCGATCTTTTCTTGTAGAAATTTGCATTTGTCTAGTTTTAGTGTCAATTCAACCTTTCTTATGACTTCAAGAAATCTCTCAAATTTTTCTATTCCCTCAGCAACTGTATTACTAGGAATCAATATGTCGTCCATATAAATGAGGATGTCACCTGGTGGCAACATTTCATTTACCTTTCTCATAACTCGATTAAATTGAGCAGGCGCATTCACCAGCCCAAATGGCATCTTGGTGAATTCATATTGCCCTTCTGTCGTGACGAAGGCAGTATATGGTTGTGATTCTCTGGACATGCGTATCTGGTAGTATCCACTCGCCATATCTAACACAGTAAAATACTTGTTTCCTGCTAATTTATCAATTACTTCGTCCATTGCAATCATTGGGAATTTATCCTTTTTCGTTCTCTCGTTGACCTTTCTGTAGTCAATGACCATTCTCTTCTCGCCGTTTGCTTTATTTACTAGCAGAGCCGGACTGGCATAATCGGAATTTGAAGGTTGTATAATTTCCGCCTCTAGTAGATCGTTCACAATTTTCTTCATTTGATCTCTCTCTGCATACGGAATTCTGTACGGTTTATAGTTTACTGGCCTATTATCCTGCAGTTCAATCTTAAACTCGGTAAAATTTACTGTCCCCAGTTCGCTGTAGTTTTCGGCAAAACAATCTCTATATTGTTTAATTAGGTTGTGTAGTTGTTGTTTCTCTCTCGTTGTGACGTTCTCATTTACGACAATCTTTTTATCATCAAGTGGTTCTTTAACGACAGCACACATTGCCTGGATTGCTAATTCTTCATCAGGTTTTATTGTCTGCCTTAATTCGCATCCTTCGCTTGTAACTATTATTTCCATTTGTTGTAATAGCTCGTATCCTAAGGTAGCTTTAACGGGCATGTGTTTAGGTGGCATGATATGAAATACTGTTTCATATATCGCTTCGTCGATTTCGATTTTGCAGTGGAACTTTCCTAACGTCTTGGTTCTTTGATTTCCAATTCCATATATTTCTAGACATTCTTCTTCGTAGTTTGGTGCTCCCATTTTCATATATACTTCCAGGTCTAGAAGATTCAAGTCGCTCCCTGTGTCCACAAGACATACAATTTCATGTCCCGCTATTTTTGCCGTTTTATTCATTTTGTCACTCCCCATTGAAGAGATTAGTACTTTCGATTTTGTTCCGCCGTCTTGTTTAGGATTTTCCTTACATTCCAATGCTTTATGCCCATGTCTATTGCATTTAAAGCATTTTACTCCTTTTGATTTTTCACTACATTCAGCTGCATAGTGTCCGCGTCCGCCACAGTTAAAGCACTTTATGTCTCTGTTTACGTTTTTCACGGGTTGATTCGTGGTATTTCCCGACTCACGTCCTCTGTCTCTTAATGCTGTTCCTTCTCTTGTTAATTCTCTTCTTTGTTTACTTTGGTTTTGTGTATCTTCATATATTTTAATGCGCTTTAGCAATTCCTTGCTATTTTCGTATGTAGATAACGATAGTGTTTTTATAACTTCTCTATCATCTAACCCTGTGATAATGTATTTTATCATAGCGTTATCGCTGATATTGCCTCTTTTCCCAATGGTCATCATGTCATAATAATAATCTTCATACGTTTCGTCTCGCTTTTTCCGTCGTCTCATTAACTCCTGGTGCACATCTGCTTCATCATAGGTAGTGGGAAATGCTTCCAGAATCTCTCTTCTAAAAACGTTCCAACTATCTATTTCCATCCCATAAGTGTCATACCATGTGCGTGCAGCGCCCTTCAATTTAGTTACCGCCTGTAGTAGTGTAACCTCATCATCCCATCGGTATGTTGCACAAACTTTATTTATTTTCTCTACCCACGCCGTTATAGGTAATGAATTTACTCTTCCCGGACAGAACTCTGGAATTAAATCTACAACATCTTTCGGACGGAATCCGCGCGAACTCGGTGTCGTGTCTCCACTCAACACTGAATCTGACATTTTGCGTCTCAGTAGATCCAATTCCCTCTCGAGTAACCCCTTTTCTCTCTCAAGGAGGTCCTTTTCTCTTTCCCATAACAGTCGTTCTTCTTTTAATAATTTTTCGCTTGTAATTTCGGATTGTGCTGGACTAACACTTCTACTGTTTTCACCGCTTGACATTTTACTCGTTTTATTATTTCTTCCAATAATACGTGACGTGTACAACGTGCATTTGAACGAAAAAATAAAAAAAATAAAAAAATGTCTGTAACAAGCTTTAATAATGAATAAGAAAATGTCTGTAGTAAGCTTTATAGCGCTCGCCGCTTTAGTTTTTACTACGCGCGCCGCTTTAGTTCTTACCGCGCGCGCCGACGTGTTGTTTCTCGCTGCCGATCTGTTTGTTGCCTGGTCTGGCTCACACATACACACACACCGCGCGCAACACGTTTCGTTTCTATGTTTATTTCGACTCACGAAAATAGTTGTTAATAATTACTTCACTTTGTTTATTTCGACTCACGAAATAGTTGTTAATAATTACTTCACTTTGTTTATTTCGACTCACGAAATAGTTGTTAATAATTACTTCACTATGTTTATTTCGACTCACGAAATAGCTGTTAATAATTACTTCACTATGTTTATTTCGACTCACGAAATAGTTGTTAATAATTACTTCACTTTGTTTATTTCGACTCACGAAATAGTTGTTAATAATTACTTCACTTTGTTTATTTCGACTCACGAAATAGTTGTTAATAATTACTTCACTTATCCACGATATACTTTATAATACTCACTTCACAGTTTCATATTGTTCGGAACACTGTACACTGGTATTTTGTTTATCTCACCGCTGCAATGTTAGCAATATGTTCGATATAGCCACCAAACGTATGCTGACGGGTTATGTTTTTCGTACAGAAACTCACACTTCAGTTAAGAACAATTTATTTTAATGTTTGTTACAATAATAAGTATTAATAATAAGTATCGAGATATAATAATATTATAAAAGTAATCGTGTATGTATTTTCAAGCGTGGCTTCTCTTGGCTATGACGCTTGCACAACAACTCTGGTCCAACTCTCAGACCCAACTGCTGTATTTCCCTCCAAAACGCTAGCCTTGGGTTAGGGTGGGGGAATGCGACAGGGTCGGTCTCTCACATATATATATATATATATATATATATATATATATATATATATATATATTACATAGCTTACATAGGAGCAGTTGTAACTTTCGTATTTTCAAATTGTGATAATTTTTTTGTTAGAAGCCGTAGAGGATTTAATTTTTATGACATCGTTACATGTTTGGTCTAAATTATATAAGCTAAATTTCAGAAAAATATCTGTTCCCTTTCCCGAGATAAAAAGTCGAATTATTTTTGCGTGTATAACATAGGTACAATTGTACCTTCATATATTTTGTATAAAAATAATGTAAAAAAAATAAAATAGAAAAAAGGTTTTTTTTTAACGATAATATCATTTAATTATAAAAAATAGTAAAAATAATCTATTTACATTATGAAGGGAAAATTTAGAAACATTTTTTTATTGATTTTTTCACAAATAGTTTTTGTTACTATAAGTGTTCATCGCAAACAGATTTCACGTAAACTACACAGGTCTTTCTAGTATTACGTTATTTCTGCTTCAGTTCTTGGCAGATATAGTCACTGCCAATGACAGTCAATATGACTTACACAATGTGTAGATACTAAACATTTATCCATTTACCTTATCAAAATTATATATACACGTAGTTATACACTTAGAATATTTATACAAAATACATAAAAGTACAATTGTACTTTGCTGTTTGTTAACGTTGTAAAATTATGCCGCCGGACAAGAGTTGAATAATAAATTATAATAATTTAACGTTTAAAATAACGTATTATAATATTTAATTAGAAATTAAATTTTGAATAGACGTGAATGATTTAAACTTAACAAATATGTCAAAAGCAGTTTAACGTCACAAATTATACTAGCCGAATGTCATTGAAAATTAAATTAGATTATAGATGACACGTGAATATAAGTACAATTATATTTTATCGTTCTATAAATATTGACATATACGAGTACAATAATGTATTAAATGCATTTTAAACAGTAGTATGTTATTTTGTTATATTATCAATTTTATTATAAATTTTGACAGTTTGTAATTACATTATAATAAAAACATATTAAAAATTTCAAACTTATTTATGTTATATATTTAAAATATAATTAATCATTAAAACATATTATTGAAAATTTTCTTTAACAAAAAAATATGTGTATATAGTAATAATTATTCATTTGTTCTCGTAATTCTTAGGTGGACCATGGGGTTTTATATGCTTATAGTAGGTTCCAAACCATTTAGACCCCAGCCGATATCAGTTTAGTAGTACAAAATTTGAATACCAGAAATAATATTTAAATTAATTTCTGGTGGGACCATGGACTTTTGGGGTCCCAGTCTAACACGCTACCACTGGCCTACGGCTGCCTGTATAGTAATAATAACGTATCCAAATTACATATTTTTCTATTTTACTAAAAATCTATCATCTTTTAACTTTTAACGTAAAATTCATTAAAGTAATAAAAAATGAGGTTTTTTATTTGAAAAGAAATGAGATTACGAAAAACCTATCGTCGAATACGGATCATTCTCCATTATGACAATGCGTCGATTTGATGGGTCATCTGCCGTATAGTCCTGATTTGTCACCCAATAATTTCTTTTTATTCCCGCACATCAAAAATAAATTGCGAGGTCAACGTTTTTCGACACTTGCAGAAGCGGATGATGCGTTTAAAATGCATGTTTTGAAGGTACCTCAATCAAAGTAGAAAAAGTGCTTCGAAAATTGGTTCAAACAAATGCAAAGTATATTGATCTTCATGGAGAATATTTTGAAAAACAATAAAACCATTTTTGATGATAAATATTTGTTTTGTTCTCTAATTTCCAAATATAAAAGGCAAGCTTCGTACAGCAATATTCTAGGCTCATTTTTAAATAATTTTAATTTTTTTTATGAAAAGCGAGTTTCCTTAATAAGGTCTCTTTTACAAATTGCAAATATTTGATTGAAACATGTTGCCAATTTCAAACAAAAAATTTATAAAGTTGAAATACCTTAAAAACAGTTGAACTAAGTTAAAATGTTTTTAATGTACTACATGTAAAATTTACTCCTAAAGTGACATTTTATTGTCAATATTCTACTTCAACTTATCATATCGAAATTTCCCTATATATCAAATTTTTTGACATAATATTACATAGTTTTTAGAATACATATAACGTAAGTTCGACGTGAGACAGCTTGTATACGTATACGTATGTAAATATTAGGCTTAAGAATCAGTAAAATATTTGAAATTGGTTTTGCAATTTCACTTAATATTGATAAATTTATTTTTGTATCTTTTCATTCACTAACTTTAAATTTGATCCAATGCTATTTAAATAAATAAATAATTCATAAAAATAAATTAATTTAAATTAGATTCTGACTTCTAAATAATAAAATCTAAATAAACATAATTAGTTTACCAATTTTTTTTAGATATAATCGCGCATTCAATAAAAGAAAATCAACCAGAATTGGAATAAAATAGGGAAAGTAAATAAATTTTAACATTTACAATTCTTTAAAAAGAAAATAAAAACCAAATAAATTGATCATAGCAACCGCTGAATTTGGTGAGGATTTATCTACAATTGTATAAATTATTTAAATAACTCTTTTCATAAATTTTAAATTGTATTCTTTATATTTTATTCATTTATTTATTTATGCATTGTGTTTTAATATTATTTTTTTTAAGTTGTATGTTGAAATCTTTAAAAGAATGACGCATATATTATTAAAAGTTTACTAATATAATTTGAATATATTTATATAATTTAAGTTATTGTAATTTTTGACTGACATTTGCAAAAATAAACTAAATGCAAATACCTGTTTTATTATTACATATTTATAAATTAATTATGCGAAAACTGTATACAATACATAGTTGTTATGTGCTAATAACAGAACGTCGGAAATTAAAAAAGTTCCATTTTATCTCGCTTTTTTAAACCTTTTTTTTCGATTCTATTAAAGTGCCACTTACCAATCTTTTAGTATATCATATTATTATAATATTTACATTATCATACTTATTTCAATTCGGGTATTCAAAACATATTTCTGTATTAATATTTTAATTATTTTTTTGGATTAGCATTTAATTATTCAAAATATTTTATTCTATATTTGTATAGAATTATTTTCAATTTAATATTAAATTTATATATCAATTTAGAAATACAATAAAAAAAGAAATTAATTTTACAAAAACTTAATCCACTTTCTACAAATTTAGAAAAAATATTTTTTAATCTAATTTAATTATGAATCATTTACAAATGGAATTTGATCGAAACTGTTACATAAATATAAAATGCCAATTAAAACAGATTAAAAAATTGCCGCAATTTTTCATGTATATTTTGTAATCAATATTATCATTCGTTTTAATACTAGAGAAAATATTTTTGTTAAAAATCGAGTTTATAAAATACATACAGCCACGTAAAATTGTGAATTATACTTCTATATACGTATAAGGGTTAACAGTTGATATATTTGACATGATATACCTGATGACGTTATTATAATGGCGGAATACGACCCACACTGTGGGGGCAATTTTTTTCAACATCAACCTCGTCAAATAATACATTACGCGATTTTGCACTTTAATATATTTCATCACAGATGTGCATTAGTTTAAGCTACGTACATGTTTGCAGTACTCGTATTATTCTACTTAGTTATTTCGTGGAGTATAATTTTTTTTTTGGAAAAATAACGCCATTAAACGTGGATTTTATTATTATACATTACTGAAATATTTTTATTATTATGTGTTTGTTATTATATCGAAAATATTTAGATTTATTTTCCTATAGTTTATAAATACAGTCGAACTTGTAGTGATGCTCTAACAAAAAAGTGTTACATACAAAATATTTATATTTTTTTTTTGCTTTAATAAAAAGATTCGGAGTCGAAACAAAATTCTTTGACTTCTCGATTCCGCGGATCTGTCTCTGGCTCCACACTCTTGGTTATTTCTGTTGAAAGATGTTTACTTATTTAGTTTTAAAGTTCATTCAAACTACCTTATTTATCACAAAAATCAGCGTTATATTTTGGCGCAGAGCTATTGATGCTGAACCAAACTATCTGCTAATTTATAATCAAACAACGCAAATGTATGATAAGTTTTACTAGTTGTTGTGAATTTTATTGCAACCAAAAATTGAGATTATTCATGTCTTTAACAAATTTTTATTTTAGAATAAAACGGTTTTAGGTTCTAGTTCTGTAATAATTTATTAATGTTTCAATGTTTCGACGAACTGAACGTGTCTCTTCTTTTTCTTTTTTTTTCCTGATGAAGACGCATGTTCAGTTCGTCGAAACGTTAATTTATTAATAAATTATTACAGAACTAGAATCTGAAGCCGTAATAATATAATATAATGCGTTCTGAAAGATTTTTTTACTATATTTTATTTTGTTTGCAGAAGTTAGTAGTGCAATTCTGAATCAATAGCATCACGACTAAAACACTATACTTATTTCAAGATAAGTGGGGTAGTTTGAATAAGACTTTACATATATGTTTCGATATGTTTCTTTATTAGGGGCTTTTATACAGGTTGTACTGTAAAGTATTTTAAAACTTTACTTTGTACTGTATTCTGCTAAAATTTTATGTGAAAACTATTTATAGTTGCTTTTCAAAATCATGTTTGTTTATTTTCTGTTAATTACTGTAAATAATGTACAAAACCATGTTAAATGTTGATTTTAATTAGTTGAGAATTTGTTAAAACTTTGACTGAAATTTTACTATTTACACCCATAAATACATTATAACAAACTTTAACTTATCTTTCTTTTATTAAATATTTTAAGTTTTCGAGCAGAATATAATATGTTGCATGCTGTACAGAGAACAAGGAATATTTTATAACTTTGTAACTTTAGTATTACAAACGGTTTTATTGTATACACAAATAAAGAAAATAACATTATTTTCTACTAAACTATACATATCTCCGAATACACTGAAAATACTCTAAGGTAGAATTTAGTTTACAAACAATAATAAATAATACAAACTAATTTATTATTATGTTTTAAATAATATAATATATCACATTTTTATTATAAAAGAAAATAAAAAATGAATAATTGCCGAAATATTTTTTATTTCTCAAAAACTATAAAAATAATAGTAAATTTTATATAAGAATAATAATAGATTACTTTTTTATTACCCCTTTTTTTGAAAGAAAAAGGGGTTTAGTTTTGGGTATGGTACATACATATATACATAATTACACCACGTATCCAAAGAGTGTGGCACAAACATTTTCCACAATTCTGAAATCAGCTTTCTCCAAACATCCCTAACCAGACAAGCAATTTCAGCTTCATCCACATTTATAATACCTCTTATACATGCTCTTCTATACCTACGACTTGGGAACTTTTTCTCACGCAACATCAAAAATCATTCATATAAATTTTTTTAACCAAACATTTATTAGACATTCGCTCAAGATGTTCGAACCATCTTAACTAAATAACACCAACTTTTGACATTGTAACTGTAATATTTAAAAAAATTATATATATATATATATATATATATATATATATATAGATCCTTGCCCCCCCTCCTCCCAAAAAACTGAAAATAACTTGAATATTGTACTTAGTTACACCTTTTTTTTTCAAATTGAAGACTGATGAACTGAGAAAAAAAATGCTGTTTACAGCGCCATCTATCAAAGATAAAAAAAAGTCACAAAATAAAATTTACATACTTTTTAATGGTCGATCCGAATATGCAATAAAAAATAGGGGGTTCAAATTAAGATTTCAAAGTTGCCCCCGTTCCCGCTTCCTAGGGGGTCAAAGGGGGGCAAGGGTCCCTGCATCAGATGTCCCCCTCGAAACCATTTACTTTTTATACGTATCATTTTTGGTAAAATGCTTTCTTTCGGAAATATTTCCAGAAAACATGTTAAATGCCCCACCCAGTATATAAATCCTTGATATAGCTTCTAGATGACGAATCTGAACTTAGTTTATGAGGCGGCTGTATATGTGCGTCGTTTATAAGGTGTCAAACAAATTTTTAGGATAAATTTTTTATATAAATACTAATTATAAAATATCATTTTTGAACAGTGCTGCCAATTTTTGCAGAATTTTTAATTTTTTTAGTTTTATGTAATTTACTAATATATTTCTAATCTTGCTTTCATAAATATCAGAGTTACTTGTCTGGATGTTTTGCGGTAAATAATTTCTACATAGTAGAAAGGGTTTGTGCCACACCCTTTTTGATACATGACGTGATTGTGTATGTCGTATCTATAATACAAAAAAAATCAATTTTACAATTTAAGTAATGTATTTTTTACTAATTTCTGTTTAAAATTCTGATTTTTTTTTTTAATAGACTACCTATTGCTAAGAAACTTATTTTTTAGTAATTAAATAATTATTTTAATAGGACGTTTATATTTCAGTATAAAGGTTTTTCTTTTTGAATAAATTATTAGTTTTCCATTGCAGTAGAAACTGTATATAATTTATTTACTAGATTTTTTTCTATTTGTTTTGAAAACTGCAGCAGTAAACATATTAAATTTTATTTTAAAGTTACAAAGTTCTAAATCTAGAAAAAAGTTTTGAATAATTTATACTGTCTTGGCATAATTTTGTTTACTTAACTTCATTCTTTTATTGCTTTTAAGAAGTTCCTGTTGTATTTGTTTTCTAATACATTTTTAAAAATACAAATTAATTTTTATTTACTGTTACGTTCAGTAGGTATTTAAATATTTAATAATTTTTTTTTGCAAATGAAATAATTTGATAAAATTTTTTCAGAATATTGTAATTAGTATCTAAAAAATAATTAAATTTACTAATCTATAATAAAAAAAAATTTAAAGAATACTATATTTTTTTAACAGTACTTATTTTAGTTATTTCTGTTTCGTTTAATGCAAAATATTTTTCTTTGTTTTATAATTTGTGAATGGTAAATACAGTTGCTATATTTTTTTCAATTATTTTCTTTTATGCCTCGACAACGCACTTTCTGTACAAATTCTATTGTATTATATTTCAATTATAACCTCTTTTACTTATATCACATCATTACAAATGCAAAATTACATATCTAATTATTTAACCTCAAAATTAATCACCAAGTATAACAATGGCAAAGTCTCATACCCAATTAGGATCATAATATAATACGGAATAACAAATTTCTATGTTACACACACACACACACACACACATATATATATATATATATATATATATATATATATATATATATATATATATATATATACGTACAATATGACGTTAATATTACAAACCTTCGAGTCCGTAGAACGCTTCCGGATGTATATGTATGATACTGTTTCCGTCCATTTCTAGGGAATTGAGTAGTGTTAGATGCGAGAAGACGCGGGCTGGAATCTCTTTCAGATGGTTATGCGCCAAGCCCAACGAATCTAAATTACGTAAACCTAAAACAAGCAAAATATACATAAAGTAAACGCTTATTGCTTATATTATCGTATCGTTCAACTTTATTCATTTTAGATGGTTTAGTATTCAATACATAAGTCAAGTAAGCTGCGGTTGGTTTAATTATTTTGGATTTGTTGCGAGAATATTTTATAGAAATAAGATTAGCGATCAGTTTTATAATAAAATAATAATAATAATAGTGACAGGCAGGAGAGGATCTATAAATTTGAAAGCCTGGTGTTAATAATATAATAGAACCCCTAGTTCTTATTTAAAACAGTTTTTAATTTCTTTGTCTAGAAAAATCAGCGTCCGAATAATTCAATTTTTATTTTATTTAACGTGCATTATAAAAAATTTTAAATAATAAAGACTAAAACAATAATTATATTATCTTCTGAAATGCAAAATATTTTAAAAAGATATTTATTTTGAGCTCATATAGACGTACGTAAATGATGATGTCATAGATTTAGTTATTTTGGATGACGTACTCGAAACTTACGATAATTCGACTGTAATTGTTTATTTAATTATATTTTTCAATTACAATCAAGATTTTAATTTTGCTATCGAATCCAGACACTAATTAAATCAACACTTATATATGTAAATAGTCACATAATATAATTAAATATTTAAGTATAATTAATATCTGATTTTAAAATAACTTTTTAATATTAATTATAATGTTATTAAATTCCCTATCAGGTTCGTTATTGTTTTTAGCAATGACGCGTTTTGACTTTTCAGTCATCTTCAGATTTTCTGAGTTTGGTCTGTGTTGTGGCTCGAGTGAACCACAACACAGACCAAACACAGAAAATCTGAAGATGACTGAAAAGTCGAAACGCGTCATTGCTAAAAAGAATAACAAACCTGATAGGGAATTTAATAACATTATAATTAATCATAATGCAGGTTCAGGACCCAAGAACAAAAGTTTATCTTTTGACATTAATATTAACTTTTTAATAACCTATAATGCACTTTAGAAATTATGTTTTAACTATTTATTGATTACATTATATACCTAAATATGTTATATATTTATATGTTGTTATGTAAAGTAATATTGATTGCTCCAAATAAAATAGTGCGTTATATATTACATATAATAAATGTTGTATATCGTTTTAAGATTTTGTTATATGATGATGGTAATATTTATATTCTTCCTCTGGGAAATATGTATATTTTTCTTCTGGGAAATATGCATTTGAAATAATAATTTGTTGGGTTTAATATCATTCATATACGATATTATGGAAACGCCAATTCAAGAATTGGTCTACCGACAAACTAATCTAAGTTTTAAAAAAATTGCAGTAAAAAATGTTAAAACTTTTCTTTTTTAATTACGCACAGAAATTGAAATTTGTTTTTTTCTTTATAATGTAATTATATAAAAATACTTTTTTAAATTTTACGGGCAAATTATAAAAGATACAATGTTGGGATTGTAATTTTTTTTTGTACTTTTTGTTCACAAAATATAATTGGCTACAAAAAAATTAGACTACTTTCAACTGAAAATGGACGAGAAAGAAAATATATGATTTTTCATGTTTTTGAAAATTTGTTTTAAAGATTTGATTTAACTCTTAAAAAAATATTCCTCTAGGCATTTATAATAAAAAAAAATTTATTAACAAATTTACTTAATTTACATAAAAAATTATTAAATTTTAATACAGACTATTATATTTTATTAGTCTAACTCCCGTATTCATAAAACTTTTCATTAAATTAAATGGATTATTAAATAACAAATTCTGGAATTGTGTGCAATGTTTGATAACTTTTATAAAAGATAATCATGCAATCATTTTACAACAATTGTTTTAATAATTTGTTATATTTAACAAAAAATTATATAAATTCGAGGATTATGTAATATTTTGACAAAAATATAAAAATGCTTTAAATTAAAATTCTATTTATTTTATATTGAAATTCGAAATTTCGATACGCTAAAGCTTTTTTATTTTAATATAATAATTTTTGTAAGCTTTTTTTACTATCTTAATATTTTAATATTAAAAAATTTAGGATTATTTTAATTTATAAACAGGTATAGAATAACTTAAAGAATTAATTTTATTATTAATTTGTCAAACAAATTTACCAAGAAAAATAATTTTATTTATTGAATAATTATTTAAAATTCAGTTGATTACAATCGATTACTTAAAAACTAAGAATTTAAATGTCAAAAAATATTCGTAATACATTGAATTTGTGACATATTTTCAAAATAAGTAAAAAAATTTTTGATAAACAATTTATATTTTGTGTTTTAGTTACAAATATTTCAAGTGACAAAGTTACTTTATATTATAATACTTATATATTTACATTTAGCAATAATTTGAAATATATCTGTAGCAGAAACAAGGTTAAAGTAATCTACTGTAAAAATATTTAACATTTGTACAAAAAAGCTCTTACCTTCAAAATCACCTTCTTCGATCTTAGAGATCCGGTTTTCTTGCATCTCGAGTTTTTTCAGCATATCGAGTATTGATAGTGCTTTTTGGGGTACAGTTGTTAGCTCGTTTCCGCCCAAATTGAGTCGTTTCAACTTCCTGTCAATACAAGCAAAACGTACGGTATAAACACACTTATATACTAGGTCTGAATCCTTATATATTTAAGTATATATGTATCAAATGTGGGTAGGTTGGTACATAAACAAACGGTGTTAGAAACATTTTGATGTGCGTTGGAATTTCCCCAAAGAGTGCTGCGAATATTATAACGTTTATATTCAACATATTGAACTGATCTCAATTGCTCTTGGGAATATTGCAGAAAGTTGTCGTTACGAAAATGATATAGGTTTGATATATTACATTTATAAGGTCTTTTCGATAAGAATATCGTATAAAACACAAATTTTAAAGAATATTAATGTTGTATAATACTATTATGAGTTAAGAAAATTTATTAAATCTACATAATGAACAATCTTCTAGAACTAATATCAAAAATAAAATAAATATATTTATAGAACTTAAAAAATTTTTGTTTTGTTTTATTATTAAATGTAATTAAGTAGTATTTTATTTTTTGATTTGTTAATTATTGAATGGTAAACGTAACATTATTTTTTCCTTATATAATCAGCTCTTTATTTGTATAGAAATACAGAACGGTAGCAGAAATGATGAGGTTCATAAGAGAAACTAAAACATGTGACCTTCAAACATATCTTTCGTATTTGTTTGATTATAGTGTCATATTGACCTAAAAATTGGAAAATAGGTAAATATTGTTTGCGAGATTTTGAATACTTCAGTTACGTTTGCGAGATACGTGACTGTTGAAGAAATGAGATTTTGTTTTGCGACGTATATCTAGTGTGAAACAGAATATATATAATGTTATAATGTCTGTCTGTCTAATAAGTCATAACTTAAAAACTAATAAACTAAAGATTTAGTAATTTGGAATATTCATGGTTAAGTTTTGAATTATAAAAAAGTTTCATAAACAATCTATTAAACAAATAACTGGGTTCTAATGGAATGAATTATAAGATTAATATGAAATGTATGTTAAATTTTATAATTGTTGTTATGGTAATAATATAAATGTTATTTTGAGCTGACACACGAGGTAAGAGGCACATAGTACAATCGTAGTGGCATGAGTAAATGCATTGTATTTTTCTTATTTCTTGCTTAACTAGTGCGTCGTACGTTTCGATAGAAATTGTGCCGCATATTATACCTTAGCTATTTATTTTACCGCGAATACAATTTCTATCTGTACACGTATACTACTTACGTGTCAGCTTAAAATAGTTTAACCGTATTAACTTTTAATATGTGCTTTACATACATTTATTCCTACGTACATACCCAATCACGCCATGTACCCAAAATGGTGTGACACAAACTCTTTCCACTATCCCGAAATTAATTTTCTCTAAACATTTCTATCCAGACAAACAATTACATTCTTTATCATACATCAATGTAGGTACCGAAACAGCGTTATATATACTCAAACAAAAAGCAAAACAATATATAGATTATTTATTGAAATCAAACAAGTAATTTGAGAAGTCAATATATAGATTATGTGCCAAGGTATTATTTTATATCAGAGGCGTAACTAGAATTTTGACGATCTGGGCAAATATATAGCTTTGCACCTTTTTCATAACAAAAGAAAAATAAAAATATTTTAATTGTATATAATTAAATATTGGATTATCATTCATGTTTCCATAATTTTAGAAAATTTTTAGGTCACTATTATACCTTCTTTGCGCACGACTCCACAATTATTTTCGATCTTATCACAAATTGTAATAGATGGCGAAATAGGACATGTTTTATTTCCTTTATTCAGATAATAAAATTCAATGATATCGCCCTTGAAATATCAAAGGTAGAACTGTTTTTACTAGATTATCAAAAAATAAGAGCTTAATACCGCTAAACTATTCAGATAAATTCGTTATTGTACAATATGCATTAGAAAATCTTCATGGTGTAAAATTCAAAGATATTAAAGTAATTACAAGACCTAACAATATCAACAGTAGATTGATAAGAGAAGCAATAGAAATGTACAAAGAATACAATAATATTAATAAATGTGAAGGTAGTGATATAAATAAAATTTAGCTTCCTATAATAATAATTTATAATACATTTTTTTTTTTAAATAATTTAATAAAAAAAAATTAATGGTTATTTTGTTACCTAGTAACTTGATTCTATGTTTTGTTTGTTTATTATTCATGTCATTTGTATATTATTTCCTGATAATGCTATACGTAAAGTATATCAAAACGTCGATTATTAAATAAAATATATACAAAACTTAAAACTAAAGCTTTTTTATTTTAATCAAGGATCTAGGAAATTGCTTCGATGCCAACTTTTAATTATGTCACTGCTTTATACTAAAACAATTTATAAAAAAAATTAAGCTTATGACAACCGACAAACACCAAACAATTTAGTTAGTATATGATAAATGTAGAATTAAAAAAATCATTCATTCATTTGTTCTGAATGTACAACATTAATATCTGTAATTTATTTTGTTTTTATTTTCCTAAACTTGTATATTCATATTGTTGTTTTTTGTTTTCTTCTGTACAGTTCTTTTTTCTTTATTCTACGACGCGTTTCGATCTTGCGATCATTATCATTATTGATAATGATCGCAAGATCGAAACGAGTCGTAGAATAAAGAAAAAAGAACTGTACAGAAGAAAACAAAAAACAACAATATTAATATCTGTATATTTGATAAATCTATATCTACTAGAATCTCTAGTTGTTTTTTGTTATTCTATGATTCTAGACATGCATAATCGAAAAATAAGCAAAATTCTATTTTTATTGATTACCTTTTAAAAGCACATCATAACAAAACCACTATTACTAATGAAAACAATTTATAATTTTCGTTTTTTCTATTTTCCACGCAAACTTCTTCAATATTCCCCAGAGTGTTGATGTTATCATATTTAACTACGATCTGCTTTTACATAAAATAATAAATTTTCATCCTGGCTAGCGGCTGGTAGTAGATTCCTAGCGTAAAATGGATACATAAAAAGAACGCAAACTAAGTACATACATGCATACAACAAAATGTGCCGGGTTCGTGACTCGCCTAGAAACAACACTTCCAAATACATACATGCTCACACCGTGACTGGAATATTAAATTCATCTCCCCATAGTGTGGGAGGCATGGCACAATGGGAATCAAACATTCAAATATCGAGAGATTTTTTTTCATGTGAAATATGTATGATTGTGATCTATTGGAATGGTGTGGTTATATATAAATAGGATGTCATGTTTAGCCGCAACTTTTTTTTGATTTGTGGAAGCGATATTGTTGTAATTACATATTTGGTAAATTTGATTTATTATGGACGTTTGCATAAAATATTTTTAAATATAATGTAATTAATTTGTCAACTGACCAATCCAAAAGTGCCAAAAGATAATTTATTTTAACTTTCAAGTTTTTTAACTTTAAATAATACTAGGGGCATGTATTATATATAATTTTTACATTAAACAAAAATGAAAATTTATAAATACATAAAAACATAAGAACATAATTTCACTGTCATTTTATAAATATAGATAATCGATTAAGTTTTTAAATTAAATTCTATGAACAAATTGTTGGTTGAAAATGAGCTGAAATAATTTTCTTACGTTATTTTGTGATTAGTAAAATATATATAAATAAAATAATGTATGCAAATAATTTTGCACAAATCCACAAAGCATATTCAGAAAACGACTACGCCATTATTCATTTAACTATAAATATTCTGTTTAAGACGGTGCTGCCACCTGTAAGTATTATTATTTTTAAATTTTAATAAAACACTTGGTATATTTCACAATTTTTCTTTTTATTAAAAAAGTCTTGATCACGTGATTTCGGCTGTTACGCCATCATCAGAAGAATCACGTGATCAAGACTTTTTTAATAAAAAGAAAAATTGTGAAATATACCAAGTGTTTTATTAAAATTTAATATTTAAATATGTTTCACCGAGAACCCACAGCTACCTCTATTAATTTTATTATTATTTTATTGAAATGAGTTTTTATAATTACAAAAATGATAAATTTATCTTTCTGAGAATATATTACGGTAGTAAATACAACGTTTTGGAACAAAAAGAAACAAAATTAATGTAACAATAATGATTTTTGTGCATTTTAAAATTATTATTTTTAATCTAGGGAGAGAATGTCATATCATGACCTAATCGGGGGTTATCTGAGAATAAAATATTAAAAGTAGTACCAGTTTCGCTTAATATAAAATGCAGTTTTACTTGAAAAGCTAAAAAAAGTGCAAAAATCGCGTTTTTGAGCGATCGATGCTCCCTCTGGAATGATCAGAAAGTGTTTTCAGCTAAACGGAGACTTTTCTCTCACCAAAAACTTTTATTTTTTGCCCAGCGGGCAAAATCAATTTTTTTCGACCCAACCTAATATATATATATATATATATATATATATATATATATATATATATATAAAGATAAAATACTATCCAAGCTTTCGATATATAATATATCATCATTAAAGAGCTACATGTTTAACTTAAAAATCGCAGAGACAGTGGAAACTGAATTCGCTTAATGAACAAAACATGTTAGACCGAGAGCCCGTGACTGCCAGACCTTCCTTATTTTATAAAAGCTGAAAGTTTCTCAGCGCATGCTCCCAACACAGGTAGGAACGATAAGCTACTTACGAAGTTTGGGTCATCGTGGCTTTGGCAGGTAACAGGTTGCAAAGGTGTATAAAATGCCAACTTAAATTTGTCAAATAATAAAGCGTAATTTTCATATATTTTCTTCAGAATAATATTAGAAATTACGTCATCCATTGCCAGACACTTAATATCGCGGCAACCCCTTGCCAGACACCCTTAAACTTCAATTTTATTGAAAATTTTAAAAAACGTTTTAGAATTTTCAATAATTTTTCCTGCCAAACCAAAATGAGGTAGAGAAAAAAGTTACTTAGCTATTATGTAGCTAAATTTTTTATCTATTTTACTGAATTTTTTCAGATTTTTTTGAGTAAATTTTAAAAAAAATCTTATTTTGAAAAAATCGCAAGGTTACCCCTTGATAAATTTTAAAAAATTTAATTTTTTTATTTTTTCTACTAAACAATGCATCCTAGAATAATGGTTTCAATTATAGTACTCATTATTCCGCATTTTTCCATAACATGCTTATATTCCTACACCTCATAGTTTTTGAGAAAAAAAATAAAAACCAAAAAATAAAAAAAAAAATTCTAGTGTCCAAACGGCACAAGCTAGCAAATTAAAACTAAAACCAAATTATAGAACTTTTTATTGTCTATCAAAAAGTATTCTAAGTATTTCTCCGAATTTAACTCGAGAAAGGAGTATATCGCAAAAATTTAAGTTGGCATTTTATACACCTTTGCAACCTGTTACCTGCCAAAGCCACGATGATCCAAACTTCGTAAGTAGCTTATCGTTCCTACCTGTGTTGGGAGCATGCGCTGAGAAACTTTCAGCTTTTATAAAATAAGGAAGGTCTGGCAGTCACGAGCTCTTGGTCTATGTTAAAAGATAACCGAAACATGTGTTAAAATATTATAAATTAAGATGAGATGAGATAAAGTGAAATACTCCATTTTCTGTATTTTATTATTGAATTAAAAAGTAAATTTTACGTCTTGTACATTAAAAACATTTTAATATAGTTTAACTGTTTTCAACGGATTTCAACTTTTTTTATTTTAAATGGGCAACATCTTTCATAGTCCATCTCAGCAATGCAATCAAATATTTGTAATTTGTAAAGGAGCTTTTATTAAGAAAGCTTTAGGCCATTGTCCTGTAAAAATAAATAAAAGCTATTTAAAAATATGTCTAAAATTTGGCTGCAAACTTGAGGTTCAAAAAAACTTTAAAATTGACTTTAATGAAATGTATGTTAAGAAATAGGGCTAGTTTATGTAGCATGTTCAATATTGAAAGTTGACAGATTTTTAGCAAAATAGAAAAATACATAATTTGAATACGTTATTTGAGAAAAAATGTGGGATTTTCAAGATTTGTGAAATTCAAGTTTACGTTAATATTCCGGACACATTTTTAAATAGCATTAATTTTTAAAATAAGGTAGCTCAAAGCTTTCTTAATATATCTTCGTTTGTAAATTACAAATATTTGATTAATTTATTAAGATACGGATCCTAAAAAATGTTGCCGATTTCAAACAAAAAATCAAAAAAGTTGTAATACGTCAAAAACAGGAAAGCAAAATGTTTTCAATGTATCATATGCAAAATTTACTTCTAAATTTGACGATAAAATAAAAAATTAGGCATTTTATTTAAAATAAGTAAGTTTGGGTCGACTTCCTTTTGAACCATAAGTGGCATTTTATTTTCAATATTTTACTTTAACGAACATTCGAATATCTCTATATACCAAATTTTGTAACGTAATATTATATAGTTTTAAAATACAGATAGCGCAAGCTCGTCTTGAGACGCACTGTATTAATGTTTCAATGTTAAAGTCCCAAATTACAAATAAATTTTTAAATAAGTAGATTATTTTAATAAAATATTTGAAACAATATATAAAATTGAAATCTATAACATTTTTAGGTATGTACATTTTTTTTTCAAATACTCTTTTACGAGTTTATAGCAGCTGATAGTTGAAAATGTTTATAACTTTTAAATTGTAAGACTATTGGTAAATTTCTAGGGAATCTACTTTCAACGTTGGTAATTCTGTTTATCCTAGCTTAGAAACATTGTCCAGATACTTTTATGAGATTCGCTTTTATAAGGTTATTTGAAGCAGAAAGTATTTTATTTGAAGGTTAAACAACATTGCGAATCTAAGGAAAAAAAAGCTATGCAAAGAAATTGCCAGCTTTTCTTTTCTTTGAAATACTTTGTTTTAGTAACATCGTACAATGCTGTAATTGTAACACTGTGTTACAAAATAACGGTAAATAAATTAATGAATTTTAAATGTAAAAATATACTAAAGCAAACTGCATATATGTTTTTTCTTCTTTTGTTTTCTGTGTGAAATGGGTTGTTTAACTTGTACAATCTAAAATACAAATGTTGTACATTTACAATAAAAGTAGAACAAAGTTTTTATGTTTGTTAACAATATCTGCTTCAGTTCATTTAATTTTTTTTAATATTAATTGCAGATTAATATATTATGATTTTATTTTTAAGTTGCAAATATTGATTTTAGTAATTATACCTTGTTTTAATTAATTTTTTATTGTTGAAATTTTTTGAATATATTATACACTAATTAGTTTAGTTTTTGATATTTTGGTAAATTTTAAATAAAATATTTACTATAATATACAAAATGGGTGTAAAAAATTCATAATAATATCAAAATTTACAAATCTTTACCACTTTGACTGAAAGGAGAAGGGTATAGTGTTCGGTAGTGTAACGTTATCCAAAATTAAAACAAAATCTATAGAAATCCTTCATATAGCCTGTAATGCGTTTCGTTCGTCTTTTTACGAGATAATTAAATAAAACAAAATATGCACTTATTAACTAGATATTTATTATTTGAAACGATTAAATATAGAATGTAAATATAAAAATATAAAAGTATGAATATAACTATAAACTAAATGGTTATAAGCTTAAACACTAGTAATCAAACTAACACTAAATATTTATTTCACTATTTATATAACTGTTGCACTCGAAGTGAACTTGTTTCAAGCTTAAGGTTTGCGTAAGAACTGTCTTGTCTTTCGCAAACGCTGCGTTTAAATACCACTATCGAGTTTTCTCGAACGTAACTCTGGTTGCCTGTAGAATATTCTCGTAAGCACGTTCGTAAATACATAGAATTCTCTAGTATGTCTTGCGCGGTCAAGGTTATTCATTTGTGGTAAACAGACGGGTTCCGGCTAGCTTGCTTTGCTACATTGCCCCCTCCCTAGAGTGTTCCGTCCCGGGACACTCATAAATTATTGGTGAGGGGCCATGGCGAAATCGACACGTGGTCCCGCGAGCGCAGTGGGAGGTATGATGAAAGTAGCATTCCACGGTCTTTTCGGCTTTCTTGTTTTCCAGAGGATTGAAGCTACAAACAAGAATGTCAATGCCGGTATGCTGGAAAAGAGTTTCCAGCATATTTCTAATAATTCGCCAATCTAAACCGTCAAGGCCACAGCCTACTCTGGGGATCGCCAATTTTAGGATATTGTCCCGCAGGAGTAGCTCGCGTAACGTCTGCAGTGTGTTCCACATTGATTGGTAACTGGGCTTCTTTTGAGACAGTTCCTTTGTAACCAGGTAGTAGATGTTGCGGTGTTCCCTTTGCAGATGTAATGCGGCCCCAACAGCAGGCAGCTGTTCCCGTATCTCGGTGATCCCGCCAAACTTCTTGCGGAAAACGGTAGCAATCCCTCTGGACATTTGCAGGTCCTGAGCGACGCAATGTGCAAGTGCATAGTCCTCGGGTACGGTGAACAGGTCCTGTTGAACTTCTCGGGTGACGCCATGACGGGCCTTGCGACCTGCAGCGTAAGAGGACATAAATTGCTCGAAGTCCACCTCTTCGCTCCGTAACTGGTGGACGTGGCCTTCTTCGATATTAGGATCTTCCTCGTTTTGCCCAGCGAACGGGGCTAGACGATTATAGTGGACGACCCTTGGTTTTCCATTGGGCGTCTTGCGGATCCGGTATATGACATCGTTAATCCTTTTTATGATTTGATACGGCCCTTCCCACCAGCGTTGCAGTTTAGGAGACAGTCCCCGACGACGTTGCGGGTTGTAGAGCCAGACTAAGTCTCCTGGCTTATAACCTCCCATATTAGCATTAATGTCGTAGCCGTCCTTCATCCGATCGCTTGCGATCTGTATGTTGGAACGAACCTGTTGATGTATTTCATCCATCTTCTTTCGTAGGTTGTCGACATAGTCTTCTCCGGCCAGGTCCTCTCCAGGTTTACAGCCGAATTTTAAATCACAAGGCAGGCGTAGCTCATGTCCAAAAACAACTTTTGCAGGGGTTTGTCCAGTGGTTTCGTGCACGGATGAACGATAGGCCAATAGAAACAGATGAATGTATTGGTCCCAGTCTTTTTGATGGTCGGAGACGACTTTTGATAGGTATTTACCCATTGTGCGGTTCATCCTTTCTACCATGCCATCAGACTGCGGATGTAAGGCAGTCGTTCTGGTCTTCCGTATTCCTAGTAACCGACAGACTTCCTGGAAGATGTTGGATTCAAAGTTTCGCCCCTGATCGGAATGTAATTCCATCGGTATGCCGAATCGACTAAAGAGCTCTTTCACTAGAACTTCGGCAACTGTGGTAGCTTCTTGGTTTGGTAGTGCATACGCCTCTACCCATTTACTGAAGTAGTCCATGGCTACCAGGATAAATTTGTTTCCTTGCTCACTCATCGGGAAAGGACCAGCTATATCAATGGCTATTCGCTCGAATGGACTGCCAACGTTATATTGTCGCATTGGCGCCTTACGTTTTCTATGCGGGCCATTACTTGTAGCGCATGTTACACATTTTCTGCACCACATTTTCACATCTTCGTGGCATCCGACCCAATAGAATCGTTCCCGCACTTTCTCGATCGTTTTCTTGACTCCTAAATGCCCGCCAGAGGTCCCGTCGTGGAGTTGTCGTAGTACATCCGAAACCTTGTTTCTCGGAACCAGTAGCTGCAATTTCTCCTGGGATCCCTCTTCATTTTCCAGAGTCCTCATTAGGAGCCCATTCCTAAGTACGATCGAGTTCCATTGCGACCAATACGATTTAAGGGTGCGACTATGTGGTGCCACTTCTTCCCAAGTTGGCCGTTGATCTATCGTTTTCCACCGTTTTAAGTGCTTTAAATCAGTGTCCATATCTTGTTCGTGGCTAATATTCCCTATTTGCCAGTCGTCATCAACGGCGGTCGTCCTAAGGAGAGTGGTCGCTTTTTCCTCAATTCGGGAGCAACTTTTACAATCCGGCAAACATGGTCTTCTTGACAAGGCATCGGCATTACAGTGACTTTTACCAGCGCGATGTTCAATGTCGAAGTCATATTCTTGTAATCGTTCAATCCATCGTGCCACTTGTCCTTCTGGGTTCTTGAATCGCAGCAACCATTTGAGGGCAGCATGATCGGTCCTCAGCAAGAATTTGCGGCCGTACAAGTATTTGTAAAAATGCTCGATGGATTTCACTACTGCCAGTAATTCTCGCCGAGTTACGCAGTAATTGCGTTCGGGCTTTGACAGTCCTTTACTGTAATAGCCGATGACCTTTTCCTGTCCTTCCTGAATCTGCGACAGGACTCCGCCAATGCCTACGTTGCTCGCATCCGTATCCAATATGAATTTGCCTTCCTGAAGAGGGTAGCTCAAGACTGGTGCACCCACTAGGGCCTGTTTCAGGGTATCAAAGGCATTCTGACAGTCTTCATCCCAATTGTATTTACGACCATCTTCGGTTAGACGTGTAAGTGGTTTGGCTATGTTGGCAAATCCTAGGACATACCGTCGATAATAGGAACACAAACCAAGGAAACTTCTGAGTTCGTGTTTATCTAGCGGTACTGGCCATTCTTTGACAGCTTGTGTCTTTTCCGGATCAACAGCTACTCCTTTTCCGGAAACAACGTGGCCGAGGTAGTGTACTTCTTTCTGGAAAAGGTAGCATTTCTTGGGACTCAGCTTTAAATTGGCATGTCGCAGCCGTTGGAACACTTCTTCCAAATTCTTCACATGATCCTCGAAGGACTTTCCAATCACAATTATGTCGTCTAGATATACTAGACACGTTTTCCAGGATAGTCCATTCAGGACATTTTCCATCAGCCTCTCAAAGGTTGCCGGAGCATTACAGAGTCCGAACGGCATTACTTTGAACTGCCACAGTCCCGATCCGACACTAAACGCTGTTTTCTCACGATCTCCTTGATCCATGGCAACTTGCCAGTAACCGTTTTTTAGGTCCAGAGTCGAGAATATTCTTGATCCGGCCAGCGTGTCCAAGGTATCATCTATTCTTGGCAGCGGGTAGCTATCTTTCTTTGTTACATTGTTCAACAGGCGATAATCAACACAAAATCGTGTTGACCCATCCTTCTTTTTCACCAGAACCACTGGCGACGCCCATGGACTGTTTGAGGTTTCTATCACATCATCCTTTTCCATGTCTTGGATGATTTGTTCGGCCTCCTCACGTTTCGCCAGTGGTAGTCTTCGCGCAGTTTGGCGTATAGGTCTCGCATCACCAGTGTCGATTCGATGATGAACAATGTTGGTTCGACCAGTACGACCACCCTCGGTTTTGAATATATCTTGGTAACGGCACAATAGATCTTTAACTTTGTGTTGTTCTTCCTTTGTTAAATCTTGACAAGCACTCATGACCGTTTTGTTCAGATGTTCCGGAAATTTAGTTAACGTGGTTGCCGAGCTATTAATTTGTCGGACGATAGATGACGGTGACGAACAGCAACCAATCGACGTTCCATTACGTAATGTTACGGAATAATTGTTGATATTCATCAGCCGTACTGGAATGCTCTTCGTATTTCTAACTATAGTTTTTGCAATCAGCACTCCTTTATCCGGACCCTTGTCACCGTATCTTGGTTCCAACATAATGATTTGTTTTTCCGGAATCAGACGGTCTAGTTTTGCTTCCACAAATACTTCGCTGCGTGGTGGTAGCTCAATGTCGTTCAGCAAAACTGCTTGTGCCATCGTGTCTTCTCGCTGATGTAGAACAACTTCTTCATCATGAATCTTCACAATTCCTAGCTTCAGATTTAATTCAAAACCGTGCGTTGTCATCACATCCATTCCAAGGATGATTTCTTCTTCTATATCTGCAACCAGCACTCGATGTAAAAAGCTGGTGCCACCGATGGTAAAGTGGGCATCCAACTCGCCGCACACATTGGCCAAGTCTCCAGTTGCTGTGCGTAGTCTCCAGTTGGTCGGTAACAGCTTGTTTTCGGTTTTGATCATTCCTGTCTTCACGATGGTCTTCGTGGCTCCCGTGTCTAATAGAAGAAGAACATTCTTGCCATTAACGACACCATCGATGAACACGCTCTTTGAACAGTTTTTAATTATGGCCACTCGTGCATTACGTGGGGCTTGTGTACGGCGGGTTGAAGATTGCCCCTTCCCATCAACCCGTTTGTTTTCCTGTGGCTGTTGGGGCTTTCCGCACCGGCGTCTCATATGCCCCATTTCGCCATAGTTCCAACAGCGAGGTTGTCTCCTCTGTGCTTGCAGTACTTGTTGTACGATTTGCTCAATCGAGCCATTTTGGTGTTCTTCCTCCTCATGGCTGTTGACTGCACGAACTCGAGCGTGGCCCCGTGTTGATGCCTTGATGACCTCAAATTCGAGTGCTTGCGTTAATGCCTCATTAACCGTCTGAGGATGGGCTAGCTTAACGGCTTGTTGTAGCTCTGGGTCGCGAACTCCATTCAAGAACTTATTAATTGCCAGGTTTTCATAGATGTCATCTGGAGCCGTTGGATAAGACATTCGTATCAAGCGAACAATGTCGGCTTCGAATTCTTGCAATGTTTCGTTCGCCTTTTGGACACGATTGTCTAACTGTGTTAGGTACAACCCTTTTACATGCTTATGTCCGTATCGTAGCTCTAATTGCTCGACTAGTTGGCTAAAGTCCGTACGGTCTCTCAACGGCACACTTTGTAATACACGTAGTGCATCCTCACGTAGAGACAAACTCAATACTTGTGCCTTTCTTGAATCAGACCAGCCGTGGACTATTGCTGTCGTCTCGAACAGTGTCAAGTATTCTTCCCATGACGATTTCCCATCGTAAGTTGGTAGTTTCGGGACAGGACTTGGTTGACCAGCTTCTTGTTTCATCATAATACCGTTGGCGGATGTAGCACTCGAAATTGCTTCAATCTGGTTTTGCATCTCGGTTCTGATTTTATTTTCCATTTCGGTTCTGATTTTATTTTCCATTTCAGAGATATTATTTTTAACTTTATCTTCTAATTCAGAGATGTTATTTTTAACTTTATCTTCTAATTCAGAGATATTATTTTTAATAACTTCTATGTTACGATTTACTTCTGTTTTCAATTGTTCTACTGTATTTTTAGAAGTTTCTTCCATTTTTCTAGAATTCTCATCAAATTTCTCTGTTAAATTTTCTTCTGTTTTTCTAGAATTTTCTTCCAATTTCTCTGTTAATTTCTCTGTTATTTTTTCTTCTGTTTTTCTAGAATTTTCTGCAAATTTCTCTGTTATATTTTTTGTTAAATTTTCTTCCATTTTTCTCATCAGTGCGCTTATATCCGCTGGTATTTCAAATAGATATGTTTCAGGATTCTGGCCAGCATCTTCTATAGCTTTTCTAAGCCGTTCTTGTAGAATGATTTTAGCCCCTGTTGTGCTTAATTCACGTTCTTCGAGTTCTTGTTTCAGGTGCTGAATTTTCAACTCATTCAAACTAACTTGTTTTGTAGCCATTTTCACAATATTTTACGCGTTCTTAATTATACGTTATTATTTATTTCTAAAATTATCTCGTACTTCACACCGGACACCAATTGTAATGCGTTTCGTTCGTCTTTTTACGAGATAATTAAATAAAACAAAATATGCACTTATTAACTAGATATTTATTATTTGAAACGATTAAATATAGAATGTAAATATAAAAATATAAAAGTATGAATATAACTATAAACTAAATGGTTATAAGCTTAAACACTAGTAATCAAACTAACACTAAATATTTATTTCACTATTTATATAACTGTTGCACTCGAAGTGAACTTGTTTCAAGCTTAAGGTTTGCGTAAGAACTGTCTTGTCTTTCGCAAACGCTGCGTTTAAATACCACTATCGAGTTTTCTCGAACGTAACTCTGGTTGCCTGTAGAATATTCTCGTAAGCACGTTCGTAAATACATAGAATTCTCTAGTATGTCTTGCGCGGTCAAGGTTATTCATTTGTGGTAAACAGACGGGTTCCGGCTAGCTTGCTTTGCTACAAGCCTATAGATAACGAATCTGACCTTAATTTATGAGTGTGTGCGTCGCTAGCTCGCTCGCTCATTCGATCGTCAATCAAAATGTCATTACACTTTTTGCTTTGTTTAATAAATAATTAAAATATTAATATTTATTTAACATAACATAAATTTAGAATATTTGTATTATTATAATATTCAGTTATTAAAAAATATATTCAAATATTTAGACAAAACCTTGTAATTGTGGTGCCATTTAACTGTTTTTTATATAATGTAATTGATAGATAGATGCACTTAGAGTGGGATGAAATGACTTCAATAATTTGGACTAATGCGCTTCTTCAGTTTACTTCATTCCAAAATTCAAAATCAATGTTTTAAAATATATAAATGTATTTTTTTAAATCATCTTTCGTTTTATGATTTATTGTATTTGTAAGAAAAATTCAAGCAGAAATAAATCGTTGATAAATTTCTATTTTGATAAATAAAAATCCTTCTGTACCATTTTATAACACAGCGGTAAAATAAAAACAAAGCTTGCGAAAAGAAAAACGAAAGTACTGGGGAAAAGAAAAGAAAAACAAAGATATATCAGGGAAAACAAGCACGTTTTAAGGAAAAGTCCAAGCGGATGCAGTAAAAAAATACGAAACATTTTCGTCCAAACAACAGCCGGTCCGGGCTAAGAGAGTTTATAGGTACAGTCAAAACAAAAAGTATTCTACAGATCTTTTTTTCTTAGATATAGATGGATATATAGTAGAAAATTAGTTGTATTATACAAAATGGTAATTAGATTTTTTGTTTATTGTATCTTAAGAAAAACTTGCATTGAAAAAGGACGTAATTGTATAGTAACCTTTTTTTGTATATATATATATATATATATATATATATATATATATATATATATATATATATATATAACGATAAATACGATTTAGTGAATTTTTTTATATTCTTAATTACACATGGCGTATTATATATTAGGTTATAATAATTTATTTTTGCTTAAATTGTAATTAATTTATTTTAATGAACTAATTAAATCATTAGCTAGTTTTTTTAAATGAAGAAAAATGCATTGACTTTGCCGTGGTTCAAACCCAGGATCTTTTGTCGCAAAATCAAAAGGTCCCGGGTTTAATTTTCAGCCAAGGTCAATAAATTTTTCTTTATTAAAAAAAATTAACTAATGATTTAATTAGTTCATCAAAATAAATTAATGGTGATTTAAGCGAAAACAAAATATTATAACGATTTAGTGCATTTATTGAATATTATTAATATTATAAGTTTATATTTAATATTTTTTAAATACATTTTAAGTCTACACTTGGTAGAGAAAACAATGCGATGATGTCACTTGTATTTGAAATAAACAAATATTAATATTGAAAACTGGCGTCACCTGTGTGATCTAAAGAGAAAAAGCGCTCGACCAAAAATCGAGAGATTCTGAGTTCCATTTCCGTCAGAAAATTTCGACTTTAAAAATTATCTGGATTAGCAATGTTTAGCGGAAAATAATTTCGGCATATTGGAAACAGTTTGTACCACATCTTTTTAGGTACGACATGTTTGTGTACGTATGAATTAAAAAATAATAGATATTATACGTAGATTAGTGTATGATGAGTGTGAAATTGAGAAAAAAAATGTTGTTGCAAAAGTTGGTGTTAGTTAAGATGCAGTGTGGTCATCTTGAGCGAATGTCTAAAGAATATTTTGTTAAAAGACTGTAAGTTAATAATTTTGAAGGTATACGTTTGTATGGATATCCGATGAGTAGATGGATTGGTATGATTGAGAAAGTGGCTTGCGTGAGCAAATGTTTCTAAGTAGTAGAAATAGAAGAGCATGTACGAGAGGTGTCATGAATATGAATGAAGCTAGAGTTACATGTCTGGAGAGAAATGTTTGGAGAAAACTAATTTCGAAATAGTGGAAAGAGTTTGTGCCACATTCTTTTGGGTACATGGCGTGTTTGTGTCTGTATGTATGTATTTGCGTATAAATTTGATCTTGAAGGGATCTTTAAGGATTTTGATAAAATGTCGTAGATTTATATTTTCAGAAATAAGCAAATGATTTAGCTAAGGTTCAAGTTTGGAAAAACTTATTTATAAAATAAAAACTTATTTTGGATATGGTTGTTTACAAAGTAAATACTGAAAACTGTTGTCATATAATTCAATCAACATAACAATATTTCCAAATTTATTATCATAATAACATTATCAAACTTATTACTATAGCAATATTGCAAAACTCGTCAAATATTCTTTCTATATTATTATTTTTAATTAACAAAGGAATTCAGTTTCTCTTTAACGTATAACATTTATTTTTTCTGATATTATTATTTAATGAACAAAAATAAACTTTGCAATTAGTAAGAAAATAATAATTTTATAAGAAAAATTGAATTATGATTACTTACAAATCTTCCAAACTTACTAATTGTCTAATTGCCATTAACCTACCCGATTGGTTTTCTAAACTTCTAACCTAACAAAATTAACTTTTAGCATCGACTAACTTACTTCTCCAGTCCTTGAAACGCAGCCGGATCGATGTTAACAATCTTATTCTCGTAGAGCGTGAGTATCTCGAGTGTATCCAGTCCGTCGAAGGCTCTTGCATGCAACGACGATATACGATTGTGATTCATGTTCAGTATGAGCAGATGGTGTAGATTGCGCAATGATGTCGATGGTACCGTGTTCAACCAGTTCTGGGACACGTCCAGCTGGGTCAGCATCTTACCTGAAATTGCAAGACACATATTGTGAGAATGCTGCAGGATAAAGCTACGATGTGATTTTTGTTGATGCAGTAAGCTGCGGTAATGCAATTGCCGGAAATATAGAGAATGAGCAAATCTTGTTTACCATGAGTTTAAATTGGTTCAGGTTAATATTAGATTGCAAATAGTTTGACTAAAAAATTGGTACTAATAGATTTTTCGATTGTGTACTGAGAATATTGACCATTTATTATAATTTTTCGTATTAAATCAGAGATAAATAAATAAATAAAAAACAAAGAACATATTTTAAAATAATGTTGTATCGAAAACTAAAACCATTTGACATATCGAAATGTTAAACATTTTTTTAATATTATAACAAAATAGGGTTAAAGAATTAGGAAATAACTATTACTATATGAGATACTATTTGTAAATTTCAAAAACAAGTTTATAGTAAAAAGCTTTTTCTAGAGCTGCAAATTATTTTTTTTTTCAAAATTTTAATTTTATATTAATTTTATTGATTATTTTTTTTGTTAATGATTTTCTTAATATTTGAGTAAATTTTGCTAATATATTTAAATAGAAATTTAAAAATCTAACAATTTGCAGCCCTAGATTGATTCATTATCTTTAATTTAGTTTTTTTTAAAACTGATGTTTTAAATAAACAATATTTCATTAAAAAATTCCATTGTAATAGAGCGATCTTAGTGGACAATGTTACTACTACGTTTTAGGACCGCCCAGTACATCTCAAATAGAGTTTTATATAAAAGTGCCATACATAAGTGTATGAAAAACGACAGTTATCAAATCTCTAAAATAGTTTTTACTAGCTTGTATAAATATGTCACAAATTCAGTTCCATCACACAACCGACTCGTTTTTAAAAATTTTAGTATATGTGTTGCACATTCTTTTAAGTAGTTTTTTAGTTTTATATATTAGAAAATACAAAAAAGTTTTTGGGTATTCTATGTATAATATCTTTTTTAAGAATTCGAAATAAATTTTACAAAATAATACGTAAAATGCGTTACTTTATATTTGTATTATTTTTATTATTTTTGTTTATTTTGTATTATTTTTAATTTTTCACAAAAATTCCAATAAATATTTTTGTGAATGTGAAACATCAGACTGTTATAGTTCATTATTATTTATTATCAATTTACGTTTAAATCAAACTGATAATAAATTTATAACAAAAATTAAGTAATTTTAAAATTTATTTTATATTTATAAGGAATGACTTTTTATTGCGTTTTTCTTTATTATTCTAAATAAGAAAACACTTCAAACAAAAAGAAACTAGCTAAAATTGAACTATAATTTTTAAGAAATACCAAATAATATGAAAATTATTTTAATTTTAATTTAATTTAATTTAATTTTAAGAAACTATTAGGTTTTATATTTTAATATTAATTATAATATATTTAAATAAATATTATTTCTACTAATAATATATATACTAAAATATAAATACTAAAAAAAAAAACTTAAATATTTTTACTAAATTGAAATTTTACGTATTTTTGATTATTTCTATAGATTTTTTTTATATTTTTGTATAAATAAGAAATATTTATGGTTGAGAAAATAAATATTTATACTAGCGAAAAAAATTTGCCATGCTTACAAATTTAATTCTAAATATAAAAAATGTATATGTATATATAGAGGGTTGTGACATATTTTATTCTAAATTGGATGTAAAAAAAAACCTCATATTCTCGAATTTTCTGTCATCTATTTTACGTGAACGTTTTCTTTAAACGCCTCTAGTTTTTTTTTCTTTGGGAACTAGCCTAGCTGAAATTTCTTTTTCTGACAAAAGGTCTGCGTAGCAATATACATAAAATTTAAGGAGCAGACAAGGACTCGTAAAGTTCTATTGGAAGAGTTTTATTAAAAAATTTAACTTTGCGTAACAAATGATACGATAATTTTAATTTTCAATTTATTCTCTAAATCATTTTAATTATCTATACGAAATAGATTTTTCCTTATTATTTTTAAGTTTATTTATTTATCTTTATAATTTTACATGAAATACATTTATTATAATAATAGATTTGTTTCAACCAACCATCGAAACAATCGGCAACTCTATGAGGCATGCGCAATGTAGAATTGGTTTGTAATTTATCATACTGCGCTTGCTTCGTACAGTTACAAATCGATGAGAAAGTTGGTAGGCCGGATATTTTTTATATGTAGGCACCAAATACTAAAACGAGCTTCTTTGGAAACATTTACGTTTCTAGCAAAAGTGCCCAATGCATCCAAAACCTTACAACCGGTATTAACTCTTCTTACAATTTCACGAACAAAACGACCATCCTTAGACAATAAACTACCCAAATATACAAATTCGAAATGTGCACCATTGAATATATAAGTTAAGTAAGACAGCATCACTAATCTACTAGTTAAATAAATTAAAATATATAACATTTCAGTACATGTAAACGTACAATTATTGCGCAATGCCAAATTCTCGTGGTGTAGACTATAAGTCAAATCACTCAAAGTGTCAATTTCGATCAATTTCAAAAGAAAATAAAGTGCGTTTGTTGCACTAAGAATATTATGTATCGCTCTATTATCTAGTTATCTTTGTTACGTCTAGTGTCAATTCTTTTTCTTATTGCAATTTAGTGTTACTAGAAGATATAGTTTCAAAACTTTATTTCTTCACAATTTTTATCACTTAAAACAGAACTATAGTTTAATAAAATAAAAATTTGATTGTTATTCTAATTTTAAAGAAAATAAACAGAACGTAAATCCAAAAGTTGGTTTAATTATTAAAATTAGTAATTTGGTTCTGTATTTTGAAATATGCTAGTAATAAAAACTTGAAATAATAGAAATATGTTTTAATATTGTCAAATCTATGTAATATTTCATATAAATAGTTTGTGAAATATTAAATATTCAAATATTTTTCTGTAATTCCATATAATTTGCGAATTTATTTATAAATAATAATGGCCCGCATTCCCACCTCTATTTTTCATGAAAAATTACTTTTATATTTTGTTTTAAAATAAATTTTTACTTCTACCTCTTATCAAATATGAATAGTAATTTTATTTTTAATATATATATATATATATATATATATATATATATATATATATATATATATATATATATATATATATATATATATATATATATATATACAATCACACCATATACCCAAAAAGGTTTGACACAGATTCGTTCCACTATCCTGAAATCAGTTTCCTCCAAACATCTCTCTTCAGACAAGCAACTTTAGCTTCATTTATATTCATAATTCCCTTCATATATGCTCTTCTATTCCTACTACTTGGAAACTTCCACTCATGCAAAACCCTTTCAATCATACCACTCCAACTATTCGTCGGATATCCACGCAAACATATAGCTTCAAAATCATTCATATAAATTTTTTAACCAAACGTTCATTAGGCATTCGCTCAAAATGTCTGAACCATCTTAACTGACTAACACTTCAACTTTTGCTACAATATTTTTGTTTCAATTTCATACTCATCATACATTATTCTATTTCGTACCCGATCTTTTTAGTTACCACATACCTCACGTGTATGTATACATATATCTAGTATTATAAAAATCAAATAAATTAATTAATATTGCTTAATAAGTAATTTTAAGTAAACGTCAAAAGTAATTTTGGCAAAAATCACTTTTACAAGTGAGGTGAGAATACGGGCAAATATTTTTAACATAAATACTCTTTTATGAAAACAATATTATTGTCGTAGTACAATCAAACTTCCATTTGCGCAACGTTTCGAAACGATCAAAATAAACAAATGATTCCGCGAACACATTCAGAATATTTGTGTGTCCCTGGAGCACACTTGATCAGTGATTATCGCTTGGTTCGAAAGTTCAATTATTTTCTCATTGTACGTGAAAAAACCAAAAAAACAAATGCAGCAGGAAAAATGCGATTTCTGATGAGATTTGCAGTAGCGCTTTAATCGAAAACAAGCATCAACCGAAAAAGCTTTCGATTCCGGTCTACAAATGGTAGTGAAATCAATTGTTTGTAACGGACAACCAATACGATCGACAATTCATTCATTAAATATTTTCATCCGGATAATTGAAGACTGTTTCTTTTGTAAAGACCCGTGTTTACATCGGTTCGTTATTTATCGGCAGACCGACGACAATATTCGTTTATTATTTATTTCATTTCCTGATCGTTAGTTGGTTGTGTTTTTTTTTCTGAATCAACATGCGATTTAATTGTTTTAAAAGTAAAATACAAAAAATTTATGATTTTTTTCTTTCAAGTCCATCTGTTGAATGTTACTTCGTAATATTTTAATTTCTCACTCTTTGTTTTTAATGTAAAATATTTTGAAAATAAGGATGTAAAAAATAGTAATATACTTGCGACGTAAATTCAACAAATTTTACATATTTTGCCTCTACTGACAAATCTTGTATAAAATTTAAGAATAACTTAGAGTGTGTAGTATGTGTGTATGTGTAGTTTTTGAAATTGACTTGTATTTGGACACATATTCCACACAAACAATCTAAGTTATTCTTAAATTTTACGCATCACTCGTCTATGTGCTCTTGAGAATGGGGTAATAGCCGAAATTACTAAAGTCAAAATATATATATATATATATATATATATATATATATATATATATATATATATATATATATACATAATTTGTAGAATTTTACATCGAGATTATTATTTTTTACATTCTTATTTTTAACAACATTAGAAGTACCGTGTGTTCGTTCGTTAAGTTCGTATGGGCGTTTAACATGCAATTTCGATAATTTGCGATATACTTATTTCTCGAGTAAAATTCGGAAAAATATTTAGAGTACTTTTCGATAGGGCATAAAAAGTTCTATAATTTGGTTTAATTTCGATTTGCTAGCATGTGCCGTTTGGGCGCTAGAATTTTTTTTCAATTTTTTGATTTTTATTTTTTTTTTTCTCAAAAACTATGAGGTGTAGGAAAATAAGCGTAACATGGCAAAATGCGGAACAATAAGTACGATAATTGAGTGAAGAAACCATTATTCTAGGATGCATCGTTTAGTAGAAAAAAAAACTGAATTTTTGAAAATTTGTCATGGGTACCCTTGGGATTTTTTCAAAATCAGACTTTTTTCAAAATTTGCTCAAAAAAATTTGCAAAAATTCAGTAAAATAGAGAAAAAAATTAGCTACATAATAACTAAGTAACTCTCTAACTCATTCTGGTTTGGCAGGAAAAATTATTGAAAATTCTAAAATATTTTTTAGAATTTTCAATAATTTTTCCTTCAAAATCAGTATGAGTTCTAAAAAACATTTTAGAATTTTCAATAATTTTTCCTGCCAAACCAGAATGAGTTAGAGTAAAAAGTTACTTTGCTATTATGTAGCTAATTTTTTTTTTTGAAAAAAGTCTGATTTTGGAAAAATCCCAAAGGTAGGTACCCTTGACGATTCTACTAAACGATGCATCCTAGAATAATGGTTTTTTTCACTTAATTATCGTACTCATTGTTCCGCATTTTTCCATGCTACGTTTATTTTCCTACACCTCATAGTTTTTGAGAAAAAAAACCAAAAAATCGAAAAAAAATTCTAGCGCCCAAACGGCACATACTAGCAAATCGTAGTTAAAACCAAATTATAGAACTTTTTATGCCCTATCGAAAAGAACTCTAAGTATTTTTCCGAATTTTACTCCAGAAAGAAGTATATCGCAAATTATCAAAACTACTTGTTATACGCCCATACGAACTTAACGAACGAACACCCGGTATATGGGTAAACCCATATATAGACCACTTTGACATAATCACATAAATGCTAAAAAATAGAAAATAAATACTTGGAAAGTTGGCAACACTATATTTTACTAAAATTATATAGTTTATGTAAGCGTTAAGAAAATTTTTTGTGAAAACTTGGTTAAAATCGGTTAAAGTGGTCAAAATATTTTTTTAAAATTTCTTTTCTTGGAAAGACTGGCAACACTGGCAACTGGCAGCACTGTATTTTGTTAAAATTATTTAATTTATGTGGGCACTAGAAAAATCTTTTGTGAATATTTGAATAAAATCGGTTAAATAACGTGGTTATAATGAATTATTAAAAATTTTAGTAATTTTTTCTCGGAAAGTTGGCATCACTGGAAAAAAACAAAACCACATGACCATCTTGGGTATCAGACAAATTTATCCTGAAAATTTCATTAAAATCGGTCGAACCGTCTTAAAGAAGTTGCGATCACAAAATTTTGACTGACGACCCAGTGAACGAGCGAGCGAGCTGACGACGCACATCCATACACCCACATAAACTAAGTTCGCATTCGTCATCTAACTATATGAAAGATTTATATGTAATTTTTTTTTAATTTTTTCTAAAATATTACAGACACCGTACCAAACGCTATACCACTTTTCCTTGCAGTCAAAGTGGTAAAAATGTTTTACCAAATGTCGATAAGATCAACAATTGAATGTATTAAAATATTTTAATTTCCACTTTACACCGAAAAATTCTCAATTTTATTTTTGCAGGATTATCTGAATATCCTAAATATGCGACGTAGCCAAAAAAGTAAGTTTTTTTTTATAATAATGATGGCCCGTATTACGAGCTCTGTTTTAAAATTGTTTTAACTAATAATCGGTTTTAAGACAACGTAACTGTCATAAGAGCTGGACTAAACAAATGAACTAAAACACTCAAAAAAAAGCTTGTAATATGAGTTTATTGCTACAATCTTTTGTTATGTAGAAAACATAATTAATTAACATTTTTATTACTGTTTACAAATTTTAAAAAATATTCATTATAATTTTGGTGGTCGTTTTCAATCGTTTAACATTCATTAGTCCCTGAGCTGCAATTTTAGCGAGAAGTTTTTCAACCGAATTTCTGATAAATTTTTAACCATTATAATAGCAGAAAGATTTAAAGTGTGCACCTTGTATAATCCAGGTATAATTAATTACCAAACGTAGTAATTAATGATGATAGCTATGTCAGTAGGTATAATAAATTTAAACTTACAAATTGGTTGTTAGTAATTTAGTAATAATTGCTCGATAATTGTGGCTACATTAGTTGCTAATATTCTTAAGTATATACGATTTGAATTTTGATATATTCCGATTAGAAATGTATATTTGAGTAAGAAAAGTATTTGTTTTTAAATAATAGAAACGTTATTAATTCCAATATTATTTAATAAAAATTACATTTCTTATTTATACATATAAAGTACAATGTAAATATATACGTATGTTTGTCCGGTTTTGAAATGCAAACTGAAAATGAGTTATAAAGTTGATATTTGATACTATCACAATGATGATGCATGAGCCGCAGGCAAACGCTGTACTCGTAAACAAAAAATTTTTGTTCGTTTATAATTTGACATCTACTGAATCGATTTTTATAGAAGTTTTATTAATAGTTGAGTCGTTTTTCTTGGAAGGTTTTCCTATAAGTAACATTTTTACTATGAGACAATGCTGCGTGAGCCGCAGGCAAGCACTGTACACCATGAAAATTTACCAAAAACTTTGTTCGCTTATAACTTAACATTTACAGAACAGATTTTGATTAGAATTGAGACTTTTTCAAGAAATGTTTTGCTGTGTGTCAAACGATAAGAGTTAACCAAAAACTGTAATTATCAATACACAAATTGCAGAGTATATTTGCTATGTTAACAAGTTTTGAAATAATACAGTAAAATTATTTGTATCTCCCGAGTGGAGAACGGGTAAATTTGCTAAATTTACTGAATACTGTAACGAAACACATGCATTATTTTAGTCATTAATAAAGTTTGAAAAATGTAAAACAAGGAAGGTTGTTTCCATAAATATCTTGTTACTAATTGGTCTACAACTAAATGATTTTTTATGTAATTTGACATTACATTACAATACTGACATCAAGATCAAATCAATTACATGATCTTGGTCAAAATTCTAACCTATTTTATATGTATTTTGACTACTGTCATATTGAAGTAGAAATGTCACGTACAAATTTGTTTTAATTACATTAAATACTTATCTATAAAATATTTCCAATATACTTTCATTTTATGCGTTTGCATTTTTCTAAAAGCAAAAAAAAAACATAAAAGAATATATACGAATGATATTGTAGATGTACGTCTGCATAGATGTTCATTGAGTAGACGGGTACGCATGATTGAAAGTGCTTTGCGTGAGAAAATGTTTCCAAGTGGGAAGAATAAAATAGGATGAATGAAAGTTGTTATAAATATGGGTAAAGCATGTTGTTTATTAGAATAGGAATATTTGGTGGAAATAAATTTTTGTTTGATTAGGAAGAGTTTGTGCCATATTTTATAAAAGAGATGGGAATGATTATGCATTATGAAAATGAAAAATATAATAAAATTATAACATACTAAAGATAGTCATATTTTGTAACATTTCTAAAAGTGGTGCTTGCTGATGTGCACAATTTAAATTAAAAATTAAATGTATAACAATTGCAATAAATAACAAAATAATATAAAACCGGTTCTTAATTGAAATAACAGTAAATTTTTAATTATTTTTATAATTAAACTCTTTGGTAAATATTTGGTCATAATTTCCAGAAAAAAATTAGGTCCAAATTAAAAAAAAAAACTATGTCTTCTTATAAACTACTAGTTTTGATATAAAATGTGGTATATTATATGTTAATATATACAAACGCATACAATCACGCCACGTACCTATAAGGGTGTAGCATAAACTTTTTAATTTAAACAGAAATTAATTTTCGTCAAACATTTCTATTCACTATCCAAACAAACAATTTTCAATTTATTCACATTCATACCTTATATACATGCTCCTTTATTCTTATTACTTTAAATGTAAAATACTATTAATGTTAAATTATAATTTTACATAAACAAATAGTTTGTAAGAAGAACTTTATATTTTATAAAAATACGTAACAAACGTAGACGTTTGTTAAGCATTTTTAGTTCAAAGGTCGATTGCATAGTGAATTAAATATTTATGTTTACGTTGCCACCTCGCAGAGTCCAGTTTGATCGCCAAAATGTAGCATAAAAAGAGGTTAGCATCGATATTGAGTTAGTTACGGTCAGTAGCAAGTTACAGACAACATCGAGTTACGACAAGTATGATCAGCAGCGAGTAAGTTACGACCATCGAGTTAAATTCGTAAGAAAGAAACATACGATATAAGCAAGATACGAGCAAGAATTCAGTTTTAAGTTACATTTTGGATTTATATTTTATCACTTTTACATATAGTTATTTGGTAATTTTCCTATAATATTTGTTTAAGGAAAGTTATATAATATTATATTTTACTATCATAATTATTCAATAACTAAAATCAAAGAGCAACTTTATCTAGTCAGGTAAAGGATTTATGATAAATAAATGTTAAATTTACCGAGGGGAACATTTGTTAAGTTGCACAAAGATATAAAATTGTTACAAGTACATTTCAATATAATTCAAATAAATTTCTATATAACACGTTTTCACCAGGATTATATAATCAGTTTTTAATCTTAATGTATTTGTTAAGTGAACTTACCGATAGAGGTAAGCGACGATTCTTCGACAACGGCTAAACTACTATTGTGAATGGTGAGATGCCTTATATCGAGCCCGAGGAATATGAATCCTTGTAGCTTGGGCAAATTGTTGTGGCGCAGTTTTAGATAGAAAATCACCAACTGTTTGCCTTTGAGCGTTTCCATCGCTCGATTGATGTGCTGCTGATCGGTGAATTCGCAGAGAATGTCCAGACCGTTTTTCTTCACCGTACAAGAGCACGGTGAGATATCCGAACGCGGAGGGCATTGCTGTTGCATCTGAAAAGATAATTTTGTTCTTCATTAGATTAAGAAAAAAATATAGTTGTTAGTGTCATGTACCAAGTTTGTTATGCGACTAACTTGGTACATGCTACTACTTTTTTAACTTACAAATTTAATGCATCCTCAAAGCAAATTTTAAACTCAATTTTTAGTCGTATTTGTATTTGTTTACTAAAATACAACGTCATATTTTAAAACTACAGCAAAAAATAAATTGGACAATTATGTCGCCGGTTTGTGTAAACATATTATAAATATAAATATTAAAATAAAAAAAAAATAAACCACTGTAACTCGAAATTTAAAAAAATAAAGATAGATTATTTTGTACTAAGATAAAAATGTATCAAATAAAATAATTTTGTTTAATATGTTCAATATGTTCAAAAGAGTATGAGCGCAAATTTAAAATTTCATTATAAATTAATTAAAAATAGTAAAAAACATTTCGCTTTGTGTCTGAAATATGGACGCAAGTAAGTAGATATAATTAATATTAGGTAAGTATATAAAATATTTTTATTTTTTTTATATACAGTAATTGTACCTGATTTTATGATATTTTTTATAATATGAGCAGAAATGTATGTGATTCAAACATAAATATTCTATTTTTACATATTAAACATTTTTTACCTAATAAATTCGTAAAATTGTATAATGTAAAAAGTAGTTTTTTACTCGTAAAAAAAATGTTGCATAATACATGACGTATTATACATGGCCATCGTTGTTGTCCATATGGCAACTATCAGAATGTCCACCAGTGCTCAAAGTGCCAATAATATATAAAGAATATTTTGGCGGTTTTGTATTGAACTATATAAAAGCAATTTTTCAATAATTATTTTGCTGAAAGCGATTTTCAAAATAAGATTTTCCAAAAGAATTTTTTATTTATTTTAAATTTAAGTCGCCAACAATATTAACAGTAGAGCAATAGAAATTTATAAAGAAAAAGATAACATTAATCAGTTTGAAGGCGTGGATTTATATCAAATTTTACTTCCTTTAATTAATAATTTATAAATTATTATTATTATTTCAATAATTTATAAACTTTTAAATTTAGTTACTTTGTCACTTGTATTATTTTTTTCCTGATGAAAATATTCGTATAATATATCGAAACGTCGAAATATAAATAAAATATATACAGAACTTGATCCTAAATTTTTTTATTTAAAAGAAAATCTATCACTTGACTGTTTTTATTGACAAATAAACCCTTGAAGCAAGTTCCAACAATTACCTTAAACGTTGATTTTTTCTTCGAAATTTATTAATAAAAGTTTTTTCCATGTGAAGACTTTTTTAATCTCACTATAATTACTTTTTAGTTAAAGCGGTTAAATTAATCAAATTATGTCTTATAATTTATGTATGAACAAAATTAATTATATTTTAATATTTATTCTTCAAGAAATTTTTTATCGATTAAATTTACACATTCAATTTGTTGTAAGTAAACAATAATATATTTTTCAATGTTTTTTTTATTTTTCCTGTTTTGATAACATCAGTTATTTTTTGACAATTGGATTTTATCTTTTTCAGTTACTAAATTAATTAATTAGAAATATAAATTGTGTTATATTAAATTTTTATTTTATTAATTACATACAAAATGTACAGCATAAATTTATCACAAAACGAATTTAAAATAATGTTAGTCTACTTTAATTACGTCCATACTCTTTATTCGCTACAAGCAAATAATCTAAATTTCCGTAAAGTTGAACTTAATTCGTTTTGTTTGTTGAAAGTAATTATTGTTGTTACTCTAGGGTAAAGGTGCAACAAACACCAAACTGTCGTAATAAACATCTCAATTTGTTCTTGTATGTTTACTTATTCAAATTAGATTACGGAAACAACTATGTTACGGAACGAGAGTGCAATGTTATGTAGGTACATTTAAGTAAACAATTACATAAGATGTTAGGAAAAGATTTGTATTATAATTTTTTTTACTTAACCTTATTTCTGTTCAGTTAAATATTTAATTGTTAATTTATAGAGTATATTCAGACTTCTTTGGTTAGCAATTGTTAATGATTCGATTTTATTTCACAAAATCATTTTCAAACTGTATGCAAGTTTGGCAAGTATGTTGCATTTTAGTTTGTTTTAATTTTCAATATTACAAATTTTTTATTTAACCTCATTTTAGCTTAAACTGTATTTAGACTTTTTCCTTATGCTTTTACGATATTGGAATTTGTTCATAAATTTTCCTTTGTTCATAGTAATGCAGACATTCTTCATTGATATGTTTCAAATTATGTGTGCTTTCATACAACAATTAAAATTTGTTTAGAATTAATTTTCATTTTTATAAAGTCTAAATTTGATGCAATAGGATGTCTGTAGCATGAGATATTTAGAAAATAAAGTATGACATTTTCGTCAAAAATCAGATAGCCATGAAAATAAAAAACAAATAAAACAAATATGAATTAAAATCAAAAATATTTGAATATTGAATTCTGAATTATGACAGTGTAGGCACAATAATTAAAACAATTAAGATTAATAATACTGAACTGAATTGAGTTTTCGGTTTATATTATAAATGGTAAATGCCCCAACAATTTATATCAAATACTTAATGATAAAACAAATCAAATAAATTGGAATAAAGAATAATTTATTATAATAATACCATGAAAACAGAGAAGTTTAAATTTATATTAAATGTTCGAATATGTCTTCATTCTGTGCCAAACAATATCCTAATCTATCATAAAAAGAACGCCTAACATTTGCTAGTTGGTAGCACGATATTTTAGTGCATTCCAAAGATATTCTGTCTTTTAGCGATTCTAAATCTAGATATTTGTTATCACTGAAAATGATTGATTTTAGATGTCCCCACAGAAAAAATAATTTGGCGCTAGATCTGGAGACCGGGCGGGCCAGTGAATGGGTCCGTTTCTACCAATCCATGTATCGGGAAATACTTCGTCTAGATATTGTTTCATAATCATTTTATTATGAGCTGCACAGCCGTCATGTTGCCACCATACTTCACGATCATTATTCAGTTCTTCAATTGCCGGTCCAATATGATTTATCAGTAGATCATAATAGTACTGACCATTTAAAGTTCCGTTAATGAAATATGGCCCAATAATATTATTTTTAAAAATTCCAATCCAAACATTTACTTTTTGGGGATATTGGGTATGAGTAGTAACGTACAGATTTTTATTATTTTTACTCCAATATCTAAAGTTTTGATTATTTGGCTCATTATTGAGTGTAAAGGTGCTTTCGTCAGAAAAACAAATATTTTAGATGAAATGTGCATCTGCATTAGCCTTCTCCAGCATAAATTCACAAAATGTTTCTCTAAGAAACTTATCTTCTTCTTTCAATTCTTGGTGACTGCTATATTTAAAAGATTTATATTTTTGCTGTTTTAAATAATTTCTTGCAGTACTAAATGGAATTGTAATCTCTTTTTCTATTTGCCGCAAACTTAAATTTTTTATTATTTTCAACTGCTGCAATTACATTTATTTTGTTTCCTTGTCTTACATTATCTTGAACTGCAATTGGCCTTATACACTTGCAGGCTTTTAACACACTTCCTGTTTTATTAAACCTATCAATAACACGAAATATTGACGTTTTACTTGGAATTGAACGATCAGGATAAGAGCGACCAAAAACTGCACGAATTTCTTCATAACTATTTCAGAACGGTTTTTTGTTTAATTTGTTTTTTATTTTCATGGCTATCTGATTTTTGACGAAAATGTCATACTTTATTTTCTAAATATCTCGTGCTACAGACATCCTATTGCATCAAATTTAGACTTTATAAAAATGAAAATTAATTCTAAACAAATTTTTATTCTTATAATTTTTCGATAAAATGTACAGGAGAGCCAATTTCCGCACATTTTTAAAATCCCATGTTAAACTCCTATGTTCCAATTTTCGTTGCACATCCTGTATATATATATATATATATATATATATATATATATATATATATAAGATTATTGTAGTTAATGTAATAAGTGTATAAAGTAGCTCTTTTTTCACAAATAAATAGTTTGCGTCATGCGTAGAAAAACATAAATTTCATATAATATTTTTTTTTCAGACGTATTAAAATACTGATATTACATTAACATATTGTCCATGTAGAAAGAGGTTATTATGTTACTAGTACAATAATGTAAACATTATTATACAGTAGTTACTTACTATATACATCAATGGTAGCAGCACCAAACATAACTACACGTCAATTGTACTTAATGTAACATTTCCTGCAGTTATATTGAAAATTATATATATTTTTGCTTAAATTTGATTATTGAAAATGTGTGAAGAAGTGTAAGAAATGCAATTCACACTGCTAGATGTGTCAGAAATTGCATATTCGACCAAAGAAACAATAATTCTCATAAATTACTTAACAAATATTAATATTACACAACTGTTACTAAGTTTAAGGTTACCTGATATGTATTTTTATTTATTTTTAGTTTAGTTTCATATGGAACGCTTAAAGAATGCTCTTTTTATGTTTTGCCCACATTGATTGGCCTTGGCTCTGGCTCGGTTGTAAGTATGTGGGTTCACCACAATAAAGTTTGCTTTTTGCTTCTTGAAACATAATATACTATTCTACAACTACGAATCAAAATTAAGTAATACAAGTATAAAAAAAAAACTTGATGGTTTTAAAGCTAAAATTGTAAAATAACTTCAATTATTTTTATGCACTTTTAGAATTTGGCTTTTTCGTTTGCATGGACGTCAGATGAGTAGTTGGAGTAGTATGATTAAGAATGCTTTGGGTGAGCAGAAGTTTCCAAGTAGTAGGAATATAAGAGCATGTATGAGAGGAATTATAAATGTGGATGAAGCTAAAGTTGCTTATTTGGATGAGAATGTTTGGAAAAGGCTGATTTCGGTATAATGGAAAGAGTTTCTGCCACACCCTTTTGGGTACATAACGTAATTATGTATGTATGTATGTATGCATGGTTTTAAATATTTGCATAACGTTATAGTGAAATAATGACATGCTACAGAACTTAATTTTTTCTCTTTTTATTGCCATAAACAGATGTTTTACGCACAAAAAATAATAAAATAAAGTACACTATTTTTAAGTATTAGAAAAAATTTATTTATTATCTTTCTGTTTATCTGTTTAATTTTGATGCTTAAACTACTATCAATTCCATTTCAAAAAACTAAATTTTGGTTATTTTTTAATTTGTATATTTTTATTTTTTGGTGGAGGTGCTTCAACAAATTGAAATGTGGGCTTGATATTTTCATAGTAATTTCTGTTATGAAAAAGATTATTACTGCTTTAGGATTAATTGTAAAATTATTAAACATTAATTTAGTTGGATATTATTCAATTTATGTTTTAAAAATAAATTTATTATATTGAATCTTGAATCTATTGAAAAATGTATTTAATCTTTCTTAATTTATAATTTTACCAATAATAAAATTAGTTCAATATTGGCTTTCAATATCTACGTTTACACGCTTTTTAATTTATTAAATAATATAAAACAATAATTTAGAAAAATCTAGTATATGTATATAGTAAAACAAAATTTTCTTTATGTTATGTTTAACTGGAAACTTAAATAAGATTTGAAAACTGACATTTGACAAATCTGATAAAGTATGTATAGTTTTCTGTCACTATAAATCAGAATTTGTAGTTTTTATTCGTAGTTATGATGAAGATTTATCCAAAATTTGTGTGCTGTTCGATATTGCGTATTGTGTGAAAATGTAATTGCCTGTCAGAAACTACAACAAAATTTTCCGTCTAACATATATCATGTTGACAGTTAAGTTATACATCTTATATTTTTTACGGGAAAAAGTCGATATATTATATTTCATTTGGACAATGTAATTATTTTCGTATAAAATATATCTCAAGCCCTATTTCATTTATATAATATTATGATATTTCTTTTGTTTATATTGTTTTCATGATTTCTAAAATATTTCGTTATCTATGCTGGTTCGGGTTTGAATCCCGCTTAATGCATAGATATGTATGTTGTTTAAATTTACATTTAATAATAAATAACTCCTGATCAATAGGAAGAATCTAAGATCTACATATAAAATTTTAAAAAAAGTTTTAATTAATTGCAATTTAACGTAAGACATATCAAAGTAACCTGTATAGTGCTCTTACTTTTTGATATAATAAAAAATAATAACTATTACTTTTTATTCGAGTTATATAACTAAATTTCAAATAACATATTTTTTTTAATTAGATGATATTTCCAATAACATTAATTATTTCATTTACATTCAATACAGTTGAAATCAAATTGTTATTTTAAATATAGGTAGATAGATACATAAATGATCTAAAATTTTGGATAAATCATCAAACAAAAATAGATAAATATATGACACTCTAGACAAAATATCTAATTACATTAGGCAAATACACCAGATATAATTATTTGCACTTGAATAACCTGTTTCATCTAATATGATTAGAAAATTTAAAAATTGTCTAAAATTCGTATATAAAGTTTTTCTGTAAAAAGCATTTACATTCATAAAGATATTAATGTCAAAAAATAAACTTTTGATTTCTAATGTTATTAAATTCCCTATTAAGTTTGTTATTGTTTTTAACAATGACGCGTTTCGACTTTTCAGTCATCTTTAGATTTTCTGAGTTTGGTTAGTGTTTGTGGTTCACTCGAAACGCAACCTGAACCTGATATAGAATTTAATAACATTAGAAATAATCATTCATAATAATCTTCAAAAAAAAGTGTGGCCTGCAAGATAACAAACATAAATTAAAGCTATAAAATGGTATTTTATTAAATACTAACATAATGTACCAGGTATTGCTCAGGCGATGTGCAACTTTTGTCAAGATCTGACAATTTTTGACAAAAATTACAGAATTATATATGATTCTTTATATACATTGTACATTTATAATTTTTAGATATATGGTATGTAATATTTTTAAATACTTTATCTATAAAAAATTTAAACACATGTATACATGCGTAGAAATATAAAAAAAGAATTTTTACTGACCCGTGTTTCTATTTTATCTCTTCACATTATTATTCATGTGCCCCTTTTCCGGAAATCGTTCTACGATTATCAAAATAATATATATATATATATATATATATATATATATATATATATATATATATATATATATATACAGAGGCTACTTAATTCCGGAGCTTTTGAGTCAGGGCTCTTCTCCCTTCCAAAACCAGCCTACTGTCTAAGTTGGAGTATCATGAGCTGGTATACTAAATATATTACTAAATATAAACATTGAATTTTATGTACAAAATTGCTTAAATTAATTGTATTTTTTTATATATTTTTATAAGTCGTTTAGATGTTTATAAGTGTGTATTAATTTCTCTCTTATGCCCGGTATTATAAAGGACTGAATAAATTTACTTGCCAAATAAATCGATTTATTCGGTAGATTTCTGTATTATAAACGAAAAATAAATTTAGTTGTCGAATAAATCTAGTAAATAAACTGATAAATTTTATTTGGTCGAAATACATGGAAATAAATTTTATTCTCTTGAATAAATCAGTTGACTGTTTATATTTTTGTAAGTTTTAGGTTATAATAGAAAAATATTTGTAAAAATAAAAGTATATACTTAAAATATAATTAAGATTTTTTTATTTTTATTTATTAATATAAGTATGTCATTATATATTAATATGTGTTATTTTAAACAATTTCAAAATAAATGTATTCTCAATTAAACATTGAAATGCGACAGAGAAAATAAAATATATGTAATATATAATTTTAATGATTTTAAAGAAAATGTCTAGATCGTCTGAAACTATGGTAAAATATTTAGGAATAGAAAAGGATGGTTCTCAATCAACGTACAAATGGTATGTGAAGCCAAGTTAAAAATAACGATAACCACATATTCAATAATTCGTTATTAAGAGCTCAATTCGAAAATAATGAATTTGAGACTAAATATCTACTAGGCGACATTTTTTCTTTATTCATTCGTATAATAATTTTAGTTGGCTGCCACTACGATTGCCTGTTTGGGCACAAGCGTTGTATTTTATGGCAACTTTGTCCCATGCCTCATTTTTATTTTTTAGAGTATACATATCTGTTTTTTTATTTTCAATAATATCAATATATTGTTTTAATATTTGTATTAAATTGTCTTTGTCTTGTTCTGTGTAATTTTTACCCCGTTCGCGTTTTTTACTCATATTTATGTCGTTTATTTCGTAATAGTACTCTGACATTTCCAAATATACATAACCATAACCCCACTAACGCAATTTACTAGCAGAGTGCATTTTGTCTCATGCAGGCAGTGTTACCAAATATTCAATAACAATTCTTTAAAAATATAATTTTAAATTTAATAAATTAAAATAAAACAATTATTTGTATTGTTCATATTTTATTTTCAAAACAAATGAAATAAATTTTAATAATAATTACGCTGATTTAAGTTTCTGTTTAAAAAATTTAATATGCTACAAAGTGAAATCATTATTACATTGGTAACACTCGCAATTTATGTGAAGAATAGTTATTTTATTTGGATATTTGCTTTATAATACAGAGATAATATTTATTTGTAGAATAAATTTATTTAACAAATAACTATTTTACTTTTATTTGGTCCTTTATAATACCGGGCATTAGTAATTTAAATAAATCGCTGTTGTAACTATGGTTATAAATATAAAATAATTCTAACGACTGTGGTCTGGCAATCATTAAATATTACAAATATTTGCTAACGGTTACTAATTTGCATTTCTAATTTTACTGATTATTTATTTATTTATTATATTATTATCTTTGAATTATGTTCCTTAACAAGAACTGTTATAAAAATTCAATTTATGTTTCTACCGACCGTCATATCATATATGATAAGGAAGGTATTGTAATCATACCAAATTTGATATATCGAGATGTTTTTTACAGATAAGCACGAATTACGCTTATAGTAACACGAAACAACTGTTTTTAACGTGATGTCTGTCTGGCGGTCTGTGGACACGTGTAGAGCAAGTTCGGCTATAAGGATAGTTATGAAATTTAATATTTAAGCTTCGGAGGTGAATGTCTTAATTTGCTCAACTTTTGGTAAAGTTTTGCTAATCGGAAGTGGTAATTTACGAATGTCACGTTTACGTGCTCTACGAATATTTTGCAGAAAAAAAAATTATTTAACAAAAGTTGTTAAACAAGTTACAACTAATGCAAAATATTTTTCGATACGGCTAAATATTTTTTTGATAATTTTTCATATTTTTATGATATATTTAATTATGTAAATAAGTGGCATATTTATGTTAAGACAGTTTTGTTTTTAGTTACCATGACTATGGTAAGTTATTACACACATTTTTCTATTCCATTTTATTTAATACGATAACGGTCGGTTCTATAGTGCTTTTTTCAAATTATATCTATTATAGATTATTCAATCAACATTTGTACATAATACAATAAATTGTTTCAAATTGACATAGTTTTTGTTAAAATTTTATTTATATCTGATTTAGTTATTCAAAAAAAAATTCAAATTTCATTTTTATTTTAAAAGATATGATGATATGTTTAATTTATAAATTTTATAAATCATAATAAAATATTTAAAAAATATTTTTTTTATTATTTATGCAAATTTTTAAAATCCAAACAACAAAATTCGATAAAACACTGTTGTTGAAAACTCATGTATTATTTTTAATCCATTGCAAACAGAGAATTCATTTTTGAAAAATAAAAAAATTAAATCATTTCAGTTTAAATATTTCTTTTATCGTTGCGACCGGAGTAAATGAAATTTTCTCGTCAAATCAAATAAAAATACTGGAAGGTTTGAAAACATCCATATAGGAAATTGAAATCGGTCGTACTCAAACATATGATTTGTGTACGTTTCGAATTTTTGAATTATTAATGGAACCGTGCAAAAAATTCATAAATTTTAATTTTTTATACGTCTGATACATTAGAACAAAAATTTCTTTTCAAAGAAGCTTTAGAAATCCAATCATATTTTAAGAATTTTTCGACTTGGTTAACATTATGTTAACATTTTGTCGAAATATTTGCAATATTTATTTCTCAAATACATTATTAATAATGTCTTGTAGTACAAGCTTGGGTATTTTAGTTTATTTGTTTAATTCTACTCTTATGATAGTTGCATTATTTTAATACCAGTATTAGTTAAAACCAAGCTTGTAGTAGTAGCCAATATATTTAATTCCAAATATTGTTTATTTTCAAAAAACAAGAGAAATTTAATAATAATTGGTTCGTTTCTTAACTTATATTTCAAATAATTAATATTATATTTTATAATAATAAATATCAAAAGCAGAAATCTAATTAAATTTAATGAATGATAGAAGCAAAAAATATATTCTAATAGAAAATAAAAGTACATTATACAAAAAATTCAATTAAGAAATAAATAGAAATGTAAAAAATTAGACAATTTAGTTTATTGTTTTATTTTAACATACTAATATATATTAACAAAAATAGCTAATTTTAACTGGTATTCTGGTGCTAGATTTAGAGAAGCGTTCGAGAAAATCTGTTTTGTATAAGAGTAATAAGAGAACCGAATTGTAATTGTGATTATGAAAACCCATATAATTTGAAACATATTATAAAAGAATGTCTACTCGACATTACTATGATCAAAGGAAATTTTTTATATCTAATATTATTAAAATCTGTGGATACATCCCCATATCGTAAATATACATACATACATACACAATCACGCCATGTACCCAAAAGGGTGCGCCACAAACTCTTTTCATCATCCCGAAATCAGTAACCTCCAAACATTCCTATCCAAACAAGCAACTTTTGCTTCATCCACATTCAAACTTTCTCTCATACGTGCTCTTCTATTCCTACTACTTGGAAAATTTCGCTCACGCAAAACACTCTCAATCATACCACTCCAACTACTCATCGGACGTCCACGCAAACGTATACTATCAAAATCATTCAAATAAATCTTTCTAACCAAACGTTCATTAGACATTCGCTCAACATGTCCGAACCATCTTAACTGACTAACACCAACTTTTGCTACAACATTTTTTCAATTTCACAAACAAATATACTTAAAAACAAAAAAGTATATTAAGCTTTAAAGAAATATTTTAAGAATAGTGGAATAACAATAAAAATATTTTGAAAATAAAAAGTGCCTAAATTATCTTGTAAAAATAGTAGAATAAAAGCCAAGAAGAAACTGGTATTTTGTATCTATGTAAGTAAAATTTTTTGAAGTAAAGAAACAAAGTTGATTTATATAGTCAAAATTTGAAATAAACGAGTTATTATTAAACTCAAATACAAGTATTTGATACCATTTTAATATTGTCTATTTCAATAATATTGTTTACAATTCATATCAAGTACTACTGATGTTAAATTGTTTGCAGTTGCATAGCTTTAAAATTGTTGATATAAATATATCATTTTGTTTAGTAATCGAATTAATATTGATTCAAAAAATTTGTTAGTATTTATATTCACTGAAAAAATGTAACTTATATTTATGTTTTTAACAAAACACACTTGAATTATTAGCAAAATAAAATTTTATTATAAAATATATTAACAGAAATTAAATTAAATGAAGAAAAACTTTATTGAGTTAAATGAGTTTTAATTAAATTCCATTTTGCGTTGTACATGCTGTCAAACTAAAGTCTCTCGTGACATGCGGTTTTCGATAAGTTCCGCACCACTTAACACATTCTAAGAGAATGACAGATACAAATAGATATTACTGTTTTGTTTGTAATGCACGCTTCGATAATTTCTACTTACAGTTATTATACTAATTAAAGTAAAATATATAAGAAAATCTACACTTTAAATAGTATTATAATGATAATGTGATAAAACACAATTTTATTAAAATAATTTTTAGTTTTCTTCAAATAAAACTTTTGTACTTGAGTACAATAGAATTCTTATTGTACGACTTACTACAAAGCATTATTTCTGAAAAGTATTTGTAAAGTTGATTTCACATACACACATACGTTCGTACACGAACAAACAAGATTCACATTAAAATAGGTAAGAGTGTATAGAATATTTGTATATAAATATTTGGTATTTGCACCACATGAAGAACATCTATTTGGCTCAAGTTGATAAAAAGCACATATTAAAGTACACGAATACTTGCCTGTATATGAATACTGAATATTTGTAGGATTATGTTGGGCAAAAATTTTACGAGTGTGTGAACCTGTAGCTGAATTCTATAGTAAAATTAAAATCTTGTTTGATATTGAAATTGAATAGATAAAATTGAATGCCAATACGGTTGATTCTGATGAATGACGATGCCTTAGAAATGCAGGAAATAGCATTTTTCTTGATGCCAATCGAAATTTTCTGGTTGCACTTTATATTTTCAGACGGTTTTGACAGACTCAGGCTAAATTCATTTTGTTTACATTTGAAACTATTTTGCTTGGGGTCTATTGTATTTTTCGATTTCAAACAAGTTTTCAATTTTATTATTAAATTCAGACATTGAATTAAAAAAATAGTTATTTACTTTAAAATATAACAACTTTAGGTTCTAGTTTTGTATTAATATTTTTTTATAATTGACGTTTCGACAAACTCAACGTGCGTTTTCCATCAGGTAAAAAAGATAGATAGATACAAGACTAGAATCTATAGCCGTTTTATTTTAATATGAATTCTGAAAGATTTTTTTACTATGTTATAGTTACTTATGTATCTAATACTAAAAATATACTATACAAGATACATACATTATTCTTTATGCGTATCAAAATATTGATATTACATTACTAGAAAATATTCATTACCTTATATGATAATGTTATAATTTTTGCACACGACGTCTCATATCAACGCGACTATGAAATTTGTGAGGTAAACAGATTTAAAATACATGCAGACGAACCATGAATCGCTATACTCCTTAAGAACGCAAAATAATTGTTTATATAAATTTAATTAACAAACAGAACCAATTACTTTTATTTACAAACAAAATTACTGCCTCAAGAAATCTAGTGATGACTTCTGCGTCACCTTATAGTAACGTAATATCAATATGTTGACATGCTTGAAGAAAATCACCACTGGTGATAGTACCAAACAGAACAACGCGATCAAGTGTATTGAATCTGACATCTTCGGTGGTCATATTAAAAATAATTAAGTTAAATTAATTGATAGTCGCATTGTTTGTTTTTGCTTAAATTAAAATTTAATAATTGAAAATGTGAAACGCAATGTACTCCGCCAGAGTTGTCAGAAGTTTTATATCCGACCAAAAAAATATTAATTGTCACAAGTCACGTAACAAATATAAATAGTGTATTCATATATTTATTTCTTTACAACTGTTGTTAAGGTCAAGGTTACGTGGTAGTATATGTCACTTGGAGCAAAATGCTCTTTAATATTTCGCACAAATTGCTTGACCTTAGCTCTGCTTCGGCAGCAAGTATCTCGGCTCAACAAAATAAAGATCGCTTTCTGCTTCTTGTAACATAATATACTATTTTGATTGAAAAAGTTTATGGTTGTGTAATATATAATTATCAATTAAAAAAATATTGAAAATATTTATTTACAGTTAAAATAATCATCTGTTAGATATAATTTTAACAATTTTTTTTTAATAAAAATAAATAATAGATAAACAGGTTAGTCAGGTGAATTTAAAAAATAAAATATGTTACTGGCAATTATAGAATATTTTGAAACACCATTAGATTTTTCTGAAAAAGCATACAAACAGCTGCATATTTTTTATATCGGGTAAGAAATAGATTAGTGTATGATGAGTGTGAAATTGAAAAAAAATGTTTTTGAAAAAGTTGGTGTTAATCAGTTAATAGACGTTTTTTTAAAAACATATATATGAATGTTTGCGTGGACGTCCGATGAGTACTTGGAGTGATATAATTGAGAGTGTTCTGCGTGAGCAAAAGTTTTTATGTAGTAGGAATAGAAAAGCATGTATGAGAGGTATTTTGAATGTGGATGAAACTAGAGTTAATTATTTGGATAGGAATATTTGGTGAAAATTAATTTCGGGATAGTGGAAACAGTTTGGATACTTGGCGTGATTGTGTACATATGTTTAAAAAAGATTTTTATAAAAGGTTAAAAATAATAATTTATTATTATTAATAATAAAGAATAACTTTACGTCAATGCTAATACATTCTTGCGGCAATCATTGATTCAATTTTATATGCCAAACAACCGCTGTTATCTTCAAAAATCAGAAATCAGAAATCCGATAACCAACCACTAAACTTGTTAACGAATTGTTTACATCTGTCATTTAATGCTTTTGCTATTTAATTTAACATCAGCAAGATCATTTTAATTAATTAATCAGTTACTTTAATTAGTATCGAACTAAAAATGGTTTCGTTCACGAAATGAAATGCTAACCTAATATTTTCAGTATAGTACAAGAGAAACAAAGTCATCGAACGATAATAACTCATATATTCCGGGAGAATGTATTTTAAATATAGTAACATGAATACGACAGATATTCTTCAAGCCATTTACATTACCAGTGGACTCAAAACGATGATGTTTAATCACAAATGATCTTGCTGACTAAATTGAACCGTAACTAATGAGCTTAGTTGAATATTTTCCGGTAAAACTACAGCCAAGTTGACCTAAAATCGTTTACCGTTTAGTTTAAATTTGTTCTTTAGGAAAGTACGATGCTGTAACTTGCTAAAAACTTGCTTTTGCGCACTTATCAACGGGGTTTGACTTTTGCCGGATGTGAATATTGATTTGATAAAGTTGATAAACTTTTGCTGAGGATAAAATGTTCAATTTTTGCACTCAAGTGTGTTGCTCAAGATGGTTGATTCTTTGCAGGACTTTTATAATAATTTTTCACAGTTTTGTTAAAAGTTTCGAGAAAAAGTTTACTGGTTAAATGTAAAAGTGGTTTTTGCAAAAGTTAGAAATAAAATTTATTATAATTGAGTTCAAATTATGATCATTTGAAAGATTTTTGAAATTGTTATTTTTTGATTATGTTAATAAACTTTAATTTATTTTTCGAATCAACCCGTATAATTCTAAATTATATGTATTACAATATTTATTAATAAGTTTTTATAACATTGTAAATGTTACATATTGTTAATCAACTCTAAAGTAAGAAACAATAATAAATTTTCAATAAAATTTAACATTTGTTATATGTAAAAACTTTTACCACAACTAATAATAACTTCAATAATAATCAAACTCTATTATTAATTTTGTTATTATTAAAACTATTGTTTCTTTAACGGAAAGTAAATAATGTTACGAAAACAAATCTGTTTACAAGTTACAAAATATTTGACATGTAAATATTAAACACTAATTTTATTATTTTTAGAAATGTATATAGATTTCTTGGTTATGTTATAATTATTTCATATAATGGTTACCTTTTAAAATGTTTTGTTCATTTAACAAATTTAGTTTTTACTGTCTTTGCGAATTGTAAGTTAAACATGTGTTAAAAAGATTGTTTTATTAATTACATGTATGCTATTGCAACTGCCTAATGATAATATAATATATATCGAAATCTTCAATAGTATTTCAATTGAGTTTTATTTATCAAAAACCCAACAGCTTGTAGGCATGCCATAATCTAGAGAAAAAAATTTTCAATTTGAAAGTCGTTCATGAACAAAAATAAATTGTTTCTATTCTACATACAGTTAGTATTTGCTAAAATACATTCAAATATCTTCTTTAATAAAGGTATTGTATTTTTTTTTATTAAATATAATATATTTATTTTGCCTCTATTGACAAGATTGTTTTCCAAAATTAAATAATACACTTTGTTTACATTGAACGCTACTTTTATTGTGTTTATTATGCATTAAAAATGAAATGATGGCAAAACAATTTTAAGCTCATGTAAACATACCAGTGATTGACGCCATGATTTGGTAAAAATTGATGACGTGCTTACAAGCTAAGAGCAATTCCCTTATATATATATATATATATATATATATATATATATATATATATTTCAGTTTTTATACTACTCAAAAAGTTGAAATAATATAAGCCAAACTTATTAGATGTGACATAACAATTTCTTAATTTAATTTACAATTATACAATTGTGTTTTATCTATTTTTATTATATAATAGTTGCACTGTGCACGCATTTATATTTTCGGAATATTTGATTACATTTTCTGTGACGTCAAATCTAACAAATTTGGTTTCTGTACTATAATATTCAGTATTCTTATTATACATGAGAATGTTAAAAAAATATGAAAGATATGATTTCAATTGTATTAGAAAATGCATAAGACACTAAATATTAAAAAAAAAATACAAAAATAGTAAAATATGTGTACAATTTTTTTCTACTAATTTTAAAAGGTTTGTAATCAACGCGTACGTAACTTTATAAAGTCACTACACTTCTCCGGAAAATTTATGTTCCATTAATACTTGTTTCCTCTCTGTACCATAATTGCCAATAATTAGAAATTTCCAGACTTTGATATTTATCTTCATACTAGAGAAAGCAATCGCTCTTATTTCTATGTATATAAAAGATTAGAAAATGATCTACTGTGGCGAAATTTAAATAAAAATAAAATTATAAAAATAATTTTATAAAAAATCCCAAAACCACACTTAAATTAAAATAAAGCTAAATACGTATTTCGGAAGCTAAGCTTCCATCTTCAGTAGCAAATAAAATCTACAAAAATCTTACCTGTGATACAAAGTACATAATCACTTAAGCACTTGTCGAATATCACTGGCGAGTCGGAAAAATAAAAATAAAATATTAAATAAGTAAAAATATGGGAGGTGGTGGGGGTTGGTTAAAAGTCAGTGGTCAATTTTGATTGGGTAGTATGTCAAAAAGAATAGATCGTGGAATTGGTCCGTCATCTGCATTTATAAGATTGCCTTTATTTTTGAAAATATAAAGACTTTCTAAAATATCTAATTGATTAAAATTCGTAACTTGTTTTATTAATTTTAAATTTTTGATATCTAAACCGTGGCAAGTATCATAAATATGTTGGGCTACACTAGATTTGCTAATTCTATTGTTTTTGAAGTGGGCTATATGTTCTTTAAATCTGGTAATAATTATTACTAATTCTAGATTTGCTAATTCTATTGTTTTTGAAGTGGGCTATATGTTCTTTAAATCTGGTAATAATTATTACCAGATTTAAAGAACATATAGCCCACTTCAAAAACAATAGAATTAGCAAATCTAGTGTAGCCCAACATATTTATGATACTTGCCACGGTTTAGATATCAAAAATTTAAAATTAATAAAACAAGTTACGAATTTTAATCAATTAGATATTTTAGAAAGTCTTTATATTTTCAAAAATAAAGGCAATCTTATAAATGCAGATGACGGACCAATTCCACGATCTATTCTTTTTGACATACTACCCAATCAAAATTGACCACTGACTTTTAACCAACCCCCACCACCTCCCATATTTTTACTTATTTAATATTTTATTTTTATTTTTCCGACTCGCCAGTGATATTCGACAAGTGCTTAAGTGATTATGTACTTTGTATCACAGGTAAGATTTTTGTAGATTTTATTTGCTACTGAAGATGGAAGCTTAGCTTCCGAAATACGTATTTAGCTTTATTTTAATTTAAGTGTGGTTTTGGGATTTTTTATAAAATTATTTTTATAATTTTATTTTTATCTATGTATATGTTTATAAAGTACCACAATTTTCAATACATATACTTGAACAGATATTACCAGAACATGAAATACTATACAATTTATGGATATATGTGACTAACGGAAATTATAAACTTATAATGCGACAATTTCAACTTCAGATTATGATCAAAGATGATCAACATGAAAGATATAAACTAATCTAAAGCTTTATTAAGGTGACGTCACTGCAACATCTTACACTTAAAATTTGAACTTAGATGAGCAGAGATATGCTGATGTTATAAAGATGAAATTTTAGCATAGGTCTTATTAATAAAGCGTTTATTTTCTTTATTATCTGATATTATCGTAATTTATTTAAGGTAGAATTTTGCTAAAATATTTTTTTTTACATTTTTATTTATGATAAAAAAATTTATAAAAGAAATATTTCAATTTTAATACAATTTAACTTGTAGTTTATAATAATTATATAATAAAAAAAAAATTAATATACCACATATAAAATAATTTCTCCTAGCCCCAAACAGATTTATAACCCCATACAGATACCTGACCACCATATAGATTGTCTTTAAAATTTGTGATTGTGAATTTTTAATACCTATAACCATACTTGTAAAATTTAAAACAAACAACTCACTACACTCTTTACTATTATCTATTGTATGCGCTCCACAATTTTTATTTTAAATCTTACAATTATTGTCATAGCTATTAAAAATTTACAAGCACAAATTTTCAAGACAATCTGTATGAGATTATATGTAAATCTGTAAAAAATATATTAGCTAAATACACGAATGTACGGAATTCGTAAATATGGCAAAAAATAAAAATGAATTTTCTAATATTATTAATTAACTAATTAATAATGCATTGTTATCCAGTTCGGAGCTATGTTTAAAGTTTCAAGTCTCTAGCTCATCGGGAAGTTAGTTTAAAATCGATTGCAAAATTTTATCGAACAGACAGATAGGAAAAAAAGCGAGTTAATAAAAGCGAGTTAAAAAATAATAAGGCTTTAAGATTAAATTCTATATAAATTTTAATTAAAAATCGATGTTTCGATATACGCTACGAATGTCATCATTAGAATAAAATATTTATTATATATATATATATATATATCATTTGTATTATTTTATGTCAAAACGTCAATTTTTAATTAATATGTATACAGAACTTAATCCTAAAACCTTTTTAATTTAATATAATGAGTTTTAAAATAGTTTTTACTGTATTATAGTTTATGGGAATTTTAAAATTTATTTTATTTTCGTACATCACAAATCATAATATTATTGTAAAATAAAGATAATAGTAACATATTGATCTTAAAAGATAACTATGTTAATTCTTGGTTTTAGTTTTACTAATGACTACTAATTCTACTATATTACAAAGAAGATTTCAAACTACACTAAAAAGAAACAAAAATGGTTTTTATTCCGATTTAATCAGTGCTTGGAACAAAGAGTACCGTGTCAAATTACTAACTTCTCCTCTCAATTAGTATTTAGCATGTTAATAAAATTTGTATTACTAATTAAATATTTTCGAAAATAAAGTTTTATTCAAATATATAAAATATCAAATGTTTCAAGTTTCTTATTTCTAATTTAATATTCATTAAAATTTTTCTAACCTGACCTCATTTTCTCGAATGACAACTAGCTCTATAATTATTTACCAGAATGTTCTATAATTTTAAAGAAGTATTGTATTACATTAATTTAAATCATTTTATAACTAGTAACTTCATGTATTTTATCGATCAGAAAATACTGTTTTTTTAAAGTCATATTTTACACATTGTTCAATTTTATTAAATGTTTTTTTTATACATTAATTTAAATTTTAATGTGATTAATTTTTATAATTTTTTTTATAAAATTTGACTTTTATTGTACTTAAAAAGTTCAAAAAATATAATTTGAAAATCAAAAAAAAATGGATTTTAATATTTCCAATTTTTTTTTAATATTATTTAATTTTTTTTAGAAAAAATTTTTTAGAAAATATTTCCATTATAATTAATTTACCACGATGTAGTCACCTACATAGATTACAAATATTATTTTAATTTAGGTTAAATTGTGTCCATGTAATAATTTATATAAAGTTGGACGATATTCTTGTGATATTAAATTACAAAGTATTTAACCTCATTGAACAGATTTATGGTGAAATGATTGTAATGTTTATTATTGTTTATTAGCTGAAGATGATTTAAATTCCCTAAAATCGAAACGTAATATTATAAAGTTTATAATAAATTAATTAACAACATGATGCTATAAGTTTATTAACACAAAACACACGTTCCTCATAAGCCCTTTTCAAAATTATTGAAGTAACAAGGAACAAGAAAGAATATTTAATATTATTTAGGAAACATATTCTATTTGGAGCTGTAATTTTAATTATTAGTGTGTTCTTAAAGTTTACACAAAATATATGTGATACATCACTGGAATTTATTCTCAATATATATTTTCAGCTTTTTGTTTGGTAACGGTATATTGATAGTTTTATATTATAGTTTTTTCTGAACAAAGTATTATTTTCAGCATAATTAAAAAATATAGATACATAAGAGTAAATAACTATTTCTGAATTTAATTTGGTTACAAACTTTATATATTTTAATAATCTGAAACAGAAATAAAATTAAAAAACAAAGTATATAAAATATAATACTATATATATTCAGTGTTTTCATAGAAAAAAAAATGCCCACTGCTGATAAAATAATATCTAACTATTTAATTTTCAAATAATTTCTAGTAGCCTAATAACCAAGAATATGCCCAAAAAGTTAAAAAAATTGTTAAATTGTTAAATGTTAAAAATTTCAAGACAAAAAGAAATAAATATTCTATCATAAGAAGCAAAACAGAAATATTAAACGTCGTCACCGAAGCAGAAATACTAAAATGGAAGTAAACAAAACATCTGCTATCTGCGAAAGATAACATATGGTTAAAAAGATACTTTTCGATAGCAAAATACGACATAGAAGACATTCGACAAATTTTGAACCAGAAAAATTAGTAAACGAAAAGATTTGATAAATAAAATAAGATTAAATGTATTAAAGTCTTGATTTCTACTCATTTATTTTATTTTATGAAAATTATAAATAAATAAATAATAATAAATAAATGAATAATTAATAAATAAAAAAATAAATAAATAAAAATAAAATTGTTTGGTATGTATCCTTCCCATATTTATCTACTCGTCCTTACTTTCTTTATTTCAATTTCATACTCTACAATCTCGCAGAATTATTTCATCTTTGACTTTTCTGAAGTTAATTAATAACTTCATCAATGACTCCGCACTACTTTTTCAACTACAATTTCTTCTTCCTTCTTGTACAAGAAGTACAAATACTTTTTATCTGCCTACTGTTTATTCTAATCTTCTAACAAAGTCTCCCATTTATCATATGTGTCACTCATTTAATAAGTTAGAATTATAGAACTATAGATATTTTTTCATGTTCTCTTCATATTTTATTAATCATTAGAAATTGTACACACTTAACGTTTTTTAGATAAATTTATGTATCATATTTTATAATTGCATGTTTGTATCGTTTACGCCATTTAATTGGACTGTTGCCTTTTTGGTGTCACTAAATAAATAAATAAATAAAAATTGACGACTGCGGTTTTGACTGTTTAATAGTCATCATCAAAGTCGAAACCGCGGTCGTTATTTTTTTCATAAAATAAAACTTCAATTTATTCAATCTTATTCCATTCATCATATATATTTCCACATTGGGTTTTCAAACTTTCGAAATTAAAATAAAGAGATTTAAGTCTACTAGGTTAGATATTTGCCCAAAAAGGACATCATATACTTTATTGTTTATTTATTATTTATCTATTACCCTACTGTTCATTCTATAAAACGATCGAATAGAAACAAATGATTCTCATTGGTGCTTCATATTGACAATATCCGTCGTTCTTACGATAATATCCGAACATTATTTTCTGTAATTTGCAAATGTCGAGCGCAGAACTTGAGATTAACGGTTTTTAAAAATCGTCAAATGCTTTACTGCACTAAAATAACTTATTGATTTTAGTCTTTGTCATACTGTTGCTCAAAGGAATTAATACGAACGACAGCGCTTATTACATTATTTCTATTATACAAAGTTTAGAAACTGTTCTGACTGGTTTGACAGCTCGTTTCAAACATTATTGTATTTCATGAAATTATAATAAATAGTTAGGAGAAAATTATCTTTCAGTATTGTATTAAGTTTATTTTATAATTGGATTGCTTTTATTAGCAAAATAAAATTAATTTTCAAATCAAAAGATTTTTGAACTTATATATTAGGTAATTAATAAGTGATGTTATTTTTAGTCCAGATTGATTAAAATTTTGACCTACTTTAAGATATTGCTACATTTAATACGTACTACATAATACCAACTTTTTAATATATTTTTTTTTGAGTGTGCATGCAGATTCTATTCAAAATTTAAAAACAGTTTTTTTTAAGATTTTATATTTGCAGTAGTTCTTCGTAATATATTTATTTAACGATTTTAGATGTAATTTCGAATAAAATATAAAAAAAATTTAACGACAAAATATAAAATTAACTGACGATAGTTGAATTGCGTAACAGAATTAATTAAACCAATTAAATATTTCCAATTAGTTGCGATTTGACTTTTGAACTGTCAACAAGTTTATTTTTCGTGCGTTTATGTCGAATCAATTTTATTTTGAATAAAAACAATCTATTGTTTTTGTTTTATTTTAAAATATTAAAACTGTTTTATACAATTTTAAATAATAATAAGTAATATATGAAAACACTCAAACTGATATTAATAATATTTTAAATTATGGAAAAAAATTATTTAATTCGAATTTTAATGCGTCATTGTTTAAAATAAAAAGTGCAAGTGTAACCAACTTCCGATTACTTCAGATGAGTTCGAGTAAAGTACCACAATTTTAGCTAAATTCGGCAAAAATCCAAATATTTTCTTTTTAATTATATTTATATGTACCAGGAGTGACTAAGTTGTTTCTTTCTTGAAATAATAATTCTTTAAATATTATAATAAAATAATTGTAACAATAGTTAACTGTGAAAAATATGAAAAATATTTGATATAGGTCCAAGTAGATTTAATAGATTTTAAATACGGCTAATTGATCAAAAATTGTTTTGCGATCGACCTGTTGGCTACACCTGATATATGCCTATATAATTTGCTATTAAAATATTTTTGAAATCAACATATCCTAAGAAAAGTGTGTCAAAGAATACTAGATAGCAAGCATAAATTTTTGATTAGAATACTGAAAAAATAATATAAATTTACACTTCTATTGCTAAAAAGAAAATAAGAAAATATTTTTTTAAAACTGTTAAAAATAGACTAAATAAAATAAAAATTTTACAATAAAATAAAAGGTGGCGCAAAATTCATCACTCGATTTCTTAAGGCAGTAACTTTGTTGAGCCAAAATCATCGACCAATTATTTGTCAAAAACAGTGATAAAATTATTCCGCGTTTTTGAGGAGTATAGTGGTTTATGTGTATTCTGAATCGGTTTACTTCACATGAGACTCCGTCTGCCAAAATTAAACCATCATCAGATATGTTTACTTTTACATCATCTTTTATAAATAAATGTTTTTAAAAATAGTTTTTAAAAGTTTAAGAAGTTAAAATACTACATTCTTAATTATTGTAACACTTATCTCGAGATAATTTTACCTAAACTTTTGTAGGTTATGAACTTTTATAAATTATAAAAATATATTAAATAAAATGTTCCATCTAAACTAACCTTCAATACTTCAAACATTTGATAAATAGCTAAGTAAAATTGCCAATGTTTGTCGAACACTTTGCATAATAAATGAATACTTGTTAAAAATGTCTAGTCATGGTTGAATATTAGAATTTTAGATGCTTTTTATGTTGTGTTATTTTTAAATTTAACAATCAATATACATATAAAGTTATCACTAAATAAAATAAAATCAAGTCATCTGCTTGAAAATGTCAACCACGTAAATACCAGATATATTAAAACGTTTTTATGTTTATATTAAATGAACTCTAAACTTCAAGCTGAACGTCCACTGAAAGTAATGCGGCTTATATATTTTTTATTAAATAATATACAGTTCGTTGTATATTCCAGTAACGTTTAATAAAAACTTTTACTGGTATACGCACATGAACACGAAACGGTTCAATGAGAAAAGTTAAAATCGCTATTCTGAAAACAACTTCGGTTTATGGGAATATTATCCAGTGTTCTTTTTGATTCTCAATGGACTTGCGAAAATGTTCATGCTACATTTTTGCCAAAAACAATTTTGTTGTGCCGTGAATATCACGTGCGTTGTTGTGTAGTTGTAATAAATGTTTTGAATTTTTCGCAATTAATATTTTTTTTGTAAAACTAGAATATTCTTTGAAAGTTTAAAACAAGTAACAGTGTGTTGTAGATTTTTTATATTTATTGCTTGGTTTATTTTCTAAAAATACTCATTTTCTCTAAAGGAGGATTATACACAAAAATATAATTAAATATTTTCATATAAGCAAATGTCTAAAATAAAAATACTTTTGCTCAAAATTCGAAGTAACTTGTTAAGTTTATAATATGTTTACAATATAATGTTGCATAAAGCAATAACTAATTAAGTAATAGTAATTTTCAGGCTTTTACGACTGGTATTCAATAAATATCTGCCTTGCAGTAACTTCGCCATACATCGTAGATGGCATCCTCAGTGCTGGGTGACACCAAGTACTGATGATGTCATCTACGATGTATGGCAAAACGTTTGCGACGAGGATAAATCGACCAGGGCATACTAGCCCAGAAAATTCTATAAATTTAACTTATTAAGTACATTGCATATTTATCATTTTGTAGAACACAATTTAAAGACCACGTATTTAAGATATTTGTCTGTCTAAATTATCTAAAAATACAAAAGAAATAATTAAGCTTAGCAAGGAAAAAATCTGTGGCATAATCAGTATCTTGAATGAACATTGCTATTTGCCCCAACACCAATATATTCTCAGCTTAAAAAATAGTCCTATCTATATGCAGAATATGTGAAGAGGCATTTGAAACAGCCGTACATTTGATTTATGATTGTGATACTCTATTTATTTAAAAAAGATGCAACAAGTTTGGGCTAAATAAGATAGAGAGAGACTCGGTTCATAGATCAAGTTACAACAAGAATTCTTTCATGAGGAACACCACTTTTTGACAGATATATTACTTGTTTATTGAAAAGTGTTTCATTTGGTTATTGTGTACAATTTTTCCTGCTTTAGAAAACATTTTTGGTTTAATCGAAAATATTATAATTTTTTTTTTTGATAAAATTTATTTACAGTTACTTAATATTTTTTACTAATACCTAATTTTGAAAAAACTAAATTTAATTTAAAATTATTTTCTAAATATTATATGATTTCAAAGTTAAGGTTGGCGGAGACAAAACTGTTGGCTATTTAATTACCACTAATTTATTAATGAGTTCTTCTTTCAATTAAAATTTAATCATATCTCTTCTAGTTTTTAAGATTTTTTTAGAGCAATTTTTTTTATATATAAACAAGTTTTTTGTATATAAATTTTTAAGTATATCATTTTTTCCCGTAATTCTAGTAAAAGTACAAACATGGTTAATGTAAGGTAATTAACAAAATTATGTCTACCGATTTATATCTTTGTTAATTGCAAATTGAGTAAATTAAAACTTAATGGGTCGTAGCATGCACCAAATTAGTTGCGCGATTAAGTTAGTATATGTTACGACCCATATGATTAGTGAATACAGTAATCGCACAGCAAAAGAGGACAGTTCATATTCATACATAAAACTGAAAAAATTAAACACTTACATTAAATACTTATCATTATAATATAATTTTCGGTTTGAATAAAACTCTTATTTATAAATCTTAAAATATTATATATATATATATATATATATATATATATATATATATATATAAAATTCTTATGTAACAAATGTAAAACTATTATACTTAACTATTTTGCTTTTTTTGAATGAAATACAATGAATTTTATAAGCGAAACAAATACAAAAATTGAAAAAATATCACGTAAATTAATTGTGCAGAAAATGTTTCACATCTCGCATCAAGTTTTCCATTGGGAATGCGAATGATGGAAAATCCATCTGTCAACGTTATGAATTTTAAATAAAATTTGATTTACGGCCTAGCTGGTCGGTCGGAAAACTGCCGACCTATTTTGTTAATTAAATTCGTTAATTACCTACACTTTCAAAGTTAATAAATGCAGTCAAATTAGACATTTTTTTTGTATTTTTTTTTTCAAAAAAGGTATAAATAAAATATTAATTTTAAAAATATATGATTAATATCAGGTATATTTTTATTTCAGATGTATGGAATACATAGATACGAAAATTAATGGTTTTTTAATTCTAAAATTTATAATAAATATAATGAAGAATAATGTATATTTTAACTTTTTGTACTTTTGCACTTTTTGGCGGAGGCGCCATAATATTTAGGAAAACTATTTGTTTGATACAAATTTATTATATTAAAAATATTTATAAAGAATAAAATTATTAATTTAACAAAGTAAAAAGCTTTCCAGAAATTATAATAAAAGAACAATCCTTTAGAATTTAGTTCTGTTTTTTTTTTTAAGTTATAATACTAGGTTTCGGTTTACTCCACTTAAACTTTTCTTCAGGCACATAAACAAACAAACGTAAAAACATGTAAAAAATATAAATTTTATTTAATTTAGTGCGTAGTAAACCGAAACGAATTATAATTAAAATAAATAAACTAGAAGCAACAACTGAAGTATTTTAACGTACAATTGTTTGCAAAATATTATTTTTATTATTTTTTACGTTTACGTGTAAAAAATACGTAAAAAATATAAAATATGTAAAAAACGTAAATAATGTAAAATTTTAGTTTTTTATTACGCCACTAGGTAGCTTTTTGTTTATATTTGACAAAGTTGCTTGTTGTGATATATATATATATATATATATATATATATATATATATATATATATATATATATATATATATATATACAAATTAGTCAAAACTAAAAACATTCCGCTTTGTGTCTGAAATATGGACGCGATGTAAGTAGATATTATTAATATATATATATATATATATATATATATATATATATAGCTATATACACAGTCTAATATATATATATATATATATATATATATATATATAATACATAAATCTGGTTAGTTGATAGATATATCATTTAAATACAGTTAATACTCAAATATAATCATAAAGGAATAATCCGAAAATGAAAAATTCATATCGCGGAAGGACCCTGGTTCGATCCCAGGTCGAGGCGATATGAATTTTTCATTTTCAGATTATTCCTTTATGATTATATTTGAGTATATATATATATATATATATACATACACAATCACGCCATGTACCCAAAAGGGTGTGGCACAAACTTTTTTCAACATCCCGAAATCAGTCTCCTCCAAACATTCCTATCCAAACAAGCAACTTTCGCTTCTTTCACATTCGTAATTCCTCTGATACATGCTCTTCTATTTCTACTACTTGGAAACTTTCGCTCACGCAAAACACTCTCAATCATACCTCTCCAACTACTCATCGGATGTCCACGCAAATATATACCATCAAAATTATTCAAATAAATCTTTCTAACCAAACGTTCATTAGACATTCGCTCAACATGTCTGAACCATCTTAACTGACTAATACCAACTTTTGTTATAACATTTTTTTCAATTTCACACTCATCATACATTAATCATACCCGATCTCTCCTATTTACACCACATACATATAGGTTATTCTTATTTTCTTTTTGTAAAATAATTGTAATTGATTCAAACATAAATATCCTTTTTTACATATTATACATTATTTAAGTAAAAAAATCGTAAATTTGTTAATATAAAAAATAGTTTTTTACGCGTAAAAAATATGTATAACACATGACGTATTATACGTACCCAACCCTGATTGTTATATAAATGTAACCCCTTATTTGTAAAATTACTAAGTTAATAAACGGGTTTCCTCAGTTGACTGGCAGCATTACAATTAAAAAACCAAATTATTTACGTATATTAGTCTGCTCTAAGCCAGTGGCGTAGACAGAAACTTGTCATGGAGGGGGGGGGGGGTTACTAAAGAAATGATATAATATTAATCAATAAAGATAATACTATAATTTGTATAAAAAATAAAGAGTAATAAAAATTATTTTTATAAAAATTAAAGTAAAATAACATATTTCATATTTCACATTCGTATGTTTTTGGTAGTTCAGGTTCTTGGGAGGTTTTAACCCCCCTAACACCCCCCTGGCTACGCCACTGCTCTAAGCAATAACCAATTAATCTTTTGGCCTAGCTTAAGCTGCATTTTTCACATTATATGAAATAACCAATCAGTTTACAAACTATATAAATTTTTGTTCAATTTTCAAACTGGGCAATTTCTGGATTTTGAATATTTAAGACAAGTAATGAATAAATTGACAACACAGCATACCTGACATGTCCCTCGCTGAATAAAATTGAATAGAACGATGGCAATGAGTAGCAGCCATAGCTTGAGCGTTCTCTTGACCGCGATCGTTCCTCCCGCGAGGGTCATGCTGCCACCCCCGCCGCCGTGCCGCGCCACCCGCACCGCTTACGCACCAAGCACACGTCTAGGCCATCGGCACCCACCCAACGCACCCTCAAACCACCGCACTCCGCAACCGCAACACAACACCAAACTGAACACTATCTGAAACATACAACAAGAGCACAACAGTTCAATTAGTACAATATTATTTATTTCCTCTCTTATCTTATTCTCTAATTTTATTCATACAATAGACTAGTGAAAAGGTGTACGTATGTGCTTAAAGAACATTCTATATCATATTACCAGGCCAGAAAGTTTTAACTGTAATAAATTATGTGTATCACAAATATTTTAATTTCCACTTAATCGCAGTAAACTAATACATAAGCAGAAAATTTAATAAAATTGGAAAAATGTATTGGCCTAGTCAGGATTTCCTGTTGTCGCGACAGACTAAACTACGAGCCCACGACGAAACAGACACATTTTTTCAATTATATTGTGTTTGACTAGTCATAACTAAGTCATGCGGTACATAAAATAAGTATTAACACAAATTAAGTATTTAAATTAAATAGACATTAAAAGTCTTGTCAGCAATCTACGATTACACAATTGTTAAAGATCACTGATCAGTAATGTTTATTTTAACACGTTTTTCTTAACTGGTTTTTTTTCCTATTTGTTTATTTGTTTGTGTGTCTGTTCAGTACAAATTTTACAATCAATGAGCAAAAAACCTGAAACTTTAAACTTAGCTCAGAACTGGATGACAATGCAATATTAACTAATTAATTAATAATATTAGAAATATTAAATTAAAGTTAATTAATTAATTTAATTAATTAGTATAGAAGTATAAAATAATTTCTCCTAGCCCATATAGATTTATTATCCCATTCTGGAAAACGTAGGGCGCATGCCGTAGATAATGGTGGAGCCTCACGTTTTCTGGTGGAACTAGAAGAAATTATTTTATACTTTTTATACTCTATGTTAAAAACTTGGTATATTAAAAAAAAAATTAATTTAAGTAATTTAATACTTATTTTATTATTATTAATTTTCTACTGCTGATGGAAACTTATCTTTTGAAATACGAATTTAGCTTTATTTATAAATAATTTTTTGAATATTTTTAGAAATTTTAAATTATTATTGTAAACTAATTATGATAATTAGTAGAAATTATAAAAAAAAAACTTAGAACCTAGAAGTAAATGATTGAAACTGAAGACTTCAGATAAAAATTGGAGAAGTTGTCGTCAGACTATAAATATATTTGAAAAATTAAATGTACATGTAATATTTTTAGTTTTTTTTATTTTTTTAAAGAAAGACAAATGATTTACTGCGTTAACAAAACGCCGCAATAACTTAACACCATTTAATACAGAACTGATAAATAAAAGATAAATCTTGATTAACTCTTATACATAATTCAAGTACTACAGTACTTTTTTACGGTAAACATCTGTTTTATTGTTCTACAGGTAATTTATTGCTTCTGATTAAAGTGGAAAATCAGTTGAGTAAATACGGATCAAAAACAACAGATTAAATTTTATTTTGTTTTTTTTATTTATCTATTTGTTAACTCTTTATTTGTTTTATTATGCTGTGCAACTACTGGGTGCCCCATTATATTTTCCGTTATTTCAAGAGCTTATAACTTTTAAACAAATAAAGAAAGATACATGCGGTTTTCACTGAAATACTTCACTATGATAGAAGTTTTGTTTGGACTCATAAAAGTGTTTCTTTCACTTCCGGTTAGCCAAAAAACAAAATAGCGTTTTTTTTTATTTTTGTTTGTTTGCTTTTTAAATGTAACACCCTGTATATTTTCTGATGAAACGGAAGCCACTTTTTTCAGCTTTCAGGTATACGGTTTTTCAAAATCGATACAGAATTAGCTGATTAATTAATGTTTAAGCATACGCTTGCAAAATCAGCAGTCAACAATTAATTATCAATAATTTTAGTTTTAGCGAAATAAAGAAAAATACCATTTTTATGCAAAAAATTTAGTGAAAAAACTTAGAAATGAGAATTATGACATTCACGTCAAAACATTTTCACAGCTGATTTTGTAGGCGTATGCTTAAACATTAATCAATCAGTTAATTCTACATCAATTTTAAAAAAACTTATACTGGCAGATAGCTGAAAAAAAGTGGCTTTTGTCTCATCAGAAAATATACTTCTACCACTATTCCAAAATTAGTTTCCTCCAAATATAAATATAAACTGATATCCAGAAAACTATTATAGAGTAAATAATTTTATTTGCTTTAAATTAAGATTTCTGCTGGGTTTAGTTATAAAAGTAAATCATCCGTATTTATATATTTCCAATCAATTAATGAAATTAAAATTTGGTAAAATATATGATTACAAAATAGTTTATATCTAAAATGAAACAACTTTAGGTTGTAATTCTGTATTAATATTTATTAATAATAAACGTTTTGACGAAACTCAACGTACGTCTTTATCAGGAAAACTGATACAAATGGCATTTGCTGTAAATAAACTGAACATAGAAACACAAGTTACTAGGTAATAAAATAAGTAACTAGATCATAAAATTTATAAATTTTTAATCAAAAGAAATCAAATTTTATTTAAATTAGTGCATCCACACTGATTGATGTTATCTTTTTCTTTACAAATTTCTATTGCTTCTCTTATCAGTTTGCTGTTAATATTTATCTAGTTACTTATTTTGTTACCTAGTAATTTGTTTCTATGTTTTGTAAACAAGGAAATTGAAAATAAAAACAAAAATTATTAAACACATTTTGTACATAATTTGACTAAACAATGAAATGAATGACATTTTAAATTCAATATAAACCAATGATAAAAAATTAACTCTGTCTAAAAAAAAAATCAAACATCCAATACATTTATTTTCAGTTATTGATGTTACAAATTAAATATGTTTATAATGATAACAATTTATTTTTGTTTACAGAAACAACAAGATTTAACTGCTATCATAATATAACGCAATCACACCGGATTTTTTAATGTGTTTAGTGTAACCAAAGCATTCAGTTTATTCTATTGTCTTCCTTCAGCTCTGGAATAACAAATACAATACCGAAGCGAAGAGTTAAAGCCAAAGCTATATATATATATATATATATATATATATATATATATATATATATATATATTGTATATATATATATATATATATATATATATATATATATATATTGTATATATATATATATATATATATATATATATATATATATATATATATATATATATACGTTATCGACAGTTATTCTTGTATTAATTGGTTATTTATGACGACTTTATTGATTTATTATAACATGAAAAATACATAATAAACGTTTTCTATTAAAGAGGTTCTTCTTCTTTGTTTAAAAATGTCGATATTTCACATGGAACAAGATAGATATTAAAATTGTAGTACTGTATTTTTATACAAATTATTGATAAGTTTAAATATTTATTTTTTTTAAATTTTCTTTATTTTTATTTAAACAAATATAAGAGTTTGTACAAGATGGAATAATAGAAAAAATTCAAATTAAAGTTACTCAGTATTTTAACGAAAATATGTTAAAGCATTTTTGTGCACAAATATTTTTTTATAGTAACGTACCTATAATCATTTTTAAAGTTTTAAAAAAATAATAATTTTCTAAATATACATATGTATAATTTTTATATTTTGCCATAGAATTTATTTAAATAAAAAATATTTTTGTTTATTTTGAAACAAACTGTGAATTGAAAGCAAATAATTCATCTGATATTTTTCTGTTCAGTAATTAACAATAATAATAATTATAGTAATATATATATATATATATATATATATATATATATATATATATATATATATATATATAAACATTTTAATATGAGTTTTAGGAAAAAAACTTATTCTTTATAAAAAAATTTGCTTCTATCAAAACCCCTACTAGTCAAAGAAAAATCCAGTAATTACTTAAGATAAGATCAAAAACTTGATATTATGTCGAGTTGTTGATTTTACATATGAGTAAGTCCGAATGTTACATCAGTATCTTGTGAAAAATGTTAAAAATATTTGTCATTCAAGAGACTTACTTTTTAATTATTATTGTTATTATTATTAATTTGACAAAATATAATTATTATTATTTTTAACAAGTAATCCATGGGTAACACGATACTGATGTAACATTCAGACTTACAATTAGCCATATTTAAAATCAACAACTAGATTTAATATCAAGTTTTTGATCTTTGACTATAAAGGGTTTTGATAGGAGCAAAAAAAATTTCTTTCCCTATAGGAAACTTCATCACTTTACAAACTATATATATATATATATATATATATATATATATATATATATATATATATATATATATATATATCAAAAAAGAATCATTTATAGTTTCATATATATGTGGGAATATGGATTCTATATTTGTTAATCTAATTAAATTACTCTACTACATTTGTTTTACATTAAAATTATTATATATGTTTGTTATATTTTAATTTTAATTTATTTGTCGTATTAAATCATCTTTTTTAATATATAATTAAAGTAACATAATGGCAGCTATTCGAAGTCACTTTTAGAAAAAGAAGTCAATTTTAAATGAATGAGCGTTTATTTTTAATTACGTAAGAGAATCTTAGAGCTGTTATTAAATTTATAATTAAAAATGTTAAATTTTATAAAAAAATTAATTAAAATATCGTAGACTAAGGGTTCTGTAATATGTTATGAAAATTCGATGTTTCGAAAAAATCAATTATAAATCATCATCAAGAAAATAAATACAAATAACAAATAAACAAACCTAACTAAAGCATTTTAATTTTAATATAACTAGTTCTGAAACAGCGTTGAATCGATTTTTATCTGTTGATTTAAACCATGATTTAAATCAAAATTTTATTAATCAATTATTTGATTATTTTTAATTAATTATTTATTTAACTAAATTTGGTTTCTAATAATTACTTAATTAAAATATTTAAATACCTATATCTAGCATAAAATAAATATTAAAACAAAAATTTATATTCATACAAATGAACGTTTATGGAAGGATACATAATATTGTAAAATTTGTTTACGTTATTAGAGCTAACATTGTTTGTCCTAATATCTCGTGCAAATTGGAATAATTTTGTTTTATGCAAATTTAAATCTAACATTGTTTTGTTTTTACTATTTCTACATTGACACTTTGAAATATATGTCTCTGAGGATACGCAACTGCGGATGCATTCAAACATACATAATATTAAATCTAAATAAAATTATATATGTTATATTTACATTTATATTAGACACATAAAAATAATTAATAAACTCTTACTATCAAAATTAAAAAAATATATAAAAAATCTGATTTTTTATTTTGAAGAAATTAGATTTTTTTATTTATTTTTTTAAAAAATCACAAATAGCTCTACCCTGTACTGAAAGATTTTTTACAATGATAAAAAGCATTTAAGTCATAAAAATAGTTTACATTTTTTTAATAATAAAAGCAATAATTCTTCAAAAATTATAACTGTGTTTATCTAAAAGTGCTTCTAAACGAGCTATGAACATGACCTAATTAATCCTATCATTTTATTTATAAAAAAAGTTAAAATAAAACCTGTAATTCCAAAAATTATTCTTTATTGCATTAAAAAACATAACGTATAAATTGTATGTAATTAAAACTGGTAAATAAAATTATAACTTATTTCAAATATTCAAATAAAATGTAAATGAATCTTGTGTTCGAATTAATAAAATCGTAAATTTAAATCACCGAAGATAAAACAAAGAAAATAATTCTTTTGTTTCGTTTTACTAGTTAAAAAAAAAGTCAAATAAAACTTGTAATTTTAAATACTTTGTTAAAAAATATAGCCTATTAATTACGCGCAATAAAAACTGCTAAATAATAATCATTTGTTTCGAATATTCGAAACAAAATGTAAATGAATTTTGTATTCGAATTAGTAAAATCGTGCGAGTTAAATCGTTAAAGCTAAAGCGCGAACTGAGCAAGAATAGGAATAACAAACCGGTAGTATATTTTAATTATAAATAATAGAAGGAATAAGCATAGTGTAGAATCATGAATTATGGATGAAGTATAAGTGAACAGGTTGGCGCAATTTTGCTATTAAAGCCAATACTTGTTGCCACCACGGCTTGCGTTGGGCGTTCGTGCCACATCTAATGGCATTGATAAATATTTATTAGAGATTTTGAATTATTTTAGGTTATGTGTTAGCTGTTAGCTGTTAGCTGTTAGCTGAAGTTAAAGTATATTAAAAATCCTGGATTTATATTTTAATTATTAGTTTTATAACTCAAAATTTTTCAATGATGTACGAAAATATAAAATAATGCTTATTTGAAATTAATTAAATAGTACTACATATTTTTAATTGGTAACAAAAAGTTTAATAAAAAAATAAAATAAGTCTTTATTTAGCTATTGCTATTACATTTTTTTACAAGTTTACAATTACACACATAATATTATACATTTGTACTATACTTATATGACATAATATATCGTATTACAAAACATTGGATCGCATGGATGACTTTAATTTCTTTTTAAATGCAATGACATTTTTAGAATTTTTTATTTCAAAATTTAATTTGTTGAACATGGTTATGCCTTTATCAAAAATAACATTTTGGCCAAAAGTTGTATATTTTCTTTTTTTGCATATATTGTTACAATTTCTGGTATCATATGAGTGACTACTGAGACAAATTTTGTTGCATAAATACTCCGGCATTAAATTATTTAAAATTTTGTAAATAAATGTCATTGCATTTATATAAATAAAATCTTCAATGTTGAACCAATTTAAAGTTCGTAACATTGTACTTACTTTTGTGTATCTGTTACATCTTAAAATGATTCTCATTGCTCTATTCTGTAGTTTCTGCAATTTTTCTATACATTCTTTGCTCACTAAAAGTAATATACTACAACAATAGTTAAAATGTGGTAAAACAATTGTGTTATATACTAGTAATTTTGAAGCTACACTCATGTTTTTGGTTATTCTCGCAAGAAAACTAATTTTTTTTTGCAATTTTTTTACATAAATAATTTACGTGCTCTTTAAATTTCAATTTACTGTCCATAATTATACCAAGATATTTAATTTCATTTACGTATTCAATAGTAGAATTACCTATTTTTATAACTAATCCTTCATTTAAAATTTTATTTGAAATTCCTTGCTTGCCTATAATAATACTTTTTGTTTTTAGTTCGTTTAATTTTAATTTATTTACTGCAAGCCAGTTGTAAATTATTTTTAATTCTAAATTAATTATTTCTATTACTTTATTGTGTTCTTTGTGATTAAAATAAATTAATGTATCGTCAGCAAATAATTGAATATTACAGTTTTTTAATATTTTTGGCATTTCATTGATATATATTATGAACAATATTGGTCCTAAAACACTACCTTGAGGCACACCAACGTTACAATCCAGTACATTTGATACGTAATCGCCATATCTTGTTACCTGTTTTCTGTTAGTTAAGTAATTTTGAAACCACTTGTAAACTATACCTGTTATTCCATAATTATTTAATTTTTTTAACAAAATATCGCGATCAATTGTCTCAAATGCTCTTTTTAAATCTAGAAAAACACCTACAACTATTTCTCCATTATCCACTGCTTCTTTCCATTCTGTTATTATAAATTGAATAACAGTTTCACAGTTGTGTTTAGTTCTAAATCCAGATTGTTTCGTTGAAAATAAGCTATATTTATTAAAATATTCTAATAATTGATTTTTTACTACTATTTCTAAAATTTTATCAATCGCAGGTAACATATTTATTGGCCTAAACTCATTTGCTTTTTTGGTACCAGTAATTTTTGGTATCGGACAAACTGTCGAAATTTTTAAGTTATCAGGTACAATACCCTTTTCCAACGACAAATTAATAAAATTTAACAGCGGTTTGTAACTTTAAAAGTTTGTTTACTGTTGCCGGCCAACATGGCCGAGTGATTTAAGACGTGTGTCTGAGTACCTGTGTCGGTCCGAGTTCGAATTCCGCTTGGGGCATATGTCTTTGTATTATTCAAATACACTTTGAAAAGTGATATCAAACCTTATTTCTGGTTGATAGTATTAACAACTGAAGCCAATATGTGTTAAAAAAAATTGTGTACAATATTTTTTAATTTTATTGAATTGAATAAATACAATTTTTTAATAAACAAGGGATTAATAAATTATGAAAAAATGTTTTAATAAAATTAAAAAAAAAAAATATGTATACCTTTCTTAATTATTATATAACAAACAAAATTATATAAAAATTTATAACTGTGTACTATTTAAATTGCTATCTATAAATGCATAGGATCCTGAGTACATAAGTAAAAAATTAAATTTTAAAAAATTGCATGTTTATTTACAACTATTATAGTTTGTTACGGCAGTTAATTTAAGTCAAAGAAATAATAAACATAAAATAATTGTTCGTAATTAATTTGATATATTTGTTGAAAATGTACGTAATTACTACAATTAAGAAAAATATATAAAACGATAAAAAAAATTTTTTTTTTAAATCTAAATGCAGTTGATCTTATTAATTTATTGATCTATGATGTTACGTTAACGTGGGTTTTTATAAATTATAATAAATATTAATAATGCTAAAAATGTGATTTTAAATATGATTTTTTATAAAATGAAATGTAATTGTAAACACTTAGTCACTATTCAGTATTCACAAAAAATATATTTAACAACGTAAATACGTATTTCAACAGCAATGCTGTCCTCATCGGTACAAGTAAAATACACATTAATACGATATTAATGTGTATTTTACTTGTACCGATGAGGACAGCATTGCTGTTGAAATACGTATTTACGTTGTTAAATATATTTTTTGTAAATAGTGACTAAGTGTTTACAATTACTTTTTATTTTATAAATTAACAATTCACAATTTCCTACAAAATGAATTTCAAACTTAATGATTTTTTTAAATAATTGTAAACAAATGAATACTTTTATTGCATCGAAATTTTTTTATTTATCAATAGTTAAATATTAGTAGTATCAAATTTAAGTCTAGGAACTTTTTCAGTCAACATTGTTATTTTAACATGTAATCTACCTATGTACACCCTGCAAACGAACATCCGATAGTTTAGTTTAGAAGCAATAACATTACTACTAAAACATAAAACTAATTTATATATAAGTAGGAAAATGTGAATAAGATAATTCGTATTGAGGCAATCAATATATTTTGTAAATTTAAGTATTTGGGAATTACTAATTATTTAACATTTTAATTAATTTCTGGTTGAATGAAAAGAGTTCGTTGCACACTCTTATAAGCATATGACATGAATGTGTATGCATGTATGTTAATACTTTAATAGAATATCTATTTTAAATAGAGCATCAATATTAGTAAACTATATTAATGTAAAATTAATAATATTGAAAATATCAATATACAAAAAACACATTTATCTCATAGTTAAATGAACATAGAGAGGTCAAAGCTGGTTTACATGCAAAATAAATTTGCATAAACCTAGTAAAGTGTATTATTTTGTACAGCTCTACGTTTGTACATTCCCGGTACCAGATATAATGCAAAACATACGTAGACAGAGAGAGAAACAAAGAGAAAATAATATGACAGTCGCCCAACGATTTTCACACAGAATGGCAACGAAAAAATCCCCGTTGCTATATCACCGACATATTAATATGTATGAATGCTTCTATTTTTTTTCAACACAGAAAGGTTTTATATATTTTGAATTTTTACCGTGAAAAAAAAAGCACGTTTATCCAAATATAAACGTTATTTGCGTGCTGACATATTAAAATTTGTTGCTTCGAAATCAGTTTTGATAAATATAGAACGAATTTGTGCGAAAATTAGAAATGGAATTTTTAGTTTGAATTTGAAATTAAAATTTGCTAATACTAGTATGTTCATTTTAAGTTTATGGTCTCGTATGGAAATATAAAATTTTTATAAACAAGTGATACTGGCTCGTACTTTTATCTTATTTTTTGTACAAAAGTGATTTTATTACCATATATTTCAAAATTAATTTTTTCTTGTGTTTTTCTTCTAATATAAACAGTTTTTCTATTTTTAACATTGTATATCTTATAAAATGCAAACAATAATTATAATCAAAATTTATGTATTTTGAAAACATACAATTATAAATACACTGCACAAAATATACTTAATAAAAAAACTAAAATACTATAAGTTATTTCAAAAACATAGTATAAAACAAAAAAAAATAATTAAAATAATCAATAATAATAACAGTAATAAGACGATTTGGTTAAATTGTCTATAATGTTAGACATATTTGAACATTCAGAAATCTCATGCATAATACCTAAATGTCCTAATTATCTTATCCACTTATCGGCCTTGTATCATAGATGATCATAAATAATTCGTTATTAGTTTAAATTTTGAAAAATTTCTTTTGATAGATGGCAACAGTTGTCGGCAAAATTAAAAAAAAAAACAACAAGAAAATGAATAAATTGGGATATGATGTAAGATTTTATAAGTTAAATTCTACAAGATTTTAAAATCTATAAGATTTTAGTTTTTCCCCACTCTTGGCGAGGTGTGGATTTTAAATGCTACTGCTTTGATGCAGTAGAATTCGTGACCTTGAATTTCTATATGTCTAGTTTGACATTTTATATATTCGTTTAACTTAAAAAATGTGGTTAGAACATTTCACATTATAAACTTAGATCATATATGATCTAAGATTATAAATAATTAAATAGCTATGTAATTTACTTTTAAAATGTATATTATTTGTTTTTTTTTATTAAATTATTGATATTTATTACAAAAATTTAAGGTATGACTCATGTTTTATTGTGATATTTTAAATATTTGCCGCAATAGAAAAAGAAGTCCGGATTGTATAAAATTTTGATATAAAATTTCATCTGTCATATGTTTTCTTGTACTTTGCAATGTGCATAAAAAAAAGTAACACAATTAAATCAATGTAAACCTATAAATATAGATGAATAATTTAGATTTGAATTCAATTTTATGCATTTTCTGCTAAAAATCTTCCACATTCTTAAGAAACGTATTCTCTATTTATATAAGTTAGCTACAAGTATATCATTAATCAAACTCTGTATAAGTATACAGATATAATAACCAAAATAAAATATAATATACTTTTTGCTTCAGTTTGTAACTTCGATATATTTATAATAAATTGAATAATATTTACTTTTTCCATTTTCCTATGTCAAAGACAACAACATAAACAATACTCAAAATATATAAACTGCAATACACAATTACGCAAAAACAAACAGTACACCAATGGGTTTTAACGTTTTCGCCCAAGAAATTTGAAATTTCTTATAGAATATACAAAATCGCTTTAGTGAACAAAGAAATGGAGGGGGAAAACTAAATTCTTGTATGTAGATTTTGAAATATTGTAGAAATTATAGTTATAAAATCGAGGCCCAGACAAACTTTTTTATATAATTTTATATGTTTGTAATAAATTTATGTAGCAATTTCAGACATCTAGATATTTAGATATAGAATTTTCTATATTAGTTTGTAGAGTAAGATCTATCTAAATTAAATAAAGTTTTTTTAAGAAACAAAATTAATTCTTCTTTTGATAAATTTTAAAATTTGCACAAAAATTTAAATAAATTATTACATTCATTTTTTAGAGTTTGAATATCTATTTTTTTGAATTGCTGCTAAAGCAATATCTGACTTTGTAAAATAAAATTTTACCTTAATTTTTTTTTTGGTTCTGTTAATATTTTATCTGCACATTCACGATTAAAATCTTGTTATTGTTCTATTTTGAATAATTGTAAATTGAGCACGCACATTTATTTCAGCAGCTAAAACGTGAGCAATATTATATTTATAAAATTCTTTATTGCATTTAATATCGTTTTAAAAAAATATTTTATTTGATATTTTTGAAAACTGATTTATGTTAGAAACTGGTTTTGCAAAATTTTACTTAGTGTCATATAACTACAAAACATATAAATTTAAATTTTTTTACTTGCATTAATAAAAAAATATATTAAAAAAATACATTTTGTTTAGACCGTTTAGACTGACTGTCGCTTACCGCTAAATAGTAACTTTCATCGTGTTATTTATTTATGATTTTCTAAATAAAGAATAAAATAAAAAAAAATTACATAGATATTCACAAAAAAATACTTATTTTAATTTTTTTGGAATAATATTTTTACGCCCTTAGAACTTTACGCCTGCATGCGGGCTCGCACTGCACGCATGTCAGTACTGGCTCTGGATATAACTATTAAAGGTGTCACTTTATTTTGTGAGCGAAAAAGCGCAGTGGTCTTGCTTATTATCCAGAACAAAATAAAATTACTTAACATACATACATACATTATACGCTGTTTTTTGTTCAAACACTATTATACAATAGTAAATTGCATTTTTCAGTCCAACATAAATGAAATTTCAAAATAATGAATAAAAGTGAAATTTTTTTTTAGATAAAAATATATTAGAATTTTTATTAATTTTTTTTTCAAAATTAAAGTTACTTTTAACACTGATCTTAAAAGTAATTCACTTTTCACATTAGTGCCCCAAAATGACATTTTTAACACTAATAACAAACGTTGAAAAGTCTATACTATTAATAAATATTTTAAATTGTTTAATAAATAATTTTGAATAAACATCAAAAGTATTTTTTGATAAATATCACATTTAAAAGTGAAGTGAAAATACGGATTATTATTAAAAAAAAAACAAAATGGTATTTAGTTTGTATTTTTGTTTCAATAATTTATTATTACTTGGTTATGCAATTTTGCGACTTAATTATGATGTTTAGAATAGTTTAAGTAATTAAAATTGATATAATAAGTTTACGTATCTTACAATTAACAATATTGAAAATTTACTCTTAAGACAGAATATCAGTTTTCAATTATGTGTCATTCCTAATTTTAGTTTTATTTTGAATAATTAATACTGTAATTAATAGTTTCAGAATATTCTAGTGAAATATACGCTAGCTGTATTTATTATTCGTTACATTTTTTTAAACTTCATAATTTTATTAGTTATATACATATATAAGTTGCAGATTATAATTGCTACGAAAAATTTAATGACTGTTATCTTATGTGTTATTTTTTATTTACGTATTGTAAGATATTTTTAGATATATGAACTCACCAAATAAATTGATGAAAATTACACGATTTATATTTGATAACTATTAAAAATAGTTTTACAAAACAATATTTATAATAAATCGTGATCTAAGTTATAAATTTAGTTAAAACTTTATATAAATGAACACATAATATTGTAAACATTCACATATTTTTGTATTAACATTGAACACAACATTTTCTCTACAACGTATTTATATAACTGGTTAATTTTTTTACTTTCTTTTTTTATTAATGGAAAAACCTTCATACAGAAAAATATAAATAAAATATCCACATAATTAATGTTATTCAAATGTGTTTTAATATTATTTAAATTATTTTTTGTAATGTGCATTACCAAATGAATTAAATTAAAAAATATACCTCTTTTAATTTTATAACAAAGTAAATTGTTCTATTGTCAGTTGATATATTTGAAATTATGAGGTCAACTATATAACATGCACTGCCAAAGAGTCCTATAGTAAAATTATATACATACGTAGCAATAAAAACTTTTTATTTCTTATTTGATATATATATATATATATATATATATATATATATATATATATATATATATATATATATATATATCACATTTAGATATAATCAAAAATTGAACCAACAGCATCTATTATTAGATTGGATTGGATTAGATAAATCCGTTTTTATCTACACGATATATAAATTTAGTTTCTTTTTTATTATTTTAGATTTATTGATTATATTATTATATTTTTGAACATGAGATTTTAAATTATTAAAGAGTCATTATAAAATTAAGAAATATTTTGTAAAATTATGATGTAAGTAATGTTTGAAGATGTACATTTATTAAACAAACATATATGTTCTAAAATAATTTGAAACAATTTTTCCATTTCCGGATAAGATATGGAATAGTTAATGTATATATGTATTTTTACGCTATAATTATTCTATGGTTAACTATTCTAAATTTGGAAAACCTCGCACTTAATAAATAACTAACTAAAATGTTCATTTAGTCTTGTAGTAAAATATTTAGAAATAAAATAATAAATCATATATTTTTTAAAATTAAATTATTTTAAATGTGTATGTATGTATTATACCTTGACTTATAGCGAATGTTGATTTTCAGAAAATATTTTTCAGTTTATGAAATCCTCAAAAACCAATAAATTATAACCGGAAAAACTGGTCAAATTAAATTACTCGCAAAAATCAAAAACAAAAAAAGGTAAAAAGTATTTTTCGAACTGTTTCACAAAACTTCAGCACAGAGATAAATTTTTCAATATTCCTGTTGTTTGAGTGTCCGGTACCAGTTTCGTTTACAGTACTATTACAAAACAAACAATCGAGTTAAACTAATTGCATTTGTATCTTCGATTGTTTTTAAAATAGAATCCATCGCAAGCTACGATTATAACCGTCCATTTCACTTATTGTTAACCGAATTCACTTGGCTGCAAATGCACAACTAAATTGTACCGATTTTCAATTTGCACACTAGACACTTTAGGGGCATTGTCAGTCACTAGTCGCAATTAGCTGAGGCACGCACGCGTGTGTATTTTGGCACGATTGGGCCCGTCGTACGGAGGCCGCAATGTATTACACGCTTGAATTGTTAAAGCTGCCTGGCTCATGTAACCTTGTTTGTAAGTTGAATTTGTAACATTATTGTTCGGACTGTTCGCAGATCGTTGTCTGAATAGCGAACGCTAATCGGAGCCTTCCTGTCCTAGGGTCGGACAAACTATCTATGCCTCCTGGACAGCAGGAGGATAAGTGAGAGGTGAGGTAGACGGGTGCCGGGTGCCGGGTGCCGGGTACGAGTTCGTTTACACTTTGAATTTGATGCCACTTATTTGGTATTGTTGCTAGATTTTCGTTAATTAGGCCGATGCATAAATTGAGTTTATTGTAGTTTTGAGAAAGATGTAATTCATTCACATTTTCCTACTTATTTCGAAATTAGTTTTATGATTTAGTGGTAATGCTATTGGTTCTGAATTGCACTGTCTATTAGCTTGTGAAAACATAATAAAAATTTGTTAATAAACATTGGTATTCTCAATTTGTAGCTGCAATAGAGCCAATAACAACTGATGAAACTTAAACCGTGTTGTTTTTTATAAGTTTGTAAGTAGTAAGTAGTTTAAGCTTCAATTCTTTTTAATTTAAATAAATTTAGTTTTTATTTCTGTGAAATATTGACTGTTAATATCGTCATTTGACAAGTTCGCTATTATCTCGTACGTTAAAATCAAAATATAATTAAAAACTGCAAATAAAAATTTATTCAAAAAAACATTAAACATATTCTATTTGATGTAATATAAAAAAAAGAATATTTTAAAGAATTTTGAAACCAGTTTTACTTATTAAATATAAGAATGATCTCACATAAAAAAAATTAATCAAACAAAAACGTTCTGTTCACAAAAATTAATTAAAATTTTTTAAATAATATATTTTTATTTTATTTGTTCTTAATTAAATACTTGATTTTTATGTTTTAGTAGTTTTATATTTTTATCTTATTTTATTTTTATAAATTCTTTTTAATTTGGAAAACTAATTTAATATTTTTAAATGCAAAATTATATACAAAATTATACAAATAAAAATTGAATATTTATAAAAATATTTAATATATAATAATAATAATATTTAATAAAACATTTGATGCAAGAAATAAAAATTAATGACCAAAACATTTTTGGACATCCTTGGTATATAAAGTAGTGCGCGTATATGGTTTTTTTAGTACCTACGTCATCATAATTACTTAAATATGATACGGTTTCATAAAATATTGTTCTTAAACCAATTTACAAAATTATTAAATATTGCATACAAGAGTTAGTCGTAAATAATAGATAGTTTGTAGAAAAAGACAATGAGTCAACAACATAATTACTTTAATAATGTAAAAGCAATGTTTTTGTATAAAAATGTAAAATATTTTATTTAAAATGTAAACAATTTTTTGATTTGTTTTAGATTGTATTGCAGTAAAATTTAAATAACAAATATTTTGCATATTATTCAAGGTTACTTCAAATAAATATGTTTATATTATAAATAAGATCAACCTTTGGAACACAATATATATTATTAAAATAGTCTGTTGTTACGTTTTCAACTTTTATGGAACTTTTCAAATTGCTTGTTTATTTCAAATAATATTATTTGAAAAACGAAAGCAACGGTTTATTTTCTATTATTATTAGTTTCAATAGAGTAAAATTGTTATGAATGTAATAATTCATTAGATTTAAATAGAATTTAGAATTTATAAATATTAAAATCAATTAATTTTAAAAGTTGTTTTAATTATTTAATATGAGTTCTGACAGGTATTTTAATGTATTATTTTTTTATATTTTAAGTTTATGTTGTAACTCAGGCAGACAGAAAATAATTAATAAAATAAGTAAAATACGGATATTTAAAACTAAATTATAAATTTTTTGTTCATATTAAAAATGTAGAAAAAATTACATTTATCACACTTAGTTATTCCCCCATCGTAGATTGCAGCTCTTATATACTCTCACGACGAGCTTACGCTATCCGTAGTTTAAAAACTATATAATATTATATATATATCTTACGAAATTTGTTATATAAGAGACAGGCTCAGTTGAATTAAAATATTGACAATAAGTTGCCACTTCCTAATTTTAAATGGATTTACTCCATTTTTGATTTTATTATTGAATTTAGAAGTAAATTTTACTTATAATACATTAAAAACATTTTACTTTAGTTTAATGTTTTTGACGTATTTCACCCTTTTTCGATTTTTTTGTTTGAAATCGGCAACATCTTTTAGGCTCCGTATCTTAAGAATGCAATCAAATATTTGCAATTTGTAAACGGGGTCTTATTAAGAAAGCTTTGGGCTACCTTTTCATAAAATAAATTAAAACTATTTAAAAATGTGCCTAGAATATTTCTGTAAATTTGTAAACACAATTTTATGTAGTTTTAATTTATTTTATGTGGGAAAGTATCCCAAAGCTTTATTAATAAGTCCCCGTTTACAAATTGCAAGTATTTGATTGTGCATAAAGAATTATAATTACACAGAAACAGATATGAAAAGTATGGTATTTTATTTTTACTATAATAAAGTTTATAAATTTAGTAAATTATAATTAATATGTTCGTATTTAATCAATTAATTTATGTCGGGAAAGCAGTCAGTTACGCAAGAATAGGATTTAATAAATACACATACTCTTGATTGTTAGTTGTATCGTTTATTTATTGTTTTAATCTCAATATTTCGAATCTTATTCTGGTTTTTCGTCAGACAATTATCACAATTTATATATAAATAGTTATCCCATAAAATAATGTAAAAACACATGTGACTCATGTCAATTTTATTTAAAACGACTGTATTTGGTTAGGTTCTATAATTTATATATTTTTAATTTCCATTTTATTTTATATTCTTATCTCCTGTGAACTATTGTTTAATTTTACATTGGACAATGATATTTAACTTAATAACATTTGTAATCACAAAGAAAAGATTCACACTTACATTTCTTTAACAAACAAAAAAGAGTTTAAATTGTGATAATTTCCTAAGTAAGAACCAAAATAAGGTTTGAAATATTGAGATTGAAACAATAAATAAACGAAACAACAACTAAAAATCAAGATTATGTGTATTTATTAAATTCTATTCTTGCGTAACTGACTGCTTTCCCGACATAAATTAATTAATATATATATATATATATATATATATATATATATATATAAATATAAATAAGTGTTTAATTGTGGAATGTAGAATGTTTTATATGTAAACTAAAATTGATTTCAACATATACATATAATAAAATAGCACTTCTTTCTAGTTATTCTATCTTTTTACGTCTGTAACTCGATTATGCAGTAAAATAATGATGTGAAACTACTCCAAGCCAGAGCCGTATTTACCTCTTTCGAGGCCCCAGGCGCAATTAGAATATGAGGCCCCCCTGCAGATATTCTTCAACTGAAAAAGAATTGTCAGTAGAAAAAAATTAGTTTTAGTCCTATTATTATTATATGAAAATCTTTTTAATTTGTTTAAATTGTTTATACATTGGTATTAGAACAAAAAAATCAGATCTTATTGACAATGACAACATCAGTACTTCAACATTAGAAACGTATTGAAACATAATTTACTCGTAAATTAAAACTAGAAACTAGAAATTAAAATATAATTTTCAAATTGATCTCAGTGACTGATGTCTGAGGCCCCTTAGCTTCGAGGCCCCAGCTTGCGCCTCATGCGCCTGTGCATAAATAAGGCTCTGCTCCAAGCAGATTATAATACTATTGTAAACTATTGCTCGACTATTGAATTTACTATTAAAGTGTTTACAAAAACATTAAAAATAGCGCGTATTCAAATATTAGCATAGATTAAACTAATAATCTGAAAATGAAAAAAATTATATCACCAGATATAAGATTATTAGTTTAATCTATGCTAATATTTGAATACGCACATAATTGTTCATTAATTTGACTTATCTATTTCTTACATACATTAAAATAGTATTAGATGCAGCGACGGTTAATATTTTATTACTACATTCTTTCTGTTTTAACATATGATTAATAATAATAATAATAATATGATTCTGTTTAACATATATGATCTAGTTACTTATTTTGTTACCCAGTTGTTACCTGGTTTCTGTGTTCTGTTTATTTACTGTAAATGACATTTGTATAATTTTTCTTGATGAAGATGTACATTGAGTACTACAATTTAAAGCTGTTTTATTTTAAATTTAGATAATTTCATATATAACCACTGTATGGAATCTTCGATATACGTATAAGTATCAAATATGTAAAAAAATTGAACCTCTATTAAAAATCCGGATCTGAAATGCAGATTTACATACATACATACATACACAATCACGCCATGTACCCAAAAGGGTGTGGCACAAACTCTTTTCATCATCCCGAAATCAGTCGTCTCCAAACACTCCTATCCAAACAAGCAACTTTCGCTTTATCCACATTCATAATTCTTCTCATACATGTTCTTCTATTCCTACTACTTGGAAACTTTCGCTCACGCAAAACACTCTCAATCATATCACTCCAACTACTCATCGGACGTCCACGCAAACGTAAACCATCAAAATCATTCAAATAAATCTTTTTAACCAAACGTTCATTAGACATTCGCTCAACATGTCCGAACCATCTTAACTGACTAACACCAACTTTTGCTACAACATTGCTTTCAATTTCACACTCATCATACACTAATCTATTTCGTACCCGATCTCTCCTATTTACACCACATACGCCACGAAAAATCTCATTTCCACAGCAGTCATTTTCCGTTTATGCTTTTGCAACCAAACCCAACATTCACTACCATTCAGATTTGAAATTCGAATTTGAGATACGGTTCTGAAATTTGGATTTGAAATTCGAATCTAAAATTCGAGGTCCGGATATCCGAATTTGAGATCAAGATTTAAGATCCGGATATCCGAAAACTTAATTATCCGGATATTCGGACAATTTTGGATTCAGATTTAAAATTATTCGGTTTCGCTTCCCAGCACTACTCTTTACATTAATCTCAAAATTAAAATAATAATAAATATTTTAATAAAAAGCAAGCAGTTACTAAGTATGACATTAAAAAAATGCCGACCATAAAATTCATTAGCACTAAATTTTGCGTCTAATGAACGATATCTCTCAGGAGTTGCTAAAAAATTAAGGCAAATTATAAAATGAAGATCATCATCAATGCGTTTATATCTCCAGCGAATAATAAAATAACGTCAAGTAACGCATACACGTCGTCGTCGGTACAGTAACCTTTCATAGCCCTCTATATTTGTAGCACAAAGTACTATATGGCCAGCACACACTATTTCGGGACATATACCCATCTAATCTGATATGATAATTACGCACGGGTTAGATTTCCCATGGGTTTTCACCGGAGGAAATACCACGTCGAACGTGTGCGTGAACGTGAGCTATACCATGTCGCGTGACAAGACGTCCATTCTGTTTAAAGGGATGCGTCGGTAATGTAGGAATGGTACACGGAGTCGTTACCGACACTGCTACCGTTGTAATGTAAATATATGATGATGTTTATGGCTTGGACGAAGCATGTCGCTATAGGTGTATGTAAAAAGACGAAATATTTTTAGAGGTTATGTGATGTACGGTGTGGATGGTTCTTTTGTGAAATATACCGGAGTTTTATGATGAATTATATTTATGTGACGCAACAGCTATTTGTTGGGTTTGCGTTATTTTACTATTTGTTTAAAAAGATAGGAGTATAATTTTTGCTACATTTTTTCTTCTTAAATTTAGGTCAAGTATTATAAAAAGCTATATTAACTTTCAATAAATTGATTCACTAATAACGATGATCAATTTCTACTTTAAAAGTTAGTAATTCAAAATATCTTCGTGGTTGTATTTAAAAAATATATTATTTTTGGTACCTAATGCTTTTAAATTTTTTTCTATATAAAAATAAGTTATATTAGGTGACCCTTTTTTTTAAATTTCCTAACAATAATTATTGTTTCTTCTTATATAAGGACGGAAAGAATTCATTCTACAGTTAGCTCTCAAAGTGTTGATTTCAGCGAGTTTTAATAGAAAATAAAGTATTTTACTCCTTTCTCCAGTATCTATTCCATCTAATTTCGACTGTTTTGCTCTTTTGACAATCTAGTGTTAGCTTACTAACGAAGTCTTAAAAGCTCCATAATTTTCCTTTCACTCTTCTTCATACAATTACTACTGCTTATATTACTAATTGATTTCTACAATGTATTACTGGAAATTGTATGAAATTTGTATATTAATTTTTAAGAAGCATATGTATAGTTTTAATTCATTAACAATGTGGTTCTCAGAGTATGAAATACAATTTTTTTACCGACCTTCATATTACATATGATAATAGTGGTATTTTAATCAGTGGCGTAGCCAGAAACTTGACTTGGGGGGGGGGGGGCTTGGTTACTAAAAAAATAATATAATATTAATAAATAAAGATAATACTATTATTTGTATTAAAAATAAAAAGCAATAAAAATTATTGTTATAAAAATGAAAGTAAAATAACATATTTCATATTTTACATACCTATGTTTTTGGTCGTTCAGATTCTGGGGAGAGGAGGTGTTTCAACCCCCTGGCTACGCCACTGATTTTAATCATAGCAAATTTGACATATCGAGATTTTTATAGATAAACACTAATTAGGCTTAGAGTAATACGAATCAACTGTTTTAGCTTAATGTCCGTTTGTCGGTCTATGGATATGTTTAGAGCAAATTTGGCTGAACGGATTATTATAAAATGACATATTTAAGCTTCAGAGGTGAATATCTCAATATGATCAACTTTTGATAAAGATCTGGCACCCGAAAGTAGTAATATACTGATGTTATATTTAGGTATTATACTTTGCTACAGAGATATACATATTTCGAAAGAAATTGTTTAACAAAAATTGTTAAACAAGTAATAGTTAAAACTTTTATTTGGATCATTTTTCGATACGGCTCAATAATTTTTGTATAATTTTTCATATTTTTATGATATATGTTTTTAGTTACCATAACTACAGTAGTTATTTTATTGTTATAAACTTTTCTATTTGACAACTTTATTTAATACGATTTTGGTATGTTCTGTTGTGGCCGTAACAGATTTTTTATTTTAAATGGAAAACACATTTGTTATTTGTTTTTTCGAAAGCGCGTGTTATTCTGAATTTAACAATATTCTAATATTATACCCTTACATAATAAAATAACTAATAAAAATCTAATATTGAATTCAAAATAAATAAAAAATATGTTATTTAAAATACGAAAATTACATGCTTTATTTTGAAAACAACTAATCGATTTTTTGTTTTATTTATTGAATTTTTAAAAATAATATTTTTTGGTAATTTAATTAACCTTGTAGCACTTATAGTTCTAGAGGAAAACAATAATAAACAAAAGTTAAGTTACAAAAAAATATAAAATATGTGTTTTTTATAGACATAAAAAATTAAAACATTTTATTTATTTACTACATTTATTTTAAGAATTACGGAGACATAAAAAATTTAAAATTAAAATGCAAGCGAAGAAAATATATCAATTTTAACTTTCAACAGACAGAATGACAGTGGAAGAAAATATTATCCTGTTTTTCGTCGGTTGTTATGAGCACGTTTACCAACAGCCATTAGGGTCAAACGTGGTGATCCCACTTCTGAAATAATTCAACGGGTGTATGGACGAGTTAATTTTTAATTTTACTTTGGCTATGTGACCGTGTGACGCTTCACGTATTTTCACAAACCTGGAATCGCTAGCATTTTTGTGAACGTGTCACATGTCAAGATTGTATATACCGGTAAAATAATGACCGATTTTATTTTACGATATAGATGAAAAAACAAACAAACATCGGTTTGGTTTTTAGCCGACGTTGTGCTGTGTGTCTCTCGGGAATAGAATTGAAATAAAATTACAAAGGCAGGCCTTTTTATTTTAGGTTTTTTTTTTACTATAGACGGTTATTTGTTGTTTCGCATATAAGCAATGAATATGCATGATGTTTTTAAATGTTAATACGATTTTGTTTCTGATTTTAAGTTAAAGGAAATGCTGTTTTGTTAAATAAGAATATTTACATTAAAATATTAATAATTAATAAGTACTTTTAGATGGAGATTATTTTAAGTGTTTTTTTACTCAAATGATGCCTACATTACGTACTATGAATCAGAAAAAACTTTACAATATTAAATTTAAAAAATTAAAAATGCAACTATTATTAGACCAAAACTAAACACTTGTAATTAAACAATTAAACCCGACGATATGTTTATACTTATATTAATAACAAATTTTCCTTTGTTTTATTAAGACGTCATAAATATTTTATTATTTCAATACTTGCAAACAAAAAAATTTGTCCGTGTAAATTGTAATAAATTAAAATATGATTCTACTGTGGCGAAAAGTTAATAAAATTAAATAATTTCTTTTAAACCACAAACAATAATAATAATAATAAAAACTATATACGTGTTTTTAAAGCCAAGCTTTCGTTATCAGTAGCAAAAGATAAAGCTAAAGTCCTAATCAGTGATCTAAAGTTACACAAATAATCAACTTATCCAATAAAAATAATATTATAAAAAATCTCAAAACCACACTTAAAGTGTGATTTTGGGATTTTTTATAATATTATTTTTGTTTAAAATTCGCCACAGTAGATTATTTTCTAAACTTTTAACGTATCCAATGGCAAACATTACTCTTTGACCACTGAGATCACTGATTAGGACTTTAACTTTATCTTTTGTTTTTCATGATGAAAGCATATACGTATATAGCTTTTTAAATTATTGTTTGTAGTTTAATCGTGTAAATTGCATTCAATTTTTTCTCACATAAATCGTTTGATTTGTATCCGGTTGCACAAAGCATTGTTAAACGTTTTGTAAGTTAATCAATTCGTTAACAAACAGTAAGGCGATTTAAAAACAATTGATAATCTAATTGTTTAGTTAACTAATTGATTAAGTTAACATTGCTTTGTACAACCGGGCTTTAGTCCGGAATTTAAACGAATATAAATAACACTGTTTTTGTTATTCTAAAAATTAGAAAATTTTAACGTAGATATTAAAAATTACCACCTGGACATATTTTACATATGACATTTGAAAATATAAGAGTACAATTTATTTTTGTAATCTCTAAATTACCACAGCAAAATTGTTAACAAAGCAACATTGACCAATGGCAGTATTTTATTATATTCTATAAGCTTTAAAGTATTATAGAATTTTTATTTTTAATAAATAAAAAATTTCATATTTTAGTAAAAGAAAAAATATTCTAAAAAATTATAGAAGTTTGTAAAACACTATAGGCTACTATCATATGTGTGATATTTTTACTTATATCATACGAGTTTTTCACATTTTTTGTAAATAGTTTAGAATGATTGCTACTAATTTTTCTATAGTTTATACAATGCTTAAAATTTTATTTCTAATCAGTATAGTAGTTTTCAAGGTTGTAGCGAACATACAAACACATGTTCCGCTTCCACTTTATATATTAAAATTCTTAATGCAATTAAAATAAAACAGAATAATGTAATCCAGGATTCATTTCTCTAAAATTTGTTAAATTACACATCAAATAGAATTCGAGATGTCAACAACAGATACATCTTTTTCTGATGTCTTTCTTTATAAAGTATTTTACTCCAGAAAAAAATCATCTTTAAAACGTTTTCTTGCCGTGAGATTCAGAGTCGAGACCCGCTTATTTAAATTAAATTAGCGTTTATTTGAAGACATTTCCTAAGTTTTATACTGTTAGACGAAAACCTTCTTGAACGTCTTTTTCAGAACAGACGTAGTGAAAATATAAACAGGATTATTTATCGCTTTGTTTGTTCTTGGGACAAAATTACTTTTTTTTTATAAAATGTAGAAAATATAATAAAATTTTCTCAGATTTGTACTCTCATTCTATTTATTAATTTAGGAAAAACGGTAAATATGTAAATAAATAAAATATTTTTGCTACTAGCATTAGAACGACAAGTTTTAATCCAAGAAATTTTGTTCACCATGAGTTCAATAACAACTTTATTATTTCTTATTACGCAAACTACCAAAAATTATATATTAAAAATTAAACATTAATTAATTATTTACTATTGTCACTAATTATTTTTAAATTAAATAAGAATTAATGTTATTATTAAGTTGGAGTTAGTTAGTTAAGACGGTTGTATCATCTTGAGCAAATGCCCAATAAACGTTTGGTTAAAAGAATTTATCTAAATGATTTTAAAGATATACGTGGACGTCCGATGAGTAGATGGAGGGGTATGATTGAGAAAGTGACTTGCATGAAGGAAAGTTTCCAAGTAGTAGAAGAATATATATGAGAGGTGTCATGAATGTGAATGAAGCTAGAGTTGCTTGTCTGGATAGGAATGTTTGGAGAAAACTAATTTCAAGACAGTGAAAGAGTATGTGCTACACCTTTTTGGGTACATAGCGTGATTGTGTACGTATGTATTATTATTAACTACCAACTCATCATAATTTTGGAACTAAAAAATTTCTAAATGAATAAATGAATTTTATCATTTCCTTAAATTTTAAAGATAATTTAAAATAAATTAAAAATAATTAAAAGTATTGCGTCTTTATTTTTTTAACCATGATAAAAAAAACTTAGGTTTGATAGAGAATTAAGTACGCTTGCTGCAATTAATTGAACTTTGCGATTCTTCACAATCTAGTTATTTCTGTTTCGTCTAATGTTGATTTTTATCAATTCTTACAACCAGGTGTTAGTGGGAGATACAGTCGGAAAAGCCTTTTTTGTTTTTCCAATTTTTTTCTTGCAATTTGAGAACGAATTTCTAAACAAATTTTGCTTTAAAAATTTATTAATTAATTATCGGTTTTATAAAGGAATATTAAATTTATAACTCATTTCGTAATGCATTTACAAAGTTTATATTTCCAACAATTTAGTTTTATAATTGAACATTTATTCTAGTTGTGATGTTAAAACGTTTAACGGAATGTAGATTTTTTTATGAAATTGAATGTAAATGTGTCACTTAACAATTGTGTTACATATTTTTAAAAAAACAACTAGGTAATAATTAGATTGTACTGAGTTTTATCAAAAGCATCAATTCTGTTTTTTATCTACTTGTCAAACTGAAAAACAAATATTTAGAAGTAAATTTGAAAAAATAGTTAAAACATTTTTCAATAAAAAAAAAAACTGAATAAAATACAAATACGAAAAATTATCTAACTTTTATTTTGTCAATGTAGAAATAAAACACATACAAATCAGGAAAAATAAAATAAAATAACAAACGTTGCATTTGTTATCTTATTTAGTTTGTGGCAAAATAAAGCATACGCAAAAAGTTCTTGATGCAAAGCGGAACACGCAAAGATCTCTCGAATACGAATCGAACTATGCCCGGAATCATCCGGAACCGACCGCCGCCAGCCGAAGCTAGAACCGGAACTAAAGCCAACGTCAAGTCTTAACTGAATTTAAATTCAAAGCCTAGCTTGCACCGTTGTCGCTTCACAACCAACCACAAACTCTATATTTATCTTTGTTTCGCTAGCGAAGTAAAATAGTTTTCTACAGGTTAAAATGTCAAACGGTATATGCACTGACAAATTGCAGGGAAAACTGAAATGCCAAACAATGAAACGACGCGAATCAAAATTTCTCTGCATGATTTTACAGTAAACATTGTTTTAATATCAAATCAAAATTGTTTTTTTTATTAGTAACTATTTATAAATAAGTTTAAGTAAAAATAAAATATTTCTGGTGTATCAATATTTTTGATTATCAAAATAAAAATTTAAATCAATGTATATTATATATATATATATATATATATATATATATATATATATATATATATATATATATATATATTATTTATTTTAGCTATATTGTTTGTTATTATTAATAAATGTAATATAAATATTAATCGTAATTGATGTAAATATTTTCAATCGATTATAATATTAATATTTACACGTGTAAACAAAAGCATGTGTAAATTAAATTTTAAAATAAAATATATGTTTATTATCATTATTACTTTATTAACACATATTGACCATAGCTGTTAAAGCTAGTCAGAAATAATATTTATTTTCACTTGTAAAGTGTATTTTATACAATGCAGAGACATCACGATCATTCATGCACCAAGCGGGATTCAATCCCGAGCCCACATAGTAAGATCGATGTCAGACACACGTCTCGGATATACCGGCCAGTATGTTTATTATTAAATAAATGTAAAAACAATTAATGTACTTAATGTACTAAATTTATTATATAATAATAAAATTTATTATTTATAATACATATATCTTTCTTGTTTTCTGTAACTGGCACCTTTTTTTTTTAATCACAACCTGCTTTTGTTTTAGTAAGTTACTTCTTAAATATGAATTTAATTAGAAAATTAGTTATATAAATAAATAATTAGGTACATTTAAAAAAAACTATAATTTGTTAAAATATCAATAAATCTACAAAAAAGCGATTTACAAAATTCTAAAATTTAATTTTTACGAAATATTTTTGATAATTTTCTGTTTCTATGTAATATCATTTCATTAATTTAATAAATAAACATTAAATAATACGCTTTTTAATTAATTATATTTGATTTTAATTTATCAGTTTACTTTGTGGTTTTGCTTTGATCTCATTAATATTAATAATATAAGCAATTTCATCAGGCATAATGAACATTATTGAATAAAAAATATACATATTAAAAATATTTTTGTTATCAGCGTTAATTAGTATAAAGCTTGCTTTAAACGGTCATACTTTGTTAATAAATATTTGTCAAAGCCATTTGATATAAGCATCATTACACAAGATACGTAACGATGCATCTTGTGAATATAACGTTAATAAATATTTGTTAACAAATTTTGACAGTTTGAAGTAAACTTTATTAAGAGTGTATTATTTTCAATATTGGTATTCTATAAACATTTAAGATTTTTTTTTTGTAAAACGTATATTATATTTTGATTGTCAAATACTGTTTAATGTAACGTATAAAATATGCTTAATTCTTGAATTTTCTAAAAATTTAATAAAGTCGACATTTTTTTGTAATGGGTGTTTCAATATTTACCGATAATATATAAACACAAATGACTGCTTATAAACTATAGAAGATGGTTAAATACAACTTTAAGAATGAAAAGAGCTTAGTTTAATGTTAGTTTTCAAAGTAGTAACATCAGTTAACTTCATTAGAAAATAAAGTATACTTTTTGCAGTTATTGTATAGGTGTAAAAAGATTGTAAGTCAAACTGAATGTTAGCCGAGTTTACGGTTCTAGCTATACCGTTCCCCGGGAGGATTTAGAGTTTGTGCCACACCCTTTTGGGTACATGGAGTAATTGTGTATGTATGTATGTATAGGTGTGCAACTTTGCTTCCGCCGTTTTACGATAGATGGTTGCAGCAGTAACTACATGTCGAAATAGGTAGATCTACAATGTCACACAGTAAGTTTGTACATCTGCCAACATAGCGACACAACTACATTAGTAAATTTGTGTTTGCATTATAAAGTTATTCTCGATCGAAAATGTCAATTTTCGAGTCAAATTCTCGTCATTTGCGGGAAGTTTTAATTTTGTACTTCCATTTAAAGAAAACTGCGACTGAGGCGCATCGAATGCTTTCAAGTACTTACGGTGAAGCTGCTCTTAGTGAAAGAACTTGTTGTGAGTGGTTTCAATGCTTCAAGAGCGGTGATTTTGACGTCGATGACCGGTATGGCGGTTAAAGAGAGAAAAGTTTCGAAGATTTCGAATTGGAGACATTACTTGATCAAGAAGAATTGTCAAAATCATTGAGAGTAACTCACCAAGCCATTTCGAAACGCCTCAAAGCCATGGGAATGATTCAGAAGCAAGGATATTGGGTTCCGTACGAGTTGAAGCCGAGAGACGTAATTTTGCAGTATGACAACGCTCGGCCACATGTTGCACAACCGATAAAGACATATCTAGAAACGCTGAAATGGGACGTCTTATCCCACCCGCCGTACTCTCCAGACATTGCTCCGTCCGACTACTATTTGTTTCGATCGATGGCACACGGCCTGGCTAATCAGCACTTCTGCTCTTATGAAGATGTCAAAAAATGAATAGATTCGTGGATCGCCTCAAAAGACGCATTTTTTTTTTGAGATGGTATCCGACAATTGCCAAAAAGATTGGGAAAAGTAGTGGCTAGCGACGGACAATACTTTGATTTATAAATATGTAATCAATTTTTAACAATAAAGCCTGAAAGTTTTGAAAAAAAAACGGCGGAAGCAAAGTTGCAGACCTATACTTTGGGCTGCCTTACAGTCTAGTTATTTGTTCCGCATACAAATAATACTGATTATTTTCTCCTTTCTACTATTTTATTACTACTTTGACTACAAGAAAAATGGTATAATGTTTGGCACGATGTCATTTTCAAAATATAGAAATCTTTCATATAGTCTCTAGATCAGAGGTCCCCAAACTTTTTGTCTCGAAGACCACGTGAAATTTTTTTCTGTTTTGGGGTAGACCCCCCCTTCGGCCTTTCTAATATTGAAATGTTACTAATTCATCAGCTTCAAATGTGTTTTTGACAGCTGACACAGTGCTACTCCCTTTGATAGGTTTAACTCTAGACTCTACAGTGAAACCTATCGACCCCTAAGGGTTGATACAGACCACTTTGAGAATTATTACTCTAGATGATGAATCCGAACTTAGTTTTTGAGGGTAGACGCGTGTGCATCGTTCGATGTCTCGCTCGCTCGCTCGGTTGTTCAAAATTTGTGGACATATCGCCTCCTAGACCGTTCATTCGATTTGCACCAAATTTTCAAGGTAGGTTCCGTTAGTGCCTAAAATGAGCATATTATTTTATTTTTTTTAAGTGCTGCCAACTTTTCGAGAAAAAATTACTAAAGTTTTAAACAAATTATGATTAATAAAATTTTTACATAAGATTATTTTACTGCCCACATAAATTATATAACTTGAGTAAAATATAGTGTTGTTAACTTTCCGAGAAAAAAAAATTTCAAAAATATTAATATTTTTTATAAATGTGACATTACCGTATTATGTAAAAAAAGACAACTATAAGTTTCGTTATTGATATTCATATTTGTGACAATTTTAGTTTTCAATATCATTGTTATTCTCAAAGATTTTAACGTCAAAGTGGTCTATATATGGGTTTACCCATATATTTTATAACTTTTTGATGATAGCGGTATGTATAGCTTCTCCCTTCAGAAGTAAAAACGCAACTTTATACAAGTTGTTTTGTATGTATAGAACAAATTTAATATTATGATTAGAACAAAACTATAGATAATAAATTCATCAAATACCTATTTAGTAAAATTTTTTCAAATATATATATATATATATATATATATATATATATATTATAAACGTATAATCAACATCAATTATTCTAAAACCATAGAATTTTGCGATCAAGCAGCAGAACTACCGTTAATAATATAATAAACCTCAAACTCATACCAAAAATCCACAGGAAACAAAACACTATTAATTTACAAACAAAGTCATTATTACATATTCCAAAACCGCAATCGCGTATCAACGAAATTAGCGCAGATTGCAGGGCACTGTGTGGGTGTTAATAATTCATTTTATTTCGTGTGGACGTATGTGAATTAATATTACGAATGGTTGTGTTGAAATTATGCGGACATGTATGAATTACTATTTGGTTTGTAGTCGGGCGTCTGTGGTCAAAGTTTGGACAAGGTTAAATTTCCCCAGCGAAACAAAAATGGCTTCATTTCAGTTTGTTGCTAAAGATTGTCTGTAATGTACAATAGCTTTGTCTTATTATTGTTGCTGAAGTTGTAATATCTGGTGTTTTGGTTAAGTTGATAAACAATATCTTGGTTATGTTTAGTTATGTTAATGAGAACAATATTATTACTTGCAAAATTAGTAATAACTTTCGGAAAAGTAAACTAAAACATAAATATATTAAAAATATGTTAAAAGTACAAACATTATAATATACTTAATAAACTTATATAAATTAGTAAAATTTATAAAAAGAATATAATTAAGTTAATTTGAAAATAAATATATAATTTTTCAGTATAATTTATTTAAATTTGAAATATTTTACATGATTCACAAAGTATACTAATAATTAGTAACATACAACATTCTCTACACTCGAACATTAGACCATTGGTCCGCTAAACCACAGATAAATTAATCAAACATATGTTTATCTGTGGCAAAATTATTAAATATGTGACATCTATTGGTGCCTATTCTAATTTCTAGCAACTAGAATTAGCGACTGGTAATTGTTATTTAGTTATGACACCATAGATAGAAAAATAGATTAAACTTTTATTTTCTTCAGGTTGGTATTAAATTGAAAATATTGATTTCAATAATTCTTCACTTCTCATTTTTAAATGTCAATTATAAATGACATTTGACATATATAATAAAATATGTAGAACAATTTTTCTGTTTTTTAATAACTTTGTTTATTTTTCAAGAAATTAAACATATATAAGTAATTCTTTTTCTTGTTATTAAAATTAAATAAATGTAATTACTATTTAAATAAAATAATTTAAAGTCATCAATACTTACAGTTATAACTTTAGTAGATTTTCAATAAACAACGTAAATTGAAAATTATATGTCAAATACAAATATGCGCAACACATTCAAGATTATCCACCAAAAGTTATCAACGAAAAATAAACAATTGTTTGAGAGTAGTTACTGTATTTTGGTCGTTTGTGATAAAAGAGTTGCTTTAATATGATGTAATATAAAGTTTTGTAAAACTCTGCTAGATGGCTTTGCGACTATTTTCGATTGCTAACTATAGTTGCTAAAAACCAGAATAGACACAACGTGTAAAAATTAATATTTGAACCTCTCTACTAAATAATCGAATTTACTGGAGCAGATAAGTGCAATGAAACGTTAAATTCTATTAAATGGAAATAATTAATGTGCGTGTTATAACTTACAATGCAAGTTGTCGTATAATCTTTTTTAAGATAATAGATCATTTATATATAATCTTCATCAAGATCAGTAAAGAAGAAATGATCTAGATCAGATCAAAAAACTTAAATTTTGATCTAGATCAGTCACAACTCTGTATATCACACATAAAAATAAGAAAACATATTAATTTAAAAGATAAAAATATGACTCAATATTTGACTCAGTATTATTTATACAGGGTGTTTCATTGGTAAACGGAAATACTTAAACGGTGAATAGAAGTCACCAAGGCGGTTCTAGAAATACCCCATTTATTGGACCTGACGGTCTTTGTAACTGAGATACAGGGTGTTTTATCGATTTTGCTTATTTCTTCCTGGGGTCATAACTGTCGAACCACCCCGTATATATTTTTTTGATATTTGGTATACATGTTTCTCATTCAGAGCCCAAATGAGCCATTTAATAATGATTGGAAAAATACAGGTCCGGAGTAACAAAAAAATAGAAAGCAATTGTGACCTTGAAACAACACCTGTATATTGATATTTTCAAAATCCGTTTGCATATTTGAATCGATATTTTCATGAACACAATTTTTATAAAAAAAATTCTTATATTTTCTGTTCTTATTATGTTTATAATATGTATTATTTTTAGTTATTCATTATTATTATAACTTTATATAACTAATAATAATTATACAATTAAATACGTTACTATTTTTCGTGTGTTCAAAATCAATGTTTTTATAATCTATACAATAGTTATTGTTTATCGAACTAAAACAAAAAATATTTATATTGAAAAGTATTCCCTGATTAAGAAAAGGTTAAGAAATGCTGCTATAGAGTATCAAAATTGTAAATATTTAATGCAGAAACAAATTATGTCAAACATAATTAAATATGTACTCAATTTATTATTATCTCGCTTACTATTAGTAGAAATTATAATGACGTCATTTATTATAGTACTGTCATCGTGATTCTCATTAACGTAACAGCTCTTATAAGCCTAACTGTCATGGCCCTCGAATACATTATTAGGTTAGTAGGCAAATTTATTTTGACACAGTTCATTTTTGGGCGTTTGATCTACTGGAAACGAAACATTTATTTATGTTTTTTTTTTTTAATCAGTAGTTAAAAGTTTATTTTTTTTAATTTTTGGCATATATTTAAACTCAATTTAAAACACACGTGTATATTTTAATATATTTAATGTATTTATTTAATTTTATTTTTGCATTTTAAGTAATTGTATATTTATTTTAGTACAAAGTATTGTATCTCTAGTTTAATTAATTAAACGCATACAATTTAAATAATTTTTGTTTTTTGTTACATTAGAACATCAGTCCTTAACCGGTGGGTCGTGGACTTCTGGAAAGCTGTAATATTGTCATAAGGGGATCCGCGAAGGCAAGAAGAAATGCTATGATTTTTGATAAAAATATAATAAAAGTAATAGGGTAGTTGCTCTTTTTTTTAATTTAATCAAAAATATACATTAAAATAACTACGTAAATATATGTTTTAAAACAAAATTATTTATAATAAATAAGAAAATAAATATGAAAATTGAATGTCGAATTTGAATTTGCTCGTCGTAACTTGATAGTGTATCAGGAAGTATTCAGCGCATCTTGCGGTAAAAACAAAACAGTATTGCCTACTATATATCTGTTATGTCAAAATCAAAACTACGTGTTTTAATTTATGCTGACACATTAAAAAATATTTTATTTGATGTTATGTTTGAATTATTATTACAAATTGGTACAAAACAATATTTCACAACCATAGTGTTTATCTTAATTTAAAGTTCAAAATGTAAACATTACATGCGGCAATACTACTCGATAAACTCTTCGAAAAATATTGTGACATCACTAACAGAAAGCAAAACGCGTGGCGCCCAAAAATCCTTATTTTTCCGATTTTTTGTTTTATGAAAATACCGTAACATATTTCAAATAAATAAAACATATTATGACAATGTTTTTATATAATTTTTCAATATTTTGCCTTAAAATAGCAAATTGTACTGATTGCAATGAGCTCTTTGTATTTATCGCAGACAAATAGTTATTTAATTTTATAGTTATAGATTTAATTGCCAGTATAATATTATAGTGTTCATGAGTAAATATACACAACACATATCTATTATCAACGGTAAACAAATCAAAATTTAACGTTTTTATTATAACTTGCCTAGCCGGGAGTGTTACTAAAATAAATATTATTTTATTACATTGAAAACTAAAACGAACAACAGTTTAACTAAATACTATTTCCTTGGGATAATTTCGTTTAAATATAAATGAGTATTAAAATGCTATTCACCCAAGGATATAGTATTTGCAATGACGGCGTTAGATTTTTGAAATTTTAGGGGAGGCAGCAAAGCTCAAACTTTTTGAGAGCACGCATTATTTTTTTGAAACTGAGTACTAATTTTATGCGTAGAAGAGTAAAAATAATTTTACTTTCTAATTATTTATTTTACTAATTAATTACTGAATAATTTTATATAAACACACCAAATTCTTCTATTTTTATTCAAAACTAAGTTTTTTTCTATATTTGAAATACTATAGTCCGTTTTCGAACTAGGAGGAGTAAATGTAAAAGTAAAATTTACACTATAAGAAAACACCAGAAAACACTAGAAAAACTTACAACAAGCTAATTTGCAAAGTCTGTGATCTCCACATTTGGTTTATTTATTTATAAAATAACACAAAGAGAATTTGAAGCACACGAAACTAAAGAAAACGTGACAATACGAAACTCGACAATAATGTATTGACGGTACTACAGCTTGTTGACTAGTTGGGTGTAAAAACGGTTGTATGACAATCTATCAGAAATATATATTTTGGCGGAGAATTTTTAAATTACTCCTAGTTAAAAAACAGAGTATGATATCACTGAACCTACCCTTTTGACTTCTCGTCTAAATAATTTTTAATACCTTTTTAAAAAGAAAATAATTTTTTACAAAATGCTGTAAATATTATTATAAGTAGATAAGTAAAACTACACATACCCGAAATATAAGAAAATGAAGAAGATGTATATGTAATTATAATCTGTCAAAATTTATACAAGATTAAGAAATAAAATATTGAAACAATTTCATTTTGAATAATATGCCGATAACTCGATATTTAATCTATAATCTAAATTTCAAAAATGTGTCAAAGTATAGTGGGAGGGAGGGGGAGACTCTAGCTCCTCGATCTTTCCACTAGCGCCGCCACTGAGTATTTTCCTAGTAAAAAGCTATTTTCCTGGAATAAGTATTTGCTTCCTCTTATACAACTAATTTATATTTTACCACAATTTATATCACATATGATAAAAGAGGTATTGTATCGAGATATTTTTATAGGTAAGCACGAATTACGGCTCTATCAAGTTGTCACAACCATGTCAGCACAACAAAATATAGCAAAACCGTAAAAAAACAAAACAAACATTTTTATCCATTTATTAACTAATTAATTACCACATTTTTATATTTTTAACAGCTTTTTTAAAAAAATATAGTGGTCGGAGCAGCTTGATACGAAGTCAGCTTTATTATATTACATAGTTGTACTGGCTTCATATCAAGCTTATCCGACAACCGTATTTTTTTTTAAAAAAGCGGTTAAAAATTTCAAAATGTGTTAATTAATTAGTTAATAAATGGTTAACAATGTTGTTATGTTTTTTTTACGGTTTTGCTATATTTTGTTGTGCTGACATGGTTGTGCCAACTTGATATTACATGGTTGTGCTGCCTTCAAATCAAGCTGGCCCGATCACCGAATTTTTTTTAAAAGCGGTTACAAATTTAAAAATATAGTAATTAATTAGTTAATAAATTTTTAAGAAATGTTTGTTATGTTTTTATTTTGGTTTTGGTTTATTAGATTATATGGTTGAGTTGCCTTCATATCAAGCGTATTTTTTTAAAAAAAAGTGGTTAAAAATTAAAAATGTGGTAATTAATTTGTTAATAAATGGTTAACAATGTTTGTTATGTTTTTCTTTGGTTGTGCTGACATGGTTGTGCCAGCTTGATAAAGCCACGAATTATGTTTATAGTAGAACGAATCAACTGTTTTAGCATGATGTCCGTTTGTCAGTTTGTGGACACGTGTAGAGCAAATTTGGCTGAACGAATTGTGATAAAATTTCATATTTAAGCTTATGAAGTGAATATCTCAATTTGATCAACTTTAGATAAAGATTTGCTAACCAGAAGTGGTAATTTGCTGATGTTATTTTTACGTGTTTTACGAAAAATTGCAACAGAGATATATTTAACAAATATTTGACAAAAATTACTAAAGAAGTTATAACTAATAACTTCTATTTGGAACATTTTTCGATAAATAATTTCTTTTATATTTTTATAAAATGATTGTTAAACAAATTTTTCTATACCATAAATTTATTTAATAAGTATGATTGGTTCTGTGGTAGCCAGAGCAATTTTTTTTTCATTTCTTTTCAAGTAGGAAAATTTTTATGAAAAACTTCAAATAAATAATAATATAATTTAGGGTTTTAAATCTTGGCAGTTCGTAACAACAAAAAATATTTTTAAAAAGTTCGTAGTAAAAAGGCATTAGAATATATTTGACAATTTTGGTAAATAAAGAAATGTAATTGACAAATTACTATACATTAATAAAACTTTATTTGAAATATTAATTTTTCATAGAGCACTTTTCTTTATTCAATAATAAAAATATTAAATACAGAATAAATAATAACATTTGATTCTATCTACGGGCAAGTTTCAGTGACAATTTGTTCTAATCAGAATCGTATTTGAGTGATTGCATGACGAAAGCGACGTTATTAATTAATAAGACAAGCACAATTTGGGTTAATGCTTTTGACGATGCTTTCTGAAATATGAAGGCTCGACATACTTAATCTAAATGAAAATTTAATTTGTTTTAATTAAACATACAATACTCGAAGCGCAAACACTTTTCATAATACACATACATACATATAAGAAAAACATTTGTTTAGTAAGTTTATATGTTTTCACGATTTCATTTGTAACAATAACAATGTGTTAAACACTTGTTAAATTTTATTCATACAGTTATTTAAAAAATATATTAATTTATATTATCACTAAAAAAAAAAGTAAAGTAACTAAATTCTTATCAAAATTGCGTTACAAAGAATAAAGATCCAACAGTATTATTTTTTGTAATTTATTTACATACTCAACAGGGTATGGCACAAACTCTTTTCATTATCCCGAAATTAATTTTACTCAAACATTTCTACCCAGACAAGCAAGTCTAGTTTCATCCACATTTATTTTATCTAGAAATACATGCTGTGCTATTCTTATTATTTGGAAACTTTCGTTCACGTAAAATACACTCAATCATACCACTCCATCTACTCATCGGATGTTCACGCCAAACTTCAAAATGGATATAAAATGCTTGAAAATATATTACTAATGAACGGTTATGATAAAAAGTTTATCAAGAAAGCAATACAACCGAGAAGGCCTAGAATTGTTGAAGATTTGCTTGTTAATAAAAACATAATTTACGCTTCTTTGCCTTTTGTAAAAAATATTACCGATAAAATAGGAAGAATTTTATCAACAAAGAATATTAAAATTTTCTATTTTCCGCACATGAAATTGCAACGCATGTTGAAGATTGTAAATTATATTATGCCACTTCAATCTTCAGGAATATATAGAACACTGTGCGAATGCAGTAAGGTTTATGTTGATCAGACAGGCAGAACTGTTTTTGCTATATTGACAGTACCTAAGAGGTCAATACGTCCAAATCATCCAGATAAATCTGCTATTACTCAACATGCGTTAGAGTATCTTTATGATGTGAAATTCGAAAATTTATAAATTTTGTAATCTAGTTGCTTATTTTGTTACTAGTAATTTGTTCCTATGTTTTATTTATTTACTCTAATGTCATTTGTGTAATTTTTTCTGATCATGATATACGTGGAGTATGTCGAAACTTCGATTATTAATAAAAATTAATACAGAACTATATCCTAAAACCGATTTATTTTAATATATATATAAATTTATTAAACAAATTAATTCAATATTTTTGTTAATGAACATGAAATCTAGTACAGGTAACCCTCCTACAATACGGTATCCGACAACACGGTTTCGTTTTAACACGTTTCGCTTAAATGCACTAGCCCTCCTATAACACGGTATCCAACAACACGGTTTCGTTCTAACACGTTTCTGCTTACAACGCAGTTTTCAGGTTTTTACTTGTAGTAACGTGTATTTAATAAGCGCACCAGCTATTTTTTAAAAAGTTTGTTATTAAAGAAGTTTTTGTCAACTACGATTTTTGGTTTTACTTTTACCTGTCTTTACATAAGAGGCAAACAGTAGTAAGTTCATAATCACCTGCATGTGCTAACATAATGTGCCTGTAACTGTCTCAATTTTAATCTGTACGACTATTTTCTTAAAAATAAATATCAAAACATTAAAAAAACTATGTAATTTTTCGTTTTTCGCGTCTACTGTAAAAATGACAAAAATAACTGTTTACCTTTCAGGTACATTTTTAATAAAATTGAAATTATTTCTATGTATCTTAAAAAATATATGTACAAATGTATTTTAATTTTTGAAACTTAACTCCCTTTTCTCTCTTGGCTCTGGATCTCATATAAGACGGTTTCATATAACACGCCGTTTTCTTGGAACCTATCTACCGCGTTATAGGAGGGTTACCTGTATTATATTTTAATACTTAACACAACCTCACTCGAAATTTGCTTGCGACCCATGCTTTAGAAAACACTGTATTATGTTATTTAATAGGAGTAGAGTTTTTCTGTTGTTACTACTTAAACTTTTGTAATTATTAGTATTAAAAATAAAATTCAAATTTTTTTATTGTCATATTTATGTATATTTTAATTAAGTTAAAAGCAATTACATTTAAAATATTAGGGAGTTATCGCAAGTACAACGATAAATTTAGCGTACGTTATTTACCTACAAGCGAAAGAATGCGCATGCGCATGGATTTAGCGTACGGTAAAAAATAACCGCGGTCCGCTATTTTCGGAAAATAGCGGAGCATTCTCTCATATATTATTTTGAGTGGTGATGTTATGTTCTTGTGTTTATAAACTTGTTATTTTATGCAGTTAGGTTAAGTTGTTGTGAAATAAATATAATAGAGATTTTATGGAACAGCAACAACAAATCCTGACGATTTTAATAAATCAGCTCAATTCCAATAAAAACTAATGTATATATATATATATATATATATATATATACATATATATATATATATATATATATATATATATATATATACAATATACATATATATATATATATATATATATATATATATATATATAATTGTTTTTTTGATGAATAAATACTTGTATCATACCTATATTAAATTATTAGATTACATTTAGATATTCCTCCAATTTTAGCGTACGGTAAAATATCGGAGTGCGATAACTCTAAAGTGTCATTTACCATACAAATTAAATAACGTATAACGTCACGTGATTTTAGCGTTAACGGAACTTTAACGTTGTGTTTGCGATAACTCCCAATTAACTATTTTTATCAACAAATTTAATGATATTTTTCTGTTGTTGAATATAAACTATCTATAAAATAATTAGTTTGTTATGATTACAATATTATGCAACTGTTTATGCAACACGAAATACAGAAACGTTAAAATATTTGTGTACATTTTACAAATTACAAACATTTTTAATTTAATTTGTTTATTATAACACAATTTCCATTTATCATACAAAAAATAAAATTAGTCAAAGTCGGTAAAAATAAACATTTGAGTGTTAGAACAAAAAAAAAATAAAAATAAATATCAAACAGGTGAAATAAGTGAATCGGAAAAATGTCGCGTTTGAAATAAATCTGTGTACGGTTGAATTATTTATATATTTTTGTATTGATATTTTATTTCTTTTTACTAACTTTGAATACAAGAGACAAGACAAGGATGGTTGTATTAGGAATCATGTGCGTGTGAGTATGTGTGTGTTTGTATAAGTTAATTGCATAGCGACTTAAACAAATAGAAGTTAATGCTAATGTAAACATAGTCCCTTATTTTGCTACCTCGCTGTAGCAATGTCCACTAGCTTGGACTAGGGGAGAAAAAATTCAAGGGTTAAAGTCAATATAAAACAGGGATGTACTGCAAAATATTTGTTTTACATTACGGGACTTTACTGGTATATAGATAATCGGCTTATATTGTTTACTAACAAAATATGAAATATTTTTATTTTGTTGTTTTTAAATCAGCTAATTAATTATAACTGATGTTTCTTGTACATAATTTGTAATTAATTTTAGTGAATTTAAAATTGAAATTTGAACAAAAATTTTATCTAATTTTTACCAAATTTTTAAAACCGGCCCCGCATTATTCAGAATTAAGTTACTCCAAAAATTATCTTGATATATTGTACAGTGTGTCTAAAATTTTAAAATATCTGGAATGCCGTAAACTTATTTGTACAAAAACTATTCCAATTTTTTTTTATTTGTTTCAAATATTTGTTAAGGTAGGCAAAATTTGTTTTGTTTGATGCAGAATGAAAGATAGTATAAAGTTTTGTATTTTTATGTATACATCTATTTATTTTAGAGCCATAACGAATGCAATAGTGATTGCCGATACGTTGGCATAGAAGATAATAGAAATATTTAGCACACTGAATTCCGTCTGTTATTTATTATTTATAAAATTTTACCAGTCGACCATTTTCCAATTTAATAAAGTTTTGTATTTATAATTTCACGTAAAGTATCATAAATACGATTGTTATTGAAAATAATGTCTGAAGAAATTATTTTTTTTTGTTGATTTTCAAATATAACATTTTAAATATTTTTTTAGAATTCAAAAGTGGAGAAACAAAAATTAATTTTTAAACTATTTAAATGCTTTAACGCACGCAGTGAACTAATTTTACAATTAGTTAATTTATAAATTTGGAAAAATGTAGTTGATCTCGCCGGGATTCAATCCCGGGATATCCTATCGCGGTAGGCGCGTTAACGAACTAGAGATTAATGTAATGTATACGGCTAGGTTAACACATGAGTTTGTCATGACTAGTCGAAAATGGAAAACTGTATTTCCCTTGCCGTGATCTCATGGCGTAGTTGGCGTAATAAGAGATCCTGGGTTCAAATCCTGGTGAGGTCAAATACATTTTTAAACAAATTATAAAATTTGTTTACTGCATGCGTTAAAGCATTTAATAAATATTTAAAAAATTAATCTTGGTTTCCACGCTTTTGAATTCTAAAAGAATAATAAGCATTGCTTAAGATATATTTTAAATTGTTTAATACTAGGTTAACACATAACTACTCAAAAATGGAAAAATGTATTTACCTTTCCGTGGTGTAATTAGAATAGAATAGAATCAAATTGTATTTAATTTTTGGCTAATAAATTACATTGTAATACATACACATTTGCAAAATTATAAAATTACGGAAAATTTACAGATGTAGCATAATATTTACAATATTGGTGACTATTAAAGTTTGTTTTTTTTTTTGGTACGATAACAGGAGTTCCCGGGTTCGAATTCCAGCAAGGTCAAATACATTTTTCCAAATATATAAAAAAAACTGATTATAAAATTATTTCAGTGTGTGCGGTAAAGTATTTAAATATTAAAAAAAAATTAATAATATTTAATATATATATATATATATATATATATATATATATATGTAATGTAGAGTTATCATAACAGTCCCAATCGATTGGAAGGAACCGAACACTATAACCTAGTACACCGTGAAGGGTGAACTATGCACGCAGTTACCAATAAAATACACATAATCGCTCATGTAATACAAGTGTCAATATTACAATACGTATGTCACAGTACTGCACGATTGTAAAATGACTCTGCTGCCGAGCTAGATCGCTTACAGCTACACGGTGAATAAAACACTTGAGAGTTGGTATGGGGCGTGTTGCCGTCTATGGTGGACCAGGTCACGGTGCTAGGTTTCCTTTTAATCGAATTGAACCAACTTAAGCTCATCCGTCGCGCACATCCTTGACTTAAGGCTCATTTTCATGACGGTGTCGAAAGTGTAGAACAGTGAAATGCAGTAATCTAAAATTCATCAATATGAATTTTATTTCCCGCTTACACTTGAGTGTGGTGTTGAATGTTCAAATATTTTAACTTTTAACTTTTGACCTGACATCCACCGGCGCGCATGCGTATTTATCATGTAACTGTCAGTGTGCTAACCAGTTGCAGTATAGGTTAAAATAAAATAAATTTCGATAAACATTTAATAATTTTAAACATGTAGATTATAGAAATAACATTCTATAGTGCTTTGAAACATTGAAAGTACTTTAAAGAATAATAAAGAATTTGACATAAGCGATATCAGCGACACTTTACACACCGCAATGAAAATAGAACAAGCACTTTTAAAGCCACACTTGCTACACTTTCAACACCTCAATAAAAACAAGGCTTTATTGAACTCAAATATTTAAAATAAACCAGACTGCGCGACGGATGAAACGCAACGAATGAAACAGATACATGGAAACCCATTTTTATACATTATTCATTTACCGTATTAAAATTATGGTATTGCTAAATAACATAATTGTATTAACTTTACAATAATAGTTGTCATGGTAATTACGGTAACCATTATTGGTAAATTGCGATAACTCTTTATTAACAAGTAAAATTATTTTACATAAAATTATATAATTGTCAATTGATTGAAATTTTCTTAACTTTAATACTAATTTAAATTAACGTAAGAAATATTTTTTTAAAATAGATAAATATTTGAATATAAAATATAATTCATCAAAATCATTCACACTCTATTTACTTCTACAAAGATTATAATGGAAGAAGCATTTTGATATATTAATAATGTCAAATCATTAATTAACTTTAAATTTATCAATGTCTATGTAAAATCCTTCTTTTCAATTTTCATAAATTCAAATGACAGTCACTTTGAAGATTATGAGTTCATTTTTGAGCTGACTGAACAATGGTACAGTTCGTTTTTCGCTGCTAAATAGCATAATAAAACCGCAAAATTTTGCTCATAAAATGTTTGTCACGTCATCATGCAAATGTCATTTGAAATAAAACTTTTCCAAGATGGCGGCTGTTTTGTCTGCTCTTTAGAGTATAGTAATAAACGTGAAATCAGTTCATTAAAATATAAAAATATTGCAGAATTTACCAAATACTACAGTTAATGATAGAATATTAGTAAATATTATTTAACATTATCCGATGTTTTTGATTTAAGACAACAAAAATAATATAAAAATTATACTAGAAAAAATACCAAAAGGACACTAAATTTACATTAACACTAACATTTTTTGACAATATTTGTAAAGTGTAATTTATAGACAAAATTAATGTCATTTTTTAAAACCAGACTTTATATATTATATATATTATAAATGATAAAATACTTATGTAAATGAGATGCATAAATTTATATTTTAATTATATACGGTAATAATATAGCTAGAACTATTGATTTTTAAATACAAATGCGTAGTTGATAAAACTTGTCAATATAACTTTGTTAACTAATTTAAAACAAATAACTAAATTTGATTAAAAAGTTACTAAACAAAAACAGAAAATCAAAACAAAATTTATTACCATTGCGCTAAATTTGTGTTATAATTTAAAATATGTATTTTAATTTATAATTTTTCTTGTATAAAGTTACCCAAATTTTTATTAAATATTAAAATAAATTTTATGAATTTTTAAACAGCAGTTGAAGTATTTGCACCCAGTGCCCAATAATTTTGGCGTTGTAAAAATAATTCACGTACTTTATTTTTAAATGTACACTTTTATTAGATTTATATTGATTTAATATTATCTCCTGATAATTTAAATTAAAAATAAATTATAATTTAGTTTCTAAGCTTTAATTTAAATAACAGTTTGATTTCATCTGATTCGTATGCAGATGAAATAACTAATGCTATTAGAAATATCTTCTAATTTAAAAATAAATCGCCTAAAATTTTGCCACTTAATTCGAATTAGTTGAAATAACATTTTTTTTTGCAAAACTATTAAATTTATAATAATTGTAAACATGTATTTCAATAACATAATATTCAAAACGAAGTTTACTTTTAACGATTAGAAATTAATATTGTTTTACTAATCGACATATAATGAAATTACAGTGTATAATACAATTAATGATCCATAGTTTGTTAATTGTAGAATTTAGTTAACTATTTATCGATTAAGTATATGTTATATTATTAAATACATATAATTAAAATCCAACATGCTTGCTATGGAATACTTCATAGAAATTGTTATTTTTTATTATGTTTATAGTTCTAATTTACTTGTTTTTATGTGACAAAAGTTTTATTACTTGTTAAAAACCATAAGTTATTTTGTTTATTTCAGGCTCTACACTAGCATAGATATACGCTAGCAAATCGACATGTATTCATTTGTATAAACCTTATAACATTATCCATTATCCTTTTTCCAAAATAATTTTAATTTGACAAGTTTCATATCTATTCGTCTACTATGAGGTTGAAGTTTTTTAGAGTTATGATTGGACAAAAGCCGTAAATTATAACTGAATAACTACATTAATTGTGAGTATAACTTAATAGACTTCACATATATTACAAACATATTGTTTAACAAAAAACAAGAAAGTCATTTTTTACTATTAACCACTGTAAAATATTATTTATTTTTTTACGGACCAACAGAAAACAAAAGAGATCTTTTGAATATGAAAAATAAATGCGTAATTGTTTATCCAGTTTTATTACATTTTAATATATATATATATATATATATATATATATATATATATATATATGTACTAAGAGAATTAATGGGTGTTGCAGTCTGGTTTTTGGGATTGGTGTTAAACAAAAGCACTCATTTAAAGTTGATGGCAAGCTTTCGGTTTATTTTAAACCTTCTTCAAGGCCAATACCAACAGAATGTCTCGATACGTGTTTGCATTGTAGATGAACACATTTTTATTTCAGTACATCAATATTCAACCTAACACTATTTCAATGCTATATACCGAAATAAAAATGTGTCCATCTACAATGCAAAAACGTATCGAGACATTCTGTTAGTATTGGCCTTGAAGAAGGTTTAAAATAAACCGAAACCTTGCCATCAACTTTAAATGAGTGCTTTTGTTTAATATCAATCCCAAAAACCAGACTGCAACACCCATTAATTCTCCTAGTAATATTACACCAGTCATTATTCATTCATTATTATATATATATAATTATATTATATTTTATATTATATTTTTATTTAACTAAAATTTGTTAAAAGTATAAATAAATAATGATTTCGCAGGCCATTTTTAAATCGTTTGTAAACCACTTGTAATGCACAAAACAAATTAAAAATCACTGATTCATATAATATACAAATTAGAAAGAATATTAATTTGTAGAAAAAAAAAAGAAGCTATAGCATATAATAAGCTTTGAATGACACAGACACAAGTCTTTACTAGTGGTAGAAAGTTAAAATATCAAAATACAAGTAACAATAATTGTGTAATTGTGTATCTTCTGATGTAATCCTAATTTAACTAACAATCTTATGATGTTAATTAGGTACATCATTAATAAACTATGATTGTCTGTAAACATCAATAACACTTTCTTTAATTAAATATTACTCACACTTGGTGTTTCAAACAAAGTTGCTTAATTACTAATTATATTAATTAATTAATTAGTTAATGTGGTTATGTTATGCTTAACTAAATATATATTTTGAAAATTAGGTATTGTTTATGCTTGTATATTTTGAAAGTTTTGTCAAAGTTCTAACTATTTTGAACTATTATAATATAATATTAGAATAATAAGTAAATTTTATCTAAATAACCATAGCTGTTTTTTAAATATTACTCAAATTAAACAATTGAAACTAATGTTTTTTAAATGATTTTATATATATATATATATATATATATATATATATATATACATACATATATATATATATATATATATATATATATATATATATATAAAATCATTTAAAAAACATTAGTTTCAAAACATACATCGGATTTACAACATAAATAAATTGTAAATCATTCATTTTATTCATTTCATTACTTTACATTGTACTGGGTTGTGACCTTGAATCCAGATGCTATATTTATGTAGGTGGTTTCCAATACGGCCGGGGTATTAATCCAAAACTGTTTTGGTCGACTCATCAGCTCGTGACTTCATCTTCTTGAAGTACCTTTCTGGTTATCCTGCTTGTGTCCAGGATTACTCACTTTTGCATAGTCCGGTATGCGTCTGCCCTAACCTCTAATTATTAATTATTATTATTAACTATTCTTCAAAACTTTTTAAATATCAGTTTTTGTTATTTACCTAAAATTATATTTTTTTTATGGAGTTTATAATCAGTTCACCATAGAGTATAAAAGATATATGTAGTATCGATAAAGTATCTGAACAAAAATTTAATTTGAAATAAATAATTAATATACTTTTCTTTATACGTTTAATTTTAGTCTTCTTGATTGCAATATATGTAGGTTTCCTAAGTTGTGAACAAATATTTATTAATGGTATGTTTACTATCTGTCGTTATGTACAAAAAATTGAATCTGTCTCTATTGCACGCACGTTTTTTTGTAGCAGTATAGGTTCGTATTCCCACCTATTTTGTTTATAAAAAAGTGCTGTTATTTTTGCTTTAAAATATTTTTTTTACTTCTATCTCTTATCAAATAAGAGTAGTATTTTTATTTTTGATATATTTTTTATATCTAGTATTATAAAATTCAAATAAACCAATTAAAATTGCTGTATAAGTAGTTTTAAGTCAAAAGTACATAGTGAAAATAGCATAAAAATAAATTTCTGTTTACAAATTATGACCTTCAATGAAGAGTTTTAAAATAAAATACAATATTTGCTAAAATCCGAGCAGTTGATTTTTTTCTACAAGATAACTTAAAAATTAATAAATTAAAAACTTGAAGTTTTTGATGAAATCTATAAACAAAATGGTGAAATTATAATAAAATGTTTAACTTTGTCATTGTAGCTATGGTATTTAAAAAATAAATATTAGTATTATAAAATGTTGAGCGCGGCGACCCGCGCGAACCAGGTACCTTTTGAGTCAGAATTCAACACGCTACCACTGGCCTACGGCTGCCTGCACCTAACCGTATTATATAGGAACTTTAATATTTACTTTAGTCAATATATTGATTTTTTTTCAGTAAAATCCCTAAACTCAACACAAGTTAAAATTTTTATCCGAACTTCTTCTACATTAAAGAAGAACATTTTATAAAATATCTTTAAATTCTAATCAGTTATTGGACAGAAATCTCGTATAACTTTTATAACCTCTGGGGTATTTTAAAACTTTTTAATTTTTTTTTATCTGTTTATAGCGAGATAAAATTGAACGTAGGTGTCCATATTATTACGTCCGCGTTATAATACAAACGCTATTTTATGACTCGACCACAATTTGTAATATTAAACATGTATACACCACAAAGATATAATCCTTGTGTAGAATTTTCGATATCGTACCATCTACTCTTAGTTGGTATCTCCCGGGAGAAATGTGTCCTATACTTTAGCGCTGGTTCTACGACCGCAGACATATACTAATAATCTATGCGTGCTTATTAGCTTTCTGTTTAATTACTAGTCGACAGTAAGCCAGATACTCCCATTGGGAGAAATTTCTCATTGCAAATGGACTAGAATGATCGTATGAAAAATTGTTTATTTTTTCTTTCTGTTGTTGTTTTGATGAAAAATTAACTGTGTTGAATAATTAATGGCACGCCTTATTAATTACGGTTTTATTTTAGAAAAATGAAGATATAATTGTTAGGAAAATATGCAAGATCTTTAATTAAATAAATAATCATGGAACTGCTGACTAAATTATCCAATAGGTTAATTCTAGAATGACGTATTTAATATGGTGGCCTGAATTATTAAAATGTCAAACTAGTTGTTTATATTTATTACTTCATAGTAGTATTTCTTATCTTGTATACAGTAGCGGACCGATAAATTTTGAGGCCTGGTGCTAAAAACATACTGGGGCCCCTTGCTCTTTTGAAAAAATGTTTGTGCAAAAAAAGTTGTCGCAGGAAAGAAAATTTATTGATGGTAAAAATAATATTTTTAGTTTTTTTGAGATGAGCCGTTTTTAAAATGAGTTCATTATTTTTTTACCGATCGTCGTCATATCATATACCTATGATAAATCATATCAATCATTTACAGATAAGCACGAATTAAGCTTATAATAGCACGAATCAATTGTTTTTAGGGTAATGCCCGTCTGTCGGTCTGTTTGTCTGTCGGTCCGTGGAGATGTGAAATACACATAAATTTTTATATTTAACTTTCGGAAGTAAATATTTTAATTTGATCAACTTTTGATAAAAATCTGTTAACCAGAAGTGCAAATTTACTAATGTCACTTTCATGTTTATTACGAATATTTCGCAAAAGAGCTAGCTATATATCGAAAAAATGTATTTAACAAAAGTTGCTAAACAAGTTACAGCTAACAACTTTTATTTTAAACATTTTTCGACGCCGCTAAATAATTTGTTTATAATTTTTATTTTTTAATGATATATGCAACTAAATTTTCAACTGTTTTCGAACCACCTCATTGATTGACAAATTTAGAATGAATATTTTTGTATATTTTTTTTGTTATCGTTTCACAAATTAACCTTTTTTATTGTAAAACAAAATGCAAACATTAAAAAATTAATCTACTGATATTATAATATTAAACAAATATATATATATATATATATATATATATATATATATATATATATATATATGATATAACAAGAAATATAAAATAAATTCAAATAAAATGTTTCATAAACAAAATGTTTAATAAAATAATGTCATAGAAAACTTTTTAATATTAAATTTTATTTAAAATAGTAATAATAAAAATAATACCAACGCAATGAGTATGATTATGATTAAAGAACGAAATTGTATCCACTACATACATGTTGATGAAAATACGTATATTTATTTTCTCTAGAGACACCGTTGATTAGAACAACAATAACATCAACGTAAACTATCGTAAATTCGATACTATAAATTGTGTGATTACAACGTACAACGTACATATCCAAAATACTTGCTTATTTTAATGAATCAATTCAAATGCAAATATTGCTTTTACATATTACGTAACGTAGATCAATGGATAAATAACAGAGATGAAATATCTGCATATTTTTAAAATACAGTGCACGCCGTTTATTGGACTCTTATTTTAAGGTGACCAATTTTTTTACATTAAAAAGGGAGGGCGAAAAAATTTAAGAAAAAAGTACAACGTAAATAAATGAAACATTTTATTAATTCAAACAAAAAATCACTAATTATGCTTACATTCCTTTTAATTATTTAAGTAAACAAATGAATATTTTTTGTCAATATATAATTTTCTAACAATATATTGGAAATTTCGGAGCAAGAAATATCCTTCATATTGAATTTTACGGTAAGCGGCATCTCTGAATACAGATATTAATAGCTTAGTTTTAAATTATCGAAAAGGAGGACAGGTAGGAGGACACTTTTCAAGGAAGGACAGAACTTACAAAAGAAGGACTGTCCTCCCTAAAGGAGGACGATTGGTCACCTTACTTATTTGCCTGCATTTTCATATTTGTAATTTTAAGCTTAAGTAATATCGAATTTCTCTCTCTCTTTTGTAAGTTAATTAATAGCTTATAGTTTGGTTTACAGCAGCTTTCGTTTAATTCATAAATATAGAAGCGGATTGAGGATCTGATAAAAGAAGGCGACGGTCGTTCGAACAAGAGTAAAAATGTATTGTTCCTGCACATAATTCGACCCTGTTCGCTACCTACATCATGGTGGTCAGCCAAAGTTACAAAGCAAAACGTCTGGTACAAGTGTTGGTACACAATATTTATTTTGTGAGTGATATTAAAGATTGATATGATTGAGAGTGTTTTGCGAAAGTGCATGTTTCCAATGTATTATGTGATATCTAATGTTTAGGATAGTTCATCGAAGATTTCCTTGATAGATTAATCTGCTCCTTCATAAATAAGTAAATATGGATATTTGTAGAATAATTACATATTTATGTATTTTCAAATATAATTGAAAAATTATTATTATTATCGAACGTCATATCATATATAATGAAAGAGGTATTGTAATTATACCGAATTTGAGATATCAAGATTTTTACAGATAAACACAAATTAAGCTTATAATAACACGAATCAACTGTTTTTAGTGTAAGTTCGTCTGCTGTGGACATGTGTAGAACAAATTCGGCTGAAGAGATTGTTAAAAAATTTCATATTTAAGCTTCGGAGGTGAATATCTCCTCAATAATAATATCTCCTTTTGGTAAAGTTCTGTCAACCGGAAGTGATAATTTACTGATGTCACTTTTATGTGTTTTACGAATATTATATATATATATATATGTATAATTCTGTAAATAGGTGACATATATATATATATATATATATATATATATATATATATATACAACCATTAATTCTCACTTATATATATATATATATATATATATATATATATATATATATATATGTCAAGACTGTTTTATTTTTATGATAGTTTGACTCCAATAGTTATTGTTCCACAAATTTTTCTATTCCATATATTTATTTATTATGATGACGGACGTTCTGTGGTGGCCATAGCAAATTTTTTTTAGTTTAGTTTTTTTAGATCAAACAGAAAGTTATAACCTTAATTATCATTATATCTATTCAAATTATATTCTAAACAATAATTTTTTTATATCTACTAATATAAGATTTTTTATTTGCCCAAATAGTTATAATAGTAATTCAAAAGTCAGTCTTATTTATTAAAATATTTTTTATTAAAATATAACTTTTTTATTTGTGCTTTTATTTTGAAAGTAGAACATGATATTTTCTATTATGTTTTTCTAAGTAATGTAGCTAAAAAAATTTTGGAAAGAAATCAATATATTTTACCGGTTTCTTTTTTTTACTGAAATACAAAAAGTATACTTCAAAGATAAAGTATACTTCACTTTTTGAAAAACTCTTCAACAAAGATATTTGACGATCTAAAAATATATTGGCGAATGAAATGATAGAATAGCGTGCATTGTAACGGAGCAAAATTTTCTTTAATTTCTTTTGATAAATTAATTAGATTTAACAAAGTTCAGAAATTTCCTTGTAGAATGATCAAGATATAGCATCGAAAATAAAAGACTACAAAAGCTAAAATATCATAGTTACCTGTTAGTAATTTGTAATCAGATAGAAAATTAATGACTTATTTCGTAATAACTATGATTTTGACGTTATTAGCACACTTTTTTTTTGGATTTATTACAAAAGTGCGAAACACGGAAGATTATAATAAGATATAGATATTTTTAGTGTAGCAACAAACTTAGGTTTTTAATAAAAAAATTAAAATTGATTTTTTGTAACTTGTATTGCTACAAAACATACCTATAAAACAACAATGCATTTAAAAAATTGTTACTATATAAATATTAATTATAATTTAAAAAAATATTTATATATTTTTTAAATTTATTTTATTATTTGATTATATGTTGAAAATTAAAATATTAAATTTTATCACAAATAATTTATTTCATAATTTATGTATTAAAAATTTTCTTCAGATTTTCAAAATCATTCTAGCTGCAGAGTTATTTTTTTCTACAAAAAAGTAATATATTTCACAAAAACAACAATATAATATAGTTATGCAAGTTAATAATTTTTCATCAAATTAAAATATTTTGAGTTTTACATTTTATTATTTAATATGGGAGTCACCTATAATTTTAATAAATTATGAAATAAATTATTTGTGATAAAATTTAATATTTATAAATTATAGTTCTGTATTAATATTTATTAATAATCGACGTTTCGACGAAATCAACGTTTTTCTTCAGAAGGAAAAAAATACAAATGACATTTACAGTAAATAAACAAGTTACTAGGTAACTAGATCATAAAATTAATAAATTTTTAATCAAAGCAGCTAAATTTTATTTATTGATGTTATCTTTTTCTTTAAAAATTTATATTACTTTTTTTATCAATTTGTTAATCAGTATATGGGTCTTGCGATTATTACAATATCTTCGAATTTTTCATCATTCATTTAGAATTGCACTAATCAGTGTGTACCAAATCAAAAACACAATATTAAAAATTTACAAATAAATATATATATTTCAAAATAAAACTAAACACATTATTGTTACTTTTTCAAAAACCAGCAGCATTTAGGTGAGTAGTTATTGAAAAGTATATACTATAAAAAATTACACTATAAAAAAATCGATAATTTTACATGAAAACCGGGGTTAATTAATTTACACTAGTTTAATATGTAAATATACAGACCTCAGTATTTTTACAAAATGTATGTAATATTATTTACAAATATTTTAAGAAAAATTTTTACATTATATAAATATAAAATATGTATATGTTATGTAAATTTATACTTACATTTTTCGGTAAAAAAAATAATAATTTATAAATTAAAAAATTATATTATTTTTCAATAAATTTATATAAACCATTGTTTTGCTGAAATAATATGTAATTTTGTACTATGGTTTTTATGTAAAATGGCAACTTTTTTACAGTGTAGTCAAACTAATAATAATAAGACCACGCTGTCCAAATACAAGTATAATAAAATAAATTATTGTAGATAATAAATTGTAGTATATTTATCTTATCAGAACTAAACCGTAAATTTATTTTTGAATATGGGGTGACATATCAAAAACCCAATAGATTGATTATCATTTATATTATGACTACTAACAATTCGAAATTAATAAATTTTGTATATATATACATAAAAACATAACAAAATAATTAAATTAAGGTAAAAAATAAAGTAAATGTAAAATTAATTACATCGTAAAAGCGGGAATCTAATTTAGTTTTTCCTTGGGAATCTAATATTTACTTCTGTCGTTAACTTAATGATAAAAGACATTCTCAGACAGATGAAAGCAAATGTTTTTCATTTGTTACTTGTGTCCGTACATTGCGACAAAATGACATATTGCAACCCTAAGATAAATTACCTAAAAAAAGAAAGAAAAAGAAGTAATATGGTCTTTTTGAACGTGTCCATTTCTTCTACAATACTTTAAGTTTACTTTGTAAACTAAGATGTTTTATTACTCTAAGTGAATTTGCAGATATTGCACAATTTCTTTTTGTTATTCTTCAGAATCTTGTAAATTAGAGTAAAATTTATAATTTACATGAATGCATGTAAATTAATATTAATTAATAATGTTAGAATATGGTAATCATTTATATATATATATATATATATATATATATATATATATATATATATATATATATATATATATATATATTTTAATGAATATTACCAATTAAATGTATAATTAATGAAATTGTATTTTACATTAATTAGAATTATATTTGATGTTCATTAAAATTTATCATGTCAATGACCTACAGTATTAAAATATAAGTATACGAATATTTATTGTACTAAAATTATATTATTTTAATATTAAATTGCTGTAGGTTAAAGTTCTGTATTATTTTATTAAAATTTGTCGTTTCGATTCATCAACTATAAATCATTATCAAGAAAATAAATACAAATAACATATAAACTATAACTAGATAATAAAAAAAATATTGCAAATTATTGAACAAAAGAAGCCAGATTTTATTTAATTCAGAACTTTCATATTGATTAAAATAATATCTGCCTTCATTTGATTAAAAATTTACAATAATTTTTTACTTGTTGCTAAGTTACATTTGTTATCACTTTGATTGAAAATAAAATGGGTATAGTGTTCCGTACGGTGTCCGTAACGTTGTCCAAAATTAAAGCAAAATATATAAAAATCTTTCATGTAGCCTCTAGAAGACGAATCTTAATTTATGAGGGTGTATGTGTGTGCGTTGTCAGCTCGCCTGCTCGGTTGCCAGTCAAAATTTTGTGATCGCAACTCCTAGACGGTTTAACTGATTTTGATGAAATTTTCAAGATAGGTTTACTCAGTACCCAGTCATGTGTTTTTTTTTTTCAATGGAACCAATTTTCCGGAAAAAAATACCTAAAGTTTTTAAAATTTAGTTTTGGCATTACTATTTATCTGGTATTAATAAAAATTTTACAAAAATTCGATTTGTATCCACATAAATTATATAATTTTAATGTTTTGCAGTGTTGCCAACTTTCTAAAAAAAATTACTAAAATTTTTAGAATTTCATTTCAATTTTATTGTTTATCCAAGATTAATAAAATTTCTACAAAAAATTCTTTTAGTGTCCACAAAAATTATGTAGTTTATTTTAAAAAGTGTTGCCAACTTTTGAGAAAAATATAAATTTTTTATTTCTATTTCTTAGTATTATGTGATGATGTCAAAGTGGTCTATAGGTGGATTTACTCATATGTTTCTGATCTTGTTTATTTGTTATTTGTATTTATTTTTGTGATTATGATTCATGTCAGTTGAATCAAAACTTGAAATTTTAATAAAATAATACGGAGCTTCTAATTTCAATATAATTAGTTCCGAAATGTTTTTTACAGAATTGTATTACATTCTATTTTATTATTTGCATATGTTAATAAAGAGAACAAATAGAAATTGTTTAACTAAATTACTAAAATTCATACATTGTAAAAGACATGTAAAATGTGTATAATTTTTTTTTAATATATGTATTTTATAAATTTGAATATTTATTAAATTAAATATACAAATAATAGAAAACCTTGATATACCAACCTTAAGTTTTCAGTAGTAAGTAGTAGTAAGTTTTAAGTAGTAAGACTTTTGAAACATTACTCACCTGAAAAATAAAATTTCTATATTAAATTAAGTTTGCTAATGTATTATCAGTATTGTGTATACAATTATCTGTTCCAACCAACCATCAAATCAGTTTAAAATTAATTGGCAACTGTACGAGGCATGCGCAATGTGGAATTGGTTTGGAATTGGCCATACTGCGCATGCTTCGTACAGTTACAAACCGGTCACAATGTTGGTAGGAACACACCCAATGAGAATACAATATTTTGTAACTTTGTAGATTTACCAAATATATATGCAAAATACAGAAGAAATTTTATATAAATTTTTAATTTAAGTAATTATTAAAACAAACAATCAGTAAATTTACAATAAATAATATGCTTTTTTAATTTTTTTATTAGGTTACATGCAAAAAAAAATTTTGCAGTGTTTTACTTAAAATTATCTACAATTAAAAATAAAAATATGTTACAAGGAAATTATATTTCTTGTATAAATGTAGTCATCTACAAAGTTTTCTAGACAAATAAATCATCAATATAATTGTATATAAGTAATTAATGAAAGTTGAATTTTTAATCTCTTTCGATACAGAAATAAAACGGCTTAGAGTTATAAATCTGCATTAATATTTATTACTCAAAGTCTTCATAGTAACTGGTTCAACATGAATTCTTTAATATTTTATTGTATTAATTTTTGATTGGCTTTTTTTCCGTGATCAATTTCATTAATAATAATTTACCTTTCAGCTAATAAAAAGCAGTAGTAACTTGAAAAATAAAAATGAGATTTATATCACAAAGTTTTCATTCAAAGTACGATTATTTACAACTTTTGTTTCAAAAAGAGCAATTTTTCTTGTTAAACTTTTTTGAACAAGAAAATAAAAAAACGTTGCTCAAATTACGCCACAATTTTTCACGAGTTTTTTCCGGATATCTTTCTTCGTTTTTACTTCCGGTACGCTTTTCCAGTAGCGTTACGCAGTCATTCACTACCTTGTTAAGTAACTACAGCGGTACAGTCGTAAAAAATTTGAGTTAAGATTTTTTTTCCACCGGATGAAACAATTTTGAAACTGCGAGTATACGTACAGCCGGCCAACGTATCGGATGACGAAATTAAATTTTAAATTTTAAAGAGCTAGGTGGCAGGGAAATTTCCAAACAGTTAGCCGTCCTGCTTGGTTAAAATTTAATGATGGCTACCCAAGGGGATTGTGTGTACATTAGCTGAATATTGTATTTTATTTAAAAAGGATTTACGAAAAGGATTACAATAAATTGATCACAAAATCAACCAAAATAACATTAAATTTACATTGTTTTTTGCATATTGTATTTAGGTCACTTACATTTCATGTTTATCTTATTAATTTTGAAAATTGAATAGATTTGATTATTCAAAGCTGCATTAACCAGGACAGTTAAAAATTTGACTTTTTCAAAATAATTTGTCAAAATATTATATATAAAAAAATATAAATATAACTTTTTATCTAATTATTTGAATTTTAGTTGCGTATTAAAAAATAAAACTGATAAAATTGAAAACAAGAAAAATATAAGTATATTTTTTTGATGATGATATACGTAGAGTATATTGATACGTCGGTTTTTAAATAAAATATATACAAAACTTAATCCGAAAGCTTTTTTATTTTATTATATACAAGATCAGTTTTACAGTATTTTAATTCATTTAAAATAAAACTCTTTTTAACTTTGAAAATTTCACTTTATTACACAATAAATTGTAATGACTGAAGTTTCGACAAACATTGTTATTATCAAACTGTTTGATAATGACAATGTTTGTCGAAACTGCAGTCACAATATTTGTGTAATAAAGTGAAATTTTTAAAGTTAAAAAGTGTTCTATTTTATTTCAATATAAAGTTTCACAAAGTAACGGCCAAAAGTGTTAATTTTCTAGTTCATTTGTTTAGTATTGGCTCTTATGACAGTTTCTTGTCTTAAAACTGTTATTAGATGAAACCGTTTTTAAAATACATTTTTACAATATACCCCCTCAAAGAGTGTAGCACAAACCCTTTTCTATTTAAGCAGAAATTAACTTTCGCTAAATATTCGTTTCAAAAGTTGATGTTAGTCAGTTAAGATAGTTCGGTCATCTAAAGCGAATATCTAATGAACGTTTGGTTAAAAGAATATATAAGAATGATTTTGAAGGTATACGTTTGCGTGAACGTCCGATGACTAGATGGAGTGGTTTGCGTGAGTAATAGTTTCCAAATACTAGGAATAGAAGAGCATGTATAAAAGATATTATAAATATGGATGAAGCTAGAGTTGCTTGTCTGAATAAGATTGTTGGGAGAAAATTAATTTTAGGATAGTGGAAAAAGTTTGTGTCACATTTTTTTAGGTATATGGCATGATTGTGTATGTATGTATGTTTATTATACCTTTGCTTAAAATGGCCGAACCATTTTAACTGACTAACACATGCAACATTTTTACAAGTGTTACTCTTCCATACTCATTTCCACAGTAATTATTTTGATTTTATGCTTATACAAAATATAAAAATAATTTTTCGTCTAATTACATAACATTAAATTAGTACTAGAAAACAAAACAGTTTTTTTTGTATTTTATTTAATATTTCATATTTAAATTTGTAACTTATTTAATATTTATAAAATATAGTAGAACTTGTGTTGAGATCCCTTGTAAAAGAATCTTACAAATATATATATATATATATATATATATATATATATATATATATATATATATATAAAGGCAGATTAATTTCTAAATTTTAAAATTACAATGTAACGAACAAAAATTTGATTTTGATTATTGTTTGATATTTAAAATAGAAATATTTTAATAGATATATGAAATTCATCATTTTGATGATCTTGTAAATATATCTAATTTTGTTTTCTGTAAATAAGTTAAGTTTTTGTTTTCAAATCTTTATTTCTAAGTTTTTACTCTATGTTTGAAAGATATAGAACATTAAAACGTTTCAAATATTTTATATTTTAAAAATAATCTAACTGAAAAACAAAATAAATCTGATCACGTTTTCTTTTTGTTCTACAGCTCTAGAACATAATCTGAGAAAAAGTTTTCTTGTATTTTCAACAAAAATAACTTTTTTCTTTTTTTTAAGAGTATACGGACGGTATCTTGATAACCTAAAAACTTCTTAAAACTAACTACAAAAACTCTTTATTCTCTAGATAGACAATGTAACTGTCGTTTAAAATTTTAGATAAAAATATTATATACTACTACTAGTTTTCAACATTTTATTTTATTATATATATATATATATTGTTTTAGATTTTCGATATTGCCAAACTTAAATATTTTATTACATAAAATTTATTTTATTTTATGATGACGCTTCAAGAAATTTATTTTACTTAAACGACAGACATAAAATTTAAATAAAATAGTTTTACGTTTAATACAATATTTATGTAGCAAATAAAATTGAGGTAATACAAGCATTTTTATGTTACTTTTATATTAATAATTAAGTTTCGTTAACAGGCAATATATTTTTTGTGGATTAATTTATGTAATTTTTTATTAACAAATTAATATTAGAATTTTGTGTTTTCTGCAAATTTTAACTACCGGTTTTGTTATCAAAAATATTTACCCGTATTCTCATCTCACTTTTAAAAGTTATTTTTGTCAAAATTACTTTTGACGTTTACTTAAAATTACTGAATAAGCAATTTTAATTAGTTTGTTTGAATATTATAATATTAGATATTAAAAATATATCAAAAATAGAAATACTATTCATATTTGATAGAAGTAAAAATTTATTTTAAAGCAAAAAATAAAAGCACTTTTTCATATACAACAGACGTGGGATATTATAAAATTACAGAAAATTTACTTTCATATGCAATTATTTAAATTTTTACCATTTTAACTTAAAGCAAAAGAGATATAGTATTCGGTACGATGTCTGTAATATTATTCAAAATTAAAACAAAATATATAGAAATCCTTCATATAACCTGTAGATGACAAATTCGACCTTAGTATATAAGGATGCATTAGTATATATCAGTAAAATTTTGTGATCCTATCTCCTCCCAGACAGTTCAACCGCTTTCGATGAAATTTTTAGGATATGTTTATTTGGTGCCCAAGCTGGTCATGTGCTTTTAGTTTTTCAGTGAAAAAAAAAAATTACTAATTTTTTTCAAAAAATCATTATTTATCCGATTTTAATCAAATTTTCATAAAAGATTCTTCTAGTATCCATATTTATTTATAAATTTTTACAATCTAGAGATTTGTTACTTAGTAATTTGTTTCTATGTTTTGTTTATTTACTGCATATGTCATTTGTATTATTTTCCTGATGAAGATGTACGTTGAGTACGTCGACACGTCGATTATTAATAAATATTAATATAGAACTATAACCTAAAATTGTTTTATTTTAATGATATAACTTATTTTATATATTGTATTTTGTAAGAAATTTGTGTGAAATTTAAGTTTAGTTTGTCATGAGCTCTTAACATTACTATCAAAAGATCGATATTGAGTCTTTAATAAATATTTGTGAAACTTTTTAATGAGCACTGCATAAATAACTGCAAATACAATCAACAGTTCAACTAATTAAATGCTGGCTCAACTTTCCATAATATATTAATTAATAAAATTATATGATTTGCATTAGTATATTTTATATACCTCATATTATCCACACTTGCTAAGTAATAATAAATTATGAAAAAACAACGCATCTAATTCCTGGCAAACAAGTAAAATCTTTTCAGAAATCTAAACTCAAAAACAAATTACAAAAAAGGGAAGCTTCTAACATATAAGCTGTATTCAATAGTAGCTCCTCGCTCTGTGCTTCTATTAGCTGAACAAAAAAAAAGTGATATGTTTTTACTTGATCAAGTAATAAATTGCGAGATGCCATCTTGGTTGAACAAGACTACCAGGTTCAGCCCCCAACTAAAAACCAGCAATGTAATTTACTTTCCATTCTGTTGGCCGCACTGACACAGCGCCGGCGAAAGCACACCGGTGCGATGTCAGGGCTGCCAACCACGACAATAAATAACCGTTGGCGCGCCACTGTGTGTCAGAAACGCGGTATATGAGAAACTTTTCAAATAGACTAGATGGCCCTTATGACATACATACAGCTCGTGCTAGCCTAAGTTTTAATGAAACCTATTTGCTATTTTTTTATTTAGTTATTTTTTGTATTGTATTTGGTTGGCTAGTGCTATTTTTAAATAAATGAGTTTCATAAATTGACGTGATAATATTGCTAGATAATTAACGGTAGGTACGTAGTTTTAGAGTGTATGTATTTTTAAAGTAAATTTGTTTTCATTTCAATGTTTTCTTGCAATACAAGAATAACATTAATTTAATTTGATAATAAACTGTTATATATTATATATATATATATATATATATATATATATATATATATATATAAAAAGGAAAATAAATGATGGGTTTGGCAGCCAAAAGTGTTAATAAAAATCAACAACTCATTTGATATTCATCGAGCTTTCGGCACCAATTTGTGCCTTCTTCAAGGGTTGTCTGCAACAACCAAGGACTTTATTAAAAAAAAAAATTTTAAAAATACAAATTATCATTGTTATAGTTAGAGTAATGAGTATGTGTTCAACAAACAAATAATTAAACATTAAGATATACATTTTTTTAACATTAATTAAAACATATAAACATTTCAAATATCAACAAAACACAATAATAAATAAAAACTTACGATATTATTGTGTTTTGTTGATATTTGAAATGTTTATATGTTTTAATTAATGTTAAAAAATGTATATCTTAATGTTTAATTATTTATTTGTTGAACACATACTCATTACTCTAACTATAACAATGATAATTTGTATTTTTAAATTTTTTTTTTAATAAAGTCCTTGGTTGTTGCAGACAACCCTTGAAGAAGGTACAAATTGGTGCCGAAAGCTCGGTGAATATCAAATGAGTTGTTGATTTTTATTAACACTTTTGGCTGCCAAACCCATCATTTATTTTCCTTTTTGCATATCTTCCAGCCATTAAAACATTTTCACTATATATATATATATATATATATATATATATATATATATATATATATATATATACTAGCTGGCCCGGCGCAAGTTGTCTTGCCTTTATGTTAATGTGCATATTAAATTTTTTTTGTATTACAAAAAAAAATCAATTACATTTCTCATATTATAATTATTTTCAATTTATTTGGAATCAATTTCTTTCACACTTTTCTATATTTTTCCTGCCCCCACCCCCGGGGAGTGGCTCCGCCTTCCGGGGGTTGGGGGGGGGGCTACGCCGCCCAGGGCCCTAAAATTCTTTGTGGGAGTGTACTCAACAACTTCCCAAAGTTACAAATTTATTTATTTATTTATTTATTTATTTATTTTTATTTTATTGAGTTTGGCTAAACGGAACCCCATTGATCAGCTATCGACCGGCGTTAAAAAATATAAAATGCTATTAAAAAGTAGGGGTTGGTGATAGGAGGGTAGAAATTTAGTACTAAATGTATTTTTTAATGGCACACCGTAAAAAAATAACCAAAAAAAAAATTGTCCAAAAAATGAAAAAAATTTTTTTTAGGGTGAGCCACCCTTAACACTTAGGGGTATAAAAATTAGTTATAAACCTATTCTAATACCTACTGAATATACGTATAAAATTTCATCAAAATCGGTCAAGCCGTTTCGGAGGAGTATAAACACTAAAACTGTGACACAAGAATTTTATATATTTGTATCAGTTTGCTATCTTTGTTCAACTTAAGATGACAAATTTTCCTCTGATTAAAATTTTAAATAAATCTTTTACCGTTTCGGAGGAGTATAAACACTAAAACTGTGACACAAGAATTTTATATATTTGTATTAATTTGCTATCTTTGTTCAACTTAAAATGACAAATTTTTCTCTGAGTGAAATTTTAAATAAATCTTTTACCTAACTATATAAACTTGCACTTGGATCTTGGTTATTGAATAATTACGATAGTAAAATATATACAATATAACTTTACTTAAACGAATATTATAAGAAAATTACAAAATAATTACATATAAATTTAGCGACAAAAATATGAATCCAAAATATAACTTAAAACTGCATTCTTGTTCGTATCTTACTTATAGATTTTTAACTGTATTTTGCTGCTGATTGCGACTTGTCGTAACTTGTTGCTGAATGTAACTCGCTGTTAACCGTAACACTATGTTAACCGTAACAAACTTAAGTCTCGATGGTGGTTCTTTTTTAAATTACATTTTGACCATCAAACTAGACGCTGCGAGGTGGCAACGTAAACATAAATATCTAGTTCACTGTGCAATCGAACTTTCAATATCTTTTCAAAATATATCGAAATGACTGACAGAAGCTCAAGGTTCAATGCACTAAAAATACTCAACAAACGTTCATGTTTGTTACAATATATATAATATTAATAACGTAATCACAAGTAGTATAGATTTTTAGGTGAAAATTATGGGAATTGTAGTCAACGGGCTCAGATATCACAAAGATTTATTTATTAAAATATATAAGTTCAATTAATATAAGAACACATATTACCTATAATTCTTCATGTATTTGTTTCTCTTTAATTTCTAAAGAACATACCCGGAAGAATGTGAAATAAAAGTTGTTAGTTATAACTTGTTTAGCAACATTTGTTAAATTGATTTTTTAAATATATGCTCTGTTGCGAAATATTTGTAAAACACATAAAAAAGATATCAGTTAAATACCGCATCCAGTTGATAGATCTTTACCGAAACGTAAATATGAAATTTTATAGCAATCCGTAAAGCCGAATTTGCTCTGCGCGTTTTCACAGGAAGACTGACAGACAAACATCACGCTCAAAACAGTTGATTCGGGTTACTATAAGTCTAATTTGTGCCTATCTGTAAAAATGTCGATATTTCAAATTTGGAATGATTGCAATACCTTCCTTATCATATGTGATTTGACAGACGATAAAATTAATATGATTCTACAATAGCACTTAAATATTCACATTTGAGTTGTACAATATTATGGAAAAACGATTTAAAAATCTCAACTTTAAACTTTGATATTTTGATTTTAATAGTATAAATGAGAAATAGATTAGTAAAATTAAATTTTACGTAAATTCCTACATGAATAATATCCGAAACCTTTCAAAGTTGATACTTCATAACCCTCATCACCTGTATATTTATATATATGACACATTCAGTTACATTGCTAAGCAACCAGAAACAAGATGGACATCATGTAATATATATATATATATATATACCGGGTGTCTACTTTTTTTTTGTTACATAGGGAATACAATGCTAAAATTTTCATTTGGTGATAAATTTTCCCCTAATTATTATAGAACAAAAGTACAAATACAAAAGTTGTTTAGAATTCAAAAATGCATCAAATGATGCCAAATTTATCAATATAGGATGTTCCGATCAAGAATTAGAAGCAAATTAAAATTTCCATTTTTGCGCTCTTTACATCAAAGTGCCATGGAAATTAAACAAATAATTTCATTTCTTCTGGAGTTTGAGTTTGACAGATCGTATTTATTTTATTGTTACGTTCTGTATTATTATTATTATTATTATTATTATTATTATTATTATTGAAAATAATGAATAAACTTAATGTAAATGAAAAGCTATTAAGTATAAAAAGTATTAAGTATTTATTATTTATTACAATGAAAGGGTATTTTACTCGGCTGTACACTACGTACTAGCTGTGGTTTTAAATTGTGAATGTCTCCATTATAATTTTAAGTAATTGTTTAATTTATTTATTAACTTCAAGTTATAAAAACAATACATTTGAATTAGATGACTGGCATTATGCCTAATATATTTATTATAATAATTTAAACTTATCCCTGAGGATGCTGTAAGTTGTGCAGTGAAACGTCGGATAAGAGTTTAATAAATAGTAAATAGCTGAACTCCGTAAAACTTTCTTTATTTATTACAATATTCAATATACCTATAAAACAGAAAAATTCATGAATACAAGATATAGGAGAACAAAAACGAAACTAACAATTTAAATTAAATGTTCAAATAAATCGCCATTAACTGCCAAACAATAACCTAATCTGTTATAAAATTCGTGACGTACAGAGCTTAATTGTGTTTGTGTTATATTATTGCACTCTTCAACAATGGCATTTTTCAAATCAACAAGATTTTTGATATGTCGTTTATAAATTTTCTCCTTCAAATATGGCCATAAAAAGAAATCGCACGGTGCTAAATCGGGCGATCTAGCTGGCCAATTAATTGGACCACCTCTACCAATCCATGAATTTGGAAAACATTGATCCAAATATAATTTAATGTTGCAGCTGTAATGTGCCGGACATCCGTCTTGTTGATACCAGACAACATTATCTTGAGTTGCACACTCTTCTAACTGCGGACCAATATGATTTTGCAACATATCCAAATATTTTTCGTTGTTTAAATTATTTTCAATAAAAAATGGCCCAATTATACATCTGCCAAAAATTCCAGCCCATACATTAACTTTTTCTGGATATTGGGTACGTGTTGCTACCATTAAATGAGGATTTGTTTGGCTCCATATTCTAAAGTTTTGTGTATTAGGTTCGCCGTGTAAAGTAAACGTAGACTCGTCAGTAAAACAAATAGATTTCAAGAAGTTTCTGTCTAAATTGGATTTTTCCATAATAATGTTACTAAATTCGCTTCTAGCCATTTTATCCGCTTCAAATATCTCTTGGTGCGTGGAATATTTATAAGAATGATATTTTTCATTTTTTAGTACCTTATGTATTGTTGAAGGATGCAAATTTAATTCAGCACCAAGTTGACGCACACTAACATTTGGGTTTTCCGTTACACACAAAAGTATATTCAATGTATTTTCTTTAATTGCATTTTGATTTAAATTCTCCTCCTGATCTTCTGCGTTGATTTTTCTACAATTTTTACAACGTTTTAACACACTTCCAGTTTCTTCGAATTGTTTAATTATCCTACGAATAGTCATAGCGGAAGGTATGGGACGGTTTTCAAAGAAAGCGCTGAATAAATCTCTTACTCGTCGTATCGAATTTCCAGTAAAATACCATTTTACGCACTGAACTTTTTCATTTACCTTAAGTTTATTCATTATTTTCAATAATAATGATAATAATACAGAACGTAACAATAAAATAAATACGATCTGTCAAACTCAAACTCCAGAAGAAATGAAATTATTTGTTTAATTTCCATGGCACTTTGATGTAAAGAGCGCAAAAATGGAAATTTTAATTTGCTTCTAATTCTTGATCGGAACATCCTATATTGATAAATTTGGCATCATTTGATGCATTTTTGAATTCTAAACAACTTTTGTATTTGTACTTTTGTTCTATAATAATTAGGGGAAAATTTATCACCAAATGAAAATTTTAGCATTGTATTCCCTATGTAACAAAAAAAAAGTAGACACCCGGTATATATATATATATATATATATATATATATATATATATATATATATATATATATATATATATATATAATATACAGTAGTTCTAATCTTCTTACTACCTATACACACAATTGACTTTGTCTCTCTAAACACAAAAAAAACTAAATAAAATTGTTTTCTAGAAGTTTGCGTTCCTTTGAGATATCTGAAATAGTATTTAATGAAAAAAGAAAATAGACGATAGAAAAATTAGTTTTTGTTTTTAGTTTAATTAAAGAAAAAAGGTTTTATTTGAATAAAAAATAAAACAACTATAGATTCTAGTTCTGTAATAATTTATTAATAAATTACCGTTTCGACAAACTTAACGTGTGTTTTCATTAAAAAAAAATAAGAAAAATGCACGTTTAGTTCGGCGAAACGTTGATTTGTTAATAAATCATTATAAAACTATATAACACATAAAGCTCTTTTATTCTCATACAATGAGTTCTAAAATATATTATTTATTTAAAATAATTTGTAATTCAAGATACGTAATATATTTCAGAGTATTTAGTTATTTGATACATTACACACCAAAAAAATATTTTACAGTTTGCATATATAAAAATATTTATTTTATATTGACATATGTCATCTTATTTGGCTCATATGATATAATTATAAAATTAGAATATACAGAGTGATTTATAACGAGTGTACCAAATTTTAACAGTTTGGTAAAGCGGTCATTTCGAGTAAAAAATGTTGTATGAACATAGGTCCTATTCTATCTGGTTGCGCAACTATAAGAAATTAAAATTGTATTTGTGGGTTAGTAAATTTTCGATTGCCGAACAAAAATAAAATAAAATAGCCAAATGGCAAGCGAAATTATTTTATATTTTACAACAAATGATCAAAGGTAGCCCATTAAACTTGACTATAGGCATGACACCGACTGAGCAGAGAATGTTACACGCGAATCATGGCAATATTATAACAAATTTGACGAAAATATTTATAAATATATTACAATAAATTATAAATGAAAATAAATAGTTAAATATCTATCGAAATTTTTTTTTACAATAAACTAACAAGTTTTCAATATATACTTAAGTTTACTTTTTCAAATTTATTAAATAGTAAGTATTTATTAGTTTATTGTATATTTATATTTGTCGTATATCTGTAAATATTTTTATGTTTGTAATTCAGATACTGAAAAAGATTAGAACCGATTGATCAAAAATTCTAAATAAAAATTTGTATTTAAAAAAGAAAGTGTGACTCATTAGGAAATTCAAAATACATCATTTTTAAATTATTAATTATAAGAGTCAAATATAATCAAAAATATAAGCAATTAATTCATTTTGTTGCTGACTTCGTTATATTCCAAATTCATTTAATAAATTAATCGATCATTGATTTGATTTTTACAAAATATTTTTTGTTTGTCTTTAACTTTATTTATTATTTTTTGTTCTTATCTAAAAATCATTAAATATGTTAATTTTTAAAATATTTAACATTTTAACTGGGAATTTTTAATAAAAAATACAAAAAAATCGTTTTATATCAAAAAGTGACCATGAAAATTTGAATAAAATGAAAATATTAATGTCAAAAGAAAATATTTTTTTCACGTACTATACCATGTTGAAAATAAAACAAATAAAATTTACTGCCTAATTTATTTTTAACAAGTTATAATACACGAAAAAAGAAAAATTTACAGTTCACAACTCTTTTGAAATTTAATATTTTTATTATGTCAAAATTTTCAAAGCCATCTTTCCTCATGTAAAATTATTTTTTTATGTTTTTAAAAGTATTTGCATTTTAAATGTATAATACCTCTAAAACTAACAAATTTAATAATTTTTTTGTAAGAACAAATATACTAATATTTAAAAGATTGAGCGATAGTATTAGAATATTAGTATTTTAAAGCGTCGCAACGCTTATAGTAAAATACGTCCTGGTATCTAGTCATATGATATATCTATCTCGTGCTTTTTACAGAATTTTATCTTGTTTAAATTTAGAGTTGTTAACGGTAAGGATTTCAAGTAAAACATCCTATATATAATAATTATTGATCAATATAAATTTATCCAATGCGAAATACTAGATAAATTCTGTTCAAACTTCCATCTGGACAGCAGTCGAAAACGTTACCAACAGCCCGCTATTTTACCATTAATAACTCTGCTTGGTAATTAACCATTTACAGCTTGTTGAATGTGCGCTTTATGTCGGCCATTTTGCTCACAACATATGAGGTTAGTTTTTGTCCGGAATTATAACAGCCTAACCGCTGCAATTTGTTAGGGACAATGGCGTGCGAAACAGCTCACTTGGATTGTACGAGTGGGCGCCCATTCTACCACATCTTGTTTTCGCTAGCTAGCCTGGCTCTTATGAGTTAACGCGTTCAAGTTATTGTCTTGCTGAATAAGTTAACGGGCTTAAGAACGTGGTTAGTAACCGTTGATGGTAATTAGATGCCTGCAGAATTGTTGATTATTAAGGTTATGTCGGTAATATTGTGTTATAATTGCTTTAGAATGCTAAATTGGACGAATTATATCAATTGTTTCACTTAATATTAGATTTCCTTGTTTTATAGGAAATTGCAAGTTAATTTTACAAAATATTAATTTTTTTTTTTAAATAAAATTTGATTAATACAATGTATGACCAAAAAGATTGCCTTCAATTGTAAATGGTGAATTTTTGTCATCAAAATCTTAAAATAATGTATAGAATAAATTTTCAGGTGTATAAGTCAATTGAAACAAAATTTTAGTTTTTTACACGTAACAAATTTAGATGCTTTATTGCATTTTCTTCAGATTGAATCTACAATATTTGAATATAAAAATATATCACTTAAATGTAACAAACTAAAAAACATAAAAACTTAAGTAAATAATTCCAAATAACCATAGTAATTATAACGAATATATTAAAAGCTAACGAATATATTAAATTAAATGGATTGCAATCGCCAAAATGCGTTAAATATATATTTGGACAACAAACAGTTTATTTATAAGGAAGACAAATAATCAACACAGATCATTGGAGTAGAAACTATAAATCAAAATAATATTTCATTATTTTTTATTTAATATTTTATTAAATATTCAATATGTTATATCTGAAGTATCAACCAAATAATTTAAAAATATTCATATTTATTTTTTTAATGTAAAAACTTACATATTCTGAATGTAAAACAAATTATATAAACAATAAATTTACATTTTATTTAGTTTTTTACACTTCAGGCAAAATTTCAAATAAAATACAACAAATAATAAATTAAAATTATAATCTATTAATAAATAAAAATATGCTTGTTAGTATATCGATTGAAATCGAAAAGAAGTACATTAATTATTTAATACGTTATACACGTGCACTCTAAATATTTGAACTTGTAGAATATTTTTATTTTTATTAAAAAAAAATCAATTATAGTAATCTTGTTATTTAAATAGTAAAATGCAAGTTATCATCAAGGATACAATATGTTTACAATACTTAATTTACTTGTTTTAAAAGATATTTATATATATATATATATATATATATATATATATATATATATTTAAAAAGTTTTTGAATATTGTAGTGTATACAAAATATTTTAGGTACAAATTACTAGTGGTGTAAAACAAATTTGGTTAACCGGTTAACCTGATACTACGGTTTTCAAAAAATAAAAACCGGTTTATCGGTTAACCACGATTAATCGGTTAATCGTGATTAATTGGAGAACAATTAACCAGTTAGCCGTGATTAATAGCGATTGTAGCTGGTTCTGGTTAGTGAAATAGTTAAATTTACTAGAATTCGATTCGATTGTTGGTTTAGAGATTTTTATAATTGTAATTAAAAAACAAAACTTAATTTATCTTCTAGCATTAAATTATGATCAAATAAATACAAAATAATAAAAATATATATATTTATTATGTATATGTTTCAATTGTTACATATACAATAAAAAGTGTTACATCAAAACTGACGTATATAATCATGGAAACGTAGTTATTTTATTTAAAATTTATTAACTATGAATAGAATATTAAGAAAAATTTGTCCTAAATTATTTTTTTTAAGCGCTGTGAATCGTAGTTATATAGGTACATCTCTTGAATATAGGTACTCATTGTAATTGAAAAATGTTTATTATTTTATAACTTGGTTGTGTTAGTTCAACTTTATTTGATATGCTCATCTTTATAAACATATTTCGGTATTTAAAAAATAAAAACATATCTGAAATATTGAAAATGTGTCATTTGTCTATTGTCACTCATGGCACACTCATTTCGCAAATATGAGTAAAGTATGAATTTTTTTATAAAAGACAGTGATTATAATACCTAGTGCAGATTACCGAATACTAGTTCCGAAAAATTTTGACAGTGCTATAAATTACCTTCAAACATAATAGATAAAGACGTATTTGTAACGCAAACAATAATTTAGGAAACTAAATTACAAATAAAAATGTTTATTTTACATAGTAAATCGATCTTGACGGTTGTAAATTTTTTAAAGGTGATTTTAGCTAACAAAAGGAGCATCCCTTTTGTAAATGAACGACGTTAACTTTTTTGCGAAACTTTTAAAAACAATCATAAATAAATTAACATGCATTAACCGTACCATTATGACGAACAGTTGTTTAATAAAAAAATTATAAACCAACCAACGTAAATTTTATAATTTGTAATAATGAAAAATGTCACCATCGTTGTGCAGGAGAAACTTTTAAAATTCACGAGATATTTTCTGTTTTATTTGCGTTTTTGCTGGCGCTGCGTCCGCGTCCGTAGTAAAAGTAAACTGTTATTTTTTTTCCTTTCATTTCATTTGCATAGTTCATTATAAAGGACCCTATATAATTATTAATTTCTACATTTTAATTGAATAAAAAATGTAAAATTGCGGAATGTCAAAATAGCGAAGTTGTCTTATTCAATATTTAACTTCGATGTATTTTAAAACTGTGGAATTTATGATTGATTTTGTATTGCAATAGAAATTATTGATTTTATTGAGTTGGTGATGTATTATGTCAGGTGTTATTGAAAATATTAATCTAACAGAATGTATAATTATTTATTTCTTTATTGCAATAATTCTTTATATTTACAAATAAAAAATATGACAATTTTTTAAATAAAATAATTTATAGTTTGTGATGTTCCCATTCTAATAAATACATATGTTAATAAATTCATATTTATATTGTTATTAAACTATATGTACATTTGGTGCAGCAAATATATATATATATACATACTGCAATAGAACATGGTCAGTATATTAATGCATGTTTGTAGTGTTGGGTATTATTTAGATAAAATTATTTAAGATGATCATCTATATAATTTTTGGATTATCTTTTATCTTATCTACATAAAATTTGTACTTTCAAATTTTTTATCTTATCGAGATAATTATCATTACCTTATCTGTAATAACAGATAATTTTTAACAAATCTTTTAAAAATTATTATATTACAATAAAATAGCTTCTACTTGTATTTCTGTATTAATTCATATTAATAATCGACGTTTCGACGTACTCAACGTACATCTTTAACAGGAAAAAAGATACAAATATTTTTTATTTTCAAAGCACTTTCTTTTGTTTTTCATAAATATAATTTTGAAACATTCATGTTTATTGATAAGTCTTACAATTTTTCGTAGTTATTTTATATTTCCGAAGATATTTCTAAAATTTATTTTTAAAATTTTTTTTTTAATTATTTTTTTTATCTAAATTAGGATGAGTGTAAAATTGAAAAAATATTGTTGCAAAAGTTAGTGTTAGTCTGTTAAGATGGTTTGATCATTTTGAACATCATGAACGTTTGGTTAAAAGAATTTATATGAATGATTCTGAAGTATACGTTTGGGTGGACAACAAGCAACTTTACCTTCATTCACATTCATAATACCTATCATACATGCTCTTTTATTCCTACTATTTGGAAACTTTTGCTCACGCAAAACACTTTCAATTATACCAATCCAACTACTCATTAGACGTCCACGCAATCGTATAATTTCAAAAATATTTATATAAATTTTTTAACCAAACATGCATATCCAAATCATCTTAACTGACTAACAGCAATGTTAAATTAAAAAAAAAACATTTTTTTACAATATGCTTATTTCATTTATATCAAAAATACTGAAATAAATAATCTACCTACACAAAATAATCAACTGTTATATTTGCTATATACGCAAATAACAAGTTCAGAAATAAATCCAACATTTTGGTGGTAAATATATTTATACTTTCCGTGAAACACACGCAAACATGAAGTCATAGCAGAAATTCTACAAAGAGATAACGACAAACGTAACCAGTCTGACATCAAAAATCGAAAATCTTTCCCACATATATAATATATTCTACACTTTTCCATTAACTAACTTATCTTTTTTCTTTTATATAACTGAAATAAAAAATGACGCTCAATACTGAAACTGAATATTTGCTATTTGATGTTATGAAACCGAAATCATAAATTTTTTTTTTTTAAATTTTGCATCAAGCGTGCGTTGATAGATTTATTGCATATTGCAATGAATGTCGCTGTGTTTTGTTTATGTTTTACAAAAGCTTTTGTTTGCTGGTATTATGTGAATTGGAAGCCGTTGTTTTAAATGACCATGCGAGTTGTTTATTAGGGCTGTTTTGTCGTGTCATTAATGTTGCAAAATTATTAGTTTTGACATTGATGTTTCCATTATATTTCAAGCTAATTTTTGTTAGGTGAAATAAATAATAAAATAAAGGGTTATTACTATTGAGTTTCCGCAAATTAAATTTGAATAAAATTTATTGAAATAATTATCAAAATTAACTTGATTTATAATGATGTTTATTTAGAAAAATTTTTATTTTAATTTTTTATATACTAATATTGTGTTACTATGCTACTTAAATAATATAAGTTCAATTATACCAAACATATGATTATATTATAGAACAAGATTGCCACAGTGGACGATCTTTGTACAACTGATGTAAATGCAGACTGAAGTAAAAACGTATCCTAACGCTACTTAATACTTAGAAACTAAATTACAAAAAAAATTACAATCACAAATTTTTTAGAGCAGCGGTTCTAAACTTGGGGTACGTGACGGGCTATTTAGGGTACGCGAAAACTAAATGGTAACGAAGGATACTTCATTTTGTTTATCTATCTATGTGTTTTTCTATTTATATTACAATTTTTGTATATACGTTGGAAAATACAACGGCATTAAATTAACATTTAACTAAAAACTATCAGAATTGTTAATTTTCTATATGTTGTTAAATTCAATAAAATGTAAAATAAATATGCCTTATTTACAAATGTGTTTCTATTATTTTAAGCCCCCAAATATATATATATATATAGTACAAAAGTTTAACGGGATACGGTATTTGGGTTGAAAAAATTTATAAAAATGCAAGCATTTACAATTCTATCAATTTATTGTATATTCCAATATTTCGCCAGCAATTTGTGGCTTCTTCAGGGAGACAATGTATGATCAGAACACTATAAATGCTATTGTATAATATTTGAATGTTTAGAGTTGATTAATATTCCATATTTTCATCGTCCAACGTAAAATGTACACATTTAATCACAAAACTTATAAATTATCAAATAAATAATACAGTTATTAAAATATATTGTTGTAAAAGTCAGTAGTTAAAAAAATAAATAAATAAATAAAATAAAATTGTTAAATAAATAAATAATAAAATACAGTCAAATAATAAAAAAATATAATACTATGTCTAAAGCTACGTTAAAAAATTTTTTTGAATAAAGCCTAGAATTTACAAACACACAAAAACTCAATGTTCGGTAGAGTACCGAACATTGAGTTTTTGTGTGTTTGTAAATTCTAGGCTTTATTCAAAAAAATTTTTTAACGTAGCTTTAGACATAGTATTATATTTTTTTATTATTTGACTGTATTTTATTATTTATTTATTTAACAATTTTATTTTATTTATTTATTTATTTTTTTAACTACTGACTTTTACAACAATATATTTTAATAACTGTATTATTTATTTGATAATTTATAAGTTTTGTGATTAAATGTGTACATTTTACGTTGGACGATGAAAATATGGAATATTAATCAACTCTAAACATTCAAATATTATACAATAGCATTTATAGTGTTCTGATCATACATTGTCTCCCTGAAGAAGCCACAAATTGCTGGCGAAATATTGGAATATACAATAAATTGATAGAATTGTAAATGCTTGCATTTTTATAAATTTTTTCAACCCAAATACCGTATCCCGTTAAACTTTTGTACTAAATATTAAACGGTAGTTACTCTGACTCTACATATATATATATATATATATATATATATATATATATATATATATATATATTTGTATGTATAACTTGTATATATTTAATTAAGATTAAAAATTTATTACATTTTATTTAAAGACTGTGGTAAAAACTTGGAGTGTATGGTTTGGGGATACAATTTTAGTCAAAGAAGACAAGAAATGTTGAGAACCACTGTTTTAGTGTGGTCTTAGCTATCAAAAAACACATTTTATGTTTTTTATCATTAGCTCAGACTGTTCGTATTGTTTGTTTGTTTTTTAATTTCGTTTTATATTAATAACACTATTTTTTCTTCTTTAATGGCAAAAAAAAATCTTTAACAATGGCAAATTTTGACATTGATTTAATGAATACTTGTTCAATATTTTGAACTCAATGGCTGATATTACGAGCTTACTTTTTGGTTGTTCTAGTTTATTTGTTGCAGTTGCGTTGTTTTAAAACCTGTATTAGTTAAAACCAATTTTAAAACCGAGCTCGTAATACGAGCCAATTAGTATTTACAAAAATAGTTTACACTCATTGAGTTTCAAATATTAAACAAATAAAATAGTATTTTGTTTTCTTCACAATTATAACTGTTGAATGAATAAATTTATAATTACAGTAGTTTAATTATATCTTTAAATTTTTATTAATAATTAATAAAAAAAATTAATATTAAATAAAATCATATTCTAAAATGTCGTAACAATAAAAATATATTTTGTTGCTTGCCTACCTAGTGAATCTAAAAAAGAGTATATAACAATATTTGTTGTCAACATATCAATTCTTGTTTTGTCAGTTACAATTTCTCATGAAAAAGCTTTTAAAAAGCACATATTTCGTATAATATATCAGCGTGTGTTTGCCAGTTTTAACCTTCCACAATAAATAGAGCAAAATTCAAATCGTCGTGTTAAAATAAACATGGCTAAAATCAATAGAATAAAAATATCACCGCCAAAACTCCAGCGTCCGGAGTGTATAGGTAATACATTCCAGAAAGTCAATCGTTCCGTTCTCGTTGTCAACCAACGCAACACGTACAGTCGCGATTCGCAACGTTGCCAATTTTTACCATTTACTCTTGTCTTTCTTTCATCGTTGCGTCAAACAGAGATAGTACTATATCGAGATAAAATAAGTCGAGTCAAGATGAAGCGATAAAAGGATAAAATACTAGAATATCTCTTTAATCCCGATGGCATTCTCTCTGGCAACAACGCCCGAAACCGCAACGTTGTGCCCTGGTGCGCGCCCGTCTTTTGTCTTGCTGCTCTTGAAACGTTTGGCGTTTATTCTTTTGTTTTTGTTTTGTTCTATCTCATTTAGTAAAATATACCGTTGGGGTATATCGTGAATTCGAGATCTTAGAAATTGGTGTCAGTTTACTGGTTGCCTGTTTACTAGGCATACTGTAACATTGAAGCACAGCGTTTCTGCACGGGGAATGTTTTATTTAATTGCTTCCATTAGGAATTTAACGATGTCATAATTTTCTTTTTGTTTCAATAACGGAGACAGTCGATATTATACTGTTTTTTCTTAAAGTTATGATGACGAAAATGCTAAATTTTATTTTTGGTTTTTGTTTTTAAATAAAATATGCAATAACAAAAACAAAATAATTTTAATAACAATAACAATTTTTTTCTACATAAACTTATATAAATATTTGTTGGAAAAAGGCGTAGTAACACATACGTAATACGACTATACCGATACTACACAAACAGTTGTTAATGGCTGCAATTCTATAACTCTGATCTGCAGGCAGAAGCAAATACCATTAATTTGATATGCACTATCTATTTATTACTGCTAATTTAACTGGATATGGCACTAGTTTGTCGTGATAAAGTAACAATCAATCGATACTGACTTCGGCAGAAGTTGAATCATTTAGTCATTAAACAATCACAACTAAATCTCAAGTATAACGTATCAATTTTATAATATTGTCACCATGTATTTTTATCGTAATTAATTTTATATTGTTATAATTAAAATTTGATTGAATTTCTATTTTAACAATTAAGTATTTACTAAATCAAGAATTTTCGATTCGCAAATAAAATTTTACAACTTTGCATTCATTTATCTCAAATCTGGTAAAATTTAGAAAAAAAGGTTTAAATAAAAAGAACTCGGTTTTTAAGTTGCAAATTTGTTGCTACATAAATAAGTCTATCTCTTACAAACGAAAAATGTTTCGCTATATTGTCTATATTGTGAAAAAAAAAATTGTTATTTTATTTTTTAATTTTTTAATTAACTTATAAAACTTATTTAAAAATGTTTTATTACTTATATATATATATATATATACACTAACAATAACCAAAAAGAATTACTTCAATATCTCAATTAGTATAAAAGATATATAAAATAAAACGGATTTAGGTTTCATTTCTGTATTAATATTTATTAATAAAATCGATGTTTCGACGAACTCAACATCCGTCTTCATTAGAAAAACTGATACAAATTATATTTACAGTAAATAACAGAACATAGAAACACATTACTAGGTAATTATTAAGTAACTAGATCATACAATTTATATAAATTTTTAATTAATAGAAGCTACATTTTATTTACTTGATAATTTATTTCTATGTTCTGTTATTTACTGTAAATCTCCTTTGCATTAGTTTTCCTAATACAAAACTTAAACCTGAAAACATTTTATTTTATATAATGAGTTCTGAAATTTTTTTTTTACTATGCTAAAATATATATGATTAAAGTAATAGAAAATCTGTAGCTAAAGAAACTGTTATAACTATTAACCAGCTCTTTCCCGTAATGCGTTTTGCTAGTCATAAAATTACAAGCTATATCTTCCGATAAAAGTAACCATTGGAAACTATCAGAAGAATGAGCAGTTTGATTTTAGAGTGCGATTTTAAGCTTTCGTAAACACTTAAAACAAATTGCGCATGCTCATGTTTGTTTTCAACAACGTCAAACTGTTCTATGAACAGAGCTTATATTTCTATTGCACATTTCTTTTTTACACAGCTGAAAGAGTTAATTTAAATCAATGACAATTAAAATTAACATTAACAATTATTAAAAATACCCATTTGTTATATATATATATATATATATATATATATTACTTTTTTGTAAAACTTGTTCTGATGATGGAATAACTGCCGAAATTCAAATTAAAAATTCAATTAAATTTATAGACGGAATCAGGTATTTTATCAATTTTTAATAATAAATTTTATATATTTCAAAAATGTTTTATTTAATGCATTCAATAAAATCAGCAAATATAAAAAATATAATTGATACATACATATATACATACACAATCAAGACTTGTACCCAAAATGGTATGCCACAAACTTTTTCTACTATGCTATTAATTTTCTATAATTCTAGCAATTCTAGCTTTATCCACATTCATAATACCTCTCCTACATGCTCTTATATTTCTACTACTTGGAAACATTTGCTCACAAAACATGTTCAGTCATACTACTCTATCTTCATTCACACATATATATATATATATATATATATATATATATATATATATATATATATATATATATATTCTTTAAACCAAACGATTATTCAATATTCGCTCAAGATAACAGAAATGCATTTTAATTGACTAACACCAACTTTTGCGATATTCTTGTTTTCAATTTCACACTCATTATGTCATTATACACTAATCTATGCGTATCCGATTTCACTATAAAATAGTTTCAAATATTTACTTTTGACACAAAAATTTTACATTAATATTAAATTTATTTCATAAATGTAAAGAAAAATTACGTTTTTCATAATATCATATATTTTTTAGAATGTTCTAAACTTACTTATAAACGTATAACCGTTGTAAATTTGTTGTGTTATTGTTTTATAATTAAATGTAAAATGCAACGTAAAGTATTTTAATTTTGTGTTTTTCATTACATTGTTTAATTATTCTATATGCACACATAAAATTGCAAATATGGTAGATAAAATCCCCAGTCAGAAATAAAAAGTCCAACATGCAAAACTATTAATTACTTACTCTTTTTATTACAGTTCTTTTTTTAAATTAAAACTATTAAATAACAATATAAAACGGCTTTAGGTTTAAGTTCTATATTATTTCTATTTATTATTAATAATAATAATTATTATTATTATTATTATTATTATTGCAAGACCAATCAATATTAACAGCAAATTGATAAAAGAAGCATTTTATAAAGACAAAGATAACACAAATCACTGTCAAGGCACTGACTTATGATCTAGTTATTTATTTGTTACCTAGTAACTTATTTCTATATTTTGTTATTTACTGTAAAAGTCATTTGTATCAGTTTTCCTGATGAAGACGGACATTAAGTTTGTCGAAACTTTGATTACTAATAAATATTAATACAAACTTTAAACATAAAGCTGTTTTATTTTATATAATAAATTAAAATTTTTTTAAAATATTTTATTAAATAATAAATTTATAATTCTAGAATTATTCTAAAAAAATAAAAAGTAGTGTTCTATTTTTTAATTTCCAAATTTAACATTTTATTTTTAAAAACTTAAAATTATAACAATAATATAGAGACTATATATACAAAATAATCACTTGGGAATAGAATAATATTACAACATAGATACAATATTTTAATTTATTCTTGAAAATGTTAAATTATTAAAATATTTGAGTCGAGATGTATGTATAAATAATTTGAGTTATGTTTGAAGAAATAGAAATTTCTTTTGCAAGTATTAACAATGCAAATGAAATTATGTGTTCGCCTTTTATTTCTACGTTGTTCAATGTAAATAAATGTAAATTTTAAAGTTACATTCTGTTAATTATTTTCTTTGCACTCGGTATAAGAAAATAACATATTATTAGCACCGATATACACAATGTGATATTGCAATATAACATGGTCAGTACTTTAATGCATATTTTACAAAATTGCGTTTTTTTACGTACATATCGTTAGTCGATTTTTTGTTTGTTCCATTCGCCATTTTTGGTCAAATTGAGATTTTTGCTAATTTTGACAATATTTATTTATTTTCTATCTATTTTAATAATCGTGAATGTTACAACTTTAATAGTTTTGGAAATATAAATTTTAATCTGTTGCATATTCTTACTATAAACAATTCAATTCAGAAACTTTAAATATCATTTTCTCGAAAAAAAGGTTTTGTGATACGGTACAAACAAGAAATCGACTGACAATATATACACAATCACGTTATATACTCATAAGGGTGTGGCACAAATTTTTTCCATTTAATCAGAAATTAATTTTCGCCAAACATTCTTATCCAGACAAGCAACTTTTGTGTCATCCACATTTATAATACCTCTCACATATGCTCTTTTATTTTTACCTGTTCACTATATTCACTCACTCAAAACACTCACAATTATACCTATCCAATCACTTATCGGACGTCAACCATCGAACGTATACTTTCAATTCACATATATTCTTTTACCTATTATTTTAATTATCACCAACTTTTGCAACATTTTTACCAGTTTTATATTCTTCGTACCAGATATTTAAACCACCCTTCTAATTAAACCACATACTCTACGCATTAAAGTAATTTCCGCAACAATCATTTCTCTTTTATGTTTCAGCAACCAAACCCAACACTCACTGCATTTATTATGTATAATATTGTAAAATTTATTAATTAGTTTCAACAAACATAGAACGATAATCATTTCCTATATGTAGAAAACTCATAGTCATTCTGTGCAAGTTTTATACTATACATTTTCTACTATAAAATAGAAAATTGTATTTTTAATCAGACATAAACAAAATTATAATATGAAAATGATCTGATATTCTAGCATATATATATATATATATAAATATATATAAATATACAATTTAGAATTTTTTAAGTAATGTAATTAAATTATTTTAATATTAACTTTTCGATATACTCTACGTATATCGAATATACGTATATACTTCATCAAGAACACATACGTATATTAAAACGTCAATATTTAAATAAAATGTATGCAGAACTTAATCCTAGACCTTTTTATTTTTATAATATGAGTTCTGAAAGATTTGTTACTGTTATATTTTATTTTATTTTTCTAGTTTATAATTTTAAATATTTATAGAAATTTCGTCTTTTTCACTTTGCCAATAATAATAAATAAATATATTTTTGAACATATTCAATTTTATTAATTAATGCAACATAAATTTGTTGTTTTTTTTATTATTTATAAACTAATTATTAAGATAATGTGTTCTTAAGAAAATCTAATAAAATATTTATTTAGTTTATATTATGGAACAAAGTTTTGATGAAGCATTTGAAAAGTTTTTGGTGGAGGTGCCGAAAGGTTATTTTAAATAATATTTTTCAAATATGATTTTAATTTGTATTGATCGTTAATAAATTCATAATACTATTAATGTAACATTTCAATAACATGCAATTGTTTTCTTTATTGAAACAAAAATAATATTTTTGAATGAAACGACAAAATAAAAGAAATAATACAATAGCCAGAAAAATTGAACAGACACTCGATAAACCATTCAAGTCAAAAATGATGGTTCTCAATATAGAACCTAAGTCCATTAATCGTCCTAATTTGATTCGAATGTGACACCATACAAAAAGCAGATCCTTTGTCCTGTCTGTGTATGGGGGCCAGGTCGGTTCGCTCCAGGGCACAAGGTCTAATCGATATCGCTCCGCGAGAGAGAAGTGCCGTTTTATACCATATTCTTTACTCCACTTACCCCCTTGACAAACCCTAGATAGACGCGACTGGCAGTTTTGTTGAATAAGTACGTGTATGTACATGTACGTCCATTTAAATATATTTTGCAAAGCAGATATCCAACTTTTTCAATTTATTGTTTTCGCAAATATGCTGTGTTTGAAGAATCATTCTAATCATATTGAGAATTGTTCAGTGTTTTCAAGTTGCCTTTTGTAAAAAATTGAGTAATATAAAATAATTTAATAGGCATTATAGTAAAATAAATTTAACAAAAGTATGCTTTGTAAATGCGATTCAAATAGATCTTGTTAGAAATCTGGTTTTCTAGAAAAAAAAAAAATAGTTTCCTGCAGTGAGAATTTACAAAGACGTCTATGTTAAAAATTACGTTATTTGAATATATTATTTATTTATATTATCTACATGAAATAATGAGCTATATGTTTAAAATTATTAAATATTTTTGAAACACTAAATAAATTTATTTTCAGAATTTTTGATCCGATAATATCTACATAAAATATTGAGCTGTATGTTTAAAATTATTAAATATTTTTGAAACACTAAATAAATTTATTTTCAGAATTTTAAACATGGCAAAATATTAGTTTTGTATGTAAATTTTAAACCATTGTTACGAGTATTTTATATGTTCAGCATTTATTTAGAAACTGAGGATAAAAATTTGCTTGTCTAAACCGAAAGTTTGGCAGTAACTAATTACTGCTTAAATGAAAAGAGTTTGCATCGCACTCTTATGGGTCCATGGCGTAATTGTGTATGTATGTATAGATACAAATAACAAAAGTTTTTTTTAACAAAATTTCAGCGATTTAATCTCATGGGAAAATCTACAAATTTACTGGTCGGACAAACCTACATAAACTGTAAAAGTTGCAAATTGAAATTGTGGTTCATATGTGAAATCTATGTTGTTTTAAATTTAATACACTTTATTTACAAACTAAGAGCTTTGATAATTAAAAATGTGTTAAAATATTTATAGGAAAGGATATATCTTAAATTTTTACATTTTTATTATTACTATCAGTTTTGTAATTTTTTTAGTGAAATATAAGGCACTTTAAAATATTTAATTCAGAAGCTACACTGTAATTTACATTTATAGTAATTTTTCTGTATTTTCTAATGTAATTTTATAATTTACAATTACAATTAAAAATATAGTAAAGTTACAATTTTTGCAGTATATTTTTAGTATTGTTTGCTAACTTTATTATTTATTTGCATACACATACACAATTACACTATGTACCTAAATGGGTGTGGCACAAACTCTTTTTACTGTTCCGAAATCAGTTTCCTCCAAACATCCCTATCCAGACAAGCAATTCATATTTTTTAGTTAGTTTTTTATTATAAAGTTTTTAAAGTATTTTTTTTCTCAATTTTTAAGTAATTTTAGTCAATTTTTAAACATAAAATTATAATATTATACATACAAAATTGTATTTATAAAGTAAATAGTGATATAATTCAAGAAAAAATGTATAATTTGATACCAACTTAATAATTTAACTGTTATAAATTTTTTATGTATGTATTAAATTAATATTATATTTTTAAGTGTGTATATACATATATTTTACTTTATATAGAACTATAGTTGTGACAGAATAGTTATTTCGTTTAGATAATACATTTTAATAATTTACAGGTCTATTTAAAGTGATATTTAAGTCTGACATTTTAATATTGCGATGAACATGTCATATTAATATTATATAACTCTTTGTAATTATTATTTATGACAGTGTTAGAATTACTTTATCTATTTTGACATAAATGTTAAAAAAAAGCTGATTACAAAAGTTCTTTTACATTTTGAAGCATCTACTTTAATAAAAACAATTTAAAAATACAATAGCTACGATACAAATAAAAGGACATTTTGTTCGTACGTAAATCGAATGAAAAATAAATATTTTTTGTCTCACTTTGATAAATGAACGGTAACAATACGAGTTCAAGTAAAGCTAACTGTACGTGCTTTGATTTCAATATTGTTCTTGCAGTTCTGCCAACTGACAATATAATTAACACCAGAATTGCCAAGTTAACAGAACGTGCATTTATTACTTCTACAACATTAGACAATCGTTTGACAAGCAATTGTTTAGGTCCATCAGTAATTATTTCTAATTGAAAATGTACAGCAAGTTTTCATTTGTTTAACAACTTTTATTTAATTGATATTAAATAAAATTAAACAATTTAACATTAATTGCAAGAAAACTATTAAATTTTAAGTAAATATTAATTGAATTTATTATGCTCTAATAATCTAGTAGAAACAGTTTTACCTGTTTGTTCAACATAAACTTTACCTCATTTGCACGATGTTGTTAATATTTTTTACAATATTCAACATGCTTTTTAATTTCAAGTGTCAAAAATAGAAAACTTTAATATTTTATAGCATAATATTTTATATACAAACATTTTTATTTTTATAAAATATTTTTAATTTATAATACTATGTAAAATGCAACATATTTCATTAAGCTGATGGTTAATCTCTCGAATGGGGTATTAATAATATTAAGATAAGATATATAATTCGCAGGAGTGTAGTCACAAATCTCATTTATTTATCATACACGCAACAGTTTACTTGTTTTTGAATATATTGTACATGCTAAAAATATTCATTAATTTGAATTGTATATTATCTATTTAATTATTGCTAATGCCTTTGGGAAAAAAATTATTAAAAATCTAGAATTAATCTTCTTGTAACGAAATACTTTGCTTTTCTATGTTATTTATGCAAATTAAAATTTAACTTACATTATATTATAATAAATTAAATCTAAATAAGTTAAGAAAATATAGTGCTTTTCACGCAAACAATATATAAATTATTACTTTTTGTGAAAATTTCTTATGTTGAGATTTTAATGATAATAGAAGTTTAAATATTTAGAAGAGTTTATTTGAAAACATGAGAATAACTTTCATATAAATAATCAGCCATTGCCTTCAGCTATAAAGCTATTTATCAATGCCTGGCCAGATTTTTAACCGTATACACGTGTTTCAGTCTTTCGGACTTCATCAGTACGGTGTGTGGATCAGTCGCTACGAGGCGACTGATGCCGGTGTTCGTTCCGGCTGCCTATTTATGGCAAGTATTTTTCGCAACTAGTAGCGAGAGATAAGTAAAATACTACTAACGCCATCTAGCTGCACGCATTTCTGCTAATCGGATATCTCCTACGTTTAAATGCAGTGTTTTTTGACTTTTGAACAAATAAATGTTCGTATAGTCGTTTATGAAAGTGTTTAATTAGAAGAGTTTATTTGAAAACATGAGAATAACTTTCATATAAATAATCAGCCATTGCCTTCAGCTATAAAGCTATTTATCAATGCCTGGCCAGATTTTTAACCGTATACACGTGTTTCAGTCTTTCGGACTTCATCAGTACGGTGTGTGGATCAGTCGCTACGAGGCGACTGATCCACACACCGTACTGATGAAGTCCGAAAGACTGAAACACGTGTATACGGTTAAAAATCTGGCCAGGCATTGATAAATAGCTTTATAGCTGAAGGCAATGGCTGATTATTTATATGAAAGTTATTCTCATGTTTTCAAATAAACTCTTCTAATTAAACACTTTCATAAACGACTATACGAACATTTATTTGTTCAAAAGTCAAAAAACACTGCATTTAAACGTAGGAGATATCCGATTAGCAGAAATGCGTGCAGCTAGATGGCGTTAGTAGTATTTTACTTATCTCTCGCTACTAGTTGCGAAAAATACTTGCCATAAATAGGCAGCCGGAACGAACACCGGCATCAGTCGCCTCGTAGCGACTGATCCACACACCGTACTGATGAAGTCCGAAAGACTGAAACACGTGTATACGGTTAAAAATCTGGCCAGGCATTGATAAATAGCTTTATAGCTGAAGGCAATGGCTGATTATTTATATGAAAGTTATTCTCATGTTTTCAAATAAACTCTTCTAATTAAACACTTTCATAAACGACTATACGAACATTTATTTGTTCAAAAGTCAAAAAACACTGCATTTAAACGTAGGAGATATCCGATTAGCAGAAATGCGTGCAGCTAGATGGCGTTAGTAGTATTTTACTTATCTCTCGCTACTAGTTGCGAAAAATACTTGCCATAAATAGGCAGCCGGAACGAACACCGGCATCAGTCGCCTCGTAGCGACTGATCCACACACCGTACTGATGAAGTCCGAAAGACTGAAACACGTGTATACGGTTAAAAATCTGGCCAGGCATTGATAAATAGCTTTATAGCTGAAGGCAATGGCTGATTATTTATATGAAAGTTATTCTCATGTTTTCAAATAAACTCTTCTAATCAAACACTTTGATAAACGACTATACGAACATTTATTTGTTCAAAAGTCAAAAAACACTGCATTTAAACGTAGGAGATATCCGATTAGCAGAAATGCGTGCAGCTAGATGGCGTTAGTAGTATTTTACTTATCTCTCGCTACTAGTTGCGAAAAATACTTGCCATAAATAGGCAGCCGGAACGAACACCGGCATCAGTCGCCTCGTAGCGACTGATCCACACACCGTACTGATGAAGTCCGAAAGACTGAAACACGTGTATACGGTTAAAAATCTGGCCAGGCATTGATAAATAGCTTTATAGCTGAAGGCAATGGCTGATTATTTATATGAAAGTTATTCTCATGTTTTCAAATAAACTCTTCTAATTAAACACTTTCATAAACGACTATACGAACATTTATTTGTTCAAAAGTCAAAAAACACTGCATTTAAATATTTACTTCGAAATTATGTACGGTAAAGTTTAGCATGGTAAATTTATCAAGTTACAAATATTTAGTATTTATTACTAGTGAATGAATGAATTATATTTTAATAATAACTGGTTATAAATAATATTTTAATTAAAACATTTTTTTAATTTATAATACAAATAATTTTTGTGATTGCAAAGTAAAATAGAGTCCAATTTAATTCTTTCTTTTAAATATTGCTTTTCATAAGATTTTTGTAAAGTTTATTATGTTAATTTTTTATTATTATAGTTATAGCTAAATGGTAGATGCATCAAATTCCTTTTCACTCTGGTACTTCAATATTTTCAACAAATTTACTTATTAAATTTCTCGATACATTATCTTCACAAACCATTAAACACATCCGTAAAAAATTACTCTCAATAACAATATCTGTTTTTTATTTGTCGAAAATATTTCCATCGATTTCTCGAGCTCGTATTTCTCTTACCGAAATTTTTCTCGAGCGCGCGAAACATTTGTCACGTGACGCCATTGAAATAAAAGCGAATCGAAAGAGGCAAAAGAAGAAGAAAAAATAGATGAAAAACGTACGGACGAACAGAACGATTTCCGAAAAACGAAAATAGAAAACGGGTTAGTTGACGACCGTTGCGTACTTCTAGTCTTGCTACCTTACGACCACCTCGATGCTCGGCAACCTCTAAAATAGCGATTTAAGTGAAACCATTGATCATTTTCGCTGGCCATGAATGTTCGCGTTACTGTTACCCTTAGTGCAACTGGGTCACTTGACTGTCGGAAAATTTATTTGCCTCACACACACACACACCTGAGGCTATGGTTTCTACGTTACAGTCACGTCGAATGTTAGGTTAGGATGTGTTATTGTTAATCGATTTATTATTGTAGAATATTTTGCGAGATTAGATAGTTATGTAAATAAGTTTTGCGAAATGTATTTTTAAATATTTTTACATAAAATAATTAATGAATTATAAATTAACTAAGTATTTTCGTCATTTTTTTTATTGAATACCATTTAAAAATAGTTGCTATGACAATACGCAGTGTGCAGTTTCGCCATTAACGTGACGTAAGGTCACTAATTACTACCAACATAATAAAACTCTTAAATAAAACTGGTCAACATAAGATCGACTTTGCTTGACAGACAAAAATTATTGAAATAAAATAATTTAAATAATTTTGACACATGCAATTTTTTTATTTTATTCGATGCTAATGAATTATGTACGTTATAAAAAAATAGTATTTAATAATTGTAATTATAATTTTACATTTAATATTGATAATATATGTATAAAACAAAATTACAAATTCTTTTTGTTTGTATAATAAATATCGAGTTGTAGAAAGAAAAATTGTATTTGAAATATCTGATGAGTCAGTGTTGATACTAGAATTTCGTATTATATTGTCGTAAAAAAAGTATTATGTAAAACTCATACAGAATGTCCATTTCTCTCTCGTATAAATTTTCATACTCGTGGAAAATTAGTACCATTCTGTGCCCGTTGTACAATATACTATTCTGCAATTATACAATAAAAAATTGCATTTTTCGGTTCTACATGATTAACATTTTAATAAATAATAGTTACATACATACATACGTCATGTACCCAATAAGGTGTGGCACAAACTCTTTTCACTATCGCGAAATTAGTTTTCTCCAATTATAATAACTTAAAGTAGTTTTGTGATTTTATTTTATATATTTAGTAAAGTGTAAAGGCCGTCAAAATTAAATTTATATAATTTAATTTTAATCGAAATTTTTTAGGTAAATTTTGACATTAACGAAAAAATTGTTCTTTTTATATATTTTAAAAAATAGTGCATTTATTCAAAAATTATATGATTGCTTTAAATTAAATATTTGTTTAAAATTTATGCAGCAGGTTTATCTATAAAATAAACTAAATGGGTAATAAAATAAAAATTAACCTTTAAAAGTAATCGCTTTAAAATTTATTATCTTTCCAATTATTAGCAATCAATGTGAATCGATAACGGCATATCATGCGTACATTACTTCGTCCTACAAAGGTATATATTTGAACCTTCTGTCGTAATACGTTGTACCATAGCGATAAAGTTGATAGTATTCGAATTAAGTAAGTACGTGGTACGTACGCGTGGCCTAATCGAGAATCGTTTCATCTTTTACCGTTAATTAGAAATGCAGATACTTTCATTAACATCAGATCAAAGAACATGAAACGCTAAAATATCGTGGCATATTTTCTATGCAAGATCGATTTTATTTCACGCCGTAGTCTAGTTGACGATGTAGTTTAATTGTATTACGTTTGAGGTTATAGTTTTGAAATTAGTGAGTAATTTGCAGCTAATTTCATAATGAAAAAATGTACTTTAATCGGAAAAAATAATTAATTAATTTTTTCGCCCAATTTAAAATCAGCTTGAATATCTTGGAAACGGTTTAGCTTATAAAGCTAATTCTCATTATAAAACAAAAGAATTTCACTAAAAAAATTTTCACTTTAGGTTTTAGAAAAATTATGTTTTATTTTTGATACAATAACATCAAAATTTGAGTTATATATATATATCGTGCATGTTCACTAACTTGAATCAAATTATTACTGCACATAAATGATTGTACGTCAGATTTATGAAAAGATTACCTTCGCTTGCTTATTAAATAATAAATTTTTATGTACTTTATTTTATTTATATTTACTGAGTTTCTCATTACTAAAAAAAAAAAATAACCCTGTTTTTGGTAATTTACAGAACCCAAAATCTTATAACTAATATTAACTCTTGTTTCATTCTCACGATCAAATCGATCATCTTTAGATAATAAACTACCAAAATACACAAATTTATCTATTACATCCAGTCGTCAAGTCATCCTTCTTAAAAACTAATACTTTGCATTTATCAATGTTCAACACAAGATTCATATTATTACCTACAACATTAATTTTATCAATCGTCCTTCTCAGTTGTTCTTCTATTACTATAAACAAAAATATTGTTTTCAAAAATGGTATTAAATTACAATATTAAAAAATCTTTCTAGTCAAAAGTGTCAAAATTTACGACATAACGATTTTCTAAGGCATGTTGCAAAACTTGAAGATACTGTAATAATTGCAAGATCAATCAATATTAACAGCAAACTGGTAAGAGTATCAATAAAAATTTCTGAAGAAAAACATAATATCAATCAGTGTCAAAACAATGATTTAAATAAAATTTAGTTTTCTTTAATCAAAAATTTATAAATTTCAAGATCTAGTTGCTCATTTGTTGCCTAGTAACTTGTTTTCATGTTCTGTTTATTTACTGTAAATGTAATTTCTATCTTTTTTCCTGGAGAAGTTGCACGTTCAGTTCGTCGAAACATTGATTTATTAATGAATTATTACAGAACTAGAACCTAAAGCCGTTTTATTGTAATATTGTTATTAGATATTTTTGTTTATTTATCTATTTTAGTTAGTTTATCTATCTTGCAATTTTAGATTATTTATCTATACTTTATTTAAAATGATAATTTAATTTTAACTAATTAGTATGTAAAGAAAATAACTAATATTATTAGAAATATCATTTAATTAAAATATTTATCTAAAATTTAGTCAAATAATTCGAATTAGATAAAATAGCTTTTTTTTCTGTGTGCATTAATTAATATTAATATATACAAAATCAACAGCTAAGCACTTATCTAACCAAACTGAATCGATCAGTTTCGGCTCTTTATTTGGGTTGTTAGTTCCCTTCGACAGGCGACACGATGTGTAACAAGTTGCGGGTAAGAGTTCAAAGGTTTACAAGTTACATAGGTCAAGTGATTTAGGTTTGACACTGTACTTGCGAGCTTGCTTTCCTTGCTTCTTATTATCGTTTCGTTATTAATAATAAAGTCAACCTTACCGATATCGGTTCGATTGGATAGTTTCGATAAGAATATGCTTTTTTTAACTAGTTCGTTAAAAGTAGTTGATATTTAGTATTATATTTATAATATTATCACTGCATAATATTATATATTTATTTAATTTTTTTTTTTTTTTAGTTTTTATATCGAGAATATTTTTCAAATAAACATGCGTAAGTCTGAATTAACTAATGATAGAGTTTCAAGCTAGTTCTGTAATAAAAATCTAAATGTCTTTATGATATTTTTTTCTATAAATATCTCAATATGAGTTGACAACATATATTTATATATATATATATATATATATATATATAAAAATTGAAATAATTTATTATATATATATATATATATATATATATATATATATATATATATAATAAATTATTTCAATTTTTTTTTTAATTTATGTTTCTATATTTAAAAAAGGGAAATATATAAATGCACTTGAATTAAAATAGAATGCACTTGGTTAGTTTGGATACTTTCCACTATAAATTAGATACTTTGTACTTTGTACAACCTAAATTTTAATTTAAATAATTTGCACTATAAATTTGATACATTCTACTATAAAAGCTACGAAACCCTATCATCTGCGCCACTGTTGGCGTAGGGTAGATTAGGTTAGGTTTAGGTTGTTTCATTATGTTATTATTCAATATAGGCGCTTATCTCATCGGCGCTTATCTCATTGGCGCAAATAATAAGTATCGACTGGCGTAAATGATTGACAGCCCTCAAAGTGGAATGTATCCATTTTATAGTAAAATGTAATTAATGCAAGTGATAATATTTTTTTTTTTTGCAGTATGTTTTTTCAAAGTTAAAATATTTTTTTAAAGTTGAATAAATTTAATTATAGTGGAATTTTTTTTTGTGCAATATATTTGTTATGTGTGCAAATTGTTCTTATCAAAGAGAATATGATTTAAATTAAGATGAACATATTCTAAATTATAGTGCAGTTAATTCCAAGCTTCTAAAAAATAATGAAATAATTTTTGTATCTGTCAGTTGCGTGAAATTTTATATATTGCTATTTCTTTTATCTAAATATCTGTCTAAAATTGTTTGCAACTGTACTGCAGGTGTCATTTTTTCTGATTATCTTTGTTGCTACATAATATTTTAAAGTTTTAAGCGGACCTTACACGATCATTGGGAATGACATTCAGAACGAAAATTGACATTTTGATTGAAGGTGTATAGGTCTAAGAACTGAGAAATAGATTGACAAATTTCCAAATATTTTAAAAACCGAGCTTCAATCGCAGGAAGTGGCAGAGAAACTGACAGTCTGAATGCTTCTCCCAGTCGCAAAAAATCTTACAGTAACCGCTAATCTGTCTTACGAACTGATTTATCATAACTGTATTTATTCTGGATAAATATGGTGTCAACATGGTGATCAACGTGTTAAAATTAAAACGTAAAGTAAAGTAAAAAAACTTTACTTTACGGTTATGTAATCGATTTTCTTCAAACTTCTCATATTGTTAATTTTGCACATTTTATGAACGTAAATCACAAAATTATTGTGCGGAAATGATATTTACAATATTAATAAAATAAACCTCAAATTAAACTTTTTACCTGACCTACCCTGCAATGAGCGCCACTTATATGTCAACTACAGCCATTGCATTATACGAATAACCTATGTTAAAATGAGTTTTCAAAATAAGTTTTAACATTATAAATATCATTTCCGCACTAAAATTTTGCGATTTATATTCATAAAATGTGCAAAATTAACGGTATGTAAAGTTTAAAGAAAATCGATTACATAACCGTAAAGTAAAGTTTAGCCAAATATTTAAATAAAAAAAATATTTTTAATATACTACGTTTTTAAAACGAACTAAAAAGAAAAAATAATTTCTCTCTTAGAAAAACGTGGAGCGCATGCAATAGTAAAGAATACGCCCCACGTTTTTCTAGGATAGAAATTATTTAGGAATTTTACTCAGTTTTTGTGTTAATAATGCTTTTAACTAATAGCGATATTAATAGGGACTGTGGATATAGACCATCCTAATTATTTAATGACTAAATTATTTAAATATAATATATAAAGTCAAATTTGTATTATTTATTTTTTTATAAAAGTTACGAAAATATAGAAATTGATATAGCAGTCATTGAATTATTAAATCTTTTTTTTTTATTTCTTTTAAAATTGCAAGTATCTTTTAAAAATTCAGCCAGGATAAGTTAGGTAAAAATGCTAATATGTATATTTTTTTAAACAAAAACAAAAAATATAAAAAAGAAGTAAAATCTTCAAAAGTGCTAGCAAAAATAAAGGTTATTCAATATTTCTGCGACAAAACTATACCTAATTTAAAATTTAAATTTTTGAAATCTTTGATAAGTTCTTGTTTAGATATCAGATTTATGGATAATAGTAACAAAACAAATTTTACACTATATTGTATAACAATTGCACAAGAATTTAAAACAATAATGCGCATTTTTTTTACAATAAAATATTTTTTTTAATATGATATACAATGCAAAAAAGTTTAATATAAATGCCATAAATTAAATAATACGTTTGAAATAGACAATTTAGATTGTATTAGGTATAATTAACTCTTGAAATTAGTAAAATCCATAAAAATAAATATTTCTTATCTGAATTTTAAACGCTATCTTAAAATGCAATTTAAGATACATACAACTTGCGTTCAGAGTTTGAAGTATAAGAATTCAAAAGAATTTGGTTTAATCCTCGTATTCAGAGTAAATCTAAAGAGATTCACAAATTCCGAGAGCGGTTGTGTGGCGGTAGAAAGCCTGGTGCGTATTTTGGGCCAAAATCACGTCACTAGGGCACCATAAATTAGAGACTTGTAGTTCCCCAATGGGTCGCTGAAATAACTCGCACACAACGCTACGCCGACAGACTAAACTTTTGTTCAGCACGCAGCACCCCGACGCCTAATTACGACAAACAAATTTTCCGACGCCCGTCTACATTTTTAGCGAGATTTTTTATTGTTTGCATTAATAAGTTTGCGCGAAAAGTTTTAAATAAAATTTAATCTTTTGCGTGATTTTTAAAAACATATTAAGTAATTTTTTATATATGTAAAATAATTACATTAAAATTAAATTTGTTTCTCTGGATTTTAATTATTTACAAATACCTACACTTTTTAAGCAGCATATTTTTTTACAAAGGTTATTAGTTTAAAATATGTCGAAACTTAAATGGGCTTGATTACTATAACAGAATTTTTATATTTTAATTACTTCATGTTGCAATTCTATTCACATTTCATAAGAATGATAGCGTTACATGATATTTTGTCTTTTTCTAGCAAATTAAATGTCTCTTTTGATACAAAAATACAAAATGCCAAAAGAATTTCAGTATTAGTTTATTCTGTTACTTACAATAAAATATACTACAAATATTATGATCTTAAATTATATATTTATAAAAATAAATAATACAATGCTGTTTTGCTCTCTACATTGATGTATAGTAATAAAAAAATTACTGCTGTAAAAATAAAATTTTTACGTGAGATATGTGGTGTAACTAGAAGAATCGAGTAAGAAATAGATTAGTGTATAATTTGTGTGAAATTAAACATCCGTGGACATCCGATGAGTAGTTGGAATGGTATGATTGAGAGTGTTTTGCGTAAGCAAAAGTTTCCAAATAGTAGGAATAAAAGAGCATGTATAAAAGGTAGCATGACTGTGGATGAAGCTAAAGTCTAAAGTCCTAACCACTAGACTACGAGTCGACGACAAGACAAACGCATTTTCCAATTATATGTTTGTTTATTAGTCACGGCCGCAAGAGGTCCCGGGTTTGTAACCCGGCGAAGCCAATACATTTTACCAAATTTATTAATTTTTTTAATTACATATTAGCTCATTGTGATTAAGTGGAAATTAAAATATTTGTAAAAATCATTATTATTGTTATTTTACATACATACTTTGTGAATCTGTATATGCAAATTATTAGTAATAAAAATTAATTAAAATGAAAATTATGTACATATTACAAAATCACATAAAAGTTTCTAGAAATAAATACATTAAAATCATTTACAAATATTCATATATATTTATTATTTTTAAATTAGATTTCGAAAATATTTTAATTCTAATGAATATTTTATCAGTTCCCTTATTTCTTAAGTGATATATGAAGCTCTATATATTTGAGATACTGATTACATAAGCGCGGTAGCCGAGCGTGTTTAAGCGTCAACATAAAGCCCGTATGACACGATGCATTTTTCTGTGCATTAAAATGCAGATTTTTATGCCGCATTTTAATCCAAAAAAAATGCATTGTGTCATACGGAAAAAGCATGCATTAAAATGCAATAAAAAATGCATATAAAAACCAAGCGCGTGCTCTAGCTTGGTGCATGATTTTGTGTGAAATCGGCGTCGTAAAGATGCGCAGTCGTTCACTTGCTTTTTTATCTGTCAGCAGTGAGGTTACACTATTCAGCGCCTGAGTTTTACTATTTTAACTGACTATAATTTTTGTAGCTGAATTTTGTCGTTTTTTTTTTTTATTTATTCATATATTTTTATTATATAATTTCATTTTATTTTTTTTTTGTTAATTACGATTGTTTTATTTATGGTTATTGTCTTGTTAATTATAGTTAATTATTGTTTTATTTATCTATTATTAGTGTTTTGTTTGCTATTTATTATTGTATTGAAAATTTCTATAATGCATTGATAGATCAGTATAAAAATTATGAATGTTTGTTCATGTTTGACCAACTTTAATAAAAATTCAAATTGTTTATTTGACAAACTGTTGTACCAGTAATTATAAATATATAATTTTATTAACAAATTTTACTTTTCATTGTTTATGGTTCTGAACCAATAGTTGACACTTTGACAGTCAATTAAAAAAACAAAAACATTTGATATTACTTATTTTTTTAATTTCAATTCTACTGTAAACGCGGCGCGAACCAAGAACTTTTACTCCTTAATATTTTTGTTGTTTCATCTAAATAATAATTTTTAGTTTTCAAATCATATTAGCTGGAACTCCTTTTTCGAGAGTAAATTATTATAATTATTATAATTTTTTTTAATTACGAATATATATTCTTGCTCGCTGATTTATCTAAATTTTACTTTATTTATGTAAAATTTATATGAAATAGCAATTTCATTTCAACTAATTTGTATGTAAATAATAAAATTGTTAAATAAAAAGACTTTAGGATTTAGTTATGTATAAATAATGTAAAATTTAAAGATATAGTACTACAATAATTGTAGGACCCATCAATATTAACAGTAGATTGATAAGAGAAACAATAGAAATTTATAAAGAAATAGATAACTTTTAAGAAATAAAATAACGATAAAGTTATATTTATTAAAAACACTTGGTTAGTTTCACAAATTATTTATTTACTCTACGATCGTTTCGACCTTTCGGTCATCGTCAGGAGATACAAAAAATCTTACAATTATTCATATATAAATACTGTACAAAATGTGGTGGGGAAACAAATACAAATATTGAAAAAATTATTTTTATTGTTAACAGTAAATTAGCCAGGTAAAATAATGTTTACAAGGGGTGAGTCGGATAGATCGGTATATTCATTGACTATATTTTCTTTCGCTGTAAATGCTTTATTAATAGCTAAAGATTCTAGCAAATTTAGTTTATGGCTTTTTTCTTCAACAAATAGAATTTTATAATCTCCTAGAAATTTATGTTGGTTTGAAATACAATGTGTGGAAAAACCTGTAGTATTTTTGTTATTAGCTATAGATTTTTGGTGTTCATAAATTCTTTGTTTAAACGTTCTTCCTGTCTGACCTACATAAAAGGCATCGCAATCATTACAAAATAATTTCTAAACACCAGATAATTCATCTGATTTTAATTTTTCTTTATTATTAACTAACAATTTTCTTAAATTTACTTTGTTGGTTGTTACTATATTTATATTTTGTTTATTTAAAGCTCGTTTGACATTGTTCGAGATTTTGTCTAGAAATAGATAACATCAATCAAATATCTGAAGGCACTGATTTTAATCAAATTTGACTTCCTTTAATTAAATTTTATAATCTAGTTACTTATTTTGTTACCTATTAACTTGTTTCTATGTTATGTTTATTTATTAAGTCATTTGTATCTTTTTTTTTCTGAAAGTCGATTTTTAATTAAAATTAATACAGAACTAAATTCTAAAGCCTTTTCATTTTAATATAATAACTTTTAAAAGATTTTTACTATGTTAATAAAACTATTATTACAGAAAATGTTATCAAATTTAATACACCATATCATCTAAAATTTGGCCATCTAATTCGAATTAAATGAAATGAATTGAAATTCAATTTACATTTTTAAAACACATTTATAATATAAAATATTTTAGTTAAAATTATGTCCTATTTCTAACAGCATTATTAAATAAGTATTTGTAGGTTTAAAATTCGGATAGAAAAAAAGTCAGTATTTTTGGATCAAGGTAGGTGATGGATTAGAATAAATCCCATTTGGGTTTCATGGCAATCTTTTCTGTAATACATCTTACAGTAGACAACTGAGATACTGACATCCAATTTTTATTTTATCTCTTTACCAAAAAATCCAATATACTAGAAAAAAATATTTATATCTTTTTAACTTTTTATATACTTATGTTGATATTTAGCGTTATGGAAAATACAAAATAATATTTGTAACTGATAAATAAAATTAATATTTTTTTACAAAAAATTACTAAATTAATAATTAATAAATTTTTTATGCTTGTATTTTTTCTGTATTTATAGTATTTTTAGACAAATTTATCTGTCATAATTATTTATACTTACATTTACAAAATAATTTTTTGTAACACATATTTTCATTCTAATTATTTAAGTTACAAACATTTAAAAATCTTTAAAGAAATTTAACTATTATAATCTAAAATAAAAATGTTTTTGGATTAAGTTTTGTATATACTATATTTAAATTAAAAACTCGACCTCCTCGTTATACTCTACGAACATTATCACCAAGAAAAAATGTGCAATATATCAATTGTATATTTTTTCCTGATGATGATATACATAGAGTTTTAAATAAAATATATACAGAACTTAATACGGAAGCTTTTTTATTTTAATATAATGAGTTCTGAAAGATTTTTACTATATTATAATCTAGTATAGTTACACAACTTTACTGAAAAACTAAATTATTGATTAAACAATAAAATTTTAATTACATTGCATTTATTATTGCTATATTAATAGAAGGAAAAAAAATTAAAACACGTAAAGGTCACAAAGTTTTTTTTTGTTTAATGTTATAAATAATTACTCTTACATGTTATTCAATATAACTATGTCATTTGAGAATTTCTGTTGCTGTTTTTGTTACTAGAAATTTAACAATATTACACAATTTAAAATTAAAAATTTTCGCCAAATGTAGTTTGGTTTAGGACCACAAGTTCTGTGTTAAAACATAACATTAATTTCTAGATAAATAAGCTAGTATAATGTATAGATAAGACTGGATGTTTAATATAAAAATATCACGTTTAATTTAACATAAATTTCAATTTTAAATCGTTGAGATCAAAGTGCCAATTCTAATATAAAAATCTACATTTGATTTAAATTATATATAAAGTTACTAAATATATCACAAAATACTAGAAACAAAAAAAATGAAAAGATTTGAAATTATAATTTCAATCAATACCTGCTCGAAACCTGAATTTATTTTGTCTAAAAATAAATATATAGAATTGGAAACTCATGCGGAATTTTCTCAGTATTTCGTCTCCAATATATTACTTCATCAAACTCGGTATTATGAGTTTTGTGCTAACCAATAAAAGTTAGTCTACGCGACACAAACATTGACACACACATACACAGACTCAACGACATAACGACGTACGCAAGAAAAGACGAACTAGGTATATGGATGCGGAATTCTAGAATCCGGGTTTCGGGACGCGCTACTCCCCATTGGCCGTCAATTCCGTTTAATATCAACCGGTGCCGGCCAGTCACGTGATTGGGACTGTAATGTGCTAACGTGTCCCATGAAATTATTATACGGCTAATCAGTGACGTTCGTGATTTGGGCCCGCTATAAACTTTCGAATTCAAAGCTAGTAAAATTATTAAGGGAAATTAATTACGTATTGTAATGACTTATTTTGGATTAATTTAAATTTGTAATTTTTGATAATTAATAATATGTATATTATTACAAAGATGAAATACTAAAGATTAAATTGATAGTAAAGATATGAATCTTGTGTTGAATGTTGATAAGTGTAAAGTTTTAGTTTTTGAGAAGGGTGACTTGATAGCTGAATGTAATGCATATATTGATGGTGCACGTTTAGAGCAGCTAGATGAATTTGTGTATTTGGGTAGTTTGCTGTCTAGAGATGGCCGTTTTGATCGTGAAATTGAAAAGAGAGTAAATGCTGGTTGTAAGGTTGTAAGGCTGGAATGTAAATGTTTCCAAAGAAGACCGTTTGAGTATATACAATGCAGTTTTGGTGCCTACGTCGATGTATGGTAGTGAATGTTGGGTTTGGTTGCAAAAGCAAAAACGGAAAATGACTGCTGTGGAAATGAGATTTTTACGTGGGGTATGTGGTGTAAATAAGAGAGATCGGGTACGAAATATATTAGTGTATGATGAGTGTGAAATTGAAAAAAAATGTTGTAGCAAAAGTTGGTCTTAGTCAGTTAAGATGGTTCGGACATGTTGAGCGAATGTCTAATGAACGTTTGGTTAAAAAGATTTATTTGAATGATTTTGATGATATACGTTTGCGTGGGCGTCCGATGAGTAGTTGGAGTGGTATGATTGAGAGTGTTTTGCGTGAGCGAAAGTTTCCAAGTAGTAGGCATAAAAGAGCATGTATGAGAGGAATTATGAATGTGGATGAAGCGAAAGTTGCTTGTTTGGATAGGAATGTTTGGGGGCGACTGATTTCGGAATGATAAAAAAAGTTTGTGCCACACCCTGTTGGGTACATGGCGTGATTGTGTATGTATGTATGTATGTAAATTGATAGTTAACCTATATGATATTGACTGTTTTTTGAAATTAAATAAAAGATATTTTAAATGTATTTACAGCAGAACTATTATAGAGGTTTGTTGTTGGGACTGTAGAGAAGAAGATTGTGAAAATATTACTGTTTTAGGACTGCATCAATCACTAATACTATATTGTAAAAAGAAAGAGTATATATTACATTAAACAAAAATAATTAAAGAATAAAACGGCTTTAAGTTCTAGTTCTATAATAATTTAATAATAAATCAACGTTTCAACAAACTGAACATGCGTCTTCATCAGGAAATAAGATAGAAATATTATTTATAGTAAATAAACAAAATATGGAAATAAGTTACTAGATAACAAAATAAGTAACCAGATCATGAAATTCACACTGACTAATGTTATCTTTTCTTTATAAATTTCTATTGCTGCTCTTATTAATCTGCTGTTAATATTGATTGGTCTTGTAATTATTACAGTATCTTCAAACTGAACAACATAAAAATTTTCTAACGTACAACAGTACATTCAGTTCGTCGAAACGTTGATTTATTAATAAATTATTACAGAACTAGAACCTATAGTCGTTTCATTCTAATACAATAAGTTCTGAAAGATTTTTTACTAATTAAAAATATTTCTATCCTGAGGCGATCTTAAACTACCCTTTACTTATCATTGAAATTGACCGAAGTTTTTTATTTTATATTGCTACTCATAGCATTAAATTCAATGTATTCAAAATATATCGTAATAAGAACATAGCAAAATTTTAAATATTTGTTTAATAATTTATGTATATATTTACATTGTTATTTTTATTTTTTGTAAATGTTATCTACATAAAAATTATACATTTAAAATTAAAAATAAAAATAAACACACAACTCTTGGTTTTTTGTTTCAAAATTATTATTTTATTAATACGATGTACATTTCGGCTTATTAGGCCATCATCAGGTGACGAAAATGTAATACAAAAAATTATACATTTCTAACTATATATACTAATACTTAAACTAAAACATAATTGTACTAGGGACCTAAAATGGTTTTAGCAGTGGGGATAAAAATAAGTCGGTTTGTTCATTTATTAAGATTTTATTATCAGCCAAGGCTGTTTGTATTTCCATCGCTTCTAAGAAATTCATTCTAAGACCCTTGTCGCAAATATGCAATACTTCCATATCCTCAATAAAACATTTGTGTCCTAGATCTAAACAATGTTTGGCTACATTTGAGTCGGTTTTTTCCAGCCTAACCGACCTAATGTGTTCGTTAAAACGTGTCTGAAAAGCTCTTCCTGTCTGACCGAGGTAAATAGCCGAGCAATTACCGCAATTTATTTTATAAATACCGGATTGGTTGAGAATATTTTTATTAGTTATTTTATTATTTACTATTGAATTTTTTAGTTTGTTTTTGTTATAAAATGCAGAAACAATATTTTTTGATTTTAATTGGTTTGCAATTTTTAAACTTGTACTACCGACATATGCTATTTTTCTATAATTTATTTCTTCTTTTGTTTCTGTTTTACCATTGTATAAAGAGTGTACATTTTTATTTTTTAACTTTCGCTTTAACATGTTATCTACTATAGATGTACTATACCCGTTATTTTTCGCAATTAATTTTATAATATTTAATTCATTTTTAAAATCTATTTTATCTAATGGAATATTTATTAATCTATGTATCAAACTATGGAACACTGACAATTTTATATTTAGAGGATGACTAGAATCAAATGGTATTACTGTATCTGTTTGTGTTGGTTTACGGTAGATTTTAAATTTTAAATTGTTATTTTCACGTCTGATATTTAAATCTAAAAAATTTATAGATGCATTATCTTCTTTTTCAATTGTAAAATTTATGTTATTATCTAAGGAATTAATAATTATTAAGAATTGATTGAGTTGTCTCTCTGTTCCAGTCCATAGACACAAAATATCATCTACGTATCTGAACCATTTTAAAACACATTTAGTTAGAGGTTGATTGGAGGCAAATAACAATTTTTCTAAATTGTCCATAAAAATATCCGCTAACAAAGGAGAAAGGGGAGAACCCATTGGGAGCCCATCATTTTGTTGATAAAAATTATCATTAAAATTAAAGTAATTTTGATTAAGACATAATTGTAATAAATTAATTAATTCTGTTTTATGTGCGCTATTTGATATATTATTGTTTAAAATCTGTTTTAATGAATTTAAAGGCACCGATGTAAATAAGCTTGTAACATCAAAAGACACTAATTTACAATTGTTAGGTACTGTAATATCTTTAATTTTACCAACTAATTCTAAGCTATTTTTTATTGTATATTGTGGTTTAAAATCTAAATACTCCGGTAAAATAGAATTGAGTCATTTACATAATTTATATGTAGGTGCACCAATAAAACTAACGACTGGCCTAAAGCTTATTTACATCGGTGCCTTTAAATTCATTAAAACAGATTTTAAACAATAATATATCAAATAGCGCACATAAAACAGAATTAATTAATTTATTACAATTATGTCTTAATCAAAATTACTTTAATTTTAATGATAATTTTTATCAACAAAATGATGGGCTCCCAATGGGTTCTCCCCTTTCTCCTTTGTTAGCGGATATTTTTATGGACAATTTAGAAAAATTGTTATTTGCCTCCAATCAACCTCTAACTAAATGTGTTTTAAAATGGTTCAGATACGTAGATGATATTTTGTGTCTATGGACTGGAACAGAGAGACAACTCAATCAATTCTTAATAATTATTAATTCCTTAGATAATAACATAAATTTTACAATTGAAAAAGAAGATAATGCATCTATAAATTTTTTAGATTTAAATATCAGACGTGAAAATAACAATTTAAAATTTAAAATCTACCGTAAACCAACACAAACAGATACAGTAATACCATTTGATTCTAGTCATCCTCTAAATATAAAATTGTCAGTGTTCCATAGTTTGATACATAGATTAATAAATATTCCATTAGATAAAATAGATTTTAAAAATGAATTAAATATTATAAAATTAATTGCGAAAAATAACGGGTATAGTACATCTATAGTAGATAACATGTTAAAGCGAAAGTTAAAAAATAAAAATGTACACTCTTTATACAATGGTAAAACAGAAACAAAAGAAGAAATAAATTATAGAAAAATAGCATATGTCGGTAGTACAAGTTTAAAAATTGCAAACCAATTAAAATCAAAAAATATTGTTTCTGCATTTTATAACAAAAACAAACTAAAAAATTCAATAGTAAATAATAAAATAACTAATAAAAATATTCTCAACCAATCCGGTATTTATAAAATAAATTGCGGTAATTGCTCGGCTATTTACCTCGGTCAGACAGGAAGAGCTTTTCAGACACGTTTTAACGAACACATTAGGTCGGTTAGGCTGGAAAAAACCGACTCAAATGTAGCCAAACATTGTTTAGATCTAGGACACAAATGTTTTATTGAGGATATGGAAGTATTGCATATTTGCGACAAGGGTCTTAGAATGAATTTCTTAGAAGCGATGGAAATACAAACAGCCTTGGCTGATAATAAAATCTTAATAAATGAACAAACCGACTTATTTTCATCCCCACTGCTAAAACCATTTTAGGTCCCTAGTACAATTATGTTTTAGTTTAAGTATTAGTATATATAGTTAGAAATGTATAATTTTTTGTATTACATTTTCGTCACCTGATGATGGCCTAATAAGCCGAAATGTACATCGTATTAATAAAATAATAATTTTGAAACAAAAAACCAAGAGTTGTGTGTTTATTTTTATTTTTAATTTTAATTATGTTTCAACAAGTGCCTACAGCCGTGTCCATCCAAATTAATTATACATTTATTTTCATAAAAAGTATAATATGAAAAAGTATCTTGTTTGGTTTCCAGCTTAGAAAAATATTTATTATAAATTATATTGAATATAAAATGTTTTAATAATATATGAGTTATTTTGATCCTTCATAAAAATAAATTTGATAAAAATATTATTTTTAAAGTAGACAGATTACTTTAAGATTTTTCATATAATTAAGAAAATCTGTTTTATGAATTGCTTTTCCATTTTGTATGTCAAATGGTACATTAATCATTTTTCTGAATATTTCCTACAAGAGCATTGTAATGTAAAATTTTATTATGAATTAATGGATTTTTTGAGAAAACATTAGTTGTATTTTTGACACGTGAAATATTACGGAATTATATTTAAAAATTCTAGACTTACACAAATATTTTTTTGTCTGATTTCATGAACACGACTTAAAATTTAAGAAAGTGTAAATTAAGTTTTCAGAGTTAAGTACGTAGTTAAGTAACTTCTCTACAGAAATGGAGTTAAAATTTAAACTTGAGTTAAAGTAATATTTCCACTTTTATTTGACATTTTACTTATTTTATATACTTATTTTAAATATTAACGAAAATTACTTTATAACTTTTTTTATGGAACATTTTACTAAAATTTCAGTGACGTAGATTTTTTTCTAGTACCACTTTTTAGTTAAAATATTAACTGTTAATTTTTTAATAGATACAAATTTCAAAAAATATTTAGAGTGCATGATATATACATACAAACTCACGTCATGTACTTCTAAAAGTCTATTTATTTAGAGTTTATTTTTATTTTTTTGTAATTTAAAATAAAATGTTTATTATAAAAAATTACTAATTTAATTTTTTAAATAATATAAAATGTGTATATTAAAATTGAATAACTATTCGAAATTAGTTTAATATTCTTTTTAAATTTAAGAAATATTTAATATCAAATTTAACTTTTTGTTTACCGGTGTTTATGTAAGAAAACTACCTTAAAAACATAAATTATTGATATAAGAATAATATAATATTTTATATTTCAAAAAAAAAATAATCCTGTGATAAATAAAGAGTAGCCTACCTAAAAAATAATATCACAGACACAAGTTATGTTTTTTCAGTTATTATTTTTTACATTACTAATATATATATATATATAATCTAATTTGTCTTGACTGAACAACAATAGATAAAAAAGCAGTCTGTTAGACCGTTAGATAAATGAAACTCAATTGAAATACTATTCAAGCTTTCGATATATTTTATATTATCATCAGGGAGCTACAACAACATACATATAATTAATATAACATTCTTTTTAGCACATGTTTCACTTACAATTCGCATAACAGAGAAAATGCATTCTTTGGAGTAAAGAAAATCATTTTCATTCCAATAAATATTTTTTTCAATAGTGGCAAATAAATATCTATTTGATTTAAAGGTATTTATTTATTACTGACAAATAATTATTTTACAATAAAGAGCTTGTATATTTAGTCTAAATAAATTTATTTAAAATAAAAAAATATATATGTTATTGAAATTTATTTATTAATATCAAAGAAACGTTTTTCTCCGTGTGCAGAGACAGTAGATACTGAATTACTTTAATGAACAAAACATTTTTTAAACTTTCATATTGATGATATAAAATATATCAAAAGTTTGGATAGTATTTCAATTGCGTCTTATTTATCAAAATCCCTAACAGACTGCTTTTAACCGACGAAATATATATATATATATATATATATATATATATATATATATATATATATAATTTCTTTCTATTTTTACAAAATTTGAAACATACTAACATTATTGATAGCATAATAAAAACTGCTTACAAATACACATAATACTCTAACAAAAATTAAAATTCTAACACATAAAAATCAGATTATTTTATAATTTTATATTACATCAATACCGCAATAAACTTTCCTAACTAACTACCTAACCTAACTATTGCATCAACCTCCCTATCGCATAAACCGCGCGCACCTAGTGCCCTAATAAAATCCGAAAAATAAACTGGAAAAACAGCGCACCCAGCATAAATCGAGGAGAACAACCTTGACGGCGGGGGTGGCCGCGTCGCGGCGTCCACTGTTTCATTATTCAGAGCGTGCGACAGCCCGGTCGATATGTACACGGAGAACATTTACCGCCCTCCAACCCGGAATAACGCTCACCCCTCTCGACCCGCCGAATTTCACTCGGGTGGCCGAAGTTCAAATTCATATGCCCTGGAGCTGTGGCGCAAATCATCCGTCACATCGTGTCACATCAGCCTTCATATTTAGAGCTACCAGAGCAGTTATTAGCCGGAATGGAATTGGTCGACGGTGCGCTTTGATTCGGAAGCGTAATGAGCTATGATTATTTTACGCCTGGCTGTGGTGGATGGTACGCGAGAAAAGTAAACTTTAGTGTTTTTTGTTGTTATTCCGTTATAACTTTTTGAAAAATATTTTTAAAATGGTGTAGTTAATATCTTCTTTTTTAGTGATTAAATTTCCCGACTGGTATTACATATTTAGATTTTGAGTGTTTTGATTGTTAATTCTTGTGCCTAGATTTCATAACAAAATTGAAGTCTTAGTAAAAATCGAAATTGGACAAAATAAACTGCTGTGACCATTACACAACCGACTCGTGATTGTATTCAATAAATTTATGGAATATAAATATTTTAATTACAACTACTGTAATCATGGTAACTAAAAATATAACTGTCTTGACATAAATATGTCATCTATTTACAGAATTATATATATCATAAAAATGTGAAAAATATTACAAATAAAAGTTGTTAGCTATAACTTGTTTAGCAAGTTTTGTTAAATAAATTTTTCCGAAATATATCTGTTTTGCGAAATATTTGTAAAATACATAAAAGTGACATTAGTAAACTACCACTTCCGGTTGGCAGATCTTTACCAAAAGTTATATTTACCTTCGAAGCTTAAATATGACAACCCGTTCAGCTGAATTCGCTCTACGCAGATTGACAGAAGAACATCACGCTAGAAACAGTTGTTTCGTGTTAATATAAGTCTAATTCGTGTTTTACTGTAAAAATTTCGATATGTCAAATTTGGTATGATTAAAATACCTTCTTTATCATATGTGATACGACAGTCGGTCAAAATACAATTCCCAGACAGTTCCCACAAATGATGGTGCCTCACAAATGCATAACAATATGATTTTACTTTGACATCACCAACTCGAAATACTTGCGCTAGATAAAATGCATTTGTTTGCATTTCCAATTTATGGTCATTTACTGAAACTACATTGCCTGTTTTTTATTTAATTATAAATTATTATTAGTTCAAATAACTTTTTTTTTAAAAAAAATATGAAAATAGAAATACATATTTAAAAATGTCAAATCGTAAATTTATTAATCAACTTAAAAGTATAATTTGCAAAAAAAAAAAATATCGAAAACAAAGTATTATATTACGGAATTTATTTATTAATTATAAAAAAAAACTTAATTTTTCGTGCTGACCAGAGCATTCTTTCAAGAGCCTGTAACACAAACATGTTTTCTTTTTTAATAATTAATAAATAAATTGCGTAATGTAAACTGCATTTTCAATATCTTTTTTTCTTCAAATTTAAATAATAGTTGATAAATAAATGAAACAATATTAAAAATAAATCAAAATTTAAATAACACGAATAACATCAACAACATCAGTTTCCTAACTACAAACAAAAATTCATGTAATCTATAAACATCTTGCAAAAGATTTTATTTCATATCAAATGTAAGCATTTATAATCTTCCGTAGTTATTATTACTACTTTGACTGCAAGGAAAAAGTAGTATAGCGTTTGGCACGGTGTCTGTAACATTTTCAAAAAAAAAAAAATTGTAGAGAAATCCTTCATATAGCCTCTAGATGACGAATCTGAACTTAGTTTAGTGTATGGATGTGCGTCGTCAGCTCGCTCGCTCGGTCGTCAGACCAAATTTTGTGATCGCAACTCCTCCTAGACGGTTCAACCGATTTTAATGAAATTTTCAGGATAAATTTGTCTAGTGCCCAAGATGGTCATGTGATTTTGTTTTTTTCCAGTGATGCCAACTTTCCGAGAAAAAAATTACTAAAGTTTTTAAAAATTCATATTGGCTACGTTATTTATCCGATTTTGATCAAATTTTCATAAAAGATTTCCCTAATGCTCCCATTAATTACATAATTTTATTAATATTCAGTGTTGCCAACTTTCCGAGAAAAAAATTACTAAAGTTTTAAAATTTTTATTATGGCCATGTTATTCAACCGATTTTACTCAAATTTTCACAAAAGATTCTCCTAGTATTCATTTAATTTACGTAATTTTAACAAAATACAGTGTTGCCAACTTTCCGAGAAAAAAAATTAATAAAATTTTAAAAAATTTATTATGACCATTTTATTTAACCGATTTTAATCAAATTTTCATAAAAGTTTTTCCTAGTGCCTAAATAAATTATGCAATTTTAACAAAATACAGTGTTGCCAACTTATCGAGAAAAAAATCACAAAATTTTTTAAAAATTCATTGTGGCTTTATTTATTCGATTTTGATCAAATTTTCAGAAAAGTATCTCCTAGTGCCCACATAAATTATAATATTATTAAAATACAGTGTTGCCAACTTTTCGAGAAATGTCAAAGTAGTCTATATATGGGTTTACCCATATACTTCTAATCTTGTTGTATATATTTTTGTAAATCTTATACGAAGAACATGTCTATGTTACAGTTTCCTAAAGAAGTGCACTTGTCAGCACGAAACGTCAAATTTTTTGATTATTAATAACTAAATTCCGTAATATAAGATGGCGTTTTTGATATGCTGCATTGTAATAGATATGTATCCATTAACAATATGTAGTAAACAATAAACAAAAAACAGTAAACAATATTAAGTAAATCTTTCTTAGAAATGTTTATAATGATTTTTATTTTTAAAATGCAACATGGTTTGCTTTCGAAGTATTTAAGTGGCCAATCTGTGCATAATTATGATGTTAAAATGCAGATAATTTCTGTATTACTAAAATGACTAACAATATATTTCACAATGGATTATTTGATTGAGAGTGTTTTGCGTGAGCGAAAGTTTCCAAGTAGTAAGAATAGAAGAGCATGTATGAGAGGAATTATGAATGTGGATGAAGCGAAAGTTGCTTGTTTGGTTAGGAGTGTTTGGAGGCGACTGATTTCGGGATAATGAAAAGAGTTTGTGCCACACCCTTTTGGGTATATGGCGTGATTGTGTATGTATGTATGTATGTATGTAATAAATTACCGAAATACAGTAAAGGTTCTTCCAAAAATTTAAAAACTTTCAATAAAGTTAATGCAAGTTAATAATTAAGTAAATAATTTAATAAATTTTATGTCACCAATATTGTAAATATGTAAACATGTATTACAGTGTAATTAATTAGCAAAAGCTAAATAAAATTTGATTCTATTCTATTCTATCTTTTTTTACAAATTTAAATAACAGTCGATAAATAACTGAAACCTATAAAAGTATTAGATCCGGTTACAGTAAAATTTCTCTGTTATTTTACAAAGAAATAAATAACTGTTGAAAGATTTACTGACTGAGAATTTTGACATTTGTCAAAACAACTTTCAATATTTTTCATAACATTTATAAATTGGAAAAAGCATTTAAAAATGAATAAAAATAGTGATAGAGGCAAAACTACACAGAATCTAACAAAAAGAATTTGTTAGAAATAGATAATACTAAAATAAAATTTATAGGTTATGAACATTTACCACTTCTAGAATAAAATTTACTAACATGATACTTGATTACGTGGTAATTTACTCGATTAAACAGTTCATCTACTAAGTTTATAGTATGTTACTATAGGAATAAACGTGTTTACTTTTCTAGTAAATTTATCCTGTTGTTTATGAAATCGGGTAAAGTAAATTATTTTTATTAAAATCACTATGATAACATTTAAAATTTGTATTTAATTTTAACAACTGTTTTAATGTCAATGTCAAAATTAATAATGCAACAGCAGTATGCAATTTGTAAAAAATATGAAATTATTTTAACATTTTTTTTTGTTGTTTATTTTATAAAACAATTAAATTTAATCAAAATGAGCAAAAATATATCAAAGCTTGTTTATTTAAAATTTTGTAAAACAACAAAATTCAACAAAAATATAAACGAATATTTATTTAAAAATTAATTGTTTCTCATTTTAAACTAAAACTGTAATTAATTTTTTATATTTGTTATTTCTAAAAATTAATTTACCTTTAACATGGTAAAAAATCTTTCAAACTCATTGTACTCGTATTGAAATAAAACGGCTTTAGGTTGTAGTTTGGTATTAATATTTATTAATAATCGACGTATCGACGTACTCAACGTATATCTTCATCAGGAAAAATTATACAAATGGCATTTACATTAAATAAACAAAACATAGAAACAAGTTACTAGACGTAACAAAATAAGTAACTAGATCATAAAATTTATAAATTTTTAATTACAGGAAGCTAAATTTTATTTAAATCAGTCAATAAATGCCTCAATATAATAATTGCAAGACTAATCAATATTAACAGCAGATTGATAAGAGAAGCAATTGAAATTTATAAAAAAAAAGAAGGTAAAGCCGCTAAGTTAAATAAAATTTGGCTTCCATTAATTAAAAATCTATAAATTTTGTGATCTAGTTACTTATTTGTTACGTAGCAACTTGTTTCTATGTTCTTTGTTATTTACTATAAATGTCATTAGTATCAGTTTTTGTAATGAAGACGGACGTTGAGTTTGTCGAATAGTCGATTATAAATAAATATTTAATACAGAACCTTAAACAAAAGCATTTTTAATTTTATAGTAACTTGTTTGTATGTTTTGTTTATTTACTGTAAATATAATTTGTATCATTTTTTCCTGATATATGTACCTATATTAATACAGAACTACAACCTGACTGAAACCATTTTATTTTAATTTACATTTGTTTTAAGTTTATTACAAAAATTTATTAAACTATAAATATAAAATTATCATAAATACGTATATTCAGTTTAATAATATATTAAATTTGTTTGTATTATAGTAAAATTTCATGTTTTATAACTATCAATTATATTTCAGATTTATAAAATAATTTTCCATAGAACATTTGCAAACCAAATATCAGTAAAAATTTATGTTTCGCAAGGAATTAAAACTTTTTAACTACTTTGTGTAACAAAGTAGCATTTTTCAACAAGTTGTAAAAGTACTAGCAGGTGAATTTCCAGTTCTGTAGCAACGCTACGCTTTCTCTCAATAAAAGTAAATCTAATAAGAAAAAGAAAAATCCGAAGAGCGAAATAAAAATGGTACGGCGACATTCCACAGAGAACGAAATTCTAAATTCGTATCTTCTATATCAGGATATAATCTTATCGTTAGATTTATTGCCTGGTAATAAAACTACGCGAAAATTTGTCGTTCTTAAGTTAATCTTATTGCTAAGACCAAGAATATTTGTAGCTAATTTGTAACATCTACTGGAAATCTATTGTATAGAAATAATTTATTCATGTAATTTGAGTATATTTAACAAATAATTTAAAATTCTTTATTAATTTCTTTAATTAATTTAATCTCAAATTTATTCCTTTCTTTTGTTCACTGACTACTTATCAGTGAGAAAAACTTATTCAACATCTACGTTGTGAACAAAAATGCAAAAAAAATTAATTAAACATATTTTTGCCATAATAATAATGTAGCAAAAAGCAAAATTATTTTTAAAAAGCTGCCAGGATATCTTCGATAAAGTGCAAAATAGGATGTGTTATGATTAAAACTCAATATTTCCAAATGTTGTAATAAACTTATTTTTCAAATAATTTTAAAATTAGCTAATAAAATATTGTCATTTATAAATTTTTTTTTATCCAAATTTTAAACAAAAATAAAAATATTCTTGAATATATTAATTTAATATTATTTAATTTTCATTTTCTTGCTCTTTTTATCAACATTTTGTACATAAAAGTATTAATCTATATAACCACTCACTGTAAATGCTTAGATTTTTATTTGAAATGTTAATTAGATTATAAATATTTTAGTTGTTTATTTTTATTACTTGTGATAAAGATTCACTCCGTCTTTAAATTTTTGTTTTGTAAATAAGTAAATAATAATTACATATTAATAATTTTTATGGGCTATCTATAATTTATAAATTATATATAATTTATTTCATTCCCTGTTCTTTTAAAATTTTGAAGTAAGAATTTTAATTTTTAATTGTGAAATTAAATTAAAATATAAATATGCAGAGAAATTGTGTTCTGTTGTATTATATCTATATCTAGGTAGTAAGAACATTTAACATAGATAGATATAGTATAACTTTTCAATGACAAAACTTAGTTCATATCTATATATCTGTCATTTATATTATGAATTCAGTAGGATCCTAATGGACACTATTATGTTGACCAGTGACGGATTAAGACAGTGTCACGCTCCTAGGTACAAAAAAAAATAATTGAGAAAGCTCGTAGACACAAAATAATAAATTTTATGTTTTTATTTTTGATGTCAATATAGATGCAGATTTATTTATTTTTTACCAATAAAACTATAAGAAAATATTAAAATAAAAGAGTTTTTAGTTATAGTTCTATATTAATATTTATTAATAATCGACGTTCCGACAAACTCAACGTTCGTCTTCGTCAGGAAAAAAAAATAGAAATGACATTTATTTACTATAAATACCATTTATCTTTTTTCCCGATGAGAACGTACATTGCGTTCGTCGAAACGTCGATTATTAATAAATATTAATAGAGAACTATAACCAAAATCTGTGATACAAATATACAATTTCTGACAAATCTGTTGGTATACATTGCATTTCTTGCACTTTTTCATACATTTTCAATAATCAAATTCAAATTCAAGCGAAAATAAACAATGCAACTACCAATTAATGTAAAGTGACGAATATTTTTTAATATGGCCGCCGAATGTGTCAGATTAAATACACTTGTCTAGTTGTAGTTATGTTTGATGCTGCCATCAGTGTATATAGTAACTAACTACTGTATAAAAATATCATTATTGTACTAGCAATATAATGACCGTCTTCAACATAGGTAATATGGTAACGTAATATTAAATGTTATTTATTCGAATTAATGACAAGTGACGTAATAATTTTAACAAATACAATAACGTGAGTTATTTCGTAGACGAGTATTTTATTTTTACAGTGAGGAATATTCGCCAGCGTAATTTATAGCATTTGTATCTATTGGGAATTCTGATAAGGGTGGGGGACGCATTTATTAATCTGTATAATGGATAACGTAACTGTTAAATGTTGTAGTGTTGTGCCATATCTAACGCAATTAGTTTTCTTATCCAAGTGTTGTTTATATCAATTTCTGTTTTCAATTTGTGACTTTTACGCGCAAGTATTATACTTTCCAGAGCGTGTGTTGTTATTTGTTTTGTTGATGAAGAAAACATGTTCTACATTTATCATTTTTATTTGTCTGTATGCAGAATGGAAAATTATGAATTCATGAATTAGAAATGGAGATAAATTAGTCTGAATTAATAGGTAGCAATGAAACGTGTATAATTAAGAATGCCGAGTATTTTTTATGAAAAATTGTGAAAATATGAAAATTATACCGATATAAATTTGGTGTTATACTTGTAAATTATTTTATTAGTGTTAATATTTCAATGTCTAATTATCTAGTAAATATATTGTTAGAATTTTTTAATTAATACGTTAGTGTAAATTAAACATTTAAACATGTTACAATAACTTTATTTCAAAATGTAGTTTTCTGTAAAAACTACGCTTAGACTATAACTTAGTACATAAATATTTCAGAACTCATTATATTCAAATAAAAAAAGCTTTAAGATTAAGTTTTGTATATAGTTTATTTAAAAATCGACATTTCGATATACTGTACGTTTATCATCATGAAAAAATATATAAATGACATAAATAATAACAAACAAAACATAGAAACAAGTAAAAACAAGTAAATAGATTAAAAATTTATAAATTAAATATATATATATATATATATATATATATATATATATATAAATTATTAATTAAAGAACACCAAATTATCAAAACATAAGAGATCAATACGTCCAAACAATTCAGATAAATCTGCTATTGTACAACATGGGTTAGAAAATTTTCATGATGTAAAATTCAAAGATATTAAAATAGTTGCAAGATTCAACAATATTAACAGTATTTATTTTGGTGTTTATAAAAGCAGGCCTTAGAATCATGTTTAAATAAACGTTTTTAAATATCTTTCATTCATATATAATTATTTTATATTAGTTTGTTATTATTTAACACAAAATTATTAATAATATATAATTTCTGATTTCAGATTAATAATTTTTAACCGATTCTACTTATCCACATTTTTGGTGAGTATAATTTGATTTTAAACTTGCAATTTTACATTTTATCTCATTATATTCAATTTTAAAAACTTTTTTAAAAATTTATATTAAGTACATAATTTATTCTGTAATACCATTATACAAAATAAAATATTATATAGTATGTAGTTATAAAGCTTTTAGAACTGCAATCGTATCAAAACTTTTATAGTTAAATTTCAAAATTAAATACAAGTAATTTTATATGTAGCAATTAATTTAAACATTATTATATTTTAAATTTTTTAAATAAAATTTTAATTAATAAATTTATATATTTATTTCACGAAATAGAAAAACACTAATTACATATTTTAGTAAAAAATAACTTAAAACAAACGCACAAAAACTACGTCATTAACCAAAAACTAAACTAATAATAATCTCAACCTATTGCTTAAGTTAAGTTACGAAAAAAAAAATACGGATAAGGGACAAATACAGTCATCGTAATCCGAACGATATAGAGCAGGCGAGCCGAGCTGTTCAACTATGTTTTTGCTCCGTAAGCGTACAATTCCCTAAAATAATCCTTTTCTATCCTCATTCGTTTACAGCTCGGTTCGTCTATCCCTTATCCCTGCTGCGATACCGATATACCGGAAAACGTAATTTCACAATGGCCGCGTGCATACGCATGCGCAGATAACCAAACGAAACACTCGTACGATTTACGCGCACAAATTGCGCACCTGAGACACATCATCTGCCTTTTTATGGACATCGCTAAAATTGTATTCGGTTTGATGCTATTTTGTTTTTTTCTATAAGATGGTTGAAGATAGCAAGCGTTGAACTGGAATAAAGTTGTGCGAGCAATCTTAAAGGTTAATGTAGAAGAGTTTTTTAGGTTATGTTCATTATTATGTTCTTTTTTCTATTATTTTTTTAAATTGGTTGTTTTGGTTGGGGCTGGGAATGAATACAAATGCTGTTGATGTGTTTAAAATTACAATGTCTTTTTCCTTATTTTGGTTTTATTGTGGTATTTGTCTAGACAAAAACAAATTCGATTTAACATCATGTTCCTAAACACATTTTGTTAAACTTTTTAAATGCCGTTTTATAATAAGTATTTTAAGAATTTTTTTTAAAGTAGCATAATTCAACTTTATTTGTTATATAAAGGCGTATTAACATAGATTAGTTTAATATTTTAAATACTGATTCGCCGTTAATAAACTAATTAAATCATTACTTATTCATAAGTCAATACATTTTTAAATTTAAAAATTAACTAATAATTTCATTAGTTCATTAATGGCGAGGCAGTATATAAAATATTAAACTAGCAATAATAATAATAAATTGATTTGAAAAGCAAGCAGTGCTTATTACAAAGAAGGGTTGGTACAAATTTCATTTTTATATACAGTAACAAAAATTATAATAAAAGGCTAGAGCTAATAAGCGTATTAATTTATACATTAGCTATTTGTTGTAGGTACTTATTTCCTAAATATTTTATTACATTTAACATAATAGCAACAATAATTGCAAAAATTATATGTTGAAAAAGTACAATCTGATTTGGAACTTGTAACTTATTGTAACATATGCAATAAAGTTAGTTATAAAAATGATAGTGACCTATCACCAAATATATAATTAAAAATTAATAACAAAATTTAAAAATATATTTATATATATATATATATATATATATATATATATATATATACCGGGTGTAGAAATGAAATGTGAACCATAGGGATTTCAATGTTATTTTTTAAATACGGCTGTATCTCTTTCCCTATTGACTTTAGAGCAAATATTTAAATACAAAACTTGTTCAAAATGTGAAAATGCATGGTATAAAGTCATTTTTTTTTACATAAATATTAATATTTTACGATATACAGGGTTAACCACTAAAAAATGAGCTATAACATTGGGAAACGGGAATGGTATCGAAAAATGCGGAATAATGAGTTCTATAATTCGGTGAAAAAATCATTGTTCTACGATACTTCGTTTAGGAGAAAAAAATTAAAAACTGATTTTTGAAAAATTTGGTAAGGGGGTACCCTTGTATTTTGTTTAAAAAAAAAAAAAGGATTTTGGATATACACTGGCTTTCGTTGTCTCCTCTTTTATCCTACTCTTTGTACCTGACACTTTTTTTTCCCTGTTTTTCTTTAATTTTTTATTCACGTTTTTCTGATTTTTCGAAAAGTTGATAAGGGGGGACCATTGGCAAAAATCAGTTTTTAATTTTTTTCTCCTAAACGAAGTATCGTAGAACAATGATTTTTTCACCGAATTATAGAACTCATTATTCCGCATTTTTCGATACCATTCCCGTTTTCCAATGTTATAGCTCATTTTTTAGTGGTTAATCCTGTATATCGTAAAATATTAATATTTATGTAAAAAAAAAATGACTTTATACCATGCATTTTCACATTTTGAACAAGTTTTGTATTTGAATATTTGCTCTAAAGTCAATAGGGAAAGAGATACAGCCATATTTAAAAAATAACATTGAAATCCCTATGGTTCACATTTCATTTCTACACCCGGTATATATATATAAATTCCAACTGATGTAGGATAGATATTTAAAATTATAATTTATTTCTTGTTTATTATCCTGAACTTGCAAATTCATGTTGGTGGTTTTTGTTTTCCTTCAGCAGTTCTTGTTAGTTTACGGATTGTAAGTCGACGAAAAAACGAAAAAATCCAATCATGAATAATCAAATCAACAGCCAATCCAACACAATATTTCAACCAATCTTCACCCCCACCACAAACGACAGTATAAAATGACAGGACAACGCACAGACAGCACACTTGATAATGATCGCAAGATCGAAACGCGTCGACTTACAATCCGTAAACTAACAAGAACTGCTGAAGGAAAACAAAAACCACCAACATTTAAAATTATGGTTAAAATTCAGCTAATAATTATTTTTTATCTACAAAAGGAAAGTTTTACCAATAACTATTGTCTTCTTCATTGTATAATTATTGACTAAAATTCGACCATAAATTTAAAATATGTTGAATTAATATAATTATTTTTAAATAGAAACCTGCTGTATAACTCTTAGCTAATATGGAATAGAGCAAACTCACCTGAAAAGAAAAAACAAATTGTTAAAATCTTGTACATTTTATTTTCCAAATATATAATAAAAATATATTAAATAAATTTAATGTTTTAATAATAAAAAAACATTAAATATATTTTTATTTGTATCATATTCAATGAAGTTAAAAGCAACAATGTTTATAATGTCTATAGGTCTGTGGACACATATAGAGCAAATTCGGCTGAACGAACTATTATAAAATTTCATATTTAAGCTTCGGATATATCTCAGTTTGGTCAACTTTTGGTAAAGATCTGCTAATCGGAATTGTTTTACGAATATTTCGCATCAGAAATATATTTTGAAAAAAATTATTTAACAAAATTAATAACTTTTATTTCTAACATTTTTCGATACAGTTAAATAATTTTTCATATTTTTATTCTGTAAATAGGTGACATATTTATGTCGACAGTTTTGGTTGTAGTTGTTATACAAATTTTTTATTTCATAAATTTATTTAATACGATGACAGTCAGTTCTGTAGTGGCCACAGCAGATTTTTTTATATTAAAATAGTAAATATTTGATTCATAATTTTATTAAAAAACAAAAAAAAATTATAAAAATTACAACAAATCTGTACACATCACATGCATTAATAAATAGGCAAATATGTTTATTTCTCCGTTTGTTTATAAATATGGTAATAAAAATATGGAAATGATATTTTTATTTTAAAAAAATTTAGTATTTAAAGTACCGTGATTTATTATATTAAAATGGAACAATGATTTATTCATGTTTTTCTACGGTATGGTATTCTAAATAATAAAATTTTATATTCTTACTGAAAATTTATTCGGAACAGATTTATTCCTAACATATTTTCTTTAAATGTAAAATTTATATTATTTATATAAAATATACAATTTTAAATTTAAAATAAATATATTTCTGTAATAAATTTATAACTATATTTTGTGTTAGTATTAAATATTAATCAAATGTGCTATGAAATATTTAATGTGATTAACAAAATAAATTTTGAATTAGGAGAGTAAATATGTTTTTATAATATATTGTGTAACTGTAAATGAATTAATGTATATAAATGTTTGATTATATACACATTGGATAAAATAATATAATTGATTGGAATGTGTATGATTTGTCGGTATTTACTTTTTCATAATTTTGTAGTTTATTTGTTTAATTACTTATTTTATTAATCTTACTTACTTTATTAATTAATCATATTTTGTTTGTTAAAATAATATTCATTTCCGCAATGTGTCATATTAAAATACACCTAAAACATTTCTTTAATAAATGGAAAATATCAATATTCTGTTGCAGGTGACAAAAAATTTATTAAAATATAATGATTATCATCTAACACTTTAAAACATATGTCATAATAAGATTTCTTATAAGTAAATTCTCAAGGATTAGAATTAATTTACTTTTACGTGTAAAAAGTCCGTAAAAATGTAAAATTATGTAAAAAAACGTAAATGAGGAAAAATTTCAGTTTTTATTACGCTACTAGGTAGCTTCTTGTTCACAGTTGTCAAACTTATTGCGATAAAGTATATACAGGGTGTAACAGAATAACTATTCCTAATTTTAACTGGAGTATCCTGGGCTCAGAATATGAAGATTTAATGCAAATCACTGAGATAAAATGTGGCTCCTTACTGAGCTACAGGGTGTTTTATATAAAAATTTAAAAACGATTTTTGCCCAGTACTTTAAAACTATTTGACGTATCCTTATCATACTTGGCAGGAAATGTAGGTACCGTACACCATACTAAATTATGTTAAATAAAAGTTTCTGGCTACTGCCAGTGGCGTACAACACGGGCAAGTGAGAGGTTGATCCTTCTTAAATTCTACGCCACTGGCGGAATTGTCATTTTAGCACAATTTTTCGATTCTCCAATACTAGCTGTGTAAAAAACATACTCTTCTTTTGTAACGATAAAGTCACTGTTTTTCGAGATATTTAAAGTTAAACATAAGCTGCACCCTTGGGATTTTTTCAAAATTTGCTAAAAAAAATCTGAAAAAATTTAGTAAAAGAAAGAAAAAAATTAGCTACATAATATCTAAGTAACTTTTTTTCTAACTCATTTTGGTTTGGCTGGAAAAATTATTGAAAATTAATATTTTTTGCATTTTATTTTTTATTTTCAATAATTTTTACAGCCAAATCAGAATGAGTTAGAGAAAAAGTTACTTAGTTATTATGTAGCTAATTTTTTTCTCTATTTTACTGAATTTTTTCAGATTTTTTTGAGCAAATTTTGAAAAAATCCCAAGGGTGCAGCTTATGTTTAACTTTAAATATCTCGAGAAACAGTGACTTTATCGTTACAAAGGAAGAGTATGTTTTTTACACAGCAAGTATTGGAGAATCGAAAAATTGTGCTAAAATGACAATTCCGCCAGTGGCGTAGAATTTAGGAAGGATCAACCTCCAACTTGCCCTTGTTGTACGCCACTGGCAATAGCCAGAAACTTTTATTTAACATAATTTAGTATGGTGTACGGTACCTACATTTCCTGCCAAGTATGATAAGGATACGTCAAATAGTTTTAAAGTACTGGGCAAAAATCGTTTTTAAATTTTTATATAAAACACCCTGTAGCTCAGTAAGGAGCCACATTTTATCTAAGTGATTTGCGTTAAATCTTCATATTCTGAGCCCAGGATACTCCAGTTAAAATTAGGAATAGTTATTCTGTTACACCCTGTATATTCTATATATTACTTTTTTTTTATTTTTACAAGAGTATATATAGATATTATTAATATTATACAGTATATTCTTATATTTTCTTTTGTAAAATAATTGTACTTAATTTTATAATATTTTTATAATTTGAGCAGAAATAAATGTAGTTCAAACATAAATATCCCTTTTTTTTTAGATATTTTACATTTTTACGTAAAAAATCGTAAAATTGTTTAACGTAAAAAATTATATATAATATAAGACGTATTATATGTGCTTATCTCTGTAAATTCTGTATTAACTTGTCAAGAATGCATTACATATTTAATAATAAAGATAATCAGTTCCAGTAATTCTTATGCGGTGCTATATGTTCGAGATACTGATCATATAATTTTATTTACAATTTTTATTTGCATTGTTATGGTGCGAATTGTTAGCCTACAAACCATTTAAGAAACCTACAACTTATAGTGAATTCCAAACCACTCAGACGCAATAGATATCAATTAGTTAGTATATTAAAATAACTATTTAATGAAGTTACATCACGAATTTCTGATTCACGTTACGATAACAAGGTTATATTTTATCTCATTTTATTATACAATAGCTAAACTATGAACGCATTTTTATTTCACAAATAATTGATGACATTTTGTATTACGCAATTTTATTGAATGACTAGTTTTTACTGTAGATTGCTCATTAATACTAAGTTCAACATGTTAGACATTTATTATTTATTTTATAAAACACTGATTAATTCACATAATAATATTATTAAGAACTTTTAACTTTTAATTTATTCATAATATACTAAATGATTAGCAATTCTGCAACTTGTACATCTTCTTATAGATTGTAGATGAACTTGATGTTATTTGCGAAGGTGTGAACAAATAAAATAATTTTGCAGCGCTATCGGCAAAAGAATTTATTTTTATGGAAAGTAAACAGAACGTACACGGAAAATGTTGTACATCATGTACTATATTTTATTTAAAGCCAAGGTTTTTACTTTTAACTCAAAAATAAATGTGTTTTTGAAATGTAAACTAATGTTTTATTTTTAATAAAAAATGAAAAATTTAGTAGAAAAAATAATAGTAGCACTAGTAACTATTTCAAAAGATTTATGTAAATTATAAATAATTTTGAATTAAACTAAAGATTAAATTTGTACGGTTATAATTTGTGAACAAATATGTATTAATGCTATGTTTACTATACATCGTTACGTACAAAAACGTATCTATTTTACCTCATTTCTTTTTCGAACTTAACAAAGCATAGTGAACACAGCATTAATGAATATTTGGTCATAAATTATATCTGTCTAAGACAAGCTTTCATTGATTTTATAAAATTTTTATTAAAATATTGGTTCGTTAATATAAAATTATAATATTTTTCAAAATATATATTATTTTTCCTAAATAATACAATAAATAATCTAATGCAGTCTGCGAAATTATAAAGGTTCTCAGTTATTTAACAAATTATAATATACTGACAAATTTAATTTTTAATAAAAAGATGTACATAATTTATTAAAAGCAATGTAAGGTAGTTTTTTTATTATTATTATTACTATTCTTCGATTCTTTCTGTATAATAATTGATATTAATCACAAAATTGTTATTATATTAAATTGTAATTATAATATATATTTTATAATTTGTATGTAAATATATATTTTTATACATTTTGTATATGATTGTATAAAATAATTATATAAATAGTTAAATAAATAATTATTATAATTTAATATTTATTTAATTATTATATAAATGTGCAATTTAAAACATTCTTTTTATAGAAATAACACATATGCCTATAGCACTGGATTCGCCAAATATTATCACAAATAAAAGTCTTGATACGAGCAGAAAACACTTTGCTAAAACTGTACCAACATATAAAACTATAGTAATATAAGGGTTCAGTAGGGCAAGAGGAAAAATAACTCAATTTAACAGATAGCCTAAGGGGCGCACCTTCATATATACGCGAAACCTAGGCGTGGGTATTGTTCTCACACACGCATGCTTTCAATTGGCTCGGGCGCATGTGTCGCATGTCCTACATGTTTATAAAACTCTTCCAAAATAGTACTTTTTTTACTAGTATATGTGAATAGTTAGTTACTGCTGCAGCTTGTGTGATATGGGAAAATTGTATATTTATTGATTTGAAAATTGGATTCAACGCAATTTTAAATAAACGATGATGGTTATAGATTTATTTTTTGTTAGAAACATTATTTTAGAACTACAAATTGCTTATATATCTGTTTTATTTTGCACAATTTTTATTTGTGAAATGTTTTTAGTATAGTAGTTTTATACACATTTTATCCAATTTTCAGATTTTTTTATTAAATTACTAATTTGATTAAAAAAAATAATAGTGTTATTATAAAATTTAGAATATAACATAAAATAATAGAGAACAATAAAATGAACATCTATTCTATTCTATCTATTCTGTTTGTTTATCTATTTATTAATAATAATTTAATTTAATGTTTAGGTAGTTTTAATAGTTAAAGATGTATTTTTATGGCAATATAACTGTTACAAACATTGTTTTGTTGCAAAAGATTCTACATTTTATCTGATAACTAGTGTAAACTTTATCTAATGAATAAAGTGGTATATTTTAATTTAAATAAATAATTTTTCATCAACTAATTTTTATTCTAAAAATAAATCGTCAAATAAGTTAATTGTCATTTATTTATTCTTTAGCATTTGTAAAATAAATTAATAAAATATTGATTTTTAAAATATAATCACAATTTTTGAATAAATTATATGTTGATAGAAAAACTAAGGGAGATTTTGCAAATTACACTAGCTTGCATAAATTTTATTTTTATTGCTTCGTTTGTACAAATAACATATATTTTTAACAATAATAGAATGAAAATAGGTCAATTTTCTAAAATTATTTTACTACTTGTAACAACTATAAATCAACTGAATGTTGTAATCTAAAACTAATTTTATTGTTATATTGTCTTTTTGTATTATATTTTGAATAATATTTGATATTTTACTTTAACCTTGTACAACTAATGCTTGATACATTCATACTGCGATTGAAATTTCAATTTTATGCTTAACTTAAGGGGGGAAATACATGTAACGACCTAAAAAAATAAGGTTTTTAGAATTTTTTTTTGGCTGAATGAAACAAGCTACAATGCTGTAGTTTCTTTTATTCTATGTGACATATAATCAACTACACTTATGAATTTCTTTAACATTCTGTGACCTCTGGGTGATCTTGAAACCAATCTTAATTGATGTCGCGTTCGTTTTGCCCGGTCGATTGGCGGGAATTCCTGGAGCCGGAAATAATTTTTTTTTTATTTTTAGTCACTGATCATGATTCTCTGATATATTTTGTTCTATGTGAATTACGAAAACTACAAAAAAAACGGATATTTTATCATTTTAACTCATTGTGAAAAAAAAGGTCAAATTTTCAGCATTTTTTTTTACTTTAGACACCCCTAAAAATAATTTAATGTTAATATTTTCGTTATATCAGAATTTCATATAGAATAAAATTCTATTTCCTTTTAAACACACAAAGTTTCAACTCATTTGTATGAAAATTGCTCGACTTATCACGCCCGCCATTTGTAAAAAAAAGATTCGAAAAAAACTTATTTAAAGTCGCCCGTTAGCCAAAGCGGCTACCGAGGCGCAGGTAGAAAAATGCCTTTTTCTCAGTAAATACATTTCTGATCGGTTAGATATTTTGCTGGATAAATCTTCGATGTATAAGCAATTATATCAGCAAAATCGAAAAAAAATATTTTTACATGTATTTCCCCCCTTAAGTCATTTATTCATACATATAAGTTTTCATTAACTTCTTTTTCTCATCCTGTACTTATTATTAAAATGTTTACATGCTCAATCTTATTACTTAGTGTTCTCCCTGATGTAGCAACAATTTATTCTGGAGACGAAATATTAGAATTTACAATAAATTGAATAAATGTAACAGATTTATTATTCAATAATACCGCATATCCGTTATCCATTACTCATATATATATATATATATATATATATATATATATATATATATATATATATATATATATATATAAATTACTTAAAATACATCTTATGATCGAAAGTTTTTTTTATTTGGTCAAAAATTTAAGCCATTTTAATTTCATTAATTTTTAACATATTTTCATTATTTATCACAAGTTTATAATCAGATTTATTAAAAATTCAATTTCTATTTATTTATAAACTATTTCGTTTTAAATGTATTTTAGATAAACTAAAATAATTCAATATTTAATCAATAAAAAGGAAGTATTTAATGTATATGTTATTTATTCACAGTAATCTAAAACCTAAGAATGTAAGCAACAAATATATATTTGTAATGTACTTGGAAATATCAATAATATAACGTAGCCAGTAGTGGCTTTTGAATTATTTTTCACATGTGACTGGAATAGAAGTATAAATCGTCTTGTTTCTTTTTATTTTCTTTGCTAACTAGGTTCGAGAAGTGGAAGGATGCATACAGTTTGTATCTTCTGCAAAATCTACAGAGATTTGAAGTGAAAACTAACTTCTAAAGTAAAATATACTTTGTTATAAATTTCTCTCCGACGACAATTAGATTTACACATAAATTTATTCATTCAAGATTACGTCATCTTCTATATTTGTCATATGCAGAACGTTACAAATAGTTTCTGCAACATACTAGTTATATTGTATGTATATGTAATTATTAATTTAAATATATTATGTTCTTTATAATTCTGTTAGATCTATTTAAAATATTATTTTAAACTTTATAATTTTTATGTTGGAGTTTATAATATATTTTTTATATTTACTGACTTAGTTTAGCATAAGTTAATTTTAATAAATTTTTAATACAAAATAGTAAAATTTATTATGAATATAAATTAGCTGTGTCTTTATATATCCTATTAATGTTCGTATATTTTTAAATGATAGTCAATAAGATTTATGTATAGTCAGCGTACAGGTGTCAAATAAAAAAAATATTTTGTGAATTTATAATCTATATATTTATTAAAATGGAATTAAGAAAAATATCTAAAAAAATAATATTAAAAACAATTAATTAACTTAAAACAATTAATTTTATACTATCTTAATTGAATTTTTATGATTTTGCTAATGCGTAGCAGAAAATATTTTGTTTATTTATTATTATATTTCAAAAATGTATTTTGTGAATTTTTGATATTTTATATTAAACATTACTTGGAAAAATAGTATTGTTATGAATTTTATTTTACAAAAATATTACTTAAATTTTATTGACGCAACTATAGTTTTATTGTTAGAAAATCAGAATTATGTTTAATTTTTATTTCGAATATATAGTATTTTTTCAATAATTGTAATTTTAAAAAATATTCTAGTTATTATAAATCACTATATATATATATATATATATATATATATATATATATATATATGAAATTAAATTGATTTGTTGATTTATGATTTTATTATCTTTTGTTAAACTTAATTCCATAATATTAAGTTTTTAATTTAGAACTTTATAAAAATAACAAATTAAATAAATTATTTTCTACTTATATTTTTCTATAATAAATGTTTCATAATATTTTATAATATGTAGTGTGAGTTATTTTTTTTTTGAATTTGTAAATATAATTTATCGTATAAAATAATGACAAGCATAAGATTGTAAAATAATAGCTTTTCTAGTACGATGAAATATTCTACCGTGTAACATAGTTCCTTACTTTCATTTTTTTTTCTTTATAATCTGTTGAATATTTTCCACCCATTTGACCCAGATCATAGCACGGTCACGCGATACTAAATGCAACCCCGGCACCCTTACACACAATTCTACCCTTCAAAACTACCATCTAATTCAGTGTTTCTCAACTTATTTTTTCTCCAGGGCACACATTTAAATAATAAAACGAGAGATGCTATTATAAAATATAATTTAGTTTTATTAAAAAAAAAGTTAAATTATATCGTTGATGTAAAAAACATTGTTAACAACGTATTTAAAAACAGTTTTAGGAAATTGTTCAATTTTAACAAAGTGTGGTGTGAAACAAAACTGTGAAATGTCTCCTTGACTATTTAATTTATATATGGATGTTCTTCTTTGGAAATCTTTGTCTGGTGATGATGGTATACATATAAGTGATTGTGTTATACCTGCTTTAGCGTATACTGATGACGTGGCTGTATTGGCTGAATCTGAAGAGCAACTGAGAAGGGTAATAGATAGAAGTAATGTTGTAGATATGGACATGAATCTTGTGTTGAATGTTAATAAGTCCAAAGCACTAATTTTTGAAAAAGATGATTTATTGATGGAACACGTTTAGAGGAGGTATATGAATTTGTGAGGTTGGTTAGTCTATTTTTTAAGAATAGACGCTTTTATCGTGAGATTTAAAGAAAAGTTAATGATTTTTGAAAAGTTTGGGGTGATTTGGGTACTTTTGCTAGAAACATAAATGTTTTTAAAGAAACTCGTTTGAGTATATACAATGCTATTTTGGAGTTTATGTAAACGTACAATAGTGAATATTTAGACTTAACTGCAAAAGTATAAAAGAAAAGTGACTGCTGTAGAAATGAGATTTTTACATGGCATATGTAGTGTAACTGGAAGAAATTGGACCAAAAGTTTTCAAAAATTATGAATGTAGGAATGTTTGTAGAAAACTAATTACAAAATAGTGGAAAAAGTTTGTGTCATATTTAACTTAAAAATTTTAAAATATTAATAAATAGATCGCTGTACAGAAATTGCCCAAGTAAACATTGATTGCGTACCACTGGTTTAAGCTAACATATTTGAAGATTACATTGATAATATGTTTCACAATTTATATGAACAGAGTTTGTGAATTTAATATTAACTTTTTTGTTTGAAATGTTCAGCTTTTTTTGTTTTCTGGTGCGAAGTGCTTGAATTTATGAGTAATTTATGTAGAGATTTGTTCGTATAATGTCATATTAGTTTTTAGGTTATGTTGGCAGGAAATAAAAAAAGAGAAGTATAGGTTTTCGTGTTTTAATGTCATTAGAAAATGTGTCAATTGATACTATAATATTGTGGTGACAATTTGTTAAAGATATTGAATGTTTATGATATGTTTTATATATTAAAATACTTCATGTGAATATCAATATTTATTAAAATAATTAATATTATATATATATATATATATATATATATATATATATATATATATATGTTTACGTTTTTTATATTATAAAATTACTTTCAATAAAATTATTATACATATCGTGTATTATAGATACGAAACAAAATTTGCTTTATTAGTGTTGTATTAAAAATTCTGTTAAATTTGTAATATTTCAGAACCGTTTATTTGACAGTATTAGTTATAATATCAATATTATTTTATACTGTATTTGGACTTTGTATTTGATAACAATAAAAGATTAGATGTCATTAATATGTATTAAAAATAACAACAACAATTTTCTAATGCAAATTTTGATAAATTCGTTTGGTAATTGACATTTTCAACATCTACCTTTTAAGTGATAACATTGTATTCGAACTACATTATAAGTGAAATAATTATAAACAATTATTTAAACCTATTAAATTTTAATACACAGCAATTCTATTTTCATTAAATTCATGCAAATAATTTCTATGTAATTATTTCTGTGCCATTTTGTGGTATGTCGCTACAGTTGCTTTTTTCATCTGAGACTTGGTTTGCCTGTAAATATAATTTTTAATTTTTGATTTACTTTACAAAAATTTTAAACAAGTTTACAAGTAATAAAATGCTTGACCAGTACCTATACATTTAAAATTTTTATATTAAATCAATGTGATATGAAAATCTTAAAAAATATATATTATTTTTAAAATTTTATATCACATTGTTTTAAATTAAATTATTATAAATTTCTAAATATATGTATGTATAAAACTTTTTGAAGATATTTATTCATAAATAAATTACGTAATGTTGCCTGTTGGGCAAAAGCATCCTCCAGGATTATGCATATACCTGCATGTATCAAACTTATATATTATATTAACGTATTAACTATCAAATTATTTTTGTGAAATATGTATTAGGGCAGGTATATCCATCTTCTACTAAAGGCTATATAATTATATAATATAATATAACTAAGTTTATTTGGAATGGCACGAAAAAAACGGTTAGTTAAAATTTTTAATCATTGCTGGTGAAACCGGATAACGTCAAAATTTCAACCAATCAAAATGCAAACCGTCCTTTCCGTGCCGTGCCGTGCAGTTCCATATAAACTTAGCTTAACTAGGTAAATAAAATATTTAATACTTTAAAATTTATCTAAAATTTAAATAAATAATTATTTATTTATACGTACAAAAATAATCATATTTCAAATCTTTCTGCTACAGTCCAATGAACGAATATAAATTTTTCTGTTGCTAAACAAAAATTTTTAAAATTTTCATTAATAATAAATTATACATATATATATATATATATATATATATATATATATATATAAATATATATATATATATATATATATATATACCTATATATATATATATATATATATTATATTTGTTTTGTTTTTCGACTGAATTTATTTTAAATTTTTATTTGATTTATTTATTTCAGGTAAGCAGTCTTTTTTGACAGAATAAGGCAATTAATTTCTCAGAATCCTCTTATAATAGTTGTTGTTTGTAGTTTTTTATTGCTTCATTCAATATTTCGAGTCTGGTTTGACTCTTCTTCAGGAATTTCGCACTAGGAATGAATATAATTTTGTTACATTATTTTAGATTTACAGTTATAAATACAATTAAATTAATACAACTTACATGTATACATAAATAAATTTTTGTTACATTTACAACTTTCAACTTCTTTCGACTACAGCATATAATATTTAATGATACTTATATTTTTTTATTTGACTAGTGTGTTCATTATTTTTACTAATTAAAAAACCATGTGGTGTCATATATTTAAAAAACGAAAAACAAAACAATAAGACAGATTAAAACGATTATGTCTGTTATCTTCTGGTTATAACAGATTCGTCAATATTTATTTATTGATTTCACACTGATTTTAATTGTTTTGTAATTAAATTTGCTGAAATTTTATACGTTTGTGTTATTTTTCTTTGTCTTTGTTGTCTGTCAATTTTTTATGAGGTTAAGTTTTATTATTCGTGTTATTTTTAGTTTTCTTAAGTTTTTTTTTTTTTTTTGTTATTAGGAAATTTGTTCTGTTATGTTTAATTATATTCTTATTGATTTTTAAAAACATTTAAATTGTCATCACTGTGCAGGCGTAACTGAAAATTCATCAAGATAAACGGGCAATGAGAATGGTCAAGTTTTTGAGCTGCGATAAATCGTAAAACTAAATCGTAAAACCGTTCTGATATTTTGAACGAAACCTTACTGTGATCACAAACTGTACGTCAATTTAAATCTTTATGATAAAAAAATCATTCATATTTGCACTCTATATTTATGTTGACATGCATATCAACAATATTTATGATATTTCCTTACATACTTTGCAAAAGTAAATAAAAATAACAGTAAATGATATAGTAGTAGTAGCTATGTATTATGTTCTTCAAGTAAAAAGCTAAAATTTAAGAACATGTTTTACGCACAGTCGATAAGGAATGTTCTCTACATATAAAAAGTTCTTAAACGTTTTGTTTCTGATACACACTTATTCAAAGTTTTACGTTAAACTTAAGCTTTTTAGTTGTTACGACTGAATTGATGTTGAAGTATTATCGTGCAACTTTTGAAAGCGTGTTTTATATATAGTGTGATTTAAAAAATTGATATATAAAAGTTTACAAATGCCTTGTTACAATCTATAAATAAAGCATTACTGTTAAGTTAACAAACGAAGTTTTTATAAAACCACTTTATATAAAAAAAAATTTTAAATTTAACTCTTTCCAAATAGTAAACTACTTTTCGTTTATAGGTCTATTTTGTTTCTTAATTTTTCAAAAAATTTAACATTACATTTTTATTAATAGTAAAAAATTATCTGCGAGTTTAAAAATAGGGTATATGTATATAAAATTATTATATTTTCTTGTAAATATAGACTTATTTACACTACCCTACCTTAATAATAGTATTATGTTTTAATTGTAGTGTTAGTGCTTTTAAATCAAACTACTTTCCTGTTGTTGTTTTTATTCCAGTTAAAAATTGAGATAGTGCAATTCAGAACCAGTAATATTACGATCACAACATAAAACTAATTTTGAGATAAGTAAGAAAATATGAATGAAACTTAATTTAAAAAAAATAATGATTAAAAAAATGCTGTAGATAATTTTAAATTCATTTACTGAACGATAATCCGTATTTATAATCCTTTTTAGAGCACTTTTAGATAAAAGCAGTCATAATTTTAATAATTATTTTCGCTTTTGTTATGTATTAAATAAAACTATTTTTATAAATTAAATAATTTTTATATTTAATTTTTTGAAACATAAATAATGCAAAAACAACTTAAATATTTTTAAAATAAATAATTTAAAATACATGCATTTTATTTAAAAGTATTTTAAAACTTGTAATGACTTTGGGCTGTTATATTTAATTTTAGTTGTATATTTAAAAATTATAATTTTGGTTTTACTTAATTTCACTTAATCGCCATGAACTAATATATAAATAACAAATTTAATAAATTTGGAAAAATATATTGACCTCGCCGGATTTCAAACCCGGAACTTTTTAAATTAGTATAAAATAAATAGGTTTACTTTTGAAAGCACCTCCACCAAAATATGTTTGTAAAATTTTATAATATATGTACTAAATTCAACATATTTTTAATAATATTATTTGAACAAAAAATTATAAAATAAATTATATTTCTATAAAGTTTTTTTTTTATGTATTATACAAAAATAATTCATGCTTGTCATCGGTAGATGAGAACACAGTCAGTTGTTTTTCCATGTCGCCTCTATTAATAATGCAAAGAAATCGATCATAAAAAAAAGAGAGATACTAATTCCACTTTGTAGCTAGTCCGACCAGCTAATCAATAAGTGCCTTCCAAAAAAAGACTAAAACCAGAGCCCACTACGACGACACAACTATACCTCTCGTCATTTGTTTGACTAACGTCTCCATTTGTTGCCAAAATGTTTTATCTGCGCGCGCGTGTGTGTGTGTGTGTGTGTGGCAAAGTGTGTTTGTATTAGTGTCGGATCCCGATCAGAAACACAAAACACATTGTCAGGTAATCCTTTTTCATTCCACCCTCTCTCCTAAAAACTCCTGTGTGACTAGCTGGGAACGAAATCACGTGATTTTGACGTGACGTGACGTATAATGTTATTTGTTGAGTGGCACTTTGAAAAATATTTCATTTGTAACGGGATATGGTTTTCACCGCGTTACTTTAAAAATATTTTTTTAAATTTTATACATTTTATACGATTTTTGGTTACTTTTATCTACGTCAGAGAAATATTTTTATAGCATTATAAATGGAGTATTTTTTTTTTCATGTACAGTTCTTTTAAATTCAAGCGGCCAAATTGCAAATATAAATTTATTACATCAAAAAATATATTAAAAAATATATTTAAAAATATTATTTGAAAATTATTTTTTGTTATTAATAGTATGTTTCGTGCCGTGAGATGTACCGGACGACAATACGCACCCCAAATTTACGGGACAATTTTTAGAAAAAATATTTTATTAGGTATATGAGAACATTTTCCAATTCTTACTTAATTTTTATTTATTGGTAAAATAATTCGTACTATAGTAAAAAGATTTGTATTTTAATGTTATCTTCGGACCATAAAATGCACTCCAATTTTAAGTTGATTTTTATAAATTTATAAATTTTAAAATTTTATAAATTTATTCATTGAAATATATTTTATTTTTTATCTTGCTAATGTGTGTTCGTTCTAAAGAGTATAAATGTATATTACAACATGTTTTCTATAACATACTGTAAAACAAAAATTAGCAAAATTACAAAAAAATAGCAGTAAAATTTTACTATAAAAATCTGTAATTTTATTTTACCATAAATATTCTGTACTTCTACCTCAAAATTTTGTAATTTTTACATAATTCATAATAATCACATAAATTAAGTCAAAATGAAGTGATAAATATATAAAATTGTTTACTTTCTGCAAATTGCATTACATATACTTAATGTAGAATTGCATATTGTTCTTAAATTATGTAAAATTACAGCTTGCATGTTAATATTTGTAATAATTCATAAAAATAATGACACTTAGTACATATTTTGTGTAATAATACTAATAAAATATTTTAAGTGTAATTCATTCATTTCAAAATACATCCTTTATGTAAATTCAGAAATGTATATAATTATACGAACAATAATATTACAGAACTAAACAAATTTTATGAAAAATTTTTGACAGCAAATTTATTGAAGTTCTGTAAACTTACTAAAAAACACTTTACTAAAAAAAATTGTAAAGTTACGTACATATGTAGGTACTTTTCCATCCCGTTGGTAATACATCATATCACATAATGTTTGTAATAGTTCTGATATTATGTATTTTTAAACAATTATATAAAATTACAGCAGTTCTATATATATACCAATAGAAATACTGGGCATCATAGTGTCTCACGGTTTGTAGGTTTTTACCTGTAATTTTTTACAATATTTTTTTTTAGAGTAGATAATTCTGCAGTATCTGAATGTTATTTGTAAACATATTCAATTCTTAAATATAGATTTATTCAGTAGCATGCATTCCATGAATACGATGAATATGGCGCATTCCTTGTAATTTTAATGACGCACAGGACGATAAAACGCATTCCAAATTTATGAGAATATTTTATTAGGTAAGTATATATTTTTTGCAACTCCAATTTTAAGTCGGTACGTATAACAGCTTTTCTATTTTTAATTTCAAACTAATTATGTAGTATAAATTCAAAATTAATTAATTTCCATAGCTATATTATGCATTTCATTAATAATTTCTAACTTGATATTCCAAAAGTACTTGAACGAGTGTATATATTCGTGTATATTCAAATGCAATAGATAAGTATAATATTTGGAACTCAGAATACAAGTACAAATTAAAGTCAAAAATTGTATAATACTAAGACATTGAACAAATAAATGTTCGTATTGTCATTGTGAAATTTAATATAATAATACTATGTAATAATATCATGTGAAATTTTGGGAAAAATTTAAAATCTCAATATTTTGAGTATTATCAAAAATTGTACCTTTGCACATGCGCTTTACTTATCAACTGTATGATTAACAAGATACTGTTATCGTTTCTGTGCATGCTATACGTATTTTACGGGAAAAAATCATGGTAATTTATAAAAAATAATAATTTAATGAAATACGTATGTGATGTATTTTAATAATATCCAATAACAAAATATTTGTGTATAATATATAAACCACTTCCATATCATCAAAAATCACGGCACGCCACAGAATTTATTGTATTTCAAATGCACTGTATTGGTTTATGTTTCATGTCAAAATTGTTGATTTTATTGAAATTATTCTTAAATGAAATGTTCAATAGAATTAATATATGCTTGGGATATTTGAATTCAACAACACAAATATGATAACAGAAAACAAACTGTGTTATAGAAGTTTCATAGATATATGAAAATCTAGTTTCATAACAACATAAACATTGCTTCAATTAACTTAGAATAACAAACTCTACATTTACAATAACATTTTCTGTAATAGCCTATGTATATTTTCAAGGTAATACTACATGTATTTTCATTAACCAATGTATAAAATGAAATTTAACTGAGAAATTCTTAAATAAACTTTTACGTTATTTAATAGAGATATATTAGTTTTATTTAGTAGTCAGAAATAATATATATATATATATATATATATATATATATATATATATATATATATATATGTTACATTTCAAAAGTATAATTACCGCATTGTAAACTGTGCAAAATTTTGTTTAATTCGTAAATTGATTGCATGTGGAAAAAGGTGGAGATATATTACAAGTTAGGTTAAAAAATTAGTTTCTTATTGTTTAGAGATTATTAAAACTCTTAAAAATATTGATTCTGTTAAAATAAATAGGACAAGTAAAAAACCAGTTCACAAAAGAAGTAAAAAACCATTTCACAAATAAAGCATGACATTTAATAAAATATTTTTATTTTTATATTTAAAATATAAAATATTAAAGCATAAAGTCAAATTTTGTCACTTCAATAAAACAGGCAAAACTGCATTGTAAATATTTTTCAAATTTTAAATGTAAAATATGAAATGATATAATTTGAATTAGCTGATCAATGTCGCTTTTTTGCTCATTAAATTTACCATAAAATTTTAAAATCAAAGAACAAAAAGTAAATTTCAAATCGGGTCACCACTTAAATACTTTCAATATAAAACTTTAACTTAAATTTCTTTAAATTTAAATGCTGTTAAATTTAAGGTTACTGTAAACTCGTTAAGTTGACAGAATTTGCGTGAAAAATATTTACATAAAAAATGTATAATATGAATATTATAGAAATATTTTTGCATTTTTTTTAATAATTTAAATATTTTTTTTAAGGTAAGAAATGAAATACATACATTGCTAACATAAAAATAAAATCCTTTAAATGGTTACGCTTAGAGATAAATATTAAGAATTGCTTTATATAAATTTCTTTAAGTTAAAGTCTCATTTAAGCAAAAGATTTTTATATTTAACTGTGATGACCAGAATAGGAACACAAAATTTGAACTTTTAGATTTTTTTATACAAGTTGAGCAGTGGTAGCACTAGACATTAAAATAGAGGGAGACACAAGAACCAGAACTTGTTGCAAGGGAGGCCCAGCCTTTTATAATGTTGAGTAACAATTTTTGCACAAAAAGTTAAAAATATATCAATTTTACTTTGTTCCTACTTATCTAATTCATTACAGAATAATTTTACATAAACAAATTGCATACCAAACAGTAATTTAACTTTTCTATTTTTAAACAGTAAATTTATTTATTATATTGCAATACATTTCAATTTTAAAAATACCAATATAACTAAACCTACAGAAAAAATATCTTTTATATGATGCAGTAGATACTGGTATAACCGGAAATTTTTGACAAATTATACAAATATAATCATAATTATATATTGCTGATTTCAGGAAATTGAAATTATATTTATATTTGTCTAATTTATCAAAATTTACATAAATTTAGAAAAACTAAAATTATTTTTGAAAACTTGCAATATTTGAGGAAGGAGAGTTAAAGAACAGAATATATTTTAAGGGGCCCGCCACTTCTCCACCGACAAATTTTTTTAGAAGTGATTCATATTTTATTACCACTTTGACTAAAAAGAAAAGAGCAGGATTCAGTTGGGTGCCAAAATAATAAAACTTACCAGCTGTTAAAAAGGGCAGGTTTGAGTTGGGTGCCTATACCCGAACAGGTAGACCTTATCCGAAAAGGGATTAAGTATTCAAATTTTCAATTTCAATAGACGATTTCTGCCATAATACATATACATATAACATAAATAACTGAAAGTAAGTATACACGTTTATTGAAAATATATTTGCAAAAATAAAAAAAATTATAAAAATATGAACACTGCCATAATAAATACATATACATATATTTAAAATAAAAAAATATATTCTCTGTCATTTGCATTTGTACTGGTCAATCCTACTTCCCCAATCCTTACACAACGGTATATAAGAAAATTACCTGTAAGGCACGGCACCTAACTGGACCCTTCACGGCACCCAAGTAAAACCTTCCAAAAACTATCTAAAAATACAGCACCTAACTCGTCTCGTCCCAAAGAAAAGGTATATAGTGTTCGGTACGGTGTAAATTGTCTAAAACTAAAACAAAATATATAGAAATCCTTCATGTGGCCTTTAGTTGACGAATCTGAATTTAGTTTTTATGAAAGTGTATGTATATGCGTCATCAGCTCGTTCGCTCGCTCAGTCGTCAGTCATAATTTTTTAACTGCAACTTCTCATAGACGATCATACTGATTCTTCTAGTGTCCACATAAATTATATAATTTTACTAATATACAATGTTCTCATCTTTCCGAGAAAAAAATTACTATAATTTTTAAAATTTTATTCTGGCTTTGCTATTTATCTACAATTAATAAGAATTTTACAAAAAAATATTTTAGTGCCACAAAAAGTACATAATTTTATTTTTTAGCAGTGTTGACAAATTTTGGAGAAAACATTTAAAATCTCATTTCTAGTATCTCATCTTAGTATTTATGTGATTTCAAAGTGGTCTATATATGGATTTACCATATGCCTTAATCTTATTTATTTAATTGTAATTTTATTCATATAATTGAACTTATAAACAATTATGTATATTAACAATTAATATTTACATCATTAGCTATAATCATTTTTAATAAATAGTTTTTTGGTTGTTTTTTACATACATACATACCTAAAAGGGTGTGGCACAGACTCTTTCCATTATCCCGAAATCAGTCTCCTCCAAACATTCCTATCCAAACAAGCAACTTTAGCTTTACCCACATTCATAATTTCTCTCATAAATGCTCTTCTATTCCATTCCTACTACTTGGAAACTTCCGTTCACGCAAAACACTCTAAATCATACCACTCCAACCAAAATAGATTAAAAAATAAATACTAATAATATTATAAGCAACGTAGTATTTATTTGCACCGCAATAAAAGTACTTTTAATAAATAACTTATAAATTAAAAGGGTAGCAAACTTATTTAAAAATCTATAAATAGATAGAAACTATTAAGGTCATATCAAAAACACTAATTGGAAAATAATAGTATAAGAATACAATAGCGGATAAACGCTATTTATAAGCCCCATATTGCAGACGAAATATCTCGGTCATGTTAAAGTAGAAGTTAATATACTTAACGTGCATTTTCCATTGACATTTTGTCAATATTTTCAGCAAACATATATGATGCATTTATTACTAGCTTCGCTTTCATGGCGGACAATAGGTTCATGATTTTTATTTTTTTATTTTATTAAATAATAATTCAATTTAAAGAATGCTTTTCAAAAGTTATTGCTCTAAATAAAATACAAACAGATCTAAATGTAAATAAGAATATAATTTTATATCTAAAGATGTAAATAAGTTTTGTTAATATTTATTAAATTTTAACTTAATATCAGAATATTATTATATTAAAAATAAATAACACATAAAATTTCAATTTGTAACTTTTCGACATAAATAATTATCGTATTAAATAAATTTATGAAATAGAAAAATTTGTATAACAATAACTACTTTACTAATGGTAACTAAAAATAAAACTGTTTTGAAATAAATATGCATGGCAAAAATATGTGAATGTTATGTATTAATTTTTTTGGTAATGATAATATATATAGGAGTAACTTTTTAGAAAATATTATCACATGAACAAATATTTCATGTAATCTAATAAAAATGTATACATGTATTAAAATTATACATACATTCATACACAATCACGCCATGTACCCGAAAGTGTGTGGCACAAACTCTTTTCATTATCCCGAAATCAGTCTCCTCCAAACATTCCTATTTAAACAATCAACTTTCGCTTTTTCCATTAGAATTATGTTTGCATGAAATAAAATCTATGATTTAGAAATATACTATAGATATGTCAGAAACTTAACTTGGAATATATTTTTAATTCATTTAAGACCAAAAACAACAAAAAATTTAATTCTTTATTATTTATTTTATTATAACTTACATATACAAATTTAATATGTATATGTAATAAAAAAAATTAAAACAAGAATTGTCATCATATTTTCTTTGCATGTTCAAAATTTTAATAATTAATTAAGCAATAAAAATATACATAAACAACGAACGAATAATACGATTTTAAGAATCTAATTTCGTAAATTACTTGTATGAAACAAATTGTAAAACACTAAAATTGTGCCATAAATATAAATAATTTATTATATTAACTCGTCATTAATACGTTTATTGCAAATTAAATTTTTAACGATAGTTAACAGTTTGATTATGCAATAAATTACAAATTTTATATTTGCACATTAACATTGGCATACGACACCATCAATTTTAAAATCATTTCAAGAGCTATAGACTATACAGCACACTTTACACCGTATACACAAATATTGCCTGGTGTATGTTAACCTTTATTATTTCCTCGTTGCCGACAAGTTAAAACCGTGACGTCAGCAATGAATAATGGACAGCAGGAAACGGAAGGATGAGAGAGAGAGAGAGAGCTAGCACGGATAGAAAGAGATGGCAAAAGTTTCGTCTCCTGTTGCGTCGACATGGCGCTAAGGACTAGAAGGGTCATAGAAGAATCGACCTGTGTTGCGTTGAGTTCTCGCATTTCATTTTCATCCACACGGTAACTCAGCTACGTAACGTATTCATGCTGGTTAAATTTCCTAAAGGAGTTCGTTACAAGTGGATTAAGTAGAGTGTAGGGTCGAGGTTATGTGACATTGTTTCAAAAAAGTTAGGAGCTTAGCGCAGATCTTTGAGGTAGACCTGATTTATGTATAATTATAAAGAGTTTCGAAAGAAAAAGTTTATATTTCATTGTTTAATTATTAAAAGAATCAAACTTATGTAAATATTTTTTAAATAGTATTTTTTAATTAATTTTAATTGTAGAAGAAGTCGAAAATGGATCAAAACTAAACACATATATAATATATATATATATATATATATATATATATATATATATATATATATACTCAAATATAATCATAAAGAAATAATCTGAAAATGAAAAATTCATATCGCGTCGACCTGGGATCGAACCAGGGTCCTTCCGCTTGCCGGGCGAATGCTCTACCACTGAGCTACCGAGGACATTACAGATCAAGCGAATGAAACCTAATTATTTTCATTTTCAGATTATTCCTTTATGATTATATTTGAGTATTAACTGTATTTAAATGATATATCTATCAACTAACCAGATTTATATATATATATATATATATATATATATATATATATATATATATATATTATTTGGACGTTTCGGCAGTTTAAGCAATTACCATCATCAGCATTTATTGAAAATTACAATTGATTTAAAATTATTTTCATTTTTTAATCATGTCACATGTTTATCGAATTGGTTGAATTGCAGTAATAAGACATAACAATTGTTGATTTTACATTAAAAAGTTAAAAAATATTTGTTATAAAACAAGTTAGTATCATATCAAATGGATTATCACAGATTTCGATTTATTTTAAAGTTAACATCACAGGTTTTAAATCACATGGTCGTACGTACGTAATTAAAAATGATTTTCAATTTAATATTTTTTTAATTAAAATATCATTTAGCAGTACTTATATTTTGACATTGTCGACTTGTATAGCTGAGTGGTTTTAGCATTTGCCTGATATCGCTCGTACCTTTGCAGGCTCAAGTTCAAATCCCGCTTTGTTCGTGGATTTTTGTAATGTTTTTGTGATGTGTAACCAAATTTGAAAATTATCAAACATTTTTTCTATCTGAAAGCCTCTGTAGCTATGTGTTTATACGTTGACTATGTCTATATTAGAATTTGAAACCGCTTGAAATTGAAATTCAAAGTGTTTATCTCCAATGAATTAAAGCGAATTTGTAAGTCAATCCTATTTTTTTTTAGAAGATTGACTTCAACGTTTGAAGCAATTTGTGATTTTATTTCAAATTGTTTATCTTAAAAAATAAAATAAAATTTTCTCATTTTCAGTAATGGGGTCGTTGCGCTCAATAAAATTTACTATTTTCAATAATAAATATTAAAAGATTATATAAAAACAAGGCCAAAACACATTTTTTTAATTCAAAAACGATTACAGTATTTAAAAAAAAAATTAGGAAAAATAGCGTTTTTTACGCGCCACAGAATCTCCACAATGCTTATGACGTCAATCTTTTCCAAATTAGACAAGGATAACCTATTGTCAGATATCTGTATTTATCTCTTTCTATCGCACACAACTTATTAGAAATGTCAAATGACAGCTACTGGTATAGTGTTGCTTTTGTTAAAAGTGCACTTGATATTAATAATACATTATATATATTTTATTATTATTATTATATATTTTATTATTATTATACATTTTATTATTATTATTATAATTACATATTTTTTATTATTATATATATTATTATTATTATTGGTATCGGAGGCGTTAGCCTACGTATATGTTTTTGACATTGCTAATAGAATCGACTAGTTTTTGATTTAGCCACAAGATGGTACTATAGAATGGATGACGTCACAAATTTCAAAATTTGAATTTGACCTTCGACTTCAATAATTTTTTTCTAATTAAATATAAATAATTTAACATTAATATCTATATATATGTAATTGTCTAAATATATATTTTTCATTAAAAAAATAAAAAAAATGAGCGCAACGACCCCATTATAAATAACAAGATATACGTATTTATTCATCATAAGCTACATTACATACATAATCACGCCATGTACTTAAAATGGTGTAGCACAAATTATTTCTACTATCTCAAAATCAGTCTTCTCCAAACATCTTTATCCAGACAAGCAACTTTAGCGTCATCCACATTCATAATACCTCTCACACTTGCTCTTTTATTTCTACTACTTGGAAACTGTCGATCACGAAAAACACTCTTACTCTTACCATTCTAACTAGTCATCAGATGTCCACTGGCAAACGTATACCATCAAAATCATTCATATAGATTCTTTTAACCAATCGTTCATTAGAGATTCGCTCAAGATGACCGAACCATCTTAATTACAATAAGATTATAATTTATATAAGCTATATTAATAGTTACTTATGTATCTACTAATAAAAACAAACTTTTTATTATTTTTTAAATATGTCAAAATGTTCTACTTTTGCAAAATAAATATTTTTGTTATAAAATAAAATGTTCATTGACAACAATTTTTGGTGATCTGGCAGAAATATCTTTCGATAATTTCAGAAACATAGTTATTTCTTGGCAATTATTGAACATATTGATAGCAATACTTTTCACTTATGCACAATATAAATTTGCACGATTTACTGTTTAAAAAATAACACTATTTTATTTGTAAACTTTTTTTTTTATAAAAATTTACACTAATTTTACAATAGTGTCAAAAATGTTGGTGCTAATTTAATTTAGATTTCTTTTGATAACACCAGTTATTTTTTTTAGAATTTGTCTTAGAACAATTTTAATATTATTTTTTTTTTATGTCTTACTGTGTAAAATGTGCTAATGCGACACGTTCTTGTTTATTATAATTACAAGACAGACATGTGTAATTTATCAAGCACTTGCAATAACAAAACCGCAATAAAATTGCACGATATTGTTTAAAATGACTTTCTGTTACAACCCCAATAACCTAATTAATTATTTAATTAAATTTTTAATGTAAACATTGCGGAAAAAATGTCACTCAAGGTTGTTTTGCAAACACGACCGCGGGGAATAAAAAGAATTAATTTCGATCGATTGCGCAATAAACGTGGTGGTGGTTGCAAGAAAAAATACCTTATAATTTCCTGTCAACGTACACGGCCTACTTTCTTTTATTTCTCCACTTCTGGTCTACCTTTAAATTTTACAGAAATTCTCACGCTATAATTATAATGCTCTTTTATGCGTAATTCTATTCACTTTTGTTGAGTTTTACAATACACTCACGCTCCATGACGTCAGAGTTATTAACGACACTATTCATGCTACGCTCTAGTTTTGTTCTATTTTCTTTTAATATTTTTATGGTTTAAATGCGTATGTTGTAAAAAGAAAATTATTTAAAGGAGATATGTGATTTTGATAATATTAACTAGAACAAGATTTATTTTAATAAAGAGAAATATGTAATTTATTTTATATATCTTGATGTACAAATAATTATTTCTTAAAATAAAACTGCTAAAGGTTAAAGTTCTATATTAATATTTATTTAAAATCGACGTTCTGTTAATCTAGTAGATTGACCAATTGCTAGACCAATTAATATTAGCAGCAAATTGATAATAGAAGCAATAGAAATTTATAAAGAAAAAGATAACAGGCACTGAGTTAGATGAAATTTGACTTCCATTAATTTAAAATTTATAAATTTTGTGATCTAGTTACTTATTACCTAGTAACTTATTTTTATGTTCTGTTATTTACTGTAATGTCATTTACATCATTTATCCTGATGGAGACAGACGTTGAGTTTCGTCGAAACGTCGATTTTAAATAAATATTAATACTGAACTTTAACCTGAAGCAGTTTTATTTTAATATAATGAGTTCTAAATTTTTTTTTATTATGTTAATTATTTTTGAATTTACATTTAAAAATGTACATTTATTTTCCAAAATATAATTTACAAACATCCAACAATTTTTTTTTTATTTTGAAGTTAATTCAGACGATGGACCTATACTAAGATCAACTGTTTTCGATATATTACCTAATCACAATTGACAACGGATCCTTACTTCGGTTAGCAGTAATATAAATTGAATCTTGCTTGTTTACACGTAAGTGATCTTTGACAACTGGCTACGTTGAATATTTGTGTAACCTTAGATCACTGATTAGAACTTTAGCTTTATCTCTTGCTACTGATAATGAAAGATTAGCCTTCGAAATATGTAATAGCTTTTTTTAAATTATTGTTTGTTGTTCATAGGAAATTATTTTATTTTATTTACAATAGCGTCAAAAAAAAAAATTTGTAATACAATTTAATTTAAATTTTATACTAGTGTATTTGATGTGTTCCAAATGCCAGATAATGCCAAAATTTGTATTTATATAAATTAATATTGAAAGTAATGTTAAAATAATAATATTGTTATTATAATAATAAATAATAGTAAATGCGCATATGCAATTGATATTTATTTTTGATAATAAAATTTGATCGCACAAAAAGTTGTTAAACGTGCACCAGTTTAACCACGTGACTTAATAGTCAACTGGCCAATCATTCAAAGACAGTTGAAAATCTAATTGCGTTATTAACTATTGATTAAGTTCATGTCTGTAAGGCTAATATTAGCACATCAGTACGTAAATAATTGTGCAACGGTAACTGAAAATAATAGAATTAAGTCTGTCTGAGATGGTCATAATAACTGAACAAATATTTTTGTCATTAGGTATAAAGAACAGTATCTGTTTATGACACACATACGTTGTTTGGTAACTATATTTCTTTTTTATACATAACAACACGTAATAAATATAATATTAAAAAATATTTGTTTACAAATTATGGCTGTTTAAAACCGGCTTTACAAGTTTTAGCACTTAATATTTGATTTGTAATCTGCATTTTCCATATTTCCGTTAAATTTATTTATTAACTTAATTATTTAAATTAATTTATTGATACATAAATTTCAAATCAAAACATAGATTATCATTATGTAAATATATGTTTCAAAGCAAAATTATGTATAATAAATAAGCAAATACATTTTAAAGTTGAATGTCAAATTAGAATTTGCTCGTCATGACGTATTAGTGTCTCAGTAAGTCTCAGCGCCTCTTGCGATAAAAACAAAACAGTGTTGCCTATATCTGTTACATCAAAATCAAAACCACGTAAATATTTCAATTTGTGCTAGTACATTAATATTTTATTTGATGTTATGTTTAATTTATTATTACAAATTAAAAAATAATAAGAATATTTTGTCATGCTACAGCTTTGTTTAAAATTCCATCAGAAGTTTTAGTGTAATTATCAACTTGTTTATTGAAATATAGTTTAGAAAATAATCCTTTTTGAACAACCCACATAATATATTTTCGATATTTACTGGAAAAATAATGTTTATTTTCAATAACTGCTACTGTACAGTAATTACAGTATATATTATCGTTATACATAAAATATGTCCAAAAATAGAAAAACTTTATTTTTGGTAATACCTAATCAATAACAGGACAAATGAATCAATTTAAAAATGTTACAAATTATAAATATATATTTTAATAGTGTTTGTGTGAATAACCGTGAATGCAGTTTAAAATTATAATATTTTATTTTTTATAATTGTATTAAAATGATTATTATTACATTATATCTACAAAATCTGTCAAACAAAATACGAAATCTTTGAATTTCTTACAAAACAATTTTTTAATGTTTAAGATAGTACTCTTATAGCTACGAGTTTGAATCCCTTTTGATGTATAAATATTTATAATGTGTTCGTGTTATCTAAACTATATTTGAAATTTGCTAGAAATTGTTGCTGACAAAAACCTTTGTAGTTATGGCCAAATATATGTATTTAAAAAGAAACTACTTAATGTCCTTAAAAAAAAAAACTTACAAATATAAACTAAAATATTTTTTATCTAAATTGTTTCTAAACAAGTACTAAAAATTTTAAAATTTTATTTTAGTTTTACTATTTATTCGAGATTAATCAAGTTTTCAGAAAAGATTCTCCTAGTGACCACAAAAAACTATATAATTTATATATTATATAGTGATAAACCTTGGACAAATAAATGATCATATTGTCATTGTGAAATTTAATATAATAATACTCAAAATATTGAGATTTTATTAAAACACCATACTGACGAGATCCTAAAGATCGAAACACGTTTCTATGGTTAAACTGGCCAGTCATTGATACTTAGCCTAAGAAGCTGATTCAATGTGAAATTTTGGAACAAATATAAAATCTCAATATTTTGAGTATTATTATATTATACATATATGTATAGTGTTGCCAACTTTCAGAGAAAAAAATTCTAAAACTTTTTAGAACTTTTATTTAGGTTATACTATTTATCTGAATTCAATCCAATTTTTAGAAAATATTTACCTAGACTTAATGAGAATTTCAAAAATATATTTTTATGATGTGTTGCCAAATTTATTTATTTAAATTATTTATTTTGGCTATACTATTTATCCAATTTTAATCAAATTTTCAGGATAAATTCTTCTGGTACATCCATTATAAATGTATAATTTTAATATAGCACAGTGTTGCCAATTTTTGGAGAAAAAATATTTATTTTTTTAATATTTTATTTTAGGTATACCAATTATTTATTTAATTTTAATTAAATTTTAATAATAATTAAATAATTTTATTTATACACAGAATTGACAACTTTAAAAAAAATTTAATATTTTATATTAGCTACATTTCTTTCGGTTTTACATAAATATTTATGCTTAAAAGAATTAAATAATTTAATTATCATACAGTGTTGTCAAATTTCCGGAAAAAATTTTCAAAATTTAAGCATACTGTTTGCACGATTTAAAACAAATATTCAGGATACATTTTTTTATATGCATAATAATTACAAAATTTAATTTTTGTTGCCAATAAATTTATAAATTTTTTGGGCTGGTATGCCGTGGTCAATCTATACTCATGACAAAGATAAATCGAACACGGCATACCAGGCCAGAATATTCTATACATTTAATGGATATCGGAAGGCCTGAAGATTACTATTGTTACTATTGTTACTTTTGGTGAAAAAATATTAAATTTTAATTCTTATTACTAATATTATTGAAAACAATTCTAAGTTGTGTAATAATGTAATGATACGAATGGTATTAAAAAAATATTAATTACAATAGAACGCATTTATAGTTCGATACGCAATAATGTATTTCAATATTTCAATGATATAGTGATACTTTTAAGTGTAATCTACGTTCGCATTAGTAGATGGTAAGCGAATGTACAAATAAATTTATAGTTGAGGTAAACTATACTTAAATATTAATGATAATTGAGCTCAAACTTTCCAAATACGGTAAATGTATTTTAAGTGCTGTTTAAATAAATAATGAAGACTACTATATCAACACTCTTCCATAATTGACACTGTTATCTGCTAGAAAAGAAGCAGATAAGTTATTGAGTTGGGTTAATAAATAAGTTCGAAGTTTAAATTATTTAAAAATTTGACATAAAAAATAATAAATTCTAATACCTCTGTCACATCATAAAACTTTCCTTTACGAAAAGAATGTACCCTAATATTACATGAAAATAGAAACGCCGTTATTTCAATAATACTTTGTTGTATGAAACGAGTGTTATTCATTTCACAGTGATATATTTAAATAATTGTACATTAATATATTCGTAATTGAGAAATATTTATTTTTACATCAAACAAAGTTTCATGACTAACAAAGTTATATTGTGTAACGTTTCCACGTACTGAATGTGTGTTTTCATCAGGAAAAACGATAGAAATGACATTCATAGTAAATAAATAGAACATGGAAACAAATTACTAGGTAACAAAATAAGTAAAATTTTTAAAATTTTGTTAATTAACCAAAAAATTATTTTATAAATCTTGTTGCACAACGGATCTAAACATTATTAAAAAATAATTTTGCCTTTTATACATTTCTATAAAATAATGCTAAAATCAGGGCCGGATTAAATTAGCTAAGTACTTAAAATATAAACAATGATAAACCGTAAAATAAAAATATATTGTTTCAAAATGAAACGTAACTTACAGCAGGATGAAAAATAATATTCATTTTTATATATTTCCATTTATTTTCTCTTGAAATCATGTGTGCTTGGACGGTGTGACACTTTTCAGATTTTAATTTTTTGTATTCCCAAGAAAAAAGTGTGATGCATTTTTCTATTGATAACTTAAGCACATATTTATATTAATAAATGGTTGATCCAAACCTCAATAAAATGAGTAAGATTGCATTATTCCAAAACACTATAATTTGTCGCATTTTACAAACTTTGCACAAAAGCAAAAACGTAAAACAGAGCGCAAAACTTGTTCAGTTTTATCGTTCTATATCCATAATAAATCTTTTTTCTAATAACGCATACTACTATCATAGTAAACAATCTTTCAGAACTCATTATATTAAAATAAAAAGGCTTTAAAATTAAGTTTAAAATAAACAACATAGAAACAAGATGATAGGTAACAAAATAAATTTATATCTAAAATTAATAGTATATTATTCAGCAAGCAGTAATAATGGTTATTGCTTATGACAATAAAGTTTACGGCGCAAGCCGAAGGCTATTGGACTACTTTTTCTGCAACTATACAATTTCACTTTTCAGTTTTTATATTTCCTTAGTAAACTAATTTTATATGCATTTTATTATGAAATATATAAAATAAAATAAAAATATAATAGTAATCGATATTTAATGAAACTAGACTTTTTTTAAACGTATGTTACGAGTACTTTAATTTTTCATTATGTTAATATTAGTATAATAAAAATTTGCACATTTTAAAATAAATTAAAATTTGAATGCTTTTTGCATAATAGATTGCTAATATTTTATCCACCGTAAAATTTATAACCTTTGAATCTATCCTGTTAATTTATTCCATAAATTTAATAGCAGTTCTTGTTTGAATATTACATTATTGCACTATAGGGGTCATAATGACAAAATTTAATTTTAAATGCATGTCGCTGCTAAATTTTTAACTGAATTAATTCGTTTTTACTAAAAAAAAATACGAACTAAATGATATTTGTAACTAATATACATTGTAATTTATTTTGAAATTTACATACTGTTGTAACTACAGGGTGTAATTTATTGAAATTGTCTGGTAAGTTAGCATTTTTGAAATCAATTTGAAATTTAAAATACATGTTTTACTTGCAAGAGGTGCCGGATTATTGTTTATTACAGTTATAATATAATACACAGTAGAACTTGTACGCTCGTTGTAGGTAAATTGTGACAAATACGCTTATTGAAATTGCACCTACCACCAAATTATAAAACGAGAGAAAGAATCAGTATTTATCAAAACAAAGACAATTACACTTTGCAGCGATCTAAAAAATGCAAAGTCTAGTAAGCATACTTTATTTTCAAATGAATTATTAAAAGTTAACATTTTAAGAGCTAACAATAAATTAAACTTTATGTTATCTTTACTGTGCAGTTTATCTTCACACAATTAGTACATACATAAACACACAATCACGTTATGTACCCAAAAGGATGTAGCAAAAACTCTATCTACTATCCCGAAATTAGTTTCCTCCAAACATTCCTATTTGGACAAGTAACTTTTGCTTCATTGATATTTGTGATACATGCTCTTCTATTCCTACTAATTGAAAACATTCACTCATGCACAACACAAAATTGTAATTTAAAAAAAAATTATTAGATGTCTTTAAAATTTGAAAAAAAAAATCTATTAATTTTTATTAAAAAATATAATTTAAACTGCATAAATATGAAATTTCCGCAGCACAATTTAGAATTTCCACAGCACAGTTTAGAATTTCTACTATACATTTTGTTTCCAATTGTATGTTACGATAAGGCTTGGCTAGCACTTTATAAAAACACAATAAAAAATTTGTTAAAAGACATAATAATCTTATTGTTTGCTGCAATATAACAAACAACATCTAATGAAACTAAAATCGTGCATTTCCTTGTTTTTTTCATAAATTAGTAAATATTGTATTTTAGAATCACACTCTGTTTTTAGCTTTTAGTTTAGCTCTGCACTAAAAAAAACACTAATTTTGTAATTAGTAAAGTATTCTAAATAAACCTTTTACATATGTGTCTGTTTCTTTACAATTTCTACACAGATTCTACATATCTAAACAGATTCTAAATATCACATAATACAAAATATTGATCATACAATACTTAAAATTTGCGTTTTAATTTCGATTTCGTTTTCTACCATTGTATTTTCTAGAACCGGATCCGATCTTATTTACATAAAAAATACATTTGGCAAGACGTTCAAATATACAAAAAGAAATTCCAATAGAAATGCGCACCCGTTCCCGATAAGCTAGCTAGCTATCGAAAAGAAAATTGTTCCCCCAGAATCGTTCTCGTTTCTATTTCGATGTGTTTGACCAATCGTATCGTCTCTTCTTTTGCATTACTTTGCACAGAGAGACGAGCGAAACTGGGATTTCTTTTCTATCGCAGCGCCGTGCAGAGCGGCAACCGGATTGAATTTCATGCAAAGTCAACAGGTATGAAGTTGGCCATAAGAGACAAGCGCTCCAACGTTTCAGCGCTGAGCTATAGTGCTGACTAGTGAATGTTGTCTGAATGTAGAATTTGATAGAAATTGCGTGAAATATTTTCAGTATACAAAATCAGTTTTAGAATTGTATGTATGGAGACGAATTGCAGATGGAAACAAGTAAAACCAAAAAAAAATCATTCGGAATTCATAAATATGAAATAAAAGGCTTAAACACTTTATAATTTTTCTTGATGATGATATACATCGTACAAAGAATTTACCATTTTACAACCATAGTAAAAAATTACATATTTTTTCAGCAAAACCGATGGGTTACATAAATTTTCTCTAAAAATAATATAATTTTGTAATTTTAAGTAAAATAATTAATTTATCATTTTTCACCAAAAAAATAAGTAAACTTACATAAAATATACGTGTTTTACATATATATAATGTAAAAATTTTCTTATGACGTCTGTAAATTTACATATTAAACTGCTGTAAATCAGTTGCCCCAGGTTTTTGTGTAAAATTACCGAATTTTTATTTGCAGTATACGTAGAGTATATTGAAACGCGAATTTTTAATTAAAATTTATGCTAAACTTAGTCCTAAAGTCTTTTTATTTCAAATAAAATAATTTTAACTGTTAAATTAGACACAATAATAAGATATGAAACTTATAGTGTAATAATGTAATAACTCCTGCACCAAAGACGTAAGTACCAAAAGTAAAATTTTAAAATAAATATATTAAAGAGATACTGTATAACATATATAATTTGATTAATATTTTTACAGACCGTCATATCACATAATAAGGGAAGTATTGTAATAAATCAAATTTGACATATCGGGTTCTTACAGATAAGTAAGAATTAGGCTTATAGTAACATGAATCAAAATAATTTGGGAAGCAGAAAATCGCACATATCTGATTTTACATGCTAAATTCCTATGTATGACGGTCCAAGTCAACACACGGTATAATTCTTTAAATAGGTAGCATATATTTATGTCAAGACAGTTTTGTTTCAGTTACCATGACTGCAATAGTTGTTATACAAATGTTTCTATTACATAAATTTATTTAATACAATGATTGTCGGTTTTGTGATGGCTACAGCAGATTTTTTAATTTAAATTTTATAGATTTCTATGCTAATATTTAGTTTGATCTTAAATAACAAATTTAAATAAAAAATATATATTTACGCACGCAATTAAATTTTATAAGTTTCTATTGTTGATATTTATTTTACTTTACTAAACAAAATTTTATATAATTCACAATTTATATCTAGAATTTACAGACAAATAAATTGACTTTTTTTATGTTTTTGAAAATTTTTGCTAACAGAATCAATTTAAGTCAACAAATATTATCACAATCTTATAAAAAACTGTTTTTGTTTGAGTTTTTTGTAACTTTTAAAAGCTTTGGTCGTATAAAAAATAAAATAACTTTGGAAAAACATTTACGCGAAGACATTTGGGAGTACCTAACTTCTACAACCTGAATTATTAAATTGAAAATTGCCAATAATGTAAAACAAACGATTTCTTTTCTTTTAAATTTTTAATTTCACATTTTCGATGATAAATTTACTTATATTTCTAAGATCGTTTGAATTAAAATTTGAAGAATACTTTAAATATTTTATTAAAATTGTTTTTTTCTATTACAAAAAAAGTTCCGTAGTTATTTCGGTATATCTTATGCTTAAAAAAGCTTAAAACCAAACTTATAAATTTTCATATATTTTAATTTTTTCTATTACAATTTCAAAAAAACACAGAATTAGATAATGTTTGAGATTTAAGCAGTATTGTGACAGATCATTTTGAAATGAATCTAGATCAAAATTAAGATCCTCATAGTTAATATGTTACAGATCAGATCATAGATCAGTTTCTAAAATTGAATCATTTTTTTTTTAATATAAAAAAAAAGGTAACATGGTTCTAAAATATTCAATTAATAAAAAAATTGGTAATTTTATTATATTATTATTTTAATTAAAAGATAAAACAAAAAATGTAAAACAAATAATTTATTTATATAACTATTGTAATATTAATATCTAGTATGTTTTATGATTTTTTTAAAAAATAATAATGATTTAAACCTATGGGCCTAATAAATGAAACGTAACTAATATGCGAGTTATAACTTGCAATGAGGAGTGCGTATATGATTTTTTAAAAAATCATGGGTCATATGTACTGTACATGATCTAGTTTAAGATCAATATCTGTAGTAATAAAATACTCTAGATTAGATCAAAGATCTTACATTTTGATCTGAAACTGTAAACTAGATAAATTTATCTGGATCAGTTACAACTTTGGATTTAAGTAAACATTTTTATATCAAACAAGCAACATAATAATCTGTTTTTTTTAATAGTTTTGCAACAAATGTATAAAAAATGAAATAGTGCCACTTGCGTACAAATAAGGGTCGGGTCATACCCAGGTAGTGAAGCTAGTTAGGCCGAGTGCCAGATGCGTACAGCGGTTTGGGAAGGGTCGAGTTGTGCTTATGATCAAAATATAATATTTATAATACGCTATAATATCGTAGCACATAATTTTTACAAATAATCAAGTAAGTATTTAATTTTAAAATTGACCAAGTTTATATTTATTGGATTAAATTTGATTTGTGTAGATTAATATTTAATAAATTCATATCGTTTACCAACTTCCCAAACCGCTGTACGCATCTGGCACTTGGCGTAACTAGCTTAACTACCTGAGTTTGACCCGACCCTTATTTGTACGCAAGTGGCACGACACCATAAAAATAATAAAAAATACCTAACACATTATACTGAATCGTAATTTTGGTTAAAGATAAACTACATCAAATAATGTCCTTTAAATCAGACAATTCTGTTTTAATAGTGCAAAATAAAACTACTACGTTAACAGTAAAACTTTTAATTACTTATAAACAATTGTGAAAACTGCATTTAGGACTGTCATTTTGTGGCATTAGAATTTCTGTACAATAACAAGAAAAGCTACTTACAGTTAAAAATGCGCATTTACAACTTCGCAAGTAAAGCGAAATGTTTGAATAGAAGCGAAGCTACGTAGTAAGGTAATTTTCTAGAAATGTTAGCTAGATGCATTTTCCGTCGAAAAGGAGCGTCGCAGGTGTTGTTGACATTATTCGTCGACGGCGCTGCGAGTGTACAACAATTCTATGTTTCTAGTATTTCTATTTTCGCCTGTTTCTCGTTTATGCCCCGTTTCCTTTAGGATACACAATTGTCAGCGAGGCATTTTGTAAAGTAACATTTTTTTCCCTTACCGACTACGTTACATACCTGAGCTGAATTTTTATTTAACGAATATTTTTTCCCCAAGTTACAGTATCATCAAACTACATCGTAAAATGGTAAAAGTATATGACGAAAAAAATATTCAGGGTTTTTTTTTATGATATAAGCGTGACTTCATAATGTAAGAGAAAAATTATGGTTAATTTGAAAGTTTATGATGGTGTAAAATTGGATGTGATAAAGTAAAAGGTAAATTAGCGCTTATTATTTATAAATTATATTTTAAAATTTATATTTTTCTGTACAATAATTAACATCTTATGTACTCTAATAATTTTATTATATGTAAGTCCAGCAAAAATATTTGTCTTAAAGCGTAACCAAATTTTGATATTACATTACTATATTGCCTATGTAGAAGGAGGTCAATAATGAGAACATTATTATACAAGAGTTGAGTAATCTATATAATCACTAATATATATATGGTGGGAGCACCAAACCGAACTACACTGTCAAGTACATTTAATCTGATACATTCAACAGTCATAGTGAAAATTGCAGTATTTATTTTTTTCTTGAATTTGAATTAAATTATTGAAAATGTGTAAAAAAGTGCAAGAAATATAATGTACACCACGACGGGATTTGTTAAAAATTGCATATTCGATCAAAGAAACATTAATTCTCACAAATCACTGACAAATATACTGTTCTACAAATATTAGCAATATTAAAGTCACTCGTTATATATTTTTATTTATTTTTAGTATAGTTTCGTTTAGAATGCTTAAAGAAAAAATAACATATATCACTTGAAGCATTAATTGTTAATAAGGTAAGTTTGTCTTATAATTTCATTTGGAACTAATTGTGAGTAATGGGTCTATTAAGTATACATCTGTAAAATCTGTGATGTTACAGAATATGTTTTTTTTTTATTAATAAAAGAATAGCATGTACTAGAAATAGTCAAAACAATATGTAACACTACAGGTTTTACAGATGTAAACCGAATAAACCCATATAGTAAAATTTGATATTTTGTAAATTTAATATATGATATACTGTTACTACAGAATTCTTTATTTTTTACAGATATATTTTCGAAGATCATAAAAATATCAATCAGAAATAACAAGACAAAGCTAAATGCAAAAAAAATTAATTTATTAATTAAATATTTTTGGCGTTGAAAATTGTTTTTTACAGTGAATTTTTGTGCATCAAACTTTTTTTAAATTTCAATATGTATTTTAAATATTTAATATTTAATTATAAAAAATTTAATTATACGAAATAATACATAATATTAATTATACAATGGAGAATAACGTGTAAAAAATACCGAAAAATTTACATAAAACACATTTTAATTTTTAGTGTTTTTATCAAACCATTTGTCCAAAACAAATGCATATTCTCTAGTGTATAAATGATAAATAAAAATATTATTTTTTAACAAATTTTTAAAATTAGTTTTTTTTTAATTTTCCCAAATGTACCTATATATGAAAATAAATATACATAAACATTTTCGCCATATATCCGAAATTAGTTTTCTCCACACATTTATATCCAGACAAGCAATTCTGGCCTCATCCATATTCATATGCTCTTCTATTCCTACTACTTGGAAACTTTCGCTCACGCAAAACACTTTCAATCATAATACTCTATCTATTCATCGGACGACCACGAAAACGTATACCTTCAAAATCATTCACATAATATTCTTATAACCAAACGTTTATTAAACATTCGCGCAAGATGACTGAACCATCTTAAAGTTTTGCAACCACATTCTTATAATAAATGTAAAATAATTAATTTGTATAATCTTTTATAATAATGTAAATATAAACTTTGATTTATATATGTTAATAGCAAATGAGGTTAAAATTAAATTAACTTTGTGATCTTTGTATTATTCTTAATAATAAAAAAAAATAACGTGGTACAATTTTTTAAATTAAAATGTAAAAATGTTCAGCTGTACATCAAATTAAATTTCATATAATTCTTTTCAAAGATATTCAAGTGACATATCTCGAGAGATTCGTTAAAAAAAGACGATATATAGTAAAAACAATACATAATGTGATTTTTTTTCTAATTTCATCTGCACCAATGGTTTTTCGTTTTTTTACGATAGCTTTTTGTTCATAAAATGTTATTGGTTACTCTAGTAATAACATAACGTTTTTATTATGGATACTTTTATAATTATAACCTGGTCGTGAACGGGGCCATTATTTTTATGTTATATTTTTAATATTACGTAATGTTTTAAGATGGCATAATTTTTTAGTACGCAAAAAATGTCTCATATATGTTTGTTTCAACGGGGAATTTTTATATTTTTGTCACATTGAATTACATTGTTATTGTCCATTCCAACACATATGAAAATGACAGCATTTTAACGACAGTAATACAATAGTCCTGTTTCAATATATAATCCACACTAGAAATTTAATAATTGATTATATTTTAAATAAAAATCAATAGTAAATTTAAACCTGAAATACATTTTTTTGCAAATATCAGGGAATAAAACCGGTAAAATAAATCGGTTAATTAAACCGGTTAACCAATATTTTTGTGTTTTGTAACGTTAACTGTAACATTAACTGATATTTTGTAATTTTTATAAACCGGTAACTTTTAACCGAAAAAATTTGTCGTTTTTTTTTTGGAACAAAACCGAAATATGCAATATTTTTTATAAAACATAAGTTTTTGAAGCAAAATTTTTGAATACTAATACTGCATACTAATGTCAGTATTGTACTAGTAACATAATTACTACTTTTTACATAAGTAATACAGTAAGGTATAATAATATCATGATACGCTTGAAGAAAAAATATATTATGCTTACGAACTGCAAATAAATTTTTACTTTATGTTTTTAAAATCTATATCATTTAATTATAAACTATTGTATATTGCAAAGTATTTAATGAAATTTTTGTAATGAACTTGATCAGTCTGTCAAAGCATTCAGTCATTTATTTTTATTTAATTAAAAATTTACGTTACAGAAAACATGATGTATAAAGCCAATTTTTTATAATGATTGCATTGCTTGTTATATTTTAGGAATTATATTGTAGATATTTATAAATGTATACTGCCCATTAAAAAATCTACACGTGGAAAAACTTTTTATTAATAGCTTTATAAAAAGCAATTTTATAACAATGTAGGCAAGGCTGTCTCTTTCAAAATAATAAAACTGTATTATTCAACAAATATGTAATCATTGTTTGACTATTTTAAAATAATTACTCGTACAATATAAAAAGGAGAGTTAATATTAGTTGTTAGGTTTTTGAGTGCTTTTGGAACTTTTGCTACAAACATAAATATTTCCTGAGAAGCCCGTTTCAGTACATACAATGTTGTTTTGCTATCTATGTTTACATATGGTGGTGAGTGTTGAGTTTGGCTGCAAAAGCATCAAAGAAAAATGAATGCTCTGGAAATGATATTTTTACGTGTCGTTGTAATGTTACCAGAAGGAATCGAGTGCGTAATAGATTAATGTATTATGAGTGTAAAATTGAAAAAACAAAATTGTTGCAAAAGTTGGTGTTAGTCAGTTAAATGGTTCAGTCATCTTGAGCGAATGTCTAATAAAGGTTTGGTTGAAAGAATATATGTAAATAATTTTAAATTATTATGATGAGTAGATAGAGTGACATGATTGAGAGTTTTTGCATACGCAAAAGTTTTCAAGTAGCAGGAATAGAAAAGCATGTATGAAAGATATCATGAATGTGGATAAAGCAAAAGTTGCTTGTCTAGATACTTAGATTGAAATGTTTGGAGAAAACTAATTTTGGGATAGTAGAAAAAGTTTGTGTCACAACCTTTTGAGTACATGGTGTGATTGTGTATGTATGTTTGTACAATATAAAAATTGTGTCTCATTTCAACTGTTAAGTAATAAACTTTGATTAGTCAAAAAATATTGAGTAATAATTTAAAATCTTATTGATGTGAATAATAAATTTAATTATAAGAAAAAACATATGTATTTACTGAGTATAATATTTAACAAAAATAAAAAAAAAACTTATTACGCGACTTCCAGTATATAAAAAAACTTGTCAATAAAGAAATTCATTTATTGGGTTATTTATAAAAATATCGGAAAAATATAATTAAAAATGTTGTTTAAAATAACTTTTCAAACAAGTATGTAAATTTTTAGAAAAGTCACGTGATATTGCATAATAAATATTAAAACAAACACAGACAATTCTGTAAATAATTTTTCGTAATACTGTTAAGAAAAATACACATAGGTTTCTAAAGGTTTTACGTCAATTAGACGCGCGACAATTGGACGCAATCATTTGGACGCACAACAATTGGACGCGTACGATAGTTGGACGCGGCGTTTTTAGGGCGCATTGACAATTGGACGCATCGACAACTGGACGCAACGACTTTAGGACGCTCGAACAATATTGCACTTGATACCAATTTGACGTATTATATATATTTTGTGGGATTTATCGCTTATAGACGAAAGAAAAGAGATACAATAAAACTTTCGACTAATATTACATTATATCATTATATCACAAATTGAAACCTAAAAAAAATAAATTAAACAAAATTAAAATAAAATTCAACAGCGTTTTACAATAAATTTACATTAAAGTATATTTTTGTTAATAATAAGTTAGCTTGTAATAATAAATTGTATAAATCAAGTATCTACAAAATTGAATGTAGTGACTGTAATTTTGCATATATATAGGTCAAACAGGTCGTAATTTTAAAATTAAATTTAAAGAACATTTTAATAGTTTTATACATGGAAAAACCAATTCTTACTTAGCATACCACTTAATTGAGTTTAATCATAATTGCTCTATAGAAAATTAGGAAATTTTACATCTTCATTGTGAAGGATTAAGACTCACCTTCTTAGAAAATTTTGAAATTAAGACAGCAACAAATTGGTATCAAGTGCAATATTGTTTGAGCGTCCAATTGTCGATGCGTCCTAAAGTCGTTACGTCCAGTTGTCGATGCGTCCAATTGTCAATGTGCCCTAAAGACGCCGCGTTCAACTGTCGTACGCGTCCAATTGTCGTGCGTCCAAAGGATTGCGTACAATTGTCGCGCGTCCAATTGACTGCGTCCAGTTGACGTGACACCGTTTCAAAAATTTCAAATAGTACCGTCACCACAATTATTATAAAATAACTAAATAAAATTACTAAATAAATGAAAATATCAAATTATTGTTGATAAACTAAAGAGCAAAATAATATAAATTAAATTATATGAAATTAATATTTATATTGCAACATACAACGCCTAATTATAATAATATACAGAGATTAACTATTAACTTTAAAATAAACTGAGGTTTAGTTAATAAGTTAATGCTAATAAAATATAATACTTCTAGAATAACTAATCGAAAAATAAGAAAAATGTAATTATTATCAAAGACAGGTTATAACATTCATACTTTTGTTAAATTAAAGAAAAAAAATTGGTACATTGATAGTTTTTATTTCAAAACAAAAATAACACCTAGAATAAGACGAAATTTAATGACAATTTGGCGCAGACTACATTCTACAAGCATGCTAGATCAATGAAACGGAAATCATTATTGAGACACGCGAAACGATGATACTCTTTCGTAAAGAAACGTGTACTTCTTTTTTGGGCACGGTAATGTTACCTTTTACGTTACGTTGTTAGTTCAACATAGCGTAGCAGTAACGCTTTTGTTCCCTAAGCCAAAATCAGCGAGATAAAAGCGAGATTTCGTATTATTCATATGCAAATTTTATATATGAATAGTGTTCTAACTTAAATACAGTTAGAATTGTGTCGTGTTTATTATACTACCTTTCTTTCTTCATTTGCAATTTAATTGCAGGAAAATTAAAAGTTAATTGTGATAATTTGGTATTATAATTTTTTTTCCTTCTGTTTAATTTAATGACTTATTTTTACCGTTTCTGCTTGTGTCACGACTAAATTACATTTTTTTTTAAAATAAATTTTCTACAATAAAAATTATTTAATATTTATTTATTTTTTTATTTGGAAACTACCAGGCATAATTAATTATAATTGTAATTTTCTTTTAATATCTCAAAATTATTTTAACATATATAAATATTGTAAATTGTCATAAAATATTCCTTGATTTAAAAACATAATATTTTGTTGACAATGTTTTATACATCAACAAAATAATGTGTTTTTAATATTTTATAACTTATTTCATTTTAACTTGTAACAATCAAAAATAATTTTAATTTTAATCTCAAACACCTAATTCCAATTTCATGAATTTTACACAAAGATACGTGTTTGTTTTCGCGAGCTTCAACCATTAACACTAATCTCTTCAAACTTTTCCCTGAAGATGGCCTAAAATAAGGCCGAAAGCTCAGAATTAAATTCAAATAAAGATTTGAATTATTTAGCCCTAACATTGATGACCGACATCTCAATATCCCCTATTTTCTATATATATATAATAAAATGCCTAAAAATATCACATTAAAAAAAATATAAATTAGTAAGTAGCTTTGAAAAAACTAAACGTTTTTTTTTCGCCGAAATATTGAATTTTGTCTTCTAAAACAATGTCAAAATCAAATAAAAACAAAATGATATAAAAACCTCTCGTACAGTATTTCCTCACTAAAATTTATTTATTCAGCCGTTAGTAGATACGCTTAGCTATAATTTAGTGGACGCCAACATAATAGTGACATCAGTGACATTAGTGACATCATTGCAACATAATTATCGCCACTTTCTACCATAATATTAATAATTATTTAAAAAAATATTTAAATAAAAAAATATTTTTAATATACCACGTTTCTAAAAAAAAAATTCTCTTCTAGAAAAACGTGGGGCGCATGCAATATATAATAGTAAATTAAGCGCCCCACGTTTTTCTAGAAGAAAAATTATTTTTTATCTTTTTAGTCCGTTTGAAAAACGTGGTATATTAAAAATATTTTTTTATAATATTTTGATATCTCATTATAATTATTTCGTATATTTATTTGCCTTTGTCAATGGACTATGCCAACTCCATGAACGAATATCCTGTATAAACACAAAATAACAATGTTAATTTAAAAAATATGAATTCAATAAATTAAAGAACAATTGACGTAGTCAACAATCATAAAACAAAACACACTCAAACGAGAAAAAAATATCGTTTTTCCGCATCAGTTCAAGCATTATTCGAGTGTCCATCGATTCAATTATTTTTTTCATTGTTTTTACACAGACAGCGTACCATGCTGTAAAAACAATGGGGAAAACAAGCGAAATGAAGAAAGAAAAATGGCATATCGCGACATCTAAATTGAAAGCGCCCACGAAAGTTTTCTAAGCCCTCTCGATGATTTATCGTCAGGAAGGGATTAAGTTTGATTTGCTGTTTCAGACAGGCGCAAAAGACTTTCAATCATTGCCCGGAACCATTAACTTTTAATTTATATCGGGATTTCTCATTAACCGGTAATTGACTTTTTATTATTAATTATTTTTATAATTGTATATTTTATCAAAATATTTAGTACGTGCTTACTACGATAACAAAGTTATGACCAATCTCTTTTTATTATATAAGAGCTGAACTGTGCACGCATTTTTATTTCAAAAATAATTGATGACGTTTTGTATGATGTAATTTTAGTGAATGATTATTTTTACTATATAGCAGACTTTCTACCCAGACTTAATTCATTGTGATAACTGAGTGAGTGAAGGTAAACCAGCTCAGTTTACGGTTTTTACCGATTCTGCTGCACCCAAAAAATAATCTCAAAATAAAGTGAGATACTCAGTTACGTAGTAGAGGTTAAGTTTGTGTCAATCTTGTTGTTTTTAAGGTTAGCGACGAAAAATGTCATACGAAATTGAATGATTGAATGATATTGGACCATTAAATTTTATTTTTAATCTTTAATTTTGATGTAAAATTTATCAAAGATGTATTTCTTTATTCACAAATTTATGGTTGATTAGAAAAACTAATGTCAAAAAAGGTGTCAAAGTATTTCGGTCTTTGTCACTTATTCGTGTTCTCTTGCTAGAGTTTGAATATCTTGTTCTTTTATAAAGCAACTCAACTCACTTCACTTTGTTTCATCTCACTTCACTTGCCAACTGAGCTGAGTCAATTTTTTGATAAAAAGAATCTCTATTAATTACAATAAATTTCAATAAAATTAAAATACGCTTGCTACATATTTGGCCACCTAACAATTTATATTTATTTTTATTTTGTTTAATAACGACTTCTTTTTCTCATTGGACAATTTAGTGTTAGTGCAAAATACAATTTTATTTTCTCTACAATATTTTTCTTACATTCTCGGACAATAAAAAAATATTCAATATTCATATCACATTATCTTCTACAGAAATTTAAATTCATAAATTTAATAGATATATGTACTATTACTGATTTAATTATTTTATTACAAACTACTTATTAGAAAATATTAAGTTTTATGTACCTCAATATAAAATAAAATTTTTGGCACTATTTCATTTCCTGTATATAGGGCTGTCTTTTAAATATTATTGTCAATTATAAATTATTCTCTGTGATATTTTAACAATTTCTTTGTCTTATTAAAAACAGACGTTGATTATGTAAGCACTTTTGACCTTGACAAACATCACTAAAATGTATAACAATCTTAACAAAAAAAAACAATACTTCAGTCAGCTTTGAATTTATCAAAAGGATTGTCTTGACAAATTACTGAAAATCTGTATTCTCGATTGTGAGTTTATTTGAAACAAACGATATTGCAAGACAAAACACACAGCATTTTGTAACAGTAGGCGCTTGAAACTGTGCTTGAAAGCACAGAGATAAATTGAAGACTCGAAAGTTAAAGGTGAAATAGGAAGTATGTATATGAGGTACATCAAAAAAGTAATTGGAACTGAATTTATATATTTGTTGTTTGGAGTTATTATGTAAAAAATAAAAAGTGCTGGATTGCAATAATTGTTGATATTGACTTATATGTATTATAGTCGCGAAACAAGTAAAATTATTTTATATTTTACAACAAATGTTTAAAGTGAGCTTCTTGAAATTGAATGCAGGCATGACACCGACGAATCAAAGAATAGTACATGCGAATCATGTCAATATTATAACGAATTTAATTTAATGCTACCATAATTCTCTCCTTCAACTGTGCACGAGTGCTTATTTCCACACTGTACACGAGCTACTTTAAATGTCCCCAATGATAAAAATCCAAGGGATTTAAATCTGAGGATCTTGTTGACCATGCGACATTACCTCCACGTCCAATCCATTTAGCTGGATAGTTAAAATTTAGCCATCTGATCACTAAATAAACCAAATGTGAACATTATATTTATTGTCACTTTGTACTGATGGTGTTTGAAGGACCTCATTAGCATATTTTATACATATTTATATATATATATATATATATATATATATATATATATATATATATATACAGTGCGATATTTTTATCTCTGAACATATGAACTGAACTACATATAAATTTCCTATGTTCAATTTAAAAAAAAACACATCGAACGCATGGAGACATCCCTGATAGTTATGCAACCAATCTTACATAATGTGACAGTTATTTGAAAAAAATGAATTACTTTCAACAAAATATTTAGAAAGCATTAAACTATTTGCATTATTTCAAGAAATCTGTTTAAAAATGTATACAAAAGAAGAAAGATTAGAAATTTTGCATTGGTATTTTGACAAGAATAGTTTGAGAAATGTGAGAAATTCATTTGCTGCTAAATATCCTGACATTTCGAACATCTTTTATAAATTAATAAATTTATTAATTAAAAATTATATTTTTCTCTATAAAATATAGAATGTCTTATTTTTATTTTTATAGTATTATTTATTAATTATTATTTCTAAATTTAAGTGTTCAGCAATTTACAATAAATGTTCATATTCTGTTAAATATTTCATTTTTTATTCAAATAAACATCATATTACGTAAGATTGGTTGCATAACTGTCAGAGATGTCTCCATGCGTTTGACGTGTTTTTTTTAAAAATTGAACATAGGAAATTTGTATGTAGTTCAGTTCATATGTTCAGAGATAAAAATATCGCACTGTATATATATATATATTAGAGTGTCCGTAAAAACAAAACAAAAAATTAACATCAGAAATAATATGTTTTACATGTTTTACGAAAGTAACAGGTTCCTCTACACAACCGAAATTTTCGGAAACCGCTTGTAAATACATAATATCGTTTACATCGCGTATGTATTAACACGCGTTTTTCGAAAATTTCATTTGTTTAGAAGAACCTGTTACTTTCGTAAAAACAAGCAAAAAATATTATTTCTGATGTTGTTTCGATGTAAAATTATCGATTTTAACCTTACTGGAAAAATTTTTTTTTTACGGACACTCTAATATATATATATCGCAATACTTGTTTCGTAATCGTTCATTTAGACACTTTTTCGAAACTGCAAGTCGTGCGTTCGCGTAGAGCAGCGACGACCTCCGAACAGTAATCTAAACTACTAATGTTTTTTTTTAAGACAAACAGTTAGTTAGTGTACAAGCCAATTATATACAATGTGTTTAAGAAAATTATGTACAATGTGTTTTAAAAAACACATTAATAAATTAATTAATAATAATAATATTAAATACAGGTAATTAATTATCGTTCCTATTACTTCATGACTGCACATACCGAAGAATATATATATGACCAGTCTCATCATCTTTATGAACGCACTTCGTATATACATGAACAATCCTTGTTGTATTCCACTTTGACTAACTTGACGCTTAGTATCGGCTTTGGTAACAGTAACCAACGGCATCTGATGACATAGAGAGGGAGTCAGTGTCGCATTCGCTGCTCTCGTTTGTTTTAACAACATTGGAGGCCCGACCTCCAAGTTGCCATAGAAACAGACTAGATATCTGCCCCCTGTTATATTAGAACCTGTGTTTTTGTTATAAAGTACTTGTCATGGTTGTCTCTCATGCTACTTTGAAAATAGATATAGATAAAGTAACCAGGACATGTGTTTATATTATCCATATCTGCACAATTTGCTCAACCGCTGAAAATTAGATATTAGATATAGATATTAGAGATTTACCAAAAAGAAAATTACAATGTGCCATTTACAGTTTACAATTTAGATAATTTAAATGTATCTACTTCTTTGTTGTTGTTAATTGAATAAATTTGTTATGAAAGATTATCATCACAGAGAAATTATTCGTTATGCAAACAAAATTAATCCTTAGTTTTCATCATGTGTTGACATATAAATATTACGATTATTATTACTCCAGTTTTATTTTGGATTTTTCAATTATTTATCTCCCGGTTCCAGGTTTTTCTATAATTTTCCAGATTCTCGAAATTAATTTAAAACATTAATTATAATATTTTAATTCATGTACAGTGATGGGCAATTGTGTGGAACCAAGTAAATATCTCTGGAGTTTTTAAAGATATCGAAATGAAATTTGGTGAGTAGATATTACAGTAAATTATGTATTTGCGTTGAATGTTTTTAACAATGTTGAGCTTTCGGTTTAACCGGAAGTAATTCCGATTTTAAATTTTATAATGAAACACCCTGTATATTATTTTAATTTTAAATAGGACATTTTATTACGATTACAAAAATATGGAGTTCGATAGCTTTTTTTTTCAAGGCGAAATTTCATTTCGATATCTCTAAAAACTCCAGGGATATTTACTTGGTTCCACACATTTGCCTATCATTGTATAGTAAAAATAAATTTTTATTAAATATAAAATTTTTCTATTCAGAAAAATCATAAAAATTAACATATGTAGTAGCAAAACTGTTATAACTCATTATATTAATAAAAAACGGCTTTAGGTTATAGTTCTGTATTAATATTTATTAATAATTGACGTTTTCTTCCAACTCAACGTACGTCATCGTCAGGAAATAAGATACAAATGATATTTACAGTAAATAAACAGAACATAGCAACTAGTTACCAGGTAATAAAATAAGTAACGAGATCATAAAATATATACATTTTTAATTAAAGAAAGTCAAATTTTATTTGAATCAGTGCCTTCACACTGATTAATGTTGTCTTTTTTTTCATAAATTTCTATTGCTTCTCTTATCAATCTACTGTTAATTCGAAAATACTGCAATAATTGAAAGATCCATCAATATTAGCAGTAAATTGGTAAGAGAAGCAATAGAAATTTATAAAGAAAAAATAATATCAATCAGTGTGAAGACACTGATTTAAAAAAATTTTCTTCCTTTAATTAAATATTTATAAATTTATTTTGAAACCTAGTAACTTGTATTTACTGTAAATGTCATTTGTATAATTTTGCATGATAAACACGTACTTTGAGTTCGTCGAAACGTCGATTATTAATAAATATTAATACAGAACTATAACCTGAAACCGTTTTATTTTAATTAGTATATTTTTTATTTATTTTACAGTATGATTTAGAATGTATTCTTTAAATTATAATAATTTTTGCATAAACATTTTATGGCAGTATTTTTATTGTAATTTTTTTAATATTTCGCATCCAGTATCCCTAGTGAGTAAATTTAACGTTTATGTTGACTTCTTTTCAGTTAACTATCTCTAGGTTAAAATCGATTAAAATTTGGTTATCCTAATTAGAATTTTATCAAGTAATAAACTTTCATTTTTAAAATTTCAATATTAACTGTTTTTACAAAAATAATAATTGTTGTATGCTTGATATTTATAAATTTTAGATATGTATATTTTAACAGTAATATATGCAAAATTATACTAAAAAACCGGATAATTTAGAAAAATGTTTCACAATGTTATAAAATATAAAACGATTTCATTTAAAAACAAAATTATTTTTTTACCGGTTAACAATTTTTTTGTTAAATTTTAACAATAAAAATGAAATAAAATTAGAATAGAAAACAACTACATAACAAAATATATATATATATATATATATATATATATATATATATATATACGCATATATATTTAAATAACATACCTGTTTTCATAAATTTTTTAAATTGAAACTGACATGAAATAAATGTAATTATTCCAAATGTCATTAAAATTAATAAAATATTTGTTTCAATATATCATTTTAAACAAATGTATATGATAATATTTTTTAAATATAATTTTTACTAAAATTTACATGTTGATATTGTAAAAATAAAATCCAACTTGATTTTGAGTATTATGTAATTTAATAAATTTTAAAATTTTTATCAATAATTATGTTTTATGTTAAAATTATATACAAACTTATGATTATGTTCTTGAGTTAAAATATGTGATTGTCACAGGAAAAGGGATATTATCTTCACCCAAGTCAATAATAAGATATTGATATAACTGTAAAAAGCACATCATTCTAAATAATTTGATATAAAATTGGTTAAAATACTTCAAAAACTGTTGAACTTTTGAGTTGTCCTAGTTCACAGAAGAAGATGTATTATTAAGAGAACGAGTGTTAAAATTTTGCATTTTTAAATAGATGTAAAAATTACTTTAGCGTTGAAAAAAAAAACTAAAATTGGTTTTAATTGTAAAGAAAGAGGGTAGATAACGTTTTATGTAATAAACTAGAAATGTAAAATTTTAATCCAAATTATTTTAATTGTCCCTTTTGAAAAACTTACTTTGTGAAGATAAGGTTTTTTTTTCCTGTGGTAGGTCACATATGCATGTACATGAAGGAAACACTACTAAATAAGCAAGAAAATTCAACTTATCTCAAAAAACTACCTATATATGGTAAAACTGTATTAATTATTAATCTTAATTATTATTTACAAGAATAACTACAACTACTACATTAAGGGCAGTATAAAATTAAAGAATACTTATAACCCCTTTTAAAGTACTTTTAGATAAAAGTGCGTATATTTTAAAGTATTTATTTAAAAAAATATTACAGGTATTTTTAGTTTTATGTATAATTTAAAATATTAAATATAATAAAAAGTATTTAACAGACAGCTAACATTTTCTACTAAATTGACAGAACAGAAGAGGTCAATACGTCTAAATCATCCAGATATTTATGTTGCTGAACATGCGTTAGAATATCTTCATGATGTAAAATTCGAAGGTACTGTAATAATTGCGAGATATTAACAGTAGATTGATAAGAGAAGCAATTGAAATTTATAAGGAAAAAGACAACATCAAGCACTGTGAAGGCATTGAGTTAAATAAAATTTGGCTTGCATTAATTAAAAAATCTATAAAATTTTATGATCTAGTCACTTATATGTTACCTAGTAACTTGTTTCTATGTTCTGATATTTACTGTAATGTCATATTCTGATGAAAACTAGCGTTGAGTTTCATCGAAACATCGATTATAAATAAATTTTAATATAGAACTTGAACCTAAAGCAGTTTTATTTTAAAAAATATTTAATTTATAAAAACATTTTATATTTGATATATAATAAAAGCAAAAATAAATATTGAAATCTTGACTGCTTTTAACTAATAGTGCTCTAAAAAAGGTTATGAATACAGGTTTTTATCTTTTCATCTGGTATAAAAGAAAATAAATCTAAAAATATTGCTACAAGCAAATTACTTAAATACTATTAATATTATATATTTTGTATATTGCAAATATTTTAAAATTTGTTAGACTTTAATTTTTTTATTTTTAAAATTCAGTGATGATTCGAGGCACTGAAACCAAACAATTTGAATAATTCACAATTATTCACAATTATTAGTTAACATAAGAATTAAATTTTGACAATAATATGTTTGTCAGGTATATTAATTAAGTTTTTGATAAGCTGATATCACTATTACAATATACATTAAATATGTTACTAGAAAAGTTATAGAAAACTACTGTAGAAATCTTAGCTAATGTAAAAATAAACGGATGTCGGAAATGAAATAAATTTATCTAGAACCAAGATATATTAGAAAAAATGTCAAATTTACCGACTCGACAAGAAACTTTAAAAATGTTCTGAATACATTTACACGAGAGTTGAAACTTGAAAATTTACATATTTCTGTAATTCTTCATTCAAATGTTTCATTTCAAAGATACAGACATTTCACTTGTTACAAAGAATTTTGAAATAAAATATTTTTCAAATAGATGTTTTTATTAACCTTATATTAAAAAAAAAACATTTATATTAATATTTTATTAATATAATTTAGTTTTTATTTCTTTAAATAATATGAAAACTATAACAAATATAGTTTAAATTGGAGAAAAAGTTTATTCAATTCAAAATAAAAAAAACTTTAAGATTACGTATATATTTTATTTAAATATAATGAGTTCTGAAATACTTTTTACTATATTTATTCAATTCATTCACCGAATAAAATTATATACTTTTTTTATAAAAATAGTTAATTTTTTATTAATAAAACAAAAATTACTCGGTATTTATACAAATAAATAATAAACAAATTAACTAACTATTTTTCTTCGATACTTAAAAAAAATTATTATCAAATATTTAAAAACAATTTAAAAAACTAAATGATAATAACAATCTAATAATATTTTCTAACTATAATACACACACAAGAATACTTATAAGAATATTAAATTAAAGATTTAATTTTAATTTTTATCAATATTTATATACACTTGAATAAAAAATAATTTAGATTTTATATTAATATTTGCAATGCTAATATGTAAATTATCACTCACAGCCACATTTTAACTTATATTTTAAATTGTCTATTTTATATTTTTAAATATTTTATTTAATTTCGTTTTTATTTAAATATACCATATATAAAAAACATATAATTTTATTAGATAAAATTAAATTTGAAATTAATATTAAAAAATACTAACATAATAAAAAAATTTCCAAAACTCATTATATTAAAATAACAAGGCTTTAGAATTTAGTTCTTTATTAATTTTAATTAAAAATCAACATCAGGAAAAGTGATACAAATATAAACAAAACATAGAAATAAGTTACTGGGTAACAAAATAAGTAACTGGATTATAAAAAAAGGATACCAAATTTTATTTAAATCAGTGCCTTTACACTGATTTATGTTATCTTCTTCTTTATTAATTTCTATTGTTTCTTATATAAAACTACTGTTAATGTTGATGAATCTCGCAATTATTGTGGTATCTAATTGATGATAAATGTATATAGAGTACATTGAAACGTCAGCTTTTAATTAAAATGAATACAGAGCTATAAATACCAAAGAATTTTATTTTAAAAGTACTTTTCAATAAAAAGCTAATTTTAAAAAAAACTAAAATTACCATTTTAGATTCATTTACGTTTTACAAAATTTAAACATTTCATGTTGATATAAAATATTACAGTAGAAAATCGATAGCTTCATTAATTGAAAGATGATTAAATATGTAAAATTAAACGTTAATTTCTATGCTAAATGTTTGCGTGTACATCAACAGCCTTTTTCAAGCAGACATTACTATGCGAAATCTATAAATTAATATCACCTGTATGATTGGAAATATTCATTAAAAACCCTATTCAATTTAATGAAATACGATTGGGTTGTATATTTTTATTTCTAATTGAAATGTGTAAACAAACAAATAAATAATATTTTCATAATTTTCTTTGTTTATATAGTTACGTAAAATTAAATTTTATTTTAATAAAATTTAATTTATATTTTTTAAAATAAAATTTATATTTTTCAAATTCAACATAAACTTAGCAAGCAAAATTTGCATATTTTTCCCAATGTAAATTTGCCGCAAATTTCAGCCAATTACAAGTTGAAAAATATTATCCTATCTTTCATAACGCTTCGTTCTAAAAGCGAATGGACTCACAATGACTCATCATTTAAACACATGTAACACTTATTTATATGAAATAAACATTTAATTTTTTTTTTAATTAAATAGAAAAAAGATTAACGATAGAAGAAAGATAAGTCGTGATAAGCTTGGTGGAGGTGCCATAGCTATTGGAAACGCCAAGAACAATTTCAGCGTTAAACTAAGTTGTCTACAGCTTAGCATACACTAATTAAACATTATTACACATAACAACATTAAGCTGGACATACAGCGATTAGTCACAATTAGACAAAATACAATTAGACATATAGTCACAAAATAACAGCAATTAGTCATAACGTTTAGTAGTTACTTTGTGACTAATATGTATGTATAATATAGTTTTGTCTAATTGTGACTAACCGGTGTACTTTTAAGCTAGACGCATACCAGTTAATCACAATTAAATAAAATATTATTAAATAAATTTAATAATAAAGTAACATATTTTTTAATGCACACATGTTTAATAGTAATTAAATGATATCATTGATAAGTGTGTTTTATTACATTAGAAAATATGTAATAATAATAATATAATTTATTGTCAAACAGAAATAAATCCAACTATAGGGCAATATAAAATCCAAATACAATGTAAAAATATTAGAAAACAAATCAACAAATCAAGAATTACATATGCCACGGGTATTATTATGTAAATGTATGTATGTATACATTGTTACTAAATATGTTTATAAAATAATAATGTCCCTTAAATCACAAACAATAATTTAAAAAAAAAGTCATACTTATACATATTTCGAAAGCTAAACTTTCATCATCAATCTAGCTTTTGAAATATGTATATAGTATTTTTTTTAATTATTGTTTGTGGTTTAAGGGAAATTATTTTATTTTATTAACTTTTCGCCACAGTATAATAATATTTTATCTAATAAGGAAGTTTCACATTTTTTGAAATTATTATTTAGTAATATTTAGCTTGGAAACCATCTTCTGATGTCACGTTGTATTAAAAGCAATCTGTCACTTTTAAAGTGATGTGATAACCTAAAATATTTGTCAATGTCATATAAATATATTTAAACATTTTCATACTTATTGATTGTACCAATTTCTATTCACCAAACAGAACAAAATGCATATAACTGTACTTTCCGCGCTGTGTATACAAAACACCTGTATGTCACACAGCAACAGCCATTTACAAAACGTTTCAAATCACGTGACTTTTGATTTAAATATTTCGGATTTCCTTCTGTAATAATAATTTTTTTTAATTTAATTTTTTTTTAATTGTATATACTGTCAGTAGATAACTTTCGTTTAAATATAAAATATATGAAATTTATGTTTTTGCAACTTTCTTATTATATATGTACAAATTTAATTGGTTTCATTGCTGATATATATAAGTGTTAAAATATTTTTACCATAAGTATATGTTATCAACAAAAATTTATAAAATACAAACTACATATCAAAAATAAATGTCTTTATTATTTCAATAAGAAATAAAGAAACAAACGTCAACCGCAATATCATGTCATTACAATTAGTATGTACATAACGAACGGTATAAAATTAGCATTAACAGACTATTAAAACAGTAATTTGAAGCATTTTACAGTCGGGCAGTATTCTTCATTCCAGCGAGATAAAGTAACAATATTGCATTAAATGCAACTGTAAACGAATTCAGCGAAACGTTGTTTTATAATGAACCATTAAGCAATGTTAAATGCAGTGTCGTGCCCTGGTTATTTCCAACGAACACAGACGTACCAGAGAAACGAATCAGAAATGCTACGAAAACGCATGACTGATTTTAAAACGGCAGGAAATTGGTAATTGATATATATCTTTTGAAAATCGAGGAACCGTGTAAAGACTTCAATAGTGATTTTTTGAACGAGCGTGTTACAATTATTTTATAAGTTACGTTTACGGTTGAGGAATATTTTCAAATCCACAGAATTAAGTTCTAGCTTTAATCCTTGAAGTAACAGGTAGATATCCAAGATAATGTAAAACTATTTAAATATAAAATTTGAATTGCAAAATTATGTATTGAAATTAATCACATAAGACTCTTTCCTGTTCAAATTTATATTACAAATCAATATATTGATAATAAAATTTTTAATAATAAAGCATTTAACAATAACATCAAAATAATGAAGTTTAATTATAAAATTAGAAATATGTTTACAAGTAAAACAATATATTATTTAAAATTATACTTTATACTTTTATTTTCTGTATACAATTTTGCATTCAATGTTATGATATTTCTATATATCAATGGAATCTTATAAGAGAAATTAATTAATTAATTTGTAATTTTACAAATTTGAATTTATTCAACAATAATATACAAACTTCTAAAACTTCTAATTAGCAAAAATGTAAATAAAATATTATAAATTTTATAAAAATTAATAATTTATACTAAAAATCATAAATATACTGTCAGATTCCTGCTATTAGATGAAATTTTTTAAATAATAGCATTTTCATTGTACAATTTTGTATATTAAATCCAATTTTAAAAAAAAAAATTTACTTTTATTTTTATATTGACAAATTACGTGCTTTTCGTTATCACGTACATTATATCAAGGGTGGGAAAACTGCGGTCCGTAATATAAATTAATGCGGCTCACATACAAATTTAAACATATATATTATATTTAACTTTTTGCAACTTACGACCCGCTAGATACCTTACTGGGGCTCTCGACGAAAAAAGTTTGCCCACCTCTGAATTATATCATGTTTATGAATTTCTTAAACATTGCATAATTTATAAAATAAAGTATTTTTCTTCGTTACATATTTATTAGAAACAGTGGCATTACTGCAATTTTAATTTTTTTTTTTTTAATTTTCATAAATTAGAATATTTTTAAATAAATTCTATTAAATTAAGTGAATAATAGAAATTTTACATACTTTATTATAAACTCGTTTAAATCTTTTCACATATATTTTTCAAATGTTTTTTTTATCTACTCTCTCTACTCAAATATTTTACTAAATATTTAAAATGTATTATATTTTTTAAGAGGTGAGCAAATGTCAGTAGTTAAATTAACCTTTTGATATTACTATTTCATAAACCATTCGATTACTAAGCCTAGGCGTACAATTTTATGCGAGACATAACCTAACATATAATTACATTTCTAACGTCCACGATTGTCAATTAAGTAGCCAAATTAACACGTCCGTAGTAGTTATAAGGTACTAGAGAATAGAGGTACTCACGCACATTTCACTACTTTGACAAATTTTTGATTCACCTTCATAATTCGGATCAGAACAGAGCAATACACGAAACCTATATCCATAGTCAACTAACTGAATTGATTCTCCGTATTAAATCTAATAAAGAATAAAAGATTTCCTCGTTTCGCATTTGAGTTTTAATTAATTTATGAAAGTTTTCAACACGGGGCCCGACTATATTAGGTTACGTTAGGGAAATTCTGTTTCAGTGAAGCATCCATAGATGGCGCACGAATGTCTGATGAACTGCTGAAATTCAAGTTTATGTAACAGCCTACATGAAAAACAATCTGGAATATTAATCGACATGATTCGCCGTACAATTAATTAAATTGAAGTGCTCCTGATGCAGTATCATGTTTACTAGTTGTGAACGGGAAACCTGCAAAATTATCTATTGTGGGATTTATTGCAGTGCGCATTTAGATTTTGTATTACTAGCATTCCAGGAGTAATGTACTCTACGAATTAATGTGAATTGTATTTATTTATATTATATACAGAGTGTTAGGTAGGTCAATGTAAAAAATTATATAATGATGATAAAAGGTGTCATTAATAGGGCTGTGAAAAATGATCGATCAGATTGATCTAATCAAAAGATTGTTTGATCGATCTGATCGTTTGATCAATGAGATCATTAGACTAATCAATTGAACATAACATTGAACAAAAAAGTTAAATTGTTATTAGTATAATGTTTAGTGCATTTTATTTGGAATAAAAGCCAGCCAGACAGTAACACATGTATCAGTGTTTTCGGACATTGATCAAATCATCATACTGACGAGTTCCCAAAAAGCGAAACACGTATCTATGGTTAACTGGTTAATCATTGATGCTAGCCGATTCAACGATTAAGTAACTTATTAAATTTTTGGAAAAAATCTCATCTTTAGAATAAATACTATTATATTAATTTCACAAATTTCACACTTATGAAATATTTTGTTCAATGTCATTGTTATTATTATATAACTTAAATTTACAATAATAATGTATACAATACTTGCACAAATAAAAAGTTTAACCGCACTTTATGGGTAAATTCTATATAATATTTTTCCTTGATTGTGTGCAATTAGAAATCAATTAACTTACACAAACATCAAAACACAAATCTAAAATTTAATGGCGTCTTTATTGTCAACTATATTTGTTTTCAACGCACATTTCTAATTTGACTATTTCATTATATGCATTTTCATAACGCTGTAATTAAATAATTAATTATTATTATATAATTATATAAATTATTATATAAATTAGGGTACTGTTTACTTCCTTTACTATTTAGGTACCATAAATAGATATTTTACGCACAAAAAATAGTTCATATAAAAAAGTAAAAAGTTATGTTTAGAACAAGATCCTATTTTCTGTTTAGTTAATTAAGTACGTGTTTAATTAGAATTTTCTTTCTGTAAAAACAATTTTAAAAAAATGATAATTAATGACATTCATAGCTAAGAAAAATACAAAATACGAAAACAAACTAAAATAATTTTTATGTGGCAATAAAACGCTACAATTTTAGTGTTGTAATTACTATATTTAACTGCAGTACCACAAGTGTTTTAATAAATACTAAAATTGTATCACTTTTTGTAGCAAGTTCTCGAAAATGCAAAGGAAATATGCAGGGTTTATTCAACGTTTGTACACTTTAAACCGTTTTTATTTGCTTTTCCGTAATTAAATTTGTGTAATTATACTAGTGAATGCAAGGTTACAAGATTATAAGATCTCTCGAGAATCTGATTGGTTTTTTTTTAAATTTTTTTTACTTTTTGTTTGTATTGGATTTTATTTATTTTATTAACGACTCTTCAAGGAATTTTTGTGGTTACTTCTTTTTGAGAATGATTCAAATATTAAAATTGCTAATTTAGTTACTTATTATATTCTAATAATAAATACATATAATTTATAAAATGGAAAGTATTTTTATATGATATGATAAAAGTTTAAAAATACAGATAACCTTCCTATAACACCACGGTCTCCGACAACACGGTTTCGTTCTAACACTTTTCGCTTAATTGCACTAACCCTCCTATAACACGGTATCCAATAACACGGTTTCGTTCTAACACGTTTCTGCTTACTACATAGTTTTCAGGTTTTTACTTGTAGTAACGTGTATGTAAAAAAAGTTGTTATTAAAAAAGTTTTTTGGTTTTACTTTTACCTGTCTTTACATAAGAGGCAAACAGTATTAAGTTCATAATCACCTGCATGTGCTAACATAATGTGTCTATAACTGTCTCAATTTTAATCTGTACGACTATTTTCTTAAAAATAGCTTTTTATAGTAATGTTAGTTAACTTATGCTGACATAAAAATCAAAAAAAACTATGTAATTTTTTGTTTTTTACGTCTATTATAAAAATAACAAAAATAACTGTTTACCTCTCAGGTACATTTTTTATAAAATTGAAGTTATTTCTATGTATCTTAAAAAATATATGTACAAATGTATTTTAATTTTTGGAACCTAACCCCATTTTTTCTATTGGCACGGTTTCACATAACACGCCGTTTTCTTGGAACCTATCTACCGTGTTATAGGAGGGTTACCTGTATAATAAGATAATCAAGAAATATATATATATATATATATATATATATATATGTATTTCGTAACTAATAAAAACAAATAAAAAAATATACAAAAAATTTGTTATTATATATACGTTAATATGAAAATTTTTTAAGGCAAACACTTGAAAAACATCGATGCGAAATAAATAATACACACAACATTTCTGTAGTTATTGACTTATTTTTAAAATGATATATAACGTTGTTTTGAAAACGTGATTCTGTAATATATGAATGTTCTCAAAACATTATAATCTCTTTCTGTCATACATACTGTTAAATTGTGTAACGTTTTGAAAAAAATTTTTAATACTCATCATCATTTTGACTGAAAGCAAAAGGAGTATAGTGTTCGGTACAGTGTCTGTAAGAATATGTATTATATATTATATTATATTATATGTTATTATATTATATTATATATTATTATATTACATATTATATTATATATTGTATTATATAATATATAGAATATATAGAAATCTTTCATATAGTTTCTATTTATGAGGGTACATGTTTGTGTCGTCAGCTCGCTCGCTCGGTCGTCAGTCAAAATTTTGTGATCGCAACTTCTCCCAGACGGTTCAACTGATTTTAATGAAATTTTAAAGATAGGTTTATTTAGTGCCCAAGATACACATGAGAATTTATTTTTTTCGAAATTTTTGCAAAAGATTCTCCTAGTATTTACATAAATGATATAATTTTAGTAAATTATAGTATTGCCAACTTCCTGAAACTTTATTAAATTTTTAAAAAAAGTTGAAGGTGTGTTTGATTTTATTAAAATTCGGTGTTCATGTCTAATAAATCAAAACCTTGAATTTTAATAAAATTATAGTAAACATTGACTTACGCATTTAAGTCAAGTCCATGCTAACACAAAACTTTCATAATATTTGAAAACAGTAATGTAGTAAAACTAACGAACATGCAAATATGTAAGTTACAATTCAAAATTATGTTACAGCTCCCTGTATAAACATTATAAATACATGTACGTATGTGCATACTTACACATGAATTTCCAAACAAAGCAGCATTAGGAATATTGTACACATATACGTATGAGCTCGGCTCGTACATATAAAGGTAATATTTGCGCTGTAGTCGGGACGTTATTCTCCTGTTACTGAATACGTTTGTAATCCGGTGATTATGTTAACCGACTTCAATTCTACGCTTTTCGAATTACATTCTTTTGTTGTGCATCTAGGCATACATACATTGTATTTAATATACGACATTTTAGTTTTCAAATACGAGTATTATAACATAGTTTATTAAACAAAATTAGAAGCATATGAGTAAACCCATTTGACCGTTATCACATAAATACTAAGAAATAGAAATTATTTTTAATATTTTTTTTCCAAAAGTTGGCAACACTGTTCAAAAATAAAATTATATAATTTTTGTGGGCACCAAGTTTTTGTAAATTTTTTATCAATCTTGGATAAACAGTAAAACTAAAATAAATTTTAAAAATTTTAGTAATTTTTTCTTAGAAAGTTTATTACATACATCTGGACTTATGTCATAAAACCCATCTTTACACATTTGTTACATAAATAACTAGTACACATTGCTGTGGTATGGTTATCATAAAAACTACTCTTCGTTATCGTTTCAAAGTACTTGGCATAAAAGCCAGCCAGAACTAACATCTGCATCAGTGTCTTCCCGGCACTGATCAAAGCACCGTATTGATGAGGTCCTAAAGACCGAAACACGTGTCTACAGTTAAACTGGCCAGTCATTGATGCATAGCCTAACAAGCCGATTCAATGACTGAGTATCTTGTAAAATTTTGGGAAAAATATAAAATCTCAATATTTTTGAGTATTATTATATCATAAAAACATTACCAAATTTATTTTCATAGCAATATAATGAAATACAATAAATTATGTATATTTTTTTTAAGCTACATTTGTGTTATTTGTAGAACAATAAGTTATAGTTTGTAGTGCACGTATTAATTTTTTAAATAATTGAAACAGATTTATTCAAATGGGTTTAAATTGGTGACCAAATCAAAATATCCTTTCTATACAATTAAATAAGCAATTATTACCCTTCCTGATATTAAGAATAAATTGTTAGAATTGTCACAATATAATTGAATAACGCATCAATATTTGTTTGTAATGTAGACAACAGATAGCACTAAGTTGTGTCGTTATGTCTATTGTTGTTGTAAGCTAGATGTTTGCTGTCTGTAAATTCTGCTCATAAGTTACATTAATTCTCAAGTTTGTTTATTATACTCAATAAATTTAAATAAAGTGTTTAGGATAAATATAGATTTAAATATACTTTCATGCAGTTTATTATTAAACAATTAAAACCTCTGCTAAAACTTGTTAAAAATTTAAACTGGTCTGTACACGTTAGAGTATATCTTCTAAAAATATAATATCAGCAAGTTCTGAATAATCTATTTATGTTTAAATTATGCTCTTCTCAAATTATGTATATATTTTTAAAAACATACGCAAACAATTACGTATGACTCCTCCAGTTTGAATAAAAATATTTTTTTTTTTTAATTTTTTGATACATGCAGTGGCTGATATTACAAGCTTGGTTTTTGAGTGTTTCAGTTCATTTGTTTAGTTCAGCTATTATGACACTTACGTTGTCTTAAAAAGTTAAAACCAATTTTAAAACCGAGCTCGTTATACGGACCAATTAGTTTTCGCTGCAAAACTGCACTCGATAGAATTAAGATTTTTTTATAAAAATAATATTTCTTGTAAATCCTATTACAAAAAAATGTAAATTTTTTTTTTAAATGAACAAAATAAAAATACATACAGTTACTTTCGACAAATAACACATATATACATTATGCATATCTTAAAAATTCTAAACAATATAAATACAAAAAAATATATTTATTCAGCGCAATTCTATTCAGAAATCTTTATATAAAATTCAAAAATCAAATAACTTTATATAAACTGGACGCGACTTCGCCCAGAAAACTAAAATAACATTTCAGTGGAAAAATGTTCAAACGGCCATAACTTTTTGTATTGTAACCTATATTTTTTGTTCTGTTAGACGCGCGTCCCGTACAAAGATAAAAATATTTCAAGGGATGTTCTTTATTTTATGAACCAAAGACGGAGATTTCCTCACTACATTACTGTGACCATATATATATTCCAATAACAAACTCTCTTGTGTATGATTTTGTTCCGTCGTCGTCCGTTTGTTCCACAAAATGTAGTTTGCTTCCTAAACCGCAGACTAGTGAGAGAGTATATGCGACACGTTGGTCACAACTGGACCACAACTTGTCATAAAAGTTAATACAGGAATGAAATACGAAAACTTTTATTAAGTTCGCCGAGAAATATATTATATAACAAATTATATTAAAGTTTTACTTATTAATTTTAAAAAATTAAATTAATAAACCATATAAATATTATATTAAAATTGCTTATAATTGTATGTTTTTATATTTATAAAATAATTACAAATTCATACAAATTTAAACGATTTTTTTGTATTATAAAGAATTTTTGTTGTTTTGTTATTATTTGTAGTTGTATGCTTAAATATTACGGTTTAAAAAACACGCCATGTACCCAAAAGGGTGTGACACAAACTCTTCCACTATTCCAAAACTAGTTATATTTATGTACATTGTACTGTACAATTTTTATAAATATACAATTTGTACATTTATAAAGTTGATATAAATGTTTGTTTGTTTAGTTATATTCCCGAACTTCCCGAACAAGAACTCATTTAAAAAGGAAAATTAAAACAAAATATTTTCACAAAGTTGATGTAGGCCAAAGGTGCTCAATTTCTTTATCGCAATCGATCGTTTGATTATCACGATAAATGGAATTGATTTTTACACAATTAACGCTGTTGTTGACGGACCTAACTCTAAATAAACTTAGAAATTAAATTACAAAAAAGATACGCTGACGGTCGGTTCTGTAGTAGCCTGAGCAGATGTTTTTTAAATGTACATTAAGTTTTTGTTTAAAATTAAAAAAAAAAATTAATTTACAATCTGAATGGGGCTTAAGGTATTTAAACTTTAAATACCTTAAGCCGTCAAATTCTTGTACTTGTACATAAAACTAAAACGGCAATCTGAATGAGGTTTTAATTCATATTTGGTACGACAGCCCCAGAAGAGCCTTGACCTCAAGTACCAAAATACTTGTTCCGTGATCATTCATTTAAACACCATTCGAAACTGCAAGTTGTGCATTTGCATAGGGCAGGTACGAGTTCCGGCCAGTAATTTAAACTTACTGATATTTTAAAACTAATCAAAATCAAACTAATGTGTCCGATTTTGTTCAATTACTGCCTGACTTTTTGGCATTTTTTAATTTTACGACGAACTGAAACGCTGGCCAGCATATTCAAACCACGGTTCATACTGTTCATAGTATTATATTCGGTAATTAAACTGACGCTTAACCGTTTGAGTGCCACGGGTTTTTGCTGTTTCCCCGTCCAAAAGTGTCAAGGAGCGCTTTTGCGCTTGTCTTGTTTCCTATTCTACATTATTTAGTTAATTATATTATTATAGTAATTGTTGTTTATAAGAATTAAAAGTTTACACCTACAAATATAATATTACTCCAATTTTATTTTTACTTAAAACGGAACGGTAGCTGTAAAGTCGGGCATCGACAGAAACCGAGATTGCTAGAGCGCTGACAAATTTCGAGCGTAACAGAAGAGCGCAAAATCGCTGCTTGGCACTCAAACGGTTAAACACGCTCGGCTACCGCTCTGACTGTGTATTAACTTATTAAAATATAACTCAAGAAAACGATAATTTGCATATTGTTGACTTTTCATATTAATAACATATATCAATTCCAGGAATTAATACTTTTGTATAAATTATAAATCAGCATTTTTAATTAGTTAGATATAAATTTTATTTTAAATAAAATACAATACGTTATATTTGTTTACAAATCAACTGAAATTTTAATTAAAATTTTTGTTCATATCTAGTTATATGGATATATTTATAGTTATTTTTAACCTATATAACTTTGTATTTGCATTATAAAAATGACAATAAAATGTTTCATATATTATCAATTATAACATAGAATACATTTTTGCATTATAGTTTTGTTGAAAATCATCCAAATTTTAAATAATTGTTTTTGTCAGTTACGATATTACATATTATATATTTAATTATAAAATTTTGTTATACAGTTCCACAAACAAATTCTAAAAAAAAAATATTTATAATTCATAATACAGTAATAAAATTAATTAAGTAATCTTTTATCTTTGGTTTAATCGCAAGCATAAAACGTTTTAATATTTCAAAACCAAAGTAAGTTTGCTACACCCACACACTTTAATTTATTTAATTGCAAATAATAATAACAGGCACTGTTGACTTTATAAATAATTCTGTTATTAACGATAAAATTATTAAAGGAGAAATACCGTCAAATGAACGTATAACCTTTATTAAATTTCTTTCAAACAAAAGCCTTTTAACAATTTTTCATGCTTATTCAAAAATTATTAAAAATATTATACATTGAATTACATAGGTAGAATTATTGACAAAAATACTACTAAAAATATATTCAAATGACTTAGTTACTAAATTGTGAAATATGAAAATTATTTCATATTTAATTGTTAAAACTATTCAGAAATTATTCTGAAATTATACTGTGAAATTTCATAGATATACCTAAGAACTTTTGTTCAATGTTATTATTATTTAATTTTTGTATTATCTAAAGAAAATCTAAACCATTTTAATATGCAAACTTTTGTTTAAACAGTTAGAAATACTTACATTTTCATATGTTTTTTTTTACCAGACTGTTACATGTGAAAAAATAAATATATTAAAATTTGTTAAACACTCTGATACATATAGTTATAATACAATAAACAGTGATATGTTACTAATTTCAAAATACAATACCAGTAAATGTCATACAATGTAACCCTATTGATTTTGCATGCTATATCTATAATAAATCATCAAATGAGTTTAAAAATATCGCTAATTTAAATAAAATTAAAGCAGATGCTAAAAATATCTATTAATGTAGGTATTCCTTTTATAATTTGAATGAATATTTATTATGATATAATTGCTTTTTTTGACATATCCTATGTTTTTTGTTCTTTTAGATAAATAAATTTATTATTATTATTACTAAACCGTTCTAGTTTTATTTTATGTTAAACAGGAACGAAAACCGAAATGACAAAATGCTGGAACAAGACACCAAACCGATTCCTATTTATCAAGGTTGCAAAACAACCTTGACATTTTTGTACCTAGTTTTTTAGTCGATCAAAAATTAAGGATTATTTAAATATTCCAATTTGATTTATTTTATTACATTTTTCAAATATTTTTTTCAAATTATTAGAAAATTACTTTAAAGACAAAATTCGTAAGGTACAATGTTTCTAAGTGATGAATAAAAAATATAAGAAAGTTATTGTAAATTTTTCTTGAATAAAATAGTTTTTGCTAAACTAGATGGAGTAAATATCGTAAATATGTATATATGTACATAACCTATAAAAATTTAATCATTGAAAAGTCATAACCTCAAATAATTTTACCTTTGCTATAAAATATTGAGCACAATTTAGCTTGCACATCAACTATACATTATATAAAACAAATGAATGTAGATGTATGCCAAATAAGAGGGTATTGAAACAGTTGCTGCTTTTGCGTGCATGTTCGACAATTGAAGTTCACTTGGTGGTAAATGGAGAGCGAATCGACGCCGACACGATGCGTCAATTTGGGCGTCTCTAATGACGCCGATTATATGTTAATACAATGAATATCTTAGCAGCTAACATGGTGGAGCGGTATAGTTTCTTTGAATAAAGATAACGCCACCGTACCGGTACAAAACTGTGGTGCAAGTGTTAGGAGGCATTAAATATGTAAAACGTTTCTAGGCTCCACTGTCTATTTGCATTTGTTAAATCCTACCAAATATTACTTATAGGTATTTACATGTGTCACTATTATTTACATATTAGTTTCATTTAATAAATTAATAATATTTGTTAATTAACTGTATTTGCATATCATTTGATGTTTGATGGTTACTACTATTTTGCTTATTTTCACACTGTAATATTATAAACAATTTCATGCTGAAACATAAGTTTAAACGCGGAGAAAATATTTTGTTATCCAAACAAGATTAGAAACGTATGAGTAAACCATAGACTACTTTGACATTATTAGTTGGCAACACTGTTTAAAATTAAAAAAAATTTAATTTTTCTCAAAATGGGATAAACGAAAAATTGGCAATATTATATGAAAAAAATACTTCCTTGCAAGAATTTATAAATTCTGCCTGAATATTTAATTGAAATAAGATAAAATGTAGCTAAAAGAACTTACTAATATTTTTTTAAAAAAATGGGCAATATTCACTAAAATAAAATTATGTAATTATCATTGATATTAGGAGAATTTATCTTGAAAATTTGATTAAAATTGAACAAATTATATAGCTAAAATAAAATATTAAAAATTTTAAAAATTTTTACACTAAAACTTGGCACACTGTGCAACATAAAATTATGTACCTAATTGTAATGGATATATTAGAAAATCTATCCTGAAAATTTGGTTTTTTTGATAAATAATCAATGTGTATAGAGCTGTCAAAAAGTTCGGTTTTAATGACTTTAACTTTGAAACTATGAACTTTGCGACAAGGACAGATCGACTATGACATACCAGCCTAGAATATTTTATAAATTAAAAAGTACGAAAATAAATTCGACTTTAGTTATTCTATTAATATTAATATGTACTAGAATAAGTAATCATACAATGATAAAATATCTGTTATTATTAAAAATTATTCTGTATTACGAACTCTGTTTTAAAATCTTTTTTAACTAATACAAATTTTTTAGAATGTAAACATGAATAATATATGATTTAAATTTATAACAAATAAATAAAATAATAATCATATTGAAAAATAATAAGTTTATATGTCAAGCATACCAGATTATAATAATTTTTTTATATGTATGTACATATAGTGTAAGTATAATTATAAAATCAATAACTATACAAAGAACCTATTTTTGAGAAAAAAATAAAATTACACTTGTCACATACATAATAATTTAGTTATTTCTATCTGCATATTTTATTTGAATTCATTGAAACATATACAGTCAAAAAAATTGTGTCTCTAATATTCAAAAACATATATATTTATTGAAAAAAATTAATATATAGATACAATTTGCATTCTAGGCCAGTAAATATAAAATTGAATTAATTTATTTTAAGCAATAATTGATTAAAAAATTATACAGAATTATTGTTTGATTGTTTTTAAAGCTGATTTTAATCATCTCTTTGTATGTAATTTTGTACGTAAAATATTTGTGGATTGTTTTATTCATTTACGAATACCAATATCGTCTATATTTAATAAAATTTATTGATGAAAATATTTTTCAATATTATAAATTTAACCAGACAAAATAAATGATGCATGAATATATCTATATTTTATATAATAAATTACTAAATATTATAATTTAAAATATATATTTGTGAATTTTTTTTTGCTAATTATACTTGTAACATACAAAAATTGCTATTGAAAAAAATTATCTAAAATATCACATATATTATACATATATACATACACAATCACGCCATGTACTCGAAAAGATGTGGCATAAACTCTGTCCATTATTCCGAAATTAATTTTCTCCAAACATTGCTATCCTACTACTTGGAAACTATCACTCACGCAAAACACACTCAATCATACCACTCCACCTCCACGCATTATACGCAATTAAATAACACCGTGCGTTAACGGCAATAACGTATTTTGTAACTTGTTCTGACACACGATATTTTTCAGGTTAAGTATCAGTTCAGCATTATGGAAGATATGTTAAATATAGACTAAATATATATATATATATATATATATATATATATATATATATATATATATATATATATAGATATATATAGATATATATAGATATAGATATATAAATAGAATACTAGGACTAAATGAAGAAATAAGAAAGAAAAAAACAGCAAATGCGTTAACTGACGGATTATTTTAGAACTTGAGGATAACGTAATGTAATTACCCGCACTAGCACAATAATTTCCATTACTAATTCCGTTGAAATCTTTTTTATTATTCACATAACGCTGAATTTATAACCCCTCGTGTTAACAAATTGTTTTTCTAATACTAAAGCCCGTGTGACACGATGCATTAAAATGCAGAAAACCAACGCGTAGTTCAGTTCTCGTAAATTGTAGAAAATTAAACTACTGCCCATTTTAACGTGTTGATTTTTTGAATTTTAATGCATCGAGTCAGAATGGCTTAAGTGTGTCAAACGCTACAAACTTATCAATCAACTTTATACTTTAAAGTTTAGATAAATTTAATTGTTACTAATGCACGTAGTCACAAATATTTTCGTTAAAAATAACGATTCGTTAAAATGGAAATTCTTGAACCTCCTAAGAAATTTTGTTGCAATACTTATATATATATATATATAGAAAAATTTCTTACTGAATCCAAAGATTTTTATTTTAACAAACTGTTATTTTTATGGAAAATGTTTATGCTTACGAGGATAAATCTACTATAATTTTAATTATGCTATGTATATTTAAATAGAATTACATGTGAAGTATGCATAATAGTGTACACTAATTGTACAATTTTGTTTTGTATAACTTGTTGACAAATATCATATGATTAATATTTGATCATAAATTAATTGCTAAATTTAAACGTAATTCAACTAATTTATATGCCGACTGGGTAAATGTCATTATTTTTTAATACGTTATTGAATCGTATTTGATAAATATCATAATATAGTTTGTAGTAGATGACAACTATTAATGATAACTTTTTAAATATCAATTTTGTTATTTCAAATTTAATTTAAAGGTTACTTAAAAATTCATAAACCAAAAATAACAATTAGTTTTTTATAGTGCTGTCAATATTTGAAAAAATTGGATCCGGATATCCGGATCCAAAAAGATTCGGATATCCGAATATCCGATTCTCGGATAATTTAAGATCCGGATCTGAGATCCGGATCCGATATCCGGATCTGAGATCCGGAACCGATATTCGGATCTGAGATCCGAAACCGATATTCGGATCTGAGATCCGGAACCGATATTCGGATCTGAGATTCGGATCCGATATCCGGATCTAAGATCCGGAACCGATATTCGGATCTGAGATCCGGATCCGATATCCGGATCTGAGATTCGGATCCGATATCCGGATCTGAGATCCGAAATCGATATTCGGATCTGAGATCCGAAACCGATATTCGAATCTGAGGTTCGTCCGACATCCGAAACCGATATTCGGATCTGACATCCGCATCTTAGATTTGAATTCGATATTCGTTTCTTAGATTTGGATAATACATTTGAAATGCGTAATCTAACAATTACACAGAAACAGGTATTGTATTTTTATTTCTATTTAGTTTATAATAAAGTTTATAATTTTAGTAATTTATTATATACATGTTTTATTGGAGAATATAGAGTGTTTTATATAAAAGTAAAATTTGGTTTAACAAATAGATATATTAAAATAGTTATTTTGTCTTGTTATGTCTATAACTTCAATACTTTACTATACATTTATGATGTAATATAGACATGCACTCATCATACGTTTATTGATATAGTGTAGAAAGAGACAACTTATAATAATATATGCATAGCTATGGTCAGGTGCAGTTATTTGAGTTTAAATTTTTCAGTGTTTACGTTAAGATATTATAAAATCTTTTGTTCAGTATTTTTGTGTTGTTATTATATCACTGTTATAGTATGGTTATGGTGCGCTACACGCTATATTTTACTAGATTATTCAATTATAGTTCAAAAAATTAAAATATTTCTGAATTATTAGATGAAGCAAATGAGATAATATTTGAAATGTATAATATGTAACAAATATAAATAAATAACTTAAATAATTTGTTTAGTAATTTTGTGAATATTAAAAAATAGATACATCTTTCAAGAAACACAATAATGTACCATAAATTAAAACTTAATATAGTTTATTATAGGAGAAGTATTGAATGTTTGCTTTATTTTTATTCAAAAACATAAATTGTCTTACTTTAGAGTTTACATTTTTAAGGGCGTAATGTAAACATCTATAGAATAAAATCAGACTATTATTCGATAGTTAGTAGTTACATAAATAAATAATACCTTACAGACAGCATTCATTTAAAATTACTATTGTATACTAAAAAGTTAAAGGCGATGATATGAAATACAAACAAACAAAGACAATCATATCTCAAATAATGCAGCGTCCCTTACCAACCACATAGTGTTACAAAAATTAAACATTTGTTAAAAAAAAATATTTTTAATATTTTTATTTACTGTGTTTTATTTAAAATGTATATTTATTTAATTTTTTTGTCTGGATAAGAATGTTGGTGAAAGTTGATTTCTGGTTGAATAAAAAGATTTTGTGCCACACCCTTATTGGGTACATGGTGTGATTATATATATATATATATATATATATATATATATATATATATGTATCAGAATAAAAATTAATAATAATTTTAAAATAATATTTTTAGATACAAATTTTACATTTCATTAAATCAAAACCAAAAAAATATTAACTTGTAATAAAATATTTAATTTGAAAAATATTAACAATCTGGAAAATTTATTGAAGATTTGACAAAATGCTAATTTTTTTAAGAAAATTGTATAATTTAAATTAAAAATTTATTCTCAATATTTGACAGTTTTTATAAATTTAATAATTTTATACTAAATTTCAAAATTTTTAGCACATATGAATCGCCAAGAATTTTAAAACAAAATTTTCAGAATTGCATATGTAAAAGAATTTTTCGTATTGCCAAAATCAGCTCTTTTAGTATTCCCAAAAACAGAACTTGTAATAACATCCATTGTATACAAAATTCTTTAGACACAATGTATATAATTGAGTACTTTTATTTCTGAGACACACTGCATATTTATATGACATATAAAAAATAAGTATATTTTATATAAAATTCTTGAGACACATTGTATATATAATTTTTTAGACACATCGTATATAACTGCAGTCGCACACTTATTTGGCATTTCGATAAAATAATACAGCTTGTAAAATGTTTTTAATATTCGTTTAAAAAATGTGATATGTATATGATATGTTAAAAAGAAAACAGATATTTCATAACCTACTAGTACATTTATTTCAATAATATAAATATATTAAAATAATGTGTGAAAAACCTATATAAAAATAAAAATATAAAACACATAGATTCGAAACGATTCAAACTTGAAATCCGGATCTTTAGATTCGGATCCTAAATCCGGATCTGAAATTCGAGTCCGAGATCCGAATCTGAGATCCGGATATCCGAATCTAAGATTCGGATCCGAGACCCGAATATTCGAATCTGAGATTCGGATCCGAGATTCGGATATCCGAATCTGAGATTCGGATCCGAGATCCGGATATCCGAATCTTAGATTCGGATCCAAGATCCGGATCTGAGATTCGGATCCGAGATTCGGATCCGAGATCCGGATATCCGAATCTGAGATTCGGATCCGAGATCCGGATATCCGAATCTGAGATCCGGATCCGAGATCCGGACATCCGAAAACCTAATTATCCGGATATCCGGATAATTTTGGATCCGGATCCAAAATTATCCGGATTCGGTTCCCAGCACTAGTTTTTTATTAATTTACTACTTGGAAAACGCGGTCACACAACTAATTTTTATTTATTTATTTTTTATATTTAGATATTAATCAAATTATTATTATCATTAAAATAAAAAACAAACGCTTTAGGATTAGGTTCTGTATATATTTATTTAAATATCGCCATTTCGATATACTCTACATATATCTTCATCAGAAAAAATAATGCAAATGACACAAATAATAAACAAGCAAAACATAGAAATAAAACTGATGCAATGTCATTTGTGTCAGTTTTTCCTGATGAAGACGAGTATTTAGTTCGTTGAAACGTCAATTATAAATAAATTTTAATACATAACTTGAAATTAAAGCAGTTTTATTTTATATTATGAGTTCTGAAAGATTTTTTACTATGTTATTTTTTTATAATTTTTTTATAAAAGAAAAGAGATTGTATATATGTATGTATTTTATTCTACGAGTATTTTATTATATTATAATTTAAAAAATTACTTTAATATAAAACAAACATTTTCAGTTTGTTTCAGTCAGTTTATAAATATAGTCAAGTTTAATAAAAACTTCTAAGAGTTGTAACTTTAACATAATACTTAGGTTAAACAACTTTTGTTTACTAATATAATATTTTATATTACTACAGTGAGTAAAATAAACTTTTGAACTTTCATGTTTGAATTTTCAAGTATGTCGTACTTTAAGTGGCAAAGAACAATTACACAAATGTTTGTTGAATAATATAATTTAAATACATAAAATATTTAAATATATGATGCATTAAAACTGCATTTGAAAAAAATAAATATTTTTTTATATTAATTATTCTTGAGCAATATTACAATTTTTTGGTGAAGGTGCTTCAGAAATACATATTTTTAATGTAATAATTTCTTTTTTTAAGTTGATATTATTCAAACTAAATTTAGCTAACAATGTAGCTCAGTAAATTAGTGTTTTTTAATATGTTAAACTAGAATTAAAAATAAGAGATCGGTATTTTTTAACTTTTGAATAAAGTGAGCAAATACAAAAAAAAAAATTAGTATATAAAATTCATATTGTGACGTCACACGCCCAAACTGATTGATATAATCTAGAAAGAGATGGTAGTATGATAGTTAAAATGTATCAAACTTCAGTACGTTTATAAATGTCAATCTGACGTTTATAAATTTTGTTGATGTTATATAAGTAAATATATGAACAGCATATATTATATTTAATATTCTTCAAATATGAATTAAAACTATTGTTTTCTACTAAAATAATAATTGAATAACATCAAATAAAGTTAAATAAATTGTTAATATTTCAGTTTATCGACCGCCGCGCCGCATTCCCTTATTTTGAGATATCAGTATTTCTCAGTCCTCAACTGGGTTTACTTTTAAGTTTAATTTACTAATTATTGACGTCAAATATAAACATTTAAAAAATACGTAAAATTTTATTTAACAGAAAGTTTCGATTTACATTAGAAAATACTGATTTTAGTTTTTACTGGATGACCCTATTGTCATATCTCTGACTCAGTGGTTCTTAACCTTTTGGTAATGAAGGAGCACTTTGATATCTCAAAATTTTTGGCGGAACTACTGTGGCCCTTTCAACTGTGTACCGATTAAGAACGAAGATGCAAGAGAAATTTCTTGAAAAAATACCAGTGAAATTGCAATTTTAAAGCATTTCAATGTAAAAATGAAACTAAATTGAATTCTGAAAAAACATATATTTATGAATTTATTGAAAAATTTTATACATAATATTTGATACTATTTTTTTTTTCTGAATATCTAAGTTTGGCGAAACACTTCACCTAATCCCATGGAACACTAGTGTTCCGCGGAATACCGGTTAAGAACCACTGCTCTAACTGTTTAACACACTAAAGGCCAGTTGCATAAAAACTTAATCAATAAGTTAAAAAAACAACTAGATTGTCAATTTTTTTATAGAACCTCTCATTCATTGGTTAATCGGCAGATTAACGATAAAACTGAATTACAAAACATCAGATTCATAAAACTTAATCAATAAATTAACTAAGCAACAAGATTGTTAATTGTCTTTGAAGCACCTTATTCACTAAACGCTTGGTAAATTGACGATAGAGTTAACTTACCAAATGTTTGACAATGTTTCATGCAACCAGCCCTAAAAATTTTATTTGATTTTTTAAACTAAAAATAGCTACTTAATTTTGATAACTATTTAGTTAAAGTTTGAAAAACAAAAAAACAAAAAAGATTTTGAATGTTTTAGTGCATTTATTTAATCCTCTTTTTAATTATATCGTTTTAAATCCTATATTAGTTAAAACCAAGCTTGTACTACCAGCCAATTTGTTTCAATAAAATGTTTAAAAAAAATGATACCAAACAAATAGTATGATTTCATATAATATACCATTTTATTAATTTATAAATGTTTGATAAATGCCCACTATTCATATATTTTGAAATAACAGCACTTATATATACTGTGCTTGTGCAGATATATGTCCAATAAAATTAGAAAAATTGAACCAAAAACCATTTCCTCTCACACAAATTTTTTTGACAAATTGACACTAAAATAAGTCAGAGATAATGTATGACTAGACAGACATTCTGTACCTAGTGTGATAATACCATCAAATGAATTTAGCATTAAGGTATTTTAAAGTTTGTAATATATTGATTATCAGTCAGCCGTAGACCAGTTAAAGCTCAGACTAGGACTCCAAAGGGAGTCTGTTTTTTAACACATTTTTATTAACGTCTGTCTGTTTGTTTGTGTCTTTTCGGTACAAATTTTGCAATCGATTTTAAACTAACTTCCCGATGAACTAGAGACTTGAAACTTTAGACATACCTCAGAAATGGATAACAATGCAATATTAACTAATTAATTAATTAATTAGCTAATTAATAATAATATTAGAAATATTAAATTAAAATTAATTAATTAACTTAATTAATTATAATTAATAAAATTATAATTATTAAATTATAATTAATAAAATTAATTAATTAGGTTAAAGTTAAACAAGATTAAAAAAAAGAAAATAATTATTTATATAAAAAATAATTTAATATACCAAGTTTTTAACACGGACTAAAAAGTATAAAATAATTTCTCCTAACCCCCATACAGATTTATATCCCCGTACAGAAAAACCTGAGGCGCACACAATAGATAATAGTAATGAGTATAGAGAGTAGTTGTTGTTGCAACACGTTTTTCTGTATGGGATTATAAATCTGCCTGGGGCTAGGAGAAATTATTTTATACTTTTTTGTCCTTGTTAAAATCGTAGTATATTAATTATTTTTTTATTCAAATAATTGTTGTCATACTTGCACTAGAATTTAAACAAAAAAATGTAAAAATTTGAATATGATTGTGTTTAGTGTTTTATCAGGTTTATGGTACAAACCACAGTGACGGTAATTAATAGTAATTATAATATGAAAATTATACTGTATCGCAGTAATAATGACTTGTCAAACATAATAATAATATAGTTTAATAAATTAATTGGCGATATGGATCGGATGAAATAATTTGAACAGTAAATGTTTACAAATTTTATTGAACGTTTCGGCTAGAAATCCTAGCCATCTTCAGCTATCAATTAATACATTAAATACGTTAATATTATTACAATAATTATATAAGCAAAAAATCAAAAAAAAAAAATAAAAAAAAATAAAAAAAAACCTGTTCAAATTATTTCACCCGATCCATATCGCCAATTAATTCATTAAACTATACATAAAAGGATCATCATACAATTTGTTTATAATAATAATATATATAAAATAAAATAAAACGGCTTTAAGTTATAGTTTTACATTAATATTTATTAATAATCGACGTTCCGACTTAAACATTGATAACATCAACAGTGTGAAGGCACTGATTTAAATAAAATTTGGTTTTCTTTAATTAAAATTTTATAAATATAATGATCTATTTATTTATTTTGCTACCTTTATTTACTGTAAATGTCATTTGTATATTTTTTTTCCTGATGAAAACGTACGTTGAGTTTGTAAAACGTCGATTATTAATAAATATTAATACAGAACTATAACCTAAAGCCGTTTCATTTTATATTATATATTAATATGTTAAAATCAAATTTGTATTTAGCCAAAAATATTGAGTATGAAAGATATGAACTTACATATGTTTGATTGGTCAAAATGCATTGAGTAATAATGCAACAACTCAGTAGTGTAAGTGATAATAGCAAGAACCACATATGTAATACATATATTATTTAGTATGAGTAAAAAATAATGTAATACGTATTATAAAATTAAAAAGGTTTACGTTTTATTTCTGTAATATTTTTAATTAAATTTTGGCTTTTTGATATACTGCACGCACATTATCATCAAGGATATAATTACAAATAATAATGTAATATTTTGTACTATTATATTATAATAACATATCTGAGTATTACTGAGTATTATCTGAGTATTATCTGAGTACTCAGTCATTGAATCGGCTTGCAAAGCTATGCATCAATAACTGGCCAGTTTAACCATAGACATGTGTTTCGATATTTAGGATCTCGTCAGTATGGTGATTTGATCACTGTCCGAAAACAATGATGCAGATATTAAGTTCTGGCTTCATGATGTAAAATTTAAAGATACAGTAATAATTACTAGACCAATCAATAATAGCAGAAGATTGAAAAGCAATAGAGATTTATAAAGAAAAGAATAACATTAAAAACTGTGAAGACACTGAGTTAAATAAAATTTGGCTTCCATTAATTAAAAATCTATAATTCTTATGATCTAGTTACTTATATGTTATCTAATAACTTGTTACTGTTTACTGTTATTTACTTGAATGTCATTAGTAAATTTTAACTTGATGAAAACAAGCGTTTAGTTTTTGTCGAAACGTCGTTTTTATATAATAATTAAACAATTTTATCCTAGAACAGTTTTTATTTTATATCATATTTATTTTCATCTAACCTAACTAATCCAAACCAAAATCTTTTCCGATCAATTACTACGAACGTGCTCAAGTCCGGACCCAACGATAAGTATTTACCTTAACAGGATTCACAAGTTTAGCAAAGGGTCAACTCCGAACCATATGCATTGATTTACGACAGACAACACGTATCCTGCATTCACGCTAGATGAATATGGCAAACTTCCCCTCTGCCCCATCGCACACCTACATTTAGCAAAACGTGACGGTATGCATACGAGTGGCTTTGACTCGCAGTTTGCATCTTATTTGAAAACGGCCACAAAGCCGAGACTGACAGGTTCAATGCAGCGCTCGAACACGGACACTTCCACAATGGAACGTTCGAGATTATTGTGTGGAAATATCATTTTGATCTTGTACTATTTTTGGTTTGAAAATAACGTACGATTTTAGTTATAATAAAATAGATTTAATAAATTAAAATGTTATATAAATGCTTCGAATTATTATCTAAAAATTTATAATAAAATTTCTAGTTTCCCTACAGACCATATAAAAGTAATATTTTCCTGCCAAACTTTGTTTTAAAATTTCAGAAATAAATTTATTGTGAAAAGTATAAACGTGTATTTTATACGTATTATTGATTTTTTTTTACAGAAAAAATTAGTGCCAAAATAGTTGTATTAATTTAAAATTTAATTTATAATACATATATAATAACATAGAGAAGATTCTATTTATAATATAAAATGTAATATTATTAAACAGTAAAATCAAAAACAATGGATCGTAGTATGTACCAAGTTAAACGCGCGACTAAGAGACGAGTAATGCCGTTAATCTCCTGTAGTCGTGTGACTAACTTGGTACAAGCTACGACCCGATATTTTAAAAAAGTTTCTACAGGCTGATTTATGACGTCGGGGAAAAACTACACCGGATGATTCCTATGAGTAATCTAAATAAAAAACTTCAAATAAATATATGTCCGAAAATGCATTCTAACGGAACTGTAGCCGTTAGAAGTTTATTACATGTAACATCAATCGCGTTAGTCTTATTTGTTAAATCAGGAAAAAAAAAACAAGCCATAAACTTCTGAATAATTATAAAATTACTGATTGATTTTCCAACAAATTTTGCTTAAACACTAGTAAACCAATTTACTAGTTTAAATTTGTCTTCGATTTTTAATTATTGTAAAATGTTTATTAAATATTTATATTATGTGTGTAAAAAAATTTATAAACTAGTAAATTGGTTTACAAGTGTTTAAACAAAATGTCAGAAAATCAATCAGTAATATTATAATTATTATTCAGAAGTTCATGACTTGTTTTTTTTCCTGATTTAATAAATGAAGCTAACGCGATTGATGTTACATGTAATAAACTTCTAACGACTACAGTTCCGTTAGAAAGCATTTTCGGACAATGTATATTTGGATTACTCATAGAAATCATCCGGTGTAGTTTTTCCCCGACGACGTCATAAATCACCCTGTATTATTCTCCGGTATTTAAAGCGACTTTTAATTTCTTGTTTGTTACATGAGAATCTCTAAAATTATAACAAACAAGATTTCAGATATATTAGATCAAAGTTGCTTTTTTATAAGTAAGACTACGCATACCGGTTACTCAAAATTAAACAAAACATTATTAAACACATTTACTCACAAAGTAACTAATGTATTAATATAATATACAACACAAATTAGTCATAACATTTAGTAATGAGTGAGCATATGTCTGTATTTGAAAATATAATTATTTTGTGACTAAATATGTGTACATTTTTAGACAAAGAATCCTACTAGTAACATTTTATTAAACTAAAAATTTCTTTAATATTTTTTATTCATAAAAACGTATTTAAGCACAGGCAAACCTAGGCAGTTGCCTTGGTAAAATAAAATACGACGTTCGTTATTTTATAAATAAAAATATAATCAATTGAAACAAATTTTTCCATTAGATATTAACTATAGCGATGTAATTAATGATTTTACTCATAAAAAAGTGCGACACAACCTGTAATTTTTTAATGTTTTTGTATTGTAAATTGCATAGATAGTTAACTGTTTAATTATTTATACCGATTATCATATCACATATGATAAGAAAGGTATTGTAATCATACCATACATATCGAGATTTTTATATATAAGCAAGAATTAGGCTTATAGTAACACGAATTAACTGTTTTTAGCGTAATGTCCGGCTGTCGGTCGGTTTGTGGACACATGTAGAGCAAATTCGGCTGAACGGATTGTTATAAAACATATTTAAGCTTTTGAGGTGAATATCTCAATTTGATCAACTTTTGGTAGAGATCTGCAACCAGAAGTGATAATTTACTGATGCCACATGTCTTACAAATATTTCGCAAAAAATATTTAACAAAAGTTGCTAAACAGGTTATAACTAACAACTTTTTTTTGAACATTTTTCAATACTACTAAATTTATTTTTTTAATAATTTTTTATATTTTTATAATATATATTTATTATACAATATTTAAAATCTTACTGCTTTCTTTTTTCCATTTTATTTAACGAATATTGAACTTCTCAACCATTAAATTTTAAAATGTAATACTAAAAAGACTTTTAATATAACATTATTAATATAAGTATAGAATTATTATACCAATATTATTTGTTATTACGACGTATTAAAAAATTTCTTGTATAAATGTGTAAGAAAAACTGTAACAGTCTTCTTAAAGCAAAAAGCATAAAAAAACTAATCCATGTTAATTACGCGTTCTTTTAGCTTGGGGTAGATTTATCAGAGTCTTAAAAACGTTTGCGTGTTATGAAAATGGCGCCCTAGGCATTTATCTTCACAAGTATCATTTTTAAAGCTTTACCATACTTTCCTACTACTTCGACTGCTAACCTGAAAATATGTCAAGTTTTTTTTTCTTTTGCAATCTGAATCCGTTTACGTTTCAGTGTATCATGAAGAACATAAAGTTAGACAATTTTTTTAATTTTGTTTCAGCTTTTGTTTCGAAGATAGGATTATTCATTTGAAAAACATTTTGTTAATTAAATTTTTTTATTTACAATTTTAAATATAAATTTTAGTACTCTGTTATTTATTTTGAAATAATTTAACAAAACCAAGCAAATGTATTTTTTATTGTTCCATTTACATATTATTTCAACTTAATTTTTCAAATAAATGTATGTATGTTTTAATATCTTGTGTATCAATAACTAGTACGTCGATAATCTTTAAAAAATATATATTAAAGGGAGACTTACGTGCTACATATAAATACAATTTTACCCCCGTATGCTGAAACATTTTCGTTAAATATAATGGTTCATTAAAATGAAAATTATTGGATCTCGTAAGAAATTTTGTTGCAATATACATAGATTTCTTACGGAATCCCAAAATTTTCATTTTAACGAACCATTATATTTAAAGAAAATGTTTTAGAATACGCGGGGTTAATTTTGTTATTCTTATTATCTACGACACGAGAATATGGCATGGTAGAACAATTGTACGTTTACATGATACTTTCCCACAAACAGAAATGTTATATATTTTAATTTATTTAGCTAAATTTATTTCTAAACATTTAGAGAAAATAAATACAATTTAAATACACAAACGCAACGACTGATAAAAATAAATCACTCTAAACGTACATAAATAAACTGAGAAAAAAATAAATTCGGAAAATACCTGAGACTTACTTCGCATTACATGAGTTTGGCAGCTGAATGTTAAGAAGAAACAGAGAATAGTTACTAAGTCGCACAAAAACGTATATATTTTATTTTGGGCAATGCAACTTTCTCTCTGTTATTGAATAAATAATAAATATTAATTTTTTAAAAATATATTTAAATAAAATATCAAATTTATAAAAAAGATTTTATTTAATTTTTATGTAATAAAAAGCTTTGGAATATAACAAATTTAACATCGTTTGAAGTAGAAAAGTTTTCAATTAAAATTTTTTTAATTAAAATTGCAAAAATACAGTAACATGTGACATTAATATTTTAATTACAATTTAAATAAAAAATAATTTTTTTTGATTAACTGTATTAATTACAAATACAAAGTGATTTGTAATGATTGTCTTTATCGCTATGTTCTGATTAGACTAACAATAAATGCATAACAATTCTGTTACAGAACTTAGCAAAACTATTCTGTTTTTGAATAAGAAAAACTATATTTTGTAAATTAAAGGTCGACAACCGATCGATAGCAATCAACTAGAAATCGATAAGAAATGTTTGAAAAATAAAATAAAATTATAGCAATATGTAAATATTTTCAAACTTGAATATAATTTTTATTGGCAATAGAATCCCAAGTTTATTATTATTGTAGATTACATATTGAACGTTTCGGTCTGTAAATTGACCATCTTCAGCAAAGTAACAGAATACAAATGTTATTACAAAATGTTACGTCATTGTAATAAAAAATAATTTATATTTAAGAAAAAGGTTTTTTCTTCCGTAATAAAGGTTGTAGTAGGCCGTTCCTTGATTAATTTAAAATGTGATAATGTTGTTTTTTTGGTAAAGATCTGTCAATTGGAAATGGTAATTTATTGATGTCACTTTTATGTGATTTACGAATATTTCGAAAATTTCTTTATTAAAAGTTCCTAAACAAATTATAACTAACAAATTTTATTTGAATATTTTGCGATATGGCTAAATATTTTTTTCATAATTTTTCATATTTTTATGGTAGATAGGTGGCATATTTACGTCAAGACAGATTTGTTTTTAGTTACCATGACTACAGTAGTTGTTATACAAATTTTTCTATTGCATAATTTATTTAATACCACTTTTAATACGATAACTGTCAATGTCGGTTCTGTGGTGACAACAGCAGATTTTTTTTAAATTATTTTTATATTACGATTTATAAATTGTGTTAATTTTACATTAAACGTTAATATTATATATAATAAACAAAACTTTAAAAAAATATAATCTATACTAAATAACTATTATAATAAATACGGTCAAATTACACCAATAATTTTTGGTAAATAAATAGGTAATTATAGTCTTTCAAAATAATGATAATTTGAATAGGACAATAGAAAAATTAGAACAGTATTATATTATAAATAACTACTGTTATATTAGCAATATAGAAAGCTAACCAAAGTATTGATTATATATTTTATCACCAGTATTAATACATAATTTCATGACTAAATTGTGCTATGAACATTAAAAATTAATTTGTATATTTTATTGAAAAATCATTAATCTATAACTGACTTTGGATTACTGTATGCATTTTTTGCATTTTAATTTTTAATTTAAAATATAAAGAGCTATTTGCATAAAACCTTGTTAACTTAATCAAAGAGTTAACTAGCCAACACGGTCAACTTTGTAGCGCTTCATTGATTGGTCAGTTGGCAAGTTAAGTTTTATTCAACAAGTTTTAAGTTTAATAAATTAACAAGTAGTTACACAAATCGTTCTTAAATGTAAATATAATATAAACATACATTGTAAATTTCAAATTTATGTTTTTAATATGGTAATTACTTTGGAGAAATAATATAATTATATAAATATCAGTATAATAATATTTGACAGAAATAATTTTCTGAAAATAAATTATTATGGTATTAATTTTTTCAATAATGTTCTACATCCCAAGGTGTGTATTATGAAGGTTGCTTGGAAATCATTTTACGTGTACATCTGTTAACGTGGATTTTCTCTCTCTCTGTCTGCTAAATAAAGAAAAATCCAATAATATTGTATTAGGACGCTCTGTTGTCCGTTTCAGGTTTTTCATTTATGAATTCGAAAATTTTTATTTTTCCAAATCTAAACAACAAATATTACATTGTTATGATCATTTAAAACATTTTTTGAAATTTTTCGTATAATATTCTATTATGACGTTTTCAATTATAATATTTATTAATACATTTTTTATTTGAATTTTTTATAAATAATATTTTTAAATTAAAATAATTTATCTGTTTACGACAAGAACGTCCAAAAAATTCATTTATGTTTAATTAGTACATATTTATTATATAGTTTTATCATTCATATATGATATTTATTTTTACCTCAGTTTTGTGGGGAAGTCTTATTTTAAAAAAATAAAATATTTATGAATTTTTCTATTATTAAATATATATATATATATATATATTACGTTGTTTTGAAAACGCGATTCTGTATAAGATGAATGTTGTTACGACATACGTTTATGCGGTGTCTTGGTCATATACACACGAAGAAAAACGTTTCTTTGATATTAATAAATATATTTCAATAACATATATACATACGTACATACATACACAATCACGCCATGTACATAAAAGGGTGTGGCACAAACTCTGTCCACTATCCCGAAATTAGTTTCCTCCAAACATTCTTATCCAAACAAGTAACTTTAACTTCATCATATACATGTTCTTCTATTCCTATTACTTGAAAACTTTCGCCCACGCAATCGTACACTCTCCATCATACCACTCCAACTAGTCATCAACAACGCGTCACTGTCATTATAATAATTTGAATTATAATTTTTATAAATTTAAAATTTTTAAATGAAATTCTAATTTGCTATTTTTCAAAGTAATTTTTTTTTTAAATTTAAATTATTATTTTTTAATTAACTTAATAAGGCTTTATCAATTTTTTAATTTACCTATTTCAGTAGTAAACAGCCCGTGAGTTGTTGATCTCTCTAGGATTCGCAAAAAAATTGCTTGATATTAGTACATTTAAATTCTAAATAAATTAATCTATGTATTTCAAGGCAAATTAAATTTTTTCATTTTTATGACATTTATTTTCATTTTTAATGTCAACTTACAAATGGAAAATATCGCATGCGCAACGATATTTTATATTTTCACTATTTATTTATATCTAATCTGAAAATTACATATTCATCAATAATAATATATACTGCTTCAACTAAATAAAACATTTTTTTAAACATACATACATACACAATCACGCCATGTACCCAAAAGGGTGTGGCACAAACTCTTTTCATCATCCCGAAATCAGTCGCCTCCAAACATTCCTATCCAAACAAGCAACTTTCGCTTTATCCACATTCATAATTCCTCTCATACATGCTCTTTTTTTCCTATTACTCAGAAACTTTCGCTCACGCAAAACACTTTCAATCATACCACTCGAACTACTCATCGGACGTCCACGCAAACGTATACCATCAAAATTATTCAAATAAATCTTTTTTAACCAAACGTTCATTAGACATTCGTTCAACATGACCGAACCATCTTAACTGACTAACACCAACTTTTGCTACAACATTTTTTTCAATTTCACACTCATCATACACTAATCTATTTCGTATTTATTTTTTTAAACTGTACATATAAATATAAATTGACGATAATATATAACCTAAATGAGAGTTTGACGTTTTTAATACCGATGCGCATTCAGTTTCGCGTCGAAAATGCATAAAAAATTGGACATTTTCTAATTCAAGCATTTTTATATATAAACTGCCACGGACAAACTAAACATCTGCGTGTATATAGAATTCTACACAAAATTGTATATTGGTTCGTATAATACAGAAAATTTTGTTTGTACAGAAAACTATACATTTTTGTATAGAAAAATGCATCGTGTACAGCCAACATTATCAGGAACGTAATATATTAATTACTATATAGCCAAGAGATATGCATATGTAGATAATTTTAATTCTAATAAATAAAACACCTTAAAAATGTTTTTTTTTCTTTAAATATTTGTAATTAAGTAAAGTAGTTGTATAGTATTAATACTTATAGTTCTGTAAAATAAAATAGCCATATCATTTCAAATAAGTAACATTTAATTAAGAATATGGTATATAATAGATTAAAAAACAAGATAAACTTATATATTTTAAATTTAATTTGAAATCAGTACGGAAATAATTACAATTTTATCTCTTCGTATATATTTATCGAACAAATTATATCAGTATTGTGACCTATTTAGTCTATAGGAGTATAGCGTTTTTATTTGTAATTTTGTAAAACAAAAAGTTATTGTCTACATTATTAATCAAAAAAACAATCCGTCATTTATCTCGCAACTGGCGAGATCCCACAAAAATTGCATGATACATTAACAAAGCTACAAATAAAAAAATACATTTACTTGCAACTACAAAAAGCAGTAATTTTAAGTACATGCGCAATAGTCCGAAGAGTGTTAAATAAACAGTAGCATAATTTAACATAACACATTGAAAAAAAAAGTAAATTTGAATGTGATTTTCTTTATTATATTTATATAATAATAATTTTGTAATACTATTATATTATATCACTGTTGTACATACTTGCCTCCACGGAGGCCGTTGTACAATGTTGTGTACCTCTAGAGGTGAAGTAAAGAATAATAATAATAAAAATATTGTTGTAAACAATGTAAAATATAGTTTTAGTTTTTCATCTATAATTTTACTTGTTTTTATTTTATTATATAGATTTTCAAATGGAAATATACCTATAAAACTGGATTTTTGAAATTAGATTTTTTCGTCGTGAATTAGTATTTTCATTTAACTTAATTAATTACATAGTAATGCAATGTTTGTTAATAGCTAGTCCTTATCTTATTGGATGTATTATCTAATTTAAATATATTTATTATTTAAATATCGACGTTTCGATATTTAAATCAAATATATACACAACTTAATGCTAAAGCTTTTTTATTATAATGTGTATAATGAGTTATGAAAGATTTTTTTGCTATGTTAATTTTGTTTGATTACAGTGAACAATCTATTAAAAAGTATCAACAAATTTAAATTACATATCCATGACGTCATTTATATTGAAACAAAAACAAAAAACATTGGAAATATATATAAAACTATTTTTTCTAATATCTGCATTTTTTGATACAAGAATAAGAATTTTGTTTTTATTTCTTAAAGAATTTTACAAATAATTTAACACGAAACAATATCTGACTACCATATTTTGTAGATTATGACTACATAACACATGTAGGTGTCCAACAAATATAAATAACATCATAATGTCGATAGAATAATGGTGCGCTTAAAAATCGATTTTTTTAATAATTAATATTTATGAAAATAAAAGGTACATATATAATATATTTTTATAATATATTAGAACTTATAATTGTTTTCTACAGTTAAATTTAATATTTCAAAAAACAGAAAAACCCTATTAAAAATCAAAGATTATTAGAAAGTACATAGCATTTTTAGTTGATAATAAATACAGTAGAAGCCAGCTGCATAAAACATTGTTAATTAGTCAAATAGATTATTAATTGACCAATCAATAAGATACTTCAAAAGCAGTTGACAATATATTTGCCTAATTAACTCAATGATTCAGTTAATAATATTTTATGCAGCTGATTCCAAATTATTACCAATTAAAAACATTATATATATATATATATATATATATATATATATATATATATATATTATAAATATTTACTATTGCATTAGCAATATATAATACTAACGGAAGTATTGATTATATATTTTATCACCGATATTAATACTTAATTTGATGACCAAATTTTGCTATGAATATTAAAAATTAATTCAAATATTTTATTGAAAAATCATTAATTTATAACTGACTTGGATTACTGATGCTATTAATTCAGTTAGTAACATTTTATGCAGCTGATTCTAAATTATTGCGGATTAAAAACATTATGTTATTTAACAATATTGTTAATTTTTAAAATAAAAATCTTGAAAATTTGTCGTCTTTTTCAAAACAACTTTATAAAATATAATTATCCATAACGTAAACAAATTAGTATTAATTTTAAGATCACAACAATTTTTATAACACGAACAATGCAATAAACAGGTTTCAAGTTGATTTCCTATAATTGTCCTTAAGGAAAACATTGTAACATTTCCAGACTAATAAAGAAACGCCTACTAATTTTACACCGCAATTTTTCTTCGAACGAAGAAACAAACCATTACACTAATTAATAGGTAAACAGAAAAAAAAGAACGTCACTTTTCATTTAGGCGTCTTTGTGCTGTTGACGCTTTCCGCCCTTAAAGCGTCCGACGCGTCGCAAATCCATTCAGAAAAAGGAAATTACTTTGCCTTCCATATGAATCCATGTTTTCCTTTCGCAATCAATCGAAAATAGAAATCGAGGGTTTTTCTTAAGAAAAAGATTGTCTTTGTTTGACAATTAAATTAGATGTGAAAATATGGTCGTTATTTTCCATTCTTTAATTTCAAAATTATACTATATTAGAAAAGCTATGCAAAAGAGATAGAGGAATTATTTATGTTATAAGATTAAATATTATATTTTCTTTTTCATTTAAAATATTTTGACTTTTATAACAACATAAAAAAATAAATAAATTAGCTAAAGAGAACACAATTTTTGCAATAGTTATTTCTTCTGTGATTATCAAAAACTTGAATTAATTAAATATAAAATTATAAAACTATAAATAATATTAAAGTTTTATTTTTATTTTTTTATTTAATAAAAATTAATTTCGAAATAACTGAAAAAGTTTGTGCCACAACATTTTGTGTATATGATGTGATTGTTTATATATGTGTACTCAATTCGAAACTCGCAAATTATATTTAAAAAAAATATATGTAACTGAAAAAATACAAAAAATTAAACTAAAAAAAAATATGTAAATATTTGTTTAAGTATAAAATTATATAAAATAAAATAATATTAATTTGCATAAAATAATGTATCCGAATTATTAAATCAAATTATTAAATCAAATTATTAAAAATTTTCTCGAAAGATTTTATTTATACAGTGTCTACCAAAAAGTCTTTATCATATAGGAAATATTTTTATTATTTGTTTTTAGAAAATTATTATCACGGAAAATTTTGGCTTTTGTCAAAAAACTAAAAATTCGCTAGCCGGAAGTATTAATAACAATTTCGACACAGGTTAAATTAAACAAAAAAGTAAACTTACTTTATTTATTAAAATTTTGACAAAAAAAATTTAAAAAACTTACAAAATGATATTTAAAATTTTAAGTTAAAAATATCAAACACTGTTTTTCAAAGATTTTTAATCGTAATTTTTAATTTGTTCAAAAAATTGTTGTGTTTTTAATAATTTAATTATTACTTCACAATAATATTACTCGCCCAAATATATTAGGTATTACATAAAATTTATCACATTGTTAAATGTTATTCAAAATATTACTCTATTAATTTTTCATAAATAGATGCTACCATTTGAATACAAAGTTGTTACGTTTTCTCAAATTCATCATATTCAATGCAAAATTTATGTCAGAACACTCATTTAAATAAAAATAATGCATATATATTCAAATTGTTTTAATATTTTTGAGTATAGGGCTACAAATTGGAAACAATTATAGTTTACAAACACGTATTTTAAAAATAGGTTTATTTAAGTCGGCTATGAAAACAAAATTTTTATATGAGTGCCTAAAATATTATTTTAAAACTTTTTTAAAAAATTGCAAATAAAGTAAGATAACCTGAAATATTTTTTATTTTTGTTAAATTTGATCTATATCGGATGTGATACCAGTACATTTGACTTAGCGGTCGAAACTGCTGTAAAATATTTTCTAAAAATTGTTATTGTGTATTATTTATTTAATTTAATTTACCCGTATGCCCGTATGCGTAAACATTAATATATACATATTTTATTAACACAGCAAAAATTATAAACTCATAATTAAATTTGATGATTTCATAAATATTTATTTTTGAAAATAGCATTTTTGAATTGACAAATACAAAATCAATATTTTGATTATTATGCATAACAGTAATCCATTTTTCAATTTTAAATGCTTGTTATATAAAATTATATATGTCAGAAATACAATATGTTCAAGTTTTAAGTGAAAAATACCATAAAATATTTACATGAAATGTAAATATTTGCAATCGTTTTTATATTGTTATTTTATAATATTGTATAGTGCCCGTGTTATTTTACAATAATATGTGTTTATCAGCAAATATCCATTTGAATATCACATATATTTTTTAATATTATATTGTAACATAACTATTTTCTTAAAATTTTATGTTGGCATATAATCAATATAATATGTATGTTTTTGTTACATTACGGAAAATAACTTTTTTTTATGTAGATATCTAAGACCACTTACTGAATTTAGAACAACAATGTAAAAGAAAACATTTTAATAATATTGAAAAATAAAATTTATAACCATTAATATATAACAAAAATAATAATTTTGAAAATATGATGAAATATGTTTTTTTTAATTTGCATAATTTTTTTATTGGAAGAACCAAAAAATTAAATTTTAAATTAAAAATTTTTGTTTATTTTTTATGAATATTTTATTAAAATATAAACTATATATTTTAATTTTGAGTATTTTATATTTATTTGACAAATATGAAACACTCAAAATTAAAATATAATCATAAAAAATAAACAAAATTTTTTTATTATATTTATTTATATTATAATTATTTTTTATTAATATATATATATATATATATATATATATTATTTTTTTTATAAACAATATTGTTAAAATTCTTAGATTTTATATAGTGTTAAAACAGTAACATGAAGTAGCAAATAACTAAAATTTTAAATTTCAAAATGTTATTTTTTTTTACAGAACAGACATAAAAAGTTACTTTTAATGTCGTACCAAAAAAAAGAAAAATTATATAAATATATACTATAAATAAAATATAAAAATTAAAACTTTCAAAATTCTTATAAATATCTCATTTAACTGGAGCTTGATATTTTTGTACGTGGTAAAATACGCAATTAAATTTTTAAATAAAATATAGAAAGAACAATTAAGCATTCACACCGGAAAAAATCCTTGCAAATTTAAATAGCTTTAACACTTTAAACAAAAAACAAATAAATACAAAACAAAGAAAACCATTGTTCAAAAATTTAAACAATAAAATATATGCTACCGCGCTTTGTACTAAACAAAAAACACTGCTTCATCTCCGCTTCAAATACCTTTTTATTTAAAACTTTATGCATCTATACTTGTACACGCGTCACTTTAAAATATCGAAGGATATGTGAAAAAAATTGTGAAGAAAAATTTCATTTTACACCCGCGTTTGGCGCGATTTATTTTCATTTTTTTATTAAAAACTTTACATATAGAAATACTATAAACACTCACTTGAAAAGTTGAAAAATACATAAAAAAATAGTGAAAAAAAAATGTGAAAAAATTGTAGAGGAAAAATATATGTAAAAACTTACCAATATAAACGGCAGAAGTTCGTACGTCCACCGCTAAAGTACATGATTACAACTGGCGCGTAACACATCAACGACTGACTGTGTGGATTTCGACGCCGACGCCACTGAGCGACGCCGGCGCTCGACGCTCAATACTGCGTGTGGCGCGCACCTGCCGGGGAACCGCCGTCGGACGTGTGTCGATGATAAGACCGGACGCGTCTTAGCTTTTACAATCGGCGCGTCCGTCGCCGAGAGCTTTTGACTACTGCATCGACCTGTAGCGCGCGCGATTCCATATTTCGATGTCGGTTTTTTTCAGCCACTGAAAGGAATCGGTTCGGATTTTTCAGGCGACGATGGAAATGAATGAAATGAACTGACGGTATTTTCGCCAAAGGAGGGTGTTAAGTGAGTATTGTTTGGATTTGGTACGGATTATAAAAGTGCTCTCTGGTTTAATGATAAATATTTGATATATCGCCATGCGAAATTCTTTGTTATTTATTTACGCAAGCAATTTTCGTTAGTGTGTTTCCGAAAAAAATATTTAAATTTAGATATTTTGTTAATGATATTTAAGTATAGTTATTATTTTTATTACGTGACAGAAACAAATAATTTTACTTAAAAGCACTTTATAATAAAATAAGAAAGCTTTAGAATAAGTTCTGCATATATTTTAATTAAAAATCGACGTTTCGATATACACACTGTATATCATTCCAGGAAAAATGATACAAATGACATATATAATAAATAAAAAAAACATAATTACTAGGTAACAAAATAAGTAACTAGACTATAATTCTTTAAGTAACTAGACTATAAAATTTATAAATTATTAATTAAATTAAGTCAAATTTTATTTAAATCAGTGTCTTCACACTGATTGATATTATCTTTTTCTTTATAAATATCTATTGCTTATCTTATCAATCTACTGTTAATATTGGTGGGTTTTGAAATTATTACAGTATCTTCGAATTTTATATCATGAATATTTTTTAACGCATATTGTGCAATAGCAGATTTATCTGGATGATTTATGCCGCTATTCTGGTCATCACATTTAAATTTAAAGATCTTTAGCTTAAAGCAAACTTTAACTTAACGACTTAAAGAAATTTAAATAAAGCAATTCTGGTCATGCATCTTTAAGCTTAGCAATTTAAAGAATTTTATTCCTAAGTTGGCAATGCTGTGCACATGCGCAGTATGTTATTTTTAAGTGAAAAACGTCAAACATCAGTATATATAATAATATATTATCTATGATGTCGAATGAAATTATGAATCCAAGCTATTTAAGGTAAATAAAAATATTGTTATTATTATAATTACAATTAGTTTTATAAATTTATGATGTATGTTATATTGAGTTCATGTAAATATTGTTATGTATAGACGTGTACATTTATTTATTTATTTCAGTTTTAAAAAGAAACGAAGCAAAAATACTTCGTATGAACAATACGAATTGTATCTACAATTCATAGAAAATGATTTTCATTTTAAAACGGGTAGTATGACTCCCAATATGCCAAAAGATTATATTGAAAGCAAATGGAATGAGTTAACACAAAGATTAAATGCTGTGGATAGTGGGCCTCAGTTGGAAGTATCCACATGGAAAAAGGTTAGTTGTAGTAAATTATAAAAGTACAAATAAGATTTTAGGGACAACAGTTTTAGTGATTACAAAATTAATGTTTTATCAGTATTTAAATATTATAGCTATAAAAATAAACAATTTTTTTTGTCTAACTAATTTCAAAAGTTTTCAAGTTTGTTTGAAAATTATGAGAAATCAAATCTATATATAATATCCTTTAAATATAGCAATAATATTCTACAAAAAAATTTGTAATTTATATAATTTTGTTAATACATTTTTCTTGTATATTTTGTAGAGATTTACAAACTGGAAAGACCAGACAAGACACAAATACAGAAAAATTGTATCTTCCAGAAATCAAACGGGTGGTGGACCCATGACGACACCAACGTTGACACCAGTAGAAGAACGAGCGATTGCTGCATGGGGCGCAATCGCTGTAACAGGATCAAAAACTATTCCTGAAATAGGGGTACAGTCTTCTTCTGGGTTGGGTACAGTCGAATGTGACGTAGAAGAAAGTTTTAGTGAAGAAATGGACGTATTACATAATGCACAGATAATTTCTGTGGACGATGATATATTTTCCGAACCTGATGCCGCCGTACAAAGTACGTCAGTAAACAAAAAAAAAGATGTACGGAAAATGAAAACGAAAAATAGAAGACCTCGCAATGTAAATATTCTTGGCGAAGCATTATTAAAACAGCTTCAAGAAAATACGACATTACAGATAGAAAGAACGAACGCAATTAAGTCAATTGCCGATACAAAAAAAGAAAAATTAAAATTTGAAATAGCTAAATTTAAATTTTTAAACCCGGATTTCAAGTATGAGTGATGTAAATTAGTTTTATAATTAAATTTATTTACTTACTTGCATTACTGCAAACTGATATTATATAACGACTGCTTTTTATTATGTAGAATTTAGTGTATATATATTTATATTTAATTATAATGTTATTAAATTCCCTATCAGGTTCGTTATTGTTTTTAACAATGACGCGTTTCGACTTTGCAGTCATCTTCAGATTATTCTGATCTTGGTCCGTGTTGTGGTTCAAGTGAACGGTTTGTGTAAAGTGTGTTGCGGAACACACTTCACACAAACCGTTCACTTGAACCACAACACGGACCAAGATCAGAATAATCTGAAGATGACTGCAAAGTCGAAACGCGTCATTGTTAAAAACAATAACGAACCTGATAGGGAATTTAATAACATTATAATTAATCATAACGCAGGTTCAGGACCAAAGAACAAAAGTTTATCTTTTGACATTAATATTTATATTTATATTACTAAGTTAACTTTTTCTAAGAATTTCATTTTAATTTTGTTTTTTTTTTTTGTCTTTTTTGAGAATATTATTTTTGTTATTTTATTAGATTTTTTGTTTTCAGAAATAAAAATGACTTGTTTCAGACTGATTTTATATAACGACTGCTTTTTATTTTTTTAGAATTTAGTTTATATATATATATATATATTTATACTTATATTACTAAGTTAACATTTTTTGTTTATATATATTAGAATAAGGAACAAAAAAAGACTGTTATTGTTTTTACATTTAATAAATTTATAGAATTAATATGACCTTTTATTTTTTCAAATAATTCCAACAAAATACATATTATAGTAAATTGTTTTGCACATAATTATTCCTAGCTTGACGTCCTCTATTTGTAATTTCTGTAATAAAAGTTATTATACTGACTATAAAAAGTATTTACATAATTATATAATAAAAATAAAATATATATACCATCATTTTCTATAGGTGCAGCAACATTTAACACTTCTTCCTCCATTTCTAAATGCTCTATATCGATTACACCATCTTTTAAAGCAATGTTATGGAGGACAGCACAAGCATAGATAATATATGCTGCATTTACAGGATGATATTGTAACATTCTAAATTTTGAAAGACTTCGAAAACGTGACTTTAGAACACCATTTGTTCTTTCCACTACATTTCTTGCTCGGCGATGTAAAATATTAAATCTATCTTCAGGAGTCCCTTCAACAGGATTATTATATGGTGTAAAAAGCCATGGCTCAACACCATAACCGCTATCGCCTTAAAAGAAACGATTAATTAATAAATTTTTCATTGACTTTCTAAATATACCGTACCTATTAAAAAAGAATGTATGTCGCCTTCTTCAAACTTTTGTTTTATATTCTGCCTTAAAGTAGAAGTGTGCCAGATAGCTGCATCATGTACTGAACCGGGATATCTGGCATTCACTGATAAGATTTTACAATTTGAGTCGCAGACCTAGAAGAAATAATATAGTTATAGTTATATTTTATTTACTGCACTTTTAAATACTTACTAACATGACGTTTATACTAAATCTTCCTTTTCGATTTATATATAAATGTGGCTGGTGCTCCTCATCCGTTACAGGTGGTTGTATAATTTCCACATGTGTGCCATCAATAGCACCAATAATTCCTCGAAAACCCCATTTATCATAAAATCTGCAAAATGTTTGATTGTTTATTTAGAAATATTTAAAATTTATATTAATGTATAATCGTATAAATATACAAACCCTTCTTTCACAAGAAGTCTTTCATCTCTTGTCAAAGGAAATTTTATTTCATTATTTGCCATATGATCAGTAATTAGTTTACTAACTAACTTTATGGCACGGCTAACTGTTGGTTGACTTACATTTGTCCAGGCAGAATTACCAATACAATTTTGATCAGATCCATTTGCATAATAGTAAATTGCTATTAACACTTTTAGGTGGAATGGTATGGAATCGGATCGTGTAGATGCGGGTACATATGGCTTCAATTTATTAATAATGTTAATTACTACTAATTTATTCAAGCGAAAGTCAATTAAAAATTTGTTGTTAGTTATTTCGAATGGATTTAAATTGTCTCGTAATATTTTTCTTTCTATTCTTGTATTGTTCCTATAACAATAATTTTATTTTATAAAGCCTACATTTAACAAAACATATATATTATTTAATTACTTACCTTTCAAAATCATCTAAATATAGAAAAACTGCAAACATTTCTATATTCATTTTTATGCAAATATTTTTCACACCAATATAAATTTCAATCTTTTCTGACAACTACCAATAACCTCAAATTTAACTGTTAAAGCACCTTCCATATACATTTAAATTTAAAGGACTTTAAGCTAAAGATTTAAGCTAAAGTTGTGACCAGAATTGAAATTTACTTAAAGTTCTTTAAATTTAAAGATTTAAGCTAAAGTTCATGACCAGAATAGGGGCATTAGTCGTATGAACCTTTTATGATCGCTTTTAATAATGTTAATTTAAAATTATCTTTTTGTAAAGATTGGCATTGGCATTGTCAAAGTCATGTAAACTTAATTTTCTTTTAATATATTCTACATATGATATTTTCTAAAATGTTTATTTATTTATTAGTCAAATATATAACAATCGTGAATATTTGATTATTTAGCATTGTTCGAAAGTTAGTACGTTGACATATCCACGACTGTCGAGTGCATCGAACTTTATCAGTTTGTCAGCATTTTTAGTCGTCATTCAAAGTTCGATTGCATTCGATTTTTGTTTAAGTTGCATTTTTACGAATCCAGTTTAGTCGAAAACTAAATTAGTTTAATTTAGTTACCGATCGATGTTTAAAATAATAACATCTACTTTAAGTTACGTCAATTAGAAATTATTAGAATTTCCCCCATATGCATAAACATTTTCGTTAAAAATAACGGTTCGTCGAAATCAAAATTCTTGTATTCTGTAAGAAATCTTTCTATGTATATTGCAACAAAATTTCTTACTAGATTCAAGAATTTTTATTTTAAGGAACCGTTATTTTTAACGAAAATATTTATGCGTACTTGTATTAGCCCATATATTGTAATAATTTGAGTTCTTTGTAATACATTTTGTTAATCAATTTTATTTCATTATTTTTTTAATTGTTTTTGTCCTTTTACGTTAAAAATTGCAAACAATCAACTACGTTAGCTGAAATCTATATTTCCGCTTAGACTTACCGAAATCGTTTTTAGTAAAACTTATAGATTGTTACAAATAACATAGTTTTATTTTGTATTTAATGCCATAAAAATCCTTTCGTTTGTTATACTATATTATAGGAGTAGATAATAAAAATAAATTTATATTTTGGAAACAATCTATTTATATTTAAATTATGTTCTTCTAAAATTATATATATATATATATATATATATATATATATATATATATTAATAATACCCTGTATATATATATATATATATATATATATATATATATATATATATATATATTAATATTGAACATAAAATGATAAAAGTTAATTATAAATTGTCAAATATATATATATATATATATATATATTTGACAATTTATAATTAACTTTTATCATTTTATGTTCAATATTAATATATATATATACAGGGTGATTTGTAAGTAATTGGAAATATTTTAACTGGAGTATCCTGGGCTCAGAATATGAAGATTTGACCCAAAACACTTAGATAAAATGTGGCTCCTTACTGAGCTACAGGGTGTTTTATTTAAAAATTTAAAAACGATTTTTGCCCAGTACTTAAAAACTATTTGACGTATCCTTATCATACTTGGCAGAAAGTGTAGGTACCGTACACCATACTAAATTATGTTAAATAAAAGTTTCTGGCTACTGCCAGTGGCGTACAACAGGGGCAAGTGCGAGGTTGATTCTTCCTAAATTTTACGCCACTGGCGGAATTGTCATTTTAGCACAATTTTTAGATTCTACAATACTTTTTGTGTAAAAAACATACTCTTCCTTCCTAACGATAAAGTCATTATTTTTAGAGATATTTAAAGTTAAACGTAAGCTGCACCCTTGGATTTTTTTTAAAATTTGCTCAAAAAAAACTGAAAAAATTCAGTAAAATAGAGAAAAAAATTAGCTACATAATAACTAAGTAACTTTTTTCTCTAACTCATTCTGGTTTATCAGAAAAAATTATTGAAAATTTATATTTTTTGCATTTTAATTTTTTATTTTTAATAATTTTTCCTGCCAAACCAGAATGAGTTAGAGAAAAAAAGTTACTTATTTATTATGTAGCTAATTTTTTTCTCTATTTTACTGAATTTTTTCAAATTTTTTGGAGCAAATTTTGAAAAAATCCCAAGGGTGCAGCTTATGTTTAACTTTAAATATCTCGAAAAATAGTGACTTTATCGTTACGAAGGAATAGTATGTTTTTTGCACAGAAAATATTGGAGAATCAAAAAATAGTGCTAAAATGACAATTCCGCCAGTGGCGTAGAATTTAGGAAGGATCAATCTCTCACTTGCCCCTGTTGTACGCCACTGGCAGTAGCCAGAAACTTTTATTTAACATAATTTAGTATGGTGTACGGTACCTACACTTTTTGCCAAGTATGATAAAGATACGTCAAATAGTTTTAAAGTACTGGGCAAAAATCGTTTTTAAATTTTTAATTAAAACACCCTGTAGCTCAGTAAGGAGCCACATTTTATCTAAGTGTTTTGGGTCAAATCTTCATATTCTGAGTCCAGGATACTCCAGTTAAAATATTTCCAATTACTTACAAATCACCCTGTATATATACTGGGTGTCCCATTTTAATCCGCCACCTGCAATAACTTTAAAATCGTGCATCGGACAAAAAAATGTTTCGAATAAAAAGTAAATGGTTTTGAGGGGGACATCTTATGCAGAAACCCTTGCCCCCTCCGGACTCCCTGGGGGGCGGGAAAGGGGGGCAACTTTGAAATCTTAAATGAAACACCCTATTTTTTATTATAGATTCTGATATGCCATTAAAAAGTATGTAAATTTTATTTTAAGACCTTTTTTTTATCTTTGATAGATGGCGCTGCAAACAGCATTTTTTTCTCAGTTTATCAATCTTCAATTTGAAAAAAAAAGTGTAACTAAGTACGATATTCAAAATTTTTTTAGTTCTTTGGAAAGAGGGGGGGCAAGGGTCACTGCATCAAATATCTTCCTCGAAACCATTACCTTTAAGTTAATGGTTCCGAGGGGTATAACTTTAAGCTAATGGTTTCAAGGGGATATCTGATTCAGTGACCCTTGCCCCCCCCCCCTCTTCCCAAAAAACTGAAAAGAACTTGAATATCGTACTTAGTTACACCTTTTTTTTCAAATTGAAAACTGATAAACTGAGAAAAAAAATGCTGTTTGCAGCGCCATCTATCAAAGATAAACAAAAAGTCGTAAAATAAAATTTGCATACTTTTTAATGGCCTATCAGAATCTACAATAAAAAATAGGGTGTTTCATTTAAGATTTCAAAGTTGCCCCCCTTTCCCGACCCCCAGGGAGTCCGGAGGGGGCAAGGGTTTCTGCATAAGATGTCCCCCTCAAAACCATTTACTTTTTATTCGAAACATTTTTTTGTCCGATGCACGATTTTAAAGTTATTGCAGGTGGCGGATTAAAATGGGACACCCAGTATATATATATATATATATATATATATATATGTATTACATAAATATTTTAATTTTAGAATTTATATTTTCATAAATTATTATTAATGTTTATTGCAGTTATGAATAATTAAAACACAATTATTATTAACAATATTTTAAATATCGAATTGGATATTTCCGTGATAATAATTTTTAATTATATTTATTTATATATTGCTATTTTAATATTTAATTTGCTGTAATATTAAAATTGATGAAATTAATTCAAAACAAATTGAACTTTTATTTTTTATTAGATCATTATTAAAAAGTACAAAATATCACTGTACAATATCTTTAATTAGCCAGTCGGCATGGCCGAGTCGTGTGTCTGACACCGCTTGTACCTGTGCGAGTATGCGGGCCCGGGTTCGAATCCCGTTTAGAGCAAGGATGTCTGATTTTTTTTATATCGTCTAAATACACTTTAAAAAGTAATATCAAACGTTGTTTCTAGCTGATAGTTGGCAGCTGAGGCCAAAATATGTTATAAAAAATATTCTTTTCATAATATCAAAATATATTATTTTAATTCAATAATTTGTTTCATATAATAATTGTACTATTGTACATTTTAAATAATTAAATATTTAGTTATTAAAACAAACATATTATTGTAGAAATTTAAGTGATGTAAAGATATACAATGTAAACAAATATGATTATGTTAATTTTCATATTTTGAAGTTTAACAAAGTTTTATAATTTGCTAACAAAATTTAATAAAAATTTATTATTATAATACTTTATTACAAAATATACATAAAACATGTTATATATATATATATATATATATATATATATATACAAATATAAATTGTGCTAAAGTTTTAACAAGCTATATTCTTCTAACATATAACGATAAAGTTATGCAAAATTTACTGGATTACAGTATTATTCGCACAAGACTATGTTATTTATAAAATAGTAAATAAAAAACCTGAAAAACATTCTAAAAATACGTAATCTTTCGAATTCTAAGTTTAATCATGAAGGATATATCTTAGTTATAATCGGGAAAAGTACATTTACCAGGATTTAACAAATCAGTAGATAAAGTTTAAATTTATTTACTTACTTCAAGAAGTTTAGCAAAAAATAAAAGTTTTTGTTAAGATTTGTTTTAGATTATTATACTACATTAAAAATTTACAAGTATTGACTATTACTTATCCAATAACAGTAAAACATGTTGTAAAAAAAAACATGTTAATATAATTATACTCTTTAGTAAATTAATTTTTACTATTATTTTTATTTAATAATTCATTTGTTACATAATGAATTTGAATTAGTATTCAACATTTATTGAAGATTCAAAATTTTGCAAGTTTATTACTCAACAGTTTGTATATAATTACAAAGTTGTATTTGAAATATCTGACAAGTTTTCATTATTGCTACGATACACTGCGATTTTTATATTATAATTTTTTTGATAATATTATTCGTGACAGACCGAAAAATAAAATTTTTATTATGCAATTTTAGAAAAAGTATAGTATTATATAATTTCGGTAATATATAATTTCTTTAACAATTAGCACAATTTACTTTTTACATTTAGAGACACAAATTTAAAACCATTTTTTATCTTTACCGATGTTTAGTAGTTAATGCATTATTGAAAAAAATCTGCTATATAGAAAATAAGAAAAATTTGTATGACAACAACTACCGTAATCATGATAACTAAAAATAAAACTGTCTTGACATCAATATGCCACCTATTTAGAGAATTATATACAATATCATAATAATATAAAAAATTATTTAAAGACTATTTAGCCATATCGAAAAATATTGCAAATAAAAATTGTTAGTTATAATTTGTTTACCAACTTTTGTTAATTTTTTTTTCGAAATATACTATAAGCCTATTTCGTGCTTATCTGTAAAAAATTTGATATGTCAAATTTGGTATGATTACAATACCTTCCTTATAATATGTGATATGAGAGTCGATAAAATTATATTATTTTATTATATATTATATATTATATATATATACATATATATATATATATATATATATATATATATATATATATATATATATAAATATATTATATTATTATTATATTATTAAAATTATTTGTTTAAAATAATCTTTAAGTTTGGTTGTATATTTACTACTTTACTATTTTTAAGAAATAAATTAATCTAAAATATATAATAAACAAAAATAGAAATTTTGTTCAAAATAAATATCAAGATAGAATTACAACAAAATATTTACTTTTAAACCAATAGTTGAACAAAAATAATGCTTTTATTTTGTAACGGCATATCCATACATGTATTCGGAATAGTTTAAGTGAAAGAAAATAGAGCTATAGAGAGAATTTGAACGTAGTTTGTATTGCAATAAAAACACAAATAGTTTGCGCACTGAACTATACACAACACTGCACAGCTAGTATACAGTTCATACGTACTCGTATAATGATTTTCCAGCTATTGTAAGTACGTACGTAGCCATGTCGTGTTCAAACGCCATTTTGCAATCGCAAATAATTTCCTAAACTCGTTTTATCCGAACATTTTCGCTCAACTATTGCATTTGCTTTGAATTTATCGTGTGTTTGTGTACGCTAAAAACTTTATATGTTAACTCTTATTAATTTGTTTAATAGTTAATGTCACGAATTATCCTAGTTTCTTGTTTTACTAATGCAATTTACTTAGCGAAACGTGATCTTTTAAAGATGCAATAATAATGTTACTGAAACAGTTTTGAAGTAGTTCAAATGTATACTTCAGCTACTAATTAACTGATTACATTAGAATTTAGTATAGCAAATAATCACATATATTAGAAAAAAGATCTGTAGCAAAAATATAATTGTAATCTTGTTCGTATTTATAAATTCAAGAGTAATTGCCGATGAGAAACCAGGGGTGTAAAGTCGACAAACAATCGGTCGACTTCGACACAAACTATAATTTTTTTTTATCTGACTCTAACACCAGCTCTTGGTTTGATAATGTTTTTTACATTTTATCAAATTAAATTAACTACAAAAAATATATTCTATGCTTATAATATTGCATAGTAAACTAATATAGAACATTCACAAAAATAATGTTACTCATTATTTTATTTCTTTATTTATTACAATATATATGACTTTTTAGTATTTAGGTCACCTTGGTTTACAGGCCTCTTTGGTTACCCCCACCCCCCTTTCTTGCATTGCGCAAGCACGGGGGCTAAAACTTACGTTACTGGTTTCAATAGGATTGATTACATTTTCATGGTGATATAAATATGTATCGAAATGAAAAATTGTTTGGCTAGAAATTTATTATCGATTTTTTAAACTATGAAAAGATGTACAACACTTTTTCAATGATGCAATTTTTTCTTGGAATAATGAATATCAGAGCCATGCTAAGGGTGTGGCAAGTGAGTCACTTGTCTCAGGTAAAAAATGATATTTTTTTTATATCATAAAAAAGGATAATTTCTAATATGTTCAATTTACAATATAAAAAAAGGTAACATGGTTTCAAAATATTAAATTAGTAAAAAAATGGTCATTTTAATTAAAAGATAAAACAAAAAAAAATGTAAAGCAAATTATTTATTTACATAATTAGTGTGATATTAATATCTAGTATAGGGGTCAAATATTTGTTCCCTAAAGCTTAAATTTTCATGTTTATTTAAAAAAATAATAATAATTTAAATCTATGCGCTATATTAAATGCTACATACGTAAATTCAAGTTATAATTTGTAATGCGAGTGCACGAATGATCATTATTAAAATAATAGATCATTTATATATGATCCAGATCAAGATCAAAATCTGTAAAGATAAAATGATCTAGATCATATCAAGAATCTTACATTTTGATCTAGATCAGTCACAGCTCTAAATATAACTAATGGCACCTTATTCAGAAATATTTTCTTATTTAAATAAAAATATTATTAATAATAATATTAAAAAAACATTCTACATAATTAATTTTATTCTACATAATATTTATATTTTACTTATACTGATGATGACAGCATCTTTTTCGAAATACGTATTTACAATTAATAAAAGTTTTTAGTGAAGAAGTGATCAAGTGTTTTATTAATATTATTATAAAATATGTAAAAATTCCATTTATTAAAGAACTTTTACCTAATATCAAACATATTTTGGCCGAGTTAAATTTTACTGAAGTCACATCCCAACTAGCACAGATATTTTATAACACTTTATTTTAGGTACTTTTATGATATATAACTGTTTTGTTATTGCTTTTAATTTACAAAATTATTTCTTAGTAGCAGTTATGATCACAGAAATATCATATAACCAAATTTGTTTTGTAAACTTATTTTATAGATATTCTTACAATTAAATACAGAAACTATTTTGTAATTATTTTATATGACATTATATAGATGTTCTTAAAATGACGTTATAAAATAATATTACGTTGTAACATTTATGCTTTACAAGTATTATATTAGTACTTTTTGCGGACCTATACAAAATTTTTATAAAACAAATTGAGCACATTTTGCTTTATAAGTGTTAATTTATTACTATTACACAGACTGTCAAAATTGGTACATGTTTTGAAATTAATCTGTATTTTTTGTGACAAAATGGATAAATGCAGAAAAATTGAAAGAAGTGGTAATTTCAGAAGAAAAGTTAAAAATAATATATGTGAAATAAGAAAAACACAATTAAATTTATTACAACATTTCAAGACCAAGAAATTTCTAACCAGACAAAATGAATTACACAGTTCAATGAAAATATTGTACAAAGATAATGATAATAACGAAAGTACTTTGACTGAAAATGAAAATATATCTGGAAATTTGAGTAATGATGATAATAATTCGCCATCGGAATCTGATGTAAATGAATATAGTTATTGTGAAAATAACGATTCGAAAAATGTTGATGTTCGTTTTAAATTAAAAATATGGGCAAATTCATTTAATGTATCACACGCAGCTTTAAAAGATTTATTTAAATCTGGAATGAACGAATACCAAATATACTACCTCAAGATCCGCGGACTTTATTGCAGACTGCTAGATCTGTAAACATAATAAAAATATCAGGTGGTGAATACTGGCATTATGGTTTGAAATTTAATTTAAGTTATTAAAATCTGCAACAGGTATAGGCAGTCTCTTTTTTGACCTTCTTGGCAAAGGCCGATCATTCGTGTCTGACGTAGTTGTGTCATCATTTCCACACATATTTTTGACTTCTTCTTCGGCTTCGTCGTAATTATTTATATTTTGTCTTTTAAGGACGCATGACATTTTTATCCAGTCATCATGTGGCTCTGAGTTCTTATCATATTATATATATATATATATATATATATATATATATATATATATATATATATCTCAATTTTATTTTTAGGCCAGAATAACGTACCGGCATTTTCCCATTTATGTGGCACTATAGTTAAATTTAATTTACTTTTTTCAATGGTTTGCACAATTTTAAATGACATCTGGAAATAAAATATATTATAAAATCACTAAAATTTTAAACTAGTAAAATATTTACCTTATTTTTTTTTCAATATGTGTCCACTTTTTTTGTCTTATTTTTTAGGTTAGGTTTTCCTTTCTATAATTCTGTCAGTAACAAACCTTATTTACATATGTGACATAAATACAAACGTTTTAACTCGGACCGGGACGTTTACATAACATTATAGGGACTAAAATGTTTTGTTACGGTTCTTTCAACTATATTTATAAAATATAAATATTTTATAGTATCTGTACTAGTTTTATAAAAACTTTATAATTTTTCAGCCATATTTATCGAAAATTTACTTTATATTAATGAAGCCATTTTGTAGCAGCAAAAGAAAATTTTATTTAACTAATATAATATGTTAAATATGAGTTTAAATGTAATGATTTCAAGTATTATTCTGCTATTTTATGTATTTTTTTCTAGTTTAATAAAAACGAAAACAAAAAAAATATTTTTAATTATTCATATTTATTAAAATTTCTCCTTAAAATCTTACAAATTTTGAAGGCGCGTGCAAATAATTTAAGCACAACATAAAATTTTACAAAGAATTTCCTCTGGCAATAGATTTTTGAATTACCTCAGTGAGATAATCTGAAATGTAATTCGAATTTATTCTTTAACGGTAGATGTATGTTCCTATATACAACACAACATTACATAGAAAATGAGAAGTATAATATAGCAATGTTGGAATAAATTTGTGTTGATAAAGTTGCAAGAAATACAATTGTAAGATAAAATTTTGTCATAATGCCGTCCAAAAAGCATTTATAAAATAAAATCTTAATTTGTGTGCTTTATTGTCGTCAAACTGTAATATTGTCAAAATGTTTATAAAACTATATGCTAAAAACAGTTTTGCTTTATAAAAGCATTTAAATAGTACTAATAAAGCACTTTTTAGTTTTATAATCTGCGCCTATTTCAGTCATATAGATGATATAATACTGTTGTAAGAATGTCGTGGATGTTAAAATATGCAACAAAACAGCATTTGATAAATGATTCAAAAATATTTATAGTACTTTAATAAAACAAAAATTGTTTGTTGGGATGCCAAGAAAATAATTTAAAAAACTTACACACAAAAATAAAAGTCGTCACAGAAATAGAACTGAGAAAAAACTTAATTTATAAAATAACTTGTAATGATTGCAACCAAAGTTATATAGGTGAAACTGCACAGACATTAACCAAGAGGATTTATCAACATGAATACCATTGTAAATTAAAAAATGCTAACCGTAGTGCCTTATGCAAACATCATGTAGATAAAAGACATAAATTCCATTTTATAGATCTTTCAATAATCACTTACAAAAAAAAACAAAAATAAAAGATTGATTTTCGAAAATTTTCACATAAATATTAATAAAAAAAAAAGGTCATGTAAACTCTAAAACAAATTAGAACAACTATTCATATTTAGCGCGCAATATATTACAGGAACTCAGTTCTGATAGATGGCAGGAATTACAAAACTGCCGTATATCTTTTCAAATATTAGAATTTATAAACACTTCTTTCTAAACCACACAACGACAAGGTCAACAACAGCAAAATGGTGTGACTACTGAAAATAATAATAAAATCGTAATATTTTGTAGTTTATAAAAAAATAATAATAAGATGTTTTAAACTAAATGTACAATTATATTTAAATAATTTTATATGTGTAAATTGACAAGAACATTTAAAGCAACATAAAATTTTAAATTAAATGTCAACGACTAATATAAATTAAATGTAACATTTGACAAATTGATATATGTGTGTGTATATATTTAGTTTTTTATAATGTTCATTAATAATATGTTTCAATAATGTGTTATGTATTTTATGATGTTATTAGCTGAAGATGGCTATATTTATAAGCCGAAACGTCTTAATTATTGTATAATAAATAATACGTTCATGAAGACCCTGGAATAATATTTTCTTATTATTAAACAAGTTTCTCACAAGCCGACTAAATTCCTTTCAAATTTTAATCCAAGAACAAATCGAAAATGATAAATATTATTATTATTAATATTTTTATTTAGTTATTATTACATCAGTATGGTATGAACCGTCTGAAGCTCGGCCATAAATAATGCCAATTCAAATGAAAAATGATACAAACAAAATATAAAATGAAAACAAGTTTGAAAAAATAATTTAAAACCTTATCACAATAACATAAAAAATGAATTTCAAACTTATATATTTTGTTATTTCTTTATTGCATATTGTCTAAAAAAAAAATTGGGGGAGGGCATTTTGAAATTTGCCTCACGTGTTAAAATTTGTACAGATTTACATACATGTTAAGGTTTATGTAACCAGATAGGACAGATTGTAGGTAGCTAGTGCGACATTAATTCAAGTAGTAGGTAGTTAATTTGGAGATTTTTAGGTAGGCGAAGACTAACAAATTAATGATTTTGACGTTTGAAACTAATTGACGTGGAAGTGAAGTTGCTTCAATAATAGACTAATTTTCTATAGGATTCACAGTCGAAAGAATTGCTCACGTTAAATGCAATAGAAAATATTTACTGTTGGATTAGATATTGTGTCAATATCTATAAAATACTCAAATTCTTAAACTACATGCAAAATTAGATGCATTTATAAATGAAAGTTAAATAGCTTTCTAATATAAATTATGTACATTTTTTTTTTTCTGGTATATAGGTCAATTAAAACAAAATTTTAGTTTTTTACATGAAACATGTTTTGATGCTCAATTGCAGCTTCTTCAGGCTTAATCTATAATAGTTAAATATACAAATATATCACTTAAATGTAACAAATAGTAAATAGATAAATTTATTTAAAAAAAAATTTATTAATTTCATAAATACGTAAATATATTAATTTATAATTGAATAACTGTGGTCTGGACACTTTACATTTACTTAAAAAGTTGTTGTAGCCCAATAGTAGCGTGTCGAACTCAGAATCTAAATGTTTCTAGTTTGTCGCACTAACACCAGAATTTAAATAAAAAAATATTATTTCTGGTATTAAAAAATAAAAACTAATATCAGGTGTGTCTGAGTGGTTTAGAACTCATTCATAGACTGTAGGTTTTTTGCTTGGCTATAAACTGACAACTGACCACTAAGAATGCAAGTAAAAATTGACAATGCAAATATGATTATTATTTCGATCACATAGCACCATATTTTGAATAAAATATTGTTTCTGGTATTAAAACTCAGTTTGCTTACTCAGTTGTGTGCCAACAATCTTCATCATATAAGAGGAGCATCAAATTTTGAAAAAAGTCTTATTTTAAATTTTTTCAAAATACAACTTTTTTCAAAATTTGCTCAAAAAATTTAAAAAATTTAGTAAAATAGAAAAAAAAATTAGCTACATAATAGCTAAGTAACTTTTTTCTCTAACTCATACTGATTTAGCAGGAAAAATTATTGAAAATTTTAAAAAAACATTTAAAAAAAATTCTAGCGCACAAACTGCACATGCTAGCATATTATTGCAAAGTATTCTAAATATTTCTCCGAATTTTACTTCAGAAAGAAGTATTCTGCATATTATCGGTATCCCATGTTATTGCCCTATATCAACCTGGCAAACGAACACCCTTTATATATATATATATATATATATATATATATATATATATATATATAATCTATGATACCATCTATGTCTGAGTAGTTCAGAACCCCATAGGCTGTAGGTTCTTTAGTTGCCTGTAGGCTAACAACCCAATGCTAATAAAAATTTATAATAAAACTGTATGATTTCAGAGATTATGGTAACTGATTATATATTATGTAATATTTTCTAAAAGAAATATAAATTTTATAATTTCCATTATTAACTAATCTTACTTTTCACTAAACATCTTCTTTTATTCTGAACTTTAATTAATCAAGAAATATTGAAACTACTTTAATATATTCTACATTATTTATGAATTTCCATTTTATACTTCTGAAACTAAAACAACGAACATGTTAAATGCGTTACTGTATAAACTGAACGTGAAATATAATACACACATTTTCCATTTCTACAATATTTATTCATCCGTATACAGCAACAACAAATTCAATTAAAATAAGCGAAACAAAGCAGCAATGATAAAAATGGTAAAAAATAAAATATCATTTGACAAATGAACAAGCAAACAATAAACTAAGTTTAACATTAAATTTGTTAAAATTGACCAAGCAGAATAATATAACATATATGAAACCACCAAGCACCGAGTATCTTGTTTGTACCTATATTTGTATTTTTCCGTATTTCCCCATGTGGTTTAACAGACATATTTTACTTCAGTCGCGGTTCTCTGCCTTTCCAATTCTAGTGCTTTATGTATTTTACCGGTTCGGTCTGTTTCCTTCTTCTTTCGCCCAGATTAATGTCCGCCTACCGCTTCGGCAACTGGTTGGAGATACCCGTGATGTTGTTACGAAAACATTTGTTGCTGGTCTCGGATTATTTCGAGGTTAGAAACTGAAGCTTTTCGGAGTTTTTACTGACAGATTTTCTGTTTTTCTATTTATATATATATATATATATATATATATATATATATATATATATGTATATATATATATATATATATATATATATATATATGTATATATATATATATATATATATATATATATGTATATATATATATATATATGTATATATATATATATATATATATATATATGTATATATATATATATATATATATATATATATATATATATTTAAAGAAAAATAAAAAATTTAAAACATATAGGTCTTATATTTATTTTTACCGACCGCCACCTATTGGGATCTAAAATGGGGGCGTGGCCTATTTAATATGGCGGACCTAAGCGTGCACTTGTCAAAACTCAATCAAATTGTATGGTTTCTTTTGAATTAAAAAATATTATTAACTATTGAAAAAATTTGCAAATCGACCGGCTTAAACCCTTGTCAGAACAATTCTACACAAACTGAGCGTATTTTAAACGCTGGACATATTATACAATGTGGAAAATCATTAGAAAACTGATGTGATGGCAAGACGACAGTCACATCTCTGTGTTTGGAAACGTCAAGTTTAAAAGATGTTCCACATGAAATCTCAATGACAATTGACAGAAACGGTGCGATTAAGTTTGTAGTGTGTTCCTGCAAAGCTGGTTTAGGTGAAAAGTGTAAACACTGCATCGCAACCTTATTATATTGTTACAGATTAGTTGACACTTTGCACAACAAAACTTTAAATCAAACGCATATTCAAATCAGTAACATCTAGAATTTAAATATTTATTATATAATACAAAAATGTTGCAAATATTTACACTTCTCAACCTTTCGTTGACACAAGTGCACGCAGTGTTTTAGTTCCTCATTTCGCCACCAGATGCCATTCAGAACATTTTAGATCCCAATAGTAAAAGTGGTATTGTCACTCGTATTTGGATTTTTCAAGATTTTTACAAATAAACACAAATTAAGTTTTTGTAATATAAACAAACTGTTTTCAGCATGATGTCAGTCTCTCTGTCGATCTGTTGAGCTTTCGAAAATTATATTTCCTTCTTTGGGCCTTCTACAAATTTGAAATAAAAAATATACAATTTTCAATGGACACAAGAATTACAATTAACACATAATTAACAATGATTACTTAAAATTAGAACTTACAATAATGCAAGAGTTTATACTCCGTCAAAAATTGTAAGTTCTAATTTTTGGAATAGAAAATATTAATTAATTGATTAATTTTTTGGGGTAACCATTCTGTTGTAACAAGGCAGATAATTTGTTTAAATTATTATATTTGTAATCAGCATGAGATAATAACAGAACTTTGTTTTTTAAACCTAAAATGGTATTGGTTCTTACATGATTTTCATAATTTGAACAATAATGAATAAAGCGTCTTGAAGCCATTGACTACTGTAAATTTAATATTGACATCAAAATTGTTCAATATATTCAATAAATTATCAATTTCGTTCTCTGGAATCGCGCAAATAAATACTTTTTAATAAAAATTGGTTTAGATTGTAATTTTGAAACACAAATGTTAAGTAAGTTAATAATGCATTTTGTAAAATTTTGGTTAGATTTTGTTATATTATTGATATTGTTATTTCCATAAAAATAATTTGTTTTTATAGCGCCCTGAGTAAGTTGATAATATTGTACCACGAAAGCTCGGAATAAAATCTAACAGGAGATTGTTTAATATTTGTTAACACCTTTCCATTAAATAGACTACCATGCCTATTAGTATTAATTGGTATATATATATATATATATATATATATATATATATATATTAATATAATATATTAATACCTTTTTCAACAATAATTTCTCTGTCAGAAGGTGTATTATTTAAGTATACTGTGTCGATCAATTCTGTAGTGGCCACTGGCCACAGCAGATTTTTTTATTATGTAATTTATTTTAGTTTGATAATTAATTTGTTAATTTTGTTAAATTATGATTTTTATTGAACCTAAACTATATATCCAGAACTATATAAGTTCCGCATATGCCGAATTTCAAAGCTTTTACTCTAATACAACTACAATACACCATAATAAAAAAATATGTTATTATACATAAGAAATTAATGTAAACGAGTTCTTCACACATATTTTGCAAATTAACTTAAGTAAATACATATTTTTCGAATTAATAATAACATAGAGTCACACTTTTGCAGCTATTGTCCTTTTTTCCAACAACCTTTTTCTTGTTCTTACACTTTGTTATCTTCTTTCATCTTCGGTATGTTTTATCGCAATGTCTTTGTCTACGGTTTCCATTTTGTACTAACATTTGTTTTCTTTTATTGTGTCAGTTCTTTTTATCACGCTTTGTATGAAAAACATACGTATAGTACAAATGTATTTTGTACATAATTAATGGTACAATAAAAATAAAATAAGACTTTTGTTGCTGTTACTAGAACGCGGACTAATAAATTATTTTTTTTAACTAAAATGAAAAAAAAATGTGCTTATTTTTAGAAAGTGATTTAATTGTTACAATAAATTACAATTAAAATGTTATAATAATTTCATATTTTTAAAATTTATTATGTTATTTGTATATTTTATAAACTTTTTATTCGTGAAAAAAATTGGTGGAGGAGCAAATTTGAACTAAAAATTTCTTCATTATTTAAACAAAAATTTTAAATTTGTATTATTTTAATTTAAAATTTAGTTTGTTAGTTTAATGTATTTTATTATTAATTTTCAGAATTCTATTTTTTTGTCAAGCCCATATAAGTCTGTATTCCCACTTTTTGAAAAAGTGCTCTTATTTTAACTTTAAAATAAATTTTTGCTTCTACCTCTTATCAAGTATGAATAGTAATTCTATTTTTGATATTTTTTATATTTAATATTATAAAATTCAAATAAACTAATTAAAATTGCTTAATAAATAATTTTAAGTAAACGTCAAAACTAATGTTTAACAAAAGCCAGTTTTAAAAGTTAGGTGAGAATAGTTTTTAACATAGTAAAAAATTATTGAAACTCATTATATTAAAATAAAAAGGCTTTAGAATTAAGTTATGTATAAATTTTAATAGAAAATCGACGTTTCGACATACTCTACGTACATCATCATCAGAAAAAAAATATACAAAATGTATAATATTATAATTTTATATTTGATAATTTTTAATTAAAAATTATATAGAACTTAATCCTAAAGCCTTTTAATTTTTACATAGTTTTTGTTTTTTTCTAAAATTTATATAATTAATAACAAATTATATATTAACTGAAAAACTAAAAAGCGTTAAAATAAAAACAGTTACAAAAATCTAGTACGTATAATTTTCTTAATTTTAAAATACAGTTGTCAACAAATTTTATTTTTTTAATTACTTTTTTTTTATATTTGTATTTTACATGAAAATTAAAATTTTTCTTAAACATTTAATTTATTTACTAGTAGACAATATAAAATTTAAATAATCAAAGTTTATATAATTTTTAGATAAAAACAAGATTCAATTCATATTATTTTAAATATTTTAAAATTCAGATTAATTTTCAATTTTCTGGTAGTAAATAATTTTTATTAGAAAAATTGAATATTTTATATACAAAAATTTAAATAAATTCTGACTTCCGTTAATTAATAATTTATTAATTTTATAATCGAGTTTTTTGTATTTTATTACCGAGTAACTTGTTCCCATATTTTGTTTGTTTAATATGTCATTTGTATATTTTTTCCTGATGATGATTATACGTATAGTATATCGAAACATCAAATTTTAATTAAATATTAATCAGAACTTAAACCTAAAGTTTTTTATTTTAATGAGTATGTCAATCTGTGATATAAAATTAAAATAAGCAGTCTGTTTGATTTTTAAAATATTATAATAACGTACAAATAAAAATATTATCCAATATCTTGATAAAAATTATTTATAAATATTAGCAAAATATTCTTAATTATAAATTCTACAACATATAATTACATTTTACTGAGAATATATTTTGTTAACCATTAAAAATAAATGTATAATTTAAAATCCATTTTTATCATCATCGTAAGTAAATATAATTCCCGGTATTGTACCAAATTCAATTTAAAACATTGTTTCGAAAAATGAGTTAATAATTTCATTCAGCTTTCTGGGGGAAACAAAAGCGGCGTTGCCTTTCAGTACATTAATCAACTAAACTAGAAGCAAACTTTTCTACATACATACATTCATCTATACATACACAGACAACACTGTATTGTTGACTGCAAAAACGCCGCACTTTGAACTAAACGAAAATTCTGTTCATAGGTGTTCGCAACTACCATCATTATTAACTTTCATATTTTGCGACTATTTATCTCTATTTAATGCTAGGATACGGATACATGAACGTCATGGATAAATCCATGCATCTCTTACTGATTGATGACGTCATGTTTTTAGCTACCAAGTCGGATGTTTTATTAGGAAAAATATCTACTGTAATTTGTTCGCTAGTTTTTAGATAACGTTGTGACATTTCCAAATTAAATGTCTATATTTCTAGAATAAATTTTATTTTTGAGTTAGAAATGTTACTTTAACTCAGGTTTAAATTTAAACTTTACCTATGTTGACGATAATAAATTAAAATATGATCTTACTGTGACGAAAAATTAATAAAATAAAATAATTTTCCTAAAACCACAAACAGTAATTTAAACAAGATTAAAAGTATATAGGTAAACCCATATATAGACTAATTTGACATTATCACATAAATCGGTTAAATAAAGTGGTCATAATAAATTTTTAAAAATTTTAGTAATTTTTTTCTCAGAAAGTTGGCAACACTGTATTTTTTTGAAATTATCTAATTTATATGGATACCAGAAGAATCTTTTGTGAAAATTTGAACAAAATCGGTTAAACAACATGGCCGTAATAAATTTTTAAAAATTTTAGTAATTTTTTTCTCAGAAAGTTGGCAACACTGTATTTTGTTGAAATTATCTAATTTATATGGATACCAGAAGAATCTTTTGTGAAAATTTGAACAAAATCGGTTGAACAACATGGCCGTAACAAATTTTTAAAAATTTTAGTAATTTTTTTCTCAGAAAGTTGGCAACACTGTTCTTTGTTGCAATTATCTAATTTATATGGATACCAGAAGAATCTTTTATGAAAATTTGAACAAAATCGGTTAAACAACATGGCCGTAATAAATTTTTAAAAACTTTGGTAATTTTTTTCTCGGAAAGTTGGCAACACTGTATTATATTAAAATTACGTAATGTATGTGGGAACTAGGGGAATCTTTTCTGAAAATTTGATCAAAATCGAATAAATAATGTAGCCACAATGAATTTTTAAAAACTTTAGTAATTTTTTTCTCGGAAAGTTGGCATCACTGAAAAAAACCAAAACCACATGACCATCTTGGGCACCAGACAAATTTATCCTGAAAATTTCATTAAAATCGGTTGAACCGTCTAGGAGCAGTTGCGATCACAAAATTTGGTCTGAGGACCGAGCGAGCGAGCGAGCGAGCTGACGACGCACATCCATACACCCACATAAACTAAGTTCAGATTCGTCATCTAGAGGCTATATGAAGGATTTCTATACAATTTTTTTTTTTTTTGAAAATGTTACAGACACCGTACCAAACGCTATACTACTTTTTCCTTGCAGTCAAAGTAGTAAAAAGCTATATACGTATTTCGCAAGCTACGCGTTCATTATCAGTAACAGAAGATAAAGCTGATCATTAATCAGTATGTCGAAACGTCAATTATCAACAAAATAAAAATCTTTCAGAACTTTTTATATTATAATAACAAGGATTTAGGATTTAATTCTGTATTAATTTAATTAAAAAATCGACATTTCTACGTACTCTAAGAATATATCATCATCATCAGGGAAAATGATACAAATAACATATATAATAAATAAACAAAACATAAAACAAGTTACTAAGTAATAAAATAAGTAACTAGATTATGAAATTTATAAAATATTAATTAAAGGAAAACACTGATTTCAATAAAATTTGACAAAACTGTCTTGACATAAATGTACTACATATTTACAGAATACAGAATATATATATATATATATATATATATATATATATATATATATATATCATAAAAATATAAAAAATTATAAAAAAAAATATTTAGCCATATCGAAAAATGTTCCTCATAAAAGTTGTTAGTTATAACTTGTTTAGCAACTTTTATTAAATACATTTTATCGAAATATATTGCAGAATATTTGTAAAACACATAAAAGTGACATAAGTAAATTACCACTTCCGGTTCTTTACCAAAAGTTTATCAAATTGAGATATTTACCTCTGAAGCTTAAATATGAAATTTTATAACAATCCGTTGAATCGAATTTCCTCTACAGACGGACAAACAAACAAATAGACAAATAGACAGACAGATTACTATATGCCTAATTCGTGCTTATTTATAAAAGTCTCAATATGTCAAATTTGGTACAATTACAATACCTTCTTTATCATATGTGATATAACAATCGGTAAAAATTTGTGGACAGAATCATTATTTTATACAATAATACTACAATAATACAAATCGTTTTACAGAAATAATAACATTTGGAAGTACAAATTTTAATTTTTTCCAAAATTTATTCTATGAATAAATTTACTCCATGTTTTAACTACTACACGTTGTAGTCGGAGTTGAAAATACTGACTTTTAAGAACTAACATACAATCGTATTTTAGATATCTCAACTATTTATAACAACATCTACAATTTACGGAAAATATTATTATTCAAGACAATTACATGTTCCGCGGAACCGCTGCAATTTATCTCAAGCAGAAAAGCTAGCAAATGTAGCAAGTATAAAATATAGTGCAATCCAGGTTTTTTTTAATATTTTAGACCTTGGAGATGAAATACAGTCCACTAGGGTCGTTTCCATTCTCATCAAGTCTTTTTAACGTTACACTAGCCCGCCATATTGGCCATCACAATTATCCTGAAAGCGTCGTAAAATGGTGTAATTCCACTTACGGATTACGCCTTCATGCCCGTATAATCCACTTTTGCATTCTGCTGGTGTTTAGTACTCATAGTCATGCTTTTATTGCTATTTATACGTATTTTTCCATTTTTTATTCATACTTAGATAAATTATATTTAGCTTGGATTTTATTGGGCTATCAATTTAATATTGATACATTTTTAAAGTTTTTATTTCCAAAAAAAAAAGAATGATTTGATGTGATTTATTTGAAGGAATATATTAAAATATTTTATATTCATAATATCATAAAATGTTTGTTTATAGGAGGTTTTAAGATTCATTTTTATGAAACATTTTCATTTGTTTAATAAAAATAAAGAATTTGTCGTAACTTTTACATAAAAATGCTTAAAGTAGTAATATTTAGAGAAAATGTACAAAATTTTGCAGCACATTATTTTATACTCCTATTATTATTAAAGTTCAAAAATAAAATATAAACATGGTTATACTAATGAAAATTTTAAAAAGTTTTTTATATAAACAAATATTTTAAAATTTCTTATTTAAGAAGAATAAGTGGTTTAAAAATTTAAACCAAATGTATCTTTTTTCAAAAATAACTTCTATCACTGTGAAGGCATTAAGTTAAATAAGATTTGACTTTTATTAATTGAAAATCTATAAATTTTATGATCTAATTACTTATTTTGTTACCTAGTAACTTGTTTCTATGTTCTGTTATTTAGAGTAAATGTCATTTGTATAATATTCCCTGTGAAAACGGACGTTGAATTCGTCTAAACGTTGATTATTAGTAAATATTAATACATACATACATACATACATACACAATCACGCCATGTACCCAAAAGGGTGTGGCACAAACTCTTTCCATCATTCCGAAATAAGTCGCCTCCAAACATTTTTATCCAAACAAGCAACTTTCGCTTCATCCACATTTATAATTCCTCTCATACATGCTCTTTTATTCCTACTACTTGGAAACTTTCGCTGACACAAAACACTCATAATCATACCACTCCAACTACTCATCGGACGTCCACGCAAACATATACAATCAAAATCATTCAAATAAATCTTTTTAACCAGACGTTCATTAGACATTCGCTCAAAAATTAATACAGAACGAAAACCTAAAACAGTTTTATTTTAATATAATGAGTTTTGAAAGATTATAAATGTGCAGACGCTATTTTTGACCCTATATTTAAAATTCATAAATATTGCTTAAAATTTTATATTTCGGTTTCGTTCCCAAAAAAAGAAAACCTTATTATTTTTTTTGGTTAAAGGTTACCAGTTTTTAAAAATTTTAAAATATCAGTTCAGGTTACGATTAATGTTCGTAAAATATTTATAAAATATCGGTTAACCGATTTTATGTCCTGGATTTTATCATTCTTGTTCTAAGAAAAGACTTAAGTTTGTTTTTAAATTTTTATATATTTTTTAAAGTTCTGCATTTTGTAAAAAAAAAATCTTTCTCTTTTATCCAAATAAACTTTTAAACCACGTTTCATTCTTTTAAATACTCTGTCCAAAATACTCCGCCATATTGACATTAAAAGAACTTCTATTGCGATTGTATATTTCTTGTTTAAAGAAGTGCCGTCTATCGGCGAAACTATGTACCTACCTTGGCACTGATCCAGGTTAATAACGTGACCAGAATACATTTGATAACGTTACCGGGTTATGAATTCGGTTAACCAACACGTATTGTCGATTTCCTTTTGATATTTCTCAATGTTTTTTTCTCGCTAGGATTTTTGCACATATTTGCTGATCAATACATTCGCTAAAATGCGATGAAATATATGAATAATATTGGACCGAAACATCCGTACCTATACCGATATTGAATTTGAATGAATAGATTCGAATGGAAAATGGAGAATTCTGTAAAAGACCATTCTCGTTGAATTTTAAAATGTCGTCAATGATTTTGTGAAAGTACTTTGCATTTATTTTAATAAAACATTGTAGATTTGTTTACAAATATTTGCTTTAAAAACTATAAATCAAATTTTATTTTGAAAAGATTATTAAGATCTGCTACATAATTTTTTTTTTTTATAATATAACTTTATTTAGTTAAGATACAAAATGTACATAAAACTACTTTATATAAACAATTAATATTCAATATTATATTATCAAGGAATTCCTAAACACTATAAAATGCATTTTTAATTAACAATTTCTTGATAATAAAAATAAACTTATTTCTATTTAGGTTACAAACCTGAAGTGGAAGGACATTGATACTAGTTATACAGTTATTTTTAATTTACAAATATTTAATCTAATATTTTCTTCATTTCTTATGTTAAACTTACGTACATTTTTATGTCTCTGTAATTTACTTAAATTATCTATAGTATGAGTCAGACATTGCAAAATATAAATACAATGCAGAGTTAGTATTTGTAAATTTATGAAATATTGCCTACATGATTGGCGATAGTTACTTTTAGTTAAAATTCTTATTGATACTTTCTGCAACTTATAAATTCGTTCACTGTTTACAGAATTGCTCCACAAAAGACACGCATAAAACAAATGGCTCTGAATTGTAGCATAATACAATGTACGTAATATTTCGAATGACACTACTTCCATCAGCTTACGTAACATGAAGTTCCCTATATTAATTTTGCTGGTAATATGATTTATGTGATTTTTTCTAGTTCAATTCACCATCGAGAAGAAAACCCAAAAATTTGGTAGCAATTTTCTCGCTTTATAGTAATTTTGTGGTTGAATTAACTATTCTATTTACACTGAAAACCATGTTTATATTTATTATATACAGACTATTGGTAGTACGTGTGGCTAACCATACTGCAGTACCTAATGCTAATGTTGGGTTATAGCGATTTGAAATTACAATAGTCTAAATATATTTTAAATTTTGATAATAAAACTAATAAAATAAATGGATCTATCGTGATACAGTACTCTATTACCACTATACTGATACTACACAAACAAAAAATAAGCGTCTACTGTTAGAAATAACGTTACGTGTAACAGAAAGTTGGCAACACTAAAAAAAATTTCTCCACATACTCATGTTGGGCACTAACTGAACATACTGCGAAAATTTGGTGCAAATCTCTTTAGTACAAATCTCTTTAGTGCAAAAACTCTTTTTACCGACAGTCATATCACATATGATAAAGAAAGTATTGTAATCATACCAAATTTGTGATAGCGAGATTTTTACAGATAAGTAAGAATTAGACTTATAGTAACACGAACCAACTGTTTTTAGCGTGAAATCCATCTGTCGATCTGTCTATAAAATTTCATATTTAAAGTGAATTTAAAGTGAATTTAAAGGTGAATATCTCAATTTGATCCACTTTTTACTGATGTCACTTTTATGTGTTTTACAAATATTTGTCAATAAATATATTTCGAAAAATATATTTCACAAAATTTGCTAAACTAGTTAAAACTGACAACTTTTATTTTGAACATTTTTCAATACGGTTAAATATTTTTTTTATATTTTTATGATATATATAGGGTGTTAGGTAAACATGCGGCAAAAATTCAAGGGGTTATTCCTTTGCCAATTCTTAAAATATTTTGTCTTATGATGATTTTTTAAAAACCCACTGAAAAAGCCACTGAATTTACTCCAGTGAAGAATTTGAACGACTTGCGAAATCGGATAATTGCTGGGTGTAACTCAATTAGAAACGACCCTGGTGTGTTTGAAAGAGTTCGGCAGTCAATGATGAGAAGATTGAATGCTTGTATTCGGGTTGGAGGAAGTTATTTCGAACATTTATTGTAGATTGAGCAACTTTACATGTACTTTTTGATAATAAAATATTGTTACTGTCGCAAATTTTGTTCACCCTGTATCTTCGAAACAAAAAGGTTTTTCAAAAATCATCATAGAACAAAATATTCTTAGAATAGACCAAGGAATAACCCTTTAAATTTTTGCCGCATGTTTACCTAACATCCTGTATATGATTCTGTAAATAGGTGTCAAGATAGTTTTGGTTTTAGTTACATGAGTTACAGTAGTAATTATACAAATTTTTCTATTTCATAAATTTATTGTTGGTTGGTTTTGTGGTAGCTACAGCATTTTTTTTCTTATAATCTGGTGTTGGTAATATTTATTTCTACATAATTTTTTTCACGCCGGCAACAACAAATTTTTATACAAATTCTGTTGTATTTGAATAATCTAGAAATTATAAATCAATAATTATTTAGTGTTGATAATTAACTAAGCAATGTATTTTCAAATTATCAAAATTTTCAAATATAAATAAACATATCATATTCAAATTAGACATAAACAAGCAGATAACAGTCTTCTGAAAACAGTGAGATAATTTGTCACAATATCATTAAACACAATTATTGAATTTGCTAGCGTTTCCACTTGTACGTTAAACTGACAAGAAATTGTATAATAACACGGTGACACCATTTATCAAAAGCGTATGATAACGACGCTTTCTACCTTACCGACAGTGCCAGTAACGCCCGTGAAAGCGTAACAAGAAATTTATATCTACATATACAAGCACAAACATATATTGTTGTTACTTTATTTACATGCTTTTGCTTCGGTGAATAGTAAACCAATATATCTTGAATAACATTATTCTTTTACACATACACATAACCTTTAGATGTGTGTTTCTCTTAGTTTTTTTTTTCTTTCTTTTCCGTCGAAGAGACGCGAAGTTTTAAATTGCTAGTGAGTTATGTATGCATGTAACCTATCTTGACGTAATATATATTTTGCAAGTCAATGTATTTCTGAAGTACTTTCAATGAAAAATGATAAAATAGTTACAAAGATGCTGCATGGTGTTAGAAGAAATATAAACAGTAAAACTGAAATAAAGTAGAGAATATTGGACTTCTAGATATAGTTTTAATAATATATTGATAATTTTTAATACGGCTAGTAGAATATAATAAAAATAAAACGGCTTTAAGTTGTAGTTTTATATTAATATTTATTAACAATCAACATTTCGACGTACTCAACGCACGTATTATTTTTCCTGATAAAAATGTACGTTGAGTACGTCGAAACGTTGATTATTAATAAATATTAATACAGAACTACAAGATGATATCGTTTTATTTTAATAATATGAGTTCTGAAAAATTTCGGAATATAATAAAATTTAACGCAGTAAAAAACTTTCAGAACTCATTATACAAAATGGTGCAAAAATCATCACTAAGGCAGTAACTTTGTAAATAAAAAAATTGATTATTGATTATTTGTCAAAAACATTGACACAATTATTTCACGGTCTTGAAGTATATAGCGATTTATGGTTCGCCTACGTCTATTTTGAATCTGTTTACTTCACAAATTTCAAAGTCGCGATGACATGAGACGACGTTTGCAAAAATTAGAATATCATCAGATAAGGTGATGACTTTTACGCCATCTTGTATTAAATTAAATGACTTTAGTTTAAAGATCTGTATTATTTTTATTAAAATTTATTTCTAGTGATATAGAAAAAAATTGCTATTACATTTAATTCGAAATAAATGACTTAATTTTGACGTTTTTTCTGTAGATCATTTGCACAAAGAGAGATAGATATATACCGCGATTAATTGTGAAAGCAACAAAATTAGATTTGAATATAATGACCTAAATATTTCTTATGATACATGTATACTATATATTTGTGAAATGATCAAAATATGTAATTTTGAAAAATGTAATTCAGTTTCATATAATTTTATACAGTTCTTAGCAAATAAAATAGCAGTATTTTGTAATTTTTACTATAACAATGTATGTAATATTACAATTTTATGAAAAAAATACAATTATAGTATATGTAAATTTACATCATTTTTTACAGTGTATCTTTAAAACCAGTGCATACTGTAATTTTTAAAATTATAATTATTAAATAAAAATGATAAAAAAGTTATATGTGACAGTTCATAAACAGAATATGTAGTATTATGTCCGTTTGAAACTATAGAAATTTAATTATTATTATCATCTTAATAATTTTGTTGTATTTATATGTAAAATAAGTGCATAAATTGCATCATGATGTCTTTAAAACAGTATTATATAATTAATCTAAAATCAGAAATTATAAAAAATAAGTAGATATTTTGACCATTTCATAATGACTGTAAGACGTTGCATAAGAAGTATACAGGATTGTATACTAAAATTAAATTAATTGTAATTTGCTAACAAAAAAATCAGGACCAATGTTTCTCATTCGTTGTGAAAATGAATTGAATTATATCTCCAATAATATTAATTATTTTATCTCATACAATTAGTTATATTAAATAAAAATTAGATAAATAATCTAAAACTTTAATGAATCAACGAACAATATATATATATATATATATATATATATATATATATATATATATATATATATATATACAGGTGTCTACTTAAGATGGAACCATATGGAAAACTTTTTTATTATTGGCTTTGTGAAAAAATTTATTCTTGATAAAAAGTTGTGCATGGTCCAAAACTTAAAATGCAATCATCAGATATCAATTTTTTGAAGCCGTATACGAGGTTTGTCAAAAATTATCAATTTTACTCAAGAGTAAAGTATCTTTATTTTTTACAATACAGAAGAATGTTATAAAGAAAAGTTATTTTGAATTATAAGTTATATTCAAATATGCAATTACAGCCATTTAGCATAAAAATTAAGGTTTTGTTTTACATTATAAATTATTTGTAATTATAAATTTCAATTTCAATGAATGCATAATAATTATTTATTTTATAAATACCAACTCACTCTAACATTCACTGTCAAATATTTCATGTCAGTGCAGATTACGTTAAATTGTATCAAGCCAGAATAATTAATAGGGAATGATAATAATCACCAAACCATAATTTTTATGCTAAATGGCTGTAATTGCATATTTGAATATAACTTATAATTCAAAATAACTTTACTTTATAACATTTTTCTGTATTGTAAAAAATAAAGGAACTTTACTTTTGAGTAAAATTGATATTTTTTGACAAACCTTGTACACGGTTTAAAAAAATTTATATCTGATGGTTGCATTTTAAGTTTTGGACCATGCACAACTTTTTATCAAGAATATTTTTTATCACAAAACCAATAATAAAAAGTTTTCCATATGATTCCAACTTAAGTAGACACACTGTATATGTATATATATATATATATCTTAGACGTTGATGTATGGTAGAGAATGTTGGGTTTGGTTGCAAAAGCATAAACGGAAAATGACTGCTGTGGAAATGAGATTTTTACGTAGGGTATGTGGTGTAAATAGAAGAGATCGGGTACAAAATAGATTAGTGTATGATGAGTGTGAAATTGAAAAAAATGTTGTAGCAAAAGTTGGTGTTAGTCAGTTAAGATGGTTCGGACATGTTGAGCGAATGTCTAATGAACGTTTGGTTAAAAAGGTTTATTTGAATGGTTTTGATGGTATACGTTTGCGTGGACGTCCGATGAGTAGTTGGAGTGGTATGATTGAGAGTGTTTTGCGTGACCAAAAGTTTCCAAGTAGTAGGAATAAAAGGAATAAAAGAGCAGGTATGAGAGGAATTATGAATGTGGATGAAGCGAAAGTTGTTTGTTTGGATAGGAATGTTTGGAGGCGACTGATTTCGGGATGATAAAAAGAATTTGTGCCACACTCTTTTGGGTACATGGCGTGATTGTGTATGTAAGTATGTATGTATGTAGAAAGCTCTTTTTGTGTTTCGCCCAAACTGCTTGGCCTCGGTTCTGTCTCAGTCATAAGTATCTGGGCTCAACACAATAAAGATCGCTTTATACTCCTCGTAACATAATGTACTATATTTTTAATTATGTTAAATAACTTTCTTTTAACAAGTTTTAATTTTAGAATATTGTCCACACAGTTATCATCAAAAACAGAATAATTTTAAATTATAACAAAATTAATATTTTATAACTTAATTTTAAATATATATTAAACAACACAAACAAAACATGAAAAGTTACTTTACAATATTAGCATATAAAATAATTTTAGCATATTAGTATAAAATAATAAACTTTATGGTTACACAGCACACTTAAAGTAACAGTTGGTAAACATATGCAAAATTTACCTTTACGTGCATTTTATCTTGTATATCTTTGAAGATAACTTTATTATTTGACAAGTAAATTAAACATTTTTATTTATTCAATATTCAATAAAGTAAAACGTTTAATATTAAATTCACTTATTTGAAGAATTTTTTTGAATATTTTTTATGTTTGTTTTGAAAAATAGAAACATTTTCGTAACTGAAGCTAAAACTTAAACCCTAACATAGAAAAATTTCTAATATAATTCATTTTTTTTTTGTATAATTTTCTCTTTAATTTATACTTTTTATTCTGGGTATGCAAACAAAAAAGTAATTACAAAGTTCTACAAAGTTCATTGATGCAAAAATTGAATTTTGTTCACGTCTGCACATTACAATTTTTTTTTCACGATAACATCATTTTTTAGAAATTAATTATGTATTCAAATTCGTGACTTTGTATTGTGAAAAATTATATTGCGATTTTGTAATTCATGTCAACAATATATTTTATTAAAGTAGCGCTTTTGTTATATATTATATTAAATTAAAAACTGCTGTCACTATACTAATAAATTTATATTTTTGTACGGTACTGTGTAGTGGAACAGAATATTTTTTAAAATTTATTTGTTATTTCATAATAATAAACAAGATTTATTACTTTAAATAAAATATAGTGTAGTTCGTTTATTTGACGAATAACTGACATGATTTTTTTATACATATAAAAAAATTAATACCATACACTGAAAAAAAATTTGCTTTAGTTCTTGTAATAAAATTAAAAAATTTAATAGAAAAAAATAATAGTAAATAACTTTCACTATTTTAAAAAATTAGTATATAATTATTAACTATTTAGTTTTTATAGGATAAATATAATTGTAAAATTATTAATAATTTTCAGTTTTAATGTGTAGTTTTATTTTTAAATTAAATATTAACCAATTTCATACAAAGCTTTTAAAATAGTTATACTTTTACTAACTATTATTTACTTCTATTATTTTTTTATTTTTATTAAAAAAATATTAGTTTACAATTCAAAAAAAAGCGTTTACTTTTCAGTTAAAAGATAAAATCTCAAATCTAAGGCAAAATTTTTCTCTGTGTAGTTTATTAACAAATCACCTAAAAAAGAATGTTTCTATAATGTTTTTGTTATTAATGACACTATTGATTTGAGTTGATAAATAATTTTTTTTATATTACGTGCTTCATAATTGCAGAAATTAAATTTTAAAATTTACAGAATTACAATTTAATATTACCAGCCATAAAATTAAAACAAAGGACAAATAAATTTTAATTAGAAATAATTTACGTAGAGATTAAGACTTAGTTTTCATTACAATCCAATTTTCAAACAGTCAAATGTTATTAATATTTGTAGTAGTGTTTCATAAACAAATATTACCACTTTGACGCAAAGTTGTTATATTTTCTTGAATTCATCATATTTAATCCAAATTTTATGTCAAATAAAAAGTAATCGTAAAAGTGCTACTACAAATTTGAAACAATTGAAATAAAAAAGCTTTAGGATTAAGTTCTGTAAATTTTTTATTTAAATATCGATGTTTCCATATACTCTACATATATCTTCATCAGAAAAAATAATACAAATAACATAAATAATAAACAAACATAAATATTAACAAATTACCTAAAATAGTATATTTCTATAACGTTTCTGTTATTAATGACACTATTTATCTGAGTTGATAAATTATTTTTTTATATTACGAATATACTTATGGCATTATATAAATACAGTGCGATATTTTTATCTCTGAACATATGAACTGAACTACATACAAATTTCCTATGTTCAATTTAAAAAAAAAAAACACGTCAAACGTATGAAGACATCCTTGACAGTTATGCAACCAATCTTACGTAATATGATGTTTATTTGAATAAAAAATAAAATATTTAACAGAATATGGTCATTATTGTAAATTGCTGAACACTTAAATTTATAAATAATAATTAATAAATAATACTATACATTTTTAAACAGATTTCTTGAAATAATGCGAATAGTTTAATGCTTTCTAAATATTTTGTTGAAAGTAATTCATTTTTTTTCAAATAACTGTCACATTATGTAAGATTGGTTGCATAACTATCAGGAATGTCTCCATGCGTTTGATGTGTTTTTTTTAAATTGAACATAGGAAATTTATATGTAATTCAGTTCATATGTTCAGAGATAAAAATATCGCACTGTATGTTTTTATGCAGAATTAAAATAAAAATTTATATGAAACTCTTTTAAAAATACTAATAACTAATTATTTAAACAACACTGAAAAAAATTTTCAAAATTTATTTTTTGTATCTTTAATAGTATGTGTATATATATATTTTGAAAATAATTTATTTAACTAATACCAATTGTTTAATTATCTATTATCTAGATAAACTTTTCTAAATAAAATAAAAGTATTGTTATAGTTAAAAAAAAGTTGATTACTGGATATTGATGATAAAAATCGAACTTTTCTACGCTATTTAAGTGAACATTTTATAACTTCTATTCTTAGCAAAATATTAATAAAGATTTTATTACGTTACTTTTACACTTACTTCGAATGTAGGTAAAGCTTTTGAATTAAAATTAACAAAAAATTGACTTACATCATTTTTGCATTAAACGGCTTGAATGACTCGTCTAAATAAATTTATCTAAAAACAAGAAAAACTACTTATTCGTTTCAGTTCTGTATACGTTTTATTTCGGTTTGCAGTCTTGATTTATATTTTTAATGTATTTTTATTTCTAAAATAAATATTTAAAAAAAGCAAGTTTCTACACCAACTAAAAATATGATACGTGCAGATTCATAAATAAAAATGTCAGACAACATCTGATATTTTTATTTATTTCACGCCAAATTGAATGCGACAAGTCAGCGTAAAAGTGTTGAAAACAGAGCTATCGAACCAATTGTGTCACCCGGTTTTACAATAGAACGCGATCCTGACCTCTCGGATCGATAAAACACAGCGGCGCGTCGTTACCGAATCTGCACGTATCATGTTTTAATTATGTAAAATCAATTTAGTTGATAATGAGGAGAACGGTAAATTTATATCCGCTCCCTAATACATCTATCTCTGTCTTTGACACTACTCTGCTATACGAATTGATGACGTATGTTTGTGTTACACTGAAACGATAGATTTTCAGTCAATATGACAAATGTAAATGTTACAAATATTTGTTTTCGTTCTCACTTAATTAAAATATAAAAATCGAACTACTTATTTTTTTTAAAATATTTTAAACTAGCTAAACTTTTATGAAAAATAATTAAATGCGTTTCATAAAATGTGTTTTGAATTTTTAAGTTTGAGTTAGTAAACCATAAAATAATCATTTATTATCATGTTTAAATTGGAAGTGACATTTATTATTATTTATTTTATTTTCTCACAAATTTAAATATTTACTTACCGAAATATACAATAAAATGGCATTTCAGGAAAAACTAAAAAATACACAATGAGAAAATGTCAATTGAAGAAGAAAAATTCCTAGTAAAATTTATAAAAAAGAGAATATAAATTTAAAAATTACTAATAAAAGCAGGGTTCTAGGAACATTCACCGCCTACAATTCACCGCGCAAAGTTCAGCGCGGAAAGGTCACCGCCCACAATTCACCGCGGGAAAGATTATCTTTTGAAAGTAAAAATTCTGTACTGTAACAAAATAATTTTTTAAGATATTTATTAAATGAAATAAAAGTTTTTCAATATGATATAATAATTAATTGCAATTAATAGAAACAATTTCTTGCAAATATTAGTAGGAAAAAAATGAAATGATTTAATTAGAAATATTATTAATTTTCTGAAAGGTACCTAGGTATATTAAATTAAATAAAACTAAATTAACTAAACTAACTTAACCTAACCTAATCTCACCTAAACCTAATATAATAGCTGTATTCTTTTTACCTAAAATTTACTGAGATCTCAGCTCACTTCAGATAAACTCAGATCATCTCAGATAATACTTATTTTTTTTATCTTAACTGAGCTACGACAAACTGAGTTGAATACCTTCCCCCCTTACCGATTCTGCTGCACCCGCAAAATAATCTCAAAATGAAGTGAGATACTCAGTTAAGTAGTAGGGGTTAAGCAGGGTTAAGTTTATATCATAGATCTTGTTCTTTTTAAAGCAACTCAACTCACTTCACTTCGTTTCACCTCACTTCACTTGCCAACTGAGCTGAGTTTATTTTTTGGTAAAAAGAATACAGCTAATATAATAACAATAAACTTGTCGCGGTAATTTGTGTACGCGGTGAATTGTGTGTGCGGTGAACTTTCCGCGGTGAATTGTGGGCGGTGAACTTTCCGGATACGCCATAAAATTGACATTATTTTAAAGAAAATTGTTTCAACTGAATGTGGTATAATATAAAATTCTGCATTTAAATCAATAAACAATATATAAAAATTGACGTTTCGATATATTCTATGTATATTATCATATATTTTTTCTTGATGATGATATAGGTAGAGAATATACTGAAACGCCACCGTCAGTTTTTAAATGAAATGTAAACAGAATTTAATCTGAAAGCTATTTTATTTTAATATAATGAGTTCTGAAAGATATTTTTACTATGTTAAATAATATTTATATTATATGCTTTGTTAGTAATATTATGTTATTAATGACACTATTGATCTAAGTTGATAAATTATTTTTTTATATTACATGCTTCATAATTGCAGAAACGCATTGAAACACAACGAATGCAGCAACATTTAATCGCTACGCGAAGATTAGTGGAATAACTTCGTTTGGAAGAAAATCTTCCCGAAGAGAATGCCGATTTTGGCAAACCGCATCTAGATGAAAAGAAACCTGAAAGGCCGAAAGTTAAAAGCGAATATAAGTGTATTCATTCAAATTTAATATTATTTGATTTTGAAAAACTATTTGTTCTTAAATTATTTTTATGATAAGTGTGTGTGTATGTTATTTCGATATTTTAAAAACGCTTTAGAAATATTAATTTCTTTACTGGGTATGTGAAAGAATAAATTATAAAAATAATTATGTACTTGGATTTTAATTTTTTTAAATATGGTTCAGTATTTTGTGTTCCCACAAACATCATGTATTTTTATACATTTGAAATATTGAATGTCTCAAACATTTTGATAAATAAAATAATAATAATAAATAACCAATAAACAATTTAATATATAGTCAAGAATTAGCAAAATATGTAGATTGATAGAAATATTAAAAAAAACACATAAACAATGTACAATATTCAATAGGTACTTCAAAATCATGTTTCTTTAAATTTTAATTCATTAAACTTTTATAAAAAGATCGGACTTTGTCTAATTTTATGGATTTATATAAAAAGCACAAATTCCAGAAATTTTTTTTGTATTATGTATAGGCATTAAAGATCTATATTTATTGTTGATTTGATGTTTTTTCTGAAATATTTCATGTTTACAAATGATTTCATAGATTATTTCTATAGTTATTTAGTTGATATTTTAATTAATGTAATATTCATTATTATCTCTATTTCAGTAATTTTAATATGATTTGATGACATCAAAATAGAATTGTGTAATTCAATCTTTGATGTTTTTCTTAATGAAAATATTTATTTCAGCCAGCAGTCGTCCACTTCGTTTATTAAATCTCTACGGCAGCATGAATCCGTATATTTTAAACGAAATCTCATCGGGTTCCAGTTCCGATACGCGAACAGCGATGAAATGCTGCTCGATGGTGAAGAACCAGAACTGGCTGGTTCTGCACTAGCTTCCGATGACGATAGCATGGCATTGGAAATATCACCGTCGACAACAACAACTGCTGCAGAACGCAGAGCACCTACAGCAATCACAGGAAGAAAACAAGTCATCAAGTTAATCATGATGATAGTGATGATGATTTCTAAAAGGTTTGTTATTTTTTTTTTGTATTTTGTAACTTTTTAACACGTTTTTATTAACTCGCTTTTCTTCCTGTCTGTACAAATTTTGCAATCGATTTTAAACTAACTTCCCGACGAGCTAAAGACTTGAAACTTTAAACATAGCTCAGAACTCAGATGACAACGCAATATTAACATATATACACAACAAAATGGTGCGACACTAATTTTTTCCACTATCCCGCAAATGAACTAGAGACTTTAAACTTTAAACATAGCTCAGAACTGGATGCCTAGAATACGCAGAATCCTAAAATCTTTCCTCGATTCTATTATAGTGTATTTACCAATCTTGTATCTGAATACACTAAATATACAGTGTGTTCGCGTAAGTTGGCTACATATGGAAAACTTTGTTATTATTGATTTTATGAAAAAAAGTTATTCTTCATAAAAAGTTCTGCATGTCCTCAAACCCAAAATTCAACCATCAAATATTAAATTATATCAGTCGTATACGAGGTGTGTCAAAAAATATCATTTTTGTTCAAGAGTATAGTACCTTCATTTTTGACCATATCGAATTTTTTTAATAAGAATTGAAAATTAATACATTATTAATCTAGCAGACACTTGTCAGTGAACGTCAAAAAAAGAACTGTTACATGTATGACTAGAGATGGAAAATATGTGGAAGCATTAGTAAACTGAGATATGATTATTTATTAAGATTTATTTTATCAAATTTATGAATTATTAAATATAATGTATTAATTTTCAAATTTAAACTTTCAATGTTATCGCAGAGAAAATGTAAAAATAATATTTTTTAATTGTAAATAAACAATATTGAATATTTAAAAATTATTTTTAATCCATAACATCTTTTCTTATTAAAAATTTTCGAGATGGTCGAAAATGAAGGTACTTTACTCTTGAACAAAAATGATATTTTTTGACACACTTCGTATACGACTGATATAATTTAATATCTGATAGTTGAATTTTGGGTTTGAGAACATGCAGAACTATTTATGAAGAATAACTTATTTTCATAAAATCAATATAACAAAGTTTTCCATATGTAGCCAACTTACGCGGACACACTCTATATATATTTTTATTATTATTTTTATTATTCTTAAGATATTTTAAATGCAATGTTGTAATTTATTATGTCACATCTAGTAATGGTTAACTTCTACTATATTTCTCAAATTTTATCATAACATTTCCGTGCTAATTTACATTATTACGTATAATTTTTAGGTAACAGATACCTAATACTTTTATTGTATAATATTTGTGATAATGCAATAGCTATTAAACTAAGTTTAAATATATTTATATTTCAATGCGGGATATATATATAAAAGCATGCAAAGAAAGTTATTAGTTTAATAATAATCTAAAATACCAACAGTTTAGATTACATTTTTATACATATTTTGCAAACAAAACACTGCAATAAATACTATGAATTTCTACACAATAATTTTGGTAAGCGTCTGTTGTCAATATTTATTTAAGCGAATGTTGTTGGCTATGTTGTATTGTTTTTCAATAGAAAATAGTTGAATTATACAAAATTTACTGTAAAAAAAAAACAAAACAATAAAAAGTGTATTATTTGAAAAACAATGCAATATTGTTATTAACTAAAATATCACTAAATTCAAAAAAAATTCTAGAAATCTATGAAAAATAAGTCATGCCATTTAAAATAAAAAAGTTGTATTCAATATTTTGAGAATTAACATTTGAAAAAATATTTTCAAATAAAACTTATTCAGTATTATGTGTTCTGTATTATAGTGTAAAATATGTGTATTGTTTTATTACCACATATTTGGTATACATTTTTTAAAATTAATAGTAACATGCGTTATTATATTTTCGGATTTTCGAAAAGACAAAAACTTTTTGAATTCCACGATATATAATTTTCATATTTGTCAATAAAATTCATTTAAAAAATGTAATATTGTACTAAAAGACAGAATATAATACAAAATAAAAAATAATAATTTAATTAACCTAGAAGTATATAAAAATTGTATCTTATCTTATAATAAAATATTTTTATTGAAATAAATTCAATTGCAAAATATGGAAATTGTACATTGTTTATTCATTAAATTATTGGTCCGTATTCTCACCTCACATTTAAAAGTGAATTTTTACATTGATGTTTGTTTAAAATTACTTATTATAAGTGCTTTAAAATAGTTTATTTAAATTTTACAATATCAGATATAATAAAAAATATTGAAAATGAAATGTATGTTAGAAAATAAAAGCAAAAACTGATTTTTAAATATATGATAAAACCATTTTTGTTACAAGAAAGTGTGGTGAGAAAATTGTAAAAATAATTATATATTACTATTAAAAAAAAAGTGCGCCAAAAAATGTTTTAACAAATAAAATATTTTTTACGATATAATATATTATTTATTACTTGAATATATTTTTTTCCAATCTAGACATGACAAGTCAAACCATTATATATTACAAAATATAATGATTTCTAAAAAATCTTTCATTGTTTCAGAGTATTTTAACATTATGTTTAATAACACAAGAAACATTATCAGTGTGTAATGAAAAAGAAGGAACTGGTTCATGTGGAGTACCTTTAGCTGGTCGAGCTGCTACTCAAAGCTCTCCAGTCTGTCCAACCTGTGACTGTCCACCTCCTCCTCCCTGTTATTGTCCAAGCTGTCCAGCTCATATACCTTGTCCAAGCTCTCGAAGCTATCTACCTCCTACTCCCTAATCCTATCAAGCCTCTATATTTTGTCCAGTTTGTCCTACATTAGTATGTGCAAAACCTCGTCCTTGTCCAATACCTCGTTCTTGTCCAAAATATCCTACCACAGCTTCTACAAGTTAAATATTTTCATCTGCAAATGATTCAACATTACGGCCCATCTTGTCATATACAAAAACATAGAACAAATACTTCTTACCTCTGTATTAAGTAGATAGATGTTAGATTATAATTTTCGCTTTAAAAAAAAATTATATTATTTTTGTATGCTATAAAATGTTTTGTATAATACTAGTAAATGTATAATATTAAACATTTTCGTCTCGTATATAATAAAGTTATATTTTTTCGTAAATATATATATATATATATATATATATATAATATATATATATATAATATATATATATATATATATATATATTTGTTTGTTTTTTTTAATAAAATTATTTAAACAAATATCTGTGTTTTATTACATATTTCCATACTATTTTCAAATTGTTAACAATGACCTAAAATCTATATACGTATCTATGATAATTATAATACCATAATTATAATTATTCAGACTTATTGTTAAGATTTAATTTTATATCACTAGAAATAAGACGTAATATTATCTCGATTAAATTTATTTATAATATACTCAACAACAAAATTGATTGTATTTGGATTTCAAATAAATTAAATTTTCTAGTTCCACGTATTCACTCTCGTAAAAATTTAATATTTTACAATAAGTTTAGTAAAACAAACACATTATTAAATTCTCCGGTATTTAGAATGTGTGATAATTATAATAGTGTTTGTCATGCTTGTGATATTCATTACGATAATTTCCAATTTATTAAGAAATGCGTAATTGCAGAATTTACTTCATTAAACTATATTATGAAATATTCTTCTTTATTAATATAAGTAAATATTATAGGTTATATGTACTTAATTTTAGTTTATTTTAGTTTATATTTTTTTTTTCATGTGTTAAGCTACTATTTCTATATTTATTAGTATTAATTATTTAATGTAATTGGGTGTCTATACCTGTTGGAAAATAAAAATATTAATATTATTAATAAACGAATTATTATTTATATTCTGTGGACACACAGTAGATCTCTTTGTAGTGTCCTTGTACAAATATTACTATATACATATTTGTTTTTTTTTGTAGGTAATTAACATCAAATAATAACATGAAAGTTGGGTGTAAATGAATCTTTAGTATTGCAAGAAAATTTCTAATTATAATTTCGGGGAAAACCAAAGAAAGTTTAATTATTTTCAAACAAATATTGTACAAACTATAGTCTCACTATAGATAAAAGAAAAGAGATGCTTTAATATAAATACACCAAAAAAAAGACTACTCAACAACAAAAAATTAAAATATGCTTATAAATTATTAATTAAAAGAAGCCAAATTTTACTTAAATGATTGCCTTCACACTGATTGATGTTATATTTTTCTTTGTAAATTTGTATTGCTACTTTTATCAATTTACTGTTAATTATTTTAGTATCGTCTTCTATATAATAAACTGCTTTAGATTCAAGTTCTGTATTAGAATTAATTTTTAATCATCGTTTCGACGAAACTTAACGCTCGTCTTCATCAGGTTAAACTGATTCAAGTGACATTTCAGTAAATAATATTTACTGAAATGTCATTAATTCTAATACATAACTTAAACTTAAAACAGTTTAGCAATTTACTGATATGTCATTTGAATCAGTTTGTCCTGATGAAGATGAGCGTTAAGTTTCGTCGAAACGTCGATTAAAAAATTAATTCTAATACAAAATTTGAACCTAAAGCAGATTATTTTATATAATGAGTTCTAAAAGATTTTTTTTTAGCTAAGTAAGTCGACTTTAAAAACAAAACAAAAAATGTACTGGAAGCTAAAATGTTTTTGCAAACTTTTTTCAAATAACTATTATCAAAATTTTTCCAAATAAAATAAGTGTACCTGAAATATTTTTTATTATTATTATTTAAATTTACTAGCATCAAAATTAATATCCGTACTTCCAGCTAGTGTTTACAAACAACAACCAAAATGTTCCGTAATAATTTTCAAATAACTAATAATATTTTTTTTTCTATGTAATGCAGACTTTTTGTCATATATATATATATATATATATATATATATATATATATATATATATATATATATATATATATGTGCGTATCAATTAAAATACAATTCAAAATAATTTCGCTCAATTGAATTACAGTGATTAATTAACTCTCATTATGCATTCACCGTCAACTAAAATGCATTTTCTCTTTCAGCTTTTAACAGCATTAGTCGCAAGCAGGGGTGAACGGACACGTAGGTGGGTGGGTGGGTCAACAGCAACACGTCCACGCCGCGCCGTTATTAATGCATACGCATACATGGAAACAACCACGTAACTGAGGCAGTGCCGTTGCGTTGGACGGCGAACGTCTAATTTTAAGCACAGCGAATTTAATCAAGAGCACAGCGACACTGGCATATGTGCAACCATGAACAGCTGAGTGGACCAGGTAGGATATGAAAGTTTCTAGACGATTTTCATTTGTTTGTCTACACTGTAAAAAAATTGCCATTTTACATAAAAATCATAGTAAAAAAATTACTTATTATTTCAGCAAAATGATACATTTTCTGTGAAAATATTATAATTTTGTAATTTTAAGTAAAATAATTAATTTATCATATTATATATGTTTTTTTAACGAAAAAAATAAGTAAACTTATATAAAATATAAGTATTTTATATTCATATTATGTAAAAAAAAATTTGTGACGTCTGCAAATTTACATATTAAACTAGTGTAAATCAGTTGTTTTGTGCTTTTATGTAAAATTACCGAAGTTAAGCGCATGAATCAAGATTTCAAATTAAACATGTTTAAAATTAAGGATGAGGCTATTTATACATACGGTATGTATACGTAATTGGCTATTTATACATACTAAAAAAAAAAGAAAAACCTAAACCAACCTACTAACCTATCCTACCCTAAATAGCCAATTGCGTAAAAATACTGTATGTATAAATAGCTAATTGCGTATACATACCGTATGTATAAATAGCCACTTTCTTAAATTAATACTTAAATTTGATAGATAGAACATATGAGGCGTATAGATGCAAAACTCACTATTCGACAAAAAGTGAAAAATGAGATTTTGCGCGATTTGGACGTAGAATTTTACAAGGAATACGATATTTAGGTTAGTTAGAAAAAAACTCAGTATTTAATATGAGAAACACTCTTTAAAGTTTAGTGTTGGATGCAAAACTCACTACTTGCGTTGATAGTTTAGACGCAAAAGTAACTGTTTGCTTTCCACCAATAAAAATTTTATTGGTGGAAAGCAAACAGTTACTTTTTATGAATTAATGATGTATAAAACCAATGATTCACGATTTTAAATAAGTATTGCCATCTAGTAACAAGATTTCATCATCAAAATACAATTACACTTAGCTATAACAGTTTTTTGCAAATATCTCAGAACTTAAAATTTGCAAATAGTGAGTTTTGCATCTATACGACTCATATAAACTTAGCCACTTGTAAATGTAACCAATACACAAAATAGAAAATGTGTCATTTTAATCAAGTATTTAATTTAACCAACTATCTAATAATTTTAACCGACGGCGACGTTCAAAATGCTGGCTATAAAAGATTCTAACAATAGTGTTATCCTTTTAACACATAAGACCTATGGCATAAAATATTAAGAGCTATTAAATTTAACTGTCTCTTTAACTTTCCAACTGATTAATAAATTAGACGCTTTAAAAATAGTTGCCTAGTTACTCATTGAATAAGTTAACAGGGTTTTACGCAACTGGTTCTTAGGCTATATAACTGTTAAGCTAAGTTTACATGAAACTTCCTTCAAAATCTATTCCGTGGTTGTCAAGTTATAAGCGAATAGACTTTTTGATAAATTTTTATCGTTTACTCATGCTCACGCTGCATTGACTCATAGTAAAACCTTCCCCGATGACCAACTCAACATTAATATATGTTCAATTAAAATCTGTTTCGTGAATGTCAAGTTATAAGCAAACAGACTTTTGATCAATTTTTATTGCTTATAGCGATTGCCTACGGCTCACAATGCATTGTTCTGTAGTAAACCTTCCTCGAAAAACGAACCAACCACTAATAAAATTCCCATAAAAATCTGTTCAGTAGATGTCAAGTAAAGAACGAACAGAATTTTCTCTTTTCAGCATTCGCCTGCGGTTCATACAGACATCTCCAGTTTTGGATTTTTTCTATCATTGTGATAGTAATAATCAAAAAATTTGAGATTTTATTCTTCCAAAAATTTCACAAGTTACTCAATCATTTAATCCGGCAATGACTGGCCAGTTAACCATAGAAGAATAAAATAAAATAAAATCTTAACATTTTGAATATTATTATATTAATTTCACAAATACACTATAAACATTTATTTGTTCAATGTTATTTCATAAATGCTTAGTGCAGTATTGTATAAATGGCATTGGTGGTATTTATACTTTTCTTAAACATCGTTTTAATTTACTTGGCATAAAAGCCAACCAGACAATAACACCTGCATAAGTTGTCTTCGGACACTGATCAAAAAACTATACTGACGAGTTCCTAAAGAGCGAAACACGTGTCTATAGTTAACTGGCCAGTTATTGATGCATAGCCCAACAAGCCGATTCAATGCTTGAGTAACTTGTGAAATTTTAGAAAAAATAAAATCTCAACTTTTTGAATATTATTATATTAATTTCACAAATACACTATGAACATTTATTTGTTCAGTGTTACATTGTGATAGTATTACACAGCTCTGTGTTAAATTTCAACTTTATAACTTAAGGCGGAGTTATAGATTGACGCTGAGGCTGAGGTTGAGGTTGAGGCTGAGGCAGCGCTAGTTGAATCTACGCAACTCGCAACCTCAACCGCAACCTCAGTCGCAGCCTCAGCGTTTCATTTATGAATTGACATATTTAGTTGCGTAGATTCAACTAGCGCTACCTGAGCCTCAACCTCAACCTCAGCCTCAGCGTCAATCTATAACTCCGCCTTTACTTCCAAGTTACATTTTAAAGCTGGACAAACATATATACATACATATTTATATTATGCTTTATATGTTTAGGTTTCATACCATAAGCCAATTGCACTTTAAAACTTTTAGTGGAGGTGTATATTAAAATAAGTATATTTTCTGAACATACATTTTTTTTTTAATTTAACATTATATTATATTTTGGAACACACTTAATAATAAAAGATTACCTAAATTTTAAATTGTCTGTTTTTCTAAAAACTTTTACAAAAGTACAATGCAAAATATTCATATTGCTATAACAGTTTCTACCTAAAACCATCAATATTTTCACCATTTGCAACAGTCTACAAACTTTTTGTCCACACTATACACAAAAACTCTATTCAGCCCTCGTGTTGCTAGTAGCATAGTGCAAATCACTTGCAGCCTGACAAAGTAAAATTTTCAGTGATATACATATGCGTAAATTCGTTGGCCGACTGATATTTTAGAATTTAATTACGAAAGCAACGCTTCGGGCCCGACGCGACGCGACGTGTGAAACGGAAAAAAATTTGATTTGGCTCCTGGGTGTACCTGGTCACATGACCGCTGCCATATTAAAATCGTATGGCCCACAGGAAACTTGCGCAACGTCAGGAGGGATATATTTTAAATCCGATAATAAACGGGGTTCGTTAACAAGGCTCATTGTTCCTCACTGAAACTTAATAATTGTATATAAATTTGTGAATAGTGATAATTTTTAGTTTAAAAAATTATGTTTGTTATACGAGCTTGACATTGAATACAGTGTTGTTTATATTATTGACCTCCGGTTTCATAATAAACACTTTAACTAAAGTTTTAGGAGTATATAGTATTATAAATGACTGAAAACAAATCAATCCCAAATATTTATTTATGATTTATTTCAAATAGTTATTCATAAATTATTAACAAATTATTACCGTCTAAAGTGATCTTTACCGAAAATTATATAGTTATACTAGTAATGTTTTTTAAAAAAATACCTTTTTCACTAACTGTGCATATTTAGAAAAGTCCATTTTAAAATTTTGTGGGGAGAGACAATATTTGTAGTTACGCCACTTTATTTTTATAAATATACATATAATATAAGTTATGAATTATATTTGCCCGTATTCATAGTTCCATTTAGAATACTTTTGAATAAAATTGCGTATATCTGAAAGTATATTTATTTTAAAAATATATTAGATTGTTTTTAGTATTATTTATGTTTTAAAATATAAAATTTAATAAAAAAAATTTAATGTTTAAACCTAGTATATATTTGATACATAATAAAAACAAAAATTTATTTTTTATTATTTTTATGATTGTATTATACAGCCTGTTTCAGAGTAAGCGCCTTATTTTTTTTTTAGCCACACTATGGGTACTACTTTCAAAATATTTGGCAGTAATATGTTTCAGGACATTCTCTACACGATGGTGATATCAGATTTTTAATTGGACGAATCATTTCAAAATTGCAACGTTTAACTTTTTTTTTAAATGGGATGCCATAATTTTTTTTTTATTATTGAAATCCTAAAAACATTCTTTTTACAATAGTATTTCATTTTTCTAAAAAATTCATTTCTTTCTCTATCAAAAAGCAAACTAACATTTTAATCTAGTAGCGCATGAATGTCTTGCACTCGATATTATTTTTGTCCAAATATCAAGTAGCGGTAGACAAACTAGTTGTCAAACGTCAAACACTACCATTGGACGACGTTTCAATTTATGTATTGAAAAAGAAGGAAAACATTTCGAGCATTTTTTGTAAATACCTAATTTTTATTTGATGTAAATTTTTAATTTTGAGTTTCAAAAAGTAAATGTTTATTACAAAATAAAGTTTAATTGTTTCTTTTGTGTCTACCGCTACTTACTTGATATTTGGAATAAAATGTTAGTTTACTTTTTGATAGAAAAAGAAATAAATTTTTAAGAAAAACGAAATACTATCGTAAAAAGAATGTTTTTAGGATCTCAATAATAAAAAAAAAATATGGCATCCCATTTAAAAAAAAAAGTTGAAAGTCGCCATTTTAAAATAATTTGTCCAATTGAAAATCTGTTATCACCATCGTGTAGAGAATGCCCTGAAACATATTACTGCCAAATATTTTGAAAATAGTATCCATAGTGCGGCTAAAAAAAAATAAGGCGCTTACTCTGAAACAGGCTGTATATTAAACTAGCTGGCCCGGCAAACGTTGTCTTGTCTTTATTTTAATGTGAATATTAAATTTTTTTATGAATTTTTTTTGTATTACAAAAAAAAAAATCAATTACATTTTTCATGTTATAACCTTCTCGGGAGTGTACTTAACAACTCCCCAAAGTTTCAAATTTATTTGGAATCATTTTCTTTCAGACTTTTCAATATTTTTTCTGGGGCCCTTGACAAAACTTGGCTCAAAAATTTCTTTTTTAATAAAGTTTTTTTTAGGAGGTGAGTAAAAAGATAATTATTTTGATCAAAGCAGTTATAACGCGCCATATATGAAACTACCCAAATCCTATGTTAAACTCCATTTAAATTTTAACTTGAGTGGGGCACGGGTTAATATCAATATTTTTTGACAAAACCTGGTTAAAAAAAATCTTTTTAATGAAGTTTTGTTTAAGGGGTGCGTAAAAAAAAGATTTTTTTGGACCACCCTAATTTATATATAAATATATTAATTAAACTAAAATGATTTTTACATACATTTGAAGGACTTGAAACAAATATTTCAAATTTCTAAATGTCTTACCTTTTAATATATTTATTAATATTAATATTGATGTGATAAAATCTAACATATATTTAAGAGCCATTTCTAGGAATACATTTTACAATTACGCATACGATATAGTATATTTGAACTAATATCAATATATTATCATTAGTGATATTTTGTAATTATATTTTTCGTTAAAATACTTTTTTTTTCTAATTATAAATATTAAAGTAACAAAATATTATAAAAATATTTTTCTGCGACTCAACTGAAATTTATCACTTAAGAATTTGTCATTGGTTAGTATTATACAATTATACATACAATACTACCCAAAAATCTGTACTACAATATACATATTATAGTATGGATTTTTTTATTGTAGTTTTATTGATTTATTTTAACAACTTGCTATGACAACATGTAGTGTTTACTTTGGCAATTAGGGCGACGTACTGTCACTAATTACTAACAACATAATAAAACTGCTACATAAAACTAGTCAATATAAGGTCGATTTCGCTTGACAAACAAAAATTATTAAAATAAGAAAATTTAAATGGTTTTAATACATGAAAATATTTTATTTTTTTCGATGCTAATGTAATTTATGTACGTTCTAGAAAAAATGATAATAATTGTAATAATTTAATATTATTAACAAATAAAATAAAAATTACAAATTCTTTTTGTTTGTATAATAGATATAGATTCGTAGAAAAAAATATTGTATTTGAAATATCTGATGAGTAAGTGTTGTTGCTAGAATTTCGTAATGTATAGTCGTAGAAAAAGTATTGTCTAAAAGTCGCGCAGAATGTCAATTTCTCACTAGTAGAAATTGAAGTGTTTGTCAAGACTCATGCTGTAAATTTTCATACTCGTTTGAAATTATTATTATTCTATGCTCGTTGTACAATATATATACTATTTTCTGATTTTGTTAAATTAGATATTCATTATATATGCTTTTTTCGAAAATTACGTAATATTATTCATTACTCATATCTTTATATTATAATTAAATTGAAAAGTGTATTCATATTCGTATTACTCATTCGGATGAATCACAACACTCGTGAAAATAACCAACATTACATGTTTGGATGTTCAATAATATACTCTTTTTTTATGCCTAATAAAACTGTTTTAAATTGATGTAGAAAGATTTGAAAATTACAAAATTTGTTGTTGCTACCGCAATACCAACCATTATCACGATTACTTAAATTATTTTCTGACAGAGAATTTATCATTAAAAAAAGATAATAGCATTTTTATAATATGCATTTATAATTTACCACCTTAGTCATGAAAACATACCCACATATATGTCAAAATAGATATCGAAGAAAATATGAAAAATCATAAAAATTGAATAACCTCTAATAAAAAAAATGTTACAAATAAAAATTGTTAGTTATAACTGATATAATTATTTTTCTTTATTGCAAAATATTCGTAGAATACATAAAAGTGACATTAGTAAACTACCACTTTCGAAGAATGAATCTATACCAAAAGTTAATCAAATATTTTAATAATTTGTTTAATCAAAATTTTCTACAGTTGTCCGCAGACCGATTTACAGACTTACATTATGATAAAAATAGTTAATACATCTTACAAAAAGCGTAATTTGTTCTTATCTGGAAAAATATAAATTAATTAATAATTGGCATAGTGGAAAAAAAATTGTGCCATATCTTTTGGGTACATGGCGTGATTGTGTAAATGTGTATATATGTACAATAATCTACCTCACCATATGTGACAGATTGTAAGAAAATATTGTTTTAAAAGTTGATATAAATCAATTAAGATGGTTCGGCTATCTTGAGCAAATGTCTGTAATAAACTTTTGGTTAAAAGAATGTATGTGTTCAAGGAACAAGAATAAAAATGTATGTAAATGAAATGTGAGGTAACATAAATGTAGTTGATAGCGGAAACTAATTTCTGCTTCAATAAAAAAAGTTTGTGCAGCACCCTATTAGATACATGGCATAATAATCCAAATTTTCCTTTTCAAATTACCAAATCAAATCGGGCCAATTAGAGTTGGGCAAATAATCCGCGCCTCATTACGAAGACAATTACGAGATCAGCACAAAGATCACCTAATGAGATCTTCCAATACACCGGAAACGGGTGACGTCACAACCAAGCCCGCAGCGTTAAAGACGCGATTGCCATATTCACGCATTCACGTTTATTTCAGCGTTGTGTTGTAATGCAGAGACAACTCGTGTACGTTGTTCGCACGCGGGCGCCATTAGTGAATCGAAGTTAACCCGACTGAAATGGGCCGTAGCCTACGAGTTTGATTAACAGGTTTGCACTGCTATTTATCTTGATTACGTATAGCTCCCGGAACTAGGCTGCTGTGTGCTACGTTTGTGTGTATGTTGGCGGGCATATATGGACTAGAATCATGTCTGGGTCTAGATAGAGTTTTGGTTTGGTTTCAGTAATTGATGTTGTTTGAAGTTGGGATAGAAACGGTTTCAATGAGACACGCAGACAGGATGGATTTCTAGTTTTTATTTGAACGTTAGATTAGAATAGTTTCGTTATTTATTTTACGAAAAGTTAATAACATTTGTATTGTAAATGGAAAATAGTAGCTTCAGTTTATAGCCTCTTTTTACTAATTTAGAAGAATTTTTAATTTATTTTTATATTTGCTTTATATTGCTCACAACAGAAAATGTAATCAAGTTTTATTTAAAAACATATATAGTAGACTGGAGATCAAGAGATTGTAAGTTCAATTCCCGCCAGATGACGTAATTTTTTTCATTTAATATTTCGATTTTAAAAATATTAAATATAAACTTGTAATCTATTCGTTAGAAACTGCATATTTGTGGAAAGAGACACGATAAAGTGTATTTAATTCCATATCTCCGCCGGCCATATTAAAAATTATTAAGTCCAATTAAGTTAATTGACGGTTATATTGTTTATTTTCGCATGCAAGAAACGCAATGTGCTTTGCCAAATGTGTTATAAATTGTATATTCGACCAAAGAAACATTGATTCTCACAAATTATGTAACAAATATAAATAATATACATGTACATACTTTTCTACAACTGTTCGTAAGGTTAAAGTTACTTGGTATGTATTTTTATTTATTTTCTGTTTAGTTTCATGTAGAACGCTTGAAGCAAAACGTTCTTTTTATGTTTTGTACAGATTGTTTAGACTACTCTGCCTCGGCCGCAAGTATCTGGGGCTAAACAAAATAAAGATTAGTTACTCCTCGTAAAATAATATACTATCATTTGACATTTTTTTCTAATATTATTAGTTTACGAAATATCATTTGAATATTGTAAATCAAACCACTTTGTATATATATATATATATATATATATATATATATATATATATATATATATATATATATACAAAGTCCCGTCCACCCCTTTTATAATGCAGGGGCTTGATATTTTTTAATAAAATGACAAGCAATCTAACTGACACTGATGTGCTCTATCGAATGACGCAAAAAGTGATACATCCTGACCACACCTTGTGGGGGTAAGGGGGGCAACTTTGAAATTTTAAATGGGAACCCCTATATTTTATTGCATATTTAGATTCTATTAATAAAAATATGAAGAATTTATTTGAAACATTTTTTGTCCTCGCGAAACTTTTTTGTCCTCGTGACACTTTTTTGTCATTCGATAGAGCACATCAATATCAGTTAGACTGCCATTCATTTTGTTAAAAAATGTAAAGCCTCTGCATTATAAAAGGAGTGGACGGGTGGTCTGGACCACTCGGTATATATATATGTAAACCGGTAAAATTGTCAGTTCATATTCATCATGGTAGTAATATCAAAATATTCTATATAGTATGTATATATTAAAAAAAATAAATAATATTTTTAATATTGACATTAGTTATTTATAAATGTTTCATATTGGAAGCTTTTACGGTATATGAATTTTTAAATCATATTTTGATATTTTCAAACAAAAAATACTACATTTTATTATTATGTTGTTATCTTTACTTAATATTATTTAAAAACAAAAGATTAAAAAAATATGTTTTAAAAAATATTATACATATATACAGCCTGATTCAGAGTAAGCGCCTTATTTTTTTTAGCCACACTATGGGTACTACTTTCAAAATATTTGGCAGTAATATGTTTCAGGACATTCTCTACACGATGGTGATATTAGATTTTTAATTGGACGAATCATTTCAAAATGGCGACGTTCAAATTTTTTTTTTTAATGGGATGCCATAATTTTTTTATTATTTTTGAGATCCTAAAAACATTCTTTTTACGATAGTATTTTATTTTTGCACGTAAAATCGGCAACACTGTACGTCGTGTTTCCTGTTTCTCGTGTTTTCGTGTTTCTGATTTCCTGTTTTATGGTGAAAATAGACACTTCCTAAATTGAAACGTCGTCTAATGGTGGTATTTGACGTTTGATTACTAGTTTTTCTACCGCTACTTGATATTTGGACAAAAATAACATCGAGTGTAACACATTCATGCGCTACTAGATTAAAATGTTAGTTTGCTTTTTGATAGGAAAATAAATGAATTTTTAAAGAAAACAAAATACTATCGTAAAAAGAATGTAAAAAAAAATTAAAACTATTTTAAAATGTGGCCTAGAATATTGCTGTAAACTTAAAGTTCAAAAAACGTTTAAAACCTTATTTTTTACTACTTTAATGAATTTTACCTTAAAAAAAATAGTGTTAATTTTTGTAACATGTCCTATGTTGAAAGTTGATAAACTTTAAATAAAATAGAAAAATATGTAATTTGGATACGTTAATATATATATAACATTATTAATGTTGTTTATGTGAACGTATATCATTTTCTTCAGCAATAGTTTTACTTTTTTCACTGTAACTTACTCTCTAAACAGCAATTACTTTAGGGGAGGACCACAAACAGTAAATTTGGTCAAAGTTCTCCGTGTCGAGAATAAGCAACATGGAACAGACTAAACCAACATACAATCTTCCAAATTTGTCCTTTAAAGCTGACTTTAGACTAGATATTTCAATTTCCTTTACAAAATCATTATTTTTCTTTTCTACATTTCTACACGCATTCTTTTTTTTGTTTCTAAAAATACCACTAAGAAATGAATAATTTATAAAACAATATACAACATATAATTAACCAAAAGACTTTATGAAATAGTTATAATATACGTGAAGTTAGCAACAAGCTCTAGTTAATTTCGAGCTAGCCAGCGGGCGGTCTTCGACTAACTTCACGGTACAAAGACTTTGTTCCTATTATCACGCAATAACTGTCCGACAAGAACACAATAAAAGGCGTTTTTTCCTAAAAACGGAGAAAAATGAGACGATAGAGAAAAGTTAACATTCAAACAATTCTAGGTTGGTGCTGTACGTCGTATGACGTGAATGAATTTTGTAAACGGAATATAGGGGTGAGTTTACAACGACACAATTGCCGAAAACGGAAACAATATTTTAAACTTTTCCGTCGTGGTTCGTGACATTAAAAACGTTTTCTTTTTTTATTGTTTTGTATAAATATTTTTACATGAAATTTGTTGACATTTAAAGCAAATTATAGTTCAAATGATAGGGCAATTTTGCCTATTAAATTGAGCAAACTAGCAATAATTATTTTCAAAAACCACATTTGTAACTATAAAGCCGAGTTTACATTAGTAGAGTACACTAGCATACTTTGTTTCAAATCACACTGCTTTACTAATTTTGGTAGAGTAACTGTTTACATAAAGCTAGTAGTTTGGTAAAAAAGAGTTTAGTTTAAAATTCGTTCAGCGTCCGTCCATTTTATTTTCGTACGTATTCAAATAAAATATTAATTAACGATGGTAATTATTTGACAATCTCAACAACTTCCATTTATAAATTTAAAAAATTGACATATATTTCACACCCTACTACTTTACCATTAGTGTACTTTACTGCAATAAATCTGTTTACAATGGTATGTGCCCGTAGAGTAGAATAAGTATTGTGGTGGGAAAAAGAAAACAGATTGTACACTTTCACATGTGATATTCATTCTTCTCTACCCGCTGCTATCTTTAATACTCGCTTTTCACTATTCCAAAGTGTTTATATTATGATAGTAATGGAATAGTACGCACTCTTTTGGGTACATGGCGTGTTTGTAAACATAATATATATATATATATAGAGAGAGAGAGAGAGAGAGAGAGAGAGAATAACTTAATTTTTGTGGCATTAAATTTGTTATAAAATCTGATTTTTTTTATTTATTTATTAAGAAATATTAATATGCGTTAATGTTATTTTTATATATTACATAAATATCACAATGCAAAAGTAACGTTACTATAATTTTATTAATTTGAATTATTATATTACTTAAAATTCTAATATTAAATTATATACAAAAAAAGTTTTTAAATAAAAAACAGAATACTTATTTGCTTAAATGTTTTAAAGATGTTTTTTAGATGGACTGGAATTTTTGGAATATTATATATCCCGAGTACGTAATTTACTCGGAATTTCCGGAATTTACCCGGAGTTTCAGGATTTTATCCGGAGTTTCCGGATTTTATCCGGAGTTTCCGGATTTTATTCGGAGTTTCCGGAATTTGCCCGGAGTTTTTGTGATTCATTTGGATTTTCTACAATTTACCCGTAGTTTTCTAAATTTACCTGAAACCTCCGGAATGTAATGGAGTTTTCAAAATTTATCCAGAATATTCAAAAATTATCTTGATATTGCAAAATTTACTTGAAGTTTTTGAATTTTGTTAGGAATACTGTAAATATTCTAATTTTATTTGTTTTCACTGTGATTTTGGAAATTTACGTAATATTTTTCAGTAATTTAAAATCTCAAAAAAATACTAATGCCGCAATTAACTTAGATACATAATTTTAAGATTATAACACTCTTAATATATATATATATATATATATATATATATATATATATATCGCTTCGACCTGGGATCGAACCAGGGTCCTTCCACTTGCCGGGCGGAAGCTCTACCACTGAGCTACCGAGGACATTACAGATCAAGCGAATGAAACCTAATCATTTTCAGTACACATTCTTTTCATTAACTGTATTTAAATGATATATCTATCAACTAACCAGATTTATATATATATATATATATATATATATATATATATTCCACAGATATAGATTAAATAAATTCATTTAAATTTTCAAAACGTTTTTATTTGACAAAACATTAGCTACACGCTTTTGAATTTAATAACATATTAATTTAACAATTTTTTTTTTATAAATTACTTGTATTCATGTATAATAGTTTTATAAATACCTCATATTTAAAATGTTTGATAATTTAAATAAATTATCAAAATATGTTCGATTAGCATGTGTCGCATACACACACAATCTGCAACTACAAAACAACAATTTCGAAATCATATTCAAACTGCAAACTAACAGTATGTGGGGTGAACTTTAGTTAACAGATAACTACCTCGTTATAATATCGATAATACAGAATTCTGCGGTTTGGTTCATATATGCAAAACATATAACTATACTGCATCAAACTTCGTGTTGACTAATAACCAATGTTGTCAGATGTTGGTCACAGATTACTGCGATTACAACCGTCGATAATCACGAAAAACTACCCAGATAATTACTATTAAATTACACAATTTATAAATAGTGTATGGCAGTGTAGTGTAGTATTTTGTATTGTGTTGCTGTTGGATAAATTACAGACATTAATCTCACACCATTTTTTTTTGTATGCTGGAATTAATGAATGAGGAATAATGGCGTTACGTGGGTAAATAATTAATAGAAGTTGTAGACTCGACAAATTTTGATTTATTAGTTTTAGTATTGGAAATGAAATATGAAGATGAAATACTTTTATTAATTTTATTTTGTTATTATTTCAAATCGAATTTTTAATTATTTATCAACTAATTATATTGAAATTTAATAAAGTACTGCAATTTAAGAGTAAACATTCATTTGATTAAAATTTTAATTTAAAAGATGCCAAATTTGACAGATAAGCACGAATTAGGCTTATAGTAACACGAATCAACTGTTTTTAGCGTGATGTTCGTCTATTGGTCTGTGGGCACGTGTAGAACAAATTCGGTTGAACGGAAACTTCGGAGTTGAATATCTCAACTTTTGGTGAAGATCTGTCAACCGGCTGTGGTAATTTACTAATGTCACTTTTATGTGTTTTAGGAATATTTCGCAACAAAGATATACAGCCTGTTTCAGAGTAAGCGCCTTATTTTTTTTTAGCCACACTATGGGTACTACTTTCAAAATATTTGGCAGTAATATGTTTCAGGACATTCTCTACACAATGGTGATATTATATTTTCAATTGGACGAATCATTTCAAAATGGCGACGTTTAACTTTTTTTTTTTAAATGGGATGCCATAATTTTTTTATTATTATTGAGATCCTAAAAACAATCTTTTTACGATAGTATTTCGTTTTTCTTAAAAATTTATTTCTTTCCCTATCAAAAAGCAAACTAACATTTTAATCTAGTAGCGCATGTTATGTTATTTTTGTCCAAATATCAAGTAGCGGTAGACGTAAAAGAAACAATGAAACTTTATTTTGTCATCTACATCAACTTTTTGAAACTCAAAATTAAAAATTTACATCAAATAAAAATTAGGTATTTACAAAAAATGCTTGAAATGTTTTCCTTTTTTTCAATACATAAATTGAAACATCGTCCAATGGTGGTGTTTGACGTTTGACTACTAGTTTGTCTATCGCTACTTGATATTTGGACAAAAATAACATCGGGTGTAAAACGTTCATGCGCTACTAGATTAAAATGTTAAATTGCTTTTTGATAGGGAAAGAAATGAATTTTTAAAGAAAACGAAATACTATCGTAAAAAAATGTTTTTAAGATCTCAATAATGAAAAAAAAATTATGGCATCTTATTTAAAAAAAAAACTTGAACGTCGCCATTTTGAAATGATTCGTCCAATTGAAAATCTGATATGACCATCGTGTAGAGAATGTCCTGAAACATATTACTGCCAAATATTTTGAAAGTAGTACCCATAGTGTGGCTAAAAAAAAATAAGGCGCTTACTTTGAAACAGGCTGTATATCGAAAAAAATTATTTAACAAAAGTTGTTATAACTTGTTTAACAACTTTTGTTAAATAACAACTTTTATTTGTAATATTTTTTGATACGGCTACATTTTTTTTATAACTTTTCATACCGATGACAATCGGTTCTGTGGTTGCCACAGCAGATTATTTTGTTCAATCTCGATTTTTACTAAATTTCAATTTTGTTATGGAATCTAGGCACAGGGATTAACACTCAAAACACTCAGAAACAAAACATATAATACCAGCCGGGAAAGTTAATCGCAAAAAGAAAGATATTAACAAATGTACTCAATAATTTACAACTTGTATTATATATATATATATATATATATATATATATATATATATATATATATTTCAAAAATTTTAGATTTTGACTAATAGTATTGTAGATAATAATCAATTTTTAGGAAAGTAGTCAGAAAACGGGTAGGTGTAAATCAAAAACTTATTTATGATTAATTGTCAAGCTTTCGATGGCAGTATCCCATCTTCTTCAGGACCTGCAATAATTTGTTTTATGGTAACCGATTGAACACAATTACAAAATTGAATAATACATTGGTAGATAAACAATTTATAAGAATTATGTTATTGAACATACTATTGAAACATAAATAAAATATATACTGGGTGTCCCATTTTAATCCGCCACTTGCAATAACTTTAAAATCGTGCATCGGACAAAAAAATGTTTCGGATAAAAAGTAAATGGTTTCGAGGGGGACATCTGATGCAGGGACTCTTGCTTGCCCCGGACCCCCTGGAGGGCGAGAACGGGGGGCAACTTTGAAATCTTAAATATAACTCCCAATTTTTTATTGCAGATTCGGATAGACCATTAAAAAGTATGTAAATTTTATTTTGATACTTTTTTTTATCTTTGATAGATGGCGCTGCAAACAGCATTTTTTTCTCAGTTTATCAGTCTTCAATTTGAAAAAAAGATGTAACTAAGTACGATATTCAAGTTCTTTTCAGTTCTGTGGGAGGAGCGGGGCGGGCAAGAGTCACTGCATCAGATATCCCCACTGAAATATAGTAAGAGTGGAACGTGCGCTGGGACTAAAAACGCGAGCCGAGAGAAACGAATCGTTGGGGCCACCTCTCTTTGTCGTACAGTTCGCTTAAAAAATTTTTGTATGGCCGAAGATAGATGTATATGTCATCAGTCCTTTGTAGGTTAGATTAAGTTTTCGATTGGACTGTACAACATGTGCGAAGAGTCGTACAGCGCAAGCGCAATAGGGTTAGAAAGAGACAGGTAGCCCCAACGCTGTATGTCTGTTTCAGGACCGCCACTCACTTATTGGCGAGATACGCCAGCGCACGTTCCAGTCTTACTATATTTCAGTGGATATCCCCCTCGAAACCATTAACTTTAAGTTAATGGTTTCGAGGGGGATATCTGAAGTTAATGATTTCGAAGGGATATCTGATTCAGTGACCTTTGCCCCCCTCCCTCTATCCAAATAACGGAAAAGAACTTGAATATCGTACTTAGTTACAACTTTTTTTTCAACTTGAAGACTGATAAACTGAGAAAAAAAATGCTGTTTGCAGCGCCATCTATCAAAGATAAAAAAAAGTCTCAAAATAAAATTTACATACTTTTTAATGGTCTATCCCAGTGATTCCCAAAGTGGTCTATATCGACCCAGAGGAGTCGACAACGACCTGCAAGGGGTCCATGTCAGCGAAAAAAAAAATTGGGGGTCCATGAAACAAAAATGGGGGGTCAACGATAGTGGATTAATTTTTGCATTCCATGAATGGAATAATCCACATACACAGATAGTACCTATTTACTTACACATAATACTGCCTTATAATATAAAGACATATAAGTATCTACATAAATTATAAAAGTATCCATGAAATAAAAAAATTTAAAAGATATGTTCATAAAATGTAAGTTTTTATTTTGTAAAAAAAAGTTTAGCGTGATTGAAGTTGCGTGTAAAATTATTTTTTCTCAAATGTATATGTAAAATAATAACAGAAACTGTCATTAAAATTGTTGATAATTGTTTCATTTATTTGTTATTAACAATTTTTGTAAGGACATTGCTGACGTCACAAGCTTATTGTGCGCAAGCGCAAAAGAGTTGGTGAGATATAATTTTGAAAACGTATGTCGTAGTAAATGTTGATTTTTCCTGATTCGGTTACGCCCAGCCAATAGCTTGTATCGGTAACCATGGCAATACATGTGCGTCTGATTCAGATATCGACATAAGTTTTGCGATTACATTACTGACGTCATCACGACATGTTTTGACATTTTTTAGGAAATCTGGGCATCTTCGAAAAAAATGATAAATTAAACATCACTTTTTAAGCCAGGTCCAACCGAATAAAGAAATAAAAAAAATACGCTAAACTTCCCCATTGTAGCATGTAGCGGCTACTATAGTTAGAAATTTAAATCTTTCAAAGTGAATAGCACTATACCAGCTGTCAAAAATACATTTAAAGTCGATGAATTTGCAAAAAATCAATATCGGGTAAGGGGGTCTACCCAAAACCGAAAAACATGGCAAGTGGTCCACGAGGCAAAAAAGATTGGGAACCTCTGGTCTATCCGAATCTACAATAAAAAATAGGGGGTTTTATTTAAGATTTCAAAGTTGCCCCCCGTTCTCGCCCCCCCCCCTCCGGGAGGAGCAAGGGTCCCTGCATCAGATGTCCTCCTCAAAACCATTTACTTTTTATCCGTAACATTTTTTTGTTCGATGCACGATTTTAAAGTTATTGAAAGTGGCGGATTAAAATGGGACACCCAGTATATATATATATATATATATATATATATATATATATATATATATATATATATATATATATATATATAAATTATGTATGAAAACTTACATTATCAACTAAAGTTTTGTGAAAACGTACGTATGAAGTGATAGTTAGCAAAAATTATATTCTAACATTCGTAGTTCGTATAATTGGCAAGTTGTATACATAGAGATAAACATGAAGCACATGTAATAGTCAAAATTAAATAAAAATATATAATTTTAACAGCCCGTCAATAATTAAAATAATTTATTAAAACTTGAATGAAAATTAAAATCAAAATCAAAATTAGTTATGTTAAAAACAAATAACAGCCAAAAATCAAGTTGAAACCAAGTCTGAACAAACTATTTTTAAAAAATTTAAATTTTTAAGAAAAATTCGTCATAACATATATACGCCAATCAGATCGCATAAAAAAAATTTAAAAAAATTCTAGTTCGGAACACATAAAAAAATTTGTTTCTTGGAATTATCAGTCAAGCAGAAATAAAACAACTCAATTCATTATGCAAGCTTTCAGAAATATTTTATTTCCTTTTTCAGGCCCTGTATTATAATATATAAATAAATAAAATATAATTGTAAAAAGGAATTAACTTACAATGGCAGAGTTATTTGCAATGTACTAAGTAACCATGTGATATTTTGTCCTAATATATCAAATATTAATTTAATATTAATGTAAATGTAACAAATTTAAACTAGAAATAATAAATCTTAACATATTTAGTATAAAAACTACTTAACATCAACACAACCGATTCGTGCGCTAACCCACCAGCAGGTTAAATTTGAAAATTTGTATTGAAATCGCACAGTAATTTCGTAGCTCAGTTGGTTAGAGTGTCGACCGTGAAAGACGAAGAACCCGAGTTTGAATACCGGCGAAATCAATACATATTTTTAATTTGTAACTAATTGTTGGATTGGTAATTATAATTCTGGAAATAATAAAAGTATTACAAACGTGTATATATATATATATATATATATATATATATATATATATATATAGGTATATATATATAAATTTTCCAAGTCACTAAACCAAATCTATATATACCGGGTGATTCATTTAACCTGGAATTTGTTATATTTCGAGAAATACCCATCGGACAGAAAAATTTGTCGAATCCAAACTTTAATATCTCAAAGAGGGGCATCCGTTAGTACTGATTCCCGCCACCCCCCTTCCCCCTGTGGCCGGGGCGGGGGTTAACTTTAAAATATTAAATAGGAACCCCTATTTTTTATTACAGATTCGGATTCTACGATAAAAACTACGTACATTTCGTCCGAAAAAAATTTTTTGATTCTTGATAGATGGCGCTGTAATCGCAAAAAATGGATTTAGCCTGGAATTTGTTATATTTCGAAAAATACGCATCGGACAGAAAAATTTGCCGAATCCAAACTTTAATATCTCAAAGGGGCGCATCCGTTAGTACTAAATTCTCGCCACCCCCCACCGTCTGTGGGCGGGGCGGGGAGCAACTTTCAAATCTTAAAAATTTCTTGCGATTACAGCGCCATCTGTCGAGAATCGAAAAAAATTTTACGGACAAAATGTACGTAGTTTTTATCATGAAATCCGAATCTGTGATAAAAAATAGGGGTCCCTATTTAAAAATTCAAAGTTGCCCCCCGCCCCGCCCACAGAGGGTGAGAGGGTAGCGGGAATTCAGCATTAACGGATGCCCCCCTTTGAGATATTAAAGTTTGAATTCGGCAAATTTTTCTGTCCGATGCGTATTTTTCGAATTATAACAAATTCCAGATTAAATCTATTTTTATGCGATTACAGCGCCATCTGTCGAGAATCGAAAGTTTTTTTCGGACGAAATGTACGTAGTTTTTATCGTAGAATCCGAATCTGTGATAAAAAATAGGAGTTTCTATTTAAAATTTCAAAGTTGTCCCCCGCCCCGCACACAGGGGGCGAAGGGTTGGCGGGAATTTAGTATTAACGGATGCCCCCCTTCGAGATATTAAAGTTTAGATTCGACAAATTTTCTGTCCGATGCGTATTTTTCGAAATATAACAAATTCCAGGTTAAATGAATCATCCGGTATATATACAGGGTGTTTCACAACTTAGAGCAAAAAATTAAAGGGTATATTCTGTACGACGTGCTGATCATGAAACAAAAAGAATTTTTTTAAAATTCGCAAAGTTAAGGGTAGTTTACTTGAAGTAGACATTTTTTGAACCACTGGAGTAGTATACGTCATAGAAAGAAATATTAAATGAAATTAATTATCAAAGAAAAATTATGTAATGTTAGTTTTATTTAGAGACAATAATTGTTTTGAATACAAAATAATTTATAATATTAATGCATTGTATTATTTAATATCAAGATAATTTGGGAAATAACATACCTGAAGCACAAAACTACAAATACTGTTCAAAATTTGCACCATTCATCCCTACACACATTGCAGCACGTTGAATTAATGACCTAGTACAGTCTTGACACGAATTTTGTACTCGTATTATTTCTGCTGAATTTTCTATTCTCTGCCTAAGTTCTTCTTCGTTTTCCGGCGCATTTTGGTTGTCGTAGACGAGGGATTTAAAATGACCCCAGAAATAAAAATCCAGCGGATTTAGGTCAGGGGATCTAGCAGGCCAAGCTACAGGTCCACCGCGACCAATCCACCTGTCCTCAAACACTTGATTTAAATGTTCTCTTACATTTAGAGCATAGTGTGATGGCGCACCATCGTGCTGAAACCATGTCTGCTGACGCACATTTAAAGGCACATTTTCAAGTAGTTCTGGCAAAGTATTTTGTAAAAATAATAAATAATTAGCTCCAGTCATCCTATTTGGTAGAATGTGCGGCCCAAGTAATATTCCATTAACAATACCTGCCCAAACATTTATCGAAAAACGATGCTGAAAACTGCCACGTACAACAACGTGTGGATTTACTTGACTCCAATAATGAGAGTTATGATAGTTATGCACTCCCTCTCTCGTAAAAGTAGCCTCATCAGAAAATATGATGTACGAGGGGAAATTCGGATTTTCAGTGTGTTTTTGTAAAAGCCAGTTGCAAAATCGTACTCTAAACTGATAGTCAGGTTCTGTTAGCCCCTGTACCCGTTGAAAATGGAATGGGTGGTAGTTTTGATCTCTTAAAATTCGCCATACTGAACTATGTGATACTCCTAATTGTTGAGACGCTCTTCGGGTACTAATAGTTGGTTCAGCATGTACAGCATCTAAGATATCATTAATCATATTGTCGTGTTGATGCTGGCGGCCACCACCTCTCCCACGATTAGGTTGCACATATCCTGTGTCTCGAAGGCGCTGGACTATCCTCACAAACGAACGGGGAGTGGGTAATCGGCGTAAAGGATAACGTTCAGCATACAGACGTCGTGCCAATAACGAATTTTGCCGTGCTTCGCCATAAATTAACATCATGTCCACTAATTCACTGTTACTAAATGCATTCATTTTAACAAAAACTACACTACACTGCTATTCACTGTAAAATGAGAACAGTGCACCAGCAAAGATAATAATAATTAACAGCAATGTCGACGAAAGACTACCTACCCACTACCTATCAAATTAAATTAAATTATTAATTAAACTATTACACATTTTATTAGTATTAGATATTACGTAAACAATTACTTTCATTGTAGACGGTTTGAAAACAATTATTAAAAATAACTATCGACCAGTGGCAAAAAAAATGTTTGCTTGAAATACGATGCAATTTTTTTTGCAAATTTTAAAAAAATTCTTTTTGTTTCATGATCAGCACGTCGTACAGAATATACCTTTTAATTTTTTGCTCTAAGTTGTGAAACACCCTGTATATATATACAGGGTGATTTATTAGTAATTGGAAATATTTTAACTGGAGTATCCTTTGCTCAGAATATGAAGATTTAACGCAAATCACATAGATAAAATGTGGCTCCTTACTGAGCTACAGGGTGTTTTATTTAAAAAATTTAAAACGATTTTTGCCCAGTACTTAAAAACTATTTGACGTATCCTTATCATACTTGGCAGGAAGTATAAGTACCGTACACCATACTAAATTATGTTAAATAAAAGTTTTTGACTACTACCAGTGGCGTACAACAGGGGCAAGTAAGAGGTTGATCCTTCCTAAATTCTACGCCTCTGGCGGAATTGTCAATTTAGCACAATTTTTCGATTTTCTAATACTTTCTGTGTAAAAAACATACTCCTTCTTCCTAACGATAAAGTCACTATTTTTCGAGATATTTAAAGTTAAACATAAGCTGCACCCTTGGGATTTTTTCAAAATTTGCTCAAAAAAATCTGAAATAATTGAATAAAATAGAGAAAAAAATTAGCTACATAATAAATAAGTCACTTTTTTTTCTAACTCATTCTGGTTTGGCAGGAAAAATTAATGAAAATTAATATTTTTTGCATTTTAATTTTTTATTTTCAATAATTTTTCCTGCCAAACCAGAATAAGTTAGAGAAAAAAGTTACTTAGTTATTATGTAGCTAATTTTCTTCTCTATTTTACTGAATTATTTCAGATTTTTTGCAGCAAATTTTGAAAAAATCCCAAGGGTGCAGCTTATGTTTAACTTTAAATATCTCGAAAAATAGTGACTTTATCGTTACGAAGAAAGAGTATGTTTTTTTACACAGAAAGTATTGGAGAATTGAAAAATTGTACTAAAATAACAATTCCGCCAGTGGCGTAAAATTTAGGAAGGATCAACCTCTTACTTGCCCCTGTTGTACGCCACTGGCAGGAGCCAGAAACTTTTATTTAACATAATTTAGTATGGTGTATGGTACCTACACTTCCTGCCAAGTATGATAAGGATACGTCAAATAGTTTTTAAGTACTGGGCAAAAATCGTTTTTAAATTTTGAAATAAAACACCCTGTAGCTCAGTAAGGAGCCACATTTTATCTAAGTGATTTGCGTGAAATCGTCATATTCTGAGCCCAGGATACTCCAGTTAAAATATTTCCAATTACTAATAAATCACCCTGTATATATATATATATATATATATATATGAATTTGCAATGTGTCCCAGAAATCAGAGTTTTCAGCTATATACAATGTGTGTAACAATTTTATATGCAAAATATCCAAAGAATATTAAATCTATTATTTTAGATTTACGTACCGCGTAACATGCATTAAAATATCTTTATGACGTAAAATTCGAAAATACTGTAATAATTACAAGACCAATCAATATTAACAGCAGACTGATAAGAGAAGCAATATAAATTTATAAAGAAAAATATAATAACAACAAATACCGTGAACGCATTGATTTAAATAAAATTTGGCTTCCATTATTTAAAAAATTATAATTTTTTTTAATCTAGTTACTTATTTTATTACCTAGTAACTTGTTTCTTTGTTCTGTTATTTACTGTAAATGTTATTTGTATCATTTTCCCTGATACAGATGGACGTTGAGTTCGTCGAAACGTCCATTAATAATAAATAATAATACAGAACTATAACCTAAAACCGCTTTATTTTAGCTTTATTATTAAATTTCAAGAAAAATATTAATATTTTATCCATTAGAGTTGTAACAGTCATGGATATTTGATATTTAAGAATTTAGGAAGTTAGTACGTTGACATATCCATGACTGTCGAGTGCATCGAACTTTGTCATTTTGTCAGCATTTTTAGTCGTCGTTCAAAGTTCGATTGCATTCGATTTTTGTTTAAGCTGCATTTTTATGAATCCACTTTAGTCGAAAATTAAATGAGTTTAATTCAGTTACGGATAGATATCCAAGAGATGAACATCAAATTATTTTAGTTACAAATACCGTCCATATATTGTTATAATTTTTAGTTATTTTGTAAAATCATTTGTTAATTAATTTTATTTATTATTTAATAAAATTGTCTTTTAAATTGTTCTCGTTAATTTTTATTAAAAACTTCATGAAATCAACCACGTATGTGCAATCTATATTTCCGCTCGGCCATGCCGAAATAGTTTTAGTAAAACTTATAGGTTGTTACATTAACTCAGTATAAAGTATTGACTATATTTTTGATTTAAATTATATATATATATATATAATATTTTATTTAAATTACAGATCTATAGATTTATAGAAAATTTAACTTGAAAATAAATTATGTGACAATAATTATATAATAATTATCATTTGTAATAAGTAATAGGTACGTTAAGTTTTACGTAAAGTAAATGTTCGTACGTGTGTAAAATGGGCGACAAGGTGTTTCACCTCAATTTTCTCTTCCGAATTTATTCGATTCTCGTCACGTTGATGAAGAAGACTAAACTTTTCTTATTTACTTTAGCTAATTGACTCTTTTTTTTTCTCTCGTTCGGTAAGCCTTTATATAGACAATCGGAACGAAAAGGAACAACGAAACCCAACATCGAGACAGTTTGCATCTGTATTTGTCTATATGTGTACGTTACGTCTTTTGTTTATCTTCAGCTAATCGAACCTCGAATAATTCAAACGGATCTAATTGGCACTATTAAGCAATATTATTATCTTACTTTATAATCTGCGTTTCAATTTTAATTCACATTATTAAACATTAGCTCTGCTTTTTACTGATTATTATATATAGGTATGCAAATATTTTAAAAGTATTTGTATTTTTATTTTACATTTTTTTTGTCGATTTTTATCAATTTTTAGTGATTTTTAAAGTTTGATTTGTATTTTATTATTATTATTATACATACATACATACATTACACAATCACGCCATGTACCCAACATGGTGTAGCACAAACTCTTTCCATCATTCCGAAATCAGTCTCTTCCAAACATTCCTATCCAAACAAGCAACTTTTGCTTCATCCACATTCATAATTCTTCTCATACATGCTCTTTTATTCCTACTACTTGGAAACTTTCGCTCACGCAAGCCACCCTCTCAATCATACCACTCCAACTACTCATCGGACGTCCACGCAAACGTATACCATCAAAATCATTCAAATAAATGTTTTTAACCAAACGTTCATTAGACATTCGCTCAACATGTCCGAACCATCTTAACTGACTAGCACCAGCTTTTGCTACAACATTTTTTTCAATTTCACACTTTTCATACACTAATCTATTTCGTACCCGATCTCTTCTATTTACACCAGACACCCCAAGTAAAAATCTCATTTCCACAGCAGTCATTTTCCGTTTATGCTTTTGCAACCAAATCCAGCATTTACTACCATACATCAACGTAGGCACCAAAACTGCATTATATATACTCAAACGAGCAATACAATACTAATTTTAAAGAATAAATGTAAAATTGCATTTTACAAGAAATGATACAGTTAGCAACTTATTTGCAATGAAAGTTTGATGTGATATGTGGATCATATTTTTGCACTTAACCGGACTATTTGCGATATTTATGTTTATAAATATTGAATCTTTGCTTGATAAAAACATAATAAAATTTTTCCAAAACTGCATGATAAGAAAAGACACTGGAGCTAGGTACTTAAAAATGTTTGTAGTTTGAGCTAAACCAAATCTTTTTAGTGGACATTTTTAAAATTTGATATCAGTAGAGTTGTGGATCAACAATTTTGAATAAATCGTTAAATAAATAAGTCTGAATATAAAAGAGAGATACCTGAGTAATTGTTTTTTACAATTCTTTGAAAATAATATTGAAATATTTTTACTATAAAATTCAAGTATTTTATCATTCCCATTTAGTAACTATAGAATCTCTTGTAACGTTGCATTTTTGTACTTTTATTTGAAATTTATGATGATATTCTCTGAATGAACCTACAGCGCTACAGAATATTTTGTCTGTTTCTAGTAAATGGAATTTTTTGTTGAATAGAAAGAGACATAATATTCTATTACGCTACAGTCCTGTTCAGAATAACGCCATTAATGCACTTTCGTAAAAATGTAAAAAAACTAATTTTTAAATAAAAATTTTTACTATTGATATATATATATATATATATATATATATATATATATATATATATATATATATATATATATATATATATATACAATTAGCAACTCTAATTGTCATAAGTAAAACATGTCTTAAATATGGTATAAAGTAGTATTTTGTTTTAAAAAATGTTCACCATTTTAGTGTATTGTTAGCTTTCAAAATGTTAATTTCTATAAATTTTAATAATAATATATGAGCGCTGCACTCTTTGGATTACCCCACAATCTAGTTATTTTTGAGCGATCTAATAGTAAGCTAAATATCTTTTTATAATCTAAATTTTTTGTAAATTTAAAATTTTAGGTATGCTATTAAAATTAAATTAAACTTATTTGACAATATTATTTTAAACAAGTATTATATTTAGTATTATATTAGTATTTATATATATTTAGTAATAATGTTTTAAAACGAAATAATATGCAATTTTTTAATTATTATTTAACTAGCTTTATCAATAGTGGGTGTTTTTTCATTAAGAAAAATTAATAATATTATGCAAAAATTACCTAGAATTACATAATAACATAACACGAAAACGATAGTGTATTCTAGTAAAAAATAATAAGTTCTAAGTACTTTAGCGTGCTGCATTCCATTTACTAAACTAATATCATTGCGTTTTCTTTTTTAACTTGCAAGTTGTAAATGCGTGTGTTTGCATGAAATTTGTATAAGTTTTATACATGTTGTAGTATAAAAGTTTACTTTTTTTGCGTTACTGATAATCATTATTTATTTACATTTTTTTAATAAAATATGGGAAATATTTGCAATATTTAAGTTTAATTTTACATTTGTTTAGTTAATGATTTACATACATACATACACAATCACGCCATGTACCCAAAAGAGTGTGACACAAACTCTTTCCACTATTCCGAAATTAGTTTTTTCTAAACATTCCTATCCACAGAAGCAACTCTAGCTTTATTCATATTTATGACACCTCACACATGCTACTATTCTTTTCTATTCCTACTGCTTGGAAACATTTGCTCATGCAATACACTCTCAATCATATTTCTCAAAATCACTCACATATATTCTTTTAACCAAACGTTCATTAGACATTTGCTCAAGATGACCAAACCATCTGAACTGACTAACTTCAACTATTGCAACAACATTTTTTTTTTATATTTTACACTCATCATACACTAATCTATTTCGTACCCGATTCATTCTAGTTACACCATATTCATCACGTAATAATCTCATTTCCACAGCAATCATTTTTCTTTTATGTTTTTGCAGCCAAACTCAACACACAAAGATTTATATCATTCGAATTATTTATATATATAATTTATTTTAGTTTGTAAATGTCAAAAATAATAGTGATTTTTTGAAAATAATATTTTTTTTATCTCACAAGACATAAACACAAACACGCGAATGAGTCATAAAATCTAGTTTCTATTTACGTTTTCCTTTTCTTAAAATAAATTTACTGATCGATAATTTACTTCACTAATTTCAATTGTCCTAAATTCTGTAAATACGTGATGAAATTAATATTTAAGACGTTATAATTTGACTAGTTCTTTTATATTGTTAATTATGTAGCATAACATAATATTTCAAATATGATTAGAATAATATAATAAGTAGAATACATGTACTCATAAGTTGCATTCAAATGGTTAACAATAGTCTTTAGAACAGATATTTTGAATCGCGGTTAAAATTATTCGATAATTGGTTAAATTAAATACTCGATTAAAATAACACATTTTTTGTATTTTGTGTACTAGTTACATTAACTAGTGGCTAAATTTATATATTCTATTTATCAAATTTAACTATGAATTTAAAATCTAATTAATATGACAGCTGGGTTAGTTATTCATGCGCTTAACCAGAACATAAAATACCGGCCCTTAATATTTAGCATGTTAACCTTTTCAGCAAAATGACATAAAAAAAATTAAATTTTGTTCATATTGATAAGACTGCTAAATTTCAGTTAACCTAATCTGAATGTGTAACGGGGGTCATAGGCTCTACTAATAATAATAATATACAATTAAAAATAAGTTTGATTTTTATTTTTAGTAAATTATATATTTGTTAAAAATAAAAACTTTATTTTAATGTAATAATGAATTTTGAATTACGTCTGAAAACAAGTGGTAGTTATCTTCAAAGGATTATAGAAAAGTTTAAAATAAAAAATATTAAGGAGTTATTACTATGCACGTAATAAAAGTGATGTCACTACCGTGTGAATTATATTTTAAGTCTAAACTTTGAAAGTTCAACTTTTGATGCAGCACGTAGTTATGTAGTAGTTTGAAATTGTTTTTTCAAGTAAAAAAGATAATTTACTTTTGAAACATAAACATATAAAGTTTTACTGTTAAGAGAATGTGCAACAAATATACCAAAATTTTGAGGAACGGGTTGGCTATGCGTGGAATAACACAGAAGATAAAGCTGAATGTGATGTATTTGTACAAGCTAGTAAAAAAAATTCCAGAGATATAAACAACGTTTGTTCATTACATACTTATATATAGCATTTTTACATAAAACTTTATTTAAGAATGTACATGGGCGATTCCAAGACGTAGTATTAACAGTGTTCGCTAGGATCGTTCTATTATAATGCAATTTTTACATGAAATGTGTTTCAGGGTCAACCATAAAATTTTCTCTATTATTAAAGATATCATTTTCAAACAAAAATTAAATGAAAGATAAACTATGAATTTAGGGCTGCAAATTGTTGGATTTATTTTTATTTAGAAATATTAGAAAAATTTACCTCAAATATTGACAATATTTAATCTAAAATAAAACGGCTTTAGGTTTAAATTCTGTATTAATATTTATTAATAATTGACGCTTCGACGAACTCAACGTCCGTCTTTGTCAGAAGAACTGATACAGTTTTTTTGATAAGGATACAGAACTTTAACCTAAAGCTGTTTAATTTTATATAAAGAGTTTTGAAAGATTTTTACAATGTTAAAATTTAATCTAATAAAACCAATCTATAAAATTAAAATTTTGAAAGTAAATTATTTGCAGCTCTAAAATAAGCATTTCACTTTGAACTAGTTTTTGAAATTTACAAATATCTCATATACTAAAAAAGTTATTGCATAATTCCCTAAACCTGTTTTGGCTTATATTTTATACCTATTGCACATCTTCTTAAATTTAATTGATGTATATTTCTCTTTATTATTAGCTTTTTTCAATCAATTTTTCCAATATAATATTTTTTCATAATATAATTTATAATTGGAAGAAGTATTTATTAGATATTTTAGTCATATGCAGAAGTTATAATATAATTTAGAAAATGTTTCTCTAATTTCTGAGCGAAATATAGGGCTATATGCTCAAGATTCTAATCATATAGTCTTATTAATAATTTTTAATTGCATTGCCAATAGTGGGTTTCAAACCACTCAAACTAAATCGGTATCAGTTCATTGGAAACGCTTTAATAGTACACAATAAAAAATATTTTAACCACATTAACACCATCAGGGTACAATATGCGACCACCACATTGGTCGGTGTTCATTTTTTACTATTATTTTTTTATTCGTTTATTAACCACGTTCCGTGTTAATAAATTTAAAAACCGTATAACATAGAGCTGCTTCAAAACTAAACCACTATATGAATTTAAACAAACAAATTTTAAAGTTAAAATAATATCACTGCAAAAAAATATTAAATTTTATTTTTTTTTGTTTTAAAATTTAACACCGAATATGACACAACACATAATAAAATAAAAATATTCGTACTTTCTATAAGTATTTCACAATACGAACAAAAATCTTTTTTAGAAAAATCATTAAAATAACAGTTGAAGAAAATTGCGTTCAGCTACAACATCTTCTTTCAATTTCTTCTGGAAACTTTTTGATTACACCGTCTTTCGCGTATTTTTTCCTATTTTGTTGTTTGTTTTTACTCCGACGGATAAAATTTCAAATTATAAGACGAACGTCTACCGCATATGCAAGAAGTTTCGGTATAAAAATATATATATAACAACATAGCAATATGGTATCCGTGTTAGCCCGTTCGCTAAATGAGATTTTAAACATATTACGGGCAATGTTCACATGAGCTCTTTGCAAGCCAGAGGGTGGTGGGCTATCTGCTCTTAACTTTGATACTAGCTGTGCAACCAAGTTGCACGAATTTTATTATGCAACCAATATCGCATGATCGATAGATGCATATCGTGTGATGTTGTACTACTATTTTCATCTGAAGTTCAAATTTACTTTATCTGTTGCCTTGGAGCAAAGATACGACAGATTGAAATATGATCTAGATTATTAGATAAATTTTTTAGTGGTTACGGCGTTATATCTACCCGAGAATATTGCTAGACTATTTATGGCTGCCATTAATTTTTTATTATTATCTTCATAATGTTTTTTCTTATAAAATTGCATCAGTTATTTAAAAATGCAGTTTTATAATGGTAATTTATATAACACGTGCATAAAGTAGAATTTTTTTACGAATCTTTTAATAAATGCATTTTTGAAAATAAGCACTTTATAACATGTTTTGACGGAGGCGCATTTTTAACAAAAAAATAAGTTGTAATATATACAACAAATGGAAAATTTGACCGCACAAAGCGTAGGCAAGTATGAATGTAAAAAAAAAAACACTTTATGTAAGTGTTTATAATTTAGCCCCGTCAAAATAAACATATTCGCTGCGCCACAGTTTATATTACATTAAAAATTCAAATATTTTGAATGAAATTGGATTATTAAAGATTGTTTATATATAAGTAATTTATTTGACAATAACAAAAATAATGATATAATTAAGTTATTACAAACAAATGTTGACACATATATGTGACATAATGATTTATGACTCGCATGTTATGAATAATAATTACATCCCAGAAAAATTAATTGTTCTTATAATCAACGTTGTAAAATACATCTTATCACAAAATGAAACAAAAATCTATAAGAAAATTAATATAACTTAATACATATATTTTCTTTCATAAGTATATTAAAAATTTTGAGAAAAATATCAAATGTCTTAGTGTAAAAATAGCATCATTTTTAAAGAAAATTACTTACATTTATCATCAAGATACTTTTGTGAAGTAATAGAATGTATAATATACAGTGTGGTTAACATATTTTTCGTACAATCGTGTTGTTATACGTACTTAGAGTCATTGTTGATATATAACGTAAATTAAATATATTAATATCAAAGGATAAACGTTTGTTCTCAGGTACTGAGCCTGCGTTATGATGAATTTTAATATTATTAAATTCCCTGTCAGGTTTGTTATTGTTTTTAACAGTAACGCATTTCGACTTTTCAATCATCTTCAGATTTTTCTGTGTTTGTGGTTCGGGTGAACCTGACAGGAAATTTAATAATATTAGAATAAACTTCGGCAAGTTTCTATAACAATTAACAAAATTACAGTGCTGCTGACAGTTATAACCTAACGTGTGCTTTTAGGAAAATAAAAACCCTGTTCATTTTTTTTTTCATATATCTTCACTTAAATTTCTCAGATATTAGCGAATTACATCAGAGTCTCTTCTATTTAGAAATTATTTTCTAACTCACAATCTATAATACAATTATTTAAAAAAATATATTTTCTAATAAATATTACACAACTTTGTTTATTGTTTTCACTTTATGAACAAAGCAGTTATATATTTATTTTATTGCAAAAAATTACATTTCCATAGCAACGATATTTGCAAAAAAAAAAAAAAAAACTAAAAGCAAGTATCTATTCTCTTATGATATTTCTAAAATTATTGTGTAAAAATAATATATACATAACTGTTAAGTTCTAATAATGAATCTTGAAGTGCAGTTACCAGTGTTATATCTTAATGATACTATTAACAAAACTAATTTAAATATTTTTGTTTTGCAGTGTCTCATAAATAGAATTTTTCATTACGAAACCAAATAAAAAGTTCATTACTATTGTAAAGTTCTATTAGCAATTTTTTGTCTTAACGAATTGTTCGTAAAGGAAAATTAAATTGTATATTTGTACTGTAATTAAAATGTTTAATTTTAGTTCATTTTATTTATAAATTTAAACTTATAATATTTCTTTATTTAAGCATTGTGACTGTGTAAAAATAAATGTAGAAATGCTGCAAAATAATAGTTATCAACAATTAAAAAAGTTCATTAATTTATTTGCATTTAAAATTAAAATAATTTAACGATAATGATGTGACGGATGACTGTTCAAAGTAAAGATTTTTTAATTAAAACGGGATTTGTTAAAAAGAAAAATCTGAGAAAAATGAACTCAGCTTTTAGTTTTTATAATTAACTTGCTTCGTAAAACAGAACCGTATTTATCATAATATTATATCGTTAAGTTTCATTCTGAAAGCCGTTTTAGTTTTACGCACAAGCATAGGAATTCAACCAATCAAAATACTTGGTGTAAAAACTAAAAATGTGTCAAGCGTTTGGATTGGTCAAATTTATTTGCTTGTTCGTAAAACTAAGACTAAAACGGCAGTTGAATAAAACTACAGTTTACAACAAAATAAAATTATCTTATAGCTACATTTATGATAAAATTTTCTTTGATATAATAGTGTAATAGTTTTTATTTTTAATTTATATAAATTTTGACAGGTTGAACATTTGTACACAAATTCTTCAATTTTTGTAGTCGATAATATGTTTTGATATTTGTATATCAGTGTCTGCTACATCCTGTAAAAGATTATTTTCTGTTTAAAAAAGAATATAAAAATAACTATACACAGAAGACATAGCTACATTAATAGATAACAACGAAATAGTTATTAAATTTGCTACTTTAAATAAAACTTAAAGAATTAAATTACTATTTGGTATGTAATTTGTTTAAATAATATTATTCAGTAATAAATTAGTGAAATAAGTAAGAAAGAACTAGCAAAAATTATTATTATTTACTTTTCCGAAAAAAAAATTATCTAATTTTAAAAATTGTGTGAATTAAAATTGGTCTCTACTGACTCCTTCAAAGTTTAAAGTCTAGTATCATCACTGATAGTATTATTTATAAGTATGTATAAAAACAATAGAAATAATCAATTTTTTTTTTAATATTATAAAAAATATTTAAAAATAATGGCCCGTATACTCACCTCACTTTTAAAAGTGATTTTTGTCATAAGCACTTTTGACGTTTACTTAAAATTACTTATTAAGCATTTTAAATTAGTTTATTTAAATTTTATAGTATTAAATAAAAAATAATATATCAAAAATAGAAGTACTAAAGGTAGAAGTAAAAATGTATTTTAAAGCAAAAAATAAAAGCACTTTTCAATAAACAAAAAAGGTGGGAATACGAGTCAATGTTTTTACAAATATTTATATTTTAGTTAGTAGTCAACTAATTTAATGAAACTCTTTAAAAATATAGAAATGTCAAAATATCTAAACATTAATTGATTTAAGTCAAATATAACTGGTGATTTGCTTAATTTTAAATCGTAACTTTAATAATTGTTTTGAAAAGTATCCGAATGAATAAATTATATTTATTCGTTCAACAAACCATCTGAATCTTTTTGGATGTATTTTTACAAATTCAAAATCATCTCTTTAGTTTTAGTTTCGTCAAAGTTTAGTTCAATTAGTTGACTATTATAAAAAAACCTTATTTTATACTTTATCAAAAAAAAATTTAATTTTGAAAACAGAGATAGTTGGGACACATATATGTTAATATATATATTTTAAATGTGTCCAAATTAAATAATATATTTAATTCATTTTAATAAAACATTATGACAATAACAAACAATAATCTACCCTACTATTCTGACATTTTTTCAAAAATACGAATGTTTGTTTTTTTTTTTTGAGAAACTTCAAGAAGACAAACATTTGGCGGTACATCCCTGCACCATATTTCAACAAGTGAGTGAAAATTCCTGTTTTCAGGATGGAAAATAACAAGTCTGAGTACATACACATACAACCACTCTGCGGCAGACACAACTTACAACCCCTCGTTCTATCTAACCCCCATGTGCAGAAAGAAGAACACACCACGATTTCCGTTGGTAAGGCTAACCAAACATATAAGTCGTTGCGCATGTGCGCAAACATTCTCTCCTTTTCCGGCACTTTTTACATCTTTGCATATCATATTACGTACTCATTATGAGCGCGGCGTGCCAGAGTTCAAAGTGTGTTATGTAATAGAGTAGGAAAATGAGAATCTTTCCGTAACGAAGCTATGGTTCAATATTTTCTTATTTTCGTTGATGCTGATGGAAAACGAATGAAAATTCTTGGTTTTATTTCCGATTGATTAGAATGCTTTGCAAAAAATGTTTAAAGTAAGATTACGTTTTATGGAAAGTTATTAAAGATTCAACAATCAATCTACGAATATTAATAGATATATTTTATATCTAAAATTAAACAAAACTATATTTGTAATTTTCTAATTAATAGCAATTATATTTAACAAAGTTTTCTATTATCAAAGAAAAAAAACTTTGATGTTTCATTACATGGTAGTAAAACATATGTATATTAATTTTCAAATGAATTTAAAAATTATATCTATTTATTTGTATATATAAGAGACGTACTTTTGTTTGTGTTTAACAGTAACTGAGACAATACAAAACCATTATAGGGCTACGTTTATTTGCATCCAAATACATTTTTGTACTACTATACACATTTTTCTCAGATTACTGTTAAAATAACAAGATAAAATATATATATACAATTTTGTCACTGAGCAGTATTTTTACAGAACGAAACATTTGTTTTTTGGTATCAAAACGAAGTATTTTATATATATTTTCGTCTATTATTTACATACATACATACATACACAATCACGCCATGTACCCAAAAGGATGTGGCACAAACTTCTTTCATCATCCCGAAATCAGTCGCCTCCAAACATTCCTATCCATACAAGCAACTTTCGCTTCATCCACATTCATAATGCCTCTCATACATGCTCTTTTATTCTTACTACTTGGAAACTTTCGCTCACGCAAAACACTCTCAATCATACCACTCCAACTACTCATCGGACGTCCACGCAATCGTATACCATCAAAATCATTCAAATAAATCTTTTTAACCAAACGTTCATTAGACATTCGCTCAACATGTCCGAACCATCTTAACTGACTAACACCAACTTTTGCTACAACATTTTTTTCAATTTCACACTCATCATACACTAATCTATTTCGTACCCGATCTCTCCTATTTACACCACATACCCCACGTAAAAATCTCATTTCCACAGCAGTCATTTTCCGTTCATGCTTTTGCAACCAAACCCAACATTCGCTACCATACATCAATGTAGGCACCAAAACTGCATTATATATACTCAAACGGGCTTTTTTGGAAACATTTACATTCCTAGCAAAAGTTCCCAAAGCACCAAAAACCTTACAACCAGCATTTACTCTCCTTTCAATTTCACGATCAAAACGGCCATCTCTAGACAGCAAACTACCCAAATACACAAATTCATCTACCTGCTCTAAACGTGCACCATCAATATATACATTACATTCAGTCAACAAGTCACCCTTCCCAAAAACTAAAACTTTGCACTTATCAACAGTCAACACAAGATTCATATCTTTACCAACAACATTAATTCTATCAATCATCCTTCTCAGTTGTTCTTCAGATTCAGCCAAAACAACCACATCATCAGCATACGCTAAAGCAGGTACAACACAATCACCTATTTGTATACCATCATTACCACAAAAAACTTTCCGAAGAAGAACATATATAAATTAAATAGCCAAGGAGACATTACACAGCCCTGTTTCACGCCAACATCTATACCAAACCAATCACTTAAAAAACCATCAACTCGTACAGCAGCTTCACTTCCATCATACAGAGCTTGAATTGCTCCTAAAAGATTACCATTAACACCGTACTCGCGAAGCACATCCCACAAGATTTCCCGAAAACACTGTCATAAGCTTTCCTTAAATCGAGAAAGCCACAGAACACTTAAAAATTATAAACCGATTTGCGAAAACTTCGTTTAAATCGATGTAACAATGTTTATATATTTTTATAAATACGTATACAATAACGCCATATACTCAAAAGGGTGTAGCATAAACTCTTTCCACTATCCCGAAATCAGTTTTCTCCAAACTTATTTTTATTATCTTAATTAATTATTTTTACCACGCTTATATTAACTCACTCCGTTGTCGCGGTCAGTCACGGTCAAATTTTGTAACCAATTTTTAGACCACTTCCTATCATTTGATCTCTCTGAAATTTTGCAAGTAGTTTCATTCCAGGAGACAACACAATATTATATAAAAAAAAACCGATTACAAGATATGACACGCTTATATTTATTTTTTTAATACAACTAATGACATCTGTCACATGAACTATTTTTTTGTTCAATTAACAATTGAATAATGTAAATGACAGATAAAAATAAAATTGAAATATGCGTGGTTTTTAAAAAAGTTTTTTTTAAATTTAAGCTTATTTTATTTATTAATTTTATTAAAAAAAATTTGTTTCCATAAAATAAAAACGCTTTAGGTTGAAGTTCTGTTTATTTTATATTAAAATTCGACATTTCGATATACTAAACATCAAATTTGCTATAAAACAAGATTAGAAGTATATGGGTAAACCCATATAGAGACTACTTTGACATTTCTCGCAAAGTTGGCAACACTGTATTTTAATAATATTATAATTTATGTGGGCACTAGGAAAAACTTTTCTGAAAATTTGATCAAAATCGAATAAATAATGTAGCTACAATAAATTTTAGTAATTTTTTTCTCGGAAAGTTGGCAACACTGTATTTTGTTAAAATTACATAAATTATATGAATACTAGGAGAATCTTTTGTGAAAATTTGAGTAAAATCGGTTAAATAACATAGCCATAATAAATTTTTTAAAACTTTAGTAATTTTTTTCTCGGAAAGTTGGCAACAATGGATATTAATAAAATTATATAATTAATGGGAGCACTAGGGAAATGTTTTCTGAAAATTTGAACAAAATCGGATAAATAACGTAGCCAATATGAATTTTTAAAAACTTTAGTAATTTTTTTCTCGGAAAGTTGGCATTACTGAAAAAAAATAAAACCACATGACCATCTTGGGTACTAGACAAATTTATCCTGAAAATTTCATTAAAATCGGTTGAACCGTCTAGGAGGAGTTGCGGCCACAAAATTTTGACTTACGACCGAGCGAGCTGACGACGCACACACATACACCCACATAAACTAAGTTCAGATTCGTCATCTAGAGGCTATATGAAGGATTTCTATACAATTTTTTTTTTTTTTTGAAAATGTTACAGACACCGTACCAAACGCTTTACTACTTTTCCTTGCAGTCAAAGTAGTAATAAACAGAACTTCAACCTAAAGCATTTTTATTTTAATATAATGAACTCTGAAAGATTTTTTCACTATTTAACTATTTCATTCTGTAATTTTATTATAATGTGCACAAGAAAAAATATACCAATTAGACTTTGGAAGTAACTACTTTCAAGTCTGATTAATTAACGTAACATTTGAGTAAATTATTTACTTTACTCCTTTTTATTAAAAGTTAGAAAAATATTTCGTTAATATTAATTTCATAATATAAAATATGTATAGTTTAGAAAAATTATTTCTATACGTTAAAATAAAATACAAAAATAAATTTTACTTGTTACGATAAATTACTTTAAAACCTTGTTAAATTTGTAAACTCTTTTTAAATCTTGGGAGTTTTCCTAATTATTTTTGGATTATCCTTATAACACTGCATTTACATATAATAATATTTAATTACAATTCACAAAATTTTTATTTAAATTTAAAAATTATTTTAATTTATTTCACTTGGGTGTACAAAAATTTAATATTTCAATAATTTTTGTAAAATTATAATCACAAATTTACTAACATCCTATTTGACTAAGTTTTCATATTTTGTGTTTATATTTAGAAATTAAAATAATAAATAACTAAATTCCACTACATTTTTATCTGATATTTGTAACTAATTGAATTCTACATAACTAATTAATTTTGATTAAAGAACAAATTAAGAAATATTTCAAACATTTAACATTAATCTGTCATTTTTAAATATTTACTTAAAATATAGAAATTGTAACTAAAATTACTAAGTACTGTAAAACTTTGTTAGTTGAAATACCTTATGATATTATAATTTTAATTTTATGTCAATTTATTACATTTTATTTTAAAAGAAAATTTTATTATAATTTCGTAAGTTTATATTGCACAATTAAATATTTTCGAAAAATATTTCGTATATTATTAGGTATAAATATAATATGTATTTTCTCGACTGTTGTGTAATGGTACAATTGTCATAAATATTGTTCTCGATGATGGCCTCAGTGAGGTCGAAATATTGAACCATATTTTACTAAAATAAAATAAAACTATTGACTGATGCCCGAGTAGTGGTTTTTTATTCTTATTAGGTAAATTCTAATTACAGTATAATTAATTCTATAATGACATTTTCACAATAATTTGTTTTCAAATATGAATTTCACTATTTCACAAAACAAAAATCAATCGCCATTTTGTTTCCATCTACACTCTAAAAAAAATTATGTAATTATACCTACAAACCATGAGACAATATGATGCCCAGTATTTCTAGGTATAATTACTCAACTACTGTAATTTTACATAATTGTTTAAAAATACATAATATCAGAACTATTACAAACATTATGTAATATGATATTACCAACGAGATGCTGTCAGGAATTTTCCATAAATAGGTAAAATTTGTTTAGTTCTGTAATTTGATTGTTGGTATAATTACCTACATTTCTAAATTTACGTGAAGAATGTATTTTGAGATGAATGAATAATACTTAAAATATATTATTATTATTACATAAAATATGTTATTATTTTAATGAATTATTGCAGATATTAATATGCAAGCTGTAATATTACATAATTTAAGAAGTTATACCACCTTAAGTATGTGATGCAATTTGCAGAAAGTAAGCAATTATTAGGTCATTTTTACTTACTTTAATGATTATTAAGAATTATGTAAAAATTACAGAATTTTGAGGTAGAAATACAGAATATTTATAGTGAAATGAAATTATAAATTTTTTATAGTAAAATTTTCTTATTTTTTTCTCTAATTTCGCTATTTTATTTTACAGTGTAGTGACTTTAATTAGGTACGTATATTAGCTCCATTTATATGTGGAGCCACTCTTAAAAAACGCAGAGTCCACTTAAATGTAATTTTGCGAAGTTTTTAATTCATCTTAAATTGTTATAAATATTTTTTATCTGTTAAATTCATAATATTAATGTGTCTAAATAGCAATAAATATAAAGAAATAAAATAAAAAACTATGCATAAATTTCTTGAAAAGCGCAAATCCAAATTTATAAGAATTGGTTAAATCGGCTTAAGACTATAGCTCTTTTTATGTAGGAGTAGTTTCTAATAATTTATAAAATTATATTTACTAAAATGACACAAACTTTATTAAATTCCTTTGAAATTCCTGGAAAGAAAATAAAATTACGAAATAAAAACAAACCAGGAATTGAAAAATAAAAATTTTAACTCTTCATTTATTACGAATCACATACACGCCATCATATCCAAAATGAAAGTGGTACAAGTATATCTAATTATAAAGGTTTTAAAAAAAATTTACGCGCAATTTGGTTCGCTTTTATCCCGGAAACTTTATTATCTCTCTAGCAGACAAGTCACGAACTACAAACTTGGTTAATGAGGTAGCTCAATGCATGTGTATTGCACCCTCTAAGAGCCAAATGGATAAATTTTTTCACATGTTCTTGTAATTTTAAAAAATTGACACTACTTTTATTATTTTAAATAAATTAATGTTATTGTAGTTAATTTTCTGTGAATTTTTGATATTAAATATAATAATGGTTTACAATCAAGATCAAAGACGTGCTTTTATTTAAAAAAAATGTTTGATATAAGAGCCATAATAAATGTGGACGAAATAAAAGTTGCTTATCTGGATATACATGTTTGGCGGAAACTAATTTCTGCTTAAATCGAAAGAGTTTGTACCACACCCTTATGGGTATATGGCGTGATTTTGTATGTATGTATTTACTTCCTACTGCTTATTAGGCATTTTTAAAAACATTTAAAAAAATCATATATAACAAAAAAATATAAAATAGACAAATTATTTTATGAGGAAAATATTTTTTGTCACAAACTACGACTGATGAAAAGATACTTTTTTTCACAAGTTTCTTTCTCAGAATGACTCGAATTTTGAAATCGGCTAAAATAATTTTATTAAATTTATTTCCAATGTTCTATGTTATTTTCTAATAAATTTTTCATTGTAATTCAAGAAAATAATATAAAATAAGATACAAAACATGATCTTAATTCATACATTTTACATTTATTTGTTTTTTGCACCGTCAATTTTTTAAACTTATCTTTTAACATTTTAATTTTTGTATTTTGTAATAAAATTTTAATCTTCGTATTTGTATTTTTGTATTTTTTACTACTACTACTAGCGTTAAGCGAATCAAACGTAAATCGGGGTCAAAAAAATACAGTTAAGAAATACATATACATACATACATAGATTCTGGGACTGACAATGACGTTTAGCAGCGCTATTGCTCGCGATAGTTTAGTTGTTTGTGATGTATACCTATATGTACGTATTATAAATAAAAATTATTTTTTATAAAGAAACTATCTAAATTTGTTTGATTTTTGTTTGTTTTTTTGTTTGTTGCCTAAAAAACCAACGGCGTAGATCCACGCTATAAAAGAGCGTAATAGCGAATAAGCGTAAAACGGGGCGACGTAAATCGGGGTATTAGTGTATTATATTTGCATTTGTACCTGTTGTAATAAGAATGACAAATATTATAAGACAAGTATAAAGTAATGAGACATTGTTTCAATTAAATAATATTCCCGCCCTAAAAACCACACACAATCTTTAAAATATTTAGGTACTAAATTTAGTAAATGGTTTTAAATATTCGCACGCTTAACTGATTTATTTGTAAATTTAATCGTCAAACAGAAATATAAAATAAAACAGCTTTATGATATAGTTCTGTATTAATTTTTATAAATAATCGACTTTTCGACGTAGGTACTCCAGAACTATATTCTAAAGCCGTTTTATTTTAATATAATGAGTTCTGAAAGATTTTTACTATGTTGGAAATATAAAACTTTTTCTATCAAAACAAATTATCGATTCTTTCAAATTCGTATTTACTTTCATTTATTGTTTTTTTTTCTAAAAACTAATTTTATCAAAAGTTCTGAAATTTACAAAATAATTATATGTATGTACATATATAATTATGAATGAAATTTTAAAAAAAAATTCTTCCAATATTTTGTTTTATTTCTGTAATAATAATAATTATTGTACATATATTTATTGTAACATTTACTTTGCAATACATACAAAAATTATTCCTGTACTGTGCTATCGTAAATTATTTTTACTAATAATAATTATAACACATAATTAAATATAGTAAAATGTAAATGCATTTCTTCGAAATATATTCTTGTTTATCTGACAATGAGACAAGTATCAAAAAAACAGAAGTAAACTCTTATGAACAAAAATTCTATTTCACTTGGTCCAATATTCATGTTATCCTAATACAATTTCATTAAAAAGTTTTACTTCACTAATAAATTTTAAATATTTGTGTGCAAATTTTTGCAACTGAAATTGCAAGCATACAGCCTGATTCAGAGTAAGCGCCTTATTTTTTTTTAGCCACACTATGGGTACTACTTTCAAAATATTTGGCAGTAATATGTTTCAGGACATTCTCTACACGATGGTGATATCAGATTTTCAATTGGACGAATCATTTCAAAATGGCGACGTTCAACTTTTTTTTTTAAATGGGATGCCATAATTTTTTTATTATTATTGAGATCCTAAAACCATTCTTTTTACGATAGTATTTCGTTTTTCTTAAAAATTCATTTCTTTCCCTATCAAAAAGCAAACTATCATTTTAATCTAGTAGCGCATGTTATGTTATTTTTGTCCAAATATCAAGTAGCGGTAGACACAAAAGAAACAATTAAACTTTATTTTGTCATCTACATTTACTTTTTGAAACTCAAAATTAAAAATTTACATCAAATAAAAATTAGGTATTTAGAAAAATTGCTCGAAATGTTTTCCTTCTTTTTCAATACATAAATTGAAACGTCGTCCAATGGTGGTGTTTGACGTTTGACAACTAGTTTGTCTACCGCTACTTGATATTTGGACAAAAATAACATCGGGTGTAAAACATTCATGCGCTACTAGATGAAAATGTTAGTTTGCTTTTTGATAGGGAAATAAATGAATTTTTAAGAAAAACAAAATACTATCGTAAAAAGAATGGTTTTAGGATCTCAATAATAATAAAAAAATTATGGCATCCCATTTAAAAAAAAAAAAGTTGAACGTCGCCATTTTGAAATGATTCGTCCAATTGAAAATCTGATATCACCATCGTGTAGAGAATGCCCTGAAACATATTACTGCCAAATATTTTGAAAGTAGTACCCATAGTGTGGCTAAAAAAAATAAGGCGCTTACTCTGAATAAGGCTGTATAATACTTAGTGCTGTGCAACTCGATGATCTATATAAAATATTTCAATCTCAACTTCATACAACTCCTCGCTATTAATTAGTGAAGCACCCCAAATTTATTTGATAAAGACTAGGATATTTCATATATAATTAATATATTATATAATTATTATATAAACTCAAATACTACAAAACACATGAACGAAAAAAAAAAATGCCGCAAACGTATTTCAACTGCTACTACATATTTTGATATTTTTTTAAATACAAAATAATTATTAATAAAACATATAATAATTTTCTTTTACAAGTAATATTATTATTTATTTCAACTTAAAAGCAGATTTACAAAACGTATTTTAATTAACATTTGTGAAAACATAACTATTAAAAATAATAATAAATATATTCCAATACATATTAAAATTAAAATGTTATTTCTTTTGCTGAAAATTAACTGAATATCCTCCCGAGTTTGGATCTTGATTTAATTGAAAATTCTCGGTTGATAAACCAAATGGTTTTAGAATTAAATTTCCCAAATCTTTTAATTTCCCTGTAAACATCCAAAATTGTTATTAAATTGCAATATAATCTATTGTGGTGAAAATTTAAACAAAAAGAATTTAAGAAATTCGCATAACCATTAAATTAATTAAAAGTAAAGCTAAATACGTATTTCAGAAATTAAGTTTCCATTATTAGTAGCAAATTAATAGGAATGAAATAAATACAGTTGAACCTCGGTATACGACTTTAACCAGTTCCTGATGTTTGGACTTATACCGAATAGGACGTATACCAAACCAACCTTTCCCATAAGAAGTAATTTAAGGCCATTTCAAGGCAAACAAAAGGCTATATTCAGACAGGTGGTGGGAATAATTTTATATTCGATTTATTCGTTTAATACTTTACATATTTATGGGAACTAATTATTGGAAAAATTAGCTAATTTATGTACAATTAATAATTTAATAACAATTTTTATATATTTACAGAAGTAGCATATATAAAAAAATTAATCAAATATTTTATTGTCAATATTTTCTTTGTTTATTATTTTGATTTCCAAAAAATATATATGTTGTTAATTGTAATAAAGATTAATCATATATTTTTTTTAAATAAAATGTATGTGTGAAATAAGAGAAAATCGCATTTTTCAAGGAAAATGATGAAAATTATTTTTTACAAATAAACCACACATACAAAAATTCTGAAATTAATACATAAGTGCTATAATAACAAGTAACAACATATATATTTTTTGGAAATCAAAATAATAATAAACAAAGAAAATATTGACAATTTAATATTTGATTAATTTTTTTTATATGCAACTTCTGTAAATATATAAAAATTGTTATTAAATTATTAATTGTATTAAACGAATAAATCGAATGTAAAATTATTATTTTTTGTAGCTCTTTGTTTGCCTTGAAATGGCCTTAAAAATGATTAATCCGTTCTCATGTAAAAAAAAAAAAACTCTTGATATATTAATGGGGTTGTAAAATAATTTTTTAGTTTTCTGTTGCTTTTCATTTGCCTTTTTGCAATTCATGATTAATAAAAATAATAAAATTTTACTTAAAAATTAAAATCAGAAAAAATTTAACAAAGTTATAGATTCTGACACCGCGAAGGTCTAGTCTGGTCTAATACATCGAAAGAGCAGTACATACACCAACCAACGACTCTCCCCACCAGAAATTACATAGTTTCAAACCAAATGAAGTCAATATAAATTCGTTAATAATGCAGATATCACAGTGCTACTATATACCGAACAAAAGTCGTATACCGAGTAAAATTTGTTTCGCCCAAACTGGACGTATTCCGAATTGGACGTATTCTAAAGCAGATGTATACCGAGGTACCACTGTATTACCATGAAATAAGCATTAATGTGAAATAAGCTACTGAGAATGGGAGCTTAGCTTAGGAAATACGTATTTAACTTACTTTTAATTAATTTTGTGATAGCTGGAAATTTTCTAAATTATTTTTGTTTATACAAATTTGTAAATATTTAAAAAAACAAAACAAAAATTAATATACCTAACATTTCGGTCTTCATTTCTTCGTTACGTTTCTCAATTTTCTGACTTAACACAAAAATTGTATGTTTAATTTCATTATTAGATTCATCTAATGTTTGCAACTTTTTATAATCTTCTAAACTTTCATCCAATTTATCCATTTCCTCATAAAGTTTTGCTCTCCGATATAAAGCTTTTACGTAATTTGGATTCAATTCTATTGCTTTTGTACAATCATCTAAAGCACTTTCTCTATTATTAAGCTTTATTTTACTTGCAGCTCTATTTGCATATAAAACCGAACGTTCATTTGAATAAGCAAGTGGACATAAACGTAAAGCTTGCGTATAAATATCAATAGATTCTAAATATTTGCCATTTTTGAATTCCTCATTGCCCTTTTGCTTTAACGTATCGCTTTCTTCTTTACGATTTACTTTATCTTCTTCACTTAATGCTTCTTCTATTGTTTTTAATTCTGCTTCATCGATGAAATCATTAAACAAGTTTTTTCCCTCACTGTCTGTTTCTTTATCTTCTAAATCGGAATCATTATCTAAAATTGCAGTTGGATCTTCTAAAACATCCGTATCCTTTATATTACTATCTTCTAATTCTTTTGTTAATTCTTCAACAATTTCTTCATTATTTGGATTATTTTTTAAATGATTTTTTGGAGAGTCTGACATTGTTATTCAAGAAAACTGTAACAAATAATCTTAATTAACAAAACTTTTGGCTAATTATTGAATTAATACATTTATTTAATTAATATATGAGAAAATATAGTTTAAAAACAATTACATGATATTGAATTAAAACATAAATAATTTTAGGTTAGAACACGAAATGTCACTCTCACTTGTAACAACTGAAGTTAGCATATAAACGGTTATTTACTTTTATAACAAAATAAAATTGTATGATAAATTGTTTATGTGGACAGTTATCTTTGTATAGAAATTAAATTAATTACATGTAATATATGTAGTACTACTATCAATGTACTTTATTTAAATAAGAAATCTTTCATTGAAAGAATACAAAATTACAATAAACAGCTATATATATGTACATACACAAATTATTTTACAAAATATTTCATTAATTTGCAGTAATATATTTATCGGTTTTGTACATTTCATAGGCAAACGTTTCCGTAATATTCGGATCAAATTCAAGACCTATGTAATCAATTTCTAAACTAAATGGACCGTTTATTTTATCACCGGCTGATATACCAAAATTTGTTACTTTATTTAACGGAATCGGACCCTGCTTATCTTGAACTCGACCTTTCGATGCTAAGAAAAATTTAGAGAAAGGTATCTGAAAATAAAAATAGATTGCAATAGTATTTGTATTAGATTCTTTTTTAAAACTTTATAAACACCTTAGATATCTGCCAGTACGGGCCACCTCTAGTAAAAAGCACATAATGAAAAACATCATTCCAAAGAACATCAAAATAACCTGTACATGATAAATTTAACATGTATGATCTACCATCACCTCGCACTCTCATTACTAAAACATTATACGTAGTCCAATCCAAATACGAATCGCGTTTAAATGACTTTCTGGCACGCACTGATCTCATGTTGCAATAACCTGATCTTTGAACACGACCGTCTTTCGGAACTCGTGTATTTAATTCCCCTTTAAAAATCAATAATTCAACAATAAATATGAAAACATAAATTAATATATTTACCGGAAAATAATCCTTTTCCATTATTATTTACTGTTAAAGAACAAGAACTATAACCTTCATTATGATCTCGGTCACTGGTTGTCACCCATTTATTTAAGCATGCTGGTGAATTGAAGTTCCATATAATATCAGTCTCTCCTACAAAAATACTTTTAATACATAATTAAATATATAAAATATATACATGAATAATACCTGGCCGATAAACAGCAATTGGATCCATTTCAAATTTTTCTTTCATTTCATTTGTCCATAACCCAACTTCATATTTTAATTCTTTTAATCCGTCTCGAATCATTTTAGTTTTGGAAATATTTTTCCGTTTGTCTGGATCGCTGTAACCACTTTTTGGGTCTTTTTCATAAAATAATGCGTTCATGCATTTCGATGTGTGTAAATTATAAGTTGGGTTAGAAATTAAAGTAAAATTTGATTTTCTAAAAACATTTCCTATTATTCGTGTATATGATCCTAAACATGCCATATTTTATTATCAATGTCAAATAATTAAATTTAATTTATATTTATTGTATTTGTATTATAACCTAACTAATAACATTTTGACATTTACTAAAGTGAACATAGCGACATTATATAGCGTACGAGAAACAGAAATGAGTAATCATGGTTATTGTTATTATAATAAAATAAAAACTTATTTGTAAAATAAATTAATTATATAAATTTTGTATTTGATTTTAAATAATAATTAACGTATAATTATTATAAATAATATAATATAATATATATTTTTATTGTATATGAAAATTCTTTCTTTTTGATTTCAAGTAATAGATGGCAGGACATGTACTAAAATTTCAAACTAGTGTTTGAGTTGTGTTTGACGTTTCGTTTGTCTGCAAATATTTATAAATTTTATATTAATAAAATATGACGCCAAAACGGAGGGTAAGTTATATTATATGAAAATTAACAAAAAAAATATTATAATATATTTCAGGCTCCTAGTAGGAGTTCTTCTGAATCGTCATCTGGTTCTTCTTCTGATAGTTCAAGTAGCAGTTCTTCATCAAGTGGTTCTGATTCTTCATCTTCCAGTGACAGCGATTCTTCAACATCTCAGGAAGCTCCTCGACCTGTAACAAAACATACACCTAATTCAGAAACTAAAAAAAGTGCTCCAATTAAAACTAATCAACGGAAAAGTACAGATAGTACTAGTAAATCTAGCACAAGTAAAGTAGAAGAAAAAAGTGGCACTAAAATTAATAAACCATCACCTGTAAAAGCACAGAAAAGTAAAAACAATCTTGTATATTCTTCAGATGATGATGAATTGCCACCAAAAACTGCAACAACTAAACAACCGCCAAAAAGAAAAACAACAGCTAAACCTAAAAATTCCGCCACAATTACACCGAAACCAACTCAACCTAGTAAGCCAGTTCCAGCGAAAACTACAGCTAAAAATGTTTCTAAACCTGCACCGAAAAGTTCCGAAGTTAAAAATGTTTCAAAACCAATTGATAAAGCTGATAAAAAACCGAAGAAAAAAAGTATTTTTTCACCTGAAAATAGTTCCGAATCGGACACACCAACAAACACAAGTTCTAAATTACTTGCCATGAAAAGTCAAGCAAAAATAGTTCCAACACAAAAACCGCGTCCTAAAGCTTCACCTCGAACGGTTGAGAAACCAAAGACTAAAAGCGCAGTAAAGGAAGAGAAAAAACCGGTTGCTGTTAAATCGAAACCGTCCGTTACTTCTGCCAGTTCAGCTTCAAGTGAATCAACCGATAGTAGTTCAAGTTCCGATTCTGATTCGAGTGCCGATTCGGAAGAAACGAATAAAACACCGAAAAAATCGGCACCCTCGAAAAATGCCGACAGCGAATCCGGCAATAACAACACCAGTACTACTAATAAAACATTTACGCGTAAACTAACTCGTTCGGCAAGTACGCGCAAATCGAAACATTTAACGGGAAAGACAATTTTCAGTGATACCGATTCGGATACGGAAAGCACAAAACGATCCTTAAGTCGTAGTCCCGTTAAGCGTGCACCAATTTCCACGAAAGGAAAAACGAAAAATTCTAAACGTAACGATGCGAAATCGCGCGGCATCGATACTGCAAATATTATCGAAGAACGAAAATGTCCACTTGAAGGTTGCGACAGTATTGGACATTTAGGCGGACGCCAGGATAAACATTTTACAATAGAAGCCTGCCCGGTATACCACAATGTTACAGTACATATTTGTAAAGATCAGTATTCAGATCGAAAGAAACGCGACGAAAATCGGAAAAAGGCATTGGACAGTCCGAAGAAGTCACATCCGACTCCCGAACAAAAATTGTATTTGCAGAAAATTAAAGATTTACGATCGAAATTTAAACCAGACAATACTGAATTATCGAAAGAGGCTGCAATGGATAAAAGTCGTGAACCAGATGTATCCAGCATTGTTCCCGATTACGACTTGAAATTATTCCGAGATGCGCAAGCATTTGCAAGCGAAAAAATTGAAGGTGATTTGAAAACATTGCCGTACACAAAAGGTACGAAGTATCTCGAAATGGGCAAATTCGAAATGGAAGTTTGGTATCAAAGTCCGTATCCGGAGGATTATGCTCGCTTACCGAAACTGTATCTGTGCGAATATTGTTTGCGTTATATGAAATCGCGTACAATTTTACAAAGACATGTAACGAAATGTGTATGGCGGCATCCGCCCGGTGAAGAAGTTTATCGGAAAGACAAAATTTGTGTGTGGGAAGTTGATGGGAAACGATATAAACAGTATTGTCAGAATTTGTGTTTATTGGCGAAATTTTTCTTGGACCATAAAACTTTGTATTATGACGTTGAACCCTTCCTGTTTTATGTTATGACCATTGTTGACTATGAAGGGTGTCATACTGTTGGTTACTTCAGTAAGGTAAGCTAATTTTTTTTTGCAATTTTATGGACCGGCTGCAGAAAACATTGTTAAACTCTTTTTAAGTTAACTGAGCAGGGAATGAAACACTTCAAATATAGTTCCCTAGATAACTTATCGATTAAGTTAACAATGTTTAGAAATAGTTGTTAGTAATTGTTTGCATGTTATATAATATGTTAGATCTGTTTGTTTTGTTACTTTGAGTTTGTTATTTATTTCCATTTATTTCAGTATTAATAAAAATTGCCAAATTGTTATTTATTTTCATTTGAAACAAATGAAAACGGTAACTTTTGTTCAAATTTTATTTTAATGTTATTACTTTAGCTTCTTCAATAATTATTTAAGGTGCGCAATTTCGAAGAAACTATTTTCTTCAATAAATCTGTTTGTTGTTGTTTCAGTACACTTCATTCTTATAATCAGGGTGTATAACGGGCGTGAAAAACGGGAAAAGCGGGAATTATACGGGAATTTTGTTACGCGGGAAAAAAGCGGGAATTATGCTAGGAATTTTTTCGTTGTGCGTAAATTTTTAAAAAATTTGTAATATTTAAGGATTTAGAACAAAAGAAGCGATCGATAATGGAAGATCTTCATACAATTTCAGAAGAAATAAAGAAAGAAGATGCAATTATAATTTGATGATTGCGATAGTTCATGTTCCAGGCTGTAATTTTTATAAATAAATATAATATATGCAATAAATAACTTCGATTTAACACTTCTGTAACTTCCTTTAACGTTAAACTTGTATATTTACATACGGATTTTTTTTTAAATATACGGGAAAAAGCGGGAATTATACGGGAAATTTATTTCAACTTTCCGTTATACACCCTGTTATAATAAATTTATTTGCAGAATCTATTTTGGTAGAAATATTATTTGATACTTAAACTATGTATATATAAATATAATTATATAATGCAATTTGTATAGTTACATTTGTATTTGGCGCCCGCGAATTAATGTGTATAAAGTTAACTCTTACGCGATAGATGGCATTGTAAATTTTAGCATATTTTTAAATGAAAAAGCATTTCTAATAAATTATTTATTTATAGAAGTAATATTTTTATTAGATAGTTTATGAAAGAAAAAAAATAATTGTAAATATTTTAGTTATTTATTTTTGTAGTTTAACTACTCACTACTAGATGGCGCTAGCTGTCCGATACGAGACATTGATTTTCAAAATACTAATGTTTATTACAAAAAGTGATTTCATAAATTTTTATAATACAAATTCGTAATTTAATAAATATTTGGAATATTTATATGAAGTTTTTGCTTAATTTTGAGAGATTTTTTTCGTGAGTGACATTGGTGGTAAATACATCCGTTATATAAACCCTCCCCCCTCCCTGCACCCCTGCGCACCGTGTTATTGAACAGTACACGACGACACGTTACGCTCACACAAACGTTCTTCACGTCTCTTGCATCACCACACCTCTTGCCCATCCGTCCAGATCTAACTTACTCCTCTACACCGAGCAGTTTGTTGTCTGGCGTTGCCCCCCCCCCCTCCTTGGCCGCACCGCGCGCACGCTATGGCCACGACCCTGGGCCAGACGTCTAGGTCGACGACCTGGCCACATTAATAATCGCGTTGACTGAACGCGCCGCACCACGACGCCCCGTTATTATAGCGTATAGACGCTGCTGCTGCTGTTGCTGCTGCTATGGTGCATTGCATACGAACTAGCAAATATAGCGTTCAACACTTTGTGTTCCATCGATCTATAATCGTATCATATTGTTGGTATATAGAGAGAAAAAACAATATCGCATCATATATAGAACCCCCTTCCCACCCCCGCGTATCATTTTTGTTTTGTCGTTTGTCGATACTAGCTTGTTTTGACGTCAGTGGTTGAAAAGTGTTGTATGCAATATGCTACTATACTCGATTTTTATTGGATTTTTTTTGTATAATATATGGATATTATTTTGATATTTTAATTTTATGTGCTTATTTCTAACAGTTATTTATGTACGTATAGAATTTATTGTAAAATAAAAATAGATATGAAATTATTTTAATTCAAAATCAAAGCTGCAGCCCATATCAAAACTTGAACCAAAAATAAGAACGAATTACGTTTTTTGAACCGAACTATTTATTCGAACTGATTCAAAATTAAGTTGGATCTACGTTTTACTGATATATAAATTCACTATGCTAATAAATAACTAGTTGAAAATTGCAGGAAAGTTTTATTTAGATATTCCAATTTTTTATATAACTAGTATGTACGTAAATATGAAATATACATATATAATTGATAAAAAATTCTCCAAATATTATGATTTTATTCTATGAGAATTTTTACAGTAACCTACAAGTTTTTACATCAATGATCTCATCTAATATTTTATTTTATTAAAAATAGGAATGACAGTGGGCGATTGAATTTATTTATATAGTGAAAAAAAATTATTCAATTTTATACATATTTTATAAGGAAAGGAAAAAATTGGTGAAAATAACCTTGATAATTTTTGGCAATTTTGTCACATATTTAAATAATAAATTATTATTTCCTTTTTTTTTTATTGTAAGTATAGGAAAAATTATCTATCACTTTTAATTTTATTGACAAAAAAAAATTAGTTTACTCGTGTGACCAAGGTTTAAAATGTTTTTTTGATATAACGAAATCTCTTAAAAAACAGTATAAATTATTAAATTGGAAAATAGTCGACTGGTAAAATTTAATAAATAATAAGTAATAGAGGAAATTTTTATTATCTATGCCAACGTTTCGGCAATCACTATTGTCTTCTTCAGGGCTCTACATGTATACATAAAAATACATTCATATATACATATATAATAATATACAGAGCAACTGAACAAAAACACACTTACAGCAAAATATAATTAGCTGATGTTACATGTATGGAACATAATTAGCGTTTAATATTATGTAACGCAATTTATATTCCGTATTATCCGTATAAATTATATTGACAGAAAAAAAATGAAAACATTATTGTCTCTATTAATACAATAAGAAAAAGTTACTATAAAATAGTTTAAATAATTGCGACCGTGATTGCGAGGATAAAGGATAAGAATTTGTTGTAATTTAGTTTCTAATAGGGTACCTATTTCCTTTAGTCGGCATCGGCATTAATTGTGCAAAGATTAAATTTGTTGGATGGGTTGGGCATTTCTAGTGTAAAGAATTTTGTTATCTGGGAATCATGGATAACAGTTATATCATTTTAAATAAAAACTGTTTTAGGATAAAATTTCTTTAATCCAGTTGCGGATCCTAAGACCATAATACAAAATATATACAAATATATATTCCACACAACAATTATTATTAACCCACCTTGCATACAGCTATGCATATAAGGTGGGATAATAATTTTTTTGTAGGCTTAAAACTTCTTAATAATTATTTACCTTTACCTAAAAAAAAGGCTTTAATCTGCTATTGCTGAACATGCTTTAGAATATCTTCATGATGTAAAATTTGAAGATACAGTAATAATTGCTAGACCAATTAATATTAGCAGTAGATTAATAAGAGAAGCGATAGAGATTTATAAAGAAAAGAATAACATTAATCACTGTGAAAGCACTGAGTTAAATAAAATTTGGCTTCTATTAATTAAAAATCTATAATTCTTATGATCTAGTTACTTATATGTTACCTAGTAATTTGTTCCTACATACTGTTATTTACTTTAATTTTATTGATAAATTTTGACCTGATGAAGACGAGCGTTCAGTTTCGTCGAAACGTCGTTATAAAATAATTAAACAGAGTTTTAACCTAAAACAGTTTTTAATTTAAAACAATGAGTTCTGAAAAATATTATACTATGATTATATAATTAAATAGTTACTGAAAAAAACCAATACTTATTAACGTCAAATTAAGATAATTTAGTATTATACCTTCTACATACGACAAAATTTAATGCTGCTATTCTGGTCACTACATTTAAATTTAAAGATCTTTGGCAAAAAAGGTTTTAACTTAAAGAAATTTAAAAGCAATTCCGAATATTCATCTTTAAGCGTAACCATTTCAATGATTCTATTTGCTATACTAGCAATGTATACCGGGTGTATACTTGGTTTATGCAATATAGGAAAAACAATGTTATTTTTTTAACATCGTAATTCCTGCCTCCCCGTTAGTTTTAGAGAAAAATTATAAGAGACAAAAATTATTTAGAATTAAAAACTACATTATTTACGCTTAAAATAATTGTGATATTACGTCTCAGTAATTAATTCTTAATTAAATAAATATTATTAGTTTTCAGCAATATCAGACAGCCATGGACAAAACGCGAATGTATTTTGTTCACAAATGTCAGTGTATTGACAGTTGTAAACAAAATACATTCGCGTTTCGTCCATGGCTGTCTGATATTGCCGAAAACTGTTAATATTATTTAATTAATAATTAATTACTGAGACGCAATATCGCAATTATTTTAAGCGTAAATAATGTAGCTTTTAATTGTAAACAATTTTTGTTTCTTATATTTTTTCTCTAAAACTAACGGGGAGGCAGGAATTACGATGTTAAAAAAATAACATTGTTTTTCCTATATTGCATAAACCAAGTATACACCCGGTATATTTAATTTCCTACCTTCTAAAATTTTCTAGATATAAAAAATTACAAACATTCCTATATTAATCATGTAAATATTTTTCACAATGATTCTGTCAAGTGATCGAGTCTAATCTCAAAGTTAGCAGTTACAGCACCTTTAATGGCTATTTAAATTTACATTTAAAGTATTTAATTAGCGATCAGAATTGAAATTTACTAAAAGTTTTTTAAATTTAAAGATTTAAGCTAAATTGAATGACCAGAATAGCGGCATAGGCCTCATTCACATTGCGATTTTAACAGTGACAGTGTACTGCATTCCCATTCTGCTGCGTCAGTTAAAACCGCAGTCTAAATGTAACTTAAACCTGGATTACATTAGTAGAGTACACTAGAGCATACTTTTTCTCCAAATCACTCTACTCTACTAAATTTTGGGAAAATAACTGTTTACGTAAAGCTAGTGGTTTGGTAGAGAAGAGTTTACTTTAAAGTTTATTCAGCTTCTGTTTATTTCATTTTCGTACGTGATGATAACTTACGTTCATAAATTGAAAAATTAACACACGTTTTACATTTGATTATTCCACCAACAGGTAGTAGTCATGGGTCAGTGGTAGCGAATTGGACTCGGACCCCGAAGATCCCGAATTCACACCAGAAATTAAATTTAATATTATTTCTAGTATTAGAACCTTGCAGTACTGAACTGATATCGGCTGGTCTAAATGGTTTGAAATCCACTGTAAGCTGTACCTTGCTTAGCTGTAGGCTAACGACCCGCACCATTGACAATGCAAGTAAAATTTGTTAAGAAAGCTTCTCGAGCATGTAGCCTCATGTTTCGTCTAGGAATTACGGGAACTGATGATTCTATCATTACTCTACTCTACTACGGCAGTATTTCAGTAGAGTAGAGTAAGTATTGTGATGGGATAAAGGCGAGTAGAGTATACTATTCCACATGTGCAATTCACTCTACTCTACCAGTTACAGTTCTTTAGTACTCCCAAAATGTTCATATTGTGATAGTAATAGAATAGTACGCACTCTACTATAATACTCTACCAAATTGATAAATAGATATTATTTATAATTTATGGTTAAAGAATAATAGAAATCTTAAAAGAAATACAATTTATATTTAAATTGCAGAAGTTGCATTCATATTAGATAAAATTGTGAAATTTACAATACTCGTAAAACAGAACAGCAATATCACAATAATAAACGCGGAAAAATAATTTCAAACTAAAATTAATTAAAAAAAAAAAAATCAAGTAATTACAAAGGTAAATAATACTCATCGTCAGTCAAAAGTCAAAGAGCGATAAAAAAAAAACAGGGGTAAATTTCCTTTACTGTCTAGCATATAAAAACGACACTTGTTGTAGTTACATTTGCAATCGAACACGTATAGGTACAACGATGGTCATATAGTATCGTCACGACGTCAGCCCCCACCCCCCTCCACCCCCATAATCGATGATCAGACAGGGCGGCGGACGGACAGGTGATATGAGTGAATTTGAATTAATGTTCTGTTTGTCTGCTATGTTACCATGTACAAAGGGGAGGTGGTTGTATGATTCGACGCGACGCCTGGCGTCGATATATTGCTGTCTCTCTCGTTGCATATGCGTACGGTGGATACGTGTACTGTGCATTTTTAGAACAGGACTGGATTTAGGAAAAAATTTGCGGTTTTATTTCTGTAAATATAGTAAGAAATTATTTGATTTTTTAATAGTATTTGAGGAACATTTATAAATAGTATGAATTAATTTTTTTTTTGACAAGACAAGATATATGTATATTAATTTAAAAATATATTATTTTTTTAATATTTATATTTGTAAAAAAATAGGAATGAACATTTAAATCAAGTCAAAAATAATTTCGATTTATTTAAAATTTAATATAGTATAAAAATATCTTTCAGAATTCATTATATTAAAATAAAACGACTTTAAGTTGTAATTCTGTATTAATACTTATTATTCAATGTTTATCTTCATCAGGGAAAAATGATACAAATGATATTTACAGTAAATAAATAGAATATAGAAACCTAGTAACATGTTTCATTTAATTGGATATTTTAGAAATCGCTACATATGTATGCTTACTAAATAGATTTACTTTTTTACTATAGTATAGTATAGCTTTATATTACTTTTATAATACCTAAAAATCGATCGTGTCAGTACTAGGACCGAAATTTCTTTCAAGCGTAACAAAATATTGATATTACGTTACTATAATGTCTATGTAGAAGGTCATTATACTACTAGTAAAATAATATAACATTATTATACAGTAATGGTAGCAGCGCCAAACATGACTATACGGTGAAGTGTATTTAATCTGACATCTTCGACGTCCATACTGAAGTTTATTAGTTTGACAGTTGCATTGTTTATTTTTGCTTGAATTTATATTTGATTATTGAAAATATGTGAAAAAGTGCAAGTAATGCAATGTATACCGCTAAATTTGTGAGAAACTGACTACGCGATCAAAGAAACATTAATTCTGACAAATCACGTAATAAATATAAATAATGTATACATACATACATACATACTCACACAATTACGCCATGTACCCAAAAGGGTGTGGCACAAACTTTTTTCATCGTCCCGAAATCTGTCGCCTCCAAACATTCCTATCCAAACAAGGAACTTTCGCTTCATCCACATTCATAATTCTTCTCATACATGCTCTTTTATTCCTACTACTTGGAAACTTTTGCTCACGCAAAACACTCTCAATCATACCACTCCAACTACTCATCGGACGTCCACGCAAACGTATACCATCAAAATAATTCAAATAAATCTTTTTAACCAAACGTTCATTAGACATTCGCTCAACATATCCGAACCATTTTAACTGACTAACACTAACTTTTGCTACAACATTTTTTTTCAATTTCACACTCATCATACACTAATCTATTTCGTATCCGATTTCTCCTATTTACACCACATACCCCACGTAAAAATCTCGTTTCCACAGCAGTCATTTTGGAATTATGCTTTTGCAACCAAACCCAACATTCACTACCATGCATCAACGTAGGCACCAAAACTGCATTGTATATACTCAAACGGGCTTCTTTGGAAACATTTACATTCCTAGCAAAAGTTCCCAAAGCACCCAAACCTTACAACCAGCATTTACTTTCTTTTTAATTTTATATATTTAGTATTTTAATGCTTGTAGTTAGATTAAGGTTACTTGGTATGTATTTTTATTAATTTTTAGTTTAGTTTTATTTTGAAAACTTGGAAAAAATAGGATATGTCACTCGGAGCAGAATGTTATTTTTATGTTTCGCCCAGATTGCTTAACTTCGACCTTAAGTATCGACGCAACACAATAAAAATCGCTTTCTGCTTCTTGTAACATAATATACTATTTTCTATCGCTGTTTTGATTATATTGAAAATCATCATCATATAAGTTTCACTTGATGCATTAAATGACTGTAATAATTTCAAAGAATTTCAAATCAGGACAAAAATATAAAGCCATTAAGCAACACCAAAGCACCAATCTTAAGTGATACGCAGAACATTTGTGAGTGTGTGTGTGTGTGACTTGAATGAAATTTGACAGAACTAATAGAGACAGACTAATTCATTCATTTGAATTCGTTGTAGCGAGATGGCGACGGGCGAGACGAGATGAAATCTAAATTTATTTCGCGTGACGGCTGGGCGTATGCCGTGCGTGTAGCCAGACGCATTTTTCTATAACGTAAGTGTCTATTTTTGGGATTCACGCCTTCACTTATTCACTACTCAGATATTTCTCTATGCATATGTATCTAGAAATATTTATTAGTTCCGCGTATTTTGACGTTACAGTATTTTTTTTCTCTCTTCAAGATGATCTCTATAATCTGTAAACAACATTTTTGTTAATTGATGTTCATTTCGCTTAATATAGATCGTTCAAATTTGTGTTTAAATATAATAGATGACTGGCATCATGGTTATGTTATCAGCTGATTTGAGTCTGAAATATTATTTTGACTTTATATGAAATAGATGTGTTATGCAGAGATTTACTTGAATTACATTGAAATGTATAGATATATATTTATATTGTTTGAAAGGCTCATTCACACTTCCTTACTTATTTCAAAATTAGTTTTATGTTTTAGTCATAAGGCTATAGTGCCTCTGAACTGCACTATCTAATAGCTTGTAAAAAGGCAAAAAAATTGTTAATAAAACATTAATTGTCTCAATTTTTTGTCACAATAAAACCAAAAACAACTGATAAAAGTAAAATCGTGCATTAGATTTTTTTTCTAAGCTATATTCTATACTATAACAAGGAGGGGAGAAAGCAAAAATCAGTTTTACACTAGAAAAAAAAAACACTAGAAAAGGCACTAGAAATTTTTTACACCAAATTTAATTTATAAAGTTTGTGAACTCCACATTTGGTTTATTTACTTACACATTATATATAGTTTTCTTAGACACATCGTATATAATTGCCTCGTACAATGCATCTTTGTGAAATAATACAGCTTATGTAGAGAGAGAGAGAAAGAGAGAGAGAGAGAGAGAGAGAGGAGAAAAATACGTTACTTGTATACTATAATGGCGTAAAAAATCGCATTAATAGCTTTGAAAAAAATAAATAAAGTTTTTTTTTTTCGCCGAAATATTGGTTCTCGTCTTCTTGAAAATGTCAAAATGATATGAAAATGATGAAAATACTTCTCATACAGCATTCCCGTCGTAAAATCTATTTATCCAGCGGTTAGCTACAGTTTTGTGTGCGCCAACATAATATTTGCTATTTTCTACCGAACAACAATTATATTAATAATAATAGTATTGGTAATTTAGAGATAAGAGATACTTTAAGCGTCGATATATGATAATATTTCAGCAATACAAAAGAAAATTGTAAATCTTTCTATTTAATTTAATCAATTAATAACTTAGAGTTTTGCAAATATTTTAATTTCCACTTAATCGCAGTGAACTAATATATAATTAGAATATTTAATAAATTTAGAAAAATTGGGTTGGCCTTGCAGAGATACGAACTTGGGACTTCTTGCTTTTGCGGCAAAAGTTCTAACATCAGACTACAAGTCCACGACGAGGCAAATACATTTTTTCACATTTTAAATTTTCTAATTATATATTAGTTTACTGCAGTTAAGTAGAAATTGAAATATTTGCAAAACTGTAAATTTTATCACAGATAACATTGCTTTAATATAATTAATAATTACACTGTAAAAATATATCTTAAATTTATATAATTTATATAGGTGTTAACAGTAAAAATAACAACATTTTTTTTATGAAAAATTACATTTACAAAACGTAAAATTACATAAATTTTTTACAGAGTAAGTTATGGTTTTTTTTTTAATCAAACTCCTGTAGATATATTTTAGAATGTAAAATATCTAACCTATATGTTTATAAATGAAATTGTTTTTACTAAAATTGCATATTAAATGACTAAACATACATACATTTATTAACATAAACAATGACTCTTGTATTTTATCATTAATTGCAATTTAATAACAATTGTACGTATACAGGTGGTAGATGTTTTGGAATAAATTTGTTAATCTATATTCATGCATATTTCTGTTGTTTTGCTTTTTGAATTATTTATATTATTATTAATGATGTTTTTATTTCTTTTGTCGATGCATTATTTTTTTATATATTACGATTGTGAATTTTTGCGTTTAACTAATTTGTGCGTAATCTATTTTTAATTTTCTTTGTGCGTGTCGCCAATATAAATGAATTCTTGTTTGATTTTGATGAATCATTTTTATTTGCTTGTCTGTTTTTGTAATCTTTGCTGTCTTGTGCATTTATACGGTTTTCAAAGAAAAATCGAAATAGAATTAATCAACATTTTTCTTTTTCTTTGTATCTCTTGTTAATAATTCACAAATAATTTTGAGTTTATTTGTAGAACTAACTAATTGTTTCAGTACTAGTTTTAAAACGTATCATTATTGAACTTGTTTTCAATCCAGGAAATTAATTTTTTTCTCTTAGTAATAAATTATAAAAACAATTAATTACTAAGCATTTTAAAATAGTTCATTTAGATTTTATAATATTAGATATAACAAAAAAATCTGCTGCGACCATCACAGAACCGACTGTCATCGTATTAAACAAATTTATGGAATAGAGAAATTTTGAGTAACTATACTGTGGTCATGGTAACTAAAAACAAAACTGTCTTCACATATATATATATATATATATATATATATATATATATATAATATATATATATATATATATATATATATATATATATATATGCCACCTATTTACAGAATTTATGTATCATAAAAATATGAAAAAAATAAATAAAAGTTGGTTATAACTTGTTTAACAACTTTTCTCAAATATTTTGGTTCAAAATATCTCTGTTGCGAAATATTCGTAAAATACATACAAGTGACATCAGTAAATTACCACTTCCGATTGGCAGATCTTTACCAAAAGTTGATTAAATTGAGACATTTTCACCTCCGGAGATTAAAAATGAAATTTTATAACAATCCGTTCAGCCGAATTTGATCTACACGTGTCCACAGACCGACAGACGAATATCACACTAAAAACAGTTGATTCGTTTTACTATAAACCTAATTCGTGCTTATCTGTAAAAATGATTGGTATGATTACAATACTTCCCTTATCATATGTGATATGACGGTTGGTAAAAAGATTATAAATAGAATAATTATTTATATTTGATGAAAGACAAATGCAAAAATTTATTTTGAAACAAATGACTTAAACATTTTTACAAACAACTGAGGTAAGAAAATGAGCTTATATCTTTATTATATTTAGAAGCAAAATAGGTTTTCGTCTGATAATACAAATAATATTTGAGAAATCATCTCAAAAATACAATGTTTTATAATAAAATAATATTTTAATGTTGTACTTGCTTAATTAAATATAAATAAATTTATCTTTATTGCATTTATAAGTAAAAAAATTACAGTTGGTGTTTTTTTACCGGAAATTCCAATGTTCGTGCGAAGAGTTTGCGAATCTTGGACTTGGAACGGAAACTGTCATAATGACGACAATCTTAATAAACATCAAGCCATGTTACCACTCGTGTGTTTAGCATACTAATTCTGGTCGTAGAACTAAAGTCAAATTTTTTCCAATGTAATTTTAAATTTAAATTTAATTTTAAATTCTTATATTTTTTTTTGTTTTAATTTATTGAAGATTAGATTTTTATAATGAGTCACAATTTTCTTTTTGTTTTTTTTCTTTTTTTAAATTTTTAGCCATTTATTACATTCGTCTTCATTGAATCTGAATTAAAAAAAAAACGCAAAATTATTATAAATTAACAATTACTTGCAAAATGTTAAAACTAAAAATAAATTAAACAAAGCAGATTTTTTTATTTGTTATATTTATTTTACATTTTTGAAGATGATTATTTTTATACATTTAAAACTAAAAATAAATTAAACAAAGTAGATTTTTATTTATTTGTTATATTTATTTACTTTTTTGAAGATCATTATTTTTATACATATTTAGCCTTGTTTAGTGAATAATCAAATGTTGAAAGTCATTGTCAAGTTCGAAATTTTTGTTATCTGTAACATAATGTAATTTGATAATCTTGTTTAGACATTGTAAATATTTTTGAAAGATATTTTTCAAATTTTTGATAAATATAAAATACCGTTAATACAAGGTAACAAATAATATTTTTTAATCGTATTAAAATGTTGATTTTGTGGTAGTTAAAACAGGAAAAGAATTTTCTATTGTACTGAATACTGAAAAAATTATTTTCGCTAGTTTTTTGTCTAAGAGGAGTGAATGCAAAAGTCAGTTTTACACTATAAAAAACCAACAGAAGTCACTAGAAATTTTTTACAGCAAGGTGTTTAATTTAGAAAGTCTGTGTTCTTCACATTTGATTTATTTACTTACAAAAGAATTTAAAGCACACAAAACTCAAGAAAACGTGACAAAGCGATTATTTATAAAAATTAATACAGAATTATATCCTAAAGCTGTTTTATTTCAATGTAATGAGTTCTGAAAGACTTTTTACTATGTTAAATAAGCATTATTATCTATTGGATTAATAACTACTAGTTATTAGAAATTCAGAATATTTTTTCTTATTAATTTTTTTTGCTAAATCTAAACATGTAAACTTTGGAACGCAGCGAAACTAATTCCTGGAATTGTATGAATAGTTAATAATTTAGTGTGATACGTACATTGTCAATATTTACTGTGGCGCCAGTAAATTACTATTACCAAGCATATTATGATACTATTTTTAATTTTCGACGAAAATTTTTATTGATAATTATTTCTGTGACAGAAAATGTAAAAATACAAAATTTATATTATAGATTTTACATTTATTCTTTGAAAATCAGATATTTATTTTTAATTGTAAATATATACATAGGCGCCCGCAAGGGGGGGCAAGATGGGTCAGTTGCCCGCCCCTGGATTTCGGAACCAATTACCAATTTGTAACTTAGAAATTTTTTTTTATATTATCTAAATATAAAATTCATAAAAAAAAACAACTTTATAAAAAATATAGCTATGTTTTGGTCTTGCTCCCTCTTAGAATAATTTCTACGGGCGCCTATGAATATGTATCGTCCATGCAACAACAATATGTTGTAAGCCACAAAACCATTATTTTGCAGGAGATAGAAAAAACTTCTTGATTGCATTCGGATACGGTGGGGTTACGACGTAATAATAATAGCAAATTTATACCAAAAATAAATTTTTGTGGGCTACGACGTATTGTGTACTGCTGTATAAATGTGTCCTCTATTGGAAAATACAAAAAGTGATTTTGGCATATTTTGTGTGTTACGTTTTATATAATGTGTTTGTTTCAATATGGCCGCTGAAGATGTCAGATTAAATACACTTGACATTGTAGTTATGTTTGGTGCTGCCACCAGTGGTTTATATAGTAACTAACTGCTATACAATAATATCATTATTGTACTAGTAACATAATGACTTCTTTCTACATAGGCAATATGATAACGTAATATTAATATTATGATACGCTTGAAGAAAAAAATACATAAACAAAATTTACAAATCATTTTATTTAAAAAAAGAAAAGAGGATTTTTTTTCCTGTTTACTTATTTTCTATTCTGATGAATCTGCAATCCGGTTATTACGATCCCGAATAATCGAGTGTCTGCTATACTAGCAAAACTCAAAATCCAAATCCGACTCTGTGTTCAAACATAGCCGAAATGCACATAGGCACATATCTATGCAAGGCAGCTGTGGCAGCTACCACACCACAACACACCGTCGTGTATCGTGGCCATGGTCGTGGTGCGTTGTAACGCGATGACGCGGGCTGCCGACGTCGCGTCGCGTCGGCTCGCTCGCTTACTCCGCACGGTCGATACCTTGCACTACACATTAAATAATATACGTGCGCGCGTGTGCACCAGCCAAAATTCGCTGCAGCATTGCACCACACCGTTCGGCGCGGCGCGGCGCGGCGCGGCAAGCCGCATTTCGCATTGACGTGCTAAACTCACTAACTAATGTTGCCACAATATCCCATTATTATCGCCAATTATTACGATTCTAGGAATTTTTTTTGGATTTGACTTAGTATTATGATTACTTATTCTGCAAAATTTTCAATCTTTAAGGAATATAATAAATTTGTTATTGAAAATTTTATAAATATAATTTTTAAATTAATAAGTGACTCATTTGAAAATAATTTACCTTTACCAGAATATTCAAAATTTTGCAGAAATTAGATACTTGCATGCATGTTACAAGGACAAATTTATTCAGATTATATTACGTTTTGATATAAAACAAATCTCACAATATATAACCAATACATATGAGATTTCTGATGCGCGCTATTATTATATGATCCGAGCAAATTTGTCATTGAAACATTATGTGCAAGTGTCTAAATTCCATGTGTATGAACTTTATGAGCTATAGGAAGAAATAATACATCACATACTTATTAGACGACACTTTGAAAGAGTTAAACAATCGGTATTTACACGAGTACATATAAGGTTCGTTTCATCAGGCGGTTCCGATTCGGTTCTGGAACTACATAGAACTGATAATCGGAATTATGTGCGCATGCTTCAACGAGGAACTGTTCTGAACGGTTCAAATAAAAATTAGCCGATGAAACAGATTTGGAACTAAAAAGTTACTATTTTCTGCGCGCATTTATAAATTCTTCATTTATTTAATATAACTGGTCCTATATATGAGAACCACTACGAAATAAATTATTATGGGTAAATTAAATGAAAATGTTTTTGCAAATGGTTTAATTTTAAATGTAGAAACTAAAAGTGTAATACAAACTTAAATCCTAATGTAAACAAATAATATGATATATAATAATAATAATAATATAATATATAATAAATTAAATGAAAATGTTTTTGCAAATGGTTTAATTTTAAATGTAGAAACTAAAAGTGTAATACAAACTTAAATCCTAATGTAAACAAATAATATAATACAAACTTATTTTTGTAAAATATATACATTACGTTGTACACAATTATATATTTTTAACTAATTATTTTCTTTGCATTTGCAAGAATTTTTTTTTTCTAAAATGGAATTTTTTTCTTTGAGGATTTCATTCCGTTCTTTCATAAGTTTTATTTTTTCTTGTTCTTGCAATAAACGTTTTTTTTGATATTCTAAACGATCGTTTCGAATAAGCTGCAATACTGTTTGTTTTTTTTTAATATTTACTTTTCTAACTACCTCCCCACGTTCTTCAGAAGGTTTCCTATTTTCTGTATTTGAAGTACTTGGAACTTCTTGGATTTTTTCTGTATTAGTGGTTGTAGTTTCTTCGTTGCCCAGATTTTCTACATCCATGTCTGTTGGGATATGGACGGTTGAAGTACCCAACAACAGATCGGGGTTTATTGTTTTTCTTTTTCCCATTATTTCTTCCATTTCCTCGGCATATTCGAAAATCTTTCTCCCTCGCCCTGTGGATGTTTTGTTTAAAATATATTTTTTATAGTTGCGTTCCAGTACTTTCCACCTGTTTTCGCAGCTATTACGCGAAATGGAAGTTTTATTCTCTTCGGTTATTTTTTGGGCAATAATCTCCCACATAGCCTTTTGATTCTTAATTTTAAATGACCCTACTTGTTTTCTGGACTTTCCGTACAAATCAATTAATTGTTTTGTCAAATTAGTCGACCAAAACGTACATTTTGGTTCATGAATCAATTCTGGTTCCAAGTTTTGGACTTGCAACACATCGTCATTGATTATTAGAAATTCGCCAATTTCTAGAACAAAACAATACCTTTTATAATAACTGAAGTATATAGTTATAAAACATAATTATATTACAACTTACGTTCCATAATCTTCTTTCAAAGAAACCGCAAAAAAAAAAAACAATGAAAAATCAATTTAAAAGCGTAGGTTAGTTTTACCGCTGTCAAAGCTAAAGTTGGCTAAAGTGAGAATTTAATTTAATAGTTGTGCACATACGAAAAGTTAAGAAAAAATGAATCTTCGTATATGATCGTCACAAGTCGGCTAGATAAGGGTGTAGTTCTTTCCAGTTCTTGCTACTGACCGAGAATTGTTTTGAACTGTAAGGAACGGTTCATTTACAGTTCTAACGTTCGATGAAATAAAGGATTTTTAGTTCTAGAACTATCAAGTTTAGTTCGCAAATCTGATGAAACAGTTTTTCTGTATTGCGCATGTGAAGTAATTCAAGAACAGTTCAGAACCGCCTGATGAAACGAACCTATAAACTGCACGCGGAGGTTGCGTTTTAATCTCTAACCGAAATTTTGCATAGCGAAACTGCACGCCGGTTATTTCCAAAGAGATTAAGGGGGAAAATACATGTAAAAAAAATTTTTATCAATTTTTTTATTTTTGCATAAATCAATTGCTTGTATATTCAAGATTTATCGTGTAAAATATCTAAGCGATCGGAAATGCATTGACCGAGATATAACCTTAGATCTTACTTAAAACTTTAAATGCGTTTTATTCGAAATGGTATTTTTAAATTTGCGTACAGGATAACTCAATTAATTTTCATTTAAATGGATTTTAATATAGCGCGTCCGAAAAATAATTGAATTTTATTTTATGTAAATCAATAATATGATGAAAACATTAACATTAAATAATTTTTAGGGGTGTCCAAAGTCGAAAAAAATAGTGAATATTTGAACATTTTTTTCAGTCTGAGTTAAAATGATGAAATATCCGTTTTTTACTACTTTGACTGCAAGGAAAAGTAGTAAAGCGTTTGGTACGGTGTCTGTAACATTTTCAAAAAAAAAAAAAAATTGTATAGAAATCCTTCATATAGCCTGTAGATGACGAATCTGAACTTAGTTTATGTGGGTGTATGTGTGTGCGTCGTCAGCTCGCTCGCTCACTCGCTCACTCGCTCGCTCGCTCGCTCGCTCGGTCGTAAGTCAAAATTTTGTGGCCGCAACTCCTCCTAGACGGTTCAACCGATTTTAATGAAATTTTCAGGATAAATTTGTCTAGTACCCAAGATGGTCATGTGGTTTTATTTTTTTCCAGTAATGCCAACTTTCAGAGAAAAAAAATACTAAAGTTTTTAAAAATTTATATTGGCTACGTTATTTATCCGATTTTGTTCAAATTTTCAGAAAACATTTCCCTAGTGCTCTCATTAATTATATAATTTTATTAATATCCAGTGTTGCCAACTTTCCGAGAAAAAAATTACTAAAGTTTTAAAAAATTTATTATGGCTATGTTATTCAACCGATTTTACTCAAATTTTCACAAAAGATTCTTTTAGTATTTATATAATTTATGTAATTTTAACAAAATACAGTGTTGCCAACTTTCCGAGAAAAAAATTACTAAAATTTATTGTAGCTACATCATTTATTCGATTTTGATCAAATTTTCAGAAAAGTTTTTCCTAGTGCCCACATAAATTATAATATTATTAAAATACAGTGTTGCCAACTTTCCGAGAAATGTCAAAGTAGTCTCTATATGGGTTTACCCATATACTTCTAATCTTGTTTTTTTTAGTTTCGGTGGTTCATATAGAACAAAATACATCAACGAATAAATATCTTTAGGTAAAAACTAGAAAAAAATTTTTTTCAAATCCCCAGACTACGAAAATTTGGTCTACAATTTTAATGCGACCTCATTCCGGCTAGACTTCAAGGTCACCCAGAGGTCGGACACACATGAAAAAAATTGTCAATGAAGATAATGTACGTGTAATAAAATTTAAAAAAAATCCCGACATTTTATATCGTTTTGTTTCCCTAGTAAAAAATTCTAAAAAACCTCGATTTTTTAGGTAGTTACATATATTTCCCCGCTTAAGGGATTAAGATTTCAACCTAAAACTAGATAAGAATCGGACCACCGCGTGTCAATAATTTGTATATATTTATTATTATGTAAGTTACAGCTACCAATAAAACTATATTCTCCTTTATATATTTTTCTTATTTAATACACTATATATATATATATATATATATATATATATATATATATATATATATATATATATATATATATATATATATATATATATATATATAGGATCATATACCTAATCTAACCTATTTTCTATTTTCATAATATTTGGTAATATTAATTTATAATCTTGCTTATTATTATTAGGACAATACAATATTAATTTCAAGTTTACATTTAAAACTGTGTTAAATAATTTGAAAAATATGCTATAGAATAAACGAAAATATATTCCAAGACTCTTATAATCCGATAATCCGCTGGGATCGACTAGCCGTTGAACCGGCGTGCAGTTTCATTATTCAAACTTGGGATTTTCGATGGCAGCGTGCAGTTTATATGTTCCGATTTACACAACACTCTTTCTGTCCGTTTACATTTTATATGATTTATATTCAGTTTTCAGCCAAACTGTCTGACCGTTACTACCAAAACAATTGAAGATCTATTTACACTTTTTATAAAATGACATAAAAAAATCAATTTTCATCTATTTCTAATAAATAATAAAACGATTTTACATACTCTGGGAACGTGAGAAAGAAACATTGTGTAGGAATGGGGATTTTGATAACTAACAATGCATTGTAAGAAGGGAGAAATGGACAACGTTAGACAAAACAAAGATAACTAGATTGTGGCGCAGTTTTAAGTTAATTCAATAATTTTCAAATGTACAGTTACTTCTATTCTATTAGAAGAATCTTATTTTGTTTTTGTAGTATTAGTATAATTTTACGTATGTGTTGGTGGCCCCCAATACAGCTACCAGTGCATTGGGGCCCACGTTAGCTAGGGGCCCAAAATATCCTTGCACATTTTTGTATGAATGCGTATAATTTGTCGATTTTCAAATAAATAGGAACGCATTTTGAAATAAATGTTTTAATGAAAAATGAAAGAAGTTCAACAATTTTTTGAATCACTCAAATTAACAAACAAAAAGATTTGTTTTCTTATTTTTTTTTATAAATTAAAATAGAAAAGCTTTAGGTATAAGTTGTGTATAATTTTTAATTAAAATTTACTATATACTTCGATATATTTTTAAAAAAAATTCCAGAGCTCGTAAAGGTCTCTAGTCTATAGAAGCCCATAACTTAATTGTTGTTTATACACCAATACCTCGCTTTGCGTCGTTTCGTTTTGCGTTTTATCGAAGTTGCGTCGCTGCTGAATTAGTACTAATTTTCACTGTGCGTCGTTAGATTTTCGAAGTTGCGTTGTTTTGGGTTCGAGTCTCTAATTTTTTTTTTAAAACATTGGACCAATTTTTTGTGAAAGAAAGCCGACTTACCACAACAGCCACTATGGACTCATCAGAGAGTGATTAATTTTTATTTTGTTTTTATAAATTAATTGAATATTTTATTTTGTTTTAATTGAATTTGCTTTTTTTTTGTTTTTTGTATGTATGTAATAAAATTTTATATTATTTTTGTTTTTTAAATGTTTACTTTGTTCAATTTTCTTTTTAAAAAGTAGTATTTTTGTAACCTTGGAACCTATCTTCGATCTTTACATGGTTTGCTATAGAAAATCATAATTCACTTTGCGTCGTTTCAATTTGCGTCGTGTTTTTTTGGAACGTAACCACGACGCAAAGTGAGGTATTGGTGTACAACTATAATTAATTAGCATAAATTCTAATGGTAAACTAGAATATTACGGAAGGAGAATTAAAATTCGATGTTTTGATATACTGCACGTATATCATCAGGAAAAAATTATACAAATGACATAAATAATTAAACCAATAAAACATAGAAAACAAGTTGCTATGTAGCAAAATACAAGTAACTAGATTACAAAATTTGTAAATTATTAATTAAAGGAATCCAAATTAATATTTAGTAAACTATTTTTTCTGATATCACAATATATTTTTTTATGAATATAAAACAAGAAACAATGTATGTTGTATATTGGGGAGGAAGGCTTTTTCATATTGAATTAGGGCCCAATTTTTGTAGTTACGCTACTGGATAAAGCCTCATTACAATGGGTCGCAGTAATGTATTTGACAAATATTCTAAAAAACTTATTCACATAGAATTTACTTATTATTTTTTTTGTTGTCTTTGTGTTAAAAAATAATAATTCTAAATTTTAACGAATTTCTGCATCTATCATTTAAAATGTACTTCCAAAATGATAGATTGACGTTTAACTATAATCATCCTAATAGTAGTACGTATTTTTTATTTTTAAAAATATGGTTACCGTTATTTTTATTTTATTTTTTGAAAGTTTTAATGTATGAAATAGAATAAATTTCTTTGAATCTGTATAATGCATATAGCAATATATAATAGAGTATAATGTTATAATCACATTGTATAATGTTTATTAACTAATCCATCTACGAAACAGTAGGAAGAACTTTGTCAGATTGGTGTGTATAAATAAATAAACAGTATGTAAATACAAGAGGGGTGTTACGTATATCAAATTAGATTTATTTTGTGAAATTAATTAAATTAAATCTGATAGTTTAAACCTAACATAATTGTCACTAATAGAATTAATTGAATGCAAGCATTTACTCCACTTATATCAACATAACAAATATGTATGTACAGACAGCATCGGTGTCATTGGAGAAGTTTTAATAGCATTTTAGATTACATATAATACACATTGTTAGATTGATCAATGTACAATGTGCCAATAGATAAAATTCTTTGTGACTAATAATTTACTAATTTTACAATTAAAAATACATTTGAGAATTTGACCGATAAGTGAATTAGAATTTCGTAATGTTACATCAGTATTTGTTGTTTGAAAAGATAATATAATACTTATAATATGATCAAAACATGTATGTGCTTCTATTTATAAATATATGAGATAAGTAATTTTGATTTGAAATATGAGATTTTATAATAATACTTTATGCAGTAAGTACATAATAATATTACTTTTAAAAAGACACTTTATGCATGTGTTTCTAAAGTCTCGTTCAGACTGCGGTTGTAAAAAATAGCTAAATATATTAGCTCAATATGTCAAACATAATTAGATAATTCGAATTCTGCAGATTATTAGAAAACATTTTATTTTTCTGTGCACTGCCTATTAACCTAATATATTTTAAATTATATGTTATATTTTCCCAAAAATGTAATTAATATTAATACAGTTTTTTTTTATTATTATTACAAATATGTTTATTTTGTAAAATAATAAAGTATTTCAATTCAGGTCACGTAATGCAAAAATCCTGATTTCAATAAAAAATGAATTTTACCTACACAAACTATACAATAAGAAACTTTTCTAAATTTTTTATAACATTTATTTTTCATCTAAAATTGTAACCCGCCTAATATCATTTAAAATAACTCAAATAAGTATACGTAGATATTTTTTCGTATAATTGTTATCTATAAATAATAAAAAGATACACATAAATTATATTTACTATTTAACAAACAAAAAAATATGGGCTGCAAAACATCTGTGAGATTTAATTTATAAAGAAAAACAGGTTGTTTTATGTAGACACCTAATATGCACTTTAATTTATCGTTTATTATTTTTATTAGATTCGTTTTTTGTTGCAAAGGATGAAAGAAATAATAATAATAAAAAACTAGTTTGCATCGAAATTATGCATCATTTAAAACCGATTATTTTGATTATATGCAATTTTAGTTGGAAAAATACATGCATTTGATTTAAACCAGAAAATAGCTATAATAAGCAATGTTCAATTCGTTTTACATACGCTGATAATTATATCGAACTATTTTGCAACGCTATTTTATTTGATTCATAAGTCATTCAAATCATCATCAAATTGATATATAGTATACATCCGAGAAATTACATTCAATTTATTCAGAAACCGCGAGAATGTATTAAAATTATTTTCATTTTGGACTTGATTTTCTTTTATACTGTTTGTGAGAAATTATGTATTTATAAGCTAATAGATTGGATGTATTTATCTCTCCAAAAGGAATAAAATGAAAAAAATTAATAATACAAGATTCGAAGCATATGGGTAAACCCATTATGTATCACTTTTAATTAATTTCAAGATAATGGAAACAGTACCCTTTTGGGTACATGGCGTGATTGTGTATGTATGTATACATCCGCGAAATTACATTCAATTTACAGAATTTACATTAGTTAGTCCAAGAAATATCGTTTTAGTTTGCGAATGTTTGAATGCTACGTGATTTGGATATTATTTAGAGATACTATTTATAGATAAAATTTTAAAATTAAAGAAATTGGAATTGAGGCAACGTATAATGACTTCAGAAAATTTGCAATTTTTTAAATTTTTGTTTAGGTTAAGTCCGTTATTAATTGACAAACAATTAACAATCTTTTAGTCTACAAATTTTCTGATGACATCGTACGGTATCGTAAGTATCGGGTAAATTTTTTTCTCTATTTCATGCATAGAACAGTAATCATCAAATGATTGTATATATATAATTTTGGTATATATATAATTTTTACTTGTATATTTGTTTACTTGGTACAAGTAAAATGTATTGAAATATAAAACTTATATTTGAAAAAATATGTACAGACGCATATTTGGACATTTATTATCATTTGTTGTCCAATTTAAGTGTAAAATTTGATTCATCTCAGCTAAATTCGATTTAGCTAATATTTAAACAATTTTATTTTTGTTTTTGCGTACAAATAGGTAGCAAGTTTGTACATTATGTAACTTTTTAATTTTTACATTCATAGAATTTTCATTACATATAACGAGAACCGTAATTGGTATTAATGGAGCTGCAGATCCAGACCCATACAATTACAATTTTTGTTTCTACACTCGGCAAACAAAAAACGCGCCACTTGAAAAATCAGAAAAATTACCGATTTTCAAATAGGTGTAACTCGGCCAATTTTGAACGAAATTAAATGAATGCTATACATGTTGTCAAAGTTCGACAATTTTAAAAGTCAAAACATGTTTTTTTTCTGCGGGGTGTGGTGGGGACCGGAATGGTCTAAATGGGACATGTCTTGCATGACCTTAAAGACGAGACTTCAGACTTTGTTGTACAAAAAATTTCATTTAATTTCGTTCAAAATTGGCCGAGTTACACCTATTTGAAAATCGGTAATTTTTCTGATTTTTCAAGTGGCGCCTTTTTTTACCGAGTGTATTAGCATAAATTTTAGAAGGTAAACAATTGTTAAAATTTTTGCACATTATTATATTGATTGGAGCATAATATAAAATATTTGTTCTAGAAGAATCACAATAAAAATATTAGAGTAGAACGAGTTGAAAGTCTTGGAACTGAAAAATTTAGTTTTTCAAGTAAGCCATATTATGCAGTAATTTGTACAATAAAACTATACTATATATATACTTTAATTCGTCTCTGTTCCAAGGATTTAATCCACACTGACAAGAATTTATTTCCCTTCTTTTTTTGTAAGTCTGCACTGATTGTGTGACCAAAACATTTTATTAGTATTAAATAAATTAGTAAACTATGAGATACGGTACAAGAAAAACTATATAATGACTATATTTTATTGTTTCATCATAAACCTTTTTTATAATTACATTTTAATCCAGAACCACCTTTCGAAGCGTTGATTCGAAGTAAAATCGTTCAAAGATGGCATACGATAGCAATGACACAGATTGTCAACGGTCGTTTAATTGCTTAACGAGGTGTATTAACGATCTGGGTATCGTAATCGTAACGTATTTACAGGCTCGCACGTCATCGGAACCCGTGTATACACGTCCGCGTTACGTAGAGGACGTAGGATATGAGGCGCCACATTAAATGAATCCACCCGTCACACAATAGCCGGTTGTTTTGTTTTTTCTCTACTTGAACGATAGTTTTAGCTAGGTAACAATGGATTCAAAGATGACATGTTATTTTTACTATCTTCTCTCTCTCTCTCTCTCTGTATTTCTCTCTCTGAATAATTATAGTGTAGCTGATATTTTTGCTTTATTCCACTGACATACTCATTTTTTTGTTTTCTGTTTGCAAATTGGCTCAATTTTGATTTGTCATGCAGCAGAAATAGAACAAAATCTGATTTTTTTTGTTAGTGTTTTATGCATTTATAGATATACAGAGCATTCTAAATTAATTGTCCGTTTTCAGTGAATAAATGTTATTTAAAGTTGTCAGTCGATTTCCTGTTTGTTCCATATCACAAAACCTTACTTTCGAGAAAATGATTTTAAAAGTTTCTGAACTGAATTGTTTATAGCAAGGATTTGGAATTAATTAGAATTTATATTTTCGAAACTATTAAAATTATAACATCCATGATTGTTAAAATAGATAGAAAACAAACAAATATTGCCAAACTAAGCAATAACTCAATTTAACCAAAAATGGCGTATGGAACAAACAAGAAATCGACTAACGATTTATTAATGCTATATTCACTATGCATCGTTACGTACGAAAAAGATATATGGTTATTAAAGAACGTGTCACAGAGACCGATACTGTTTTTTGTACATAACGAGGCATTGTGAAAATTTAATAAATATTTGTCTAATGCTGGCTTTATCCGATACATATTTCTATGCAAAAAATCTATACAATTTTATATACAAAATTATATATAGAAAATATACAAAATTAATACGTTTTACACGATATAGAATAAAATGTACAGACACGCATACGCAATGATATTTTATATTTTGACATTTTATTTATATCTAATCTGAAAATGGCATATTCATCGTTAATAATATTTACTGCTTCAAATTAATAAGAAATTAAAAAAAATTGTATACATAAATATAAATTGATGATAATACATACATACATACACAACCACGCCATGTACCTAAAAGGGTGTGGCACAAACTTTTTTCATCATTCCGAAGTCAGTCGCCTCCAAACATTCCTATCCAAACAAGCAACTTTCGCTTCATCCACATTTATAATTCCTCTCATACATAATCTAAATAAGAGTTTGAAGTATCTAGTACGGATGCGCATTCATTTTCACGTCGAAAATTGCATGAAAAATAGGACGTATTCTAATTCATTTCTTTTCTATATAGACTGTTACGGATAAACTGAATATGCACGTGTATTCTGTACTGATTTTTATATAGAATCGAATATTGGATCGTGTAATACGGAAAATTTTGTTTGTACAGAAAACTATACATTTTTTTTCTATAGAAAAATGCATCGTGTGAAGCCAGCATAATATATAATATATAAAAAATATCGACTCATTTTTGCAGTTTTCAAGACCACTTTTTCATAATTTTTTTTTCTCGTATGCTGATAATGAGCTTCTACACAGGTTTACTATATATATTTTCAATATTTCATTACAATTATTTTCCGACATATATAGTCAAGTTGTTTTTTTTTTTAAATATGCGATTTATTAACAAAATTTTAAGACATTAACTTACATTTTGTAAAAAGTTTCTATCACGGTGACTTAATACCAAGACAGGTTACGTCATAACGCAGTTATAGAATGCATCTAATCCGGTGGAGGGGAGAAATTGATGACGTCACCAATGTTTATTTATGTTGTCAATACGGTTTAAGTTGGTAATATTCAATTAGTTTTTCTGTCAAAAGTAACATTACTGTTATTTTTTTTTCTGTAAGTTGGCGGATACTTTCCAATTTATTTTTGAATTTAAATCTAAAACTTCAAATAATGAGTGTATGTGTGTAACAGAAATTATAAATATAATACATATAAATTATGAATACCGAGTTGCATATATTGAGAACATTGTATTGCAGATTATCTATATGTAATTTGTACCAATGCATAATACATCATCAAATACGGGGGACAAAATAGTATTTATTTAGTCACTTTGGTTATTATGTAATTTTATGTATAGCAGTATCAGTATTATATTGCTAGACAATATTCTGACTAAACAGACTTAATTATAAAATACTACTCATTATTGTTAATTTAATTATTAAAATTATTCATTTAGAAATGGAATAATAAAATGTTAAATCTGTATGTAATATTATTTTGAAAAATGTATATAGAAAAAAGAGTATAACAAGTGCTAATTGTTGAGAATGGATATTGAAAATCAGGCGTATTTGATGCCGAAAAGTATGTACACATCTTTAGTATACTTGAATACAAAGTATAGAAGTACGTACTTGAGTTAGGCCGCAATGTTTCATTGAGGAGAGACATAGAACACAGAACAAATACACTTTGGAAATCTCAACAACCGTTTACACTAAAGGGATTATTTTCAAAACAGTTTTTAACTTATTTGCTTCTCCGTATATTTATTTACAAAAAAAATATATAGTATGTTTATCTTTCTTTCTTATATTATAATAACTTTTTACTTATTTCTGATTGACTATATGAACTAATAAGGTCATGAGTTTATCATCACCAGTCAAAATATAGAAAATACATTACCTTGTCGTTAGGATCTTGTAGTGCAGTTGGTTAACGCGTCAGTCGCGAAGGCTAAAGTTCCCGGATTCAAACCCCGGCATGCATGTCAATGCATTTTTCTAATCGGTTAACCGGTTCATTAATTAACCGGATAATCGGTTTTTATTAACAGCCCCAATATTCACTATATCTCATCAAAACTTTCGGGATCATTTTCAAGAAAACATCACAAATACAAATAAATGTACAAGAATTGCTCATTTAACACATTCACTGCCCGCTCCAAAAGCGTGCAATGCCTCAGGCGCCACGCATTAGAATTCAAATGGAACAACAACGCGCTTAGCGCGGTGTGGGCACCAATCCGTCGTACATGTAAACGCGCCAGGCGCGTTGCGGGCAGTGAATGTGTTAATGATATGTGATATATCTACAACATACGAAATGATATTGAAGAAATTTGCATATTTACAAAATTATATAATTTTAAATTTTTGTTTGCATCATTTCTATGAAATTATACTTGAAACTTTAATATTGTAAATTAATTCTATGTAGTTGCTTATTCATACACACTCACACACTTGATGACTATGCTAAAAGATTTTTCGTTAAACCGGAAATTATTCTCAGTATCAAATTAAACTACATCCGCTACTTAAAAATAAAATCAGATTTTTTTCTAATACTTACTGTTTAGCAATTAACAACACCATTTTTATCTTTCTTTTTTTTTTTAATTGTCGTTATATTCTTATTTCTGCTTAATATGTTTATCAATAAGTTGATTCAAGTTTCTCAAGTGTATTCTGACTAATTCACTGAATGACTGTTTATAAGTACCTATTGAATTTTAATTAATGTGAATGAAATCACTTAATATAGATTTGTTATCTAAACATTGTGTGTAATATGCACATACACTAATCTTATTGTAATTTATTTGTTGAAGTGTCTCGTTTTGTTGATAAATAATTATTTAAATATACCACTTTTTAAATACGGACTAAAAAGTTAAAATAATTTCTCCTAGTTCCATACAGATTTATAATCACATACAGAAAAACGTGACGCAACGACACTCCTTACTATTATTTATTACAAGCACCCCACGTTATTTAAAATAAATAAATAAAATATGTTATGACAGTGTTTTTATATAATCTTTCATTATTTCGCCCTAAAATAGTAAATTTTACTAAGTGCAACGAATAAATTTGATGAATTTTTTGTTTATTATTTATAGGTTATATTTATGAGAGTGAATCTAGCAGCCGATTCGTAGCAGCCGATTCGCGAGCGTACCACTGTAAACGTGGTGACTCACCGCTAGCGCTATAGCAGTTATATATTGTATTTAACATAAAACTCATTATAATTATTAAAAATAATGTAAATACAGTGATAATATTAACAATTTTTAAAAATCAATCTAATAATATTAAATAAAAGTAAATTTAAAGTAAGACGGAACACTAGAAAATTTGCAATACATGTTATCAGAAAAAATTTAAAAAAAAATATTTCTAAGAGGTGTCTCACTTTAATTTTTTTATAGTAGATATCTACCCTCTTGTAGAAGATTTTCACCATATCCATGATATAGCAGCACCCGTACGAAACTCGGGATATCGAAAAGAATTCAAAGTTGTAATATGCGAATATTAGGAAAAAAATTCAAAAAAAATATTTCTAAGAGGTGTCTCACTTTAATTTTTTTATAGTGGATATCTACCCTCTTATAGAACATTTTCACCATATTGTTGATATAGCAGCACCCGTACGAAACTCGGGATATCGAACAGAATTCAAAGTTGTAATATGCAAATATTATGAAAAAATTTAAAAAAAATATTTTTAAGAGGTGTCTCACCTTAATTTTTTTACAGTGGATATCTACCCTCTTATAGAATATTTTCACTATATCGTCGATATAGCAGCACCCGTACGAAACTCGGGAAATCGAAAAGAATCAAAGTTGTAATATAACGCAATACAAAAAAAAAAATTAAAAAAAAATATTTCTAAGAGGTGTCTCACTTTAATTTTTTTATAGTGGATATCTACCTTCTTATACAACATTTTCACCATATCGTTTATATAGCAGCACCCGTACGAAACTCGGGATATCGAAAAGATTTCAAAGTGGTAATATGCAAATACTAGGCAAAAAATTAAAAAAAAATATTTCTAAGCGGTGTCTTACTTTAATTTTTTTATAGTGGATATCTACCCTCATATAGAACATTTTTACCATATCGTTGATATAGCAGCACCCGTACGAAACTCGGGATATCGAAAAGAATTCAAAGTTGTAATGTAACGTAATAGAGGAAAAAATTCAAAAAAAAATATTTCTAAGAGGTGTCTCACCTTAATTTTTTTACAGTGGATATCTACCCTCTTATAGAACATTTTCACCATATCGTTGATATAGCAGCACCCGTACGAAACTCGGGAAATCGAAAAGAATTCAAAGTTGTAATATAACGTAATAGAGGAAAAAATTCAAAAAAAATATTTCTAAGAGGTGTCTCACTTTAATTTTTTTATAGTGGATATCTACCCTCTTATAGAACATTTTCACCATATCCATGATATAGCAGCACCCGTACGAAACTCGGAATATCGAAAAGAATTCAAAGTTGTAATATGCGAATATTAGGAAAAAAATTCAAAAAAAATATTTCTAAGAGGTGTCTCACTTTAATTTTTTTATAGTGGATATCTACCCTCTTGTAGAACATTTTCACCATATCGTTGATATAGCAGCGCCCGTACGAAACTCTGGAATCGTACGGGTCCTGCTATATCTACGATATGGTAAAAATGTTTTATATGAGGGTAGATATCCACTATAAAAAAATTCAAGTGAGACACCTCTTAGAAATATTTTTTTGAATTTTTTTCCTAATATTCGCATATTACAACTTTGAATTCTTTTCGATATCCCGAGTTTCGTACGGGTGCTGCTATATCATGGATATGGTGAAAATGTTCTATAAGAGGGTAGATATCCACTATAAAAAAATTAAAGTGAGACACCTCTTAGAAATATTTTTTTTGCATTTTTTTCCTAATATTCGCATATTACAACTTTGAATTCTTTTCGATATCCCGAGTTTCGTACGGGTGCTGCTATATCATGGATATGGTGAAAATGTTCTATAAGAGGGTAGATATCCACTATAAAAAAATTAAAGTGAGACACCTGTTAGAAATATTTTTTTTGAATTTTTTTCCTAATATTCGCATATTACAACTTTGAATTCTTTTCGATATCCCGAGTTTCGTACGGGTGCTGCTATATCATGGATATGGTGAAAATCTTCTACAAGAGGGTAGATATCTACTATAAAAAAAATTAAAGTGAGACACCTCTTAGAAATATTTTTTTTGAATTTTTTTCCTAATATTCGCATATTACAACTTTGAATTCTTTTCGATATCCCGAGTTTCGTACGGGTGCTGCTATATCATGGATATGGTGAAAATGTTCTATAAGAGGGTAGATATCCACTATAAAAAAATTAAAGTGAGACACCTCTTAGAAATATTTTTTTTGAATTTTTTTCCTAATATTCGCATATTACAACTTTGAATTCTTTTCGATATCCCGAGTTTCGTACGGGTGCTGCTATATCATGGATATGGTGAAAATCTTCTACAAGAGGGTAGATATCCACTATAAAAAAATTAAAGTGAGACACCTCTTAGAAATATTTTTTTTGAATTTTTTTCCTAATATTCGCATATTACAACTTTGAATTCTTTTCGATATCCCGAGTTTCGTACGGGTGCTGCTATATCATGGATATGGCGAAAATCTTCTACAAGAGGGTAGATATCTACTATAAAAAAATTAAAGTGAGACACCTCTTAGAAATATTTTTTTTTTAATTTTTTCTGATAACATGTATTGCAACTTTTCTAGTGTTCCGTCTTACTTTAAATTTACTTTTATTTAATATTATTAGATTGATTTTTAAAAATTGTTAATATTATCACTGTATTTACATTATTTTTAATAATTATAACGAGTTTTATGTTAAATACAATATATAACTGCTATAGCGCTAGCGGTGAGTCACCACGTTTACAGTGGTACGCTCGCGAATCGGCTGCTACGAATCGGCTGCTAGATTCACTCTCATGTTATATTTTTTTTGCATTATATTTTTGTTTTAGGAACAGGATATTAATAATATTAAACCGCCAAATAATAAATTATTATCAAACGTTTGTATTTGGTAGTTAATATAATAAATAACAAGATTATAAGTATATGGGTAAACCTATATATAGACCACTTTGACATTATCACATAAATGCTGAGAAATAGGAAATAAATGCTCGGAAAATTGGCAACATTGTATTTTACTAAATTTATATAGTTCATGTAAGCGCTAAGAGAATCTTTTGTGAAAATTTGATTAAAATCGGTTAAATAAAGTGACCATAATGAATTTTTGAAAATTTAGTAATTTTTTTTCGGAAAATTGGCAATACTGTATTTTGTTAAAATTACATAATTTATGTGGACACTAGGAGAATCTTTTGTCAAACATTTGATTAAAATCGGTTACATAACATGGTCATAATGAATTATTGAAAATTTTGTAATTTTTTTTTTCGGAAAGTTGGCAACACTGTATTTTGTTAAAATTATATAATTTCTATGGATACTTGGAGAATCTTTTGTGAAAATTGCAGTAAAATCGGTTAAATAACATGGCTATAATAAATTATTAAAAATTTTAGTAATTTTTCTCTCGAAATGTTGGCAACACTGTATTGTACTAAAATTATACAATTTATGTAGACCCTAGGGGTATCTTCTGTAAAAATTTAATTAAAATCGAATAAATAATGTGGCCATGATAAATTTTTAAAAATTTTAGTTATTTTTTTCGTAATTTATGTGGGCACTAGGGTAATCTTTTCTGAAAATTTCATCAAAATCGGATAAACAATGTAGCCGCAATGAATTTTTAAAAACTTTAGAAATTTTTGTTCTCGGAAAGGTGCCATCACTGGAAAAAAACTAAAACCACATGACCATCTTGGGCATTAGACAAATTTATTCTGAAAATTTCATTAAAATCGGTTGAACCGTCTAGGAGTAGTGGCGATCACAAAATTTTGACTGACGACGCGCACACATACACCCACATAAACTAAGTTCGGATTCGTCATCTAGGGACTATATGAAGGATTTCTATACACAATTTTATTTATTTTTTTTGAAAATGTTACAGACACCGTACAAAACGCTATACCACTTTTCCTTACAGTCAAAGTGGTAATAAGACTTTTAGTTAATTTATTAGAGAAATGTAGCACTATTTAACCGTTTAGACGAACAAAACAATCGTCAATTAATTCGATGTGCTTCTACTAGGACCACGACATTGCATTGCAGACAAAATACAAAAAAAAAACTCCATCGTGTCTCGCACCTCAGACAATCAAAATAAACCTGAAATTTCTTCTTATCCGGGCGCACGTCAACCACTTCGAAATAAAGATAGAAGATCGTATCCTCGTCACGGAACCAACAAAGATAAACTGTATAAGGGTATAGAGTTCGGTGATCGTGACGTCAGTACAACGACCTCCAGACGTCTGCCGTCGGTGTGCCCCAGGGTTTGTCTCGACGCCGGGTCGTCCCACCCTCGTCTGACATCTAGCGGCGGTTTTCCGAACCCGGAAACTCAGGACGGTATAACTTAGTATTTTTGTTGCTCGCCGAGAAAAAGAGATGTGGTTTTCCTTTATTTTTTATTTTTTTATATAAATTTTTTAGTTGTTTGCAAAAAGTTCAAATTGATGAAACGTGGCACTAGTGATGGTTGCGCAACAAGGATGGTTTGAGAGATTTTATTCTTGTCTGCTGGTTTCTTTTTTCACGGAAATTTAATACATAGTTTTACGATCGGTAAAAATGTTGCTTTTTAGGTTTCAGTTATATATAAACTTAGATATAAATAATATGGGTCTATCTTAGATAAAGTTGCAAACGTAAATAATTAATTATGTAATTCGGGTTTTATAGTTTTTCGAAAGTTATATTTTTGATAGTTTAATATGAAATCAAATTATTTTAAGATGAAAATATATTAAATATTTTTTTAATTATAGTGAAAATTTTATTCTACAAATAGTAACAGACGAATATTGAAAATTAATATAATTAACTATAAAAATATTGTTAATGGAATAAAAAGGCTTTACGATTTAGTTCTGTATTAAACTAAATTTTAAAGCCTTTTTATTTTAATATAATGAGTTCTGAAAGATTTTTTACTATGTTATTCTTAATAGATTTATAAGTTTCTGATATTTAAATTAAATCTAATATCGTAATTTAGAAATTAAATATATTTGATTTTTATTGGTATTTTTGTTTAATTTTAATAGTAATTAAATTGGTTGGATCAAATAAATATTAGAAAATAATGTAATTAATAAATTTAATATTTAAAATAATAAACAACGGAAGTTTGTTGTCAATAAAAATTGTGTTTTTAAGACATAAATATCTATTGAATTTTTGTCTGTTTACATTTTATTATTATTTTTAATTCGAGATTTTTATATTGAAATATGAATATTGTTTGAGAAAAAGTTACTTTTTAAAATGAATTTTTTATGGTATATATAACAGAAAATGTTATTTATAAAAGTATAAACAAATCAGATATAGAATACCACTTTCTTCATAAAAAAATGTCTTGAAATTATTTATTGGTCTAAAAAGGACAATTTTAAAGCCTAGTTATTTTTCGTAAGTGTATGCATATACATATAGATAATGCAGTAAATAAATTAAAATTGAAACAACAACTGAATACATCTCTGCTCGTCTAATATTTAAAGCAATACGCATTTCTATAACGTTCTTAACCGTATGTATACGTACAGTGTTCCGGGTAAACCGGAATATTGGTACACCGGAACACGCAGATTATAGCATGGCCAGACACAGTACGGATATACCCCGCACCTGAACTTTCCGGATGGGATAGTCGACATCGCTGATATTATAACGGAAAGGGTGAAGGGGTGACAAGACGCTCGTCGTCTTTTTGAGATAGAGAGCGCGTCGCGTTTTCCAAGGGGGACGACGAGTGTGAATAATTTTCCCGCCGGGGGATGTTAAAAATTTGGAAGGAAAAATTATGGTTACTAATGGATTTATTGGGGCTTGTTTATTATGACATGAATTATGTATTTAAATTTTGAGGGTTTTTTTTATTGGGAGGGTGTAGACAAATTTATAATTACTAAATAATATTAGATTTAAAAAATATTGCTAGAAAATTTTATTTTTTATATAAGATACATACATACACACAATTACGTCAAGTATCCATAAAGGTGTAGCCAGTAACAGACTGACAAATTTGGGGATCTGATGCTAAAAACATGCTGGCGCCTCTAGCTTTTTTGAAAAATAAAGGTTTCTGTAAAAAAATCATTTTGAGGACGCATAAATCGTAAGACCAATACTAAACTTTTAACAGGTACATATAAACTGCACGCTGCGATTGGGTTTTCCCTTATCGAAATTTTGCATAGCGAAACTGCACGCCGGTTATATCCAAAGAGATTAAGGGATTAAGATTTCAACCTAAAACCAGGTAAGACTCGGAACACCGCCTGTCAATAATTTATATATTCAGTGTGTAAATAAAGTAAGGAATAATATTCATATTTTTGTTATTATCGCTGTTTGGAAGAAATGCTCGGACACGTCGATTTTATTTTTTCCTGCGGATTTTATGGATGTTAATTTTAATTTTTTTATTTACTACTCTGGGACCTATGACGTTATCGACTTTTTTTTGTAAATAGAACTCCCTTCTTTTTTGAGCAGAAATTAAAAGTAGATATTTTTATGAGTTCAGAAATACCACATAATATGTGGTATTTAAAATTAGTAGTTTTAGAGATATAGAGAATCAAAGATTATCAAATACCAACAGACGCATACAAATTTTTACGCAGTATGTTTATTGTCAGTTCAGTTGTCAATTCTCTAATGCCAATAGTACAATATATAATTTATATTAAATAAAACTGCTTTAGGTTCAAGTTCTGTATTAAAGTTTATTTATAATCAACGTTTTGAGGAAACTCAACGTTTGTCTTCATCAGGAAAAACTGATACTGATTTTTTTTTGTATCAGTTTTTCCTGATGAAGATGAGCGTTGAGTTTCGTAGAAACGTAGAATATTAATAAATATTAATACAGAACTTGAGCCTAAAGCAGTTTTACTTTATATAATGAGTTCTGAAAGATTTTTTACTATGTTATAATTTATATTATTTAACAAAATATATCAATAGTTGCTGTTAATATTTATATTTTATGAGAAAAATATGTATGTAAGTAATATGTTTTCGGGTTTGTGTAAGGTTCGATTTCAGATCAAACAAGTTTGAAATAAGTTTGCAACTATTGTTATGCATCATGAGTAGTATAGTAAATCATATCCTAACTGCGCATGTCTCGGACAGTTGCAAACTTATCCCATACTTGTGCGATAGTAGTCTGGAATAAACCTTTCATAACTTTTTAAAATTTATGTTAATAGAAAAAAATGTATTTATGTGGCTCTGAATAAGTATGGGGCCTGGTTCTGCAGCATTAGCACCAATGAAGATCCGCTATTGGGTGTGCAACAATATTTTTTCATTCAAGTAAAAATTAGAAGATTCATATATTTTTCTCTGATTGTAACAATGTTATACTTTCAAAATTAATTATTTTATTTCTGAAGTGATAACTATAGTATTTAAGTAGTTTGTTGGAAACTAATGTAAGTTATAGATAAGCCAACTACATGTTAACTATAATACAAGATAAATTGTAATAATTTATGTAATTTATAAACTAATGTAATAATGAATTTTGAACGAATTAATTTCAGTACATAAATCTTTAAAGATTGGCAAAAATTTTAAAAATTAACAGTTTAATGAAAGTGTTTATTATTTAATTATTATTGCTGTCAACAAACGATGTTTTTTCGTCAATTGTTTAAATTTTTAATGGCAAAATTATATTTATTGTTGTCAATGAAACTATTTCGGATTAAAGTCGACTTTAATTGAAGTGTTTATTATGAAACCGATCGTTAGATCAGTTTGACCTGTGTTTTTGGAAATGACTTTAACCGTGTGTCGTCAATTTTTATAAGAAAGATTAATTAAATTTTTTAGTATCAGGCATCACAAATAATTATGTGCGAGACTGATTTTTAACTTTACGTCGATCAAAAGAGTAAAACATCAAACAATTTTAGAGTCGTAAGTTTTAAAGTTGTTTTTTCAATTAAGTCTCTTTTAATCAAACATTAAATTATTATTTAGTGAAAATACTTTAGATAAAATTTTTATTTTATTTTATTTAACATGAATCTTTATCAGGAAAATAAATATAAATAAACAAACCTAGAGCATTTTTATTTAATAAAATGAGTTCTGAAAGTTTTTTTACTTTATTAAAAATTATTAAAGCCAAAAATAATGCACGAGTGGCATACAGGCAGATAAAATTATATGCAGAAAAAATTCACATTTTCATGCGCATTATAATGTATAAAATAATGCACAAAAAATGCATCGTGTCATACGGGCTTTATACTTAGAAATGTACTTTTTCTTGTTAATTGCAAACCAAGCTGCATAAACTTATTCCAAATTTCATATGATCTACGCGTTTGGGATAAATGCCATTTGGCTTTTGGTATGTTTGCATGGAAGGCTAAATGGAAGGGAAGGTCATATGGAATTTGGGATAAATGATAGCTCCCTGTAGAAAATATAATTGAAGAAAATAAATAAGCTTGGAATTAAATATAAGTAATACTTATAATTCTTATACTTTCGATACATGATCAAATTTAATGATCATTAAGCTACATTTACATTGCGGTTTTAGCAGTATTAATATATTTACTACTGCATCTTCACTCCACTGCTAAAATCGCAATCTGAATGTAGCTTAATAATTATTTAATTTAGTTGCTTATCGAAGGTATTAGGCTGGATGCTCACAGATTAGTCACAATTAGGCAGTTACGAAGTAACATATATTTTCTAATGCAGACATACTTAACTAAAAGTTATGACTAATTTCTGTGTTTCATTACATTAGATAATCTATGTGCCATGACTAAATGTGTCTAATTGTGAAAGAAACTTTTTAAGTTACTATAATTCTATTCGTTTCATGTTGTTTATGAGAATCATTTACGAATTCTGGTGTTAATAGTTTGTGTTTATATTGTCAAATTGCAGTCAGCAATAAATTATAACATTTCAATTTTTTACTACCTGAGTAGTTCAAGTTATCATTTTGGAAAAACTGTATCTAATATATATAAATAGTCGTTAATAATTTATAGTTTTTATTAATAAAGCTCAATTTATTGTCTTACCACCATCAAATTGACAAGCATGCAAATTTGAAAATATCGCATTGCAACATAAATAAATCAAGATAGACAATGCCGCAACAGAACAATCTTAAACTTCAGTTATATAGGTTTCAGCGTGAAAGATAAATACAATTCAAAGAGCAAGCCTGCAGGCTTCACAGTACTTGTAACATTTACACATACAGCTTCATTGTACGAGGTGTGTTTCTGAAGTTTTGGGAATAGACCTGTCTAGTATATTTCTTCGTTAGAAAAAGTAAAATTAATTTAATTTTTTTTTTCTGATAAAGATGTACGTTGCGTTCGTCGAAATGTCGATTATTAATACTGTGGCTTTGAGAAAAAAACCAGTTAAGTCGCTTTTTTCTGATTTCGAGATATTTGCCTTTAAAGTTTAACAGGTTAACTTCATAACTACTTTTAAATGACCCCGAATTTCTATCTAATATCATTTATATATCAAAAAGAAATATCAGAATCTTACTGAATTTGTAAAAATGTCCCAGATTTAACTAGAAATGAAAGAAACTCACTTAACTGGTTATTCCTCAAAAATTGCATTTAATTAGTTATTTCACAAAAAACACATTTTCACTTTATTACAGACACTTTACTACAGACAACGAATTAAGTTTTGAAATTGTTTTCTATATTTTCATTAAACATTTTCCAATTTCGAACAAATTATATACTTATATATACTTGTAAACTGTAGTGTGAGTTCAATTTAATGAAAAAAATAGTTTCTGTTGTTCGTTTCGGTTCTGTATATGAGGTTAATTGTTAAAAGGACTTGTACCTAAGATTTTATTAATTGAATTTTGCTATAAAACTTCACGATATCGATGGCGTTTTACTACAGAGTGTTTACCGATCCCTGGCATAAATGGTGAGAGTTTAGGTAAATGTATTTTAACATGTATATAAATGGAACTTAACTGGTTTTTCTTCAAAAATGACATTTAACTGGTTTTTCTTTAAAAGTGACACTTAACTGGTTAGGTTTTGCCCAAATTACGCAGAACATACATCAGATAATATCAATTTTACCAAAAAAGCGACTTAACTGGTTTTTCCTCAAAGCCACAGAATACATATTAACACAGAACTATAACCTAAAGCCGTTTTACTTTAATATAATGAGTTCTGAAAGATTTGTTTACTATGTTAATACATATACTTAATTTTTAAATTTATCCCCAATAAACTCAGAATATATATTTTTTCGTACAACAAACTCGGTTTTTGGGTGATTTAGTTCATTTGTTTAGTTCTGTTTTTATAACAGTTACGTTGTTTTAAAACCATTGTTTGGACTTATGGTACAAGTCAATATGTTTTTGAGTCGAATTCCATAACAAAATTGAAATCTCGTAATAAAATAGGCGAGACAATACATCTCCCACGAGTAATAATACATTACGAATGCATTTTGTGTGGGGCGGTTAAAAGCATTTGGAGTGATAAAAAACAAACGAGAAGTTTTAGATAACAACAGCAACAGGCGAAAAATTCGAAAACTTTTTTCTATGTCATAAAACCTAATTATTGTTCTAATAAAATATTAAATACATATCAATTTATCAGAGTAATTTAGTGATCAACTGACCAATCACTGATGCATTTAGAAAACACTTGACAATCTATTTATGTTTAATCACAGTAAAAAAATTACGGTGTAAACATTAAAACATTTACCACTTATGTGGGTTCGTATTCGATATTAAATTTTAATAACGAAAAAATAAAATTAAATATTTGTTTGCAGTGATATTATTTTAATTTTAAAATTTGTTTATTTAAATTTATATAGTGGTTTATTTTTGCACCAGGTCGGTGTTACATAGTATAGTTTCGGTTATTAACACGAAACGTGGTTAAAAAAAACTAACCCGAAAAATAATGTTCAAAAATTAACACCGATCAATATAGTTAAAATATTTTTTACTATGGTCACTGATCAAATGAATATCGTTTTCTGGAAAAGGTCCGTAATTCCTTAATTATTAATTTTTATCTATTTTGAACTTATTCGATTTTTGAAAGGAACCCTATAATTTATAATACAATTCCTCGAATTTTAGGAACCATTTTTCGTACGGCGGTATGTCGTGTGGGGTATGGGCGTCGAGGGCGGATCCGCGAAAGTACCATAGCCGGTGTCGCTCCCATGACAAGCCAACAACCCTGAGAGTACGTGAATCGTGCGCGACACTTATGGCCCGAGACGGGTTTATCTCGTGCAGACGAGATAAATTATGGGGGGGTTGTAACGGGGGTATCCACTCGCTCGGATTGTAAAATATTCGACGCTCAAGAATTCAAACATTTTAAGTAGTGAGATATATCAAAGTCAGCTTCTAATCTGTTTTAGTTTTTCAAGCTACTTTATTTTGGATTGTATTCTTTCTATTTCTTTCGTTGATTTAGATTTGAAGGCTATATCTGGTTGATCATATTGATATTGGTAAATTTGAATTAAGTATTTACACAAAATTGGCACTTCCAAATTTATCAATTTTAGTTATATTTATTCCAAAATTTAAATAATAATAATAATAACAATAATAATATTTATTATAGCTCACGCTAATAGAGAATACATTAAAATACAATTAATTATAAAAATACAAAACTTTAAAAAAATAAAATGGTGATATTCTTATGTATAAAACAATATTAAATAATCTGTAAACATATAATATGTATACAAGAAATATATAATCTTAACTAAAATAAATCATTTAAATATAAGTCTTTTAACTCTCTACAAAAATTTTTATGATTGCGCAACTTAACATTTTTGGTAAGTTGTTGTATTTTACCATTGCTTTAAAGAATATAAAGTTTTGTGATCGTCTGTAATTTTTGGATTCTAATATAAAATTTCCAGCATTTCGTGTTTAATAGGTATGCGTTTCCTGAAAGGTCTTTAATATACTAGAATAGTATTGTGGCATTAAACTTAATTTTATTTTATGTATAAATATGATGCTTTTTATTTCCGTAAATTTATCTATTTCAAAAAAACATTATTTCTATTTTATACTCTTTGTTAAATGCTTTGTACGTTAACCTTCTGATTAACTTACCAACTAACTAATGACTAAGGCACTTCAAAGACAATGAAGTCATTGCACATATTTTTTTGAAATTTTGGTATAACAATCAAAAAATAAAGTAAGTAAGATTTTTTGTCGAAATATGGCACTGAAATTTGCATAAAATATTCTTTTTAAAATTTATCTGCAGTTATAAATATATAGAATTATAGAATTATAAAGAAAAAAATAATAATTTTTTGGTCGTATTTATTGACATTTGTGAAACAAATTAAAAAATCATAATAATGTTTATGTAACTTGATTTTTTTCTTTGTCTAACTAAAACAATAACAAAAACCGAGCTTGGTGATCATTCGACATCAGAAAAATATAAGTTAATATCTTATGACAAGAAATATAGTAGAATTTGAATAGAAACTATTGTCGATTCTTGTAATTTTCAAAGTTTCTCATGCTTAGCAGGTTAAATAAAACACTAGTATATATTTTGTTTTTGTTTTACAGATATGAGAAAAATAGTTACCAGTGTAAATACGTTATTAAAATGAAAAGTAAAACTATATGTGGTAAGATTTAATTTCGATAATAATTGCAGAAATATCATAACACCATTTTACTTGAAAAAGAAGTTTACAAAAAAAAGAGTGTTATGTAGAGCGACGTAAACGATACATTTCTAATCGTAAGTTGAAACGAAGCGTATATGAATTATAGCTGGCTTTTTAATTGACTGAAGAAATAAGAACATAGCTATTTCATGAAATGTGATAAATAATCTCGACATATATACTCTCGTGCAATCATCAATTTTTACACATTATAAATTGATTGAACGTATTTATATATATATATATATATATATATATATATATATATATATTTTCGCACGTGCGATTTATGTACTTTATATACAGACTTTGTTCAAATATGTATCTTTCTCTCAACACTATCAAACAGAAAAAGGCAATGAATTATATTTTATCGTCAACCGACTTTTTCCTGAAAAAAATTGTAATATTTTTTTTGGACATAAGAAATAAATCAAAGTGAAATTATAATTTTAACATATAAATAGTTTATGCAAAGTCAACATTTGTTTTTTTTTTGTATTTTAAATAAATGATGAAAATCTAGTTAATTTATAGTTTCTTATACATATTTAAATTATTCTATAAATTTTGATATCCTATTTAACTTGTAAACCTTGCAGTAGTTTTAAATTGTTTAAATTTAAATATCCACTTAATCGCAGTGAACTAATATATAATTAATAAATTTAATAATTGGTAATATTATAATTTACTAATTATATATTAGTTTACTGTGATTAAGTGAATATTTAAATATTTGTGATATTCTTAATATTATCGCAGAAAAACATAAAAAAAATAAAGGGCTTGTTGTAACTTAAAAAAGCTAAATATTTTTATACTTTTCTAAATAAAAGTATATTTTGGAGCAGAGTATATAAAAATATGAAATTTTCCACACTCTCTCTTGTGACAACAATTTAAAACTATCATAGGATTATTTTTATAATGGTAGTTACGAATTAAAAAGTTTTCAATATGACACACCTTTCTTTCTAACTTTGATATACTATTTTTCTTTTCATTTATGGTCTAATGCACGTACCCATAAACATTTTTGTTAAAAATAATGCTTCGTTATAATGAAAATTATTGAATTCTGAATGAAATTCCGTTGAAATATAGATAGAAAGATTTCTAACGGAATCCAAGAATTTTCATTTTATAAATATTGTATATTTACGGTTTTTGTAAATAGCTTTGATAAATAAATATTATGATTGCTTTGTATTTTTCAAATGTTTTTCCAGATTGGCAAAAGAATTTTTTACCTTAAGAGAATAATGTCTTGTAGGTGTGTATGGCAGTAAGATAATTGATGTAATTAATTCTTGAAGATGTATTTCTATGGATTATTTCTAGTTTATAGTTCGTATTTCCGATGATTTTTCAATGATCTAGAAACAGAAATTGAACGCTTTTAAAAATTATAGCCCGCTATAAGCTGTAGGTCCCTTACTTGGCTGTAGACGGACAACCCTCACCATTGACAATGCAAGTAAAAATTGTTAAGAAACTATATGTTCTCTAGCATATAGCTCCTATGTTACACCTAGGAATTACAGGAACTGATGATGATAAAATGAATTATATATGTTTTCACTTATTGCGAAATATCGATTCAAATTATTATAAAAATTGAAACTTGGTTAATTATTAATAAATTTGTTCTTTCATCAGCAAATTTCTAAGTTTTGTTAAGTGTAACTTACTATAAACTCATAGTATATATACATACACAATCACGCCATGTACCCAAAAGGGTGTGGCACAAACTCTTTTCATCATCCCGAAATCAGTCGCCGCCAAACATTCCTATCCAAACAAGCAACTCTCGCTTCATCTACATTCATAATTCCTTTCATACATGCTCTTTTATTTCTACTACTTGGAAACTTTCGCTCACGCAAAACACTTTCAATCATACCACTCCAACTACTCATCGGACGTCCACGCAAACGTATACCATCAAAATCATTCAAATAAATTTTTTTAATCAAACGTTTATTAGACATTCGCTCAACATGTCCGAATCATCTTAACTGACTAACACCAACTGACTAGCTACAACATTTTTTTCAATTTCACACTCATCATACACTAATCTATTTCGTACCCGATCTTTCCTATTTACACCACATACCCCACGTAAAAATCTCATTTCCACAGCAGTCATTTTTCGTTTATGCTTGTGCAACCAAACCCAACATTCACTACCATACATTAACGTAGGCACCAAAACTGCATTGTATATACTCAAACGGGCTTTTTTGGAAACATTTACATTCCTAGCAAAAGTTCCCAAAGCACCCAAAACCTTACAACCAGCATTTACTCTCTTTTCAAACTCATTCAATTGAACTTGGCGTTATGCGAAAATGTTTGTAAATATTAGTATTCGAAATATTTTAGGTATAAATTCCCTTCAAATACAATACAATACAATAAAATATGAAACAAATTTTAGTTATAGCGTTTTAAGACGTGAGAAATCTTGTAGAATATTCCATATTTTGTTTCTGTTCATTTATCGCAAATTTTTAAACTTCTAATAATATACATACATATATCATTATATTTCTTATATAGTTATTGCAGCCGCTTGGTGAAACTTCAAATAAAACACTCATTTATATGATAAATTGTTTAATATTTAATCATAAATACGATGCTGTTAGCGGTGACTCATGAAATAAAACCATCAACTGATTGAGATAGAAAAACAAAAGCAAAATAGAATGCAAAATTGTAATTAAATAAATTCATTACAACCGGACGAAGTATAGAAGACTGGCGCTTGCATTTAAACTCATAAATAAATCTATCTATGTTCTGTAATGTCACGACAAATGGCAGTGTCTTTTTATCATAAAGCATGGATTAACGACCTTGATTAAACGTTTATAAGTTGCTGGGGTCGCTAAAAGAATGTTCAGTTCCTCGCTGATGATGTTCTCTAGATATCGTGCATGTTAATTTGCACAACTATTAATTAATGAGAGAATTAATTTATTCATTGCAGAAATGAATATAAAATATTGAAATCGTATTTACACGTATTGATACAGATATACTTTTACTTTCGAGATATTTCTATAGCTTTTTTAAAATTTTTGTAACGTGACATGCACTGAAAATAAAATAATATGATTTTCTTCCAAGGTGACCATAAAGTAAAGTTTTTATCATTTTAAGCGAGCAAGCAACAAATATGAGTTTTAAATCTTAAAAGTCTACATCTAAATCGATAAATCAAATTAATTTTGAATTTTTTGTAACCGTAGAAAGTAGATATAAAAATATCGAAATTACATGAGCTGTAAGTTTACCATCTTTCAAAAATATTAAACTTTCGATTATAATTACTTTTAAAATAATTTAATTTCAATTAGTTTTATCTTTGCTACAAATTTAAAATTAATTCATAGATTACACATATAACAAATATTGTATTAAAATAACATATAATTTGTAGTAAAAATAAATAGTTTTACTAACCACAACATTTGGTGTAAAAGTTACACCGTATAAATTCTATTGTCCATTTTTTTTAAAATTGTAATAATAGTTATGCAATTAATACAACAAAAGCAAATATTTGTTGTTTTATCTGTCACAAGCATATTCTAAAAGTAAACATTATTTATGGTCTATTAAAAAGTTAAATTACTAAAATTTTTATTAATGTCATTTGCATACAATGAATATATAGTATACACCTAGAACACTAGATCGAATAGAATCACATAGTTAAAATGTAGTAGATTCATTTACAATTTAATTAAATCTGATAGTTGATGTTAGGTAATTGTAAGTAATAGTAATAATTGAATAAAAGCCAGTTTCTCTTTATGCTGATAAATAATAATATAAAAACACTGCTCAATGTATGTATAATTTGCGAATGATAAATAAATTTCTGATGACTAACAGCTGACAAATTTAACAAGATAATTTCTCGCGTGACCGATAACTAAATAAGCGTTTCAATATTACATCATCTTGTGAAATTAATGTTTTCTATTATTTTAATTTTTTTACAGTCAAACGATAAGAAGTTTTTGAAAGAACTACAAGATATTTTTATGCATAAAATATCTAGTTAGGATAATTGTATATACATACGCAATCACGCCATGTACCCAAAGGGGTGTGACACAAGCTCTTTCTACAATCCCAACATTTTCTCCAAACATTTCTATCCAGACAAGCAACTCTAATTTCATTCACATTCATGAGTAGGAATAAAAGAGAATGTAGGAGACATTCTCTTTTATTCCTACTACTTGGAAACTTAAATTTCAAGTTTTACGAAACTCCTGAAAGCGTCTAATGGCGGTTAAAAAAAAATTCAATAAAATATGCAAATAAAATAAAAATGTCACAAAGCTAAATCTAGAAAAAGTCTATATAATTTAATAATTTTGAAAATAAAACGTACACAGAAATTCTCTAAATATCAATAGAGTAAAATAACATTTTTGCACAAAAATATTTGATTTTAAAAAAATTAATAGTTATATTTACATTCTTTTTGAGTATATGTGTTACATAGTTTGTTTTTTTTTACATAACTGGTTTTTATCTGGTTCATAATTAGTCCATTTCAATCTATTTTCCCATAAATATAGTTTTATTGATCAGTTTCCAAAATTTGACTGATTTCTGTTACATAAATTCTTTCGTCTTCATTTATACTTGATACTTCGAAATCACTATAAATAAGTTCAGTATCATTCTCATTCAACTTTTCATTCAAGTCAACATCTATGTGTAAATTTAATGTTTTTAATTTTCTCCTCAAATTTAGGATCATCGAACCTCAAATTCTTTAGAACTGGCATTTTAATAATATCAAATTTATATATTAACTGGTAGCGTGCAGTCTAAGGGACCTCCAAGGTGATTTTTTTCAGGATATATTGCAAAAAGAAATTTAAAAACGTTGACTGTTCGTAATAAAATGTATGTTCTGAAAACTAGAGCAGATACACTAAAACACAAATTCACTGTAGTTAGAGCGACCGCACGTCTTCAATTGAGGATTAGCAGTCTATTGGGATCTATTCTAATTAGATATTTAGTATTTATTATATTAAAAAATATATATTTTTTTTCGTAATATATGGATATTGTATTAATGAATATATATCTATAGAACTTTTGATCCAATGTAATATATACGTGGTGAACAGAGTAGTTCATGTGGGATGCATAGACTTGTTTTCTCATGACGTATACAGATTGCAAATAGTTGCTTTTTATGGAAGTTATTCTTGTTTGAGAAGCGCGTCATCACATACCAATCCAGGACATACGAGAGCATGTTACATACATACGTATCTTTACTTAGGATATGTGCATCACTTAGACCGTTAAATGACACAATTCGTATCACTATTCATTTATCTTCGAATCATTTGCGATTGCGCGATAAATATTTTACTTGTTTTTGTGTTTAGTACTTATTTCCGGTATTTCAGTTTTTGGTATTGTTGTTCGATGTATTTTCAGTTTCTTGTTGATTTGGTAATGTTTTGTAACAGTGAAGAAAATTATGATTGGAATTTTGTACAATACTAATTTTAAAATGATCTTTTTACCAACCGTCATATCACATATAATAAGGGAGGTATTGTAATCATACCAAATTTGACACAACGAGATTTTTACAGTTAAGCACGAATTAGGCTTATAGTAACACGAATTAACTAGTAGAACAAATTCGGCAGAACGGCTTGTCATAAAATTTCATATATATATATATATAAGCTTTGGAGGTGAATATTTCAATTTGATCAACTTTTGGAAAAGATCTGCCAAACAGTTGTGGTAATTTACTGATGTCACTTTTATGTGCTTTACGAATATTTTGCAACAGAGATATATTTCGAAAAAAATTAACATTTTTTAATACGCCTAAATATTGTTTTAATATTTTTATGATACATAGAATTCTGTAAATAGGTGGCATATTTATGTAAAGACACTTTTATTTTTAATTGCCATGACTACAGTAGTTGCTGTTATACAAATTTTTCTATTTCATAAATTTATTTAATACGATAATGGTTTTACGAGAATATATTTGCAAAAACTATAATTAGCAAAATTATTTTTACATTTTAATAAAAAAAATAAGGAAGGAAATGGTCGATTAGTTCAAAATGTGTATGAAACAAACAATAGTACGCAAATAGTTCGAAAGTGTGAATCACTGCTGTTGTTACTATCCCGTTTGGGTTTGGACTAGAACGTGTGAACTAGCCGAATGCTAGGACTCCGTCATTTGTCTTTCGTATTTGCAACAGATGAAGTATCTTTAACAATTTCTTCTAGTATATCACACATCCCAACGCTATCGCCCACCAACGCATTTGCGCTGAGAAAACAACCGACGAAAACTATTATATAGAACGGACGTTTATTTGCTCTTCATGTATCTAATTTCTAGCCATGGTTTTAACATCTCTATCGCTCCTTGTCTAGCTGTAAACTTTTATATGTTTTTTGTGGAAATTGAATTACTTATTTCCGTCTTATTTTTCAAAACCAGCATTGTGTGCTTACTGCTTGGTTGGTCCTATGTTGGTTTAATATCATTGGACGTGTTAGGTTCGTATTGTTATTTGTTAGTTTTGGACGAAATCGGGTTTAATGTTTATTGTATGAGCAAAAAAAAATGGTTATTAATAATTGTCCGGAAATTTCAAATTTAAACTTTTTATGACTGTTTGGTGTCATATAAAATGTTGTTACGTTTTTATGATCAAAAGTTTTTTTTTATTTACAGTTTTTGTGATTGTATTCTAGGTTAACTATATTTCAGTTTATGATTTATTTTATACAAAAAATGTGCAATTATTTGATTTTCAAAATGACAAAAAAAAACATCAAATTATTGACAGCAATTATTCGTATTAGAAATTGTCGGTGTGGCGTTATGATCATTGCATGTTGATGATGTAAACAAATAATAATTTGATTTAATATAATTAATTACAGTGTTAATAATAAATAATTCGCAAGACAAAAATAATACAAATTCAATATTTTATATTAAAAATTTGAAATTTTATGACAGATTTATCTCAAAGTTTGGTAGTTTTTTTTTTTTCTATATTTATATTTAAAAACATTTAGTATTATGTGTATCACTAATTTAATGTATTAAATAATTCATACAGCGACTGAGTCACTTTAAATTTGTTTTTGAAAATTTTGTGTGTCATCTGAATGTAAAAACTGTAATAAATTTATATGTCTCAGAAACTTATAAAATTAAGATTGAACAAAGTTATTCATATAGTAAGTAAATAGACAAATCACAAAGATTTGTACATATGTATTTTACAGAAATACCGGCTAAATATTTTTTTGCAAAATCACTAGTTTTTTTAACATTAGTAAAGATTAAGATTAGTAAAAAGTTAGTTTCTACTTTTTATGTATACGGAAAAAATAATAAAGGAAAGAAATATGTTCAAATATACTAGTAACTTTTCATAAAACTATATATAATAAGGGAGGTATTGTAATCATACCAAATTTAAACATCAGTATTTTTACAGATAAGCACGAATTAGACTTAAAATCTACTGTTTTTAGCGTGATGTTCGTCTGTTCGGTCTGTTTGAGGATACATATAGACCAAATTCGGCTGAACGGATTATTATAATCTTTCATATTTAAGCTTCGACGGTGAATATCTCAATTTGATTAACTTCTGGTAAAGATCTGCCAACCGGAACTGGTAATTTACTGATGTCACTTTTATGTGTTCTACAAATATTTCGCAACAGCCGAGCCATATTTCGAAAAAATGCATTTAACAAAAGTTGCTAAATGAGTTATAACTAACAACTTTTATTTGAAACATTTTTCGATATGGCTAAATAATTTTTTTTATAATTTTATGATATAGGTATATAATTCTGTCAATAGGTAGGTGACGTTTATGTCAAGACAGTTTTGTTTTTAGTTACCATAACTAAGTTGTTATTATAGAAATTTTTCTATTCTATAAATTTATTTAATACGATGACGGTCAGTTCTGCAATTTTTTTCATCATAATAGCATTTTTTAGTTAAATGTGATTACAATGTGTACTGAAAATTATTTTAAACAGAATATATGTATAATTAAAAATCTCATTAAAATAATTATACAAAAAAGAATCAATATGACTATACACTTTTATTAAATTTACTGTAGTAATATATTATAACTCGCTTGTTTTTGTGAAATTTTGTATAGTCATATTATTATTATTTCTACAAACTATCATTAATTTTAATCAAGTTATTTGAAAAAGAATTTCTGTTGGAATTTTATACTATTTACTGTGAATAACTATTCTTATGAAGTTACATATATTCTAAAAATATAATGCTTATATGGAACTTTAAATTTTACGTTATCTATTATACATTTATATACATATGTAATGCGTCATAAAAGCCGGTATACTACTTAGAAATATGAAAGGCATATCCCGAATTATTTGTTCTTTCATTGATAATACAAATGTTAATAACTGATAAGGAATATTGTGACTTAAAAGCACAAATAATATATTTATCTTAATTTCTTAATAATTCTATATGTAAGTGAACTGGTCTTAAAAGAAACTACTGTTTTTTATATATGTATTATATGTTAGTTTTTAGAAATTTTAAATAAATAAATGGTTTATTGCCCAACAGATAAATTAATTAACAGGGAAAATATAATAATACAAACAAAATTATTAATAGTAACAAAAGATGCAAATAAAAATAACAGTAACAATGAAATACAGTGCTAAGTTATACAATATTATATTAAATATTGAAAAATATAATAAATAAATGGAGAAAAAAATACTGAAAATACTTAAAAAATAACAGAACTTAAGGGAATTGTACAACAAATTTATATTAGTAACATACTCATTATCATTGTTGTACATTATTAAAATAGGTGCTTTGTACAAAATAATATAATGTCATCTAGTAACTAATTTGCTAATAAAAAGGCGTTAATAGTATATCTATCTAAGTACCAAAACACTAGCGTAGATGTAGGCTAATAAACCAATACGCATTCAATTTGTTACCTAGTAACTTGTTTCTATGTTTCTGTTATATACTGTAATCTCACTTGTATCAGTTTTCCTGATGAAGACGGACGTTGAGTTTATCGAAACGTCGATTATAAGTATTAATACAGAACTTTAACCTAACACAGTTTTATTTAATATAATGAGTTCTGAAAGATTTTTTACTATGGTGTCATATAGTTTAATCACCACAGAACAACAGTAATATTATAATTATCAAGTTCCTTTTTAATGAGCAAAGCTCGGTCATTCTGATACTAAATGTAATATTTTTTTCGTACTAATGCTTCCCAAATTTTAATGTAGATTTTATTTAATAATTATAATATTATAGATTAATTAACTAGAATATGATAATGTTAAATATAAACAACTAATCAGGGATTAATCAGAATTTTTTTTATTATTTTCAGTGCATAATTTTGTTTAATAATTCGTACTCAATTTAATAAAATTTGCAGATGTATAATATAATAAAATCTGATTTAATCCAAACTACATATTTTATGTGTTTCGTTTTTCTTTGAAAGCAAAACATAAAAATACAAAAATATGAGTAAAAATCAATAGAACATATTGACTTGTTCTAATTTATCTAACGGCAACACAAGAAATCCTTTGAAAACTAAACTAAAAAAGAGTTTCTAAATCTCCGAACAGATGTTCAATGAACTGTAACGTCTTAAGTGATAACCTCCTTCTGTTATGTTACATTACATTCTCCATTTTTTTTTCTTTATTATTCATTAGATTTTTTAACAAAAATATCGGAATGTCCTATTGTTGCTCTTTCTTTTTTTTTTTCTTTCTACACATGCATGCATCAAAACTGTCAGTTCGGTAATGATAGTTCGTTTAATTTATGATTGTAGCGATTGAAAACAATAACGTATCATTTTCTCTAAGAACCCAACCTATTTGATATCTTTGGCTCTCTGTAAATATAAGAGCCGGTCTGTATATAACGTACGTTGTTCGTAATATTGTGCATTAAATTGCATTCGTTTTAATACATGGTCGTTAAGTTGTACAATGCATTTAAATGCTTACAATAATATGTACAATTTAAACTTTGATTACTAGAACAAATTCTGATTATTGTTGACAATTTGACGTTACATTTATAGTGTATGCCGAATGATTTAATTATAGATTTCTAGCGTAATGATTGCTATAATTAGTATAATTTTTACGACTTATTATTTCGTTTATACACAGAAAAAAAAAATTAAAAGCTATTACATTTAATCCGAATTATAGATGACTAAACTTAGATGATTTGTCTATTTAATTAGATAATATTGCCAATAATAATAGATATTTCATCTATAGTTAAATTAGTTTTAAGATAAAGTTTAGATAAATAATCGAAAACTGCAGGATAAACCAACAAATAAGAATAGATAAATATGCTACAAACTAGTAAAAAAAATGAATTATATAAGATGAATATACCAAACGTAATTATCAACTTTTGAATTAAATATTTTAACACAGTAAAAATCTTGCAGAACTAATTTTTAAATAAAATATATTCAGAGCTTTATTCTAAAGCTTTTTTATTTTAAATATTTTACCTAACACAATTAGAAGTTAAAAATTTACTTGTAAGAAAATCATAAATATTGAATTTTTAATAATTAAGATGCATTATTTCTATTTAAGTAGGTCTATTTTGGTCCTGTCGAGTTAATAACTGAATAAATATTTATATTAATGTTCAAAATATTTTTTTATTAATTTAACTACATACATTTTTGTAAATTACACTATACTTTTTCTAGGACCACATTCTGGAAAATTTTGTAATTAATATTAACATTTATTGCATTAGAAACGGCTTCAAGATCCATTTGAGCTACATAAGGATTTGATAGTGGTGCATGCGAATTATACAATTAGCAAACTTAAATTTATCAATTGCAATATCAAATGATATATTTATATAAAATTTTTAAAAATATTATTAAAATTTATTTGTGATTTTTTTACATTAAAAACAATAATAATAATATTTTTTTGTAATACGTATAGCTAACCGTACGTATATATAAAAATAAACCTTATAATAAGTTGGCAATACACTTGTGAGAAATAATTTCTCGCATCATTACTTAATAACGGAAAACATAGCAATTTTCTGGTTATACGTCAATTGTACCCAATCATTTGGACGCACGACAATTGGACGCGAACGACAGTTGGACGACAGTACGACAGTAGGGCGCATTGACAATTGGACGCATCGACAACTGGACGCAACGACTTTAGAACGTATCGACAATTGGACTCTCGAACAAAATTGCACATGACACCAATTTGTTGCTGTCTTAATTTCAAAATTTTCTAAGGTGAGTCTTAATTCTTTACAATGAAGATGTAAAATTTCCAAATTTTTTATAAAGCAATTAAGATTAAACTTAATTAAGTGGTATGCTGTAAGAATTGGTTTTTCAATGAACAAAACTATTAAAATGTTCTTTAAATCAATTCTTAAAATTACGACCTGTTTGATCTATATATGCGAAATTACAGTCACTACATTCAATTTTGTAGATACCTGATTTATACAATTTATTATTACAAGCTAACTTATTATTAACAAAAATATGCTTTAATGTAAATTTATTGTAAAACGCTGTTGAATTTTATTTTAATTTTGTTTAATTTATTTTTTTTAGTTTTCAGTTTGCATCCAATTGTCGCGCGTCCAATAGACTGCGTCAAGTTGACGCGGCACCCAATTTTCTGTTTGTGTTTAGTTTGAGAAAGACACAACTTTTCAAAACGGTCATAGTAAAACACTTTATTTCTTGTAAAAAAGACTTTTATAATTAATTATTAAATAAATTTTTACTAATTATAAATATTTTATATTATGCTTATCTAATATAAAATTTAAATAAACTATGTGCTTAATAGATCATTTTAAATAAACATCAACAGTCAACTTTTCACAAAAATCACTTTAAAAAGTTAGGTAGGAATTTAACTTACAATTCACGAAGACTTACAGACATTCGAATAACATAAAGTTAATAATTTACAATTTGCAAAGTTGCAAACTTTCTTTACCAATTCAATTAACAATATTGTGTCTAGAACAATGCAAAATAACAACATTTTCAAAATTTGTTACTTTACTGGAAGAAATTACCTACACAAAAACACACACACATATCCAATATCCTGGCTTTCATTCCTAGAATACCAAATCATATATATATATATATGTGTGTGTGTGTGTGTGTGTGTGTGACCGTGTAGGTGTGACGTCATCAAACACCATCGTCATTGCCAGTCACTGAGTCATCGGGAATTCGAATAGTTTTCATATATACATACATTATGATGATTGTAATTGTGCCTGCATCTTTCTTAACTTATGGCTCGATGCATGAGTGCAGAGAATGGACATATGTGACTCGTTTACTGAAGTGAATGGCTGACGGATTATCTACTCATGTCTACGCATGTCTTTTATAAACGTATGCATGTTAGTAAATGCTCTTGTATATACAACCCACAATACATTTAAGTTAATTATTGCTATGTTTACATGGAGTACTTTAGATTGGTTTGACAAGTTTTTACAGGAATTTATTTGATACTGCATGCAAGAACGAGAAACTAAAATTTTTTTACGCCGAAAGTTTGCAACACTACAAAAATAAAATTAGGTAATTTTTGTATGCAGTAGGGGAACCATTTCTAAAAATTGTATTAACTGTTTGGATAAATAGAGTACGTGATTTTTTTTTTTAAATTTAGTAATGTTGTTTTAAGAATTGCACAAAATAACACTACTATTTTTAGCTCCAACAGAACAAAATTTGGTGCAAATCGTATGTATAGTTTAGGAAGAGATACAGTCACAAAAATTATACAATTGAATGAGCGAACGAAGTACACACATATATCACCAACTAATTGTAAGTTCAAATTCGTCATCCAGAGGCTATATGAAGGATTTCTATATATTTTTACATTTTGACAATGTTACGGACACCGTATCTATCACTGTACCAGAGGTGTAAAAAAGTATTTCAAGTATTACTTAAAATACGTGTACTTTAGTATTATAAATATTAGGAGTAGTATTTATAATATTTTTTTCAATAAGTATTTAGTATTTGTATTTAGAGCATAAAGTATTTTTAAATTTACTTAAAATACTTTCAAGTATTTCAAATACTAAAAAAGTATTTAAAATACTGCAAAGTATTTAAAATACTGCAAAGTATTTAAAATACTCCAAAATATTGATAATGTTATCAATGACTTCAGCGCATGCTTTAATATCAACGGGGCACAGCCGTTTATTTTATGTTTAACTGACATAGAATTTCCTTAACGTACACTGAATATTTTAAAAAATATATAAATTCAATGAGTAATGAGAATGATTATATTATAAATAATCTGGTATGTAAAATTTATGATATTTAATTAACTGTATATACATAATTATAATACTAACCGAAACCGTAATATTTATAAAACTTTTTATTAAATAAAACGGATTATTAAATCACAAATTCTGGGATATGTGCAATGTTTGATAGTTTTTCTAAAAAGTTACAATACATGTTATAATAATTGTTTTAACGAATTGTTATGTTCAACGAAAAGTTTGATATTGAATTATTATTGAAATTTAATATGAATTAATTTTTTATTTATATTATTTGTGTTATTAAAAGAATTAATTTTATATGAAATAAATATGTTTCAATAAAAGTTTTTGTAACAGAGTAAGAACTCATTATATTAAAATAAAATGGCTTTAGGATTAAGATCTGCATTAATTTTAATTAAAAATTGACGTTTCGACATATTCTACGTACTTCATCATCAGGAAAAATGATACAAATGACATAATACAGTATATAAACAGAACACTGATAGATAACAAAATAAGTAATTAGATTATACACTGATTTTTAATTAAAATGAATACAAAACTAACAGTCAATTTTATAATAAACACGTTAACTATAGTTGACTTTAAGCTTTTAAAAAAGCTTTGTTTTATTGACAACAACAAATAATTTTACGTTTATAAGTATGAAAAGTTGACAAAAAAGTATCGTTTTATTGACAACAATAATTATTATTTCAGTAGAATTTAAAGTAAATGCTTTTTGTCAGTTTAAGGTTGAGTCTGGTTGACTTTAGTTAGAGTATTCATTATGAAATCGACCGTAAATCTTAAAGTCTTTTTGTTTTAAAAGTATTTGTATTTAGTATTTATCAAAGAGTGTTTAAATACCTACTTTTTTAAAATTATTTTACCCGGTTCTGTACTATACACTGTATATTATGTTAAAATAATAATTACATATCAAATTAATTAAAAAAATAATGTTAATTAAATTCTTAGAATAAAATATATACCTACATTTTCAATTACTAATTAAATATGAGTAAATAAATAATAAACAATTTTATTACGATTCCGCTTAGAATTAATTCGATGAAAAACTCATAATAATTATTTATTAATAATTATAATGATAGCATGTGTCAATTATTTTGAATTGTTGTGCACTTCTTCTTTATTCTGATATGTTTTATATATACTATTAGCCATTAAAAAAAAATGTTTAGTAATACATATGACACTTACATTAATTTAGTTGCCCGTATATTCATTGATGATGTCATCAGTTTAATATAGAAATAGTCTAACTGATATAAATGTGATTATCAATTGTATTACTTAATTTAAAACTAATTGTTACTAATTGTTAGCCAGTAATCTATATATTATGCATATTGAATAACGTATGTATGTTATTTTTATTATACTTATGTTCTTATGTATATTGTCAGTATGATGATAATTTAATAGTAATGTTTTTTAAGAATATTTTCATTTAAATGGTTGAATAATATTATCTTGTAATTGTAAAGATTTTAAAAAATAGTACATATATTGATATGAAGTTATATTTGATGAAATTATTTTTTTTAATTTCACCTTATATATTATTAAACTGGCATTTTTGTATCAGTATACAGATGTCTCCATGACGAGCTTACTCTTCGTATTTTAAAAACAATAAAATATTAGGTCAGGAAATTTGGTATATAGTATTCCAATATTGACACTAAAATACCACTTCCGATTAACTTCCTTATTTTAAATGGTATACCTCATTTTTTTTTTATCTTTAGTATAACTGTAATTCATCTGTTTTTGACGTATTTCAATTTTTTTATTTTTTGTTTGAAATCGCCAACATCTTTCAGGGTCCGTATCTCAAGAATGCAATGAAATATGTCAAATTTGTAAACTTAAGGAAGCTTTGGGCTACCTTTTCATAAGAAAATAAATTAAAACTATTTAAAAATGTGTATAGAATATTCCTATAAACTTGGAATTCAATAAACATTAAAATCTCATTTTGTTTTCAAATGGAAACTCCCATTTTTTACTATTTTAATGAATTTTACATACGTATATAAGATATTTTATGTTGAAAATTGATAGATTTTTTAGTAAAATAGAAAAATTTGGATACGTTGTTGGTTTAAGTACTTAGCTTTAATTGGATAAAATAGTTAAAAATAAAATATTTAAAATTCAAAATATCAAATTTTTTCTTAACAATTTGTATCCATTTTACAATTTCAATCCACTTTAATCAGATAAATGCCACTCAATCGAATCAAATTAAACGAAAAAAATATTCATGACACGTTTGAGAAAAAGTATCAATAAAATTAGTTTAAAATACAAACACCTCTCACGCAAAATACTATAAATATTTATAAAATCGTATGTATGTGGATTTCAACAACATGAATATGGCTTGGTTAGCTCTATAAGCGGAAAATAGCTATTAAAATCCAACCTACACATTATTTTGTCTAGCTCGACGCATTTCGGCAAATATCAAAAAGAAAAATGATCCGAAACGCGTATGCCACCTACTTATAGAAAAACGAAATATTATATTTAACAGCCGTAAGAGGTAGTCAAAACAATGAATAATCGGACACCATATGAGTTGGCAGGTTAGGCCTACCGCAGGTGTAATTTCACTATGTTTACACTTCATATTTTAGATCGGTTTCAAAGTTAAGTAGCTTTCAAAGGCAAATTTATATATATTTTTTGTATTTTATGTGAATTATGAATAACATTAATTATCGAGAAATGCATATATAATGAATTTGTTATTTAATAAAAACAGAAATAGTAATTTATGTAACAAGTGCATAAATAGTACTTTTTTCATGAATGGGAAATACGTGGGAAAAGGCATGAGTTTTATACAATATTTTTTCTGCGACTGTTTGCAATAAGTATTTTTTTAAACACTTTTTACTTTTTTTTACTATTACCACACACCGATATTTTATACACAAAAAATTGTAAAAAAAAATATTATACAATCTGTATACTGGATGAGGACTATGAGGAGTCTTAAATACGCAGAAAGAAATAAAATTTAGTTATTTCATTTAATTCAAATTAGATTATTTGTTATTTCATTATTTATTTGTTATTTCAAATAAAGTTTAGATAAGTGATCTAATACATATTTTAGATAAATTCACAAACTAGAATGTATAACATAGTAAAAAATCTTTCAGAACAACTAATTATATTAAAATAAAAAAGCTTTAGGATTAATTTCTGTATATATTTTATTTAAATATCGCCGTTTCGATATATTCTACGTATATCTTCATCAGGAAAAATATAATACAAATGACATAAATAATGAAACAAGCAAAACATAGAAACAAGTTACTAGGTGATAAAGTAACTAGATTAAAAAAAAATAAGTATAGATTATTTAAAAAAATATATATATAATTTATAAATTAATAATTAAAGAAAGAAAAAATTGTATTTAGATCAATCCCTTCACACTGATTGATGTTATCTTTTTCTTTATAAATTTCTATATAGCTTCTCTTATCAATCTACTGTTAATATTGTTAGGTCTTGCAATGATAATAATTTATAGAAAAATTAATTTGTGTATTATAAAGAAAGTTTAACACATCCGACAGGAAAGCTAAAATAATCAATTTTTTAAATCAAATATTTGTTCTTCATATCAATACCACAAACCAAACAGAATAAGAATGAACCGGCAGAGTCTGATGAACTTTCGGCAAATGTCTAGTCATTACATCTATCTTTTATATTCCCGCAGCAACATTAAAATCCATAGATACTATTTCAGTATAGTTCCCCATCGGGCACCGGAAATGCTTCAAATAACCAGCAAGAAATCAACTGTTGAATGAACAGTCTGCATTGAAACTCGAATGTTCGTATTTAAAATCTATTTACTGTGGTATGTCTCATTGCAACGCTAACCTTCAGGGAATATCGCCCTCTGCTAGTCTGTATTCTATACTCTCTTAATTTCGTACTCCCACATATGTAGGTATTTTCTATTTTGTTTGGGGTATTGTAGCAAATATTTCCTGCGTGTAGAAAATGATTTAGATACCCTTAGATGTTTATTTTGAAATTACTTTGTCCATAAAATCTAATGTTACATAGTGGAATTGAAATTGAATTTCGATCTAGATTAGATGAGAGTAGATGAAGATAGAAATATAATTGATTTTGAAATTATTTATTATCATACAGAAATTGATTAACAAACGAAAATATTAAAATGAAAAAGCTTTATGACTAAGTTCTGTATATATTTTTATTAAATATCTATGTTTCAATATACTCTAAGTATATCTTCTTTTTTTCTGATAAAGATATATAAATATATATATAGAGTATATCGAAACGTCGATATATACAGAACTTAATCATAAAACTGTTTTATTTAAATGTAATAAGTTCTGAAAGATTTTTTTTGCTATGTTAAATGAAAATATATTAAAGAGAATATAGAAAAAAAAACGTTTAATTAAACCGGTTAACCGATATTTTGTATATATTTTGCGAACGGTAACCGTAATTGTAACTGATATTTTACCCCAAAAAAAAATAATATTGGTTTTTTTGTAAACAAAGTTGAAATATGAAATTATTTTATATAACGTATATTTTCTTAGCGAAATTTTTTATCAAAAACAAAATTGGGTCTTTTATAATCTATAATTAAATTTTGTTTTCTTACAAGAAATAACGATAATTGTTAATAATTTTACTATTTGGACACATGACGAATATTTTTGAAAAAGGTAAAAATAATCTTAGAGTTTAACAAAAACATATATGCATTATTTTATGTATAGTTTTATTTTATCTATATTTAAATATAGTTTTCGATACTGGTTAACCATTAACCAATTTTTTTTCGGTTACATGGCCTGGTTTTAAATTTAATTACATAATACAAGATTTGTGCTTGAAATTGCCAGTCAGCTGTTGCAGCTATTTGTTGTCATTTGGTAGCAGTGGTAGATGACATGAATGCGCATCTCCTCAGACATCTGTCTCAAATATCTAGTGAAAATAATTCAATCCCAAATATTTATTCATGATTTTTTTCAAACATTTATTCATAAATTATTACCATCTAAAGTGGTCTTAATGAAGTAAGTAAAATCTTTTTACAAGTAGGATAGACAATAAAAATGATTGTATCCCATTTTTTCCACTCCATTATTTCCACCAATACTTTTCTTCCACCAATTCGTTTTTCCACTATACATTTTTTCCATCAATATTCTTTTTTTCACCAATTCTTTTTCCATTATTATTTTTTCCACCAATTCTTTTTTTCACTAATTTTTTTACCAAACTTAACCTAACCCTAACCAAACCAAAAAATTTGGTGGAAAAAGTATTGGCGGAAGAAAAGTTCGGCGGAAGAAAAGTACGGTGGAAGAAATGGAGTGGAAAAAACTGAGTGAAGAAAATGTCTCCCTACCCAATGAAAATATATAATGAACAACAATCTTTCGTTCATAGAATTTGCAGTTCCATATAAACGTTTTAAAGTTTTCCAGGAATAAAATTACAAAAATTAGTAGTATTTTTTGTAACACAATTTTTTTATAACAGAATTCAATATAAAAAAATACTGTTAATCTATATGGATCTAATTTTAGGCGGAGTTAATTGGCATTATAAAACAATAAATCTAATAAATAACAACGTATCATTTTACAAATACCATATTACTAGTAGAGCAACACGTATCTGACACCAAATTCTGTTAGAAAAAAAATTATATACAGCTTGTTCATGATTTATTACTGTTCGTATTAATGTATACATAGCTATTAATCAATAGGTACGTTACTAAGATACTTAAACTGTATATTAATTTCGTTTTTGATACCTTATAATAATTAGGTAATCGTGTCATGAAAGTCACACCTTTTCATGTGGTAAATATGCGATATTATTAGATATATAATACATAGAATTGTGACGTAATACACTTGCTAATACTAAAAATATTTTTGCATAATGTAAATAATTCAGGTATTGAGACAACATAAAAATTATATTTTATTTGGAAACAAGTTATTATTTATTTTGTAAGTTTTTAGAAATTTATTAATTTAATTTTTTAGTTTTAAGAATTTAAATTATTTTTGAGATATTGATAAAGTCTAATTTTTCAGTAATATAGTCAATAGTAAAATAAATGTATATTGAAGAGGTATTTGTAAAATATATGAGTGTACAATGAGAAAAATTTTGCTTTTGATCCGACGGACGTTTTTATTTTCAACTCAAAAGCAAAAGTGTTTTTGAACAGTAGCTTATGTTTTTCTAATAAAAAGAAAAACTTTAATAGAAAAAAAATAATAGTAAGCTTTGTATGAACGTTTAATTTCAAAATGAAACTATTTTACACTTTATTCCAGAAAAACACTATGACCCGTATTCCCAACTCTTTTGTTTATGAAAAAGTGCTTTTATTTTTCACTTTAAAATAAATTTTTATTTCTACCTCTTATCAAATATGAACAGTATTTTTATTTTTGATATATTTTTTTATATCTAATATTATGAAATTGATTATAAAATGGACGCTTTTACAATTAAATCATATAAAGTATGTAATTAAAACTAAAAAAAGGCAAAAGTAATTTTGACAAAAATCACTTTTAAAAGTGAGGTGAGAATACTGATATTTACTAATTTTTTCCTATTAAATTTTTTTTTTTATATTAGAAAAGCAAAAGTTTAGAGTTGAAAACACTTTTATTTTTAAGTTAAAAGTAAAAATCTTGGATCTAAAGTAAAAATTTTCTCAATTTACTTTTACTAAACTTAATATGTGAAAGTTATAGTATTTTCCTAATATTCATCATTTACATTTATAACGAAAAATTAGGCCATTGAAATTAAATAATATTAAATCTGTATGAAACTTTGGTAACTCTATATTTATAAAATCAGATAAAGTCATATTGTTTTGTTTAGTTCAATATTTTTTTTTTATTTTTACAGATTTAAACCTGATTCAGATTATTCTATTTATCACAAAATTATTTTCGCACAGAGCGGGTGGTTCTGAATAAAACTACTTACCAACTTATGGAAAATTAACGTAAATGTACTATTTTCATTGAATTAGTTATTGTTGGTTTTTATTGAAATTATTGGCTTGTAACAAATTTGAACATTTCAAGAGAAGTAGAGAAGTGAGAATGACTCTCTCTCTCTCTATATATTTAAAATATGATGATAAAATTCACTTAGCTTTATTTGATGTAATTATTAATATTTTCTACTTAAATAGCTTTATGGAATATCTATCATAAAATTTAAATTTAAAATTGCAATATTATTTTTAATATTTTATTTACATTATTATGGTCGTAGATTAGTCTTGTAATTATTAATTATAATTACAAGATTACTACTACATTCAAATAATTCTTCAAACATTGAAAAACTAGCGATAAAATTTTAAATTAAAATCCATTTTATAAGAAGCAAATCTTGCAAAGTTGTAATTAGTTTAATGATTCTGAGAATGTTTCCTTTATAAAAATGCTTTCAATTATAAATAATAATATTCGAAACGGAGGCAATAAAAGGTGGTCAATAAATATGGGAAAATCCAAATACGAATGCAAGTAGAAAAATGACACAGCGCATTTTTCGGATTGATGTTTTGCGAAAAATTCGTTCATTGACATTGGATTCGAATGGAAACCGATAGACGAAAATAGTGACCGGTAGGTAACAATGAACTCTGCACAGCAACTGACGCGTGCTGCGCAAAAAACAGTTTACATTTTTAGTGCGCATGCGTGGGACGAGACACCAAAAAATCACAATACTATTTGCAAATTGAATATTTGTTGTTTTATAAATATGAAATGTTTTGTAATGATTGATCTAGAAACGGTTTAATTAATTTGAGGTTAAAGGTCTAGTTTACTGATATAAGACATACAAATTCGATATGTTTTTGTCAATGAGTGTCTGGTCATAATATTAGGAACTTAGCAAAAAGTAGTTGAAATTCATTATAATTCGTATTTAAAGAATATTTTATTATTTTTTTTACATAAATTTATTTTATTTCAAACTGTGACAAAGGCAATGATAACTAATTGTAATTTATTGTTGTTAAAAATTTGTTATTGTTAGTAAACTAATAAAAATATTGCACATTTTGCAATTTATAAGTTATTATATTATTTATATCTATATGACTACGTATATCTCGGCATTCAGAGCCGCTGAAATTTGACTTTTACATGTTTATTTTAAATGAATTGAAGCGGCTTCATAAGTCACTCTTGCTTTTTTTTTGAGATTTGAGTTGAACGTTTAAAGCCGTTTGAAATTTCAATCTTAAATTTTTATCTCGAAGATCAAAACAGAATTTGCTAATTATGAGTCATTTCAAATGTCGAAATAAACGTAGTTAATGTTTCAATTAAGTTGCTCTGCATGTCGATCTCGGGAATCATAAGAAATATGACTTTGGTTAAATTAGTCAAACAAAATCTATTTCTCAAATATTACATACAAATATTCATACACAATCACGGCATGTTTCCAAAAGGATGTGGCACAAACTTTTTTCATTTCTATCCAGACAAGCAATTCTATAGCTTTATCCGCATTCGTAATACCTTTCATACATGCTCTTCTATTACTACTACTTAGAACTTTCGCTCACGCAAGACACTCTCAATCATACCACTCCAACTACTAATCGGACGTCCACGTAAACGTATATCTTCAAAATTATTCACATATATTCTTTTAACTAAACGTTCATTAGACATTTGACATCTTAACTGACTAACACCAGCTTTTGCAAAAACATTTATAACAATTTCACACTAGTCTATTTAATACCCGATTTCTTCCTGTTACACCACATACGCCACTTAAAAAATCTCATTTCCACAGCACTCATTGTCCACAACCACAAATTACTACCATACGTCAACGTATTAGGCACTAAAACAGCATATATACTCAAACTGGCTTCTTTGGAAACATTTACGTTTCTAGCAAAAGTATTCATAGCACCTAAAATTTTACAACCAGTATTACGAGTAACTTTTCTTTCAATCTCACAATCAAAGCGACCATTCTTAGACAATAAACTACTCAAATACCCAAATTCATCTCAAATATGACAATAATGTTTTATTAATTTCAAAAAATTCATATCATGAGAGACGGATATACACGAGAAATTAAATTATTTTATTTTTATTTCTAGATAATTTTAAGGACAATGTTTTTTATTCGTAATATACACTTTTAACATTCTGTGTGAAATATAAATATAATTTACAGTCAGTTGTTTGAAAATCAAAGTATAAGAAAATTACACCCATAATATAAGTATTTTTGACAAAGAAAAAAAATATTTTTAATTTTTTAATTACAATAAGCATGATTTTTGTTAATTATCAACTAATACCTTAGAAATCAGGTTTAACTCAAATAAATTATTTTGTAAACATTTTCCTCATTCAGACTACTGTACTTGTCATGAAATTAGTGTTATATTTTAGCGCAGAGGTAGTAGTCCTAAACCAAACTATTTACTAACTTATGAAAAGACGATTCAAATATGTATACGATTTTATATTTATCAGTTGTTGATTTTCTTGCAGCCAAAGATTATTAAAGGTTATTAATATCTTTTAACAAATTTGTATTGTGTTTTTATAAGCTAGTTCAGAGTTAAAGCATTACAGTTAAATAATAAAACTAAGTTTGAAATAAGTAGGCTAGTGTGAATGAGTTTATAGAAGTTTTATATATAAATATATATATAACTTTTTCTGTTCAAATTTTAATAATTATCATCAAACTGTATTATGTACTTAAACTATTTTTTCATTGTAAATTATATTTAATAATTTTGGAAATTTCCAAGAGAAACTAAGTTTAAATTTGTACACATTAATGTATATATGTATATTCAAGGCAGTTGCTTTTTATTTTTATCAAAAATTCAAGTTAATAAAATATTGTTTTTTGTTTGTTTTTTAATCTGAAGTTTATTGAAGAAAAAAGAAACAGAAATGAATAGAGTTCATTTATTTATATCATCTTTCCAGAAAAATCCTAATACATATAAATGATGTTTAACCTAAACTGGTTACAGTCAGCTATAAGTATGGCGTCATAAAATCAGCTTTTCTTTCTCTATACCGGTTTGAGAATGAAAAATTGAAGAGACTAAAATAATCTGCAACCAAAACTTTCAATGTGGCAATTTTAAAAAAAAATCTATATCCCACGCCCAACTTGGTGTGTGAAAAAATATATACAGAATGTTTCAAAAACTTAGTATATTTCTCATTCATTGTTTATATTTAAAAATTAGGCTAATAGTGTTAAATAAAATAATTAATTTAAGTTCGAATAAAAATTATATTAAAATTGGTCTTGTTTAAAAATTGACAATTCATATTAATATATTTTATACGAAATTACCTACAGATGTTTTGAACTAACATTTTTTAATTTATGAATTGAATTGAAATATGTAATTAAGTTGGTATACAAAAAATGAGTATTAATGAGATGATTCGGTAATTTTGAGCGAATGTCTAATGATTGTTTGATTAAAAGAATATATGTGTGTGAATGATTTTGAAGGTACGTATATGTTTACGTGCACGTTCGATGAGTAGGTGGAGTGGTATGATTGAGAGTGTTTTGCATAAGCGAAAGTTTCCAAGTAGTAGGAATAGAAGAGCCATCTCTTAGAGCTAAACTATGAATATCTCATATTAGTTTTCAGTTTTATCTATGCTAATATTTGAATCCTCCCATACTACAGTAATGTTAAATAGCTCTTTTCACAAACTGTGTATATTTACGGGAGGCACATTTTAAAATTTTACGGGAGGGGGGGGGGACAAAATTTGTAGTTAGGCCCCTGAACATTACATTTAAATTCAAGGTGTTGAATGGAAAATAAGAACGGATGTATAAAAACTGTTTTTCTTATAAAAAGTTTTCGTCAATTTCTATAAAAAGTCTATGTGATGGCTATAAGTTGATAGCAAGAATGTAAAAATTGTTATTTTGACAAATTTGGTAGTTCTATAGTGTTTACAAGCAACTTATATGGATAATGATAACTGAATCATTATTCCAATTAATTTGAAACATTCTATATATATATATATATATATATATATATATATATATATATATATATATATATATATATATATATATATATATTATATATACAGAGCAGAATCACAGTCAACGTATGTATATTTATTTACGAAATGGTGTGGGTTAGTACTGAAGGAGAAACATTGCGAACATCTTTAAGTGACCTTGTCTGCAACCGCGTTGCTCTTTTGTCTGTTTGGTGTGCGCGAAACTCAACTTATTTTACAACCAATTCGTCCTTCAAATTTAACTCAAACTGAGAGAGAGAACTTGTTGGAATCGAAGACGTTTATAATACCATAACAACGACCATAATATTCGTACACACTAACTATTTATTGAACGATTTTTTGCTAAGGCTGGTTTTTATTATTTAAATGGTTTCTTGAAGAGATTAAAGGATAATGAAGAAACGGAATATATTTTTTCTTGACAAATTCATTTTCGGGATAATGAGGTTTGTTAGTAAATGGTTTTCTTAATGATTTATTTGATTTATTTTCCATATTTCTTCTAGATCCACTTTTTTTAACGAATAACATAAAAAACAATCATTCGCTAACTTTTTGTTACAAAGATAATGATGCAACCAGATTTTCAATTGTTTTAAACGTTTTAACAGATTTTGCAAAACTGATTTTATTTATAAAAATTAGAAAATTATTTAGATTACTTGTATTGATTTATTGTCGTAGCAAATTTTGTTATATCTAGTTTTTGAATTGAAACTAGGGCTGGGAAAAAATCTCGATATATCGATAATTTATCGATATATCGATATATCGATAATTGATATTAAAAATAAAAATTATCGATATATCGAAATATCGATATATCGATTTATCGAAATATCGATATATCGATATATTGATATATCGTTATTAGGGCTGGGAAAAATCTCGATATATCGATATATTGATATATCGGTATTTCGATATATCGATATTTAAGATAGATGATATCCTCTTTGTAAGCTACAAATATTTGATCTCGCATATGGATGAGACATAATAAAAATGATTGGTTTTAATTGAAATATATAACGGTTTACAATTACGACATTTAATATAGAAGATTAATCATTTTTATTTGCGCTTGATAATAAAGTGTATTTTAAAATCAGATAAAATTAAAATTATCTATCTATAAATTTTTGTTATAATTAGTTCACAAGTATAAGTATGATATGTCAAAGTAATTATGAAACGTTTTATTTATTTTTTAAATTAAATATTCCAAAATTCCAAAATCAATAAATACCGTCAGCGACTTATGAATTAAGTACCCGGCTCGCTAAAGATAAATTAATGTTATCGATATAATGATAATTTTTTAAAATATTAATTAGCGATATACCGACATATCGATTTAAATATATCGATATACCGATATATCGATAATAACGATTTATATATATATCGATATACCGATATATCGATAATAACGATTTTTATATATCGATATATCGATATATAAATTTATCGATAATATCGATATATCGATATATCGATTTATCGATATATCGATAAATTGATATATCGATATATCGATTTTTCGATATATCGATATTATCGATATTTTTTGAATATAAAATATCGATATTTAAATTCCAATATCGCCCAGCCCTAATTGAAACATATACTTATGATTTTTTGTAATAAAATGTAAATATAAAAATTATGTTACGAAAAAAGTATTTTAAAGTTTTCTACATATACATAATGTATGAAATTTATTATTAAATATGTAAATTGAGTTTTAAATTATCCTGTATTAAAGAATAAAAGAACTTTTCTTAAAACATTATAAAATAAATGAGACAAATTTTTCAAGAAAACTTGTAACTGGTTATGATAAACAAATATTGTTTCAATAACTTTAATTAACTTTTTATTTACACCCAAAGAATGTATAATTAATGTAAATAAAAGTAACAGTTAGCTATTAAATCATTTTTTGATTATATCGTGACTATAACTTTTGGAAAAATAAATGAAAACTGAGGAGAAAGATTTCATGTAATTTGATGGAATTATGTAAATAAATATGAAATATCTGTAAATTTTTTAAATGTCGTAGTAAATATTTGAAGAAGAAAATATGTTTTTAGCGGGTAAATGAATAAACAAAAGTATCAGTTGTAAGATTTAAATTTTTTTTTCGATAAATTCTTTAAAGAACCCACTCGGTGTAACAGTTTGACGTGAGTAAAATTAGCAGTTCATACTAATTGGTAGAAGATACAATTAGGTGCGCATTTACCGAAAAAGAGTCGGTCATTTACAAGATGTAGTTTCCACACATAATGTCATAAAATTTAAGAATTGTATTTTTAAATATTATATACAAGACAGAATATAACTTATTGGTCATTTTGTATGACCCCTAAAACTTCATCTTAAAAAACAAATAGTAATTTTCTTCTCCAATTATATTACTCAAGTTAATGTTTGCGAAGTTTGTATTCTCGACAAGTGGCAATAAAAATATAAACAGACATGAGTTAAATTAAGACAAAGGTACGTAATGCATGTGCTACATCTCAAACAGGCATGCAATGTATGTATGGCATATACATACAGTAAACTTCAAAAGTACTTCGCTTGTTTCCAATAACATTTATGGTCTTCCAAAAATGGTCGGAGCGCTTTTTTGTTCTGTACGGGAAAGCACGCGTATGTTTCCAGCGCGCAGCAGAAGCGATCGTCAGCTGTTAAAATTGCTGTTGCCTGACGGTTGCTTGTTGTCTTTTGTATATCATAGTAGGCCTGAGATGACGTCAGAACAAAACAGCAACCGGCCAACTACGATCTCGTGGTTGGGTAGTGAGTGAATGTGTGTGTGTGCTTTATTATAAATTCCTTTCAATGAACTCGTACGCGCTATTTTAAGTAAAGCGTTTGCATTATTAGTCACTTGCTGCTGGTGCTTATGTAGTTATTGCTCTCTCTATGTAGATGTTATGTTTGGTATTTTTATTATATGATGCTATATGGTTATGCTATGCTGGATTTCCTTCATTCTATATGGCGAAGATTATTATAAATTAAAAAAAAAATCTGATATGAATATAACATACCGTTTTTGTATTATTGATGATATTTAAAATAAAACGGCTGTAGGTTGTAGTTCTGTATTAATTTTTATCGACATTTCGATGTACGCAACGTACATCTTCATCAGTAAATAATACCGAACATAGAAAGTACGTAGACACGTCGATTATTAATCAAAATTAACCTAAACTACAACCTGAAGCCGTTTTATTTTAATATTATTTTTCATTATATACATATTATAAGGGTGGGATTTTTATACACGCTGAAAAACGGTGAATTAATGCCAGAAAAGGATAATGTAACAACCATTAATAGAAATTCACAACCGTTATTTGATATGCACGTTAAAATAGCATATTAAACATCAATTTATAAAATGAAACAACCTAAAAAATGAAACTTAATCTAACCTAACCTAACCTAATCTTTACTGTGTATTTATTACATCTGGCCAGTGGCCTAACTACGGGGTCGCAAAAGAACGCATTGCGTCGGGGTCCGTCGATCCTAAAGGCCTTTGAGTCCTCAATAAATTTTGAAAAATTTAAAATCAATTTTTTTAGTTGTATTGAATTGCAAGGAATTGTTTTCTTACAGGGCCCCTTACTTTTTTTTAGGAAATAATGTTAGGCAGTACAGGTAGAGGTACAGAAATTAGATCTAAATTTATAGAAATAAAAGGTAAAGCTGCAGAAATTGCAAGAACTTGGAATGTTAACCTTGAGTTTTAAGAAAAACGACAGCCTAAGTTTAAAGTGAAACACTATTTTGATGAATTGGCGAAGAATTATCACTTTTCTTCAAGAGAAAATATATTTAGAATTGGAATATTTAATGTTGTCATAGATACTATTTCATATCAATTACATGAAAGATTTAAAAATCATGGAAAAATTAAGAAATTACTTTGGATTTCTGAATCCATAAAGATTATCAAATTTAAAAAACGAAGATGTTTTAAAAAGAAGTATTCTAATTTTGAACAATTTCTATTGCAATTTATTCATGTTCATTTGCTTTTAAAATACGAATTAAAAGAAAATTGCAAAATGGAAAAGATTTTGCTAACTTAGTAATGACCGAACATAATTGCTTGGAAACTGATATATCGCATGTATTTTCTGTTTTTAATATTGTTCTTCACACTCCCTGTAACAGTTGCTTCTCTAGAAAGATCATTTAGCAAATTAAAATTAATAAAAGAATATAGAAGAAATAGTATGGGACAATCGCTGCTGAATGATCTTTCTATGTTAGCAATTGAAAGCAGTGAGGCTAAGAAAATGGATTTAAAAAATTTAATAAGTAAATTTGCAGCGATGAAATCTAGAAGAAAACAGTTTTTGTAATAATTTAATTCTTAGTTTATAGTTTTTTGTTAGTAAATTTGAAAATAAATAAATGTTTTCAACTTAATTTGTGTTTTTTTTGTATACCATATGTATATATAGTATTACAGTTTTTCTTATAAAAACAGGGGCCATAAATAAAATTTTGCGCCTGGGCTCAAATTTTCTAGTTACGCCACTGCATCTGGCATTAATTTGCATAACTTGACGTGCAAATAGCCTAAATTGCAATTTCTATTAACTGGCGTTCATTGACATATTTAAATGTTCATTTATTATATATATATATTCCATATTACAATATCTTCCCCCACCAAACTTTTGCCCCATTATTATAAATTCGGCCCTGTTTTCATTAAACATTGATAATTTTTAACAGGTTACGGGTTAAACAATTATAAATTAACAAAAAAAAAAGCTATGAAGAAAAAACTGTATACACTTTGCTGATATATTGTGATTTTTTGTTTCAGGAAAAAACGTCGTTTCTAAACTACAACGTGTCTTGCATTTTGACATTACCGCCATATCAACGTCAGGGATACGGGCGTTTACTTATCGATTTCAGTAAGTTTACACTTGTTCTTTTCGTATTTATTTTTCTTTTTAAACATTTTATTTTTCACTACCTAGAGCTACTGATGGAAATATTCTTCAAAGAACTACATTTTGTATACATTTATTTCTTATTCTTTATTTGGCTTTTGAAATATTTATGTTAAGAAGGAATTTCAAGTGTAACTATTTTTTTTGCATTGAACTCTAAATTTTCATCGCAAACATGTATTTATCATACCATAGCATAGAATAGACTAATAAGCAAGTTAAATGACCTGGTAATATGTTATGGATATGAACGCATTAGTACTTTTGACATTTGTAATGGAAATTATGATGAAGCTATATACATATTCGTGTACATTTTTGCCCAACGTTTATTTTTAGAATACTTTTTTTTTGTACGTTTTGTTACATTTATATTTTAGTTAAAATTATCTTTGACGCATTTACATTTTCATGAGTTGTAGTCATAAGTGGGAGAAAATACAAGTTTTCTGCTTTAAATCATTTTCAAAAAATAGATTATACAAATTCTCAAATAATTTTGTCATATCTTCATTATTTTTATATTTATTTAATTATATATCTTTTTAGATTTATTTTAATATGTTATGTATTATGTTTTACTTGTAAAGAAAGACTGAATTAAGTAAACTACAGAAAGTTTTGTAAATGTTTTTTTTTTTTTTAAATAAAACTGCTTTAGGTTAAAGTTCTGTATTAATATTTATTTAAAATAGACGTTTCGACGAAACTCAACGTCTGTCTTTATCAGGATAAATGATATAAATGACATTACAGTAAATAACAGAACATAGAAACAAATTACTAGGTGACAAATAAGTAACTAGATCATAAAATTGTATAAATTTTTAATTAATGGAAGCTAAATTTTCATTTAAATCAGTACCTTCACAGTGATTGATGTTATCCTTTTCTTTATAAATTTCTATTGCTTCTCTTATCAATCTGCTGCTAATATTGATTAGTCTAGCAATTATTACAGTATCTTAAAATTTTACATCATGAAGCTATTCTAACGCATGTTCAGCAATAGCAGATTTTTCTGAATGATTTAGATGAATTGACCTCTTATTTATTGACTTTTTTTTTATTTACTAGAAATTTTACGCAATGCTACAGATCTTCGGGTGTATTCTAAACTCAATCTGCGATTTTGTAAGAAATTTTATTGCTATATATCAGAAGTGGGCAAACTGCGACCCGTAAAGTAAATTAATGCGGCCTCCCCCCATAAAAATTTTAACTTATATAATTGTATAAGCAATTCATGTATTTTTGTATTAAAATAACAAATAATTTAGCTTTTTGCAACTTGCGGCTCGCTAAATGCTTTACAGATTACTCGACAAAAAAGTTTGTCAATTCTTGTTGGACAGCAGAATTTCGTACGGAATTCAGAATTTTTATTATTTGTTATTATTAACGGAAGTAATTCAGAATATGTGGATTACAGAGATAAACAGAATCGATCTGTTAATTAATAAATATCTAAAAAGGAGGTTTTGGAGCCGGTTGCATTAAACATTGCTAAACGCTTTGAAAGTTAACTTTTTTTTGTTAACTTGCCAACTGACCAATCAATGAGGCGTTTCAAAGACAGTTGACGATCTAGTAATTTAGTTAATTCATTGATTAAATTAACAATGTTTTATGCAATTCTCTTTTAATACATTATACAATGCAAATTATTTACAAATGTCAAACAGTTATGCTTTCAAAGTTTAATACTTGAATTGCCAAAGTTTTTAAAATAAATTTAAATGAATTTTAATACTAAATTATGTTAATAGATTAGCAGTATCTATTTTTACTGTCAATATTTGTGGAATTTAGTACTAGGTTAGGTAAAAGTATAAAAAAATAAGTCTTCAATATTTTTTAAAACGCTATATAATGATACTTTGAGATCTTAAATATGAACCCCTATTTTTTATTGCAGATTCGGATTCTATGGCTAAAAATACGTAAGATTTGTCTGAAACATTTTTTCTATTCATGATAGATAGGGCTGTAATCGACGGACACACAAAGACATAAGCACGCATACATACACGGAGCTGCTACCTACACAGGCGACCGCTGCCTGTGTATAGATAGCCGATTCCGTAAACAACACTGTAAATTTAATAGGAAAGTAAATACATTTATTCCTATAGTAACTGTACTGTAATCGATTATTAAATTTATTACAAATTAAGCGAATGAATTTTTTGATCAAATATCATGGTGGTAATTTTACTCTAGAAATAAATGAGTTTATAACCTATAAATTTCATTTCAGTATTATGTCTAGCATAATCTATTTCTAACAATTTCTCTTTGTCAGATCTCGTGTGATTTTTGCTTCTGTCATGATTTTTTATCCATATTCAAGTGCTTCTTAACAATTTATGAATATGTTATTGAATATTTTGTCAAATGTTAAAATTCTCAGTCGATAAATTTCTCAATATTTATATATTTTAATTATTTCTTTGTGAAACAACAGTGCAAATTTACTTCTTTATTAAATTTACTTGTCAAATATACCTACTTTATAATTTCTATTCGTGTTTATGAAACCGAGTCTAAGTATTATACATTTGATAGCAATTATGTAAGAAAAATACGGATTTGCAGACTACTTTTTTATCAGTTCTTTTGTAATAGTAATCTTCAGGCTTTCACGGCCGATGTTCAATGTATTTATATACTGAGAATGCCATCTACGATGTATGGCGAAACGTCTGCGAGGAGAATAGATCGACCACGACATACCAGTTTAAAAAATTCTATAAATTCAGTTCTTTTGTTTATTTCATTTACATATCTTAAATGTTTGTACTAAAATAGTAAATTTTCTAGATAAAAATTAATGTTATTATTGTATAAGTTTCAGAAAATTCATATTTATCTAAATTTTTATGTTTGTTTCCAGTAATTTAATGAGAATTATTCTATGCTTATGTATTGCAGACAGCACGAGAAATTTGAATTTATATCAAGTAAAATTTTACTCATAATGATAATGGAAAGGTTTAGCATATAATAAAATTGATACGGAGAAAATATTATTTCTACTGGATTGTAAATTTGTTGAAGGTTAATTACATAATTTCAAGAATATCTGTTTTTGAAATTTCTTTATTTTGTTAAAATTTTACGAAAATGGTTCTTGTTTATTAGTGTGTTGTTTTCTAATTGTGGTTATTAATAATTTTGTCAAATATCTTTTATTTTGATTAGTTGAAATATGTGTTTTTCAATTTATGTTCAAAGTATTTGAAAATACGTTTAAAAAGTTGACATTAACAAGATGTTATTGAAATTGTTTATAATATTTTAATATTAAAACCATATTATTAGATATTTAGATATTTTTTCCATTAAAATGAAAGAATATATTATAAATTATTTTGATCTATCTATATTGCAATCTTATCTCAGGTATGTTGAAACATTATCGTTAAATATAATGGTTCGTTAAAATGAAAATTTTTGGATTTCTTAAGAAATCTTTCTATGTATATTGCAACGAAATTTTTTACGAGATCCAAGAATTTTTATTTTAACGAATCATTATATTTAATGAATATGTTTCAGCATCCGGGGTTAATGAATCAGTTTACTTTTTTAAGTTTTGAAATTATTTTTTTAACACCTATCGATAAAAATTATAAATTATATATAATTCTCGTACGATCGAAACGAATAAACATGTTTTTTAATTGGTTCAAATTATTTGAAAATTATGTTTTGCATTGCCCAGAATCGAATCCACGGTCTTTAATCGCGGAAAAACATTTTGCACCACGACAAATTAAACATATTTTTTTCAATTTTGATTAGTAAATTTATCGTAGATATAATATTTCAAATTTATTTTTATTGACAGATTTAAAAATAAATCAATCATAATTACAAATGTGAGCGACAGGTACTTGAAGTTATTTTAACGAATTATGTCAATTGTTTGATATAAAATTATTAATAAATTATTTTTACCGACCGTCAGATCACAAAATAATAAGGGAGGTATTGTAATCATACCAAATATATCATACCGAGATTTTTACAGATAAGCACGAATTAGGTTTATAGTAACACCAATAAATTGTTATATATATATATATATATATACCCAAAAGGGTGTGGCACAAACTCTTTTCATCATCCCGAAATCAGTTGCCTCCAAACATTCCTATCCAAACAAGCAACTTTTGCTTTATCTACATTCATAATTCCTCTCATACATGCTCTTTTATTCCTACTACTTGGAAACTTTCGCTCACGCAAAACACTCTCAATCATATCACTCCAACTACTCATCGGACGTCCACGCAAACGTATACCATCAAAATCATTCAAATAAATCTTTTTAACCAAACGTTCATTAGACGTTCGCTCAACATGTCCGAACCATTTTAACTGACTAACACCAACTTTTGCTACAACATTTTTTTCAATTTCACACTCATCATACACTAATCTATTTCGTACCCGATCTCTCCTATTTACACCAAATACCCCACGTAAAAATCTCATTTCCACAGCAGTCATTTTCCGTTTATGTTTTTGCAACCAAACCCAACATTCACTACCATACATCAACGTGGGCACCAAAACTGCATTGTGTATACTCACACGGGCTTCTTTGGAAACATTTACATTCCTAGCAAAAGTTCCCAAAGCACCCAAAACCTTACAACCAGCATTTATTCTCGTTTCAATTTCACGATCAAAACGGCCATCTTTAGACAGCAAACTACCTAAATACACAAATTCATCTATCTGCTCTAAACGTGCACTATCAATATATACATTACATTCAGTCATCAAGTCACCCTTCTCAAAAACTAAAACTTTGCACTTATTAACATTCAACACAAGATTCAGATCTTTACCAACAACATTAATTCTATCAATCATCCTTCTCAGTTGTTCTTCAGATTCAGCCAAAACAACCACGTCATCAGCATATTTATGTTAAGACAGTTTTGTTTATAGTTACCATGACTGCAATAGTTGTTACACAAATTTTTCTTTCCCATAAATTTATTTAATACGATTACGGTCGGTTCTCTGCTGTGCACAGCAAATATTTTAGTTATTTTATTTTAAAAAATCGACATTTTTTTGCGATCTAATCATATTAGATGATACATCTAATTCAAGGGTAGAGGATTGAGTTTGGTGTATTCATCTAATGTAATTCGATATTTTTTCTAGTTCGTCGTATATTTAACTACTCTTGTTCGTTGATTTATTCTGCAGTTTTCGATTATTTATCGAAATTTTATTTGAAATAACAATCTGATTTCAACTAATTTGTATACGTAGATGAAATAATAATAACTTAGTGAACAGCATATTACTATAATAAAATAACCATAATAAAAAAAAATGATAATAATTATTTATTTTATTTCTTTCGACACAAAATATATGCGTATATAAATTGTCACAAATATACAAATTAATGACGAATGTTTATTGGAAGTATTTTAGCATCTAATTAAATAGACAAATAATCTAAAATTTAGTTATATAAATCAAATTAAATGAAATAGCTATTTGATTTTTTATACTATTAAGGATCTACAGTTTTTGACAATATGTAAATAGAAATTTTACAAAATAAGTAAAGAACAACATAAATTGATTTAGTGGAAGGTAACTAAGGTTTAAATAGAACAAGGTAGCTTATTCTGAACGACCTACTACTGCTAGTCACAGAAGATATGTAAGTATGTTATGTAGTTGAAATATTTAACAATGTACACGTGTTGTATATACATACATACATACATGCGGATAGGGATATACAATGTTAGGTCAACATTTTTCTCAAGTTTATCTTTCTACATTTTTGAGTTCAGCTCAATGACATCATTGAAATAACATTATTTCAAGTTTTGAAATAATTTTTATATGAATCACTTTTTTAATATCTTGTACGTGAAATATATATTAACATTTCTAAATGCAACATACTTATATGGAATTTGAAAATTATATATATATATAGTATTGAAATGTGATTTTTACTGTTGCAACGTATTATATATAATATTATATATTATATATATATGCTATTATATTGTTGTGTGTTCCTGGATAGGTATAAAAAGAAGACAAATGTGTAAAAAATTTATCGAATTTTCATTAAATATGTGGAACTGGCCCTTTTTGATCTAAAACCAAGTTACATCGAAAATGTACTGTCTTTAAATTTTCAAAATTATTAAAAATAATAAAGAATAAAATATTTAAATTTCGTAAATTTTTTATTTATTTGAATGATTTTGATGGTATACGTTTGCGTGGACGTCCGATGAGTAGTTGGAGTAGTATGATTGAGAGTGTTTTGCATGAGCGAAAGTTTCCAAGTAGTAGGAATAAATGAGCATGTATGAGAGGAATTATGAATGTTAATGAAGCGAAAGTTGCTTGTTTGGATAGGAATGTTTGGAGGCAACTGATTTCGGGATGATGAAAAGAGTTTGTGCTACACCCATTTGGGTACATGGTGTGATTGTGTATGTTTGTATGTATGTAAACTTTTTGAAAATGTTATTTAAAATAAAAAAGCTTTTTAATTAAAATTCGACGTTTTGATGTAACTGCACGTATATCATCGAGAAAAAATATACAAATGACATAAATAATAAACAAAAAAAAACATAGAAACAAGTTACTAGGTAACAAAACACAAGTAACTAAGATTATAAATTTATTAATTATTAATTAAAGGAAGCCAAATTTTATTTAAATCTGCGTGTTCGCACTGATTGATGTTATCTTTTTCTTTGGAAATTTATATTGCTGCTTCTCTTATCAATCTACTGTTAATATTGTTGGGTTTTGCAATTATTTTATAATTATGTTATAAGTGATAATAAACAGAGATATATTTCGAAAAAAAAAATAATTTGTAAGTTATTAACTAATTTTATTTGAAACATTTTTCCATGCGGCTAAATATTTTTTTTTTTTATAATTTTTCATATGTTTATGATATATGTAATTCTGAAAAAAAGGTGGCATATTTATATCAAGACAGTTTTGTTTTTAGTTACCATGATTACGGTCGATTCTGTGGTGACCACAACAGATTTTTTTTAAATTGAATTTATTGGCTTTAGATGTTAGTCCATTAACCAGTTACCTTGGTATTTTTTTAAAATTGTATTGTATTTTATAGTTTTTTTTGTTTAATATCGAAAGAATGTTGTATACAAATTTTTAACAACAAAATATAAAATTAATGGATGATAATTAGAGTGCATGATAAGATTAATAAAACAAATTTTTAAATACTTTTTCATTAAATATATTGGTCATAATTGCTAAGACTTTCAGTCAGCACATTTTTGATTAAATTTTCAAAGTAGTTTGGACGATAAAGAAACATCATAGATTTGAATCTGGGTCCCACAAAACGAACATTAGTTTCATATTGAAACGATACGATATTAGAACTTCCAAAAATTTTTTTCTTTTATTTTATAAAAACATATTATATTTCTTTATTATTTAAATTTTCGGTTTTGAAGGAAATAATATCAAGTTTTATTTTTTGTTAAATTGATATATACATACATTAATTTTATTTAATTCTATAATATGATCACATACACTCTAAAAAAAAGTTGCCATTCATATTATGTAAAAATTTTCCTGTGACGTCTGTAAATTTACATATTACTCGTAAAATTATCGATTTTTAAATACGTTTTTATTTTATTATTAACTCGCTTTCTGTCCTGTCTGTTTGTTTGTTTATTTGTTTGTCTGTTCAGAACAAATTTTGCAATTGATTTTAAATTAACTTCCCAATGAGTTAGAGACTTGAAACTTGAAACTAATTAATTTATTAATAACATTACATATATGTATATAAAAAATGCCTAAAAATATCACATTAAAAAAAATACTACTATATAAATTAGTAGGTAGCTTTGAAAAAATTAACCTTTTTTTTTTTCGCCGAAATATTGAATTTTGTCTTCTAAAAAATGTCAAAATCAAATGAAAATAAAATGATATAAAAACCTCTCGCACAGTATTCCCGCACTAAAATCTATTTATTCAGCCGTTAGTGGATACGCTTAGCTATAGTTTAGTGGGCGCCAACATAATAGTGACATAATTAGTGACATCAGTACAACATAATATTCGCCACTTTCAACTTTAATATTAATAATTATTTAAAAAAATATTTAAATAAAAAAAATATTTTTAATATACCACGTTTTTAAAACGAACTAAAAAGTAAAGAATAATTTCTCTCCTATAGAAAAACGTGGGGCGCACTCTTTACTATTATCTATTGCATGCGCCCCACGTTTTTCTAGGCGAGAAATTATTTTTTACTTTTTAGTTCGTTTTGAAAACGTGGTATATTAAAAATTTTTTTTTATTTAAATATTTTATAGTGTAGTTTTATTAATAATTCTCTGTTATATTGTCAGTGATGCGGGTTATTAGGCCACAGTCAATAATTGAATTTATAGAATTTTCTGGGCTGGTATGCTGTGACACCAAAGCACTTAGGATGGCATGTACGATGTATGGCGAAACGTCTACGACGAGGATAGATCGACCAAGGCATACCAGCTCAGAAAATTCTATAAATTCAATGGATACCGGTCGTGAAAGTCTGAACATTACTATATTATAATATTTTACATTTATTTTGTATAATAATGTTTTATTTAAAATTTAATGTGACTGTGGTGCGTACAAGAAAACTTTTCTTAGAATAATTCTGTAATTTATCAATGAATTTTCAAAGTACATGTTCGTGTTGATTGTTTTAAATTAAACATCACTGTATTCAATCTTTCGTACATTGGAAATAATCATTTCTTAATACACTGATTGGAAGATAAAGCATGTTTCTCAACATCATTTACTACTGGAATTATCTACCAGAAAATTACTGTTAAAAAAAAAAATCTTTCTAATCAGAGAAACAACAGGATGACAGTACAACATGTTAACACAATCAAATTTTAATCAAATTTTCCATGTTTTGCATAATTTATCTAACACTTTGTAGCTTCTGTCTATTGTTGAGTTATTACATTTCGTTTCATTCATTATTTACTTTTAGAATTGAAAACGGTAAATTCCTTACAAATCAACCAAGAAAATAGTTAATTTTAAATGAATTATGTACGATGTTTTCTAAAACTGAACATTGGTAACAACGTTGAAATGAAGTGAATATTATTTACAGTATTTCCTGATTGTATTTTGTAAGATATTTGTTAGTAATGATGTCATAAATACTGACAATTTACTGTAGTTTATGCTGGAATGAATCTTTCATGACGCTAATATGGTTAAAATTTTATTTTTTAATTTGTAAAGCCTGATATTATAGTACAAGCTAAAACACAGGATTAAAATTGAAAATTGTATATTTTAGTTTACTCTTAAAGCGTAATTTGAAGTTTAAGCTGAAACGTTATGGCTATGAAAATTTCATTTTATAATTGTACAATTATCTATACGTATAAAGCACAATAAAAATATGTGTGTTTATCTAGTTTAGAAATGCAACTTGAAAGTGAGTTATAATAATAATAATGACTTTATTGCCCAATATACAACCAATAACAGGACAAGATATGTACAGTGTGTTGACTTGGACCGTCGTACATAGGGATTTAGCATGTAAAATCAGACATGTGCGATTTCCTGCTTTCCAAATTATTTTACAAAAAAAACTTTGGGATAAATGTTTTAGGGCATACTTTTCTGCATGTAAATCAATTACTAAAATTTTTTTTGGAACCTTTCTAACGTCAGGAATTAGGTCTAAAGTTGTTAAGAAATTGACTGGAAAATGGCAGTAGCCTTGAAATTGGAACAAAAAATCAAACAAATGCTAATGCACGGCCGACTAATGCCATTTTTAGTCAATTTCTTGACAACTTTAGGGCTAATTCCTGACGTTGGGATGGTTCCAAAAAAAATTTTGTTGATTGATTTACATGTAAAAAAGTGTTTCCTAAAACATTTATCCCAAAGTTTTTTTTGTAAAATAATTTGGGAAGCAGGAAATCGCACATGTCTGATTTTATATGCTAAATCCCTATGTACGACGGTCCAAGTGAACACACGGTATATAAAAAAAATGATAAATTAGTTAATATACAATAATATTAATACATATACAAATATATTACTTTACTAGCTTAATTATTTAAGCTATTAATTAGAGAATGTAAATTTTCATGAAAGATATCAAAATCATATAAACAAATGTTAAAATTTCTGCACATTATGTTGAATGGTGCCTTATATAAAGTTGAAATTTAGTACAGAGCTGTATAATACTACCATAATGATGAAAAAAAAATCTAAAACTGGAAATAAGTCTGCTTGAGCCGCAGGAAAACGCTTATTCGCATATAATTTGATATCTACTGAACATATTTTGATGGGAGTTTTATTAACAGTTCAGTCGTTGCCCAAAGAAAATTTTACTATAAGACAATGCTGCATGAGCTGCAGGCGAATGCTGTAAATGATGAAAATTGATCAAAAACTCTGATCGTTTATAACTGGACATCCACGGAACAAATTTTGATGGGAGTTTTACGTAAAGTAGTGAATCCCGTAGCGACGCACGGGTATTTTGCTAGTGGATATATAAAAATTAACATAGTAAAGAACCTTTCAGAACTCATTATATTAATTATGGTTAAGTTATTTAATTGAAATTGGACGTTTTGATATACTACATGTATATCATCATCAGGAAACAAAATATACAAATGAAATAAATAATAAACAAACAGAACATAGAATTAAGTTTTAACTGCTTACATTTGAAGCTGGCAACTGATTAGTTTTAGCAACATTGTGTATATTGAAAAAGATTATGTATTAATGACTAATGCATATTATGATGATTTTGATTTGAAATAAATGTTAATTACAGATGATGATGCAAGTTATAATAGTCAAACACAAAAATGATGTGTTCTTTATGTATACCAAGACAGTGGGAGAGGGGGGGAAGGAAAGATAATACCTATGTTTTTGTTCATTTGTGTCATATTTCAGCTGAGTTTCGGATAATCATCAGATAGTTTTTGTATTAGTCAGAGCAAGTGAGAAATACGTACACGTGAAATGATCGGTACGGTATGTATAATGTTTCAGAATTAATGTTTAGTCATCCATTTTTCAATGGGGTCATTTAGTATACGTTCTAGAATTATTTTCTCTAAATGTCATAGATTTCATTTGTTCATTTTCGATTATAATATGAATTAATTGTGTAAAGTCCATCTTATACGGTCATAATTTATTAATGTCCTCTTTATTATGCGTGTTAACGTACAAAAAAGATATGGTTATCAACAAAGAGTGTGCAACAGAAGTAAGAACTGATTTTCGTACATAACAAAGCATACTGAACATAGATAAATATTTGTTTACAAATTATGTTCGTTTAACAATAAATCGAACATAAAAAAATTATTAATTATTATTATTTTACGTTTTTGAATAATGTAATAAATAGGCAAATGAGTTTTAGCAAGATATATTTTTGAAAAAATATTTACTGATATATGAAAGTTAAATATCGTAGTATTTTAATATTACAGTAGAATTTTATAGAGATTTGTTATCTGGGAGAAAGATTAGAAAATGTACAACAGATTGTAATAAGGGAAAAAGAGTCGACATTAGATGGAATGGTTTAGCACTTCAACCGTGTAGGACCGGCAGTTTGCGTGGTAATTTAACGCACGAATTTAAATTTGACACTTAAACATATAAGTTTTTTGAGATTACAGCTGATTATAATTTTATAAGATTTGAATTTCTTAGCGAAATGAAATAATATATAATCTTATCAAAATGAACATTAGTTCAAATTCTATTTAAAAAAAATATTTCTTAATATTTCTGAAAATTATTTAAAAATTTAATAGAGAGTTATATATTAGGTTAGATAGTTTTGTATGTACATATTATATAAATTATAGATTTATAAATAAATAAATTTATATTTATAGCTTAATTATCAAGGTCAATGTGTTTCAAAAACAAACCACATTTCAGTTTTACCAGTAAAAACCAGAGCAAATCAACCGGTTCATTTGGTTTAATTTCAAAATATGCAATTTTCTGTTGAATAAAATGAAATCTCACCATGTACCCAAAAAGTTGTGGCACAAGCTCTTTCCATTTATCTCAAAATCAGTTTCCTCCAAACATTCCTATCCAGACAAGCAACTTTAGCTTCATCCACATTCATAATTCCTCTCATACATGCTCTTCTATTTTTACTACTATTAAAATCAATTCTTTTTAGAGAACCCCTGATGATACGTTCATAGACCGCAATTTTCACTACTTCCTTCTTAACCTGAATGGAGTATAGACTGTGGGGCGGTCTAAAATACATTTAATTCAGCAAGCGTATTCTATTTTATTTTGTAAATTGGTCAAAGTTTTAATACTTTGAGACTTAACAGTGATTTAAGCTTTTGCCGCTTTTATGTTTATACTGTGCTTCACAGTCTTAGTCTTAGAGCCTTTTTGTGTTTTTTTTAATAGCGAATTACAAAAATAAGGATTCTTCATAGTTGCAATATATGGACGAGATGAGTTCAGTACACTATTAACTCTCATAGTATATTTCAATCAATATCAGTAGAATTACGATACATCAGATACCTTAATGCCAACTTATTCTTCTTATAACTTGGTGTTAGTGGTAGTTGCAGTTTTAAGAAACGTATTTATAGCACTGGAGCTCTATAGATAATTTGCTGAATTAAAAAAATCACATGAAGTAAAAAATCTTTCAGAACTCATTATATTAAAATAAAAAGGCTTTATGATTTAGTTCTGTATTAATTTTAATTAAAAAAAATTAACGTTTTGATACGCTCTACATAAATCATGATTTTTTCTGATGATGATGTACATAAAGTACGTCAAAACGTCGATTTTTTAATTAATATTAATACAGAACTAAATCCGAAAGTCTTTTTATTTTAATGATATAAAGTAGTTTATATGTGTTAATTTAAAAAAAAATTTCATAAATATTTATAGTAATTAAAAATAGAAATACTTAAATAGTATACGATTTACATTATTGATTATTTAAATTATGTATTTTCAATCTAAAAAAAGAAAAACTATTTATAAAGACAAACATTTATAAATATTATCATTAATAAAAAATGTATATATGAAACCATATTATTTCCAACAAATATTTAATAACGTAGATTATTAAATTTTAATATATGTACATATACATTAAAATATTAATAAAAACTCTCTGAATATTTTACGAATACCAGTACATCTTTCCACTCAATAAAAAGAATACGGTAGTCGCTAAGATGTTCTCATAATGAGTATTGAATTGTGTATCTAAAGTCCAAGTTTATCCAGACAGCTTTCAGTTCAAATAAAACTGACAAAAAGGAAAAACGATTATTCCAATGTAACAATGACAGTAGACTGTGCAGACGATACGGGTTGCAGTGTAAAGGGGGAAAAGGAAATCATATTTGTGGTTTACTGAGGAGGAAGGAGGAAACCAGGACCGGAACTAGATTTTTTTAAATATATTATATAATTAGCCGTGTTAATACGAATGGAAAATTAATAATAATAAAAAAATATGTGCGAAAATTAATTAAAATATTCGCTAGACGTTTTGGATGCTTGCTTTGTCATTGCCCTCTTTGATTTGCGAGTAGAAATTGCGAGTTTATTGACCGGAATTAGGAGGTAATTATTTGATATTTTTTTACAGTTTGCTTAAGGCAAATTTATAAATGTTGGTTAAATTTGTTTGCTTTTCTAATTAGAGTAGGTAGCGTGAACAAAATTTGGTTATATATCTCTGTTGTATTTGTATATCAAAATAGATATGAATTATTAATTTAAAAATTAATAATTCTGAGGAAAAAATTGAATTTTGCAAAAAATGTTAAATTGTGTATTATAAGCGAATTAACCCGGAAGTGGTAACATGTTAATTCCAGGGTTGTGGAATCGACAAAAAAATCGGTCGACTCCGACTTCGATAATGATTATTATCTTTTATCACATTAAATTAACTACAGAAAATACATTCTGTGCTTATAGTATTACATATAGTATCATATTTTTACATAGTGTTCAGTAATATTGTATTAAAAATGTTTAATATTATATTGTCTTTTGTTTCGTTCATTTGTTCGACTTTTAGTTTATTAAATTTTTGTTATGACTAGCGAATGAATGAGTAGTGAGACGGTAATTTGCTCATATTTAGGTTTATCGATTATTAGATAATGCAAATTGTTAGTGGTAAACATCGTGGCGATAATTTTAGTATTAAAAAAGGAAAAAAATATCTTTTTGTTCACGTAGTTTTATATTTGTTAAATTTTTGCTATAACGAAAAAAGTCGGAGTCCGAATTGCAACAAAAAAATCGACTCCTTGACTCCACGACTCCGACCCCACACTTGTATGGACATGAAGGAGGATACTTGTAGAATAAGATAACTTTGAGACTGCACTTTACCACTATTACCAGATTGGAAAAAAAATTCAACATTAAACGAAACAGAAATAACTAGTTTGTGGTACTTCCAACAGAAATTATTATGCGTATGAGGCAAGTTTCGTTAACTCTAAATGTATAAAATTTTATATGAATTTCACTAGCAAATAAAGTAGGTATGTTTGTTACACTGAATGGTAAGTACTTTGAATTGTCTTACAATTTAGTTATTTCTGTTCCGTCTAATGCCGATTCTTTCTTATTTTGCACAATCTGTAGCTATATTTGAATAAATAATAAATAATAGAAATGCAAGAAATATCATTTTATTTGATGCCAATCAAAACTTCTTGTGACTATCAATCGAAACAATTCCAAATAAGCCAGTCCAAATTTATTTGTTTGCATTTATACACCACTAGTTGTTTGAGCTATTGTATTTTTTGAATATGATTTTGATTTTGCAATGGATCTCAGATACTAATGTTAATGGCGGAGGCACTTTGAGAGTTTTATTTCTACTTTTTTCTTTCAGAAAAAAAATACTAAAGTTTTTAAATATTTATTATGGCTACATTATTTATCCGATTTTAATTAAATTTTAACAAAAGATGTACATTGTTGCTAACTTTTTAAGAAAAAAATGACTAAAATTTTAAAAATTTAATTCTAACTTTACTATTAACCTGAGATTAATCAAATATTTTTGGAAAGATTCTATTAGTGTCCATATAAATTATATAATTTTAGTGTCTTACAGTGTTGCCAACTTTCTGAGAAAATAACTAAAATTTAAAAAAAATTATAATGGTTACATTATTTATCCGATTTTAATCAAATTTTCACAAAAGATTCTTCTATTTCCAAGATAAATTATATAATTTTAATAGATTTTCAAATTTAATTCTGGCTTTACTATTTATCCAAAATTAATCAAATTTTACAAAAGATTCTATTAGTGCCCACATAAATTATATAATTTTAATGTCTTACAGTGTTACTAACTTTCTAAGAAAAAATTACTAAAATTTTATTTCGGTTTCATTGTTTATCCAGGATTAATAAAAAATTTACAAAAAATGATTTTAGTATCCACAAAAATTATATAATTTTATTTTTGAACAGTATTGCCAAATTTTGGAGAATTTCTTAGTATTTAAATGAAGATGACAAATTGGTCTGTATATGGGTTTACCCATATGCTTCTCATCTTGTTTACTTTGTTATAATTAAAATATTTCATTATTACAATATATCAAATACAAGAAAAAACTAATAATCATAATGATGATGTAACTGATATCACATCTATATCTCCTGTGTATCCTTGCGCAATATAAATTGTCTGCTCCTCGGTACAGAGGTATGAGGGGGTTCATTGAACGAACCGGTCGACTGCTGTGCATTCTACTCTCACAGTCTCAAGCTCGTCTCGAACTCTGAACTCCCGGTGCACAAATAAAATCATTCTACTTATGTACAGAGGGGCGTGGGGGGGACTGTCTGTATGGTTAAGTTTAGCTATATGTACAGGGCACGGTGCACAAAGTTTTGCCGCGCGCGCACACACACACATACACCATTTTATTACTGTCGTCTGCTGCTCCGGGTTTAGAGGTTTGGGTCCGGGTACGAATGTCTGGTGCACCGACCGCGACCGGATTTTGTTAAGGGTTAAAGTCCGGACGGATTTGGGTACCTGATTTTTGGATTTTTTTTTTTCAAATACTGGTTTACATAAATATGTTTTTCATGACAGTGAATGGCTTAATTAATTATTTTTTTTAATTATATTTTGAACGTAAAAAAATTGGTACATACATTTAAAAACGATTAAAGGTCCATTTTATTTCATTACTTTTTCGTCCATCTGACGTTGTTTTTAGCGTGATGACCGTCTGTCGGTCTGTAGACACGTGTAGAGCAAATTCGGCTTAACAGAGAAGTAAGCTAAATAAGTTATAACTAACAACTTTCATTTTGGAACATTTTTCGATATTACTAAATATTTTTTTATATTTTTTCATATTTTTATGATTATACATATATAATTTTGTAAATAGGTGGCGTATTTACGTCAAGGCAAGACAGTTTTGTTTTTACTTACCGACTACAGTAGTTGTTATATAAATTTTTCTATTCCATAAATTTATTTAATACGATGACTGTCGGTTCTGTGGTGGCTACAGTAAATTTTAGTATTTTTGTTCTTGATTTTGCTGAAATCAATAGATAAATTTTAAAATTAAACAATTGTAATTAAATAATTGGCTGCCAGTTACCTAAAATCATTTCTTTTGAAACATGCTCTTATTTTTATAATTTTATTATTTTTTCAGAACTCACTTGTTTTAAAAACAGAAGGTTAGTTTGTATACATTATGTACCAGTAATATATAAAATTAATGTAAAATGAAATATATAAAGTATATTTTTTTATGATTTCAACTGTTTCTCCGAATTGTAGATTTACTTTGTTTTTCTGTTTGACAAATACTATCTTGATGAATACATAATTTAAAAATAAACTACAAACAAAAAAGTTTCATTTTGTTTTCGGAGAAAACGCAATTATCCTAAGTAAATACTTTGAGAGTATGATTTCATTTTTTTGTCTTTATTATTAATTATCTTTATTATTTATTATTATACGAAATTGCGCGTATTTGATAATCTAATTTATAAATTATTTATACGTCTATAATAAAATATAAATGAATTAAATTCCATAGTGAAATATTTAATTTATTATGATTTAATTTTCTGATTAAGTGTTAAAGTTTGTCATTGTTGCTATGATAATTATAAATATAAATATCAGTATTAAATTAGTGATCTAATTTTTAGTATGAATGATAACAGACAAAATAGTAGTGTTTATACTAAAATAAATTCATGAAATAAATGAGATTATTAAGAAAACAGTTAACAAAGAAAGATACATTGAAGTATTATTATATTTCTGTATATTAAAATGCTTTGTACAAGAATTAAGCGTACTACAACTAAAAACGTTAGTTACTGAGCATATATTGAAAAAAATCTTACGAAGTTAAAAGGTTTTAACTTTGTTGGAGAGGATATGCAATTATTTTTAGTTAAATCTAATTAAAACATAAATATATATTTTACATTATTTTTACATACATACGTACGCAAGGTGTGGCACAAACTTTTTCCATTATCCCGAAATTAATTTTCTCTAAACATTTCTATCCAGACAAGCAACTTTAGCTTCATCCACATTTATGATACCTTTCATACATGCTCTTCTATTTCTGCTACTTGAAAACTTTTATTCACGCAAAACACAATCGATCATAGCACTCCATCTACTCATCGGACATCTACGTAAACGTATATTTTTAAAATCTTTCACATATATTCCGTTAATCAAATTTTCATTAGACATTCGCTCAAGATGAAAGAACCATTTTAACCGATCAGAAACAACTTTTTTGGTGGGTATTATCATTTTTTAAAAGAGAAAAAAAATTAGCGAATGCTAGTGATAATCAGTTAAGATGGTTTGGTTATCTTGAGCGAATGTCTAATAAACGTTTGGTTAGAGGAATATATGTGAATGATGTTAAAGGTATACGTTTCCATGGAAGCACGATGACTAGATGGAGTGTATGATTGAGAGTGTTTTGCGAATGTTTCCAAGTAATAGAAATAGAGGAACATGTATGAGAAGTATCATGAATATAGATGAAGCTAATATTAATTGTCCAGATAGAAGTATTTGAAGAAAACTAATAGAATGTTTAGAGGAAGGAAATAGTAGAAAGAGTTTGTGCCACACCCGGTACATGCTGAAATTATATGTGTATATATATATATATATATATATATATATATATATATATATTAAACATACATATTTTCTGAGTAAATATTCATTTTAATTATTTAAAATAAATAGTCATATTTTATTTTCTCTTAATTAAGGAACTTCTCTATAATATTTGCTAAATTTAAGTACTAAATTTTCCTATTACATTTAAAATTAAAATTTTACTTCTGAAAGTGAATGGTGTTAAGTGTATATATTATAATAATAACAATAATTATAATAATAAAATAATAACCAACAATAATTTAAGCTGTATACGTATTTTGAAAGCTAAGTTTCATCATCAGTAGCAAGAGATAAAAACTGAAGTCCTAATTGATGATCTAAAGTTACATAAATACTCAAAGCACCCAGTGGTCAAATATTACTCATTTAATCAATTTTTTAAAAATTATTGTTTGTGGTTTAAGGGAAATTATTTTATTAACTTTTCGCTACGGTAAGGATAATATTTTAATTTATTAATGAATTAATATTAAATGTAGTTGATAAGTTAAACAAAGATCAATAAATCGAAAATGAGTTAAATTACCGTTTAAATCAGCAAACGAGATTTTCAAAGCTTTAAACCATACATTTGTACATTTTCATCGAAATTACGTAATTACGTAAAACACGTATACGTACCATAAACCCTAGTATACGGATAAACGAAAACAAGCAATGTTGATGTAATGTTGTTACATCATGAATACATCATATCCACACACACAGGATAGAATGCAGGATAAATGGATTGCATTCGTGTAGTATGTGTGTGTGTGTGTGTGTGTGTGTGTGTGTGTGTGTGTGTGTGTGTGTGTGTGTGTGTGTGTGTGTGTGTGTGTGTGTGTGTGTGTGTGTGTGTGTGTGTGTGTGTGTGTGTGTGTGTGTGTGTGTGTGTGTGTGTGTGTGTGTGTGTGTGTGTGTGTGTGTGTGTGTTTTGTCGTGTCGTACGCGCCGTGCGTATACGCACATATGAGCAAATGCTCATTATCATATGTGCAGGTTTGTACTCCTGTTATTTTCGCTTGTTGACACTATTACAATTCTACCCCTAAATCAGGATAGGGGGTCAATGTTTGTAATATTGGTAATAGCTGTAACATTTTTGGCATACTGTTTAATATTTTGTATATGAATATATATAATTATATGTGTATTCTGTAAATTGTGAAAATAATGATGATTTGTTTTTTATCGAATTTGAAATACACATTAGCATCTTGACTTAAACGGTTATAATACATCTGCAATGAAAAAATAATTCATGTTATAATTAACTAAAAAATAAGTAATGTAGAATATGTGAAGGATAAAAATATTTGACCTATGGAAAAAACATATGATCTACCGACTAGTACCTATGAAAATAATAGTTTACCTATGTATTAAATAATTAATCTATGGTTTTAATTTTTGACCTATAGAATTAATTATTGATCTATAGAAATATTTATCGACCTATGAAAATAATTATCGATCTATGGAAATAATCAAATACCTACTGATATAATTATCGATTTATAAAATTTGATCTATAAATTTTACGTAATTGGCTATTTAGGGTAGGTTAGGTTAGTAGGTTGGTTTAGGTTTTTTTTTTTATTATAAATTATTTGATTTGATTGATTTTTCTATAGGTAAAAATATAAAATTTCATAGGTAATATTTGAATTATTAATAGATCATAAAATTAGCATCCATATGTGCACTGAGAAAAATAGATATTTAACAAATTGGATAATAATAAGTAGAAATTTATTTGAAATATACGAGTATGTTTACTGTATTCACAAATTTATACATTTTTAAAATCTACTCACATTATATTTTAATACTATATAAAGAATTAAGACTGTAATACTATACAGGATGTAACAGAATAACTATTCCTAATTTTAACTGGAGTATCCTGGGATCAGAATATGAAGATTTGCTCAAAAAAATCTGAAAAAATTCAGTAAAATAGAGAAAAAAATTAGCTACATAATATCTAAGTAACTTTTTCTCTAACTCATTCTGGTTTGGCTGGAAAAATTATTGAAAATTAATATTTTTTGCATTTTATTTTTTTTATTTTTAATAATTTTTACAGCCAAATTAGAATGAGTTAGAGAAAAAAGTTACTTATTTATTATGTAGCTAATTTTTTTCTCTATTCTATTGAATTTTTTCAGATTTTTTTGAGCAAATTTTGAAAAAATCCCAAGGGTGCAGCTTATGTTTACCTTTAAATATCTCGAAAAACAGTGACTTTATCGTTACAAAGGAAGAGTATGTTTTTTACACAGCAAGTATTGGAGAATCGAAAAATTGTGCTAAAATGACAATTCCGCCAGTGGCGTAGAATTTAGGAAGGATCAACCTCTCACTTGCCCCTGTTGTACGCCACTGGCAGTAACCAGAAACTTTTATTTAACATAATTTAGTATGGTGTATGGTACCTACATTTCCTGCCAAGTATGATAAGGATACGTCAAATAGTTTTAAAGTACTGGGCAAAAATCGTTTTTAAATTTTTATATAAAACACCCTGTAGCTCAGTAAGGAGCCACATTTTATCTCAGTGATTTGCATTAAATCTTCATATTCTGAGCCCAGGATACTCCAGTTAAAATTAGGAATAGTTATTCTGTTACACCCTGTATACAAATTGATGGTATTAAATTTTTGTTTTTATTATATTTATAGTTAATTTTTAAATATACTTATTTTGTTATTTTTAATATCTTGTGTTTGTGTCACCTTTTTAAATATAAATAGCGTTACGGTAACTATCCATTTTTCTCAGTGTGAATTGCCTTTAGTGTGTACGCTCAAATTTTCTAAATTTTTGGGTAACAATAAAAACTGAAAATTTATTATTATTTATATGGAAAGAATAAAAGAGCATGAATGAGATATATCATGTCTGTCACTCACCCCATTACATGTTTGGAGATGACGTGTAATTAAAATTTAAAAAATGTCCCGTACTGAATTTTTTGAAATTGTACAGCAATATTGACAACTATCAATTGTCATATCACATATTTTTGCTTCAGACTTAAACACAAAAACATTTTTTAACCGCAAAAATTGAATTGAAGTTACTTTAGAAAACGTCATCTCCAAACATGTTATAGAGTGGGTGACAGGGCGTTATAGGCACGGTTTATTGTTAAAATTAAGAGCTAAAAATATTTTTCCGATTTTTTTTTGTCGAATTTGGAAACGTTCTAGGAGGCATCGGAAGAAAATTAAAATTTCGACCTCATTAAGGATCACTCTGATATATATATATATATATATATATATATATATATATATATATATATATATATATATATATATGAATGTATTTTTATGTATACATATTTATATCTATTGTAGAGCCCTGACAAAGGCAATAGTGATTGTCGAAATAATTAAATTTATAGCACCTAAGCAACATCGGGCAATTTAGCTAGTTTACCATGAAAAAATATTTTTACCTTATTAAAATATAGAATTTTCCTATAGAGAAACTCAGCAAAAAATAATAATAACAATTCAATAATTGAACTAGGAGTATTTATGACTATCTCCTGGATACAACACCAGTGTGCAATGATATGGCCTGGCCGGCTGTGGCATCGGCCAGGGCTAGCGTAATGCCGGAAGGGAAAGGTCGCTGCACTCGGCTGCAGCGCCCGTGTTTTCATCCCCCTCTTTTTGGCGTCGCCAGCGCGTCTCGCCGCGTCGCGCCGTTTGGGGCAGGTCAGGGCGCCGCGCCGGCCCCAGACAGATCTATACGCGTGTCTGCCGCCACCACCACCACCTCGCCACTACCGCCGACAGCTGAAGGGGCCATGGACCCAACAACAACCGTCACTATTTGGAATTTCTACCAAACGGCAATGCCTGCAAATTATTAACTTTTATCGAAATAAGTTATATTTTCAGTAATGATAAGAGTAACGAACAAATTGGAAGGTTTGCTTGCCTATACTATATGATAAAATTAGGGGAGAGTTGCCGAATTTGGACCATTTACATATTTTCGAATATATGAGCTTTTAGGAGCATTTTTAATAAAAACGTTTAGGTGGAAAAAAATTATATTATTGTTACCTTCAAATTAACATAATTGTTTATTTTGTTTTACATATTATAATAATACAATATTAATTTATAAAAAATGAGTGTTTGGTCCAATCAAGGAAACCGGTTTCTTAGAATGGACCACTGGTTTCTTAGAATGGAAAATTAAACACAATTACAACAAAAATACTTCTTGATTTTTGGACTCACTCCAGCACATTTTGTATGAACCCAAGTGTGGCATGTAATACATTGTATCATCTCTTCTTCTCTTATTTCATCACATATCATACAAAACCATGTAGTTTTCGTTTGTAATCTCTGTCCTTTCTATTTAATTTTTTCATTTTCGTCATATCTTTTCTTCCCAATATTTTCTAGTTTTGTCTTTTTAAGCTTTTCTTCGGTGCATCGTTTTAATTCCAAAACGTTATCAGTACCGTTATTGGACCGGTCCATTTTGGGAAACTGCGATATGGTCCAATCTAAGCAACTTTACTCATAATGCAAAAATATACTACAAAACCCAACTTTTAACTTGTAGCTAATAAAATTATATAGTAATTTCTACCTGAATAAATTTGCTTTATAAATATGTAATACAATTTGCTGTTACTTACTTTAACAATGACCAAGATGGTTTCGTTGTTTGTTGAATTATTTAGTTCACAAACGTCAAAACAATAATTCTTTTCTACAAACACTGTCATGCGACTTACTGAGCTACTACTTTTTGCAGGAGCGTAGTTTAAACTAAAGTATATTATGTTACCTACATTAGGACATATATGTGTTATGCGAGCTATATACAGTAGTGGTCCAATCTAGGCGGCGGTCCAAATTCGGCAACTCTCCCCTATATATTTACATCTATGTTCAAGTTGAAATTATTTCGAAATTTATAATCACTATTTATATTAAAAACTATTGCATGTATTTATTCTTATCGTATTTTTTATTTATTTTTATCAAAATTTATTTTTGGCAAAACCTACAACGTAAACTGAAGGTACAGTACGATTGGAAAGGGTGGGTCATCCAGGCCAGCTAGAATAGGCCAATGGTCTTACGGCACCTACAGAGAATGGAGAGGGTACAGGTATATATGGCACATTGTGGAGCAGAAACTGTCATTCAGTTACCAAGCATTAAGGATGACATCTACGATGTATGGCAAAACGTCAGCGACGAGGATAGGTCGACCACGGTATATTGAAGATTACTAAAAATAAGTTTATGAAACATAAAGTAATTCTTGTGTATTTCATTTTTTTTTTCTTCAGTAAGATAATTTTGAAGCAAAATCAAATAGATTAGTAATGAAAACATTAAACTATTTAATACTACGACTTTTAACATAATTTCAAATTTTAAATAATTTAATAATATTTTCACATAGTAAAAATTCTTTCAGAACTCTTTACATTAAAATAAAAAAGCTTCAGGATTAAGTTCTGTATATATTTCACTTAACCCTTCGTACCCACACTGGGGTGTGACATACCCCAACAAAAATGTTTTCTACTGTTTCTTTTTTATCTTTCGATAAAAATGTATGGCACAAAGTTGTAAATAAAGTTAATAGTCTTTACTACTTACAGCCGTTTTTTCGAGCTCAGTGCATACATGGTACCCAATTTACGAGCTTGACAAAATACACTGGGGTATATTACACCCCAGTGTGTGCTTTGCGTTGTATATTTTATTCTAGTGTTTTTTTCTGACAATTATTTTTCACACAGGTTAGTTGTATTAATATGTATTTCTAAATTTTAAAATTCTAATTTTACTTATTATAGTTATTTGCGCGCACAGTTAACAGACTCATTGTATTTCCAAAATATTTTGTACATATAAAGAATAAAGTATTGAATTTTACAATAATATAATTTGCAGGAACAAGTAATTATAAGATATTTATTTTCATGTTTGTGCATACAGCAGACCAAAGACAGAAAGACCAAAAATGTGTGTAAAATTTGCCATTTGTCTATGTGTGACGAACACAGAGCAATGATTTGTACCGATTGCGCTGACTAAAAATTCAACAAGTTTCGTTGTTTGGCTAACGTCACTAAATGTTCATATTAATAAAAATTTTATATAATTAGAATTTACAATTATTTTTTATATTATTGTACCCATTAGTTTGGTTTTATGTTTGTTTTTAATTGCTATTACATGTAATACTTTGAGAACCTGTTTTTATTTGTTTTGTTTTAAGATGATATAAATAAAACCTTTTGAACATCATGTATATTTATTTATTTTATTAAATATAAATTACACTTGTTAAAAACAAGTCTACTGAATAAAAACATATGGTTATTCTGAAATTTTATCTAATTTCTAATATTGTGTGGCCCGATATTTGTGTGGGGTGTAGTACACCCCTGTGTGTGTTGCGAGTAACAAAAATATAAGTGTGGGTACACGGAGAAAAAGGTTTCTTAAAATGCGTATTCTTAAATTTATTTTTTTTAAATGTAATATATTTTTCTTTAAAATAAACTAATGAATATTAAGAAAAAGTTTACGAGGTTATTTGAAAATAATTTAATAATATATTAAAAATATGTATGTTTCATTTAAGTATATTTTTCACTTGTTAACACAATTAAATCTATAAAATTATTTAAATTAAATATATTTTATTCCTAGCAACAAATTTTAATGTATTATATGCTTAATATGAATATACAATATATTACTTGCGCTATGCCTGTTCCATCCAGTCTGTTATCTGTATGTCATACACCTTTGTGTGTTCGCGGTTATTGGATTACAAAGAAATGGATAATTTTGTTGTAAATATTTTAAAACAGTGGCAGTTAGAAAGTTTAGAAGAAAAATTTAAAGGTAAGCAGATATTTAAGTACGTATACTATAAATAATTATAAGTAAATAAATAATACGTATAATATTTTTTGCAGGTTAGCTCAATAACCTGTACATGCACATATTGGTTGAGTTGTTAGTGCGTTCTTCTTTAATTACTTCTTTGTTATTAGAAACAAAGTAAAATATTTGAAACAACATTGAAGGATTGAAATGTTGACTTGAAATGCCGTAACGTAAGGTAACGTTCAATATAAATATATGATGGAATCATATACTTTTTTCAGATCCGCAAATTGATATTATTTTCAATTGTACAAGATGTTTCATATAAAGATAGTTTTAATAGAATGGCATATTTGTTCTTATTTGATATTATTTGTTTTTTCATGGTCTATATAGAGAATAGAGTGATATATATTTATTATTTTTTTCTAAATTTTTAACTTTTTATAGATCTTAAAATTTCAAATTATAAAGGAGTAATTGAAAAAAACGCACTAAAAATACTAATATACTGTAAATTTACTATTTTTTTAATTTTACATTTTTGCAGATGAAGGAATTGATGAAACAAACTTTGAGATGCTTGATGAAAATATAATAAAAGAATTAATTCCAAAAATTGGAATTCGATTATTATTTTTAAAAAAAAGTTAGAAAATATATACGTGACAAAGAAGTATGTATATTTTATTTTTTATTATTTCAATCTATAATATAAATAAATTATATTTTTATACAATAGGAAAATGATGGTGAATCATCAAGTTCGACTATAACTATCACTAGTTTAACATCCAGTGAAACCCAAGAATTTTTTAACAGTTCTTCCGAATTTTTGTATTCAGAAGACATTGATGGAGCGCAAGATATTGTAACAAAGAATTCTGAAAAAGTAGATGTTAATTTGTAGTTAGTAGTAGTTAATTTGTAGTACTTATAATTATGATAATCTATGTCAATTTGCCCAATTTGTATTGGATAATTTTTAATTATTTTCAAAATATTTTGTTATTTTTAAATAGATATATTTCTAATTAATAATGTATCAATGTATTTACTTATTTTAAGTATACGCCGATACTAAATATTATCGACTAACATATTTATATCAAATATAATATTGTATTCATTGTAAAAAAAAACTGATAATTTACTATAAAATATTTTTTTTTAAAATGAATACAATATTATATATGACATAAATATGTTACTAGATAAAATTTAGTATCAGCGTATACTTAAAATAAATATATTATTTTTTATTTTTATAATATAATTTATTCTTGTACCAAATATACTGTTTCTTTAAATTTAATAAAAACATATACATATGATAAATATTTCAGTCTATTTATTTTTACCATATTTATTTTCAATCCAATGAAATACTGTTTCTTATATTTAATATAATATCTAAGTATACAAATATTCTTTTATTGAAAATAATTTATACTTATCACTTTTTTCAAGAGAAATTATGTTTAATATAAAGAGAATTCTCTTTAATTTTAGCATACTTTTCTCTCCGTGTACGAAGGGTTAAAAATCGACGTTTCTATATACTGTACGTATACCATTATCAGGAAAAATATACAACTGATGATGATATATGTAGAGTATATCGAAATGTCGATTTCCAAATAAAATATATTCAGAACTTAATCCGAAACCTTTTTTTATTTTAATAATATTTTTTCAAATGATTTTTTTAAATATAAATATCAGAAAGATTAACCTGTGCTCGTTAAAGAGGGACTGAATCCTTTAAATAGTTAAAAATTGTTTGTTTAATTCGAAAATTTTATAATGTTTTCAATGGGTATCAAACTATATGACAGCACATTTTCAATATTTATTGTGTTAAAAACGAATTTCAAAAAAAGTTTTTATATTATAAATAACCTAATTAAATCGCTTTCTCGTTCTCGAAAGCGGTATATTTACCCTATTTTATCAAAATTCTTAGGAAACTTTTAAAGATAAAATTGACAAATAAATATATAAGAATTGCTCGTTTATAATAGCTTTGTTCATAGAACAGTTTGAAACCGTTGGAAACTGTCAGAAGCATGCGCAGTTTGTTTTTAGCCTGCGATTTTGAGCTTTCGTGAACACTGAAATCAAATTGCGCATGCTTCTGACAGTTTCCAACGGTTTCAAACTATTCTATGAACAAAGCTAATATAAGATACAACAAAAAAATTGAAAATTATCGGCAGCATATTTGTAAATATATACTTTTCTAACAATTTTTTGTTTTGAATTATATTAAGAACCATTTTTGTACTAAATTGTATACATAATTTTAATAAAAATCTTCAGTTGAATCTTTAGACATCATCGCTTACATATTACTTTAACTTCACAATTCCTTGTTCAAGCGAAAGTTGAAAGAATGAAAGAACAAAAAAAAAGCAAAAAAAAAAAGGTTATAGCAATCTATATCGTTTTTGTTTTTGTTGTACAACAATAAAACGTGTGTAAAACAGCTTTTAAGTGTATGTAATGTACTTCATTTAGTTCGCGTGATCGTCGAAAACTTTTAATGGCGGCAGCACCATCGGGGGTGGGCAACACAGTTCAAGTGTTCTAACCATGCATTGCGTGCTGGGAGCAAGTTCTGATTCAGGCCACTGCTTTTTTAACGCAAATTACGCACAACCACTTTATGTATTCATACTATACCTTATACCATTGTTGGTTATTTGTGGTTATATAGAAAGTATAAGCATATATAAATGAGTTTATGTGTAAGTATATAATATGAATGGAAGGGTTAGTTTTATATGTATGTACAGGTTTTTTGTTGAACAAAGAAATTTGCTTTGGCCATGACTTGATCTGAAATCTTGTGGCGTATGTAGGTTTTATGTTTTTAATTATTATTTTTTTTTAATTAAGCGAGCTTCTTTTAATATTTGCTTCGGGTAATTTTTTTGTATTTTTATTATAAGATAATATCGAATTTTTTTCTAAATATGAAGGCCAATCTAAACATAGCAATTCTAAATAAAACGGCTTTAGGTTGTAGTTTTGTATTAATATTTATTAATAATCGACGTTTCGACGAACTCATCGTACGTCTTTCACAAGAAAAAAACAACCAGCGTTTATAATACCAGGCCTTAAACGTTTAAATTTCAAAATTTTAAAATAAACAAAAATTTTCTATAACATTACAAATGTTTCGGTTAATTTAAAATATGTCCAATGATAATACTTCTATTTTGACTTTATATAGTTATGTAGTTAATTTTTGTATTCATAGAATATGTTTTTTAAGATAAAGAATAAATTAAAGAACTCTTAAGAAAATAATTAGTATTATATTAGAATCATGAAAAATTAAATTAAAAATTCAATAAATATTAATCACTACAGAAACCAATAAGTAATTATGTTTATTATTTAAGAAAAAAAATTACTTGCAATATCTACAAAAGTAATTTAGTTAAACGAATAATGAAAATGAAAAGCATCCCATATTTAATAATTGCAGATACTTTATTAACTTTTGTATGCAGTTTTCAATTATCTTCCGTTTCAGACTTTCATTATACTTTATGAATTTCAATTATTTCATAAATAATTTTTTACTTTTTCGTTTGCAATGCAATGTGTACAGTATATATATATATATATTATGTTGATGTATATAAATAAGCATAATTGATTTTAGCGGAACAATATTTGATGATACATGATGAATTTACATTTTTTTAATTAAAATTTATTAATAATAATAATAATTTATTTATTTTATTAATTTTACAAATAAGAATCATTGTTTATTATATTCTCAACAATTTTTGCAATAAATATTTATGATTTATTTTTAAAATTACTTAAAAATTTTTTATTATATCAATGAAAAACAATATTTCATTTTAAAAAAAAAAAAAAAAACATTTTTCATTTTTTATTCAAAATTTCATGTTTGTCTAAAATATGAAATGTTTTTCAGAATTAATATTCAGATATTTGTTTCTGACAGTAATTTAAATAAAAACTTGTTTTGAGTTATATGTAACATAGGTTTTTTTCTCGTAAATTTAAAATGCAATGCTACAAAAAAAATTAACTCATTTTTTACCGACTGTCATATCACATATAATAAGGGAGGTATTGTAATCATACCAAATTTAAATTTTAGCGTGATGATGTCCATCTGTCGATCTGGCTATCTGTCCGCCTGTGGAAATTTCATATTTAAGCTTCGGAATTGAATATCTCAATTTGATCAACTTTTGGTAAAGATCCGTCAACCGGCAGTGTTGCGTTTTGTTTATTAAACGAATTTAGTTTTTACAGTCTCTGCAAATCTTCCCTGATGATGTTATAATATATATATATCGAAAGCTTGGATAGTATTTCAATTCAGTTTCATTTATCACAAGTCTTAACAGACTGCTTTTAATTCACGAATTTTTTAAAATTTTTAACTATTGTTATTTAGTCACGATAAATCTGATTCTATCTCTTTTTCTCTCTTTCTCTCTCTCTCTCTCTATCTATATATATATATATATATATATATATATATATATATATATATAAATAAGTAAATAACGCCATAAGGCTAAATAGTATAGTTTAAATTGAATAAATAACATTGATAAATAATTGAAAATTAAATTAAAAATTTGTCAACTTATATCGTCTGGGAATCGAACCCAGGTCCACCATGTATCTGGCAGGGCGCTCTTACCTTCTGAGCTAACGATACAGACGATTGATTATTTATATACAGGGTGTTCGTTCGCCAGGTTGATATAGGGCAATAACATGGGATATCGATAATATGCAGAATACTTCTTTCTGAAGTAAAATTCGAAGAAATACTTAGAATACTTTTCGATAGGGAATGAAAATTTCTATAATCTGGTTTCAGTTTTAATTTGCTAGCATGTGTTGTTTCGGCGCTAGAATTTTTTTAAAATGTTTTTTAGAATTTTTAATAATTTTTCCTGCCAAATTAATATGAGTTAGAAAAAAAAGTTACTTAGCTATTATGTAGCTAATTTTTTTCTCTATTTTACTGAGTTTTTTCAGATTTTTTCGAACAAATTTTCGAAAAAAATCTTATTTTGAAAAAAATCAAAATATATATATATATATATATATATATATATATATATATATATATAAATAAAGCTTTAATATACATTCTGATAATCATAACCATGATACACGTAATAAAAATTCCTTTTGTATACCTACATTTAAACAAAATTTAGTACAAAATTCTTTTGATAGAATTGATCTAAAAATATTTAACAAAGTAGACAATGATATAAGATATGATAGTAATATTAAATTTTTCACACTTAAGCTGTATAAATTTGGATTAAACAATAATTTTTATGCATTATATAAATATATTAATATATAATTTGTATATTTGTGACAATTTCTATACGTATGTATTTTATGTCGAAAGAAATGAATAAATTATTATTATTATTATTAGTATTATGGAAATATTTATATTAAAATAGCAAATATCTTTTTTTTTTTTTTAGATATTGAACCCATTTTGAACTGTTGTCCAATCTGTACATTTGATAGTAATCCTAGGTATTATTTTATTATAATATAGTTGTGTTAACATGCAAAATTTCCCGGTATGTTTTTAAGCGTCACAGTAATTCTACGTCAAATAAATCTTTGAAAGAACGTGAGCTAAATCGTAAATGTATGCATTATACAAATAATTGCTGTACCTATACACCAGAAGATGGCATTAGTATTAGAGGAAAATATTTACATTCTAGTTAAAACTAATCACCATTTCTAATGTTCATTGTCTGTATGTTATAATGTAATTATTGTATTATTTATGACCGATGATATATATTTGATAATTCTCTCTCTCTCTTTTTGCAATATGATGTTTTACCATTTTTAGAGTGATTGGTAAAAAAATTTAAGTTAAAATTGGAGAAAGTGATATTTTTTGTTGAGTATGCACATGATAAATGATGTGAAAGTAATATTATTGACAAATGAAAATAAGTTTCATTTAAATTACAATTTCTTATAAGCAAAAAGGGCGGGTATTGATGTTACAAATGATTAAATATTCATTAAATATTTTTTTTTTAAATTAAATATTATTTATTATGCTTTAAGTAAATATTCAAGAACAGATCTATAGAAATTCTAATTAGCAACTGAAATATGAGTTTGAAGAATTTTATCGTGAAATGGTAATTACAATATTAGTATGTACTTTCGTTTTAGCCATAAATTAAATTTAAACTTAATTTTTTGCTTAATTATACAAAATTTAAGTATATCGGCATTTCTTTTACCGATACAATTATATTCATTCTTGGTAAAGGTAAATTTAGGAATGTCTGAAAAATAGAGTAACAAAATTTAAGTACAAATTTATATTTTGCTAAACCTAAAATAGTATATTATGTTACGAATAGTAGAATGCGATGACTATTATGTTGAGAACAGATATTTGTGGCCGTGGCAAAGCCGAGGCCAAACAATATGGGCGAAACACAAAAAGAGTTTTCTATTTCGAGTGATATATACAATTTTTTCTTTAAACATTTTAAACGTAAGTAAACTAAAAATAAATAAAAATACATTTTAAATAACTTTAACTTTACTAACAGTTGCAAAATAGTATGTATATGTATATATTTGTTATGTGATTTGTGAAAATTAATTTTTTTTTTTGGTCTAATATATAATTTCTGATCATCCTGTGCAGTATATTGCATTTCTTGCACTTCTTCACACATTTTCAATAGTCAAATTCAAACGAAATTGTCAATTAACTTAACTTGAATTAATAATTTTTAATATAGCCGTCGCAAATATTAAATTAAATACACTTGATCGTGTTTCTTTGATCGAATATGCAGTTTCTGGCAAATCTGACGGTGTACATTAAATTTCTTGCACTTCTTCACACATTTTTAATAATCAAATTGAAATTCAAGCGAAAATAAACAATGCAATTGTCAATTAACTTAATTTGACGTAATTGTTTTCAATATGGCCGCCGAAGATGTCAGACTAAATACACTTAACGTTGTAGTTATATTTGGTGCTTCCACCAGTGGTGTATAGTAACTACCTATTGTACAATATGTCATTATTGTATTAGTAACATAATGACTTCTTTCTACATAGGCAATATGGTAACGTTATATTAATATTAATGATACGCTTGAAAAAAAGAAAAAATTTTCAAATAGAGTGCAGTTTATAAATTTAAAAAAGAAACTATCTTGAAAATTTCCTTTGTTTTATAATTTAGTTCCTCTATTTCTTGGACATATTCCATTTGTAATAGGTAAATTAGTTTTGGGAATAAGATAAATTTTTCATATATCATCTCATTTTCTCTGTATGCTACATACATAAGTTACATTATCCACAGTAAATTCTGGAAAATAAACTAATAGACCGTAATTCCAAATACCAAGAGCAAAATCATAGTAGTAAGAAACTCAATATAGTCATACACAAACAAAATGAAAACGCTGATTCATTAGACTTTACGGAATCCGGAATCCAGTAAGAGAGTATGTAACCTAACCTAACGGGGAATTATCTTAAAATATGGAAAATGTAATCATAATTATTTTCTATGATCTTTTAGCTTTCTGTCTCTATCCAATAAATTTTAATTGTTCAAATTTGTTGTTTATGAATTTATTTTGCACGTACTTTTATTCTATTTTAAAAGGCCCTAGACGTTAGCGTAAATGTATGCTAGAAAACCGACAAGCATTTAATTGTATAGAACTTTTAACCACGGTTATAAGGTCTATCTATTCTATACAAATGAATGCATGTCGGTTTTCTAGCGTACATCTACGCTAATGTGTAAGATCTCTAAGAATTGAGTATGTCAAAATAAGGTGTCGCGTTTACTGACAATTAGTCAAAAACATATTGAAATAGAAATTTTTTGTGATTAGAACATTTTAAAACAAATACGACTGATTTTATTTGTCGATTTGAGCAAATGAAGCTTGGATTTGTTATTTTATTACATACTAGAGTCAAAACAGCAGTCAAAATTAATTTTGTTTACTGGAAAGGTTATTCGATTTTTATTTGAATGCTAAAAGAATTTTTCTGATTGGTTACTTTCTAAAGGATTAAATCCTAGCGGTACAAAATATATAATTTATTTATTTATTAAATACACGGTTCAACAGGTATATACCTAATTATAGAACTAGAAAATATACATATATTTATATACATTAATGAAGAACAGTATACACAATAAATTAAACTGCAAAATAACTTTAAAAAAATAGTGATACCACAGTTTTAGAAAGTAGAACATTACAGAGAATTAATAACAATTAGTAAGACAATAATAAAATATTGTTTTTGAATGTTGAAATACATCAATATTTGAATATTTTGACCAGTGAATTTGACACATTTTATAGATAGGAGAAGTATTTCTGGAAAAAACATAAAAATTTAAATAATTAAGGTACTTTGAGACATCAACTAAAAAACTGAAATTGTTTCCGTACGGTTTGTGAGGCTATTAATATTGAACATTGTCAGCATTGTGCAATATGTAATGGTTCTGTCGTGGTAATTGTTGTATGATTTAAAATAAACATACTTTTAAAGCTTTTTGTGAACACTTAGAAGGTTTTAGAATAACGTTCTGTCGAGACATTACATGCATATTCTAGCTTAGAGCAAACAAGTGAATAATATATTGTTAAAATAGTATTGGTATCTTTAAACTCACGGATGTTATGGATCAAATCAAATAAAAAATTTGTAAGAAAACATTAGCTTTATTAAAAAGAAAATTATTTAACTTATTTACCTGATCTAGCTTCATCAGCAGTGGCTGGATTCTATGGCATTTTTGTAATAATAATCGAAATTGAAAAGTAGTTTTTGAAAATTAACTGTATTTATAAAGATAAATATACAGCAAGTGTCAAAAAATACGTTCATTGCCGAATAGAACCGAAATAATACGGGCTTTAAAAATAAAGAACTTTTGCTTGTTTATAATCGAAACATTTCACTAATATCTTACGAACAAATATCTTTGTTTGGAAAGCGTATATTGTGTAACCTGACATCATACTTTTTGTACATACCTTCGAGGAAGATATATTTACTAGACTTGCGAGTACAGTATTTCTCTCACATTCAGATTAGAAATAAATATGCGGATATGTTTAGCACGAGCGGTTAAAAGGTAGAGGGTAAAGAGACGAAACGGACGGATAAGCCATCACTTTCGGACTGGACGCATGTTCCGGCGTTTCCCGTTGATTAAGCGATGTTTCAACGCAACGGATTCGATATATACGTGGGCGAGTGGCCGTACCATCGCCGGCCAACGAGCTTATACCACGCACACACGAGATAACAAAATTAGTGACTGTTTGATTTTGACTTGTGACGTGTTCATTACACCAGTCGGTTACGATGGGTATCAATTGTTTTTTTTTTTTTATTTCGACTAGGGAAATGATTTTTTTTTATTAGTAAACGAGGGTTTGTGGAGCACAATTTCTTTTCTTCTGCATTTAATTTTTATTATTTATAGATATCAGAGAAATAGAAAAAAATACAGGTAGTTTTAGATTTACAACGAAGTTTTGGTTCGACGACTCTGTCATAAGTTGGTTCTGGCATAATTTTGTTGTTTTTTATTTTCACTATTTTAATAAATCTCTTTTTCATTTGTTTTTAGAGTTACAAACATTACATAGTAATTGTTACGTACGTAAATTTTATTTTATTCCAAAGAAGATAAGATTGTTATAGAAAATTTTAAAAATAAATATAATTTTCGAATCAACAACTAACACATTTGGAAATAATTTACCTTTACACAAAACTTACAAATGTTCCTTAAAATGGATATATAGTACGTACATACACAATCACGTCATGTACCTAAAAGGATCCACTATTCCAAAATTAGTTTCCTCCGAATATTCCTATTCAGACAAGTCACTTTTGCTTCATCTATATTTATGATACCTCTCACACATGCTCTTTTATTCTTGCTACTTGGAAACATTCGCTTACGCAAAACACTCTCAATTATACCATTCCATTTACTCATCGGACATCAACGCAAACGTATACCTTCAAAATCATTCACATGTATTCATTTAACTAAACGTTTATTATACACTCAAGATGACTAAACCATTTTAACTGACTAACACCAGTTTTTGCAACAACATTTTTTTCCAATTTTACATTCATCATACAAAAAATTTCATTTTTACAACAGTAATTTTCCTTTTATTCTTTTGCAGCCAAACCCAACATTCACTGCCACATGTCAACGTAGACACCAAAACAGCAAACTCAAACGGGCTTTTCTGGAAACATTTATTTTTCTACCTTACAACCAGCATTAACTTTTTTTTCAATTTCACGATCAAAGCGACCATCCTTAGATAATAAATTACGCAAATATACAAATTTATCTATTTTTACTACTTTGACTGCAAGGAAAAGTAGTAAAGCGTTTGGTACGGTGTCTGTAACATTTTCAAAAAAAAAAAAAAATTGTATAGAAATCCTTCATATAGCCTGTAGATGACGAATCTGAACTTAGTTTATGTGGGTGTATGTGTGTGCGTCGTCAGCTCGCTCGGTCGTAAGTCAAAATTTTGTGGCCGCAACTCCTCCTAGACGGTTCAACCGATTTTAATGAAATTTTCAGGATAAATTTGTCTAGTACCCAAGATGGTCATGTGATTTTGTTTTTTTCCAGTGATGCCAACTTTCCGAGAAAAAAATTACTAAAGTTTTTAAAAATTCATATTGGCTACGTTATTTATCCGATTTTGATAAAATTTTCAGAAAAGATTTCCCTAATGCTCCCATTAATTACATAATTTTATTAATTTTCAGTGTTGCCAACTTTCCGAGAAAAAAATTACTAAAGTTTTAAAAATTTTATTATGGCCATGTTATTCAACCGATTTTACTCAAATTTTCACAAAAGATTCTCCTAGTATTCATATAATTTATGTAATTTTAACAAAATACAGTGTTGCCAACTTTCCGAGAAAAAAATTAGTAAAACTTTTAAAAATTTATTTTGACCATTTTATTTAACCGATTTTAATCAAATATTTATAAAAGTTTTTCCTAGTGCCTAAATAAATTATGCAATTTTAACAAAATACAGTGTTGCCAACTTATCGAGAAAAAAAATCACAAAATTTTAAAAAAATTCATTGTGGCTACATTATTTATTCGATTTTGATCAAATTTTCAGAAAAGTATCTCCTATTGCCCACATAAATTATAATATTATTAAAATACAGTGTTGCCAACTTTCCGAGAAATGTCAAAGTAGTCTATATATGGGTTTACCCATATACTTCTAATCTTGTTAATTAAAGAAATTGTAGTTTTAATGTCAATTTGCTTATAGACAAATATCAAAATAAAGTATATAATTAAAATAAAACGGCTTCAGGTTTTTAGTTCTGTATTAATTTTTATTAATAATCGATGTTTCGATGTACTATACGTATGTCATCATAAAGAAAAGAGTAATAAATTAATAATAATTAATACAGAACTAAAGTCTAAAGCCGTTTTATTTTTAATATAATGAGTTCTAAAAGATTTTTTTTTTACTGTGTTAAAGTATATGAAAATTTCTAAATAATGAATTTCTTCAAGATAATAAATTGAATAACGAGAAAAACACTTTGAGTAGATCAACAATGCAACTAAAAACTGCAAAGATACACGACATCTGCACATATTTGTAACATTAATTAAATTAGTTTTTTATAATAAACATAGATAAATATCTAAAATAATTATTGTTTAATTAATATGTGGTTGATAATAATAAACTAAGAAAATATTAATTATTCCATATTAATAATGTGCTAAACGAAATTATTTTAAGAATTCTATAATAATCAGTCATGTATATACTTCGTGAATAAAAATATATCCCGTAGTTCTAGTGATAATTTTGTTCTGTGAACAAGTGATTTTGTTTTTACACATAAATTCCATTAGGTGTTTATTAGTATTTGTTATTTGGAAAAACCTAATTTTCAAATAAATAATAAAATTTCAAGGTTTTAATGTTGCACATTTTTATATCAAAATTTATATAATTTTATTTACAAAAGAAAATAAACAAACACAGGAACCATATATATAATATTATTTCCAATTATTCAAATAATAATTTATTCTTTTGTGAAAGAAAACACAAAAAAAAACTTAAAAATAATACAATCTCATTAACACTACGAACATGCTCCTTAAAAATTAATTACTGCTTAAGAAAGAAAAAAAAAACAAAACAACAATTCTTAAATAAAACTTTCGAAAATAGACAGCAGCCTAGCTATAGAATCAACATTATAATAGATGTATAAAATGCCATATTTTATATTAATTTTTTTCGATATTTTACGGTAATTAATTTTTACGCTCGGTACCCAGAAACAGAGAAACGAAGAGAAGAAACAGAAAGAAAAATCGTTAATTTTTATTAAATAAGCAATTAAATACAGTTGAATGGACAAGACAAAAGAAAGAGGGGAAATCTAGTCCCAATTAAGATGCGAAGTTAGGTTAGGTGGCGAGGTGAGCATTTTAAGTTGTCAGTCAGGATGTATCCAAGGACTGATTTTAAATTCACTGTTAACCGACAACGACTTCTTAACACGTTCAACTGGCTTTTTATTTTTTCTTTCTTTTGTTTTTTTAAGACATTGTTAAATGGATTATTAGTACTTGTTAGGTGACACCGTCTTCCGATTACTAAGTGGTTATTTTTTTTTATACGTATTATTATAAAAAGAAATTTTCCGAATAGTTAGTTTCATTTAATACTGATATTATTTTATTAGGTTTTATTTTAGTTTAATGTATGAATAAAATATGATTTGCCTTAAGGAATACAATTACCACTTTAATGTTCGATCTTATAAAGGACAATTAGTTAAACTTTAGTACTGAATTAATTAAATTGTTCAATTTATGTACTATAAATATATGTTAAAATACTCTAAGAATTAAATTGGGTTAAAGTTCTGTATTATAAATAAATATTAATACGGAACTTTAACCTAAAGCAGTTTTTTTTTATATATATATTACAAGCTTGATTTTTGAATGTTGTAGTTAAATTTTTTAGTCCTACAATTATAATAATTCTATAATATCAAAACAGTATTAATTAAAACCTATTTTAAAACCGTATGTGTAGTACCGACCGTAATATTTTAAACAATTTTAACCAATTTTTTTATTATGATTTTTAATTGAAATCCCACAAAATATTTGATTGTTTATACTTCTATTATAAAATAAAAATTTGTTTCTGTGAATTTAAACTTTAAACTAAAAATAATTTTTTTTATAGAACTTTGTTTTACGATAAATAGAAGTATGTTTTTTTTAAATACAAGTAGACTAATTTCTTATTAGAACGGAAAAATATTTTTTTAATGAAAGTTTTTATTAACAAGACAATTTCACATATATATTTCGAGTAAAATACATACAGACAGACATAATCACGCCATTTACGCAAAAGGGTGTGGCACAAACTTTTTTCACTATCTCGAAATTAGTTTTCTCCAAACAAGAAACTCTAGTTTCATCCACATTTATGATACTTTTCATACAAATTCGTTTATTCCTACTACTTGAAAACTTTCACTGACTCAAAACACACTCAATCATACCACTCCATCTACTCATCGGACGTCCAAGCAAACGTATACCTTCAAAATTATTTATATATTTTTTTATAATCAAACGTTTATTAAAAGCATTTATAATTTTTATGATAGTATTTGTAGATATAAAGTTAAGTGTTTTAGAGTATACAAAATTAATATTAGCTTGCTATACGTTGTTACGTACGGAAATAGATATAATTACCAAAAAGCGCTCGTGCAACAGAGGCAGATACTATTTTCGGAAGTATAACAATACATAGTGAACATAAATAATTGTTCACAAATTATGACTGTTTGAGTTGTTGAGCATAATATATAAATTTTAATCAATAAAAGGCTCCAGCAAATAAAACAAAATGTTGTTTAAATAAAAATAGTTATAATTTTATTTGTTTTTCACAAATATGATGAAATTAATACAATTATAAAATATTATGAAATTGTAATAACAGTTATTAAAATTTCAGAATAATATTAACATGTTTTTTTTTGTAAAAAGTAAACGAAATTTTAAAATTCTCTTCGTTGGAAACGTTGTACATAAATATTCATTTCAACAAAGTTTTGTAGCAAAATTAATGAATTGTCCGATTTATCTCGAAATAAAAATTTGTTTTTCAAAATGGAAATGGTCGTAATAAAATTAATGAACTAATGTTTCAAGTAACTAACTAGGAATTAAAATCAACATGGTAACATTTCTCAGCAATCAGACTAACCTAAAAATATTGTTATCGTTTTCATCTGTCACGCAACCATTTTGAAAACATATACACGCGTGCAAATAAAAACAAATGAAAAAGAAATCGCTACGAAAAAACGTGTACGAATCGAGATAGAGATAGAAAAAGAAAAAAAAAGAAAGTAGTAAAGTTAACGTACTAATTCACACGATGTATGTGTATAAATAAAATGGAATGACATATGAAATAGTAGTTTTAAATAGGTTTTGAAATGGAGTAAATTATATAATTGTACTGTTGTTTCCAGTAAAGTAGAACAAGCATTATTTATAATGTGTGCGGAATTACTGCAAATATTTTATAATTACCTAATAACACTAATTGTATTGACATTAATGATTTCAATTTATAAAAATGTTATTTAACCAATTGGAATGATGGTGGAATTCTGAGTAAATCTATAAGATTTATAGCATTATAATATGTTTTGTGAGTGGAATTTTTTCATATTAATAGGAAACAAACAAATAATTTTATATATCTTACAGATTTTGTCAGAATCTCATCACAAATAATGCAAGTCATGAGATGATAAATTCCAATTATTATTAACATTTGAATAAAAGATAATATTAATTTGAAATATATATTTATTTGATGTATATAATTCTTAAAATATATATAAATTTTTATAAATTATCAAATTTAAAAAAATTCTAACACAGTAAATCTTTTGGATATTTTAAAGTTTAAATATATCAAATAGCAACAGAATTATATTAAATAATTTAGTGCCAATGTTAAAAATCTGTTCTAAAATTTACTAAAATATTTATTTATTCTTAATCATTGTTGTTCATACAATTGTATTGTTGTTCATACAATTGTATTGATCATATAATTGATCTAATCATTTGATCTTAAAATCATTAGACGTAATTTAATTTATAGATTGATCTGATTTCTTAATCAGTTAATTTTTATATATACGTTCCATCTCAAACATGTAATTGTTTTGTTAGTAAATTGGATAAAATTTTGCATAGTTCCTGAATTAGTTGGACGTGAAAAATATGGTGAAATTACACGATTGGGTTCATATATTTATCGGTTGTTAAATCTAATACCTTAGTAAAGTCTCCCGTTTTTGTTCTGTATAATTGTTATAATGATATTTGCGAGAATTGTGACATATTCAGTTGTATTTTAAATACTATAAACAAATGCATATGTAATACTTGATTTGTTGATTTGTTTTGTAATATTTTTACATTATATTTGGATTATATATTGCCTTGTAATTAGATTTATTTCTGTTTGGTAATAAATTATTATTATTATTTTTCTTGAAAAATTTTGCAATATAAACATCAAACACAAAATATTTTTTTCTGTCCACTAAAGTAATTATTTAAGCATGTGATAACAATTTTACAATAATATTTCTAATAAACAGATTTAATGTACGCCTACCTTCCAATAACTATAATATAGATTATAAGTTGAATTTATGGAATTTTCTGGGCTCGTATGCTGTGGCCGATCTATCCTCGTTGCAGACGTTTCGCCTTACATTGTAGATTGCATCCTCAGTGCTTGGTGACTGAATGATAGTTTTTGCTCCGCAATCTAGTTTATATACCTGCACCCACACCATCCTCTATAGGTGCCGTCACGTCATTGGGCGATTCTGGCTGGTTTAAATGGCTTACCCTTTCCAATAGGACCTGCAGTTTCCGGAAAGCTTCTAGAAATGGTGGGCCATCTAGGCCAGACAGAATCGGCCAATTGTGTAACAGCATATAACTGTCATTCATTCCCGGAGCACTGAGGATGCCATTTACGGTGTATGGCGAAACATCTGCAATAAGGATAAATCGACCACGACATACCAGTCCAGAAATTTCTATAAAATCAATGGATACCTAAAAAAATTGCATATTCTTTCGACTCATAATCAATGTACTTAATATCTCTTTCTCTAATATGCTTTTTGTTCTAATCTATTTTATCAGACAGTCGATTCTTGGTCGAAAAACATCTTTTCAGTCTGTGAATTTTTTGTGAAGTACATTGCAAATTTTATTTATACATTAAGTAAATTTCTTTTTATGTCCTATAGTAAACGACTATAGAAGTCAAAAATTTCCACATTGTAAATTATCTCAATTAAGTAATTTTATTATTTTCGGATGTCCTTTATTTTATCAAAACATAAAGGTGAAACAATATAAAATTTCTTATCTAACCTATCATTTTTTTTTAAAATACTTTATCATACTAATTTTGTTGACAGCTCATAGAATTAAATTTTATATATAAACAATGATTATAAATAATGAATATTCACTATGTTAATTTAATTAAAAGAATATCATCAGCTGTTGGGAATATAAGGTTACCTGTAATTTATCATCTACAAATACAATTTTGTAAATAAGTTTTTTTTTTAACACCTTTTTACACATTCAGCCAATTCTATTGGGATATGCCTAGATAATTTTTTAAATTAAATGTTTAGCAGTGTTTCTCAACCAGTGAGTGAAAAAATTTTTCTTAACGGTTGATGAAAAAAAAAAACTACAATTAAAATAATCGCGTAATAATGTCATTAAGACATCGTGATTAATTATATGATAAGTATTTTAATTATGCCGACAAAGAAAAATGTATGAAATAATTTTAATGATAATACAACAATTTTAATTTAATTTAAATGTACTAATAACTGCTGAAGATAAGTTTTAAGTTTAAGTTTTAAGTTTATATTTAAATGTGATAAATTTATAAAATATCTCAATTATTTGCACATCATATAGAAATAAATTAATAAAAATGATTTTACATTAAGACATTAAGAGTAAGTTGTATAAAACGTTCTTAACTTAATCAATGAAATTAACCCGACAACTATGTCGGAAATTTATCAACCAATGAGGCGCTTTAAAGACAGTTGACAATCTAGTTAACGCATTATATAAGTTAACAACTTCTTATGCAACTGATTCTAAAAACTTTATAAATATGTTTAATATCTAAAAATCAAGCTTTCTTTTTAATAAATCCGAGATATTTATAAAAATAATAACTTGTTTGATTTAATTCTATATTAATTTTATTTAAAAATCGACGTTTCGACGTACTCTATCTACGTCATCATTAGGAAAAATAATACAAATGACATATACAATAGATAAACAGAACATAGAAACAAGTTACTAGGTAGCAAAATACATAAGTAACTAAATTATAAAATTTAATAAATTATTAAATCAAGGAAGTTAAATTGTATTTATATCAGTGCCTTCACACTGATTTGTTATCTTTTTCTTTATAAATTTTTATTGTTTCTTTTATCAATCTGCTGTAGACTCATTAATATTAACTTACTCAGTGGTTAAAGATTACTCTTTGACCACTGGGTACGTTGAGTATTTGTGTAACCTTAGATCACTGATTAGTACTTTAAATTTCACTTTTGCTACTGATGATGAAAGCTTAGCTTTCAAAATACTTATAAAGCTTTTTTTAAATTATTGTTTGTGGTTTAAGAAAAATTATTTTATTTTGTTAACTTTTATGCCACAGTAAGATCATATTTTAAGATATTATCTGTTTATTGATGAAAATGATTTCAATATGTTTGAAGTTGTCAGTTACACAGCATATAATTATACTAATTTTATACTTTATAAGCAAAAAAATTGTAATACATTTTTAAAATTATATGAATACTTATAAATTATCGTAATATAATAATTTATTTTAATATTTGCGGATACATCTTTTTTGCTAATATAAATGTCTGCATATATAATGTTTTTTAATAGTATCATATATTAATTCACAGCATTACATATTTTATTAACTTAATATTAATTAAGTCTTAATAAATATGCAAATAATTATTTAATAAACGTCTTAAATTTTGGAACATAATTATTATTTTAATGACTCAATTAAATTTTATTTTTTTATTACAACCAGTTACAGTCTCTTGATTTTAAAATATCTTGAAAATAATTTCACGAACGATGATGGAAAAAAAATCTTTATGAATGCAAATAATAATAATTTATTTATGAGAATAAAGAATATTATATCCGGTAAATGCGATTATAGGGCGCTATAGAATTTAGAAAAGAAGCGTACATTAGCAGCTCAGTAGTTTGACTAGTAACTTGCATAGCTTTTGACGACTTTTATGAGTGCTAATTAAGGATAATCACTGTTAGTGAATGCGGCTTATGTTTCCTACTACACTAATTGTATATACTTTAGTTGTTGCTTTATTCTGCTTTAACTTATTTGTTTGTATATTAATGATAAAGTGCCTGGCTATTTGTATAGTTAATGCAGATTATTTATAAAATTATTATTTTGCTGCAATTTATGATATAAATCTTGGATGATTATCTGTTTTAAATGTGTTGTAGATGTTAAGAAATTTGTTATAGTAAAATTACGAGAGATTTGAAAATATATATTTCAATATTTAGTATGAATAAAATTAATTATAAAGAAATGAATAATGAATAGATTATTCGAATAACTGTCCATGAGTTTTATACAATATTCTTTTTTACGACTATCTACAATTAGAATAACATACAAAATATTTCTTTTATGCAAAAGCATAAAAGAAAAATTACTACTGTGGAAATGAGATTTTTACGTGGGGTATGTGGTGTAACTAGAAGGAATTGGGTACGAAATAGATTAGAGTATGATGAGTGTGAAATCGTAAAAAATGTTGTAGCAAAAGTTAGTGTTAATCAGCTAAGATGGTTCGGACATCTTGGACAAATATCTAATGTACGTTTGGTTATAAAAATGTATATGAATGTTTTTGAAGCTATACGTTTGCTTGGACGTCCGATGAGTAGTTGGAGTGGTACGATTGAGAAAGTTGCTTGCGTGAGCGAAAATTTCCAGATAGTCAAAATAGAAGTGCATGTATGAGAGGAATTATGAATGTGGATGAAGTTAAAGTTGCTTGTCTGGATAGAGATGTTTGGAGGAAACTGATTTCGAGATTGTGGAAAGAGTTTTTTCCACACTAATTTGGGTACATGGCGTGATTGTCTATGTATCTATATATGTATAAAATCAAATTACGTAGAAGTTTGAAATATAACAAAATTACGAGACAATTTGAATATTATTTTTTTCTGAATAATAGATTTTCTATAATTTAATATTCTTATTATCATGGCAACATTTTTACTATAAGTAACATTAATCAATGTAAAGGCAGTGATTTAAATAAAGTTTGATTTCCATTAATTAAAAATTTATGACATCTTTCAGAACTCATTATATTACTGCTTTAAAACTGCTTTCTTCTATATTAATATTTGTATTTTATTTGTATAATTTTTCCTGATGAAGACGGACGTTGAGTTCGTCGAAACGTCGATTATATGTGAATATTAATACAGAATTTTAACCTAAAACAGTTTTATTGTAAAAATTTATAAAAAAAATGTATGATCTAGTTACTTATTTGTTACTTAGTAACTTGTTTCTATGTTCTGTTTATTTACTGTAAATGCCATTTGTATCGTTTTTCCTGATCAAGACGGACGTTAAATTGATTATTAATAAATATTAATATAGAACTTAAACCTAAAGCCGTTTTATTTTATTTTTACTAGATCATATTGTATTACATCTTTTTACTACTTTGACTGCAAGGAAAAAGTAGTATAGCGTTTGGTACGGTGTCTGTAACATTTTCAAAAAAAAAAAAAAATTGTATAGAAATCCTTCATATAGCCTCTAGATGACGAATCTGAACTTAGTTTATGTGGGTGTATGGATGTGCGTCGTCAGCTCGCTCACTCGCTCGGTCGTCAGACAAAATTTTGTGATCGCAACTCCTCCTAGACGGTTCAACCGATTATAATGAAATTTTCAGGATAAATTTGCCTAGTGCCCAAGATAGTCATGTGGTTTTGGTTTTTTCCAGTGATGCCAACTTTCCGAGAAAAAAATTACTGAAGTTTTTAAAAATTTATTGTGGCTACATTATTTATCCGATTTTGATCAAATTTTCAGAAAAGATTTCCCTAATGCTCCTATTAATTACATAATTTTATTAATATTCAGTGTTGCCAACTTTCCGAGAAAAAAATTACTAAAGTTTTAAAATTTTTATTATGGCCATGTTATTCAACCGATTTTACTCAAATTTTCACAAAAGATTCTCCTAGTATTCATATAATTTATGTAATTTTAACAAAATACAGTGTTGCCAACTTTCCGAGAAAAAAATTAGTAAAATTTTTAAAAATTTATTATGACCATTTTATTTAACCGATTTTAATCAAATTTTCATAAAAGTTTTTTTTAGTGCCTAAATAAGTTATGCAATTTTAACAAAATACAGTGTTGCCAACTTATCGAGAAAAAAATCACAAAATTTTTTTAAAATTCATTGTGGCTACATTATTTATTCGATTTTGATCAAATTTTCAGAAAAGTATCTCCTAATGCCCACATAAATTATAATATTATTAAAATACAGTGTTGCCAACTTTCCGAAAAATGTCAAAGTAGTCTATATATGGGTTTATCCATATACTTCTAATCTTGTTAAAACAAAATTTTATCTACACTGTTAGAAAAAGTACGGTTTATTGCCATAAATTTAAATGTAATTTTACATAATTTAAGTTTTAAATTAAATATTACTTAATTTAATTATTGCATATAAAATTACTAATAAAATTAATGACAATTTAAAGAAAATTTAAGAAAAATATATTTTTACACAGATTTTAAAATCTAACAAAAATCTAAAACAACAATAAATTACATATAAATTCACATTTTTTCTAACAGTGTATATTGTAATTGTCGTAAAACATTTTGAATACTTTTATTATAAATTATTTAATATTTAACGGATATGCCACTGGCTAATCAGTCTAACAACTAAATGAGTTTTAATTAGCGCGTCATATCCCGAGCGGATGGATATTCTACGGAAACAGCTAAAGCCAGCGAAAAAAAAAATTTGCGAGAGAATTTGGAAGTTCATTTTAATACTCATTTTTCTAGTTTACCCATGAGTGAAAACGAAACAACATCACCAGAAAACCAGTAAGTACGGGAAAACACCGTTGGTACACAATTCGGATGTGAATGTTATATTTTCATGTTTCTCTAAACGCTTAAACTATTTAAAAAGAAAAGAAATAAAAAAAAATAGAAAAAGCCGGTGGGAGACTTCTCTTTTGTACATACGATCTTTCTAATAGACGATTTAAAAATGGCTTCCGCTTTTAAATAAATGAACATCAATATAAGTCTTTTGAGTCAGACAGAAGCTCTGTTATTAGATCAAGTAGCGCGTGTTACAAGACAACTGATAATCATCCAATGTTGTTAGATGTTGTTGTTCTTGTTGTTAGGGAAAACAATCGCGCATTCATTTGTTTTATGATTAGGTATTTCTTTTGAAAAAATGACGGCTAAATTAGATATGACTCGAGACTTTCCGTCTACCGAATAGATTACTTACTACCAATAAAAGAAGAAAAGAATGACTAATTCAAAAGTTTTATGAATTATATCGGTATTGCTTCTTAATTTTCAAGTGAATTTTTCATATAATAATATTACTAATATGATAATAATTTATATATTTATTTATTAAAGGAAAGCAAATAATAAATATTGCTGAAATGGCGTGTAACTATATGTAGTGGAAGCAAAAAAAAACCACTTCTTCAAATTTTGTATATACATACTTACAATTTTAGGATTGTGTATTCTTACGGTTTCGTTCTGATCACATCTGTACAGTCACGTTAGACGGTAATAATTTTCTAATAAAATATGAATAAATATTTGAAATAAATCATGAATAAATATTTGAGATTGATTTATTTTCACTAAATATTTCGGACAGATTTGTGAGAACATGCGCATTTGCGTCATCTACCACTGCTACCAACGGACAGTAAATAGTCGCCATTGCTTGTCATTGCCAACAAGCTGTTGCGTCTGTTGGTAGCGGTGGTAAATGACATAAATGTATATGTCCTCACAAACAGGGCCAAATTTACAAAGGTTCGGGAGCCCCTGGGCGAAAGTTTGGTGGGGACCCATCATTGAGTGTTGAATTTCAAATTACTAAGTGTTATGAAGTTGATATTTTGTAATGTTTTTATATGATGTAATTAAAAAAATAATTATTGAAATCTATATTGTCTACTGCACACAAATTTAATAAAAACAAGATTAGAAGTATATGGATAAACCCATATATAGACTACTTTGGCATTTCTCGGATAGTTGGCAACACTGTATTTTAATAAATATTATAATTTATGTGGGCATTAGGAAATACTTTTCTCAAAATTTGATAAAAATCGAATAAATAATGTAGCCACAATGAATTTTTAAAAAATTTTGTGATTTTTTTCTCGATAAGTTGGCAACACTGTATTTTGTTAAAATTGCATAATTTATTTAGGCACTAAAAAAAACTTTTATGATAATTTGATTAAAATCGGTTAAATAAAATGGTCATAATAAATTTTTAAAAATTTTACTAATTTTTTTCTCGGAAAGTTGGCAACACTGTATTTTGTTAAAATTACATAAATTATATGAATACTAGGAGAATCTTTTGTGAAAATTTGAGTAAAATCGGTTGAATAACATGGCCATAATAAAAATTTTAAAACTTTAGTAATTTTTTTCTCGGAAAGTTGGCAACACTGAATATTAATAAAATTATGTAATTAATGGGAGCATTAGGGAAATCTTTTCTGAAAATTTGATGAAAATCGGATAAATAATGTAGCTACAATGAATTTTTAAAAACTTTAGTAATTTTTTTCTCGGAAAGTTGGCATCACTGGAAAAAACCAAAACCACATGACCATCTTGGGCACTAAGCAAATTTATCCTGAAAATTTCGTTATAATCGGTTAAACCGTCTAGGAGGAGTTGCGATCACAAAATTTTGTCTGACGACCGAGCGAGCGAGCTGACGACGCACATCCATACACCCACATAAACTAAGTTCAGATTCGTCATCTAGAGGCTATATGAAGGATTTCTATACAATTTTTTTTTTTTTTTTGAAAATGTTACAGACACCGTACCAAACACTATACTACTTTTTCCTTGCAGTCAAAGTAGTAAAAATGAAATAAATAAACGTAATATATAAATAATAAATTATTTTTTGCAATCTAATAAATGCAACAAATTAAAATGTGTTAATGGCACAAGAATGCAAATTTCACAAATTACAATAACAACATAATTTTATAAATAAATTTTTTCCATATTTTGTTTGTGGTGGGGGCCTCTTGGCAGCCGCCCACTCTGCCCATTCTTAAATCCGGCCCTGCTCACAAATCTGTCCTAAATATTTAGTGAAAACAAATCAATCCCAAATATTTATTCATGATTTATTTCAAATATTTATTCATAAATTATTAATTAAGATATTCTGTAACGCTACAAATCTTTTGTAAGCAAAATAAAGCATTCAGAAATATACGATTGTTTATAAAGCTTAAATAAATAAATGTACAATAAAAAATACTAGATAATACATATTTGTAAAATTTGCAGTTTTGTATTGAAATCACCAATCTTGTCAGATATTGTTGTTCGTTTACAGTTGAAAATTTTACAGTGGAAACTATAGATAACTTTTAAAACGAACGTTTACAAGTTGACTGCCCTGTAGTGGGGTTTATGTAATTTGCAAACCTGATTAATATTTTAGCTAATATTATGAGATATAATTATGTATTATTACTATTTTTTGTAATGCATATAGAAAATTATTTAAAAAAATACATACTTCAAATTTTTTGTTACGTAGAATTGAATGAGAATTTCCATATAATCTTCTATTTCTGTAAAAATTGTTAAAAGTTAAAGTTAAGTTAAAATAAAAATTTCAAAATTTTTGTTATAAATACACTTTAACGTTTAACATTTTTTCACAGAATGGGAAGGGTACAAGGAAAAAAAGGATTTTTTCAAGTGAAGAATGTTATTATTATTCAAATTAATATTTTTTCAATACTTGTAAAAAATTATCTATTTGATTAAAGAAATTTATTTATTACAAACAAATATTTTTTTTTAAACAAAAAGCTACATATTTACTCTATGAAGTCATTCATAGAAAGAAAAACGTGTGGCGCGCAAAAATCTTTGTTTTTCCGAATTTTTCATAAAAATACTGTAATATATTTAAAATAAATAAAAAATGTTATGACATTGTTTTTCTATAATCTTTCAATATTTTGCTTGAAAATAATGAATTTTACTGAGTGCCCGTTTGAGTATATACAATGCAGTTTTGGTGCCTACGTTGATGTATGGTAATGAATGTTGGGTTTGGTTGCAAAAGCATAAACGGAAAATGATGATGATTGCTGTGGAAATGAGATTTTTACGTGGGGTATGTGGTGTAAATAGGAGAGATCGGGTACGAAATAGATTAGTGTATGATGATTGTGAAATTGAAAAAAATGTTGTAGCAAAAGTTGGTGTTAGTCGGTTAAGATGGTTCGGACATGTTGAGCGAATGTCTAATGAACGTTTGATTAAAAAGATTTATTTGAATGTTTTTGATGATATACGTTTGCGTGGACGTCCGATGAGTAGTTGGAGTGGTATGATTGAGAGTGTTTTGCGTGAGCGAAAGTTTCCAAGTAGTAGGAATAAAAGAGCATGTATGAGAGGAATTATGAATGTGGATGAAGCGAAAGTTGCTTGTTTGGATAAGAATGTTTGAAGGCGACTGATTTCGAGATGATGAAAAGAGTTTGTGCCACACTCTTTTGGGTACATGGCGTGATTGTGTATGTATGTATATATGTATGTACTGAGTGCCGCAAGCTCTTTCCGAAATAGATTTGTAAGAGAAGAACAAAGGTATATAATAGCAAAACATATTATTGCATTTTTGTAAAATTCCTATAAAATATATTATAGTCAGCAATTTGCCTAAGCCCCATCTTCTGACTACGCCATAAGTAAACTCGAGTGTTAACTGATGCGAAACAGCTAAACACGAACAGACACTAAGATGAACATAACTCAACCACACAGAATATAAAACATACTCGTATATTTAATTAATGATCGTTATACAAACACTCTATAATATTTATCTCGTTTTTCTGCCAATATTTTTATCACGAACAATTACGTTATATAAGTATTTGTAGCTAACGTGGTAGGTATGTTGCATTTTGACTTTGACAACCACGGTCCTCCCAGGTCGAAGGTCACACATGCGATTTTCAATTTTTTTTTTTCCTGTTTCTAATTTTTTGTTTGTTTTGTTTTAATAATCCGCTGTATATGGATATAACGGATGTATAAAATAGACAGGAATATTTATGGTTACGAGTGCTTGTAATAGAATTTAATTAATATAATTAATTTTATAATTAGTGGATATTACTTAACAAACAATCATTAATTCGTTGAATGATATACATAAATTAATAATATCGATGTCAGCGAATGTTTAATAATAATTTTTGTAGGCTTCACAAATTCTTATACGATGTGTAAGAAAACATAAAAACTAACCAACTGATTTTGAAATTCTAATGAATCATATAGATTATGAATTATAAGAAAATGTAAAACTTTAATGCTATTTTTTTTAATTGTTATATGTTTATTTTTATATTAATAAGGAAATTAATATATGTATAATAATAAAATTTCTTTCACAAATATGAATTTTGACCAGCAATCACATTAGTGAAAAAAGACACATTATGCATGAGTTTGCTATCACGGTATTTTTTTTCACACTTTTTACTTTTTTACATTATTACCATAAACAAATATTTTTATACGGACGATATATATTTAATGCTAATTTTAGTAGATATTAAAATTTTTATATTTATTTATCAAAAATTACATTAAAAACTATTAAATTAAATAGGATAGAACATGTAATTGGTGAACTATAAAAACAATTATTATTCTGAATATTCATAAATAATCAGAATCGATTGGCTATAAGCATCAATAATGCAAGCTACTATCAATGGAGGCGCTAAATTGCATTTGTTTCATGTACATTATTGACATTGAATCATTTTTGTTTTTTGTTTTATTACATTGAATATAAAAATCGTTAGTGTATTTTGTGTATTTTATGTAAAAATGGTAAATATAATCTATAATTTTAATATTTGGTGTCCACAAATATTGTGCAGTATGTTTATTTGAAAACGCCAAGTCGCGTCAATATCTAAACGAAAGGAGAAACTGAATTAAATTTATGGTAATAAATGTATCCACCTCCGTTGCCTCTATATACAGCTTGCGAACATCATCTATAAGGTAATTTTTAATTTTAAAATCGATTCCGTTTTACGGAAATTATGAACAAAAATTAATTCGAAGTCATAGTGCTGCTAATTGAAACATTTGAAATAAACAAATATTAAAAGAAATTAATTCTGAAAACTGGGGTAGTCAATTGTAGTCAAACGGGCAAGGTATACGACCGGAGATCGTGCAATTGCGGGTTCGATTCCCGCCAGATAACGGATTTTTTTCCATTTAATATTTCGACTTCAATTATAAACTTGAATTAAACTTTACTTTACATTCACCAAATGTATTTACTTCAAACTTTACATACTGTTACTTTTGCACACTTTTTTTTTTATTTATTTTAATTTTAGTACAAAAATGATATTTTGAAAACTCGTTTTTAATATAGATTACATGTAAGATGAATTGGCTGTACGTGATATATATATATATATATATATATATATATATATATATATATATATATATGGTGGCGCTCACTGCAAATTAGGTTAGGAAAAGAGATTAATTTGTTAATGTTTAAAAATAACAATATCTGTTAGAAGTTATATAAACGAGGAAAAATACATTCCACATGTTATAAACGAATTTCTAAAGTGATTTCAAGGTTCATTGAAACAAATCTATTATTATTATATTGCAATTTAATATTTTTGTTAATGTGCCATGTGCTTTAGTTGTTTTATTTTTTATAAAAAAATATTCTAGAATTTTGCAATATGGTATTATAATTTTTATGTATGGAAATACCATTAAAATGGCAAAACATGACATATGCATTTACTAAATGACACATAGCGAAACTTAATAATCTAATTAAGAAGAGAACAATTCATCATTATAAATGATTCAGCTATATTTAACCAGAACACTATAGACTACTAATAAATATGCTTACTTACAGCTAAATATACTTACTTACAGTTTTGTTCAATTAGAATAAAAATTCCGTTTTCAATTATTATGTATCAGACAGTAAGACAACTTACCAGCGGAGTTGTAACAAATGATAAGCATTAGTTAGCATAACAGTGAAGTTAGTGACATTTGCAATATGTACGCCATGCATACATTAAACGATTAGTCTGTCACTTGGCTGTGATAAAACAATTTCTTCCGCGCATTTTATTTATAATTAGATTAAGTGAAATCGCGCATAAACTCGCTGATTTTTTCCATTAGATAAAATGAAAGATTATTGCTATCAGAACATGCCTTACTACTTAATGTTCAACTGCTGGTGTTCTATGCTAATTATGGACTAGAAGTGTGAAAAATGCACTGTTTGCTCTATTAGACATTCCACAGAAATGTTTTACAATATAGTACATCTAATAACTGTAAAGTTATTTGAATATAGATTGATTTATTTAAATAATTAAACGGTTATTTAAGATTAGTTGATTTTTTTTATCAGAAACAAATCTAAGCATTGGAGCATTAAATAGAAATTATAACAACAAAATAGCTTTAAGATTAAGTTCTGTATAAATTTTCATTAATAATCAACGTTTCGACGTACTCTACGTACATCATCATCTTTACTTGTTTCTATGTTCTGTTCTGTATCTAATATAATGAATTTTGAATTATTTTTTATTATGTTAGAAATTTTAAATTTAAATAATAAATCAAATAGTGGAATTCTGAACAGAACTGTAGCGCTATAGAATGTTTTATTTATTTTTAAGCAAATAGAATGTTTTTATTTAATATAAAAGAATTATGTTGTAACGCTAGAATCGTAAGATTTGCGTTATAAATTTTGTTTCTGCATTCAGAATTAATTTCAATGAAAATAAAATAGTTATTTGTACTGACAACGCATTTTCTGTACGATATATAAAATATTTAAAGATTTCTTTTAAATTTTTTTTGAATTCATGTATCATAAAATTATTATTCTACCGCTACTATTACTAAAGAAACAGTTGAAAATATTCATTAGTAACAAACTTCAGTGATATGTCAATTATATTTTTGCAACAACTAGTGAAAATAATGAAGAAAATATTATAATATGCTTAGTATTAAAATTTTAATTTTGATACCATGATAAAAATTATTTATTAAGCACTATAAAATAGTTTATTTAAATATTATAATAAATTTAAATATTATAAATAATATAATAAAAAAATATCAATAATTAAAAAATATCGTATATCTTATGAAAGAAAAGTAAAAAATTATTTAGAAATAAATTATAATTATTAAAGATCAAAATTGAGATGAGAATACGGGCTACTGATTTTCTGTTGCTGTTACCATAAAATCAATATTTTGCGATGATTAAAAAAATAATTTTTATTAGTATATATCCAAGATATAAAGCATAATTTAAAAATTTCGGTAAATTTATCACGAAATTTATTTAGTATAAGATTTAGTTATAATGCAATATGATTTTTTTTAAATAAATTTAGACAATTTGCTTATTAAAAATTTTCCAAATTAATTATTGTACATGCATTGAGAGAAATTTTTGACAAAAATACTTTTAAGGTTTATTTTAAATTACTTATTAACCGTTTCAAGATAGTTTTAAATTGTATAATCAAATATAATAATAAATATCAAAAATCAATTAGTTGTATTTGATAAAAGATAGAAGGAAAAAATCTATTTTGAAATAAATGGTAAAAGCCCTATTTTTACAGAACAGTGAGGTGAGAATACACGTTTTTACTTTTAACTCAAAAGTAATAAACGCGTTTTTGAACTGTAAACTTATGTTTTTCTATTAGAAATAAAAAATTTAATAAAATAAGTAATAGTTATGTTACAATATAATTATTTTAAAAACTTTATATGAAATTATGTAATTTGAAATCATAGTGTTTTTGTGGAGTAAATGTAATTGTAAAATTATTATAGTTTTTTTTTTAACTAGGAGGAATAATTTAAAATTTAAAATAACTTATAATATAAAATAGTTTGTGACGTCAACAAGAGACTTCGGGTAACCACAGGTTAGAAACAAGGAAAATGATACTAAAATAAAAACTTTGCTCGTGTATGTATTTATTTATATAATAATATCTCCCTACACGTATGCAACTAATATGGTGAAGGTATAATGCATGAATTACTATTGTATGTAATGCATAACATGCTTCATATACACACAAAATATATGATAGACGGCGGTTTTATAACGAAACATCGGCGCCATTTTCTTTCCCACGATGTATTAAGTTCCGGATCATGATGTCACTGTTTTTAACTGAATAATACACACACACGCACTTGTGTAGAGGGAAGTTAACGTGTTAAAAACCAATGACGTGTGACATTTACGTGTATGTTTGTTTCTATTGTTTTCGTTTTATTTTCTATCTTACGGCAGGTTTGTTTAAGATAAAGTGTTGTCAAGTAATTAGGTATATATGGATGTATTTTTAATTTATTTTATGTGTTTACATATTTTTCTACTTTTAGAAAAAACCATTAATTTTAATTTTCGGAAATGTATTAATTTACAAAAGTCATTTAACTTTCCGTTAGGTCAGTAAATGAATTGTTTATTTGACTGTTTAAACATGAAAATACTATACTGAGCAAATTTTTGTATTAGATCCAAGGTTTTTACTTTTAACTCAAAATTAAACCTGTTTTTGAACTGTACACTTATGTTTAACTAATAGAAATAAAAATTTTAATACAAAAAAGTAATTAACAGTATAACTATTTAAAAAGATTTATATAAAATAATTTAATATTTTTTTTTTTTGAAAAAATGTAACTGTGTAACATTATTAATAATTTTCAGTTGAAATATAGTTTTATTTTTAAGTTAAATATTAACTAATATCATACATAGCTTTGAAAATTATTGTACTGTTATGTATTATATTAAACTTTTTATTTTTATTGGAAAGACATAAAGTTACAGTTCAGAAACACATTTGTCAGCGTGGAATACTTTAATTATTTATAATATAATTATTGTTCTTTCACATTTTACTTATTGTTCGACGATTTTATTTATGTGTACTAACAATAATATAGAAAAATTGCAAAACAAAGCAATGCGTATAATAATGAAATGTGGAAAGTACACAAGTATTATGAATATGTTAGATAAATCAGGACGGCTTAATTTTAAAATTTGTACAGTATAATGTATTAATTTTTATTCATAAAATATTAATCAACAATTTACCTACGTATCTATCAGGTAATATATTATATATTTGTAATACACATAAGTACTCTACTAGGCAAATTATACAATTATATGTGCCTTGGACAAATATAGCAAGAACATCACTATCTGTTTTTAATAAAGGTTTAAATACGAATATGTAGTCTTCTGAATGAAGTTATAAGTTCGAAATCGCTTAATGAATTTAAAACAAAACTAAAATGATTGTTAACTTAAAAATATGCATGTACTATATATTTATCAAATTAATGTAATATTTCTTTGTAGTATATTTACTAGCGTAAACTATTTAATGAAGTATTATTATACTTATACATACAATATACATACACAATCACGCAATATATTCCAAAGGGTGTGGCACAAACTCTTTCTTATTATTATAAAAGTAAAAATTTTAAATCTAAAGTAAAAAATTTTGTAGTGTGGTTTTTTTGAATGCTTAAGTAATATATTGCAAGACCAGTATGCCGTAGTCGTAAAATTATAGATGGTGTAGTACTATACTATATGTTATAAAACTACAAGGGTATAGGGGTCAATATTTTATTCTATATTATAATAATTTATATTATAATATCTTATATTTTCTTACATATAATTATATTACAATCGCATTGAATATTTTAAATCATAGGGTATACGCAATTCATATAAAACGTAGTAAGACGTCTTACTATGTTAGACGTATACGCCGTATACACTTCGCTAGAGCCCTGTACAAGATCTACCGCAGACGTCTAAAATCGCGGATAGTAGTAAACTCTACATAAATCGTTTTTTTTTTTACATGTGGGGTATTCCGAACTATAGTGGACTTAGTCCAAAAATGAAGAAAATAAGATATTGATGTGTGTCTAAAATTACATTTTATTTAGACGAATAACAAACCAGGAGTTAACTTTAATATTCAACGTATAAATGGCAATAGTTATACCTATTTTATATACATTAATCAAATAGGTTTTATTAAACTTTACTTCTAATTATTTTTAATTGAAAAAAATGAATTTAGTTCACTATTGCTCTGAATATTCCATATAAATGAAAAAATTATTTAATAAGTACAATGAGACATTACAACATTAAATAATATCTATTGACATATTGTCTTGTTTTAGAAACGTGAATTCGTATCACATAAACGTTAGTGTTCAGTGCAAACAGTTGCACTTATTGTAAATTTTCATAATTTAAATTGTCATGTTTACATACTGGTTTTTTCAAATTAATAGATTCTAAATTTTTATTTTCAAAGCAAAATTAATGTTTTGTTTAAATATTTTTATTTTTTATTGTAAGTGTATATGATAAAATATTGGGAAAAATAATATAATTTGGACATACTGCACCATTAATGGAAAATTGATATAAGTGTAAAATTTTCAATTTTTTATTTCATTGAAAAATTGTAATAACATAAGTATTTATATCTTTACAATGGTAAAGTATATTAAATATAGTTTACGTAAATGTCTGTGAATTAAATAATTATCATTATTTTTTTTTTGCACTGAAATTAATAAATAAAAAAAATCTTAAATGCTTTCCCTGTCGCTTTTGCATTAAAGATATTTTACTAAAAATTTGTAATTTATATTTATAAAAATGTTAAAAAGTAACAGCAGAAATGGGCATTTACGTGTAAAAAAGTAAGTACGTTCATCATCATCAGTAAAAATGATACAAATGACATATTTATTGTACATGTCATTTGTATAATCTTTTTGACGATGTAGGTAGGTACGTCAAAAACGTTATTTTTAATTAAATTAAGATAGAACTAAATTTTAAAGCCTTTTTATTTTAATAAAATGAGTTCTAAAAGATTTTTTACTGTTATGTTATTAATAGTGCTGGGAACCGAATCCGGATAATTTTGGATCCGGATCCAAAATTATCCGGATATCCGGATAATTAGGTTTTCGGATATCCGGATCTCGGATCCGGATCTCAGATTCGGATATCCGGATCTCGGATCCGAATCTCAGATTCGAATATCCGGATCTCGGATCCGAATCTCGGATCCGAATCTCAGATCCGGATCTCGGATCCGTATCTAAGATTCGGATATCCGGATCTCGGATCCGAATCTCAGATTCGGATATCCGAATCTCGGATTCGAATCTCAGATTCGAATATTCGGGTCTCGAATCCGAATCTTAGATTCGGATATCCGGATCTCAGATTCGGATCTCGGACTAGAATTTCAGATCCGGATTTAGGATCCGAATCTAAAGATCCGGATTTCAAATTTGAATCGTTTCGAATCTATGTGTTTTATATTTTGATTTTTATATAGGTTTTTCACACATTATTTTAATATATTTATATTATTGAAATAAATGTACGAGTAGGTTATGAAATATCTGTTTTCTTTTTAACATATCATATACATATCACATTTTTTAAACGAATATTAAAAATATTTTACAAGCTGTATTATTTTATCGAAATGCCAAATAAGTGTGCGACTGCAGTTATATACGATGTGTCTAAAAAATTATATATGCAATGTGCATCAAAATTATATATACAATGTGTCTCAAGAATTTTATATAAAATATATTTTTTATATAAATATGCAGTGTGTCTCAGAAATAAAAGTACTCAATTATATACATTGTGTCTAAAGAATTTTGTATACAATGGATGTTATTCCAAGTTCTGTTTTTTGAATACTAAAAGAGCTGATTTTGGCAATACTAAAAATTTTTTTACATATGCAATTCTGAAAATTTTGTTTTAAAATTCTTGGCGATTCATATGTGCTACAAATTTTGAAATTTAGTATAAAATTATTAAATTTATAAAAACTGTTAAATATTGAGAATAAATTTTTAATTTTTGTTAAAAATTATACAATTTTGTTAAAAAAATTAGCATTTTGTCAAATCTTCAATAAATTTTCCAGATTGTTAATATTTTTCAAATTATATATTTTATTACAAGTTAATATTTTTTTGGTTTTGATTTAATGAAATGTAAAATTTGTATCTAAAAATATTATTTTAAAATTATTATTAATTTTTATTCTGATATATATATATATATATATATAGATATATATACAATCACACCATGTACCCAATAAGGGTGTGGCACAAAATCTTTTTATTCAACCAGAAATCAACTTTCACCAAACATTCTTATCCAGACAAAAAAATTAAATACATAAACATTGTAAATATAACACAGTAAATAAAAATATTAAACATATTTTTTTTAACATATACTTTTTTTTTGTAACACTATGTGGTTGGTAAGGGACGCTGCATTATTTGAGATATGATTGTCTTTGTTTGTTTGTATTTCATATCATCGTCTTTAACTTTTTAGTATACAATAGTAATTTTAAATGAATGCTGCCTGTAAGGTATTTATTTATGTAACTACTAACTATCGAATAATAGTCTGATTTTATTCTATAGATGTTTACATTACGCCCTTAAAAATGTAAACTCTAAAGTAAGACAATTTATGTTTTTGAATAAAAATAAAGCAAACATTCAATACTTCTCCTATAATAAACTATATTAAGTTTTAATTTATGGTATATTATTGTGTTTCTTGAAAGATGTATCTATTTTTTAATATTCACAAAATTACTAAACAAATTATTTAAGTTATTTATTTATATTTGTTACATATTATACAATTCAAATATTAACTCATTTGCTTCATCTAATAATTCAGAAATATTTTAATTTTTTGAACTATAATTGAATAATCTAGTAAAATATAGCGTGTAGCGCATCATAACCATACTATAACAGTGATATAATAACGACACAAAAATACTGAACAAAAGATTTTATAATATTTTAACGTAAACACTGAAAAATTTAAACTTAAATAACTGCACCTGACTATAGCTAGGCATATATTATTATAAGTTGTCTCTTTCTACACTATATCAATAAACGTATGATGAGTGCATGTCTATATTACATCATAAATGTATAGTAAAGTATTGAAGTTGTAGACATAACAAGACAGAATAACTATTTTAATATATCTATTTGTTAAACCAAATTTTACTTTTATATAAAACACTCTATATTCTCCAATAAAACATGTATATAATAAATTACTAAAATTATAAACTTTATTATAAACTAAATAGAAATAAAAATACAATACCTGTTTCTGTGTAATTGTTAGATTACGCATTTCAAATGTATTATCCAAATCTAAGAAACAAATATCGAATTCAAATCTAAGATGCGGATGTCAGATCCGAATATCGGTTTCTTATGTCGGACGAATCTCAGATTTGAATATCGGTTCCGGATCTCAGATCCGAATATCGGTTTCGGATCTCAGATCCGGATATCGGATCCGAATCTCAGATCCGGATATCGGATCCGGATCTCAGATCCGAATATCGGTTCCGGATCTTAGATCCGGATATCGAATCCGAATCTCAGATCCGAATATCGGTTCCGGATCTCAGATCCGAATATCGGTTCCGGATCTCAGATCCGAATATCGGTTCCGGATCTCAGATCCGGATATCGGATCCGAATCTCAGATCCGGATATCGGATCCGGATCTCAGATCCGGATCTTAAATTATCCGAGAATCGGATATTCGGATATCCGAATCTTTTTGGATCCGGATATCCGGATCCAATTTTTTCAAATATTGACAGCACTAGTTATTAATATTATTATTTTTAGTTTTGTACATATTTTTAATTTGAGTAGAAATAAATGTGATTCAAACATAAATATCCGATTTTACATATTATGCATTTTTTAGGTAAAAAAGTCGTAAATTTGTTTAATGTAAACAAAATTTACGCATAAAAAATTATGTGTAATACATGACGTATTATACATGCCCATCCCTGAGTAACAGTCTCTAAAGTTTGAAGTAAATATATTTTATGACTGTAAAGTAAAATTTTACCTTTTTTGTTTTTAACATATATTTTATTTTGAATAGTTTACGAGTATCTTTTTCCTAAAAAAATTATTATATTTACTACATTTTCTTCAAATATTAAATAACTCTGTATAAGAGTCAATTGAAACGAAATGAAACTATAGAGTTATTCACTAAACTAAATCATCATAGAGTGAGGGCCTGAAAAAGTTGTTAACACACCGATTCAGCGTTTCCGTCCATTCCCAACTCAAACTCCGGCTAAAAGTCCGGGGCTCCGGGCATCAGACGACAAATACCGTACACATACGCGCGCCGCACAGTACAGGGCGTGGCGTCTGGCGATGACGTCACGTTCATTGACGCCGTCACGCGCGCTATACTCGTATACGAGAATGCGGGGTGCTCTCGCGTTGTGTGGCTATTACACTATAGTACGCCACCCGCACAAACGCACACACACACACACACACACACACACACACCACGCTGTTCGATAAGTTGAACAGAGACAGCACTACCGCAGACAGCGAGTATCGATTGACGGCGAACGGGACAAGGTCAATAACCCCGTCGCGACGCTCGGGGTCAACATGGACGACGACGCCAGACGGAGCTAGTAAGCGCCATGAATTACTGGTATGAGAAACCGAACTAGAGATAGTCGCTGTAATAGGTTGCTTGGTATTATGTTAGGGTAGAGTAGTTTTATGGTGAAAATTCTTGAAAAATATATACGCCTCTATATTCCCACCTATTTTGTTTATGAACAAGATTAGAAGTATATGGGTAAACCCATATATAGGCCACTTTGACATTTCTCGGAAAGTTGGTAACACAATATTTTTATTAAAATTATAATTTATGTGGGCACTAGGAGAAACTTTTCTGAAAATTTGATCAAAATCGAATAAATAATGTGGCCACAATAAAATTTTTAAAAAATTTGTGATTTTTTTTCTCGATAAGGTGGCAACACTGTATTTTGTTAAAACTGATTGAAAATTTGATTAAAATCGGTTAAATAAAGTGGTCATAATGAATTTTTTAAAATTTTAGTAATTTTTTTCTCGAAAAGTCTTTACTGAAAATCTGATCAAAATCGGATAAATAATGTAGCCAATATGAATTTTTAAAAACTTTAGTAATTTTTTTCTTGGGAAGTTGGCATCACTGAAAAAAAATAAAACCACATGACCATCTTGGGTACCAGACAAATTTATCCTGAAAATTTCATTAAAATTGGTTGAACCGTCTAGAAGGAGTTGCGATCACAAAATTTTCACTGACGACCGAGCGAGCTGACAACGCACATTCATACACCCACATAAACTAAGTTCGGATTCGTCATATGAAGGATTTCTACACATTTTTTTTTTTTTTTTTGAAAATGTCACAGACACTGTACCAAACGCTATACCACTTTTCCTTGCAGTCAAAGTAGTAAAAATACGATAAGAATAAATACATGCAATAGTTTTTAATATAAATAGTGATTATAAATTGCATGGTACAATTTTTTTTTTTTTATTTAAGCAGAAATTAATTTCTACCAAACATTTCTATCTTGGCAAGCAAATTTCACTTCATCTATATTTATGATACTTCTCGTTCGTGTTCTTATATTCTGACCACTTGGAAACATTTACTTTCGCAAAGCACTTCTCAATCATGCTAATTCGTCTATTCGTCGGACGTTCACGCAAATTTATATCTTCAGTATCATTTATTTTAGCAATTTATAATTACAATCACCGAGCTAGAAGACATTTCAAATGAAATACATAGTATCTATTAAATTTTGATTAATTTTAAAACAAAACACTAGATATATTAAATTCTCGTATTTATTTATTTATTTATTATTATCTAACTCATCTTAAAATTATTCTTTTCGATCATTTTGAATAGAAAAATGAACTGTTCTTTCGCAAAACCCGAACCATCTTTATTAGAACTGTAATTCTAATAGCAAGTTTAGGAACTTTCGGTTGTAATAAATAGGGAACTGGTATAGCTGAAGCTGATACTTTTCAGCAGCAACAGGATTTATGAGTGCAACCGGTGCGTTTGGAATTGTTTTCTGATTTGACTTGAAATCGGGGTTTATTTTTCCTTCTTTGCTCCCACAGAATACAATGACGGAAATCGAAGCGAAAGGGCAGTTAGAGTTTTTTCCCCATTCCCGATATATATATATGTATAGAGTGTCTGCGGTGTGAGAATGCGTTGTCTAGTCTGCTGGGTTGCTGGTTTTCTTGGTTGAGTCATTTTATTTTGTTCGGGTTATGTTAGGACAAGAAATAGTCGAGGTCTTTCGCCTCTTCGAACACTCCCAGAGGATTTCTCTATTATCCAATTAGATAGATTACGAGATGCTGGAAGAAACTTTTTATGACTTTTGTCATCTGCACTGATTTTTTAGTACTGTAAAATTTTATGTGTGATACTTCATGTGATATATGATGATATATTTTGTTTCTAAATATAAAAAATATTACTAGTTAAAAATTAATAATTTTAGTTCTGTAGTTTTTTTAAACAAATTTCTGCTTTACGTCATTAGGATGATAAAAAGAATTTGTGTCACATCTTTTTGGGTACATGACGTGATTGTGTGTGTATGTATGTACATATTTACCAATTTCAACACATAATCTCTTTAGGGCATAGTTGAAAGAAACAAAATTACTTTATATTAAATTTGTAACAATAATTGACTAATTTTAAAGTCTCTAATATGTATATCATTATTCCTTAATTGGACTCCGGTCTGTTGAAATATTTAATAAATAAATATGTTTTAAGTTACAAGTTAGATTTAAATGACAAAACAAAACTTGCAAAACGTAGCGAATTAAAAGATGTCAATATAAATTTATAAAATAATTTGTTATTTTTTCTATTAATATTTATCTACTTGTGCTTTGAAATGTATTTAATTTATATAGTGTGTCTCTGAATAAGTGTTACAAGCAAATAATTGCTCGAAAATTTGTATATGATTTTAACCAAATTTTGGGAAGTGGTCCTCCTTAAGTTACACTAAAAATTAGCTTGATATTATGTACAGTGTGTCCAAAATTTTGAAATATTTGACAAGAGTAAAAAGTAAAATATTGTAAATTCTTAGAAAATTTAAAATTAAGTTGGTAACTTAATCACGTTATTAGCTGACAATATGTTTAACAAAGTTTTTTGCAACTTTTCCATATTTTTTGTTTTACAGTGACAGAACATAATTTGTACTTTATTATTAAATGAATTAAAATTATTAAAATCATTTATTTACAAAATTATAACTATTAAATTGAAAATAATATTTATTACGATTCTACCTCCAATAAATTTACGTTATGACAAATTATTTTATCAATATTGTCGAACATAAACATTATATTTATAAACAAGCTGTAAATGAAATAAACAAATAATCAACCTACAATTTCTAATAATTCAAATGTTACGATTTTTCAATTAAAAAATGTGGTTTATTTATTTTTGTGAAAAAAAAAAGCAAAAAAAACGCTGACTCATTCAAGAAAAAATAAAACTATAACAGAAACTTGAATAATACACGTGTTATTTTGCAAACTTCTATTAGATTGACTATGTTATTATTCGATATTTTTTTCTACATTTTCTTTTTATAAAAAACAACAAATGCACTCACCGTATGGGCGGTCTTGCTTCTATGTTCGTTCATATACACATGAAACAGGCTTTATGCACGCGATTTTACTGGTCTTTATTATTGACTGTTAATCTATTGGGTTGATATATACTGTAATAGAGCATAAAGCTACTGGAGACTTATCTATTGGATAGTATGATCGTATAAAATTATATGAATATGAGTCTAGTTTTATTTATTTGTTTAATCTAAATGATGTTTTATAAAGTTGTTTACTGTTTTATGAGGTTTTTGCGGACGATATCTTTTGAGTTATTGTATTTTAAATATTAGTTAATAATTTATGTTATTTATTATAATAAGTTTTATGCTGGGTTTCGTAAAGAATTGTTAAATTTTAACAAGGCTGTTAAAAATACCAATGTTAAAAAGTGTTTAAAACCGGTTTAACAAAGCGTTAAATTTTAGCACAGTGTTAAATCGTTTATGAAACCGATCGTAAGTTATTTGATAAAAATTTACAAGGTTTTAGGTAAACTTATTTTGACAAAATGAAAATTGCAAAACTATTGTCTAAGACAGTAGCGTAGATGTACGCTAGTAAACCGACACGCATTCAATTGTATAAACCTTATAAGCGTGGTTATAAGGTCTATATAACTTAATGTGTGTGGGATTTTTAGCGTACATCTACGCTAGCGTGTAGAGCCTTTTATAGTGCCTTTTAGTCTACAACTAAAATCTACAACCCTTCATCTATATTTTCATTTCCGAGTTGTACAGCTATATTTTCATATATTTTGGTCTTTGACGGGTTCTACGAAGATAAAAGATATATGTCATAAAAAAATAAATTAAAACGTAAAACGCAATTTGTTTTTTTATCTAGGTATATTAATATTTTTTTTGTTCATTTGAAAAATAGTTACATATTCTAAATATAAAATTTATTTTTTTTTACATTAAAATGTGTAATATGTAAAAAGAATATTTATGTTTGAATCGTATTTATTTCTGCTCAAATTATAAAAAATATTATAAAATTAGGTACAATTATTTTACAAAAGGCAAATAATTTAGTGTAGAAATACTAATTGTCCAATCTTTGTTACGTTCTTATAATACGTATTATACGTATTTTATATTTTCTATGCATGTTTTACGCACTGTAAAAATTTATGTAATTTTACATGTTTTGTAAATGTAATTTTTCATAAAAAATGTAATATTACGTAAATTAACAGAGTAAAATTACAAAATGATTTTATTTTTACTGTTAAAATCTATATAAAATTACATAAATTTAAAATATATTTTTTACAGTGCAAATAAATGTGTAAATGCCTATTCCTGATTGAGAGAGTGAAGCTTCATGTTTAAAAATTGTTTATAAATATTTAAAAAATTTGTTGCTTAATCAATAATAACTAATGCAAATTAAAATATTGATGCAATTAACTGTCCAATTCGAACTTTCTGTACTTGTAAATATTTTTAATAAATTTACGTAACAATAATTCTGAAAAAATATTACTACTCCTAGAATTACATATGTTACTTTTATCACAAGTGATATAATAGTTATCATACCACAAATGGTATTTCGTAAAAAAAAATATTATCACATTTTGTTATCGTAACACTAGATAGAATACATATGAAACAAGATTAGAAGTATATGGGTAAACCCATATATAGACTACTTTGACATTTCTCGGAAAGTTGGCAACACTGTATTTTAATAATATTATAATTTATGTGGGCAATAGGAGATACTTTTCTGAAAATTTGATCAAAATCGAATAAATAATGTAGCCACAATGAATTTTTTAAAAATTTTGTGATTTTTTTTCTCGATAAGTTGGCAACACTGTATTTTGTTAAAATTGCATAATTTATTTAGGCACTAGAAAAAACTTTTATAAATATTTGATTAAAATCGGTTAAATAAAATGGTCAAAATAAATTTTTTAAAATTTTACTAATTTTTTTCTCGGAAAGTTGGCAACACTGTATTTTGTTAAAATTACATAAATTATATGAATACTAGGAGAATATTTTGTGAAAATTTGAGTAAAATCGGTTGAATAACATAGCCATAATAAAAATTTTAAAACTTTAGTAATTTTTTTCTCGCAAAGTTGGCAACACTAAATATTAATAAAATTATGTAATTAATGGGAGCATTAGGGAAATCTTTTCTGAAAATTTGATCAAAATCGGATAAATAACGTAGCCAATATGAATTTTTAAAAACTTTAGTAATTTTTTTCTCGGAAAGTTGGCATCACTGGAAAAAAACAAAACCACATGACCATCTTGGGTACTAGACAAATTTATCCTGAAAATTTCATTAAAATCGGTTAAACCGTCTAGGAGGAGTTGCGGCCACAAAATTTTGACTTACGACCGAGCGAGCTGACGACGCACACACATACACCCACATAAACTAAGTTCAGATTCGTCATCTACAGGCTATATGAAGGATTTCTATACAATTTTTTTTTTTTTTTGAAAATGTTACAGACACCGTACCAAACGCTTTACTACTTTTCCTTGCAGTCAAAGTAGTAAAAATATACAAATACTAATTATAGAGAACTAGTGGCGTGGCAAATAACTGAACTATTTTAAATAATTCATTACAAAAAATATAATCGAAGTGACATTATTAAAAAATTAATATATAATCCTAGTAACACGTTTTTCAATATTCAATAGTAGGCTGTTTCGATCAAACAGAACCTCATATGTTTTCCTTATTTATTTTTTGTTTTTTCTCGAATCGTTTCAACGAACAAATTATATTATAAATCGACGACAAATGTAGATATAAAGATGTTTGAAAAAGAAAACTGCATATTTCCAGGTTTGTATAAATAGATAAAACAAAATCACTTTAGAAATGAAGCGGTAAATACATAATTTTTAAAATATATCTCATACAGAATGTGTAATTTTCTAATGTATGCAGTTATTGAAAAGAGAAAAAAATCTATAGTTTTTAATATAACTGATAATCTAACATAATATTATATTATTAGACAATTAGTATTTTTTTATTAGTATAATTTTCATTAATAAAATAAATTGATATGTAAACATTTAAATATTGTTTATATTCTGCAGCTGCAATTTTTTTAATTTTCAATATAATTTTAGTTTTTCCAATAACTGCATATATATTTTAAACTGACAGCTGATTAAATATGTATATGTTTAAATATCCTCTTTTTGAACAAAACGATATTGATAATATGAATTGGTTTTTAACTTTATCATGAATCAATTGATTTTTAAGACAAAACGACCGTAATTTTGAATACAATGGATCAGTTGATTCTAAACGAAATTAAAGATATAAGTGGATAAAGCTGTCATGGTGCAAATTTAATGCTTTGAAAAGTTTTTATTATATTTTTGCATTTTTATTGTGAGCAGCAGAATGTTAAATACACTATTATATTTTTTTGTAGGTACTATGTTATTCCAAAACAATTTAGCACTTTTATGTTTTTAAAATCAGAAAAATTAATAATAATTTTGCAACAAAACAATGCTAACATCAAAAATATTATGTCATTAATAACTTAAGAATGAATTAATGTTACAAGACACCTTTATCCAATCGTATTTTCAATTAGCTTCGTAGAAATCAGCCATTGATGTATTATATTTTTTATTGATATAATCCACTTGACCAATAATAGTTTGCGGAAGAAAAACGAAACTAAGTGATATATATATCTGTCATAAATTGTTTTCCAGGTTATTTACTGACTCGCGTCGAGGGCAAAATTGGTTCACCGGAGAAGCCATTATCTGACCTTGGTCTAATATCGTACCGATCGTATTGGAAGGATGTGCTATTGGCTTATCTCGTAGCTAGACCCGGCACCCAACTCTCCATAAAGGACATCAGTCAGGAAATGGCTATCAATTCTTACGATATTGTATCAACACTTCAAGCACTTGGCATGATGAAATACTGGAAGGGCAAGCATATTGTACTTAAAAAGCAGGTCAGTCTGTTATTTCTCCTTTCAAATTACGTTTCAGGTTTTTGTTAACACTAAACTTAAGAATGTATAAAAAAGATTAAAAAATTAACTCTTTCTTGGTCAATTTTTAATCTGATTAACGTGAGGCACCACATATTTAATTGCTATGTTCAGACACGTAGAAAAATACATAATCTGTTGAATTTCATATTGAATTTATTCGTTTAATACAACTTATTTATTGTAACTGACTGTTCTGAAAATTACATAATGAATGTTGAATTAATAATTCAATAATAAATTTAATATTATTCATTGATTATAATATGATAAATAAAAAATTGTATATTTTTTAACTGGCTCTATTTTCTACAAAAACGATTATTATTGTACCGAAAAAATCTCTGAGATATAATATCCTATGTAGAATAATATATATTTTTACTAAACTTAGAATTGTATTAGCGTTGAATGTCTTTTGGACGGGGTTTTGGGTTATATTATCATTGAAATTAAAGTGATTATTTTGAAAAGAAACGAGTTATATGATCATTTTATTCTATTTTATTAAATTATCGACTATTCTGACAAAATATCTACAGCAATCCCATGGGAAATTGCTGAAACTTCATTTGCGTCCAAAATCAGAAAATATGACTACATCCTCCCCCTTTATTTTAGAAAAAATATAATATTAAAATTTTGATAATAAACAGAAAAAAAATATTGAAGGATCAGTATTTGCATTTTTTTTTTATTCTTAAGATAAGTAAAAATCTTTTGTGATTTGCTAAAAATATATTCTCAGAATAAATGACAAGATTTAATTGGCTAATTATAAAATTATTCCAATATTTGGAAATATTGAGCCTAAAAGAAATATGAATAGAAATATGTATCTTATAATTTATAAATTAAATATAGAAGTATCATGAAAACTGACCTGATAACTAGTGTTAAAAAATGAACTTGTTCCAATTAGTACTCTCATATAGTACTAAAATAATTAATAGAACAAATTTAAAAGCTTTTTTAAGTGTATGTACGTACTTGGAAATATAGCGTATATCTCAATCAAATTAAAATGAAGTTACAATTTTGTATTTACAAAATATAGCGATTATTATAAACCGATGACAATTATGAATATACAAATTTTCATATAAAGGTTTTTATAAATAGTCAAGCCAAAAATCACATTAGAAATAAATTTTGAATCACCGGGAATAAATAATTTTTAAAAATATTAATAACAAAAATGTCGCATGTAGAATATGTCAAAATAATAACTTTATGTATATGTTTAAATATGAAATACATATTTTGTATTTCTGTGCTAAAATTCTATGTATGTGTCTCAAACATAAAACGTTATATTTATTATCTTACTTTAATTAAACATTTACAGATATTGTTATTTGCGGAAAGTAACTGTTTCTACATACATAACCTCATAATAACATGTTTTGTTTTTTATAATTTTCCATGTAAAGCAGTATAATTTCATTTTGAAAATATGTACAACATAGTTATAAATAAATATACATAAATATTGAAATATATTAACAACAACAAATTAAAAATATATAAAAATACTTCAATGACAGTACTATTTCATAGTACTACTCAATAGAGTCAATATTTAATACTGTCACACTATATAACTTAGTTCTTCATCATAAATCTTTGTTCGATATAAAAATAAATATTTCTATTATTTTGCTATTACGAATATATTACTGGAAGATGAGTAATAAATTGTATAAATATATGAGTAACACATGCATTTTATGCAACAGTTTTACAGACATAGCGGCGTTTCTAATTTCATGATCCATTCATTTCGTACAACAATGTATTATGATGTGACAGGGGTATATCGTAATTTAATTTCAATTGATAATAGATTTATTTCAAATAATTCTAAACTAGTTCGGAATTGTACGAAGCATGCGCTGTATAGTAAATACAAGCTAATGAGCCGGTAGCACTCAGTAAAATTTACTATTTTAACACGAAATCTGAAATATTATATAAGAACAATGTTATAACATCTTTTATTTATTTAAAAGATTTACATTATTTTTATAAAAAAAAAAATTGGAAAAATAAGTATTTTTGCGCGCGCCACGCGTTTTGCTTTCTGTGAATGACGTCATAGTGTTTTTCGAACAGTGCAATATGTAAAACAGTAACATTACTATCACCTGTCAGTTTATCGAAGAGCGTTGCCGCATGTTATGTTTACATTTTAAAATTTAAATTAAAATAAACAATAATTATGGTTGTGTACTATTGTTTTATACCAATTATTATTATATATTACAATTACGCGTTGTGAAGACATAAATATTCAAATGAAACACGTGATTTTGAATTTTAAATAACAGATATAGTAAGACTGTTTCGTTTTTACCGCAAGAGACGTTGAATACCTGATGATACACTAATACGTCACGACGAACAAATTCAAATTTTTACAGTCAACTTTAACATTTATTTTCTTATTTATTATAAATAATTTTGCTTTGAAACATATATTTACGTAGTTATTTGAATGTATATTTTTGATTAAAGAAATTAAATAAAAAATGTGTAGTGACCCCATTTTACATTGCGCATGTTACGTACAGTTCTGAACTGATTCCAGACTAATTTGAGACTTGGAACTAACCTAATATTATATGATTTATTGTAATTTTCAATTGTATGCAATTATTGAAATATTTAATTTCAATATTTAATGGGAATAACTAAAATTTAACAAAAAATTTGCATATTTTTACATTATTTTATTTATATTATTATCTCAATAATCTAATAAGCAATGATATGTACGAGTATCTATCTGGAATTAATCAAATTTCTTAAGAAAAAATAAGATTTCAGAACTTTTGTGTTAAATTTATTAGTCGCTTACCAGATGTGCTTTATACGTCTTTCAAATACCTTATCTGTTCTATGCAATCATTTTACACATGGATTTTATTTATAATAAAAATAATACATTTCGTAGAACTAAACATCGTAAAAAATATTTGCATAATTTAATTACAAAAACGAATTTTATCATTTGAGGAAGTATTCCAGTACACTGGAGAGTATAATTGTGTAGAATAAGTGGGCCGAAACGGTTTTTCCAAATTCGCAAAAATTTCTAAGTTATAGTTAGAAACGTGAGCGTGTGCACGGCCGTCAAATATTAAAGCTAATTTTTTCGCAACGTACTTTTTCCTCGAGCAATTTTCAATATTTTTGAACAATGGGCGTTTGTGACGCCAGAAAATTTCAATTGCCTTACAAAATATTGATCTTTGATTTTCTATGTATTTATTTAAAAAAATTTATCAACATTTTTATCCGGAAATTTTAGGTGAAAAACGCCATAATTTTGTTTAAAAAAAATCGAAGATTGACAGTTTGTAGCCACACTTTCAATCTTCAAGGGAGTTTATTGCATTATTTTACAAACGGTAATCATGGGCGGAGCAGGTAAATTGCACACCGCAACCAGAAATCCCAATTTTGAGTAACCGAATTGCACACCAATCGACCGCTCGACTACCCAAACGGATTTTACGCTGGTCAATCGCCACTGTTGGCTTAGGGTAGGTTAGGTTATAGGTTTAGGTTGTTTAGTTATGTTATTATTCAATATTCGGTATAAAAGTGAAAAGATTCGCAGGCGTTTGTGGTACGTTCTAGAGACGAACTATTTTCGATTTTTATCTGGTTTTAGGTTGAAATGTTAATCCCTTAAGGGGGTACTACAGCTTAGACGGCCTTTTTCTGACGGTTTTTCAGGAATTTTTTGTGGGTAAACTAAAAGACTTGGGACCTTGCACTTTTTTGCATTTTGTTTATTCACTAATGTACAAGAAAATGAAATTTTTTAACATATGTGGTCCAAGCCGAACTCCCCCAAAATGGCGACCGAAGGGGACCATGTCCGGCGCCTCAGCCTGCAAGGGCGAAACGATTTCGCCACTTTCCGCAATCTGAAACACAAAAACAAGTAGGTATTATTAATCTGCATTAAATTCTACGGAAATTGACGGGCGGAAATTTTTTTTTATCGAAAATTGAGAAAATGGCAGCCGTCTGAACAAAAAGACGGCTGCCATTTTCGTGCAAAAAAGCGCAAGGTCCCAAGTCTTTTAGTTTAACCACAAAAAATTCCTGAAAAACCGTCAGAAAAAGGCCGTCTAAGCTGTAATACCCCCTTAATCTCATTATGACCGGTGTGCAATTTAGCTCTGCAAAATTTCGGTAAGGGACTAAAACCCAATTGCCGTGTGCAATTTGTATGTACCCATCATGGGCGCCAGCAGACCTTTTTTTTTAGGACCCTCGGGCACCGCCATCTTGCGGCCATACGGTGCATCACTAGAATACCCTCTGTATTAATTTTATTCAGAAATTATTTTATTTACAAAATATTGTTATCTATGTGCGTTATGATTACGTAAATGATACTGAAAATACTGGTTATAATAATGTTGATATTAATAAATCAATTGCAGGAAATAGTTATTAAATACTTATATAAAATACGTAATTTTATACACAAACATTATCGCAATAAAATTTTTATTTCTGTTCTTGGTAACAATAGATTACAAATTCCAAATTTATTAAATTTTCTAATTAAATATCAGTTCACTGCGATTAAGTGGAAATTAAAATATTTGTAAAGTGTTATCGCAGACAAAATTTGCTTTAATATCATATTACTGTAATACAACTGACCAGGTTAACACATGACTTAGTCATGACTGGTCAAACATGATAAAATTGGAAAAACCGCGTTTATTTCATCGTGGGCTCGTAGTCTAGTGGTTAGAACGTCTGCCGCGAAAGCAAAAAACTCGGGTTCGAATTCTGGCGAGGCTAATACATTTTTCCAAAATTTATTAAATTAAATTAAATATAATTTATTATTAAAAAACAAAAACATTTTTAATATTATAATTTGAAATACTTGTAATAACTTTGTATGTAATAAATTACTTATTAACATTAAAATAAAGAAAATATGATTTTATATTTACCGATAATTAGAAATTTCTTTCATAATTAAGTCACGCGTTTAGCGTTTAGAATTTATAAACATATTTATTTTCTGATTGTGAAATATAGTCTATTTATCACTTAAATATGTTACGATTATAGGTGTGAACTTTCTATAGGTATATAGTTTATAATCACCGGCTACAATAATTATAATAGGAATTACTGATCCAACAATAGATAACATCCTTTCACATAATTTTATCGGATAAATAAAATACATTACTAGTTACCTTTGTTTAATAACTTTATATAATTAATGCTATTTTATGTATTTATAACTGTTAGTAATTTGAGATTTATATTTTATGTAATAAAATACTTTTGAATAATGTATTGAAAATGTGAAAGATGAATGAATATATAAAATTAAAAATTAAATTCCTATTTTCATCTCATAATAAAAATAATGCTTTTAAAATTTATTTTTCAATTCATTTTAACTTTAGTAATGTAAAAACTGCTTCAGATTAAAGTTTTGTATTAATATTTATTATTACATTAGATAACCTAGCATAAAAACAAGTTGGTAATTAATAAATAATTAGATCATGAAATATTATAGATTTTTAATTAATGGAAGTCAAATTTTATTTAACTCAGTACCTTCACAGTGATTGATATTATCTTTTTCTTTATTTTCTGTTGCTTTTCTTGTCAATCTGCTGTTAATATTGATTGATCCTGCAATTATTACAGCATCTTCAAATTTTACATCATGAAGATATTCTAAAATTTGCATTGCTTATTTGCATGTTTATTTTAGCTTGAATTTGTATTTGATTATTTAAAATGTGAAGAAGTGCAATAAATGCAATGTATATCGCCAGATTTGTCAGAAATTTTATATTCGACCAAACTACATTAATTCCCACAAATCACATAACAAATATAATACAGTGTGTTGATAAAGTAAGGAACAAAATTCATAATTTCGTTATTTAATGTTTTCAAGAAAAACACTCGGACACGTCGATTTTATTTTTTAATTAGCCACTTTATGGCATAAAAATTTTACTTATGACGTCATGCATTTCTGCACAATGACGTCATTATTGGTTTTTTTAAATGGCAACCCCAATTTTTTGCTGGTTTTTATAGATGATCCAACTACTCAAATGATGGCGTAAACAAATTAGTACCTTAGACAACCATTTTTTTTTTGAGAAAATAACATACTTAAATATTTTAAAAAATATGTATCTATAAAACATTTAAAAAAAACAAATGATGACGTAATTGTGCATGAATGCATGACGTCATAAGTAAAAATTTTATGCCATAAGGTGGCTAATTAAAAAATAAAATCGAAGTATTGCTTAGTCTCGGCTCTGTCTCGGCCGCAAGTATCTGGGCCCAACACAATTCTACTTCTACTCCACGTAACATAATATACTATTTTGTGAAATCTAACATGTATATCGTTTGTATGTATGCTGTACTTGTTCATTTTGAATTTTCTCTGATTGTACGCACACGGTGCCAAATTTCACACTAACAATATCACAGAACAACACAATTTGCATTTGTAAAAATTATAAACAATAATAAAAAAAAACTAAACAATTTCGCAAAAGTGATAAACAAATTATAATAAGCGCGATCCTTTTCCAATGTTTTGTCTAGCATTGTTCTTAATATCAATTGTTTGTTTTTGTGGTTGAATAGTAAGAAAAAAACAGCTGATAGTGCGAAAGAATATGATTGTATTTGCGCTTGTTTGTGTATATGCAATTGGCCAGTTGGTTATAGAGATTCATTTGTTTCGTAGGCAGAAAAAATGCGAAACGTTTTATCGTTTAAGTGTCGTAAAAAGAGTAATAAAACATATGAAGGATGCAAGCTGAATGATTATCTTTTGTCTTCCTATTCAATGCATGCCATAGCATGTTATTTATTATCACTTAAATATTATACGACTATGTATTAAGTTTTTTTTAGTTGTGTACGCACATTCTTTAGATTTTTGTAATTGTAGATCGAAATAAAATATGTTCTTTGTTTCTCATAAAAATAATTGATTATTAACTTTTTGTTTGTGCATTTACACAAAATATGGCTTACGTAAAATTTTATCGGATACTTATTTACATAAACAGTAAAATTCCTTTGACTTTTTATCTCATTTTGTCATATAATTTATTCAAATTCGAAATAAATCTGTTATTCTTAAAAAAAAATATCTTAACATAGTAAAAATCTCTTAGAACTCATTATATTAAAATAAAACGGCTTTAGCTTATAGTTTTATATTAATATTTATTAATAACCGACGTTTCGACGTAATAAACAGAATATAAAAACAAGTTATATCAATCAGTGTAAAGGCACTGATTTAAATAAAATTTGGCTTCCTTTAAATAAAAATTTATAAATTTTATGATCTAGTTGCTTATTTTGTTATCTAGTAACCTATGTTCTGTTTATTTACTGTAAATGTCATTTGTATTATTTTTCTAATAAAGATGTACGTAGAGTACGTCGAAATATCGATTATTAATAAATATTAATACAGAACTATAACCTAAAACCGTTTTATTTTTAAAATAATTTTACCATGAGAACACAATTTTGTTTAATTATTATTCTGAATATAGAAGCTAAAACAATATATGTCTTTTGATTTATTTCTTTAAATGGTTTTTAAATTGGTCACGTGGGTTACAAGAATTAATGAAGGCCTTTTATATTTATACACAGTAAAAAATTTGTTGGATTTAGTATTAAAAAATCTGTTGAGGCTACCAAAGAATCAACCGTCATTGTATTAAATAAACAGAATAGAAAAATTTGTATATTAACGGCAGTTGGGTTTTAATCCCTTACCGAAATTTTGCATAGCTAAATTGCACACCGTTTATAAACAGATTAAGGGATTAAGATTTCAACCTAAAACCAGGTAGAATCGAAAATAGTTCGTCTCTAGAACGTACCACAAACGCCTGCGAATCTTTTCACGCAAAATTTAATTCTTTATTTTATACCGAATATTGAATAATAACATAATTAAACAACCTAAAGCTATAACCTAACCTACCCTAAGCCAACAGTGGCGATTGACCGGCCTAAAAATATGCTATAGGATAAACGAACGCTCACTGTAAAAAGTACCTGCATAAAGGTTCAACCGATAATCCGTTTGGGTAGTTCAGCGGTTGACCGGTGTGCAATTTGGTTATTCAAATTTGGGATTTCTGACCGCGGTGTGCAATTTACCTGCTCCGATCAACGACTTACTGTAGTCATGGTAATTAAAAACAAAACTATCTTGACATAAGTATGTCATCTATTTGCAGAATTATATATGTATATCATAAGAATATCCAAAATTATAAAAATATTATTTAGCCATATCAAAAAGTTAAAGTTGTTAGATGTAACTTTTTTAGTAATTTTTGTTAAACATGTACATTTTTTCGAAATATATTCTGTTGCGAAATATTCGTAGAACACATAAAAGTGACATCAGTAAATTACCGCTTCCGATTGGCATGTCTTTACCAAAAAGTTGATCAAATTGAGATATTCGCCTCCAAAGCTTAAATATGAAATTTTAAAACAATCTGTTTAGCCGAATTTGTTCTACACGAGTCCACAGACCGACAGACGGACATCAAAAAATCTCAATATATCAAATTTGCTATGATTACTGTACCTCTTTTATCATATGTGATATGACGGTCGGTAAAAATAATACTATTCTTTGTGAAAAAATTTCTGTGTAAATAATGACACTAATTTTGTGTATAAATTACACTTTACATTAGAGTAAAAAAAAATTATGGTGTTTATTTAATTTATTATTGTCCTTTTGACAACACTAGCAGTGTAATTTTTACACTATTTTTGGAGACCAGGATGATGTCAATTATTTTTTACTGAATATATACATTTGCGTTTGCTATTTAATTTCTAGTAATGTACATGTACATGTGAATGTATATAATATTTTCTTTATGTTTATTATTTAACTTCGTTATCATGTTAGGAAAATATTATTTTTTTGTAATATGCAGTTACCAGGAATAATTGTTTTTGAAATATGATGTAAAAATAATCTTACATTTACGTAGTTCTAATTCAACGAATTGAAAAATTCTTATATGATCAGCATTCATAATTTTGCAGATAAAAGTGTATTTGCACTTTTCGGAATGAAACAATAAACTTGAGACAAGAAAAGGTTATGTCCGAATTGTTTCCCAAACTTTCAAATTTTGCTTGAGGTGGATACCTATCATTTGCGCCGATGAGATAAGCGCCTATATTGAATAATAACATAACTAAACAACCTAACCTAACCTACCCTAAGCCAACAGTGGCGCAGGTGATAGGGTTTCGTGGCGTTGATAGTGGAATGTATCAAATTTATAGTTCAAATTATTCAAATTAAAGTTTAGGTTGTACAAAGTGCAAAGTATCTAATTTATAGCGGAAAGTATACAAACTATAGTTTTTGAGAGCAGGTACACACGCACGAAGAGATTTTACTTTTTTCACCTCAGGCAAAATTTTAAAGTTTGGGGGACAACTTGAACATGCCAGGGGGTGAGGGGGACAATTCGGTCACGAAAAATCTTTACCTGACTCTCACGGGAGACAACTCGACTCGTCCGAAATTTTGTATCGCCCAACGAATACGCTACCAGTAATTTCAACGAAATCCAGCTAAATATGATTTCACAAAATTTTGAAAACAGATCGCATTAGTTTAAATTACGATGACTCTTATTGTTAATTCAATACCTAATTGGTCATTAATTAAATTTTACGATGTCAAAGTATATATGAAGAATAAAATATTCTAAAATTTCTCATTAAACACAAGTTAATTATAAACGTTCAAGTTACAGTTATCTAAACCAACATTATCGTATTTTACAATAATTACTCTGAAAACTTGTATATGGCACCTTTCTGCGAAATGTTTTTTATTTAAAAATATTTTTGATATTTTATCTCATAGTACTTATCATCAGATCTAATTGAATTTTTTTAAATAAAGATGTATTTACACAGAATATTTTATAAAAAAGTAATTGAAGAAATAAAAATTACATTTGAAGAAGAAAATCTGCAATTTTTAATGAATATAATGAATTATTTTATTAGTGAAAAACATGTGTAAGTTAATATCCGAAATAAAGTATTTTAATTTAATAAAGACAAAAGTAAAAATATATTTTGAGATAAATATCGATAGTGTTTTTAATTAAAAATATTTATGCAAAATGCTGGCAATACAAACTAAAAACTGTAGATATATTTTAATATAAATATTTATGGTTAAATATATTTTTTAATAATATTATAAGTATATTAATTAGCAAAGAATAAAGCGTAAAATTGTACATTGTTTTAAACGAAATTCAACGTGTAAAAAAAATATAAAATTAGTTCTAAAATTTACAATAATGTTACACGCTTTCTTGTTTCGTTATAAAACTGAATAATACGAATTTTTACGCTACATAGAACTGCAAATGTAGTTACAAATAAGAAAATAAGTTTTTGATATAGCGTCTAATAAATTTAATTGAATAAATCATAAACAAGTCATGAATGTATAGTACACTGTAAAAAATCAGTGTAAATTTACATTATAGTCATAGTAATTTTACTATATTTTTCGTTGTAATTTTTTATAAATTTACTAATAATTTTTAAAATTATAATAAAAAATATAGTAAAATTACCATGATTATCACTGTAAATTTTCACTAATTTTATACAGTGTATGTTTCAAGGAAGATATCAAAAATGAGTTATATTTTCGACCAATATATTTGTAGTTGGGTTATATATAAAAAAAATACTTTACTTTACAGATTTGTAGACGTTTTATTTATTGTTGTTTTAACATATTGAAGCTTGAATTACATTATACTTTTTTCATCTAGGTTGATGTTGGGTTTCTAATTTTGTTCGATTTCAATACTTTTTTCACAATCGTTCAGCTTAAACATTCTTAATTTAAGAGATCATCATTGTATTAAATAAATTAATGAAATAAAAAAATTGTAGAACTACTTTAGTCATGGTAACTAAAAACAAAACCATTTTGTGTAGATCAAATTCGACTAAACGGATTGTTATAAAATTTCATATTTAATCTTCGGAGGTGAAAATATCTCAATTTCATTAACTTTTGGTAAAGATCTGCCAACCGGAAGAAATATTTTAACAGAAGTTGCTAAACAACTTATAACTATGACATAGCAAAAAAACTTTTAGAACTCATTATATTTTAAGTTACAACTAACAACTTTTATAAGAACATTTTTTGATACGGCTAAATATTTTTTTTATATTTTTTTTATATTTTTATGATATTCTTAAACGGGTGGCATATTTATGTCAAGACAATTTTGTTCTTAGTTACCATGACTACAGTACCTAACAAATTTTGATTTTCTATAAATTTATTTAATACGATAACGATCAGTTATGTGGTGTCCACAATCGATTTTTCTATATTTATTCTGGTAATAATAGATATTTTTTTTATTCTCCGATCTAGGAATAATAATCCTGTTCTATTAAAATAAATAGATTAACTTAATCTGAATTTATTCTGGAGTTAGTTATTTCTGTTTATTATTTCCAGGTTTTAATCTCTATATTTTTAGTCTTAATTTTTTACAATTATCTTGAAATATATTAAAATAAACTAGTTGCCTTCACATTCCAAAATAAAAATTTAAAACACGGATGTAAATTTTAAATTGCAATTCATATTAAAAAAAAACTGCCAATTGTGATTTTACGATCCTTTATCTCAGCGTTAATATTTTCTACATACAAATTTCTGTAGTGACTAACGTGAACGACCTTCAACAATCTTTCATTCATTCATAGAATTGAGCGGTATTATGTGTTCTAGTGTAGTTATAACCTTATACATACTCGTAGTTTCGTTAAGTTAGACTACCTAGCACAACACACTAATATGAGCATATGATTACTTCGCTAGCCTAGAGAACGCGCAAAACATCACGTGCGTATGAGTTAGTTTCTAACTCATTGTGATAATTTTACTATTCAACTTCACAGGTTTTTTTTTTGTTTTGCTCGCTGATATATATTTTTGATTGTGTATCAATGGCGTAGAAATTAAGGCTTGCATTCTCACCTTATATGTAAAAGTAATTTTTGTCGACATTTATGCAAAATTATTTATTAAACAATTTTAATTAGTTTATAATAGCAGATATAATAAAAAATAGAAAAATTATTCATATTCGATAAAAGATTGAAGCAAAAATTTACTTTCAAATAAAAGAATAAACATTTTTTTCACAAACACTAAGTTGAGAAATTTATATTATTTATTTTTACCACGCTTATATTAACTCACTCTGTTGTCGCGGTCAGTCACGGTCAAATTTTGTAACCAATTTTTAGACCACTTCCTATTATTTGATCTCACTGAAATTTTGCATGTAGTTTCATTCCAGGAGACAACACAATATTATATAAAAAAAAACGATTACAAGATATGACACGCTTATATTTATTTTTTTAATACAACTATGACATCTGTCACATGAACTATTTTTTTGTTCAATTAACAATTGAATAATGTAAATGACAGATAATAAGACTAAAAAGCAGAAAATAAAATATATAAAAAAAACTTTTTTACGGATAAAATTCAAACATATAGCAATCATATATATATATATATATATATATATATATATATATATATATATATATATATATATACACAGGGTGTTCGTTCGCTTGGTTGATATAGAGCAATAACATGGGATTCCGATAATATGTAGAATACTACTTTCTGAAGTAAAATTCGGAGAAATACTTGAAATACTTTTCGATAGGGAATAAAAAGTTCTATAATTTGGTTCTACTTTTAACTTGCTAGCATGTGCCGTTTGAGCTCTAGAATTTTTTTTAAAATGTTTTTTAAAATTTTCAATAATTTTTCTTGCTAAATCAGTATAAGTTAGAAAAAAAAGTTACTTAGTTATTATGTAGCTAATTTTTTTTTCTATTTTACTGATTTTTTTCAGATTTTTTTGAGGAAATTTTGAAAAAAGTCTTATTTTGAATTTTTTTAAAATATAACTTTTTTTCAAATTTGCTCAAAAAAATCTGAAAAAATTCAGTAAAATAGAGAAAAAAATTAGCTACATAATAGCTAAGTAACTTTTTTCTCTTACTCGTACTGATTTAGCAGGAAACATTATTGAAAATTCTAAAAAACATTTTAAAAAAATTCTAGCGCCCAAACGGCACATGCTAGCAAGTTAAAAGTAGAACCAAATTATATAACTTTTTATTCCCTATCGAAAAGTATTCTAAGTATTTCTCCGAATTTTACTTCAGAAAGTAGTATTCTACATATTATCGAAATCCCATGTTATTGCCCTATATCAACCAAGCGAACGAACACCCTGTATATATGACTTATCAGTCAATATTTCTTGTAAATATCTCAATTATTAAAAACCATTCGAAAACCTCAATATTATTTATTTATGCATATGCGTAACAGGAAATCTAAAAGGGAAAATCCACAATAATTTTCCCATTTCTCTATCGATTATCGCTGAAATGATGACTCGACAAAAATTCCCAATGGCGCCGCCACTGGCCTGACGTCGTATGATTTAAACACTAATGTATTTGTGTGTCGCGAAAGTCTATGCATATGTAAATAAATCTATGCGACGTGTTTTGCTGTGTGTGTGTTTATATATGTATATTTGAACTTAATATCACAGTCGTTAATGGCGAATTTATTTATGACGAATTTTATATTGTTTGTTGTTTGTCAATTAAAGCTAAGCACTATAATTTTATTGTAATTTAAAGGTACTACATTAATTTGTTAATCATTAGAAATTTGTTTCGTTTTTTTTTGTTTTCCTTTTTTTTTCGGTTATTTAATTTTTGCTGTAAAATATAGATGTTTTCAGTTCGATTTTCATTCTTATTTAACACAAAATAATCGAGCGATTTACCAGTTTACAAATATAATGGAGTTGTTCCATTTTTCTTTCTAAAATTGGTTTTAACTAATATCGGTTTTAAGACAACGTAAACTGTCATAAGAGCTGAACACAAACAAATGCACTGAAACACCCAAGAATCGAGTTTGTAAATATCAGCCATTTTTTTTTAAATATACATATGTATAATACATGTTTTTAATTTTCTTTCATAAAACAGTATCGTCAAATTTAAATATATGTACCTATGTATATAAAATATTGTTTTCTAATATCTAAATTTCTTGATATTTGGTACAACAAATATTTTGTTTTAATTTCGCAAAAAATTATTCAAATAATTCGATACAAAACAAAATCTGACTACCATATTTGTAGGTTATGATATAACACATGTAAGTGTCAAACAAATATAAATGACGTTGTAATGTATAGAAAAATGGCGCGGACAGTATTAAAAATAAACCAGAACAGCTAAATATTTAAATTAAATTAAAATAAAAAAGATATTATTAAATTACAATATGATCTACTACTATGAAAGAGTACCTGCTTTATATAAAAAAAATAAATTTATTCGTGTATGTATCTTCATGTTTGGTCCAAAACTAATGTAAGTACTTTTTTTTTTAATTTAGAGATATGTTGGTTTAAAATTATAGTGGTATCTCAGTATACGTCTGCTTTAGAATACGTTCAATTCGGAATACGTCCAGTTTGGACGAAACAAATTTTGCTCTGTATACGACTTTTGTTCGGTATATGACTTAATTTTATTATACGCGCCATCTAATGAACAAGTAGCACTATGATATCTACACTATTCACGAATTTATATTGACTTCATTTGGTTTGAAACTATGTAATTTCTGGTAGGGAAAGTCGTTGGTTGGTGTATATACTGCTCTTTCGGTGTACTAGACCAGACTAGATCTTCGCGGTGCCACGGTCTATAACTTTGTTAAATTTCTTCTGATATTAATTTTTAAGTAAAATTTTATTATTTTTATTAATCATGAATTGCAAAAAGCCAAATGAAAAGCAACAGAAAACTAAAAAATTATTTTACAACCCCATCAATATACCCAGTGCTGGATTATAGCATAAGCTGACTAAGCTATAGCTTAGGGCCCCGAAATTTTGGGGGCCCCGCGGAAATTGTAAAAAATTAAAAATTAAAAAAACTAATAGTGTCAATAGTCAGTTAGATATAAGCAAATTATTAAGTGGTTAAGTTTCCAAGGGTGCAATTGTAACAGTTCTTAATTAAAGTTACTATTTAATTCAAATTCATCTTACATTATTTCAAATTAAGGTGATGTCGAAAGTCTGTTGCAACGGAGTTAGTGTCTTTGTTAATAAAAAATGAACAAATAATAATTTTACTATAAACCGACCTTTCCGACTTTCTATGAATGTTGGAGAATATGCGTGGATGACAAATCAAAGCTTTTGTTAACGCATTATCGAGAAAAACGTTTTTTCGCGATTTTTCGTAGCAGACGACAAAAATTCGCGAACAAACGTTTTTCTAGATCATGTGTTAATAAAAGTTATGATTTGTCAGTCACACATATTCTCCAACATTCATAGAATGTCGGAAAGGTCGGTTTATAGTAAAATTATTATTAGTTCATTTTTATTAACAAAGACACTAACTTTGTTACAGCAGACTTTCGACATCACCATAAGAAGACGTACTAATGGTGTCAATATTCATTTACTTTTTTTTTCTGGCAATAACGTTCTCTACGAATCAGAGAATTTGATTACTCTACAAAATACTTTATTATATAATAAAATTTGTACAAAAAAGGGGGGAGGGGCCCCCAAAATCTTTTGTGCTTAGGGCCCCTCATAGTGTTAATCCGGCCCTGAATATACCATATCAAGACGGGTTTTTTTTTTACATGAGAACGAATTAATAAAGTTTTACATTACTTCTTATAGGAAAGGTTGGTTTGGTATACGTCCTATTCGGTATAAGTATAAGTTGTGGCATAAATTTAATTCATTTAGAAAATTAAAATGGAAAATAAAATAGAAAAAATAACTTTTATATATTCATTAACTTCATAATCGCTCTTTATTCAGCGAAAAAACATTTAATTAAAATACCACTGTTTAATAATTAAACCTCATTATAATTTCCTTTGCGAAATCTATACATTGAAAAATTCTTCTCAGACAAAAAACTATCGAACGAATCCAAAACATTTCCCAGACTAGCAAAAAAGCGTTCCCTTTTCTGTCTGTTACCATGATCTAACATGAACCAGGGCAGGAGTAGAGCAGGGGGCAGTTAATATAGAATTCGCGCGCTTCGGTCGGGTGTCCCAATTTTTCGCATCGACGTCTGACCTTGGCCGTTTTGCGAATTTCGAAACAACACAAACAGTTTTTGACGAGCCTGGGGGGCCGTGTGGGGATCGGAAGAATGGTGTCTTAGGCGCGAGACATTATAGGTGGTGGGGACCATCGGGCGGGTTGAGGGGGAGCATCAGCCCAGACCTTGTTAACTCGCATGGAACAAAGACACACACACACAAACACACACACACACACACACACACACACACACACACACACACACACACACACACACACACACACACACATACACACACAAACACACACACACACACTCGCTCACATGACGAAGAAAACCTCACGTTGTTAGTTCGCTCCCCCCTGAACAATATATATTGTACAATGCCAGTTGAGCACCGGGCATATTAAGTTACAAGGCCATTTGTCGGACCAGGGGCATGATTCTTTAAAACTGTGTAATTGCGGTGTGTGCGAATTTTTTTTTATGCTACAATTTGTTTTGAAACAAATATTGCGGAGAAAAGATAATTAGCATTTAGAGAAACTTTTACTTTTTTAATAAAGTACAAGGTGGATTGTACACGTTCAGTTTTAAGATCTGAAACAATTAACCGACTGATCAGTTTTGTCCATACACTGTACAGTTTTTACTCAGTTTATTGCGCAATTACATCGTAATAGGTATATAATATTTTTCAATAAAATTCAAAAATTTTCAAGTCTGTGGCATATTTTACATATTAACCACAAATTAATAATATGCCATTGATGTAAATGTCAAATGAACTATACAAAAATGCACTGTTTCACTGCGCAGTTAAAAAAATCTGTCAGCTACAGATTTCACTCTGTCCATACTCAATCCGAAATGGCATGAATGTCACTCCGATTTTTACACACACGCTACGAAATAACTGGGCAATTTCGACGTGTGCAGTTGAAAGTGCACTAAACTGAGCATGTATACCTAATAATTTGATCTCTATATTTAAAAAACTTTGCAAATCATAAAATCAAATAATATTGCTACTTAATTAAATTGTACATGAATTTCAAATAATGGGAGTATGTAAAAATTAATAAAATCACATCAAATACACAATAAAAAAATTTTCAGTAGCCACAACAGAAACCGGCCGTCATTGTATTAGACTTTATGGAATAGAAAATTTTGTATATCTAACAACTACTGTGGTCATGGTAACTAAAAACAAAATTGTCTTGACATAAATATGACATTTATTTATAGAATTATATATATTTATCATAAATGAAAAATTCGAAATTTCGAAATATTTGTAAAACACATAAAAGTAACATCAGTAAATTACCACTTCCGGTTGGCAGATCTTTAGGAAAGGTTGCTCAAATTGAGATATTCACCTCCAAAACTTAAATATGAAGTTTTATAACAATCCGTTCAACCGAATTTGTTCTCCAAGTATCTACAGACAGATCAGCAGACGGATATCACGCAAAAAACAGTTAGTTGATTCGTGTTACTATAAGCCTAATTCGTGCTTATCTGTAAAAATCTCGATATGTCAAATTTAGTATGATTACAATACTTCCCTTATCATGTGATTGACAGTCGGTAAAAAAGTGTTTAATTTTGTGTAAGCGCTTCTGTGTAAAAACGAACACTAATTTTGGGTGTGTTATTTATATATATATATATATATATATATATATATATATATATATATATTTGTGACATTTTCGGACCATTTAAGACCACCGCATATTTTAATTCGAAAAATATAAGAGAACCAAATAAATCTAGTTATTTTAAGAATTAATTATTCATGGCCATTAAGTATAGTAAAGGGTAAAGCGAGACTATGTCGATAGTACAGTACAGGTATATCACTCCCCCTTCTTATTCATGTTTTCCTAGTCGATGCCCCCTCCAAACAGGCAAACCTGCCGGCGCTACTGGTGATACTATCGCGAATTTGTGCTCAATTTGTTAGGTGGCATAATTTATGTATGGCGACACGACGGTGTGAGACATTAGGAACAATTTGTTAGTTTCATACTTTTCACTTTATTATTTAATAAAGTATAAAGTCACAAAGGATTATAAATTGATAATCATTTATTATAAATATAACTTAACTAAAGTTCAGTTAAGTAACTTAACTAAATATTACTAAATACAAGATGTAGAAAAATTCCGGAATCAAATTAAAAATAAACATTTTTAAGTATATAAAAGTTTTCCATTAATTTAATATGTTTAGTTATCTCTAGGAATTTAATTAAATGCAAAATTAACTGATAATGAGATACTTTATTTCATAAATAAATTGAGTGGTAGCATATACCTACTTAATTGGCCCGACTAAGTGCGTATGCGCTACCACTCATTACAAAAAATATCTTGCTTTAATACTTTTTAATTATATTATTAAAATTTTCATCAAAAAAATCTTGAAATATTTTTACAATAACAAAAAAAATTATCTTAAATCCGAAATTTATCACGAAATTTGTTTTGTTTTAGTACAAAGCTTAGTAGTTCTAAACTAAACTACTTACTACTTAAAGCGTTGTGCATGATGGATTTAAGGCGTTATTCTGGTCATTAAATTTAGCTTAAATCTTTAAATTTAAAGAAGTTTAGGTAAATTTTAATTCTGGTTACTATGTGAACTCGTTAAATTAAATTTCATTAAATTTAAATAGCATGCATGTTAGAAATTGCTGTATTAAAATTTATTTAAATCGTCAAGTTAATCTCATTTAAGCTGAAAATTAAATTTGATGACCCAAATAGAAGCACTAATTTACAAATTTAAAATTCATGATTTAAAATTTATATTTTATTTTGAAAAATTATAAATTTTAATTCCAACTTATCATATTACAATATTTTGAACAGGTGACACATGCACATCACTAACTAGAGTTGTTAAATTTTAATAAAAATTATATTTTTCTTTATTTATACTTATTACATATTAACAATATCATTGCTGTTTCAGTTATAACACTTTTACTATAGTTCAGAAAATCTATTTTTGGAATCCAGTTTCCACATAAACTCCAAGTGATGCATATGTCAAAAAATATATATTGTCGCGTGATTTCAAAATTAGGCACTGACTAGTTGGATTTTCATATTCCAAATTCATCATGTACCAGAGTTTAAATTTATAAATTTTGAATCTAAATCATAAATCTGAAATTTGTAAATTAAATCTATCATGTACTAAACTTACTTATGAAACACACCGCAAATCGATTTTAGTTGTATCAATTGTGTTGGTTTTATTGTAGCCAAAAATAGAGATTATTAATATCTTTTAACAAATTTATATTGCATTTTAAGCTACGAGTAATAGATAATCGAGATTATTAATATCTTTTAACAAATTTATATTGCGTTTTAAGCTACGACTAAAATATGACACTAATTTCAAGATAAGTAGGACAATGTTAATGAGATTTATATGTCTAAATATAAGTACATAGTATTAATTGAAATAAGAAGTTTCTAATAAATTAAAAAATGGTTTTACTTGTGGCGAAAAGTTAATAAAATAAAATGATCACAGATCTTTGACCACTGAGTGGTATTTGTGTAACTTTAGAACACTGATTAGGACTTTAGTTTTATCTTTTACTACTAATGATAAAAGCTTAGCTTTCGAAATACGTATATCGCTTTTCTAAAATTATTGTTTGCGGTTTAAGGGAAATCATTTTTATTTTATTAAGAAGTTTTGTATAAAATATAAAATAATAATTTAATGAAAAATTAATTAATTATACATGTATTAAAATATTTTTTATGTATGTGATTCAAAAATTGATATTATGTTGGAGCAACAATTCCCACAATAATATCCTCGTAAAAATTAAATGAAATATCGGCAATGTTCTGCCTCTCCACTTGTTAAACACCATCCACCAGTTAGTTTATAAGTGTATGATATAATTTTTTATATGAAAACATTTTTTTTTAAAAGACAATTATCTGTTGCAAAAGGAAACGATCACTCATAACCACATAATTAGACTGATAATTTTAGTAGTTGGTAACTAAGAAAAGATTTGTAGCATTACCCATTTTGATTTTTATTGTTCTGTGTTGAGTTGACATATGTTCCGAGAAATTTTTACATTAATTTATTAGGATATACTGATTTTAATAATATGGTAATTGTAAATTATATAGGTATATATAAATATAATAATAAAAACATTCTGACTTACAATTAATCGAATTCTGATACAATCTTAGTATTTTATTTGAACTCCATTGAAGTATTCGGAAATTGGTTACACTTTTTTAACACTTGCCCATTTAGTTTTAACACGTTCATTGTCTATAAGTCACATATGACTCATGAATAATATACGAATAAATGTTTATGAGGCACGTAAATTTAGTTTGCACATTTTTCTGTCCGATGCGTATTTTTCGAAATATAACAAATTCCAGGTTAAATCCATTTTTTGCGATTACAGCGCTACTGTCGAGAATCGAAAAATTTTTTTCGGACGAAATGTACGTAGTTTTTATCGTAGAATCCGAATCTGTGATACAAATAACATTTACAGTAAACAAACAGAACATAGAAACAAGTTACTTAATAAAAGAGAAAACTTTGTTATGAATTAAAATAAAACACTCGGTTTACTTTATTGTAATAGGATGGGATTTTTTTATGCACACTGAAAAAAGGCATAATTTGCATAATTTGACGTGCAAATTGCCTAAATTGTAATTTTTATTATCTGGCGTTTATTGACATATTTAAATGTTTATATTTATATTTATATATATATATATATATATATATATATATATATATATATATATATATATATATATCTTTGTTGTAATATATTCGAATTCATACCTATCTTTCATAGTTCTTAAGATTCTCATGTTTATACAATTTATTGTTATTCTTTAATTTTTTTGAGCAGTGTATATAGTTATATTTATTAATAAATTAATATACACTTTTTTATAGAATAATAATGATTTGTTATATTTTTCTTGTTAGAAAAAGAATAAAGAGAGTTTACAAAACGCTTTTCCAAAGCTTTCACACCGTGTTTTCCGCATTTCTAAATGGAAACTCCAATGTGTTCGTTTAAAATCTCGAAACGGTATAACTGCAATGCAGTAGAAGAAAATTGACTAAATTTATATGAGTAAGAAGCAACCACATACATATGTATTATAAATATTTCAGTTCTCAGAATTTTCGATGCTGCTATTTTATATTTAGAAATTCCACACCTGTTTGCATTAGACATATTTCTTGTAAATATAAAACAAAGATAATATTTATATAAATATTTGCAACAGATATAAAGTAACTTGTACTCGCTTTTCAGAACAATAACTATTTTGTTGATAAAATCGAGTTTTAAATATTTCAAATCGGAAAGTTGGTATAGTAATAGAGGAAGTTATCTATTATTCGGTCCTTGAAACTCAAGATTGAAAGATCAAATTTGTTCTATCAACAGTTAATAGATTTAATATTTTTTAGATATTTTGTATATACATTATTTAGACACATTGTATATATGATTTTGCGACATATTTCATATGAGTCGTATAGATGCAAAACTCACTATTTGCAAATTTTAAGTTCTGAGATATTTGCAAAAAACTGTTATAGCGTAGTGTAATTGTATTTTGATGATAAAATCTTGTTACTAGATGGCAATACTTATTTAAAATCGTAAATCATTGGTTCATTAATTCATACAAAGTAACTGTTTGCTTTCCACCAATAAAATTTTTATTGGTGGAAAGCAAACAGTTACTTTTGCATCTAAACTATCAACGCAAGTAGTGAGTTTTGCATCCAACACTAAACTTTAAAGAGTGTTTCTCATATTAAATACTGTGTTTTTTTCTAACTAATGTAATTATCGTATTCCTTGTAAAATTCTACGTCCAAATCGCGCAAAATCTCATTTTTCACTTTTTGTCATATAGTGAGTTTTGCATCTATACGCCTCATATATACAGTACATACATTTTTTTAAATACATTGTATATATGATTTTTTAGATGCATTGCATATAATATTTTTTAGACACATTGGATATTCAAATATAAAAACACATTGTATATAAAATTCTTTAGACACATTGTATACAATAGTTTTTTAAAACTATTGTATATAATATACTTTCTTTTAGACACATCATATATACCTAATTGCCTCGTACACTGCATCTCCGTGAAATATTACAGCTTATGTAGAAAGAGACGGGAGAAAAATAGTAAGTAGCTTTGAAAAAATTGATGATTTTTTTTGCCGAAATATTGGATTTTGTTTTCTGAAAAATGTCAAAATCATGTAGAAATGATTAAAATACCTCTTGTACAGCATTCCCGCAGTAAAATTTATTTATCCAGTGGTTAAAAGGTACACTTAGCTACAGTTTAGTGTGCGCCAACATAATATTCGCTACTTTCTACTGAACAAAATGCCTAATAAAAAATTTAATTTTAAGTTGTTTGGGAGCTATTTTGGACGGCAATAATTTATTAATAAATAATTTATGAATAATTATTTGAAATAAATCATGAATAAATATTTGTATTTGATTTATTTTTATTTAAATATTTGGGACAGATTTTTTAGAACATGCGCATTTATATCATCTACTACTGCTACCAACTGACAGTAAATAACCATCATTGCTAAAATTGATGCTGTTAGTTGGTAGCAGTGGTAGATGATATGAATGCCCATGTCCTCACAAATCTGTCCCAAATATTTAGTGAAAATTAATCAATTCCAAATATATTTATTCATGATTTATTTCAAATAGTTATTCATGAATTATTATTATCTAAAGTGGCATTAAGGGGGCATTCTTGTTTGGAAGCCTGAAAACTGGGTTAACTTTGGGATTTTTTTGTGAGAAAACTAAAAGTGATAGAAACATGCGGTTTTGACAGTTAAATTTCTCTATTCTTTCTTAACAATTGACAATTTTTTCGAATAACAAATTTACACAAACGTGGCCGCAACGGCGGCCATATTGAATGAGTCCAATCGGAACTGTGACAGTCCTCGGGCCGCTACTAGTCATATGAAATAATGAACAAAAAAAGTTCTGAAAACTACATTAAATTTCCTGGAGCTTGAATCTAAATTCAACAAAATTGGTTGAAATTTAACAAAATGGCGACCGTTTGAACAAAAGTGACTTGTTTTTCACCTGTTTTTCCGTGTTTGACTCGTAATTAAAAATAGTAATTGTAACTTTTTTTGGCAGAACTTAGGTTCAGGCTCCAGCAAATTTTATCTAGTTTCTTGTACATTTGGTCCAAAGTCAATTGGTTCAAACTTTTGGCCGGGATCCATGTTACAGTGAAAAAGAAAGTGGTTTTGATAAAAACGCATTTAAAGTTTTAGCAATTGTTTCGACTCTAATAATCGGTTTTTTGTTCGTCAACAATCATTTATGGTTGTAACGAAATTTCGCCGACACTTTGCAATTATTCTTTTTGATATATTATACAGATATCACAGAGTGAGACAACTACTGCTAGATAATTTTCAGAAAAATTCTATTATTTAAATAGTAGTCGCAAACAGAAAACTGCGTTAGATTTATTTACAAGTATTCAAGCGCTCGGGAGGTACCTGTGTACAATTGGCCGTAGCGGCCGAAATACTTTCCTAATCACATCGGCCTTTCAGCCACTTATTCTACATGAATGTAGCTTTGAAATTATGCAAAAAAATAAATCGATTTTTTGAAAGTTTCAACCAAGAATACCCCCTTAAGATTGATTTTAATATCTGTAACATCCATATGAAATTTCTTGCTATTGTTTCAAGTTTTTGCTAACCGCACATGAATGAAATACTGAATTGTAGGTATATATTTGTTTCATTAAATCAGATTAATCATACTTTTATTATATTTTCCAAGCGACATAACTTTTGTGTCTAATTTTAGTAAATATGCGTTACTTGATAAGAACAAACACCACCTACTACATACAGTCTTAATAGAACGCAAAAGACGATCTTTGAAATGTCAAAAATAACGAGAAAACGACCAACGCATTTTTCCACTCTGGTATTAACATTTTTCAAATTTTTAACGAAATTTAAAGTGCTTTGTGCCTCCGGTTTTCAGAATTAGAAAAAAACCAAGTTTCCTTCATCTTGGCATAAACGGTATGCATGTAGTTTGTTTTGAAACAAAATTGTTTACATTGCATTTCACTTGATGATTTATTTTCAACGGAATTTTTATCATTTTATTGTAATGACTCATTGAACTATAAATATCAAATTTTATTTTTATTTTATTGTATTTTCAGATGTAAATAGCTACGAATAATTTTAGACGTTCTTATTTTATATTACAGACGTTATATTTGTACATTAAAAATATATTAATTTTTATTTTCGAATTTATTTAATTTGCATAATTTAGTGAATAAAATAAAATACAAAAATTTGTCTGTAAATAAAATAAAAGTATGCGAATATTTTATTTAAACTAATGTTTTTTGTAAATAGTTAACTAAGTACTTAGTTTAAATTAATTTGACTGTTTGCAAATAACTAAAAAAATTTAAATACTTATTGATATTTTTTATTTTGGAATTAATTTGTACTAATTCAAAAATTACAGGATATCAATTTCGGTAGGTAAAGTCATTTTCGTAATATAATTCAAGAAATTAGAAATTTTCTATTGCTATTAAATAATAATTTTAAATTGTTCTTTGTATATTTAAAAAGTTGTTAAAGTGTTAAAAAAATTTACCTAATTTTATATATGGTTATGAAATTTATAAACTGTGATTGAATTTTTTTAATTTTCTACCCTGTTAAGGCCACTAACATCAATTGTTAAAAAGAAAATGAATCGGTATTAAACAGACGGTTTAAAGTAAAATTAATGTAGCAAGTGCATTTATTTATTGAAATTGATAAACGTTAATACTTTGAGAGCTAAGTTATTTCTGTTGTGAGACGCTTATTTGTGTGTAGTATCGGTATAGTTTTGCATATGCTTTGGTTGGCCTTTTTTACAACAAAGTACGCTTCTAACTCTACTATATTTTGGATTTTTAATATAAAAAATCTACTGTGGGTTATCATAGAACCGACCGTCATCATATTACTACTGTAGTCATGATAACTAAAAACAAAACTCTCTTGCATAAATATGCCACCTATTTACAGAATTATATGTATATTATACAAATTTTATTATAAAAAATTTATTTAGTCATATTGAAAAATGTTCCAAATAAAAGTTGTTAGTTATAATTTGCTTAGCAACTATCGTTAAATAATTTTTTCGAAATAGTTGTAAAACACATAAAACTGACATCAATAAATTACTACTTCCGGTTGGCATATCTTTACCAAAAGTTGATAAAATTGAGATATTTACATCCGAAGCTTAAATATGAAATTTTATAACAATTTATTCAGCCGAATTTGATCTACACGTGTCCATAGACCGACAGATGGATATCACGCTAAAAACAGTTGATTCATGTTTCTCTAAGCCTAATTCGTACTTATCTGTAAAAATCTCGATATGTTAATGTTGACATGATTGCAATGCAATACCTACCTTATCATACGACGATCGGTGAGAAAATATTATTAATGATCACATTTTTTTGCTGTTTAATAATAATATTCTATTGCCTATTGGAATTATATTACAGCTTCATTCAACTCAGGATTTTTGTAAATAGAACTTAATTAAGCTAATTTGCAATGAAAAGTTGTGTTACAGTCTTAAATGTTTTGTTAGTAAATACTAAAGGTAAACAAATTGATTTTACTTTAAAAACAGCTAATAAACTTGAAAAAAACTATGATTAAATGCAAATTTTCATATCTAAAGGAAATTTTATTCTTTCTGATGTGATAAAAACTTGGTAATTATCACTAAATATGCATTTTTTAAGTAAATGACTTTTTAATTACAACTACAATATTATAATGGAACGTACAACACTTATTTATCGTATAACAAAATACCGTTTTTATATTTGATGTAACTTAATCATTTTGGGCATACTAATTTCAAATTTATTTGTATAAAATTATATAATTGTAGTATGTATATATTTCATATGATGAATATATACGTATAAATATAAATTTAGATTTTCTCTTTTGGTTTGTGTTTAATTTTTTTGTGAAAATTACGCGTTTTTTTTATTATTAATATATGTAATTTATTTAGTTTTTATTTGAAATTTTATACAAATTGAAATAGAGTTCACATACGAATAGATCATTTTTGGTAATTTCTCTTTTTGGTATGTGCACCAGACAATAAAAATAGTTTATAATATTTTTATAAATTATATGAAAATGTATATAACACAGTACTTCAATTATGTCTAATTATAATTATTAAGAATACATATTGCATGTAAGTTTTTTTATTACTGTAAAATTTTGCTTTGTATTCAAAATTTATATTTATTTAAAATTTGTATATAGAATTTTGTTAACATGGCTTTATATAATTATTTATTTATGGCTTTATTTAATTATGGTAAATTTTAAAAAAACTTGACATGTCGAACATATGTTCAGTATTCAATTATCATAAAAATCAATGGTTTCTGTCTGTCTTGTCTGTCTGGTAGCTTATAACCAGTGTTTTGATAGATTATTTTGAAAAGAATCTACACTGTAAAAAATATGTTAATATCATTTTTTATACCATTGTCTAATTTGTTGAATATTTTTAGACCAATTCTATCTGGAGAATTTTGTACTAAATTTTGTTTAGATGTATGTAGGTATGCAATATAGTTCATAGTTATAAGGTCTATGCAATTGAATGCGTGTCGATGTTCTAGCGTACATCTAGGTTTGTATGTAAGGCCTCTTAAAGATAACTAGATTGAGGGGGGCGGTTTAGAATACATTCAACGCAGCAAGCGTACTTTATTTCCTATTGAAATTGGCCTAAGTTTTTTTCTGAGTTAAAAGTACACAGGCTTCTTTCGGTTCAAATTTCTAAATACAATATTAAATTTATTTTTATTATTATTTACTTTTTTTTGTATTGGAAAGCAATCATTAAGAAAATAAAGTTCAATTTTTTTAAAGAACTTTATTTGTGTGCACTCAAATAAAATATTTGCATTAAATATTTATAGAAAAAATGTTTTTTTATGGAAAACTGTCAGTAGCATGCAAACTTTATTTAATTTTTTTGTTTTATCACAGCAATAATAACCACAAAAAATATTATCGCAGTATTATTTAAAATTTATTTTGCCAATAAAGTTCTACATATATTTTCTCTTATAACCTGATGCTAATTAAATTTATGACAACATATATTTGCAACACAGCAGCATATGCATATTTTTAAATCAAATTTAAATCAGTTGCACGGCAAAAAATATCTTTAAAAAAACAATAAATTTATCTGCAAATTCTATTGTTGCAACTAATTATTGCGATTTATCGACTTGGGATAAAAATAATAATAAAAAAGAAGAAACAAAAATGCATTTCTACAAAGAAGCACACATTACACACACACACACACATACACACACAGAGAGAGAGAGAAAAAAATCAAATAAAACGAAAATGAGATGAGATGAGTGAAAAAAAAGACCGGCTAAGAAGATATTTATTTGTCTGCTGTCCTAGAACTTGGCATTTTATAGATGCAGATGTGTCTGCGTGCAATATTTTATCGTTCCGAAGTTTATGAGGGTCACATTACTGGATTCTATATACACGTAGTAAACCCGAACGTCCAACTCCTCGTTGTTGAACTGAAATTCACTCCCAACTTTGAGTTAGAAAAGGTCCTGTGTCTCTCTTCTCGTTCGCCGATCTGTCTCTTTCTAGCGCGCTTTTGCAATAACAATATGAAAGTCGTTTTGTTATGATATCGTTTCCACGAATTTCATTAAGGCAGTGGAAAGCTTGAAATTAATTTTTAACGCGTTTTTTCGCCTTCGTTTGCTCTTTGAGTTTCTTTTGTTTCTCATTCCGATTTCGGATTTTTTTCTACCGTGTTTTATTTAATGTAGATTGGTTTTATTTTAGTGTTAAACGATTTCCCTTTTTTTTTGTAGTTGGTAATTTAATATTTTTTGTGATAAGATGAAAAAAGTAGTATCTACAAAGTATTATTCGCAAGTAGCTTGTGATATTAATATACATTTGCACACTATTTAAAGAATAAATAGTAGGTATATTATGTTACAAGGAGCAGAAAGCAATCTTTATTGTGTTGAGCTCATTGTCAGGATACTTGCGGCCGAGGCTAAGATATCTTGGCGTAAAACAGAGCATTCTTCTCTAAATAATATATGCTATTTTTTCTACAAGCGTTTCAAACGAAACTAAACTAAAAATAAGTAAAAATACATACCAGGTAATCTTAACCTTACTAACAGTAGCAGAATAGTATGTACATATTATTTACATTTGTTATGTGATTTGTGAAAATTAATTTTTCATTGGTCGAATACACAATTCCTGAAAAATCTGGCGGTGTGTATTGTATTTTTTGCACTTCTTCACACATTTTTATTGATCAAATTCAAATTCAAGCGAAAATAACCAATCAACTGTCAATGAACTTAACATAACTTGACTTAATTAATTAATTAATTTTTAATATGGCTGTCGGAGATGTCAAATTAAATACATTTAACTGTATTACTTTGGTCGAATATGCAGTTTCTGGCAAATCTGACTGTGTACATTGCATTTCTTGCACTTCTACACAAATTTTCAATAATAAAATTAAAACTCAAGCGAAAATAAACAATGCAATTGTCAATTATCTTAATTGACGTAATTGTTTTCAATATGGCCGCCGAAGATGTCAGATTAAATACACTTACTTGACGTTGTAGTTATGTTAGGTGCCTGCCATCAGTAGCGTATATAGTAACTAACTGCTGTATAATTGTATTATATTGTATTATTATTATATTGTATTATTGTACTAGTAAGATAATAACCTCTTTCTACATAGATAGTATGGTAACGTAATATTAACATTATGATACGCTTGAAGAAAGAGGTTTATTTTTAAAAATCGATATTGTAATAAGAATAGATATTAAATGTTTACTTTTAACTAAGGGCCGGTTTATCAATTCACGGTTAGGAGTAACTGGGAGTTTTAAATTGTGAAAAGTATGGGCATTATAATCGTATTTACTTATAAGTTACTCGTAACCGTACGGTAACCGTGTATTGAAAATCCGGCTTCAAAAAAAAAACATTTACATCTACTATTTGTCATATTATATTTATTGGTTTTTTTCCTAACAATATTTTCGATATTACACATACTTTTACTTACAATGTCTAGACATTTATTAAATTACGGATCAATTGATTTATGACTAAGACAAACAAGAACTCATCAAACTTTTATATATCTAACCGACGAAAAATGTATTGCTATCAGATAGATTCATCAAGGATTTCTGCGAAAACTAACCACAACTTTTTCATTCTTATACATTACACATTTTTATTCAAAAGTCAACGGTTACAAATGTGAACCATAAACATTGTTAAAATTTCGTACTCGGCAATTTAAAATTTAAACTTGTGTATGGTAAATATTTGTGAACAAATATTTTTGCGATCGTTATATCACATATGATAAGGGAGGTATTGTAATCATATAAAATTTGACATATCGAGATTTTTACACATAACCATAAATTAGGTTTATAGTAACATGAATCAACTGTTTTTAGCGTGATATTCGTCTGTCGGTCTGTGGACACGTGTAGTGCAAATGCGGCTGAACGGATTGTTATAAAATTTCATATTTAAGGGTGAATATCTCAATTTTATCAACTTTTGGTAAAGATCTGCCAAACTGATATCACTTGTATGTGTTTTACGAATATTTCACAACAAAGATTATTCCAAAAAATGTATTCAACCAAAGTTACTAAACAAGTTATAACTAATAACTTTTCTTTTAATCATTTTTCAATACGACTAAATAATTTTTTTTATATATGTATATATATTTCCACGCGTAGGTGACATATTTATGTCTAGACAGTTTTGTTTTTAGACTCCAGTAGGTGTAGTTATTAAAAAAATTCTATTCCATAAATTTATTTAATACGATGACGGTCGGTTCTGTGATGACCACAGCAAATTTTTTTAAATAATGTTCACTATTCGTAATGCTGTTGTTATGTATGAAAATATGGATTAAAGCGCGTATTCCCACCTCTTTTGTTTATGAAAATGTGCTTTTATTTTTTGCTTTTAAATAAATTTTTACTTCTACCTCTTATTAAATATGAGTAGTATTTTTGTTTTTGATATATTTTTTATATCTAATATTATAAAATTAAAACTGCTTATTCAGTAATTTTAAGTAAACGTTAAAAGTAATTTTGACAAAAACTACTTTTAAAAGTGAGGTGAGAATACGGATATGTTTACCAAAGAACGTGCATTTGACAGAGGTAGATACTGTTTTTCGTACATAACGATGCATTGTTTACAAATTATGGACTTCAAGATGATCTTTATGTATATACTGCTTTAAACTCTTTTTTTAAACAAAAATAACAATAAAACATACTAATGGAAAATTATGATATTAACAATACACTTTGTATTTCTATTCTCTTTTTTGCATAATTTTTTTTTTCTATTTTTTAAGCAAATAAATTAGTTTTTAGTGGAAAAATAACTTTTCGTTAATAAACGATATTATACTAAACCTAACATATTTTATTGTTTATCTCACTTTTAGCACTTATATTCTTTCTTACTATCATTATAAATATGCCAATTTAAAAAAAAATGACCATATAAATACATAAATATGTTAAATATGTGAATTAAATAAAAAAAATTAAATATTTAAAATATTGAATTAGGTATTTCTTAAGGTAGAAAGTGCCGAATATTATGTTGACGCACATTAAACTGTAGCTAAGCATACCTTGTAACCGCTGAATAAATAGATGTTATATGTATGTTTATATTAATTAATTACAATTATTTATTAATTAATAATTTTATGTTTATAATGTATTTTTATTATTCAAAAAACTGTATTAAATAATACAACCAGGACAAAATTTTATACCTGCATTTGCATAATACATATTTTCCACAAACTAATATAAGATGTTAAGCTGTATATTAAAACGATACACAAAATATCAATTAATGCTTTTAAATAATTTCAAAATGGTAATTTCATTCTATCTCTCTCTTTCATTTTTATTACAGGACGTGCTCGACGAGTACATCGAAAGGGTGAAACGGCGAGGGTCCTTAATGAAGGAAGTTGACCCTACATGTCTACGCTGGACACCGTTCGTAGTACCGCAACCTACCACCGTCTAGCAAAACGCACCAACGTAGTTCCTCCCTGATCCTGCTACTCGTACATTATTTTTCATGAGTTGATGTTTCAATTTTCGTATGTTGTATATTTGTGCTGTTTATACACTATAAGTTGCGGTTTTTTTTTAACGTAATACACAGTTAGAAATTTTTATCGATCATTCATGAGTTGAATGTATATATGTGGACAAGGAGTTACAATGTAAAGGATATGTGTAGTATACAAGTATTAATAGTTGACCAGTTTCGTATTTGATATTATGACGACATTTATTTATTAAAAATTTGTTGGTCGAATTCATTTCAACCATAAGTGTAGTAGATAATACCGGGCGTACGCTTATTTATCCGGCACGCGCCAAACCGGAACGTATATGTTTCAGTTTTTTTAAATTCATTTTGCAACATGTTTAATACCGGATTCATACAAACCAATTTCAACTACTACAGTTACAATTTAAATCTATTGTTTGCACTTACACTTGCACTTGCACTTTTGTTTTTTTTTCCTTTTCATGAATAAAAGTTTTTTATAAAAAAGGAAAAAAACACAAAAGTGCAAGTGTAAGTGCAAACAATAGTGTTAAAATAAATAACAGGAACCATAAATACATTAATAATACAATTTAAATCACATCTATTAATAAAAGGTAGCATTCATGCAGTATAAGATAAGTGTAATTGACACACATGTACTGCTCATATTATGTGAATGTCACCTGTCAACTTTTTATGTTTATGTTATGAATTTTCTTTTTGATAATGATAAATATCTAGATATTTTTATTAGCATCGTATTATTACTTAAATTAAAAATATCGTCGATGTTTGTTTGCGATTATCAGAAAGATAAATGGCACTGCGCATGCGTCAACTTTGTTTAAACTATAAAAGATAAAAGTTTGTTATCTTATAAGTCAAGCGAATTTAAATTGTAATTGTAGTTGACTACATGAATGGATGCATTCTATTAAGTGAAATGTAAGTGAAAATTTATCTGCATGAATCCAGCATAAATTCAATAATAAGTTAAAAAATCTGATGCATTTAATAAAAATAAAATTTAATTCATAGTGTTGACAAATAAAAATTAATCATACTTATAATAGAAAAATAAACAGTTTATTTCTATTCAGTAGTAAATTGACCAAATATTAAGTTGCACTATGCATTTTTAGCATTTTTGCAAGGAAATAGAATGCTATATACGCAATAACATGATTAGCTTTCCGAAAATTATTATATATTAAATCATTTTAAAATATGCTGGTTTTTAGAGCGTGCCGGTTTATACAAAGCCGGATAAAACAGTTTTTACTGTAGTTTAAGAAATTTGAAATGGCATAATTTTCAGTTTACAAAATTTCTAGAATTTTTGACAAATATAAATATCAATCTATCTGTCAATCTATCATACCACTTGATTGTATCATTCGATAATATTGATTCAACAGAGATATCCGTATCCAATTTTATATTTTTTTTTGGAATATTATCATGAATAATGGAAGAAAGAGACGTAATACTGAATATTTAAATAAAGATTATTTAAATTTTAATTATTCCGTGTCTTTCTTCAATTGGTTATTGCAAAGTTATTATTATTGTTTTGTTAAATTAACTTATGATAACTTATAAATAAAATTATCATAAAAATTTATTTATGACACATTACCGTCATGTCCAAGTTCTTCGAAAGGTTTTATAGCTTTGCAGTGTGAATTTCGTATAATTTTAATATTTGAATTATTTGATTTTTCGTTACTAAATATGCCATTATAGAAAATCTAATAATTTTATTATCTGATTTTGTATATAAACCTTAATTTTAAGTTTTATTTATACAAATATATTGTGAATATATTGCACAATTTTATAATTGTAAAAATATGACTTGCTTGCATAAAAAACCAATATACTTACAAACAATTTACGACAACATATATACATTATATACATATGTATGAGAGGTATCATGAATGTGAATGGAGTGAAAGTTGCTTGTTCGAAAGGAATGTTTGAAAACTTATTAGAATTTGTATGTATGAAAATTATTTTAAAAATAAAATTTTGGCAAGGAAGTTTTCAATAAAATTCATTTCTCAAGCATTTTTGAGTGAGAAACAAAATTTCTAACTGTGTAAGATTTGTGTTTTTATAATTGTTATTGTTTGATTTTTTTTTAAACAAAAAATAACGATTATTCTAATACCTTTCACCAAATAGAAAACAGTGCAGCTTAGTAAATTCCGGAATATTATTAATTTATATAAATAATATAGGTAACAATTGAAAGTGAGTTTAATTATAACACATCTTTTTACAAGAAGTATTTTTTGTTAATAATTATTATAACAAAATTTTAAACTGTTTATGTAGAAACTCAGGTACGATTATAAATGTGTAAAGCATCGGTATTTATTAATTACAATAAATTATTTAAAAAAATAAATAAAAAAATTTCGATGAAAATGTCAGATATTTAAAATGAAATAATTTGTTAACACTTGGTAAATATCACCGTTAATTAGTAATCGTAATTTTTATTCGTACAAGGTTAAAAATAACGTTTTCTTTGAGAAATAATTATGTACGGATAATAAATTTTATATTGATCTTTTAATAACAAGTACTCGTATGTAACGTATGTTATGGATTTAAAAGAAAAAATTACGGTTTTTAATTAATAATTCATAATATAATTTATATTTTTCAATCCATCAAATATGAAACAGTATTTTATTCATTACGTTACTCACATGTTATGTATTTATGCTAAATACATTCTACGAACTATGTTATATAGTTAATTTTCTATTTACGGGACATAAGAGAGCTGATCAAAAAGTAGATTTTCTATACTAATATACCGTATTTGCCCGAATATAACGCGACCCCGAATTTAATGCGACACCGAAACTTTTCATAAAGATATTTAGAAAAAAAACTAATTCGAATTTAACGCGATCCATTCATTTTTCCTAAATGAATTCAAAGAAAATAAAATTCAAGAGTTGTTACATTCCATTACCGAGACCTCGAATTTAGCGCAAGTAAATTTTTTAACGGGAAATAATTAGTCAAAAATATCGCGTTATATTCGGGCAAATACGGTATATTAATTGTTTATTTAATAAACTGGATCCTGACAAATAAACAAATATTTTTATTATTATTAGTCATATTTCTATATTTGATTCTTTTTGTTTTGTTCAATCTTATATTTTGTCCTGTTATTGGTGTATAAAGTTGGACAAATAAATTATTGTTGTTAATATTGCTAAATATGACTTTAAACATAGAGACTATTTAATTTTGCCATAAAGTAATACACTTAAATAAATGCATTTCAAAAGACAGTGACACCGAGATAGTTGACGAAAATAATGTTTGAAGACGTATTTCTATAATTTATTGTTTATGATATATATCAATATTGTTTTGCTGCAGTGCAGTACCTGTATTTCAAAGCAAGATCGAAATCTTGATCGTAAATAGAATATAAAAATGCAATAAGCCAAAAGATAGAATTTTGACGAGTAGCAACAAATTGTAAATGCAAAATAAATGAATTTGGCCTGTGTCTGTCGAAAGCAATTGGAGGTGGTACATTGCAAGTATTGTTTTTGCATTTCTATGTGCTTTATCGGATTCAGTCATAGTCGCATTTTCTGAGCACTTTTTATTCGATTTTGAGCAAGGTTTCGATTTTGCTACAAAATTCAGCTACAGTTTCTTAAACTGTTTCATTATCTACGAGTATATATTTTGTTTTTATTAAAAATTTGAAGTAATTTTTTTAACAATCTGGAAAAAATTCTAATTGCTTTAACTACTGTATCTGTTTAGTACTATAAAGAGAATAATCTTAAATGCGTTTCAAGGTAATATGTTTTCTCCAGTGGAATATTATTCAAGTAGAAAACGTGATATAGGAATACCAGAGCATAATCTTTAACCGCATAAAAAAGATATTCTAAATTATTGATTCAGTTGCATTACTTTTTGATTAGTTCATGTACATGTATTGTACTTGCAGATTTATAATTTTTATTAATTGTATACCAGTACTTACAAGTTTTTTTTGAAAATTTAAATTTTTGTAAATATTGTACTTACTAATTCGACGTTTTAAAAATATTTGTTGTAAAATAAATTCACGAATGTTATTTATATTAGGAAGTTTTCATATAGAGTCTAAAATGAGTAATGTTGATATTATTTTGACATTTAGTTTAATTGCGCATGCGTATTTATTATTAGTTTGAAGTAACGATTTATGTCATAACGACATTGTTATTTTTAAACTATATGAAAACTATATATTGTTTACTAAAGAATATCAGGAAAATCTGATATAAATTTTTATAACTGAAATTTCTGTGAAAAAAATCTTATGATAATCAATTTTACTATTCTCGAAATGTGTTTTATATGAAACATTGTATACTGATGTCTTTTTTATACTGAAAATAAAATCTTTTGAAAAATTAATCTTTTTTTTTTAAATTTTTTCGACTATCCTCAAAGTAAAAATACAAGAAACTTTCTATTTTTAAGTAAGCAATTTATTTTTGTAACATTATTTATATGAATTTGCTATTTGGCAACTGTTTTATTATTTCCTCTATCAGCTAAAGGTTCTTTTTTTGCAAGAGTTGATTTTTATATCTGCCAAGTTTTGCTATTTGCTATACATCACATAAGTGTGCCACGATATAAATGATTGTTTACAAAATAAAATATTAAATATTTTACGTTCTTTATTGAAATTTTTATTAATAATTATATTTTTTGCACATATTGTAGATATTTATGAAAAAAGATTTGTGAGGAAATAAAGAAATAAATATTTTTCACGCAAATTATATAAATAAAAATTCTTAGAAGGTATTTGTTATTTTATATTAAATTAAAAATATAATTTTTTAATTATAATTTATACATTTTTCTGTGTGTATACAACCTTGAACTTTTAAATTTAATATTAAACTAAAAATGAAATTTTACTTACCAGAAAAATTCAGCTTAAGGAAGTTAATCTGAAACAAACGAAGAATTATATATATAAAACATTTCCTAAATGGTACATTTATCTTAAATATTAAAATAATTGGTACTTTATTTTTTCTAGTATTTTAACAACGATTAATTTTTAGTGAAATTTAGCATTTAAAGTTTTATGCTTTGATGCGTCAACGCATAAACTCATACATGAAATACAAATTAATGCAAATATCACGTAACTCAATGTAATTGTTTTCCTTTATTACCCATTTTACTATGGCGCTGTGGCTTATAATTAACTTTATTCCTAATTATAACACAGCTCATTAAAATTGTAAAAGTTCTTCTCCCGTGTCCCTTCCAGCTTATTCATTTTATAGCTTGATTCTTCATCATATAGGTAAGTAAAGAAATGAGCTACTTATTTCGTATTTTCTTAGATTTAAATATTTGTTGAATATTCAATTATACACTATATTAATTAAGCAAATATACAAAAATTTTGTGACATTTTTATCACTAATTTAAAACAAAAATCATATTAATTTCATGAATAATTTCAAATGATTACTAAGGTTTATAGTGCATTACAATTCTCATAATTGTTTTAAAGTTTATTCCAAAATTTATTTTAATTTTTTACCATTTTTCAAATATTTAAGTTTTTTTAAAATTTAATTTTTAAGCAAATATTTAATATTTTGTTTTGAATACTCAATGAAAGTTAACAAAGTCGACGAACTTTATTATATAGTAGTTCTTCGAATACCGAATTTAATTTGTTCCACAGAGTGATTTGTATAACGAAAATTATATTCGCGGCTGAATTATGATTAATAAGTTTCAGTGCAATTTTTTATCCGTTCTACAATCATTTGCAGACTGTTTTCCTAAAAATATCAACTGTCCTTGTGTTAGTTACTTGTACTTATAATTATAATTTTACTACAAAATATCGATCTTATTGTTACTTATCCCACTCATACAGTAATATGGTGTGTCCACTGATCATAAACTCACATAAAATCATATTCAATAGAACTTAGAAAATGTTTTTAAATATTACATGTATACTAGACTGTGCTAAAAAAAATCGATATTTTTTTGTCTTCGCTTTTTTTCTAATATATTATATTCCGTTTAAAATCATTCAAGTTCCGAAAATTTAAAGCCAATCTGACAGCATTCAGAGGTTCAGCAAGTCGAAAACGTGTTTTTGGAGATTTTTAATAATATTTGAAGTTTATTTTGAAGAATTTACCCATTTTTCACGATCGAAAAACAGTGATTTCAGCTTCTTTCTTGAATAACTATATATTATAACTATATTTTTATGGGTTAATTCTTGAAAATAAACTTCAAAAAATTAATCTGTCATGTAAACCACATCCAATACATTGTTACTGAATGCAAGAATACGTCGAACTCGCGATTAAAGCAGAACATCATGGAAAATGTGACTAAAAATCTCTAAAAACACGTTTTCGAATTGATGGACCTCTAAATATTGTCCGATAGACTTCAAATTTCGGAAATCTGAATGATTTTAAACGGGAAATAATATACTAGAAGATGAGGAAGACAAAAATATCGATTTTTTTTTGGCACAATCTAATATATACTGTATACTAATATTTTAGGTACAAATTTTTTTCAAATATAATACACACAATACAATGACTTCTAGACAAACTATATCGAGTACGTTTGTTAGTCGAATCAATGAGTATTATGGAAACTTGTCGAAGTGTAGTAAGTTCAATTTACTTGATTTATCAACAATGGCTGTAGGTACATATAATAACATGATTGTGGAAAAATATATAATGTAATTAAAAAATATATTAGTAGATACAGACCAAGAAATTTTATTAAACCAGAACGAAACCGGAACAAAATATTGAAAGCTACACTGTAAAAAATTGCTGTAAATCTATATGATTTATGAATTTAATTAAAATAAAATGGCTTTAGATTATAATTCTGTATTAATATTTATTAATAATCGACGTTTCGACGAACTCACCGTAAATTTTATTACTAAGAGTACGAGTTTTTACTATATTATGAATGTAATTTTTTTCATGAAAAGGTAATATTACGTAAATTATCAAAATGAAAATTACAAAATGCTACTATTTTACTGCAATAAAAAAAAACTATGTAAAATTATATGTATTTAAATTAAATTTTGACCGTGCACAAACCGAATCAATTGAAATATTTTTAACGATACACCATATGCAGTCTATATCCTATAATTTTACACGCTTAACATTTGTTTTATTTCTATTTTTGCATTTTTATTACCGATAATTATGGAACAACATCATCGTAATAATTTGTGTAAATACAAACCACGGTGGTAAATAAGAGATTCAAATGCAAATAGACGATGAACATACATGCATAACATAAATGTATGTATGTCTGTAGATTTTTAAACAGATGCGTGGTGTGTATCTAATACGCATATTGAAATCTATCTTCCGCCGGTCTCTTTTAATTATATATCGCGTTAGACATTACAATTCATTACTGTTTTATGTCGATACATATCTCTATTTTTCACGCATTTAAATATTCACCTAATAAATTTGTGCTAGAAAATCAAATAACACTACTAACTACACCGTGTTTGACTACACTTTCACATCTTATTTTATTTATAGTTTTCTCAACTCAAACAGGAAATACTAATCGCTTGTTCAATTATATTATTATTTAATTACAATTGTGTAAATATCGGTTTCGTTTCTATTATTATTTGGTTTATAGAAACTTCCTATTAGATTTTACTTTAAATAAAAGTAAAGTTAAATAATGGTTTGCTTTTTCTTCTTCTTTAGAATAAAAGTTATTTTTAGGGAGAAAGGTGATTTTTATAAATATAAAAAAGTTTTGTTTGTGAATATATTTTAAAATAAAGTAAATACACCAGCAAGAAACTTAGAATAATAAAATTTTATTTTTATTATTTGGTATATTTAAAGTTATATTTAAAAGGTTATTTAAATATAAATTGCGAAAATATAATATAAATAAGATGAAAGAAATATGCTCTATATAATTTAAAATGGTTGGTTTATCAAAAAAAATAATTAAATTATCATGCATTACATTTTGTAATTTAATTTATTCCATTAAATAACTAAAGCATTGCAAGTTTATTATGGCTAAATTGCATATAACTGGACAAATCAATAATTACTGTTTTTGCACGTAACTATATTTAAATTTTTATATATTAATGACGCTGTTTTAAATTATAAAAATAACTGAATTATAACAACTCCCAGAAATACAAAGATCTATGATTATATATCATTGCTCAACAGAATACTTTGTAGATAACAAAATAATATATATTATAAGCTAATAAAAATTGTACGATTTTCATTTAAAACTAATTTTTATACTGAAATATTAAAAAAATTTAGGGAAAAAATTCCATTAGGGACGCCACCTTCATAATTTGTCTTATGCACCAAAGTTACTAGGTACAGCCCTGTATATATAAAATAATAATAGTAATATAAAATATAGTAGACTTCTACATAAGTTCCTCTGTATATAGTTAATTTAGCTAGATAAATTGTAAATTTTAAAATAATTTTAATTAAATATTTAACATATTATAGTATTGTATTTGATAATGCATATAAATGACAATTATTTATAAAATATGTAATTAATGTAAGTAAACTATTATAATCAAAATATGCAAGATAGTTATATAATCAACATTTTATTGATTAAACTATTTAAATTCTTGCAAAAATGTCAATACTTATTCATAAATTTGAAATAATTACATTATTTATTAGTTTATATTACTTAGCACGACAAAATAGAATGCAGAAAATAATGAAAAATACTACATATCCTTGACTTTTATTTATTATTTAAATAGAAATAATTTACTTTCTACGAATGTTATTAGAAAATTTAAATTAAAATTTATATTATATTTTTAATAATTTTAACCTTTTCTTTGTGGTTTTGCAAAACATACAAATATATCAAAATATATTAGCGAAATTCTTAGAAAATTATATTACATGATACTGTTCTATAAACATACTTTTAAAATTTCTAACGTTACTATCTTTTCTCATTTTCCTATTCTGTAAAAAAATGTCAAAGTTAAAAGGAAGTTTGTTAAAAATTAATTTTTAATTAGGAGTATAGATTGTTATTTTTTATTTATTTTGTTTTTTTCCATAGAAAAAGACAAAACATTCTGTAACGCTACAGGTCTTACGGATGTAAACCCAATATATGATGGCCTAACTAGCTGAAATGTACATTGTTCAATAAGTTAAATACATTTTGAAACAAAAACCAAGAGTTCTATTATACTAAAATATCCATTATTTGCTTAGGTACTTACTATATAGTTACTAGCATGAATAAGACTCTCTATACGGGTACAATTTTCAATAAAATACTACAGTTACAAGATGTGCTGGTAGGGTATATCCATGTTCAAGATTCGCGGTGCGCCATGTGCCTGATTGGAGAAAGCGATGCACTTAAATTTACTTATTGGAAGATATTTTCTATAGTCTTGGACAAATCGAAACAAAACAGTTGAATTCGGGATAAATAGTTAAAATTTGAAAAGTATGGTCACCTCACTTGAAGACCAATACAACTGTCAACTCTAAGACCAGAATTAAACAAATGAACTAAAACATTGAAAAAAACCGAACTCGTACTACCAGGCAAATAATTTAGAAACCCTAAGCTAACAAAAAATAAATAAATTGCCTAAAATATTTTGAGTACATTTTCAAAAAACTTTATAAAGATAATCTTGCTTCAGATCTCTCAAAATCATAAGATACTGTTATTTATTTGAGTATACAATTTATTTTCACTATAGACGTACATAAGTATAAGAAACAGAAGTACATTTTAAAATAAGTAAGTGACATAGCTTTAAATAAAAGATTATCAAAATTTAACAATATTTTACTATATTAAAAATTAATTAATAGACAAGTATTTTTTACAATTCACTTTTTTTGGTGTACCCCCTTAGAACATTTTCTAATTGCACCATTACCATGCTCCAATTGAATTTAGTCGTTATTATTTTTGCAAATTAAAACAATATCCCCTTTCTCAAAATATTTTTCTGCGTACGCCACTGCTCATCGGGCGTCAACGTAAACGTACACCTTTAATATTACTGGCATGTATTCTTTTAACTAAATATAAATTTTACTGTACTACTACAAATACTACATATTTCTTGTTTAAAACTTTATTCGCTATTTCATAATTTCATAATATTTAATATAAGATCATATGCTGTTCAAATGAAACATTATTCATTAATTTTTTAATTGATGTTTTTTTTTGCAGTATTTTGCAAAAAAATAGACACAAATTCAAATCAAATCAGCTACTGATTAACATCAAGCTAAAAAGAAATTCGTATTTCATCATCTAATTAATTTAAATAAAGTAGTTAAATATGATTTCGTTATAATTATAATACATATTTGGTCATTGTAGTTTTTAATTGCTATAATGATGTATAATATAAAATACAAAATTTATATAACACTATGGCGATTTCAATGTGGAATTTTTTGTAGTGCAAATATAACGTGACCTAAATTTCTTGAAGGAGAAAACAACTTATATGTGTGTGTTTATGTTCTTGCTTCATATTTCAATTTTAACATAATTTATTTACTAGAAGTAAAATTATTACTCTCATACTTCATATGGATACTGATGTGGTTTATAAAATAATGGATCTAATAATGTAAATATATTTTTATTCGTGATAATTAATATGATTCTTAATTTATTGTATATGGTTCATGCTCATTAAAACACGGCAAATACTACTCTTTAAAGATTTGCAATATATGTATATATATATATATATATATATATATATATATATATATATATATGTGTGTGTGTGTGTGTGTACGTGTGTGTGTATGTTAATTTCAAAGGTAATATTAGTAAAATCCTTGCAAATCATGGTAAAATCTATTAACGATTTTCTTAAAATCATGTAAAATCTCTACAATTTTATAGAATTATCAAATAAAATCTGTAAAATCAACAAAAAATCACTACAATCTTATCAATCATACTTAAAATTTGTACAATAATTTTACATAAATACCTGGGGCAACTGATTTAGACCAGTTTGACATGTAAATTTACAGACGTCACAAGATTTTTTTTACATAATATGAATATAAAATACCTATTTTAATATTTAATATGGTTTTTATGCAAAATGTCAACTTTTTTAGAGTATATTATATATCATATAGTATAAAATGAGTAATTTTTGTATATTTATTTATTTATCTGTACGTTTATTAAAATATATTAAAATCGTCACTAAAATTTTTGATGAAATGTGATAAATCTATATTTTCGGATGCGGGGAAAAGCGATTTATACCAGTATTCTGTTTTATGCTATAACCACTGTAACGCTATAGAATCGTTTGTCTCTTTTTGGTTAAACAAAAAAGAGCATATGTTAAAAAAAAAGACAAAAAATTCTGTAGTATTATAAAGTTTATAGAACAATGTAGAATACTAGCATTAGACAAATTATTAGTCGATTTCTTGTTTGTTTCATATCACAATACCTTACCTTCCAGAAAATAATGTTTAAAGTTTCTGAACTAAATTGTTTATAGTAAAGATATTAAACAAATTCGAAACTATTAAAATTATAACATTCACGATTGTTAAAATAGATATTGTCAAAATTTGATTTAATCAATTTGATCAAAAATGGCGTATGGAATAAACAAGAAATCGACTGATAAAATGGTTATATATTTCAATCATCATGGAAACATTGCCAGATTTATTACGATAGAAGCATTGCAGTTTATCCCCTTTTTAACAACCAAAGTTCGGTTTTCTAAGCTTTATTATTACATTTCCAAGTATACATTTTTTGTAAAGATTAATTTCAAAATTGCTTTAAAATTTTTGAACATTTATTTCTAAATTTTAAATATGTTTATGTTTATTTTGTTTTAAAATATGTAATTTAGTTTGTGTACTAATATTTTTCAAAATTTTTTTAATATTTATATTTAGTTTTACAACTGTTTTCAAAAAGTCATTGATTTATCAATTGACAAGTTAGGCGTTGTTAGGCGAACATACGTTGACAATGTTCCATGCAACTGGTCTTTATTTTTTGTAATAATTATATGTATCTATCAAAAGCATATAAATTATATATTCAATATTTTGCAAGAATTGAACTAAAAATTTTTTTTTTTTAATACAAACCAAAATATATTTAATTTTTTATTTATAACCATAGATAACCATAATAAGAACAAAATTTGGAGTGCATTTTGGTATATTTTTCATTTCTTGCATTATTTTACATTTAAATTTCTAATTTATATTTAATTTTAATTTATGTTGCATTTAATGTCATAGATCTTTCATCATTTAATAATTTGTATTATGCACTATAATTTTTTTAACATGTGTTTCTCAATTTCAAAAATAAATGCTCTATTCGACGACTAACTCATGCCGTGTTAAAGTGTGCGTTAGCCTTATAATCAAAAATAAATTTCATGCGTGTTAATGAGTTTGACTTAAAATTTATCATGTAACAGAATGTATTTTTAGACAGGAACATTTTAAGTTCTAATTGATATATATTGATTTATTTTTTGTTCATACAATAACAATTCGAAGAACTTTTATAACCAAGAATGATTCATAATTTATGAAGAAATATTGGGTTAAAAAAAAGTTTGCTGTACGTGGGTGGTACATATGTACATTATTACAAAAACTATATAATAGATAATGCTAATTAAAAGATCATATGAAAGTAGGTAACTGATACTAAAAATAGAATCTATATATAGTAATGAATTCTTCGAAAAAACTTATCAGGTTTTTAAACCTATTTAAAACAATAATTAACCGTTAAAATATTGATAAAGATAAATGTTATAATCTAGTTTGTAAATTGTTTAGGGTTTTTATCGTCTGGATCAGAAATAATATCCAAAAAACACGAGGGTCAAAAAATAACTTAACTTTCAAATGACAATAATAAAAAAAGATAAAAATATTGAGTATAAAAATTATATATAATTAGATTATCGAATAAAGGTGCTTGTCTGTCAATTATCACAGACCTAATTAAACTATTATTTGATATTACTCGTATTATCACAATATAAACAAGTATTTCTTGGTCTGCAAAACTCCAGTTACTTAGAACATGAAAAATCTTCAGGTTTTACACTTTATCTCCAAGCTTCAGGTTTTAATATATTTTCTTCCAGATGTATACATTTTTAAATTACTGTTAATACATCCCAAAAATATGAAAGAAAAACTTACTTGGATTTTTACAAAAAATTTTAATAAAATTTTTTAGTGATAATAACAATAAAAATTAATTTTAATTTTTTAAGATATAAAAATATACCTTTAATATTATAATAATAGGCTCGTAAAATTTACTATTTTAAGGCAAAATATTGAAAGATGACATAAAAACAATGTCATAACATATTTTATTTATTTAAAAATATATTACAGTATTCTTACAAGAAATTTGAAAAAAAAGGATTTTTGCGCGCCACGAGTTTTGCTTGCTGTGAGTGACGTCATAGTGTTTTTCAAACAGTGTTATGTTTGTGTACTATCACTATCACTATTGAATTTGCTCGTCGTGACGTATTAGTGTATCAGCAAATATACAGCGCCTCTTGCAGTAAAAACAAAACAATGATTCTATATCTGATATGTCTAAATCAAAACCAATTGTTTTATTTGAAAATTTATATTCGTCTTTACAACAAGTAATTATAATATATAATAATAATTAGTGTAAAACAATATTTCACAACCATAATGTAATTAATTTAAATTTCTAAATTTAAACATAACATACGGCAACACTGCTCAATCAACTTATAGAGACAAGTTATTGTTTTAATAACTTTTTCGAAATTTTTGCAAATAAAAAACGTTAATCTGAATTTTTTTTACAATTGTTTAACTTATATAGGAAAGTGATATAAGTTTATTCGGGTAGTGCGTTTTTAGTTTTTAGACAATCACCAAAAAATTATCTAATATTTAAAAAAAAAAACAAAAATAAAAAAAATTCCATATGATGTTGACATTTTAGGGGCACTGTATAAATTTGTTATTTATGTTACTGATTTAGAAATATTGGCCCGTATTACGAGCTCGATTTTAAAATTGGTTTTAACTAATATCGGTTTTAAAACAACGTAACTATCATAAAAGCTGGACTAAACAAATGAACTAAAACACCCAAAAACTGAGCTTATAATATGAGCCATTATGTGTAATAATTTTAAAAGTTTTAAAATTATTTTAAAAATCACATGTTTATAAAATACATTATTACCGGAATATTGGTTCTAGAAAACCAGTATTTGAAAAACAACATTTGTACAATACATTAAAAAAATAAAACAAAAAACAATAATTGTTCTTCAACATCCCTAAAACCAAAAAATAATAATAATAAAAAAACAATATTAGCCCCAGAACTTTGAAAAACAGAGATTAATTCTCCATTTAAATTCCATCAAATTTAAAAATAATGATACAGTATATAGGCAGCAAGTGGTTATTTCTTCTTTAGATTATTTTCATTTGTGCACCGTTAGTTACAGCCGGATATGCAGGACCCATAGACAAGTATAATAATATATCTAGACTGCGTTATACCTACATGTAACTATTTAACTACTTACACAACTTTGTAAAAAGAGTCACAAAAATTCAACATTAAGCGGAATAAAAATAAAAAAAAATCTGGGTTGGGCTGATTTTAATCATTTGATACAAATCACAATTGTAATTATTTGATTTTTTAAATGTAAATCAATGATTTTAATTAATTACTTTTTTAACTAAATTTGATTTCTAATAATTATTTAATTAAAATATTTAGATATATCTACCATAAAATAAAAATTTTAATGATGAAAGTCTGCTGTCTTATTGCGGTATATATTATATAATATTGTACATTTTTTTTTTATGTTATTAGAGCAAACGTCGCCTGTCCTAACATCATATACAAATTTAAATTTAACATTATCGTTTTTTGATTGTTCTATATTGGCACTCATATATATATATATATATATATATATATATATATATATATATATATATGACGTATCTGGTTTCCGGGATTTGCTCCGCGTTGTCGGTTGTCGACAACCGACACAAAAGACAAAAGACACAAAAGAAACAATTAAACTTTATTTTTTAATAAACATCTACTTTTTGAAACTCAAAATTAATAATTTACATCAAATAATAATTAGGTATTTACAAAAAATGCTTGAAATGTTTTCCTTCTTCTTCAATACATAAATTGAAACGTCGTCCAATGGTGATGTTTGACGTTTGACTACTAGTTTCTCTACCGCTACTTGATATTTGGACAAAAATAACATCGAGTGTAAAAAAAGAAAGAAAGAAATGAATTTTTAAGAAACACGAAATACTATCGTAAAAAGAATGTTTTTAGGATCTCAATAATAAAAAAAAAATTATGGCATCCCATTTAAAAAAAAAAGTTGAATGTCGCCATTTTGAAATAATTCATCCAATTGAAAATCTGATATCACCATCGTGTAGAGAATGTCCTGAAATATATTACTGCCAAATATTTTGAAAGTAGTACCCATAGCGTGGCTAAAAAAAAATAAGGCGCTTACTCTGAAACAGGCTGTATATATATATATAGAAAATCAAAACAAAATCTATGTATTTTATTAATTATCAATGAAAGTAAACTGATAAAAATGCAAATGGATCCCAGAGATTCACCTCCAGGGATGGGCATTTACGCGTAAAAAAGTATTTTTTACATTTATGTGTAAAATATTTGTAAAAAATGTAAAAAACGTAAATAATGTAAAATTTAAATTTTTTATTATGCCACTAGGTAGCTTTTTGTTTGTATTTGTCAAAGTTGTACTTGTTATCACATTTTTCCTTTATATTTACCAAAGCATGAGCGAAAATTGATAATTTTATTATAAATTAGCCAAAAATAGTAAAAAATATTCCGTTTCGTGTCTGAAATGTAGACGCAAAGTAAGTAGATATTATTAATATTATATAAGATATTCTTATTTTCCCTTATGTAAAATAATTTATTGTACTTGATTTTATGATACTTTTTTATAATTTGAGCATAAATAACTGTGATTCAAACATAAATATCTTTTTTATAGATATTATACATTTTTTACGTAAAAAAGTCATCAAAAATAGTTTTTTACGCGTAAAAAAATTATATATAATAATACATGACGTATACGTGCTAATCCAAGTTCACCACCAAATAAAGTAAAGTAAACACTTAATATCGCATCTGAAAATAAAATTTCATAGTAATTTTTTACTTAAATTTAATTTTTAATGTTGTTTTTCGCATACAGCACTTACGCTACTGGACTAGTTAAATAAATTTATTAGCAATTTTATTAAGGGCCAGTATTTTCAATTTTATTTATTCTTAATTTAAGTAAAAAATGATTTGCGATTGGCTAAATATGTATCCTCAGAATAAATTACAACATTTCATTGACTAATTTTAAATTTATTCCAAGTAGAAATTTATCTCAATATTTGGAAATATTGGACCTAAGAGGTGCATCCCTTCAACCGTAAAGTATGCAATAGACATTTCAAAAAATTGCTAACATATAAATAGCTATAAATATAAAAATGTAATGTGTCATTAAGTTATGGGTTGGAATTAACTGCACTATAATTTAGAATATATTCACTTTAATTTAGATCATATTCACTTTGATAAAAACAATTTGCACTATAAACAAATACATTGCACACAAAAAAATAATTCCACTATAAGTAATTAAATTTATTCAACTTTAAAAAAAATATTTTAACTTTGAAAAAACATAATGCGCAAAAAAAATATTATCACTATAAAATGGATACTTTCCAATATAAAAACGGATACTTTCCACTTTGGGGCTGTCAATCATTTACGCCAGTCCGATACCTATCATTTGCGCCAATAAGATAACATAACTAAACAACCTAAACCTAATCTAACCTACCGTAAGCCAACAGATCCTATGCCAAGAGTGGCGCAGACGATAGGGTTTCGTAGCGTTTATAGTGCAAATTATTCAAATTTATTGTGCAAATTATTCAAATTAAAATTTAGGTTGTACCAAGTGCAAAGTATCTAATTTATATTTTCATATTTCATATTTATTAATTTTCAGTATTTACATAGTGAAAATATGTCAAGTTATTTATCTAATAGTTACAAAAATAAGTTACAACAAATAATCAGTTAAATTACATTGTAAAAATTGTTCTATATTATAAAATGCATTTTGAATTAATATAATTTTAATTAATTTTAAGAATGTTTTTAAGTCGTTTTGTTTTATAGTGGAAAGTATCCAAACTAACCAAGTGCATTCTATTTTAATTCAAGTACATTTATATATTTCCCTTAAGTTATTAATAACTAATTTTCATATAAAAAAATCGTAACATTTTGTTAATTAATTTAAATAATTATTGTTTATTGCCTATTGATTTTCGTGGCAAATAACATTTGCGCCAAAATGTTAAACTACTATTAGAAAATGACTAACGTTTTCAAATTTATTACAAAAAATACATCATCTAGATGTTATAGATTATCTATGGCAGGACCGGATTGAGGCGGCGGCGGCGGCGAGACGGGACATCTTTTATTTTGATTGATTATAGGGAAGCAGTCATATAGACATTCGTTCGTAGAGGACACAGATGTGAAAATACATAGATAATCTATTGTGTTTAAACTCATATAGGTATACAAGGTGTTTGGATGAAAATAAATGCATTAATCAACTCGAACTGACCGACAAACTTTATTTGTTTGTATAGTTTTATTTTGGAGACGAAAAAAAAACTATTTATACATTTTTCAATAACTGGTTTGTTTTTTTTAATTTTCTTTTTCCAGAAAAAATAATTAGTACTATATTAGTATAAATAATTAAAAATACTCTTTTAATTTATTTGAGTTGATAAATCTATGATTATCAATATTATAAGAACCATTAAAAAGTAATATTTTTGGAATCATATATTATTGTCAATTAAAATTATAATTAATTAAAAATCTACTGTAGCCACCACAAAATTGACGCATACTTTCTAACAGAGAGATTATGATGAAATTCATAATATAAAAGTTGTTAGTAATAACTTGTATGTTAAATAACTTTTCTCCGAAATAGTTCTCTGTTACGAAATATTCGTAAAATAAATGACATCAATAAACTAAAATTATTTCCGGTTGACGAATCTATACCAAAAGTTAATCATATTGAAATATTTATATCAGCAGCTTAAATATATATTTTTTTAACAGAATTTGCTCTCATGTGTCCACGGACCAACAGACAATCAGATAAAACAAATAACAGCTTTACCAATTACTTGTAAAACAAGATTAGAAGTATATGGGTAAACCCATATATAGACTACTTTGACATTTCTCGGAAAGTTGGTAACACTCTATTTTAATAATATTATAATTTATGTGGGCACTAGGAGATACTTTTCTGAAAATTTGATCAAAATCGAATAAATAATGTAGCCACAATAAATTTTATTAAAAATTTGTGATTTTTTTCTCAATAAGTTGGCAACACTGTATTATGTTAAAATTGCATAATTTATTTAGGCACTAGGAAAAACTTTTATGAAAATTTGATTAAAATCGGTTAAATAAAATGGTCATAATAAATTTTTAAAAATTTTACTAATTTTTTTCTCGGAAAGTTGGCAACACTGTATTTTGTTAAAATTACATAAATTATATGAATACTAGGAGAATCTTTTGTGAAAATTTGAGTAAAATCGGTTGAATAACATGGCCATAATAAAATTTTAAAAATTTTAGTAATTTTTTTCTCGGAAAGTTGGCAACACTGAATATTAATAAAATTATGTAATTAATGGGAGCATTAGGGAAGTCTTTTCTGAAAATTTGATCAAAATCGGATAAATAACGTAGCCAATATGAATTTTTAAAAACTTTAGTAATTTTTTTCTCGGAAAGTTGGCATTACTGGAAAAAAACAAAACCACATGACCATCTTGAGCACTAGACAAATTTATCCTGAAAATTTCATTAAAATCGGTTGAACCGTCTAGGAGGAGTTGCGGCCACAAAATTTTGACTTACGACCGAGCGAGCGAGTGAGCGAGCGAGCGAGCGAGCGAGTGAGCGAGCGAGCTGACGACGCACATCCATACACCCACATAAACTAAGTTCAGATTCGTCATCTACAGGCTATATGAAGGATTTCTATACAATTTTTTTTTTTTTTGAAAATGTTACAGACACCGTACCAAACGCTATACTACTTTTCCTTGCAGTCAAAGTAGTAATAAACAACCAGTCCAATTGGTTTAATATATGCATGAACTAACTGTACGTGCAGTTCAATTTTTAAAACACTTTCACATGTTCACCTGCCCTTGTCTTGCTCTGACTAGCATCGAATAATGCATAAAACATACCATTCAACGAAAAATCCATACACCTGGTACACTAATTTCCTTTGACTCATCTCAATTTTTTTTTTTTTGTACAAACCAAATCAGATTTTTTTAATAGTCCGTTGCACCTGTATACTGTTCATCTGTTGCTAATGGTTAAAAACAACAGATAGCCGTCTCTAAGGAGAAATAAAATCGCGGCGTGCCGTGAGAGATGACACTGCAGATTTGATTTTCCGATATACTGATCTGTGATTGGCCTGGACTGATTTGCGTTGCAAATCAAATGTGGTGTTTGGTTGTGTGTATGCGTAAAATTTAATGAGTGCATTAATGATATATTAAATACGGTGTAAGTAAAAAAAGTTTTAGTAGTACGCTCTGCGTTACAGCTGACGCCTGATTTTACGGTTGATTGTCGAAAAATCTTCAACGGGAAACGTTGGTAAATTATGTTCGTTATGTTCATGCATAAATAAATATTGCTGTACAACAAAAATTTGCAAATAATTAAACTTATATTATGTTTGTATGTAGTTCAACGTTTGTTAGTCTTTTCAGTTATTTTTATATACCGGCTGTCTCATCATATAAAGTACAACTTTAGGTAAACGAGACAAAATTTTCTTTATTATGCAAAAATTATGTAATAGTAAAAAAAACCTAGTAATCTTCAGGCTTTCACAGCCGGTATCTATTAAATTCATAGAATTTTCTGAACAGGTATGTCGCAAACGAGGATAGATCGATTACGGCATACCAGTCTAAAAAATTCAATAAAAAAACCTGTTTGGCTAATTTCTCATTTTTTTTTTTACACTTGAAGCTTATTTAAACTATCCTACTTATCACAAAATTAGTGATGTGTTTTAGCGCAGAACTAAAACGATTTTATACTAGTATTCTGTATTATTCTCTTTTGTCTTTTTTTTTATGGTTAAATATAAAATATCATATATTAAGAAGAGACAAAAGATTTTTTTCTATAGTAATCGGAAAATACAGAATACTATTTAGCATTAGTTATATTAATATTTGTCGATGTTATTGCAGCCAAAAATTGATATTCCTAATATTTTTCAACAAATTTGTACTGTGTTTTCATAAGTTAGTAGATGGTGCAGTTCAGAACTAATAGCATGAAACTAATTACAAAATAAATAGAGAAGTGAGAATAAGCTTTTAGGCTACATAACTATTAATATTCTTTTCTACTAATTAAAACGAATTAACCGTCACTTAGGAAGAACAGTTTATAAAAATTAATTTATTGTTTTTTTTTTTAATATATAATTTTATTAACCATATAGTCAGTTAACAACATGTATACAAATACATCTATTACTTTTAATTACAACTAAAATAAATTTAAAAAAAAAGATTATTTATTTGACAATAATTCATATTTTAATTTTATGTTATTTTATTATTCTCAAATCAACTGATTACAAATTATATAATTTTCATAGAAATTCAAATATTAACAATTTAGAACCGGATGCACAAAACGTTGTTAACCACGTTGTCGGTTAATAGCGTAATTAATTTGTTATCTGACTAATCAATTACTCATTTCCACAATCTAATCACATAATCAGCTTTTCCAAAAATTGTTTAAAATATTACACGTTTTCAACTGTTATTTTCTAAATCTAAAATATATTGGCTAGTACTACAAAATTGGTTTTAACTAATATCGGTTTTAAAATAATACAATTGTTATAAGACTAGGATTATACAAATGAAGTGAAACACGCAAAAAAAACTACCTTATAGTACAAGCCATTGATCCCATACAAAACTACTTGTGTAGAGGTAACAGTTTTAAAATCAATTAACCGTCAAAATAGGTTAGTTACACAATTTATTTCATCGTTGTTAACACATTTGACTGCTTCATGTAAGTCAAAAGAGAGAGAAAGAGAGAAAATAATTCTAAACTCAAATATACATATATAAGATAAGCATTTTGAAAAACAGAGTTAAGTTAATCGTCAGCCTATATAGCTTAAGACCGAAAACCGACGAAGACCTAGCAAACCGGAAGTGGCTTACGCACGCAGATACAGTCTGGTGGCCATGTCGTATTGTAGATTCTTTGCACCGGGTGCCATCACGATTAAATTACAGTGCATTTTCGATTTGAATGCGATACGATGAATATTGGAAGCGAACTGTAAACAGAATGTGGTATAGAAGTGTAATTAATTATGTCTCGAAATTATTATCAAACGAATGGATTTTATTATGGCGCTTAACGTTCAACTTAACCGAGACGAAATATACCGAAGAGAATAATATATCAGGACTGTAATGAACTAAATTTAAATATGGAAAATATTTTCTATAATTTATTAATTTATAATATCTGTTTGTTAGTTTGTTTAAGCAGTTGATTTTTTTTTCAAATTGGTAATTCAAATAAATATTCAATTCAATGAAATATATGAGAGTAAATTAGAAAAACATATTTAATGTGAAAACTTATAATTGTCTCAAAATGTTGAATTTATAGTAGCGGAACAGCAAAATAATTATAAAATTATATATAATATAACATACAAACATACATACACAATCACGCCATGTACCCAACAGGGTGTGGCACAAACTCTTTTCATCATTCCGTAATCAGTCTCCTTAAACATTCCTATCCAAACAAGCAACTTTGGCTTCATCCACATTCATAATTCCTCTCATACATGCTCTTTTATTCCTACTACTTGAAAACTTTCGCTCACGCAAAACACTCTCAATCATACCACTCCAACTACTCATCGGACGTCCACGCAAACATATACCATCAAAATCATTCAAATAAATCTTTTTAACCGAACGTTCATTAGACATTCGCTCAACATGTCCGAACCATCTTAACTGACTAACAACAACTTTTGCTACAACATTTTTCAATTTCACATTCATCATGCACTAATCTATTTCGTACACGAAATAATTGGATAAATGTATTGGTTTTGTCATGGGCTCGTAATCTAGTGGTTAGAGCGTCTACCGCAAAAGCAGGAAACATGGATTCGAATCTCGACGAGGCAATACATTTTTCCAAAGTTAATAAATTTTCTAATTATATATCAGTTCACTGCGATTAAGTGGAAATTAAAATATTTTTTTGTAAAACTCTTACTGTTGTAAAACCATATCTGTCAAATCAGTTATTTTCATAAACATTTTCAACTGATTCCTTGATTATTATTTATTTATATACTTAATTACAAAAAATTATTTCAAATTTTACTTCAAGAAAATAAGCTATTTTAACACAATTAAAATGAAAATGTATATGGTATATCGCAAGAATATACAATATTCGTGTATTCGTATATCATTTTTTTGCAAAACCACTAACATTTTTTAATTGCAGGATAGATTAGGAAAACGATTAATTTGTATTTTTTATATTCACAGAAACAGAGAACAATTTTTTTAATACTAGCATTTATGCAAAGAGAAATGGATTTGTCAATATTCAAAAAAATACAAAACAAGTTTCTTCAAATGTAATAATATCACTCGGCTAAATGTATTATTACTTAAAATTTATCAAACAGTTAAAACTATTGAAAATTTTATTAATTTTTCATAAATGGGTGTCATCACATTGATGCAAAGTTGTTATAATTTCTCAAATTCATTATATTCAACACAAAATTTTTGTCAGATAAGAAGAAAATACTCATTTAAATAGAAATAATGTATATTTATTCAAATTTTATCAATCAATATATAGGAACTTTACTTATATATATTTTAAAAAATGTTTAATTAAATTGGCCATAGAAACTAAAATTGTCTATAAGGGACTAAAACGTTATTCTGATACTTTATTACAAATAATTTTTTTCAAAATTTTTACAAATAAAGTAAGGTTTCCTGAAATGTGTTTATGGTTTAATTTGACCTATACCAGAATTGATATCAGTACTTCCGACTAGTGTATTTTTAGTTTTTAAACAAGCACAAAAAGTCTCATAATTATAATTTTCAAAATACAACAGCAGATTGTACAACTCATAAATAAAAGTACTAGCTACTATACTATATAATAACTTTCTGTGGCACATATATGTATATTAATGACTAGTGTATTTTCAATTTAATATTAATACTAATATATTTATAATTTACAATAAATTTAACTTAAATATGTAACAATTTTTTTTTCAGATACACACAAAACGTGATATATTTTCTATTTCGTAACCTATACTTAATAGTATATTATGTTACGAGGAATAGAAAGCGATGATTATTGTGCTGAGTCCAGATATTTGTGCAATCCAGGCAAAACACAAAAAAAATGCTTTTTATTTCGTGTGATATATACGATTTTTTCTTCAAGCGTTCTAAACGTAACTAAACTAAAAATTAATAAAAATATATACCAAGTGATCTTAACCATATATTATTTATATTTGTTACGTGGTTTATGAGAATCAATCTTTCTTTAATCGAATGTACCATTTCTGATCATCTTGGGTGGTATACATTGAATTTCTTGCATTTCATCACACCCTTACAATAACCAAATTCAAATTCAAACGAAAATAAACAATGTAATTGTCAATTAACTTAACTTGTCTTAATAATTTTTAATATAGTCGTCGGAGATATCAAATTAAATACACTTGACCGTGTTTCTTTGTACGAATATGCAGTTTCTGACTACCCTAGACGATGCACATTACATTTCTTGTACATTTTCAATAATCAAATTAAAATTTAAGCGAAAATAAATAATGCAATTGTCAATTAACTTGACGTAATAGTTTCCAATCTGGGCCTCGATTTTATAACTATAATTTCTACAAGATTTCAAAATCTACAAGAATTTAGTTTTCGCCCTCCATTTCTTTAGATATTATGGGGAATTTTGTTCACTTAAGCGATTTTGTAAATTCTATAAGAAATTTCAAATTTCGTGCGCGAAAATGTTAAAACCCATCGGTGTACTGTTTATTGTTTATTGTTTATAAATAGAGAATACGTTTCTTAAAAATGTTTAAGATTTTTTAGGAAAAAATGTGTAAAATTGAATTCCAATCTATATTATTTATCTATATTTATAGGTATAAATTGATTTAATTATGTTACTTTTATTTATGCACGTAGTAAAGTACAAGAAAACATACGACAGATGAAATTTTATATCAAAATTTTATACAATCCGGATTTCTTTTTCTATTGCGGCAATTATTTAAAAACCACAATAAAACATGAGCCATGCCATAAAATTTTTAAATAAATATCAATAATTTAATTTAAAAAAAATTGAAAAAACTGGGAAAACTGAATTCTTATAGATTTGAAAATCTTGTAGAATTTAACTTATAAAATCGAGGCCCTGGCCGCCGAAGATGTCAGATTAAATACACTTGACGTTGTAATTATTTTTGGTGCTACCATATATAGTAGCTAACTGCTGTTTAATAATGTTATTATTGTACTAGTAACATAATAACCTCTTTCACATACGCAATATGATAAAGCAATATTAATATACTTAAGAAAAAAAAACTATTAAAATTTACCAATGTTGTTTCATAGCTTTTACACGAAATATACATATATCAGTTCAGTGACTTTGTATCGTATTTGGCACGTGTATAGCCAAACATAGATATAAAACAAACATATGTATTTTAATGTCAGCGTCCGTTTTTGTACGGTATACCTATGACTGTTTAGATTTATTTTAGTATAGTGAACAAACGATTTCAAAGCCAGGTTACTTTAATCTCGCATCCTATTATTATACATTATTTTTATAATTTTATACGTAGGTAATACAAATATAAGTTAATAATTAAATTTAAATTTTTATTTATAATGCTCGTTGTTAATTAAAACCAATATTAAAACAAATGTTACTGTAACTACTGATGTTGTACTTTGCGAATAATGTCAAAAATTTCAAGTAATTTTATTCAACCTTTTGTTATTTGATGTAAAGTTTTAGATATACAAAGGAAAATTTGAGTAGGCAATGATTTAAAATTCTAACGAATTGTTATACAATTACAAAAATTAAAAATAATGTCATAAACTTAGAACCACTTTATTTTTTATATAAAATTTTCAATTTACAAATATCCGTAACTCACAATTAACTAGTCATGCTACAGAATTTGCTATTAAAGATTTAAGATTATTTTAAATCATTGACTATTCATTCATGTGTGTATTATTTTTAATTTATTTATTATATTTACAAATTTACTACAACGTATTAATAAAATAAATTTTTCATTAGACTTTGCAATAATTTTTACCGGAGGACGAAACGAATTGATTCCGAAAGTTTATCAATAAATATTAAATGAGTTACATTTAATTACATCACTCGTATTGGCTGCCTTTTATATATATATATATATATATATATATATATATATATATCTTTCAGAACTTATTATTTAAAATAAACGGCTTTAGGATATAGTTTTGACGTACATCATCGTCATAAAAAATTACATAAATAATATTATTTACTGTAATGTTTAATGTCTGATGGAGTATGTGGAGTACGTCGAAACGTCGATTATTAATAAAAATTAATACAGAACTATATTTTAAAGCCGTTTTATTTTTATATATGTACATAGTTGTAGTTTGTTCTATTTTGTAAACGTTTATTTGAAAAAATCATTAATATTTTTTAAAATAATTCTAATAATTATAAAAATCAATATATTCTTTATTAGAGAATTTTACTATGTTTACACGCAAAATAAAAATAAATTAGCTTCTTTATCTAATAATTCGAATTAAATGGCTAAATTTTAGAGGATTTGTTTATTTAATTCGATAATAATTCCAATAACATTAGTTCTTTCATCAAATTGTCATTTTCAATAAAGTTTTGATAAATAATCAAAAACTACAGAAAAAAATCAATAAACAAAATTAAATAAATATACGATAAACTAAAAAACTATTTAATTACATTAGATGAATACATCAAATATAATTCATTTATTCTTAAATTAGATGTTTTACTATATTAAACATATTGAATATAAAATTTATTATCAACTAATTCAAATTTTTGTACAGTGACTGTTTACAGTGTGTTTAATAACAAATGACTAATTTAGCATTTTTAATATTTTGTATCAGAAAAATAAAGTTAATTATAAGTTACATATATTATTCGATCACACTAGTAATTGGAGTGGTATGATTGAGTGTTTTCCGTGAGCGAAAGTTTCCAAATAGTAGAAATAGAAAAGAATGTATGAGGGGTATTGTGAATGTGGATGAAGCCAACGTTACTTATCTGGATAGGAATGTTTGGAAAAAACTTATTTCGGGATAGTGGAAAGAGTTTGTGCCACATCCTTTTAGGTACATAGCATGATTGTGTACGTATATATATATATATATATATATATACATATATATATATATATATATATATATATATATATATATATATATATATATATATCTATGTAATGACAAATAATATCCATAATTTATTATTTTTTTTAATCGACAAAAAATATAAACGGAAAAAATCCCAATATATACATATTACAAATAAATTGCTAACAATTTTTATTAAACCGTAATATTTTTCTAATCGGGCAATAAATAAAACCAAAATAACAAATTCAAATAACCAAAAAACGTTTACCACTGCGAACAAAAGAACAGAACCAAGCGATTACAAACCACAAATATAAAAAAAATTAAATAAAAAATAGTTAGAAAAAGAAAACAATCGGTCCACCTGAGATCAAACAAGCTGTGCACATTGCATACAGTATACGGACTGATTCATTTTCAATGTCCTTGGTTACAAAAATAAACTATTCTTTTCTTTATTGAAATAATTTTGTACATAAATAAATATTTCGATTAATTTTTGTACAAAATAATCAAATTTAATAGTTAAGAAATGTAACAGAAAAAGTAGTTTGAAAAATAAATGTGCAAGTAGTTAGTCGAATATTATTGTGTGACAAATTATTATGTTATTAAATTTTTGACTTTTAAATCATAAAATCATATTTTACTTATAAACATAGAATCAAATTTTACAGTAAAAACATTTGACAGTATCCGATAAAAATGTGGAAAATATACTTGCTATACATATCAAAATGATGATACTAACAATTAGTTAAATTAACACCAACATTTTCTTATACTACACTGAAAAATTTTTTGCTGATGATCCAAGATTTTTACTTAATTAATTAATTCAAAAGTAAACGTGTTTTTGAACTTTAAACTCATGTTTTTCTAAACGAAATAAAAAAAATAATAGAAAACAAATAATAGTAAGTTAGAGTATAACTATTTTGACAATTTCGTATAAATTTATTTACTATTTAGTTTAGAAACATAGTATATTTCTGGCATAAATAAAATAGTAAAATTATTAATTATATTCAATTGAAATTTAGTTTTATTTTTAAAAAAAGCTTTTGAAATGGTTATACTCTTATATACTATTATTTTTTTCTATTAAAATTATTATTTTCATTAGAAAAACATAAGTTTACAGTTCAAAAACACATTTACTTTTTAGTTAAACGTAAAAACTTCGGATTTAAAGCAAAAAAAAATTTTTATAAAGTATAATTTATATTTATACACTAAAAAAATAGTGTCATTTTTTTTAACACTAAATTGCAAGTTAAACATTTTTTTTACTATATTCTATAAATTAATAGGATCATCCAGTAAAAACTAAAATTAGTATTTTTTAAGGTAAATCGAGACTTTATGCTAAATAAAATGATACGTATTTTTTTAAATGTTTATATTTGATGTCAATAATTAGTAAATTAAAATTAAAAACTAAACTCATTTAAATCGCATTTATATTGTGACGTCAGAAGACCACTGATTACAACTGGCTGAAGATGCAACTGTGGACTGAGAAATACTGATATGTCAAAATGAGGGAGGGCAGTGCGACAGTCGGCAGATTGAAATATTAAAATGTCAATAATGAAACTCAGAAATAAACAATTTATTTGATTTTATTTGTTGTTATTCAATCATTTTAGTATAGAACAATAAATTTCATTCATATTTTAAGAATATTAGATGTTATATACGCTGTTCATATATCTAATCATATAACCATAACAAAATTTATATGTGTCAGATTGACATTTCTTAACGTATTGAAGTTTGATACATTTTAACTTTTATACTACCATCTCTTTCTATATTATATCAATTCCTATATCTACATCTAGTTGTTAGTCGTAACTTAATCCAGAGAAAACCTAATTTAATCTTTGGTGTAAGTTTGAGCGTGTGACGTCACAATATGATGCGAAAATGAATGGATAAATTTTAGCAACCTTAACAATTTTTTTCCGTATTCGCTCAGTTTTTTCGAAAATTAAAAAATACTAATGTCTTATTTTTAACTCTAGTTTAACATATAAAAAAACTCAAATTTATTGTTTATTTAGTTTACTTAACAGAGACGTTGTAAATTAATCATCCTGTATATACAGCGATATAAACATCGAGTCCGAATATAGTAACTAAAACTTGTCAGAAGAGGACACAGCTATTTCGCTCTCATCGGAAATGCCCGGATACCGCAACTATGCGACTGATTTCCGGTTGACGCAGGCGCACCAAGGTATTTCCTGTGCATAGACAGTGCGCGCTGCTGAAAAAAACAAATGCAAGTCGTCGGACGGTGTCGTCGGTATCCGGACGCCTCCTGAGAGTCGACTAGATTTCGGTTCTTTACTCTTCGTATAGTTTTGTTTTATTTTTGTCTATTCGTAAATGCGATTGTCCATTTTTTCAGTAATTAATTAATGGATATTTGCGTTCATCGCAGTAAACCGTATAGCTTTAATCTTGGTTTTCTCAATTTATGCAATTTATTATTTTTGTTTTGTCAATGCTAGTTGATAGATGAATATTTATTCAAAGAATACATTTATTTTAAAAACAAAATATTTTTATTCTATATATACTTGATTATATTTAAAATAAAAAAAAGCAATAAGTTTAAGTTCAGTAAAAATTTTAATTAAAATTAATTAAAAAAAAACAAATTTTATATAAATCAGCGCTTTCACATTGATTGGTTATCTTTTTATTTATAAATTTGTATTATTGTTAATATTTTGTTTGTTAATTATTTTAGTATCTTCAAATTTTACATCATGAAAATATTCTAACACATGTTGTTAATAATTGAAAAACAAATATTCAAATAAATTGGCTATACGTACAGTTAAAATAAAATGCTAAAATTATGTTTTCCAATTCAGTCAATTTCAAAATTTGGATGTTTATTCAAAAGATAAATATTTAAAATAACTGTTTAATGTAAAGAATAGTAAATTTACCTACCTCTTTATCATATATATATACATATATATATATATATATATATATATATATATATATATATCAAAATTAATTTTTATCAAATTACCGTTGTACAATAATTATAATTATGTCAAATAATTATGTATATATATATATATATATATATATATATATATATATATATATATATATGAAATAATGCGCATTATGTAAAATGACACTTTTTTACGGTTGAAAACTAGTAAAAAGTAAAAATAATAAAAAATCTTAAAATTTTGCATGACAATTACTATAATTATTATTATTTATGTTTTTTTGATTATTTTTACTGTACTTTATTTATTTAAAATGATACATCTAGAAATTATTGTAAAATGAATGTAGAAAACAAACATAATTTCTAAATATTCTATTTGATAACACGAATGAAAACATTATATGTATGACATAATAAACAAAATATAGTAAAATAATTATCGATTCAATATAATTGTATGGTTTTCTTTAAACGACAGAATTCTTGATATTTCTAATACATATTAATTAGATCTTTAAATACGTACGTTTCCTTTTATATTGTAACAATTTTGTAAAAAAATCATATATTTAATTTATTTTTTTTTTTTAATAATTATAAAAGACATATTTCATTTTTACCTTAAATTTTAAATATTTTTAGGAATTATTAAAAAAATATATATATTTTTTATTCGTTTAATTATTTTTATTCTAAATTTTTTTATTTTTGTTCTTCATAACGAGAACAAAGTGAGAATCTCATTAATTAATTGCTAGAAATTTCATTGCGTCGTTGCAACCGAACGGTCGGCCATTGCAGGAGACGCCATCGGTGGCGTCGGCGCCGGCTATTCGGTGGCGACGCGTGTGCAACAATCCTTCCGTTGCACTTGCGCGCGGCGCCACTATCGCACCGAAAACCAGGATGTACGTCCATTGCTGGCTGCAGTCATCTAATGCGCCAGCTCAAGTTTTGTTTTACGACTTTTTGCCGCAAGTTTCGATTGATTCTCGAGGCCGTACACGTACAATATTATTCCATACATTTCCGACAACGCAATTCGCGAATATTTAACGCAATTTTCTCGGGGAAATTCTGTGATTAATTGTGTTTTATATTACTGGAAGAACCAGCAAGAATCCGCTCTTCAGATTGACAATTGTACGTATTCGATTTTGTTACTCTATACTGACTGACATATTGTGTGAACGTATGACGCACGATTTGGAATTGTTTCTGTTTTTATTTATTCAGTATTGGAATATAAATTGTCAACAATACGTCACATTTTTTTGCAATTTCGTACTGTCACTCGATTGCACAATATTTGTTAACGATGACTTTACTAAAATATTGTTGCAGTTATTATTATCTATCCATATAAATATTTCATTTATAAATAAACATTTATGAGCAATTATCAGGTGCTTTAATTTATAAATTCTTTGCTAATTTCATCAACTAATACTCGGAAATCACCTGCAAATATTGACATATTTTTCACATTTATTTATACTTACAATATTACAACAACAATTGTTGTATATGCAAAAATATTATGCAATATATCTGCATAAAATAAAAATTACCGTACAATTTATAAATCATTTTCTACAAAATATATTTTTTAGGTTAAATACAGCAAATTTTTGTATATATCATTTGGTTATACTAGCAACAAAATTAAAATAATGAGTAAAAAATAATATAATAATTGTATTACGTAGAATGCGCACAAAGTTTTAAAAAAATATGGCGACGCAATAGTGCCTCATCTAAAATATGTGCAAAATTTTCAACAAAATCTACTGGCTATGTATTGTAATTGTATTAAATTTTACTTACAAGTTACATAAAACATGCATTAATAAAAGTGCAACGAACTAGAATGCAGTAAAAAAAAAGTTTAACCTTAATGACAAATTAATTCTTGACAACTATTATTGCAAAATAAAATATCAATACCAGAAAATGTATTTATTAAAATCCTTACTTATATAACTTTTATCTACTTTTGAATACAAAACATTAGTAATGTTTAATAGCATTTATATGTAAAATGCGTCGTTTATAAATACATGAGTGCACACCCAAAAATATTCGATTTTTCTTGAAGTAAGTATGCAACAATTAATTAATTTGTTAATTAAAAACGCAATATATTTTAATTACGAATGTAATTACGAATTAATTAAGTTAAATCAAAATATTTTTTTCCAAGAATTTATAAAAATTAATTATTTTAGTTGATTTTTATACAAAAAGTTAAAATTTAATTAATTTTAATTACTTTTGATCGAAATATTTGATACAGTAATTATAATTATAACCGTATTAATATTTTTATTGATGCTTAATTGATGCAGTTAATAAATAAGATAATTGACTTAAATAATGACATATTAATAATAATTTTATTTAGTTAATTGTTTTTTATCTTGAGATTAATCTTGCGATTAAATCAAGTCATTTAAGCGAGTTGTTTTACTTTTATTTTAAATATTAATTAAGCTCTACTTAACAGTGTAACCGTAATATTTAAATAATAAATATACATTTGTTTTAAATTGAAATTCATTAAATATTTTAAATTGGAATATGTTATTAACAAGGATATAATATAATTCATTTTATAATTATTGTTGTTAATTAATTATATATCGTAAACTAAAAATATGTAAATAACATATGTAATAAGTTCTTTCAAATTTATGCAATTGCTAAAAAAAAATATTATTATTAAAAGTAATAAAAACTAGAATAAGGTTGTTAGACCAACATTAATTGATAATTTTATAATTGACTTAAACTAATTACTAAATCGCTAATTTATTGGAAAAGTCACAAATAATAAATTACAAAATTAATCGATTTATGACTAAGGTTGTTTCTGCAATACCTATTCGATAAATAAAATGAGTAATATATTCTAATTGCTTCTCGTATTACTATTTTTAATAATTACTCCTACATGACAAAAAATTACAAAAATACTTTAAAAGTAAATTTATTTACTCTGTAGATTTTCGTATTGAGGGAATAAATTTAATCTAATAGTATTAAAAAATAGCTATTATTATTATTATTAACAATAATCTTGCAGTAAATTATTGGGATATGATTATTACAGTATTCATTTTATATTTCCTATAGTATTTTATAAAAAAAAATAAAAATAATAAACAATGCGTTCAATTAAATTTATTTGCGTTCAAAAGAATATAGTATTGAATAAAAACACTTTCACATATTTGTAAACTTTCTAATGGCGTCTTAAAACTAAAAGTATATTTAACTATAAACAACGTCACAAAAGAAAACATTGAGTCCAAATCCAAATATAAAATGACAGATCAACACGACGATGTTATAAATAAAATCGATGCACTTAAATAAAATATTTCGACGTATACACCATATCGCGCGCGCACTGTAACATATATAGGCTTCAGTAATAAGACATTCATTATACAAGCGCTCGCATATATGTACCCTAACAGTAAGTTCTCAAACGAGTTAAAAGAATGAACTATACGCTCGATTAATCTAGAGTGCCATGCCCATGCCGTGATTTGCCGTAAATTACGACGGCGTCTTCAGTTATTTTACAATCGATAAATCAATCGAACTGATCGTAAATCAATACGATATGTTATATGATCGCCGATATAAGTTATTATATCAATCGTATTTATACGCAGAGATGTATTCGTTTGGTTTTAACTGCTGCTAATGCAATGCGTTCTTTTTTTTATTTCTTTCAGATAAATATAGTTACAATTTTATTATATGTGCTTTTTTTTGTTCTGACAACTTTATTGGAAAATTTTTATGATACAATGTGTTTTATATATTCGGATTTTTATATGTTTATTTGTAAAATTATTAAATTGTATATTTTTAAATTTGCAAGTTACTATAACTTTATTTATATGTATGTTAAATGATACATTGATAATTAAAAAGATATATTGGTGTTTAATTTGTATATATGAGTCGTATAGATGCAAAACTCACTATTTGGTAAATTTTATGTTCTAAGATATTTGCAAAAAAACTGTTATAGCTGGGTGTAATTGTATTTTGATGATAAAATCTTGTTACTAGATAGCACTTATTAAATAAGTAATGCCATCTAATAACAAGATTTTATCATCAAAATACAATTACACCCAGCTATAACAGTTTTTTTGCAAATATCTTAGAACATAAAATTTACCAAATAGTAAGTTTTGCATCTATACGACTCATATATAATATATATATATATATTAAAACTCACAACTCAAAAATCTTGATTTTTGAGTTATTACAATAAATAAATTAAGTAAATATTACCCTATTAATAACATGTGTCGATATTATGAGATGATCAATAAATTTTACTAAAATTGAAGTAGAAACGCCTAAATTTTAAAAATCTCGCATTTTAGAGTGCTCAATAGCCAATGGCAACGCTAGCGGGCAGTCCAAGGAGGCCGTGGTCCCCCAAAATATATTTTGACCTACGAACCTCGCCCCCCTCCCCCCTCCCGGATAAATTTTTAAAAAATTTGGATTATATAAATTGTATAAATTTTGATAGATTAAACATATGTATAATTTGTGAAAAAATTTGCAGTAGTATATACCAGTGTCTAATGCATCTTACGAGATTATTTTTTTAAATAATTTAGGGGCGAGAACTAAATTACTATAAAATAGTTTATAATAATAATAATAATAAATATTGAAGTTATCACTTTAAATAAAAGTAGAAGAAACATGGTGAAAAATGTTTCAGAACTCATTATATTAAAATAAAGCGGCTTTAGGTTGTAGTTCTGTATTAATATTTAGTAATAATCGACATTTCGATATACTCACCGTACGTCAGGAAAAATGATATAAATAGAAGAATTAGATTACTATTTTCGATGTATTATATTTATGTAAAAATCATTCACAAATGATAAGTAAGAACAAAATAAATTGATGGTTTTTAGCTTTTCATTCAAAAATCAGTACTCAGTTTCATAGAAAAGTGTGTCAAAAAAAATTCTAAGCTCTGCGCCTCTCCCCCACCCCAATAATAAAGTTTTGCGCCGCTACTGTCAATACTACTTCAATGTTTGTTTTATAAAAATTAATAAAAATATAAAATATTTACAAATTTTTTTATTAAATTAGTAGAAATTTATTTGCAATATGTACTTACATGTTTTAAAAGAGTTCGAAAAAACAAAATAACTTAGGACTTCATCAATCTTAAATTCAATCTTGGATACGCTCTAAGAATATATTATTCCAACCTCTTTTGTTTATGAAAAAGTGCTTTTATTTTTCACTTTAAAATAAATTTTTGCATCTACCTTTTATCGAATATAAATAATATCTCTATTTTTGATATATATTTTTTATATTTAATATAAAATTCGAATAAACTATTTAAAATTACTTTAAAGTAACTGTAAGTAAACAGCAAAAGTAATTTTGACAAACATTACTTTTAACAGTAAGGTGAGCATATGTCACTAAATCTTTTAATAAAATAACTTTTTTGTTTACACAATTAATTTTTTATGTAAAACTCATTTTCCAAAAATTAATGATAATGAATATAACTGAATATTAATTTACGCAAATAAAGAGCCTTTATATTTAATAATTGAAAATACATTTTAACATTTTTTTAAATATACTCTTTAATGTAATGTAATATATACACTGTGTTATTATTTATAATGACTGGTAATTTCTTTTAAATTAAAATTTTGTTTGTAACTTTGGTAATTATACTGTTAATAACTTTTTAGTTTATATATTAAACAGACTTTATTCGACTAGAAACATGCGAAAAAACTTTCAACTCTGTATTTTTAAAGTACATCAATTAAACTGTCTGATTTTTAAGCGGAAGTTGCTAATGAATTCTTATTTTTTTGTAAACATAAAAATCAAATTCTATATACTTAACATATAAATAGAAGAATTGGCTATATTCAGACAAAAGATACAACAAAACAAAAACATATACACTAGTATGTATATAGATGTTTTTGTTTTTGTTTTGTTTTGTGTCTCACGACAGTGTTTAAAATAACATGGGGTAACCTTGACGGGATAGCTAACCTATATTTAACGTTTGTTAAAGCATTTTAATAATATTACTGAAGAAGCAGTTTCTGTTGAACAAAAATTTATATGCATATATAATTATTTCTACTGAACTGACTGTGAAACATTTAAAAGTAATATTTAAAATATATTTGTTCATATATTTCAATTTATTTAAAAAAAAATTATATTGAATTTTACAAGAAATTTATAATCTGATTTATCATGGTCGAAATATAAAAAATTATACAGAAACGATTTTATTATTTTATACCGTTATCTCAATTATTAAACAAATAACTTTTAAAAAAAAATAGAATAAAAAATGAAATATTTTATATTCATATATATAAGAGTAATGCAGATTGGCAAATATTTAAAACTACTATCATTTTAAATGCTTTTATTTTGTAACAAAAACCAAAATAAATAAATGTATAGTAGTGAGTATAATTAAAAATTTAATTAGTCTGTATATATTCAAAAATTATAAACATGTTTAAATATTTTTTTAAAAAAATTACCAACACTGCACAAATAACAAACTGTGGCCCGTAACGTAAATTAATGCAGCCCGCATACAAATTTAAACATATAATTATATGAACAATTGCTGTATTTTTGTGTGAAAATAACATTCAAAATTAGCTTTTTCCATCTTGCGGCCCGCTAGATACCATATGGATAGAGACCCATGTGGCCCTGGACAAAAAAGGATAACATCGATGTCATATTACTATACGACTTTGTTTCATAAAACTTCGATGGATATTGAAATATTTTTTTGATTTGTCTATTACGATAAGTAATATTACTATAAAATTAGTTATAAAATTTGCAAATATATCACTGTTAAATGAGTAACACACACGTTTCATACAAGAAAATTTTACTAAAATAGCTTTCATCCTATTTATATAAAATTTGAGGATCCATTCTTTTTGTACAACAAAGTTCTGTGATGTGACAGAGGTATATCACATCTTTGACAGCCAACTTGATAAAAATCTTCATATAAAAAAATATATATTTTTATTGTTACTTCTCATATAACAGTATATAAATTTTTGAACATTTTAGATTTTGATTTTAAAAATAAAAAAAAAAGCTTTAGGTTTAAGTTTTGAATACATTTTATTTAAAAATTAATGTTTCTATATACTCTACCTATATCGTCATCAGGAAAAAAATACATAGAAAGAGGTTACTAAAGCTTTTTTATTTTAATGTAATGAGTTCTGAAAGATTTTTTACTTTGATTTTTAAGTATATTTTTTTAATATTATAAATAAACTAATTCGATAAATAATTTACATATTTCTTAAATGTACGTATGTTATATATACCACGAAGTGGTCAATTAAAATTTCTTTAAACGTATTTCTTTGTAGTTTTAATTAAAGTTTTATTCAAAACTACATAAACTTCTGCATATATTTACATAATGTAAACTTAACATACTCAACAAATAATATATTATAATATTATAATTATAATTTGTAAAAATCAAATATTTTTAAATATAACTAACAGAAGTCTCCACAATAAAAATCTTTTAGTACTTTAGTCCACATTGGACATGCGTTTCTAATCGAGCACCTCGCATTACGTAAAAACCAAAAACAGCGAAGACAAGAAGACATCGGCGTGCCCTCGCCTGACAGCTGTTCACATCCGAAAACGCGCTCAACCGAAACACATACATATACGGGATGTTTGCTCCTATACGCATCGCGTACGCCGCGGCAGAAATTACGCACTGACCGACGCAATTTGACATAGTCCGACACAGATCAAGATTTTTCACGTTGTACCTTTTAGCAAATGCGTTGCTTGCTTTTTTCTGAATAAGGTATTTTTTCCGACTGGTTTTTGTACACTGCAAGTTGTAAAATTTAAAGTCATCACTGTTGTAATTTTATGATTATTGTAGCGCGTTTAATGAAGGCCAAATTTTATTATTATTCATTTGGTTTTTTTTTGCAATTTAGCCTCATTTGTCTGATTGAATGGAATTTTATAGGTGAAATAAAAATGTACGTTATTGCAAAACAAATTTGCAACAGCTGTAAATATTTCAAATATTCTGCAATTATTCAGCAGTAATTTATTATGCGGAAATAATATTTATTCTGTAAAAATTTACTTACAAGCCATAACTAGGCTATTATGTGTTTCCAAATTTGATATATAAAAAAAAGTAAATTTGTGATTAAAAAGTGTGAATTTAATATTTCTTTTTGATAATTAAATGATGCTTCTCATAACTGAAAATGTATTAAAAGATATTTAAAAAAAAATATTCAAATATTATTAGCTGTTTTATGTATTGATAGCAATAAATTAAAAAAAAACTAATTTGTACTGATTTCATTAAAAAATTATATTATTTTTACTTGTTAAAAAGATCTTATTATTATTTTCAGCTTACAGCTAGAAATAGTATACATTTTAACAAAGTAAAAAAATATTGCAGAATTTATTATATTAAAATAACACGGCTTCAAGTTCTAGTTCTGTAATAATTTATTAATAAACCGACGTTTCGACGAACTAAACGTGCGTCTTCATCAGGAAAAAACGTTAATTTATCAATAAATTATTATACAGAACTATATAGTACCTAAAGCCGTGATATTCTAGTATACATTTTGTTTTAATAGAAACTCATATATTTTTATTTTCTAATTCAACTTTATAAACTTACTAATTAAATTTACAAAACTAACTTAATAAGTATAGCTATTTAATTTATTTTATATAAAATCAGAATATCAGAAATTTAATAATAATTTTTATAAGTATAATTTGTTAGTCGATTTCTTGATTGTTCCATACGTCATTTTTGGTCAAATTGAGTTATTACAAATTTTGGCAATATTTGTTTGTTTTCTATCTATTTTAACAATCATGAATGTTATAATTTTAATAATTTCAGAAATATAAATTTTAATTGGTTCCATATTCTTGCTATAAACAATTTAGTTCATAAACTTTGAACAGTATTTTCTCGAAAGTAAAGTTTTGTGATATGGAACAAACAAGAAATCAACTGACAATTTTTTTAAATATTTTGAATTTTCGTTTTTATTTTTTTTTATTTTAAATAACAACTTATTTACTTATGAGTAAGGTAAAGTAAAATAATAATTTTATTTTACAGACAAATGTTATATTAATTTAATTGTAGAAAAATTATGTGAAATATAACTTTTTCTCAAGAAAATCATCAGAATTTTCTTCGAAAAAGTAGTGATATACTTATTTATCTAGTTGCAAAAGTAAATAAATTTTTCCGCGCTATAACGAATGTAAGAAAACTGAAACATTTTAGCTAGGCATAATGCCAAAAATTTACCTGTAGTTTATATTATAGAGATATTACATTACTTTGTATATATTCTTTTGCATGCCAGCATTGCCAACTATTTCAAGGCGGTCGTTATATTTGTCAAGTAATTAATATTTAGCCATATTAAATTTTTTGCATATTTTGTATTTTTGTATTGTTATAAAATTAAACGCAAATAATTGTACAAAATTATTTCTATAATTTATCTAAAAATTTAAGTATTGAAAATTCTCTAAAGATAAAATTAAATTTATAAGAATTGAGTAAGAAAAAGGTGTTTGATTAAGATTTTTCAGATTGTTGAAGAATCTTCACAGACAACAAAACTAAAATAAAAAAGCTATTATTAAATTCTTAACGAGAAATGCTTTTTAAAAGAATATAGCAGCAAAACAATTGACATGTCATGCTTGAAAATTTTATATTTCCGAATCATTTCATCTTACTTTTTCTTAGAAATTTTCAAAATAGTTTTTATTTTTAAATTCATATTTATTGTAACTCTACTAAATTTGAAGTATATTTTCCTAGTAACCGGTCATTATTTGTTTATTTTGTCATCTCTATTACTTACCATATATAAAACGAGTCAGTGTGGTAGCTGAGCTTGTTTAAGCATTAGGTAGCTACTATCAAATGTAATACTGAGAACGATGGTTTAATCCCGCTGGCCGGCATTTCTGTTCGTCGTAAAGTAAAAAAATGTCACAAGGTCCAGGCATTAATTGAACAGAATTGAACACATCAGTCTGATCAACTGTTTGTCTTAAAACATGAGTAGTTTAGATTACTGGTCGGAACTCGTCGCTGCTCTACGCGAACACACGGCTTGCAGTTTCGAAAAAGTGTCACAAAATAAGTACTTCGGTATTTAAGGTTATAGCTCTTCTAGGGCTGTCGTACCAAATTTGATAAATATTATGTAAAACAAATCATTAAAACCAATGTTATAAGACTTCATAAAATTATTGCTACGTTACATATTACAAAATTGCAAAATATTGCATGGAATACCAAAATTTAATAATTTATTTTATGAATACAAGGATTAGTCTATATAACTATTTCTGTTCTTTTCTACTTAATAAAAATGACATAATCGGTCAATTGAAAGTTATTGAGAAGATTCGAACCGTTTAGAATTTCATTACTTTGAAATCACATTTTTGTATCTAATCTTCATAATTTATTCAAGAAGTAAATTTCATTAATATATGTATTTTTAATAAAAATTTTCGGAATCTAAACTTCATTGCGTAAGAACAAATTTAATTCAATAAATTTTAATTAACCTAAAAAGATAATAACAAACCATAAAATAAATAGCTTAACCTCACTTCTAAATGCGAAACTATATTTAACTGATCTTGCCCAAAAAGACAATAATACATAAATTTAAATCATCTGATAATTAAAGTGAATCCTATTATAAGATATTTATCGTTTTATTTGATGATTACAGATTTTAAATTTAAAGAACCTGAGTTTTATATATGCTTAATTTATTCGATCCAAACACTAGGTATACAGGTTTTTTGTGTGTGATAGCGTATTTAGAAAATAAGATTAATAGATTTGAAAAACTAATAATTTATGGGATCGTTTAGGCAAAAAGCGTTTATATTCGTTAGCGATTCTAAATTTAAATAAAGTTCTTGTTTTTTTCAATCTGCATTTTAAAATACTGTTGAAAAATACCAACAAATACATTTCAAATAAAACAAATAGTTGTAATTTTAATAAATCAAACATTTAATTTTTGCACTAGTGTTGTCATACGTACTTACAGCCACTATTGATAGATCGCCTAAATTGAATTTACTACACTTCAACAAGTTTTTATAGCAAACGACAAAAATTATAATACTATTATTGTAAGTTAACGTGTGCGGTAAGTAAAAAACTCTGTATGATTTTTCATATCTTTACTTAACATAGTAAAAAATCTTTTAGCACTTATTATATAAAATAAAACGGTTTTTTTTCCAAATTTCTTCCATTTCGGAAATATTTTCTGAATCATAACGCATAATATAATTATTAAATAATAATTCTCCTTTTGTTTTGTCAATTTATAAACGAAACAGTTGTTTATTTATTTCATTATGCATCCTCAGTACTTGGTGACAATCACGAAGTATTGAAGATACCATCTACGATATATGTATAGCGAAACGTCAGCGACGAAGATAGATCGACCACGGCATATCAGCCCAGAAAATTCTAAAAATTCAATAATATACTATTATTTCAAATCTCAAATAATTTTAATAATTTCTGACAATATATCTAATCTTCTCGATTTGATAAGGAAATTTTTAAATTTCAAACGGTTGATTTGCTTGTAATTTTACTGCAAATTAGGGTTTTCCACGAAACAGAAAATCTTTGAAAACTAAGAGTTCTGCTTATTGAGTATATATAAAGTTTACAATGAACATAGTTTCGTAATAAGTACACTTGCATTCCTAGAATTTACTTTTGTTACGGTTCTACCTGCAATCTACGAGTTATAACTCAATATTAATTCTGGAATTTTTACATTAAATAGGAATTAAATTAAAAATTGCTATTTTCTTTTTAAAAGTAAAACAGTATTTATTTTGAATACTTCTTAGAATAATTATCGGATAATTATTTTAATTATTTGTTCTTTAAAAAGAAATAAGTTAACATAAGGTACTAGAAAATCTTTCAGAACTCATTATATTATAAAAAAACGGCTTTAGGTTCCAGAAATAAGTTAATTAACAAATGCAAATTTTAATTATAATCTTTTGTAAGTATTTCTATTAAATAGAACAAGTATGCACTTTGAATTCGGAATAGCTTATAGTTGAACAACAAGCGCCAATCGCGAAAACAAAACAGCATCAGCGGACAACTGAACGATGTATCCATGGCGCGAACAAGTTCGCATCACGACGAATGCTCGACATTGGAATGAGTAACCTTGCACTCGCTAGCCGCACCAGAGATTTCTGTGTGCTATTTATAAAGTCGCACCGCGGTGTTTGATTTTTTTTTTCTTTTTGCTTTCTGTTTCGTCTTGTTTCATTTTATTTATTCGCCCGATCTTTGCTTGTGCATAGGACGTTAGGTTCTTTGCACGGTTTGCAACATTAGCTATATAGCCAGCTTGAGTTTTGTAAGTAGGCGGTATTCGCACACTGACACCACAGTCAAGAGTGTAAGATTATATATCAAAAATCTTACGGCTGTTTCTATCACCAACACGACGATTGTTTAGTTGTGATAACTGTGGAATGAGGTACACTTTGCATTGTATTGAACAGTGGTACTCAAATTGTCAGGATAAAGCTTCTAATTAATTTTTTTATAAAATTTATATTTTTTTATGCTAACTAATTTATTTAGACAAATATATACAACAAATTATATATTTTTGAATTATTTAAAAAAATTCTTTTTCTAATAATAATTTTTTTATATACAAGGTGTCTCACGACGAGCTTATGCTATCCGTATTTTAAAAACCATATAATATTATGTTACACAATTTTTTGATATATAGGGGTATTGCGATATGCTCCGTTGAAGTAAAATATATGTTAGATAAACTAACACTATTTTTTAATGTAAAATTCATTAAAACAGTAAAAAATGAGGGTTTCTATTTGAAAAGAAAAATAAAATTTTAATATTTTTTTGAACTTCAAGTTTGCAACAATATTCTAGGCATATTTCTAAATAGTTTTAATATATTTTTTTGTTTAAAAAGGTAGCTCAAAGCTTCCTTCATAAGACCCCGTTTACAAATTGCAAATATTTGATTACATTCTTGAGATACGAACTCTGAAATATGTGGACGATTTCAAACAAAAAATCAAAAAAGTTGAAATATACCGAAAACAGTTGAACTAATGTAAAATATTTTTAATCTCGTATCATATGTATGTAAAATTTAGTCTTAAATTCAATGATAATAAATTTGAGTACATTATTAGTACATTATAAATTTAAAAATGGTATTTTATTTAAAATAAGGAAGTTAAGGTTGATTTCCGGTTAAACTAGAAGTAACATCTTATTACCAATATTTTACTTCAACTGAGCATATCCGAATACCCCTATATACCAAGTTTATGTAACATAATATTATATACATAGTTGTTAGAATACGGATAGCGTAAGCTTGTCCTGAAACACTTTGTATGTTTTATTTAAAAAAACGTAAATTTTCTGTTGTGACTCAAAAACAATAATATTAATAAAAAAATAATAACTTTTTTTTATAACATTAAGAACCGATTTTATAAATATCAAAGTAAATTATAAACTAGCAGCTTTACAAGAAAATTTACTAAACAAATAAATTTACTACATTGTTTCACAACGAAAAATTTAAATAAATGACTTTTGAGAGATGTAACTACTGAGAATTTTGACATTTATCAAAATAACTTTCAATATATTCAATAAAAATAAATTTATTTTGTTGGTTAGGAAACCGCCACGCCGGGCATAAATTTTATTAAAATATCTAATACGGTATAAATATTTTTTTTCTATTTTTGTAAATAACGAAATTATAACATAAAATAAAAATCGACTAAATTATAATTTTTGCGAATTACTCACAAACAGGTAGATCAATTAAAAAATTGATTTTGCACCATTCTAATTATCTCAAAAAGTTAGCAAACTTTTCCATATCACTAGCATTATCACCATAAAGAAATAAAAGGCCAAGGAAAATTTATTATCATATACTATATCAAATTTCAAGTAAATAATGTAACTTTTAACTAAAATATTGGTTTGAATTTAACCACTTGACGCTTACCCCCGAATTAAACTCGGGTACACAAAACTAACAATTTGGGCTTGGAGATAATGTATCGCCTAAAATATTTTCTTGTTTTACATATTTCTTTCACTTTATTATTTATGTAAAATATCAAAAAAATAATATGCAAAAACAAAAAAATAATATGTCAATCAAAAATATATGTACTAGTAAGATTTTTTTCTTAATTAATATACTGTTCCATTAAAATGAAACGGCTTTAGGTTCCAATTCTGTATGAATATTTATTAATTATCGACATTTCGACGTACGTCTTCATTAGGAAAAAAGATATAACTGCAGATTAATAAGAGAAACAATAGAAATTTATTAAAAAAAAAAGGAATTTTAAAAAAGGCACCCAATGAAATGTAGACAATGTTATAAGCTTCCGGTAACCGCAACCTTCTGTGATTTTATTTCCGACCTGGCGGGCCGATTAAGTGGTCATACTTTGTAGTACAATTTTCCAGGAGTTTTTGGAATAAAAAAATTAAAAAAACGAGTTTTACCCTATATAAGTAAGTATAAAGCAGGTAATTCAACATGATACTTTGGAAAAATTATATTTCCTACACACAAAACCATGGCAAAGAAACACCATCGCAAACTGGGGCCGGGCCGGAGGACGCCCTTATCCGGCTAGTCCCTTTATTAAAAAAAAAAGATAACATCAATCATTGTAAAGGCACTGATTTCAATAAAATTTAGTTTTCATTAATTACAAATTTATAAATTTTATGATTTAGTTACTTATTTTGTTATCTAGTAACTTGTTTCTATGTTCTGCTATTTATTGTAAATGTCATTTGTATATTTTTTCCTAATGAAGACATACGTTGAGTTCGTCGATTATTAATAAATATTAATACAGAACTAGAACCTAAAGCCGGTTTATTTTAATATAATGAGTTCTGAAAATTAATATACTGTTCGTTTTTCTACAGACAAATATTAACAGATTTCATATCAACAGAGGAAATTTATGTATATCTATATTTCCAGATTCTGTGAGTTAATAATTATTACAGTCACATGTTATTTTCCTTTGTTTTGGGTTTATTTGTAATGTCAAACATCTAATTTATAACGACTGTATGTTCCATGTTTAGAAACTTCGAAATAATCGCTACATCAATGTTTTCAAATTCTATAGCTGCGGTTGCCAACGTAACAGCGCGCGCGAGAGTAAATAATATCGTCGTTCAATTGTCTTTCAAGACAATTGCTTAATTGTTTCGAGTTGTTTACTTACTTGATTTTAATTTAAATTAAAGTCTTGTCAACAAAACAGAAACATAATCGTGTTTATAATCAGGTTCTTTTTTATGTATTTGTTGTCTGCTGTCGACGTGCATGTTTTACGTACATACATATATAGATATGTGAAATTTTATAATTACAGTATTTTAAACGGAAAAGTGACGGTTCTGATTAGTTTTTAAAAAAGAATTATATGAACATACTTGACGAACCACAAGAATATGCAAATTAGTAAAACATTTAATAAGCCCAATTAAAATTAATTATTTTAATTATAAATAATTAATATGTATTACATTAATGTCTCGATAAAATTCAAAACATTATATTATGTTTGTTATAATTATTTTTTTTAAAACTACCTTAGTTATAAAAAAATCTAAATTTTATTATAATAAGTTCTGAAAGATTTCTTACTACACTGTAAAAAATTTGGTATACGTAAATTTTCTGTAAAAATAATACAATTTTGTAATTTTAAGTAAAATAATTATTAATTATTTACCATATTATATAAGTTGTTTTACCGAAAAAGTAAGTAACTTACATAAAATTTACCTATTTTATATTCATATTGTGTAAAAATTTATTTCTATCTGTAATTTAAAAAATAAAACATTATAATTTTGTAATTTCGCGTTTTTTATTAATTTTAAATATCTATTAATAAGTATATGTAGGAAAATTAAACATAAATTTGTAAAAATTCTTAAAAAATGAAAATATTCATGGCGCCAAAACAAAAACTAGCCAATATAAATATATGAAATAAACGCTTTGAATTGGGTGTAGGCCGGGCGTGCAGGTCTGCGGTCACAGACAGACAACGCGGATCAAAGCCAAGCGAACGCAATGCGATGACGATTGTCGCAAAAAATGTGCATCTTCTCCTATCTGTTATTCCCGCCCACCCGCGCAAATAAATTCTATGTATCTGCTTTAAGCCGGTCACACACTGCTAGACATTCAAAACAATGTTTCTTTCTAAGTTTCATCTAAAGAACACTGAACTCAGAATCAGATAATGTTTTCCAAACAGAATTAAACTGACTAATTCAATTAGTTGAACTTACGGTTTTATTTAATTTTATTTTAAAATTTACAAGGCTTTCCGAAATAGATTTGTTGAAAAACATCAAAAATTTATATACGTATTATTTAAATCATGTATGTAAAGGCAATTTTTTTAATAGATGTGTTACAAAATAAACAAGTGAACACTCGTGATCGCGAATCACAGTGTCGAAAAAGTGACTAAATGAACGACACAAAATAAGTACTTATACTTGAGAGCAAGGCTCTTCTAGAGCTGTCGTAACAAATATGATAATTATTTTGAAGAAGACAATAAAACTATTCTCGAAAATTAAATAAATAAAATTATAAATAAAGGTGATTTTTGACTAATTGTAAGAAGGAAATTACTAATCCAGTATTAAAAATGAATAACATTCACATCTCTTTTGTTTAGGAAAAAGTTCTTTTATTTTTTTGCTTTAAAATAATTTTTTACTTCTACCATTCTACCTCTTCTACCTCTTTATCAAATAAGAATAGTATTTCTATTTTTGATATATTTTTTTATATCTAATATTATAAAATTCAAATAAACTAATTAAAATTGTTTAATAAGTTATTTTAATTAAAGGTTAAAAGTAATTTTGATAAAAATCACTTTTAAAAGTGAGGTGAAAATACGGGCCATTGATTTTTGTCTGTATTTAACTTTAACTGTTCCTAAACATAAAATCAGCTTAAACGTTGCTCCATTTTACTAGATTTTATTGTATGTAAAATATCGATCTATCGCTTTAGAACGCATATAATTAACCCTTCGTACCCACACTGGGGTGTGACATACCCCAACAAAAATGTTTTCTACTGTTTCTTTTTTATCTTTCGATAAAAATGTATGGCACAAAGGTGTAAATAAAGTTAATAGTCTTTACTACTTACAGCCGTTTTTTCGAGCTCAGTGCATACATGGTACCCAATTTACGAGCTTGACAAAATACACTGGGGTATATTACACCCCAGTGTGTGCTTTGCGTTGTATATTTTATTCTAGTGTTTTTTTCTGACAATTATTTTTCACACAGGTTAGTTGTATTAATATGTATTTCTAAATTTTAAAATTCTAATTTTACTTATTATAGTTATTTGCGCGCACAGTTAACAGACTCATTTTATTTCCAAAATATTTTGTACATATAAAGAATAAAGTATTAAATTTTACAATAATATAATTTGCAGGAACAAGTAATTATAAGATATTTATTTTCATGTTTGTGAATACAGCAGACCAAAGACAGAAAGACCAAAAATGTGTGTAAAATTTGCCATTTGTCTATGTGTGACGAACACAGAGCAATGATTTGTACCGATTGCGCTGACTAAAAATTCAACAAGTTTCGTTGTTTGGCTAACGTCACTAAATGTTCATATTAATAAAAATTTTATATAATTAGAATTTACAATTATTTTTTATATTATTGTACCCATTAGTTTGGTTTTATGTTTGTTTTTAATTGCTATTACATGTAATACTTTGAGAACCTGTTTTTATTTGTTTTGTTTTAAGATGATATAAATAAAACCTTTTGAACATCATGTATATTTATTTATTTTATTAAATATAAATTACACTTGTTAAAAACAAGTCTACTGAATAAAAACATATGGTTATTCTGAAATTTTATCTAATTTCTAATATTGTGTGGCCCGATATTTATGTGGGGTGTAGTACACCCCTGTGTGTGTTGCGAGTAACAAAAATATAAGTGTGGGTACGAAGGGTTAATAGTGAATGCATCTCATCGCATCGCATCGGCGTGGCGTGGCGGACGGACGGGCGATATTGAATCCGGCGCGATTTGCAGGTCGTATCGGGCAGAGCACAGAGCAAAAGGCAGCCTTGTCGCCGTGGCTGGGGGCCGAACGGTTCGGCTCAAGGCCAGACGCGCGACGCGGGATTACCCAGCCGGCCAACGACCCGCCATCGACACCGCCATTCGCCATTCGCATCGCCCGCTCGCCAGCTACCACGGCTCGGTTCCGGTTCACGGTGTTCAACCGGGGGCCCCGAGATTCGCGACCGCCGCCGCCACGTCATCAACATTGCACCTACATCGTGCCCCGATCTTGCATGCGAATCCGCGCGTAAACGGATATTTAAATGATTATAGGTAGTCACTTGATGCGAAATAGTCAATGTTTGTTCTATGATTCAATGCATTGTACACTGACCTCAGCCTGTTTCGACTCAAATCTCATTCACAATATAATTATCACGATTTATTAAATTTATTAAGAGACATTAATAATTTCAATTTTCGGCTACAATACAATCAACAACAACTTTTTCCATAATTTAGTAATGCACTGAAACACAATAAATTCGTGATAAGTAGGTTTAACAGCAAATACATTCTGATATTCCATTCTTCTTTCTATAGCATTTTTCCAATTTACAAACTTACTGATGATCGTACTTGTGAATTTTAAAATTAATTAAATCTGAAATAAATACATCTAGTACTAAAAACGCACTTTCTGATTTCTATATAAGTAGAGCCATCTTAACAGCTTTATAGGACCCTGGGTCAACCAATGTACTGGGGCCACTACGATAACCAGAAATGACTTTTTATATTACATAGAATTAATTTAAATGTCAAATATATTTTTGTTAATGGCAATTCAATTCACATACACAGATTTGCATGACGCCCCTATGCTTGTGAGGCCTCCGGGCAAGTACCCAGCGAGCCCATACGCTAAGACGGCACTGTGTATAAGACGCGTAATTTTTTTTAAACATACGAAAAACTACTTTTTAAAATTTTAAAACAATTTTCTGTAAATTTATAAACATAAAATTATCAATCTGCCATTACCAAAAAATAGTTTATTGCCAGCTAAAACAATGATCTGTCAGATATATTTTTCACAACAATTTTTTCAAGTAGAAAAAATAGTGAATAAAACTGATTATACATGTATATATGAAGAACAAATTTCGTTACTATAATAATTTTAGAACCTATTGCAAATCTAAACTAATTTTTTTTTACATTAAAGTATATTATGCTTTATAATAAAAATGAAGTAAAAAATATTATTTTAGTTTTTATGGTGACATAAATAAACTAAAATGATGAATATTTATTTATTCAAAACATTATTATTTCTATAATATCTCTGAAGAAATATTAAATGACTCTTATAATTCATGTTGTTATTAAATATTTTTAGTACCATTATTTGTTTAAAACAATCAAATAATAATTTTGAATATAATTATTATAATAACAAAAACTTCATGATAATTTTTAATTTAATTTCATTGATATTTATGTTTGATATCGCTTTAAAAAAAATTAAGATTTAAAATATTGTAGCACTGTAATAAAATAAATAAAACAAGTGTTGGATAATGTGTTTCGAATCAAGACAAAAACAATAACTTGTCACATACGGGTTGCGTTACACAATTCTTCTTATGTAGAACATTGTTACTTACAATTGTACGAGCTTGTAAAACTCATGTTTATTGCACCCTGATATATGACAACAATTCAATCTTATAAAAAAAAGGTTTGATAACTTTATTACAATACTTATAAACTAAATCATTTTAGCTTGTCTTTTTATTATTATTTTTTTCATAGAGACTAATAAATTTATTTAAAAATCTATTCATTTATTAAATATTTGATTAAATAACGTCGAACATATTTTATCAAAAATACATGTAATTATGAAATAATTTAACATTTATAATTGAAACTTTCACAAAATGCAATGGGCTTTCAATAAAATTTACTATTTTAATGCGTGTTTTGGGTGCCACGCATTTTGCTTTCTGTGAGTAACATTTTAGCGTTTATCGAACAGTGCAATGTGTGGCGAAATTTAAATAAAAATAATATTATAAAAAATCCCAAAACCACACTTAAATAAGTGTGATTTTGGGATTTTTTATAATATTATTTTTATTTACTAACATCTGTCAATGTATGTCAGTTTATCGAGTAGCGTTGCCGTATGTTATGTTTACATTTTGAAATTTAAATTAAGATAAACATTATGGTTGTGAAATATTGTTTTATACCAATTTATAATAATAATTCAAACATAGAATATTTTTTAATATATCAGCACAAATTGAAATACGTTGTTTTGATTTTGACATAACTGATATAGGCAATACTGTTTTATTTTTACCGCAAGAGGCGCTGCGTACTTGCTGATACACTATTACGTCACGACGAGAAAATTTAAATTTGACATTTAACTTTCAAATTTATTTTCTTATTTATTATAAATAATTTTGCTTCGAAACATATATTTACGTAGTTATTATGTATATTGTAATGTATACATATAAAAATTTAATGTACAACAACCCCCATTTTAATTATTATTATATTATTACTAAATGTAATAATAAAATTCTAATTTTTTGGCAAAAATAAAACTGAAAAAATAGTAAAAATATAAACAAAGATGTCAAGGTATTACACTATATAATAAAGTTTTTTTTTTAAAAAAAAAAACATAAAAGGTAACAATTTTATCAATTAAATTGTCTGAATTTTTTTTTTAATGAATTAACAAACATTTATATAATTATTTTCTTTATAATTACAATTTAATTTTCCTATTTTCGTTATACACTTTTCACAAAAAATAAAATTTACATCAACCACATATAAACCATATAAAAAATTAGTTTTCTAATGCATAAATTAACTAATTAAATTTTATAGTGCCTATAAAAATTAATAAAAAATACTTTTACATTAATGACTGTATAAAAATATACTAGCTCCTAAGCTAAACCAATTTTATTTCGCAAATTATGATAAATTCAACTTAATTACTTTTTGCGGAAAAATAACACCTACTATAAAAACAGATATTTTATTCTAAAACTAAATTAAAAAGAATTATTATATTTTAATACATTTTAATAACATAATTATACCTACATGGTGTTTTTTTTTTTTCGTAAATTTCTCATAAAAAAGACAATTATTTCGCTCGTACATTTTCTGAGCTAATGATTCAAATTAAAATTGTAACGTATGTGCCACCATCATCGTCATTATCATTTATACTTGATGAACGCAATGAACATTATAGTGAGCGATCAATGACTTCAATGATCAGTCATTAAATGAACATCAATTTTGTACAGTCATTACTTATTTATATATACATATGTATGAATTGTCTATTTTATATTAATTATAATTGTATTATTTTATTTTCTAAATATTATATAGGTACTAATTAATTTATTATTAAATACATATTTCAATTGCTATTTTTTTTTGTTAATTAAATATGAAATTGATATAATAAGTTTATTTTTAATTACAGTTGCATTATTTTGCAAATTTTGTTATTTTTTTTTAGTAATTACAGTGGTCACAAGTTACGAAAGGGCAGTTTACTTTTGTACAGAAAACAATATCAGTATTTTCTTAATATCTGATTAATTATTCTACAAATAACCTATTCTATTAACTTCTCTTTATAATCATCAGAGAAGAACTTGTAACATAAAATAAAATCAAGATTATTTAATATTAATTCTGATTTCTGATTGCTTTGGAGTCATCTTTTTATCTGTCATTATCTGTATTATAAGTACTGACTAATTAGGTGATCTATCTAAAATGATTGTCCTACACATACATAAATACATAATATACATACACAATCACGTCATGTACTCAAAAAAGTGTTGCACAAACTTTTTCTACTATCCCGAAATTAGTTTCCTCCAAACATTTCTGCCCAAACAGGTAACTTTTGATTCATCCACATACATAATACTTCTCATACATGCTCTTCTATTCCTACTATTCGTACTTGGAAATATTCGCTCATGCAAAATATTCTCAATCGTACTAGTCCATCTATTCATCGAATATACATATATGAACGTATATAAAACACTTTGTAAATTAACGATATCGCTAACTTAGCAAGACAGTTGACAATCTAGTTGCCTTATTAAGTAATTGATTATGTTAACAATATTTTATATTATTTTAATGTATTTGAAATAACCGTTTTTATAAAATTATAATTAATAATTACTATAAAAAATTTCATTATAAATAGCAAAGAAAAATATCTTTAAAATCAATGTTTTTTTAATGAAAAACAAAATGAATTCAAACTGTAACACTAATAATGTTATTATTAATTCCATTCAAGTACGAACTATAAACGTAGAAAATATAAAATTAAAGTAATATAAAATAATGAGTATTGTAGTTGAAATAAAAAAATATATATAATTTTGTATCATACTGTGGTTTTGAAAAAAATAACTCCGGCTTGTTCCGGTTAAAAACTCGATTTTAAAAAAAGCTATTAGATGCTATTAGAAAACTGTTCTAACGTTAAATTAACATAATTTCTTCATCTATTCATGTTTTCAATTTGATTTCAACTTGAAGATATGAAAACGTTAATAGCCATAAGTAAATTTTGTACTAATAAAATTTAGTTTTTTGTTACTAATGCTAGTTTTACACGATGCATTTTTCTACACAAAATCTGTACAACAAAATTTTCTGTATTTTTTTCTGTATAGAATATTTTATATACTAACATACTCAGTTTGGCCGTGACAGTCTAATAGAAAAACATATCCATTTTTTGACTCGAAACTGAATGCGCATCGGTAACTCATTTAGGTTATATCGTATGTGTACAATTTTTGTCATATTTCTTTATTTAGTTGCAGCAGTAAATATTTTATTGATAAATCTACAATTTTCACATCAGATATAAATAAAATGTCAAAATTTAAAATGTCATTGTGCATGCGTCTGTACAATTTATTCTATATCGTGTTAAACGTATTATATATAATTTTAAATATAAAATTCTATAGATTTTTGTATAGAAAAATCTATCTTGTAAAGTCATAGTAAAAATATAATAATATGATATATAATCGGTAGAATTTCTTATAAATTAAGAAATATTTGTATGTATTTTAAGTCCGGTTTCAAAAACACTAATTAAATTAATTAAGTAAATGTGCTTACTCTTTAGATTTTCATATTAAAAAAGGAAATAAATTTAATCTCATAATATTTAAAAATAGTTATTATTATTAATAATAATAATCTGCTAGGAAATTGTTAAATAATTGTTAATAGGCGAAATCGGGCTTTATAATAATATATTTACTTGTATCAAATAAACAATACTAGTTTTTAATCACTTAATTATATATATATATATATATATATATATATATATATATATATATAATTTAAAGGAAACTATCAAATATTTGTTTCAAATCTGAGTAAGTTTTTGGTGTATTTTCATTAGTTTTTATGTTTTCTACTTATTTTTTTCTACTAATTAATTTAGCAAAAAAATTATATTTACATGTATTCTAAAACAATTCATCATAATTTATACTGAATAATATTGCTATTTTTGCAAATAATGATATGGGATTATGCTACTTTATTAATATAAAAAATGAATATATAAATATCATATTTTTTAAATAACATTATTGTTAATTAACAAATTCTTTACGTTATTAATGAATTCTCTACATAAAACATGCTATTAATTAAATAAAAAACAACTAAATTTAATTAAAATTTACATCAAATAAATATATTTTTTTATAAGAATTTTCATGTATTTTTAATTATAAATTAAAAAATATAAAAAAAAAATAGCAATTTCAATAATTTGATTACTTTTAACATCAGATATTACTCTGTAACTGAAAAATTAACTTATTTTACTGAAATGTATTTTTAATTTTTTGATTTTAAATATTTTTTGACAACTTGACTCATAGTTGCGTCATTCTTAGCTCTTAGTAACCTAAATATAAAAAAATTATTGATGATTCCAAAATTTTACAATTTTTCTGTGCAAGTAACTTATGATTTTAAATTTAAAAATTAATTTATTTTAAAATAGGTTTATTTTATAGTTTTTAAAATAAATATTAATTTTGACTCACTATATTTGGTTTCTCAATCGTGAGAGAAACGTGAATAATTTTAATATTTGCATATATTTTTAATGTTTTTGAAAAAAATATAAACTTAATTTTATATCCCAAAAATTGCATAAATATGTAAATTTTAAAATAAAAAGACTTTAGAATTTAGTTCAGTACTAATTTTAATTAAAAATCAACGTTTCGACGTACTATAGATACATCATCATCAGGAAAAATGATACAAATAACATATACACCAATACCTCGCTTTGCGTCGTTTCGTTTTGCGTTTTTTCGAAGTTGCGTCGCTGCTGAATTAGTACTAATTTTCACTGTGCGTCCTTATATTTTCGAAGTTGCGTTGTTTTGGGTTCGAGTCTTTAATTTTTTTTAAAAAACATTGGACCAATTTTTTGTGAAAGAAAGCCGACTTACGACAACAGCCACTATGGGCTCATCAGACAGTGATTAATTTTTATTTTGTTTTTATAAATTAATTGAATATTTTATTTTGTTTTAATTGAATTTGTTTTTTTTTTGTTTTTTTTTTGTTTTTTGTATGTATGTAATAAAATTTTATATAATTTTTGTTTTCTAAATGTTTACTTTGTTCAATTTTCTTTTTAAAAAGTAGTATTTTTGTAACCTTGGAACCTATCTTCGATCTTTACATGGTTTGCTATAGAAAATCATAATTCACTTTGCGTCGTTTCAATTTGCGTCGTGTTTTTTTGGAACGTAACCACGACGCAAAGTGAGGTATTGGTGTACAATAAATAAACAGAACATAGAAACAAGTCACAAGGTAACAAAATAAATAACTAGATCATAAAATTTGTATTTTGTATCATTTTTCCTGATGATGGTGTACGTAAAGGGGTACATATCAATTGCACACGGCCGTTGAGTTTTATACCCTTACCGAAATTTTGCACAGCGAAATTGCACACCGGTCATAATGAGATTAAGGGATTAAGATTTCAACCTAAAACCAGGTAGAATCGAAAATAGTTCGTCTCTAGAACGTACCACAAACGCCTACGAATCTTTTCAAGCAAATTTTCCTAAAACCTATAACCTAACCTACCCTAAGCCAACACCGGCGTAAAAATATGCTATAGAATAAACGAATGCTCACTGTAAAAAGTACCTGTGTAAAGGTTTAAAACCGACGGTTGACCGGTGTGCAATTTCGTTATTTAAATTTGGGATTTTTGAGGGCGGTGTGCAATTTATGTGCTCCGACGTAAAGTACGTAGAAACGGCGATGTTTAATTAAAATTAATTCAGAACTAAATTCTAAAACCTTTTATTTGAATATAATGAGTTTTGAAAGATTTTTTTACTATGTATAGATTTTACTTTAAATATAATATTATTATTATAATATATGCATAATGTGTCATATGAAATTAATTTATAATAAAAATCTATAATTGTTTTATAAAACCTTTTGTAATTACTCATAGAAGGTTAATTTCAATATTTAACATATGAATCATATAATTCTAATAAACAAATGAGCATCACAATATCACAAAGAATTCAATCCGTAAAAATTTGGCTTCAAAACAAAAATGCATCATTCTCCGATGACGTTTCTCCGTTCTAAATATAAAACCTTCAATTGTTTATGTCAGTTGTTTTATGGGAACAAAAAATATCAACTATTTTTATTCATATTTTACCATATGATTAAAAATCATGACGAAATATTTATATTTTTTTCATTAACCTTTACTGACCAAGAATCATTTTTATCAATATTTTGTACGTACATACATATATATATATATTCTTACATTTGACCTTCACGGATATATTAATATTGAAAATTAATTTTTCTGTTCGACTCTGACATTTTATTACGATATTTAGTTAGGGTTCTAGATTTGTAGCGATGCCAGAAAAGTTTGAAAACTTTTGAACTACATCTTATAAATATTTCTGGTTCCAGTAATATAATAAATATGCATTTTATCTAGTAAACAAAGTATTGTGTCTAATTTTAAAATTTTATAGAACTTGTAACTATTAAAATACATAAATTCTTTCAAAAATATTTATAATGTCTACTACCTATATTGTAATAAAGAAAAACAATTGCCTCAAGAAATGTAAAAATATGTTTGTGATCCTTTTTTTTTTAAAAAAACTTAAAATAATATTTTGTTAGTAGTTATAATCTACTATTTCTCAAGAAATAGTTGAAAATGTTCATTCACAAGCAGAGTTGTGACTGATCTATATCAAAATTTATTATTTTTGATCTGTTCTAGATTATTTCATTTTTATAAATCTTGATCTTGATCTAGATCATATATAAATGATCTATGATTAAAAAATATCATCATTGTAATTTACGTCTCGCATATTAGTTACATTGCGTTTAATCAAATTTAACAACTCATTGCCTCATCTGCTCTAGTAGAACGATTATTTAGTAATGGAAGGCAAATATTATCCCAGTATAGACGTAGATGATTTGGATCATTATTATTTCTAAAGAAAATCATGAAATTAATTCAAACCCTAAAGAATTAATATTTGACTTCTGTACTATAGATATTAATATCACACTAATGATATAAATAAATAATTTGTTTTAATTTTTGTTTTGTAAAATAAAAATAATATAACAATATATTTCAATTAAAATAAAAATACAATAAAATTTTCAATTACCAATTTCTTTAATTAATTGAATATTTTAGATTCATGTTACTTCTTTTTTTATTGTAATTAAAAAAATATATAAGAAATAATTTTTTTTACAATCTAAAAAAAAAGTTTGCAAATTCCAGATCTGACTAAAAACAATATTGTTCTAAGAATTTAACAATTAATTAATAAAATAATAAGTTAAGAATTTGATTAATATTTTTAAATTGTGAAAAAATAAGTATCGTTTTTAAAACGCACTGTATAGTTAGTTGAAAGTTCTTCTACCTTCTTTACAATGATCACCTGTTCTAGCAGATGTTGCACAGTTGCACTTCGGATCAATTTTTATTAATTTCGTTTTTTTAGGCTTTTTTTTTTAATTTTCAGTGCATCGGCACTGAAGTGTCGATAATGAAGGAACTTATATTCGTGCAATACAATATAATGGTAATTTGCCTCATGTAATAAAACTATAACCATGCTTGTGAAATAATTGAAATATAATAGCATCATCATACATCTGCTTAATTTTGCTTCACCAACATTTTTTTTTGCTATTTGCATGTAAAGTAATAACAGTTTTTAATGTATATCTATAATTAACTGTAATTAATATTTATCGCTTTAACTTCAATTTTTCATAATTATCTTTTTTAGTTTTTACACTGTTTCAACACTTTTTTTCTAATGTAAAAGTTTGATAAAGAATACACATACAATAATCTAATAATATATTATTACTATTGTTTGTGTTCAAATTTATAAAAATAAATTAAAATAATAAAATATAATTCAATTAATTTGTAAATTTTTAATTTAATAACTTAATACGAACAATTTTTTTATTATGATTTCATTATCAAGCAAATTTTCAACAACTCTAGATCTTCTCAGTTGCATTGCTTTCTTGATAAAAAAATTATCATAACTATTCTTTAGAAATATATCTTCAAGCATTTTATGTTCATCTTGAAGAGTATAAAGATATTATTCCTCTTTAAACTTCGGGTATATATAAAACAACGTGCGAATGCGGTAAGCTTTATATTAGACAGACAGGTAGAATTGTTTCTACTAAATTGACAGAACAATACCAACACTTCTAAATCACCCAGATAAATCTGCTATTGCTCAACATGCGTTAGAATATCTTTATGACGTAAAATTCGAAGATACGGTAATAATTGCAAGACCCATCAATATTAACAGCAGATTGATAGGAGAAGAAATAGAAACTTATTAAGAAAAAGGTAAAATCAGACAGTGTAAAGTCACTGATTTAAATAAAATTTGGCTCCTATTAATTAAAAATTTATAAATTGTATGATCTAGTTATTAATTTTGTTACCTTTAGTAACTAGTTTCCATGTTTTGTTCATTTACTATAAATGTTATTTGTATCTTCAGTTCCTGATTAAGATGGACGTTGAGTTTGTTCAAACGTCGATTATTAATACAGAATTATTACCTAAAGCTGTTTTATTTTAATAAAGTTATTAGTTGAGACATGTAGAGTATACTCGTATTTCTGATAAAGTTTATCATGCAGCATAAATAATTTTATGTATTCCATTTATTTGTTTTTATTTTGAAAGTCTACCGGTAAATATTTTTAGTTTATTTTTAAAAATATGTGAAGTGAATAATAAATGAAGAAATAGCGTGTTTTAGTCAAAGGGTAGTAAAATATTTTTTAGCCGATAATGTTTTTAATATGATGAAAAACACTCACTACTTCACATGTTTGACCTCAAACGAAAAATAGTTTCAACTAAGATTTATTCATTACATGTATGCACATACATCAATTTCTAAGTATCGTTACTCTAGAATAAAACAATCTCTTTATTTAAACATTATCTGATTTTGCGCAAAATTGACAAATCATACGTCATTATTTTAAAATATTTTAAATAATATATTTATATACCTCAGGCTTATAATTAATGAGTTTAAACATAGTAAAAAAATCTTTCAGAACTCATTATATTTTAAAATAATTTATAAATAACCTAACATAGTATAAATCTTTCAGAACTGATTATATTAAAATAAAACGGCTTTAGTTGTAGTTTTGTATCAATATTTATTAATAATCGACGTTTCGACGAATTCAACGTACGTTTTCCTAATGAAGACATATTTTGAGTGCATCAAAAGGTCGATTATTAATAAATATTAATACAGAACTACAACCTAAAACCGTTTTATTTTAATATAAATGACTTGTATCTATTTATGTTTATTACAAATTTAAAACAATTAGTTTACATACAAATATTTAAAAAAATGTTTATCTAAGTCGGCTTTGAAAACGAAAATTTTGTATTTGTTATTCCTTTTTTCAAAATTTTACAAATAAAGTAAGTTTACCATATTTTTATTCCATTATTATTTAATTTGGCTTACATCGGAAGTGATTCTAGTACTTCTGGCTTAGTATTTTTAGTTTTTGGTTAAAACACTAAAAAGTCCCGTAATAATAATTTAAAAAAAATAAATAATAATTTTTTTTTTCATATTATGCAGACTTTTTGGCGGACGTTATATACAATTAGGTTAGCTTATAATTGAAAAGTTGTAAAATAATTAAAATAAAAAAATGATAATTTTACACGTAATGTCAAATAAAAAAAAAACTTTTTTTTTTAATACACATAACAAACGAGTTTCTTAAGACAGAAAATTGTCATATAAATGAAATGATATAAACTGATAGAAATCTTGGAACTTTTGACGTGAAACTGACATTTAAAATCGATTTTTACGACCTACTATTTTTTCGTACAATTTTTGTTTTGTTTTGACCCTGACAGTTACAGGTGTTCCCAAAGGAATACAGAAAATAAAACTTTTAACAGAAATACAGTTTAATATATTAAAATTGTAAAACAAAGTTTGCCAAAATATCAGTTACAACAATTATTAATTCCACAAGGAATACAATCTTTAACAACTAACCTATACATGTTTTAATAACTTTATTTGAGTTCGTTTTCATATAATTTCCAAAGATTTATGGAATTAAAAAAAAATGGATTCCAAAGATATTTGCCCGTATTCTCACCTCACTTTTAAAAGTGATTTTTGTCAAAAGTACTTTTGACGTTCACTTAAAATTAGTTATAAAGCAATTTTTATTAGTTTATTTAAATTTTATAATATTAAATATAATAAAAAATATCAGAAAAGAAATACTACTCATATTTCATAAGAGATAGTAATACAAATTTAAAATGTATAGATATTTATTTATAATCGAAGTTTCGACGAACTTAACGTCCTTCTTCATCAGAAAAAATGATATATATGACATTTATAGACATCTCCAAGTGGTAAGTAAGTAAGTCTATTCATGGTGAAATAGCATAACGTACTGACCACAAATCAACTGTCAACTGTCAAATTGACAATCACTAGAAACAGTGTTGCCAATTTATAAACCAAACCTCTAAAAAAAAACACCCTATATTATTTTAGTAAAAACATGTCTTTACCAGTGTGAAGTCATGTTACAACTAAATATTTTTTTATTTTATTTAATTGTGTTACACAATTCAATTATCATTAATAAATTTTATATTTATTTGTAAAAAAAAATTTACGCAATATTTTTTCGATGTTCTAAAGAATTTTAAATTGTCCGGGGAGATAATATTTTTTACCAACCGTCATATCACATATGATAAGGGAGATATTGTAATCATACCAAATTTGATATATCAAAATTTTTACAGATAAGTACGAAATAGGTTTATAGTAACACGAATCAACTATTTTTTAGCGTGATGTTCGTCTGTCAGTCTGTTTGTGGACATGTGTAGTGCAAATTCGACTGAACGGATTTTTATAAAATTTCAAATTTAAACTTCAGAGGTGAATAACTCAACTTAATTAACTTTTAGTAAAGATCTGCCAACCGAAAGTAGTAATTTACTGATATCACTTTATGTGTTTTACGAATATTTCGCAACAGAGATATATTTCGAAAAAATTTGTTCAACAAAAGTTTCTAAATAAGTTATAACTAATAACAACTTTTTTTTAATAATTTTTCATATTTTTATGATACATATAATTCTGTAAATAGGTGGTATATTTATGTTAAAACAGTTTTGTTTTTAGTTACCATGACTACAGTAATTGTTGTTATACAAATTTTTCTATTCCATAAACTTATTTATTTCGATGACAGTCGGTTCTGCGTTCTGTAGTGGTCAGAGCAGATTTTTTTAAATAAAAATTGTTAATTTGACATTAAAGCTAATACAATTCTTTTATGTACATACTAATTTTTAATTATAATTTTTAAAAAAATAATAAACTCTATACTTACTGTCAAATCAATTTTTATGATAATAATCTTTAAATTAAATATCAGTATTAAATCTGATGGCTAATAAACATTTTAAAATATTCAATAAAATTTAAATTATTATTAGTTTATTTGAAATAAAATAAAAATATTACCTTAGTAAAGTAAAATGCTTGATAATATGCAAATTAAGATGTTCCAACTTTATTATTTAATTTAATTTTTTATTTTAAAATATCGAAGGTCGACGCGACGGTACAACATTACCACATTAAGTATAATGAAAATTTATTGCTACAATAATTATGTTTACTGTATAGTGCAGGAGAAAAATCAATTTCATTTTGATTGTAAAAAAATCAAAGATTTATATACTTGTAAATTATGCTATGTTGACAAAAACATTTGCATTACTTAGTCATTTATTTATTTATTTTTTTAAAATTTTATATGTTTCAATTAAATTTGCATTACGATTTACGGGATATTGACATGTGTTTATATACAGGTGTTCCATTATAAATACAACAAGATGGTTACAAAAATTATTGAAATATTATATTTTATTAACATATTTGTAAATTATCGGTATTTGAGAATGATGTGAATAAAATTATCAGTAATTTAGTTTATTTTCAATTTATTTTGAAAATTGAAATTCTGTTTTACGGATTGTTATGCTAGTCTACAAATTAAAATTTGTTGGTTTCGCGGTAATGGTTTCCACCTTGTACTAATCCTTATGCCTGCATCTCTGTTGAAATTTCTGGAATGTTCTGGGATGTTTCTGTTGATGTGTGATCCGTATGTAATCATATTATAATAAATATTATTTTAATTCTTTAATATTATTTCAATGCGGTATAAGTTTAAATAAATGATTATACATATGACTGATATTTTAATTTTCATAATAAAAGATGGTAATTTACTAAAAAGTAACTAGAAATTACAAGATCATGCAATAAACTTACAGCATGTTCTAATCCGTGCAATTTGTCGATGAGACAAACTTACGTGTTCAATTTCTGTTTTACACGTGCAATTTTCTTATGCGTTTTTGTTGCGCAACAAAATCTCGCAGAAAATTGCATCGTATAAAATAAGCATAATGTTTTTAATCTAGTTTTGATTGTATTTTTTATGTTATAAAACATGTATTTGTTGTACATATACTTCTTAATTCATTCGAATGAGTAATAAACATCATTACTTGCTCGTTAATTAATTTATGGTATATTGAGATAAATTTATCTTGTTACTACAAGCTCTATGAACAATTTCTTTTAATTCCAATTGTAAAATGTAAAGTTTTATTATCCCAAAAGTAACACTTGTATTGGATAATAATTTTTCAGTTGATTAAACTGTGATTTAGAAAAATAAATTTCAATATTTTTTGCACAGAAAATAATTATATTTGAATCTTATATTTTTCAAAGACCATAGTATAACTTGCTTGAGCTGTTATTGAAATGAAGATAATCTATTATATATAAAATAGTTGCAAATATCATATTTAATTATTACATACATACATACACAATCAAGCCATGTACCCAAAAGGGTGTGGCACAAATTCTTTTCATCATCCCGAAATCAGTCGCCTCCAAACATTCCTATCCAAACAAGCAACTTTCGCTTCATCCACATTCATAATTCCTCTCATAAATGTTCTTTTATTCCTACTACTTGGAAACTTTTGTTCACGCAAAACACTCTCAATCATACCACTCCAACTACTCATCGGACGTCCACGCAAACGTATACCATTAAAATCAAATAAATCTTTTTAACCAAACGTTCATTAGACATTTGTTCTACATGTCCGAACCATCTTAACTGACTAACACCAACTTTAGCTACAACATTTTTTCAATTTCACACTCATCATACACTAATCTATTTCGTACCCGATCTCTCTTATTTACACCACATACCCCACGTAAAAATCTCATTTTCACAGCAGTCATTTTCCGTTTATGCTTTTGCAACCAAACCCAACATTCACTACCATACATCAACGTAGGCACCAAAACTGCATTGTATATACTCAAACGGGCTTTTTTGGAAACATTTACATTTCTAGCAAAAGTTTCCAAAGCACCCAAAACCTTATAACCAGCATTTACTCTCTTTTCAATTTCACTACGCAAATACACAAACTCATTCATTCAATTATTAGTATTTAAAAAGAAATCTATAGGCCATTTTACAGTTGCGGATCAATAGGGGGGGTAAAGGGTGTAACTACCCCCCCCCCCTAAGAATTCTAAGATTATTAAAATATGCATATGAAAAGCTAATTAAATTAAAAAATATATATACATATGTTTTGAAATCTAAATGTATATCTATGTTTTTTTTTTAATTTTATAATAATGCTTCACGTATTGTCAAATTGTCATAATAGAATTATTTTGAATCGTTCTGTAAAAATATCGTAAAATTTAACATTATTTTGTTATTTCTTTGTCGGCATTCATTCGGTTATACAAACCTGCTATGAGTAAACCAGACGCCAGACCCTTTTTGCTAGCGTTTAGCCGGCCATCTAGGTATCTGCTATTGTAAGTCACCAATAAAAGTAACACATCTGGAAACAATTTCCTCTGTTTTGCACATTTTATGTATTTCTTTATTGACTATAGTTAACTACTGCTAGAGATCTTCAAAAAAATTCTGTTATTTAAATAGTAGTCGCCAACAGAAGACTGCGTCAGATTCAATTATAAGTATTCAAAAATATTTTTCAATTAATTATACTCGAAGCAGCAGAGTATTTGAGCATGTGTTATGCGTTATATTTTGTTTTATAATATGTATGTCTCTATTTTTTAAATTATTAATTTGATACATTATGGTCGATTTCTATTTCGTCCAAAGACAACAATATAAAATTAAATTGTTTATATTTTTACAAGTATATTAAAACAAATAAAAGAATGTAAAATATTTGTGAAATTCTTTATTACTTCCCCCCCCCCCTAACATTTGTTGCTGGATCCGCCCTTGCCATTTTAGACAGTAATAATAATTTATGAATAAATATTTGAAATAAATTATGAACAAATATTGAATAAGGATTGATTTATTTTTACTAAATATTTAGGACAGATTTGTTACGCATTTATGTCATCTACCAATGCTACTAACTGACAGCAAGTAGCCGTCATTGTTTTACATTACCAGCCAGCTGTTGCTGACAGTTGGTAGCAGTGTAGATGACATGAATGCGCATGTCCTCACAAATCTGTCCCAAATATTTCTTCGTCTTCTTCCGAATTTGGCCAACTAATGACCACGTAAAATAACTCTTTTTATGATTTCCTTTTCTCCTTTGTTCTTACTCTCCAGTAATCTTTCATTCTTTCGTCTTTCCTCTGTTTATATACTTCCCCTGTCTTCTTCTTCAGCTTAGCTTGAAATCCAACAAAATTCTTAAATTCTTAATTCAAATATTTATAGAAAATAAATCAATCCCAAATATTTATTCATGATTTAAATATCATTTAAATATTACTTAGAATATTTATTCATATATTATTAACAAATTATTACCGTCTAAACTTTAGACGGTAATAATTTGTGTCCTTATGAAATGCTAAATTAAAATAATGCAATATTTCATACTTTTATATCGTTGTTTTGCTGCGTTTCAGAAGACCGCAAACATAGCGAAAGAAAACTAATTTCATCGGACAAATACTGTCTCGCAAAATTTATGAGTATTGCAAATTTTCAATGAGTGAAAATGTTTCCAACCTAACCCAGCTTAACCTCAATAGATACGGGGCGTAACGGCTGTTATCTGAACGCATAATGCGAGAAAATTTTTAATCTTGTTCGTGCATTTCGCATTAAGAAAACAGAAGGACTATACGACGCACAGATGCAAAGCAATCACACAAAAGAATCTAAAAGACCGAGCGAGAGGGATTTATATTTTTAAGTATTTGTATTTCGGAAATGGTGATGCTGGTTTCTATACCTGGCCGTTTTTCTATTTGTCAGCGAAAAATGTAAAGTTATTATTTATTTACTTGTGTCGTTTCGTTTTTCGCTAGGTACTTTGTATATGTAAAGTGCATGCTTTCTTTTTCTATTTTCTTTTTTTTTTTTGCATGCAGTTTTGGAAGTTTTACGAAACTATGTAGATTACTATCTTTCTTAGAAATGGCCGTTCAATGTTTTTTTCAGAAACAGTTTAAGTCAAGTCTTTGACGAAAATACACGTCTCGTAATTATTTGAAAATTTTTACCATATGCAAAGTTAATAAGTATGTTTATTTTTAATTTAAGTTGTCGTGTTCGTAACTTAAAATTAGACATATGCAATTTCAATTAATTTTCAATTTTATAAGAAAAACAATTCGGATGTGACAGTAGGTAAAAAAAAAATGGTTACCGAAAATTTGCTACAACTTTGATGATGTAAAGATTTAATGTTTATTCAAAATAAAATATTTTTTCAGTATCATATTTTTCAACATTTCTTTTTTAATAACATATTTCTTTTTGTTACTGCTTTTGCATTCAGATAAATTAATACTCATAAAAATTATACCTACAGTACTTATGTATTTATTCTGAAAAGTTTTAATAAAGCAACAAAATAAATGAGCATGCATTCATCTGAAACCAGATTACACATCGAAATTTATTTCCAGTTGTCTGATATTAAAACAGCACTTATATAAACATTTATTTTCATTTTGTACTACCATTTCCATTATGTAATTTCAAATTAAACATAGCTACTTTTCTTCCTCGAAGCAATCATATTATTTTGTTAATTTTATTTTACTTTTATTACTTAATTCAATGTGGTTGCATTTGTTGAAACTAGCAATTAACTAACTTCAGTGCATAACTAGTGATTAATCTAATGTCTGTTTTACACGGTAATAATTCTGTTATAAAATTTATTGGCAATTTATATTAAAACACTTGTAATACGTTTAATAAAATCTTTGATTAAATAATAATAATAATAAATAAAGAAGGTATTATCATCTGCAGAACTAGCCAAATCCATTTTCTTGTCATATTGAGATATTTATGGAAAAAGTATCAAGATAAATATTTTTATTATAGATTTAATTTTAGTCTCTATTACTATTTAATTCCAACTTTACCGGTTTATATAAAAAATTCTACACTGTAAAAAATATATGTAAATTTACATATTTCATGACTGCAATTTTTTCATAAAAATGTAAAATGTAATATAACAGAAATTATTATTGTAAAAATTACAAAATGCTACTATTTTACTGTTAAAAACCATGTAAAATTACATAAATTTAAATTACATTTTTATAGTGTAGGAATATATGAACAAAAATGTGACTGATCTAGATCAATTGATTTAATTCAAAATGCAAGATCTTTAATCTTATATCTAATATTATCTTTTGATAATAATTTAGTAGTAAATTGTCGATATAACATTTGTTTTCATGTTTATTTAGTAGGAGAATACTATTTACTTGCGAAGTAAATTTTTTATTATTTATGAAACTGGTCCACAGATTTACACTACCTAAAATCAAAAAACTTAAGAATAAGCAAACTTCAAATAAATTTAAAACAAATAGATGCAGGCAATAAATTGGATTACAAAATTATTCGGAATAATTTCCGTGTAAAACAGGCTACAAGATGGTATAATCATTTAGATAAAGCGCGTAGCAAAATGAGCAACAATAAAAATATGTGATTACAAATTTTCAGGTAATATATAATGCGTACTTCCTATAGAAATTGTAACGGCTTTTCTATTCAAGTTCTGATGGCGCACTGTATTTCTAGTGCTCAATGTTATATGCCCATATAAACGCCATATGCGGTTTATATACCGCAGTTTTCTATTCGGTGCATTGGCAACAAGGGGCATTTATTATACACTACTATCCAGTTCTAAATAACAAATTAGAAATCTATTAATCAAGCGACTTTACTTCCCCCCAACCTCCCTTGCCGCTACTAATACAATGCTCTGAAGCAACTGATGGATAGTTTTGAAATTGAATAAATTTCACTATAGTTTGTTGCTTTCCAATTTTGTATTTCCAATTTTATGAAAATATTAATAAAAGAGGATATATTAAATGTTGAAATTCATAATTCAAGTAAAGCGAATGTTTGACAATATTTTTTTTAATGTTTTTGTATGTATACAAAAGGTGTTAGGTGGAGCGAAGTAGACATTTAAATAATATAAAATAATAATGTTTATCTTAATTTAAATTTTAAATAATAAACTGACAGATTGTATTGTTCGAAAAACACTATGATGTCACTCATAAAAAAAAAGCGCGTGGCGCTTGAAAATCCTTATTTTTTAATACTGTAATATATTTTAAATAAATAAAATATGTTATGTCATGGTTTTTATACATACACACATATACAATCACGCCATGTACCCAAAAGGGTGTGACACAAACTCTTTCCACTGTCCCGAAATCAGCCTCGTCCAAACATCTCTATTCGGACAAGCAACTTTAGCTTCCATTCATATAAATTGTTTTAAACAAAAGTTCGTTAGGAATTCGCTCAAGATGATCGAACCATCTTATTAACACCAACTTTTGCTACAACATTTATTTTCAATTTCATACTTATTATACACTAATCTATTTTGTACCCGATTCCTCCTAGCTACACCACATCTCTCACATAAAAATCTCATTTTCACAGCAGTCATTTTTCTTTTATGCTTTTGCAGCCAAACCCAACATTCACTATCTTACATCAACCTAGGCACCAAAACAGCATTGTATATACTCAAATGGGCTACATTAACTCTCTGTTTATTATTACTAAGGTTAAATTAAATTGCAAAATAAAAAAGGAATATAATATATCAAAAACATCATTGAAAATTAAAAAAAAAAAGAAGCAGTTTCTGTTTCGTGACATGTCATTTATGTACGATCAGTTTGTATCCAGGAAATAAGTTTTTTGCACCTTCCTCTTGTCAATGAATGATTTGTATGTAGATAAATTGATAAGAATATTGGATCTAGAGTGCAATGCAATATAGTTAAATATTATCATCAGACCATCTATCTAGTGTCAGTTTACTTTAATATACATCGGCCGTCATCTTGATCAAAACTGTGAACTGCTAGCAATTATTTTATTATTTAGCTTCGTACCTGATCGACGTTAGCTTTGAAAAACAAAATTATGGTTGCTAGCTTGTTTTTGCTAAACTTTGTTTTGCACAACACGATTGTATCTTACCTTTTTTTGCGCAAATCTTTGTCGATTTTATTTTGTGTTTAACTGATAAATTTTGATTTATATTGCTTGTTAAATGCAAACTCGTTTATATAAATTACAAAAGTTTATCTTTTTCAATTAAAAAAATATACTGAGTGTCTATGAAATACAAAGCACATTTTATACGCTTTAAAAATAAATTAAAATATTTTATTTCTTAACTGGTCAGTTATAATAATTGTAGAACAACCACTCGAGTTTCAGTAAAAATAATTATAAATATAATGATTTTGAATTTATTAATTTATTGTTGAATTAGATTTTCCAAATTATTAATACTGGATTCATGCAGACATTTTAAACTACGTTGAGTTTTAATAAAATAAAATAATTTCCTTTAAACCACAAACAATAATATAAAAAAAGCTGTATACATATTTCGAAAGCTAAGCTTTTATTATCAGTAGTAAAAAATAAAGCTACAGAGATACTCAACGTACCCAGTGGTAAAAGAACACTCAGTGGTCAGACCGGGGACTTTTGGGGTTCGAATTTAACACGCTACCACTGACTTATGTTTCCCTTGCCTTGTATATATGATAATATTTTAGAAGTATCCTAAAAAGTTTGAAAATAATATTTCAATGAGTATTTTTGATTTGTCCCAACAAACACAGTATGGTAAACTACAACGCGCATGCCTGAGACAGTTCTGAACTGATTTCAGTCTGATTTTATGATAGATTGGAACAAACCTTATACTATTTGCATAAAAGGTTATTAACTAAGTCAGTGATTAATCAATTTACACTTAATCACATTATTAGCTAATATGAATATGTATTTGACAATATTTGATGCAACTTACTTTGTTTTAATTTAATCAATTTTTAACGTACCATAAAACTATTTGGTAAAACGGTTACCAAATGTATTTACTTCAAACTTTATAGACTGTTTTTAGCATATTTTATGAATATAAATCGCAAAATTGTAGTGCGGAAATGATATTTACAATATTAAAACTAATTTTGAAAATTCGTTTTTCTTATATTGAATGTTGAAAAACTGCTGAAATATTTTTCCATGCATACATAACTACCAGCAGATACTGTTATTTTTAATTTTTTACATTAAAAACAACTAAAAATTCATCACGTTGCTTTGATTTTACTAAACATTAACAAATTAACCTCAATCCTGCATTGAGCGCCACCATATATGTCAAGTACAACCAATTCATTCTATGTATAACCTATGGTAAAAACAAGTTTTCAAAATAAGTTTTAACGTTGTAAATATCATTTCTGCACTAAACTATTGCGATTTAAACTCATAAAAATGTGCATAAGTAACAGTATGTAAAGTTTGAAGTAAATACGTTTGGTAACCGTAAAGTAAAGTTTATCCAAATATTTTTATGCTTCATTGTTTCTAGTAGTAAACAGGAATTAACTACAAACTCAAAAATAAATTCAGAAAAAGTTTATTCTAAAATAATTGATCGGAGAATAGAAAATATATTGATACTAGAACAATGTCCAAGAGTTCGTAAATTTTTTAATGTTATACTGAACGTGATAATTTATGTAACAAATTGCTGAAACATATTGCAAAAGTATTACATTTTATCTATACAAATGTTGTCATAATTTAAAAAAAAAACATATGATACAATATTATCTCTATCACGTCTTTAAACATACCTATACTAGTTTCGAAAGTATAAAACAAAGAAACTTTTTGATGACTGAGCTAAAAACTAATTTTATAATGTCGTAACACTTTCTTATACAAAACGCTTTGTAAGTATTAATTTATTTATTATTACTAATCGTTGTTTCATTTGCAAAATTATAAAATTGCTAATGAAAGATACTTACTACTTAATTGTTCTATTTAGTAAATAGGTCGTCTAAAGAAAAAAATAACAAATCAAACATAATATAAAATTAATGTTGTGGAGAAACAATTCGCGCAATGCTTTAATTAATTTTTTTGCTAGAAAAAATAATATTCTAGAGAAATCTATTAAAATTATACGCGTAAATATGTTGAATTATTATTATATTCTTCATCATCCTTGACATATTTGCAAAAATTGCGTATTAGCAAAATATTCAAATCGTTTTATTACTCATTACAAGTACTAACTAACTGTTGTAGAGGTTATATATGTGGTAATGGAATTTTTTTGCTAATTTTTTGCTAGTCTAATTCATATTTTATGCAATACATTTTATTACAAAATAATTCGCGTGACAAATAATTGTTTTACAAACAGTCGTAATCCAGTAGTAACTTAGAGAATTGACAATATGCTGAACTGCATTATAATGATATTTTTGTATAATTTAATTAATATGTATATTAAACTTGTTTGTTTTATAATTTATTTTTTATAATACTTATTATATTTATGTAAATTTCAATTTTGTGCAGTAAATGGCTTGACTGTTGGGTAATGAAGTTATTGTTATTATTACTATTATTTCCTAAATTGTTCGTTTAAGAATTTTATCTTATTTTTGATATTTTATACTGTAGTGTACTAATTTTCTAAAAATATCGCCCACTCCCCCCCTTTAAACATACATATTTCGAAAAATGGATATATTTTTAAATACAATTGTAGCAATTACATACTTTTCAATAAAATTCAAATATATATAAAACGACATATTCAAATTCTGTAAAAAGCGGGATATAGATGTATCAAATAACTGTCTTTTGGCTCAAACTAAATACCGTGTGCCTTGCAAATTTCCCAAAAATAAGATTATAGAATAGGTAGTAAAAAATAATATATATGTAAATATACTGCTTATAAGCATGCTGAGGAGCCCCATAATAGTTGTTCAAACAATAAGTTTAATGATGTAGAAGTTAATATTTCAAACATATTAAACAGAAAAAGTTTTAATTTTAAATATATTAAAAATTTATATAATTGTTTTATAACATTATTTTGACAAAAATAAATCTGTTAACAGAAAGCAGTTATAATCCGTTTACGATAAAAATCTCAATTTTATGAAAATTCACGTAATAACAGTTCCTCGTTGGTTTAAAAGAAATAAACATTCCCAACACATGACGCTGTAATACTTCAACGCTACAATGTTCTGCGATACAAAATCTTTCTTTTTGTCTTCACTTATACATGTATTGTATAAAACATATATATATATATATATATATATATATATATATATATATATATATATATATATATATATATATATATATATATATATATTACGTAACGCATCATCTTGTAAACGTAGTAGTTGTAAGTACCATCCCTGTCATGCAGCTTTCGCGTGATCGTTAGAATTTTTTCAAGAATGAACTATACTTTATTTTTAAATAATTGCAGTAAAATATTTAAATTTAGCATTTACTTTCATTTTAAAAAAATGGGTGTATTTCGCAATAATGTATCGTTTTCAAAATTATTATTATTATTATTTTATCACCTAAAATATAAAATAGTAGAAAATATAAATTTAGTTAGTACAGTATAGTTACTCTAACATAAGTAAGAAATCTTTCAGAACTCATTATATTAAAATAAAACCGCTTTAGATTATAGTTCTGTATTAATATTTATTAATAATCGATGTTTCCTTTAATTAAAACTATATAAAATTTTATGATCTAGCTAGTTATTATTTTACCTAGTAACTTTTTCCGGTGTTCTGTTTATATATATTATAAATATTATTTCTACCTTTTTTCTGATGATAACGAACGTTGAGTTCGTCGAAACATGGATTATTAATAAATATTAATACAGAACTATAAAGCCGTTTTTTGAAATAGTTACTGTAATAAATATTTAATAAAAACTTAAAAATAAAGTTCGTAATATATAAAACTATTCTTATTTGTTTGTTCTTTTTCAAAACACGTATTTACCGAAAAATGCGTTGCACTTCGAGTTGTTCAAGTTCTAAGACTAGAATGTATTTTTATCATTTTTATTTGTTTGTTTGTTGTAAACCAGAAAAACAGCAGGTATATTTTATGTATCCGAGCTACCTAACTCTTACCCATACATTAGAAAATAATTCAAATATTTTTGGGGTGCAATATTATTTTACCGACTATTTTACAAGGTCATTGAACTGTAACAAACTAACAACTATATAATTTTTACGAAGAAATATTAACTGAAGAAAATAAACATGAAATAAAGATATTTATTTTATTATTTTACTTTGTTCTTTAATTTTTTTTGCAATCAAAAATATTAACTTATTATATTATTAATATGTTTACATTTATGATAAATTTCATAGGTAGGTATATATTAAAAATTTAAAAATTCGTTTTTATTTCAGATAATGAATTCCTGAGCTACAATATTAATTTTCATTTGACTGAAACATTAAAGTAAGTAATCTATAAATATATTACTAATGTCTGTTCTGAGAAACAAAAGACAATCATATATTAAAGAGACAAATTTATTTTAAATAATATTTATAATAATTAACATTATATTTGATCTGTCACAAGAAAATAGACCTTATATTTATTTATCCAAGTTAATATTAAATTATTAGTATTACTGGAAAGAGTACAAAATTCTGAAAATATTGATATAAAATTTGTTAATATATTTCTACAATGGTTGAAGTTATTGATGTTTAAATTTTCAAGTTTGAGCATTTCCACCCACCAAAAGGGTGTATTCCGAAATCAGTTTTCTCCAAACATCTCTATCCAGACAAGCAACTTTAGCTTCATCCATATTTATAATTCTTCTCATACATGCTCTTCTATTCCTACTACTTGGAAACTTTCGCTCACGCAATGCACTCTCAATCATACCAAAAAAAAAATGTTTTAAATGCTCTTAACAAAAACTAATTCAATTTTATGGCACGTGTATGCATACAATATAATTTTAACTATATAATAAATAAATTTCTAAATAATTATAATAATTTTCTAAAACTGACAAATACTAGGCTATTTAAAAAGAAACAAACAATAATATAAATGATTAAAAATTTGTGTTTCTCTTCTGAACCAGTAGGAAGGAATTAGATAATAAAAACATATTTTTCAAACATGTATAAGTGGTTTACAGGCACTAAACCTTTTATGTCAGCTGTTAAAAATATGTATCCGGTATTATGTTAACTATCTTGACAATAAATTTCCTCGAAAATTGAAAAAATACAACGTAATACAAATGTTAGTATTTTACATTTTTTCACCATAAACAACATGATAATTCTATCTATAAAATCTTAAAGTTATTTTATTTGTTTTTTTATCTACTTTTGTCAAATTTTTACTGTAATTTTATTTCAATTTCAAATTCTAAAATGAAAAATAACACACTTGTTAAATAATACATTTATTATATATGCCTATATAATATAAGATATATACATATATATATATATATATATATATATATACATATATATAATCACGTCATATATTTGTAAGGGTATAGCACAAACTCTTTCTATTTAAGTAGAAATTAATTTCCGCCAACCATTCCTATTTAGATAAGTAATTTTTGTTTTATCCACATAAATACAAATAATAAATAAAAAAAACGTAACTAAGAAACAAGTGATTACAATTAACAAATCAATATTATTATTATTATTGTTAATAATAAAAATAATACAGAACTTTATACTAACGTCTTTATCCAGTAAACTTGGCTTTTTTAATATATTAAACTGGAATAAAAAAAGCAAGCGAATATAGAGAAAAAATAGTTATAGTTACTAAAATTTATAGTTGTCCTTTTTCACATCTGACGTCAAATATGCAAACTTATACTGAAGATTCTCAGGTCTTTCCTGGATTAAGTTACGACTAACGAACTAAATATGGATATAGGAATTGATATAATATAAAAAGAGATAGTAATATGAAACTTTAAAATGTATATATCAAACTTCAGTAAGTTTAGAAATGTCATTTTGACGTTTATAAATTTTGTTGAAGTTATATAATTAAATAAACAAGTACACAGCATACTTAACATTTAATATTCTTAAAATATGAATAAGTATTGTTTTATACCAAAATTATTGAAAAATACCATATAAAATCGAATAAATTGTTTATTTATATTCTTCTTCATATTTTGACATTTCAGTATTTCTTAACAGCGTCATCTCTAGCGATTGCATGCATCACTGGGGATTATACGTTAGTCTCACACAGGGGTAGGCAAATTGCGGTCCGTAATGTAAAATAATGCGGTGACCACATACAAATTTAAACATATATAATTATATGAAGAAATTAATGTATTCTTGTGTGAAAATAACATTCAAAATTTAGCTCTTTACATCTCGCGGCCCGTTAGTTACCTTACAGATATCCAAGTAGCACCCGAAAAAAGTTTGCCCACTTCTACCTAATATCACATTATAATTGCGATTTTAATGGGATTAATATTTAATTTTAATTTACTAATTATTGACATTATATACAAACATTTTGAAAATTATTTATTATTATTATTATTTAAACATAAGATTTCAATTTACATTAAAAATACTAATTTTAATTTTTAGTGGATGATCCCATTTAATATAATGAGTTTTAAAAGGTTTTTCTTTACTATGAATCAATGTATTTTTAACGTTTTTTTCTGATCTTTGAAATGGACGACAAACATGCGTTTATATCTGTAACGTTGTAAATAAGACGGGTGTGAAAAATAATAAATCTTGTATTTTTTTTTATTGTGATGTGGTAAAGTGCGGCGTACATGAATCATTAATTCTTTGATTTGTAGGTGTACTTTCAACTATAGATGTATAATTGCCTCTGAAGCCTAGAGGCTCTGCAAGCACACTGGTTCGCAATTTTTTTCCACCTCCTCGCTACATAGCACACTGTTTTTTTCATTCTTTCTTATTTCTAGTTGTCAGTTATTGATATTACATTGCTCCACTTAATCGGCGACTTACTTTATACCGTTAGACTATATCTTTTGCTGTTCTTACATTCGGATTTCAGTACAGCAAATGAAGGTATAACTTAGAAATGAAACATTGAAAGTTACAGTCCTTATACATACAAAACATTGGTTTCGATTATAAAAAGCTTACGATTTGAGTCGTCTGTCTAAAACAGAGATTTGAGGATTGAGAATAATAAAGATATACATATATACACAATCACTCATGTACCCAATAAGGTGTGACACAAATTCTTTCCACTATCCCGACAAGCAACTCTAGCTTAAATTTCTACTACTTGGAAACTTGCACTCACGCAAAACACTCTCAATCATACCACTCCATCGCACAAACATATACCTTCAAAATCGTTCACATATATTCTTTTAACCAAACGTTCACTAGACATTTGCTCAAGATGACCGAATCATTTTAACTAACACCAACCAACCTTTGCAACAACATTTTTTTTTCAATTTCAGACTCATCATACACTAATCTATTTCGTCCCGATTCTATCTAGTTTCATTACATACGCCACGTAAAAATCTCATTTCCACAACAGTCATTTTTCTTTATAAAGGTATACTAAAGATATGGACAGGGTCGAGTTGTCTCCCAAAATTTGAAATTGTACCTGAGACCGAGTTGTCTCCTGCGCATGGTCGAGTTGTCTCCCAAGATTTACAGGTAACCTAACCTAACCTAGTCAATCATTTGCGCCAGTCGTCATTTGAGCCGATGAGATAAGCGCCTATATTGAATAATAACATAAATAAACAACCTTAACCTAACTTAACCTACCCTAAGCCAACAGTGGCGCAGATGATAGTGTTTCGTGGCACAAATGATATACCACTATTGGCGCAAATGATAAAATAAATAAGGTCATATTGGCGCAAATTATGAACACCGATTTTAAATCTTGGCTATCACGGGAGACAATTCGACTCGTCCGAAAGATATAAATAAAAGAAAATATTTGTATATCATATACTACAATTTTCAGGTTTAAAGTAGGGTTACCGACTCCGGAATTGTTTTGTAGATATATTTTAATTAAAAATGATGTGATAATGAGTTATTTAAAATTGTAACAATTATGCAAAGAACAAATATTTAAATTTGAACATGCAAGTATAAATCAGAAAATATAATAAAGTGAACATATTTTGTACAGAAAATAGATATTTTTATGTAGAATTCAAAATATTTTAATTATAAATGAAAATATTTATATTATGTTTACAAGCAGGTATTTTAATCAACTGCCACATAAAATTCAGGAAAATATTTCATTAAATAACAATAATAAATGAACTGTTCAAAATTTTGTTTGTTCTTGTAAATTTAATAACAAACATCATAAAATGTCAAATGTTTCTTGAAAACATCATTAACACATATTGAAGGTTAGTTTCCAGTAAAAATTCTATAATATAAATAAAATATATCTACATAATTATAATTACGAAATACAGAGTTCAAACTTCTAGTAATATTTATGTTTTCTAAGATCAACCTCATAAATTTAAATTTAATGTGCTGAATTTGTAATATATTCTATTAGGAAAAATTTTACACTTTTAATGTTTTAGTTCAAATTTTACCACCAGTTGAATATGAGTTAATTTTACATGCGAATGCTAATATTCAAGCACCTGTAAAAAAATTAAATTTTATTTGAAATAATAGTTTTATATTAATTAATTTGTATGTAGATTAAAAAAAACTCATATTATTGGAAATAATTATCCCAATTCTGTAACGAAGTTAAGTTAACTATAACCAATAGACACAACTTTAACAGCTGTCATTTTTTTAATTTTATTTAGTGTCTAGTAATAGTCTTGATCAATCTTATTAGTAACGTTGCTAATAACACTTAACAAATTTGTTACAGAATTGTGGTGATTATCTGATTAAATATAGATCTTCTAAAATTTAGCCATCTAATTTGAATTAGACGAAATACTAATTTTATTTCCGTCATTAATAGTAATACCTTCTCTAACTCCACCTATAGCTCTCCGATCAAGCCAATCATTCCAATAAAATTGGCACAGTTATTTCATTATTAGAATGCGATCGGTTGCAGCAAGAAAAAACTTCCTAACAACTGCATGCTTGTGCTAAGGTATATATACTATAGCGTACGCTGAAAACGTATGTACCAATGTTTGCCATTAGTGGTACTATGGTACTATCATTTCAGTCCGTGAGTCGTTTAGTATCAGTATGGCAATAGCAAGTCTACCGGCGCACGGTGAGTTATTGCGACCACTTTATCAACGCACACGTACATAAATGTTTCAGGTACGATTGACGTTTTTCCACAACAAACCGAAGAAAAAAACCTAACGTTCAATTGAGCCATTAGGTAATCGCTACAACGGCTTTCAGCATTTTTTTCCACATTTCTTTCATGCAGTTGATTGAGTTTTTAAATTTTCTAGTGGCTGGATTAATACGCAGAGTAGATAGAATCTAAGATGAAGTGGTGTGGTATTGCAAAAATTATGAATAAATATGTATAATTGCAAATTTAAAATAATTGATACTTTTTTGTTTAGTTTCATTGAATAAAAAGAATTAAACAAAAAAAGATATTTGAAATACAATGACACTAAACAGTAATACATATTATATTTTTTAGTTTTTAAATTAGATATTAGTTTTAGTTTCTTGCTAAAATTTGTCTGTGTACAAGAAAGGAAACTTATTCTAGTTTAGTAAAAGTTTACTTTGGATATGTAATTTTCAAATATTGGTATTTTCTAGTTCTAGTCTAAAATATTAACTATAAAAATTGATTACTTTCGATGACATTAAGTTTACAAAGTTTTCTGTCGTCTCAAGTCTAGTATATTCTTGCGTGTTTCGAAGAGAACTTGATGAAATCAAGGTTGCGAGTCGGTAAAAAATTATTCGTCTGTAACTCCGACTCAGACTCTTAATAATTTTGATAAGTCGACTACAACTCCGAATCTGACTCCTTATAATTTTAGTAAGTCAACACCGGCTCCAAAAAAATTAAATACTAAAACATTTTATGGTGTGCATAATAAAAAAAATAAAGAAAAATCTATATAAAGAAATGATTTAGAATTTAAATTCAAATGTGTCCAAATTTGTACTTTATTACATATAGAAATACTTAACAAATTTAATAAATTAAACGAACGTAAAGAAATAATTATGTATGTACTTTGTAACAAGTAAAACTGTTATTGTAGTAACATTGTTTGTTTAATGTATTCTGCGGCAATGGACCACGTCGCAATTTTTTATTTCTAAAATATTTAAAGATAGAGTCAAAGTCAGTACATTTCACTAGAAATTTCTCCTGAATTCCAACTCCGCATCTATAGCTTAGGATGAAACAAAAAACTTCCATATTTATGATTAACCACAAGTGTACATAAATATAAAATAAAAAGGCTTAAGATTTAGTTCTGTATTAATTTTATTTAAAATTCGATGTTTCGATGATGATGAGTGTAGAATAAGTCGAAACGTCAAATTTTGAATAAATTTAATACAGAAATAAATCCTAAAGCCTTTTTATTTTAATATAATGAGTTCTGAAAGATTTTTTACTATATATATAATAAATCTAATTGTTACTCTAAATAATTCTTATTATTATTTATATATATTTATAAATTTGTGAAAAGTGACAAAAATGTTGTTAATTTTTTAGTGTTTTCTTTTTAAATTACATGTCTCAGAAAATTTGTTAATCTATCCGTATAGTTAACTAGTGATTCAATTAAAAATGAGCTATTAGTTTCGTATAAAGAGAAATGCAATTTAAAAATATCATAATTATTTTTTTTAAGATATTAAGTAAGCATACATATTACACAGAAATTTTAAAAAAATAACTGTTTTATTTAATTCGAATTAAATGATTTGACTATTTTATCTGATGATATTTGGTAATCTGCATCTAATATGATTAGAAGACTGAAAAAAATCTTCTATTTTAAATAAAACACTAGAACATTAGAAAATTTATCTAAAAAATTTTTTCACTGTACAATAAAAACTTACTGCGTAAATTTCTTGAAGAAAAAATAATAAAAATTACTATATTTAATTCAAATGCAAATTTTTCATAAAAATATAAGAAATTAAAGTTAAACTTATGGTCAATATTAAATATTCGTATATAAAGAAGGAGAATGTCCTAGTTATGAAAATATTTCTATTAGTTGTTTTGAAATTTGTCAGAAGTGCTGCTACTATCGCTCTAGGTGGTGCCTTTGACCAGCTGTTATATGACATGTCCTGCAGTTCCTCACACTGGGCACAAAATACACTGTACAGCCCTAGGTAGCAAAGAGAACCACCCATTAAAAACACCTTTTGCGCGTCCGAAAACCTGAGTGCTGCAAAATATATGCAAATAACAGGAATTAGCAATTTTATGAAATACGTATTATGTGTAGAAAGCGTTACTGCTTTTACAAATTTCGAAGAAATTTTGCAAATTTACGGACTCCTTTGTTGATCGTGTTTTCTCTTCTTTGACAAAATATTTAACATAATAATAGTCTCTGACTAAACGTGACGAATTTTTATTGCGTAGTTAAAAATTGGACATTGCTTGTTATTGCTCTTGTAATATAACTTTATTTCTAAGGATTATGTCTCTTTTGAAAATTACGAAATAAGCTAATACAACCTGCTGTTTATTTCCAAAATCGAAAAAGTTCTTGAAACATTTCTTCCTATAATGAAACGATAAAAGACATTAAACTATTTTTGTATATTTTTTAAAAATTAATATAATAATTAAAAAATCTTATACTGTATCCCATTTTATATAAATTCTACAATATTACTTTTTTTAGCAAGTTGATTATAAAATTTGTATTAGACAAATTAATTTTGCAATCAATTATATCAAAAACGTTTTAAAATAGAAACATTAGTATACTTGTATACTTGTCAGCTTGTAACATAACTAGTCTATGACAACCATTATTGTAAAGTCAATCAAATTACGCTATTTACCAGTACTGTAAATTTTAATACGGTAAATAGATAACGTACTGGTTGCAACAACTCTATAATGTTTGATAGATTTATTTCAGAAAATATCATAATACCTGATTTGTTTTAACAATTTATTTTACAAAAATTAATAAAACAGATTTTAAAATACAATATATTATCTACATATCGTCAGTCGATTTTTTGTTTGTTCCACATCACAAAACCTTATTTTTGAGAAAATGATGTTTAAAGTTTCTGAACTGAATTGTTTATAGTAAGAATACAGGAATAAATTAGAATTTATATTTCCGAAACTATTAAAATTATAACATCCACGATTGTTAAAATTGATAAGAAATAAACAAATATTGTCAAAATAGCAATAACTCAATTTGACCAAAAATGGCGTATAGAACATACAGGAAATCGACTGACGATATGTAATTATTATGAAAACATTGTAAGTGAAACAAAAGATTTCTTTGTTAACTACACTTTTAAAATTATAATTGTTATTATTTTGGTCTTAAAAAAAAATGAAATAGTATTACAAGTCTGTTAAATATAAACAAGTTTTAATATATATTTAAACTTTTTACAATTTCTTGAAAAAAAATTTACATTTCTCATGTAACTTTGCACTCATTGCTAACAGTGATAATTTAAATTTGTTTCTGTTTTTTTTTCGTAAAAATTTATGCAATATAAAAAGCTTATTCTATAGCTCTGCAACTGAATAAACTGTCACTTTTAATGCGTTTTTAAATGCAAGTGCTAAAACTGAAAAACATGCACCTTGCAATATTATTACAGTAATAAACACTATATTTTTTTATATCGTTATTCTTATGTTAACGACATAACAAGAAAATGAGTTTTTTTAAGATTTTTAAAAAATACGTAGTAAAATATATAGTATTTAAATATTACGGTCGGGTGACATGAATTTTTTCATTTAATATTTATAAAGCTGAAGAAAACATATCATTTAACATATTTCAATGTGTCCGATAAACAATTAAAAATTTCAATATTTACTTATAACAACTGTGGCCGGATTTCATAGCATCTTCGAAATGTTTTTCGTTCGAAAATAACGTCAGCTGATCATCATTTTTAAACGAAGATGCTACTGGCCACTGATTTCATAATTCATATTCAATCCAAACTTGCTTTGTAATCTAAATTCGTTGTGCGAAATGTTTATAATGTGTAGTTTAAAAACTTAGGAACATGAAAATAATTCTATCATATGCCGTGGTTTTCCGGACTGAGCATTTTAATAGCAATCAAAAGGTTTGGGTTCGAATCCTGATCGGGTGACATGAATATTTTCATTTAATATTTATAAAAAATATTTATCATTTAAATGTCTACAAATGGCTGAAGCAGAGAAAAATTTATTATTTAATTAAATATTACGGTTGATATATTTTATGTTGATATCAAAACATTCTTAATTCAATATATATATTTCACTTAGTTTTTTCTTTTAAATCTTATTAGAAACTACATTTTTCTGCACTTTGTTCAGGTTAGAATATGATACTTTTCCGCACATTGCCAATGTAAACATAAGTTTAAATTGTTAAATGTTTTTCAAGTAAACGTAAATACATAAATTAGAGATAATTTTGGCAACAACGCAAAAATAAAATGTTTTCGATATAGGTATAACAGCGTCTAAACTGAACACGAAGGACATGACAGGTGATATAGAATCTACCTGAATATGTAGTACAGTAACCGTTAACGGCTAGAAACGCAAAAACAAGTCTCAAAAGAATGATCCCAAAAAATCACCCCTGCCACTTCGTCTTGTCAATATTCGAAAACTAACGCGCATAATATCAGTACCGTAATAAGAAATTTATTGACGTATTATTTGAAAATCTTAGTCGTAAATTTGAGAAAATTTCACGATAAGTCATGTTGTATAAGTCTTTTACTTTTCTCTTTGGTATTTTCTACTAGTCTATCAATACACTTAATATGTACTTCACTGTTTTTTTATTTTATTCATTTATTTTGTTTAGTTTTTAAGTCTTTTTTTTTTAAAAAAAAAAGCATACTGATATTAAATATTAAAGTTAATATTTATAAATTTTTAAAAAAATTTGTATTTGATAAGAATCAAATCTACAATTATTTTAAATTTTGATTAAACGTTTTTGCCTATTTAGCCACAGACGACTGCACCATTTGGCACTATTACTTTCAGTCAATATAAATACTTCTAATGCTCAATTTTGTTTTTAGTTTATTCAAATGAAATTATTTCAAGAAAAGTGTAGAAGGCCTTTAAAAATAAGAATAAATAAGAACCAATTTACAAATTATAGAACAATACAAGAGGTTGTAGCATGTACCAAGTTAGTCGCCCGACTGAAAAACGATTAACCCGCAACTAAGTTGGTACATGCTACGACCCCTTGTATTTTTCTATAATTTGTAAATTGGTTCTTATTTATATTTATTTTTAAAGGACTTCTACACTTTTCTTTAAATAATTTCATTTGAATAAACTAAAAACAAAATTGAGCCATTAGAAGTATTTATATTGTTTAAATTTTAAAAAAATATATAATTATATTGTTATTATATATTGTTGTAAAAAAATTAAAAAAATAAAAATTGATACTATAATTTTACAATGAGATAATAGAGAAAAAATATGATGATACAAAATATTCCAATTAGATTTTTCGTGTCTTGAATTAATTTATATTTTCATTAATTTGAAAGAGAAAGAATTTAATTAGTGAAATTTTTATAAGATATTGTTTTAATAAAACTTGTTTTTGTTAAAAACTTCATCCAAGCAACCAACGATTATGATAATCTATGTTTCGCTTCCAAACTTTTCCGCTATCCGTTTTTGTTAAAAAGTTGTTATAATACTAATAATTGTAAATTCCCTACCACAAGTTCATTAGTTACATTAGTTTATATTAGTTCAAATATTTGGTCAATTAAATTTTTTGTAAAGTTTCTTGAAAAGTGTCTTTCTTTTTCGTTTTGCAAACGAAGAAATTTTGCTTGTATTAGTGAAACGTTATTTCTTATGAAAATAAGTTTACTAGAAATAGTTAAAAACAACGAAACAAAGAACTATTTGAACTATAATATGCTTTTTCCTTTTTCTGACTCGCCTAAAAAACTAATTTTGGTTTTCTACCAATAACGTAAGGTTTTAAACTACACTGTGAAAAATTAATGTAAGTTGACATTGATAATCATAGTAATTTTACAAAAAATTTTAATGTAATTTTTTAATCTTTGGTAAATTTACAATAATTTATGAAAACTACAACATAAAATGTAATAAAATTACTATGATTATCAATGTAAATTTATATTAGTTTTTTACAATGTAACTCTAGTAAGCTAGATTTTATAATATGTAGCATTATAATAGCATAAATTGAGATTATTGCTTTTCAATTTGAAATTGGAAATTTGCCTAGTTTCAATTTATTTACATAAAACGTAACTCCTCCCACGAGCTTATTCACACGAACGAAACTGAAATTCAAAATATCGACACTGCCACTCACACAGAAAATTATCCTTTCATAATAATAAAAAAGAAAAAAAAACTAATAAATACATCACTATAATAATTCATGCATGTATTTGCTAGAAACCAATTTTCTATTAGCACACAATAGGGGTACTTAATATAATTTTGTTTACGGCAAAAATACAGACGGAATATAGGTATATATACAGCAAATGCAGTTGCACTTCGTGGAAATAGATTGTTAACTCAACGATGCGATCAAACTTCATTTTGCTCTTAACGTCTCCCCTTTCCTCCTGTTACATATAATCCCGCATATCCATCTATGTTGAATGTAATAACCAGGCAACGAACAAATTACTTAATAGTCGCATAATTACGGGAAAAAATTGTTTCTTAGCTTATGCAGAGAAATTGCATCAGGGTTGTTTACTGTAACTAACTATATTGCGATAAATTTGAAACCGTTGCTTGTTGCTGTTTTCATTTCAAACATGTTTTAGAATAACATCAGATCAACCATTAAATATTGATGGGGGAACACAATACATTGTTTTGTTATATGTATTAATAAGAGAGAGAAGTTTTGTTTATAAAAACGTTTGTGTTTACAATTGCTTCGATGCCTATGTGTTAATTAGCAAGTTTATTTCGGACATATAGGAGTGTCAGCTTACAAATGCATCCTTTTTTGATGTATATAACAAAATAATCTATTTATTACGTATAAAATTGTTCATGAAAAAAGTCGAGACAAAGTTCAATGTCAGTTTTATGAAGTAAGATTTTAGACGATTTAGAAAAAGAAAATAGACTCCCCTGTTAGGCATACGTTAGGCACATAAGTGGGAGTAAGAGAGAAATATTTGTGTAAGTGTTAATTTTAGTGTCAGTCTAACAATTCTATATAGACAATATGCATGTATGTACATATATTTATAATTGATCTAATAGAATAACTATTTATTGACCGAATAGGTCATTTGCACAACGAGTGAAAAACTTTCCGTGAATTTTTTTGTGGACCTTATGGAACGTCTTACAGTCGTTGTGAAATAGTCAAAATATCTATTTATTTTATATAATTTTTCATTATTAAAAATAATTATTAATAAATAAATTTGTTATACCAAGACAGGTTGTACTATAAAGCATTTTATAAAGTTATTTCGAAAAATTGGTTTTATTTATTAAATTTTTATCTGCAATAAAATTATTTTATAACAAGTTTCAAATAAAACTCAAATTTACTTGATTAATGTAACAATTTTCACATAAATGCAAAAACCAATTTTTTTTAACAAAAAAGTCCAGTCAAACACAAAACTCCACAAAATTCTAAAAAAAAACCAGTTTATCTTCGGCATAAATACCCACTGCTGCTGAAATCCACTCATATAGTCCATCATGATTAGACATTAGCCGCCGAGTCTTCTTAAAAGCTAACCAAACTAACCAAAACCTCTATCGCTTGGACCGGCAATGTCCAATCAGCCGCGGCTGAGTCCTTCTGCGAATCGATGGGTCAGTCGTCTCTGCAATGACCTCGACATCGACCAGGGGCCCGTCCGCCCGCCCACATCTTTTTTCCCGCTACGCATGGTCATTGTTGCAATACATCTGCATTTTGCTGGGCTTGTGCCATTTGATGCCACGAAAAGCGGTACTCGTGTATTAGGTTAGGTTAGATGTTTTAGAAATGAGTGTTAGGAATAGCGTTACATACCAATAGTGGTGGCGGCGTTGCTGGTTTCAATCGTTAGATGTTGTTGAGGGAAGAGAAATACTCGTCGAATTGGTTGTGTTTCTTACTGTTGTTGTTCGGTTACAGCTAATGGATTAGAATGCATGTTGGAATTTAAATCTGCAGTTAACTATAGAGATCCCCCGCTGTATATTGCTTGGAATTTAGCGGTATGGTCTTGCTAAACAGCAGTTGTTAAACTGCTAGACGATTACTTACTCTCTCATAGTGTGTATGTACATATTTTTACTTCATTCTTTTTCAATTATTATTGAAAAAAAGTAACACACTTTGTAAGTAAATGTTTTTACCTTTTCAAATCTTTATAATATTTATAACCGATAAAATGATATACAATTTGTATACTTCTATTAAATAATATTCATTATATATACATACACAATATATCCAAATGGCTAGGGCACAAATTCTTTCCACTATCCTGAAATGTAATTTTGACAAACATTTCTATCCAGACAAGTAAGTCTGGCTCAATCCACATTCATGATACCTATCATTCATGCTCTTCTATTTATACTATTTGTATACTTTCTCTTACATAAAACACACTCAATCATTAGGTTAGGTTACGTGGTATATATTTATATTTATTAATAGTTTAGTTTCGTTTGGAATGCTTGAAGAAGAAAATAGCATATGTCACTCGGAGCAGAATGCTCTTTTTGTGTTTCGCCCTGATTGCTTGGTCTCGGCTATACCTCAACTGGAAATTCTAGATTATACTATTATTGAGATGCATTTTGGTACAAATTAATCTTTGACATACTAAATTTACTTTAGAAGTGAATTTGTTTACTTTATAGATTTTCGTATTAAAAAGAAGGAATAATTTTTAATCTAATGGTATTAAAAAATAATAAAATAATAATAATAATCTGATAGTAAATTGTTGAAATAGCATTTGTTTTCAAGGTTATTTAGCAGAAGAATAACATTTACTTGTGAAGTAAATTTATTTATCGTTTATAAAACCGGACCTCATTAAAATATTGATCTAATTATGCAAGCACAAAATAAATTACTAAACATTAAACAACTAATACACAAAATTATTCAACTGTTTACTCTTTAGTTATTTTGATTGAAAATTAATTACATTTACCATACTTAAAATCAATTGCTGTAATATAAATACAAATTAAAATATTATCTTTAAAAAAATGCTAATATGTAAACTTTATCATATTATATAAGCAAAAATCTACAACAATGTTGGTAATTAATACTTTATAATAAACCACTAAAATTATAATAATTACTTGTTTGCAAGCTCGATATAAATCACTATTCATTAACTAATGATAACTGCTCATTAGAGAAGCATTAAATTAGTATTATCGTTAATTAACTAGTAAAAGAGTGCACCGTAGAAAATTTAATAAAACTCAAAAAATTACATTCCACAAAATAATATTAAATTGACAATTAAAATTTTCTTAATATATCACAGGTATGCTTCCGAATTTTTATTCATATTAACTGAACTGATTAATGTTCATAATCGTTTAAATTTTTTTCCATATTGCTGAAGAATTATTAATGATTATCTTTCCGGATGTTACCCGGAGTTTCTGGGTTCTAACACTTCGTCTACGGTATCCAAGTTTTATTATATTTCGTGTTGCATAAATTTTTAGATAACTATTTTTTTTTCAATTTTTTATTGTATTTTGTTGCCTAGTAACTTGTTCCTATGTTTTGTTTGTTTATTATTCATATCATGTGCAAATATTTTTTCCTGATGATACACGAAATGTTGAATTTTAATAGTAAATTAAACAAAACTTCAATCTAAAGCTTTTTTATTTTATTTTAATATAATACTAATAATAATAATAGTCTTCATTTATCTCAAATGCTATACAAAATATAAACTAATATTATAAAAAATGTAAATTATATATAAAAAAAATTTGAATCCATAATAAACATAAAAATTCTTTATTTAATTAATAATGCTCAAGTCTAATTTTGAATATTTTCAAATCTACATTCTTAAAACTATTAGGTAACTTATATTTGCACTCCTTTAAACAGTAATGTATAATGTATAAATACTAAACAAGGATGTTTAGTACTTTTTTGTATAATATAAAATTTATTCTTTTGCCGAGTATTATAATTATGTATAATAATAATAAAATAGTTATAAATATTTGTACGCGGTAGATTAATTTTCTATAATTTTTTACAAAAAATTGAACTTCTGTGCACTTTTACGCGTTGATTTTCTGTATTTTAATCTATCGTGTCACACGGACTTTAAGCTATAGACTTCAGAATGCCATCATAAGCTAATTTGTGAAAATATATAAGTTAGAACTTTATAAAAATTAATTTTATCTCTGACTAATCGGACACAAAACCATAAAATCGGCGTGTAATTAAATGACACATAATATATACACACGTAATATGTCAGAAAAAAAAAAAATACCGAAAATGTGACAAATAAAATAGTAATTTGGCACACACGTATTTCACACAAGTAATTGTAAAGTGTAAACATTATTAGATTTAACGCAAAGCTATTCTCTTATATATTGAAAAAAAAATTAAAATAAAAATACGTTAGGTTTTTGTTCTGTATGATTTTTAATTAAATTTTGACGTTTCGATATACTGTACGTATTTCATCATTATCAGAAAAATAATTACAAATGACATAAATAATAATAAACAAACAAAACATAGGAACCAGTAACTAGATAACAAGTAATTCAGAAACGTTTATTTGATAATCAACTATCGTACTAAAAAAAATAATTACGAATTCATTTTAAAATATAAATGGTTTAACTACTATTCAATGCTTTCATAAATGGATTATGTGCAAAGAATGCAATTATTATAGTCTGTAAAAAAAACTCAGCAAGATTCAGTTTAACCGCAGGAGCGTACAATTAATTAAAATAATTGAGGAAATCGCGCAGGTAACAATGTAATTTTTTATCCCCCGGATCTTCTATAGGTGAGCGTCAAAGACGAACGTCTTATTAAGAATTATGATCTAATAAATAATATTTATTCTCGCATCTGACTAGAAAAAAAGCATACATACAGTTTTTATCATTTTTGTAATGTACTACAAATTTAGATACAAATCTTTAATACACTTTTATATGCTATATATGTAAATAATACTACTCTACTAGTCTTTTTTGTACAGAAATAAATAAACTAGTATTTTGTCAAGTTTTTAGTTTAACTGTAAAATTATGTTTATGATGATAATATGATAAATGATAAAATATATTTTTTAAAAAACAGCTATAATTTGACAAAATTAAATTATGCACGTTTTTATTAAATAAGATATTTTTTTAAAGGGTGAGATTTTTATACACACTAGAAAAAGGTGAATTAACGTGAGAATAGGATAATGTAACAACCGTTAATAGAAATTCACAACCGTTATTTGATATGTACATTAAAATAGCATATTAAACATCAATTTATAAAATGAAACAACCTAACAAATTAAACCTAACTTAATCTAACCTAACCTGACGTGTATTTAGTACATCTGGCATTAATTTGCATAACTTGAAGTGCAAATAGCCTAAATTGTAATTTTTATTATCTGGTGTTCATTGACATATTTAAATGTTCATTTATATATACCTTTTTGGAATAATCAAATAAAATAAATATAATAAAATAAAAATACATTTATTTATTACAAAAAAGAATACTTTTACTTTTTGAAAGAGACAAAAAAAAATTTAATTTACTAAATATTTTCTGCTTAGAATTACCCAATCAATTCTCGAAACTAAGTAGATTATGTGTGAATCATTCAGTATATTAAAATAATACAACCACCTACATATTTGTAAAAAAATCCAATTATTAATTTCGTAAAACACATTGTATATTTTCCAGTCAACCACAGATCAATGATGCATTGTGTATTTTTCCAAGAAAACATTTTTCAAACGTTTTCCAGTTACTAAGATTAAACAAAACAAAAAACAAAAATTATTCATATTATCAAGACAAAATGAGTAGGCGTTGAAACATATGAATAAAGCTAAAAATAACTGTCCGTTAACTTTTTTCTATATAAGTACATAAACTCATGAAGTACGTATGTTAATTTAAATCTTGAGCATTAACTTACATTTCTTATCAAAAAAAATGAATTTAAGTGATTCATTTATTTATGACTAACCATTTGTAAGCTAACATTCTATAATAATGATAATGTATATATGAATGTGCAAATGTTTATATAAAATATAATAATATAACCGTTATTCATCAAGTAACATCGTTAAAAACATTTTTTCGCAGACAAAACAGTTAGTCATGTTTTTTTCCGAAATATTTTTGCAACAACTCCATATTGAATTTAACGATTTAGTTAGGACTTTAGAATGTAAGTTGAGAATTATTATAGATTGCCTATAATCTATCTTGGTCAATCAATACCTTAGTGTTTTCTATTAAGAAAATATTATCCATGTTTATGCTTCATACATAGATATATTATAATTATTTTTAAAAATTTTGATGTATTATATTTTATTATTTTAAAGCGTGTACGGCATTCATCGTAACCGGGTCACTATTACTTTTACCGACTGTCTTATCACATACAACAAGGGAGATATTGTAATCATACCAAATTTGACATATCGAGATTTATTTTTACAGATAAGCACGAATTAGGCTTATAGTAACACGAATCAATTGTTTACATTCTGTTAATGTAATTTTTACATAAAAAATGTAATATTGCGTAAATTATCACAGTAAAAATTATGAAATACTGCTTTTTATTATAAAAACTACTTATGCAAAAATACATAAATTTTAATTACATTTTTACAGTATAAAATACGTAAAATAAAAAAATGTATAAAGCAAAAAAATATAATTAAATTTTAAATTATATAAAATTCCAACAAACTTTTAATTTTAAAGCTAAATAAAAAGTTTTGCGATTGCTGTTAGTAACATATAATAAGCATTTTTTTTTTTTTTTCGATGAAATACTTATTTTTTTAAAGTATTTGTTATTGCGCTTTACTTAAGAAATTCTATCCGTTTTTTAAATAAATAATTATCTGTAGCTTATTTGCAGACAATATTTATTGTTGACTAGATTAGTCAAATGTCTTCAAAATAAATTCCTTTGCAATAATCCAAGAAATGTGTATTATACGCAATAGTGTAAATATGATCTGATTGTTTAAATATTGATAAATTTATTGTTATTGATATCATGTTTGTAAATATAAGAGTTATTGTAATGAAAGTACAAGAAGAGAAAACAAATTAAATCAAATACAAATTTCCTATGTACTCAAATATAAAATATGGCTGTTAAGGGGGAGCACCACACTGAGTGCTCTGAAAACAGGCGAAGTTTGGGAATTTTTTCAAGTAGAAATAATAATGCAAATGTTTTGCGTTTTCTATATGTTATTACGGTATATTTGAACTAAGTTTTAGAATTTTTATATCAAAAGATGTTTTTAAATTGTGACATCACGGGTGGATTTGTCAGCCCCTGTCAAAGAAAACTCTGGTCACTTGTCCCGTCCCCTAGAAGAAAACTAAAACCTAACTATATTTGATTTAATTGTTTTTTTTTTTACATCAATTTCGTTTTAACTAACATGTAGTTTTTATTAGGAGATCTATCAAAGTATAGTTACAATCACAAAACATTATGGTAATGTATATGTTATACACCAATGATAAAATTGTCCCATTTGTGAAATGGGCAACATTTTTCTCGAGTTACATGTAAAAAATATGCTGGGCTTACAGCAGCATAAGTTAGACCAAAAATGATAGTTGGTTATCGTTTATAAAAGATTAATACACGTGAAAAATTAGATTTTATAAATTATGGTCAATAAATAGGGAGAGTGAAGAAATCACTTTACAAGCGCGGCAATTTCATAATTAGGACATAACATAATATAACAGTTTGTAAAATCGAAAATATTAGTTTTTTCATCTAGTTATGCAAATAACTATTTTTTTTTAATTTCAACAATATATTTAAAAACTGTAAAAGTTGCTGAAAAACGCAAAATATTTTAGAATTGGCACTATAGGTATGTTGATAATAATGATAAATTTTGTCATAAAAAATTCCTAAAATTGTAAAATAATCTTGTCAATAAAAATAGTAATAATTTGGGATTAATAAAAATATTATGTGTAAATACAATCATAATAATAATGATGAGAGTAATGCGCATGCGTACATGTGCGAGGTCAGATGCTTTTTATAGTTCGTTTGCATTTGTTTGTCGCGACGATCGTCCATAAAACAGCAGACAATCACAATGGTGGCAATGTCGTATATTTTTCCATCATAAAAATGAAAACTTGCATTACGACCACAATCTCAACAGTTTTATATTTATGAATGTAAAATATATATATATAGTATTTTTCTACTGTCTCATATTGATTTGAATGTAGTCGTGTACAAATAGGTTCTGCAAAGAATATTAACGACAATTTCGCCCCCGCCAAAACGTCTGTGATGCTGATTCTCAAGGTCACAGATGACACCACACATTGCACGGATTTTATATATTCGTTTCTTCAAATAAAAAAATTGTTCAAATTCAAATTTATGTTTAACAAAATTATTACTTCAATGAAAATATAGTATAATAAATTTACAATTTCGTGAAACATATTTGCGTTTGTTAAAAAAATTCTAATATATGAACAAAATAATTGATATAGTTATAATCAGGAGTGTGTAGGCGATAAAAAATTGATCGACTCTGACTCCGACTCCAACTCTGATTTTGCAATAAAACGCAAGAGAATCAATCGAACAAACCTATTTGTATGTGTGCTTTATCATCAATTCCCGTAACATAGGAGCTATATCATATTTTTTTCAAACTGATTCAATTCTTTTACATTGTACGCCGATTGATGTACAATTTATAATAATATCCGGAAAAACATAAACTCATATCTTTATATTGACTAGAAATATGTAAAAATAAACACTAAATAAATCATTCAATAAATTAAAAAAACTAAAAATAACAATAACATTCTTTTAATTAAATTTAAAATTAAATTTTTAATTCCTGTTTTTAGGCTGTTAATTTGAGAAAGAGAGAGAGAGAGAAAGGTTCGATACTTCTTGAGCTTAAACAAAAATTCGTGCAGTAATAATTACTATAAACGATTTTTTTCTAATGTAGTCGTATACATTCGGACTGCAGTTTGCAACATTAATAACAATAGCCAAATTCTCCATAATTCCTCTAATTGAGTATAAAATACATTCGTACCTTGTTATTGCCTAATAATTCTTTCTTCTTAATCGAAAATCTATAAACAGAAAATTAAAAATTTAAAATCATAAAATATTTTATTAAGTATACATTTATAATGTTGAATATGATTTCAAGACAATAATTTGGTCAACAGACCATTTAAATCGTCAGTGGTTATACAAAATTAATTAAGAAATAAAACATCAAATTAATTAAATTATAAAAATAACTTTTTAAAAAAATATATTCAGGCGATGATTTTTTTTCACAACATAAAAATAATTAAATAATTCTCATTATATAGATATAGAATGTTAACATGTACAACTTCTACCTTGCTGTGATTCATATTAAAAATTAAAATTATAAAATATTAAAATTTAATTATATATTCTTACTAATGAAATTAAAAAATAACCATCATAGAGTCTTCATTTAATAATTAATAACATAGATTTTTTATGTACACACAATTAAAAATTAAACTACAATATGTACATTTTGCTAAAGTCACTTTTTAGAAATCATATACAGTAAAAGCTTTTTTATCCGACATTGTATTAAGTGGAGCACTTTAAAAACCAGCACATTTCAAAACAGTAGCATAAGTTCTGGATGCAAAACCCAGAAATGCGAGGATACCCGCTAACTAATGGGGCCCGTGAACAAAGCCATACTAAAAAGTTCTATATTGCAATAAAAAGAATATATCGAAAATTTATTTAATACTAATTATTTCACTAAAAAATTGTTCAGGAATATTTTTAGTAAAGAATTGTGCAAAATATTCTTGACATAGTAAAAAAATCTTTCAGAACTCATTATATTAAAATAAAACTGCTTTAAATAAATAAATATTAATACAAAACTTTAAGCTAAAGCAGTTTTATTTCAAAATATTCTTATTACTATTCTAGTATCTGTATTGATGTATATATTGTAGGACGCCGTGGTATTTAAGTCAAGACAATATAGTTATTTGACAAATTGACACATCTATTTTTATAGAATTTGAATGTCTAAATTTGGTATTTAATTTTATTAAAAATTATGTATTTACTCTAGTGATGTTTGAAAAAAAAGTCATTTAAACAAACTACATATGTATAATTAGGGGAAACCCATATAAAAATTTGTGGATGGGGCCTAAAATTTGTAGTTACGTCACACAAAATAGTTCGATTCCAAAAAACACCACAATACATAATAGTTTGCAGATAGATAACCATATCCATTCAGGATAAGAAATAATTCAATTATATATTTCGCATTCCATCTTCTTGCTAAAACGCCAAAAACGCATTGTGGCAAACTTATATTTTTCAATTTTTTATTTTTTAATTCATCGAATAGAAATAAACAATGTTTATTTTTATTATGTAGATAATTCATTTTTGTTTGTTATCCCTATGAATTTAATTTTAATTTTATCAAATGCATCAGAATATATATGTAAAGTATTATTTTTATTAAACTTAAACATATATGCTTATGTATCTGGAAAATTTCATTATCCGAAACTATATCGGAACCATGCGTGTAAAATTGTTGCTATACACTGAAAAAAAAACTTTGCTATCTTAGTGAATTTCATACCCTAATATCGTGACAGTGAAAAACGTTGTCCAAAAAAGCAAAGTTGTATTTCTATTACATTGTTTACTATTCCAGTAAATAAAATTTCTAAAATTTTAGTAAATAAATTTACTAGAACAATTAATATTATTATCGAGCAAGTTAAATATATTTGCTAAAAAAGATAAATATATAATCTATTAAGGTAACAATTCTTATCTGTTGCAATAGATTTGTTTCTATTTTAATAAAAAGTTACAACTGCTGTTGTATATAAAATAACTAAAATAGGAGATAAATTATTACTAACTCAAGTAATTATTTTTTTTATGATAGTAATATGATTATCTATTGTATTATTTTTAAATTTACTGCTATATAGAAAATAGTTTTTAATTAACATAGTTATTTATGGTTATTTTTAATAGTTACAATTGCTGCCTCTTTTACTATATTGTAAAAAATGCAATTAGTAACTACTAGAAAGAACCATAAGTAACTAAGTTAAATTAAAATTACCTAATATTTTTGAATGGGAAAATAAAAACGACTAATACAGAAAATATATTTTTATTTAAACGAAAAAAAAATCACAATTAAAAATTGATACGTCATAATGACATTAAATATACACGTAATAAATATAACTATTTATAACTTACCGAAATTTATAAAAATAACAACAAATATAAAAAAATATAAATCTGTTATTTAAGAAAAATATTAATTTAACTGCTTAATAAAATCGATATAGTGATGATATGAAACTTTATGAGATTTACGTGGATAAAATTTTGACTTCATACAGCAAACGGAAATATAGCCTAACAACCTCAGATTATATATGAGGTACCAACCATAGAAATCAAACTTCTCACATTAACAATATATATAAAATATAAATAATTGTAATTGTATAAAATCAATAGTCAAAATATATTTAGTTAGTATAATTAACAATAAAAATAAAGACGTAAACAGTTAAACTAAATATTTTTAATATAAATGAAATTAATATTAACTAATTATATCATCAGTTTAACTAATTAATACATTAACATCAACTAAAATATAATATTTAAAAAAATATATGTTATACCTTCGAACTTTTTAAGTATTGTTTCGTCAGCCTTAAAACTTATTAAAATGTCCCTCACATATTCGTCTGCCATTTTCACTATAACTTTCGTTGTAAAAATATTACATAAATGACAAAAATTATAATACACCTTAATAAGATGATCTTGCATGCACAACGTTCTGATATAGTTTATTTGATAGTGGTAAATTTGTTACGTACCTACCTTAGGCTTAGTAGACAAAGGAAGCTACTAACTCGTCAAAACACGTTTGTTTACAATCAGTACAGTTCAGTAATTCATTTACTCTAGAAGAAATTTGGTTCATTATATTAGTATTAAAATTTACTGTAGAAGAAATTTGTTTCACTATATTAGTATTAGTGAATTATTTCGTTTAGTTAATATTTTTTATTACAGTAAAAAATATGTGTACTCGTATGATTATTATAATTTTATTGCTTTAGTAATATAAATATCTGAGCACAAATCCAGTAAATTTTTTAACTAATTTTGCTAAAATATAATAAGAAATATGTCTTTGCCTAACTAGAAATAGACAATTCTAAAATAGATTAATAATAATCTGTTTGAGAGACATATTTATGAAATATAGTAAATATAGTATTAGAAAATTCAAATTATCTAAGAAGGCAAATGTTTTTTTTTCAGTGTATAATCAAAAAAATTCTAAGTTTGAAATTCATTTTTTAGGTAACTGTGAAGTAATAATAATTAATTAAAAATATTAATAAAATATTTGATCACTTCTTCACTAAAAACTTGCAAATACGTATTTTGACAGCAATGCTGTCCTCATCGGTACAAGCAAAGAGAATATAATATAGTCTAAACTACCTTACTTTGAAATTTATAAAATTTATTAGAATTTAAATAAAAATAATAATAATATAAAATATAGTTTAGAGTCTAAACTATATTCTTTTTAGTACAAGTAAAATATAATGCAAAAAAATTGTATTATATTTTATTTGTACTGATGAGGACAGCATCGCGATCAAAATACGTATTTACAACTAATACAAGTTTTTAGTAAAGAGTGATCAAGTGTTTTGTTAATATTATTATTATTATTTTTATTTAAATTTTAACAAATTTTATAAATTTCGCAGTAAGGTAGTTTGTTATAAATATAAAGCTAAAGTTTTTCATGGCTGTAACAGAAATATTTTTATTTTCATATCAACCTGCTAGCTTTGAAGATTCCTATTTTACATCACTTTTAACTATTTTGGTGTGTTTTTTTTTTAAATAAATGTAATGGCAAATCCATGGCATCTTTATTATTATAATTGGCTTGAATTCAACTATCATTTTAATTCGCTGGTTTCAATGATTCTTGCGTTTTAACCGTTTGAAAAGCGGCTTAACTTTTTAAGCCACTCTTTATATTAGAACTAGTTTCCACGATAAATTCTAAGAATTTTGAACGATCATTTATATTTATAACGTTAGTTCACATACTAAAACGTTCAACCCACGATTTTAAATCTAAGCTTACTAATCTATAATGAAAATTTCGAGAAATCTGCATTCCATTCGAAACATTACTCTTTTATAATTCATTATAATAATCTATTCATTGTTTACGAACATTAAAATTATTTCATTTGTTTCTATTTTTAATGCTTATTTCAATAATATTCTATGTGAAAATGAAAAACCTTTTTATATTACTTACATTATAAAAAGTAGTGATTATTAACCAGAATTTCTCTGAAAATTTAAAAGTATTAAATTCACAACAAAAACTGTTTTTTTTGTAAATATCATTTTGTAAATTTTGTAAATACCATTAATGTGTTACGAATTAATTAATTTTAATTTTCAAATATGAACAAGTCATAAAGGTTAATAACTCTTCCAAATGTGATATGTTAAAAACAAAAAATATTTCAAATTCGCTTAAAACTGAAATATACATGAAAAATAAAATTGGCAAATTTAGCATATTTCCACTATATGAAAGATTTAGATTTCTATACCCTATTTCAGCCAAGAGATTCACGTAGCGGGTGTAGCTTAAGTGTTAAAATTCGTTTTAGATAGCTTAAAAAAATAGAAATATATATATATATATATATATATATATATATATATATATATATATGACAATTCAATTGTTCGTATTCACCGTATTATAAATAATTTTACTTATTCAAATTTACTTATACATAGAACAATAAAAGGATTTTTATTAAATTTCTTATTTTGACTTGACTTGATGTCTTTTACGTCACCTCGTAGAAATGAAATTGAATCATTCTAGATACAAATTTGTCAACTATTGCCTAAGATAAAGAAAAAGCGATATGCAAATAAATAATTGCAAATGAATAATGCAATTTTTTTTTCAATTTCAATTACATCAGCAGAAATATTATTTAGCAAATTATAGTTACAGCTGTATTATGTTATTTATTGATAATGAAAATGTAAAAAAAAAATTGTTGTTAACAAATGAATCGCGAGCACTAAATTTGCCCAAAGTGCCCTCCGGCTCTGGTACTAAATGCACAACAGACCGCTCCACAATCTAAAGTCTAACCCCCGTAAGCAGAGACATTTTCGTTAAAAATAACGGTTCGTTCAAATGAAATTTCTTGGATTCCGTAAGAAATCTTTTTATGTATATTGCAACGAAATTTCTTACGAGATCCAAGACTTTTCATTTTAACGAACCGTTATTTTTAACGAAAATGTTAATGCATGTAGGCATAAGTATCTCTGTTTTATCTAATGCCGACTGTTTCTTTTCTTACAATTTAGAGTTCGTTTTTTAATTGCAAGAGACTTATTTTATAGCAATTTTCTTCTCTTAAAAGAGCCATGTATGAAAGGTATTATGAATGTAAATGAAGCTAAAGTTGCTTGTCTGGATAGGAATGTTTGGAAGAAACTAATTTCAAAATAGTGGAAAGAGTTTGCGCCACACCCTTTTTGGGTATCTGGCTTAATTGTGTATGTGTATGTAAGTTCCAAAAACAATATTCAACAGAAATTCTACTGTATTAGATTATCAATTGAAAACTAATTTCATATAAAAGTCATTTCATACTACCTGTTTAGTTTAGTTCAGACACATATAGACATCTTCCAACAGCTACATTCAAAAGTTTGTAAAAAAACTGACTGAAGCCAAAATGTGTCTGAACTGAACTGAACTAAATTGCACGGAACGAATAGTAACACATGCAAAGCAGAACCTATATGGTCAATAAATTATTGATAATAATACTGTCAATGTTAAAAAATATTAACAGTATTACTGATCGTGAAGTGAAGTGAAGAATAAAAGTACTGAAGAATATTCTAATATTTTGATATTTATTATTAATACTATCAGTATTACTCGTACTGATTAAAAATGTAAGATTATTTTCCGAACGGTACTGAACTAAAGTAAACAGGCGGTATAAATTGACCTTAAAAATTACATATTTTTTATATACTATTTTTACGCTACTCTGTAAAAAACCGACAATAAATATAAAACCCGGGACAACTGATTTATTCCAGTTTAATATGTAAATTTACAGACGTCACAGGAAAATTTTACATAATATGAATATAAAATACGTATATTTTATGTAAGTTTACTCGGTAAAAAACATATATAATATGGTAAATTAATAAATTTAATTAAAATTACAAAATTATATTATTTTTACAAAAAATGTATGTAAACCGTCGGTTTTGATGACATAATATGTAATTTTTTACTATGGTTTTTATGTAAAATGACAACTTTTTACAGTGTAGCCCACAATGTTTTATTTATAGAAATTTTAATAAAAAAAATAAAATAAAATAATGGAAATGCTAAGCAAAATATTTGCCATCAAAAATAGATTTTTAATAATAAAAAGGAATGTACATTTAATATCGATAATTATATAAATATTTTCAAGCGTTTATAATTTATTATTAGCACAAAAGTATACAATTACTTTGCATATATTGTTTACGCTATATTTTAACGGAATCTATGTTTAACAACAAATATTTACAAATGCCTTATAATTATTATTCAATTTAGTTAAGGAAACCGTAATAGTTATTACCCATAAATAAAATATTATAATAATTTATTGCCTTTAATTTTTATTTCTATAAATAAACTGGTTTGTAAATATTTAAAGAAAAAAAAATCATGTTTTTCATTTGCATATTTTTGTTTAGATAAATTATTATTACTCTATGTTTTACCTTATTTAAATATTTCAGAAACATTTTTTAAAATTTGAAACCAATTTATTCTTGCTTCAGATATATATGGGTATATTTAAATATGTCTTTTTCTATAATGATGCTACAAAATATTTTATAAATTTTGTCATTTTTTTATATCGTTTCAACTCTGGCATTTTAAGTTCTCAGAATTAGAAATAAGTAATTTAGCAAAAAATTAATGTTACACAAAGTTATTGACAAAAAAAATATCAATAGAAATATTTTTTATTGTTTATAGACTAACATTATCATTTAAAAATTAGAGGCACACCTAATATTTTTTCTAGTATACATAGAAATAAATAACATACTATTATATTTTTTTAATAATTAAATATTAAGTTTTATTATTAATTAACAATTTTAATTCACGTTATTAATTAAATTATTAAATTTAAAGTAATTAGCAAGCAGATTTTTTTTAATAACTTGTTAACGGGTCTACCTACTATTTTTTTTATTAGCAATTTGGATTTTATTAAAAAAAATAACTAACTGTAAAAACTTAATAAAATATATGAAAAATTATTGATTTAGCAGCAAGTATTCGGCTTATTTTTACTTTTTAATTCTGAATATGCAAAATAGTATATTTGTTATTTTTTGTAGGTTTATGTTTATACTTTTATATTAATAATTTAGCATAGTAAAAAATCTATCAGAACTCATTATATTAAAACAAAACTGCTTTAGGTTAAAGTTCTGTATTAATATTTATTTAAAATCGACGTTTCGATGAAACTCAAGATCCATCTTCATCGGGATAAATGATGTACAATAAATAATGCAATAAAATATGTAAATAACAGAACATAGAAACAAGTTACTAGGTAACATATAAGTAATTAGATCATAAAATTTTATAGATTTTTAATTAATGAAAGCCAAATTTCATTTAACTCAGTGCCTTTACAGTGTTTGATGTTATTCTTTTCTTTATAAGTTTCTATTGCTTGTCTTATCATTATTACTGTAATAATTACTAGACCAATTAAAATTAGCAGCAGATATCAATTATCCTGATGAAGACGGACGTTGAGTTTCGCCGAAACGTGGATTTTAAATTAATATTAATACAGAACTTTAACCTAAAGCAGTTTTATTTTAATAATTTAGTTTCCTAAAAACTATTTTAAACGGAATTGTATAAACTTAAAATTTGTACAGTGGAGAAAAAAATCTTAGAACAAGATCTAATTTATAGAAACTTTAGACGATGTATAACTTATGAATAGACATTTTATGATTTTATTCAATTTAGTCCTTAACTGTTGATTAGTTGATTTGATGTTACATATTATTTACAATTTTTTATATCAGGTGAGGATTAATTCGCTTGATTTTTTGTTTAAACCCAACATTAACGTTATATATTTTTAACAACATTCCACTTAACGTTTCCAGAAAATCTCAATTTCTTGCGAATAAAAAAAAAACTGACAAAGTAACTCGAAACCTGTACGCTGCACAATATTGTTTACTTTTTTCTGTAGTAAAAATGTACAAACACGGTGTCGCATATAACGTTTTTATTACGTTATAAATTGTATTATCGGGGAGTATTAACGCTGTGACAAACATCAGAGAGCTGCTGCAGACAGCAGCTGACGCAAATCTGGCGATTCTTTGTTTCGCCCACGTACGGTTTGGCAACACTGTACAAATGGGAAACACGTCATCTCTTGCATCGATGTCGTTTCTCTACCCGATTCACCAAAGACGCTAAACTGACATTCTTTGAAAATTTTTCTTCTGCGAAAAAATGCAGCCTGCAACTTTTTCCCGCCATGCCCCTGCAAATATTGCTTAGGTAAACTGAAATTTAAATATCGGCAACGGTTTCGGTGAAATCATTAAATTGGTTTCTTTAAATAAGTTTGTTTTGAATTTGTAGAATTTGATATTGATGGCTTTTCTACGAAAGATCGTAGATTGATAATTGTTTTTATTGAAAGTGTATTTTCGGAAGTGTTGCACAATTTTAATCCGAATTAAATTTGTATTAGATGATAATTATCTTTTCTTCAAACAAAAACCCGAGATTGTCAAATTTCCTATAAAACGAGCAATTCTTGTATTTATTCGTGAGTAAATTTATTTTGAAAACGGCTCTAAAGGTTTTGATGAAATGTGATGAATCTACGTTTTCGGGTGTGGAAAAGCGATTTAACTATAGGTTTCAACTTTAGGAAAACTCTTTTTTTTTTGTTTATTGAAGAAAAGCGATCCGACTGCTTTAGTCTTTACCGCTCTCATTTACATTGACACAAAGAATGTATTAACAAATTACTGTCAAAACTTTTAAGGAATTCAACTGTTTGATAATAGTATAATGCATTTAGTGAAGGTGTAATTCTGAATAACATTGTATAATTTTATTTTGAATTAAATTTGTATCAGATTGTACATGTATTTTTACCTTTTTCTATTTTCACAATCACTTTTAGAAATACTTTTTGACTTTCATTTTAAATTGTATTATTACTTTATTTATTATTTATATTTGATATTTTTATCACATCTGATATGTCTAAATATCTGATGTTTTTTATTATATCTGACATTTCCAAAATGACATACAGTTTTTAAAAGTAATAATAAATGATTCAAAATGTATATCAAATACTTATTAAAAATAATATTATAGATTTGTATTCATCTAGTACGACATGTAAGCATTGAGAAATTCTGCTTTTTTCTAATGGTGTTGTTGAACATTTTAAAATTATTTTTTTAAATTCAAATTCAAAGCAAAATTATTTATAATAACTAAGCAAATAGATTTTAAAGTTGAACGTCAAATTTGAATTTGCTCGTCGTGACGTAATAGTTTATCGTATGAATTGTTAGAATAACTACTATTCAGCGCCACTTGCGGTAAAAAACAGTGTTGCCTATATCTGTTTTGTCAAAATCAAAACCATGTTTTTCAATTTTTGTTTATTTTTCCGAATTTTTTATACTGTAACATATTTTAAATAAATAAAATATATTATGACATTGTATTTATATAATTTTTCAATATATTGCCATAAATGAAATTTTTCTTAGAAAAAAAAAACGCTATAAATCTTATGAGATGTGAACAAAATTGTTTTAAAAATCAAAATATTAGTAAAGAAGTAAATTTGATATTAACTGTATTTAGAATTAATTAGATAGAAAAATATAAAACAAATACACATTAATATTAAACAAAATATAAATATCCAAATTCTTATAAAAATTATGTAATTTTTCTGTATGGCAATGATAGAACAAATTTCGTACTTTAGACCAGCGGTTCTCAAAGTGTTGTTTGCAACTCACTGATGGGTCGCAAGGTAATTTCGGGTAGGTTGCATTGAATATTAAAATATAACAGTAGTTTTCATGTTTACCAAAAGAACTTTAAATTCGTTTGTTTAATAGATATTAAACATATTCAATGAAAATTTCTTTCAAAATATGCATTACACACAAGACACAAGTGGGTCGCAAAAGATTTGTATTTTTGAAAATGGGTTACGGCCCATACAAGTTTGGAAAGCCCTGCCTTAGGCAAAATAATGTTTGAGGCTCATTAAAAATTTCAGAGTCTGTGGAAAGTGTCAGGGTCTGCAGAAAATTATAAAGCTTGCAATATATTTTTAGTTTCAGAACCTAGAATAATTATTAAACACGAAAATATTTTGGTAAATATTAAAATCTTCAACAAATTTGAAAAATCCAATACTATACAAAATTATTTTGAAATTCTGAAAGCTTAGCAGATTTGATGCAGCTTGAAGCTTCAAATCGATTAATCTTTTTATTTTTAATATAAAAAGTACTTCTTCATGATTTTCATTAATAATAAAAATTTCCTGCTGAAAAAATCCATAATTTAAACTCATAAAGTTTCCATTCCACTCATTGGTTTTTTTTCTCTCTCTTTCATTTCAACCCACAAAACAGTTATATTTATATAACATTAATTTTCACTACAAACTTTTTATATATTTTTTTTTGTATCCGACAGCTACGATACAACACTTCGATAAAGCCTTAATACATGGGTATCACCCACTATCGTGTAATGACTAAAAAATTTAAAATCTAATAGTTCAGGTTTCCCAATGGCGTGTTAAAGAAAACCTACCCCAGATCGATGTGGCAAAAAGATGTCCCAGAAACTTTGTAGAGGGTAGAATTTCTCGTTGCAACGAGGGAAGGGGGGATGATGCATTTACGTTATGCATCCGACAGTGTAGGGGCGTCGCGCCTCGAGGGGGTTGCATAGACGCCAGCTTCTGTGCCGTAGGCGGTTCTGACGTCATTCACGGCGCCTATTAGCTCAGGCACTGCCATACCACTGACATACTTATTATATAATAAATGCGTATTTATTATATTGTGGGAGGTGTTAATAGGAGTGAGCTCTACGTTATTTAATTACGAAATTTCTTGGAAAAAAATTGTCACGGCAGTCTTGTTTGATAATTGCTGGGTTTGATAGGTTAGGTAAAAAATTAAATGTATTTTGCAATATTATAGATTTTGAATTAATATATAAATACAGTTATTTCTTGATTAACGCGAGTAATTAATCTCTCAATGTCACCGCGAAAATCAAAATCGCTATAATCAAATATATAAAGTAATGGTATAGATTCAAATTGATCACCAGTCCTATGTAAAAATATTTTTTAAATTTAAATTATACCTAATATAAAAACTGTGAATGATCATGAAAAAAAAGAAAAAACTTTCGGTGTTTATTTAATATTTATTTTCAACAATATTTATTAAATTTTCTTGAAACAATTATCTAGAGTTGTTTGAAGAATTTTTGATTGTTTCTCTTCATCACAAAAGGGTGGGTCGCAGAGTCTGGCGTGATAATCAAATCTTATACCGCGCATTTTAAGGGATGATCACAATTTATTTTCACGCGATAATCAAAATCGCGCTAACTAAAACATCGTTAATCAAGAGATACCTGTACATACTGTTAAAGATGTTTATAAAATATTTGGTCTTTAAAATTCTAATGCTGGTTTTACACAATAAAAAATGTAAAAGTTTTCTGTACAAACAAGATTTTCTGTATTATACGATCCAATATTCGATTTGATTTAAAAATCTATATAGAATCTACATTTTAAACAAGTATCAAAAAGATAACATCAATCACTGTGAAGGCACTGATTTAAATAAAATTTGGCTTTCTTTAATTAAAAATTTATAAATTTCATGATCTAGTGATCCAGTCTCTTGTATTTTGTCATCTAGTACCTTGTTCTCGTTTATACATATACTATAAATACCAGTTGTATCATTTTTATTGATGAGTATATCGCAAGTCGATTATTGATAAATATTAATACAGAACTATAACCTAAAGCCGTTTTATTTTAATATAATAAGTTTTGAAAGATTTTTTTGCTATGTTAAGCACCAAAAAGTCCCATAGTGATTATTTTCAAAAAACAAAAAATTTTTTTCATATTATGTCGACTTTTTGGCAAAAACTACATATTTTTAAAATCAAATGTTCTGTAAATTATTGTAATAATTTTATTTTTGCAATAATAACAGAAAACTTTTAATTATTTTCTCTATAGAATGATAAATGATAATCAGTAATGAACAACCTATTGGTAATGAGCAACCTATTTATAGAATTTTCTAGGCTGATATAACGTGGTCGATCTATCCTCGTCGCAGACGTTTCACCAAGCACTGAGGATGCCATCTACGACATATGGCAAAACGTCTTCGACGAGGATAGATTGTCCATGGCATACCAGCTCGGGAAATTCTATAAATTCAAGTTATTGTCACTTGAAAACGTAACAAAAAAATTTGACATTATGTCGAACAATAAAAGTACACAACAGTAAATTGTGTAACAGCCCTATAATTACTGAATTACACGTGTAATACATTAACTACACATGCATACAACAGCACAAACAACTTCAGATATAAAAGACAACTGTAAAATTGTAAATTATTTTATATACATGGATAATATCATCTATTCCTCCCAGTTAAAATACACAAATAAAATTTTAGATGATTTTTAAAATATTTTAGTAGGTCCTCTTTTTAAAACAGATAATTTTCACCAGTTTTCCAACTATAATACATAGTCGTAGATGACATATGCGAGAGTAGACAATTACGTTTGATGCATTCATCTAATGTAATTTAAATATTTATTCTATTTTGTTTTATATTTATTGATTCATTGATTTACTAAATGCTCTAGCTTATTCAGTTAAACTTTAATTGCAATAACAATTTTATTTTAACTAATTTACCCATTTTATAATCTAATTAGAATTAAATTATACACTTATTTTTTTCTGTATTAGATGCGGAATTTTCCAATGTATTACTTTTTTTTGTTCAATTTTCTACTTTTTTTTAAAAATGTTTTCATAGTTATTTTATAGAGGACGGATTTGTAGTTTTCTTTAGTCAAAGAATTGCAAACATAAAGTTTTGTGAATTGCGAAGTTAGTAAATATACCTATATGTATAAATATAGTATTTCCTTTCTGTTATCTTTTTGTAAATATTATGATTCTAATAATTTTAACGGACAAGCATGTTCAATAAACTTGTTAAAATTATTATTTACTTGCAAAGTAATACGTAGAAACATATCGTCTACGTTCACATTTAATAGTGCTGTTTATTTGAAAGTCCGATACAATTTTAGGTCTTTACTTAGCATACGCAATAAAGAAATGAGAAATTTCAAACAAATTGTCTATTGGCAGTATCTACTTACATTTGTTAAATATTTAATTAAATGTATATGTTTACATTTTTTTTTATGTTTCATTACTATATGGATTATTATTGACAAATAACATATTCGATTTATTTCGGATCTTTCCAAAGAGCATTTACATTTTAATATATATTTTTTTTTTAATTTTATACTAACATGATTCACAATTTTCGAAGCAAATATAAATAGGTGGTACATTGAGTCAGGAACAGTTAGTTATTCATACCCACAGTTAAAAATTTATTTAATTTTATATGGATTTTAATAGGAAAATAGCAGAATTTTGTAATATTTACAATAATTTATTTAATATTACATTTTTATGAAAAAAATTAGTCATAGAATATACAAATTTACATTAAACTTCTACAGTGCAGGTAAGTTGAGTCCGGAACAATTATATGTAATTTCGGAGGTCGAGTTATTTTATACTACATTGAAGTTTTTTTTTTTTTATTTTCAAATTTATATGAATAATAATTAATTATATTATAGAAATTTGAAAATTAGTATTTTATTCTATAATTTTTAAAATTGTTAATGCTAAAACATTAATTTAATTAAAAATTTTAAGGAATAATTTAACGCTAAATATGTTAGATAATGCAACATTGTGCAACAAAAACTTGCAAGGAATTTCTGCTAATTCAAAAAAATATTCCTGCTGAAAAAATTGACAATAGTTTAAATAGATGTATTGAAAATACATAAATCTATCGTATGCATGCCTGTTCGTGGCGCATTCGTTGTTTTTCGCAGCATTCGTTCACAATATTTCGTCTATTGCAGAAAGAATATAAAAGTGTGTGTGTGTGCGTTGGATAGGGGATTTATGCGTTGCACCTCTGTCTAGTCTTCGCTAGTTCAGACGACGTTACACGGTGTACGTTGCAAGAGTACGTCGCACCGTCATTTCTCCCTCTTCACCTCGCTGGCCACCCGCCATCAAAGCCATTCGCAACGCCCAGCCGATAGCCAGACAAGACATCGGTTGACATGGCAACCGTTGCTAAGGTCCTAGACTTGAACATACGGGCGTGGTAGACTCTCTCTCTCTTTGCCGCGTTTGTATTGTTGTCGGTTGGCCCATCGCGCCCCGTCAAATACCAAATTGTTGTTGCCAGACAGAGATGGAAAATGCGCGGGTAGTTCGTTACTCGTTGCCAGTTGGCACGACGTGCCAGACACGATACCAAAGCGATCACACTCGCTCGAGACGTCGTGCGAATCAGTCATAAGCTAGCGCGCCAGCACAACCTACACCACTCAACTCAGCTAAGTTTGTTTGTTGTGTTGTGTTGTGATCTTGGTAACTATCGTAACAACTTGGAACAATTGCGCTTTTGATATTTACATTCTATTTTACGATTATTGCTCAAGGACTGAAAAGACATTTGTTTTAAATTTAACCGATTAGTGTGCAGTGAATTTATTTTATTGTTTTTAAGTTTATTGGTTATATCTATGGACTGTGCAATCACAATCTTGGGACTTATATTTCTCGCTTGCAGCTGAAGATTTCAGGCGTCTTCAGGCTGGACATTGGAGAGGATTAGTACGGAGGAAGCACGAGGCAGGTAACAAAATATTTATTTCTTCAGTTTTATGTGAGTTTGAGAGGTTATACGTTTGCCAATTGTTGTCGGATGGATGTGATTTTTTTTGATGATCTGTTGGGTTTATTGTGTGTGTATATGTGGCTGAGAATTGTTGAATAGGGTGCGATTTTGTCTTTGGATTTTCGGGCCGAAACCATTAGTCATCTTTTGTTCGAGGCTTGGGTACATTTTACAAGGGTCTTATAGCCATTATTGCCTGATAGTTCGGTTCGGAATCTACCTGGGCAGGTAGCCGGGCGACAAACAATGCCCCTCCGAACAACCAAAACAAGCATTTTCCGTTCTTGCCTGCTTGCCTGATGGCTGTTTGCGTGTCTGCACTGCAGCTGCAAAAAAAAAACTTCCCAATTGGCCACAAAGAAACGTGGGTTTCCTTTTGTCGAATGTGTGTGTATCTTATCAGGAACAGGATATGTGCCGGTTTTGAAGAATTCCACTTCAAGGTTTTTCTGAGAACTTGTTTTCGATTCACTGTACGCGCGTTGCGCTGCTTACGTAAATTTCATACAAATTTTATATACCTACTGATTTGTCGCCGGCTCGTTGCGTGTATTACATGTATAACAATTGAAATAAACGAGCATAAAACATAAATACGGCTTTTATATATTTCTAGTTTTGTAATGTTAATAGTTATAATATCATTCTAGATTTTAACACTTTGACGATATATTCATTTGTAATTTTGAAACGTGTATGTTCTGAATTTCGCCAAATCGACAGATTATAATATGTCGCAATTGAGTTCTGTCATTAGCCATTGTTCTATGCGATTGTCTTTAATAGAATTACGCCATCGGCGTACAATACTCGACGAATCAAAATAGATCACAAGTACGACATTTGACTTGTAAACACTAAAGTTACATTTACACCCCCTAAATTTTAAACTATTCTAAATTTCGAATATATCATATTGACACAATTCAAAATTATTTTGTCAATTGTTAATATTATTAAATCACTGATACAATGTAACAATTTGAAATGCAGATATAGGAAAAATAAAAATTATTTTGAAACTTGTTATTAGAATTTTTGAAATTCTAATGTAGCGAATGATATAATGAATTTATTAGAATGCAAATATGTCTTTTCATATGACAACCATATATTATTTCTTAAGGTTGCCAATACTGTTAGTAAGATTAGTTACATAAATAAATGAGTATATACTACGTAAATAGTGAAAATAATTTATCTACATTAGATAAGATTAATGGACACATAACTAAGAAAAAGTCTTTATCAGTATTAGTTTTCCTATTAGCAATGTTTATTTTCGTAAATTTCATCTGAATTTTAATGAAATTTAACTATAATTACATAGGAATATTTGACAGCGTAATATCTGTTTTTGAGTTAAAACAGAATTTGTAAATACAATGTAATTGATGTTATTAATATATAAACTAGGAAAAATAATTTCGTTTTTATACGAGCAGTATTTCTTTGTACATTACAGTCTATTAATGTTACGTATTATAAAAGTGAAAAATCGAGTTTTTGTTGCTATATAAATTGCAATAAACACAATTTGCAGCCGAAACAAATATTGTTTTCTGTTTGAGAAAAAAATTACAATCTAATATTATACATATGAATCTTGTTTGTTGAAATTTAAAATTAGAAATTTTGCATATGTTATAATTATAATAGTTCGCTGTTATCAACTTATAAATCTTAGATGTACAACATTTAAATCATTGAAATAAACCCCTTTTACCAAAAACTAGTTATTTTATCACCGACGATTGTTCGATTGTTACGATATTGTATTATTGTTGTTACGATATTAATATTGTATTATTGTCATTTCACAACATTGTAAAACTTGGTAAAGTTAAGTGATTCAAAATGAATTACATTTTGTAATTACAACAAACATAATTTGTTGCATATGAATACAATTTTTCGATTAAAAAAATAATAGATTTTCGATATGTACTAATATTTATTTGGAAGAAGAGCAAGTAAAGAATTATGATAATAATGAGAGTATAACTTTTGTTTTCAAATTATTCAAATATCTTGGAAAAAGCAGAACTTGTTGAAATACTAATAAGTAGTTTTCCGTTTTATATACTTTGTTTTATCCTTGCGTTTCAAAAGAAAGTAACTTTTGCAAATTAATATTTAATTACAAGGTACACATTTCCTTGCTTTTTTCGATTTCGAGTCGAACGATTTCGTAAGAAACTGTGAAATATAAGTTTCGGTGCGATTTTTTTCGCTAGTGTGTAACCGGCTGGGGCTGGCGACCGCCACAACGACCTGAGACGACGACGTTGGCAAATTTCGTGACGTCGTGGGACCGATTCGACGTTGCCACGTTTGCTCTCTGTGTGCGTTCACGTGCCGAATAAACAAATTAATTCCGTGAAAGAAAGAAAAAAAAAACGACATCGTCGAAACATTGTACGTTTATGGGCGTGTTACAGGCCGATGACACAAACTAACACACATATAGAACGGCGTTCGTATGGCGTAGAACAAGAACACACAGCAATTTATTTCTCGTCGTCGTCCTGTGTTTAGGTTTTTTTTTTTCGGTTGCCGCTTCGTTCGGGGAAAGAGATCCGAAGGAGAACTCCGGAAAAATCAATGGATAGCATTGCGGTCGAAAGCCATGGGCTTCTTTACACATTCTGTATACGTGTGTTCCTTGGCGCTCGACAAGAAATAAAACACTTAAATTTGTTATTGGTGAAGTTTTGCGACAACGAAAGATGTTTTCTCGCCCGATATTATTTTTGTGTCATACACGGCTGTTACCGCTATTTATTTTACGTTTTAGCGGTTACCAACAATTATTAGTCTTATTTTAGTTGTTTGTGATTTTTTTTGTATATCGCTGATGTTAGGTTAAACAAATACAATATTTGTTTAAAGATGATAAGTTATAAATTTTGAGAAGTGTTTCTACATTATTAAGTAATATTTTTAATAGTCACTGCTACTTATTTTCTCTAGATTTTGATGCTTTTTAAATCTAACTAGGGATTACCAAAAATGATTTATTGTGAAACAGAGAGCAAACATTTGAATTTTTTTAAATATACTTATTTATTTTCTAAACTACATCAGTTATGTCTTTTTACTGCATATTTCAAATGTATGTTCACATAAATATATTATAATTTACAAAAATGAAGTGGCAACTAAATGGAAATATAATTTACATTCTAAATAATTATTGAATACATTGGAAATAAAATAATAATTAAAAGTCTAAATGTATTAATTTAAACATAAAAATGTAATGTATATTCTGTTGTAAACATTTTTATGTCGCTCAAAATTACTATAACTAAGAAATTCCAGTAAAACCCAGAACCAAAAAATTTATTTTGAGAAAACCGAATAGTTTGTTACTTTAGCTATTTATTAATGTAGGTTAACAAAAACATTTACTTAAAATTAGTTCCAGAAACTATATTTAGCTTTGTTAGATTTTAGAATAACTGGACGTAACAAAAATATCAAATATTACTGACGTGAGATGTATTAGAAGAAAGAAACTCTGAATGTTTTACATTTTAATTATTAAAATTTACAAAATTTTCATAAAAGAAAGTTTGCTAGATATTTTAAAACTTGTAAAGACAATGATATATTTCAGAAAGTTTTTTTTTAATATAACTTATAAATCTTTTTTTAGAATTTTAGCAGATACATCTAATTTAAAATATAATTTGTCAATAAATGTAGCATGTCACATTTTAATCATATTTTGTATTAAAAAAAAAACAACAGGATTGAATGTCAAAAGATTACAATGTAATCATCAATTACACAATTATAACATCCAGTTATTTTGAACTAAACTTTTAATTGAAATTCAAACATAAGGTTGATAAATTTATTTATATCTCTGACTTTGAATCAATAATTTCAAGTTCAAAATGATATTGTATCATTGAAAATATATTTCATTTTTGTTTACGAAACAAATAATATTTTTTTAAAATAAAACGGCGTTAGTCTAATTTTTGTATTAATATTTATTAATAGCCAACGTTTCGACGAACTCAACGTCCGTCTTTATCAGGAAAAATGATACAAATGACATTTACAGTAAAATAGAAACACGTTACTAGGTAACAAATAAGTAACTAGATTTGTTACCTAGTAACTTGTTTCTATTTTCTGTTATTTACTTAAATGACATTTGTATCATTTTTCTGATGAAGACGGACGGTTAGTTCGAAGAAACATCGTTTATTAATAAATATCAATATGGAATTTAAACCTAAAGCCGTTTTGTTTTATATAATGAGTTCTTATAGATATTTTACTACGTTAAATAATTTTTTACGTGTCATATTAACAAAAGTGTATATCGTTTTATCAAAAAAAATATATATATCGACAAATATTTGGGCGCATATGCACCGGATCATTTTTCATTTTAATAGGGGCATAAAATAATCAGTAAAACAGTTAAAACAACTAATTACCCATATACCATAGTTAAGAAATCTAAACAATACATACACAAGATTCTTTGAAAAAAATGTTGCTGTCACAATACTGACATTATATATTACATTTTAAACTGATAATGCTGTCTGGGCATTTGAAATAACGTAAGCAACATCAAACAGGCGCCAAATTATCAAAACTAAAACGTCAAATTGTGAGGTTATAAAATATAAACACACAGTTGAAAAGTTTTATTATCGGTTCGCAAAAGAAAAAGTTGAAATATTGTGGTACTTTTTTTGGTAAAAGCGGGTCTATTGTTTAACTTTTTTCCAGTCTACCATTTTTATTTTCTCCTATACGTGTTTCCGTTTTCGTGTGTTCATTCTTGTGTTTCGTATATAATTAACACGTAGTTGCTGGGGCCATCTCGTATATATTGTTGTCTAATTGCTATAATTATATTAGTATATAGTTTAGATTTCGTGAAAGTCATACTAATTGTACATCGTTTTGAATATACATATATGTATATGACGCCCGCGGTTCACGTGTTTTACGCATGTCCTAGAAAAAGGATATTGGACATAAGTACATAATATATTCGCAACGGGAAATATTTTTTACAATTGTCAAACAAATATAAATTATCCACAGATCATAAACACATTGTATTGTATTATGTTTGAAGGAAATTTGTACCTAAAATATATTGTATACGAATAATATTTAAAAACATTTTCGCGTAACTCTCAAGTATTAATATGCGAGTTTATGATCGGCGGACAAACTCTACATATAAATATGATTTTATTAATATGTTTACAATCATAGTATGGGCTTTTATAGGCGTTTTTATTTTTATGAGCCCTTGAAATATTTTAAATTCAGTATAACTAATAGCTAAATTTATCTGTACCTAAATCTTATAGGTATATAAAATTTAATGTTTGTCCGCTGTTCAATTTTGGGCCTTTTAACTGAAATAGGGGAAATTTTTCTCAGATACTCTCTAGTACTTTGCGGAAGTAATGACGCAAAAAGAAAACGGTAATATTTACCCGAGAAATACTGGGAATCTTTGCTAGTTATAAATAAATATATGATATATTTTGTAAACAATCAAAAACTGCGTGCGAGTTCGCAATTATTTTTTATTTTACATTTTTGAAATAAGACTGAAATTGTATTTGTAATTTTTTATTAATTGTAATTATATATAACACAATTTTTTATTTTTATGTATTAACGGTTTATAATTAGTTAACAATAATGCAGGTTCAAGTTAGATTTTATATGTTAATAATTTTGAAATTATATTAATTCATAGAAAAACATTCGAAGTTTTAATGTTTTAGCGGTATATGTATTACAAATAGTTATTTCACTTTATACATGTTTGTTTCAAATATGGTTATGTAAAAAGTTTCGAGACTAATTTTTTTTACATAATGTATGCAACTGTGTCGCTACATGCTGGGATCTATAGTGAGAAACTTTATCATATACTGAAATTTGAGTTGTATGTGCAAATTTTTATCGCTAAACGGAAATGTCTGTACGTTTTTTTTTATCTATCATTTCGTAATTTAAAACAAGAACATCGTAAATATATGCTCTATACGATAGTGTAAATTCCGTTTAAATCATTGACTTAATTGCTAACATATAGACAGATAGATTCGAGTACTTTTTTTGCTTTATAGATACATATTAGATTTCAGGAAATTGTCCGTATGTCAAAACCATTTATTTGAAAAGAAGTTATGTTGTGGAATACAATATTTTTATCGCATTTAATAAAAACACACCTTGTTACTAAGTTAAAGTAAAACTTTTTAAAAACATTGTTTATATTTAAAATTAGAAAAAAAAAAAAACTGACATATACGTGTTGCCAATGACATGCTGTCAATAGTTTAATTATAAAAATAAGTTCGAGTATAAATAAAATATAATACACTTATTTTCCTGTAATATAAAATAGTAATCTGATACTGGGATAAGTACTTGAAATAATATACTATTTTCCGTATATGCTTATATAAATTATATTGTGTTTATTTTCCGCCGATAAAAATAATTTTCCTTATTAGTTTTGGTAAATTTTCCTTATAAAATATATTTATATTTTAGTTGCGTGGTTATATATATATATATATATTTCGTAAATTTAGTTAGGTTAAGTTGAAGTAAATTGAGAATGTATGAAATTAATAGCATTTAAAATCAATAATTTCAAATTGAAAACTAAAAAAAATGAATACCTACCATAAGAAAGAAAATTAAATTATACTCAAGCCCAAAGTCTACGAGAAATATGACAACGTATTGCATCATTTTTCTAGAATTATTCTAATTATTTTAAACAAAAATTACATTTCATTGTAATTGATAGTTTAATACATACATACATGCATACACAATCAATAGTTTAATGAATAATTATGTATATTCAATAGTATATACATTCGTAAAAAAAATTATAAATTTTGATACGGCTAGAAACTGAAGTATAAGGCAATAACTTTTTGAGGATAATTTTTGTTTCAAATTAATTTTCAATTCGTAAATAATAGAAATTAGGTACATATTATGAGGTAATAAATTTGTTTTAATAAGGGATCAGTTTCTAATTGTTCGAGTCATGTGCAATGTAGAATTAGCTACAATTTACGATATTGCGCATGCTCCATACAGTTGCAAACAAATTATATAGTTGCAAGAAACTAAATATTATAATTTTATTGATCACAAAAATTTGTAGAAAATATGATAAATATTCTAATGAATAATAAATATTTAATAAAATTTTGAATAAATTTGAAAATAGAATTGATCGAAATTTATTTCCATTATTTATCGTAAAACAGATTTTATAATTCATTGATAAATAGTAATAGTAGTGGAAAAAATATAGTTGCAAAACAAATATTTGAATATTTGACAAGCTTTATCTATCGACGAAACTATTTCAAATCATATCAACTGTCAGAGTGTGATAATGTTTAACCGGGAAAAAAAACTAATTAATATGGGTATTTACATAAACAATTTGTAAGTCGGATAAATACATTTCCAATTGAAAAGCGATAACACCGAAAAAGCTGTCATTATCACGTTGAAAAATTGTCCATTTCGAACAACACGTCAAAAAGAAACCTCAAAGTGATAAGATTTTGAAAGACGAGTTCGTCGTAACCTCTGCGCCCGGGTTTATCATACGACACCATACAAAAGTATACATATAATACAAGCTCAAGCACTTCCGGAACGAAGTTCTGTGGGTCACAGGCACGTCGATACTTTATTCCATCCCTTCTAACAGCGATGGCGTGTTATTTCGCGGCACCCCTTGCCGCACTGCGACATTGCTCGCGAGAGGGTGACTGACGTCTAGACATTGGGGTTGTGCCGTACGAAATGCAAGCTGGCGTACGTACATTTCGAATTGAGAGAGAGTGAGAGAGAGATGGATTGGAGAGGAAAAAAATCGTTGAATGAATTTTATCATCTTGTGTATGTATGCTTTTTAATCGCATTATATTCGTTTTTTTATTCGAATGTCTGCCCTATGTCTAGACGGTTTTATTGTCAGTTTTTTTTTATTTGTTGCATTTGGGGTGCAAGATTCTTATGCATTTTGAAAAGAAATTTCACGTGAAAATACGAAGCATGAATTAGATATAATTGTGTTGTTTCTTTTTATCGAAATTTGACGTCAGCTTCTTAAGTATTTCGAAGAAAAATACTAAACGATATTATATCATTTTTAAATTCAACAGATATAGTTGATAATTTCAAACATATTTTACGATTATGAGTTACTTCAGATAACAGAGTTTCATCTAAAGTGTATGTTTTACAAATTATACTTTAATAAATAAACATTTGAATGTTACATATTATAAAACGGTGAATGCAGTTTGGGCAAATTTTATCAAAACGTATTTTTAAAAACGTTACAGGTTACATGGGTACATTTAAATAATAGTGTATTGTAAAATAATAGATGAGTATAATATTTTAGTCATATAAAAGAATTTGATTTATTTATTATTAAACATATTCAATTATTCATATATTTAACGTATATTTTGTTTTAATATGAGTTAATAAAATTATGTAAATACTTTCGAAATTTGTATAATCTAATACTATTAAATTATCTATATTAGTTATTAAAAAGGCTTTTGTATTCTAAAATAAATTATAACGTAAGTGACATTACAGTTTAAGTTAAATTATCAAAAAAATACATTTGGTTTTTGGATATATTTTGTATTATTTCTGTTCAAAATAACGGCATGGTAGAAAGTAATTCTAAGATTCTACAAGAAAAATACTTTGGCTATGTTCAACAAAAATATAATCTACTAATGTATAAACATGTCCGTAAAATTAAGAAAAAGAAATAAATTTCACAAAATTCTAATTATTTTTAATCTTTTTCAAACAACACAACTGCTAAAGTGAACTATATATTTCTAACGTTTAAAAAAAAATTGATCCGCTACCTAGAATTTACTTAAACAGTTTGTCAGGAAAACTTATTGAAACATCACATGACCCCGCCATAATGATAGTTTCTCTCAACATGTAATCATAGCTTCAATTTTAAGCAACTCCGGCTACCAAGTGTTATTATATATTCCCACTTATTGGCTAAGCGACTCCTATCACATAATCACAATGTCTAGACGCAAGAAAAAGTCTTTTTTGACAATTTGAATGTTGTTTGATATATTATCGTTGATGGAGCGTAGGTAAAATTTTGGCGAACTGGTCACTAGTCTATTAACAAAAAATTCATTTAATGTCAATGATCTTGTCTTTCGAATATTAAAATTAGTTTTTGTTATTTGTTATCATCAATGAATATTTACTCGAACCAGATAAATATGATGGATTGATCAAAGTAATCTATGAATTATTTATATTCGAAGATTTCAATCAGTCTGCTTTTATATTTATACAATTTATTGCTAAATTAATGTAATAAGTTTATTTTAAAATTATGCTTACTCATTTACCACTATATGTAAATTAATTTTGTTGTAATTTTTCTGGTTAATCGTTAATTATTTTTGTGTAAATTAGTGAAACATACATATTTTAATTATAATTAATTTCATAAAGAATGAATTATTTTTATAATTTTAATTTTTTTTTTTTTTCTTTAAATTATTTATTAATTCGTGTATTTTTTATTTGTTGTTTGAATTATTTTTAGTATAAAATTGTTATTTATTTTACATTTTAAGAGTCATTATTTGGAAAAAATTCAATCTCTTTACCACTACATAAATTTATTCTAAGAAAATGTACATTTTCTTTTAATTAGATAATTAAAATCAACTTGCAAAGCAAAAATTTAAAGCAAATTTACAAATAGTATAATTTTTGATATAATCTACTGTTCTGTATAAAATATATTGTGCAATAGGGTGTTCCCACTTCCCAGGTTAAATAGACTCACCTAATATATAAATTTAGATACTCGAAACAAGAAAAAAATTTTACGATAAATCTGCAAACACTTTATTATTTAAACAATTCTGATTTCTAAAGTTATAGATCGGAATAAATGACTTCGAAAAGATTTAGGTATAATAATATTGAAAAATATTCACTTTTAAGCTTTAAAATATAATAAAAAATGTGTACGTCTAAACTCGTAACAAATGTGAATAAATATTACATTAATTCATATCTTGAAAAATCAGGGCTTAGTTTAATATTGTACAATAAATTTTCAATACATTATTAAAATTTTTGTACAAGCTGAAAAAGACTCAAAATTATAATTATAATATTGTAGTTTGTATAAAGTATTTATCTATTTATTTATTTTGAATTTAATTTTGAATTATTAAAAAATATTTATATTTTATTCCTATGTATGAAATTATTTTATGTAAAATGTTATTTTTAGATACATAAGTAGTATGTACTTAAAAATTTGTATTATTTTTATAGTTTGTAACGTCATTACACTTTATAATATGAAGAAAAAAACTGTTTATTTATGAAGTTTCTTATAAAATATTGTTATTTTAAAAATAAATAATTAACAAATATTATGTTAAGCTATAGAATATTTTTTTCCAAAAATTTGTTTTATCTTTAAACTTATATGTATAATAATATTATTATTTATAATTTGTCAAATCAATGGTTTTACCCAAAATATATTTCAATAAATATAGCTTGCCAACATTCGTAGACAAAATAACTAAATATTTACATTTAAATGACTTATTTGTTTTCAATATTATTCGACGAAATGAGTACCTAAATTTAGTTGGTATTATTCATAGTTTTTCAGTATGAAGCAAATACTCTAAAAAACAAGAGTATAATCATTTTAACTAGAAACATTTTCTAGTCATTATTGGTTACATCCGGATTTCTATAATTCTAGTATTTATGATAATTCTGTAAAAAGTGAGTAATGTTCTATCATTTGATACATACCAAGGTTCAGAAATATGAATACATTACTTGTCAGAAGATGCGATAAATGTGCTGTTTTTATTTCGTTAAATATATATTTCGTATTTATTTTTATTAATCAACATTGTGACGTATAACAAATATGATAGTATTGCATCAAAAAATTGTTCTCAGGATTTCAATGACAAATGTTTTTTAAGGTTATTTTTATCAACACATTTTTGTTACTGACCAAGATAACTCACAAACAGAAATGATAATTTAAGCAAAAAAATATTACATTATTTATTAGTAATGTTCAATTTCATAAAACTGTTTTCACAACACCTGATTGATTGATGATTTAATCATGTTGTTAGATGGCAATGTATTTGTTTCTTACAAATGGCTGTAAGGTAATTGTGTTGTACGCATAACAAAAACAAATGTTTATCCTGTCTGTTATATATAATTAAAATTCTGGTTTTGTAAGATTTATATTTTTCAATAATTTTTGTAGATTTTTGATTATTGCATACTATTTTAGTTTTACAGTTTTTGATAGATTTTCTATAATATAATTTTCTTTATTCCTGTTTCGTACAATATAGAATAATGGGAATATTTTAATATTGAAATACATTACATTTTATTAAATAAAATATATTATTTAAAATATTTAAAGAAAATATGTATTTAAACAAATAAGAATTTATCATTATTATTACAGTTTTTAGTAAATAAAATTTTAAATAAATAAAATATAAGATAAAAAAAAATATTCAGTCAGTAAATAAAATAATTTGAATTAATTGTCAATATCATCTAAGGTCATGTGGTGACTATATCATATTTTTTCATTAAACAAAACGAAACAAAAAAATTACATATTATTGAACAGGGAAAATATAAACGAGAGAATATCGTGACAAAAATATCATTTAATAATCATGACATTATCAAATAAAAATGTATATTATTCGCATGCTAAAAGGCAAAATATGTTTTTGTAGAAAACCATCTCTATTTATTTTCGTTGATGAACCAAACAAATATTTATATTATATGACGTAGGAAAATATGAAACACAGTAAAAATTGTTTGCTACTAGGAATATATGTTCATATATAGATATAGAAAAGAAACTTGTTTTTCAATTTCAATTTCTGATGTCAGAGTAGAGAGATAAATATTTTTGTCTCTCTTATAGGTAATAATTCGATTTTAAAGCCTTATTCACATCTCAGTTTTATTTGTTGTCAGTTACGATTTAATTATTATTATTATATTTGGAATTTTGTGGTATTGGAAACATCCATTCACCAGAAAGATTTTATTTATGAACATAAATCTCTAAATAATTATTTTATTTATAACGATAAAAGTTACTACTTTGTATATTCCTAGATTCAACATTAATTCAGGGTTAGTGGAAGTTGAACGTTTAAATATAATTTTTTTTTCATAAATGAAAATGTGATTTTATAAAACTATCAGAATATGAGAAATACAAGTGTTACTTATTTTAAATAAGCAAATTTTGTAGAATAAAATTACTGCGCAAACAAAAATTATATAGGTTAGAGATTTTTAATGTAATTATTTAACATTAGAAAAATTGTTTAATTCAAATAATTCAACTATAACAACGTCGTTAAACAAGTTATTTGTTTTAACATTATTATATATGCTATAATGTTATTTTTGATAACGAAAATATATACACTATCAGAACTAGTGTTGTTTTACGTTATCTCGAGAAAATTTAATCAATTACATACTTAGTGTAATTTCTAAATGGAACATTAGACTATTACCAATTTTATTACCAATTTTAATTTATTACTTATCACCAATGTTTGAGACAGTTGTTAATAGCCAAACAAGAAACCTGTAACTTATAAGAGGATTCTTAACCATTGAACAAAGTTGAAATATATCAGAAAACCGGTAGATCATTATACATTTTTGATAATGTTTTGTTTTGGCGTATTTAATCTACTAGGAATATTCTCTAATGCTTTATTAATAAAAAAATAAAATCACCTTCACTAAATAAATATACCTATGTGTGAATGAGGCTTTATATCATGACAAATGCATTATTAATATTGGCTTTTCAAGCCTGCAATCATTGTGATTGTGACCTATCCTAAACAAGTTGCTATTGCAGCTTGGATTTTATATCAAGTTGGCGACGACATTCCGATATTATTTACGGTGAACGCTGAGACATAATGTGACGTCAGAACCCGGTTACCATAACCTACTTGTTCAATTCATCTTGACTGTAAAAGTTTAAAACGACGATGGAAGATTGAAAAACTTCGTGTAAGTTAAGTTGCTTTGCTGTAATGTAAGCGAGTACTCGTAATTGTAATGTGGTGGTAAAAAAAGCGAATTTCTTACATTGCTTTGCCTTGTGAAGTTTTTATTATTATTATTTTAACTTCTTCGGTATTTTCTAATAGCTTTTTTACGGAAATTATTTTGCAATTATAGCGTTTATTCCATTAAAATTGTTATTGAAAATTTTAAGCATTCTTGCAAGTTACGAGAGATGAAATATCCGTACGTAAGATTTTCATTACGTATTGATGATTCAGTGCATTAAAATTAACATTTTAATTAGTACTAATACTAATAATAAATACTGCAGCTAATTATATAATTTAGAATTAATAGACCTTTGATTATCTGTCATAAAGCGCTCCACAAATTTATATCCTAAGCCCATGTGACACGATGCATTAAAATGCAGAAAATCAACGCGGTAAAGTACACAGTATTGCACTTTTACGAAAATTGAACTATTGCGCACCTTAACGCGTTCATTTTCTGTATTTTACTACAACGTATCATAAGGACTTTACATTCAGGATTCATCACAAAATATCGCAAGAAAAATCTATGTTTATTATTATTTTTCGGCAATAGTGATTGCTGAAACGTTGGCTTTTAGTAGTTAATAAAATATATAAAAGACTGAATTCCATCATTTACTAATTATTTATTATTTTCAATATTTATTATTTACTAGTTTTCTGAGATACATGACCATGTCAGTTTTTTAATTGCTATTTTTTCATAAAATAATTAATCATTAATGTGGTATTGCATAAAAAATATTTAAAAAATTTAGTAAAATTAATAGGTTTTTGTTAACATTTGTAAAATATTAAAAACCAGACATTCAAAGCATTTCAAGAACTACGTAGCTGATAACCTATTTTTTTTTTTTTTTTTTTTTTAATAATTTAAGGTAACACTGTCAACCTCTTTAAACAGAAATAGTTTAAAAAACAGGTAATTAAGATATAATATGACTATTTCTTTTTATTGGTTTGTAATTAGCTAATTTTTATAACTAAATTAAAACTTTAACTGTGTTAAAATAATTAACACTTAAACTTACGTACCTATTTAAACTGTGCGAAAGATATGTTTTCATTAACCAGCCTGAATTTTAGCTGTTAACCTGTAATGACAACTAAAACTAATGCAAAACCATAAAAAAATTCAAAGCTGTGAATAAAGTTTAAGGAATTTTTATTTATTCATTCATAAATACTGTTTATTAAAAGACTTATTGGTGTTAAAATGAAGAATATACAGATTAAGAAGCAATTTAAGGTATTTGAAAAATTTTATTTGTGTTGTATTACTCATATTACAATTATGTATTATTATTATTATAATTATTATCTTATCCTCGTATTTCAAAGAATGTAAATAAAATATTGATAATACTGTATAATGTTGATTATAATTATAAAAATATTTATATTTGTGAATAATCATAGTGACAATGCTTTCACATCCTAAAACATGTTTTACATATTTTAAAATCTGAGAAAAACTTGATAATCTCTGATTAAGTAATCTTTAAAAATAAGATAATAATTTCGTCAATAATTAAAGTGTCAACTAATATCGGATTGAAAAAAAAAATTGAAATCTCGAAAGCTTGCGAGATAAAACAATTTTGCGAAATGGCAAATGTTTGTTTAAAAGTTTATTCATAATTATGGCGAAGGGTTTTATTGTCTTTTTTTCCGATGGTGGAATGGCTTAGCTTGTGTTTTGTTTCGTACTTACTACGTTTTATCAAATGCCAGACGTTTAAAAATACATAAAGAGAACGTTTGCGGCGAAGAACGTGAAATGTAGGACAACTTTGAACGGCTTGTTGCTAGCCGCATTTTCGCAGGATTTAAATTTGAAAAATATTCAGATCACTTGATTTTTAATTCAACATTTATTGTTCTAATTAAGATTGTTTTGCACTGTTAGTTTTATAGCACTGAGTTAATATTACAATACAAATTTATTAACCGATTTCAATATTAAAAATGGTCTGGTTATATATTTATAGATCACGCAGAATTACTTACTTTAAAATGTAAATTAAAATTGATTTCTTATGTGAGCTATAATAATATCTACATTAAATAATGATTCAGGTTTTTGTACTGCGTAAAATTATCTGTAGAATTTTCTAGAATACCTACAAAATCGTTGATGTAATTCTGTGTAAAATTATATGCTAAAGTACTTATTTTTCTTGAGATAGAAAACAAACTGAATCACATGATTACTGTAGAAAATTGAACAAAACTTTTTATTGGACAAACATCTTAGCAGGCGTTGCGTTTAATAAATTGTAAACAGACAGAGTTACTCTGCTAAAAATGTATTTATTTTTGAATATAGTACAAATTCTTATATTTTCTGAAATGTAAATAAATTAGAAAATATGTTATTAAAAAATTATAACCCAACATTTTTTTTAAATATATATTTAATATTTTATAAAAATATTTAACGATTGTATTCTTATTGTGCAATTAAACTTTAAGAATAGGTAATTACAAATATATTTTGCACAATATTTTTACCGTACTACAAACTATTTCTAATTTTTGTAGTACGGTGTTGATTTATTTCTCTCTTCATAGAAAAGTATTTTTAAGTTTGATCTTACGTGTAAGAAAAATGATTTATGATAGAAATGATACTATGTAGTAGTTTCACAGAGACATAAAAAGCTGATGGCATATCGCTCGACCGAAAAAGTTTGTGTGGTCATTGACGTCCACATTGAGTGTTTAATCCGCCCCCAATGAGCCAGACGGCGGCATATGATGGCAGACAGAGTTCTGTTGCTAAGTCAACCAAGCAACAACTCAGCGATCAGTTTTGTAACTATCACTGGCTGGTACCATTTCTCTGATTTGCTATGTGTACCGTTCGTGGTTATTAGCTTAACCGTTTTCCATATTCCGCTCTCTTTATTTTTCCCTCTCTGTTCTATTATTTGCTTAATGGTCGTCACTATTTACATTTAAAAAGTAACTAATTATTGCATGCCGTTTGTTACTTATACCTTCATCATTTGATCTAACCTAGGAAAAAAGTTGTTTTCAATTCTATTGAATTGAAGTAAACTGCCATTTGTGTTTTTGCTCGTTATAAGTTGTAACTATGGTGGTGTATATCTAAAAATGGGTGACAGTACGTGCTACAGTGTGTCTATCAATTATTTATGTTAAGTTTGAGGGGCCCAAAATAAGGGGAACCGTTAGACTTGCGCCCGTTCTGATGTCAATGTTCCCTATTCTTTGCTTGCTACTGCTTCTAACTAGTAACACTTACAGGGGCCTCATTGTAAACAATTTAGGAAGACGCATTAGAACATTAAATTTATACGTTACATTTTTTTTTCTTTCTTATTATAAAAAGTAAAGTGTTTTAAAAAAATTTGAAGAAATTTCTAAAGATTGCTTTACGAATAAAATGAAATAAAGTGTGTTAAATTAATTAAAATCAATATTGTAGCTCTTTACAGATGTTCTAGAAGGCTGTGTAAAAATAAGAATAAGGTGAAATTAACGAAGTGTGCATGAAATAATGTAAATGGCAATGAGGCAGGCAATCACGCAGAAGACGACTGGTTGAGGAGTGTATTCTTCGTCATGTCGTGGACGATAATGCCTGCGCTACCGTCGAGCTAGATTGCCGTTCGTTGCTGCACGAAAGAATGCGCGGAATGCAGACGGCGGCCTATGTGCATAGCAAATGACTTTGTTGCTGTATAGATACGTTGTGAATGTACACGCCAGGCGAACTATATACACTCACTGTCACTCGCTCCATTTCATCATAAAGAATTTCGGTTGTTTTGCTTTGTCTGATTGGGTGGGTGAGTTGTTAGTGGAACCAGACTGTGTGTTTTAGTTAAGTTCTCGCCTGCTGAATGAATCATTGTTGAAAGCGTAAATGAATCATTTCTTCGGTTTTGTGCCGCCGACACTGCTTAATGTAATACTAATAATAATGGTAATAAATAGCGTGTGTGTGTGTGTCGTGTGTGAATCACGATGAATTTGGAAAAGTGGAGTGCAGGGATGGATGGATGGATGGGTTGTTGTTAATGTAGTGCGCGTTGTGTGAGCGTATAAATAAAATGCGATGCCTAAACTTGTTGTGGAAGAATGCAGCTGATGCTTTTGGAATGCTGAATATATTTTCGCGAAATGAACACGAGAAAGAGAGCGTTCGCCGATTGAGTGCGCGCAAGCGAGACGAAGAAACGTCGGAGGTCGTTAAGTTAGGTTAAGGACCCAGACAAGCCCGGTTCACACTGTGCAAGACAGCGGTAATTCGGAACATTTCGCTGTGCACGAAGTGAATCGAACGCGATTGGTGGACGCCTTCCCCTACCATTTACTTTTGCGTCTGCAGGATATGTTCGTCCTTAGTTCCGTTTCGCGGCGTGGTCAGTTTGCTTCGGAACATTGTCGTGTTCGGATCGTTCGCTCACTAGCTAATTTCGTGTAGTCGTGTTGAAACTTCGCTAGTTCACTCAGTAGTAGTTTGTATCGACAGTTACTGCAAAACGGAAACGCTGCGCGAGTGCCGCTTGCCTACCTACCGGTTTTATTTATTTCATTAAGAACGAACAGTTCGTGTCCGTGCGTCATGCTGGATTTTCCTGTGCCGTGGCCGTGTTACTTGTGACTAAAATATTACTTTTATAAAAATCTACCACGAATAAAAGCCGATGTGAATGTATGGAACACAGTACAAGACAGTATATGTATCTTAATAAGTTAACAATGATACATTGAGTGATTGTGCCCGCATTGGATTGTACTACATTACATCATCTTTTCTTGCTCAATTTATATTTAATTAATATTGATATCGTCTTTGTTCAGTGACCGGTGTCATCCGTTTTGCTTCATTTAGCCAAACATCATACCACGTTACCATTTTTTACGATCATTTCGACTCGAAACATGCAGCTGCACGGACTACCAAACTTATTGAGGAAAAAATATATTTCTTTTTTTTTTTTTTTTTGAAATTGTGTTGCGTTCCGGACTAGACCCGTTCCGTTCGAAAGTTTAGTCGTCATGACATGGGAATTTATGATCGCGGTTCGGTGATCGGTATTTGGTAAGCAACCAACGCACTGTGGGGACGTATGTGGATTGTTACTCATGTTTCGTCACGGACTGGCTCTACGTCTTATCGCGCGCGTCATGTTGATAACGTTTTCGTGCAGTTATTTTAATTTTTTAATTCAGTGTATGTGTGTGCAGTTGCCGATTCCAATCATTCATTGTGTAAAGTCATGCTCTGCTCGTAACCTGTCGGACTACATGTGTGTGTGTGTGTATGTGTTTTGCCAGTATTCGCAAAAATTAACTTCAAGGTCTTCAGACAGTTTTTTTCGCCGTTGACGTCAGCAAACCTTGTACTGGTTTTTAAGAACCACATGTCTGCAATATTTTGTTGATGACGGCCGTGTGCGGGCTTGTTTGTTTTCTCCAAATTGAATGAAAAGGTGTCTGCGAGTGGTTGTATGGTTGTTGGTGGTGTTCTGAGATGATTTTCTTTTTAGTTTAATAGTGATTGTGTGTTGTTGACATTCAAATGAGATTGTTTTATGATTACAGACTTTTGAATCGGTTCGAAGAAGATTTGAAGTGTGTTTTGGTAGATGCCGGTTACTCCACGTGCTTCACAGGTGCCAAGACTGTTTATATGGTACAGTCAGGTACCTGAAGTAGCGCGCGGAGTGAGCGCGCATGGTCGTCGAGATTCTCCCATCACTGACCTGCGGCATGGCATGGCATGGCATCGCTTCCTTCGTTCTTCACTGATCGACGACACCTTCGTGGCGCCTCTCCTGCTCCATTCTGCCCGGGTTCTGCCGCATGTCTATTGTACTTCATCAGGTGCTCTGGTAGTTTATATCCCGACACCTGTTGGAGTGCACTAATTATGCTGGTAGCAGACTACATTTATTTTCTCTGCACCAGAATTTTTGTGACAATGTATATAAAATAAGTATTTGTCAAATAATAATAAAAATATTTACATTGTATGTGCTGTTTATACACCTTGTTGAATTTATTTCTCAATGTAAATTTATCGTTTTAGAAAATTATATACATTATTGTGGACTTGTAACTGTTATTATCTATGTTGCTATACGTATTATTAAGCAATAAAAAAATTTATGCTCCATGTGTTTTGAAGTTTAATTACCCTGTTATTAAAAGAAAAATTTTACTAAATATTTTTGAGACGTATTTTTATTCATTAAATTTCTTATAAAATTACTCGATTTTTTTTTAATTAATTAAAAATTTCAAAAATTTTGAATAATTACTAAATTAGTTTGTGTTCACATAAATTATTTTATAGTGATATAGATTATATATAATATTTGCATTTTCGCTAGTTTACTTGTGTATAATAATCGAGGAATTTCGAAAAATTTGCAATTTTTGAATCACTGTAGATGTCACTATATACAAGAATAATTTTTTAATAAGACTAACTGACGTGGCGCCACTTGCAAGGTTCCTAATTTAGTGAATGGTGTGACCGATAGAGGCGCTATGTGGATAATTATTATTACATTGTTACGATTGTTATTTTACTGTCATGGAAGTCAAAGGTTGTCAAAACATATACTTCAACATATCTTTGTTATATAAACATGTGTAGATGACGATGGTTTGTTGATAATAATAATCTATTGTATACATAATAGTTAATATTTAAAATTATAAAAATGTATTTTGCTAGTTTTCTATTGTTTGTATTACTTGGTACGGATAAAGTTACTTGGTGAGTAAACTGAGTATTTTTGTCAATTTAAGCGATCAATTTACAATGTTTGTTTATTTTTTTAAGTGCGCCTGAAATTGCGAATGAATCTGCTAATCACGATTGGGACGTATTGATATTTACGCAGCACTGGCCTATCACCGTTTGCTACCAATGGAAAGAGAAAGAAATTAAAAATAAATGCTCGTTTCCTACTTTAAGAAACATTTGGACCATCCATGGCATATGGCCTACAAAATACGGCACAGAAGGACCAAGCTTTTGCAATAAAACGTGGCATTTCGATCCATCACAACTTAGTCCCCTAGAACAACAATTGAATATCTATTGGTTGAATATCGAGACAAATACGCCGTTATTTTCATTTTGGAAACACGAATGGGTGAAACACGGTACCTGTGCAATTTCCTTAGACGATTTAGACAACGAGGGCAAGTACTTCAAACAGGGTCTGGATTGGATTAGTAAATACGATATGCAAACTGTTCTGTCCAAGGGCGGTATTCTGCCCAACAAAACTCAGGGTTATACGGCGGAAGAAATCTATACAGCTGTTAAGACAGTATTAAATAAGAATCCAGCGGTGGAATGTGTTAGTGATGGGAAAGGTGGAGCTTCGTACATTAACGAAATTCGTATCTGTTTCAATAAGAGTTTAGATCTAATTGATTGCGATGGAATACGAGATCCGAAAGTGCATGTCGACGCTGATCATATTATTACGAGTTGTTCCTTAACTAAGCCTGTTTTATATCCTAGTGTAGTTCCTATACCACCTGCGGTTGAAATTATACATCACTATGACGAACCGTGGCAGCTGAATCTTTATCGCTTTCTGCAGTTTTTGATTTGGTTCACTTTATAAGTATTTTGTTTGTTCTTCTTTGAACCAGTTTAAAAGTTTGGAATGATATGAATTAAAATCAACTTGAAATACTTTGTCTACAATAAGGAGAAAGTTACGATTTTTAGTTCAAAATACCAGTGAAATGAAAAGTATGTATTTTGAATTGGATACAATGTGGAAAAAAATATAAACACGAGTGTTTTTACAAATTGTTATAGAATTACAACAGTGATCTAAAATACATAATAACTAATTAATTCAGAAGAATAATTATTTTTTCATGAAAAAAAAGTATTAAAAAAATTACTGATTAATGGTGGTAGGATTTTGAGCAAATCCATAAGATCTACAGCGTTATTGAATATTTCATCTTTTCCTATTAAGAAATTTTCTATATTACACATAAAAAAACAAAACATTTAACGTTATAAATATAAGTTTGCTAAGAATCCAATTATGTATTAATCAGATCTATAAATAATTTGTTAAAACTAACGATACGTAAAAATTGTTAAAATTTCAATATATTAAACATTGAATAGATTTCAACGTGACTTTCTTCTTAAATTAAACGTCATATTTGCAAGATAAAAAATATTGATAATTAGTTAATTGTACGTATTAATATAATTTTTATTGATTTTGGTTCCAAACTTTATTAGATTTTAGTGTTGTTTCAAATGTAACATATTTTCTATTGATTTTTAATTGTTATATTTAATCAGGGTATTTTTAAGGTAACATAATTTTATTTTTTCACTTGGTTGTTTCTCTAGTCACTTGTTTTGTTTGTTTTTTTTTTCAAAATATAGAACAGAATTTATATTAACAAATACAAATTACAAGTTTAAACGCAGATGTTTCTATGAGGAAAACAAAGATGTATAAATATGTCCTTCTTATCTCTGACTTATCAAAATGAAACAGGAAATAAATGTTTAATATCAACTAAAATTTTTCAAATTTGGCAGCTACAATAAGGATGTTGAAATTCCAAAACGACTTTTGATAACTTTATGTTTCTTTTAGAATATGACTAAATTTGGTTTTTCGACATTAATGAAATAATTTTTAAAGTTCCTAGAAGTTTTAAGACCTAAATTGGGGCGAATTTATTTGAAACATGTTTAATATTTCAAAATAGTTTTGTTATAAAAAAAAATTAAACATGTAGATTGTTGTTTTTTACTTATTAAACAATTAGTTACATTAAAATGAATGAAAGTAAGATAATGAAATAAATAGAATTATTTCTATGGTTATTATCTTCAGTTCAATTAAAAATTTATTATCAGTTATTGGTTGTGCACTAGAGAAATTAGTTAATTAATTAGCTTATAATTTGTATTTATTTTATTAAATTGTTTTTTAAATATTGTTTCTGTAGATAATAAAACTAGTAAATATTGTTTTAATTTATAAATACCGTTATAATATTAATGAATGTTTATTGTGAACAGAAAAAAAAGGTGCTGTTATTGTAAGGTATATATAATTTCAGGTTTTGAATTATTTATAAAACAAATATGAAAACGAAATCAATTAATTATGCAAGGAATTTACCTTGTTTACAATAAAGTAGTTATTTATTAGTAGATTTTCCACTAATAGTATTAAATGAAAAAAATAAACAAAGACAGACAAAGGTTTATTAGAAAATTGTAATTTTTTGGGAAATAAAAAATGTTTTAAATGAATTGTTGATTGCTAATAATGTACTGGATTATAAGTATTTAAATAAATACACAAACACTGATGACATTTTTTAGTTGTTTTTTTTAATGTTAGCTACAACAAATTATATTATTAATGTTATCACAAACTCTCATACAAAACCTTGCAAATTAAGACATACGTAGTACCAAAATTAAAATAAAGATTAAAAGAAATTAAGTGATTATAATTACATATTTTTAGCACTTTGTGACTATGATTACTGCTGAAGGAGTTAGACCTGAAATCAATTGTCATTATTGTATTTGAAACAATCAAAACCTACAATATAATAAAATGGTGGGTCAAACTGATGATGTACTACTTCACCTACAATTTCGATGAAACTTCGTCTAAAAATTCCTCGAAAAATAGACTAGAGGAATTTTTTGACGTTAAGTTTCATCGAAATCAGAGGTGAAGTAGTACATCGACAATTTCACCAAATAATGCTTCATTTATTCTTTTTGAAATGAAATTTCTAATTTTTGCACTAAATGGTTTGTAAATTTTGAACTTTACTAATTAATAAAAAGTAAATTATTTTTCAAAAAATAATAAAAACTACTATTTACGTGTTTAAAATTACAGACAAAATTCGCCCTTATGAAAAATTTATTAAAGTCTAACTGAAATTATTAAAAACATTAAACATAATAAATATTTTTTTTATAATCTAATAAAATTAGCTTAAATATCCAAATTAAAAATACAATTTTTGTATGTACGACGGAACCAAAAATAAATTTTCCATGGTGAAAAAAAAAAAATAATGCGAAAGAATACAATAAAACATAATTGAAAATAAAAATTAGAAAAAGAAAAAAGCATATTTACCTAATAAATCAAGTGGCTTATCATAATCGTCCGTATTAAAAGTTTTCCTAGGAAAACTGGTCATCAAAGAAAATGGTCCGGGCTCATCTGTTCGATTCATTTCCACGTATAATCTAACAGCGGAAAGTGGTTCTTTCGCGCCAAAAGTTTGCGTCAAAGACGATCCGTTAGTAAGTCGAATTTGTAGTCGTGCTTCTGTATAATTCTTACTAGCAAGAGAAGTTGTTAAAGCCACCGGTTTTGCTGGTTCCGGCACAGGAACAACAGCAGCTGTTGCCGCTTCAGCTTGCCCGCCAAATTTCACTTTCCTTGCCAATTTATCTTGCTCGATTTGATCCCGAACTCGTTGTCGTGCTAATTTCTCCTCCTGTTTCTCGCGTTTACGCTGATCGATTAGTTTCTTCATTTCGGTTTCTTCTTGCTTGCGTTTCGCTTCGATCATTTCTTTTCCGGAACGAATTCGATTCTTCTCCCGTTCCAAAGCATCTTGTTTTTCTTTTTCGTCACGTTCCTTTCGTTTCTGTGCCATCAATTTCTCTAGTCGAGCTTTTTGTTCCTGTTTCTCTTCTTCAGTTAGTGGTTTCTTTTCTTCGGTTGATTCAGAGAATGCCGAGTGGCCTGATTTCGCCGCATGAAATTCGACTTCCATTTGTGATTTGAATAGTTTGCCACATTCATCACATTTTAGTGATTTGGCTTCAGCTGAAGCGTCTGAAGTTGTATCAGTTGATTCAGCTACATTAGCTGTATCAGCTGTATTAGCTGCATTAGCTGAATTAGCTGCATTATCTGCATCAGCTACATCATTTATTTTGCTTACTTCATTTGTTTCAGTTGTGCTACTCGATTCTCCTACCGGTGGAGTTTCGATTTCATCAGCGTGTGCTAATAGCCATTCCATTGCTTCTTGCACGTCACGGGCTCCAGTTTTTGATACTGCGAGTTCCCTATTTCACATTATTTGATATTAATATAACGTATTTGTACCTTTTTATAATATATATAGAAATACATGTTAGAGGTTAGAAAAGATTAAAGTTAAATAATGATGAAAATACGTACGATTTAGCTTTATCAAAACCCATTTCGACAAGTGTGTCAATAATATCAGACATTGTATTACTTAATTTTACAAATATATTATAAAATCACAAATACTTTTGAAATGACAAATCATGAATTGAAAATGGAAAAATTTGACACAAATGTCTAGTGTGGTCTGTGGTCTAGTGATTTTCGTGTAATTAATGTGGTACTACCTATTGCAAGAAATAAAATTTTGACGTTTGACAGCTGGGCAGTGATATTTATAATTTATTATTTATTATGTTAATTTGTAAAATATTGCAATGTCGTGTCAAGTGAAAATTTTTGCAAATATCGTTGATATTCCTGGATTACGAAGATATTTATTTCCATGGGATGATGACAGAGGTTATTAGTCATTGATCATATTTAATTATTTTCTTTGTGATTGTTTATTTTTTATCAGGATCTGAAAGCTGGCTGCACAATTGTCTTGTGTCTATATCACCTACTGGTGAACTAGTTGCATTAGCAAATGTTAATAGAATTGCTATTTTATCAGCAAAATGGGATTCAAGTGCTTTTCAAAGTCAGTATCATATTATTTATTCTGGAACTTTAGAGAGCACTGCAGATCCTATAACTTCGATTCTTTGTTTGCCAATTGCTTCTCAAAGTCAAAGTTCACAGGTACATTTAACAGTTATTATAATTATTAATTAGCATTGTTTAAAGATAACAATATTGTAGGTTGGAGCAGATTGGACATGTATTGTTGTTGGCTTTCAAACAGGCCAAGTAAAGTTTTATACGGAAAATTGTGAATTATTATTGACGGAACAATTCCATGATGAACGTGTCAACAATATAAAATGTCAGTCGTATTTTTGTTCTCAAATAGATATAGGTTCAGATGTCTGTCCTGAAGAAGTCTATGTTCAATATCCCAAGTGTGTTTGTGTTTTATCCGGTTCCCAATTATTTTCAGCTTTGCGCAATTTTAGAAGTCAATTAGCTAGAGGTAAAACTTTAACATTAACACCCTTCTGATTATTATATATATATATATATATATATATATATATATATATATATATATATATATATATATATATTCTGTTTTCAGTTCAAGCAAAAGGCGACAGTCTCTTTCCTTCGTCCCACATGTTGTTACACAAAAAATGGGGCATTTGCGATCAGTTTGAAGTGAACGATATTGCCGTAGTTGGACTGGACACTGCGAATACGTTTAACCATCTAATGACGGCGTCTACATGTGGTGGTTTTTATGCGAGATATAGGGCTATGCCTCCGAACAATACGCTTATTGTCGGTGCTGGTACAAAACCATTTGTTGGATTTCATTATGCACTTGAAGGTGGAACGCAAGCACAGCTTAGTGACGTTGCAAAAGCTGTGGCGAATAAATTAAAATCTGCTCTTCCGTAAGTTTTTTTTTTAAATTATTAATTTTGATTTTGATGTAAATTTCTTTTAACATTTCAATAAAATATAACTTTCGTGTTCTTACCGAACTTTTAAAAGTGATTTTTGTCAAAAGTACGTTTGATATTTATTTAAAATAACTTGTTAAGCACTTTAAAATATTTTATTTAAATTTATTAATATTAGATATTATAAAAAAATATAATATGGAAAAAAATATTCATATTTGATAAAAAAAATTACTTTGATATTGAATCAAAAATGTATTTTAAAGTAAATGATAAAAGCATTTTTACACAAATATTGAAGGTGAGAATGTGAGCCATTATTTTTATTTTTTTGTTCTTTTATATCGTTAAGTAATTTTGTTTTCATATTTGATTGAGTCATTTCATAAATTCAAAATTTTGCAGTGTATCAATTAAAATTATTTTTAATTGATAATAAATAATAATTTTAACAGAATATTATAAATTATAAACTAGGTAAAATCTTTATTTTATTAGATTGAAATTTTTAAATAAATGCGATGTTTTTTCCAAATCGAATATTATATCGGCTAGTTGTATTTGCTTTAGTGACTGATACTATTATTGTGCCCTATTAACTACAATACGAGTATTTATAAACGAACACAAGATTTTTTTTTATGAAATTTAACTGTTAGTAATAAATTGGAATAAAGATACATATTTAAATAATATTATCTATTTATCATTTAGTGGCTGGCTCGTGGGCGGTAAATCAACTCAGGAAAAGCAATCATTAGCTGTTATTCAACCAGCAGAAGCAGTTGGCTGTCGCTTTGGTCTTTGTGATATACGTCGGGCTGCCGATAATATTATAATGTCACCCAACAAAAAATTATCAGTTGTCACTGATTCATTGGGACGTATTATTTTAATAGACAATTACAAAGGCATAGCCGTTCGTTTATGGAAAGGCTATAGAGGTGCCCAATGCGCATTCGTTCAAGTTCCAGATGAAGAAAGAAATCGGCAGATTAAGGGATCTTCTAAAAGACGAAACGCTTTGTTTTTAGTTATTTACACTTCGAAGAAGGGTACAATAGAAATTTGGGCACTGCAGCAGGGACCAAAAATTGTTACATTTTCCGCGACAAAACATTCGAAATTAATTTATAATAGTTATGGTTTAATGGGAATTGCAAATGGATCTCCTAAGCATAAACACAATACTAATGTTAATTGTTTTCTATTGGATCCCGACGGTCAGATTAAAGAGATTATCGTTCCTTTCCACTTTGCTTTAACCGAAAAGAACTCAAAACGCGCACGAGATGTTCACTTAATTAAACGTTTAAAACAGTTTTTCAAATCAGAAGAATTCAATTTGGAAAAACTTTGTACAGAAGTTCAAATGACTTGTATCGAATTAAAGACAAATGAAATAAGATCACAATGTTTCGATATGTTATGTAGTAATAAGTATACACATCCTAAAGCTGCGCTAATAATGGCAGATTGTTTTCTAGAAAAATTATCAACATTAGATTTACTGGATCCAGAAACAAATAGTCTTATAAATTTAAATCAGAATTTAAAATTACTTGTCGAATTTTACATATTTATAGAAGGTTTTTACGATATTGATGCTGAAAATGGAAATGTGGTTAATAATAATGAAGAAAGTGAACAGGAAATACAGATAAATAAAATGGATACAAGATTAGTGATAGGTGATAAAGAAATGCGTAACTTGCAACGATTACTAGATTTAAGCACATTAAATGACAAGAAAAATGAACCAAAAGTGTCTTTTCGTGAAGAAAGCAAATCGATTTTTCCAGAATATTTATCGGTTTTTGATTTAACAAATCCACAAGAAATTGTTTCAAAGAAAAACGTTCCTGATGATAAACTTTACCGAGTATCGGAACAAATTTTCAAGACATTCATATTATCGAAAAGAAAAGATACTGAAGATTTTAAAGATCAAATGCTTCGAAGTACGATACGTACTTTAGATTTAATAAAAATGGTTCTAAATTTTTGGGTTAATAGACCACTAGATATAAATATCAATTTAGAAGAAGAGATGCAAAATTTAAGTCGTGTAATGCACATGATTTGTTTGACTACCTGCACAGAAAATATCTGTGTTGAGTATAATAAAGTATCATCATTTTGGACGGAAATTCGAGAATATTTAGCGGATTCTGCAAAACCATTTCCGGCGCTAACTGCCGCTATGTTATGTCGTAGTGTGGCGCAAAGAATTGAACAAGAAAAAGAAGCGCAACAATGTTCTGCTACTAGTTTAGAGGAAGAAATGAATACAGACATTTGGGAGAAATTGTCGCAAGAAAATTGTCAGTGGACACTTTTGATTGGAAAACTAGAAGATGTTTCATTACTGAATATAATTTTATCTAATAAACCTATTTCTGAAAGTAGCTCATTGCCAAAATTGTATTATGATCCGATTGATATCAGTTTGAAATATATTTTACATAAAGGTAAAGGATCTGTTAGTGAATTAATTGCTCAGTGGCTAGTATCAGGTGGCATTGGTCCTGAATATATTGTTGTAAATGAATTGGTCAATTTTCCATATGAACAAGATAAGCAAAATAGTACAGAAGCTTCTTCCAGACCGGAATCAATTGAATTTAGTCCACCACCAAACTCTGAACTTTTACAAAAAAATTTAAATGTTGATCAGCCTGTTTTCGATCATTTGAACATTTTGAAGAAGCAATTTCCTTATAGCTTAGATTCAAGCGCCATTTTGGCAAACATGTGCTGGGAATACGCACTTAATTGGCAGAAAAATATGCATAATTTGTCATACTTAGATGGTTTGACAAGATGTTTACAACATGTAACAAATGCACATATAAAACAGGGTTTATATAATCTTGTTTGGACTACTCATCTTAAGCAAACATTTGAATCAACTTGTAAATTGATAAATAAGGTTGGGAAAATTCCTAAAGAAATTTTGTGTAGACAGGATACTGGTTTAACAGATTTACAACTTCCCATATTTATTGAATTTTGCACAAACTTTCTTGATAATTTTATGGATACCGTACAACAGACTTATGGATTAAACAAACAAATATTGCATTTCGAAAATCTTTGGGAAAATGGTGGAAATCCGTTAGCCGAATTAGCATTACAACAATCTGAAGTAAACGACACATTATTGCATCTACATTATCAACTCAGTTTGGTAATGCAGGTTATAAGCACTTTTGGTGTTCGTCAAACAAAGCCAGTTCAAAGTTTATTTGATAATTTAACGAGTTTATTTTTCACCGACTTAACACAGAACAATCGCATTACCACACATACTAGTGAACCTAAACTGCTGAAGGTTCGAACTCAGTTTTTGATTAAAGTTATCAATGCAACAATTGAAACTGTTCGTGTTGTTGATGATAGTGTTTATTCATTGGATCATGTGAATTGGATGGCAAAATGTGTGTCACTTGCTAGTGTTTGGGGAATTGATACCGATTTACTTCGCAGACATCAAGTACAATTGTTGTATACAAATGGATTCAATTCATTAGCGGAAGAAATATTACCTTCGGTTGGAAATACTGAAGCTTTAGGGGAAGATCTGTTAGCAATCGCCGGTAAACAATTGAAAAATTTGTTAATGTCTTCTGATGATTTAACGTCGAAAGTTGTCGCATTAAGTCCATCGTTATCGCAGTATATTGATAATTTGGTAAGTATTTCAGTATCATATTTCAAATTTACAATAGGTATACGAAATTTAAAACAAATATTACGATAAATATGATTCTAAAACATAGTAGTTTGGTGGTAAATTGGAGAATTTTTTAAGAAAATATTGTCATGATAAAATTTTACTATTTTACTATTACATCATTATATTTCGAAAATTTTCTATTTCTAATTGTTAAAAAGTATAAAATATGCTTTACACGACATATTATTTTGAATATAATAATGACGTTTCTAATAAATTTTTGAATTACAGGATAAACTTTGGTGTGCTCCAACAACATTAGAAGCAATCACTAGTTTAGCAGAACATGCAGTACGTTATTTACCCGAATCAAATAATTTAAACCGACAAGCTAGTTTATTATTAGACGCTTGTTCAACTTTAAATGGAATGGAGAGTTAATAAGTGCAATCTTTTTTCCATGTCTTATCTTTGTTTAATTTTACTTTTAATTTGAATGCTTTAAATTATAATTTTAAAAGGATTTTAATTTTTCATGTGTAATCGTGAAATTGTTAAAAATGATATTATAAAATTTTAAGAATTGCATTTTATCTTGTTACATCTGTAGATTTTGTGATGTAAACAGTTACTAAGTAACTAATAGATAATATTGTAATGATATTTATATTTAAGAACGAATTATACCTATTATTATGGGAATATATACTTGAATAGAACTGTGTTCATTTTATATTAAAAATAAAAATGAAAATGTGTTGTTTACTGTAATTGAATAAAGAACTTGAATTTAATCATAACATATGTTACAAAAAATTCAAATAAATCGAATTAAGAAAAACTTAGAGTGTTATATTTTTCTTTGTTATTGTCGCTTGCTGTTTTATTTGTTTCATCAATTCTGGGGTCGGTGGTCTTTTAATTTCTTGTGGTTCTGGCAAAACCATTTCGCTATAAATAGGAACCTAAAAGAGATTTCAATTATTATTAATTCTACAGGATATTTGAAAAATGCTAACAGTTTTTAAAGTGTTATCCAATGTAATGCTGTAATTCTGTTGTCCTCTTGATGGTAATTTGAAATGCTGTCCTAAAATTGAGTTTATATTAACTCGTTTACCATATATACCTTTGTGATCATCAAATGTTTCAAATTGAGCTTGCTGTTTCTTTTTAGATAATTGTTTTTCTACCATTCCTGCTTTTAAAACCTGAAATGATTACCTTTTTATTATATTGAGCAAAGATGACGACTTTAATATTTTACTTTCAAAGTTGTAAAACTGCAAGATCTCTGAATATCAGGTGGTAATGTATATTCTCTTGTATCATCTGGTTCTTCAGTTAACGATAAGTTTGTCCAAGGTTTAAATGTACCTATTGTACCTATATATCGACCTCCTAAGGTCCAAATTCGAGAACTATTATCCGAACTGCAACTGTGGGACGATTCCTATTTTTAGTTTGATTTTTTTTTCATAAAGTTATTTAAATGCAAATGTTAGAAATCATTTTGTTTACTAAGTCGACTATAGTAAATATAAATATAGATAAGAAAACAATTATGTTTTTGAAGAAGTAGTCATCAGTACAGATTTAATTATAGAAGATATTTTTAGTGGTAAAATTGAATAAATAGTACATGGAACATGAAAAAAAAATGAAATGAAACATAAAAATTATACAACCAAGCAGATGTGTTTGCTTATTGAAGAGTTTTTGTTGAACTGAGTTCTCTCTCTTTTCAATGGCACTACAGCCCAAATCGGGCCTTGCCTCCACTAATTTTTGCTTCCATTCTTCTCTGTCCATGGCTGTTCTTCTCCAACTCTTTATTTTTGCTAGTTTTGCATCTTCGGCAACACTTTCCTCCTATCTATTCCTGGGTTTATCTTTTGATCTTGATCTGTACCATTTACTGTCCAATACTTTTTTGGGGTTTCTTTCTTTATTCATTCTTATTACTTGTCCTGCACATCGTAGCCTCTTCAGTCTTACGTGCTCTGATGCCGGCGGTTCTTCATATTCCTTATATAGCTCATGGTTGTACTTACATCTCTATCGACCTTTTTTGTTCGTTGGTTTTAAAATTATTCTCAAGATCTTCCTTTCAAAGCAGTTGATTTCATCTACTGTTTTCTTAGTCATGACCCATGTTTCAGCGCCATAACATAGTATTGGTCTTATGAACTGAGTTCAGTTCAGCAAAAACTTATTCATTCCACATTTATTTCCACTTTGAATTTTTATTTTTAAAATAATTATGTATTTCTTATTTTAAGGTATATTAAAAAAAAATAAGAACAAAATTGTTGATCTAAGTATTGTGTTACAGAATATATTTAAAAGTAATATTTTGTATTGCAAAACGTGATTTCTTTAGATGTTGAGTTCGTAAAAAATAAATTTAAATATTTTATAATGCAATATATACTTTTTTATTAACAATTTTAAAAAAAATAGATTACAAACCTTTACTTGAGAAATGATATGGTATGATCATCATATTTTAATTTTTATTTGAAATTCTATGTTTTAAATAAATATTTATGTTACATATATTATTAAAATTACTTTTTATTGTTTACCTAATTACCAATTGAGTTTTATTTACAAATGCTATTCCAGTAATAGGTTTTAGATGCGCTTTGTAGCAATTAAGCAATAATGGCAGCGTATTTCTGTGAACTCTTTTTGCACCACCAAGTAGGACATCTTTCCATAGAAATGGAAATCTCAATCGCAGTTTCGGCATACATACATGAACATGATTTTCTTCAGGCATTGCATAGTTAATCATATGCCAAACTTTTATGTAACCAGTCATGTGTCCTTCAGATATACATTATTTATTATATTTTGTTTTATATTTAGATTTAATTTAATGGTAACAAAAGTTAAAAATGATATAATTTTACCAGTGAAAACATAATTATTTTCGTCATCGGTGCACATTGATATAACGTAATCTTTTGATTTATGAATAGACAAAAATTCTGTTACATAACCACCGCCAGGATGATGGGACCACATTTGTATATTACCATTATCAAGAGCTGCCAGAATTGTACCTTATACCATAAATAAAAAAATTTTCATACATTCTCAATCAAATATTTTTCTATTTGCTGTAGATTTGGTTGCACAAAGCTTTGTAAGTTAACCAATTAGTTAACTTGCCCACTGACCAATCAGTGAAGCAGTTAGAAGACAGATGACAATCTAATTGCCTAGTTAACTACTTGATTAAGTTACACACACAATTTAAAGACATTGAAGATGATAATAACAAGATATTTAGTTATTTATTTGCAGATTTATGTTTAACAATTTCATTCTTACCTACTTGAGGATGTGTTGGTCGAGATTTTAAAATTAACAACGCATTTATCGATATTCCTTTTTGAATATCAATAGATTTAAAATCTGAGAATTGTTCTCTTGTTAATTTTTTACTCATAATTGCAGTCATACTAGTTTGAGTACCACTACTACCTGATAATCTGTCAATTGCAAAAAAAAATGAAATTCAATATATGTAACTTATAAATATATTTATTATTTAATACTTTTTACGTGTGGATTTCTTCGGTTCTCTATCTCTTCGTATTTTATTGTATTGTAGTTGTATTCTGTAGGTAGGATTGCTAACGTTAAACATTCTGAAATTGAAAAATGAATTTAATAATTTAATTATCTTATAGAACTTTTTTTAAATTTGTATAAACAAAATTAAAAGTACTTTTTGCTGTTTCATTATTAGGTAGATAATTTTGTAGAACTTGTATAGAAGAAAACTGGAGAAATAAGCATTTCAAAATAAGTAAAATATGTAATTTTTTCGTGTGCGTGGACGTCCGATGAATAGATGAGATAGTATGAGTGAAAATGTTTTGCGTGAGCAAATGTTTCCAAGTCGTAGGAATAGATGAGCATGTATGACAGGTTTCATGAATGTGAATGAGCAAAAGTTACTTGTCCGCTTATAAATGTTTGACGGAGAATAATTTCGGCATAGTGGAAACAGTTTGTGCCACACTCTTTTGGATACATAGTGTGATTGTGTATGTATGTATCTTTTTTTGTAACTTTTGTTTTAATATTTTAGAAGTTATTATTTAGTTAATCTAGATTTAAAATTAAAATAGGATGTGTACCCAAAAGGTTGTCCAGTTTCTAACCGCCAAAATACTAATTCTCCAGTGTAACTACCAGTAACAAGAGTTGTTGGTTCAAATTCAGCTGCACATAGCACATCATTTTTATGACGACTTGGCCATTTTTTAAAATGACTGCTACCAATGTCTTCACTGTCGGCGAATTCTGTTACTCCACGATTTTCGCCCATTACCAAAATTCTATTTATTTAATGAAAATATATCTTGTTGCAATAGATTTAATAACGATAATATATTTTACCTAAATTTTAGCCAAACGATAGCACATACTTCACAATCTTTTTCAATACTAATATTTCTGATACAATTCTTTGTGTTGAAATTCCATATCTATAACGTTAATTACTGTTTCACAATTTAAAAAAATAATTAATATTTTGCAGTTTTGTACTATTTATTAAAAAAGGTTGGTGCAGTAACAATTTTATAGCTATATGTTAAATAATGTATTTTCTGTAAAAACTGAAAAATAGAGAGTAAAAAGAGTTTGTGCTAAATAGGTACACAGCGTGCATGTAAACATCAATATTATTTGTTACATTTTTTTGAAATATTTTATGTATATTTACAATTTTATCTATGTATTAGGAATAGAATAACATTTTTTTTTTCTAAAAATTATAAGTATTCAAACTCCCCAGCTTTACTTTTGAGGGAGCCGGCGTAAATAAAATATTAAAAGAAAGATATTTTTTAATTAAAATTTTCAATTTTTGACTTTCATTGTTGTCCTCTTCAGAAAATGTGCATAGATTAAAAATATTAAATGTTAAAATGATAAAAAACTTCTTACACAAAAAAAACATCATTTTGAAATTGGGTACAAATTTTTATATTTTAACAGTTAAATTGTAATGAAAAATTCTGACTCATTAATTGAAAATTAATTTCTTTCATTCAACATCTAATATTTACTCATAAACAATTCATAAAGAATATTTTTTCAATTTATCAATACATAATAAAACACGTGAACCTATTTGTTAAGCTATCAGTAATTCTAAAAACAAAACTATTGAATATCACATACTTTTAATGTACCATTTCTGGCGCCAGTAATAAGAAACTGCTGACTTGGATCAAATGTTGCAGCTGTTATTTCAACTGGTAAGGATTCACCATACATCGTTTTTACATGAGCTTTACGAATAAATGTCATTCTTCGGCCTGTTGATTAAATACTTTAACTAATGTTTCAAAACATATTACAATAAATAAAATAAAAAAAGTGTACCTCTGTAAATATCCCATACAATAATAAAACTATCAAATCCGCATGTAATAACAATATTAAATAAAGTGTTGTATAATACTACGGACACTTCTTTACTGTGAGAAACACCATCAGTATATTCGCCATTTAATAACGGATATACAGAAACCCAAACTATTTTCATACTAGCTATAAACATTTGCCGACTTACTGGATTATAATACGTGCATAATGGAGATCTTTCACCAATACTTGATGGCAAGCCGAAGTAACTCTAAATATTGTTTCACAAATTATAAATAATTATATAATATTATACAATATACAGGCTGCTACCCCACGGCTCTCAATCGTAAGACTTTAACATGTAAAATCATTGTTTTACAAATTCCTGCTTCCTTAATTATTATTTTAGGCAAAAAAAGCTTCAAATATAAGTTTTCGACCATTAAATTCTGCATCTAAATCAATTAACTAATTTAATATTAATCTTCAGGCTTTCACGGCCGGTATCCATTGAAGTAATAGAATTGTGTGGGCTGGTATGTCGTGGTCAATCTATCCTTGTCGCAGACGTTTCGCTATGCATCGTAGATGGCGTTCTCACCAAGCACTGAGAATGCCATTTACGATGTATGGCGAAACGTATACCAGCACACAAAATTCTATAAATTTAAACTAAATTAATTTTGCATGATTTGTAACGAAAGAAATTAGATATAAAAATATGGAAAATTACTTTTAAAATAGTCACACTGAGAAAAATGGATAGTTACCGTAACGCTATTTATATTTAAAAAGGTGACACAAACACAAGATATTAAAAATAACAAAATAAGTATATTTAAAAATTAACTATAAATATAATAAAAACAAAAATTTAATACCATAAATTTGTATATAGTATTACAGTCTTAATTCTTAATATAGTATTAAAATATATATGTGAGTAGATTTTAAAAATGTATAAATTTGTGAATACAGTAAACATACTCGTATATTTCAAATAAATATCTACTTATCATTATACAATTTGTTAAATATCTATTTTTCTCAGTGCATAGAATTGTTATAAACAAATAAACAAATGTTTGTTGTTTTATCAGTCAAAATAATTTAATTATTATTATTTCTTTTCAGGACTACAAATATTTTTACAAAACAAAACAAAATATTGTCATTTATATAATTTATTTAACAATAAATAATACGCAAATATTTACAAATTTGTTTATCTTGAAAAATAAAACGAAAAACATTTGTTTATTTTCCTCTTTAATTCCATGACTAATAGTTATTTTTATGTAATTTTCAATATTTTCAAACTTAATGACTATCATTACGAAGCACAAGCTGTTTTGTCTAAAATATAGGAAAGCAGAAAATTACAAAACTATAGGTTTACATAATAAAGTTCTACCATGACCGAGAGTTGCGGTATATAGGAAAATTGTAGATATTATTGGTGTTTTTAATAACATAAAAATTATCTTTAACAAAATTTGCTTACTTGTATACAAGTTTGTTCTTGTATATCCCATATTTTAATACATTTATTTTTATCAAGCGATATTAAGATCGTATTATCATCCTGCAAAATCAATGAAACAATTCCTGCATGATGGCCTCTAAATACTGTTAAAGCTCTTGCAGGCATGAAAAAGTTCCATATTCTAATTATACAATCCGGACCACCTGTTAGTACAGAATGGATAGCTTCTCCAACGGCAAAACAAGAAAAACCCTAGACGACGATATTTGTTTAGAAAAATTATAGTATTTTTTTAAGATTAAAATACTTTAGGAACTTTAAATGTGTAACTATTTTCTTTTCCCTTAGCATTGTAAATTAACATCGATTGTTTTGGGCAAGTGGAAACAGATATAATACAATGTATAGTGTCTATATAACCAATTTGATGTACCCAGTCTGTATGAAGTGTTGGTATTTCTATTAATTCCATATATTTTACAGCACCCTGGGTAAGTAAAATTGTAAATTATTATACTTCATTTAGTAAATTAAATATCTCACTATAAAGATCTTAAATTTTTATAACATATACACTATGAACGCAATTATTTCAAAATATTATTTTCTCTTAGAATTTTTATGTATCATTTTTAACGTAATACCAAAAATGTGTTCTATTAAATGAATTATGCACCTTACAAAACTGATCGTAAGTGACCCAAATAAGTGGAGTTTTCGGTTTACTTTTAAATGGACCACGATCTTTCGAAACAATACTGATAATTCGTAATTTTCCAACAGTATTTCCAATTAATAATTTACTATTTTTGTTTGGATCCTCATAGAATTTATAATGTAAGCAAGTAACCATTTCATCTAAACTAGATATCATAACTCTAAGTTCAAATTTTTTGGCTGACGTATCATAAAATCTTAAATCTCTTTCGGAACTGGAAGTGCATATGATATTTACATCAGGAAGAGGAATTAGATCTGTTATCCAAGTTGACTGTACTTTTAATGTTGCTGAAAGTATGGAATTGTAATTATTATTACAGGTGACGTATATGCCATCCGTTATTTTGAAATTCAAACAATACAGTAATTAATATTACATAATGTGATGATAGATGTAAATTTATATAACTATCCAAGGAAAATTTTTCAGAAAATTTTTTTGTTTTTTTTTTTTGCAAATTATTGTTTTCATTTTTTAAAGCAATTTATTATTTAGTGTCTTCTTTTAAATTTGATTTGATTAATTTATTCTACTTATTTTTATTTAAATATTGAAAGAATAACGTAGTAGAAAAAGTTATAAGTAAAAAAATATAAAAATGGATTTTCTGATAAACTCTGTTTGGGATTAAAATATCTATCAAAATGTCTTTTTCTTTTAATAAAAAAGTAAAAATACTGGTAAATGTATAAAATAATAAACATACGGGATTTCGATTGTACTGTTCTTTCCTTTTCCATATCAATAGACCAATAATTGATTAAACCATCTCTGCTACATGTAACATATGTTCCATATAAGTGATTAATAATTCGATTCTAGTTAAAATCAAATTGGGTTGAATATTTTATAATTAATTATAACATATTGAGAAATTTAAGTTACACTTTGCATTTCTGGTACAAACGTTATTCTAGAGACATGTAATCTATGATGACTTCTAATTTCCGTTGGTTTACCAACTATTGGCAATTCTAATTTACCAGAAAATGAACTCACACAATCAGAATCTAAGCCCATTTGTATATAAGTTAAAAATTCTTCCAAGGAAATACTTGATAGCGTTCTAAAATATTTCAAATTGTAATTTTTTATTGCAAAATAGACAAGATAAAGATATAATTTAACATTAATTGATTTGAATTTTTAAAAATGTGTACGATAAAAAAAAAAGATATATAATTATACCGAAATTAGTAGTGAATTTAAAAATAAAATGTTTTTGGATATTTTGGTTCTTACTTGTCAAATAGTTGTACTTAATCAACCTTTAGCTATTTTAATAATAAATAGTTGCCGATTTTATTATTATTAAATAAAATAATGATTTTATCTTAATTACAAAACAAAAATTAAAATGTTGAAGTTATCTTAGTTATTGCAAAATATATTTATTTTACAGTTTCAAATTTTTTTAAATACATAGTATGTTTCTAGTTCTAAATCGTAAAAAAAATATAATTATTTGATTTTATTTTTAGTTTATTCATGTCAACCAACATCAATAACAATTAAAAGTGAAACTTTTAGTAATTAATTTTTAAGGAAATTTTTGAATTATGCTTTTATTGACGATGTATAAACAAATAAAACACTCGGTTTTAAGTTTTACAATTTTATTAAAACTCTCTTTATTGACCAAGTTTGGCAGTTAAACCATCATCAGAATGAAATTTTAACAAAGTTCAGATTATAAATGCTCAAAAATATCTTGTCTTTTAACAAAAGATAGTGGGGTTGTTAATTATCTGCGTGTGAATGTATCTAAAAATGGGGAATTTATTAAATCTAAATATGCATTCGTTACACTGAGAAAAATGGATAGTTACTGTAACGCTATTTATATTTAAAAGGTGACACAAACACAAGATATTAAAAATAACAAAATAAGTATATTTAAAAATTAACTATAAATTTAATAAAAACAAAAATTTAATACCATCAATTTGTATATAGTATTACAGTCTTAATTCTTAATATAGTATTAAAATATATATGTGAGCAGATTTTAAAAATGTATAAATTTGTGAATACAGTAAACATACTCGTATATTTCAAATAAATATCTACTTATCATTATACAATTTGTTAAATATCTATTTTTCTCTGTGTAAATTTGCACCTTTATGTGTGGCTTTCTTTTTCAAAATTTTCTAAAAAATTCAAACCTAATCCTTTGCTTTCTCGGTGAAATATTTATAAGTTATATATTCTATTTTCTTTGTTAGAAAAAAATTATTTTATTTTTCACATTTATGAAACTTCTATAATATGATGATGGTTTTTTGTAACTTTACTTGATATGAATAAATAAGCTATATTATTAATATTTTAGTATATTTTACAAATAACAAATTTCGGGTCGTGATATATAGGTAAATTATCTAAAAAGAAAAATGTAAGATAAATAATTTACCTTTTGGTATCTAATTTAGAAAATAAATTTTCATATTCTTCATTTGGAAAAATAAGTCGTGCGATGTCATACAAAGCTTTACGAAAAGCAATTTTAGATAAAGTCGCACCGGGTTCTTTTTCAAAGCGTTCTTTCATTGCTACAATATTTCTCAATGTCAATTTTGTATGTAAATTTGTATTATCATTTATATCACTCCGTTTATCACTTTTTATCTTTGAACTCATTTTGAATTTATAATTTAACTTCTGTCAAATCGACAAACACTTTATCAATTTGACACAGTATTTTGTTTTAGTAGGTAAATCGATTTGTGTATGTTTATCTGTTGCCATGGAAATGGCTAATACAAACATGTGGCAGTTACCACTGTTACAGCTCAGCTGATAAGTTTTGTAAATGTTTGTGTGATAATGGATCCGTTGTATAAAGCTTTGAGTTGCTTTAAAAGAAGAAAATATACAGAATGCACTGATATTTGTACCGAATTACTTGAAGCTCAACCATATGATCAAGCGGTATGGACGTTGAAAATGCGAGCGCTGACTCAAAAAGTTTACGTCGACGATATTGAAAGCGAAGAATTTACAGAAGGCGATTTTTTAGATGATGCTAGAGTAGCTACTGCACCTAGACCAGGTACATCTATGAAGATGGCTAATTCAACTGCTATGAGGTATTTCTAACTATTGTTACAGGATCTACAAGGCCGGATACAAGTTAATAAGATCATCCAACTTTTTAAACAAAATTTGAATTGAAAAATATATATTTGTATTTTTTATATTTTATTTTATATATGAATGTAAAGCATAATTGAAGGCCCGGATGCAATAACCAGACATGCGCTCGAAACTTGACCCAGGTATAAGAAAAAATAACATTTTTTTAAGTTATCCGAAATTTATTTTAAAAAATATCATCGTGTGCAGCATTGAAAAACACATTGATTTCTATAAGAAATTTTTTAATCCGACATTTTTATTCCAAGAAAAAAAATAAAAACGAGTTTTTTTTGTTGCACTATTTCAAGCAAAATTCAATGTTTTTTAAAACTTAAATCGCGATAAATGATATTAAATATTAACGAAACTGGCAGATTTTTTCTGATTCGTACTCAGAATTATTTAGCGATTCTGATGGTTACACTGACATATATAAGTAACGATAATTTGTTACTAAAAATTTAATGTAAACAAAAAACCATAAAAAAGCACGTTTTTTTAGTTTCGGATTAAAAAAGTGAGTGACGAAAGTTGCGCTACGAATATGTTTGAGTGAGAAAGTTGTTTGTTAATATAGAAGGAAGTTTTTGTGCAAAGTTGCAAGTCAATTGGTTGAATATTTTTTAAGATACAACGACTTGAATCTGAAATAGATAAATGTCTCGCGAGCGGCGTTTACCGCGGCGACTGGCGGCAGCGCATCCTTTCATATTAACAAACAATTTGCTGCCGCGGAAAACGCCGCTCGCGAGACATTTATGTATTTCAGATTCAAGTCGTTGTATCTTAAAAAATATTCAACCAATTGACTTGCAACTTTGCACAAAAACTTCCTTCCATATTAACAAACAACTTTCTCACTCAAACATATTCGTAGCGCAACTTTCGTCACTCACTTTTTCAATCCGAAGCTAAAAAAACGTGCTTTTTTATGATTTTTTGTTTACATTAAATTTTTAGTAACAAATTATCCTTACTTATATATGTCAGTGTAACCATCAGAATCGCTAAATAATTCTGAGTACAAATCAAAAAAAATCTGCACGTTTCGTTAATATTTAATATCATTTATTGCGATTTAAGTTTTAAAAAACATTGAATTTTGCTTGAAATAGTGCAACAAAAAAAATTCGTTTTTATTTTTTTTCTTGGAATAAAAATGTCGTATTAAAAAATTTCTTATAGAAATCAATGTGTTTTTCAATGCTGCAAACAACGATATTTTTTAAAGTGAATTTCGGACAACTTAATTTTTTTTCAGTTTTTTCTATACTTGGACTTTGGCCGGTCGAGTTTCGAGCGCATGTCTGGTTATTGCATCCGGGCCTTCAATTTTATATAAATTTTTTTGAACAAAAACTAAAAATTATTACATGATATAATCACGTCATATACTTATAGAATATAGCACAGGCATGTGCAACGTACGTGATTTTATCCGGCCCTTGTAACAATTTTTAAATCTTTCTAAACATGGCCCTCAGAAACTTAAAGATATTTTAACTTCTATTGAATATAAATTTTATATATATATACTGGGTGTCCCATTTGAATCCGCCACTTGCAATAACTTTAAAATCGTGCATCGGACAAAAAAATGTTCCGAATAAAAAGTAAATGGTTTTGAGGGGGACATCTGATGCAGGAACCCTTGCTTCTCTTGGACCCCCTGGGGGGCGGAAACGGGGGGCAACTTTGAAATCTTAAATAGAACTCCCTATTTTTTATTGCAGATTCGGATAGACCATTAAAAAGTATGTAAATTTTATTTTGAGACTTTTTTTTATCTTTGATAGATGGCGCTGCAAACAGCATTTTTTTTCTCAGTTTATCAGTCTTCAATTTGAAAAAAAAAGGTGTAACTAAGTACGATATTCAAGTTTTTTTCAGTTCTGTGGATGGAGGGGGGGAGCAAGGGTTACTGCATCAGATATCCCCCTTGAAACCATAAAAACATAAAAAATCTATATATATTCTTTATTTAAATAAATGTGTTGTAATATATTTGTCGTAATATGTGGCTATTTGTCGATATCGGCGGTCGAAGGCTTAACCAAGTTAAGGTAGATTTCAACATTTCAAGTAATTAAAGTAAGATATGTTTTGACTGAGTTATCGTCAATTGAATAAGCAGAAAAAAATTAGGAAAAATCGTGTTTTTTCTTATAAATTGTTGTAGAAATTTTTTTGACCATTATTGTAGGTCGCTACCGGTGTTTAAATATGTTTTTCTTTATTATTATTATTATATATATATATATATATATATATATATATATATATATATATATATATATATATATATATAAAAATCCGGCCCGCAATTTGATGTGATATTTGCTTTCTTGCCCGATGTCTTGGCTAAGTTCCACATGCCTGATATAGCACAAACTCTTTCATTTAAGTAGAAATGAGTTTCCACTAAACATTCCTATCCACAGACAAGCAGCTTTCGCTGCATTCACATTTATAATCATTTCATATATGTTCTTTTATTCTTATTACTTAGAAATATTCGCTCATGCAAAGCACACTCAAACATCTTCAGTATCACTTACATATATTCTTTAATCAAATGTTCATTAGACATTCGTTCAAGATATCAATAATTTAAATAATAATTTGAAAAATATTGCTGCTAAAATCTGCTTAACAAATGTTGAACTTTGTAATAAATTGTTTTATAAATATAATACTTTTAGTTATGGAAAAAATATGAAAAGATGTAAATTATCACTTATTTATATATTATACTAGCTGACCCGTCGCGCGTTGCTGCACAAATGCGCAAAAATTCATTATTCGAAAAATTATGAGGGCCTTGGGGACCGATATTTAAAAACTTTTTTATACCAGAAACTTTTGCGGCAGTGTACTCAACAACTTCCCAAAGTTTTATGGCAATCGGATGAATGGTTTAGTAATGCATAAAGGACAAACAAACAGACAGATAGACATACACTTGATTTTTATATATAAAGAAGATTAATCTGTATTATAACAAGATTAAAAGTATATGGGTAATCCCATATATAGACTACTTTGACATTATCACATAAATCGGTTAAATAAAGTGGTCATAATAAATTTTTAAAAATTTAGTAATTTTTTTCTCAGAAAGTTGGCAACACTGTACTTTTTTGAAATTATCTAATTTATATGGATACCAGAAGAATCTTTTGTGAAAATTTGAACAAAATCGGTTAAACAACATGGCCGTAATAAATTTTTAAAAATTTTAGTAATTTTTTTCTCAGAAAGTTGGCAACACTGTACTTTGTTGAAATTATCTAATTTATATGGATACCAGAAGAATATTTTGTGAAAATTTGAACAAAATCGGTTAAACAACATGGCCGTAATAAATTTTTAAAAATTTCAGTAATTTTTTTCTCAGAAACTTGGCAACACTGTACTTTGTTGAAATTATCTAATTTATATGGATACCAGAAGAATCTTTTGTGAAAATTTGAACAAAATCGGTTAAACAACATGGCCGTAATAAATTTTTAAAAGCTTTAGTAATTTTTTTCTCGGAAAGTTGGCAACACTGTATTATATTAAAATTACGTAATGTATGTGGGTACTAGGGGAATCTTTCCTGAAAATTTGATCAAAATCGGATAAATAATGTAGCCACAATGAATTTTTAAAAACTTTAGTAATTTTTTTCTCGGAAAGTTGGCATCACTGGAAAAAAATAAAACCACATGACCATCTTGGGCACTAGACAAATTTATCCTGAAAATTTCATTAAAATCGGTTGAACCGTCTAGGAGGAGTTGCGATCACAAAATTTTATCTGAGGACCGAGCGAGCGAGCGAGCGAGCTGACGACGCACATCCATACACCCACATAAACTAAGTTCAGATTCGTCATCTACAGGCAATATGAAGGATTTCTATACAATTTTATTTTTTTTGAAAATGTTACAGACACCGTACCAAACGCTATACTACTTTTTCCTTGCAGTCAAAGTAGTAATAAAATGAATAATTTTTGAAGATTTATTGAAAATCAAACTATTTTATTAAATTGTAGCGCTATTTCCTTAATTTTATTAAACAATAGTCGAAATATCTACTAGACTTTTTTATCGTTAAGATATTTTTGAAGCTCCAAAACTAATCTACATACACATCGGTATCTTTTTATGGCGATAACCGGTTTTTAGTTTTTGAAAATAATATTAAGATTTCTATATAAAAATTTGTGATTGCCAGTGTGTTGTCTGAATAAAAATGTCCTGTAATTACAAATAAAATATTTTTTAATACAGTTCCCGACCAAGAACATCAACAGGTAGACCTTTATCTGGGGTAGCTCGTCCGGGCACTCAAACTCGACCAGGTACAGCTCTGGAAAGACTCAAAACATCTCGTCCATTTACAAGCCAATCAGCCCGTACAATACGATTGGGCACTGCAGCTATGTTAAGTCAGAAAGATGGACCATTTATACAAGTATCCCGTTTGAATATCAGTAAATATTCGAAAGATATCAATATTGCCAAACCTCTGTTTGAATATCTGTTCTATTACGAAGGAGATGTTAGAAATGCAATGGAACTAGCTGTGCAAGCGACACAGAATTGTCAGTTTAAAGATTGGTGGTGGAAAGTACAATTGGCGAAATGTTACAGTGCCTTAAATCTAATTAGAGATGCTGAACAACAACTTAGAAGTGCTTTAAAGCAACATTTTCATATTGAGACTTTTATTAGGCTTGTGAGAATATATATTCGTCTAGGTTTGTATTTTTTCTTTATCGAAATTAAATGTTAAATACAAATTCTAATATTTTATATGATGTTTACATCAAAAATTCGTAACAAACTTGTTTTTTGGTAATTGTGTTTAGTTGTTTTAATATATCAGTTTATAGATTGAATAATTTATTAAATTTTTTTTTATTTTACTGGATTTATCTGTAGTTGTAACTTAGGATCCAAAAATTTCTGGAGTCTTAAAATTTTGAAAATTTTTCAACTTTGTAGACTGCCGGGGTCTCGTGAAATTTCAATTTAATTTTTTTTTTTATTTTGTGAAAATTTTTTTGAACTCAAGAAAATATTTGATAATAATGTTATTTTGTTAACTATTGAAATATGCAAATTAAAAAAATATATATTAGGTTCTATATATTACCACCTAGGGCTCCATATATTGTAAATCTGCACCGACATTCAGTTAAAAAACTCATAAATGTAAAATTGGTTTTTTGCTATTTTATACATTTTAACCTAAAAACCGCTTGCAAAACCACTAATATGTTCTGTATCAAATCAATAAAATGTATTATTTTACGAAAGAAATATATAAAAAAAAAAATTAACAATAAAAGTTTTTTGTTCATTATTTCTGTACTTATTTAATTTTTAACTATCAAATATTTAATTATTATTAATATCTTTTTAAACAGGTTTTATTATTTTTTGTGGTTTGTAACACAATCTAAAATAATCGCGTACTAATTTAAATGAATATTTAATAGAACAGAATTATACCAAGATGGTAATATCTGCTTAATTTTTAATATTTCATAAATTTTGGTTTTACAGATCAACCATTATCCGCCATAGAAATTTGCAAAGCTGGTCTAGAGACATTTCCAAATGATGTGTCAATTCTAATTGAATTAGCACGTTTACATGAAGCATTAGGTGATGTAATAACATCGATTAAACATTACAGGAATGTTGTTATTGAAGATGCTATGAATGTCGAAGGCATAGCTTGCATCGGTTTACATCATTTTTATAGTAATCAACCGGAAATGGCCTTGAGATATTATAGGTATGCATCATTTTAATCGTTATTTATAACGCAATTAATTTTTATGATTATTATTATAATAAATTATGTTTTATGTGCATGGATACGAACTATCTAATATTAATAATAACTAAAGAATTCTACGTTTAGAAATAGAAATCTGTAATGCAACTTACAAAGCATGAGTGTTTTGAGCATTGTTTGTAGTTAAGGGCAAAAATTTATCTGGATACATAATATAATATAGATTAGATCATCTCATGTAGATAAATTTAAAATTTTATATTTATTATAAATAATTCAAATAACATTTTTATTTTGTACACTCTAAGAAATATACAATTTAAAATTGTCTTGTGTTAAAAATCCACACTTTTTACACATATTTTACATAGTTAACAATATATTAAAACTTTTGTAGAAAAAGATGTATGTAAGTATGTATATTGTTCACTTTGTTATTATTGTATTTTTACAACAATATTAGTTAACAAATATGTTAAATATTTGTATGGTAAATTAACAATAAAAATTATAGTAAGTTGTATGTTGATATATTTAAAAAACATTTTCAAATTTAAAAAATATTATATATGCTATTTTTCATTTCATTCTGTTATTTTAACTTAAACTTTTTAAAGTAATTTTTACATTAGAAAGATTAAATTTTTTCTACACGTTATTACACAATTTTTAAAATTTTATATAAACAATATAATGAATATTGATATATTTAAAAACAGTATTTTTTAATGAATGTCTTATGTATAAAATTTTTAAATTTATCTATTGTGTTATTTAGATTACAAGAACATGTTAATGTTTTTAAAGTTATTAACGAGTTTTAATTATTAAACAATATGATTCTTTGCAAAAATTTAGTTGTATATTAAAAATATAATATAAAAATAAAATTCTAGACGGGTTTTGGCAATGGGAGTGCATTCCGCAGAACTTTACAACAACATAGGATTATGCTGTTTATATTCTCAACAACTCGATCTAACATTAGCTTGTTTTCAAAGAGCTCTAGATCTCGCAACAGATCAACAATTAAAAGCAGAAGTTTGGTACAATTTATCTCATGTTGCATTGGTATGATAATTAAAATACAATTTTTAAGAAATAATTTCACGTTAATGTAATAATACTATTTTAGGCTGCAGGAGATCTCGAATTAGCTCTCCAATGCCTGAATCTGTGCCTAAGTGAAGATGCTAATCATGGAGCAGCTCTAAATAATCTGGCTGTCTTGCAACATCGTCTTGGTAAGACTAGTGTCGCAAGGGCATATCTTACAACTGCTCACGGCTTGGAGCCCGATTTACCTGAGCCGAAACATAATTTGGAAATTTTGTCTCAAGTTGGATAGATCGTTTTTATGTTCTTTTTGTTTTATGTTTTGTTGTTCAAAGATGCATATCATTAAACTTATTACAGTTATTTTAGTTTAGTACAAATTTTTGTAATAATTATTGTTATTTTAATACAACATTTAATATACTATAAATTAACAAAAACATTAAATCTTATATGTGATAAAGACTGAAATAAAAAAAAATGATAATTTATAATTTAAAAATTATTTACCAATTTATCTAACTTTAATAAATTATAGTCGAATTTATGCCGGCAAAAAGCATCGATTTTAAATTTTATTGGCATAATTATTATTGTTGTCAATAAAATGATGTTTTTTTTATTAAATTTTATTAACAAAATTATTTGTTATTTTCAATAAAACAATGTCCTTTTGTAAACTTAAAGTCGACATTAGTTAAGAGTATTTATTATGAAATCGGCCGTAAATATTAATAAATTAATTCAAATTTTTAAATAAAATTTATATTACAAATATTTAAACATTTGTAAAATTAATACATACATAAATTTTCATTTAATTTTTCACTTATTTTAAAAATTATAATATATACCCTGGTATAATAATAGACCCTTTTTTCTCCGATTAATTATTTGGAAATAAACTTTTATATTAATATTAACAGAATAACTTAATCTGAATTTATTCTCGAGTTAGTAGTTAAACTCTGTTTATTATTACCATGTTTGACAGAAACTTTAACAAATAAAATACTTTTTTATTATAGGTCTGACATTTATAAAAAAGGACAAGAATAAGTTGTCTATTCAATTTTGAAATAATACTAATGATTATTTTATTAATTTTTTCTTTTGTCTGTTTATATATTTGTATCATCTATTCCAAATTACTTATTTGTCATATTTCTTTATTTCTTATTCTGTTCATTTTGATTATATTTATTATTATTTATTGAAAAAAAAAAAAAACTATATATTTCAAGTTCTTTAAAATTTCTACTTTTATATTACAAAAAAAAAATAAACAAAAATTAGCAGAGATTCCCATTATGTAAATTATCGCTATATTTCCATAATAATTTAAGACTCATCTTTCAAATACATTTAAAATTCTTTAGTTTCCAAAACCAAAACAATCTGTATATGAATAACAATTAGTGGAATAATGCCTGCGTTGGGCAACATTTTAGTCGATGATTATAGTGAGAGAGAGAGAGAGAGAGGTAAAAAAAACTTCTAGTGTTTAAAGATGCATGATGCAGCAGGCAGAAGGGCTGCGTGACAGCGAGCGTGATTTTACGTTAGCCACGAATTTATCGTGCAGCTGTTCGGTGTAGAAAAAAAAATGGTTTTAGGCAGTGCCCCAGCTTACATACTCGGACTACAAAACGAAGTACGTGCGTGATCCAAGTACAGTCGTACGGGTAGAAACGGAAAAGAAATCAACTTTGCTATGTTGATGCTTGGTGTTTCAGCCTTTGCTGTTCTTTGATGCCTATGGCTCCAGCTCCTACCTAGAACGTTTGCCTCTGATTTCAACTTCTATGTGTTTATTTATTTTTATTTTTTTGAAAATTTTTAAACATACAGAAAAACTAATGAAAATAGAATATTTCCTTAAGAAAATTATCTATTTGCAATACAGATTTTTTTAAAAACTACTGTGGCCATTACAGAACCGACCGACATCGTATTAAATAAATTTCTGGAATAAAACAATTTGTATAACAACTACTTTTGTCACCTATGTACAGAATTATATATATCATAAAAAGGGACGAGACGAGTTGGGTGCCATATTTTCAGGTAGTTTTCGGAGAGTCCGAGTTGGGTGCCGTGTTTCAAAGGTAGTTTTCTTATATACCGTAGTGTAAAGGCTGGGCTTCACATATTTAAGAAAATAATTTTCGTATAATATAAAGTTGAGATAAAAGGTTAATTTTTCATTTGTTAAGAGATCAATACACTAGACGATTTTGGTTGTGGTTGTTACTGGATAGGTTAGGTTAAAAGATTGGTTTGTATTTTTGCTATTAGAACGTTGGTTACTTAATTCTTTGTCGTGAGGAAAATTATTTTAACGTCCACTTGCATTTTTTTCGTCGAAACCTCGATTTTAAATAAATATTAATACAGAACTTTAAAGTAAAGCAGTTTTATTTTAATATAGTAACAAGTACAAATACACTTAGATATAGAAATTTTATCTAGTAATTATATATTTTTGCTTAGGTTATACTTTAGGACAATAATATATTTCACGGATAGTAACAATAAATAAAAATTATATCTCAGATCCAACCATCGGGTAAGTTTTACGACTTCGGCACCCAACTCGACTCAGTCCTTTTGAACATCAGGTAAGTTTTATTATTGCTACACCTAACTCGACCCTGCCCCATAAAAATATGAAAAATTATAAAAAAAATATTTATCCGTATCGAAAAATGTTCAAAATAAAAGTTGTTAGCTATAATTTGTTTAGTAACAGTTGTTAAATAAATTTACGAAATATAACGTTGCGAAATATTCGTAAAATATATAAAAGTGACATCAGTAAAGTACCGTTTCTGGTTGCCAGATCAAATTCAGATATTCACCTCCGAAGTTTGAATATGCAATTTTATAACAATCCGTTCAGCCGATTTTGCTCTACACGTGTCCACAGACTGATCGACAGATCGATAAACGGACATCACGCTAAAAAGAGTTGATTCGTGTTACTATAAATCTAATTCGTGCTTATTTGTAAAAATCTCGATATATCAAATTTGGTATAATTACAATACCTCCCTTATCATATATGATATGACGGTCAGTAAAAAGTAGAAAAGTTACTTCTCGAAAAACATGAAACAAATATCACAACATTTAGAGTAGGGTTACTATATTCAAGTGATTAGAAAAGAGAACATCAAATATGTATATAGCTGATAATCTAAAAATAATTTTCGTCAAATTCGTGTCGCAACTATCTGAGATATATATATATATATATATATATATATATATATATATATATATATATATATAATGGTTAATATGATAAATTGGTTACTATACAATTATACATAATAACCGGTTATTATGATAAATATAAAAATATACTTTGATCCAACTTATTGCTAGATAGGTTGGGGTATAAAAGATTAATTATAATTATTTATAATACAAATATGTACTTATATACACAATGAAATTAAAAAAATAAGAATAGTCAATAATTAAACATGTAATTTAAATAAGTTTCAGTTACCAATATCGTTTTTTAAATATTTTATTTTTTGTGTTCTATAACATATTTCAATTTTCATCAATATTTATAATTTTATCTTTGACAAAATATTTGCATATTTAAAATACATGTTTAATTATTGACGATTCTTATTTTTTAAATTTCATTGACAACTTATTTGGCACATTACTTTACTTTATTGAAATTTTTTTTTAAAATTAGTAACTTATTCGTTGAAATTGCGCTGTAGTATTATTCTGTTTGTTTTATTATTTATTATTTTATTTATTTATTACTACTTTGACTGCAAGAAAAAAGTAGTATAGCGTTTGGTACGGTGTCTGTAACATTTTCAAAAAAAATAAAATTGTCTAGAAATCCTTCATATAGCCTCTAGATGACGAATCTGAACTTAGTTTTTGTGGGTGTATGGATGTGCGTCGTCAGCTCGCTCGCTGGCTCGCTCGCTCGGTCGTCGGACAAAATTTTGTGATCGCAACTCCTCCTAGACGGTTCAACCGATTATAATGAATAAATTTGCCTAGTGCCCAAGATGGTCATGTGGTTTTGGTTTTTTCCAGTGATGCCAACTTTCCGAGAAAAAAATTACTAAAGTTGTGGCTACATTATTTATCCGATTTTGATCAAATTTTCAGAAAAGATTTCCCTAATGCTCCTATTAATTACATAATTTTATTAATATTCAGTGTTGCCAACTTTCCGAGAAAAAAATTACTAAAGTTTTAAAATTTATATTATGGCCATGTTATTCAACCGATTTTACTCAAATTTTCACAAAAGATTCTCCTAATATTCATATAATTTATGTAATTTTAACAAAATACAGTGTTGCCAACTTTCCGAGGAAAAAATTAGTAAAATTTTTAAAAATTTATTATGACCATTTTATACATACATACATACACAATCACGCCATATACCCAAAAGGGTGTGGCACAAACTCTTTTCATTATCCCGAAATCAGTCGCCTCCAAACACTCCTATCCAAACAAGCAACTTTCGCTTCATCCACATTCATAATTCCTCTCATACATGCTCTTCTATTCCTACTACTTGGAAACTTTCGCTCACGCAAAACACTCTCAATCATATCACTCCAACTACTCATTGGACATTTTATTTAACCGATTTTAATCAAATTTTCATAAAAGTTTTTTTTAGTGCCTAAATAAATTATGCAATTTTAACAAAATACAGTGTTGCCAACTTATCGAGAAAAAAATCACAAAATTTTTTAAAAATTCATTGTGGCTATATTATTTATTCGATTTTGATCAAATTTTCAGAAAAGTATCTCCTAATGCCCACATAAATTATAATATTATTAAAATAGAGTGTTGCCAACTTTCCGAGAAATGTCAAAGTAGTCTATATATGGGTTTATCCATATACTTCTAATCTTGTTACATAAAGTGTTTTTCCGTATCATCGATGAAATTTAAGCAGAGTGTATATATTCTTTCGATTTTATGCTTAACTTAAGTCATTTATTCATACATGTAAGTTTTCATTAATTTCGTTTTCTCATCTTGTACTTATTATTTAAATGTTTACATGTTTAATCTTATTATTTAGTATTCTCCCTGATGAGGCCACCAATTTTGGAGGCGAAATATTGGAATTTACAATAAATTAAATAAATGTAACAGATTTATTATTCAATATATACCACATATCCGTTATCCTTAACTCATATATATATATATATATATATATATATATATATATATATTTATATATATATATATATATATATATATATATATATATATAAAAGCAGTTCCAGTTTCCGGCTAGACGCTCTACCTTTTGAGCTAACGGATAACAGACGATTGAGTTGACAATTTTTAATCATTGTTACAAATGCATGAATACACAAAAATAATTTCAATAAATTAATTTTGATTTTCACCATAAAATAAATAAAAATTATATATAAATTTTTCATAGAATGTTCAGCTATTGCTCGCTTGCTCGATCGTTGAAATTTTATCATTGTAAATTTTTCTAAATTTTAGATGCGATTTTCGCCAAAAATTTAGAGTAAGTTTTATTGATATACAAGAAGATTATGTGGTTTTATTTCTTGCAGTCTTGTCAACTTTTGGAATTTTTCTTGAAATATTATTTTGAGTTTTATTTATTTGATTTTAATTAAATTTTCAGAATAAATACTCTTACCTCCGTATGCATATAAACATTTTCGTTAAATATAATGGTTTGTTAAAATGAAAATTTTTGAATTCCGTAAGAAATCCAAGAATTTTCATTTTAAGGAACCATTTTTTTTAACATAAATGTTTATGCGTACGGGTATGACCACATAATTTTATTTTAACACATATTGTTGTTTGATATATCAAATAGTAACAAATAAGAATAGCAATTACCACACATTTTATATGTTAGTTGGGTTATCTATGCTGTTAGGAGTTACAAGTAAAATTTATGTTCTTATATGTATATCACTAATAATTAGCTATGTGCATATTTCATTATTCATTATTAATGTTTTAGATAATTTACCGTAAAATTATTACTAATTTGTAACATTAGTAGGCCATGAACATAATATGCATAAATCAATTTCTTTTAAATATATGTAGGCATTTACAACAAATGAAAATATATAAATTGTTCTACTGATAAAAAATACAATTCTCGATTGTTTATCTAATTTACAGTTATACCTATATAAATAAAAATATATATTTACATGTTTTTCAAACTATGATATGTTTTTAAGCAATTTTTTACTTCTAAAACAATATATATTGAAAATATTCAACAAAAATAAAATTATGTAAAACTGTCATATCATAAAAATTAATTTTTATATTAAAAATATAAATATAGAATTTTATAATTGTGTAAAATGTAATTACTATTAATGAAACATATACTATTGATTTTTTTAAATGAATATAAATATGTATAACAGAAAACAGAATACTTTGAGTCGTAATTAAATATTAAATTTATGTCAATTATATATTTAAATTAGAAATGGTGGCATGACCAATTATAAACTGACTGGTGCCATGAACAGGATCATCGAAATTACATTTGCGTAAAGGGTATGTAGTTGTAGCTGACATTCAAATGATTTTCGATAAGATTGCTGACGAAAACTAGCTAACGGCTGTACCCCATCCATAATTCATACTCATAAATTTGTACAAGGGTTTGTTTTGAATAACAAGGAACGCAATTCATTTCGTAGTCATAGTAATTTACGAAAATGGAGAGAACGAAAAACGAGTATTAAATTGATAAACGAAGAAGAAGAAAAAGAAGAAAAAGAAAAATAAAGGTATGCATCGGCATTAGCATATGCCGTTGACAGTATTTATTATTGTGATTCGGCATAAAAGAAACGAGTCGTGTGCTCGCTGAAGTTTTAGACGAGGGAATGAAGTGGAGTGCTGGTTGCGCACGTGCAGCTCTTTTAAAAGGTTTTGGGACTCTGATGGAATGCCGGTCCATTGTTGCGTGTCGTATTTGAAAAGTAACTGGCCAGAGTGGAGCCCACAATGATGTCGTTATATCACTGGCTTCGATTCTTTCTTGTTGTATTCTGTACGTATATGACAAGTTGATGGAGATCGCGAACTGAACCGAGGAACACAAGAAGAATATGTGAGAGATAGACAATCTGGTCGCCGGTTTTACCGCGCACAACTCCTATTGGCTGACGCCGAGGAATGTGGTTTCGGTTTTTTTTTTACTCTTAATAATTTCATGTATATAGCTTGCATTCTTGTGCAGTAATCTGCGAGCATTTGGCCGTTTTGAAGAAACCATGCCACCATACCACACCACACCACTTCTAATCACACACCACACCAAAATTCAATTCATCCACTCACACACACACACATACACACACACACACACACACTCTTTATGTATAGGTAGTAGGTGCCTTCATGGATGCAAGAGATGCATGCAAGCAAGCAAGGAGTCTGCTGCACTGCATGCAGTGTAGCGACTGGCAAGATAGTATGTTATGATTATAATGGCAGGGTGGTAGTAGAAGGAATTGATAAGTGTCGCGCGCGCCAAGTTGCGAGCTGATAGCGTCAGTACCCCGCTTTGAGACTAGGTTACATTTCTCCGCGCGGAATGCTGCGCTCGCTGCTTGGAATGTAGCCTCGAAGCGGGGTGCCGAACACACCTGAGTTTCGTACAATCGTAGTCAGAAAAATCCGCTCTACGATGCAGTTGTTTCGTACGTAACGAACCACGCTCGCGAGTCAAATATTTGTGTTGGCTATTGTACACAGCGATCGGCCATTCGTATAGTGATCGTACCACAGTCGCGAAACACGTTCAAGTGGCGAATAGTTAGCTGAACGACTGCATTCTTGTCGTGTTTCTCATCGGACTGTACCTGGCCTGGTCGACGCGAGCGCGCGACTCGGGCCTGCAAGAGAGAGCAGAGCGTTGCTGCGTGCTGTGGTCCGTAGTATTCGTTCGCGGTCCGCGTCCGCATCAGTCACTCAAGTCAGTTGGTTCATTTCGGTTCAACGTAACCAGCGCTAGTTCTCCGGGTCTCCTCCGGTTTAGCTATAAGCTCCAGCCAGCGTCTCGCGCCCGCTTCGGTTCAATTCAGTTCATCCGATTCGAGTTGAGTTCGGCTTATACGCTAAACCATATCTCGAGGGAATTCTTTTAGATCTTCAAAATAGTGCCAATCGGAGTGTATGTGCTGCGCCAAAACTTTATTTGGTTCGTCAATGTTTACTGTGCTTACGTTAGTTACGCTGCAACTCTTGTGGATTATCTTTGATTTGTAAATAAAAAGGAACTTAGATTTCAAAGCTGGCTGCGATTGTCATCATGATTTCGACAAGCTTTCCTACATTCCCCAGCTGATACAGTCACATGGTACGTGCACGTTTTCTTATTCTGCACCTATGCGGTGCCTATTTGCTATTTGAATTATACTCTCAAATGTCTACGTACAAGTACAACTCGTTTTTTTTTCTCATTCTGGAACCAAAACTTAACTTATTTGGCCGGATTTATTGAATCGACGAAGCAAGAGTTGAGAACAACGCGGTTTTACTTTCGTTCGGACTAAAACAATGCAAACTTTATCACCAGCAAACCGTAATATTGTTTTGTTTGAAATACAAATCAACTTTTGTTGTTGTTGCTACGAATTAACAGCTTCTTTTTAAAATCACTGGTTCTTTAATAGCTTAACGGAATGCAAGGTTATTTGTTTCTGAACTATTCGAAATGTCTTGAATTAATTACCCATTTACTATCGTGGCTACAGGAATTATAAATAGTTTTTCGAATTTCGAATAGATTACGAACATTTAAATTGGAAAAATGCTTTTTTCTCTCTTTAATAATGTTGTTGATTAATATTGATTAAGCGAAAAATCTGTACGTGGGATATTATTGCTGTGAAATAAATATCTATATATATTTTTTAATAATAAGCACATAATAATTATTGCATGTTTATGTTTTTAATCTTACAACCATATCAGTTAGTCATTTAAATATGTATTGCAAATGTTGATCATAATTTAATTTTATGGATTTTTATGTAATTATTTAATTTTTATTTTTAATCTTGACGCATTATGTTTATGTTATCAAACGAATTGTTACCTGCATTGTTTCATTCATGTTTTAAAAATTTTATTATCGTGTTTGTAAAATAGTTTTACTAGTTTTACAATTAAATAAAAAGAAGAAAATTATGCGTTAGTCATACATTTTTTATGCATTTTTTGATAATTTTGAATAAATATTTCAAGGTTATTAAATGTAAAAACAATACGTATGAATTTTATTATTTTCGAGTTTGATTATTTTGAAATAACCATGAACAAAAATTTTATTTTTATTTATAACAAGATTTTTTTGTAATTTATTTGAAATAAAAATAAAATTAGAGTACGAATGATTTTGTATGTATTTTTAAATAATCATGAAGAAAATGTTTGTTATCGTAATTAGTGAATTTATTTTTAATATTTTGTTTTATCATTTGTTAGTTATTAAAAGGTTTTTACTGCTAAGAACCCTAGCTTTAGTTTGTGAAAAGTACCTAATGATAATGAAAAATTATTGGTGTTTATTTAATGTAATTTTGTAAAATGTTATTGCTACAGATTACAGAGAATGCACAAAATTTTAGCACTAATTTTAAAAATAAATAAATCTTCAAATTAGAATGATTTATAATACTATTATATTTTTTTAATACAGAACCAAATTTTTATATTATTATTTAGTGAAATTTAAAGTAAATTTAATAAATACTTTTTGGTCTTTTATGAACGCTTTTAATGTTTCAATAAAATGAATATCATTAACAACATATTTTTCATTCAAAAATAATCTGCTGTTGCGTGGAACACATAAAAATATTTCTGTATAAAATCCGCTTAAATTTGTTTTCATATAAAATTGAGAATGGTATTTCGATATTTGCTTACATATTCGACGAAATACGCGTACACAAATTTGTATGCGTTCACATATTTGTGTCCTTGGAAAACAAACCAGTCGCGAGGAATCAGAATACGTACAAACACACATACACACACACACATACACACATGCACACTCAAAACAAACACACACGCACACCTGTTGAACGTCTGCCGATAAAACGAAACTTTGGAATTTTAATTATTTGTTGGGTGGCGGCCATGTGTGTTTACCCTATTTGGGTTCGTCCCGTGACTTATCAATCTGAAATGTTATTGATATCAATGGAACGAACGATTCGAGTGGTATTAAAATTTAAAACAAGCTCAACTCATCCACACACACACACACGACTTGTTTACGAATTCCTATGTCATTTAGAACGTGATTTTCACAGAAGCCACAGTTTTGCAAGCGGTCACAGTCTGATGGTCGCACGGAATGCTTTGCTTGGTGATGTTTTCAGTGAATTTATAAAAATAATTCGATTCATTGCGAATTGAGAATGAAATGTGCAAATTGATGATAGGTATACAGAATAATAACAAAAATGGCGTGATTTTTATTTATTGGTAGAATAATATTGGAGATGTTAATGCTTGCATATGTTTCACTCAATCGTGTAATTGCCCAGCCCGTGATAAGGCGCACGTGAAAATTATAATGGGGCTTACTGTAGGTTAGGTTAAAAGGTTAGTTTGTTGTTGTTTAGAGAAGTTTTTAAATTCTTGAAACTAATAGGACAAGTGAAAAACCAATTTACAAACGGGACAGATAACTATTTTACAAACGGGGCAATTACATGATTGGGACGTAACATATATGATATTTATATTAAGAAAATTAAGCTGAAAACAACATATAGGAAAAAAACGTTTTTCAACTAAAAAAATTATTTTCAAATGTTTTCTAAATTTTTTTGTGTGCACTAATTTAACAAAAGAATGAAAAAATTTATGTAATTCTTGAGAGCACAAGAAGAATATTTACTGAAAATTTAATTAAAGTCGCATAAATAGTGTAGCTAAAATAAAATTTCAATGAATTGTTTTCTCTGAAAGTTGATAACATCGCAAAAAATAAAACCATAAAAGCATCATGAGTAAAGTAAAATCTACTCTGAAAATTTAGAGCAAATTGTAGGTATAGTCTAAAAGGAATTGCGATCACAATATTTTGACTCTCAACTGAACGAGCCTACAACGCAGACACTAAGTTCAGATTCGTTATCTAGATGCTAGAATTTTTATACAACTTTTTATTAAATTTTAAATTAAATTATTTTAGTCGAAATGTTAAAAAGTGTTCATAATCTTAAAATATATTCATTAGGAAATCTATCTAATTTGAACCAACCAATCTTCATACTGTTTCAAAATACATATCTAAATTTAAATAATAATTATTAAACATTAAGGTTTCTCCAAAAATAGATATCAATATTTTAGGTATATTCGAAGATGGAATTTATTAATACACAAAATGTTGAAAAGCAATAAAAATATATTTTAGAAATTTTAGCATTTAAATGGACTCTTGCTGTCAAGATATTTAAGAAAGCTCATAAATTATAAGTTAATTTTAAAACATTTCTGCATATATTATGAGGAAAATTCCACATACTTTTATTTTTTTTAATATTAAATAAATTATTACAATTTTTAAATTTTTTATATTTCAATGCGTATATATGGTACTTTCGTTTTACTATACATTTCATTTCGAAATAAATACATATATATATATATATATATATATATATATATATATATATATATATATATATATATATATATATATATAAAAATGAAATAAACTCGGATATATTATTTTAAATTAATAGCTTTATAAGTCAAGGTTAGTTACTGTTACAAAAAATATCTGTTGCGTTATTTAGATCAATTTTTTTTTCTGTTATTGGCATATTGGTGTAAGATTCCCTTGTAAATGTCAATGACTTTATTATTTATGTTAGTAGCCAAGTTTTACTAGTTAATGAGAATTATAAATTTAAATTAATTTAGGTTAATATCGATTGAAATGTGCGTTCTATAAATATTTTCCAACATTCTCGGAACAGATTACTAAAATGCGTATTTCACTGTGAATACGTATTTCTCAATAAAAAATTCAATTTGCTTTTCTAATAGAGAAGTAATGATTGTCTGCCACTTGACTTGGTAAATTCAGTATTTTATAAAGATTATGTCACAACTGAAGGAAAAAACCATCAAAATTTGTAAACGTCAATCAATATTATTTCCATATTAATATATTGCTATTTTTTTAAATTTGTGTTATATTCGTTTCATTAAAGAAAAATGATAATAATTAAATTATTTAATTGTGTTTTGTTTTGAATATTTTGAGGCATTATCTGAAAATTTTGTCTATCTACATTTATTTTATTATTTATTTACCTATATTTGACAATAAATTGTCATGATTTTTTAACTTGCTATTACTCAACTTGTGTTTGATGTTTCAATGTTATCAAAATCATATAATTATGTGAATAAAATTTTAATTAAATAATTTTATGACAAAATTAAATTTATAGAAAATCGTCGTTCAGTAAGACTATGCTTAATTAGGAGCGAAAAGTTGCCAGATCAAGTTTTGCTTTTGTTAGAATTTAAATAAAATGGTATTTCTGATCTTCGTGAAGTTGGCAGTTTTGCCCAGTTTTGTTCAATCAAACTTGGGCAAAATTGATTTTATCGAATTCGCTTGTGGGGATGCCGCTCCGTAAAACGCCGACTTGCGACTCATTAATGAAGGGTAGTTGGGCAAAATAAAATTAGTGTTGGGCAAAACTGGGCATAATTTGGGCAAAATTATGCAATAATTTTTTTTTTCGAAATTCTAACATGGGGGTGCCAACTTCACGAAGGTGTATTTCTGATCTTGATGTTATGTCGCTGAACGGTATTTGTTCTTCAAAATATTAATTCTGGAACACAATTTTTTTTTTTTTAAAAATATTTAATTTTGCTATATTTTAGAATTAATTTTGAAATATTATTAAAACAAGTTGTTTTTCATTTTTATAAAGTTGGTATATGTAGGAAATTGGCAATGTACAAAATGTTTGTGTACGATTTTTTAACAAAATGTTGTGGACAATAAATAGATTAGAATATTTAGATAATAATTTGCTTAAATTTTACACAAGAAAAATGTTAATGCTCCGCCATTTTTATGTACATTTTATATAACAATTTTTCTAAGAAATTAAAAAAAAAATCAAATCCTACTGAAGGTGAGCAGATCTAAAGAATCAACATAACTCATACATATGAATATTAATATAATTAAAAATATTTTTCAATGATCGTATCTATTCTAACTTATGACGTTTATTTGCGTCGGAGTGGAATGCCATCAGAGACGTGTGTTGCGGGGGGCAAAAGGGGAACTACATATAGATTCGCAAAGATCTTGAATAGTTGGCTGGTTCATATAAGGCGTTCCTAACCTTGGCATTCTATCTTCATATGTTTTTCAATGAGTTCGAAGGAGATGATTTTGTTTTTTTTTTCTTATTCGCAAGCTTAAATTTTTTCGGTTTCATTTTTGTTTTGTTTTGTTTTTTCTTAAAAGTGATTTGATAGATTTTTGGTGCGGGAAGTTAAAGTTTATCGTGATTATGATCTAACTAGCATAGTTCTCACGCGCGGTAATATTGATGGTTACTGCTTAAAATTACAGATTAATTATAGATGACTTGTTTTCATTTAAAATGGTTTACGACTAGGCTAAGTAGGATCTTTATACTAAAGAGTTTGATTAGATTAGGTTACACTAATACAGCGATTCTAAAAATGTATTTGATGTAAAATTCTGTCGTACACAGAAAAAATAATATGGCTATTTTATTTAATATGTTTCTTTAATTAGATTAGTTTAATCATTTTTATACAAATTAGTTAAAAACAAATTGTTATTTCAAATAAAATTTAGATAAATAATCTGAAACTTCAGAACAAGAATGGGTACATACTTATAGGAATAACTAGAAAAAAATCTTAGATGAATATGAATTAGATAGATATTTAAATGAAAAAATTATGATAACAAAATAATTGCAAAATCCTACAATATTAACATTAGATTGATAAGAGAGGTAGTAGAATTTACAAAGAAAAAGATAACATCAATCATCAGACACTGATTTAAATAAAATTTCACTTCCTATAATTAATAATTTATAAATTTTATAATCTAGGTACTTATATTTTGTTACCTAGTAATTCGTTTCTATGTTTTGTTTGTTTATTATTTATGTAATTTGTATATTTTCTCTGATTAGATATTTAAAATATGATTAGATGGCAGAAAAATCATATATTTTTTTGATATAATAACTAAAGCATTGGAAAAATCATTTAAAGTTTTTTTCTATATAAATTATAAAAAAAAAAAAAAATTTTAAACAATATTATGAATTTATAGAATTTTCTGGGCTAGTATAACGTGGTTGATCTTTTCTCGTCACAGACGTTTGACGCTTGGTCACCAAGTACTGAGGATGCCATCTATGATGTATGGCGAAACGTCTGCGACGAGGATAGATCGATCACAGCATACCAACCCAGAAAATTCTATAAATACAAATTTATTGTTGAAATTATATAATTGTTATTTTTTCTAAAATTATTATTTATTACAATTGTTAGTTATAAATTATTTAATTCGAATATTATTTTAATAAATAGGTATATTTAATTTATTAAAACATCTGTTCGTAACTTAATTGTGAATCTCAATGTTGCATCTACTATTACGGTTTGTTTGTCTGGCACGAACTCATTATAAAAATATATTATAACCTATTCGATTGGTGGTTATAATGGTATGGTAAATGATAAATTAATTCTATGTCACACATGCCTAGGTAATTGTAAACTAATCCCAAATTAATTTTATCATACGTTGGACCAAACCTATAATAACATATACAAGGATCGGGTTAATAGTGCACGTATTAAAATATTTTACTACTAAGGAAACGTAGCGATGTCCACACAAACATTGTGATTTTGTAGCATAAATTTCTCTCAACTAGTCAAATCATATTTCTTTTCTTACTACATTTCAACAAAATTAAAAGAAGTAATAATAGTTTATTTTTATTTTTTTATCAGTTATTTTTATCTGGATGTTTAATATTTAATTATTTAACTTATTTTGGAGATTAAACTAGCCTTACATGAAGAAATTGATCAGTAATATTGACTCGATTATGGTTATAAGTTTAAATCAAAGGATTAGTTAAAAATTGGTGCTCAAATTTGTGAAAATTATTATGTAACAATTTTATGTTTAATAGGAAAGACTTCTCGCACTTTACACTTGCAAGACTGTACACGGTCTAAGATTGATGAAACATCTTAAACGTTGATTTTTTTAAATGATTTATGATCAATAAGATTGAAAAAGAAAATACTATATATCCTATTTCAAGTATATAGTCAGTTAGCTACCTGTACACTAGCTAAAGATGTCTTACACGATTGGCCCAAGCCTAAGATGGTGAGAATTTTACAAGACAGTTTTAAACAACTTAGATACTCATTTCTTGTTAACGCATATCTTATCTATATTATGGAGAACTTAACACTTAAACTCCACCCGTTTATTTCAACTAACTCTTTAGTAGAAATAAGGTTTTTGCAAATAGTTGTTATTATTATCAATATCAATTATATTGAGATGTACTTTGAGAAGTACAAATCTATAAATTAAAATGAAATCTGGTACAGTTGTAGCTACAAAGCTATACAATGAGTAAAAATCTACGTTTGAATAAATATTTTATTTTATATATTTTTATAACTGTACATTTTTTGTATCAAAACTATTTTGATTATATATAAAAAAAGCATTACATCTATACCGAAATGTATAATTGATATACCATTATTTTAGTTTAAACTGAAAAATAGTTTGAGGAACGCTGAATTAAGGTTACATGTGAACTTATATTTCCTAGATTAGTTTTTTTTTTTCGGTTAAATCAAATCTTTATATGTTTTATAAGGAAATTATAAGGTGACTTGAGTATGTAATTATGAAATAATATAAGTTTAAATTTTGTAAGAAATAATGCTTTAAGCGATGCAAGTTTTATTTTTCTTTATATCTTTATATAGTTTTTTAGAAAATATTTTATATATACATTTTTTGGATAATCGTGGGAATTTACGATCAAGATTTTTTTTTGTTTAAAAGTATTTTTATATAAAAATTTTATAGTGTTGTCTTTCAAATTGCGTCATAGGTATAACTGAATTTGTTATAAAATACGGAAGAAAATTATTTTTAAATCCTACATTTTTTATTTATTTACTAAAAACTTGTACAGAAAGAAATTGAATGTATAAATAAAATTTCTGGTTTAAAATAACGTGTTTGTTGATTTTTAGGTATTGATATATATTGTGAAATAAAAATATAAAAACATTTTTAGATATTTTTGCAATGTTGAAATCTATGTAAATTGCAATAAATTTTGTAGAATGATAGATTTTGTAGTAAAACAAGCATGTTTCCTGTAGTTCTCAGTAAATTATGGTGGCGCTTTTTGTATCCTGTTTTATTATGCTATTGTTGTGTGATTTATGCAGGACCTGATTAATTTGAATTTTTTTTGAAATTTTGTTACTACTGTTTGTCACTTTTTTGCTACTGATGTGGTTCTTTCTAGCCAAATTAACGTGCAGCTTATAGTAAATCTTAGCTACAACCATGTAGTACATATATCTATCAGTTTAAGTTTCACAACCTAAAATAAATTAGAAAACACCTAATATTCGTGAAGTCAATTATAATTTTTTTTTTAAAAGTTATTTTTTAAAATTTAATGCAATACTTTATGCTCAACGAAGTTAAAATAAACATAATCTATTATAAATTGTTAATCTAAAAATATATTTTTTTAAATAAAAACTTAATTATTATTCAGAAAAAAAAAACTAAATTTAAGTTTTTGAATTAATTACAAATTTCTAATTAAGGTACTTTAAATTGTATATTGGTTTTCTACTTAAAATATTTTTAACTGGCAATAATTTATTGAAATAATAGAACATCAAGAAAAAAATGTACATGGATACAATTCATTAATTGTATTCTTCATACTAATTTATGTGAAAGTAATGTATAATATGTATATCTTTTTTCTGATTATTGTTAGAAGGTAACGTGGGATGGAAACCACTTTCTCAAATTTTCTACACCAGATTGTACAAATTTTAAGTATGGTTGTTGAAATTGTAGTGATTTTTCGTTGATTTTTACAGATTTTAGAGATTTTACTCGAAATTTTACGTAATTAAAAAAAAAATTACTTAATTGTTTTATTAAGGTTTTAAGGAATTTTAGAGGATAGTAAAAAAATCTTTCAGAACTCATTATATTAGAATAAAAAGTCTTTAGGTTCTAGTTTCGATGAACTGGACGTGCGTCTTTATCAGGAAAAATGATAGAAATAACATAAACAGAATATGGAAACAAGTTACTAGGTAACAAATAAGTAACTAGATCATGAAATTTATAAATTCTTAATTAAAAGAAGCCAAATTATATTTAAATCAGTGCTTTTGCACTGATTGATGTTATCTTTTCATGATCTAGTTACTTATTTGTTACTTAGTTACTTGTTTCCATGTTGTGTTCATTTACTATAAATATCATTTCTATCTTTTTTCCTGATGAAGACGCACGTTCAGTGTGTCGAAACGTTGATTTATTAATAAATTATTATAGAACTAGAATTAAAATAATTTTAGAGAATTTGACGAAGATTTTAATTAATTTGTGCACTTTGTACAAGTGATTTTCCCCTCGGGAGGTAAGTTTATATCTTGAAAAAAGTGTTGACGTTGATATGACGTTACTTTTATATGAATATACCATACTTTTTCTAAATATACAACATATAATAAAATTGTAAATATCTAAGAAGATAAATAAACAAACAACTGAATAAAATAACAAACTTAACAAGATTGAACAACATACATAGTGTATGATATCATATACCGGATGTATGACAAGACACGTCCTCTCGTATAAGTTTTACTCATTCACATTTAAATGCGTGCTGTTATGTTTAGCATGAGGAATGCGTTTAACTTCCGTACGACTTTTTGATTTCTCACACGATCGGCGCCTACGCGCAATAATCGACCATCAAACAGATTGACGTGGATACGGTCCTGAATCGTTTAATGAGCGCATTTACGTTTTATTTTAGTTTTACCTCATCGAATTGTTCCGTAATCTACGCGAAATTATCTAACCATGCATGCTGGGAGAAAACGTATATCATTTGACATTGAAGATAAGAAGAAAGTTGATGTTTCTTTGTGTTTTGAAAAGATAGAATAATAAAAAAGAAATAATTGTATGATGGTGAATAAATTGCGATGCTACAAAAGAAATTCGATTTAGGAACACACAAAAGAAACTAATTTAATTTGGATTAACATGAGTAAATTTTAAATGATTTATCTATTTACTTAGATAAAATGTTTCTATAACATTTAGGTTTTTCATCTACAAGGTGGTACAAAAGTCATCACTCGATTTCTTAGGCAGTAATTTTGTTTGTTGAGCCAAAACCATCAACCGATTATTTGTCAAAAACATTGACACAATTATTTCGCGTTCTTGTGGAGTATAGCGATTCATGTGTATTCTGAGTTTGTTTACTTTATAAATTTCAAAGTCGCGATGACATGAGATGCCGTCTCCAAAAATTAGAGCATCATCAGATAGGGTGATCACTTTTGCGCCACTTGTAGGTATATACAAATTACAAGGAAATTGTTGTTTCAAATGAATTTTAGATAAATAATCTAAAACATCAACAAATGAGCATAAGAAATATATAACAAACTATAAGAATATTTAATTATATCTGATTAATATACCAAATGTTTAATTTCTGCATTATATATATCTGATCTAATATGATTAAAAGTCAGAAAATTTAAAAGATAAAACAACAAAAGTGTTAGAAAAAATCATCTAAAGAAATTTCTGTGCAGTTGTAGGTACTCTTTAGTGATCTGAAGTTTAATAGTAACAAAATGTATCTTATGGACAAACATTAAATTTTTTAAAATTATTTAATCTCGATATATAGTGGTAATTTTTTTTAAATGATTTTAAAAAAAATCGATTTTCAACTTTTAACTCATTTTAGATGAAAATAAAATAAAATAATTTTCTATAAACCACACACAATAATTTAAAAAAGTTATATGCATATTTCGAAAGCTAAGCTTTTCATAATCAGTAGCAAAAAAAGTTCTAATTAGTGATCTAAGGTTACACAGATACTCAACGTACCCAGTGTTCTTTGACCACTAGTTGACTATCTGTGAATATTTATTAATGCTATGTTCACTAATGTGATGTTTCATAGAAAAAATTGTATTTATCTCTTTTGTACGCACGTTTTTTGGTAATCATATATGTTTATATTTATATACATGTTTTGCGAACAAATTTGTATTAATTTTGTTATGTATTTATAATTTTTAAGAAAAATTAAGTTAAAAATTTTAAAAATATCCTGATGTAATGTAGGAAGTTTTTGATTTATATTGTATTTTTTACAATTTATAACGAAACGACATATATTAAACATCGTTTCAACTATAATATGAGTTATATGGGAAATACGTTTCAAATCAGGAATTTTCAAATTTTAATTTTTTGTTATTACGCGTCTACTTGTTGTACAATAAAATTTTAAACAAAATGTGGGCAGTTTATTGTTTTCAAATCATTACACACAATAAATACAATATGTGTGCTAGATTTATTGATTTTAAATGTCATTTTCGGTAATTACAATTTGCCATAAACGAAATCTTGACATTTAATTTTAAGAAATTTATATCGAAATTTTTATTATAACAATACATTGTTTTTTTTTAAGTGAAATAACCAAATTATTTGATTAATATGCGATTTCATTAATAGGAATTAATTTATTCATTGAACAAAATACACTGTTTATATGCATGTTAGTGTTCAGTAACGACATATTTATATTTTTATAGTCGTAATATTACTTAACTTAACCTAACATTAAATACAAGAAAAAAATATATTTGATAGAATATAAAATTGTTAATGTTTTATAATAAAAACGTTAATGTATCGATTTTTATGGAAAAAGATTAAATCAAAATTTAGTAATAAAAAATTGAAACACAAAAATATGACAATTAAAACATTAAAAATTGTAAGAATATCCAGTAGCAAGTAAAGAGTAATTCTGCAATTTTGTTGGTTTAATTTGGTTTACATCTATAAGTCCTAGTCCTATAGTATTACAGAATGTTTTTTTTTTTCCTAGTAAATATAATTTTCCTATTATAAATTATAAACGTAAACCTATAAGTCATTCTATATCGCAGAATTTTAATGTTTGCAGGAGCAGAAAGTGATCTTTATTGTATTGAGCTCAGATAAGCAATCTGAGTGAAACAAAGAAAGAGCTCTTTTTTCAAGCGTACCGAATGAAACTAAACTAAAAATAAATAAAAATTCATACCAGATAACACTAACCTTACTAACAGTTGTAGAATTGTATGTAATTGTATATATTAATTATATTTATTACGTGATTCTTGAGAATTAATGTTTTTTTGGTCGAATATACAGTGTCTGACAAATCTGGTGGTGTTTGATGCATTTCTTGCAATTTTTCACACATTTTCAATAATTAAACTAAAATTCAAGCGAAAATAGACAACACAATTGTCAATTAACTGCTGTATAATAATATACATTATTGTTCAAGTACCATACATAAGCAATATAGAAACGTAATATCAATATTTTAATACGCTTTAAGAAAAATACGTTTATTTTAATTTACCAATAGTTGAATTTTTTGATGATAAAAAAAAATCCCAATATTTTGAACAAAATTAGAGGATTAAAGGTTCACTAAATATTTTTGTAGTTTTATAACATTTTAAAATATTAAAAATAAAATAGTTTCGGCCATTTCAAACAAATTTTCAAACTTTACCTGCAAATTCCACAGTTTGAATGATACAATATAATATATGCAGTTTCACATTTTAAATTCAGACAACAGGAAATGATGTTATAAAATTTTATTTCTTAATTTAATTGTTTACATAAATTTCGCATAATTTCAACAAACAAATATTTGAGAAAATATAACCATAAAATACCTGAATTCTAAACTAAATAAAAATTTGAAATTCCAAAATTCACAGCAATCTGCGATCAGTTATCTGGTTTTTCTCAAGTCTCAACTAATAAATTTCGAAAGAATCCGAAGTTTGAAGAATGTTCTGAATGTTAATAAAGATATAAATCGGAAGACCCGTCTATTATAATTATTATCATAAATAATTTTTCAAAAAGAATTTTAATTGGGCAACTGCAGCCAGATTTAAACCGAAAAAAAAAATAAATGACAGTGCATGATTGCGTAGTTCACTTGTTTATGACAAAGAAACAAGGTGTTCTACTGTAATCAATTATTATAATTATTATAAAACGCCCTTGCTACTGTATTTAATATTAATTAATAAATAGTTTTAGCTTAATTTGCGCTATAATAATTCAATCTTTTTAATCAAATTCATTCAACCGTTTAGTAGATCATAAATTATTGTCTAATTTTTCAAACATTTAATTATACAATGTGTTTCAGAAGAACTGTATATCCGGTAGACTCTCGATTATCTAAATTCGAATTTTTAATAACATTTTGTCTATCTACATAATAAATAAATACTAGAAAATAAAACTAAAAACTATTTGAAATAAAATGGTGATTTTTAGTTTTAGATATTTTGTATTTTTTTTCTCGATTTTTTTTCTTTCAGGGATTATACGGTTTTTGAATTTTTGTCTAAATAATTAAGGGTCCACTTTATTTAAAGTTATTGGAATTCGATAATATTTTTTGTTACATTTTAATATAATTTTAAGATTTTATTATGAATTGGATTATAAAATATAAGTACGAAGTTATATTAAAGAAATTTTTAATTGCTTATAAGTGGATTTTTTTTGTGCATAATTTAAATAAAAACTCCATCGAGACTCAAGAGTGATTATGTAATTGACAAAGTATGTATGTCTGTTATTATATTATTTTACTGTTTTCTTTAACAGAGTATGTAACCATATTTGGCAAAATAAACATATCTGTAAGTACACGAAGTATACAGAATTCTAACTCAACGTAGAATTCATATATATTTATGTATTGTATATTTAAATGTAAAATACTTACGTATGATTCATATTTTGTCTTTCAGATATTTCTTCCTACGCATCTAATGCTTGTTTTTAGTTTTATTTTTAACAAAATAGTCATAATAATATTATCCAAGATCAAAAGCGACAAAAAGATTAAATATGCTGTTCAGTAATTGATACTTTTTTAAGATAGTAAAAAAATCTTTCAGTACTATTAAAATAAAACGGCTTTAGGATATAGTTCTGTATTAATTTTTATTAATAATCAATGTTTCGACGTATTCTACGTACATCATTGTCAGGAAAAATTATACAAATGACATTACAGTAAATAAACAGAACATAGAAACAAGTTACTAGGTAACAGTAGATTGATAAAAGTTGCAATAGAAATTTATAAAGAAAAAGATAACATCAATCAGTTTGAAAGCACTGATTTAAATAAATTTGGCTACCTTCAATTAAAAATTTATAAATTTTATAATCTAGTTACTTATTTTGTTACCTAGTAACTTGTTTCTGTTTTATTTATTCTGATGATGTACGTAGAGTACGTCGAAACGTCAATTATTAATAAAACTAATACAGAACTATATCTTATAGCCGTTTTATTTTGATACTTTTGTTTAATATTTAACACAATTTCGGGTGTATTCTGTATCAATTCTGTTAAAATACAAATTTTAAGATTCCCTAAATATATTGTTGCACATAGCAAAACTATTTTTCTTCCAGAATCTCAGAATTCTTTCTTAATAGGCCGTTATTTTTTAAATGACACAGAATACACTCATATCTAACAAAATTTTATTACATTATGTATTGCCTTAGATATTTTAAAAATATGTGGGAAAAATAAAATGACAAGAATTTAAAACACTTTGGTTTTTATGTGTATGTTAAATAATTTTTATTACCTTGGCTAAAGAATGTTCATTTTTGTATATAAAAAATATTTATAGCGAAAATTTGTAAGCAAAAAGGAATTTTGATAATATAGGAATAAAATTATACATAACTAATTTGTAATTTTGGGAATTTCTGGTCTGTAATTTAGTAAATATTATAATTATATTGTCATAATAACAGATAATTATTTATGTTGTCATTGTTTTAAAAATTTAAATTATTTTTGATTACTTTACATTACTTTTATAACTTTATTCAAGTATGTTACAGTAATTTTTTTTTGAAAATTTTAAGTATATGTTACAATTTTTGGTCCATATTCATAGACCCTTTTAGATAAAAATGCTATTTTAGGTTTTTTTTAAATTATTATTATTTTCAAGAGCCTTATTTGGCTTTTTGTAGATTTAGAAATGTTAAATATAATAAAAATGTGAATTATAAAAAAATAGTATTTATATTTGATAACAAAAAATAGTTAAAACATAATTTGAAATATTAAATGAGACTATGAATATGGGCCTGTCAAATTTTTAATATTTATAGAATAAAATTAAAATCAAATTTTTAAGAAAGACAGAAAACATGTCTCGTAATAGTATATCGTGTATTTCAATTTTTTATTTTAATTGTTATGAAAGTTATGATCTTTTTACTACTTTGACTGCAAGGAAAAAGTAGTATAGTGTTTGGTACGGTGTCGGTAACATTTTCAAAAAAAAAAAAAACTTGTATAGAAATCCTTCATATAGCCTCTAGATGACGAATCTGAACTTAGTTTATGTGGGTGTATGGATGTGCGTCGTCAGCTCGCTCGCTCGCTCGCTCGGTCGTCAGACAAAATTTTGTGATCGCAACTCCTCCTAGACGGTTCAACCGATTATAATGAAATTTTCAGGATAAATTTGCCTAGTGCCCAAGATGGTCATGTGGTTTTGGTTTTTTCCAGTGATGCCAACTTTCCGAGAAAAAAATTACTAAAGTTTTTAAAAATTCATTGTGGCTACATTATTTATTCGATTTTGATCAAATTATCAGAAAAGATTTTCCTAATGCTCCTATTAATTAGATAATTTTATTAATATTCAGTGTTGCCAACTTTCCGAGAAAAAAATTACTAAAGTTTTAAAATTTTTATTATGGCCATGTTATTCAACCGATTTTACTCAAATTTTCACAAAATATTCTCCTAGTATTCATATAATTTATGTAATTTTAACAAAATACAGTGTTGCCAACTTTCCGAGGAAAAATTAGTAAAATTTTTAAAAATTTATTATGACCATTTTATTTAACCGATTTTAATCAAATTTTCATAAAAGTTTTTTTTAGTGCCTAAATAAATTATGCAATTTTAACAAAATACAGTGTTGCCAACTTATCGAGAAAAAAATCACAAAATTTTTTAAAAATTCATTGTGGCTACATTATTTATTCGATTTTGATCAAATTTTCAGAAAAGTTTCTCCTAGTGCCCACATAAATTATAATATTATTAAAATACAGTGTTGCCAACTTTCCGAGAAATGTCAAAGTAGTCTATATATGGGTTTATCCATATACTTCTAATCTTGTTAACTTTAATTTTTTACATACAAAAGTTATGAACTTTTTAACGGCGTTAATACTCGTATATGTCTGTTAATTGTGGAATCCTAAAATTTTTTTTGTAATATTGACTTTCAAAATTATTATTCATAATTAATAAGAATATATATATTTAAAAATGTTAAAACATTATAAAAGCATTTATTTAATTAATTTTATTATATTTTTCTTACAAAAAGAAACGGCACATGTTTATAAAAAATAACATCACGTGTACTAACATGCTATATTAAATAAAAGGACATAAAATATTAAATAATTATAACTGTAATAAAAATGCATTGTTAAATATTAATAAAATAATTTATTATTAATAAATATTTTTGTTTTTTAGCAATACGATAATTACAAAAGTATGTGTGGCATATTAAATTCGTATTTTTGTGCAAATTTTCAAAAATTAATGTTATAATTTAAAGTATGTTGCCTTGAGATTAATTCGCATAATAGAAAAATATTTCTACAGTTACTCAAGGTTTTATTGTTAGTAATTGTAGTAATAATTATAATGAAGTAAACATGTAAATATTCGCATTTGCATAGTTTATAACTGCTTGGCTATTTAAAATAGTATATATTTACATTTAGTTTATACTTTTGCTATTGTAACCATTTCTATACATTATGCATATTATGTTAAAAAAATTTACTTAAAAAATGAAAAGTTTTGTAATTTGCTAGAAACATAATTCTGTTGAAATTTCAGACGATTTAAGTTGGACAGATAATTTGGTACCGGTATAATTAATACTCAAGTCGGATTATTTTTGAATTAGGCAAGAGGCAGAAGTATTATCTTACTAGATTCGGTGGTTCGAATCCGCTGACCGGCGTTTCTGTTCGTTGTAAAATTAAAAAAAAAAGGCCACAAGTACAGGCATTAATTAAACAGAATCGGACACAACACTTTGATCAACAGTTTGTCTTAAAAACATCAGTAGTTTAGATTACTGTTCTAATAGTAAATTCAGTTTTTTAAAAGATTATTTTAATAATAATATTAAAATAAAGTTTAATAATACACATATACCTACACAATCACGCCATGTATCCATAAAGGTGTGATACAAACGTTTTCTATTCAAGCAGAAATTAGTTTCCGCTAGACAAACCTATCCAGACAAGTAACTTTTGCTTTATCCACATTTATAATATCTCTTTTGTTTTTACAAAACACTTACAATCATACTTCTCCATCTACTTAACGGACATTTATAGAGACGTATGCCTTCAATATATATATATATATATATATATATATATATATATATATATATATATATAACTCGTTAATAATATATCTTTTTTTTTAATCACGTATGGTTCTGGTTTTTAATATTTAATACATATGCTATTTTAATGTTAAAAGTGATATATTTTGTATTATTTAACACTTTAAAATTGCTTGATTTACGTTTTAGATTATAAAATAAATGAGTGATTTGCCCAATTGAAAATTGTTGAAAATTCTAATGCGTAAAGCATCATCGTAGTTGGCCTGGAATATTGAATATAAATTAGAATACATCTACGACTAATATACGTAATTATTATGTAGATTCGGATATTTTTCTAGTATGTATTAATAATTTTTTTTTGCTCTAACTAGATATACATATTTATATATTTAGAAGATTATTAAATGTTTTTTCTTTTTCTAATAGTTCTACTTTCAATACCTACTTATTATTACATTATTGTGTTATTATAGTTAAGATTATAAGTCGAAAAATATTTAACAACGATTATTTTTAATTGGATGAGTTTTCGGAATTTGAATCTGTAATTTTTTGAGGTTAGTTTTAAATGTGTGTTTTGAATTATTCATATATTCGAATAGTTTTCAAATGTTATTTTTATGAAAACTTAAAAGTATAATATTTATTGTTGGTTTGTTTTTATTTACATAAAATTATGTAATTATGAAATAATATTTTAGGTTATTACTTAAGTAGTTTGCATTACATCATGTTTATTAAACAAATAAAATGTTGAATGTATTTTAATTGATTTTTAAATTTTGAATTCTTTGTATTTTTAATTTAATTGTGTGATTATTCTGTTTGTTTTTTTTATATTAGAAAAATAAGATTTTTTAGATTTTTAACGATTTTCCGTAATACTTTGTTTATTGAATTGTTTATTTTTGTTTCAATTTTGATATTTCTAAGTATAATATAAAATGACAATATAATAATATTTTTATGTTTATAATTTATTAGATTTTAAAAATAAGAAGTAAAAACTTATATGAAAAAATTTCTTTAAATGTATTATTCTTTAGGCTAACGACCAGTTTCATAATAAATAATGAACATTTATTTGTTCAAGGTTTATTGTCATAATAAACACTTTAACTAAAGTCGACTTTAAGCCGACAAAAAAGCATTGATTTTAAAATCTATTAACAAAATTATTATTGATATCAATAAAACTTTGCTTTTTTGTCAACTTTTCAAATTTCTAATGGCAAAATTATTTTTTGTTATTAATTAAACAATGCTTTTTTTTGAGTTAAAGTTGACTTTAATTAAAATGTTTATTATAAAATCGACCGTAAATGCCTATATATAGTCTTAAGCCTTTGTTCTTCAATATGTGTATGCAATTCAATTTTTTTTAATTTTTTTAATTATTTAACATAAATTTTATAATAACACAAAGTCAACTTTTATATCGACTTAAAATTTTCAGTAGCCTTAGGTTCATATAGTATGACTCTTAATTTGAAGTAATTTTTGTGTTACTAAAGTTTATTAACTGCTCTATAGCAGTTGCTTGGTTGTTATTTTTATCGTATTTTAGTTTGAATTAGTTACAGTGGTTGTTAACTACTGTTGCTGTATAATAGTTGCTAAAAGCTAGAACTGGGCGGCTTATTTTAGTACATTTTGAAGTTTGTACGAAACCAGAGGGAAACCATTTGTACAATCTGGTGTACAAATTAATTAAAATCTTTATAAAATCCCCTACAATTCTTTAAAATTTTAGTATTTTTTTAAAATCATGTAAAATCTCGAGTAAAATCTCTACAATCTTAGTAATTTTGTGTAAAATTTATAAAATCAACAAAAAAATCACTACAATCTTAATAATCATATTTAAAATTTGTACAATCTCGTGTACAAAATTTGAGAAAGTGATTTTCTTCTCCGTATGAAATTTACATTAAAATATCTAACAAAATATTTCATTTCAGTGTTATTACTGTTTAAACTTAAATAATATTAAATCATATTAATATTTTTAATAAATAATAAACTTTATTTTTTATATTTTTAAAGTCCAAAATCTAAATCAAACCAACTAAAAAATATAAACAATTTTTTTTTGTCAACCATTTATAATAACAACACATAAGCGTAGCACGGCACAGCGTTAACCTAGAAACATAGAATCCCTCAATATATATATATATATATATATATGCAAGTATGTTCAACAAGCAGCACACACTCGGGTCCTCAAACTGATTTCAAAGACGTTTAACTCGTCGTCGTCGACAAACCAGCATACAAACTAGGCTACTGGATGCGATGTTAGCTTGTTGCATCAGCATCCAAGTCAAAGCCAACTCTTCTAAATACATGGCAGAAGAGAGAATCCACGCTTCTCTTTCTAAACGTATTTGGAATTGTCGTTTTTTTGGTTTCCTTCTTATCCACACGTTTAGATCGATCGTGCTGTCTTTGTTGCTTAGTACTTGGAACACGTGGGTTTGTGTGCTGTATACGTACGTGTGTTTGTGTGTACGTACTTCTTCTTTGCATGATGAGTTGTTTTAATCTAACTATGTTTGCTTAAAGCTGATTTTGGTTGAGTTAGTGAAGAATACAAACATGGGAGAAGTTTCATTTTGGAATGGTTTTCTTGAGGAAAAAATATGCTTAAATTCTTTAAAAAATAAGTTTAACGTCCTTCTATACATTTTAATTGTTTTAGCAGTAATGGCTTCATTAATTTTCATTAAATTATGAATATAATTTGTCAGTAAAATGTTTTTAGAATTAATAGTATTAATATAAAAACAGTTTTAAGTTTAAATTCTGTTAATTATTTTTATTAAACGACATTTCGACGAAAGCTATTTTATCATTGATAAAATTTTTGATCTGATGAAGACGAACGGTTAACTTTCGTCGAAACGTTGTTTAATAAAAATAATTAACAGAATTTAAACCTAAAACTGATTTTATATTAATAATTTGTCAGATTTTATTCTACAGTATTTTTTTCTCCACTGAACAAATATTACATTTATGTAATTTTGTTTAAAAGTGTCTTATCGGGAACTCAATTATTAATATACTTGTAACTATAGAAACCTACAAATTATGACTGATGCTCTAAAGCGTGGTGCATGATTGATATAATTTACAAATTTAAAATTTATGACTAACAATTTTTAAATATAAATGATATGAAATACCGTGCTATGGTTCATAATGCATTTAAGACACTTATGCTTTAAAATTTAGATTTAGAATATCATCATATTTTATATTGCAAATCATAAATTTCAAATCTATCCAATCATAAACAAATCAAGAGCACGTACGCGTCAAAGACGCTTCCAGAAACATTCATTTGTAATGTATATAAATGTTTGTTTCAATATTGATTTTATGCTAGATATAGCTAGATATTTTAATTAAACAATTATTAAAGACAAAATTCAGTTCAAAAGTAATTAATTAAATTGATTTAAATCATTGATTATTATTAAAAAATTCAAATAATTACAATTGTGGTTTAAACTACATGTTTAAAATCAGTCCAACCCTGATAATAAACAAGACATATTGCATATTTTTAAAAAAATAAACGGTGTTTTATATTTATATCAAGAAATCAAGATATAGAAATACTATATTGTATTATTTTTAATTCGGTTATAAATTAACTAAACAAAGTTAAGGCTGTACATTTCTTTTTATTTGATAAATTTTTGATAGACATTGGAAAATGTAAAACAAATAAAAATTTTAAATTTGCTGTTTTGTTTTTTTAATTATTTATCAAGATTAATATATTGTAATAAAATATGTGTACTAGAAATATATTTTAAAATCACTTTTAATTGTTTATTACTATTTTGAAGAAATATTTAGATCACATATTATTAGATGTAATAAATATGTTAAAATAAAAAAATAAATTAAATACATTTTCTAAATGATAGAAACGAAAAGAAATTCTGAAATAAACGTCAATTTTTTTAAAGAGATGCGGATCAAAATCATTACTATAAGTATTTAAAATTCTGTATATTTTTAATGGTATCAATTTTTTATGTTTACATTTTTTTGTACGAAATCAATTTTTCCGCCTTTCTTAATATCCATCATTTACGAAGGCAAACACTAAATTCCTGACTCAGTCATTTATTCTCCATTATCCTACTGAAGAACCCTCGAAGTAACAAAAACTAAAACACCAGGAAAAGAAAGCAAAACAACCGAGAGAGAGAGAGAGAGAGAGAGAAAGAGAGAAAACGAACCGTTTCAGTTATTTTCAGTTTTAAAAAGCGAAAAATTTAATCTCTATAATTTCTCTACATTTTAACCGTTTTGTTAAGCGTTTCTGCCGTGGGCCATCCTCAAAACCAAAACGAACAAGAGAGACAGATTGAACGAACACGCGGAGAGAAGTTGAAAAACGAACAGAAGAAATGTGCTGGGATGTAGAAGATGAAGAAGGTCGTCTTACGAATGTGGCCATTCGTCTTTCGAGATATATCTTCGGGCAGATATATACCTGCCCGCTTGGTGCCTGATGTGCACGCCCGGTGCTACGGCTCAAACCGCAGGAATTCGATGCAATCAAGGGTTCGGATTGTTCCTCGAAACGGTGGAGCGGAAGGGATCCGAACTTTGATGCTCTGCTGAGCAGATGGTCCAACGCGCGCCTATTGCCACAGAGATGGAATAAAAAAATTTCTCATTTCGTATATTGTTTAAGGCAGTGCATTTTCTTAAACTTTCGATTATTTGAAGCATGTAAAAAGATTTTAAATTAAAAATTGGTGGATAGATTGCATTATTTTTCTTGTTTGCTTCAAGTGTAAATTGAATAAAATAGAAATATCAAGAAAAATAGTAATAACTCTTCTTTACATATTTAATATACATATAAGTACTTAATTTTTTTTTTAGTTCTTAATATTTTTGAGATTATAAACTTAATTAATGTTTTTTAATTTAAAACTTAAAAATATATTATTTTTTTTAAATTTACCATTAAAATAAAAGTATTTTTAGAATTATGTTAAATAGCTAAAACACTAATAAAGACAAAATTTGAATTAAAATTTTGTTACAATTTTAGAATTTTATTGGATAATATATTTTAAGTCGTTGAACATCATTTATTAAAACAAAAACAAGTTGAATAAAATATTTTTTTTTTAATAAAAACAAGATAATTGAAGTAAAAGTATATGTTATAATCTTATTCAGTATCAAACGTGTAATTTAAAAAAAAATGCAATACATGCAACTTTTAACCGATGTACCATATTTGTATGTCGTAAAAGTGCAAGGTTTCTTTTATAACAATTTTTTGGAGGCCATCTGTTTTATTTTTAATTTTAACTAAATACCCTGCTATCATTGTGATATAACATTATACTCTTTATGACATTGCAAAAAATTAAATAACACATTTAATATTTCCTAAAAAATGTATATTTACATTTAACTTTTTAAAAATAAGTAATTTATGCAACAAGTGCATAAAAATTGTACGTTTTTTAACGAATAGGTCGTTTGGTCTAATCCTATGAGTGAAAAAAGAAGACACTTTATGCATGAGTTCTATACAATATTTTTTTACGACTCGCCAAGATCACTAGACAATTTTAATTGTTTTCTATGCACTCTTTCGATGCATGTATTTATATAATGCCAGTGATGTGTTACAGAATTTTTTTCACGCTTTTATACTTTTTTGCACTATTACAATAAACATATTTTAGTCCAGGTCTTATTGTAATGTGCTGTTGGACACAAAATGTGCAGTGAGAATTCTAAAGTGTGTGAAACTCCATATTTGTACAGTTAAAATTTTACTTATTAATAAAACTTAACAATTTTTGTTTTTTTCAAATTGTAGAAAGTATTATCAAATAAAAATTCTTTATTTTAAATTTAAATTACTTACTGAAAGTGATAGAATGTTAAAAAGTGTTTTTTGTACTGCTACATTAATAATTTAGTTTCCGAATAATTTAATCAGTCGATTTCTTGTTGTTCCATACGTCGTTTTTGCTCGAATTGGGTTATTGCTAATTTTGTCAATATTTGTTTGTTATCTATCTATTTTAACAATGGTGAATGTTATAATTTTAATAGTTTCGGAAATATAAATTCTAATTTGTTTCATATTCTTACTATATAAAATTCAGTTCAGAAACTTTAAACATCATTTTCTCGAAAGTAAGGTTTTGTGAAACGGAAAAAAAAAGAAATCGACTGATGATATGTACCTTGGTAATAATAAACAGATGTTAACTAATAATTCGAGAATAAATTCAGGTTATGTTTCTCCATCAATACAAACAGAATAGGATTATTCCTAAAATAACTAATCAGAGAATAAGAGAATATATATATTATTACCAAAAATGTAGTGGGAAAGAACCTTAGAATTAGACCTGTTTTATGCACGGAAAATAATTTTTTAAGTCGTATTCAAGTATATTTTAATTTAATGTCTTGAAAATAAGTTAATATAAAAATAAAACGGCTTGAGTTTGTATCATTTTTCCTGATGACGTCCAAACGTCGATTATTAATAAATATTAATACAGAACTACAACCTAAAGCTGTTTTATTTTAAAATAATGAGTTCTGAAATATTTTTTACTATGTTAAATTAATATAAGTAATATTTTCTAGTAATTAGCCAGACTTGAAAAATAATTGAAGAAAAATGTTATAAAATATTTAGACTTGCTCCACTAATACAAATTTCTCGGTAAAAAATTCTTTTCCTGCAGTGCGTTTCAATATAAATCTGGTTAAAATAATCCGAATAGCTGAAAATAAATAAGCAGAACAAACAAATTAAATACTTTTACTGTGAAAGTATATTGACTACTATTAAAATTTTCTACAACAAATACTCGCATGCAATTTATAACAATTATCTCCATAATATAATGAACAAGAACTGCACATTTTTTTCTTATTCTAGTTACATTTGAATTCTTCAATTAGCAACGATATTAAACACGAAAAGAATTTTATGTTTTCAAAGTTAATTGTCATGTAAATTTAACAAACAATGTTAAGTATTTCCTTAAAGAAACATCTAAAAAACTTTGATATAATTATATAGAGAAAAATAGTTGCAGGACAATTTTTTTAGTGATATCACTTTAATCGTGTGGCCTCCGGACAGATTTCTTAATAATTTTCAAAGCACATAATTTTATTTTAATGATTTAGCTACCAGCATAAGTCGCCTTTAATTTTTTTTTCTTTTAACGTCCCTAATTTTTGATTCGCTTCCACGAAGATTTCGTAATATTTTTATTCCGTATAATATTTGCATTTGATTTGGTTTTTTTTTTTTGTTCGGCTGGTCGACCATCTTAATTTTTAATTTGCGGACGTGTTCCGAGAAAAAAATTCAGAAGCCTTTATTTTTGGATTTTTTCTGCTCGGTCGTCTGGCTAAAAATTTATGTTATTACACTTCTTAAGAGATGATAAATTTATTTTTGATTTATTCGCGTTTTCAAATTTATAGCTATTAATTAATGATTATGTTGTTAAATTTTTTCTCGGAATATTTTGTCGTTTTTATTTTTTTTTTTTATTTTAACAATTTAAAATTGTTGTTCAAGGTTAATTGATTGCGGTATTTAAATAAATTTCTGTTAAAAACAAATTGCGTATTTCCGACGTCATTTTTCAAAATTATGATGGAAATTTAAGAAAACTTTAATAATATGTGTTTAAAGTAAGCATGAAATTAAGTAGCTGTAATAGTAAAATTGCAAAATTATACTTATTATTGCTGAATTATCGAGCTAAAATACCGTCATTTTAATGACAATATTTACCAAAATTAGTAAATATATACCAAATTTTGGAACATATTCTATTTATAATTAAATGTCCTATTTTAACGAATAAATATGTTTCAAGATTTTCAGAATTATAATAAATTTTGATTTGTTTATAGTATTACAATATGGATATCTTCAAAATTATTTTTCAGAGATTTATTTATATTTTATATATAAATTGTTTTGATCTATATTTTATTTCTTAGAATTTAGCACCAAAGGTATTTTACTTGCAAAAATTTTAAATTATAGTTTTTCTTATATATTCTATAAATTATTTTTAGATTTATAAATTATAAAAAATTGTATGAAATAAATGATAGCAATGTTATTTTATTTTAAATTCATTGTGCTTTACACAAATGTGAATTTTCTATATAAATCTATAAATTAAATAGAAAACGTACAGAATTTCAGCAAAAGAAACCTAGTATATATTATTATTATGCAAATTTTTAATTTTTATATGTATACATATTCAATTCATTAATCTTTTGTCTTATCTATATTAATAATACTTCTTTTAAACGCATACATATAAATATACTGAATATTCGACTATTTGTATTTTATTTGTAAAATAGAAAAATATTTTAACTATATATTTTTTACTCAGATAGACTACGTTTAGCTCGGCATTTGAAGTCGCTTGAAATTAGTAAATTCTGTTTCGATCTTTGAGATACACAACGAGGACTTAAATTTCAAGCGACTTCAAATGTCGAAATAAACGTAGTCATAGACAATTTATTTTTAATCTATTTGATGAAAAATAATAAATATAATAAATTTAAGTGACTCTTAATCATGAAAATTTAGGTATTTTTTTTTACTTTCATTTATTTTCAATTTGATATCCTTCCAATCGAAATTTTAAAAATATTTATATCAATTTGGAATTAATTTCTTAAACACTTCGTATACTTATATAATACACATACACAAACGTACACTTATAAGAAACACATGAGATCTTAGTATATGTATATAGCCACCGGCAACATTTCTTCGGTCATTTAAATCTTATAATACGTAGTGGCATGAATAAAAGTTGGATTAAATTACATGGACTATATATACACGTTCATACGTTACATCTATACACATATTGTAACGGGGTGTGGAAGGGGGGCGGGGGACGAACCTGGTTGATTCTTGGCTTTCGGTTCAGACATGCGGAGCAATTAAAAAAAAAAATATTTTGAAGCCAGCGATAAATAATAATTTCGAACGCGTAACACAGGCGGACTGGACAATGTGGCAATTAATAACAGCATTTTCGGGGGGTATTATTAAAAGCATAATAACCCATGTTGTTGAAGAAGATGGGACGATCAAGTAGAACCAATCAGAAACCATGGGGTGTAGATAGAATGTTGTAAAAAATTCATTTAGTTTTCAAATGTAGATTTTTCTGAAGTTAAAAAATATTAATAGAAAATTTAATGTATTCATAACTGCTGTGGTGAGGCGTCTATGGAAGCAAGTTAAGTATTGCTTCCCTTATCATTAATGTTTAATTTTTTTTTTGTAAAGCAAATTTAGTTTTTTAAAAGCTTTATCAAATTTAGTACAATAGATTGTACAAATTTTAATTATGATTGTTGAGATTGTAATGATTTTTTATGAAATTTCTAAGATTATAGGGATATTAAATAGGAGTATTATAATAGTTATTCCCATTTGAAAACTTGCGCTCTAATTAGGTACTTGCATGCATGTTTCAAGGACAAATGTACACGGATCATATGATGTTTTTGATATAAAACTAATGCGCGCGCATTGAAAATGTTTTATACACTGGTTATATACGTGAGATTAGCAATGCGCGCGCATTAGTTTTATGTCAAAAACATTATATATTGTCTTTGGAACATGCGTGCGTGTATCTAATTTGTCACTATTTATTATTAATATTTAAACGACGTTATTTTAGGAACTCAAAGTGACATATTTGCCACTTTTCCGCTGAACGCTTCAATTGTAGTGAAGTAGTATTTTTCAGGCTACACCTAACACTAACACTAGATTGTGAAAAATTAGATGATACAGAAATATTTAGACTGTGGGACGGTGCGGAATACAATCACTGCAATACACGTACATTATTTTCTTTTGAAATTGATTGCAGTTAACACTTTGAGAGCTAACAGTTAATTGTACTTGTCCAGTTTTTATATTACTAATTCACAGTCTATCTTTACACTCACAATTATTTTTATTAGAAGATACTTATTTGTGTTTGTGTAGTATTGGTATAGTCTTACATATGTCTTTTTACTACATAACTATCTAAATATATTCTACTATAATTTCAAAAAAAATAAATGATTTCTTTACTTGATATTTAATGCTTTGCTACTGACTATTAATATAATTTATAAAAAATATATTGCTTGTTTTTACAAACGTCTCCATTTTTAATCTGTTAAAAATTTGAGCAAAGTTAGTAATTATTTATAATTATGATATTAAATGATTATAGTAAATATTTAAAAAAATTCAAAAACTAGCTATTTAACATAGTTGTTTACTAATAATACTTTTTTAATATATGTATCACCTACAAATTTATAAAACATTTGATTACATAAAACCGAATTGTTAAATAATAATAATCTGGGATTTCGTGCAATGTTCAATAGGTTTCATAATACGAAACGCATTAACCATTCTGTAAAACCATAATATTTGTTTTAACAATTTATTTTAGTTACGAAAAGTTTTTTGAATATTCTACAAACTTAAATATTGTTTCAACTAGTCATATTTTAAAATTTTATATAATTCTGTAGAATTTGCAGGCGGTTTATAAATAAATGTTTCTTGTATTCTTATGGAAATAAGAAGAAAAAAAAAAACAAGAGAAAGATTAAAGTTATTTTTATATTTGACAATAAACCACATCACCACAAGACAAATTACCTACAAATTGTTATTTTTCTCTTAACATATACAATCTAAATCTCTGGGTCCACAACCATGGCATCCCATCTGCAGACACACCATTCCTCCAACCAAAGTTAGTAAAGTAACGCAAGCTGAGAGCCACAACGAGCAAAACAACACGGCTCGATCTTCGCTTTAAAAAAATTCTCCCCGAAACGAAAAGAAGAAATAAAACAAGAAGTCGAAAGCAGAGGAAGGAAAAGAAAACAAAAAAAAAACAACGAACAAAATCATAAATACGACTGCTTCAGCTACTGGTGTTCAGCGTGCGCGAGCGAGACATCGTCAGGCGGGCACACCGTATATTGGACAAGGATGCGACGATATTGGATGATTCGGGATCTGTTGTATATGCTGCGGTCAGTTATGCGCCACACCCCGAGCCCCTGGGGACGCGCGCCCCTGACCAGTGGAATGCAGGCGACCTTCGAATTGCTGCTACACACACACACAGACCTAGGCTTATGTGTATGTGTGTTTGGAAGTACAGGTAAACTGTGGGCTCTTGTGCTTGCTTGTGTATGTTTTGACAGGGGCGGATTTTAAAATATTAACGAAGAAGATTCCTAATTATCCTTTTTGCTAGACGGGATTTAATAAAGAAAATTCTTTGATGAGGTTTTAAAAATTGTCTTAGAAAACAGCTAATGTAACTGGCTCGACATTAAATTGCTTCTTAAGATTAAGAAGTTGAAACAAAATCTTGAAATGAGTCTAATTCTAGTTGGTTTATAGATTGTTTATAATAATTTTTATACCCTGCCTGTTAAGTTATTGTTTTAACTATTTACATATCTAATTTTAATATTATAAATGCACTAGTTTTTGTGTTAATACCCTGGTAATAATAAACAGTGAACTACTAACTAAAAAATAAATTCAGGTTATGTTACTACATCAATGGTAACAGAATAGGGTTATTCCTAGAATAACTAATCGGTGAATATAAAAAAATATATATTATTATTATTACCAAGGATAATGTTATTAATCATACATATATGCATACAAATACTAAAATAAAACGACTTTGATCATAGTTTTGTATTAATATTTATTAATATATCGACGTTTCGACAAACTCAATGTACGTCTTCATCAGGAAAAAAAAATACAAATGATATTTACAGTAAATAAACAGAACATAGAAACAAGTTACTAGGTAACAAAATAAATAACTAGATCATAAAATTTATAAATTTTTAATTAAAGGAAGCCAAATTTTATTTAAATCAGTGCCTTCACAGTAATTGATGTTTTCTTTTTCTTCATAACCTAAAGCCGTTTTATTTTAATATAATGAGTTCCGAAAGATTTTATTACAAATACTATTTTATGTGTTAATCGAAAATTAGTTGTGATCCATTTTTAAATATGCTTAGTATCATTCTTATGAAAAATAAGAATAATGAATACAAAAAATGTGTGTTTTTTGGATTTATTTACACAGTAAGAAATTTAAATATTTGTGTGTTATTTTTGAGTGTGTTAATGAAAAATTGTTAAACTAACACAAAATTTGTTTTTAAAATAACATACATTATATTGTATTAAAATCACGAATTGTTAAAATATATTTTTTAATATAATTAGTATATATAAATAATAATAGTAACAATAATAATAAAATGATGAACAAATTTGTGTTAAAAATCTAATACTTTATAGAATTTTAAGGAAAATTCTAGGAGATTTTAATTCTAGATAAAGAAACATTTTACGTATCATCACAGGAATTTTTTTTCAGATGATGTACGTAGAGTATATCGAAACGTCTATTTTTAAATAATATATATATATATATATATATATATATATATATATATATATATTATATATATATATATAAATTAATCCTAAAGTTTTTTTATTGTAATATAATGAGTTCTGAAAGATTTTTTTGACATTTTTTTATTACATTTTAATCTTAAAAAATAAAATAAAAATTTTGACAAAAAAATATATCTATTTTCCGTGGAATTAAAATCTATTTTAAACTACCTAAAAATAAAATATTATAAGCAATGTTACTGCGATGACACTATAAGTTTTTACAAATATTTTAATTTCCACTTGATCGCAGTGAACCAATATATAATTATAAAATTTAATAAATATTTCTAATTATATATTAGCTCACTGCGATTAAGTGAAAATTAAAATATTTGTAAATACCTAAAAATAATTTCGTTCTCCATTTAAAAAAAGTTCAAATTAATCAAGAACAGTTGAAAATCGGTTTGTGCCATTAAATTTGATTCATAGAAAGTTAGCAAACAAGAACCTACACGTTTTTTGATAATAATAATAATAATAAAAGTGTTTTCTTATGAAAAAACTAGAAAACTGAATCATTTTATTAGAATAAATCGGCTTTAGGTTTTAGTTCTGTAATAATTTATAAATCAACGTTTTGACAAACTGAACGTGCGTCTTCATCAGGAATAAAGATAGAAATGACCATTTATAGTAAATTTATAATCTTTTTTCCTGATGACGATATACCTACGTTCAGTTTATCGAAATGTTGATTTTTTAATAAATTATTACAAAACTAGAAACTAAAACCGTTTTATTCTAATAGAATGAGTTCTAAAAGATTTTTACTACACTTTAAAAAAAATTATGCAATTTTACCTACAAATCATGAGACACTATAATGGCCAGTATTTCTAGGTATAATTACTCATTTGCTGTAATTTTAACATAATTGTTTAAATATACATAATATTAGAACTATTACAAACATCATATGTAATATGATATTACCAACGGAATGGAAAAGTACATATGTATGTAACAGTACAGTTTTTTAGTAAAGTCTCTTTAGTAAATTTACAGAACTTCAGTAAATTTGCTGTCAAGAATTTTCCATAAACAGGTAAAATTTGTTTAGTTCTGTAATATTATTTTTGATAGAATTACATACATTTCTAAATTTACATAAAGGATGTTTTTTGAAATGAATGAATTACACTAATTTTATTAGTATTATTACACGAAATATGTTCTAAGTCTCATTATTTTGATGAATTATTACAGATATTAATATGCAAGCTGTAATTTTACATAATTTGAGAAGTTATACCAACAATATGTAATTCTACATTAAGTATGTGATGCAATTTGCAGAAAATAACTTATTTTATATACTTATTAGATTATTTTTCACTTTCTTTATTTGATTATTATGAATTACAGAATTTTGAGGTAGAAATACAGAACACTTATCGTAAAATAAAATTACAGATTTTTTATACTAATATTTTACTATTATTTTTTTGTAATTTCGCAATTTTTTATAATGTATCTGAATCAGTCTGTAGTAATTAAAACACAGTTTATAAAATCAACTAGCATTTAAAGCCGGTTCTGAAGCTTGAACAGAAATTTTTCTTAAAAAAAATCCGAACGCATCGTCTTCGAGAGATAAAATAGGGATTAAACCATACTGGTGACGATCATTCATCATTGGAAAATACTCGAGAATTTTTATTGCGTAAAGATGGTGGATATGAAACGGAGAGAATAAATGATGAAAAATGTGGTAATAGGATTACACAGTGGCAGCAGAAAAAAAAAAAAAAAATGGTCAACCATTAAAATAAACGACACACGGTGCAATGGACACAACCCGTTTCATTCCGACCCCCTACCCGCGCGTGCGCTCAGCCCAATGAGTTTTGGAAAGGTAAAGATGAAAACAACATGACATACGGCCGATGCCAATGCACAGTAGCCACTACTTAAATATTTTTTCGATCAGTTTATCATATTATCTGACATTTGCAATCTCACTTTATTATTAACAAAGATGGCGCATAAACGCATCGTAAATTATGAGCTGTGTGGATGTATCTTGTTATTATAACATGGATGAAAGGATAAACGAAAAAAAATAAAAATTATGGAATTTTTCTTAGACATAGTCGAAGTTTATAAGGAATTATCCTTTACATATAAGATAATAATAATAATTTAAAACACATTTTTTTGCACAATAGGATATTAAATTTACTGGTCCATATTTAGAAAACCCTTTTTAGATTTTTATTTTAATGTGAAAACACTTTGATTTTCTTTCAAATTGAGGTTTTTTTTTTAAAAAACTATTATCGAATTCAATATTTACAAATCAAAACAAAATTAAAAAATTAGAAATTTACATTAACTGAATTTACATTAATAGCTAATGATATTCATTACTTACATCAAAGTTTTTGACTTATTACTCAAAGTCTTTTGATCGCAGTCTTAGTTTTGTAAGTTTATTATTCAACAGTTTATGTTAATGGTATTTGAAATTGCTGATGTGTATGATATTCTACTCGTGTGTAACGACTATTATTCGTATATTTTTCTAAGTAATAACTGTCATTACATGCTTGTTGAATAACATAACATATATTAATTAACCTATCGTACCGTCATCGTATTAAATAAATTTATGAAATCGAAAAATTTGTAGTACTGCAGTCATGGTAACTAAAAACAAAACTATCTTGATAAAACTATGCCATCTATTTACAAAATTATATGTATCATAAAAATATGAATAATTATAAAAAAATATTTAGCCGTATCGAAAATATTCCAAATGAAAGTTGTTAGTTATAACTTGTTTAGCAACTATTGTTTAATAATTTTTTTCTAACTATATATCTCTCTGTTGCAAAATATTTGTAAAACACATACAAGTTAAAAATTATCACTTCCGGTTGGCAGATCTATACCAAAAGTTGATCAAATTGAGATATTATTATATAAATATGAAATTTGAAAGACGTACATTACCCTAAAAACAGTTGATACGTGTTATTAAAAGGCCAAAGGGCAAAGTATAGGTGCAAAATAAATTTTTAGGAATATTCATATACAGATAACTAACAACCCTACTACCTTTTGTTAAAATCTAAGATATTTTTGTGTATTTAAGATCTGAACTTTGTTAAAATTTGTGTATTCCTTCTGATGATGGATGGCTTAACAGCCGAAATTGACCAATAAAGGATTTTTAGTAAAATTGTGAAACTTAAAATCGAATGTTTTTATTATTTTTATTTTTTTATATAATAATTTTTGCGTTTCAGAAATTTGAAACCTCTTATTATCGTTAATAGATATTGCATGATACATGTATATACATTTTTAATAATTATGAAAACTTTTGTATTTATTAATATTTTTTAATGATAATCAAGTTCAGCTTTAATTTATTATAGTAAGAAACATGAAAATATGACATTTTACTAATATAACTTATTACAAAACACAGCTAAATTCTGTGAAGCATACTACAGAAATAAATTCAGAGAAATGGTTGCACTTATAAAATATTTTTCTGCAATTTCAAGCGAAAAAACATATGTAATCTGGCAGTACAAACAACTTACAACCGAAAGAATTTTTCTCGTCTATGATTTCTTATAACCTATATGTTTATTTCTTGGGAGTTTTATAAATACGGTTCTCTGGGAAGTCAATAAAACACTTCTGTCATCACATTTTCACATAACTTCTGTTCCAAAGTCCATTATAAAGTGAGTCTACTTTGACATTTCGACAAAGGTAATCTGTACCAACAGTAGGAGCCTAGCAGGGTGCCAAGTGTCGCATGCTGTTTGACATATAGATATCTTTTCTCTATTTTCAAAAAAAAAAGAAGAAAAAAGATTTGTTCTTGTACGAGGGTCTATTAGGAATTAGATTTTTTTTCTATTTTGAAATGATTTGTTCCATGAAAGAACTATTAAATGAACTGAGGAATGTGTATACAGTGTGAATGAATGAAGTGGAATTACAGGCACATAGCTAAACGCGAAAAATAATTTATTGAATATATTTTGATATAAATTTTTTTATCTAATTTGTTTGTATTTTATTCAAATTAGATTATTATAAATTATAATAGTTAAAATAAAATTTAGATAAATTACCTTGAATAAATCCACGAACAAGAATATAAAATAAACAAGAAATTAAACAGAATATTTAATTATATTAGATCAAGATATCAAACATAAAGAGATGTTGTATATAATATAATTTGAATATTTTTTAGAGAAAACTATTAAAATATTAAGAAAAACTATTTAAAGATTTTTCTGTATAGAAAAGAAAATTTTTGTGTAAGTATAAGAAACTAAGTTGCAGCATAATGTTTTTTATTTAATTTGAAATATTTTACATAAAAAATTACATTAAAATTAATATTTTTTAATTATCTCTCGTAGTTTAGTAATAAACCTGGTTTTAGTAAATATTCAAATATAGACTGTGGTACTTATTCCAAAATTTAGGACAAATATTTCAAAATCGTGGTTAATTTTGGGCCAGTATTTCCATTTTCATTTATTATTAAGATAACTTTAAAAAAAAATTCCTGTGATTGGCTAAAAATGTATTCATAGAATAAATGAAAATATTTATTTAAACATTAAAAATAATTGGGCCTTACATATTATTATGAAGAGTAAGCAATATTAACTACTGAGTTAACCACAAATAACCAGGATTGCAAAGAATTATCTTTAAATAAAAATCGTAAGAGATTATCCATAATATCAAAGAATGCTACTGTGAATAAATTGAAACTAAATGAATGTTATGTAGTGTAAATGAATTTGTGTTTGTGCAAAATTCAAGGTTAGATGAATGGATTAATGAAAAATTGAGGATGTGGAATTGGCAAAAAATGTAATTATATTTTGATATATGTTGATTGATTCTTTTACGAGATTAATTTAGATTATTAATATGGAAATGAATGAGATTTTTGTCATTTTAATTTAAATTGGGTGAATTTTAAGTAACACTTATGTCATCAAACCGGATTTAAAGTTCGCTTGGCATTGGCAATTTTTTTACAGCTCGGGATACAAATTGAATAATTTATTATTTTTGATGGGTTTCGTTGATATTTGTGTTAATTTTATAGTGAAAATTAGAATGTTTAAAATAGGAATATAATTTTAGTGATGTCTCGACTAAAAGACGGAAATTAGTAATTAAATTTTTTTTATAGATATTAAAATACTATTATATAATATAATTTATATTTTAGTATCTATTTTAATTCTGTTTTTATGTAGTTAAATTTTTCATATTTGAATTAAATAAATTTAATTTTTTTTATTCAATTTGAGAGTGTTAAAATAAAAATTTTGGGATTGATTACAATTATATATTTATAATATATATATATATATATATATTTGATCGGTTTTATAATTTATTAGGAATTTGTACAGAATACACAACATGTTTTAATATATATTCTTTTATTAACCGAGCCTGCCAGTTGTATTATTTGCTGTTAAAAATTTGGTTTAACAATTGAAGATAGTGATATGATTTGATATGATTTTCATGGTTTTTGTGTAGCTGAGTAGCTGTTAATAAATTTGATACTGTTTTATTTTATTAAACTAATTTGTAATTGGAATTATGCAACTACCCAAAGACATAAGAATGACAATTATTAAGATTAGTTTTTGATATTACAAAGTCGATATGCAATTTGCAGATTAAAATAGTATAAAAAATTTTATTCAAATATTTTTAATTGTTGTGATTACAAAATAAAATAAATAAATTTAGCATTGTTATTACCGAAACAATCTTAAAAATGAATAATTATTTGTTGTAAAAAATATAAGATATTTTAAATTTTAAGGCCCGATTTCATAAACGACAAATAAATTTACGTGGCAAGTACATTTTTTTCTTCTTTTAAATAACTTTGAAAACAAATATTATTTCAACAATTTACTACCTACCAGATTATTATTAATAACAACTAATTTTTTTAATGTTACTAGATTAAATTTATTCCGTCTTTTTAATACGAAAATCTATAAACACATTTACTTCTAAAGTAAATTTAATTAGCGTTTATGAAACCGGGCCTACATGTATTTTTATGACAGTAAAGAAATTAGTTTTCAGTATCTATTTGCAAATGAATTAAAAATATACTATATAGCATTTTATACTTATATGAAACATTATTTTAATATTTTATTTTGTACACATTCCTGTAAAATTAAATCAAATATAAAATTTAAAAATGATTTGAAACTGTTGAACATTATTATCTAGTTTTAAAAATTACTAAATATGCATTTCGATTAAAAATAATATAGATAGGCGCATACAGAACTTGTAAAATAACAAACCAGTTCAATTTTAATGTACAATAAAATATTTAATAGCAATTTTAATTATACGTACGAACTACCGTTATTATTATTATTATTTTCGCGATGATAAAAAAATGTGCTCGCTGCGAATAAAAATACCACGTCATTTTGCGAAAGCGCGTTAAACAGCAAAAATAATATCTCCACGCATCCATTATAATATCTAAGCCACAGCTATGAACGCAAAATTAACCGGCAAGCCACAATTACACTGAAGCAAATTGCCTGCGTACACGCACATATTCTTCCGAATGCTTGGAGAAAAATAATTGTAAGTGCAGATGACGTCACGTGGTATGCAGCAAATGTGCCTATGTACGCTTGTATTATATTAAAAGCGTTAAATTATTATTCATTATATGAACGTTTACCGCTTCTGGATTACTATTAAAATAAAGTTGTGAGTTTATACTTAGGATCGAATTACATTCCAAGGCCAGAGTTCAAATTGCGCAAAGATTGTTGTCGTACTTTATCCATAGTTAATGTGTGGTTTTGCATTTAATTGATCTTGTTATGACTGTTGTTATGTTCTAACACTGCAAGCAACAAGCGCTATCATTTTTTGACCAATTTGTTTTTTTTTTCTTTTGAAATAAATATGATTTTTTTGCCTTATTTGTTCAGAATATTTATAATGCCTGAATTCTTATGAGTTTTGTCACCTGAGTGTTGGAATCTTGGTTTTTTTTTTTAATATTTTGGTGTAGATTTACAACAGTGATTTTCTTAGTTAAAGACCTAATATTTTGCGATTCAACTTATATAAAGACAAAAAATGAAAATTGAAATAAAAACACCATGACTGATATTACAATCTCGGTTTTTGGGTGTTTTAGTTCATTTGTTTAGTCCTGTTCTTATGACAGATGCACAATTTTAAAATCGATACTAGTCAAAACGAATTTTGAAACCGAATGAAATATATGGTTTGTTTCAACCATTTACAGAAATGATTTTAAATTTCACGAAGTATGCGCAGTATGGTATAATATAAGCTAATTTTACATTGCGAATGATTCAGACAGTTACGAATTGATTTCGAACTGATTTGATGGTAGGTTGGGTTCAACCTATATTAATAATTTAGAACAACATAAATTGAGTGGCATCACTGACATTTTTAATCCTGGGAATTGTTTTCTACTAATCCCAACAATTACTTGCAATATATAGAAAATCACCTGGCAATCCAAAGTTAGAAATAATTGACTTATGGGCCTCTTGCACGGATGTAAAAATGCCTTGAACAGCGCCATTGCAGCCACGGTGATAAGTTTTGGGATAGGCGTGATTTCAAATTTGTCTGAAAACGACTTATGTGAAATTATAATATACTATGAAAACAATAACTATTCAACGTAGATCCATGAAATCAATAATAATTGTATTTTAAACTAAGTAAAGGCGCATTTACAATATCATAATACTATCTTCAATATCACTTTCATTAACTGTCATAAACTAACTTTAAAATATTTAGTTATTAAGACCACTAGGGCGGCACTTGAGCTATGCAGGAAGCCTATAGTGATTAGTAGTTAAAAATGAATGCTTTTGTTCCATGCAGAATTTAATTTATTTGCAGATATTGAAAACGATTGTCAGATGTTTTGTTTTTACTTAATAATTTTCTCAAACATTTGAAAATTTCATTTTATTGAATTTATATGAAATTATAATTGAAAAAGAATAAAATAAATGATACATTGTAGAACTAGTATAGACAAGACATCTATTGTCGGGGAAGAAATTTTATTCAAATCTGCAGCTTCAACTATTTTTGGATTATAACATTTATAAACATATATTTTGACGTGTAATAATATCTATTGTTGTAATGTTTATGCAATATTACAAAGGACTTAATTGATTTTTTATTTGCATGTTTCTCTTCAATCCAATAATTTAAATGATTTTTACACTGTATCAGTTTAAATATCAATTAATTTTTGCTTACTCTGTATATTTAGTTGAAAACTATTTATATTTTGGAATACTTGTTAATTTAGATATAAATAAATTACTATATTAGAGCAACTTAGTCATGATTCCATTAAAATACTGAAATTATTTTTTTCTTACAAGAATTTTAAGTGGTATAAACAAAATATGTACAATTAATTAAAAACTCCCGTAATTTGTACTTGTATAAAAACCGAAATAATTTAAAATAACAAAAACGAATCGAAACCTTAATTGAATACCACCGCATCAAAAAGAAATATTCACTGTCAACTTTTTTATTCGTCGGGCAGACAAAAAAAAATGTATTAATTCGAATTAAATATAAAGTTGATATTCAGCTACTGTATAAGTGACGAATAATAATTGCTATCGAATGAATACGAAGTTCACATCATCATCATCTTCGCGGCCCAATGTGGAGCAGTCGATTTTCGGACACAGTAGGCTATGAAAACATACGATAATCATTCCAAGTTGTTATTAATTTGTCTTGGTCAATGACGTATATATAATGCCACAGCTACCAGAATTAGCACACCTTTAAAAAGGCTACCAAATTACAAATTACTAACTTGTTTAATATATAGGTTTTTTTTTCGGATTTCTTTGCTACATATTTCTGTTGTTTTTTTTTTTAATCTCTTCATACTGTATCAGATATTTTTATTTACTGGTTGATTATTTAAATTATAGTAACAACAAATATTTAATAAAAATATTTGATAAATATTTTGAAAATTATTCCTTAAGTTTGTTTTTGATTTAGTAGTTACTAGTTTCTATTCAATTACATTTGTTTTAGATCAAATGTGTTACAAAATTGTTTTGTTAAGTCAAATAATGTTTATATTAATTTTTAATTAATTAAATTATAAAATCTTTCTATATTTCTTTTGAAAATTTTTGGAAATCGACAATACAAGAAATACTTCTTTCTTAAGTTGAATTTATTGTATAGGTATGTTATAGGTATAAGTATACTATAACTCTCAATGTATATTTCGGCTTCTTGGGCCATCATCAGGAGACTTACAAACAGAATTTACTATTTTTGCTATATAAATAGTAAATTCTGTTTGTAAGTTCAGTTAGTCTCCTGATGATGTCCTAAGAAGCCGAAATGTACATTGAGAGTTAAGGCTCGTGCATGATGGATTTAATTTAAAAATTTAGCATTTACGATTTAGGATTTAAAATATTAAATGATAGTAAATTTATGATTTACGATTTAGATTTAGAATATCACCATATTTTATATTCTAAATCTAAATCCAAAATTCAACCAATCACATTACAGTATTTTGAAACCGTGACACATGCGCATAGAGAATTATTGGCTTTAATATCGTGAAATTTAGTCGGCTGTTTGGTCGTTTGTCCGGTGTCGTATGCTATAATATTGTGCTAATATATAAAGTTATTTTTTTTAAAATAAAATGGATGAACATATTGACATTAAATTGATACAACATGTTGAAAGTCACAGGAATCTGTTTGACAAAACAGATGCACATTATAAAGACAGAAATGTGCAACCAAATGTATTTTTTTTACGATTTAACGTTTCTTTCTTTCTTCATTTAATTTTTTATATTCGTGACATATCAACATCATTCCTGCAATAATTATATCAGTTTCATAGTCATTTGAAAAATTCATTTTCAAAACTAATTTTCGTGTAATCTCAAATCATACAAATATCAAAAACTTCAGAAAACATGTAATCACGTGATTTTTAAGTTTTGTTCTAATTGGTCGAATTTACAAATTTTAAATTCATCATGCACCAATGTTAAAATTATAAATTTTAAATCTAAATTTTAAATCTTAAATTTCTAAATTAAATCCATCATGCACTAGGCTATAGTACAATAAATTTTGAAACTTAAAACCAAATGTTACTATTATTTTTCTCCTGATGTTTTTTCCTTATTTTTGTTAAATATTCTACTGGATATTTGTGTGTAAGTGGCAGACACATAAAATTATCTAGAATCTGCATTAAGAAAACTGAAAATACATCATTATGGTTTCAGTTTTGTTCTGTTTTTTTTTATAACGTCCACTATCAAAGAGTGATTATTGTAATATTTTTGCAACATAGTTAAATGCATATAAGTTCCAATTACACACCATGATAACTATGTAGAGAAATTAAATAATTGTAGATTCTTGCACAACAGCGTTTAGACTTTGATGACAGTGTGTTGCATTTAAATTACTATTATATTCAACAAGGAGTTTGGACGATATACAGTACAATGTTATTATTAAAGTACCTACTGGTTATGAATTTGCAAATTTATGTTTTATATTTTATGGAAATATTATAAAGAATTTTGCTAAGATTATGTAGTCAGATACATTTGATACAAAATTATAATATACATAGGGTCGTTTGCATAAAATATGGCTAATAGTTTTGTAAGTTAACTCTATCGTTATAACTTGCTAACCAAGGTTAGGTTGATTTTAATCTTTTGATTTAAATCACAATTTCAATCATTTGATTTTTTTTAATATTAATCAATTTTAATTAATTTTCTTTTATTAACTAAATTTAATTTCTAATAATTGTACCTAGCACAAAATAAATATTAAAACAAAAGTTTATATACTGAAATAAATGTTTTTAGAAGTGTTTTTATGCGCGTTTTGTCGCAAATTTTAATGATAAAAGTAACCGCGGTCTTATTGCGGTATATATTTAGGGTATATAATAAAATAAAATAATTTTCCTTAAACCACAAACAATTATTTTTAACAAGTTTTGTTTGTGGTTTAAAGGAAATTATTTTATTTTATTAACTTTTCGACACAGTAAGATCATATTTTAATTTATTAAAATTCGTTTATGTTATTAGAGCTAAAGTCGCCTGTATACAATTTAAATCTGACGTTTTTTGCTTATTCTATATTGGCAATCTTAACTACCAATATTTATATTCATAATAGATACATAAATATACTTAATAAACTCTTACTTTCGAAATTAAAAAAAAAAAAACAAAAAATCTATTTTTTTCTGATTTTTTTTAATAAGATTTTTTAGATTTTTAGAAAAAATCACGAACTACTTAACCCTGTTGCTAATTAACCAATCAGTGAGGTATTTCAAATACAGTTGACATATTAGTTGTTTATTTTATATATAGCTTATTTTATTGAAATATCATGTTTTTTTGGAAAACTAACTATATATTACATTAATGTTGTTATGGCAATTACTTGTAGAATTGAATATCGTATATCAAATTATATTATATTTTTCTTAACATAGTGTAGAATCTTTCAGAACTCATTATATTAAAATTAAATAAAAATGCGTTAGGTTTCAGTTCTGTATAATTTTTAATTAAATTTCCACGTTTCGATATACTGAACGTACATCATCAGTAAAAAAATTACAAATGACACAAATAATAAACAAACAAAACATAGAAACTAGGTAACAAAATACAAGTAACTAGATTAGAATATTTTATCTGAGAAGGCACAGATTTAAAAAAATCTAGTTTTCTTTAATTAATTAATAAATTATTAAAAAAAATCAAATCTAGTAACTTGTATTTTGTTACCTAAGTAACTTGTTTCTATATTTTGTTTGTTTTTTACCACGCTTATATTAACTCACTCTGTTGTCGCGGTCAAATTTTGTAACTAATTTTTAGACCACTTCCTATCATTTGATCTCACTGAAATTTTGCATATAGTTTCATTCCAGGAGACAACATAATATTATATAAAAAAAAAACCGATTACAAGATATGACACGCTTATATTTATTTTTTTAATACAACTAATGACATCTGTCACATGAACTATTTTTTTGTTCAATTAACAATTGAATAATGTAAATGACAGATAAAAATAAAATTGTAATAACACTTATGTTTTACATAATTATTTAGTTTATATTTGAACTAAACATTGTGTCTGAAATAGTTTTATGTTAAGCGTGGTTTTAAAAAAGGTTTTTTTATATATTACTTATTTATTTATGTCATTTGTAATAAATTGTTTATTAGATGCAGTATATCGTATTACATAATTTTTGTAATTATGAATAAAATTACAGTAGTTGAGTAATTATACCTAGAAATACTGGGTATCATAGTGTCTCATGGTTTAGTAGGTAAAAATTATATAAATTTTTTTTTAGAGTGTAATTTGAACACCGAAATTTTCTCTCGATAAATATTTTTAATGGCAACACTTTAAAAATATTATTCAATTTACATATTAAAAATCATAGTTTGCTTAACTCGGAATGGTCCTAGAGACAATTGAATGAAAACAAAATAATATATGTATGTGAAGGCCAGGACTACGTAACTATTACAGAATGTATGTACATATATAATATTATGCATAAACAACTAATGATAAACTAATGTAACCAGACAAATTAAAATGTCTTTTGAGTCGTGTACGTATTCATCATGCATTTAGATATCAAAATAATTACATGTATGTTTATAAATATCATATATGTTTTGACAATGACGTCAAAATTATATGTCTTCATTTTCTCGATATTAGAACATTTATTTAATTTATTTGTGCTTCTGGGTATTTACATACATGTCAAACATCCGGGTTTATGATATGGAAAAAGTTAAAAATATACAGTTTTTAATTCATCAACAAATTAATTTGTTTCGTTAATTAACAATAATGTAATTGTTGAAATATTGAAATTGTATGTACCTATTCGAAATTTGTTAATAATTCTTTTATGTTCTATGTGAGGTTTTTAGGATAATGATAAAATTCAAAATTAAAATTATTAGAATTCATATAAATAAATTCATCAGTTATTTTACTCGAACATAATACAGTTTAAACGTAGTTAAATTTATATTATCATCTTATTATCGTATTATCGACGTTTCGACGTACTCTACGTACATCATCGTCAGGAAAAATGATACAAATGATATATACAATAAATAAACAGAACATAGAAACAAGTTACTAGGTAACAAAATAAGTAACTAAATTATAAAATTATTAATTATAGGAACAAGGGAAGAATTAACATCAGTAGTTCGGAACTCGTCACTGCTCTACGCGAACGCATGAGTTACAGTTTCGAAAAAGTGTCTAAATGAACGATCATGAAACAAGTATTTTGATACTTGAGGCCAAGGCCCGATTTGGGCTATAGTACCATTGGAGCGAGAAAAGTTTTATATATATTATCCAGCCTCAGTGCTTGGTGAAGACGCCATCAACGACGCATGGCGAAACGTCTGCGATGAGGATAGATCGATCACGACATACTAGTCCAAAAAATTCTATAAAATCAATTGGCCGTGAAAGTCTAAAAATTACTTACATATATATTTAAAGTGAAACATTATTTGTTATTTTATGGGTTAAAATATTTTCGGTGTTATAAATAATATTAGTAGTACTTACCTAATAGTATTATGTTCTAGGAATTATACATTTAAAAATAAAATGAAAAGAAAACATTGTAATTGGGAACAATAATAAGAAATGTAGGCTACTGTTAGCATATTATAAGTAATCTTATGAAAAGTAAAATATAATTTAATTATTAATTTCCGTTGTTATTAAAATTGTGAATTGTACTGTAAATTGTATTTATGTTTAATTATCATTTTATATGTGTTTGATATTAAATTTGATTAGTACAAATGTTTTTGTTGCTTATGTTGTATACGTATTTACTCATTTACCGTGTTCGTACGATTTCATTTTAACGCAATTTATTGTACTGTATTTTAAATACAGTATTCTGGCATTTTTCAATGAACTGATACGTATACACGCCTCAGAAAATCCCGCTATTCCACAGCAAAAGGACTAAATAAAACGTAACTGTATTTTACGCAAGGATATTAAAATGAAATTTGTTTTTAATTAAACAACTATATTTTTTTGTTTTCGTTTTGAATGTACAGAAATTCAGGTGTTTTATCTTCGTAACTTTATTTAATGCAATGGAAACTTTTGCATACTACAACCTTTTGAAATTTAATTTTAAAATACAGTAATTGTATATTATTCAACCAGTATGTAATCTTGTAATGTAATAATATTAAATTGTTCATTCGAATAATTAATAATCATTACATGTGCGTAGAATACTATATTTTTTCTACAACTTTTAAATGTGAAATTGCCCTGTATCTTAGTAACAGGGCTAACTTGTAAGATATTTCAAATACAGTTTTGTGATTTGTCAAATACTATTGATTAATAAATCTACAAAATTTTGATTGATCAAAGAGGGTTAGGTAATATGTATTTGTATATTATTTATATTATTAATAAAAAAATACACTAATGACTAATGCTAATAATTTAAAAAGATAATTATATATATTTTCTATGGAAAGTTTTTGAAGCTAATCAGCTGTCATTTTCAAATGTATGCAACTACTGAAAAAACAAAAATCGCGTTAACAAGAAGAAAGTCTAATTTTTTAATGGGGATAAATAAAATTGAACAAAATGTTTGTATATAAGTTTATTTTGCTAGTGAAAAATATGCTAATAATCTAATAAATACATATCATAGGCGCTTGTTATGTATCTATTTATTGTTTAAGGAAGGTCGCTTTGATCGTGAGATTGAAAGTTTTTGAGGTGCTTTGGGCTTTTTTTGCTAGAAACGGAAATGTTTCCAGAGAGGCTCGTTTGAGTATGTACAATAATATTGTTGCAAAAAATTGGTGTTACTCAGTTAAGATGGTTCGGTCATTTTGAGCGAATGTCTAACGAACATTTGGTTAAAAGAATATATGTCATGATTTTAAAGGTATACGTTTGCGTGGACGTCCGATGAAGAGATGGAATGGCATGACTGAGAGTGTTTTGTGTGAGCGAATGTTTCCAAGTAGTAGAAATAGAAGAGTATGTATAAAAGATATCATAAATGTGGATGAAGTAAGAGTTACTTGTCTGGATATGAACGTTTGGAGGTAACTAATTATATGTATATATGTTAGGTTCTTAGCATATTTTTTATCAATAGAATATTCTGTTAAACAAACATTTTATTAATTATTTTTTTTTATAAATGCATACATTTTTAAATAATCCCTGATTATTTTCAGCAGCAACATTCCATGGAACATTCTGTATATTACATCATATTAACTACCACGCTACTTATATGTTATATCTTTCACTAACTATTGTACATTCTATTTTTGTTATTTAATTAAACAAATATCTAACAAATGAAGACAAAGATATGTCAATCTAATAATAAACACCAAGAGGACATTAAATTTTACTGTAAATTAGATTTTATTTTATAAATTAATAGACCTACTTTTAAAGACTTCCATGCTTTTGTTATTTATATCTCCAATAACTATGCAGACCAATTAAAGAGAACATTATAATATAATATATATATATATATCTTATTTTCTCCGGCAATAAACTATAAAAAAAATCAGTAATTATCGAAAATCTTTCACCGTTATTATATTATTTATGATAAAATATGAATAAAAAAAAATGTCTGGCGCCATGAAGTATTGCAACATCATTGAGTAAACGAAGAGGTCTATACGTGTCTACGAACAAACATTCTACCTGATTGCCAAGGGCTATTTTACGAGCCAAACATCATAATACTTAGTCAATCATTATTCTATACGTGTTTTCTATATTTCTACGGGTATTTATACTCACATATTCTCACAAAACAAACAGATAGATCTGGTCATCGTACATACACAGACGTTTACGCCAATAATAATAATAATTATGTTTATGTTTCTTACACTTTGTTTATGTTAGATTTATTCGTTTGAAGCTTCGTAAAACAATCGGAATTAATGAAAGTATTTTATTTCATTTATTAGCCAGTGGGAAAACTGTGTTTTTTATAATATACAGAATGGGATAGAAGTTTGGAATCGATTTAATATTTAAAAAAATATTTACTGCAATAAAGTCCCCCACTTATCACTAGATTAGTGTTATGTTTTTGCACAGAGTTAAGCCTCATTTAGGCTGTAGTTTTAATTTTAGTTTTAGGCACAATTGCCAGAATTTGACCAATCCAAACACTTGGTGTAAAAACTAAAAATGTGTCAAGCGTTTGAATTGGTCAAATTCTTGTGCTTGTGCAAAAATTAAAACGGCTGTCTGAATGAGACTTTAGTGCTTCTGAACTAAACTACTTACCAATTTATAGAAAAACAACAAAACTACAGATTTCAGTTTTATCAGTTATTGTTGCTTTATTGCAGCCAGAAATTGAGACTATTAATGCCTTTTAACAAATTATTAAAGAGTTTGTGCCACACAAGTTAGTAGATAGTGCAATTTTGAATCAATAACATCACGATAAATACATAAAACTAATTTTGAGGTAGGTAGGGAAAGTGTGAATGAGACAAAACAGAGTCACTTTTAAATCTACACTTTATTACTTTGTTATTATATTCAGAATCAGTGCTAAGCATGAATTAATTCGAAAAGGTTTTACGTCTTAAATTAATTTATTGTAAGGAAGTAATTTAAGCTTATTAAAAATTAACAAGGTTCTACGATTTAAGTCTATTATTAGAAAAGTTAAATTTAAATTATATGCAAACTACAATCTTAATTCAAAAGAAAAGGTTTGATTTTTATGAAAAAAGATTAAGTAAATCTAATTTGTTTTAATGTTTATTTTACAAAAAAAATAATTGTAGGTAAATTAAAGTTTGCTAAATGATAATTTCTTTTAGAATTATAAATTAATTCCTTTTTGCTGAAAAATTGGAAATGCGAATTTCTTTAAATGAATTATAAATTATGAATAGATTTATTATGAAGGCGAATTTGCCCAGCTCTGTAAAAAATGATAAATTAATTATTAGTAATTTCTCTAAATTAATCAGAATATTTCTTGTAAAATCATTTAAAAGAAGTGATAAATTAAATGTAATATTTAATAAAGACTTGAAATAATATAATTTGTCTAAGGTGGAATTCTCATGCGATCCAGGAATGTAAAAAATGATTTTCTTCAAATCACGCTGAGATTAAATCGTTCAACATCTAAAAATTCTTTGATCTTTTTTAATTTGACGATATTTCACTTTAATGATGGTTGTGAATTATGATTTTCGACACGCATAAATCACTAATTGATCTATTTTATTAATTATTTTTATATTACTACCAGCTGCGACTGTCTGCATTCCTGTAGAGTTATCTATTAATAAATACTGGCATTACAGTTTCAAATGTTACTGTAAAAAATAGTTGATATTTTTTCCTATAAATATATTCTATTTATTTTAATCGGTAGTAACTTGTAATCGTAGCGGGAAAGATATTAGTTTATATTTTTTATCTTGATTCAAACCAATAGAATAAGTCGAATGATATTAAATAACTATATATAAGTATATTATTTTTTAATCTTTATATATATATATATATATATATATATATATATATATATAACGAAGTATCGTATGTATAAGAATTTCAAAATTTAATGGCTTTTATGAATATATGATTATTTACGATATTAAATATATTAGCATTTTTAAATTATTTTTTTTGACAATGTATTTGATACAATACTCAGTTTTATTGAAGTCATACTCTGAAAAAATAGACGATTTTTGGGTGATTTTTATTTGTCTATATATGTATACCGACAAGTGGTACAGCAGAGATATTTTATCTTTTTCTAGTCAATGGAATTCTTGTATGATAGAAAAAGAGAGAATATCTCGTAACGTTATTAGTCATACGAGAAGTCAATAGAATTGTAGCAAAAATTTAGAATCATAATGTATTTTTCTTGTATATGTCGCAGCAATATTGAATAATTTGTATTTTTGTAAAATTACTGGTATTTTTTGAATATTTTGGTCGGACTCAATGCAGAGTAGGTTAGGTTTTTATGTTTACAGAGAAAAATTAAAAATAGACAAGGTTCAACACAGTAAAAGCCATTCAATTAGAAAATTATTCGATATTTCTGCGACACATATATTATTCTTCCGAATCCATCGATTTTATTTTCCAAAAGGATTCTTTTGAGTAAAGAAGCCCATGTTCTTTCAAATAAATATTTTTTAATGGTGATAAATAAATATCTATTTAATAAAATATTTATTAATTACGAATAAATATTTGTTTAAAATACAGAATTGTATAATGACTCTAAATAAATTTATTTAAAATAAAGACATATTTGTTATTGATTTTATTTTATTAATTCAAAAAAAAAATGTTTTTTTTATCGTGCACCTATTTTGAAATTACTACATTGAAATTTCACTGTACCTATACTAAAGAAATATTGGAATACATAATACAAAATAAAATTACAAATGCTAGCCGCATCTTTATTAATGTTTGAAAAATAACATATACTTATCAACATTCCCAGACTTTTCCATCATATTCTACAATATTATTTTTTTTTCTAATTTTTCTTTTGCATAATTCTTAATATTTTTCTGTAAAGCTATTAAATCACGAATTCTTCTAAGAATTGTTGTGGAATGACGTAAATAAATGCGATTGATTGATTATCTGTATTTATTTTATTTTTGTATTTGTAGGTATGTGCGTGGGCGTTTGATGTGTTGGGGCGTGTGCCCCCGTTCGTGATGCGCGGGTCATGCGAGCCGGGCTGTGCACCGTGAGCGCCCCTTTGGCCGCGTGCAGCCCCACTGCCGCCGCCCATTTACCACCCTCTGCCAGATTTCTTGCACTACATTTACTTGCATCTTCACAACAGCAAACGCTCTATTTCATCGTCGAGGTATGTATCACCTTCTAGCATTACTTAATCTTAAAAGGTACGCTGAGTACAGATTGAGATTGTATGCTGCTATTCTGCTCATCACATTTAAATTTAAAGTTTTTTTTTTAGCTTAAATGAGACTTTAACTTGGCGATTTAAATAAATTTTACTAGTGCAATTCTGAACATGCATTCCATTTAAATTTAAATGAATTTAATTTAAAGATTTCACATTTAAAGTAGTCACCAGAATTAAAATTTACGTAACGTTCTTTAAATTTAAAGATTTAAGCTGAATTTAATGACCAGAATAGCACCATTAGTCATAAATAAGTTTTTTTTTTTTTAATTTTGAGAGTAAGAGTTTATCTCTTACTTTTATATATCTATTCTCAAAAAGAAAATAGTATAATAACGTAATCTATACTATATTCTCTTTGCTATTATGAATGTAAATATAACATAGGAGTATATAATTTTTATACCTGTAATATTAAATTTTATGTCTGTGTGGAATGCATCCACAGTAGCACATCTATATTTAAGAATGCCAATGTAGAATATGTAAAAAGCGACAATGTTAGATTTTGTTAGTGTTAATATAATATACAGTAAAATAAAAAAATATATGCCGCGAATTAGTTAGAAAAGATCTTTAAAAATATACCTTAGTTTGAATAAAAGATTAACTTTATTAAAAATATAAATATTAGTTTGTTAATATGTTACATAATGAACAAATTTAGATACTGATATATAAACATATGCCTACATAAATAACCTAACAAATTAATAATGTCAACATCTAATTCAGTAGCACCTTTTAAAAAAAATGTGTATATAATAATTTGTGACAATTGAAATCTATTGTTCGAAACAAAAAAAAAAGATAGAAAAAAATGTGTCACGTAATGGTGCATTGTTAAAATTCTGTTATTAAATTTCGTTCGTCTAGCCTTGAACTCAAAAACTATTCTGATATAATAGTCACATAGTCAACTTAAAGAGAAAACTATTGTAATGTTTAACGACATTTTATAATATGCCATAAATAATAATTATGCACTAAAATGATAAATATACGAAAAGGTATTAATAACTGTAGCTCTAATTTTTTATCGCTCGTAAGCATTGAAAACAAAGCATTCCTAACGACTTAGTCATTTCATCATGTTTTATTGCCAGTGGCGTAGATGGAGCGTGTTCACCTGGACGCCTATTATTTTTATATCACTATTCAAAAATAAAACAATATTTACGTAATTAATTTTATTGTTTTGAAAAATATTTATAAGATCGGCTGTATAACATATTGTCAAATATCAGTCTAACAATATGATTTAGTTATCAACTAACTAATGAATGAAACGCTGAAAAAACAGTTGACAATCTTTTTATATCGTCATTTAAAAATGAAACATTTTTATATAATTATTTTGATGATTTGAAGAATATTTATAAGGCCGGGTGCATGAAACATTGTTAGTCTGCTGTTAGCTTAACAATTTGATTTAGTTGTCAAACAAATAACCAATGAAACATTAAAAAAAACAGTTGATAGTTTTTTATGTCGCCATTCAAAAACGAAACAATTTTGTATAAGTATTTTTATGATTTGAAGAATATTTATAAGGCCAGGTGCATAAAATGTTGTTAGTCAGATGTCAGGTTAGCAACGTGATTTAGTTGTCAACTAACTAATTAATGATACACTGAAACAACAGTTGACAATTTTTTATATCACCATTCAAAAACGAAACAATTTTATATAACTATTTTGATTTGAAAAATATACAATAACATAATCTGTTGTTAATCAGATGTCGACCTAACAATGTGATTTATTATTGAGACACTTCGAAATCAGTTATTTTCATATTAACTGTTTGTAAAATTGAACTGGATAAAAATCTTTTGATTTAAATTTATTTAATAACAAAATTATAATTTGAAACTTTTATTGAACTAACATTTATGTGAAGTAAATTTACACTTATTTAAGAATGAAATAAATGTTATATAATAAAATGAAATAAATATTTTATTTATGTATATGTTATTTATAATATAATATGAATTAGAATTATTTTAAAATATTAATTTACAATAAAATTGTTTTCTCACATAAATATTTCAATAATATCGTAAAAGTCTATGCGATTTTTAAATACAATATTTTATAAATTGTGTTTTAATATTTGTTTTTATTAAAAATGTAAGTTATTTAAATCATTTCCACATTTTATTGTTACATTTATCGTGATTGTAAATTACATGTGAACTGTTTACTTCAAACTAACACAAATCATTTAAAAAAAAAAAAAAAAAAAAAAAAAACTATGAAATGATATAAAATACAAGCTTTCTGTAAAATACAGATTTTTGTAAAAAAATATTGGTAATTTGTTGATTTCAAATATTTTGTAAAAAAAAATCACTGACGTTTCATAAAACATACTGACTTTTATATAAAAAATTTGAACACAAAATACAGATATTTCGTAAAATATACGAACATTTTATAAAAATGACATATACTCACATTTCGTGAAAATTACAGACACTTTGTATATAATATACTGACACACTGTAAAACAAAGTTGCCATTTTACATAAAAACCATAGTAAAAAATTACATGCAAAACGATGGTTTACATAAATTTTCTGTAAAAATAATATAATTTTGTAATTTTAAGTAAAATAATTAATTTACCATATTATATATGTTTTTTTTCTGCAAAAGAAAGTAATTACTTACATAAACTATACTTATTTTATATTTATATAATGTAAAAATTTTCCGGTGACGTTTGTAAATTTACATATTAAACTGGTATAAATCAGTTGCCCCAGGTTTATATGTAAAATTACTATATTTTTTACAGTGTACTTCATAGAAACTGCAAAGATTTCGTAAAATAAACTGACACTTTGTAAACTGATATTTTATAAAAAAAAATACTGTGAACTAAAAAAATGTTAACATTAATTTAAATTTTGAATATTGATAAATTTGATAAATTATTCAATTAAATAATTTACGTATTTCAAGTAGACGAAATTGAGTCTAAATGCGACAAGAATAAGATAAATTTATAGATCTTCTATGTATTTTTATAGAAGTAAACCATATTAAAAATTATAAATTGTATTCGAAAATAGGACTAATAAACTCTCGAATAGAAATAAATCGAATACTGCTAGTTTGTTAGCCAATTGAAATTTCGCTAAGAATTTCAGTATTATTTAAATTGTGCATTTAATTTTTTCATAGAAAAAAAAATCGAAAATTTTATATTTCTAATAAAACAATAGTGAAATTCGTAACCAATCTAAATTCTAATCAGAGTGAAAATGATTTGTTATCAGCGTTTCTATACAGTATGTAGCCATTATAATCGAATGTAAAAACGCGTATTACAATAATTGTTTTTGATAACCAAGTTTCACACAGTTTTGCGGCCGGCGTTGTTCTAATGATGTCATTGAAATTTAATGCACAAATCATTTTCATTATCACACCACGCAGGCCCCTGTATGTTTTCGAAATATAAAGAGAAAAAAAAAACACTTCACAGCAAACGATTCGATTGAAATTCAAAATATAAACTCGACCTAGAAATCCATTTAACATCGGCCAAGACTCTTGAACGTTGCTGCAGTTTTATGTATGTATCTAATGTATATGTACAAAACTAGTAGGCTATGAACTGGACGTGTTCTAATCGTTTAAATGTTGTTTTATTGGTTTAAACGGCGTAATATGTATTTGTATCGAAGGTATGAGTACATTAGATTTAAAAAAAGAAAGATACGAGAAACAAAAATATATGGTAATAATAATAGATAAATTAATTAAGTTAATTTGTTTAGAAGATATTATTTTACTTAACAATTCTGTTTGTTTCTTTGCACTATATGGGTCATAGTAATATAGTTTTAACATTGGAATTTGAAAAAAGTTGACAATTTAAAGTTAAAACTATTGGTGTTTTTTGTTAAAATATGTTATATTTTCACTGAGTACAAAAATAATACTTGTATCGAAAAAAAATATTATTTTTTTTATATTTTTTATAACAATATACATTAATATGTCTTTTAAATTTTGATAATAACAAAATTATTGCATTTTACTTAAAATTATATTATTATTACTTAAATATTGTAAATTTATACTAATGAATAAAATAATTTATCTATCAAAACGAAAATCCTCATATTTTGCGTTTATTGATTAGACCCCGGCCTGATCAGAAAAATTCGGTTCAAAGGTTTTTTTCACATTCAAATAATAGATAATAATATGAAGTAATAGAACCTTTAAAAATTATTGTTAATTAAATTAACAACAGGTTCTGAAATGGAAATTTTGAGGTTACGGCGTGACATGCATACATATAATTTCATATAAATCAGAGAAATGGTTTTATTTTTCTTTACCGTTGATATAATTGCTTTGGATATATATTAAATAATGTACACAATTTATAATAATAATTAAAACATTATTATTTAACACTTACAAATAGTTTTATCCTGCCGGGACTGACCAGGAACGAAAATTGGATACACAACACTTATGCTCTATAATATCATTTATTTACTTCAAAATCACATTCAAATTTGAATTTTCTTAGTGGCGACCGGGACTGACATGGAAAATTTGACCCTTTTAATTGAAATTATGTTACATTGCGTAATAAAATTTGATGTTTTTATTATTGCACTATTTAAAGCTCGTCGAAATACATACATATATTTTTTTTTAATTTCATGCTATAAATCCTAATAACTCAACGACGACATCAATGTTAAAATTCTATTATTATGACCCATATATATTTTGTATTTTACTTTTTAGTATAATTTTGAATAACATCGTGTCACATGAATGTAGTCATGATTACACAAATATTTATTAAATAGTTGTAATTACAGAAAATGACTTAAAAAAAATTGTTATTCTTATATTAAAAATTTTCTCTCATTTAAAAAAAATATATAATTATAGGTTTTGTTTACAATAATAATATTAATATTATAAGCAAAATATTGATAAAATTAATTTGAAATATTCTGAGAATACATTAATATTTATTTAGTTTGGCAACATGCAAGCGTAAATTATATTTCATCTACATTACAAATAAATATAAAATAATTTGATAGTTTAAGATTTAAATGAACGGTCCCGCGATCTCTGCTGCGACCGGCCCACCGGGAAATGTTCCAGTGCCCCGCCGGCCCAGTCCGCCACTGTTTTTGACTTTCATAATTTTTAATAAATATTTAAAAGAAAATATTGTTTATAATTATTGTCGAATACTAGTTCAAATAACCAGTTGTATTTAATAGAAAGTATAAGAAATTCCAGATTATAATATTTATAAATATTTCTCCATTGAAAGATTTTCTACAGTTTACAATTTTACAATCAGTTTAAGTATCTGAGAGAATTTATGGATCATAAATGAAACTGCAAATATTAAATATTATTAAATAAATACATTTTAATATATTGTTTTTCCTCTCTAATTTACTAAAACAATGAGATAATAAACTTTGTTTTAGAAAATATACGATTCTTCTTAATTATTTTACATTAATATTTATTTAATTTTTCAATTAGTTGTTCTTTTCTTTTTGATTTCTAATGTCAAAAGAGTTAAAATATTGGCGACAATTTTTTGATGATTATTGCCAGTTATTTTATATTATACATTTAGGATAGCCGCAGTTAAAAGGTTAAATATATTTAATTAATTTCTCATTCAGTTTGTATTTATTTTTAGTACTATACAAATTTTGACAAAAAATTGTTTCATTACTGTTTAAGTTTTTATTTAGTATAATTTCCAAAAATATAATATCTTTTTATATTTACCAATAATAATAATTTTTGTTAATATAATAATTAATGAATAATATATTGTTCATCGAGCATGTAATGGTGGTTATTATGTATGAGGATGAAGTAATAATTATTATGCGGGAATAGAATACTATACTTTTTATTTATAATTGTACATTAAAACATTGCATATTCTGGTCTGACATGAATGTCATTTCAAAATAATTATAACATGACAATTATTGCACTGTATTCTATAAAAGTGTTAATTTAATACAAAATATTGAGTAAGGAATTTTTAACATTTGATTGATCAAAAGGTATTGAACGTATTAATAACCGCATATATATTAAATGTAACAGGAATAGAAAAATAAAATTTAATTAATTTTTTGTTAACTTGTTTTTTTTTTCAATATTTATTGTAGACAAATAAGACAGAAAGCCCACGTAACCAGATGTATTTTATCTAGAGATAAGCTAAGAAATAGAGTTCAATTTTCGTAAAAATAACAGAAAATTTAGCTACTGTATACTTTAAATTTTAAAACCTAGTTTTGTTTCTTTAGAGAATTATGCATCGTGTTTTGTGTCACACGGGCTAAATGCAATAAATATTGATATTATTATTATTATTCATTTGTTTTTACACTTGAAATGTCAAAATGATGATAATAAAAATGAGGTTATGTTAAACATAATGCAATAAACATTTGTAATAAATTTGTAGTTATAACATATATGGTAACGAAATTCTAAACGATAGAATTTGTGCTGGCTATTTAGTTACACATTCACGTTCACTAACCCAAAAACTATGTGAAAAAAAAAGGTCTAAAACGACAGAGACATATTTCGTTAATTTCGTCACATTTGGATGTTTCATCATCATTTTTCCGTCGACTGATTTCTCCTCCAACATTCCAACGTTGTGACAACAATAAAATTACTTAAATTCCATCGCTTCCTGTTTTACATCTTTACGCGTTATGTGTGGGTACTATACGTAAAAACCGTGGAAAATTAAAAATACATTTTCTTAATCAAAGTGAAAATTACATTCTTCTGTTCTCTCATTTACTTTTTTTTCTTTGTTCATTATAAATTATGTTTTCAAAAAGTATTTTATCTATATTACACAGAAAAGTTAGTTAAAATGCGTATTTTATATAATTGTATAACTTCTTATTTAAAATAATATGACACAATGCATTAAAATGCAATAAATCAACGCGTTAAAGTGCGCAGTAGTTTAATTTTCATAAAGATTATAGAAAATTGAACTACTGCGCGCTTTAACACGTTGATTTTCTGAATTTTATGCATCGTGATACCCCGGCTTTACACTTGACGTGTGATTCTTCTTTATTATTTTACTTTCACGTATTTATATATGCTAAAAGCTATGATTAAAAAAAATCATACCTTCTTCACACTCAAAAAGCGAAGCCCTGTACCACAAGAAAAAAAAAAATAATTCAAGTTGCAAAAATAAATCTAATGCTTTAAAGAGTAGCCGGGCTAAAGTTCAATGTCGAGAAAATTTTACTGGACAAAATCCCAAAAGATTAAATGATTAGTAATTAATATTTTAGAAAAATCAATGAAGAATTTGCTATTAGATTTGATTGGATGAAATAGTTAGCAGTCAATTATTTACAGCTTTTGAATATGGGCTTTTATTCGGCAGGATTTTGTCAATTGAGCTTTAGTCCTGGAAAAGTTTCAAAGATCTTTAAATAATAAAAAGCAATATCAGAAAAATGATTGCCACATAATAAATTTGATCCATACTTGGTATCATTTTACAACTCGATATAAATAAATGGCAGTGCCATCTATCAATAAACATTAAATATATTTCCAATATAATGAATAAGTGAAACCGGATCTATTCATATATATATATATATATATATATATATATATATATATATATATATATATATATATATATATATATATGTACACTGTAAAAAATATATCTTAAATTTATGTAATTTTACATAGGTTTTAACAGTAAAAATAAGAACATTTTGTAACTTTACTGTGATAATTTACGTAACATTACATTTTTTATGAAAAATTACATTTACTAAACATGTAAAATTACATAAATTTTTTACAGTGTACATACATACCTAAGTATAATATTTTATTTACATTCTGTTCACTAATGCTAATAATATTTCAGTGAATCATTTTAAAACACGATGCCTGCCTACTCGTGTTTTAAAGTGTTATGTAAGGTTACAGTTGTCTCTCTTGCAATAAAAACAACCGACAATCAGATTGTCTCTCTCTCTTGCTCTAGACTATAAAAAAGTTTAATAAAACTTTTCGACATTATACTTTTAAATTGATGTTTACTACAAACTACAAATTTTTATGACGAAAGTGGAAAATAGATGAATGGATGATTTTTTTAAATAAATAATTATTGGAAACTGTTCGGATTCAGAATAACTTTTTATAGTTACAATAATAGTTTTGTTTAAAAATTTGTTTAGTAGTTAAAATTTTCCTATCTTCATCATGAAACAAAATAAGAATATATTTGTATCTTTATTTGAAAAATATTAATAAACAATCATTATTAATTTATCATTTTCTCACTTTACTTTTTTTGTAAAAAAATTGTCTGAATTTATAAAAAAAGAATATCTAGTTACTTTATCATCTAGTAACTTGTTTCTATATTTTGCTTGTTTATTATTTATGTCATTTTTATTATATTTTCCTGATAAAATATAGGTAGAGTATATTGAAACGTCGATATTTAAATAAAATATGTACAAAACTGAATCCTAGTTTTTTTATATAAATAAATACACTATTTAACAGAAGCAAAATATTAATTAAAATACGTACTTTCTTTTAAATAAAATATTCTGCGCTAGTTATCATAAATTAATAAGTTTTGCACAAAACAATTAACCATATTATATTACTTTATCCGTAAACATATTATATGTCTATATATGGTGAAAAATATCTGTAAAAACATTTCACACATAAAATGTTTTCTATTATATACACTTATACAGTATGAATTGTGGTGTGGTCGGGCTTGTGAGCAACCAGGTGTCAGCATCGGTCACTATAGTACACACACACACGCACACACATATAGGTACAGTATACGATCAGCATTTGTTACGGTTCATCACTGAAAATATGTGTAACTGTTTTCAAATTCTTCGCATTGTTGATTCGGTATGCGGGGTCTGCCCGGCCGCCGCGCCACCGCCACCGCCTCGCGACTATTCACTAAAGAAAAATCAGATACCTAACCTAACTTCTCTTGTTTCGTATTCGATGAAAAAAAAAACACTATTATGTATGGAGTGGATGTGGATGTTCGTTAAGGCGAATATAATAAGGAAATATTTTGTTTTGTCTGTTTTATATATAAGATGAATTATGTTATGTTGAAGTCTGGAATTTATATATATATATATATAAATTTTGTCAGATTTTAATCAAATATAGGGAACTGGTCCTGCTTGATCTAAAATCAAACTATATATATATATATATATATATATATATATATATATATATATATATATATATATATATAGGTATATCAAAAAAGTAGATTGATAATAATGTACATGAATGTGTCTAAAATTTCAAAATAATTAAAATTGATAAAGAATGTTCTATTTTAAATTCTTAAAATAATAAAAAAAAAGTTATTTAAAACAATATTGTTTATAACATAGTAAAAAATCTTTCAGAACTCATTTAGGCTGCTTTAGGTTCAAGTTTTGTATTAAAATTTATTTATAAACAACGTTTCGACGAAACTCAACGTCCGTCTTCGTCTTATGACAGTTGCATTGTTTTAAAAGCAATACATATTAGTTAAAACTGAGATTGTAGTACCAATTATTGTGATTGCAAATTATATATACCTATACAAATAAATGTAATAATGAAAAAATATTCTATACTTTGCCAATACTGTTATAGTTCATCCGAAGAACGAAAAACCACAAAAACTCATTAAGTCGTTAACATGACAATAGGATAATAGAATTGAATAGGATTTAGTGTTGTGCGAAAATGGTTTTAAATATTATAGTGTATACAAAATATTTAGGTACAAATTCCCTTAAAATTAATATGGTTTTTTTCTATACTGTTTATGTTTTTTAAACTTCATTTAAACTTCACTGAAGTCTTATACTTTTAGTTTTAAAATATATATTAACATTAACATTCGGATTAGACACTTCCTTACTAATAATTGAAAATATTATTGAACAATACCTTAAAAATATCCTTACAATAACGAAAAAAATGTAATGAAAAAATGTTTTTTTATAACATTTATCTTACGTATTTTTGATCAAAAAGAGACATTGATGTTTTGCTATATAAAATAATAATTATTTATATTAATTTAAAATTAAGAAAATAGATTAATTTATATTTTTATTTTCAGTCAAAATCAAGAGTGAAAGAAGTATACGCACAAACATGTTTGCATTTTTCGCAACAAGGAATGCTAGACACCGATCTATTCGGTTTAGCCCTAATTTGCGGTAAGTTTATTTCAATTTCAATATTTCTTATCTTCATTCACTTATACACAAATAATAAATCAATTAACAATAGTTAAAATATCTATTAGAATATAGGTTATGAAATTTATGTCTTTGTGTTTGTCGATAGCATAATACATAATATATCATAATATGCATTTGTACACACACACACACACACACATATTGTTCAAAGACCAGACAAGATTGTAAAATATTTTAACGATACGATTGTTTGTTGCCTTGACACTAAATTATATCATTGTATGCAACAATATATAGTGTAATTTTACGTTTGTACTTTATGCTTACTTCACAGTTTAGCTATGCGGGTTTAGTTTGATTATTTTAAAAATTAATATGTACAACTTACTGACATACATACTCGTATGTACTCTATAGTACATTTAAAACTGTGAAGTCACTAATATAACGTTGGATAATATTCGTTATGGAAGTAAATTGCTTAATTTTTAAATGTCTACCATGCGAGCACGCGAGTTTGAATCCCGCTTGGTGCATATAGATGTTTGTAGTATAGTTTAAAAATTTAGACCAAATTTGAAATTTACCAAAAATTGTTGCTGGCTAAAAGCTTCTATAGCTATTGCCAATAATATGTTAAAAAAATTAAACAGTGGTATAATTTATTAATGAAGATTACATATTATGAATTAAATTTATGAATTAAATGGAATTTACAATAGAATTTTTATATAGTTCTGCTTATTTCTATCCAGAGACGATTATTTGTGTTTGTGTAGAATCAGTATCATATGATAAATCAATTCAACTCTTTTTAGACGTATTTTAACTTTTTTGATTTTTTTGTTTGAAATGGGCAACAACTTTTACGATCCGTATCTTAAGAATTCAATCAAATATTTTTAATTTATAAAGGGGTCTTATTAAGGACGTTTTAAGTTACTTTATTATGAAAAAATAAATTAAAACTATTTAAAACTGTGCCTGGAATATTGCTGTTCAATAAATTTTTAAATCTCAGTTTTTTTCAAATGGAAACCGCCATTCTTTACTACTTTAATGAACTTTACGTTAAAAAATAGGGTTAGTTCATGTAACATGTCCTAGATCGAAAGTTGATAGATTTTTAATAAAATAGAGAAATATATAATTTGGATACGTTATAATAATTATAAATACATAGGAAACTGTATAAGTATATGTATGATTAAAATTATTGAAAATAAAAGTAACGTTTGTTGTGAGATTTATAATCTTGAAAATTTGAAGAAAATCTTTAATATGTAGAAAATAATAATTTTGTACTTAAAAAGAAATTATAATTCAAATTTTTAACATTGTTTTATTTAAATTTTTGTGTTAAAAATTTGCGTATACTATCAAAATTTTATTACAAACAACTTTTTTAATTACTTTTTTCTATATTTCGGCAAATAATACTTTAATAAAACTAATTTATATTGATTTTTTTATTTATCAGAAATTTTATTTATTTCCAAATTAATCCAAATGCAAACACACATAATTGCTTTATATTTTTCGTTTTAAATTCATAAATTTGCAAATTTTAATATTAAAAAATAATAATTATATTTGCATAATACTTTCATTCTAAATTGGAAAAATGAAATTTAAACGAAAATATGAAATTTTAAAAATCTTACACAAATATTCATTAATTTGTCATTTTTATTAAGCGATAAAAACAACACAAAAAAAAACAATATAAATTATTTGATAAATTTAGCATTAAAATGTAAAATTATCGAAAAATGAATTTATGTGCAATTTTGAAAAGTTTTATGTTTCTTAATTTTTTTCATTTTTATTTTTTAATTTCATTTCCTTCACTTTAATCATATATCATAATATAAATGTAAGTTTTCTTTTTAAAATTTTTTTTTTCTCAAAATAATTTTTTATTGTTTATTGTAGAAAGAAATAGTAAAATTTTGTATTGTTTATTTTAACGATTTTTTAAAAAAAATGAAAATGCAAAATATTGCATATGTTGACCTAAAATTTACCTACAATTTACTGCATGCAATTTATCATGCGCATGCATGTATCTACTCTAATTTTAAACTTTCCAATAGACAATACAATACAGGACCGTATTCAGAAAAAATATATTTGATTCGAATTATATTTAAATACATCTTGCATCTTATATTATTATGTTTTCTTCTTAGAAAGTTGATCTTGTATTAATAATTTTAATTTAATTTGTGGGCTTATGCTGACAAATGTGCTTCTGTAAGTCTTTTTTATTGTATAATTTAAAACAAAATTAATCATTAATCACTGACGCGTCTATTGAATTCAATTAAAAAAGTTGGTAAAATAACTTTATTTTTTTACTTTAGTAAAATGAAAAAAAGCTAAATTTTAGAGTAAATAAATAACTATTAAATATTATCTTAAACTTATCTCAAAATTAGTTTTATGTTTAATCTCAATTTTGATTGCAATTAAACCAACAACAACTAATTAAAATAAAATCATACATTTGTGTTATTTTTTTTTTTATAAATTAGTAATTTAATTCATAATCACTAACTCTGGGTTAAAACATATAACTAATTTCGTGATAAATATAAGTGTGAATGAAAAATGCATTGTTATAAACACTTTGTCATAAATGCAAAAATAAAATTGTAATAAATAAATAAAAACTAATAATTGAAATATTTGCATTCACTTTTGTTGAATCATTTTCTATATAATATAATTTTATTATAAAAATAATCTAGTTCAGTCCATATAAAAATTCATATATTATATTATTTATGTTATAAAGTAATATTTAATAATATTTGTCTCATATTTAAATAAATAATGCATGAGAAAATAGATTTTATAATTTTAAATAAACTTTTTTTTATTTTCTCAGTATAATGATGATCAATCATTATAGGCAATATGTAAAACAAATTATATATACCTATATATATTATTCTAAGATAAATATATTGAGACGTAAGAATTATTTAATAAATTAACATATTATTTATTGTAATAACTATTTTTGCACTTATAATTTAGCTAGGAATGTATTATACATAGAAATTAATGTGGAGTAGACTGTAGTAATTGTGGTTGTTTTTTTTTTTTTGTAATAAGTTCTTGAATTTTAATATATGTATATTAATATGTATTTTATAAAGTGATTATTATAGATAAATTGATTTGTGTAATTAATCAGAAGTAATAAATATTTATGAAACTTTAATAAAGATAAACAATTAAATGTATAAATTTTAATGGAATTTAAATTACATAGTTTTATTAAGACATTTTCTAATGTTTTCATAAATTTTGCAATTATTACTGAATCATAATAATAGTAAATTCGACTAATTGAACAAAGAACAATTATAACTGCTATTTACTTAGTTAAGATGGTTCGGTCATCTTGAGCGAATATCTAATGAACTTTTGGTTAAAAGAATATATGTGAATGATTTTGAAGGACTTTGCTATTGGGCGTCCGGTGAATAAATGGAGTGGTATGATTGAAAGTGTTTTACATGAACGAATGTTTCCAAGTAGTAGGAATAGAGGTATGTAGGCATGTATGAGAGGTGTCATAAATGTGGATGAAGTTGCTTGTCTGGATAGGAATATTTGGAGAAAACTAATTTCGGGATACTAGAAAGAGTTTGTCGATTTTTAATTAATATTTATACAGAACTTAATCCTAAAGCTTTTTTGTTCTGAAAGATTCTGTAATAGAAAAATAATGTATATATGATGAAAGACAAAAGTAAAAAAATGTATTTAGAAATAAATTATAAAAGCACGTTTTTACAAGACAGTTGAAAATACGGGCCTATATTTGTATGTATTTTATTATAATTTGCAAATTTATTGAAAAAATAGTACATTAACTGCAAAAAACTGACAGCATTTTTTGAGATTAAAAAAATTACAAATTTTTTTATAAATAAATCAAAGTACTCTAATACAAAATAAATAATTAAATAGAAAAAATTTAAAAGATAATTACCATATTGTACTATATATGTATGACATCTATAATATGAACAATCTCCATAAGCAATGCCAACTTATAATTATATATTCGAGAACAATTACAAGTTGCACATTTATTTATACCAAGATTGTTCGCAATTCGTTTCATTCAAGACTCAAAGAAAACAGCGACCACGCGACTAAACCATCTGCTACAGATGGCATTGTCATTGCATTTGTATTTATAGCCTTAAATATCTTATTGTATTTCATCTTACGACATCTAACAACAAATATATTCGTGTATTTTGTTTTATTGACACGAATTCCAGTACTTTAAATAACATTTAATTCATTTGAAGAATATTTAACTTATTTTAAATTATTATGTTATGTTTTTCCAATTTTCTATTGATAAAAAGAATTTTCTACGATTAAAATATAATTTGTTAAAGTAAATAACTCGATTTAAATATTATCAAAGCGTCAGAATTTTAAGAAAAATGATTGCCGAAGGCATCTTGGTTCAAATAAGAACATAAAGATCCGAATACATGAGCAAAGTATTTTAATTTTAATAAGTTTTTATTACAAATATGCCTAAGCATTTTTTACAAGTAGTTTCAAAGATAATGCAACATGATTGTTTAGTAATAGATGTAATTAAAGTGAAATTATTATAATCATTAGGTATTAATTACAATTACGGAGAGTTACAGAGCTATTTTAAATAAAATTTAAATGTATAATTGCGATAATTTGTTCTAGATAACGCGTCTTGAATTACAATGTTAAACTTAACAATTTAACTTTTTTTTTTTCTGTATGATTTATAAATATGTTAATTATGTCTGAGAAAAATGGTAGATTACGTTTTCAAATAGTTGATTTAAAGTGAAATGTTTTTAACTTCATTCTTTTTCATTTGAGTTTGATAATAAAATATTGGATATATAAACAAATATTATTGATTTATATACATTTATAAAATTTAAAAAAAAGCTATAATTGAATTGTTTTTTACACTTCGACAAAGATTGAAATTGCATCACTTTTGTTAATTATTTATTATGAGAATATGCAGATTTAAAATGATAAATTTTTGTAATAACATTTATTTATCTATTTTTAATTTTTTTCTTGAAATATTAATTTATGAAAGTCTGCCATTTACTTTTCAGTGGCCTAAGCTTTCTTGTCTTTCCCGGCTCATTGGAAACTTACTGAAGCTTTTATATATTATATAATGAACTCTAATTTTCTTGTGAGATAAAATTATTGACTCATACTACAAGCTAGGTTTTAAAATTGATTTTAACTAATACCGATTCTAAGATGCCATAAATGCAGGACTAAACATTATAAATTTCAAACATTTTCAATTTTAGAATTTATAAATTTTTTTGGACTGGTATGCCTTGGTCGATCTATCTTCGTCGCAGACGTTTCGTAGATGGCATCCTCAGTGCTTGGTGATTGAATGACAGTTTCTGCTCTGCAATCTAATATATATACCTATACCCCCACCATCCTCTACAGGTGCCGTTCCGCCATTAGCTGGTCTGGATAGCCTTGCCAATTGGAAACTGTTATTCAGTCACTAGGCACTGAGGATGCCATCTACGATGTCAGGCGACGAGAATAAATTGACCACGGCATCCCAGCCCAGAAAATTCTATTAATTCAATGGATATCAGCCGTGAAAGCCTGAAGATTGCTATTAAATTTTAGATTTAAAACACTAAAAACCGAGCTTGTAGTACCAGCCGTTGTAATTACTAAATTATTTAAAAAAACTTTTATCAAATCTAAAACTTTTTGTGAATTTTGATACATTTTGTGTAATTTAAAACATTTTCCATTGTGTGTAATTTAAGTCGCTATTACATGTCTCTTGTCAATTTAAGCCAAACTTTTTAGGATGAGGCTATTTATACATATGGTATGTATACGCAATTGGCTATTTATACATACTAAAAAAAAAAAAACCTAAACCAACCTACTAACCTAACCTACCCTAAATAGCCAATTACGTAAAAATACTGTATGTATAAATAGCCAATTGCGTATACATACCGTATGTATAAATAGCCACTTTCAACTTTTTAAGTAGTAAAGAAATTTAATAATATTTAGTTTTGGTTTTTTATTATATTTTGTAGTACTACATGTACATGTACATCTTTCAATCAAATCGAAGTACGTATTATAATATATATGTATTTTTAGATCTATATATACATGCCTATATTAAAATTAATGATATACATATGTATCTAAAATTTTCAACATTATTTTGACAATATTGAATTTATTTGCATCAGTACAAAACTTATATCTATTGGTACCTAAAACTTAATCAAAATTAATTATTCAACTGCTTTGCAATCAAAGCCCATTCCTTTCGATCAATAGACCCAAATCCAAAATCGAAAAATAAAGCCTGAGAAAAAAAAAACATCTTCGAAAACCACAAAACAACAAGGGCATTCTCTGATTGAAACCCAACATTGTGACGCGGACTGTACCCGGTCGGTCACATTCCAACGCGCTACTCGCGGTATACAAATGATTGCGTCTCTATACCCCTTTGCCCCACCCTGGTTCCCCTTCGTGGAACCATACTATCGAAGCAGCATGCAGCCTAAGGCCCTAATTCATCGCGGCTACCTGTCTTTAGCCGCGACAATATATTGTTTTTTTGCTCTCGCGTAGAGAGGAGATCGTTCGGTTTTCTTTCTTGCTCGCCTATAGGAGTCGCTCCGGTACTGATATGGTACGTATAAGATGTATGGCTCTCTTGGAACATTCGATGCTTTTTTCATGAAATTTTTTCGTCGATTTTGTTTTTGTTTTTGTTTTTATGATTGATGGTGAAGAGATGTTTTACCGAGGGGATGCGAGGAGTCTGAGATATTTAGTGGAATTTTTCTTATAATTGTTTTTTAAATTTTTCTTAGAGAATTGTATTTGATATAATACTTTTTAACCCTTCGTACCCACACTTATATTTTTGTTACTCGCAACACACACAGGGGTGTACTACACCCCACACAAATATCAGGCCACAAAATATTAGAAATTAGATAAAATTTCAGAATAACCATATGTTTTTATTCAGTAGACTTGTTTTTAACAAGTGTAATTTATATTTAATAAAATAAATAAAAATACATGATGTTCAAAAGGTTTTATTTATATCATCTTAAAACAAAACAAATAAAAACAGGTTCTCAAAATATTACATGTAATAGCAATTAAAAACAAACATAAAACCAAACTAATGGGTACAATAATATAAAAAATAATTGTAAATTCTAATTATATAAATTTTTTATTAATATGAACATTTAGTGACGTTAGCCAAACAACGAAACTTATTGAATTTTTAGTCAGCGCAATCGGTACAAATCATTGCTCTGTGTTCGTCACACATAGACAAATGGCAAATTTTACATACATTTTTGGACTTACTGTCTTTGGTCTGCTGTATGCACAAACATGAAAATAAATATCTTATAATTACTTGTTCCTGCAAATTATATTACTGTAAAATTTAATACTTTATTCTTTATCTGTACAAAATATTTTGGAAATACAATGAGTCTGTTAACTGTGCGCGCAAATAACTATAATAAGTAAAATTAAAATTTTAAAATTTAGTAATACATATTAATACAACTAACCTGTGTGAAAAATAATTGTCAAAAAAAAACACTAGAATAAAATATACAACGCAAAGCACACACTGGGGTGTAATATACCCCAATGTATTTTGTCAGGCTCGTAAATTGGGTACCATGTATGCATTGAGCTCGAAAAAACGGCTGTAAGAAGTAAGGACTATTAACTTTATTTACACCTTTGTACCATACATTTTTATCGAAAGATAAAAAAGAAACAGTAGAAAACATTTTTGTTGGGGTATGTCACACCCCAGTGTGGGTACGAAGGGTTAATGCGGATAATAATTTTGAGGTTAGGTTAGGTTAGGTTAGGTTAGGTTAGGTTAAGTATAATTTTAATATAATTTCAATTTTTTTTTAATTAAAACTTAGATACTTAAAAAAATTATACATACATTCATACACAGTCACGTCATGTACTCAAAAGAGTGTGGCACAAATTCATTCCACTATCCCGAAATTAATTTACTCCAAGCTTTCCTATCTAGACAAGCAACTCTAGCTTCATTCACATTTATGATACTTCTCATACATGCTCTTCTATTCCTACTACTTGGAAACTTTCGCTCATGGAAAACACAACCATACCTATATACTCATATATTCTTTTAATCAAATGTTCATTAGACATTCGCTCAAGATGATCGAATTATCTTAACTGATTAACGCTAATTGTTGCAATTAAATTTTTTTTCAATTTTACACTAATCATACACAAATCTATTTCGTACGCAGTTACTTCTAGTTAAACCACATGCGCCATCGTAAAAATCTCATTTCCACAGAAATAAAACCTATATTCCATTTCAATTAAGTAACGAACTTGCTAAGTTTTAGTAACGACTCTAACATCCATAACTAATAGAAACAAATGTAAGAACTGTCATTTTTACTTTTTATTTACTTATGCCCGTATACATAAACATTTTCATTAAAAATAACGGTTCGTTAAAATGAAAATTCTTGGATCTCGTAAGAAATTTCGTTGCTATAATACAGGGGTGGGCACACATGAGGCCTAAGGAAGCCGCAATCCGATTTTTAATATTCTATAAAGAGCCATACACAAATTAATTTTTTTTATTTAATATAATTGTATATTTTCACAAGTCACAATATAAAAACGTAGAAAAAATAGCACTGAATTCTTACTGTCGCTCTTCAACGTGCGGACTGGCTAATACGGTTTGTACGCAAGCGCACTACAAACAGCTCATCAGGGAAACAATAGCTTTGTTCGTGGAACAAATCCCGAACTAGTTCCGAACAAGTAAATTTGATCGTTCGCGGTAAGAAAATTACATGTTCTGAACAAAAAGTTCTGCGTTCGCGGAACACATTTATTTCATTCCCAGGATTTTATCAAGAATTTCTGATCCGCACATGCGCACTGACATTGTATGATCGCGAAAGTTTACCAGCAATAGTTTACACGTCAATTTAGAACGTTTTATGTTAGATTTGTGTTTGAAAAGGACAAGTTAATGCACGGAATAAACAAGAACAGCTGATATCTAAAATGAAATTTATCAATTAACGGGATCGGAACTCTATGATCGAACAATTCAATTAAAAGTAATGTTCATTTAACGTTCGCGGAAATATAAAATTCTGAATAAATTCAGAATCGGACATGCGCTTTGGATTGATCCTAAAGACGTTCCGAACAGGTTCCGAATTAATTCGGAATTACTACCGCGAACAAAGCTAATAAAACTATGGGTCGTAAATATATCACCCATCCTCTAAAAGTTTAATGGGAGCCGCACTTGACTCACTGAAGAGCCGCATGCGGCTCTCGGAGCCGCATTTGCCCACCGTTTCCTACGGAATCTAAGAATTTTCATTTTAACGAACCGTTATTTTTAACAACTTTGTTACAGAATTTGGGGTGATTATTAACATTGCTTTATCTTAACTACTTATTTCTAAATTTCCATTAAATTGCTGAAGTATTTTTTAAACTGGAATAAATAAATCGAAAACTTGCAATTAATTAATGTACAATATAAACAAAATTGATTTTAGGGGATGTAGCTAAAATGTTTTGTTTAAGCAGTGGACATTTATCCCTTATTATATATTGCATGTGCCTCACGTTTTTCCGTTTTAAATCTTACAAGTATTGTCATAGCTATTAAAATTTCACAATCATAAATTTTCAGGACAATTTGTATGGGGTTTTATAAAATCGGTATGGGGTTTATAAATCTGTATGGGGCTTGGATACTTTTTAGTCCGTTTTAAAAACGTGGTATATAGGTATATATTTTATTATTATTTAAATAATTATTATAATTTATTTTGAATTGAATTAAATATTAATTTTATCAAATGCAAAAATATTGTGTGAAACTATGTTTTTTATTGGATTTAAACATATATGCTTTTTTATATAAAAAATTTTGTTAACCAACTCGAGGGGTAAATCACTGACAAAATTTTATATACTGACTTTTGACTTTTGATGATTTTTTATAAACCACTGATGACTTTTGTGACTACATAACTTTTCTAGTGACTTTTGTGACTATATAACATTTTCTTTGACTATGTGAGTTTTTTCTTTGACTGTATGACTTTTTACTATAGTTGTTATAACTTTTTAAATTATAATTGTGATAAAAACAATAATAGTAATAACAATTTTATATGATTTATTTTATTAATATAATATATTACATATAATATGGTCCAAATAAATACACAAATAAACAAATTTCAATAAAAAAAATATAACACTGACAACCAAAATTAACAAATTAACAATAATTCTTTGTGTAGAAAAAATAATTTAACTTAATATACGTTTAAGATTTTTATATTTTTCTTTTATTTTATATAAATCGTGTATTTTTAATTTAAAAGAACATAACCCTATTAAATTTGCTGGTCTATACGGGTTCATAAAAAATATAAGTATGAAGAAGATTTTGAAGAGTGCAATTCGCCTGACTATATGACTTTTGCTTGACTATACTGACTAATCTGACACTATATATATATATATATATATATATATATATATATATATATATATATATATATATATACAGGGTGTTCGTTCGCTTGGTTGATATAGGGCAATAACATGGAATTTCGATAATATGCAGAATACTACTTTCTGAAGTAAAATTCGGAGAAATACTTAGAATACTTTTCGATAGGGAATAAAAAGTTCTATAATTTGGTTCTACATTTAACTTGCTAGCATGTGCCGTTTGGGCGCTAGAATTTTTTTTAAATGTTTTTTAGAATTTTCAATAATGTTTTCTGCTAAATCAGTACGAGTAAAAGAAAAAAGTTACTTAGCTATTATGTAGCTAATTTTTTTCTCTATTTTACTGAATTTTTTCAGATTTTTTTGAGCAAATTTGAAAAAAAGTTATATTTTAAAAAAATTCAAAATAAGACTTTTTTCAAAATTTCCTCAAAAAAATCTGAAAAAAAATCAGTAAAATAGAAAAAAAAAATTAGCTACATAATAACTAAGTAACTTTTTTTTCTAACTTATACTGATTTAGCAAGAAAAATTATTGAAAATTCTAAAAAACATTTTAAAAAAAATTCTAGCGCTCAAACGGCACATGCTAGCAAGTTAAAAGTAGAACCAAATTATAGAATTTTTTATTCCCTATCGAAAAGTATTCTAAGTATTTCTCCGAATTTTACTTCAGAAAGTAGTATTCTGCATATTATCGAAATCCCATGTTATTGCCCTATATCAACCAAGCGAACGAACATCCTGTATATATATATAATAATAATAATCTGACTATTTTGACATTTCAGTGACTATGTTGAGTTTTTTGAACACCGACTAATGAAGTGAGTTACCCCTTGCCAGAATCACACCGGCCTCGCGCGTGCCGGATAAAATGTATTTACTGTACATATACATAATTATTTGACTATTCGTACTTATCATTGCATATAATGTACTGTACAGTACTTTAGAAATATTAAAGTTATTCTTGGTTATAAAATATAATTTTTTAAGTAAAAATTATGTTGTTATTTCCTCCATGCAGAAAATAAAGAAATATAATAAATATCTATACTTATACCAGTCATACATTAGCAATAAATTACATGTAATTACTATTTTACGAATTACATAATTTAAAACAACTTATAACACAACGTACAAATCACATAAACTTTAATTGAAAAAGAATAATTTCCATTCTGGCATTTATTTCTATGTTCTATCTGAAAATAAAATCCAGCAGAGTGTATGGGCGACATTATAAAAATCCATCTATACAATATAATTTAATTGTCTATTACACCAGATTTGAAAAGTCGCACTTACATACAATTTCAAACATGCAATAGCTAAACGAAAAGTAACTGTAAACTTCGCGGTATTCAGAAACGCTGACTATGAACCATACTTATTAACTAGAATTATGATATGATGCGCGTAGGTAGTAGTTTATTTCCTTTACAGTGAAAGTTTATTCTATACTTACGGTATTCAAATATTTTTTAGCATTCCAACTACTGCAAAAATAAAAAAAAACGACTAGCTATTATTATGTTATTCGTTGCTACATTTAAAAATTACAACGTAGTACTACTAAATAAATTGTATATTTTATTTAAACGGAAACTGTAATAAATGTTTTGTTGTTCTTACTGTGATGTAATTTTGAGATAATGCGTATTTTTCTTCTAACAGTATTTTTTTAATTATACTGTGTAATATGATATTAATCAGTAATTTTTGTGTTTGTTTTAATTGTATATATGATAAATATGAAAATTAGCATATTTCTGAATATACAAAAAGAAAAATACATGTTGCATCTCAATCGTAAAATTTTACAGTTCATAAACGGGGCAATTTCATGATTGAAGTGTAATTTAAAATTTATTCGCTATACTTTTAAAAAGTTATTAAAAATGTTGATTTAGTAGGGAAGTATTCGGTTTATTTCCTCTTTTTAAATGTGACGTAACTGCAAGTTTACCAGTATACATATATGTGTTTGTTAACCAGTGAAATCATAAATATTTTATATTTCTGATATATTAAAGACATACGTATCTTGTATATTATTGTTATACTGCAGCATACTGTATAGTATAGTAGACAATCTGTTTGTTTCTTATTCTACAAACAACTTTATCACTTCTTCCTTACAATTTTTTTCACACTTTTACTAAGATATAATAATCAGATGAAGATTGTTTAAAAGAAGTTATGGTCAATTAAATCGAATTTAGTTAATTAATTTTTAGCATTCTAATGATCGATATGTGAATAACACTCTTTTTCAAATGTAGTGTTATTGGGATATTTTGAAAAAAAAATATGTATGGGAAAAATTGGCGTTTTTTTTTACAATGAATCGTAGAATTCACAAAAATAAATTAAGTAAAAAAGATTAAAATAAACATAAAACAAATAAATATCTCTGAAATATAATACTGTAAAAATTGTAAACGAATACGTGTAAGAAATTCCACATTTTGCTGTAACGTTTTCAGGAACAAAATAAATTTCAGCTACAAGAAAAAGAAATAAAAAAAAAATCTGTTGTATATTGTCGACAAAACGACAACAAAATTATGTTCGTTCATAATATTCGTTGTTAGCATTTATTGTACATTCGTATACGAAATACAACGTGAATTTATTATTATTGCATTTTACGCTAAGTCTGACCTTGAGCGAGGCTGCTTGGCCAACTATACGCATGCGCACAAACTAGTGCTTTTTTTCCCTGAGATTCTTCTTTCTCTTATTCTTCAGTCCGATTGGCCATTACGTTCCTCCGGTTAGGTTATGTTTATGTGTTTTGTAGGTGTTTTTCTACAAGAATTCTGATGTTTTCGCAAATTCCACAGCTTGCTTTCTTCGTGTGCTAAGTTTGTTTGTTGTTTGTTTACTACGGTTAAGGTTAAAAACATTTATTTTAACTTTTAAATACGAAATGCTGTAGGAGGTTGATTGTAACAATTGTTTTTGAATTTAAATGCCATGAAATTTTTATTTGTTAAGAAACGTTTAATCGCTAAAATATGTGTATTGTTTTGGCTAAGATTAATTAAATTGTAATATTTCATTACTTTTATGATTATTTTTAAATTGCTTATTATTATTTTTAAAGGTTATTCTAATTTAGGCAACCTATATTACAGATATTCAATGTGGGATTGCATGTACTATGTTAAGAAATAAAATAAATTGATTTTGTTATCTCACACATATGATATATCAGAAAAAAGTTTTCTATTTAAGATTAGTAAAAAAAATGATATTTATATATCAAGTATATTAATAAATTATTATTATTATTTAAAAATATTCAGACTGAATTATATAACTACATAAATGGTTAAAATATAATTTACGGTAGAACTTGTATAGAAGATTGTATCTGGACGAAAGAACGAAAAATTTGTAAACAAAAACTTATCTATTGAGAGTACATCTACCCAGATTATCAGTGGTTAAAAAAGCCGGTACATTTTGTAGTATGGTCACTGCAACAAGTATATTTTGTATTACATTGAAATATTTAAATTAATCGAAGATAATACTTTTAGAGCTAATACTGAACTGAGTTGTTAGTGTAGGACTCTTTACAAGTTTTATTATAATTTATGTACATATGATTATTTACTTTAATCTATATTCTGTACATTAGTAAATGGTATATGAACTGAGTTGTTAGTGTAGGACTCTTTACAAGTTTTATTATAATTTATGTACATATGTTTATTTACTTTAATCTATACATTAGTAAATGGTATATAAGCAAGTTTTGTTGATAATATAAGTGCATGTATCAATTATTCAAAGTACTATAAGTTATCATTTTTATTACGTTTACGTAGATTTATAAAAAAAATAAATAAATACTGAGAATTTGCCAAGTTAAATGAATTAGTAAAAATTGATAAAAATATAGACTTTTGACGTGGAAAATGATAATTTTATCGTAGAATGTTTATTTATTTATTTTGTCGCAGTTAACTCCGTTATTTTTATGACATTTCTAATCAGAACTATCTTTTTACTTCTACAATTAAATAAAATATATTTAATATTGCCAATATATTTATAACGCATAAATTTAAACGGAATGTTTATAGCGATACTGTAAGTATTAAAATATGTAATTTTAGATAACTACATATTTGAGTTATCATATAATAATATTTTATGAAAAATTAGTGAAAAAATGAAGGACGTATCAATATATACTTATTAAATACAATGTTACTTATTTATGTACAAATATATTTTAAATAATTATCAGAATTTTCATTAAATAGGAAAATGAAAAAAGTTATTTAAAAATTTATTTCAAATAAACATAGCACATTAAATTTAAAATAATTAAATTAAAGCTAATAAAAGTATATATCTATGTAGTTTTTTGACAAATGCTAAATGTACACCTATAGAAATCTAAATAGTTTAATTGCATAGCAACAAAATAATACTTTATTAGTAATATCTCTTTATTATCTACGTCAATTGTTTTGCTGCCATTTATTTATACAAGGCATTAATAAATACATGAAACCGTTTTATCGTTTTGACTGGTGTCAACGATAATTTTATTTGTTTAGATCAGAGGTTGACAAACTTTTTTCGTCGAGGGCCATATGGATATCTGTGAGGTATCTAGCGGGCCGCAAAATGCAAAAAAAAAAACTAAATACTGAATGTTATTTTCACACAAAAGTACATTAATTATTCATATATTTATGTATGTTTAAATTTGTATGCCTACGGCATTAATTTACGTTACGGGCCACAGTTTGCTCACCCCTAGTTTAGATTATATGTAATTTTTTTATCAGATACTAGATAACTTCAAATAGCTTTTAATCACCACTTCAGTTTCAAAATGACTATGCGTTAGTTTCAATTTGTTGCCATAAGGGTAGTAGTTTGTAGCTAGTAGCTCCCTTACAAAATATACTTTTTACGAGAGTATAAAAGTTATTTGGATTTCCACAAACTATAATTATTTTTGCGTCAACAATTTAAAACTATCCTAGTATCGCAGGGTCATAAAAACACCTATTTTGTTTCATTACATTAAGGCTCATTCATAGTTCGGGTTTCAGTTTTATCTTTATGTAGGAATACACAAGAAAATGTACATACATTTACACAAGAATTAAGCTTTCACAGTTTACTAAGGCTCATTTATTGTAAAATTTGGCAGTGTATTTACTCTCTTTAGTTTAATTTTAGGCTCCATACCAGTAAAATTTTAAAATGGGCCTTCCTAAATATACACATTTCGTGAAAAGAGCTTTCTTTAAAACATCACTATGGTATGGTAGCTACATAATTTTTGTCATGAAATCAAAACGAGATATTCACATTCTATAAAAAGCAGTAAATAGATTTGTCAGATAACTATATTTTGGCTCAAACAAAATATCACGGCTCTCGTTGTATGAGCAATAGGAAACAAATAAAATAGTCAATATTTTTTAACAATTTTTTTTCCAAACATATTTCTGAACATAACAATTTGTAGTAGAATCATTTAATAGTAGTATTTTATTTATTTATTACACTGTAAAAAAATATAGCGAAATTACAGAGTGGTAAAATTTTACTATAAATAATCTGTAATTTTATTTTACCATAAATATTCTATATTTCTATCTCAAAATTTTGTAATTTTTACGTAATTTATAATAATCGCATAAAGTAAGTAAAAATGACTTAATAAGTATGTAAAATTGTTTACTTTTTGCAAATTGCATCACATACATGTAGAATTACATTTTGTTGGTATAACTTCTTAAATTATGTAAAATTACAGATTGCAAATTAATATCTGTAATAATTCATCAAAATAATGAGACTTAGTACATATTTTGTATAATAATAATTATAAAATATTTTAAGTGTATTTCATTTATTTCAAAATACATCTTTTATGAAAATTTCCAAATGTATATATGTAATTATACCAATAATAATATTACAGAACTAAACAAATTTTACTTATTTATGGAAAATTCTTGACAGCAACTTTACTGAAGGTCTGTAAATTTACTAAAAGAGATTTTACTAAAAAAAAAACTGTAATATTACATATACAGGGTGATTTGTAAATAATTGGAAATATTTTAACTGGAGTATCCTGGGCTCAGAATATGAAGATTTGACCCAAAACACTTAGATAAAATGTGGCTCCTTACTGAGCTACAGGGTGTTTTATTTAAAAATTTAAAAACGATTTTTGCCCAGTACTTAAAAACTATTTGACGTATCCTTATCATACTTGGCAGAAAGTGTAGGTACCGTACACCATACTAAATTATGTTAAACAAAAGTTTCTGGCTAGTGCCAGTGGCGTACAACAGGGGCAAGTGAGAGGTTGATCCTTCCTAAATTCTACGCCACTGGCGGAATTGTCATTTTAGCACAATTTTTCGATTCTCCAATACTTTCTGTGTAAAAAACATACTCTTTTTTCGTAACGATAAAGTCACTATTTTTCGAGATATTTAAAGTTAAACATAAGCTGCACCCTTGGGATTTTTTCAAAATTTGCTCAAAAAAATCTGAAAAAATTCAGTATAATAGAGAAGAAAATTACCTACATAATAACTAAGTAACTTTTTTCTCTAACTTATTCTGGTTTGGCAGGAAAAATTATTGAAAATAAAAAATTAAAATGCAAAAAATATTAATTTTTATTAATTTTTCCTGCCAAACCAGAATGAGTTAGAGAAAAAAGTTACTTAGTTATTATGTAGCTAATTTTTTTCTCTATTTTACTCAATTATTTCAGAATTTTTTGAGCAAATTTTGAAAAAATCCCAAGGGTGCAGCTTATGTTTAACTTTAAATATCTCGAAAAATAGTGACTTTATCGTTACGAAGAAAGAGTATGTTTTTTACACAGAAAGTGTTGGAGAATCGAAAAATTGTGCTAAAATGACAATTCCGCCAGTGGCGTAGAATTTAGGAAGGATCAACCTCTCACTTGCCCCTGTTGTACGCCACTGGCACTAGCCAGAAACTTTTGTTTAACATAATTTAGTATGGTGTACGGTACCTACACTTTCTGCCAAGTATGATAAGGATACGTCAAATAGTTTTTAAGTACTGGGCAAAAATCGTTTTTAAATTTTTAAATAAAACACCCTGTAGCTCAGTAAGGAGCCACATTTTATCTAAGTGTTTTGGGTCAAATCTTCATATTCTGAGCCCAGGATACTCCAGTTAAAATATTTCCAATTAATTACAAATCACCCTGTATATGTATTTGTTTGTAATAGATCTGATATTATATATTTTTAAACAATTATGTAAAATTACAGCAGTTGAATAATTATACCTAGAAGTACTGGGCATCATAGTGTCTCATGGTTTGTAGGTAAAATTACATAATTTTTTTTTAAAGTGTAAGGTTTTTTAGTGTTTGTCATTTTGGTTTATAGGCCTTTTTGATTGGCAGGCCCTTGTCGTATTGTGTTGTATCTTGTATTACTAGTAGTTTTTATTCAAACTGCATATCGCTTATGAAAACACACTACACATTTGCGGTTTTAGTTTTAACAGTTTGAGATTTTCAATGTTTTATAAAAAAATTTGCTGCATTGTGTTCTCATAATCTAGTACATAGTTCGGTTCAGAAGCACATAATATAACGCTAGAATGGAGTAAAATATATACTTTGAATGAGGAGATTTTACTGGTATAAGAAATACACATAAAATAATTATCGCAGTGACAAAAGTATGTAATGTCGCAAACATGTATCATATCCCTGTTGCGATTTATGGTGGTGGCTTCAATGTCCGATGACGAGAGTACCCTAGCGGGCGTCTATACCAAGTGGCGTCGATTGAACGCGTCGTTTGGAATGCGGTCCGGCTCTTGCTGCATGCTGCGCTGCGCTGCGCACTGTGGCATGCGGTGGCTGGCAGCATTCCTCGCCGAGAGATTGGTACAGTCCCGGACTGAAGTCAGTGGACATTGTGGCCATCATGGGCTTCCATAACTTTCGATAGATTCAATGGATTTTTCCTCTCAACTTAAAATTAATTTTGATTTTAAAATAGGAGTTTTGTATCGAAAATTTTAGTGATACTATTATTATTTTAGAAATACAATTAATGTGGTGTACAGATAAAAAAAATTAAATAATTTTCAACTTATTTTATTAAATAAAATATTTGAAATAAAATATTTTAATGAAATTGTTAACTTTTGGGTTTAAATTATGGAGCCGGTTATATAAAACCTTGTTAAATACATATCAACTTAATAATGTGATTAAGCTGTTCAACTGACCAATTATTGAAGAACTTTGAATATTTAACAATAATTAATAAGTTTTATGCAACTGGCCATTAATCTTGCAATCGGTATGTTAAATTAGAAAAAATAAATAAATATACATATCTTAATATATGTTTAATTAATAAATTAATAAACGTAAATGTTATTTTTTGAATTAGATGCATTATTTAATATAATGAAGAAGTGATAATTACAATAGATAATAGGGTACAAACTTTTGAAAAAATGAATGAAAAGGGCATAAAATTATTTTCAATCGAATCGTATTAAAAGTTATTGTAATTTGTTTTAATACAATTGGTTATCAATCACTTAAACTGTGTTGATGCAACCGGCTTTTAGAAAATTCAAAAAATTATAAGTATATATATATATATATATACAGTAGAACCTCGATTATCCGGGCCAGCCGGGACCGAGCCTTCGCCGGATAATTGAAAACACGGATAATCCAAAGACCTCATTTTTATTTTTTTTAATAATTTATTCAGACAAATACATGTGTCAAACGAATGTCTGTTTACGTTTAACTAACAAGTCGGTCGGCAGTTGGCGAAAATAATAAGTAAACACATAAACGGAGGATTTCTCGAGCCGAACTCGGGTATTCCCCGATGCGAACGTCTAAACAGTGCAGCCACGGTCAGCAACGGATAATCCGCGCACGGATGACATTTTAAAAATGCCGCACGAAGAATCCGCCGCCCGGATAATGCGCGCACGGATAATCGGGGTTCTACTGTACAGTAGAACCTCGATTATCCGGGCCAGCCGGGACCGAGCCTTCGCCGGATAATCGAAAACACGGATAATCCAAAGACCTCATTTTTATTTTTTTTAATAATTTATTCAGACAAATACATGTGTCAAACGAATGTCAGTTTACGTTTAACTAACGAGTCGGTCGGCAGTTGGCGAAAATAATAAGTAAACACATAAACGGAGGATTTCTCGAGCCGAACTCGGGTATTCCCCGATGCGAACGTCTAAACGGTGCAGCCACGGTCAGCAACGGATAATCCGCGCACGGATGACATTTTAAAAATGCCGTACGAAGAATCCGCCGCCCGGATAATGCGCGCACGGATAATCGGGGTTCTACTGTATATATATTTAAACAAAATCGCATAAAATAATTGACAGTACTGTATTAAACTTTACAAAACAATGTTGATGTTCTATATAATATTATACTAGAATGCATTTTTAAATATATGACAATATCAGTTTCTTCTTTGTATTAAAATAAAAGTTATGGATTAATTTTGGTGACTCCTGTAAGACCAGTAACGTTATAGAATATTTTGTTATTTTGTAAGAAATGAATAATTCAATTTACCAGAAAAAGTTAAAACATTCTGTACCGCCGCGCCGTATGTCTTAGGTGAGAGTGATTAGAATCTATTAGTTTGATATTAAAAAAAAATTATCATAATTTTTGGTCAATTTTTACACTCTGATACAGGCTGTAATAGAAAAGGAAATATTAAACTTGAGACGAAAATGTTGCATTTTTGTATGCTTATTTTATTGACAAAATGCGCGAAAGTTATTTTGTTTTTAGTTGTTTACTAGACACTAGAGAATAATCTGCCTAATCAGAATGTGCCACAAATAAATTATAAATATGTCAAAGCAAAGTGAAGAAGGTTACTAAGTTATGGTGACAGTCCTATTATTTTTTTTTGTATTGAGAATCATTTGTCTTTTCTGATTAATTGCCCAATTTGTTTACACAATTTCGAACATTGCTTCACTAAAATTCATTGTAATTTATTTTAACTTTTTTGTTGTGATTGTATCTACAAGACAAAGATCTTCTAATTTTCAAAATTCAATTTGCAAAAAAAAAAACTTTACAAGAATTTATTAACATTGATAAAAAGATTTTAGTTTGTACAATAAATATTACATTTATATACCTATACTAAAATAATCATTTTGTCAACATATTTTTTTTTCTTTTCCGAAAAATGTACGAAGTGCTAAAACAATACTTAATTAATGGTATTCAATAATATAAATGTTTAATTAATTGATAATACTTTATGCATTTGAAATGTAATACTAAAATCATGTGTAATATATTATTAAATAATTGACATTTTGTTTTGCATATTTAACTGATTAACATACATATTTATTATTGACGATGAAAATGGTTAAATTGTTATTAATTGTTTAAGTGAAAATTTAATTTTAACATCATAATATTTTTATTCTTCGTACATAAATTAATAATAAATATTTGTTAGTTATAATGTTAGAAATATAACACAAGTATGTATTCATTTATCTTTTGCAATAATTTTACGTAAGTTTTCATAACTATTCGCTCGCAAATGTTTAGTATTTATCGACAAATGTTTCTTAATACTTATTCAACTTACACAATATTTCTTCTTTTTCTAAAATAAATGAGACGGAATTTAAATTGTTTCATTTTGCAAAACGCTTTAGGAAATAATCTATTACGTTTCTAATGGATTAAATATTATATTTAAAATAAATTTTTATCCATTTCAATGTTTTTTTTTATATATATAGAAAACAAGAATATTACTGTGTTAATAATTTATTTGGAATTTCATTTTTAGTTTCTCTTTGACTATGTACATTTAATTAAAACTAAATTTATATATGTTAATTTAAATATTTGTTAAAAATTTACGTAAGATTGATTTTGTATGAATTTATTTAGCTTTTTTTTATAATACATTTTAATTTTTTATTAGACTTTTATTTATTGTTAAATTTATTTTGTTAAATATATCACTTACTCTAGTATAATAGGTACTTATTTTTTTTTATGTTCCCATTAGTTATTCTAGGAATAATCTATTCTATCAACATTAAAAGATTAATTTGAACTGAATTTATTCTCGAGTTAGTAGTTAATTTCTGTTTATTATAGGTTTAAAATGTGTAATAAGCAATTTAATTTGTGTAGATGTATATTAAACTTAATATTAACAAAAACCTCTTCTAAAAATAGTTTTAAATATGAAGTAATATTACTAGTAAAAATTAGAATCTATAAATAAATATAAACTTAAAAAATTCTATTATAGTGAAATATGTTTCAAAATTCATTATATTAAAATAAAATACTTTTAGGTTGTAGTTCAGTATTATTTTTTATTAATAATCGACGTTTCGACGTACTCAACGTACGTCTTCATCAGGAAAAAAGTCGTTTTTATTTAAAAAAGAAATTGTTAAAAAGTATGCTATCTGCTTTTGCCTGAAAATTCTAAGTGTTAACACATAAATACCAATTAAATTTAACTACCTAACAAAGTGGTATTTAATTTTTATTGCAACTTGAAACTTATTATTATTATTATTTCATTAAAAGATAAATACGTATATAAATAATACAAATTTACTAGTAATAAATGTGTAAATGTATTTGCAAAAAAAAATGTCAAATATATTTAAGCGATTCATAGAAGAGTTATTAATATTTGTTAATACATTATTTTTATCTACAAGTAGAGATTGTATTGTTATGTAATCTTGCAATTTGTATTTTGCTAAAATGAATGCCACTGAATGAAAATAGAATGAAATATAATGTTAAGAGTCAGTTGGTGTACGTGGACGTGAAGAAGGTAATGATGAATTGTTATTTTTCGTTCCAGATGGAGAATATTTGTTCGCGGAACCCGAGAGCAAGCTGTCCAAGTACGCCCCGAAGAGCTGGCGCTCCTCCCACACCCATGTAAGTACTCCTAACAAACATATTTCTTTACGTAGTGTAATGTACGTATTTCGCTTATTTTGTATTCTTGTATTAGTATAAGGTGTTCAAATATTTATCAACTTAATAAAAATGTAAAATTATACTGTGGCAAGATTGAGATACTTTTGCAGTCACTGATACTTTCCCTAATAAGTGTTTCATAAATACTACCAAATGCAAACATAAATTTTAAGAAAATATTGTTACCAAAAGTTTAAAACATTTAAGTTTTATTTATTTCTTTGTATTAAAATATCAAACAAAAAGTCAATAATTAACATAGGGCAGATATTTTAATTATAGGACTTTAAATTACAAATTAAAATCTTTTTCTTATCTCAGTAGTTTATTTTGATGTATTTAAGTTATCAAATAATGCATTATTTTCAAAATTTGTTGAATGTATGGAATGTTAAAAATAATTTTAAAACTTTTATGTAATATATATTTTAGCAGTTTAGCACTTAGAAGCAACATTTTTTTTATACTAAATAATTGCAATTTTGTAGTATCTTATAAAATATATTCACATTAATAATATAATAATAAAATTTGTGTAAAAATTTGCTAATTAAAATTATTTTTAAAGTACTTGTGTCCTAAAACATCTGTCGTTTGTTGTTTTGCATTTTTTGTGATCTGTGTGATATAAATTCTTCTGAAGCAGCTGCTAAAAGTAAAAGCAGATGTATATACATGTAATACTTTCAATATAAAACAATAAATACATCACTAGTAAACATATATTAAAAATTATCTGAAATTGGTAGAATAGATAGTACTTAACCAACATTTTACTGTGGTAAAACACTTTTGTTGTTAAGGTAAATTTTAAAATTAACCGTAAGATATAGATATTGAAGTGCACTGAATATCATAGATGTTTTTTAATTTTAAAAATAAATTAGATATAAATATGTTAAAATTACAAAAATTCTATATACTAAAATTAGAAGAACATGGTAAAATGGAAATCGCAGACGTCCAAATTCCAATAAAAATTATTTTTAGATTTATTTTTTTACTGTTTATTTTAAAATTTACCTTATTTTACTGTTTTCTTGTATTATTACAATATTTTTTTTTATAATAAACATTTAAAAATTAAAAATCAAGTATATTACTATAACTATAAGAAATATATGACAATAAAATGATTAAAGAACAAATCTAACAATTATCATACTATTATTTTTGTAATTATTTTTTTTTGAATGTTTATAATTTTTGTAGTAAACAATTAATCTTAACTAATAACTAACATAATGTCATAAATTGTAAGGAAAATAAATATATAAAAAAATTTGATAAAATTTTTTCACAATATGTCGAGCAAAGTGCTTATTTTAAAAAAAATAATCTTTAAATTGATAGTTTATCTAAAATAAATTTCTACAAATTTTATTAAAAAATACATTGACATCACCTCACAATAAACCAAAACATTCTGGAAATTATTAAAGATTAAAAAAAAAAAATGACAAAACCAGGAAAAAATATTGCTTCAGCAATACAATAATAATCACAGAAAAAGTTATAAAAATATCACCAAAAATTATAGTAATCTAATAAGTAAATAATCACAGAAACATATGATTTATATATTTGTGATATAAATATACTCTCAATGTTCATCTATATACTATTCCGGTTGATATAATATAAAGTTGTATAATTCGTGCAATTATCTTTAATTTATTAACTATTATAGAAGTTTCCAAATATACTGAAACAAAAAACAATTTCATGTTTCTAACTATCGGAACAATATTTTCAACAATTTCACGAACCGAAATGATAGTTTTCATAGTTTTACCAAACGGAACACCGTTTCGGTTGCTCCGATATATTTTGAGTCCTGAACGTCACACAGAAATTTAAGATATGAAAATATGAATAATTTTTGAAAGAAAATATTTAAAAAAATATATACAGTTATTTTCTGCAAAATATTTATTAATTTTAATCATTTTGCTCAATCTTTCAAGAAAAGAATAATAAAATCCAATACCTGCAAGTACTATATTAACACTGAACTGCCATCTTTCTATACATAAGTAAAGTATACCTACATACAGAATTCAATTTCAAATAATATGTATATCCTATTAGTAGTACTTTCCAATTCCTTGTATGTAGTTAGTTAATATAACTAACTAGCAACATGGTATAAGTTGCATTAGTTCGAGATTCCATACGAAATCGACTTGAACAACAGCAATCTCGCAATGGAATGTCAAATAGCTTCTTCTAATCTTACGTAATTACCTACTTTCTGTACAGCTAACGTATACATTACGTTGTGCGGCGTTTGAGTTTCTTTAAATGATTGAAAAATCAATTTTTTTTATTTCTCTATAAGAAACCACGTCATTGATACATTGTTTTTATCTCTATGGTTTTTATACTTTGTTTTTTAAATGCATTTTTTTTGTGGAAAATAGTTTTACGATGATGGTATCATTGTTAGATTAAAAAAAATATATATTTCTTATGAAAGTTTTTGTTGTATATTTTATACATATTTTTTATTGTTTTTTAGAGTTAATTATTGTATGTTAATTAAATAAATATTTCGATATTTTTAAATTATGTTTTTGTTAACTTTTTTGTTTTATATTTTAAAAACTAAATGGAAATATTTTATTAATAATTTATAATATAAAAAAATCTAAATAAATTTTTAAACAATTTTCTGAAGAATAATTAAATATATAAAAAAACTATTAGGAATTTAATTATTAAACAATCTATTATTTGAAATAGAATTTACGAAAAAAATTCTTTAAATAAGTATTCCAAGATTATTAATTATTTTATATATTCTCATTACTAGAAAAAATCTGAAAACATTAAAAATTAAATTTTAAAATTTAGGAAATAAGAGTTTGACTATTTTCCAATCGCAATTTACGTAATCATATGTAAATTAAAATATATTTTGTAAAATATAACGTAATATCATTTTTTATAGGGCCTGGACGCAAACGGTCGGCCAGCGTTGGCCTTCTATTTTCGGGTGCAATTCTACGTCGACAGCCCGTTGTTGTTGCGAGACGAAGCTACTCGCCATCATTATTATTTACAACTCCGGCACAATGCTGCATCGCGGGCGTGTGCCGAACAAGCGCTGGCACTCGCCGGCCTCGCCCTCCAGGCGGATCTGGGAGACCGGCAGGACAATCCGCAACCCGGATACTTTAGGCCGGAGGACTATGTTCCGCCAGCGCTGAGAGGACCCTGGGCCGTACAGACTATTGAGAATAGCCATCGGGATAACAGAGGTTAGTTAATTTAACAATACTATTTTACTTTTATAATAATGTGTAAACTAATAAATTAGAAAACAATATTTACATTATGAAATATAATACGTGTATAATATTTTAGGTTTAACTCGTGCCGAGGCTGAGTTACAATACATCCGAGAAGCTTGCCAAATGAATGAACCAATCAACGCGCATGTATTTCGTTTGCGCGCCAATAAGCATGAAATTTGTCCAGGATCCATCACATTAGCAGTCTGTGCTCATGGAATCCGAGTGTGCCCTGATAACAATCCAGCATCAACTTTTCTATGGGGCTCTATTGGGAAATTAAGCTTTGAACGAAAGAAATTTGAAATTCGCACTGGACATGAAAAGCTTACGCTATACACATCGAGCGATGAAAAGAGTAAATTATTATTGGCATTGTGTAGAGATACGCATCAGTTTTCTATGGCGGTTGCTCCACGATTAAATGAGGCAAGGAAACAGGAAGAAGAACAAAGAAGATGTTTTCGAGATTGTTATCTTTATTCTCGAATGCCTTGCAAAGCTGGAAGATTGGATCAGAGGGTGTCTGTCATATCCAGTACTTCTTCTAATACTACATCAGGAATAGTTAGTGATCGGGTGCATTCAGAAGATGAATTGGAAATTATGATTACTTGTCCACCAGCTCCTTCTACTGAAAGTCTTGCGCTTGCACATTTATTGGACAGTAATCCTATTAGTAGGCAATCGTCTTCGGCTTCTGCGCCAAATTTCGATAAAACATTATCATCTTTAGCGAATACGATAGAGAATATGTCAATAGAAAAAGAATTAGATTCATCTGAAAGTGGCAGTAGCTGTAGCGAGAGGCCAAGCAGTAAAGAAACTAGTAAACAGCTAGACAGCGAGAGTTGCGTATCGCAGAAGACAACAGGAAAATGCGCTGGTTCGCAGTGTTCCTCTTCTTGTAGTACGGTGGTAGTCGCTGAACCTAAAATAAGCAGGCGAGCCTCAACGAGTAGCAGTCTAGAACTGGGCTATAGTCATACGGCCCAGAACTCGACTGTTAGCGATGCTACTTGCATTGAATTAGACACCAGAGAGAACACTTCCGGTGTATACACTTTAGGAAATGCGCACACTGTTAGCAGCCAGACAAGTGGTGTTTATACCATGGGATCCAGTCAACTGACTGCTAGTAGTGAAACGGCTGGCACTAGTTCACATCTGGCCGCATCCAGTCTGGCTAGCTTTGAAGATTTAGATCAGTTTACCAGCATCGATCAAGTAGATAGTTTAGAAGTGTTTCGAGAAAGATCTAATTCAAATGTAAGCAACTCGGGCTCGTTTCGAGGAGATGGCAGCGATCCAACGGATAATAAGCAGGCCTTATTATCCGCCGAAGAGTTGTCGGATCTCATTGTTGGACGTGGAGTTTATCCCTCTTGTAAGACTGTTAGCAATACATTAGATTCAGATTCAGATTATGTAACATTACCTTTAAGCTATCAAGGTGGTGGATTTACACCAGTGCCTCCAAAACGAGTTGATAGCAACGTACATAATAATTCTCTAGCGGGAATTGTAGATTCGACAAGCAGTATTGATTCCGAATCAATGTCTGCTGCTTGTTTCCGACCACCACCACCCCCGTATCCTAACAAACATGATAACTTATCGAAGTCATTAGGAACAGATTCTATGATTGATTATGATGAGCCGATTTGTATGAGTGAAGATATTACTCCGCCGTTAAGAGATCCGCCACCGTATCCTTCCAGTCCTCAATCATCAATTCCGCCACCGACGTATCCATCAGAAGAAGCAGCCGCAAGATTTATAACAACTCGACCTCAAATAAATATATTGACAGCTCATACAAGCATTGTTGGAGCAAGTTCAGCTCCCAGTTACGCGGCACCAGCTTTAAGCACAACGGGATCAGTTTCTAGTGGACATAGTATTGGCCTGCCTCCCATTCCTCCAAAGCAACCAATTCCAAGACCTCCACCCAGTTACTCTGTTCCTGAAAATGGATTGAAATCTGTCGGAAATGTACCGGTAGCTGCGATTATTGCTCCCAATAACTACCTCGATGTTGCAGCCAGCAAAACAAACATGTTGTTACCATATACATTTCTTCCACCGCCTCCACCTCCTGCACCACGCCAGCCGCCACCACCGCCACCTGCCTTAGCAACGGTCTATACAAGCCAGCTTTCTCGTTCTCAGATCGAACAGTATCAACAACAAATGTACAGCGATGTAGATTTTGTTGTATTTCCATTAAAAGAACCGGCAATTAGTAAACAAGAATATCTTGAGGCTAAACATGGATCGTTTTTGGCAGCTTTAGCACAAGGACCACCACCTTATCCAAATAAAGGACCAATGTTCTATAGATCAACTCCATACTTACCTGTTTCGATTCCAACAACCAGATATTCATCAAGTCAAAATCTTTCCGATACTTACGTGCAACTTCCCATCTATAGTGCAGCAAGTCTATCATCTACAAGTAGCTTAGAACCACCACCGCCACCGCCGCCACATCGGCCACAAACTTTAAATCGATTCATGCGAGCACATTCCGATGACAACATACTGAAATCATTTGATACACCTTCTTCACAACCACCAAAATTCCGGCGCTTACCTCCACCTCCGCCGCCACCAACGATTGACGTTCTGGAGAAGAGTACTAAATTAGTTCAGCTTGAATCAAAGGAAGCAGCAACGCCTCCGCAGTCTTCGCATCGGGCGAAGACCAGTCCCGGAGGCGGCGTCATCGACATTCGTACTCTGAGAGAGAAAAGTCGAAATCTAGATCTGCCTCTCATATCAGCTTTATGCAACGATCGTTCATTAATCAAACAAACGAAAGCATTTGTTATGCCTAAACATCCCTCCGGGGAGACACCTGTGCGCAGCAGCAGCAAGTCGAAGTATCCGGTGTCTGGCTTAAGTAGTACGCAAATTAATAAACCAATTCGTAAGCCGCCTTCAGTGCATCGACATCCGGGCGATAAATTACCGGAGATTCCGCGAGCACCGCCGAATAATTATGTAGTTACTGATCCGCGTGGTAAACATAAGACTATGCAATCGCATTCGTAGTGCAGTGTCATAACTATAGTTGAGTGATGAATGTGTGAGACGTTTTAAACGGAATGAACTGAAATGATTGGTTTAGATAAATAAATAAATATTGGTGACATCCCACCGATACATTCCAGATTGAAATAAAAACTATTCCAGTGCTATAAATCTTTACAAAGCTCAGGGTGCCATTATTTCTGAAATGCAATAATTTCTCCCTAATTATTAATGAATGTAATAGGTAATTAATTTTGCTAAGATTAGCGTTAAAATGTACATATCTTTTTATATGAAATAGCGATTAATTTTTATATCTTTATTAAATAGTATGTGTATTTTACACACTTGCTCAACTCTAATAATAAATACTGATATATTTTCATGTTTTTAAAACTGAATTGTTTATGATTTTTAATTTATTTTGTCATTCCCAAAATTAGGTTAATTCTAATATGTGTAAAATCATACGTCAGTGTCTTATAATGGTGCTCTGCATAACAACATTAGCATGTTTTTTTTTGTCTGTTTGTATTATGTAAATAGAAAAATACAAAAAAAAATAAACATTTTCAATAATATTTTTATTAATTAATGCAATTCAATTACAACAGACTCACCCGGCCATAAAGATAGATTTTTAAATGTAATATGTTCGGACAAAGAATCCGCACGCGGACCTACAACAACTTTGCCACTATAGAACATTTTCGATAAATCTTCACTAAATTTCTCTACACCTAAATTCGAAACAATTACATAGGAATTCCTACGCGGATACCATCTTTGAATAATTAAAATATCTTGTTCCGAGTACTTGATTTCCGCATTGGCTTTTGTAATACCATCTTTCACAACGGAATTCACATAAATCGCCGGCGAATTTTCGCGTAGCTTGGTCATCTGTGTAATTAATTTCCTTTGAGAAAACGCAGAACTTGTTGGCATGCCATGCATCCACGGTAAAACATGCCTGTCGCTAAACTGCCTTTCATTTTTATCCCATGCCATTGCGGCCAACTGATGCAAGTGCCTTACATCTTCACGTTCGCCTTCTGGATCGGACACATCTTGCAAACCGACTTCATCGCCGTAAAACAAACTCTGAGTTCCCGGAAGCATCAGTTGTAATAATGTGGCGCCAAGCGTTGCATTCCTATACGGTAATCGAGACGCTAATCTTTTTGTTTCTACATTTCCAAGACTCCAGTTTACCCAAGGTGCTCCTAGCCTGCTAAATAATGTCCCATTCTGTACCGATTCTATTTGAATTTTTACTGTATCTGTTCCGCCATCTAAATCGAGTGGTACATCAATTAAATCAACTCTACTTAACAAAATATTCATAACTGTATCTGGAGCTTGTTCTAATACGTCGTGACTAATAATAAAAACTCGGTCTGGACCTAATAATTTCTTCCAGTTTTTAATAGATTCCCCAAAATATAAGCTAGATAAATAATGTTCAAGTCCTTTGAAATAAAATCCATCTACTCCTTGTTCAAGCCAGAAATTTATTGCATCAACAACTGGATCAGTTATTTCTTCATCATCAATGTATTCATTAGTTATTTTAACGTAATCTGGCATAGCATCTATATCAGTTTTGTTAATTTTTTCTACAATGTGTCTGGTGGGTCCTAAATATTTTATTAACGGCCACAAAGGTAAGTCCAAAATAACAGAAATATTTCTTTCGTGAAAAACATTGACCAGGAATGCAAAATCGTTTAATGTACCAAGTGTTGGATCGATAGCTGTCAACGAACTAAGATTACGATATCCTTCTGGATAATGATAAGCTGGGTATATTGAATTTAATCTAACTGCTCGAATTTCAAGCGATCGAAGGTATTCTGCTCGGGAAGCAAGTCCTTTTAAATCACCAATACCATCGCCGTTTGAATCTTGAAAACTAGCAGGAAATATTTCATACATGAGCGAGCCTTGATACCATTGTACTGGCGGATTGCAAGTTCTTGGTAATGTCGCAATCATAGCAACTACAAGCGCCACGCAAGCAAACATTGTCGATAAAAATACCCACATGCAGGATTTTCTTATGATTGGCCAATTCCAGTTAACAAAGAAATATTCTTCGGCCGTTTTGCTGCATGTTAGCTGCAAGGCTGGTGGTTTCACGCCATTTTCCTGAAAAAATATTTTATTGATATTGTTATATTGTATTTTACATTTGTTACGAATAAAAAATTAATAATTATTTTTAAGCAAAATTTTATATATGTATCAATAACATTTAAATAATTTGAAATTACAATATAAATTTCAAAATTAATAACGAACATGAGCCATTTTGAACAAAATAAGTTTTTTTATATCTATGAGAAAATATAATTAATAAAAACTGTTTAATGCCATTCTTTAATGAATGACATTTCGAAGTCGAATTTTAAATTCGTACTGTGAATATTAATTAATCATAAGTTAAATTAAAAAATAATAAAATATGTTTAATAAATTTGAATTAAGGTGGAGTGGGGTAAGTGCGTAAACGGGGCAAGTGCATTAATTGGCTATATTTATTATAATATGAGACAAATTTCTCTAGCTAGTATGTAGTAATGTACTACAAGTTAATATGTACTATATCTCATAGATAACGCGCAAAAATGAACGTGTTTTTCTTAATTATATCAATCAGTGTAAACAGTCACGTTTGAACTATCAAGCAAGATTGACGGCACCTTAAACAAACAATATTTTCTTAGAATATTCTTATATTTTTTGTTGTTATTTTAGGTAAGTATAAATAATATCGATGTAATTTTACATTAAATAAACAGTTTCATTTGTTTCTTGTTTTAATTTATTGAAAAAACACTAATCTGCTCTTGCCCCGTAAATATTATAACTTGGGGCATGTGCAGACCAACACGGTGGGGTATACGGCTTAATACGGTGTGATATGCTACGCCGTATTTAACGTGTTAAAATTGGATAACTATAGAACTAAACAATATATTTTAATGCAGTAAAAAGCATTTTATAGCAGGTTTCTTAATAATTCTGCTCCAGTCTCATTGCACATGAAACAAGGTTTCAAAGCATTTTTAACCCCCACTTACGCTCTTGCCCCGTTTTAGGGGCAAGTGCAGAGTAGCTGACATTTTAAACAATTTTCTATCACAATAAAAATTTACAAGGAAAATCAGGGTTCTAGTTAATATTAATTAAATAGTAATGAATGTGTAAAGCGTTCGATATCGACAGTGTTAAGTATTTTCATATCAGATTAAAAATACATATGTTTAAAGTCCAACTATGCAAAAACTACTCTGCACTTACCCCACTCCACCTTACTTAACGTTATCTGTTACAAATTTTATTTGTTTTTTCATTTTTAGATTCTTGAACATACTTTTTCGGATTTATAATAAAAAAATTTTTTTTTTTTTTGTTAGCATTAAATTTACTTATATTATTATTAGTATTATCTTAAAAATAATAATGATAAGAGAAAAAATTTGTAATGTTTGGTACTCTTATTATCAAATTTATTTGCTTTTCTCATTTTTTTTTTATCTGTACTGAGTATTTGAAAATCAAATTTTCTATACATGTTAATGTAACTGAATTATTGGATAAATATTAGCCTGCAAGTAGACAACCAATGTGACATCATAGGTAATTTATAGTTTACCTTAAATTAAATAAATATTGAACTACGAAATTGATAGACGCAGAAATAAATAATTAATTAAAGTACTTCTATTATACTATCCCAAAAAATTATTTAATGGGTGATTTCTAGAATTACGATTTGAATAATTATTTTAAGTTTAGTATTACCTGTATATTTACATCCTCAGAATTTTTGGTTAAATGTAAATAATGGTGGTTATTTAGCAACTGTACACATGCCGGTTCTGCTGTGATTGAAGAATTTGATGATGTTGAATCTGCACCATCACCTAAAATAGTAAAAATAATATTGATATAAGTGATTTAAAAATAATAGAATAAAATCGTTCTAAAAAAAAGTTACCTAATAATATTTATTTACGACAAGATACAAGTATATCAAAGTTATATTGTTTTTTAAATTATATAATTTATTTTAAAAAAAATATAGGTTAGATTTGTTCATTAAGGGAATTCTAATTAATAAAAATGATAATTCAATTGATAAAAATTTACAATAGCACTATTACTCGTAAAAATGAAAAATATTCAAGAACACTTGTCATACGTTATTGAATTTATCAGTGTGCATTATAGAAACTGAGTATAAACAAATGTCATGACAACATACAATTTGTTTCTAAAACTATATAATATTACAATTTCAAAATGAAATGTTTTTCAAGTATTTTCTAAATTAAATGTTTTTTTTTTACAAAAGTAAATGCATTATTATCTATATATAAAAACGAGTGTATGTCTGTTTGTCCTTTATGCATTACTACACAATTCATCCGATCGCCATGAAATTTTGGGAAGTTGTTGAGTACATTCCCGCGAAGGTTTCTGGGGCCTTCGGGCCCCACGAAAAATATTGAAAAGTGTGAAACAAAATGATTCCAAATAAATATGAGTATATTGAAAAGTGTGAAAGAAAATGATTCCAAATAAATTTAAAATAATTATAACATGAAAAATGTAATTGATTTTTTTTTGTAATACAAAAAACATTCATAAAAAAATTTAATATACACATTAAAATAAAGGCAAGAAAACGTTTGCCGGGCCAGCTAGTATATTATGAAAATTTTGAAAAATGTTTATTATAAAACATAGTTCTATGGTTTTCTCTGCGTAATTTATTTTGTCATTTTAACTTGTAATATTTTTATGTATTTATATTTTTTAAAGATGAGAATAAAAGTTGAAAATTTAATTTTAATAAAACATTCTGACTTATCAATCGGATATTTATAACTAATAATTCATAAGAAATATTTATTACAATTTTTTACTAATTAGTGATATGAATTTTCGTTAATTAATTGTTAATTATATGAGTAGTAGGTATGTATAAAGATATTTATATTTTATAATTATATGAGTAGTATGTATAAAGATATTTATGTTTTATTTTGATAACGTTTATTATTTGATAACAAAAGAGACTCAGAATACAACGTCAAAATATAAATAAATGTTTCGAATTCCTTTTAAACATAATTGTTTTTAAAATTTTAACATTAGTATTAAAAAAATCTAATAGTTTTTTTGAGATAATTGTTTTTTATGACAAACTTATTTTTGAACTTATTCATATTATTATTAGTTGTTATTTTTAGATATTCTAAAAAAAGTATAGTTTTTGATATTGTATCATTGAAAGTTAATGAATGTATTTCATAAAAAATTGCATCAAATATTTACATTTGTACACTAAAACCTACTGTTTTTACAGTCGTTTTTCTAGATATGTAAAAAAATTACAAATTTTTTTAGAAACAAATATGTAATTTAATATTATAATATTTCAAGGTCAAATATTTCGTAATTCTAAATACATATTTCTATAGTAAATAATGACTATTTCTTGTTTTAAATTTTATATTTTTCGTCTACATTACAAACTAAAATATGTTAATTTTTTTTGTAAATAATTTAAAGAAATATAAGTAGTACCTTCAACTTCTTTTAATTTAGTAGCCAATTCATCGCTAGGAATAATATATCCAGAATCTTGTGAGTCAATTCTAGGGTCCACCAGAGCATTTGTCGGTGGAGAAGGTGTCAATAAAGGGCACGTAGACACAGCATCTTCTGCGACAAAACCACCAGGCGTAGGTAGTTCAACTCTCAACAAATTCGTGTCCATTTTGTCGCAGTTGCACTAGACACACTAAACAATTGAATACTGAACCAAGTGACGAATTAAAACAAATGACATAGGCGGCGTACGAATCAATTTAAATGAGACAATTATGCTTCAGATGATATGTTTTGTTTCAAATGTGACATACCAGCGTGCTCGTAAATGGCATGTGATGAAACAGATGTATGTGTATTTTTAGACTGGGGCGCCGCGACGCATGTGCGTCACCCGATACGATGTTGTTTCATTGATTTTGGCGCTCACTCTTACGCGGGCCTTTTGAAATTTATTTAAATTTGTGTTACATTTTGTATTTGTTGTAAAAATATAATGATTAAATTTATAAGCAGTATTGGAATTTGTTTAGATTATTATATTACCTATTAATTATTATATAATTATTGAAATAATGAAAAATAATTATCTGTTTCGAGTATTTACAAACTAATTTGAACTACATTTGAAAAAGGAAATACTAATTGCAATTTTTTTGTGTAACAATAAAAGGCTACATTAAATTTTTGTAATATATAAATGTTTAATTTTAATAATTTTATAGTCTAATTATATTTTGTCTTCTTAGACAAAAGTTTGTACTTGGGTTTTAAAATTAAAAATAAAACTGAAAATAAATCTTATTTGAAAAATTAAATAACGGTCGGTTTTATAATAAATACTTTAATTAAAATCAACTTTAAACTGACCAAAAAGTATCGATTTTAAATTCTATAAATTCTACTATAATAATAATTAGTATTCTCAATAAAACGATGCTTTTTTGTCAACTTTCATATTTCTAATCGTAAAATTGTTTTCTTCTGCTTTTTGTCTGCTTAAAGTCGACTTTAGTTCAAGTGTTTATTATAAAATTGGTTGTAAATATTATATTAAAAGAAACTGCTACCAGATTGTCAGAAAGATATAACATTAACGTAATCATATCTAACAAATTTATTGTTTTATACATTAATTTTATTTTTGTTTATTTCAAATTTAGAATGAGTTTCCTAGCCTCAAAATTTTCGGGTTCTAATCTAGCTTGCCTAATTTGTAATCCGATGCTATATATAGGTATAGTTAACTAGTGTTAACTTTTTATGGGCCAATTTATTATAATTATTATTTTTCTTCAAAACAAGTAACAAATAAATTGTTTTATTTAAAGATCGTTAAATTATAAAATTAGTAAAAAATTACTTGTAATTTTGTTTGAAATAGTTTTGTAATATATTGCAAGTGTATTTGCAAGTCAAATGATAGTATTCCGACAATGTATGATCATAAAATTTAATTTTTAAATGTTTTTTTGTTCAATTATTATTTTTGTATCCTTATACGTTTATATATTTTTGGATATTAATTTTAAATAAATAAATAAATCATATCTTATTATATCTAAATAAATAAATACATACATACACAATCACGCATGCACGCATGTACCCAAAAGAGTATGGCAAAAACTCATTCCACTATACCGAAATAAGTTTTTTCCAAATATTCCTATACCGGGTGTCCCATTTTAATGTTCCCAGGGCAATTTCTCGAAATGAGTACATCTGACAAAAAAAATTTTCGGATAAAAAGTAAATGGTTTCGAGGGGGACATTTGATGCAGGGACCCGTGCTCCTCTTGGATCCCCTGGGGGGGCGGGAACGGGGGGCAACTTTGAAATCTTAAATGGAACTCCCTATTTTTTATTGCAGATTCGGATAGACCATTAAAAAGTATGTAAATTTTATTTTGAGACTTTTTTTTACCTTTGATAGATGGCGCTGCAAACAGCATTTTGTTTCTCAGTTTATCAGTCTTTAATTTGAAAAAAAGGTGTAACTAAGTACGATATTCAAGTTTTTTTCAGTTTTGTGCGTGGAGGGGGGGGCAAGGGTCACTGCATCAGATATCCTCTTCGAAACCATTAACTTTAAGTTAATGGTTTCGAGGGGGTAACTTTAATTTAATGGTTTCGAGAGGATATCTGATTCAGTGACCTTTGCCCCCCCCTTTTTTTCAAAGAACTGAAAAGAACTTGAATATCTTACTTAGTTACAACTTTTTTTTTCAAATTGAAGACTGATAAACTGAGAAAAAAAATGCTGTTTGCAGCGCCATCTATCAAAGATAAAAAAAAATCACCAAATAAATTTTACATACTTTTTCATGGTCTATCCGAAACTGCAATAAAAAATAGGGGGTTCTATTTAAGATTTCAAAGTTGCCTCCCGTTCCCGCCCTCCCTGAGGGTCCAAGAGGAGCAAGGGTCCCTGCATCAGATGTCCCCCTCGAAACCATTTACTTTTTATTCGGAACATTTTTTTGTCAGATGTACTCATTTCGAGAAATTGCCCTGGGAACATTAAAATGGGACACCCGGTATAGACAAGCAACTTTAGCTTCATCCATATTCATGATACTTTTCATACATGCTCTTCTATTTCTATTACTTGGAAACATTCGCTCACGCAAAACACTTTAAATCATACCAGTCCATCTATTTGTCGGACCTCCACGTAAACGTATACCTTCAAAATCATTACATATATTCTTTTAATCAAACATTCATTACCATCTTGACTGACTAACGCAACTATCAACATAAATTATTATTTACGTGAAACAAAAAACAAATAAATTTAATTTAAATACTTTATTCAAAACAAGTGTAGATGGTAAATTTTTGAAAATAATGAATAATTAAAATGAAGTAATATTTTATCGGGAACATTCGTTTGTTTAGGACTAAAAATAAAAATACGCTGTCCTAAATAAATAAAAGTTAACAAATTACAGTAAATATAGACGCAACAAAAAACTAATTTTTATTTATTATTAATATCTCTTATATTTAGCGATTTACACTGAATTACACAAAATTGAAAACTTTTTATTAAAGAGATTTTGTTACATTGCATCTGAAAGATTTATTTCTGGTGGATGTTTTTACCATTGAATAAATAATAAGATTAAGATTATATATTTAATGTTTTTATCATTAACATAATTTGTCAGACATATTTAGCAAATTTATATAATTTTTATTCTAACTTTTTATTAAAGCAATTTTGTTACATTGCATCTGAAAAATTTATTTCTCATGAATGTTTTTACCATTAACATAATTTGTCAGACATATTTAGCAAAATTGTATAATATTTACTCTAACTTTTTACTACAAAATATATTAATTAATTCAAATTGTTTTACAAGAAATTTATGTAATATTTTTATGCAGTGTTGTATTGAAATACTGTTTTTGATTGCACAGTTAATATATAATTTTCATTTTTCTTGAAGTATATCAAAATATTGATAGTACATTTCTATATTGTTTATGTAGAAGCTGGTCATTAATAATACAATAATGTGCACATTATTATACAGTAGTTATATACCACTGGTGGCAGCATTAAACATGATTACACAACAAGTATACTTAATCTGACATATCCGGCGGCTATATTGGAAATTACATACGCTTGCATTTGAATTTGATTATTGAAAATGTGTGAAAAACTGCAAGAAATGCAATGTACACCGCATATTTAATGAAAAAAGATTAATTCTCACAAATCATCATAATGACTGTTATTAAGAGTTAAGGTTACTTGGTATATATTTTTTAAAATTTTTTAGTTTAATTCAGTTCAGTTTTTATGTTTTACCCAGATTGTTTGACTTCGACTCTGCCTCGGCCGTAAGTAGCTGGGCTCAATACAATAAAGATCACTTTCTGTTCCTCGTACCATAATATATTATTGCTGTTGTTTACAAATCAATTTTTCTTGTCGAATATTTTATTAAAATGTATGGAAATGCATACATATAGTTACGCTATATTCTTATATATTGTGTGCAAAACTATATTCTCAAAACCATACTTCAGTACACATTTTGAGGCTCAAAATGTAAAAGTGTTATGAGATAGTTTTATTTTATTCTAAAAAAAAATATACATATGTTTAATCTCATCATACAATATCACTTTTTACTTGTGTAGTAATTAATTTGTATAAATTTAAGTTTACACTACACTTATAATTTTTTTATTAAATATAACGAATCGTTCAAACAAACATTATTGAATTTGTAGAATTGTTCCTAGATTACACTTAATAAAAATCTATCAAATACAGCTCGGAATCTCCGAATTAGTTATCTAACGGTTCATTTTTTTTTTAACAAAAAAATAGACAAGTTTTATGAAAATTGAGATAAATGTTTCGTAATATATAAATAAAATGGGTGATTTTGATGATCAGATTTTAGCATTTTGTTAGGCTACTTCATTAATATTTTGAAAGTGTAATATTAGTTCATATACTGCATACGAATACATATAAATAAATACAAATTATTATTAATAAATGACTAAAATATTTTCGTGAAAATAAATTTTTATATATTTAAAAATAAATGACATTAGTAGTAATCCACATAAACGTATACAGGGTGATTCATAATTAGTGAATCAAACTGAAATAGTGGATTCCTCATGTCAAAAGATGACAAAATGTCTATACGAACATACGTACTTAAGAGCATTTCAAGGCAAACAAAAGACTATCTATATTCAGACAGGTGGTGGGAATCCAAAAATGAATAATTTTACATTCGATTTATTCGTTTTATACTACATATTTATGGTAACTAATTATTAGAAAAATTAGCTAATTTATGTACAATTAATAATTTAATAACAATTTTTATATATTTACAGAATTAGCATATAAAAAAAAATTAATTAAATATTTAATTGTCAATATTTTCTTTGTTTATTATTATTTTGATTTCCAAAAAATATATATATTGTTAATTGTAATAAAGATTAATCATACTTTTTTTTGAAATAAAAACATGTGTGGAATAAGAGAAAATCGCATTTTTCAAAAAAAATGATGAAAATTATTTTTTTACAAATAAACTACACATAAATAAATTCTGAAATTAATACGTAAGTACTATAATAATAATTAATAATGTAATATTAACACTTATTGAACACTGATAATACACCTAATATGCTTTGTTATTATTAATAATTGAAAACATTTTTTTCGCTTGTATCTGTATCTCGGTAACTATTTGGTTAAATACATAAGTTCGTATAGACATTTTGTCTTCTTTTGACATGAGGAATCCACCATTTTAGTTTGATTCACTAATTATGAATCACCCTGTATATACTTAATTCTTGAATAGCTAGTAATGTAATTCATAAGTTAAGTTAGTTTTAAAGTAAAATGAATATAAGTTTATTATTGTTATTAGGATATAAGTATTCAAATTACATGCATGTATAATTAAATGAATTAGTACATATATCAAGTTGTAGTCATGTTCATTCACAATTTGATCACGCTCTGAATAAATTTAAGTATACATTTGTTTTTTTATTTATTATTAATATGTAGCAATTTTTGACTTGCGTAAAATTTTGCATGTTTAGATCATGTCTTTTGATGTATGATTTTAGTGAATTATTGGTAAAAATAAATAAAAAATAAGCAAAATAGATATCTGACATTTAATTCAGTTCAATTTGTGACAATCTAATGATAAATTAATGCGTTTGTTTTAAATATTGTTTATTACTTAATTTAAATCAATATTTGTTGTTGTTTTGAATAAAAGTAAAATTTGTTTTTAATATAAATCACGTGTTCGAACAATGATTATTAGTAATATATATATATATATATTATTTAAAAAAAAATAAAAATCGTAAAAATTAATTAAAAGTATAGTACCGCGGTGAAATTTACAGATAAAAATTAAAATAATTAAACAAATAGTCAATGGTTTTTAAATTTAAAGAAACTTAATTTATTCCGTAGTTTTAGAACCTAAACAACGTTATCCAAATAAATAGTTAAATTTTGAAAAATTACAGCGATCTTTAAGTTGCAGCGATTGCATGTACTAGAGTTGGATTCAATCATGGATATTTGTGATCGATCATTGATCTTTTTTTATCGATCTTATCGATTTTTCGATCATGATCTTGATTCTGATCGATTATGATTGATCATAAACGACCCAATCGTGTAATTTCACCACATTTTTAACTAAATGTAACTAATTCACGAAATGTTAAAATTTTTGTTTAATTTACAAACAAAACAATTACACAACTGGGATAAAAATTATATAAAAATTAAGTAATTGATCAAACTATTTAATGGATCAAGAAATCAAGAATGTTATTAGGTGTCAAATGAACACTAACGGCGGATGACCTATTAAATCGACGTTTTGAGTGCTCAAAAACTCACTTGTTCGAACCGATGTGTGAGAGCTCACATTGTTGTGGTGAAGAATGATCCGTCTTCGGCGATTAGTTTTCCTTATTTCTCCAAAGATTTTTGGCAAACAAATGGTTGTGTACCATTCAGAATTGACCGTTCTACGTTGCACCAATGGTATGGTTGTGACATGTCCAGTTTTTCCGAAAAAACAGGCGACCATTTTCTTTGAAGTGCTTCGTGCGCAAACAACTTTTGTTGGATTTGGCTCATCTTGAAAAACCCACACAGTCAACTGCTGTTTATTTTCGGGTTCATCGCGTAGATCTACGATTCATCACCTGTCACGATGTCATAGACATGCTTTGAAGCACCGCGATCGTATTTTTTGAGCATTTTTTGATCAATTGACAAAACTTTTTTTGAGCGATTTTTAATTTATGTGGTATCCAATGAGAACAAATCTTTTGACGACCAAATGTTTATGCAATATTGAATGTATGCTGGTCCCACTATCCCACTAATGCTCAAGGATGCCTCAATCTCACGATAAGTCACATGACGATCTTGCAGTATCAGTTTACGCACAGCATTAATGTTTTCCGGAACAACAACCGATTTTGGACGACGTTTACGAAATTCGTCGTTAAGCGAACTATGGCCACGATTGAATTCGGTGAACTACCGATAAACACTGGTCTTTGATGATGTTTCATTTTCAAAAGTCGAATTAAGTTTATCAATTCACTTTTGTTCAGTTAATTCACGTCGAAAGTCGATCTGAATACGAATACTGTCAAAAATGTTAAACTTTACGATACAAACGTCAGTTGCCAGATGGTAGTACTAGGGTTGCCCAATCCCAAAATATAAAAGGCAACCCTCATATATGTAAAATCAGATTTTATCATTTTGTTAGATTACTTCATTAATATTTTGGAAGTGTAAAGTGTAATATAAGTATCTTATACTGCATAAAAACAAATATAAATAAATACAAAATATTATTAATACATGACTTTCTCAAAACAAAACTTGTTTTATTTGAAATGCCGCAATTTTCGTATTTACTTAAAATATTTATATTTTAATATTTCAGTTTTGGATCAAAGAAGTTAACACTTTTTATCAATTTTCTAGGATAAGGTACAGGCAATTTGCGATTAAAAAGAAGAAATCAAATATGAAATATCATTTGTGTATATTAAGTGCTGACGATCTGCGTAATATAATCATTTACATGATGTAGAGATTTTTATTATCGGTGAGAGAAAAAAAAAATGCTTCAGCAGCTAGTATAATATATCTCGCTTCACATGTTAAATGCGTGGACGATATACGAGTATAGGCGAGGTCTGAAGTTCATCACACTTTCGTAACTTAAAATTTAATAACAATATTTGTAAGTAATACTATCATCAACGTCTTTTAAATAGTTAATTTTGTTTTTCAAAAATTAAAAAAAAATCTCTTAATATTATCTTTCATAATTCTGCATTTTTATAGACCACAAATTTTCTGTTTATTTTATTATTGTTTCTTGTTATTAATATATTCGTACACCTATTTACATAAGAATATACTTTAGTTTAAAACAAATTTGGGGGTTAATGGGTTAATTGAAAAAATAAAAATATGGTTGTCAATAATAAAATAATTATATTTAATTTGATTTTTAAATAAAATTTTGAATAATATTTTTCTAACTATTTGTGTTTAAATTTTTTTAAAAAGCAAAGCTTAAGCTATTTTGACATTGTAGAATACATGGTTTGTATAAAAAAAAACTAAAATGTGTGAATGAATGTAGCTAAGTTCGTTTTATTGTCAGATTAAAATTACGTTTTGAAAAATAAAGTATTTAGGTAAATTTGAAAACAAAAAAAATGGTAAATCCATTTCCGTCAAAATAGAAAAAAAAACACGGGATAAAGTTATTATCTTGGTAAGAAAAATTTCATTAGGAAAAAGATGCAAATGATATTTACAGTAAATAAACAGAACATAGAAACAAGTTGTTAGGTAACAAAATGTAAATATTATTTGTATCTTTTTTCCTGATGAAGACGTTAATTATTAATAAATATTTATACAGAACTACAACCTAAATTTGTTTTAAAATTTATTATAACTAAAGTATTCGTGAGGAAATTTAATTTAAAACTTATAACTTCATAATACTTTTTTTATTTAATTTTGTTACTGGAATCTGCTTAATAAGTTGCTTAAAAGAAGTTTGACTTATAGTTATCTGAAATTTAAAAAAAAAATATTTTTTTCACTTATACATATTAATGTGTAATGGAAAAAATTATAATTAATTTAATTAAAATGATACCTATAATACATATATAAAAATTCTTACCCGCATTAATTATTATTAATAATATAATTAATTATTAATATATAATATATTAATATTATATATATATATATATATATATATATATATATATATATTATTAACATATGAATCAATCGCTATTTTTAATTGAAACTTATTTTATTATTTAATTACATATGTATATAATTCGATAGTTACAAATTAAGTCTCTCTTTAATTATATATGTTTACAAAATAATTAATTATCAATTAGCCAAATTGTGACTAATATATTAACACGTTCAGATAGCGTGTTGTTAAAATTATTCTAAGAAAAATGTAAATAAATAAAAATTATGTCAATTATGTAATAGAAGATACTGAAATGTACGGCGTGAATATGTTTCGTTTTTGTTTCCAAAATAAATTTTCAGAACATCTGATGTCAAACCAACTTTAATATTATGTTTTTTTTTTTATTATTTCAGAATTATGAATTTAAATTTCTGAAAATTTAATTTACTTTGATAGTTAATTGTATATGTTTCATTATTCAATATAGTTTGCTAAATTTAAAACTAAACATTTTTTTAAACAAATGTTATTGAGATTAATCTATGAAGATGCATCTTGATTGCATGCAATCTCAGACATTGTACATTTTTGTCCTTGTGTAATTTAAGCTGGTAAAATAAAACGAGATTTTCTTTAAATAATATAATTTAGTGTAAATTTAAAGAGTGTTCAAAAATAATTTTAAAACGCTGATAAAAAATTTACAAATAAAAAGTTCTTACATAAATTTAAATTTTACTTTAGAATAAATATAGCACAAATGTATTTATAAGTTTTATTTTTGTTTAGGAGCAAGAAAAAAAAAAACAAATTATATTTAAAAGTACATACATTGCTAATAGTTGTTATATTCAATCGTTCAATAAGTTAGCAAGTATTTTTCTATGGCGCTTTGCTGATAAGAAGTCATTCTGATATATTCGGTTTATTGACAATATGCTAACATTTTATCTTGTCCGGGTTACGAATTGACCCTTAGCTAACTGCCTCTGATTTCTGTTCATATTCTATCATCTTCATTCTACAACAAAATCTTCAGTATAGTTCAAACATCGACCACCATCGGATCGTTCGTCTATTTTATATTCTGTTTTAAATATGTCAAATGAACTTATATCTTGCATAAGAAAGTTAAAAATTCGCAATTTTAAGAAGTAGCAGTAAGTTCTCGTTTACACGATTCTGCTTTGACAAAAATTGAAGATCTAACAACGATGTTTTGTGACTTGTTGCAGTTTCGATCCATTTTGTTTTGTGAGAGTACATGGATTCGAAATTGATAATAGATTATTTATATATTCGTTTAAGTCACCGTGGTGATTTTGTGTCGTTACCCGATCTTCTTCTTCGTTTTCTGGTTGAAAATCTAACTTGACAATGGCTTTAGACTTCGCAGCCGGCTGTTTAGGCGGTAAGTTTCTAAAATTGTATTCTTTATAACAAAACAAAAAAATGTGACATTAATAATATTTCCCTGCTAAGATAAAGTTGATAACAAATTCAAATTTTTAAATTTGCTATATTGTTTTATTATCTGGCTCATGTTTTGACTTTGATTGAATATTTAAATTTTAAAATTGTTATATAATTATGCATTTTAAGTTCTAACGGCGAGTTTCATAATAAACACTTTAACTAAACACGACTTAAAGCTGAGAAAGAGGTACTGTTTTATTAGAAAAAAGGGTAATGTTATTAATTGCAATAATAATTATGCCAGTAGAATTTAAAATCGATGCTATTTTTCGGCCCAAAGTGTTTATTATTAAACTATCCGTAATTGACACAGGTATTATTTTTATTTAGATATACATCTACCAAATATACTAGAGAGTATATCATAATAATTTTGAAACTTTTAAAAAACTTGTCAATTATATTGATTTATTCGTTACATTTGTTTATCATTTCTATAATATAAAATAATTTATAATAATTGAAACGTTATTGATTCTTTGGTTTATTTTTATAAATAAACACTTTAACAAAAGTTGCCTTTAATCCGACAAAAAGATAATGTTTTTCGAGTCAAAATAATAATTATGATAAAATAAAAAGGCTTTAGGATTAAATTCTGTATAAATTTTAATTAACGTTTCGACATATTCTACGTAATAATCATCAGAAAAAAATATACAAATATTACAAAGTTACTAGGTAACAAAATAAGTAACTAGATTATAAAATTTATAAATAATTAATTAAATTATAAATAAATAAATTTTGTTTAAATATTGTTGGGTCTTGAAATTATTATAGTAACTTCGAATTTTTTATCATAAATATTTTCTAATGTATGTTGTACAATAGCAGATTTATCAGAATGGTTTAGACGTATTGACTTCTTATTGTTTTGTCAATTTAGTAGAAACAATTCTACCTGTCTGTCCAACATAAACATTACGGCATTCACACGGAGTTCTATATATATCCGAAGATTGATGAGGAATAATATCTTTTACACTTAATACTAAAGCCTTTTTATTTTAATATAATGAGTTCTGAAAGATTTTTTACTATTTTAATAATTATGACATTAAAAGTTTGAAAAGATAATAAAAAAGCATAGTTTCGTTGACAACAATAATAATTATGTAGATATAATTTAACATTTTGATTTATTGTTGTCGGCTTAAAGTCGACTTTAGTTATGTCTTTATTTTAAAACAGGCCTTAGAGTCAGTTACAATTGTAAATAAATATAATTATATATTTCCAGATTTATGGAATCTTTATAAATTTAAATGGAAACAACATGGAGTTTGTTTATTTGTTTTATAATTTTTCCATTGAACTGTCATAATATCTTGTAATATTAATAGTCTTCCTGAATTATCATATGCTTGTTATGATTTGATGTCATATTTAATTAGTGATAGAGTTTGTTTTCTTATAAATAAACATTGGAAACAATAATTTCAATTATGAAACAAAATTGAACTGTGCTGTGCTTAGATTTTTAGACTAAAAATAAAATAACCGAATTAAAAATATGTAAAAATTATCTGAAGATGTTTGATAAGCTTAGGTCAGTGCTAGTGTCGAGGGTTATCATTCTGTATTTCTTTACAGTGATGCTATTTTTGCCATTTTTTTTTTAAATTATTATCATACATAAAATACTGACATTGCATATTTGTAAATTTTCATAAAAATGCTATATTTTATATACCACATAAATTTGAATTTATTACTAAATAAATAATTATTATATATTTATTTATTAAGTAAATAAATAATATATATGTGTGATTCTGGTCACGTTTTAGTATTGTCATATGCAGTAAAGTGAAATTTGATTTTAATTTGAAACATATTGTTTAAATATGAAGTGCTTTTAGTTAAAAGAAAATAGTTATTGTTAAAATTTTTATTAAAATTAAACAAAATTATAAATCTTGTTTATAAACAAATTAAAAGTACTTATAAAATAATTTGTGAATTGATGAATTGATTTTAAAATATATATTTTACTTAAATTTCAAAATCAACACATTGTAAAGTAACAGAGTGTTAATTACCAATTAGGTACGTGTTTCTGAAATAATTGACAATATGTTTTGTTTTTTTTGCAACTTGCACTTAATTATTTATATATAAATTTGTATCTAAATTAGTTTAGTTAAATCTGTATTTATGATTTTAATGAATAAATAAAAAATTCTTATTATATGAAAACTGACATAAACTGGATCACAATACAGCTGGTCATTAGAGTTTAAAAAAACAACATTTTTAATGATAACTATATACAAGAAACTCTTACGATAAGCAAGTTCTATTTTAGCCAAATGCTCATTATTTACAAGAGATAATACTTCAATTATAAGGATTCTATTCAATATTTATGTAAACAAATCTTTTCTATATTCTAGGTTGTGCAGGTGTTGTAGTAGGTCATCCATTTGATACAATCAAAGTCCACTTGCAGACTCAGGACCACCGCAATCCCAAATATCGCGGCACTCTGCACTGTCTCCGCACATTGGTGGGTCAAAGTGGCGTAGCGGGACTTTACCGTGGTATTAGCAGCCCTCTGACGGGCGTCGCTGCAGTCAACGCTATTGTTTTTGGAGTCTACGGAAATGTACAGCGTCGTTTTTCTGATCAGGACGCTTTAATGTCTCATGTGTACGCAGGCGCATTAGCTGGGTTCGCTCAAAGCTTCTTTACCAGTCCTATGGAATTGGTAAAGACCAGGATTCAAGTAGCTGGTACAGGAAGTCCATGGCAGTGTCTTTTAGATGTTTCTAGAAAAGAAGGATATCGTGGTATTTTTCGTGGATTGGGTATTACAATTTGTAGAGAAATACCCGCGTTTTCTAGTTATTTTTTAACGTATGAGTGCTTGACGAGAAATAATGCTGACGTTCCTATTTCAACACCGAGAATGTTGTTTGCTGGAGGCTTTGCTGGAACAGTGAGTTGGGTAATTACTTATCCAATCGATGTAGTCAAATCTCGATTACAAGTTGATGGAATGTCCGGAAGTCCAAGATATGCCAATTCTTGGGATTGTTTAAAGAAAAGTGTACAAGCCGAGGGATACGGATTTTTATCTCGTGGTTTAACTTCGACTATTTTAAGAGCTTTTCCGACAAATGCTGCTACTTTTACTGTTGTAACTTGGACGTTTAGGTTATGTTCTGGTGAAGGACAACATACGGTTATGCATGAACATAAACCCGAAGTTTCCCTATGGGAAAGTCTCAAAATCGGTTTGCGAAACTTTAAAGAAACCGAAGCTGCTACTGCCTAATTTTTCTACCTCTATTTATTATATTTTATTTTTATATATTGACATCTAATGTATATGAATATAGATTTTGTACTTATAACACCAAAAAAATGTTCAAATTATAATAAAATTATAATAATGTTTTAGTGCGACAATAAAATTATTTTAAACTGTCATGTCTTGCTGTATTATTTATAAATACTTGATAATTGTCATGCAAATATATCTTGTTACAATGTATATGCAGAACTAAATGTTTAATGTAGCTTGTGGTAATTACTGTAGTTAAAGATTTATAAAAGTTTATGATGAAAAATTTACATAATTCCGTTTTATTAATTCATGACGTACGAAAGAAAAAGTTAAGGTTATCTCGAGTAATAAAACACATTAAGATTTAGATTCGTATTTTAATATGAGATTATATTTAGATGACTTCAGAATTATTCAGAAAAAACTTTGTTTCATAATAATATTTGAAATTGATAAAAGTTTTTTTTAATGAAGTTTCCTGTATTTAAAAAAAATACGCTTTTAGCATCTTATTATGAAAGTTTAAATTTTTTAAATAAAATATGTATTTTTACATAAATAAATTTACTATTTGTTAAATACTGTAATGAAACAAACTATTTTCGTAATACAATTTGACATGTATTCAAGTGTAATACTAAAATTAAAGAAGAAGGAATTATTTTGTAATATTAAAATAAAAATATAAACTGTAGCTTTATATCAACTTTATTTTTTGTTTTAAAAATAAATATAATCAAAATAAATAAACAAATATACATTAATTTTTTTATAGCTTCAAAAAACAATGTATTTTTATCAGTTTGTCTAATTTTATACCGCTAACTAATTATAACTAGTATTATTTAATTTTTTTATTTATAATTTAAAAAAATATAGGCCCATATTTATAGTCTCATTTAGAGCACTTTTAGTTGAAAGCAGTCATAATTTCAATATTAATTTTTGCTTTCATTATAAATTAAATATAAACCATTTTTATAAATCAAATGTTTTATATTATATTTAATATTTTAAAATATAAATTATGCTAAAAACAATCGTAATATTTTTTACATAAATATTTAAAATATACGCATTTTTATCTAAAAGTTTACCCTAATAAGGCCATAATATTTCTGAACATATAAAAAATTTAATAATTTAATTTATAAATTTAAATATATATTATAGATTTAAAAATGAAAATTTTAAGTTACATGCATTAGTTATTTATGTAATGTATTATGAAATTTTGGTCTATCGTTTCTGAAAAAAACATGTTTTTAGTTTTAAAGATTTTTTGAAATGTAACAATCATTGTTTTAATTTTTCAAAAACGACCTATTTGGGAAATTGTTTAATCGGGATCATAAAACAATGAAAATGGAATTTAATTTCATTGATTTTAGTAGAACTTTATTTAGGACTAATAAAGTCTTACAAATGTGTAAAAACAATAAATGCAATAATAATAATCGTAGGTTTAACTGTAATCATAAATAGTAATCTTTAGGCTTTCACGGCCGGTATCTATTTAATTTATAAAATTTTCTGGGCTGATATGCCGTAGTCGATCTATTCTCGTCGCACACGTTTTGCATACATCATCACCAGTCACTATCATTCAGTTACCAAGCACTGAGGACACCATTTACGATGTATGGCGAAACGTCTGCGACGAGGATAAAACGACCATGGCATACCATACCAAAAATTTCTATAAATTCAATGTAATCATAAATGTAAAAAATATTTGAAAAAATTAAATATATTTTTAATCAACATTAACATTGTCATTACTGTGTATGCCATTGTCATAGTAACCAAATTTAATTTTTTTTCACAAGATTTTTCATATTGAAAGTTCCAAATTTGAGACTTTCATTTTTCCATTTTTCATTATCAAGACAAAATTTATTGTACTGTTTCTATCACATTCAACAGACGAAGCAATTCGTCTTCTACAAAACTTTGGCGGAAAAATTATGGCAGGACGTGGCGAAAATATGGATTGTTCAACATTAGCAAAAAAGGACTTAGCTTTAGGACATAGTCGTGCAATGAGCGAACAGGCAATGCGTGCTCTTTACGAATTAAGGGAAAATTGTCAGCTATGTGATGCAATTGTAAGATTAGATGATGGAACAACTTATAATGTTCACAGAGCCATTTTGTCTGCTTGCAGCTTGTATTTCCGGTAAGAATCTACCAGTTCTTTTGTTTTTTAACTTAATTATGCTTAGAGATTGTAAATTTATTAAATTAATTTGAAAAAATATATAATATGACAAACGTCAGCAGAAATGTCAAATTTGACAGAAAAAATTGAAATGTCATGCCAATGAAATTTTATTTTAAAATATGAACTATATATAGTTTTTGATAATATTAGACACGTTTAATAGTTTTTAGAACCGCATAAATAAAAATTAGATATTTTCTGATTGCATAAAATATATATTTATCAAATTAAAATTATAGTGAATTAACATGTACCAAATTAGTCGCGCGATTAAAGGTATTAACGGCGCTAATTGCTTCTTAGTCATGCGACTAACTTAGTATATGCTACTACTATCCATTATCCGGTCTTATGTTTTGGAGTAAATAAAGTGACACGCGTTCAGTTCGTCGAAAAATTAATTTATTGATAAATTATTACAGAACTAAAACCGAAAGCTGTTTAATTCTAATATAATGCGTTCTGAAATTTTTTTAGTATTATATAAATATGTGGTTTCTCATATTGGTAGAAAATATATTTTACATCTAAAATTTAGTAAGTAGTAAAAAATAGAAATTATATAAAATGTTTTGAATTACTTTCTTGTCCTATTAACTTATGTTTGTAACCTTGAAGTAATAGTTTGTCAAGTATTTGAAAAAAAATTTATGTTATATTGTTTTTATATATCATGTAATGGGAATTAATAATAGATACAACATCATGAAATGCGAAATTGATTATAAATTATTACGTACAAAATTTTGTTATGACAAAATAAATCGTTTAGAAAATTGTGCAAAAAAGCATCTTCGTCTAATTCATTGCTTTATTAAATTTCATTTTCTGTCGTTGACTTAGTTACAAAAAAATCAGTTTAATCCGTTCAAGTTCATTGCAATTTTTTTTTAATAATCTGAATTTTGTAACATTTAAAATAAAAACGTAATTTTTTGTGATTAGATAAAAATTAGTTTACTTTTGTACATTTAATTGTAAACAATTGGATGTTAAAATATTCGAAATTTTTACTAAAAGTAATCTTAAGTATGATAATTTATGGGTGTGTCGTAATGTGTTTTCTTGTATTTAATATACTAAAACTTATTTTATTTTAGTAACATCAATAATTGATTTAGTTTTATTGTATTTTTAATTTAGTTGACACTATTTTATCTTTGAATTTGTGGAAAATTTCTTGCAATTTTACGAAATGGGTTATTTTTATTCACTTTATTTATTTATCTGTTATAACAACTACGAAAAAATTATTAATAATAATTATTGATATAAGTTGTCACCAAATACGTCAATATTTTTATTTATTTGCTTTTGGTTTATATATAGATATCAATGACAAATAATTTTTTTAAAAATTTAAAGAATTTTTCATAAATTTGTAAATTTATAAAATTAGATAAAATCATCAAATAAATGATTAAAAAAAATGTGATTTTGTTCAATTTTATAGATTTATTATGTTGTTATTTATAGCTACAAGTTTAAAAACTCTTAAATTTAAAAGCTTTTACATATCAATAAAATGTGGATCTCTAAATTTGTTTGGAATGTATTCAGCACTAGTAAACGCTTAGAATTCTAGTATTAATATAAATATGTGTTTATTTTAGAGCACTATTTACAACATCTTTACACGGTACTGAAGTACGAGATGTCAAATTATCAGGAATATCAAAAGAAATTATGAATCAACTTGTAACTTATGCCTATCTAAGACAAATTGAGATAACTCCTCAAAACGTTCATTTGTTATTAGTAACAGCGGACTATCTCAGTATTTTAGGCATTTTAGAAATCTGTTGCGATTTTTTAAAAGCTCAACTTACACCGAGGAACTGTATTAGTATTATGCAGTTTGCTAAGAATCACTTCTGCACAGACTTGGCAAAATACTCTGAGATATACCTATTGAGACATTTTCCAGATGTTTCAATTCAAAGTGAGGAATTGCTCCAATTAAACCTCAACGATTTCAAATACATTGTTAGTCACGATGATCTTAATGTTAAAACAGAAGAAACTGTATGGGAAGCTATTTTACGATGGATAGATTATGATCCTGAAAACAGGAAACAACATATTGTAACTTTAATGCAGACAATTAGATTAGGATTATTAGATACTCAGTTCTTTCTGGAGCATGTTAAAGATCATCCTTATGTTATAAGCTCCGAAGATAGTCGACCTTTGATTATCGAAACCTTGAGGTTTTTGTACGATCTTGAAATGATAGCCCATAGAGATGGTGAGGTACCAACACCAGAAATTGCAAGACCTCGAGTTCCTCATGAAGTGCTTTTTGCTATTGGAGGCTGGAGTGGTGGCAGTCCTACCAACTATATAGAAACATATGATACTAGGGCAGATCGTTGGGTTAAAGTAGACGAAGTGGATCCAACTGGTCCAAGAGCTTATCATGGTACAGCTGTAATTGGATCCTCTATTTACGTTATAGGCGGATTTGATGGAATGGATTATTTTAATTCTTGTAGATGCTTTAATGCCGTACATAAGACTTGGAGAGAAGTTGCTCCGATGAATGCAAGAAGATGTTATGTTAGTGTTACCACCTTAAATGAAGTTATTTATGCTATGGGTGGATATGATGGTCATCATAGACAAAATACTGCGGAGAAATATGATTATCGAACCAATCAGTGGTCAATGATTGCACCGATGAACATGCAACGATCTGATGCAAGTGCCTGCACACTTAATGGTAAATTTTATTTTATTTAAAAATATTACGTGAATATGTATAGCAGAAGTTAAACTTGTTAGATGTGTGTAAAAAACCTTGTTAATTATTCGTGAAATAGAAATACCTGTATAGTATGGTATGATATGATATGGTATGAGAGTGTTTTGCGTGAGCGAATGTTTCCATGTAAGAGCATGTACGAGAGGTGTCATGAATGTAGATGAAGCTAAAATTACTTGTCTGGATAAGCATAGGTATAGCCAATTAATTATTTAATATTACATAATTAACATCTACTTTTTCAAAAGTATTCTTTTTATAATATTTTAAATATACTTTACTTTTAGTTGCTTCTAAGATTTTTTATGCCTTCTTTTTGCATTTTTTTTTTTATTTCAATATTTTGTCTAGTTTGCAATTAAAAAAAATTATAATATGACCCACGAGCTAGAACTGTTGACCACGATTGGTATAGTATTGACCTATTATATACAGGGTGTAACAGAATAACTATTCCTAATTTTCAGAAATGATAGAGGGCACATAAAGAAATTTTTTTATTAATAAGCTAGTGTCCGGAAATTTTTTTTTTTTTTTTCGGCAGTCGATTGTAAAAAACACAACTTTATGTTATAACCCGAGAATTAACGGAGATTTATAATATCCGTTAAGACCATTTCATTCTACTCAAAAAAGTGCCTTAAGAATGTGAAAATTATTTTCATCTAATTTAAAAAACCATCGAGATATCGCCATTTATCAAAATACGGAAAAAGCGAACTTTTCGCCATAACTCGAAAACAAAAGACGATAGCTAATTTTTGTTTTCATAATTGAGTTTCTCTCAAAAAAAGCGATCGAGGATGCGCGGTCCATATCTCTTATAGTTTCCGAGTTCCCCTATGAAAACGTCCAAATTTGCCCACCCTGTACATCGTTACAACTTGTGTATCGAAAATGGTGGTCGTAACTTCGAACAATTTTTATAAAGTTTAATGCACTATTATTTCTAATAAAATGTTCCTTAACTTAACTACTCTTTGACGTCGTAATAATTAAAATTGTTTTAAACGATATCTAGTGTATCTTAACACCGAGAAATTTTCGGACACTAGTTTATTAATAAAAAATGTTTCTCTAAGTGCACTCTATCATTTCTGAAAATTAGGAATAGTTATTCTGTTACACCCTGTATATATTTATATATATATATAAGTGTATGTCACATTGGCAGAAAAAGTATTTTACATCTAGAATTAAGTAGTAAAAAATGAAAATTCTGTAAAATTGTTTTCAATTACTTTTTTATTCTATTAACTTATATTCGTTAATTGCATAGTAAAAAGAGATAAGACTTAACTTTCTTATCGTAAATTGAATCACATCTAACAAGTTTCGCTTTTACTAACTGTATGTATGTTTATTTGATATATTAAATGATCAATTGTTTGATAATTTTAATAACAAAAAGTTAATAAGTTATATTTTCATTACAATGCATTTTTTTTCTTTAAATTTAAAACATATGATAGTTATTGCTGTTAATATTATTTACGAGAAAGACAATGTTTGAAATTGAATAATAATTTATATCAGAATTTTTTTCCATATTATTAAAAAATTTAGATGCGAAAGCTGTTTTCAAATTTGTGATTAAAAACTGCCATATTTTATACAAAGCACAATGTGTAGTGGAATAAAATTTTAAAAATATTTTTAAAATTTACCATATAATGTTACAATTTGATCTACTGAAATTTGATGTGTCAAAATTTTTGTTGTTTTATATAGCAAAAATATTTAATGATTGTTGTGATTTATTTCGGCTAAATTTTGTTTGTAACGTACTAAAAATACATTTACATAGAGTAGTTGAAACTTTTTGCTTACTTACCATTTTATATTTATACATTTAAAAATTATAAAAATAATAATATTTTACTTAATGCAGGCATGTACTTTATTGTATCCAATTACTTTTATAAAATATATTTTGCTACAAATTCCGAGAAAAGAATTATTATTATTTAATTTAATTACTTATTAATAAATTGAAATAAACTATGAAAATAAACTACATGTATAATTTTTGTTTTAAAAACAATAATCAATAAAAAAAATTTTCTCAATATATATTTATGTAATATAAAACTCTAACAACGTTTTAATCAGTTTACTTTAATTAATTAAATAAACTTTCAAAAAGTTGATATTTCTACTATAAATGTAATTCAATTATAAATTAAAAATACATGTATTTTTTTTCATTATTCTTTATTTTATACGCTAATACTTTATTTGTATTTTATTAATATTATTTGAAAATATGTATTTTATATTTAAAAAACAAAATTTGTTTTTAGTTACAGTAAAATTTTATAACTGGAAAAAATATATAATTTTTCTTTAAAATTATGTTTACCCAAATAACGGAAAATTAAGTATTACTATGTCTGGGTCATGTCTATACAACATACTATTATTTTTGTTTTGTTTTATATATACATAAAAATATTAATCTTACAATTTTTATACAAAACATTTCACAAAATATACATATGATTATTTCGACTTAATGATATACTAAACATCATTTCCGTTTATCAAAGGAATTGACAGTTGATTAATTAAATGAATGACTAATACATATTTTTATGATTTCATTGACTTTTAACTTTGGGAAAAATATGTAGAACATTTTTTGTAAATATTAATATTATTAACGAATGCAGAATATATAATTTACATTATTATTATCGTTAATTATGTTTATTTTTAAAACAACAAATACAATATTTAAATAGTGTGTTTTACTTAAATAATTTTATACATAGTAACTACTAAATATTTGTAATATAAAAATAATGTTATATTTGATAATTTATTTATTGTTTATTGTTTACAATTGTGCGCATATTATATATTAAAATGTACGGAAATGAAAATATTTATTTAAGATATCAAATATGCGTATTTAGAAAATGCAAATTAATAACAAAATTTAAATATTTGTAAATAATTTTGCTCATCTAATAATTGTAAAAATCTTTATTTTTATCAATAAATAAACAAGTATTAACTAGAAAATGTAGTTTGCAAAATATTTAATAGATTTAAATCTTTATTTATACGCTCTATGACTTGTTTTAAAAATATGAAAAAAATTTAAATTTTAAAAAGCGATTTCCAGTGTTTAATACTCTATGTATTTTTATTAAAATTATATATTTTTCATATGCATTTCATTAAGAAAACGATATATATATATATATATATATTTGCCGATGTCCTTTTATCAAATCTTCAATATTTACCGGCAGTTACACTTACTTAATATATATATATATATTTAGTCAGAGTAACTACCGTGTTAATATTTAGTTCGAAAAATTTTTTATAACGGGATACGGTTTTAGAGGTTGAAAAATTATAAAAATGTAAGCATTTAAATATCTATCAATTTATTGTAAAGTCCAATATTTGGCCAGCAATTTGTGGCTTCTTCAAGTAAACAATGTATGATTAGAAAAATATAAATGCTATTGTAGTGTGATTTAAATGTTTAGAAATGGTTTATTTTTCTTGTTTTCATCTTCGACCAATGTTAAATTAACACCAGTTTAGTTATTAATAAATACAATTTATACATTCACAATTACGCCACTTATCTGTAAAAGTGTGGCACAAACTTTTTTCATTTATAATAAATTAAAATATGATCATACTGTGGTGAAAAGTTAATAAAATAAAATAATTTTTCTTAAACCACAAAGAAGAAACATTGTTAAATGCTTTGTAAGTTCACTCTTTCGTTAACTTGCCAACTGACTAATCAATGAATCGGTTTGAAGACTAATATTTTTTTGATGTAACTATAATCATGGTTTCATGGCGGAATATAGCTTTAAACACGATAGACTTTTTATATGTATTATTAATTCAATAGATATTAGTTTAAACTGAACTTAAAATTGATTTTATAATAACAAAGACTTACAAGTTCGGTTCTTGAATGGTTCACTTTATTTGTTTAGACTTATGATAGTATTATTAATGATATTTAGACTTATGATAGTATTATTAGTCAAAATAGATTTTAAAATCGAGTTTGCAGTACCAGTCATTGAGTTCAACTTATAAATAAGTTTTTATTCGAAAAGTTTTAGAATTAAGTAAAAATAATATTAATAATAATTAATACATTGTTTTAAAGATCAAGTAGAAAAGTTCTATATTAAAGATTTGGTTAAAGTTATAGAAAATATAAATGTTTGAGCTAGTAGTAATTTGCAATATGAATGTTTCAGATAAAATCTATATAACCGGCGGTTTTAACGGCCAAGAATGCATGCATTCAGCGGAAGTATACGATCCGGAAGTGAATCAATGGACCGCCATCAATCCAATGCGATCGCGAAGATCGGGCGTATCTTGTATCGCTTATCACGGCCACGTAAGACTGAAAAATATAAATTTTAATAAAATTATTTCTCGGCTTACGAAATTCGTTAAGAGATTTGTAATTTGCAATTTTGTCTAATAACTTAATCGTTTTGAAACCACAAAATCCTTCATGTCAACTATAACGTACCATGAAACTCTGTTAAATATGACTGACATGAATATTATGTAAAGTAAACTAAATTTAGTTAATTATATTTAGCTACGAACAGAAGTTTCATTTGGAAAGGATATTATAGCAAAATTTTCGGAAAATATTTTTTTTTAAGTTGCAAAAATTACATACACAATGTACCCAAAAGAGTGTGACACAAAATTTTTCTACTATGCCGAAATTAGCTGAATAATTTTGAATGTTTATAATGCATTATTAGTGCCTACTTTAATGTATGACACTATACCACTTTTCTTTGCAGTCAAAATGATAAAAATGATTACCTATATCAATAAAAAATTAAAAGATGCAAAAAACAAAAACATATAAAAACGCAAAATATAGTGAAACATATAACTAGAAAGAATCGGGTACGAAATAAATTAGTGTATGATGAGTGTGAAATTGAAGAAAATGTTATAGCAAAAATTGTTGTTAGTTTGATTTGGTTTTAAAAAAATTATATGAATGATTTTGAAGCTATAGGTTTGCGTGGACGTCCGATAAGTAGTTGGAGTGATATGATTGAGAGTGTTTTGCGTGTTTTGAGAGTGTTTCCAAGTAGTAGAAATAGAAGAGCATGTATGAGAGGAATTATGAATGTGGATGAAGCTAAAGGCGGCTGATTTCGGAATAATAGAAAGAGTTTGCGCCAGATATTTTTGGGTACATGGCGTGATTATGTATGTATATAAGATGTTAAAAATCAATATTGTGCATGTTTCAATGAATGTAACCAAAGTAGAATTATTTTTTAAATTCTTTATAATGTAACTAAATTTATTCAATTAGTAAATATCTAAATTAAGAAATATGCATTTTATTGGTATATTTTATTATCATTATGTTTTAAGTGAAATTTGAATAAAGAGGCACAATCACACTTTCTGCCCCTGCTTTGATGTTTGGGGAGTAAGTGTTCTTTTACCTCATATAATCGGCGCCTATGTATGAGAGATATTATAAATGTGGATAAAGCAAAATAATTTTTAGGAAACTAAATTCTGCTTGAATAAAAATAGTTAATGTTCCATCTTTATGAGTACATGACGTGATTGTATGTGTAGATATGAATGTATTTTAAAGACGCTAATAGAATTTGCACTATTACATAAATTGACAATATTCGATCATACGATTATGTTTAGAGTGAAAAATGAAAAAAAAGCATTTTTTTGTTATTGTTTTTGTTAACTTATGCGTAATTTTTTTTGTAGGTTTACGTGATAGGTGGTTTCAATGGTATTTCCCGTATGTGTAGCGGTGAAAAATATGATCCTTCAACAAATGCTTGGGCTCAGATTCCGGATATGTATAATCCTCGCAGTAATTTCGCTATTGAAGTTATAGATGATATGATTTTTGCTATTGGTGGATTCAATGGTGTTACCACCATTTACCATGTTGAATGCTACGACGAAAAAGCCAATGATTGGTATGAAGCTACTGACATGAACATTTATAGGTAATTAGCTTCTTAATTTTCGGAAAAAAAGGCTGATTTTTCGTTTAAAATAATAATACTAGACGAAACATACTCAAGTTTTAACATACAATGTTTTAAAATAAATAAGTTTTAGGATAAAATTCTAAAGCTTTTTTTATTTTAATATAATGTTTTGATACTGAAAACCAGAAAGAGAAAACTAGAGCATATGTAATTGCACGACAAAATTAGTATTTTGAACGAAAGCTATGGCCCGACAAAAATGGGAAAGTTTACGACAAAATTAATATATCAAACGGCAAAATAATAAACTATTATTTTTTTAATTTTCCAAAGAAAGTGAAAACACTTGAAAATTTTATTTAGACTCATTGCTAGGTTGGGTTAAAACGTTAAATTTTAATTGTTTAAAAATCAATACACTGGAAGATACACTAGACAGATATTTGCCGTTTACTTACATTTCTTGTTGTAAAAAAAATATTTTGCCATGCATTAACATACATTGTAAAATGAATTTGACAACATTGATTTTTTTTTAATTTTTATATCTTAATCTAGATAATTTTCGAATTTCAATTGGCAACAAATTATACTATTTAAATCTAAAATATAATGGACATTTGCATCGAAACTTTTCGTCTGACAAAAATTAATATTAATGTTAAATTTAGATTTAGTATTATATTCGTGATTATATTAAAATATTAAATGGCACTATATCATTTAAATAGTAATTTTAATTAAAATATAAAATTGTTAAGATTTTTAAAACCATTGAAGTTTTATAAATGTACGTTACTTTATTTTCATTATTGATTTGCATATAAAACTTAAGTATGAATTGAAATTATTTTTTTGGGTATTTCCTAAAAGATCAGCGATTTTAAAAATAATATTACTGTTCAAGTTTTTCAGTTAAAAATTGACATGTATTGACGGTACGTAAATGTAAAATAATAGATTAAATATTCTTTAGATACCTTGTATATAAAATTTTTAGACACATTGTATATGACTTTGAAACACATTGCATATTCATATATAAAAAACACATTGTACATAAAAATTTTCAGATACATTGCATATCAAAAAAACACATTATATGCAATAAAATATATTGTACATAATTCTCTCAAACACGTCGTATATAATTGCCTCGTACACTATATCTCCGTGAAATATTATAACTTATGTAGGAAAAAAAGGAGAAAAATAGGATACTTGTATACCATAATGGCGTAAAAATATGGCATTCAAAAAATACATAAATACTAGGTAGCTTTGAAAAAATAAACGTTTCATTTTTTGATGAAATATTGAATTTCGTTCTCTGAAAAATGTCAAAATCAAATGAAAATGACAAAAATACCTCTCATACAATATTCCCGCACTAAAATCTATTTATTTAGCCGTTAGAAGTTACTCTTAGCTACAGTTTAATGTGTGCGTGCCAACATAATATTCGCCACTTTCTATCTTAAGAAATACCTAATTTTATTTGAAATGGCGATGGTCCATGTATTTTATTATATTTTCCGTTTTGAAACAAAATTATTGCAAAATTTATTCAAAAACGTTTGTGTAAAATGTAAAATATATCAAACTTATTTCATATTGGGTTTTTAGATCTGCTTTGTCCGCTTGCGTAATAATTGGTCTGCCAAACGTCTATGATTATATCCACAAACACCGAGAACGTCTTATGGAAGAGAAGCGTCAAAAAATGCTTGCGCTGGAAAGTCAAAGACAAATCACTGGAAATAATCAAAGTGATAACAATAATATTCAAAATCCTTTACAATTAGGTGGATTAGCACAACAACTTGTTAATGTAAATATTTATTAATATTATTATTGAAATTACTGCTTATACGTACATATGAAAAATTATAAGCAGAATCGTCTTAATAGAATTATGAGCGCCTGGGCAAACTAGTGTGCTGGGGCCCTTATATGATAAACCGCTCACAGAAATGAAATGTAAATGGCTTTATATTACATAGAATGAATTTAAATGTCAAATATATTTTTATTAATATGTCAATTGACATACACAGATTAGCATGAGGTCCCTAAGCTCGTGCCCCCCCCCCCGGGCAAGGGCCCAGTGGGCCCATGCGTTAAAGCGGTACTGACCTAATGGATTCTACTATAACTCGAAATCTAAACGAGATTAAAATTTTGATGAAAACAAAGAATATATTATATACATCAGATAATTATATTTTGTCACAAACTAGATAACGCACCGTCTTGCAGTATAGGCGATTTTTTTATATTTTTATGATTATCACTAAAATTGTAAATTTCAAGTATTTATTGTTTTATTTAAAATAATCTTTAAACTGATTAGATTTAGACATATTTAACATTTTAATTATAAAGTACCCAACAAAAAATACTGAAAAATTATTTAAATTCTTTATTTTGGTTTGGAGTTTTAAGTGAAACAATATTAATATATATTTATATAAATATTTATATTTTTAAATTTTTTGAAAGATACATCTATACGTACATCACAAGCACACATGTACCCAAAAACGGTGTTGTACGAACTCTTTCCACTATCTCAAAATTAGTTTTCTCCAAACATTTCTATTCAGACAAGCAACTCTAGTTTCATACACATTCACGATACCTCTCTCATACATGCTCTTCTATTTACCTATTCTACTTGGAAACTTCATACCACTCCATCTATATTTATCAAATTTTACTTTGTAATAGTTTTTTATTTTTAATAATTTAAAGTATACTTTTTTTTCCAGCAAATAAATGAAAATCTGCTAATGGAAGATGATGATGAGGTAATTGCAGAAAATGAAAATGAAAACCAAAATGATAATAATTAAATGAAAATAATTAAAAATAATATTATTAACTAGTATTATAACTCTGCCATAATTTTAAGCGTAACATATTATTAAAAAAAAAGTATTTGTTTTATATTTTTGTTTTGTTTTAATATTTTCTTTCAGAGCGTTTTTCTCTCTTTCTCTCTTTCATTATTTACTTTTACTACTAAATTCGTTTTTAAATATATTTCATAAATTTAATTTTATATTATCTGAATGTTGTTACAGTTTGCACATGTTCAAATAATAAAAAAAAACGTTCTAAATTATTAGAACATGAAATTATTTTGTAATAATTTTTAGTAATAAAATAACTATCAATGTTTTGTTTTTTCAGGGATGAGAAATTATGTGTAAAATATTAATTTTCACTCTCGTTTAGAAAATCATATGTATATTATAGAATATGTAAAATATGGAGTTGTTCAGAATTATAGTACTCTAAGTCCAAAAATGAAAAATTTGAGATGTTGGTGCATATAGGTGTCTAAAATTACATTTTATTTAAACAATTGAATAAAAAGACAAACGAAGGGGAAAGAGACATATGAATCAAAACAATGCGACCAAAAACACGAAAACACAACACAATTGTCACTAACTATACTATCTTAACTATTCAACACAACAGCAAAAGTATAAATCAACTCCAAGCTATTGAATAAAAAGACTCTTTTTATTCAATTAAGATATATATATATATATATATATATATATATATATATATATATTTGGTGCTTCAAAGCTAAAAATACGATGTGCGCCTTCTTCTGTCTTTTCATTCAATAACTTAGACAAACAACAAACCAAGTTCGAAGTTCAATTTTCAACGCATAGATGTCAATAGTAGTTACCTATTGCTGCGGTAATCAAATGTGTTTATTAAACTTTACTTCTAATTATCTTAAATTGAAAAAAAAATTCCTTAGTCTGTTATAGCTTTGAATATCCCATAAATAAAATATTCATTACGCATGCTCAAGTTTATCATTTTGTACTTACTAATTCATTACATTAGTTTATTATTCAATATATTCAAAATGATTTTGGCAGACCGCAACATAACATTTGAAAAAACAGTTTTGAATTAATAAAAAAAAAAAAAAATGCTTTGCATTATGGCAGTTCTACTTATTAAAAATATTGCAACAAAATTGTTCTTCCTTTTTTAAAATATTTAGGACAGGTTGGTCGACTTTTAGTTTATTTGAATTTTTGTTATGACTAGCGAACTGTCTTTTCCAGCAATGAGAGTTTATCGATCGTTAATTGCAAATTTCAATATCGTGGTGTTATTATTAGTATAAAAAAAGGAAAATATATCTTTTTGTTTAGGTGGTTTTCGGAGAGTAGCAAAGGCGCATTTTGGGTTTCAAAAACGTTGGATAAGCGCAGAAAACAAGTATCGAATAAGCGCATTTAAAAACATTGAATAAGCGCATTAAAATATTAGGTTAGCCTAGGGGTAGGTTAGATTAGGTTAGTTATGTTATTCAATATAATCATGATGCGCTTATTCATTATATTTTGATGCGCTTATACAATATACACAAAAAATGGCTATATGCGCTGTTTTAGCACGTCTATGATTTTATATTTGTTAATTTTTTACAACTTTATAACCCTACACATAAAAATCTACTGACTCAATCTTGCACTGTAAAAAATTTATGTAATTTTTATGTAATTATTGATGTAATATTGCGTTAATTATCACAGTAAAAATTACAAAATGTTTTGTTATTTTTACTGTTAAAACCTATATAAAATTACATAAATTTAAGATATATTATTTACAGTGTAGTTTTTCGAAAATCTGTTTTTTATTTTTATTTATTTTTTTAAGTAAATAATATTGTAATTATTTTTTAAAATAAATTTAATACACCTATTCAATTTTTTACGCTTAAATAATTTCCCTAACTTAACGTAGACATAAACGTAAACTTAACAACCACGTGTTTTCCCGAACGTCTGCGTACTGCAGCAACCAATCGTATTCAAATGAGTTTTCTCATTCCCATTTTGACGTCACTATTTGATATTTTCCCGCTGGTGGAAATATTTCTCGGCCTAGTATGATGAAGATCGCGGTACAGTTCACATTTTGAAATTGTTTTTACAATTTTCATTCGAGCCGCAGAACAGCTGTAAGGTATGTTATTTATCACTTTATATTTCTCTACTTTTAAGTACTTAGTGCAAGTTTCAAAGTTGAAGTTTTTAATTTATGTTCTTTTGTTTATCTAAAAATAAAATATGTACGATTTATATCTATGTATAAATATAACAACTATAGTTTTATACTTAATATTAGAGTAACTTTAAATTTAAATAACTATGGCTCGTATTCTCACTTCACTTTTTTTTTTTTTTGAAAAATTGCTTTTATCATTAATTTCAAAATAACTTTTTGCTTTTGTCTTTCATCAAATTGAAAATAGTTTTTTTACTTTTGATAATTTATATTATATTTGATATTATAAAATTTAAATAAACTATTTTAAACGATTGATAAGTAATTTTAAGTAAACGTCAAAAGTACTTTTGGCAAAAATCAATTTTATAAATTAGGTGAGAATACTGGCTTATATTTTTATAAAATATTTTACCGTAAAATTGGCTATAAGAGAATTTTTAAATGTAGTTTTTCAAAGTTTAATTTGTGGTATTTAATCAAATGATTTAATAATGTAAATATAGAATTTGGGATGTTTGTAATGATAAGAAGGTTACAGAAGTTATTTCTAAAAAAAAAGAAAAAAGAAAATAAAATGTTTTAGAATTTATAGTAAAAAGAATGTATTTATGTTTATTTTATGTACATATGTATTATTTATCAAACGCAAATCTAGTAAACAAAAATATACAGATTTTGCAACATGTTTCTGCTTCACAAAATCACTATTCTATTTAACTTATATAGTTTTTTATAATAATCTTTAACATGTTTTTTGTGAAATATAATTTATGTTTATTAATATTTAAACAAAATTATTGAAATTAATTTACAATTGTTTATTTGAAATATACATAATACATATAGGTAACAAATGTATGATTAAGAATTACTTTTATTGAAACTTTTTAAACGTGAAAACTAAAAAATGATCTTTAATGTTATATTTTAAATGAGTGCTTTTACAAATAAAATTGTATTATATTGGTATATAGGATAAATTATTTTATTTGTTATTATAAATGATTTATTAATTTATTGGGTCGTATCATGTATAGCTTAGTGAAACTCAGGTTAGGTTAGATATTTAAAAGAAAAATTTATTTGTAAAATGTAACAAAATTTCGTATTAAAATAAAACGACTTTAGGTTTTAGTTTTGTATTAATATTTATTAATAATCGACTCAATAAATACAGAACTAAAAACTGAAGCCGTTTTATTTTAATATAATGAGTTCTTAAAAATTATTTTACTATATTAAAATTAAGTATATTTCTTATAAAAATTTTAAAACAACAAAGTGAAAATAAATAATGTTTTTTAATTTTTTTGTGCGTAAATATTATATAATAAAAATAATGAAAAAATATAAAAATCAAAATATGTTTACTAATTTAAAAATCTAATTTGCTAAGTAAATAAAAACAGTATGCAAAATAGTAGCTTATAGAGATATTTTATAGTTGCAAGAAGTGTTCAACATTTAAATTACAATATTAATTGATTTCTTTTGCGTATTTTCTCTTTGAAGTATTTTTTAATTGTTAAAAACTGCTTATAGTCTTATTAGAATTTTAAAATAAATTATTAATTATAAATTTAAAATGTTTTCATTAACAAATGCTTTCGTTTTTTACAAAAATGTGCAGACGTTTATATTTTTAAATATTGTACTAAGCTTATTATTATATAAGTTTAATATTTCATAGAAATTACTGATTTTTTAGCTTTTTTTAGCTCCAATTTATCTTTTTTAAAATGATAAACTATTAATGTTGCGGTAAATATGTAGAATAAAATAAATTAACTATGAACTCATATTACAATAAAAATGAAAACATTTAATAGTTATAGACCCGGTTTTATGATAAATAAATTTACTTCGAAAGTAAATTTAATTTTCCTGTTAAATAACGTTGAAAACAAATATAATTCCAACAATTTACTGCCAGATTATTATTAATAATAATAGCTATTTTTTAATATTATTAGAGTAAATTTATTTTCTCTTTTTAATACGAGAATCTACACAATAAATACATTTTACTTTTAAAGTAAATTAAATCAGCATTTATGAAACCGGGTCTAATATAATTAATGCGTAGTTGTAACTGAAAATAATATTTCAGATCATGAAAAATATGAACGGTTTGCTTCTGACGTTCGTACTGATTGAAGCGTCGGCGATTTTCAACAGTGACGCCATAGGTTTGCTGGAACCGGCTGAGACGTTAGAATGTCATAGACGACTCTACTCCTACCGGGTCACGCAAACGGACGATCAGGGCAAACAATGCTGGGACAATATCTCGGTTATGTCCTGCTGGGGTCGATGTGATTCCAAAGAGGTAAATTTATAAATATTTTGCTTAAAATTTTGACTTATTATACATAACAATGTTCTTTGTTTAAATTATATTGGCAATTTTAGTTATTATCGTGGTGATAGTATAATATTTATAAATTTATTTAAAATATTATTAAAATTAACATCGGAAATGTAATAATAGACATTTCGGTTAGTTTTTACATTTATATTATTCAGCGATTACTGTCTGTTTACTAACCAAATAACACGAAATAAAAATAGAAAATAAATATAGTAAAAACTATATACTACTACTACTAGTAAACGTATATGTTGAATATATATATATATATATATATATATATATATATATATATATATATAATAAATTACATAAATAATACTCAAACAGTAGATTGATAAGAGAAGTACTACAAATTTATTAAATAAAAATATAACATCAATCAGTAATATCTAAATAATATCTGACTTTTTATAATTAACAAATTAAAAATTTTTGTTATCTAGTGACTTGTATTTTGGTTATCTAGTAACTTGTTTCTATTTGTACATATTCTTTCCTGATGAAGATGTACGTTCAGTATATCGAAACGTCGAAATTTAATATAAAATTAATTAAAATTAAAAAAATATAAATTGTTGTTTGATTTATTACTTATGGTTAAAAAAATTTAGAGTTTTTTTGTTTGTAGAATTTAACTTGGAATAAATAAAATTATATCATTAAATATATATATATATATATATATATATATATATATATATATATATATATATATATATATATATATATATATCTGTGCCGGTATGCCATGGTCGATCTCTTCTCGTTCCAAACTTTTTGCCATACATCATAGATGGCATCCTCAGTGTTTGATGACTGAATTTAGTCACCATGCACTGAGGAAGCCATCTACGGATATATGGTGAAACGTCTGCGATGAGGATAGATCGACCATGGCATACCAGCACAGAAAATTTTGTAAATTCAATGGATACTGGCCATGAAAACCTAAAGATTACTATTAATATATCAATTTGCATATTTTCAGTTATAAATAATAATAATAATAATATTAATTTATAAATAAATATTCTTTTAAAGTAATTTTAACATATTTTATAGGTATAACTTCTATATGAAATATTATACTTACCTCCGTATTCATAAAACTTTTAATAAAATATAACGAAACTTTAAAACATTTGTTATAGGATTTTATATAAAATGGTTACATAGTCACATTTTCTATAATTTCTGAAACATTGCGCATAGAATCTCAGAATTGATTGTTTAATGATCTGTTTTATTTAACAAAAATTGACGAGTTTTATGACTTTCGGGGTTATTTTGTCAATGTTATGTTTTATAGCTGATAAATATCTTATCGTTAATATATTTTATTTATTATATTTCTGTATTTCAATATTAAAATATATATAACTATGTTTGGTTAATGACGTAATCTGGAATTAATGGATTTCGTAATAAAAATAGCAAAAATATTAAATTTACAAGTGATTTAGATGTTACTGTTCACAAATAAATGAAGCTCTTTTGTTCAATTTTCATTACGATTGATGATATCATATATTTGCTTATTGATTATTTAAAATAAAAAGGCTTTTACATTAAGTTCTGTATAAATTTTAATTAAAAATCGACATTTTGACGTACTTTACGTACATCATCATCAGGAAAAATTATAATTTTTCTCTACGTACATCAATTATCAGGAAAAATTGATTATAAAAATGTTATTATATAAACGTTGATTATTAATTAAAATTTATACAGAACTTAATTTAAAAGTCTTTTTATTTTAATATAATGAGTTCTGAAAGATTTTTGCTATATTGATTATTTAGTTTTTGCTTAAAATATACATCTATATTGTTAATTTATTATTGTAATTAGATTTCTTTTATTAAACTGAACTAATTTTAAACAATATTTAATCATTTTCGTTCATTCACATACAAGAATTTAACATAATTTGCTATTTTGTTTAGAATGTACAGTCTTCAGCAAAACATAATGAAATATACATTATATTTTATGAATATTTTATGTTCAGTGTATATTGGTCATAATAGCAATAAAGGGACTGAGATAATTTGATTATTATATTTGTTAATAGCTAATTGGTAAAATTAGTAATTAAAAGTGGGAGTTTTATTTAATTAAAAAAAAATTGTTTGTAATAATTTTCACTTAATTATAATAAATATGATATTTTTGCGTGCCGGGTAACTATAAGGGATTGGGTGCGAAATAAATTAATGAATCAAGAGTGTAAAATTGGGAAAAACATGTTGTTGCAAAACAGGGACGGCGCTAGAAATGAATTTATGGGTGGGCACGAATTGGCCGCATAAGTTGTTGGGTGGGCACCTAGATGTAAGTGAATGTGGACATGGCTTGCTGGCCTGCATTAAAAATGCAATATGGTACTGAAAATGTTTTTTATTTTCTATACATTCGGTATAAGTAGTATCTGGATTTCCTAACATGGCATAAAATAAATAAACATTATATAGATGTTTTTAATTGAGATCATAAATTTATTTAAAATTAGTAATATAAATTAGTATATAAATATAATATTATTAAATGTTTGTGTATCACCGAAAATTCAATTTTATTTTATGTTTGAAATTTTTAAATTATATTCTTTTTCGTATTTAAATTGTGTTTGGTAAAATATTTAATTCTGATCTTAGTAAATTTAAATCACATGAACAATATTTTGAATGTAGAATTATAGTATCATAATTTAAATTTTTTCTGGTATTTCAGGATTCAAACTACAAACTATTAAAATATTTTATTAGCAAAAAATCTGTTTTCTAGTTCAACTAAAATCATGTCTACACAGGTAGAAATATTTTTATAATTTAGGGACATTCTGTACATTTAACCTTAGATTTTCTGATGATAAACTTATTTATTCAACAAGCAGAACTTTTTATAAACAATGACTTTTTGTCGTAAAATCAATAATAAAAAAATTTCCCATTTGTTGCCAACTTTTACAGACATATATGATATAAATTGAAAATTTATAAATTTTACTATCTAGTTACTTATTTTGTTACTTAGTAACTTAATATTATTTTCTGTTTATTTACTGTAAATATTATTTGTATCATTATTCCTGTTGAAGATGTATGTTGAGTACGTCGAAACGTCGATTATTAATAAATATTAATACAGTACTACAACCTAAAGCTGTTTTATTTTAATATAATGAGTTCTGAAAGATTTTTTACTATGTTAAATTATTTCTATTCACGCAATTAGCTAAATTTCCGAAAATATATATAAATATCTCATTTTAATAAAATTCAAGTTAAATATGTATAGATTATGTATATGAGTTTTTATCATACTGACTTTAGTAGAGAGATAAAAATTATTATTAAATTATTAATGTCACATCGAATTACACATACATATTTACTAATTCTAGGAAAGCTCATTTATATTAAATATGTTACATAAAATATTTATTTTTAAAATAAACAATTTTGGACTTCTTTGAATATTATTTTATGAATAAATAATTTGTTTATGCACTATGCAAATTTTAATTTAAAATAATGTATACAATAAGTAGAATCAATTTCGCAAAACTTTTTATAGATTTGTAAATTTAAAATAAAAGAGCTTTATAAAGTTCTGTAAATTTTTTTTAAATTAAAAATCGACGTTTTGATGTACTTTACGTACATCATCAGGAAAAATTATACAAATGATATATACAATAAATAAACAGAACATTGAAACAAGTTATTAGGTAGCAACATGTGTTAGAAAATCTTCATGATTTGAAGATACTATAATAATTACAAGACCCAACAATAGTAACAGTAGATTGATATGAGAAGCAATAGAAATTTACAAAGAAAAAATAACTTCCATCAGTGTGGAGGCACTGTTATATATAAAATATGGTTTCCTTTAATTAATAATTTATAAATTTTATAATCTAGTTACTTAATTTTGTTACCTAGTAACTTGTTTCTATGTTTTGTTTATTTATTGTGTATGTCCATTTGTATAATTTTTCCTGATGATGATGTACGTAGAGTACGGCGAAATTAAAATTTATACCGTACTTAATCTTAAAGACTATTTATTTTAATGTAATGAGTTCCGAAATTTGTTTACCATGTTATAAATTTAATTTTCATACAAAATTAAACACAATATTTTTCATTGTCTTTTTTTGATATAGAAAGATGATATACTAAATGGTTGATATCTCCAGAGAAATTTAATATTATCAAAGGAACAAGGAGTAAAGAATAGGTTTTTTACTCTTAAATAAATATATCTTCTGTAGATTTTTCATAATTTATCTTGCTAGTTTAGTTTGGTGCATCGATAGAACAACTATTTTATCGAATTTGTCCTCTTTTAGTAATTTTATAAACTAATTATGCTTCGGCACGGTTTTCAACAATATTCTTTTAGTGTAAGAATATTTTTAGATTGTTTGCTGATTGAGGATTTCTTGAAAATCTAGCGGTTTTTACATGTTTCCGTTCAAGTTATCGATTGAATTTTATTAATAAAAAATATAAAAAATAGTTTGAGTTGCTCTAGGTCAAATGAAAATTTTAGTTCTTTAGTTTTTATTAGCTTGAAAAATTGTATAAATATTCTTGTATTTAAATTATTACGAACTGATCAAATAGTATTGAAATTAAATATTATTAGAAATTAATTAATGTTTGTCAAAGGAATATGAAATATGAACTTTGTGAACTTTGAATATTTAATTTTTATATAACCAACGTATATTATATATATTATTACTAATATATTTTTGTCTCTTTTATGATTATTATATCAAGAGATATTATATTGTATAAAAATTATTATTTTATATAAAATAAAATATTTATTGAACATAATTACAATATCAATATATTTATTTATAATACTAACTGATATTTTTGTTCTTAATAATAATAAATAAACGAAAAAATTGTTTTTAATGGTATCTGCTTTTTGGTTATATACAAAATTGTATTTTATATTATATTTTGCTTTATAACAAATGCATTTTTAAGATGAAAATAATATTCTCGCAAAGCGAGAATTGAGCTAGTCGAATGTGGTTTGATTTTATAAGCTAGTTTTTCGACTAACCAAAATACAAGATTAGAAGTATATGGGTAAACCCATATATAGACCACTTTGACATTATCACATAACTGATAAGATAGAGGGATAAATTATTTTTTTATCGAAAGTTGGCAACATTGTATTTTGCTAATATATAATATTATAGGCGCTAAGGGTATCTTCTGTAAAAATTTCATTAAAATCGGATAAATAATGCGGGCATAACAAATTTTTAGAAAATTATTATTTTTTTTTTCGGAAAGTTGGCAACATCGTAGTTTAATAAAATTATAATTTATGTGGGCACTAGGAAAAACTTTTCTGAAAATTTGATTAAAATCGGATAAATAATGTAGCCACAATAAATTTTTAATATTTTAGTAATTTTTTTCTTAATATGTTGGCAACACTGTATTTTGTTAAAATTGCTTAATTTATGCGGGCACCAGGAGAATCTTTAGTGAAAGTTTGATTAAAATTGGTTAAATAACGTGGTCATAATAAATTTTTAAAAATTTTAGTAATTTTTTTCTCAGAAAGTTGGCAGCACTGTACTTTGTTGAAATTATCTAATTTATATGGATACCAGAAAAATCTTTTGTGAAAATTTGAACAAAATCGGTTAAACAACATGACCGTAATAAATTTTTAAAAATTTTTTCTCGGAAAGTTGGCAACACTGCGGTCTGAAAATTGAACTTAGTTTTTTATTTGGTATGAACTATCTAATTGCCAAGTTTCAGCTTTCTACGAGCTTTCCTTCATACTTATAATTAACACTCGTATTAAAAATTTTAGTAATTTTTTTCTCGGAAAGTTGGCAACACTGCTGTCTGAAAATTGAACTTAATTTTTTATTTGGTATGAACTATCTAATTGCCAAGTTTCAGCTTTCTACGAGCTTTCCTTCATACTTATAATTAACACTCGTATTAAAAATTTTAGTAATTTTTTTCTCGAAAAGTTGGCAACACTGCGGTCTGAAAATTGAACTTAATTTTTTATTTGGTATGAACTATCTAATTGCCAAGTTTCAGCTTTCTACGAGCTTTCCTTCATACTTATAATTAACACTCGTATTAAAAATTTTAGTAATTTTTTTCTCGAAAAGTTGGCAACACTGCGGTCTGAAAATTAAACTTAATTTTTTATTTGGTATGAACTATCTAATTGCCAAGTTTCAGCTTTCTACGAGCTTTCCTTCATACTTATAATTAACACTCGTATTAAAAATTTTAGTAATTTTTTTCTCGGAAAGTTGGCAACACTGCGGTCTGAAAATTGAACTTAATTTTTTATTTGGTATGAACTATCTAATTGCCAAGTTTCAACTTTCTACGAGCTTTCCTTCATACTTATAATTAACACTCGTATTAAAAATTTTAGTAATTTTTTTCTCGAAAAGTTGGCAACACTGGGGTCTGAAAATTAAACTTAATTTTTTATTTGGTATGAACTATCTAATTGCCAAGTTTCAGCTTTCTACGAGCTTTCCTTCATACTTATAATTAACACTCGTATTAAAAATTTTAGTAATTTTTTTCTCGGAAAGTTGGCAACACTGCGGTCTGAAAATTGAACTTAATTTTTTATTTGGTATGAACTATCTAATTGCCAAGTTTCAGCTTTCTACGAGCTTTCCTTCATACTTATAATTAACACTCGTATTAAAAATTTTAGTAATTTTTTTCTCGGAAAGTTGGCAACACTGCGGTCTGAAAATTGAACTTAATTTTTTATTTGGTATGAACTATCTAATTGCCAAGTTTCAGCTTTCTACGAGCTCTCCTTTATACTTATAATTAACACTCATATTTATCGTATTTTTTGGACACGGCCGGCCAGCCAGCCAGCCAGCCAGCCAGCCAGCCAGCCAGCCAGCCAGCCAGCCAGCCAGCCAGCCGTATTGACGATTTTATAAGCTAGTCTTTTCGACTAGCTAATATCTTGTATAATTTTTTTTTTATAAAATCAATCAATAGATTTCATTTTGTTGTTAACATGTTATCAAATAATCAGGGTTGAAGTAGTCAAAAATATTTCTGTTCTTAAACATTGGAATTATGTGATTTTTTTTCAAAATAATGTAAATTCAGTATTATCAAAAGTTATTATTATTATTTAAATTTAAAACATCTAGCGAAATTTGGTAACTGATTTTCGATAGTACTTTTAATTTTTTACTTATTCTGTTTATTTTAAACAATATCGAAAAGTTACAACAAAATTACGTTACAAAAATTTATTGTAAAAAGTTTTTCACTAAAAATCATGGCAGGAAAATGAAGTATTTTTCTTTTTTATCGTGAAACTAATCTATGTTTTATTTTAATTTTTAAAATAGTTTGTTCATTTATAATACGTTTTATTAACTCGCTTTCTTTCCTGTCTGTTTATTTGTTTGTTCGGTACAAATTTTGCAGTCGATTTTAAACTAACTTTCTGATGAGCTAATGACTTGAAACTTTAAACATAGTTCAGAATTGGATGACAATGCAATATTAATTAATTAATTAATTAATTTTTCATCTTTTATTTCTAGATTTCCGATTGGCGTTTTCCCTACAAACGCAGCTATCATCCGGTTTGCATGCACGCAACCCGTCGTAAGTCCATGGTGAATCTTCGCCATTGCGAAGCCGGAGTTGCAGCCGGAACTGAACGGTACGTTTACTTGGAGGCGCAGACTTGTCGATGTCAGGCATGCACCAGCAGTGACACCAGCTGCGAAGGAGTACGGTACAGGGGACATAGAACTCAGACTGTACCATTTATGGCATTAGATACCGATGATGCAGGATTTGGCAATGATGAAGAGAACTTTATCGAGTAATAGTTAATTATAGCATAATTTATTGTGGTGTAATAATTCTATACAGATGTTTAATAAAGTTATGTGATAATGTCAATCGAATTTTATTTGTTTTTTGTTTTGTGGAAATGACTTTTATATATTTTTTTTTAAATTAATAATTTTTTATATTTAATTTATAAAAATTCAGAACAATTTAGTGGCCGTCTGCAAGCTGATGCAAGTGAGGTTAGTACGGATTTCATACTCACAATCATAATTGATTATCAGTCAATACTAGAGATTACTAACACATAGAGTTAGTTAACGTAGCATTAGCCAACGCAAGTCAATTTATCGGCTAATGTACAACCAGTGCTACAAAATACAGAATAAGCAGCATTAGCTGTTAATTTAATATCTATTTTTTCACGATAATATGCCCATTGACTGTGATATTTTTTTGTTCTATTTCCGTGGTAGTTCTTCCATTAAATCATTTGTTCAATAACTTCCCAAATAAATCAAATAATAATTTAATAATTTTTAGCGTTACTTGCACACAACAGCACTGTGTTGAAAGTAAGACAACGAACGGAGCGAATGCGCGTGCTGCTTGGGGTCACACCAAACTTGTAACCATGTTATGTTATATGTTGCATATACAAGCACATGCATCAGACAGAAACAAACGAATTGTAAGTTTGTTTGCGTTAGACAGAGACAACTATCACTCTATTTGCTTGCACACGGTCAATGACCGTTTAGTATCAGTCTAGTAGCGGATAGTGACAGTGTAAGTTCAGTTGTAATATTTTATCATGGCAGTTTAAGAAATTTAACCCACCCATTCACAAGCCGCCACTGTTTTAACATCAGCAGTTACTATGTAAGCTTATGGAAAGATAATGCGCATGCGTTTGGATTGGCCAAATTTGAATACTTATGTTTATAACTAAAAATAAAACAACAGTTTGAATAAGCTTTACATATGATTTTTGCGCTATTTATCTTTCAGATAGATTTTTTTATTTGTACCACTTGTAAATATTTTTAATCCTGCTAACATTGTTTACATAAAGACCTATACATATTTAATTATGCTTAGACCGCGTTCAAAACGAGTAAATAATTCTTAGTAATTTTAATAAATTTAGAAATAATTACATAGACCAATTTATTTAAAAAAAAATATACATATATTTGAAATTTGGAAATACAGTCGATTCCGCTTAATTGGGACACATCGGGACTAGGGCATTTTGTCCCAATTAAGCGGCTGTCCCAATTAACCGAATTTTACATAAAATTAAGCAATCCCTATTTTTCTTTCAATAATTTTATTTTATAAATTCTTGGAAAAAACTATAAATTACATATAACCAAAAAAATATAAACTTTTAAGAAAAAATAATAATAAATTCCAAAATAAAATAATAAATAACGAACCTTCCACGCGCGAGGTGTAGTGGTAACTGAATCATAACTGAATACGTAACGATTGAGACAGCAGGGTAGACTCTCACAGCTTTAATGACCGGTGCCGCGCCACGCCGACGAGAGGGTAAACATTAACCTTTGAGCGCGCGTGGGTCCGTACTTCATACGTGAATGAATGTGTTGGGAAAAAAGTTCACAGCGCGCGATACTAATGTAATTAATTGATACATATTTGCTAGTTTTTTAAATATAATTTTCCATGTTGTGAATCAAAAAGATATGAAGCGTATCATATTAAATTTTTTGTAAATATTTTTTTTGTGAATATTTGTAACATAATATATACTGTGATCTTAAATTTACTGTCCCAATTAAGCGGAATGTTGTCCCAATTAAACATGTAAATTTAGTGTTGGTTCCTTGGTTTGGTTTCTGTTCTTTGAGATTTGGCCCAAATAAGCGGCTGTCCCAATTAAGCGGTGTCCCAATTAAGCGGAATCGACTGTATATAAATTTTAATAAATCTTACAATATATTTAGAGAAGTAATATTTTAATGAAGAGAATTTGTAAATAACTTATACAAAATTATGGAAATATTTACGGATGGATAAACTATTTAATATATCAATCTGTCTAACAAAACTTAAATCGCTACGAACAAAACACAAAAGTATCTGCGCTTTGCTAGTTTTTATAGACGCTTTGTTACTGATTCAATTATTTCCACATAAAACGTTGGATTCATTCGCATGAAATTCTAGAAATAAAATTAATTCTCAATTAATTATTTATTATGTAATGGTAAGTAATTCAGTTAGTCTGTATTGTTTCATACATAAGATGATCATAAATTTATTTAAGTTTTATTCAGCAATGAATTATTCGTTGCTATAATAAGTAAGAAAATGCAGAAAATTTGATTTCAATGTTTCTGAGTAATGGAGCAGTGTTATTAAAACTGTTGTAATTTTAATATAATTCGGTGCTGCGTATGCATTATGACATATGAATGTGTTTTACGAAAATATTCTATGGCCACCGCAGAACTGATCGTGACCATGAAGCACATAATCAAAATACTTTCTAACAAAGACATTATCATATTACGTTGACAGATTTATGATTTGTATTTATAATTAGCCATAGTAATGGAAACATACCTACATACCTACAAAGTAAAATAAAAATATTGTAAAAATATGATAAATTATAAAAATTTATTGTCACATTAAAAAAAATTATCAAATAAAAGCAGTGGTGTCATGTAAAAAATAAAGCTGCCGGAACCCAATAATTGTTGATATTGATTTACCCAAGGAAAATAAAAAAAAATAAAAATGACTTTTGTGGAAATGAGATTTTTACATGGAATATGTGGTATAACTAGGAGGAATCGGGTACGAAATAGTTTAGTACCTATATGGTGAGTGTGAAATTGAAAAAAAATGTTGTAGCAAAAGTTGGTATTAATCAGTTGAGATGGTTCTGACATCTTGAGCGAATGTCTAATGAACGTTTGGTTAAAAAAAATTGTATGAACGATTTTGAAGCTATACGTTTGCGTGAACGTCCGATGAGTAGACGGAATGGTATGATTGAGAGTGTTTTACATGAGCGAAAGTTTCCAAGTAGTAGGAATAGAATAGCATGTATGAGAGAAATTATGAATGTGGATGAAGCTAAAGTTGCTTGTCTGGATAGGGATGTTTGGAGGAAATTGATTTCGAGATAGTGGAAAGAGTTTGTGTTACACCCTTTTGGGTACATGGCGTGATTGTGTATGTATGTATGAAAATATTGAGTATTGTCGTATGTTTTTTAGTTTCTAAGGGTTTTAAATAAAAATTCAGATGTTTATGTTTATAAAAAAATTTTAATTGATAGAATGAAAACAAATAAAATAATTATGAACATTAAACACAAAGCATATATGTATATAAATTATGTCACATTTATGTGACAATTATCAAGACAAGGTAATTTCGTATCCAACATATTGTAAATATTTAAATAAATGTTTACAATATTTCTTATCCTTCTTTATCGTGTTATCTTCAGATAATCGATGCGATCTAAACCACGTTTTGATATATTCCTCCGGTTAAAATAGTTTTTGCGGTGGTTCGTGCATTCTCAAGAATAATAAATGTGAAAAATTACCAATTAAAAATTTTGTGTCTAGTGTCGCTTAATATTAGATTCATGGCGCTGAATTCTCTTTTACATTCAGTTGAGCTTCAAGGTATTATTTGAGATCACGACCGCTAATTTCTAAATAATCTCAGAACGCATTTAAAAAAACAAAAAAGTGGTATAATTATCTACATTGTAGATAATTATACCACTTTATGCGCATATACAGAAAATAAACATAAGATAAGCAAACAGCGGGAGCAAACAACGCGTTTCATTTTTTGAAAAAAGTTCCGGAATGACTTTCCGCCTCTAGGACACCACTGAATAAGGTTATTAGTTTTAAGTTGTGCAACAACTTTTGTTTATTTATTTTTTTCAATATTTCTGTTCTCCGAATTATTCTTAAAAAAAATAAACATAAAAATGATGTTAGTAACTACCACATCCGGTGAACAAATCTATACTAAGAAGTTTATCAAATTGAGATATTAATGTCTAAAGCTTAAACATATTTTTAAAAAAATCCATTTATCCGAATTTACTGTGCAAGTGTCCACAGACAGATCGACAAACTGACATCACGTTAAAATATTTGATTTATGTTACAAAAAGCCTAATTTGTACTATCTCAAAAAACTAAAATTGATATGATTACAATACCTCCCCCACTATAGATAAATTTACAATTTAGTAAAGTAGTCGTTATAAACGTAACTCGCTCCACACGAAAATAAAATTCAAGTCTCACACTTTTGTTTGTGTTGCGTCATTGTTATCATGTGGAGATAAACATTAGCCTTTTCATTAAATTCTAAAAAATCTATAAAATACGTTATCTTGCTATTATTCTTGCATGAAAGTTTAGTGAAAACACTAACAATTAGAAAAAAATAACAAATCTAACATGCTCGCTTTGAAAACATGTACTAAAACGGATGCTAATATAAAATTAGCTAGAAAATATACTCAGGAATTAACCACGTTTCCAAGTTATATCTGATTTTAACTACTGACGTACCTATGCTATAAGCTAGCGAGCCTAGCCAAGAGTTAAAAATAATATATTATTCAATGGGTATGTTATGATCGTTATCACCGAATGAGTAATAACAATTGTATACAAGTAAAATACGATAATTTTCTTATAATATTTTAAAATAATTATAATATAAAACTTGTAAGGTATTTTATTCAATGTTATAATTAGTCACAAACTGAATTAGTCATAAACTAATTTGATTAATCAAAAGTTATCAAGTAATAACCCAAGAACTCATTACCGTGACTAATTAATAACATTAGGTATTAGAAAACGCATATGTAATGCATATATTATTTTCTAATAGAAGTACACAAAAAAATGTATTACTTTATTAAATAAATAAAATTAATTCTTTATTAAAATATCTGTTAATACAATGCATAAAAACAACTAAAATACTTTTTAAAAATATTATTTTTTAATTTTTCTTTTACGTTGGCTATATTTATTTGTAAATAATTTCTGCAGAAGCTTTGTAATAATAAAAATATATTTTTTATCTTAACGTCTAGAATTTGAAAGGTGATGAATGAAAGTGTTACACAATGACAAACCTACAACCTTTGTTATCAGGAAAGTTAAGAAAAAAGTCAATACCTATTATTGTCTGTCGAAATTTTAATTTACGAAAAAGCATCCAATACCTTAAATTTGGCGTGTAGGGTTTACATTGTGTATTGAAAATTGGCTGTTTAGTAAATTAGTTAAATTGGCATCTACATACTATTTAAATTTGAAAAAGAAACGTATTTATGTTGCACTTTTTATAAAGAAAGTTTTAAGAAATATTTATTTTTTATAAATTATACTAGAAAATATAAAATTATTTTATTTCACATTGCAATTGCTTCATTAATTATTATGCTACAAATTTTTACTAAAATTTAAATAAATAAATTTACATGAATAAGACTGGTAGCATCTATTCACTTAGTCGCTCTGATTAAAAGCACTAATCGGGCTAATTGGGCGATTAAGTGGGTAGATGCTACCATCTATAGTTTTCAATTTAATTTTTCCAAAAACAAAAGTAATGTTTAAGTTAATAAAATGTTGAATTATTGTAAATTTTCTGTTTGAATATTTCACAAACAGAGATTGGTAATTTTTTTCGTGGCAGAATTTTTTACAATTGCAACGTATAATTTTATTTATCTGATTACAAAAATCGTAAGTAAAATAATTAACTTTGAAATCGTACAAAAATTTCAGAACTCATTATACTAAAATAAAACGGCTCTAGGATGAAGTTCTATATTAATTTTTATTAATAATCGACGTTTCGACGTACTGAACGTACATCTTCATCGGGAAAAATAATATGTCATTTGTATTATTTTTCTTGAAGATGAAAATGTATGTTAAGTACTTCGATACGTCGATTATTAATAAAAATTATTACAGAACTACAACTTAAAGCAGTTTTATTGTAATTTTCGTAAAAGCTTATTTTTTGCAAAAACTTTTATGTAAACTTTGAGTGTCCAATATCTTACAAACGGTTAAAGATAGATAATTTTTTGTAGCATTGAATTTAATATATTAAAATTTATATAACAACAGTATGACTTGTGAATAGGTCTGCTTTTTATGAAGTGCACCTACCACTTACTACTAACACTAATTTTTAAGAAGAGAAAAACTCTATATGAGACAGAACATAGATATTAGAAAATGAGATAAACCGAAGTACAATCAATGGAGCAAATGTATTTTATTTCTCATTGAAACGGAAGTTATTTAACTTTTTTAGAATTAATATTGAACGCAATTATTTTTACCAGGAAGCGCATATTTGTTTTTGTTTTACGCATGCGTTGGTAGATCTTTTTTAATTAAAAATTACAATTAAATTACTGATTCTTAAAGAATGGTTTTGTTTATTTACAAATCAATTATATTTGACAAAACTAATATTTTTTAAATAAAAGTATTTGTGCGTTTTCATTTACATTTAAATATTCATGATAAATACATCTTAATTTAAATAGTAATAATAATAAAAATATAAAGATTTAAGATTAAATTTTCTATATATTTTATTTTAATATAATGAGTTCTGAAAGATTTTTACTATGTTAATAATAATAATAATTTTAAACTATGTTTTGTATTGAATAAAAACATTATGTAATATTACAATTATTTTTAAATGTATAATATTGTTATTGTAAAAAATAATAATATATATTAAAATATGTATACACGTTTGAAACTTCTTTATTTGCAAAATAATTTTTCATTTTATTGAATATTCATCGGAATATTAATAGAGTCTTTTCTACAAAATTCGAATATGTCATACGCAGTTTTTTCACTGTTGTACTATATTTCAAATATTTGAAAACCAGAAAACTGTAAAATAACGTATGACACATTTTAAATCTAGTTGTAAATCTGACTATATGCAATTTTCATTCGCAATACAGTGTAGGTGTCTGAAAAATTTATTATATAAAGTTTGTACACGTAACATGTACATTGCGCAATTATTAACATTTATTTTTTGGTTTTGTTTTTAATATATGCGTTTTCACGTCATACGGATTGTCGAGACGATTAAAATCTGGTGTAAGTAGGTTGGCAATGTTGGTAATATTTAGGGTAAAGCACGTTTCTTGAACCAGTCATTTTCGGAGAGGAAATAGGAATTTTGGTACAGGGTCATATGTAGGAGTATTTACTATATTATATAACATTTGTGCATTATGCCAAAAATATAAAAACCATAAACAATTTTTTTTTGTAAAATATTAAAAAATTATTGCAGTTAGAGTAGGGTGACTATTTTTTATTTAAGATAAAGTTAGAAATATATTACCTAACCTAACTTAACCTGTAAACAAATTAACATTAAAGATCATTTAATTAAAACATGGAATGTGAAAACAGAAGAAAATCAAATTACAAATAAAATTACATAAATGCATTGCAAAATAATATAACGTGGACGATATATTCCATATCTATATATATATATATATATATATATATATATATATATATATATATATATATAAATGACATTATTAATTGTAATAATATTTATATTATAATTAATATCGTTAACTAATTAAGGCAACCTGGAAAAATTATAGCAAAAACTGGAAACTGGAGAAAAATAGTTGAACACTGTAGATTCCAATTGAAAACTGGGAGTCGCCACCCTAGTTAAAGTATTTGGCTGCATTTCTTGAGAGACTGATTACATTTTATTTTGCTAGTAAACAATAATAGTTATAATAAATATTTAAATATCCACTTAAATGCAGTGAACAGTAGATACCCTGTCAGTTTCACCGCCAGCCGCTAATTATGCCCGCGGGGCTTTTTTGTTTTCGTGACCTGGTTTTAATTGGTTTTTAATTAGATTAAGATATTTATATTACATATCTGCCCCTTTCCCCTCTCTTAGATAAGAAATCTTTGGTAAAAACTAATTTTGGCATAGTGAAAAGAGTTTGTACCATACCCTGTAGGGTGCATGGCGTGATTGTGTATATAGATGAAATAGATAAAAAGTTGTTTATCTATTTGTGAATGGGTATTAGATCATTAGCATTTTAAATCCTCAAAGGTATTTGTGCCTAGAATTTTCCAAAATTGGATTTTAACACCAGAGGTGTTAATATTGTGATTATTATTCACTTTCTATTTTTAAACTAGTACCTATTATATTTTGTTTCCAAATATGATTAAAAATGAAACAATTAATATATTTGATATTTAAATATGTATATATATATATATATATATATATATATATATATATATATATATATATATATATATAATTGAAATAAAAAATAATTTCTAACAATTGTAAACATGAAACTTAATTATAATATTTTGTATTATAATAAAAATTATTAATTAAACTACTTTTACATGATAATATTTTATTTAATTAAAAAAAATGAATCAAATCTAACCAATTAACAAAATTATTTAATTTGTCTTTGAATAAAATTATTTAAATAAATATTACATTTAAAAATTAGTGTTTTAAAAAGTACAATTTTATTTTTACACTTCAATTATATCGATGTTCATGTTAGCTTGGTTATTTATGAAATGACAGAATAAGCTGTTTGACAAAAACAAACACTACCATTAAGTAATTACCATGAACTTTCACTTTTTGAAACATATGGTATGCTTTTGACAAATTTAATTTTTTGTATTATTTCTTAGAACTGAAAAATTTTCCATGTTTATTTTTACAAAACAACTTTCTTTATTTTCTGGAATTTTTAAATATAAATTAGAAATTTACTTATATGTACAATAACATATTGTAAAAAGATAGAATATTTTATTTTTAGTATTATTTTTGTATTATAAAGAATTTTTAAATTGTTTTTGTTTTTATTAATATTCTGTTACTATATAAATTAAGTTTATTTTATTTTTATAAAAATTTCAAATATGTTTTAATTATTAAATGATAATTGACAATTAAATGAATTTATGACTGAATTGAAACAATAAATAAATATAGTTTTGTTTTCAAAGTTAAAAATTTAAAGATTACTTTTATTAAAAGATCGTAGATAAGAATTAAAAGTAAAATAAAGTATTATTATTATTATAACCTTCAATAAAATTATTCAATAATTTAATAATAATGTTTTTAATATTTTTTGCATTCTTATCTATGATAATTCACTTTAACACAAAAACAGCATTTTGTTATATTTAATTTAAAAAAAATTTTATTTTTAATTTTCACTTTTACAAATACCTGTATTATTATTCAGTCATCAGGTAAAAAAGTAATATTTGTTTTAGATGCTATTTTCAAACTATGTACATTTTTAAATTATATTTTAAAATTTCCAAATCAATCATTTTATAAAAATAATCATTTAAATCGAAAGTAATTGTTTGATGGAAAATAATAATGCTTAAATTTTATTTAAAGTTTTTGTTTTGTTTATTAACTATCTTCTGAAATTTAATATATTTTAACAATATAATATATAAATAAAATAGAATATTTTTCTGTTATATGAATAAAAAACTAGAATATAGTTTAACAATATGTAAATTAATTAATTAATTTCTTATAAACTTTCTTGTATTGATAAAAATATAACAAATAAATGGTAATAAATACTAATATTATTATTTTAATTAATTAATATTTTGATAAAACAAATTTTAAAATATTTATTAATAATATAAATTTATTTAATTAAAGAAAAAATGAATCATATTAATAAAATTATTTAATTTGTCTTTGAATTAAATTATTAAGTTAATATAAACTTTATAAAATTATTTTTGAAAAAAATAAAACTGTTTTTAAAACATTTAGTAATGTTATTGTTAATATAGATAAAATAAACGTAATGTTATAAATTTATAAAATTATTTTTGAATAAAATAAAACAAATTTTAAAACATTTAGTAATAATATAAATTTATTTAATTAAAGAAAATGAATCAAATTAATATAATTATTTAATTTGTCTTTGAATAAATTATTAGGTTAATGTTACAGTTAAAAATTAATAATTTAAAATACCCAATTTGTTTGACACCAATTATATCGATGTAGGTATATGTTAGCTCGACTCACTATGAAATGACAGAAAAATAGTTTGACCAGTAAGTACTTGTAATTAGCATGCACTTTCACTGGAAAAATTTCTAAATCCGTTGGAATGTAATACTTGTTTGAATTTAATTTGACAAAATTTAATTTTTATATTATTTCTTAGGAATGAAAAAGTTTTCATGTTTATTTTACAAAACAGTTTTTAATTTTAATTTTAAAATATAAATCAGAAATTTATTTATTTATGTGCATAAATAAACTATAATATTTGATCAGCAAACAATTATATACAGTAATTAATTTTTGTTTTTATTTGGAAACTAACAAATTTTATTTTGTATTATTTCTTAAAATTAATAAAAAATATACATGTTTATTTTACAAAAATAAAACTATTTAAAGTTTCTATTGTATTTTATGACCTGTATTTTATTTATGCACATACATTTATGTCATATTCATTTTAAATTATAAAATTTAAATATTTATATGGCTAATTAAAAAATTACAGATACATTTCATATATTTAATTTTTATTTTAAAAGCGAAATCTTATAATATTATGAGTTGTAAAAAAATACAATTTCATATTAATTTAATTTTTTTGAATAATATATATATATATATATATATATATATATATATATATATATATATATTTATACTAAAATTATACTACTAAAATTTAATAATTATGCGAAATATGTGTATGTCTTTATATTAATTAAGAAATTCAAATATGTAATATGATACAAATTTGAATAATATTAATTGGTGATCATTGCGATTAATTAATTAATAACAATAATTTATTACTTTTTATTTGATTAGATATTATTGTAAAACTAATTTGTAAACAATTTTAATTTTATTTTTAATGTAATTAAAATGAATATTTCTTGTTCCTGTTATATGAAATATGATACAATTTTGTATAATATTAATTATGATAGTTTTATTATTTAAGTGAGAACAATAATTTATCAATTTTATTTTATAAGAACATTAATATAAAATTTATATATTTTAATAAAAAATATAATTTTAAATATAGATTAGAAATTTATTTATATATTATTTCTTAATTGTAATAAAACATTTTTATGTTTATTTTATTCAAAACTTAATTTAATGGTGTAGTGTAATGAGTAGTTGGAGTGGTATGATTGAGAGTGTTTTACCTGAGTGGAAGTTTTCAAGTAGTAGGAATAGAAGAGCATGTATGAGAAGAATTGTAAATGTGGATAAAGCGAATGTTACTTTTTTGGATAAGAATGTTTGGAGGAGACTGATTTAGGTATAATAAAATGAGTTGGTGCCACACTATTTTTTATACATGGCGTGATTGTGTATGTACGTATTTTAAATGTAGATTAGAAATTTATTTATAAACTACTTCTTAAATTTAATAAAACGTTTCTATGTTTATTTTATTCAAAAACTTAATTTTATACGAAACATTATATATATATATATATATATATATATATATATATATATATATATATATATATATATATTTATAAAACAAAAAAAATATAATTATAATAACAAATGAATTAAATATTATGTTTTTAATTATATTAATTACAAATTTAAAAACAAATTGATGAGAATTATTTTTGACATACCTAAGTGCGTGAAAAGTATAAAAATTAATTAAATTTTAATAAAATTGTAACATTTAACGAAAATTATTTTTGCATTGCTATATAAACATATTTTTATTTTATTTTTATAAAATTTAGTTTTAGTCATTAAATAGTAATTACCAAATAATTGAAAATATAGATGGATATTTAAAAATAAATTTAGTTTTGTTTTGACTGTTGTATTGATCAGACGTCAGAGTATTATATTTGATCTAAGCTATGGACAAAATTAATAATATGTTTTTGGAAAGTCGTGAAAAAGTTAGTAATCAAGAATCTTATAATATAGAAAATAACAATTGGCAGGTGCAAGAAGGATATGGCAAAGTTTCGCGATTTTCAATTATCTCTGAAACGGAACATCATGTTAAAAAGTTTAATATTATTGGAAAACGTGTATGTTTTGAAATGATTGATCCTCCTGCTGATGAAAATCCTATCGATTGGTTTAAAGACAGTATGAGGCAACTTATCGAATATATAGTAAATGACGTAGATAAAAGCGAAATGGTAGGATTGGCATTTGAAACACCTAATTTTATTCATGGAAAGGGTTGGTTAAGTTTTCGTAGAGCTGATCAGTTAGATATCGATGTTGTTTGGGATGTAATATACAAAATATTGCAAAGTAATTCAACAATATTTACCGATGGACAGTTTACTGTGGAATTAACTAGTGTAATTTTACCAAGGGGAACCGGAAATTCAAGAAGGTTACGCGCTAGTGGAATGAAATTTGCTGAATTTTGTCAGAGGAAACACGGTCTCGTAGAAATACGTAATGAGGATAATTTATGTTTACCACGTTCGCTTATTGTAGCTGAATCTTGGATAAAAAAGGATGCATTCTTTTCTGATATTGTTTTAAATAAAAACGGATTACAAAATTTAAAAGTGCAAAATTTACTATCAAGAACTAACATTAAAATACCAATAAATGGTGCTAGCATTTCTGAACTAGAAGAATTCCAAAGATTTTTTATCGAATATAATATAGTTGTATATGAGTTTCGCGGTAATGGTAATGTTATTTTTGAAGGTGCAAAAAACACTAATTTACCTCGCTTAAATTTACTCTATAATAATAATCATTTTTGTGTTATTAAAAGTTTGACTGCTGCATTTTGTTGTACCTATTTTTGCGAACCGTGTCATAAACCTTATTATAAGATAAACGAACATAAGTGTAAAAATAAATGTGCTTTGTGTTTTACCATACCAGCATGTAAAAAGGACAAAAATAAAATAAATAAATGTGTAACGTGTAACAGAGAATTTCATGATCAAAACTGCTATGATAACCATCTAGGATATGTGTGTAATACAGTTCAAAAATGTAAAAATTGTTTTAAGATTTTCAATCCAAGAAAACATCAACATAAATGTGGTGAAGTGTTTTGTATATTGTGTAATGCTTACAAAATAGCCGGTCATAAGTGTTACATGTCGCCGTTGAAAGAAAGACAAGAAAAAAGTCACTTATTTATTTATTATGATTTTGAAGCGAGACAAGAAAAAACACTAGGTAAAGACAAATTACATGAAGTAAATTTATGTGTAATTCAGCAATCGTGTACAGATTGTTGGACCTCTGATAATGTAAACAAGTTCTGTAATTCATGTGGAATTCGGCAACATATTTACAAAAAAGATTGTATTGCCAATTTTATTAGTTACGTACTTTTGCCACGCACCTCATTTTCTACAATTACATGTATCGCGCACAATGCAAAAAATTATGATTGTCAGTTTATTTTAAAATATTTAGTTGAAACTTTAAATATAAAGCCACACATTATTTTAAACGGTAATAAAATTTTACTATTAGAAATTAATAAAAAAATTAGATTTATAGATTCCATAAATTATTTACCTATGCCATTGTCATCATTACCTAAGGCTTTAGACTTGTCGGAAGATATATCTAAATTGTATTTTCCACATTTATTTAATACAAATAAAAATCAAAAATACATTGGACCTATACCAGGTATTCAATATTATGGTGCAGATTTAATGCGTGATGAAGTTCGTACAAAATTTTTACAATGGCACGAGCAACAAGTACGCAATAACGTAATATTTGATATGGAAAAATCTTTAGTAACTTATTGTACAGCAGATGTAGAAATATTGCGTCGTGCGTGTGAAAAATTTCGAGATATATTTCTAGAAACGGGTGACGTATGCCCTTTTACAGAAAGTATAACAATAGCCTCAGCATGTAATCGCGTATTCCGACGCTTATTTTTAAAACCAAAAAGTATTGGACTTATTCCCGCTCGCGGTTACAGATTAAATTGTAATCAATCAAAAATTGCATTACAATGGTTAATTTATGAAGAAAATAAACGTGAAATACGGATAGAACATGGCAGTGAAGCTGTATTAGCACCGGGTTTAATAGTTGATGGATATTATGCGCCACAAAAATTAGTTTTTGAATTTATGGGTTGCTTTTGGCATGGTTGTAAAATATGTTTTCGAACAAATCGAAATAAACAGTTATATAATTCTTCAACAGAAACTTTAGATTCGCGTTATGAACGAACAATTTCAAAAATAAATAAGTTAAAACATATGAAAAATACGATAATTATTATGTGGGAATGTGAGTTCAGAAAATTTTTAAAATTAAACTCACAAATATCTAGGAATTTAGAACACCATAATTATTTTGATAATTTACCTCTAAATCCAAGAGATGCACTTTTTGGAGGTAGAACAGGGAATGTTTCTTTATATCATAAAATTGAAGAAAATGAACAAATTAGATATGTTGATGTATGTTCATTATATCCGTTCATATGTAAGTATGGCGTATTTCCGGTTGATCATCCAACAGTATTGGTCGGTGCTGAATGTAATCAACTTGTAGGACCTGATAATAATTTAGATAAGGTCGAAGGGTTAATCAAATGTAAAGTTTTGCCACCTACAGCACTATTTCACCCCGTTCTACCTCGAAAAGTGCACAATAAATTAATGTTTGCGCTTTGTCGAACTTGTTGCGATGAACTAGAACAAAATGACTGTAATCATACAGACGAAGATCGTGCATTTATTGGTACATGGGTTATAAATGAGGTTCGGCGTGCTGTAGAACTTGGCTATAAAATTCTTCATGTGTACGAAATATGGCAGTACAAAATAGTCGCGTATGATAAGGCAACTAAATCTGGCGGTTTGTTTGCTGAATATATTAACAAATATTTAAAAATAAAACAAGAAGCATCTGGTTACCCTGCCGAATGTAAAACCGATTTAGCAAAACAAAACTATATTAATGAATATTATAAAAAAGAAGGAATTTTATTAGATGCAGATAATATTAAAAACAATGCTGGAAGAAGATCACAAGCCAAACTTTGCTTAAATTCTTTTTGGGGTAAGTATATATATATATGTAGAAAAAGATAACTTTACTAATTACTTTGATTATTATAGGTAAATTTGCTCAAGCAGAAAACAAATCCCGAACCACTATAGTATCATCTGCTGAAGAATTATAAATTATAATTTCAAACCCTGCAATAGAAATACATCAGATTATCCCTGCAGGAGACAATCATCTATATGTCAACTGGCAATTACAATATGAAGCTCGAGAGCAACTGCGTACAGTTAATGTAGTGATAGCCGCATATACAACTGCTCAAGCTCGTTTACGATTGCATGAGTACTTGCACGCATTAGGTTCTAGAGTTTTATATTATGACACCGATTCTATTATTTATAGACATAAACCAGGACAATTTGAACCAGATTTGGGAAATTTTTTAGGGGATCTTACATGTGAATTGTCATGCTATGGCGAGGGTTCTTATATTATAGAATTTGTTTGTGCGGGGCCAAAAAGCTATGCTTACAAAGTGTTTAGCCCAGCAACCGGTAAAACCCATTCGGTTTGTAAAGTAAAAGGTTTCACGTTAAATTATAAAAATATACAGACTATAAATTTCGAATGTTTAAAAAATTTAATTTTAAAAAATAGCGACGATGATTGCAAACCAATTATAGTTTCTGACAATATAAAAACTACCGCTCAGCATGATGTAGTTACACGTAGAGAAATTAAAAAATTTAAAATCAATTTTGTTAAACGTAAGTTAGTCGATAATTATATTTCTATTCCTTATGGATATAAAAGATTTCGATTGTAAATACTTTGTATAATATTTATTATTCAAGAAAAATTTTAATATTATTTATATTATCATATAATTGTAAAATTTTCGCTTTTGAAGTAAAATTATATATTATTTATATATATATATATATATATATATATATAAAATTTGTATTTTTCAAATTAGTAAATAATTAACGTGTTAAATAATTTTAAATAATATTTAATTACCAATGAAATACAATGTTATAAACTATCTGAAATAAAATTTATTTTTATTCATTTATATTTTAACTTATATGGTAATTAATATTTAATGACTAAAACATATTTATAACATAATTATATGTTACAATAGAAAATTAAGTTTTGAATAAAATGAACATAAAAATGTTTTATTACAATTAAGAAATAATATATAAATAAATTTCTAATCTATATTTAAAATTATATTTTTTATTAAAATATATAAATTTTATATTAATGTTAATTAAAGTAAAATTAATAAATTATTGTTCTCATTTAAATAATAAAATTATCATAAATAATATTATACAAATATCATAATATAATAATTATATTATATCATATTTCATATAACAAGAACAAGAAATATTTATTTCAATATTATAATTAATAATGAATATGACATGTATATGTATAATTAAATAAAATTTATAATATTGATAATCTTGTAATTCAGTTGTTTACTATAGAATATAATTTTAATGTTAATATTTTAAAAAAGTTATAATAATTATGTAATTTTTTATTAATAAAAAGTAACACAATTTAAATTTGTTTTTAATTCATTGTTCTTAAGCTCAAATTCTATCAAAATTCAAAAATAGTTTTAATATTTATAACAGCTAAAACAAATTATAAATATTTTCATCAATTTGTTTTTAAATTTGTAATTAAAGTATCATATTTCGAAATCAAAATTTTTTATTTTTATAGATAAATATACATATATTTATATTATATTTATTTACAACTTAAATTATAGAACAAAATTTGCTTTTGAGATAATAATAAAATTTTATATAAGATATTTATTTGTAATATAATAACAAATCGTGTATGTATAAAATTATACAAATTTTTAATGAACTTAATTTTAAGAAAAATATTATTTTTACATAATCTGAATATAAATTTTATTTGAAACCAACGAAGTAACTTTCAGAGTATATAGAAATACTTTCATAATTATTTAATAAATAGTAGTATTTCTTTTTTATTAAAACAGACTCTAACATTAACTTAATAATTTAATTCAAAGACAAATTAAATAATTTTATTAATATGATTCATTTTTTCTTTAATTAAATAAATTTATATTATTACTAATCGTTTTAAAATTTGTTTTATCAGAATATTAATTAATTAAAATAATAATAATAGTATTTATTACCATTTATTTGTTATATTTTTATCAATACAAGAAAGTTTATAAAAAATTAATTAATTTTTAAATTTACATATTGTTAAACTATATTCTAGTTTTGTATTCATATAACAGAAAAATATTTTATTTTATTTATATATTATATTGATAAAATAGTATTAAATTTCAGAAGATAGTTAATAAACAAAACAAAAACTTTAAATAAAATTTAAGCATTATTATTTTTCATCAAACAATTACTATAACTTTCGATTTAAATGATTATTTTTATAAAATGATTGATTTGGAAATTTTAAAATATAATTTAAAAATGTACATAGTTTTGAAAATAGCATCTAAAACAAATATTACATTTTACCTGATGACTGGATAATAATACAGGTATTTGTAAAAGTGAAAGTTAAAAATAAAGATTTTTTTAAATTAAATATAACAAAATGCTGTATTTGTGTTAAAGTGAATTATCATAGATAAGAATGCAGAAAATATTAAAAACATTATTAAATTATTGAATAATTTTAATAAAGGTTATAATAATAATAATACTTTATTTTACTTTTAATTCTTATCTACGATCTTTTAATAAGAGCAATCTTTAAATTTTTAACTTTGAAAACAAAACTATATTTATTTATTGTTTCAATTCAGTCATAAATTCATTTAATTGTCAATTATCATTTAATAATTAAAACATATTTGAAATTTTTATAAAAATAAAATAAACTTAATTTATATAGTAACAGAATATTAATAAAAACAAAAACAATTTAAAAATTCTTTATAATACAAAAATAATACTAAAAATAAAATATTCTATCTTTTTACAATATGTTATTGTACATATAAGTAAATTTCTAATTTATATTTAAAAATTCCAGAAAATAAAGAAAGTTGTTTTGTAAAAATAAACATGGAAAATTTTTCAGTTCTAAGAAATAATACAAAAAATTAAATTTGTCAAAAGCATACCATATGTTTCAAAAAGTGAAAGTTCATGGTAATTACTTAATGGTAGTGTTTGTTTTTGTCAAACAGCTTATTCTGTCATTTCATAAATAACCAAGCTAACATGAAAATCGATATAATTGAAGTGTAAAAATAAAATTGTACTTTTTAAAACACTAATTTTTAAATGTAATATTTATTTAAATAATTTTATTCAAAGACAAATTAAATAATTTTGTTAATTGGTTAGATTTGATTCATTTTTTTTAATTAAATAAAATATTATCATGTAAAAGTAGTTTAATTAATAATTTTTATTATAATACAAAATATTATAATTAAGTTTCATGTTTACAACTGTTAGAAATTATTTTTTATTTCAATTATATATATATATATATATATATATATATATATATATATATATATATATATATATATATATATATATACATATTTAAATATCAAATATATTAATTGTTTCATTTTTAATCATATTTGGCAACAAATTATAATAAGTACTAGTTTAAAAATAGAAAGTGAATAATAATCACAATATTAACACCTCTGGTGTTAAAAACCAATTTTGGAAAAATTCTAGGTACAAAATACCTTTGAGGATTTAAAATGCTAATGATCTAATACCCATTCACAAATAGATAAACAACTTTTCATCTATTTCATTTACATACCTATATACACAATCACGCCATGTACCCTAGAGGGTATGGCACAAACTCTTTTCACTATGCCAAAATTAGTGTTTATTAAAGATTTCTTATGTAAGAGGGGGCAAATATGTAAAAAAATTAAAAATTTAAAAATAAAAATTCCTTAATCTAATTAAAAACCAATTAAAACCAGGTCACGAAAACAAAAAAGCCCCGCGGGCATAATTAGCGGCTGGCGGTGAAACTGACAGGGTATCTACTGTGAACTAATATATAATTAGTAAATTTAATAAATTTGGAAAAAATGTATTAACCTCGCCGGGATTCGAACCCGGTACCTCTTACTTTTGCGATACCACGAGATCTAATGAAGCAAATACATTTTTCCAATTATATTGTTTTGACTAGTCATGATTAGTCGTGGATTTCGTGGAATTCGAACTCGGAACCTCCTGCTTTTGCAACAAACGTCTAACAAACTCGAAACTATGGCGAAGCAAACACATTTTTCCAATTACATTGTTTTGAATAATAATTATGACTAAGTCATGTGAAAGCAAGAGGTGACTGATTCGAAACCCGGCGAGGTTAATACATTTTTTCAAATTTATTAAAATTATTAATTGTATATTAGTTCACTGCGATTAAGTGGATATTTAAATATTTGTCACATACCTAATGTCATCGTAGAAAACATTGCTCTGAAATAATAATACTCGTAGTTATATTTGTATAGCTTAAAAGTCAGTTGAATTACAAGTTATTAAATTAATCAAGTAGTTAAATTTTTTTTAAAATTATCTTATTGATTGGTTAATTCATAATCTAGTTGTCTAGTTATTTTATTGATTAAGTTTTACTCAATGGCACTAAATGTAAAACATATAACCAACTAAATGAATGGTTACTAGTCACTTACAAAATGAATCTATTACGCATATATTAATGATAATATATTATCGAATATAAACTTATACTCTTATAACTTAAATTTATGCAAATAGTTATATTTTAAGTATGATAAACTAATTTATTGTTCTAATACAAAACTCTCATTACAAACTTTTGCTATAAAACTTATAATTACATCAATATTCAATTTTTGTTTATAATATTTTTTAAATATTCTGCATTAAATTAAATAAACGGTTTCTACATATTCATAATTATTAAAATTGTTAATTTTTTTTTCTTCTATAATTTGAATTTGTTATTAAAATTAGTATATATATATATATTAGGGTGTTCGTATAAAAAATTCAGTAAGGCTAAAATCGATAATTTTACATCGAAAAAACATCAGAAATTATATTTTTTGCTAATATATATATTAGTATAAATAAAAGCATCTGTAAATAAATGTTAACAAAATATATTTTAACCTAAAAATTATTTCTATTGAGTGCAAGAAAATGTACATTTGGTCCACAACAAATCAGAAACAATATTTATAACATAAAAACTTAACATATAAAAAACAGAATTACTAAAAAAAAGAGGATCATGCGAAATTTGGAGTGGGTACTAGATATGAAATTGAAAAAATTTTGTTGCAAAATTTGGTAGATTGAGAGTATTCGGTCATCTTAAGCGAATGATTATGGAACGTTTGATTAAAAGACTATATGTGAATGATTCCGCATTTTTTCATATCATGCTTATTTTCCTGCACCTCATAGTTTTTGAGAAAAAAAAAATAAAAACAAACAAATAAAAAAAAATGTTTAGCGCCCAAACGGCACATGGTAGCAAATTAAGACTAAAACCAAATTATATAACTTTTTATGCCCTATCGAAAAGTATTCTAAATATTTCTCCGAATTTTACTTCAGAAAGAAGTATTCTGCATATTATCGGTATTCCATGTTATTGTTATATATCAACTTGGCGAACGAATACCCTGTATATATATATTTAATTAAATATGTTTTATTTTTAACAACTTTACAAATATATTATGTAATCAGTACAAATTAAATTTATATTAGGCCGGGAATTATAGATATTGTAAATACAGTTATCCAGTATTTAAAACTAATTTTAATATATAAAATTCTAATGATATTTGTTATCAAAGTTAATTTTTAAAACAAAGAAACTGTAAATAATCTGTTTTAATAAATTTCATTAACTCTCTAATGACGAAAAAAAGTGAAACGTGCAAGCACCTCAATGTATTAATATTTAATAAGATCATATTTGTGCGTATAGATACACAAACAAACAAATATTTTCAAATAAACACCAGAGTTAATCAAAGCATTGTTGACATATGAGTGACATTGAACTGTTGTGAAATGTGAACTTTATTTTAAGGTAGATATACTACGCAAAATTATATTATTTTATCATATTATTATTTACATATTACGAAACATTATTTTTACCATTTATTTGCAAACGAATATTCATTTACAAAATATTTATATAAATAAAATTATTTATTTGTATAAATCAATTAATAATAAACAAATATATCATGTATAATTATAATTTTAATATTAATATGTATAGCAGCACATTAGTAAAATGAATTCCAATATTGCAATTTTTACAAAATAAAAAAATAGTCTAAAATATTATTGCAACACTTTTAATGTAAATAAAACTTCTAAAATAATTTTCTATTCAAAACTACATTTAAGACATTAAGGTATCAACTAGAATTTGTTTTAGATTTTCGTAAAATCGATAAAATAATTTTTTAAAAGAAAATGTTACTTCGTTCAAGAGGTGGGTATATTCTTTCAATATATGTTTATATAAATTGCTTTTGAGTAGTTAGTCTTCTGTATTTCTTACGTGTAATTCTGGTTGCGAATAACGAATAGGTTAAAAGTGATGTAAAGCATGTAAGTATATAGTATATTAGAATAATGCAATTTGTGAACATATTTGAACCATCTTTTAAATGAAATTGAGTAAGTTTGTTTATTCAAATTATAATATTTTTTCTCAGAAAGCTGGCAACTCTGTACGGTAGTAAAATTATATAATTTTTTGTGAGCATTAGGAAAATCTTTTGTGAAAATTTGGTTAATTTCGAATTGATAGTAAAACCAAAATTAAATTTCAAACATTTTAGTAAGTTTTTCTCGAAAAGTTGGCAACCCTGAAGGATTGAAGGATTTCTATATAATTTCTTTTAATTTTTGAAACTGTTATAGACACCATACGACAACTTTTCCTTTCTTTCATTTTCTTTTTTCCTTTCAGTCATAGTGGTAAAAATAAAAAAAATATATTAATTATTTTTAATTTCTCCAGTCTTTTTTTATTTTATTTTTAGTTTTATTTTTGTTTCTGTTAATTAAACTTCTTATTTAAGTAACTGTAATCCATAAAATGTAATTCTATTCTTTTATTAGAACTCCGTAGAAAAATTTATTCTATTTTTTACTAATTTTGACATTTTTTCATTGTGTATTTTTGCAGGTAGTTTATTGTCTAGAGATGGCCGTTTTGATCGTAAAATTGAAAGGATAGTAAATGCTAGTTGTAAGGTTTTGGGTACTTTGGGAACTTTTGCTAGGAATGTAAATGTTTTCAAAGAAGCCTGTTTGAGAATATACAATGCAGTCTTGGTGCCTACGTTGATGTATAGTAGTGAATGTTGGGTTTGGTTGCAAAAGCATAAACGGAAAATGACTGCTGTGGAAATGAGATTTTTACGTGGGGTATGTGGTGTAAATAGGAGAGATCGGGTACGAAATACGGTTAGTGTATGATGAGTGTGAAATTGAAAAAAATGTTGTAGCAAAAGTTGGTGTTAGTCAGTTAAGATGGATCGGACATGTTGGGCGAATGTTTAATGAACGTTTGGTTAAAAAGATTTATTTGAATGATTTTGATGGTATACGTTTGAATGGACGTCCGATGAGTAGTTGAAGTGGTATGATTGAGAGTGTTTTGCGTGAGCGAAAGTTTCCAAGTAGTAAAAATAAAAGAGCATGTATGAGAGGAATTATGAATGTGGATGAAGAGAAAGTTGCTTGTTTGGACAGGAATGTTTGGAGGCGACTGATTTCGGGATGATGAAAAGAGTTTGTGCCACACTCTTTTGAGTACATGGCGTGATTGTGTATGTATGTATGTATTTTTGTAATTTTTTCTGACATGTTACCTACTTTGTACTTTACTACGTACACATTTAAATTTTGACAAAAAAATGAAGTTAATAAGAATAATGTCAAATTATTAGCAACTTAAAACCTGATATTAAATTATTTTTGGGTTTACTAACTCAGACTGAAGAATTGAAAAAATATATTAAAAAATGCATATAAATTTTAACTCGAATTAAATTTAATCCAGTGTTAGATGATAACTTTTGAGTTAACTCTAGTTTATGATATCGGGCATTAAGTAAATAAATGACAATCGCGTAAATGGAGTCATAAAAAGCCTGTTTCAAAAAAGGATTCGTTTCATTATCCCAAATATTTTACTTTTACTAAAATAGAAAAGTTTTCACTAAAGTTGTTCGTTTTTTAAATATAAGTCTACATAAGTGATTTACTGATTACAAAAAACATACTTTTTGATGTAATTATCATTTATTATTAATATTTTCATTTTTATGCTATACCTAGTTTTAATAATTTTTAATTTATTTTTAAATTTGTCTTTTGGGAAAACTAATAAATTTGTAAAATTACAACGTATATACTAATTTACTTTAGTTAATTATTTAAAATTTAAAAAGTCATCCGCGTTAAAGTAAATTTTGATACTGAAAGAATTATTGTAGTTCTTTACCAAATTCGGATAAAATGTTGTATAGTTAACCATAGAATAAATGTAATGTAAAAATATATCCAATTATTCTATCGTTAAGTATTTCACATCTTATCCGGAGTTGAAAATACAGACCCGTATGTAGTTAATTTGAACGTGTGGGCGAATTCTATAACAATACACATTTTCAACAGGTAACAATGAAATTGATCGAAACTAAAGTACGCAGGAACGTTTCTGTAATTAATGACCGGTATTACACGATATAATTAAAGCTTGCAAACCAGCGATAGCAAAACAGTGTGCGGCGCAATGTTGTTTCTATAGAAAACTGATGTATTGCGTGTGAAATCTACCTATTTCTAATTAGAGAAATGGCAGATATTTGTTTAGGCGTGGTAACGGGTAATGATGAACTGAAGTAATGCACTTTTCATTATTAAGTATTTTGTACGTAATATTTGTGTCTGTAATTGTTCAGAATCATATTTATTAGTTTTGACTAATTATTGGTGATGATGTTTTGAAATTATAAAATGTAAATAAACACAAATTGTTCTAAAAATAATATTCTATTTTAAAAATAAATGTGTAAAAATAAAAATAAAAAGATTTACTTTAATAATTATTGAAGTTTTGACATGCCAAAGAATATGAGATTCAGAGCGGTCACATTCTTATTGTTATGAATAATAATAATTAATTATGAGTCTTGTTCTATTAATAACAATCAATTAAAGCATGTTTGCAAATTAAAAAAATATATGTATACATATATATATATATATATATATATATATATATATATATATATATATATATATACTGGGTGTCCCATTTTAATCCGCCACCTGCAATAACTTTAAAATCGTGCATCGGACAAAAAAATGTTTCGGATATAAAGTAAATGGTTTCGAAGGGGACATCTGATGCAGATACCCTTGCCCCTTCTGGACCCCCTGAGGAGCGGGAAAGGGGGGCAACTTTGAAATCTTAAATGGAACACCCTATTTTTTATTGTAGATTCTGATAGGCCATTAAAAAGTATGTAAATTTTATTTTAAGACTTTTTTTTATCTTTGATAGATGGCGCTGCAAACAGCATTTTTTTTCTCAGTTTATCAATCTTCAATTTGAAAAAAAAAGTGTAACTAAGTACGATTTTCAAAATTTTGTCAGTTCTTTGGTTAGAGGGGAGGCAAGGGTCACTGCATCAAATATCTTCCTCGAAACCATTAACTTTCGAGGGGTATAACTTTAAGTTAATGGCTTCGAGGGGATATCTGATTCAGTGACCCTTGTTCCCCCCCTCTTCCCAAAGAACTGAAAAGAACTTGAATATCGTACTTAGTTACACCTTTTTTTTCAAATTGAAAACTGATAAACTGAGAAAAAAAATGCTGTTTGCAGCGCCATCTATCAAAAATAAACAAAAAGTTTTAAAATAAAATTTACATACTTTTTAATGGCCTATCAGAATCTACAATAAAAAATAGGGTGTTCTATTTAAGATTTCAAAGTTGCCCCTCTTTCCCGCCCCCCAGGGGGTCCGGAGGGGGCAAGGGTCTCTGCATCAGATGTCCCCCTCGAAACCATTTACTTTTTATCCGAAACATTTTTTTGTCCGATGCACGATTTTAAAGTTATTGCAGGTGGCGGATTAAAATGGGACACCCAGTATATATAAATTTCTATCGTGCTATTATTTTAATAAAAAAATATATTATGTTTTACTTAAACTTAAAAAAAATATATTTATTACAACTTAATATGTAGTTTTTAAATTTATACGTTTTACAAGAAATATAACTGCTTTGTAAATTTGTTTTGCAATCTTGTTTCATTATTTATCGGACATGCTTTATTTTAAAATATTTAATGAAAACACAATGATATTTGTTATATTGTTTTTATTTTACTTTTTTTTTTACTAAATTACGGTTGGTAACTGATTGTACTCACTAATTTTGTGTTCAACGTTAAAACTGTTCAATGAAAAAAATCAAAATTAGTTTAAAGTTTATGAAGTCTGCCAATTATATAATTTATTTTTATTACTATTACAATTTGTATCTGAATAAAAATTTAATTTTGTGAAAGTAGAATCAATTTAGAAAACGGTTATCAATAATTTAATTAAGAAAATGAAGAATAAAGGCAATCATTTTGTTCTTCATAAATATTTAACTTTGCAATAATCTACCCCATCAATACGATTATAGTAGACTTGAATACAATAATGTAATGTAAGTTTTAATATAATGAACTACTTATTTGGTTTCTTTAGATAGAGTTCTTTAGAAAGTCGTAGATTAGTGATAACGCGCTTGTTTGAAATTTTAAAAGTTGTCAATTTAAAGTTTAAATTATTTCTGGTATTTTAATTTACATCCTCAAACAGATATGTGCTACGCCTTAAGTTTGGTACTATTCGCTTTAAATTTCAGGTTTCTTGCTTTATGAATTAAGGACTGGATTTGATAATACGAACAAAAATTATTACTAAAACTTTACGATTTTGTATGACAAACATTCCATTTAATTCTAATTTTACAAAGAAATTCACTGATGTCAATAAAGTTGCATAGAATATTATGTAATTCAAGATGCAAACAAAATTTCAAGGTCCCGTATTCATATTCTTTTTTAGAAAAACTTTTAGTTTAATTAATTAATAAATATTTCTTTCAAAACATTATTTTTTCCCTCATTTTTTATTCAGTAAAAGTACCTTTAAGAGATAGTTTTTTAATATCTTACATTTACAAACTAACCCAAAATTTTTAAAAGTGTTGGCAATAATGCTGTTCTTTTATTAAAAAATTAAACATGTAAATCTATTTTGTTATTACCGACCATTATATAACATATGATAAAAAAAGTATTGTAATCGTACTAAATTTGGCATATCGAGATTTTTACAGATAAGCACGAATTAGGCTTATAGTAACCAAATTCAGCTGAACGGATTGTTATAAAATTTCATATTTAAGCTTCAGGGGTGAATATTTAATTTTTTCACAGTTAAATAAAGATTTGTTAATCGGAATTGGTAATTTACTAATGTCACTTTTATGTGTTTTACAATTATTTCGAACCAGAGATATATTTTGAAAAAAATTGATTAACAAAAGTTGCTAAACAAGTTATAACTAAAAAGTTTTATTTGAAACATTTTTCGATACAGATAAATATTTTTTTTTAATAATTTTCGATATTTAAATATATATATATATATATATATATATATATATAATTTTTTAAATAGGTGCATATTTATGTTGTTTTTAGTTAGCATGATTACAGTAATTGTTATATAAAAAAAATTATTCTATAAATTTATTTAATACGATAACGGTCGGTTTTGTGATTTTTTAAATAATATTTTATAATAATAAATAAATATTAAAAATAAATTTTAAGTATAAATATATGAAAAAGTGGGTTCTAGAGTAAATATATGTTTTTGTATAAATATAATGTTTTATTAGCTATGTATACAAATTAGCACACCTATTTTAATATGAATAGTTTGTTAGTAGAACTTTTCATTTATTTATTTTTTCTTTGGCGTTATAAATTATATGATTTATTACATATTGATAGCATTGATTTGATTATAACTAAATTATTTATTTATAAAATAATTAATATTGTAAAAATTTTTAATTTTAAAATTCACTTAATATTCAAGAATTTGAAACATTACAAGTATTAAAGTAAAAAAGCTTAAGGATTAAGTATATATTTTATTTAAATATATACGTTTGATATACTCTATGTATATTTTCATCTAGAAAAAATAATACAAATGACATAAATAATAAACAAGCAAAACATAGAAACAAGTTACTGATGAATTCTGAAAAAAATTAAACAATTACAAATATAAAATATTTATCCAGTTAGTTATAAAATTATTTTTCTAACAATAAAATGTGTATATGCAATTATTTTAGTATTTATTTTGTTATTTAATATCAATAACATACATTTCTTTTGTATAAAAGCTTTGAATTCAATATTAATACAATATATATTTTTTTAAATTTAAAAGAATCTGAAACTTACCTTATCATATAAGAGTGACATTTTCTCAGATGCTACACGTAAATAAAGAAAATCTTCAACACGCTTAGAATATCAAAGAAAAAAATGTGTGTGCTACAAAAAACTTAATCAACTATAATTTAATAAGTTTGTTAAGAACAAAAATACGTTTTTAGTTAACTTTAAAATTAAATTGATTAACTTTTGCATGGATACATTGAAATATCTTGTCAATGAGTTGCGTAGAAAAACTCGTATAGTATAACTTTGTAGTCATTAAATATCTTCTTTCTTCAGACTTAAATTTCAATCATTTTTCTACATTGAATTTTAAACAATGCATTTCAAAATAAAGATATTTTATAACAATGTATCAACAAAATTACAAGAAATATAATTTAATTATAAGTGGAACTGTGAAAACTATAGTTTTACGTAAAAAAAATTGTAAACGAAATCAAATCAGAATTTAAATTCAACAGTTTTTCGTGTATTTTAAGTGTGTAAATTTGTTTTTCTATTCCTATTAAATTATATATTTATTATATATGTGTAACCTAATAAGTAATATTATCTATAACTTACACCTGTGTGTTATAATTTAAATGTTAACCAATTACAAATCATTCAAGACTCTTCAATCAAAACATAGGTAGTCATTAATTATGAAAACATTGCTTTATTATAGTTACGAAAATATTATGTTGCTATAGCAACAAACCATTAACAAGCAGTAGAAGCCATCTTGTACAATATATTGTTAGCAGTGTTTTTGTCTGTGATGAACATAGTTTATTTGTAAATGCATGCTGATAGAAATAAATTGAATGAATTTTCCCCAGACCATTAGACATACAAAAACAGCAACAATTACTTCCATGAACTTATTACGAAACAAATAAAAAATAGGAATTAATATATTTATGTAACAATGTAACATATCTATGTTCTCGTGAGTTATTGTTATCATAACATACTTGTTGAATAATATACTATATATTTTATATATATATATATATATATATATATATATATATATATATATATAAAGAAAGAGAGAGAGAGAGAGAGAGAGCATACAATTATATAGTAATGAGATGCAAATAGTACCAAATAATAATTTGAGCAGATGTAACAAGTGATTTCAAATTATTTATCCAATTCAAATTTATATTTTTAATTATGCCACTTTATTAACAATTTGTTATTTTTAGAATGTTATTTTTTCTAATATCAAAAATAAATTAATAAATTTCTTAAAAATAATTTTAATAAATAATTGGTACGTTACGGAATTAAAGAAAAAGTTTTATCATATTTTTCTAAATTTTTTTGAAAATGTTGCTATAGCATAACTGTATGCAGAAATGTATTATTTCAGAATCTATATAAAGAATGAATATAATAAAAATTGTGACTACAAAAAAAAGCGTTGCTACATTGCTTCATTGGCAAGATATTTCAATATTGTATAATGTTGTTTTATGTTTTTTCAAATTATTTAAATTGACTCGAAAAATTATCTTTAATTTTATTTTATCGTTTTTGTTGTTTAATTTAATATTTTGACATATATTACAGAAAGCTAAATATAATAAAATTTAGCTGTAAAACATTTGGATAATTAACTAAAAATGATCAAAAAGCTGATTTAAATTCTAATCTTTTATCCCAAAGCGACTAAAAATTTGCGAAACATAAATATAACACACGCTTGCTAATTGCTAATTACATGAACTTATAATTGATTTAAAAAATGTGACACGTCGTTTGTCCATCTGCACAGAGCACACTCTGATGAAAAATTCAAAAATAAAAACTGACAACACATGAAAGTTATAGAAACAAACAATTTTATTGATTTTTATACAGTGTATTTGAACGGCTTTTTAAGTAGCATATGAGAAGTGTAACATCACATTTTAGGAAAGATGCAGTACAATGTATTCTGTATGTACAAAGATCAGTGCAAGAGTAAGAGTTGACAGTGGAAAATTAGGGGCGGATTCAGTCCTTTTTGCAATGGTAACAAGAGCAACTTTTGGCCGATTTGAATGTCAGCATTTTCAGACCGTTTAAACACATCACACGGGCTTCCACCTGAAATCAATTCAATTTCAATAATTATTTATACATCTAGTATTGCAAAACAAACATTCTGTTTTACAAACATTTTGTTTTACATCATGCCAAAATGTTTTATTTTCTTCAAGAAATATTTAATATAATATTCTGTAACTGTATATAAAATAAAATTGGCAATTCGCCGTTACATAAAAAAATAGTTATTATAAAATATTTATTGAAAACAAACTCCGGTGATCAATCAATATATTTTTGTACAATACATTGTACTGTTCGAAAAAAAAAGCAAAATATGTTATGAGATTGTTCTTCTATAATCTTTTAATATTTCACTTTAAAATAGTAAATTTTACTGAGTGCAACGAGCCCATTGATATTTTATCAAATTGAAAATTAATAAAAAAAAAATAACTACAACTGTAGACGATATGTTGGAAGAAAAAAGACATTTTTCATAAATAATTTCAAAAATTATAAAAGTTGTAATAAAATATAAATATTCAAATAAATTTCAATTTGAAACTAAACATAAGAGCATGTAACAAAATCACTTTGTAAACAAAATAAAAAACTGTTTGTTTATTTTTATTAAAATACAAATATAAAAACAACAAATAATTTTACAATAAAATAAATTGTCAATGTTTGTTTATGTTTAAAATAAAACATATTTTTTAACAATAATTTTGTTATTTACTTTTAATTAATTTTTGATTTGACCTGTATATATTTTTTAAATTTAATGCAGCATAATTTTATTTGAACGAAATGTAAGAAAATCTAAAATAAACAAAAAATGTAAATTTGATTTTTTGATATTTATTTTGAATTCATTTTAAATTATATTTTCGACTTGATGATAAATAGGTTGAAATAAATTTAATTTTAAATTTGTGTTATGGAAAATAAACAAAATTTGTAAATTATAATTAATTATAGAATAAAACTTAATTATAGTTACGTAAACCGATTAATTTTATTGAATGGTCCACAACATTACCACAAGACCACTTATAATATTTAGGCCACAGATTCAAATTTCAGAATAATGATGTTTATAATACCTAATTGTTATTTACAGTATAAATATATCTAAATATAACAACAACAATTTATCTGCAAAAATATTTAATTTTAAATATATTCTTGTTTAATATATATTTTATCATTTTATAAAAACTCTAATTAAATATATTTATATTTTATAAAATATATTACAATTTATATATTTTATATTTTCTGACAAACAAACTAGTTTAAAATCAAACAAACAAAAGTTTTATTCTAAAATAACAAAAGTTTAGAAATCGTTATTCAAATGTCAATAAATTTTATAGAATAATATCAAAAGAACTAAAATTTGGAAATTACTTTTATAACTTATAAAGTGAAAGTAAAACAGAACTATTTAAAAGTGAGGTTAGTGTAAAATATTAAGTGCCATTGTAAAAAATACAATTTGAACAAAGTAATTGATAATTATTTGAGATTCAAATGTTTTGTTATCTAACCATTAATTATTTCGAGTGAAAAATGTCATATGAACATAGGTCCTATTCTATCTAGTTGTGCAACTACAAGAAATTAAATTTTTATTAGTGGCATAGTAAATTTACGAGTTTAGTAACTAGTTACCGCAGAAAAACAAAATAAAATAATCGAGAGGTAAGTAAAATTATTTTATATTTTACAAGAAATGTTCAAAGTGAGCTTCTTGAAATTGAATACAAACATGATACCGACGAATCAAAGAATGGTACACGCGAATCATGTCAATATTATAACGAATTTGATTTCCATAATTCGCTCCATTATCTGTTTACAATTGTTTACATTGTACATAAGCTGCTTCAAACGTCCAAATAGATAATAATCTAAAAAATTTAAATCTAGGAATCTTACTGGCCATGAGAGAGCATCTCCATGTCCAATTTATCTATCTGAATAGTTCAAATTTAGCTATGCCGTAACTTGTCTTCCAAAATAGGATGGTGCACCATCATATTGGAAGCACATGCGTTGTCGAATATGAAGTGGATTACCTTCTATCATTTAATGAAGTATAATATTAAGAAAATTTGCATATTCTTCAGCATTCAGACGATTATTTAAAACTTCAATATCAAGCAAGTGTCCGTTGAAAATACCAGCCCAAATATTAACACTGAATCGTTGATGAAATCTAGATTGGATAACGAGAGTTTGTACATAGCTATCTATTGTTTTTTTTACGGTAACTTATTATTAAACTCTTCAATTTGCTATGCCACTAATAAAAATTAAATTTCTTGTAGTTGAGAAACTAGATAGAATATAACCTATGTTCATATAACATTTTTCACTCGAAATGAACTCCTTAATAAACTGTTAAAGTTTGGTATACTCGTTATAAATCACCCTATATACTTATTATTTACCCTACAGAACTAGACATAAAAAAAATTAATCGTAAATTTGTCAAGAACTTAAGCCTTTTAATATAATAGCTATATAAAATCAATTGGAATTATGTCTAATCAGCAGAGTACTGCAAGTAAAAAAATACAATATAGTACAATTGGAATTATAAAATTATATGTAAGCTTTATTCATTTCAATGAAAAAATTAATTCATGTTAAAAAGATTTAATTTACTTTTCAACAAGATTAAATATAATAAACGCTGGTTTACCCTATACTAATATTAAATAACTTTAAAAACAAAAACTATTTCAATGATTTACTATTGGATTATTATTATTAATAACATTAACTAATTTTTAATATAACTAGATTTAAGCTCAGTTTCATAAACGATAAATAAATTTACTTCACAAGTAATTTTTAATCTCCTGCTAAATAACTTTGAAAACAAATGTTACATTAAATTTATTCCCTCTTTTTTAATATGAAAAATCTATACGATAAACACATTTACTTCTACAGTAAATTTAATCAACTTCAACAGCCTTTATAAATTTGACTTACAACTTATTTCATTGATAAAAACAATTTACTTTTTTGTTCATTTAATGCAGAATTTTTGAATTTATATTTTTGAAATTACTGTTTTTTCTGGACTTCTAAACTAAATTCTGTTGGATGCTAATTTTATGATCTATTAATAATTCAAATATTATGAAATTATGAAATTTTATATTTTTACCTATAGAAAAATCATCATTTACCTATTAATAATTAAAAAATGATCTATAATAAAAAAACAAACCTAAACCTACTAGCCTACTAGCCTAACCTACCCTAAATAGTCATTTACGTAGAATTTATAGATCAAATTTTATAGATCGATAATTATATAAGTAGGTATTTGATTATTTCCATAGGTCGATAATTATTTTCATAGGTCGATAAATATTTCTATAGATCAATAATTAATTCTATAGGTCAAAAATTAAAACCATAGATTAATTATTTAATACATAGGTAAACTATTATTTTCATAGGTATTATTCGGTAGATCATATGTTTTTTCATAGGTCAAATATTTTTATCCATTTTTGTTTTGCTGTGGAATTAGAATTGTAAATTATAAATGATTTCTTTTTGTCTAATTCTAGTACACCTAAAACTGATAATGTTTTAGAAAGAAATACAGTGAATAACTTACATCTTCGGTATCCATAATATTGCAGCATTGTCCAACGGAAGTAACGGGTTGATCAGGATTAGCTTTGGGTCCGGATGGTATAGCCCAGCTTTCACAAAATCCGCGGCATGCATTTGTCGTCATATGGAATTCTACACAGCCAGGTATGCTAATTTTCCTCGTATGACCTTTAAAGAATATTTTTATATTATTTTCATTAGTTGACAAAGTTTATAAACATGAGAAGCCCGTTTGAGCGTACACAATGCAGTATTAGTTTTTACTTATATATTCTCGGTAAAAATCACGAAGTACCTACATTTTGCTGAAAATTGAGTTAAACATAATATAGTGATAATTCTGTAACTTATACAGTATTTTGATATTTTCTAAACCATTTTATTGCTAAAGAAGTGTATTTCTATTTACAGAAAAATTATGAAAACTCACAAACAAATCATTATTTTATCCCAAAGAAAAAATTGCTAATTAATGAATTTTTACCTTTAAACCAACATTATGGTAGTGAGAATTGAGTTTGGTTGTAAAAACAGAAAAGAAAAATATGTCAAGATTCAAATATTAGCGTGGATTAAACAAATAATCTGAAAATGAAAAAAACTCATATTACCGCGAGGATATATGAGTTTTATCATTTTCAAATTATTAGTTTAATCTATGCTAATATTTGAATTCTCATATATTATATTTACTATTTCAGCATACAGTTATTATTTCTTTATTAATTACATTTATAAAAGAAAAATGACTGCTATAAAAACGAGATTTTTGCTTGGAGTACGTGGTTATAGTAGAAAAGATCAGATTCGAAATGAATCGTTGTACGAGAAGTGTAAAATTAAAAAAAAAATGTTACAAAAAATAGTTGTAAGTCAATTAAAATGGTTTGCCCATCTTGAATTACTAATGAACGTTTGATTAAAAGAATATATGTGAGTTATATTCAAGATATATCTCTGCGTAGATGTTTGATAAATTTAATAGGTATGATTGACATTGTTTTTGTGCATAAATTTTATCAAATAGTACGAATAAAAAACATGTATGAAATATTTTGTAGAAAATAAAATGATTTTTATGTTCTGCAAAATTCTTTTATGATATCTGGACCCTTCTTTATGTTTTGTTTTGTTTTTTTCAATTCTTCAACAGAACAGCAAGTAATAATAATATGTAATTAATAAAAGCTTGACATATGTAAAATTTTAAATGAAATCTAACCTTTTGACTATCTTTCCATTAAATTCAATTCATTTTATTACATTTTAGTGGTGATTTATATATATATATATATATATATATATATATATATATATTTGGGGACATTTAAAATAGTTCGTGTACAGTGTGTAAATAAACACTCGTGAACAGTTGATGGAAAGAATTATGTTAGTAGTATTGCCATAATTTGCATGTACTATTATTTGATTCGTTGATGTTGTGCCTGTATTCAAGTTCAAGTTCATTTTGAACATTTGTTGTAAATTATAGAATAATTTTACTTGTCTCTTGACTATTTTATTTTGTTTTTCTACAGTAGATTGTTATTAAACTCGTAAATTTACTGTGCCATTAATAAAACTTTCATTTCTTGTAGTTGCGCAACTAGATAGAACAGGACCTATATTCATATGTTGTTTTTCAATCGAAATGAAATTCCTAATAAACTGTTGAAGTTTGGAACACTCGTTATAAAACACCCTGTATATATAGATACATTATAAATATTGTATATAAATAAACAAAAACAAAAAATTTTTTTCATAAATTTTCAATTTAGATTAACATCAAAATTTGAAACTTTTAAATAAAATAATATCAAATAACTTTTTCTACATATATGAATATATTTTTAAGCAAGAGTGTATAGAAATATGACACTAAAGTTGCATAAAATACTTTTTTTCAATTTAATGACAAAACAATATAAAAATAAAATTCAGTGATCCATAAATACAAAGTATAATTATTATTTCATACATTTTAAAAATAATTTTATATTGTGTAATAAAAAAAATAATTTTATTTTATAGTTCATTCTTAATGAACATTTCTATAACATTATCATTATATTTTTTTAAATTAATAAAAAAAAATAGTTTTAAATTATATTTCTGTCTGATAATAATATGAGCTATTGTTTGTATGTAATTCATCTTCATTTAAATTTGTTTTTTATTGTATTTTAGACATGAATACATGATAGCTGTATTATTTTATAACATTTAATAATAATTTTAATTTTATAATATTCATTATTCATATATACTTTAATGTAATTTAAAAACATATATTAAGTGCCAAGCACATAATTAAATAAAAATTTTCAATAAATAATACCAAAATATACTGAATTTAATTAAATAAATTGTTTTTTTCTGTAAGCATATTAAAATATTGATGTTACGTTAACATATTGCCTATGTAGTACGAGATCGTTGTGATACTAGTACAATAATGTACATTATCATACAGCAGTTAATAGAAAATAATTGGACACAGTATATATATATATATATATATATATATATATATATATATATATATATATATACTTTAATTGGGTTTATAATATCAAGTATTTACTAGAAAAATATTTATTTCAACAAAACACATTCCAACATTTTTTTATATCTTGCTCAATATTGACCTCATTCGTAAAATTAAGAGCTTTTTCACAAAATTTATAAAAAATATTATATATTTATGTAGCTCAATTATAATTATTACATGTTAAAATATATTTAAAATATTATATGTTAAATATTTATTTAAAATAATGTATGTTAAAATATATTTCAAATATATTATGTAAAATTTATTTGAAATAATGTTATAAAATTTATTTTAAATATTATGTTAAAATTTACTTAAAATGTTAGTTGTTAAAATTTATTAAAAAATATTTTTGTGAATACTAAAATCAATGATGTCAATTTTCTTGTAATAGATTAGATATTTGAATAACAATAAACTTTTATTATTATTATTATTCGCTTTATAAATCTCACCACCTCAGCAAATTTTGCTGAGTACAGATATTATTATTATTATATTCAACGAATTAATTTGTAATATTTTATCAAAGGAGACGTTATTTACCGGATATAATTTTTAGAAATTATCTTATCAAATCAGCCAGAATGGTACTTTGATGTACAATATTCATAATTAATAATTGTTTTATTTTTAAAAATATAAATTTTTTATAGAAATAATTTTATAAATAAAATGTATATTTAAATGATAAATCTCATTGAAAGTACTAATTATAATTAAAAACATGCAATTGTAATCAAATACTTGAATATTAACAAATAATTTAAATTAGGTTATCTTTTGTAGTTTTAATTACATCATACTTATTTTAAGCAATTTTTTAAAAAACTTTTCGTAAATATGTGTCATATTAAAAATATGTTTTAACACCTATTATTATTGTGTGCATAGCACTATTATTCTTTGGTATACAATAAAATTATATATTAAAAGCACTGTTAGCTTCAAAGCATGTACGCTTGAGAATAGTAAGTGCTATCCATATTTTTCAATGTGCGATAATTGCGTTTTGTCAAATTCGATTGCTGTAACTGAAACACAACGGTCAACAATGTTGTTTGAGAATTATCGCAGTTAACCTAAATATTTTCAGCTTTTTTAAATTGTAAATTTTCACAAAACTATGTTGCTTTTATTTAATTTGAAGGATAGCATTTATTTAAATTAATATGTTTATATTAGCTAGACTAATTATAATTTACATATTAAAGAATTAAATCTTTTCACATGGAATAATTTAATTATAAAAAATTCAAAAGTGGTAAAAAATCATCTACTGTACTTATAAAATTTAAATATATTCAATAAGCAAAAAAAAACGCGCTACTTAAAAAAACAGAAAAATTACCGATTTTCAAATACATAAGTATAACTCGGCCATTTTCGAACGAAATTAAATAAAAAAATGTGTACGAAAAAACTTGAAGTCTCATCTTTAAAGTAATGCAAGATATGTACCATTTGAGCCATTCCGCTCGCTGCCACACCCGGCAGGAAAAAACATGTTTTGACTTTAAAAATTGTCAAACTTTGACAACATGTATAGTATACAAAAAAAATAATTCGGCTTAATTTACCAAGCGGGTGTAAAAATTCAAATATTTATACCTATATAAATTCCGCTTAATTTCAAAGAGTTTCGATTCTTTGGCGCGAAGTTATAATTTTTTGAAATTTACTCTGCATTTTTCGAGTTCAAAGTTTTAACGAATTTTGAATATTTAGACCATTTTAACGACCAACCATATGTGTTCAATGGTAAAACATTTTTCGGTTAAGAGAAAAGTTCAAAATCGTGAACCATTTTGCAGAATCAACCTATAAAAAAAATTGCAAAATGCAAGGTAAATTTCAAAAAATCACAATTTCGTGCCAAAGCATCGTAAGTCCTTGAAATTAAGCCAAATTTGGGTAGAAATGAAATATTTGAATTTTTACGCCCTTTTGGTAAATTGAGTCAAAATTTTTTTTTGTTTACCACATGTTGTCAAATTTTTTTTTTGCGGGGTGTGGTGGAAAACGGAATGGCTTAAACGATGCATTATTTTACACGGCTTTAAAGAAAAAGCTTCAATTTTTTTTTAAAAATTCATCCATTTTTATCCAAAATTTAACCAAGTTATGTCCCAAAAACTCGCAAAATGCAGCGTAAATTTCAAAAAATCATAACTTCGCGCCAAAGCATCGCAACTCTTTGAAATTAAGCGGAATTTACGTAGAAATGATTGATTTTTTACGCTCGTTTGGTAAATTGAATCGAAATTTTTTTTTGTATACTATACATGTCAAATTTTGACAATTTTTAAAGTCAAAACATGCTTATTCAGCGGTGGTGTGGTGGGGAGCGAAATGGCTCAAATGGTACATATCTTACATGACCTTAAAGACGGGACTTTTTCATTCCATAAATTTCATTCAATTTCGTTTAAAATTGGCCGAGTTAAATCTATTTGAAAATCAGTAATTTTTCAGATTTTTCAAGTAGCAATTTTTTTTGCCTAGTATATAATTGTAAAATTTAATAAAATATTATAACTAACATTAACATTTACATACGTATTATACTAAAATATATATACAATATACACACACAATCACGCCATGTATCCAAAAGGATGTAGTACAAATTCCTTCAACTTGCCAAAATGATTTTCCACCAAACATTTCTATCCAGACAAATAAATAACTTTTGCCTTATCCACATTTATAATACTTCTCATACAAGCCCTTTTATTCCTGCCACTTGGAACCATTCGCTCACGCAAAACACTCTCAATCATAGCACTCCATCTACTTATCTAACGTCCACGTTCAAACATATACCTTCCATATCATTCACATATTTTTTTTTAATCAAATGTTTATTAAGCTTTCGGTCAAGATGATCGAAACATTTTAACTGAATAACAACCACAGTAATCTTCAGACTTTCACAGCCGGTATCCATTAAATTTATAGAATTTCAGTCATCAAGCACTGAGGATGCCATTTACGATGTATGGCAAAAACGTCTGCGACGAGAATAGATCGACCACGACATACTAGCTCAGAAAATTCAATGACTAACACCAACTTCTACAACAACAGTTTTTTCCAATTTCACATTTTTCATACACTAATCTATTTCGTGCCCAATTCATTTTATGCTTCTGCAGCCAAACCGAACACTCAGTACTTTTTATATTCATGTAAATAAAGTTCAAATTTCAATAAAAAACTAAACAACTGTTTAAAGGAATGCGTCATACGTAACTAACAAGTTAGTGTTATGTGCCTGAAATTATCTTGACTTTCAGAAACAAGTACCTAAATTTTGTAACAAAAAAGTAAAATAAATATGTATTTGTTAAAATATTTTGTTATTTAAATTTTAGATAATATATCATCAGTAAATAATTTGAACAATAAAATATTGTATAATATATATGAAGAAATCAGTAATACTCTAACAAACAAAAAAATCTATTGAAAAAATTGTTTTTGACGTTTCCCGCATTAATTTGAAAAATTACTGACCAGAAAAACAGGATATTAAATTGCGCATTTATATTTAGAATAAGGAAAGGTAAATAAGCTAGAATTTTGCATGACAAGAGTCAATTATTTCATTTATATTTTTCCCAAGTTGTAGCACTGTGATTTACAGGTATATCATTTTTCACTTTTTTCCTACTCGAACTTCATTCATAATCTATGTATACAGATGCTTGTTAAATGTAATTCATATTTTACTAGAAAAATAAATTAAAAAAAAAATTTACACGAGAATACTAATACTTTACGATGTCTCTGGAAAATTTTTCACAAATTAAAAAAAAAAGAATTATTTAATTGAATTATTAATTAGGTTAGTTCCACGAAAATCTAATAGTTGTGCGTAAAATAAAAGTTTATAAAATAAAACGGATTTAGGTTTAAGTTCTGTATTAATACACCGTGTGAATGCGGTAAGGTTTATGTTGAACAGACAGGTAGAACTGTTTCTACTAGATTGACAAAACATAAGAGGTCAATACGTCTAAACCATTCAGATAAATCCGTTATTGCTCAACATGCGTTGAGTATCTTGAATTTCAAAGATACTGTAATTATTGCAAAACCAATCAATATTAATAGCAGATTGATAAGAAAACCAATAGAAATTTATAAAGAAAAAGATAACATCAATTACTGTAAAAAAGTGATTTAAATAAAATTTGGCTTCCTTTAATTAAAAATTTATAGAAAATTTATGATCTACTTACTTATTTGTTATCTAGTAACTTGTTTCTATGTTCTGTTATTTACTGTGATGAAAACGTATGTTGAGTTCGTTGAAACGTCGATTATTAATAAATATGAATACAGAACTACAACCCATAGAGTAGATGGAGTGGTAGGATTAAATGTGTTTTGCGTGAGCGAAAGTTTCCAAGTAGTAGGAATAGAAGAGCATGTATGGAAGGTATCATGAATGTGGATAAAGTTGCTTGTCTAGATAGGAATGTTTGGTGAAAATTAATTTCGGAATAGTGGAAAGAGTTTGTGCTACACTCTTTTAGGTACATTACGTGATTGTGTATGTATATATGTACATTTGCAAACAAATTAAAATAACTAAGAAAAAGTATATCAAATAGTAAAATATGGAAATAATCTAACTTACCAACTTTATGACATCCGGGCTTTTGCCAAACATCTTTCGCAGCAGCTCCGGGCGGAACAAACACGCAAGCAGCTATGGACGCCACAAACAGTATCCAACAACCGAACATTCTGCAATAAAAAAAAGAAAAAAATACTGATAACAAACTTATTACATAATATATATATATATATATATATATATATATATATATATATATATATAAACCGCAAACATAATCGAGCGACGAACACGATTAGGTTATAATGTGTAATTCTTATCAGATACATGGGCGCCGACAGAATTTTCTAAAAGAGGAAATGCATCGTTGGAGAAAGTAATGTATAAATGATTGTTAATAGACTAGATGAAGTATAGTTCTCGCCATGAAAATCTGTCCTTTCGGAAAACTAAGTGTATGATTTTGTAGACATACAGGTATGTAGTGATTATCTTCTTCTTCTCACTACTGATATAACAGATTAATTTGTATTATGATGCAGGTCTTAGCTTAGTTCAGAAAATTTGTATCGCGTATATATAATTATGTATAATAATTATGACGAAAGAACAGATTTTCATGGCGAGAACTATATCAGTCCTTCGTTCGCCGTCTTAATCGAAATTGAGATTTATTTGTTTTTCACTATACTCTAAATGTCTAAATAAATATATAATTTTACCTACAAACCATGAGACAATATGATTATCAGTATTTTTAGGTATAATTACTCAACTATTGTAATTTTATATAACTTTTTTAAAAATATATAATATCAGAACTATTAAATTTTATTAAATTTACAGAACTTCAGTAAATTTGCTGTCAGTAATTTTCTAAAAATAGGTTAAATTTGTTTAATTCTGTAATATTATTGTTGGTATTGTTGTATATTATGTTTGGAAATTTACAATAAAGAATTTATTTTACAATTATTACAGAAATTAATATGCAATCTTTAATTTTACATAATTTAAGAAGTTATACCAACACTATGTAAGTATGTGATGGTATGTGATGCAATTTGCAGAAAATAAGCAATTTTATATACTTTGTTTACTTACTTTGTGTGATTATTATGAATTATGTAAAAATTACAGAATTTTGAGGTAGAAATCCAAAATATTTATAGCCAAATATTATAGATAATTTGTCATTTGTTATTTTTAATCTTTAGATTTCGTCATAGTTCTACTGAAGTTTTCAATTGCTATGTGAATTCATGAAAAAATAAGTGCGTCCATGTTCAAATATAGCAAGAAAAACAGTTAATTCTAATTCTGCATAGATTTTTATTCTAGTATAGTTAAATACTATCATCTCTTTCTACCAAATGTTAAATAAAGAGAATAATAAATAATAATAATTGCTAGAGGGAACCATAAGTAAATACAGTGTAGAATAAAAATCACTTAATATAAACTTTTGATTTTTGTTATTTTTAAATAACCATAGAGCTAGTTGTTTATTGAATATTGAATGTGTTGTATATTAATTGTTTTATTTTTGTGACAATATTATAATTTATTTTATCTATGAAACTATTTTTACAACTAACGTGTTATATTTTCAATTGGGTTAACATTTCAAAACTCAAACTTTTTACAAATAAAAATATCAGTGAGTAAAACAATTATAAATAAACAGTAATGTACGCAAGTGGGAGTTAGGGGAAAATATCTCTTTACAAAAATTCGACAATAAAATCAACAGACTGCTTTTTCATATATATATATATATATATATATATATATATATATATATATATATATATATATATAATAAGAAGCTTATATATTTTATTCATAAATGCTATTTTCTAATTGCACTATTACCACACTCAGACTGAAATTAGTCATTATTATTTTTGCAAATTAAAACAATATATCTCCGCTGAAATATTTATTACGACACTGTAAATGAATAATTCAACATAAAAAAATTAATAAAAATTATTTTAAAAAATATATCGTATATCATATTAATTTTTGTATATAAAAATAATTATTATAGACAATTTAAGCAATTAGAGATTATGGATAATTATTGGGGATAATGTGATAAATATTGTGTAATTTTTGTAATTAATTTGATAAATTTTAGTATTAAAAAAGACACATATTTTCCTGTATTATTTTATATCATAAATTACAAAATATTTTGGCAAAATATAATTTTATTTTATCTATATTTTGCTGAATAACATTAAATAAAGTCATTTCAAATATCATAGTAAAATATCTTTTAGCACTCATTATATAAAATAAAACGGCTTTGGATTCAAGTTCTACATTAATATTTATTAATAATCAATATTTCGAGTAACTCAACGTCCGTCTTCATTAGAAAAACTGATACAAATGATATTTACAGTAATTAACAGAACATAGAAATAAGTTACTAGGTAACAAATAAGTATAACTATATCATACAAATTTAATAAATCTTTAAATAAAATTTGGCTTCCAATTAATTAATTTTTAAAAAAATTATGATCTATTGTTACCTAGTAACTTGTTTCTATGTTCTGTTATTTACTATAAATATCATTTGTATCAGTTTTCCTGATGAAGACGGATTATTAATAAATATTAATACAGAACTTAAACCTAAAGCCGTTTTATTTTATAAGCTTTTAATATTTTGTTACTTTATTGTGATTTTTATCAATATTTTAAAATTATTGTTAATGAAAAATATTACATTTTTCTTTATTTTATACAATAAAAAATATAAAACTTTTTAATTTTTTTAAAAAACCGAACACAAAATAAAACAATGACGATTGTTTATTTGAGACAAGAGCAACACTTAAAAAAATTAATCTGTTACACGGATTAACACACTAACCATTGCGGAAAATATCGAGTAAAAAAAAACACGCGTAAAATGATTATTTTGACGCAGTATGTAATGAATGATCCAATTGGTCATCGACTTTTATTATACTGAAATGGTCAGTTGCTTTTCTACCTACATCTGCCTATGACATTAATTTGATATAATCGTAATTAAAATAGTAGGTACTTCATCACTCAAATATACATTTCTAATAATAATTATTTTAAGTAGTACATGCGGTATTATGTATATTTAATTCAATATTTGTTTGTTAGTTGTTTTTTTTTGTTGTATTTTCGGGTTTAGCTCATATATAAATTTTCATATAAACAATAAATAAGTTGTAGTTGTTACAGGACTCTAATTTATTTTAAACTTTGTCGAATGTGTTATTGTTTTATTCTACATTATTTTAATTAATATTACATATGCATTTATCTAAATATACAAATTTTAACAAGTAAATATAATTAATTTTTATAATATACAGAAATGTAGGTTTAACATAATTGCATTAGTCTCTTTTGGGTTTCAACCGGAAGCTTCTATTTGTAATCTCCGAGCTCTGGGTTTTATTATTATGTTGTATTATAAAAATGATTAAATGATTAAAAAACACAATAAAACTCAAACTTAATTTAAAGTTTTTTTCTGTATATTGTTTAATTCTTTAATTTTTAAACTCTAATAGTATATTATGTTACGAAGAATAGAAAACGATGATTATTTCGTCGAGCCCATATATTTGTGATACACAAAAAAGTTTTCTTTTCCAAGTGACATATACAATTTTTTCTTCAAGCATTCTAAAAAGTTGTAATTTGTTTTTTTTTTTGACAAGAATCTTTTTTTTTAACAAATATAGACTTTGTTATAATACAAATAACATATATGTTAATATTTTCAATAATAACCTTGCAATTATATTTAACATATAATGTTGCATCTTTTGAAATGTTCAAAATTATTATTAATAATATACAGCCAAAAGGATCAGGATCATTATTCAAATTTTAACATTAACATATATAATTTTGTATATATATTCAAATAAGTTATTTTATTCAAAATAACAAATTATAGATCCATTTACTTTTTATAAAATAAATATTTTAAAAAATAATTAAATTAGCTTATGTTTTAAATTTTCAAAACATAAATTTTATTGATTAATTTAATAAATTTTATTTTGCATCATGTCAAAAAAGGGTTATTAATTTAATTTGTATGTATGGTATATAAATAAAATAGTATTCAATTATTATTTTTATCATTAATATATTGTTATCATTTGGCAATATTTTATCAGTATTAAAAATTGTCGTTTGTTTATTCTCTCATTTCTGCAGAAAAATTAAAAGTTTCGTGTAAAAAGAGTGTAATATTTTATTTATACTTTCATTTAAAAAACGTAATATACACCAATTTTGTCATAATAATTACAATTTTCAGAAAAGCCATTTACAGTAATGAAATTTTAAAACTTTAAAAACGCATTTTCTTAGATTACAACTTTATGAATATAGACCATACTAATTATTTACCGGAAAAAATATCAAAGTGAAACTAGTTTACATAAATTGAAACCGTTAAAACATAAAAGTTTCATATTTAATTCTACATAACTTTTATAAGTATTTTAATTAAACACTCAGTTAATCATATTAAGCGATTTTTTGTGATTGTAATTATCTCTGGTTAATTTAATAATTAATATTACTTAATTTTTTTAATAATACGAGTATGTATTGATATAAATTAGCAACAGATAACCACACTCGTAAAAAATGTCTATTATAGCATTTAAAATATACGTATAGTACAATTTTATTATATCCAGAGTATCTAAAAACTGTTTAAAGCGTTTAAAAATATTTCTTAATGATAAAAATTAACATAAATTATTATTTAGTTTTAATAAAAAAATTTAAAAGTAAAATATTATCCAGTTGAAATTTATTACAATATATAGATTATATTTATTTCTGAATATTTTTATGCGAATTTTCTAAAAGCATTAGGATTACGTTCTGTATAAATTTTATTTAAATATCAACGTTTTAATATACTCTACGTGTGTATTCAGTAGGAAAAAATAAAAATTAATATTTAAATAAAATATATACAAAACTTAATCCTGAAGCTTTTTTATGTATTTTAATATAATAAGTTCTAAAAGATTTTCACTATGTTTAAAGTTTGTTATTAATTAAGTATAATATTTTCTATAACCTTACGACTTTTTAATTTTTTTTTGAAAAAATATACAACTTCAATTTATTTACTGCACTAATTCATCAACTTAATTTTTTAAAATTCATTTTGTTAAAATGTTCTTTTTTTAGTTATCTAATTGAAAAAAGTTCTCAATTTGAAAAATGCTGGCATATCTTAAACTTACTTAACTATTTAAAAGAAAATAATGTGTCAAAAAGGTTTGAAAATTTGAAACAAACTGTGTTATTTATTATTATTATTTATCAATAAACGAAACGGCAATTTTTTGTGATCTTGGTTATCTCAGGTTAACTCAGTAGTTTCAATATATATTATTAAAATGTGTAAGCAATATTAAATACTGAAAATAACCGTAATTGTAAAAAACTCACATCAACTAATCAGAAAAAAAGAATCTTAACAAAAAAGTAAGACCCTTACCTAAACAGACACCTTTTAGTTATCCGGCGTGGACACAGGTGGCTTGTACGACGTCCGTTCACTCTAGAATTTTGTGTACGATGTTGTCCGATTATTTTCAGCTATCGCAAATTCGCCAAAAATTTCTCGCGATTCGTCTATGATCGTGTCGAGAACCGCGCGACTGAATGACACCGCGAGTAGCGCGCTACCCTTATCTCGGCTTCATCCCCACTTGCCCAACCGTGACACAGATCCACCCTCTGACACTATGCCCACGTGGGCTACATGCCGTCAGGATCGTTATGTTTTACGTTACGCCTGCGAATGGGTTATAATATTTCGTTGACGTAACGTAAGGTAAGAAAAAACGATGTGATTATTTTTTTTTAATAAAAAAATGATTTTTTATAATTAATAATGAGGAAAACTAGAGTGGTTTTATTAAAATTGAATTTAAAATTATATTTAATTTTGTCGAATTGTTTGTGTGTTAATAAAATAAAAATGTTAACATTTTTCATAAATCGAAAGGCATGTTATATACTTGGGTGTATTTAATTTATTTCAAAAAAGCTTTTCCTCAATTTTATCAATAATTATTTTAATATGTAATAGTCCTGTTTGATTCGCATCCTTTCGACTATTGTTTACTGCTGTGTCAATGTTTGTTGGCGTTTTGCAATAAAATGCAAAAAAGTCAGTCGAACAAACCTATTGTCCTTAAGTGTATTGTTAATAGATACCATTAATTGATAGCTAAATATTTTAATATATAATGCATGTAATCAATATGCAAAATCCTAATACAAGCAGATATACAAAAATATATTCGTACACATATGATACATATAAATGCCACATACTGAATAACGCACATACATCGCATAAATCAGAACGTATCTGATCAATATTTTATCTTATAACTTCTATTATCATATCTTTTTTTTATGTAGACTTGTTTTGTAGAGTCATTGAATATTTTGAAATTTTAAAAATCGTAATGTTATTTATTCAAAAACAAAGCAAAAGGGTACGTCGTACATCGCCGTATACCAGACATTATTCTACGCATAATATTCCAATTCTGGTACACAAATATCTTTTCTACATTTTTGAAACCTTTTACACATGTTGCTTTATTTTCACCATATATATTTGTAATATTGTTTATACATTTTTTATTTCCAAATAAAATTTATGATGAGAGTGTTTTGCGTGAGCGTAAGTTGCCAAGTAGTAGGAATATAAGAGCATGTATGAGAGGAATTATAAATGTGGATGAAGCGAAAGATGCTTGTTTGGACAGGAATGTTTGGAGGAGACTGATTTCGCGATAACGGAAAGAGTTTGTGTCATACCCTTTCGGGTACATGGCGTGATTATGTATGTTTGTATGTAAATTTAAAAGCAAAAATAAATAAATACCTTCTTGCCAAAAAAAATGGCTAATACATTATTTTGTGAAATTTGATTGACATTGTTTTGAAACAACAAAAAGCTGTAGAACAGTAGTTAAACTAGAAAAATTTAAATGTTGCAACACAGTCAAATTAAAATTTGTGTACCACACTGACAAATTTTTTAATATTTCTGAAGAGGTTAAAAAAATATACACATATTTTTGGCAATATTATAATTTTTGTATCTCTATACAGACTGGATTTCATTTCCGGATCAATTTCGTACGTATATTAAAAATTCAAAAGCAATATGCGAGTATTTTTATAATTATCAATTACTGGCATGTTTACCAATAAATCTGTTCATAAAAATCTCTCAATTTATCATTTTAAATAAAATTGTATAGATTAATTATATACATAAATAAAATTGTTTAATATAATGTTTTTCATTAATTACATATCTCAATTTATAAAACAATATTTAACAATTTACATCTATAACAATAATAAAAGTTATATTTTTTAAAAAAAGTTATAAATATAACTCATCCATAAAGATTTAATTTGACAAATATTCATAGAACGGAGCATAAAAAAATTCTAAATTGCAGTATTACAGGTAATTAAGAAAACAGATTTCACAGATTATTTAAGATTATTCTAAAGTTGTTTTGCTCTATCAACTTATTCTTGAAGCACAATGTTTCTGTATTAATGGTGTAGAAAATGTAACATGTTTTTTTATTGCTCAGATTTGCTAACGTGCAATTTCATTTCTTATTTAATAATTTAAAAATATTTTTGTACTTACAGAATTTTTTATCTATAGAAAAAATGCTACTTTTATTACAAAATTAAATGGCTTTAGGTTTAAGTTCTGTATTAATATTTATTAATAATCGACATTTCGACGAACTCAACGTACGTCTTCGTCAGGAAAACTGATACAAATGACATTTACAGTAAATAACAGAACATAGAAACAAGTTACTAGGTAACAAATAAGTAACTAGTTCATAAATATTTATAAATTTTCATTTAATGGAAGCCAAATTTTATTTAAATCAATGCATTCACAGTGATTGGTATTATCCTTTTCTTTATAAATTTCTATTGCTTCTTTTATTAATCTGCTGTTAATATTGATCAGAATTTTTCATTATGAAAATACTATTTTTATATTTTATTGTATTTATTAAAATAATAATTATTTTAATTAACTTGAGAAGAAAGTTATTTTAGATCAAATATACTCGGCTTTATTTAAATTAAGTTCTTGTAACATAAACAAAGTGGGCAAAGTTTTGTATACTTAAACGCAGACAAACTTAATAAAATTGCCACAATATTTACATACATATTACAATATTAAAATAAATAAGTAATTAATTATGTTTTACAAACCTATAAATTATGAATGATTAAAGTTCACTAGTTATAAAATCGTAATAGAAATAAAATTATTTGTCAAAATTTTTTGAACATATTAATCTAAGAAATTATTTAATTTTAAATTTTTTTTAAAATAAAATTTACACTTAATTAAGTACAAGTCATAAAATAAATTAATTCCTTTATTTACATTTTTTTTAATTACATAGAACATAAGCGGACAACTAAATGTCATAATAACTCTTCTATTAAGTCAATATTTAGAATCTTAGAATATTAAAATTATATATATTATGATATATATAAAATATTTAAAATTATCTTCTTATGCTATAAATAAGAAATTTGTTTTTAAAATACAGGAAGAATAAGTTTTTAATATTATTAAAATCTTTAACATTTTGAGTTCTTTCCACCACCAGTAGATATTCTTTACAGTATTAATAATATGTCCACTGGTGGCCACAGCATGTACAAACCTTTACGCCCGTATGTCCATCCTTGAATCACGTTTATATGGATTTTTTCTGTATTAATTATTTATTTGATGTTCCAGTGTTGTTAGACAGGGTAAAAGTGCAAAACAGGTTTGTAAAAAAAATAATATTATGCAAAAACCATCAGAAATGATATTAGGATATCGAAATTACAATTTCAGGTGGGGCTTAAAAATATTATTTGATTTTTACCACTTTGCCTACAAGGAAAAATAAAATGGTATAGTATTTGGTATTGTGTCTGTAACATTTTCAGAAATTATATAAAAAATTATATATATATATATATATATATATATATATATATATATATATATAAATCCTTTAATAGACTCTAGACAACGAATCTGAACTTAGTTCATGAGGCTGTATGTGTGTGCGTTGTTCGCTCGCTCGAATTTTGTGATCGCATCTCCTCCTCTGATTTGCACCAAATTTTCAGGGTATGTTCAGTTAGTGCCCAAGATGACTATGTCGATTTATTTTTTTCATTGTTGCCAACTTTCCTAGAAAACTTACTAAAATTTTTGAAAATCCATTTTAGCTACATTCTTTATCTGATTTTAATCAAATTTTCGAAAAAGATTCTCCTAGTATTCATATAAATTAGTAAAATACAGTGTTGCCAACTTTTCAAGAAATTAATTACTAAAATTTTAAAAAATTTATTATATGTATACCTACGTTATTTATCCGTAATTAACCAAATTATATCCATATCAATTTATTTTATTTAATTTGCCGTGTTGCTGATTTTTGAAGAAAAAAATTACTTTATTTTTATTTTTTTAGTATGTATTTATGAAATGATGTCAAAGTGGGTATATGGGTTTTAATGTATTTCTTAATTCTTGCTAGAACGCAGGATTTTGGTCTTAACTGACTTTTTGAACTGAAACTTATTTAACGATTAATTATTAACACTTGATCAGCTAAATATTTAGAGCTTGTTGCATAGAACATTGTTAACTTAATTAATGAATCAACTAAGCAACTACATTGTTAGCTCTTTTTAAAGCGCCTTATTCAATGGTCAATTGCCAAGTTTTATAAAATCGGCTCTAGCAATTAATCAGTTACTTAATCTTTTTTATATCTATTCAATTCAGAATGTATTTAAATATTAATGTCAAAATTATACTTTCATTCTTAGGTCCTGAATCTGAAATATAATATAATTAATCTTAAATTCTAAAATCTCCTGGCAAGTTTGTTCATTTTGACTTTTAACACCGACCAACCTGAAGGTTACCGAAAAGTCACAAAGTGTCAGTTACTAAATCTGACAATAGAATTCTTAATAATATATTTTATGTTATGTTTAAATAAATAATATTTGAAAACAATATATAATTTAAAGATAATAAATATAAATATGATAAATGTGTATTAAAAATATTTACATTTTAAATAAAATAAAAATAATTTAAATATTTTTTTTATAAAATATAAATATAATGAAAAAACTATGTATTGCTTTAATAATATAACAATAATTCTAATTCTAAATGACAACGTCAAATTGCAATATTTGAAATAATTTTGATTATACTGTAAAACTTAGATTTCCAATGTACACAGAGTAACTGATAAGAAATATGAAACAATTGTTTTAGTACCTAATCTTATCGCTCTGGTAACTGATAAGTTCCTATCGACAAAGCAATTCTAAACTAACTATTCGGCCAGGTGATTTTTAATCATACTGATAGACTCTACTAATTTGTTTAGTGCTCTGTGAAATTTTGTCAAAATTAAGGCCCAAAAATGGCCCAAGATTTAAACGTAGGCATGAAGTGTGTTAAATACATGCTTTTTGTATCAAATTTTATGTTTGTGGTAAGTTTTCATTTAATTTATTTCATTTAAAACTAATTTAAATTAATTTTATTCACATTTCATTCTAATCAAATAATTGACAAACCATATGTCAATAATTCCAAATAATTCAATATACCTACTTATTTTAAATATGGTATATTTTATGTTATTATATTGAATTTTTATAAAAATATTTTATTTTTCAATATTCTTTTTATAAAACAAAGATATTGAACTAAACACGTAATTATCTCCTGAAATTATTGTCATTCTAAAGTACACATTCTATTGTTAATTTGTTATTTCATCAATAGATTTAAAAATAATCTTGTTTGTTATCTTTATGATAGATTAAAAACAGTAATATCAGAGAAATTTCACCTTTTTTGAGCCTCAAAATGAAATGTAATTTCTATTTTTCTTTAATTTGATTTCATAAGTTTTTATTTCGTCTTAAAAAACTATTAATTTTATTGAAACAATATTTTATTAATTTTTTATTTGTATATTTAATAAATTAATTAAATAAAACAAACAAATTAAAAATTTAATTAGCATGAAATTAAGGTATTTTCAAAAAAAATTTATTTTTAAAATATCTTAATTAAAAAGTAGTTTTGGACTGCCAATATTGTAATAAAAAAATGAAATAAATTTCGAGTACTTATAGTTTTTTCATTATTAAAAACATAATACATGTAAATTTTCTTCCTGCACTTTGTTTTAGAAATAGTTTATAATATTTTACAAGTTCATCTAAAATTATGTAATAAAAAGTTTCTATAATTTAGTAAAATTTTTTATATTTACAAAAATGCAATAATTTTAAATATTGTATTAAGTCAATTAATTATGATTTGTGTAAAACTGTAGCTATATATTTTAGTAGAAGTATATATTATACATTAAATTGTAAATGTATTTGTTATGATTCAAGTATGCAATTTATTCTATTACACAAAAAATTGCTATGAAATTTTTCATAAATCTGTTTATTATGCTAATTTTTGATTATCATGCATATATAAAATTTCAAATTACAATATCGTTAATTTGTTTTATGTATAAAAGTAAACAGTAAAAGCAAAAAAAGGTTGATTTCTTAAATTATAATATTGCAATAACTGTGAAACCTAGAAAATTGGTAAAAATGCAAATTAAAAACCAATTAAAGATCTTTTTACTTATGCATTATTATTTGGAAACAAGTTTTATGGAATGGTGGCTACGGATATTTGAAAAAACTGTATCAAAAAAATTTCAGAATATTATATTTTTATTGCATTTTCTTATCAGTTTGGTTGGATTAAATTTTGCAAAATAATAAAAAAAATATGTCATAATATTAATATTGATCTAACTATTGTGGTTTTTAAATTGATATGATGAAATTAATTGCTTCTAAAAACAAACACAAAAATTATTTATTTACCTATAAGGTTTTTTTTTTAGTTTTGTGGTCAAATAGCTGTGGTGACCTAGTGACTAATCTATGACACTTATTATCATAAATAATACACCATTAGAAACAAAACTAATTAGATTTTCATATTTATTTTGATTAACTTTTACAAAGAAAATTCTTCTTCTAATCTAAATCTTTTTTTTTTGATATTGTTGAAAAATAAAACTATGTTGCCATTATATGACATGTTCAAATTGGTAATAATGTTAAATGTAAATAGAAAAGAATTAAACTTTTATTTGCTATTTTCGTGCTATAATAGTTTATAATATCAACGGTTTATTTATAATCGCCTGTATATTCAATTTAAAATAATACCTATATAATGGAATGAATGAATACCTACGACAAAATTTTATAATTATTTTTTTATCGTGTAAAAATGCACAATAATTATTGTGGAAATTTTTTTCGCTCAAAAATGCTTCGAATCGAAGTGATAATAGTTTCAATGTAGGTTTGTTTGCTTGAAACGTATTGAATATTCCAAAAATGATAGACTGCGATGTGCGATACATCGTAATTACGAATAAGACGTGTGAATACGTTACACAACTGTACATCGGTTCAAATTCAAGCTACAAAAAATTCAAAACTCATTATATTAAAATAAAACGGCTTTAGGTTATAGTTCTGTATTAATATTTATAAATAATCGACGTTTCGATCAACTCAACGTCCGTCTTTATCAGAAAAACTGATATAAATGACATTTACAGTAAATAACAGAATAACTTGAATGGACACGGCTGTAGGCATTAAAACTTTATTAATATAATAAAAAAATAAAAAGTTTTTTGTTTCAAAATTTATTTAACTTATTAAACAATGTACATTTCGGCATGTTAGGCCACCGTCAGGAGGTGAATGTGTTAATATGTGAATGTCTTTAATAAGTTAAATAAATTTTGAAACAAAAAAAAGTCGCGTGTTTACTTTTTATTATATAAATAACGGAACATAGATACAAGTTCTGTTATTTACTGTAAGGTTGTTGAGTTCGTCGAAACATCGATTATTAATAAATATTAATACAGAATTATAACCTAAAGCTGTTTTATTTTAAATAGGTATTTTATCTAAGCCAGGTATCCTATTTACTTGGAAAATTTTAATAAAATAAAGACAAATTCTTTTTTATGATAAAATCATTTTATAAAATTTAGAACGTGTAACAATTTCCACGTAACCACGTAAGAGCTTTTTACGCAATTTTTCATTTTACAAGAAATAAACTATGAAAAATGTGTAAGATATTTACTTCATTTTAAATATAACACATATATTCTTATTTTGTATTTGATTTTATTATTTTTATATATTAAAATGCAAAAGTGAGAAAATTAAATTATTTTACATTAATATAATTTTTAACAGTACATGATATTTTTAAATTATTTTTTTATTATCTACATAAAAAAAATAGTTTAGATATAATTTTGTTAAACATAATTATAAAACATCTGTAAATGAAGCATAATAATAATACAGAAGTTTGATTTTTATGCAAAAAAATCTATCAATTGAAGATATTTACTTATCAAATAATAAGATATTTTCCTTGCTAATATCATAAATAATGTATATTTCAGATGGTGGGTGTGCTGTTAATATCTTTTGGCAGTACAATTAAATCAATTTATCATGATTTTGAAATGTTCATGGAAGATCATTACTTTTCGCCAGCTCAATTGACAGTTGCCATTGGTGTTATTATTTTGCTTATATCGGCATTTGGCTGCGCTGCCGCCATTAAAGAAAGTACTTGTATGGTCAATATGGTAAGTAAAATTTTTCTTTAATTTTAATCAAATTTAGATTCGATTTCTCTATCTCAATTTTTTTTTTAAATTAATGTTTAGCAATATTTATCTATTGCAGTTTAATGTCAAAGTTTAACATAAATTTGACATACATACATACACAATCACGCCATGTACCCAAAAGGGTGTGGCACAAACTCTTTTTATCATCCCGAAATCAGTCGCCTCCAAACATTCCTATCCAAACAAGCAACTTTCACTTTATCCACATTCATAATTCCTCTCATACATGCTCTTTTATTCCTACTACTTGGAAACTTCCGCTCACGCAAAACACTCTTAATCATACTACTCCAACTACTCGTCGGACGTCCACGCAAACATATACCATAAAAATCATTCAAATAAATATTTTTAATCAAAAGTTTATGTGCGTGTGTTAAATTTTAATAACTAAAGCCCGGTTTAATAAACGCTGGTAAAATTTACTTTAGGAGTAAATGTATTTATTCTGTAGATTTTTATATTAATAAAGAAGGAAGAATTTTAATCTAGTGGTATTAAAAAATAGTTATTATTGTTAATAATAGTAATCTGGGTGTAAATGTGAAATAACGATTAGGTTATTTAGTAAAAGATTAAAACGAAGATGAAGGCCCGGTTTCATAAAAGCTAGTTATATTTATTTTAGAAGTAAATGTGTTTATACTATAGATTTTCGTCTTATAAAAAGAGGGAATAAATTTAATCTAGTGATATTATAAAATAGTTATTATTATTAATAATAATAATAATCTGGTGGTAAATTGTTCAAATATAATTTATTTTGAAAGTTATTTAGGAGAAAAATAAAATTTACTTACGAAGTAAATTTATGAAATCGGGTATAAATATCAATTTAAAGTAAAGCATGAAAATGAACAAATGTTTCGAAAAGTACTTTTTTTATTTGTTTAATATTGTGAAATACAAATTTCTTATAATTAATAATAATTTTTGTATACATTAATTTATTTTTAAAATCGATGTTAATGTACGATTACTTAACTATTGTAGGTATATAGTTATGATTTCTTTAAATTAATTTCTTTCTGAACTATATTAATTTATAATGTTTGATTATGTAACGTTAATATAGTACCATGTCTTTGTAAAATTAGAGAAATTACCGATCATATTACCAGTATTATAATACCAATTTACCGAATTTGAAAATGAATGTAATTAAAATTACTTATAGAAGCAAGGTTGCAAATCTATTTACATTTAATAAACTATATTTTTAAAGAATTTTGTATATGATTAATATATTTTATAAATATAATAATGCAAGTACAGATACAACAAAAAATCTAATATCATAAAATCCTTCAATCTGAATCTAGATTTTTGACGGAGATTAGATTATAGTTAATAAATATCTATTGTAAAAAATGACGTACATTTGTCTATTGTTTAATAAAATTATAAATATCATATTTTTACCTGATTTAAATTGAATAAAAATTATTGGCTCGTATTACGAGCAGTGTTTTAAAATTGGTTATTAACTAATACAGGTTTTAAAACAATGCAACTGCTATAAGAGCAGAACAAAACAAATGAACTAAAACACCCAAAAACCGAACTTGTAATACCAGCCATTGTCACTAAACAAGTTCAATAATTTGTTAATTTTATATTTAAAAAATACAATTGTTTATTTATTTTTTTTACATCAAATGCAAATGCATTTGTTAATAAAAAATTGTTCTAAATATGTTAACACGAAAACGTTATCAAAATTTACATTCAACGTGTAAATATTATGTTTACATTGTTATAAAAATATGAAATGAATCCAAATAGCTTAACATGTTTTTATACACGGAAAATAATAGATAAAACTTTATTTATGTAAAATTTCTGACGTCTTTTCCAGTTTGCGTTGCTACTATCTTTGGCACTAATTCTGGAAATCTCAGCATCAATTGCAGCATATGCAATGCGTACAAATATTGAATTTTATATTAATGAAAATATGAAAACAGCTATGAATGACTATTCCAACAATAATGAAGCAAGAGAAGCTGTTGATTTCCTACAAAATCGAGTAAGTACTGAAGCCAGATCTTAATTAACGTAATTAATCAAGCATGTGCTTAGAGTATCAAGAAATTGGAGGCGCCACATTTTTTTTGCGAATACAATTTTGAACTTTATATTTTATTTCGAAAAATATTTTGTTTTATGGTTTATTATTGTTTAAATTTTATGCTTAGATCTTAATTAGTCTGATTGGAGCAATAATCTTATTGAAATAAAATTAAAAACATTATAATATTTCAATAGGTTTTTCTAGTACTTTCTTTATTTACAAATATCTAATCATTTATGATTGATATGTAGTATTTTTTAATTTTACTCTGTCAAAATCTTTTCTTAATATTTAACTTTAAACTAAAAATTTTTGCGGTGGTCATCCCAATCGTTTTGTATTTCAAACAAATATTTTATTGAAAAGTTACAGAATTCTATAAAATATAGCTTGTTTATTGTTTGGTTTATTTACAAAATAATATAATATAAAAATTAAATGCTCATTTTTTTTATTTTAAAGGCAAAAATTTAATTTTTCTAATATAAATTTTTATTTTTAGTTGGGCTGCTGCGGTATACACGTTTCTACGGAATGGCTGATGTACAATAATAATACAATTCCAGATTCCTGTTGTCTTTATAATAATATTCGTCCTATGAATGGGCAACATCCAATGAGTAATCCTAATGGCAATAATGAAAAATCACAATGTCAATATAGTCCTTACGGATGTTTGGATAAACTTGTTTATATCATGACTGAAAGCACAATTATGTTAGGAACTGGAGCTCTTTGTATCGCATTTGTACAGGTAAATAACAAGAAAATATATCTAAATTATTATTACACTCACAAGCATGAAAAACGAGCAATTTTCATACAAAAAAATGCTATTGCTTGAATATTTTGTATAACAATAAACAAATCTTCTTTCTTGTTCCTTACTTCAATAATTTTGAAAAGGGCTTATGAGGAACGTGTGTTGTGTTTTAATAAATTTATAACATCATGTTGTTAATTTATTTATTATAAACTTTATAATAGTACGTTTCGATTTTACGGAATTAAAATCATCTTCAACTTATGATTTAATATCACAAAAAAATCGTCCAATTTTATATAAATAATTACAATGGATACAACTTAAAATAATATTTGTAATCTACGTACTATGAAAATATTTTCTAAAACACGTGGTTTTACCCTTTTCAAAATTATAACAACAAAGTATTATTAGTAATAGTTGTTTATTATCAAATAGCAATAATATTTTGTAGTAAACACTCAAATGAATTTTACCATTTTTTTTTTTCGTGTAAAAAACAGTCGGTTTTTTGTGCCGGCAAGTGTATCTGATAACACAGTTATTTCGTCAATAATAATAATTAAATATATTAATCTATTACGTGTTTCAGAAAAGATAAAATTTTTATTAACAATTATTTCAAAAAATTAAAACAATAAAAGGTCTTAATTTTCTTATTTATACTAAGAATCGGTGTGTTTTTTCGATAAATATTTACATTATGACGATAAACTTTATTTTAATTAAAGTGAAAGTGAAATCTACTTTTATAATAACGTGGAAGATAAACAATCTTATTTGTTACATCAAACTAAATTATATTGTTATTTATTTTTAAAATATCTTATGTTTTAAATAGAATAGCATAACGTTTCCAAGTTGATAAGTTTCTTAATTAGTTTTATTGTTGCTAATTGCTAAAAATAATATTTTTAATACAGACAGATAACAAATTTTAATTAATCTCATTCTTAAATAATTATTTTTTTCAGATTTTGGGTATTGCTTTTGCAATCATGTTGGCAAAATCAATTAGACGTTTGAAAATTGAACGGGAAACACAAAGATGGCAAAACAGACAAGAATTATACTTACAATTAGCTCGTGGAAACGAAAAAAATTCAACCCCAGTAACATACTTACCAGAAAACAATCCTACCGCTACGGACGCATAATTTTTTAATGTTATTTAGTTTATTATATTAAAATCATTTGGGACATTAGAAAACAAAAATTGTATCCAATTAATTGGAAGTAATTTTATAAATTTATTGTTGTATTGTAGCTTAATTTTATTTTTTAAGTGGGACATATTTACATCACGTATCCAAATATTATTCTTAAAATGATAAAGAGTTATTTTTTGTATTGCAGAATTTTAAATCCGTTGTTTGTTATTTCGAGTGTAAATAAAATAGAAATTTGAAAATTACAATTTATTTACAATATTTTGTAATATAAAATAAATATATAATTAGAAAAAATGTAAAGCATTTTCTAAAATTTCTCTACTTTCAACATGGCGTGAACCGGATGGTAAATATGGTGGTGTAAACTCCCGATATGCCAAACAAACTCTTCTTGAAAAAATATCTTCACGAAGAACTTGATGTTCCCAATCATATCTTGCGGCACCGTACATAATAAGTAATGATTTTCTGTAATTTTAATTAAAAAAAATAATATTGTTTAATAAAATAATAAAAACGTACCGTGGCATTGGAATTCTTATAACCGGAAACTGTACCTCGCTTTCATTAACGTCAATGTTATAAGTTTTATCAGAGTCATTAATTTTACCGTGTTCATTTAAAACTGTTGGATATTTATCAACACATTGTAAATTATATTTTTTATCGCCAGATGTATATTTGGACATTGTTAAAACTGAATCGGATAATAAATTCACTGTAATAATTCGCTCTCCCCAAATCCAGCAATCATCAATATGTGGATCAATTGATGCACCCCGTTCCGGATTATATTCTAAAGAACATTGTTCAATTGTCTGAAAATCTTTTAAAATTTTTACATCTTTGAATTTGTCCTGAACAAATTCTGAAAATTGTGGAAAACCACAAAAATCTCCCAATCGTAAACGCTGTTTTTTAAAGTTACATTTTGGTCCGAAATTTTGTTTTCTTCTACCGCTTTGTGATAAATCCCACAACATATTATCTACGCCATCCATAAGCGCTTTCTCTTCTTCGTCACTTAAAAAATCGAGCTAAAATATTCAATTACAATCATTTCGGAAAGAATAATTACAAGTATAACCTAACTTACTTCAATGTAAACACCAGAATATTCTATAGATTCTCCCTCATGATTTGGATGCTTTTTATAATCATTTATATCCCATCCGGGCCAAGCTTTATTACACCACGGGCAATAAATATATGTTCCGTTATTCTACAAAAACTAACTTAAAAGTATGAACATGACAATTGTTATAAAGTGACTTACCTTATTCACTATAATTAATTTTTGAATTCCATAATCATTTTCACATATTAAACATGTTCTACATCCTTTACAACCACATGGACGTGGTTTATCCATTGTTAATAATTATTTAAAATATGTTAAAACTTTGACATTTGATTTTTAGGTTATATGCGGAACATGTTGCAGTTACAAGCGCTGTTTCATTTCAATTCGTAACGTTCAGTATAATCAGTTATATATAGATGTCACTACCTGTATTAAATTGGTGTTTATTTTTATTACAGTGTGGTAATTGTTTAATTTAACAATAATTAGTAAAAATTAGTGTTATTTTTGTAGAAATCTTTCCAGGACTTACAGATTGGTATGTGGTATGTATTTTTTTAAATCTGGTATTGTATATTGGGTGAAAAGAATTTTTTTATTGCGTAAAATGAATAAATTTTTACATGTTCTTAATTTGTAATACTTCATTAAGTTTTCTTACAAATGCTTTTGATCGTAATTATAATTAATAGAATAGCATAAATTTGATACGATATGAAGATAAAACTGATTTGTGATTTCGATGAGCATGTACGAAGTGTTTCAGCGTCATATTAATTAGATGCTGTCATTAAAATATTATAGATTTCTTGACAGATGTGCCCATTAGCAAGTCAGACGTGCTTGCGTGCTCACATGAAGTTTTGAAAAATTATTTTCGGGTCACATGTGCCCAACTTGTTCGATCATTACCTATACGTATTCGTCGTACTTGGCTTATTTGTTAATAAAATGTTTTCTAATTTTTTTTTTAATGAATTTAAAACGTGGGTCTTTAACACTTTCAGCTATCACGCTAATTTAGGATCATGGAAAAAATAATGCGTGTGGTCTTATACGGGAAGATAATGTGTTAAATTTTAATATGCGGAAAACAAACTGTCTAGAAAAGTAGTTAATAAAAATCAACTCATTATGTTTAGGCATATACTTTTTCGGTGATGAATTACTTTCTTTTCATACAAAAGCTCATATATAATATATGAAATATGACATGATCTTCAGAATTATTGGAGATATATTGATAATTTTCATTATTTTAATTGTATTTATAATCATGCTCAGAAATGAATGTATTTATTAGTGGACTTGTTATTTTGTTTTGTAAATAAATAAAAGTAGAAAATAATAATGACAAAGGATACGAATACAAAAAGAAGAACTTTAAGACGTTCAGTGCCAGTCCATTTTTCTGCTCTTACCTCAGAGGCCGACACGGGGCTATCGTCGTCTAAAATTCTTATGCCAGCGACACACACCGTGTGTCGTCGACTCCCGGTGGAAGTAGCATTTTCAACATAGACTGCATTAAGATTTAATTTAAATTATATCTATTTATAATACTATATTCTAAGTATTAAGTAGTTATTTGTTTAACAATTAAATTATATCTATATTTTTTACTAAATTTATATTTAAATTGAATAAAAAATTATGTTTTAATAAACATTTATCTATTGTAAAAAAATAAAATTTTTATAAGCTGAGGGTGGTACAGGAAAAAGCTTCCCACATTTTCTTCTTAAAAATTTGATTACTTTACTTTTATAGTATGTATGTATAGTCATTTTAAATATTTAATTCTTTCCCCTTTTTGTTGTTATATATTTTTTAATTAGATTTAAAAAATATAATTTTACTTTTCCCTTAATGTTATTGCTACGTTTAATAAAATATGAATTTAATAATTATACTCAAATATAATTAAGAACATAGAAATTAATCATTTTTATTACATACCTACATACATACACCATCACGCCATGTACCCAAAAGGGTGTGGCACAAACTCTTATTACTATGCCGAAATTAGATTCTTCCAAACATTTCTTTCTAAACAAGTAACATTTGCTTAATCCACATTTATAATAATAACACTAAAAAAATAATGAAATTTAATTAAAAAGAAGAATTAATTAATAAAATTAAATTTGATAAATAAATTTGCGATTTGGATATAGGAGATATGATTCCAAGATTTAAATCCGAGATTTAAATATTCAAAAATTTACGCCCGTATTCTCATCTGACTTTTAAAAGTAATTTTTGTCAAAATTACTTTTGACGTTCACTTAAAATTACTTATTAAGCAATTTTGATTAGTTTATTTGAATTTTATAATATTAGACATAAAAAACTATATCAAAAATAGAAATATTATTCATAAATTTATAAAAAATAAAAGCACTTTTTCATAAACAAAAGAGGTGAGAATAGTTTTTCAAACGTTCAAATACTTTTGATTCGAATTAAAAAAAAATTATATTCGATTTCCAGCACTACAACATTTATTAATTTACAAAATTTAGTTCATTTATTTTCTGAGTGTTGTTTGTGATACCTTTTTGGAAATATATTATCATATTTTGTTTTTGCAAATTTAAAGCAATATAATTTCATTAATTTTCCAAACTATATAATATATAGATTTATTAATTATCTATTTTGACTAAAGCGATGAAAGTTTTTTGTTAAAAAATTGCCAATATTATATGAGAAAGTCATTTAGATGACTAAGTTTTTTACATTTTTATTTTATTTTGCAATGAAAGTGTATTCTATTTATTTTTTAATCAAAATTTTTGATATAACGATAGATTGATTATTGATTTTTTTAGAAATGTTTGTAGACAGGAACTAATTTTATGATAAACTAGTGACATTTTTTTTTAATAAAAAAAAAACACTATAGAAAAAGGACCTTTCTCTATAAACTGTACTCATCTATTTTATGTAACATATACCTATTTCAATTAACTTTCTAATAAATCTGTAGTTTTTATAATAAAATATTCTTTACACATCTTTCTATAATTATTATAATTATATATAATATATATTTATAGTCACATATGATAAATAAAAGCATGTAGTAATTGATAATAATTTATGAGTATATTCTAGATTTTTTTGTAAGATTAAATGTAAGGAAATAAGATTATTTATATTAATAAGAATACACATATTTTGATATTAAAACAAATTATATTGATGGAAACTAAAGTTAAGGATTAATTATTACTAATTTAATTACTTTTTCAGGAAAATAAAATTTTCAATCAATAAGTAAAGTATGCCACTGATTTAAATCAGTTTAATATTTTAAAAATTATTTGTAACATTAACATAGATAAAATAAATAGGCTTTAGAATTAAGTTCTGCATATTTAATTAAAAAATTGACGTTTCGATATACTCTTCGTACAAAACATCGATTATTAATTAAAATTAATACAGAACTTAATCCTAAAGCCTTTTTAGTTTAGTATAATTAGTTCTGAAAGATTTTTTACTATGCAAAGATGTTTGAAATATTAAAATTTTATAAATATTTCAATGTTTTATTATTAGCAATTTTTGTTTTTTTAAGTAGTGTCGTAATTTTAAGAAAAAAATATGAAATTAACAAAGCTTTAGGTTTAAGTTCTGTACAATTTTTAATTAAAATTCGACGTTTCGATATACTGCGTGTATATCATCATCAGGAAATAATATTCAAATTAAATAAAACAATTTTTATTATTTAATATTTTATTATTTTACTATATTACAATATTAAATATTTATTGAAATATTTAAACATATTGAAAACACTAGACTTAGATATTTTATTTTTTGTTATAAACTCATATTTATTAACGATATGATGTGTCCTTGAGATCGACTTAGTTCGTGAAGTATTTGTTTCGAATTTTATACCACGTACGGATCAGATTATAAAGAGAATGAAAATAATAAAAAAAAAGAAAAAAAAAATGGTTTGGAATCAGAGTCGGATCAGGCTCGTCAAATCGAATAAAATTGAATACTTTTAATCCGACTTCAGAAGGGCATATAGGCCCTGAATTTGACACTCGTACAAAAGATGTTTTTCTTCTGTTTAAGACTCATATTAGTCCTCTTATATAGTATAAGGTTTTCTGAAGCAATCGCTGTAAAATAATATAACCGGCCTTGTTATATTAATTCAAATAATTTTTCACTCATGCTTTGACTTATTCTTAAACTTAATATATAGATTAAATCAAGAAATTCAAAAAATATTTGATATTAAATTTATAGATTTTTTTTGGAGATAATTATTCAAATTTTTGTTTATTTTTACGTGGACATCATAGTATATTTTGATATAGGGTAGACTCTCGATTATCGAGTGAAATTACCATCAATAACGCATATGTAAAACTTACGTAATCAGTGGCGGATTTAACGTTTAAGGGACCCGAGGCCTTAAACAATTCCGGGCCCCATTGCTCTATCGAAAAAATAGTCGTGTATTGGGGTCGCCTTTTCGGGTAGAAAATTTTGAAAAAATAGTAAATCGTTTTTAATGTAAACAAAAAATTATATTTATCCGAAATTAAATTCATATAACATAGTAGTAAAAACCAAAAAATTAATGTAGGGTAATACAATTACATATTGTAATAGAAAAGTAATATAATACTAACACCAAATTTATTTATTTCAAAGTTAGTTTATTTCAAAAATAGTTTGTTACGCGTAAAAATTGATGTGTAATGTATGACATATTATATCTGCTCATCTCTGTTGGACAGTGATTCTGAATATTAAATATGCATTTGGTAACTTCTTTCTTTATTAGGTATGTTTTCATATAGGCTAGAGTATTTTTTGTAATATTGGCATATTAATAATTTAGATAAAACAAATTAAATTGAATTAAAATTGCATAAATTTAATAGTTATGCGGTGAAGAAAAAAACTTTTGAATAGAGTTTGGGGTATATGTTTAATTAAACTTTTTATTTTATTTTTAGGCTGTATGTTTATGTTTTAAGTTGGGTCATTGAATTTAAAACAATTCTACGTAACATAAATATTTTAATAATTTGCAAATACTACATATTGCATTTATCTAAAACATTTTATATTCGATGACATAAAATTAATCATAGTATCCAATATGCATTTTAGATTAATATTCTGTATCTTTGGTTAAGACAGCATTGTTGATTGTTGCATACTGACCAATCTTCCGGGTAATTCTGACGTTACACTCTTTACCATACATCAGATTGGATACCGTATTCCTCACGTTATATTCCTGTTGTACTATTGTACAATTACACAGTACCGTTTGGTACAACGTACTAATCATTTTTCGCTTTTGCATTTGCCAATATGATAGATTTTAAACTACTTTAAACTGCGGAATAGATGTAATTTTCACACAAGCACTCTAATGCTCTATATTGACTTGTAGATGTAATGAAGTACTTATATTGTCAAAGCTGATGGCTGGTAATGGTGAGAAAATTGTGACAAATTATAGGAAAAATAAAGAGATTGATAGAGAATTTGATTTTATATTGATGTGCTTTTGTTTTTCTTGTTTATAATCTAATGCATTGGATATTTTATTGAAGTTGTAATTGTAATGCATAGAAACTTTGAGAACTGTAAGTACTTACAATTAGTTAAGTTAGACTCAATTTTCAATATTACTTAAACAATCTAGTCATGTTTTACTTTTGTTAAAGAATTTTTTTTTTTTATATGAATAAAAAATAGTTTTTAAAATTTATATTACACATGCGGATTCTATAATAGTGTATTAAATAAATTATATTATGAATTTTAATTATGATTGTATATTAAAATTTTTATATGAAAAATTTAATAATCGAATTATAATGTAGATAATTAAAATTTTTTGATGTTTATCATTATTCTTTTTTGAAATATATTTAGAAAAAATTCATACATATACAATCACGCCATGTACCCAAAAATAGTGTGGCACAAACTCTTTATTTACTATTTCTGAGTAATTGAGTCTGTTTAGTTAAGAAAAAATATGGTTTATTTATATATCATATATATATTATATATTTATAATATATAATAAAATATATTTTTTATGTGTAACGAATACGTATAGTTTAAAAATTTCATTAATTATTAGTTAATACCAAATTAATTTAAATAAAATAAAATTGGTCCATAGTCTTGAGATTTTGAAATAAGAAACGTAACATGAATTTGAATTTCTTGACATTGCTTTAAGAAACATAGCACATACGTATCTTTTAAAGTTAATTTTAATTTATATTACACGTTACGGTGTTGATTTTAACAGCATTTATGACAAAAACAGATTGAAAACATATATCATAACTAAATTCATATATGACGTTTATGACATTTAGAATTTAAAAATTAAAATTATTATTTCTTTTAAGGAAGTATTTCAACTGCATAGTAGAAATATTTTTGTTCTAATCTAGTATGCAAAAATATGGTTTATTATCTATTAAATTTCAAGAAAATGAGTGAGTACTGGATAGAGAAAGTCTTTATTATTTTGTTTTTGTCTCTTGAATGTTACAGTAAAAGGCATCAGTTGAGGATAGAAAATTAAATTAGTTATTTTAGTGCCACTTGCCGGCACCATCTTTTTCCTAGTTAGTTACGCATACCTCTACCGTACCGTGAATATTTTTTATTTGTATTCTTTTTTGGTAAAAGAACATATTATACTTATACTTCTCATAAATTTTTTTTATTTTTTTCATTTTTTGTAATTTTTTTGTTGTTTTCTATAATGGTTTTTTTGTTTTTAAATATGCTATGCATACGTATGATGGTTTCTAAAATTAAAAACAAAATATTAAACTATAGTAAAATGATTATTTTATGCAAATTCATAAAAATGTTCGATATTTTCTTTTTTTTTTTAAGTGAAACTGAATGATATAAAAATAGTAAATCTGGTGGTTAAAAACAGAACTTTGAAAAAAATAATAAAAATAACTAAAATACAATGGCTGTAGGTTGTAGCTCTGTATTAATATTTATTAATAATCAATGTTTCGACGTACTCAACGTACATCTTTATGAAGATGTAGGTTGACTACGTCGAATCATTGTTTTATTTTCATAAAATGACTTCTGAAAAATGATTTTTCAATATGATACAAATGACATTTGCAATAAATAACAGAACATAGAAACAAGTTACTAGGTAACAAATAAGTAACTAGATCATAATTTTTTTTTATAAATTTTTAATTAATGGAAGTCAAATTTTATTTAAATCAGTGCTTTCACAGTAATTGATGTTATTTTTTTTTATAAATTTCTATTGCTTTTCTTATCAATCTGCTGTTAATATTGATTACAGTATTTTCGAATTTCATATCATGAAGATACTTTAATGGATGTTGAGCAATATCATATTTATCTGGATGGTTTAGACCTATTGCCCTCTTTCTGTCAATCTAGTAGAAACAGTTCTACCTGTTTATCCAACATAAATCTTACAAAAATCCATTGAATAAAAATTTGTAAAATTTTTATAATCTAGTTACTTTTTTGTTACTTAGTAACTTGTTTCTATGTTTTGTTATTTGCTGTAAATGTCATTTGTATCAATTTTCCTGATAAAGATGTACGTCGAGTGCGTCGAAACGTCGATTATTAATAAATATTAATACAGAATTTAAACTTAAAGGCGTTTTATTTTATGTAATGAGTTCTGAAAGATTTTTTGCTATGATAAAAATAATTGTTTAAAGTTATCGTTAAAATTAACTTGATTCTTCAAACACATACATGGTTGTTACGAGCTAATTACAAAATTTCGAAAACTAAAGAAAACAAAAAATCAATATTATTTCTTTTTTAAAAATCTTTTCTCAGTTTTATTGTAGTACTAATCTTATATAGTAATATATTATACTTAAACTAGTGTAAAAAATAAATCATTTTGTGTAAGATCCAGCACGTACATTCAATTCAATAACTGTACGTGAAATTAACATATTATTAATTAAACTAAAGGGTACTTAAATTGCCATAAAATCTTTAAACAAAAAAAAAGCACAAATCGATGTAGTTAGTATTATAACAAATGAATTTTCTGGTTCGTTATGTTCCAATAAATTTCTAAACTTGAACGACTTTTAGCAAAAACTACTCGAAGAAGAAGTTCATTTTACATTTAAATGACGCTCTATCATTTAAAGTCGTTATGTTGGAGACGTCATATCCTTATCGCTGGCGTCTCATGTATCTTACCAACGTCCGGTAGATGTAATAACTAACTAAAATAAGATGACGTAGCTGTTACACATTTTTCATTCTTAAAATTGGCATTATTGTTCATGCGATGAGTAATGTGTGATATCGTATATTTTGGAGTTTGTCTCCGAGGGGGGTGCACGGATTATTGAGATTATTTTTTATATTATTAAAATACAGGATGTGTTAAAAGTTTTGGAAAAAATCTATTTCTGTAAATATTTATAAATTTTTTATTGCTAGTGGATTTTGTACTATATATTTATATAAATGATTTTCAAGTTAATACGTTTGCATGGACGTCCGATGAGTAATTGGAGTGGTATGATTGAGAGCATTTATGAGAGAAATTATGAATGTGGATGAAGCTAAAGGTGCTTGTTTGGATAGGGATGTCTGGAAGAAACTGATTTCTGAATAATGGAAAGAGTTTGTGGCACACCCTTTTGGGTACTATATAACATATGGCAACCATAGTCAAATTTAATATATTTAAATCTATATATTTTTTAGAATATAATGATATATATTTGTATGGAATTTAATAAATGTGCCACCTATTTACAAAATTATATACATATTATAAAAATAAAAAAAATTATTTAGCCGTATCGACAATTAAAAGTTGTTAGATATAACTTGTTTAGCAATTTTTCTTAAATATAAAACTTTTAGAAATATATCTCTGTTGCGAAATATTCGTAAACTAGTAAATTACCACTTCTGATTGGTAGATCTTTATCAAAAGTTGATCAAATTGAGAAATTTACTTAAATATAAAATTTTATAACAATTCGTTCAGCCGAATTTGCTCTACACACATCACGCTAAAAATAGTTGATTCGTGTTACTATAAGCCAAATTCGTGCTTATCTGTAAAAAATCTTGATAAGTCAAATATGGTACGATTATAATATCTCTCTAATCATATGTGATATGATGGTCGGTAAAAATTTGTTTTTTTTTCTATGTATTTCAGAATTTCCTAGCAATAAAAAATAGAAAATATTTGCATAAGTATAAATTATAATATTATCAATATTTACTAAAAATCTTATGTTATGTATATCATACAATATCTAGTTTTTGAGATAATTGTTTTCAGACTTTTCACACACACTATATATTTTTGCTGTTTTGATTTGCTTAATTTTTTCATAATTTAAATTCCCGAATGTGTATTTTAATTCGTTTTTTAACAGACGTGATATTTATATCGCAGTTTTATTAATACTGGTCATTTATTTAAATTATTAATTTTTCAACATTTTTATTTTATTGCTGCATTTTTTTTTTTTTTTTTAAATTAACATATGATGCAGTTTAGATTCTTACTACAGCTATGTTCTTTTTTTTTAATAAATTATAAATTTTTTAATCTAGTTACTTTGTCACCTAGTAACTTGTTTTTTGTTTAGCTTGTTTATTATATTTATGTCATTTGTATTATTTGGTTTCCTGACAAAGCTATACATAGGATATATCAAAACGTCGATTATTAAATAAAAAAATATACAGAAATTAGTCCTAGAGCTTTTTTATTTTAATATTATGAAATCTTAAAATAAAATAAGTTTTCATATACCACAAACAATAATATTAATAAAGTTATCTATATACATATTTCGAAAGCTAAGCTTTCATCACTTTTACCACTGAGTACGTTGAGTATTATGTAACTTAAAATCATTGATTAGGACTTTAGTTAGATAATATTTTAATTTATTATTATGAGTTCTGAAAGATTTTTTACTCTGTTAAATTAAAGTAGCTGCATTTATACAGATACACATCAGAGAAACACCACTTTATTTGTTTAAATACAGATTTTGTGTATCACCTCTCTTTTAAAAGTTACTTTTACAAAATTACTTTTGATGTTCACTTAAAATACTTATTAAGAAATTTTAATTAGTTTATTTGAATTTTATAATATTAGATATAAAAATACATATCAAAAATAGAAATACTATTCATATTTGATAAAAGATAGAAGAAATTTTGTATTTAAAAGCAAAAATAAAACCACTTTTTCATAAACAAAAGGGATCAGTATATTTAGTTAAATTTTCATATATTTTTGTTTCATATTTATCGTTTTTGAGTTATAATTAACTTTGTTTTTTTCCAACAAATAAGTCATTAAAAAATTTTTGGTAAAAAACAAAGTATTTTGTATTAAAGATTGCGCAACTTTTTAAAACAAGTTCATCTAAGATGATTTAATCACATTAAGCGATCATTTAACATCAATTTCTTTTTCTATTAATGAAACCATATAGTGAATGCAAATGCAATTAGCTTAAATCCACCTGTATTTCGAGTGCAGGTGACAGCGTGTTATAATAGCTTGACGAAAGGCATGGGAACTCGTCATCGAAACAAAATATTTGACTAATAAATTCTAAATCGGATTACATATCACAGCGCCAGCACACATCACTTCAATTCAATTCGAATAACAAATACGAGATTTGGTAACTTATTACCATTTTGTACCGTTCCGTTTCTTCACTCAAATGTTGTTGTTTTTTTTTTAATACCATATGCTATTTCAAGCATGTAATTTCTTATGTCACTATGTATACATATATATCTGGTAAGATCTAAAAGTTTCTAGATTGAATTTATAGAATTTTCTGGGTTGATATGTCGTGGTTGAGCTATCCTCGTCGCAAACGTTTCGCCACACATCGTAGATGGTATATCCTTAGTGCTTGGCGACTGAATTCAGTCACCGGCCGTGATAGCATGAAGATTACTTGTTTCTAGATTACTTAATTAAATTAAATTAAACAATTTTCTAATGAAAAATGGGACTGACAATAGGAAAGTAACATAAGAAAAAATAATATAATTTTTTAGAAGTATTTTAAAATTTAAGAAAAAAGTAGCTTTTTGTATAGAACATTTTTTTTTTGACTTAGTATATTTAGCTTTAATTTTATTTATTTATTGTTAAAATAAAAAAATTATCTACGGCCGCCTCTAAAGTTTACACTTTACATACTATACTCGTAGACATCGAAAAATTGATGTTTATCAAACGATGTTATAATGCGATATAAACAAAACAGTGTCGCCAAAGGATGCAGTTGAAATCAGATCAGATTTAATATAGTAAAAAATCTTTCATTATGTTAAAATAAAACGGCTTTAGGTTGAAGTTCTGTATTAAAATTTATTAAAAATCGACGTTTCGACGAACTAAACGTATGTCTTCATCAGGAAAAATAATACAAATATCATTTACAGTAAGTAACAGAAGTTTAGTTTAGTTTAGTTTAGTAAACTAACTAAACTAATTTAATCTAACCTAACCTAACTTAACCTAACCTAACCTAACCGCCACTTATTATTATTTTTCCCGTTATTGTTATTGTTAGAGGAATATTTTGACTAAGTTTCATCGAAATCGGAGATGAAGTAGTTCATCGACATCTTGACCAAAAATAATATAAAATAACATAGAAAAAGAATTGTAAAAAGTTTCCATTATACTTATATAATGATAATTTTACAATGAAACAATAAGATAAATATTTTGCACATACATTCATTGAAGATGTGATATCTTGTATAACAAATAAAAAGTTCAGACTAAATACTTTTGGATGATGCTGTACGTAGAGATGTGCCTATATGCATGAATGTTAAATTTATTAATTATTGATTTTTAATTACCATATTAGATATGTGCGTGTGTTGTGTTTATGTGTGATGTAATATTATGGTCGCGTCCGGTCGGTTGGCTTTTAATCTTAGTAGACTATGGAAATGCAATGGCTTCTAGTTCGATAACGTCATGGCTTGGGTTCGACACTAATCCTCTTAGAGTTTCAAAAGAACATCTTACTCGCTTTCGTAGTTTACTCTGGTTTGGTATGGTTTGGTTTGGTTTGGTTTGGTATGGTAACCGCGGGAATCAACATCGTCACAAAAATATTTGAAATTTATTATTTTGTAATATCAACTTACAGTCAGGTGCTAATATAAAAAAAAATGTGATCGTAAAAAAGTACATTGTATTAATTGGGCTTCAAAGCATATTCTGTTACTTGTGTGATTACAGCACTTGATTTTGTTTTGTATTGCAATTTTCACACTTTCCACCCCATGCCTATATTTTTTTTAAATTTTTAATGCCAATTTTACAAAATCACAAATTACAGTGTAAAGAACTTTATAACATTAATGCTGTCAGAGGTGTAACTAGCAATTAACTAACAAAAATGATTTTTTATAAGTTTACAGGTATATGAAATACAGTAATACCTCTGCTAACGAATTTAAGAGGGGACACCACTCTTAAATTTTCAAAAGATCATTTTTTTTTCTATATTTTTTGAAAGCTTACAAAGTCGTGTCAGGGCAACCGATAGGGTATCTCAAACTTTAAACGCGTTTTTCTCGAAACCATGTTTTTATAACTTATCCAGAAGATATCTTGGAAACTATTCGTTCAATTGACATGATTTTCTCTCAAAAAAAGAGAATTGAATTCTCTAGGATGTAGAATAGGATATTTTTGATATCTACTTTTTTAGATTTTTTTATGTGCTTTCAAAGTTGATTTTTTTATATAAAAAAAAACACTTTTTTTTCCAAAAGGCTGCCATTTTGGTAATTTTATGAATTTCAAAATAATTCTACGCTACATGCTACATCTGTGATTTTTTAGTTTACTTTTGGGCAGAGTAACCAAATTTTTTTTCTATGTTTGAGTGCTGCCCGGGAATTTGGACAACGGACCAATGTTTTTTAAACACGAGTCCACAAATGAGCAAATTACAGCTTACCACTGCAACTAATTTGGTTGAAACTTTTCTAAATTTTAAACCAAATAACGCTTTTAAACATATGAAAACCACGAAACTTGTGGTTTATTTTGTCTACCCGAAAAAAATTCCCAAACTTTATCTATTTTCAGAGTGCTCAGGGTGGTGTCCCCCCCTTAATTTGATTCACAAACTGATTTATGGTACGAATTATTCGTTAATTGCTTCACAATTTTCCATAAGTTTCAACGCAATTCTTTTTAATCCACTTCGTTTTCAGAAAGAAGACTAAAGCCTGATTTCACAAAGTATTATTAACTTAATCTATTTAACTAGCCAACTAGATTATCAACTGTTTTCGAAACGTTTCATTGATTGGTCAGAAAGAAATTTAACAAATTGATTAACTTATAAAGCGTTTAACAATGCTTTGTGCAACCGATCCTGAGATAACTATTTTGTTAACTTGCCAGCTGACCAGCCAATAAAGTGTTTTATAGATAGTTGACAGTTAAATTCATTGATTAATTATGTAACCGGGCCATAGTTTTTAGTTTATAATAGAATCTATTGACTCTCTTTCTTTATCTGTTTCTTTCTCTTGAAAATGATTTATCTCAAGAATTGTACATATTTGTTTGAATTAAATATTCAATCATCATACTATCAAAAAGAGTTGATTATCACACACGTAAATTAATTGTATTGCTTGAGACAAAAATATGGATGTTGTTGAGTTGCAATTTTTTTTTCTTAAAACTTATACAATATACACAAAGTGCCAACCAATCATTTTTGGTTAATTTTTATCAGGTAATAAAACAAAAAATTAAATATCAATAATTTTCATGCCTTTTTGCAACATTGACTATTTACGCCTCTGAGTGCTTTAATATGATAACTTTCAAATTTTTGTAATTCAAATTATTTAAATTTCAATGGAAATTGAAATAGCTTTATGTAAAAAATATTATTAGTATTTTAATGTAAAATATAAATATTTGATAACAAATCATAATTAAATATTATTATATAAAAATTATTAAAAATATTGAACAGCAATATTTTGTAACAGAAGCATCAAATTATAGTTAAACTAGGTAGTCATTTTCAATTGATAATTATACATCACGAGACAAATATAATTAATTAACGGCAATCAAATAAAATTCGTTCCAGTTTGCGGTAGGTCATCTCTAAAACAATTATTTACACAAAATGTTAAAACCGAAATCTGTGTGATTAATGATTTAGAAAATTAATTATTAGATATTCAATTCATCATACAGTTAAAAAATTTTGTTGTTTCATTCATTATAAACGAATGTACAGGTAAAGAAAAAAAAATGGCGCAGCTGTTTATTATTTTTCTTTTCGTTTCTTTCTCTTTTTTTATATATACAATTTGTTTCGAAAATTAGCTAGACATCTTGAATTATGAGTGACGTGAAATATTTTTAATGATTATTGTACGTGGTTGTGAATACGGAATGTTTGATAAAATTTATTGACAAATTAATTGTAATATATCAAACATCTAATACAACTTATTTAGGAACATTCATTAATTATTTTTATATTAAATGCAAATGAATGTTTTTTTTTAATTAAGTTAAATTTTTAAAATAAAATATTTTTTTCATTACTATATCGTCTATGTAGGAGGTTATTATGTTGTTAAAAAAATAAATTAACATTATTGTACAGTAGTTAATTATATATCACTGACGGCAGCAACCATATTGAAAATTAGTTTGGTTATAATTTTTTTTTGCTTGAATTCTTGAATTCTTGAAAATGTGTAAAGAAATGCAATGCATAAAACTAATGCGCGTACATTAGTTTTACGGCAAAAACATCATATGATCCGGATAAATTTGTTTTTAAAACATGGGTGCAAGTACCTAATGGTAATTCTTATTCTAATTGTAAGATGTTATCCACTATAACCATTCAAATTAGGTTGTTCTCACAATATGTCTGACTATATCTGTGTATTTCCACCGCAAAAATTAATTTGGTTTTAGAATAGAATAGAATCAAATTTTATTTAGATTTTTGCTAATAAATTACATTGTAATACATATTTATAAAATTATAAAAGTAGCAATTTATCAAATTATTTACTTGCATTAACTTTATTAAAGTTAAAATAAGTGAATTATATACTATAATTATATAAAAATTAAAAGTTGAAAAAGACTGCATATGTGTTTTTTACGTTGTAGAATTATATTAAACTATTTGTATAAGTTTTAAATATAGATTATTTTTATGTAAAATATTTATAAATAGAATTTATAATGAAATACAATTATTTGAGTGCAATAAACTATTATGCTAATGAGCATATATAAATAATAAACGAAATGAAGAAAATATTAAATAAACGTCTAGATGCATTAAGTTTTTAGTTACTTACGATTAGTATTACTTTCTCTGAGTAGAGGCATTTATGAAGGTGTTAACATCCGTACACCTTGATAAGGCAGTTATATTAATATCATTATATGCGTCAATTAAGAAATTATATTAATTAATTACTAACTAAAAATATATAATATATAAATCATTCTTATTGTTACAGGATATTAAGTATAAAGCAGTGCACATTTGTCAAAATGACGGATAACTGATTAAAATTATTGTTGTAGGTCTAAATGTACAAATATTTTGCTTTATGTAATATATATATATATATATATATATATATATATATATATATATTTTAAAATTTTAAAATATTTAGTAAGATGAAAATGAAGACTTATGGAATATTATATTAAAAAAAAAAACGATTTTAAAAACATTAAATTATTGGAATTTAATTAATATAAAACTTTGAGTAAGATATTCTTACGAGAGTTGCCTTTTATATGTCACGAATGGTCAGCACTAGGATTGCTGATAGTTTTGACGGTATACGTACTCAGAACGTTTTGACGGAAAAAGTACTTTGAAAATTGGTTCAAACGCATGGAAAAGTGTATTGATCTTCATGGAGATTATTTTGAAAAACAATAACATCATTTTCGATGATAAATACTTGTTTTTGTTCTCTAATCCCGAAATATAAAAGGCAACCGTCGTACTGTCATTAATTTGTTATATGTAACAACTGCAATACGCCACATTTTCTATTTCTCTCTGAATATTTAATGCGTCACGTCGGTTTTGTATTTTCGGTTGTAGATATACTGTAAAAAAAAAAAACAATATAATTTTACATTGATAATTATAGTAACTTTATTATAGTAATGTTTAAGCTTTCACGGCCGGTATCCATTGAATTTATAGAATTTTCTGGACTGGTATGCCGTGGTTAATGTATTCTTGTCGCAGATATTTCGCCATACATCGTAGGTGGCATCCTAAGTGCTTGGTGACTGGATGACAGTTTCTGCTCTATAATTTGGTATATATACCTGTATTCCTACCATCTTCTACAGGTGCTGTTACGCCATTGGTTGATTCTGGTTGGCTTGAATGGACCAACTCTTTCAATCGGACTGTACCTTCAGTTTCCGTTATAGGTTCTGCCACACCATTGGTCCATTCATTTCCTCCATCGTTCTTGATGACGTGGACTGTTTGTTTTGCATTAATGGTTTCCACGCTGTACTAATCCTTGTACCTTCATCTTTGTTGGAATTTCTAGGATGTTGTAGAATTTCCAATGTTTCTCTGCGGGCTAGAAATTCAGTTAACAAGCACTGAAGATGCCGTCTACGATGTATGGCAGCACGGTATTGGGATTTAAAATGGGGCCGTGGCCTATTCAATATGGCGGACCTAAGCGTGCAGTTGTCAAAACTCAATCAAAGTGTATGGTTTCTTTTTAATTAAAAAATATTATTAACTCTTGAAAAAATTTGCAAATGGGCCGGCTTAAACCCTTGTCAGAACAATTCTACACAAGCTGAGCGTATTTTAAACGCTGGACATATTGTACAATGTGGAAAAACATTAGAAAAGTGATGTGATGGCAAGATGACAGTCACATCTTTGTGTTTGAAAACGTCAAGTTTAAAAGATGTTCCACATGAAATCTCAATGACAATTGACAGAAACGCGGTGCGATTAAGTCTGTAGTGTGTTCCTGCAAAGCTGATGGTTTAGGTGAAACGTGTAAACACTGCATCGCCACCTTATTATATTGTTATAGGTTAGTTGACACTTTGCACAACAGAACTTTAAATCAAACGCATATTCAAATCAGTAACATCTAGAATTTAAATATTTATTATATTTATTTATTTATTATATTATTTATTAGAAAATAGCGTTTTTTCCGCAAGCTGTCACTTTTGATCGTTGACACAAGTGCACGCAGTGTTTTAGTTTCTCATTTCGCCACCAGATGCCATTCAGAACATTTTAGATCCCAATACCAGTTCAGAAAATTCTATAAATTTAATGGATACCGGTCGTAAAAGCCTGAAGAAAACTGTATTAGTTCAGTTTGGTTCCGGTTCTGTTTGCGACCTTGAGAAGAAGTCTTAAAGTCGTGCATAGCTGTACTAAAATAATTGTAAAATGTAAAAGTTTATTATATCCATTAATTATGTCATTATAGTTTCTTATAATAAAGTAATTTTAATTTAAAATACATATACACATTGCAAGAGAACTGTAATACAATGCAACGACATCAACAAATTTATATTTAACTCGCGTGTTCATATACATAAATGCGTAATGCAAACAGACATAAGCGAAGAAAATAATACCATTATGGTAATAAATTATGCGACTATGTCCATTAGACTTGAAATAAGGTTAAATTTGAGAGCAAGTGTGTGTATGTCTCTGAGATGATGATAAAGACATTAATAACATAAAACCGATTTCAAAGTTAGGGTCATTAAAACCGCAACATCCAAGCGTGTGGTGTGGTGTGTGTTGGAAAATAAAACTGAACTGAACTGAACTGGACCTAACCTAACTTAACCAATCTTATAAATATAAACTCTATATATTAAGCCGAGTTAATTACACTCACAGACATAAAACGTTGTTGATTCTGAATTTTGTACTTGTACGTGGAAATTTAATTACGTTACTTTTTTTTAATACAGCAGTTACCGAACTGTTTTTATTTGCGCTTTGATTCAGTATAATTGAAAGAGTTTATTTTATCTAAATGCTATTATTGTTTTTCTGTAAGAAATGTATATTTTTCATTTATTAAGGTCACTTTAGACGGTAATAATTTGTATATTTGAAATAAATCATGAGTTAATATGTTTTTGTAATTGATTTATTTTTACTAAACATTGCAATGCGTATATTCTCACAAATCTGTCTCAAATATTTTGTAAAAATAAATCAATTCCAAATATTTATTCATGATTTTTTTCAAATAGCTATTTGATATAGTTCATTGAATTTATAGAATTTTTTGGGCTGGTATGTTGTGATCGATTTATCCTTATCACAGACGTTTCGGCATATAGATGGCATTCTCAGTGATTGGTGACTGAATGACAGTTTCTGCAGTTTGCTATATCTGGAATATATATACCTATATATACCTGTACCCCACCATTCTGTACAGATATCGTTACGCATATGGTCGACTCTGGCTGACTTGGATGACTTACTGTTTCCAATCAGACTATACCTTCAGTTTCCGCTTTAGTATTTTCGTTGTTGGTTTTGCCACGCCATTAGTTGATTCTGATTGTTTTATCTTCTCCACCGTTCTTGATGACGTGGACTGTTTGTTTCGTAGTATTACAAATTACAGTTCAATTGAAAAAGGCGGGTCATCCAGGCTAGCCAGAATCGGCTAATGGCGTAACTGCATTTGTACAAGATGGAGGGGGTATAGGTATATATACCAGATTGAGGAGCAAAATCTGTCATTGAGTCACTAAGCACTCAGGATGTCATCTACGCTGTGTGACGAAACATCTGTAACGAGGATAAGTCGACAACGAGATACCAGCACAGGAATTTCTATAAATTCAATGGATACTGGTCGTGAAGGCCTGAAGATAATTATTATTGTTATGTAATTTTATTGTAGTTTGCTTATATTTATAAAAATTTATTAAATTATTTTTATTTTTTAAATAAAATAAAAAACACAATAAGAAACTGCAACGTTAGATCAGAACAGATTTATATTATACAAGTTCTTTAAACTTTGTATAAGTACATAAAAATTTCAAATATATATTGATGTACAGTATCCAGTTTCGGGCACAACATTTATATGAGCTTCTAGATCAAATGATTTCGATTGAAATATATCGGTAACGCAAGTGAACAAGCATATACGCCGCGCCGCATCGTATGTAACTTATACACTTGCAGTGCTAGTCTGCGGTTTTGCGTTCTGGGTACGTATCATCGCAGACCCATATCGGGTATCCTGGCATCTTGTTCTTCAAATGTCTCACGAGAATATTTACTTGTTGGTGTTATTTCATCAATTACTCTATAAGTACGTATACGCATATTATGGAAACTGTTTGCTATGTTAGCAGGAAATTGCAAGAAGAACATTTCTTTTATTTTATGAATGAAAATATTGTTTATTACTGCTTTGACTAAAAGAAGAAGTAGTGTATAATGATTGGTATGGTGTCTGTAACATTGTTAAAATTAAAAATAAATAAAAATTTGTACAATTACTAGATGATCTAAATTTTGTTTTGAGAGTGCATGTATAATTCACTGTAAAAAATAATCATATTAATTTTACTATGTATTTAATTGTAATTTTTAAAAATTCTTTTAAATGTACTAAAATCTGTGAACATTATAAAAATTTTACATTTAAATCTTTATTTTATGTAATTAGACAAACATTATTATGTGAAAATACAAAAAAAATGTTGTTGTCAACACAGAACTGACCATCATCGTATTAAACAAATTTATGGAATGGAAAAATTTGTATTAAAACTACAGTGTTTTCTCATAAATATGCCACCAATTTACAGAATTATAATTATGTATCATAAAAATATAAAAATTATAAAAAATTATTTAGTCATATCGAAAAATGTTACAAATAAAAAGTGTTAGTTATAACTTGTTTAGTAACTTTTGTTAATTTTTTTCATAAAAAAATAAAAGTGGTATCAGTATATTACCACTTCCGGTTGACGGATCTTTACCAAAAGTTGATCAAATTGAGATATTCATATCCGAAGCTTAAATACAAAATTTTATAACAACCATGTTAGCCGAATTTGCTCTATACGTGTCCACAAGCCGAGAGTGGAGTCGACAAAACAATCGGTTATCATATTAAATTAACTACAGAATATGCATTCCGTATTCCGTGACTGTAATATTACATAGTAAACTAATATAAAATATTCAAAAAATAATCTTACTAATTATTCTAAATCTTGTAAATGCCATGTGATGATGAATTGATTTATCGAAAAGATACAATGCAGTTCATACAAACAAGCATTTTGATTTTAAATAAAAATTTATAATTCTGAACTCCAATGAAACACACACTATATTTATTTTTAAAAATAAGCTATCTTTTTTTTTAAATAAAATTATCGTTCCGCCAAAGCATCACAATCAAACAAAAGTGTTCACATTGATATTTTTTTATCAAATAATCTTTTTTTGAAACTATATGTCGCACCTTATTATATAATATTGTTACATGATAAAATTACATCGCTAACACATGCGAAATTCATTGATCTTTATCGTGTTTTCACTGAAAACTTGAGCTGATACGACTGGTTCACTGGACAGGTGTGTGAAAGAATTTTTAAATTTCAAGTCCGACATTAATGATGGTTATATTACACTATTAGTTTCTGATCTTATCTCAAACATCTTTTGCAAATAAAATATTAATTTTTATATAAGTTTATCAAATTTTACATAATACATTCTAAATATTTTACATATTTTCTTAATGTTTATATTTTACGTAAAATATTAGAGATCTTATATTAATGCATGTTTTTGTTGTGTAATATGAGCTTTAAGAAGCACCCTCTTGTATAATAGGAGCACCTGTCATAGCCAACTGTATACTTGGATCTATAACGGATACAATATCCTTTAAAAAATAAAGAAAGAATAACACTTATTGTTTTCTTAGTAGCATTGAGAATACGTCAAAAAAGTACAAAAAAATGGAGAAAGATATAAAATTTATTTTTATTTTTAAAAGTTATACTATTTTAATTTTGTATATACGTATAATGTAAAACTATTTTAATTAGAATCTTATTTGACATTTAGTAATATTTATGTCTATTTTGTTTCTTGTATTTCTAATTTGTTTATAAATATAGAATATCAATGTGTAAGGAAGTATGTCATACGCATGAAGTATAAAGATTTATATAAGGTTTTAGTATTCAAATGCATTATTTACGTTTTAAATATATAATAAAAAATTATAATATTTGAGAAAAATATGTAACTGAAGCGTGCTACGGAAGTTATAAATTTTAAAATTTTATTCAGATAGGAGTTTATTTATATGACAGAAGAATATAGTAATGTTAAATATATAAAAAGGAAAATACAATCATGCGTATCAAACGGAGATGAAAAATTAATTGTTTAGTTAACTACTAATCACTTTAATATTGTTTTGTGCAATTAGCCATATATTTTATTAAAACTACATTGAACATTACACCGCAAAAATCGAGAATTATCGAATTTAATAAATTTATGAAATAGAAAAATTTGTGTAACAATTACCGTAGTCATGGTAACTGGAAACAAAACTGTTTTGACATAAATATGCCACCGCGCGTGTTGAGGAAGCACATAGTGCTTTTTTTGTACTTTGCATAAGCACATAAAAATATGTTGAATAAACTCATCATGATTATTACTAAATACTAACCTAACCTAACCTAACCTAACCTAACCTAACCTACCGTAAACCAACCTATATTTTGATGCGCTTATTCAATGCTACCTATTTACAGAATTATATATTATATTATAATAATATAAAAAAAGTATAAAAAAATAATTTAACCATATCGAAAAATGTTTCAAATAAAAGTTATTAGTTATATGCAATATATTCGTAAAATACATTAAAGTTACATTAGTAAATTACAACTTCCGATCAGCAAATCTCTACCAAAAGTTTATTAAATTGAGATATTTACCTGCGAAGCCTAAATACGAAATTTTATGACAATCTGTTCAGCCGAATTTGCTCTATACGTGTCTACAAATCGACAGGTATTATTTAAAATTTATCACACAATTAAATGTTGAAAATTTTATTAATTATTTATAAATAGGTGTTACCACTTTGATTCAAAGTTGTTATATTTTCTCAAATTAGATATATTCAATACAAAATTTATGTCAGATAAAAAGAAAACACTCATTTAAATAGAAATAATGTATATTTATACAAATTTTATATTTTGTTTTTTGAATATAAGTTCTACTAATTTGAAATATCAATTTATTTACATGTATTTAAAAATAATATTGATTTAAGTTGGCTATGAACACCAAAAGCACTAAAAAGTCCCATAATAATAATTTTCAAAAAACAAATAATCCCAATTATTTACACATGATGCAAACTTTTATGCTATGTAGTAAAAATAATAAGGATGAGGCTATTTATACATACGGTATGTATACGCAATTGGCTATTTATACATACTAAAAATAAAAAAAAAACCTAAAACAACCTACTAACCTAACCTACCCTAAATAGCCAATTGCGTAAAAATACTTTATGTATAAATAGGCAATTGCGTATACATACCGTATGTATAAATGGTCACTTTCAAATAATAATGCGTAAAGCAAAATTTTTACGGAATTAAAGGTTTTGCCAAAGAATATATATCTATAGTAATTTATCTATGGGTTTTGCATTAAAACTTATGGAAAATCGTAATTCAGCTATCGAATAATTTTTACAACAAATCACTTTGTAAAACAAATTTAATTTGTTAGCCAAGGTATTAATGTATTAATATAACAATTCACACACGTAACAAAGAATTTAAAGTATTTTATTACACTCCTGTTTAATATTCCATCTTTTCGTTGTTCCAATTTGTTCTCCAAACTAAGTAACATCTACTGTATGTCCTTCATCCATTATCCTATACCGCACATTATTTTATCGTGTCATGTGACACAAGGTGCACGTAAAGCTGTGTCTCCCACTGTGATGACAACGTGGACATACGGCAGATACCTGTTTAACTAACACGGCGGGGCATCAGCGTAGATTATTATTTGATTTTGAGTGGATAAAAATTCAAAAGTTACGACTGGCTGAAAATAGTAATGCAAGGGAGTTAGTTTAATTTAAATCTTTAAATTTAAAGTACTTTAAGTAAATTTCGATTCTGGTCATTGCTTAAATACTTTAACTGTAAAATTTGAGGTCAAATTCCTTTAAATTTAAATAGCCATTGCAAACGTTTTAACTGCTAAATTTGAGGTTAGACTCGTTGACAGAACTAGTGTGAAACTATTTGCATGAAGAATGGATGATATGAATAATATAGAAATGTTTGCGATTTTTTTTATATTTTTATAATTTTGTAAGGTAAGTAATTAGATACGTACATTGCCAATATAGAAATAATTTTTATTTTAATGTTTACGGTTAAAGACAAATATTTAGATTGCTTTATTTAAATTTCTTTAAGTAAAAGTAGTGAAAATATTTGCACACTAATTATGTCAACTTAACGAATCTTACTTTAAATTTAACAGTTAAAACACTTCCGAAGGCCATTCAAATTTGAAAGAATTTAAGCTAAAGTTTTATACTTGAAGTACTTAAGTAGTAACCAGATTGAAATTTATTTAAAGTTTTTTAAATTTAAAGATTTAAGCTAAATTTAGTGACCAGAATAGCGGCATTAATATTGTAGAATATTTTAAATTCATAGAATTGTCGAATGAAAAAGTAGAAATCTTTAAATGAGTTCATGGTGGTTGTTGTGTAATGAAAAAATTCTTCAGTAATAATAGGTAAAAATTATTTTTAATATATATATATATATATATATATATATATATATATATATATATATATATATATATATATATATTTGCAGGAGGATCAAAATGAAATGCAGTAATGAAATAACATTTTAATTTATTGTATATAGTCGGATGTTTCGGTATTTAATAAGACGTCATTGGGATTGATTCCTGTTGAGTAGCTAAACATATAAAAATAAAATAAAATAAAATCAAAAGCGTTGAATTAAAATATTTTATAAAAATCTTTACATATTATTAATTTGTCGAAATTACAAAGTAATGCACTGAGAATGACATCTACTATGTATAGAGAAACGTCTGCGACGAGGATAAATTAATCACGGCATGCCAGTCCAGAAAATTCTATAAATTCAATGGATACCGGACGTAAAAGCCTGAAGATTACTAAATATAAATAATTATTTTCTTTAAATTTTCTACAACAATAATATGTTTAATTGGAAAAGTATTATATGAATTGTTAAAAGTAACTTTTGATTGCATCTAAAAGGTTAGACATAAATAAAATGTTTATATGTAATAACAAGTAAGAACATTTTGCCAAAACGATAGCTTTTAGGTACAAATTTACAACTTCGTCTGTGCTTTTGAATTTGGTTTATGAACTGACAAATGGATTTAAAAGTCGGTAAAAATATTGCTAGCAAAAGAGAGAAGGGACATCAAATACATAGGTTGTTAGTCAAAAAAATAGCTTTTGATTCTGCAAACTTTCTGAGGCTACTGTACCTAACATGACGACTTGATGATGTTTGGTATTGTTTTTATTGAGGTTATGAGTTTACGAGGCTTGTTTGAAAAATGGCGACATGGCGCCTTGATAACTGCTCAGGAATGATATACTGAGTGTCTGTGTATTATATAAAACTGTAGATTTTAAGAAGGGTGACTTGACGACTGAGTCTAATGTATTTGTTAATGGTGCACATTTAGAGCAGGTAGATGAATTTGTGTATTTGGTCATTTTAATCGTGAGATTGAAAGGAGAGTTAATGCTGGTTGTAAGATTTTAGGTGGTTTGCGTACTTTCCAAAACAGTTTCTTTAAGTATGTACAATGCTATTTTGGTACCTGCGTTGATGTATGGTAGTGAATGTTGAGTTTAGGTGCAAAAGCATAAAAGAAAAATTACTGCTGTGGAAATGAGATTTTTACGTGGTGTATGTAGTGTAACTAGGAGGAATCGAAATAGATTATTGTATGATGTGTGTGAAATTGAAAAAAATATTACAAAAGCTGCTGTTAGTTAGCTAAGATGGTTCGGTCATTTTGAGCGAATGTCTAATGAATGTTTGGTTAAAAGAATATATGTGAATGATTTTGAAGCTACACGTTTGCGTGAACGTCCGATTAGCACATGGAGTGGTATGACTGAAAGTATTTTGCGTGAGCGAAAGCTAGTAGTAGGAATATAAGAGCATGTATGAGAGGTATTATAAACGAGGATAAAGCTAGAGCTGCTTGTCTGGATGAGAATGTTTAGAGAAAACTAATTGTGAAATAGTGGAAAGAGTTTGTACCACATCCTTTTAGGTATAAGACGTGATTATGTATGTATATAGATTTACAAAATTAGACAAAATTCTATTATCTTGTGAAGAAAAATATGGTATAGTAGTTTTTCAATAGTGTCAAATATATATTTATTTGGTAGTAAAGTGTTTCTTCTTCTTTCTATACAAATTTTATTTGAAATAAGTAATTTTTTTATTGAAATAATTTTATGAATATCAAAGGAACGTTTTTATCTGGAACGATAATAAAAATATTTTGTGAGACATTTGCTATAAAGTATTAAAGGAAATTGTAAGTAAAACAGGTAATATATAGTATATGTTTTGTAGTGTATAAGCGTTCTATTGTAGAGCAATTCGACTTGGTGAGTGAATTTTAATTTCTCGATTTTATTGCATTTCGACTTTTCTGTGTCTATGTAAATAGCGTTATGAAATGATTACAAACGCAATGTCAGTAGAATGGTATTGTTTGTCGTTTGTAGAAATCAAATTAAAAATTCGTTACTAATTGATTAAGTTGTTGGGCTCGCTTTGTTGCCCATGCGTTCAATTTCACTTGAAAGCACTTTACAAGCGCCTTAACATTCTACCTAGGCTATATGTATTTTGTATAAATCAGGCGCCATTACGAAAATACTTAGATGCTGTTTTTGTTTCTGAAATACTAGATGAAAAAAATCTGTTACAGCCTTATAATGGATTTGCTTTTTCTATACACACACACACACACACACATTATTTGTTTATGTAATTACTAAATACGAAACAGGTTATTATAGGTTATTTAAAACACATTTTGTTTTGTTTAATTTTATACATTTATTTCATTTTATCGTGTTACTAATAAATAATTTTTTGATACGAATATTGTTATAAAATTTAGAGGTATATTAATCGATTGAAACAATATAAGAAATTGAATAAATTTTGAATTGAATGTGATTTGAGAAATATATTGTTCTTACTATTTTATAATTTTTTATATAATTGCTGTTGTTATTATTTTTGATACTGCAATAAAAATTTCAATGCATAATATCATACATAATATTGTAATAATTTGCCGTTTTTTGTACAACTTAAGATAAAAATTTCTTTTAAAAACAACTTTTAATTTAACGTTTTGTTTTATTTATGATAGGCTAATGAGGGTTTTGAAAGAAATAAAGCATGTACTTCTATTTTGCATAATTTATAATTATTTACTATTCATTTTTTTATAGTTTTTAAATTTCAAATAGTGTTATCTTACGGTAACACTTATTCTTATAGATAGGCCCGCTCTTAGCCAATGCTGACCCCTGGCAAAGGGGTTTTTAGGGGTTTTTAGGACTCCCATAAAAAAATTAACAATTTAAAATTTGTAAAATAATTAATAATAATATTGATATGAAATATTGTTTATTGGTAAATAATAATGAAAACCAATTTTAACATATATATGTATAAGCAAAAACAAAATCAGAAATTAAACAAAATATATCCAAACAACGTAAATATGGTCATAAAAATCTGCTTTGACTCCTACAGCACTGACTGTCATTGAATTAAATAAATTTATAGAATAGAAAATTATGTTTAACAACTACTGATGTCATGGTAACGAAAAACACCTATATCTCGTATTAAAAAAATATGGAAAATAAAAAAATATTTAGCCGTATCGAAAATGTTTCAAATAAAAGTTGTTAGTTATAACTTGTTTAGTAACCTTAAGTAATAAATTTTTTCGAAATATATCTATCTCTGTTGCCAAATATTCGTAAAAAAGTGACATTACTAATTACTACATCCAGTTGGCAGGTCTTTACCAGAAGTTTATCAAATTGAGATATTCATCTCCGAAGCTTAAATATGAAATTTTATAACAATCCTTTTACCTGAATTTGCTCTGCACATGTCCACAGATCGGCAGACGGACATCACACTAAAAAACAATTGATTCGTGTTACTATAAGCCCAATTCGTGTTTATCTGTAAAAATCTCGATATGTCAAATTTGATATGATTACAATACTATCATATGTGATATGACGGTCGGTAAATTAAAAAAAAAAGATATATTATAAAAAGAAATGTATGTCTGTTTGTCTGTTTGTTTGTCCTTTATACATTACTATACTATTCATTCGATCGCCATGAAACTTTGGGAAGTTGTTGAATACACTATCGTGAAAGTAATAATCATAATCTTTCGAATACTGAATTTTTGCTCAGTTTCGCAGCAACGCGCGACGGGAAAGCTAGTTAAATTATAAAAAATTGAATTTTTATAAAGTTTTTATTTAATTGGTTATAATGTCAAATTGTTCAGTTTGTTTGTTCATTTATTTTATTTATAAATAAATTTGGAAATGTATTTTAAATTGGTATTTTTTTTAAACATTCCGAAAGCTACATATTGTTTACATGTATATTTAATTTCAAGGCGATGTTTATAGATCGATCATTCCAAACAAAAATCAAAATAAAAATAAAAACAAAAAATTTTGCAATTGTAAATTGATTTCACAATATATTGAAATTGATAATACATTAGTTGAAAATTTGATTCACAAAAAAATCGCTTAACAAACGTTTTCGTTTAGAAACCTAAAGAAATTAAATGAATAGTATTTGTTATTTATCGTTATTAATAAATAGAGAACAGTAAAAAGCTTTTAAAACAGTATTCAATAATTTACCAATATAACTCAGTCGCATTTAAATAAAAATTCTTGAACCTATATAGTAGCGCATTAAGTTAGATTCTCTTGAAATAAGCACCTATAGCCCCAATATTTTACATTGCGAGCCCGCGTCCCGGATTCTATATGGCCATGATATAGGCATACCTCCGTCACTGTTAATTGCACAGACAGGGCACAAATTCTTGATTCATAGACCATAGGTAGCCCGCAATTTGTGTTAGATAATGGCGATTGCGTCGCAGTTAACTTGGATCGTTGTTCGTACGTGCCTTGTATTTCAAATGTGATTTGAGACTGTAATTATTGGGTTGAGAAGTCATTTAATATCGGAGATTTTTTTCTCGATGTTGTTTCTGTTCTCAGTTTGGAATATTTGTTGTCTCATTTTTTTTATTTTTAGAGGAGAGTAATCTAAACTGATCTAATTATACTTTATATAAAATATTAAATCTTCAACATATTTATGAAATTATTAATTCATTATTATAAAAAAATAAACAAATTTTAAATTTTGAACGGTTTACTTTTGTAAAGGATTTTTCAATAAGAACGATTTTATGTTAAAACAAAACAGAAGAAGTGAATACAAAAGTCAGTTTTACACTATAAAAAACTACCAGAAACATCAATAGAAATTTTTTACAGCAAGTCTAATTTACAAAGTTTGTGATTTTGTTACATTTGGTTTATTTACTTACTAAATATCACATAAAGAATTTAAAGCAGACGAAACTAAAGAAAACATAACCAAAATTTCATAACAAAGATACAGCTACAATAAAACAAAATATGTTTCTACAATTATACTGTCACTTATGAATCTATCATTGGTTAGTATATGTCATACATTATTACTGCTCAAAAATCTGTACTAAAATATACATATTGTAATACAGATTTTTTCATTGTAGTTTCGTTGATTTGTGACCATTGAATATATAATCTTAGTTATTCAATAATGTGACGTAATAAGTTGCTATGACAACGCTTAGTGTGCAGTTTCGTCACTACTGCGACATACTGTCACTAATTACAAACAACATAATGAAACTGCTACATAAAACTAGTCAACTTACGGTTGACTTGCTCTTGATAGACAAAAATTATTGAAATAACATAATTGAAATAGTTTTGACACATAAAAATATTTTTATTTTCTTTGAAACTTACAAATTATATACATTATAGAAAAAAATGATATTTAATAATTGTAATAATTTTACATTTAATATTGCAAATTTTTTTTGTTTGTATAATAGATATAGACTCGAAAAAAAAAATTGCATTTGAAATATCTGATGAGTCAGCTTTGTTGCTAGATTTTCGTATTGTATAGTCGTAGAAAAAGTAGAGTAAAACTCGCATAGAATGTCCATTTCCCCCTATACTCGTGGGAAATTAGCACCATTTTGTGCTCGTTATACTTTAAAATAAACTGATTTTTTTATGAACTATAAATCTATTATTACTAAATTTATCTTAAACATTAGTTTGCTAAAATCTTCAGCGCAATTTTATTTTTCCTTCTCTAGATAAACACACATTACGTCGTGAACCATTTTGTAAAATAAAAAACCTATACCATATAATAAAAATAATTGATGCAAGAACAAAAATCACAACACACTCGTTCTTCTACTATCTAATTATCATTGCTGACCACAATACAATTAAAATTTGTCGAGTAAAAGAAATAGCATACGTTGAATAAGCAGTCTGCCGAGCCATGAGTTGCCCAAGGCGTCAACCGATTAAAAAAAATGTGTACCGAACGAAATACATACCGAATTGAAATTACAAAAATGTCATGATGGCAGGTGCGTATTATAGGTATAGTTATGTTTCGTTGTTTTTTGAAATATTATCGAATGAGAACGGTTGCGTGATGATAATCTGAGTGAAGGTAATAGGGTTGGCTGAAGATCCAAGGACGTAAAAGGACGTCCAAGAAGCCCCTTTATTGATATGTTACAGTAATATTATGTTTCGATGCATGGGGTGGGTTTCGGAATTTTTGGTAAGATGTTATATTAAGTAATGGTTGTGTTTTTATTGTAGGTAAAAATAATTAAACGAATAAATTTAGAATAAAAATACTTTAGTTCAAATTAATGCTATTAACAATTTAATTTTATATAATAAGTAAATGTATTCTAAGTTAATTGTTTTGTTTACATATGGCATATGCAGAGTGATGGTTTTTTTCAATATTTTTTTAATGTAAAATTTATATATTATTAAAGTTTTTCCATCGTTTTTTGAATACAAGTTTTAATTATATTCAAACATTTTGTTAAAATTGAAAAATGTTCGAAATACTTATTAACTAAATATTGAAATAAAAAGTATATGGAAAATTTATATAGGGTGTTTACAGTCTTCCCTGTATCCTTTTAGATGGCTATTAGAGGGATAGTACATCTCAAAAGTAGTCGATAAACTTTAAAACGCCTTAGTAAAAGTCGTCTCATGAGCGAGATAATAATTCTTTTAGTTTTTACATTAAACGATTAATTTGTTTTAAACTACTTAATCAGTATTGTTCAATTGTTATTACATTTGTTATTTGACAAATAAAGTTTTTACCAGTAATTCACTTTTACTATCACCTTTCTTTGACTAAACATATTATTATTTTTACCTTGTTCTTTTAAAATCGCGATGGTCCATCGATATTCTAATATCGAATTGGTCGATATAATGCTGATTTACAGTGAAGTATACAATAACATTGTGATAACTTCGAACATCTTTTGTAGTGGATAATGCTTTAATAGTCAGTTGCATTATCTTTATTTAAATTTTGAGCGTGGTTTAAATGAATCGATTAAAGAATAATAATATTGAATAATAAAATTGGTAACTTACTTAAACCACACTTAATATTTAAGTATGGTTGGTGTAACCTGCTATAAGAGCCAGTTGCACAAAATGTTAACTTATTTATTAAGCTCTGTCACTGGTCAGTAGTAAAGTTAACTTACAAAGCGTTTAAAAATGTTTCACACAACCAATTGTATATAAATTGTGTCAAACACATGTTTTAAACCGCTCGGTTACGTCATCTGGCATTTAGTCTAATTAATTAACGCAATTTAACGTTTTCGCATTCAAATAATAAATAATTTTTTAAATCTAAATTACGTCAATTTGTTTCTGTGTTCTGGTTATTTAATGTATATTTATTTGTTTGTTTTTGTACAACAGCTGTAAGTCACTATATTGCAACCTTACGAAAAAAATTAAGACGATTTTGAGTTGAAAAAGTCTGCCCAGGCAGGAGTATAGCAGTGTTTAAATATCAATAAATAATAATAAAAAATTTAAATACCTATTAAAAAAATAATGCTTAAATTCTACAAAAATAATTTAATTAAAAATCGTATTCAAGAAAACATTAAACTTTTAATGTAGTTAAAAAATCTTTCAGAACTCATTATTTTAAAATAAAACGGCTTTAGGTTGTAGTTCTCTGCATTAATATTTATTAATAATTAACGTTTCGATGTACTCAACGTACATCTTCATCAGGAAAATGATAGAAATGATATTTCTATAATTTTTCCTGATAAAAATGATACAAATGTCATTTGTACGGAGAATAGTCGAAACGTCAATTTTTAATTAAAATTAATACAGAACTAAATCCTAAGGTTTTTTTTATTTCAATTAAGTGTTTAAATTTTATAAGAAATTTTTAATTCATAATTTCAGAAGTAAAAAATTTCACTATAAAAAATTTATGTAATATTATATGCAATTTATGTAATTTTACATGTTTTGTGAATGTAGTTTTTTCATAACAAATGTAATATTACGTAAATTATCACAGAAGAATTACAAAATATTGTTTTTTTTACCTATGTAAAATTACATAAATTTAAGATATATTTTTTACAGTGAGTATTATAGTATATTTTTTGTTGCTTAGGTATATAGCAATAAAATCTCTTATATTTTTTAATGATAATTAATTTAGCAAACTTTTAATACGCAATTTCTCTAAATTTATAGGCAATTTCATATTACACGATAACTAAAAAATAAAATTATTCATAGTGAGTTAATGTTATTTATTATTATGGAATAGTGCTTTTTTTAAAAAAAAGTTTACAAACATCTACTAAAATTAGTTTTTGTTCTTTTTCTATATCCTTGACTTAAAATTGAAATTGTTTAAATTTGAAACATTCCTTAAATGAATAGTCACCCAACACTATTTTAAAATACTAACCAGACATTATACACAGAGACCAGCAATTCGTATTTTCATTAGAAATAAAGTTTTATTTTAATGTTACAAAAAGACAAACTAGCAATAAGACTAGTAGTCAGCAAGTTACAGTTGCGATGGAACCGTGTGTATCTCGCTGCGGGCGCGTTTTTGCCGCCACACGGTCGAATCGCAATGCGATAACGCATCTCCGATGCGCTAGGTACACAAAGAGATCACGGAGACCGCCTCCGCTGATAGCATCTGCCGGTCGGGCGGTGGCAGTGGCGGTGGCAGTGGCGGTGGCCCGCCAACATAACCAGCGACAGTTTGTTTGCGCTGATCGTTACCGTTGGCGGCGGCGCGCATCGATTCGATTGCGTGCATGATGCAGTGGCGTAGAATGGAACTTGGGATTTTCTATTGGATATGAAATTAAATCTTTTTATGACATTTTGGTGTTAACTAAGCCGCGAATATGAGGTAACATGTTTGAGATACTAAACCATATATTATAGTAGATATAAAAGAATTTGCATGGGAGTTACTTAAAAAGTAGAGAAAAAAAAAGTTGCGTGGCAGGATAGGGATGCTTCGTATAGAATCATTTTTGGTTGAATGAGAAAATTTTGTTACTACTCTTTATTGGTATATTTCAGTTTCAACTAAAATATAAAATTTAAATATTTCATTCACTATATCATTGTTTACAAGCTAACAATATTTTTTTATATGTTCTAGTGGAAGCGAATGGTTAACAAACGTAAGCTATTACTAGTAAACGTATCACTTTTGCTAAAATAATAAGTAAATATGTACTACATGAATTACATAATTAAAAAAAAAAACCTTTGAATATAATAATAACTTGAATTGAAGATGCTGTTGGTACTCGATGAGACATTTTTTTATAATGTATACAAATAAAAAATAATAAAAGTTTAAGTTTTACAATTTTATGAAAAGCACTTTATTGGCCAATTTCGGCAGTTAAGCCATCATCAGAAGGAATCATCAAAAATAAAGTATTCTTTTTGATGATTTTGGCCAATAAAGGGTTTTTAATAAATTTGTGAAACTTAAAACACTGAGTGCTTTTATTCTTTTTTTATTTGTTTATACATTTGTATATATATCGACTTTTTTGACAACTTTATATCTAACTTTGTATCATAATTCTGTAAATCGATTTTATATTCTGAAGAACTGGTCTTTCGTTTACTAATAAAAGTTTATGTACAATTTACAATCCACTATTATTGTAACATTTACCCCCGTATGCATACACATTTTCGTTAAAATGGAAATTCTTGGTATACGTAAGATATCTTTCTATGTATATTGCAACGAAATTTCTTAGGAGATTCAAGAATTTTCATTTTAACGAATCGTTATTTTTAACTAAAATGTTTATGCATACTGGCAATAGACTGATTTTAAACACTGCTTATTGATAATTATACAATATATAATTATAATTATAATTGATAAATATACAACAATAATACTTTCGTTGCATTGTGTCTCGTATTTAAAACAATTTCAATACATAAAACTAGAAACATCTGTATATTGTTTATAATAAAATTAAAAACTTCAAATATGTAAGATATTAAAACGACTACGGCAAAATGTTTCTAATATGTGATTAAGTTTTTATATTATGTCCTTAGAAATATGAAGTATGCGTAACAAATACGCCGCTAATTAGTAGTTATTATAAAAATCTTTGTACACACATCCTGAAGCGATTTTATAACATAAGGGTATCATAATAGTATAACGCATCATTTCACATGAATGATTATCCTACAGGATTTAACCCTCATGTAAAATTATTTTATCTTCAAATTTTATCTTTTATTTAAGAATATACACACATTTATATAGAGCCAACATCTGTTCAATTTTTTTGAATAGTTACAAAAATGTTTTACATGTAATAATATGAAGTTATACTTTGTCAAAAAATGTTTATATAAAAAAAATGTATACTAACTCGTATTAATAATTTTATGGTACAGTAGTTATAAATTAAAATTTGTACTTATGTTTATATAAAATGTTATGATTGAGTATGTTTTGCCTGTACGAATATTTTCAAGTGGTGAGAATAAAAGAGCATGCATGAGAGATATCATGAACGTGAATGAAGCAAAAGTTGCTTTAACAATGTTTGAAGGAAACTAATTTCTGCTTGATTGGAAAGAATTTGCGCCACACCTTTATGGGTACATGGTGTGATATGGTGTGTGATACAAATACAGGTAACCCTCCTACAACACGGTCTCCGACAACACGGTTTCGTTCTAACACGTTTCGCTTAAATGTACTAACCCTCCTATAACACGGTATTCAACAACACGGCTTCGTTCTAACACGTTTCTGCTTACAACGCAGTTTTCAGGTTTTTACTTGTAGTAACGTGTATGTACATAAAATATATACATTTAATAAGCGCACCAGCTATTTAAAAAAAGAGTTTGTTATTAAGGAAGTTTTTGTCAACTACGACTTTTGGTTTTACTTTTACCTGTCTTTACATAAGAGGCAAACAGGAGTAAATTCATAATCACCTGCATATGCTAATATAATGTTTCTATAACTGTCTCAATTTTAATCTGTACGACTATTTTCTTAAAAATAGCTCTTTATAGTAATGTTAGTTAACTTATGCCGACATAAAAATTAAAAAGAAACTATGTAATTTTTTCTTTTTCGCGTCTATTATAAAAATGACAAAAATAACTGTTTAGCTCTCAGGTTGAAATAATAAAATTGAAGTTATTTCTTTGTATCTTAAAAAATATATGTACAAATGTATTTTAATTTTTGGAACCTAACTCTCTTTTTTCTATTGGCTCTGGGTCTCATATAACACGGTTTCACATACCACGCCGTTTTCTTGCAACCTATCTACCGTGTTATAGGAGGGTTACCTGTATATAAATATAAATCACGACTAGAATGTAATAAAATAGATTGAATTTAATAGGAAAGTAGTCAAAAAGGGTTAGATGTTCGAATCAAACTCTCATTTAAGATTCTATGTCAAGCTTTCAGTGATATTTTCCACCTTCTTTAGGACATGCTTCTTCTATGGCTACCTTCCCATTCAATTCAATCCACTATATACAGTGCGATATTTTTATCTCTGAACATATGAACTGAATTACATGTAAATTTCCTATGTTCAATTTTAAAAAAAACAAATCAGACGCATAGAGACATCCCTGATAGTTATGCAACCAATCTTACATAATGTGACAGTTATTTGAAAAAAAATGAATTACTTTCAACAAAATATTTAGAAAGCATTAAACTATTCGCATTATTTCAAGAAATCTGTTTAAAAATGTATAGTATTATTTATTATTATTATTATTTATAAATTTAAGTGTTCAGCAATTTACAATAAATGACCATATTCTGTTAAATATTTTATTTTTTATTCAAATAAACATTATATTACGTATGATTGGTTGCATAACTGTCAGGGATGTCTCTATGCGTCTGATATGTTTTTTTAAAAATTGAACATAGGGAATTTGTATGTAGTTCAGTTCATATGTTCAGAGATAAAAATATCGCACTGTATATATACATACATACACAATCACGCCATGTACCCAAGAGAATGTGGCACAAACTCTTTTCATCATCCCGAAATCAGTCGCCTCCATACATTCCTATCCAAACAAGCAACTTTTGCTTCATCCACATTCATAATTTCTCTTATACATGCTCTTTTATTCCTATTACTAGAAAACTTTCGCTCACGCAAAATACTCTCAATCATACCACTCCAACTACTCATCGGACGTCCACGCAAACTTATATCATCAAAATCATTCAAATAAATGTTTTTAACCAAACGTTCATTAGACATTCGTTCAACATGTCCGAACCATCTTACACCGAACCATCTAACACCAACTTTTGCTACAACGTTTTTTTCAATTTCACATTCATTATACACTAATCTATTTCGTACCCGATCTCTCCTATTTACACCACATACCCCACGTAAAAATCTCATTTCCACAGCAGTTACTTTCCGTTTATGCTTTTGCAACCAAACTCAACATTCATTACCATACATCAACGTAGGCACCAAAACTGCATTGTGAAAGGTTGCCATAGGCAATTACTATGGAAAATCGACAATATATGATATATTTTTTTGTCGAGTTGAATTTGCAAGAACTACCATTAGGAACAGTATAGAAAATAGCAATGTTCAAATACAATAAAACCCTTCAATTATTTATCATTATTTAAAAATTACATTTTAAATAAATTATTGAACATAATCTTTATTTATGACATATTGCAAAATCGCGCTGTGTACCGTCATAGTTACTATACTATGAATATGTATAGACATTTACATTTTTACCAGCTAAAATTGATTAAATTTTGTATAAATTTAATTATTTTATAAAATATTTTAATTTATATTTTGTATTATTTCTATGAATTATTTTTAAAGAAATCTCTGATTTTTAATTATTTATCAAAGTAATAACTTTGATATATCGTTATTTAAACAATTTATTTTCTTGATGATTTACGTGCAGTGAATCGTCAAATTTTAATTAAAAAATTATAAAACTTGAATCCAAAGCTTTTTTAATTTGATTATAACAAGTTTTGAAAAGTTTTTTACTATATACAAAATATATATTACCTAAACAATCATTTACAATATAATCTACGCTACTGTTTAATCAGAACATGTATACAAAATTTATTTGTTCGTTTACATCAAAGTTTATACAGTATGTTTTGTATTGATTTCTTTTTCTTCTTGTGCTACGAAAAACTTTTATTTGTCTACCGTTTTGGGGCTCCGGCTAATGAACGACTTGCCGACGACTCATTATGTCAAATTTTGGAAACGTGCAACGGAAAAACTCGTTTTAATGTTCCGATTTTGTGATTTTACTTTTAAATTAATGTTGCTCACACTTTCGGTACGTGATTTTGTGAAAAAATTTGTTCGAACAGTTTTTGAGTTTTGACAAGAAATCGTTAGTGCACTTTGATTTGGTACTTATCGATAATGCGACCAGAATATTTTAATTGTTACGTGGTTTTTTTGACAGTTGCATTCTGGAGCATACAAGTTTTTTTTTCTTTTACTCAGACAAACGATACGCATTACTAATAGGAATTTTTAATGTTGTCTGTCAAAAATCAAAAATATTGTTTTGTTCACTTTTTACTACTTTGACTGCAAGGAAAAGTAGTAAAGCGTTTGGTACGGTGTCTGTAACATTTTCAAAAAAAAAAAAAAATTGTATAGAAATCCTTCATATAGCCTGTAGATGACGAATCTGAACTTAGTTTATGAGGGTGTATGTGTGTGCGTCGTCAGCTCGCTCGCTCGCTCGGTCGTAAGTCAAAATTTTGTGGCCGCAACTCCTCCTAGACGGTTCAACCGATTTTAATGAAATTTTCAGGATAAATTTGTCTAGTACCCAAGATGGTCATGTGGTTTTGTTTTTTTCCAGTGATGCCAACTTTCCGAGAAAAAAATTACTAAAGTTTTTAAAAATTCATATTGGCTACGTTATTTATCCGATTTTGATCAAATTTTCAGAAAAGATTTCCCTAATGCTCCCATTAATTACATAATTTTATTAATTTTCAGTGTTGCCAACTTTCCGAGAAAAAAATTACTAAAGTTTTAAAAATTTTATTATGGCCATGTTATTCAACCGATTTTACTCAAATTTTCACAAAAGATTCTGCTAGTATTCATGTAATTTATGTAATTTTAACAAAATACAGTGTTGCCAACTTTCCGAAAAAAAAAATTAGTAAAATTTAAAAAAATTTATTTTGACCATTTTATTTAACCGATTTTAATCAAATATTTATAAAAGTTTTTCCTAGTGCCTAAATAAATTATGCAATTTTAACAAAATACAGTGTTGCCAACTTATCGAGAAAAAAAATCACAAAATTTTTAAAAAATTCATTGTGGCTACATTATTTATTCGATTTTTATCAAATTTTCAGAAAAATATCTCCTATTGCCCACATAAATTATAATATTATTAAAATACAGTGTTGCCAACTTTCCGAGAAATGTCAAAGTAGTCTATATATGGGTTTACCCATATACTTCTAATCTTGTTTTTTAAAGAAAGAATAAATAATAAATGACAGAATATTGTAGATTATTTATACTTGACATATATTATTTATAATATTTTAAAAAATCAATAGGTTATAATTACACACACACACATACATACATACACAATCACGCCATGTACCCAAAAGGGTGTGGCACAAACTCTTTTCATCATCCCGAAATCAGTCGCCTCCAAACATTCCTATCCAAACAAGCAACATTCATAATTTTTCTCATATAATGCTCTTTTATTTCTACTACTTGGAAACTTTCGCTCACGCAAAACACTCTCAATCATACCACTCCGACTACTCATCGGACGTCCACGCAAACGTATACCATCAAAATCATTCAAATAAATCTTTTTAACCAAACGTTCATTAGACATTCGCTCAACATGTCCGAACCATCTTAACTGACTAACACCAACTTTTGCTACAACATTTTTTTTCAATTTCACACTCATTATACACTAATCTATTTCGTACCCGATCTCTCCTATTTACACCAAATACTTCACGTAAAAATCTCATTTCCACACACACGTAAAAAATGTGGTGAAGTTTATTGCAGATTAAGTTAGGTAGGGTTAGTTTTTTATTGTTTAGAGAAGATTAAAAAACTTTTTTCTTAATTGTTAAAACAAATAGGACAAGTAATAAATCCAGTTTACGAACGGGGCAAGAAACCAGTTTACGAACGAGGCAATTATATTATTGGAGCGTAATATAAATTATATAACTTTTATAGTAGAGAAAATTCTAAATTTCTAGTTGTGATTAACTTAAAATCATTGACCTTTAATTTAATATTAATAAATGACTATTAAGGTGGATTTATGCAGCAAAATTTAACATTAACTTTAAAATGAACATTAAAAAGTTAAATCAATGCAAGTGCATTGTATATTTTACGCATTCCACTAAATCTAAACTAATATTAACACTAAACTAGAAAGTTGGTCAACTTCCAACTTCTTAAAGTAAAAATTTTTGTCATATGATTTAATGGCGATTTATCTCATCTGTTACGGTCTGTTTTAAGTATCGTTTTGTTAATTGATTTAGTTCAAAAAAATTAAATAATATACAATAAACGGGAAAGTTTTTTTAAAGATAAAACTAGGAAACCCGTGACCCTTAAAGGGTCACGTTTGAAGTCGAAAATAGTAACAAACACAACACAAAGACACAGTATATAAATATAAAAAAATAAAGGGCGCGCGCACGCGCGCGCCCCGTAGATAGTATTACGTAAATATAAAATAATAGATTGAAAATTTTTGATTTAAGCTTTTCTTTTTTATCCGACGAATGATTCGAATATTCCATCTTCATTCTCTTGGCAGTTTTATTGCCGTTTATATTAGATTTTGCTCGTTTGGGCATGATACAAAATTTTTATAATACAACAATATCAATGCAATGTACTTTTTACTCTTATTTTAATGAAAAAAATGTAAGTAAATGCACTGATATATGTAAAAAAAATATACTTGCAATATATTGTGACAGCTGTTTTTATTTATTTATTTCATTCATTTTTTTCATAGCTATCTAAGTTTATTTTTGACATTTGCACTATAAACATAGTTTTTCAAATTTTTGAGAACCAAGATGAAATCGTAGAAAGATGAAACTTGCCTATTCTCAAATAGGGAATGAACCAATTCAAATGACACAACTCCCATCAAAATCGGTTCAGGGGTTTAGGAGGAGATGCGGCAGAAACACACAAACATACAAACATTTGTCAATTAGAGAGATGAATTACCAAAAATAACGCATGGGGAACTATAGCATCTATTTGAAATAAATCAAGTTTGTGTCAATATTTTTTACAAAGAAAATAAAACACTAATGAGGTTATACGATTTTGAATAATTGTCAAACTTCAAACTTTAAAACTAAAAGTAAAATTAGTTTGAAAATTAATGTTAGTGGAAGTTATCTGCATAAATCCACTTTGAATATTTGAACATTTTAAAAACATAATTAATATAATAAAAATGCAACGAAGTAAGTTTCTAATCAACTTCAAATCACAGGAGTGTAAACATATAAAATTTATTGTTATAATCTTTTATTATGTTTATTTTATAAATTTATTATTTAAGGTTCTATAAAAATGATGTAACTAATCCATTATAAATATTTTTTTGTTGCAGATACTTTATGGATTCTAAAAAGCTATTAAATCTTTTGGCTCCATCATCAGCATGTAAGTTATTCAAAATATTTTTATTGAAAGTTAAAAAAAAATATGTTAATATCAAATTTCTCTGAAGTGACGCGTACTTTACTAAGCAAAACGTGGAACACGCATACATTAAATTTATTTATAACAATTTATATTTAATTACAAAGCTGATCTCTAGTTTAATGAATAGATTTTGTTTTTGATTTATTTCATTAATTAGCTAATTAGCGGATACATAATTAAATTTAGATATGTAGATTTATATTTTATTTAATTGCTAAAATATTCAAAATAGTGTTGTAGAGAGATGATTCTCCCGTAATATATGCATATTTATTAACACTATAGTTGTTATAGCGTCATTTAGTTATATATAGTGTATAATATAACATATGGTAATCATTATCAATTAATTTTCTGTTTAATGTCATTATTTTCAATTAAGTGCTATTTGGATAAATGAAAATTGGTAGTTTTTCTAGTAGCAAAAACTATATTATGTTAAAGCGTAATATTTATTGTCTCTATTTAGAAAATTTTCCATTTCTTTGGTTATTAAAAAATAAATAAAATACAAAACATTTTTAACAAAGTTAAATTAAAATTACTACATATGTATGTATTCTGGAATATTTAGCGTGTTATAATTATAAATTTGACAACATACTTCTTGTTTTTACGTTTTGGTTGTTATGTTGTTAGGTTTTAATGTTAGGTTGTTAATGAATTATTACAGATATTAATAACATAATTTGAGAAGTTATACCAACAATACGTAATTTGACATTAAGTATGTGATGCAATTTGCAGAAAGTAAGCAATTTAGTTTACATACTTATTAGGTCATTTTTACTTATTTTATGTGATTATTATGAATTACAGTAGAACCCCGATTATCCGTGCGCGCATTATCCGGGCGGCGGATTCTTCGTGCGGCATTTTTAAAATGTCATCCGTGCGCGGATTATCCGTGGCTGACGGCCAGAGGTTGGCGCATGAACGCTGAATGCACCGTGCAGGCGTTCGCCTTGGGGAATACCCGAGTTCGGCTCGAGAAATCTTCCGTTTATGTGTTTACTTATTATTTTCGCCAACTGCCGACCGACTCGTTAGTTAAACGTAAACAGACATTCGTTTGACACATGTATTTGTCTGAATAAATTATTAAAAAAAATAAAAATGAGGTCTTTGGATTATCCGTGTTTTCAATTATCCGGCGAAGGCTCGGTCCCGGCTGGCCCGGATAATCGAGGTTCTACTGTATATAAAAATTAAAGAATTTTGAGGTAGAATACAGAATATTTATAGTAAAAATGATATTACAGATTTTTTATAGTGTAGGCTAAACACAGTAGGTATATAAAAATATAAAGAAGAAAAAAACTTGGACGTACCAATCTGGCATGAAACAGACAGTATACGCAATGTGTACAGTGGACAGGTATATAGCGTGCCACCTTGTTACATCCATTTGTGTTGTTTTGGTCGCTTTACCTGATTTATAAACTTAATTGCATTCTATAATGATCCATATTCCGAGCGGAGAGAGAGAGAGAGAGACTGCTGTGTGCTCTGCCTGCGACGGGATGGGGTCCAGTATCTCGCAACTCGCATGCTTTCATTTCTCGTAAATTATTGTTGATGTTTATATATCAACAACGGAACGATATTAATATTCTAGAAAGAAGTATGCATTTTGTAATACAGACAATGTAAATAAAATTTCAGTTTAGCGTGTTTTATAATTTAATATTGAATTTGTTTTAATACCAATTTTTTGTATAATGACAAAACAAAAGTGATATTGTGTTTTGTATTACAAAGAAAAGAATGGTTGGAGAAGAAATTGAAACAAAAAAATAAAGTAAAAATGTATTATATTTCACATATAAGAAATAAAAGTTTAATGAAATAAAACGGCTTGAGTTCTGTATTAATATATATTAATAAACGACGTTTCGACGTACTCAACGTACATTATTTATCAAGAAAACTGATACAAATGATAATTGTATCATTTTTTCATTATCTGGAAAAGTGATGCAAATATTATTGTATCATTTTTCCTGAAAAAGATGTACGTTGACCGTTGAGCACGTCAAAACGACAATTATTAATAAATATTAATACAGAACTATAACCTAAAGCTGTTTTATTTTAATATAATGAATTCTGAAAATTTTTTTTAGCTACGTTAAAAGTTTAATGCTTTCTGGATTCCGATTTTTGATTAAATTATTTTTGTAGAACTTAATCATTATTTTTTTGAATATTTAAATTTTTTATTATTATTTATTGAAATTTAAATACTGCTATACTCTTGCTTGGGCAGACTTTTTCAACTCAAGATTGACTTAATTTTTTTCGTAAACTTGCGATTTAGTGAAGTACAATAATTGTTGTACAAAAACAAATTTCTTACAATATTATTGTAATTTTTCAAATAAAATATCTTGTAATATTATTTCCAAACTTTTTTTACAATAAATTTTGAATTAAAATTTTGAATATATATATATATATATATATATATATACGTCCAGTATATCGAAACATTGAATTTTAATATAAAATCAAACTGAACTTGAACCAAGAACTTTTTATTTTAATATTAACTTGATTAAAACTTCGGCGAGCTTCCTTAAATTGTTTCAACAGAAGTCGATCGCAATCGACCTGCTCAGACCTGCTATTCAGTACATTTACAGTTTGAAATAACAATTTTTGATTACTATTAGTTTTAAATGAACATACTGAATGTTTTTAATTATTTTTAATGCTTCTAAAAAAGATTTGCAGTGTTTACTTATTTATATCTTTAATTAGTTACTAATTAATAGAAAGGATACATTTATTTTATTATAATATTTTTTTACACACATTTACTAATCGCTAGTTGAATAGATTTGAGTACTTTCTACTGGCAGCTGTCACATAAATAAATTTAAAAGAAATATTATTTTTAAATGTTTTAATTAATACTAGAAATAAATATAGGGTATTTCAAAGCAAGATAATGATTGCTTTAAAATATTAATCATGGTTCAAATACTTATACAGACAATAAGTCATTTTATTTGTTTTGAATTTGATGACTAAATTTTAGGTTTTTATAAAATTTATTTATCTAATATTATTGTAATTTTCCAAATAAAATATCTTGTAATGTTATTTACAAACTTTTTTACAATAAATTTTGAATTATAAAAATTTGTTAAAATATAATTGTTAGTTAAAATATAGGTTAAGTATCACTTTGAATAAATCAACGAACAAGAATATATAAATATACCACAACCTAAAAAAACCTAATAAATATCTAATCTCTAAAGAATATCTAATGAAAATCTGTTTAAATATCATACTTAATTGTCAACTTTAATATTAGATATTTTATACATTTTGATTTGAAAATTAGAATAACTAAAATATTGGAAAACATATATGAAGAATTTTTTTATAAACAACGGTTTGTATATTTACTTATTTTAAAATAGAAATAGAAATGCCATATAATTAACTATAATTGAGCAAAAAATAAAAATAGACAAGAAATAATTTTGTAATTAATTAATTAATTGTAATTAAGTATAGAAAACAATAAAATAACTAATTTTACGTATATATCTTAAAATATGTGAGTAAATATTTGTGATAATTTTAATTTAATCGTTATAGTAAAAACTATGATAAGAATATATTATTTAAATTAACAAAACTCTTTATTTAATATGAAGATTTTGTTTTATTTTATGACCTTGAATTATATATTAGTTAATGAATTCTGTATGAAATTTCTACTAAATTCAAGTTTGCATCATTAGGTTAAATTTAAATTAAGTTTTGGTTAACAATAAGGCAGCCAAAATAAAAAGATTAAAATGTAAATTGTTTGCCGTAAACTGACACGAACAAAATTAATATGCCGGCATAAGGCCCTTAATTTCGGCTCTATTAATATTCGAAAAAACGGCTCGCATGATTGCAGCAGCCACTGTATTACCCTAAACCTATATCGTGCTATAATATGCTAATATCTAGATCAACTAGAAATAATCTACCACTAAGTTTAATAGGCTACTGTTTTCTTCTCTATTTGGTATTTATTTAAATTGAATTCAAATCGTGCGAAATTTGGACGGGAAGAATTTTCGAATTTGAAAAACGGTTTGTAGCTACCAGGGATATTTCGATTTTTGTGGGTGATTATTTGATATTAAAGCTGCGTTTTTAGTCAATATGAATTTTTCATAGATTTTTTCGAAACCGATGAAATTTTTGAAAGGTATGCTAAAATTACTAGGTTATCGTTGGTAAAGTTTGAAGTATAGATATGGGTTTATAAAACTTGTATTTATTTTCTCACGATTAGGATAGCATAGTAGAAACAAGATTTAATTTTATTTAAAACAAAAATAAAAAGTTTTATTCTTTCTATAACACTGCAACAAAAATTTATTATATATTTTGTTTATTTTAATTATAGAAATTATAGAAATAATGTACAGAACTTAAAAATTTATTTAAAAGTATTATGTTGTCTAAATGTAATTTTACATAATTTAAGTTTTAAATTAAAAATTACGTAATTTAATTATTGCATCCAACTTTAGTAATAAAATTAATAACCATTTTAAATAAAATTTTAAAAAAATATATTAAAGATTAAAATAATAATAATAATAAATCATAGATTATTTTATTTAATATTAGAGAATGTATGGCAACATTGATATATTTTTTAAAATAAAACCCAAAATTTGTTATAAGACTTTTATAAAATTGTGTTGTATGTATGTATATATAGTAAGTGTTTTATATACTTATATGGTAGTAAGTGTTGGATTTGATTATGTAAACATAATACGAGAAATTGCTTTGGAAATTAGTGCAGAATAATCGAAGTTAATTATTAACATAAAACGACTTTAGGTTTAAGTTCTGTATTTATTACTAATCGACGTTTCGACGAATTCAATATCCGTTTTCATAAAAATAATGATACAAATGACATTTACAGAAAATAGTAACAAGTTATTAGGTAACAAATAAGTTATTACCTAGCATCTTACCTAGTCTTCTTTTTGATTTATCTATTTTTGCCGCAAAATAAACTAAAAAAATAGTCAATATTTTTACTTTCAAAACTAGGCTTTCAAACTGTTGTTTTCGCAAAAATAACGTATTTTTTCTTATTTTACCTGTTTATGATCGAAACATTTCATCATAGCAGATGACAACTTGCGAACAAATTTCTTTTTTGAGAAGCTCGTAGTACCTCGGTTCTATTTGCCAATGAACGGGACACATCTTCTGTATTTATCTTATACATACAGTCCACTAGAAAAAATAGTTATATTGTCTATGATTACAATATAGAAAAACAATCATTAGAAAGAGTCACGGAAATTAAAGACTTAGGTATAATTTTTTATTATAAATTTCATTTTACTAATCATATTAAAACAATATGTAGTGAAGCATACAAAATGTTAAGTGTATTTTTTAGATTCGGCCAAGATTTTAGAGGAACTACTCTGATTAACTTATTTAATAGCTTAGTGCGTACTAAACTTGAATATGCTGCAGCAGTGTGGCATACTGATTTACTTACTTATACAGATATGATTGAAAAAATACAGAAAAAACTGTTACGATTTTAAAGCATTTCATGTCCGTCAATTACAAATATTTGAATTGCAAACCTTAAATATAAGAAGGAAAGTATTACTACTTAATTTTGTAATCCAGATTGTGCATGGTCTAATTTGTGCTCCAGACTTACTGTCCGCAATTCAATTTAAAGTTCCTTCTGATAATTTAAGACCTAGGCATATTGTATTTAATGTTAATAATTTGTCTTCACGTTTAAATTTAATGTTAAAAATAGTTAATAATCTTATTATAAGTTATGATTTAGATATATTTAATATTAGAAAGAAGATTACCGTAAAAAAATACTTTTACGATAATTCTCTAATTGAGTTATTATATTTAATTACGAAATAAATATTAGTATTATTATTATTATTTTACTTTACAATTTCTATTACAATTACGAATATGCTATACAATATTGACTATCAGAATACTGAAAAAATACACATTTACTGTTCTTCCTCTTCTTTTTTAATTTAATCCACATTATTTTTTTTTTATTATTTTTTTATTATTTGTAATATTATAAAGTTCTAACAAAATCTATTATTAAAAAAAAATGTTTTCTTTTTTAATGACAATACTGGTGGTCTTAGAGACTACTGATTACTAATAATGTAACTTTTGGGAAGGTTAGTATGTAAGTTAAATAAGACAAAATACTCGATATTTGATTATCTTTGTAATAAAATTGCAAAAATGCTTATGTAAATATAATATGAAAGTACTTAATTAATTTAATATACATATAAATACAAAGTATAATATTATATCCTGGAATATAAATAACACAAGTATTAAATGTTTTTCTTCGTATAAGGAAGAAAAACATATAAGATCAAAACATCAAGATACAGATTTATATTTAAATAATCAGATCTAGCATCACCTAGAAAGGATAGATTGTACACTAAGAAATTAATCTTTCATTGTAATGATATCAAATCTAATTGTAACACTTTATAGTCTATAAATATGTTATCATAATTCATTTACACTGTATAGAATTAACGTCCAATTTATATCGTACCGTAATTATAACGGGAGATCACTCAGTTTAATATAAATTATGATTTTGTTTAATCAATATAGGTAACAAGATAAAATTTATTGATGCACTGGAATTAGTTCTGACTTTCTGACAGAATTTTTCCTAAAATAGCTTCATAATTTTCAAAATAACTACCCAGTTAGAGTTGATCAGTTATAAGTGCGTTTAATTTTTAAAAGTACATCGTAAAATTTTTCCAGTCGTAAAATGCAAAACATAAAATTATTTACGTTTTCTTATTGCTTAAGGTGTGACTATAACAACAAATTTGCGATAATTTTAACTAAAAATTGAACGAGGAATTCCAACAACTTATTTTTCTGTCATAGAAATTGTGGGAAGAAATATTTTTGCATAATTTTCTTTACTGAACCAATTCAGTAAAATTTTTTTTACTAATGAATTAGATATAGTATTAGTTTGATAAAAAGAAGTGGTACGTAGATATGATATCGATTTTATATTATTTGTAATAACTGGAAAATCTATCATTTAATAAGAATTTTATTTAAAAAGTATGTAGGTTACCATAACTAAGTGTTTTAATGTTGAATAAGTTACGGAAAATTTTTAAAATTAATTCTTTCAGCTGATATGTTTATAATAAAATAGAAACAACACAATATTTTTTTAGAAAATAAACATAATTGATTATGCAGCAGAACTATAAATATATAAATAATAAAAATGTACTAAAATCAATTGATTATTGCAACACTTTTTTGTTTTTGTTCAACAGTTTACAAAGAAATTGTGTAAGAATTTTTAATAAAGAAATGATTTATAAATTTTGTTTTTAGATGTTCCAATTTTTTATACATTATATATTATTATTTATTTATTTTTATAGATATCAACTTACTAAGGTTTATCAAAAAAGTAATTTTTTCGGATTTATATTTCAACTAATATTTAATTAGTAAATTTGGTAATTATTGTTGAGTACGATAATTAAAAATGTTATTTATACAAAATGAACATAATTTTTATTAAAATTTACTTAAAGGTGTACATGAGATAAGATAAAGGTAATATTAAAATTATTTAGATAGATGATGAAGATAATTTTTGGCAAGGTATATAAAAATTATTTCTTCAGAATTGCTTTAGAATAGGGCTATGCCTGTTATATTAAAATACAATAAATATGAACCAATAAAGAACATGTTAAATAAAATGAGGTGGTTAAATATAAATGATTTATTAACAATGCATGCGAATGAATTATTACCTAATGATCTAAAAAGTAAATTAATATTACATTCTGATATTCACAGTCATAATACTAAAATGCCAGTAATTTCTATGTTGAATAATACTCAAAAATATTGAGATTTTATATTTTTCCCAAAATTTCACAAGTGTTTCGACCTATAGGGTCTCATCAGTACGGTGCTTTGATCAGTGTCGGGAAGACACTGATGCAGATGTTAGTTCTGGCTGGCTTTTTTGTCAAGTACTTTGAAACGATAGCAAAGAGACGCAATAAATACCACCAACGCCATCTATACAATAATGCAATAAGCAATTAAAGTAATAAACCTTGAATAAATAAATGTTCATATTGTCATTGTGAAATTTAATACATATAATAATACTCAAAAATATTTTTCCCAAAATTTCACAAGTTACTCAGTCATTGAATGGGCTTGTTAGGCTATGCATCAATGACTGGCCAGTTTAACCGTAGACACGTGTTTTGACCGACACTGATCAAAGCACCGTACTGATGAGACCCTATAGGTCAAAACACGTGTATACGGTTAAACTGGTCATTCATTGAAACAGCCTAACAAGTCGATTCAATGACTGAGTAACTTGTGAAATTTTGAGAAAAATATAAAATTTCAATATTTTTGAGTATTATTATATTAAATTTTACAAAGACAATATGAACATTTATTTGTTCAAGGTTCATTATTCTATGTTGAAAATAACTAATAAAACTAATACTTACCGAAAATAATATTTTTTACAACATAATTCTTCAGTACATAATTCTAAAATTAAAATAAAACAACATTATTTGGATAAAATTAGTTACATATATTTATATATTTATTTATTTTATAATGTAAAATATATATAAATTAGTATTTGAAATTTGCAAATTTTTAAAATTACTTGTATATTGATGTTGACATTCTGTATCATTTTTAACATATGCGATTGTCAATTTATTAAAAACAGACAGAACTTATAGAATGACACAGAATATCAGCAGTATACTGTTACAGAAGTACATTTTCTATTTGCTATCAAATACTTAATTTATTAATGCTGAATAAATAAAAAATATGTATTTTTCAATGGCAATAATAACATTAACACTTTATTTTGAATTTTATCCTTGAATGTGACAATGTGACTTCTGATTATTAACCGAACAACTAGTATTTTCTTTAATCAAAATGAATGAATGAATGAAAAAAAAAAACCCTACAATATATATATATATGTATAAAATGAACATTCTTATATGGTTACTAGTCAATAATAAGTATAAGAAACATCTCAAAAGCAAGGTAAGGCATGGAATGGCAAGGCAAAATGTAATAACATTAATTTGAATGTATGGATATCACATATGAGTTGAGTTCGTATAGTATCTTACGCATAAGCCATCTGTTCGATACGGAACATTAATAATAAATTCTGATCTATATTAACGTATGTATATAATGGTTTACGCTAAAAGTAGTTAAACTGATTTTAATTTTAATCTAATTACAAGCACATTCTCTTTATCGTCAGTTTGATGTTGCCAAAGTATATATTTTTGATCTATGATTTGCGTCATTTTTTGAGCAAAATTTTATATTATTGAATTGTATTGATTAGTTCTGATTGATTTGGAGCTTATTATAAGCTGTAGGCTTATTACTTGAGTGTGGGCTAATAATTAGCACTATTGGTAATGCAAATAAAAATTGTGAAGGTATTACAATGATTTCGTTATTGTATAAAATAAATGTTTCAGTTTTTAAAAATAATATAAAAAAAAACTTTTTTAAAAACCACGCTTATATTTAAATGCACTAAAAAGAGGAAAATAAATTTTTTCCTGGTTATCCAAAAATTTTAGAAAGAAATAAAAGCGTGGAGCGCCAGGAAACTATATATTTCGCAATGATGATTAAGCGCTCCACGCTTTTATTTCTTTCTAAAAATTTTGGATAACCAGGAAAAAAATTATTTTCCTCTTTTTAGTTCATTTAAATATAAGCGTGGTTTTTAAAAAAGTTTTTTTTATATATTTTATTTTCTGCTTTTTAGTCTTATTATCTGTCATTTACATTATTCAATTGTTAATTGAACAAAAGAATAGTTCATGTGACAGATGTCATTAGTTGTATTAAAAAAATAAATATAAGCGTGTCATATCTTGTAATCGGTTTTTTTTATATAATATTGTGTTGTCTCCTGGAATGAAACTACATGCAAAATTTCAGTGAGATCAAATGATAGGAAGTGGTCTAAAAATTGGTTACAAAATTTGACCGTGACTGACCGCGACAACAACAGAGTGAGTTAATATAAGCGTGGTAAAAAACAACTGTCATTGACAATTTTACACTTCGGATATTAAATTACGAAATTTATTTTACCTTAGCAAAATGTATGTGTTTTGCTCAAAAATAAATGACATTTTGAAAAATACATGTGTCACAGAATAATAACAATATAATATGCTTTATTGTAATTCATTAAAAAGAAATTGAATTACTTTTTAAATAAATTTTACATATAATATTTTAAATAAATTTTAAATAAATTTTAACATATATTTTTTAATTTTTTTTTTATACGATAACATCAATCAGTGCCTGCATATTGATAACATCAATCAGTGTGAAAGCATTGATTTAAATAAAATTTAGCTTCTTTTAATTAAAAATTCATAAATTTTATGATCTAGTTACTTATTTTGTTAGTTACCTAGCAACCTGTTTCTATGTTCTATTCATTTATTGTAAATGTAATTTGTATCATTTTTTTCTGATGGAAATGTACATTGAGTACATTGAAACGTCGATTATTAATAAGTATTAATACAGAACTACAACCAAAAGTTGTTTTATTTGTTGACAAACTTGGAAATTTCAGTCAAATTAGTAGTTTTTTTTACTATATATTTAAAAAAATACTTATTGTAAGTTTTTAATGAAACGTACGTATAGCTTTAAACTTAGTTTGTGTATAGACGAAAGATACAGATTATCATATGATTTAGTTTTCAAATATTAGTCTGTTTACTTTTAGACGACACCTTCCTATATCTTGAGGAGTTGAATAAGCTACTTGTTAGCCGGTAGTAGTTGAGATCACTGCCTTTGGTTTTGGGTTTTTGCTGCTACTTGCAATTCAGATTATACACGCGAGTACACTTACAACACTGTACTTTCCAATTGGTATGTGTTGTTTATTCGTCGTGTTTTGCATATTGGCAGCGCTTATCAAACTGATGCTTATAATCAGAATATATGCACATAAATTGTCAGAACTTATTTTTGCTTTGTTTTAACTTAACAAGAAATAGTTGTTTTTACATGAAACTGTATTTTAGAGCAATAAATTTTGGAATACAAATACCTAAAAATTGACAATTACATATACCTACATGATAAATTTATTATAATGAAAAAGTTATTTAGAAATTGATAGTTTGAACTATATAACTAAATTTTGCTGTTTGATTGATATAAATAAAACACATTCTTCAATGTTAATTAACACTGACAACATAACTTACGTTCTAAAAATTTTAATAAACTGATCTGTGATAATCTGCTTTTAAAATATTGAAACAAAATAATTTATATTAAAAAATTTACTTCGACGACATATTTTAACAAATTAACTTATGATAATATTTTAAAAATTTTACTTAAGCTATCAAGATACGAGTAACATGTGACAAAGAATTAAAAAATAAAAATAAATGATATGTAACCAATTCAAACATTGACTGTAACGCTTATTATAAAATATTACTTATGTTATGTACTGTAAAATGTAGCTGAAGATTGTTCGTGATTAACCGCCGAAATGTCCAAAATAAAAATAAATTATAGAATTTTATTAATGATCCATTATTGACTACAAACTTTCTTATTAATAAATAAACAATGTTAAATTTACTGTATAGTATATAATACATATACAATTACACCATGTATCCATAAGGATACTCTCTTCATTCAAACAGAAATTTGTTTTCGTAAACATTCTTATTCAGATATGAAACTTTTGTTTTATCTACACTTACGATATCTCTAATAATACTATGAATGTATAAAACTAATTCAAATAATATAACGACTAAGTTTTTTTTTTTTTATTGAACTGAATTTTGAAACTGATAATACAAATATTTACTGCATCAGACTTTGATCATTATTTCAAAACACATTGAAATAGCTAAGATTTTTGTTCAAAATTTGATCAAAATGATTAAAAACTCGGTTTTTGAGTGTTTTAATGCAATTGTTTAGTTTTAATTCTAGCTTCATGATAATTGCATATTTTTAAAACCGACAATAAAACTGAGTTATATTTTTAACCAATTTATTAAACGTACATCTGCCGTCACACATAAAAACAAAATCAAAAACAATTACAAATCGTAAAAAAAAAATTGAAAAGATATTTTACAGTGCATCTTTGCGCGTAACAAGCATGTGATGTAGCCGGTAGATGGCGGTATATTTTACTCGTGTTTGAGCACGGCGGGTAAATTTAACGCCCTGTTCGTTCTAAATACGCGAACTAATTGCTTGTCTCTTTGTGACTGTCATAAGCGAATGCATGGAACAACCACACAGCGTAAAGCAGCGCTACGTAAATGCGTTACATACTACGGACTTGCAGGCTGTCCCTTTTCATACGCACTGCTGCGCTTTGCTCCGGGGGTTTCATTTTGCTCAAGATGATGTTTTTTTGGCTTTATTTGTTTTGTTTGAATATGTAAGTGTTGTTTACTAGTTAAAGGTAATATAGAGAATGAATAAATATTAATAAATATCATCGGTATAAAGTTAAAAATCACAAAGTACATTTTGCTGAAAATTGAGTTGACGATAATTTTGCAGAAAACGAACAATGAACGAAAACAATGATACTACCAACCTAAGCAGAATAATCGTTTTTCTTAGTATAACTATCTAATACTTAAAAATACATTGTAAAAGCCAATTGTATAAATTAATTAGGATAAATTTATACCTCCGATAGTTATACCATAGTTTATCCGTCAATTGTAAAAACGACCTCAAATCGACAATATGATTGATATATGATTATGTACATCTTGAAATATATGTTTCTTCTAATTTGCTTGTTATAAGTTCCAGTACTTATTTTAAAAATAATAAGAATTTGTCCCTTTTTTATTTATGCTAAGTGATTTAGGCTTCGCTTATAGACTTTGAAATTACGAAAAATGAATTTGCAGATAAAACGGTTCTAATATAAGAAAGAAGTAAAATAAATGTGTGTAATAGTTATATTAAAAATTGTATAAAAAAGGAGAATATTCAGTTTTCTTTATTTTGTTTGTTTGCATGAAAATTACGCCATGTATTCAAAAGGTGTGACACAAACTATTTCCACTATCCCGAAATAAATTTTCATACTTTTCATGCATGCTCTTCGATTTATACTACTTGGAAACTTTCGCTCACGCAAAACACACTCAATCATACCAATATATTTACTCATCAGACGTCCACATTAATGTATACCATCAAAATCATTCACATATAATCTTTTAATCGAACTATTTTCTTTTTCATTAAACAAATTAACAATGATTTTGTTTTCTCATTAGATTAGTCTCTAGATTTTGGTACAAGTAGAAAATTTTGCAAAATTAAGTTTTTGTTGCTAGTTAATTTTTTTTAAATGAAATATTTATTCAAAGTAACATTAATTTTTTTTATGATTTTCTTATTTCTGAGATAATCGCACCTTAATTTTAGAAAATTTTTAAATATTGAGATATCTACTTTTGATATGTTTCTAAGAGAGTAGTGGGCAAACTGTGACTCGTAACATAGATGAATGCAGTCCGTATACAAATATAAACTTATATAATTATATAAACAATTAATGTATTTTTGTGTGAAAATAACATCCAAAATTTTGCTTATTGGATTTTGCGGCCGGCTAGATACTTTACAGATACCCATCTGGCCCTCGGCGAAAAAAGTTTACCCACCTCCTGCTCTAGGATATGTTTTAGTAACTGAAATTATAAGCATGACTTTTTGGTGTTAAAATTTAATTGTTTAGTTCATATATAAAATTTAATAAATTCTTGTTTTTGTTATTCTATATATAAAACATAACGAGTAATTTTTCAAATTTTTTTTGAAATATAAATAATAAAAATATTTACTAAACATAATTTCAAATTCATTAAACACGGATAAGATTTATGTTTTTAATTTACCTATATGTGTAATTACCTACATGCTTCTGTTTTCAATTATTGGGTAAGATACATGTATAGTTTGGATTTAAATTAAAGCATCCATCAAAATATTAATTTTACCTCAATTAGTCCCTAGTGAGTTTGAAGTTTTTAATTTTATTTTAATCTATTTTTCTTTTTGAATATATAATATTTTAACATATATATTTGTTTGCATACACATTTTTTAACAAAATAACTATAAATTTCGCAATACACAAAGAAAAATAAAATAACTAATTTCATTAAATTTAAATTAGATGACTAAATTTTAGATGATTTGTTTATTTATATTTATATTTTATGTAATATTAGATGTTTTGTGTGAATACAAATTAATTGAAACAAAATTGTTATTTCAAATAAATATAATAAAAAATCTTTCAGAACTTATTATATGAAAATTAAAAAGCTTTAGGTTGAAATTCTGTTTAATGTCATTTTGTATATTGATTTTTTCTGATGATATATGTTTAGTATATCGAAACGTCGAATTTGAATATAAAATTAAACAGAATTACAACTTAAGGAGAGTGTAGAGATCATACATATATATATATATTTATATATATATATATATATATATATATATATATATATATATATATATATATATTATAGGCGAAACACAAAAAGAGCTTTCTATTCCGAGTGATGCATGCTGTTTTTTCTTCAAGCGTTCCAAATGAAACTAATTAAAAAATAAATAAAAATACCGACCAAGGAACTTTAATCTTACTAATAGTAGTTGTAAAACAGTATATTTGTTACGTGATTTGTGAGAATTAATGTTTCTTTGGTGGAATATGCAATTTCTGACAAATCTGGCTGTGTGCGCTGCATGTATTGTACTTCTTCACACATTTTCAATAATTAAATTTTAATTCAAGCGAAAATAGACACTGCAATTGTTACTCATAATTTTCAATATGACCACTGGATATGTCAGATTAAATACACTTGACCGAGTAATTATATCTTATGCTGTCACCAGTGATGTATATAGTAAGTAATTACTGTATAATAACATAAATATATAGTATAGTAACATAAATAACTTTCTTCTACATGGGCAATATAGTAACGTAATATCAATATTTTGCTACGCTTGAGGAAAAAAAAATTATATTAGATCAATATACAAATTGTTGCATCAGATGATTTATCTAATATGTCTTTTTGAGATAATATTACAAAAATTATCTAATTTTTTTCTGTATAATCAAATTATTTGATTAAAATGTAAAATTTTAGGATATAGTTCTATATTAATTTTTTATTAATAATCGAAGTTTTGACGTACTTTACAAACATTATCATCAGAAAAAATTATACAAATGACATATATATATATAGTAAATAAACAGATACATAGACACAAGTTAACAGGTAACAAAATAAGTAACTAAATTATAAAATTTATAAATTTTTAATTAAAGGAAGCGAAATTTTATTTAAATTAGTACTTTCACACTGATTGATGTTATTTTTTCTTTCTTTCTAAAACCGTTTTATTTTAATATAATATATAATGAGTTCTAAAAAATTTTTACAACGTAAAATTTATTATTTTTATTTTAATGAATGAATACATCTGATATTATTAAGTTTTTATTCTGATACAAATTACAAATTTTTTAAGCTTAATACTGGATTTAATTGCAACTCTCTAAATAATTGAACTACCAACCAGTTTCACAATCAACAAAAAGGCTTTGTTTTATTGATAACAACAAATAATTATACGATTAGAAGAGTGAAAAGTTGACCAAAAAACATTGTTTTTATTAACAACAATAATTATTATAGAAGAATTTAAAATAGATGCTTTTTGGTTGGTTTAAAGTTCACTTTAGTTAAAGTATTTATTATGAAACCGGCTGTTAACCAGCCAAAATCCGAACTACTTTATAATAATCTACAGATATATCAAAATTACAAATTTTTTTAAAGTAGTAAGGCATTTTTCTAAACAAAAGCATCTAACGTAAGCCAGCGAGCACAAAGGCAACATCACATAGCCCTAGCGTGTGTTAAGTCGCGTGCGTAACATGGCAGCAGCGTCGGTTTTTTGTGTAGCCGAGTCGATTGCAATTTCCCATCCTGATGTATGTATGCAGCGACGGCCCCGGGGGCGCTCTGAATACCGTGCACGCTGGTGTGCGCACGCCACGCGCGAGCCAAGTTCAGGCTAGCCGAAGCGAGCGAGCGAGCAAGTTGGTCGCTGCACCGATCGGTTGAGTCGCCATTGCCGCCGGACGTGGCAGCATCGTGGACCGACATCCGTGCGCAACGATCACTTGCTGTGCCGGATGTTCTCGTATTTTTGTATCTCGGCTCTTTGTCTGCGAGCAGATAGTTTGGTTTTGTTTTGATATTAAATTTGTACTGTAATGTAATATTTTCAAATTGATTTATATGTATTGACTATAGGATCATTTAATAAAAAATAAAATTATTATTTTTAATGTAAATTGAGAAATATTATATAAAATGTTTATATATGATGTCAATAATTAGTAAATTAAAGTTTAAAAGTGAATTCATTTAAATCGCAATTAAATTGTGACGTCAAAGTGACGTCGTATCCGTAATGATATTAATGATTAGAGGTGACGCTGTTAAGAAATGTCAAAACATGAAGAATAATAAAAATAAACAATTTATTTGATTTTATTTGATATTTTTCAATCATTTTAATAAAAAACAATTTTTTTTATTTATATTTTAAGATTAAATGTTATTTATGTTGCACAATGTTCATATATCGAAACATAGTCAGTCGAAAAATTCAGTGATTTTGAATGCAAAAAATTTGCTTCTCCTTTGTGAAAAAATTTTACGTTTGTTTCTACACTGTGAAAAATCAGTGGAAATTTATATTATTATAGTAATTTTATATTGTTTTTTAAAATTTAATAATAATGTAACAATTTATAAAATTACAATAAAAATATAGTAAAATTACTATGATTATCAATGTAATATACTGATTTTTTATAGTGTAAGTTTAAGTCGAAATTGTTGTTGTTGAAATAATGATTTTCTATTTTATTTATAATAATAATAATAATAATATTTTTATTTCCATTTAAACCGATACATGGTATGAGAAAAAGTCAATTAAAAAGAAAAATATACGTGAAGCACGGAATTTACATTACAACTAAAAATTAGAACTTGTTACTAAGATAATTCTCAAACTTTTACTGGTTTTTCTCAATGAAAAATTGAAATTTGAAATTATTTTTTAGTTTTTATTCTAATAATATGATTCGATAAATGATTGTAAAAGATTACGGTTTAATAGCTTTATTTAAATTTATAACTGGAATGGGAAGTTAGATATATTTCTTGTATTGTATTGGTGCAGATCACTTTGAGTTCCTAAATTATTTTGTTATTTTACGATTGAACAAAATAACAAATAAATAAATCCATGAAAATTTCAGCATATATTCATTCCTGAAGATGTCTTTACAAGATTTTCGTTTGCAAAGCAAAAATATATTCCTAACGGTCGTGTTTTGTAGTTTAAATACTTCTTTTTTGTAGAAGAAGTGTAACTCCAAAAAATAATACCGTATACAAGAATTGTAAAGAATTTTGACAAGTACAAAGTTTTATTTATGCACTTTTCTTTTGTAGTTACATCTGCTCCACATATTTGATTCTCGCATTTTTCTATTTTCTGTCTAAAAATAAAAATATTATGAAAAATAATGTTACGAGTTCATTGCATCGTCCATATAATAATCAATAAATAAACTGTTACAGATACATTTAAACTTATTGTTTTATTTTAATGCTTAAATGGATCTATAATTTATTGTCGTTGGTTCTTGGGATTGTAAAATGATTGCTGTAGCAACAGTGGCGTAAGCAAAAAAATATTTTAGGGAGGGATAATGTTTTAATTTGCAAAAATAATACTAGTAAATAGTGCAATCAGAAAATGATACAGGGGTGCTAGACACAACAAGTGGGTTGTAAGAAATGGTCGCGGGTGCTGCAGGGGGGCGGCAGCTTCCCAGGTAATAGCGCCATAGGCAATTTTATTAATTTTCAACATCAAACGTACTCAAAAATAAAATATATAAGTAAAATATACAAATATATAATATATTTTATATGTATGGAAAAGCAAATTGTCGCTTTATTTTATTTTTTGCTTGTACGTGAATGCAATTATTTACATTAGAAGATTTTCCCACAAAATTTGCAATACCTTTCGTGTTTCCATAGCCACTAGAGGTAGAGGAACACATATTGTCAATGCCAATAATAAATTATAAACTAAACTATGAAAGTAATCCATCATAAAAATATAAAATTAAATGGTACATATGATATTTTATCAGTCATACATGAAAGTGTATTTCAGTCAACAATAATTATTCACAGGTAATTTTTTTAGTAAATTAACTTAGTGTTTTATTGATTTTGTTTTTTCGAATTTTCGGAAGGGAATTTAGCCCCCTAATCTTTCCCGTGCCTACGCCACTGTATGACAACAACTTCTTATTAAGTCATAATATTCATGCGTCATCCTTATCAATAGCTAATATCCTCTTTAACCCTATACGATTGTATAATATTTATTAAAAATTAATATAGGTGAGTACATATAAATAACATAACATGTGTTTATAGCAAAATTAAATGCAGAACACATAACTGTATTATATTTATTTATTATTCACAACTATCTACTACTATTGATAAATAAAATACAACAAAACTTATTTTATAATTTGTATAATTATAAAAAGATTGACAAGTTATACTAAAAGAATTATTTTATTGATATTTTAAAATTAATATACTTATCGGATTTTATTGATATTATACATTGAATTTAAAGAATTTTTTCGGCTGGTATGCTGTGGTCAATCTATTCTCGTCATAGACGTTTCGTCATACATCGTAGATGGCATCCTCAGTACTTGGTGACTGAATGATAGTTTCTGCTCCTCAATCTGGTATATATACATGTGTCCTCACCATTCTCTACAGGTGCCGTTCCGCTATTGGCCGATTTTTTACAATCGGACTGTACCTTCAGTTTCCGTTATAGATTTTACCACGTCATTGGTTGATTCTGGTTGGTTCATCACATCTACTGTCCTTGATGACGTGAACTGTTTGTTTCGCAGAAATGGTTTCCACGCTGTACTAATCTTTTATGTAAATACTTTTTAAAAGTATTTTATCCCGTTCTGTAATCTGATAGCCTGCTTAGATTTATTGGAGCTTGGCTTTTGGACGCAAAAAAAAGTTTAAATATAAAAATTCCAATCACAATGTAGCTTGTAGTTATAAAGTAAATATAATAATTTAATAAAAGTGTGCTTAGAATTTTATATTACATTTTAATTTAGCAATTTAAACTCAATTTTAGATATAAAGATTAACTAAGATTGCCTGTAACTGTTACTTTTATTCGTAAGATATATCACAGATAAGCTCAAAATATTGATTGAAAACAGTTTTAGACGTTAAAAATTTGATTTTGAATACTAATTATATCTCTACATAACAATTTGAAAATACAGAACACATATATCAACTATAGGGGTAATACCAGTATAAAATTAAAACCATTTGCAAATAATAATAATAACAAAAAACAAAACAAAACACAATCATCGGCTCTAAACACAGCTTCTGTTCGTCATTATTGGTTATCGTATCTATAGTTATTATAAAAATGTTTCAACGTAATTTTCTTGTTCCGCTCGACGAACAAAACAAAAGAAAACGATATGAAAACAGAAAAAAAAAAGCGCTCAAGAGGCGCAGCGTACACTTGATTTTTTTTTACATTTACCAAAGATATTATAACATTCAAATTCGATTGCTTGTCGAGAGATCTAGATATGATACAGATTGCAGATAATGATACCACTCGAATAATGGAAGATGATATAGATAACAATTTCGAGGATATTAAATTTGAAATTAGACTGATGGACTATCGAAACTGGTTTCCACCTTCAGGGTGCTTAGCTACCGATATACGTAGTAAGGTCTAAAAATTTCCAGCCGCAAAGATTGATCAATAACGTCATTATGTGACGATCAGTTTTTGTAATTTTTCAGTAATATATGAGACTAAATGAGTATGTTTAGGATATACTTTGTATTTTGTTAAAAAAAGTACATTATATCAGTTTACTATAATATAATTTTATTATGTTTTGAATGAACAATTTGTGGACTACATTCATATATTTTTGAAATGAAACTTATTTAGCCGTGGATAAAAATAAATGTTTCTACTATACATGTTAATTTATTTAGTATAAGTTGAGTACCTTTGCAGAAAAATTGCTTTAAATCCAAGGTTTTTACTTTAAACTCAAAAGTAAACATGTTTTTGAATTGTAAACTTATGTTTATCTAATAGAAATTAAAATTTTAATAGAAAAAAATTAGTAAATAACAGTATAACTATTTTAAAAGATTTCTATAAAGTTATTTACTATTTAGTTTAGAAACAGAGAATTTTTCTGGAATAAATAAAAATGTAAAATTATTAATAATTTTCAGTTCGAATTTCGTTTTTATTTTTAAACTAAATATTAACAAACTTTATACAATGCTTTGAAAATAGTTTCACTGTTACTTACTATTTTTCTATTAAAATTTTTATTTTCATTATAAGTTTATAGTTCAAAAACAAGTTTAATTTTGGGTTAAAAGTAAAAACCTCGGATTTAAAGTAAAAATTTTCTTAGTGTATCTCTACATATGTATGTCTATATATATGAAGCTTGCTTTTTGTCGTGGACAAGTGTTTTAATATTTAATAAGGATAAGATATTTCAATTTCAATTTTGGGTTTGAGAATATGCAGAACTTTCTATGAAAAATAACTTTTTTTCATAAAATCAATAATAACAAAGTTTTCCATATGTAGTCAACTTACGCGGACACGGTGTATATATATATATATACCGGGTGTCTACTTTTTTTTTGTTACATAGGGAATACAATGCTAAAATTTTCATTTGGTGATAAATTTTCCCCTAATTATTATAGAACAAAAGTACAAATACAAAAGTTGTTTAGAATTCAAAAATGCATCAAATGATGCCAAATTTATCAATATAGGATGTTCCGATCAAGAATTAGAAGCAAATTAAAATTTCCATTTTTGCGCTCTTTACATCAAAGTGCCATGGAAATTAAACAAATAATTTCATTTCTTCTGGAGTTTGAGTTTGACAGATCGTATTTATTTTATTGTTACGTTCTGTATTATTATTATTATTATTATTATTATTATTATTATTATTGAAAATAATGAATAAACTTAATGTAAATGAAAAGCTATTAAGTATAAAAAGTATTAAGTATTTATTATTTATTACAATGAAAGGGTATTTTACTCGGCTGTACACTACGTACTAGCTGTGGTTTTAAATTGTGAATGTCTCCATTATAATTTTAAGTAATTGTTTAATTTATTTATTAACTTCAAGTTATAAAAACAATACATTTGAATTAGATGACTAGCATTATGCCTAATATATTTATTATAATAATTTAAACTTATCCCTGAGGATGCTGTAAGTTGTGCAGTGAAACGTCGGATAAGAGTTTAATAAATAGTAAAAAGCTGAACTCCGTAAAACTTTCTTTATTTATTACAATATTCAATATACCTATAAAACAGAAAAATTCATGAATACAAGATATAGGAGAACAAAAACGAAACTAACAATTTAAATTAAATGTTCAAATAAATCGCCATTAACTGCCAAACAATAACCTAATCTGTTATAAAATTCGTGACGTACAGAGCTTAATTGTGTTTGTGTTATATTATTGCACTCTTCAACAATGGCATTTTTCAAATCAACAAGATTTTTGATATGTCGTTTATAAATTTTCTCCTTCAAATATGGCCATAAAAAGAAATCGCACGGTGCTAAATCGGGCGATCTAGCTGGCCAATTAATTGGACCACCTCTACCAATCCATGAATTTGGAAAACATTGATCCAAATATAATTTAATGTTGCAGCTGTAATGTGCCGGACATCCGTCTTGTTGATACCAGACAACATTATCTTGAGTTGCACACTCTTCTAACTGCGGACCAATATGATTTTGCAACATATCCAAATATTTTTCGTTGTTTAAATTATTTTCAATAAAAAATGGCCCAATTATACACCTGCCAAAAATTCCAGCCCATACATTAACTTTTTCTGGATATTGGGTACGTGTTGCTACCATTAAATGAGGATTTGTTTGGCTCCATATTCTAAAGTTTTGTGTATTAGGTTCGCCGTGTAAAGTAAACGTAGACTCGTCAGTAAAACAAATAGATTTCAAGAAGTTTCTGTCTAAATTGGATTTTTCCATAATAATGTTACTAAATTCGCTTCTAGCCATTTTATCCGCTTCAAATATCTCTTGGTGCGTGGAATATTTATAAGAATGATATTTTTCATTTTTTAGTACCTTATGTATTGTTGAAGGATGCAAATTTAATTCAGCACCAAGTTGACGCACACTAACATTTGGGTTTTCCGTTACACACAAAAGTATATTCAATGTATTTTCTTTAATTGCATTTTGATTTAAATTCTCCTCCTGATCTTCTGCGTTGATTTTTCTACAATTTTTACAACGTTTTAACACACTTCCAGTTTCTTCGAATTGTTTAATTATCCTACGAATAGTCATAGCGGAAGGTATGGGACGGTTTTCAAAGAAAGCGCTGAATAAATCTCTTACTCGTCGTATCGAATTTCCAGTAAAATACCATTTTACGCACTGAACTTTTTCATTTACCTTAAGTTTATTCATTATTTTCAATAATAATGATAATAATACAGAACGTAACAATAAAATAAATACGATCTGTCAAACTCAAACTCCAGAAGAAATGAAATTATTTGTTTAATTTCCATGGCACTTTGATGTAAAGAGCGCAAAAATGGAAATTTTAATTTGCTTCTAATTCTTGATCGGAACATCCTATATTGATAAATTTGGCATCATTTGATGCATTTTTGAATTCTAAACAACTTTTGTATTTGTACTTTTGTTCTATAACAATTAGGGGAAAATTTATCACCAAATGAAAATTTTAGCATTGTATTCCCTATGTAACAAAAAAAAAGTAGACACCCGGTATATATATATATATACTGGGTGTCCCATTTTAATCCGCCACCTGCAATAACTTTAAAATCGTGCATCGGACAAAAAAATGTTTCGGATAAAAAGTAAATGGTTTCGAGGGGGACATCTGATGCAGAGACCCTTGCCCCCTCCGGACCTCCTGGGGGGCGGGAAAGGGGGGCAACTTTGAAATCTTAAATAGAACACCCTATTTTTTATTGTAGATTCTGATAGGCCATTAAAAAGTATATAAATTTTATTTTAAGACTTTTTGTTTATCTTTGATAGATGGCGCTGCAAACAGCATTTTTTTTCTCAGTTTATCAGTTTTTAATTTGAAAAAAAAAGGTGTAACTAAGTACGATATACAAGTTCTTTTCAGTTCTTTGGGAAGAGGGGGGGGGGGGCAAGGGTCACTAAATCAGATATCCCCTCGAAGCCATTAACTTAAAGTTATACCCCTCGAAACCAATAACTTAAAGTTAATGGTTTCGAGGAAGATATTTGATGCAGTGACCCTTGCCCCCCCTCTTCCCAAAGAACTAAAAAAATCTTGAATATCGTACTTAGTTACACTTTTTTTTCAAATTGAAGATTGATAAAATGAGAAAAAAAATGCTGTTTGCAGCGCCATCTATCAAAGATAAAAAAAAAGTCTTAAAATAAAATTTACATACTTTTTAATGGCCTATCAGAATCTACAATACAAAATAGGGTGTTCCATTTAAGATTTCAAAGTTGCCCCCATTTCCCGCCCCTCAGGGGGTCCAGAGGGGGCAAGGGTCCCTGCATCAGATGTCCCCCTCGAAACCATTTACTTTTTATCCGTAACATTTTTTTGTCCGATGCACGATTTTAAAGTTATTGCAGGTGGCGGATTAAAATGGGACACCCAGTATATATATATATATATTTGTTTACCGCATTTAAAAAAAAAACAATTATCAGGCTTGGAACTGTTGGACCTTACCACGTACTAAGAATGCTTTTTTTGACGTTGTTTTGGGTAGGCTCTATATATATATATATACCATTCAAATTAATAGAGTGCGCATACCGCTTATTACGAATGATACATTGGATTATATTATAGTAATTGTGCTCGGGCAACTTTGATGTGCCGCACGTCGTTAGAACTACCGGTTTATGCATAGCCGCGGTTCAACCGATCTGAACTTGATCTGAATTGAACTGAACCAGATCAGTTTATGAGGAATAATATACGTACATTTATTATGCATATTTGAAATATGGATGTATGAATAAGTTAAAGATATATATGTTGTCAGTATAGAAGCTTTATTTATTTCTGTAAAAGAAAAATGATGACTTTTTACTTTTCAGAAAAAATATATGTACTGCATAATGTAATTAATATACATAAACATAAATTAAGTATGTAATATCACATACAGGGTGTAACAGAATAACTATTCCTAATTTTCAGAAATGATAGAGTGCACTTAGAGAAATATTTTTTATTAATAAACTAGTGTCCGGAAATTTCTCGGTGCCAAGATACACTAGATATCGTTGAAAACAATCTTAATCAAAACATCAAAGAGTAGTTAAGTTAAGGAACATTTTATTAGAAATAATAGCGCATTAAACTTTATAAAAATTGTTCGAAGTTACGACTACCATTTTTGATACACAAGTAGTAATCGACTGCCGGGAAAAAAAAAAAAATTCCGGACACTAGTTTATTAATAAAAAATGTTTCTTTATGTGCCCTCTATCATTTCTGAAAATCAGGAATAGTTATTCTGTTACACCCTGTATATCTATTATTCTATTTATATACATGTACACATTATTGTAAATTATATTGATGAATTTTGCTGAAATAATTTACATATGTAATATATTTGACGAATATTTAAATATCTATTTAATCGTAGTGAACTGGAAAAATGTATTGGCATCGCCTGAATTCAAATTCAGGATCTTTTGTTTTCTTGGTAAAAATCCTACTAACTAGGCCACGAGACCACTACGTGCCCAAAAATAACTTTTATCAGTAAAATACAAATATATGATATATTTTATATGTATGGAAAAGCAGTCTGTCGCTTTAATTTTATTTTGTGCTTGTACGTGAATGCAAATACTTACATTAGAAGATTTTCCCACAAAATTTGCAATATTTTTTGTATTTTCATAGCCACTAGGGGTAAAGGAACACAAATTGCCAATGTCAATAATCAATTGCGTTTTATTTCCAGCAGTTTAGTTCAGATGATTTAAAAAACAAAAATTAATTAAGTATATTACAATCTAAACTTGTTGACTTTGAAATTAGTCCATTATGAAATTAAATGGTACATATGATATATTTTTCAGTCGAATATTAAAGTGTATTTCAGCCAACGATAATTATTTAAAAAATGATCAAAACAATGATTTGATTACATCATTAAATTTGTATTTTAAATAATGCGCAAAAAATTTCATATTAAAAGAAAAACATTAAAAAAACTAACACTGAACAAAAAAAAATCTACTTGTAATTGAATATATCTTTTATTAATTTTTATTTGCATATTTTAACATATTATATTAAATTAATATAATATTATTAGTGAAATATTCGATATTATATTTTTCAGACAATATAACATTGTTTTATTATTTTTGTTTCTAATAATTTTGTTTTAAATATTGTATAATTTAAATGAAAATTTTATTCTGATTGCTTATAATGATTTGCTTCAAATATAAGGAGAAAAAAATAATGTGTATACTCTTTAAAATTACAAATTATCAGTAGTTTATATTCAAATTTTATTACCAGAAATTATATTGCAAAGTTGTAAGTAGTATAAATTGAGTCTTGATTTTTTAACTTTATCCCGTTACGTGATTTTAACACCTTGTTTAAATTAATGGTTATATGTTACTAAATGCATTTAACCAATGAGATAGATTGTCTCGACAAAGAAAATTTTATTTTGGGTACAGGAAGTTTATTATTATAGGTATTTTTGAAGATTATACAAAATTAAATTGTAAATTGTAATAAAATTTTATATATTAGTTGCCTTATTGAACCGAGAATACATGAAAAAAATTATTATAACGATACTTTATTTTACAAGTCACAAAATATGATTGTCAAACAAAACAAAAGCATATTAATTTTTTTTACAATGAATGTATATTTTTTATGTTATATAAATAGTTCCTGCACTTGTCTTATTTGTGCCATACCATTTTGGATATATGGCGTAATTGTGTATGTATGTCAGTCGATTTCTTGTTTATTTTTGGTCAGATAGTGTTATTGCTTATTTTGGCAATATTTGGCAATATCTATTTTAACAATTGTAGATATTATAATTTATAATATCCTTACTATAAACAATTCAGTTCAGAAACTTTAAACGTCATTTTCTGGAGAGTAAGGTTTTGTGATATGGAACAAACAAGAAATTAACTAACGATATGCAAATTACTAATGTTAATATATTTTTTAAGTACAATATAAATTATTAAATATTGTTAATGGTAATGGTAAATGATAGGTATCTTTATTAGTCTTTTCAAGCTATTTATAACACTCATATAGTGCTAAACAAACAATTTTATTTTTATATTTAACGGATATCTATTTATGAAATGTAAACAAAGAAAAATTATAATAAACTTGTCTAAAAAGTCGCATTGCATTTCGCTTTTTTTACGAAGTTCTTGGTATATTAATTAGGTTTCTAAAATATAAGATACAGATATCAAGTGCAAATTGTGCCATATCATCGAACGCACAAGCTGTTGGCCTTTGATTAGATTTCTTCATTATGGACACGATTTCCATGAAAGCTGGAGTTATTATCTGATATATACTTTTTACCATCGTCCGTGTATGTTATAAAAAAAAGAAAAGAAACCTACAACGCTATCGTCCGAGAGTTAATGGAAGATTTTATTAATTTTTTCGTCGTGTTGTTGAAGCGAAAGTTTTTATTTAAAATAATATAAAAATGAATTACTTGGATTATTGTTTGTTTATTGGCTTGATGCAAATTAGAATTAAAAAGTTTTATAAAGAATGAAGTGATTACTCAATAAGTTACTGAGAACAAAATCAATCTGATACGGCCGTCTTAGGTGGTCGACTAGGGAGGTAAATTGTGTGCTTCATTTGTTTTAGTTGATCACTCATTTTGTTGATAGAAAAATTGAGTAATCATTTCGTTATACTACAGTAATCGCTGATGATATTGAATATTTTTGCCATTTATCTATTTTTTTTAAAACTTGACTATTTAATAAATTGTTTTTTCCAAAATTTTAAAATAGGTAATTTCTTATATTATAGTTACTATTGTTACTGATAATATTTTAAAACTGTTATAAATTGTTTTTTTATTTTTATTTAATTTTAAATCTTATATGTTATATGAAGTTTAAGTGGGCACTAATTTCAAAATTTAATTTTCTTAATTAGTTTCCGTAATTCCTAATTGGAATATAGGGGTTATATGCTCGAGAATTTGATTATATAGTTTTTTTAACAATTTTTACTTGCATTGTTGATAATACGGGTCGTTAGTTCGTCGTTAGTTAGCAAGGGACCTAGAACTTATAGTAAATTCTGAACCACTCAGTCGCAGCCAATATCAGTTCTGTGGTTCAAGATTTTGATACTGGAAAATATTTTTATTTTAATTCTGGTGTCAGCAGGACGCAAACCACGGATCTTTGCATTCTGAGTATTACGTTGCACTGCCTGTTCAAAATTTAAAAGACACAGATTAAGTAAAATAAAATTTTATTTATAATTTTATGTTTAATTTAATCGATTCATATTAATTTTTCTTTAAAACTTTAAAGTAAAACGATTTTAGGTCGTAGAGTATTAATAAATTATTAGAGTATTATTATTTATTATAGAGTGAGTTTTTTAAAAATAAAAATATTCGTAAAACACATAAAAGTGACATGAGATATTCACCTCCGAAGCTTAAATATGAAATTGTATAAGAATCCGTTCAGCCGAATTTGCTCGTGTCTACAGACAGACAGACGAACATTACGCTAAAAACAGTTAATTTGTGATCTATAAGCCAAATTCGTGCTTATCTCTAAAATTCTCGATATGTCAAATTTGGTATGATTACAATTCCTGACTTATTTTAATTATTTGCAATTATATACGTCTTTAAATCAAGAAATGATTGAATGAATTGTAAATAAATGATTATTCTGGAATTTGATATTAAATACTGACTTATTGCATCATGTTTGATATAAAAAATGTATGGACTATATTTTAGTAAATTTATATGTTAATTTATAATTTTATAGTAAAAATTCAATAATATATTTTTATTTTAATGACATACTTATAATGATGCTTTAGTAATCTAATAGAAAAAAATGTGAGAGTAATAAAATAAAGTAATTTAATAAACCAAATATTCGCTTAATTTATTTATTACAATATTTATTTTCAGATACGAAGAACTTCTAATGGGATCCAAATTTATACGAAAGAATCACCTTCTCTAAACAAAAAGGTAAGTGAAACATAACCGGGTAATATAATTAAAAAATTTAAACTAATTTTCACTGTTTATAATTATGAGTGAGAGTCCTATCAAAGCTCATTGTTTTTATGCGAATTTTTTTGTTTTGTTTCACTATTCCAAAGTCTAGAAGCATCTCAGAGAAGAATAGTAGACATTATGATAGTTTTCATGACTAGTTAAGCATTGTTGATACCGTGTTTATATTATATTATACGATTACTTTCCATTTGGAACCGTATTGTAGGCGTACAGTAATAGTATTTAATTACAATGTAAATGAATTAATTTAAGTGGCACTTATTTTCACTAAACAACCTCGTTCACATGATCTAGTAGTACCACACACACACAAGCGCACTGGGCTTCAGCTATAGTAATGCCATCTATAAGTGTGGTAGAGTATTGTAGTGGGTGTGACTTATGCATATTTAATCGGGAGAATTATTTATCAGTGGAAATAAAGCGAGATTTTTCGTTTGAAATGCAGTTTATTTACATTAATTAACTGTTTTACTGTTTCTTGAATATGGTAATGTTGACAGAACTAGACAACAAAATGAAATTGTATTTTACTTAAAAGGTTAATGTTGGTTTCTTAATGCCGCATATTTGTAATAATTTTTTTAAAAGAAAATTATTTAATATTTAAATGCTGAAATCGCCATTAGTGAACTAATTAAATCATTAGTTAATTTTTAAATTAAGAAAAATATACTGACCTTGCCGGGATACGAACCTGGGATATTTTGTTTTCGCGGCAGTTGCATTATCTACTACGCCACAAGATTGACGACAAGGTAAATACATTTTTCCATGATTGACTGGTCATGATAAACTCATGTTTTAACCCAGACGAATATTTTAAAGAAAATGCTTAAATAATTTATGCAATTTTTACCATCGTAGTATGGCAAACCATAAATAATAGAATTAATAATAATTTTATTTTAAATGAAAGTTAACAGATATAACATACAAATAATTGTAGTTTAATGATATGTTATTTGTTACGTATTCTAAAAATTTAAATATGGGAATATCTCAAATAGTATGTTAGATTTAGATTTCTTGTGGTCGGTATTATATGTTCTGGTTAAGACTAACCGAGCTTACAAATTAACCAGGTATCAAATGTATGGTTAAATTTAATAGGTAGAACATTTAACGTTATCCACTGGGTAATGTAAACGAAATAGGCTCACTTGCGTATGTGTCACATGCGTACAAACATTATTTAGTATCACTTGCGTACAAATAAGGGTCGGCTCAAGCCCAGGTAGTGAAGGTACTAAGGCCGAGTGTCAGATACGTACAGCGATTTTACAAATAATCAAGTTAGTATTTAATTTTAATATTGACCAAGTTTATATTTAGTGGTTTAAATTTAATTTGTGTAGATTAATGGGCAGCGCCGAGTTGTCTCCCAAAATTTGAAATTATACCTAGCCAATCATTTGCGCCAGTCGTCATTTGCGCCGATGAGATAAGCGCCTATATTGAATAATAACATAACTAAACTTTAACTTAACCTACCCTAAGCCAACAGTGGCGCAGATGATAGGGTTTTGTGACGCAAATGATATACCACTATTGACGCAAATGACAACTCGACATTTCCCAAACCTCTGTACGCATCTGACACTCGGCCTAAGTACCTTCACTACCTGGGCTTGAGCCGACCCTTATTTGTACGCAAGTCATACTAATCATGTTTGTACACATCTGACACGTACACAAGTGACACGACACCAATGTAAACAGTACACAACATATAGAAAAATTTGTCTTTTTAATTAAGTATTAAATTCATCAGGAAAAACAATAATAGATTTTACTAACCGTCATAAGGGTAGGTATTGTAATGTTACTACATTTGACATATTGAGATTTTTACAGATAAGCACGAATTAAGTTTATAATAATAATGATGCTCGTCTATCGGTCTGTATGTCTGTCTGCTTGTTGGTTACTGGGCTCATGTAGAGCAAGTTTGGCTGAACGGATTGTTATAAAATTTCATATTAAACTTCTGAGGTGAATATCTCAATTTGATCAACTTTTGGTAAAGATCTGCCAACAGGCAGTGGGAATTCACTGATGTCACTTTTATGTGTTTTACGAATATTTCGCAACAGAGATATATTTCGAAAAAATATATTTAACAAAAGTTGCTAAACAAGTTATAACTAATAACTTTTATATGAAATATTTTTGATACTGCTAAATAATTTTTTATATTTTTATGATATATATGGCATATTTATATCAAGATAGTTTTGTTTTTAATTATCATGAATAAAGTAATTGTTGTTGAACAAAATTTTCCATTCTATAAATTTATTTAATACGATGACGGTCGGTTCTTTGGTGCATACAACAGATTGTTTTTTTGGATAACAATCGGTTATAGTGTTCATTTGGAAAATTCTGATGCTTTTATTTTCATAAATAATGATAAATAGAAAAATAATATGTAATATGTCATTAAAATTTACGTAAAAAGGTTAACGTAAATTTTCTACGATTTTAAGTGAAAGAGTAAATTTCATTTTCAAATATTCTTGTTTGTAAATGAATATTTTTTTTTTGAGAGTTATTGAAAGTAAAAATAATTATAAATCAATACTTAATGTTTGTTCTTCTGGTACATATCACCCTAAAAAACTGATTAATTTAATGAACTAACCGAGAAAGTTAAAAAAAATCAAAAACAAAATACTAAAGTTACAGAACTTTCATTAGTCGCAAGAATTTTAATTTTCTAATTCTTATGATCAAATGCACACACACACACAGAGAGAATCAAATTGATTTCAAATTATAAATATGAACTTTAAAACGCCGTTTCAATTACGTCGCATAGTTTCTCTTATAAATATTATAATTACAAAGAAAAAAAGTTTTCTCATCAGTTAAATGAACTTAGTAATCATTTCGCGAAATGAGTTGCAATTAACGTGGTGCGTTAAGAAAAAATTTCAACGCGTGGTTAGGAGAGAATCTGTGTTAAGCTGGATATGGAAAAGTATATAGAATATATGCATCATGTTTGGTTACTTATCAGCAAAACGATAATTCTTTATTTCCATACTTGTTAATTGACTTATAAGTCTATTAAGGTGTTTTGAAATTTATTTATATTGGTAATTAATTATTGCATTTATTTTTGTCATTGACAGTAAAACAATATCGCAATCATTTTAATTAGTTTTCATAGAATAATTGCAATTATATTTAATGTATAGGCGTTACTAAGTTTTATTTTTAATAAAATATGTATTTTAATTAGATTATTTGCTCAGTGTTATTTTTAGTGTAGACATAATAATAATAATCAAAAAAAACAAACAGTAGTAAACAGGAGCTAAAATTATTCTTAGGAAAATAGTTGAAAATTATTATTATTTATAAAGAGATTTATTATTATTATAAATGAAATACGTAAATTTTATAAACGTTATTGTTTTATGAACATTTGATTAACCACACTTAATATACACATTGGTGTAAGGATATTAGAAGGTAAGAAATAAATTTTTGAAATTATTTTGCATTTTAGAAAATCTAGTAATGTTTTGTAATAGATTTCTAGATATTATGTTCATTGTCCTGATACGTGTTTATTAAAAGTTTTTTAATATTAACTGTTTTATTATTCTATACTTTTATAATTTATCTGTATGTTTATTTGTGTTGCATTTAGTTTTTGTCAGAAATTCAGGAACAGTTTTTCTAATTTAATAAGTTTAGTATTTTTTTAACGTAATTGGTTAATAATAAAACAAAATTTATAAATTAGCAAACATTATTTTTAGATTAATTTTTTGTAGTTTAATTTAAAATAAAAAATAAAGCATTAGTTATTTTGTTACAAAAAATGGTTAATAATTTTTAAATTAAATATAAAAATTGTATTGACGCTGAAAATTTATTATTATGTGAAAGGAAGTAACGTAAATCATTAATAATTTTTAATATTTTTTTCAATAGATAACAAATATGATTCTCACTTAAAATTCACACATTGAAACATTAGTCAAATCAATTATTCAATATTTATTGCAAGATTTAATATCATTCAACACGCGAGTTAAGTTACATGTTGAAAATTTATTCAAAACAACTTTGATATAATACAATTTTTTTATTGCCAAAAAAAACTTATATCTTGTTTTTTTTAAACTTGTGGTTTTATAAATCAATGTTTTACTATAACATGTATAATTTTATTTGAAATGACAGTTAGTGACCACATTAGAATATTTAATTTTCGGATCTTAATTAGTTCGTATTTCGTGACGATTAAATGTTTTTCTTATTTTATTTTTTTTAGTTTAGTTTACTTTAATTTAGATGCGATAAGAAAACGTATCAATCAACGGAATGCAAAGTCATTTACTAGTAAATGAAATCTATTTTTAACTAGTGTACAACTTAGATTTTTGTGTGGTCTGTCGATTAGAAAAATGTGAAGGCGTTACTTGTATGAATAAGTTACAACGAGCTACATTTAACAAAATTGAAGATATTCTGATTTAGTTTGTCGATAAGATATTCAAATTTACAGCTTTAGTTTAACCTAAAAATTAAGTTACGATTTTATAAACCTATAAATCTCTTGACTCTAATTATAAAATAACAAAAAATTGTGATAAATATTAATTTATTCTTGATTGCATTATTTTTTGTCAATAAAAATAGTTTTTCTTTGGATTAATACGTCTAAACCATCCAGATAAATCCGCTATTGCACAATATACATTAGATAATCTTCATGATATAAAATTTGAAGATATACCCATCAATATTAACAGTAGATTGATAGGAGAAGCAATATAAATTTACAAAGAAATAGATAACATCAAACAGTGTGAAGCACTGATTTAAATAAAATTTGACTTTCTTTAATTAATAATTTATAAATTTTATAATCTAGTTACTTGTATTTGTTACCTAGTAACTTGTTTCTATGTTTTGTCTGTTTATTGTATATGTCATTTGTATATTTTTTGTGATGATGATATACGTGAAGTATATCTAAACGTCGAATTTAATTTAAAATTATGCTGAACTTAATTCTAAAGCTGTTTTGTTTTAGTTTTATTGACAACGTGATTTAATAATTCTATATTTTTTGAATACAAGGTTTATTAAAACGTTAGGAACAGTTAGTAATATTTTGAAAAAATGTATTAAAACTACATCAGAAAAATGTCTTTAAACCTCATCATACCTGTTTTAATTTGTAGAAAAATAAAGTCATATAGGCAATAAATATGTGCAACTCATTAAACAGGTACGCGGGTAAATTTTATTTATGTATGCGGTTAAATCGAAGAAATCTCTGAACTCCAATCCAATTATATTCCAATGTTGTCTCTAGAGAGACGCAATCGTACTGTGTGCAAACGTACAGATTGTAATCAATATGTTACAAATGTTTTCCTTCGTGTAATTATTTCGTGGAATCATAAATAACGAGAACTTTCAATTTAACACATTAATTTAATAAGAGTATAATTGCAGTTACGTGTAATTATTATTCGGTTTTAAGAATGCGAACCAGCTAGTTTTCGTTTATGGTTTTTATCTTTATTTATGGGAATTTCTTCACGATCTTGTTTCAAACATACATATACTGAAAATGTCCGCTACATGGACTTCGCTTCGTTTGTAATTAGATGTTTCGTAGAAATTTTAAAATTATTAAGATTTTTCTACTTCTTTTATAATTAAAAACATTGATAATGTACAGGATTTTTTGTAATGAGATGTTTAATAATTTGAGCTCTTTCTCTTTATTTTCTGTAATTGTAATGATAGCATATAAAATTTTGATGCACAGCATAAAGAAAAGTTTAGAATTTTGGTTTTTGGTTAAAGTTTTATTCTGATTTGTTTTCCGGTTTTAATTTAATTTCAGTTCTAGCTTGGTGTCAATTTTATTTCTGTTACAATTTAGTTTGGATTTAGCATGTATTAGTGAGTATTACTATGAGTTATTATTATGTTTTCGTAATGAAAAATTGTGAACGTATAAACAATGGTTGGGTTTCTATAAAACTAAGTTTACATGGAACTGCAAGCAAAGCTGTCTTAACAGCACTATGTGCTCTTGGGCAAACCAGTATGCTGGGATAACCACTCACAGAAATGAAATATAAATTGCTTTGTATTATATAGAATTAATGTAAATGGTAAATATATTATTATTATTATTATTGGTAAGTCAATTGACATACACAGATTAGGAAGGGGTCCCTAGGTCTGTGAGGCCCTCGGGCATGTGCCTAACAGGTCTATGCTTTAAGACGGCACTGACGGTAAGACCAGCACGGAAATGGAAAAACGGAAAATGGAATCGGATTCTGGTTTTGTCGTTTATACCGGCCGATATTGACAGGACGCATGCGCATTTTCATTGAAGAACAGTATAACCAACTCTATGTTTTTGCAATGGCATTAAGTTCAGTCATCTACTTTTTTCATTATATAGGTTAGATGTATATTAAAATCAAAGCTAACTTTATTTGTTTATTATTACGAAAATGGGTATTGATACAATGGGGAAGTTTAGCGTATTTTTTTTATTTCTTTATTTGGTTGGATCTGGCTTAAAAAGTGATGTTTAATCTATCATTTTTCTCGAAGATGCCCAGATTTCCTAAAAAATGCAAAAACAATGTCGTGATGACGTCAGTAATGCCATCGCAAAACTTATGTCAACATCTGAAACAGACGCACATGTATTGCCATGGTTACCGACACAAGCTATTGGCTGGGCGTAACCGAATGACAGTTTCTGTTATTATTTTATATATTTATTTGGGAAAAAATAATTTTACACGCAACTTCAATCACGCTAAACTTCCCCATTGAATTGAATAATACTGAAAACAAAAGAAAAATTAGATGCTGGTGGTCAAATTTCATACAAAATCTAGTAACTTTTTATATTTTTAAAATTACTAAATGTTACTTGGAAAATTTTCTATACTATCTAAATCGATTTGAGAAGTTTACCGGAGGTTATATGTAAACTTAGCTTAATTCTGAGCTAGCATGATCTATACTGAAAGGCTAATAGCATTAATTTTATATGCGTTATCTTTTTACTATTGCTATTCGATCGATGATGACTGATAATTTAGCAGGAGCTGAGTCATTCAGCTATTTAAAAATCAACTGTCACATATCAATTTTGCACATTATTTATTTTAAAAAATGAATGTAAATTTACATTGATAATTATAGTAATTTTACCATATTTCATTTTGTAATTTTTATAAATTATTGTAAATTTATCAAAAAATATCAAATTAGAATTAAAAGTATAGTAAAATTACTGTGATTATCAATGTAAATTTACATTAATTTTTTACAGTGTTGTTATCATGAAATTTTATTAAAATCATATTGTTATAATTAAAATTTTATTGAGTTTTAGTTATAATTAAGTGTTTACTAAAACATGGATTTCTCGATACGAAAATAAAGTTTTACAAATTTACATTTAATTATCTTCAGTCTGGTAAATTTAAAAAAAAAAAACAAAATACATAAACAGTTCTTTGATTTTTAAGCTACAACTTTGTTGCTGCATGTAATATATCTATCTCTTACAGACGAAAAGTTTCTCGCTTAGTGAAAATTTGTCTACATGGTGAAAAAAATGTATTGTTACTATTTTTAATTTATTTTTTTTATAAATGTTTTATTGAATAAGTACTTATGCTAACAATAATCAGAACATTATTTTCTAAATAGAAAATATTTCAATATCTTACATACATACATACATACATACACAATCACGCCATGTACCCAAAAGGGTGTGGCACAAACTCTTTTCATTATTCCGAAATCAGTCGCCTCCAAACATTCCTATCCAAACAAGCAACTTTCGCTTCATCCACATTCATAATTCCTCTCATACATGCTCTTCTATTCCTAGTACTTGGAAACTTTCGCTCACGCAAAACACTCTCAATCATACCACTCCAGCTACTCATCGGACGTCCACGCACACAAATATCATCAAAATCATTCAAATATATCTTTTTAACTAAACGTTCATTAGACATTCGCTCAACATGGCCGAACCATCAATATCTTAATTAGTAAAAAAAAAGATAAGTGGATAAAGTAAAAGAAAATCTATAGCTGAAAAAAAACTGTAATAATTACTAATCAGCTCCTGCTAAGTTAGCAGGTCCTGCTAAAGTTATAAAATTTCAGTCATTGTCTTTACGTTCACAATTTTTTATTAGGAAAACATATGAAAATCGGTGTAATATTTAAGAATATTTATAAAAGTTGTTTATTATTTATGTCATTTATATTATTTTTTTAAAATTTTAATTATTTTAATATATTTAATAAAAATATACACGGAATTTAATTTTAAAGCTTTTTTATTTTAATATAACGAGTTTTGAAATATTTTTTACTATGCTAGTAAGTGGCGCAGCCAGGATTTTGTCTTGGGGGGGGGGGGGGGCAAAGATTTTATCTTGGAGAAGCAAAAAAAAACCAAAAACTAACCAGATTTCCACTTTATCTTACATGAATCGAATAATTAATAGTTGAAAATAATGAATGTTGGCTCAATATTTTGGGGTAAATAATTGTAGCGTTAGAAGTGACTGCTGAATATATGACTAAACGAGTAAAAATTGTGCTAATTTTGCTAGCCTTGGGGGGGCCGAGGCCCGTGCCCCCCCCCTCCTTGGTTGCGCCACTGATGCTAATATACATTTACAGGAAATGTATAAAAATGTAATATAAAATTACATTTGTAAAAATATGTAAAAATAAAAAAAATAAAAAAATTTACAGTAGCAATGTAATAAATACTATAAAGTTATATTTCAAACATAATTAAAATCTATTTATTACTCATAAATAATAATAATGCAGTTCAAAGTTTAATATCACTAGATGTAATTATTTCTAAATAGGAATCGACATGAAATTAATGGGCAGTAAAAGAAATGTATATTTAATTCAGAGCGCAGTGCAGTGTACACAAGGTAAATATTAAATAGATGTTTATGCTGTCATTAGGTTGTATAAATTGAACAGTATTTCTCAGCAATATCATTTGTCACATTTGGATTTAGATTAATTATGGTTGTGTAAACGTAGTGAGCCGTGCCTGAGACATACTGTGCGATTCTGACATGACTGATCATCTTTTAACTATTTCTCTATAGATATTTATTTATTCATTCGTATTCAGGGTGTTTTATTGGACTATTAACTTTCCGTCTTTTTATTAATTGTTTTATGGAAATTACACACGAAGCTTTATATATAATTTAAAATTATAATTTACGAAGGAAATTTATTTTATTTATATATTTATTGTGAGCAATATTTAAATATTTTTTAGAAATTATACCCCTGAATAATGTAACATTGAAATACTACTTATAGATTTTAAAGGTTGTTTTTTATTTTATAGAAACAAATAGTAGTTTATGGAACACATGCTTAAAATAGTACTTTTTATCACGAATGGAAAATTGAATTTCATATAATATTTTTTCTACGACTGTCTAGAATATTTAAAATTAAAAAAATATGTTATTGAAATTTATTTATTAATATCAAAGAAATATTTTTCTTTGTGTAAGATATACCACAATCATTGCATGTACCCAAAAGGCTGTCGCACAAACTCTTTTCATTATCCCGAAATCAGTCTCCTCCAAACATTCCTATCTTATGTATGTAGATTGCACAATGTGAAACTTGTATAAGTTGATAAGCGAAAAACACTAAAAAATCATTATTTTAAATAATAAAAACATTTTGGATTAGAATAAAATGGCTTTAAGTTGTAGTTCTGTATTAATATTTATTAATAATCGACGTTTCGACGTACTCAACGTATATCTTTGTTTTTTCTGATAAAGATGTACGTTGAGTACATAGAAACGTCTATTATTGATAAAAATTAATACATAACTATAACCTAAAGCCGTTTTATTTTAATATATTGAGTTCTGAAAGATTTTTACTATGTTATTTTAAATTTGATTAAAAATTTAACAAATATCTTTTGCAAGTTATGTACCTACCTATCATGTGAAAATAAAATTCGGGAATTGTTCATTTCTTGGCATCTAATAATTTTCTTGTATAGACAAGAACAAAAGTAATTCGCAGTCACAGATACTATGATGTAAATAACTATTATTAAAAATTTAATTAATTTCTTTTTTTATTTTAGTTTTATATGTATATTATATTTCTCTTACAAAGAGTGAGAGTTGTAAGTTTATTATACGTATACGTTAGTCAAGATATTGTTTTGATGTGAACACTTTTTCTTTATTAAAATTTTATTAGAGAAAGGATTTCTTTCTAGATTACAATTACATATATTATAAACAGAAATTGTCTAAATGTATAACTACACTATTATTTGAAAACATTTGTTACAGTGGATTAGCTACAATTTTTATAAGTATGTATTTATTCAATTCAATGTCATTTGCGTAATTTGTCCTGATGGTCCTGATGATGATGTACGTGGAATACGTTGATTATTAATAAAAATTAATACAGAATTATATCCTAAATTCGTTTTATTTTTTAATTTTTAAATGATATTTAAGATAAAATAAATTATATCATATTAACTTTTAATGCAATGCATTGATAAATGAAATTAAATAATACACTAACTATTCCAGTTTTTACTGAATGACTTTTTTTCTTACTGATCTATAATTTAATAATATTTTTACACTTATGACTTTTTTTCCTGGTTATTCTACAGTCCAATTTTATAAAAGTTGATAAAAAAGCGTTTATATTTTTGAAAATCTGGACTTTTACATTTTTTTAAATATTTTATTGGTTTATCTGAAAATCTGGATTTATAATAATATTCCACGTAATTGTTCCGTTATTTTATCAAATTTATTTACATTTTGTTATTATTAATCTATAAGTCTATATATATATATATATATATATATATATATATATATATATACATATATATATATATATATATATATATATATATATATATATATATATATATATATATATATATATATAATATATGTTAATTCATGTAAATGATAAAAATTTGTGAACATAGTTCTTATTTATTATTTTATTGGTTTGTATGTTAGTTGTTGCATCATTACAAGGAGCATAAAAAGGAAAATCGTAACGTATAAGTGCAAAAACTAATTGCATTTACTGATAAATAGATATTTTGTAATTACCTATTATTACTATTGTTTTTTCTGTATTTACGTCTTGTAATATACAATATTATTATAAATTATCACCCATTAATAATATTATATTATAATCAGTTAATATTCAAGGTAAATAATTACAATATTATCAATAAAATACAGTCACACACAAGTCTTTGCAAACAATTAAAAACATTGAAAAATGAGTAACCTTTAGAATATATTAGAATACGTTTATTACGTCTATATCGCTAATTAAAAACCAGCGAATGAAACAAAAGAAACGAAATGAACAATTGCTGATTTTCAATTTTTATCTAGGACTGTACGGCGGCGTTACCTGGTAACACCTGTTTCGTAATTGGTCAAGATGAAAGTCCAAGGAGGTAACCGTGATTCTTATTGGACGAAGGTTTTTTTCTCATACCACGCCTCTTTGGACTTTTGTGGCGTCTTCACGAACAGGTGCTCTTACTCAGTAAAGGTGCGTACGACTTTGTTGCTTAACTTTTGACTAAGTCCATATAAAATTACATTTTTCCCTTTATACGATGTTTGTGAAGAAAATATTCGTTACAAGTTAAAGTATTTGAATACTTTAAAGTATTTCCTGTCTTATACTTACATAGAACTGTAAATATCGTAAATGTCATGCTATATATTGCGCATATTTTAAATTAAAAATTGATAGTGGTAAAGCAAGTAATTTAATAAGTTTTAGCTGCGTATTATTTTGTTTTAATGATATAACTATATTAGTTGATGTAGAATTCATTCAAGTAACTATAATGTTGCACAACTACCGTTAGATTATAGTTTATTTCGTCATAGTTATTGGTCATTAAATTTTATGGAAATCATTTTCAAGGACAAACTAAATTAAAATATAATATTGATTTTGTTGGACTATTTGACAAGTTTGTTGTTGGAAATTATTAAATTGTCAGTGATAGTAATTGAAATAAATTATTTTTGCGAAATTCCTGAAAGATTTAATAACTTTATTACAGTTTATTTTATGCGCGGTATTTAACTGCTATCTACAGTTTTTGTTATTATTTATTTGAAAGTTTTTTTTTTGTATTATTAATGATACGATTTTAATAAAGCTATAAAATGGAATATGCTATAATTATTTAGAATATAAATCAGCTACATGCTTATCATGGAATATAAAATTTGTTTATTAATTTACAAAACAAAAAAATAATATAAGTAGAAAGGAAAAAAGGTATCATTTGTTTTATGTTAGGAATGTAAATGAGTGCAATTTTATTTTTTATTTGATAGGAAACATAATATTAACATAATATGAATAACTATATCTAAAATTTAAAAGCAACATTGTAGAAAATTTTAATTACAAAGTAAAAGTATGTTGAATTTAGTGTTAAAAAAATAACACTATTCTTTGTGCAAATGTTTTTGTGAGAAAAATGACACTATTTTATGTATAAACTACATTTTACAATAATGTCAAAATGTTGGTAACATCAAGCATCAACAAATATATTTTTGTCTTTTTTTCTACATTTGTAAGAATATAACTTAAATTTTGTAATTTTACTCTAATAATTTACGTAATATTAAATTTTTTATGAAAAAATTAAATTCATAGAACATGTAAAATCACATAAATTATTTTATAGTGTATTATGTAATTTTTACACTATTTTGGTGTGTCTCAAACTAGAAAGAGGCAATTTTTATACTATTATATATTTAAGCACAAATGAAATATCTATTTTTAAAAGTTTAAGCTTTCTTAAGCTTCAAGCAGGTCTTTAATTTTAGATTTTCAGAATTTTTTTTTAATTGATCTTAAAATCTTACACTGAAAAAAATCGAAAATTTCAAAGACAATTTTTAGATTATATATACATATAGATTACATCGATTTTTTCACTGTAGTTTTCGCAATTCATTATTTTGTGTGTAAATTAAATATGAATTATTATTAAAATAATGTTTTTTTTTATTAATATTTAACAAATGAATTGATATGAACAATTTTTTAAACAATATATTAATTAGATATTTCTATTTAAATTATTCATTTACATAATTTTATAAATTTTATTGTAATGTATTTCTGCAGATGTGGAAAATATTTTGCAAAATTACATTTAATAATTAATATTACATTTTTTCTTTAAACTTTACGTCTATTAAAAAAAAATAAATTGCATTAACTACAGTGTGTGTGTGTGTTAAAAACAATAAAAAAATATTTTAATTAAGTTTCTGTTAAATGGTATTCACTACACAATCATACATGACATTAATTAATCATTTAATCTACACGATGCGTAACATAATTTAAAATAAAATAATAATTAGCGAACGCGAGTTCAAATCGGCGAACTCTTGTTTTTGTGTCTCCTTACACTTGTTGCTCTCTACCTGTTGCACTTAAGTTTCTCTGACTGTACGAGGCGTATCGCCTGCAATCCAAAGTCAAAGACGTAGGAAGAGTGAGACGATAAAACACTGGCACCTGACCACGTGCAATCCGTTCGTAGAGTGGGGGGATATACGCAGAGCGGACGCTACGGCACAGGTAGCTCTGGCTGGCACTACACTCGCCCATCCGCGCTCCGTACAGGGTCAATGCTAACTCAGTGCCGCAACGGCAAGGCTGCCGCGATCAACTCGAGATCTAATTTCATCTGTTTCACAATTTACCTACGTTTTACTATTTAGTTCTATCGGTTTTCGTTTGTGCGGTGATTTAGAAATTTTGCAAAGTGTTTGTTGTCTGATCGCACGTTGTAGTCTCCGTGAATTATCTGTGACAGTGGACTTCATTTGATCTAATTTTAGTGTGACAGTTTTTCTCAAGGTTTTTCCACGATAAATAAACACTTAAATGAACTTGGACGGCTTAATTATAAACTAATTTTAATAATAAATAATTTGTGACAAATAATTGTTAAGTGTCAACAGTTTGTTTACGTTGGACTGCAATAAGTAATCAATTGTTTTTTTTTCAATGGACTTGTTTTGAATTGAACTACATGTAAATAAAAGTGATTTTATAATAATTACGAAATAATTTTTAATATATCATAATCTAAAATTCTAAGTGTCAAACTGGACTTTAAATGGACTATAGATAATAGTGAATATTGGACATTTATTGGCAATCTACTTGTGTCAAAAATGAAACAAACATGACTTATACAACACGAAAGAAACTGTCAATTGTTTCGTTGAAACTATAATTGTTTATATACAAAAACAAAGTTTATTTCTACAAATATTACACTTGTTTACACTTGCACTGAACAAATTTTTATTACATTTATATATTTACAAGGCATCTCTGTGTGCTCTCAATTGTTATAAATACTAAACTTGCAAAAGTGCCAAAAATGGAGACGTGTGTACTAATTCCGCAAGAATTTAGTTTATGCGTGCGTGACGCTCTTCCGGGCAGTCGTCGCGGCGCTGAACCGGAAGTTTCAGTATTTTCCAATAGTCGTATCGCGCAGGGAACGCTTTGTTATCCCTTTCAAGGAACAATTCGGCTGGACAAGTTGGAGGTCTATGGACAATTGGAGGATGATGATGTAAGTTATTTCTTGGTTCGAACTTTAAAAGTGGATCAGTTTGCTTTGGAAATTTACATGGTTTTGAAATTTAAAATTATATGTTACATTTGTAAAAATGAGTTAGCCGAAGAACTGAGTTGAAGTATTTTTTAAATAACTTCTCAAATATAATACAAAAATATCTTTCGATAAATAATTAATTTGGAATTTATTTATTAAAGCTACTGTATAAAAATTGTACAAGTATTAGATTGTGTATAGTTATAGTAATATTCGTTACGTAATTTTTCAACAAATATAATTTTATTGCCACTTATTTTTTTTAATTTCCTAGTTAGAATATAATTTTAAATATTTTATAAAACATATACTATAATTTGTATTTCCATTTTGTAAACATAACAAGATAGAAAATCATATTATAATTACATATAATTTTACATATAAACGAATTAAGCCTATATGTATATACATACATACATATATGTATAATACGAGTGAATTAATGTTTGAGAAACTGAATATGTACTGAACTTGACATATTTAAAAGTAAATATTAACATTTCTTGTATAATGTATTTATGCACTCGTATATCTTTATATGGTCGCTAAACTTATTAATTTTTTTCTTTTATTTTTTGTTAAAAACATTTTAAAAATAATTAGTTTATATAATTGCTAAAAATAAAAGAATAATGTTTTAGTTAGTTCAAATAAAAAAAGTATAATTTTAATCTCAGGAAGGAGATCACTTTTATAATCTGGTGTACAAATTAATTAAAATCTTTGTAAAAATCTTCTAAAATCCTTTAAAATCGTAGTAAAATCTTTTCAAATCATGATAAAATTCAATTAAGGATTTTCTTAAAATTGTGTAAATCTCAGTTTTAGAAAAACAAAAAATTACTACAATCTGAACAATCATTCTTAAAATTTGTACAATCTGGTGTTCAAAATTTGACCAACTGGTTTTCTCTTTGATTTTAATAATAATAATATTAAACTTGGTCCATTTTTGATAGTTTCAAATATATTTTAAATTATAAGAAACCGGTCTAAAATAAAAATAATTGAGGTAGTAATTTAAATATATGAAAAACAAAATATACCGATAAAAGAGGTGTTAGTAAGCAATAAAAATTTATGATATTTGATTAGGAAATTATAAACAATCTATAGGCAATATACAGAACGAAAATATTCCTATGAAATATAAATAGCATCAATCAGTGGAATATAAATAAACTAAAAATCCCCACCCACCTGTAACGTGTTACCAACCTGACAAACTAAATCTTCATCGAGTTATAAATGTCATTACGACACTTAAATCACAATCAAGTTGGCCGGTTCTTACCTATAGATTGAAAGAAAAAGAAATGGGACCAATTATTGTTCCCAGTAGAATCATAAAATATCTTTCATTCATCAGCATTGACTTGTATACAATCCGATTGCGAAAAAGTAAAAAAAAAGAGGAGAGACGTACAAATTTTAGGCTTGTAGATTTGTAATCATAGAAGGCTGCGACAGAAACCGGAGTCATTTGTTTGCATTCAATAAATATGATATAATTGACATGGTAAAGACGATTCAGCGAGAATTATTGCTTGTAAATTCGATTCGGGATGTCGTAAAAGTCTTCATATAGATGCGAATGTAGTGTCTCAAGCAGGTTTTTATTATTGATCTGATACGAATCTGTTATTTACTTTGGTGAAATAAATAAATAAAAATAAAAAAAATATTGAAAAGTGGGACAGGAATATGTAACTATTATTTAAAATGATTTTTTGTGTAAAATATTTGTGGTTTTTTAAATTAATTTGTTTTTATTTTAACCGATGTTTCGTATTAATGGAAGTAGCAAAAAAAATCTGATGTAACTAATACATAATTTTTTTACTATTTGGGAAATATTTGACAAAAATAATTATATTGACTGTTTCGAATGTTTTTTTGTAATCAATCAATATTTTTTTATCTAGATTAGGAATGACAATAAATTAGTAAAAACAGTAATATTTTTGATTGTATAAAAATTTCAGTAACATATTATTTAATTTAGCTTGTATATATAATATATATATATAGATTCTAATTTTTGATTCTTAGAATTTAAGATATTTTCAGAAATTTTTATGTACAACTCATAATTTATACAGTTTGTGAACTGTTTGTATATATTAAATTTTGATTAATTCTGGAAATTTTTGGTAAATCTTGGAACATTTTGCATGTAAACATAATAAAAAGTTTTTTAGAACTTATTACATTAAAATAAAAAGCTTTAAGATTAAGTTCTTAAGTTTAATTAAAAATTGACGTTTCTATTTACTCTACGTATATCATCTTCTGGAAAAATATTTACAATTTACAAATATTTGGATATTTTTCGTGACGATGATATACGTATAGTATAATGAAACATCGATTTTTAATTAAAATTTATATGGAATTTAATACTAAAGCTTTTTATTTTAATATAATGAGTTCTAAAAGATTTTTAACTATGTTAATATTATATTGTTTACTTTATTTTATATTTTATGTTAAACTAACTTTAAATATGATTTTAAAATAAGAAATAAATTTGAAATATTAATTTATGTTCTAGAAAAGAGAATATTAAAATGTATACAATTTAAGTCACATTTTATACAAATTGTTATTAGTATAATTTTTGTACGGCTTAAATTATTTAAAGGAGATAATAAACATAATATTACAGTTTCATCAATATAAAACATTTGAAACTTCAATTTATTTTATAGATTTATAAATTTATACATTTTATATGGTTCCAATAAAAATGCAACATTTTTTGTTTTAACACTATATTAATAAAATTTTTAACTAGTTATTACAAAATTAAATGCGGGCATACAGGGTCATTCGAAAACAATAAAATTTTTGCGATGAAATGATCGGAAAATATTTCTTTCGATATAAATTTGTCCACCGCTGAAATTTGTGCGGCATAAAATTTATTTTCTTGCGCTATTAAGATTTTATATCCGAGCGAATAGCATTTAATGAGTAAATATCAAATATTTATTATACCGGTTGTTCAGTTATACACGCGTAGTATATAAAATCAGCAATTGCCTTTGCGATTCTGCTGTTAATCGCTGATTGGACGATATGATATCTTGTAATTTCTTGAATCGAAACTATCAACCAGCCCCGCTTTACATGTTAATTCCCGATCATACTGTATATAGACGTATAAGGTGATCAAATATGACTATATACAGATTTCTGATGTTCAAAATTTGTGTATTGGAATTTTATAGTCAATTTTTAAGATAAACACTTTGTTGCTTGGCATTTGTTTACATAATGAAGAAATTGATTATAAAATTAAAGCCTTCTTTTCGGAAAATTGTCTTCAAATTGACGTCACGAAAAAATATAATAATATTTATTTTCGTTTAATTATATTATGAAACTTATTTATGTATTAACTTTTTGTTTTGTTTTCAACTAATGACGAAGTTAAATAAATTGAAAATTATAATAGAATTGTTATCGATTTTTTTTTTATAAATTGACGTCAAAATTGCATTAATTCTTTTAAATCGATTGATTCTATTATATTACACTTCAAAAAAAATTTCCCTAAATTTTCCATGTTTATAATTTTTCGTATGCTTCACTATACAATTTTCTATACAAAATTATATATATAGAAAATATACAAAACTAATACGTTTTACACAATATACCGGGTGACCCATTTTATTAAATCCACTGGAATATCTCGACAAATATGTGTCGTATAAAAAAATGTTCCAAATAAAAGTTTAATGGTTTTGAAGGGGCCATTTGATCCTGTCAAATTTTCAACACCCAAAATTGCAAATTTATCAATAATAATATTTTTTACTTCAACTAAATATGAAATTTAAAAAAAATATAATTATGAATTGATGATAATAAATAACCAAAATAATCTAATATGCGCATTCAGTATCGCGTCGAAAATCCATGTAAAATAGGACGTGTTCTAATTCATACATTTTTCTATATAGACTGTCAAGGATAAATTGAGCATGCGCGTGTATAAAATATTCTGTACTGATTTCTATATAGAATCGAATATTTGACCGTGTAATACAGAAAATATTGTTTATATAGAAAACTATACATTTTTTGTATATAAAATGCATTATATAAAGCCAGCATTAGCTTCGCATGCATTTTTGTATGTATAAAATTTATTTAAAGTATTATTAAATTCTATTAAATAGTATGTTATTCAACGAGCGCGTTATGATGGTTATACTTCACAAAAATGAGGTAAATCATCTGAGTAAATTATGGCCACAACATGCAAGTAGCTTTCTATACTTTTTCTACCACTCTTCAATAAATTTTCGGTGTCACTTGAATAATATTTCAAAATAATGATAATTAAATACTTGTGACATTATTATATTAAAAACAGCGCCGTTTCAGTTTTTTGAAATAAATAAACGTTACATTCTTTTCGCTGATGTGTTGAGGTTAGACGACAATTTACTTACTTATTTGCAAACAATTTCTGCATAAAACTATCAAAATGAATAAACCTGAAGTTAAAACTATTACATTAAAACACATATATTTGAAGTTATAACTTTAAAAACAAAATTTTTGCACTACATGCACATTTAAATTTGACAGCATCAAAACATGTTGGAAATTCGTTCAGATGTCAAAGACAGCTGATTGGGATATATTTATCCTCGCGCAAGTACTTAATTGTACGAGATTCTATCAACAACACTGTATCCTTATAACGGCGGCAATTTACGGGTCATGTATTTTACAACTGTGTGTATTTTTAAAGTGTGATTATAGTTAAATACTTTGCATTAAGATTTTATGATTTTTATATTATAAATGTATTATTCAACATGGTACGAAAATATATTTGTATTACTAAAATTGAATCACAATTTTTCAATCGTTTTGTAACTAAAATATACACCATCAAAAAAAATTGCTCTTATCTGTATTAAAATTTTTATTGTTTAAACTATTTTTAAAATCTGTTGCTTAGTTTTAAAATAATAATAAAATAAATTGAAATTAAACAAATTTTTAGGTTTTATCTGGAATTATGACGTGGATAACTTGTTATAAAAACGTAATTTATATAAACTATTTTTGTTTACAATTCTTGTGATGGTATACCAAATTTGTTTACTCAGAAACTTTAACTCATACACTGTTATTATGTTGTTGTAATTTTTTTTTATGTACCCATGTGGTTATAATATGATAATCTTGTATAAAATTATATATTTTGTTCGCTACCAGCGTATGACATTAAATTTTTATAAGATAATTTATGGCTGCAAATAATGTATAAAAATATAATAGATACATATCAATTAATAATTTAAGATCGGCGTTTTTTTTTAATATATAATTTTATACTTATTTTCAGAAGTGAAATTAAGTCTTTATGAGTGTGTATATTAACATTTTTATTGAATTTCATATAGGGAATACATTAATTTGAAAGTCAAATTTGAAACTAAGAGTTTACTAGCTTCAATTTAATAGTTAATATGGCCTTAAAGTTGTTCGAATTAAACTGTTTAGATCTAGATATGGTGATTTATAAAGATTTATTCGGAATTAACAGCCGTACTCAAAATGTTTATCTACATTTTTGAAAATTTTCTTGTTAGAAGATTTTTATGTATATTTTTAATCATGTCAACACTTATATGATATTGAATTACGTTCTCAAAATAATGTAATATGTTAATTTAAAAACAAAAAATGTAAATATTATGTTACTCTTTTGTATAATGATTTTCAAGTATTATTTTTAATAATCTAATTTTATCTAAAACATACCAATTTTTTACTTACAGTTTATAATGGGTTGTTAATTATGCAGATTGTCAGCACGGTAGTCGAGCGTATTAAAGTGCTAGGTACTATCGAATATAATACTAGATTCGATGGTTCGAACTCGTTGACCGGCTATTTCTGTTTGTCGTAAAATTTAAAAAAAATGACGCAAGGTCAGGCATTAATTAAACAGAAACAGAATGTCGTCGTTGCTCTACTCTATGCGAACGCACGACTTGCAGTTTCGAACGGAATCTAAATGAATGATCACGGAACAATTACTTTGTACTTGCGGTCAAGGTTCTTTTAGGACCGTTGCACCAAATATGATGATGAATTATATAGATTAATGTTCTGAAAATACGAGATAAATACTTGATATTGTCTCGAAAAATCAGTAACTAACGACACGAGATTTAAAATAAAACGAGTTCAAATCGAGACGATGTTGGAAAATAACAAAATAAGATTAGATGGCACAACAAAATCTAGTTTTATTTTTTAATTTAAAAATTACTATAACCAATTAGACTTACGCCTAGGATACGGCAATATTTAATGATCATTAAGCTACATTCACACTCCAATTTTAGCAGTAGTATAGCTGCCACTGTTACTGTTACTGCTACAATCGCAGTGGCTAATGTAGCTTAATGATCTTTAAATTTTACTGTATGTCTCAGGAATAATGGTCGGTTTTATAATAAATGCTAGAGTCGACTTTAAATCGAAAAAAAGTTTACAAAAAAGCATTCATTATATTATTGACAGCACATATAATTGTGCCAGCAGAATTTAAAACCTTTAGTTAAATTGTTTATTATAAAAGCGGACGTTAGTGAGATTGTCATAAAACAGATATTTGTTTCAAAATTGAATATTTTTGAATACAATATAGTTTAGTACGAGAGGATTTTGAAACTACTAATTCAGATATAGCGACGTTACAAGCAGCCGTAGACCAGTGGTAGCGTGGTGACTCAAGGTCCCGGCTTCACGCTGTGCCAACACCAGAAATTAAATTAAATATTATTTCTGGTATTAAAATCTTGTACCATTGAACTGATATCAGCTGGATCTGAGTGGTTCGGAATCCACAATAACCTGTAGGTTCCTTGCTTGGCTGTGGGCTAACAACCCGCATCATTGATAATGCAAGAAAAAATTGTTAAGAAACTATATGTTCAGCGAGCATTTAGCCCCTATGTTCTATCTAGGAATTAGGGGAACTGATGATAAATTTAGATATAGTCCATATTAGTACAATTTTAATTTCATATATTTAACAATAATAATATAAATTAATAGTTAACAATTTATTTGTTTATACTGTAAGTGTAAATGGAAAACTGATTACTGACCTGCAAGTGACCTAAACCTTGTAATTGGTTACGAATGATTTGACACCGTCTTGAATAATTATAAATTTATATTGCATTTAGCAAATGCAATAGTAATAGTTTCAATGTTGCAGGTGCAACATTATAAGGTCATTAGAATTACGATAGAGTTCAATTTTATTAACTTTCTTAAGTGTTTACTGATATTTCATGTTGCATTACTTGTTGTAAATGATATATAAATATTCTAGTTTCGATCAAAATAAATTGTATCTACATAAAAATTGATTTTCTATATAGAATAGTTAATATATTTTGTGGTATATCAATAATTTTATTTAAAACTATTTGTACTAGAATTTAAATTAAATAAATGAAATTTATTAATAATTATAAATTTAGGTCATTAACCTAAAGAGGTGGTTAATCTATAATTATTACTGTTATACGAAGTATCTTTTAAATTAAAATTATAAACATAATAAATATGACGAAATTTTGGATTTATATTCTACAAGAAAATATAAACAATTGTTTTAAATAACATTTTTATTAATTTTTTTTTATATTTTATTATTTTTAATTATTATAAAATTTTAAATATAGGTTGTATATATATATATATATATATATATATATATATATATATATATATATATATATATATCAAGTTAATTTTTGGTGAATTCGATAATTATCACATTTATCACATATTATAAAGGAGGTATTGTAATTATACCAAATTTGACATATCAAGATTTTTACAGATAAACACGTATTAGGTATAATAATAGTAACACGAAACAACTGTTTTAGCGGTCTGTGGACACGTGTAGAGTAACGAATTTTTATAAAATTTCATGCTTTAGAGGTGAATATCTCAAATTGATCAACTTTTGGTAAAGATCACACTTTTATGTGTTTTACAAATATTTCGCAAAAGAGATATACTTCGAAAAAAATATTTAACAGAAGTTGCCAAACAAGTTATAACTAACAACTTTTATTTGTAACATTTTTCGATACGACTAAATATTTTTTTTTATAATTTTTAATATTTTTATAGTATGTATATAACTTTGTAAATAGGTGGTATATTTATGTCAAAACATTTTGTTTTTAGTTATCTTGACTACAGTAGTTGTTGTTATACAAATTTGTCTATTCCATAAAATTTAATACGATGATGGTCGGTTCTGTAATGGCCAGATTTTTTTATTTGTCTTCTTGTAATACTCGTACCTATCGGACAACACACTCTATTTATTAATTGTTTTTTAAATAAATTAACTAAATAATAATAATAAGTTAAAATTTAACTCGAGTCAATAAAACAAAAGTGGAAATGTTACTTTAACTCAAATTTAAATTTTAAATCCATCCCTGCAGATGATTTACTTAATTCGGTATTTAACAACGAGCTTAATTTAACTCTTCATTTTGAAACAGATTTTGTTAAATTTAATTTCGAGTTAATCATATTAACTCAAGTTAAATTTTAACTTCCATTGAAACCTGGAGTTATATGATAAATATTTCTAAACTTCTGTATACAATATTATTTAAAATAACTGTATATATATATATATAAAATGAATTTTTTTTAGTATTTGATAACAGCTGTCAAACTTATATACAAACATTTAATCGTCAATATATATTCGCACATAATATTAACTGTTTATTCGTAAAATATTTCTAAAAAGTATTTTAAGCAAATTAACAATTACACATATAATTTATCATCCAATCTATAAATACAAACATCTAACAAAGTTTAACGTGCCCGAAGGCAATACACTAACAAACTAAATAAATTTATAAACGCTAAGTAAGTGAACGGGGCCTGGCAGTGGTCACAAATAAACAGCCCGTGATAAAGTGAAGAAATCATTTGCTGAATCGTAAAAATGCGAAACAAATAAGCCAATAAGCGGCCGAATGGAAAAAAATAACAGCCCGTCGCTGAAAAAAAACGCAATAATCACTAGTAGGCAAGCGCTTTTAATATTGGCAGGGCATTTTACCGTTAACACGTAATGCTCGCCTGCCGGTGATATTAAATATACAGTTTACCTTACAATAATTTAACTCTTTTCATGTTTGATACCACCTATATATAGGTGTCTATACCTTTACTTTTCTTTCTATGCTTCGTCTATCCGTGTAGAGTTGAAAGCTTCAGGCGAAAATCATAAGCATTATGTCTTTGGTTTGCTGTAACACTTTTCATATGTATTGTGTTGTTTCGTTAGTGATTTTTTTAGCTCGGTTTGGGTGTTGGTTTTTTCCTGCTTAATTGACAGATAAAATTTAGTACAATATTGTTCTACAAAGAATACATACACTATCTTTTGATTTTTGTACAATAAGTTTCAGATTTGAGGTTCCTTATATAATTGTAAGTGGGAGGTTCGACTCTTTTATGCTGTATGTTCTAATTATAGCTCGTAATAGCATATTTGAATGTGGATGAAGATAGTAATGTTTGAAGGAAACTAATATCAGTATTGTGGAAAGAGTTTGTATGATACCCTTTTGGGTACGTGGCGTGATTGTGTATGCATGTATTATTTGTTAGTTTAATTGTGTTTATTTTTACAATTAAATAAAATGGTAATTATAGTATAGCTGAGTAATTAAGAACTATATGATATAAATTTCTTGCACATATAGCTTTATATTTTTCGTAGGAATTACGGGAACTAATAATTGTGTTTTAGTTATATCTGTCGTTATTGAAATCTTGAATACTAGAACAGGTAAGAGGTGCAACTTAAAATAATTAGCAACTTGTTTAACATATTTCCAAATTTGTAAATTAAAGGGTGATTGAAAATATATTTGTTTTAAAATTGAGAAAATATAACTGTATTCAATTATTTTTTTATTTAAAAAATATGTAACATTTTTAATTTAAATATTGTTATTTAATAATAATTATGAATATATAAAAAGAACTGCAAATAACAATATTAACAAAATTTAATAAATGTTAGTACATGTATCTAAATTAAATAATTTGTAATTTAATAAATGAAAAATAAAAATAGCTGGAAAATGACATTTTTTGTTTTGTTTTGTTTTTTATTTTTATCTGTTCACAAAGTTATTATAATCAATTTTGGAGTTTATTAATTTATTATACATATATGACAACAGTAAAATAATATGTTTTAATTAAATGATATATATATATATATATATATATATATATATATATATATACATATATATATATATATATATATATATATATATATATATATATATACAGGGTGTTTCACAACTTAGAGCAAAAAATTAAAGGGTATATTCTGTACGACGTGCTGATCATGAAACAAAAAGAATTTTTTTAAAATTCGCAAAGTAAAGGGTAGTTTACTTGAAGTAGACATTTTTTGAACCACTGGAGTAGCATACGTCATAGAAAGAAATATTAAATGAAATTAATTATCAAAGAAACATTATGTAATGTTAGTTTTATTTAGAGACAATAATTGTTTTGAATACAAAATAATTTATAATATTAATGCATTGTATTATTTAATATCAAGATAATTTGGAAAATAACATACCTGAAGCGCAAAACTACAAATACTGTTCAAAATTTGCACCATTCATCCCTACACACATTGCAGCACGTTGAATTAATGACCTAGTACAGTCTTGACACGAATTTTGTTCTCGTATTATTTCTGCTGAATTTTCTATTCTCTGCCTAAGTTCTTCTTCGTTTTCCGGCGCATTTTGGTTGTCGTAGACGAGGGATTTAAAATGACCCCAAAAATAAAAATCCAGCGGATTTAGGTCAGGGGATCTAGCAGGCCAAGCTACAGGTCCACCGCGACCAATCCACCTGTCCTCAAACACTTGGTTTAAATGTTCTCTTACATTTAGAGCATAGTGTGATGGCGCACCATCGTGCTGAAACCATGTCTGCTGACGCACATTTAAAGGCACATTTTTAAGAAGTTCTGGCAAAGTATTTTGTAAAAACAATAAATAATTAGCTCCAGTCATCCGATTTGGTGGATTTACTTGACTCCCATAATGAGAGTTATGATAGTTATGAACTCCCTCCCTCGTAAAAGTAGCCTCATCAGAAAATATGATGTACGAGGGGAAATTCGGATTTTCAGTGTGTTTTTGTAAAAGCCAGTTGCAAAATCGTACTCTAAATTGATAGTCAGGTTCTGTTAGCCCTTGTACCCGTTGAAAATGGAATGGGTGGTAATTTTGATCTCTTAAAATTCGCCATACTAAACTATGTGATACTGCTAATTGTTGAGACGCTCTTCGGGTACTAATAGTTGGTTCAGCATGTACAGCATCTAAGATATCATTAACCATATTGTCGTGTTGATGCTGGCGGCCACCACCTCTCCCACGATTAGGTTGCACATATCCTGTGTCTCGAAGGCGCTGGACTATCCTCACAAACGAACGGGGAGTGGGTAATCGGCGTAAAGGATAACGTTCAGCATACAGACGTCGTGCCAATAACGAATTTTGCCGTGCTTCGCCATAAATTAACATCATGTCCACTAATTCACTGTTACTAAATGCATTCATTTTAACAAAAACTACACTACACTGCTATTCACTGTAAAATGAGAACAGTGCACCAGCAAAGATAATAATAATTAACAGCAATGTCGACGAAAGACTACCTACCCACTACCTATCAAATTAAATTAAATTATTAATTAAACTATTACACATTTTATTAGTATTAGATATTACGTATACAATTACTTTCATTGTAGACGATTTGAAAACAATTATTAAAAATAACTATCGACCAGTGGCAAAAAAAATGTTTGCTTGAAATACGATGCAATTTTTTTTGCAAATTTTAAAAAAATTCTTTTTGTTTCATGATCAGCACGTCGTACAGAATATACCTTTTAATTTTTTGCTCTAAGTTGTGAAACACCCTGTATACATATATATATATATATATATATATACATATATATATATATATATAATATATATATATATATATATATATATATATATATATATATATATATATATTGCCATGATACTTCTATGCAATTAACAAAAAAAATATATAAACTGTTATTGCTGTGCTTTATACATTTGTTATTTATTATGAAGAGACAACATGTTTTTTTACATCCACATTTCTTACATTACAATAATATTTTAAAAGAATAATTAAATTTAAGATGAAACTATAAATATGTATCCCAGAAGCCGGATTCTTTTCCAAAACTATCAATTTCTCGTGACACACGATCATTATTTATAACTCCGGGTTAAAAATACCGCATCTGTCTTCCATATTTATTAATTGATGCAATAAATGAAATTCTCTAAACGTATATAATAAGGATTCTTTCGCTAGTTTTTATACGTTTCGCGTAATGAGTGCAGAAATTCTTTACTGATTATTAGTGCCGGTTAATCGTTATGGATTTCCAACTATACATACATGCATGTGTGATGTATGAAATAAATACTCGTTTTACTGAAACGACATATGGAAAATGATATGTATGATACTTAGAAATAGAATTGAAAAAATTAATTAGATTAGAAAAAAGAGTATAAATTATGTTTGATTTTTAATGTCCCGCTTTTAAGACATCATCGTTTGATACTGTTCGTCAAATATTTGACAGTAATGCATTTTTATTTATAAAATATACAGTTTTGATCTTTTTTATTGTGTATAATTTTAGATTAGTTAGAGTTGGTTGCATAACACATTGTTGAAGGTTTTATAGCTCTCTGTCTCTCATTAACTTGCTATCTGACTAGTTAGTGAGATGCTTCAAATAGTTGACAATCTAATTGCCTAGTTAACTCACTGATTCATGCAACTGGCACTTGATTTTTTCAAGTAAAGTAAAAGTACAGATTATCTCAAAGTCCTTTTTTTTTCTTTTTAAAATATATATATCAATTTTAGATATTTTGATGTCTATTGATAGCTTTGTAAATTTTTTGATCATATAATTTTTCAATTATTTTTATTACTACGGTAATGTTTTTAATTGTAAAACAAAACATATAAATTATATTATTATTTTATTTGAAAGACAATGTATGATATTTATGCTGAGTTTAAGGAGACTGCCTCTGTTTTTGCAGGAAAAGTTCAAACTCAAAAAACATCTGAAAAGAATTTTTCTATACTTTAAAATACTTACAATTTGAGTCAAATCAAGTTTATTAGCATAGGTTTTTCAGAACTTAATATTAGTAAAATTTTAATTTTAAAATACTACTGCCATTCTCAAAATAATTAAGATAATCAAATATTTTGAAATATTTTTGCGATGCCAAATTCATTTTTTTCAAATTTATTAAATACACTAATTGTAAATTAAAGTATTTTAAAAACTCAAACAATTTATTTGTTGGAAAAAATATACAAAAAGTTACGGACTGATATTCAAATTACCAGAATTGAATAGAATTCTGTAAAGAACAAAAATAATATTAGCTTTTAAAAAAGTAATAAATAGTTATCGATAATTTGACATACCTTATTGGCTTAATAATCATCAACAAACTTATTTATTAGAATTATGACAGAATACGCATATTTTATACTGATTTATTGATAATTTAACCGTAGCAAAAGCCAACTAGATTTGAACAATAAAATACACAATTAGTTGGCTATCGACACAGGCTAATCGAACGCTTTCTCGCTACATATTTTGTTAACTGTTTTTATTAGATATCACCTCTGTATCTCGAATCCATAAACTTGGAATATCATTTGATTTCTATTTGAAATTAGAGGCAGTACAGTTATTACCTGTATTGCGATAGTTTGCCTTGGCTAAGTACTTGTAGGCTTATATGCTTATAAGCGACTTGTATCTTGTATATATTATAAGAAAATGAAGTGATGGCAGATCTCTCTCGATACATAGGCGTGGTGCCATCCGTGGATAGTTTATGTTTTGCTTTAATTGGCATAATATCATGTAGATTTGATGGTTTTAGCACGATAGACATAAGTTTTTTTATTGTAGTATTGATTTCATATTTTTTCTGGTATTTTATTTGATTTTGTCTTGGGAATAAGTAGAATTTAACTATCTATAATATTTAATATAACTTAAATTTTTGATAATTTTGTTATTAATGTTATAAAACATAATATATTTTAAATAATATTATCAGTAGATACTGAATGAATAATACGAAAATTGGTTTCCTGTGACTAAAAGGGATTCGTTTTGGTATAAAATCTAAAAATAGATTTATATATATATATATATATATATATATATATATACATATATTAAATAATATTTATAGCAGATATATATTAGATATATATTTTATTAACTGTTTAAATCAATTTCATTCAACAGTGATAAAAACTCAAGTATCATATTATAACTGTATTCAATTGATATAGGATTCTAATCGGTAATATCTTCAACATGAAAACGACATAGTCAACACTTGTCGTTGGTTTTTTTCTCTCCACTACGTCTACGTACGTATACAATGTCTGACGTCACGCTGCGATTCAACTAACGTTAAGTATGACTCGCACAAAAACCTATTACTATTAGTACGTGATCCTTTCTGTTTAAGGACGAACTGTAATTATTCTGTACGTGCGCATGCAATAAAGCAAATACCTTCTGCGCACACTTGGATAATTGTTCTTGCACCATTTTTTTTTCCCTGCTAGATTTGATTACTTTATTTTAAGTGAAATACGCTAAATTACATTTAGAGTTTTATTTTTGAAAAATGATATTTTATGTTTTTTTATTTCATTTTTTTTTTCACAATTATTTGAATTTCTTGTGTTTACATCAACTTTGTAATGTTTCGACTAATCTGCAGTCGCTATCAGAAGATAAATTACAACATTAAAATTAAAAATTTAATATAGCAAAATCTTTTAGAACTCATTATATTAAAATTTAAAAATTTTAGGTTTATGTTTTAAATCGAAAATAACCGTTTCGATGACGATATACATATGTGTAACATGGTAAGAAAACTTTCAGAACTCATTATATTAAAATAAAAGGCTTTAGTATTTAGTTTTGTGTTAATTTTTAATTAAAAATCGACGTTTCGACGTACTCTAGATACATGATCATCAGGAAAAATGATACAAATGACATGCAATGAATAAACAGAACATAGAAACAACATAGGTAACAAAATAAGTAACTAGATTATAAAATTTATAAATTATTAGATAAAGGAAGAGAAATTTTATTTAATCTGTGCTTTTACACTGATTAGAGAAGTAATAGAAATTTATAAAGAAATTATTTAAATAAAATTTGGCTTTCGTTAATAAATAATTTATAAATTTTATAATCTAGTTATTTATTTTGTTACTTAGTAACTTGTTTCTATGTTCTGTTTTATTTATTATATATGTTTTTTATATCATTTTTCCTGATATCGATATATGTGTAGTACGTCGAAACGTCAATTTTTAATTAAAATTAATACAGAATTCAATCTTAAAGTCTTTCTATTTTGATATATATGTAGTATATAAAATCGTCGATTTTTAATTTAAAATATAACAGAACATTTTAAAGTTTATCTTTTAACACAAAAATGTATGATGGTGTAGTACAAAAGACTTTTTTTACATTATTGATTAATTTTTATGTAGCGTTTGAAACGAGGCAAATATCTGTACCTAATTTTTTAATTTTTTATGTTATTAATTTATCTTGCTATTAATATTTTTAAGAATGTGTTTCGATAATAATTATGTCAATTGTACTTGTTTACGTATTTTAAAAACCACATCTGGGACGCTAAACCTTATTTATATTTTAAAAACTACATCTGGTAGTTTTATGGTGTTGTTTTGCTTATTGAGAAAAATACATTTCTTTAAGGGTCATTTATGGTCTTGTTATGGTTAGGTATAAACACGATCGTACATGAAAAGTTGACCCAATTCTTTTATGTTTGGGGTTCTTTATTTTGAAAACAATTTTGTTTTTAAGAATTTGTTTTTCTGATTATGGGCACATCCTACTATTTCCTATCCTAGCCAATGCAAAGCGATTATTTGTAAGATAGGTTTGAAAAGTTAATATTATTGGGTGTAGAAAATTATGATGTCATTTTCAGCCAGTACTCTTCAACAAGGATGCTAGAAGTGTAATTTGATTGGTAAAATATTATATCTTGTTCTTATGTCCTACTCTTACTAATGATTTTGTATATGCGAACTCTGTTGCAAGTCAACGTGGACTAAGAGTATATGAAGGCTGACCGATCTCATGAGCGGGCATTCTGGTCTAGAATCAGAATCAGGGAAGCTTGGCCCATGGTATAGTTCATTATACTAGGTAACCTTGTCATCTCTCAGAAATAAGATACATAAGAGGGAATAGTTTAGTAGTTTGTGCCATAGCGGCTGGTTTCACTACGTGAATCAAGTGCCGTTAAAGTAATCAAGCTGTGAAAACTTAAATACTGAGAGATTGGCGGGTTGTGCGAACGGTTTAGTAGTTTGTGCCATAGCGGCTGGTTTCACTACGTGAATCAAGTGCCGTTAAAGTAATCAAAGCTGTAAAAACTTAAAACTCTCAGAAAACATAGTATACTTGTTCAAAAAGTTTCACGAAGATAAGTTCACGTGTAAACTCAAACCATGGCCAGCTTACCCAGTCAACGGGCAACCGTAGCCGCCAATAACCGGTAAACCAACATACTCTATGCGCCGGGCCAGCGTTGCAACGCCGGGCGACCCGCGTCTGGTTGGGGGTAGCGAGGAGCCGTGAGATACCGATTCGACCATGATTTCACTAGACGATCACGCACCAATTACGTAATGTATTCACACTCCCCATTCCCAAATACACTTACACTTACACGTATAAAATGACATATTATTTGGCAAGTAACTAATAATTATTGTACATTGGTTTTGGTACCTCGTCGGATTAAAATATAGAATTTTTCGGGCATTTAGATGCGAGTACTTTATACATACTTCTTATATAATTACTAGTACACGAGCTCTTGGTCGGCAGTGATCCCGACCCTCATGAGTGACAGTATATCTCTTTGAGTATACGTCCGACCCGTTCTTTTGAATTGTGGTCACAAACAGAATACACTACACCTTCCGAAGTATAATAAAGGATTCTTTGAGATACGTTGTAATTAGAGTTTTATATCGAATCTATTATTTGCGCACAAGATGCACTGACGAGCCGCCACTAACCATTTATTCAAAATCTTTTAATGAAATTGTAAACAAAATACAGACAAACACTAAAAATATTGAAATATTTAAATAATTATATAATTTTACAAATTTCTCATGCACAATAAATCGACATAGTTAAACTAAATGTGACTTTTATTTCAAATCATTTTATGTACTTTCCTGTTTGCAGTTCGGCGACTTTTAAAGTTCACTGGGGTTACTTAAATTTTGTTATTCATTTACATAACGTAGTTGGGTCCTAAAATCACGGAATAATTAGAGTTTTCTAAATTTTAAATGGTTAATTGTTGTTTAATTAATTTGATATTTAATTCTAAAATTTCGTCGCGTTACACGTTCTTAATTTTATAAAATATTTACAAGAAATATACTTTCTGTATTAAAAAATTACTGAGATATATAATTATCAATAACTAATGCTTACGATTTTATTGATTTAATTGACGAAGAAATATTTTAATTACCGTTATAGATATTTCCGAATAAATTTCTCCAGAAAAAACTACTAACTCAAGATTTAAGATAAACTCACATCAAGACAGTAGCGATTATAAAAATTTAAAATTACTTACGATTAGTTCATTAGATACATATTTTATAATATTTCCTGTCTGATATATATATATATATATATATATATATATATATATATATATATATATATATATATCATATTTTTATAATATTAATTATTAAATATAAAATTTTGTATATGTTTGATTTTAATTTTCTAAATTAGCCATAAATTATTGGAGAAGAAGTTATTATAAATTTGAAAGTAAATCATTATTTTCATCATCGTTAATATCAGGAAATCAATTTTAATTTTCTTGTTGATTTTCATAATAATTTTTGTTAGGAATTAGTTTTTTATACGAAAGAAGAAAAATGTAAACATATTTTTATAATTCGCGAGAAAGTGAATTAAATTGCTCTATTAACAAATGACCAAACAAAACAATTTACTTGTATTTATATAAAATAATGAAAAATCGATTTATAGTTTATTGTAATTGCGAGAAAAGTCGTTCGAGACACTTGGACACTGCACTGATAATTGACACAATGTAACAAAAAGTTACATCTTACAGCTTATTGCATTTTATAACTGTCATTAAAATTGTTTAAAGCGATGAGCAAATCATTCATGTGCGAATTATTATCAGAGAGCTGCTTTTCCAGAGATTGCTAAGATAATAAAATACTTTACTTACGATTTAAATTGTTTAGGAATTGTTACAAGTCATTTCACTTAAAATGCATATTAAATGTTTATCCAAGTAATATTCTTATTGTTAAATTAATTTATAGTTTTGTTTTACCGACATTGAAATAAAATAATAGCATTAATTTCAGTCACTTCAAATTACCATAACTCTTAGATGAACGATTTTTCGTGGAATATATCTAGAGAGAAAATTATTTAATTTATTTTTCAATTTGGCTGGTTAAACTTGAAATATTATCGCATTCTATTTTATGAGAAAATTATTGTAAATTCTTACAAAAATATCTATATCTCTATATCATGATAATAATTTGAAAAAAACAGTCATGTTGACGGATTTGGTAGTTCTAGTTTTAAATATAAGAAATTTATTCGAAATAAAATGCAAGCAATTAAAAAGAAAATAAATCAAAATGAATATAGAAGAGATACTGGGTGTTTGGTAGCGAATAAAAAAATGAGATGTCGCAGTTGGCGATAGGAAAATGTGTAGGCAAACGTGCTCACCCTATAGCCTGTCTAATTAGGGATTATGAAAATTTTGCTACTGCATTAGAAACTTGTGATAAGTGATGGTAGGCAGCAGACACCTGTAATTATCTCAAATTATCCGGTTTTCTCGCATAAATAAAATGGTAAAAAACATTTATATGTATCTAGCTCGCACCTCGTAATATCTTTTCTCTGTATGAATACGTATGTATCGTATCTTGCGCGCGAGAGAACGTGTTAACTGTACTTACCACTCGATGCTTTTTCGAGCCTGTTTTTACATTTTGATTGAAATGTGTTCGAGTTGAACGCGCATATAAGCTATAAGAGGCTTACTGGTAATTATGGAATATATTTAAAATTTCTTATTTAAAAGCGTTAAGACCTTCGTTTTATCGCATTGATGGAATTTGGATTAATTGACATCTGCTTTTCATCTTTTTTCCTCTATTTTATTTTCGTTTTGTTTGTTCCTTAATACGGTTAAGTGATCATTTTTCAATGCTGTAATCTAACTTATTATTTTACTTTTATTAATACGATTTTTTGTTACAAGTTTATGATTTACGGAAAAAGGAGTCAATTATTAAATACAACTTTTAAAATTAATTTAATTTTTAGTTTCTGAAGAGAATTATTTTTTTAATATATATTAAAATTACTTGATAAAATTGTATGTTTTTTTTGTATTTATTAATTACTGTTTTACAATCTTTCTTAAAAATATTTGTTTTAATTTTAAGATAGATGGATTATCAGAAATTGTTTGAGTAATTTATGGATGCAATTTGTAGCTGAGTATTAATAAATTTCATTAATTTGACATTTAAACTACGATTTAAGAAAAGCTAGTAATTAGTTTACTATGTCTAAGCTTTTTTAGTTAATGGATAAATATTTCTATATTTAACAAAAAACTAAAAACAGACAAATTGCAATTGTTTGGGGCAGTATCATATAAATACTCTTATCATGCATAATATCAATTTGCTTTTGTTAATTGTATTGAAGAATCAACAAGTAAAAATTAGCATTATTTGTAGTTTATTGTACACGGCCATAATTATTTGTTTTTTTAATTAAATATTTGGTTTTGTACTGGGAAGTTATATTTACAGTATTGTTATGTAAATAAGATATAATATATTATATACAGGGTGATTTATGACGTCGGGGAAAAACTACACCGGATGATTCCTATGAGTAATCTAAATAAGAAACTTCAAATAAACATATGTCCGAAAATGCTTTCTAACGGAACTGTAGCCGTTAGAAGTTTATTACATGTAACATCAATCGCGCTAGCCTTATTTATTATATCAGGAAAAAAAAACAAGTAATAAACTTCTGAAAAATTGTAAAATTACTGATTGATTTTCTAACATTTTGTTTAAACACTAGTAAACCAATTTTTCCCCGACGTCATAAATCTACCTGTATAGTGTGGAAGGTATTGTAATTATATCAATTTGATTTTGAAATTTGTACAGATGAGCACGAATTAGTCTTTTATAATATAAATCAATTGTATTTGGCATGATGTCAGTTTGCGGAAACGCAGAGAGCAAATTTAGTTTGAGGGATTTTTAACAAATTTTATATATCAAATAGTATGTATATCTCAATTTGATCAACTTTTGTATGAATCCAACCACTAGAAGTAGTAGTATAGTTATGTCAATTTTATGTTTTTTTTTACGAATATTTTGCAACAAAGAAAAAAATTATTTAACAAAATTTGCTACACAATTTATAATTAACAACTTTTATTTGAAACATTTTTGATACGACTATATTTTGACATATATGTAGGTACGTTAGCATGACTACGGTAAATTACACATACGTATTATTTATTTTTTTAATTACTTTATGGTGATAGTCGGTTTTGTGGTGACCACAGCAGATTTTTTAATCTTTACTTTAAATTTAAAATGTGTATAATTACTAGTTTAACTTTTTTATTTAATCGCACTAAAAGCTTGAATTAGCAATAAAAACATAATAGAGGGGTTGGAATCACATAACCAGGAAGTAAACAAATCTAAACAACTAAATACCTTACGCTCTAGTGCACATAAATGTACGTAAATATCATAGTACCGTGTGTGGCCACTAGGTGTCAATGTCATTCGCGCTAGTGCACACCGTACCGTGACGTCACAAGCCCCAAGGTGTGCACGCTTCGATTTTTTTCAAACTTTGTGAACTTATTTATGAATGACTGCAACCCTTTATCGTGCACACAGGTATAACAGTTTTTTTTTTAATTCCGAAGATAAATTAGCGAATGAACTGTGCGATGGAATGTTATGCAAAGATTATCAGCGGTAGTGTAAGAGGAGCGCGTGTCTTCTTCACAACGATAATCGTAAATTCTAGGTGAAATTTTTTTGCGTAATTCGAGGGCAAAGTTCCGAGCGCAAAACGGTCAATTAGCCTTATAAGTAAACATGTTATTTCTGCCACTTAACTTTGTTATGTATGCACTCGGACTTTAGCAGTTTTATTTGGAAAAATTTCAAATCGTCTAGCAAGTTGTCTTTTTATAAAACTAAATTAAATTTATTTTGCGTATTACTTCAGTTATTTTAAAAATACAATACATACAAGAACGATAATTTGAAAACAAAGTTGATTTGCGTTTGTTTAAATTATTTTATTTAAAATTTAAAATAATTATTTTAAACATAAAAATTTGCAACTTGCAAGTAAAATTGAATTGAATTGTGCGTTTTTTAAAATAATGATATAATTAAAGAGAGTCATCAACATAAACTAAATAGTTGCAAGTTTAGGTAATTAAATACAAAACTATTTTAGAATAATTCCTGATTTGTACATTACAATTTATACAGTGCGGTCTTCATTACAACATTTCGACAAATAAATCAAAAAGACTGCGGAGATCATATTTTCAATTTTATTTTTTAGTGAAATTTTGTAAGTTATCTTCGATGTTAAAATGTAGTTTTTATTGAACTACATTTACAAGTTCCTTTATAAATAATTATACCAATATAAATTTGTTCAGTTTTGAAGTAATGGAAAATAAAAGTCATATATTTTTTTTGGTAACTGTAAAGTGTAAATGAAAGTAATAAATAATTAATAATATAAACTTAAAATACAATGACTCGTAATCGTGGTTTCTTTTAGAAATTCTTTTAGTTGAAAGCTCTATTTATCGTATATTTCAAATTATGTTTTATTCTATTACCTGAATATAATTCATATTTTTTATATTTGATATTTTTACTATATTTGACAGTTCTAAAGAAAGTGTTTCTAAAAGTGGCTGTAGATACGGACCAATATGTTTTTAAAAGAAAATTTGGTACATTGTTACCCAAATAAATAATAATAAAAAATTAAGCAATATAAATAAGAAAAGATAAATAACTATTGTTATATTTACGATTATATCACTAACACTAACAGTAATATTTAATTCTATTTATCACAAAATAAAATTATTCTTATTTTTTTAAAGAAAAAATAAATAATAAATGTTAGAATATTTAAAAAAATGTATTTTAGTATATAGTAGTATTAATTATAATACCCAATAACTCAATATTTCATAATGGTGCACATATTGTTTGACTATCTCAAATATATAAATAGAAAATTAAAAAATCTTTCAGAACTCATTATATTAAAATTAAAAGCTTTAGGATTATATTCTATTTAAATATCGACATTTCGGTATACTCTACATATCTCTTCATCAGGAAAAAATAATACAAATACAATTTTAAATTATTTGGAATTTTTAACAATTAATTGTTTTAACTTTCAAATCATGTCTAGAAAAATTAAATTTAAATATAATGCTTCCTTACAGAGAAACAGTTAATCATTTACCAAATACCAACGCTACTTTGCCGGTAGCTGAAAAAACTAAAAAAATAAAAAAATAAAAAAAAATACATCGAACCAATTTTCCATGTAGCAAAAAGCAACCGCAAGTTAAACGATTTGCAAGCGCAACAGATATTAATTTGGACTGATTATATTTTGCGTGAATAGCAATTACTAAACCGATCGAATAGCTGTATAGCATGTAGAAAAAAGTAAGAGTATTACTTTCTCCACAAGATGGGTAGGTTCGCACATCGAAACCGTTTGTTTGTCCTACGAGGTAAAAGTCTATTACGGGTCCATAATTAGAAAAAGAAATGGCTGCAGATTTGATATAATTAGCTTTCCAGCTCAGACAATTGACAGGCGAGGGAATAGAAGAACAATTTGTCGCACACTTATTTGTAATTTATACAATGGGTAGCCTGTGGATGAATATGTTAGCGTTGTTTGAATGAAAACAAGGGCAGTATGTAAACTTTTGTTTTTTTAATTATGAATGAAATTTGTAGAATAGATATGTTACACTTTTAAATAGTAAAAAACGCGTCTTTCTTTGTCATTGTGATAATATATGTATATGTTTATTATTAAGAAACATGTTGTTATTGTTTTAAAATTTTATTACGTTCATATTTTTTGAGAACATTAAATAAATACAAAAACAAATGAAATTTTAAATGTGTAGCATAATTAATGGAAATGGACTTATCTAGGAAATGTTTCGGCATCTTATGTTGTCAGTGGGATAGATCTGTAGATTGTTAACCCACAATCAAGTAAGATCTTTTTGTTTATAATAAGATTCTAACTTTATTTAAGATCGGTATTTGCAACTTCGAATAAAATGTGGAATAGTTAACCATAGAATAAACGTAATGTAAAAATGCATTTTCAGGAAAATACGTAAATATAATATAATAAAATATAATAATAAGTATTGGAAAATCTAAATTGTTTCAAAAATTCCCGTAAGCAAAATGTGTCACTGTTTCAACAATTATGTCAATAATGTAGATATTAATCAATATACTCTACGTTTAATACTCAATTTTAAATGTAACTTTTTTTTTCTTATGCAATTATTTCTTTTTTAGAAATTTATTATAAATTTTGTATAAATAATTAAGTATACCTACTTAAGTTTATATATTTTTTTTGTTTTTTTTATATATGTATTGTATGATAACTTTGTTAACAATAATTATAATTCGTTAGTGTAATTGGAATTTTTCGATTGGGCAAATAAATAAATAAACTTTTACAAAATATGTATATTATCACTGTGTATTATTATTGTTTTAGTATTTATTTTCTATTGCAAACTTTAACTTCAATTGATTCTTATTAACGAAAAACAAACAAGACCGAAATAATAGTGTTAAAATTGTAGCAACATATAGTAAACAATCCAGTAGGTTATATTTAACTTATAATACCAATAAAAAAGAAAAAGAACCATTAAATCGTTTATATGCTATACTATCATCAGAAGCAGTAGTTCCAGCATCAAGTCTGGCATATACCTGTAAACATGTATCAAGTCCCATTTCCAATATGACCCATAATCACAGCTCATCATCATTGTCTGCATGAAAATAACCTAAGTACGGTCCTGGTTAATTTAAAGCGGACATTTGCGTTACACAGTCGCATACACCGGCGACCGATTATAATAATCGCGTGATTATTTACCCACCCTGTATATATATATATATATATATGCGTATGTATCCTCGGGCATTCGGCATTTATGTAAGTTTGGGATTGCGAGAGTAAACTGTTTGCGGCTGCCGTTGTTGGTAATTTGCATAAATTGCCGCTAGCTGGACGCACCGAATGCCGTGTAGCGCACCGTATGTTACGTTCAGCTTTAAGTTACTTACTTAAATGCGTTTATGGTTGCCCTTGTATACATATATATGTATGTTTAATGTTGATTATGGTACTGAAGATAAGGATCAAATTGAGTAAAATTCAATATTTGCTAAATGCATGTATGTACAGAGATACTATTAATTTGGTTATGCGGTATTTTTATGTGAATCATATATTTTTCCTGTTTTACAATGTTATAAAAATTTAAATTACAGTTGAATTTTTATAGGTCTGTTTTTAAAGAGTCCAACTAACAAATACATAAAATTGTACCGATATTCTCAAACACAAATAAGCATTTCTTGACAGAAATAACTATATAGATCGGAATCTGCCAGTTCCGTCCGTAAACTGGACTCACAGTAAATGGAAACTTAAGGGTTGCTAATTGTAAGATAGGTACGTCAATTCCATTCGTCCTTAATAAAGGGTCAAAACAGGTAGATTGTTTATGACTTTTTTATAATTTCAGGAACATTATTTATTGTGGCTTCAATTTAATATTAAAATTTGTACAAATAATCTCATTTAGTCATTCGTTTAGTTTTTGCCGAACAAACAAGAAAAACTATTATTTTTTTAATTTAAAATGGATTTTTAAATTATGCGTAGTGAAAAATGTGGAAAATTTCTATTAATATGAAGGGTTAGATTAGGTTATCGTTATTGCATTAGTTGGGACCAATATGCCAATATATACCTTGGGATGAAACTAATGTAGGTCTAAAATCTAATCGCGAGGTCGGGACCTAACTAACATAGACCCGTAACATACATATAAGGTTACACAGTAGTTATTTATTTACCAAAATTTTAATATAATTATGAAAAAATTATGATGGTAGTCCTGCAGTAATAATATAACTTTAAGGGAGGGAAACTCTGCTCAACTTACTGTCAGCTGTCATCATGTTAACTGCAATCAGTTTCAAAAGAAAATAAAGTACTCTTGCTGCATTAAATGTACTGCAGGTCGTTACATAGTCTAAATATCTTTGTTCCGTTTCGCTTTTCTTAATATCTGGTGTTAGTGGTAGGTGCACTAACAAAAAACTTTTAATTTTTCTATCTTCAACCGCCGATAGCGTAATTTTATACAAGTTTCATGGTATAAAATCTAATAAAGAGCGTTTACAAATTTGTTCTGTTTACTATTTTGAATTTTAAAAACAAAAAGATTTAGTTAATCAAGATGTGGAAATTAGCGGGATTTAAATTTTTAATTATAGTTTAATAAATAATGGTACAGTGTAATACCTTCGATACACATCAAAATTTAAAGATCATTAAGCTACATTCAGACTGCGGTTGTGGAAATAGCAATAGAGTGGAGATACAATAGAAGCTATACTGCTAGCACTAAAATTGCAATGTATGTTAATGATCATTAAATTTTGTCGTATGTCGAAGATATAACTGAATGCTGAATGTATGTATAATTTATAATAAATTATACATTTTTTTTTTAAATTGTTTACTTGTTTCTTTAATTTTGATTGCGATTTACGATCATTCAAACATTACACTAATTTTAATTTATTTTTTTTTTTGTTACAGGTGAGTAAATTTTTCAAGTTCCTTTCAACTGTATTGTAAGTAATATGATAATAAATTTATATGAAATTTCCGAAAATACACAAAATATTTGTTTTCGATTATCAAATAGTACAATATTTTAAATTTTATATTAATGGAATGTAAGTAGGAGTTATGAACGAGAAATTTTAATACCAAATAATGCAATAAAATATGATAGATATGTGAAAAAGTTGCTTAAAAAAATTTAACAGTTAAATTAAGTCATATTATATTATAATCTTATATGTGGGTTGACTTGTCAAATTTTATAAAAACTTTAAATGTCACAAGTATTCAATATTTTAAATTTTGTCGTTTCATAATTATGTCTCGTGGACAATAAATAATTTAAATGTTAAATGTTTTTTTTAATTAATACATTTTTGTAGTGTGTGAAATATTTTTAGAATAAATTAATATTACAAATATTATTTGGAGTATTAATTACAGTTTACTATAGTGTCAAAAAAATCTTGGTGTAAATTCAATTTAGTGTATCTTTTTGACATTTTCACTTAGTGTAAATTTTACACTATTTTTAATGTGTCTATATGGCACATTATATAGTCTCAAATATTTTTTTAATGTGTAATATAATTTTAGAACAAAGTAATATCATTAATTGGAAATTTGAAGATATATTTAAATAAATGAAGTATAATTTTATATTAACTAAATTTTTTTTTAAAAAAATATTAGTTTTTAATTGTAAATTAATTTAAACTTATATAATTAAATATTTACTTCTTTCCTTAAAATAAATTTTGATGTAGTAATATTTAATTTTATTTCTTTGGCATAAATGCATTATAAATTAACTGAAAATATATATTTATCTGATGCTATTGAAAATTTTACATTCTTTCGAAAAAAAAATGACAATATTTATCTACCCTTAAAATCAGAAATCGCTCTATATTTCCGAACGTAAGAACTTCGCAAAGATATTTACGGTTGATTTAGCATGAATGGCACGGGCTGAAACATTTAGAACCGTTCACTCGTGCGTGTTGCTATTGTGGCATTTTTTTTCTAAATTTTTACCGGTTCGGTTCGCGGTTCGATGCGTTATGCCATAACTCACGCGTGCTCACTATTTCTACGTTCGCGCCCAAGTTCACGCTAAAGAATGTGCGCCACGCCAACTTAGATCTCATATTTTACTGTACAACTGTTCTCTTTCAATTTGTTGTCAAAACAAAGTACAGTTAATGAGTTTTTATTCGAAATATATTAGTCAAGTTTTTGTTGAAATTTATTTCAGTTTAAATATTGTCGTATATAATGGTAGTATTTTAGTAAACGTTTTTTTTTTTTGTAAATTGAAATAGATTTGATAACTTATTCATAATATTAATAAAAATAGTTTTTTTTTTTTAATTAATTTAAATTTGACGACATTGCATCAAGTAAATGAGAGCAAATGCTCTTTAATACTAGAAATACCAAGCGGTTACTTTTTGTTCTTTTGGCTTTATTATTTGAAAATTTTTATAATTACAATTAGTATTGCAAATCTGATTATAAAAATGATAAAAAATACACTATAATGTATTTTGTTAATTTTTTTGTAATTATTAATATTATTGACGGTCTTCTTCGTATCCTTTTAGGAGCCGATAGTACACCTCTAAAGGAGTCGTTAAATCTTCAAATGCCTTAGTAAAAGTCGTCTCAAAGCGAGATAATACTCTTTTAGTTTTTATTTTTTAATGTGGTAGTAATTGCCAAACTGTATAAAATATTTTTCTAATTATTAAAATTTGTTGATTATAAGAATTGATAAAACATTTATCAGAGAATTTTTAGTGTTTTTATTGTTAATTTATTAAATTTTTCGAAATATTTTTTCCACTTTTATAGATCTGAGATTTACGCGTGAATTCAATCGTTGAGTTAGTTTAATTGTTTTTCTGAAACAGGTCATTTACTAAGATATATAAATTTAAGTACTCAAATTTATTTCAAAAATAATTTATTATATTATTATATTTCTCATATAGAATTGTTTATAGTTTGTACTTGATCGCAATAACAATAGAAAATAAATAATTCTATGAAATATTAAAAAAATATTTTATTTTTAATTATACACCTACAAATATTTTCAAACAATAGATGAAATATAGAATTGCTTTATATTTTATTTTAAAAATGGAACTAGATTTTGCAATTAAATTATTTTACAATAATTTTTATAAAAGATTTAATAAAATTAACTGCTTGTTTGCGGTTACTACCTATAATCAGTGTCAAGGCGTGATATTTTTAGTAATTGAATCGTTATTATTTTTTATTAATTAATAAATATTTCTTTTATTTTAGATTTGTGTCACATTTATTATATGTTATAATATTAGATTTTTAAAAAATAAAAAATATAGTAATTTGCTGCCAAACATAGTGCTATCTTTGCTTTCGCGGACGCTATGCCACTGTCTTTTATTGTTTAAGATTTATCTCTAGGCACCTATATACTTCTAATTTCTATTGTGAAAATATAACGTTCCACAATTCTACTTTATAGAATTTTACTTGCAATAAAGTACACAATAGTTAAAAATAAATTTTTTTATTATCTTATAAGCAGCCACTAATTCTTATATTTCTTATTTATATTTACTATGTCATATTTGCTTATATTTCAATTTTTTTCAATAATTAGACGGAATAACAAAATCTCTCAGAACTCATCACTTATATTAAAATATAAAAGCTTTAGAAATTTACAAAGAAAAAGATACCATCAGTCAGTGTGAAGTTACTGATTTATATATTTTCTTTGTTAATTATTTTTGTCATTTGTATATATTTTTATTAGCTGGTACTCCAAGCTTAGTTTTAAAATAGATTTTAACTAATATCGGTTTTAAAACAATATAACTGTCACAATATTACAACTAAACAAATGAAGTAAATCTTGAAACCAAGATTGTAGTACCAGCCAAAATAAAATTAGATTGGAATTTTTGTAAATAAAACTGCAATATTTATTAAATTAAATGCCGAAATAATTTAACTCAAATATTGAATTATTAAAAAAATACAATATTTTTTGGCACCCAAAATGTGCATAAAGGAATACATATTATATTTTTTAATAGCTAAATATTTTTTTAACTTTTACTGTACGAACATGTGTACTATTTAATACATATAAATTGGTTTCGTATTGAAATCAAACAGAAATTGTTAATTCTTTTGCAAATATCTCCCATAACTTGTAAATTTCATTGAAAACTTAAAAGTTTACCAGACGGAATAAATAACTCTATTCTTTTAATTTATCAAATACGCACGAGCTTATTTTCCAATTCATTTGATAAACGACCGATTAATTTGTAATATTCACCCGATAATATATGCCCTGTTATCAGGTAAGCATTTACCGTCCATATTTGGGCAGCAGGACGATCAAATCTACTATGCGCACCCTGTAGTATATTATACGTCCATAAGCAGCAATGAAGGTGTCAAAAGGTCGCACAGAAGTTGAACACAATGCTGCCAAACAACGCATTCCTCGCGATTTTATTGACCATATTTGAAAAGGACCAATTTACTTAAAAGATTAGGTGACTTTTAGCTACCGTTAATGTCAACGGACATCTGTTTTGATTCAAATAATGGAAATGTAGAGAAATTTGGTTCAATAAGTTGTTGAAATATATTTCGTATATTTTTTCAATATTAATTACAAATTTGACTATTTACCCTTGTATTTTAATACTCAAAATTTGTATACAAATATATCATTTATTTTATTACATATATCATTATAAATATGTAATTTATTTAGGAACTTGGTACTTAGGATTTAAGCTTTTTTTAAAGCAATTCAATATTTACATGATATATATTTGTCAGTAAAAATATTATTATTTATATTTTTAAACGTTAAACAATTTGTTTATGAACGGACTGTCAAAATTTAAAAAAATAAGCACCATTTTTATAATGTAATTTATACTATATTAATTATAAATGAAATAGCAATAACAATAATAAACTAATATGAAAATAAAATTTAAGTAGTTTGTTTCAAAAATGGAATAAACCAAATTTTAAAAAAATTGATCAATATAGTTGCTATATAATGATTACAAATTGGGATTATTTTTTTTTTGTAAAAGATTCATAAATGATCAGTAGAAAATAATACATACATACATAATCATGCCATCTACCCAAAGTATATGGCACAATCAAATGTAAATTAGTTTTTGCTAAATATTCCTGTCTAGGCATGCAATTTTTACTTTATCCATATTCATAATATCTTTTATACATAGTCAAAGAATAATGTTTGTTTGTTACGTGTATGCGATTTAAGTTAATATCTTAAAACAAGAAAAATAGAGTTACATTGCCACAATAATTTTAAAACACTTAAAAATATCATTTAGTATTAATACATTTTGTTATGTTACGTTAATTTATGTAGATGTATTGATATATGTGTACATTTTCTTATAAATTAGCTTTATTTTTTGTTTTGTCAGAGTAAATATAAATTTTTCGAAAAATAAATATTGCAAGAGTGCATGATTAGTAATATATCAACCAATTGTGGTCAGTAAAACATGTTAAAATAGCATTGTGGTCCAATATACGGTTACCTTTTACAGCGTTGCGGTATTCAAGCATTGCGCCGCGCGTTTTTTTGATTTAAACCAACTTGCAACTTCTATGCAGAATAGTTGAACCGGCAAACTACAAGCAATCTGTAGCTAACCGAAACTCTACTAACGTTACCGCTATAGAATTGGTCGGTTATTTATATATCGTTTAGCTATTACTTTTAATAATACCCGTAAAACTGATCGCGGTAGTCTATGACTTATCTATTGGTCTAAATCTTGTGCTTTGTATTATAGAAAGAACAATCTAGGTTTTCAAATTACTTCGAGATATAATTAAGGAACTTAGTAAGGTAGCCAAACGATTTTTGTAACTAGTTTTCTATTGTATTAAACTTAGTATTGGATTTTTTCTTAGTGATTATTATAGAGGAGTTTGTGGTGAAATGATTACTCTCTTTTCTAGAACAATTAAATTTTTTTGATGGTATTTTTGTTGTGTAACCGGATTGCCTTTTGTTTTGAAAAGATTACTAATTTTTGTCGAACAAATGAAAACCGATTAATAGTTGTTTTCTAAAATTAATCTTTCACGTTATTAAATAATAAATAAATAAAATAACAGTTTTTAAATAACAATTTATTATTACTATAATTTTTATATAAACTGAAATATAATTAATTTGATCAGTCTTTACTTTATGATACATGATAATTATTATTATAATTTAAATTTTGTTTTATACATAGTTATATCAATGAGTCAGTATATTGTCCAATAATTTAGGTATTTTTATTTATTAATTAGAATTAATTTTAAATAACTTAATTTATTATGATCGAAAATCGTAAATAGTATTAGAAATATATTTTTTAGTATTTAATATGCAGAAAAGCATAAAGTTAATATATGTATGCATATCACGCTAGTGATTTCATAATGCAAAGTAATATAATTTTATAATCTCTCCTGATTTGAAAAAACATATTAATCATTTTTCCACTAGCTGCACCACGTTGATACTATCAACATATTTTACAATCATGACATTCTTGTTTCATAAAAGACGAAAAGATAATTTTAATAGTGCTCTTAAAATTAATAGTCTTCCTAGTTTCAATCAACTAGAAACTATAATGTAACTATGATAATAAATGGATCACCAAAATAGGGACCTTTCATGTCACTAATTATCGCTAGCCAACAAATTACTTCTTTGCAATTTGCTCGTTTTAATCAACTACGGAGAATTACTAATTATCCTGTGTTAATAAAATTGACGCTATCTACTACTGTTACCTTCATACAAATTTTAATTAATTTTTCATTTCTATCGAAATACTTCTACATACCAAATTTGTAAAACTCTTTGAGAATCGCTGTTTGAAAATTTTAATAGTGCTTGTGTTGGCGAATAGATCAATATCATTTCATTTAAATCATTGTTGTAATAACAATAAATAGGTTAGATTTACAATTTCAATCAGATGCTTGAAGCAGCTACAAGTACTTTATATGTCACAGGCAGTTTGAACTACATAAATTCTGGAAATATATGCTATTTATTTATATATATTTGCATTTATTTATTACAATTTAGATATATGTTCCTATTGCGTTTTATGTTGTAAAATTTATTAAAAATATTTAGTAAAATGTGCGAGGGTTTATTAAAAGTTATTTATAATTTATATTTTGCTTTCTGTTTGCGCTATTCTGATCATTAAATTTAGCTTAAATCTTTATATTTAAAGAACTTTGAGTAAATTTCAATTCTGGTCACTACTTTAAGTGCGAAAAATCTTTAACTTAACTTTCTTTAAATTTAAATGACATGCATGCTTAGAATTGCTTTATTAAAATATATTTAAATTGCCAAGTTAGGTCTTTTTAAGCTAAAGATCTTTAAAAAAATATGTTGACCAGAATAGCAGCATTATATATCTTTTAAATGTGTTAAAAGAAAATTAAGAAGATATATATTTTTTTAATTTATTGTTGTATCAAACAATATCAATACCATTATTAATCATATTTTTTGTCTTTCCTTTCTTATTACATTACGTAAATGAAATATAAAGCTTAGTCAACCAAGAATATCTACTATAAAATAAGTCCACAGAATACTTTTCTTTCATAAAACTAACCACATGATTTTAATATGGATGAAAATTTATGCTAATTAAAATATTTGAAGTGTTATTTTTATATAAAATTACATAATAAACAGTAAATATACCTACAATTATATTTTAATAATACTATTATTATGTAAATATTTTGCTTAATTACTTCGACAAGTTTTTTTTTAAAATATCGATTATTTTAAGTCTATAATTAAGTGATCTATATTATGGATCAAAATTTAAATCAAAACAAGTATTTTGAAACGATAATCAAATAAATTTGATGGAAATATCAGCATTAACATTTTTATTGCGTTGTTTAAAATTCAGAATTATAGAAAATATAATAAGAAAATTCCATGTTTGACAAACATTTAAATATTACTTAAATATTTACAATACTGTTAAGAATATTAAGTGGAATATATAAAAACTAAATAACAGCTTTTAGTTTGATAATTAAAAACTAGTTTTAATATCTATAAAATTAAGTACTTATTAAGATGTAGATTTTTTTACAGTAATACAGATTATTAAAATTAATTTTTAAAACTATATTAAATAATAAAAAAAGTTAAAATTGAAATAAGTATCTGTTTTTGTAATGTATTTGGATTAATAAATTATTTAAAATATTGCAATATTAACAATAATTGCTGTTATAATGAATAGATTAGAGTATTTGTGATAAATAAAACGTTACCAGAAAAATTATTACAAAAAATATTAGTAATAACAGAAAAATTGTTCAAACTTATTATTATAACATAATTAAATGTAATTAATTTTATATTATAAATGAATCAATCATTATATTGCTAAATAAACAGTTAACTATTAAGCTATTAAAAAATAAAATCGTGAATGATTATTATCGTAAAATTAAGCTAATATAAGTATTAAATTTTCTTTAATTTCTTCATTTTTATGCTTTTTAGGTTTTAAATAATTTTCTTGTTTTTTTGTTAGTGTAATTACTATAAACTTAAAAATTTCAATTGTTTTAATAAACTATTTTTTATTTTGAGTATTATATATATATATATATATATATATATATATATATATATAAATGTCATCGTATAATCAATAATTTTTAATAACTTCAATACATTCTTGAATTTACATGAAAACTTAATCTAAGAATTTTGAGACAAATGTTGTGTTTGAAATTTTTAATATGAAAGCTAACAAAACCAATAAATTTTATTGTATTTTTTATCATATCAATTTTTTTAATAACTATTTTTTAGTGTTTCTTAAGAAATACTATACAAATGATTACAGAAGAAAAAGATTTCAATTTTACTGTTTTAATTTAAGGAAAATAATTTTGATTGTGTAATTAGGAATTTACTAGCAATAAAAATAATATTGTTTTTCTATCCGCTTTGAATAATACGCTTATATTATATGTGTATTATGTTAAGTTATATTGTTGATAAATTACCTTAAGTAATGAAACTAACATATCATTTTTTATCAATCACTACTTTTTAAAACTTTAACTTTATGTTTAGATCTACTTTAAGTCTCTAGACTGATAAAGTAGCGCAATTCAATGTTTCTATGTGTTAGAGAGAGAGAGAGAGACATCCTTGAAGGCCACAAAATGCAATAATAAACTATTTGCAGGAAGAGAGATACACAATCGTAAAACAAATATGTTCTAGCGTCGTTGCTATGATACCCTGTTGTTATTTTGAAATGTCATTCAGTTCACACCAAAAAGTGCTTTTTCTATTGTATAATTGTAGAAAAAGTATAGTATTTTCTTTGCATGTTATGGCTATAACTCACGGAGGTGAAATTTAAAACACAAACTATAAGCGAGAGCCGTTATAATATGTTATAACATGCTTGCAGAACCATATATGTTAATTCACATTTAGTGTGTTGAAACGTCGAATTTTTAATTACAATTAAATAGAACTTATGCCTTTTTAAAATAAAAATGAAATAAATAATATACGTAGAGTATATGGAAATGTTGATTTTTTAATTAAAAATTATACAGAACTTAATCCTGAAGTTTTTTTATTTTAATATAATTAGTTCTGAAAAATTTTTTACTATGCTAAAACTTTTTATTTTGATATATATGATATGTATAATATTAATTCTAAATATTTACGCAACGCTGTATATAGCAAGTTCAGCTGTTTGAAACAATATTCTTTTTTTAAAGAATACATTACTTAAAAACATACATTGTTTTATTGTTGTAACAGAAAAGCAAATACTATCTTAGCCTTTTTTCGAATAGCGTCTAACCTCTTCCTGAACTTGAAACAGCAGCAGCAGCAGCAGCAGCATCTAAGCACTAGTTAATCTAATGCAAGTGCTCGCAGCACTAAGATCTCCAATGACCGTGCAAGGTCGGCATCGGCATCCACGATGTGGAAAAAGCATTTTCGTTATGCATAACACCGTAAACCAGGCCAGTTAAGCATCGAGCCGTGTGCTTCGACGCGTTGCCGCTCTTCAAACGCTCTTCAACGAAATTCTTGCGCGCACACACAAACACACACACACACACACACTCTACCTACCTTGCACCAGGTCGGACGTTGCATTACTTTGGCGTGGCGCGCGCTCACCTATTCCAGGCCAATCTCTTCGAAAACTAATTACATGATGCTACAGCCACACCTTGTTTGGATATGTTATATTGTCTATACGAGAATACCAGAATGTGTCTTTCATTTTTTTCGTGTGCTAAATATGAAAAGTAGACTTTGGATTTGTATCGGTTTTACTGCGTTAAAAAAGATTCGTTTCGTAGTTATATGTATTGTTTGAAAAATTAAATTAGGGCACAACATATACTATTAAACTGAAATACATTAACACGTTAGTGATCTTTGACCATTGGGCACGTTGGGTATTTGTGAAACCTGAAATCGCTGAGATGAGTCCATTTTCACGTAATACATGCGTGATAGAACTAAAATCTTCCACCCCTTACTATGTTTACATGCATATTATATGTTTTTGTTTCTTATCTAATGTTATAGTCTGTTTTTTAACTAGGAGGAGTAATTTAAAATTTTGCACCAAAATATATACTTCTGATTGGTTGACATATAACTGTTTTTACACCCAACAACCTGTCAGTATTGCCAATATATTATTGTCGGGTTTCATATTGTTAAGTTTTCTTTAGTTTCGTGTGCTTTAAATTTATTTTGTGATATTTTGTAAGTAAATAAACCAAATGTGGAGATCACAGACATTGCTAATTAAACTTGCTGTAAAAAATTTCTAGAGACTTTTCTGGTGTTTTCTTATAGTGTAAAACTTACTTTTATATTTACTCCTCCTAGTTAAAAAACAGACTATAGGTACTTTTCTATATTTATATTACAATACAAATGTAAACACACTCGACTGAAGCAGAAAGGGATGTTGCGACTCTTATTATTCTTAAATATTATTTTATAGTTAAAAAGTGATCTAAAATGTCTTTCCTTTTTTAATGTTTAATTGCAATTAAAATTCATCTTTATCAAACGCTATTTTTAAAAACTGATAGCTAGAATATTTTTCAAAATTTAAAAATACCCACTCTAACAACAAAAAATAATAATAGAAACAATCTCATTCTTATTAATTGAGCAGAACTGAAGAGGAAGTTAACAAAACAGCAGGCGACGGCAAATATCATTTTTAGTTTTGATAATATAAAGCATGCACCACACCTGCTCGTTTAGCCGCGACCAAAGCGTCCATCGAGTGAAAGAGACCTTGCCTAGCAGGACACCTCAATCCGTCACACGTTTTGACGTATGCCATCTCTTGCGCGGAAGCGTCAATAACTGTGCTCAAACGTTTTTTTTTTCTCTCTCTTCTACTCTTTCAGATTCAAATTAGATACCGGACTACTTACATATGTCAAGAAATCTAGCGAAATAGATTGTTGTTTATTTTTTAGACTTGTATTTTGTTACTCAAGTGGGTAGTTTGTTAATTTAATTAATTCAATTATTTATTTTAAATTTGTAAGTTTATCAGATTAAATTTTGTTCACCGGTATTAATAATAATAATTCTTGAGGAATCTAAGCCTATATTATACACAATTTGTAAAAGTATAATTTCACGTAATTAGGTTTCTAGCCTAACGCTCAACTAAAATGCATCAAACCAAAATATAAATTTTGTCTATTTTATCACTTTTACCGCACATTTTTAAAATGCATTTATTTGATTTTACATACATTATGTCTGAAGCTAGTCATGAGTAATTTGAAATCCACTATAAGTTTCAGGGTCCCTATCTGACTGTAGGTTAACGACTAGCATTATTGACAATGCTAATAAAGTTACTAATGTTTCACTTAGAATCACATACATACATAATCACGCCATATACCCGAAGGGATATGGCACAAGATCATTCCACTATCTCGAAATTAGTTTTCTCCAAACATTCCTATCCAGACAAGCAACTCTAGCTTTATCCACATTTATGACATCTCTCATACATACTCTTCTATTCCTACTTCTTGGAAACTTTCACTCACCAAAACACTTTCAATCATACCACTCAATCTCCTCATCTGACCTCCACGCAATCGTATACCTTCAAAATAATTTCACCAAACTTTCATTGAACATTCGCTCAAGATAACTGAACTATCTTAACTTTGAATAAATTTTGCCTGTAATAATTAACCGCAATATTTGATGTACTAACTGGTAGTTGTGGTTTATGTAAAATTTCAGGAAAATGACGAATGAAACATCTGTTAGTATGACTTTTAAAAACTAATGTTGAATTTCCAGAACTGTGTTTTATTAGAAAATATTATTGTGGTTATTTTAGTTTAATTTTCATACATACTATTAGGAAATTTTGTGAAAATAGGTTTAATTTCAAATGTATTATAAATGTAGAAGGTTAATAAGATAATAATTGTTAGTTAACTTATATTTAAATCTACCAATTTATGTCAAAAAAGATCCCTAAATTAATTATCAGCTTGGATTTACTAAAGTGGGCATTTTAAAATAAAGTAGCAGATAGCATAACTTTCAGTAGTTTAACAAAATTTAAAATTGTTTATAGATATTTTGCGGTTTAGAATACAGAAAATAATTGTCAATTATTTTTTTTAAATTGGCTATAATATTGTCATAAAACTGACACTATCTTTGGAACAAACAAGTATTTATATTTTGCATAATGTAAAAGTAAAATATAAATTAAAATTAAATTTATGATATACAATATGTTCGAAAATATAATTAAATGAATATTTTTGATATAAAATATAATACATAAAATAATAATTTGAAAATTGTTTATTGTAGTGTGTGTAATAAGAATTTTATCAGTGCAAATTCTTTGTTTACAATTTTATATTAGTCACATATTTTGCTTTAGTTTTAATTGCTTTTATAACTAATTAATATCCAGATTTTTACATATATGTATATGTCATACATGTAATGGGTATTTTTACTAAACATGATTTACATATTCTTGAATTGATTATTCATTGATCTAAGAAGTGGAATATATATTTTATGTTAATAATCTATTATAATATAGGTGTTACCACATTCCATACTGTTTACATATTAATAATTAGCTTGTTTTGTGAACTACTGTTATTTGCATTTCGGTTTATGGTCGCAAAAAACCGCGCTGTGATTTACTCAAGAATATAAAAACGGTTACCCAGAAATATTTATTTATTTGGTAAAATATTTGTTTATTTTTCTACGTCAGTAGTCTTCTGATTAATGATTATTTTATTTTAAACCATGTTAAATGAAGCATTTGAAATGTTTTGCTCAACAAATTTCTAGGAAAAACAAAAAACAATATTGACGAACCAAAACGTAAATTATAATGCAAGTTTTTTTATGCTTGATTGATTTAATTAATTAATTACATTAAATTATTGTATATAATATTAATTAGGCAAAATTAATTCGTTTTTATTTTATATATGTATATAGGAATATTTTATTGAGAACTCTAACAAATGTTTATAATATATGATAAAGTAAAAATGTATTTTTAAATATATGTTAAAAGTACTTTTTTTTTACAAAAAAGTGAGGTGAAAATACGGGCCTATACTTTTTTCTTGGAATAACACTACTACGTAATATTAATTCAGAATAAGTTAAATTAAACTGCTTTAGATTGAAGTTCTGTATTAAAATTTATTTATAATCAACATTTCGACGAAATTCAAAGCTCGTTTTCATCAGGAAAAACTGATACTGGTCATTTGTATCAGTTTTTCCTAATGAAGACTTAAACTTAAAACAGTTTAATTTATATAATGTGTTCTGAAAAATTTTTTACTATGCCGAACAAGTTGTATATTTTAAGAAAAAAAAAAATGAAATACAATAATTTAATGTTAAATTATTTTAGCAATAATATTTCAAAAATACGTATATGGTTTTTTGTTTTGTTTATATAACACAATTAACGGACTTTTAATTTAGGACATTTTGCATTACAATGTAATAATGATAATTAATATTTATAATGTAAAATAATCTTATTAAAAACAAGAAAAAAATGAGCAGAAAAACAAATGCTTCAATTTCTTGTTAAAATTCTTGCAGAAATATTGCAATAATTGTCGTTGCACTACATAAAACAGTGACAGTTTACAATATGTTTTCATAAAATATCGCAGTTTATCTGGTTATGATTATCCACTTATATATAAGAATTTTAACAAGATTTAAAATTGCCAACTTAATAAAGAAAAAACAAACAATACTTTTTTCATCTTGTCATAATATTTATACCAACAAAACAGTAACTATCACAACAAATCAGCGATACGAAAATAATACAAGTAGAAATTTTTGCTCAATCATCAAATACTACAATATTAAATTGAAAATTATTCAGATACCAGTATAGAACATAAACAAGTATTTATTCAAAACATACACCGTACGTACAAGAATATCGTTCAATTAATCTTGAAGTAGAATTAATCTATTGTGCTTGTATCAATGCAACCGAGTAGAACTCATTAGAAACGTGTCAAACTTTGAGTAGTACGAGGCATCATAAACTAAATAGAAATTGGTGTTCGTTATTTTGTCGAGATCGTACTATTATTATACTTAACGGACCCGTTATTTCGTTTGTGGTAAACGTGCTACTATATATTCTAATATTATAGCTGAATGGGTGTTTATATGTTAGGTTAGATACTATCGCATACACTATGAAAGGAAAAAAAGCTATTTTATTGTTGGTATAATGTATAATAAAAATTTACTTAATGATATATATGTAATTTCTTTTCAAATTTTAATGTAATTTGATGATGCATATGGTGTTTGTAAAAATATATTTCTAATCAAAATAAATTTCAATAGTACAAAAGTTTTTTTGATTGCAATTATATATTAAAATAGTTTACAATAAAGTTTAGATTCTTAATATCTACTAATATACAAGATATTCTATGTATAAAATTTTATTAAAATAATTTAATAAAAATAAAGTTAGAATAGCTATATATTTATATTTTTCAATTGATATATTACAGGAATATTGATTAATCCGTTTTTATTTTTTTTTTTGCAAAATTACCAGTATTTTTCCTTATTCTTATATTTGTAAACATAAAAAATTCAAACTTACCTTTTTAATTGACTTATTCAGCATACTCGGAGGAAAAGGATTATTTTGAAAATATCTATTTGATAATATAATATTTATTTATTACGCACAAATATAAGAAGCTGTATAATTACTCTTAATAAGTTTATTTAAAATATAAAAATATAAATATAAAAAATAGAAAAGATACGTGAAGTAAAGAATTTAATTCTAACTTTATCTTTTAAATAATTATCTATAATATTAAAAAAATAAGTGGTGTTAACCTGATAACAAAAACTAATAAACAGAAATCTTTGAAATTTGACAAATATTAACACCATGACCATATGTCAGTCTATTTCTTGTTTGTTCTATATCGCAAAACCATATTTTCGAGAAAAAGATTTTAATTTTTTTAAACTAAATTGTTTATAGATAGGGATATGGAATAAATTACAATTTATATTTGTTAAAATAGATAGGAAACAATCAAGTATTGCCAAAATAGCAATAACTCAATTTGAGCAAAAATGGCGTATGAAACAAACAAAGTATTATAAACAAATCTCTGAACAGAACGATGAGGTTATAATATATGATATAAATTAAAAGTTACATTTTATCGTTGATGCTATGGAAAATAAAAAAAATATGTATTAGTATTGTAAAATATCATATGTAAAAAATATGTGTGCTTTAAATTTTGAAAATTTTTATAAAAGTGTAAGCTGTAAAAATAATGAAGTTTGAGGTCAACCAAATAATCTAAGATAACATTGAATACAAGATTTTATTGCATACAAAGGTTTCGCAAAAGAATTAAGCTTATAGCACCCGAAAAATGCTGGGTGCTATAGCTAGTATATTAATAAACAATACTTATTCAGATATAGTACACCAAGTAATTGAAAATCTATATATGTATTATTAAACAAATAATTAAAAATATTTATTATCTACGAAGAACCAATTGTTCAACTCTATAATTTTACATTTCTTTCTCTGGAGCTATACCGGAAACTGAATCCGTGACTTCAGACGAAACAAAAAAGAAGGCAGCCGATGAAAAAAAAAAGCGATTACCCATCGGGCACTGTAATTGACCACTACCTGTGATCTATGGCCCGTTTCTATTCATTCTGACGGCCAACAGCACCGATTTGTGTGCGGTATTCGTATTTGGTTAAATTTACAACAAGTGAACAACCGTTCGAAGGCGAACTTGAATGTTGAACTGCCCGCGAACAGTTCCAAAACAAAACCCGAACTAATGTAGAACAACGTTCCACTAACGCTTGCTCCGACTCTTATTTGAAGTCCAGTCGATTTCGAATGGTAGTGCATTCGAACTGTCAGCTATTAATTTTGTTGTTTCTATGACGGGCAAGGTTATGTTCAGGCTAATCGAGATATCAAAAGTATTTGGGACTTTTTCAACTAGAGTATTGAGGAAGAATGGTTGAAGATGATACGGCAGAAATAAATTGATATTGAAATGTTTACAAGTGGTTCTCGGATTAGGTTATTAGGAAATTTGTTAGGTCATTTTGATAACCTTTCAATTTGTTTTGAATTTTGATTATCGCGATGACATAATTTTATTATGTTATTGTTTTGTATTTTTTGTAGTTTACTGATAATATGATACTGAATTAACACAATTCTTAAATAAAACAAGTTATGTAATAAAATTGTGCTACAGCTGTGTTGTTATAATGGGTTTTAAATGAATTTTTAAAAAAATAATTGAAACACAAAAGAATGAAACAGAAAACTATAATGATTTTTAGTATTTTTTATATATTTAATGTAGGAATATGGGTTTTCAGGAAATGTAAAAAAATTTTCATATTACTATGTACCATTTACCATTTTTTGAACAATTTTAGTATTACCAATAATTAAAAAAATTTCAGATTTATTTTTGTCTTTTCACATACATTTTATTTTTTCATTAAAATTTAATTTTTGCAACAGTTGTACTTATAACGTTATTTGCTTTTACCATTCAATTGCTAATTAGCAATATTTTATATTTTATAATAATATTGATAAATCTGTCCATTAAACTTAGTATTTTCCTTCTAGAATAATTGATAAACCAGAAATGTAAATGCATAGAATTAAAAATTTATATTAATGAAATAATCGGTTTTGACATATTCATGAGTTACACTAATGACGAAGTATTTATATCTTTACAGACTACAAATATAAAATATTAGAAAAATATTCTAATAAGCGTATCACAACTATATTTGTCATATAAAAGATCCAAGTTTCTCTGCACGATTTTTTTCACCAACTCAATATTACAAGTAAATAAATAAACTGTCACCTTAGAAGCTTTTACTCGCATATATCCATACAATCTATAACTTATCAACCGAGGCAAGGTATTGAAAAAAATCAGCATAAATACAATCTCTTCTATGCACCGTTCACATATGGATGAGACAGTTGCTTTTCAATGCGATAATTAAAATGGGTGCGGTCGCCATCACTTCGTTGTTTTCGTTAGATCTTCTTTCACTTTGGAGTTAAATGTCGTTGCTGGTGAATGTTTCAGAGCAGCGCAAGAAGTGTGTTAAAATTGACACCTATATAACGTTGAGGAAATTATGATTCCATGAAGTGTGATGATGCACGATACGGGTCGTGCTTCCTGCAGAAATTAAGTGGGATTTAAAAATTGTCTGATGAAGGTACTGATTTGGTTTCAGATTATAACCTTCACTTCCTTTTAAGGTGAATGATTCGGTTTGAAATTGTTTGTTATTAAAGGGAAAACGAGATGGGAGATGTGGCGAAATTAAAATGCTGAAAGTAATTATTTTGAGTTCTACGAATTTTGTATTTTCCAACAAGAAATTGAAATACTTATTTTTGTTTTAAATTAAGATTTATTCGGCATTGTAAATAACCGTAAAATATTATTTTACAGAATTTACTTTATGATAACGAATGTATGTTAACAGAATTGAGTAAGTTAAGTGTAAATTAATAAAAACGTAATAATTTTATTATTATATATTATAAATGTATTTTTACTGTTCTTACTTCTAAAATGTAAAATAAAATTTTCTTTGTACTTTTTGAAATATTGTGTAAGACAATATACCGAAAAGAATTGAAAAAAAAAATAAATTGTACAAGTTTCAAATTTTGTAAAGAAATTTGTAGTGTAATCATCTGTAACACCATAGTTTGGTTGTTTTCAGAAGTCAGAAATTTTTCAGTTTGATTTACCAGTTTATTTCTGAAAATATTGAATCGCATTAATACTTTATTGACGACAGTAAATCATTACAAATTAGCATACATTTATGTTATTCAACTTTAATTTAAAATACTTGAGAATGATGACACGAAAATGATAATTAATGTATCGTCAGTCTATTTCTTGTTTATTCCTTACGCTACTTTTGATCAAATTGAGTTATTGCTTATTTTGGCAATATTTGTTTGTTTTCTATCTATTTTAACAATTGTGAAAGTTATAATTTTAATAATTTCGGAAATATAAATTCTAATTGGTTCCATATCCTTATTATAAACAATTCAGTTCAAAAACTTGAAATAGCATTTTCTCGAAAGTAAGGTTTTGTGATATGAAACAAACAAGAAATCGACTGACGAATATATAAATGTTATTGCAATCTGTAAATTGATATACGAACAGTTACAAATTTATTCCAAACTTATTTAATGGTAGCTTGAAATAAAGCTATATATTTTTTAATAGTCCGTACACGAATATTGCCGCTTTTCTCTAAAAAATAACCATGATTTGTTTGGTCTCATTTTGGAATAATATAGTATTTGTTAATAAAAAGTTGAACAAGAAATACAGTTGATATGATTACCGAGATCAGTCAATTGTTTTATACTAAGTTATCCACCGTTTATAACCTAGTAAAAACTCAAATATAACGATTTCATACAACATATCTGTAATATGAAATCTATATAAGGAATAACTGTTCCAATAAGTAGAGAAAACCAAAGCAGAGCCTTAGCGATATATCGAATCATAATACATTACGTTAGACGCGCGCGCAATGAAACAACAATAACACCAGGATCGGAATATCTATAACCGGGTCCAAATAGCGCGCGGTTACGGTCACGGTTTACGGTTACCGTGCGCTTGAAAACAAAACGCAAGAAGCAATGGGGCGCAGCGCAGCACACCAAATGCAGTTTCCAATCATACATCAATGCCGGCACGGCCGCTATGAATGAATCTGTTATATTGCTCGAGATAAAGACGTCTAACGGCTTGTAAATATTGCGACGGAGCCCGGCTTCGGGCAGTCACGGCCGAATGTAGCCATAGCCACCCTGATGCGGATTGCTTCTTTATTGTGTTTAATTTCTGCCTCATTTATGCTCATGCGAGTTTGATGTATGTGTGCGTGTATGTGTGTATTTGTAATGCATTCTTTATGATCATCAATCAAGTGTCAGTTATTATTGTTTGAAAAAAAATCGGTTGTAATCTTTTTGATGGAAGCTGTAAGACATGCAGTAAAATTGCACAACATGTGTGTTGAGTTTATAAATTTGCCGCTTACAAATTTATCATTATTTTATTTTTATTTTATATTAACTCAGATATTTATTTTGTTTTTTTTAAATATTATATCTAATATTGCTTACAATCCATAGAATATGATTGACAAACCGAAGGATGTCAGTTTAAAATTGGTTGTGCCGGTGTTTAGCCATGAGTGGTTTGAAATTCAAAAAAGATATAAATTTTTTACTTGGCTTTGGACGAAAAATTTACAGTTGATTTTAATGAAACTATTTATTATGGAAACAGTTTAAAGTTTTAAAATGTACAAGTTGCAAAAAAATTGATGATTAAATATTTGATAAATATAATAAATTTAATGCAATTGTTTAATAAGTATCTTTACTAATTGTTCAAAGCAGATAAGTGTAACAAACAGAAAATTTTATAAAAAAAATCACTATGATTGAAAAACAATATGTACTTATTATTTTGAATACGTCTTGTGATTTAAAATCAATTTAAAATGAACTTAAAATGTATAAATATGTTGATATAGAAGTATTTTGAACACGTACAACATAAAACATTGAATTTATAGAGTTTTCTGGGCTGGTATGCCACACCATTCTCTACAGGTGCCGTTACGCCATTAACCGGATTCTGGCTGCCTGGATGTCCACCCTTTCTAATCGGACTATACCTTCAGTTTCCGCTTCAGTTTCCGTTATAGGTTGTGCCACGCCATTGGTAGATTCTGGCTGGTTCAGCTTCTCTACTGTCCTATAAAGAAAACTGAAGATACAATCCGATTGGAAAGGGTGGGCAATCCAGGCCAGCCAAAATCAGCCAATAACGTAACGGCATCTATAGAGGATGGTGGAAGTACAGGTGTATATACCAGATTGCGGAGCAGAAACAGTCATTTAGTCACCAAGCTCTGAGGAAGACGGGGTTAGATCGACCACGGCGTACCAGCCCAGAAACTTCTATAAATTCTATGGATACTATGGCCGTGAAAGCTTAAAGATTACTATAACATAAAATATTTTATCTTAAAATTAGATGCATATTTGATGCTCAAAAAAATTAATTTACATTTTACAACACCTTGTAAGACAAGTAAATGATTAATTTTATCAAGCTTTTATTTTATGATTTTATTTTATTTTTCTTATAAATCATGTTGATTAGAAGAATATAATCAAGATATGTAATAAATGTCTGATTTTTATGAAGATTTGAATTACTTTTACATATTGAACTATTACAGTATCTATCTACAGAATAAAATAAAAAATATGTAATATAAATTAATATACACCATATATCATTATAATTGGAAATGTTATACATAATAAATCGATAACAAACGTAACATCGTACAAAGTAAAAGAGAAAAAATGCAACGTCCTAAGGAGTCAATCATATTCAGAAGTAATATCTGAATTAGTTTAATTGAATCAACTAGAAAATAATCAATGTCAAACTCGTTAGGAACAATAGCCGAGAGCAATAATTATTAATAGACTTTATTATATTGTACGTTGCGATCAAATTAAAACAACACCCAATACTGAGAATATAGATGTAATCTTACACAAGCAATTTCCCCAATTAATATAAAGTCCGTTGCTTAAGAAAGTTTAAAACACTGTCTGAAATGTTTCTTTGCTTTCTATGCACTTCGGTTACAATATTGTTCGGTTTAAGGTTAGAATCCGTAGCAAGGTGTGTGCTACTTCGTATTTCGTTTCTGATTCTTTAAACAATTAGAATAGAATTGTATCGATGTAGTAAGAGGAAGTGAAATTTTGGTTTGATGCGGATTTTCGATGATATGATTTTTAACAAAAACAGTTGAGAATCATGTTTATTAAAATTGTGTTAGGTTGCGTCAATAATAAATGTTCATTGCGCACAAAAGAATATATTTTTTAGAATAATTTACATGTAAAAGTGATCTTTTCTATGTGAGTGGCTAGTTTATTTAAAAGAATTATATTTTAAAAATCAGTAAATTTTAAGTATAACGATTTTATTCAAAATTGTTAAGATTAAGTAAAAATTAATCTAAAAAGTTTATTAATGTAAATTTTTTTTGAATATGTATTTTTATATGTAGCATTTCATGTCAATTTACGCATTTCTTCAGAAGAAAAATATTAATGCAAGTTGTTAAATTGATATTAATGAAAAATTAGTTAAAAAAATATTTAATAAAAGATTTTTTATTAATTGACATCAATTTAACAACTACATTAAAATTTTTATCTTGAAGAAGTGTACAAGTTGACACGAAATATCAAGATTGAATAAGATAATGTTAAGTTAAATATGGGTAATTCATTATAGTATCTATCACTTCATGACTCTGCACGTTTCCAAGAAAAAATATTTAAATAATAAATATATTAACAGTCAAATAGTAATAGAATTTATATATATTTATAAAATGATATGACAAATAGTAGAATAATGAATATTCGGCCAAATTTCAACCAGATATTTGGCCGAATACCAAATAATTATTTGACTTCGGGCCCATTTCTAATTTATATATAAAAGATAATTAAAACTATTTTGAAATATACCTTAGTTTTTTATATTTTAAATAACTATTTTGACATTTATCAATTATTGTTACTGAAAATTTAAAAAAAAAATTAGGTGCGAATTAAGTATTAATAGACAAGTAGATATGTCTAAATTATTCGGAATCTACAATAACTATTAGACTATTTCCTGGGCTTTTGGATAAATAAATAAATTGATAAAATTATATTTAACTGAATGTTTCTTTTACGAATTACAGAAATTGATATAATAGAAGGTACCATATATACATTTACAAAATTTTCTTAGAAAACAAAAACAATTTCTAACATTTGCATTGAAAATTAGCGTTCTAAATATAGCCTAATGACTATATTTCGATGATGTACGGAAACATTTAACCGACTACTTAGTTTTTGCCTAATAGCAATAACAATCACCGGCTGTGCGCACTCAAACATTTCGAAGAATCGCGGCACCGCTCGCCAAATCGCCCGCGGTCGCGTTGAGTCTGCGCGCGCAGGGCGTGTCGTTCTTCCTAGCGGCAGCCGGGTGTAATTTTCGCCGCGCGGCTAGTACCGCGCGCCGCGCCGCACTGCGCCGTATATCGCTCGCGGAGCTAAAGGAAGAAGAAGAAGAAGAAGAAAAAAAAACGCCGCTCGGACGCCGATCGCGCATATATGGAAGGCCAATGCTCTGATCTAGATTCCTAGCCGAGAGAGGCGCGCGCGAACGCCGAGCGAGTCGGTAGATTCGCTGGACATTTGGTCATTTCGATCAGGTTCATGGTAAGAATGGACGCGCAATGTTAGTACTGATGCGCAAGGTGATGAACTGCCGGGCATGGTGTTTTTTTTTTTATCTGGGGGAAATATGAGTTATATTTTTAAATGACCGGATATTTCTTATTTTTATAAATAAGAATAATAATAATTGCATAGCTTTTTGGCACTATTGTGGTAATTAAATTTAGCTTAAAAACCTTTAACTTAAATTTCTTTCAATCTAAATAGCATGCATGTTCAGAGTTGCTCTATTAAAGATTATTTAAATCGCAAAGTTAAAGTTTCATTTAAGTTAAAAATTTATAAATTTAAATATGATTTAGAGAATGATTTATATCAAGTCGTATTATATTTTTTCAAGACTTTATAACTTCTTCTACACACGACAAAATAGAATGATAATTTAGCTACATTCAGATTGTGATTTTAGTAGAAGTAGAATAAAATATAATGCTACTGCTAAATGTCTGGATATATACAAAAATATGTTTCAAGCTTTAAAATTTTAATAAATAACAATAAACAAGTACATTTTGATGATTTGTTTTATAAAACTAAATTTTGAAAAATTAATTAAACATTTACGATTATACATATAATTCTAACAACATTTTGAAACACTAAATTTATAATGAAATCAAATTTTCAAAATTATTTTTCTAAGTAGAATTAAATAACAAATGTAAGAGGAAAAAGTTTTAATATTACAAATTTTAGATAAATTTCCTTCTTTTAAAAATTTTTCAGCCAGTCTTTATCTAGTTTAAGTAATAGGTAATGTATTTTAAAATTATTTATAAAGTAAAGAACGCTCTAGTGTAATAAAAGAAATATTTACGTGAAATTATTGAGCTTTAATTTGTTTGTGTGATTGTGTTTAATAAGATCGGAAAAAATTGTGGTTTAGTTTTTAGATACGTTGGAAATTTCTGTTTTATTCAACTAATAACTATTCAACGTTAAATTTTTTATTCGAATATAAAAAACTTTTTAACTTCATTAATGATACCTTTTATACTTGCTGTTTTATTTCTTCAACTTGAAACTTTTACTTATAAGTTTATTGGGCACGCGTTCAAAATAATTTAATTATTTTTTCTGATTTAATATTGGGAAATGTGTAACAAGTTAACAAGTTTTTACATTTAAATATAAACAAATTATATTTTGCTTAATTTTTTAGTGGTGTAACTAAAAGGAATCAGCTGCGAAATAGATTAGTATATGATAAATATGAAATTGAAAAATGTATGAGAGATATTATGAATGTGAATGAAGTTAAAGTTGCTTGTCTGGATAGGGATGTTTGGAGGAAACTGATCTCGGGATAGTGGAAAGAGTTTGTGCCACATTCTTTTGAGACATGGCGTGATTGTGTATGTGTATATACCGGGTGTCTACTTTTTTTTTGTTACATAGGGAATACAATGCTAAAATTTTCATTTGGTGATAAATTTTCCCCTAATTATTATAGAACAAAAGTACAAATACAAAAGTTGTTTAGAATTCAAAAATGCATCAAATGATGCCAAATTTATCAATATAGGATGTTCCGATCAAGAATTAGAAGCAAATTAAAATTTCCATTTTTGCGCTCTTTACATCAAAGTGCCATGGAAATTAAACAAATAATTTCATTTCTTCTGGAGTTTGAGTTTGACAGATCGTATTTATTTTATTGTTACGTTCTGTATTATTATCATTATTATTGAAAATAATGAATAAACTTAAGGTAAATGAAAAAGTTCAGTGCGTAAAATGGTATTTTACTGGAAATTCGATACGACGAGTAAGAGATTTATTCAGCGCTTTCTTTGAAAACCGTCCCATACCTTCCGCTATGACTATTCGTAGGATAATTAAACAATTCGAAGAAACTGGAAGTGTGTTAAAACGTTGTAAAAATTGTAGAAAAATCAACGCAGAAGATCAGGAGGAGAATTTAAATCAAAATGCAATTAAAGAAAATACATTGAATATACTTTTGTGTGTAACGGAAAACCCAAATGTTAGTGTGCGTCAACTTGGTGCTGAATTAAATTTGCATCCTTCAACAATACATAAGGTACTAAAAAATGAAAAATATCATTCTTATAAATATTCCACGCACCAAGAGATATTTGAAGCGGATAAAATGGCTAGAAGCGAATTTAGTAACATTATTATGGAAAAATCCAATTTAGACAGAAACTTCTTGAAATCTATTTGTTTTACTGACGAGTCTACGTTTACTTTACACGGCGAACCTAATACACAAAACTTTAGAATATGGAGCCAAACAAATCCTCATTTAATGGTAGCAACACGTACCCAATATCCAGAAAAAGTTAATGTATGGGCTGGAATTTTTGGCAGGTGTATAATTGGGCCATTTTTTATTGAAAATAATTTAAACAACGAAAAATATTTGGATATGTTGCAAAATCATATTGGTCCGCAGTTAGAAGAGTGTGCAACTCAAGATAATGTTGTCTGGTATCAACAAGACGGATGTCCGGCACATTACAGCTGCAACATTAAATTATATTTGGATCAATGTTTTCCAAATTCATGGATTGGTAGAGGTGGTCCAATTAATTGGCCAGCTAGATCGCCCGATTTAGCACCGTGCGATTTCTTTTTATGGCCTTATTTGAAGGAGAAAATTTATAAACGACATATCAAAAATCTTGTTGATTTGAAAAATGCCATTGTTGAAGAGTGCAATAATATAACACAAACACAATTAAGCTCTGTACGTCACGAATTTTATAACAGATTAGGTTATTGTTTGGCAGTTAATGGCGATTTATTTGAACATTTAATTTAAATTGTTAGTTTCGTTTTTGTTCTCCTATATCTTGTATTCATGAATTTTTCTGTTTTATAGGTATATTGAATATTGTAATAAATAAAGAAAGTTTTACGGAGTTCAGCTATTTACTATTTATTAAACTCTTATCCGACGTTTCACTGCACAACTTACAGCATCCTCAGGGATAAGTTTAAATTATTATAATAAATATATTAGGCATAATGCCAGTCATCTAATTCAAATGTATTGTTTTTATAACTTGAAGTTAATAAATAAATTAAACAATTACTTAAAATTATAATGGAGACATTCACAATTTAAAACCACAGCTAGTACGTAGTGTACAGCCGAGTAAAATACCCTTTCATTGTAATAAATAATAAATACTTAATACTTTTTATACTTAATAGCTTTTCATTTACATTAAGTTTATTCATTATTTTCAATAATAATAATAATAATAATAATAATAATAATAATAATAATACAGAACGTAACAATAAAATAAATACGATCTGTCAAACTCAAACTCCAGAAGAAATGAAATTATTTGTTTAATTTCCATGGCACTTTGATGTAAAGAGCGCAAAAATGGAAATTTTAATTTGCTTCTAATTCTTGATCGGAACATCCTATATTGATAAATTTGGCATCATTTGATGCATTTTTGAATTCTAAACAACTTTTGTATTTGTACTTTTGTTCTATAATAATTAGGGGAAAATTTATCACCAAATGAAAATTTTAGCATTGTATTCCCTATGTAACAAAAAAAAAGTAGACACCCGGTATATATGTATGTAATTTTTAATATTTTTTTTTACTTTGGTAAATATGAAATATTTAGGAAATTCTGCTTCTCACAGAATCTACCCTTTTGTCATTTACCCACCTTTAACAACTCATACTGTTTAGTAATATTAATTACTTTATTTATAATTATATCATCATTGAAATATATTAATTAGTAACGGTTGTCAGAATATCTTACTTACGATTTTTTAAATATACTTTCATTAAATATAGAGATAAAGATAAAAAATAAATAATTTATTATAATACAAACATTAAAATTAATTTTTCAAACCGAAAATGATATACAGTTTTGCTGAAATATTTTACGGGGTGTTACTCTAATAAATAATATATTAAACGTGTTATGCGATACATAAATATAATTTTATACAAAATTATTCGCTCTGTTGAATATGAAATTGAGCAATAAATGTAATAATACATTACGCTTGTTGTAACTCAAAGCACATGTTTATTTTCCAACTGATAGACTGACTAGGTTTTTTTTATATTACAAATTTTAATTTTTAATTACTTCCAAACGAACATCTAAAATTATTGATTCAGTTAACAAGAAAATGTAAGCGTTGTATGTCCAAATTCTTGCACTATTTTAAGTTTCAATCTAATTAGCATAATTAATTAACCAGCTTCTAACTTGATATTTAACGGATCACGATGTATGTGTTTCGAAATAAGACAAGTCAAAATTTCGATCGTCCAGTAGGTCAGAAATAACTCTGCACGATTTTTTTCAATAAACTCTCCTAGTTTTTTTTTCTAATCTGATTTCTTTCCGGATGGAACTCATCATTATTACGTTTGAATGAAGCTGAATGGAAAGATTGAATTTCATTGGTCACGATATACGAAACCACGAATTTTATATGTTCTAATAGTTTTTGTTACACTCGTGTCTATACAAAGAATTCGGCTAATCATTCATCGTTGAAATGTAACTGTGTATTTGGGAACTTACTGTATAGCTTTGCCTGCTCTAAACAGTACTATGTAATTATTGTTTTTGGATGAAATTTTGGTTTGATTTGATTTCGCGAGAATCGAGAACTAGTTATTAGAACGAATTTATCAGTATAGATCAAAATTGCATTATAATAATAAAATTGTAGTAATAATAACTGATATCATGTTCTATGTTATTTTAATAATTTTTTTTTAACACAAAAAATTATATAAATCTTATATATATCATATTGCATTTTTAAACAAAAAGAGAAACAGGAATAGGAATAAAAAATTGTGCAATCATTTCAGTATTTATTTATGGAAATGCTTTAGAGTGTAATGGATCTTCAATCGAAGTAATTGTATAAAATTATTATTATGTTATCATAATTTTTTAATAAAAAGAAAAAATTAAAATTTTACATAGAAAGAGCGATATATCATTCTATGCCGAACTTAATTCAATCTTGAATATTTATGTACATTATACAGAAAAATTTCTACAGTAGTCTGTAGTCAAACTCGTCACTTTGTAATATTGCATTAGATTCGGTACTAATCGTGTAATTGCCTAGTTTGTGAACTAGTTTCTTTACTATTCTACCATTTGACGGGCAACGCCATAATTTCAAAAATATAATTTTCTCGTAACCTGCTGGCTTAAGGTGTGCAGTAGTACCCGTAAACCACATGTTTCACTTGCATGAAATAGTCAAGTGAGAAACCAGTTCACGGACTGATTAAAATTTTGTCCAGTTTTTAAATTGGGCAATTTTAAGATTGGGGTGTATCATTAATACAATTACATTGACAATAATTTTTTACCACATGAGTCACTCCTATAATAATTTGTGTTTCTGTAGACATTTTCTCCGATTCTCAACATACTGTGACTATCAGTTTGTGTAATTAATTCTGTAATATTGGCAATTTTCTGTTTTTTGTACATATATATTTGTTGTTGTCGCCTTCTGTTTGTTAGGCGCTTGTTCTAAATAAATAAATAAAATAAAAATAAATAAGTTGTCATCTGAAAATTTGTAAGAACCTTAAAAATTTATTAATTTACTAGAAGAATAATAAACGCAAAGAAATATTATTAAAAAAATTCGGATCATTTGTAAAAAATGTAAACATTTAATTAAAGTACAGTTATTTGTTATTAATATTTTTATGATTAAATTATTTTTATTAAACTATTTGCTCTGATAATTTTTGGCAATTACGCATTGTAAAAAAAAAAACAAATATTATTTATTTTATTTATAATTTTTTACTTTTATATTGATATCTTAATAAAATTCGTAATTTATTTTGTTTTTTGTTCTCGTTTTAATGTAATAAAAATTTCAAATACTTATTATGATGAACACTAATGTTTATCTGCGTTATATGAGAACGTGCAAGAATTTTCTTATATTATTACACGAAATCAATCATATTTTTTGTATTTTTATTTTCTTAAGCAATTTTACGGTGCTGACGATTTTTGTTTTTAATAATTTAAAAATTATTTCTATTTTTATAACGCATATTTTATAGTTGTAGGCATTGTTGAAGTGTTATTTCAATATCTGAATATAAAACATGGAATGAAATATAAATAATGTAAAATATTAATTGATGAATTTAATTAACAAAATGAAAATGAATAAACAAATTTGATTGACATTTAATTTTCGTCAAATATTTTTAGTTGTTATCTATTTATAACTTCATAAATAGAATAAGAAATATTTATTAATATTTAACTAGATCACTTGGGTGTTCCTAAATTGGGTTAATTATTCTAATCAGGCTTAATTTTTATTAAGTCCAACATGATTTTCAAAATTTATATTTAGGAAATGTTTTTAGAGTAAATAAAAAAATGTTAATTATTTTTTTTGTAATAGTTTTTTAATTAGCACATTATATGAGTATAATTATGCGTACGTACAACAAATACAATATGAGTATATTTATTAATAATTATCATATAAAATATATATACAATTTTATATTTTTATATTGCAAAAATTTTAAATAGTAAAAGATTTTTGGTATTTCTTAGTACAAAAAATGCAGGGATATATTATATTTTTTTCGTAAATATATAATTTTTTAAAATGGGAAAGCGTTTGATTTTAATTCTGCATAATGTTTAATTAAATTTCGACAATCGATATACTGTACGTGTATCATCATCAGGAAAATAATTACAAATGACATAAATTATAAACGAACAAAACATAAATACATACATACACAATCACGTCATGTACTCAAAAGGGTGTGACACAAACTCTTTTCATCATCCCGAAATCAGTCGCCTCCAAACATTCCTATCCAAACAAGCAACTTTCGCTTCTTCTACATTTATAATTCCTCCCATACATCTCTTTTATTCCTACTACTTGGAAACTTTCGCTCACGCAAAACACTCTCAATCATACTACTCCAACTACAAAACATAGAAGCCAATAACTAGGTAACAAAATACGAGTAACTAGTTTTCAAATTTTAATAGTTTATTAATTGAAGAAACTGAAATTTTATTTGAATTAGTGCCTATAATGAGTTCTGAAAGATTTTTTACTATATTATAATTTTTTAGTTCTATATAATTTTCATGAATACAAATTTATAAAATAATCTTAATATTTACAATCAGTGACAAATTATGGCAGTAAATGTTGTTTTTTTGTTAGCAATGTTTTTCAAAATTTTAAAATTTTTCGATTTTTGAGAAAATAAGTTGTTTTTGAAAACAAAAGTATTTTTAAAAATAAATAGTATATGTTTAGACATATCAATTATTTTGTATTGTAAATTTCCAACTAATATTTTTCGAGTTATGGAAAAAATATAATTTTGTTATTATTATATAATTTTTCAGAAACATGTAGAAACTATTTTGCTATATTTATAACATTTTTTTTTGAAATTTATGTATTTTATATTTTATTTTAAAACACATTTTGCTATAAATAATAAAAAAAAAATTAATAATTTCACATCACTAATCGTTATTTTCTTAAATGTAAACAATCAACATAAATTTATTTATTTAAATATAAATAAATAAATGTAAGTTAATTAAAGTATCTGTATATTTGTAAATTGTCAATAACAATTGAACACCTGTACTTCCCTGATAATATATGTAGTTTAATCCAAAAAAAGAATCTGCAAAATTTTTGCTAATTAGCACCAATAAGTATATTTTTTTTACCATCCTGTTAGTAGTCGGTAATTTTTTGAACATCCCATATACAATACAGACTCCGGTAGGTACATAAATTGACAATATAAATCGAATGCAGTGTGTCCGAATAAAATTAATTAAGAAATTTATAAATAGACGAACCGAGAAAGGACCGGTTTCTTCTCGCGATAAAATATTTCGTGTGAGATACTCGAAAACTTGTTCGTTTTTCATCTATTTTCAATGTTTTTTTAATTGATCTTCGTTTAACCGGATGATTAACTAAAAACGAATTGTTTTTCGTGCATAATGTGACACGCATTTAGATAACAGATTTCGTTTATTTGGTATTTGAATTTCGCCACGGTGTTGACTGTGAGTCAACCTTCTCACCGATTTACAAGATTGTGACATTAGTTAATAGGACGCGATGGTATTTCGTGTTTTGTTGCATTTTTTCGGGTGATTTATTAGGTTTATTTATCGATAGATTTTTATTTTAATGCTTTTACGAGAATATGTTTTGCCAGTTTGGTTTATCGGTTTGCTAATGAGGAAGTTATTGAACATGGTTTCAATAACAGTACATTACAGTTATTAGATCTTTGAGAGGATATAAGATTAATTAACTTAAAACTTAATTTGTTGGTTACTTATATCATTTTGCTTTGTTTAATTAAGTAAATTGTATGATAATATCTTTATTAGCTGGAAGTAAACTACTTCTGTAACGAAGTTATTAAGTTTTAGCAACGTTGCTAACAACTATAACTAATAGAAACAGAATTGGGGTAATTATGTGATCAATTTTGATGAATAGTTTGGATTTGGATATAAACGCTTTGACGTAGATTTAATTTATTTTTATCAGATTATCTTTAGGTGTACGTATTTTTGAGTTATTCTATATTTGTTTTTGTTTTGACATTTGTATCTTAAAGGCTATCGAAAAATATATATTATGTTATACGAAATTTTATTAAATTTTACAGTTTAAAATCTAATAAATTGTGCATGTTCACTATTATAAATAATTAAATTTTTTATATCTAATTATATTAAAAGGTAAATACAAAAATATTTATTTTTGAGACGCACTTAGGATGTAAAATAAAAAAATAACTTTATTTTATATTAAAAAAAAACTTATATCATAACTTCGTAATCACAATAATAATATGAATCAAATTGATAATTAAAATAATCAAAAAAGTTTTAATTTACCACATTCTCTCAAAAATAATCGATGGTAGACATTCAAGTTAATTTTATGGGCCAGTTTTGTAAAAAATTACATTTAAATCTTGAAACACGGTTTTGACAATTTATTAATTGTTGAACATGAACATGAATGATTATTACAGAAAAATAAAGTTTGCAATGATCATTTAACAGATGAAATTACTAAATTAAGAATTAATGTTTAATGATCATTAAAATTTATCGTGTGTCTTTAGCATAACTATACAATTTGGTAAACAACTATCTTTAAAACGCCTCATTAATTTGTCAGTTAATAAAATGGTTAACAATTTTTTTATGCAGACGGTCCGAAAGTAAATATTATAATTGTTTATAGGAATTATGTTTGTAGATATACCTATAGAAAGTAAGTATTGGATTTTTAATAAAAAATCATTAGCAAATACAAGAAATAATACAATTACAATAAGGAAAAAGACAAAGCAACATATTTTAGAACATGGCAACTTAAATACAAGGTTAAGACACATACCCTACCTACATATGTTTTCCATTTCACTGTAGAAAATATAGAGACATAGGCCGGCACCGGCAATACACCTGTGCTATAAATCTACATTAGGTAAATCAGTAAATACGAACCGACTTATATGCACCGTTAATAATTTCTCGGGGCTTCCTGTGTGCGCGCATGCGTTCGAAAAAATCGAAAATCGTGCTCTCGGCCCAACGACGTAAACAAACGCGAATCGAACGGCCATACTTTCTATAACATTGTGTGGTAGTAAATAAATATCATGATGTATTTCTATGACGAACACCGGACATATATAACGTTAATAAACGAACGGTGTGCGTCGCACCGCCTTTAAATTCATATAGAAAATTATTCAATTCGTTCTAATTAAGTTAATTAAAAGAACACGCGCGTTTGCACGCGAGAAATATGCTTTTTTTAGATGAGTGAAACGCGCACAGGTGGCTTGGATCGTCATTTTTATTATTTCGATTGAAAAATGCATCACTTTCATATTTGATATATCGTATTCGAATGGAATAGAATTGCTTCGAGATCTGGTTTAAAACTTTAAAGAATTTTGTTAAAAATGGTTTTTGAATGTGTGACAAAAGTTAGTTAATAAAGAAGTTCATAAAAACCCTATTGGTTTTTGAAAGTGCTTGATAGAAAAACAATTGATGTTCTTTTCTAGAAACATAAAAGTATTTTATTGTATGGAATGCATGGTATTACTAGAGGAGGGATTGAGTGTGGAACAAATTGTATTATAATTACAAAACTGAAATAAAAAATGCTGTTGCAAAAGTATATGGAAATAAGTTGTGATAATTTTACCAACTTAAATAAATATTTGAAGAACTTTTGTTAAAAGAATATATGTAAGTGTATGTGAACATCTGATGACTAAATGTGATATGATTGAGAATGTCTTGTAGGGGTAAATTTTTTTTCTAAGTAGTAATAATAAAAGCGAAAGTTGCATAAATTCATTTCTGTGTGAATAAGAAGAGTTTGTACCACACTTATGGATACATATATATATATATATATATATATATATATATATAATTATTTTTTAATTATGGCTACTTAGTCATCTGAGTTCAATAAAAAATATTAATTTAATTCGATTTTATTATTTGATAAATTAATTCGCAAATAAATATTATGAAGAAGGTAAATATAAATCATAAATAGAATGTATATTTACCATTATTTGCTTGAGCAAAAATAAATCTTATTGTAATTTACTAGATTACAAGATAAATGTTTTAAGTGGTTAACTGAAAACATTAAGTGTACCTTCAAGTACAAGTACATAAATACTTAAAAAGTAACATGTCCATCGGTTGCGATGTACTCGTAAAATATTATCCAAACCATATAAGATCCAAACTACCATGTTACTTTCACCTGAACGACATACATCGTCCCCCGTCCAAAGTGATAGCACTTTTTGAATTATTATTATCATTTCTGCTTGAATGCAACGTAGTGTGCCGTGCCCGTTTACTTTGGCACAAGCCAACTAGATTTAACGTTCTGTTTTTTTCTTCTCCTAGCTAGGCTACAATTCATAATTAGCGATAGAATGCTACCAGAAAACAGTTATCAACTGTCTTGTAACTATGATATCCTGTTCTAGTTTTTTAAATGCATTTGTCCTTTCATTTTCAGCGTAAAGATTTTTATATCTTCCTCTGTTGAGGTGTTTAGTCGAGTCAGTAATTGGGATTTAGCGCGCGCTAATAGAGCTGAAGGTAGTAATTTGGTTTAATAAATTTGACTTTGACAGTGCAAGACAAAAAAAAATTGGTAATTATTAATGCGCGACGACAATCATGGTTCGAGTTAATTAGATTGTTTAATGATTACTTATTTACTAAATGCGTTTCATAATTGTGTTTTTTTAGTTTTTCTGCTTAATCTTGGAATATTTACTTTCGAATATATTGATTCAATTTTGTTATATTTGTTTGATTGTACTGAAACCTAAAAATAAAGATATTTAATTATTCTTATTATTTGATGGCCGAGATTTAAACTCTTGATTTTTATATGAGGAGAAGACTAATGTGTAAACATGATTACTTCAGTGAAAAAGCGACGAATCGGCTGTTTTATCGAAATTGATATTATTTTTTTTTACTAGAAGATAGGATGTTCAATCATATATTGCAGTCAATTTAGAAATTTGTTAAATATTATATATAATTGGGTGTTGTGATAGGTGCAATTTCCACACTCATGCTCCGATGATGGACTTTTATACAAATATTACTGCAAAACAATATATCTAATTTTTGCATATTATCTTCATATTTGATACGATAGCCCTAGTAAAGCCTTGACCGCAAATACAAAGTACGTGTTCTGTGATAATTCATGTAGACACCTTTCGAAACTACAAGTCGGGCGTTCACATAGAGCAGCGACGAGTTCCGACCAGTAACTAAAACTACTGATATTTTAAGACAAGTAGTTGATTAAATCACTGCGTTCGAATCTGTTTAGTTAATGTCTAACCTTATGGCATTTTTTATTTTACAACGAACAGAAACGCCGGCCAGCGGATTCGAACCTAGTATTATATTCAATATCAGTAGTACTTAGCGCTTAAACACGCTCGGCTACCGCTCTGACAATTTTTGGCATAACAATACGGGTTTACTTATGGATTTTATAGAATTTTGTATATTTTTTCTAATTTTACAGTTATAAAATTAGTTAAAATGACATTATTTTGTGAAATGTAATTAACTAATATATTACTGTGATTTATTCGATACGTTTCCTTTAATTTTATAGTTTTGCTGATTTATAGAAATTATTCAAAGAAAATCGTATTATATAATGTTACATTAATTACAAAAATATTTTATTAGGTAATATGTGAACTTTGTATTTATTAAGCTTGCATTTACAATTTTTAATTTTACAAAATTTATGATAGTTTTAAATATAGTATGAGTTTGTAAATTCAAAAGAATATATCATAATACTTAATTAAAACTATAAATTATAAATGCATCATACAAATTCTAATAACAGTTACATCTGCTCCATATGAAATAAATCTAAACAATATAAAATGGATAGATACTGTTATCTTTTGATTTACTATTCTACTAAATTCATTTACATTTAATAAATTTATAAATTGCAATTTCTATTTTCTGCGAGCGCAACTAAAACGTTTAACAACTTTATAACCGAGCCGAAGACGTAAAATCTTCGATTCTAAATTAACATGTCATACAAATTGACCAGAGCTCGTTTCGCGTCAAGTCACATCCAATTTAAATAAGTAAATTTCCATTTAAATCAAAACAAACATCCGAACGAGGCTGAGGCTATGAAACAACACGATGGACATTTGCTCCCTTAATCAGTGTTTATATCAATCGGACGGATGAAATAATTACTTGGGCGCTGTACAATCACATCCGGAGTGGTCAGCACGGGTCGAATTAGAGCGCGTACTGCGCTTAGACGGTGACGGCACTGTGTCCATCGTGCGCGCGCTGCACCTGAAGAAAGTAACGGTGATTTCAACACCGCGAACAGCACACATACACCGTAGGCGAAAAAATTATTAACCGCAGGGCTTATACAGTTTTGAGAAGTCATTGGTTTAGTTTTTACAGTTTTTTTTTTTGTATGTTTATTTATTTTTCTAAATAAATTGGGTACCAGTTTTTTGCTGCGTGAAAATTTGGAACAACTCTGAAATAATGTAGCAAATTTTTGGAGTATTACATCCATAAAGATTGACAAAAAAATCGATAATATTAAATTGCATTTTAATGAGGACATTTCTAATTAAAAATAAAGTGTTATTAAATTAAATTAAATTAACATAGTAAAAAAATCTTTCAGAACTCATTATATAAAATAAAACAGCTTTAAATTTAAGTTCTGTATTAACATTTATTGATAATTAACGTTTCGACGAACTGAACGTCCACCATCTTCATCAGGAAAACTGATCTGTATCAGTTGAGTTCGTCGAAACATCGGTTATCAATAAATATTAATAAGGAACTTAATCCTAAAGTCGTTTTATTTTAAATTAAATTTGTTTTAGTAAATAAAAGAATTTAGATTTTTATTGCTGAACAATATCGATTGTGTTTAAATAATCTGAAATTCACTATATTAATAACAATTGTTTATTGTATACACAATGTTTCACTCAAATAAACGTTTGGTTAAAAAAATATGTGAGTGATATTGAAGGAATACGTCTGCCTGTGAGTGTTTTGAACGAGCGAATGTTTCCAAGTTGTAAGAATAAATGAGCATGTGTAAGAGTCATTATAAATGTGGATGAAGCAATAATTGCTTGTCTAAATAAAACTGTTTGGGGGAAACTATTTTTTGCACAAATGGAAAAAAGTTTTTGTCACATTCTTTTGAGTACATGGCGTGATTACGTATATATATATATATATATATATATATATATATATATATATATATATATATATATATATTCATTTTAATAACTAAATAAATATTCGAAAAAAATCTTTAACGATACATTTAATTATAAAAATAAAATGTACTGTTGTATGATGTTTTTAAAGAAAAAAGTAATTGAAAAATTATTATTTATAATTTCGACAGAGCGTTAATATTAGTAAGTTTCCAAGGTTTGATAAAATCATTTTTAAAATTTCGGAAAATGTTACATTTTTTATTTAGTTTTATTTCCTCGTAATATTTTAAGAGAACTGAAGAGTGTGGCATGTAAATAAAAAGTAAAGATACGTTACAAAGTTGTACAGCGGTTGAAATTTATTGCAACATCAGCATAATAGTTTAATGACGCATATAAAATCCAATACAGAACATAAGAACCAATTTATAAAAAAAATTATAATGCTGAAAAGTTTTTAAATTTTGTATTTGCAATTATTTATAAAAATTGTATACTAATTTTTTTAAATAATTTGAGTAGCTGTTTTTTTTTAAAAAATAAAATTGGAGCAGCATTAAAAAACTATATCAAAATGTTAAAGTATTACATCAATAAAGTTTGACAAAAAATAAATAATAATAAATAGCTTATTTCAGTAACAAAACAAAATAAAATCATAAGTTATTTTTATAAGATTCGTTTCAGCTTCCTACTTGCGGTTTGGAAGCAGGTAACAAAATTTCATCGGTTTTCAAGAAGGAATCAATCACTTGTAAACCACAGCCAGATTTTGCTTCGGACGTAAGGTAGCGAGCTAGATTTCAATATGTAGAGAAGAAGAAAAAAACTTTTTTAAGAATTTAAGAAATCTGTACCTATAATGTGGAATATATCGGAATTTCTAAAAATATGTAAACTAAGTTCGATGAACTAAAAAAACGCTCAAACATTTTAAAAGATAGCATAGTAAAAATTTCTATTTATGCTGCACATCTTAAAAGCACTTTCAATCTTACTAAGTTTATTTTAATTGAAAATAAATATTCAAAAAAACTTAGATTTTTATGTAATTTTGTCGTGAATTATGGAGCTAAAGGTATATGTTCAAGAAATAAAAAACAAATATTGCACTGTAAAAAAAATTACAAAAATTAAAATACATTAATTTTTAGTCAATCACAATAAAAAAGTGGAAGATTTGTGTCTCTAATTTGTATATTGTAAGTTCAAATTGAAATTACTTAAAAATATATTATCAGTCTGAAATTACTATGGTTCAAAGAAAAATAAAATAGAATATTTATAATTAATTTTATTAAAAGATATCATAAATTTTTACAAATATGTTTACATAATAGTATTAAGAACTATATTGAGTTTGATTCATTTTTCGACTTTTCTAAAAATTTATTTATTTTGATTTTATTATCTTTGTGATGCATTAATGTGCAATATATTTTAAATATTGTCAGTTCTTATCAAGAGCAATAGATAATGGATGTTAATTTAATATAAAGTTAAAATACCAGAAATTAATATTTTTGAATTATTTGTCTTTGTAATGAGTTATTATTTTCACTTTTTTTGATTGAGGTGTTTTGGTTTATACCATCTTCGGAATGTTTTTGTATTCTGCTTTGCTGCGTATTTATTTGAGGGGTATGTAGTTTTTGTGGAGGGTAGTAAATATTGTATAGGGGGGAGGAATTATTTCAAAATAATTATTTATTTGTGTACTGATTTTATTTTGTTTATATTTGTAAATATTATTCTTATTTAAATGTTTTTAATTTGATATATGTATTATCACTGGACAAAGTCTGCCTGTAAATTAAAATATATAAAAAAATGTAACGTGTAACGTAATTATAAATATAATTTTATTTTGTTTTTATTTTACGAACAAAACATGTAGAATCTAAATAAAATAAAAGACAACTTTCTTAAAATTACTTCTTTAACTACATTTCATATTTTCCATCTGATTACACTACGTCCGTAAATCTATTTTCGCGAAAATAACACAAACACCTAAACATTTGAGCATCAACATCCGTCTTACACTCAGCTAAAACGAATGAGCGTACGTGTGAGATATTATAATACTCTTATGAACCTGCGCTTGATACTCGTATATGTACGGGCTTATGCATGAATGTTTCTATCTACATACATACATATATTGACTACGGTTGCGTGCATACAGCTCTTTCCCTGCGCAATCTTAGAAGTAATTCTTCAAACTTAAATGCTGTTGCGTACTGTATGCATTGAAGATTTTATGCATGAAAGAGTAGAATGCTATTGGATTTATAGTTTGAGGTAGCGTTTGTTCTATGTTTTAAGTGATTTGACTCTTCAAATTTATATTTTAAATATTTAATAAGAAATACGTAGGTAATAGTATACTATTATTATATTATATTTATGAGAATGCAGGCGAAATTGATTTTAACATGATAACAGTGTGAATTTAAATAAATAAAATAAAATTTCAAGTTAAAATTACTACAAAAATAATTAGTTTTCTTTTTTTTTTTGGTATTAAACTTTATCACCGAATATGAACCACATAAGTGGCAAACGTTTAAACTTTTAATTATTATTTTTTACTTATGACTGCGCTATTCTCTCAACTACAATTTCTTCTTCCTTATTCTACAAGAAGTACAAATACTTTTTATCTGCCTATTGCTAATCTTCTAACAAAGTCTCCCATTTATCATCATGTAAGTTAGAATTAAGTATAGATATTTTATTTTTGTTAAGATGACAAATTTTATGTATCAACATATTCGTTGCATTCAACATTTTATTCTTTGAATAACTTAACCTAACCTAACCTAACAATGTAACTAGTAAAATCATTAGAAAATTGTACTAACTATACCTAAGTGGTCAGTTTGCAGTTTTAACGCTTTTCATTGACCGCGAGGGGGTGTGGTGAATGCATGCACGATGTTTAGCTTCAAGGTCACGATCTGAGGTCATCCATTACACCCCATGGCGCCTTTGGGCAGGCAGTTGTGCGCATACCGTTTCAGTAACCAATTAATCGACCATTAAACCACTTGCAGAACGCAGGACCGTATCAATGTACATTGTAAACACACAGTCTCTCGATTTTATTTATACCATTGGTTACAGCAACACATATTTAAAGTTACGAAACGTTACTGCCTTGATTGAGTGTTGAAGTCTTTCAATGTTAAATTTAAGTTTTATGGAGATATTTGATCTTTACAATGGGGGTATATGTAATTTGTTGACTAGAAAACAATTAGTAGCTGGAAATTGATATTTACTTTTTTCTTTACAGGGTTTTATGTATATTTGTTTTGCTGCGTTATTAATACTGTTTTTGTTATGGAAATGTTACAGGTTTTATTTTAGACTATTATGTCTGTGCTGACTGAGCAATGACTTTTATAGCGTTTTATGATGGATTTTAATACATTTTTAATTGCTTACATATCTACTTTTTTATTTAACAACTTAATTTTTATGATTTACAACTTGAATGGTAATTATTAACTTACTCTTGGAATGTTTTTACGAAATAAATTTTAGAAAATTGTAAAAATTATATAAAATTTATAATTTAGATTTATATAATGATAAGGTATAAGGTAGTTTATTTTATATATAGTTACGTTAGATTATAAATAAGAAGTTGTAGAAATTTGAAATTTGATACTTAAGTTTCTAATAAAATATATATATATATATATATATATATATATATATATATATATATATATATATATATATATTTTATTATATTATGCTATAACATATATAAATATTTTCAAATTAATTTTTTGATTATATCAGAAATTTTGGTAATCAATAAAATAAAAATAAATATTTATGGTAGAGTTCTTTTAAGACCTGTAGCGTCACAAAATATTTTAACTTTTTCAAATTAAAAATTACATTTATATATATTTATATTTATATTTATATATATATATATATATATATATATATATTTAATACTATAAATTTGTTGCATTCTTGTATATTAAATGTGATTATTATTAAACATAACATTTTTTTTTTAAATGTACTGTCGAGAATTCTAATTTTTAAAAATAATATAATAGGAATACATTTTATAAATGATATTAATAAAACTCATCGAATTTATTTACAGCAATACATATTTGTTAGTACGATATATTATAAATTGTATGAGATTTGCTTTTTATTATATTCTGGATATTAAACAAATATTTTGTTATGATGTAATAGATCGGATTTTAACTTAGATTTTATATGTTTCTATAATTCAACAAGGAATGTTTTATTTCAGACTCACACTGAACAATCTTGTGGGTCTATTCGGTTCGCATCTATAAAACCTGTAATATTACAGATTTGTCATTTTTAGTAGATGCAATTCTGTTATTGACAGGAAAAGACAAAATATGTTATAATGCTAAATATCTTACAGATATGAACCGAATAGATCCATTAGATTACTTATTTTTAGAGTAGCTTGATAGACATTAATCTAAACATAAACAGTCTTTAGTTTATAATAAATTCCGAATCGTTATTATTAAAAAACTTTTATCTGAATTTTTATTGCTGTAATTATAAAATTAAATTTTGAATTGCTTTTCTTTAGAAATAATAAAAGATTTTTAAACCACTGAACATGTACATTTTGACAATAAATTTTTATTTATTAATGGAGATTTTCAAACTCAAACTTCTTCTTACAAAAGCTAATAACAAATACTTTAAGACTAATTTGTTTCCTTCCATTATGCTTCTTACATCTTGAATTGCCCCGTGTTGCGTGCAATACATATAGCTCCGAGCGTTCCAGCTCCCGGAAATCAGTATTTTTCAGCAACCACTGTCTGTCTCCCAACCGCGCGACGATTACTCCGTTCATTCGGTGGATCTGCTGCGTAGCCCCGCAGCTACGTTTTCTTTAAATGCCCTTTAACACGCAACGCCAAAAGCTACAACAGCCAACTTCTTCCAGCCTAACCGTAATTCGTGATTTACGCCCGGCGATTTTCACCGGTTCGAGCCCAGCTGGGTGATTCATCACGATGTCATAAAGCCTTATCACTTGGCTCAGATGGGTTATTGAATTATCGAATTAGTGGGCACAAAGTGCCGAATCGCCGTGTTGGCTATTTATTATTATTAAATGATATTAGTGCTTAATTTATCTAAATATTTATAAATTTTTTCTTCGAGATTGGAAACGTAAATGAGAGAAACGTGTGAATTTACGCGCTTGTTTTTTGGTGAAGATGATATTTATGATGTGAAATCTGGTAAGGTGATTTACAGTGGCGTACAGTATTTTTATTTTATTTCTAATAGTTTGACGATTGTACATAATGTTTATATAACTACATACAGAATTATTATATATTTTTCATACAAAATTGGTATATATTTTGAAATCTTTATTGATTGTTTTTACTTATATCGTTTTCCGTATCATATGTTTGAATATTTTAGAACTGAATTCGGTTCATAACACTCGTTCATATTTTTTGTTCAGTTTCTATTTTCCAATTAAATAAGTTATTATTAATTTAATTTGCAAATATTTTTGTTTACAATAATTATATCTCTTATTTAGAACATTTTGTTATAACATAAAATTTGGAATATAAATATTTGGAACATAATAAAATATCTTTCGTTTTAAATATTTGTATGTTAAAGATTTATAATATACTATTTTTTTGGTTGATTTTACACATATTAATAAGAATTGTTTGACTTAGTTGTAAAATATTTTTATTCATATATATCATACGAAGCAAGGTTGTCGTGATTTTTGCTCACCCCGAAAAAAACTTACTTGGAAAAACCTACTGATTTTAAACAAAATATAGAAACACTCGTAGAAATCAAATCATTCATAAGTAAAATAGGTAAATTTACAAAAAAATATTGTTTTAAATGCGTATAAAACCTAAAACAAAGCGTATTAACATACATAAAAATTAATCAAAACAAAAAACAAACGACTGCTTAGTCTTTATTACTTTTTAAAATATGCTACGGACATTACAAAAATATTATATTAAATTAGAAAAAATTTCACCAATATAATTTTTTCTTTATTTTTTTTTTTTGTTATTATTTATAAATATAAATAAATTGGTTGTAATTTTTTTCAGCTCCCAATTGATTGGCAATATATTTATTAATTTTATTTTTATTATAATATCTTATTATAAATTTCTCTTAACAACAAAGTATTAATTATTTTTTTCGTATGCATTCAAATCATTGCATCTGCAACTTTCTAATATATCGATTTTTTTGTCTGCTTCATCATTTACAACCTATAGTATAAAAATCATTGATTGTTGTGAATTGTTTATATGTATAAACCATTAGAAACAAAAATGAATCGCCGCCAATGGAATCGACCGATATCTTCTAACGGTAAATCCAATGGAATCAAAGTGTCCAATTTTTTTTTTACACATATAGATTCGGCAGTAAATATACATAGTAGTGGAGATTTAGTTTTGGTTAGAAAAAAGTCCGTTTTATCGTTCGCATCCATAAATTTCGAAAGATCGTTAAAAGGTATTTTTAGTAGCGCACATTTTTACATGTCACCAGCAAACATCCAATGCCCGGTTCTCATACGAAACCCGAAATTAAAATCACATATTAAAACGACATTAAGATTATCTGTTGCGAATACCGCTAGAGGTTAATTTAATAAAGATAACGATTACTTTGGCTGCGTCCATTAGACGCGTTACTTTAATAAAGCGAACGATCTGTTTTCATGTCGCTAAAGTTTTTTTTTTCTTCTTTTTTTGGAATTTTAGTTTTTCTAGTTTCGTCTAATTTTTATGCTTGTTCTTAGAAAGGTTTATTGTGTTGACACTAATAAGAACATTACTCGAATTGTTTGAAAGTTATTTTGTTTTTTAGATAATAAAATTTTTGTTTCTTTTTAATATGTTTACGTTTTTTTATTCTGAAATTCTAGATCGTTAATAGAAGAGCATCAATGTCCACTATAATTGAACTTTATTATTTCAATTGTTTAATTTCATTCAATTGCTCTTTAAATACTCTCTTACTACTAAGCATGAACTACGTCATTGCGTACATGAATAACTCTTACAAATAACTAAAGATTTACATTGAGTACTTTGAAACGTTGAGTATTAATAAAAATTAATACAGAACTGCAACCTAAACCCGTTTTATTTTAATATAATTAGTTTTGAAAGATTTTTTTACTATGTTAGATAATATCTATTCCATTTTGAATATTAATTTAGAAAATAAATGGAATAAAATTTTATCTTGAATATGAGAAACATTTGTTTATAATAAAAATCAATCGTTTTTAATTTCCGGTATTAATTTTTATCACATCTGGTACCGCTAGATTCTAATTTAATAGAGATAAGACAACTCTATTTTATTCCGTTAACAGTCAATATTTTTTCATCGGAATTTGTCGATTTTTCTACCAATAATCTGAAGAGCGGATGCAGCATAATAACACGCTATCTATATGTGTGTGTATACCGAAGATGATATTAAATTGAGGAAAAATTCTAATAGCACCCGTGTAATGTTAGCGCATCCGGTATTTCAAGGAAACAGGTTTAGTTTACGAGTAACGCGGCATTCAAGCATCGTGGTGTGCTGTGTATTTATGGTAGTCGATGCACAAATTTAACTTCGTCTTCATCTGTTTCTTTGCGTTTTCTTTCTCAATGAAGTTGCCCGATGCACTACACTGGTTGGTTATTGGATACAGAATTCATTGAATGAAAAGTGCAGTTTATATTATATCTGTGTTGTTTTTATTTTATACTCTACTAAGATGCTTTTGAGATATATAAGATGGCTTATCTTTAGTATTAATTTATTTTTTTTCTAGTTTATTTTCAGTATGAATAAACCTTTTTATTGTTATCTTTTTGTATATTAGTTTTATTTTTATCAGTTAGTACTTTAATTTTAAAATGTGTAGAATTACTTCTAATTAGCATGTTTAAGATTTTAATTTGATCAGACTTTACTTTGTGTTACATATTGGGTAATAAGATAAACACAATTACTTTGTAAAATATCACAATATTTATTAAAAATTAGTTACTGCAGTTTCAACCGTTAGATCATCTTCAGATTAAGTCAGTGAGTGACAAAATATTTGTTGGTATATATACCCAATAAAGTTACCTATTATTTGATACTAATTTTTTTATTTTAAATTTTTTTTGTATCCTTCATCTTATGATTAAGAGTGTTTTGTGCGAACGAATGTTTTCAAATAGTTAGAATAAAAAAATATGTATGAGAGATATAATATATGGATATATGTGAATCAAAAATTGCTTGTCTGAATAGAAATGAAAAGAAATATGAATAAAATGAAATGATGCAATTACTTATTTGTTTCCGTATTTATTTAAAATAATAATATATTTTTCTAAAACAAGACGAGAACATAATGGCAACATTTAAGACAGCTTTAGCTAAATTTATGAACAGTTTATTTTTTATTTATAATATAATTATTAGTAGTATCAACAAATTAAAATATATTATATTAATTTATTCATTTTTTTTGTTTCAGGTGAGTACCTTCAATTTTTTTGCCCAAAAATAATTGGTATATTCGTAAGTAACATTATATATTTCTATTATATTTTATATAAAAAAAAAAAACTAGTGACCTTACTATTAATTAAACAATAAACTATAAAATTGTTAATAACTATTTGTTTTATATATTTATATAAATAGGTAGTAATTAAATTATTTTCTCAAAATTTTATGTTTCCTCTTAGACAATAACAATATTTTATATCATTGTTAAAAAAAAACACTCAAAATAAATGGAAAAGGAATAAAATAAAATAAATATTATCACAAAATACAATTGAAATTTTATTTTAATTAGTTATTTTGTATTTGTAACTTTTTTGCTTTATGTTAAAGTTTTCAATAATTGAAATAAATTTGTTTAAATTTTTGTATTCGAAATTTGAAAATGTTTAAATAATGATCGATATATTAAATTAATATATAATATATGTTTTATATTCTATGATTAATTATTTAATTTTTAGTTAAAAAATTAAATGAAAAAATTTGTTACTTGACGGGAATAATTAATCCAGCAGGCTATGTTTTGTCTGTTTACTACAAATTAGCAGAATTAATTTCATTTAAATTCAAAAATTATTAAATATTGAAACACATAATAGAGAATAATACAAATTTTATTATTTTTTAAAATAATTATATAACATTAAACTAACGTTAGAACAATTTAGCTCAATTTGAGACAAATCTTACAATCATAAATGCAAAATCTTCAAATACCATTAAATGATATAGTGAAATAGTTTCGTAGAAATTTTCAACTTATTACGGTTACAATAATTTACCATCTTTGTCGGACTTTGTATTCAATTAGCGTCACAATTAAGATTCCATTTTACTTCGCGAACAAATGATACATATGGAGGAGGGAGTCGGTTGGTCTGCAGACTGGGAAAGTTGCTCGAAGAGGAAAAGAATAACTCTAGATTTAACACATATTGCGATGCGCAGACTTACAATTAGACATTACTTACTTCAGTTTATTTTGTCTGCGGTGAAAGTCGATTCGGTAACATCAAATGCATTTATTTTGTTTGCATTAATTATAGATTTGGATTTAGAAATGTTTAAATTTCACCAAAACACTAACTAGTAGACAGTAAATGTATTCAATGATAAATTTTATAAATTTTGGAATATAAAATTTTCAATTAATTTTTTTAATATTTAAAGATTTATTATTTGATCCATAGAAAGCAATATTGTAAATTTAATTTAAGAATATTTTAAAAACTATAAAATATAGTTAACTATTAAAATTTTATTAGCAAAAAATATGTATATATCTTTTTTCCATTAGTAAAATATATATATATATATATATATATATATATATATATATATATATATATATATATATATATATACTGTTATCTATCTTTCACTAATTTTTATTTGTAGAACAATTTCATGTTTAACTTCATATAAATTGATCATTTTTAAAGAAAAAATATTACATCTTAATCCAATCATTCTTTTTAATTTTTTTCTGTCTTAACATTACAGGAAACTACTTCTAATTGAGCAATACAGTTTACAATTTATACATCGAAACTCTTTATATCTTTAACTGTAGAAAATTTTTCTTTTTTTCTTATAATAGTGAACCACACACGCTGTCTATGCGAGCAATGCATGTCTTCTGATAATTATACTTTTAGATGAAAAAATAAAGTAGTTCTATATAGCACCAAATTTCTTAAAACGATGCCTACTTTTTTCTGTTCATAGACTGCTTACAGTAACTGTAAAATAAATATCGTAAAAAAAATTTTGGAAATGAATGAGTTAAATTACGAATCCATTAATTAAAATTTTCAAGCGATGCTGAAGAAACGGAAAAATTAAAAATTTAATCCATCATTTAGCTTACGAAAGATAAGATCTGTCGCTCGTTCATAAAGTACTGTGACATCTTAATAATTTAGTAATGGATTAGTCACAATTTAAGCGACACTGGCAAATATTAGAAATCAGTTGGTGAAGAATGGTTCAATAACTACAAAATTATGTACGTCGTTTGTCTTTAGAAGTCTTGAAATTTGTGCCATCAAATTCAAAAATTTCTTCTCTGTATCGTCTTTGGATCTGTTCGAAGTTATTTCATTTATAATAATTTATTTATGTGTTTTTAATTGGAAATACTTAATTACAATTTTGTTCACCGGATGTAGACCAGTTTTGACATTTACATTTACAAGGTATATTAAAAGTTTATTTGATTGCTGGCACTCGATAATTGTAAATAGATGACCAAAAATAACTTTTAATTATTGTTCGATTTTTAATTAATTTTTTTGCGTACTGCGTTTTATTTCGCTGGTTGATTAAAGGCGATTATTTTCCGAGATAAATAAATATAATTTATATTGTAATTTGAAATTTTTTAATTGTGAAATGAGAATTTAATTTTTGCAATTTGTTTGTCTCCGTTATATTAATTTCGATAAAATATTCTATATTTACTCTAAAACTATATTTAGAAGAAATACACAGAGCTCTATTTTTCGTTTTATAAAAATGTATTTTAAGTATTATATTAAATTTTTCAATTTTAATACATTTATATATTTAATTAGATATTCTGCCTTTTGTGGTTTTCTTTATTAACTTGAGATTATTAAACTTGGGTAACCAAAAGTTTTACTAAGAAATTTTAAAACAAATATAAATTATAAAATATTTCATTTTAATATCAACAAGAACTTAGCATAACATTTTTGTTTAAATTTTCGATAGCCAAAATATTAAACTGATTACTTCGTAAATTTATTTTAGAATAGTTTGCTTAAAATGTTAAATTAAAGTTTTACAATCTGATTGGTTAAAGTCTATTAAAATCATAGTTCGTAAAGTCAATAAAACAATAAAAAATATATTATATTATATTATTTTTTATTGCACATTAATCTATATAGACTTATATAATAAGAAAACGCTAATTAAAATTAAAATCTGTTGTCAGGAGATCCTAGAATTATAAAGTGTGTACAAAATTTAAGAAAATTAAATTATAATGTCCGTATAAATAAACAATTTGACTAAATTTGTCTTTAAGCCGATAAAAAAGTATCGATTTTAAATTTTACTGGCATAATAAATACTACTATCAATAATTGTAATAATTGTACATAATTAGTATTTCTACCAATATAGAATAATGCTTTTTCGTCGACTCAAAGTCGACTTAATTAAAGTGTTTATTCAATTCGAAATAAGTATACCACAATTTCAGCAATAAAACTAAATAAATGCAGCTCGTTAAAATCGAATATAGAACATTTCCATATCGGTGTAATATTAAACATGTTAGTGTTCATCTCATATGGATTAACTCGACCATCTATTGGAGATGTACTTACCTCAACGTAAAGTAGCTTTCCTTTTACTGACGACAGACACGTACATAGCTAACAAAATTTGATACACAACTAGGTTATCAAATAGCCGCCAATTTCTTTCCTATAAAAGGAAGTCTCAAATAACCGCACGCATTAACACCTAGACGTGCCCGACAATCATTTTCGTTTACGGATCATCTCGCAAGTAAGACGGGGAAAATGTTCTCAACTACGTGTGCGCAAGCGCTCTTATACTGGAATAAGTATCTGTTCCATAATAGATTAACAGTGTCTTACATAGGGTTTAGTAATGCGATTTTTATAACTGTTTTTGTATACACGATGAAATTAGTGTGCTAGAAATGTAATTCAGTATAGTAATATATTTTTCAGAACTCATTGTATTAAAATAAAAACAGTTTTAGGATTAGATTCTGTTCAATTAATTTATAAAAACAACGTTTTAACGAAAATGAATGCTCGTCTTCATCAGGTCAAAATTTATCAAAGACATTGATGTCATGATAAATTTTGACCTGATGAAGACGAGCGTTCATTTTCGTCGAAACGTCGTTTTTTTTTATAAATTAATTAAACAGAATTTAATCCTAAAACAGTTTTTAATGTAATTCAGTATATTTTAGGATATTTTTGTAACTAATTTAAATGTTTTACTATTTATTTATTTATGTATTGTAATTTTCCGAATTAGGATCGTTTGCATAAAATGTTTGCTAATCCACAACTATCCCCAAAGAATAGTTGAATAAGGTAACTGTTAATAAATTTCTTACCTATCTTATATTCAAGTATTTTAATTTTTTCAGAAAAATTATATACTGAAATTAAGCTAAATTAGATTGTCAACTGTTTTTGAAAGATTTATTGATTGGTCAATTAACACTATGTCATTAATTTATTTAATTACATTATTTATAAACTGAATTAACAGAAAAAATAAAAGATTTTTTACTATTAAAGCAAAATAATAAGTTTATAATATTTATATATTATGTTAAATTATATTATTCATAACTCACAATAATAATTTAAGATTTTTATCAATCACACCTCTTTAAAACTTTAATTACACAGTCGTAATATATAAATTAGCACTTTTGTAAGAATACCGTACTGTTGATAGGATTTCGTACAATTTTTAAATTATAATTATTTTGAAATGTTATTTACGTCACATCGAATACACCTATCCCTCGATTTATACTGAATATAGATTCCACACAAAACCGTGTAAATCGAAATTTTGGATTTTGCTATGTAAAACCGTGTAAAACGAAAATAAAACCAATAATGTGTATTATTCAGTCATTTATTTACGTAAAACAAAAGTAAGACATCATGAAAAACTTAAAATTATACTTTATTCATAAAATAATTAATATATGTGGGTAATTAATTCATTAAGGTAATTAAGGTATTTAATTCATTTTACATTAGGAACAAAAAATAAAAAACAAAACGATCCTTAAAAAGTTAATTATAAGTTTAATTACTGTTATCACTTTTATGAACTATCAGTTATTCTTTCTGATGTCACTTTCATTACTTGAGCTTTTTTGATGCGAATATTCATTTTTACCAGTTTTTTGAAATTCGTTAATTTATAAACCGTGTAAAAGCGAAATTTTGTAAAACAAGTGCCGTGTAAATCGGGGGATAAGTGTAGTAATTTTTTAAGTTGTGCAATCGTAGAAAAAAATATAGTATTTTACTCGTATGTTATAGTTATAACCAAGCATGTGGAGTCGATAAAAAAGACGATCTACTCCGACTTTATTTCCGAATTTATTTTTATTCGGTTTCTGCTCCGACTTTTAACTTTCAGTTCGATTATGATTTTTATATTTTATTATATTAAATTAACTACAGAATATACAGTCCGTGATTATACTATTACATAGTAAACTAAAATAAAACATTAATAAAAATAATGTTACTAATTACTTTAAACATTGTAATGCGATGAATTTATTAAGAAAAAACATATATTTATAATAATGTATCTCTATTATATATAACAATAAATATTAAATAATTAATTGATTTTTTTGCTTTAACAAAAGTGTTGGATATAATATATTGTTTATTTTATAATAATAAGTTGTTAATTTTTTGCTTTTATCTGAGTCGGAATAAAAAATCGACTTCGATTCCGACAAAATTCTTCGATTTCTCGTCTCCACGACTCCAACTCCACATATCTGGTTAATTTAGGGTCGGTATTAAAATGATTTTGTAGTTGGTTAAATTTAATATCTGACACATTTTCTGTACTGGTTACATGAACCAGTGGATAAATTTCAGTTCTGTTTATTAAATTTAATCATAAATTTGATACCTGGTTAATTTGAAATCTCGGTCGGTCTTAACTAGAACAAAAAATACTGGCCCTTAAAGCACTTGCATATTACTCATATCGCAAATCTCATCTCCGTGAGTTATAGAAATCATAATATGCTCGTTAAGTAATATACTAGTACTTAATTTTTTATACTTACACAAGTAAATATTTATTTTTATGTACAAAAAAATGTAATTCGAAATTGAACAGATTTTATATTTATTTTTACCAGTATTAAAATACTTAAATTTATAATTTACATTACTGAGATAAAATTTCAATCATCGACAAATTTACACAAAAAATAAAAGTAAAAAGAACTTGTAACATTAAAGACTCCATGTATCTGTATACTCAAGTTTATGTCAAAATAGTTGAGTTCAATGACATTGTCCATCAACTTATCCTGGTCAGTTTCTTAAACTAGTAATCGTATTAGAATATCGAAATACACATTGACAATTTATTCCGGTAACAAAATACGAGGCTCCCGATGAAATAAAAACAAAAAACTCGGTTTATTGAAAAACAACGTGTTAGTGGACGGTTATGTTAGAAACTCGATACGAAATTATTTTTTGGTATATGTATATGTATATTGTTTTTATTTAAACGATTTGACCGAATTGAGATTATCGTGAGCATCAAGCGTGAATTTTATCTTAGTGATGAAAAAAAAAAAAAATCTTCGTTATCGAGTTTCGTAGATCACGATTATTTGGTGTTTAGGAAAAAAATTGTTTTCTTTCATAGTGTATAGTAGATATTTGCTAATTAATACAGTATTGAGCAGCATTCATTTAATAACTTTCTGAAGAAAATTACTGTATAATTACGAAATTGGTTTTGTGATCTAGTTCTAGTTAAAAATATAACCATTTTTTTTTAGGAAAACGGCGCATCATTTAAAAATTAGCTAAATTGCTTAGTTTAAGTTAATAACAACCAATTATTTTTTAAGCTATAGATTTTAAATAAACAATAAAGAAAAAATACAATATTTGGAGAAAGTTATTGTTTATTTAATTAAAAAAAGTATAAAATATTTTTATTTTTTTATTGACTCATCACATATGATAAGGAAGGTATTTTAATTATACCAAATTTGACATATCGAGATTTTTACAGATAAGCACAATTTAGGCTTGTAGTTACACGAATCAACTGTTTTTAGCGTGATGTTCGTCTGTCGGTCTGTCTATCAGAGATATATTGTTTAGATAGCATGAAAGAAAATAATTTGTTCTATACTTATGGGTACATGGCGTGATTGTGTATGTATGTAGATATATCATTAAATTTGTGTATTTATTTCACTCTTTTTCTAATCTTGTTCGTATTGTTCATAATTTGTTTTATAATTTCTAAATTTCACTTGACTACAGAGGATAACTTTATAATAGTAAAAAACAATTTTAGAACTCATAATATAAAAATAAAAATGCTTTAGAATGAAGTTCTATTTTATTTTATATTAAAATTTGACATTTCAATATACTTACACGTATATCATGAAATTCAACTTTTGGATATACTACACGTACATATTAAAAATTGATGTGTAGTATATCTAAATGTCAAATTTTAATATAAAATTAAACAGAATTTCATCCTAAAGTCTTTTTATTTTGAAAACTTTAAATATTTAGAATTTTAACATAGTAAAAAACCTTTCAGAACTCATTATATTAAAATAAAAAAGTTTTAGGATTAAGTTTTGTATATATATTTTAGTTAAAAATCGACGTTTCTATATACTCTACGTATATCATCATCCAGAAAAAATATACAAATGACATAAATACAGAACTTAATCCTAAAGTTTTTTTTTTATTTTTTATTTAGAATTTTGTTTAATGTTTGTATTAAAATTAATTTAAAAAGTCCACTGATGATGAGATGATGATATAATAATCATTATTACACAAATTGTTTAACAAATCAAGGGATTTTATTATACATTATACATTGGTAGCTTTTCGAAATTATTTTTATTATAATTATTTAAAAAATACTTACATTACAGTTCATCTCTCTACGGGTATTTAGATTCACAATGTAAAAATTATATATGTATTTATGTTAATAAAATAAATACTTAGATATTATAAAAAAAATAAAAAATATTACAATTTAGCCGCCATGTTTGTTTTTTAAAGTAAATTACTTGTTTACATTAATTCAAATAATTAATTAATATTTATGTTAATTCTTATGGTTTAAAATCATGTTCAGCTACTTTCGATTTATTTATAGTACATTAATGATTATTATTTAGTAACTGATATATTTTTTATAACAACATTTTTAAAAACATTGAAGATTAGTAAATGTATTTTCTATACTCCTTTTATAGATTTAATAATTATAATTGAATGTAGCTAAATGTAATTTAATAAATATATATATTTATATCATTTTATCTAGTTTATAAACTTTTTACAATAAAACTAAACGGTTCAGCTTTCACTTGATGATGTATTTGTTTATAAATATTTAAATTGTTGTTATTAATTATTTGTATAATATCTGTCAATTATATTTGTCATCTTGATGAGAAATTACATTTGATTCACATATTTTTTAATTTATTGCAAGATATATATATACAAATAGCTTTATAACATCATTTATCAAACATTTAAAAAAAATCAGATAATGAGAAAAAGCTATCATATGAAATATAAATAAAATAAACAGTCTGTTTGAAATACATAGTATTTTTTAAAGTGTAGATGAAGGAAGCAAATATACATATTAAAATAAAATTAAAAAAAAAATGGAATAAATCTTATTCCTATATTCTTATTTATGTATATGAGATGAAGAATAACCAAACGGTAGTTGAACTATTTGTCTTATCAACTGTTTCCTGTCACGAGTAAGCGCGTTTGTCGTAGCGATGTTTTAGTTTGATCTCGGTTGGCCATGCGTTTCCTGGATTTAACCGTTTAATGAGTGCGACAGGATTAATTATATTATTAGATGTCGTTTGTGTTGTTACTGTTGTCGCCATGGTAACAGCCTTATGTGAAATGGATGAGTGCGCGTACTGTGTATGGAATGGCTGTATCTTAGATAAAATGTTTTGTTTTATTTTGTTCGTATTAAATTGTTAGTATGTACCGGTATTGTATGCTTACAGAGCTTTCAGAAAATAGTTGTCTATGTTTTTGTTTTAAAATATTTTGCAGTTAATACAAGGCAAATTAAATTGTGTAACATATACATTTTTGTTAATATAACAGTAATGTCGAACATATTAAATAAAATAAATAACGAATAATGCAAAAATTTAAATACACTTGAAGAAACAATATTAAGTGATATTTAATATTATAGATTTAATTTGCATGGGAATTTCAAAAATTATTAAAGTTATGACTGATTGTTTTTAATAAAAGTTGCCTCTACCAATGAACAAATTAATGTAATTTCTGTTTGTTCACTGAAATGCGTATGCCACTAATGGCGCTATTCTGTCCATTAAATTTAGCTTAAATCTTTAAATTTAAAAAACTTTAAATAAATTTCCATTCTGGTCATTACTTTAAGTGTAAAATTTGTAACTTAATTTTTTTTTTTTGAATGACAAATTTAAATTTATTTATATCGCCAAGTTAAAGTTTAATTTGAGTTAAAGATTTTTAAATTTAAATATGACGATCAGAATAGCAGTATAAATATTGGTAAACACAGAATATTATAACATAGTAAAAACAATGTTTCAGAACTCATTATATTAAAATAAGAAAGTTTTAGAACTAAGTTCTGATGTATATATTTTATTTGAAAATCAATGTTTCAGTATACTCTATGTATATCATTATGATATACGTAGAGTATATCGAAACGACGATTTTTAAATAAAATGTATGCAGAACTTAATCCTAAAGCTTTTTTATTTTAGAATATTATAATTTTGTATTGTAACTCAATTGTTAGAAATAATAAATATAATGGTTTTAATTTGCACTTCACTAAGGAATTTTTGTTTAAATTATCATAATTACTTTAAATTTAGCTCTAATTTACCATTTTTGTCAAAATATAATCATTTTAAATACAAATTTTGAAGTAATTATTTTCAACTATAAGGGCAAGTTGCATAATCCTATTATATATCAATTATGTTTCAAAAGTTTTATTATTTGGCTCATTTACAACTCGCTTGTTAGGCTTTTAGAAATTTTTATTGAATAATTTGACTATTTGCTAAGATAGGGTTCGAAGATATTATTTTGTCCGGCCGGCATAGCCGAGCGATTTTAGACGTGTACATGACACCACTTTTACTCGCTCGAGTTCAAATCTCGCTTGGGGCATAGATGTTTATGGTGTCTTTGTATCGTTTCAAATACACTTTGAAAAGTGATATCTATTGGTTGTAGGTTTTTGTTACTGAATCCATTCGTGTAAATAAAAAGTATTATTTTTTTGATAAACTATTCTTTTATGTAAGATCAGCAAAGACTAATGTACATATAAAAATTAAAATAAGAATATTTTAACAAGAATAAGAAACCAATATTTATAAATTACAAAAATTAACCGTAATCTTGTTAATTAACCAGAACAAAATAATAACGACACAAAAAAAGCTACTATTTTTTTTTCATATAAAAACTGGAAAGCAAAAACAAACTAGCGTCATAATTAAGGCAATGTATCGACCGCAATACTCCGTTAATCAACGAATTTCTAATCATACATATCGATAAATTACCAGCATTGAACATCATCCAAAGACAAAAAAAAACTCTGAAGAAAACTTTGTAACATGCAAATACATATTAATTAAACTTCATTAATCGTTAAGCTTTTAACATAATTCTGGCAAACACACGTACATCCACTGCGTCCAATTAATTATGACCAAAAAGTTTTGTCCATTAATCAATCAATAAATTGATCCGCAGAGATAACACATCGAATAACCAGTAAGTAGAAAAGAAAGAAAAAAAACTCATTACTGCTCTTGCCACTTCTAATAGCTTAAGTGGAACATCTATGGCAAGGTATCCGGTCGAAGTCTATACTCTCTGTGATGGAAAGAAGAGTCTTCTTCTAATTTTTGTTTGCGTCGTTTTGTTCTTTTTCGCCCGGTTTTGTGGCCGCTCCTGCTCTTACCGGATATGAGTAGCATGGTTTTTAAGGCATGCTCTTAAATCGTAATGTATCGTTTCGTACATAACTCTTGTAATTACGAAAATGCTGGAGCAATTAATTCATTTAAACAGATGCCTCTAAGCTACTGTTTCTCTGTGTTTATAAATTATTAACCTTAGTAATTTTTTTACTTGTCTTTGTTTTGTTTTTTTTTCATGACTATATTCTATTAATGTAACTTGTAATTAATTATATTTTTGTAGTTTTTCAGCACAAATTAAAAAAAAAGAATTTTCATTTTTATATTTAACTAGAAATTATCTACCGAAAAGTAATCGCTTAAAATTTAATAAAATTTATTTTGATAATCTGTCGTGGAACTTTAAAAATTATATATTTTTTTGTAACAATATTCTCAGTAGCTGTCAAAATGGGTGCTTAAAATATAAAAAGAACCTATGAATTTGGTTGTAGTATTTTGTTTTTTGCGAAAGTTTCCAAGTAGTAGGAATAAAAGAGCATGTATGAGAGGAATTATGAATGTGGATGAAGTGAAAGTTGCTTGTTTGGATAGGATTGTTTGGAGGCGACTGATTTCGGGATGATGAAAAGAGTTTGTGCCACACCCTTTTGGGTACATGGCGCGATTGTGTATGTATGTATGTTTTTTGCTCAAATTGTCATTAACTTATTTTGATGAATTAATTAAATTATTAGTTAATTATTATCCTTGCCGGTATTTGAACCTTTTGCTTTCGCGGCAACTGCGGTTTTTACACGTAAACGTAAAAAAAAACTTATTTTACGTATAATTACCCATCTCTTCTGAAAATACAAAAATACGTTATCCGTTTTAAAGAAGTATTTACGTAGTTATTTATTGCTAATCTTATAAAAAAAGTAAAATATTTATTATATACTTACTTATATGATAATCATTGTAGAATAAACATCACTGAATAAAATAATAAATTACACTTTTTAAACTTCCCGTATAAATCTATCGCAGCCATTATCGCATAAAACAAAATTACTATATCTGACAATTGTTATTGAAACTAGTTCATATGATTATCATTATTATTGAAATTTGCTTCGATAAAAATGAATATAATATTTTCTTTTTTCTGTTGAACATCCGGCGTCGGTAATGAGTGTTGTGCGTGCATTCGTGCGTACGCATGCGCACGTGCTTATAAATCACTTAGGTGGCATAATTAATATTTTATTCTGCCCATGCAACTGATTACAGATGAAAACGGCTTGCATTTGATATATGATTGTAGCCGCTTATAAAGACGTATAAACACGTATAAAGACAATCAGTCAGTGGTGGAACGTGACTGGACGGATGCCCCACGGGGGTAGAAAATGTCAGTGGTGGTTCATGAATTTATAAGAAGTTATTAGAGTTTAATGAGGAAAGTAGATGTGATAGTTTTAAATTAAATTATTATATTATGTTGATTCTATACTTCTATAGTATACACCACGAGAATAAGGCATTGTGCAAAAATTATACGTTTACATGATACTGATCAGAAAACTGAAATTCTATACATTTGAACTTATTTAGCTAGAAGAAAGATGATTCTGACATACTTAACTATAACTATTAAATTCATTTCTAAATATTTAATTAAAATTTATACGATTTACAAACACAACCAAAAAGATTGATAAAAGTAATAGTATGAATGAACTGAAAAAATATTTTCTGAATAATATTAAGAGATACTTTACATTAAATATGAGTTTTTCAGCTAAGTGTTAAGAAGAAGCAAAGAATAGTTACGCATGTCCTTTAAAAATGCACATTTAATGTTTTGCAATGCTACTTTCTCGCGGCGTAGACTATATGTGTATATTGTTGTCAGCTGAAAGTATTTATTTTCACTAGCGAAATTAGAATGGTACTTTGTTGTCTTTTTATTTTAAACAAGCATTTGTTAACATATTAGATACATTTAGTTTTAAAGAAAGTGTTATTGAGTATTGAGTTATTGCCATTGTAATTTTTATAATTAGTATCAGCAGATCGAATATCGAATTCTCTTATTAGCAATTATTTGTCGTAAAAAAAATGTTAATATAAGTATATAGACATTAATTGAACAAACTTAAACTTAGTCAATTGGCTATTTGTTTTTATAATATTGTAGTTTAATTAAAATATGGAACGTATTGATGTTCAGTTGCAGCTTAAATGTACAACTTGCAGATTCGAATAGTGCCTACAAATAATTCTATTATCTCAAATTTGGAAAAAATAATTTTGATAAAAAGTGTTAAAATTAAAACAAGTAAATAGATTCAAAGAAAGGAAAAATATTATTATAACATATTTATTTAATGAACGTTTGGTTAAAAGAATATATGTAAATGATTTTGATGGTATATGTTTGCGTGGATGTCCGATATATGGATGGAGTAGAAAAGATGAAATAGAAGAGTATATATGAGAATAGTGTGCTAATGAAGTTACTTGTTTAGATAGGAATGTTTGGAGGACACTAAATTCGAAATAGTTTAAAGAGTTTGTGCTACATTCTTTTAGATACATGGCGTGATTTTGTATGTATGTATTTATTTATAAATTCGAAATAAACTTTTCATTGTCATTAATCTATTAATCTTACAATATAGTATTTGAAAAGGAGATTATAATTCTGAAATAAAGCATTTCATGATGTTCGTAAAGATTTTTACCAACAAATTTGACTTTTTTTTTGCTTTAAAATAATATTATAATTTGAACAAAAACTATGAGATAATAATTGAGTTGAACGACCTTTGAATATATTAATTTAATTTCTTCTCAAACGTGACCTACACCCCTGTTTGAGAAGAAATTAAATTAAAAACTATGAGGTCTAACTGAAAAATAGAATATTATACATTACATATGTAAATACTTTACAGAGGTTGTTCTGAAAGTTACTGTGCAGTGAAACATTTTTAGTATTTGGTACAGCATTTTTAAAAATTCTAAAATATATTTTGCTGCACTTACTTTTGGGATTACCTCTATATTTAAATTTGAAGAACAATAACATTATTTTTATAACAATTATTATTTAAAATTATAATAAACAAACACGCATGTACCGTTGATCTAAATGCTAAAGTAGTGTCAGTTTATTTGTTTTTGATATTAAATAAAATTCCCATATTTTGATGCTTTCAGCTTATACATTAATTGTACTAACAATATCTCGAGATGATCTGAAAACGAATAAATTTAAAATTAAAATCGACTTTTATTCTCATAAATTTTAATCTAGTAAATGATTGGCACTAATTTGTCAAATCCCACTTGTATTGTAAGGGCGTTCAGAACCGTTACAAATAATTTCACCAATTTGTTCGCGCAGTGTAATCAGTAGTATTGAATGAAATTTGAATAATACTAGATCAGTTCAAATAGGAAAAATAAAAGCGGTTGCTATGCCTGAGGTAACTCTCATATTCTTCTAACTTAAAACCAAGACAGATATATGTTAATTTATAGTTGAAATAAATTCATCGAAGCTGTCAACTCACTACTGGCTTCTATATGTACACGTTTTAGTTTCAACTACTAGTATAGCCACAATCAGCTAATAGCTGGTTTTCAAAATAATTTACGACAAACGCTTTCCGAAGAATTGATTAAACGACTCCGTGTACTTTATATCGTACAAATAATACGTTCAAATGCAATAAATTCTTGTCGCACACTTGTAAATTAATGTTTGGAAACGATGCGTTTTTATATTGGCAATTACAAGTTTAAGGTCATATGCACTTATAAACTTTTAACGAAATACTTGTTTCGTTAAATCTAGTCATTATTATTATAACGAATTAGTTTGCAAATTTTGTATTTTACCAAAAAAAAAGTGATAAAATTTGGGTCGAACAAATACAATTTCTTAATTAAAACAGCAGAAGATTTTTCTAAATTAAAAGGCTTTAAGTCAATTAAATAAAATTTGACTTTCTTTGATTACTAATTTATAATAATTTTTGTTATCTAATTTTTGGTTTTTAAGTTACATTTGTTTATTTGTTATTTGTATTTATTTTTACCGACTCTCATATCACATATGATAAGGCAGATATTGTAATCATACCAAATTTGACATTTTTAGATATTTACAGATAAGCAGGAATTAGTAAAATAAAGCAACAGTTTTTAGTGTGATGTCCAACTGTCTCATGATTACAGTAGTTTTTGTACAAATTTTTACTATAATAATTAATATATTTCGTACAGAAAATGTTTTTTGGTTTTGTATGTGTTATTGTTATTGTTTGTTTTTTTTTTTTTTACTAAAATTAAACCATTTATTTTGTCACATATCTTTTCTTTAAGATTGTAAGTTATGGGGGTTTTTAAATTTATTATTGTATATTATAGAATTTCCTATTTTTTATGAAATTTATAATTTAAATATGAAATTCTATATTGACGAAACAAGACATAATAAACTAAATTTTCTAGTGAAATTATCAATAATTTATTCATAGCAACATTATATATCTAATTTCATCGATAATATTGTAGATAGTAACTTAAATATCAATTTCATCGTAATATCAAAATTATTACTTACAATATTACTAATTTATGAAATACCAAATGAGAATACTAAAAGACATAACGAAAAACAAGAATTTTTTTCTAAGTTTACAATTAATTATGTATGTCCCTGATGACTATAATAGATACTTAAATCTATAATTAGTTTTATAACATAACGCGGCTATTAAATATTTAAAGACGTGGATTGTAAAAAGATGCGGTTTTGTAAATAGACGATTTCAATTTGCAGACAAGAAAGAAACTTATATGTTTAACTGCTACACGTATTTCATTAGTTAAGCTTCTTTAAAGTTGTTTTTATATTTATTTACATTTATAATCGGTTGCTATTAAAAATCTCTGTCCATTGTACTTTGGACAGAATTTTTTGTTATAATTTCTACTGGTGTGTATTACATATTTATCCTATAACTTCTTTAGATGATTTTTATTTTTGTGTTTTAACTTTTTATGAACTGTCTCAATGTAATTGTATTGTATTAAAATAGAATTTTATAATAATGTGGAAATGAGTACGTGAACTTGATGGAATTAATTAAGAAAAACAATTCTATACTTTATTATTTTTTATTAAGTAATGAATTTACAATGTGTAGCAGATTTTATACCACTTAGCCGAATAATAATGCAGTTTCTTGATGTTTAAATGCTGGAAAAAATATTTTAATTCAATTTTGGTTTAAACAATTCGATTGATGGAATTTATTTTAATAATTAAATAGAAATTTTGAACGAAGAAAATAAACAACTCAGTTTTTCATTAAAATTAGTGCATTAGTGATATTAATTTTAATTTTAAATTATTACTTACTTAGTTATTTTTATTTTATATTTATCAATTTTGTCATCGACTACATAAATTCTATGTTTTGCAAAATATTGTTATAATTGCTGTACCATTCTTTATATTTTGTTTTTTTTTTTTTCAATTCTCCAACATACCACCGAATCTTGACATAGAATCTTAAATGACAGTTTGATTTGAACATCTAACTCTTTTTGACTACTAGTGTTAAAATTATACTAGGAGAAAACGTTAATTAATACAATTGCTTATATTACTAAAAGGGCACTAAATTAAATTAACATCAACACATTTAACATTATTTTTACACAGAGAATAGTGTTATTTTTAACACCAAATCCAACATATTTTTAGCTCTGTAAGATAATATTAGACAGAAATATCTTGATCAGACATATATGAAATATGTTACAGCACAGAATTTATATTCTGATTAAAGAACATTTTATTATTATGAGCTTGTAAGAAATTAATACACTAAATAATTTATTGCATATTTCTTCGAGCAAAAAAAAATATATTAATAAAATAAGACAATAAAAAGCGCAGCATCCAGAAGTTTATTTCCTTGGTAGAGATTTTATCATCTCAGGCAAGATTAATACATCATCAGCACTTAACAAAAACACGTGGCCATAATTATTCCATCGGACTACCTTTTTGTAGATCTTCAAATCGAAAATTTGCGATAAGACCTTTCAGACCAGAGAAAGACGGATATACTTTCATACTCCACATAGATGAGATCTTAGCTCGGGCATCCGTCAACAGTCTAATTAGTTTGTTTCTATTTCTCTCTCTCTCTCTCTCTCTCTCTTTCTCGTTCTAGTCTCTGCAGTTTAAAACAGATGCACTGATATGAGTATTGCTAACTGTTAAGAATTGAATGTCACTGCTGGTACATTACGAGTATAAATCGGCGACGAATACTATCTAAATACATTCTTAAATTGTTTGTGTAATTGTTGTTAATTAGCGGTTTGTTTAATTAGATGACGGATTTATTAATTATTTGGCTGGTTTACTTTTTTTTTGTTAAATAATGATTTAATAATTATAATTATGATCGATGTAAGAATTTTATAATTATTTTAATTGCAATGCTAAAATAGTTTGTAAAATGAAACTATCTTATTTGATAACTTTTTTTAATAATTTATATATATATATATATATATATAATATTAAATTAATTTATATTTTATTTGTTATTTTAGTAATTAAATATTGATTTTTGATTTAATAATTAACGAGAGCAATGTATTATTATTGCATACATTTTTGATATTGATGGTTTAGTAGTTAATTATTATAATTATCATTCAATAATATGGCAGAGTTGTAGTTTATGTTTTTATTAATATATTAAAATTACTATCCAACAATAAAAACTTTCTTTATAATCAGTTCTTGTAAAAGTTGGTGTTAGTCAGTTGAGATGGTTCAGTTATTTTGAGCGAATGTCTAATGAACTTTTGCTTAAAAGAATATATGTGAATGATTTTAGAGGTTATAAGTTTGCGAAGACTTTCGAAGAGTAGATGGAATGGTATTACTGGGAGTGTTTTGCGTGAGCGAACGTTTTTATATAGTAAGAATAGAAGAGCATGCACGAAAGATATCATGAATGTGAATGAAAAAAGAGTTGTTTGCCTGGATAGAAATATTTACAGAAATCTAATTTTGGGATAGTGAAAAGAGTTTGTGCCACATCCTTTTGATTGTGTATGTATGTAATTCTAAGTTACTGATCAGATAGTTGCATTAGCAACTTCACTATAACATTGTCAATGATGCTGATCGTTAACCTACAGTCAGACAAGAAACCTACAACTTATAGTGGATTTCAAATAATTTAACCTAACCTAACCTAACCTAACCTACAGTCAGACAAGAAACCTACAACTTATAGTGGATTTCAAATAATTTATGACTAGCTTCAGACATAATATACGCTTCAAATCTTCGTCTTATTGAATTATGTAAACGTTCAAAAATCTGGTATATTAAAAAGTTTTAATAAAAAAATGAATTGGGGATGTAAATTTTCTCCTCTTAACAAGTACGAGAGAATGGGGAAAATATTTTTAATTAGTCTTACTGTTAATTAAAAACGTTTACAGATTTTTATTTACCTTTCTGTGCCCAAATTTTAGATAAATATTGGAAATTAAATTTTCATTTTATTTTTGAAAAAGCGTACTTCAGAGAAGCTTTTTATAATTTATCTTTTATATTTTTTGCACGTACTTAAAAACACTTTGTATATACTCGTATTATTTTCGAATAGTTTTAAATGTGTATTTAAATTTATATTTAAATTTAAATATTTAATTATTTTAAAGGCGGTAAAACACAAAAACCTTATTATTAACATAGTAAAATATCTTTCAGAACACATATTTATAAAATTAAACAACTTTAAGTTTAAATCCTTATTATTAATTTTATATAAAAAATTGTTTTATTAAAATGTAGTTTAAAAAATTATGTTTTATAAATGAACAATAGATACTACTGTAAAATAATATCTGGTAGAATATAATTTAAAAAAACATAATCAATCAATGTATAAAAATCTTTATAATAATTATCACAGGTGTGCATAATCTTCTTAAAATAATTGTTCTATGAATAATGATAAGTAGTAGGTTTCAAAATTTAATCAAAATCTATTAGACATTTTTCTAATCATGCCACAATAAATCTTGTGCATCAAAAAAGCCGTTAAAAAGTTGTTAAAATCATTTATTTTCATTAAAATAATTGCAGTCGTCAACAAAGTAACATGAAGCATCAAAGAGAGATAACACTATCAGTCTATCACGGTCATTACACATGGATCTTAAATCCATCAAAAGATAGTTTGAAATCGATATTTAATTATACTACCCGGATTACGTCATAAATTCCACCTAAAATTAATTTACTACCGAACGAATTGAACGTCAAGATTTAATTGAAAAATATTCGGGTACTATCAGTCAATGATATCTGTTATAATACTGTTGAAATTATTATAAATAGGTTTCTAAAATTCTCATTTACAAGGTGTTGAAATAATTTTTTAAAACTTTTATTGCAATCACTTTTTATGCAGTAGTAGTAATTTGCAATTTTGTTTCTATCATCAAAATTAATTAGAATTAATAGCGCACATTCTTAGTTTATTTTTTTGTAAAAATATTTCATAAATTATTTATATTTTTTCAGATTTTCTATTATATCTAATATTATAATTTTTAAATAAATTAATAAAGTAAAAAAAAATTCAGAACTCACTATATTAAAATAAAAAAACTTTAGGATTAAGTTCTGTATATATTTTATTTAAATATCGAAGTTTCGATATTCTCTACGTATATCTTTATCAGAAAAAAATAATGCAAATGAAAATATATGTAGACTATATCGAAACGTCGATATTTAAATAAAATATATACAGAGCTTAATCTTAAGCTTTTTTACAAATAAATTATTTTAACGTACTTAATAAATTATTTAAAATAAGCATTAAAGTACTTTTGACAAAAAATTTACATTTAAAATGAGATGAGACTACGTGCCAATGTATTTTAAAAGATTTGATCTAAAAAAATATGAGTAATGAAACATTTATAATTTAATACCTCGGAATTTATATTTTAGTATATGCAGGAAATAAATTGAACTAGATATGTATTTTGAAAGTTAAGTTTTTTATTTAGTAGCAAAAAACTTATTCTGCGATTTAAGATTTTATAAGTACTTCAACATATACAGTGGTCAAAGATCACTGACATGACAAAAAAACAAATTTAATTTAAATTATTGTTATTGTAGGCGTAAAAACAATTGGTTACATCTGATTGTGTAAAAAATCTAATAGGAATTGATATTAGAATTGGATCTTCATCTGCATTAAGTAGATTGTTTTTGATTTTGAAAACGTAAGAAAATGTTTTGAATGTGATTTTTTTCTTACAAATCACAATATATTATTTTAATAATCATATCTTACCAGTTACCTATTTTTAGTTAAATTTAAAAATGTTTAATTTTTACCGACCGTCGTGACACATGTGATAAGGGAGATATTGTAATCATACCAAATTTGACATATTGAGATTATTTCACAGGTAAGCACAAATTAGGCTAATAGTAACACGAATCAGTTGTTTTAATGTGATGTTCATCTGTCGATCTGTCGACACGAGTAGAGAAAATTCCGCTGAATGGATTGTTATAAAATTTCATATTTAAGCTTCGTAGGTAAATATCTCAATTTGATCGGTAAAGATCTGCTAACCAGAAGTGGTAATTTACTGATGTCACTTTTATGTGTTGTATGAATATTTTCCAAGAGATATATTTTGAAAAAATTTATTTAACAAAAGTTGCTAAACAAGTTATAACTAACAACTTTTATTTGGAATATTTTTCGATACGGCTAAATATTTTTTTTATAATTTTTCATATTTTTATGATATATGTATTTCTGTAAACAGATAGCATATTTATGTCAAAACAGTTTTGTTTTTGTACAGTAGTTATTGTTATACAAATTTATTTAATACGATGACTGCAGGTTCTGTGGTGGCCATAGCAGATTTATTTAGTTAAAATTAATTGTATCTAAATTTATATAAATTTTAATGATTTTTAACAGTATATGATATAAAAATAATTAAAAATCATGATAAATTTTTTTCAATTTTTATATATAATGTGGTTTTTTTATAGCAGTACGTTTATTTGTAAAATTTTAGCAAAGATAACTTATACCATAATAAATAATTATTTTACTCAACAAGTAGCCAATTTTTTTAGTTCTAATTAATAATATTTATAGAATAGCATAATTGTAACAATATTTTCAGAATATATAACTATCATAATATTTTTTATGGAGTAGATTTGAAACAACAAAATGACTTCAACACTGCTATACGAATACGGTGGAATGCTCATTAAAATTAATATTTAAACGAACGAAATATCATTTAAGATGCAAATAGAACTAAAAACTTTATTATAACACGGTCATTAATATCAAAAAGATTTCTTAGTCATCATCATTTTGAAACAGAGTGAAGTAGATTCTGATTTGTTAAAGGAAATGAATGGTACCTTAAACTCTTAGATAGATTAGATTCATTTATATTTAAATTAGTCGTATTAATTGAAATTAAAAAGTAAACATATACCTTACATATATATATCTAGTAGTATGAATGCTATGGTGTATCTAATAAAATAAATGGATTAATTATTAGGTACACAGATTTGTCATTATGAGTGATTGGTGTTTAAAATTTTATTAAAGCTGTTTTGCTGATATCTCTAATAAAAAAATTAATTTGTGTAGAAAATAATGTAGTATAACATAGTAAAATTTTTTTGGAACTTATTATATTAAAATAAAAAGGCTTTAGGTTATAGTTCTGTATTAATAATCGACGTTTCAACGTACTCAACGTATATTTTCATTTTTCCTGACGAAGATTTACGTTTGGAGTACGTGAAAATGTCGATTATTAATGATTTATTTTAATAATGTAGTTTATTTAAGGAGAATATACTTTCAGCATTCATATAAGTTTAAACTTGGGAAATATTTATGCAACAAATGCATAAAGTAATACTTCCCATTCGTGAAAAGAAGACATTTTATGCATGAGTCTTATAAATTAGTTTTTTGTTTGGGATAATTTACAAATTAATAATTTTAACATTAATATATAATTTGTTTCACTGAAATATTTAAAATTACTTACAAATATCACATTTCAAATTAAACTTCATCTAATAAAATACGAATTAAGTAATTCTAATGACATTTTTTTTTCTATTTACGAATGTGTGAGTTAATAAATAAGCAGCAATAAAAACTTCGTGAATGACAAGTCTACTTGTACCAAGATTAATATGCACTATTTGCCGTACATGTTGTACATGTCACTAGCATTAACATTTATAGTACTCGCACTGTGATTTAAACGTGATACAAGCTAAGAGCCAGCCGTGGCACTCATGATGTCTTGACCCATAGATTAACTTTATTCATAAAATACTCACGTACCGTCTAAAAGCGACTGACTTTATACTTACTTCTTAATATAAATTTTTTCTAGTCGGTTTAGTTGCTTATTCATCTAATACTTTTTACAATTTTTTTTTTAAATAATATTTTTGGTGTTTAAATATTAAAGTATTTAATTATTTTTGTAACGTCTTTATGTGGGAAAAATTATTGATTGGCAATTAGTGAAAGATTAATAATAAAAATTACACGGTGATCGATTTTGTTTTGGAAGAAAACTTTTATTGAAACTTTTTCATGAAAATATGGGGAAATACGAAATTGATAATTAATATGTATAGATTATTAACTTTCTATAATAATATAGATTTTCAATCATGTTGAAAATCGTGATGTATAAATTTTATATTATACATATTATGTGATATTTTAAATGTCTAATATATAATGCATATAGAAATAGGATATGCTTGTATTAGTAATTAAATTAAATTTTTAAATTTGAATTTTATTACATATTGATTACAGTATCATGTTTGAAAATGATTTAATACATATATACATTTTTATAAATATTGTACATGTTTAGTTTTTATTTTAAATTTTATCAAATTTATTGGATATTTTAGTAAAATTATGTAGCATATCTTATAACTTTCTCTAAATTTATTGCATTCAAATGCAAAATAATTTCAATACTAAATAATTTAAATATATTTTAATTTTATTTAAAAAAAATAATATCTTTTATCTTTATTAATTGGATGAGGCTATTTATACATACGGTATGTATTCGCAATTGGCTATTTATACATACTAAAAAAAAAAAAAAACCTAAACCAACCTACTAACCTAACCTACCCTAAATAGTCAATTGCGTGAAAATACTGTATGTATAAATAGCCAATTGCGTATCCATACCGTATGTATAAATATCCACTTTCTTAATTAATTTTGCACATATCATCAGTCGAATTTTTGTTTGTTCCGTATCACAAAATCTTACTTTCGAGAAAATTATATTCCAAGTTTCTGAAGTGAATTGTTTATAGTAAGGATGTGGAACCAATTAGAATTTATATTTCCGAAACTATTAAAATAGATGGAAAACAAACAAATATTGCCAAAATAAGCAATAACTTAATTTAACCAAAAATGGCGTGTGAAACAAATTGACAAGAAATTGACTGACAATATTTAGTAGAAAAGTTTGTCGATCTTTAGACAAATGTTTAATGTTTCGTTTTATATTTTTATTAAAAAATCTAGTAATATCTATTCGTTTTTCAATATTTTATAAAATTTTATTAATAATGTAACCATTGTATACAGAAAAAATAAGATTTTTTCATTTTGGTATATTTTAACCCTGTTGCAATGTAACACCAATGAAATTGGTTGTATATTTTATTAATCAACAGCAAAAACCAAACATAAACTATGTTAAGTTTGGTTTTTGATTTTAATATCCGCAATATATATGCAAAATTGTGTACTAAAGTAGGAAATAATTTTTAAGATATTAAATTGTTTTTATGTTTCGGTACAACTCTATTTATACGTACTTCAAAAGCTAAGAATTTTTCATCAGTTGCACCATAAAACATATTTTACAAAAGTAAACGATTTCAAATTATACAAGTGTTAAATGTAATCGACAGAAAAAGATTACTATTGTGTTAAAAGTAATTTTAATTAAATCTATAGTTATTTTCTACTATTTGTCTGTAAAATTTTGTTAGACTATTAAAAAATGTGTAATCTTAATCCAGCAAAGAAACAATAAAGAACTTTTATTTGCTGTTACATGTATAAAGATAGATAAGTTGAAATTCCAAACTCTAAATAAACTAAATTGCAAACTTTTAATATATTAAAGATTTAATTAATGTATGTATTATTGTTGTTACAAAAATTACAAAGTGCTTTACAAATATAATAAATGCATATCGTATATTAAAACATTAATCTGTTCATTTTAGAATATATCGTATATATAAAAACAAGCATAGCACGCATCAAATAATTCTGAATTCATTTGCATCTTGCACCTTGTCCAACACTATAAAACATCACTAATTATAAATAAACTTTAATACGCTTATAATATATGCAACATTGTATCAATGCTGCTACAGCGTCAGCATCGAAAAAGAAAGAATCCTACCACGGTAAAGCCAACGCAATTGGAGAAACATTCAAAAAAACAAAACACGGCCATCAGAAGGAATAAAACAAAACAGCATCATCGAAACGAGGAATAAATCCATTAAGCCTACACACGTACGAACAGCAATCTAAAGCAATCGTATTAGCGGAGAGATGATCGGATCAGTGCTAAAGAAAAAGTCACCGTCAGATTGTGTGTCAGCTGTCAATGTGGTCTTGTTAGGGTTGTCAGTGCGAGCCAAATCCCATTAAAGGGTCTCTCAGACGAAGTATGTAATGCTTCAGGGTCATCATATATGTATACTGGACCATTTACGATGTATATATGCATTTTTAATTAATTGTATATGGAATTCTTGTGTTTGCGTGAATTGTTAAGTTTGAAACTCTTGAATAAAATGACTTTAGGTTCTAGTTCTATAATAATTTATTAATAAAGAACGTTCAGTTCGTCGAAACGTTAATTTACTAATAAATTATTATAGAACTAAAACCTAGAGCCGCTTTATTCTAATATAATGAGTTTTGAAAGATATTTTGACTATGTTTGAAACTCTGCTTTAAGCTACAATTAATTTTAGTTTTGTATTTTATTTTTATAACCATTGGATTTAGTTTGTGTGAATGAAAATATTTTTCTTGGATTTCTTTTATTATCATCATTTAAAACCATTTTAAAAACTGTAATATTAAATACGTAATTGAAATATTAGTATTTATTTTAATTCAAAAATTTAAAAAAATCATGCAATTATCAATATTTTTTAAAACAAGGATAGTACACTTTAAATATGCTATTACAATTAATAACGTTCTAACATATATATTATTCATAAAAAAATGTAGAATATTAATAAAGCAAAATTTTACAAATATATATGAATATTAAAAATAAGAATATAAACACACATTTCCTGTTTATCGTTAAGAATATTTAACAAAATACATAAAAACACAAAATAATAGCACTTTTTCATAAGCAAAATAGGTGGGAATGCAGGGTCCCATGTATTTTTCTAATTTACTAAATTCGTTTCCGTTTGATAAATGCAAATGTTTTGGTATTTTTGCTTTTCCTTAAACAGATAATTGACAGACGAATATGATATTCTATTACTTGTATTTCAAAAGTGTGCGTTAAGATTTTCGGATACTAGATCTATAATTTTTTTTCTAAAAAACATAACAAAAACTTTCGAGAAGTAAAGAGAATTTTGTTGAAATTAATTTGTGACGGATATCAGCAAACACAACTACATTCAAACACGAATCGAAATGAATACGTAAAATAAAACAGCACGAGTTGAGTTATGACGGGAAATCAAATCGCAATGATATTTTGGCTTCTGTGTTAGTTAGATGAATAACTACTGGAAACGGACGCGATTGATCTTCGTTGTCTCGTTTTCTAACAGTCGTTACTCGCGCGATAGACTCGTGTTACGTATACGAGTACCTTGTCTCTCGAGTTATTTCCTTTTTTTGTTTCTTTTTGTCGTTTCTTCTCGATTTAGCTTTGGTTTATTTCGCGCATCGTTTGATACACAACACTAGCCACGAGTCACTTTACCATCATAATCTCGTTCCATCCTTGTCTCGCTCATTTGCCGGACACACTTGATACATATGATTAGCATAATTACGATGTAGGAAATAGGAATTTTATACGTGCGCACTTGATGTTATTTTATTTATTATTATAATATTATTACTCAAGCGCGGAACGAAATTTTTAACGTTATTATTTTTTTTTAGCTATACAGAAATATATTTGCTATGCCACGGTACTTCATACACTTTTGTAGAATGTGGGAATTATTTTACATACATTTAAGAAACAATATATAAAAATATATGATATTTTATAACAAATAATTATTATTTTATGAATTTCTGAAGTTTTAGTGATAAATTTTTATATAAATTTAAATTTTATTTACATCTTGCAGCATTTTTAACAGGCAAACAGCCTAGAAAATCCAAAAAAATTGAAAACAAAGATATGACATAACCAATAAAGTACAATAAATAATTCTGTACCGCTATAAAATTAATATAATAATTTATAGGATATTGGCAGTATATATTCTTAAATATATATACAAATATTTTTCAAGTAGTTTTTGAATTGTAATAAAAAATAATTTCTTAATTTTAAAACAAAATAATATGAATAACAACCTTTTTTGTATTCGAAAATAAAAATGTTTTCTAAAGAATAATTTTTGTAAATTATTGCTATGTAATTTGACATTATTCTTTACAACTTGGTACAAATACCATCATCAAACTTCCTTATATATATTTACAACAATTTAACATTTTTTTTACTCATTTTTCTGCAATATTATTCACGCTACTGTGATTATCCTGCACAGGAAAATATTAAAAAAGAACCATCCAAATGCAAATGAACTACAATCGTGTAGCATACGCGTGCTGTCCGCGTGCTTCTTTAGCATCTCATCTATGGCAATCACGCAGGATGTTTGATCCTCCGGGCAGGATGTAACCAAAGCCTCCGGCTACCATGTGCGTGACCGTACATCATCTTCTTTAAACTCTTCGACTGTAATTGTAGTGGCTGGTTGTACGCAATAAGAGTCTCGGTTAGTGAAGTGGCCAGGTGGAATTTTTACCGTGCACACGTGATTACTAAATGGAGGCTTCAAGATGAGATGAATAATTCAGGTTGAAGATTATTGTTCTACCAAATGCTTCTGAGATTTTTTCGTTACGGACAAGTGTGAATGTGATTACAGGCAGTTATATGGATATAGCACGATTTTGATGGGCTTGTGCTTACAAAAAAAATACTTATGAAATGTTTTAACAAAATGTAAAGTGTAATAATGTCATTCTTTTGTTGTTAAATAGTATAATAATTCACTTATTTCAAAAATATATTTACAGTTTGGATGAGTTTGAAGTACAATAAAATGAACTAATATATATTAAATATTTTAGAAACTTCTGAAATACTTAGATATGCGACTTGATTCTCTAACAATAGAAACAAATATAATAGTTCTTATTTTAATTTTTTATTTAGTAACAGCTAATATTATTGGCTAATGTTGTTAGTAACGTTGCTGAAATTTAACAACTTCGTTAGAGAATCAGGCCGATGATTTTGTTATTTTGAAATTACTACAGATTTTATACTTGAAAGTATTAAAGTAAAAATAATAAAATAGGATAACTTTGCTACAATATATTTAAAATAAAATATTTGCAAAAATTTTGGAATTGAAAAAATTCTTTTTATTGTTAAGAACGTTTCGACACACAACACTTCTATTAGGAAGTATAAACAGGTAAACTTATTTTTGGCGTTTGAAACTTAATATGTATTTTTAATATTATTTAACATCAAAATCATTACTACATTTATCATTCAAATAAACATAAATATACATAATGTAATTTATTTTTGAAGATGACACAGATTCTGTGTCGAAACGTCCTTAATAACAAAAAATATTTTAAAAATTGACAAACTAAAACATGCATTTCTTCACATATGATCCAAGAAAGCTTATTTTATCGAAAATAAATAATTTGAGATATACGTAAAATTGAGCTTTTTACCATTAGTGCATTTAGAATATGAATTATAGAATTTGAATAAATTTTTGTCATTTTTAATTATAAATTAATAGATTTTGAAATATATTACTATATTGGAGAAGAAACATTTTTATAAATAGTAAATCAAAAATGATTGTTTTCTATAGGATATAGAAGACAACGGATAAAATAAATCTTAAGCCGGAAAAGATTTCAATGCCTGGGTATATTTCAAACTTCCTAAATTAATAATTATCGTCATGTCGCTGTTAATTATTTTAAATGAAACATCCTTCCTGTGTCTACAAAAATACTTCAATACACCAATCTACATAATATTTCATTTAACATCAAAATAAACAATCTGAAAACAAAGAGATTTCAACATTTGATTAAGAAACAAAACTGTACAAGTCATATATTTTTTTAAATTTAATGCATTTTTTTGTATTACTTAAATATATTAAAATTTTTTTTTTTAAATTTTTTAAAAATATTTGAAATAAACAATTAAACAACAATTTATGTTATATTATGTGAAAATATATACTTATTGTAGATATGTGTTTTCTTTTTATTTTCGTCAAAGGAAAAATTAATTTGTATTTAAAAAAAACATATAAAAAGTATAAAAATATAATTGAATGATTTAAAACTAGCTTAAAAACAATTTACAAGGTGAGTTCAATATTAAATCAGAACATAAACTTATTATAAAAATAATTAATATGTTAGTACCTAGTTCCTGCCATTTTAGACATACTTCTGTATATCTAACCAGTCAGCAATTTGTAATACATTGGATTAAACAGTTTGAGAAGAATGTTAGGAAAAGAGACTTCACTAGTAGATTAGACAACGAAACTCTATAAGTCATAAAACTAAATTAAAACGAGGTTGACGGAAAATGTCCTCAGGCGTAGTTCGTGCTTCATTTGTTTGTGCGCGTGCGCTTGCGACAGGAAGAGCTAATGATTACGACGCATAGGTTTTTTTTTTGTCTCCGTGCATAAGAAATTCACCAGCCACGAGTCTCTATAATATTATTATATCTCTTCTCGTATAAACGAATTAAGATATATATGCTCGTTAGCTTTTTCCGGTACTGTGAATCTGTTCCAAGTATTGGTTTTAATGCGCACTTAAATTATAAATTACCCGAAGAAGCGGATCGATAAAAAATCTTCCGACTAGTGTTTTCAAGATTGTTTCAGCTACTGAAGCTTGAATACGGTTCGTTTCAATGAAGTTTCGCTTCTTATCTGTAATGGAATATCTAATATCTTATTGCAAATTTTACATTTAGATTTAATTCGTTTATTTATTGATTTATAAGCATTGATGTTTGACGTTGTCGCTAGATGATGTTAATTTAAATTTTATTATTTGTTAGATATTATAATTTAATATATATATAACGTGTACTAATTTTTGATGTTTTATTTGAATGCTTAGAATTGTGAGTGACAGTTATTAAATATTTTTAGTATCAATATAATTGTAAAAGGAAGTTCTTAGTTTTATGATATGTTCAGGATGAACTAACAGTACAAATTTAATAAAAAAAATTATTTGATTTCATTGAATTTTAGAGAATGTTAGCTGCTCTAAACTTAATATTTATAATTTTTAATAAATAAATTTATGTAATTTATTTTTTGTTGTTGTTGTAATAAAAAATAAAATAAACAAATTACAATTGAATTTTTATACCATTATATCACAAATATTTTGCAATACTTAAAGACATGTTCTTATTAAACAGTTTTACATTAAATGTTTTGTTACCATATAGTTTTACAATTCATCTGGATTTTTAGATAGACAATTCTTTTTTTTTTTCAAAAATCGAACAACAACTTTAACTAATACTAACTTTAACAAAACCAATTCTTTTTATTTACAATGTTATAACATTGATAGATAAATTTTGCGCCACCTTGTATATTTATAGATTATAGTAAATTTACAGAATCCTAAATCAAATTATTTATTTTACTGTTCTTATATAATTTTTGTTGATATAGTTGAGATTTAACTAAAACGAATATTATTTAGAATGAAATGCATTACAACAGATCGGAAAACAATAATTAAGTTACAATTATCTATTAATATTTTAACAAAATTTTTAAACTAGTTTATGCATTTGAAACAAACTGTACACACACAAAAAAAACCGTTGTTTCTTCTGTGCAATGGCGTAGAAAAGAATTTTTATTTCTTCTTCGAGGTTAATTGTCTAAGTAATTAAATAATGAAAAAACCTCTTGAAGATGTTACAGTGGCACGATCTACAGCACATAATTAGATTTTGCCTGTACCATAAATTTATTACACTAACAATTTATATACAATATATATATTTATTATTAAATTTAAACGTACAAGTTGATCATTAATATTAAATTAATTATACATTAATAAATAATTCAATAACTCAATTTGGTTGAAAATCATTTACAATAATTTACATACTTTGTTTATAGATATTAAATTTGCATTTTACAAATTAATAAAATTTGAAAGTTGAAAAATTTAATCAAAATATTATTTATCATAATTTTATAATTTCGCGGTTTGGTTTATAGGATTTAGTGTAATTTATGTGTGTCAAGTTGGTAGTAGCACTAGTCGATGAATACTCGTACTGTTTCGACACAAGAAGATGCCAACATTAATTGGAATCATATTTTATAGATCGTAAAACAAAATTTAAAACATGACAAATAAGAAAAAATCGACCTGAGTGCGAAGAGCTACAGGAAGTTGAATACCTAAAACATGCTGTGTTTTCTATAGACCACCTAATGTCTAATCTTTCGACGATTCTTGTCGAATTCAAGTTTTTTTTTACTTGTTATTAATTTTTTTCTAAAAACGTTGATGTATAATCATGTTTCTATGACTGGAATATTATATTCATATATTTTCCGAGTTCTTTCACTGAATTTGTTGATTAATAAATTGGTATCATTTTAATAAAACTTGAAATATAACTGGAGATTTTTAACGATCAGTTACAAAGCCGAAAAATCTATATTTCAATCAGAAATATTCTAATTGGATTTTTTTATTTAATATTGGAAACTATTTTGATATCAAAGATATTTTACGCATTTTTTCATTAATTTATTATGTTGTCGATAATATAAATGATGACATTTTATTAAATTATTAATTATCACATGAAATACAGTTGTATTTTTTGAATTGTACTAGTTTTTTTAAAAAATGTAGAACAAATATGTTGATTTAAATATAAAATAAGAGCCTGCTAAGTCCAAATTACTGTTAACTTTCAAATGATTAATTTCAATTGCAAATAAAGCATTCTTTCTGCACTATTTGTATTTTGAATAGCTTTATGATCAGGTTTTGTTCAATATCTATTTTTTTTTTATTTTTCTTAATCGACATCTTAATATTGTGCTAGTGGTTTGTGCAGTCTTAAGAAGTTTGTTTATTTTTCCACAATTTTTCTTTCTCAAATCTTAAGAACAAAACTATATATACAAGTTTTATATAATAATTATAGATTCTGTAGTTCTTAAGTGAGATATAGAGGCTATATGCTCGAGATGCTCATTATATAGTTTTTTAATAGTTTTTACTCGCGTTGTCAAAAGTGCGGGGCATTAGTTTACAGCCAAGCAAGGAACCTACAGTACATAATGGGTTTCGAACCACTTAGACGCAGCTCAGTTCAGTGGTATAAGATTTTTTAATACTATAAATAATATTTTATTACTAAACTAAAGACCTTTGGAGTATCAATCTCACACGCTATTATTGGCCTACGGCTGCCTGTTTTTTTAGTATAAATACCAAAAATATAGAAAGTATTTCTATTTTAATAAAAAATTATCATACTATACAAAAAATTAAAAATCAAGAATTGTCTTAGAATAATAACAGCTAAAATATTATATATATATATATATATATATATATATATATATATATATATATATATATATATAAATGCAGATAATTTTTATATTACCAAAAAAATTAAAAGTAGTACTACTAACAATATATTTCACAATGGATTACTTGAATATAATAAATTACCGAAAAATATTATCGATTCAAAAAAAATTCGAAACTTTTAAATTTGAAATTAAAAAATTTACTTTGATAAAGTTAATGCAAATTAATAATTAAGTAAATAATTTGATAAATATATGTCACCAATTATGTAAATATTATACTACAGTAATTTTTATAATTTTGTGAATATGTATTACAATGTAATTAATTAGCCAAAAGCTAAATAAAGTTTGAGTCTATTCTTTAATCTATTCTATTCTAAATTTCCCGCGTGATTTGTTTAAAGTATTAATGATCATATTAACTCTATCAATATTAAAGAATATGACTACAATTGATTTGTTCTAATCGCAAAAAAAAAATATAAGCTATATGAAAATAATGTTAGCGATTTCTTTGACGGTGTTAGAGTCGCGAGTGAATGATTGTATGTTGTAAAAGCAGCTTTAGGCATGCTGTTTGCTGCCGGAACTCGGTAAAAGGGCATTAATCAGATCAAAATAAATATTTCGCGATGGTCGTTTAAGAAGTAGACAGTGTCGAGATTATCAGATATACATCAGCATGAATCTAATATCGTGGTACTAGAGAACTACCTATTTGCCGTCGTGCTTTTTACTCGACTACTACCCATTGCATTGAGTTAATTTATAGCATTATCAGACATTGTTTCTTTCTATTATTACATATAATAGCTACTGCAATTGCTCGTACAAGCCATTTTAGACGTTGTTAAAATTCTATATACTAGTATCTATTTGTTGTGAGTGCAATTTCTTATATAAATTATTTAGAAATTTATGAAGATATATAATATATGTTTCGTTTTATGATATGAAGTGTTACGAAAAATTCTCTGTTTTATGGTTGTTCTATTTTCTTGCAGCAATAAAATGTAGCACAATTAGAATATAAAGTTGTATTTTATATTATAATTAATAATATTCATAATATAATAAAGTGTCGTCGCCGTCGTTTAGGAAATTGACAACATAATAAATTGCTTACAAATGTGCTAAAGATCTCAAATGTTAATAATTTATTTACAGATTAAATATTTTTAGTTATAACAGATTTTATTGTAAATACTAACTTTAATTAAGTTTAATAAATATGATTGAAGCACTACGAAAGGATTATATAATGGCGTTTGTTTTAGTTTATTGTTATTATTTATTTATTAATTTTAATTTTACTGAAAGACAAATTCTAAAATGTAGGACTTTAAAAATTATTGGTAGGTATACTTTAAAATGTAGTTAAAAGGTTCAGGTTGTTTTAAGTTCTTGATAAGTAATAGACATTAATCTATATAAGCAGATAATAGTAAAAAAGTCGGTAAATTTTGTCGCTTTTTTGTTATTATTATTTACTAAATTAGTCATTTGAGATGGTTTGGTCATCTTGAGCGAATGTCTAATGAAACATTTTGAATATATACGTTTGCGTGGACATCCCATGAGTAGATGGAGTGGTATGATCCATACAAGCAACTCTAGCTTTATCCACATTTATGATACCTCTCATAAATGCTCTTCGATTCCTACTACGTGGAAATATTTGCTTACGCAAAACACTTTCAATCATACCATTTGATTTATTCATTGGACATCTACGCACACATATACCTTGACCGTCTTAACCACCACTAGCTTTTGCAATATTTTTTTAAACTTTTTCACTCATCATATACTAATCTATTTCGTACTCGATTCCTTTTATTCCTTAAGTCATTTTTCTTTTATGCTTTTGCAGCCACACCCAACATTCACTACCATACATCAACGTAGCCACCAAAACAGTAAAACGGATTTCTTTGGAAACATTTTATTTTAAAATACAAAATACTCGCAATAATTTAAATTACATTAAAAGAATTTTGATACTTATATAAATTTAATAAAATGGAACATACTTAAACCTGGATCTTTGAAAAATACAGTTTTATTTTTATTAAATATATCATTTAAAATCTTGTGTAATAAAAGTGCGAACAATAACAATAATTTTACAATACTTTCTACACACGCATTCCTCAAACTGACCATTAATTCATGCACAATAAAAACCCATCAACAGTGACAACGTTTTGGAACCGTTTACCATGTAAAACCATCATACAACTACTTTCATTGCACTACTTCTTGGCCGCTCGCAACATCCTTCTAACCCAGCATTGGCGAGCGAGCGAGCGAGCGAGCGGCTGAACTTAGAACTGTATCGCTATAAAATTCTAGTTAATACGAGCAGAGATGACATCCATCATATGAATTGGTACCGCACCTGCTAGGTCATTCGTGCGCGACAAAGACGATACGATTGCCACGCTGGCTTAATATGTGTGTGTGTGTGTGTGTGTGTGTGTGTGTAGTGTGTGTGTGAAATAGAGAGACGTAGCCGGGTAAAGTGGTCAAGTGAAGGGCCGCGCAAGTGGATGGTGATTAATGATGTCACATCGCAACGGTGAAGATCGTAAAGGTTCATTCACAATTTCTTTCTTTCTTTGTCAGGGAGATAGATGCCATAGAATAGGTCAGGTTTAAATCTACATTAATGCTCGGTATTGAATGTGTAATTTTTGTCTTTTGTTAATGTGTGTTATATTGTAAATAAGAATGTCTTTAAGAACAGCTAATGATATATGTGTTGATAGTAAATTTTATAAGTATTTGTTTTTGAATTTATAAATGACACATAGGTATATGTGTGAAATATTATTTAATTATTCAATACTCTATTTTTTTTTTAATTTAATATTGTTAATATGTTTTTGTTTATGCATCGCCAAAAATCTTTTACTAAATTCTGAATTAAAGTCTATAGAAATGTAATTATATATTTTATTAAAAAAAATATATGTTTTTAGTAAATCCAGTTGTCAATCTAAAAATTTGCAAGAAATTGACAACTTGAAATATATCTCAAATTGTTGAAGTACAATACAAACGTAACATTTTAAAAACTAATGTTTAAAATATGCAGATCTATATAATTGGCAATGTATTAAATTTGAAATATTTTTTCGGAATTTAGGTGCAATTCACTATTGGTAAATTTTTTTAAGTATATATTGTTTGTAAAATATCAATATTTAAACTTTTGTTATTAGTATTAAAGTCTAAAATATATTTAAACATAAAAACAATTGTTCGTATTATGTACCACTTTAGTCGTGTGGCTAAGAGGCGAAGCGCCGTTAACGCCTCTTAGTCGCGCGACTAACTTGGTACATGCTACAACCCATTGTTTTTATTTTGATTATAAGAATAGTTTTAAAGATAATTAGAATTTCACATATTGAAATATTATAAAAATGTAGTATAATTTACCCCGAATTACATAATACGCACTGTAAAAAATCAATGTAAATTTACATTAACAGATATAGTAATTCAATTATATTTTTTGTTATAATAAATAAATACAATAAGATTACTAAATGATTATTATAAATTTAGATACATTTTTTTACAGTGTACGTATAAATAATTATATAAAACAGTGTTATATTTCCTCCAAATTTTTATTATTTTACTTAAGATCGATCGCATAAAACATTTTAAAATATTTTATAGGTTAACCCCGGTCGCTAACTGACCAATGAATGAAACGCTTTAAAGACAGTTGACAATATAGATACTTAGTTAACTTATTGATTAAATTAACAACGTTTTATGCAATTGACCTTTAATTAGAAATTATCAATTGTTTTATTATAATGGGAATAAACAATTTCTAAAATTTTTATCACCAAATTTTTGCACAATTCTACATAGAAATAAATGTTTTTTCAAGAACTTTTAATCTTTATATTTATTTTGAAACAATACTTAATATAAACAATGATCTTTTGTTAGGTTATAAGATAATAAACCAATTCCAAATATTGAACACATAATCTCATGTTCTACTTAAATAAAACAGAAAATTTTCATTAGTGTTATTAACATATAAACATTTGATAATACATATATCTTGCCTATACTTTTACGGAATGGTTTTCAAAAATTCTATTTTGATTAAGTCAAGTTCTAAAGATGAACGAAAAAACAAAAATTAGAATCAATTTTCCACTTCTCACATTTTTTAATTACATCCACCAATAAACATGTCCGAATTTCAAATTTAAGATTCTAAATTAAAACATTGAATCTAACGAAAAAAATAATCATTAATAAAAATTCTTTCCTGTAACAGAAACAAGAAAACGTTGAAAAAATAAATGTCCAAGTTCATTAACGATTCGATAATCCAGCACGTCGTGTTAAATTAAAAAAATTAATTTTCGAAACACAGCATTACGTAATGACTCCAATACGATCTTTTAAGTTTTTGACGGTTTAATATTTTTTATGATAACACTCGCCAGTTAAGCAGGCTATGGATATGTGTGTATATGTGGATATGTCATTGGTGAGAGACACAGGATGTAACTCATAAAAATCTGTAAAAGAATTAATGAGAAATTAGTGTATGGAGATGAACCGTGGTAATGAAGAAAAAGCTTTTGAGATACTTTTGAAGGTCTCTTGAATGTGAGAAAGCAAAGTAGTTTTTTTTTTAATATAATATATTTTGTAAAATCTCAGTCCAAAAATATTCAATGAACAACTCAATAATAACATAGTAAATAAATCTTTTAGAACTCATTATATTAAAATAATACTGCTTTAGGTTATAATTTTGTATTAATATTTATTAATAATGGACGTTTAGATAAACTGCACGTACATCTGCATTAGAAAAAATGATACAAATGACATATACAATAAATAAACAGAACATAGAATCAAGTTACTAGGTAAAAAAATGAGTAACTAGATCATAAAATTTATAAATTTTTAATTAAAGGTAGCCAAATTTTATTTAAATCAAAACTATAACCCAAAAGCATATTATTTTTGACTTAATAATAATTAAGTGTAACTATTAAAGTAATTTTTAGTTTTAATATTGTAACATGTGATTTTATAATTTAGTTATATTTTAATTTTTGAACTTATTTTGTAATTAGATTACGATCTGTTGCATATTATATTAATAAATAAATAAAAATGTTACAAAGTTTAAAAAAAAAACATACATATAGTACCCCATAAGTGTGTGGCACAAACTTTTTAATTTACAAATGAAAAAATAAGTAATTTCTTAACTTTCTTAATTGATAAATGTGTACGAAATTTTATCTCCTAATTATATATGTATTTGAAAACTTTATATAATTTTTTTGTCAAAACATGCAGCACATTGAATTTTATTTAAAATATGTGAAAAAGTCAATTATGATATAAAACTATTAAATTTAAAATATGTCAATATCAAAATTTTTGTTTTATAAAAAATGCATAAAATTCTAGCATTGTAATATTTAAAAAAAATTAACGACTTAAAATTTGTAGTCATATATATATATATATATATATATATATATATATATATATATATATATATATCATATATCATAAACAATAAAAAATATTTCATAATATTTATTTAATTCTCTAACTAACAAAAAAAATCCTATAGGTTTTTTGTGACATTATCTTTAAATTAATACGCAGTAAGTATCAGAAAAAACTACATTGACATTTTTTATTTCCATTTTTTATCACAATATCTTCCTATTTATTTACATCGTTTTTCTTTACTTTTTATCATCAACCGTTTTTTTTTTGTCTTTTTACAATAGTCCAGTGTTGTTCATCCGAATTATACGTGGGTACGACGCAGTAGTAGCGTTTTTAAAATGTTTTTATGTTTAATTTGATCGAAAGAATTTCAGACCGTATTCGTTATCAAAGTTGGAACGACTAAGGTACGGTTGTATTGCGTAGCAGGTGAAAATTAATTTACGAATATTTGTTGGCCGACTTCATTAATATCCTCTTCGAGTGTGCTTTATCTCATAGAGATGAATGGAACTGCTCAATATGTCTTGTTAATTTAACTGCAGACGCTCTCTTTTACTGAGTTAATTTAAGTTTTAGTTAAAGATACGAATGAAAAGAAATAAGTATTGACAGTTTAGTTTAGGTTAAAATGTAACGTTTGTATGAAATTACTTACATTTTATTTTATATTAAATTTTAATCCCAGCCAAAACGTAAGTAAAAATGGTTATTGAAAATGTACGTTTTCAGCACATGTGTGGATAATAATGAAACTGAAGAATTAGAAATGTACTTTCTGTACGAGATGCATGTAATATTTTTCTTTTAACTGTGTTAAAATGTATTACTTTTATCAAGAAAATATTAAGAGTATTTTCTGTAACTTTGACATAAAAGTACCAATCAATTTTTAGCAAAAATAACAATTAAAAATGTTTATGATCTGCCAGACATATTTCTTTCATTTTGCAAATTTTTCAATAGTTAAAAAAATATTATTTATGTAAACTTGCAAAATAAGATTACTTTACTGGAAATTTCAGAAACCATTTCAGCTTTAAATTGCTATGTTAACTAAATAGGTTTATTTTTATACTATACTAAACGTCTGTATGGACGTCCGATTAGTAGAGAGATATGTTTGATTGTTTTACGTAAGCGAATGCTTTCGATTGGTAAGAATAAAATAACATGTCGTCAGTCGATTTCTTGTTTATTCTATGCGCCATTTTTGGTCAAACTGAGTTATTGCTAATTTTGGCAATATTTTAATAGTTTCGGAAATATAAATTTTAATTTGTTTCATATCCTTACTATAAACAATTTAGTTCAGAAACTTCAACTGACGATATATTCTAGGAATTATGAATGTGAATGAAGCAAAAGTTACTTGTCTGAATAGAAAATTAGTTTCTGCATAAATGTAAGAGTTTGTGCCACACCTTAATGGAAGGCGTGATTTTGTGTGTATAGTATGTCATGTTTTTTAAGCTTAGTGCCGAAAATAAGTTTTTTCAGAATTCAATCAACCTTTTTTTGACGATAAAAAATTAAGTATTAAATTTATTTTTCTTAAATTGTTAATAATTTGGCAATATGTGAATTTCTAACATTTTTTGTACTAAATATTGCAGTATAATATGTTAAAAATATATTTCATAAAAAACATTTAGAATATAATAAAAGTTTACATTTAATTTTTTCTATATCAATTTATAACTCAACCAAGAACACACAAACCAATTTTTTTGTTCTTAAAACCAAATATCTAACGTCACTATAAAAAAAAAAACTTGAACTTATAGTTAGTAAATATAGAACTCGTGCGTTTTAAAGAATTTGATCTGAAATTTTTTCACGTGCCAACAAAGCACGCACGTGCCCGAAAAACCGAAACAGTGAACGACCAAACCGTTCATGATTCGCTTCTTCAGCAGAAGCAAGTAGAAGAATCATCAGTCGTTGATTAGTTCTGCGTGCCGGTCGTAGTGGCGTGCGTGTCGCAGCCGCAGGCGCCATTGCTACCCAATAATACGACTTTAATTTCATCGAAAAACGAGAAACAAAAACAAAGAAAAGGCGACGCAACACGCAAAGGCGAAGAAATATTTGTACACGCGGGCAGGACAAAGAAATGACCGGGTATGGCGACAACGGTAGCCGTCGACTTATTACAACACTGTAGTATGGCTATAAGGTAAACGTAAAATGTAACATAAGCGGGATTCAATTACCGGCAATTATCTGCTACGAAGAAATTTGTCAGCATAGCGATACTTGATACCAAACTACACCATATTTATTTCAAGCGATTTTAATGCGACGCCTCAAGACTAACTTGGTCTCTCTCTGTTACGAGCCGTGTGTGTTTGTGTGTGTGTGTAGACAATTATTTTTCTTGATTTGTTTTTAGATAACAGCTTTGCGCAAATTATTATAATTTTGTCATAAAGTAAATATAATGTAAATATTATTTATTTTCTTTACTATATGTAATAATAATATTAGTTATTCTCTATGTTACTGTAATATAAATTATACGAATAAAATGGTAAGTAAAGAAACTCAAATTAAATACAAATAAAAAATTAATATAAATAGAAACTCTAATAAAAAGTTAAATTTTTTATATATCTCTAAAATTTATAATATTCTACAATATTTGTTTTAAATGATACTTCTTTGTGAACTTTAGTAGGTATATTTGGAAAAAGGTTTTAATTGTTTTTCCACAATCGTGTTATTATACATATTTACAACTATTAAATTTTGTAAGTTTCTATAGCAACCAACAAATAACAGTGCTGTTCTTTGTAGCAATCTAACTTTAGTCCTTAGTCCATTCTCATTAAGAACGAAATGTTTTGGAAGATGGGATAATATTTTGCACCTAACTTAATCTAATCTAACTAGGCCATCCACTTTAAGAACGACGTTTTATGTGAGATAGGATAATAATAATAATAGGCTGAAATTTGCAGCAAGTTTTCATTGGAAAAATATTTGCAAATTTTGTTCGTTAAATTTATGCTGAATTTGAAAAAAAAGGTTTTTGTCTGTCAACTTTTTCACAACGTATTTTATGTTTGAGATCTATTTTGTTATAATTTTGACAATCTATTAAAATCAGTTTTCTTTAGATTTCAATCTAAATATTATTATTACAACGCCAAATACTTCATTTTTAATGAGAATGAGGTATAATAACTGTTGTTTTCATTTCATTTCCATAGCAACCGCATTTTCCTTCTCTATTACTCACATTGTTTGTATATCTATAGATATCTATAGTAAATAGAATTAGTAATTTAATTAAAAAAATTGACTTTAACATTGCATTTCTAAATCGATTGTATGAAAAACATTATACGATACATGGTTGTTAAACTTAAATAACAGAATCTCTCGAATTTACCAACTTTGTATTGTAATGTACGATATAATGTGTATTATCATCAATAAGAATTTGAATTCTGAATTTTTTTTGCACCTGTATATAGTGATTTGAAAAATTATCTCCGATATTGTTTTAAAGCTTTAATACTGCTTTAATACTTTCAACTTTCATATCAGCTGAAAATAAAACACAAAAATACCAGTAGCCCAAATTCTTATCACAACCAAATTCATTGCGCCAACGATATTTTTCGATTTGATATCCCAGTGACATGGAAACACTTTCAGCCATTCGAAGCCGAGTACGCATGTTTCCTGCGAGCCAGATGCGAGATCGCATGCTCAGTATATGTGTACAAACATACACTCATGTGTGTGTGTGTGTCACATCGGGCCGGTACTGTCCCACGCCGCCTTGATCCAAGAATTTGATCATTTATTATCAGGCGAGAGTGGTATGGACAGCGTAAACATTTCGTTTTAATATAGGCTGTTTTTCATTGAAAATTATTAATATCGACTGGTGTGCCATGCTGTGTGGTGTCTTTTAACTTGTCTGACAGTTGCTTACTGGTTGTTGTTTTTTCTTCCTCGTGTTGGTAACACTGGTTTTGGATTATGGATGTATTGAAATAGAATCTCATAAAATTTGGCGATTTTTGCTATTTTTATTACGGGAAGAATTTGATTGGTTTCTGGGAAAATATTTTTGACATTTTAATCGTAAAATTGCAAATAAATTATTTATAACTGTTTTATTTTTAAATAATAACAATAGCTGATATAAAAATAAATAAATGTACAAATAATTTATAATAAAGCCTAAATGAGACCATGAAGGGTGATAATTCTATTTATTATTTTAAACTTTAATAATAATAATAAAAAATAATATTAGTTTAAATTTATGTAATATAAAAAAATAATAATTATTTTATTTTAAATTAATTTGGTAATATTAAATTATATATAATATTTGTGATGTTTATTTTTAATTATATTTAAAGCAAAAAAAATTGATACTGAAAAATCACAATAATATTACTTACTACAAAAAAGATTATTATTTATAGAAAGTGGCTATTTATACATACGGTATGTATACCCAATTGGCTATTTATACATACAGTATTTTTACGTAATTGACTATTTAGTGTAGGTTAGGTTAGTAGGTTGGTTTAGGTTTTTTTTTAGTATGTATAAATAACCAATTGCGTATACATACCGTATGTATACATAGCCTCATCCTTATTTATATTCATTGACTTTATAGAATTTTCTGGGTTGGTATGCTGTGGTCGATCTATCCTCATCGCAGACGTATTGCCATACATTGGAGATGGCATCCTCAGTGCCTGGTGACTGAATGACAGTTTCTGCTCCGCAGTCTGGTATATATACCTATACCCGATATATAGCGAAACGTGTGTGACGAAGATAGATCTCTTACAGCATACCAGCCAGAAAATTCTTGGAATTCAAATTAGAAATATATAATATTTTTAATAATTGTTACAATAAAAGCGATGGACGCTTTTTTATTCAAATTGCGTATTCAACAAAGCTAGATAAATTATATACCTATATACAATACTAGAATGGTGAAAGAGAGAATTAAAATATAATTTAAAATTATTTCATTTCTACATTGTGGAACTCAAGTTTGGTAGATAAAACAGAAGGAAGCTTTAACCCATTTTATTTCGAAATATTTTAAACGGGCATTTTACTAATTGCATAACGCTCTCTGTATATATTAGAGTAAATAAAGTACAGCTATATAATGCGTATTATAAATAAAGTGTCCTCCGTCATAAACGTAATGTTTATAATACAGAAATTTTAACGGGCCAGCACAACAGGTTGTGAACCTCTGTTTAATGGCACATTCACATCCACGACTTTTGATTTATACTAGATCAGGTTTCTTTTACGGTCTGCGTCACCCAGAACGTGCGACCTTTTCCTGTGTTTGTATATATATATATATATATATATAATATACGTACGTTTATATATGATGAACCAATTCGATGCTGAAAACCAGTGATCGTGCAACAGCTTCTTCGATCCAAATTGATTTGATTTCATTTTGTGCTTATCGATATTTTATTTAAATTTTTCCGAATGTTAGTGATTTTATTTTTCTAATTTTATTTTAACTCGTTCCGCGTCGTTTCGAATGCAATCGGATTTTATGAGATGTAGTCTAATTTAGATATGCATCGGTTAATCAGGAAATGGCGTGATGATGTTTTTTAATTAAATTCATTATTGATTATTAGGTTTTTAGATTAGTTAGAAAAAAAAATGGGTTGTGAAATGCTATTTAAAAAATTCTTTTCAATTATATTTATGAACAATTTAGTCGTTTGATGAAATTTCCCAATGGTTTAATTGGCAAAAAGACTAAAAATCTAAACCACAATAAATTTGCATTATCTGCTAAAATAATACATAAATCTATTCTTTGGTACTTTTTTTTTGTAAACTGAAATAGATAATTATATTAAGGTGTTTCTTTTATTTTTTATTGTGGCGCTTAAAGGATAAGAAGCAAGAATAAAATTTTATAAAATTTTCCTTGAATTATTAAAAACAAATAATAATACTTAAAAAATTTATTGTTTTTGGTAGAAGATTTAAAAATACTGAAAGTTTTTCACAATTTTTCTGCACTTGTTAAAAAATACAAACAATTGTAATACGCTTAAGACATCGTTGCAACAACACAATGAGATCCATTATTTTTAACTATTGTAATTCATTAAGGTCCGGTTGCACAAAGCATTGTTAAACGCTTTGTACGTTCAACAATTTATTAATTAATTTGTTAATGAGGTGGTTCAAAGGCAGTTAAAAATCTAGTTGCCTAGTTAATTTATTCGTTAAGTTAACAAGACTTTGTGCAACCGGGCTTAAGTTTTCCAATTCTTGTTTCAGTGTAATAGTTTTTTTTTTTTTTAATTTAATATCATATTTTTTTTTACAAGTGATGTTATGTTCAGTTTTAGTGCCCCAGATAATAAAAAAGAGACTTTCAGGTTATGATTGAAATTCAAATAAAATATGTTTACATTGTTTTGTTTTGTAAAAATTATTAAACTACACTGTTAGTTAAAATAGTACTTTTATAAAGGTTTGTTGCAAAGTAGCTTAGCAATACATACACTGTAAAAAATTATGTAATTTCTTCATAAAAATGTAATATTATGTGAATTATAATAGTAAAATTACAGAACGTTATTATTAAAACTATATTATATTATTTTATAAAAACTATGTAAAATTACATAAATTTAAGTTACATTGTTTGCATTGTACGTAAGACTATATCAATACTATACAAACACAAATAAGCGTCTTACGACAGAAATATCTGTGCGTGTAAAGGTGGGCTGCGGATTATAATAATTACTTAAGGGTGGGGCGAATTTAGTTAACGGTTGGCTCTTAAAGTATAAACTTTGATCACATAAAGTACATCTAATATTGATACTTATTTTCGTTTTACATTTTAGTGAGTGGTAGGTTCAATTTTCTATACTGAAATTTCCTAAATCTCCCAATTTAATTATTGTATTTAATAATTTGCCAAAGTTTAACTTAAGATAGAAATAAATATTTTGATTTTTTTTTGAATAAATATCATGTATAAACTTATGGTCTATTTAGAAATTACAGAAACAATAAATAAAATTTTGAAAACTGCTGGTGACTGCCTACACGAAGTGTCCGCGAACTCGTAAAGTTTTTATAACTCTGTAAATAATAATTTAATATTTGAGAATGAATATTATGTTCTTATTCGGTTTTTTAATGTAGAAACAGTACAGGCGCTATAAGCTAGAGTTACAACTTTTTTTCGTTCCATATATAGAAAAACTTTGATGTCATTCTTGGTCATCTCATTTCATTTCATTCATGTGAGACTCGTGTCGGTTTTTGCTATTATCAAATTAACGTATACGTACTCAAATATAATCACAAGTTTAATGTGAACAAGAAATGCAAGAAAAACATCATTTCGTAATTAAATTTAGTCTAGATATCTACTTAAAGCGCGCGCTAGAATCTAGAAAAAATTAGTTTTTTTTTTCTCAAGTTTGGAATGTGTAGTTTGCATGTCAGATGATGCATAAGTAGAAATTTCAAATGATTATTTTTATTTTTATTTATTTTTAACAATTTTTAGTTTATTCTTTTGATGGCAAACTTGAATATATTCAGTTTGAAGTTTGTTTTTATTTTCGAATACAGTCATTAACTATGCCCTTTTTGCTGTATTCAATTTCATATACATTATCACATCCTGCTTTTTTAATTATTTTATGTATTTCATACAGCTGTGTTAACTATATTTACAATTGTTTTTTTATATATTTTTTATCATAAAAAGAATGAAAATTGTAAGTACAAAACACAAAAAGATATATGGTTTTTATATTTTAAAATTATACTTTATATACAATTTTTTTTAGTATATACACCATTATATAACAGTTTTAAAATCTAAATAATTCTTTAAATTTGTATTGCAATTAGTAATTAATTAATTTTCGTAAAACTTAGTAATAATAAATAACCAACTTATGTAAGTACTATTGTTTGTCACTTTTACTACTGACGAAGTCGTGTTCTTTCTAGCCAAATTAAATTGCAGCATGCAGTAAATCATAGCTACAACCATGTATCTGTTTCTCAGTTTTATTGTCACTACGTAAAATAAATTACGAAAGATCAAATCTTCTTCAATTCAGCTACTTATACACAGTGGTTCACAGAAATTTGAATTTTTATTCTAAAATAATCATCTATAACTAATAATATAAAATTTCAATTTTTTCAAAGTATTAAAATTCAGATAGCTTATAATATTGTAGCAAAATAGTGGATATAATTAATTTCACATAAAAATTGATCATTAGATACTCAGAAATAAATACATACGTCCAACGGCAATGTATTTTGATCAGTTTTCTTATAAAAATAATGCTGCGTTTATCAAAAATGATACGTTTAAATTTATCTAAAATATTAAAGAAATAAAATTTTATATGCTTGAGAAAATCATAGCGAGAATAATATATAATAAAATAATGCTTAAGATGAGAGTAATAATAAAATTATTATGACATTTATAAGCAGTAAGCGAGGACTCCTCTTAAATTATCACTTGTACAAAGTGTGCTCGACACATCGTTACATCATTTTCTTATTATTAATTAAACCTGGCGGAGTTCCTTCACGGCTGACACTTCCTGACTATCATAATTAATCCGTTTTATACTTAAAATCTTTTTTGTCATTTTCTTCTGTTTTGATTTGCGTATTATTATTACTTGATTAAAGTATTAATCTTTATTTCCTTACCGTATGTACCAACTTATTCTTTCTTTATTTTTCTATTGAAATAATTGGATCAGCTTCAGTAAGCTGAATATTCCGAGTTTCTTGATGTTTGATGTTTAAAATGAAATGAAGATATTGACAAAATAAGCAAAATAAGTGAAATTAATTAAAGTGAAAGATTTGTCTTTTAGTAATTATCTGTGAGTGAATAATCTAATACGAAAAAAATGTTAAAGTAAATTTTTAAATAATATTAATAACGTTAAGAAAAACAGCTGATCTTGTATATATACCGTTGATTACTAATTTACTAATTTTTTGTTTGTGATTATCACTAGATCTTGCAACCGTTTTCTAATAAAAAATTTATTTTATTTTTAGTAAACGTTATTGCTTGTTTTATGAAATTATTTATTTAACTAGTTATTAAAATATTTGCAATAATTAATATCTGTTTTTCTTTTGTTTTAGGTGAGTATCTGTCAGTTTCAATATGGTTGTATCAAGAGTAAGTTTTACAAACTATAGTAAGCTTGTATTAATGTATTTTAAATTATTATAAAAAGAAAATAATATTAAAATTTAATAGTATTATTCTATATGCAATTTTTATTGATACAGTTAACATTTTCATATGAATGTAATAAAATTAAATATTCAAGTTGTAGGTGTGGAATAGAAAATTAGTTGACTTTTGACTTTTTAATAAAACATAAACATTTTTTATTTATTTATTTCTATATTATTAGATATTTTGTATGCAGTTGTATAATTTATATATAATTTCTAAGAATTGCATCTTTACTGTTAGTTTTCTAAAAAAAATATGTTTCTATATATTTCTCAAGAAATATTTTTGTATAATATTTTCCCCCTTTTTTTATTAGAGTTCAAATAAGTTTGGAATTATAATCGATTATGTAAGAAGTGAGAATTGCTGTTAAAGAAAAGTTTTAATTATAGATAAGTAAAAGGTTTTCAAAAATACACATTTTGTAAAATTTTACTAACTTTAGTGAAATTTTACAAAATGTGTATTTTTAAAATCCTTTTATCTATCAAAGAGTTTCACAGAGTTAAACTATCGACCATTAATTATATGTTTTAATTATGATAAATTTTAAAGAAAATATGACATTTTATTAAGCTTTATTTATTTACTTTAATATTCTATTTTGTTTAACAAATTTTGTTATTAATACAGGAAGTTAAATTAACAAATCAACATATAACAAATTCTGAAATTTATTGCGATGTTTAACAGAGCAAAAATTTTACGAAATCTTATAATATTTATTTTATTTGAAGAAAAGTTTAATAATTACGGAGATAAATATTTTTCTAAAAACTATTCAAATGAAGAAAATTATTTATTTCAACTTACGTCTCAAGCAAAGCATATTTTAATAAAATCGATTATCTCATTGAAAAGACATGAACCGTACTTTCTGAATGTAAGAATGTAAGATTGTAGTTCGTAAATTGATAATAAATACAGCATTTTGTAAGTCTTGAGAAAATGTTTTTGTAAATTCTAAAATCTATGAAGCAATAAGAGAGTAAAGCGTATCTACAGACCTATTACCAATTGGAACATGTTGAATTCAATATAAGTTCGTACACACATTCATATACGTACGCACACTGAGCAAGACACAATCATTGAGTGCAGCAATCAGCTAGTCTGAATGGTGTACATAAAATTCCCGGGATACAGTCCGAACATTTCGTACTTCCAAGCGGGACAAAAACTCATAAATAATACGCTGAATATACAGCCGATATCAATAGAGTTGTAAACTTTACGATTCTATAAAGTGTATGAAATACGCAAAATGTTGGCCGGCCGCGCGCATGGCGCCCGCGGTTTTACGACCGCCAACCATAAAAACAATTTTTAAGCAAGCATTTTTATACACGTATATCTCCCTCTGCCATGCTTGCACCGATACCTAATTATTTTATCTATACAATTAATAGAGACTGGTGCGGTCGGCGCGGCGCACAGCTCCATCAACGAAAATATTATTTAACTTATTTGCCACAACCCGACCTGCTGTGATTCTCTGATGTTTCGCATTTTATAGGGGTTTAAAAATCAAAGTGAACTGCACGCTCGATGGCTGCGACTATATTTGGTCTTTAAAAGATTGTTGTTTAATTTGCAGTTAATATAAAGCTGCATGCTCACTCAAATTTATTATATACGTATATTAGTCGGTTGGACAAATTGACTATTTTCGATTTTATATACTCTTTACATAAAATTTAAGTCGTGCATATAAAATTGTTTATATGTTTTCAAATTAGCTACATGATTGGATATATTTTCAAAAGGATTTGATGTCTTCTTTAAAAATATTATTAATTTTTTTAACATAATAACAATATGGTATTTTTTCATGTTTGAATATCAAACTGATAAAAAACTATTTATAGCACTTTATATAATTGAATTATATCTTCAAGTACTGACATATTTGTTTATTAATTAATTTTCGACTACTAAATTGTAACAAAATTTACTTAAAAAAAAAATCTTTATATAATTTATTACATTGAAAATTTTAAAACATACGAGTAGTAACGTTTTCCTTACAAGTAAAATTTATATAAATTAATTGGATTAATAATTTATATTTTATTGAAAATAAATTTATAATTTTTATTTCTATTTTATTAAATTTATATGTATATTATAATTCAAATGTACCATACATGATACATTATAGAGTTTTTAGCATAAATACAATAAACATTAAATTGAAAAAATAAATCTATTAAAATTAAAATAATTATGTTTTTGTTTTCCTGTGTTCTTTACCACTTAAACGCAACATAGTTTTGCTCATATTAATTATAATAATATTAAACGCTAACCATAAGCACAAAAACTATTTTTTTTTTTTTTTCAAATATATCAAGATCAAATATTGAAATATAGATTAGAAAAACCGGTAAATTCCAAATCGTCGAATGCAGAAAATATGAAAAGCGTTTTTATTTTCTATCATCAATTTATGCTTCCGCATGTTAATGAGTATTCTCTTAATCCGTTTGGCCATGGTCCGTCGAGCATGACCAGGGCCCACTCTATATGCATCGTAGCATGTAAATAGTTTTCGAGCATCGGTCACTATGGATAAGTATGCGTACACCAGATTTTCATAATTCGCTTGTTAAACGCGCCATTATGTTAAAATGTTTTAACAGCCATTACATGCTTGTTACATGTGAACGAATGTGTGACCGGTCAAGTTTGACACCCCTTTTTTAATTCTTCCCCTCTTGTAATTTTTTCAACATTTTAATTTTTTTAGATTTGAATTTAATAATCACGCACGATTGTTGTATTTAAGGATAATTGCTTTATTATGTTCTGGTAGGTAGGTTAATTGATTTAATTAAATTTACGAAAACGTGATGTTTGAAATAGGACGTTAAATCTTTCTAATCAGTTTGATCTAAACTTAAGAAAATAAAGGATTTGTTATGATGTTACGGCTTAATCAATTTGCGATAACGTTGTGAATTAATTTTGATATAGTATGATTATTATTATATTAAAGCATAGAAAATTTAATGATTATTATTATCAATTTAATTTAGTTCGGATTGAATTTCTCCTATTTTTATTTATCTTTAGAAACACATATCTAATACTCTAACAAATTTCTTAATTTTTAAGTGGAATGAGTTATCGCAACAATCAAATACATTCTCATTGAATTACTTTTTCTTAATTTTAAAAACTGCATCTGTTATAAATTTATAAAATTATAAATCATATTTAGTTTTATCCTATCGTAAAGAATAAACTGATATTTTAATTAGTTCGAATTTGAAAAATATTAAAATAAAATTGCTTTAGGATTAAGTTCTGTATATATTTTATTTAAATATCGACGTTTTGATATACTCTACGTATATATCTTTATCAGATAAAAATAATACAAAAATGTATTGTAGATCATTTTTTTATTATCTAGTTACTTATTTTGTTACCTAGTAACTTGTTTCTATGTTCTGTTTATTTACTCTAAGTGTTATTTGTATTTTTTTTCCTGATGAAGACGAACGTTGAGTTTGTCGAAACGTCGATTATTAATAAATATTAATACAGAACTATAATCCAACGCTGTTTTATTTTATTAATATGTATTTATTTTTTTATTATAAGTTCATCTTACAAGCAAAGCATTAAGAATGTCAAAAATTAAAAAGCTTTAGGATTTAGTTCTGTATTTATTTTATTTAAATATCGACGTTTCGATATACTCTATTTATATCTTCTTTTTATTTTAATATAATGAGTTCTGAAAGATTTTTTAGTATGTTAATATCAAAAATATCTAATGTCGAAGACAATATTTAAAAATGTATATAATTTAATAGATAAATGTAATTTTATTTTGTTCTATTTTGATTACAATTGATACTCTATATAAAATGACATTTTTAGAAACCAATTTTTACATATATTTAAGTGTGCAATGAAGCATCATATTTATAACAACAAATAATTACTTATCATATCCAATCATTTCAACTAACCTAACCTAACCTTTTCATATCAAACATACATACGTACATACATATACTCCAACGCCAACTACCGAAAACAATACAAACATAATGAATCTACGTCTGGCAGGGAGCATTATGATGCTACGAAGACGAAGCAGTAACAGTGGCGCGCAGCAGGACAGCCCAGTGCGCGTCACAAAAGAAATCGGAGTGCCCTCCCGACTTCACGGTGAACCTAATCAAAATGTATCTGCAGCAGTGCGCGCGGTCCCTTGAGACTGTGGCCTTTTAACGCGAGACAATAGCGCGGGTGAAGAATTGAAGAATACCCGTGTTGGAAGCCAGTCAGTGGCCGATGGGATGCTATTGTCGCGAACGTTGCAAGGTTCTTTTTCTTCTTCTTCTTCTGTTCGAGTTTCGATTGAGTTGATGGCTGATGCTGTTGATGGGAACGGTGCAAGAAGTGAGAGGGTTAATCAAAAAGATTTGGGAGTTGAAATAAAGGTCAACGTAGGGTGATGGGCCAGTTGTGTTGTAGTCAATATTGCAATATTAATTTTCTAAGTAAAAAATCTTTTAGAACACACTTTATTAAATGAAATATGCTATTTTGATTTATGTTCTGTATATTTGTATTAAAATACAACGTTCAAATTCACTACACATGAACTTTTACATACATACACAATCACGCAATGCACCCAAAAGGGTGTGGCACAAACTTTTTCCAGTATCCCGAAATCAGTTTCCTTCAAACATCCCTATCCCTTAAATACAAATAACAAACAAACAAACCTAACTTACAATTAAACATAAACGAAAATAAAATAAATTTACATATATGTGACATTACATTTGACAGTTGTAATTTTAGCAAGTGACATTTATATCATTAATCCATACCTAGTTTGTAGTTTAAGTTAATATTCAATTTCGCAGCTGAACCTAAATTATGATTGATTTCAAAAAAGTAAAGTTAAATTTTTACTCATAATTTAAAATACATGTGAAATACCCAGCTTTAGAAACAAGTAATTTAAAAAAAAAAATAAATATAAAAATGTAGATTTGACATATTGTTGATTATATTTGGTTCATGGTAAGTTTACATGTTTTTTAAAAAGAAAATATTGTAAAAAATATATTTTACTGTAAAATTATGACAATCTTTTGGACACAGTTATAGTTACAGTTATAGCCAGTTTAATAATTGGCATGTCAAAATTACCAATGTAAATTACCAATGTAAAAAATATTGATCGGTAAAGTTACCAAATATAGTGATACATTGCTTCAGTGTAAAAACACAAAAAGTTGGCAAAAAACAGTTTAAAATTTTAATTTTGTTAAAGAACATATCGCATAATATTTATATGTATAACTTTTATCAAAACAGGTATTAGTAAAATTTGCACTAACACAGATGGACTTATATTTCTGGAGTTAAAATTAACCGAAAAATTTTTAATGTTTATGTCTCAGTATCTCAGTTTTGTACTCCTGTTTGATTTTTTCAAATCTAGTTTTATGTATCTAGGTTGCACTATTAGCAATAAAAGTAATAATGTTAACAAAACTATATGATTCAGAAGTTCGAACATGTAATCCCCATATTTCAATTAGAATTTGCAAGGATATTACATTTTAAATAAATTAATAATACAATACAATTTATATAGAAAGTAAAACATTTTAAACCGAAAAGAAAACATTAAATTTCCAATCCGTTTCAATTCTTTATTCAATCTGAACCGAATACACATTCTATTCTACATCGAATTAATATCATTTTGTTGAAAAACAATTTGTCATGTATTGGTACGTATAGTAATGTTACGGTAAATTTCATAATAATATTTCTAATTTTGCGTGAATAATCGTTATAGTGTGATTTTCCATTGTCCATTTATAGAAGAGGGGGGCGCCGCTATATTGTTCCTTTGTTGTCCTTTTCAACGGCACCGTTATACCTCTTTGATACGATATCGAAAATAAATGATCTGTACGAAAAGAACACGTTTTTCAAATATTTGATAAATTAACTGTATCTGCTTTCTCAAGATAAGTTCTTGATTCTGTTACAAATTTCATTTAATACACAAATACCGGAATGTGAAATTTATTAATTATTACTAATAAAATTTAATGGCTAGTCCATTAAATATTTCAAAATTTAAACTAATTTTAATGAAATAGTTTAACGGAGTTTTCTAAACATAATAATAATTTATACCAATTCAGTTTTCATTACATTATTTCTGTGACGATTTAAAATTGATTATTTCATTAAAATTAAATGTAAAGCTAATCGTAAAATTATTGACCAAATAAATTGATCACAGTAGCCGTTAAAAGAATGTCAACTAGATTTTTTTTTAAATAATGCTATTAACATTGAAATATACTAAAGAATAACAAATGTTCTAGTAGTCATTTTGATTCGTTCGCAAACTGCTTTTTTCTCCAAATCATGTTACAGTTATAGCCAAAAAGAAACAGTAAAAAATTACTATCTTGCTGTAGGACAAATACAAAAGATTAGGTTCTCACAGTGGCTACTACTAAATTTATATTTTTTCGTATGTTCTTGTTGATTTTATGATCATAAAAAGTTCTTAATCTTCAACGAAATTTGTGGGGTTTCATTAGTTTAAAATTCATAAATGTACGCAGTTTTGAATAAATTATTTATATTTATTCCAAATGGTCTCACTAAAGTAATTTATAAATATTTATATTCGGTTTTTAAATTTTTTTCTAATTGCTGTTTCTTTCAATTTATAAATTATTAATTTTTATCTATACATTTAACTATAATTATCTTTTTTTTAAATTATTAGAATTCTTAATATATTTGTATATAAATATTTATAAATTCAATGATTTAAATTTACTTCTAATATAAATAAAATATATAATTATTGAAACGAAATATATTTTTTGAATTATTACTAAAAATATATTCATACATATATAAACGATCACGTCATGTACCCATACATGTGTGGCACAAACTCTTTCCATTCAAGCAGAAATTAATTTCAGTCAAAGTTTTCTTATGCACGTGATAACTGGAAGATATTTATTTCAATTTATTTAAAGATTGTTCAATTTCTTTTGTTACCTTCGACAAAAATAGTATAGTCTGTTAAAGAATTATTAAAGTCTGTAACTGCTGTAGTCGGGTGAATTAATATAGATCAAATTTTCAACATAGATTGTTCAACCTATATCTTTCTATAACACTTTCTTTCTCTGTATAGTATTTTTCTTTATCTATTCGTGATACATGCCACATGCTAACAAATTGATTTTTATTACTTTATCAGAAACTAAAAATAAGCAGATTTTATTTATATTTTACAAAATCAAAATCAAATAACCCGTACAATTATTTTGGATTACTCAGTAGGTATAATGAAAGGTTTGTCCCAACCAACCAGACAAGCGCTGTGTGAAATTAGCTTATAATTGTTTCACAAATTTTATGTTTTTATGTTTAAATGAAATTAATGAAGTACAGTTATTTTTATATTGCTAGACAACTCATTGTATGTAATTGATTTTTTATCCTTTAATATTGTGCAAGTATCTTACAGTTCTAAACCAGTTTCATAGTTAAACTTGTTAAATTATGTTATGTAGTATTAGAAATAGAAAAATGAAAATTATTAGTACCTTTTAGTTATCCGTTGAGTACAATTTGAAATCGCTCGTTAACCGGAAGTGCAGGCGCCGCCTTCTAGCTCAATTAATCTACATTCTTCGCACCTGCAATTTACACCTACGGCTTCGGTCGTACTTCGCGCGGCCATTCACGTGATTTATTGGTGGTCGCACGGCGAGAGACTTGCAATTATAATTAGCGCTAGTTGAGTTGGTGTTACGCTGTTGCGTTGTGTTGCGGCTGTGAAGCTAACGCTAAACGCGGTTGGTGCAAATATGCCTTCTTGCACCAGTTGTCCGATTGTTCCAACACATTCATATACCAATACTCGTTTTTCGTTTCAGGCTTTTGTTTCTTGTTCGCTTATTCGTTTTCAGTTAGGTGTTCGCTCGGTTCATTTGCATTGAAATTAGCTGAGTGTCATTGGCGAGGTGTCGGTAAAAGGTGATGGGTTAATTGCTGATTATGAGATGGATAGTGTTTTTCGATTACTAATTGGTACTAGTTTATCAAAATATACCAGTTTTATACATTTTTGTTTCTAAGTTATATTTGTTTATTTATTTGTCATTTTATTTGTTTGAAGAATTTTAATAGAAATAATACAGAACTTTAACTTAAAACTTTTTAATTTAATATACCAAGTTCTAACAGTTTTTTAATTTGATAAAAAAACTTTGAAAAAAACACATTTTATTTAGAGTTGAAAATAATAGTCCTTAATGATGTTTTTGTTGTTCCACTGATAAATATAAATCACTAGATATTGATTAAAAAAATGTCACAAGGTCAGATTAAACAGATTCGAACAGCTCAGTTTGATCAATTGCTTGTCTTAAAATATCAGTAGATTAGATTACTGGCCGGAACTCGTCACTGATCTATGCGAAAGTACGACTTACAGTTTTGAACGGTGTCTAAATGAATAGCCACGGAACAAGTATTTTGTACTTATGGTCAAGGATCTCCTAGGGATGTCGTACCAAATATGATGATGATATTTTAAAAGTCATTAAAATAGCATATTTATATATAAATATATATAAAAATTATAAACACATTATATTTACACAAACATTAAAAATGGACATTGATGAAAATTATTACTTATATTAATGTAAATGCATATATAAGCCTGTTATAAATATATTCAATGTATATATAATTTTATTTAAATATATTGAAAATAGCCAGTCGGTAAATTTTACCTAGAAAATTATTAAACCCATATTTCAATACGAAATTATACATCTTGACACAGTAATTTAAACTACATTTTAATAAAAAACAGTTAGGTTATCTCGTCAAAAATATCTTCAATGAAACAGACGCTGCAGCAACATCTCTCGAATAAAAAAAATCATTTACAATATTTTTTTAGTTTAATTTTGTTTGCTTTAACAAGACAGATAGACAACAACAACAATAAAAAGACGAGATAAAATTTAACACATTCTTCACACTGGCAACATTACAAACACATAAACTCCTATTTTCTTCTACATTGATTTAAACGATAACACTCTCAGATTACTGCCAAGTAGCATGTTATCTTCGGAATATGAATAGTGATATCGTGCCAGCATTAAGTTTCAGTCGCCGCAATCGGACGGCGAGTTAGTGGTACGATTTAGTATGAACTGTGTTTTGATTGTGATGCAGCAGGTTCGTGGAATATATATAGTCGATCCCATGTACGGGTGCTCTATGGGAGCGAGACTTTTTTCAACTTTAGTTTTGTTATAATGAATTCGATGTGCTGGAAAAAAAAAATGGATATATGTAGGTTGCCTTAGACGGCAGCGATTAAATTGTTAATTGGTATCTTTTGATCAATATTTTTATTTTGATTTTTAATTTAAAAGCGTAGCTTATTATATTTCATTAATTAACTTTTGCTTTTAAAAAATATATATTTTAATTTAATGAAAATAATTAAATATGCACCTCAAGTGTTTTCATTGAAATGTATTTATATTTAAATATGTTATGTTCGTTTGGTTTTTAATTAGGAAGTATATACACTTTTATTTTAAATTTGATATTATTAATACATAATGTAATTATTAGAAAAATTTATAATTATTTTTATTATTAATTTGACTTAAAAATAAATGTAATATTTTTCTATAATTTGAATGGACATTATTCTTGGAATATTTAACAATTACAATTTTCTAGTAATTTTCTGAATTTCACGGCCGGTATCCATTGAATTTATAGAACTTTCTGGGCTGGTACGCCGTGGTCGATCTGTCCTCGTTCGCAGACGTTTTGTCATACATCGTAGATGGCATCTTCAATGCATGGTGATTGAATGATTCAGTCACCAAACACTGAGGATACCATCTCCGATGTATGGCAAAACGTCTGCGACGAGAATAAATCGACCACGGCATACCAGCCCAGAAAGTTCTATAAATTCTATTTTATTTTATTTACTGAAGATGGTCAAAATAAACTTTAATTAATTAATTAATTATTTAAAAAACTAAAAGTAATTATCAGGAACATCCAGTTTTTTATAATTTAAATAAAAATAAATTTATACTATACTATTTAATAATAATAAATATTTAAATATAATGAAAAAAATTTGTTATATTTCATATTTAAAAGTGTTCACGTTATATATTTTGTACTAATTGAACCAACTTTATCTAAATTTTTATTTTCTTCAATTATTGAAACCATTAGCTACCAAATTGCTTCAAGTCATTATACCAATCTTTATTCTAATATAATTTAGATTACAGCATCTTTTCCCAAACGGAAAATGGTTATTTAGTATCTCAGACATTTTCTATTATAATATTCGATTAATTTTTCGAAAAATTCCACCATCGAAATTTGAAGCGTTATCGGATAGTTAGGCTAACGGTTAACACTTTTTCTATTGTGTAATTTAAGCGGGAACATTTAACACATAGGTGTTCGTCTGAGGGGTATTGTTTGACTCTTTGGCGGTGTATATAGTTATGAGATGATTAGAAACGATATAAAAATAAATTATGTTCAACTACTTGGGCACTAGATAAATGATTATTAACATGGATCACGACTCTAGTAGCTGCCGCATTTTATACAGGGACGAACTTGTTTTTTTTTTTTTAAATGGATTGAAATTTTGAATAAATTGAAACAGTTTCATAAGTTAATCCTGCTTTTTAAAAATGTGATTTGAACATTTTAGGTCGCTTGATATTTTGATCCTAATTGTTTATCTAAATATTTAGAAGATCGAAACAGGATTTACTAACATAGTAAAGAAATCTTTCAGAACTCATTATATTAAAATAAAAAGGCTTTAAGATTAAGTTTTGAATTGTAATTAAAATTGTAATTGTAATATTAAAAATCGACGTTTTGATGTGCTCTACGTACATCATCATAGGGAAAAAAATGATATACTTATAGAATCAATAAAGAGAACATAGAAACAAGTTACTAGGTAATAAAATAAGTAACTAAATTATAAAATTTATAAATTATTAATTCAAGAAAGCCAAATTTTTTTTAAATCAGTGTCTTCACAAATGTCGAAATAAAAGTATTCATAGATAAAGTATTATTGTAATTTATCGTTTGAATCTTCTGTGTTAGATTTTCAGTGGATCAACTTAAAGATATTTGTCCGCATTGATGAATATTCTTAGAATTTTCTTTAAGATTGCTTATAAAATTACATGTAAAACTAAATTGCAAATTTAGATTTTTAATTTTTGATTAAAGTTTCATAGATATTCAAAAATATCTAAATGATTTCTGAAAATAATGATCACTGTGCAATTAAAATAAGTGTTTCTTTCAATTCATTTCAATACTTCTTATGAGAGTATTTATACTATTTATTTCATTCATACATTCAGTTCAATTTAGTTCTGTTCAGTTCCATTCAGTTCCGTTCAGTTCCGTGCAGTTCGGCTCAGTTCCGCTCAGTTCCGTTCAGTTCAATTCAGACACGTAGAGCTTCATATATTTGGCTTCAGACGTTCTTCTCGATAAATTTTTGTATGAATCTGTCGGAAGATATCTGAAGCTTAGTAAAAAATCTTTCAGAACTCATTATATTAAAATTAAAAAAAGCTTTAGGATTAAGTTCATCTGAAGCTGTTTAAAGATCTGAACTGAATGGATATTATGAATCGAGCTTTAGAAGTGGTAAACTAAATATAAATGAGAAATATAGCTTTTGTAAATAAAATCATATCAAATCGTTCAGGATCTTGGAGTGCTTCAACGTGGTAAGCATTTGTTAAGAGCTATAAATTTTTTCAACACAGTTTAAAAGAATATATATAATATATATTATGCAGAAAATAAGAACAAAACAAATGCAAATATAATTTCCGACAAATAAATATGGCAAGACATTATTCATCTCCTTTAATTTGTAGCGTTACGGTTCTGTTACATGAACCTGCAGACCCCATGGTGTCTATATGAGTACATTGCATATATATACACACACACACACACACACACACACACACACACACATACTACACTTTACTCATATACTCACTCACTGCATTGCATCGGGAACACTGTTCAACTTTACACATATAACTCATACGTACGGGGCCGCACCCTATATGTAAAGATGATTATTGAAACAAAAAAGAATCGAAAACTGTACACGGGCGAAATAGAGGAAGGAAATAAAAAGAGAGACGAAAGACAAACGATGATATATCGGGGCAGTGTGTAAGACAGAGCGAGATGGCCAATATCAAAATAAAAAGATATTTAAACCTAGCTGCTGCTGTATTATAGATAACCACTTAAAATTAAAATAAAAATCGAAAGTCGTGTTCACGCGTTCAACGTGAAACAGTTGCTAGTTGTTGCCTTATAATGTTGTGTTGCTAGACGATGCTATAAATTATTGAAATTGCTTGAAAATTTACCAGAAAATTGCTAAAGTATTGTAATAGGAATTTATGCGAAATATTTATTGAGGATATAGTTTTAATATATTTCTGACAAAGAAATGAACATTATTCGTTTATATTTTAAATATTATTGTAAATGTAATGTTGTTTTATTATTATTTTTATTAAATTTTTAAATTCTAAAGTGGAGTATAGAAACTATAGTTAGTACAATAAGCTCAATTTTGGATGTAGTTTAATTGTTAATATAAAAATTTAAAATTAATAAAAATATGTAGAGAATCGGAGAACACGTTTATAGAAACACATAAATTGTTATACATATGTGAGGAGACAAAAGGTGATTTTTTTAAATGAAGATTGGAACGAGCAAATGGAAGAATGTATGTACTTCTAGTAGAAGAAGGGAGAAGCAAGAAAAGACAAAAGTATGGTGTCAATAAGATTACTGATTAGTTTAAATAGGAGAGTTAAAGATAAAATAGATTTGCGAGATAGCAGACTATGAAAATTAAATAAAGAAAGCAGAAAAGTATATAAACAAGAATGAGGAGCATATATTTCAAGTGATCTGAAATGTAATAGCTTTAAAAATCGACGCTGAATTGTTTCTGTTTCAAAAATAGAATTATTATATAACGGATTCCAAATTATAATATTACAATATACCAATCTTGATCGTACAAGAGAATAATAAAGTGGTTTAATGGAACTAGGAGAGACTTATACATACGTGTTTTTCTAATAATAAATCCTATTATTTGTATTTATTTTCCTGATGATGATTCATGTGAAGTGAAACAAAACATCGAATTTCAATAAAAATATACTCAAGCCAAATTTTGCTCTGTGCTATATTTAAAACTCATATTTGTTCATATTTGTATTTTGTAGTTTAATGAATTAAAAGTGTTTATTTTCTTTATTTTATTTTATAAATATCGTTATTATATTAAAAAAAACCGTTATACTTATATAAAAATATAAAAAGAGAGTCATACTAATTGTAAGATATTTTATCATTATTATTTATATTGTAAACATTTTTAAGTTGAATGAAATATTACAGACTAAATTGTTTTTAAAATTATGTGTTAATGGTTTTATAAAATATTTAACATATTATTACGTTTTTATTTTATAGAAAAAAATTGGAAATATAAATCTCTAAATTTATAAACCACAATTATAATAATTATAGATATGTAATTTATAGAATAGAATAGAAATTAGAATCAAATTAGCAGTGAGTCATTATATCTGTAAAGTTTTTAATTTAATTATCTATCAGTCAAAATAAAAATATCGTTTATGTTCATTCAAGTAGATAGCACTGAACCACGCTTGTAATATTTACTATATATATAATTTAATTTCTTATTTGTTTTATTTGTACGAAGAAATAAAATGAATGTGGCCATTGCGTGTTAAGCGGGCACGTACGCCACTGGAACCTGGCATCGTCCAGAGGCAGTGGTACCGCCCCAAGCCAACAGGTAGCCACAGCAGCCCCGCTACACACAGAGAGAGACTGCTCGCATCACTTGCCGTTAATATCTCCGAGCTATAGAGATACGAAACGCACAGGTCTCTCATATACTTCAAAACTTGGCGTAGAGTTATAAGATACATTTGTGGGCTGCGTCCACACTAGAGCGTAGCGCGTTCGAGCGTTAATTACAGCCGGGTGGATGTGTGCGTGTACGCGCAGTGTACGCTAGCTCGCTTGGTATCGTTGTTTTGTTGTTAATATTTTTTCCCGTTTGCGGGCTTCTGAAACGTTTTTCACTGTAGATCTTGGGTAGTTGCTTGATTTATTGCAAATTAACAGCGTTCTGTTTTAGCTGGACTGTAATGCGGAGCGGTAGATTTTTATTTATTTGTTACTTACTTCAATTCACTTGTTTCAATCCTTTCGATGTAAACGTATAAGGTGTATACTTATTCTGCCTTAATTTACTTGTTCTGAAATGAACTTTGCACACTGAACAGTAATCAGATAATTTATGAACGAGGATGTTCATATTTACTTAAATTTTAGATACATATTTATAATCTGCGGTTTATTTAAAAAGTTTATAGAAATAACATCAATAAATATGAAAATTTATAACCAAAAATTTAGGAGAACGTTATTGTTTTTACAAATTCACAATTGAGCAATAATATATTTACCATAATTTAACATACGTTTAGAAATTAATAGTTTATGACAGTAAATAATATGAATAATTATCGTGATTTTGTATCACACAGACTCACGTTGTCCAGATAATTTAACATATCAATTTTAAAATAAAATAATTTAAATATTATATGAATAAAGTCCAACAATTTTTTAGTAATAACATAAATAAATTTATATTTTTATCTTTTTCATTTTTTAATATAAGTATATATATATATATATATATATATATATATATATATATATATATATATATATATATATATTATATTAGAGTCCGTAAGATAAAAAAATTTCCAGTAAGGCTAAAATCGATAATTTTACATCGAAAAAACGTCAGAAATAATATTTTTTGCTTGTTTTTACGAAAGTAACAAGTTTCTCTACACAAATAAAATTTTCGAAAAACGCGTGTTAGTACATACGCGATATAAACGATATATGTATTTACAAGCGTTTTCCGAAAATTTCAGTAGAGGAACCTGTTACTTTCGTAAAAACAACATATGTCATGACATTTGTTTATATCAATTTCCGAAATTCCTAAGTGGAAAATAGTAACACTCAAATGTTGAGATTTTTTCTGGAACCTAGTAGCTGTATACTCACGGAGCTGATCATGTAGTTTTTTTTAATAACTTTTACTTACATTGTCAATGGTTCAGCAAGCAATAGATTTACACAGCTTATAGTGGGTTCTGAACCATTCTTAATATACGTGGAAACGTCAGTTATTAATAAAAATTAATAAAGAACTATATTTTAAAGCCGTTTTATTTTATTGTAATCAAACTTTTAAATAAATTTAATTTATTTTGTCGTTTTAATATCAAAATTATTTTACAAAAATTGTCTATGAAGCGACACGAAAATATTCAAATATTTACATAATTTAAAAAATAAAATGAAACAAAGTTTGTACTATTAACATATTTTTTTTTATATAAATTGGATAACGAAAAAAACACAATCATAATCAAATTAAAAATCCAATTTTCTTTTTTCTTGTTCTACCGGTCGCCTGCAAAAACCAAGAATGAATACAGAGCATCAGCATCTATGAACTATACCGTGTCTAACATAGTTGTCTGACATCGTTCCCTTATAAGATACAGAATTCAGCTTCGTCGACTGACCGCACCCTATAACCATTAATTATAAGTCCATTACAGACAACCGAGGGGACTTGAACTGATAGCACCCAATTTTATATAGATCATGCGCAACAAAAATTTCTGTAATTTTACGCGAGTCACCCTCGAGCAAACGTTGTCGCGTCTTTCTTATTTTCATGCTAGTGCCCTGCCCGTCCGTCAATTTGCCGAACGAAGATTACCATTTACATAACTCGGGGCGCTACTGAAATCATTGCGCTTTTGTTTTATTTTATATTTTAAAAAAATAATGAAATATTACTGTCATACCGCGCATATGTTATAAAAATGCATGTGTATTTCATGTAATTATTCGAAATTATGCTGATACCGAAATTTTGTAAGTTTTTCCGTCTTAATCTATACCGTTGAAGTATTCTCTTTCTCTCTCTGTCTCTTTTATGATTTAATGTTTTCTGTGAATCGTTCGTTGCGGTAATTGTGGAATGATTATTCGCTACTTAAATAATTATTTCTTTATGTTATGTAGATTCTTGGAAATGATATATATTTTGCTACATTTTTTATAACGTTTGTGTTATGTTAAACATTTTAAAAATGCACTAAAGTATTATTTAATTATATTTGATTTGGGTATTAATCTGTATATGTTATTTAGATTTCTGAGTATATTTGTACATTTACACAAAAATTGTAATTTCAAAGCGGAACATATGGGCTAATACTTGAGATATTATTCATATGAAAATTTTATGACTATTACAGTACATTAAATTTTAAATTAAATTATTATGTTACTGAGTAACTTGTCTCTATGTTCTGTTATTTACTGTAAATGTCATTTGTATCAGTTTTCCTAATGAAGACGGATGTTGAATTCGTCGAAACGTCGATTATTAATAAATATTAATACAGAACTTAAACCTAAAGCCGTTTTATTTTAATAATAATAATACTTATTTAGCATAATACTATATAGTATATATATTTGAAATAATTATAACAAATTTATTACAGGAAAAACATGGAAAGCGGATATGTCATTTTATCTTATTGTTGCTAAAACTTGTGTTTAATGTAATTTTTCTTTTAACAAAATATAAAGAAACAATATATAAATAAAGTGTCAAATAAATAATAAAGAACAATCAAAATTTATTGTAATGTTAATGTGATAAAAAATTAAAAATTAATATAAGAACAATCAAAATTTATTGTAATGTTAATGTGATAAAAAATTAAAAATTAGTATAAGTCAGTATTTAAAAATTTTTCTATTTGTTTATATTGATTTGTTCATACAGTTTCTTAACAATTTTTATTTTGTATTTTCAATACTATGAAAAAACTTACAGCTTATAGTGAGTTTCGAATCACTTAAACACAGCCGATATTAGTTCAGTGATACAAAATTACAAAGTTTTTTATTACTAGAAATAATATTTTTATTTAAAATAATGTTAGTGCGATGCGAACCATGAACCTTTGGAGTCCAACAATTTATTATTGGCCAACGGTTACATATTAGTTGTTAAATTAATATTTGATATATTTATTTGTACAAAAAAAAAAGTTTTTAGTGTTTATTAATGCAAATAGAGATATTTTATTTTGTAGCGCAAAGTGTGCGTGTACTTTTGTTTTAGACGAACAGTAGAGAGAGAAGTTTTTTGGAAAAATCATTTTGTGTTTTGTTTGCGTATTCAATTTTTAGTTGAAACCCACGAATATTGGTACTTAATTTGTTTATTTAGTTGTAATATAAATAATTCAGAATAAAAGCTACAACTTTAAATATATGACAGTACTTTTGGTTTAAGATTTAAATAAAAAAATATATAAAATAAATTATTATATGTAAGTTATAATAAAAAGTGCACATACATAGTTAATATTTTTAACAAAAAAAATGTTACATTTAATATTTGCGACAAAATTGTTAATTATTAAGCATTTCAAAATGTTTGTCACACAGGCCTTAATATTTTATCAAAATTTAAAAAATCGTAGAACTGTTTTCAATACATATTAGTACGTATAGTAAAGCTGATTTTGATGTATGCATGCTATAAACGGCAATGTTATGGTCAATATTTTCAAAATTTTGATACTGACCGTTAGCGATGTCAAAACACAGCGTGTATTTCCGCTTTTTCGTCACGCTGATTTTCTGTACAACCTTTGTATAACGTGAGAAATTTTGCAGGTCACTGCAACATCAGCATCTGCTGAATTATAACCATTTAAAATATCATATATTTTCATTTGATGTTACAGCTACTTTATTTATTTATTTCTCAAATATGTTTCTAGAAAAACTGAATTATGAAAATTATGCATATTTTTTATCGAAATAAAATCTAATAAAATATATTTACTGTGGTCAGATTCCAGAAGTAACTTGATATTAATGAGAAATTAAGTATTAAGGATATTTTAAATTCAGAAAACAGATTTATATATACAAGTTATTAGTGGTTTTTATATATTAAATTACATATTTTTCTTCAACTTATAATTGGTCGTAAATATGAACACATATTGCATGATATATTCCTGGAAAAAATTGTTACATTAATGTAAATAAATTGACCGGTTTATTTATAGATAAAATTGTTAATATTTGTATTTTTCTTTAACTAACTAAAAACTAATAAATTAAAATATGATCTTACCCTGGCGAAAAGTTAATAAAATAAAATAATTTTCCTTAAACCACAAACAATAATTTAAAAAAGCTATATACGTATTTTGAAAGCTAATCTTTTATCATTAGTAGCAAAAGATAAAGATCTAAGGTTACACAAATACTCGACGTACCCACTTGTAAAAGATCTCTGAGTACGTTGAGTAGTTTTTTAAATTTTACGTATATATTTTGCTACTGATGATGAAATCTTAGCTTTCAAAATAAGTATATAGCTTTTTTAAATCATTGTTTGTGGTTCAAGGAAAATTATTTTATTTTATTGACTAAAAATTGGAAATCAGTTTTTTTTTTTCAAATTAATAAAATATGATTTCTAATTGTTTGACAAAAAATAATTTTTTTTTTAAACTTATGAATATAAATTAACAAAAAGTTCAAAATTTAGTATTTGTATTATCAGTAATTTTTCAATAATAAATTTCAAATATTAACAATTTTGGACAACAAATTGCGTAAACAAAATATCAGTGCAACCAACAACTTTAAAAACTAAAAACAAAAACTTTTACAAAACATATTAGACTTAACTTATCAGTTATGTTTAATTTTGCTAATTTGAGTAGGTAATGTTTAATGTATGTAAAAAATATTAAAACCATATATTTGTGTAATATAAAAATTTTAATTTTAATTTTGTGTTTACATCTTAAACTATATTTTATTTTATTAATAAATTTTCGATTTTTTATTTTATGGTTTCTGATAAATTCAAATAAAATTTTACGTAAAATTGTTATAACTTTAATTATATTTTATATGACAAAAATAACATTTTTGAATGCTTGTTAGACGGTATATATCAGAGTATATTTCGTATATAACAAAATTAATATTAAAAATAAGACTATCAAAATAAAACAAAAAATTGAATGACGCAGCCAACTGTTCACGAAGGAGCTATAACGAAATAAAACAGCACCATTTCGATAACAATCGCGATTCAATCAAATGTTAAACAATACAAGTCTGACAATACCAAACTTGGTCTCGTATAAATGAATGTGTGATGGGCAAGATTTTTTTTCGCTCGATTTTTGTTTTGTCCAAAATACGCTGCCGCAAAATCGAACCATCATTGGAGACTTATAGCGCTGAAATTTTCCGCGAAAGAATACGAGCGGCACCGAAAAAGTACGATTTTATCATGATGCAGAGGGAAAAACATAGGCCGAATAGGGGATTTAATCTGTATTCTGGACGGGTTTCATGGTCCAATCAGACATTGCCGGGACCAAATACGAAGATGCCCGAAATGGAACGAAAATAGATTGACAATTTTGCAGTACAGTGTTGCCGAATTAATTGATTACTTATGATTTTAAGGGTAATTGATGAATTACCAAAAACGTTGAAATGAATTTTAAAAATCACTGTTTTATATATGGGCTTTCAAAATACAAGAAACATTTTGTATTTGATGAAGTTTTTATTAAATATAAAAAAAACCATAATCATATAATATATTATATTTTAATTGGTTTACTACTTCGTAACAAGTTTGCTCTCATTTATTGAATTTTTTATTTGGACAATTTTTGGATCTATAATTTGTATATTCTAGTTAAAGCTGGACATAATTAAGTCTTGCAGAATACGTAAGCTATACATTTAATACAAAATGGATGATCAGTTTATTTAATTAATAAAATATTTAATATTTATATTATTTATGGCAGGTATTTTCAATTTTATTTATTCTTAACAAAAGCAATTGTAATTGACTAAAAATGAATTTTTAGAATAAATGGCAATATTTCATTGGCTAATTTTAAAATTATTCCAAGGATAAATTTATTTCAACATTTGAGAATACTATAGGCATTAGCAAATAGAAAATTGCATGTATGTTTAATCTTCTAACTTCGGTATTACGATTATATAGTTTTTAAAAGAAATAGACCAACAAAATTGATGAAAATAGGGAAAAATATTTTGTTAAATTGTAGAATACAACTAGTAAAAGAAACAATGTACTGTGATTTTATAATGTTACCAAAAAATTCTACTTTAAGTAAAAATTGTTTTTGAAATATCAATTCTATGAGTTGTTTTGTACTAAAATCAAAATATTCTGATATAACGTTTTATATCTTTTTATGTTATACTTATCATATCAGTTGAGATTTTCGCAAATTTTTTTTATTGAGAAGTTTCTTGAAATCTTTCTGTTCGGAACTTAAATAAATTTAAGTTATATTCGTAAAAAAAAAATTATTTAGTTAAAAGACAGCATAGTGAGAACGAGCTTTTTGTAGTTTATTTTTTGTCGTCCTAAATACTTGTAACTGAAGACTAATAAGATTCTGTTTAAAAAATCACACAGCTAATATTTTTTACCAAATTAAAACAGAAATTATTAAATGTCGAAAAACGTTTTAGAAAATAGATTAAATTAGTTCTTACTTTTTGTCGTACAATCGAAAAATCTAATTCAAATTCTCTGCACTACTATCAGGCACGATACAGTTACTCTAGATCGCGCCGGACAAACTTGATTCAGTTTACCGCGATCGCGGCGGTGGCTTTGATATGCAACCGCATCGAAAGCAGCGAATATCAACGATGCATAACGTACGGGAACATTGGTGCGTATATATGTAAATGGGTGAGCGCATTTTAGCCGCAAAACAATACCCGAAACGGAATAAATCAGCTACCGCTAACAAGACACTCGATGCCCGAATGTCAAACTCTTATACGCTCCATTCTGTTCAGCTTTTCTGCTCGCTGCAGTGTGTGCATATAATGTAACCCTGCATAATGGACAACGCATTTAAATCGGGCAGCAGAAGGGCTCAGATATATTGCGAACTGTCAGTTGAGGTTTTTCGGTTGATTTCGATATGGAAGGATTTCAGACGGTGTTGCCAGATTGATATATTGACTTAAAACTGGCAATATTTTGATGGAAATGCAGCGAATCATAAAAAATTTTAGATATTAAATAATATATCAAAACAGAAATACTATTCATATTTGATAAAACGTAGAAGTCAAAATTTATTTTAAAGCAAAAAATAAAAGCACTTTCTCATAAACAAAAGAACAATTAACGAAATATTGATTTGATAACAAATTTTGTAAATTTAATTTCAAATTTAATTTAGTATACTTTTTACGACAATGTTTTGTAGAGTGAAAAAAAGTGATGTGTTGAAAGAAAAGCAATGTAAATCGTGATTTACATTATCGTTTGGTTTACATTTTGTGGTCAATGTGAGATATCGAATTGTTACCCAAATTCAACAGCCATAGAACCAATGATAAAACACTTATACTTCGAACTCGTACACCAACATTACAAAATAACGGATCATATTTATATATCACGTACCACTATCAGTTCTTGTAATATTCGACGGATCAGTGATTCTTATTTTATTGTTTATCTTTCATACAGAGACGGAACAAGTTATCTTTTTAAATATCTTAAAATACCGACATGAAATATGAGCAATAATTTATATTTTTATTAGTGAAAAGAAAATCAATATCAATAAAATAATTTTGAATAATTTTGGTTATTATAATATATTTTTTTTAAGACTCTAAAAAAAACTATACTTTATTTTACTATTTGTTGTTCATAAAATATATGTTTATAATAATAGTGAAAAGAAGAAAAAAGCATTAAAAAAGTGTCGTAGTATGTCATTATTTCACTTCAATACAATTGAAATTGTTTTGCAATTTTTGCGCTATAAACATCAAATTTCAAATTTATGTTTTCTAATTTTGTTCTTTTTGCAAATTACATAAGATATTTAATGTAGAATTACATATTATTGATAAAACTTTTTATCTGAAATAATTCATCAAAATAATGAGACTTAGTACATATTTTGTGTAATAATACTAATAAAATATTTGTTGAGTAATTATACCTAGAAATACTGGGCATAATAGTGTCTCATGGTTTGTGGGTAAAATTACATAATTTATTTTAGAGTGTAGTTAACTTATTAAGTTAACAATGCGTTCTATAACCGGGTTTAAATATAAAACTATAATAATAGATTCAAAGGACATGACTAAATATTTTATCGGTACAATACAGTAAAATTTCAAAAATCCGTCTCTGACTAGTAAACCACTTGGATCAAAATAACAAATTATCAACGTGCACGGTTGCTCTTACGTAAAGTACCCAAGTACCCATCGTTCCAACAATGCACGCCAGCCGTTGATGATGGTATTTCGTAAACCACAACTTAACCAAAAGCACTCTCGAAACATCAAGAGCATTCAGCTTTCCGTATAATCCGTGCTGCTGTTGCTGCTGTGGCCGAGACACTTCAAGTCCAAATATTCAGCCGAAGAAATTATGCGCTGAAGACGTGCGCTCAATTTCAACCAGCTGGTGGCTGGCTGGTTTGGTAGATCGTGGATTCCAGTCCGCCACTCTAGCTGCTGGATGGACTTTTAGATTCTTGTGGCGATCGCATAGTTTTGCTTTTTCGACGGACAAATGAAATCTTTTGATTTGAAAATTAGGTACTGGTTGTGAATCGTAGATACGATGGTATAGAACTGGACTGCAATTTTAGTTTTTTTTATTAGATTTGGCGTGCTGATGAAATTGTTTAACTGTTCTTTGGGATGAAAATTAGTTCTTGTGGTAATAAAAAAAACGTATATTGTGTTTTTGGATTAGATTAAAAAAAACTATAATTTACAAAGATATTGCATTTTATTGTGTACTAAAGTGAATTAAAATAATATTTTATTATAACATAATTGTGGTTAACGCATGTATGGCACAAACATTTCTTTTGTAACAAGAAATAAATAAATAAGAAATGATTAAGAAATATACAGTTCAATAAATACAATTAATTTAAGGTTTGAAATTTAATTTAATTTTGATAGAAGATAAATTGTAGAAAAAGAGAATCAAAAAGTAATTTGATTAATAACTAGGTAATTACTACATACTATTAAAAACTTATCTTGATTGTTAAAGAATTTTTATAGATAATATATAATAACTAACAGCAAAGTGATTTTCAAACATTACTTCAATTTTTTTGCAATTATACAATTTATATTACAGTGATAGTCAAGAATGAAATAATAACTATTTGTTTTAGAATTTTTCAACAATCTGAAATATATATATATATATATATATATATATATATATATATATATATATATAGTAGTATTAATTTTTATGTTACAATTACTTATGTATTTTGAATCATTATAAATTACTTCGGGATAGTGGAAAGAGTTTGTACCGCACTCTTTTTTGTATATGGTTTGATTTCGTATGAATTATCACCGTTATGTGAAATAATGTATGTATTCAAAATTACTGTGACAAAATTTGAGCATATTTTTGCATTTATTTCTAAATTTACAATAAATCAGATAAACAAAATTTATAGTATAACTTAAATAATTTATGAATAAATCATTTATTTCAACTTTTAAAATATAGTTTTTCGGTATTTACGTTTAAAATATACAGATCCATTTAGAAGGATTTATAAATATTTATTAATTTTTTAATGAAAATGTTATTGAAATTTTGTTACATTAGTTTTGTTGTATCTAGAAATTAATAAAAATATATTGAATTTTCCAATGTTTAAATGTAAATCCGTTTACATTTGAGTCATTTTACACTAATGCAAAAATCACCACTCGATTTCCTAAGGCAGTAACTTTGTTTCAAAAACATGTACACAATTATTCCGCGTTCTTGAGGAGCAGAGATTTAAGGTTCATCAACGTGTATTTTGAATCTGTTTACTTCACAAATTTCAAAGTCGCGATGACATGAGATGCCGTCTGTAAAAATTAGAGCATCATCAGATAGGATGTTAACTTTTGCGCCACCTTGTATATATGCAACATTAATAAGCTGTAATTATAGTCAATAAACTAAGATACTACAAAAAAACAATTTATATATTGTTCCACATTCTTTAGCAAAAAATATTCAATCAGTTGTTGAAAGCCCAGGTGAAATAATAACAACACAATTTCAATAATTAGACTTTAATAATACTCTAAGCAAAATGGTTCACTTTAGCAATAGTGCTCGTTGTAATAACAACTTTCAATCTAAAATTTTATCTATATAAATTCATATTTATACGTACGAGTATGAATATTAATGGCCGGTTATTATAAGCGATTGCGTGCTGTATGCATATCAAAGCGTATGGGTACTGGTCGACTTCACTTGTTTTAAATGCTTAGCCTTCTCGATACTTTGAAACGCGCTGATGTTAACAAGGTCTGACTTATTATCTCCTACTGTTTTATGCTACTTTAATGATAAATGTGTGAAAAAAATTACAGCATCGGTCCAGTTTTGTCCGTAATGACAATAGTTCCAGTCTACTGAACATATTTTCGTTTTGTAATGAAAACTTTAATTAATTATTGAAGTATATAGGTCTCTATATATTTAATAAGAATTATTTTATTTTTATATTATTGGCAGATGTATAATTTTTTTGCAATTTTTCATGTTCTATGATGAATAACTAAATGTAGTAATGATAAAAAATAATCTGAAGAATTTATTTATTATTTCAATGTTTGAGAATTACCAATTCAAGGTATAACTGCATTTGTTACTTTAAGATCAAGGTTGATCTTAATTTATCAATATATTTATATATATATATATATATATATATATATATATACAGGGTGTTTCATTGGTAAACGGAAATACTTAAACGGTGAATAGAGGTCACCGAGGCGGTTCTAGAAATACCCCATTTATTGGACCTGACGGTCTTTGTAATCGAGATACAGGGTGTTTTATCGATTTTGCTTGTTTCTTCCTGAGGTCATAACTCTCGAACCACCCCGTATATTTTTTTGATATTTGGTACACATGTTTTTCATTCAGAGCCCAAATGAGCCATTTACTATTTACAAGAAAAATCCAGGTCCGGATTAACAAAAAAATAGATAGCAATTATGACCTTGAAACAACACCCTGTATATTGAAATTTTCAAAATCCGTTTGCATATTTGGAAATAGCACAAAAAACTAAATTAAAATGTGCAATTTAAATTTTTCCGCAGAAAATTTAACTATTCACATTTTAAACTTAAAGTAAAATTTTTAAGAACTTAAAGCCAAAAAAATAGTTATTATTAACTTTTAATAATAAATTATAAAACGTTTGAATCCATACTCATTTTAAAAATATTGAATAATTATTAAATACATTGGTTTCTAATTTTATAGTTAAAAAATAAAATAAAAAAAAAAAAAATAGTAAAAAAAAATAAAAAAAAAAAAATAAAAAAAAAATAAAAATAAAAACCAATGTATTTAATAATTATTCAATAATTTTAAAATGAGTATGGATTCAAACGTTTTATAATTTATTATTAAAAGTTAATAATAACTATTTTTTTGGCTTTAAGTTAAAAATTTTACTTTAAGTTTAAAATGTGAATAGTTAAATTTTCTGCGGAAAAATTTAAATTGCACATTTTAATTTAGTTTTTTGTGCTCTTTCCAAATATGCAAACGGATTTTGAAAAATTCAATATACAGGGTGTTGTTTCAAGGTCACAATTGCTATCTATTTTTTTGTTAATCCGGACCTGGATTTTTCTTGTAAATAGTAAATGGCTCATTTGGGCTCTGAATGAAAAACATGTGTACCAAATATCAAAAAAATATACGGGGTGGTTCGAGAGTTATGAACTCAGGAAGAAATAAGCAAAATCGATAAAACACCCTGTATCTCCATTACAAAGACCGTCAGGTCCAATAAATGGGGTATTTCTAGAACCGCCTCGGTGACCTCTATTCACCGTTTAAGTATTTCCGTTTACCAATGAATCACCCTGTATAAAATTCTTATCAAAGATAAAAAAATTAAATTAATAAAAACTAAAAATTTATTTAATGATGATAAATATAAATTACACATTATCATACTTACAAATTATACCTTAATATTGTTTACAAAGAATCTAGTTATTATATGTACAAATATTCTTTTGAAATTTTTTATATTTTCATTATGATATAGCTAATATTAGTAGTTAAATATAATTATAATTGTAAAAAAAAAAAAAAAAAAAAACTAGCGTCTATTATAGAAGAAGTCCATTTATATTATCTACTAAATAAATTAAAATTAAAGCAAAAAAAAAACTGTTAAAAAAACAGAAGTTACTACTTAATCTAATTTATATTCGAGGTGATTATGAAAATTAAATTTATTGTTATTAGCTAACAAAAAAAAAAACAACAACTACATTTAGCGAAAATTAATAAAGATAATAAAAATGATTTCTCAGAATATTATTAACAATACAGATGACATTAATATGGCAAGAAATATTAACGACTGATTTCAAAGATTAGAATTGTTGATTTTTATCTTTTGACAATTTTATTTTAAAAAAACTTAACTAATTAAAATAATCGAAAATTAATTTTAATCATAAACATAACTATAAATTAATGTATTTAAAAATATTATTTTAAATTGTATACAATATTTTATTTATTTGTTAATACTTTTGATTACATTTGACTGATAAACATTTTTGTTAACAATGAAAAAAGAAAGAATATTATTTATATATAATTAAAGTTGGCATCAAATAAAAATTAAATTAAATTTTAAAAAAATAACAGTGAATACAAGAAGATATATCAAGATGATATTCTACATTAAAATGATTTGTAAAGTATATAACGTATTTTTAAAAAATGATTGAAAATAATATAAATATTGTTTGTTTAAAATTTTTATTATATTTGACTCTTAGAATTACTAATTAAAAAAACGATCACACTTTTTACCACTTTGACTGCAAGGACGGTGGTACGGTGTCTGTAACATTTAAAAAAAAAAAAAAATTGTGTATAGAAATCCTTCATATAGTCCCTAGATGACGAATCTGAACTTAGTTTATATGGGTGTATGTGTGTGCGTCGCTCGCTCGTTCGTTCGGTCGTAAGTCAAAATTTTGTGGCCGCAACTCCTCCTAGACGGTTCAAACGATTTTAATGAAATTTTCAGGATAAATTTGTCTAGTACACAAGATGGTCATGTGGTTTTATTTTTTCCAGTGATGTCAACTTTCCGAGAAAAAAATTACTAAAGTTTATAAAAATTCATATTGGCTACATTATTTATTCGATTTTGATCAAATTTTCAGAAAAGATTTCCCTAATGCTCTCATTAATTATATAATTTTATTAATATCCAGTGTTGCCAACTTTCCGAGAAAAAAATTACTAAAGTTTTTAAAAATGTATATTAGCCACATTATTTATCCGATTTTGATCAACTTTTCAGAAAAGATTTCCCTAATGCTCCCATTAATTATATAATTTTATTAATATCCAGTGTTGCCAACTTTCCGAGAAAAAAATTACTAAAGTTTTAGAAAATTCATTATGACCACTATTTAACCGATTTTAATTAAATTTTCATAAAAAATTCTCCTAGTGCCTAAATAAATTATGCAATTTTAACAAAATACAGTGTTGCCAACTTATCAAGAAAAAAAATTACATTTTTTTTTTTAAATTCATTGTGGCTACATTATTTATTCGATTTTCATCAAATTTTCAGGAAAGTTTTTTCTAGTGCCCACATAAATTATAATTTTATTAAAGATATTGTGTTGCAACAAAAGTTAATTATCTATAGATGAAATTTTTTTATAATAAGCTACTAAATTTATTTATATTAAATTTTAAAAAAATTGTTTACTGACAAATATTTGCTAGTAGAAAGATAAAAATTGAACAGATTCGTACATAATTAGATTCTGCTCTCGTCGTCATCTTTTTAAGAAATTGTAACTAGTATAGATGCCGGGCGAAACACGTCCAGATTGCGAAGCCGAAACTATTATTCAGTCACCAAGAACTGAAGATGCCATTTGAGGATACCAGAAAATTCTATAAATTCAATGGTACCGGCCGTGAAAGCCTGCAGATTACTAACTTCAAACCGATTCACAACTAAACTTTTAAAAGAACTCAATCACTTTTTCGCTCAAAACTGTTTTCCTATCATCATGAATGGTAGTTCTCCTGCTGGAAATATTTCATAATTAGTGCGCAAGCCGCATGCGCAGTGGGCAGCATTGCGGCTGCGCTATTTGGCTGCGTGATGCGTCGAAAAAAAAAAGTCTGGAATCTGGATCGGTGTTTTAGCGTTTGCACTCTTTTACACTTACTGAAGACGGGGTAAGACTATCTCGCTCGACTGAAAAACACCTGTTGGCGCCCGATACTTTATTAGGTTCACGTTAATTGAGCTACTGATATTTTCGGTCGAGTCGAAAAGAACTTATGGTTCACTGATGAGTTTTAGAGAAATATTGTAACAAAGGTTATGACAGGATGAAATATGTGAAGTTTAAACTGAATATGAAATTGTAAAATTGATCATATTTATTTGACGTTTAAAATTATCTAAATTTATTGTATTCAAAACAAGTTTTGTTTATAAGATATTGATTCAATTTAAGATTAACTGATTTGTAAATAAAAATGACAAATGTTTAATACCGGATAACAAAATTTTCTAAATACGAAAGCGTACTTTAATACAAATATAGTTTCCGTATATACCTAATATTTAATAAAATTAAAATTTAATAAATGGAATTAACAAAATGAATTACCATTATATAATAAAAAAATAAACAGTTTATTTTTATTTACTCACTTTTTAAAAATATTTATTTATTTGTAGTTTCATAACCAAACTTTCGATATTTTTAGTGTCCTCTTCAGGATTCTAAAATACATTGATATTGGATGAATACAGAATTAATACATTTGTTTTTATACAAAACTCTGGCATAATTTTAAACTACTTTATATATATATATATATATATATATATATATATATATATATATATATATATAAAAGGAAAATAAATGATGGGTTTGGCAGCCAAAAGTGTTAATAAAAATCAACAACTCATTTGATATTCACCGAGCTTTCGGCACCAATTTGTGCCTTCTTCAAGGGTTGTCTGCAACAACCAAGGACTTTATTAAAAAAAAATTTAAAAATACAAATTATCATTGTTATAGTTAGAGTAATGAGTATGTGTTCAACAAATAAATAATTAAACATTAAGATATACACTTTTTAACATTAATTAAAACATATAAACATTTCAAATATCAACAAAACACAATAATAAATAAAAACTTACGATATCACAGATATCAATATCGATATCAAATATAACACTGATGTTTTATAATTATAATTGTCAAATTGTAAAATGTAAAAATTTGTATATATATATATATATATATATATATATATATATATCTTGTCAGATAAAACAGCATTGACTGTACTTGTTTTATATAAAGAAGCATAAACTTTTGCTAGAAAGATTTGGATCCATTTTATCATTAAATGTACCCGAAACAAACATTTTACTAGCAATAATATCTTTGTTATGAAATAAATATAATTTTAAATATATATTTATTTAATTATTAATTTATTATACTTGCTGTAAAAATTGAAGAAAAATACATTAATTAGATGACAAATAAATAAGTGCGAAAATATTTTATTAAAAACTATTTTAATTAAAAACCTGTAATTAAACAAAAATAATAATTTTATTTCGTTCAATCTGAGTTTATTGTGGTTAGTAAATAATTTATTAGGTCCGTTTTTATTCGTGTACAAGACGATCGCATCGAAGTTAGCCATGGCTTCCTGCAGCGCTATTAGTCTATTTGATATGCATGTATGCAGTAGTAGTACAATCATTCAACTTAAGTACTCGTATTTTAAAGTCTACCGTTGATGCAGAGTATTAAAATGGGCAACTGGATTCATTGCCTATAGTCAAGTTTTGTATTTATTAACCAGTTTATTTGATTATTTTTGTTTCGCAAACTACAAAAGGTTCCTGAGTTTTAGGGTGCACATTAAATGTTTAAAAAATGTTTAAATCTATCTACGTGTATGATATATGTGTGTTCTGTTAAGTTATTTATATATATATATATATATATATATATATATATATATATATATATATATATATATATATACTGTTCATAACTCACAACCATGTGATGAAATCATAACTTACGATTTTTTACTTTTTAAACTATTTAAAATAGTCTTAAAATAAATAAGTTGCAAATGAGCGTCTTGCTAAAATTCTGTGTGGTTGATAGGAAATTCTGTATTTGTAAAATTATAATTATTTTACATCAAACAATGATTTTTTCCCTCTTGTATAGTCGTAGAGAAATATAGTACATTCTACTCGCACCTTATTGCTATAATTCATAAAGATGAGGTTTATGATACGAGCCGTATGCGACTTTTGTAATCATTATAAGTTAATTTTATTTTAATGTAATTTCATATAGTTACTTTAAATTTAATTGTTTTAGAGGTATTAACTTGTTATTCAACAATTTTAATACTGAGATCATGAAATAGAATTTATTTGCTAGAAACATTTTATGAATTATTTCTTACTGACCGTCATATCACATATGATAAGAGAAATATTGTAATCATACCAAATTTGACTTATCGAGATTTTTACAGATAAGCACGAATTAGGCTTACAGTAACACGAATCGACTGTTTTTAACGTGATGTACGTCTGTCTGTCTTTTGGTAAAGATCTGCCAACCGGAAATAATAATTTACTGATGTCACTTTTATGTGTAGATATATTTCGAAAAAATTATAACTAACAACTTTTATTTGGAACATTTTTCGATATGGCTAAATAATTTTTTTATAATTTTTTATATTTTTATGATACATATATATATATATATATATATATAATTCTGTAAATATGTGGCTAATTTATGTTAAGACAGTTTTGTTTTTAGTTACCATGAATACATTAGTTGTAATACAAATTTTTCTATTCCATACATTTATTTAATACGATAACGGTCGGTTCTGTGGTGGTCAATGCAGATTTTTTAATTTTAGAATATACAGGCATTAATTGAATAAAAATTTTATTTAGTGAATTGGTCACTTGATTTATTTTAAATTGTAGATTATATACTATTGATATCCAATTTTAGTTCAGGCACATAGCTTTCGAATTTTAAAAATGTTTTAATTAACGATTAAATTACTTTATAATTGAAACAAATGTTCTGTTAAAAAATTGTAAAACAAATATGAAACAGTGTAAAAATATTGGCTTGTAACTGACTCTTTTTTAGTTCAATTATTTAGTACTAGTTTTATAATAGTTGCATTGTTTTAAATTCAGTATTAGTTTAAAACCAACATTAAAACCAAACTTGTACTAGTAGTCATTATATTTTTAAAAATGCTTATTTATGCATTGTTTATTATTTTAATAAAACTGACTGAGGAAATGCACAAATACGCATTAGAAATATAAATCATACATAGCTACTTATAATATGATTTTTAAATGGTAATATCACTTTTTCTGTTATAAATTACATATAATTTAATTTGTCGAAAATGTCAAATAAAGTAATATATTAATAACTATTACAAATTAAGTTATTTGAGAACACAGATTTATTTAAAAAGAAATAGTATTCAATACAGAGAGTTATTATGCATTCCACAAGTTTTTCTTTACACACGCTGTCGTATTAATAAAGATTATTTATTCAATGTACCTTTTTTCAAGAATGTCAATTCAAATCACTGCGTAGTTGATTTATGCGTTATAATTACAGTTTTTAAAGGAAAAACATAAACACATTAAGCATTTCTATCTAGTGAAACGACAGCAAATTTTCATATCGAAAAACTAGATAAACAAATATTACTAACGGTATTCAAAAGACGTAAAATAAGATATCAAAGTAATTAAAGCTAGTAGCAAATAAAAAACATGTGAAGTGTTATATTACAAATTAATGATGACAGAGATTATTAAGGAAATAATAACTCAGAAGTTGCGCATTCCTTGTGACCATAAACAATAAATAAAACAAAAGAAATTTTAGATAAATTTCAAGTTTCTTTATTTGAAATAATCGCAACAGGTGCAACTAAAATTGAAAGTAGTGATATTTATAAAATAATAGAAAGTCAAATGTCACTGTGTTAATAATCATAATAATTATTTGATTTGTGATCTAGTTGGGTTGGCAATTAAAAATTGATCAAAGAAAAGTAAGGAAGAAAAAAATTGTCGACACAATACAAGTGCAAGTAATGAGCTGTTTCCGTTATACCTATACCGTGTTTTGTTTCAGTATTTATACAGTCATTTGTTACAGAATGCTATTTTACACGCATACTTGATTTATTGTTAAATAATTTAATTCAACTTTACTGAGTTTCATTACTAATTTATTTATTTTTTGTCGTATTATTAAAGTACGGTTATGACAATTTATTACGTATTATTATCTTAAGTTGAGTTAATTTACGTCAACGTATTGCCTTTTATAATTGCATTGTTTAATTATTTACTTTATTGGAAATATTAAAAAGTTTACTAGTTTTTATACAAGGTATGTTTGGTAATTATATTTAATTTAATAAAATAACTGCTGGGAATTCTGTGTATTTTGGATAAAATTGGAATTTGTGAAAATTAGATAATTAAAAAACAAGTTGTTGTAATCAGTGGTAATTGGTTTGATAGATATTCTGAAGGTTCTCAGTTCAAGTTTAGAAAATTGAAACAATAATATTGTTCTTGGTATTTTATTTTCAAACCATTAAACTGTGTTTAAGTATAAAGTGGATTTTTACGAGCTAAAAACTTTTTGAAGCACTATAACTTACAAACGGTAGGACTTTTAAAGTAAATTATTATTTTTCTAGATGCAATTCTTCGATAAGTTTTTTTTATGTAGTTCTCGGATTACCTAAAATTAGACAGTTCTAAAGTAAATATTCATAATTATAAAGTAAATATTTAGTAACTACTCTTTATAATGGCTGGTACTACTAACTCGGTTTTAAAATCGGTTCTAAACTAATACCGGTTTCAAAACAATGTATCTATCATAAAAGCAAAACTAAACAAATACCTAAAAACCGAGCTTGTAGTACTAGTCACTATTGTTATATTAAATTACAAACTAATATATAAATAAACTAGCATAGAGTGAATGATAATTCTTAATACGAAATTAAATAAATAAACCAAATCAAGTTTTGTTTATCACTAATTATAAACCATAAACAGTAATAATTTCACATATATTCTTATCGTTGCTTTTCTACAGTATTTTTGCTGTCAATTCGCTGCAATACATATGCAAATTTCAAACCATATTCTCAACAAACAACTATATTTTCTTGCTCGCTAGCAATTCCAGTTTGCAAAACAAGGAAGTCACTTCATCTATATAATACAAATACGAATTTGAATTCAAATTCAAATTCAACAAAGTTCTAGAAACATCAATACACATTTCGCGTATATGGACACGTAAATGCAGAGGCAGTGATTACCTTTATAGAGAGCTGAAACAGAAATGTAAACATAAATTATACAGTTCGGACGGACGCCGAACGCGTCCAAGACTAAAGTTGAATTTAAATTTCTTTAAAACATCAGTGAAGCACCTACAAACAAGAAACATAGGGCCGTATTCTCACCTCACACTTTCGTGAAAAAGTGCTTTTATCATTAATTTCATAATAATTTTTTGCTTCTGTTTTTGATCAAATATAAATAGTTTTTATATTTTTGATCATTTTTATTATATTTGGTATTATAAAATTTAAATAAACTATTATAAAATGTTTAATAAATAGTTTTAAGTAAACGTCAAAAGCATTTTTGGCAAAAATCACTTTTATAAATGAGGTGAGAATACGGACCATATTATTTACGAAATATTTATTCTTAAGGTCAATTTATATTATCCGTTTAGTTTACTTCAGACATCTTCTAACAGCTACATACATAATATTTGCCGATTAAAATACCTGAAGCCAGAAATATATAAAGCGCTTTGTGTCTGAATTGAACTGAACGGAACTGAAGGGAAATTCATCTAAAAATTTTAAGCTATATGAACAAATTACTGTCAATACATTTTACTCATTTTTACCATTTTGACTGGAAGGAAAAGGGGTATAGTGTTCGGTACATTGTGTCTGTAACATTGTCCAAAATTAAAACAAAATATATAGAAATCCTTTATATAGCCTCTAGATGACGAATCCGAACTTAGTTTATGAGGATGTATGTGTGTGCGTCGGAGCCGACTGTTCATACGCGTAACCGTAAACAGATTTGCTTGAATAAAATCAACATGCACTTGATTTTTCATGTGTATGTTTCTACTTGCAGGTACAAAAGACAAATCGCATTAAAGTAGATAAAAGAATTTAATGTAATGCAAGCTTTATAAATGAAACGTAATAGAGGTCCAGATAAATGTAAATTCAACTCCAGTGTATGCTCATCGAGAGAAAGTCCTCGCGAACGTACATGGTGTTCAGTCAAGTAAGAAGCATTTCTACACGTACCTATCTGTTATCTTAATAGCATCCCGTCTGATCGAAACTGCTGCTGGTTGCTGGGGCACACTGATGTGCCTCTGCTTTTATAATTATACCTCCGGAGAATTCGTTCCACTGAGATTATAGCGATTAGATAAATAAAAAAAAATTCATACGCACACCGTACAGCGAGTGTTCAGTAGCGCTACTAGACGCTCCACCTTGGATCCAATTGACAGAACTATAGTAATAGAAGCTTTAAACCACGAAGTATAATATAGAAGGAGTGCGAACTTCGTATAACGCTGTATAGAGACGAATGGCAGCGAAGTTGTGTCGAGAAAGAGTGACAACTGAGTAGAGAGAGATAACACATAGTGTCTGACTGTGTACCAGAACTAGCTTTGCCGGTGTCGTTATTTTGTGTTTTTTATATAATTTTTATAAAATATGAAACGTGAAATGGGTAAAAGGTGCTTTGTTCCACGCTGTCGTAGTGGTTATGACAATAATAAGGAAAAGGTAACAGTATTTTCGGTGCCTAAGAACCAGGAAATGCTTGAAAAATGGAGAAAACAGATTCCTCGAAAAGATAAAATATTGAGAATAAAAGATTATGTTTGCGAAAAACACTTTTGCGAAGAAGACATTGTAAAGTCTTGGAGTGATGGAATAAATACAGTAAGTAATAAATGTTGTTATTTAAACTTGTATATAAACTTAACCCAGTTTTGTAAGTGACAAGATTTGAAAGATGCTACTTCGTTTTTGTATGATTATTTTAGGTTCCTTTAAATCGTTATAGATTAAAAAACGATGCAGTTACCTAGCATTTTTCCAAACTGCCCAAAATATATGACTAAAATTATAAAAAAGAGAAGAATTATTAAGAAACATGAACTTTCCACTCCTGCACAGGCAGCAGCGAGCGAAACACAAATTGTATCAGGTATTTAGTATATAAATATTTATTTATATACTTATTTTTATATTTTGTGTAATAAAATAAAAATTTTGTTTTGTGATTGTAGAAATAACGACTCAAAATGTGCAAAACGCCACGAACATGCATGGTTTTGAACAATCTGAACTGGAATTCTCCGAACAGGAAAATGTATCAAACAATGATACAACCCAATTATTACTATTTGCTAAAGAAAACTGACTGTAACTTGTGCAGAGAAGGTTTAAAAACCGACCTTGTAAATACCCCTCAAGCATATTTAACGAATTTAAAAAATAGAGGTTTCTTAGTATATCCAAACACTAATATATTTAATTTTTGCATGTATGCAGAAAAAATTATTATGAAATTTATACAAACGGATCAGGTAGGTATACCAAGAAACAATTTTGGTTATTTTAGAAAATTATAAATTTGAATTCCCATGTACTGAACATAAAATAATAATATTTTCATATATTATTCACGAATTTATTGTTATGAGGATCAGGCAATATTATCATATGCAGCAAAAAAATATGAAATCAAAATGTAAAGATTTTAGAAAAAAATCAAAATTATGTTCTTCATAAGACATATATATTTTTTAGTAGTTAGAATATATTAACAATTATAACATATGATTTTATAATTATGACAAATAATTATAGATAATAATTATTATTGATACTTTGTTTAATTTTCCACTTTTGACTCTCAACTCTCCACTTTCCTCATTTTTAGTTTTTTGGTTTTTTGTAATGTACCTTACTGTTGTAAATGAATTAATTTATGTATATTAGCAGTTTTAATAAATATATAATAATATTATTTTAAAATATTTATTTACCTCCATGAATGTTATAAATAAAAAATTAATATACTATAAGGATGATCACCTACCTAGAAGAAATACAAGACACTATATGCTATCTCTCTCTAACATTGTCTGTCTCTTTTTAAGGCACATTTTAGTAGCCATGTTTCTGAACGAGTGCGCACTCCTTCTATATTATACTTCGTGCTTTAAACGAATGAGAGATGATTTTTTTTTGTTTCTATTCCTATTCTATTTCTATCTGTTACAGAAGCTAATAGTTAAAATGTAAGTTGGATTCAATATATAGATATGAAGATGAAGGAATTGTAATTAAAGTTTTTTTTTCTTTTCTTTTTTATCTGATGTTTATGGTGTGTTAATTGAATATTTATTGGCTTTTTAACAAAATGTATAATTTTAAATTAGAAATGAAATGATGGGTTACAGATTAGGAGAATACAGTAGCTAGATATTTTATGTTATAACGGAAATTAACTTTTCCTTAAATTGAGATGACAGTATAAAGATTACAACTTTTCATGTCTTGTATATATTTTTCTGTAATTTTCCCTCAAGATCATTTTAAAACTATCTAAAATGGAAAATAAATCTAGACTTTAATTTACATTTATTATATTTAATATACATACACGATCTGTTCTAAATATCCAAACTTTTTATACTGAAAATGATACAATTTGTATAATTAATTTTCTGGAATTGGATTCATCATTTTTAATACATTTAAATTGAATTTCAATATTTATTTATTACCAACTTTTTGCAGGACTAACACTAATGTCAAATTTTATATACTTATACAGTAAAATTGTATAGAGGCTCGCTCTTAGATTTCTTCAAACTGTCTTCACTATTAAAACCCAATAATTATAAAAAGAGTCGATATTTTGATGGAACAGAAGTAACTAAACTACGGAGTAGCCTAAAGTATATTTCAGCAAGCACACTTTATTTTCTAAAGAAATTAATTGATGTTAACACTTTTAGAGCAAACAGTAAACTAAACTTGCCCCGCCCCGTTTTGACTTTATATTTTTTAATGTACATAAAAAACAATCCGTGTATTAGATATAGACATTACGTATTTTTGGTTCATTTGATGTGCTGCTCCAAACTTTGCAGTTCATTCTTCAAAAATCTGGAGAAAGATTCTTTTTGCTATTTTAAAATATTATACTAGGTTTTATTGAAGGCGAGGCCACGAATGTTTGTCGTCTCCATACCTTAAGAAGGCACTGTATGATCAACGTAATTTTTGTTTATTTCAAAATTTTCATTTTTTGGCACTTTGATAATTTCCTGTTTTTACTCTAGAACTGCTGTTAAGAACCATAAAAACTACTGTTACTAAACTAACTTGTATAAATTAAGCTTTAGAACTGAAAAAAAAGAATTAAAGATACTTTGAACACAAGATGCTGTAACTTAATCTATCATTTAAAGAGACCAATTACAACATTAGTAAATCTTCCTCGCGGCGTACGAACAACAAAAATCCGAAACATATCTTCGGATGCATTGTCCGAGCAGTCACTGTGCGCCGCGCGCGCGTACCAGCCGGGGCCCGTACATGTCGCAACACAAGTTGCGCTCGGCTTTGAGGTGCGCCGCCCCATTGTGCTTGGGGGATGTCGCCCATACGACCGATTAAGTCACCGCCTTCGCTCTCTACTCGCGACCGCGAGATCAGCTACTGCATTTTGCCCAGCGGCTTGTTTGACGATAATTGCCTATACAATTTGTTGTTTTATTTAGTCGACTTTTCGATTTACTTTTATTCATTTCTTTTCGTTTACGTAGACTAAAGTCGGCTGGCTGAGTTTTGCATATTTGAATTGAGACAATGGAATTAGATTTCTATGAATTTTTGGACTTATTAATACAGTTCAGATTTTATTTGTAAAGTAATTTTACATTAAAAACAATCAAAATATTAAAATAAAACGGCTTTAGGTTGTGGTTCTGTATTAATATTTATTAATAATAGACGTTTCGTCGAACTCAACGTACGTCTTCCTCAGTAACAAAATGATGAAGACGTACGTTGAGTTCGTCGTAATATCGATTATTAATAAATATTAATACAGAACCACAACCTAAAGACGTTTTGTTAATATAATGAGTTCTGACAGATTTTTTACTACATATGTCAATCAAAATATTATTTTAAAATTTTGTATAAAATATTTGATATTTGTCGACTAGATTTTTTGGAATAAATTTAGACCCAAATAGAACATCAATAATTAGTATTTAATGTTTATTTTATTATCAAATAAAATGCTTTACTTTAGAAAAACAAACTGCATAAGATGTTTCCAAAGTTTTGGGAATTATGTTTTCTTTCGAAAAATAAATCAATTACTAAAATATTATTAAATTAAGCTTATCGGAATGAATCGCAAATTTACACGAATATTCTTTTCTTCAGATCCGTCATCGATTTGGTTGCTATGACGAAGTTAGCGGTCATGGTTCGCGCAGAGTACGTCACTGTAACTGGGTGCGATTCTTGCGCGTTGCACCATCTTACACACCAGCCGTTAACCTAGTGGCGACTAAGGTCAGAGGTGAACCCGTTTACGAAGCTGTCAAACCAATTGCTCCTGATAGCGAATTATTGGTGTACTATCTACCCGAACGACCCGAAGAATTGTTCTTCGTTAGGATGAGAGCTTCGCTGTATCGGCAGACGATGGATTCTATATTGGAAGGTAAGATTTTTATAAATTTATTTTTAAGGATATATGTAGATGATTGTTTAAGTAAAATTAATAATAAAGATCTTATTTTGCTTGGAAATATACTTAGTCTTGTACCATGAGCTCGGTTTTAAAATTGGTTTAACTTTAAACTAATACCAGTTTTAAAACGACGTAACTGTGCTAAGCGCAGGACTAAACAAATTAACTAAACCAAGCTTGTGGTACGAGTCATAGATTTTTTAAAATAACATGTCAATGTAGAAATAAAATTTAAAAACAAGAATAAATGCATAGGTGAATTTTATGTATAAATTAATAATTATATCATTTATAACCAGTTATACCAACGTAATTTAAATTTGAGCTTTCTGTACTACTAAACTGAATTAGTGCAATCGATTATTAAAATGTAAAATTAACATTATTTATTATGTTATAATTTTTCAGTTAGCTAAACAACAAAATTTAAATTCAACATTTTTAAATAGATAAATAAATTAATGCTTCACTTTTGCGAACTGTTATGATAATTACATTTTAATGAGGTACAGAACTTAACCTGATTAAATAAATTATACTTATATTCATTAATTATTAATAATTGGTGACAGATATCGTTAAGTTAATTTATTGTTTTTAGGTATAAAAATAATAAAAATATTTTAGATTCTATGTAAATGATATTTTATTGCAAAAATCACCCAGAAACTTTTAAATTTAAATTAACTGTATTTGTGAAATATAAAATAGACATAAATGTTTACGAATAATATATCAATATTAATATTCCGAAGATTTGTTTAACTACTTAATATTTTGCAATGCATTTGGTTTCTTTTTCATATTAATTTTGCGTATTTTAAATTTCTAATAGAGTTATAAAAAAAATTTAAATTATCTATATTTTTTTCTAACCATATATTATAATCTAATAGCAAATATAAGTTATGACACAATATGTTTCTTCGTGAAACTTTCGTGTAACTATCGGACTTGATCAAAAGCTAAAATAAAAATTTCAAGAGAAGCCACAGGGAGTAATACGACATGAACACAAATCCATAGAGAATAAAGCTTGTGGAATAAGAATAAAATAGAATAAAAAATTACAAAAACGACACGGTCATTAAACGACAATAAGTCAAAAATTAATTCGAGTGTAGCTCGTTTACAAATCTCCCGCGCTTGCACCTATAGTCGAAGAGTAGTCCGAATAAAGTAGTCATAAAGAATTGGATTTTAATCGATGACAGAACGAACGGTTGGCTCCGGGTAATCCGGTGAGAAATGACCGGACTTGGCTTAGCCATCAAACGCGGTAGCTATAAAGATGTGTCAAATAGTCGATGTCAAAATGTCTTCATCTAAATGGCTGATAAATTCTGTTTTGAGTGGACGTCGCTGTGATTCGAAAAAAGAAAAGAAAAAAATCTAGCTTCTAACGCATATAATAACACAGTGGCATTCAAACTTTTTTTTTGTTAGATCAACTATTGAGATATTAATTATTAGTAATATTTCTATTATGACTTATGAAGTGTATTTCATAATAATATTTTATGCAACAAGTTCGTAAAATAGTTTATTTTTCACAAATGAGAATTTTGATTCATTAGTGAAAAGGAAACACTTTATACACGAGTGGTATACAATATTTTTTCTAAGATTGTCTGTAACTGATCCAACAATTCGAAGAAAAAAAATATTGAAAAATGAGTTTTTACTGAATATTTAGATGTCTGCTCATTCACCAGGAGTAAGAAAGAAAGACATTTATGCATCAGTTTTAATAAGGGAATTACTCTTGGAGTTAGTAACTTCTTTTTTTCGATTTTCTAAAAATAAGGATTTTGAATTTATTCTCTTCTACAAACTCGTGGTTCAATTAGAATTAACTTACACAAACATCAAAATACAAACCTAATTTTTGATTGTTCTAACACCAAGAACGCGAGACAAGTTCAATTGCTTTCAATAAATTCTTTCGGTACATGTATTTACATAACATACATAGTAAAATAATGAATTTTTTTTTTTATTTTTTCCAATTTATTTGCAAAGGTCAAAATTTTTATATCAAAAATTTTGAAATAATGTAATAATAATTATTACATGCTAGTAACATGCTATACTTTTTCTACGACTTTACAATAGCCAACTGAACAAAATAAAATGATAAAACACTTGATTAATTGATTGATTAATTACAAATGGTCAAGTAATAAATTTACAAAATTTTCATTAGTCCAAAAGGTTGAGTAACAAATCAAAAAAATCACTGACGTCATTAATATACCATATGTATATATGCATTAAAAATTTAAAACTTTTGTAACATAGAAATTTATTTAAAAAAATCAAAATATTTTAATAGTGAAACATTACATACAGAATTAAAAATCAGACGACTGATATTACATATTTCTTAGTCTAAATATTTAAAACCAGAAATTTGTTTAAACGTTTGACGACGTCTGTTTCCATAAATCGCCTCTAACTAACCAAACCAAGCCAAAAAAAAAACATAAATGAAGCTAACTGTGGGCTGTTGATATTTTAACGGTAGAAAATAACATGATATAAAATTCAAATTTTCGAGCGAGAAAAATTTTAAGTGAGTATTTAATATAACTTTATGATTCACCAAGTAATTTATGGTTAGAATTAAATATTTATAATTCTAATAGTATTTAACCATTATTAATCACTTAATATTTTATACATTAATATGTGTACGTTAAAAAGCATAACCTATTCTAAGTGTAATTATATGCATGTTTTCTTTTATGTTTTAAACACCTGCTATTAATTTATTTATTGAGAAATTACCTCAAAGATGGCGGAGTTTCAATGTCAGAATTATATGGTGAATGTAGTGAAATATATCGGACTTTGAAATATTTTTAACATACTAAATAAATCAATAATATTATTCATATTATTAACATTTACTTGAAGTTTATGTATTTATTGTGTTAATGTATCATATATTACAAAACTTTAATTATTAACTTTTAAAACTATAGTATTATTATATTTTCATATTTGTTCCCATTTCGTGAGATTTTTTTTTTTTCAATCGAAAAAGAAAAAATTCTTAACGCTACTAGTCTTATGAGGTGTAAACAGAATTGCAGCATTGATTTTTGTAAGATTTATGCTTGTTTATCTTGTTGAACATGCAGTTTTAGTAAGAAAAAGACTAAATGCCCTATAATGCTTGGAATCTTACGAGATGTGACAGAATTGCAGCATTAGTTTTAAAATATTACTGTATTTTTGTCATTTAAGCACAGTCTGTTCTTCAAATGAAGATGCTGTTGATACTCGGTTAAACTTTTTTATAATGTATAAACAAATAGAACTAATAAATAATGTATTCCTTCTGCTGAAATTGGCCATAAATGGTTTTTAATAAAATTGTGAAACTTAAAACCTAGTGTTTTTATTATATTTTATTTGTTTATATATTAGACTATTTTCTTTGTAAATTGAATTTTCAATTTATAGTCATTTCCAGAAATATGTAAAATAACACAAAATTTAATATATAGCGAACAATATCATTTGTAACAAAAGATTATTAAACAATAAATATGTAAAAAAAAATATGGTAATACCAATATATATTTTGAGATATCAATCAAAATATTTTTACTTTTGATTTTTTATGAAATATCTCTTTTTCAAACACTCTGTATATAGTGAATGTGTGTGATTTACTTGAATATAAAAAATATTATCATTAAACCTTGTCATACTTATCGTTAACAAATTTTTACTTTACAAATACGATTAATGACATAAAAAGTTTAATGAGTAATTGTTAGTATAACAATTATATGTGTACGATTGTCATACACGGATTGAAATAATATATTTTGTAATTATATATGTGATAGACACGTATGAGGTCGTGTATTTTTTTTTAATAAATTTGAAGGCAATAATTGTTTCATAGTAAAAAAAATGTTCTTTTTATTAGTATCAATGTTGAATTTTTTTTATATTTTAAAGAAATCTGTGCATAATAGAGCTATTTAAATTTTTAATTGGTGTTATTTGTGTTTAAATTATAAATTTGAAATCATAAGACGTGTATTAATAAACTAATAAATTAAGATTGACTTTTATTTACAAAATAATAGGAGTAAATATGTATTTTTTCGTAAATCTTGCGATAAAACAAACCTAACTTTGCATTGTCAAATTCATTTGCTTTCTATACAAATTTTGTTTCATAGTTCTAAAATAAATATTATGTTTATTTTACAATATTTGAATTGAATGGGTTAGAAAAAATAGGAAAACAAATTTAAAATTATTCCACTGTAGCGTAGTAGAAATTAAAATCTGTATAAAAGTAAAAATGTGGGACAAATTGTCATTTTTAATAGAAACATATTAAAATTTCCAAAAAATTTTAGTAAAAAAAGTTTTATACGATTTGCAGTTGTATATTCTACGAGTAAGTAATGAATTAGCGAAAACAGTATAATGATTTTTGCAGAGAATTAAACTAACTCGAAGAATTATTTATCAACGAATATTTGAAGCGTCTTATTCATTAGTCAGTTGGCAAGTGAGAGTTAATATTGAAATTGTTTAACAATGTTTTTTGCAACTGGCCTTAAGTATACCGGTTATTACTATTGTTAACTGAAAAATAATTCTTAAATTAATAGTAAAATTATGGGTCTGTTATATTCATATTTGTAAAAACTGTAGTGTTACAGAATGTTTAGTCTTTGTCTAGTAAATTCTTTTATTGGTAGGAAAAGAAAAAAGATCTTGTAACGCTACAGATGCGAACCGAATAGATTCATTAATTTTCATGAATGTAAACTTTATTTTTTGGCAAAAGAAATATTTTATTTTTCAGAATTTGTTAAGGCATAATGTTTACAAAAGTTTGACAATATTTACGTTATTGTTTTTATAGTTCAATCAGTCTTAAATAATTTAAAAATTAAAATATTTTAAATATGTTCTATTCTGCAAACTTTACAATTATAGAAATATTATTGGACTTTTATATATTTATCAAATCAAACAAAATAAATTTCATAAATTTGCATTATTAATACAAAAAAGAACAGTTCATTAATTTCTCGCAAAACAAAATACATTTTCATTAAATTTGACCCCGAAGTAACGTACGGCAATGGGACGAAAAGTGTCCAGTCTCCCACAGGTCGAGTCGCGCTATTGTACTGTCGCATGTCTTAGCCGGCATCTTCGGTATGCCCTTTGAAGATGGCCATGCCGCGCTGCGATATTGTCTTTCTTTCGCCGAGTCCGCCAGCGAAACCATTTCGATACCGATACATATATATCTATCTTTGTGTGTAACTACCGTATATATGCTTCGGGTTTCGATATGTAAGTATTGTATGTCGAAAACGAATCCCTGGTAGCCAGCAAGCAAGCAGGTGCTTGTAACTATATATTTTCGAGAAGATAGTATTCGGAAAAAATATTTTTTTTTTGGTGTGTGTAATCAAAAACTTGTAGAGTTAATATGTTGCACATGTCATACAAATTATAAGTAATCTTTGTTTGTCTTCATTTTTTATACAAATTTAAAGTTAAAATATATAGGTATATAAAAAAATACGAACAAGTATTCAGTCACCAAACACTGAGGATGTCATCTACAATGTATGGCGAGACGTCTGCGTCGAGGATAGATCGACAACGGTATACCAGCCCAAAAAATTCTATAAATTCAAAGTATTTTTAATTCAAAATTTGTTAAAGAATAAATCAACATGAATTAAAAATATAACAAATAAAACTAGTCCAAGAACAACATACTATATACTCAAAATTTTAATTTTGTTTACCTTTTGAATCTAATCATGAAATTGCCTAGATTAGAAATTAATTTTTGCACTTGACTGGCAACACCGCAATTAATGAAATCAAATTCTTCACATGTATTAAATCTTCTATAAACAATAACCAACTAACCTTCTGGTCTAACATATGCTGTAATAAACTCTACCACATGTTTCACATGTTAGAAATGGTAGATGAAGTTCATGGATTGAGCAAAATTTCAAGAGTGGGGATGTAACACATCTAATAGAAATAGTTTTCAAGAACACTTATTTAACTATGATCAAAATTTGTTATGGATACATTTTAGAGGAGTTACATAAAATATTTTTATTATTATGTTTACAATCATCTGCAGATTTTTTTGATTCTCAATTTTTTCGTACTTTATGTTTATATGAATAGAAAAATAGAAATAATAATATTATGGTCTTAAAAATCTTGAAACAGTACTTCATGTTGAACACAAGTGGCGTTAGTATCGAAAAATAATCCCGTAACACCGTACTATCCTTTGAAGATTTATCGCTCAATGAAGACTGACATTAATTTTGTGATGGCTCGACAGAGTGCGTAGCAAATCGAACTGAAATGTAACGGATTACACGAACTTTTACACACTGCGCTTATATGCCTTACGTTACGTTATATACATACTTATTACATATTCGAAAATGTTGGCCTTTTTCATATTCGTATTTTGATCACGTACGCTTTATATTAATTGAATACATTTACGTTTTGAACGTGTCAAATTATTTTCGGAAAGACAGTGAATTTGTCATGTTCGTTTTGGATTCGTGTTAAGTTATGTGCGACAATGCATGCTTGTGCAACGATGTTTAAATTATGTTTTTCTAGATAAATTGTAGGTGACGTCATTATTCCTTAGTTACTAACGCTCATTATTCTATACATATTTATTTGATAAAATTACTGAAATAACATTTTAAATTATAAAAACTATAAATTCGCAAATAATAGAAGTATATACAATATATACATATACATTCTATGGGCCGGTATTTCCAACTACGGATAAAATATGGAATTGTTAATCACAGAATAAATATATACATTTATTTTATGGTTAACTCTTTCATTTTTTATCTGATTTGAAAATATTAGTTCTAAGAAATTTGCGGATTGAAATTCTGGATTTACATAGAATCCAATGTGTTTAATGTAACACTAAGTATGTTGAATTTTTTGCCGAAAAAGATATATTATAACATAGTAAAAAAAAATTCAGAACTCAGTATATTAAAATAAAACGATTTTAGGTTATAGTTTTGTATTAATATTTATTAATAATCGACGTTTCGACGAACTCAACGTCCGTCTACATCAGGAAAAAGATAGAACATAGAAACAAGTTACCTATATAGTAACTTGTAACTATAGCCTAATGCCGTTTTATTTTAAGATATATAAATTATTTTATATTATATTATTTTTAACATATTTTACATGTATATATGATTTTAATATGTGCAATTTTTACTTATAACTTATACTCAACATTGTATTTTCTACACTAAGCAGTAACACATTTCAGAGTGTTAAAAGTTTCAATCTATTGAGAGACTGGACTTATATAGACTTTTTTTGTTACATTAACATCGAATAAAGAAACTTGCATTTTATAGATTTTGTATTCATTTATTCATGAAAATTGATAAGTAAGTTAGCAAAGTAATTAAGTAACAAAGTTAACAAACTTTTGGTATAATGTATTGTTAAATTACAGAATTTGCAACAAAATGTCTGTACTTTGATTGGTTATAAAATACAATATTTATTACAGAACTCCGCCTTTAAAACGCATAAAAGAATAACAAAAGGCGTGTAATGGTTACTTTTTTTGTTAAAAACTGTTATCAGTAAAAACACCTTTGTCTAATGTTTTATAGCAACAATATTCAGGAAAGAAACAATAGCTAATTTCAATGTCATTATCACATCAGACCGAATTTATTACGTCAACCGTTCGACTAACATGTTGATTGGTTCGAAATTTTTCGGGGATCAAAGACGGCAATGGAACGACGCACGCATGCGCATAAAAACGATAAATATGGCCGACGAAAAACACATGATCGGTAAATCAAGACCATCAAGACGCGCGGCGGTGCAGATTAGTTTATCGAAACGGCGCGAATTCGCATCGTTCACATAATTTTTTTTTGTCGTCGATAGCGTCATCATTATGTGATGATACGGAATGCAACGAGAAGTTATTTAAAGCACGATAGGCATTGCTATCCAGAATTACACTTTTTTTTTTTTTTTTTTAAACTGTTTGTCTTCTAAACAATAGTTAATGTGGTTAGTCACTATATGACATTTTTTGAATAAAAATGAAACAAAAAGAATTTATTATGAATATTGATTTAAAAAAAATATTTTTATACACAATTACGTTATATATGATTAATGGTATAAATTTTAATAATATTTAATCAAAATTCGTCTATCTCAATCATTTTCGTTTTTGAAAATTATTCTTGCTTTAAACTTTTAACACCTTTCATATAAGACTTCTACCACTTGTGTTCTAATGGCAACTAATTTCTGAATATTTCTCACCATTTACGAAACTCCTGTTGTAATAGCTCATGCCCCTTATAAGTATTTATTTAAAAAGATTAAAAACGATGTAGTTTGGTTTTCCTAATACAATAAACTTATTGTAAAAATTTTAATTATGTATAAATAATATTCTTTTTTTTTATTGTTAATAAAAATTAAAAGATTTTTTAAAAGTACAGATTAAAAATTATCATTTGAGATATTCTACATATGACATTAATTTTATAATATTAATATTTTAGAGTTAATACTATATTTATTTTATTTAATAGATATAAATGAATCAAAAATATAATAAAATCAAACTTACATATTTACTACGTTATTGAAATAACATTTGAAATATTTAATTACAGTATATTACAAGTTCTATCCAAACATGACAAAATAAAAAAAAACAAACATACAACATTGATAAACAGACATTTAATTTTTTATATTTAATTAATGTTATTAAACTTAACAAAAACAGTGTTTACTAAAATGGCATACCAACTACAACGTTACGAGTCACCTAATTACATAGTCTAACCACACTTTTAGCTAATATCTTGATTTATATATTTTTAATTCTTTGTATTTAATACTTCTGCGTACTTTCCTTACACAGATAACAACCAATTTACATTTATTATAAAAAAAACCACATAAGTTACAAGTGGAATATTACATGGATATTGTTTTAAAAATACATTAGGATTTTTTAAACAGTTTCTTTGCAAGTTTGTTATAATTTTATTAACACAATGTAAGCGAGTGTTTCTTGTATTGTAAAACACGTTTTCATAAATGCTGGTTAAATTAACTGTAGAAGTAAATGTATTTACTCTAGTGTTATTATAAAATAGCTATTATTTCTAGAAGAAATCGCATAAAAAAAATATAGTAACATAATTTCGATAAGTAATAATACATTACGAATGTGAATAAATTTATTTAATTTGGCATGATCAAAAGCGTTTGGAATAATAGCATACAAATTAGAAGTTTAAAATTTCACCAAACCAAATGCTTTTGTTTGAATTTATACTTTATTGTCACTTGTTGAAACTAATAGTATTTATATTGTCTAAATATTGTATTTTTCTGTCCGATTTGGATTACGATCAAAATTTCGATTTTGCAATGAAATACAGCTACTAAAATTTCAGTAAAATAGAACAGACAATAATTTACCTGAAAGATTACATTTTTCCACTTTTCATATTCGATCTTTCCAAGATTATATTAATAATTTCCCACTTGCAATATGTTAATAATTTTATTTGTAAATTGAAAAACTTATAAATTATTTCTACTTGTTACAGATTCACCATTAGATTTATCAATGTCTCTCCTTTCGAGAGCCTTATCAAGTTCACCGCCCTCAGCAACTGAAGATGAACATAAAAGTGTATCTGGAGATAGTAGTGCATCGTCGTCAGGAGGCTCGTCACAGGGCGATATCCCTGAACCAATTACAACGGGACCAACACCAAGAGCTAGGCCTAGAGAACGAGCACTTTTACCTTGTGGAGTTTGTTCCAAGGCATTTGATAGACCTTCCTTGCTCAAGAGACATATGCGCACACATACAGGTCAGTACTAATTTGTTTTTCATACTTTTTGAACACTATGGCTTATATTATCAACCCGGTTTTAATATCGGTTTTAACTAATACTGGTTTTAAAAAAATGCAGCTTTTATAAGACCAGGACTAAACAAATAAACTAAAACAACCAAAATCAAGTTTGTAATATCACCTATTGAAAATAAAGTTTTTCTACAATTGATAATTTTGTTCTATTGCTGTACAAAATAATTATATTAAATAATGTATAATAAAATTAAAAGTAGGAGTTTATAATAATCTACTGGGATGAAAATTCATAAATATAATAAATTTGGAATAAATTTCTATAACTATAAAATGATATTGCAAATGCTAATATATCTTACCGAAATTACTAAATTATGAAAACAAGCTAAAATCTTAATCAGTTATATAAGGTTACACGTACCTAGTGCTACGTTATTATTTTGTGGTTACACGGAGAAAAATGTATTGTATGCAGTACAATAATTATAATAGTAGATATAATATTTTTTTGTAACCGAGTGACAACAATATGGAAATTGTACAGTGTACAATTTAAATTTATTAAACATTTTAACAATAAGTTATTGTAAAAAAATATGTACAATCTTCATATTATATGTAGTATAATATAATTTATTATGCTATTATTAACTATGTATTATACCCAGTATTATATAGTTTGTAGTTTTATAGGATGGGATTTGTAATAGAAATAAAATTTGTTTAGTATCATTTACAATAATTTATTATAATATGTTTATAAATTATCTTAAGCATACATATATTTTGTTATTTTTCGACAATATTTGCAATACAGGATCAATACTTAATAAATTCGATTGATTTACAGTCACAGTCTTATTATTAAATTCAACGTCATAACAAAAAGTATGAGATGAAAAACCAATTGTATTTAATTGATTACATATAAAAATTATATTATCTTTTATATCAAGAATATGTGTAATTTTTCCAAAAACTGGAAAACCTTCTATATCCATATCAATATAGATAATATAACCAATTTTATAATATGTGCCATACAATTCAGTCCAAATTACACTGTAAAAATTATTAAAAGTTTTATTTAATATTTTACATATATTTTCTGGTATTGGATTTGCCATTGAACATTTGCATAGTTTTAATTCTCGAACTTTCTTCAGGTAAATCAATGTTAATATTTGTGTCAGAAATTTTATATACATTTTCAAAATTTATAACTGAATTTTCATCTCTATTCTGTTCTTCGAAATTATTAAAGTGGCATGCATTTAAATGTTTCCGAAAAGAATTTACTGAACTAAATATTCTGTAACAATTTTGTTCTGCGCATTTAATAATCTCATTATTTTTATATGAATGTATTAACTGTATATGTGACATAAGTGCTTGAATTGTATGGCATTTCTTATTACAAAATGAACATTTAGGCATTTTTTTTAAAATTCTACAAAATTTAATAAATCAAAAAAAAACGTAACGAAAATATTACTTATAGTAATGTAAGATCTTTTTTTTTATCTTTAACAATATATTTTAAATGTGATTAAATATATCGCCATTTAGGCAATTCAAATTATTAATTACTAACATGAGAATATAAGTATATGTAAAACACTACTGTAAAAATATATAATTAAAAGAAACTAATTTTTATATTAACGAAAAAATTATGCTTCAGCAAAAAACAAACCTAATTTAATTTATAAACTGATTCAAATCAGTTAGTAATTGCGACACTGCTGGATATTGAATATCATAGTTAGTTTTTATATTATAAATGTGCAATTGCATAAAAAGCCATATTTGTTTCGATTCGATTCCTTGTGCTAGTTAGTCTTTTAGGAGCAGTTGATGTTTTTGGATGGTACGGAATAAAATAGACTGATTGTTCTTCTTTCGGAAAAATTTTAACGATTTCTTCTGCAGCTTGTGAAAATGCTGTAGCTGGAATTCTAAAATAAACATATATATAAACATAAAAATTAAAAAGTAAATAAAAAATAATAACTCACTTATAATCCGGAAATGTTTTTAATAAATATTGTATAACAACATCTACAACATCTGATGTGGATGGTGGCGGCATTAATTCCGATGAAGAGAGAGGTATATCAAAATCTAAATCACTTAGAAATAGATCTGCATTCTCCGAAGTTATTGTAATTGTGCTATCGGAACTCGAAAGTACGGGATCAGTATTTTCTTTATTCTAAAAAGAATAAAATTAACACACCAACATAAAAATTCATATAAATATACATACAGCATCCGAATGTTGATCATCACAAATTAAAGCGTTTTTTGTTATTCTAAATTTATTTAAAAATTTTAACCGTGCGCCAATTTTTGGTATTAATTGGGTTATGATATTCTCGGTTAACAAACTGAATGCTTCACTGTCTATTCCTTGATCTACAATAAATAAATATTGATTTATAATGGTTTTATGTAATTATTTTACTGAAACTGATATACATAACCACACATGCAAATAAACATTAAACCATTCCAAATTGTAAATTTGTGAAATACACTTTCAAATATTAATTTTGTTGTGAATAAAAATTCTATATATCACATATTAGCTAATTACATACCTTGAAATATCTCAATTAATTCGGGGACTTCCCATGATATTAAAATGTTTCTTGTAGTTTCATCCATTTCACAGTAATATTACTAATTTTATCACTTATTTGTATTTTTACTACTTTCAATTTGAACTTTTTTATATTTCAACACAAAACGTAAGCGATGTGATGTGAATCATACGTATGTAGATATACAAATGGCGCATTTCATGTTGTTCGTGAACACAATGCCAGCGTACAGCTGTCATAATAAAAATATTTAGTTAATTATAAAATATTAAATTGTAAATTTATTATTTTACAAATATAGTATTGTATTTTCAACAGAGCTGGGTTAAGTACTTCTAAAAAGTACTTAAGTATTAAGTACCAGTACTTTTATAAAATGTACTTAAAGTATTAAGTACCAGTACTACTTTAAGTACTCTAAGTACTTTATAAAAAGTACTTAGAGTACTTTCTGCGAACAAAAAAAAAGTTTAAATTTAGTCACAAAAATTGATATATAGCAACAAAATTCTATGCAAAACAACTTTTTCTAATAAAATTTTTTCATTTTTTTAACAAATAATGTTAAAAATGACAATTTTTTTTGCAACAAACCATAAAATTTTCATGTCTGTGATATGAGATAAATCAACAAAATTTATAATTATAATTGTAAACTTTTATAGATTAATGTTGCCATAATACATCTACAACAAAATTATAAAGAAATACATAGTTTTAAAGTTAAATTTTTCGTAAGTTAAGTAAATTTTAACATAAATAAAATGTAATTTTCTAATTTATTTTTTCCAAATATTTTTTTTAATTAAGCGGCTTGAAAACTTTTAAAATTATATTTCGATGTTTGCTTTCAAAACAACTAATTTTTCAAAATTTAAGTCACTGAACTTTTGACGTTGAGGGGCATTGATTATTCCAGCAAAAGAGAAAAGACGTTCAGTTCAACTGGACAGGAAGATGGGAGAGGCGTATTAAATTTTATAAATAATTTCAAAATATTTGGATATTCTTGTTAAATATTGATCTGTTCTTTAGTCATCCAAATATTTAAAATAATAATTATTAAAAACTAAAACAATATTGCACAAAAATTTTACGTTTCTAAATCTTTTAAAAATTTTGAAACAAAAAATTGTTGTTTTTAATGTTTAAATGAAGAGTGATCACTTGTTTTATCCGATGTTTTTAGAAAAATAATGCAGAATTTATCGTACACGTTTGCAAAACCGTTAATATATTTCAAATATTTGAAATAAATATTCAGAATTAGTATTTTTTAAATACTCTAAGTACTTACATGTACTTTAAGTATTTTTATGTACTTTAAGTATTTGCATGTACTTTAAGTATTTTTATGTACTTTAAGTATTTGCATGTACTTTAAGTATTTTTATGTACTTTAAGTACTTTTATGTACTTTAAGTACCACAAATGTACTTAAGTATTAAGTACTTATAAAAAAGCTTTAAGTACAAGTATTAAGTATCACATTTGAAAAGTACTTAAAGTAAAGTACTCTAAGTACTAAATACTTAAAGTACGTACTTAGAGTACTTTTACTTTAAGTACTACCCAGCTCTGATTTTCAAATAATATTATATTGTACAATTACGTTATTACAATATCTTATAATATAATTTACAATACGTATGTTACATTTTACAATAAATAGGTTTAAATATAACCGTTTTGTATCTGAAACAAGTCAGTTTTATTTAGAGTACAAAGCATGTTATATGATGTAAAATATTTATTGTATTCAATACAAAAAATCGTTTTATAATATTTTTTTAACAATCTTTTTTCTCCGTGTAGGAATATTTGTTGTGTAATATAAAATTATGTTTTTGCTTTTAGAAATGAATAAACAAAGTTATAATTATTTCTAAAACCATCTATTTCTTTTATTTATTAGAGTATTTAAAAAATATTAGACTTTTCAAAAATTTATTTTGAAATTAATGGATATTTATCTCTATTTAACTATTAATCATTTTTTTGAGTAAACAATATTTGTAATATTATGTGATTAAAAAGAAAATGATTAAAAAACTATATTAACGGTTACTGTGAAAATATTTATTAGGAGTATTAAATATATTGAATCATTTTTTTTAAGTAGAGGATAATGTTTTTATTTCCTATTTTGTATAGTTGATAAAAATGTCATTTGCATTATGAATATCAGTAATTTTCAAACATAATATTTGTTATTAAATTTATGAAATAGTTTTTTAAGTTTTATTATTCGCCAACATTTTAAAATCGAATAATAATTTTTTTTTTTTTCAGTTAGTATTTACAGTTTAGCAATTAATTTTATTTATTTATTTCAAATTTTTACATACAACTACAGCTCTTGCATAATTTCAATACAATATAAGTCTTATTTCAAAACAAAACAAATACACAATTCAAAGCTCTTAGAAGATGTCCTCTAGGTGTACATATACATACAATTTGATATCAGCTACCCGACATAAATTAATCATTTAACAAACAATGCTTCCTACGAGAAGTAAGTAATTTTTTGTATGTATGTTTTGATGATGTCCCCCAGGTGAAAAACCGCACGTATGTATGGTGTGCGGTAAAGGATTCAGCACGAGTTCGTCCTTGAACACCCACAGACGTATTCACAGCGGGGAGAAACCTCACCAATGCCCCGTTTGTCTTAAGAGATTTACCGCTTCCAGCAATCTCTACTACCATAGGATGACGCATATCAAGGTAGGCTGCGATTTTATTTTATTTTATAATACACTATTTAAAATTACCAGTAGTGCGTAAGATGTACAGTTGCATCAAGAAATATTTGCAAATATTAATTTACCAGTTGTCAACAATCTAGCAAAATAGATATTTATGATAAAATTAACTAATTAGCTTGTTGAAACATTTTATAAATTTCATAAATATTTATAAATCACACTTGATTTTTGTTTCAATAAATTATATAAATACGCGATACGTATTTCAGCCATCAATAAAAGTTTGCAAAACTATAAAGATATTTATAAATTTAACCAACTACCTATGTATTATTATCAAAGTGGTGCGAAACAATATTATATATTTTTTCTTTGTTTATATATTGTAATTAACATTGAACTAATCATTAAACAAATTAAGCATATGTTTAAGGTGCTTAAGAAACCACAGAAATTTTCTTGAAAATACAATTATTGGACTTTATATTTCAATTTTAAAAATCAAATTTGACTTTACAGTTTATTATTGTTTATATTTTGAATTAGTTGAGGTACTAAAAATTTTTCAAAAATCTTTCTTTTAATAGTATTAATCCGGCCCTGATTGATATATTACACTGATTTCAAAATATCACTTCATAACACATATATTTTATTATATTACCGAATACAATACTAGATTCGGTGGTTTGAATCCGTTGGCCAGCGTTTCTGTTCGTCGTAATTAAAAAAAAATGCCACAAGGTCAGGCATTAATTAAACAGAATTGGACACAACAGTTTGATCAACTGTTTGTCTTAGAAGCATCAATAGTTTAGATGACTGTTCAGCACTCGTCGCTGTTCTACGCGAACGTACGACTTGTAGTTTCAAAAAAGTGTCCAAATGGAAGATCACGAAACAAGTAAAATAAAGAATATTTAAAAATACTATAAATAATGAAATAATAAAACCATACCTAAACTAATTAAATATTTGATATTTTGAATACAACAATTAAATATAATTTTGAAAAGGATACGGAATTTTGAATTACTCGGTATATTATCAAATACAAACATAAAAATAAAGAAATATTTATTTATACTTCAGGATTTTATACTTAAACTATTATTATCACAACCGAAAATTCAAATTCTAAACTAACGGATTAGAAATGGTCAATCAATTAATTTTATTATTTTATTGACCTAATTTTGTATTAATAATTAATTGTCTTATATAAAAATAAATATAATTAAATTTAACATTGATTGTACTTGTATTTACAAATACTTGCTACCAGAATATAATTAATGTAACATACTGTGTTCTGACATAATATTCAATATCTGGAAGGGATATATTACAGTATAATGAATAATATATTTACTGCATATTGTTGAAAACATTTTTATTATCAATTGTAGCCTAGAGGAAATTCCAAACTGTATTTTATTTATAATAAAATGTAATTGTTCGCTATTAAACAATATTAAAGTAATAAATATTTTGTTCTTTTTATTTAAAAAAATTTATTGTCTAGTTTATTAATGAGTTTTTCAATAAATATTTGTAAAATTTCTTGCAATAAAATGCAGGAAATCTTCAATTAATTAAATATTTTAATAATTTTGAAACAGTCAATTTGTTTTATGAACAATTTCTCCGAAATAAAATATGAGTGTATAAAATTTTAATAGGCAAATTATTACTGCATTATCTAATCATTTGATCTGGCTGAAGAATGGAAAAAAAAAGTAGTCAATATATATTTTATATTAATACAAGTGATACAACTAAAATCTTGATGAAAAAAAAAAACGAAACTCAACGCCGTCTTGATTAAGATAACACTTAAGTAACGACAATCAAAACATGCAACTTCCGCCCATCAACATCGAAAAGAAAGGATTATCACCACAGTCTACTGAAATAACAAATTTCAAGGGTCATTTTTATCGAGCGATGCCAACGTCTACAATATTGGGTTTAGACGATGAGGCTTTACCATGTGACGTGGTTGCTTATTCAACCCATATGGTTTGTGGATCGTCTTAAATTATTGTAATTATGACGCAAGACATGCCATATGCCAGTAACGTACAGATATATACGGGACACCTTGTATCATTTCGTTTTCATGCACCTGCTTGGAGCTATTGTTGGGTTATGTCTGAGGGTGCTTTATGCTGTCTGGTAGATGAATTTTTTTGGAATTGGAAGTTGATTTTTTTTTATTGGGTTTTTGTGTACTAATGACTGATTCGATGTGGTGCAATTTGATGATTGTTTCCTCGCAATAAGAATGTTTTTTTTTTATTATTTGGTAGTCTGTTCTTTGTAGTTTAATGTTGACTTGTGTTTAGTTAAGAGTTTTACAATTATAGAAGTGTGAGATGAGTTATGAGAAATTAAATATTCAGATAAAATCTATGGAAAGATATTGTAGTACTTTATAGAACATGAAATTTATTTGATATAGTCTTCAAGGTTATTAAATGTTAATGTTATGCTTTTCAATTAAGCTAATTTAAATATTATTTTTTAATCATTTGTTTTTGTAAATGATTTTTCCTTTTATACAAATTATGTATTCCATATATATTATATTCAGTTCGAAAACTTGATAATATAAGTCAATATTCTCACCTCAATTTTGTGTAAAAAATACTTTTATCATTTATTTCTAAATAAATTTTTACTTCTGTCTTTTATCTTTCTATTTTCGATATTTTTTATTATATCTAATATTATAAAATTTAATGAAACTATTTGAAAGTGCTTAAGTAATTTTCCTTTGACAAAAATCACTTTTAAAAGTAAGTGAGAATATGAGCCATATTTTTTTTAAGCAATTTTTACTTGTCAATAGTGCGAGTCAATAACTTACAGCCAACAAGGGACCAAGAGCTTTATAGTGTATTCCAAAACACTGAGACACACCAATTCAGTTGTGTAAAGTTTCTTTAATACCAGAAATAATATTTTAAATATTATATTGGCAATATTAAATTATTGTGCGAAAAATAAATAAAATTGTTTTGTTTTAGCATTGAATATGCAGTTTGTGCAAAAGATATAAACGCGTATTGCAGCTAGATTTGCTTTGTGATTTTTGATGAAGTTTTGAACAAAACCAGAGACTTTTGAGACTTATCTATCAAATAAAATTTTTATTTAGAAATAGATAAAATATTCTGTAACGCTACAATTCTATGTTCAGAATTTCACTTTATAAGTTTGTTTATTGAGTTTACGTAAACAATTTGTAAGTTGACCAATTTATTAACTTGTCAACTGATCAATCAATCAGGCGGTTCGAAGACAGTTGACAATCTAAACAATGGTTTGTGCAACCGAGCATTTTATTTAATTCATTCAAATAAAATATTTTTTATAGTTATACATTCTTATAAAACACGTACACATTCTGTAAGCTATATCAGATAGAAATTATTTGTTCTTATTTAATTTGCATTTTCAGTATAATACTTAAACATATTTATAGTGCTTTTAAATTTAATTTTATGAATATATAGAACATCTTAAATAAACAGTATATTCCCAAGATAGCAAGGTCACAAATAACAATATTAATGTGCATAATTTATCCAGCAGTCTTCATAAATATTTATACGTCTTACTTTTTTATGGACATACCAGCATATAACACACGAACACATCAAATATTCTTTTAAAATATTGTTAATTCGCGGGATACGCTCGGTCGCCCATAGACAACACACTAGATGCGGCAAAGAGGGGAACGATATAGGGCACTATGTAACGCCAAGGTACACCTCGTGAGAAAAAACTTAAGAAGTTTACGGTTCGTCGAGCTAAGACCTCGGGCACACACACACACACACACACACACACACACACACACACACACACACACACACACACACACACACACACATGTCACTGAAGAAGACCTTCGAAACAGTGAGAATTTTTTATGCCCCTACCGCTACGAGCCGCCCCTGTATTTAAGTTTTAACAATAACCGCAGTTATTAGATATACTTACTGTTGATGTTTGTTTCCATTCTTCTTGACAAATTCTCAAGACATTCTGTGGTTTTTACAAAAACGTCAGTTGGTACTTGGTTATAGGTTAGAATTGTTTGCGTTCTAATTGGCTGATTTTTTTTTGTTTACTGTCTGATTGTAATGACGTTGAAAATGGGCAATGCCTGATTAGGAACGAACAACTTATCAACTTATGATATATGGGAAGTTTTTCCGAGTTATTCAATTGACAATTCTAGGATATAATTTATGATATATTGTTTAATTATGTCGACTATTTGTAGTCTAAGATACAATTTGCGGTTGCAAACTTGATTTATAGAAGAAACAGGTGTTGTTCTAAATCGGGATTGTTTCATTATTTAATAATATTGTTTTTATTTCAAAGTTAAGATCATTATTGATAACAATACTTGTACAGTGAATGGATATTAGTAACATTAATTACTTTATTATGAAATGAAATTATATCTTGATATCATTTTGACATTTTAAACACAATTACGTTCTTGTTATTTTTTCATCTGGATTTAATTATTATTACTTTTTAAATATTCTTTTATATTTCAAATTTTTAATGTTTAATAACAATAATGATAGGTGTGCTTAGAATATGTCGAAATATCGATTTTTAATTAAAATGTATACAGAACGTAATTCTAAAACATTTTTATTTTATTAGACATGCATTTACATAAGTTGATTAGTAATATACAGATTAATTACGAAATAATGGTTTGTTTAAAACATATTATACAGTCAGTATATACTTGAGATGAGAACTTTTAATGTCTTCATCAAAATACACTAATAAAGTAGTTACATACTAGCCAAATACTTTATGAAAATATTAATAAAATTGCAAATATATGCTAAGTTCAGATGCTAAAACTTAAAAACTATTTCTCATGTAAATAAAAATGTCATAATTTTTAAATTCTCCACCGGGGATATATAAATTTTATTATACTAACAGTATACGAACGATAAAAAGAAAACACTATCAACTTAGAACATCAAGATATAAACAATTCATTTACATTTTGATTTGAATCACGACACCTCTAGCGAAAAACAAACCACTATCGTGAAACAAAACAGTGAATTAAGCCTCTCCAACATAAACAAACAAAATAACAAAAAAAAAACAAATCGACTCTAACCTAACAAAGTTAAAGTTGTATTATGCATATCGGACCATCCCGTTTCGTATATAGCCGGTGTATATATATAAGTCATAATTCACTTCCTTTGCTATTATCTGAATCTCGCTGGCTCGCAATGGGGATCACTTCCTTTCCCGAGCAAGACGGTTTGTGTGCCTTGCTTAATTATATTCCAAGATGGCGGTAGCATCTGCCGTGAGCGCCCTTTGAACCGGGTTCCCAGACTGCCCAGTCTAGCGTTAACATTGTTCTCCGCCCGGCTTGTCTACGCCTTCTGAATTCTTTAAGACTGACTTCAGTTCCGTGGTGCTTTACTTGACTGCACATCATTTCTTCGAAAAATTGTATTTTGTTTATTAATGTGTGTTTAGTATAAAGCTATATTGTGTGAACTTATTTTTTACTTTGTATAGTTTATAATTAGATTTGGATATTCAGTTTTTTGCTTTTATTACAATTTATATCATATTTTTTTTATATGAAAAAATACAAAAACTTGAATAATATTATAAGGTTACTATTTAGAATTACCAATTATTTACATTATACAAATTTTACTGAAACCACAGAATATTATATAAGAGCTGATATTTCTATTAGTATCGAAAGATCCAATTTTCAAATTTGTAATTTTTTATTTGTTGAATTTTTGTTTTATAAATATCAAAATACATTAACAAATTAAACATGATGGATAGATTATTTTCTTTGTGTTAAATCGTTGTTCAGATATGGGATGAAATTTGCTATTGTCCTGCTAAGTTGGGACACTGAACTTAACAGAACTTGATAGTATTTAAATTAAATTTTCAATCTTGTAATTTGAAAAAATTGTATAAACATATTATATTAAAACAATAAAACATTATTTGAACAATTTCGATCTTTGTAGATTAAAATACAATAATCATTTAATTTTTCTAAAGTAAATATTTTGTTACTAAGTTATAAAGTCAAATAAGCATGTTTTTTTTTTTTAATTTGATATAAAAGTTAGTGTATCTTTATCTTAGTTATTAATCAATTAATGGTTCATATTTGTAAAATCTGTAATAATACAGAATTTTGTCTAATAAATGAAATGCTTCTATTTTTATAAAAAGACAAAATATTATGTAATGCTACATCTTACAAATGTAACCTGAATATAGACTCGTAAAATTGAAGCACACCGGGTTAGACACGAATAAACAAAACATTTGACACATTTAGTCACACAAAAAACACATCTTTTTTAATATAGTGAAATACACTAATTAGTCATAATCTTTCTGACTAATAGTATTGTCTCTAACAGTATTTTGCCTAATTGTGATTAACCGATGGCTTCCCAATTTAAGTACTGTAAATAAATACATTCTGTTGCTAGAAAAAAATCATCTGAAATACTAAGCTAAAATGAAAAGCTATAGATAAGCTTTTGACCATAAATATGAAAGTACTTTGTAGAAAAATTAGTTGACTATAAGAAAAATAAGTTCAAAAACAGTAAGTTTTTGATTTACGTATTTCTTACTACAGGTAAGAGAATTGTTTATTTTTAATAACATAGTGTAAAATAGAGTTACAAAAACAATATTCTAATTAATTTTCTTATAAATTATGATTAGAAAACCTGTCTAGATTATATTTATTAGAGCAATATTTATTATTTTCCGTTAGACACTTATCTTCTGTTATCGTTTTCAATTATTTTCAACGCTGACATACTAAGCATTTATAAATTATCAACACACCTTTGACTGACAAATGACTATTCTCATTTCGCTGGCTTAAAAATCTTCCACGTGAACGACACAAGAAACGAACAATTCTGACGTCACAAATCCAATTGCCTTGGCAGCGCAGGGACACAATCAGCTTATAGTATCAGCGAAAAACGCGTCCGATGTTGGACACTTGGACAATAGTGTTTTTCTAAGATCAAACGGGGCATATAAAATGCTGTCGGGTACTGTCTTGTTAGATTGTCACACATTAGTCGTAGTGAAGTACCACCTGTCTGTCAAGGGTCAACTTGTTGGAAAACGTACTGATAGCGAGGTTGCGATACCTCTACGATTTTATGGTTAATGGTTAATTTGATCAGATTATAAGTTTGGTATTACAGCAATGTTCTGAATGGCTGTGTTTGCTGAATAAAATTACAGTAATTGAAGTTTCGCACCTTTTCAGAAAAAGTTTTACGATGAGCAAATATTATATTTCATTCTTTCAAATACTGTGACCAATGTTATGTAATTTGTATTTTAGATATTTGAGCTAACTATAAATTTGTATTTTTGTATATGCAATAACTGTACTTGCTGTATAGGAAAATAATCAAAATAAAAGACAGATTTAATAATAATATATAATTTGTATGTGATGTCTAAAGAATGTTTTTCATATATGTATTATACAAAGTTTAATTATATACGTATTTAAATTACAAATTTATTATTTTTACAATTTTATTTAATTGAAATGTAATTTTTAAACTATATAAGTTTGAGAAATAGTAATAAAATTTATTAAAATGTTAAATTATTTATTATTGTAAGATAATAAATATTGTTCAATTAGCATGTTATGATGGATATAATTCCCGTAGATAAGGTTTACGACACGAACCGCAGGCAAGTTTCGTAAATCATCGAGTGAGTTATAGCCCTAACATGTAAGTAAAATATTATACTTTTTCTACGACTATAGAGATTAGAGAGAGAGAAAACCACTTTTTGGTGTAAAATAATGACATTTCAAAATAATTGTGATTTGTAGTATATTCCGAAATTAAACCAAACGAATCAGTTAGTTCGCTTTGGTTGTTACTGGTAAAACTGAAGTGTAGTTTGTCTTTGAAACAGGTTAACCTTGATGGTTAAATTATAAATACAGATTTATTTATTTATAAATCTATAAATTATATAATAACATATAAATAGAGATAAACTAAATTTTTGAAGAACCGTATACTGAAATACAACTAGTTTTTCTGAAAAAGACCAATCAGTTTATTTGTTTCAATTTCGGAATATACAATTGATAAGTGCATGATATCTTATGAATAGGACAGTATCTTAGCAACAGCATTAATTTACGGGTTTTCTGTTTTATGACTGTGTAGGTAAAGTTTAAATCATGAGGCATGAGTGACTTAATAAAATAAATGTATTATTCAGTAGAAGTAGAAAAACCAGTGTATTCATAAATGTAAAGAATATGATTGTATACACATTTATTTCAATTTTATAATAAGCATGCAAAGATTAGAAGAATTATCTGCTAGCAATATGTTTTTTTTTGCAAGTGTCCTTTGAAAAAATATAATTATTATATCGTTTATTTACGGTGTTTTATTGCAGTCAATGATTAATTGTATTTAAATTTCAAGGTATTATCACAATTATAGTAGCAGTTCATATCTGTGCAAGCATCTAGAATGGATTCGTATTGAACTGCAATTAAATACAAATTGTAATTAATAGATTATGTGTAGTTTGTTCACACAGGAACTTTATATCTGTCAATATGAAAAAAGAAGGCTTTTTTTTCATAATATCGAAACAGATTAGTTTTTATGAGTTAATTTGTACCTTTGAATAAATGTATGAAATTATAAATATGTAATATTTATCAAGTTGTACTAAGGTCTATGTTTATGGAAATTTCGTGGGAATTATAAACATTGTACCTTTGTTTTTGCTTGATCTATGTAAAAAAAAATACATAGTATTTTTATATAATACTTTAATCTATAATCTGTGAATTTAGACTAACATTTTCAAGGTAAATATTCAAGAAAATTTACTAGAAATATAAATAATTTTAATTCTAAAATGTTTTATAACAAATTTTGTTAAAATATATTTAAAAAGATTTATATGTATATATATATATATATATATATATATATATATATATATATATATAGTTCAAATTTTTTTTCTAACGGAATACGGTATTAGAGGTTGAAAATTTTTAAAAATGCAAGCATTTAAATATCTATCAATTTATTATAAAGTCCAATATTTCGCCAGCAATTTGTGGCTTCTTCAGGGAAACACTAAAAAAAAATTTATTTTACAATTTCACAAGTATGTGTAAAACAATTATTGAGTTCATATGAACTAAATATTAACACGATAGTTACTCTGACTAAATATATACATACTTGGGCAGATTTTGAACTTACAAAAAATATTGAAGTTGAAGTCGCTTTTGAGTTAAAAAAAAATCTGCCCAGACCTAATATAGAATATTATTTAAGCTTTAAATTCATATAATTATTATTTTATTCAAATTTCTCTGTAAATTAAAGTCATAAAGATCAATACTTAATTTGTAATGTTGGAAGAGAACATCTTAAACAGAAAGTAAAAAATAAAAATGACAATTTTATCGTCAGTTATCGAAAACAAAGTCTACCGCATGTAAGTTTTTCCCATAAAATATAAGTAAATCGCACGTGGAACACGATTCGTATAAAGTCCACAAAGTAATGTTAACATGTCCGGTCGATAGCATATTACATGTTTTAAAACACAGTTTTCAAGTCGCTCGTTTGTTCTCAGAGATAATACCCAATTGCACCTCTCTCTCTCTCTCTCGCTCTCTCGCTGAAGTCACCTGTCCTCTGTTCGGCTATCAAACACGGCGACGAGGTGTATTATTGTTAAAGATACACATGTATTTTGTATGTTGTGACAGACAATAGAGGTCTGGAGTTGATTGTGTCAACCAGGTTGTATACATATATATGTGCGATCATATTTTCTCAGCGGTCGCCATATTGTCGAGGACACGCGAACCGTGACCCCGCAGGAGCGCAAGGTCACGGAGCTTGATGACCAGCGAACCGACAAGCACTTTGATCCCGTTAATATTTTAAATTAGATTTCAAATTATGGATATTAATAATAAAAGTTTAATAATTATTTTTTTAAACATAATTTAAGATATAATATATTATGTTACAAGGAGTAGAAAGCGGTATTTATTGTATAGAGCCTAGATACGGCGAACGGCAAAACACCAAAAAAGACATATGCTATTTTAACTTCAAGCTTTCCAAATGAAACTAAACTAAAAATAAATAAAAATACATACCAAGAAATCTTAACTTTAACATAGTAAAATATTTTTCAGGACTCATTATATTAAAATAAAAACTATTTTAGGGTTAGATTTTGTTTAATTATTTTATAAAAAAAAAAAAACAAGTTTTGACGAAACTGAACGCTCATCTTCATCAGGTCAAAATTTATCAATGACTTTAAAGTAAATAACCGTCGTCAAAACGTAGTTTTTATAAAATAATTAAACAAAATATAATCCTAAAACAGTTTTAATTTTAATCTTAACTTTACTAATCGTTTGTAAAAGTTACATGATTTGTGAGAATTAATGTTTCTTTGGTCGAATATGCAATTTCTGTTTTTTGAAAGTACTTACAAATAAGTTGATAATTACGGCAGTTTATTATTTTTTCAAGTATATTTAACGAGTGTTTCTTTTTGCGTATTCAAAATTGCTGCATCTTAAAAAGAAAGTGCAAAATGTAAAATGCAAAATAGAATATACTTATATATACGAGTTCAGTCAGTGTGCAGTAGTAGTGTAAGTCCATACAATATGCATAACACAAGAGAAGAATTTCGAACTCATGCTGTTCGTAGCAATGTGTTGATAAATTGTTGCCATCTCTCATGTCGCTCGGCTTATCCTTATTAGCAAAATGAGCTATTTCTGGTAACAAGTCATTTGCATATTGTAGTTCCCTAACTAACCGACACATTCATTTGTTAACATTGCATTTTGCAAACGCCCGCCACTGCAACACGCATGGACATACAAATTTCTACCACACTTTTATCCAAAGATTAAATTGGTGCATGGTGCGATTAAGAAGGATTATAACGTTATAACATTTTTTATTTACTGTGAAAATATAAAATAATATAACGATTTTCTGAAAAGTAATTGCAATTTTCTTATTAACTTTGAGTAAACTATAATTATTTATAAAGATAACTAAAGTTTAGTTTCTTGGTAAATTAACTCTCTCGTTAACTTGCCAATTTATCAATCAATGAATCGCTTCAAGTTGATTAAGTTAACAATATTGTTAAAAATATTAACATTTAATTATTTTTTAAAATACTAGAATTGAAAAATCTAATATCTAAAATATTAAAATACAGTTTTGAAAAATATATTGGTTACCCATATTGTATGAAATTAGTGCAGATATCATGCGTAATTCGTTAATACTTCTCTTAAGTTAAAACTAACTGCAGATGTTAAAAATTTCCAAATAATATTCTATATTCCAATTAGTTTTATTTAAAAAAAAATTGGGAAAAAATTTTTTTTAATGTTTTAGAAATATTTGAAGCAAATTGCATAAAACATTATTAACAAAAAGCGCATTTGGACTAGCCTGTACTTATTAAAAAATTATGTAATGTTATGTTTTTTGTAGTAATACTGTTGGTAATATATATATATATATATACTAGCTTGTGAATACACAATACAAATTTGTTCAAATAATCTCAGTTTTTGCCTACAATACAATACATACATACACAATCATCCCATGTACTCAAAAAAAAGTGAGACACAAACTCTTTCCACTATTCCGAAATTAATGATCTCCAAACATTTTTATTCAGACAAGCAACTATTTAGAAACTGATAATATTAAAATAGTTGTTCTTTTTTCTCATATAAGTAGTTTGGTTTCAGAATCACTAATTCTGCGCTAAAACATATAAGTATAATACGAGACTCTCCCAACAACTTCTTGTTTCTATCAGCTCTTGAAGAATTGCATAAGGCTTTAAATATTGTTCAATTAATAATGAAATTTCCTAAAATATTAAATAAAAATTGCACTGTATCATAGCAACAGCAATAGTTCGTCATATATTTTAAACATCATGTTCTGATTGGTCACAAACTTTTGAATAACTAACTTACAAACTTTTGAATGGTCAAAAGGTGTTAAATAGTAATTAGAAATTTATTAGTGTGAGTAATGAAGAATAAGAATGATTACTAATTGCATATATAATGAATATATTATGTAATGGGAGTAGGACAAGAATGTTCCGTAGTGGTACATTAAAAAAGAAATCAATTACTCTTTTTTATATATGGTAAGATCTTTACAATATATTACATTACAGTCAGCTACTGTTTTTCTCCAATTGAAACACCCTGTATAGCGATACAAGTTCTTATTATGATCTTGACAAAGGTAAAGCGAGCAAGTTTCATTTGTTAGATGTCGCACCAGTTCTTTAACTTTCATTTAGATTCAAATCAAAACCAAATTAGTTAGGAGCGCTCGTGTGTAACACTACTAAGTATTGCGTTAAACGAACATTTAATCACACACCAACACTAACATACACACATTTTATATGTATTTAAGACGCCGTCGCGCCACTGTATTAAAGATACCCCGTATGAAATACCAGGCATTCTCATACTGATGAGTAAGTTTCTGCCTCGCTAGCTTCCATAACGGATTACACTATTGTCTATTCTAGATACTTGGCACCAAGATGCTAGACTCTATCTGGAAATAAATAGTTTGTTTGCTTTATAGATATTGTTCGCTGGAATGGAAGCAATTTGTTTTTTCGTTTTTTTCGATTAATGCTGTTCGAGATTCCTGTAATTTCTTCCGTGGGAACATAATGTTTATGCAAGGATTTCTTTATTAAAATTTACTGATAATTGAAATATGTTTTAGCTACTGATTAGTTTATTACAAATTGATTATACAATAAATTTATTAGTTTACATAAGTTATTTGAAATTAAATTTATATGAAACAATTACCTTTTATTCACACTATACATTTTTCTTGCAAAATAAAAAATTTAGATTTGTTTCATATAATTTAGTTTTCTTTATTTTTAAAGTGGTGTAGTAATAGTATATTACTCAACACCAACCGTAGACGAGTGTTGTAGTTTATTTGACAATTGGTGATATTCTGAAAGACCTGTAGTATAACAGAATATTTTATCTCTGTTCATTCAATAACAATTTTCGTTTAATAGAAAAAGACGAAATATTTTGTAACACTATTAGTTTGTTCAAATAATAATCATTATATTCGAAAATAATATTATATATATATATATATATATATATATATATATATATATATATATATATAATGGGACATTTTAATTTTCAGTCTGATATACATGATATTTTCACATTTCAAAATAATTATATATTTTTTTACACAAATGGATTCGATAGCGAAAACCATCAACCAATAGATACTAGATATAATTTTTACCATACAAAGACATCACACACATCCGTGCCCCTTTCGGGATTTGAACCCGGACCCGTACGGTGTCAGCTATAATTATATTTGAATATTATGTTGGTCATAGCATACTTGCTGATGTTACAACAACAATTTTATAATTGGCCACAAACTGTTAGGTAATGATATTAAGAGATTTATTTTGATTAATTAAAGTTATTGTAAATGTATTAATTAACAGAAATGGAAATGTTGTATTTATTTTATTATTTTATTAGAATTTTTTTATAATTTGTAAGTGTAAACATAAAAGTAACTTTAAATTTGTATTATAATTAAAAGTACAAAATAAAACAATGTTTTTACATATGCATAAAACATAAATTTTAAAATATTGTTTGTGTATCCATTTTTGTTGACACAAATAACTTCGTAGGCCGTAACAACGTAAAAACAACAAAATAACATCATGTAACAACATCTACAACACAACAATGTTGCACGTTGTCGCGCGTGCACCAAAAAAGTTAAAACTGAAAATAAAAGTAATAAGAACAAAAAAAAAAAGAAGTTAGCAACACAAACAGGTGTACTTGCGCATGAATAATTCCTCAGGTAATTTCTCATTTTAATTAATATCCTGTTTACAACATGACAATATTGCGTTTAAGACAAACTGGACTTCGGCTCCGATCGCCGGATACCGAACATAACCGTTTCCGAATTGTGCGTACTTTTGGCGCGCGAGACAAGTACGTTGGAAATAATTGACGATGGATATTTTGTCGTTTTTTTGTTTCTAATGATAATTGTTTTTATTTTTAAATTAACTTTATATTTATTTGCCATACCTCGCAGAGCGAGGATTTAAGAATGTACATGCGCAGAAGCTGTAAATATTTAAATTATAACGTTTTTTTTTTCTGCAAAAACTTGATGTTTATAAAGTAAAAATAACGGTACATACATTTTATGAAGTAAACATTGACAACTATCGGAGTACATTCGAAAATGTCGTTTGAATTGATGATTATTTACCATATTTGAGAACAAAAATTCTGGGTCTCTAAAACATTCTGAACTTTTTTGTCCTCGTCGTTATCATCAAATAAAATTCTACTGTATTTATGTCACTACAAAATTACGGCAACTGCGAATTAATAAGCGAATCCACCAGTAATAATTAATTTTGAATATATTTTAGGTGACATGCATTTTAGAGGAAAAACAAAATATCAATAATTTGATCATAATATAACCCGGAGTCATTTATTTTAGAGTTTTCGAGATTTTCATGCAAAAATTATGTTATAATATTATGTTATAATAAAATTATGTTATAATATTAATTATTATTTAGAATACGATAATAATTTAGTAACTTTATAAACAATGAAATATTAAGGCGTTAAGATTAAGTTCTATATAAATTTTAATTAAAAATAGACGTTTTTAATTAAAATTTATACCGAACTTAATCCTAAAGCCTTTTTCATTTTAATATAATGAGTTCTGAAAGATTGTTTACTATTTTAATGTACATATTCACAACTATTAAATTACAATTTTATAGTATTGTTAAACCCAAATTAACAAATTATAATTATTTCACACATTAATAATTTTTTTTTTAATATTTTGTTGCAGGATAAACCACACAAATGCAGTCTGTGCAGTAAATCATTTCCAACTCCAGGTGACCTCAGATCGCATATGTACGTTCATTCCGGATCATGGCCCTTCAAATGTCACATCTGCAGTCGAGGGTTCTCTAAACACACCAATTTGAAGAATCACCTGTTTCTTCATACTGGTAAGCGAGATTTTTGAAGTTTAATTTTCTTTAATCTCTGTTAACTTTTTGAATATTATTGACTAATAAATTATATTATATTTGATGACAAATTGGTGCAATATATCTTGCAATAGTTTTTTAAATACATATTATTTTAGATTATTATATAAATTCTCAATTAGTGTATTTGTAAATTTTATTAAAAATACGTTATTTAATATATATTTTTTTTTTGATTATTGGCTTTGGATGCGAGTCCATTAGCCAGCTACTTTGATATGATTTTTATATTTTACATGTTTAAAATTTAATATTTGATTTATGTATTAAGATATTGGAAAAGTATTCTTACAATAATAATTATAGACATTGTTATACTTCAGCATTTTAATTATACAATAAATTAATTTTTTACTTAAAATATAGATTACGAATAACTTAAGAATTCGTATGTAAATGAAATAAATTTTTATTAGAAATGTATCATTAATAATAATTTTTAATTCATATGTATTTTACTATCACTAAAATTTAATATGCGTAATATTAATAAATATTTATATGTTTTTCTTTGAAAATGACTTTAAATTTATACCTAGAAATTTACTTTTTACATAGAACACATTCACTAATTTATCAATTTATAATTTATGTTATTATGAATGAATTTTAATTTTGATTAAGCAAGTATATACACTATAAATTCATTTATATTATATTATTGTACAATTTCTAAATAATTATGATTTCTGTACAGTTAATTGTAAATATTATTCGGATAAAATTTTATTAATTAAACTTGAACTAACCGCATTATTTTATTTTTATAAAAATAATACTGTCACTTATAACACATAACATTTCACACCAAGTTTTTGCATTTTTTTTTTTAGTTTTGTAAACCTAACCTAACAAAGTAAATGCAATTACATCAGTTCCAATTCATGCAGAAATTCAAGGGTATTATCTCGCCGTAATAAATAAAGTAGATCGAATTAAATATACAATATTAAAAAGTAAAACTTAACTGAAGCATCTATACAATAAACAAATAAATTTAATCAAGAAACCGAGCGAACAAACAAAAGTAAATCGAAACGAAAAAGAAAAAAAAATGGCGTACATGTTTTAAAAGCAAATGGAGAATAAATCTGCTTTAATCTACCGTTTCCTTTATGCACAAAGATGCGTTTTTAACGGAACAATAATTTATAAGAGCGAATCGTGTATTGGTTACCATACCACACTCTGTATACATATATATTTATATTCGCTTTATTTAAAAGTCCGGTGTCAGGTTTTCAGTTCTTCTTGACTGACTACCGTACAGTGCCGCGAGATTACATTGAAGTAGTCAAAGTCCAACAGTCAAAAGATGAAGCAAATATGCGATATGTATATAGAAAGATGAAGTTAAAAGCAACGCGGTTGTTAATTAGTTTAATATTTATAATGAAACAAATGCTGCGTAAAGATGGAATTAATTGCATGGTTTGGTATATGCTTTTACGTTTTATATGTCTGAATTGAAATTTGATTATACGAAGTGTTGTTTTCATTTATTTTGCAAGGTTGCTGCAAGCAAGGTTAGTTAAAACTTGAATGAAATATAAGTTTTGTAATGTTTATGTTTATAATTTGTGTCTAAAGATATTTTTTTTTTTAAATAAGAATATAAACAACAAATATTTACTTTTTGAATAGTTATAAAGTAGCATTCTGGTGGGTTATTGTTAACTAGCGTTACTGCTGTTCCTAGCAATACTTTATTTGCTACCTCGCTACGCAATTTACATGTAGGTTTATCAGTTGCTAGGTTACTGCGGTAACACTAGTTATTATATACCGACTATTCATTATAAGTTTTTTTTTTATGTAAAAAATTGCAACTTAAAAAATTAATTTTTTTTTATACAATCTAAATTTAAAAAAAAAAATTAAACATTGATATTCATTAACAAATGTTACATTCGAATTTTTATTTTAAAATTATTTATTCACGATATTACAATATTTTATATTTTAAATATTTATTATTATTAAACGTAAACTTTATTTTTATCAAAAATATTGATTCTAAAATTTTAAACATGCTTTATTAGATCTTTTTTTTAAATATATAACTACAATATGGTTATTTTAAAAAAAACACAAGATTTGCAATATCTAATTTTTACATTTGTGATTTTATTTAATTTATTAATAATCGTGTACTGATAATGCTAAAATATAATTTATAGTTAGAATAAATTAATAATAATTATATTTGTAAAAATTACAAACTTTCTATTAGAACTATTTTTAGGTTAGTTATTAGTAATTTGAAATGAAATAGTTTCTAAACATAATTTGTTTATTTTTTTGATAATAATAAAAAACAAATAAATATTAAATTTTTTATTAGAGTGTTTTCACTATGAAAATTACAATAGCATAGAACTATATTAACAATTCTACTCTATATTTAAGCACAGTAGAGACTTATCTCTTCATATAATACGTATTTTTGCAAAAATTTTAATTAGTTTTCCATAATTTTTCCATCCATCCAACAACATCCAGTAACTTCATTACAATGCAGTAGCATAATTATTATTTCACTCTGGCATAACCTTCTTTCCACAATCCTTGGTATGCGTTTAATACCAACCGAATTAAATACAACTTCTTACTGCAATATTGCTGCTGTAGCAGCTTGGCTTAAAATTACGCAGCCAGCTTCTGTTTACAGCACGAATTTTTTCTCTTTTGAAATTCACTGAACATTCTCATCACACTGGCCACCACACTTTGTATCTCTCTCTCTCTCTCTCTCTCTCTCTCAGCTCTCTATCATCCTGTCCTTGTCTGATCACCGGTTGAATGTTGGTTGGTGCGCGCGTCAAGTGTAATTGTCGGTGTGTGCAGGAGAGTTGGCCAGGACGTTGTCGGTTATGGCAGGCTGTGATTATGCCGGGGCCGTTGCTAGACGCGTGACATGCGCAACATCTAATTATCCTGAGCCTTACGTAGACACCGGTGTTGCTGGACTACGCTACATCAGGCTGCCTGATGATTTTTAATATACAGGGTGTTTAGGTTTTTGCCGATTCGATTGCTGCACGGATTTGCAGATTCGCACCTTTGCACGATGGTAATTTTCGGATTTGTAAATTTGATGAAGTTTTTGGCAGTTTTTCGATTTGATTGATAGGAATTTTAAAAAGGTTTTTTATGTTTGTTTCATATGGATTTGTTTTAATTAAATTATTATTAAAGTGTTATTTGGTTTGAGAAGTATTAGTACTAAACAATAACAAATATACTTAATAATAATATTTATTTAGTTTTTCTTTTAATTTTTTTAAATATCAATATTTTTAAAGTCAGTTAAGCAATTTTAATAAAATATATTTCGTTTTAAAACAGAAACATTTTACCATTGCATAATTAAATAATAATTTACCTGATAATATTGTATGTTAACATCTATCTTACTTTCAAACTTTGTTCGATGTTTGGATATTCTGTCAATATCAATTCATAAAATTTACTTACTTTTCAATTTATAATTTGCGTTATAACAAAACTTGAACTGTTTGAAATGACGCTTTGTGGAAGTATTCCTGTATTGTAGTCATTTCTAAATAAATGTGGAAAATGTTGTTTTTGGTAATTTAACAGTGTGAAACACCCTGTAAACAAGTTGGTTGTAGCCTACAGAACATATCTCGGCAGACATCTGATTGGCTTGCACAGATAACTAAAAAGATATCGACTCATTCAACTTGTAGGTACATTGAATTTTTTTTCCCTTCGACGACTTTGAAGCAAGCGTTCGTTATCTGATTAAGATTTTCATAATTTGAACAATCGACATATGGTAAGTGATTTAATGTTTGCTTCCGAATAAAATTAATAGCTTTTATGGCTTTTGCGTGTACCATCAAGGTCACGTTGATTTTATTTATAATTAATCTTTGATTAACTTTGACGTATTTATAACAAATTTATGACTAAAGGAAAATTTGCAGTTGCCTTTTTTTGTGTGTAACGAATATAAAATTTATGCTTGTTTACATGTATACTTGTATAGTCGTAATATATATAAATACCGAGTATTTTGGATTTATTTCTAAATGGAAACATTTAGTTATTTATCAGGCGTTAATGAAAAACAAAATTTTTATTTGTTTTATGTCTGAAACCGCTCGTATCTGTGCGGACCCGGGTTCAAATCTCGCTTGAGACATGGAAGTTTGTGATGTATTTGTATCATCCAAATACATTAAAAAGTGATATCAAACATCTACGATGTAAGGCAAAACGTCTGCGACGAGAATAGATCGACCACGACATACCATTCTATAAATTCAATTTTTAATATAATTACTCTATTATTTGATGTTACAAATAACATTAAAGAATTAATTATTTAATTTGTTAAATATTTTCAGTTACTGTGAATATTTTATGAATTTAAAAAAATAAATACTAATTTTGAATAAGTAATGAATTTTTTATTTATTATATTCAATTACAAAAGAAAAAATTAGAAATAACATTTAAAATTGATCTAATTTTTTTTTGTATTTACAAAATATAACAATGGCTTGTATTCCCACCTCTTTTGTTTATGAAAAAGTGATTTTATTTTTTGTTTTAAAATAAATTTTTACTTCAAAATCATACCAAATATGAGTAGTATTTCTGTTTTTGATATATTTTTTTATATCTAATATTGCAAAATTCAAGTAAACTAATTAAAATTGCTTAATAATAATAAGTAATTTTAACTAAACGTCAAAAGTAATTTTGACAAAAATCACTTTTAAAAGTTAGGTGAGAATACGCGTGATTTGTATAAAAGACAAAAACTTGTACAACAGCAAAGGTAGTTTTGTTTTATCATAAAAATAGTATGATAATTAAAACTTAATCATTTAAGTTAATTACATATTAACAAGCTTTACTATTCTAACTATTTATGATTCATCATTATAAAATTATATTAATTACTTGAAAACAAAAATAAACATAAATAAAAGATTGCAATATGTACTTCAATGTAGAGTAAGAAATGCCATGTTTCATTTATTTTATAAAAAAAGTAATCATAGTGGAGTAAGTTAGGCATGCGTAGCACAGTAATTTCTTCAGCATATAAGATCTATTAAAAAAGCTTACCTTACATTTATAATCAAATATTACTTTACAGTATTTCTATACAGATCATAAAATCAGATTTCTCTACGATAAAAAAACTAGATGTTATATGTTTTTATAGATTTAAACTAACAAATTATTGATTTTAAATAAATAAACTTAACAAATTTTAGTTTCACCGAGTTTATTTATAATAATCTAAAAATAAATTTCTTAGGTTCGGTTTGGTAAACGCTGGTTAAATTTACTTTAAAAGTAAGTGTATTTACGTCGTAGATTTTCGTATTGAAAGAGAAAATAAATCTAATTTAATAGTATTTAAAAATAGTTATTATTATTATTAATAATAATCTGGCAGTAAATTGTTGGAATAACAATTTCATGGTTATTTAACAGAAAAATTAAATTTACTTATAAAGTAAATTTATTTATTGTTTATGAAACCGGGCCTTACTAATATTTATTAATATATCTTTAACACATTTAAATAAAACAATTTTAATATCCTATTTTATAATATTAAACGAGCAATAATTGTATATTTATTTATTTGTATGTAAACTTAATCTTGAATATGGGTTTAACGACTTTGATTAAATGTGGTGAATTTACGTTTTTAGGTGCTGAAGAACGATTTAGGTGGGGGGCCTTAATCTTGTGAAAAATTATTGACAATATAAAAATTTATTTTGTCGAATATATAGACAAATTATTGCTGTTATGTAGTTCAGTCGCCATAGAAACATGATCAAACTTATCATCAATTATTTAAAATATTAGAGAGACTGAATTAAAATAGTTAAGAATTATTGCTCATATAAGAGTTATAGAAAGGATATTTAGATCTACGTCATTAATGTTTACTGTTTTCCCACATTATTCGTTTGATTTGATCTTGAATTTAAACCCATTTAAATAAATTTGTTATTGTTGTTTAAAAAAATATTACTTGACTTATTCTACAAATAAGAGTTTAAAAAATCTGCTGTAGCCACCACCGAATCGACTGTTATCGTATTAAATAAATTTATGGAATAGAAAAATTTGTATAATTTGACATAAATATACCATCTATTTACAGAATTATATGTCATAAAAATATGAAAAATTATAAAAAAAAATTATTTAGCCGTATCGAAAAATATTACAAATAAAAGTTGTTAGTTATACCTTGTTTAGCAAGTTTTGTTAAATAACTTTTTTTTGAAATATTGAAATATTGAAATATTGCGAAATATTCGTAAAACACATGAAAGTGACATCAGTAAATTGCCAATTCCGGTTGGAAGGTGATCAAATTGAGATATTCACCTTCGAAGTTTAAATATGAAATTTTATAACAATCCGTTCAGCCGAATATGCGTTATACGTTATACGTATGGACGTACAGACAGATATCACACTCAAAACAGTTGATTCGTGTTACTATAGCCTAATAAAACATATTTTCAGCTACACGATACATTTAAAAATCTGTTCATTACAGAACATTCAATAAATTATTATGATAAAAATCTAAAATAACATTATATTCCACTAAATATTCTCTTTTATATAAACCAAAAATTAAATTAATTAAATTCCATTGTGTTAAAATGTTTTAGGCGTACAAATGAATACACAAATATATAAATGATTGCTTGCCTAATAGTATAGAATATTGGATAGATCCTCTTGAATCTTAAATTTTGTTTTTGATATTACAATAAAAAAAATCAAACAACAAAAACAAAACCTCCAATCTTATTATAGTTATTGGTTAGATAGTGAAGCAAGTGAACGAAGGAACGAAGGAACGAAGAAATCTGTGTTTAGCTAGTACGCTGGGTTTAGTAAAGGCACGGCATATTAATTGCTTTCCCGAACGGTAGCAACAACGCTAGGGGCCCGCGGGCTGTTCCACGCCACTATGTGATTACGGTCGCTATCGTCTGCCATCGAACTACTGTCCACTGACTAATTACACGGTGAGCCGGACGAACGGCCGCGGCTACCCGGAGGCGAAGCGATCGCTAGTCGAAACCCCCGCGCCAACCTAGTCGCCACGGCCACGTTCGTGTGGAAATTGAGTTCGGTGTGTGGTTGTTGTTGGGTTTGGTGTTTAGAAAAATGAATGAAAACAGACGAGTTTAGGAATGGAGATTTCAATGTTTGGATAGATGGTGAAAATATTGAGGTTGCAAGGAAATGGACATTACATTTAAATTTAAAAATCTTTAGCTTAAATGAGACTTTAACTTGCCAATTTAAACTAATTTTAATAGAGCAATCTTAAACTATTTAAATATACAGAAATTTAATGAATAGTGACCAGAAATAAAATTTACTTAAAGTTCTATAAATTTAAATATTTAAGATAAATTTAATGTCCAGAATAGTGCCATTAATTTACACAACATACCTAAAGATATGTTATTATATTGAATTTATTGTGAAAATAAATGAAAAACACAAACTTATAGGAATGCCGATATCAATATTTGAATAGACAAATAAAATGTTGAAGTAGTGAATGCAATGCAGTTTGCATAATATAGGCAAAGATATGTTATAATTATAATATGTGCGTACGTTCTTTTGATAAACATGGAATTTATTGTAAAAATGAATAGGAAAGATAAAAATTGAATGATTTTTGAATAAAGATTTTAATGCTGGAATAGAACACAAAATATGCTAGAATCTAAACTTTACAAATAATTTATACAAAATAAAACTTTGGCACAGCATTTAATGTTAATGGTTTTTCACATTATTTATATGCACTTTTATTATTAACCAAAAGATTATAATAAGTATATTAATAGCCGGATTCTACCCGACTGGGAAATTTTTTGCTTTAGGTCCAACGCTTTTACTTTTACAAAATTAAAATCTTGGTGGTAATCGAAAAGTATAATAGATCAAACAATAGAGTTCCGACGAGTAGCAATACACTACAAATGAATTTTACCTGGCTTAGTCAAAAGGGTTTTGAGTGCTAGGGTGCAAGCGAGATATTTCTGTAGGCATCAAGCAAAATGCTATTACATACATTTCTAATATATTTTCAATTCATTAGAGCTAGTCTTGTATTGTCTAAGCGGTGTATTTTTCTATTTGATTTTGATTTCCAAAAAGATTTCGATTTTTTCATGGAATCTAGTGGCCAAATTCCATAGCATCTTCGAAATGTTATTCGACGTCATTCACGGCTGTGTAACCAATAGCATTCGCTGTAATTGCAGTAAATGACGTTATTTTCGAATAAACATTATTTCGAAGATGCTACAGAATCCGGCTACAGGCTACTGGTTCGAACATAACCAACTGATTAGCTTGTAGCCGAGTTAATCCGAAGTTAGCCGAGACAATCACGTCTTGAAAGTGTCGCCAATGCGCCCTAGCGCACATCGTTCCACATCGTAATGATATATTAATATCCCCGAAGTGCTGCTAGTATGTAAAATAGGTTTATAATCTATATGGGACGATGTATATATTATTTAGCTCGCGGCAAAATTGTACTCTGACACACCATTTAAATCAAGCTGCGCGTTCGTTCGAATTCTCTTGTATATATGTATATGTACCAGCTTAGTCGTCTCTGCGCCTCACGGGGTGTGTTATTTTTGCCGCCATTTCGAATTGCTTGCACTCTACGTTCGCTCAGTGTCTAGAAGTGCTCTCTCGCTCCGGTACCGTGTTGGTTAATTTGCATTGTGGTACAGGTTCTATAGATATTAGTAAGTTGGAGCCGAACCTACATGGTTCTCTCTGGTGCTATGGGCATGTCTATAATGATATATAAGTGACATAGAACAGCAGTACTCAATATGTTTTATTTATGGGATATAGATAAATTTTTTTGATAATATTTTCATAATGGGGTTGCCCCGTTTTTTTAAAGTATACAATGTATTTGCAGAAAACGATTATTTATGTTTAAATATACTATAGAAAAAAAAGAAATTATTATAAAATACCTTCTAATTTCATAGATATTAATTATTAAAATATCGAGTTTTTACCCGCCATCCGCATTATGACGTCACATACATCACTGATAGTTGATAACTGTTTACATTCTTTGCAAGTAACAGCGTTGCCACATTTGTAATTATGCATACTGTTAAAGCATAAGTTGCATAAGTTAAAGAAAAAATTTAAATTTTTACAAGAAACTGATACATAATTATTTTATACTTCATTTTTATTGAACAATTATAAATAGCTTTTGTTGTATTTTTACTTAAATACATTATTTAAATAAAATAATTATAATTGAAAATTGTCATTAACGGCAACATCCAGCAGACAGCGCCAGTGTTCTGCTTCAATGTAGTGTACGTCATACAGAAACAATTTGAATTTGTGAATATTTTTTAATATTTTTTTTCTCTATAATGAAACAAAATTAAAAAATATGTATGATATATTTTGATTACTTGAGCCTTCAACTTTCAGAAAAAAAAATAAAAATAATGGTGTTAGAAAAAACGGGACAACCCCATTGATTTGACTTTGGTACAATATCAATATATTACATATTCACAATTAGGTTTCAATATTTCATTGTAGTTTTAAATAAACATTACCAATATGCATAAGAATATCAAATCAATCACAAATATACAAGGTGGCGCAAAAGTTAAAAACATTGACACTATTATTCTGTATTCTTGAGGAGTATATAGCAATTCATGGTTCTTCTACGTGTATTCTGAATCTGTTTACTTCAGATAAAGTGATGACTTTTGCACCACTTTATAGATAGGTAATGCTTAGACCTAATACATGGATTGTTATGCAGGAAGGATGAATATAGTGACTGTTTACATTTTGTAACTTGACATCACTATATTTCTAAAGTGACTCGCCAGTTAATGCAAAAACATTGAAATAAATGTAAACACAAACGTATTTATAAACAAAACTTCTCTGTCTTATTAATATAACAAAACATTGTGCTGTATTTTGTATCTATATTATGGTTGATCTGATGTACGAACAAAAATTCTAAGATGTTGCAAAACAGAGCAAACAGATAATAGAGTAGTATGGTTTTTAAGTATCAAATTTTATTATAAAAAATGAAAGTACACATTAAAGTAACTAAATGCTTATATTTTATTAAATATTAATAATTATTTAAAAACATTTTAGATTTTATTATATTGAATTGTTATATTTATAAATTTCAAATAATGTATTCAAATTTTAAATAAATCTTTTTGTTTTCGATTTTTTATCCATATTTTGTATTGTAAATATAAAAAAATATATAATCTACAAAAAAACAATGATTTAAGTATGTTTATGATGTTTTTCCAGAAAGCTGTTACTCATACAAATGTACATTGAAATTTAAAAAGTTTTCAATTAATAATATTCTGAACAGCGATGTAGCATAACAGAATGTTTTGTTTCTTTCTCTCTAATGAAAAATTCTATTTACTAGATAAAGACAAAACTTTCTGTTACTCTACGTTGCTGTTCGGAATACCACCGTAAAATAGTGTTCAATATAAAATTTTATTCCTAATCTTTAACATATTAAGAACTTCTGATTATAGACATCCTTAAGGGTAAACATACTAATATCTGTCTATATGCGCATGTCTCTAAAAAACGAATATGGCCGCCGGGCTAACACAATTTACATGGCTGCCATCTGTGAATAGAAAGCAGCAACTGTTACGCGCTGATATATATATATATATATATATATATATATATATATATATATATATATATATATATTCTTAATATCTTCGGAAGACAAATTGCGTTAACTTATAATTTTCCTGCTGCATTATTTGTATAAGTATAATAATTGCTTCTGATTAATTATAGAATAAATAAAATTATATTGTTATGTATTAATCTGATTCAATAATAAATCTATAATTATTATATAATTATTTTATATACTGGGTGTCTTAGGAGTCAAAGTCAATAGTTAAGGATTGAAGTTTTATAGAGTTGAAATTTTTTAATAAACATATAGCCGAAAATGCTTTCTGAAAGATGAACATCTGAATTGTAAAAAAGTATTTAAAATAATTAAAAATTTTAATATTTTTTTTATTGGAGTTGGCAGCATTGTTTAATAATAAAATTTATGTTTATTTTTTAACTTTTTTTTATTTCAATAGCTATAGTTAGGAAGAATTTTTAGATATATGATTTTAAACTAGTTTTTAAACTACAGATCTCAAGTTACAGAACAGCCTGTATTTCAAATAAATATCTTTTACAGTAACTTACTTATTTCAAAAAATAAACATTATACGTTTATGTCCACAAATAAAAATTTTCTTTACTATGTCAAAAGAATAAAATATTCTTAATAAAACATTTTAGAGCAAGTTTTATCGGTAATGTTTTTCATATTAAAGTTATAAGTTGCTCACAAAGAATTTTTTTGCGAATACAGTAAATAAAATCGATTGAATTGCAATTTTCTCGTATTTCTGACATTTGCTGTAGAATACGTTAGGAACAAGATAATATATCAACTTTCTTTTGTATAGAATTTCTTGCATATTATGTACAAAATGATTATTTTATATTATTATTAAAATGTAATAATATTAATTATAGGTTATGGTAATATGTCATGTAGTTAAAATTCTTGTTGAATAAGCGTAGGTTTTACCACATTCTTCAGGAATCATTTGTTAACAGTTATGATTTATATTTTAAAATATTCATATTGTAATGTCATGATCATATGTACATATATACTATAATTTGTATCATAATTTTTTTCTTAAGAAAATGGAAAATTTATTAGAAAACTTGAATTATTGAAATGAATATTCATAATATTAAATGTGATATTTTTTTCAGTAAAATGTTACTTCATAATTAAAAATAAAAATTATTGCATACATTTTTATAAAAGATAAGGCTGACACTTTAAATTACCAGCCATGCAGATCGGTAATTTGTAGGTTTGTTGAGTTAATGTAGTAATTAAATTGAAAAAGGTTAAAAGTTATGTGAAATATGAATGAAACATAAACGATTTTTTAACACGCACGTTTTAGTATTTTATTGTATTGGATAAGTTAATTATTTCAAAAATATTACTGTCATTTTTTTGATGTAACATTGCACTTGTAAAGGATACTTTGAAAATAATAGTTCTTCAATTTTTTTAATTTTTATGTGTCCGTATTTACCGTATTTTATTTTTATTCAAATAAATATTTATTTCAATTGTGGCAAAAAATATCTATTTAATTTAAAGATATTTATTTATTATAAACAAATATTTTTTAAATATAGAACTATTATGTTGACTTTAAATATATTAAGTTAAAATACAGAAATATAAGAAATATTAAAAAAAAAACGCTTTTATTAAAATTTCATTAAAACAACTTACAGACTTGAATCACAAAATATTTTCATATGCAAAATATAATAGTAAATGCAGAACTTTACATAAAAATCTACTTCAAAAAGGATTATTTTTACTTACAAGTATAACGGTTCTTCTAAACACTAAAGATATGAACGTATATAAAATATTTTACAATTTTGCAATTGACAATGAAATAAAATTATAAACTTAAATGCATCTGCTGGTTGATGGCCTGAGTTGCCGAATCCTAAAATTAAATTAAAAAAAAAAAACTTCTGAAAGAGGTTGTAAATATGAGCAACTATAATTTAGACAAAACAATAAGTTTCCAAAAGACTACATTTTTACAAATCAAAATAAAAACTATATTCATTTCTATTGTTTATTTCTTTAAATATTTTTGAACATTGTCAACATGCAAATAACATAACACCATTTATATTTAAATATACATATTTTCAGTATGTATGTAGTTATTTCATATCTAAATATAACACATTAAAAAAAAAACTCATGTAATTATATTCCTACAATTTATTCAACATGCATGACATAAATTTTATCATTTGTTTTTTGTCTCTCATCTTACTTCAAGTGCACTATTACATTTTCAATGCTTTTTACTATCAGATTGCTATAACGGTATACTAGTTCTAATTATGTGCATATTCTTAGCATTGGTGTTATATAAGTTAATACAGATTATGAGTAATATCATTTTGAAATGCATTTATGCATTATTTAATGACAATGTTAGAATTATGCTAGTTAATCATCTAAGGTTCATGTCTGACTCATAACATACGCAAATAACAACTTTTAATTAGTAATAATTAGTTATGAAAAATTTAAATACAAAAGGCACGCGCTAATACTTACAGTTTTTCTCACTTCTTTTTTCATTCTTTTCATAAATAAGGAAATGATGTTTTAATATAATAATTAGATAATTCTCACTGTTTGTTTATTACACTAATATTTTTATTATTACTCTGCTAATACACGCTGTTTAGCATTAATTACATTCAGTTAATTATTACAAGATAAAAATAATATGCAAGATTATAAATGCAAATTTTGTTTAGAGAAGATATTTGAGATACATTGGCATGAAGTAATAATGCATATTGGCTGATATAATATCAAAGTTGTTTTAAATTTAAAATAAAAAAGCTTTATATCTTCATCAGGAAAAAAATAATAAAATAAAACGGCTTTAGATTATGAAGGCACTGATTTAAATAAAATTTGTCTTTCTTTATTTAAAAATTTTATGATCTTTAGTTACTTATTTTGTTATACCTAGTAACTTTTTTCTATGTTCTGTTTATTTACTGTAAATGTCATTTGTATTATTTTTCCTGATGAAGATGTATGTTGAGTACGTCGAAACGTCAATTATTAATAAACATTGATACAGAACTACAATTTAATGCCTTTTTTTATAATATATTGAGTTCTGAAAGATATTTTACTATGACATAAATAATAATTACAATGTGTTCTGAAAGATTTTTTTACTATGTTGTTTTAAATTTATTTTAACTAAAACTGATTTAATTAAGAATAAAAACTTACTTCATCAAACATATTATTTATGTAAATTTTTGTTTAATTTTTAAAATAACATAAGAAATTTTCTGAGAAACAAAAATCAAAGCCAATACGTAATCAATAATATTGACAATATTTATTGGTCGTGTAAGTTAAATATTGATGTATTAAAGTAGGTATTGACAATTTTTTTTTAAAATTCAATCTTCAATATCGGAAATCTATGGTGATGTACCATAGCTGCATATTTGTGTTCATTCTTATCTAATATGGCTTTACTAATACTGCGGATATCTTAAAATATTCTTAATCATATACAAAAGTAACTATGAAAATTATTTGCATATTAATTGTATTTTATGAAACAAATTAATGTGTATGTATAGTTCTCATGTTTAAGTAATTTTTTTTTATCGAAAACTGAATTTACAATTTTGACAAAATATTGATCGTGTAGTATCTCATTTAATTTTATTGTTATGGTCAATATGATTGATCAATAATATTGGTCGGGTAAGGTACGTATTATGCTACTAATACAGGATGTTTACGTTCTTTTCTGTATCCTTTTAGGGAGCGATAGTACACCTCAAAAGGAGTCGATAACCATTAAAACGCTTTAGTAAAAGTCGTCTCATAAACAGGATAATAATAATTTTAGTTTTTACATTAAACGATTAATTTGTTTCAAACTCTAGTAATCTACTACTAAATTAGTATTGTTCAATTGTTATTACGTTTGTTATTTGACAGGTAAAGTTGTTATCTCAGTAATTCACTTTTACTATCACTTTTGTTTGACTAAAAATTTTATTATTTCTACTTTGTTCTGTAAAAATCGCGATGGTCCATCGATATTCTAATATCGGAATTAGTTGATATGATGCTGATTTATGGGGAAGTGCATCATAATACGGCTTGGTAGACCGTAAATTCCCTGTATAATATGCTACTAATGTAATATATAATCTTTTATTTTTTTAAATAAAACAAACAATTACTTTGTTAATATCACAAGTTTTTAAAACAGTTTGTTACTGCAGTTTATACCGCTAAGTCATCATCAGACTAAATGCTTGCACAAATGCATTTGTCAATATACATATAAAATCAAAAGTACAAAAAATATTTGGTATTTCCAATTAAAACTATATACATTTCTGGTTTTGTCAAGCAAATACAAAAAATGCCAAACTCAAAACTGCAGTAACAAACTGTTTCAATAAACCTGTGATATTTACAAAGTAATTGTTTGTTTTATTTAAAATACTTATCATGTATCACAAAGTAAAGGCTGATCAAATTAAAAAAAAATATTTTCATTTTATATATGATATTTTCTATTTAAACAAAAAAAGTCAATAGATTCTATGGCGTTCTAGTGCTTATAGACCAATATTCCAGCACAAATCACTTGTTTTTGTTTAAACATAATATCAGGCGAGGCCCTACATGCTCCGTTTTAACTGTGCAGTTAAAAAATCTATTGCAGATATCATTCAGTACTTATTCAGTTGGAAATTTTAGACTGAACGTCACTTCGGTTTCCACACACGCACGCTAGGAAATAAGTGCGCAATTTCAGTCTGCGCAGTTAATATTGTGCAATAAACTGAGAGTGTACGACCTGCATTAAAATGAGTAGTTTATGTCAAACGTTTGCTGTCATTCTGAATATTTTCTATAATTTTTGTCCATATTTTACTATTTTCGTATGTTTGGCGTGTGAGAGAATATAAGGAAGAATAGTTATATATTAAAGGATACATGCAAAATACGAAAATTGTAAAATTGCAAAAAATTTGAATGGAGATTAACTCGATTAGACAAATAAAAAAAAAACTAATGTTTTACTTTACATTTTAACAAAAAATCTGTAACGCACAACAATTATTCAAACGTACAATAAACAATAAAATGCATTTGCAACCTTGATGTCTCATTACCAGAAGCTGAATCAGCCATATATATTTTTTTGTTGCTATTTTAACCGCAACGCAGTAATTATTTGCAATGTCCATGTGTAAAGTACGTCACAATTATCAATTGACCGAGACATAATACCTAACGCGTGGTGCTAAAACTATATTTATATAGATATTTAAATAGTATATAAATATATAATTGGCGCCATATCAATCTTGTCTTTTACCGGAAATTACTTGAAATAAATTTTAAAATCGTGGAAAAGGCGAGTTGGATTGGAATTTCCTGAAATTTTATTAAACAGTTATTAATTGATAATTTTTATTTATTAATTTTTTTATTGCTGTGGTTGTTCGATGAAAAAATATTACTCAAAGACATGAAATGTATGAAACATATTATTTAATTATGCATTTCCATAATAATTTATAACAGTCAACAGTTTTTCATAATACAATTTAATGGTTAAAACGTTACTATTTTAATCTATTATACAGGAAAAGTTTTAGTTACATAAAGTTGTTAATTAGTACTGACAATTTTAACATAAAAACTTACCGACATACTTCAAATACAATATTATTTAAAATTGAAATATAAAGGTTTCATTTATATTTTAAGCTATGTTTTTGATTTTCTGCTGACCAAACAATTACAAACCAAACAAGACCAAACAGCTACGAAATCTATATTTTAATTAATAACTGATTATTGGATATAAACTTGGGCTCTCTCGAATTTTTAATAATATTTTTTTATATTTTTGTCCTAATTTTGTGGCCGTCTTCGAAATAATGTGATGGGCGGTTAAAAATACAAAATAAATGAACAAACACTAAAACTAAAAATTAATCACAGCAAATTAAACTTATAAAATTTATATAATTGTAGCATGACATCTTTTAATTTTTTTACCTCAAATATTTGCAAGAAACACAAAAAGAAACTGTTTGAAAAGTTAGGCTATGAGAGAAAATAATTTGTCAATTTCAGTTTAATTTTATTTACTCGGCAAGATTTCTGTCGAACGTAACCTTAATTTGCTGCTAATATTATGTTTGAGATAGAGAACAGTTAAAATAGATCTAAAGTATCCGTTATCTAACGTCCTTCGTCATTACAGACTCACAGTCGAGCACGAAAACAACAAATGTAATAACCTTAATCTCTATTTATTAATTACGCGCGCTTAGCTGGTAATTTTCGATCCTAAATTGAGCTGGAAGATGTTTTCTCACATAAATCGTGTCTATTTGAAAATTACAAGATTCTAGAAAATATAATTTATGCAAATACGTTCATATTAGCTATTTAGTTGCTTCTTCGAAAAGAAGCTGCTGAAATAATTATAACCAAAGCTGTCATCTGGTAATACTGAATAATTTGAAATGCTTATAATGTATGCGAGAAACACGAGTAATATAGTGAAGACAATAATTTAAGAAATTAATTCTGTTTTGACGTAAATTTCAGTTCTCTGTTAAATGATGCTAGACAAATCGATGCTGCTCTTATATATATATATATATATATATATATATATATATATATATATATATATATATTGAATATTTACTACTGTAGCTATTTTCAGAGTTTCTCAAAATGTTTTCAGTAACTAAGTAGCTTATTTTTAATAAGATACTGAAAGTAAAAGTCATTCACACTTATTTAAAAATTTTGTTAAAGAAATTATACTTTAGATTGTTTTCATAAATAAGAATTAAAAAAAAATATTATAACTAATTTAAGCCCATTGGATATGATGTACAATTCTCCATTTAAACGAATCAATTCTGTAATGAATTATATAATTTTGGGTTCTATTATAATACAATATTGTTCTAATACTTTACAAATTCTAATGTTGATAACAAAAAATTTAAGTTTGTTTATACTGAATTTTTTACAGTATGATTATTTTTACGTAAACTTAATAAAAAAATTTAGCAGAACAAAGACAATATAAAAATTTATTATGAAAAATTAATATGAAAATTGATGTTCGTCCTTGTACGAAGTTTATTAAATTTTATTATATAATATTCAAATGTTTTCATGAAACCAAATTCATCATGTAAATTTATTCAATTTTGAAATTATTATTAATCTACATATTTTAATAATAACTACTGCATATATTATTCATAATTTTTAGATTGAATTTCGTTTAAAGCGTATAACTGAGATGATAATTTTACAAGATTATATTACAATAAGCTTGTATCTTTGTATAATATTACTAAATTACCATTGTAATAAATTTATTATACAGTAGCGTTCGCATATTTACTTGATTTCTAGAACTTATAACGATAAGCATTTTACTTAAATTATTAAAATTAACATCTTATATTTTTTATCAATTGTTAAAAACAATGTACAAAAACAGATTAAAAGATAATATCTTTAAATTTATATTTTAGTTAATCACAGAATTTATAACAATTGATGGCATTTTTTATAATCAATAAATTGGAAGTAAATTTTATCCTGTAACGGAATTCTACTACACAAACGTAATACATTGGTAATTGTAATGATAAATATATTAGTTAAACAATAAAAATCTTAGTATTGCTGATAAGAAACGATACATTACGAACTCAAAGAAAGACTTTTGGTTCGACCCGAAACGTGTAGAACGATAAAATGAAAATAAAAGTTCTAGATCGCATCAAGCCTGTGTTTAAGTTCGTATTTAATCATTTTTCTTCGTTACTATTTATATTTGTTTGATTTGATTATTATACTTTTTATAGGATTACAAATATGAGCAAGATCATGATTATAGATAGTATAGAATCATGTTACTGAATTAATAATTTTTATGATTACTTCTTATATTTTTATCATTTTGTCAATCGATTTCTTGTTTGTTCTTCCATATCACAAAATCTTACTTTTGAGAAAATGATGTTTAAAGTTTCTGAACTGAATTGTTTATAGTTAGGATATGGAACCATTTATAATTTATATATCCGAAACTATTAAAATTACAAATATACAAATATTGCCCAAAATTAGTAATAACTCAATTTGACTAAAAATAGTATATGGAACAAACAAGAAATTTACTGACGATTTGTTGTTTAATACAGTGGTTGATAAGCTCGGTTTTAATTAACACTGGTTTTATATTATGACAGTGTAACTGTCATAAGACCAGTACTTGGATTTTATAGCAGAAACAAAATCTTAGTTGTAATAGCAGAACAATAGAATAAACAATAGAGTTCCAACTAGTAGCAATAAACTATAGGTGCAAACAAATTAATTTAGTCTGGCTGGGTCAAAAGCATTTCTACTGCCACAGTACAAACGAGAAGTTTCAATTAGCACCAAGCAAAATGTTATTGTTTGCATTTCTAATATATTATTATGAATTGGAACTAATCATATTTCTATAATCTGAACTTTACATTTTTTATTCTAATCCGATTTTGAAGAATATTTAGATTTTGCTATAAAATCAAGCTACAGAAATTAAAACAATTGAACCAAATCACATTAAAATCGAGCCTGCATTACCAGCCAATATAATTATTTCAATTTCTACATTTTTATTTAATAATAACAATGTAATGATGACAATTTATTTTTCGTTTGACAACTTCTGATTGTGTCCCACAGTTTTACAATGCGGAACCAGTTTTCGTTAATGAATATTAGAAGATGACAAGTTGAAATTGTGTCCACCGAATTCATTTGGCTGTGCCCAAATATATATATATATATATATATATATATATATATTGTTTTTTTTTCCTATAGCCTACCGTTTATATCATTTCGAACATACGAGCCATTCATATATTATAACGTTGATTCTCTAACTCGTTAAACCTGTCGCGGGTTTCAGTTAATTATTGTTATTACGGAAAAATTTAAATCGTTCCCGATAATAAAATAAATTAGTTTCTTAAGTTTTAATCTTCACTTTGTGTTGGATGTCATAAATGTGACCAGATTTAATCATCTGTATTACGCAAATTTGGTCTCGTTTTAATTTTAACGGTTGCTTTTTAAATCGTAGATTTTATAGTTTTTCATACATGATTACTTTCTATTAATATATAAATTTATTTGTAACATTTTAATAAATACTAGATTAGAATTTTTTTTAAACTTTCAGTAAAATATTTTTTACTAAAATAGAAATTAATTCTATTAAAGCAAATAATTTATTGAAAGATTTAGAAAATTTTCACATTAATTTACATATAAGTATACTTATATTTTCAAATATATCGTTACTAAATATTTCCTAAAAGTAATTAAAAAAAAAATTAGTATATTTCGAAATTGATACAGTTAGCTGATTAATATAAAATAATTAAATTTTAATCTACATTTATTATCTACATTAATAATAATCATTAAATTTTATTAAAACATTTTATAATTATTTATATGCTTTTTTTTACATTACCAATGTTTTTTTTTTTTAATATATCATCATAAATTCCAAGCAAATTAGTAATTTGTTATATTTTATTTAGTAAATTTTCAATAGAAAAACAAGATTATATAAAAATTTACATTTCTATTAGTTATTTAAAAAAATTATAGGTTATTGACACACAAAATTTTCAATAAATTAATCGAAATTTGAATAAAAGTTCTACAAATTATGCAATTATGTTTGAATTCTTAGATTTAATAATTTTTAAAAATCGACTTGTAATTTTACAAAAATTGTAACAAAAGTGTTATTTGTGAGCAAAACAATTGAACAAATATGTGAAGCAAAATATCAAAAGTAAATTTCAGCTTTTTTAGTAATTTGCGTGAGTAATTTTTTTGTTAATAATTCTTTTTTAGCTGACTTGTACAATAACTCGGAGATTTAAAACGTCAGCATAATAATACTCGTTTGAACTCCGGTTCAAATTCTGTTTGGCTATAGAAATTTGTAAGAAACTTAAATGTTCGTATTTTTAAATAGTGTGACAATTGAGTGAACATCTAGTGAAAATTCTTGTGTGTAGAATTTATTAAAATTTTACTTGAGAAAAAAGTATTAAAGATTACTTTTACCAATAATAGCTTATATAAACTTTTTAAACAAACATTCTATATATATATATATATATATATATATATATATATATATTTCTATCCAAACAAGCAACTTTTGCTTCATCTACATTCATGATACTTCTCATACATGCTCTTCTATTCCTACTACTTGGAAACTTCCGCTTACTCAAAACACCCTCAATCATACCACTCCAATTTCTCACTGGACGGCCACAAATGAATGCTTTTATTGCATTGAAAGTTTTTTATGTATCAATTTTAAAATTTTGGATCTATCAGTTTGTGCGAATTTAAGTCAAGAAACTTTTTCAAGTAATTTTGTCATTTTTAACATATAATCTGCCTATGAACACCTGGTATGTAATAAATACCTACATAATGAAATAGTTAAAACCAATTAACAATTCTTTAAATATATTTTTTTGTAACACTTCCACTCGCTTATCTTAATATCATGCTTCTGAAAAATAAAAAAAAAACTCAGAAGTTATGTTTTACTATATATATCTAAAACCTAATTTATGTGTCAAAAACATAATTTGTCATTAAAGAAAATAACAGTACGTTATACATTTACTTCATAACACGTACAAAAAAAAAACTAATGAATTAGATCTTAAAAAAGCACTACATTAATCAAGCATTTTGGCAAAGAACACTAACACCCAAAAAGTATTAATCACAGTTTTTTCATCTCGAGCTACACTCAGTATCTTAAAACCTAACAGCTTAATAAATATACCGTGCGCTCCGAATCCATTCTTATTTCAGATATCAATAAATAGATCTACTTCCTTTTAAGATCTCAACGAAAAGCGATAAAAAAAAACGAATCACTTTAGAAACAAAAAAAAAAAGAAAAAAAAAACTAAGACATCTTTAGTCTTGCTCACTTATTCCATTTGTGTGTGCAACGGAAAAGATAGCGTACAGGTTATAAAAATAGTGGAGGGTGCTCCCAGAGGTCAGGTGCATCGACAGGTGATTCTAAGGGTTGGTACCGACCGGCAGGTATGGTTCCAACCTGTTTATCGACTGGGTTTGGCTTAGCGGGAAAATACCAAACTTACCGACTGTTCGGTCTAATTGTGATGATATGGGACAGATGATTTTTTTTTTCGGTTTTTGTTGGTCATTAATGACGGCTTACTGGCTTTATAAATTTTGATTATGGTTTGATAAGGGAAAGGCTCTTGAGTTTTCATGAATTTTGAATTTTTGAAGGTGATAGCGGTGTTAGTTATACTTTGCGGATCAGCATCAATGGAATTTTATCTTCAATGATTTGTATAAATTAAGATATTTTAAAGAAATTTAAACACTGTTTTGTTTTTGTCAGTTTTAAGAGCAAGCTAAATTAAATTTATATCATCTATCAATATTAAAAAAAAAACGTTGGTTTAAATATTGATAGGCAACTAATATATCTGACAAAGTTTCATATACTATATCTCATTGAATTTAATGATATGTACAACAGATAAAACCATATAAAAATCAAGTATATTTTCCGCCAATTTATGTTCATAGTAATGAAATAATAACAATAATACATTTGTATATTTTTCCTGATAATGGTATACATAGAATATATCGAAACGTCGATTTTTAAATAAAATATATACACACTTAATCCTAAAGTTTTTTTATTTTAATATAAAGAGTTCTGAAAGATTTTTTACTACGTTAAAACTATAAACGTATTCTAATGAGAACAAACTATTATGTATATTGCAAATATTGAAAAAAAAAATGGAAAATATTTTATAATAATTTTTGAAGTTTATGTTTATTAATACAATAAGTAACTATTGTCAAATGTTTTAGAAAAGTTTTAAACGAAAATTTTGATAGATGGTGGAATATTGAAAAAAGTAATAATTTTGTTTTGATATTTTATTTTTTATTTTCTGGTAATGATAATAGATTAATTTTTCAGAATTCTAGGAAATCGTAATTATTAACTCAGTATCATACTGAAAAACAAATTTAATTAATGTTTATAAATAAATATTTTTTCGTATAAGGAATTTGTTTCAAATTTATTATATTATTTATTAATATTGTTAATATAATATAGGTAAAGTTTATTTACAAAATAAAAAAATTGTAAACAGCAGACACTTTTTAAGTAACGTTTTTGATTTGATAGATGAGATAATTAATATTTTCAAAATAAACTAAAATTATTTTACTTTTTTATATTTTTTTAGAACAATAAAATAGAAATTTATATTCTAAATAAAACAAATTGTTATAGAAAAAATATCAAAATTAAAATATTAATGATGTGTATATGTATTTTCGAGCCAGTATATGTCAAAACAATTCTAAATTACAATAATTAAAAAACCGAAAATTAAAAAATTACCGTCATTAGACGAACAATTGGTAACATGACAGCAATCAGTAACAAACAACTGAAATTAAAGTTAGATTCCAATGCCGTGGCACTCTACAAGAAATACATCTAGCTACCAAACACGAAAAGTTCTTTGCATTCAGCTCAGTCAGACATGAAACCAATAAGTATAAGCTTGTTACTAATGAACCGTGCTTAAATAATGTAACAGTGATATATGCTTTAAATGCATGGCTAGTCATGTGGAATAGGCGTTTTAAATAAATGGATATTTTCTTCCCCAAGTCGCGTGACTATAAGGGTGAAAATAGGCGAGATTTAATTGGCGCCAGTGTAATGGTTGATGACACCCGATAAAGCGTTCACGTCAAATCATTTTGTTTTAATTATGCAAGTACTTCAACCGTTAAACAATAACGGATTGGTAGAGTTTTTGTAAAATAATAAAATCTTAGTTTTCTTCTATTTACTATATATTTCAAATGTAAATTATTGTTGACGTCAGTGTAACGAATCAGAAATAAAGTTTTTAAATTATATCTTAACAATACAAAATACAGTCATAGTGTTGCTGTTTAAAATACATTGATATTTTAATACGTCGTTTTTGTAAAAGACGAAATATAAAAACAACACATACAAAAACACCAAAAAGAACTATTCAATACATATATTTATGCAATATTATATATATATATATATATATATATATATATATATATATATAACGAAATATGATAAGATTGTTAAAAAAAATTATATTATTTTACAATTTTTTGTGGGTAAAATATCTCAAATAATTAAAAAAAAGTGCAGTAGCATGTTATTATTTTAATCTGGCGATATTCAAATACATGCATCAAAAGAGTACAACAAAAACAATAATTGAAGTTGTTGATAATTTCGACCTTAGAATCCCAGACAGCTGTAGAAAAAATATTGTATAGAACTATGCCTAAAGTATCTTTTTCTGCTCAAAATTTCTTACTACTTAATGTATTTGTTGCATAAATTACTATTTCTATAATACAGTAAAATAAATTTTACAAATTGTATATTTTGGAAAGATTTTTTCACTATTATTTATGTTGTTCTATAAAAATGTTTTTAACAAATAAAGTTTTATGCTTTATCGCTAATAATTGATATCTCCATACAGTAAAATAAAAATGTATTATATATAAGTAATTTATTTAAATAATGAATAAATAATGTACATTTATTTAAAAATAATAAACCTATTTCACTGCAATAATATGTAAAATTCTACGAAAAATTCTCTGTAATCCATAAATATTCATCAAACAATTTATATCCAACTTGCAACTAAGAAAACATAAAGTCTTTAATTCAGAAATCCATTAAACACGAACAATAATTACACAGTATAATATTTTGCAATTTGTATATACACATAGAGCGTTTTAATATTTGTTTACGAGCCAGTTCCCCTCAAGGGAAAACCCCGCGTGTACCGCCAATGTAATTTTGTCGGAACTTTTGCAAAGTGCGTCTTGATGAGGCACACAGCATGTTATTTGATTGCCCGCGCTCATATGCTGCCATATTTATTACATGCGACAAGAAATTCCTACAATTCACAGATTTGATTATGGTATGATTGGTAAAATTATTTTGAAAATACATTGCACGGTAATTATAATTTTTTGCGCGATATTGTACTTTGTTTGAAACAGCATTTTAAAAAAATGTTCATCTAAATTTGACAAGTTAATAGGTCCATGATAAATTTAAGTTTGGTTCTTTTCGTTTTTTTTTTTTTTGTAGATAAATTGTACATAATTATAAATATTAAAAAATAGTGTAAATAATGAGAATCTTGTTATATCAGTTGTACCGTGAAATAACTAATACAAAATGTATTTAATAATAAAAAAGTTAAACATATTCTGGTATAGTTGAATGAGCAATACATTTTTTTTTTTGTAATTTTCAATAGGAAATTAAATTTTATTTTTTAATATAAAGACCAAAAATAAATATATATTCGAGTCATTGTATCTTTATGTTTTTTTATTTTAATTTTGAAATATATTTAAAAGTATTTATGGTTGTTATAGGCCCGATTTAGGCGGTAATAATTTGTTAACAAATATTAATTAATGGTGTTTACATGATTTAACATAACTTAAATTTTACTATAATATAAAAGTTTTATAAAGACGTAATGATACCTAATATAACAAATATTTAATTATCATGATTTTAAATGAAAAACTTTTTTATTATTTTTTTTATTTTACATTGTAATAATAACCTATATAATTTAATATTTAAATAGTAAATTTAATTAGTTTATTTAATACTAATCGAATTACAATTATTATATTAAATATTTATATTTTAGTAATAAAACCAAACTAGAAATAAATCCACATTTAATATTGTTTAAATGGTAACATTTAAAAACAATGTATATATTTCATACGTTTATCAATTACATATAAAATCATACAGATACAAGTTGAACATATCATTTAATTTTTACGAGTTTATTTACAAACCTGACATGAAACTTCTTCGATTTTTCCCCCACAAACTTATCTTCACCTGCGTTCTGGCCAAGTATCTTCGGACACAAATCTTCCAGTTAGTGTCTCTATTACATCCTACATAACCATTCTCTCCCCACGATCCGTGGGTGTGCCCCTCAGTCTCGAACGACAACCGTATACAAGAAACCTAACGTATACGAGAAGAAATCAACATCCAAAGAGAAGATAACCGTGTTGTGCGTGAGAAACAGTGATACCATTCGGGAATATTGGCATTTGCATCGTTTTCCAATAAACTGTCTGATATGTTTATTCGTTGCGCATGCGCTGTTCGACGCTCGGCCCGTGTCTGCAGCGGGGCCCCCGGGCAGGAGCGGAGCGCCCCTGTTGTGCTCATTGCAATCGCTTGTACGACTCCAGCGTTGGCTCGCTTCGGACTTATATAGATCTTAAATTGTGGCTTTTATGATTTTAGCTCGGTATCGAAGACTATATGTATATATATATATATATATATATATATATATATATATATATATATATATATATATATATATATATATATTCAGAGAACTAGATTCGTTTTTTTCTAAGTTAAAAATAATACTAGTTTAACTTTCTCGTTCAATATGCATCATAAAATGTTAGAAAGATGAAAAATAAAATAAATTTTATAGGTTTTACTAAAATTAATGCTAGATTTACAAATTTATGTATCATTATTACAAAATTTTTGTCAAAAATATTATCATAATATACAGTAAATCTTCCATATATTATTTTCGAAAGAATGCAATACGAAAATAATCAATATGAGAAAATGAAAGATTATTATACAGTGTGTGACAAAAGTATGGAAACAATTAAATATACGTGGTGCCATTACAAATATTAGAAGCAAATTTTGTATATAGTAGTTTTTATTTATTCTGAATTATTCGTTGTGATTTGAGATTTTAAAGTTGCTATCGGAAATCGAATTACAAAGACATATATCTTTAATAAATTTGTGATATAATTTTTATGATTTTAATATTTTTAATAGCACCAACAATATTTAAGTGTATTATTTTTGTCCGACACTGTGTATTTTTTTTATATAATTTCAGGATCAACCAAGATAAACGAAATATGCAGGAAATAAAGGTAATGGAAACTATATATTAATATTTTACTGAATATTATAATAGTAAGATTCTATTTATTTTCTATAAAATTATGGATCTATAAATTTTGTCAAAATTGCATAGTTTTATAAATCCTAATAAATTAAAAACCTAACTAAAAACTTATAAATTGCAAAACATCTGATTTATTATTTCCACAAAAACATTAAAATCAATGAGGTAACATGTGACATGTATATAAATCAAATTATGTAGATACAATTTACGTCTATTAAATGACTGTGCAGCAGCAGAGACATCTGCATTCATCTAAATCTAAATATCGACCATATTCATGTCTTGAATGGAACTTAATAACGATCTCATCGGAAACTTAACAATCCGGACTAGAACTAGATGTTAAGAAAGAGAAACAACTAGACTCCGTTCAACAGTAGTTCTTTACCAGTACAATCCAATCCATTCTTCCTCCATTTGGGGCAGCTATCCGTTTCAACTCTATCGAAAAGATATCGATTGGCTTTTTCGATTGGGAAACAGTGTGATCGTACCAGACCACCGGCATTGAGATCTCCGTTAAGATAATGGGCGCATGGTTCGAACTAAGTTAATAGTTTGTATGTACGTATGTAAAACACATCGTCTTAAAGAGATGGGGGGGGCTCTTGCTCGGCTCTCGGCTGCATCTTGCACACGCTGAATGCTCTCTCGGGTTCACTTGCAGTGGCTGCTGCCTCCTCTCTGCTCGCGCTCTCTTGACATCTATCAATCAATCGGGGGGGCCCGCGATTGTGTGCGCGCTCTCCTGCTGAACACGGCGATCCGTTAGGAGAGGGGGAACGGCACGTGACCTTGAAAACGCGAGCGCCGCGTGACGTCACGACACCTGTTTCTTCGGACTTGTGATGCACTTGCTGATTAGAATGAGGAATTGGTTTTCGGTTATGAATGTTATATTGTTTGTTTTTTTCTTTCTGGTAGATAATTTGTGGATAAGATAATGAAGGAAAAGATGTTAGAATGCATATTTAAATTATTTATAGAAATAATTACATTCTTATTTATAAATGCATATTAAATTTTATTTAAAATTAAATTGTATAAATTTCAATTGTATGAACGGATTTGGAATAAACCTATAAATCCTCTTTGTGTTTCTTTGCTAAATGTAAAATTCCGTTCATTAAAAAGAAGGAAACATTCTATAACGCTGTAGGAGTATACATCTTTAAAATTAGAATATTGCCATTAAGAAATTAATGGGTCTATTAGATTTACATCTGTAAGATCTGCAGGTGTTATAGAATATTTTGTCCCTTTCTAGTAAATAAAATTTTCTATTAATAAAAAAAGACAAAATATTCTGTAACGCTACAGATTTTACAGATGTGAACCGAATAGAACCATAATTTATATTTAGACACTTTTCAAGTCTCTAAGTTTTTTGATAAAAAAAAAACGCATGATTAACTTACTGATCAATTAATGGCTAAGTATTTCTCAGACTATTATAAATAGGAAACAAATATATCCTTATATCTTCAATAATTTGCCAATATTTATGGTTAATTATATACAAATTTGACATACACTCCATATCAAACATAATTTCATCAAAAAAATCTTTTTCACATCTGTTTAAAATTCAAACATTTCCAACTTCTGATCTCTTTATATGCTGCAGTTATAAATTTATCAATCGTAGCCATCCGGAACGCAAGTAGTAATAAAGCAACGAGCAAGAACAACGACAATTCTCGAAAATAAAGAACAGACCTCGAGTCGAGTCGACTCGAGTTGCAGTTGCAGTCGCAGTCGTCTGTCCCGTCTCGTAAAGTCGAACGATCGTTTTTCACATGCCATCAATGTCTTTCGTGTATGCAAATTTTGTGCCTCGTTCACCGAGAAGAAAACGATGTTGCAATGCGTGTGTATACGTTGTTGCATAGGATGCGTCTGATCCCATATATCTATCTTTATGTCACGCTGGTACGATATACTGAAAGAAGTTGGTTGTAAATTTACTGGAGATGAGGTTAACTGAAATTTAAGATTGGAAATGGAATATCGGGAAAATTTGAATATTTTAACAAAAATTTAATTAAATGATTTATCAATACATAGTATTAGTAAATTTGATGTGTGTATATCTTATTTGAAATGCATATTAAAATATTCTGGCAATGCAAAGTTATATAATCATTTTCCGTTGTTCGTAAACGGAAGATAGGGCGCGTATTTTGATCATATAGTTTCTAAATAATTTTTACTTACATCGTTAACTCACAGCAAGCAGGAACTTATAGCTTATAATGGGCTTTGACCTATTTAGACGAAGTCAATAGCAGTTTAGTGGTACATAACTTCTTTAATATCAGAAATATTATTATTTAAATTTTAGCGAAAATTAGGGACCTATGAAGTCTGCCACTGATGTACGATAACCTAACGTAATTTTGTCATGTACAAAAAAAAATAAATATAAAAAATAAAATTTGTATCATAAAATCTAGCGTAAAGTTGGTTTTATGATATATTTATTTTGATTCCCGTAATTCTTAACTGATCAGTGTGAGATTTTGAATCAAATAAATTATTAAAACATTTTTTATTTACTTTGTTAATAGTGGTTGCCATGCCAAAGTTAAAAAAATTGAAATATTCACCTCCAAAGCTTAAATATGAAATTTTATAACAATCCGTTCAGCCGAATTTGCTTTACACGTGTCCACAAACCGACAGACAGACGGTCATCACACTAAAACAGTTGATTCATATTACGTGCTTATCTGTAAAAATCTCAATATGTCATATTTGGTATGATTGCAATACCTTCCTTATCATATGTTATATGACGGTCGGTAAAAACAGAATTGTTTTTGAGTTTTACAATCATATAACTGTAAATGGTTTATGAAAATATATGATATTAAAAACAAATAATATAAATAATATTTTTAACTTTAACATTAGGTATCATATGCGATATGATGGTCTGTAATAATCCTATTTTAATGTACATAATTGCAGTGACTTTTAAAATTGCCAGTAAAGCTAATATTTTCTAAATTTACATAAATATTAAATAATTTTTTTTTATAAATAAACATTTCTAACTGATTTCTTAGTAAAGGTAGATTGATGATTTCATGCTATTAAAGTAAGGGGGACATTTACGAAAAAAAATGATTTGTAAAAATTTCACTTTTAATTTTTTTTTTAATTTCATATTGAAATTTATTAAAATTAATAATAATAATAATATTATTAATTTTAATTATATTTTCTTTAGAATGCCTCTTCTATACTTTCAAATACATCTGAGTTAATAAACAAAGACTGCTAATATATTCAATTTGCAACAAAACTATTAGAAAATTTAACAACGTAATATACAACTAAAATTGAATTCATTTACCGATAATATTTTCACATAAACTTATACGATCACAAATCAACTTAAGCACATGCCATTCAGTGAAAAACAAGCAGTCCAGAATCACTAAGCTATGTTAATGAGTATCACTACGTTTACGTTTACGTTAAGTTACCTTACGTACCTAATATCGTACATTGGCTGTGGCCATCAACGTTAACTTTAACCATCGCACTAACGGAAATTAAGCGGTTATTCTAATTTACATATGGAATGAAAATCAATTAGCACTCCGCCTGCCCAACCGATCGTATCTATCTCTTGACTGCTTCTTCAAGATTTGACTCATGATCTGTAACCGACATCTATTTACTTTTCGATAACGATCAGCTAGTTTAGAAGAGACTTAGTTAGAGTTTTAGTTAAAAGCCTATTTGGTTAAATGAGCGCATGGTTATGCTGCAGCTAGAGAAAAAAAAACTAATGTTTTAGATTCAACGTGAGATATTATTTTTATAATAATTTTTGCATTTTAATCGCTTAATAACTTTTAAAGTAATGATTAGATTTGATTAATACCGTTAAAATGATATAAACGATAGATTAAATAGCATACATATTTAGATGTTCAAGATTTTATAGTACAGCTTGAGATAAGCTACTGTAAAATAAGAAATATGGGTTTTTATTAATTAAAAATATGTAATGCTGATTTTTTTACATGACGAAATAATTAAATTATCTAAAACGGCTTTAGGTTCTAATTTTGTATTAATATTTATCAATAATAGATGTTTCGACGAACTCTGGGAAGGCACTGATTTAAATAAAATTTGGCTTTCTCTAATTAAAAATATATAAGTTTCGTGATCTAGTTACATATTTTGTTACCTAGTAACTTGTTTTCATATTCTGTTTATCTTATGATCTTTTTTTCTGATGAAGGCATACGTTAAGTTCGACGAAACGTCGATTATTAATAAATATTAATACAGAACTAAAACCTAAAGCCATTTTATTTTAATATAATGAGTTCTGAAAGATTTTTTACTATGTTATATATGTTAAAATTTACTAAACCATATTGTAAAACTTTCTGAAAATTTGTACGTTTATTTAAATTTTAAAATATTTAAAAATGTACATTTTTATTTTAATAATTATCTTAAAGCTTAAAAGTATGTAAAATTAAAAGAAAAAATATTGCAGCATTCGCCATAATTTACTTAAAATGTTATCCTTTTTAACTGTCAGTTAAGTAGCAGACACGTAATATTTTTCTTTAATATCGTTTGAGTTAAAATTTTTGCTGGAAGCTACATTGTGCTACACCATAACATGAATAAAGAAAATTATGATATAATTATGATAATAATATCATAAATTATAATTGCGCGATAATTAAATTTGACAGTAATTATATCTAATCATTCGTTTCTTACTTTGTTTTTTTTTTATGACACTACTTAATAAATACTTGTATTCACATACGAAAACAAGAAGATATAATAATATTTACAACAGAGGTTTTCATTCATGAAATTTTTGAGCTAATTGCCTCCGAAAATTTTTGTGGCGTAGAATAAAAATAAGACTTACACGTAATAACAGACTATATATGCATTTAAAAGACAATATTTCGTCTCTACACGCGACTGCTATCCGAAAGGCACAAATAAAAGCAAAACAACAATTTTGAAATGTAAAAAAAAAAATTGGGATAAAAACGTATCTAAGAGTTTGGAAAGGAATGCGAGTTTAAAATTCAAAAACTTAATTGGCCACTTCGTTCCGATCAGTAGCCGAACGTCGTTGCAATCATTAAAGTGGCCGGTTTCACAATTTCATGTCACTGTTTCGAAGATTTGAGTCAAATGGCCGGATTGAACATTGATCGAAGTATTTATAAGATGGTACGAGCTACCGGCATTTTCTGTACCTTATTAGGTGCAGTTTTCGTGAAGCCCGTTTTACATCGTAAAATTATCTCGTAATGATTGAAATTTCAGCTGGAATATTTTTATTTTAGAGCAGATTAACTACGGGTATTTATTATAACAAGATGGTTTTTGGTCGTGTTACATTGCTTAAAAGTAAAGGGTTGCTTTTATGGATACATTTTCAATGTAATTTAATGTAATGATAGGTATATTATTTTTATACAGTGTAAGATTGACTTTCAATGTGTGAATTATCGGTTTTAAGTTTTTTGCTTAATTATTATTGCACACATTTTAAGATATTTTTTAGCAGTTTTTCTTGATTACAATTTATATTTATGGTAAGTGTTCTTTTTAATTGAAATTCTTGTTTTAAATCAGCTTCTTATGGTATAATGATCACATATATTTTATTACGACGGCTAATCAAAAACGTTGCTTCCGAATTCATATTTTAATTATACTTTTCTTAAAAATTTGGTTAATTTGTTAAAATAATGTTTTTAAGCATACAACACAAAAGTTTTTTAGTTATAAAAAAAATTTAAAGTTAATATAAAATTGTAAATTTTGTTTATTATTTATTTAAATATCAATTGCAAACATCAATATTTTATTTAATTATTATTTAATAACTGATTATAATCATTTAAATTCTGTCTATGAACAAGTACAATTTTAAGATAAATATCAATTGCTATAACGTTTTGTAAATGAAAGAATTCAATATATTAAAATTCTAACGGTATATATACATCTGAAAAATGTATTACTTCGCAACTAAATAATAATAGCTGAGGAGAGGTTCTTTAAGAGTCCATTAGAAAATACTCCATATATTTTCTGCTTGCTTAGATATCTTGTTGCCTGTCAAAATTTATGTACAACTAATTAACTATATTGATAACCGGCACGTTACAATTCACTCGAGAAGAAAAAAAGACTTGTGAAATTATTTTAATACCGTTTCGTTTGTGATATCATTGAGCAAAAGAAAATGACAGACCAATTTCAAATTGTAATGTTGTTATTTATCAGAAGAATATAATCTATTCATCTACCAGTAGCTACATTTGTCTGTCGAATAGTTTTGAGTTTTATATTTAATATATTAGAGTTTTAGCAAAATGGTTTTTCAAAAAATATTAAATGTTAAACCTACTTTAAATATTATATATATATATATATATATATATATATATATATATATATATATATATATATATATATATATATATATATATATCTGATCATTGATCTTTGACCACTGAGTACGTTGAGTATTTATGTAACTTTAGATCACTGATTAGGACTTTAGCTTTATCTTTTGCTACCGATGATGAAAGCTTAGCTTTGGAAATATGTATACAGCTTTTTTAAAAATTATTGTTTGTTGTTTAAGAGAAATTATTTTATTCTATTATATAACAAGAGGATGGAATATAATCAAATTTATTTTTCTTAAAGTTCTATTTAGAGGATTTCTGCAGAAATGAGTAGTAAAAGAAATTTGGAACGCAGAAAAAAACAAGGTGAGCTGCATTGAAGAAAATATCAGTAAAAGTTGGATTATGTAGTAAAAATCACTATGTTTCAATGTAGAACTAAATGATGGCAAATAATCATATTTATTGAATTTATAGAATTTTCTATAAATTCAATGGATATCGGCCGTGGAAGCCTGAAGATTACAATCATGTTTGTTATCATTCAAGTTTTATTTGAAGGGTTTTTGTAATCAATTCTATTATGCAAATGAATCTAGAATGATCCGGAACTTTCCTAAAACAATAACTACTACAAAAGACGTTAAATTTGAAATTAACCGTCTTACCGTCTTCCATATTTATATCTCCGAAATACTATAACAACTAACAACCATTCACTTACACATGTGTACAGTTTGGCGCAAAAGCAGCACGCACATGTGCGTGGCCCCGGCCAATCAGTTGGCGCACACGTGGAGACAGGTGTACTCCGGCACCTGTTTCCACACAGTCCCCGGCCAAATGAAGGAAGAAAAACCGAAGCCAACTGGAAGAGAGTGGCCCATTGCACCGGCATGAAGACGGTGCGGAATCGTATCCGCCGAGCAAGTGTCTAATGAAATAGCCCTTTTTGAAGAAGAATATTCGATGTATGCGAGCGAGTTGCAAAGCAGGACCGGGTATTAAGAGATTTTAATGATGGAATGTTTCAAAAGTTTTTTGTTCTTGTTTTGTTTTTTTTTTTCCGGCTTATTAATTAGTGAGTAATGAGAGTGTCTGTGGAGAATTGGAGAATTAATTTGTGATTTGTTTCATGTTATTGATGGTAATCTTGATATTAATCAAGAAATTGCATCAGCTTTCTTTTTTAAAATTTTATTTAATTTGTTTATTTATTTTATATATTGCTGGGAACCGAATCTGGATAATTTTGGATCCAGATGTTGCATTTTTATGTGGGCATAAAAACACAGAATTACGGCTCGGTCAGATAAAATATTCATATATGTTTAGGGCATCTCAAATTATTCGAGAATTAGATCTTTTTGGATCCGGGTACTCGGATCCAATTTTTCCAAATATTGACAGCAGTAATATATACAATATATCTAGCGTTGGCCGGTTTCACCGGCAACGACAAAAAATTTCACCCAATCAGAACAAAAACCGTCCTTTCCGTGCCGTTCTTGATGTTCCATCTAAACTTAGCTTTAGTTTTTGAATTATAAGCTGCCATAATTATATCAATAGTCAAAATGACTATTGTAATAATCTTTAAAAATCTCTAGTTCCGGTCCTGTGCACATCAATTTCCTACCACGAGAAGTCAACTTATGCATAGCTAACACCTATCTTTTGTATATACGTAGGGAAAAACAGACAGACAGCAGTGGCGCGTGCATGTAAAGAAATGTAAATAATAATCGTTTGACGATGGTCTTCGCAAAGCATATGTTACACTCGAATGACCGTTGCGGCCCAACGGACATATTACCCCTGACCCCTTTTTCCTAATAGTGCGCGCCCTCCCCTTATGGGCTAGACCGCAACATGACGCGCCACAAGTGCTTTTGTAACGGATTTCTTTTTTTTTTCTTTCACCCGAAAGCTGCGTGATGCGGTGTGATTATTTTCGCATTTTTCAGGAAAAAATGATTCTTTTGTTTTTTTAAATAGCGTCAGTGGTGAAGTGGTGGAATGCTATTTTGGCTTAAAATTAAAATGTATTTTTCCGTAATTTATACGTTTTTAAGTATGCATTAAGATTTTTCGTATATTGTTGACTTGGTTTTTGGTACTAATATAAAATGATTATGAGGTAAAGAAATTATGAAAATATACTATTTTTACTCCTGTTGAATAATTTATATATAATACATATATATATATATATATATATATATATATATATATATATATATATATATATATATATATTCTGTTAAGTTATACTTACTGCACTGAGAAAAATGGATAGTTACCGTAACGATATTTATATTTAAAAAGGTGACACAAACACAAGATATTAAAAATAACAAAATAAGTATATTTAAAAATTAACTATAAATATAATAAAAACAAAAATTTAATACCATCAATTTGTATATAGTATTACAGTCTTAATTCTTAATATAGTATTAAAATATATATGTGAGTAGATTTTAAAAATGTATAAATTTGTGAATACAGTAAACATACTCGTATATTTCAAATAAATATCTACTTATTATTATACAATTTGTTAAATATCTATTTTTCTCAGTGTGTCCATAACACATAACCATGAGTTATAAAATGCGATATATAGAACAAAGACAGGGCTTTTTTTATCATCAAAATTTGTATATAATTAGTCTTCTAGTCTCTAATAAATGGTTCAATATCAATTCAAACATTATTTATATTTTATCTATAATATTTTAAATTAAAATTAATACTTATTTTAAGTTTTTTAACTAATTGTAAGCATTGAAATAATTACACATAAATTTACTCAAACCACGTTTTTTTTTGCGCAGAAAAATTTGTATATTTAAGGTAAAGTATGCGCGCTATAATCAGAGAGTAAGTTTAGACAAACGTTATCACACTTGTCCATCGCATGCAGATAATCACGACGAGACAGTAACCGTCAAGTCAGGTGGTATTTAACTTCAAACGTACAAGAAACATGTCTACACATTTCTACATTAGTATAAATTTTACTTACATTATTTACCAATGAGTAAACGTACATAACCATATTGATTTATTAGAAATTTTACACTGTATTAGTTTGTAATGTATATTTCTAAATGTAGATTTATCATTTTTTTTTTCTGTTGAGTGATGCGGTAATACGTTGCGAGTTTGTCGATAATGCTATCGTATTTATCATAAATGTCATCCTGCGACTTGGTACATTAAAGGTTAATGTAGCTATTTCACACGTTCAAATCAGTAAATTTTTATATTTGATTAGGCATGCCGTTTTACGATCATTTTCACTAAATTTGATTGATTGTATCCGTGAACTTTACACCTCAAAGTGTGTTTGAAAAATTTTTAAACTAACATTTTTTTGATTAGATATAATTTTGTTAATTTATTTATTTGTTTGAAGAAATAATAAATAAATTGTGTTATTTTTGTCATTATATTATATATATATATACACAAATACTAAAACTGAACATTATTTATTTCCTCATTATTAAACTGAGAAATAAAAATCTACTACAAATAAATCTAAACAAGACAAATATCATTATTATAAACCGGAAATTTATTTACCGTTTTCTTTCATCAAAAAAAAAAAGAAAAACCGACATAAATGTAACAATTTTATTTTTGACGAAACCTAGAAAGATATGAATGAGTTCTAGATTGGCGACTTCAATACTCGCACAGGATGGGCGATTCTGTTTTTGTCTGGTTTTGAAGTGTTGGCTGCTGGTGCAAAAGCAGACTGAAGCGAATGACGTGCCGCATTAAATGAGATGCTGACTCATTAGTTTTGATAAATAGAGTCCGAAAGGAAAAATCATTTTTACAGCGGAAGGAGGTGAAATACGAAGAACTAGATAATCATTCAGTAATATTATGACTCATAATTTGCGTTTTGCCTCTTTGTGTCTTTATTCTAATTATCTGTATTTAGTGTATTAGAAAATTCAATGCTAAGATTCTGAGAAGTATTTGCTTAAAGCTATATTAGTTTTTGTTCATATATAAAAAAAAGTTATTTATGTTGGGTTATTACTTAATAATGAACTATATATGAAAATACATACATACATCTACAATCACGCCTTCTATCCAAAATGGTGTGGCACAAACTTTTTCTACTATACCGAGATTAGTTTTCTCCAAAAATTCCCATCCAGCAAGCAACTCTAGCTTCATTCACATTCATGATACTTCTTATACATGTTCTTCTATTCCTAATACTTGAAAACTTTCACTCACGCAAAATACTCTTAATCATACTACTCCATCTACATACACTAATCTATGAAAATAATAATATAATTTTAGTTAAACTATAATAAACATAAATGTTAATGAAAAGTTGATGTTTATTTGTTTTTTACCGTATATTTTTATTGCTACTGAATTATATTTACAATAAAACTAATATTTATTTTCGATACGGAATATAGAAAAATTATGGAAAATAGATTATAAAAAGAGAGAAAATGTCGACATTAGATAGAACAGAGATAATTAGACTACGATGCAGTCCAAAATGCAATAAACCTTACTTTATTTTCTGTTAAAATTTGTTAAAGTTTACACTTTGAGAGTTGACAGTAAAATTAGCTTGCTTTTCATTTATGTTACGCATTTATTACATTCAACACGTTGAGTACCACGTAAGTTAACAGGTATTTTACATCTAATGAGAACGTAGGAACAACGTGAGACAACATTTGCCTCTCAACTTATATAGTAAAACATATTAGTTTCAACAATTGGATTTTTTGTCACTATTTGGACACTCAATTAATGAATCAACCTGCATGATTAAAAGTAAAATAAATGTAAATAAAAATGTAATGTACAAAAACGTAAAAATGGTATATAAAATAATATCTTTATTTGCCTTTGTATTAAAAAGTTTTGCATGTAGTTTAGTGAGCAATAACGATTATGTTCACATGCGAAGTTATCAATTGGTATACTTGAGTATTTGCTTGTAATATATGAGTGTGCAAAAGAAGTCATAAATTTTACGTAACTGTTTTACGAGCTACCTAAACGTCGTCGGTTGATATTGTTGTCAGTTCAACCAATCATAATACACACACACACACCTACTTTACCTTGTCCTTTGCTAAGGATTTTTACAGGCACGGAATAAGGAGTTAGTTAAACCATCGTCATATTAGTCGTCTTAACAGGCTATTTGTTCATTAGATTTATTAAATGTGTATACAATTATATGTAAAAATATGTAAATAAATTTATTTTTAACAGGTTAATTGATTCTATATATTAATAATATAATATATAAAAGTAAATTAAATTTTTTTTAGCTCAATTTCATTTTAATGAATAATATTATATCAAAATAAAAAACTTTAGGATTAAGTTCTGTATATATTTTATTTATATATATATATATATCGAAGTTTCGATATACTCTACGCATATCTTCATCAAGAATAAATAATATAAATGACATTTATATTATTTTTATATTATTCATTCCTGGTTTTTACAAACTAATTCAAAACCAAAAGCATTACAACTAAAACAGAACACTAATTTCAAGATAAGTAGAGTAGTCTGAATAAGTCTTAAATATTACCAGAATAATTTATATTCTTTTTATTTTTGTTTATATAGAAAATGAAAAAAATAATTTTTTAAATCGCATAAGTATTTAAAATAAATATAGAAAGATTTCTTACGGAATTTAAGAATTTTTTTAATGAAAATGTTTATGCATACGGGCATTAGTATAAAATTGTATCTAAAACATGAAAAAATTAAAAATATTTAAAATGAGACATAACTATTTGAAAGACAACTCTGTATTTATATATATATATATATATACCGGGTGTCTACTTTTTTTTTGTTACATAGGGAATACAATGCTAAAATTTTCATTTGGTGATAAATTTTCCCCTAATTATTATAGAACAAAAGTACAAATACAAAAGTTGTTTAGAATTCAAAAATGCATCAAATGATGCCAAATTTATCAATATAGGATGTTCCGATCAAGAATTAGAAGCAAATTAAAATTTCCATTTTTGCGCTCTTTACATCAAAGTGCCATGGAAATTAAACAAATAATTTCATTTCTTCTGGAGTTTGAGTTTGACAGATCGTATTTATTTTATTGTTACGTTCTGTATTATTATTATTATTATTATTATTATTATTATTATTATTGAAAATAATGAATAAACTTAATGTAAATGAAAAGCTATTAAGTATAAAAAGTATTAAGTATTTATTATTTATTACAATGAAAGGGTATTTTACTCGGCTGTACACTACGTACTAGCTGTGGTTTTAAATTGTGAATGTCTCCATTATAATTTTAAGTAATTGTTTAATTTATTTATTAACTTCAAGTTATAAAAACAATACATTTGAATTAGATGACTGGCATTATGCCTAATATATTTATTATAATAATTTAAACTTATCCCTGAGGATGCTGTAAGTTGTGCAGTGAAACGTCGGATAAGAGTTTAATAAATAGTAAATAGCTGAACTCCGTAAAACTTTCTTTATTTATTACAATATTCAATATACCTATAAAACAGAAAAATTCATGAATACAAGATATAGGAGAACAAAAACGAAACTAACAATTTAAATTAAATGTTCAAATAAATCGCCATTAACTGCCAAACAATAACCTAATCTGTTATAAAATTCGTGACGTACAGAGCTTAATTGTGTTTGTGTTATATTATTGCACTCTTCAACAATGGCATTTTTCAAATCAACAAGATTTTTGATATGTCGTTTATAAATTTTCTCCTTCAAATATGGCCATAAAAAGAAATCGCACGGTGCTAAATCGGGCGATCTAGCTGGCCAATTAATTGGACCACCTCTACCAATCCATGAATTTGGAAAACATTGATCCAAATATAATTTAATGTTGCAGCTGTAATGTGCCGGACATCCGTTTTGTTGATACCAGACAACATTATCTTGAGTTGCACACTCTTCTAACTGCGGACCAATATGATTTTGCAACATATCCAAATATTTTTCGTTGTTTAAATTATTTTCAATAAAAAATGGCCCAATTATACACCTGCCAAAAATTCCAGCCCATACATTAACTTTTTCTGGATATTGGGTACGTGTTGCTACCATTAAATGAGGATTTGTTTGGCTCCATATTCTAAAGTTTTGTGTATTAGGTTCGCCGTGTAAAGTAAACGTAGACTCGTCAGTAAAACAAATAGATTTCAAGAAGTTTCTGTCTAAATTGGATTTTTCCATAATAATGTTACTAAATTCGCTTCTAGCCATTTTATCCGCTTCAAATATCTCTTGGTGCGTGGAATATTTATAAGAATGATATTTTTCATTTTTTAGTACCTTATGTATTGTTGAAGGATGCAAATTTAATTCAGCACCAAGTTGACGCACACTAACATTTGGGTTTTCCGTTACACACAAAAGTATATTCAATGTATTTTCTTTAATTGCATTTTGATTTAAATTCTCCTCCTGATCTTCTGCGTTGATTTTTCTACAATTTTTACAACGTTTTAACACACTTCCAGTTTCTTCGAATTGTTTAATTATCCTACGAATAGTCATAGCGGAAGGTATGGGACGGTTTTCAAAGAAAGCGCTGAATAAATCTCTTACTCGTCGTATCGAATTTCCAGTAAAATACCATTTTACGCACTGAACTTTTTCATTTACCTTAAGTTTATTCATTATTTTCAATAATAATGATAATAATACAGAACGTAACAATAAAATAAATACGATCTGTCAAACTCAAACTCCAGAAGAAATGAAATTATTTGTTTAATTTCCATGGCACTTTGATGTAAAGAGCGCAAAAATGGAAATTTTAATTTGCTTCTAATTCTTGATCGGAACATCCTATATTGATAAATTTGGCATCATTTGATGCATTTTTGAATTCTAAACAACTTTTGTATTTGTACTTTTGTTCTATAATAATTAGGGGAAAATTTATCACCAAATGAAAATTTTAGCATTGTATTCCCTATGTAACAAAAAAAAAGTAGACACCCGGTATATATATATATATATATATATATATATATTAAGAACAGTAATGATATTACTGCAATAAAACTATATTACGACACATAGTTGACAATTTTTGTTCTCCTAATTACGGTACTGAAAAATCTGTGTTAAAAACCCACACGCAAAAGATACAGGTCCCCCCGTTTCAATGATGAAACTAAAACAAGATTGAAATCAAAGGAACCATTGCTTCCTAATGGCTCATTATTGGTTTACCGCTTCGTTAAAATAACGGTTCGTTATCGGGTAGCCGTACAGTGTTAACTGCCCACGCGTTTAATCGCTAACTGATAACAATTTTTTATGTAACTTAACGATTTTTCCTCGTGAAACACTGATTTTATTTAGGTAAGTAATTTTTATTGACGATCTATGGAAATGCTACGATGTTTAGTTTTCGATCAATGCGCGATGCTGTTGGTACTCTAGATTTTTATCGGGAAAGATTTCGGCATTATCTAGATATTATCTGACAAAAATAAGCATTTTGAATATGTATGTGTAATCTAAAGTGTTTTGAATGTGTCATTGCTATTCTACTGTTTATCGTAAATTTTACTCATAAAATTTCATGAAGCGGTGATGTTTTTATTAATATTTTAATTTTGTTTACAAATCTCTGCTACAGTTATAAGGAAGATATTAAATGCATATTATGCAAATTTAATGAACCACTGTCACACTGACAACTTCATTTGTAATAAACATATTTTACATATTTTTTTTAAATGTTATTACTGCAAAGTTTGTGTAAAATGTTACTGTAATAATGTGGCAATTGCAAATTAAACTTTACTAACTTATTAATCATCAGATTTTATTTCTTGTAAGTCTTATGTAAAAAAAAATATTGAACGTACCATTTTTTACATATTTTAATATTTTATGTTGTCTATAAATTCAAAGAAATAAAATAAAAAAAACTTTAGGATTAAGTTATATACACATATTATTTACAAATCGACGTTTCAATATACTCTACGTAGAATATATCGAAACGGCGATTTTTAAATGAAATATATACAGCACTTAATCCTAAAGTTTTTTTTTTATTTTTTTATTTTAATATAATGAGTTCTGAAAGATTTTTTTTTACTATGTCAAACAAATAATTTGAATTACATATTTTTATTAAAATATTTAAGACATTGAATATCAAATGATTATAAAAAGCAGGTATTTAAAAATACAAAACAATTAATAATTATACTGAAAAATTCTTGTAATTTTCATTTCAACGAACAAACATTGTAGATTAAATTTGCTAACTAAATTACTATTCAGTTAATGTATGCAATAGTTTTTATTCTAACATATAAAAATATTTTATACACATATATTTTTTGTCTCCACAGAAATAAATTTATTGTCTAGACAAGAAAAAATTGCCAACTCATCTTAAGCAATAGAAAAAAAAAAATAACCAAAAAGCTATTATATCATTAAATAATAAATTTATAATACACAGTTTTGTTTTTGTTCATAAAATTAATAAATAATACATTACATATTTTAATATGGTTGTTAAGAACAAGTAGCTTATAAACACAAACCAAATTGCACGGATTGTTACACGTATTTACTAAGAAAATTATTGATTCTAAGATAAGTTTTTTTGCCTGCTAGCATCCATAGAGGAGCGGCCAGTAGCTAGGCTAATGATTGCTTCTTTGCATTCTTTTAGAAAAAATCTTACGGTAAACTTTAATTGAATATGTTACAAAAAATTGTGTATAATTATTGTTTTCAACCTTTTTGGGTATTAATAGATTATAGTTTGTTTTTTTTTTTAGTTTGATTATTTTTACTATTTTTTTTAGTAAAATGATTTTATGATAATATGTAAATATTTTATGGTTAGTTTTTGTATTATAAAGTTTTATAAAACAATTATTTTATGACTTTTAAAAAACTGTACTTTATTGTACTATTATTTGTACAAATAATAGCTGTCTATGGTAAAAGTGAAAAAAAAAATTATTATTTTAGATGTGTTTTAGTTAAAATCATTGTAATGTTATTTTTTAAATTTAATTTTTATTTTTATTTTTTAATGTAAATAATTATTTTACATCGAGTACTTTTTACTTTTTAGTAAGTTTTTACTCGGAAAGTTGGCGACAATAAAATTTAGTAAAATTATATACTTTATGTGGATAGAAAAAAAACTTTTGTGAAAATTTGAGTAATTAGGGATAAATAATATAGCCATAATAATTTTTTTTAAATTGTAGTAATTTTTTCTCTTAAAGTTGGCAACACTGTATTAAAATTATAGGTATAATTTATGTGTACGCTAGGAGAATCTTTCGTGAAAATTTTAATTAAATCGAATAAATAATATAGCCATAATGAATTTTTCAAAACTTTAGTAATTATTATAGACACTATACTGAAAACTGTATCACTTTTTCCTTGCAGTCAAAGTGGTAAAAATTACAATAATGTAACAGTCATGGATATTTGATATTTAATATTTTCGGAAGTTAGTACGTTGACATATCCATGACTGCCTAGTGCATTGAACTTTGTCAGTTTGTCAGCATTTTTAGTCATCGTTCAAAGTTCGATTGCATTTGATTTTTGTTTGAGCTGCATTTTTATGAATTCACTTTAGTCGAAAACTAAATTATTTTAATTCAGTTACGGATAGATATTCAGAAGAACAACATTTAATTAAGTTACGTATAGACTTTTATCACCTTTACACAAAATTAATAAACTAACATATTATTATATATCTAATATATAAAATTCTTGTGTCACAGTTTTAGTGTTTATACTCCTCCGAAACGGCTTGTCCGATTTTGATGAAATTTTATATGTATATTCAGTAGGTATGAGAATAGGTTTATAACTAATTTTTATATCCCTAAGTGTTAAGGGTGGCTCACCCTAAAAAAATTTTTTTTATTTTTTGGCCAATTTTTTTTGGTTATTTTTTTATGGTGTGCCATTAAAAAATACATTTAATCCTAAATTTTTACCCTCCTAAAACCAACCCCTACTTTTGAATAGCATTTTATATTTTTTAACCCCGGTCGATAGCTGATCAATGGGGTTCCGTTTAGCCAAACTCAATAAAATAAAAATAAATAAATAAATAAATTTGTAACTTTGGGAAGTTGTTGAGTACACTCCCGCAAAGGATTCTAGGGCCCTGGGGGGGGGGGGGGGGTTCAGGAAAAATATAGAAAAGTGTGAAAGAAATTGATTTCAAATAAATTGAAAATAATTATAATATGAGAAATGTAATTGATTTTTTTTTTGTAATACAAAAAAAATTATAAAAAATTTAATATACACATTTAAATGAAGGCAAGACAACGTTTGCCGAGCCAGCTAGTTATTATACAGGGTGTAACAGAATAACTATTCCTAATTTTCAGAAATGAACAACATTTAATTAAGTTAGGTATAGCATTCAGAAGAACAACATTAAATTGTAAGCTACAGATACAGTTCATATATTGTTATAATTTTTAGTTATTTTGTAATACACTTTGTTAATTAATTTTATTCATTATTTAATAAAAAAGTCTTTTAAATTGTTATCGTTTAATTTTTATTAAAAACTTTAAGAAATCGACCACGTTTGTTGAAATCTATATTTTCGCTCGGCCATGCCGAAATCGTTTTAGTAAAACTTATAGGTCGTTACAATAATATACATTTTATGTTATACTAAAATTGAAAATCTAATTTTGAAACATCATTACTGTTTATGAATAAAAAATAATAATAAATACACCCATCTTACGTATTAAAATGCAAAAATTTTCATATTTAACTGGCTTCAACATTTACGACTTTTATCTGAAAAATTTATATCATTGCCATATTCCAATTCACCAGAAATATCCGGCGAAATTATTAACATAAAATTAGCTAGTCATTCACATATGGCATCTAAAAGCCAAACTCCATCACAAATAGCCGTAATAAACAAACAATATTCTTTAATTTAAAGTCGGATTTTTATGCGTTCAATAATATGGGAAGAGATATAAAAATACAATAAAGTTTTTCGGGGCTTGTCCGCATTCTCATCGGAGCACAGACCGATACTAAAGTTCTTACGTTGGTATCTGCAGCTTTTTTTGTCATTAATGTACTCGGTGACATATTTAGGATCAAGCAGGCTGTAAAAAACAAAACTGATCTTTCGTTTCGTCGAACATAAAAATCATAATGTTCGTATAAAATACTGACTTTTACTAACGTTATTATTTTAAGACAATTTTTTTACGTTAAATTTTTAGTTAGCTTATTTTATCAAATATATTTTATGACTTTTTTTCTAAATGACTTTGTCGGTATTAACAAAGTTTTATTCTAATTACAAAACAAATTAAAATAGACTATATTAATTATTTGTTCTTAAAACAATTATAATTTATTATCCGTTTTATGGTTCTTTTGTTTAAAAACTAAATAACTATTTGTGTTTTATGTTTATAGAAATATAAAAAAATCATATTGCTTTTTTGATAAAGTAGAACTTAGAAAAAAATATTTTGTAAATATGATAACAAAACAAACTTTGTTAAATCTTTTTCTTTTTACATAAATATGTGTCTTATAAATTTGATTTTTCTGCCACTATTAAATAAAATATTTATTAAGTATGTATTTCTTGATTATTAATGGTATTTATTAATCACGCCAGTAAGTTTTGAATTATTTCTTAAAAATTATGGTGGTATTCTGAAAAGTGATGTAGCGTAACAGCATGTCTTAGTAAATGTAATTTTTCATTTGATAGAAAGAAACAAAACAATCTATTACGTTACATCACTGTTCAGAATACCATCATAAATCTACCCAATTTTGTAAATTTATCGAAGTTATAAACCGAACCGACACTTTTTTTTAATCGGTACAAATTTAACTAGCGGTTTGCAGCTTTACATATTTAACAATTTGTGATTCATTACAAAATTGCATTTGAAATATTTGATGAGTTGCTATGCTGATATAATATACCTACTTTTCATATCATAATTATTTTTGCTATTTATTCCGGACAATAAAATGCAATTTTTTTATTCAATGTATGTAAGGATTATTACATTTTTATTTTTTGCTAACATAAATAAATTTAAGATATTGACCAAATAATTGTTGCTGCTTATTTATGCCAAATAAAATTTAATATATTTACAAAATTTTGAGATAGACAATTTCATTAAATAAAGGTATTAAATTAGCTTTTAACTGTTTTTTTTTTTAATATCTTTAGATAAACAAACAATAAATTATTCATTCAGTTAAACTGAACATCATTATAAATTCATTATAACGAAATCATATCAGAGCAAGCAAAAGTTGTTGCTCTTAATTTCCAAGTTCATTCATAATAAACTTGCTTCCTTTTATGGCGTCAAAGCATTCGTAGAAGGTGTATACTGGTAAAGAAATGCTTTACTTATATTCATAATGCAAATTACTTTTTTTTTATACATTGCCATTCTAAGGAAATGGTTCTTCTGAAATAATAACGTCAAATCGTAAGTGCTTTGGAAAAACAACTGACAGATTTCCGGCAAAAATCCGCCATTTGAACATCCTTCTTTATTGTTCGATGAAGAGAGAGAAAAAACAGTTAGTTGCTTTATCTTAATTTGAATATAGTCAGTTGCAACATTAGCCTAATCAAATTTAGTTTTTCAAAATAGTAAAAAAGTAGTCGCATTCATGGAGCAATAAACAGATAAAGACCGGTGATTGATTGCCAACTAACAGAAGTTTTATCGGGATTTAAAAATTAATTACGTTTCAATCAAATGTATCGTCCTACATGGTACAAGCACGACAATTACATTGCACAGAAATATCAATCAGAAAACTAGCCTTTCAATCTTCAGACGGTGAGGATCTGTGCGCGCCCAGAACTCTCTGCTGATTGACTCGCGTCGATTACGGATAATCTATTTCGTGGAGATAACCATCGTTAATAATTACGCCATTAACGGGATTTTTTTCGGGGCCCCGCTAAAAATGAGCACTATTTATTTCAATTAATTAACCGTCTGACACACACACACACGACATTCGTACGTACGATGCGCGCATGCGTGATGCGATTTACTCGCTTCATTGCTAAATCAAATTACTCGAGCCGAGCCAATACGGAGAAGATTATGGTTTGTGACATTCGTGGAACGTTTTGCACGATTTCAAAACTAAATCGGATGCATGCCAAGCATTATTTCTTCGGAAATGTAACGGAAAATTTAATATCATTTTCTTTCTCTTGTACAATCTTATTATATCCGTCTTTGTTTGCTGCTATACTGATTTGTAATCATTGCTTATACCATATGGACCACCCTGATGCTATAAGTAAAGAATTTATATATTTATTTATGCAGCAATTTATTTGACAATAACTATATTGTTATTATTAATCTAGTATTTAATGTTCTTGAATTATAATTAACATTTTTACATATTCGAAAACAAACAATGTTTTTGTTTATTATGTAGCAACCAATAACTGATTTTTATGTTTTTGATAACTAAGGAACATTTATTATTATTAGTTTTATTAATAATTCAAATACAATTTATATACCGAGCTGGGCAAAAATTTGAATTTTACTTAATGTAATTTATAAAACTATTTACTGCATAAAGTTTCTAAATGCGCTAAATTTAATTCTTGTTGTAAGTTAACAAAAAATTGCATGATTGTGATTTTTAGAAATTATTAATAATTTTTAAAAACAGAAAATAATTACAGATATAAATTTTATAATTCTCAATATTCATGCAAAATTTCGTGTTAATACAAGATAAAATAATACTCCTAAGATTTAAGTTCTAATTTTTTATTCAACTCTTTATAACTTTATTGAATTTGTCATTTTTACGTTGCTTTTCAAGATATATAGGCCCTTTTATTTTTTATTTTAATATAAATTTTTACTTCTATCTATTACCAAATATGAATAGTATTTTTATATTTAATATTTTTTTTATATATTTAATATTATAAAATTTAAATAAACTAATTAAAATTACTTATTAATTTACTTAATTACTTAAATTAATTTACTAGTTTTTAAAAGCTCAATTTATAAAATAATTATGTAGTACAAGTCAATCCGGTGTTGAAAATAGGCAACTGTGCATTTTAAGTAAGATGTGATTTTCTTTTATTTTGTTGGAAGATTGGTGAAGGGGGTGGTGGTGTTGTTATTTGACCGCTATATTTAAAATAAAGTGCAATTTGTTTTTGTTTACTTTGTTGATTGTACTATAATAAGAAGTTTTTCTGAAAAAAAAGGTAGTTCATATATATATATATATATATATATATATATATATATATATATATATATATATATATATCTTTCATATAAAAATCAACTTGTATTCTCGCTTGCGAATTGTGAGTGTTTACTTGTCTTGATTAAAAATACGTATGAATACTTTACATTGATTGAAAATTGTTGGCTTCTCGTCTTGACTCGATAGCTCAGTTGGCAGAGCATTAGGCTAGCGACCTATATGTCCTGGGTTCGAGTCCCAGTCGAGGCAGTTGACAATTTTTAATTTAATTTTCTAATTAAATTCGATGTGTAATTATTCAACTATTAAATATATATATATATATATATATATATTTATGTCTTTCACGTAAATTATTTTATTTTAAGTAGATTAAAATCACTAATAATCAGTTTTTTCCTATTTGCCCTAATCTAAATGTATTAAATTTTTAATTAAAACAAAATTAAAGATAATGCATTTTGAAAATAATCAATACTGTTTTAAGCAAAGAGCAGAGTACGCTTCAGTGACACATGCAGAAAAAGCGGTTGCATCGTACGAACCAAAACCTAATTGTTTAACAGATCGGGGCACAACTCCACATCTTACAAGTCCAATACCTCTCTACCTACATACACAACATCCATACAAACAGCAATGGACCGCCGCGATCCCGCAACGACTACCTCATATAAGCAGTTAGTTAAGATAGAGCGGCACGATAAAATCATGTAATAAACCTGTTAATTGCTCCACGGCCAATCAGGCTGCCTTATTGGTTCGTACTGGCTCTTATAATAAGACCACATCCGGCCAGATCAATTCTCCATCGTTGGACCACACTTTCCAACCCGGTTAATTGCGCTGGCCGATTGTGCGTGCAATAAATAGATAAGACCCCGTAAAATATAACTCGGGCTCTCATCGGTCAGTTCGTTTGGAAATGCTTTAAACTTAAAGAAGGAGCTAAGAAGTCCTTTCTGGTGATGATTACTACTGTTCGGTATCTGATCTTCGAGAGTTTCTCTGCCTTCTTCTCCATATGTGTATTATGGTACGCACACACACACACACACACACACTGCACGGTGGAATTGCGTTTGAGAGGGAGAGTGGATTGTGCTGTGTCATCTATCTTTGTCATTCATTGTGGCAGTCAGATCTTAGTTTATGGCAAAGATCTTGGAGGAGGAATGGTAAACAAGAAGCTCTTGAAAAGCCATTATTGTTATTACTTACATGCAGTTGTTTCTTATTTGATTTTATAATATATTATCAATAGCAAAACAATAGTTTTCAAACGCTAAATTTGGTATATATTTCGCAAAAATACTTTATCTCATGTCCTGTAATTTTATTATTAGATTTTTTAAGCAAACAACATTAATTATTTCAAATTGCAGTCGAATTTTTTAATATTGAGTTGAGATTTAAGATATATTTTTTATATTAGGTAGTAAAAATGTAATTCACAAATATTGAAACCTGTAGGAAGATTCAAGAAACGTGGCAAAGAACCATATAAAACAAACTGACAAAAGGCAAACATAGCAGAAGAATTGAACGACAGAAAAAACAGAACTCGATGGACACTTTTTACTGAAGCCTTATGCTTTTTGGAGGAATAACAAGAATTATTATTAATTATTTGACAAATACATTTGTTTAATCTAATAATATGCTAAAATGTGCCTGTCAATACAAATAATATAGTTACTAAATTTTGAATTTTCATTAAGCTTCAAAATACTAGTTTCAATGTTTTTTTGTTATACAGATTGGTTCACTTAAGAAACATAAGTTTTTATTAAATCTTAAAAAAAAGCAAGTAATAAATTAAACCGTTGAAATAAAATTTTATTTCTTTTTTTTATAAATATCAAAATAAAAATAAACCAGCAATTTTTTTAAAAAGGTTAAAACAAATGAAGATTTAATTATACTACTATTCAATATAAACTTTTGAAACTTTTCAAAACTGTTACATAACTATAATAGAATCAAAATTTTCAGTATATCATAAATGTGGATGAAGTAAAAGTTACTTGTCTGAATATAAATGTTTAACGGAAAATAATTTCGGCTTAGTGAAAAGACTGTGTACCACGCTCTTCTGAGTACATGGTGTGATTGTGTATGTATATAGTATGTATCTTCATCAAAAATTAAATACTCTATATAATTTTAATTAAAATGTTAACATAAAAAATGCAGTAAAATAAAAAAAGCTGTAGGGTCAAGTTCTGTAAAAATTTTAATCAAAATTTAACGTTTTGATATACTCCACGTATATCATCAGGAAAATATATACAAATGACATAAATAATAAACAAACAAAACATAGAAACAAATTACAAAATTATACAGAACTTAATCTTATAGATTTTTTAATTTAAAACAAATTTGTAATGCAAACACTTAAATTCTGATTACAAATCCAATAAGTAGCAACAATAACAAAATATACAAATATATATATATATATAACAGAATTAAAAAACTGTAATAAAAAAGATTTATTTGCGTGTTATTGTACATATTGGAGGAGTTCCTTCTAGTAAAAAAAAACGCTTTAAACACGACAGAGAATGATATAAATTTCGAACGAAACACTTAATTAAGATTATAAGTTCATTTGTTTTGATTTTTGTTGTTCTGATTGGCCGCATGTTCATCGCATCACTTTGAAATCACAGTGTCCGAAACGGCCTTGCACCTGACTTACCAATTGCAACTTTGTAATTGCAGATAAATGATCTATTTATTTTCGTTTTCTTTGCCAACTTCTTCATCATTACTGCCTTACGCATCGCGTTCGTTTTATACGCCATTCGTTTGTCTCGCATGCGCAAACAAAATATACTGTATTCATTAAGTTGCTTTTATGAACGGGCTTTGGTTAATTGTGCATTAAAAGATGGCAACAACATCGCGAATTAGCGCAAATTATATTAAAAAAAAAAACAATGAAATAAAATCGTTTAAATGAACGGAAATCGGCGCTTTATATATCAACCTGGGATGGAATAAAAGTTATTGCGTTTAAGGAACGTTTTCATTAAGATTACTCAATATTTTTTACTGAATGATTTTATTATCTTTTGTTGGAATACTGAAGATTTCTGTGCAATAGTTTTAATGTTGCCTACTCATTATAATTATCTAAAGAAACTTAGTTTTAACTTTATTTCTCATATAATTGTTCAAAAATTTGCTATAAAATGAGAAGTTGTAGAAATAAATACATAGTTTAATTATGAAATAAAATTAGCGTTTAAATTTAAATTAGTTTAAACAATTTATATATTATTTTTGTATTAGTCTTATATTTATGAATATTTTTGTCAAAGATTTATAATAACATTCATGTAAACTTAGGTTTATTTGCATAAAACATTATTAATGTTGTTAACTGTTCGATTAGATTTATTAACTTTTTTTTCAAAAATTAGGTTGGTCTGTCATTTGATAACCTATTAACATTGTTAACTGACATTTTATGTGATTGATCTTATAATGGGTTTTGAATTACTCAGACACAGAAGATATCAGTCAAATACTACAACATATTTTTATATAATTTTTTGGAAACAAAACATAGAAGTTTGACAAATATAAATAATATATATATATATATATATATATACTATTCTACAATTACTGTTAGTAACTGGTTAAGATTACTTGGCATGTATTTTTATTTATTTTTCGTTTAGTTTCGTGTAGAATACTTCAAGACAAAATCGTATATGGCACTCGGAATAGAAAGCTTTTTTTGTGTTTCGCCCAGATTGCTTATCAGGGTAAATATCTGAGCCCAACACAATAAACATTGCATTTTATTCTTCGTAATATAATATAATATTATTAAAAATATGGTATCATACAATAGCTGTGTTTTTTTTACATTCTACTCACATCAGATCAGTAAATCTTTTAAATGAGCTGAGCTAAACTGAGTTTTGCTGAGTGAGTTGTATTGATAAATAAAACAGTTTATTTGAAAGTGACGTTTAAAATCTAAGTTCCACATATGATATAATCTAAAATATTGGATGAATTTGGGTTGTTTGCGTTGATAATTAATTGCAACTCGCCGGATATCTATTATTTGATTTCAAAATAAAATATTCAAATATAAATGTCAACGTATCAAACACGTTATCAAATCTTAAACTAGGAAAATTTGAATTGCGCATGTGCGCTCACTTGCTTCTCAGCTAAGCACTAGCTAAATATCAAACTCAGTATCGGTAAGGGGGGAAGCAATTCACTCACTTCGAACTCAGTTACGAGACGATAAATAAAACAGCTATTATTTCAATGTTACTGATATTTGCTGATCTGAGCTGAGTTTTTCGGTAAGAAAAAACAACACAGCTATTGTACCTATAGTTGCATAATTTACTTCGATAGCTAACTATTAAAAATATATCATATTTCAAACGTGTCCCTATAGTGACAAAAATTGTAGAATAAGTATTCATATGTATACGAAACAAAGATATAATATATACTCGTATATACAAAGCTGAATGTGAAATAAAATAGAGTGTAAAAACAACGAAGGTAGCCGAAGTCTAAGAACGGAATGTCTTTCGGCGCCGTAACTCGACATTTGATAGCAATATAATCGTGGGAAATGTTCGTAAAAATAACTTCAAAAATCGTCGTCGTAAACGGTGTCCAAGCGAGCAATAAAGTCCGGCCAAAGAAAACGAAGAACACCACCTCTCAAACCCATACACACAGATTACGAACGCAACTTTAGCTTCGTTAAACAGAACAACGGACTCGGGGAGATCCGTATAAAGTTTATTGCGAAATATATAAACTGCCAGTGCAACCGAGATTGTGGTGTATGTATTTGTATTTGTGTTTTGTATATAATATGAGTGTGTGTATCCACAGCTTACTTTGATATCGCGGTATTTATCGTCCCCGCCTACTAGCCTATCATTATACCCTTTTATTGTTATTGCGTGACGAACTTAATTAAAATGCGTTCATTTATTTCATTAGTAATTGGTTTTCGGATTTCTTTACCGTTTTAACGGCAACCAACCGCAAGCTGCCGTTTCACATTTTTGCCTTAATTTTTTTTTAATTTTTTTTCCATTTTTTATTATTGTTACTTTATACATTATTATAAATATTTTTATTGTTAAAGAAATTTTGTATTTAGGAAAAATAAACTTGAAATTAATTACATTAATTGTTAATTGTTTCAAATTAAGTTAAACAATTGTATAATTAGTATTTTTTTTAAAAGAATGTAATTACTATTAATTAAATTTTAAGTTTAGTATTTGAATTATAGATATTTATAGCTATTTTTCGAATTTTATAAATAAATTTAAAAAAAAAAGAAAACTATTTGGTTGGAGCTAGCTAAAACTGTTGGTTTTTATATCCTTAACTTAAAATTTGTTTTACTTTAATAATTAGCTAATGAAATTCGTATTACTAATTGAAATTATTCACTATTTTAATAAAATATTTATAAAATAAATCATACTGTAAAACAAATCAACAAGTAAAGTCATATCATGTTTACGATTTAGGTATTATAAAAATCTGTTAATTTATTTGAAGGCTTTAATATTTATATAATTAATCGGCTTTAATTAATTAATTTAAATAGTTCTTGAATTACATCAAATGCATGTAAAGCAACTTATACTTGTTTTATAAATATTAATACAACATAATTAAAGAAGTTTGTGCTTCTATAAACACGTTTTAGAGTAAATACTTTAATATTAAGCGCAATAAATTAATTTAAAAGTGAATAAAACCAAGTATTCTATATGTGTCAACTGACTCTCTAGTTAAAATAAAGCGCTGATAAAAATTCTTAATTTAATGTGTCCGGGTGCCACCATCGCTATAAAATGATGCAGTTTAATCATAGAATTATACAAACTTTTAACTTTAATGGCTTTATTTAGCAGCGTAGTGAAACTAAAGTTAAATGAAAAAAAATTGTAGTTTTAAAATTGTTAGTTAGTTAAATACGTGAACGATAAATTTGAATTGAATTTATTTGTTAATCGACTATTTTTATTACTTAAATTAACTACATTTTAGTTAAACATATTTTTAACGACCGTCATATCACATATGATATGGGAGGTATGGTAATCATACTAAATTTAACATATCGAGATTTTTACAGTTAGCACAAATTAAGTTTATAGTAACACGAATCTGTCTGTGGACACGTGCAGATCAAATTCGGTTAAACGGATTGTTATAACATTTCATATTGAAGCTTTAGAGGTGAATATATCAATTTGATCAACTTTTGGTAAAGATCTGCCAACCGAAAATGGTAATTTACTCATGTCACTTTTATATGTTTTACGAATATTTTGCAACAAAAAAATTATTTAACAAAAGTTGCTAAACAAATTATAACTATATTAACTGTTATTAAATTTGGAATATTTTTCCATACGGCTAAGTAATTTTTTTTATAATTTTTTATATGATATATAATTCTGTAAATTGGTGACATATTTTTATCAAGATAGTTATGTTTTTAGTTACTATGACTACAGTAGTTGTTGTTATACAAATTTTTCCATTTCATAAATGTATTTAATACAATGACGGTCGGTTTTATTATAAAATGATATTTCGAACATAATGTAAATTAAATTAATGATACAATTATTGTACAAGTAAAACTTTAATAACTTAGGCCCGATTACACAGAGCATTACGAGTTGTAATGCTTTATAACTTAACTCTTTCGTTAACTTACCAACTGACTAACTAGTGAGGCAATTCGAGGACAGTTGATAATGCTTAGTTAAATTGTTGATTAAATTAACAGTGCTTTGTTGCAACCGGACCTTAGAGAAAAACACGGAAAATAGGTTGCTTAAAACGATATTTTAAGCTGACTAATCAAAAATTTAATTGTGTAGTTACCTGTTGATAAACTTAGCAATATAGAAAAAAAAAAATTTCAGAACTTATTATATTAAAATAAAAAAGCTTTAGTATTAAGTTCCGTATATATTTTATTGCAATATCGACGTTTCGATATATTCTACGTTACATCTTCATTTTTTTTCCGATATTTTTTCATATATTTAAATAAAATATATGCAGAACTTAATCCTAAAGCTTTTTTATTTTAAACTTAACAATGTTATATGTATCTAATTCTGAAAATTTAACTGATCATAAAATTTTAGTATAAGTTTTCTGGATATAGTATTCTAGGATAAAATATATATATATTTTAATCAATTCTTAAACATTTAAATTTATAAATTTATTATTACTTTGAATTGAATTTCTTTCAAACTAACTAATAAACTGATTGTTAAGAATCAAATCATGAAATATCGTATTACAGATACTCGACGTATTTTAAATTTATTTCGAATATATATTTCTGGAATAACATATGCAGTATCCAATAAGTGTCTATCCATTTAAGTAACGATTATAGAGTCCAGAGAAATATAGTAAAGTGGACATATAATTCAAAATCAGCACTACAACTCTATTAAATGCAATTAAAAAAATATTTATATTCTATATAAGTACTTTTCTTCAATACAGGTGCTCTAGATCAGTGGTATTGATTGTATCTGGGCAATTACTGACCGTGCAATAAGCAAGGCTACCTCTTAGGATAATATACAGTTATACATAAATACCATTATACGGGGTGCTTTTACATATTTCATTATTTATTGTAAAATAATTGCAAAATATGTACAAGAATTCTCGGTAAATTAAAGAATTTTTTATTGTTTCTATAATTGCATTTGCAGTTAGTTAGTTCACATTTATTTACTTTATTTTCAGAAACATTTAATTCTTTTCCAATATTTAAGATATTGTTTTACTTAATAAAGCGTCAATTATTTAACAAAAATAATTTTGACGTATGACTTTAAAACAGAAACAAAAATGTAGTGCCTTTTATATTGTGTCAAAAATTATGAAATAACTATAAAAAAAATCTAGTTGAAAACGCAGGATGATCTTGGGTTAAAATGTTAAGACAACTTTGTTTTTTCTGAAATTACTCGTATAATTACCAACATTGATTACATTTTTAGATAAAAGCGTTATTTCTTGTACATTTCAAATTATTTATTAATATTTTTAAGAGAATTATTTAGCTTTGCGTATGTCTAAAAATGTCAAATAAAATAAAAATATTAAAATATTAATTGTATTTCTTAATAGAAATTAGAAAAAACACAATTTGAAATAAATCACAAATAGTATTTTAAACTAAAAGTATTTTTAATGCTGCTATTCTGCTCATCACATTTAAATTCAAAGATCTTTAACTTAAATGAGACTTTAACTTAAGAAATTTAAATAAAGCAATTCTCAACATTCAACTTTACGCTTAATCATTTAAATGATTTTTTTTCTATATTCTATATTTCTTACGTTGTAAAATTATTTAAATTATAAAAAATTTCAAACATTTATATATTATTCATATTATTCATTCTGTATGCAAATATTTTTCACACTAATTCTATCAACTAAACGAATTTAAAAGAATATAAGGTAAAATTTTACACTTAAAGTATTTAAGTAGTGATCAAAATTGAAATTTACTTAAAATTCTTTAAATTTAAAGATTTAAGTTAAATTTAATTACCAAAATAACGGCATAAAAGGGACTATGAATTCGAGCCAACTTTAGAGATTCTTAATATAATTGGTAAATTCAGATACGTAGTATGCAAATAAAAAAGTTGAATTTAATATTGGATTTATTTATTTACTAAGTGGTTATTTTAAAAATTATGTAATTTATGTGCAATTACTTATTCAATAACAATTCTTTCGCAATTACGAAATTTACATAATAATAAAAATTAATTACATATTTAATTGGCAATATTTTTTACTATTATTAACTTAGTTTCAATAAATATATGTGTTGTTTATGAGTGTTGTGTTAGAGACTGTTTATTGTTTCTTTTTCTCATTTTTATTTAGGAGATTGAACTAACAAAGCGTTTAACAATGTTTTATGCAACTAGTTCTTAAAACTCAAATTAGATTTTTTTAAATTTAGATTGTATCTAATTGAAACATAAAGAGCTATATTAAAAGAAGTATTATGTTTAATAAGGACACAACCGTTGACATTTTTGTGTAAATTTTATAATTCAGGAAATATCGTTTATAATCACTTTGTATTTATATAGAGAAAAAAATATATGCTGGTAATATAACAAGCTAAAAACATAATACACGTAGTATCTTTTTGTAGTAAAAATACAAGTTGATTTAAAATTTCGACCACGATATAAAATAACGATATATATCTAATTACATATTGTCGAGGCAATAACCACGTAATTACTACTTTAACAGTTGCTTCCAGAATTGAGAAATAAGCATAAATAAAACACGCGAACGCACAACAGAAAAAATCGTTTCGAACAAACTGAAACAGACTCGATAAAATCTCAATATTGAAACACCCCGTATATGTAATTTACAGCAAACGCAACTTGATCAATAGGGTTTTAATAATGGCCAAACAAAAACCAGCAATTACAACTCGGCTGCAATTTATATTATAAAGTCGGACCAAAACGAAATAAAAATATGTAGGGGGGGGGGGTATAAGAAAAAGAGGTATTAAATATACGAAACAAGTCGAATGAGAAAGAAAGAGAGAATGAAGGATAAATAAAATGGATTAAAAGCACATATCAAAGAAGAATGGTTGAACTATAATCAGAATCGGGTGCATCTTTGTAGATAATCAAAATTATAGCTTAATTAGAATTTGTAATTATTGCTAATTGAAGCAGTTTTTGTCTTTCGTATCGGCAAAGAACTAAAGCATTCTTATATTAACTATTTTCTTATACATTTTAAATAATGTTTCCATTAGTTTTTAGTAAAATATTACTGTTTTCAATAATTAATTTATTTTATTATTTACTTATAGATTTAATTTAAATTTAAAATTAATTTTTTGTTACATATGTTTTAGAATTCAAACGGAATAATTTAATTTTGTTATATAAGATCAGTAACTTTTATTATACTTAACATCAACTTGTTTTTCAATAAAAATGTATGAAAAAGAATACATAGAAATACATTATGTACAATGCTTATTCCACATAACCCTTATTTAAATAATATTTTTTAAAAATTAATTTTTTTAATTAAAAGATTAATAATGAAATATAACAACTATTAGCAAAGTAATTTGAAGTAGTTTTAATTATTTGAGATAATAAAATTGAATAAAATTTCTGTAATTATTAAAAAGAAGAAAAATAATAAAAAAGTCAAGTGTACATTTCTTTATTAGAAAAAAACCAATCAAATATATATATATATATATATATATATATATATATATATATATATATATAATTAAATAAAATAAAAAATAGTTTCAAATTTTACTATAAATTATTTAATATCATAAATTCTTTGATATTGTCTGTTATTTAAAACTAAAATTTAATAATAATGTAGAATTAAGTTATGTGACAGGCTATCCCTGGTAATAATAAATACACATTAACTACTAACTCGAGAATAAATTTGGGTTAAATATCCTATTAATTTTAACAGAATAGAATAGAATAGAATTTTCTAGAATAACTAACATATTATTAATTTTAACTAACTAATATTATTACTACATACTACTATGTTATATGTAGACCACTTAGCTTATGAAAAAAGGCATTTAAATCTATTCTTTTTATTTTTTTTCTGTATTTTATATATGTCATTAAAAAATTTACAATAAAAATCAATTTTTTTCTTTATGATAAAAACAAATGAAACGTCACTGACCATTGTCAGTTGTTGGACCACAATATCGGTCAATAAGACTGTGACCACACCGATAACCGCACAAATAATACGAAAAAGAAAATGAACACCAGGTACCGTCACATTCTCATCGACTTTAGTATTCTGCACGCAAGCTACAATTAAGACTTTAATGTCTCAGATTACGGGCTTGTACTATGTAAATTAGACGAACTTGTGGGACTCAAAGATTTATGCATCTTTGTTTTGTTAGCGGCTACTGATTCAAAACATATACTAACATTTCTCACTATATACAGAATGATTGAAAAACTTTGGATAATTTTCTTATAACATTTTATATTTACAATTTCTAGATATTCTACATAAGATGTTGATGTTTATAACAGTTTTAGACTACACTGTAAAAAATTACATTATAATCATAGTAATTTTGCTATATTTTTTTTTTGTATTGTTAATTTACTAATAATTTATAAAAATTACAATTAAAAATATAATAAAATTACTATGATTATAAATGTAAATGTACAATGATTTTTTACAGTATATTTACAAGATTATAAAAATTGAACGATATTGTATCAAATAAATCATAATTTTTTTAATATTTGAACGTTATTACAGTATTTCAAATTTGTTTATTTTAATAAAATGTAATAGTTATTTATCATATGTATTACAAGTAGGTTTCTTAAGATACATTTTTTAATATTTATATTTTATATCTACATGTGAAATATAGTTTTTTTTTTTAAATATATTTATTTATTGGCATCTCTTTTGATAAGTTAATTCTAATTTTTAAATTACTTAACTTAACAAAATATGTAATATATTTAAATATATGTATAAAAAAATATTTAGAGAAGTTTTTCGTTTCTATGATTGTTAGAAAACTGCACTTTATTTAACAATTTTTTTTACGCAAAATATCTCTTTATGGCAATAGCAAATCAATGTACAAAATAATTCTGTACCATATCATTATTTCACTTTTGTGTTATGCAAATACATGTACCAAAAGAGCCGAATCATAAAACACAAAAGTGCATTGAAAACAATTGAATTCTTGCGATCTTAGCTTTATTAGAAACGCCAAATTTTAGATTTGTGTGTGTTCGTGTTAGTAAAAAGGTAATTTAAATATCAGACAGTCGTAGAAAATATGTTGTATGAAACTCATGTATAAAATGTATTGTTTTACTACAATTGTTAAAAAACTGCACTTTATTTTACTATTTTTGTGCGTAAAAATTTATTGATGATTATAGTAAAAGAATGTAAAAAAGCATGATAAAAAGTTCTGTATTTCATTATAAAAGTGCATTGAAAACCACTCTTGCAATCTTGTCTTTAGAAATGTCAAATTTTATATTTGTGTATGTTCATTTTGTTCATTTTATTTACAGATATAAAGTGTTTTTTTTTTATTCATAGGATTCATGTGATTCAAAAATAAAATGTATTTATCTTACATTTTTCATTTTAAAATTGGAAATTTCAGTGAATTTATTAATATAATAAAATTGTCTATTCTAATATAATTATAAATGTTTAAATGTTGTTCATCCTGTATATGAATATTTGGTCAGTTTAGATTGATCTTGAGTGAAAGATTGTCCCGTACAGTAACTGTTGTAGGTGGCACAAAATTCACACTCTCAGCGATTCGCAAATGCTCCACGATTTTCATTTATTTTTTATTTTCGTTCTTTTATTTGTTTGCAAATCGTGAGGGAACACTTCTCTTACCACTGATGCGTGCTTGTTTCTTGACAAGTGATAAATTATTTCTGTTTCCATAATTTACCATCAAGATGGCTTGGGTAATTTAACAAATGAATGTCATATGTCAGAGACGATACATCTAGATTATTTTCGAATTGCCGTGGCTTGTTGATGCTGACGTAAATTGTTATTAATTTTGTTTGTTTATAAACGCGTTTTTGTTTTTGTTTCTTCGGGTGATATTTAGTAATGACAGAATTACGGTATTTAAGTAATATTTCACATAACTTAAAGTTCAAGGAAACGATAGAAAATATTTCACATTAATTTCGAAATATTTCTTTACATATTTGCAAAGAACAAATATTGTAAACAATTATGAACTTTATAATCCATCTTTTAAACGTTTTTGAGATCCATTTAAAATTACATTTTTGGTTTTGATTTTTATAATATGTTTATTTATATATCTATTTAAACACCAAAACCAAAACAGGCAACAGGCCAATTATATGATGCATAAACATATACTTATGCATAATACATAAATTAAAATAAAAAACATTAAGTTTGCAAGTTGTGTAAATTATTAACAAAAATACGAAATGAACATAAAAAAAATCGGTATTTAATTCTAACTTATTAAATAATTGACACATATGATAAATGAGAGGCTTTGTAAGAAGATTAGAATGATATTAGACATATTTAATATCTATTATTAAAACTGACAATTTTGTGCTTAATCTAAGCTAAATAATCAATATTATTAGTATTTTTAATGTTTGTATATTTTTGTAGAATATAATACCATTTGGATGTGATTTATTTACGTATTAAAAAAGCTTTAGGATTAAATTCTATATATGTTTTAATTAAACATCGACATTTTGATGTAATCCACTACCTACTTTTTATATTTCATATTTCATTATTTCAAATTTGTCTTGTTCGTTTGCCACATTTTTCATTAATTTTGTATTCTACGGATTGAATCTCTATAATCCTTTATATTGTGTATTTATTCTATAATATTTACTTTTATTTTTTAAAATTTTCTATTGTTATTCCTATTGGTTTTAATTAATTTTTACTGACCGTTTTATCATATATGTATAATAAGGGAGGTATTGTAATCATACCAAATTTAACATATCGAGATTTTTACAGATAAGCACGAATTAGACTTATAGTAATATGAATCAACGGTTTTTAGCATAATGTCCGTCTGTCGGTTTGTGGACATGTGTAGAGCAAATTCGGCTAAACGGATTGTTAGAAAATTTCATATTTTAGCTTCGGAGGTGCCGAATTTTCAATTTGGTCAACTTTTGGTAAAGATCTGCCAACCGGAAGTGGTAAATTACTGTCACTTATTTATTTAAAAAAGTTGCTAAACAAGTTATGACTAACAATTTTTATTTGAAACGGCTAAATATTTTTTTAAATAATTTTTTATAATTTCATGTTACATATAATTCTGTAAATAGGCGACATATTTATGTCAAGACAGTTTTGTTTTTTGTTACCATGACTATAGAGACAGTAGTTGTTACACGTATTTTTTTATTTCATAAATTTATTTAATACGATGACAGCTGGTTCTATGGTGACCACAGTAGATTTTTTTCTTTATTTTTTACTTGCATTTAACCTGCTTTTTAATAATAACTAATATTTTTAGTAATGAGGATTTTGTTACTAGTATATTACTATTAAAATTTTTGTTATTTGTTATTAAAATGTTTGATATATATTGATAGCTATTTGTAGTCTATTCATTTTTTATATCATTTCAATTACCTATTGTTACAAATAAAATATAACAAAGCTTAAAATGACTTACAAAATTTTTTAAGTAATCATCTAAAATCTTTTTAACTTCTTAAAAGTACTTCTCAAAAAGTCTATAAATACGAATAAATGTGTTCATTCATTTCACACAAAAAATACTATACATTTTACCGTAAATTATCATGCATTATAAAATTTATTTGCAATAAAATTGCAACAGTCGGTTTTTCAATAAAATTACTGAACGTAATCCGGTATACTGAAGTGCCTCTCTGTTTCTACCATATATACCGCTTTGTCAATATCGCAAGTGTTAATTTCTACTTTACCGGCCATCATTTCCCGACTAATAAACCGCCAATAAACATAATATCCTATATATGCGAGCGGAATAAGTCTTTGAATGTGCTGTTAACTGATCGTTGGATCATTTTTAATGACATTTTATGTCGCACCCTGCATCCTGTTTTAACATCATCAGCTGCCAGATTCCAGATGTATCTATGTTGCGGAAATTATAAATACCCTCTATATGTAATGTATTTGATATCTACGTACCATTTTATTATTTGAAAAATTGCTAAATTATGTTTATACACGCAGAAAAATTTATTTTACGAAGATACAATAATTTATATTCAAATATATATTATACACACTGTGAAAAATTTATGTAATTTTACATGTTTTATAAATATAATTACAAAATATTATTATTTTTAATGTTAAAACCTATGTAAAATTACATAAATTTAAGATATATTTTTACTATATATATATAAATAAATATATATATATATATATAAATAAATATATATATATATAAATAAATATATATATATATATATATATATATATATAAATAAATATATATATATATATATATATATATAAATATATATATATATATATATATATATATATATATATATATAATATTTATTTAATGTTGACTTTATATAAATGTTGATTAGGATGTTATTGGGATTAGAAGTCAATACAGAATATGAAATTAACAAACTCAATTCATTGTATACGTTGCAAGCTTTCGGAGGTTACTTGTCTCCTTCATCAGGCTACCTGTTTATTGTAAAATTTATATTTATGTTATATTACAGTCAATTATATTTGTAATTACAATGTACAAAATTATCTAATAATTTTCTGTATTGACTTCTAATCCCAATAACATCCTAATCAATATATATATATATATATTTCACAAACACCGAGTTAAATACTGTTACATATTAGTTTAATATAATTAAGTCACGTAGAAAAGTTGAGGAGTATTTAAAAATAATTATTAAGTGTTTTGACTAATATAATTTTTGTAATTATTTAATTGAATATTGACTTTGCAGATCTGCATAACCGAACGGTTTTAGACGTGTGTCTAGCAACGCTTGTACTTATGTGGGCCTGGGATATCTTTGTATAGTTTAAAACTTATTTTGATATTAATAAACATTGTTTCTAGTTAAAAGGCTTTGGTAGCTTTGGCCAACAAAAAAATAGTGAACATATATTTCTATATATTAATGAGTGGATTTTATTTATTTATAGATATAAGGTATATAGATAATATTTTAAAAAAATTGGAACTATAAAATTATTTAAGAAAATTGAAGATGTATATATCGTCTTTTCGTACATCAATATGTGTTTTGATCAAAATAATAATCTATTTTTAGTACTGTATACGACAACAACAAATATAAGCTTGCTCTGGAATAATAAATAAAAACGTATCGATAATTTTTGTTGGCAATTTCCGTGCGAGTATCCCATCTCGCCTAGTGATCGTGATCATAGCCGTATACACACACACAGGGGGTACGCACATATGCGCATGCATCAGAATGTCATAAACAAGGGGCCCCGTCAGCGCCTCTTGCGCACTGCATCGTGGTGACATTGGAAATAAAGCAGCTTCAAGGCATCGTCGCATTGCAATCGCCCCGGTTCAGGCACTTTGATTATTCAGTATTCAGCAACAACGTTTACTGCCCAGGCCAGTTGTGGCGTGGCACGCTGGCTAAGAAAACACATACTTATGCACTGCGACGTATTACATCTTATTTCGATTCGATGAGAGGTTCTCCCGACAATGTTTCTTTAATGCATAGGCGTAGGTGATAATTTTCAATCATCATACAAATTGTTTTTATGAAACTGCATGAAATTGATTGTCATTAAATTTAAATTACATTAAATTGTAAAAAATTTTTTGTTATAAAATTATTTAAAGCTTATATACATAATAATCTGTGCCTTCTTAACGCATTGGCCCCACTGGGCACTTGCGTGGGTGCCCCACGAGCATAGGGGGTCCCATGCTAATCTGTGTATGTCAATTGACTAGCCATTAATAAAAATATATTTTACATTTAAATTAATTATATGTAATGTAATCGATTTACTTTATCAAAAAATAAAAATACTGAAACGTATTTAGGTATACTGGACTGATACTGGATACATTACTGGAGAATTTTTAAAACAGTCGATTATGTTTTATATTAAATAAAATATTACATTTAAAACTAGACTGAGAGTTTGAACTCATTTCTTATAATATTTTATTACAAATTTTTACAAAAAAATTATAGATTATTTTGCATAATAAATTCTTGTCAGTATTAATAAATTTTTACACTATTTTTGGTGTGTTCCAAATGGTATACCAGATACTATTAATTTTTTTACTGTGCATAAATAAAAAATATTTTTAAAGTCAATAACGACTTCTTTTAATTCAAAGTGAATGAAAATTTGCTAGAAGAAAAACAAAACTGTCTACGCCACTGCATCTCGTTAAGATGCGAACTGTGGCTGGCGACTTCTCGCCCTGTCTAACGACATATTTATTCGTCGTCGTTTTCATTTCGCGTCTTGGTGTGCACATGACGATTGCGGATTGCCCTGTGATCAAAGATGCGTTTTCCTTTGCACTGGCTATCCTACACCAAGGTAGTACTCATCATTCTTCGGCCATGTTTTATTTATACCGATTTTTGGTTTACGATCTGCTTCGTTTTCAGTTTTACGACCAGCGTGTTCAACTTTTAGTCTTTTAGTCTGTTTGTTTTAAATTTGTATAATATACTTTTCATCTGCAATGCTTTTTTATTTTTCTTAAGTATAACTCAGAAGTTTTGTCAATGCAGTTCTTACTATTTTAAATTACAAATAGAAATTTAATAAATATATTTATTTTATATTTTAAAAATATTAGTTTTAAGTTCTACACAAATCGTCGATTAAATAACAATTTTCGATATGCTTTAATATGGTTAACTACGTTTATATCATCATTTGAAGCCACTTTAAATTATTTTGATCTTTGAAAAAAACAATTAGGATTAAAATTTGAAATGGCTTTAAAAAAAGCAGGATGAACTTTTAATTAATTTGAAATAACCACGTCGAATTTCAATTTCAAGCAGTTTCATATGCCGAGATAAATATAATCATATAAAATTTGAGATATATGGCTATAATAAATGTATTTTATTCGTAAAAGTATCCATAGATACACCCGTTGATTTTATTTAAAATGTAGGATTGTAATAATAAAGGTGTACAATTGGTAAATTTACACAGAAAATTTAGACAATACTTGTAAGTTTTAAAATGAAAAACGTGAGGCGCATGCATAGATAATAGTAAGGAGTGTAGAAAGTAGTTGTCGTTATGTTTTTTGTTTTAAATCTTACTAGTATTGTCATAGCTATTAAAAATTTACAATCACAAATTTCCAGGGCAATCTGTATGGGACCAGGAATCTGTATTAGGTTTTAAATCTGTATGGGCTAAGAGAAATTATTTTATACTTTTTAGTTCGTTTTAAAAGCTTGGTACATTAATTTTTGTTTTGTTTAAATAATTATTTTGTAATAAGGCTGCAACAAATTTGCTGTATATTTTGAACATATTTAGATCTTTTAGTTCTTTAGATTAAGTTCCGTATATATTTTGTTTAAAAATTGACATTTCAATATACTCTACGTATATCATCACTATGAAAAAATATACAAGAGACATAAATAATACACAAACAAACCCAGAAACAATTTACTAGATAACAAAGTTACTAGATTAAATTTTTTTATAAATTATTTTTAAAAAATTATAAATTTTTATTTTAATATAATGAGTTTTGAAAGATTTTTTACTATTTTATACTTATTATATTATTATTTTAAAAATTTTGAAACTTTTTTAGTGTTAATAGCAAACCAAATGTTAATTTTTGTTTTGTTATTTTTAACTATTTTAAAAATTCTTGTGTTGTGATGCATCATTAAATTCTCTCATTTAAATCTTAATTAACTAATATAAATTCATTCTATTTTCTTTTAATATATTTGTTAACATGTAGATTAAATTGCATATTAGCCAATTATGCAAATCAGTAACATATATTTTTAAAATAACCTTAAAACAGCCAACGTAAAACAGCAAATTACACACAGCGAAAACGAAGCAGGTGAATTTAGTTGTCGGAAAAATCACAACATCCCGCGCTAATTATAAAAGCTCGACTTAATTAACAACGTGATGATGCCAGGGATGAAGTAACAGAGAACCGAACAACTCTGGAATGGCCGTTATAATATTAATAAGAGTACGCGAGCTGCGTTCTGGGTACGCGTCGTCGTTCGATATATCTCTAGCGAGATATGTGCATTGTCATAGCGCGTAATCGAATGCGGTACCTTTACCGCTCTAATCAACCATAACGTTGCTCTCATTCTCTCGTAATTAAAAAAGTAAACAAAAATTATACACGCCTTGTACACTGACCAAACACAAATGAGGGGACTGATTCTCAAAACTATTATTACTTTTACTATGTGCAAAAATATACGCACGATTATCTATTGTTTAAATACTTAGAGTCGGTTGCACAAAACATTGTTAAACGGTTTGTAAATTAATTTTTTGTTAACCTGCCAACTGACCAATGAATAAGGCGATTCAAAGACAGTTGACAATCTACACTGTTTTATTGCCATTTTACATAATTTTTTTTTTAATTAAAAATTAATTAATTATTGCATCTAATAAAATAAATGAGATTTAAAAAGAAATTGAAGCAAAATAGATATTGTTAGGCAAGCTTTAGGATGTTATAAAAATAAAAAAATATCAATAAATTACAGAGTATTTTATGTAGTTTTACATTATTTCTAAATGTGTAGTTAACTCATTGGTGCAGTTTTATGCAACTTATCCTTAACTTTTAGAACAATGATATAAAATATAATTGATTAGTACGACTATAATAAGATGGATCATACACTCTCAGTTTTAACCAGGGGTGTGGATTCGAGGAGTCGAAGAATTTTGACGGCGTCGAAGTCGAATTTTATTGTTGCGACTCCGACTTTTTTCGTTAAAGCAAAAAAATAAAACTATGTGAACAAAAAGATATTTTTTCCCTTTCTTAATACTAAAAATAATGCCACGATGTTACAACAATTTGCATTATCTAATGGTCGATAAATCTAAATATCACCACATAACTATAATATATTAGTACTTTTGAGATTTCAAAACTATATAAATTATTAATATTATTAAAATTTTTGTAATACCTCATACGTTTTTGAGAATTAGTATCGCCGAAGTGAAGTTAGCGCCACATCTATAATAATCTGTTTTCCATTTCCATATACTACCTGAACATCCCGTGTATGGAGTTGATGATTGTGTGGATAAAACTAAGTCATTGCTTGGACCGGAATGATTTATTTATTCATGGACTTTTTTTCAAATTTAATTAACTTTCCTATTAATATTTTCGCTTAGGTTAATCCGTTCAAAATTGTCTGCTAAATAAAAAATTAATTGTTCTAAATAAAATTTTTGTCCTATTTTTCAAGCACTATCTACGAAAAAAATAGATTATATTTATTTGCTATTAAAAAGTATTTATTTCAAGTTAAATAAACGAGAATTCAATGGGAGACTTCAATGATGCATAACAACACAAAATTATAGGCATCAAGAAAAATTAATAGTTAAAATCAATATAACTAATAGATTTTACATTCACTTACTTTAATAGTATAAATTAAATAATTATGTCTATCTTATATCAAATACATCAGAGTTATAGTAAACACTTATATTTATGACAGAAATTGATATATTTCTGTAAACAGTTACTTTATAACGAATAATACAGATTAAAACAATAATTTTAATGGAATTTGCTTCCTGATATGAATGTCTTTATTATCATTCTTTAAATATGTAGTTAGATTTGTTGAGAAATCTGAATAATCCTTTTAAAGTTTTGTTTTAGTTATAGTAAATTTTTTTCGATAACAATAATGCTTTAAGTCTATATAATTGAAACAATAAAATATGTAAATTATTTATTAGATTAGAGTATTAGAGATTTTATTTTACAGTCACATTTGCTTGTTGCTTCCGCATTAATGTTGTGAGAAAAAGAATAAAATCAAACATATGTGTTAAGGATTAACGTACACTATAACGCGGAATTGCAGAGCAACCACATGTAAATAATATAAATTTATACATTTTGATATTATTTTCATCTTCGAAATCAAATATAACATTAGAAATAAAGTAGTTTTTTGAAGAAATGAATAAAAACGTTTTTGTATTGTTATAGCTATTAAAAATTTACAATCACAAATTTTCAGAACAATTTCTATGAGATCAGGAATCTATATGGGATTATAAATCTGTATGGTACTAAGAGAAATTATTTTATACTTTTAGTCTGTTTTAGAAACGTGGTATATTATTTTTTTTTTTATTTAAATAATTATTTATATTTTGATTCTAATAATTTATTGAATGTTCTGTAATAAACAAATTGTAAATGTATTGTGTAGTTATTGAAAAAATAAAAATTGCACTGAAACGAAGAAAGTCGGCAGTTTATAAATTTATTTTTTTATTAATAAAAATATACTAAAAACCTAATAAAACATATCATTAGTTAATAAGAATATAAGCATATTTTTATTAATAAATTAAACTGATACAAAAAAATATTTTATTTTTTACTTTTTCATAATATACAAACATTTTATTAAATATTATATATATATATATATATATTAAAAAACTACAGATTTTCTTCTAATTAACAAAATTTGTGTTGTTTTATTATAGTAATAACAAATATTTGAAAGGACAACTGATTAGTTTCCGCAGCTTTTCATGTGATATTCTGTATATAACTTTTATTATAATTATTTTAAAATAAATAAGTACTACATATTTCTCATCAGACATTAAAAAAATTATTTGTTGTCTCGCACAGTGGCCTAGCGTGCGTTAGCTCAAATTGTAGCAGCATACAAATGTATAAAAGTCTATCTAATTGGCCTGCCCATTTTTGGCTGTCAACATTTTATTGTTTTCTTTTTATTTATTTTTTTAACGACGAGATCTAATGCTTCGTATTTTTATTACATCTGTTATCAATTTATGACGAGTCCGAGAAACGAAACGTAAATTTTATTGCTACGAATGTTGGAATGAAACAAATTGCAAAGATGCCTCTTTCTATATTATTTATTTTTCTCGAACGAACGCAAAGTCCCCGCATTGCAAGATCCCCGACGATTATTATATATTGTAGCGGCTCACGATGCGGTATCGGCGCAGGATTGCATATTTTAAATTTAAATATTTCGATCTGTTCCAATAATAAAGTGATAATACAGAATGACAACTCGTGCATTTAACTCAACTCACGATAAAAATTACCTCTGTCAACACTTTATTTTATAAAAAATAAAACTGCGATTTTTTTACGGGTCGTTTGATATATTTGCATACTGGGGAATTATAATCTATCTAGATATTTGTTTTTATTATTATTTTTTTTTAGTTTAGTGGCGCGAATAAAATATGAGTAAATACTGTTACATATTTTTGTGTGTCAATAAATATAAATACAAGTATTTATTTTTCAACGTTGACTTGCTTCAATTTTTTTAAATAAATAATATTTGTAAGCCTACACAGAAATAAAATAAAAAGCTGTTTCATTTAATTTGAATTAAATTTTAGATGATGTTTCTGTTAATTAGATAATATATTTTCTATTTCTTTTCTTTAAATACAAGTTAGTTGAAATAAAATTGTTATTTTAAATGAAGTTTAAATAAATATCTAATTGTTTACTCATCCACTAGATGTTTTATCTAATATGATTAGAGGGTTCTAAAATCATTTATTTATTTATTTTTCATCAATTTGACTGCTAGGTAAATTGGTATATTGTTTGGTACTGTGTCTGTAACATTTTCAAAAAAAATTTAAAATTATATATAGCTTCTAAAATCTAGATGACGAATCTGAACTTAGTTTATGAGGGTGTAGTGCGTCGTTCGCTCGCTCGCTCTTTTAAATTTTGTGATCCTTCTACATCATTTATCTGATTGGCACCAAATTTTTAGGGTATGTTCAGTTAGTGCCCAAGATGGGCATGTGAATATTTTTCGAGTATTACCAATTTTTCGAAGAAAAAATTACTAAAGTTTTTAAAAATTTATTAGGGTTTGTATATGGGTTTACTTATATACTTTTAATCTTGTTTAGATAAAGCAACTAGAATATTAGAAAATTTATCTAACGATTTTGTCTAAATTTATATATAGGTATATATATATATATATATATATATATATATATATATATATATATTCAATATACTTTTTTAATACATCTTTTTGGCAAAAAGACAGGAAACATCAATTGTTAAAATAGTAACTATATATTAAAGATTTTCTTAAAATAGAATTTATATCATTTTAAAAAAAAAACAACTTATTTAGGTATATATCATAAATTTCGAAACAGAATACTTAAAAAAATATTTATTTTATCAAAAAATGAATTAAATTAATATAAGAATAATTTCATCTTTATTTTTTTCTTTAATTTCCAAATTGATAAATAAATACTTATTTAAATAGACTACATAACATTTTACGAAAAACAAACTTATTTAATGATTTTAAATTACTAGTTTTAATGAAGCTGCCAAATCCTTATCACAAGCAATATTTTTATACTTTTTTCTCAATTTAATTTTGAAACTTTATTTTGAATAAACATATTTAACAATCTGAAAAAAGTATGATAAGTTCCGTGTGTGATTTTTCCACTTTAATTTAATTAACCATCATTTACATAATAAATACTTTTAATTAAAAATGTGACAGAAATATTATTCCAAAATAAAAGTAAAACATTTGTCACCAGACTATCAAATAACAAACCGGTAACTTAATAGATAATTATGCAACATTAATTCCCAGCTTTTCTAACAACAAATTCTTTAATTTCTACTCGATGAAAATCTCCGATTATAGATTACCATATAATCTTGACAAATATTTCAATACGCGCCTCTTACAGTTACTGAAGAAAAAAGGAGTCTTCAAAAATTTATTGGTTTTTACCAATAGCCGCGACCTCGGTCATTTATATTCGTAACCGATATGATTACAAATTCATCGTGGTTATATGCTTGGTATATATTCGGTACGGTATAATGTGGTATTGGATGGTATCGTTGGACACGGTTCCAAGAAGCGTTGATTACATTGACATATTATAAATCTACCAGAAGTTCAAGACATTGCTTTCGATGTTTCGACTCTCGGATGTATGTGTGTGTGTGTGTATGTGAAAGTTTTATATTTGTGGTTATTGATACTATACACTGAGTGTGTCATAATATTCGGTTATTTTTAATGTTAGCTTTTATAGAGGAAATTTTAAATTGTTTTTTACTGTATTTTGAAAAGAGATATGAAAAATGTTTTCTATTATTTATAACTTTTATATAAGTTCTTTATAATCATAAATATGTAGTTAAATTAATATAGACATTTATAAAAAAATATAATAAAATAAAAAGCTTAACGTTTTAGTTCTGTATAATTTATAATTAAATTCGACGTTTCGATATATTGCATGTACATCATAATCAGGAAAATAATTATTAATGACAAACAAAACATAGAAACAAGGTAACTAGATTACGAATTTTTATAATTTATTAATTAAGGGAAGCCAGATTTTGTTTGTTTATTATTTATGTCATTTGTAATTATTTTCTTCCTGATAATGATTTATGCGCACGTGCAGCATATCGGAAAATCGAAATTTAATTTAAAATTATACATAACTAAAATCTAAAGCTTTTTTTATTATAATATGATTAGTTCTGAAAGATTCTTTACTATAATAAAAAACAAAAATAGTATTTATATCGAAAAAAATATGACTTGATATTTGTTTTTATTTTTTAAATTGTTATATATTTCAGAAAACATAAACAGATTTGTATCAAGAATAAAAAAAAATTGAATAATGTTTAAAATTTAATTATTTATTTATAGTTTGCAATAATTATTGACTGGATATTAAATTATATAGTTTACATCACTAGAAAGTGGCATTGAACAATATTACCTAACTGTTTTCGTACGACATACATATATAATGTGAAGCTTTATCTAGAATATATTTTTGCAGCTTATTTATAATACTTTTACGTTTATTTTTATTAATCGTTGAGTTTTTTAAATTCTTAGATCGTATTTATTTTCTTTAAATGTTTGGAAATAAATTTAATAATTAATGGTACAGTTACGAATGGTAGCATCGTTTTTCTCCTAGCTAAATAAGTTAAAAATATATGAAATTTTACTTTGCGGACCAGTATCATGTAAACGTACAATTGTTGTACAATGCCATATTCTCATGGCGTAGACTATAACCATTTTTTGCACACTATTTAACAACAAAATTAAAAAAATTTAAATTTATTATTTTCAATAAAACAAAAACAACATACATTAGCATTATGAATAAATTTAAATAAGAATTTATAATATTTTTAATTTGACCCAAATAACTTTAACCGAGATTCAAAATACCGGCCCTCAGCATCCTAAATTTAGGAGTTAATATGTCTATCACTTAAATTTTACGGAAATAGAAATAAATTTTGATTTAAAATTATAACATAAACATATCGTTCGCTTATTATAAAATACTTTATTATAAAATAATTTTAAGAAGAAAACAAACCATCAAGTCATATATTATTTTAATTTGCATATTAACTTGAATACGTACATTTTTCTAAATTATAATTTGCATTGGTTTTTTATATTTGCCTAATATTTTGTTAGTACATTTATCACAATTACTACAGAACACCCTGTATAGAAATTTCAGTAAGTCTGGGATGATATACAGCACGTATCGTTTACAAGCGTGCGAAGCCTGAGTTTTATTTTACACTCTGTTCGGTCGAGTAGACGCTACCTGAAACTGAATCTCTAGGCTGGCTATGACTCCGGCTCATCATCTGATACTGGTGCGGCGCGGCATGGCGGAATGTCTTCATGTCGTCCCGTTCTTTACCAGGACACTGGGAAACATATCGGATCGTCGTCTCACTTTGCGGTTCCACGTCGAACATGATCCACACGAAGCTAACTTTTCACAGTTGACACTTAATATGCTTTAATCTTGTTGTTTGTACTTTAGTTTTCTAAAGTAATTCGGTTGAATTGTGCTATTTTCATTTATTATTATTATTACTTTTGATTTTTTATGTAGTTTAATAGGCAATCAAAAAGAAATATTTTCGAATTGAAATAAAAATTATTCAAATTACTGACGAATCGCAATAGATAAATAAATGTACTTTGCTATTTTTATAACAATACGATTAGCTAGCATTATTTCTTGATTTAGAATCAAAATATAGATATTTAAGATATAAATATTATATAACCACTTTCATAACTTTTCTATAACTGTAGTTCAATTTTTATAAGTTAAACTTGCAATATATGAGCTAACATTTTAAAATTTATACAATACTATTTGATTTTATAAAATAAAACGGCTTTAGGTTTAAATTTTGTATTAATATTTATTAATAATCGACGTTTTGACGAACTCAACGTCCGTCTTCAACAGGAAAACTGATACAAATGAGATTTACAGTAAATAAAATGAATAATTAGATCATATTTTTTTTTATAAATTTTAAACCTAAAACCGTTTTATTTTATATAATGAGTTCTAAAAGATTTTTTACTATATTTGATTTTATTTTAATGTAATTCTTATCTTTGCTATTTTTCTAACAGAAGTTTAATTAAAGAAAATTAATAATATGGTTGCTATGTTTACAATAATATCGTCAAAAATATCTACAATTTTTTTTTATTTTTTACGTTTACTGTATCGTGATAAATAAAACGAAGATGCATTATTATTTGTGACCGTCACTGCAGTAATCAATGGATGTGAAAGAATACTAATATTCTAAAGAATAAAGTTAAAGTTTGGTATAAAGAGTTTAGTATTAAGTCAAATAATAAAATTATCAGTTTTATTCAGAAAAGGTAAAGAGTGTTTGATACTAGAAATAAAAAGTTTATTACTAACTGTTTTATTCAAGACAGCACAAATTTCGTCGGTTTAAAGGTATAAGTCACTAAGTATAGTTTATTCTGAAAATTGAGTTGACATAACTAAGCGATCATTTTTTGATTTTCTATTGATATTTTTCGATTATTAATTTAAAAAAAATATTCATGAGCAGTAGTATTTCTGTTTAGAGTAAAATTCTGTACAAAATTTTTTTAAAAATGATTAACAAATTAAATCACTGTTTTTCCCAAACAAAAATTTATTGTTAATTTTAGTAAAGATATACGTTTACTAGTAATAGTATATATTCACTGTCCATCCGTTTTTACTGAAACATGTACACTGGTTTTACAAAATCATTAAATTAAATCGATTGCTTTTATTATTATATTTTTTTACACATTATAAAAATGTTTCATCGTGTACCAACAGCATCTTCAATTGAAGTTATTAAATTAAATATCTAATACTGAGAAAAGTTGAAATATTTAAATTGAACAAACAATATCTTGTGCTGTAACAAAATTGCTGAGTAATTCATAACTACACAAAAATTTTTAGCAGTGAAAAAAATAACAGCATCGTAATTTGTTACAGCGTCAGGAAGATATCAATATGGGCAACAGTTATTCACTTTAAAATATTCAGATCGTTCGATTTACACCGCGCAAAGACTTATTACCGTCAAAGCAAAACGCATTACAAATAAAACAAAACAAAAAAAAAAGAAGGTAACAAACAACAAATATGCTTCTTCTTTGCACTCCGTATACATGCTAGACAAAGATCGATGCAATAACATAGTAGTATTGTGTTGAGATTTTACTACTGGCAGCATAAATAACAGAATCGGTAATATTGGCTGTCGAAGTGCGGTGTTGTTAGTTCATGATATATTATCTTAAATTGAATCTCTGTGTGTGCACGGGACGGAGGCGCTAACACACACGGGACCCCGAACGGACGAGCCCCTCGTCTACACGGGCGACGGACGCCACTGGTTCGTTCCCACAGTACGCATCCCTGGGTACACCAGTTCCAGATCGTATAGGTGTAGTCGCGCACTCAATATGTATATGCATGGCATCCGCAAAGGTGCTGACACTGTCTACATTTGAACATCTATAGCGTGACTAAGTCGGTTTTTCGCTTCGTCTATATCGTTCCTAGGTCTTTCGTATATGTTTTCTGTTATCTTTAGGTCTTATTCAAATTTTAATACTTCTTAACTCAGTCAGTATACTTAACACTTTGGTATGGTAGATCTTCTTAAGATTTCTTACAAAATACCTGCTATATTTTTACTGAATGTGAAATTTCAAAATACGAGTACAGTAAAATAAAACTTTAAAATAAGAAAATTTGAATAGTAACAAAGATGCTTTTTACATACTCTGCATTTATTGTATTGTATTCTAGAATATTAAATTAAATTTCGAAAATAATATAGACTATTAGACAATATACGAAATTATATTCTTAAAATAAATTAAGACAAATTATTATTCTCAAGAATTAGATTAGGACATTTTTTTGTATTTTTCTACTTCTGTTGAATAATATATTTGTTACGTTATACAGCCATAATTCCTAACGGTGAGTTATGAAATTATAACTCACAATTTTTGACCAATCATAACTTTTAAAAACTTTAACACCACAGTTGTAGAATAGATATTCCGTGAATTAGTACTGTTGCTAGAATACCGTAATTTTGATAATAGAATCTAAAATTTGTTATATTAAAATTAATTTGAAAAACAATTTTTTTCTGTTGTTAAACCGTAGAAAAAGTATGTTTTACTCGCATGTTATAGCTTGAATCACTCAGATAATTTACAGTACTTGCCTTCTGTTTACTACAGTGACTAAAATAAATGTATAGAATGTAAATGAAATTTTATACGTTTGGCATAAACTTTTTGCATTTAAGCAGAAATAAGTGTTTGTCAAACATTCCTATCCAAACAAGCATTTTTTTTTCGCATCTATGATATCTCTCATACATGCTCTTTTATTCTTACTACTTGGAAACATTCACTCACGCAAAACACTAATCTACTCATCGGATGTCCACGGAAATGTATATTTTGAATTTCACAAATGTAATATCTAAAAACTAACTCTACGTTCAAATACACTCTTTAATAAAATAGTTTTATATTTTTGACTATAATTGATAAATAAAAATAGTTTATAATATTTATTACTTAGGTACTAAATAATACATTTTAAAAATACAAACGTAACGAACGATTTATTTAAGTTTCAGAATTTCAGTAACTTCTTAAATTAAGCTGTATCCTTTTGTATACAGGACAACATTTTAAATGGTGCTCCCATATTTAGCGTGATAGTTTGCTAACGAGAAGTAAAATAGTTGTAAATAAAGATAGTTTAAGTTAAGGTTTAACAAATATACAAGCAATGTAAATAACAGCTTTGGTGTTAAAGTCATGCGCCTTCTAGTTTATTCCAAATCCAGAAAATAAGATTCGCTTTTACTGTCTTCTTGCACGTGCTATCTGATACTAATTGATTATTATCGAACGAAATTCTATCGGCTGTTTTCACTTGTTTAACGTCACCCATTATGTATACTGAGTTATTTTCTTTATATAATATGGAGATGTCAATAAAAATGTCATTAGTGGAATTATTTTCTCAAATTTTACAAGTCAATTTTTTTAATTTAGTAGAAGCCAAACATGATAGATATGAAGTAATAAAAACCATAATCAAAAACGGAACATATCTTTGCTATTGTAAATTGAATTAAGAATGTATTATGTCACATCTAATAAACTTAGTTCTATAGCATTGTTGAAATAATAATTTCAATAAAAGAAAATAACATTTTATTCTAAGAGTTTTTTCTCCATTGCATAAATATTAACTTTATGCAATTTTGTTTAAAAGTATTTTTTCGGAAACTAAATTATTAATATATCTCAGTATAACTACATTTACAAAGAAACTAGTTAATTTGAAAGGCATAATATAGAGAAAATTTTAGATGTATATATTTATTTAGTTGAGCTTGTCAAAAATATAATAATTATTTATTTATTTTTATAAATAAAATATTACTATAATAACAAACAATTTAATAATTTTATAGAAATGATACAATAATCATAAACGAAATAATAAATAAATACTTATAATACAAAACAATTTTTTTTAAGGAAAATCTACGCATGTTGCTTTGCATATTCAATTTTCAAAAGACTCTGTCCAGAGTTGTCCAGTTTCGTTAGAATGTAACATTTCAACTGGGTGAATATGTTGTTTCCACAACAAATTTTAGAATTTCCACTGTCCATTTTGTATCTACCTGATGCACATTACATTGTATTTATTTAGAGTTAAAATGATATAAGATTTTTACTATCCCGAAATTAGTTTTCTTCAAACATTCCTATCCAGACAATCAATTCTACCTCTCATATATGCTCTTCTATTCCGACTACTTGGAAACATTCGCTCACGCAAAACACTCTCAATCATTCCACTCCATTTACTCATCAGACTTCCACGCAAACATATATCTTCAATATCATTCACATATATTCTTTTAACTAAACGAATAAAATGTTTAATTTAGATATTAACAATATGAATTAATATTGATTTAAAATGTACTTTAAATCAATTTTTATTTTTATTATAAAAATCTTATTTAAATATTTTGTAATCATCCAAACATTATATATATATATATATATATATATATATATATATATATATATATATATATATATATATATATATATATATATACAAAACACGAGAAAAATTAACTAAACAAGAATCATCCAATAAAAGTGAACCAGTTCTTTGGCATCGCGACAATATGTCCATAATCACATATAGCTCCCTTACGTTCGCGACATGCACGCTATCTGGTGACCGCGGTTACGAACCTCTTCCCCGGTAGCCAGGTACTTTAATTGCGGCCAGTTCCCATGGGCTGTCCATGCTATACAAATGGCCTGTGTACCCGGCCGCCCAAGATAAATCACAGTCTTTCGACTGTTTTTTTTTCTTCTTCTTCGCTTTCATTTGACTCAAACGGATGGATAAAACAAGCGCTGATCGAACCAGATCGGATGTTTTCGGATTTGAATTTATAAATTATATTCAATGATGATATACAAACACCAAAAATAAATTAAGAAATTAGTCAAATTTTTTAATAGAATGACTAAATGTCTAGTGAAAAACATAGCAATGAAAATTAGACAATCACAAAGGCAAATGAATGTGATATATTTATAATAATTATATGAACTATTATAGATTATGAGCATTACAAGATTTGAAAATATTTTAAATAAATGTTAAATCTGGATTAATATTTGATATTTTAATAATTTAAGTTAATTTTATTATTTAAATCAATACCTAATATAAGAATATTTTTATTTTTTGACATAATGAGATATCTACCGAAAAAGTATTATGAAAATAAAGACAAATATATACATATATAAATACGATGTATGGCGAAATGTCTGCGACGAAAATAGATCGACTACGGAATACCAGCCCAGAAAATTCTATAAATTCAATGGACACCGACCGTAAAAGCTTGAAGATTTATTATCTATTATAAAGACAAATATTTTGAATATAGAACTATCTCCTCTTGTTACAATTTAATTCCGATTTTTACTGGTTTTATGTGAAAATATTCTTCATATACACAAACAACAAAAAATATTAAAGTACTGTAATTTTAAACTAAAAAAAGTTTTACTCTAAAGTGACGAAATGTAGAAACAATTTGAAGGATTATGTTTAAAAAATATGTAAATATAGAATAAAAGAAAAGAACGAGAAATCACATAAATTATGAACAAATTTAGAGTTAAAGAAGAAAATACGAATGATTTGGTTTGATATATAGCATATTTTATTTTGTTTTACAAGAACTTAGTTATCATAATTAGTGGATACAAAAGCTCGGATTTATACCACTGTCAATTGTTGACTGAAAAAGGACACACCTTGTACGTACACAATCAAGCAAGAGCAAGTCGGTCTGATTAACACATAGAATACTTTTGCATACATTACATTGTTAATGACAATTAATGGCCGATATATACAGGGCGGACCGTTAAAAAGAGCCTTTCTAGTACGCGCGCGCGCATTGGCTTTGTGAATTTTTTAATCGGGACATCACAATGCAATAATAAACCAAACCGGGCAAACTTGGGGTTCACTTCGTACATTTCTTTGCCTCGTTGGCTAAAGTTAAAACGGATTTAAATGTGCTGTCTGATTCGCGTTATACGCACATGCGTTCCACCCATTACATTGGCGCTACCATAAAGGATCAAAGAACGACTTGATGTCCACCCTGTTTATTATATTCAAATGTGCGCACTGGACCACCAGAGAAATATGTCACATTCTGCGTATGTCACCCGGCGAATGCTACTACCATAAAACAATACGTTTTTAGATTAACAAACGTTCCTCTCGCATACAATTGTTCTGTTTCATTCGGTGTTTCTGTTTGTGCTTTTTCGGTATTATTATTGCAGCTAGAATTTAAATCTTCCGATTATTATTTTTGGTAGTTGATTATTCAAATAATTTAAAATACTCTAGGTGACTTGTCAGTAATATTTGATTGATATGTATCAAATTAAAAATGGAGGTGTCATAAATATAGTCAAAAAAATTTTTATATTGTAAGAAAACCTGAAATTATTTTGCAATACGACAAAGTATTATAAAATGACGATCTTAATTTACAACATAAGGGAAAAATATCAGGTATTTTACAATGTGTTTTTTTTTTTATATAAGAAATGATATTTTATAATAACATTGGCTGGTAATAACAAGCTCGGTTTTTGGGTGTTTTAGTTTATTGGTTAGTTCTGCTCTTATAATACGTTGTTTAAAAATCGATATTAGTTAAAATCGATTTTAAAACAGAACTTGTGGTACCAGCCAATATTTATAAAATATATAAATTTCATGTTTTATCAAATTTTCTCACATCAACTGATTTTGGATTGTATCATCTGGAACGTAGAATTAATAAATTAAGAATCTCCGTGTACATAAATATAATAAGAAAAACAGATGTCCAAAAATAAAACTACCTAAGTTCGATCATTAACGAAACGTATTCCGATGTCAAAATTTGTTATCATCGATTGGAAATATAATGAAACTGGATCGAAACAAATTCCGATTATAATAATAATATTGTAGAAGTTCGTTCAGATAGTGAATGATATATCTTCTTGCTTCACAGTTTGACAGCAACATAATATTAATTGGCGTGTATGAGTCAGGTAAATTTAAATAGTTTACAACATTTAATTACATCAACAAACAATCTATTAAAACGTTAAAAGGAAACTCATTTCCTTAACCGATGTAAAACGAACAAATAAATCGAAATTATTTAGCACACTTGCGAAGAAAACTTTTTTTTCTCCATAAATTGAGTTAATAATTATTATTAGTACATGACTATAAAATTTAATGTATATGAACATTTAATTAACTAAGATAGTACTAGAACAATAAGAAATCTGAAAATAAAAATTTAACAGTTTTAGTGCATTGAATTTCCATTAAAATATTTCGTAATAATATATATTTATGAATTTATAAAATAAATATGTTTATATCACCTCACTTCTAATTTATATTTGATTTTATTTTTTTTATATTTGAAATTCTATGTGTTCATATATTTACATATAATATGATGTATATTTTTTTGAACAAAAAATTTTGCAATGCTAAGAAGCTCAATTTATTGTTAATAAATATTCTATTAGTTGTATTAATTTAATAATATGTGTTTAAGAAATTGTTTTGTTTACTTTCTTTTTTAAATTTTTTTATACTATAAAGTAATAAATACTCTGTTTGATTTTTTAGTCCAAAATGTTAGTTTTATTTATCCAGTTTAATAAATTTATTTTGGTAATAATAAACAAAAGTTAATTGCCTACTCGAGAATAAATTATATGAACAAAGTTGAAACAATGTTAAATAAGATATTCTTAGAATAACTAATCTAAAAATAAAAAAGTATCTATTATTACTTATGATAATATTGTTTTTATTAATTTAAAAATGGGATATTAAAAAATATTTAATTACCAAACATTTTTAACATGAACTGATAGAAATGTATTTGAATCAACAAGATCCCGAAAATATTCGAATATCTCCGACAAGATCCATTCACTACTTTAACTATTTCTCGACCAAAACAATAACTCAAGCCAGACAGATATCCAAACGAGAACCTTGGGGCACACGATAACCCTCGTCTTCTTATAAGTCGCCCAACATCGGACAGAGTTAATTAAGAAATGACGCTACCGAATCAACTAATGAACGACTTAGGCCTCTCCTGGTCCTCGCAATGAAGATTCCAGCACTCGAATAGAACACAAGCGCGCAGAATGAAACGATGCAACAGTCTGAGCATTTTCAAGATGAGATGGTGTTGGATCTCACACAAAAACTGCTAGCTTTCGTATCATATCTGGTCGACATTGTTGCACGTTTTCGACCATTGATTTATTAGCGGGACCGCTTCGCCAAAGAAAATATTTGGACTTTGCTCTATTAACGATATTAAGAAATTAAATATTGTAGTAGCTTGCGTTTATTCTTGAAGTTAATATTTAAATTAATGGTTACAATAATTTATAATTTGTAAAATGTATAATAGTTTTTGAAATATTATGTCACGAAATTATTAGAAAAATAAAAAAATTTGGAGTATTTAAATGTAAATAACTTTTTCCACGACTGTTAAATATACTGTACTATATGTCATTATATATTATTTATTCGTAAAACATCTATATATGGTAATAGTGAAAAAGTATCGAGCTAGCCAAATTATATATTAGAAATATCTATATTTGAAATAAAAAGGCTTTAGGTTCTAAATACGTATTAATATTTATTTACGTTTCGACGCACTAATCGTACAACTTTATTAGAAAAAAAAGATACAAATGACATTTACAGTAAATAACCAAAACATAGAAACAAGTTACTAGGAAACAAAATACATTCGTAATATAATGAGTTTAAAAGATTTTTACTACTCTATATTTGAGATTTTTATTTTGATGTTTGTGTAAGTTAATTTTAATTACAGGGAGTCGTACAAAATATTGCATGTTACTTATGCATAAAGTGTCAAACTCTTCATTTATAAAAAAAGTACTACTTTATACACTAGTTCCAAAAACTACTATTATTAATTAAATTTATTACTAGGATCAAAGATACTTGATTCGTACTCACACTAGAATTTAAATTTAAAATATTATTTCTAGTATTAAAACCTTGTATCACTGAACTGTTGTCAGTTACATTTGAGTGGTTCAAAACTCACTATAAGCTGTAGGCCCCTTGCTTGGCTGTGGGCTAACGACCCGCATTATTGACACTGCAAATATAAAAATTGTTAGTAATTACGAGAATTTATAAATTAATATATAAATTAAATTTAAAATATAAAATAAAATGAGATTGCAATTATTAAAAGAGCAAATAATATAAATTTACAATAAGTGATCGTTGTCTGTGTTGATTTCATTTAACAAAATTATTGTTCAATACAAATATCAGTAAACAATAGTTACGTTACAATACAAACGTGAAAAAAGTAATTCTATCATCAATCTCCTTATAAGATCTTAATCACTCCTCGAAGACTTTTACAATAAACCAACACAACATACATACAAATCGCGCAATGATCATCAACCAATAAAAACTAGAAAACTACTTAAAGAAAATTGATCAACAATCAAGGATCAAACAATCACAACCTGATTGTTTTTCACACCGTAAAATCCAATAAAAATCGGAAAGTGGTCCCTGCAGAGATGTCACTAGAATCGACAACGAATCCTAAGTCGCGGTAAATTCGCAATCTGTACTCTTATGTCAGAATCGTTTCAATTCTGTCTGCTCTGTTGTTACTGCTAATTAGATTGTGGTGTATAAGCTATGAACGAACTCGGAGATGAAGCAAAAATTAATTAACTGCCTCATTCTGCAAGCAAAGCGTGGATGAAATGAAGAGTTGAAGAAGACGAAGTGTGCAGGCGCTCGTCGGCAATGCCATGACATTGAGGTATTTTTCAATTATCGGGACGACCTGTATATACCAGTGGTATATGTTGGTACAATGTGTAATGTAAATGGGTACCGTGCTTGCTTAATAGATTTTTAAATAAATTTTCAAGCAATTCATTTCAACACGGTTAACGTTTTTAATTTCAGCTTTTTTCAAGTTCATTTTTCTATTTGTTTTGGTTATTTTAAAAACAATTTATTTGGTTACCTGGCGATTTTGCATATTTTTGTACAAAATTGTACCTTACTTTTAATTTTAAAAATGATTTTTGTTAAAAGTACTTTTTAACGTATACTTATTAAGCACTTTAAAATAGATTATTTAATTTTTATATCAGATATAATAATTTCAAAAAATATATATCTGATGAAAGGTAGAAATAAATATTTATTTTTAAATAAATGATAAAAATACTTCTTTACAAAAAAGTGACAATGCCGAGACATTATCTGCAAAAACAATGAATGGAAATTAAAATAATTTTAGATGTTTAATATTTAATATTGAAAATACAATTTACTGCATTAATATGAAATGTTTTGTAGATTTTGAGGAATATTTATTTTCAATTATACATAATATAATAATATAATATAATAGTATAATCACCTCAATTCTGTAAATAAAGTTACTAAATTTTAGCAATGTTACTAACAACAGTAGAAACAAATGTATCAGATGTGAGTTTTATTTAGTGTCTACTAATATTAAATATTATAGGCAGCCGTAAGCCAGTAGTAGCGTGTTGGACTCACACAAGAAATTAAAATTAAATATTATTTCTGGTATTAAAAACTTGAACCACTGAACTGATATCGGCTGATTGTGGGTAGTTCGGAACCCACTATAATCTGTAGGTCTCTTGCTTGACTGTAAGCTAACGACCGGCACCATGCAAGTAAAAATTGTTAGGAAACTATATGTTCAGCATCTCGAACATGTAGCCTCTAATGTTCCATCTAGGAATTACGGGAACTGATGATGAATATTAAATATTGGTTAATATTGTTAGCAACTTTGGTAACTTAGCAATTTTGTTAAAAAATTGAGGAGAATATTGATTTTCGAAATACTCAAATTACTATTATTCTTGTTTGTAACAGATTAAATTTATGCTATAATTCTGTGCGCATCTCGTACTGCACTACGAGACATTCGGTCTGTTAAATCTATTTACTAGAAAAAGACAAAATATCTTGTAATGCTTACAAGATGCGTATAAAATTGTAGCATAAATTTAAAATAATTAGAAATTAAAAGAAAAAAATATATCAGAAACAAAACATAAATATTTTAACTAATTTATTCGTAAATTTAAATTTGCTTTTTACTCTATATGACGTATTGTCATTAAAATTTAAATTAAAATGAAACGATTAACTTAACCGCAATATTTTTTTAAATGTAACATTGTTTTTCCTCATAAATATGTATGTGTTGGTAATAAAAAGTGTAGTAAATTAGATTTCATTGACTGATGAATTTTTTATTACATATATTCTATCATGAAATCGATCGAATCAGCGTAAAAAAAAACCAAACTGTATCGAATTTAAAACGAACGATATTGTTTCTGAGAAAATATAATTACTAAACATCGTATCAGGCTCTCGTCGATTTCCAACTGAATTATACAACGATACGGAAAAAAACGACAGAGCAGTTTCGCATTGTAACATAAAATATAGTCCCAGGCTGTTTCGTTGGCAAAAATTAGAATTTATAATCGATGTTTGAAAAAAAATCAACACAGTAGAACATTACCAGACTGCTATTCAATTCTGATATCTTATCATTAAATTTTCTTTTATATTATTGCGAATTTTTTATATTAACCAGCATAATTTCAAATACAAATATTTATTTATTGTATATAATAAATATTTTTAAATAAAAATACAGTAAACGTTTCTGATGTATAAAATGTGACAAAAGATTTTGAGAAATAGAATTATAAAAATTCATTTATTTTTCTATTTAAAATTAGTATATTTATTATGTATATTAATTTAATATTTATTAATTATTATTTTTTTAAATATTTATAATTAATCTGCATAATAATTTACTAAAACGTATGTATACATATGAAATTTTAAAATTTAGTTATTACAGAAACTCACAAGCTTAAAAATTATTTATAAATGCATTTTTATTAAAAAAATTAAGTTTAATTTATTTATCAATATCAGGATATCTCTCTTACACAGAATTAAATTTTTGAATCTGTAACCAATATGTCTGTCATTTAACCGGTTTCAAAATATTTAATTTATTAAATCTAATATTAATCTAATACATGTAATAATAATGAATAATTAATTCAATAAAAAAAATCATATCGAATAAAATATATATCATAAAATATTCAACGAATTTAATATAAATGCATACGCAGTTTGACTCTTTGATTCCGTGAATTTGGTTACTAACCAAATGTCTTCATAAACTTCTGGTCTGGTTGATATGACTTTGCATCAATCATAACCATAACCAAAGTTTGTGAAGACAGCTATTGTTTGCATGAAAGAAAAAAAAACAACTAATTTTGCTAGTAGCATTACAAGATATCTTTTTTTATTAATAGAAGAATTACATTTATTTGAAGAAGACAAAATATTTGACAAAAGATATTAACAGAGTTGTATCAAAATCTGTTTTACGAAATGAATATTTTACTAGTAATTTGATAAATATTAATTTTTAAAAAATATACAAATCTAAAATTTTATTCAAATTTGTTTTATATAATGTTGAGATTAAAACAAATTTTAACAATTTTATAAAGATTTGCCAGAATTATTATACATACATATATTTTAAAAATAATTTCATATTACTGGACAAACAAACAAAAATGAAGCACCCGCTTCTGCTTAGCATCAAATTTTCCGTCACAGGTACAAGTGCAGTGTCAAAATCCGCACATTTACCGATACATCACACCAACGAAAACAATCTGATCTGCCACTCTGATCAAAATTCCTATATAGTCTCGTCTTCGGTATTATTTTTAATCGAACTGTTCCTCAACTTCGGGTATCACATAACACACAATAGATCCGCTCGTCTTGTGTCACCGTACACATTGACCTTGAAGCCAGCACGATCAAGAATTTTGCGACAAATCCATAAAGATGGTGCGCGCCCTTCTTCTGTATTTTATCTGTCTGCTGAGCTAGACGGACATTTGTTTTTGGGCAACTGTTCTTCAGACGGTGCTGCGTTTGCATTCTGAATGCGTAGCACCCGCATAGGGAGAAAAAACAATTGCACGAAAGTCGTTGAGAGAAATTTACGGCTATAGTATAACTCGGTTTTTCGACTAGTTAAACTCAAATAAACTACAATGTCGAAAAAAGCAATGTTGAATTGCATGTATATTGGAGATAAAAACACAAACTCAGAGTTTTTGTTTTTATCACTTGTACATCTGGCGATTTTTAATTTTTTTTTTTTTGCAAATATCGATTAGCTCTTAATATTATAATTATAGTACCATGAATAATTTTAGATTTAAATATAATGGTTGATATGCAAGCATATTGTTTTTGAGTTCATTTATTTAGTCTTATCCGTATGACAGTCGCATTGTTTTGAAGCCGATATTAGTTAAAAAAAACTAACTGAGCTTACAGTGTGATTAATTTTGAGAGAAAAACAACGTCTATATTATATTAAAATGTTTAAGCACGAATTTTTAAAATATTGATAATTAAAATCTTTTAGAAGTCATTATATTAAAATAAAAAGCTTTGGAATTAATTTCTGTATATATTTTATTTAAATATGGAGCTTTTAATTTTAATATTGAATATAACTTTATTGTCATTATAATTTATTATATTTTTGTATATTTTACATTATTTTAACAAGATATATTATTAGTCTTAATTAATAAATTATCGCATAAAATTACCATAATTACAATATTTTAAATTAACAAAATGGCATTCTAAGTTGTTGTTTCGCATTTAATTAAATGCTTAGTTAATTAACGCTAAAAGGCATGTTAACAGTTTAAAAGATTCTTTAAATGTCCTAATTTGTCAATTTATTTTCTTAAGTTATTTTTTGTTTTGTTTTTCAGGAGACAAACCCCATGCTTGCGATTTGTGCCACAAGAAATTTGCTCTTGCATGTAATCTGCGCGCGCATATGAAAACGCATGAAGGTAAGTAATGTTCATTGGTTATATTTTTGTTTTTTAATATATTAAATCTCTAACTAGTAATATACCTCGTTAGTTTATCCAAGTTAAACAAAATTGGAAATTTTTTTAAAGGTTTATGAATAAAAGAACATTGCTAATATTTATTTGAAGAATGGACTGTAACAATTATTTATAAGGTACATTCCGGTAATATTCCATGATTAGTTATTCTAAAAATAATCTATTGATAAATAACTTAACTTGAATTTATTCTTCAGTTAGTAGTTAATTTTATCACAAATAATATTCTATTTGAAGATTATTGACGCAACAGTTTCTCTGCAATATTTAGAAATATTTTTCAATTTTACAGTATTTTAAAATAGATTAAAACAAAATCTAGAAATAATAGCAACTTAAAAAAATCACACAATAAATTGTAGGGCACAATTATTTGACAATATGTTGTTGCCATCGAAAAATATACGTTGTATTAAAAAAAGTACCGTATTTAAACGCCTACAAATATACATCAACCTACCTAAGGGCTCTGTTCATAAAGTATGGGAGTAGCTAAACGTAAGTCACAACAGCACAACAAAAATTAAATGACACTAAACAGAGGACCCATAATCAAAGATAATTTCGCTTGGAACTAAATTCAAAAAGATACTTTAACCGATTTTAGTGGTATTTTACGTCTAGCCAAAGAGCATTAGGTCAGTCTATGATTCTAGCCCGAGGTCAGAATGGGGGCCAATAGGCCAATTTATATTGCATTAGTAGTAGACGAAAAATTTGTGATTATAATAAGTGCGCACCATATACAAAGTTATCAACGGAGGGAAATTGGTTTAGATTTTTTCTCTCGCAATAAGTTTTTCGTATTTTGCCGATGGTTATGATTTTTGTATTTGATACCTGACCCAATATAATAAGGAAGAAATTAAAATTACATTTTTGTGGTAAATGTCGGTAAACAGTTTTTTACAAAACTAAAAGTTTAAATTATAAGTTGCAACATTTAAAATGGTTGTAATGTGATAATGTCGGGATTTTGATTATAATTTAGTTGTTTCTAATAGTTTCTTTAACTATTTCTTTGAAAATTTTAGATAATATTTTTATATGTTGTAAACAGAATTTAAATATATATTTTTTAATTATCTATTTTTACTATTTCTTCTGAAAACATAATAATAATTATCTCATTTAAAAATATTATTGTTTTTTTATCTCAATTTGAATTATATTCTGTACCATAATTAGAGTTCGACAACATTATTTTCGTTTTTTAATAAATTAACAACAACAACAACAACAACAACAAATGACATATATGATACTTAATATTTACTTTTAACTATTACTAAATAAATATTATATTTTATAACAATAATTAAACTGATTTTTATATAAAAAAATTTCAAAATATAATAAAATTATTACGAAATCAATAAATTAGAAAGAAAAAAATAGCACTTTTGATTATTTTTAATAAAAATGTGTAAAATAAATAAATAAAAATCAATTTTAAAAAATTTTGCGAAAAAACAAAAACATTATTAATGCTATTCTAAAACGAAATTTTGATTATGATTATATCAAGGAAAATACGATAAATATGTTTTTGTTTCAATTGGGTTATGTGTTTATAAAATTAGTTTTATGTCAGCAGTATTCCTTCGCAATTCTTTGATCATATCCATATCACAACCACGATTTTATTTTAAAATATAGCCTAAATTTATCTATGACAGTTTCAATTTTAGGCTAATTTTAATAGTTATTTAAAACATTGTATATAAATGTTACATGAATATTAAATAATCCCGTTTTTTTTTTGTCAAATTACTAGTATTTTCCAAGATTTTTTTCTTTTTATTCTGTAAACAAAAAATATAAACTAATCTTTTTTACCTAATCTACCTTTACATATCTATATATCTCTTTAATCTTTATTGAGTCCAATTTAAATCTTAATTTTGACAATTTTTCTTTTTAGAGTAAACTGTTTAGTGCATTAGTTTTGATTTAGCAAAAAAATATTATTTAATATTTTTGCGATATATATATATATATATATATATATATATATATATATATATATATATATATATATATATATATACAGTAGAACCTCAATTATCCGGGCCAGCCGGGACCGAGCCTTCGCCGGATAATTGAAAACACGGATAATCCAAAGACCTCATTTTTATTTTTTTTTTAATAATTTATTCAGACAAATACATGTGTCAAACGAATGTCTGTTTACGTTTAACCAACGAGTCGGTCGGCAGTTGGCGAAAATAATAAGTAAACACATAAAGGGAGGATTTCTAGAGCCGAACTCGGGTATTCCCCGAGGCGAACGCCTGCACAGTGCATTCAGCGTTCATGCGCCAACCTCTGGCCGTCAGCGACGGATAATCCGCGCACGGATGACATTTTAAAAATGCCGCACGAAGAATCCGCCGCCCGTATAATGCGCGCACGGATAATCGGGGTTCTACTGTATATATATATATATATATATATATATATATATATATATATATATATATATATATATATGGTATATATACTTTATTGATAGATAGAAAATAAAATAAAATCACTTATTTCTTGTCTAGGCCAATCACAACATTTAAAAAAACAAACTTTATTTTTGCTGTATAGTTAATAGTAATAGTGGGACGGAGTATTTATATTTATATCACCAATAAATATTTATAATCTGATAACAATTTGTAAGAAAAACTAAACTAACATTTTCAAAAACTGTAATATTATAATAACATGTTCTAACTTTATTTTAAGTGAAATAGTTCACCAAAAATTTATGATTATTCGAAAATCCTTACACAAAAATAAATCCCAGATACATTCAATTAAAAAAAATACATGTGTTGTTTATCTATGTAACACGTCAATTGTCAATTTTCAAAACAAGAACAACGCGACAAGTCGAACATATTAGAAAAAAAAAAAGGATCCAATTTAACTCACAGTATAATAAACTATAGTGGAATGTGTCTCCGAACCAATTTTCTTTATCTCGTACTTAAGTAAAATAGAAACCGGAGACATATCTAACAAAATTTTGCTACAAGCAGGAAGTTCGGAGAGACCTAGCCTCATAGTGGAGAAGACAAAAAATGTGTCCGATGTCACTTATGACAACTGGTATCAATTAAAAAAAAAGGCTGTAGATACGACCAAAGAAATTTTCTACGCGGGGACATATCGAAACTATTCGTTCACGTCAATTATGAACAAGAGAATCCAGAAATGATAACATCTGGTGAATGTGTGACACAATATTGACATCTATCATTCATTATATTTATATAAAATAAATAAACTGTAGCTCTGGATTGATCGGTTGTACTGCGTGAGCGTAGTAAAACAAGTTTATAAGAACTTAGATATATGTACATTTCACATATGTATCACATCATCTAAAACGAATACAATTTATGTTATTAGTTTTTTAAAAATTTTAATTATGTGTAACAGAACATTTCATTTGATAAGCTTATTATATTTTAATATTTTTTAATATAATAAGTACAGATTAATTAATCAGAGCTGAATACGAATTTATTCAAAAAGTTAATTCATATATTAATTTATTTTGAGATGTACAATATACCAAGAGTTTATGATTTAATATATAAATTCATTTATTTCACAAGTAAATTTTATTTTGTTATTAAATAACCTTGAAAACAAATCTTATTTCAATAAGATAATAATTTTATTAAATAATGAAATAAAATTAATTAACAAAATGTATTGTAAAATAACTAAAAATTATAACAATATATGGACTGTATCTGTAGCTTACAATTTAATGTTGTTCTTCTGAAAATCTATGCCTAACTTAATTAAATGTTGTTCTTCTAAATATCTATCCGTAACTAAATTAAAATAATTTAGTTATCGACTAAAACGTTGACAAACTGACCAAGTTCGATGCACTAGACAGTTATGGATATGTCAACGTACTAACTTCCGAAAATATTAAATATCAAATATCCATGACTGTTACAAATAATTACTATTTTTTAATACAACTAGATTAAATTTATTTCTGTCTTTTAATATGAAAATCTATAGTGTATAAATACATTTACTTCTAAAGTAAATTTAACTAGCGTTTATGAAACAGGGTCTAACGGCCATAATTCAGCACACATTTACTTGAATTACTATGTTTCTAAAGAAAATATGATTACTTTTATACCTATCATCGAAAGTTCTTAATAATATATACTTATTTTATATGCATACTTAAAAAAATTAACAATATATAATAATTCTGTATTGTATACTTAACCCTTCGTTTCCAAACTTATTTTTTTATAATTCGTAACACACACAGGGGTATGCGATACCCCAAACAAAAATCGCGCCACACAATATCAAAAATAAAATAAAATTTCAGAATAACCACATGATTTTGTTTAGTAGACTCGTTTTCAACAAGTGTGATTGACTGTCCTAAATGAAATAAAATTATTTTAACATTTATTACAAGATAACTTCATACAATCTGCATTTGCTTTGTAATGACAATATTGACGCATGACAATTTAGTATTAACAATTTTCACTAACTACTAACGCTACTAACTGCTATTTTACACTTTTTACATAGGTACTTATAACATTTTAATGTAAGTACATAGTTTTATCGATATTTGTTATTCTCTGTAATAGGTACTTATTTTATTATCAACTTGGCACTCTGTATTTACATTAATTTTTATAGTTGTTTGTACATTTACGATTATTTCAACTCTTTACTTTGATAAAAATTATTAACAACTTTTATATACTGATTACGCGGAGTATTTTATTTTTAAGTTACACATTTAGTTGATATTGTTTTATTTATCTTTTTCTGTTATTGAATGATAGGAAATTTACTGATTTTGTGGTTACGAAAACGTACACTAAAAAAAATATGACTTTAAAATCAACGTTTTTTAGTATTAGTTCAATACTGTTAATCTGTAAAATTGGGCTTTTATAAAAGAAATAATTAAAAAAAAATAAGTAATATTAACTTATAGTGTAACTGTTTTGAAATTTTTGTATAAAATTATTTACTATTTCGTTTGGAAATACAGTGTTTTCTCGAAAAAATTGAAGTGAAAAATTTGTAATAATTTTCAATTCAAATATATATTTTTTCCACAAATTGAATAGTAAAAACATTTATAAAAGTTTCAAAATAGTTATACTATTAAAAAATATTTCTATTATAAAAACCCAATTACGTTTACTTTTGAATTAATAGTAAAAACGTTGGCTTTAAAGTAGAATTTTTTTCAGTGTATTAGTTTTATAATTATATATACAGTGTGTCCCAGGATTGATGTTACAAGAGGTGTAATGGACTAAAATTTTTTGAATTTCATTTCAAGATTCTGGAATTAAGCCCTGCTTGGCGTGAAACGAATTTTAAGAATTTTTTCGTTTTTTGAAAAACAAAATGGCCGTGACGGTGAAGCAAGAACTATTTTCTTTTCAGGTAAAGTACCCTTTTTGTTTAGGATACGACAAAATTTTATTAAGAAAAGTTGTTTATAATGACAAATCATGGCCGTATACCAAACTTCAGGACGATCTACCTACTTTCATTAAACTGTCTGTTTTAGATTGAACAAAATAAATTGTAGGTATCTATTAATTTATTAAAATTTTTATTTGTAGACCATTGAACGAAACAAATAGTATTTACAACAAATTTAACTTACAAAACGTAACACAAGATTGTACTGCAATAAATTATCTATTCAAAGCAACCTCCATCATTTTCTGCACATCTTTCTATGCGACGTCTGAATCCTATGAAACTGTTCCGAATTTCCTCTATGTGTATTTGTGTTACTGCGTTTCTTATCCTTTCTTTTAGGATTTCTCTACTGTTGGGTATTGGTTGAGAGTAAACCAGTTGTTTGAGGCGACCCCATAAAAAGAAATCTAATATGGTGAGGTCGGGCGACCTTGGAGGCCACTCAATTGAACCATTTCTAGCTATCCACTTTTCTGAGAACACAGAATTTAGCCACTCAGCTACGCGTGCTGTCGAATGTGCAGGGCATCCGTCTTGCTGGAAATACATTGCTTGTCTTTCTGTTAGCGGCAAGTCATCTAAGTAGTCTTCCCTGAACTTTTCAAGTAGCTGTAGATAAACATTTTGATTTAACCGTCCCTCTATGAAGAAAGGTCCAATTATGCCAAAACGATATGAAACAGCACACCACACATTCACTTTTTGGTAATACTGTCTTCTACAGTTGATCCGAAAGTTTGGATTTTCTGTAGACCAGTAGCGACAATTTTGAGAGGAAACAACGCCATTGGTAGTAAAAGTTGCTTCGTCTGAGAATACAATGTTTTTATAAAAATTTCGTTCTTGAAGACATTGCTCCCCGATGGTAAGACAAAATAATAATCTACGGCCTTCATCACCTTCTTCGAGAGTGTGCACAAATTTTGGTTTGAATGCCTTTACATTGGTCGACTTATAAATTCTTTGCAGTTCTGATTTACTAATATCGAGATTACGCGAACGTTCCCTTAATGATAGTCTGGGATGTTCATCCACCGAATCAAGGGCAAGAACAGTTGCGGTATCATTTTCGTCATATTTCTTTCTTTCTTTCTTAACGTTACCAACGCTGCCAGTTGCAAGAAATTTTTTAACTATTCGCATGGCAGTCATACGTGTAAGATTGGTGTTGGGAAATTTCTCGTTAAACCGCTGCACCACTACTCTTAGGGCAGTTTGTCCAAGCCCGTAACACTGAACAACGTAAATTCTCTGTTGTAACGATAACATAATCTAGCAGTAATTATACTTTGAACTAAAGGCAGTTACTACAAATTGCAATCTGACAGTACTTGAGATTATACTCAACGATTGTTTTTTCATGGCCTCCCATTGTTATTTTCTTTATTTCACGCCGTTTGGTGTAAATTCCGAATTCGCAGATAACGCTGAGTAATTTTTAATAAATTTATTGCACATCAATGATATTATTAAGCTTCGTAAGTTAAATTTGTTGTAAATACTATTTGTTTCGTTCAATGGTCTACAAATAAAAATTTTAATAAATTAATAGATACCTACAATTTATTTTGTTCAATCTAAAACAGACAGTTTAATGAAAGTAGGTAGATCGTCCTGAAGTTTGGTATACGGCCATGATTTGTCATTATAAACAACTTTTCTTAATAAAATTTTGTCGTATCCTAAACAAAAAGGGTACTTTACCTGAAAAGAAAATAGTTCTTGCTTCACCGTCACGGCCATTTTGTTTTTCAAAAAACGAAAAAATTCTTAAAATTTGTTTCACGCCAAGCAGGGCTTAATTCCAGAATCTTGAAATGAAATTCAAAAAATTTTAGTCCATTACACCTCTTGTAACATCAATCCTGGGACACACTGTATATATATATTTTTTTAATTTTTATAAATTTTAGTTCAAAATATTTTCGGTATCAATCGTTTTAGGAACGACATATAAATTATGTAAATCTAGGATTTTTCAAACTGAATTAGAAAACTTTGGCATTTGGCGTGATGCGCCGACATTTTCCGACAGGGCTTCGAACTGAAACTGAACCGAAAACTGAAATAACCGTTATTTTTGCCAGATCGAAACCGGAACCGAACCGATATATATATATATATATATATATTAATTGAACCGGAACGACAACCGAAACAACAAATATAACGGTTCAAAGCTCTGTTTTCCGAGATTCCGCGAAGTAAAGTGATATTTTTGCAATATACAGTTGAACTTATAAAAAAAAATATTTTGGAGAAATAAGACTTTTGATAGTGGATTCTATCATTAACACAAGATTATAAGAAAAGAGAAAAATTCGGTATTAGGTAGAACAGAAATAAATAGAATTTAGTGCTGTGCGACGTATACTTATTGAAGCAAGCGTTAGTTTATTTTCATAGACCAGTCATGGACCAGTGATAGTGTGTTGCACTCGAACTCCAAAGGTTCTTGGTTCACACCGGAATTTAAATAAAATATTATTTCTCCTATTATAAGATGCACCCTTGAATTGATATCGATTGCATCTGAGTGGTTTGAAATCCATTGTGAGATGTAGATTCTTGACTTATTGTGTGTTATCGATTTGCACCATTGACAATGCAAGTTAAAATTTGGTAATGAAATATATGATCAGTACTCAAACATGTAGCCCCATATTTCGTTTGGAAATTATGGAAACTAATTATTATAATCTTACTAATGTATCGATAGAGGAGCTCTTTATAACGGGACTTTCTACTATACTTAATAATTACTGTTTTTATTAATGTTTCTAATGTCATATATGATGTTATATTGTAAAGAAAAAACCTTTATAATACGCAAAAAAAATTAATTATTGAAAACAGTTTTTGGAGTTTGAATATGAAAGAAAGTTTGAATATGACCAATTTAAATAAATATGTTGAATTATAGATAAAATAATAATATTTAAAAATAAACGTATTCAAATAATTTATTGTATTGCAAATTTCTTCTTGTATTTTTTCTGAATACAGTATTTTTAAAGAATAAAATTATATATATATATATATATATATATATATATATATATTTTCTTTGAAATGAAGATTTGAATACCGTACACTACAAATCTACATAAATCCAAGAATGGTAGATATGTATATTCATTTTCTACAGTTGAACTAATCTACTTTATAAACAAAACATACAGTACATGTAGAAAAAAAATATCTTTAAAAGTGACCATTCATCGTAAAATGTAAAACGATAAAATCTTTTCAATTAGAAGTGAGAATAATCAGAAAAACGAGTTACCAGTTTAGCATATATTTAAAATGCGTAAGATTTAGTTTAATTAGTGATTGAAGAGGAGTATACTCGTACCAGATAGTTAAGTTTTTAGTGAAGTATCATTATAACACGTAGTGTGCAAAATGGAACGAGTGAGTGTCTTGTAAATGCGAAAAAACTTAAAAACCGTGTAATTCACTAACGACGTGTTTTTACGGAGCGCTGCGCAAGCGTATAACGCATACGTAATGTATTATAGCCTATATGTGTGTGTGCTTAAACTGTATGACTGTATGAATGTTTGTGAATTCAATTAGAAAAACACTAACTTATACAACTGATACAGAAAAACTTTTTAATAAATATTTAATTTAGTCACATATTTGTATATTAATTTATAAATTTTGTTTAACAATTAATTTATTATTCTAAAATGTGATTGCTTCTTACTTGTAAATCTAAGTTTAAATTTATTATAAAAATTTCATTTTAATTAGAATAAAAAGCTTTAGATTTTAGTTACGCATAATTTTTAAATAAATTTCGACGTTTTGATATATTACATGTACATCATCATCAGAAAAATAATTATTATATATTCTCAATAAACAAATAGAAGTAGTAGATTATTCACATAGCATGTAATAATCATTACACGCTTCACTATAGGAAATTACACTAGATTTGACATAAATTATTATAATATGAAAATTGCACTGTATCATAGCAACAACGATAATTCAAAATATTTCAAATGCAATTAATTCTATGATGATACTATATTGAGTAATGAACTTACATAATGTTGATTAGTTGAAAGGTGTTAAATAATAAATCAAAAACTTACTGACCTGAGTAATAAATATCGTTACTTATCAAGAAACACATATACAATAAAATATATTACTCCTATTTAACAGGAATAGAATTTTTTTAGCTTTATTCGATCAGGCAATTCCGGACTAGTTCCTGACAAATATGCATGCACAGTACGATTTTGATGTGCAATTCGCTCGAGCCTTCATGAATGCTTAAAATCACAACGCGAATGCATACTTGTCAGAGATTAGACAAGAATTCTTACTCAAATAAAGCTTTTATCATCTATAATAGGGGTGACCAATTTGTTTTTTCTTGAGATCGATTATCTATATAAAGAATTACTCGCGACCCTATCTATCAATGTTTAAAGATCGATAATATATTAATTTAAAAAAATATGAAAAATATTTGATCTACGTCCAAGTCGACTTAACAAATTTCAATTACTGCTGATCGATCAAAAATCGCTTTGCAATCGACCGATTGATCGCAATCATTTTGTTGGCCACCTGATATATAATAACAATATTGTGTCACACTTCAGATGTATAATTCGAAAACAAATGAATGTTGATATTTAGTGTGCACATAGTTAGGACCTAAAATTAACAAATAGATATTATAAAAATTATAATAAACAATCTGTAAACAAAATGTCAGCCTTATTCAATAAACAATAAGAACAAACCTCTTAAAAATTTGTTGTATGATATTTTATTTATTTTAACAGAAACTCTGAATATCTTAATATTTTTTTGTCAAATGTCAAATAGCATCGATCGTCATGATGCATTGTATTAATTATTTTTAACTTAATTTAGATAAAAACCAATTTTTATCATAATTTTACAAAATATTGAACTACAAGAATGTCTCCGTAACAAGATTCCGTAACATATTCTTCAAAAATTAACGATGTTGTGGAACATTTATTAGTATTATTATTTTAAACATTATTTATTACGACGACGTAACAATATGCCATAATATTTTTATATTACGCTGACGATGGTCCATTAAAAAACTGAAATGTTCAATTTATAATCTGTAATAATAAATTTGAGATGTTAACTAAATGACTACTTCTTATTTGGATTCTCTTGCCAACAAATTTATACTACAAAATTATAATATTTATTTATTTAGTTACACCAAACAGGCAACAGTCCAATTAAATGGCGCAAACGATACGAACATAGACTTATAAAATATAATACATAAATTATCTAAAAAACATTGATTGTGCACAATTTGTAAATGATTAATAAAAATACGAAGAGAATATGAAAAAATTTATAGATAATTCTACCTTATTAAATAAGTGACACATACGATAAATGGGAGACTTTGCTAGAAAAGTGGAATGTAGAATGAGTAATAGGCAGATAAAAAAAATATTTGTTCTTCTTATATAGATTTTGTGGATCAACGTTTGTATAATACAATAAAACCAACTTATATTTTATTTCAATGAATATAATGAATATAATTTATCCACATATTTATTATTTATATTTTATAACATTAATGTTTTTTTTTTATGAAGACTACAAAAATTTTATTATTTATTTCAGGTGATCCTCAAGAAGAATGCGCTCGTTGTGGCAAAATGTACCTATCCGGTGGTCCTGCAGGACTCTGCCCTGCTTGTAGAGGACAAAGCAATCCCACTCACCCTCCTGCTGATTCCGCGGAAGATTCTTGCGGAACTCATACAGAAGACAGCAACGGAACACCAGAGTAACAAATTCAAATTAATTATATACCTATATATTAAAAATTCGACATATAAAAGAAAGAAACAAAAGAGATTTCAACTGAACAGAAAAAAAAAATGGTACTTGTGTGATTATAATTGTATAATATAATTCTAGGAATAAACCGTACTGTGAGACTTAGTTTTAGTATTGTTATTTATAAGTTTTTATTTAAAAAAATTTATACATATTTTATTTGTTAAGTGTTATTTTTATTATTTATAGTAAATTTACAATACAACGATTACATATTGACATTAAATACAATGAAGATATAATTTAATTGTTTAAGAAACACATCAGAATGTACAGCACGAAAATTATTTTTAATTACTAATTATAATAATTACAGAATTGAACAAATTAAGATATAATTATTATTTAGTACTACATAAATGTAGTATAATTTTAGCATTTATTTTAATGCTATTATAAAACTTCGGTTACTTTTAAATATAAATACTGAAATATTGAACCATTCTATAAAATTTTTAAAAATAGATAAAATGAATATCATTTTTTACATAAGTACTACATATTTTTATATATATAAATGTTTACAAAATTAAAAATGGTGCATCTATTTTTGAAAATAAACTAATTTATTTAAAATAATATATTGTTAATAAAAATTAAATAATTTTAAAAGAAAAAAACATTATATTAGAATTTTATAAAATGAACAAAATTGTGGTTTAACTTTAATTGCTTGATAGTTCAACACAAACTTTTATATCAAAACTGAAAACACAAGTTGTGTCAGCAGTTGGGAAACACAAATAACCAATATTCATATTTTTGTTATTTAAAATGTTTTATATTAATTTTACAGCTTTTGAATTACGTATTTTTGATTTTTTATCTTGAATCTCTATTGCTAAATGCTGATATAAACGCATGACTTTCAACCGCATTTAATTTTATTCTTATTATAGAATAAAAATCAAATTTATAAAGTAGCATGCGCAATTAAAATTGTATTACATAACATTAATTATTATTTGACAAAATCATTAATATAATATCTTTACGTTTATGTTTAATTTCTGTAAATTTTTTATAAATCTATAGATTTATAGAAACAAATGATAACTGTGCTTTTTAATTTATTGAATACTATAAAACGATTTTAAAATTTATAAAAGTATAAAATTTTATTAACAAATTTATAGCATCTAAATTCAAAACGTATTTGCTCGTATTTATAGTCTCCTTTTAATTAAAAAACTATTTGTAGTATATTTCAAATTCAATTTAATAATAATTTTATTATATCTGATATTTCTAAATTTAGAAAAAGCTAGATAAAGCTTTTGAAAATAGCAAATAATTTAAAATATATATCAAACAGTATTATATCTGAAAAGGACTATAAATATAGACCTATTATTATCTTCAAATTTATAATCGTTTACAAATTAAAACATTTTAAATAATTATTAAATTTTTAATGCAACGCTCGAACAATTTAATTGTAAAAACGCAGTGAAAATATCAACACTGATATACAAGTTGACGGCAAATCGTTTCGGATTATTCACGTTTCGTATGATTTCAAACGATCGTTTCTTTCATATTATATATATATATATATATATATATATATATACATATATATATATATACATATATATATATATTGTGCTTGAGTATGGTACATGGCAGGCGGCTGTGACCAGCAACGACAAACTCAATTCGAGATTTTATCTCAACAGTTACGTTTTGGTGCATCATAGCGACCACACCAATTAAAACTGTGTGAACATTCAAGCATATTGAGTGAAAGCATTTCAGTATATGCTTCAGCACGTTTCATGCGATTGGCGTGAGTGATAGTATAGATGCATTATTTTATTGTGGCGGTATAATAAATCAAAGATTTTATAATGTTACATAATTTACATAATATGGAAAATAATCAATGCAGTCAAATTTTCGTTCTTTGATATTTAAAGCTTATGAAGATATAAATAACCAATTTTTTTTTTTCACAAAACAGAGTTACAAAAACAGAATTTTTATTTTAATTATTTATGACCAAACTAAGTTCATGGCTGTATTATATTTATATTTGAAGTGAAAAAGCGGCTTACACTTACACTTTGTGAGTTTCGAGGTAATGCTGTTTAAAGATTAGAAATTATTAAAATTAGAAATAATATATATAATATAATATATATATATATATAATATATATATATATATATAATATATATATATATATATATATAATATATATATATATATATATATATATATATATATATATACAGGGTGATTTATGACGTCGGGGAAAAACTTCACCAGATGATTCCTATGAGTAATCTAAATGAAAAACTTCAAATAAACATATGTACGAAAATACTATCTAACGGAACTGTAGCCGTTAGAAATTTATTACATGTAACATCAATCGCGTTAGCCTTATTTATTATATCAGGAAACATAAACAAGTCATAAACTTCTCAATAATTGTAAAATTAGTGATTGATTTTTTAAGATTTTGTTTAAACACTAGTAAATCAATTTACTAGTTATGACTTACTGGGTCCCGACAAAATTTTTCTTCGATTTTTAATTATTGTAAATTGTTTATTAAATATTTATTTATGTGTGTACAAAATTTTTTATATATATATATATTATTTGACAAAAATTCAAATTGACTGCAATATGTGATTGAACATCCTTTTTTTTAGTGAAAAAATATATCAATTTTGATAAAACGATTAATTCGCCGCTTTTTCACTAAAGTTCTCATTATGTAAGGCCTATAGCATTACAAAATTTTTGGTTTTTTCTAAAAAAAAATGAAATAATTCTATTTACGAAAAAAATTCAAAACACTCTGTAACACTACAGGTTTTGTAGATTTTTAACAGAATAGAACTATTTGTAATTAATTTTTCAAAATATATTAAAAACTAAAACGGTAACAAAAATCCGAAACGATTTGCCTTGTTCAACAAATCAAGAACTATAACATACATATACAATAAATGTGCCGTCCACTAGAAATAAGCATTCAAACTAACCATAGACATTTTTCGAATATGGATATGATATTCACAACGAACATCCGAACAACGAAAATAAGACTACACGATCTCATATATATCACAAATCCCAGATAGAGAGAGAGAGAGAGAGAGAGAGCAAACGAGACGCAACGACAGCTCATATCATAATAGGGTACCAATACCAACCATTTCAACTGAACGCGATACTGAGCACTTAAATATCGGCTTGATTTCGTTCCGTAGACCCCGAACGTCGTCTTGTTACGTTCACGTTTTTATCTTATTAATTTTTCGCTTGAACGATACCGTACCTTATTAAATGTCACCGAGATATCTAATTGATTGGACATCCGACGTTCACTTGTCGTTCGACCGCCATCGTGGGCGATCATATGATGGATTAGTATAATTGCTGACCAACACCCAGTATATATATATGCTTTGATTTTTTTACGGCTGGTTTCTCCACGACATTTACTATAAAATTTTATTGAAGTTGATTTCAATTGTTTCTTGTTCTACACGAGCAAAATTATTTTAGAAAAGACTTAAGAAACATTTGTAAAATATTTGAATTTAACTTAGACACGTATTTAAATAAGGGATGGAAAACGTAACGTAACAATACCTAATAACGTTATAATAACGATATTTAAATAACGTTATAATAACCGATTACGATTTTGTATGTGTTTTCTTTTGAGGAAAAGAAATTTTGTTTGTATTTCAATCATAAAAATTAATTTAGGAATATTTTTCTTTAATTTACACTTTACCGATAATTTTAAAGTTAAAAAATAAAAATTATTTTTATAACATTCTTTACGTAACGTTATATAACATAACAATTCATTTTATAAACGTTATTTATAACGAATGTTACGAAAACAAATTAACGTTATAATAATAATAATGATAATAACGTAATGATTTGAAACGTTATTTCATCCCTGATTTAAATCATATGTGCATATACATATGTCAAAATTAACATGTTTTCCATATTATTTATTTTATATTTGTAATGGAAAATTAAGAATAAAAATTAGTAAATCAAATTTTAACTTATGTTGTGAAAAACAAAAAAATCTATATTACAAATATTACATAAAATTACAGGAACGTCATTGTTTCGAACAAACTTTAACATATGCTTTTAAATTTAAAATGTATATAATAAACAAAGAATGTAAACTGTCGTAACTAGATATATGTGATGTAGAATTACGTTTTCATGACAATTTAATATATCAATTTGAAAAAAAATTAAATATACTATTTGTGTATTATTACCAATGTTTCTCAAGTCTGTATTCTAGTATACTGTAAATATGTATTAAAATTATATTCAATGTTTTGTTGTTAATAATTACGTAAAATAATATTGGAAAAAAAAACTGATTCAAAATATAAAAAATTCTAAAAACGTTAATAATTTTAAATAAAATGCATTTAATGCAGATTACAAAATTATGAAAATTGTTCTTATAATTTTTCAAATCTTATAATTGCAAACTAAAATTACTTTATTTTTTCCTGATGAAGATATACATAGAGTATATCGAAACGTCGATATTTAAATAAAATTTATACAAAACTTACGGCCAGCTTCATAATGAACACTTTAACTAAAGTCGACTTTAAACTGACCAAAAAGCATTCTTTTATTGACAATAACTAATCATTTTACTATTAGAAGTTTGAAAAGTTGCCGAAGAAGCATCGTTTTATTGACAGCAATAATAATTATGCCGGTAGAATTTAAAAACGATGCATTTTTACTGGTTTAAAGTCAACTTTAATTAAAGTATTACATGAATCAGTATAACAAAAAAATATTTTATTTAAAAATGTATATAATATCAATTTGGTATAAATTTATCTAATATTCTAATTAAATTTACATTAAATATACAGATACAATTTAAAAAAAATATAAATTGTAGTTTCCTAATATTTCTCAATTTTAAAAAGTTTAGAGTAATATTAGTTCAAAATTATAAAATTGAACAAAAAACTCTAAAACAAAATCTCGTGGAGAAACCGACTTATAATAATGCCATGATCTTGCCAATAATTTTTAAACTGACTTTAAAAAAGTTAATAATACAAATAATATAATTGCTACAATAAAATTTAGTGCCAAATATAAAAATCCGTCCTTGAAAAGAATTTTATTTTTAAAATAAGTTAAAAAAAAAATATGTACATAAATAAATGCAAATCAATTTTTACTTATATTTTTATAAAGAATCATTAATTTTAAACATGGTGTATATAATTATAAGAAATCTCTAGTTATTGTGATGAAATATATTAATGCTATAATTTAACATTAGTGCCAACTACACAGCACTAAAATGTACTATATTTTTTAATAGTTTTAGTTAAAATAAGATGCACAATAATCACAAATTTATTTGTAATATATACTGTGAAATATCAGATTTATTATAAAATGTGTAAATAGATATTAAAATTATTTTTAGTAATTGTACAATACATCTTTCGTGGTGTGGTATTTTTGTAATTAGGGTTTCAAAATTCAAGTCAAGTTTTATAAAAAAAAATTATATTTAATTTTGAAGCTCTATAATTGAAAATAGCTGTGGTTGTGAAATATTATACAAAATATTATTTTTAAGACTTTTTCTACTGCAAAATTTGTAATGAATATGACATTAAAAATTTACTTATTTTTCTTTGTATATTAGTAAAATTATTTAAGAATTAATTATAAAATTTTTAATGCCATATTTATCTAAGTTAAATAGATATTTTAAGAATTAAATATATTTTGTATATGTGTAAAAATTTTATTGGTATATTATTGTACAATATTTATACAATTAGAATAATTTGAGAGGCTGCACAATATATTAATATCAATGCATTTTATTTTGATATAATTACTAATTTTTCACTGAATATTTTAGCCAAATAAATTAATTTTTATACAATACAAAAGACAATAGTTAGTTTTGAGGACTCTATATTTATTAATAATAATTTTATTTTAATCATAATTTGCTCTAACAAAGGGATACTATTTTATTTATTGGGACTTGGCCGTACTATATATATTTTTTTTGTATTTAAAATTATTTTACTTATGTACTGATTGTGAAAATTAATTGACTACGGCACTGGTTAAAAAATTTATTTTAAGTTTATCGATTATGTGAAAGAACAATATATTTATTGCTCAATATTGTTATTAACAAATAAGGTTATAAGTAGCATATCTTTCGACAATATTGTAAATAAATAATTGTCATTTGTATTCTTATTATTTACAATTTTAGCCAGGTTATTATGTATTATCTAGTCACTTTGTCATTGATGTGTTAATTTTTTTTTTCCTCTTTATTTTTTCTCTGAACTTTTTTGTATTTTTTGTCATATATCTCAATTATTATATTTACTTTGCTTTATAATAAAACATTTATGTAAAAATAATTTTTGTTTTATTTTTTATTTTATTGTTTTTATACACTTAAAATAATTTAATAATATTTTTATATTATTATTTCAACTAATGTAGGCTTCATACTTTGAGCAAAGAATTAAAAGGTATAAGTATACTATAGGACATACTGATCATGAAACAAAAATAATTTTTTGAAAATTCGCTAAAAAATTTGCATCGTATTTAAAGTGAACATTTTTTTTACCACTGATTGATAGCCAATTTAACTCTACTACACTACAAATAATTGTTTACACAACGCCTAATAAATATCTGATGTTGTGTAATTACTTATTAATAATTTAATTTAATTTACTTAGTTCGATGTAGCATAATACTTTCGTTTGTTTGTCTTATTTTATTGTTAGTTTTGAGTGTACAGTGTTGTGCAGTGTTTATGAAAATGAATGCATACAGTGATAATAAGTTAATGGATATGCTGTTACTTTATGGAGAATCAAGACAAAATTCATTATTGGCACGACGTTTGTATGCAGAACATTTAAGCAATAGCTGATGTAATATTGATAATTAATTTTGATTATATAGCTTTCAATAAAGTACGCTACTTTAGTAGTCCTGAAAATGTTCACTTTAAGTAAACCAGCCTTAATTTTGCGAATTTTCAAAAAAATATTTTTGTTTTATGATTAGTATATCTTATAGAATACGTATACCTTTTAATTCTTTGCTCGATGTATTAAGACACTCTGTATATATATATATATATATATATATATATATATATATATATATATCTTTATTGTTAATTGAATAAAAAAAATGGTGATATATTGTGTATGAACGTGAACATAGTTTGTGATACGTGATTCTACAATGATTTGATACGAATATCAAAAATATAATGTGGAATATTAATAATAACATTCATCTAAGTAAGTAAAATTTTGTTTTTATTTTATTTAAATAAATTTATTGTTTATTTTAATATTAAAATTTGGTATAACAATATTTGTTATTTTGATGGGTGCATAATTTGACAGTAAGGTTTCAGTCAGTTTTTCAAAAATGGCTTTGAATTTGGCAATTTTTATCAAATAGAATTCATTTTAAATTAAGTCTAATAGCAAATATTTAAAAACGAATATTTGGAAAACTGAGGAAAGTCTTTCATGATACCCCTATCACACCCTAAAATCCTGTTGTACAAAATGAATGGAAGTTTCATAAAAATATGATTTCCGCTATTTCGATACAACTGTTGTACGAAACGTGCAAAGTTACTCATTTAACAGTAATATATACAGTTTATTATTTATTTATAATAGGAGTAGTATTTTTTTTTAAATATTTGTTTTTACGTCAAATAAAGTTTCATACAACAAAGTTGTATAGTGTGACACAAGCGTAAACCACTTCTTTGAATTTGGTGCACCAGATTGTACAAATTTCTAAGAATAAAGAGATTTCACTCGAGATTAAAAAAAAATAATTGATATAAATCAAACAATCATTGTTTGTGATTTAAAGAAAATTTATAAGAGATCATATTTAAATTTATTAACTCCTTAAGAACCGATTTTTTTTTTTTCAAATAAATGCACCAAAAAAATCATTTTTTTTTTAATAATTAGAACTAATACTTTGACATATCAAAATGATGAAAATACTTTTCTAGAGCAATTCCGCAGTAAAATCAAATACATAAGTAATATATGTGACCTGTCAAGTTATCTCGGGTACGGTCTTTTTGGACCATATAGTATGTCCCGAGATATCTCGGGCCTGGTCCTTAAGGGGTTAAAATATTATCATGATTTTAAAGAATTTTACTATGATTTTAAAGAATTTTACTTAATTTGTATACCAAATTGTTCAAGCAGCTCTCCCTCGTGGCTTCGTGTGACACTGGTATTAGGGTCATAAATCAAAAGTGCCTTTTTAAACTTAATTTTTTTTATCAAAGAATTATAATACAGTAAAATTTAGTAATAAATTTTCAATTTTAAAATAAAATTATACCATCGTATTTTTGTTCATTGAATTTTTTTTTTTTTTTTATTTATTTACAAATTTATTTACAACTGGCCATTAAGCCAACCAGCAAATATGATGTATTTTACATTAACACGAGAGAAGATGCATCTAATGATGTGTCTTCGTAGCTTCTAATTATTGTTCTTATGTTCCTAAATCGAGTGGTTTTTTTCTTTGTAGTCTTCTTTTTTCGTTTTCGTTGTTTAAAAGATTTACTGCAAGATAATTCGGGTGATAGTTAAGACGATGTTCATATTTTGTAGAAAAGAGTTTTATTTGTTCGGTGACGTATTTCACTTTTAAATCGTTGTGGAGTGTTTCGTTGGTTACGTACCATGGAGCATTTGCCATCAGTCTTAATGTTTTGTTTTGTGTTCTTTGAATAATATTAATATTACTTTTTTTAGCGCAGCCCCACATTTGAATTCCATATGTCCAAATTGGAATTAGACTAACTTTGTAAATTAGCAGTTTGTGATGTAAAGGTAATTTTGAGTTCCGTCCGATAAGCCAGTTGAGATTTCTAATTTTAATATTTATTTGTTTTTGTTTGGCGATTATGTGAGGTTTCCATGTTAATTTTTTATCTAAATGCATACCTAAATATTTAACTTTTGTTACTTCTTGTAGAGTTTGGTTATTTATTTTAACTTCCGGGCAAGATATATGTTTTGTTGTGAATGTAATGTGTGCTGATTTGTTTTCGTTTATTTTGATTTTCCATTTATTGGCCCAGTTTTCGATGTTGTTTAATGCATTTTGTAATTGTTGTGATGCTAGTCTTGGGTTTTCATTTGATGCTAATATGGCAGTATCGTCCGCATATGTAGCAGTAGTTGTGTTTTCTGATGTAGGTAAATCTGATGTGAATATTTGATATAATATTGGTCCTAAAATGCTTCCTTGTGGAACTCCTGATTCTATTGGATAATATTCAGAATAAACACCGTTGTGAGTTATTTGGAAAAATCTGTTAGTCAGATAGGACGTGAATAGTAGGTAATATTGATGTGGTAAGTGTTTTTTTATTTTATACAATAAACCTGGGTACCAGACTTTATCGAAAGCTTGACTAATGTCGAGAAACGCTGCTGAACATACTTTCTTTTCTTCTAGATCAGATTCTATTTCTTTAATTATTCTGTGAATTTGTTCTAGACTTGAGTGTTGTTCTCTAAAACCAAACTGATGGTCTGGGATTATATCGATTGTCTCTATTATTGGTTTTAACCTTTTCAGTATTAGTTTTTCTAGTAATTTAGATAGTAAAGGTAATAGAGCGATTGGTCTATAAGAAGAAGGTTCATGACTGGGTTTACCTGGTTTTAATATTAGTATAATGTGTGACAACTTCCACTGGATGGGAAAGTATTGAATTCGGATTATTGCGTTGAAGATTTGAGTAATTGCAGTTATTGCTTTTTTTGGAAGATTTTTAAGTATTATGGCAGTGATGAGATCGTATCCAGGAGCTTTTTTGTTGTTTAAATGTTTGATTTCTTGTTTTATTTCTGAGGGTGTAAACTGCTTGATAGGTGGTGATAATTGTAGCGGAACCTCCAGGTACTGCAATATTTGTTCATCATGATTTGAATTTTGTGAATCATTTGGTTTGAAAACATCGCTAAAGTGATTTGCAAATACTTCAGTTTTTTCTTCATCCGTCCTTGCCCATTTTCCGTCTGGTTTTCTTATTGGGGGGATGTGTTGTATCGGTCTTTTTAATTTTTTGGTTGTTTTCCACAACGAGTAATCCGAGTCTTTGTAAGGGCTTAAACTGCTAATATGACTTTCTATAGATTCGTTTTTTAGATCTTTTAATTTGATTTTTAGATTTTTACTTAGATTATTTAAAATTCTTTTATCTTCTGGATGCCTGCTAAGCTGCCACTTTTGTCTAGCTCTTCTTTTTTCTGCTATTTTATCCCGAATATGTTTAGGATAATTTGTGACATTTTGGTTGCAGACTTTGGCATATGGTGTAGCTTGCCAGGCTGCTTGTTGTATATTGAGTGTCAACAGTTCTACAGCTGCATCTAGGTCGTTTTCAGTTTTTAAAGAAGAAAAAGATTGTAGATTTAAGTTATCATCTAAGTATGTTCTGAATTGATTCCAGTTGGTTTTTTTATTGTATAGACTAGGTTTTCTTTCATTTTGTATTATCGATTTGCTTATGGTAGCTATGATCGGTGAGTGATCCGAGTGTAAGTCGAAAGAATCTTCTACTTTTATGTAGTTTGACGAAGTTCCTTTTGAGACAAAAAAATCTAGCAGATCCGGTAATTTGTTTGGATCTGTAGGCCAGTAAGTGGGTTTTCCACTGCTTATGGGAGAATAATTGTTCGTGATAATAGTAGAGTGCAGCTGTCTGCCTTTCGGGTTGATTGTTCTCGATCCCCAGTGTGGATGTTTAGAATTAAAGTCACCGCCTGCAATAAATCGGTTTCCTAGTGTGTGGAAGAATTCTTCAAATTGTTGATTTTTAACAGCATGTTTTGGAGGGCAGTATACAGCGGCTAATGTTAGTAGTCCATGTACGTCGTATATTTGGATGCATGTTGCTTGAAGATATTCTTTTTGGTATTTTTCAATTTCAATGTGTTTTAGTTTGTTGCTAATAATAACGGCAGTTCCGCCGTGTGCTGTCTCGTCCGGGTGAAGAGTGTAATAAGTTTTATATTTATAAATATTAAAGTAATTTTTCTGGGTGAAATGTGTTTCTGAAACTAGTAAAATGTCTATCTTTTCTTCGTTTAAGAATATTTCTATTTCTTGTTTATGTTGTGCCAAACCGTTGGCATTCCATAGTGCTATTCGAAGTGTATTATCCATTCCGGTTTATATTTTGTATCAACATGGATAACATATTAACTATTGTGCTGTTTTGATTCATCATTTTATTGAACATTTCTTCAAATTTGCTGAGAAAATATTGAAGCGTAATTTGGTTGTTATTATGTGTGTTAGTTTGGTTATTTTGTGTGTTGGTTTGATTGCTTGTGATTTGAGAAAAGCTTTGGTCCATATTGTTGGTATGGTTTGAGTTTAAGGCTGGAAATTCAAGTTCGTTTAATTGAAATTCTTGATTTGTTTGATTTTTTTTCTGGTTGTAATTTAGGGTGATATTTTTTTCCCTTGCTTTTTGAAGGTCTTTGTAAACAGTACAACCTTTGTAATTTGCTGGGTGTGGTCCATTGCATAGTGCACATAGTGCGGTAGTTTCTCGTTTTTTTTGGCAGGTTTTTGTTGCGTGATTTCCGGCGCACTTTACGCAGTTGTACGGTTTGGTGCAGTATGTTTTTGTATGACCATACTCTTGGCATCTCATACATTGAACAATTTCTCTTTTTTTTCTTGGCGCTTCTATGACGACTTTTGTTCCGAGTATCGATTTTATTTCATAGATTTGTTTGTTATTTTCGTTCGGTTCTTGATCTACAAAGAACATTGGAAGGGGTTCTTTGTTTTTCCAGCTTTTGATATTTATTATATTTCGTATTAGGAAGCCTTTCGTTTCTAATTCTTTTTGGATTTCATCTGTTGCTACTGAGTAGTGCAGGTTTTTGATTACAACTCTATAAGCTCTTTCTAGTTTTGGTTGATAAGTATGAAACGCTATATTGTTTTGTCTCAATAAGTGGACTAACCGACGGTATGCATCTATTGAATTTGTATTTATTTTAATTTCGTTGTTTGTGAATGATCTACATATAAATTCGTCATCTTTTAGAACAATTTTAATAGATGATATCATTGCAGAATAATTAGTGACGTCTTTTATGTATACTGGGGGTGGTTTAGGCTCTCTATTGGTTGAGTTTTGTATGTTTGACTCTTGTGAAGGTTTATTATTTACACTGTTATTTGATAACTCATTTCTATTTGGTTCTGTATTGCTTTGCAAAATTGAGTACCTGTTTGACGTATGGATCATGTTGTTATTTTTATGAATATTTTGGCTTCGTTTTGGTTGCTGAGCGGTAGTATTTTCATCTCCTTTTCTTTTTCTTGTGATCACTTGCCATGCACAGATCGGACTAAGAGAACCACTTTCATTTTGTAATTGGTTAGCACTTGTTTCAAAATTATTTATGTCACTATATGTTAATTGTCTAATAGGCGAATATGCATATTCCATTGGTGATACGATTGGCGACGTATTTGTAAATGTAGTATTTGTATTTATCGTTGTAATTGATGTAGTAGTTACAGCGATAACGTAATTTGCTGGTACTGTGATTGCACCACTGCTGGATTCAGGCATTTTGTCAAAGTATGTATATATACTTTAACTTGATGTAATTGATTTGTATTATATAACAATATAATACGATAACTAACAATAGTGTAATATGTTTATAATATTAATAATATTAATCGGATTATATTTTAAGTCTTATGTAATGTCGCACAGATAAACTAGCAAACACGTCCGAACGGTTTGCTGTCTGAAGGGCAACTAGTTCATTGAATTGAAATACCTATAATTAAATTGTTTTAAATTAAAACTATTGCATAAGCTTGTTATGCACTCGTAAAATGAGTTTCAAATATTTGTTGATACAAATGTTGCCCGTAGAAAAAATTAATTGATCCATTGTTATGCATGTATCAAAGTTAGGCAGTGAAAAATCTTTATAAGGAGCTAGTTAGATCTGTTATTCGAGTGAAGAGCCAAAAGAAGCATACTAGAAAGTTATGTAGAATCAAGATAAGTAACGCACTCGGCATAGACAGAATATGTCAGTTACATAATCGGATCCGTGGGTAACTGCCTAACTGCCGTTCGAAAAGCACGAGAACAAATAAATTTACTTGAAAAATGATTGACAGCTCGCTTACAGCGCTACCAGGCACGAACGAATGCCGGCTGAACTAGCCCATGTCAGTAGCTTGCTTAATGAAGAAGTTTTTCAATTCAGTTTGGTGTTTTGTTTTCAATGTAATATATTCATTGTATAACTTTATCCAATACAGTAATTTGCAATTAGATGAATAAGTTTATTATTGAATGTATTATTTTTTTAATTGAAAATATTAAATAAAAAAAAGCAATTTTTGTTTGTAAAACAAAGTAATTTTTGCTTGAAACTAAAGTTGAAATATGCAGGAATTTATTCTGCAACGCTGCAAATTTTATTGCAAAATCTTGCTTTAAAAAGCATATTTTTCCGATTTCAACTTGGATTATATGTTGCCATTTTCATAGTTGCAAGTATTTGCAACTGAAATTTTCAGGATTTATTCTCCATAGAAACAAGATGAATTCCTTAAATTTTTATTATTCCATTCCACCCTCAATCAAAAGTTACAACTATTTTAAATTTAATATTGAAAACTCCATAAGCGGTGAAAAATGTATATAAATATAAAAAAATTCAAGAAAATTTTTGAAGTTTAGTTTTTCAACCATGCGCACTTTTTGACAATCTGGACCACTGTGGGCCGCATTTACGAGAATCGTAAGTTGCATCAGACGCAAGATAGAGCCTGAAGGCCTCACTCAGAACTATACTATATAAAAATAGTCTAATTATAGATGCAAAATAAAATATTTATTTTTAAATATTAAATTCATAACGTAAAATTAGAGACGCCTAAAATATTTGCGAGAATTTTCGACTATATTAGAAATATAGTAATATAATTTAAAGATTTTTTTTCAGTTTGTACTGATTTGCCATGATTTTATTAATAAACACAAACGATCTTATTGCAAAGGCCCGAAATTTTGTCGGTTAGGAGCCCCGTAAAAACTTAATCTGCCACTATCATTTGGAATCTTATAATTATTATGCGTCCAAGGTTTTCAAAATTCTAAATACAGCTCTGCATGCGACTAAAATACTATACTCATTAATGTAAAAGTTTTGTTACTTTTTACCACCTTGACTGCAAGGAACGGTTTCTGTAACATTTTCAAAAAATAAAAAAAATTGTACAGAAATCCTTCATATAGTCCCTAGATGACGAATCCAAACTTAGTTTATGTGGGTGTATGTGTGTGCATCGTCAGCTCGCTCACTTGCTCGCTCGGTCGTCAAAATTTTGTGGCCTCAACTCCTCCTAGACGGTTCAACCGATTTTAATGAAATTTTCAGGATAAATTTGTCTGGTGCCCAAGATGGTCATGTGGGGTTTCGGTTTTTTCCAATGATGCCAACTTTCCGAGAAAAATTACTAAAATTTTAAAAAATTCTTTGTGGCTACATTGTTTATCCGAGTTTGATCAAATTTTCAGGAAAGATTTCCCTAGTGCCCACATAAATTATGTAATTTTAATAAAATACAGTGTTGCCAAATTTTCGAGCATTTATTTCTTATTTCTTATCATGTATGTGATATTGTCAAACTGGTCTATATATGGGTTTACCCATATATTTCTAATCTTGTTCAATTATGCATTCAAATTAGTAAAAACAGATATTTTTAAATATTTTAATTTTTTTATAACTGAAACATTTCTACCAAACCGAACCAAATTTATAAATCGATTAATATTTGCAAAAAAAAACATATTATATATATAAGAGTCACTTATAAAAAAATAATCTAGAAGTACTTTATTAAATATTATTTAACATGAACATAGCCTAGAATAATTATAAAGTTTTTTTTTTCTATATGTTCATAGAAACATTTGCATTGCATGGAGTGTGACAGCAAGTGATTCTTTAAAATCAAGACAGAAAGAAACACACAGTTGAAGATAAGCATCAAAATGGTAGGAACCATTAATTAAGTTTGAATGAAGCAGTTAAGCATCTTTTAGAAGTTTAAACGTTTCACGACCATCACGAACGACCGAAGAACTTTAAATTCTCTCTTCTCATCGTACGACCCACACGCAGGAAAAAATTTACAGTGGCCATTACAAGAAATACTATTTTTATTTAGATCTCTACATACGCATTACGGTAGGTATATGGTCCCCTTCTATAATAAAACGATTATAAAAATTTTGACAGCTTTATGAGATGACCACATAGAGATTGAGAAATGGAGTTTGTATATTTTATCTTAAATTTTATTGATCAGTATTTCTCAAACTTTTTCTAATAATGGCACTCTCTAGTTAATATTTTTTTTAAGGTTGCAAACCAAACCGAAACATGAATCTCTCTTGAACCAATTTCCTAAACCGAAACCGGCCACATAAATTAATATATTGTTTTCATATTACAAATACAAATATATTTTATAATACTTTCTGTAGAAAATAAAGTACATATCTACATTTCATTTTAAATATAACATTTTTTATTGTATTAATATCTCATTAGAAATGATTTTTATCTAATTTGCAATTTTATTTTTGCATTATATAAAAAAAAAATCTTAACTGAATCGAATCGAATTTGTAAACCGATTTATAAACTGTTCCAGTTTCGTTTAAATTTAAATCAGAACGAAAACTGAACCAATAAAAAAACCGTGAATCGAACCGATTGCAATTCTTCTAGTAGTTTTCAACTGATTGTTTGCGGAATTCCTAACCTTGTAATATTTTTCTTACGGCACCTTCAATTTATTATTTTATATAATATTAATAAAACTGTATAAGACAGTACCTATCTCAAACATAATTTCATATTCTATTTCGAAATTAAGTAAGTGAAATTTTGATAATTCTATAATATATCGTAAAATATTTTACAAGACATATACAAACCTATTTTTAATTAATTTATTTTAAATTAATATATTTTGTTAATCAATATTTATTTTTAAAAAATTAAACAATTCTGAAAAATGTGCATTTTTTTGTCATTTGTAATATTTTGATATCTGATTACCGATTTCATAATATAGATCAAAATTTAAAAAATAATTACAAAAAAATTAAAAGCTTTAGTATAAAGTTCTCTATACATCTTATTAAAAAATTGACTTATCGATATACTCTACGTATATCATCATCAGGAAAAAATAGGAAGCAATATAAAAATTTACAAAGAAAAGGATAACTTTAATCAGTGTAAAGATACTGATTTAAATAAAATGTTGCTTCTTTTAATTAACAATTTATTTAAAAAATAATCTAGTTACTTTGTTACCTATTAACTTATTTCTATGTTTTGTTGATTTACTATTTATGTCATTTGCATATTTTTTCTGTTGATGTTACTTATAGAGTATTCAAAATGTCTATTTTTAAATAAAATATATACAGAAGTTAATCATAAAGGTTTTTTTATTTTAATATGAGTTATGAAAGATTTTTTACTATGTTAAATAATGAAAAATTTTTATAAGCTGATTTCACCTTTTAAAACTATTTTTGGACACTTAAAAAAATTTAATGTTTTTTAATGTTTTCTCACAGTGTATTAGAATTGAGTTTTATAATGTATATCTATAACAATTAAACTTTTAATCTAAATTAATTCGATATAATAACTCTATAACTAAATCTCTCAGTTATTCTACAGGGCATCAAAGAAAACACGTAAATTAATGGAGACATTAACAGCTTTCATATCAGCTTTGATTGATGCTACTACGTTTTTATTAATTAACATTTTTTTCGTAATGGAATATTTATTGTTTTTATTTTTTATAATTTTATTGTTTATAATTAGTTGATAAGTATTTTCGTGTTTGAAAGATATATTAGTGGTTTTAAGAAATTATTATAAAATGTTGCACACAGTGGGTGGTATCTTATTTTTAATATGTTGTAAATGTTTATAATCTCGTTTTTTTGTCAAATTATTTTAGATTAGAAAGTTGTAATTACTGCTATAAAATTTTAAAATTGTTTTATTTTTCGTTAAAAAATTTATATTACATATAGTTTTTTTTTTCTGTTGTTTTAAAGAATAATTATGAGTTATAAAACTATCACAGTAATAACTGAAATTGTGTTTTTAATACTTTTCAAAAATAGTTAGCATACTACAAAATAATTTACAAATATATATTATTTAAAATATGAATTTTTTATTATATTTAATTAAACGGAAATTTAATTTTATGTTAATTTTATCAAAATCTGTAATAATATAGTTTATTTATCTGTCTGATAGCTTATAATTTATAAGACTTTAAAATTTGGCATACAAATAGTTATAATTTTGAGTTAATACATATATTGTAATAAATTATCATAAACAATCTACAAATAAAATGGTAGGGTTATAATATAATAAACCATAAAACTAATATGATATAAAAATTGTAAAATTGAAAGAAAGCAAAACAAAAAATAATATTATTTATATATAGGATTGTATTTGAAACCAATCATAAATGAATAATTTTAGAAAATAGAGATGTCTTGAGATTATTATTCTATATTAAAATACATTGTAAAAGAATTAAGCTTATTAACCAATCAAAACCGAACACACAGTATTGTAATAAACCAATAAAGTGTTGCAGATGCAGATGCAGATGCAGATGCATTGCAGATGCAGATACAGATTCAATGCAGTGATGCAGTGTTGGGATTTATCTAGATAATGCATCTATTTAAAAATCACGTAGATAGAGTTGCTGTATTAAAAAGTTTTCCTCAGCATGTTCGTAATTGTTTATATATAAAAATTTAAGAACATTTTTATGTAATTTTAAAATCAATCAATCAAGTAATTATTCTTAAATTCTGACTATGTTAAATTGTAATAATTATCTTTGTGTAATAATTTAATGCGTCTGAGTTTAAGGGGGTAGTACACTTTGAACGTCCAAAAAGTAAGGCATTTTCGTTAATTTTTTTAAGCAATAAAACACTAAGGGAGGGCAAATATGTTATAACCCATTTATTACTCATCCTTCGAACTACAATTTGTATTTTTTTTGAACTCGATCGGCGCCCCCCCGTGGCCGGTGCACCAGGTCGCGCAGACGTCCTCGCGCGGAAGTCGGAAAACGGTGTGGAAAAATACTCCTTCCCATGTGATCCTGGTACATAAATCGAACTAAATCCTAATTAGTAATGAAATTTGGGTTAGAAATACGTATTCCGATTTTTTTTAAATTGATTTTTTCAAAAGTTGTGGCCTTAGGAAAAAAAAATCCATTTTTTCACCCTAAAAATGCTTACAAAATCGTGGATTAAAAATCCATTTTTGACAAAATCAAAAATGTGGATACGTATTTCTAAGCAGAATTTAATTCTGAACAAGAAAACCTAGGCGATATCCAAATTTGATGATAACTGGTTAGAGTTATTTCCCACACCAGTTTGAAAAACCTCGTTTCGAGATAAACGGCGTTCATTTTTCTCGTGGAAAAGTATTTACCTTCAATCGGCTATGCCGGCTCCATACATTTTTTAGGAAATCGCTTCGTAAAGCGGTAAGGAATATTCTGGCGGACTTGGAGTCTTTTCTAAATTAAAGTATACATCCCAAGGAACATTTTAAGCCAAAAAAAAAAAAATGCATTTTTTTGAAAAGTCAAAGTGTACTCCCCCCTTAATTAAATTTTATGAACTTTTGAAATTACTAAATTAGTATTATTTTAATGGCATTTCAAAAATATGTTTTTATATAGAATGAGAATCGAAATTTATGTGATACTATTAAAAATATCAATAACCAATTTTTTTTTTTAAATATAAATAAAGAAAATTTTTATGATTTATTTTGTTATCCTTAATAATATATGCATATAATAAAAAAATCTTTCAGAACTCATTATATTAAAATATAAATCTTTAGCTGTAAAAATTAAAAAATACATTTTTCTCATTCATTCATAATCTAGGTTCCTATTGTACCGAAAGGTGTCGATGATAAAACTAATTCCAATTATCTATTGTCTAGGTAAACTTTTGTTTTGATATTTATTATCTCATCTAGATAATAAAAAATACTGTATCTCTATCTTTATTTCGATTAATTTGTCTGTCTCAACACTGTTAGTACTAACTAGCTTTGTTTAATATTAAAAATTAAGTGAAAACTATATTGTTTATTATAATTTTTATAACCTATGAGTTAATTATGGCCTTAAACAAGGCCGTGCCTAGCCAATTTCACGCCAAGGGCAAATAACTTGCGCCTCACCAATTTTTTTTCTGTTTAACAAAACTTTCTGAAGAATATCTACAACACATATAATTTTTTTATATATTTTGTAAACATTTATTTAAATAACAAACTTGGATATATAATATGTATTGATTCTCATTTTAATCAAATATATTATTTTAATTAAAACGATTTAAAAAGGTATATTTATGAGATTATGTTTATTATATTCTAAATTCATGCACGCTAAACTTTAAGGTTATCGGTGCGAAATTAAATTTTACTAAATATGAACTTTTTCGATTAAAAATCGAATACAATGTTCTTTTTCTCTAATCATCAGGTCTCAATTTGTAAACTTTCTGAATCTACAATATCTACATTCAAAACCACAAAAATTAAAAATTCCATTTTCTTTGCATATAAGAATATTAATAATTTATTCTTCAAGTGTCAATTTTTTTTTCCAGCTCATATACGCAAATAAACCAACTGAGCCTTCATAAATTAAAACATCTTCCACACTCGATCTCCAATCAATTTGACATAATGAAACTGGAAAAAACATTGACGAACAAGTACATTATTTAAAATCAGCATTTAAAAATCATCTTCAATCAACCATCGTTTCGCAATTGCCTACGCAGCCATTTGCATCGTCGATGCTCCATTTTCATGCTACTGTCGAATGCAAAAGGGAGGCAAATGCCTACTTTGATATACATGTATACGTTTTCTCCCACAATCACCGAGATGAATTAATAAGATATCAAATTGACATTCCGACGAAGACGAGAGCTACCTGCGTTCTGTTTCTGTTCGCCTGCCCTGTTCTTGGGCTCTTAAGAGAACTTAAAGGACGATGGTGAATCCATCACGCAATGGTTTCTGTCATTAACTAGTGAGATACAGTGGCGGCGAAAAAAAAGAAGGTATTTATTTATTATTAGAAACTGAAATTATAATCTTTTGCTAAATTTGTTTAAATTTATTTACGTAACTGACTTTTAATTTCAGTAGATAAAACCTCAAAACTTAGTTTTAAAAACAATACAACAAGGATTTACTGTATACATATTTGTTTATTCTGTTAGTATGGGAAAAATAATTTAGTTTAATTTTTAAACTATTGTAGGATGACAATCGTTAAAGTTACTTAATTGAACAAAATAGCAAATTAATATGTCTTTCGGTTCATATCTATAAAATCTGTAGTGTTACGAAATGTTTTGTGTTTTCTAGTAAACAGATTTTATTTATTTATAGAAAACGACAAAATATTTTGTTACTTTACAGGTCTTACAGATGTGAACCGAATAGATCCATTAAATTAATGTTACAAAAATGATCACACTCTGTATTATTTCACAAGCTATATGGTACTATAGAATCCTTTGTTTTTTAACAAAAAAACATAAAGAAATATAGCATATATAGAGAGCTTATAGAATAATACAGAATACCATGACAGTGTTTTATATTGCGTGTCTGGATTTAAGAAAATTCAAAAGAATCAATAATATTATTTATTTTTCAAATAGAATATATTTTCAAAAAGAAAAGATAAGTATTTTTAACAAAATTTGATGACTTTCTGATATATAAAAATTAACATTGCCAACATAAGTCTTTGTTAAAAGTTTTTTTTTTTTATAATGCAAAGGGTTGTTGAAGACCTTTTTTCGCATAAAATTGAAAGATTTTTTTGCGAACTTTTATTTTGCTCATTTTTGTGTCGTGTTATGTAACCGGGTGAACAATATTGAAAATGTGATAATATTAAAAAAAAATTGTTTATATTTTTTACTTAAAGTTTTTTATTAAACATATATTATAATTTAAATTAATAAATAATTTAAAATGTTTGAAAAACTGTTTTTTACAGAAAATGCTTAAAATTTGTCTTATTTTGATGGTAGTATAATACGTCGTATTATAAAAGAGGAAATGCGTTTCCACTGCTCCAAATGTACTATTTTTAATAGAGTAGTATAAATTCTTTCAAAACTCACATTAGAATAAATCAAAAAGTCCTGTTACTAAAAGTTTTTAAATTTATTTTAACAATTTTAAAAATTTTAATTACACTAACAATACACAGAAGATTATATACCAAAAAAAAGTTCAATATCTTAATAAAATAATAAAAGATAAAATTTAAAAATGTATTATTAGAATGCATGCACAAGCACATATTAGTAACGTATTATGTCTAAAACTGACATAGAACATCTGTGCATATGTAGTAAATATGTATTGTACCGATTTTGTATAAGAAATCATTAATTTTTGTTTCTACTAAGATATGCAAAAAAAAAAGCTAAATCTCAGTAGGTAGTGGTTAGAAAAAATATAATCAATAATAGTCGTCAAAAACTAAAATTTAAAAATAAGAATTAATCTACATTTATTTTTATTTCATCTTTACATTAAAAATATTTTTCTGTAAGTAAAAACAATTTCTGAAAACGAACGGCACTGTTTTAGCATCGCAGCGCTAAACAAAAACCTCTCGATGGGCTCGAGTTCTCCACAGACACTGACAGCTCGAAAATGGATCTCGTATTGTTATGTTAATCGTCGCGGTAATGAAATAACTAATTATCATGCGGCCGCCCGTTTTAAGACTGTTTTGTTTTATCCAATGTCTAGCCAGCGCATGATCTTTATCTTGTGAACAACTAAATGATCTCAAGAAGAGACGAGAACAACAATCGCAAGCATTACGTATTTTTCATTTAGATATTATGTATGTATAAGTAAGTTTAATTTTTGTTTTATTTTTTCTATATTCATACTAAGAAACAAAACTTTATATGTAGTTTATATTTATTTAAAAATGAATATTATTTATTTTTTCCCAGTAAGTAATATTCAGATAATATAAATTAAATAAATAGAAATATCATTTTCTGTTACAACCAAAATTATATTAATTTTAAATAACAGTTGTTCCTTAAGATATACTAAAACTGATGTCATTTTAGTTTAAATATTGTTTGAAATTTTGTCAGCTTATATTTTTATTTTTTGTTTAATACGTTAAGCGTTAAACTCTTTCGGATTCTCAAACATAACTTAATCTGAAATGAGATTCTATTTAGTATATAATAAAATAAAAAATAAATTCATTAATTTTCTTTAAAAATAGTCTATTTTTACGCCTAAAATACTGTGACCAGTTTCACAAAAGTGAGTTGTTAATTCTGTAACGAACAGAAAAACATTTATAACTATTATAAATACTTCTGAAATTAAAAAGCAATATCATTTTTTTAATAAATCTATTGTTGTTGTTATTATTATTTTAAGTAAAACAAAATAGATATACATGAATGGATTTGGTGCACAGAAAGAAATATATCGCAAACGTTTATGGGATTAATTTACAATATATTTCTCATAAGAATTTTAGATGCTAATATATGATATATCGTATGATTAATATATGAACTGATATTAAACAATTTTTAAAAATTATTATAAAAATAAACTTATATTGCTATAAATATAGCAAATTTTATTAACAATATTTTAAAAATTACTTATGACAATTCAATTATTAACAGTTTTACGATAGTATGCGTTATGTTGATTATACACGGTAATAATATTTAATAATTTGTTTTCTATTGTAAATCAAATATATTTAGTTATATTAGAGAAATATTAAATGCTAAATTTATTTATAAATGTGGCACGAAATATGAAAATTGCATAAAAATATTTTTTTAATTTTTTAGATTTGTTTATATTCTTAAAGCATAATCTTAATTTAAATTATATCATAGTAACAAAAAAGTTATTTCAAGTTGAAAAAAAAATTTGAATAATTCTAATACTAATTAATAGACAAATATATGTTCAAATTTTTAAATTCGGAAAAAAACACAAGCAACTATAATTTCTAGTAGCAGAACTAGCGACATTACAACTGAAACTTGGAATGGGCGTACTTAAAAATTATTTATTAGCTTCGAAAAATATGCAAGTCGTAACAGTGTACGAACAAATTGATTAATGAGTATTTCAGTCATAAATACAAATAATAAATCAACTCAAGATTAATTATAAGATAAATAAGACTATATTTATATTCATATATATTATAAAGAAACGTATGTGAAGACTCTGCCTTGTATCCTCGTATAGCTCATAACTTTTTTTTGCAAAATGTCAACTCATTTAAAAATCATGCAAATCGAACAGGCTTATAGAATCTGCAAATTTATTAATAAGATAAGTGGTTTAAAAATATTTATTTACTCTTTTACTTGTTAAATTTAATACTTATAATATTTACATATGTTATTTTATGAACTAGTAACTTATTTAAAATAATATATTTCATGATTTTAGTATATAATAAGTGATAAAAAGTTAAGAAATTTGTGTGTGTAAAAATTCAAAAACTAAAATTGCGAGCTGCAAATTTCGCAAAAATAACAAAACCTGCCCCGAAATACTTAGTGTTGCTATAACCAGGGGTGCGGAGTCGCTTCAAAATTTAACAATTCCGGCTCCGGCTCCGATTCCAATTTCGGATTAAATCCAACTCCGACTACGACTCCACCTACAGTTTTGGATTATATCCAACTCCGACTCCGGCTCCGCCTTCGACTCAAACAACGACTCCAACTCCGGTCCAATACAAAAATATATGATCATAAATTCAACTTCCTACTTGACAAGACAAGGGGAAGCGAATGATTTGATCGATCTGCGTATATTTAGTTCACTATTATTGAGTGTAGGCATATTAACTTGTCTATCATGCAAAAAAAAGGAAATTACCGTTCTTTATCGAAAGTTTGTGTGCGTCGTAGTGCTAGTGCGTACAGTACATGATCATCCATAAATACGTAACTAGTTCAGAAGGAGATAGGGGTTTCAAAAGATCTGCTTCAAATTTGAGTCAGGCAGCGATGACAAAATATGTCAAAAGTGACAAAATAAGTATTACTATGACGCAAGAAACTTTTAAAGAATGTTGAATTGAGAATTGAGAAGTTTAATATTTGATCTTTCACAAAGACGAGGAATGATCGCAGATGGAATAAAAAAATCAATGGTTCAAAGAGAGAGAATTTTATTGGATAATGATATACTACTAGCCGCTATTTTTATTGATCCTATGCATAGAATTTTACTTTCCGGTTTCCGCAGAACAGATACGACGGGGTAAAATCTTTGTATGATGTTGGATTGCGATTATTTCATTTAAATTCAAAAAGTGAAATTTCTCAACAATCAAGTTCAAATACATCTTCAGAAATATTGGTAACAGATTGCGATATTCAAGAAACTCCAGCACAATTTAATGTCCTAGAGAACACTGACTTTGATTATTATCTTGATCAACAAGAAATTGAAAAAGATCAGGCTTCAACTAACAGAATGGATAAAGTGGAAAAATTTAAGGTAAACTTTGAAGAAGGTATAAAATTAGTGGAAACATTCAAAAGAAGTTCCAAATTAACCTTATTGGAGACCATACCTCAGTATCCTAAAATTATTCAAGATAGTGCGTGGGCTGTTACGGCTTTACCTCCTACACAAGCAAGCGTGGAACGATTGTTTTCCGCTTTAAAACTTGTAAAATCGGACTGGAGAGCTACATTAAAGGAAGATATCTTAGATGCAATCCTTTTTCTACGCACAAATGGTACAAAAAATATTCGTTCACGCTTCAAACATTCTTTCTATTTTTATTATATATTTATTTCTGTTATAAGTAAAAATATTACTGAATTCTTACATAAATATATAAAAATAAATATTTATTACGACATCGTTTTCGTATTTGATATTTTAAAATTTGTATTAAAAAAACCGGAGAAGGCCTACTTAAAACGGCTCCGACTCCGACTCCGACTCTCCACTAATGACAAAAATGACTCCGGCTCCTCTAAAAATTACCGACTCCATGACTTACGACTCCGACTCCGGCTCCACAGCCCTGGCTATAACATATATATATCAACCCTCAACCCCGTACGACCCCTCGGCTATTAATTATTAATGTTTATATCACTTGTATGTATAACTTATATCGTTTACTATTATTCACATTAATTATCTGCTCGTAAAATGTTCTATATGATTTTACGGAGCGTTTTTTTACACGTGCATTTTAGTACTCTAATCTCATTCAGGTTATATGTATTATATAATAAGTTTTGAAAGATATTTTTACATTTTTTTTTAATTCCAAAAAATGTTTTAATTTCTAGTTCGGAGTTATTTTGCGGTGCTGCCCAAAAGAACATAGGTCCTTCAGGTGTAACAACGCAATTGGAAGATTTAAAATCGGGAGGGGGGGCAATGTAATGCCCCCCAATCTGCCGCCTCCTCGGATTTTTTGTTTTCCAAAAACATTATCGTGACAGGTAGCGCAATTTTAGTACGGGAAGATTTAAAATCACGGGACAATGCAATGCCCCCAATCTGCCGCCGCGTCGAATTTTTTGTTTTCCAAAAACATTACCGAGCTATAAATTCATTGCACATCTTCGACTTTCGGAGCAGAGATGGACAAGCAAGCCACATAGGCCCGGTATTTCATATCTACGATTAATTCATAGATTAAATATGCGAAAGTTAGAATTTAACCTGTGCTTATAAGTATATGAGTATTTCATTGTAATTCAATGTCCAGATTAAGTAAACTTCAGATTATCTGGTTTTCATTTATATTGGCAACATTGATTGGTTAGTATCCTTAGATCATCTACTTTATGATCTAAGTTAGTATCTGCCATATGTACCTGTCAAATATACGTGCTAACCTAACAGCATTTTTTGTGGAGTTACAGCATGATTTCTGTTAAAAATATTATTAAATTACATATATGTAATAATTTATATAATAAAAGGAATATTTACATATTTTTTGTTAAAGCTAGAAAATTTAACAGAGATAATAATTATCTCTATTTAAATTTCCTCTCTTGTCAATTTTGTGTGTGTCGCGCTTTTATACTATTCCATTGGAACATGCTTGATTCTAATTGGCTGTTATTGGTACACAAATAACCAGCCAATCAGAATCAAGCATGGTTCTACTGCATAATATAAAAGCAGAACACAAAATTGCAAACGTGCAAATTTATTTAACAAAGAGGGAAATAATCGCAAACAAATATGATGTAAATAGAAAAACGTGTTTTGTAAATAAAAATGTAATAAACTGCAACCTCATTGCCACCATTTCAAAGCTAATTTTCTACGTTTCATATTTATCATGTGCATAATTTTATTTAAAGTGATATTTTTGTTAGAACTATTGGTTGTATTTTGATTTAAAAACGAATATGTATATAACAATATATAGAATTAAATAGAAATTCAAATTATATATATTTTTTTTAAACTATTTTATTTTATTTATTTTACTTTCTATATAATAATAAATGTGGTATGTAAAAAATCATGAAAATAAACAGCCAACTTCAAGTCATACTATGTGTCAAACTCTTTTTATTCGTTCTTGTCATCTGTCATAATTTTAAATTTTGTTTAATTAATTAGCATAAAGTGATTATTAAAATTAACTTATCTAATTATACGAGATAATATTAAATTAAAAAATTAGTAAAATATTGTAAATTTTACAGAGTGGAAATTAATAAATATAACCACAAAAATGTTACCGCATAACATTGATCAGTTTGAACTTCCACCCGAATTATGTGCGAAACCATTATCATTGATTGGCCTTACAGGTCTAGATACATTAAATAATGCAATTCATAAAACAATTTGGGATGCTTTTAACAGTAATCGAAGGGTTGAACGAGCCCCAGTAACATTTAAGTTACTAAGTAATGCTCATGAATTTCCAGTTATTAAACCGAAAAGAAATTCATACGAATGGTACATTCCGAAAGGCATTTTAAAACGGAACTGGATGAATAAACATTTGAATGAAATTCCTGCTGTAATTGTGATATTTTACGATTTGGATTGGAACGATGCACATTGGAATGAGAAAATGATTGAATGTTCTTCTCGAGTACAATCGATAAGGTTTGTTTGTAAATATATCCTAATGAAAATGTATTTATAGTACATTTTACTTTGTAGAGCGGCTTTGGAAGGTCGAAACACACGAATAACAGTAGTTTTAATTCAGCAAACTCTTCCTTTACCTGCCGGTGAAGATGTTTTAGCTGCTGAAAGAGCTGCAGCCCTGTGCGCTAGTTGCGAATTGAATACAAAATCGTTATTTGTTCTACCACTTGGTGATCACTTGCAAGGTTACACAGTTAGATTAGAAACAGCATTTTACGATCTTGCACAGAATTATTACCATCATGAAGCTAGAAATATTAAATCGCATAGGGATCATTTAAATAAAACAACGCATCAGTATCTTTTTGTCAGACATCAGTTTAAAATGGGATTTCTTAATGAGTTGAAACAGGATAATCATACAGCACACAAGTAAGTAAATTTATTTTCAATAAAATAAAAAACTTTTGTAACTGAAAATTTCACTTTAATACACAAATATTGTGACTACATTTTCGACAAACGTTGTCATTATCAAACTGTATCAAATTTTTCCTTTATATAGGATTACAACCAGGTTGTAACTTATATTTTAGTATTGACTCAAGCTACATATTTAAATATAATCATGGAAAAGTGGTGAATATATTAAATCAATTTGCTCGTTTAAGATTGTAAATTGGGAGTTTTTTTTATTAGCTTCCAGGGCTTCTAGTCTAGTAAATACAAGTTAATATCTGGTTGTAATCCTATATAAAGGAAAAATTTGTTGTAATATATACAGTTTGATAATGACAATGTTTGTCGAAACTGCAGTCACAACATTTATGTATTAAAGTGAAATTTTCAAAGTTACAAAAGTTTTTTATTTTATTTTTAAATTTTTTGTAAATAGGATTATATTAGCAAATAAAATATTACATATGATGTTATTAAATGATAGTTAAATATAATAAAACTATTCAAATAATGTGTAACGTCATCTTCCGGATTAATAATATTCAATCAAATGATACTAATAGCACTATTTGTAAATTTTATTCATACATGACATAACTATCATGGAGCATTTTTTAATTTTAGTTTTTATATACATTACTTTATGAACATCTTTTTTCATTCTAATATTAAATTGGCAGTATGATCCACTGTGACGAAAATTTAACCAAAAATTAATTTTGTTTATTTATATTTCAGACATTATACTCACGCATATAATAACTTACTAGAATTAAGAATAGTCGATACAAATGCATTAGAAATTAAAACTGTAGCTGGATATATAAATTATAAGTTATGTCGTTTAATGTTTGTATTAAATTTACCACGAGATGCTATTTCTCAGTTCCGTGCACATATTGATAGATTTAGATCGCGAATTGGATTCCGAGAATTATCATTCGAACATTATGCTTGGCTAGCAAAACAGTTAGTATTAATGTGATTTATATTATTATTAAAATATTATTGAAAAATTTAATGTGATTGTTGTTAGGTTTATTGTTTTTGGTGATATATTCGACGAAGCTGTAAAATTAGGTTTACCAGCTGTTCAAACACAACATCCAGGATTTTATTATCAGCAAGCAGCTCAATATGCTATTTCACGAAAGCAAGCTTGTCAAGATCTTTGTGAGGTATTTATTAATATAGTTTTTGGTACGATAAATACGAATAAAAAAAGAAATTGATTAATAATTAATGTTGGCAAGATGTATCAGTCTAATGTGCATGCGTACATTCTTCAAAAACGTAAATTTAATTCAACTAAGGACCGATTGTATAAAACATTGTTAAATACATTTTTAACGTTTTCGATTGATGAAGTATTTGAAAGACAGTTGACCATTGAATTGCGTAGTTAAACACTGTCAAAGTTATATAGTTTATTACTATATATTAAAAATATTTAAAGTAGAATGCAAAACTATAATTCAATGACAAGAATTACAATTGCATTAAATTTATTTAAGCAAATAAATGAGTATCCAAATCCTGATCCATTGGAAGGTATGGAAAATATGGAATTTTATGGACAACGTCCATGGCGTCCTGGAAAATTAAGCGCTGAACCTCCTGATCCACAAAAAGAACAGAATGGCATTCAAGCATTACAATACTTAGAGAAACAAGTGAATCATTCTGTAAAAATTTCGAATTAAATTATTTATATACAAATACTAATTTAATGATTATTTTCAGAATATAATCATATCATTTTATGGTTTTGCTATATCACAATTTAAAACTTATCGATGTCCAAGAATGCGACGACATTTAGTTGTACAAATGGCAGATGAATATTATAATTCGAAAGATTATGGAAAAGCTTTAACGTGAGTATTTAATTTTAAATATTTACTATTTATTTTACTTATTAGTTGTAATATTACTTTTACAGATTATTAACTCATATGCTTTGGGATTACCGATCCGAAAAATGGTGGAAACTTATATCTGATATTTTACAAAAAGCATTAAATTGTGCATATTTATCAGCTAATATACAAGATTATGTTACATTAGCTTTGGAAATTTTAGGAGGACAAACGACAATATCCAATATAGATAAAACGAAAGTTTTTCACAATCTTACGAGTATACTAAAAGTTTAGTGTTTTTATAGATTTTTTTGTAGCCACATTAATGACTAATTTGAAATATTTTTCTTTCAGAAAGCTATTCCAGAACCAGAACGAAATCTCTCTGAAGACGAAGTAATAAAAGCGTCAAATTTATGGAAATCAACAATCGCTTTAGAACCACTCTCAGTATCCGTTGAAATGAATAACATTATATCGTGTGTAGATAGTAAAGCCCGATTTACGCAGAGTAAATATGAAGCCGATCAGAACGTAACGATTGAAGTATTTATTCGAAGCACCTGTTTACATCCTTTACACTTCACTTATCTATCAGTTACGGTGAATACGCCAAATTATAGTTCAGAATTTGCAGTCAGCGAAGGCAATGCGAAGAATAACGGATCCAATCCCACATTACTATTCGAAACCAATCAGATTAAACGATTTTTAGTAGAATTTGTGCCAGATGCACAAGATATTGGACAAGAAATACAAGTAAATTAATTTCGTGTTAATATTGAGAAAAAAAATGTATTTTTTCTTCGTTTTTCAGATTGGTTCAATATTATTGCATTTAGGTCATAAAAACGAACGTTGCGCAGTTCTACGTTTTACAGGAACCGGAAATAATCATCGTGCCCATCCGGAATTATTACATTTCCGTACTGGTCCACGAGATATGCCTGATTTTGACAATATTAAACCACTTGGATCGGCGCAAATAGTGCCACGTTTATCTAAAGTGAAAGTGGACGTTGTTCACGCTCAACCAGCTTTAGTTGGTGAATGGTATTTAGTTAATATCACTATCACTAATGCCGAACTCTATCCTGTTCAAAATGTGCAAGCGAAAATTATGTTGGAGATTGATGAAGTTGGATCGGAACTTGCAAGTATGCATTTTTTTTTATAATCTATTTACTTCATTCTTTGCTTATTGAATTTCGATTATTGCTTAGTCTTTGAAATCCAGACTTCTTCTTTTTTCAAGTTTTACATTTAACTGTTCTCTCCAATCTGTCTTTGTTCCACTCTATATACTAAGTTTTTAATTTTTATTATTTTCTTAGAATTCTCTCTTATTTTATTCTAATGCGAATGATTTTACTACCAGTTTTATGTGTATTTTTTATACATCATTTGTAATTAATTGTATTTAATTTTGTCTTGTCTTTTATTTTCTTGAAAATTGCATTTTTTTATACATTCACAAAACAGTCATTAGACCATTTATTATATAAGGCAGCAAAATAAGGACTTTATAACAAAGACACAAGAACCATGCTTTAAACTGCCACGAATTAATATAGAATTGTAAAAACTCTATGGGTAACCAGATTGAATTGTTTGAAGCAAAATAGTAATAGTGGCTGAAACTATAAAATATTTATATTTGTATTTACTTTGATATTTTCTTATTTTTTTCTTAAAATTCCTTCTTCAGAAGATTAAAAATTATTGTTTTTACTTCTTCCATTACATCTTGTTTCAAACTCATAATAATTAATAAATATATAAAATTTGTGTTGCAGCTGAATTTAGTTCAAATAATTCCGGCAAATCAGAATCACTTCCGTTGATTTTAAATCTTCCTGACTTAAAACTAAACGACGTAGCAAAAACATGTTTCTATATTCGTTCACATCGTACTGGTGATCGCAATGTAACTTTACGTATATCATATTTGTCCGATTCAGAAAAATCTGTAGAGAGTGTAAATGAAGAAATTATCAATATACCAGTAACGAAACCATTTGATATTAACGCGAAATTCTTTTCGAATCGTTTGGAACCGATCAGTAAATTGTTTGTCGATGAATTTTTTGTTGTTATGCCACAAATTAAATGTACATCACCTTGGCCAATTATTATTGAGAATACTGAAATTGAATTTGTAAGTTTGTTATTATTTTGAAACACTGTAATAGTATAAATTATATTTTATTTTGATAGGGTTCACATGTAAAATCGCTTGATACAATTACAAAAAGTCAATTGCTAAAAGTCGAATTGAAAAATGAAGAATTAGGTGCAGAAGTTTATGCAGCTGGTGTTACTACAATTAGTGAACAACCCATTATTATCGGACAGTATATTATTTATTGGAGCAGGTATATCTCTTCTAAACACATTAAAAAATAATTTATAATTTTATGAAATAAGTTATAATTTTGAATAAAAAAAATCTAAATTTTAAAAGTATTATAGGCAATTTTTTGCGATTGTGGGTAGGTTGTGATTAACACTTACTTTTATTAATAATATTACGTATTGAAAAGTGTTAGCAATATTAATTACTGAGTAACTAAAGATAACCACGATTGTGAAAAATTGATAGGAGTATAATTTGAACAAATACAATAACTTGAATTTCAGAATTGGCAGTAATATATCGAATAGTACGCAATTTCCCATAAAGGGTCTTCCGGTAGATGAAGTGCCTTTACGTATTGAAACCGTATTACCGGCTCACGGTTTCGTACGTACGCCAATGTCCGTTACATACGAATTGCATAATCGTTCGTTACAGCTATTGCAACTCGATATGACCATGGATGCAAGTGAAGCATTTATGTTTGCTGGCTACAAACAGGTTAGGTTTTTAATTTCTAAAACAGTAGAATTTTAATTTTCCATTTAGTTGTTTTGTTTAATCCTGAATTTAATAACATATAAATTGAAAATAATTTTCTCAGTTTCCAGCGAAAATTTTAACTTGAAACCAAAATTATAAATAAATATTTATAATCATTTTTCATTTTCTTTTAAAACGATGTTTTAAAGTTATCTCATTTTTAAATGGTGCATATTTTTAATAAATTGTTAATCATAGTATGATATTAATATGTTTGTGTTAATTTTTAGATACAAGTGACAATTTTACCAAAAAGTGTAAAAGTATTAGAGTATAATCTTTATCCATTAGTTCCCGGGAATGTAGCATTACCAAAGTTAAAATTAACTATAAATGAGAAGAATTTGGAAATGTTTCCAATTAGACAAGCACAAATAACGGAATTACTCGAACGCTGTGTTCCTTCCCATGTGTATATAATGGTATGTTTATTCATTTGATAATTTTTGTAATAAAGTTATTTAATAAATATTTCTTTTAACAGCCTCAAGTTAAAGGTAATCCAATCTCACCTATTGATGCAGGCGTAACAACTTTATTAATGCAATAAAATAATTGTAAAGATAGTATATTTATTAAATGTTTTATATTTATAAGATTTAAGTCAACTTACTTATAAAATTATGTTATATATAGGTATATTAAAAAGTTGTAATTTTTTATATAAAATTTATTATGTAGTTAAAAAGAAATTTTATTTAATAAAAAGTATTTGTTTATTAGCTCTCATTATTATTTATTATTTCTTTTTGACTATATATATTATTAAATACGTATAAATAACATAGAGAATGTTATAAATCAAATTTATAAGAATTGTATCGGTAAAATAAATAATAAAATTTTGTGCAACGAAGTAAAAACTGCCAAACATTGGTTTTATAAATAATGAAAATAGAATAAGTAAATTAATATGAAAAATATTTGAAATGTAAATAGAGATAAATAAAATTACAAGAAATACTTGGTTACATTGCACATAAATATAATTATTTGTTAATATTAATATTTACATTTTAAATAAATAATTATATTATATTAATTAAAAGATTCTATTATACATATGTAATTAATAGGAAATATAGAATTAGCCTATTTAAAAATTTATTAAATATGATTTATATACATATTTCAAAATAGCTTAAGACTTTTTAATGGATTAGTATTGAAGATAAATCAATAGAATACTAAATAATAAAAATAAAATAATATAATTATATTCACGAGAACATATATTATTTTGTAAACTATTAAGATTATTTTCTAATTCTACGTTGTAAGCCAACCCAAAAACCATTTTCAGCTTGAATATTAAATTGAAAGCGTCGTAATTTTAATGGAATATCTGTTTTTTTTACAACAACGATATTAAATTTAGATAATATGTAGAAATAAGCAATTTTAGCCTCCATGAGAGCGAATCTTGCACCTAAAATTTGAAATACTTTTAAAGTTACAGTTTCGAAAGATACCATTATATTAAATAAAATTACCTATACAATTTCTGGGGCCAAGGCCAAAAGGTAAATAAGAAAATTGTTTAATATTATTTTTATTTTCACTATTGAAACGTTCTGGATCAAATTTATCTGGATCAGGAAATAATGTTGGATCTCTATGTAAAGCAAAAATAGGAAACCAAATAAAATCATCTTTTTCAATAATTATTGATTGTTCTGTATTATTGTTTGGTTCTATAGTATACGATTTCACACATTTACGATCCACTACGGGAACAGTTGGCCATTTTCTTAACGTCTCTGAAAACAGAATTGTATTTTTGCTTTTTTAATAGGTCAAATGTACTATATAAAACAAGAGATTATTAATTTTGTTATTGTGAGAAAAAAACAACCATAATTTAAAGATATTGTTTTATAACAAATTTTCTATTTGAGATTCAATTTTTTTAAATCAATATCTGTGTATTATTAAAAATACAATTTATAAAACTTACTAAAACAAAAATCAGTTTCTTTGTTTTTATTTTCGTTTAATAAAATTTAGTCTATGGACAGTATAAACTTACCACTTACAACCATATCCAAGTATTTCATTTCCATTAAAGTTTCATAATTAATTTTTTTACCAAACTTTTCAATTGCATCATCAATTTCATTTTGTAATCTGATTTGAATATTAACATTTTGAGCAAGTTCATTTGCCATATGACATAATAAAGTTGATGTAGTTTCAAAACCAGCAAAAAAGAAAAATAAAGCTTGTGCTGATATATCTTCATCAGTTAAATCTATATTTCAAAAATACATTAAAAGAACGAAATATTTTGTAATGATTATAATTAATTACTTATTGTTTTTTCTTTATTATTTTCAGAACTGTTAATAGCTTTTAGAGCACCTTTACGTGCCTCCATCAACAAATGAATCATATCTGGTCTCAAAATACCATTTTCTTCACGAACTTTCATTGTAGTTATAACAATATCACTGAAAAAATTACTTACTTTCTCACTGAATAATCTAACATTAAATAATTTCATCAAAGAAGGATTTAAAGTGTACGCAAATAATTTAAAACCATCAATAAATCCATCAAAAATTGTATTTTGTCCCATAAGGAAAAATTCATTATTTCTCTCTTCTAAAGAATCGCATTGTATACCAAATGCACTAGTTGCAATAACATCATTAGCAAATCTACTGAACAAATCCTTCACTTCAAACGTTACAGTTTTTTCATCTGGGACGTTTTTTGAAAGGTGAACTAATAATTGATCGGTCATTTCATTCATTAATATAAACATTGAACGCATTTTACTACTAGTAAATGCTGGAGACAAAGTTGATCTCATATTTTTCCATTTTTGCCCTAATAAAAACCAATTTGTATATTTTACATTAATATTATATCGTAAACGATATTTACCTGTAAGAGAAAATAAACTTTTACCAAACAATGGATCAATTTGTTCTGAAACAAATGTTCTACGATCTACAAAATGATCAAAATCTTTAATCGCTAATTGTTTTATTAAATCCACATCTGTAATAATTAGTGTTGGTTTTGTGAATTGGTAAATACCAATGTATCTAAAATCAAATTAGTATATGAGTTATAAACTATGTTTCATACAACTACTGTTACCTTTTATTGGGAAATTTATTGTAAAAATGCACAACTATTTCTGCTAAAGACATTTGCCCAAAAACAAACGGTCCTATATTTCCAATAATGGGCCATGTTTTTATGAACGGAACGTTTTTATTTTCCCAGTAATTTTTGTGTTTTAATAAAATTATTGAAAGAACTAATAATATTCCAAGTAATATTATTAATAACATTTTAGAACTATATATTTTTATACTGTATAATGTAAAGTTAACATTTATGAAAAGGAACTTTGATCTCAGCTGTGTTTAATTATCTTATCACTATGTTTATTTTTAATATTTTGTATAATATTAGGAAAATCATTTATTTTTCTTCAAAGTCGATTTTGTTGATATTATATATATGTATATTAAACAGAATTTTCTAGTTAATAAAAATTTATCAGCAATGATTTTAATATGTTAACGCATATTTGTTTTTTTTTTCAACTTTCAGGTAAAAAATGATTTTATAAAATTTCTGTCATAATACTTTCTCTTGAATTTTTGAAAGAAATTTTTTAACAACATATGTATCAGCAAACTAAAATTGAAATATATTTTATATATTTTTTTTCATATGAATGTTCTTTTTCAGATTCAAATGTATGTGTGTGTATACAGTATGGAAATTAAGTAAGGAATAAATTCAGTAATTCCGTTGATATAAATTTTTTGGAAAAAACCTCGAAGGGGTATAGCGATTTTAACTACAGCGAATATTTTCAGCCTATTTTCAGATTCTTATATCATTTGTTTTTCATGTTATGACATCATCGACTTTTTTTTAAATGACAACTTATATTTTTTATTATTGATTTTGATAGTACTTTTTATTCCGTTTCCAACAATATAAAATTTTCAATATGTTACATTTGTAAAAAATTGAGAAAAATAATCTTAAATATCAAATATTAAAAATTAATTAAATTGAATATTGAATATTTGAATTTTGTATTCATTTTTTGTATATTTGAATATTGTAAAATAAAAAAAAAATTATTCAGCATATTAAAAATCTTTTAATAAACGAACTTCTGATAAATGGTTGCTGAAGATTTTAGAGCATCCTTCAAATAATCTATAGTCTGCATTATGGAACGGCTGGGATTTTCTCAAAAATAACACAATTTTTCGCGTTTTACAAATACCAGTCAATTATGGCCGTACTACAACGTATCCAAAAATCAACCCCCTACGACACCCCCTTATTAATTAAGTCAACCCCAAAACTGTGATAAAAAGTTAACACATTTGTGTATAAAAATTCAAAAACTAAAATTGAGAGTATTTTGCAAACGGCTCTAAATTTTGCAAAAATAACGAAATCTGCTCGGTAACACTTGTGTAGCTATAACATTTTCAACCCCCAACCCCGTACGAGCCCTTGGCTATTAATTATTAATATTTGAAAAAAAAATCTTCAGTCGCAAATATCTCGAAAACGGCTATGAATTTCGCAAAAATAACAAAATTTTCCGCGTTTTACTAAATACTGGTCAATTATGGCCGTACTACAACATATCCAAAAATCAACCCCCTACGAAACCCCCTTATTTTAATTAAGTCAACCCCCAAAACTGTGATAAAAAAAATATAAAAAAATTTTTTTTTTGTTTTCCTGATAAAATTTCGTTAAAAGGTTTCATTTCTCGCTTTCTTGATACAAATTTTGCATTTCTCGCTTTCTTGATGCAAATTTCGTTAAAAACCCCTTAGATTATACATTCCCGCAATGCATTGGTGTTAAACTGGTTAGTTACAGGCTTTTCCCAGCAAGGGGTCACTGCAAAATTTTTTAACATTAATGTATGTATTTACAAATATTTGACATTCGTGTAAAATCTAAATTTAGAATCTTTGAGAAAACATCCACCATTACCGTTCTTGGATAATAATAATAATAATATTTTATTAGTTCTTGCACTAGCATACAATAAACTAGTCACAATTTTGATATAATACATATAGAATAAAATAAAATAATAATATCAGATATTTACTCACAATGTGTAAAATTCTTGTATAAATATTCTTCTATAGAATAGAAGCACTCATTTAGTAGTAATTTTTTTATCCAGTTTGAAAATTCATTTGGTGGCAGTGTTTTTATAATTTCTGGTAATTTATTATACAGATGAACGCCCCAGTAATCTATTCCTTGTTGGGTTTTGTTTAATCTGTGATGTGGTAGGTGAAAATTATTTTTTTGTCAAATATTGTACCGATGGAAATCGCCGTTTTTATAGAATTTGTCTTTGTTCGAATGGACATACTTTAAGCACTGATAGATATACACGCAAGGTAGAGTCATAATTTTTTCAGTTTTAAAAAAGTTTCTACAACTAGTTGAATATTGTAATTGACATAGTGCTCTTATAGCTTTCTTTTGTAGTATAAATATTGTGGTTGCTTCTGAAGTGTTGCCCCAAATTAAGATCCCAAAGGTCATTACGCTATGGAAATTACCGAAATATGCGGTTTTTGCTGTTTCATTAGAGACAGTGTGTTTCATTATTCTTATGGTGTAAGTCGCTGTTGACAGTTTTTTTACTTATGTTGATAATGTGGTCCGTCCAATTTAGTCTATTATGAAGATGGGATGTGTATGCAAGATTATACATTACCTGGCACTGATATTGTTCTGGATGAAGGCACTGCTATATATATTCCATTAATAGGACTTCATTACGATACAAAATATTTTCCTGAACCAGATAAATTCGATCCAGAGCGATTTTCCGAAGAAAATAAACGGAGCAGCGAGCAGGCCATTCGCTGCTTACATGCCATTCGGAGGACCTCATAACTGTATTGGTATATATTCACAATTTATTAGTTTTGCTCTTAATTAATAAGGGGGTGCTTTGTGCTCTGAATTCCTGTTTATTAAATAAAATTATTATTTCTTAACTAGTTTACAAAATCAAATAAATGAATTAAATTTTGCAATTATTTTAATTTAAAAATTTAAAACATAAATATTATGTTTTAAAATTTTTATAGAAATTATTCAACAAATAAAAATTAAAAGTATGATTTAATTTTGTCCACATTTTTTATTCTCAGTAAAGAAGATATTGACTTCGTCGTTAATGAGGCCGCAGAAGCTTACAATCAGTTTTATTTGATAATTATTTGATAATTTGGGGGTTTTCGCGTTTAGAACTTACAATACTGCGTATATCAGTAAATTAAAATAGATTTTTTTCAATAAGACATAAGTATATAATTTAATGAGGCAAGAATTAGTATGCTGGTTGTTTGAATTAAATAAAACATTGATGTAACTTTACAAACGTTTCATTGTTTTTCTTTTATTTTATTTTTTAAAAATTATAAACAATTAATTTCTAAGTTTAAAACCTAACCAAATTCCTTTTTCGGGTTTCAAATTAAAGTGCTTGCGACTAATTTTTACTGGAATCTGTGTCTTTTCCACGACAACTAAGTCAAATTTCGACAGTAAGTGCACAAATAATACTTTTATTTCCAGTAGACCAAATCGAGAACCTGTAACAACAGAAATTATTTTCTAAAATAGTTAAATGTACAATAAATTATTACCAATGCAGTTTCTGGGACCTGCTCCAAAAGGAAGATACGTAGAAGGATTAATTTTATGTTTATTTTCGTCGTTGAACCGTTCTGGATCAAAACGTTCCGGATCGGGGTAATATTTCGGATCACGTTGTAAGCTATATGCAATCATCCAAATTGATGTGCCCTTTTCTATCAAAAATTGTTTTTCATTTTCATTTGGGGTATCTATCATACATGGTTTGTTACAAATGCGTTCGACAATAAGAGCTGGTGGCCATTTTCGGAGGGTTTCTGTAAAAACATCATTAATTCATATTTTATTGATTTTATCAGATATTTGGAGTGATTAAAAAACTGTTTCAGAGATAAAATATTTACTAAAATGGTTCTTATTTACTAAATTTGAAACTTATATTTATTTAATAATACAGAGATTTACCGATTCTACAATTTAAAGGTTGTGATATCTCGAAAAAATCTGATATTAGTTTACTTTTTAAACTTTTATATATTAAATTCAATATTAAATTTTTGTGATTAATTTTAAAATAAACAAATGTTAATCAAATTATAATATCAGCATAGTGAAAAGTTTGTGCCAGACCCTTTTGAGTACCTGGCGTTATTTTGTATGTATAATTTTAAAAACTTCTACTACCAATAAAAACAACATAAAATATGCTAGATATACTTTTTTAGTAACAAACTAAAAAAAAAACGTAATTCGAATCAATTTGTTTAATGTTTGATATAATTTTTTTTTTTAATATATATATAATTATTTTTGGAAGTTTGATTCCCAAATTTTCTGTACATGTATTTGTTTAATTTACCTGATACAATCATATCCAAATATTTCATTTTCAAAATAGTTTCATAATCAATTTTATTTCCGTCAAATGTAGAATCAATTTCTTCTTGAAGCTTTTTTTGACAATCTGGATTAACCGCTAATTCATAGGCAACGAAGCTCATTACAGTTGCTCCTGTTTCGTAACCAGCGAAGAAAAATAGGAAAGCTTGTGCAACAATGTCATCATCGGTTAATACTGTCAATAATAAATAAAATTTCAAATATTTTCAACTTTATTTGCAATATTCTATTTCAATAACCTTCTTTTACGTTTTTTTCATCATTATTGTGTCGATTAGAAGGTACGTCTTCAATGGTATCATGTTTTAGATTTCCTTTTTTCGCTTCCATTAGTAAATGGATCATGTCTGGTCGGACAATGTTATGTTCTTCCCGAGTTTTTAGTGTTGTTAGAATAGAATTACTAAAGAAATTTATAACTTCTGAATTAAAGAATTTAATTCCTAAAACCTATTTTAATAATTAACATCGCTAATTATTTTTCTAATTAAATATTTTAAATAAACTTACTTTCATGATTATTGGAATATACATAAATCCAATAGCTTTCATAAAAAACTTGAAACCAAATTCGATTAGTTTCTGCCCACTAACGTAGAATACATTGTCTTTTTGTTTCAATGAATCACATTTGATTCCAAATGCAGAACTTGCTATCACATCATTTGTATACCTTGCAAATACATCTTTCATTTCATGTATCATTATTTCATGTTTTTCTTTAGCTTCTTGTTGGAAATATTCTGTAAATTGTTCTGCACATTCTGTCATTAAAGTATATAACATTCGCATTTTGCTACTGGTAAAAGCCGGCGATAGTATTGAACGCATATTCTTCCATTTTTGTCCTAAAATATTAACATTTATATATATATTTGAAAATGTTTAATAATTTTTAGTATATTTGAAGCTTAATCTTATTCTAAATCAATAACAATAAATAATAAATATAATATTTATTAAATAATTTGGAAAATGTATTTGGTGTTGCTTGAGTTTGAACCCGAAACCTCCTTCTGTCATGGAATATTTATTACACAAAACAAAGTCTTAATTGAAAATATAAACATTCAAATCTAAATTAAAAAAAGACTTTTGAATATTTCTTAAATTTATAAGTATAATAACAAATTTTAGATTACTAAAAAATACATTATTTTAATTTAAAAAATAAATTGAAATATTTTTATTAAATTAATAATTTATTATAAATTTTGACTGTTTTCTGATCCCAAAATTTTCGGAATTTAATTTCATCAAATTTTATTTAATTAAAATATGTTAGAATTAATCTTATCAAAATTTAAAAATATTAAAATAAATTATACAAAATACCTTTGAGCGTAAGTAAACTATTAAATAAGGGTTCACTCGGATCTCCTATAATAAATTGTCGATTCATAAAACTATCAAACTCTTTTACAGTAACTTTCTTTATTAGTTCGGGATCACGAATTAGTAAAATTGGATTGGTAAATTGATGTAAACCAACGTATCTGTAAAAATAAAACAAAAATCCGACTATTGTTAATTAGAAATATAGTATACAAATTTTAAGCTTTATGTTCATTGTAAACACAGAAAACATTATTTTGCATTAATTAAATTTTTCAAATATTCTTTTTTTCTAAAAAAAAAAAGAAGAAGTTATATAATAGATACATAATAATCACAAGAAAATAAATGTAATTTCTTGAAAAATAAGTAATCAAATAAATATATTTACTTACTTTGCATCCGGATATGCATTATAAAATTTATTAAACTGTTCCGGTAAAGGTTCTCTTTGTAAAAAATTTGATGGATGGCTTCCAATTACTGGCCATGCTTTAATATAAGTTACACCACGATCTTTCCAATAATTTGTTTTCTTCCAAGCACTCCAGAAAATATACAAAATAATTATTCCAATAATTAACCACAAATACATTTTTAACAAAATAATTTCCAAACTTTGTTTATAAACACTCTGCTAAAATTCAACTGCGTACAATGTTAAATCGTACTACAATCTGCTACAACTGATGCAATTAAAAACGTATACTGAAGGTCAATTTATTTTATTTGATGACATTATATAATTATAACTACAGAATAATTTTTATATGACGCATAATTTAGAATCAGTATAATTTTGATAAATCGTGCGTTTATATAGTATGTTATCAAAATATCAAAAAATAGCTGGTTGTTTTGTATAGATATCATATCAATATTTAGTTAATTAGATAATAAACAATTCAAATGATAACATATTTAAATCTTTTTTCACATTATGTAGTGTTCAGTTTATATTAGTTTGACATTAATTGAGTTAAAAAGATATAAAAATTAATTTAGTAAAATTTACATTTTATTTGACATCATTTGCATAACAGAACAATTAAAATAACAAAAGCTTTATTTGAATAATTAATGATAAATGATATCCATTATCATATCAGTATCACCGAACTTAAAATTATAAATTATACTATAGACTATATTATATTTACTAAATAATATTTACTTATAATATTTATTTTGAAGGTTTACTGATTATCCAGTATATTAAAAAACTTATCAAACTATTTATATTGTAATATTATTATTTACATTTTTAAATATAGAAACAAAAAGTAATTAAAAAAGATAATTAATTTCGGAGTTTAAATCCTAACCAAATTCCTTGTTCAGTTTTTAAATTAAAATGTTTGCGACTAATTTTTACTGGAATTTGTGTCTTTTCTACAACGACTAATTCAAATTTGGATAGTAGATGAACAAATAATACTTTGATTTCAAGTAAAGCAAATCGAGAACCTGCAAAAACATTTACATTAATTTTCAATAACTTAAGTGTAAAAATAAGTGGTTACCAATGCAATTTCTAGGACCCGTTCCAAAAGGAATATATGTAAAAGGTTGAATTTTATTCTTATTTTCATCATTGAACCGTTCGGGATCAAAACGTTCCGGTTCAGGAAAATATTCTGGATTATTATGCAGTCCATATGAAATAATCCAAATTGGAATATCTTTCTCTATAAGAAATGGTTCTTCATTTTCATTTGGGTTATCCATCATACAGGGCTTGTTACAGATGCGTTCCATTATAAGTGCTGGTGGCCATTTTCGTAGAGATTCTGTACAATTAAATGATATATATATATATATATATATATATATATATATATATATATATATATTATTTTCAATTTAGATTAAAATTTTATGAAAATACATATATACCTGATACAACCATGTCCAAATATTCCATTTTTAAAATTGTTTCATAATCAATTTTCTTCCCTTGAAAAGTAGAAACAATTTCGTCGTAAAGTTTGTTTTGAATATCTGAATTAAGTGCTAATTCGTAAGCCATAAAACTCATAAGAGTTGAACCTGTATCATAACCCGCAAAGAAAAATATGAATGCTTGTGCAACTATATCATCATCAGTTAATACTAAAAATGAAAACAAACACTAAATAGTAATAAAGCTTTTTTCAGATTTATGTACAAATATTAGAGCCTTCTTTGGTATTTTTTTCGTTACTATTATCTTGAACAGAAGATGATTTTTCGTTGGCGTCATGTTTTAAATTGCCTTTTTTTGCTTCCATTAATAAATGTATCATATCAGGTCGGATAATACCGTTTTCTTCTCGAGTTTTAATTGTTGTTAAAATTGATTTACGTAAAAAATTTGCAACTTTAGGATCACTAAACTGAATTCCTAAAAGCTAGTCAAAACTATGATTAAAAACAAACAAAAAAATTCCACTATTTGCTTACTTTCATTAATGTCGGAAAGCATATAAATCCAATAGCTTTAAAAAAAATTTCATTCCAAAATCTGTTATTTTTTGTCCAGTTATATAAAATTCATTTTCTTTTTCCTGTAAGGAATCACATTTGATTCCAAATGCAGCTGTTGCTATTACATCATTAGCATATCTTGTAAAAACATCTTTCATTTCAGTTATAATCATCTCGTTATTTTTCTTAGCTTCTTTTTCGAAATATACTACAAATTGCTCTGCACATTCTGTCATTAAGGTAAATAACAAGCGCATTTTACTGCTGGTGAACGCTGGAGACAATACTGAACGAATGTTCTTCCATTTTTCTCCTAAAAATTAAGTATATAATTATAATAATTATTGAACTCTAAATTTAAGATTTATTTAATAATATGATTAACTGAGTAGTACTGCATTTTGTTACTGCATTATGCAACACCCTAGAAAACGAAAATTTAATTCATTTCTTTGTTACATGCCCAATATACAATGAAATCAGAAATCAATTTATTAACGACTATGTACATAACAGGCACCACGTCGAAATAGAAAAAAAGTTACTTAATATAGACTCAATAACTAAATTAAATAATATTTATAACTACACTATCAACGCGCTAAAAATAAGAGCTTTCATTCTAAACGAATAATTAAATTTTAAAATTTTTATATGATAATTTTTTAAAATATGAAAACATCTAATTCATTTAAATTCCAGACAGGTTTCCAGTTCTCCAGATCTTCTAATTGTCATTAACTACTGTTAAAATAGACACACTCAATTATCGAATGTAAATATATATTTTGTACTCAAATTATTCACTCCTTTGTATAAAATTGTATATTTTTAAAACAAATAAATTATATTATTATTATTATTATTATTATAATAATTATTGAACTCTAAATTTAAGATTTATTTAATAATATAATTAACTGAGTAGTACTGCATTTTGTTAAATTAATGAAAATATGAGTTGCATTTTGTGAAATAAGTTTTCATATCATATTTAACAATAAATTACCTTTGAGTGAAAGTAAATTTTTATTGAATAATAATTCACTCTCATCTCCCAAAATAAATCTACGATTCATAAAGCTGTCAAAATCTTTTACAGTAATTTTTTTATTAGTTCTGGATCACGGATTAATAAAATTGGATTAGTGAATTGATGTAGACCTATGTATCTATAAAAGCAAAACAAAAAACGTGTTTAAAATGCAGATAATATTATTAAAAATATTAAATATTATAGATTGCACAACAAATTAATAAATAAAATCTAGATATTTAACTTAAAGAATTAGCAGCTTGTTATAAATGATAATTTGTTGTCATTGTGAAAATAATATTAAAACTAACTTTGCATTTGGAAATTTTTTATACAAATTATTAATTTGATCTGTAAAAGGTATTCTTTATAGTAAATTTGACGGTGAAGTTCCAAGAAAAGGCCATGCTTTTATGTGAGTTACACCACGATCTTTCCAATAATTTGCTTTCTTCCAAGCATTCCACAATGAATATAAAATAAAAACTCCAATAAATAACCAAAATACATTTTTAACAAAACAATTCTAATTTCGAATATTGATAATAATAATAATTTTAAAATACTATTTGAAAAGTATTTAAATACTTTTTCTATACATACTAAATACCAATACTTTTATTAAAACATATCTATATTATATAAAATTAATTCTTACCTGTTAATTTCAATAATAATTGTTATATTACATATACAAATACTTTATGCTCTAAATACAAATACTAAATACTTATAAAAAGTATTTTATTTACTAGTATTTAAAATACTAAAGTATTTTAAGTAATACTTGAATTACTTTTTTGTAAATACTACCCAGCTCTGCTATAAATTTTAGCAAAATGTAATTTACAGATTTGCATTCAGCATATTAAAATATATCTGGTTTAATCAAAATTTCGAAAAAATTTTAATATTTAATTTCTTTTTTAATATTTGCATTTAAAGATTTGTTAATTGCTTAACGCATTTTTGTGAAAATTTTCATTAAATGAGATATATTTTAATGTACTTAATGCAAATTTGTTATTTTAAATCTTGCTAAAGTTAATAGTTGTAAAATAATAATTCAAGATCAAATATTTTGCGTATATATATGACAATTCTGAATTTTTTTATTGAATCATAAATTTTGATATGCTGAATGCAATGGTACATATCGAAATTATCTGTCTGTTACAGTTCGCTCAGAAAATGTATGTTTGCAAAAATCTTTAACTGCAAATATCTCCGAAACGGCTGAGAATTTTGCAAAAATAACAAAATTTACCATCCCTTACAATATCTCTAAACCAAGTAATACGCACTACAGCATATCCAAGACTTGGTCTAATAGAACCCATCCGTATTAATTACGATTAAAAAATAATTTTAGATAATTTGCAACTAAATAAAATTGAAACTAACTAGTTTAAATTTTACTTGAATATTAAATATTTGAATTTTGTATTCATTTTTTGTATATTTAAATATTGTAAAATAAAAAAAAATTATTCAGCATATTAAAAATCTTTTAATAAACGAACTTCTGATAAATGGTTGCCGAAGATTTTAAAGCATTTTTCAAATAATTCATAGTCTGCATTATGGAACGACTGTGTCTGCTTTGTGCTCTGAATTCCTGTTTATTTTTTCATATTCTAGAGAAATTTACAGGATGTAATTCATTTAAAACTGAAATCCATTCAAATCCAAATTAATATTTTTATTATATAAAATTATTATTTCATAACTAGTTTACAAAATCAAACAAATTAATTGAATTTAGCAAAATTTTGCAAATTACAAACTGCATTTATTTTAATTTAAAATTTAAAACATAAATATTATGTTTTGAAATTTTTATAGAAATTATTCAACAAATAAAAATTAAAAATATGATTTAATTTTATACACATATTTGATTCTCAGTAAAGAAGATATTGACTTCGTTGTTCATGAGGCCCCAGAAGCTTACAATCAGTTTTATTTGATGATTATTTGATAATTTGGCGGTTTTCGCGTTTAGAACTTACAATATTGCGTACATCAGCAAACTAAAATAAATTTTTTTCAATATGACATAAGTATATAATTTAATGAGGCAAGAATTAGTGTGCTGGTTGTTGAATTAAATAAAACATTGACGTAACTTTACAATCGTTTCATTGTTTTTCTTTTATTTTATTTTTTAAAAATTATAAACAATTAATTTCTAAGTTTAAAACCTAACCAAATTCCTTTTTCGGGTTTCAAATTAAAGTGCTTGCGACTAATTTTTACTGGAATCTGTGTCTTTTCCACGACAACTAAGTCAAATTTCGACAGTAAGTGCACAAATAATACTTTTATTTCCAGTAGACCAAATCGAGAACCTGTAAGAACAGAAATTATTTTATAGTTAAATGTAAAATAAATTATTACCAATGCAGTTTCTGGGACCCGCTCCAAAAGGAAGATACGTAGAAGGATTAATTTTATGTTTATTTTCGTCGTTGAACCGTTCTGGATCAAAACGTTCCGGATGGGGGTAATATTTCGGATCACGTTGTAAGCTATATGCAATCATCCAAATTGGTGTGCCCTTTTCTATCAAAAATTGTTTTTCATTTTCATTTGGGGTTTCTATCATGCATGGTTTGTTACAAATGCGTTCGACAATAATAACTGGTGGCCATTTTCGGAGGGTTTCTGTAAAAACATCATTAATTCATATTTTATTGATTTTATCAGATATTTGGAGTAATTAAAAAAACTGTTTCAGAGATAAAATATTTACTAAAATGGTTCTTATTTGCTAAATTTAAAACTTATATTTATTTAATAATTCAGAGATTTACCGATTCTACAATTAAAGGTTGTGATATCTCGAAAAAATCTGATATTAGTTTACTTTTTAAACTTTTATATATTAAATTCAATATTAAATTTTTGTGATTAATTTTAAAATAAACATATGTTAATCAAATAATAATTTCAGCATAGTGTTTTTGTATGTATGTATAATTTTAAAATCTTCTACTATCAATAAAAACAACATAAAATATGCTAGATATACTTTTTTTAGTAACAAACTAAAAAAACACGTAATTTGAATCAATTTGTTTGATGTTTGATATAATTTTTTTTTTAATATATATAATTATTTTTAGAAGTTTGATTCCCAAATTTTGCTGTACATATATTTAATTTACCTGATACAATCATATCCAAATATTTCATTTTCAAAATAGTTTCATAATCAATTTTATTTCCGTCAAATGTAGAATCAATTTCTTCTTGAAGCTTTTTCTGACAATCTGGATTAACCGCTAATTCATAGGCAACGAAGCTCATTACAGTTGCTCCTGTTTCGTAACCAGCGAAGAAAAATAGGAAAGCTTGTGCAACAATGTCATCATCGGTTAATACTATCAATAATAAATAAAATTTCAAATATTTTCAACTTTATTTGCAATATTCTATTTCAATAACCTTCTTTTACGTTTTTTTCATCATTATTGTGTCGATTAGAAGGTACGTCTTCAATGGTATCATGTTTTAGATTTCCTTTTTTCGCTTCCATTAGTAAATGGATCATGTCTGGTCGGACAATGTTATGTTCTTCTCGAGTTTTTAGTGTTGTTAGAATAGAATTGCTGAAGAAATTTATAACTTCTGAATTAAAAAGTTTAATTCCTAAAACCTATTTTAATTAACATCGCGAATTATTTTTCTAATTTAATAATTTAAATAAACTTACTTTCATGATTAATGGAATATACATAAATCCAATAGCTTTCATGAAAAACTTGAAACCAAATTCGACTAATTTCTGCCCACTAACGTAGAATACATTGTCTTTTTGTTTTAATGAATCACATTTGATTCCAAATGCAGAACTTGCTATCACATCATTTGTATACCTTGCAAATACATCTTTCATTTCATGTATCATTATTTCATGTTTTTCTTTAGCTTCTTGTTGGAAATATTCTGTAAATTGTTCTGCACATTCTGTCATTAAAGTATATAACATTCGCATTTTGCTACTGGTAAAAGCCGGCGATAGTATTGAACGCATATTCTTCCATTTTTGTCCTAAAATATTAACATTTATATATATATATTTAAAAATGTTTAATAATTTTTAGTATATTTGAAGCTTAATCTTATTCTAAATCAATAACAATAAATAATAAATGTAATGTAGACTTTTATTATAATATTTATTAAATAATTTGGAAAATGTATTTGGTGTTGCTTGAGTTTGAACCCGAAACCTCCTTCTGTCATGGAATATTTATTGCACAAAACAAAGTCTTAATTGAAAATATAAACATTCAAATCTAAATTAAAAAAAAAAAACTTTTGAAAATTTCTTAAATTTATAAGTAAAATAACAAATTTTAGATTACTAAAAATACATTATTTTAATTTAAAAAATAAATAGAAATATTTTTATTAAATTAATAATTTATTATAAATTTTGACTGTTTTCGGAATTTAATTTCATCAAATTTTATTTAAATAAAATATGTTAGAACTAATCTTATCAAAATTTAAAAATATTAAAATAAGTTATACAAAATACCTTTGAGCGTAAGTAAACTATTAAATAAGGGTTCACTCGGATCTCCTATAATAGATTGTCGATTCATAAAACTATCAAACTCTTTTACAGTAACTTTCTTTATTAGTTCGGGATCACGAATTAGTAAAATTGGATTGGTAAATAAATGTAAACCAACGTATCTGTAAAAATACGACTATTGTTAATTAGAAATATAGTATAGAAATTTTAAGCATTATATTTATTGTAAACACAGAAAACATTATTTTGCATTAATTAAATTTCCCAAATATTTTTTTTTCTAAAAAAAAAAAAAGAAGTTATATAATAGATACATAATAATTACAAGAAAGTAAATGTAATTTCTTGAAAAATAAGTAATCAAATAAATATATTTACTTACTTTGCATCCGGATATGCATTATAAAATTTATTAAACTGTTCCGGAAAAGGTTCTCTTTGTAAAAAATTTGATGGATAGCTTCCAATTACTGGCCATGCTTTAATATAAGTTACACCACGATCTTTCCAATAATTTGTTTTCTTCCAAGCACTCCAGAAAATATACAAAATAATTATTCCAATAATTAACCACAAATACATTTTTAACAAAATAATTTCCAAACTTTGTTTATAAACACTCTGCTAAAATTCAACTGCGTACAATGTTAAATCGTACTACAATCTGCTACAACTGATGCAATTAAAAACGTATACTGAAGGTCAATTTATTTTATTTGATGACATTATATAATTATAACTACAGAATAATTTTTATATGACGCATAATTTAGAATCAGTATAATTTTGATAAATCGTGCGTTTATATAGTATGTTATCAAAATATCAAAAAATAGCTGGTTGTTTTGTATAGATATCATATCAATATTTAGTTAATTAGATAATAAACAATTCAAATGATAACATATTTAAATCTTTTTTCACATTATGTAGTGTTCAGTTTATATTAGTTTGACATTAATTGAGTTAAAAAGATATAAAAATTAATTTAGTAAAATTTACATTTTATTTGACATCATTTGCATAACAGAACAATTAAAATAACAAAAGCTTTATTTGAATAATTAATGATAAATGATATCCATTATCATATCAGTATCACCGAACTTAAAATTATAAATTATACTATAGACTATATTATATTTACTAAATAATATTTACTTATAATATTTATTTTGAAGGTTTACTGATTATCCAGTATATTAAAAAACTTATCAAACTATTTATATTGTAATATTATTATTTACATTTTTAAATATAGAAACAAAAAGTAATTAAAAAAGATAATTAATTTCGGAGTTTAAATCCTAACCAAATTCCTTGTTCAGTTTTTAAATTAAAATGTTTGCGACTAATTTTTACTGGAATTTGTGTCTTTTCTACAACGACTAATTCAAATTTGGATAGTAGATGAACAAATAATACTTTGATTTCAAGTAAAGCAAATCGAGAACCTGCAAAAACATTTACATTAATTTTCAATAACTTAAGTGTAAAAATAAGTGGTTACCAATGCAATTTCTAGGACCCGTTCCAAAAGGAATATATGTAAAAGGTTGAATTTTATTCTTATTTTCATCATTGAACCGTTCGGGATCAAAACGTTCCGGTTCAGGAAAATATTCTGGATTATTATGCAGTCCATATGAAATAATCCAAATTGGAATATCTTTCTCTATAAGAAATGGTTCTTCATTTTCATTTGGGTTATCCATCATACAGGGCTTGTTACAGATGCGTTCCATTATAAGTGCTGGTGGCCATTTTCGTAGAGATTCTGTACAATTAAATGATATATATATATATATATATATATATATATATATATATATATATATATATATATATATATATATTATTTTCAATTTAGATTAAAATTTTATGAAAATACATATATACCTGATACAACCATGTCCAAATATTCCATTTTTAAAATTGTTTCATAATCAATTTTCTTCCCTTGAAAAGTAGAAACAATTTCGTCGTAAAGTTTGTTTTGAATATCTGAATTAAGTGCTAATTCGTAAGCCATAAAACTCATAAGAGTTGAACCTGTATCATAACCCGCAAAGAAAAATATGAATGCTTGTGCAACTATATCATCATCAGTTAATACTAAAAATGAAAACAAACACTAAATAGTAATAAAGCTTTTTTCAGATTTATGTACAAATATTAGAACCTTCTTTGGTATTTTTTTCGTTACTATTATCTTGAACAGAAGATGATTTTTCGTTGGCGTCATGTTTTAAATTGCCTTTTTTTGCTTCCATTAATAAATGTATCATATCAGGTCGGATAATACCGTTTTCTTCTCGAGTTTTAATTGTTGTTAAAATTGATTTACGTAAAAAATTTGCAACTTTAGGATCACTAAACTGAATTCCTAAAAGCTAGTCAAAACTATGATTAAAAACAAACAAAAAAAATTCCACTATATGCCTACTTTCATTAATGTCGGAAAGCATATAAATCCAATAGCTTTAAAAAAAAATTTCATTCCAAAATCTGTTATTTTTTGTCCAGTTATATAAAATTCATTTTCTTTTTCCTGTAAGGAATCACATTTGATTCCAAATGCAGCTGTTGCTATTACATCATTAGCATATCTTGTAAAAACATCTTTCATTTCAGTTATAATCATCTCGTTATTTTTCTTAGCTTCTTTTTCGAAATATACTACAAATTGCTCTGCACATTCTGTCATTAAGGTAAATAACAAGCGCATTTTACTGCTGGTGAACGCTGGAGACAATACTGAACGCATGTTCTTCCATTTTTCTCCTAAAAATTAAGAATTTAATTATAATAATTATTGAACTCTAAATTTAAGATTTATTTAATAATATGATTAACTGAGTAGTACTGCATTTTGTTAAATTAATGAAAATATGAGTTGCATTTTGTGAAATAAGTTTTCATATCATATTTAACAATAAATTACCTTTGAGTGAAAGTAAACTTTTATTGAATAATAATTCACTCTCATCTCCCAAAATAAATCTACGATTCATAAAGCTGTCAAAATCTTTTACAGTAATTTTTTTTATTAGTTCTGGATCACGGATTACTAAAATTGGATTAGTGAATTGATGTATACCTATGTATCTATAAAAGCAAAACAAAAACATGTTTAAAATGCAGATAATATTATTAAAAATATTAAATATTATAGATTGCAAAACAAATTAATAAATAAAATCTAGATATTTAACTTAAAGAATTAGCAGCTTGTTATAAAAGAGAATTTGTTGTCATGTGAAAATAATATTAAAACTTACTTTGCATTTGGAAATTTTTTATACAAATTATTAATTTGATCTGTAAAAGGTATTCTTTGTAGTAAATTTGACGGAGAAGTTCCAAGAAAAGGCCATGCTTTTATGTGAGTTACACCACGATCTTTCCAATAATTTGCTTTCTTCCAAGCATTCCACAATGAATATAAAATAAAAACTCCAATAAATAACCAAAAATACATTTTTAAAAAAATAATTCTAATTTCAAACACAATTTGTTTAGAAACACTAAACTATACTGGCGTCAGATATAAAATACTATTATACTAATATTACGGTGTAATGTCTAACACGCAATATTGCTGAAGGTTAACTTTATTTGTTTAATATAATCAATATTACGTAATACTTTTGTATGTTGACTAGTTTATTTCTGATACAGTAATACTGCAGTAATAATTCTCGGGATTTATATGCTATTATTTTATCTAATAATATTGCTTTTATCTTTTATTTTTGTAATTGTTGTGAAAATTATCGGTTAATGACATATTTCAAAAATACAAGTCAAATATCAATAAATAATAAGAAGGTCATTTTTTATGTTACAGAAAAAAGGGTTCATTGTCCGTAAGTGCTTGACAAATATTTTGTTTCTTAAATATTAAAAATTTTGAAAGTTTTTAGCAAGCATATTTAAAAATTATGTTTTTGAAAATATTTTTTTATTGAACGTACATTGTTTTGTTATCATTTTGCAACTTTAATGTTTCTTTTGAAATTTAAGTTTGTATTTATTTTCTTTTTATATAGCAATTTTTATTTTATCAGTTTTAATTTGCAACTTAAAATTTTATATATTGCATATGTTATATATATGTATGTATTTTAATTTGTTTTTCTAAAATTTTCTATATTTTTTCTTGTTTGCTTTTTAATGTGCCACACCCTGTTGGGTACGTGGCGTGACTGTGTATGTATGTATGTATGTATGTAATTAGTTATAAAAATTAAATGAATTTACTAATATGAGTATAGTAAATAATTGATACTTATTTTGATGGATACTGGTAGGTAACGAATAATTTTATTATTATAAAAGATTTAAAAAATGTTTATTTACGTATATCAAATTACAATTTCTCATAGAAAAATTCCCTCGCTTTCCGGCGCTACCATAAGATTGTAGTTTTTCGCAAATTTACAGCAAGTTTAAATAATTATAATTTACCGTACCTTTAAAATAAATATACTTCCTACATTGTACGCGAATTGTACGCGAATAAAATTTAAATATATTTAAAAAAATCTAACTTCTCAACTGTAAATAAAAATATTAGTTTTGTTTAAAAATTTCGATTGTTATATTTGCCGAAAGGCTAATGATCTATTCTAAGTACTGTATAATAAATAATATGTAATACAAATTTATAAAAATTTGGCATTTATTGCATACTTTTTTGTTTTAATAAAATTTATTTTACATAAATAGTGTCGATATATTTTATTTCACTTATTTTCACAATAACATTTATTTATAGGTAACTTAAAATTACAAAGAGGTCAAAAATATTATAAATGATACAGAAGTTTGAAACGTTTGTTTGAATTTTTTTGTTGTTTAATTTTCAATTCTGAAATATTAAATTAATGAACATATATATTTATAATTAAGTATAGATAAATAATTATTGCTAATTACTATATAATAAAATTATGAGCATTTATAAATTATACATTATTTGGTCTAGGCGTTCAAGTAACAGAAGAACACAGTTAATTCACTATATATAATTATAAAAACCACTAACAAATCTAAAATACAAAATTTTCTTCTGCTAGTCATACAACCCAGACTCATAAAAGACCGTTGTATTTACATACTGGGTGATTCACAAAATTTGATCGACAAATTTTTCTTCTTTCATTATCACAAATACGTAAACATACTTATAAATAATATACAAAATTATCTATTCATATAATTCATTCATAAAATTTACAGTGTCTTATTAAAAGTTCTTTTATGTTATTTAGGTTATGTAATAGTAAGATTAAAATATTTATTGTGAAAATGATCTCTACTTAATAGTAAAAGTAGGTATATATTAAATTTACTAATTACAGAAAAAAACTTATAAAAGTTTAAGACTGCATAAGAACTTCATAATGACCCTATAATTTTACGTTTTCTGCGAAAATATTTATAGAAAATATTTTCGATCAAATATGGTGAATCGTCCTGTACACAACGCGAGAATATATTAATTATAAAACGTAGAAACTGTAACAACAGTTCGCTTTTTCTTTTTTTTTTCTTCATATAAAATACGTGTACAAAAATTCTAAAATTTTACGAGTATACAGTTCTCAGTCGTTAGGTAAAGATAATATGTGAGTTCTTTATACATTAATAAAAAATCTGTTCTATACAGTTGTCTCACATACTCCAGGTAAATGTAGTATGTAAAAAATAGGAAGGCACAGTGTTCGTATCAGTTCGTTTTGGCACCCAAATATATATACTTATATATGTTACAAAATTATTACGATGATGTTAATTTAGGATTTAAGTCATACATTATCACTTGCACTTATCAGTGCGATGCTATAAATCTTCTTCATCTTCTTCTAGAAGCTGCTGCAGCAATCATTTGTTGTAACATCGGCTGTGGACTGCAGTTCTTAGGGTCGCATTTCATTTGACCATCTCCTCCACACCTGAATAACAAATATAAAAATCTTTATAATACAGCCAACTCAAATGTGATGATAACGTATTATCGAAACAATTCCATAATTTTCTTGTTTCAGATAAAATATAAACTTTTTTCAAAAACAATACTGCAAAAATAAAATCAAAACTTACGTGCAATGTAAGCAAGGTCCTGACGCAGATCTAACTACTTCTCCGACACGATACGCTTGTCCTTGTATTTGACAACCTTGTTTGTATGCCGCACCTTTATAGGCATGTGACAAAAAGTGTGGTGGCAAAGTTGTTGTTGTTGTTGTGGTAGTTGTTGTTAAATTAAGAGCAAGTGCCATTGAAACCGGACATTCATATCGAGGACAACAGAATCCGGGGATAGGTTCTTCGTGACAGCCAGGAATTGGTGGTGGACAACTCTGTTGCAAACAAATAATATCGCTTCGGAAGCAGAAACAGAAATCGCAAGGATCGTCTCGTGGAATTTGTTGTGCTGACACATAGATTTTGCCACCATATCTGCATGTACCAGGTCCAAATGAATTTTGTTCTTCTTCGTAATCCTCACTAGGTAGATTGTAATCTGTCATTTCTGGCATATGTTCGTCCGAAATGTGTGGATGCGCAGTTGACGTTGTTGGGAAATGTGGATGAGCAACTGTTGTCATTTCTACAGGTTTTACTGTTTCTTCTACGATTGGCGGTGATGTAGACAAATCTCCTGGCACTTGTGTTTTTGGAGTTGTTTCTGTTAGGCCTGATGTAAATAGATGATCAGGAATAACAGTTGTAAGTAAATCTAAATCGCCGTGTTCTGTTTGTACAATTTCATTATCACCTTCATCTGATGTGAATGGTTTTGTTGTCGTGTATATATCATGTTTTGCTTCAGTAGTAATATGAGGCTCTGAAGTATATTGATTAGAATCTATCAAATGTGTTGTTATTTCAGGCGTAATTTCATCAGAAATTGATATATGTGTAGTAACTTCTGGTTCGTGTTCCACAGGTTCTTTTGTTATATGTTCTATTGGTTTTTGAGTTTCTTCATGTTCTGGAATTGTTACATATTCAGGTAATTTATCGGTAACCTCATTTTGTGATTCATCTGCTGGTCCGGGAGTAATATGTTGTTCAGGTTCCCTAGTTTCAATAGTTGTAGGCGTAGCAGATTTTTCCGTTTCAGTATCATCAGGTTTGAATGTTTCTTTGTGAGCTGGTGCTAAAGTAGTTTCAGTATCTATATCATGTTCAACAGTAGGTTGTTTGGTTTCTTGTATTTCAGTAACTATTTCATGTTCTTGTACAGTTACATGATCAATTTCTGGTACAGTAGATACATGAGGTTGTTCTGCTTCAGAAATGACAGGTGCAGTTGTCATTAATTCCATATCTGTTACTTTGTGTTCGGTAGTTGTAGATAGTTTTTCAACGTCATGTCCTTCAATTGGAGATTGTGTTTGTACATGTGATTCTAGTTCTGAAGACTTTTCGGTTGATTCATAAATATCAGTAACAGATTTTTGGCCATCATCTTCTTCATGTGTAACAGATTCAACAGTTGTCATAGATTCAGCTCCAGAAGTAACAACAGGTTGTTGGCTACTATCAATAGGTTTAATTTCTTCTCCACTTATTGTAGTTACTCGAATTTCTGGTTCTTCAGTTTCAGATTTCTGCGTGTCATGTTCAGAAATCGTGCTAATAGATGGAATTTCTGTTGAAACGCTAATCTCATCAGGTTTTTCGGTTTCATGAAGTCTGTTTTCCACAGAAGGTACTGTTGTAACTTCTACTGATTCAATATGATCTGTAGAAAATTGTTGCGGTTCTTCGGTCAATTTTGTTACTTCATGTTCTTTTTCTGTTACGTGACTATCAGTGAACATGTCATGAGGTACATGTTTTTCAGTTGTTTCAGTTTGTACTTCTTCGCTTGTCTGTGAAATTATAGGTGTCGTTTCTTCAGATTTTGGACTTTCACCTTCATATATAGAAGTTGTTATATCTTTACTAGATGTAACAGGTTCTTCAGTTGCTTTGTTTTCAACTTGTGTAGTGCTACCTTCATCAACTTTATTTTGAGTTTTTTGTGTTGTAGTAATAATTGTTCCTTCACTTGATGTTTGTACTTCAGGATTATATTCCTCAGGCAACACTGTTACTTGTTTTTCAGTAACAACTGGTACTTCTGGTAAGCCGGTTTCTGATTTTTCTGTTATTTCTGAAACATGTTCATCTTCACTTGTTTGTTCCGTTGGTTTATGGGAAATTGTATGATCAACAGGTTGTTCTGTTTCTTGATATTCTGGTTCAGCAGTATGTTGAGTAGGTGAAGAAGTAGTTATATCTTTACTATGATCTTCTGAAATAATTTCAGTAGTTGGTGTCTGTACTTCATCATGTTCTTTTTCTACTTCTTGTGTGGTTTGATCTACATGGATTTCAGTAGTAGATATGTCATGTACTTTTACATCTGTATGTGTTTCTGTTACATGTTCACTTATTTCAGTAGTAACAGGTGAAGATAATTTTTGTTCTGGTTTTTCTGTGTCTGACACTACAGGATGTCTAGTCACAACAGGTTCTTCCGTTTGACTTTCTTGTTTTGAAGTAGTAGTTGTATGTAACGTTATATCTTTTTCTTGTTCTGTAACTTGAACCGCTTCTGATGAAGTTGGCAATGATGTACTAATTTCTTCTTTAATACCATGCTCAGTTGGCGTAACTTCAGCTTCTGTCATTCCAGTAACTTGACTATCAGATTCTATTTCAGTCGGTTTTGTTCCAGCTAAAAATAATATTAAAAGATATAAATAGCTTCTAAACTATGTATAATGAATAAGTAAATACTTACTGCAAGCATAAGTGGGACAACAACTATGTGGGCTGGAATATATTGGCATACAATTTTCCATATTTACAGGAGGTGGTAAACAACTAACAGATTCACATTGAACAATACTGCTTATACAACGACAAGAAGCTTGGCATGGATTCATAGACGGTACTAAAGAATTATTCTCATATGATTGACCTTCTACTAAACAATTTCCTTCTCCAGGTACAATTGGAAGAGATGTTTCATCAACTGTCGATAGAGTAGAATGTTCTTCTACATCAGATGATTTTTGCGTTGCTTCAATATCTGGAATAACAACGGGATGTTGTGATGGTTCTATTTCTGATACAGGTTCAGTCACTTCTGGTTTTTGAGTTTCTGTTACTACGACAAGAATATGTTTCTCAGTTTCGCTTTCCGGTTGTTGCAATTCAGTTACTTGTTTTACTGTAGTAACACTAACGTCTTCTTCTATAGTTTCTGTCACTTGTGGACTTGTTTGTTCAATTGGTTTATCAGTGTGTTCCAATAGAATATGAGATTCTGTAGTTTCAGAGATATGTTGTTTAGTCGTTTCTTCTTCTCGTACTGTAGTTTCTAAGCCGGGTTGTTCTTTTGATACTGTAGAAATAGGTGTTTCGTCAAATTCAGGTTTAGTAGATTCATATACATATCCAGTAGACGTTTCAACATGTTCTTTGACAGTTGTAGATTCATCTCCCTTTTGTGTTGGAACAGGTGTTTCTTCAAATTTAGGTTTAGTGGGCTCATACACGTATCCCGTTGAGGTTTCGGATTCTTTATCAGTAGTTATAATTTCGCTACCAGTAACTGTTTGAACTTCTTGTATATGTTCAGTTGTCTCGAAATGAGAAGGTGCTAAAGTAGAAGAAATATCTTCAGGTACATGCCCATAGGTGGATTGTAGTCCTTCTTCTGCTTTTATTGTTGTTGGAGTAATTTCTTCATGTCCTGAACCTTCTGGTTCCATTTCTGTAACCGGAGTTTCAGTAATTGGTTTATCAGGTTGTTGATCTGATACAGCATGTGAAATACTTGTTCCTTCAATTTCTTTTATAGTTACACTTATTTCAGGTGTTAATGTTGTTTCTTGTTCAATTGATTGTGTTGGAAGAGGTGTCTCAGTTTCTTTATGAATTATACTTTCTGTTGTTGGAACTGCATGTTCAGTTGTTTGATCTGAAATTTCTGCAGTTATATGTTCATGTGGCTCAGATACATATTCATGAGGTTCCGTTACATGTTCTTGAGGTTCAGAAATGTGTTCTGTTGGTTCTGTCACATGTTCTTGTGGTCCAGATACGTGTTCTTCAGATTCTGTAATATGTTCTTTAGGTTTAGATACATGATCTTCAGGTTCTGTTACATGTTCTTGAGGTTCTGTTACATGTTCTTGAGGTTCAGTTACATGTTCTTCAGGCTCTGTAATATTTTCTTGTGGCTCAGATACATGTTCTTCAGGTCTTGTTACATGTTTTTCAGGCTCTGTAACATATTCTTGTGGTTCAGATACGTGTTCTTCAGGTCTTGTTACATGTTCTTCAGTCTCTGTAACATGTTCTTGTACTTCAGATACGTGTTCTTCTGGTACTGTTACATGTTCTTGAGGTTCAGATACGTGTTCTGCAGGTTCTGTTACATGTTTTTCAATCTCTGTAACATGTTCTTGTGGTTCAGATACGTGTTCTTTTGGCTCAGTTACGTGTTCTTGTGGTTCAGATACGTGTTCCTCTGGCTCAGTTACGTGTTCTTGTGGTTCAGATACATGTTCTTCAGGTTCAGATATGTGTTCTTCAGGTTTAGATACGTGTTCTTCAGATTCTGTCACATGTTCTTGGGGTTCAGATATGTGTTCTGCAGGTTCTGTTACATGTTCTTCACGCTCTGTAACATGTTCTTGGGGTTCAGATACGTGTTCTTCTGGCTCAGTTACGTGTTCTTGTGGTTCAGATACGTGTTCTTCTGGCTCAGTTTCGTGTTCTTGTGGTTCAGATACGTGTTCTTCTGGCTCAGTTATATGCTCTTGTGGTTCAGATACGTGTTCTTGTGGTTCAGATATATGGTCTTCTGGTTCTGTTACATATTCTTGAGGTTCAGATATGTGTTTTGTAGGTTCTGTTATATGTTCTTGTGGTTCAGATACGTGTTCTTGTGGTTCAGATGTATGGTCTTCTGGTTCTGTTACATGTTCTTGAGATTCAGATATGGCTTTTGTAGGTTCTGTTACATGTTCTTCACGCTCTGTAACATGTTCTTGTGGTTCAGATGTGTGTTCTGTAGGTTCTGTTACATGTTCCTGAGGTTCAGATACGTGTTCTTCTGGTTCAGTTACATGTTCTTGAGATACAGATACGTGTTCATGTGGTTCTGTAACATGTTCTTGTGGTTCAGATACATGTCCTTCTGGTTCTGTAATATTTTCTTGAGATTCAGAAACGTGTTCTTCCGATTCTGTAATATGTTCTTGAGATACAGATACGTGTTCTTCAGATTCCGTAACAAGCTCTTGTGGTTCAGATACATTTTCTTCAGATTCCGTAACATGTTCTTGTGGTTCAGATACGTCTTCTTCAGGTCTTGTTGCATGTTCTTCAGGCTCTGTAACATGTTCTTGTGGTTTAGATACATGTTCTTCAGGTCTTGTTACATGTTTTTCAGGCTCTGTAACATATTCTTGTGGTTCAGATACGTGTTCTTCAGGTGTTGTTACATGTTCTCCAGTCTCAGTAACATGTTCTTGTACTTCAGATACGTGTTCTTCTGGTTGGGTTACAGGTTGTTGAGGCTCAGATACGTGTTCTACAGGTTCTGTTAGTTGGTCTTGAGGTTTAGATACATGTTCTTCTGGTTCTGTAACATTTTCTTGAGTTTCAGATACATGTTCTTCTGGCTCTGAAACATGTTCCTGTGGTTCAGTTACATGTTCTTGAGATTCTGATACATGTTTGTCTTGTTCAGTAACATGTCCTTGAGGTTCAGATATGTAATCTTCTGGTTCAGTTACATGTTCTTGAGGTTCAGATACATGTTCATCTTGTTCAGTTACATGTCCTTCAGGTTCAGATACGTGTACTTCTGATTCAGTTACATATTCTTGAGGTTCAGATACGTGTTCATGTGGTTCTGTAACACTCTCTTGTGGTTCAGATACATGTTCTTGAGGTTCAGAAACGTGTTCTTCAGGTCTTGTCACGTGTTTTTGTAATTCTGTTACATGTTCTTGAGGTTCAGATACGTGTTCTTCAGGTTCTGTAACATGTTCTTGAGGTTCAGATATGTGTTTTTCTGGCTCTGTGACATGTTCTTGTGGTTCAGACACATGCTCTTCGGGTTCTGTAACATGTTCTTGTGGTTCAGATACATATCCTTCTGGTTCTGTAACATTTTCTTGAGGCTCAGAAACGTGTTCGTCCGATTCTGTAACATGTTCTTGGGGTACAGATACGTGTTTGACAGGCTCTGTAACATGTTCTTGTGGTTCAGATACGTGTTCTTCTGGTTCGGTTACATGTTGTTGGGGTTCAGATACGTATTCCGTGGATTTTGTTACATGTTCTAGAGATTCAGATACATGTTTTTCTGGTTCTGTAACATTTTCTTGAGGTTCAGATACATGTTTTTCAGGTTCTGTAACATGTTCTTGAGGTACAGATACGTGTCCTTGTGGCTCTGTTACATTTTCTTGCGATTCAGATATATGTTCTTCTGATTCTGTTACTTGTTCTTGAGGTTCAGATACATGTTCCTGTGGTGTAGTAATTTGTTCTGGTGTTTGTGATGTACTTTCCTTTATGTGATCGTCAGCTTCAATTACGTTTGGTTTATGTTCATCCGTAATCATGTGGATAGTGTGTTCTTCTGTTTCAGGCATGATAGACTCTGTTGTCATATCTCTGTGTGGTTCAATAGTAGATATTTCTTCTATTGGTGCTTGTTTATCTGTTACTACATGATCATCGTATGACGGAGTATGTTCTATTGGTTTTATTGTTTCTTGTTTTTCTGTGACTTCTGTCTGACTAGTAATATCTAAATGAACTGGTTCTGTTGAAACTTCAACTTTGCTTGTCGGAGTTGTTTCATGTTCTTTAACATCATGTACAGATGTAGTTTCAGTTTCAACAGTATGACTAGTGGTAATTTTATGACTTAGTTCAGTTGCCATTTGAACTGTATGTTCTTCACTAACCGATTCTTGACTGCTAGTTTCAAATTCTTTTTCAGATACTGTTTCAACTTCTTTTGTAATGGTTTCTGATGTATGGTCTACATGTTCTGGCATCGTCGTAGTTATCTGAATTTCTTCTGTTGTTTGACTCTCTGATACATTTTCTCTATCTGTAGATTTTTGTTCTGTCACTGTTGGTGTTTGTTCTTCAGAAACTGGTGATGATGCTTCTACTTCTGATGGAACAGTAATTTCAGATACAATTGATTTTTCATATTCTGTAGTATGATCTACACTTGTTTCATACTGTGTAGTGGTTTTTTCTGATTCAGGTGTTTGATCACTATCACTGATTGTTTCTGGTAATTGTCCACTTTCAGTAACATCTTTAAAACGTTCATCTACCGTTACACCAGGTGTTATTTCAGTATGATCTAATAATGATTCTTCAGTAGAGTATTGTGAATGAGGTAATTCAGTATCTTGTTCTCGATATAATTTATCATGTTCCGTAGAAGATGTTTGGATAATGGTTCCTTCAGTAATAGATTCATCTGCTTTCTTTTCAGTTTCGGAATCACTTTGAGCAGTAGTAAATTCTGGATGTTGTACTTCTTGTTTTGTTATATCTTCTTCAGATTTAGTAACTTCAGCATGTATTTGAGGTACAGTTACTTCGTCCTGTTTTGTAGGTTCTGTTATTTCTTCTTGTTTACCTGGTTCTGTACTTGTTTCATGTGGAATAGATTTTGTAACTTCTTCGTGTTCTTCAGTTGTTGTTACTTTTTCTGGTACAGTTTCTTGTTTACCAGGTTCTGAAGTTACTTCTTGTATTGCATGTTCTGAAGTTACTTCTTGCATTGCAGGTTCTGATGATTCTTCATATTTAGTTGGTTCTGTATGTTTTTCTTGTACTGCAGGTTCTGTTACTTCTTCATGTTTTACAGTTTCAGTAATTTCAGCTTGTGTTACAGATTTTGTTATTTCTTGTTCTGGTTCTAAAATAGATTCAGTTGTTTCTTTATGTTTAACAGGTTCTGTTTCATGTTGCACTGTAGGTTCTGATGCCGAAGGCTCTGTTATGTGTTCTTGTTTACCAGGTTCTGTAACTTCTTCCGATATATGTTCAGTTGTTCCTTCTTGTACAGGAGATTCACTTGGTTCTTCATGATCAATTAATTTAGTTACTTTTTGTACTTCGTGTTCAGTTACAGCTTGTTGTACTGTAACTGTAGATTCAGTTGGTTCTTCAGATTTAACTGCTTCACTTGTTTGTTCCAATTCTTTAGGTTCAGTTACATGTTCTTGTTTTTCAGTTATTTCATTAAAATCACTTCTCAGTGTAGTTGTTTCATGATACGGTTCAGTCGTTACTAGACCGGTAGGTGCTTCAGTAGCGCATTCGTAAGTATCAGGGCAACATTGGCCTTCTTTTGGTGGTATTGCTGTACAATTTTTACCAACATTTTCTAATGGTGTACCACATTCTTGTACAGCACATACAATTTCACCTTTCATACAATAGCAGTGCTCACAAGGTTTTTCCGTGTAAATTAGTGCTCCATCCGCATAGACTTCGTTGTCATGGTAACATGCTAAATTGCTACCAGGTTGAAGAGTTGTTGTAATTATTAAACCAGGTGTTGGTTTCACAGTTGTTTCTAAATTGTCTTCTTCCTCGTAATCTACAACAGTAAGTACACAAACGTAAATAATAATATGTTTCTTTCGACATTTATTTTGAATAATTTTTGAAATAATGTTAATTGTTTTTAAAAATACTTAATAAATACTTACCACAGTCGTATCTGACAGGACAGCATACACCTTCTTGATAAACAGGTTTACAACCTTCGACATGTAATGTACATTCTTGCATAACGCAAGCGGTTCTATTTCTAATGCAATAACATAATTCGCAAGGTTTGTGCGGATTTGAAGGGACTTGAGCACCATCTGGATAAAATACTTCATCAATAGAACATCCGTAATTGTTTACATGACCAACGTCAGTTGATTCGTCTGGAGTTTCAGTCGTTGTTGCCGATAACAACTGAACTGGAACTATAATTTTCAAAATTAATAACAATAAACAATTATTGTAAATATCTTAGTAATTAGTTTTTTTTTTTTTTAACAAACCAAGTTAAGCTCAAATATTTTAACAGTAATTTACATACATAATGTTAGTAATTTATTATTGTAATTTTGTATATTAAAGAAAATAATAGTTACCTTCTGGGCAAGTAATCACAGGACAACATTGGTCAGGTTTCTTTTCTACCGTGCAGTCTTGACCGATTGCTTTGGAAAATGGACATACTCGAAGATAGCACATTAACATTCGATTATGACATGTACAGTTTAAGCATGGTTCATTCGTAATTATTCGATCGCCTTCGTCGTAATGTTGAAAATTATAATAACATCCCGCTGATGAATCTAAAAATAAGTAAAAAAAATTTATAAATTATTATACAACTGATTATTTACTACATATTATGCTTATAAATGAGTATAATATAGTTCCATTTTATTTCATATGTGACCAGCTACTACCTATAGCATTTTGACTAAATAAAACGATATATTTTATATTTTAATGTAATAATTTTTTAATGTACTCATTTACATATTAATTTTAATTTACATATTATTTATTATATTAAATTATACAAATAATAATAATATGCAATAAATATTGTTTTAATAAAATATATTATTAATAAATTATCTAAATATATATCTTAAATTTCAAATCTATAAAATCTATAAAAAATATTATATTTGCGGAAAACATTGTTAACACACATCTTATTATCAGTCTAACATCATAATTTAGTTGTTAAGTGATCAATTAATGAGTGCGCTTGAAAAACAGTTGACAATTTAATTGAGTAGTTAACCATTAATTAAGTTAACAACGTTTTGTTCAACTGGTCCTTAATAATTACCTTTTAAATATTTTAATACAAAATTTGTTATATTTTTCAATTATTTTCAGTTTTAAATTATTAAATTTAGATGATATAACGATATCATATTTGTTAATATTGTTAGATCTTGCAATTATTTTAGTATCATATTTATTAAGTATTTTATTTTAATACAATAAAAGAAATGAATAATTAAATAGTAATTAATAATGTTGAAGATAGCTTAAAAGTAATTTTGAAATATCAAAATTGATATGCACAAAAACTAATTTTTATTAATTAACTTGCTTATAAAAAATAATATAGAAAATTCTTACCTGTATAATATGGCTCTAAACCCGTTTGTTCTGGACTATATGGAGCTGAAACAAATGAAAAAAGATACATAAATAAAAAATGCACAAAAAATCGATGTTTTGTTACTGTATGGCAAATAATTGTAATGTCACTCTCAAACAAAATCTGAAGAATTATTTACTGTTACAGCATTTACATTTCCACTGTCAAAATCAACTTAAATAAGTTATAAAAAAATATCTCACGCTGTTAGCATTAGCGGGAGTTGATAATAACAATGTCCATGAAAAAAATTTGAATACGACATTGTTGAATTATTTCGTCTATGTCATAACAAATTCTTAATGATATCAAAATGTTTTTTTCGAATAAAAAATTCTAACGTCTGTCAAACGGGGATGATGACTTTATATAATTCAATTTCTATTGACTCGATGATTCAATGATTCATTCAATCATTGAAATTGAAGAGAGAATAAAAACTGGATTCAGCTGTTGAAAACTGTCTGATCAACTTTATAAAGTGTTCATTATTATTTATATAGTGTTTGTATAAAATATTTTTAGTTCAATGGCGCGAAGTTTATTGTCTGTTACAGTCAACGTAAATTTATTAATTTACATTATTTATGTTTATATACGTTAAATCATTTTTATTTTTATTTTACATTTTTGTGATGGTATATTGATTATTTCTTGATTTAGTTTTGAAAAACAATAATATTCTAAAGTACACAAAATTGTTAAAATTATATTTAAAATATTTACAAATAATAAACGTGACTATTGCTGTTTTTATCATTATCTAATAAATATTGTGTAATTATATTGGTAAATTTTCTCTTATTTAAATTACATATTGAAAGTGGTAATATATTAACGATATTTTTTGTACTAGTATATTAAAAATTTAATTTTTGAATACAGTGGGTGATCGGTTTACAAACATAATCCGTTCCAAGACTATGTTCGTAAACCGAAATGTTCATTAACCGATCATTCTCATAATATTGCCAGATTTTCTAATATTTTAATTTTTATTTTAATTTATTTTTTTATAAAAAGTTCAGAAAAGTTCGTTATCCGAACATATGTTTGTTGTCCAAACACAAAAATCTTTCGTAAAAGTGTTCATTGTCCAAATTGTTTGGAGTCCGAACTGTTCGTTAATCAATCACCCACTGCAGTTAAATTTTCTTAATTTTGCAAATAAGTATTTTTTAAATAATTTTTGCATTTGATATTAATTGTTTCACAAAATTGCTTTGCATGTCGCGTGCGAAGAGTCAACCATTATAAGACAAGTACTTTTTTTCACAATATATTACGATTATGACGCACTGTCAATTTTAAGTATTTTAGTAGAAAAAATATGTAAGATACCTCACTGGTATAAGTAATCGTGAAAATATAGTTTCTTTGTTTCAGATTTTCAATAATCAAAAAAAAAATTGCAATAGTTTTAAACTAATGCATGCTCATTAACTTTACTAGTTTTAAGGTAAAAAATGTGAATTAGAAGATATTATCTTTTGATTGACTTTATATTTAATGGATAAAGATAAACTGCTATGAATGAACGATAAATTTTTAGAAAATATAACTATCTCATATGGAGATAATATATTAGGTAAATAAATAATAATGCTCAAGCGACATCCTCCGTTAATCAGTTGAAGTATTATACAAAGTAAAACAAATTTTTCACTGTATTAATAAAAATATGTTTATTATTCATAAATCTGATTTAAAAAATTCAAAAGATTTCCTGTGTGTTTCAAGTATTTAACGATGTAAATAAACGCAGCATTTATTTAGTTATCTAGAATCTAATAATAATCAGAAATGGTGCAATAGATTGTAATATATTTGCCTTTAAAATGTTTATTATTATTTTAATCTGTTACAGTAAAATATTTTATATTTTATTACTACTTTAGGTTTGAGAATGACGCCATTTTTTCCTCGCATTAATTGCTCTGGGAAGTAGAAAGATATAAGCAAGTATGTATTATGAGAACCGTTGTTTAATAAAATACAAGAAGTGTTAAATGCAAATCAGCCGTATTTTATTTTATCCTCAATTAAAGCAAAGCAAACATTATTAGTTTGTTGAGGTATGTATGTATGTATGTATGTGTATGTGTGTTATGTAAAATATTTTGCTGTTGTTATTTGCTGTTGCTAGGCAACGTGATGTGAGTATGTTTGTGAGAGCACAAGTTAGATATTATAGCCCAGATCAATTGTTGAAAACATGAGCGTGAAATTTGTTTTAACAGTTAAGTATTAAAAGAACATTAAAATCCCGACTTTACAGCGTGTATATAAATGAAATTCTCACGCCTACGGAGTTCTTATGTAGGCACCTGTCTCACCTCAATGTGATACACTCAGCAATACTCAGACTCCTTGTATATACAATCCAATTTTCTTTGTCCATTTCAAGTAATCAATGTTGTATTTAAAAACACAATTAAAGAACTACATTAACCATAATCAATTTTACTATAATTACCATTTCGTTTCACTTTATAGTAGATTTTTTCGATTTCTTTTGCGATAAAAGCTTTCATATGTTGAATTTTAAAAGCTCTATTGTCCATTTTTGACAGAGAAAAAGTGTTAATATGTAAAGATATTCAATTATCTAGTTTGGTAAGCAATATTTTGCAATTAAAATAAGCAAATTTTTAGACAGTATTTGTTACAATTTGTACACGTTATCATAGTCGAATATCATGGCTCTTGTATTAATTCTATAATTAATAATTCTCTAATAATAATTAATAATAATTCTATAATGTGAGTGCTAAATGTAAAGTTAGATTGTTTAAAATAAGAAAAAATAAAAATTATCCACAATTTACCTAGTTTTAACAAATTTTACAAATTTCAAAATAACAACAACAAATACTTAAAAATTTATTCACCCTTTGTTGTGCTATAGCTATTGTGATACTTTGTAAAGTGAATAATGCAATAAATGTTATTACTTAAGACGATAACAAAAATAAATCAGCACATTAAACTAAGTAAAGAACTTTTAGTAACATATATGAGATTGTACAGTAACGAGCATCTTTAATATAATCAAAATAAATAGGACATTCATTTATCGAGCGACATATATTTTATTATGGTTTTAAAAAGTAGTTCTGAATAATATTAGTAAAATATATAAAATATGATATTTTCAGATATCTCAGAACAGCTATAAAAAATAATGTTTAGTTAATTTGTAAATGGAATTTAAAAAAGATTGCATCAAAAAAATTTTTTTTTCTCTTTTGCGATACAACTTAAGTTCATTTAAAACGGACAAACAAAACAGACAATTCTGTACATATAAAACGGTCATGATGTAGTTAGATTTTAATATATGTAAATGTGATTTCTGCATACACAAATTACAAAATGCCATACGACTGTTAGCTTATGTAACCAGGTTTACAGTTACGTTGGCCCGCAAACTAAGTTTTGTACTTCTATCTAAAGATGATGATATTTTTTGCACCAATACATATACATATACGTATCGACACTCTCGTGAAATAGCTAACGACAATTTTACTATCAATAAATCAGTCAATTTAAAATGTTTATTCATAAAAACCTACGACTGATAGTTTATTATTATATGCATGATTATTTTTCTTGACCCGCTTACGACTTTCAACAAAAGAAAGATGCAGTTATTTCTTCTTATGTTATTTGCAATGAACAAAATGGAATGTTGTATGTAATAAACTTGAATTTAATTAAACTTAGATGTATAAGTTGAATAAAATACTACTTATAATAGGTTTTAATATATATATATATATATATATATATATATATATATATATATATATATATATATATATATATATATAACATGTTTGCGTTCAGTGTTATGTTGGTTGCCTGATTTTAAGGTTATTAAAATATAATTGTTATACCATACGCAATTAATTTGAATGGAATTATGAGAAAAATGTGTTATTGATAATTGTATAGATTAAAATATTCATTGAATAAATTTACATAATATTAATCTTCTATGCAATTATAAAAAAGTGTTAATTTTTGACACACAATTTTTTTATCTATAATTATAGAAAATTAAGAAAAGTAAGTTTGAATATACAAACTTTTTTAGAAGCACTTTCAAAGATCAATATATTTTTTTACCATTATTTTTAATTATGTATTTAATATTTATAAATTTATTTACAGTTAATATTTCAAAATCAAATCGAAATAAAGTTTTTAAAAACAATAGTAAAATAATAGTAATAAAAATGTTATTAGTTTTCAATACTTCTAAAAGAAAATAGATCACAAAAAATTAATAAACGCCGTTTATTAAAAATATTAAAAGTTACTGGTTTCAATTCAATAAAGTAATTTTTTTATATTTAAAATTAAAATTAAATATTAATAAATTAATGTCAATCGTATTCTTATTTAGTATGTTTACTCAAATTGATACAATTAATTAACTAATATGTAGAGTATTTAAATAATAATTAACACAATACATGACTATGACTATGAAATTTTTTCATGAAAATGCAATATTACATATATTATTATTGTAAAAATTACAAAATCTCTTTTACTGTTAAAAACTAAGTAAAATTACATAAATTTAAATTACATTTTTTACTTTATAAAGCATATAAAATGTAAAAAAAACATGTGTTTTAACTACTATTTATATTAAATATTTTAGTAATAAATGAAGTAAAACCAAAAGGAAAATGTATAAAACTTAATAGCATTGCATTTTGCAACTTAATCTTTTCTAATTAACATAACACATAAATTTTCGTATTCGAATCTGTGATAAATAACAGTAAACTAAGATTAAGTACAGCTTCCTAATAAAGCTGAGAATTTATTGCAAACTTGCACTTGACTTTGTAGCTTCATTTAATATATATAATCTTTCACAGCTTCCTCGCTCTGTAGTATTAGCGAAAATATCTTCATTGCCATCATTTTCTCCTGCGTAACAAACAAGGTTACAATCCGAGACAGTTGCCGGAAGTATTACAAAAAAAAAACAGAAAATGAAAAGTGCTTTCATTTCGCCGCGCGCGAGCGCGAAATACTTTATGACACAACTGCCTAAGTCAAACACACGACGCTTCATTATAATCCCGCGAATAGTTGCTCTGCCTCGCAAAGGTAAGACGCATCATGTGAAAAAGTTATAATTGAAAAGTGAATAAGATGAAGTAACTGTCTTTGCTTTTAAAACGCAGATGACGACTTGGAGGTTAAGTCTGCAGAAAACAGAAATGAATTGGATGTGTGTGTGTGGTTGTTTTTTTTTCGTTGTTAAATGAAAAAAGTTATGATGTAGAAGTGAATTAAGTGCGTGATTATGTTGGAAATGTACGTACGATATAATTTAGATAAATTCAATTTATAAAGTGATTGATCGTAACATATGTAATCATATAATAAGATTTTTTGTATTTATTAATGAGATACAATTGACAACTTAAACATATTTGAAATTATAACATGTTCTTTTTATGACTGTAATTTCTTAAATATTATTTGACAGTAATATTTACCAATTAATTTTTTTAAATATTTTATTTATCATAATTTTTTTATCACTGAATGATTTTCAGTTATATTTTTTATATTATGTTCCTAAATTTAAAGGCTTTAGTTTTGTATTATCCTGTTGATGATTCATGTGTAATGAGATGAAACGTCGAACTTCTACTTAAAGCCTTTAAATTTAATATAATGATTCTGAAAAGATTTTTACTGTTAAACAAATTATAACTAACAACTTTTATTTGGAACATTTTTCGATGCGGGTACATTTTTTTTATAATTTTTAATATTTTTATGATATAATACATAAATCTGTAAATAGGTAGCATATTTATGTCAAGACAGTTAGTTTTGTTTTTAGTTATTCATTTATTTAATATGATGACGTTCGGTTCTGTGGTGGCCTCAAGAGATTTTTTTTATATAAATGAAGCTTAATTAATTATAGAGAAATTATTTATAGTGAAATGTAAGTTTATATTCAATTCTTTGCAATCGCGTAAAATTTGGAAAAAACATATATTAAGTTAAATCTTTCTCTTAATTTTTTAATTAATTTATTAAAACAATTTTTAATGTTTTGTTGTTTATATATACTATAAACTAATAATGTGATTAGTACTTACTAAAAAATATTTCGAATCTCAATTAGTATAGAAGATATATCTGGTTAAAGTAAAATAATATTTATAAATGTATAATTAAAATAGATGTACTGAAACGTACTGATAACATCTTGAAAAATCCGCAACTTCCAGACTTACTAAAAGTCCTACATAATAAATTTTCCTCTCTAAAAGAAATATAACTAATTCTTTCATGTTGACATTTGATATAAGATGTGTTAAAATGACAGATATTTTTATTTATTATTGTACATACAAATTATAAATATGCAACATAATATACTTTGCTGAAGGCAATATTTATCTTATTGAATAAAATTTATTGCACGTAATGTTGCTTATCTGCACACTAGAGGAAATATGAAATCTATTTCGCGTCGATATTAACAGTAAATCAGCCAAGTTGATAGCGACAAAATCTACCGTTTTCTTCGTCTGCAGATGGAACAACAACAAGGCTTAATGGATACAATAAAGAATCGGCATAAAGGGTAAGAGACATCGTGCGGCCATAGATCTTCGAATTGCCGTTGCATGCATTGCACTTGCTGCCTGACTTGTCCTTGTTCGGGCAAAAGAGCATTTATTCGGTAAACGCGGAGAAGTCGAAGAAGCGCGGTTGCCGAGGAAGAAAGAGTGTTAGCGAGCGTTGACGATGACGGCCACGGAGCATGGTACCGCTGCTCGGGAGAGTTTTGCTCTTGAATGGTGGTCAAACTGGATTCACGAGTTCGCGGATATTTTAATTCTCTCTCTCTGTATACGGTCAACGAACTACACGGCCATCGGACATGGCGGGCGGTGGTGGAGGCGGTCAGTAAAGTAAACGCGTACTGCACAACTCATACTGTCCTTTCGCTCCCGATCTGCATGTGCGCAATGTTGTGGGATGCGCAAAGAAGCTTCAGGATAGGAACTTATTCGGAGACTTTAATTCGAGGTTAGCGCACAACTTTATTTCATTCTACTGACAATCGACACATTTACTGACAATTTTAGAGATATGATTGTAAAATGCGTAATAATAGTCGTTATTTAAAAAAAAACAAATATGTTTAATTATATAAAATCTTATAATTCTAAGAATATAATTTCTCTTATGTATAACTTTATATTGTTAACGATATACAAAAATATTAAAAACTTATGCAAATCTTCATTTGCTGACTTTCAAAGAAAATTAAATGTTTCAAATATATTTTTAACTGTCTTAATCGTTTTTTGAGTGATCTACCAAATTGACCGATTTTATTTTATTAACTAGATCAAAATATTATTTGACTTTTTTTTTAATATTTTTGTAAAATATTTAATACAAGACTAGACAATTACATTTCGTCAGTCGATTCAAATTTTTAATCAAATTGAGTTATTGCTAATTTTGGCAATATTTGTTTGATTTCTATCTATTTTAACAATCGTAAATAGTTTCGGAAATATAAATTTAAATTTGTTCCACATTCTTATTATAAACAATTCACTTCAGAAATTTTAAACATCATTTTTTCGAACAAACAAGAAATCGATTGATGATCTGGTGTATTGATCTAATAGAATTTGATATTTTTTCTACATTGTCATATATGTATTTATTCTTGTTCGTTAATTTATCCAAAGCTTTCTAACACTGATCTAAACTTTACTAGAAATAACAAATATTTATTTGTATATAGATGGATAAAGTAATGTTATAAAAAACTTATTCAAATTTATTTATCTAATTTTATTTTGCCTTGTGTATGAGTCAAACCATTTGAAATTTATAATATTTAATTTATATTTTAAAAATTAGAATTAATTTAATTTCGACATATTTGGATATAGTTTACAAATAATATCAAAATATTTTTCATAAATTTTTAAAATTATTAAATACAATATTTTATTTGAAAATAAACAAATAAAATAAAGACCAAACAAACACGTTAAAAGGAAAAAACAGTTAAAAGAACATAGAGTTGTTGCATTTTATTTTATTTTTTTTCTAAGAACTTCTCATTCTCGTTTTAAAAATATTTTCCAGCAAAATTGCCATTAAAATACTGTTACATATTTTCATAAAATAAGCAAAGTACCATAAATGTAATTTCATGTGGATTACCTACATCTTATGTAATTGTAAAAATCAAATTAATACAAATGCAATTAACTTAGTAAAACCCGTTATTGTAGTGCTGTAAATATTTATGTTTCTAATTCGATTTACTTCAAATATTTCTAAGTATAATTACAGGTATATTAGTCACACGTCGTAATTAACATCAGAGCAATACCCTGGGAAGTAAAATTTTAATTAAAGATCTTTTAATGGAATTATTAGATGTAGTACATCAGCTGGCAAATGTAAAAAATATATACATATTAAAATTATTCGTCATTGAAAATAATATTTTTTCTAATTACCTATACGTATAGCAAAATTCCTTTCAATATATTTTTGACATTTATTTCAAATTGCATTTTTGTTTTAATCTTATGAAATATAAATGGATGTTTTACACAATATGTTCATTTGAAAAGTATTTACTCACCATGTAATATTTTAAATAGCATTATTAACTTCAAAGGTGATTTTATAAGAAACACAAAATAAATTGGAAAATTTCAAGCAATGTTAAGTTACACTTAAGTTTTAAACATAACTCCCATAAATTGTTATAATTAACTTTAAGTCTCATTCCGACTGTCGTTTTAGTTTTACGCACAAGCAATAGGATTTGACCAATCCAATTTTAGTTTTTACAACAAGTGTTTGGATTGGTCAAATTCTTATGCTTGTGCGTAAAACTAAAACTAAAACAGCAGTCAGAATGAAGCTTTACTCGCAAGTTATTATTTTATTTCAAACAAAAGAGTAGTATTTTGTATTAATATCAATGATATTTGAATCATCCTGTACATATCAATTCTCATAGTTAATATAACATATCAAAGAACTGGTAACATACATATTTTTTCTAGTAATTTAATTTATATATAATAATAATTAGTTTGATTGTTATAAGACAATTTACAAATGAATATTTCAAGTAACTGTATTATTTAACATAGTGTTAGATTAAAATGAAGTTTCTTCTTCTTCTTCTTCTTCTGAATGATGAACAGCTATTGATTTGGTCAGCAGTCATGCTGATTTGACGGGAACATAATTAATTATATTTTGAAATGTTCATTTTCGTTTTTTGACCATTGATGAGATATTGCATAACACTTTTTTTTCTCACAACCTGGCTTATGAATTATTGTAAATGAGAAAATAAATGAATTTCCTTTCGTATTATACTTTGATAACAGTACTGTTCACAAAATAAAAATACATTCATACTCTGACCTACACTGTAAAAAATATAACTAGATAATTTTATTTAGCTTTTAACAGTAAAATTGTCAACATTTTTGTAATTTTACTGTGATAATTTTATATAGGTAATATAGTAACGTAATATCAATATTTTAATATTCTTGAAAAAAATTAATTTCTAGGACCGAAAACAAGATACGTTTTTAAGCTAGTAATGAAAAAAAAAACCTATTTTATAAAAGCAATTGCATTGCATGAAAAAGCTATCTTGCTTGTATTTGAACTTATCAATCAGTTAATCATAATAAATAAATTTTTCTATTTAATGCAAATAATTAAATATTTATATAGTGTTAAAACATCTAGTATACAATACATAAAAGTTCAAATTAAAACACAGTTTGAAATGTGTTAAAACGAGCACTACTGATAGGAAAAGCTACAAAGTTCGTTGTTGGAACAGTATTACAACATCGTCGTACGATTCTTCCGTAGCTTTACGACTAATCAACAACTGAAATTTGTTCTCTTATTACAAGGAAGTAAGTAAGTAACAGCCATAACAACAACAGCACAGCGCACCAGCACAACACATTATAACGAAACGGACATTTTTACAATCCGATCTTCCATCAGACGAAACATGTTTACCGCGCACACCGCGATATAAAGAATATATATATATTTACCAAAACTTGTTTCTGTATTATTATCATAATCTTATCGGAAATTGATAGATAGAAAATTATTGGTTATCTCATCCGAAGAATACTAAAGTAATTGCATACTAAATTCTAATTGGTTCTCTATATGTACATGCATCAGGCAGAATGATTGAGAAACGATGATACGAAAATAAATCAGTGACGAAGCGTGATATTTTGACTAGAAGAAGTATTATTAATTTTAAAATTTACATGCATGTTATTCATGAATTTTATAAACTTTTAAAATTAAAGTTATTGCTTAATAAAAATTAATTATTCAACAAAATATTACAGCAAAAAGTACAAAGAAAAAACTGAATAAAGTATATATTTATATATATATATATATATATATATATATATATATTTGACAGTATTTCAAAAATAATCTACGATGTATGGTGAAACGTCTGCGACGAGGATAGGTCGACCACGGCATATCAGCCCAGAAAATTCTATAAATTCAACGAATACTGGCCGTGAAAGCCCGAAGATTACTATATAGTATATTGTTCAATGAATATATTATGATGACTTTAACTCATGACACGAGCCGTAAATCATCTGAGAGAGATAATCATAATTTGCAATTAGACTTTTTAAAATAAATAAGTTCTGTAGTATAAAGTAAACATTTTTGCTACAAAAATTTCAAAATTATTTCAACAATTTTAGTAGGAAAATCTGCTGTTGCCACTGTAGAACCGACCGTCATCTTATTAAATAAATTATTTATGGAATAGAAAGATTTGTATAACAACTACTGCAGTCATGGTAACTAAAGCCAAAACTATCTTGGCATAACTATGCCATCAATTTACAAAATTATATATACCATAAAAATATTTAAAAAAATATTTAGCCGTATCGCAAAATATTCCATAAAATCGGATCGATCTAACGATCGGATCGATTCAATCGATCAGATCGATTTTTCCTTTACTTGGATCGTTTGGATCGATCCGTCGACCTTTTGATCAAATCGATCTGATCGATCTTTTTTCGCAGCCCTAGATATGGCAATAATTAAAAGAAAAACTAAAAATTAATTTATAGTTGTCAAAATTATATTAAAATAAAATGACATAACATAACCAATGTAACTACAAATAAGTGCTATTGAAATTTTTACATCTTAGGATAATAAGTAATACTTTACGCCCGCTGTTCAAGACGGAAATCCATATTTTTTAGACCGATCGTGAATAAACCAAATTTATAGTTAGTAGTTATTGTGTGAAACATTCCTAGAATGAATAAGATAATATGTAGTAAAATGCTTGAAATGATTGTAAATAGTAATTCTTTAAAAAATAGTAAATCTTTCAATGAAGTCCGCAATTCGTCCGATAATAAATTTAAAATCTATATCATTAGAGTAACGTAATGACCAACATAATCGTATGTATAAGTAAATAATGTTACTTGGCAGAAAAAAAAATGTGGAATATAAACAAACGAAACCACAACATAAATTACGTTTTATGTCTAATAAAATGCGTTGTGTTTTTATTTAAACGGCTATGACATATATGTTTAAATTTCAATATATTTCACATAGCATCGGACATTCTGTCGTATTTGCCGACCTAAGTAAGTGTAAATAGTTTAAATAACGGTTCGAGAACCGATGTAGCAGATAAATTAATATTTGACAGCTAGATTAGTTCTTCATTAACACAGATACAACTGTCCATCAATTCTATGACGGCATAGAAAATAAGCGAAACAAAAAAGAAAGAAAAACGAAGCCGTGGTAATGTCGTTTTGAATGCAAATTGCCTAGCATTATTTCAAATTATGCAAAACTAATAATTGTTTTACGAAAAAGCATAAATGTCAACTGTCAACACGCGGTATGCTTTGACGCAGCAGCGTAATGTGAAATGACAAGCGGTTGTTTCGTTTTTTTCCTTTTTCTCTGTTTTTGTTTTTATTTAATTTATTTTCGCGTTTAGTTACAGTGCTTACCTGCAGAGGTCGTGTGAAGTATCGTGAAGAGAAGACAGAAGAGCGTCGCTCCTATACTGAAGGAATGCGACGCCAACATGGCGGTCGATCCTAAAAAAAACAAAAACAATACTTTATTAGAATTTATTGTATTATTATCATTTTCGACTATAATAATTGTACCGAATAGTACTCTGTTTTAGTGCATTTAAGTGTTTCAATTATGGTAAAAATATTTGATAAAAAAGATAAAAAGAGAGAGGCACACCAAAAGAAGGGGTACATACCAATCGGGTCCCGCGGTTGAGTTTTAATCCCTCACCAAAATTTTATGGACGGCTATCGGGTCCCGGTTAGGTTTCTGAGAAAGGTATTAGGGGCTTAAAAGTTAAAGCGCGCAGGTAAGGATACTGACTGCCGCATCTCTGTAATCTGCTTCGCCAGTAGAAATAAGAAATTAAATTTCGTTTCAATTACGGACAGCACAATAGTTTCATTATCCGAATACTTTACTTAAGTTGTACTTAGGTATATGAATAATGCGGGTGTTAGACTATTGCTGATTGCTGGTAAATCCAGAATAACAAGTTTTGTAATCCTGGAATTTCCAAAATCCCATTATCCCCTGTAATTTTGTGACCAAATGAATAAGTATAAATATATTGATAATTTTTCGATCATTCATATTTTGTTCGCTGTTGATGGTGTAACATACGTTCAAAATTTATATCTTTTGGTTAACTGTGTGATATACTTCCATCATGAATTCAGAAGATGTGTGTGATATGTTAAGTCAACAAGAAAAGCCGCTTTTGGTTATAGATAATTACAAGTATAATTTTCACAAAATGCTTACGGGAAACGTTAAACGCTGGGTATGCTCTAATCGAAAGTGTAAGTCATATCTAAAAACTGGTACGTCCAACAATGTCATATTGGAACATAGTGATGGACACAATCACCAACCAATTAACATATGTAAATTAAATCGACAGAAAATTAGTAATAGTTTAAAAAGGCGCGCAGTGGATGACATATGTGAGAGGCCAATGAAAATGTTGCATCGAGTGTTGCAGAACGAGGATACTCAAACTTTGTCTGTAGACGATGTTGGCCGTATAAGACAAAATATTTACCGAACTAGAAAGAAGATAATGCCAAATATACCTTCAAATCAACAAGATGTGCATGAAGTCTTAAATAGTCTTAAAATAATCACCAACGAAGGAGAGAATTTTTTGCTTAGAAATGAACCAAGAAAAAATTTCATAGCATTTTCGACGAAAAAAAATTTGGAATTTTTAAGTACATTATCTACTTTCTATGTTGATGGGACTTTTCGCTGCTGCACCAAATTTTTCTACCAACTGTTTACCGTCCACGGAATTATTAATGAAAATTACATTCCTCTTGCATTTTTTTTACTTCCTAACAAAAGAACAGAAACATATGAGATGGTGTTTAGCTGTTTGAGGGAAGAATGTGGAAAACTTAACTGTAAGTTTAATCCCAGAACAATATATATCGATTTTGAAAGAAGCATCCACAATGCTGCTCACAGGATTTTCCCAATCGCAGAGGTAAAAGGCTGTCGATTTCATCTTGGACAATCTTGGTAAGTTCATTGAATATTATTTTATTATTAAAAGGTAGATAACAAGTAATTTAATTCACAGTTAGATAAATAGTTATCATATTGAATGATTAAAGGAAGTTCTACTTTTCATATAGAATTAACCGAGTATATAGAACAGAAAAATTTCTCTAAACACTTTGATACGTTATTAGTGTCCGAAATTTCATAAAACTCTATTATTGAAGAAAAAAATGTAATATCTTGATTATAGTTAGTTCCACACATCGGCGGAAAAGTATAACACATTTTTGTTCTATCGTTACTATAACTTCTAGTTTTATTTTGTCTATCTTGTTTTGTTTCCGTAAAGTTTAGCACGTGCTATTTAAATGGGATTTTTTTTTCCGGATTTATAGGTGGCGAAAAATTCAGGCACTTGGATTAACAGCAGAATATTCCAAAGACACTGATACAGGAATGTACCTCCGATATGTGTTTGGACTACCATTCCTAGATCCAGCAGCAGTTGGCGAATGCTTTGCTATCGATTTTGGCGAAATTTTACCAAGGAATCAAGAAATGCAAAAATTTGCTGATTATTTGGTGGAAACGTACATATCTGAAGAAGCGGAATTTCCGCCTGAAATGTGGGCTGAAAATAGTTCATCCCTGCAGCGAACGACAAACGCCTGCGAATCGTTTCATGCGAGATTCAATTCATTATTTTATACTAAGCACCCAAATATTTATTTATTTTTAGACGTGTTAAAAAGTATTCAAATAGACACATACATTAAAATTCGCAGCGCGAGTTTGCCAAAAAAAGTGTATCGGCGAGCAGTAATAAAAAAAAAAGAATTTTTGGATAGTAGAATATTGCTGCTGAAACAGAAAATTATCACTAATTTTGAATTTGTTCAATCTATAGCAAATAAATACAGACCAGTAATGTAATATTAATGTTTATATTTGATGTGTATTATATGTATATATTTATTATTTAATTATGACGTAACTTACAGTTTAATAATAAAAATATGTTCATTACGCCTTTTTTTATTTAATACACCCTCGCCTTGATTGCATTAAAAAATAATATGGTCTTCATTTTTTAGAAACTACAAGTTTGTGTCATATCGCTCATTTCTTGAAATTGAACCCGTAAAAAAATTATTCTCTATACCACAGGTTTTATTTTATTTTATTTTCATCTGATTGTTAATTTAAATGAACACTTATTTTCTGTCTGTAAAATAATTAAAATTTAGTATATCTAGACCTTTAAAAACTAAAAAACTGATATTTTTCTGAAAAACGTGTTTGCAAATAATACTAAGTTTAATTCCAATAAAATCAGAAAAAAATATTCTATTTTATAGCATTAGCGTATTGATTGAGCCAGTATATTTATATATTTTTGATCAGTATATTAAATAAATTTGCAGTATGTGTATTAAAATATCTAAATTATTTAAACTACACGCAGTCTCAGTATAATATAGCCATATGTATAGTAAGCAACCGAAGAACCTTTTTATAATCCCTTAATCTGCTGGGGCAGGCCAGGGTCTTGACCGGGACCCAATTGATGTACGTAAGTTTGGGATTTTAAACCGCCGGACCCAATAGCTATGTCCCGAAAAGAAGATTGGGATAACGCCGTTGATTTTTATCTAAATGAGTTGAATTTTAGTCTGCCTGAAAGCTTATTTCATAAGCTCTCTGGCAGTTACCTTGAAATATTTTTCTGGGATGTCGGCTCAAATTTTTTTAAATTTATTTTGAGTAGTTTTAGAGGGTGCGAGCATCAAATTTCCAACTTTGCGAAAATAACGGACACCCTACTATATACTATATATATATATATATATATATATATATATATATATATATATATATATATATAATATATAATAATAATATATAATTGAATCTTAAATGAGAATTTGATTATAACATCTAACCATTGACTATCTTCCCGTTAAAACATTTTACTATATATATATATATATATATATATATATATATATATATATATATATATATATTTAAAAAAAAATTTATAAATATAACAAAAATATATATATACAGACAAACGTTACTATTTTAAACAAATTATAACTTAATAATATATTTATTAAAATTTGGCATCGGTTATTAAATTTAGCAGTATATATGACAAAGGTGGGTCAATAACAAATATTATGACTATGTTTATTATTATTATTATTATTATATTTTGAAAATTTTACTTTATTTATGTTATAATCAATTTGTCATGAGCTAAATTTTTAATACTACTTAAAATACAGCAGAAATATAAAACAAATTTAAGTTTCACAATACAGAAAAACGTTTAAGTATTATAATTTTGACTTAAAAAGAAGTTTGTAATAGTTTTTTTGTTAATAGCGACTATTACTTAATAAATACATAAGTATTATAAATGCTGCCATGATTCTCATGTAAGTAAATGAATTTATCTATATTTAGCTGTTGGGCAAATAATAATTATTTAATGTTTTAATTTATTTTCATTAGAACTAGTAGTGGAATGCATATACATTTTCCTCTCGGGAAATATCTAGTAAATTTTCTCTTAAAATAAAACCAGCTTGCTTCTGGTGAACATTACATGCATATTAAATAAGCTATAGTATAGCCACGCATCAATTGAGCATTTTTCATAAAGGTCTTTATGAATATTTTACCATAAATAAATACACGAAACATATGATTACTGAAGACATAAACTAATTCTGTTCTGAAAATCAACGTATATAGCCATGACGGTTGAATTTCTTATAATTGCATGTCACACTCATCATCTTCAAATTGAATTTGTTTTATTTTTATTGTTTTACCTTGATACCTGACCATCTTCTGTTTAACGTTTCGTCTTTGTTTTAGATTCGTTTTTTGTTTTATGCGGAGAGGAGTGGTTCGCAAATAGTTCTTTAAATTTATAAGAATTACCTTGATTTTTCGTACATTATGATCGCATTAATGTTTTTATTGTTGTATACGATTTTTTTCTGCGGAGACAATTCCGATAAGTGGAACGAAAATTAATTTTTAGAAAATTAATCTTTGTCTGATGTAACAACATGTTTTCTTTAAAATACCATAGGTTTTAGCAAAATATATAGTTCGTACATTTATTAAAAAGTAAAATATTATTTCTTGTAATAATAAACAGAGATTAACTGCTAACTCGAGAATAAATTCAGGTTATTTCTATAATAATTATTCAAAGAATAAATAAAAAAATATCTGTTATTTCCAAGTTATATGTTTGACCACTAAAATTTAATTCTAATTTTGATCATTTACATATAAATTATAAATTATTCAAAATAACAATAAACATAGTGTTTAAAAATATATAGTAGAAGCCAAACTTATTAGATTTACAATAACAAAGTTATGTCCCATTTTGATTTACTATACAACAGCAAATAGCTACACTGTGCACGTATTTCTATTCCACAAATAGTTAACAACTTTTTTATGCCGTCACATCTAACATGTTTGACTTCTTTACCATCTTTACTACCATCATTTTAGTATTAGAAGATTTTCTTTATTTGCCCTAATAAACTTTAGTTATAAGTAATATAATTATCGATATTACTTACTTCTAATTTGCACTAATACTTCGGTTGCAAATCTATTAGCTTGAAGTAATTAAAATTTACTAAAAGTAAATGAGCTATTACTATCTGTATTCCTATAATTAGAGCACTCAATTATATGTATATTAAAAATTTGGAATCATGTAGTTACATGAACAATATTTATTTGTATTATCAATGGTGCGGATCGCTACCTATATAATCAAGTAATGAGTGTGCAGATTATAATAGATTCCAAACCATTTATTCTTTAAACACAGACGCTATTAGTCAAGTAATACTATAAGTTTTTAAAGCCAAATATTCAACCTCATAATAAAACAAATAAAATTGCGAACAAATATTTATTAAATTGGTATTTGGAACTCATTAAAAATTTAAAATAATAATTATACTTTTGTTTATAAAATAAAAAGGATCTAAATTAAAAATCGTTAGTTATATATTAAATATAAATCATAACTTATTTTTATAAAAATTTAAAATATTATATTAAGTACATATACATATTTTTGAGCAGCATTTGTAAATGCATAAATTAAGAACAACTTATGAACGTCAAAATTAAAATGTGTATTTTTTTATCTATAATAAAAATTAATAATAAACTTTAAAAAAAAAAAAAAGAAAACATTACTCGTATTTGCAGAAAAACTAAAAATATATTTAAAATTTAAATTTTGAATTATAATTTATACTGATAAAATTACAGTAAGATTACTATTTCTAATAAATATGTATTATAAAAATATTTATTTTTAAAAATTATATTGAAAATACAGCAAAAATATCGAAATAAAAACATTTGTGATTCAATAATTTTAAACATCAATTTCTTTTCCTGTATAAAAAGTGATTTTATAAATATCTAGAAATTTATACATTCTACCATCAGTGAAGATTCTCATTTTATCCTAACTGTAACTAGCTGACATCGCATAAAATTACAAAAAATAATTAAAACGCTCTGTGTAAATAAAACAATCGATATACTACTGGCCTGATTGTGGAGGTGACAACACGATGGATCACATATGAATTAAAATCCAGTTATAATGTACGGTTGAATGATCTAGGTAATAAATTCCAGTTCGATCCGATCTGGAGAGAGAGAAGTTAAATCACGTTTAAATACAGAAGGTGTTACACATCGTATTAGCTCTTCAGCTAGCAGGTTCACTACTGACCATTCGCCGTTAACGGATGCACAAAAACCGATTGATCAGCGAGAGATAATTGCCGTACTTCCGCTCCGAAAGGCAATCAATGATAAATACGCCTATGTGTGTCTCTTGCACAAAAAGTAACCATCCTATGTATATATCTATATGTTTATAACAGTTCTTCGCTATGGTTTGTTAAAAACGAATATTACAATAATTCCTCGCAAACGTAATTGTAATGGTTGGAAGTAAAAATGATTGCAGAGAGTAAAATTACATTTTCTATTTCGATTGAAACGATGGGCTTGTTAGGTTATGATAGAAAATGAAATGAAACTTTTGCCTCTGTATGAATTAGTTACGCGGTGATAGGCATCATTTTATCATGGGTTAGCTAGCTTATTAGCGTAATTATTATTAATTATATTGCACTTGAATCTTCTTATCAGAGCAGCAGTCTTATTTTGATTTATTTATGATGGTTATTTTGTTATGACTTAATATAGAATTTATAATTAATCCGTTGATTTACGGAATTACGAAGGCTGATCAAAAAGTAATACCCTGAGATTCATGTTCATGTTAACCATCGACTAATTAATAGCCTTCAAGTTTATTAAAAAATTGACATTAATATGATACTAAGCAGAAAGTTATTTAATTCTTGACAAACTTATACTGGAGTTCTGAGTATTTTCTATAAATTTATTGATCTGATCAATAAAAACACATTGTTTTTGCAATTTTGTCTACAAAGCTATTGAATATGTTCAGAATTCCACTTTACTTTAAAAGAATAAAGCTTTTTTAGAATGACAGAAGTAAGTACTGTTTAAAGATTGATTGATTATTGTATACATACATTTTTTGCTACATATTTTAAAAACTAATGTACGTATAGTGTAAAAATATAAATAAAGAACTAAAAAATCAGTTTTTGTTATATTTAATTTCAAAATTTCTTTATATTGTTTTAATAACACATAATATCAACAAATTTTTATTAAAAATAATGTTCTCAATTTGTAAAATAATCAAATATTTCATTAAAAAACAACAAACTTGAATAATACTTTTAAAAAATCATTTTTTTTTCAAAATTTTCAACTAGCCAAATTAATATTTAAATACAAAATACCGTATTTTTGCTGTTTTTCTCAAATAATTTTTTAAATTATTTTGACAATAAATCTGTTAACTTTAATTTTTCAAACATTAAATATGGGTGGTCCACAAAATGTGGTTATAAGCAGAAAAAACTTTCATATTTTCTTAATAAGCTAGAAAACTATTTCCCTAAAAGATATTATTACAATCTAAGCTTCTGCTTTTTCTAAAAAAACAAATATTAAATTACAAACTATTTACTTAAATTTTGTTTTCACATATGTTGCTTATTATTTAATGACTTATATCTTCCTTATGTAAACAGAAAAAGTCTAGACAGGAAAAAATTAAATCTTAAAAAAAAATAATGTATTAAATATAATTGCAAATATGTTCAGATTACATTTTTTGTTATGTCAGTCTACAAGGATTTGTTAAAAATCCAACTAATAAGTAATTCTGTTTTAAGTTCTAGCGCAACTAATATTCCGCCTAATTCTACGTTGTTTTACATTTTGTTTACACATGTGGACTCATTAAATGTGATTAGTTACTCGCATTAAATCAATTAGATTCTTTGACAGTTTGCTTCTTCAAGTAAAGTTATGGTTACGTTAAAAACATGCCCACTTGTAACTTAGTATAGATGTCACTTCAACATTGTAATTTTGCTATTTAATACCTGGTTTTTCAATTTACATATGTTAAACTTTTAAATTAATTGCACAAATCGTGTGCTTCGGTCATAGGCGTCGACTGGAAAAAGTTTTTATTGTCAAAATAATTAAACGTTTTGTATAATAAGAATTCTTTAGTTTATTGTTAATTGTTGTTTATAATATTTGCTAATTATAATATACAATGGTAATAAAAAAGTGTTTGAATTATAATTATTAGAAGTTTTTGTTAATTTTCAACATGTAAACATATAATAAAATAATAATGTTTAAATAATATCTACTAATTTGTATTGTGTGACTGTAAGCAAAAAGTTTATAAAATAATTGTTGCCGATAACAATTTGGTAGCTTTAAGCAATTCAAATCAAATTGTTTTTGTGCTATTTAAAAAACAAAATACAATATGTAAAAAGCAAAATTATTAAAAATTGTGATGTAACTAATGCTTCAAAGAAATTAAAAAAATATTTTAATAATTATATATTAAAATGTATTCTATTTATGATAAAATAAATATTATAAGAAATACTTGCTGGTTCTTCAAGCTTGGCTTTAAAGTTGGTTTTAAGTAAAACTGATTTTAAGACATTGTAACTGTCATAAGACCTAGATTAAGGTTTAAAGAAATCAAAAACTGAGTTCGTGGTATTAGTCAGTCATTGTCATTGATAATATATGTTATTAATATTAAAAAAATTTGAAATATATTACAGATATTTGAAAAAGATCAACAAATTATTGTAAATTACATTTAAATTTAGTTGATAGATAAAAATGTGAATACATTTTTATTTTAACATTTTTTTTTTTTAAATATAATTAAAAAACTAATTGTCTTAAACGAACTTTCAAAATAATAGATAATATTTTGTAAAATTTCTACTAGCTAGTGTGACTAATATTGATTATCGCAACTTTGTCAGCTGGCATTCAATACCATGTAAGTTTACACAGTTGCTAGGTAACATCAGTCATCCTAGCTAACAGAAGTCGTACAGAATACTACTCTTTAATTGTCAAAATAAAAAAATTTTAAAATTTAAGTATTAAAATTTAAATTTCGAAACTATGTTGTATATAATAATAATTTATCGAAAATTCACTTCAAAATAGTATTTAATATATTTAATAAAAATTTAAATTAAATTCTAGGTATTTTCTGTAAGTCTATAGGTCCAATTTCTAATAACTTTAAATGAAAATGCTGTTGGTACTCGGTAAAACATTTTTAAAAAATAAAAAAACTCGATTTTAATTTTCACAAATTTATTAAAAACCCTTTGTTGGCCTAGTTCAGCGGCAAAGTCATCATCAGAAAGAATGCATTAAATTTAACAAAGTTCAGATCTAAAATACACAAAAATATCTTAGCTTTTAACAAAAGATAGTAACGTTGTTAATTATCTGTGTATGAATGTGTCCAAAAATGGCAATTTATTAAATCTAAATTTTCATTCATAAAATTTGCACCTTTATTTGTGGCTTTCTTAATTTCAAAATTTTCTAAAAAGATCAAACCTACTACGTTACTTTTTTGATGCAGTATTTTTAACTTTCTATTGTACATTTATGTTTGTATTCTATCAAGTACACCAATACCTCACTTTGCGTCGTGGTTACGTTCCAAAAAAACACGACGCAAATTGAAACGACGCAAAGTGAATTATGATTTTCTATAGCAAACCATGTAAAGATCGAAGATAGGTTCCAAGGTTACAAAAATACTACTTTTTAAAAAGAAAATTGAACAAAGTAAACATTTAAAAAACAAAAATAATATAAAATTTTTACAAAACGTAGATAATCACAAATTATATTTTGTTTCTTAAATGATTATTCTTATTTTGTTTGCATTATTTTGTATGTCTTAAAGAAGGCTTCACCTTATTGCCAATTCACAAAATGTGTCCCTAGTTTCGATCTATTTAGGGATATTCGTTCGAACAAGTGAGATTTACTGTTTTGATGGCATGGCGCAATTAGAAACAAAAGTCGTGATCTTTTAAAAAAAAAAAGAAAATTTCAAAAAATTAAAAAAAAAAAATTAAAAACTCGAACCCAAAACAACGCAACTTCGAAAATCTAACGACGCACAGTGAAAATTAGTACTAATTCAGCAGCGACGCAACTTCGAAAAAACGCAAAACGAAACGACGCAAAGCGAGGTATTGGTGTATTCAAGTTATTCTATCCTTTGTCAAAATCAAATTGTAAATCTGTAAATTTATAAAAATTGTACAGAATCCAAGCATGTTATATTATTTATGTCATATTCCAATATATTTTTAAATACAATCTATTTTTAGTACAAGACAAAAAATTAACTCGGCGCTCATGTAAATTACTCTAAATCCATATCTCATAAAGAATATTTATGAAAAACAAGTCTACAGCGATGCAAAAAATTATCTTCAGCAAGAAACCAATGGATAAAAAAAATGTCCGAAGAATAAATTGTTTGACAGTGCTTAATTAAGAACGACAAATTACAATAATGGTAGATCGTAAACACGAATCGATTTAATTGAAACAAGGGCCCTAACTACAGAATTTATTTAAATTCATGAATATAAAGTACGAAAGTACAAGCCTAACCGATGTCTACCTCATAATAAACAAGTGAATAAATGATTACGAATAAATATAATAAAAAAAAAAAACTAGCATACTACTCTCATGATCATGTTAGCCATGAAATGGCGTAGGTTGTATATATAAGAGGTCTTAGTTATTTATATTTATGCAGACCTAGAACTTGACTTTACCGCTTATACAATGGTAAGCGCGCTAGATATTAGGCCAAGGCTTGTTGCGATGAATGCTGAAATTAAATTAATACCAATTATGTGATTTCGGTAAGTATCAGGGTCAGATGATTTGGTGTTTGTCTTGATTTTAATCTTTCGTATTTAATTTGTCATTTTATTTTATTATAGCTTTTTAATTTGTGCTCATAATTGTTGATTGTTTTATGTAATAGTGAAACTGTCAGAAAAAAAAAAACACTATAATTCTTTATTTTTATTTACTTTTAATTTACTTAATCATTCAAGCATCATTAGCACTTTCCACAATGATTTGAAACTTGTGATAAAATTTTGTTTATAATTATAAGATTTGTAGGATTATTAATTTCATTTGCATATAAATGTCAATTTCTATTTAATAAAATTAATCAATTCTAGAATTATATACATTTTCTATAAATCTACATATAGTATTACAGAATAATTACTTAATCTTCTTCTGTAACGTGAAATTTTTTTTTTATAAAAGAAAACAGAATAATCTGTTAGTCTATAGATTATTCTCAGTACTCAAAATCGTATATATTTTTTAATAATTCTAAAAAATTTAGAAACAAAAATTGATCTTTTAACTAAAAAAAGACATACATATAACAAGATTTATAACAAAAGTAAAAAGAACTTAAACAACTTGTTAGAGAGCACATTTTAAGTAAAATATGTTATATGAATTTGGGTAACATTTCAATTAGTTAAAGAACTACTAAGAGAAATCAATTTTTTTCTTGTAACAGTATATGCCTAAGTTTAACATTTAGTTATCAAAGAAATAACATAATGCAATTTATCAAAAATTACTAGTACTTTATAATATGTTTTATTTCTATAAAATTATTATTAAATTTATACATATCGTCAGTCGATTGTTTGTTGGTTCCATATGCCATTTTTTGTCAAATTGATTTATTTGCTAATTTTGACAATATTTATTTATTTTCTATCTATTTTAATAATCGTTGATGTTATAATTTTAGTAGTTTCGGAAATATAAATTCTAATTCGTTCCATATGCTTACTATAAACAATTCAGTTCAGAAACGTTAAACATTATTTTCTCGAAAGTAAGGTTTTGTGATATGGAACAAACAAGAAATCGGTTGATGATTTGCTTTACACCACTAAAATTTTAATCTTTTGTAAGTTATTTAGTCGCATTATTAATAACTAATATCAGAAATAATATTTAAATTTTTAATACATAAATTTTTAACTTAATTGCAAATACAACTGACAATATTGTTCTTTTTTTCTATCAATCAACAGTGTTATTTTTAAATATAAACAAAATAACAAAACTTTTTTTCTCTTATATAATTTGAATTAAAAAAATTGGGTGAAGCATATTTGTGGTCTGGTTTTGCAAAAAAAAAAAAACTGTATTACCGTTACTAATATATAAAATATATACAATTTTTTATTGACAACATTTATTAAAAGTATAAACAGATATATATATATATATATATATATATATATATATATATAACAGTTTTTAATTGATAAGCAAAAAAATGTATATTACTGATACATAATTTGATAACTTTTTATCTTTAATGAGATAGATATAAATTGTGTCATATATTATATTTTTATTTATTAATAATGTGTGACGTATTTTGATATATTATTTCTATGTTTATATTTATATATATATATGTATATATGTGATTTATTTGATTTAATTAATAAAATTGATAAAATAAGTCTAATATTGATGGAAAACTATATAATCATTAAAGAAATGAATCTAACCAAAAAATAAAATCAAACATTCAAAAAATTAACTGTAAATTCATCAAATCTGTTCCTATTTTCAATGCATCAATAGTTAGTGATGTTATTTACGAATGAGATGAATTTCACCGATAGATTTCATGTAGAATTTGAAGAAACACCCATAGTAAAATTTAGTAATAGTACTTAAATAAAGTAATTTAATTTGATAAGTGAAAAAAAAAACAGGGACTGTTACATGTCAAAACAGTTAATAAAATTTCAATTCATCGTTACATCTTATTCAGAAATAAATTTTACATTCAATTCATCAACATTAATCATCCAATTATTACCGCACAAATATCAAAACAGAATTTTTTCAAAGCTAACAAGCTGATCATTCTTCCACACTCATGAATATTATATATCAATCCAACAGCCAACTGATTTAAATGACAAAGTCGCCATTTATCCGGTGGCTTAAGCCGTCATCTGTGCCCGTCAGAAAGGCACTGGAATCCGATAAATATGCATGGCTAGGTCAGGATTACTGTGTGGCAGGCGCAATACGACGACATTCAGCGTGGAAGACGCAAGACAGAGAGTCACACACAACCGTGCCGGTTACAGTTATGTATCTCTCATAGTGCCGGATGTGTGCCTGGGTAAATGATTATCAGTGTAAAAAGTGGATGACCCCAGTGCGAGGAAACTTGGCTGTGGCTGTGTGCATTTAGCGAACACCAAATGTGTGGGAGACAAGAACCTGATTCGAAACATTCACGGACAGAAGATTCACACATGAAGTGTGAGAGATTCAAACGTGCGCGCAGCACCTGTCTTATGATGAGATATTTTCATTCCTAATCGAGTGTGTTTGTTTTGTTTTTTCTCTCTTTCTCTCTCTCTCTCTCGTTTTATGTAATGGGTGCGGCGCTATTGATTGCTGAAGAAAAATATGTCAATGATTTTTAATAGGCTTTTTTGATAATAATAACGGGATTTATTATCGCGATTTTTTTAATTATATTTCGGTATCTTAGTGCGGAAATGTAAATGAGTATATGCTAATATTGAAATGTAAGAAAGATTATCGTAAACGACGAATTTTTAATGTACAAATGTAGCAGTGCATACAAATTTATCTTGAAATTTTGTTTTAACTGTAACTGTACAAGTTATCAATAATGAACTAAAAAAATGCTGAATAATTTGGTAAAATGGTGGACCACACGGATTTCAATTTATATTAACACAAATTACATTCATAAAACATTATTGCAATGTTTTGGAGAAACTGAAAAATAAAAACCACAGATACCAGCAGTAGCGTAAGTTGGCTATTAACGTTTTAATTGGAGGGGGGGGGGGTTGTGAGTTAGAGAAAAAAGGGCGTGTAAATCAAGATAACAAACACTAAGAATTGCTGTATATTGTAATAAATAAAGAATATACCAAAGATTTATTCCACTACAAATTGATATGTTTATGGATATTTTTAGAGAAGAATTGTGCAGGATATAGATTATACTTTATTTTTTATTTTTATTGTTCTATACTACGAAACGTCATGGTATAAGCCAAATATAGTTATTTTTATAGAATTTGAATATCCCATTTAGTTTTCTAGTTTTATTGAAAATTATGTACTTACTATACCATAGTGATGTTTTGAAAAATACCCATTTTGAAAACCATGCATATTTAAGGGGAGTTTATTTTATAATATTGCGAAGAGACTCAAAATTTGTAGTGAATACTGGATACCAAACAAAAAGATGCATTTGAAATAAAAATATAATAATATGCAGTTGAATTTAAGAAATTCAAAAAAAAAAAATACAGTAAAATAATAAAAATTGAAAGATGTATAAATAAATTAATAAACATAAATTTTGTAATAATACTAATTGTAAGATGCGTAGAATCCGTTGTAAATTTGTGCCACAACTACAGAAACACAAATAAGATTGCCTAATTGTTCAATTAACTGTTAGCTTTTAAAGTGTTCGAACTAATATTAACCCAAAATTATTTTGTTTCATGACCCGACAACGAGCTTCTACACAAATTGAACTGTTTTAGATAAAAACATATACAAAAAATTTACATGCAAAGTATATTATTACACAAAATTTAAACGCGTTTATAAAGTAACAGTTATTATAATTTTAGCTTTCTTTTTAATATACTTTATAGAGTATACTATAAATTTAAAAATCAATATATTACCAACATTGAGTAGCAAACTTTTTTTACATAAAAATAATTATTTATTGCTTTTTAAACTATATATTAAATCTTGACAGCCATTACAAGCAATTGAAAACTAAAAAAATATAAATAAATAAATAAAAAAAACATGACACATGTAAATATATAAATTTTTGGCAACAAAAAAAAACTGCTTAAAAATCTAGTCATGCAATGATAGAATTACAATTTATATATTTAGTTATTTTATGTGTACAATGTTTCTATGCCAAGGAAAATTAATTATATGTATATTATAAAATAATTTATGCAGTAATAAAATATGTTGTCATTAGGTTTAATGCTGATTTATATGTAATAAAAATATAAGTATGAATTTATGATATATATGTTATTAACGAATATTTATGCGAAAATTAAGCTGCTAAACAAATCTATAAATATACGTGTCATATCAATTTTGTATAAACTGGTTATTCGTTTTTTATTTAATATCTTCAAAAATGTACTAGTTTTTTTTATTATATGTAGAATTCAATACATATGTAATATTTTAAAAGCTTCAAAATTTAAATAATTAAGTGACTTTAACCCATTATTAAACGGTCATAATTTATGAACAAATATTTATTAATGCTATGTTCACTCTATGTCGTTACTCAAAAAAAAAGATATAATTACAAAAAACGTGCATACAATAGAAACTATTGATAAGATATTAGATCGTAGATTATTGTCTTCATTTATAATTTCTTTTTTTTTTGTTTACTAAATTATTAATAATATGTAATAAAACAAAACTTTTATAATAAAAATTAATAAAATACAGTGTGAGTTATCGGATTTAAACTCCAAATGTCGGTGTTGAGAAAATAAAAATATTCTCTCGTCTTTTTAATATAAAAAGTTTCGTACTGCAGATTCCTATAAATCCTAAAAGTATTTGTAAGTATAGAATTTCTTCATATAAAAATCAACCGGCCACACGCAAATCCGACAAATACAACAATGTGGCCAACATGTAGAATAAATAAGCAAAATAAGAAAAAGAAATACAGCCAGAGAAAGAGAGAGAGAGAGAGAGAGAGAGAGAGAGAGAGAGAGAGAAAGAAAAGGAGTATTGAGCCGAGGAGTGTGTCGCGAATACGATGTCGCGTATAACCGCAGAGCAGGCCGACTGCGCGAGACTGCGGTCAGCACCGATCGCATTGAAAAATTGCGCGACAGGTCACGGTCGCGATGAACAGCGATGCATGCCGCCACTACGAGCCACGGTCAGCGCGCTATTGTGTCGCGGCTTCAGCTACTAAACATACCAATATATTTTGCTACAACCCTTGCTGACTAAAGGATATTCGATTTTCAATGAGAACATACCTGTAGATTTTTTATATTATTCTAGTTATTTGAAATTTATTATGGTTTTTATGCTTTAATTTTATTTTGAATTAAATATTCTAAATCTAAAATAATGAGAACAAAATGAAAATTTTAAGAGATTATCTCAAATATTGGCTATAATATAATCAACAACTCTTAAGACTAAAATCAAGCAATTATGTTGTTTTCATTAGCACTAAAATTGAGATAAAACGCCAAGAACTAATTACTCTGTATCAATGTAAAGGCTAATTCAAACAACTCTACTTATCATGCAAATTGTGTTATGTTTTAGCAAAAAGCTAGTGGTCCTAAACCAAACTACTTACTAACAAGAACAAGGTAAATGCACGACTTTAGTTTTATTAATTATGAAAAATTATTAATATATCCAGTTCAGTTCTAATAACATTACGACTAAAACATAACACTAATTTTAAGAATAGAGAAGCGTGAATGAGACTTTAAATTGCATATTGATTGATTTTTATGCATTTTGTCGTTCATATACAAAAAAAATAGGGATATACTTTAAAAAATATTCGAACACAGTAAAAAATCTTTCAGAACTCATTACAATAAAATAAAAAAGCTAGTTACTTGTATTTTGTTACCTAATAACTTGTTTCGATGTTGTGTTAGTTTATTATTTATGTCATTTGTATATATTGTTCCAGATATACATGCAGTATATCGAAACGACGAATATTAATTAAAATTTAATAGAATTAAAAGCTAAAGCTTTTTTTGAATTTTATCACTAAATAATTTTTTTTTGTAAAAACTGCAAAATTGAATACAGTTATTTTCTGAAACAACTCTTCTAAAATACTTCACAATTACCAATCATACTTCTACAATTTTGTGCAAACATATCTTCACTTCTAACAATGAAATTGTTTACATAGCAAACTCATATCGCCAATTGAATAATTCATGTCGTCAAAATCATCTGGGTAGATAAAAATCTCTTTAAGATGCGTTAAACAAACATCATACCTAAACAATTATGTACAACATGTCATGGTAAAGGTACAGACAAAAATACATGTAGCCACATATCTCATTGCTTTCCAAAATTTTTTTCTTTACTTGCCGCACTTAAGATTTTACACCATTCAAAAAAATAAAGATAAATTGTGTAACGAGATAAAGAGATATTAATTGACTTTTATAATTTAGAAAAACATATACAATTCATAAATAATGACAATATTGCATGTATTTAATATGCATTGCTAATTTTTATTAAGTAAGTTAAAATTTCAGTTAAATCTGTACATTGGTTTTATTTAATTTTCAATATTTATTTCAAATAAATTCGAGTTTTTTTTCTGATACTGATTATCTTCGTTTATTCTCCTACTTTTTTATATGTACTTTATCGTTTGTCTATATTGTAACTACATAATATACTAATAGTAGTAGTAATAAAGTAAAATAATATTTTATTTTATCTAGTTAATGTGCATAACTTCAAATTAATAGATAATTTCATTATTTTTTTTCAAAGAAAAATTGTTTTTGAAACATTTTTATTTTGTTTTTGATTAACATAATTTTGAAATATTCATAAGCGTAATGATTTGTTTTAGATATTTTATCCTTTAAAGATATTTTAAAAGCATATTTTTTTTAAGATTTTGTTCCAGAAAATTATCTTGTCTTTTATCTAAATTATGATTATCTTATCTAAGATAATCAGAAAAAAAGTTCCTATTATCTCATGTAGATGAATTTTTTTATTATCATCTTTATCTTTATTTATTATCTTACCCAACACTGCTCTACTATGACAAAAATATGATACATACCCGTATCTTGCTTCAAAAATGATACAACTCGAAAGACGTAATTTTGAGTTAATACCATGAGTAAACATTACCCTACCATTATCAAATTGATCAATAAATGTAGTTAAGTTGCAAAATACAAATTTTATTATGTTTTACGTATATTGTAAGAATTTTTTTTCCGTTTATTAAAAAAAGTTATTATTTTTTAATTTATTACTTATGAAAGAAATATGTAATTCTTTAATAGCCAGTTACATCAACTAACTTAAATTTAAATAAATCGACCATCAAATTTTTAATAAATGATGAGTACATGAGGAGGTATGTTTGAGAATGTTTCGCGTAAGCGAATGTTTCCATGTATGAGAAGCATCATAAATGTGGATGAAACAAAAGTTGCTTGTCTGCAATTTATTTACGTATATGAAAAAAGTTTGTGATACAAACTTACGGGCACATGGCATTATTATGAATAGTCGAGTCAGTTAAACTTCACTTTAAAACTAAATTATATTTGGTGAAACCAGTTATAAGTATATAAATCATAAACATTACGACACACTTGTAATCGACTAGTGACACATCGCAGTAGTGTCGCGATTACACTGCCACTGGTTGGAAATCACTGATCTATCATAATATAGTTCTGGGGGGAGGAACAATGACCTGTTCTCCCGTGAAATGTATATTATAATCAAGCGTTTCCGGTACGGAAAAATGCTACTACCACGGGAGAGAAAGAGAGAGAGAGATCACAATAATTAATCGAGCACCAAGAGATGGCCGTGCAGACGCGACGGTGGTGGTATGGAGCGCGCACCTTGTGGGAAGAGAACAGTATAAATAATTCTGACAGCAAGTCTGATACAGAATTAGCCTTGAGCCAGGTTCGTCACGGCCAAACGCTGTTCCCACACATGCAGGGACGACGGCGACGGTGTGCTTGCAGTAATGCCCTCTCGTTGCGAGATTGCAATTTTGCCCATTTGAACGGCTCTAAGCCACTCTCGTACTATAAGGGTGTATGTAAGTTGCAAGCAAGCACTCTATATAATTGCCACTTCTGTTTGCGATTAATTTGCAAGAATACGATTTTCGAGAAATCATTCGTTTGGAGATTCTTAAAAGAATAAGTTAATTATTTCAAAACGAGGCAGCAATAATAAGGGAGAAATATACAATATAACTTTATTGTATGTTAAAGTGAATAACATAAGCAAATAGAAAATAAAAAATTGTTAAAGTTGTTCTATTTCGCACCATATGGTTACGTCTTATTCTCAAACTTACACGAAAAATTAATGTGCGACTAGCGAACCAGATATTGATAGGGGAATTGTTATAATATAGAAAGAAATACATATATACATACATACTCACGCCGTGTACACAAAAGGATGTGGCAAAAACTCTTTCCACTATCTAAAAATCAGTTTCCTCCAAACATCCTTATCCAGACAAGCAACTTTAGTTTCATCCACATTTATAATTCTTCTTATAAATATTCTTTTATTCTTACTACTTGGAAATTTTCGCTCACGCAAAACACTCTTAATCATTCCACTCCAACTACTTATCGGACGTCCATGCAAACGTATACCTTCAAAATCATTCATATAAATGAGAGATCGTATAACAGTTTAAAATGTATCAAACTTCAGTACGTTTAGAAATGTCTGTTTGATGTTTATAAATTTTGTTAAGGGAATATTTCTAGATATATGCACAATATACATAATATTTAATATTTTCAAAATATGAAAAAAAAAATTGTTTTATACCAAAATAACTGAAAAAATCGAATTAACTATTTATATCTTAGCAGCGCCAACTTTAGGCATTGCAACATTGAGAGTAAGACCTTAAGATGACGTTACGTTATAATTTAATTTTAATTTACTAATTATTAATATCATCATAATATATAAATTATATATTATTTATTATTATATTATGCATAAAGTATCGATTTACATTAAAAAATACTGATATTAATTTTTACTGACTGAGCCCGTTTGAGATTTACATATTTAAATTTAAATCTAATCTGTAGTGGTCAAAATCATATTATACCAATATTAACAATAATGTACCCATATATAAGTTATTAATGTTCATTCGTATGTATTAGATGTATGTTAAATTTAACAACAAAACTAGCTTTGAGTGGTGATATTCTGAACAAATCTATACGATTTATTGCATTATAGAATGTTCTTTTTTGTTCTTGTGAATTGATTTTATCACTGAGCAAAAAAAAAAACAAAATATTCTATATTGTATTAATATAAAAGATTTGTCCAGAATTTCACTCAAAAATTTTCTTCATAAAAAATTATTTTCTTAAAATAATTAATGCTATAATTTCCCAAGTTATTGATTGCTAATGATAAAACATTTATTTTGTTCGATTTTTTAGAAATTTTTTTTTATTCCAGATAAATAATTGCAATTAACTATATTTTAGTAACCTTTTAATTAGACATCTAGTTTTATCATTAAATAAATAAAAATAAAAATTAATTGTTATCCAATTATCAGTGTGATTTCGTTATTTTATTATCTGAATTCCTGAAGTAGTAAAAAAGAAATATTGTGCTGCAATTAAAAAGAATAATAACGAAATTTATACCTGATTAAAATGGCACGGTTAATGTTGCATATATTTCTTGTTAAAAATATATCAAATATAAAAATAACATTTATTGGGCAATAAATCACATTATTTTATTATTAAGCATAAAATAAGTTACAATATAGTACTAGGCAAATTAAAATAACTATACGTAATTGACAAGACGAACTAAAAAAAATTATAACGAATAATATTTGTAAGATAGCAACTTACATATATTTTATTGCACTTGTATTGCATCGAATACAAAGGGTTAATAACAAAACCTGGGATTAGTATTCGTATGATTATCTCAGTCATTTAGACAGCACAAGATTAATAGTATTATACTACAAACCAATAATTACATTATTGCATAAATGACAAGATAATATATTTTCTCACAAGACACCTACAATTAAATAAAAGTCGTCACCCAAATTTTTTCAATTTATCAAATACATCATAATATTTCATTATAATCAACCACTTAGAATTTATAAAATTCACTAAATAATTTTAAAATTAAACTAAAACAACATTATTTGAATAAAATTTAGTCATACTGTGTCATATATATATATATATATATATATATATATATATATATATATATATATATATATATATATATATATATATATTTATTTTATAATGTAAAATATTTTATGTATTTTTTTTTTTTTTTTTTGTTAAATTACAGCTATTAATAAATATTACATATTTACATATTTTTTATATATTTTTAAAACAAAAGATCACTTCGTCCCCGAAGTTTGTTCTCTTTAGTTAATTAATAAATGTTATATTATATAAATATACTAAATGCCGCTATTCTGATCATTAAATTTAGCTTAAATCTTTAAATTTAAAGAACTTTAAGTAAATTTCAATTCTGGTCACTACTTAAATACTTTAAGTGCAAGACTTTAGCTTAAATTCCTATAAATTTAAATGACTATCGGAGATGTTTTAACTGCTAAATTTGAGATTAGACTTGTTAAATTAACAGAATTAATGTGAAAAATATTTGCATGAATATGAATAATATAAAAATGTTTGCAAATTTTTCATATTTAGATGATTTTGAAAGGTATATTGCCAATATAGAAATAAAATTCTTTAAATGGTTACGCTTAAAGATGAATGTTCAGAATTGCTTTATCTTGAAGTTTCATATTTAAGCTAAAGATCTTTAAATTATTTATTTATTTAATTATTGACTGCAATAAAATCAACAACAACTTATAAAAGGTACTAAGTAATTTGGTTCAAAACCACTAGTTCTTCGCTAAAACACAACACTAATTTCGTGATAAGTAAAGCAGTCTGAATAAGTCTTTAAAACTAAAATTATTAGTACATTTCTCCAAATTTTATTTTTTTCCTTCTCTACTATGAGATAAAACTCAAACCAGACTTACATATGTTATTCGTCATGAATATTTGTGAACAAATAATTGTGCATAAACTTTAATTTGTAATCTCTATCGACTTGAAACAGTGTTTGATATTACAAAATATTCGTATATAAATATTATATACATATTTTGACAACAAATCTTGTTTGTTCGCTTACCAACAACATATGTGAAGTTTGACTATATTATACAAAAAAGTTGCCGTAACCTCAAAAGTTAGTGGAGAAAGTTACGTAAATAAACACATTTGCAAATAAAAAAATCAAATTCACTTTTGTTATAACTTTGCTGTAAAATTCTCCGTCTCTACCATAAATAAAACTTTTAAAAATAACCGAACATGTCTTTAATTAATTACAAATTCTAATTTGCATACTAATTTATAACCTAACACCGAATCTTGTCTATAAATTCTTCACAAAAATAAACGACAAATATGTAAAATATCCCTTATATATTCTAACCTAACATAAACAATCAATTATTCTGGAAGTAACAAGCAAATACATTTATAATGCATTAGACCAAATATGGCATAATTGCCATACCTAAACGTATATTAGATATACCGATTAAAATTCAATGTTTGTTAATTAACCACGGGATAACATAAAAATCATGCATGCTTGTATTTTATCAAAGATAAAACATAAAAAAGAAATATCATCAGATTTAAGACGGCGAAATGAGAACGACCGCGAGAGACAAGTGTGATAACACAATTCCAGTTTTAGAATTGTCATACCGGTTAATACCGTTGAATAAAGCGGTTTCGGTTACGTCAACTTTTAATGTTGTTGGGTTTGTTTGGACAAACAGTGCGTGGATATGCTGTTTTGTTGCAGCATGGAATGCGTACATATATAAATATCTTTGCATCTGTTACAATGACATTGCCAATTAAATGGTGCTGTAAGTACCTCTATCTTATATGCCGGCTTAAAATGCAGAGCAAATAAAGAACTAGAGCAATACCGTTCATGTATACAATGTATACAAGATGTAACAATCATTTTAATGTATTGGTAAGTTAATATTTATAGCAAAATATTTCAAGTTTTTTTTTTTTGTGACAGGGGGTTTTTAGGTACTCAATGTTTTTCTGGTGATGTAAATCTCAATGCATCATTTCTCGAATTTACCTATTTTTTGTATCGTTCGTTAAATTTGTTTGATGTCAAATTAGTCTAAATAACTCCCGATTACAGTTATCCGTAATTATCGATTTCAATGTCACTTTACAAAAAAATACGATGTCAATATATACTGCAAAAAAGGTAATATAAATTTATGTAATTTTTTGATTAATCAAATATTCAAAATTGGTTAAATAATAACAAAATATATATAATTCATAATATTTTCTTATATGAACATTTTATTATAAAATATTTTTGACAAATAATTTTTCTAAAAATAAAAAAGCTTTAAATAAAATATACAGGGTGATTTGTAATTAATTGGAAATATTTTAACTGGAGTATCCTGGGCTCAGAATATGAAGATTTGACCCAAAACACTTAGATAAAATGTGGCTCCTTACTGAGCTACAGGGTGTTTTATTTAAAAATTTAAAAACGATTTTTGCCCAGTACTTAAAAACTATTTGACGTATCCTTATCATACTTGGCAGAAAGTGTAGGTACCGTACACCATACTAAATTATGTTAAACAAAAGTTTCTGGCTAGTGCCAGTGGCGTACAACAGGGGCAAGTGAGAGGTTGATCCTTCCTAAATTCTACGCCACTGGCGGAATTGTCATTTTAGCACAATTTTTCGATTCTCCAACACTTTCTGTGTAAAAAACATACTCTTTTTTCGTAACGATAAAGTCACTATTTTTCGAGATATTTAAAGTTAAACATAAGCTGCACCCTTGGGATTTTTTCAAAATTTGCTCAAAAAATTCTGAAATAATTGAGTAAAATAGAGAAAAAAATTAGCTACATAATAACTAAGTAACTTTTTTCTCTAACTCATTCTGGTTTGGCAGGAAAAATTAATAAAAATTAATATTTTTTGCATTTTAATTTTTTATTTTCAATAATTTTTCCTGCCAAACCAGAATAAGTTAGAGAAAAAAGTTATTTAGTTATTATGTAGGTAATTTTCTTCTCTATTATACTGAATTTTTTCAGATTTTTTTGAGCAAATTTTGAAAAAATCCCAAGGGTGCAGCTTATGTTTAACTTTAAATATCTCGAAAAATAGTGACTTTATCGTTACGAAAAAAGAGTATGTTTTTTACACAGAAAGTGTTGGAGAATCGAAAAATTGTGCTAAAATGACAATTCCGCCAGTGGCGTAGAATTTAGGAAGGATCAACCTCTCACTTGCCCCTGTTGTACGCCACTGGCACTAGCCAGAAACTTTTGTTTAACATAATTTAGTATGGTGTACGGTACCTACACTTTCTGCCAAGTATGATAAGGATACGTCAAATAGTTTTTAAGTACTGGGCAAAAATCGTTTTTAAATTTTTAAATAAAACACCCTGTAGCTCAGTAAGGAGCCACATTTTATCTAAGTGTTTTGGGTCAAATCTTCATATTCTGAGCCCAGGATACTCCAGTTAAAATATTTCCAATTAATTACAAATCACCCTGTATATGCAGAACTTAATCTTAGGTTTTTCATTTTAATATAATGAGTTTTGAAAGATTTTAAAATTAATTTAACTGTTGATTAAATGTAAATATTTTATTTTATTTTTATATTGCATAGTAATGATTTCGATAAAGTCCAATAAAAAATTGGATTAAAAGTGCTTTTAAAAAAGGCTAAAAAATACAGACTTAGTATCTTTTAGTGTTTAAAAATTCTTATGATTCTAAAAACAAATGTAGTTAATAACAAAACAAAAAATATATTTAAGAAAAGAAAATAATTTTTTAATACAATTTTTAAAATATTAATTTTAACAGCATTACTTAGTATGTTTAGTTTATTGTGTGTTTTATATTGTTACAAGTACCAATTAGTAGATATTTTTAAGTATATGACATCATTTTGTAAGATTTTTTCAACCGAAGATGATAAAAAGCTGCGTGCAAAATTGGTTCTTCCTCATTATAGTCCAAGGTGTACAACTTTAAATACTCAAAAATTATGTGCGATATTTGAAATTGAAATCTACAGATGCTTAACATAATGATATTCTTATTATGAGCAAAAAAAACCCACAAATTGTTACGTAAATAATTGTTTCATTAATTTCAGGTTAAAAAAATATATACATAATATATATACTGTATTTCGCCGTATTCAATCAAGGATTTTTACGATTTATGATAATTGCGAAATATATTATCACAATCATTATTTTCAGTAATTTTAAGTATTTAATATAATCAGCAGAAAAATAGTGGATCAATTTATATATATATATTTATATAAGTTATATTATTATATTTATTGTTCATACCATTTCATTTATAATATTAAAAATTTAAATAACAATTCCAGTAACGACACTTATTTCCAACAAAACTTGACATACGTAATTGAATTCAATAGTACACATGATACGAAAAATATAATATCAACATTTAATCAACTTAGTGTAGTTTTTGTTATATTGAGATTTTTATGAAAATAGTATCATAAACATATATTTTCATTACACAATTATAGCTTCAGATTCAGTCACTATTTAATTTGAACTTATGTTGGTTTATATTAATATATTCTTTATATAAACACTAACCAAAAGAAAATTTTAAAATAAGAAAAAAAATGGATTTAGGCTAGTTCTGCAATAAGGTGCTGTACAAAACAACTTTCTATACGTTATAATTTTAAAACAATAATAATAATGTTAAATACACTATAAATGTTTTGTTGTATTAATTTCTTTAAAATTTTATTTTAAATTTCACCAACTTTAGTAATTCTTAAAAAAATATTTATATTATATCAATAAATATCTATTTTTTTTTTAAATATTTAATAGTAAAATATCAAATATTAAAAAAGGAACGATATGTCCCAAATAACAAGACATGTACTAAATTGGTGTTCGAATTGCAATATAAGTATGCTATGAGAACTATTAAACGCATTTAGAATGATTGAAGCGAAAACAAAGCTATGCCAATACACACATTGCATGATAAATACTTGTACATTCGCTTCGTCGAATACTTTATCCGTGCATAATCAAGTGACTGGGTGTCCGTTTTGTTTATAATCTATCGAATCATCAGTCAATGACTCTGCACGAGGTGGCAAGCACACGCGGCCCAACGAAACGTCAATATCGAACAACAATAAAAACTTTAGCTAAACTAAATGAATCATCAAGGCAAACCTGTGTACGGGGAAGAGAACTTGTTCGCGACCTTGACAACAGCAAAATTATCTACTAATAACTGTGCCATTTCGGGGGCCCCGTGCGTAATCAACGCCGATCCGCTAACAGCTTCTTCCAAAAGCAACGGGATTAAATTATCAAATTAGTTCGTTAATGGCTTTCAATCTTTGTCGAAAATAAATTAACTACGTTTTGTGTTTGGTAATTGGGATATTTATGTTTGATATTAGCAGAACTATGTGTAAATTGAAGTAAATATTCTTTTATAGCTGTAAAAAATTAATAGGGTTTCCAAAATATTTTACTCATTTGTTTGATATTCTCTTATATTTTTTGTTAAGTGTTAAGAACGGTATTTGTTAAACACAAGTCAGGTTAAATTGTAAATTGATTAATTTTTATTAATGCTTCTATAAAATAAATAAAAAATTAATAGAAAAATCATATTATTCACTATTTAAAGAAAACTAATGATAAAATTTAAATCTGATTCGATAAATTTAAGTTATATGATAAATACAAAATAAAATATATATAAAAATAATACAAAAAACTATTGAAATAATTTTTCTATTTTTTTTTTTCGAACAATCCAATTTTTTTAAAGAATTATAGTTAACAATCCAACGTTTCTATACGATTTGTTCATCACAATAAACTAATTTAAATTAATTACAAATTGAAAAATGTATTGATTTCGCCGGGATTCGAACTCGGGTTCTTCGTCTTTCGCGGACGGCACACTAACACTGAGCTACGAAATCACTGTAATCTTAACATATTTAATATAAATACAATTTTTTAAGTTAAAAAATAAGAAAATTACAGAAAATCCTAGTATAAATGATTTACTCGAATCTGCAATAGCCATTTTTTGCGATTGTGGTTATCTATGGTTATCTATTGCTAATTCTTTTCAATATGTATATATATTAACATATTATTAAAAAAAAGCAAGAAATATAAACTACTGGTTTAACCATACGATTGCAAGAAATCGTCTAATATCTGTAATATATTATAGTTAGAATTAAATAAACGTATGCTGCTAACGGAAAGTCAACAAAAATTGTCGAAGGACGTAAGATTGCAGAGCCAATAAATTGAAAATACAAGAATACTAGTTTTCTTTATAACATAAGAGTCGTCAACATTTCACTATATTTGGAAAATAGAAAAACGTTAGCATAATTCTGTGAAAAATAATCCGTTAATTTAGCCAGTAGTTTGTTGTATTTCCCGTTGATCGCATGACGACATAGTTCATTCATGGTTCGTGTAAATTCCACGACGACGTATTATTTATTTTTATAATATAGAAAAATGCGAATTCCATATAATTTGAAAATGATGAATAATTTGTAAAACAATAAATACTTATTATATACACCTTGGCCTGCATACCATTGTACTGTTATTCAAATGTTTTTAAGTTTTTGGCCTGATTTTTGTTAAAAAGTGTTAATTACTGGATACCGGTATTTAACACTTTATTTTCTCTCTTAATTTATTTGTTATATAATAAAATATCAATCAGTTTTACAAGAAATTGTATTGCTATCAAATATTTTTATAATTTACAAATTTCAGCTAAACATTGTAATTCCATACTTTTTTTTATTCAAAATTCAAAATATCCAAAATTTATATCAAAGCCGATTAATGTTACTGTATTTTTAATTATTTTTTAGTTTTTTTTTAAGTATTTTTTTTTAAATAAAATAAATTTTATTTGCTTATTTTACAATCTAGTAGTATTAAAAAATAAAAGAATTAACAAAAATTAGTCATGATATCATTAATTCCTTGCATAAATTTGTATTAACACAAAAAATATATTTTGAAATATTGTACAAATGTCAAACTTTTATTTAATTTGTAAGTAAAAATTATTAAGAAACTATATATTCAGCTTCTCGAGCATGTAGCCCCATGCTCCACCCAGAAATTACGGGAACTGACGATGCTAAAATAAAATATTGTCATTGAATAAATTGTCTTAAGAATAAATAAAAATGGGAAATATTAATGAACTAATGATTAAATATTCCTGTTAATACTAATATATTTATTAAATTAAAATAATTAATTCTGAATCTATAAATTTTAATTTGAATTTCATATTTACAGTAATGGAACTAAGCAAGTTAATGTATAATAATTACTTATTACTTTTACATCTAGTTTTGAAATCTGATTTAAAATCGAAACGTCAAATAGCATAATAAATACATGTAATATTTATCCTGCCTCGATTATTGAATTCCTTTATTAAATCAAAACATTATTCACTTCGATATTTGATTAATAATTTCGAATCTATTTCGAGTCAAAGAAACAAGTGCTCTTTATAATATGTAATGGCAAGTTATACTCGCCACGGTCGTGGTTAGGAATTATGGTATTCGATTTCATCTGAAGACTGAAGTACATACTGTAGTTAGTTAAAGGTAAAGTTGGCAAGTTGAAGTTAAACTTCTTAGAGCTTGTAGACTCGGTCATTGTCTTGCTTCCGACATGATTCGATTTGTCACAACGTCGCTCAAAGTTTCAAAGTCTGTGAGGTCTCGCAATTTGATATGCTGTTACACCTTACCTTTGGTAATAAAGTTATTTTACGTAAATCATATTCTTTCATCTTATTGTATATTCATTTCTTTTTATCTAATAATAAAATTTAAATAATTTTTAAGTATAAAAGTTGATATTTTAGTTTTAAAACATATTAACCAAATAGAATATTCTAGTAGCTAAATTAGATTTAAATCCAAATACATTATTTAATATACAATACATGTTTTCGTTGAATTGTTAAACATACTTTAATTCCGAAATTCAATGCTTTCTTTAATACGTTTTACAGAATGTAAGTTCATTTTAAGATCGTTTTAAACCTGTTTTAAACGGCAATAATTTGTGAATAACTATTTATAAATGCTGTGTTTACTATGCGTCGTTATGTATAAAGAGAAGAGATATTGTTACCAAATATTTAATATAAATTATGAACAAAATTGGTCACAAATTGTAACCGTTTAAAACGGACATACCATAGCAATCATTTTGCAAAGTTTTATATATAATCACCTCAAGTCTGTATCGAAATTGCTAAGTTTTAGCAACATTACTACAAACTATAATCAATAGAAACAAATGTAACACCTGTTATTTTTATCGTTTAGTTAGTGTCTAATAATAATATTATTGAACTGCGGGTGATTATTTGATTATCTTCTAAATAATTTGCTAGGTATATTTAACGAAAAGTGTTATGAATACAAAGTTTAATATGAATTATATTATTTTCTTTGTTTTTAAAAACACTTAATTTTCATTAAGAAGTGATAAAGTTGCTATACATTTACAAGTTTGTACAATTAAACATTCAATATTGGGTGATTCCAAAACCAAATATCAAAAACAAACAAAAAAAAAACATCAACTTTCAACAAATTTCAACTTTAAAATGACAAATTATTTTTATATGAATCTGTCATGTCAATCAAATTAAACATTATTTATTATGATTAGTGTCAACAAAATATTATTAGTACCTATTAAACTAACAATAAATAATATTAAAAAAAAGAGAGACAAGTAAGTCGGAAATCCCATTTAGTTAAAACCAACTGCATAATATATTGGTAATGGTATCACAATGTGAGTGGGCATACAAATATGCCTAGCGGATATTGCTCGGGTGACAAAACTGAACCGGCGACTTGGGGGTCGCGTTGTATGGGGTCAGTTCAGTGTGCCGAGGCACGGGGGCCTCACACGCACACACACATACACACACACACACACACATAACCGGACAAGAACGAGGCAGCCAGCGTCGTCGTGCGAACGTGTGAACGCGTGTCCCGCGTGATAACCGTGGCCGTACGCGGCACGAATACTAAATAACAACGAGTTCGCGATGGCGCGCCTATGTGGACTACTGTTTCACCTATGTCCCATAACTTGCAGTATTTAAGATTAGTCGAGGTTTTGTGATATACCGAGTGTTATATCTAGATTGAAAGATTACTTGATTTATTACGATTACAAAAATTTATATATTTTTTTTAAATGGCTTTTATTTTAAAATAAAAAAAACTAGGATTAAATTTTATATAAATTTTAATTAAAAATCGACGTTTCCATATACTCTACGTTTATCATCATCAAGAAGAATTATAAATTTCTTGATGATGATATACGCAGAGTATATCGAAACGTCGATTTTTAATTAAAATTTATACAAAACTTAATCCTAAAGCCTTTTTATCTTAATATCTGAAAGATTTTTTTGAAGAAAAATAAAATTCAACTACGACATAGTCTTTTTAAGACTTTCTATAAGACTCAAAATATTAGCTATTTTATTTTTATTTTATATCTATATCTCATACCATTTCGCAGTTAAGGTTATATGCATTTAATTTGATAATTTATTTTGAAAATTCAGCCCAATAAATCTTTAAAAATTGTAAAATCTTTAATTGTCTGTTGTGCATACTGTTAAAATTTTCAAACTTTAACTGAATGAGCTAATATTTTATTTAGAAAGTACTTAAACATGAAAATCCGTTCCATCATTTGGCAGAAATTATTCTATATCGAAGCAAAGCGGTTGCGGTTTGCAAAATGAAAAATATCGTTGCGATTTGTGAAATAGTTTTCAATAATAATTGTATAGTGGCGATCTAAAACAAAATTTTCCACTTTGATCTCTATGAAATACATTATTTTCTGCAAATCGAATCTTCCGTAACATCCTGTATACGCTACTATTATTTTACGTATGTGACTGGTCTCTGCAGCAAGTTGCACTTACTTGACGCTGAACTTACGCACAGCTTTGGTTTATATATGCCGACGACCTGACTGTCTGTCTCGAGTCCAGCCGTGGATTTTATACTGCACACGCGCAGAACCGGATTCGACGCTTAACCGTAAGCTTACATTTCAACTTAACAACTTTAAAAAAATCATCCCCTTGTTGATGGAAGCGTCTCGAAGTTCTCAACTGCCGTAAATAGATATTTAGGAAATAAATATTCGGATGGTGTTTGCTATTTTTGAGCACCATATGTTTTGACAAGAAAAAAACCTGTGGTTTTACGACTAATAAATATAGTCTAGAACTTTTGCAGTTATTTATAAATTGAAATAACAGTAAGTACATATTTTAAAAGATTGGTTATGTAAATTAAAATCGTAAAATATATAAATACTAAATATGTGATAATAGCTTTCCTGTGAAAAATATTATATTACTGTAATATATATTTTAATTTAAATTTTATATTTCTAGTTATGCATTATCTTTTATATAAAAGTTATAATTGTTGCTCACTAATCTTAAAAACCACATGATTAATCAAAGAATTTTATAAACACTTTGTTTCTAAAATATCTACTTTTATTATTATTATTTTCGGATTATTAAAGATATATTTTTTAAAATTAAGTAATTATCTTTTAGTAAGATAGTTGTAAAATGAAGTATTTAATTTTATTTTAGTAAATTCACACAAAAACTACGTAAATGATCATTTCGTATTTTTTTCTAATAATAAATAAATTTTATATATTAAATTATGCAATATAAATATAGATAATTAACAAAATAATTGTTATAATTTTAAATTTATTATTATAATTAATGCTCATAAATAAAAATTAATAATATTTACTTTTGTAAATTTATAACGCACTTTAAAACTAATTGTGAGGTAAATAGTAATATAATAGTTTTAATAAATTTGATTTAATAATAATTAAATTAATATTATAATTTATTTAATTAATAATTTAATAATTTAATTATATATAGATTTATTTCTTCTAATTGTTTTGGTCTGTTTCATTCTAGTCTTGAAAATTACATTATCTAGTATTAAAAAATAAACAATTTCTACAGAAGGCAACAGATCGTTTGAAAATGCAAAGATGCCCTGTTTTATCGCATGATTTTTTTTGGAACTTTGTTCCGAGTTGCTATATAAAAATATACTTCTAATATATTTGTTTATTAAATTTCTGTAAAAAAATAAAGGTTACGTAATATATAAATAACGACAAAACAAAACACGCACATTTAAATAGGTTATACAAATGTTAACGTATCAAACAATTTGTAATAATCGTGTAAAATACATATCTAATTTATTTTATAAAAATATGTATGTAAATTGTATTTTTACAAAAATATGGCATACCTGATTATTATAAAGCAGACTTAAATAATTTATGCAACAAAAAATTCAATAAATATTTCCAAGGATTTTCAGCAATTTAAGAATAGCAAATATTTTTCTAACATAACTTTTAAATCCAATTTTATCAAAAATTATTCTCATAAGCAAAACAGATGAGTTTAGGGCCCGGCCCTGTACAGTGGCAGCGCGTCTAGGGCCCTGACATTAGCCACCACACACACACACACGCACACAAACACACACAAATACATACATACATACAGAAACAGAAAGGCAAGTGCTACGAACTGCACACGCACGCACATTATGCGCGAAGTATTCGCGGAATTCGAGTGTTCAATTTCACAAGAGGCAGAATCGCCTCTCTCGCGATGTGTGCCGCGCGTGAATGTTGAATAATAGCCGATCGGATCGAATGGGGGCCCGTGTGTTACGTCGTCGAACCCGCGCCGCGTATTCCCCGACCTAGTTGAATTCACGGTGGATTTTATTTTTGCCGAACGCCACGCCATGCCGCGCGCGCGAATACCTTTTTTGTTATTCCCAGTCGCCGGAGATTTTCGCAGAATTAATGCTGCTGCATGTGTTATGGCCATTGTATTTAGAAGAAATGTTATATACATTGAACGTATTTTGTTGCAATTAGTTCCTTCTGAGTAATTGCACTTACATGATTTATCGCTTAAATAAAATTATAATTTATAAATATTCAGATTTTATTATGTAAATCGTCGATGATATTATTATACTATTTATAAATGCAGGTTATATAAAATAATATAAATATATACATACACACCACTAGGTACGTTGAGTACTTGTGTTACTGATGTATATTTCAATCTTATTAAAAATTCGATACTGATGAATGACTTTTACAACGTTTAGCTTCAAAAATACATATTTTTACTTTATTGTTGGTACTATAAGCTCGGTTTTAAAACTTATTTTCAACTAATGCCAGTTTTAAACTTGACTAAACAAATTAACTAAAACAACCCAAATCCGAGCTTGTAGTATCAGTCATGTTTTTATTTATAAATTTTGTGGTTCTGGGAATTTATTTCAAATTTATTATATTTTTTCTGCATTATATTTTTGATAAACAGCATTGAAAAAAAAAAAATTAATTGTTAAATATTTATTATCCTAAATTTAAAATTATTAATTTATTTTTTACAATATTTATAAAAATTTATTTCAATTTTACAAATATTTTTCTGAAATAATTTTGGCAATATTGAAATAACATTTAAAAATACTTTATCATGATTATATTAAAAAAATAATGCAATATTTTATACGATATAAAAACCTTATCTTTTCAAATTTGGTGCGATTTACTTTTGTATATTTGATCAGCAGATTTTTGAAAATGGAAAGACCGGTTTCTATAAAATTCTCATTTTTTATTCATCGTTCTAAATTTAGAATAGCGAATTTTTGAATACATTTAGTTTTGCATGCGCTTTCATTGGCTGAGAATTAATATACGTATATATTGATTATATTTTCTGATAATTTAAAAATGATGAAAATACATATTATAGGTCAATGCATTTAATATTTGTGGAATCAGTATACATTATATTTACATATATTCTAGATATTTTCAAATGATTAAAATATAGAAAATTGAAGAGTAATTTTCTTAAATATTTAACAGGAAATAATTGTCGAAAATAATAATAATAATTGACTTGTTTTGACGCAACAAAGAAATTTAATAATATTTTTGAATAATTAATTTATTACAAATAAAATATATTTTACAAATATTATATTTATTTAAATTTTTATTAAAATTTCAAGATAATTTTTTCCTAATTAACGAAATGTAAGCAATAAAAATCATTAAAAAAATATAATAAATTTTAATATTTTTATTCGTCTACGTCCTTGAAATTAAGAAAAACAATTAAATGGAATTAAAAATTAATTTTTCAAATCTAATAGCTAATTCTGTGCGCACGAATTTTCCAAATCACGCATATTATATAATAATATGATCACTAATCGGGTGAGCGAAAAATAGGTGGTCGTTCGTTAGACTTTGACGACAAAGAAATCGAGTTACAGTTTGTGGACTTTAAAGGAGCGCCATGCAAACATTGGCCCCATTGGGAAAGAGATATTAGAGAATGTGTCAAGATACACACATGTAAAGTGGAAGCACAAACAGGCGGTAAGTTTTACCTGAGAAATTGTCGGGGACGTAACCGTGAGAAAATTTCGAATTTCGGCCAAACTGAACTTCGAATTTTTGATACCGCGACAGATTCATTCCACCGAAACACTTATTCGCACTTTGAGCACTGATATTTGAATGAGCACTGGACTTACCTTGAGCAATCCGCTGTCAATATAGCGACTCCAATAAGATCACCCACCAACAGGTCCGTGTGTACGAGGGATAGTCTATAACAGCACTATGTGGAAGCACTATTTTACAAATATAATAATAATAATAATGTTCGAGTAATGCGCAGCACACTGTGCGGATGGGACAAAATGCGGATGGCTATAACACGGACGAACGGTCAGTGGCTATGTATCGTGGCAGCAACGACCAGAAATGAACTCGTGCGAAGCTCGATGCCGCAACTTTAAATAGTCGTGGGAGCGGGGGAGCCTCGTCCCCGCGATCCGTCTTGTAATATGCGTCCTCTCTGCCAGTTCGCCGCCTGTGATTGGACTAGCGCGGTCGCGCTGCCCCTAGGGTAAAGAAGAAATCGCTAGGAATGCATTCGACGCGACGCGCATACTCCATACACACGCCGGACTATGAGCACACAAGCATCAGGATCATCATCAGGCACCAGGCAGGATCGTTTTTTTCGCCCGCCCGATCATTCGCTTTTTGCTTTTCGAGAATAATGTTTGTTTATTATTTAATAAATGCGTAGAGACTTCAACAGTCAATCAAACTACAAAAATAACAAGTCCAGAATTTTCGATAAGGTTTTCAAAATTTTAACGAATATTTACGTTTTAAATGCTTTCAATTCTAAAATCGAATGTGCATTGTAATCTTTCTTATTATATATGTAAATTATATTATATATGTAAATTATATTATATTTGTAAATTGTAAGTAATATCTTCAATTTTTTTTGTAATTTTTTTTGGAAAGTCTGGTTTTAATTTTAAAAATAATTATTTTATATTTTATATGATAATTTTTCTTAATATAATTATTTCTACTAACAAATATTATATTCCAAAAAAGTTGAAATTTTTTTTTTAGTACGAATCAGATTTATATTTAATAAAATTTAAAAATAAGTGAATTTTTCTTTAAAAACTTGATAATAAAGTGAGTCTAGCTTTGATCTACATATTTTTGCCTTTTATGTAAACTGTATGTTTTGTAATGCTTAAATGTTTTTCATTCTATTTCTTTTCAAAAAGCATGATTTGTATAAAAATCAAAAAACGCAAAGCTAGGTTGTAGCTGTCGCTATATAAATACACGTTTATAAAAGATTATATAGGTATAATTAGTACATATTTATAATTTTATATTTTCTTTACAATATAATTTAACTAACTTAAACTAATTATTATATAATGATATTTATTTTTCAATTAATTTTTGGAATCAAAAATTATTAATTTTCTACATATTAGATTTAATGTATTTAACATTTTTTTTTTCTTTCAATTTATAAAATTAAAAAAAATCAAATAAATGAAAGTTTTATTTATAAGTTCCAATGATGAATATATAGATTTGTAGATAATGCACATAATTTTAGTATAAATTTAATTGTTTTTATAGAAATAGTAAAAATATTTCAGTTAATATATATATATTGTTTTAATTTTAGCTAGTTCTGGAATATTATAATTACTATTTTGCCTTTAATGAAAAACTATATTATATAATATTATTATTTCGCCTTTCTCATCTTCTCTTATTTGCAACATTCTCGAGAATGCTCGAGTCACAGCATCACCCTCACTCGCTTATAGCTACTACATCTTACACGCACTTCGGCTCGAAGACGCGAAGAAGGTATTGACCCAGACAGTATTCCCTTTCGCGACGTGCCCTTTCACTCTCAGAACACAAACACAAGACGCAACCACGCCAGAGCACAATGTGTATTTCTGTTTCATCCTCCCATCTGCGTTACGCATCAGAAAAGAAAAAAATAACAATTTTCTTATAACTCGAATTAAACAGATTTCTAAATTTTAAATGATTTGTTTGTTTAATTAAATATTATTTTTTAATAATATTAGTTCTCTAATCTACATACTAATTTGTATTGATATTTGAAATATTTTTTTTAAAATAAATTTTGATAAATAATTTTAAACTTTAGATAAATCAACATAGAAGAATATATAAATTTACAACAAACTAAAAAAAATATCTAATTATATTCGATCAATATAAAATATCTGTTTTTGCTTTAAGTGTATCATCTAATATGATAAGAAATATACCAGGGCATAAATTAATTCTAAAAATATATTAATTGATTTATTAAATTTGATTACATCTGATTAAACTAAAATAATGAATTTGCGTTGTTTTTTCATAAGTAAATAATTTCTTTCAGAACCACTAGCTCTATGTTAAAACATATCACTAATTTCATGATAAGTAGAATAGTCTTAATGAGCCATAATTCTTTCTGTAAGAAAAATTTACTCAGCTCAATTTGAAGATTAAAAATTATATTTTTAGGCCCAGTATTTCTAAATGTTGGAATAAATTTATCCTTGGAATAATTTTAAAATTAGCCTAGTAAAATCTTGTCATTTATTCTGAAGATAAATTTTCAGCTAATCACAAATTATTTTTACTTATCTTAAGAATAAATAAAATTAGAAGAAATACTTGCTTTCAGATACAATAACTAAAATATTAAATAAAAATAATCTAGAAATATTTTCGTGTGTACGCCGGTGTTGTTGCAACGTGCAGCTTGCGTAGAAATAGCATTTTCGCGTGCGCTATCGATTTATCCTCGCGCGCGCTGATGTGGTGAGATGTAGCTGCGCGGCTGCCGACATTGAACTTGGTCGTTGGTGTGCGCCGTGAGAGCCAGCTAGTCGAAGCCGCGATGTTTTAATAAACTTGGCCTCTTTTCACCGATCATGTAACGCGAAAGTAAGAGCTGGCTGGCTTAAGCGAGCCGAGCCGAGTGCGGTGAGCGAGTTGGTGAAATAAAAAAAAAAAGCAGCAGCAACAGCAGAGCCCGTGTGCATTATGCGTTCGGTGTTATGGCAGCTCTTATGTAACTCAATGTCTAGGTTGGAGAAATTGTGTTTGTAAATTTGTCTTCAGATGGTGAAAAGTTTTATCGTTGCATGACACTTCTTATGTAATACCTGCCTTGGAGAAATTTCGCATTTATTTGTTATTTATTTATTTAGAATTTTATTTTGTTATGAAGTTCATTATATGATTATAATTATTATTAAATAATATTATAGCGATCGAATATATCTATATAATTATACAGATATAAGTAACGCATTATAATAAGGAAAAAAATAATTTTAATTTTTCTAAAAAATAAAACAGCTTTAAGTTATAGTTCTCTATTAATATTTATTAATAATCGACGTTTCTCATTGTAAGCTTGATTCCCGCTGTAATTTAAAGAAAATGTATTTGGATGTATATCCCGAATATATATATATACTATAGTCTGTTTTTAACTAGGAGGATTATATGTAAAAGTAAGTTTTACACTATAAGAAAACATGAGAAAAGTCACTAGAAAATTTGTATAGCAAGTTTAACTTGCAAAGTCTATGATCTCCACATTTTGTTTATTTATCTACAAAATATCACAAAAAGAATTTATAAGAGAAGCATTGGAAATTTTTCAACACCCTAGAAATTTCAACAGAGATGCATGCACAAGAATTAGTACAGCGTGAAAACTATTACAGTGAAACAAGAACGGTGGAAGGGATGAACCAACCAGAATCGGCCAATGGCGTGGAAAAACCTATAACGGAAACTGAAGGTACCATCCGTTTGGAAAGGATGAGTCATCCAGGTCAGGTAGAATTGGCCAATGGCGTAACGGTACCTGTAGAGAATAATGGGAGTACAAGCATTTATACCAGATTGTGGAGAAGAAACTACCATTTAGTCACCAAGCACCGAAGAAGCCATCTACGATGGCAATACGTCTGCAACGAGGATTGATCGACCATGGTATACTAGCCCAAAAAATTCTATTCAATGGATACCGGCCCTTAAAGCTTGAAGAATACTATTGCCGCTATTCTGGTCATCACATTTAAATTTAAAGATCTTTAGCTTAAAGCAAACTTTAACCTAACGACTTAAAGAAATTTAAATAAAGCAATTCTGAACATGCATCTTTAAGCTTAGCAATTTAAAGAATTTTATTCCTAAGTTGGCAATGCTGTGCACATGCGCAGTATGTTATCTTTAAGTGGAAAACTGTCAAAACGTGTCCATTTGCATAATAGTAAATTGCTATTAACACTTTTAGGTGGAATGGTATGGAATCGGATCGTTCAGATGCCGATATATATATGGCTTCAATTTATTAATAATGTTAATTACTACTAATTTTTTCAAGCAAAAATCAATTAAAAATTTGTTGTTAGTTATTTCGAATGTATTTAAATTGTCTCGTAATATTTTTCTTTCTATTCTTGTATTGTTCCTATAAAAATAATTTTATTTTATAAAGCCTACATTTAACGAAACATATATTATTCAATTACTTACCTTTCTATATTCATTTTTATGCAAATATTTTTCACACCAATATAAATTTCAACCTTTTCTGACAACTACTTAATAAGTAACCTCAAATTTAACTGTTAAAGCACCTTCCATATACATTTAAATTTAAAGGACTTTAAGCTGAAGATTTAAGCTAAAGTTGTGACCAGAATTGAAATTTACTTAAAGTTCTTTAAATTTAAAGATTTAAGCTAAATTTCATGACCAGAATAGGGGCATATATCACAAAAAGAATTTAAAGCACACGAAACTAAAGAAAATATGACAATACAAAATTCGGCAATAACATATTGATAGTACTGTCAACTTGTTGACAAGACAAGAAACTAGTTGTGTGCCAACCAATCAGAAGTATATATTTTGGCGAAAAATTTTAAATTACTCCTCCTTGTTAAAAAACAGAGAATAGTAATAAAAAATTCAAAATAGATTCTAGTATGAAAAATTACTAGTTATTGCGTTAACAGTTTTTGAAACTATTTTGCCTAACTTATCTAAGTATTTAATATAACAAATAAGAATCATTAAATACACGGTTTTTAATAATTTTGTTGTATTTTTGTTTCTCAATGTGTGGCATAAAATTTAAGTTCTAATTAAAAATCAAGGTTATTCTTGTTTTCCTTATTTTTCATAATTATATGTAAATTAACAGTTTAATACTTGATTTGTATCATTTTTATTTAAAAAAAATGAAATAAAATTAAAATTGTAAAAATGTATAAATATAGCCTCTGATTGATGTTATAATTATAAAATACGAAGGATTTGTAACAAATATAAATACTTTTCTCACGAAAAGGTGTCAAACATTTATATGAAGATAAAATAACTTAATTTGTTCAGTTTCATAATATTTTATTAGATATATGGCATGATAATTATATATTATTTTGTGTAACATAATATTATATTAGAATTAAAATTTCAAAAAGTGGTTTTATTTAATATTTAATGTAGTTAAAATAAAAATAAATAACGCCAATACATAATTCATTAATAATTTATGTTCTTAAAAAAAAATTTAAAATTGTTTTAAATACTCACAATCTATTAAACTATTTTTATTCTGTGATTATTAATTATATGACACTACAGAACAAAAATTCTTTGATTATATTAAAAAATTAAAAAATAATATATTAGTATATTATTCAACAATCATGTAATGACGGTTATTACTTATGAATATGAAATTTGCAAGCCGTAAGCGAGAGTCGCAAATCATTTAAATGACAAATTAGTATTAATTATTACTTGTGAATAAAATATCAATTTTTTTCACGAATATATAATAGAAAATTTAGATTTTTGGTTTAACATAAATAATATTACCAAATTCATTACTTTCAATATGAAAATTGCACTGTATTATAACAACAACGATAACTCATCAGATACTTCAAATGCAATTTTATGATTAATCATAAAAAGTAGTACAGTAATCATTCAGGAAATTGCTGTGAGTAATTAATAACATTACTTATGAAGAAAAACATATATAATAAATATATTACGCAACAGAAGTACAAAAAAAATATTTTTTTTATCTAGATAAAACTATAATAGGAGTATTATTTTACTGCGATATAAAATGTTCTCTGATGCAGACATTTTGTTGAAATATATGTTTTATGTATCAACAAATTGTTTACTTTACTACCCTAAAAACAGTCCCTGAAAATAAATTCTACGTACAAACTCCACACGACAAACCTAATCCGTACGTATTGCGAATCAATGAAGCGTTCGGGGGTGCTGTGCCACCAATCGGTAAGGGAGGAATATCGCTTGTACGTTGTTTTGTTTGCGCGCGAGTGCACGTTTGGCGAAATTGTCAAGTTTGATGAATTTCTCCATAACGGTGATTGTATTCTCTCTCGTCCCCACACACATACACACACACACACACAGAATCTGCCCTTCTCTGGCATTCTGTCACAAGGGGGCGAATCGTGTTGTTTACTTCTCCCCCTGTTTCGGTACAATATCGCGAATATTTCCCCCTCGTTCTCGTAACTTTTCCGGAATGAAGTTGGTTATATCAATATTTGAAGATTTTCATAATAAGCACCTGCTTTGTAACAGAGGGGATCGCTAACGAGATTTCTGTTTCATATTCAATTGGTTTAAATATTAAAACGGAATCGGGTGATTACTAAGTTTATGATCTAATAAATGCAAAGTTTTCTTAACGATATTCATAAAATGAAATATTCAGATGCAAATAGTATTTTGCATACTGTGTGTATATGCCAAATAGGCAATTGTGTGAACTGACATCGAACTAGTTACAAGGTTGGTAGTCATATCTCATAATCAGTATCTCACAACATTTCATAATTTCGCAAAACTTTTCACAGTCCACAAAATTGTCCTACTGTTTTTTTTTTTAAATATTTAATTAAGATCAGAGAATAACAAAAACGGTGAAATTTTGAACTTGATTTTTCAACCTGAGTTCATACATAAAATTTATAAATATTGTTTATGTAAAATAGGTTGATCTAGAGCGGAATTTCATTAAAAATGTAATTCTATGCTCATCGCATGATAATTTTGTTTCCACCAAGTGCTATATATACGGCACGCCGAGTGTACAACCGCTTCCAACTTGGTGAGGAATTGACTTAGAAACGTCAAAAAAACCGTATTTATAGCTGAAAAAATATGTAATTACATGGAACAAACAGTTTTATTTTGTACGATTTCATTAAAATATAAAAAATTTATGAACATTACCTTTTTCTCCCGTTAAACACAAGCACAACAAAAATATATATAAGCTTATGATACTCCATTGCGTTTGCGCTAAAATCAAATGTTTGGATTTGTCAAACTAACTAAATATAATACAAAACCAAAGCAAATTGTTATTTTTCAAAGTATTAACTTCGATCAATATCAATCATTAAATGAAATACACTATTCTGTATGTACTTCAACTGCCTCATAGTCTAGTTACTTATGTTTCGTTCAATTCCAATTTTTTCTATTTTCTTATAATATAGATTAAATGGTAAGTGCAGACTAAAAAAGATATTTTCTCTATAATTTTTACCTTTGTGTCCCGACATTATACTATCGCTTATAATATCGCTTCAAAAATAATTAACTAATGTAAAAAAATTCCCAAGTAATCATTACTAGTCATTTTTATTTAGTAATTTAGTTGTAAATAAATATTATAATATATTCATTTTCTGCTCGTCAAAATTAATAAATTTTTTTCTTATTACATTTACACAATATATTTAAAAATAAAACAAATTATCTAATATACCAACTAATTTTAGCTACATTTTTTGTTCAATATGACTTCATTTCAATAATGTATAGAAAAATTGCAATAAAGATATTTAATGATGGCAACATCAATTTTTTAAATAAATTATTATTTAACATGCATGTAATGAGTTTATTTCAATTTATATTCTTCAGTTAATTAAAACAAAATTTAGACGATCATGAATTGTGAACAATTTTGTTCATAATTTGTATCAAATATTTAGTATTCATTTTTTTTTCTCACATGTTATGACGCATAATTAATACATATTTTTTCACAAATTAAAATTATCTAAAACGAACTTAAAACAGACTTAAACACAAATATTTAGTTACGAATAAAATTGTTTAAAAATTTCGACCATCTAAAACAAGCATTAACTACGAGTAACTGTAACTTCTATAATAATTACCAGTTTCATTTTAGATCATATTCCTGTTACCGACCGTCATATTACATATGATAAAGGAGGTATTGTAACCATACCAAATTTGACATATCGAGATTTATACAGATAAGTACGAATTAGGCTTATAGTAACATGAAATATCTGTTTTTATCGTGATGTTTGTCTCTCTCTGCCCCTTGGTCTATAGACATGTGCAGAGCAAATGCGGCTGAACGAATTATTATAAAATTTCATAATTAAGCTTCGGAAGTAAATATCTCAATTTGATCAACTTTTGGTAAAGATTTATCAACCGAAAATGATAATTTACTGATGTCAATTTTATGTGTTTTTCGAATATTTCGCAATATTTAGCAAAAGTTGCTAAACAAGTTGTAACTAGCAACTTTTATTTGGAAAATTTTTCGATACGGCTAAATTTTTTTTTTAAATTTTTCATATTTTTATATATATATAATATATATATATATATATATATATATATATATATATATATATTATATAATTCTGTAAATAGATGCCATATTTATGTCAAGACAGTTTTGTTTTTAGTTACCATGACTATACAGTAAATGTTGTTATACAAATTTTTCTATTCCATAAATTTATTTAATACGATGACGGTCGGTTCTGTAGTGGTTACAGCAAATTTTTCAAATATTCGGTTATTTAATATTTATTCTTATAAAATTTAGTAGTAATTTATTTAAATATTACTTCCAAAATTCATAAAAAAGTTATTTTCAATTACACTACAATATGTTACAATATATTATTATAATTTACAGATACTGCTTCGATAATAATTCAGCATATATGTTCTTCAATTTAAATTAACTGTAAAGTCAGTCATTAAATATTTATTTTATTTCTGTTTATATAATTATAAGTATCCAATATTTTTTATTGTTATTTATATTTGACATACCAAAACAACAAGCATAGGCTCTTACATTCTTATATTATACAAGTTCTTAAGTATGTATAAATATGAATGAATCTAATATTTACCGTAAGCAAAGGGTTAAGGCGACAAAAAATTTAAATTCTAAACCCCTAGAAATATTTTTATAGCGATGAATTACGCGGCATAAAAAACTTTATGGCTATAATTTTCAAAGCTAGACAACTTCGTGTATTCGATTTGTTTTTGTTGCCCCTAGAGAAAAACCCGCCACCCCCGCTACTGGGGCTGTGGTCAGTGGTCATTGTCCACCAACGCGTGTGTTTATATTTGTGTGTGTGTGTGTGTGAGAGAGAGAGAGAGAGAGAGATGGTACATGTGCCTTTAGTTCTCTAAACACGTTGCCAAGCAACCAATTTCAGCACCAAATTCAATCAGAAAGTTTTGGAACGGAAAATTAAAAAAAATATAGGAAATATGATATATTTCTTTGTGTAATTTCCAAATTTGATTTATATATGTGAAATAAATAAAATTTTGCGAAATGAAAATGTTTTCCAATATTTATTAGTTTGACTTTTGTAAGTTACAAGTATATATACGAGATAATTTTAAAAAAATAATACGTCTGAACCAATGTTTTATTTAATAATGTAGTTGTAAGTAAGATATTAAGGCTAATTCTATTTATTATGTGATAATATTATGTGTTAGCACAGGGATAGTTATTTTGAACCAAACTAAGGTACTTACTAAACAAGGCAAATGTACAATTTTAATTTTATCAGTTGTTGTTTTATTTATTGCAACCAAAAATTTAGATTATGAATGTCTATCAATAAATTTCTATTGTGTTTTCACACTTTAGACTTTAGAGCAGAGTTCCTCAAACTTTTTTATTTCGTAAACCACGTACTAATTTTTTCTGTTTTAGGTAGACTCCTTCCCCTCGCCTTTCTAATATTGAATTGTTACAAATTCATCAACTTCAAATGTGTTTAATGGTTTAACTGTAGAGTGTAGAGTGTTCAGAGTTGACCCCTAGGGGTCGATATAAACCACTTTCAGAATCATTGCGGTAATAATTTGTTAATAATTTATGAATAACTATTTGAAATAAATCACGAATAAATATTTGAGATTTATTTATTTTCACTAAAGATTTGAGACAGATTTGTGAGAATATGCGCATTCATCTTATCTACCATTGCTACCAATTGACAGCAAATAACCACCATTGCTTTAATTTGTTGTCAGTTGGTAGCAGTGTACATGAGATGAATGCGCGTACCCTCACAAATCTATCCCAAATATTTAGTGAAAATAAATTAATCCCGAATATTTAATCATGATTTATTGCAAATATTTATTCATAAATTTTTAACAAATTATTACCGTCTACAGTAGCCTTAATAGATGGTGCAGGTTAGCATTACAACTAAAATAAAACTGAATTTTTTTTGCAAACATGTTTAATTTTTTCGAATTCCACATTTATCAAAAATTTTACATTGAAATACTAAAATATTGAGTATTTTTGATAGATTGTAACATAAGTTCGAAAAGAATAATTGATATATAACTTCAGAAGTATTAGTTTCTGATGGATCATCATAACTTTGTTAAACTATTGTATAACATTTATTTATGTTAATATCAAATATAATAAAAGGGTATAAAAATAAATGTTGTCATCAAAAGCGAAAGTAACAGTTATTTAGTAATTATTTAAATACGTACAAAAAAATTAATGATTTAACTTTACTTTCAATATAGAAAAAATATTTAATTACAGTAATATTTTTACGTTGATTATTCGACAAAAAAAAAATAACGATTAAAATTAACAAGGATTTTTTATGATCCGCTAGATATTTTGTTTAGATAATAAATAAAAAAATAAACAATCTTTCAAAATATATAATAATAAAATTATAGATTAGTTCCTTAACGACAACTTTAAATTATGTTAAAATTTTAATAACCATTTTTTGGTTAGAAAAAAAAAATAAAGAAATAAAATCGACTTCCTAATTTATTTCAAATCAACAGCAGATTAAAAAAATATAAATAAGAAAAAAACATTAAGTGAACGTGTGGTGATTTTCGGCACAGTCTGTATTTGAAACTGTTTATAATGAATAGCAATATCCGTTTTATGTATATGGGGGTCATATTCTTTATTATAGGGAGTTACTATAAGGGACGGCTTAGCATAAAAACCATATTTTAAATATTTAAAATAATTTTTATATTTTCTAAAATTATTAATTTGTTATTTCACTGTCATTTAATTATTACATCTAGTAAACACATATCATTAATTTAAAATAACAATTTTCCGAATTTGTCGTTATATATGATTAATTTAAGCCAGTATTTCCAAATTTTGGAACAAATTTATCCTTGCAATAATTATAAAATTAGCCAATAAAATGTTAATAAAGTAAAATAATTTCCCTTAAACCAAAAATAATAATTTAAAAAAGCTACATATGTATTTTGAAAGTTAAGCTTTCATCATCAATAGCACAAGATAAAGCCTAATCAGTGATCTAAAGTTACACAAATACTTAACGTACTACTCAGTTATTTTTAACTACGTGTATGTTGAGTATTTGTGTAACCATAGATCACTGATTAGAACTTTAGCTATATCTTTTTCTATTTATAATAAAAGCTTAGCTTTGAAATACGTATATAGCTTTTTTAAAAGTTATTGTTTGTGGTTTAAGGAAAATTATTTCATTTTATTAACTTTTCGCCACAGTAAGATCTTGCCTTAAGAATAAATCAAAATACTGGCTCTTCGTTCTTAATATTGCTAACTCCATTTCCATACATATTATTAAAAAGAATAAGCAATATTAACTACTAAGTTAACCAAAGATAACACAACTTTAAAAACTCCATTAACCCATTTTGCCCAATGGTTCAATATTTGGAACATTTGATTTTTAACAGATTTGTACAATTTAATATAATAATTTGTAGACTTAATCATACGCATTGTTTTAATTTTGTAATATTTTAATAATTACAATAAACCAAATCAAACTAAAAAAAATATTTTTAAAATAATTTTAACAATAATAAAAATTTGGAGTTCTTTCTTTAGTATTTTTGTCAAAAATCTGGTCAAATCCGTTCCTGTTCAGCGTCCGGACCACCAATACACAAGCTATTAGGGCCTTTGGCAGCCCACCAGTCAGTCGCATAAGCAGCCGGGCGGGCATTCACCATTCACTACCACCTCGGCCATAGCCAACACTCTCATACACACAAACACAGAGAACTACAGCTTCCGTCCGTCTGAGTCTGGGCTACACAGCTCTCGGCTGGGGCCCCATGACTGTGCGACATCTAAAGACACCGCGGCATATGTGGGCGGCGACGCATCGCATCTGGTTACAAACGACGCGGACGCCACAACCGTGACGGGGCCCATAATGGTCCCGTTGTTGGAAGCAATTGTGGCCGAAAACTATCAGACTGTGCATGGCGTTTGGTTTGAATTGAAGAACTGGGGAATTCCAATGTCGATCAGTAGGAATGCGCGCGCGATTTTGTCTAAAGACGTGCTATGAATGATTTACGATTAGAATAAAGCTAGACTGTATTGATTAACTCAATTTTTTTTAGTAATAGTAGTTAATCAATAGTAGTTTAAATTAATTATAATAAGTTTGTATAACTTTTTTTTGTAAATTGTATTAACTACAGTATTTTATAGTTCAAGTATTTAGATATAATGTTCTTATACCAATATTAGAACTAAAATTTGTAATACCACCCAATATGTTTAAACAATAATTTTACATTGATATTCTATTGCTAATATTTGGAGCCAGTTGCATAAAATTTTCGGTTTTAAGACAACGTAACTGTCATAAGAGCCAGGACTAAACAAATAAACTAAAACAAAGCTTGTAATATGTAATATGAAAATGTAAGCTTAATTACTCTGTAAAACATTGAATTATATTATTTAATTTTCACAAAATTCTATTGGTAGCTTTCCCAACTAACACCCTAAAAATTATCAGGTTAAGATTTGTCAATGCCTTTACACGATGTATTTTTCTATACGAAAAATGTATAGATTTCTGTATAAACATAATTTTCTGTATTATACGATCCAGTATTCGATTCTATATAGAAATCTGTATAGAATATTTTATACACGCGTATGCTCAGTTTGTTCGTGACACCTTCAAAGAAAAATGTATGAATTAGAACGTCCTGTTTTGATGCATTTTCGACGCGTAACTGAATGCGCATCGGTATTAGAAACGACAAACTTTCATTTAGGTTATATATTATCATCAATTCATATTTATGTGTACTTTATTTTTAATTTATTATTTAGTTGAAGCAGTAAATATTATTATATATTGTGAATATACGATTTTTAGATTAGATATAGATAAATAATGAAAATGTAAAATATCAGTGCGTATGCGTCTGTAAATTTTATTCTATATCATGTAAAACGTATTAAATATTGTATATTTTCTTTATATAATTTTGTATAGAAATTTTTATGGATTTTTATATAGAAAAATAAATCATGTAAAAGCAGCATAAAAAATAATTTAGTATTTAAACTGTATATTGAATTTGGCTATTGTAAATTTATTGTTAGATTGTGACGTAAAAATTATTAATAAATTGTGTGATACAGCATCTTGAATATGTAGCCCCATATTCTATTTAAAAATATAAAAAATAATATATTAATTGGCCCCAAGCAAATATCCAAACTAAATCATGTATTTACATATATTGCTTGTGGTATATGCAAATCAAAAGTATATCCAAAAATACCTATCGATCGCAATCAGATTGAAAATATTTCTAAAATCAACGTGTCATAACAATACAGAGAAACTTGTACTGAATTCTAATGAAAAACTGACGCACCACGCCTATGTAATCGAGAATTTATCAGAATTGTTTGCGAAATCATCAACGTATTTGTTCTATAAGATGAATGAAATTTTCCAAATAAAATTTTAAAATACCAGTTCAGAAAGATTTTATGATGAAATACTCGTTTACTCATAGAATGTTTTTAATGTATTAATGAAATTTTTTTTATTCATGTTATTAAGTATTTTCACTTGTAGTAGGTATGTAATAGGCAATGGTAACTTCGCGCTCATACCAGAATTCAATAAAAATGTTATTTCTGTTACAAAAAAATTATACTACTGAACTGATATAAAAATAATAACAACAGTATTAATTACATTCCTATTACAGAGTAATATTTAATGATACAAAGAAAACCATATAAATTATTATAGATTTGAATACAAAATAAAAAAAAATAAGTACAATTGTAAAATTAACAAGTTTTATTATACAAAGTTAAAATATCAGTTGCATCTGAGTGGTTCGGAACCCACTATAAGCTGTAAGTTCCTTACTTGGCTGTGTGCCAGCGATTTGCACCCTAAAATAAAACGTATGTAGATTAAAGACAAATTGCATAAAATATTGTAAACTTAATTAATTGATTAATTATTAGATTAACAACTGATTTTAAGACTCATGTTTGATTGATCATTCGATAATTTAATTATGTTATTAGCTAACATTGGCCATTGACATTAAAACTATTAAAATTAAAAAATAATAAATATAATTACAAAATTTTGAATTATACACGTATGTTATAATATAATTAAAAAATAACATTAAAAGCTTATTTTGACTACTTTTACATGTCACGAAATTAGTATTATGTTTTAGTATAGAGCTTAGTTTCACTACTAGTTGGCTAAATTAAACTACTTACTTTACTAACTTTTGAAAATAATTAACTCAAATACACAGTTATAGTTTTTTTTTATCCAGAAGCAGATTAAGGTGGTTGAAAGCAATTGGCAATTTTTTATGGGGCCCCTAACAAGTTTAAATAAATATATTTTATTTTTATTGAAGTATCATAGGTATAAGGTACATACCGTATATACAAAAAAGACGTGACATAATATTCTAAAAAAAATTATGAATTAATGATAAATATAACAAAAAATTATAAACATGTATTAAAATAAAAAATAAAAACTGTTTTCGAATAAAATTCTGTTTAAATAGAATTTTATCCGAAAACAGTTTTTATTTTAATATAAATGAGTTCTGAAAATTATTTTACTATGTTATAAATATAATTTGGTACCAGATGTAATTCAATTGCTATATGTTTAAATACATTTTCTTCCTGCAAAAACATCAATAATTTTTGTAGTATCGATCATATTTACTGCTATTAAGCCTGTCTGACATTATACTGCGAAGATAGTTCAACCTTTTTTAATGCAGAAAATGACCATTCTCCTGATGCATTTCATATAGAGTCAATTTAAAAAAATAAACTCAATATTGTGTTGAAACATTACATTTGCTTCAAAATGTACAGTATCAATATCATTTATGTAAATATAAATATTTTTCATTTTTTCCATGTATCCCTTATTTTATATTAAATTCGAATTGAACAAACTAAAAAACTTAAAAAGTCAACTAGCGACACAGTAAAAAATATCTTTGAAATGGATCATACTAAGAAAAAAATATATAATGTTGCGTAGTAAAACATTATTTGCTATAATTGCTTGTAATACGGGATACTCTGTGACCCGATTTTCAAGAAATAGAATTGTACAAGAACACCTTCTGAGTTACAGAACCACTTGAGAAATTTATTGTTAACATATGTGCATAACAATAATTCTTACACAGTAAAACTGTCAAATATTTGGAAAAAAAGTCTGTTGAAACCGGAGCACATAAATTGCACACCGCCCTCATAAATCTCAAATTTGAATAACAAAATTGCACACCGGTCAACCGTTGAATGATCCAAACAGATTATCAGTTTATAAGAATCTTGAACCTTTACGCAGGTAGTTTTTACAGTGAGCGTTTGTTTATTCGCAGACGTTTGTGGTACGTTCTAGAGACGAACTATTTTCGATTCTACCTGGTTTTAAGTTGAAATCTTAATCTCTTAATCTGTTTATGACCGGTGTGCAATTTGGCTAGGCAAAATTTCGGTAAAAGATTAAAACCCAACGGCCGTGTGCAATTCATATGTACCCGTTGAAACTACTAATAGCTCATATAACTTTTGGTAAAGATCTACCAACCGGAAGTGGTAATTTACTGATGCCAATTTTATTTGTTTTACGAATATTTCACAACAGAGTTATATTTCGGAAAAAAATATTTAACAAAAGTTGCTAAACATATTATAACTAAGAACTTTTATTTTTTAATTGGAATATTTTTCGATACAACTAAATATGTTTTTTATAATTTTTCATATTTTTATTATATATATATATATATATAAATCTGTAAATATAAATCTGTAAATATGTGGCATATTTATGTCAAGACAATTTTTTGTTTTGTTACCAAAACTACAATAGTTATTATACAAATTTTTCTATTCCATAAATTTATTTAATACGATGACGGTCGGTTTTTTGGTGGCCCCAGCAGATTTTTTGTTACAATAGTCAATATTGCGTTATTTACATGACGTTTTATTTAAAAAAATATATTGTTAGAAAAACAATCACAATGTTAAAAAAATGTAATTAAAATAATCGGGTTTAAGACAAACGTTTTATATTTTGTTCCAAATTTTCAGTATAAAAGTTGATAGAACCAATTAAGTTTAATGTATTTTTTAAAATTAATTTGTTCTTTTTTATGCTAATTAATTTTTATTGAAACTGAGCTAATGAAATGTCATAAAAATGACGTACATTGTATACACAATTAAATAAAATTTCTAATTATATGCTTCAATTTCTTTAATATCCATAAATATATTAGTATTAATGCAGTAAATTGTTTGTTTATTTTGAAATTAGTAATTAGTAATCGAAAATGTAATATAGATTTACAAAATTTTGAATTCTAATTAATAAAGTTATCAAAGTGACGCATACAATGACTTTTCTTGGCTTACCGTTTTGAGTTGCAGTTACAGGTGCTAATTATAAATTTTCTTTTGAATACATAATGTTCAAAATTGTTTTCAAAATAAAGTTAATACCATTCAATACTTTAAATAAGTTTTTGAAAAAAAGTAGTATTAGGCAAAATATTTGTCGGATTTCAGTTAAATAATTTGCACCACTAAAAATACAAATAAAAAATGTTAATAAAACAACCAAATATTCTAATTAAAAATTAGAGAAATTACTAGTAAATCGCAATAAAAATAAATTTCAATTTTCTGAAGTTATTCCTGACACAATATAAATGTTCTTCACATAATTAACGTCAATAGAAACATGCGACAATCGTACCACTGATTTAAATCTGAATTGTTGTAGTTTCCATGGCAACGAAAAAACAATATAATTCGTACGTTTAATCTAATCAGGTAAGCAGGTAACGATGTTAGGTACCTACAATATGTAGTTGTAATATATGTTCCACGTAATGCTAGTGACAGCATGCATAAGAATATTAATTGAAATACTATCAGCAAAACATCGGTGCCACCATTATACTTAAGCGAGACTTAAGTCTACAACGACAAACGACAACATTCATATTATATTTCTATAAGTGTGGAACTCTAGTATGAGTGCCTAATGCCTCCTGGTATTGATATATATATATATATATATATATATATATATATATATATATATATGACGTATTTTAAGCACACGTATATATTCACACATTTAAAACATATGACGATGAACGCATAAGCACTTTGTTCACTTTGTGTCCGATGAATGAGTGAGACAGACTAATGCACCATAAAGAAAGCGTATTTGTTAATGTGTAGATATGGTAAAAACCAAAAGTTTTCGGATTGATTTATATAAGATATATACTGCTCTGTTAAAGCAAAAGGTAACTCTGTCAAATATTATGCTTTTAGTTAAGAAGTGTAATGAATTTTCTATCATATTACTAAACCAGAATATCATAATTATAAGAAATTGAATTGAAATTTACTTAATTAATTGACTACCCACATCGTAAAAGAAAAATTGGCAATTTTACATAGAAAGCCGAAGTAACTGAATTACAACAGTTTAATATGTAAAGTTACAGACGTCACAAGAAAATTTTTACATTACATAAACATAAAATAGGTATATTTTATATAAGTTTATTTACTTTTTCAATAAAAAAATAAAAAACATATATAATGTGATTAATTCATTATTTTATTTAAAATTACAAAATTATATTATTTTTACAGAAAATTTATTGTTATTGTAAAATGGCAAATATTTTTTATAATGTATGTGATAACTGAAAAAATCTTAATTATCTATAAACCAAATTTTTGCAAATAACATTTTTTGTTTTATCCAGGCAAAATAGTGAAAATGACTATTTGCAATAAAATGTTTTGTTCTAATAATTCCAGTTTATAAAATTATAATTTATCTAAAGTATCGAAGAATTATAACAAATAAAGTAAAATTCAAATATGGATATAAATACTAGCTCGTGGCCCATTAGCAAAGTAATGTTAAATAGTTTGGAAATATACTTTAATTTATTGAAAAATAAATTTTAAAATCTATATTTTTTAAATGAATTTTTGTATTTTATATTACAATATTCTTATTTTTATGAAAGTCTGTAAAAAAAAAGACTATTATTATGTACAAAACCATTGAACATAAAATATAAAAATGTGCTCTAATTTTGAAGATGTTTCCAAATGAAAAAAATAGAAAAACTTGTATATGAAGCAGACGAGTCGAGTTGTCTCCCGTAATAGCCAGGTAAAGATTTTTCGTGACCGAATTAACCCCCTGGAATATCCGAGTTGTCCCCAGCGTTGAAAACCGCTCATGGCCGAGTTGTCTCCCAAACTGTCAAATTTTGTCTGAGGTGAAAAATGTAAAAAATCTTTTCGTGCGTGTGTACCTGTTCTCAAAAACTATAGTTTGGATACTTTCCACTACAAATTAGATACTTTGTACAACCTAAACTTTAATTTGAACTATAAATCTGCGCCACTGTTGGCTTAGGGTAGATTAAGTTAGATTTAGCTTGTTTAGTTATGTTATTATTCAATACAGGCACTTATCTCATCCGCGCAAATGATAGGTATCTCCACCTCAGGCGAAATTTGAAAGTTTGGGGGACAACACGGCAATGCGCGGTATTCAGCGCTGGGGACAATTCGGTACAATTCTCAGGTACAATTTCAAATTTTGGGGGACAACTCACCCCTGCCCATATGCTAAATATGGTATGCTAGATATAAATAAAAAGAAATTGATGTTAAAAATATGCAAAAAAAATTGCCTTTCATGTATGGCCTTTTTTTTATAAAAAATTCTTTAAATAGTGCATTTTTAATCACTAGTATAAAAGTAAAAGATATTTTTTTTTAAAGAACAAATTCGATTATGTTAAATTAATTCAGAATTAATTAGAATTAAATAGCAGTATTATTAGTTTTGAATAAAATATTTCTACAATCTACATCGGTCATTTATCAAAAAAATAAATTACTAGGATTGTTATAAAATAATCAGTTCAATAACTTATTGAACATACAGTTTTATATTCATGTATTTCTACATACATACATATAGCTTAGCTACTATCGATATTTATGAATGAGCATTATGGTTTTGATAAAGTGTGAACTCAATCACGTAGACCTGTTATTCACTTGTTATATTATTCTAGATATATATACGACGTGCTATGTCTTTTACAACTAAATACATTGATTATTATTATTGCTACTACATATTGACAATGTAATATCTGTTCATTTTATAATTAATTGTTCGACGTTATTGTTTCTATAAGAGAAATTTATAATTATTCATTTACATTTTTAAAGACTAATTAATTTTATTTTAATGTTACTTTATGTAGATATAAAATTATGGTCTGTATTTATAACTTCTTTAGAAGATTTTTTTAGAATAAAATTTCATTTTGACATTTCTTTCAAATAATATATCTGTTTTATGTTTTCTTATAATTTGATTTTGATCTTTAAATCAAAAAAAATAACTCTTGAAAATATCAATAAATAATTTGTAATATTCATTGAAAAATGTTTTAATGTGAAATGAGTTTTTTATTATTCAAAAAAAAAAAACTGAATTAAAGCAATTTTTTTAGTATAGATTTTTTTTTGATATTTTTCAAATAATATTTCTGTTTTATGTTTTCTTAAGATTCGATTTTAATACTCTAAAATCAAAACAAAGTTAAATACAACTCTAAAAATATTAAAAAATAATTTGTAATATTTATTAAAAGTATTTTATCTAAAATGGTTTTTTTATTATTATTAAATAAAAATAATAAAAGCAATTTTTAATTAAACTGTTATATTAACATAAAAATAGCAAATTAAATTATTAATTTTATTTTAAATAACTTAAACTTTTTATTTACTACAGGTGATCAAAACATACTAGTTAGTAATCATATATTCTTTTAGAAAAACTTCTAGTTAAAAATATTTTTTAACATTTTTTTATTTTATAAAAAATTATTACGTTATTTAATAAATAATTTGAAGTACAAGTAATACAGTAATTTTAAATGAAAATGTTTTTACCAGAAAATCTGTATCATAAAACCTATTAACATATTATTAAAAATAATAATAGAGTTATCATCTGTTTTATTGCCACCATCTTCAGAAGTCAATCTAAAGCTGTATGATAAGCATTCTGCTTTTACCAAATATGTAAATACAACTGTCTATTCTAAATTTAGAATTTTTATAAAGATTTTCAAAGAATCTGAAAATTTTTAAAATTACAATGAATAAATCTGAAACTGAGTTTATTTATTTTATAAGCTTCAGATTAAGTCTCATTCACACTTCAATACTTATCTTAAAATTATGAGAGAAATTTTGAATGTGGATGAAGCAAAAGTTGCTTGTTTGGATAGAAATGTTTGGAGGAGACTAGTTACGGGATGATGAAAAGAGTTGTGCCACACCCTGTTGGGTACATGGCGTGATTGTGTATGTATGTATGTAATGTATGTATGCTGTTATTTTGTATTTATGCACCATCTAGTATAAAGGTTGTTAAATAATGAATAATCTCAAATTTTGGCTGCAATAAAACCAACAACAACTGACAAAACTATAAATCATGTATCTGCGTTTCATAAGTTTGGCTCAGAACAACTAGCTCTACGCTAAAACATAACACTAATTTTATAATAAGCAGGCTAGCCTGAATGAGCCTTAATTATTTATAAAAATGTAACTTTTAAATCGACTTTTATACATAAAAAATTATAGATGAAATAAAATTAAGAAAAATTTAATAACTTATAATTATTGCGAAATCAAAAAGAAAGCAAACAGATTAATTTTAAACTAATATAAACATTACATGTCGGGAACTAATACAGTTATAATTTTGAAAATTATTTGACATATTGACATAAATTATTATCATATACATTTCAAAAAATATAATTAAGAACATAAGTAGGTGTAAACGAAAAATATTTTATTTTAAAGATCGCTCTAAATACCTACATTTCATTATTATGGTAAGACAACCTGTATATTATACTAACTGTAATTATTTTAAATTTTAAGCAATTATCTGTGTCAAGTTTTTGCACAAAATTTTACTTTTAAAACATAATTAGTTGAATAGTAAACAGTTTTAATGTGTACATTTTTGTTAAACTTAAAACTATATTCTTGTTTAACCCAATTTCTTAAAAAGCATTGTTTTTACAATAACAGAGTAAGCTATTTTGATATTTAAATTAATTATTTAAATTTATAATATATTTTTTATTTGTATTAAATTATTTTATTAATATCATCAAAAACACAATCAGACAATTCAATTTGATATAATTATTTTTAACTAATAACGTTAAAATAAAAATTTATGGTACAATTCTCTGCGCATCTTATAAAACTTGTAGTGTTACAAAATATTTTAAAATAAAACGGCTTAAGTTATAGTTCTGTATTAAATAATAATAATAATCAATTCCCGTAATTCCTAAGCGGAACATGGGGTTATATGCTCAAGAAGCTGATCATATAGTTTCTTAATAATTTTTACTTGCATTGTCAATGGTGTGGGTTGTTAGCCCACAGCCAAACTATAGCTTATAGTTGGTTCAGAACCACTCAGACTCAACCGATAGCAGTGCAGTGGTACAAAGTTTTTAATACCAGAAATAATATTTAAATTAATTTTTGGTGTAAGCGCGGCGCGAATCAGAGACCTTTGAGGTTCGAGTCTGCTACCACTAGCCTACGGCTGTCTCTAAAACGGTTTTTAGATATAGTTCTGTATTAATACTCGATGTTTAGACGACACTCAATATACGTGTTCATCAGGAAAAAAGATATAACGAGTTCTGAAAGATTTTGTATTATGTACAAAATATTTTTTATTTGTTTTTCTATCAAAAGAAGAATTTCAAAGTAAAAAATTAAAAACCTTTTAGAACTTATAAAAAGAAAAATTTAGAATTAAGTTCTGTTTATTTTAATCATAATTTTTTTTTTTAAAGAAAATGAAATTGAATTCTATTATAATATCGTCACACTACGAGTCTTACAAGATAGCACATAGAATTGAAGCATTAATATATTTAGACACATTTCAATTAAAAATAAAATAAAAAAAGTTTTGCGTGAATAACTTATTTAATAAAGCTTTTAAAATCTACAAAAATTATTAAATACATGCATCTATTTTTAAATAAGTAAATAAAACTTGTATCTTATTTTTAAATTTTATCGTATAATTTTAAATTTATTGTATAAATTTACATACTCCTACATATATTTATCATAATAAAATTATTATTTTTGTTTATGAAAAAAATTTTTTTTATACATATTTTTTTTTTTGCTTTTTTTGTTATTAAGAATTTAAAAAAATGTTAAACCACACAAAAAGTTATTACTTGATATAATTTTACATTTTACAATACTTATTGGGTGAACGTCCGATGAGTAGTTGGAGTGGAATGATTGAGAGTGTTTTGCTTGAGCGGAAGTTTCCAAGTAATAGGAATACAAGAGCATGTATGAGAGGTATTATAAATGTAGATGAAGCTAAAGTTGCTGGTTTAGATGGAAATGTTTGGAGAAGGCTGATTTCGGGATAATAGAAAGAGTTTGTGCCACACCCTTTTGGATATATAGTGTGATTGTGTATGTATATACAATACTTATACATTTTTTTAATTATTAAAGCAACAACCAAAAATAACAAAATTTTACATTTAATTTATATCATATCAATTTTTTCATTGTATTATAGCCCCATTAATATGTTTGTAGATTGTTTGTGTTAATTTTAATTATAATTATATTTATTTTGATAGCCCTAGAAGAGTCTTGGCTGCAAGTACGAGGTATTTGTTTCGTGATCATTCATTTAGATACCATTCGAAACTGCAAGTCGTGCGTTTGCATAGAGCAGTGACGAGTTCCGGCCAGTAATCTAAACTACTGATATTTTATGATAAGCTGTTGATAAAACTAAACTACTGTGTCCGATTCTGTTTAATTAATGCTTCATCTTGTGGCATTTTTTATGTTACGAGCGTATTAATTTGAGGTCTTACCTATGTCTAGGCTAAATTTCCAAATATTTAATTTAGTAGTTTTTGAATTATAAGCTATCAGATAGTTATACAGATGTATAAAATTATGCAGATGTCTAAAATTTAAGAAACAAAATTTTAATTACGAATTAAGCATCGTTAAATTAAAGAGCATATACAAAGCTAGTCCAAATAAAATTAAAACTATTACCTACGTTTTTATAAAAATTATTATCAGACATTCATTATTTTAAGCTATGATATCATCAATTTTTTTTAATGGTAACCCTTATTGTTTATGATTTGCTAATATCCTTCAGTTGATGACGTTAATGAACGTTAATGTTCAGATATTCTCGAATTCTAAAATAATATAACTTTATATTGAATGATGTGTGTTTTCTAAAGATATAAATAATAAAATTAACAGACAAAATTCAAAGAATCTCAAAGTATTTGTGACAAAGTAAATTCCATAAATGAAATCCCAGCGCGATCAATTGAAACTAGATTATTCACGGACAGTAGCAATTTTTTTCTGTTACGCGTGTGTGTGTGTGTGTGTGTGACGCTAGAGCAAAATTCCACATAGGAGGCAGCGTTGTGACACCCAGAAGCACACAGAGACAGAATCGATGCACATGTGGTGAATTTTAAAAAACCACAATCAGTTGTCGTACGTCCCCCGCTTCGCGTACCGTATCGCGTAAACATTCTAAAAACTCACAACCCAGCAAACGAACGAGGGCCACACCCACGCAATTCCACATGTTAGCTAATGGGAAAAACAAACTGTTAGGAAGAATTTACATTTTTCGATAAAACAATCCTATACATTGCAACGAGAAAAAGAAAGAGATAGAGAAAAAAGTTACGGAAATTGTTGTATAACTTGTGCATGTTTCCGTTATGAAAATATAATTTGTTTTAAAAAGTTTCTATTTTAAGACTAAAAAAGACTAATGTTAAATAAATATATACATTTGTATTATCAAAAAGAAGTCACTATGTTTTTCCACAAGTTATACAAGTATAATTATAAAATAGTGGAATCTGATTGTTTCTCAATTTTTGAAATTAAAAGCCAGGAGCATAAAATATTATTAAACGCTTTGTAAGTTAACTTGCTAACTGATCAGTGAATAAGACGTTTCAAAGACAGTTTAAAATTAAATTACCTAGTTAACTAATTAATTAAGTTAACAACGTTTTATGCAATTAACTCTAAATGTAATGTACAAAGAGCAACGTTTGTTTATATGTGTGTTTGTAATAAATATTATAATCGTATGTTTGTAATAAATATTATATCGAATTATTATTGTCACTAATTACTAACAATATAATGAAAGTGTTATATAAAACTTGTTAACATAAAAATTATTGAAATAAGATAATTTAAATAGTTTTGACACATGAAAATATTTGATTTTATTCGATGCTAATAAATTATGTACGTTATGGAAAAAATGATATTTAATAATTGCAATAATTTTACATTTAATTTTTGTTAATAAAATAAAAATTGTAAATTATTTTGGTTTATATAATAGATATAGAGTTGTAGAAAAAATATTGCATTTTAAATATCGTAGAAAAAGTATAGTGTAAAACTCGCACAGAATGTGCATTTTCCACATGTATAAATTTTCATATTCGTTTAAAATTGGTACCATTCTGTGCTCCTTGTACAATATACTATTCTATTCTTTTACTACACAAACACTATAGTTTCAAGTTCCATGCATGAATTATAAGAACTATCGAACTAAAATATTTCAAAAAAATTTTTTTTTTAATTATGACAAAATTAGATATCTGATAGATGAATCATGGAATCACATAATTTAGAATTCAAAAGTTCGATTTCAAATTGTTATTTTTTCGATTGCAAATAACTTACATCTTCTAAACATTCACTCTTGACATAAACGAGCGACTTATTTATTTAATCTGATTTTTATCTTGCAAATTTAATGATCCAGATAGAGTAATTAACCAAACATACCGCTTTATACAACATCTAATTTTCTCGTTTAATGCTAATGACTTTAAAATTCACCAATTAAATTTTCTAATCAAACACGAAATTATTGAACATACAGTTTCGTTTTTTTTTCACTTTTATCTTCGAAAGAAAAGTAATATTTCTTATTATATAAAGGTTATTGATAAAAACAGGATATTGGAATTTGACGAAAACAAATATTTACATTTAGGTGCAAAAGATGGAGTAAAAAAAAACGACTATCGAAAAAGAAACCAGTTCTCGAAATAACATGAGCAATTATAGTTCTTCAGTATCAGATTTCAATTTTAGAAGTAAAAAATATTATAGTTACGATTTTTAATTGGAATATCGTCAGATTTTTAACGATTGTTACGAGTAATTAAAACGAGAAAAAATGGCTTCCGTTTAGAATTAAAATAATATGATACTTAAATTTCAGTAATTATTTTTGAAATAAATATATATGTATATGTAACACTATATGTTATAAAATAATCTATTTTAGTATAATTTAATTTTGTAAATGTGTAAATTGAACACATTTGATTGAATTTTTTTGAATATATTAATGAATTTAATAAATTAGTTCAAATTTTATAAAAGAGTTATAATTGAATTTATAATTACTTTGCATAAAAAAAATATTTATTTGATATTTATAATAAAACTTGCACAATATCCCGAACTAAAGGCATAAAAGAAGACTTTCTCCACAATTAACACCAGATTGTAAGAATTTTTTTTTGCATTAGACAGAATAGACATAATTAGCTTGTAGAGCGATCCGATATACAACCGTCAGTTTATAAAATGTATTTTATTTGTTATTGCAATTATTTAAAATTAACATTGATTTCAGCTTGGCTCGTGCTCGTAGCTCGTAGCTTACTGTAGAGTTTACTATCGCATACTTACAATTTGTTTTTTTTTGTCGGTAAACGATTATATAAATTTGTGTAAAATCGGTATAATATTACGTGTGGGTAAGCTTTATCACAATGAGACTAATTAAAAAATAAAATATATTTAATACTTAAAGAATACGTTTAAACTATTCAGATAAATCTGCTATTGCATAACATGCGTTAGATAATCTTTATGATGGTAAAATTCGAAGATACTAAAATAATTGCAAGACCCAATAGTATCAACAGTAGATTGATAGAAGAGAAGCAATAAAAATTTACAGAGAAAAAGATAACATCAATCAGTATGAAGGAAATGATTTAAATAAAATTTGACTTACTTTAATTAATAATTTATAAATTTCATAATTTAGTTACTTGTATTTGTTGTTTAGTAACTTGTTTCTATGTTTTGTTTCTTTATTATTTATATCATTTGTATATTTCTCCTGATACATAGAGTATATCAAAATGTCGAATTTAAATTAAAATTATGTAGAACTTAATCCTAAAGCTGTTTTATTTTTATATTTAATATACAAAAATAATTAACAAAAAAAACGTTGCAATAACTAAATAATATATTTTTGTAATTTTTAATTTTTGTGAAATATATGAAATTTTTATACTAATTATATATATATATATATATATATATATATATATATATAATAAATTATGTAACTGTAACATTGTTTTATTTGATGCAATAATAACGATAGAAAAAAATCCTTCAGAACTCATTATATAAATAATATAAAAAAGAAAAAAGGTTTAGGTTTTAGTGCTGTTATTTTAAATAGAAAAAATTTATTGTTATTATTGCGAAATAGTAAATATCAAATGAAACTCATGTATAAAATAAATTAAACTTTTTGTAATAAACAAAAAAAAAAATGTTTATAAGAACATGTCAAATTCAAAATAACACAATTATAAAACGGTATAAAAATTTGATTATAACTGACAATCTTTAGTGATGGTGTTATAATTTAAAACTACTTTGATGTAGTGTTAATTTTAATAATAACAAATAGTAAAAAAACGAAACGAAAAATCTTCAGTTTGCAAGACAGATAATGTATTTTTTATATCTTGTTAAAAATTTGCAACATATAAGAGTTGTTCTTCAATGTCAATTATCATTAAAATTTTTGCGAATAAATTTTTAGCAGTAAACAAGAGTACAGTTAAAGCTGTTCATTCCTGATTTTTTTTTTTACGAAACTGCTCTAAGAACATATTCTACAGCATCAGGTGCTAAATTTGCATACTGATTAATGTTATTATACAACCCAAAGTTTCAATTTCGTTTCACTGTCCATTAAATTTACATTTATAAATTGTAATTTAGATGATAAAATTTATGTAATAAAATAATTTGGTTATATAAAATTGCCGATATTTACTGCTCATTTAGATGCAATAAATATTATAAATGATAGAGCACTGATCAATTTGAAATGTACCGTAAAAACTTTTTTTTTGTGTAACATTTTTATTATAAATTATATATGTTTGCAAGACTAATTTGTGTAAACTATAAAATATATATATAAAAGCTAATTTTTCTAAATTACAATCATATTATTTATTAAAAATATGTAATTTATAAATAATGTTATAAATTTAAAATACCTTAAATTTCATGAACACTAAATTAAATTAAACAATAAAGCTATATACGTATTTCACAAGCTAACCTTAGAAGGTTAGCTTTCGAATACGTATATAGCTTTATTTTTTTAGCTTTTAGTACATAGTTTTGCGCTTTTTTGAGAATTTGTTCTTAATGGTAGACCATTAAAAGCAAATTATCAAAAAGTTCAAAATCCAAATCAATGATTTGAATGTATAACATTATTCAACGTTAGATATTTGCTCAAGATGACAGAACCATCTTAACTGTATTTACAATTAACAATAAAAATTTAAAAAAATTTCAATTGCACAAAGCATTGTAAGTAAATAATATTTTCATTGTTAAATAATACGTATAAGTAAAGATTAAATACATTTTAATTTGTTATAGTAGTTACTTATCATTTGTTTCATCAAAAAACTATTTAATCTCATTATAATTCTAAATAAAGTCATTTTCTACATTCATTGTGTTAATATACCGATGACATGATCTTGATAATTTCAATAGGATTAAACTCATTTAACTCTTACATATTAATTAAGATAATCTAATTTTAGCCAATACTTGTTTATTTTTAATACCTGTAAAACCTGATAATAATATATAAAGGAAATGGCGAAGAAAAAAATGAACGTAGGAAACAGTTATATAGTTGGCTATTTTAAATTTTTGTTTATTTTGTTTCATTTAAAAATAAATTAATTTATGCATAAATTTTATATAAAATTAATTGCAAATTGTACCGTAATTTTATTAGAAAAAATAATTCCTTACATATTGCATGCATTAAAATAACTTTAAAAATGTAATTAATGTTTTACAATTAAAAATATGTTAAATGAATAGTTAAAATATTTAAGAAATTGATAATCATTATTTATAAAATTTTAATTTATGTTTAAAAATCTTGTTGTAAAATAAAAAAAATATAAATATTAGAATATTTTAATATGTTGTAATTTATTAAAAAAATCTGCCGTGGTTACCACAGAACCAGCCGTCATCGTATTAAATAAATTTATGTTAACTAAAACAAAACTGTCTTGACATAAATATGCCACCACTATACAGAATTTTTTATATATATATATATACTCGTATATATATGTATATTATTATTATTATTAAAAAAAATATTTAGCCGTATATAATAAAAGTTGTTTGTTATAATTTGTTTAGCAACTTTTGTTATTATTACTTTTTTTTTTTAATATTTCTTTTGCGAAATATTCGTAGAACACATAAAAATGACATGACACATGAGTAAATTACTACTTTACCAAAAGTTGATCAAATTAAGATATTCAGTTCCGAAGCTTAAATATGAAATTTTGTAATAATCCGTTCAGCCGATAGCTTTTATTAAGTACAAATTCTGTACTATTAGAGATTCTGAAAATATTGAATGGTAATATGAAAAATTAGTAAAAATATCGCATTATTCATAGTTATGTTTTTAAATATTTCTAATAAATATTTAGTGAAACAAAACTATTACAAAACTAAAGGAAACTACAAACTACAAACCGCAAAAAAATATTAATTCGTTTTTGAGTTATTAGGCAAAATAGTTTATTGCTGATAAGATGCGACTGTCGAAAGGAGGTAGTTATCAAAGCGCGTTTGTCCTACAAGATATAGGTACAGATATGGGTATATAGTGAATGACTTAATATATTATAATATAACTTTTATAGTTAGTTAAATTTTTAAAAACTATTCTTTTGGTACTCGCAAAAATGATATAACTTTATTGTTATACAGCATTGCCAACTGATAATGTCAAAATAGTCTATATATAGGTTTACTAATTATCTAATTAAAAATTAATTTTAATGTTGGTACTTACTGTTACAATACAAATTGTTACGTATACAAAACAATACAAATTACATTTTTCCCTGATAATATTTTATGTTTTCTTAGTAACAGATAAATATTTATAAAAAGATTTAAAAAAATATTAGAAATATCCTATATTATATATTAGATTAGCTTTTTTTTTTAATATTTAGTATTGTGTTTTATTTCAATTCCGTTCCATATGAAGCAGGTAAGAAATTATTTCCGTAATAAAATTACAGCAGTACATTGCATATATTTTATATTAGAGCATTGTATCTGTGAATATAAATTTAAAAAGAATGTTTAAAAATATAAAAAATATCTGAAAAGCATTAAGTTATTTTTTAAATTATAGATTCAAAATCCTAAAACACTTTCAGAACTGGTGTATTGTTTAATGCCGTTTTTAATTTGCTCAGGACATTGTGTTATGAGATTTAAATTTGTGAACAATTGACTAAAGCTATATGCAGAAGATAGAAAAATAATAAATTTACTATATTATAACAGGTAAATGTTTGCTACAATAACAAACGTATAAAATACAAAATTAAAAATTTTCATACGTAAATACAACTTAACAAAATACAAAAAATATATTATAAACATATTGGCTGATAAAAGTTAAATTGTGGCGTGTTTCAGTTATTTGTTTAGTCCCGTCTTTATGACAGTTATGTTGCCGTATTAGTTAAAACCAATTTTAAAATCGAGTTTGTAACACGGACTACAACTATAAAAAAAATCTATTGTTGTTAAATAATACATTTATAATTAAATGTTAAGTTATGCTGTCCATAACTCACAGCGCAATGTTATCATAACCCATAATTTTTGACCAATCATAATTCGATAAAACTATAAAGTCGTATACTATATAACCTGCAAATTATCATTGCTAATATATCATGTAATTGTCTAATTACAATTATTTTAAAATATCATTCACTCCACACTAAAAAGTGATTACTTTTCTATTACATATTCGTAGAAAAAAACAGTGTTCCACTCACATATTAAGCTGGCTTTACACGATGCATTTTTTTTACACAAAAAATGAATAGTTTTCTGTACAAATTTTTTTTTCTGTATTACACGATCCAATATTAGATTCTATATAGAATTTTATATAAAATATTTTATAAACGCTCTTTCTCAGTTTGTCTGTGACAGTCTATTTAGAAAAATATATTAATTAGAACGCGTCCTGTTTTTCATGCATTTTCGAGCCGAAACTGAATGCGTATTGGTATTAGAAACGTCAAACCCTCATTTAGGTAATGCATTATTATTAATTCATATTTATGTGTACAATTTTTTTTTATTCAGTTGAATCAGTAAATATCCATTATTGATGAATATGCAATTTTCAGATTAGTTATAAATAAATGATCAACATGTAAATTATCATTGCGCATGCGTTTGTAAATTTTATTCTATGTCGTGTAAAACGTATTAATTTTGTATATTTTATATATATATATATATATATATATATATATATATATATATATATATATTTGTAGAGAATTGTATAGATTTTTTTGTATAAATAAATGTATCTTGTAAAGCCAGCATTATGGCAAAAACTCATGCAAATAATTTACGGCACAAGCTGTAAATCTTGTATCATAAAACTTAATATCTTTGTAAGTTATAACTTGTTAAACAATGCATTATTAACCATTTGATCACAGGTATATGTGCAGTAATAGTATGGGTTCATTGGTTAAAATTATAAACAATAAGAACTACAGATCAATTTTCATATTATGTGAAATTATTTAGCTATGGCTCAAGTGCATTTATAGTGATATTATATTAACAATATTTTTTTCTGTAATTAATTAAGAAAGTAATTATAATGAGTAATACATATATCAATTGGTAGCTTTTATTAAGTACGAGTTTTGTACTATTAGAGATTTGAAAAATATTGAATGTTAATATAAATAATTAGTAGAAATTGTAAAATTTTCAAAGCGTTTTATTCAAAATCATTTTTTTTTCATATTTCTAATAAATATTTCGTGAAACAAAACTAGTACAAAACTAGAAGAAGATATAAACTATCAAATGCTGCAAACTGAATTAAAATTCGCTAATTAGTTTATTAGTTATTAAGCAAAACATTAGTATGGCAAGGTATAAGATTTATTACTAGAACTTTATGGTTAACTTCTCAGGGATACATTATTTTTGTAAATGTTTTATATTAGTTTACTATGTAATATTATAATCACAGAATGTATATTCTGTAGTTAATTTAATATAATAAAACATAAAAATTATTATCGAACTAACACTTGGAATCGGATAAAAAAAGTCGGTGTTATAGTCGGAGTCAACCGATTTTTTTTTGTCGATACTACACTCCTAGTTTTTAGATTACCATACGTAAAGTAATTTTAAGATTTTATTTTATATATATATATATATATATATCTGATCGTTAATCTTTAATAGTTCTAATATTGTGCAAACTCTTTATAATGTTTGAAATATTTAAAATAACTTTAATAAAATTATGTTTTAATCTACAAATCAAATTTAATCTCACAAAAATTTGATTTTACAACTTTAAATCAACATAATTAACGTCAATAATAAAAATATCGTAATGATAAACAAAAGAACAGAGAGTAATCTCTTGAAAGTAATTCAGATCTGTAGTTCTGTAACTTTTTTCTAGATGTGTTTTTTTTTTCTAGTACATAGTAAACTCTCAAATCATTAACTACAACTATACAACAAATGTCATGGTATTTTTTCGTAACGAAAAACTTTTTTAGTACTTCAGATACCGTTACAAGAATTTTGTGTATACAAATATATATTAAGTTCATATATGAAATGCGGGTTTAAAACTGAACTGCAAGATAGCAAGAGAATTATAGTGTAATATAGAGTTATAGTATGTAGAAACTTAAGACAGTGCAATGTAATTTGAAAAAGTAATTAACAGATAGTAATTCGCTATACTGACTCTTTATTTTAACTTGACAAATTAAAATATTTCGAAAAAAATGCATGGTACGAAGAAATTGCCCGAGACAGAAAGTTAATATTTCAAAAGAGGACATCTGAATGTGTGCAAATTAGCCTATCCCTACCCCCTTTGTGAGTGGCAGATTTAACTTCAACTTCAGTTAATTAATTAATAATAATTGCAAAATTTTATAATATTTGAAATATTAAATCAATTTAAATTCTTAATTTTTTTTTTTGTATTTTTCTTTTTATTAAATTATTTTTTCTACTTCTGTTGAATAATACATTATAATATATGTGTACTCGTTAAGTTAGGTTGACTATAAAACACATAACTCACTGTTTTTGACCAATTACAACGCTCTAAAACTTTAATTATACAATCGTAAAATAGATAACTTGTAAATTAGTGCCATTGCTAAGACAACAGCATGTTGATAGAATATAGTGTAACTGTCAAATTATAAAATTACGTAGTGATATTTCACAAAAATTTTAATTTAACACTATGTTAAAAACATAAGAGGAACGTAACTGATTTTAATTTTCTTTTTTAAAAAACGTAACGTTTAAGATTTATATTAATATTGTTTATATAAATTTGGTTTGTAAAATGAAATTCCAAATATATATATAATTTGTGATAGTGTTTTTTAAAAGTACTTTACATATATTTAAACAAACAACAAAATATATTTTACAAAGAAAAACAGGTTCTCTGTCGTGCGTAGCTGTCGTTGCGTAGTTGCGTTTCGGCTTATTTTGCGCCAATCTTTGAAATTGATATTTTTGGCTCGACATGCTCCAGGAAGGAGTTTGGCATACCCCGTAGGTGTTTAACACCCCCGGACACTTGGTATATATGTAGTTCAGAACCAATAACCTAACTCTAATTTTGAGAAAAATATAAATGTGTGAATAAGACTTTATAATTCCATTAAAATTAGTCACAAAAATTAGTCTATATCAATTTAAGTTTCAAAATTTAACGTTTATAATTTTAATAGATAGAGTTCTAGAATCTATATTCAGTCTATTAAGTAAGCAAGTAAATATTTCATTTAAAATTCTTCAACTAAAATTACCCAAATAATTATAAGTTACCCAACAGACCACTATATATATTTACCAGCCAAATTTTTAATAATAAACTATCATCGCAGTCCCTAGTAATTATCATTAGCACCCTATTAAGAAAAATAATAATTGTAACACTGACTAATATGGTTGGAATCGACAATTTTCGTTAATTTCTACGACAACACTGTGTGAGTTCTGCTGCTAGATGAAGATACGAGGCAAAAGCTAAGAGTCATTGCTTTTTGTTAATCTTCTATCTTCACCAGATGGTTCCCTCCGTCTAATTGTGCGCTCGTTTTTCGAACTGATTGTAGTAAGTGTAAGCTGATGATGCGTGCATGCACGCACGCACGAGCACGCATGTGCACGCTTTGCAACCGGCTAATCATCAATGTTTTCAGTGTGTGCGTATGGGTGTGTGTGTGTTGTCTTTTAAGATCAGTGTGCATTTTTCTGTACATTGCTAACGTTGCGATGCAAGATTTTGATGGTTAGAAAAAGTCAGTACATTGATTGTTTTTTTTTTAGACAGGGACGGACTAGTTGTTATTTATGTTTTTCAATTCGTTAATTTGGATTTAATATAAGATTTGTTATAAAAGTTTGCGCAATGTAAACTTCGCATTTCAACCGTAGTTTAAACTGATTGTAAACTGTTAGATTTCTAAAAACATAATTTTTTAACAATATTTGAAGCATGCTTTTGCACTAAGAAAAAAAAAAAATAAAATTAGAAAAAATTTGTTTTCTACAATCTTTTTATAACTAATCTTTCTTCATCAGTAACCAAATAAAAACGAGTACATACAAATTGCACACGGCGGTTGGGTTTTAATCCCTTACCAAAATTTTGCATAGCTAAATTGCACACCGGTCATAAAGAGATTAAGGGATTAAGATATCAACCTAAAACCAGGTAGAATCGAAAATAGTTCGTCTCTAGAACGTACCACAAACGCCTGCGAATCTTTTCACGCAAAATTTAATTCTTTATTTTATACCAGCCACCCAAATATTTATCAATTTTTGGACACTTTAAAAAACATGTAAATTAATACATATATCAAAATGTGTAGTGTCAGTATGCCGAATATTGAATAATAACATAACTAAACAATCCAAACCTAACCTACCCTAAGCCAACAGTGGCGGATAACCGGCATAAAAATATGCTATAGAATAAACGAACGCTCACTGTAAAAAGTACCTGCGTAAAGGTTCAAGACCCTAATAAACCGATAATCCGTTTGGGTCGTCCGTCGGTTGACGGTGTGCAATTTCGTTATTCAAATTTGGGATTTCTGACCGCGGTGTGTAATTTATGTGCTCCGATAAACACTAGAGATTAACGTTAGAATTCTAAATATTTTCTGTTACTTTATAAATATATAGTACAGACAAAATCGGAATCTTTTCTAATGCATAACGCGTTAAAATCTTTTGCATTAAAATATAGTTCAAAATATATTTCTATTTTCTGTTTCTTTGTTATATATGTCATTTGTATCATTTTTCTTGATGATGATATACGTAGAGTACGTCGGAACGTCGATTTTTAATTAAAATTAATACAGAACTAAATTCAAAAGCCTATTTATTTTTTATTATGACAAATATTCAATTTTAATATCAGCATCTTATTCTTATATTTTCCTATAAAAATAATTTTAGATTAATTTTATTAAAATTAAGACAGACTATTTTAGCCAAATATAATCTAAACAGAACGTTAAACCAAAAAAATAAATAAATATAATTCTTCTTAATTTATTTTTATACAATTTACTTTATATTTTATATTTGAGATTGATAAAAAAGATGAAATTTTACTAATAGATAATGTTATTAGTATGCGGTTACTGATTATTAATAGAAACTTCAAATCTTTCGACACAAAACGTCAAACATTAATAAATTAAAGTAGCCTTGTCAATGATCGACGTACTGAAAGTCCTTTATTTGTTATTTGACAAATTTTCTATAAACATCAAACATGGTTAACATCAAAAGTTTCAATAACATTTTTTATAATCAATGAAAGTATTTTTTTTTCAATTATTTAGTAAAAGTCACACCTAACATTAAATATTAATTTGTAAAACGCTTAGAAAGGTACAATTAAACTTACTATAGTCTATTTTTTTTTATCTAGAAGGAGTAATATAAAATTTTTTTGCTAAAATATATACTTCTGATTGGTTAACATACAACCGTTTTTACACCCAACATTATTTTTATTTTATCATCAACTGTCAGTACTGTCAATACATTATTGTCGAGTTTCGCATTGTAACGTTTTCTTTAGTTTTCTTTTCTTTTTGTAATATTTTGTAAATAAATAAACCAAATATGGAGATCACAAACTTTGCGAATTAAACTTGCTATAAAACTTTTTTAGTGACTTTTCTGGTGTTTTCTTATATTGTAAAACATACTTTACATTTACTTCTCATAGTTAAAAATCAAACTATAGTAAGTTTTTTTAAAAGATGCTGATAAATTTTATTATATTTGTAGAAATAAAGTTAGTATTAACGCATAAAATTTACAACTTATATTTTCATCACCAAAACATAGCTCAGATTTTAAAATTTTGACGTAAATTGTAAGTTCCTTTTGAACTAATAACTTTTAAGTATTAATCACACACTACTTGTGAATAGTATGAAATTAAACTAAAAAACAGATATTTATTTTTAAAATTTATATAATATATTTTTTTTAAAAAACTGACCATAATTTAATCATTCTCAACATAAATGATACGCATGGCACACAATAAAATCTGTCAGCTATGTTTGAATGTATTATATCTAAAATACATACACAATATTAATCTAATAATAAGAGTATAACATTAAACTAATCTTGTAATATAATTATCTATAACAACCAAACTAATCTCAACGATATTAATTAATTAAAATAGACAATAAATTCTACTCTAATACCGGGTCTGTTTCAACAGCCAACCTGCTGCAGACATTTCATCAGACCCACCGAATATCTGACTTGATAGTTCGGACAACGGATTTCGGATGTCTATTTGTGGTATATAATCACAGGCAGATTTCGTAACAGAAGCAATGCGATGCGTCTTAATGATTATAGTAAATTGCATGATGGTTATAGATGAAGAACCTAGGCATATACTGAGGTCACTAGCCCAGTACTAGTACTCTGTAGATGGATGCCGGTTGCGTACAAACATAGTATGATACAAAACTATATTTTTTACCATTTGACTGCAAGAGAAAAAAATATACTGTTCTGCACGGTAACATTTTCTAAAATAATAATAAAAAAAACATATATAAAAATTATTTATATAGCCTTTAGAATAGATGATGAAACTAAACTTACTTTGTAAAAATGTATGTATGTGCATCGTGCTCGTTCACTCGCTCGCTCATCAGTCAGATTTTGTGATCATAATATTTTATGCCTAACTTTGTAATTAAATTTCCTTTGTGGATTTGCTCAAAAAGGTGTGGCACAAATTACTAATACTATCGCGAAATTAGTTTTCTCCAAATATTCCTATCCAGACAAGCAACTCTAGCTTCAATCACATTTATGATACCCCTCATACATGCTCTTCTATTTCTATTACTTGGAAACTTTCATTCACGCAAAACTCAATCATACCACTCTATCAACTCACCCAAACGTATACTCGTACCTTCAAAATCATTCACATATATTGTTTTAACAAAATGTTTATTATATATTTGCTCAAGATGACCGAACCATCTTAACTGACTAACATCTACTTTTACAACAACATCATACACTAATCTATATTTATTGGCCGATTTCCTCTTTAGTTACACCATATACGCCACATATAAATCTCATTTCCACAGCAGTTACTTTTCTTTTTTATTTATTTATAATAATTTTTATTGATATTAAAAGCAATTTATAATAATATCAACCAAAAATAAAATAATTAAAAAGCGAATTTAATATTTAATAATGTAGCTAATCATTTGCTTTTTATTTCTAACGAATTCTTATTTTGTTCAAATAATAATAAAAAAAAAATTATATGGTTCCACTCAAATATGTTACATTGTATTTTTTTCTTTTCATTATTTATTAATTATTTACATATTTTTAACACTTCTTTATTTATATACATTTTTCATTTTTGATAATATTCTGTATTAAACGTGTTCATTAAATAAAAAATATTATTTTGTAAGATTTTTATTCCAAATATTAACTATAGTTGAAAATATTTTAACAATTATTCCAATATCTATGTTTTTATAATAAATATGGTTTTTCTAGACATACAATAACTACTTCTGATTTTTAAATATTTTTGTAAATATTAAGACTTGTTTGGTAAGCAATTTTATTGATTTCTGCTCTGTTAAAATTTTTAAAATTCTACGTAAATTAAAAAAAAACATTTATGCAAAAAATATTTATTGTTATATACAAAGAACAATTTGTAAAATAATTTAACTAAATTAGCAAAATATTAACTACATTCCAAAATAATTACGTTGACAAAGTTCACAAAAATTCATTTGTAGTTTGCCATATTATTTCGTCATAAAAACAAAAGAATTTATATTAAAAAACACAGTGACCCGTGATTAGTCTTGAAATGACAAAAATAAAACAAAACATTTTCATAATTTACGACGAAAAACAGAATGGGTAAAATTATTTACTGCAATTTTCACAAAGGGAAATTCCGTTATTATTTATGAATAATACTTCGAAAAATTTGCTTCGGTATCTTATAATAACAACCAGTTTAAGAACCTGGTTAAATAAAAAAAATCGGTAATAAAAATACATAAACACGCAGTCAAAAATTGATTCTCCGAAAAAAAAATGATAATTTGAATGTCTCGAAAATTACTTTCCACCAATTTAGATAATCGAGTGATAATGTTAACGAAAATATTAAAACAAATTTAACAAGTGTTATTTTATTGTACAAGCGTAAAATTATTTTTAATAAGAATGTTTAGTTAGTTTATTTTTAGATAACAATTAACAAATAAATTATAAAAATCTGATATTATTGTTTCCTGTCATTATGTTAGTTAGTGTTGCATTTCAGATGAAGGTAAATTGTAATAATGAACTTTTAAGTGCGTAATAAAACTACAGAAGATAAAACCTAACTTGTTTGAAATTTTTCTTGTATTTTATTTTATGAATTAAAATTTAACGAAACGCATTTATATACATAATTGTTTAGTTTAAACTTTAAAAGCATAAAAATTAATGAAATTTATTTATAAATTTAAAAAATATTTTGTTTATATTACAAAATAATAAATTTAAAATAACTAATAACAGAACAATTTTAATAAATTGACCGATTTTGAAAATAATCTTTACTTTTAGATTTAACAATATTATTTTTTATTTTTTTACAATATTGTAACATAGATATTATGTTATTATACTGCTCATGTAGAAAGAGGTTATTATATGTTACTAGTATAATAATGTAACATTATTATACTACTATTTTGTTTCTAAATATACCACTGGCGTCAGCATCAAACATGAAAGTCAATTGAAGGATAATTGCAAATGCTAGGGTTTATTGCAAACCATTATTTAAAATACTTGGAACTCTAACTTTGGCTTCATTATACATTTTAAACTGTCTGTATGCTAAAACTCACATTGATTCGTTTACCAAAAATAATAATATACATTCATATAATACTAGTAGACCAAGAAACAAATTAGCAGTTCCAATGCATAATTCAAGCAAATTTAGAACGGGACCTACGTACAACTGTATTATATTATACAACAAAATACCTGAACGTATTAAAAAAATTAGATGATAACAAATTTAAATTAGAAATTAAAAAAATTCTTTTGCAACATAGCTCTTATAAAATAGAATTTTTTAATACTGAAAAACTAAATTTTAAATTTTTATTATATTGACATTACAATAAATTTTAGTTTTATCATTTTGATTGTTCTTAGATATTTATTTGACACATTATTTATGTATTGTTCCTTTCTATTTTGTTAAAAAAAAATTACATTAAACACAAGTTTAACAATATTAAGATAAATTAGCATATGCCACTTTATATATATTTCCTATATTAAATTTATTAAAATTATTTCAAATATGTACACTATGTATGACGAAGCAAACTGTATTTATGGTATTAAGCAAAATAAATATTCTTATTATTATTATTATTATTATTATTATTATTAAAACGTATGTGTATATTTATGATGAAAACACCGGCATCCATATTAAAATTCACTAGGTTATAATTGAATAGAACTAAATTAACAGTTATTGAAAATAATCTATATTTTTATATTTAACAATATTGTTTTTCATCAAGCGTATCATAATATTGTAACATAGATAATTATGTTAATATACTGTTTATGTAGAAGTCTTTATATGTTACTAGTAAAACAATGTACTTAACATTATTTTACTAGTAGTTAGTCCCTAATTGGCGGCAGCACCAAACATGACACTCAGTATATGTGTATATTTATAATAACAACATCGGCATCCATATCGAAATTCAGTAAATTATAATTGGACAGATGCATTATTTATTTTTGGTAAATTTGAATTTAATTATTGAAAATATATGAAAAAGTGCAAGAAATGCAATAGACATCGCCAGATTTGTTAGAAATTGGATATTCGACCTAAAAAACATTAACTCCCACAAATCGCAAATATAAATAATATATATACTTACTGTTCTTCAGCTGCTACTATAAGGTTACTTGGTATATATCCTAAGTTTAATTTCGTTTGGAATGCTTTAAAAAATATAGTATATGTCATTCGAGATAGAATACTCTTTTTATATTTCATCCAGATTGCTAGGCTTGGACTATGTCTCGGCCGCAAGTATCTACACTCAACAAAATACTCAAAAAGACCTTCTTCTACTCCTCGTAATATAGTATACTATTTTTTATTCTGATTACATAATACTCTCATACCAGTACACACATCTCAAATCAACAAAATTTTGTAAATTCATTACTAATTACGAAATTGCATTTGAAACGTCTGATGAATTAGATTTTGAAATATTATTCATGTCAGACCTGAAAGTGTAATTTTCCATTTTACAGTCATAGAAAAAGTATTGTATTCTAATTGCTTGTAATGATTATTACTTTTCTATTGCTTATGTCACTAGCCGCAGGTACTTTGATCTTCGTGAGTAATAACGATTATTACACACTCATTGAAAAATATATTCTAACATTGCAAGAATTATTAATAAATTTATATATAATCCATAATATCAAATATTATTATTATTTACGTATTTTAATTTTTTGCAACAATCTGAATAACAGATTAAGACTACTGACTTTGTGCTGCATCAAAAAGATTCATGTCAATATTAATTATTATTTAATTTAAGTACTGGAAATGTAATTTGTATCATTTTTCCTACTGAAGATGTACGTTGAGTACGTTGAAATGTCGATTATTAATAAATATTAATACAGAATTACAACCTAAAGCCGTTTTATTTTAATATAATGAGTTCTGAAAGATTTATTATTATGTCACAATAAAATCTTATTACTTATCTTTTTGTATTTGTATTCAATAAAAAATTAATAACACCGTGAAAAGTCACTAGAATCCCATTAAAACTAATTGCTTCATCTTCCTATAGAAAAGAATCAATAAAAAAACTTTTTGAATGATTCATCTGATACTGGCGCATCCACCCACTGTCGGAATTATATTGGAAAATTTCAATTAGCGTTGAAAAACCGAACGTTTATTTTCGCTTTTGAGGTCGTCTTTTGCACTTAATTCGTGCAGCAGGACCGGAATTCCAGTCGATGCAATCTTCATAAGATCAAAGTAATTCTATTACGGAAGTGTCTGCTTATTTCCCGAACGAATCTAATAAACTCAACACGACAAGGGGGACAGAGGGGTGTAACGGTGTTCTAACAAAGTGAATACCATCAAAAGCTGTCGTCAAACCCCCCTCTTGGGCTTGTGTGACATTTGAGGGGTGGCGCGTTAGAGTGCAACGTATCTGATAAGAGGATGACTGGTAGTACTAGTAGTAGTAGTAGTACTTCAGATGAGTGCAGAGCAAAGTTGCGTTGATGCCGTAATGACAGCCAGAACTGAAATAGATCAAAAACGAACCGAGCTGTTTTTGGAGTACGTGTAGTCAAGCACGATTTTAAGTGTGCGAGTTTTTTTATCGTATAGAATGTCACAACATGTGTAATGATCAAATATTTTTCAATTGCAAACGCAAATGGTCTGTTGAAAATGAATAGATTGTATCTAAATTGGGAAAAAAGATTAATTAGAGGAATTTTTATAAAATTGTAACTACTTATCGGAATTACCGTTAATACTATAGAAACTGTATAATTGTCATTATAAATGTAATTATAGTAGAACTTATGTAGAAGTTAGTTGTAAAAAAAATAGATATGTAAAATTATACTAATATTATAAACCTAAATAAGCGTCTACCAATTAGGGATGGGCATTTACGAGTAAAAAAGTATTCTTTATGTTAATGTGTAAAAATGGGTAAAAAAATGCAAAAAATGAATAAAAAGTGAAAATCTGTTCGAAGCATGTGCAATATGGATTTATACTGTGCATATTTTGTACAATTCTGAATTAGTCCAGAATTTTGTTAAAAGCTTTTGTAAGAGCCACTACACTAATACATTTTATTTGTTAGCCATATTTATTATACTACAAAATTAAATTTAAATAGCAATCATTCTGCATCAAGCAATTTTAATATAACATGAATTTATATTTGTTCATGTAATCTACGACATGATACAATATTCTATTTCAAGAATAAATTACTAAATTCAAGCGCAAAAAAAAATTATTTAAATAAAAACAATTTATTCATTGCATGATTTCCTAACAAGTCTACAAATCATAACAATTGAATTCATAAGCAGATAAGCACTTAGAACTATAGTATAGTGAATATGGAAAACACATTTTGCATATATTTTACTTTCGCGTACAGATCAGCTAGCTAGCACATCAGACACCACCATCAACGAAACGATAGAGCATTTCATGCGAGTGTGCATCTTCTTCAATGCAATGCAATGCACTTGCAAATCTAAAGCCTACTTTATTCCCATTCTAACCTGCAATGCAGCACCAACTTGTGTAGAAAGAATACATGCTCGAGGCAGTAGGCTAACCTAACCTAACCTATAAGTCCATTTGCAAAACCATCATCGGGTTTTGGTTTGTCTGTCTGGCGAAAAACGTGACTGACTGCGGCTGCATTCACGTGCTTGTGCGTGTGCCTTAACGAACCAAAGACGATGCTTAATTGTTTCTAGTCCAGGGCTGTTGTTGTCTTCGTTGCCAAGGATACGAGCGAGCGAGCAACGCGTCGGCAAATTAAGGCGATGCATCATATTTTGATGAAATAAAACAAGTGAAACGTTGGATTCCATGGACTTTGATGGTCGTCGCTAAGTTACTTCTTGTACGGATTATTTCTTTTTTGATAAGTTGCGGGGTTAGTTTTTAGTTCGTATAGGCGGGGTTCATATCAAATTGTGTTTGGATGCCAGTTGTAACGTTTTACTTAAAGATATAGCTTTAATTATACGTGTATAACTTGTGCGTAAAATATTTTATAATAAACTTCATTGAAATAACATACAAACATTCTTTACTTTAGATACAGACATTTACTTTTAATTTCTTTTATAATATTCTTTATAAAAAAATTGGTAATTTAATGAATGTGGATGAAGAAATTTTTAGAGGAAACTAATTTCGGCATAGTGGAAAGAGTTTATGTCACACCCTTTTGGGTACATGACATGGTTACGTATGTATATGGTAAACCTAAGTATTATTTTAAGAAATGCTCTATAAATTTTTACCATTAATTTACAAATATATTAAAATGCCGTTTCAACGAAATTACTAATTTAGCAAAAACGTTCATTCATTTTCCACTCTAGAATTGTATAAATATTATCATTCAGTATGTTTACTATTAATCAGAAATAGAAAATTTCAATATATCTGTCAGCAGTCATAAGAACAAAATTAAACAAATAAACTAAAACACTGAAAACGGAGCTTATAATATCAGGTTGTCGTTAAACTAAATTAAATTGTTAACCAAAACCAAACTAAACCAATATTTTATCTTAAACCAAAGTTGCAAATTAAATCCGTTTCAATTTTAATTTGTGTTAAACTAGAATAAAATTCGAAGCGACAAAATATTAAAAATCTTAAAGTAAATTAGTAAAATTTTTAGTCTCGATAAAAGATAAATTTAAAATTATCAATTTTTATAATAATGTCTTGTTAAGCATGCATTTTTGGATATTTATAACAAACTGAAAAACAAGTTCTGGAATTAAATTTAAAAATAAAAATCTTAACTACTGAATGCAAATTCAATTAAAACGGTAAAAGTAATTTCACTAATATTACACAATTTTTTTTTTTAATATCCAACCTTATATAGCTTGAAACACATTGAAACTTCCTTAAAAATATTAACAAGTAAAATCTAAAAACAACAGCAGAATTTAAAGTCAGCAGAAAAGCAATTTTGCACGGTTATGCTTAACAAGAAAATTGAGTTACAGTAAAACTCAAAGCAGACGTAAATACATAAAACTATACATAAGCCTTTCTCAACTGGAAAACAACTAAAGATAAAGAAGCATAGCGTAGTAATCTTTATTCTTTACTTGTTATTTTTTTTCCTTTCCGACGACTATAATCATCGCTGTATAATTATCTCTAATATACGCAATTACTAGAAAGGTAATAGGTGACATTTGCGCAAGCGCATTGAACGTCCCTCGACAAGGATATTAAGAAATGAAGGCGTTACGGAGTTCATATTAAACGCATTTGTCTGTGTCTTTACATTCCCCCTAAACTATGTAAAGTTTACGGATTGTATTACTCATTACGAGTTTATTTGTTTTGTAGTCTATTCAAGTTTAGTAATACAAATTTGAAAGTAAAAAATTAAATACAAAATTTGTTTTTACTGCAATGTACCATTCCGAATTATTAAATAAAACAAAATTTATGTTAGTAATTTGTAAATATAGCAAAACTTGTATAGATGCCCGTTTTAAAGAAGCCTACCAATACATACATAAAATTATACTGATTTTACACAAATACAAAAAATCGTCTCTGAATAAAAAAAAATTGTGCAAGCAGGACAACATCAGTTAACTGTCAGCTCTCAAACTGTTAACTCACAGTTTAGTTATCTCTCTTTCGTCTAATTCCAGTTCTTTCTTTATTAGAACTATTGTTAGTGATAGGTACAGTCACAAAAGTACAATTTCTCGACAGTTCTCTTTCATTCAGTTGCGACTATTAAATATAAAACTTGTGCTATATGCAAAACTTATCTATCAGTTAAACGTTCCAAATGAAAAAAAAAAAAATTTGATTAGAAAAAAACTACTACAACTTGCACAATAAATAAGAAAATAACAAGTATCATTAGATTTAACAAAATTAAAGTTGTTTTTTATACATAACTAATTTGTTGTACATGAATTAGCACTAGCCATGCTTAACTTTGTAAAGAGTTCATTTTAGTTATTCTGAAAATTTCAATGATTTAAAAAAATTAGATATTTTACAAGTCATTTAAAATTCATTCATAAACATTTTCTCACATTTTAATCTTGTTTAGTTTAACATCAAATATAACTTCAGGAAACATTAATTGTCATAATTTTTGTAATCATTTAATGTTTTTTGATAAAAAAATTTCTCACCGTATTTTAATTTTTAACATTGTTTTTAATCAAATTACATATTCATTTGTATGAATAATTCAAATGTTATTTTAGTTTCAATAACTATTATGTGAATTATTATGAGGCTAAATGTTCCAGATACCAAATCATATAATTTTATTAATAATTTTACTCACATTTTCGTAAGAAACTTACAGTTTATACATAGCAAGTTCCAAATTAATCAGATATATTTAATATCAGGTTAAAAGTCAAAATATAGAAAATAATACTCGTAACAATCAATCTCAGACAAGCTACCATACAACTACTGCTAATTATGATAAAAGCACCGTCACACACTTAAACCAAAATCTTAAATACACAAAATTATAATTATTAATTGTTGCTTGTTTGGTTAGGGATGTTTTGAGATGCTGATTTCATGATAATGAAATATATATAATATTAATTTAGAGTATTATTATTTTTACAAACAATTTTTTTATGAAATTTAATATTAGTTTAAGTAAAAAGTTAGTGACATTTTTTAAAACCAAATTTCACAAAATCGAACTATTTTGAAATTTTGATATTTAAAATTTTGATAAAGTGTGTTTTGCAATAGCAAGTGTTTCCAAGTAGTAGAAATAGAAAAACGTGTATCATAAATGTGAATAAAGCAAAAGTTTTTTATTTGTATGGAAATGTTTGGAGGAAACTTATTTCGGGATAGTGGAAAGAGTTTGTGCCACAGTTTGTATGTAAGTTTTTGAGCTTCGCAATTTTGAACTTGACATTCAAAATGTTTTTTGTTTTATTCTTATTATACTATAATTTCTAGAGTATTGTCATTGTAATGACAATAAAATAAAATAAAATAAGAATCGTGTTTTTGATTTAGTTTTTTTAATAACTTAATAAATAGTTTAGAATCAGACCAGTAGCTCTACATTAAAACATAATACTAATTTTACGTAGGTAGAGTAGCCTGAATAAATTTCCATTGAATTTAAATAGTTTAAAGTAAGTTAAAGTTTAAGTAGTAGGAATAGAAAAGCAGGTATCATAAATGTGGATAAAGCTACAGATGCTTGTCTGGATCGGAATGTTTGAAGAAAACTAATTTCGGGATAATGCCATATCCCTTTGGAACATGGCGTGATTGTGTATGTACGTATGAAATGTTTTTAAAAAGTTCTTAAACGAACCTAAAATTGACATATATTTCAAAACTCAAAAATAATCTTACACAAACATAATACTCACATACAAATTTACAAAACAGTAAAATTTAATTTTCTACTATACAATTTCTCAACAACAAAAAACAGTCAATGTATTCTTCTGTATAAAATTTTAATGCGGTATAACTAATTATACATAAATTAATTAAACATAAACGTAGATCTATAAATCTCACTCACGACTTAATTCAAAGAACTTTCTTCCCTCACTCAACAACAATATTTACAGGCCTAACGCATTCTGAACAAAAACAACAAAACTTTACCGGAACCCTTCCTTTGGGGATTGCAAAAGATACGCTCTTAAATAAACTGCTTTTACTTGCATCGGGCGTTTCCTATGCTAATAACAAAACTAAATCCATCGAAGATGTTAGTCTGTCTGGCTTAGGTTTAATCATTCTCTCGAAATAAGCTTACTAATTAATTTGTCTTACGCACAGTTGATGTTGCAGATTCTGATTGCTACTACTGCGTTTTTCAAATATTTTTTGCGATGGTTATAATAATGATTGCAAGTTTGTTGATTACTACCTGACAAGGAAAAATAAATTCTACGATATGTACGTGTAAGTTATATTATGACTAAAAGTAAGAACATAAAGTAAGTTATATCAAGTATAAACTTATTTGAATACGCTGTAATGAAAATGTTTATTCAAGCTGTATTTTAATTACATTACAATCAATTTAGTTTAATGTTTTACTTCTACTCCTGTTTAGTTATATGTTTATTGTATATAAAAATACGTTTGTTTTCAAAATAGAAAAACAAAAATAGGTACCATTTGAAAAAACAAAGTTGGTTGTCATAGCAAAAAAGCAAAAAAAGTGTAAAAAAACCAAAACAATAATGTTAAAACATGCAGTACAATAATCCAAAACACTTTACCACTTTTTTTACAAAAAATATTTTTGTAAAACAACAAATAAAAAATTATAGCGATTTTTTGTTATTTTATTTACACATAGTATATGTACAAACATATACATACATACACAATTACGCTATGTAACCAAAAGAGTATGGAACAAACTCTTTCAACTATTCCGAAATTAGTTTTCTCCAATCATTCTTATCCAGACAAGCAACTCAGACTTCATCCATATTCATGACACCTCCCAAATACGCTTTCATATTCCTACTATACTTGAAAACATTCGCTCACACAACTCAATTATACCACACTCATCGAACTCATATACTTTCAAAATCATTCGCATGTATTCTCTTAACCAAAAATGATATCAAAATAATTATTATTTGACATTTATATGATATCTTATCACAAAAAAAGTGGTATCATAGCAATGATGCTAATTTACAGATAAATCTATTTTAAAAAATTGCAATTTGTCAAAAACTATGAGTTATGATTAAGCACATTCATATATTTTTCAGTCACGCCATCTATACAAGAGAGTGTGGCAAAAACTCTTTCTAATATTCTGGAATTAGTTTTCTTCAAACATTCTTATCCAAACAAGCTACTTTAGCTTCATCCACATCATGACACCTTTCATATATGCTCTTCTATTCCTACTACTTTCACTCACGTAAAACACTATCAATTATACCACCCCATCAAGACATTCGCTCAAAATGACTATAATAAACATATTATTGAATAAAAGTAAAAACAAAGTAAATAATAATTTTAAATAATAGCGCTATAATTAATTGCACCAAATAGTAATATTTTTTTCAGAATTTTTAAGTATCTGTAAAATAATATTGTAAAATAAAATAATAGATTTAATTAAAATAGAATGTGGTTAGTAAAAAGTATAGTTAGAAAACGTCGACCTAATTTTAAATAATTTTCTTGCAACAAAAAATTATGTTAAAGAAAACATTTAAAGTATTGCATTGAAAATTGTGAAATACTAAATAAATTATTAAAAAAAAATTTAAAACAACTTATTGAAAAGTTATTACACTATAAAACACAGAAATATTATGTTTTGTATTTCACAAAATTTGATCGATAAATAGTAATTGTGTTTCATAAAAAATATTTTTATATTGAAAATATTTATAAACACATTCAAAGAATTATTTTTTAGTCATAAATATAATGATTTTTAATTGATTTTTATTGAATATCTTTTAACCACAATTCATGCTTTACTTAATTTTTCTGCGAAAATAAACTAGTTAAAATGTGGGAAAATATATCTGAATAATTTCAAATGAATCGTAAAATAAACTATCGTAATTCTTTAAAATTTCAAGAATTAAAATAAAAATACTAAAATAATTCTTTGTTAAACTTAAATGCCTAGTGTTAATCCATGTGCAACAAATTAGCTAAAAAGTATAAAAACAGCGATAAATAGTCTTAAATTTGGGGATAGAAAAAAATTTATTCGCATTGAAATAATTAATTAAACTGGAGAGAAAAAATAATGCGAGTCAATAACCCGTCCAGTATTCGACCTTACAAGGTATTTCAAGATAGAGTAATGGTAAATCTATGCTATAATTTTTTTCTAATCTAAATATACATTATATAAATAACATTTTATTATGCGTTTTACTATTTAATTAAAGCAGTGACTCACTACTGTTTCATTATATTTTTATTCTTTCTTTCTTAAAGAAAAAAAAAAAAAACAAATGATACTTGTTGTCTAGGCAACCATATAGTTTCTTGTCTGACAGCTTGTATTGTACCTTATAAAAGTTTATTCTTGTGTTTACACATTTTGTACATACGTGGGAAAGCAATGTCATAAAAATAGCACATAAATATTACAACTATAGTAGGACTTATTTTCGCGTTTACTTTTTATCCGAGTCATAGCTTGCTGCGATTAAGTACAACTAGGAAAATAAAATACAATACAGCCACCAGTTAATAATTTGTTTACTATATTTTTGAAAAAAAAATTTATGATTTCAAACTAGTTTTACTAGATTATTTTTTTGAACCCAAATACAGACTATGCATTTCTTGCTTATTGTTTTTAAAAATCCCACGTTTCAAAATTTTAAATTGGCAGTTTTATCTATATTATATTTTATAGGAACTACCACAGTAAAAGTCAAACTTGTTATATGTGACATAATAAAAAAATGTGCCTAATCAATTAGCAGAGCTGATTAAAATACTTTAATAAGTATTTAAATACAAAGTACTAAATACTTTGAAAAAAGTATTTAAATACAAATACAAAAAGTACTTGAAAAGTATTTACATACTTTTTTATAAACACTAAATACAAACGTTTTATTAAAACATATTTATATTATATAACATTAATCTTTTAATTATACAAATAATAAGTAAATATAAAAATATAATTATCATAAATATAATATCATAAAAAAAATATTTCTTACCTGTTATATTTCAATAATAATTCAATATCAAATTTTTCGTTAAATGTAATAATTCATTAAAACAATTCTTATGTAAAATTGTTACATGTAACGTTTTAGAAAAACTATCAAACATTGCAGACAATCTTATTTAATAAAAGGTTTTATGAATACTAAGATTAGTATTGTAATTATTTATACAAAGTTAAATAAATAACATTAAATCATGTGAAAAAAATTTTGTTTTTGAATAATTTTTTGATCAAACCGCTCTACTTTAATCCTAATGAAGAAAATAAATTTATGAAGTAATTTTTAATACCTATAGTAAATATTTTGGAGTATTTTAATACATTAAAGTATTTTAAATACATTTTTAGTATTTTAAATACAGTTATAAACAATTTATGCTCTAAATGCAAATGATACTTATAAAAAAAGTACTCTAAAATAATAAAGTATTTCAAGTAATACTTAAAATACTTTGTTTGTATATACTACACTGTAAATTATTCGTAAAATTGAAATAAGTAAAATACGTATACAGTGCAGGGTTATTGTATAAAAAATAAAATATCCCTAACTTTGTTATTGTAAATTGAATCACAAGTTCATGATGTCATATCTAAAAAAGTTTGGTTTTTGTTATAAAATCTCATTCATACAAATTTAGTTATCTAAACTATTAATAAAAAACATATTTGTGATATGTTCCCATTTTTTTTGTTTCATGTATATGAAATTTTTAGGTAATATCAATTTTATTACCTAAATTCAAATATATTACGTCGCATTTTATTTTCCCTGCCTGTACAACGTCTGGAAAATGAATTTAATTGTTCTGATGCTTGATTTTACTAGCATATGCTTTTAAATTTCGGAGAAAAATTGCAAGTATAAGAATGAATTAATGAGCAAAATTTAACTTCACTGTTAATGAAAATATAAATAATTAAACCCCAGTTTAATGATGATGGAAGTTACAAAGTTCATTGCATTAGGATATCATTAAAAATTCCATTATTTATTCTGAAACTTATGACAGTTCGTTTACATGTCATAACTTACTCGTGACAGAGATTGAGCTAATAAAATATCGTTTAATAATTTACGAAATTCATATTTAATAACACCAAATATATTGTGCCATTTTCAGCTAAAGCACTATTTAAAAGTTTAATGCTAAAAAAAGTGAAAAAATTGTACAAACAAAACTTCCCATTAGTTTGTTTTTTAGACCATTTTAGTCACGATTTTGCTACATAAATGTATGTAATCTCGATAACTATTTAACCAACTAGACTAAATTAAACCTGTTTTTGTTACACTATTATGTAGCAAGTCACAAAAATAGTGTACTACGAATTTTGAAAAAAAAATATTAACTAATAAAAATACACACGATTCTAAGTTCTGCCATTGATGGTTCTGCTTAGGAAAATATTTATTAAATAAACAATTTTTTATTTATTAAGTAAACAATGTGTAAACAATTATAAAATTTATCATTCGATTATGAAGTTAATATAATAATTTATTTTCGTGTCAATTATAACATTTTAATTTTACGTTTAAACATAATATATGCAGTTAATACATCTAATAAATCATAAAAATGACAACAAAATTAAATTGTTAATAAAATGTTTTTACTGTTTACAATATTAATAATATGCAATTAACAATTTATATAACAACAAAACTTACTATGTTTTATATAGTAATAACAAAACATTTATTTATAACTATATTGCTCGCGAAATTATAAACTGCAGTATAAGTACGCCCTATTTCAGCTAAAGTGTCAGTAGGCTTGTGCAACGGGAGCTTATAGAAATAGAAATGTATATATAATTCAATTGTTGGTATTATTAGTAACTAATTTTACTTATTTACGATTTTAATAAATATAACAATACGTGTGTTTTTATTAAATTTCTTATTTTGTAATTTTTGAAAATCTTTTAACTATTATTATTCCAATAAAACGGCTTTAGGTTGTAGTTCTGTATTAATGTTTATTAATAATCGACGTTTTAACGTACTTAACGTACATCTTCATCAGGAAAAATAATACAAATAATATTTACTGTAAATGTCATTTGTATCATTTTTCTTGATGAAGATACACGTTGAGTACGTGGAAACGTCAATTATTAATAAATATTAATACAGAACTGCAACCTAAAGCCGTTTTACTTTAATATAGTGAATTCTGAAAGATTTTTTACTATATTATTATTATTATATAGACACAAAAAGTGAGTTGTAAGAAATAGTTGCGGGTGCTTAAGGGAGCGGCAGCCCTTTTTTAAATTTTCAAGGTGAAACTTATCCAAAAATAACATTTATGAATACATATTTTATATGTTATGGAAAGGCAGTCTGTCGCTTCTATTTTCGAATTTTCGAAAGGGAATTTATCCCTCTAATTCCCCCTTGCATGCCACTGCTATTTATCACGTTAAAATTTTTATTTATAACAAAAAAAAAATACCACAATTCTATCTTACATTAATTGATTACATTCAAAATATGTTTTGAATATCGATATTAAATAGAGAAATGCAAATGCATTGAAAGATTTGTAGAATATATTTCCAAGTTTGTAGTTATAAGTTGTATAGCATATTCGCACGACATATACTTACTCGTAGAGACAGACATATTCTCTTGCGTTAGCATCCAGAATCTACAAGGTAATGTGCAATGATTGCAAGTTGTTTTATTAATCTGCACTAATAAGTCAGACGCGGAGTGCGTACTTGTCGGTTTGGCATGCTACTAATACTTGTTTATTCATTAGCGCGTAATGGCACAACTAATTTATATTCTCTGCATGCGTAATGCATCCTAATATTTCATTTTACACTCTCCACTTATATATAGTATATACCGTATATCGTTATTTTCATCTTTCATTTTCTACCGACCAGTCGCTGCAACTATACCGTGGTACGTTGATGTGTATGCTGGCTGCATTTTACTGTTTTTACCCGAAGTCTGAAGTCTGCCTCATATATTATTCCTTTTGATGGTTTTATTTAATAAAATTTTGTATTATATTTTATTACATCGCTTATAGCTTTTGGACAATTCATTAGAGAGCTTGTAGTAACAATTGAAAATTATTTTATTATCAGTTGTTATAATTATTTTTTTCATTATAATTTTTAATATTAATTTGAATTATGAAAGAAATCCAGATGGACAAAAATATAGAAATAAATTGATAACTTCATTAATGATAACATTAAAATTATTAGTATTAAATTCAACTCTCTGATCTTGATAGAAATAACAAAATAATTTAGTAGGTTTACGAATTTTAAGAAAAAAATATAATCCGCATTTAATGATGAATCAGAAAGATTGATGTCAAATTATCCTGTCATTGTGCAAGGCTACGAAAAGAATAAATAAATAAAAAGCTTAAAATTTTTGTAACTTTAGAAACTAAATAATGTTTACCATAAAAAATATGCAATTTTTAAATGGAAAGTGCTGAAACGGGTACATATTAATTGTACACGGCTGTTGGGTATTAATTCCTTATCGAAATTTTGCATAGCGAAATTGCACACCGGTCATAAACAAATTAAGGGATTAAGATTTTAACCTAAAACCAAGTAGAATCGAAAATAGATCGTCTCTAGGACGTACCACAAACGCCTGTGAATCTTTTCACGCAAATTTTCCTAAAACCTATAACCTAGCCTACCCTAAGCCAACAGTGGCGGATGACCGGCGTAAAATATGCTATAGAATAAACGAACGCTCACTGTAAAAAGTACCTGCGTAAAGGTTCAAGACCCTAATAAACCGATAATCCGTTTGGGTCGTCCGACGGTTGGCAGGTGTGGAATTTCGTTATTCAAATTTGGGATTTCTGACAACGGTGTGCAATTTATGTGCTCCGGCTGAAACTAATCAGTTGTCATTTTCAACCGTATGAAGTTATTGACAAAATTATATTTTAAATAGGCATAAATAGAAATTAATAGATAGTTTGTATATTACTTAATTAATGAAAAATATCTTAATAATCTAATAACTAAACTTGAATCTCGGTTAAAATTATTCGGTAGTTGGTTAAATTAAATACTTGATTAAAATGGCACATTTTCTGTATTTTTTGTACTGGTTACATTAAGTGGTTAAATCTACTCGTATATGTTATATGTATCAAATTTAACTATGAATTTAAATCCTACTTAATTTGATAGCTCGGTTAGTTATTCATGCGCTTAACCAGAACACAAAATACCGACCTTAAGTTGACATAATTTTATCATTATAAAACAAAAGTACCAAATACAATAATAATAATGATGTTCATATATCTTAGTGCAAAATCTCATATTTGCAAACAAACTAGACAATTTTAATTAATGTTGAAGTATGTATGAATAAGATGATATATACACGTGTTGCGTGACCTTTTGATAAATTCCCCTTTACGCTTTGTCATTTGACCCCTATGCTTTTTAACAGTTCCCTGTGGAATAGCTTTATACTCATGGCATATTATAAATAAAACACCACCACTCTAATGCTTTCATGTTGGTATTTTTTTTGTTTCATTTTTTTCTCATTTTGTCGACATGTCATATCGCTGTGAATAGGACATACAGGGAGAACATCCATCATTTTTATTGATACTGATTAGTTTCATTTAAGATATATTATTGCTGTTAATAAGTTTTGTTTGACGCTTCCATTGACGAAACTAAATTTATTGTTAATTTGAGATAACTATATGTTTCTTTATTTTAAATTGTATAATTGGTTTGGTCTCGCCGAAAAGTTTAGAAATTTTTTCTAGAATGATCAATTTTTAATACAGTAAAAAATCTTTCAGTACTCATTATATTAAAATAATTCAGGATAAAATTCTGTATAAATTTTAATTAAAAAATGGACATTTCTACATACTCTACGTACATCACCATAAAAATCATAGAAATGATATATATAATAAATAAACAGAACATAGAAAGAAGTTACTAGGTAACAAAATAAGTAAGTAGATTATAAAATTTATAAATTATTAATTAAAGAAAACCAAATTATATTTAAATCAGTGCCTTCAAATTGATTGATGTTATCTTTTTCTTTATAAATTTCTATTGCTAACTTTATCCTGAAGCTTTCTTATTTTTATCAATATTAAAATTAAAAATAGTAATATAGGGCCGTAGCATGTACCATCTTAATCGCGCGATTAAGAGGTGATTAGCGCCGTTAATCGCCACTTAGTCAAACAATTAACTTGGTACATGCTACTACCCATATATAGTTATTTATTATAATTTTAAGACACAAAAAATTATCTGCACCGTGTCTGAACGTCTTGTCTTAATAAGTATATAAATCAAAACTTGTGTGTGTGTTTGTATGTTCGCTATAAACTCACAAACTACAATAATTATTTGAAGGGGAGGTAGAGATTGACCATCGTGAAAACACAATATTGATAAACAAATTGTATGATGATTTTTTTATGTATAGTTTAATGAATTAATTGGCGATATGGATTGGATGAAATAATTTGAACATTGAATGTTTACAAATTTTATTGAACGTTTCGGCCAGAAATCCTAGTCTTCAGCTATCAATTAATACATTAAGTACATTAATACTATTACAATAATAATACAAGTAAAAAATATGTTAAGAGAATTATATACCATGTTTTAAAATTTTTGAACTAAACATGTGACTTACTGATTTTCAAAAATTTTAAAACATAGTATGTAATTCTCTTACCATATTTTTTACTTGTTATTATTATTGTAATAGTATTAATGTACTTAATGTATTAATTGATAGCTGAAGATGGCTAGGATTTCTAGCTGAAACGTTCAATAAAATTTGTAAACATTTAATGTTCAAATTATTTCATCCGATCCATATCGCCAATTAATTCATTATGACGCAATATTCTTGAAAACTGTGTTCCATATAACTCGGGATTCCGCACGACTTTTCCAAGGGTTCCGAGGAACACAGTGACATATTTGCTGTATACCTAATAATTCATTGTTTTAAGCAATATTATATTGTAAAAATATCATTTATAATAAAGTGTTCCGTAAAAAAAATATTCAAAAAGGTTTTTCGAGTTGTTAAAGTTTGAAAACCACTGTTATAGACCAATTGTTCCCTATAGTTACAAGCTACATTTTATTTGGTTATTGCGTATACAGTAGTTATTACAAAATAATAGAATATTACTTCAAAACTAAAGTTTTTACTATTAATTTAAATCTAGGCATTTTTGAGTTAATAGTAAAATCGTTGGTTCCAAAGTAATATTTTTTCAGTGTATAGTTGCTGTGATAATTCGAAACTACAAAAAATAAATATAATATTTTTAGTGTGCGTTGAAATATTGAAATTTTATTGAATAACAATAAATTATTTATATAGGTTTCAATTCGAAACTAAATCAAAACGAATGACGTGAAAACACAGTGAATGCAATTTGCACGAATAAATATTTCATGTTTTCAAGCAAAACAGAGATAAATTTAGTAGTTGTCAATAAATAAATATTAATGACTATGCTATGATAAAAATAAAATTATATTGACAAAAAATAGTTAATATCTGGATTAGTTGATAGAAAAAAAATTATTATATATAAAAAAAGTGCAATTTTTCAAAATAAATTTTAACTTTTATCTTTTATCAAAAATAAATAATTTTCTATTATATCTGATATTATAAAATTTATATAAACTAATTAAATTGCATAATAATTAATTTTGGTATATACGTCAAACGTGCTTTGACAAAAATCACTTTTACAAATGAGGTGGAAATACAGCCATTAATGATTTATTTATATCAACTATGGTACTAGTTTACAACTATACGAGGCATGCGTAGTATGATAAATTATAAACTAATATTGTATTGCAGATGTTTCCGATAGTTGTGAACTGATATCAAACTGATTTTATGGTAAGATGAAAAAAAAATCTATTTTCAGTTCTACTTAAGACATACAAACACTTTTATTACATTATATTAAAATAATTAATGTTTTAAATATTGAAAATAAAACATATTCTTACCTTAATTTGATATATGTTATTAGAGTCATGATTACCTGCAAAAATAAAAATAAATATAAATATACATGCATATTTTCGTAAATTCTATTTTTAACCATAATTCAATTATTTTATTACCACGTGTAAATAGTAATATTGTTTATTGCTGCAGATTTAGCATTTCCTTCTAGTTTTTTTTTTTATCATAATAATGATAAAATATAAATAAATACAATAATAATATTTTATTACTCATTTGTTTTTCTACTATTTTTGTGTATAAATATATAAATACATCGATTTTTTTTCTGAATAGGAATCCAGCTGGGTATGTAACATCATCTACATAGTAAGTGACGTAACGTTTTCTATTTTTAGGTTATATAACTATAAAATTCAACACAAGTTTGCGTACATTAAAACACTTGAAGAATCCATTATTCACCTTTCCGCACACGTGAAGTAGACTATGAGAACTTAAACATAGCGGGCATGCAAGCTGTTGCTTCTTTAAAATTATTGTCTAGGTACTTTCTACCACATTCTATCACAGATTCCATTTGATTTTTTTTTGTTGCTAATATGGACAAAATTTAGATCTTTTACAATATAATAATAATTTATTTTTAACAGGCATAATTCCCAATTACACAAAATTATTTAAAAAATTAAAAAAGTCCTCGAGCATTTGATCGAGGAACTTAAGCGCATTTTTGGCGGGCGGATCAGTATTTTTATAACCAAGTCATTTGTATTAAATCCCAAAACTAAATTTAACGGTTTTTCAGAATTCAAAATTATAGAAAAATTATAGAGGTAAATTTTGGACAGATTCAACTGGTGAAATTAAAGGTAGTTGTTTTCGATAGGTTGCACTGTTTTGTTTACAAAATTTAAAATATCATTAATTAACTTATTTAGCATTAGATGAGCGCTTTTAAACTATTCGCTGCGCCAATAACTCGACAGCACCGAACTAATGCAAAAAACTAGAACTCTCTACGATGTCTAGTTAAAAGTTTTTCCGACCGAATGGACAAAGCGTATTATTGAGCTTCCTTTTTGAAAACAAAAATGCGCTAAAAATATAGAATATAGTGTACATATTAAATATTAATACATAAAACAAAACAAAAATTATGGGCAAATGTGTAGAACCAAGTAAATATCTCTGGAGTTTTTAGAGATATCAAAATGAAATTTGATAGGTAGATATTACAGTAAATTATGTATTTGGGTTGAATGTTTTTAACGATTTTGAGCTTCCGGTTTGACAAGAAGTAATGCCGATTTTAAATTTTATAATGAAACACCCTGTATATTATTTTAATTTTAAATAGAACATTTTATTACAATTACAAAAATATGGAGTTCCATAGCTTTTTGTTTCAAGGCCAACCGATATATAATATCTATAATAAATCTATGTAATTTTACATAGCTTTTAACAGTAAAATAACAAACATTTGTTATTTTACTGTGATAACTAACGTAATATTACATTTTTTATGAAAAATTACATTCACAATATATGTAAAATTACATGCACTTTTTTATAGTGTACATATCTAGTTTTTCTGCGACTATAATGAAATGTATCACTTATAAATCTGTCATTAAATAGTAAATAGAGTACATTATACACACCCACAATAAGTATATTGTAGTTCTGTTGGAAATTACAATATTGTATTTGAAACAAAACAAGGGTTTACAATGGTAACGTGTTAAATAAAACACTGCACGTGAAATAATACTACATAATGTTCATATTATAATTATTTTGAAATTTTAATAATTTCCAAACATAAGTAGAACTTTCTGTTCATTGCATGAATTACAGGACTCTCATTGTACAATATTAAATTGTAGGTATTTATAATCAAACTAAAATTATTGTTCTAGAATAACTATGATCACTAAGTGTTTACCTAATCAATTACAAATTGTTTGTATTTTATCGATTGAATAAACATTGTTATGATATTTGTAACTTATAATTATATAGGTATATATAAGTATTTACAATAATATTGTCTTGCTTGTTCTATTATGTTGATATATAAACCGTTTATTTTAAAAGTGGAATAAGTCAAATTTCAAAAAAATTAATAAAAAATGTTAATATTACTAATTATGATTATCGTTTTATTTTTGCAGAATATTTATAATCAACCTAAAAATTGATTGTTTTTATTGAAAATTTATGTATCTTTTAACATTTCCAAAATAGGAAAGTGGATTTACTACGTTCTTTTTAATTTAATATCCAATAGTCTTGCACCATATCAGACAACAATTGATAAAATAGAACATATACAAATTTATAAAAATACATAAAACAAAATATTCCAAAATAGAATACAAACAACAACAATCTGTGTTATTTTTTATATGTTTGTATAGAATATTATGCAAACTTAGGTAATCAACATTAAATACATCAACAGCATCAAATATATCATTTGCATTATTATACATAATATTAACAAGATATCTATTTAACACATTTGTATTTGAAAATTGCAATACAACTGTAATACGTACATTTCCTAGCTGATAATCTAAGTATATGAAAATGTTTACTGTGCTAGCAAAGTAGGATTATCTACAAGATTATTTAATAATTTTATAAAAATATTATAAACGTTTTTAATTTGCGTTGTTGCAAAAATAACCATACTGAATTAATTTAATAATTCATTTTGATCAATACCACGCTTGATAATGATTATCACATTTATAGCAAGTATTTTAAGTATTACTCTGCACAGATACCAATTCTCTAATAATCTGAATGTAGATTGGATACTACACAATTATATAATAATTTAATTTGGAATGCCTAAGAAACGACTCATATCTTGGCCACAAATTATATTTTATGCTTTGCAAAATATGAAGATGTAATAATTATAATATCTACAGAACCGGGCAATGAGAATTATACTTGAGCTGTAATAGTTATTGCAATATCACATTAATGCTTACAATATTGAAATGGATTGAAATAGATAAATTTACGGAAATGAAAAGCGTCATATTTATACATAAAATAAAATTAGGTTTAATGCCACAATATTTTTCTAGTATATTAAAGACCTTTCAGGAAACGCATACCTATCAAACACAATATGCTAGAAATTTTAAATTAAAATCCAGAAATTACAAACCAACACAAAACTCGACATTCTTTAAAGTGGTGGTAAAATACAACATCTTACCAAAAAATATTAAGTAATGCAAATATAAATTTTTTGTAGAGAGTTAAAAGACATATATAAATGATTTATTGTAGTTAAAATTATATATTTCTTGTTTATAGGTTATATGTTTACATATTATTTAATATTGGTTTATACAAAAGAATATCACCTTCTTATTTTTGTATTTTATTAAGTTTTTGTATTTTTTATAATTAATTGTCTTTAAATGTATTCTTTATTAGTACAAATTATAATATATATTATTATTATTATTAAAAATAAACAATTAAAAAATGAGAAACACAATAAATATATTAAAACACCTATAATTTATATTAAATTATGAATTTACATATACTTAAAACAAATAATTTCATATTTATCAACAAATAAATCTACACAAAATACAATTTTACAATAAATCGGAAGGCCATCAAACCAATTATCTTTTAATTCTATAAAATACCGGAAACTTTCATTCAAAAAAATCATCTAGATCTTTTTTTAATATTCCACAAAACACAAGTTGTATTCTAGAAGGTGACGATTTCAGTTCTGATTCGCCGGAAACAATCTTACAAAATAAATTAATAACATCTGTTCGCGCAACGATTATAGAAAATATGTTTCTTAAACGCATACAATTAAATAACACGATAACAATCATCATTCAATGGCTGTAATTACTGGGATCTAATTACGCCAATATTATGATAAACTCACGCTTAACAAGTTGCTTGGAGATATTGCTAACGATTAAAGGTATTACCGGCGACTATTTACTCAATCAGAGTAAATTAATTTTTAACGAAGCGATTTGTTATGAAGATATATTGTATACTTGAATTATCCAAAGAACTTGCTTAACTATCGATATACAATTTTTATTACTTTTATAGTTTAATTTTCCAGTAAAAAGAATGTTTCAATCTTCCAATTTTTACCTATTATTTAAAAAATCTTGGAAACTGTAAAAACTGCATATTTAGAACATAGAATATTGTTTTTTGATATCATTGAAATTAGATATATGTCTGTGTAAAAGTCCGATGAATATATGGGTTGGCATGATTAAGAGTGTTTTGTTAAAGCCAAGGTTTCCAAATGGTAGGAATAACAAGATTAGAAGTATATGGGTAAACCCATATATAGACTACTTTGACATTTCTCGGAAAGTTGGCAACACTGTATTTTAATAATATTATAATTTATGGGGGCAATTGGAGATACTTTTCTGAAAATTTGATCAAAATCGAATAAATAATGTAGCCACAATGAATTTTTTTAAAATTTTGTGATTTTTTTTTCTCGATAAGTTGGCAACACTGCATTTTGTTAAAATTGCATAATTTATTTAGGCACTAGGAAAAACTTTTATAAATATTTGATTAAAATCGGTTAAATAAAATGGTCAAAATAAATTTTTTAAAATTTTACTAATTTTTTTTTCGGAAAGTTGGCAACACTGTATTTTGTTAAAATTACATAAATTACATGAATACTAGGAGAATCTTTTGTGAAAATTTGAGTAAAATCGGTTGAATAACATGGCCTTAATAAAATTTTTAAAACTTTAGTAATTTTTTTCTCGGAAAGTTGGCAACACTGAAAATTAATAAAATTATGTAATTAATGGGAGCATTAGGGAAATCTTTTCTGAAAATTTGATCAAAATCGGATAAATAACGTAGCCAATATGAATTTTTAAAAACTTTAGTAATTTTTTTCTCGGAAAGTTGGCATCACTGGAAAAAAACAAAACCACATGACCATCTTGGGTACTAGACAAATTTATCCTGAAAATTTCATTAAAATCGGTTGAACCGTCTAGGAGGAGTTGCGGCCACAAAATTTTGACTTACGACCGAGCGAGCGAGCGAGTGAGCGAGCGAGCGAGCGAGCTGACGACGCACACACATACACCCACATAAACTAAGTTCAGATTCGTCATCTACAAGCTATATGAAGGATTTCTATACAATTTTTTTTTTTTTTTGAAAATGTTACAGACACCGTACCAAACGCTTTACTACTTTTCCTTGCAGTCAAAGTAGTAAAAAGCATGTATGCAAAATGTAATGATGAAACAGAAGTTGCTTGTTCGGATAAGAATATTTGGTGGAAACTAATTTCCGTTTGAATAAAAAGAGTTTGTGCCACAACCTTATTAGTATCTAGTGTGATTGTATCTCATATGTATGTTGAAATTAGAAAAAAAAATATGCTATATAACCAGATAAAAATCAGTTGTAATGTCCACTAAAAATTGAAAATTCAAAAATATTAAGAAAGAAATATTCTAACTGTATGCTGCTGAAATCAAAATAAAATGTTAAATAAAAAAAGTTTTACTTAAAATTATATATAATTAAAAATAAAATAATTATAAAGAGTAGTTTAATTTTATAAAATTAGATTTTTCGCTCATATCTATTTTGTCAAATTTATTTGAAAATTTACTTAACAACTTTAACGTATCTACACAACTACCCGTATCCTAAAACTGAATTATTCGAAATAGTATATTGTACAACGAGTACAGAATGGTACTAATTATCCAAGAGTATGAAAATTTGCAGAACAAGTTTTTGTGAGTGCTGAATTTCATACGAATGAGAAATGGGCATCCTGTGCGAATTTTACACTATACTTTTACTTCGACTATACAATACGAAATTCTAGCAACAAAGTTGACTTATTAGATATTTCAAATGCAGTATTTTTTCCTATGACCAAAGAGAATATAATATAATATATATTATATTCTCTTTGCTATGACTCTATAGCTATTACACAAACAGAAAAAAAATTGCAATTTTTATTATATTTATAAACAATATTAAATCTAAAATTATCACAATTATTAAATATAACGTACATAATGCATTAGCTCTTGTGATATTTTTCGAAAAATTTGATTCATTTCCTTAAAATGAATGAATTAATTACTTTAAATGCTTAATTAACAATAAATTCATACAATCAATTCTGATATGTTGTATAATTTCGTAATAGTGTTTTTGAAACTACTTATTTTAAGAAACCAACTCCACGTACTAATAGAATTATAGATTCGGGCGATTTTATCCATTACAACAAAAATAGCTGTATTACATGTCATTTGAGGCGAAGCAAAAAATTTGTGATTTTCTATGTTATTATGATTGTTTCAAGGTTACTGATTTATGTATACGCTATATATAATTAAATATTATTGTTATGGATACATCACATGGTTACGTTTTAAAAGGTGCAATTAAAATTTTGTACCAGGATCTATGCAATTTTTTTTATCTACTCATCTCAAAAGAAGACTATGACAAAAGTTTTATTAATAATAATAATAATAATAAAAATTATATTAATAGCTGTAAGCTAACTACCGATTATTATCTTTATGTATAATAGAACATATTTTGTGTGCTTCGTGTGAGAACAATGAGTTTAAAAATTAGCGTTATGTATCATAAGACAGCATAGTTTTCCTAATAAAAATTATTTGTACGAGTAACATTAAATGGAGAATAGTATTTTTTTGTTAGTGTGCATCAAAGATTTTTAAATATATATATCTGCAAGAGAATTTAGTTTCATTTTTGCAACAATAACAAATAAACAATATTTAATAAATATTATATTTCTAAATACAGAGTTATTAACAAAAAGATTTTGTAGATAATATAACACATGTCCAGTGCAAAATTTACGTATAAGCTAAACAAACTATAGCTTAGGGCACCCACTTTCTTGGGGGCCCCAAAAACAAATTGTCCGAGTGAGCAAATGCCGGTAATTACGGTAATTTTTAAAATTATTTCATTATTATTTTATAATAGAAATGGAACGTTTAAAGTACGTATATAATTTCAGTTTAACCCTTTAGGTATCCCAAAATCATATTTGTCACTGACATAAAATATCTGGACTTATAAAAGGCCCCATATCTCAAATAGTTTAGGGCCTTATCAAGTCTAAATCCGGCCCTGCACATGTTTGTAACTTAGGGGGGCTTTTACATTTTTGAGGCCTAAAAATGCATGTTTTTTGGCATTTTTTTTCTCGGGTTGGGTAAGAGATATCGAAGCCAGGTTTAGACCACTTTGTTTATTGATATTTAAACTACAAGTCGCATTTTTTTCTGGCTCCGAATCTCCAACTGTTCGGCTTGCAGCGACGAAAATGCGAAGAAAAATTTGCGAGCAGGCCTCCACGCGCGGTATTCCCGCGGTCACCCGGATCATCTTAAATCAAAAACAAGTCCCAAACCTTAAAATATATTATAGATTATCGAGGAACCAGGACTAAGTCAATCGGTCAATAATTAACAAAATGGCGGCCATTTTAATAAAAACGGCATTTTTTCGGGTGTTTTTTTCGACTTTAAAGGGCCTAAAAAATATTTATTATTTATCGATTGAAAAGATCCTAGTTTGGTTTCTCGAGAATTTAATTAGCTATAAGTTCCGCCAAAAATCATTCGAATCGGTTAAAAAGAATTTGAGTTACGTTACCGCGCGACTTTAAAAATCTGATTTCGAGAAAAACGCGATTGAAGTTTTACGCAATATTATGAAACTTACGGTTAGTTTGCGATCCCAGGACCATAGATCAGAGAAAAAAAAATATTTCCGTTTCGAATTCGGAAAAACGGTTCCAGGGGTGAATACTAGACACTTGAAGGTATCAAAAATACAATAAAAAAAAATCGATTTTTTCGAAAAAAAAAAGAAGGTAAAAGCCCCCTTAAATTATAACAATCTTCAAAAAAATCAAGTATACGAGTATAATTGTATATCATTTCTCAAAAACTAAACACTTTGTAGATATCTAAATAAATTTATACATACATAAATACAATACACACACATAATCATGATTCAGTAAGAAATTAATTTCTGCCAAACATTCCTATCCAGATAAGCAAAATTTGTAATAACTTTTATGTTTTTTTTTTAAATTTTACTAATTGGAAACATTCACTCACGAACACACTCTCACTCATATCTATACGTATCTACCTATCTACTCATCGGACGTCCACACAAATGTAAACCTTTAATATCACTCACATAAATTTCATATTACACAATAATAAAAAATGCAAAACATTTATTTAAAAATTATTTTTACACTCTTTATAAATTAAATTTAAAAAAGAAAATGTCAAAGGCGCTACTATCATAACTTGCCTCAAACGTCAAAATTATTAATCACACTTCTGGATATAAGCTATCAAACAGGCAATCATTTAATATTTATATTACAAATGTATGTATCTTGTGTACAATTTTCACAATTACTAAAAATGTCTGTGTAAAATTAACTAAAGTATTTTAATTAATAATAATAGTATATTATGTTACGAGAAGCAAAAAGCGATCTATATTGTGTTGAGCACAGATACTTGCGACAGAGGCTAAACAATCTGGTCTAAACATAAAAAGAGCATTTTGATTCAAGTTACATATGCTATTTTTTCTTCAAACGTTCCAGACAAAACTAAACTAAAAATAAATAAAAATACGTACCTACCAAGCAACCATATTAACCTTACTAATAGTTGTAGAATAGCATGTATATGTTGTTTATATTTGTTACGTAATTTGTAAGAATTAATTCTTCTTTGATTGAATATACAATTTCTAACAAATTTGGCGTTGTACATTGTGCATTTCTTCACACAATTTCAATAATCAAATTCAAATTCAAGCAAAAATAGACAATGCAACTGTCAATTAACTTAACTTAATAATTTTTAATATGACCACTGAAGATGTCAGATCAAATACAGTTGAAGTAATCATGTTTGGTGGTGTCACCAGTGGTATATATAATAACTAACTACTGAATAATAATATTCACATTATTGTACTAGTAACATAATGATCCTTCTACATAAACAATATAGTAACGTAATATAAATATTTTAATACGCTTGAAGAAAAAATACAAAATTTTATTTCATTAGTTTATTCGCATTCAACTTGTATAAATTTCAAAAGCAAAAATATGAACATAAATTTACACTAATTAGGTAATATTAAACAAGACAAAATATATTTTACATTTATTATTAATTTATTTTTAATATCCAAAATATGATTTATTTGTAACATAACTGTTAATAGTTGAAGTTAGCTTTAAATCTTGCAGCCAACTATAAGTTAACTAACATTGAGATTTACTTTTATTATATTTTTTTATAATTAATAGCTGAAAAAGATACATTGTAAATAACATCTATAAAATTGTGTAGTAATTTTTTATTTGAATTTCTTACATATATGTTTCTGAAAATCTGCTCAAATTCTAACTGTACTGTATATGTTTTAATACGACTATAAAAGACCGAAATAAAAATTAACAAATACATAAATCTTCGGCAAAGAACTTATAATTTTTTTCGTACATAAACTAAAAAGCAGTTTGCAAATTTTGTTGTATAAGAAAACCTTTCCAGGATGTATTAAATTTATTAATGAATCAATAGACTAATGAGTGATTACTCATAGAAGATTTGTAGAAATACGGTGAAGATTTCAAAGCGATGAAAATAATTCTTAATATATTTATGTTCTTCATGGTTCAAATGTTTTACAAGCCAACTATATTTTTAATTAATTTAATCGTTTATTTAGTTGCTTGTGGTAAGGAATGGTGAATCAACATGTGTGAAAATAGAAATATAATTTATATAAAGATGTTGCGATAATCGATAATTATGCTTTGAAATGTGCGCGAAATTTAAAGATGTATACATATTTTATTACTAGTAAATTCAATGAAATTAAATTATTGTATAAATTCTTACTGAATGTATTCAATAATTTTCATTGAGAAATAAATCTAAAAGTTGTAAAATTAGAATTTATGTTTACATAAACTATAAACTTTTTTATTTTAATTTTAATAAATAGTAACAACATTTTGACGACAAATTTAAAATAATTAAAATAATACATTAATAAAACTATATAAATAAATATTCTTAAAGAAAAGAGCATTCTGCTGCAAATAACATATGTTATTTTTTCTTCAAGCGTTTCAAACAAAACTACACTGAAAACAAATCAAAATACATGCATACATGTAATTTGAAATATGAAAGTTAATACAGCTACTATCAGTTGACTGTAACAAGTTTTTATATATCAATTTGTTCCCGAATATTCTAAAAAAAAAATTTAAATCGGAAAAATAAACAACTAAATTTCTGATTACTTTGTTATGTATTTTAATATCTGATTATAATTTTTGTTAAATTGATTCTTATTAACAAAATTACTCAATTATAGTAGGGACAAGATAAAAAGATAGGGACGTCATAATCACGTAATAAAACTTAACAACATAAAACTCACTAATGAACAAAATTAATTTTATTCTATTCTGCATATAATGAACAAAATCTTCTTGTAACTATTTACGTATGTTATTTTAATCAAATTAAAATGTAATATATACAAATATATCGTATATTATTGGATTTTTTTTTATCGAAAACAACTTATTTATTTTTGCTATATTTGACAGGATTGAATTTTAATGTCAAAAGTCACAGTACGTTTATATTAGTTCATTTGTTATATTTTGAATATTTTGAATTTTTATTTGAATATTTTGTTGTATTTTTGTAATTTATTATGGCAAAAAGATGGTCTAGGCGATGTCAACAGTTAGTAGGCAATTTAATTTCATATTTTGACAAAGAAAAGGAAAATAATATATATATTTATATATTCATATAAACATAGTAGTGAGTGACGTTATTTGCCTAGTGACAAAAATTGATGACGTCCCTATATTTTTATCTTGTCCCGACTTTACTTTTATTTATTTATTGTTTTATTATCGTTTTCAATTGTATATTCTGCAAATTTAATGATTGCTGTACAATTTTTTATATATTTGTTTCTGAATTTTCTAAAAAAACATGTCTTGAAGAAGGTGGGAAATACCACCGACAGCTTGACACAGAATCTTGAATGAGAATTTGATTTGAACATCTAACTTTTTGACTACCTTCCCATTGATATTTAATCCTTTATATATATATAATATAGTATATAGTAACTAACTGCTGAATAGTACATTATTGTACTAGTAACATAATGACCTCCTTCTACACAGGCAATATAGTTAAATTAATAATCAATATTTTAATCTGCCTGTAGGAAAAATTACAATACATTCTTCCCCCGTATCTTATAAGTTTCCTACTATAAATTGTAGTTACATCGTGGAAACTTATATTGTCATTGCTATCATCAAAATATTTGAAATATGAATTCGAGAAAATTGTTGAAGGGGAAAAAATAAATTACATGGTATAATATATCAACGACAAGTCTAGAAAATTGATGCATTTCTTAAAATATATCGAGCAAGACAGAACAATTCTAGAAGATCTGCGTTACTGGTCCCCCTTTCAAAGAGGGTAAATATAGATAGCATTTGTTGCGTTTCATGTTTTTGTTCGCTAGAAATGCCTGTGTTGGCACTTATTAAATTTTAATTGTTTCAAAGCTTCTAGAATTTATTTTTAAGTGCATCTGTTTACATTTTAATGATACTTTATATATAATTTGGACATTACATTACCGAAATACAAGAATGCTTAAATATAATATTGAGATTTAAAAAATAATTAAATCTCTGTTTTGCTTGACAAATACAACATTATTTTACAACATTTTGTTGTATTTACATGATTATCGTTAGTAACAAAGTGTTTAACAATAATCATTGTAAAAAAATTTACAGTGTGGTTATGACTTTAGTGTAAAACCTATAACTTAAATTTCTTTAAATTTAAAAAATGACATGCATGGTCAGAATTGTTCTATTAAAATTTATTAAAATCTCATTTAAGCTAAAGATCTTTAAATTTAAATGTGAGGATCACAATAGCAGCATTAATTTTAAGAACTATTTAACAAATTTTTCAAATTGCAGTTTTGCTTTTTTATATAATTAAATGTAAATAATTTTTTTTTTTATTTGATATCAAATAGTACTTTTATCTGAAAGTGCTTCCAAAACAAGTTATAAATATATTTTCAGTAAAATCTACCACATTGTTCAATTATATCTTACATAATATTATATTAAATTGTACTAATAAAAAAATATACTAATGATTAATATTATACAATTTATTACAAAGAATTTCTATTCTATAAAGTGAATAACCCTATTAAAATGTTCCAATATTAAATACTAATCTTGTATTTACTAACAAAATCTAGACATTCGAATAAGTTATTCATTTTTCTACTATAATAACATCACATGAAACAATTGGGGTATCACGCCAGGAAACCACATCTTGGACTAACCATTTTCAAACTGCCAATGTCTACAATATTTTGGGATTAAACCAACTACATTTAATACCTAAACGCTTTTCATATGCAAATGTTTGTTTTCCTGTTGTCATGTTTCTAAATTATGCCCTATTAATATTGTCACACGTTTGCTGTAAGGTTTGTATATATATATATATATATATATATATATATATATATATAAAAGTTGGTATATCTGAATGATGTTCCAGAAAGACTACGTGACAGAGAACATGTCTGTGGGAAGTTGACGTTCTGTGGGATATGCCGCGTTTCCCTATTACCGAACGGGAACGAGACAAGAAGCATATATTGTATGAATGTTAGTCACACGTGCACTATGACATGGGATGAGGGTCAGAGTTGAAAGAGTATCGATTATTCTGGATTGTTCTATATTCTATGCAGTCTAGAAATAGACACAGATAATGAAACGAAATATAATACAATTTAAATTGGGTACAGTTGGTAGAGTTATTTCAATAAGATATAAAAATAAAGTTATAACACAAAATTTCAATTAAAAAAAAAACATATCACAACCGAAAATTGAATATGAAATAAAATATTTCATACCAAAAAAAAACAGAAAAAAATTTCTAATTATCAAAAATCAGTTTACATTTTCATACCATTTAAAAAGTAATGACGTAAATGTGTAATAATAGAGATAGAATATGACGTTTTTCTACCTGATTGGTCAACTTCATTTCCTACCAAATGCCAGATAAAAACAGCACGTTCTATGTATATTTTAACTTAAATATTAAATAATATTTATATATACAAATAACCCTCTTACAACCCTCTTACTCAAATATAATCATAAAGGAATAATCTGAAAATGAAAAATTCATATCGCCTCGACCTGGGATCGAACCAGGGTCCTTCCGCTTGCCGGGCGAATGCTCTACCACTGAGCTATCGAGGACATTACATATCAAGCGAATGAAACCTAATCATTTTCAGTACACATTCTATTCATAATTTTTCATAGTCAACAAATACGCAATATCATTAATTTTTAATGTCTAAATGCATATAAGAACTATACTTATGAAAGGTGTTGGTTCGTGCAATAGTGCAATCATATATAATACATTAATATGATAATAGGTTTCATTCGCTTGATCTGTAATGTCCTCGATAGCTCAGTGGTAGAGCATTCGCTCGGCAAGCGGAAGGACCCTGCTTCGATCCCAGGTCCAGGCGATATGAATTTTTCATTTTCAGATTATTCCTTTATGATTATATTTGAGTATTAACTGGATTTAAATGATATATCTATCAACTAACCAGATTAATGTATTATATATATATATATATATATATATATATATATATATATATATATATATTAAAATTGTATATATTGTATATATTAAAAATTGTTTTCAGATTTATTCTGTTAATTTAACTTTATTTTATTTAAATAGTAAAGTATTACTTATATATATATATATATATATATATATATATATATATATATATATATATCAGTATATATATATATATAAGTAATACTTTACTATTTAAATAAAATAAAGTTAAATTAACAGAATAAATCTGAAAACAATTTTTAATAACTTAATTTTTGTGGAAAAATTATAAATCTTGTAAGCAAACGTACTTTGTAAGGATATTAGCCAACAATATATTTCAAATCTGCATTTATTAATTTTTATTCTAACATACTAAAAAATCTTTCAGAACTCATTATATTACAATAAAAAGACTTTAGGATTAAGTTCTGCATAAATTTTAATTAAAAAATCGACGTTTCGACGTACTCTACGTACATCATCATCATGAACAATTATAAAAATTATAAAATTATTATTATTTCATTATTACTAAAAATTATTATAATTTTTCCGCATGATAATGTATGTAGAGTACGTCGAAACGTCGATTTTTAATTAAAATTTATACAGAATTTAATCCTTATATTTTCATTTTTATTCTCTTTTGTTTCTTGAAAAGAATAATTATTCCATAATAACTAATATAACGTAAAATACAGTTTTCATAAAAAAAATTCCATTGTTATATCTGATATGCAACGTATTATTTTATTTTACAAATAATGGCTTATACTTCTTCAAGATGTTATCTAAAATACTATAAAATTAACTATGAATTAGATACTATATGCAAAAAATATTATCCTCAATCATATAAATTTGAATCCAGGAAAATTCTTCACTTGATTGTTAATCATCTATTACAACTTCAATAAATCAAATAGTTATACAGAGTTATCTATATGTTCCGGGTTGTGCTTCTTTTGTGAAGTTCTCAATATCGTTTATAATACATATTAATATTTAAAAAATAAATTTATTAACTATTAGTAAATTGAATCAAGAAATTGTATGGAAATATTTTGTACAAAATTTATTAAAAGTTATTAGTATTATAATCAGAAGATATTAGAGCTATTTTTTTCCTATAAATATAAGGAAATGTATTTTTAAATGTAATAATTAAATTTTTTATAATAACATTAAACAAAAATTCATAAGTGTATTTATGTAATCAATATAATACAATTATAATGTTGAAATCTTCCTAAAAAATTTCACAAGTTACTCAATCATTGAATCGGCTTATTAAGCTATGCATCAATGACTGGCCAGTTAACCATAGACACGTGTTGCGCTCTTTAGGAACTCATCAGTATTATTTGTGATTTGATCAATGTCCGACAACACTGATGCAGGTGTAACTATCCATGATATCTATGATACAAAGCAATTTTAATATACTAATAAATTTAAAATAGCATTAATGTTAAAAAGGTGCAATTTTTTATTGTATAGTCGTAGAACATTATGTTCTCACAATTAATACCAGCATTTTTAAAAATACAACAGAAAATATCAAATATATAAAATGAAATTATTTTGAGTTTACATTAAAATTAATTTAATAAAATTAAATTAATTTTAAAAGTACGAAAGGTATAATTATTTTTACATTAATTAAAAGATTAAATTGTCAAAGCCTTCCTGAAAGTAATTTTTTAGTGTATTTATGTAAGAACTGTCAAAGAGAAAAATGTTTGAAATTTTTGAAAAACATTGACATTTCTTGAACAAGTCTTCAAAATTACATAAAAATATTAATTTGTAAGATAATCTATACATACAAGTACATTTACGTCCTTCATTGGTATGTAACATAATAGCTAAGTTGCCATTTATTGTCAATATTTCAAATATAAAAACAAAAATTTATCATTACTTTTTCGTACTTTTCCATCCGACAAATTTCATTCATCATTCAATCATTAACATTTCCGGGAGATGATTGATTACCCTCCCAATCATTAGTTGCGGCATCTTTAATACCTCTCATACGTCAGTAAAATGACTCACTCAATCCATCCAACAATAAGTCTAAGATTCTAAAACATTCTATCTCATTTCGGTGAATTCTCTTTCTTAGCGTCTAGCGCAGGTAAACAAAAACACCGCGCGATATAAGTATGTGTACGGTAAGAGAGTCTGCGCTAACGGGTGACCTAATAATTAGTCAGCACGACGGTGCGCGGGTCAAAGGTTGACGGTGAGCATGGGTTATCAAGCGCGTGCTGCGGCAAAACAGAGAGAGAGATCCGCGAACCGTCGCGCCATCGAACCGCACATCGCGACTAAGATCACACCTATTATTAGACAATGAATGAGTATGGATGGGAACCTGCAGCGCCATATCCTGGATGTGGAGATGAAGATGATTGAAATGGCCGCAGGGAATTTGGCCGTTGGTGATGGTTGAGGTAGACAGTAGCTATGTTAGTTGATATATTGGTAGGGTTTTAAAAATAGGGAATATTATTTATTATGATCAAATGTGTTTTAATTTATCATTTCTTGAGTATTATAAACTAATTATCTTGAAAATATTGTTGTTTTAATATGAACATTCCAGTGATGATGCGTAACATACTGAGTTAAAATAGCATTTTCTTTTAAATTAATAGATACAATATCAATGGATATGTAATCTTTACAAAAATTTGTGATTATTTTATTAATTATAAAATACGTTTTAAACCCGATTTTATAAATACCAAAGTAAATTATAAAATATCTACTTTAGAAGTCAATTTAATAAACAATAAACTTACTCTGTTGTTATATTAAAATAAATAACTATTGCGAGATTTACCGAATGAAAATTTAGAAAATTTAAATAACCTTCAATGTATTTAATAACATTTTTAAATTATTAAAAAGCTCTTAAAATTGGATAAAAATCGTGACAGAGACAAAAATTGCATAGGATCTAATAAAAATTTTTTGTAAGAAATAGATGATATTCTGGACATAATAATGAAATAAAATTTGTAGGTCATGTCTTCTCTGTATCTTTTTAGGAGACGATAGTACACCTCAAAAGGAGTCGATAAACCTTAAGACGCCTGAGTAAAAGTTGTCTCATAAGCGAGATAATAATTCTTTTATTTTTTACATTAAACAATTAATTTGTTTTAAACTCTAGTAATCTGCTACTATAGATGTTAGCAGTTATCACCATGTTATTGTATACGACTTGCAACAGCCATATTATGATGCATTTCCCCATAACTCAATATCATATCGACTTATTCGATATTAAAATATCGATGGACCATATATATAAATATATATATATAAAACCGTAAACACCCTGTAATTTCTGGAGTAAAATTTACTATCATGATATTTGAGCAAGTAATTTACACGATTAATTTGTCCATCTAGTAAATTTAGTAAGTGTTTATAGTTCAGTTTCTATAGGAATAAACGTATTTACCTTCCAACTAAATTTACTCTATTGTTATAATTTGTGAATAAATATTTATTAATGCTATATTTACTATGCGCCATTGCATACGATAAAATAGATGATAAATGATAATACATAAATGATTAGCAAAATAAGAAATAATACATAATGAACTTAGCATTAATAATAAATATTTATTCACAAATTATTTTAAATAAATCATGAATAAATGTTTGGCATTGATTTATTTTCACTAAATATTTGGGACAGATTTGTGAGGACATCCACATTCATGTCATCTACCACTGCTACAAACTGACAAAAAAAAATTGGCAATATTTGACTGGCAATGTAAAGTAATGGCTATAAATTGTACTCTTAATTAGCAGATTTATATATTTTTCGAAACATATTTTCAGTAGTTATTGTTGCACGCAAAATTTGATCTAGAAACATAGTCATATTTTGAATTTATTAGTTCAATATAAAGTATATTAGTTAAAAATTATCTAAATATGTAAAACATCCTAATATCTAGTCAATTAATTTATTTTCGAATTAAGCAATAGAATGTAATGATTGTGCATGGCATATAGTAAAATAACGGCAAATAGTGCGTATGCTTCGTTAATCTTACAGTCCCGTCCGTTCGGGAGGTGTACGTATGTATAGATGTAGAGAAAACGAACGATCATAGTTGGTCAGTCATGGCCATGGTTGATATTGAGTCCTTGCACTGCATAGTCCATCATCATGTCAGTTTATAACCTTAGCATACCAATCCATCATGCGTTAATTGCCTTGCAAGCGTCAGAATTTACTATACACATGTAGACACATACGAGTACATATACATTTAACGGTGATTATGATACGGCTATTGAGCTAAATTCATATGGGTAGACATTTAGTGTGCATGCTGGAAAAATGCAATTTTTTTTATTATTATTATTTTACTTATTATATGAAATTGTCTACTTAGTAATGTGTAGTTTATTTTTACTTTTGCAAATATAAGTTATACAAGGTATTTCGAAGAAGTTGGTATTTAATAGACTAAGTATTGTTTATTAAAAATGTAAAAAATATTTTTTTTTATATGTATAATGTCATTTACACCCATTTAAATTATAAATTAGAGAAATTGTGGAAAAGATGGATACACGCAGAGTGTATTTACATGAAATATATTTAAACGAGTCAAAGACAATGGCTTGACAAGTGCTTTTATTTTTTGTTTTAAAATAAATTTTTACTTCTACTTCTTATCAAATATGAGTAGTATTTCTATTTTTTATATCTAATATTATAAAATTCAAATAAACTGATTAAAATTACTTAATATGTAATTTTAAATAAACGTCAAAAGTACTTTGGCAAAAATCATTTTTAAAAGTGAGGGAGATTACATGCAAGTATGACACATAAAATATAAAAGTGAGAAGACCTTATAATTTTCTCAATTTTTTGACAAAACTTTCAAAAACAAATTTCGTTCCGCCGATTCTATAGATTTCGGTTAAAAACTATGGCTCGTATTCTCATCTCACTTTTCTGTTAAAAAAAAGTGTTATTTACTTTAATGTCATTGATAAATTTTAACCTGATGAAGATGAGCGTTCAGTTTCGTCGAAACGTTGTTTTTATATAAAACAGAATTTTATCCTAAAACTGTTTTTATATTAATACAATAAGTTCTGAAAAATATTTTATTATATTAATGGACAGTTTTTCTATTTTTGATATTTTTAATTATATCTGATATTATAATATTTAAATAAATTAAATTTAAAGCGTTTAGTAAGTAATTTTAAAAATGTAAATGTCAAAACAACTTTTATCAAAAATCACTTTTAAATGCTAGGTGAGAATACGAGATTTTGTATTTAGGAAATTTCAATTTTTTTTTAAAAAAAAAGCCTGTCAAGAAGAACCTTGGCATTGTTTTGATTTTTAACAAAAATTTTAAAGACAATACTCGTTCTGCCGATTGCATCATTGAATTTGGCGCATCAAAATCTATAAATTCATAATTAAAAATTATGTATTTAGTAAATTCTAGTTGGTTTTTTCGAAAAAAAAGAAGAGATCTCATGATTTTTTTCAAAATTTTCAAAACGATATCTGTTTCACCGATTACACCATCGTATTCAGCGTATCAAAATCTATAAATTTCAATTAAAAATTATGCATTCAGTAAATTTTTTGTTTTTTTCGAAAAAAATTAATCAAAAATTTTATGAGTTTTTGGATTTTTTGACAAAATTTTCAAAAACGATGTAAAAAAACCTTACCAATAATACGTTAATGGTTGACAAAATATTAAAATACATATTTATTTATTCATTTAATAGAAATCAGCTTACAATAAAAACTACTTTTAAAAAATCTCTTCAACTCATCATCTTCCACTATTATTGTTGAAAATTCTATAAGTATTGCGCCGTCTTTATAGAAATATAATTATCTATGATTAATATTTAAAATTATATTACTACATATGTAAACAATTCTACAACTAATATTTTTCCCAAACTTTTTCGTTTCGTAAACATTTAGATAAATATGTTTAGCTGCTTTCTGACATATCTATTAAAAAAATTTCGGTAATGTGTAAGTGAATAAGCCGAAAAACCAATTTGAAAAAGTTAATTTCTATGTTTTTCTCGCATGCCGGATTTTTTTTCTTCGAAATGATGATACTACACGTATGTTTAGAATATTAAAATGAAAATATAATTATGTTGTGATAGATATTATAAGATGTGTTTCGCAATACAATTGGAATTTCTTGAGAATTTTCAACCTATAATATCTATTTTTTCAATATAATTACGATATATAAATATATATTAGGCATATGACAAAGTTTTTCAAGTAATTTTTTATTTTTAAATATAAATATTATTTTATTATTTATATTATTTGATTGAGTAAGTTTTATGATAAATAATTATTTTACTATAAAATATATTTTCTACAAAAAAATATTAAATTATCTTTGATTTATCTGGATTCCTTTAATAAATAATTATAATTATTTTTTGTAATCTAAATAGTTGTTTTTTTGTTATCTACACTGTAAAAAATACTTTGGTAATTTTACATAATAACCTGAAGCAACTGATTTATACCAGATTAATATGTAAATTTACAGACGTCAGTATTTTTACTGATTATTTATATATATATATAAATACTGAAATACAATATAAAATTTTTCTAAAATATCTTTAAATAATATTACATATATTTTGTAAAATACTAACGTCTGTAAATTTACATATTAAACTGGTGTAAATCAGTTGCCTCAGCTTTTTATGTAAAATTATCGAATTTTTTACAGTGTATTTGTTTCAATGTTTTGTTTGTTTATTATTTATGTCATTTGTATTTATTTTTAAAATTTTTTAATTATAATGTAAGGAACTTAAACTTTTTTACACTATTCAAATTTTTTTATGTATTTTACATTACTCCATTAATTTTAAACAAAAAAGTACCCTATTTATTTTTTTCATAAATTGAATTTTTTAAGAGAATTACAAATTTAATTGCACAATTTCATTTTTTGGATAATTTTAAAATTTAAATGTTTATAGAGTCTAGACTGATATGTCTACTTCTCAGAAACTTAGCTCTGAAAACTATAGGTATAACATTTATTAACTTTATAAATCTATAAATTTGTTAAAATAGTAGCGATATATTTTTAATCAAATTTTATAAAATTAATTTAAACAAATAAATATTAAAATCAATTTAGAATAACATGTTTTGACCCAAATATGAGCAAAAGTTTTTGGGGCTTTCTCGTAAATCTGTAGGTTTATATAAACAAAAATCATACTTGTTAAAGTTCTTTTTTAAAATATTTTATTAATAAACTTTAAAATAACAAATCTCGAATTATCTAAATAGAGCTGATTCGATAAATCTATATTTAAAAGTTTTTAAAATACCGAAACAGTCAATAATTTAAAAAGATATAAATTTAGTTTACGTTTACAAGAAACTGCACTATAATCCAGATAACAAATTTATAAGTCCAAGAATAGAGATACAAAACGAAAACAACTCACAGCATTGACTATTTATACAAATAGTATGCTGTCCATCTAGGAGCTGTATAATTTACTTATAAACTGAAAATAGTCGAGTGTAGCGCATAAATAATTTTCCACATTCGACAGACTTCTCGGGCATAAACAAATATATATGAATGCCTTTAGCGTAGAGTAGTTGAACGATAGATTTAAGAGTAAGAAATAATTTATTTGATCAACGATAGAAACGGTAGTGAAATTTATTCGCCCGATCAAGTTCGTAAATCAATGAAGAAATTTTGCGCGCGTTAGATCGATTGTAATCGTCATACGTTATGCATTGCTGGCACGGCGCCAGGTATCCAATTCTTCAAATTGTGTTTGTTTACTTTGACAATATTCAAACATTTAGATGCAAGATGTTAATTATCCATTAATAAATCAAACATTTTATGTTAAAACATATAAAAATACTCAAATGTTGAGATTTTATTTTTCTCAATAATTTCACAAGTTACTCAATCATTGAATCGGCTTGTTTGCTATGCATCAATAACTGGTCAGTAAACCATAGACACATGTATCGCTCTTTAGTAGCTCGTCAGTATGGTGCTTTGATCAATGTCCGAAGACAACTGGATGCAGGTGATATTGTTTGGCTGGCTGGCTTTTATGCCAAGTAAATTGAAACGATGTAGTTGAGTAGTAATAAATATCACCAACGCCACCTATAAAATAATGCACGAAGCATTTATAATAAAATAAAATCTCAACATTTGAGTATTATTATATTAATTTCACAGATAATGTTCAATGTTATTAAAACATAAAAATAAAATAAAAAAGTTTCAAGATTAAGTTCTGTATAATGTTTAATTAAAAATCGATATAACCTACGTATATCATCATCAGGGTGTTACTGAGTAACAAAATACAAAAAACTAGATTAAAAAATTTATAAATTATTAATAAAACCACATTTTATTTAAATCATTGCCATCATACTGATTGATATTATCTTTTTTTTTTGTAAATTTCTATTAAATTTAACGTTTCGATATACTAATCATATACAATCGAATTTACATAAAAAATAAATTCTTATTTAGCAATATAAAATTTCAATTACATTATATTTTAATATAGAATACAGTCAAAATTATATAAACAGTTAAATATTTTGATAATATTGAAATAAAATGAGAAATTTTAATATATTTTAAACCTGTTAAAATAAATCTTGTTATGAATTAATTATCGATTTTATACATACATACACAAACACGTCAAGTATCCAAAAGAATGTGGCACAAACTCTTTCCACTATCCCAAAATCAATTTCCTACAAACATTCCTATTCAGACAAGCAACTTCAACTTCATCTACATTCATAATACCTCTTATATATGTTCTTTTATTCCTACTACTTGGAAACTTTCGCTGACACAACACATTCTTAATGCATGCAAACGTATAACTTCAAAATCATTCATGTAAATTCGCTCAAGATGACTGAACCATCTTTACTAAAGTATTTTATAAGAGTATACTAATAACATAAAAAATAAACAAAGCTTTTTTATTTTAATATAATGAGTTCTGAAACATTTTTGACTATACTAATTACCAGTGTTTTTATCTATGTTATTTTTTCTATTAAGCTATCACTGAATTTTTATCTATACTTTTTCATAAATTATTGTTGATTTTTTGTATTTGCGATTTTCTTTCTTTAACAATCATTGATTTTTGATTCAATTTGACATTCTTGTTCCTAAATGATTTTTGCTGTTCCTTCTATTAAACTACCAAATATATTTTTTCATTACATTCCTTTTTTAAAATTACTACTATTAATTTCTTAACTCTCTCATTCTATCTCTTAAATTCTCATTATAGCATGTGCCCAACGTGGGGTGCCAATATAGCATGCAGGTTAAAGTTGGTTATGTTTGCAGTCAATAAAACACATAAAATGCACTTTATAACTTAATAACGTTTATTAACACTACTTTAGATGCTACACAAATAAGATATTATTAAATTTAAATAAACAAATACAGATAATGTGATTTTAATGTGTAATGAATAACAAAGAACTCGTGTTGGTTACAAAGCGTTCTTTCTCATATATCGTCAACGACTCTCTCTCTCGACTCCCTTCCTCACCGCTAGCATGCTTGCATTTTTAGCGTACTGGGGTTCTCAAACTTTGCTACATCCTCCCCCTCTAGTCGCGAGAAGGTGGCCTCACCGAGTGACTAGGATGAGTTTTCTTCGGACGCCCTCTATTTCGTTTTTTGTAGATGGGTGTTGATTCAGCATCGCTAGAACCTATAAATGGGGTCAATTCAGATACATGATGCTTACCTAGTCCAATTTCCGGATTGTTGACATCAGCAATTTCATAGGTAGTAGGCGACACTTCTTTCTTGATTCGACCTAATGTTCTTTCAATTCCGTCATGGCAAGCAGTAGGCGAGTCATGATACTCTCTGAGAATTTCAGGTATTTCATCTTTGGGTTTTAGTTTCGCAGAAAGACCTTGGACCGCATTACTTAACAGGTGAGTCTTCACTAGGACTTTATCACCTTTTTTGTACAGGGGAGCTGGTCGGCGATTTTCGTCTGCTTGACCAAGTATAGGAGCACTTGTAAGAGCAATTTTCAAACTATCGTATGATTCTTGCTGTGACTCTTCCCATTTCCAAGTAGCATTTTTCTTTGTGAGATCAGTCAATGGTTTGGCTATTTTAGAGAAACCATCTATAAATTTTCTGTACCAAGAGCAGGTTTGTAGGAAGGTCTTCAAATGTTTGATATTTGTTGGTATCGGCATATCTCGAATTGAAGCTACTTTTTTAGAATTGATTTGCAACCCTGAACGCGTTAGTACGTGTCCCAAATATTCAACTTCTGGTCGTACAAATACACATTTCTTTCGATTTGCCTTCAATTTAAATTGCTTGAGCCGATCAAATACTTTCTGTAGATCACATAAATGATCTTCAAATGTTTCTGAGATTATTATCAAATCGTCAAGATAAGCCAAAATAGTGACGTCTAATCCAGTTCTAAACCGGTCTATCATCCGTTGGAAGGTTGCTGGAGCATTCTTGAGTCCGAAGGGCATTCTATTATATCGGAAAGTTCCGAACGGCGTGGTAAACGTAGTCTTATCTCGGTCGTCGGGATGAAGATTGATTTGATGGTAGCCTGCGCGTAAATCTATCGTTGTCATAAAATTACTTTGTTTCGCAGCGTGAAGCAATTCGTCAATCCGTGGCATTGGATACGAATCCGTGATTGTGATTTCGTTCAACCGTCTATAGTCAATGCATAACCTATATGATCCCTCCTTTTTTGGTACTAAAACCACTGGAGCAGCCCAGGCAGATTCACATTCTTCTATTATCCCGTTATCAAGAAGTTCATTGATCTCTTTCTGAAGGTATTCCTTTTTTGGTTTTGCCATTCTGAACGGTGGTACGGAGATTGGTGACTGACCATCCTTGATATTTATTCGATGTTCGGCAAAAGGAGTTGGCTCTCCCCCTTGTGTGAAAATGCTCATGTTATTCGTAAGTAGAACATTAACACGTTCTCGTTGTTCTAATATAAGATCTTCTCCTTCATTTCCCCGCAGTTTTATATCTTCATATAAATTTCTTTGGCATTCAACTTGATTTATTTCTGATACAGCCGGTGAAAATGAGTATTTTCTTTCTGGTTCCTTTCTAAAATACCATTCTCCTTTAGCGGTATCAAGTACTATTTCAGCTTGTGTTAAGAAGTCCATACCTAACAGAGTTCTGTTATCGTGTGGCGTTGGAAGAGATAACAATTTTGTTGGTACTATTTTCCCATTTAAGTCCACATTCACTTCTATGCATGGAAGCTTTAACTGTTGCTCATTCCCATCTGCAAGAGTAACTTTCACATCTTCGATTTCAATTGGGTGTGAATGTTTAATATTTTCGAAAAGTTTCTTGCCAGCAATACTTCTTGTTGCACCAGTATCAGCCAGAACTATGCCTTGAAGACCATCAATTTTGACTGATAGATTTGGTCTATGAAATTGAGTTCCAATTTGTGCTTCATAGAAAGTTATGTTTCCAATGTTTGCTTCTACTTCACTCTTCTTAGTTTTGTTGCAATTTGAGCATTCTGTACGTATCACTCCGGGTGCTTTACAACCGTAACAATAAATGTTTGGGTTTGGTTTTGATACGGTTCGTTCTGGGGTGACCGTTTCTTTCTTCTTTTTATTATCAGATTTTTCTTTATTTCGACACTCGGAGATTAGGTGACCATATAGTTTACAATATGAGCATCTTATACGCTGAGTGTGTTTATCCGTATGTTTCTCTTCAGTTTTAGTTACTTCTTTCGTAGAGATTTCTATATCCCGAACTCGTTGAATCAATTTATGGAAAGTGTCAAATTCGTTTCTCGTTACTCGCTGGCGAATATTTTTATGCAACTGACCATACAGCATATCTAATTGAACACGTTCTTCCAAACTATATGGCAATTGTGCTATCAACGCGCGTACGTGACAAATAAATAATTCGGTCGATTCGTTTCCGTTTTGTTCACGAGAAAAAATTTCTTTGTACACTAAGTGTGCCGGTAACTTTTTGGAATACACTTCTCGTAATGTTTTAACAGCATCATCCCAAGAAGAAATTGTTTGTTTAATACCCTTCCACCATGTGGCCGCGTAACCCTCAAGTAACATTGGTAAACCTTTATATGCGTTCTCATCGGTTATGTTTAAACACTCTTTATAAATTATTATTGCATCCAGGAAAGCGTCAACATCTGACGATGCACCTCCATCAAATCTAGACGTACATTTCGCAAAACTTCCGGAATTTTGAATAATCGGCACCGGACTATCGGTAGCATTATTTCTAAGATGTTCAACATTTGCACTTAAAGAACCCGTAACACGCGTGAGAAGTTGCTCGAATTGTTCATTTGTGAGAGTGATTGATTCTTGTTTTTTTGACATTTTGTTTAACTTTGTGTTAATTATTTTTATTTAAAAAAAAATAATCAAAAAATATAAAAATATACTCGAAAAAAGTTTGAGCGTCACTGGAATTATTCTGTACAACAGCGCACGAGACCACACACGACGACGAATGACGCGGTATTTATGCACTGAAGTTAAAATATGTCCATGCAACGGTTCATATAATTTTACCGGACACAACGAATGTCTCAATAAATATATTTGTGTATATTTACCTTGTGTATTGGACACAAACAAATGTCTCAATAGATATATTTGTATGTATTGGACACAAAAAATGTCTCAATAATTGATTGATTTACACTTGCACCAAACAGTACTTATTCATTACTCATATTAACACACTTGAATTACAATAAACAGTTTTTAGTTGTATTTAATCGACACGGGTATTTCGTAGAACACCAGAAAATGTCTAATTAAAATTACACAAACTATTTAAACACTGGTTTCGGCCGCTAAGCTGGGACGCCAATATAGCATGTGCCCAACGTGGGGTGCCAATATAGCATGCAGGTTAAAGTTGGTTATGTTTGCAGTCAATAAAACACATAAAATGCACTTTATAACTTAATAACGTTTATTAACACTACTTTAGATGCTACACAAATAAGATATTATTAAATTTAAATAAACAAATACAGATAATGTGATTTTAATGTGTAATGAATAACAAAGAACTCGTGTTGGTTACAAAGCGTTCTTTCTCATATATCGTCAACGACTCTCTCTCTCGACTCCCTTCCTCACCGCTAGCATGCTTGCATTTTTAGCGTACTGGGGTTCTCAAACTTTGCTACATCATTAATTATTATCCATATCGTTTCTTTTCTTAAATTATCGATTTTTTGTTGTTTTTTTCATTTACTTATTAATAATTTGAATTTAAACAAATAAAGAAAAAGCACAATTAAAATTAATTAGTTTTGCTAACATTAGAATATTTTCTGTTTTTGCATTTCATATTGCAGTATATTATATTTTAAATAGTTTCGAGAATTGATTCCTCACCATCGCCTCTGTTTAAATACATGTGGGAAGCTCAGATTGTAACTAAATAAGAAACACTCTTAGAATGTACGAAACAATTTACGTGTGTGAATCAAATATATGAGTGCAATAAAGATAGATAAAAGGGGAGACAAGAAAGAATAATGAATTGTTAGCAATTGGCGATTGACGAACGGAACGTGATGGTCATCGGAGGAAACAAGATGAATTTCAATGCGATGCAAGTGCAAGAAGAAGTGTGTCAGCGCAATGAAGTTGCGTTAAGAATAAATGAAGATACATGTTAAAGACTATTCGCGAAATAGTTATTCTCAGAATAAATCGTGGAAATATTTTAATGTTACAGAAGTGCGGAACTATAAAATTTATTATTTTTGTTACTTTTGTTTTTTCATTTCTCGGATTTTATTGTGAGAAAATTGATAAGATTTATATTGACAGCTTATTAGTTATCATTATTTATTCTATTGTAGCTTGCAGTTCAAGTCATGCGTTAAAATTTTTAATTTAAGAAAAAAAAATTTCCTAACTGAAAACGTCAAGCGAACACGAAAAGATTTTCAAATATTTTTTTACAAACTTTATGTTTCTTTATGCTAATATTGCATATTTCCATAAAACCATCCCATAAAAGTACTTTTAGCAAAACTAAATTCATAAATAAAATTAAACATTAAATACATAACTGTAAAATGATAAAATACGAACCTGTTGAGAGTATAAAAGCACTTCCTAGAATAAAACCTAGCTTGATTATTTTACTTGTCAACTGATCATTCTTTAAAGAAATTGAAACAATTTGCTGCATTTTCTGAGAAGAAATATATATATTATACATACATACATACACAGTCACGCCATGTACCCAAAAGGGTGTGACACTCTTTTCATCATTCCGAAATCAGTCGCCTCCAAACATTCCTATCCAAACAAGCAACTTTCGCTTCATCCACATTCATTATTCCTCTCATACATGGTCTTTTATTCCTACTACTTGAAAACTTTTGTTCACGCAAAACACTCTCAATCATACCACTCCAACTACTCATCAAACGTCCACGCAAACGTATACCATTAAAATCATTCAAATAAATCTTTTTAACCAAACATCCATTAGACATTCGCTCTACATGTCCGAACCATCTTAACTGACTAACATCAACTTTTGCTACAACATTTTTTTTCAATTTCACACTCATCATACACTAATCTATTTCGTACCCGATCTCTTTTATTTACACCACATACCCCACATAAAAATCTCATTTCCACAGCAGTCATTTTCCGTTTATGCTTTTGCAACCAAACCCAACATTCACTACCATACATCAACGTAGGCACCAAAACTGCATTGTTAAATTTATAAAAGTTAATCTGCAATGTCAAAAATATAATTCAAAATTGACTAATGCAATAATAAAAAGTAATTATAAGTATACACAAAAATAATTAAAATAAAGTTAGTTATGTTTTTAGTTTACTATAAAGCAAAAATAACATTTCAATAATAAAAAATGAAAATTTAAAAAAGTATTTTATAGTAAAAACATTAAAACTAAAAAAAATATTTTTTAATAATTATTATATTTATTAACTATACTACATTTACATTAAGAATGAAGTAAGTTGGTGCTGCAATCTTCATAAGTATCACAAAGTAATAATAATAACTGAATTAAAAATCTAAAAAAATTTAATATTAATAGTTGATTTGTCAAAATTATAATTTTAGCCAATCACAAACTGAGAAATATTATCCTATTCTTCATAATGCTTCATTCTTAACACATTCACTGCCCGCTCCAAAAGCGTGCAATGCCTCAGGCGCCACTCGTGTTTTTTTTAAAAACAAAACATAATATGAGTAAATTGGGATTTGAAACTGATTCTACTACAGATTTTTATACATTTTTTCGCAAAAACACGCCAGGCGCGCGTTGTGGGCACATGCCCAATAAAAAGTATTACGTAAATAAAAAATAATAGCTTAAACATTCTTTAGACACATTGTATATAAATAAGTACTCTGATTTTTGAAACACATTGTATTCATATTATATATATATATATATATATATAAAGAGAGAGAGAAAGAGAAAAAATACATTACTTGTATTTATACTATAATAAGTGTAAATATATCGCATTTAAAAATTTAATATATATGAATAAACTTAGATAGCTATGAAAAAAATTAATCTCACTGCCATATTGAAAATAATTATGTCAAATTAATATATCGAAAATGATGATAATTCCTTTTTTAGAGAAATTCCCCAATAAAATCTCATCGCGCATCGTTTAGACGGTGCATTTAGCTATAATTTGATATGCAACAGCATAAGATTTGGGCATTTTTACCGCAAGAAATCGCAAATGAATTTGAAACAGCGATAGCTCCGTTTAGAATTCAAATGGAACAAGAACGCGATTAGCGCGGTGTGGGCACCATTCCGTCGTACATGTGAACGCGCCAGGCGCGTTGCGGGCAGTGAATGTGTTAAACTGACTAAACTATAGTAAAAATAACTTTATAGTAAAAACAACTAAAGAACAAGTATGAGAGATATTATAATTACAAACAAAATAAATGTTGCTTATCTAGACAGAAATGTTTAGCGGAACCTTATTTCTGATTGAATGAAAAAGTTTGTATCTAATAAAAAAAATTAAACATACTATTTCTATGAAAAAAAAAAAACATACATTCTTAAAATTATAAATAAAAGTTACAAAATTTAATAAATTTTAAGAGCACTATAAGATAAATTTATCATTAGTTAACCTCCACAGTTTAGGTTTTATATAATTTTTAAATTATATCAATTAATAAAAAAAAGACGATACTTCCTAATCATAATTTTTACTTTCTCAATAGTTTAATCAAAATATTTGTCCAACAAAAAAACTAATAATTTATTATTGGTAATTTATTACGTCAAAGATTCTAGAATTCGATGATGATTATAAATTGAATGACTAATTTTCACTAATTAATTATGTTTATAGAATTCGGACTTTATTTAATATAAATCCCAATATCTGATTTCAACTGTTTGTTTGTAAACAAAAAAATTGATATACAGGTGAGATCATCAATAGAATTTTTCAAGAATATTTATGGGAACTGTTAAATATATTTTTAGGTACTTAATTTAGTTCCGTCATAGAAAAATATTAAAAATAAATATTGGTGATGTAATTTTAATATAATAAAGAAAACTGTAAAAATGATTAATGTTATTATATCACATCATTTTGCTATTGTTTCTTGAAATATTATTTATTTTTAATTATCAACGACTTCTAAATAAACTATAACATCAATAAATAATTTTCAAAATAAAATTATCTTAATTCCTCGTAATGTACATATTACAAATTTTTAATATTACATTAACTAATTATTTATGTACATATATTTTTGCACATTACTTTATTAATTTAAATATTATTGCTACAACCGGTTTTAGTTTAGAACAATATTTTATGTAATTATTAGTCAATTATAAGTAATTTTTTTTTTTAATAATCATATTTTACTATAACTATGTACATGTTATGTTAGTTGGCTTTTCAATGAATAAAATTAATAATTTTTTACAGCTTTTAAGCTACTAACAATATACTCATAACCAATTTTAAACTTACAATCACAGTCAGTTAAGTATCTAAAAAAATTAAACAAATCAAGTATGTTTAAAATAAATAAATGATGTAATTTTATTACAATACCAATAATGATGAGCAAACATTGTAAATTATTGAAAAAAAAAAACATATTTAAGCTGATAATGAATTAATATCTGCGTCATAAATAGATACACCGTTATTATTCATTAGAAATTATCATTTTCAATTTTAAAAAATGCATTTCCGTATTGAAGTATTTTTAGGAAAAACAACACAAATTATTTATTTAAATTTATTTACTAAGATATTGTGGTTAGAGAATAAACTATGTAGTGGTTGTGAATAATTCTATTTAAATAATAGCGTTAAATGAGGAAGATATTTTAACGAGAAGTGTTTGTAATTATATTTAAGTTTAACATTTAAATTATAAATGTAAAATTAGTTATTACAAAACCATAAATGCTAATAAAATGTTTCATTTTATGCAATTTTAATATTGTTAAACTCATGAACTTTGTATTACAAAAAACCATAAAATATAAAATTCATTATAATATATCGTATAGATATTACAAGAGGGCAAATAATCCAATTTTTTTTATAGAATTTCAAATAAATTTGGGTATCTAACTCCATTTAATCTAAAATCAAGCTACACCAACAATTAGCTTAATATCATATATAATTTTAAAATGAATATTATTATTATTATATTACCAACCTAAACATTATTGATAATAACAAATTGAAATATGATCTTACTGTGACGAAAAGTTAATCAAATAAAATAATTTCCCTTAAATCACAAACAATAATTTAAAAAAGCTATCAGCTATCAGTTGCAAAAGATAAAGCTAAAGTCCTTATCAGTAATCTAGGATTACATAAATACTCAACGTACCCAGTGGATCAACTCGTAAGATATAAATGGTAAATTGGTGAAAAATCACCCCCCCCCCCCATTAAGTACACTTTAAACTGCGTTATGGCACAGCCTGTCTTGGCATTAAGTCACCTTGATTATAACAATGAAATAAATATTTATATACATAAATAAAATAATTAAAAAATATTCTGACACTTGCAAAATTCCGATGCAATCTTGGTAATTACTTCATTTTTTGAAAAACAAATTGATTTAATAAATTGTCAATATTTGGATTGTGTAACAGATTTAATTAAACAGGCAAAAAATTTTTAAACGTTTCAAAATTTCGCAAACTTATATTTTAATTTTTTTAAACACTAAGAAAATATTTCTGTAATGTGTTTTTAAAATTATCTATATACTTTTTAAACTATGTCTCGATTGACCACATTGTGACACTGACATTTTATACTATGTTTTCTGAAATAAATGATTATGAATTTTATTACAAATTGTATTTAACGACATATGATAAATTTGGCAGATGTCAACATATTTTATTCTATTTACGGTTTTAAAATAATTTCCTATATCGTGGTATATATTTTTTAATATTTTGATTTTAAATATTATTTTATTACGCATTGTCACTTCATTTAAAATTAATATAAGTAATGTATTTTATGTTTTTAATTACATAAGGCGTATTATATTAAGTTATAGTATTTTGTTTTTGCTCAAATCGCCATTAATTTATTTTGATGAATTAATTAAATCATTAGTAGTAATTTTGTTTTTAAAATAAAAAAAAATGCATTGACTTTGACGGGGTTTGAATCTGGGACCTTTTGTTTTCGTGGCAAACGACAAGATAATGAATTTTCTATATTTTGACTGGTCATGATAAACTCAAAAATTTAATATTAAATAAGTAATATATATATATATATATATATAAAATATTTGTATTATATTTTACAAACTAAGTAACTCTCTCATAAAACAATAAATAAACTTGAATAACTATAAGAAAATTAAAAAAATTATATAGTTTTAAGTTTAAGTTCTGTATTAATATTTATTAATAATAGACGTTTCGACGAACTCAATGTTCGTCTTCATTAGAAAAACTGATATAAATGACATTTACAGTATAGAACAGAACACAGAAACAAGTTACTAGGTAACAAATAAGTAACTAGATCATAAAAATTTTATCACTGGAAGCCATATTTTATTTAAATCAGTACCTTCACAGTGATTGATGTTATCTTTCTTTTTACAAATTTCTCTTGCTTCTCTTATCAATCTGCTGTTAATATTGATTGGTCTTGCAATTATTACAGTACCTTCAAAAATAAGTGCGATATCGCCACTCTATAGGGTAAGGTAGGAAAATTCGTTAGCCGAATGTTAGTACATTAGCCGAGACAAAAAACCTTTTTAAAAAAACATTTGTTAGTCCAGGTATGACTCTATATATAAGTGTTTATTAAATCTTTCAATTTGTAGTAACATATTTACTAAATTCCGATCAACGTAAATAGCAAAATACTTAGTACACAATCTATAGATTTTCAAAAACAAGTGTTTTTCAAAATAAAGACATTACCAATAATCACGTGCAAATGCGCTAAGTATCAATAAATTGTATTCATCATTTAAGTAATTTTCATAAATCTCGCAACGAAAAACAATAGAAAACTCAATAGCTTAATAAATATTGCCACCAAGGACTTGATTATATCAACGTTAGATCAGACGCGAAACCCAGCCGATAACAAAATACATAGAAACAAAACGATACAGGTGATTTGATAGGAAATTATTGGCGCAAATACGAATACACAAAAAAAGACGACTCGAAAAGAATAATTATCGCTTGAGAACGACCTTGTGGCGCCTTTATGATTCAATTACTGCGCATTTTTGTCTCGAGTTTTTGTGTACAACCCATAATGTTTTATATACGATTTTCTTTTAAGTTCTGCAATCGTGACTTGAAGAAGATACCGCGATGACGTACGTATTTATACTTATAAAATTTTAATTAGCCACAATAATACGGCAGGTAAGACATTGAAGTTAAGGTTTTTCATCGATCCATAATGTAATTATCGCTATGTAGCAAAAATTATTTGACTAGTAGAGATGGCCCGAAAATATGCGGTGATATCATATCAGCAAAAAATTTCTATTACGTATCTGAAAATTTTCTCAATATAAAAAATATATTATAAATTTGGTAACCCTGGATTCTTAGAATTGTTAATCATTTAATTTAAAGGAAAGCTAATTAGAAAATAATTTCTATTATTACGTCTTCTAAGCGGATTTAAAGTTTAGTAAAGAGTAAAAACTACATTTATTATATTCATTTTCAATTTATCATTCTTAAATTAATAAATATTATTAAAAATATATTTCAAATTATAAAAACTAAAAATAGCTAATATGCTAAATATTACCTATAAATATTAACAAATCAATTTGATTATATATAAATATTTGTCAACATTTTTAATAAATATTATAGCCAATTAATATAATAATTAACAAATTTAATAAATTTGGAAAAATCTGGCCCCGCCGGGATTCAAACCAAAGACCTCTTGTTTTTGCTGCAAACGTCCTACCTATTGGACTACGAGTCCACGACGAAACAAACACAGTTTTTCAATTATATTATTAGTTGTATTATAGTAATATATAACAGTAATAGATATTAAAGCAATTTTTCTACTATGACACTATAAGTTTTTAAGAAATATTTTAATATCCACTTAACCGCAGTGAATTAATATATAATTATAAAATTTAATAAATTTGAAAAAATGTATTGCATCACCGGGATTTGATCCCGAGACTTCTTGCTTTTGCTGCAAACGTCCTACCAACTGGACCACAAGTCCACAAAAAAAACAAAAACAATATAATTGGAAAAATGTGTTTGTTTCATAGCATTCAGAGAAATATTTTCTTACATGTTATTTGAACACGTTTTTATTAATTCGCTTTCTTATCTATCTCTTCGTTTGTTTGTTTGTTTGTTCGATACAAATTTTGCAATCGATTTTAAATTAACTTCTCGTTGACCTAGAGACTTGAAACTTTAAACATAGCTCAGAACTAGATGACAATGAAATATTAACTAATTATTTAATTAATTAACTGATTAATTAATAATATTAGAAATATTAATTTTTAGCTTGTGCATATTCACAAATTCCGTACATTTGTGTATTTTCTATTACTTTTTTTTAATACAGAAACTACAAAAAACAACTACAAATAATACAGAACACACACAAGACTAAAGAACAGAAAATAATTATTAAAATAAAAAAAAATGAATATACCACGTTTTTAAAACGGACTAAAATATATAAAATAATTTCTCCTAGCCTCATATAGATTTATAACCCCATACAAATTCCTAATCCCATAGAAATTGTCCTGAAAATTTGCGATTGTGAATTTTTAATAGCTATGACAATACTTGTAAGATTTAAAACAAAAAAGTGCAACGACAGCTACTCCCAACGCTACTTACTATTATCTATTGCATGAGCCTCACGTTTTTTGTTTTAAATCTTACAAGTATTGTCATATAGCTATTAAAAATTCACAATCTTTCAGGACAATCTGTATGGGGTTATAAATCGGTATGAGGTTATAAATCTGTATGAGACTAGGAGAAATTATTTTATACTATTTAGTCCGTTTTAAAAATGTGATATATTATTTTCTTTTTATTTAAATAATTTTTATATTTTTATCATAATAATTTATTTAATGTTCTGTAATAACCAGATTGTAAATGTATCGTGTAGTAAAACAAAAATAAAGTTTTAAGTATAAATATTTTGATAAAATACGCACAAAATTCAGTAGCTAATAACAAAATATAAGAATAGTAAACTTGTTATTCAGTTTGACATCATATTTGAATTTATTCAAATCTTTATAAAAAATTGTGATTATTAATATTATATTCATACTAAATTTAGATGATGAGAAAATTCAATATATTTTTATAATAATTTTGTTTATTCTCCTAATGCATTTTAATAATAAATTATATTACTAATTTTTATAAATAATTTTTTCTACAATAATTTACTGATTTGTTACAATACTTGTATCATTTCTATATATAACATTTCATTATTTTCATTAAAATAATAAATTACTAATATTAATAAATCAAATAGTTTTCTATAAATTGGTTATATGCAGTACATAAATTATACAAATGATGCAAAATTTATTAAAAAAAAGTAAAAACAAATTTGTCATTTTGTACAAAAAATATATGTAAAATTAATAAATCATTTTTTTCTCTAAAATTTATCCAATTATTCGCAATAAATAATTAAAAAATATGTGAAAATTTAAATTCAATACAAAATATATTTGATTTAATTAGTAAAAACATAAGAAAATATACGTCATAAAATTATTAAAAAATTATCACGCATATATTACGAACTAGACAACATATTAGATGATTTAATAGCAATTATTTGTAAATATTTAAAAAATAAAAAATATGAAAAATTAAATACTATAAGTTACCTTGGCAAAAATAAACAAGGATTTACTGTACGTTATTGAAAATTTGTATATAAATAAGATAATTTTTGCACGAACACTTCTTAGTTTGAAAGTACGAAAGATAAAACAAATCATGTATTATATTTTGTCTGATTATCTATGAAACATGATGTTTTCGAAATTAATTATTTATAATTAAAGATTCACGTTTTTGTAAAAATTCTACGACAACAATTCTAATAAAATTTATGAACATTAACTACTGATGGTTAAATGACATCATTTTTGTTTGTTTATTCTTGCATTATCTCATACAAAATTTGAGCACTTGATTTTTTCTTGTTTAATTAAGTTTGCATTTAAATTTGTTTGTTTTTAGGCAAAAAGCAGTATTTTATTTTTTAAAAAAAGACTAGTGCTTATATAAAAATAAAAATTTGTTCATGTTAATTTACAGAGTACACATCATAAAATAATTAAAAATCATATTTATGGTAAAGTAATAAACGTATTTAATTAAGTATTCATACATTCTCATATAATTTTAAAAATATCATCAAAATCTTTTATACAAGAAGCATTTGTTTAATTTATTTTATTTGTTACTTGTTTTGCTCACAATTGATCTAAATTATTAACTAACATATACATATTTAGATATAAATAAAGTTATTTCTATTTTTGAGTGGTCCGGAACCCACTATAAGCTGTAGGTCCTTTGCTTGGTTGTATGCTAATGACCCGCACTATTTACAACATAAGTAATAATTGTTAAGAAACTATATTCCGTTTAGGAATTACGGGAAATGATTATTATTATATATTTTTATAAATTGGTATAAAAAAAATATTATGTACTTTTAATAAAATGCTTATTTTTTTATTTTAGTTAATTTGACAACTTTAATGAAATTGAAAAGTAGTGTAAGTAAAGTTAAACGTTTTTTTTTTTAATGTTCAATAAATAAACAACGAACGTGACAAGTTGTGGAGATATAGGGTTCTTATCTTAGCTATCTCTAACACTAGATTGTTAGAACAAAAAACTAGAGTCATATTGGCCTGTAAAGCGATCCAAAATTACATTCTTTGCAGCAAGTATATTTTATTTCCTTTTATAGATATATATTGAAATTGAGATCAAACAATAAACTGAGCTTATGTGGCCACCGTAAAGTTTAACATTACAAAGTTATTTCCAGGGGTATGAAGTAAAAGTAAGAGTCGCAAAGTCGAGGAGTCGAGGAGTCAAAGATTCCCTTTTCCATAAAGCAAAAAAATTAACAAATTATTATATAAAATAAATATGATTATTTTGCATGTAACACTTTTGTTACAGTAAAAATCAATTTAATATTAAATTTAAGTTGTTCTAAATTTAAAAATTATGAATATTAAATATTAATGCTATACAGAATGCATACCTACATATATGTAACAGAAGTACATTATTGTAAATATGTTTTTTGCTAAATAAAATCATCACATTTCAATATTAAAAGAAATTAGTAACATTATTTTTGTTTATGTACAAAAACCCTGATCGAACTAAAAGTTGCAGTCAGAGTTGGAGTCAAAGTTGTAGTTGGAGTCGAAGTTGAATGAAAAAAAAAAAAACTCGGGCTCTACACTCCTAATTATTTTTGTTGGGAAATGTAGGAATGCTTATTTGTGTTTGCGTGGTATTGATTTAGTTTCACGTATGTGTTCAGAATTCAAGATTATACAAATAAAATTAATTTTGTAGTCAATGCTTTGCAAATAAAATTTAGCAAGCTAGACACAACGTAAAAATAAACCGAATATCCGTCGGCGTACGTTATTAATTAAGCCCATTTCAAAAACAAAACAAAAAATCATTAATCTTTTCTTTTAAAAGCCAAAAGAAACTCAGCCTTGTTTCCATTAAAGCTAACAAGAGAGAAAGAAGAAGAAGAAGAAACAAGTCTGCTGCTTACACTTGTATCACAAGAAAACAAATGATACAGTTTTCGGCACGGATAAACTGCCGTCAAAAAGCCATCCCGCGCACGCGGTTTGGCTAGAATTTCAGCACGGCCAGGCGAGCTCGACAGACGGGCAAAAGAACAGAAGAGAGAATATATGTGTGTGTGTGTGTATGTTCGGAGGCCGGGACAAAGTTCTAAGAAATGACCGGATGTGGACACCAGGCACAAGAGAACAAGCAAATCTCTCTACACGGTTGCGCGCTCCGTCGATAAGTTCGTTGACTGTTTTCTGTTCTTCTCTTCTGTTGCCTAGCTGCACATACACACATACACATACACACCAACTAACTGACTTACCGGCGGAGCAGTTACTTTACTTTACTTATGAAACAAGTGCATAACATAAGCAGCATTGGTTAGAAAAGAAAAGAAATTGAAAATGGAACATTTTGTTACCTCCTCTTACGTGTTATTCTAAATAAGTATTGCAACAAATACGTAACTTCATATTAGCGGGAAATTGTTAAAATAATGTCAGAATTTTTTTATTACTTATTATAATTATAACAATCTTTTACGGCTAATATTTAATCAGTTAAGCTACGTAATTATATTAAAAATAAAAAAATAATATATTTTCAAAATAATTAAAAATGTTCACTAAAAATCTAGTTATTTTAGATCAGGTTTATACAACATTATCTTATTCTTAGTCCTGGTCCTAATCATAGTCATAAGTCCTAGCTTATTCCTAAACATATAAATGTTTAAGCAAACAATTTGTTATAAGTTTTAATATTTAACAGCTGTTAACATTAAATCCACAAAAAGCAATCGTATCACACATTTCTCTAGCACAATTAATTTTTTTTAACTCTTTAGTTATGTATTATTTAAAAAATATCACATACTTTACTTATTTTAGCAATACATAACGTCATGTTGCAAACTAATGAGCTGTCATATCTACGATGCCTGTTGCGTTTGCACAGAGCGTTTTTGATCTTAGTCCTGATATTACATACATATACAATCACGCCATGTATCCCACCCTTTTGGATACATGGCACAAACTCTTTCTATTATCCCGAAATCAGCCTCCTCCAAACATCCCTATTCAAACAAGCAACTTTAGCTTCATCCATATTCATAATTCCTCTCATACATGTTCTTCTATTCCTATTACTGGAAAACTTCCGCTCGCGCAAAACACTCTCAATCATATCACTCCAACTACTCATCGGAAATCCCCGCAAACGTATAGCTTCAAAATCATTCATATAATTCCTTTTAACCAAACGTTCATCCGAGCCATCTTAACTTAACCAACTTTTGCTACAAATTTTTTTTTTCAATTTCACACTCATGATACACTAATTTATTTCGTACTCGATTCCTCCTAGTTACACCACATACCCCACGTAAAAATCTCACTTCCACAGCAGTCATTTTTCTTTTATGCTTTTGCAGACAAACTCAACAGTCACTACCATACATCAACGTAGGCACCAAAACAGCATTGTATATACTCAAACGGGCTTCTTTAGTAACATTTACTTTCCTAGCAAAAGTACCCAAAGCATCCAAAACTTTACAACTAGCATTAATTCTTCTTTCAGTTTCAATATCAAAACGATCATCTTAAGATAATAAACTATCCAAATATTCAAATTCATCTACCTTCAAAGTTGAAATTGGAAAACTTTTAAGGTCTATTTCTTATGACATAAGACTAGGACGGCATCGTGAGACGACAAATTTTAATGATCATTAAGCTACATTCACACTGCTATTGTAACAGTAGCAGCATAGCTTCCACTGGATCTCCATTCTACTGCTACTGCTAAAACCGCAGTCTGAATGTAGCTTAATAATTATTAAAATTTACTGTGTATGTCAGACATAAGACTAAGACAGTATAATGTATTTTAATATTGTCAACTACGACTAGAATTAAGCCTAAGACTTACATAATCAATTCTTGTAATAGTGTAATATAAGATTATAATGTTCAAGGAACTGATCATATAATTTTTAACAAGTTTTACTTGTATGCATCATTTATGATATATTAACCATTAGCCAAACAAGAAACCTACAGCTTATAGTGAGTTCCAAACCACTCAGACACAGCTAACAACAATCATGTGGTTCTTTAATAGTAAAAATAATAACCCGTATTCCCACCTCATTTTTTTTGTAAAAAAATACTTTATTTATTTCAAAATAAATTTTCCTTTCTTTAATTAAATCTAATATTTTTCATGGTTTTTGTTATATATCTGATATAAAATCTAAATAAATTATTTAATAAGCAACTTTAAACAAATGTCAAAAATGCTTATAAAAATGAGATAAGCCATTAATTTTATTTAAATTTTGATATAAGCGCGATACAATATTATATATTTAATAATAATAATATAAATTATGTAAAAACAAATATTTATAATTACCAAAATTTTGGTAAATTCTCATCAAAATATTTAACAATTTACGTAAATAATAAAATCCGTAATTAAGAAAAATTATAACTTATAACTGTCAAGTTAATTTTGCGTGAACTAAAATAACAAACATTAAAATTAGCAATGTGATTTTATACATAATACTTCGTACTAGTATTCAATGATGTGAATTTTCGCATTGAAAAGAAAAAATACGTCCCACTTTGTTGAAAGTTAATGTAGTTATGGTTACCATACATTCAACTGAAGAAGCTTCTAAATATCATGGTAACATTATGTCATCAGTGTTTGTCTAATTACACATGACATAAGAAATAATCTTTAATTTATTGTTTTGTCTAAGATTTTTTCTTAAATTCTGCGTTTACATATGACATATTAATCATTTTGCATATTTCTGTTTTTTTTTTTTCAAATATTAATCTTCAATAAAATATTATTATGTGCATATAATTTGTTATAGTTACTGCTTAGTTAATTATTATTATTATTATTCTAAAGAAAATAAGTGTTTAATATTTTTAATAAGAATGCATGAGTTAAGATTATAAAACAGCCTTGATATTTGGATGTGCATAGATAAATAGATAAATAAATTTAATTTAATAAAAATTATCAATGTATATATGTATGTACATATAATAAAATTAAATTTATACATAATATTTGTATTTATTTATAATTATAAACTATTTCTTATATAATGTATCGCATAAGTTACTTGCTGATTGATATTAATTATAACTTTTAAAAACTAAATAGAAACATAAAATTTAAGTAAAACGATATCAATTTGTAAAAATTTTATAGATCTACACATCGCGTCTTCAATAAAACCGTAACATAATGTAAAAAATAATTTGTCAGAAACATTAATTTTATTGTAAAAACTTAATAGAATTTATTATTCTAGTATTATTTACAAAAAACATAATCTAGGTTATCTGAAGTTGCATTTATCGGACTACGGATTAATATGCATAGTAAAAAAAATTGAAATTTTAAATATATAAAATGTAAAAAATGTGAAGATTATCAGTTTTTTTTAAAAAAAATTACCACTGTAGTCAAAATACTATATACAACTGTGAAAATATGCTAATGTTAAGTAATTTATAGTAATATGTAATTGTTCACAACAATTTTTATTTTATTTCTCCAAGTTTTTATTAAACATAAATTATCATTAAATATTTACTGCATAAAACTATCACTAACTTCTAATAATAGATTTAATATTAAACAATTTTCAACCTTAATATCACGCCTGATTCGTAATTAAAATATTTAAATGTTGAAAATACAAACCTAGCCACTAAGTTCTGATAATAAATTTAATTCCACAAGTTCATAAATAAATAGGGTTTGCTCTTAACATGCCAGATTTTCAGTTAAAATTGTTTATAATTATTGTATATACAGTCGGTGACCGGTTTACGAACATAATGCTTTCCAAAACTATGTTCGTAAACCGAAATGATCGTTAATCGATCATTCTCATAATATTGCCAGATTTTTCTAATATTTTTGTTTTTATTTTAATTTATTTTTTATAAGGGATTCAGAAAAAGTTGTTAACCGAACATATGTTTGTTGTCCGAAAACAAAAATATTCCGTGAAAGTCTTCGTTGTCCAAATTGTTCGCAGTCCGAACTGTTCATTAACTGATCACCCACTGTTTTATATAAAAATTTATTAGCATTTGATATTTGTTAATATTTATTATTTAAAAATAATATATATTATTTAAAAACAAAATTTATGCTAGATTTCTAATTTAAGTTGATTACATCTAATCTATGGTAATTAACAAGGACAATCTCTAAAATTCTAGTACAATTTAAATAAATTTTTTACATATCTTTAAATTTATTTGGAGGCAGAGAGCCATTTAACTGATCTGTGAAAGTTTTCCATAGTTTTGTCTAAGCATCAAATTTGTAACGAGTTTTGTGTTTTAGTATGCGCATGCGCCGAATTTTAACTAGGTTCAAACTAATTTCAGATTTTTCTTTTGTTGTAAAACTGTCTGAATTTTTCAAAAATTGGACACTTCACCGGAATTTGCACACTACTTAAAATTATTTACAATAGAGGGTAAAATAATCATATAAACAAATTTTAATATAAATAAACAGATACGAAATTAATCTTAAACATTTCATAACTTTAAAGTGTAAAAATACGCATATTCTAATTCCAAATCAGAGAAAAATCCACGAATTGTTCCAAAGTTTGTAAACTGTCAGAAACTAGTCAGAGTGTTTGATAGAGCAGCTAATTGTCAGTCAGAATCGCAAATCAATCTCAAACTGGATTACACGAACGCAAATATTAACTATACTCTCAGGGATTCTAGCTTGAACAAAATTTATTTTATAAAAAAAAAAATGTCCTCGATTTAAAACAGTTTTATTCCAAAAACTTCATTGAGTCAAAAAAATATTTTTTGGCATTTAATTACCAATGTTGTAAATTCAATTTATTTTTCATCTTTAAAAATTCGAAACTAATTTTGAACGTACAAATATTGACAAAAATTAAAGCAAGTCATCATAACTTAAATAGATATATCGTAAATCGAAAACCATCTGTATTACAAAAAAATAGTAAGTGTAATAAATTTTGAATGTTTCAATGTTTACATCAATTTAAATCAAATACTACATTACTGCAATTCAAAGTTTTCACAAAACAATAACAATACAAATAATAAAACTTGCAACACACAACCTTATTCCCAAAAACCAACCCATTAATGTTTCCAATTCCGTATTACATAATCTCAAAACAAAAACATCTAATTTCCGGTGCACGAAATAAAAATAAAATAAAGCATGCGAACCCCCCAAATGGGCACATCGCAAAGAGGGTGTGTAAGAAGAGAGTGCACACGGCAGCAGCACTGCTAGAGAGGCTAGTTGGTCTAGCTGGTGGCTTGGGGGCCCGCGAGATGAGGTCATTAGCTCGGTGACCCATGAGCAGTGCGGGGTCATGGGCAGCCGCCAGTTGGCGCCGTCGTCGACTAGTTGCATCGCACTCTGCACTACACTGCGCGAGCGCGCGATTCTGCAGCGAAGGTGGCCGCCGGCCGGTGCATAGTGCACCGTGCCCAAACCACTGCACGCGCACGCATTTATGCACTTGGTTGAGATATTGTAATCAGACGGTTTTGATCTATTCTTAAAGCGGGGGTTGTAAAGTTGATTTTTAGAGTACAGTTGATGATACATTTTTTTGATGATGATGATACCAGTTGCATAAATGTTTAACTTAAATAATGAATTAACTAAGACAAATAGATTATCAGTTAACTAATTAATGAGGTTTCCTGGTTAACTCATCAATTAAATTAACAAAGTTAGATAATTAGTTATTTGTAACAATACTCGATATTCAATATAAACATAATCCAAAATCTGTTACCAAAAGCGGCTATGAATACAAGTCATAATTTTGAAAGCTAGTTACTTGTATTTTGTTTGTTTATCATTTATGTAATTTGTATATATTTTTTCTTGATGATGATATAAGTTTAGTATATCGAAGTGTCTAATTTTAATATAAAATTAAACAGAATTTTAACCACAAGCTTTTTTGATTTTAATACAAGTCATTTAATTTGTGAATATCGAAATTGAAAATAATTAAAATTAAATATTAATTGCAAATACTATTTCTATCACCTCACTTCACGCTATCTATTTAATGAAAATTTACTGTAAAAAAACATATCGAATTTATTAATATCCATATTATTATACAAATTTGATATTAAACTTTAAGTTTAAAAAATAATGGGTTTATTGGGTTTACATCTGTAAGACCTATAGTGTTACAGAATGTATTGTTTTTGTCTAGTAAATAAAATTCTTCTGTTGTTAGAAAAAGAAAACACATTCTGTAACACTACATGTCTTACAGATCTCAACTGAATAGACCCATAAGTTTCAAAAAATAAGTTTAATGGATACCGGCCGTAAAAGCATGAAGATTACAAATATGATATGTTTTTGTTAGTATTATCTTCGACTTATTAAAGACATATACTTGACATAAATGATAAAACTGTATTTGTTATTTTAATTAAAATATAAATTAAAAAACTATGTTACATAGACAAAAATTCAACTCAGTAATAACAAAAAACAATAATTACAATAAATTGGATTCTAGGTGAAATCCAACAATTGAGTTTATCAAATTTTTTAATAAATATGTATTCTTATCGAACACAAAATGCTTCAATCTAATCACAATAAAAACGATTCATATTAAATCATAACTTAAACACCACGAATGAGAAAACACATATAACCAAAATTATATTGTTGATAATTTTTTAATATATGCATTTAATTAAAATTTTGAAATAGTATGTATAAAAAATTACATTTTAAAAAACAATAAGTATAATATAATATTTATTTTTAATATTAATTTGTAAAAAATAAATATATTTACTGACATGTAGAGATTGTCATATATATATATATATATATATAATCAGACATAACATTAAAATTTATTATAGAAATATATATATATATATACAAATTAACTTTGTAGTTTTCGCTACATGCTACGAGTATTTTACAGTATTATCATTCTGTAAAAATGTTTTCCTGTGGAATTTACCAAATGGCCCGGCAATTTTAAGCATCTTTATAAAATATTTCACGATGCGAAATTACCGTTCAACACCGCAAGTACTCATAATAATAACTTACTCCGTACATCAACAGATAAAGTAATGTTTTTATGAAAGCATTTTTGCAACAAAAATAACAATTATTTGAAGCCAAAATAGTAGGTTGTCTTTTTATGAAATTATTTTATGAGACTTATTCGTATAATTTATTGTTGAAAATTTTTATATTAATTAGCGAAAATTTTTATAATAAAATAATTATATAATTAAATGCATTTATTTATAAAATTTATTTAAAATTATTAGAAATCATTTTTGTAATAGGAAACATTAACTTTTATGTTTGTTTTTATTAAAAAATATAAAAACAGTGTACAGATTCAAAAGTACATATGTTTTAATATTTTATAAACAAAAACGAAATTATTATAATTTATTTAAACAGACAATAGTAATTTAGTGATTAATATTAATAATTTGAATAAAAATATTGACCCGTATTCATAGCGCCTTTGTAGAGCACTTTTAGTTAAAATTAGTCATAATTTAAATATTAATTTTTGTTTTTAAATCAAATATAAACTATTTTTATAATATTTAACATTTTAAAATATAAATTCTATACCAATAATTCAATAACTAATTTAAAATATACTAACTTTTATCTAAAACTAAGGTGGAGTGGGGTAAGTGCGTAAACGGGGCAAGTGCATTAATTGGCTATATTTATTATAATATGAGATAAATTTCTCTAGCTAGTATGTAGTAATGTACTACAAGTTAATATGTACTATATCTCATAGATAACGCGCAAAAATGAACGTGTTTTTCTTAATTATATCAATCAGTGTAAACAGTCACGTTTGAACTATCAAGCAAGATTGACGGCACCTTAAACAAACAATATTTTCTTAGAATATTCTTATATTTTTTGTTGTTATTTTAGGTAAGTATAAATAATATCGATGTAATTTTACATTAAATAAACAGTTTCATTTGTTTCTTGTTTTAATTTATTGAAAAAACACTAATCTGCTCTTGCCCCGTAAATATTATAACTTGGGGCATGTGCAGACCAACACGGTGGGGTATACGGCTTAATACGGTGTGATATGCTACGCCGTTTTTAACGTGTTAAAATTGGATAACTATAGAACTAAACAATATATTTTAATGCAGTAAAAAGCATTTTATAGCAGGTTTCTTAATAATTCTGCTCCTGTCTCATTGCACATGAAACAAGGTTTCAAAGCATTTTTAACCCCCACTTACGCTCTTGCCCCGTTTTAGGGGCAAGTGCAGAGTAGCTGACATTTTAAACAATTTTCTATCACAATAAAAATTTACAAGGAAAATTAGGGTTCTAGTTAATATTAATTAAATAGTAATGATTGTGTAAAGCGTTCGATATCGACAGTGTTAAGTATTTACATATCAGATTAAAAATACATATGTTTAAAGTCCAACTATGCAAAAACTACTCTGCACTTACCCCACTCCACCTTACTCCAAAAGGAGCTATGAATACACGCCTTATTTCCTATGAATTTAAATAAATAAATAAACGGATATTAACTTGGTGTGATAGTTCGATATCCACTATAAGCTACAGATCGTTGGATTGGTTATAGAAAAATGATCACACAATTTATTATACAAGTAATTTTCTTTTATAAAATAATATAATTTAATATCTCAAATATATGGCGCCATATTTGCTTTATATATGTAAGTTATCATAACTTTAAAAAAATCTATTGTGGTCATCACAGAACCGACCGTCCTCGTATTAAATCAATTTATAAAATAAAAAAAATATATATAACGACAATATTACTGTAGTCATATTATTCACCTCCGAAGCTTAAATATGAAATTTTATAGCAATCCGTTCAATCGAATTTGCTCTACACGTGCCCATAGAACGATATCACACTAAAAACAGTCGTTATTCTTGTTACTATAAGCCAAATTTGTACTTACCTTTACCTGTAAAAATCTCAATATTGCAAATTTCGTATGGTTACAATACGTCCCTTATCATATATGATAAACTGTCTAAATAAAAAATAAAAAATTACATTACTCTACCTGAAGCTGGATTTTATTGATTTTTAAATAATAGCATAATAAGCTCAATAACTAAAAAATCAAAAAATTAGAGTTCATAAAAAGTTTTTGTGCCTACAAAAAATTTTAGATTCACAAAAGTTTTAAAGCTCATTGTCAGTAATAATTTAAAAACATATACATACATACATACATACACAATCACGCCATGTACCCAACAGGATGTGGCACAAACTCTTTTCATCATTCCTTAATCAGTCTCCTCCAAACATTCCTATCCAAACAAGCAACTTTCGCTTCATCCACATTCATAATTCCTCTCATACATGCTCTTTAATTCCTACTACTTGGAAACTTTCGCTCACGCAAAACACTCTCAACTATTTACATATTTTAAAACTCATATAAAATTGTAAACTGAAAAATATTTAAAACTTTCAGAAAATTTAAAGACTTATCAAAGTAGTCGCAAGAGTACCTTCTATCTTACGGTCGATTTTATAATAATACTTTACCTAAAGTCGACTTCAAGTATACAAATAGCATCGATTTTAAATTCTAATGGCATATTTACTATAGTAGTCAATAAAACAATGCTTTTTTGTCAACTTTTTAAATTTCTAATGGCAAAATTATTGTTGTTGCCAATAATGCTTTTTTGTCAGTTTAGATAAAATGTTTATTATAAAACCGGCCGTTAGTCTCACAAATTAAACAGCAGTTAATTGCATTAAAAATACATAAATTGGTCACTACAGTTTATTTTAAGTTACATTAAAAATAGAACTTAATGACACGTAATGCATATTGTAACAATAATATAGTTAAAAAAAATCTAGCAATATTTAATTTATTTTTAAGTTTAAAGTTAAGAATCCTACGTACATGAAAGACAAGTATAAATTGTTATAGTTTTAAAGTTCATTAACCGAATAATTTATTCTAGTAAACTGGTTGTTATAATTGTTTATTTTGTTTACATTCCCGTATAAAGTTTACAAATGTTAATATATAAAATATCACTGAAAAAAAAAATAGTTTCCATTTCATTATAGAATTAATATATTGTTCCTACGTTTGTTAATTATAAATTATGTAAATTATTAAACTGAAATTCAATATCTACTTAATAAATTAAATTTGATAGTTTTATATTTATAATATAGGATATCGCAAATTTAGTAAGCATATTAAACTACTTATAAAAGTATATTAAGAAAAAAAATTTTTTTTTCATGAAACTATAATTAAAAAATAAAGTTCATATTTTTTAATTACAATATAAAGGTGTAGTAAATTATTAATGAATGTTTATATGTATATTCAGGTATTTTTTTGAAAGAGTTACAAATTCTAAGGTTCATACAGCACATCAAAAATTAAGGTAAAAGCTTCAATAAACATGAGTCCAGAAACAAAACCGTTTCCCGTATGTACAGGTTTACAGGTTAAACAATAAGAACTTCAAATAAAAGTTGTAGTAATTTACTTTGCTAACCAAAATCTATATTTTAACAAATTTGCTCAAAACAATAATTTTTGAGATATTGAAAAAAAAAATGTATACTATAAAAAAAATTACTCAATTCAATTGTTTTTGAAATAATAATGAAAAATAAAAGATATATTGCTGCCTTTTGGCGAACGCTATATTTGAGTATTAACTGTATTTAAATGATATATCTATCAACTAACCAGATTAATGTGTATATATATATATATATATGTAATTAAACTTATTATTTACATAATATTTTAAAAAATTCAGAAAGATTGATTAAGCATTCCTGCTGAGTTATAAATTTATTACATACTAAATATTAATGCAAATTCAAATATTTTATGCAGATATTTTTTCAAATCTCACATATTTAACCCCATGCCCTACTTGTAATTACAATTATTAATGGCGAAAATTTATAATTTATAGATAAACAATTAAAATTATTAAACAAAAACAAATTATCCAGTTGAATAGTACAGTTATACAAAATGAACTTATTATAAAAATGCATTACATGAATCTTATTTCAAACGTTTTTTCTAAAATAATTAGGTAACTTAAAATGATCATATGAAGTAATTGCTCATTTCCTGTTTTTGATTAACATAATTGTATATAAATATTAATATAAAACATTTATCAAAAGTTAATAATAACTGTTATTTTAAGATTTTGATAAATTGAATCTATTAATTTCGAAATTCCAATTTAAAATAATATATTATATCAAAAATAATAAATTATATAATATACTACTAGTTTTTAAAATAAAATTTTATAGTTGTACATTTTTCTCAAAATAATTAATCAATAATAAAAATATATTATCAAAAAATTATGTTTTACTGACTATGTTTATTAATTTAAAAAATCTGCTGTAGTCACCACAGAACCGACCGTCATCGTATTAAATAAATTTATGGAATAGAAAAATTTGTATAACAAAAACTACTGTAGTCATGGTAACAAAAAACAAAACTGTCTTGATATAAATATGCCACCTAATTACAGAATTACATATAATCCTGCCACCAGCAAAACATTTCTCCATCCAAACAAAGACAGAATTCGCACTGATCCTTCCTGTAAATCTGAAAAAAAAACAAAAATACCATCGTGAAAGTTTCGCTTACCAATTAATATCTAAATTTTACTTTGAATAAATATCATAAAAAAATGAAAAATTATATTAAAAATATTTAGCCATATCGAAAAATAAAAGTTGTTAATTATAACTTGTTTAGCAACTTTTGCTAAATTTTTTTTTTTTTTTCGAAATATATCTCTGTTGTAAAACACATAAAAGTGACATCAGTAAATTACTACTTCCGGTTGGTAGATCTTTACCAAAAGTTAATCAAATTGAGAAGCTTAAATGTGATAATGTATAACAATCCACTCAGCCGAATTTGCTCTACACGTGTCCACAAACCAACATCATACTAAACACAGTTGATTCATGTTACTATAAGCCTAATTCGTATTTTCTGTAAAAATCCCGATACATATGTCAAATTTGGTATGATTACGATATCTTCCTTATCATATGTAATATAATAGTTGGAAAAAAGTATATTATTTTAAGTTTGTTTAAAAAATATATGTAAATAATATTAAAGATGTACATAAGCGTGTACGTCCAATGAATTGGCATGATTGAGACTGTTTTGCAGGAGTGAAATTTTCTATTAATATAAATATAATAAATGTGAAAGAAGATAAAGTTGTTTACCTGAATAGGAATATTTGGTAGAAATTAATTTCCGTTTGAATAAAAAAAGTTTAGTAACACACCCTTATAAGTACATGGCATGATATAATATATAGTTATAATAATTATAATTTAAATCAAAACTACAACCACGAAAAAATTTAAACTGATTAAGTTTGCGGTTTCTAATACTTTTTTTAGTTTTGTACTTGACCTTAGCTTGCATTATGTTTGATGTAAGTTTTTATCAGATAATCAAGAAGAAATAATAATAAGGTTTATTGATAGTTAATGATGCGTTTAATAAATGCATCTAATGATTATATTATAACTGAATTCTGAGCAAAATACTTAAATTTAAACATTCCGATGTAACACAAGAGAAAACTTGATCGGTTTATTAATCACTATAATAAATCAAGTTCGGTTTGATTCAAATGGTTCAATATTATACTTAATATTTATTTATTTTTTTACAATAAATAAATTATTTTTTATATGCATTACCATACTTGTATATATGTATATTGAAGAATAATTTGAGTACAAAAATTTGAAAATACAATATAAATTACATATTAATAACGAATTTGTATAATTCTCTGGACAGGTGTGCCGTGTTCGATTTATCCTCGTCGCAGACGTAGACATCGTAGATCAAGCATGTCAAACTCACAAATTCCTCTGGGCCAAAAAATGGAGGTTTAACTTTAGGTGGGCCGCAAAAAATAAAAAGTCTCATAATCATGGAATAATAGTGTAAAAATTAACAAAACAAAATTAATTATACTTTTTTCTCGATATTTGACACCTCTTTGTTGTTACTAATTTTCCAATTTCGGCGTATGTTCTTTGTTTGTTGACTTTCTTATGCGATAATTTTAAATCAAAGACAATTTTATTTATTTATTACAAATGTTATATCACCAAAATGAAAAACGTAAAATCTTTAAATCTTTGTCAGGCCTAATATTAACGTAAAATTAATTTCAATTTGAAAATAAGTCTCAGCTTCGCTTCACAAAACATTACCTTATTATTATTTTTTATTGTGTCCGGGCCGCTTATTTATTGTGTCCGGGCCGCAAGTTTGATATGCTTGTTGTAGATGCTATCCTCAGTGCTTGGTGATTGAATCTATTCAGTTACCAAGCACTGAAGATGCCATCTACAATGTATGGTAAAACGTTTGCGACGAGGATAGATCGAACAGGGCATACCAACCCAGAAAATTCTATAAATTCAGTGGATACCGGCCATAAAAGTCTGACTATTACATATTAATATTTACATAATTTTAAAATAAAATTTTTGTATTTTTAGGATATTTTATAGTTATCTATGGTTAACTTTGTAATAATATTGCTTACTCTTTTTCATATGTATTGAAAAGAGTTAGCATTATTAACTACTAAATTAATTAGAGATAATTACAATCGCGTAAAATTGCATTTTACAATTTTTTAAAATAAAAAAACATGTGTGAAGTATCATAAATATGGATAAAGCAAAAGTTGCTTATCTGGATAAAAATGTTTCGTGGAAATTAATTTCTGCTTAAATAAAAAAGTTTATTGCAATACATGTAGTACGTTTATTTTGAAAATTTTTTATAATAAAAATTGAATAATTTTAATGTTTGATATATATTTGGTGCTTATATTTACATACAAAATTAATGTACTATAACGTTATTATAAAAATAAAGCACAGATTTATAATTAGTATTTAAAAAAAGTTTATATGGCAGGTTTGGTTTGAAAAAAATGCCGGATTAGTTCTGATTAGATAGTAAAAAAATATAATTTAGTTTACAATTTATTGTAATTTTTATTAAAAGTTAATTTTATTTATATCATTTATCCTGATGAAGACGGTCGTTGAGTTTCGTCGAAACGTCGATTTTAAATAAATATTAATATAAAACTTTAACCTAAGGCAGTTTTATTTTAATATAATGAGTAAGTACTGAAAGATTTTTTACTATATTAATTTTATTAATTTTTCAAACGATAACTTATCTAAAAACTTAAATACATGTCAAAAAAATACGACATTGAATTTAATAATATTTTTGTGAACATGTAGATAAATATAAAAAAATATTTGAAACAAATTTTATCTGATAAAGTCAAGCTTTTAAATATCTGACACTAATTTTACATGTATAAATTAACTACATGTTTTTTTTTTCGTAAACCCAAACAAATATTTCACTTGTAATAACTAATAGATTTTGTAACTAAATGTAAAAAATAAAAATTACATACGACTACTTAGAAAAACATATTTTTTTTTACTTCATGTTATTAAGAAGAATGAATCATTTTCATGGATGAATAAAAATTGAAAGCGGAAACAACTAAAAAACAGTTTTTTTTTATTATTTACTACGTTTTTATATTATTTTCTGCTTACATTTATAAAATATTTCTTTAATAACCAGGATGTCATTTTATGAAATATTTCAGTTTTTTCTTCACCTACACTTAATGTATTTTGGCTGACAAATGCAATTAATGAGCCATATAAAAATTAGGCAATCTAAATAAAAACAAAAATCAAATGAGATTGTAAATAACAAATATTTATTATTATTTGGGGAAAACTAATTTCGAGATAGTGGAAAGAGTATGTACCACACCCTTTTTGGGTATATGGCCTGATTGTGTATGTATGTATTTACGTTTATTTATCTATTTTGTAAGTTTCATAATTATTTAATTTAAAAAAAAAATATGTAAATTTAAAAAATATTTTATTATCGTTTCATTAATATTTTAATATTATTTTATAATATAAAAGTTATTTTACAAATAGATACAAAAACAATTAAATCTAAATTATTGGACAAATTTGTTGGAATTTTTTTCGTTCTATTTCTTTCAGTTCGGACCCCGAATATTAGATATTCGGTCGTATTTATTTGTATTTCTATACAAATTCTACTGTATTTCAATGAGTCACATAATATTATACTTCTTGAGATTCGAACAATTACCGTTAATACAAGAAAAATACATTACCGATCAATTATTTTGCATAAATAATGTTACATTCACATAACACTAAACAACATAAAAATAATTTATCTGTAACTCTAACATCGTTCTTGTCACCACAATCAAAAGACGCAAATCTTAAAAATGATTCACTTCCACAACAGCAAAATCTAGTCTACATAGTGTAATCAGTTTTTTTTTTAGTATATTTTTTCCGTTGTAAAAGTCCGTGTACACGCGCGGTTTCAAGAAATAAATAAGCACGAAACACCAAGGTCGTTTCGCGCAGAGAAAATCTTTGTTTTACTCTTTCGAGACAAAAAGTTTGCTTCAACACTTCTTAGCTACTTGCTTTCTGTTTAGTATCTTCGTGGTTGCTATTGGAAAGAAGCAATAGCGTTTATATTAGGCAGATGAATTTTATTACTAAATAAAATTTTAAACAAATCGATCATAAAATTTTAATTACGATTATGCATATTTACAGCAGAGTTTTAATATTTTCGATTTTATTTATTCTTAAAAGATGTAAATAATCATATGTAAATGACAACATTTCATTGGCTAATTTTAAAATTATTCCAAGAGTAAATTTGTTCCAAAATTTGGAAACACTGTGTATAAAATGAGTCAAGTTTTATTTTTATTAGATTACTACACTGAAAAATTGATGTAAATTTTCATACTCTATAAATGTACTTTTTCAGAAAAAATGTAATATTACGTCAAATATCATTATAAAAATTACAAAATGCTGCTATTTTAATATTAATAGATATGTTAAATTATATAAGTTTATATTTCATTTTTTTAAAGTGCAGCTAAAGTGTCCAATGTGGCTCAAGTGCTATAAAGCTTATTTCTTTTATATTATTTTTTTAAGTACTACTTTGATACATATTTTTTCCAGATTACTTGATTGATTTGTTTGATGTCACATTTAATTCCGTATAAATAAAACTTTTTTATGTATCCATTCTTAATAAAAAAAATAAAAAGTGAAGTACTTGTAATAATTAAAACTTAAAAAAATGTTTTTTTTTTTATAAATCGATTAAAATATAGATTTTACAAAACGTTTGGTTAAAAGAATATGTGCGAGTGATATTGAAGACATATGTCTGCATGAATGTTCGTTGTGTAGATGAAGTAGTATGATTCAGAATATTGTGCGTGAGCGAATATTTCCAAGTGGTAGAAATATACCGTGTGTTGACTTGGACCGTCGTACATAGGGATTTAGCATGTGAAATCAGACATGTGCGATTTCCTGCTTTCCAAATTATTTTACAAAAAAAACTTTGGGATAAATGTTTTAGGAAACACTTTTTACATGTAAATCAATCAACAAAATTTTTTTGGAACCATCCCAACGTCAGGAATTAGCCCTAAAGTTGTCAAGAAATTGACTGAAAATGGCATTAGCCGTGAAATTGGAACAAAAATAAAACAAATGCTAAATTCTATATGCTATTTCACGGCTACTGCCATTTTCCAGTCAATTTCTTAACAACTTTAGACCTAATTCTTGACGTTAGGAAGGTTTCAAAAAATATTTTAGTAATTGATTTACATGCAGAAAAGTATGCCCTAAAACATTTATCATAAAGTTTTTTTTGTAAAATAATTTGGGAAGCAGGAAATCGCACATGTCTGATTTTACATGCTAAATCCCTATGTACGACGGTCCAAGTCAACACACGGTATAACAGGTATCATGAAATAAAAGTTATTAAAAAATAATTTCAGTATAGTAGAAATCAGACCTAGAATAATAAAATGGGAAGGCAGTATACTAATAACTGTACCACTATGACAGTACACAGTGTGATTTTGCAATATGTATAAATAAAGATTATGTTCAATAATATATTAAAAATGTAATTTTTCAAAAAATGATAAATAATTGAACAGTTTATTTTTGACAATTTAGACGTTCCTAATGGTAATTTGCCAAATTCATTTCGTATATTGTCGATTTTCCATAGTAATTACCTGCGGCAACCTTCCAAATAAACACCTTGTACATAACTACTAAAAACAACTGTTATTTTGTTGCTATAAATGTTTCCATTGTCTAGCATTACATAAAGATTTAACTAAAGACAAAAAAAATATATATATATTTCAGTTAGTTGAATAAGAGAGCACGAGTATTAATTTACTGTTTAATTAAAAATAATAAATTACTATTATTAATGTAAAAGTATATAATCGAGATATAAAAATTGCAAACCTTAAGCTACTAGAACTAAATTACGTATTACCAAATTGAATTAAAGAATTTAAAACGGTACACTGTCCAAAAGATAACGCATCGAAATAAATTATTACAATTCGCAAATCAATTAATTTCTGTATCGCTGGCGAAAAAAATTCTTTGATTCCCGACCGCCTAAAATTTGATACTGCAGCATTCTTCACATATTCTATACAATATAATTCATTTTAATCTATAATCATTTTCAAGCGTTTGTCGTTTACAACCAGATACAACCATTTTTATTAATGAGTTATTTTGTTACAGATATTAACTATTTGATATAGTTTAAATTCTTTTCTCTATCGAGAACTAAATAACTTAAAAAGTTAGAATTCAGTGTTGTTTATAAACTGTAAAATTTTATCTAAATAAAAAATGAGAGTTGTTTTGCATTCTTTATTTATGTAAATTCATTCAAATTGTTTTGTTTTTTTTTTCCTACAAAAAAATGTACAAAAGTAAAATCATCATGCTTAAATATTTTGCAAAAAAAGTATAAATAAAGTATATTTTTAAATGTGTACTGTTGCATGAAGCATGAAATAAATTATTTGATTAACGAACCGGTAAACCGGTAAATTTAGTGTAATTTTTTTTTAATTAGTATGTTGAATGTGTGTGGTAATAAATATGTTGTCACTTATAAACACAGTATTTAGTTAAGTAATTTAATAATTTATTTTGATAATTTGAATACATTTATTTTTAATAAAATTTTTAAAAAAATAATAATAAAATGTATTGTAATTAGTTATTTGAATTTAGTTACCAACTAATAAACTTATGCTGGGTTTCATAAAGGAATGTTAAATTTTAACAACGATGTTAAAAAATAACAATGTTAAAAACGTATTTAAAACCGATTTTAACAACGTGTTAAATTTTAACACAGTGTTAAATCGTTTATGAAACCGAGCATTAGTCTCCTAAAAAACCGAAATAAAATAATCATTTGAAAATTTAACCAAGTGTTTTACTTACTATATTTTCAGAAAATTGAAGATAGCTAATTAAAATATTTATCACAAAAATTAATTTTAATATGATTGTAAGAGAAATAGTTAAGTCTACGCAATGTGCAAAAGAAAAATTGAAATACAAATATCTAGAGTAGAGAAAAACAATATTACTTATAAAATAGAAAAATATTTATCAAGAAAACATATTAAAGTTTCCTATTTTCCACATATGAATATACATATAGTATATAGAACACCTTGAAGTTTAAGTTGGTCACCTAGGTAGAACTATTTCTACTAGATTGACAGAACAAAAAAGGTCAATTCGTCTGTATCATTCAGATAAACTTGTTATTGCTGAACATGCTTCAGAATATCTTCATGATGTAAAATTTGAAGATACAGTAATAATTGCTAGACCAATCAATATTAGCAGCAGATTAATAAGAGAAGCAATAGAAATTTATAAAAAAAAGAATAACATGAATCACTGTGAAGACACTTAATTAAATAAAATTTGGCTTCTTTTAATTAAAAATCTATAATTCTTGAGATCTAGTTACTATCTAGTAACTTGTTGCTATGTACTTGTTATTTTCTTTAATGTCATTGATTTTTGACTTGATGAAGACGAGCGTTCAGTTTCGTCGAAACGTCGTTTTTATATAATAATTAAACATAAACTAATACTAAAACAGTTTTGTCTTATATAATGAGTTCTGAAAAATATTTTATTATGCTAGAGTAGAGATGTTATACTTGTAGAATTTGTAGAGACACACGTTGTAAAAGAGCCCAAACTTTATCAACAAAATACACAAATAAAGTGAATATAATAAAATTCTATAACATGTTCGTTCAATCAGGTCTTGAGTACGATTATAAGTAATGACGTGGTAGAAAAAAATTCAATAAAGTTCCTTACGAACTTCATACGTTCATACCACAAAAGATATAAAATGTATCCAAAATATAAGCAACATGTTTCTTATTACAAGCTTATAAATGAATTTAATATAGTCCAGTTAAACGTAAGAAGAGATATTGCTTCTATATTAATAATAGTTATAATTGTGCATAATTTAATTGATACACCAGAGATGTTGCGTAAAATTAACTTCCATGTACCAAATGTTAGATTAAGAAGTAGATAAATGTTATTTGTAACTAATTATTCGACAGCTCCTATCGATGTCGCACTTAGATTAACAAATAAAATATGTTGCAAGAACTCCGATATAGATATATTTGCTATGTCTGCAAAACTTTTGACAAAAATATTATACAATAAAATTTAATTTCGTTATATTTTCTTAATGGTGCATTACAATTGGTGTATACTGTAATGTGTCAGTCTTAAATAAATCGTATTATTATTATTATTCTTTCTTTCTTTATTTATTTCTCTGCTTAGGTACATAGATTGTACAAAACCCTTTAAAAGGGTAGGTATATACAAAACTATTATTATTATTATATTTGAAATCTGTAAAAAGCAGAGCTATAGATGTGTAAAATATCTTTATTTTAACTTAAACTAAATACCATGATGTCTTACACTATCGAAGTATAACAGTAAGAAATAAATATTTAATTATGGACGATATTTTGACCAATTCGTCTTTAAAAAAAAATCATCGATACCTTTATTTATTTATTACAATATGTAGAACTTTTTAGTGTTTGAGTCATGTTGGTTTAGAAGTCCCTTTGGTTGGCGAGTTCGCCACATTGTAGGGTTTTGCGTCCAAAATTTACGCTTACTGAAGAGTCGACATACTGAATTCAGAACTTCATTTGCAACACATCAATATCTGAATTTAAATAACATTTTTCATTCGCACTAAAACGCTTATAATAAATAATATCTGTCACTGATAAAAGAATAATGATAATATATGACATAATAAAAAGTAAGTTTTACATGACAATACCATTTTTTCCATTCTTGTATGAATTTATCAATAGCCTTTCAGCATGTAAAATTTACAGACAGCATTATTCTGTGATTTTTTTTATTGCAACAAATAAGTCGACAAAAATCATATATTATAAAGCTTTGAAATTTCAGCATGATATATGTCGGTATCTTTTAGTAAATAATATGGTTGTAGATTTAAAAAAATAAAACAGAAAATTTTCGTACTAAGCAACCGCAGGATGCAAGATATTTATGGCAATAGACTAAGAAGTTCAGATTAATTTTGGTTTAGTTCACTGAACAAAGAGTTAAAAGAACGCAGCATGGTGTATTAAGTGCGTTTTTTTTTTGTAATATTTTCTCATGACACATAGTAGTAGCCGAAAAACCCAGATCTTATATCATGCCACATAATAAATTTTAGGATCCTAAATTTTTGATACAAATTAAGTGTCAGTCCAGTTCTTAGTAAAGTTAAATTCGTTTTTAAAAACGTGTTTCAATTATAATTTATAATTTGTTATACATTTTAATTTAGTACAGATAGGTATGTTTTTTCAAATTTAATGTACTATTATTGTCAGATATAAGTAGTAATTATAAGTACAAAGATTTTAAATATTACTTCGAATACTTCAGTATCTCAATAGAATGGTATCCAATGAGCAAGTAATAATAATTATTATTTTATATTATGTATTATTCACCAACTTTTTCTACGAGTATACAATAGAAAATTTTACTTTTCGATTTAACAGGATATTTTAAAATAATTATAATATGAAAATTGCACTATAACTAATAGTAAATAATAATAATCATACTTTATTTAGCTTTTTGGTTATTTAATTACATTGTAATACATATTTACAAAATCATAAAAATTACAAGATATTTACTACTGTAGCATAATATTTACATAATTGGTAACATTTATAATTTAGCCAATATCAACTACATTATTAACTTGCCTTAACTTTATTAAAGTAAAAATTTTTAATTTAAGTTTTCAAATTTTTTGAAACTTTAATACATTTCGGCAATTGATACAATTCAGGCAATTAGATATTTCAAATACAATTTTGTGACTAGTCACGAACTGTTGATGAAGTATTAAGTAATAATTGAAAACCTCACTGGGGTGAGTAATAAATAACATTACTATTTAGAAATACATAATGCTTAAATAATTTGATAAAATTAAAAAAAATCATTATTCAATAATTGAAAACACAAGTGGATAGATAAAAGTTGTTGTTGTTAGAAATTGTATATTTTAAGTAAAACTGATTCAAAAACATTTAATTGGTAAGTATATTTTGCACTTTTATAGTTTAGATTGTGCTTTATTATCCATTTTGTTAAGTGAAAAATAATTAGACGTAATATCTTTAAATTCTTAAAATTAGAAAAATTAATAATAATTTTGGATCAAAACAATGATAATTCAAAAATATATCATTAAAAGGTTTTATAATGAATACAAACATTTTTTTTCAATGTTACGTAATATGCCATAATATAACCCACTCGTGTCTTCAATTATATTTTAATAGTTTAGTAATTAAATTTCTAGTTCAATAAAACTTGCAAAAAGCCTTATTGTATAGAGTCCTACCAATACAACATGTATATAGACTATACTAATACTACACAAACACAAATAAGTGTCTCCCAACAGAAATAATTGTATGTGTAAAGGTAGGGTTCACACAATTTCAATATGAAATAAAATACGTTTGCTGCATTGATTGTACTTTTATTCCTCTTACAGTATGATGTTAGTAAGTAGATGCAGTTTTAAGAGCTTCGTTTCTGCATAATTTATTTCCCTCGCGCTCCAAAGTGAAGCGTTTTACAAGTTCTAGGCCCGGTTGCACAAAATATTGTTAACTTAATAAATTAGATTGTCAACTGTCTTCGAAACCGCCTCATTGATTGGTCAGCTGGCAAGTTAACGAATTGATTAACTTACAAAGCATTTAACAACGCTTTGTACAACCGCGTCTTAGTGTAATAATACAACGCATCAGAGTTATTAAAATAAAACTGCTTTAGAAAGTTCTGTATTATTTATAGTCGACGTTTCGACAAACTCAACGCCCGTCTTCATCAGGAAAAATATGGTAGACGGATATGCCTAGTGCGTAAAATCGTCGATTATAATTAAATATTAATACAGAACTTTAAGCTAAAGCAGTTTTATATTACTTTAGTTTAATGAGTTCTGCAAGATTTTTTACCATGCTACAAACAAATATTTGTATTTATTATTTAAAATTTGATAATCAAATATAAAAAATTATACAGCGATTATTAAACATTTCTTTTCTTTTTAATTTTTGGTCCAAACTATTTTTAAGTTAAGAGTAATTTATATGCTGAAACTGTAGTTGTAATTGAAAATTAAGTTTAGATAAATTGTTTTTATACATAGATAATATATAACAACACATAAAAGTAATACGAAAGTAATTAATTTTGGAGCCATAACTGTAATTAGCAGTTGTTTTAATGATGTAGTATAATTTTAATATAGCTGCAAGCTATCACTCTTTCAAATGTAAGTAAATATTACATTAATAATTTTTTTGTTACAGTATATTTCGTAATAGATGGACCATAAATTATTTTTGCAGACGATTTTTTGCACCTATGTCTTTACAATTTTTTTAAATATCCCAGTAACATACTATACAAATTTATTATTTATTTATCTACAAATTTATTTTGTTAATCTTGTAATTTTTATATTTAAAATAAATTTTATAAGTTTTATCTAATTGAAGATGACGTTATAAATTTTACAATATTTAGGTATAGTATACAATGTGATATACAAACAAATACTTTTAATAAAATTACAAATTTAATATTACATGTAATACTTCCCCGTCCCTACTCTATAAAAAAGTTAAAATTAAGCTGTGGCTATTTTCTAAACTGTTTAAATAACAACTATCTTATATAATATAGTAAATATTAGAGATGAAACTAAAGTCAAATAATTATTCGGTATTCGGTCTATTCGAACATTTTTTACTGTTTGGTATTCAGCCGAATATTTGGTTAGTATTTGATCGAATATTCGTTATTTGGCATTATTTAAGCGTAAAAACCTATTTTTTTACATTAAAAAAATCTACAATTTTTTTACATAAAAAATGTATAATATGTAAAAAAAGAACTTTATATTTGAATCACATTTATTTCTGATCAAATTATTTAAAAAAAAATCATAAAACCTATTTACAATTATTGTGCCAAAAAAAAAAGAATATCCTATATAATATTAATAATATTACATATTTGGCGTTTATATTTCAGATACAAGGCGGAATATTTTTTACGCTTTCTTTCCTGTCTGTTTAATTGTTTATCTGTTCGGTACAAATTTTGCAATCGATTTTAAAGTAACTTCCGGATGTGCTAAAAACTTGAAACTTTAAACATAGCTCAGAACTGGATGACAATGCAATATTAATTAATTAATTAATTAAGTAATTAATAATATTAGAAATATTAAATTAAATATAGGTAATTAATTATAATTATAATTAATAAAATTATAATTATTAAATTATAATAATTAAATTATAATTAATGAATTAGGTTAAAGTTAAAGTTAAACAAGACTAAAAAACAAAAAACAATTATTTAAATTAAAAAGAAATTAATATTACGCTTTTTAACACCGACTAAAAAGTATAAAGCAATTTCTCCTAGCCCCATACAGATTTATAACCACACACAGAAAAACGTGGAGCGCATGCAATAGATAATAGTAAGGAGTGTAGGAAGTAGCTGTTGTTGGCCCACGTTTTTCTATAGGGTTCTAAATCTGTATGGGCCTAGGAGAAATTATTTTATACTTTTTAGTCCATGTTAAAAACGTGATTCGTGATATATTATTTTTTTTTATTATTTAAATAATTATTTGACTATATTTTTATATGCGTTAGCATACATTCATGATGTAAAATTCGAAGATTTTTTAATAATTGCTATATTTATATAATAATTTTAATATTAGCAGCAGATTGATAAGAGAAGCAATAGAAATTTGTAAAGAAAAGATAACATCACTGTGAAGAAAATAATTTAAATAAAATTTGACTTCCATTAATTAAAAATTTATAAATTTTATGATCTAGTTACTTATTTTACCACGCTTATATTAGCTCACTCTGTTCTCACGGTCAAATCTTGTAACCAATTTTTAGACCACTTCCTATCATTTGATCTCACTGAAATTTTGGATGTAGTTTTATTCCAGGAGACAACACAATATTTTAACAAAAAAAAAATTGATATGACAAGACGACAAGACTAAAAAGCAGAAAATAAAATATATAAAAAAACTTTTTAAAAACCACGTTTATATTTAAATGCACTAAAAAGAGGAAAATAAATTTTTTCCTGGTTATCCAAAAATTTTAGAAAAAATAAAAGCGTGGAGCGCTTAATCATCATTGCGAAATATATAGTTTCCTGGCGCTCCACGCTTTTATCTCTTTCTAAAATTTTCGGATAACCAGGAAAAAAATTATTTTCCTCTTTTTAGTGCATTTAAAAATTATAAGCGTGGTTTTTAAAAAGTTTTTTTTTATATATTTTTTCTTTTTACCTAGTAACTTGTTTCTATGTTCTGTTATTTACTGTAAATATCGTTTGTATCATTTTTCCTAATGAAGACAGAAGTTGAGTTAGTCGAAACGTCGATTATTAATAAATATTAATACAGAACTATAACAGTGAAAATAAATCAATCCCAAATATGTATTCATGATTTATTTCAAATAGTTATTCATAAATTATTACCGTCTAAAGTAGCCTTAAGACTGATACTGTTTTATAAAGAAAAATATTTGTGATATAAAGCTATTTTATCACTTATTTATTCAAAAACAAAACATTATAAATATTATTTTGAATAACACTAAATATCTTTGTAATATGATAATACGAAAACATGAAAAGACCTTTCATTAATTTCAAGAAAATACGATCCTGCCATGACATGTATCCTAATCCTACAGCTAAACCGCGGCATAATGAAAACAATATATATATATTTTTGTATCCATATAAACACATAGTTTATATTCCAAACTGCAAACTGATAAGACCATTAACGGCCGCTTAAAAACGTTTTTTATATGAAAAGCATCGCGTGTAACTTTGTTTTTTTCGTTCCAATCGCTTCTCAATTTCGTTTTTTCAAGCAACCCTTCTGCGCAGCCAGCGACAAGGCTTATTTTCGGTTCGCGATTCTATAACCACTCTGCGGAATGAAAAATAGTTACGTTACGACAAAAAAGCAGTCGCTCCTCTCTCGCGCGCCATCGTTTTGGTATGACATGCTGACGTTTCAAAGAAAATAAACAACCCGTATTCAGAGAATCAATTTTTGTTTTTCGATTTCTCCGCATTCGCCAACTTTTTTCCCGAGGAATTGTTGAAAATTTTAAAGGTTTTAAATTACCTTCAAGGCTGTCACTGCACCAGTGTCGTACATTATGTTTTTATCGATTTTAGAAGTTTTCCGTCAAAGAAAAAATTAATTAGAAGCCACAGACATTTTTTTTTTTGCTAGATTAATCATTTTCTAATAATGATGAAATATAGAAATGTATTAGTTCTACAAATTTTCAATGAAAAAAATTTATAAACGGATGTCGAATGTTTAATTCCAAATAATATTTGAACGATTGTGTAGATACTTGATGAGCTAACTGATTATTATTTATAAATAAATTATGACTTTTGATTAAATTGTGTAATATAGAGTAGAAGTCAAACTTGTTAGATGTAACGTAATTAAAAAAATATAATCAATTATTGAAGTAATAAAAATAAATGTACAACGCAGGTATTTTATAATAAAATGAGATGAAACATAACTTTGTTATTATAAACTGAATTAAAAATTTCTGACGTCACATTTAACTATAGTAGAACTTGTATAGAAACTCGTTATAAATAAGTGAAAGCTATATGAAAACATACATACACAATCACGCCATGCGCCATGTACCCATAAGGATGTGGCACAAACTCTTTCCATTATTCCGAAATTAGTTTCCTCCAAACATCCCTATCCAGACAAGCAACTTTAGCTTGATACCTCTTGTATATGCTTTTCTATTTCTACTACTTAAAAACTTCCGCTCACGCAACACAATCTCAATCATACCACTCCAACTACTCATCGGCCGTCAACACAAACGTATACCTTCAAAATCATTCATACAAATTCCTTTAACCAAACGTTCATTAGACATTCACTCAAGATGACCGAACCATTTTAACTGACTAACACCAACTTTTGCAACAATATTTTTTTTCAATTTCACACTCATCATACACTAATCTATTTCGTACCAGATTTGTCTTTTTTTTGTTTTATAAATGTGTGTAAAGAATTTTATATACAATCCGGATATCGAATTCGGATTTCAAATCTGGATATCAAATTTGGATTTCAGATTCAGATATTGGATCCGGATTTCAAATTATCCGAGAAACGGGAATTCGGATATCCGAATCTTATTGAATCCGCCTATTCGGATATTTTTGGATAAGGATATTTGGGTCCAATTTTTTCAAATATTGACAACACTAATGAATATATTGCAAAACAAACAAAATACATATATATATATATATATATATATATATATATATATATATATTCATTGTTTTTGATTTAGCATTTCTATTTATAACCATAATCTGCTTTTACATCATGTTACAAATGCGAAAAATAAAAATAGTAAAAAAATATGAAAAATATATTGTAGAAGCGAAAAAGCAAATGATTGCAATCCGGTTCTGTAATAATTGCGTGTGCAGGAGCAAGTGGGAAAGCTAGATAAATATACAGTGCAGTGCAGTCCATCGCAATCCAGCGTGATGGTGATTCCATTATAGCACTATCAGATACCATTTTACGATTCGTCTGTGCAATTAAAGCGAAATATTTAATTATCCTTCTAGTCGTAAAGAATATGAACGAATTGCACGATGATGTTTTTATTAAACAAACTAAATAAAATGCGTAAATGTAGTAGTAACGTCGTACCGCCGCCGCCGTACCGTCATTTGCTCCTGGGGGCTCCGATTCTTAAATTCTAAGTGAAAATTAAATTTACAATTCAAAATTGTATTTGCTTATCTTTTTTCAAATCTTTCTCTTTGTGTTAATAAGTTTAAATTTCAAATTCAAATAAGAAAAAATTTTGCAATAATTTCACAAAAATTCTATGCTAGGTTTTAGATATTATCCTAAATTTCAGAATTGCAGATTTTTTCGTTCTCTAATATTTCGGGACTTCCCAGTGTATGCTGCCAGCGAAATACAGAGTTTTGACTGTCACCCATTCACCCGAAAAACAAATCGCAAAAATCGCTAAATTTTTTGACTACTCAAGGTGGAGTCCCTCCTTAATATAAGTCAGAATCGGACTTAAGCTGAAGTCTGAGAATAAAAATAGATTAGATTTTTTTAAATAACGTGAATTTATTTTACTACAATACTTGTAAATTTATGTTTTTTACAAATTTTTCGTGGTCTTATACACTTCTTTGATAAAATAAAAATTGGTTACCTGTTGCGGCATTTTAAGTTTGTCAACTAATATCGACAATTCTAGCAATCATTTGTAAAAAGAAAAACTACTATACAATTAAATAATAATCCTATATAATAGAACTAGTATAGAAGCCCATCATTTCGGACTGGGTGGAACAACTATAATAAAAGGGGTAAAATAGATGTAATTCATATTTAAAAATTATACATTATTAAGAGCTAACAGTAAACTAAATCTGTGTAGTAAAGTCGTACCAAAATTGCACATTTCACAGACAGCTTAGTTTTGCCAATACAATATACAGTTTTTACTCAGTTTAGTGACAATTATATTGTAGCACACATTCTAATGAATAATATTTTTCAATAAAAACTACAACAATTCTCTAGTCCACGACATATTTTACTATATAACTAAGTAGTAACTACAAATTACTGCAAATGTCAAATAAACTGCAACAGTCATACACACAGTTCATTTCAACTGCGCAACTGCGCGGTTAAAAAATCTATCAGCTACAGATTTCACTCAGTCCTAAATTATGGATTACACTTCACTCGAGTTGTTATACAAACGCTAAAGCGGACCTTACACGGTCAATTAGGAATGATACTCTGACTGAAATTGCAGTGTGATTGCAGTCATTCCTGACTGCAATCACACTACAGTGTCAAACTGACAGTCTGATTGAAGTAATTTTAGCTTTAGATGATTATAAAAATTACTACCGTATGGACGAAAATCTTTTGAATTGATCACCATGTTAACACCATATTTATCCAGAATAAATACAATTATGAAAGATTCAATATCAGTTCGTCAGAGATTAGCGGTTACTTTAAGATTCCTTGCGACAGGAAGAAGCATTCAAAGTGTCAGTCTCCCCTCCACTTCCTGTGATTGAAGCTCGGATTTCAAAACATTTAAAAATCCGTCAATCAATTCATCAGTCCATCAATCTTGACCTTACACTTTCAATCAGAATATTAATTTGAATGTCATTCCGAATGATCGTGTAAAGCTCGCTTAAGATTTAACTGCGCAATTTTGGTCTGTACAGTTAAAAACTGTACAATAAACTATGACATGATACAGGTATATTGCTACAACTCAGTCGACCTTTACTCACACACACACAGTTATTTCTATTCGGAAGACCTTTATGTTTGTGTTGTATCAAAGAGAATATAATATACTATTATACTATATTTTCTTTGGTTGTATCGATACACACCGAATTACTATTGTGTTCAACAAATTGAAGAATCAGTATCTAGGTAAAGATGATAGACGGCGGCGCCAAGCACTCCTGATTTTGCGTCATCAAATTGATTTCGTCGCCGACGACGCGACGGTTCGTTACTAGAGCAACAACTAGTCTTTGAAACAACTGCGCGCCTGTCGTGTATCTGTATATATGTGTGTGCGTGTGTGTGTGTGCAATTTAATGCGTTAAATGCAATCACAACGCGAGCGCAATTACGTTCTGCTTTACACACACACACGCACACACACTCAAACATACGACACAATCACTCACACACAATACACACACGCGAGCGTGCTCAAATGATGAGTCGAAAGAGATACGTTTGCATTGCGCTTTTGTGAAGGAAGGTCGAATGAGTACGTCCAGGGTCAAGGACGTTTGACGGATGCTTTTATTTTTAATTCTGTTTTTTTTTGTTTTTTTTTTTGCTTGGCTTGGACTTCGCTTTACTATAGTTTATTCCTGTGTTAATTTTATATTATTTTATAGCACTGTAATTTACGCTAGCAAAGTGCTTGCTTGGATTCTCTGGCGACTACTTGCAATTATACTCAGATTGTAAAATTTATTTATATTTTAAATTTATTATTATTTTGCTTCTAAGAAATAATTTCATTATGATTACAACAAGTTACAGAAAATGTCAGGAATAAAATTTCCAGAAATTATTATACATATACACCATTATAATTACGATTTTTTTATTATTTTATTAATAAAATATTTGTCAAGTAAAATTTTTCAAATTATTAAATCGAGAAATAAAACTACAAAATTTAATAATCATTTAGCTACTCACACATTCATATTGCGGTTTTAGCTGTAGCGTTATAGTTACTATCAGGGGTGTGGAGTCGACAAAAAAATCGGTCGACTTTAATTCCAATTTTTTTTATTCGACTTCGACTCTGACTCCGACTACGACTCCGACTACGACTCCGACTACGACTCCGACTACGACTCCAACTTTTAGTTCGATAATGTTTTTTATGTTTTATCGTATTAAATTAACTACAGAAAATACATTCCGTACTTATAAAATTACATAGTAAACTAATATAAAACATTCATAAAAACAATTTTACTAATTATTTTAAATGTTGCAAATGCAATCTGATGAAAATAATAATAATACAGAATATATGTAATATATATCATAATTTTTAACATAATACTATTTGTTTCTTTACATAAACATTTAAATGTAAAAATATATAAAAACTGTAAAATTATTATAATATTTTTGTAATATTTACAGATTTTAAAAAATTTGCAAGAAAATTTAAAATAATTATTAAATACATAGTAAAATTAATATAATTATTATTGTAAATTAACAGCGATTTTTTACTGTGTATGTATTATATAGGAATATTTACATAATAAAGTACGCATGTTGTAGAAACGTCGATTTTTAATTAAAATTTATACAGAACTTAATTCTTTTATATAACCTTTTTATATAATGAGTTTTAAAAAAAATTTGAACTATGTTTTAATACATCATATAAATCTTAAATATAAAAAGTCATTATTCCATTACATAATACAAAAATATAGCTAATTATTTCCATTTTTAATTATTTCTTTAAAATTATATGATTAATATAGAACATGTATTTGTACTTTATCTGTTTTCAATTTTATTTCAATTTATACCACAAAATTTTTAAAAATCTCTCACTATATTGTCAAAGCTAATAATTTTGTTATAACTTATACGCTAGTAATATTAAATACTACTAACTCGAGAATAATTTCGAATTAAATTAATCCATATAATAGGAATACTAATCGGAGAATAAACAAATCTATTATTACCAGAAATAGTTAGTTACTTAATTCCTTGATGTTAAATTACAATTTATATAAAAAATGTACTATTTTACCTCCACTTTTTGCAATAAATAATTTAATTATAGAATAATTATTGTGGACAATATTGCAGGTAATAAAAATTATATAAATACGTTACCGAAAACTACAAATAATTATGCTAGAAAAACAGCATGAAATTTCGTATAGTTTCAATTTCGTAACATGCAACCTAAGCAAATCCGTGCTGGTCCATAATTAGCTGGACAATTATTAGTCGCGCGTAAAAATTTGCCATGTTTGCACATATGATATGATGTGTATGTGTATGTGTTTGTGTTTGTGTGTGTGTGTGTGTGTACATTGGGGCCAAATTGAAAAATAAACAGAACTGACCTTACGCACTTATTCATTTGTAAACATTGTATTTGCAATTTATTCCTATAGATATTTATTTAAATATTCTTTGAAATGTAATTATTTTTTATTTATTGAGACTATTGACACTTTACTTATTAAACATCAAGCAAGAAGACAGACGAAACAAGATACTTACAATATTTTAAGTCAATAGTATGTTTTTTTTTCATTTTAAAAGTTGTATTTATATTTGCAATAATTTGGTATACAATATATGCATTTCCGTAACTCCTACATAATTATACAGCAAGTGCACAAATACTTGTCTTATTAATTAATTAATTTTAACGTACAATTTCTAATTACAAACATATTAGTCGAAACCAAATAAAAATAGTTATTTATATAACTATCTAGTACTTAGAAAGCGCTTTTAATGTGAGATTTTTGAACAAAGGGCATTTGTGATGCCAGAAAAAATTTAAAGCGTCTTGTAAAATTTCCACCCTCTTAGGATTGGGCCAATAGTATAAGACATCTTTAGCTAGTGTGCAGCTATCTAACTGACTTTATGGTTGAAATTAGTTTAAAGTATCAAAAAAAAAAAAAAAATTCTGTTGCTGTTATAATTACCAAAAAATCAACATTTTGATACGATTTAAAACATATATTGCACATTACAAATAAAAATAGATTTTTCAAGATAGCAAAAAATCAAATTGAATATGAGTTTTAATGTCGGTAGGGGTTATATATATATATACCGGGTGTCTACTTTTTTTTTGTTACATAGGGAATACAATGCTAAAATTTTCATTTGGTGATAAATTTTCCCCTAATTATTATAGAACAAAAGTACAAATACAGAAGTTGTTTAGAATTCAAAAATGCATCAAATGATGCCAAATTTATCAATATAGGATGTTCCGATCAAGAATTAGAAGCAAATTAAAATTTCCATTTTTGCGCTCTTTACATCAAAGTGCCATGGAAATTAAACAAATAATTTCATTTCTTCTGGAGTTTGAGTTTGACAGATCGTATTTATTTTATTGTTACGTTCTGTATTATTATTATTATTATTATTATTATTATTATTATTATTGAAAATAATGAATAAACTTAATGTAAATGAAAAGCTATTAAGTATAAAAAGTATTAAGTATTTATTATTTATTACAATGAAAGGGTATTTTACTCGGCTGTACACTACGTACTAGCTGTGGTTTTAAATTGTGAATGTCTCCATTATAATTTTAAGTAATTGTTTAATTTATTTATTAACTTCAAGTTATAAAAACAATACATTTGAATTAGATGACTGGCATTATGCCTAATATATTTATTATAATAATTTAAACTTATCCCTGAGGATGCTGTAAGTTGTGCAGTGAAACGTCGGATAAGAGTTTAATAAATAGTAAATAGCTGAACTCCGTAAAACTTTCTTTATTTATTACAATATTCAATATACCTATAAAACAGAAAAATTCATGAATACAAGATATAGGAGAACAAAAACGAAACTAACAATTTAAATTAAATGTTCAAATAAATCGCCATTAACTGCCAAACAATAACCTAATCTGTTATAAAATTCGTGACGTACAGAGCTTAATTGTGTTTGTGTTATATTATTGCACTCTTCAACAATGGCATTTTTCAAATCAACAAGATTTTTGATATGTCGTTTATAAATTTTCTCCTTCAAATATGGCCATAAAAAGAAATCGCACGGTGCTAAATCGGGCGATCTAGCTGGCCAATTAATTGGACCACCTCTACCAATCCATGAATTTGGAAAACATTGATCCAAATATAATTTAATGTTGCAGCTGTAATGTGCCGGACATCCGTCTTGTTGATACCAGACAACATTATCTTGAGTTGCACACTCTTCTAACTGCGGACCAATATGATTTTGCAACATATCCAAATATTTTTCGTTGTTTAAATTATTTTCAATAAAAAATGGCCCAATTATACACCTGCCAAAAATTCCAGCCCATACATTAACTTTTTCTGGATATTGGGTACGTGTTGCTACCATTAAATGAGGATTTGTTTGGCTCCATATTCTAAAGTTTTGTGTATTAGGTTCGCCGTGTAAAGTAAACGTAGACTCGTCAGTAAAACAAATAGATTTCAAGAAGTTTCTGTCTAAATTGGATTTTTCCATAATAATGTTACTAAATTCGCTTCTAGCCATTTTATCCGCTTCAAATATCTCTTGGTGCGTGGAATATTTATAAGAATGATATTTTTCATTTTTTAGTACCTTATGTATTGTTGAAGGATGCAAATTTAATTCAGCACCAAGTTGACGCACACTAACATTTGGGTTTTCCGTTACACACAAAAGTATATTCAATGTATTTTCTTTAATTGCATTTTGATTTAAATTCTCCTCCTGATCTTCTGCGTTGATTTTTCTACAATTTTTACAACGTTTTAACACACTTCCAGTTTCTTCGAATTGTTTAATTATCCTACGAATAGTCATAGCGGAAGGTATGGGACGGTTTTCAAAGAAAGCGCTGAATAAATCTCTTACTCGTCGTATCGAATTTCCAGTAAAATACCATTTTACGCACTGAACTTTTTCATTTACCTTAAGTTTATTCATTATTTTCAATAATAATGATAATAATACAGAACGTAACAATAAAATAAATACGATCTGTCAAACTCAAACTCCAGAAGAAATGAAATTATTTGTTTAATTTCCATGGCACTTTGATGTAAAGAGCGCAAAAATGGAAATTTTAATTTGCTTCTAATTCTTGATCGGAACATCCTATATTGATAAATTTGGCATCATTTGATGCATTTTTGAATTCTAAACAACTTTTGTATTTGTACTTTTGTTCTATAATAATTAGGGGAAAATTTATCACCAAATGAAAATTTTAGCATTGTATTCCCTATGTAACAAAAAAAAAGTAGACACCCGGTATATATATATATATATATATATATATATATATTACCTGGTAAAAAAAAAATATAAATATAAAAATAAAAATTAAAAATTACCTTCGTGTTTAAAGTACCACAGCAAGAAAATTAGTCTTTTGATCCGCAATTCGGTTATTACAGCCCTATATAATCTATATATCACTTTTCTTTGTAATATGCAATTTATAATCACAGAAAAAAGAATATTGTTTTTTCTTTAAAAACTGTAATGTGTTCTGCTTCACAAATATTTACAAATTTGAAACTTTTCAGATTATACTATGCTAAGAACTGACCAATAAGAGACAAATAAATTCTTAAGTTAACTGTATACAACAATAAATATATTACATGATTGTGTATACATATTTTATAAAACATATTTTATGTACTTTATAAATAAGGAAGAATACATATTTTAATCCCATATTAAACATGTACCGGAACCATTTTGCTATATTGCAAATTCTCATAATTAAATGAAATACTTTATTACGATTCTAAATTATACAATGTAAGTAAAATGTAAATAGAAAATTTACCATAAGATATTTTTGATTAAATTATTGCTGGTTTTATGTCTCATATTACACATTATTTTATTTAAATATATTCGTTACTTCTTAAACTTATTGCAACTTAACTGTATTTTACAAACATGTGCTATCTTGGAATATTTTATATTTTATATTTTATTATTATTTCATATTTAGTAATAATTTAACATTATCATACACATATGTGTAAATTTTTAAACATAAAACTTTATAATATATGCATAAATATTTTATAGCTTTCTAAATTACAAAAAAAAAACAACAGTTTTTTCATATACATATAATTTCATATACCATAAATATTATAAAAGTGAATTTCCGTTTACAATTTCTTAAAGTTTAAATATAAATTATACCAAACTAGCAAAATACTCGTGCTTTGCTACGGGATTTAGTACTTTAAACCCATTTTAACTTATTTGCAGTTTTTGGTCAATTTTTATCGTTTACAACGCTCACCTGTGACTCATGTTGCATTGGCTCGTAATAGTATCTTTCTCGAAAATCGATTCAATTATTAATAAAACTCCCATCAAAATTTGTTCCGTGGATGTCAGAGTTATAAGTGAACAAAGTTTTTGATTAATTTTTATCATTTACAGCAGCCGCCTGCAACTCACGCTGCATTTCCCCGTGGTAAAACTTCTTTAAAATGACTCAACTTCCATCAAAAATCTATTTCATGGATCTTATGTTATAAACGAACAGAGTTTTTTTTATCGTTTATAGCGTGAGCCTGTAGCTTACGCTGCATTATCTCATAGTAAAACTTTCCTCGAAAAATGACTCAATTATCAATAAAACTTCCATCAAAATCTGTTCCGTGAATCTCAAGTTATAAGCAAATAGAGTTTTTGATAAATTTTCAACATTTACAACGTTAGCCGCAGGCGAACGCTGCATTATTTTATAGTAAACTTTCCTTGGAAAACGCCACAATCTGTTCCCATCAAATCCCATCAAAATCTGTTCAGTAAAGATGTCAAATTAAAAGCGAATAAATTTTTTTCGGTTACATCGTTTGCCTGCGACTCTCGCAGACTTATCCTCACTTTTGGATTTTTCCGTCATTTTCAACTTTATAACTCACTTCCAAGTTGCATTTCAAATATACATACATATTGCTTTATATGTATATATTTTTTATATTTTTATGTATGTAGATGTACATGTATATATATATATATATATATATATATATATATATATATATAATTTGTCCTGGCAATAAACGATTATTATTATTATTAACGGTTATTATATGTATAGATTATTGTAAATTGGTTGTAATTCATTTGTTACAGTTATGGTATCAGAATAATAAAAAATATGCAATTTGCATATGTATTTTTAAAAAATACCTTTGATTACTATTTAAAATAAAAGAGAAATTACGGAACTGATTATTAAATTAAAAGTAATATTTATATTTACAATATTTCCGAACAGCGTCAAATTACAAAAACTAAAAATATTTCTTTTTGTAACTGCTATTCTAGAATAAGTATATTTATTTTTTGTCTTATTACATCCCTGTACAACAAGATGTCATTGTTCGCAAATTTGTGCGTTTCTGCAACAACTTTGCTAATTCACGAAAACCGGATGCTGTTGTAGCTACACTAATTAATTGTAAATGTTATCTAGTCGGGCGTAATATTATTCAGCAACTAAATATTTGCTTAGCGTAACACAATAGCAACTTTTTCACACACGCAAAAAAATACGAGATACCTTTGCATGATTAGAATACAAAATATTGTTCGTACGTATTACGATTAATTTTTACTGATAAACATTTAAATGACGAATTGTTACAGATCAGTGATTTAAAATAATCTAGATTGGATTACACTTTTAATTTGTAGATTTAATTAAGATTGTTCATTTACAAAATAACTAATACCCAAAAAATATATATTTTTTTCAATCGTATCAAAACATTGATATTACGTTACACTCTAAAAAAAAATATGTAATTTTATCTACAAACTATGAGATACTATGATGCCCAGTATTTCTAGATATAATTACTCAACTGCTGTAATTTTACATCATTGTTTGAAAATACATAATATTATAACTATTACAAATATTATGTAATATGATATTACCAACAGTCTTTTTTTTTAGTAAAGTCTCTTTTAGTAAATTTACAGAACTTCAGCAAATTTGCTATCAGGAATTTTCCATAAATGGGTAAAATTGGTTTAGTTCTATAATATTATTGTTGTTATAATTACATAAATTTCTAAATTTACAAAAAGGATGTATTTTGAAATGAATGAATTACACTTAAAATATTTTATTAGTATTATTACACAAAATATGTACTAAGTCTCATTAGTTTGGTAAATTATTACAGATATTAATATGCAAGCTGTAATTTTACATTATTTAAGAAGTTATACCAAGAATATGTAATTTTATATTAAGTATGTAATTTGCAAAAAGTAATCAATTTTACAAACTTATTGGGTCATTTTTACATACTTTATTTGATTATTATAAATTATGTACAAAATTGCAGAATTTTAAAGTAGAAATACAGAATATTTATGGTAAAATAAAATTACAGATTTTTTATTGTAAAATTTTACTACTATTTTTTTGTAATTTCGCAATTTTTTTACACTGTACTATATTACCATATAAAAAGACGTCATTATGTTACTATACTATACTATACTGAGAATATTATTATACAGTAGTTATTTACTTATATATACAACTGGTGACAGCACCAAACATGACTACTCGGTCAAGTGTATTTAACATGACATCTTCGATGGTCATATTGAAAGTTATGTAGTGACAGTTGCAGTGAGTTTTCCCTTGAAGTACAAGATATACGGTTTATACCGCCAGAATTATCAAAAATTGAATATTCGGCCAAAGAAACATTAATTTTCACAAATCACGAAAAAAATATACTATTTTTAAACTTAAGATTAAGATTTCTTGGTATGTATTTTTTTTTTTAATTTTAGTTTAGTTTCATTTGGAACGCTGGAAGAAAAAATAGCATATGTTACTCGGAATAAAAATCTCTTTTTCTATTCTTCGTGCTAGGGTTCGTGTATAGTTCTAAAGCGTCTTAAAAAATTTTACAATTCACAAATATTTTTTAACAAACAAAAGGTAGATATTAAATTGAAATAAGCAAACAAGTAAAAATAACTAGAAAAAATTGATAATTTTAGAACGTTATGTATATTGTAAATTGTAAATTATCAATTTATTTCGTTTTTTTCTATAAAATTAAATATTAAAAAAAATATAAACAATTCTTACAAATTAATAAAAAACAAAAACACATTAATAAAACGAACGTCCTTCAAGTAAACAAGAAATAACATCAATATTAATAAAAACAAACCAAATACTGGAAAACATTACACAATATTGTATTTTTAGTAGTGTTTAGAATAAACAATATCTTATTTCGTTATTATTGGGTCGGTGCATAATTATCAGGCGTTTTTGTAGGCGAGTTATTTGTTAATAAAAATTGCTGTTTTGTTTACTTTTTTTTTGTAAATATTATTTTACTTCTTTAACCGTGGAATCGACCGTCTTCCACGGTTTATGTTCTTTTTTTCATAATAAATATTGTTTAAAAATTATGCATCAACCATATATTTATTATATACCTAATTACCTACAGCATAAAAAGACCTACCAACACACAATTAAGACTATATTGATACTATACAAAACACAAATAAACGTTTTACGACAGAATTAACTGTACGTGTGAAAATAGATTTCGTTCGTAGTAATAATATAACATAAAAATGGAGCCAGTTTATTTTATTGGTAGCTCTCAAAGTGTTAACTTAAAGATAACCTACAATCTAGTTATCTTTTTTCTATCTAATGGCATTGATGACACTGATGTTAATGATAGGACCAGTCTGGAGAAGCCTATTTGTTAATGATCTTCCTGCATTATGCTGAGACAACAAATCTCTGTTTCCAGCAGTCTACTGGCCAAAGGTGCTGTTCACAATTATCGAATTTCTTTATTTCAATTGTTTTATGTTATTCTTTTAACTTTAGCTTTGTTTGCTGAGTAAGTCCTTGCACAGATCCTTAACAAGTACTAATCCATGTTGTAATTTTGAGCGTTTACGAAAACTTAAATCACACTAAAATTGTACAACGCATACGTACTTGTCAGTAACTAGTAAGGAACTGGTTCCGCGAACAAAACTAATAATATATTTCAAATGCATATTGTGTTCTAAAAATATATATTTATTAAAATAAATAAATTTTTAAAAGCTTATAAAACCATACTTTTCAGACCACATTAACTGACACCATATCATTCAGCCTCTCATATGCCATCTTTTTAAATATTTCATACATACAAACACAATCATACCATGTACCCAAAAAGGTATGGCAAAAACTCTTTTCACTATTCCGAAATTAGTTTTTGCCAAAACATTTATATCCAGACAAGCAACCTTCACTTCATCCACATTCATAATAATTCTCATACAGTCATACATGCTCTTCTGTTCCTACTACTTGAAAATATTTTTCACGCAAAACACTCTCAATCATACCACCGCATACCATACCACATACAACCATCGAATGTCCAAATTAGCAATTTTTAATCATTTATTTTGGGCGGATGTGAGATAAATTTTAAAATTAAATATATAAATTTACATAGATAGTAAAATTCTTCTAGAACTTATTATATTAAAATTAAACAGAATTTAAAACTAAAGATTTTTTATTTTTATAAAAATTAAATTAAATTTTTATAGTAGATTGTAAACTGCTTACGAAGAATATTAGTAAGCAGATCCATTAGTATTGATTCAAATCAATCTCAATATAGATTCTCTCCCCCTCTCCAATAAAACAATAGCCCAAATCGAACCTTGACCTCGAGTATCGCAATACTTGTTTGTTTCGTGATCGTCTATTTAGACACTTTTTCAAAACTGCAAGTCGTGCGTTCGCGTAGAGCAACGAAAAACAGTTGATCAACCTATTCTGTCCGATTCTGTTTGATTAATGCCTGACCTTGTGACATTTGTTTTTATTTTACGACGAACAAAAACGCCGGCCAACAGATTCGAACCATAGTTTCTGATACGAAATAGATTTGTGTATGAGTGTGAAATTGAAAAAATGTTGTAGCAAAAGTTCGTGTTAGTCAGTTAAAATGGTTCGAACATCTTAAGTGATGTCTAATGAACGTATGGTTAAAAAAATTTATATGAATGATTTGGAAGCTATACGTTTGCGTGGACGTCCGATGAGTAGTTGGAATGTTATAATTGAAAGTGTTTTGCGTAAACGAAAGTTTCCAAGTAGTAGGAATAAAAGAGCATGTATAAGAGGAATTATGAATGTAGATAAAGCTAAAGTTGCTTGTCTGAATGGGGATGTTTGGGGGAAAACTAATTTCAGGATAATAGAAAGAGTTTGTGCAACACCCTTTTGGGTATATGGCGTGATTTTGTATGTATATGTATGTATGCTCACAGTATTATATTCGGTAGTAGCTGACGTTTAAATACGCTCGGCTACCGCGCTGACTACATAAAGTATATAGATTCACCTACAATATTTACAAACTACCCATCTTAAACATTCCATATAAATTACAATAAATATTACAACGACCGATTAAATTAAAAAAAAAAAACAAACACAATATAATCATTTCCAAACGATATTCTATTGTCCGAACATAATCTCACAATCCGAAATGCAGGTGCATATTAGCAAATTATAATGACGTTTAGATGATACTCACACTAATCGGAGAAGATTCCAGCAAAATGACGGCGTGGTCAACACGTAACTGGCAAAGAATTCGGGAATAGAACCGTGTGCGACCTTGCCTCAAGGCCATTTGCAAGCAAATAACCGCAAACAACGAGGCATCTGCTGGCGATGACACAGACGAACTCATAAAGCTAGGTTAGGTTAAACCGCTGTCATACAATAAGAAGATGGTTGGTACGTTTATGACAATTGAAAAAACAACAGCTGTGCTACTGCTGGGGCTATTGTTGTCTATTTAAATATGCTAATTTTAATGCGTTTTAACATGTGTAAAATGCATGTAACTGTTTATTGCTGTTATTTTCTAGATATTTTTCCAAGATGCATGTATCTATGCTGCACACTGTTTACAAATCCATAAACAATAAATTTTATTCAGAATTACTGTTAACATCCCAAAAATATTAATAATATTGACTATATTCTTAAGTTGAAGTAATAATTAGAATAAATATATTGAATAATACAATAAATCTCAATTCATTGTTTTTTTTTTTTTTAATTTAAAAATAATATTTAAAAACGAAAAATATATGTAGAATGCAAAGCAAAACTATACAGGATTTTCCACGACAAGATTAGCTATCTGTATTTTAAAACTATATAATATTAACATAGTAAAAAATCTTTCAGAACTCATTATATTAAAATAAAACGGTTTAATGTTCTAGTTCTGTATTAATATTTATTAATAATCGACGTTTCGTCTTCATCAAGAAAAAAGATAGAAATGACATTTATAGTAAATACACAGAACATGGAAACAAGTTACTAGATAACAAAATAAGTAACTAGATCATGAAATTTATAAATTTTTAATTAACGGAAGCCAAATTGTATTTAAATCAGTGCCTTCACATTAATTAATGTTACCTTTTTCTTTATAAATTTCTATTGCTTCTCTTATCAATCTGCTGTCAATATTGATTGATTTTGTAATTATTACAGTACGCTCAGTTGAAGTAAATTTTTGTCAATTAGATGCCACTTCCGTTTTAACCAAAAATCGACTCTAACTTCCCTATTTTAAATGAAATAGCTCGTTTTTTTATTTTAAAATGTTAATAATATAGCATTATGTACAATTTTCTCCTAAATTCAATGATAAAATAAAAAAATTATTACAATGTCTAATAGTCGTAGAAATAGTATTTGTGTATTAGGTGCAAAACATATTACAATCGTTACTTGAAGTATAAGGTTTCTAACGAAAAAAAAAAGATTTAAATAAGTTTTATTTAAAAATACGAAATAAAACTAATTAACTAAAAACTAATTGCAATATGGCTCATATTTGACTAAACTTATGACCGTATGCATAAACATTTTCGTTAAAAATAATGGTTTGTTAAAATGAAAATTCTTGGATCTCGTAAGAAATTTCGTTACAATATACATAGAAAGATTTCTTACGGAATCCAAAAATTTTCATATTAACGAACCATTATTTTAACGAAAATGTTTATGCATACGGGGATTAATGTTAAATACTTAAATGACAATTAAAATTATTTAGTTTCCGGTTAAACTGGATTCGTACAAAAATACAGCATAAACAAAAACCAAATGCAATCAAACTTTAAACGACAACCAAAATTGACAACGTTTAATGCACTCGACAGTCGTGGATATTACAACGTGCTAACTTACAAAAAGTACTAATTTATTGCAAATATTCACGACTGTTGCAGTATAATGTAAAACTAGCGGAGAATATTCATTTTATAGATTATTGTAACACTCGCCAAAGCTCGTACTGCAAATCTTCATACTGTGCTCATTGTACAATATACTATCAATATCAAAACTGTACAAATTGTATTTGTAATTCTCAGTGATTAGCAAGCTATTACTAATTGACAATTAAAAGAATTTATTCACACCATTTTTCGTACGCGCGTAGAATGTCTCGCTCGACAAGTTGTGGTCAATTCACAACAAAACATTAAACGTTAAACATTCAGAATGATTCACCATCATATACACAAGACAACGTAGCACAATGAATATTTCAATAGGACACTTTAATAGACCACTAACTAAACGCTAATTAAATAGCGTGCCAGCGCTGATCAAAAAGGTGTGTTACAATCATTTTTCAGTCCGTGTGCGTTAACGTAAATAGCAATCAAGTTTTTATAGAAAATGCAATTCGGTTGAGACGTTTTCAAGTATGTTCAATGTGGCCATCCATCGCAAAAGTTTTCAATGCTGGAATATCTGCATATATGTGCTTACGGTGAGGCTAAAAATATATTCTCGAAGTTGTAAAGCGGGGAATGAGTTATACGAAAGATATTCTTGGCTGCTGATGCATATGCTAATGGGAAAAGATGATTTTTGTTGTTATTTTGCTAGTTTTAAAGTGATTCATTCTGAGAACGTGTTATTAGTTTATTAATCTTGTTTATAGTCTAATATTTACAAACATTTTTTGTATTTATTTTTATGTATCATTTGATAATGTAATTGCTCATATTTTTCAATATAAAAACATTTTTTAATTGCTATTAAATAATATATTCATTAGATATGCGTTTTGGAATGGTAAATGTTTCCATTACTTACACTTCTTAACCAATCAAAATTTTCGTAAAGCTATCACTTATCCTAAATTTTATTTGACCTTTCTTGTGAAATGCCTCTAACTTTTATAACCTTCTGTGGAAACGCTAAATTAACCAAACTTTATTTGTTTCAAACGTTATTTTACCTTCAAAGCGTACGTTCTTTACGTAAAATTACAGTTACCCAGTTTAGTTAAGATACAAAAGTCTCTGATATAATTGTAGTTTTACATGTTTTTACAGAAAATTTTCCGCCCGATTCAATGGTGGGTATACAAAATTTGTAATTATTTCCATAATTTAAAAAATTTATTTTTATTTATACAAGGTGGTTCAGAATTATATACCGTAATTGCTAGAGCTGATAGTACGTTCAAAAATAGGGGTACCTTTTTATATAGACTTTTTTTCCAAAACTCAATAATAAGGGAGATACAACCCTGTAAAGGGGTGAAATAAAAACCTTCTTTTTTAATATCTTCCAGACGCTTTTGAATAACGGGTTCATATTTTAGGGGTGAGTATATGACATTAGAACAATTAAATTTATGTTACCACTTATTCCATCCCTTATGATTAAAGGGTAGTTTTGGGGGGTACGTTTGAGTTATTACGTCATTTTTTTTTTAATTTACAATTATTTAAACAAAATTCTTAAAAACATGATTCTCCAGACTATTCTACGCAAAAAAAAGTACACTTGTTACATTTCGATAAATATTACCGATTTCGAGTAAAAATGGTTATTATTTCACCCCTTTACAGGGTTGTATCTCCCTTATTATTGAGTTTTGGAAAAAAGTCTATATAAAAAGGTACACTTATTTATAAACGTACTATCAGCTTTAGCAATTACGGTACATAATTCTGGACCATCCTGTATATATCTTCAAGCAATAATATTTCCATTTCAATAAAATATATTTATAGAATTTTTCAAAAATTTTAGTCACTAAACTAAGCAACTATAATTTAATGTAGAGTTGCCGATAAGGACGTACGCTGTTTGGGATAAATGTCAAGAAGGTGAAATAAAATTTGGAATAATGGAAGCGGCCCGAAAATTTATTTTAGACCTAAAAATACAATTTCCTATTCTACTTACATGTAATAATTAATAGTCTTTCTATTAAATTCGATACACAAGCAGCCATAGGCCAGTAGTTAGACTAAGACCCTAAAAGTCTTTGGTTTGCGTCATGCTTTAACATCAGAATTTAAATTAAATATTATTTCTGGTATTAAAACCTTGTACCAGTGGACTGACATCGGCTGTGTCCGAGTGATTCGGAACCCACCTATAAGTCCCTTTCTTGACTGTGGGCTAACAACCCACACCATTGACAATAAAACTATATGATCAACGACTTGTTCCACTTAGAAATTACGGGAACTGATACTACTGTTAAATTCAACTTTCTCATGTCTCATTTTAAACCATTTTAATTGCAGTTACTGAAAAAGTAACGCAAGCTACCATTTTATTTAGTAAAATAAACCTAACAATGAATAAAAAGCAAAAAAAACAAAACAAAACAAAAAATATATCTGTAATTTTCAATCCTAATGAACATTTCAACTGCAAAACTTTATCAACGTATTTTTTTTCCTAGAAAAAATTAAATTGATATGTCAACAACAGACTTGAAATCTACAAATATACGAGAAATATAAAAACCTAGCTAGTTCTTAAAATATATTTCAATTTATTTTAGATCTTATAATTATTTTAATATATATAAAATAACGACTAGAATGTAATAAAATGAATAGAATTTAATGAGAAGGCATATTGTAATTTGTTTCGAACATTTGTTAAAGAAAAAATTAACTAAACAAATTTTGAATGAAAGAAATAATAACTTAGTTATTATGAAAATCCTTGTTTTTATCTGTGTGGTGAAATCATTAAAATTTCAACCACAGTGTTGCTTGTTACAATTTTATCATCGAATACATGAATTCTATGTTCTGCAAAATATTTTATGATTGCTGTACTATTTTTTTATGTTTTATTTTTTCAATTCTCCAACAGAACATGTAAGTAACAATATTGTAGTTATTACAGTTAATTTTTTGCTTACAATATTTTTGCATAATTAATTAATAAAAATTTGTAGGTTCTGAAGAAGGTGAAAAATACCACCGAAAGCTTGACATAGAATCTTAAATGAGATTTTGATTCGAACATCTAATCCTTTTTGAGTTTTAAAAACATATAAAATTTGTAACATCGTAAAAATTATTTTTTAAGATTAAATTAACAATTTGATATTGAAAAACAAAAACATATTTTCAATCTCTTGTAAAAACGATAATTGCATAAACTCCCAAAAAAATCTAATCATTTTTTAAATTTATGATGAGCATGCAAAATAACTTTTACACACATATTTTTTAATTTTATTCTAAATCAGAATCTACAAAATACGTACGTCACCTTGAAAATTCAATTTTCTATAGTCTCACGTAGTATATTACATTTTTATTACTGAAGAAAAAGCCTCTCAATAACTTTCAATTGTTCGTTTACTTTTTCAAAATATATTTACCATAGCAATCTAGATTTTTGTGAAGCGTCTTGCATTTGAAATTATAAGCAAACAGAAACACCGAAAAAGTGAAAGTGAAAAATAATGACAAAAGAGTAATTGAACAAAAAAAGCACTTAAAAAGTGCTTCATCTTTTTTTTTTTTAAGAAGTACACACGAATAGTCCACATATATATATGCATTCGTAACACGTGTTTTTCAAGTTCAAAAGACACCGATATTAATTTAGAAGTGTGAATGAAACTTAGAATAAATAACAAAAAAACTACTTGTAGATATAATAATGAAAATGAAATGAGAAATGTTTTTGTACTTGTCAACACAGTAGTAGAAAAATATATTTAGACACTTGTTTATGTAAAAAATTATATTTAATTATACTTAAACAAAACAATGCAAGGATTTCTTGTATCTAAATAAGCCCAGTTTTAGTAACATTTTCCTAAATACTCATTCAATTTACAACAATGTATTTTCAGTAATTACTATTATTTATTTGTAATTGTTTAAAGATTACTCAATAATAATATCTTAGAGTTATATTGAAGAAATAGTTTTAAAATTATATTTTTGTAAAAATTTAAACAAAAATTCAAATTATTTATTCATATTTTTTTGTAATACTTATTTGTTTTACCTTTTAAAAAAAATAATTTTTCAACTTTCTATTCATATTAAATAAAGCATCTAATGCAAGATTAGACAATCACATGTAATATACTAATCAAATTATCAAATGTATTTTTTGTTAGTTTAATGTATATTTATATATTCTTGTCCGTCGATTTATCCAAAGTTTCAATTTATTTTATAAAGAATTTAAGGTGGATTTATGCAAACCAACTTAAACTTACATTAGCTTTAATATTAACATTTCCACTAACATTAACTTTAAAACTAAACAAAAAAGTATTTATACAGACTTTCCTTACGCTTGTGCAGTTGATTAGTTTGAAATCTTGTAGCCTCACTAATTTTATACAGTCTGTTTGCGTAGTATGTTTCCAAAAAAATATTGTTTTTTAAAATTAATGATAATATAGTATTGGTTTCAATATTATTATTGGCATCCAATGTTTTTTTTGACAAAAAAAAAACAATGGTACCAACTTGATTTATTTAAAACAGATGCTATAGTTCCCCAAACGTTGTTTTTTGCAATTTTATCTTTGAAAACAAAAATAATATTAGATTTTTTTGAACAAAATCAATCTTTCTCCCGATCCATACTTAAAACAGACACTAACTTGTGCTAATGTCAGCTAAGAGCTGAGATAAATCGCTATTAATTCGCATTAACAAAAAATTTTACTTTATCTTTTGATTTAATTTAATGTTTAACTTTAACTTTTTTTCCAACTTTCTCGTTTAGTGTTTATGTTAGTTTAGTTTTAGTGGAGTGCGTAAACTATACAATGCACTTACATTGATTTAACTTTTTAATGATAATTTCAAAATTAATGTTAATTTTTGCTGCATAAATCCGTCTTTATTTAACTAATTTATATGCAGATAAAAGATGTAATGTTATAAAAAATATCTAATTGAATAGACAAATCATTTAAAATTTATATACATACATACCTAACCATGCCATAAAAGTCTAACAGAAACTCTTTCCATTTAAGTTGAAATTAGTTTCCACCAAACATTCCTGTCCAGACTAACAATGTTCAAAATAAAAAAGCTTTAGGTTTTAATTCTGTTAAATTTTTAATTAATATTCGACGTTTCAATATACTGAAAAATATGTACAAATAACATAATCCAGTTGCTTGTATTTTGACATCTAGTATCTTGTTATTTTTCCTGATGATGATACACGTGCAGTATATGAAAATGTCGAATATTAATTAAATTAACAGAACTAAAAACTAAGCCTTATTTCGCTTTTTTATTTTTCTTTTTTACATGGCGTGATTGTGTATGTATGTATGTATGTATGTATGTAAATTATAATATGATTATTTTTACTTCGAGTATATTAAGCAACTTTTGCTTCATCCATATATATATATATATATATATATATATATATATATATATATATATATAATACCTTTCTTAGCACGTTGTCGCTCATGTACAACACTCTCAATCATGGGTGCTCATCATTTAAAATTTAATTTTTTCAATGTAAATATCGCAAGAATATTGAATTATTATAATTACATAATACTGAATAATTTGTTTTTTATTGAAAAATTATTAGTATTTTTGGAAGAATCAATGCAAGATAGCTTAGTTAAAAAGTTTGTTTGTATATTTTTTTATATTTATAGAAAAAATATATTAAAAAAATCTTTAAAAACACTAATAATTTTACACACAAAAAAAACAGATTATTCAATATTCTTGTAACATATATAACTAATGGCTCAACTGTAATTTCTTTATAATTTGTTAAAAAAAATATAAATAAGTAATAATATCAAATTAGACATAAATATATTTGTAGAAAATATACATAACAATATAATATATGATATTAATTTGCAGTAAATTTCCTGAAAATAAATGACAATCATTTGTAATATTTGTCATTTCAGTTTTTTTTTTTTTTGTTCTTTTTACAAATAATATTACATTCTAGAAATATTTGCAATCACGACTTTTCAAAATGTAATTCATCATTAAGTCAGAGAGAACATTTATCATGATAAAAATATTTATCTGATTGTGCGAACAGTCGCTTAATTTTCAATTTTATTTTACACTTATATACTATTGACAAGACAATATTGATTCTGTCAAAAATTCGTTACGATATTCAATCACATGGCGATGTAATAATGACTTTAGTTTTGTAGAAATATTTTTAAATAATAGTTTTCAAAATTGTGTTTCATTAAACTGCATTTATAGGACACGTTGCAAGTCGACTATGATTTGTTATTTTTTAATAATTTATTTTAAATCGTCGCAAAATTAATTAATTTTCTAGTAACAGCACTGTAGAAAATATATATATCTTAATTTATGTAATTTTACACAGATTTTAACAGTGAAAATAACAACATTTATAATTTTACTATAATAATTTACGTAATATTACATTTTTTATAAAAAATTACATTCACAAAATATGTAAAATTATATAATTTTTTGGTAAAATTACATAAATTTTTACAGTCAGCTGAAGAAAAATCTATATTTACCAACCATCACATATAGTTCGGGAGGCTTTGTATTATACTAATTTTGATTTGTGAGATTTTTACAGATAAACACCAATATGATTATAAAATGTATCAATTATTTTTCAGCTGATATCGATCTGTCTATCTATGGATGTATGGTTAAATGGATTTTTTTTTAAATCATATTTAAACATAGAATATTTTACTACAATTCGAAAATTTCGCGAAAAAAAAATATTTCAAAAAAAAATATATTATTAACTTTTGTTTGAGACATGTTTTGATACAACTTGATACATTTTTATAATTTTTCATATCTTTAATACATGAAACTGTAAATATAATATAATAATTTGTCTGTTTCAGAGTATTTTATACTTTATGGTGGCTGTCAGTTCTGTGGTAACCATAGCAGATTTTTTTTAGTACTGTGTATTAAAAAGATTTATTTTTAATATTATATGGTTAATTTATCTTTAAGAAAAAAAAACGGTCAAGTTGTCGATGTACTACTTCACTTCCAATTTCGATGAAACTTTGTCTAAATATTCCTCTAACAATAACAATAACGGGGAAAATAATAGTGGCGGTCAGGTTAGGTTAGGTGGAGCCGTACATCGACAACATTTTGTCATGTTTAAAAAAATATTGTATGTAATATTCATTTCAGAATACATATGGTAAATAACTAATTGATATTGATATTAAATGATTCTAAAAATATCACAGTCGTTTTTAAAGTACCAGCATGAATTTAACGGTATAATTCTGAAATATTTTTTTGATTCATCTTAAATCTGAAGCAAATAACAAGATAAACACGCTACCTCTCGACTATAACTTCCAATTTTATACTAATTAAAGTCATTAAAATTCTACTACATCTAACAGCATCGTAAATTCGAACAACACAAATATTTTGCATATCAATTTCAGAAACAATGTTCAGGGCCGTATTTACCATTAGGCTGAAGAGGCCTAGGACCCACGCTCAACTAAGGGCCCACTCAAGTACTTTTTTATGCACTGTTACATCTAAAAACATTGTATTGTATTCACAAATAGAAAAATTCCAATATTGCCATGTGTGTCTAAGTAATCCAATTTTTTAAAGCAAAGTAATAAATGTTTTTTTCAATTATTTTATAATTTTAGAGTATTACGCAAAGTTTACATGTGTTTTATTATTATATTTCATTAAGAAAGTATATTTTACAAATAAAATTATTATATCATTATTATAAAATTTATGATCTATTATATAATGTCATTTGTACTTTTTTCCTGATGAAGACGTACGTTGCATACATCGAAACGCCGATTATTAATAAATATTAATACAGAACTATAACCTAAAGCCGTTTTATTTTAATATCATACTCAGTTTCATGAACAAGAAAGTTATCTAACACTAGATTAAATTTATATACCTACATTTCATAAAATATTTTGAATTTTTAAGTCTGAATTAGTAAAAATAGTTTGTTTATTTTAACTAGGAGTAATTTAAAATTTTTGCACTAAAATATATACAATATATACAATATTGTCATTAGTTTTGTCTTTTGTCACTGTCTTTAGTTTTGTGTACTTTAAATTCTTCTTAAGTAAATAAATCAAATGTGAAGATCACAGACTTTGCAAATTAATCTTGCTATAAAAAATTTCTGATTAATTTTTTTTTATTATTATTGTAAAACTGAGTTTTGCATTCACTCCCTCTAGTTAAAAACATAGTATAAAATAATTTAATATCATATTCAAGTTGGTAATGATTTGACATTTGTTACTCACTTCATTTTTGTATCAAATTAAAATGTTTACGTATCAAAATTTAAAATAAAGTAACATTTCAAGAAAAATTACAAAAATTCAAAAAAGCCAACAAATTTAAAAAGAAGTATTATACCATAGATTCTATAGATTACAATTACATAAATTTAAAGTTAAAAACATAAAACTAGAAATTAGAATTAATTTTACATTTAATATATATTAAAAAAAAAACATTGGCGAGTACTACAAGATCAGTTTTAAAATCGAATTTTAATTAATACCGGTTTTACGGCAATGCAACTGTCATAAGAGCAAAACTAAACAGTTGAACTAAACACCCAAACACCGAGCTTGTAGTACCAGTTATTATTTTTTAAAGTATTCCATATTTTCTAAACCATTTTTTTTATCAACTACAGTTTTAACTGCAAATATTTACAATAAAAAATAAATTTCATAGGACAATAATAATATTCAAAATATTTATATTACTAAAATTCAAAAAAATATTGTGATACTCTACACTTTTCTCAATAAAACAAAAAAAAAATGTCACATTAATCCAAGTTTAAATTTTAACTTCAATTCTGTAGATGAGTTATTGTAATTCCGTATTTAACTCTCTCTTGTGAAACACAATTTCAGATTTAATCTCCAGTTAATCATTTTAATTCGATTTTATGAAACCAAGTATCAAAGAGCCCTATTTTTATTTCAGCCTTAAAACTTTTTAAACATAAATCCGGCTCTGACAATGTTCCTACCATGTTCCAAAGCAGGAAAATTTCTAGATAGAGATTGCGAGAAAAACCGTCTAATTTTGTAGATATCTGCGCTCAGATAACGAGAACATGATTTAACATTGATTTTACGCAATTTAATTTCCTTCGTCTTCGATTACTACGAACCATAATAAAGTGCTTTTATTTGTGTGCCGTTAGTTTCATCTTAATTTCACTAACAAACAAACACATTCACGCTAGGTAGTTGACCCCCCTCCTGGTAAATTTTTCCGACATTTCACATCATTATTATGAACAATGTCAGGATATAAAAATTGGACAGCAATCTTAACTATATGATGGTTCAAATTTTTGTTTTCTGTTGATACAAAAACAAACCAATGTTTTTGCTAAAATCTTGATGGTAGATAATTTTATATTTCACACTTTTGCCATAATAGTAGTTTATCAGATCTGTAATCCGATATTAATTTGATCAATATTTTGATTACTAATGTAATTTGATAGTTACAGATTTTTAATTGCTATTTTACTAATTTAAAATTTGATATTAAATATTTAATGAAATGTTAATACGATTTTTAATTACTAAATAAAACAGACTATTTAAACTATTTGAAGAATGTGTGAAATTAAATATAAAATTTACGCAATTTTGTGTCCAAATTTTATACAAAATCGTTAAGAATTAAATTTAATATTACAGTATTTTTATCAATATCTACAAATCTGTAAATTTTTGAATATTATATTTAAATGGCATTTATATCATCAAATTAAGAATTTTAAATTAGCTAATAAACGAATATTTAATTTTTGTGAGTCACTAAGATTTAATTTGCCATTTTGTACAAATATTTAAAGAATCAAATTTAAATACAATGATATGTTTCTCTTCCAAAATCATGCTAGATTAATTTTTATTATATTTTGTTATCTGAGAATTTTATGTACAAAAATTATATTACGCATCTTTACTTATATAAAAGTAAAACGGTTCACATATGAATATTTATGTAATATATTTTGCTTCTTTTCTCTAAATAATTTCATTTAGATCTTTAGTTCCTATAATTCCTAGGTGAAACATAGATGCTATATTTTCGAGAAGCTGATCATTTAATATCTTAACAATTTTTACTTGCATTGTCAATGGTGCTGGTGGATAGTCCACAGCCAAGCAAGGAATGTACCAGCTTATAATGGGTTCCAAACCATTCCGACCCAGCCGATATCAGTTCAGTAGTACAAAGTTTTAATACTAGAAATAATTGTTTTATTCAATTTCCTATGCGACGCAAACCAGGAACCTTTGGATCTGACTCCAACACGCTACCACTAACCTACGGTTGACTGTGTTTCATTTAGTTATACTGTTTAAACATTTATTCGAATTTTTTTTTTGCTTATTCATTAATAAAATTTAATAGTAAATTTCTACCATTTATTCTAAAGAATGATTCAATACAAGCTATTACAAAACAGTAAAGTACAAGGAACCCAGTATTTTCCTTAATTCCATAAACCTCCATCACTACAAATTATTTAAAATTAATAATGCTTTTCTTAGTAAAAATATCACGTGTTATCAATAAATTTTACTGCGTAGGAATTTTAAAATATCAATGACCAATCGCATGCAATGTTAATATCTTAATCAGTAGTTAACAACTCGATTAGATTATCAACTAAGCATATTTCAAAAGAAAACGAAAAAAATCAATTTATTTGCAAATATTAAGCAAAACTGACAACACAAAAAAAATAATTGTTTTCTTGTTTTTTAATGTAAACGTACAATTTAACAAGTATAGCAAAAATAAATACAATGTCAAAATATTATTATATATAATTAATATTTATTTGTTTGTAAATATAACAAAATTTTGATCTCAAACTATTTCAATACTATCTTATGTAAAATAATATGCAAATATATTTACAAAATACATTAAGTACAGATATTTTTTTGTTATTAGGTTTGTCACTAACATAATGATGTAGAATCGGATTATATATGTTTTATAGCATATCCACATTTATTTTAGTAAAGTTTTATCAACAAAATTTCATCTAGTTCTACTGCATTTTCGTAGAGGAAAAAAAGACAATAATATTTAGTGAGAATAACACACAATGTATAACGCATTGTCACACAACCACAATTTGTCAGTATCAATAAATCGTGAATGTTATCATAGACACGGTACATAGTCGCAGAGTCAGCATCGAACATCAGCACATCTAATCTCTTCTCGGTTCTCTCGTACCCGTGAACAGTATAGTACGTTCGTTTTGCGTACATACGTGCAAGTCGTGGTATCACAATAAAATATCCAACGACACCCCGATTCGATGTAACAGCTTGGTCGTGGTGCGTTCGCTGGGGCTTTTCGCCGATATGATGCTGTCACCTCAACGCTTGCCCACACAATATTATTCCGGATAAACGGTTGCCTTTGAATGCTGACATTGCGTATATGCTTTATCCGCGATATTTATGCCGTATCGACGGTTACGAATCTCTCGCATAGCTGAATACGCACGGCAAGGCAGGATAGTCTATTCAATATGCTTACGTTAGATCTATGTGCTTGTGCATATGGCTAGAATAGATAGCGTTAGAAAGCCAGGACAATGCATTTTTTTTTAGATAGATTTGTGACTAAAAAAGGTGAAATATATAAATAATAATATATTATATATTTACACATGGCGTATTATATATTAGGTTATAATACTTTTTGTTTGTTTGCTTAAATCGCCATTAATTTATTTTGATGAACTAATTAAATCATTAGTTAATTTTTAAATGAATAAAAATACATTGACCTTGATGTCGATCTTGTGGCGCAGTTGGTAGCGTAGTTGCTGAGAAAGCAGAAGGTCCCGGGTGAAAATTAACTAATGATTTAATTACGAGGAGTGGAAAGTGATGATTATTATGTTGTGACCCAGATACTATTTTTGTGGTGGAGGCCAAGCAATCTGGGCGAAACACAAAAAGAGTGTTCTGTTTCGAGTGACATATACGATTTTTTCTTCAAGCATTCTAAATGAAACTGAACTAAAAATAAATAAATATACATGCCAAATAACTTTAACTTTACTAACAGTTATAGAATAGTATGTATATGTATATATTATTTATATTTGTTACGTTAACATAAAAAAGAGTTAATTGTGGTTATAAGGTTTTGGGTGCTTTGGGTACTTTTGCTAGAAATGTAAATGTTTCCAAAAAAAAAAAAAAACTCATTTGAGTATATACAATGCTGTTTTAGTGCCTACGTTGATGTACGGTAATAAATATTGGGTTTGGCTGTAAAAGCATAAAAGGAAAATGACTGCTGTGGAAATGAGAACCAGTATGAATCGGGTACGAAGTAGATTATTGTATGATAAGTGTAAAATTAAAAAAAAATGTTGTTGCAAAAGTTGGTGTTGGTTAGTTAAGATGGTTCGGTCATCTTGAGCGAATGTCTAATGTATGTTTGGTTAAAAAAAACTATATGAATGATTTTGAAAATTTACATGTGCGTAGACGTCCGATGAGTAGTTAGAGTGGTATGATTGAGAATGTTTTGCGTGAGCGAAAGATTACAAATAGTAGGAATAAAAAAGCATGTATAAGAAATATCACAAATGTGGCCGAAGTCAAAGTTGCTTGTCTGGATAGGAATCTTTGAAAAAAATTAATTTTGAGTTGGTGGAAAAAGTTTGTGCCACATCCTCCTTAATCAAACACACAATTTATGACCACCCTAGACGGTACATATTGCATTTTTGCACTTCTTCACACATTTTCAATAATCAGATTTAAATTCAAGCGAAAATAAACAATTCAATTATCAATTGCATTATTTATTCTTACAACTCTAATTTTAAACAATATTTTGTTGTTTCTTTTTAATTTAATTTTAATATTAGTTAATTAACTTATTACCTCTACATCAATTTTTTAAATAAATAAAAAAATATATACGATCTATTTTAGATAAACTGATTAAACAAACATTTTAATAATTTATTGGCCTTAAACAATTATATTTTTTTGAATGTTATACGCATGACTAACCATATTTAAAGAAAAAAAAAAAAACCTTTTATAATTAAACCTCGATACCAAGACAATATATATTTTCTTTTGGTATGCAAAAAATACAAACACATAATCAATTGATGAGTCATAGATTTTTATCTTTGAAATTATTGTCAACATATTATAAATAATGTAAAAGCTATATTTATTTATTGATCAATAATATGGCAAATTAGTTAAATGTTTATGCAGCAGAACATAAAAGAATTAATAAAAAATATACAGTAATCTATAAGTGTAAAAAATCTCTTCTAAAATGGATTGTAAATATAATTAAATATGATTTTTATATGACACTTTTAGTACGAGTTTAGTGCATTATAATTTTAGCACAATAAACTGATAGTTTTTTAACGCTGATACGTTAACAAAAAATTTTACACATATAGTATGAGCCGTAAATTTAAATAGTATTATTCTATATTATTAAATGTACTATAATGGGCTCGTTTCGCTCAGTAAAATTTACTATTTTAAGGCGTAATTTTGAAAATCGCTAGATGGTCACTATTGTAACCAAACTAAAATGAAATTGTATTAATTATGTAATACCATTATTAGCATACGCTAAATAAATAAACATATTATTATTAAAATGAGTAATGAGTATATATATTTTGACCATTCTACAATGACTGTACAACGTTTCAAACAAAAATCTAAATATCCTAATGTTTAGATTTTTTCCCAAAAATTTCACAAGTTACTCAATCATTGAATCGGCTTATTAAGCTATGCATCAATGACTGGCCAGTTAACCACAGACACGTGTTTTGCTCTTAAAAGCTCATCAGTATGGCGATTTAATCAATGTCCGAAGACATTGATGCAAGCGTAATCGTCTGGCTGACTTAAAGATGTAACTGGGAATGCACTAAGCAATTATAATAATAATAATAATAACATTGAACAATTAATTTTTAAAATTTCACAAGTTACTAAATCTAATTATGCTGTCCACAACAAAAATCGCGACAATGTTTCTCACTCATTGTGTAAATAGTTAATTTTTAACTATTTAATGAACAAAACAATATACAATATGATATAATAATTTTGTTAAGCTACTTGCTAATTGATATTTCTCTAAGATTTGCTTTAGGTTCAAGTTCTGTGTTAACATTTATTTATAATCAACGTTTCGACGAAACTAATCGCTCGTTTTCATCAGTTTTCCTGATAACGTTGATTAATTTTAATACAGAACTTGAACCTAAAGTAGTTCTACTTTATATAATGAATTCTGAAATATTTTATTATGTCAGATATGCTATTCTATCCATCTATGACTAGTCTATGACATCACAAAAATTAGAAAATAAACTTATATTAAATATTGCTTATTTAGCAAAATACTTTACTTTTAATATCTCTAATTTTTAATTTCCTTCAATTTCAATTCAATTTCAATTTCAATCAGCTGAATTTAGTAAAACACCTAATCTTATGCGTGCCACCTAATGGCGCACGTGCCATAGGTTGCCGACCGCTGTCCTACAACAATTTCAATCAATTTAAAAACAAATAATATTAATCGATTCTTCAAAATAATAAAATTTTCTTATCAATAAAATAAAATCCGCTCAATAAAAACAAAAACCTAATGGAACATACTGTATACACGGTTATTCAATTTAACCAATGAAATATAAAATAAACAGTTTTATATCTAGCTAAAGCTCTTAACAAGCAACCTTGTAATATAAAAGCATTTTTTATACGCATCTTCTAAGAAACCAGATTTTTTCGCAAAAATAAAATAGACAAAAAAAAAATACAATACTAACCAATACATACTACGGAATTTATAATGAGTCAGACTTATATTTAAAATTATATATAGTACCTTGTACGGTTATCTATTACTATTATAAAAATCGACACACACACAAAAAATAAAACAAATGATAGTGTTAAAAATAACAATTGGAAATCAAAGTTTCTGTTGTCACTAAAATTTATCTTGCTAACTTTTTCTTTAAAAAAATCACTAAAAGCAAAATGACGTAAAAATATCGAATAATTATTTATAATACAATTAATTATTACGACAAAAATAAATTTCTCCGTATTACTTAAATCTTGTAGTAGCTAAAACTTTTAATAAACAAATTTGTTACTTGCAGTAGCGCAGCCAGGATTTTGTCTTGGGGGGGGCCCAAGAATTTTGTCTTGGGGGGGGGGGGCAAGGATTTTATCTTGGAGAAGCAAAAAAAAAGCAAATACTAACCAGATTTTCACTTTATCTTACATTAATCGAATAATTAATAGTTTAAAATAATGAATTTTGGCTCAATATTTCGGGGTAAATAATTGTAGAGTTAGAAGTGACTGCTGAATATATGAATAAACGAATAAAAATTGTGCTAATTCTGCTAGCCTTGGGGGGGGCCGAGGCCCGTCGGCCCCCCCCTTGGTTGCGCCACTGGTTACTTGTAAATTATTAATATAATCGTTCATGTAAATGATTTAAGTAGATGAAACGACCTTGAATTTTTTTAATGATTATGTAATTATCAGATAAATAGTTATTAAGATACAGACCCTAAAGATACAAAAAAATATGATTAAATAAAATGATGATTCAATAAAAATGAAATTATTATAAACTGATAATATTATTCATCAATTTTAATTTATCTTCGCAGCATGTAACATTGTTTACATATTTCTTTTAGAAATCATAATTTTTTTTCTATCAACATTTTTTTAATGTCTGAATTAATTTTTGTGCAACTAGCTTTAATTTTTCATTTTATTATATGTATATGAATAATCCTACATAATATTAATAAAAAAACAACATTTATTTAGTATAAAATTCAATTTTCAATAAATTACTTTTTAAACATTTAATGACGTTTTGATGACGCAATCAAAAAACAAATCTCATATTTTTTTAAGTTGGCAAACAAATATTTCAAAATAAATTATATTAAACGATTTTTATATTTTATTCAAACTGCACTTAAATGTAAAAAAATTATAAAGCAGTTTTTCATAGAATCATCTCAATAAACTTTTTATATAATTTATTTTCTAGTGATCTTGTATGGTAAAATTGTAAAAATTTATCATAGAAGATAATATATACAACAATGCCGATTTTAAAGGTGGGCAGCAAACTGAACTGCAATTCAGGGCCCTCCCTGGGTGACTCCAGATATTTTAAATGCAACATTTTTTCTACGACTCTATATCTATTAGACAAAGAAAAAGAATTTGACTGGTTTTATGTAACAGTTTTATTATGTTGTTACTACTTTGACTGCAAGGAAAAAGTAGTATAGCGTTTGGTACGGTGTCTGTAACATTTTCAAAAAAAAAAAAAATTGTATAGAAATCCATCATATAGCCTGTAGATGACGAATCTGAACTTAGTTTATGTGGGTGTATGGATGTGCGTCGTCAGCTCGCTCGCTCGCTCGCTCGGTCCTCAGACAAAATTTTGTGGCCGCAACTCCTCCTAGATGGTTCAACCGATTTTAATGAAATTTTCAGGATAAATTTGTCTAGTGCCCAAGATGGTTATGTGATTTTGTTTTTTTCCAGTGATGCCAACTTTCCGAGAAAAAAATTACTAAAGCTTTTAAAAATTCATATTGGCTACATTATTTATCCGATTTTGATTAAATTTTCAGAAAAGATTTCCCTAATGCTCCCATTAATTACATAATTTTATTAATATTCAGTGTTGCCAACTTTCCGAGAAAAAAATTACTAAAGTTTTAAAAATTTTATTATGGTCATGTTATTCAACCGATTTTACTCAAATTTTCACAAAAGATTTTCCTAGTATTCATATAAATTATGTAATTTTAACAAAATACAGTGTTGCCAACTTTCGGAGAAAAAATATAGTAAAATTTTTAAATATTTATTATGACCATTTTATTTAACCGATTTTAATCAAATTTTCATAAAAGTTTTTCCTAGTGCTTAAATAAATTATGCAATTTTAACAAAATACAGTGTTGCCAACTTATCGAGAAAAAAATCACAAAATTTTTTAAAAATTTATTGTGGCTACATTATTTATTCGATTTTGTTCAAATTTTCAGAAAAGTATCTCTTAGTGCCCACATAAATTATAATATTATTAAAACACAGTGTTGCCAACTTTTTGAGAAATGTCAAAGTAGTCTATATATGGGTTTACCCATATACTTCTAATCTTGTTAATAATTAGACACAGTATGCCACCCTATTATGAAACTGCACACTACGCGTCGACATAGCAAACTTGTTACGTCACAAAAATCAACAAAACTACAATGAAAAAAAACTGTACTACAATATGTATCTTATAGTACAGACTTTTGAGTAGTATTGCATAATATTCCACATATACTAACCAATGACAGATTTTAGTATAGTTGCAGAAAAAATTAATTTATATTATGGGTACAAAGATATAAAATTATCAAATCACAAGAACGCCACTGGTTTAATCTCACTTCACGCTAATGTCATTTAAGCAATTTCTTTTGTCAATCAACAATAAATTACATTAAACATAATTTATTTGTATTAATAATAGTATTTCTAACTGTTAATTACGTAAATAAACATAAACTTAACCTACAAACTATTATTTCATATAAAACACTTTTATATTAAAACTATTATAAAACAATTATAATTAACTTACAGTTTAGAAGAATGTACGCCATGATATAAAAACATCGCAAATATGGAACATAACTGTCAATGTTGTATCGCATATCACGGTTTATTAAATTTTTATTACACATTAAACACGTTATTAATGTTCATAAAACTATTCGGAAATTCACGTAAAATAAATCAATATATTATATATATATTAAATCATCAAAATGCATCACAGAAATTGAACAATAAACTTAGTCAAACAAGAACTAAAACACAACTGACCAAAAATATAATTACCGCTATAGATTAGTACAAGTTCAATTTTGTTCGGCTAATTAAATATAATACTAATTGACAAACAATGAAATGTTTTTACCGTATATTTTACTAATTTTAATTAAAAAATTCTTCTTTAAAAATAGTATTCAATAAAATTTTACCAGAAATACGTTTACAATATTTTAACCTTTTCATTTCAAGTTTCGAAAAAAAATGTATAGTCAATCTTGCAACAGAGCTTAATTTAATAAAAATTCTTATACAATGTTTTCCCCGAATTTTCAAAATCAGTTTTAATATTGTAAATATCATTTCCGCACTAAAATTTTGCGATTTATTTTTATAAAATGTGCAAAAGTAATAGTCTGTAAAGTTTAAAGTAAATAAATGTATTTGGAAACTGTAAAGTTTTAACATTATTTTCCGTAATATACAAATTGAGTATGGTATTCGAAATACTAATCATTAGTTTCATTATCAATTTTTACTTGCATTGTCATTGGTGCGAGTCGTTAGCCCAGAACTAAATAAGAAATGTACATCTTATAGTGAGCTCCAAACCTCTCAAACATTGTCGTTTAGCGTTACGAAATTTTGATGCCAAAAATAATATTTTATTTAAATTCTAGTGTAAGCGTGGCGCGCACCACAAACCTTTGAACTTCGATTCCGATACCCTACCAATAACCTACGACATATTATTATTAAACAACAAAAAAGTTCCCACTTTTATTTAATAGATATATAAATTTACCAACATTATTATTAAATAAATATTAATAATTTCTAAGTATATAAGTCAAAGAATTTTTCTCAATAATCCACCTTGTACGTGTGCAGATTAAACGTTTAAAAATAATGCTATTACAATTTTAATTGGAAATTATGCAAGCGAAATTCTATAACAAATACAAGTAATATTTTTACATATATTATCTCCTTGAACTTGATCATTTGAAGTAGAAAAACTCTATTAACATAAAATTAATTTATTAATATATTCAACCTGAGTTCCTGTTGACAGAAAGTGCAATGAATATGACCAGACTGATGAATTTATTTATATGTTATACGATGTTTACAGACATCATATTAACTAATTTTCAAATTGAATTAATTAAAATTAATCGAGATTCTAAAGGAAATGAATTACGATTTTATTTTAAATTTGAAAAATTTTAAATTTTTATTTATTTTTAATATAATAATATCAGAAATATTTTTATACTTCAAACCTTAATCTAAGTGTTTTCTCCACTACACTACACAAATTTTTATAATTATTCAAAAGAATAATACTTCTTCTAACACAGTAAAATATTCTTCAGAACTCATTGTATTAATAAAAAAACTGTTTTAGAATAAAATTCTGTTAATTATTTATACTAAAACGACGTTTTGACTAAACTGAACGCTCGTCTTCATCAGGTCAAAATTTATCAATGGCATTAAAGTAAACAACAGTACATAGCAACAAGTTACCAGTTAACATACAAGTAAAGTAACTAGATTATAAGAATTATAGTTTTTTAATTAATGAAAGCCAAATTTTATTTAACTCAGTGCCTTCCAGTGATTCATAAAAGATCAATTCGTCTAAATCATCCAGATAAATCTACTATTGCTGAACATGCTTTAGAATATCTTTATGATGTAAAATTTGAAGATACAGTAATAATTGCTAAGCCAATCAATATTAGCAGCAGATTAATAAGAAAAACAATAGAGATTTATAAAGAAAAGAATAACATGAATCACTGTAAAAGCACTGAGTTAAATAAAATTTGGCTTCCATTAATTAAAAAACTATAATTCTTATGATCTAGTTACTTATATGTTACCTAGTAACTTGTTGCTATGTACTGTTATTTACTTTAATAAATTTTTGATCTGATGAAGACGAGCGTTCAGTTTTGTCGAAACGTCGTTTTTATATTAATAATTAACAGAATTTTATCCTAAAATAGTTTATAACATTGAATTAAAAACTGCGAACTTTATTATGTAGTAAGATAATGATGTAAAACTACTCACAATAGATTACAATACGAATGCATACAATACGACTATCATGTCATGGAAACCTGCTACTTGCTACTTGTAACTTTTATATTTTTTAATTTTCCACGTAAATATGTTTACAATTTATCTACTATCTGTAGACAATAATTCCGTATCATAGACATCTTCATAGATTCAATAGATATCATCTTCAAAAAGGTTTGTGCAGCAGGTGGTAGTTCGTTGGTAGATAAACTATAGAACATATTTACATAGAAATTTCGGAACCCACTATAAGCTATAATTCCTTGCTCATTGACAATGCAAGTACAAATTGATAATGTAATTCACATATATTCTTTTAACCAAACATTCATTATACATTCGCTCAAGATGACCAAACCATTTTAACACATTCGCCGATAATTTTGTACAATAAGATGTACTCAGAATGTCATTTTTTAAGATTTTTATTTGTAAACGTTTTACGAAGAAATTAAAGCTAGGATTTAAAAACTGCCAAGTTATGAGCCTAAAATAAGACATTTACTTTGTTTGGTATGCTCCTGATACGACAATTTATACTAGCTTTCATATACTTCGTCATTTGTATATTTAAATGAGAAAAAATGACGGTTTAGACCGCCATGCCTGAGATAGGAATAGATATTTGATGGTTATAGTCATACTGTCCACGAAATGTGTTTACTGACTAACATCAAATTTTGCTAATTATTTTTTCAATTTCACACTCATCATACACTAATCTATTTTGTACCCGATTCCTCCTAGTTACACCGCATATGCCACGTAAAAATCTCATTTCCAAAGCACTCATTTACATCAACTATTTGAAATATTTTATAAATCAAATATTTTTTGTAGTCCAAACTCAACAATAGAAAAGATAAATAAAATAAAATTTAATTTTAAATAAAAAATACTGTATCATTGTCTGTATAAGACGTTCGTCTTTTTTTTTCTTTTCTTTTTTTTTTTATAACAAACATAACTTTTATTTGAATTGCGATGTTGGCAACAGTGAAATTTGTTCACAATGTTGTATATAACCTTACCATCCATATATTTCTACATTGTTCCCCAAGCAACAAAGTAAACAAAATAAGAGGAAAAAATCCCGATTCGAAATAAAAGAAAATAAAACTTTAGAATATATTGAATATATATATATATAAGTTGGCTGTGCATTTCGCATTTTGTTCGTTGATAAAACCTTTGTTTTTCGAAATCCCGCTGCGCTGCAGGGACCACGAATAGTACAGTTATAAAATCGTAAAGCCATTTCGACTATACATACATACGTACGTATCTCTCTTTTTTTTTTCTTTGTTTCTTAATATTTTTTTATTCACAACAACGATGTAAAATATGAACATTGACTAGTCACGACTTTAGAAACGGGATAACTTTTTTAAAAATGTTCACTGAAATAAAAATTCATTTTTCTTTGGCGAAGTTGGTTAGTGTTAAAAATCGTTTTCGGTTCGATTTTACGATAATGCCAAAACGTATTACATTTTATAAATGAATATCTGACTTTGAAACGGTCTATAAATTTATTTATTGCTTGTCTATATTTATAGGTATTAGAATATTCATTTTTTAGATCCAACAGTTTTGAGTTTTTATGGCAATTTTTAGAATTTAACGACAATAAAGTTACTGTTACATATTACTTTAATTTAAAGTACCTGCTCATATATTACATTTAAGTAAAATTGCTTTTGTAAAAAAAATAATGTAACTGTAAATAATAAAAGTGATAGCAACATTTTTTTTAATGATACTAACCAAACACAAAACTAAACATATTTTTTTATTATCTATAATTATCTAAATAATATTACATAATAAAAAGTAAAGTTACATTAATTTTAAGTGAATCAATAAAATGCATTAATTTTATTTGTCATTACTCTTAATACAACGACTTTTTTGTCACTTAACAGAACTGCTTAGTGATTAAAATTTGTTTAAAATTCTACTGAGCATGCGTAATAAAGAACTAGCTTCAAATTGCTTCATTGCACATAATCAGTAAAAGTTTCAAAAAATGAACAACAGTGCCATTCAACTAAACACAATATTTTAATCACATCGTAAGTAAATATTAGAAAATATGAAGATATAATAGCAATATTTTTTACTCATTAACATAGTTAATTGCTACTTAGAAATATTAAATTACAAAGTACAATAAATTTAAATATTAATCACTAATTACTACAGCCATTTTAAAAGGTAATAATTTGTTAATAATTTATGAATAAATATTTGAAATTAATAATGAATAAATATTTGGGACTGACTAGTGAGGACATGCGCATTCATATATATATATATATATATATATATATATATATATATATATATATATATATATATATCATTTACCACTGCTACCAACTGAAAGCAAATAATCGCCATTGCATTACATTGCCAGTCAGCTGTTGCGGCTATTTGAATATAGTGTATTTTTTTTATTTTTTTAAACAAAATTTATGAATTTGAAACTTTGTTATCAAAACCGGTGTCGAAATTGAACCTTTATTTCTAAACCAAGAAAAAATATTTCATAACCTATAACTAAATTTAGATTTTCAAAAAATATGTAATGATAATTGTTAATAATTTTACCATTTGGTAATATGACAAATATTTTAAAAAAATACAAAAAATAAAAATACAATTTGACAAAAACTATAAACATTATTTACATCGTTTTATTTCATAATATTAACTAAAAAATTAACCGGTTAAAACCGATTTTGAATATAAAGAACGAAAATCGATTTGGCAGTAATAAAACCAATAATAACTGATAAAACTAAAATCATACATTTCTGTTGGTTTTTCATCAGTTAGTAATACCATATAACTAACTTTGTAATAAATAGGGTAATCTGAATGAGCTTTAAGTTGTACTAGTACAATAACAAACATTAAAAGAAGTACAAATAAACAAGAAATATAGATTATTAAATAAAATATTAGAATTAGAAAAATATCTATAGTAAATATGTCAGTTTATTCATTCTTAATAAATATGTAAAAAGCAATGTTTGCAAAATTCAAAACCAAGTAAGATACGACATAAGTTGTAAGAAAATAAAAATAAAGAACAATAATATATTGAGGTTTTAGTAAATTTTGATTGAATAAAATATGTATAAATATTGTAATTTATTTCAGATCGTATAAATTTTTATTCAAATAATAATGCAAATATGTCGTACCGAATGCCTCTAAATTAATTCCCGAATTTATTCGGTGTATTATCGATGACTAAGTTGTTAACAGACTGATGGTCCCCACAAAATCGAAATAATTCTAATCCGGAATCTATTCTTACTATTATTAGATCAGTCCCCGTGATAAATGGATGATTGAATCTGCTAAACTACTATTGGGGATGATTGCATAGTCTGAAGGGTAAAAATCACAGAATTGAGAATTCACTGCTTCTGGGCATGACTCATATTTTCTATGGTAATTGGAAGCAATAATGTGTGAAAAATATTAGTCAATACGTTTTTGGAAAATTTAAGTGAAATATAACAATTTTTTATATATTCTTAATTATATACATGGCGTATTATATTAGGTTATAGTATTTTTGTATTTTGCTTAAATAAAAATTAATTAAGCAAATAAAAAAAATATTATAACCTAATAACAATTTTACTTAAATGTATGTTAAAATAAATACATTAATATTTAATTTACTTTATTATAATTTGTTTAATCAGTGAAATCCAATATCAGAGCGAAAGGCAGTAAAATTATTGAAATATAAACAGAAAATTTTAAAAATTAGTATGCATTGACAAACAAAAGTAACAAAACAACACCGAAAAAATTGGCGTAAATGCAAAATTTGTTGTTAGTAACCACAGTTCAACGTTTGGCCTTTAGAAAATCGCACGCATATCAAATTTGGTCCACTAAATTCCAAGTTATCAGTTACTATTATCAAGTTTATATTTCCTAATTGAACCGTAAGCAATCTAAGGCCGTATTGAGAACGTGCTACTCGCTGCAATCAATAAATTTATACGATATTTGAAGAAAATCAAGTGAAGAAAAAATAGTCAAGATGTCGATGTCTGGCTGTCCAGCTCCTGCTCCGATTCCCTGCGGAATGGCCTGCAATCCGCAACCCTGCGGCCCGAATCAGCCCTGTTTTGGTGTCTGCAGTCTACCTACACCCTGTCCGCCATCTTGTATGGATCCCCGTACCGGAGCACCCTGCTGTGGACCGATTCCTTGCGAACCACCTCAAATGATGGTCGCCTATCGAAGACCCTATTCAAGAATTCCCGGTAAGGAAGAGTATCAATGCTTTCCTTGCTATTACAAGTTGCCGCAGAAGTGTAATAATATCTGTTGTCCACCGGAACCATACAATCCTCTGCCGCCATGTTGTCCTTGAATTTATTCGGAAATATAATTTGATTGTTGAATTATATCATTTGATATTTACGTGTTATATTTAATTTATATTTTTGGTTTGATGAATTTAAATAAATTATTGAAATAGATTTGTGTTTATTTATTTATTTATTTTGTTTAATACATAAATTACTATTATATTAAATAATGAAATATGGAAATATATTTTAATTTTATTATTATGATAAGTTAAAAATGAAAATTAAATATATTTTGAAAATTTAATGAAATTATTTTAATTTACTGTTTAAAATCTGTTATAATTTGTAGAAATTTAATACTGTGAGTAATTTAATATGATTATCTTTCAAGTAAATCAATAATTTTGTATTTAACATAGAGTATTTAAATTAAAATTAAAAATATAAGCTTAAATTTTAAAAAAACTTTTTTAAAAACCACGCTTATTACAATTTTATTTTTATCTGTCATTTACATTATTCAATTGTTAATTGAACAAAAAAATAGTTCATGTGACAGATGTCATTAGTTGTATTAAAAAAATAAATATAAGCGTGTCATATCTTGTAATCGGTTTTTTTTAATATAATATTGTGTTGTCTCCTGGAATGAAACTACATGCAAAATTTCAGTGAGATCAAATGATAGGAAGTGGTCTAAAAATTGGTTACAAAATTTGACCGTGACTGACCGCGACAACAGAGTGAGTTAATATAAGCGTGGTAATAAAAGAAAACTAGTAAGCATTAGAGCCTCTTTAAAATGGGCCTCTATACAAGTTCTATTGTAACATAATAAAGATTTACTGTAAGTGACTACTTGAATACAGGCTAGCACGACATTAATAATATAATTTATTAAAAATTCTTAAAAAGAGAAAGAATTGACATTACACTGTTTAAAATAGTAGGGTAAAAGAGTAAAAATTTTCTAGGGTAATTGAATTTGTAGCCTTATTAGTGTAAAAAAATGGAAGGGCAAAAAATACAAAAAATAAAGGTGAATAACTGCCTTCTTACCCTTTTCTGGGATAATAAAGTGCTCTTTTTGAATTTACCTATTTAGGTTAATCATATTTACCCTTTTTAGGGAACGGACTTATATAGGCACTAATAAGAGTATTTTTTTTTCGAACAGTGTAGACTGTAGAGGCTTCTTCAAAATGCGCCTCTGTACAAGTTCAGATATATTTACTAGAAAGTTAAATATATCCGAAGAAACCCGTTCGAGTGTATCTTTTCGTGCCATCGTTGATGTATAGTTGTGAGTATTGACTTTGGCAACAGAAGCATAAAAGAAAAATGTCTGATGTGGAAATGAGATTTTTGCGTGGAGTATGTGATGTAACTCGAAGGAATCGGGTGCGAAATAATTTGGTGTATGAAGAGTGTAAAATTGATAAAAATGTTGCAAAAGTCAATGTTAAATGTTAAAATTGTTTAGCCATCTTGAGCGAATGTTTAATAAACATTTGGTTAAATAAATATATGTGAGTAATATTGAAGGTATACGTCTATGTGGACTTCCGATGAGTAGATGTGTAGGTATGATTGAAAGTGTTTTACGAGAGCGAATGTTTTCAACTGGCAGGAATAGAAGATCATGTATGAGAAATATCATAAATGTGAATAAAGCAAAATGTGCTTGTCTGAGACAGGAATGTTTAGAAAAACTAATTTCTAGACGATGGAAAGAGTTTGTGCCACATCTTTATGGCATGATTATGTATGTATGTAAATATAAACAAAAATAAAATTATTAGATTTTCAAATTTCAATTACAAGTTTCTGAAAAATGATGTAAAAACCGCTGATGTGCAATTGCAATGTAAGTAAGTATCTATCTTGTTGTGTTTGTTCGCGATTTGTGTTAATTGTAGATGGTGCATCTTGGTTGCGGTCAAGGCCCGGTCAGCGGCGAGGTCACGACGCTTACTGCCAGCGAACAAGGTCATCGCGACATCACTGAGCACCAAGTACCAAAGCACCGATACCAATGTGTGTGCAATATCTTTCCTTCTATGCATGCAAATATTGTTATGTATGTACTCGTAATGCAACCTACACAAATCTTATCTTACAATATCATTCATTCTCTATTATTCTCTATTTCTTAAAAGAATTATTTACTTTGAGAAAAAAAAAACAATAATTTATTACAACAAAATTTATTTTTATTACTCATGAGAATGCAGCTCATACCGTAATAAGTAATCATAATTACATGCTAGTAGAATACTATATTTTTTTCTGCAACTAAACAATAGAAAATTGCAATATTTGGTTTGGAATATACGACTTTATAAAATAATTATAATATATAAATTACGCTGTATTTATAGCAACAGCAACTCGCCAGTTATTTCAAATATTGTGATTACACCTCGTTGGAACTACCCTTCTTATCACGAAATTTATGTTATGTTTTAGTACAGAATAGCTCTAAATCAAACTACATACTAACTTATAAAAAAACTAACGAAAGTGCACGATTTTAGATATCGTCAGTCGATTTCTTGTTTGTTTCATATCACAAAACCTTACTTTCGAGAAAATGATGTTTAAAGTTTCTGAACTGACTTGTTTATTGTAAGGATATGGAACCAATTATAATTTATGTTTCCGAAACTATTAAAATTATAACAGCTACGATTGTTAAAATCAGGGCTTCAAACCGTTATATTTTTCGTACCGGTTTTCATTCCGGTTCAATTAAAAAAATATGTCGGTTCTGTTCCGGTTTTCGTTCCGGCAAAAATAACGGTTATTTTCAGTTTTCGGTTCAGTTCCGGGTGATTAATTTTCAAATTTTTTCAATGGTTTTATTTGTATTAAAAACTTATTTTCTACCATAATTTAGAACATTTTATTCCTACTTTGATACAATAATATACTATGAATAATACTAATTATTAATTAATTAAAGGTATAATAATTAAAAGTATATAATATATAATAATATAATTTATTATTCAAAATTTATATAATATAATTTGTATGTATGTTTTAATTATATAATACTAAGATAACAGGTTAACGTAACAAATTCTTGTATACAAGATTTTTATTAATTTATAATTAGAAAAAATAAAAATTACCTCTAATTATTAAAATATTTTCCAATACATTTTTATTTAAACTATTTAAAACTTATTAAAAGCAACGTTATTATCAAAAAATATACCTTCCCCAAAGTGATTCCTAGTTTCATTTTCAATTTCATACATCCAGAAAAACCAACCAAATACTCTTTTCCGTAATACGAGTTGCGATTTACAACTACGCTACGAGACCCCAAAAAGGCAAAAATTAAAAAAAAAAGACGCGCGTATTTCAACATGTATCGAACCGAAATAAACCGATATTTTTTCGGTTGTTCCGGTTTTTGTTCCACCAAAAATAACGGTTTTTTTCGGTTTTGGGTTTAGTTCCAGTTCGAATCCCTGGTTAAAATAAATGAAAAACAAACAAATATTGCCAAAATAAGCAATAACTCAATTTGACCCAAAATGGCATATGGAACGAGCATATGTAGGTTTTATTGTAGCCAAAAATTGAGATCATTAATGTATTTTAACAAATTTTATTGTGTTTGCATAAGCTAGAAAATAGTGCAGTTCAGAACTAATATCATTACGACTAAAACATAAACTAATTTTAAAATAAGTAGGATAGTCTGAATGAGACTTTAATCACAAACTATTGAGTAATAATACAAAACTGACTAATTACCAAGAAACACATAAAATAATAATTATGTTACTGAACAGGAGTAAAAATATAAAAATAATATGTGAAACTATTAACAAACAAAATATACATAAAAATATTTCTAATTTAAACCGTTTAAAAAACCTGAGAGTATTTAAAAGTAATTTTAACTATATTCCCTATAATTAAATTGAATTCTCATGCAATCTATGTAAAGTAGTTATGTATTCAAATGTGCGTGAGATTGTCGAGATCGAAATGCGTGCATTCACGCGGAGAAATTACATAAATGGCGCCTATTCTGACAAAATCAGACACGTGAATGCTATTTTAATTGCGCTCGCTGTTTACTGATGATGTCCATTTGACGTGTAATCAATTGCTCCGATCTTATTTTTCAAGTTCAATGGAATAGAATGTGTTGTTTTCATGTAATATAACCTCAATATTTTTAGCGTTTCTTCAATATACAGGATGTTATCTGAAAAGTTGCTTTATTTTTTAAATATTTAATTGCTCTCTTAATGTTATTATTATTATGAATAATAAAAGAAAATCTTAATACAGTAACTTCGAATTTGTATGAATGATAGATATTTCGAAACGTTCAAAAGTTCTCTGAATTTAAAATTTGAACTTATAATAAACATAATTTTTCTATATATTTATATTCTTAATTACACATGGCGTATTATATACTAGAACTAGATTATAGTATTTTGTTTTTCCTTAAATCGCCATTAATTTATTTTGATGAACTAATTAATTAATCAATTAATGATTTTAATTAGTTCGTCAAAATAAATTAATAGCAATTTAAGCAAAAACAAAATACTATAACCTAATAATTTTTTTTTATATTATGTGTTTTATAATATATCAAAGAAAGATCATGAAAGAATAACAAATAGATTTTGTTATTATAAAATATGTATACTTACGGATAAAATTAATACACCATTGTGTATTTTATGTTTGTCTAATTTTGTTAATAATTGGAAATAAATATTTTTTTACACAGATGCGTATTAATCTAAATGAAAATAAATTAATGATTACAAATTCCTACATTTTCCAAGTAAAGCTGTAGTTGAAAGCTTCATAGAAGTCTTTAACTTCAGCCATCACAGGGTGCGATGTGTGCGTCGCACACGGGCGACACTTGGTTAGGGGCGACACAGCGAGCAATACAAGAAATAAATAAGATATTAATGACATTGAATTGTTTGAAGAAATTAATATGTATATTGAAACATTAACTGAAACCAAATATGACTGCATATGAAGTTCTAAAATATGTGCTAAAAGGCGACTTATGTTCTGCTTTTCCCAACATTGTAATTATTGTTATTTGAATTTTTTTAACATTACCCGTATCTGCTGCTTCTGGCAAACGCTCTTTTTCGAAATTAAAAATTAAGTATAAAAAATTATCTAAGGAATTCAATGGGTCAAGACAGATTGGTGAGTTTAGCTATGATTTCTATAGAACATGAAATATGTGAACAATTAGAAATACATAAACTAGTAAAAAGATTTTCTGACTTAAAAGCCAGACGCGCACCAATAATTTAAATGTATACAAACTTTTAAGATTTCTACTTATTTTTTGTTTATACTCGTATTATTAATGTAAATTTGAAATAAGTTAAGTTATAATTTATTTTTGTTACGTAGTTGTAATGTTTTTTTTGTGATATTACTATATTAATTTGTATACGTATGTAATATGCAATAAATATATAAAATTAATTCTTATAAATGTGTAGTAAATAATAGAACCTCTATTTTTACTTATTTTTTAAGAATAGGCAATACAGAATACATGACACTAATCACTTCGTGTAAATTATTAGTACTTTAAATCGAATAATCACAGTAGGCAAGAGAAAAAAAATAAAAACCAAGTCCTTTATGAAAAGTAAAATGGGTTGCCTATTCATGACTTTTTAAGTGGGAACAGATAAAATGTGTATCCTGTATACATGTATAGTATATTTAAAAAACAGGGGGGGGGGGGGGCGCGACAAAGTTAGCATTGGCACACGGGCGACAAAATAGTACGGCGCGCCCCTGATTTCAGCCTTGGACAATAATTTTATTGGACGCCAGATAAGTGAAAATGCTTTAACATGCTTAGGCAGAAAGTCGATCGCTAAAAAATTTAATTTATGTATTATTATTTTTAAAAGAATTTAATTTACATTCAAATATTTATTATGCTAAAAACATCAAAATATATATAAAATAAAATATTTTTTTCGTTTTGTAAATCACAATTTAAACATAATTATTATACTTCAATAGACCGTGAGCTTATAAATAAAAAATGTCGATCTTGAATTTAAAAAGTTTACTCGGACCACCTTTAGACCCACTTCAAATGCACAAAATCCTGATTCAAATTTTATTGAAACCTAGATTTATACAAGACAATAACTAACCACACTGTTAGAGAAATTACCGACAATTTCCATAATACAATTTAATATAAAAAAATATTTCTTTCTAGATATTTCTTCATAATTTTTTATGTACCCAATTGTTATACTAAAAAAAAATAATGCGCGAAATTAAAATTACAAAAAAATATAGTTTAAAATTCAAATGATAAGTTAATTTTATTCATAAACGTATTAGTAAGTCTGTAATTTTTGATAATTTCAAATCTAAAAAATATGTTTTCTATTATTCCATAAGTCCAGAAAAAAGTCTATCATGTGACAAAAAAAATAAAGAAATCCTGCTTCATCGAATTTATCACTTTTTAGTATATTTAGTTTTTAAATCTAAAACAAATCATTTTACTATTGAATTTGTAGAATGTTCTGGGTTGATATGCTATGGTGATCTATCCTCATCGCAGTCGTTTTGCCATACATCGTAGATGGCATCCTCAGCGCCAAAAGCTTAAACTTACGCAGTAAAAAATCTGTAGAATTTGTTGTTGTGAACGTTTCTGGGTAAAAAAATGACATAAATTTCATGAAATTACATTTCACAATAGTGTCAAAAATATTGGTGTTGATTTAATTTAGTGTCTTTTTGATAACACCAGCTATTGTAATGTGTAATGTGTCCCAAATGGGACACTGGATAGTGTCAAATATTTTTACTGTGTTCGAAAAATTTGTAATTTGACCAAAATGAAGAAAGACTTTGCTATAATAATCCCTCTTTCAGTTTTGCACTTGTTGCACAAGTCTGTACGAATGTGCACATAGCGGTCAGTCTTGGTTAGAAGAAGAAATGTTTTCGGTTAGCGATGCGAGTATGCGACTGAAGCGACCGGTTGTTGCTCTTTGTTTCTCATCTCTCATATGTTTCGTTGTGCAAACAACACCGCCGCACCATAACCGCTCACTCGCTAGCTCGCTCGCGCGCGCGCGATGTTTGCATTCATATGGCCACAAGACATGTCACCAGGATAAATATTGTCGCAATGCTAACCGACCAATAAAATTATGAGACCGCCGCATCGCACAGAGATGCGTACCGTGTACCGTGTCGTGCCGCGTTTCCTTATGCAAAAGAGCACCGGAATGCATCATGCGTTCTGCCAAGTTGACCCCTTAAAAGATAAGATATATCTAAAACAAAAGTTTTAATGCGAATGAAATTAAAATTCACAAATAATGTCCAGCTTCAGCTTCTAAAATAAAAGATGAACAGGCTAATCTAATACCGTCTCAAACTCAGGGACGGATCGAGGGCTCAAGAGATTTTAAAATAAAAAGACGACTGCCCTCAGAACAAGCACTAACAAGAAAAAGCATTAATTAAACAGAATCGAACACATCAGTTTGATCAACTGCTCTTGAAACAAAAACTACCACTAACACCAATTTGTAAAAAGAAAAAAGTTTCGGCATTAGAAATTAAATAAAGGTTAAAGATAAATTAGCATATTAATGAAAATTCAAACAGACAAAGTTCCCTAGTACATTTTGCATCTTCCTGGATTGTAGACTTAATATAATAATTTTAATAATACTGCTAAACCACTTAATTACATTGTAGATGAAGTACATATATGTATACATATAAGTAATGTAATGTGCTTAGCTGTACTTAAACGCAATTCAGAATTTTTATCTAACTACTGGAAGAATCAACCGTTCAGTTCAGTTCGCTTATTTGCTATTTAAACATTAAGAATTTTTTAACTAGAATGTTTAAGACATTCTCAAAGAAAATTCAATTATTTTACAGTTCAGCAAATACGATATTGCAATTTAATAAACACTTCACCCATTTACTATTTATTCTACACTAATGACCCACATTTTGAAAATTATATTTATTTTATTAGAATAACGTTATATACACCAACAAAACCGATTAAATTAAAATATAACTTTCAATCAATAAATTATAAAAAAAATGATTTTTAGACATAATTTGTACAATTGTTGTTTGAATTGAATTGAATTTATAGATAATAAACTAAAATAAAAATAAATCAAAAATTACTCAATCATTGAATCGGCTTGTTAAGCTATGCATCAGTTGTCTTCGGACACTGATCAAGACACCATACTGATGAGCTTCTAAAGAGCGAAACACGTGTCTATGATTAACTGGCCTTTCAATGATGCATAGCTTAACAAGACGATTCAATAATTGAGTAACCTGTAAAATTTTTGAAAAAAATCTCAATTTTAGTTTATTATTTATATTAATTTCACAGATACACTTATGAACATTTTGTTGTTCAATGTTATTATTTGAATTAATAAATTTTTGGGCTGGTATGCTGTGGTCGAATCGCCTTCTAGTTGCGCTACTAACTTGGTACATGCTAGACCCATTAAGATTAGATAAAAATAGTCATATTTTAATTATGTACATGGCTTTTAAAAAAAGGATTCAAACAAACGCATCGAAAAGTATAATTATACTTTTCGATGTTAGTGATAGGTTTATTTTTCGACAAAAAAATAATAAAAAAAATATTTGCATATAATCTTATATTTGTTAAGTAAAAAATTGGGAGTGCTTCAGGTGTTAAAATTTGTCGACATGGCTCTGATATTGTCAATAATATATTAATTTATTTAAAGGTACTTGTAGTCCACAGTCTAGCAACTTGACACTATAAAAATTACGATTTAAGTATAGTACATACTTACAATTAGAAGTATTGTCACTAAACCAGGGGCGGATCCAAGGGGGCCATGGCCCCCTTGGGCCTAAGAACATAATACAAAATACATGGAAATATATATATTCCACACAACAATTATTATTAATCCACCTTGCATACAGCTGTGCATATAAGGTGGGATAATAATTTTTTATAGACTTAAAGCTTCTTAATAATTATTTACTTTTATCCTAAAAAAAAAAGGCAAAATGAAAATTTTCTAGAAACGCCCGTGAACTAAACTCACTCAAAACTATAAAAATAAAGTAGCTGTTAAAACCAATGCAGTACATATTCACTGGTAGTTCTAAGTGTTAATTTCGGTTAATTTTAATAGTAAATAAAGTACACTTGCTATACTGACCGTTGAACGTTGAACTGACCTGCAGTCGTTATCTTTATTTCGTCTAATGCTAATTCTTTTTATTATCTTACAATATGAATTATGCTGATTTTACACGATACATTTTGCTATACAAAAATGTACACAATTTTCTATACGTAATTATACAGGCTGAACCAAAAATCCCGGAACGGTCAAATATCTCGAAAAATACATATCAAATCGAAAAAACAAAAAGTACATCTTCAATATTAAAAAAAAATATCCAATGATACCCCACTCGACCCCCTACTCCTACCCCCAGGGGGTAGGAAGGGGTCAACTTTGAAATCTTAAATAGAAACCCCTATTTTTCATTGCAGATTCGGATTCTATGGCTAAACATACGTATTATTTGTCTGAAACATTTTTTTTCTATTTATGATAGATAGCGCTGTAATCAACAGATACACAAACACACACTCGAACGCTATCTGTGTGTAGATGTGTAGGATCAATATAAATTTTACTGTAAATATTTAAAATACAAAATAAAATTATAAAAATTAAAACTGAAATATTTATTTTTTCATAAAAATTTATTTATTTATTTTTACTTTTACCCCTGATTACATTAGACGATTTTCCATACATTTAAACCGATATGATTGGATAAGAAAAAGCAAAACAAAAAATCGAATATTATTAAAAAAATATTTACAACATTTAAAACAAAATAAATAATTACATTATTAAAAATCAAAATAAGTATAGAACTAAATTAATAGAGTTATTAGGTTAAAAAATTATTTTCCTAACGTTAATTAATTCAGCATGACCATAATAATTATTGAACATAATAAAACCGTGCAATTTAAAAAATTATAATAATAAAATAAACTGTTATAATTCAATTACATATTATTTATATATCCAGTTACTGAACTAACAATTATGAGACGAATTATAAAAAACACAATAAAATTACCCCATACCGTTTACACCTTACTGTTTATCTTTTGTTTTAATCATATATACTTATTAATCAATTATTCTTCGCTTTTACAAAACAAAACAATAGTTTCCCGGAAAAAATAGTATCGCTATCGTTACAACGATGCACTATACAAAATCCCAGCCGCAAAGTAGATATGCCGTTTAAAATGAAAAATGACTAAATCTAGGTTAATACTGAATAATACACAGGTAACTAACATTCATGTAGATTCGGTATAGAAACAATAACGGTTTTGTACTTCATTAGGCTAGATAAAATAACCAAATATGTTTGTACATGTCTGCCTCGAAGGTATATAAATCTAACTAGCAACTCGTAAGGTCATTAAAATTATCAGAATTTCAAACTCGAAGTGGGTTAATCATTCCAATGGATGCTATGATTTTAGGCTGAAAAATCGTTATGATAACTTTAAGATACTATGAAATACTTCAACATTGTATTTGCTCAGAACAATAAACAATTTAACACCGTAAACAATCCTTCAGAACTCCTTACATTTAAATAAAAAAGCTTTAGTAACATAATATCACATATTCCCACCCTTTTGTTTACCTTTTATCGTTTGCTTCAAAATAATTTTGTATTTTTATATCTTATCAAATATAGTATTTCTTTTTTTATATTTTTTATTATATTTAATATTATAAAATATTAATAAACTAATACGAATTGCTTAATAAGTAATTTGAAGTGAACATCAAAAGTACTATTGACAATCACTTTTAAAAATAAAGTGAGAATACGGGCCTATATTTTGAAACGCTTGAAGAAAAAAATTATTTCAAAACTAAAACTTATTTTATTATAAAGACAACCGCATATTTGTTTAATTTATTAAAAAAAATATTTTATTTGTTAAGTACGTGTATGTTTTTATATTACATATGTATATGATTTTATACTAAAAACTTTTATACTAGAAATACTCTGAAAGTATGTATATAAAAATAAATAAATATGCACTCACAGATTTAAAGTATTTGATATGAGAAATCTGCAGATATAGATTTTTGAAAAGATTAACTTTTTTTACCACTTTTAATTTATATACCATATATACATATATGTATATATATATATATATATATATATATATATATATATATATATATATATATATATATATATATATATATACTTCTATATCATAATTTTCTTTCGTTGAACGAACAATTTTACCCATATTTTACATACATTATATTACTTTACATAAAACTGAAAACTGAACATTAGAAATCCATAATTTATAATCCCACGCAATATATTGTTTAACATTTAGAACATAGGTTAAAGATAGTAAAATATTTCGCATGCATACATGTTACGTTTTTCCTCTTAACCTAACAAATAAATGTGTGTGTTTGTGTGTGTATGCAGAATGGCGCCAAGTGTCTACGGACGTGCACCGGTCTCTCTCAGCAGTGACAGTTGACCTGCTAAATCATTTGATTGCAGGAACACGTGTCAGATAACGTTCACACACACACACATACAGACACAGACTCGCACTACATAACAACTAATGCAAATTTGCACGTGCATCGCGATTTTTTGCGCCGCACAAACCTGGCGCTTGACAGAAATAATGCACTCACTGTGTGCTATAGCTCGGTGCTAAAGTTTTTAACGTTAATTTGCGTTTGCGTGCCACGTTATTGCGCTACTGGTGTGCGCTTTTAATGCAGCTTAATTGTTTTGCATGACTGGCGTGATCTTTTTATTGACAACTGCATTATTTTCTAGAGATTCTATAATCTGATGTGTATTTTTTTCATTGCAATAGTCACAAAACTTTCTAAATTTATTTTTATTATTAATATATATATATATATATATATATATATATATATATATATATATATATTACCAGCCTACAATTTCGGAATTAGATGAAATAACTAGTTATTTCATAAAATACCGATCTACGGTAATTAAATTATAGCATAGTTTTGTTATTTGATACTTTAACTAGCTGTTCTCTTTATTACCTAGTTATTCTGGATAAAAACATATTTGCAGAAAATAAAATATGAAATAAGTAGACGGAACGATTATAACTTGAGGAATTAGATAAGTTTCAGTATCTAGTAATTCATAAATCTAACACCTATTTAACATCTAACCTAACCTCATATAGTTATTTATCAGTTGTTAGTAACGCACTAGTCGTTTTCGTTGCTTTTTTATTAATCATTCATTTTCCTTCTTATTTCACTTCCTTCCAGGGTTGGACTGGCCCACCGGGCTTTCCCCGGACCGTCATCATTGTGGGCCGTAACCGGCAATAGTCAAAAAAATTAAAACTGATCTCTGAGTTTTGCAACAATTTAAGAATTGATTATTCTAAAAACATCAATTTGTGAAAAAAGTCATTAATTTTAACTTAAATACAGAATTATATTTAATTTTATATGTGTAATTTTTACAATTAATCCATTTTTCTGTAATGTCATTTCCATGTAAATTAGAATAAATAAATATAAAAACATAACTTATTTGAACATTTTTGGGATGTAAGGTGGGCCAACATGCAACTTTCCCCGGGCCTAAATTTTTATTCAATCCAACCCTGCTGCCTTCCATGGGAATATCACTAAACAGGCTAACTATTATTGTAACAATTTATTTACGCCAGTGGCGTAGCCAGAGGGGTGTTAGAAGGAGTTAAACCCCCCCAAGAACCTGAACGACCAAAAACATACGTATGTGAAATATGAAATATGTTATTTTACTTTCATTTTCATAAAAATAATTTTTATAGCTTTTCATTTTTTATACAAATTATAGTATTATCTTCATTGATTAATATTATATCATTTCTTTAGTAACCCCCCCCCCCCCATGACAAGTTTCTGGCTACGCCACTGATTTACGCAGTGCCAGTCAAAATACAAGTCAACGTGATTTTTGAGATTAGGAATATGGTATGACACTCTTGATATTCTATATATGAACTTGAATGAATTAAGCAATCTACAATACATTCAGTACAGCAAGCGTACTTTATTTCCTATTAAAATTAACCAAAGTTAACACTTTAATAGCTAACGGTAAAATACACTTGTCAGTTATTTTTGTCAGAAAATGCTTATTTGTTTAATATGTGTTCATCGATCTCTTTAGAATACAATACAAGTTCTATATTAGTTTTAACAGTTTTAACTGATGTTATCATATAATATATAAAAATTTGGAATATAAAAATTTACCGTATTAATCTGCTACGCTACCACTGAACTACAATTCATCAGTTTCCATAATTCCTAAGTGAGACATAAAAGGCTACATACTCAAGAAGCTGATCATATAGTTTCTTAATAATTTTTACTTGCATTGTTATTGGTGCGGGTCGTTAGTACACAGCCAAGCAAGGGACCTACAGTTTATAGTGAGTTCTGAACAGTGATACAAGGTAATACCAGAAATAATAACTACAATTATCTCTCAAAAAAATTTATAACCTAAACCTAAAATCATAAACAAATTTATTTCAAACTCCAATATTTTCGTATTAAAACATTTATTTCAAAATTAAAAGTATAGTAGTAAAAATACGTTTGCATTTTGCATAATTAAAAATAGGATACATTTTACAAATACTTTTCGTGAAACAATTCAACAAGACATATTTGTATGTAACTTATGATTCCAGATAAACATAAAAACAGATACGTGCTTCAATTCTTAAGTAAGTTTCTGTCAATTAATTATGTTGCTTGTCACACCAATCAATTATATCAATTTCTTTATAATGTTATTAATTATACGTAAGCAATCAATATATATATATATATATATATATATATATATATATATATATATATATATATTTGCAAAACAAAGTCAATGTTCAGACTACAAAAATATTCTAATTAAAACTTAAAATGTAAATAAAGTCCCAAAAATTAAAAAAAAAAAACAGTAATTTTAAACTATTTAAAGCTTTTGTGTTTTCAAACATAGTAAGTTGTCGAAAGTATGATCCTAAACGAAAAACTAAATGAATCAAAAATATCTGACATGTGGTACTTCCACTACAATTTTAACATTTTAAATCTATAATACAAATACAAGGGCCCCGTATTGTCACCTCATTTATAAAAGTGATTTTTGGCAAAAGTACTTTTGACGTTTTCTTAAAATTACTGAATACGCAATTTTAATTAGTTTATTTGAATTTTATAATATTAGATATAAAAAAATGATCAAAATTACAAATACTACGCATATTTGATAAAAGATAGAAATCTAAATTTATTTTAATCCTAAAGTTTTTTTAGTTTAATATAATAAATTCTGAAAGATTTGTTATTAAGCTAAATAAATGAAATCTCAAATTTTGCCATTGTTACTGTAGACGCTATCAGCATTACAAAACAAGTCATACGAGGGTTGCCTTTTATATTTCGGAATTGGGCAACCCTAGTACTGCCATCCGGCAACTGACGTCTCTATCGTAAAGTTTGATATTTTTGACGGTATACGTGCTCAGAACATTTTGACGTACGAGCGCTATTTGTGTTGTTTACAGTAACTCGTATTCTACCTTTTAATGTGCACTTTAAAATTTTCCAATTTTTTGTAAGAATGAAAGTAAAAAAAGTGTTATTTATATAAAATTAAATTTGAGACCAAACAAATCAAATGAACAATCTGAAAAACAGTAAATTCAAGATGTGCTTAAAGTATTGTTCTATATTAAAATGTTTTGTAAAAGAATTAAACTTATAGTTCCCATTTCCCAACCAAACACTGAGCACTTTAGCCAGTAATATATAAATTATACTATAAAAGCCAAATTGATAGATGTGACATAATAAAATATATAATAATAACATAATAATTAGGAATTTATATCGTCATATCTAACAAGTGTGAGTTCTACTTTTTCAATTACAAATATTTATTTTACAAAAAATATTCGTTGAATAAAACAAACGGTAACAATATCTAAATTTTACATGATGTTTATTATATTCACCACCAAATAATTTAGCAAACATCCTACACTTTTTACTACTTTGACTGCAAGGAAAAGTAGTAAAGCGTTTGGTACGGTGTCTGTAACATTTTCAAAAAAAAAAAAAAATTGTATAGAAATCCTTCATATAGCCTGTAGATGACGAATCTGAACTTAGTTTATGTGGGTGTATGTGTGTGCGTCGTCAGCTCGCTCGCTCGCTCGCTCGCTCGCTCGGTCGTAAGTCAAAATTTTGTGGCCGCAACTCCTCCTAGACGGTTCAACCGATTTTAATGAAATTTTCAGGATAAATTTGTCTAGTACCCAAGATGGTCATGTGATTTTATTTTTTTCCAGTGATGCCAACTTTCCGAGAAAAAAATTACTAAAGTTTTTAAATATTCATATTGGCTACGTTATTTATCCGATTTTGATCAAATTTTCAGAAAAGATTTCCCTAATGCTCCCATTAATTACATAATTTTATTAATTTTCAGTGTTGCCAACTTTCCGAGAAAAAAATACTAAAGTTTTAAAAATTTTATTATGGCCATGTTATTCAACCGATTTTACTCAAATTTTCACAAAAGATTCTCCTAGTATTCATATAATTTATGTAATTTTAACAAAATACAGTGTTGCCAACTTTCCGAGAAAAAAATTAGTAAAATTTTTAAAAATTTATTTTGACCATTTTATTTAACCGATTTTAATCAAATATTTATAAAAGTTTTTCCTAGTGCCTAAATAAATTATGCAATTTTAACAAAATACAGTGTTGCCAACTTATCGAGAAAAAAAATCACAAAATTTTAAAAAAATTCATTGTGGCTACATTATTTATTCGATTTTGATCAAATTTTCAGAAAAGTATCTCCTATTGCCCACATAAATTATAATATTATTAAAATACAGTGTTGCCAACTTTCCGAGAAATGTCAAAGTAGTCTATATATGGGTTTACCCATATACTTCTAATCTTGTTTATTTTAATGTTTAATTTAACGATTAGAGAGGTATTTCTTTTATTATTTAATAACATTTGTAGCATATTGTTAAATTATTACAATACGTATATAAAAATCACATAATAATCACTTGAAAATATTTAATAGTGAACAGCAGTATAACACACAATATAATATTGACAAAATAACTATCTAGTAACGTTTAATAGTGTGTAATAGCAACAGATAAATAAAGACGTAGAAGATGCCAATAGAAAATTAATATTTTATTTAGTGTCCAATGTACAGTGTTGTGTTTGACCACAAGTAAATAAAACCACAGTTATGTTATCATCTCTAAGGTTCATATGCAATATTTTCTAACACTTGCATAGTTTAATACTAACCATACGTATCCAACGATAATTATTAATAAAAATCCCTATACACAATACTTAACGTTTAACGGTACAAATCGATATTGCTCAGGACGCAAAATAATCTGATGAACATCTACCATATTATATATTTCGTTTAGTTTTGTACAAAAACTTTTTAAACGCATTCGGTTTTTGACCAATTTTACATGTTATGCAATCGACCAAACATTAGGTTTATAGATTCTAGAGGAAAAAAGATGGATGTGAGATAAGTAGGTAACACAATAATTGGAAATTGTTAGGCGTATTTAATCTACCAACTTTTGTTCGATAATTAACGAAAAGGATTGTTTTGACGATGGTTAATAAATAAGATCGGAACGAACATCGTGATATTTATGCTGATGAACCGTGGAAATCGTGATGATATCATAAGGAGTTAGTGTTTTGTTCTAGATTTTGACTGATCTAGTTTGTGGTCATTGTAAGTTGACTCTATCAACAAAACTACATAATTTAATTACCTTTTGCTTACATAATAAATAAACATGCAAATATTTAATATATGTATACATCCAATTTTTTTAAAGATATATCAGTAATAATTTGTTTCCTTAATTAGAAAAACTCCTAACTCTTTTTTCGACTATATTGATAATTTAGCAATAATTGTTTAATATAAATGCATCGATTAGAAAATCTTCGTATCTTTATTCAAATATCTAATTTTTATAGTCACGTGACTGTATGATTGCATATTACATCAAAATGTTTTTTTACGGCTCCTGCAAAACTTGAATTTTGGAGTTACGAGATTTTCTAATTATAACAACTAATTGTAAAATATATATCAATATTTTTGAGAGATATTTTTTAATAAAACACATGTGTCAATGTTATATTACATTTCTCATATTTTTATCAATTTACATAATGAAAAATGAAGAATAAATTAAACATAAAAATTAAATACATTTTCAGATAAATTTATGCCAATGCTTTTCAAGAATCTTCCGTTTTAAAATCCTACAGTATTATAAAATTCTAAAGTAAATGTTTCTTGAAATTGTGTCATATTGAACAAAGTCAAAGTTAAAAATGCATTGAACAAAATATACAAAAAAAACATATTCTGTTAGGGCCCTGTAAAACATTTTATAGAAAAAAAAAAAATTAAAATGAGTGATGCAAAAGATATATAAAAAAAATATACAGAATCTCACCATAAATTCCTTATTTTAACAATAAAACACGATCACAATTTCGTTAAAAATAAGTAAAAATTAGTTTTTCTAACGGCACAAAAGTTTCAAATATCCTACGCTATAATATCAAATCATTTGTATGCGTTTCTATCGTAGTTTTGTTTTTATTTAGTCGGGACACGAAACAAACGTCTCGTGACAGACAGAACTATAACAGTATCATTGAAATCCAGACCAACGGACTTTATAAATTTCACCAAAAAAAAATCTAAACTTTGCATATCATTAACGACAATACATCACAGACAATAAGAAGGAATCCACGTCTTGACACAGAAATTCAAATTTAATACAGACACATATAGAATTTTTCAATGACACAATTTTAAACCATTTTGTAAAATAATATCATAGATAATCAATCTTACCTTCTTTTTTTCTTGGACTCTCGTAGTACAGAACTTCAAAAAACTACACATACCACAAAATTAAAAACAAAAATATATTTAAAAATTATAATTTATTTTCAAAATAAGACAAATAAAACAAACATTTTTTTTATATTAAATGAAGGATTAAAGTTTAGTAGAAAAAAACAAAAAAGAAATTTAGTGTTACCACAATGTACACTTTAATATTTCAATACTAAAATAAAATGACAGATTTCCTGAGAAGAATAATGAAAAATATAGAATATACATAATAAAAATTAAAAATTACATTATAGATTTACGAACTACTGTACAATAATAATTAATAACTGTTAAGTTTCGTTTCATTATCTATTTATTATATAAGTAATTATTCTTAGCATAATTTTACTACGCATCTGAGCTGTGCGCATTTTATCAATTTATTTATTCATACACACACAGACAAAGAGAGCGATCTTACAATTAAATAGAAAACATAACAATTCATTTTTTTATTATATAATAAAATTTATATATTTCTTGTATATAATTATGTATAATAGGCATCTATATATTAAAAAAAATAATAATAAATACAGAAAAAATTGAACAATTATTTTGATTTTTTTAAAACAACATGTGTAGTGTAGTGTATACATAGATATTTTATTTTAATAACATATAAATAATGATAATAATCGTGGTGCTGCTTTAGTTTGGACATGGCACAACAATATTTGATTTTTTTTATATTTTATTCTGTTTTGACTAACTCTACGAATGCACAAATCACCGCTTTACTTTCTTATCTGTTTTTAAGTGCAAGATTTTACATTATATTTTGATTTTACATTAACATTTTTGTAATTTTTGTAGTCGCTAATATTTTTTTTGTCAATTTTGTTGTTTGTAATAGCGGCTTATTTTTTTTTTCTGCCACTCTTTTATTTACTCCTCAACATCCTAGTCGCTTTATCAATATTTTACGAAAAAATTATTTTGAAACCCAAAGCATTAAAGTAAGTAAAGTTAAAAATATTCTATTACCTGTCATTTTTTTAACACAAAATCTAAAGATAACTATTATTTTATTAATGAATAATAATGTAAATTAATATTTTTTTGTTTAAATGATATATGATAATTTAGTACTGAAATACTAACTTATAAATAATATAACAAAAAAGATTTATTTTTAGTATTTACGCAGAAAATATTAGGCGTAAAGAAAGAATTCTCTATTTGAAAAAAAAGTTATAGAAACTTTGTTAGCTAATTCATTAATAGCTATATGGCATCGTATAATTAGTACGATTTCTTTAATTGTTAATAATAATAAATTTAGAAAAATTCTCATAATCTTTGCAAATGATTATGAATTTAAATTAAAAATAGAAAAGTATCTCTAGCGTCAAAATTTTATTCATGTAAACGACATGTTAAACAAATTCAAAAGTTTTCAAATTCAATACAATATCGAAAGGCTACTGAGCGTTTACAATAAATTAATTTAAAGCTAATTGTGAATGCTCAATAGAATTCTGATATTGCACTAAAGTTTCAAATAAACAGCGTATATTCATAGAAATGTATATTTTCTTAAAAATTTATTTACGATTTTATAATATAAAAATAAAAAAAAATCATATATTTTAAAAATCAGTCAGATAGTTTAAAATAAACGAAAAATATTTCTTTAAATTTTTTATAAAGTACAAATAAGTACTTTAAAAAATGAGCTGTTTTCTTTGAAAGTGGTGTAAGTCCATGCAATCTGCTATGAGCTTCTTATCTATAAACACTTCCCAAAAAAAATCCTTCAACATTTTTACCATTTTGTCAATATTAATTTACGTAGTTACCATTAGTTAGTTTCCATTCAAATACAAACCATTAAATATCTCCATATAATACAAAACGGACTTACCCCACTTTCAAAGAAAACGGTTCAAATATCTCGTTTTTTTTTTAAGTCTAAAATCAAGAATCAATAGTTCTTTCATAATATGTGTAAATCTAAGCATCAACATTTTGAATTTGTTGTTATAATTATTTCTGTTTTAGTTTTCTGAAAAATATAGTAAGTAACATTTAGGATTATATCCAAAAGTTATTACAACTTTATTCAACAATTTTTCAATATTTTCCACGCATTTAACATAACATTTCTAGTTCCCCTACATATCAATAAAATCAGTACAAACGACTGGAATCAATATAATATTATATAACGTCAAGACATTTACAACAAAGACATAAACCATTAGCAGCAGCATCTTTGAAAGGGTTTACACCTTAACCCTTTTAATACAACAACCACAAGTTAGCGACGTATCACTGGATGTGAGGAGTGGTTTATTTACGTAATGTGTTTTTGTTGATTTTTGTTTTGTTTTGTTTTTGGTTGGAGGTGTTTTTGATAATTTTCATCGGTCGTCAGAGGCCTAAGTCAACAGATTAAGGGAACGGAGGATCGGGTGGTTCATCCCAAGCCCGCCCATTGCAGAAAATCCGATAGCTCACGAACGGGTACATCGCGTGCCAATGCCTTCACCCGTAGGTTACGATCTTCGGTAAGGAGAACGACTTCTCGATAAATACGTCGTGGTTCCGTTGATAATTGAGCCTGTGCAGGGATTGGTAATTTTTTTTTAAATATGTATTTGTAAATCTAATAAGGTAGTAATTAATAAAACAAATTGTTTAGTGATGTTTCAAAAGTACGGCAGCCATCTGAATTATGATTTGGATTCCGGATTAATGTGAATTAATTTGTCTTGCAAATTAAGAGTTTGATAAAATGAATTAGTAGTTAAAAGATTTAACCAGGATTTTAAATTAAATTCTAAATTATAGTAAAAATATGAATTATGTTTTCTTGTTATTGTAAATATATGTGTAAGTTTGATGTAAATAGTTGATAATGCAGTGGCGTCAAATTTGTAGACTCAAGACTATTTTTCGACTAACAACCGATACAACTGATGCTTCTATTTTTTTTTTTTAATTCTCAAACAATTAGTTTTTTCTCATCTCATAATTGGTTGTTCGTCAAATATAACCATCGAGTGCTTGAGATAACTATATTATATTTTTTGTTAGATTTTAAAAGAATCTAAATTTTGGAATTGAACTGGAGAAGAAAAATGAAAAGAGAAACAGTATTTTGCATTCAAACCTTAAAAGGTTTACTTGTATTTTATATATTTATTTCACAAGAATAACGTTATTTCATTAGCTAATAATTACTCAGAAAAACTAAGCATGTTGGTTGAAGAAGACTAGCACATTCAGTCAAGAAAAACCAGGTTGATTCAATTATCTTAAAGATATGATAAATAAACGTGTTTTTAAAACAATTGTCAATTAAAAAGGCTTGGATATCTTGACTGAAGAAAAACAATGATAGAAATAATTCCAAGTATGAAGAAAAGAAAGATTTTATAAATGATATAAATACAGACAAAACAAAAATGATATGTCTGATTAGAAAACTTTATTAGTTAGAAGACTGATCAAAATATTTTGGTAAAAAACGTAGACGTATTTTTAGAAGATTTACAATCAAAGATTAAATTATCATAACTGTAAAATGGTTAATTTAATTTACAACCATTTTGAATTGAAACAAAAAATTATCGCGTTCAGTTATTATAAAAACGTAAGTTCTACAAATTGTGAATTTTTCATTTCCATTTGATTCTTAATCATACCAAACCATAATTTCTAACAAAAAGTCGTTCACATAACATGCAACAAACAATTTAAAATCCAAAAATTCTCGATATGTTAATGTCGATTTGGCAGAATTGTGTATCGATAAAATTTCGAATTCGATGTAAAAAATTTAACAATATTACATTCACCATCGATGTAATAAAAACAAATCGAAAAAAAAAAAAAACTTACCTCAGTCTGCTGTTTTTCTTCATTACCATCACCAATCTTCGCAACTTCTTTCTTTCCTTCCGTTTCTTTACCATGTCCTCGACATAAACTTAAGCAGCTCGCTAGGATTCTATCATCGTTTCTCGGTCCAACATCCTGAGTACGATCATCATCCTCGGATGTAAACGTGGATGATGCAAGTATGGTGCCGCGTGTCGTAATGCATTTAACAGCCGCGGTACGTTGATGGAGGAAATCTAAGGCTTGCCGAGCAGCATCGGCAACACGGAGCAAGTGTTCAGGATCGAGGGTAAGACGTGGTGTTGGTAATGGAGTTTTACCACCACGGGCTAGACCTTCTAGTTCGCCAACGACTAAAATTTTTATTAAAAAAAATATGTTTTCGAAAGATTGCAAAATTTTCGTGGTTCAAAAAAACAATATTTGTTAACGTTATTTTAAAGGTCTTAATTATTCCATATTTTGTTCGTACAGTAAATGGGCAATAATGATGAATCAATTAAGTGTATATAAAATAGTTTACTCTATAATTTTAATTATTGTATTTATTAACTCAAGTATAAATAGATAAATTTATTAAAATTCATTTATGAAAAAAATAACATATTTCAAAATAGACAGTTCTCTATTAATAAATGCCCAAATTAACTATATTAGCTATAGCTATTGTTTAAACCCGATATAATTGCACTAAATTCTGTTATTGTTTTACATTATCTTAAAATTTCAAATAACCACACTAGTAAAAAGTTATCTAAATTTTTCGAGACTATAAATCTGTGACGTAGAAAGTATTTAGATAGAATTAGACAACGTATCATGCTGTAGTACTGGGGTGAGCAAACTTTTTTCGTTGAGGGCCACATACGTATCTGTAAGGCAGCTAGCGGGCCGCAAATTGTAAAAAGCTAAATTTTGAATGTTATTTTCACACAAAAATACATTAATTGTTCATATAATCATATAAATTTCAATTTGTATGCGGGCCGCATTAATCTACGTTACGGGGCCGCAGTTTGTGCACCCCTCCTGTAATATATTCGGTATTAAAAGTAAGGGTTCATTATCCTGCAGTTTTATAGCCATTAAAACTATTTATTGATGCAATATACGTAACATATTAAGTTTTGAATATTTCATTTGCAGTTTTGTTTAATATATTATTATTATTATTTTGTATGTAATTACTCACATAAAAAAAGATAGTAATACATATTTTTAAATATATATTTATAAATATATTTGAGTAATTAAATAAAATTAAATTGAGTAAACTATCCAAATAAATAATTTTCATCTAAATAAATAAAAATATTAATTATTTTCGATATAAATTTTATAATCCTTTACATATTTCCATTCTAAATTTCAATATTCTTAATTCTAAATATTTAAAAAATAGATAAAATCATCTCATCATTTCTTTGTTCCCAAACTTACCAACAAGCGGTACCATCAGCGTATAGGGCTGGGGATGGATGCGAACAAGCGTCTGGAGTCGTTCCAAATAGTCGATGAAGCAGTTGGTATCGGGGACGAGGTACCTCGGCCTGACCTCGATCTCGACACTGACCACAGACTGTTGCAGGATCGCCTAGAGGAACACGGCAAAGCAAGCAGGAAACTAATACAAATGCTGACTCTTGGCTGTGCATATACACCTACACGACGACTTCAAGTGACACACACACATACACACCACTACGAGTACAGCACACTAGTTCCCACGACTTACGTCGCCCAGCGCGACAACCAGTGTGCTAGCCTATGTGTTATGCAAACATGCTGTGTTCAATTGCGACGACAATGATTCTTTAAACGATCGAAACTTTTTCAAACATCATATTAATATATTTTTATAAATAGCCCTTCTCTCCTAGTTCTTTCTTTAGATTTGAAAAGCAAAAACTAAGGCCCGTATTCCCACCCTCTTTTGTTTATGAAAAAGTACTTTTATTTTTCACTTTCAAATAAATTTTTACTTCTCTCTCTTATCAAATATGAATAGTACCTCTATTTATGATATATATTTTTATATCTAATATTATAAAATTCAAATAAACTAATTAATATTGCTTAATAAGTAATTTTAAGTAAACGTCAAAAGTACTTTTGACAAAAATCACTTTTAAAAGTGAGGTGAGAAAACAGGCCTAATTCTTTACTGCATGAATTTTTTCAAAAAAAATTACACGTATAATTATAAAAAAATCTTATTGATACCGATTTTAAAACATTGCAATTATCATAAAATCAAAACTAAACAAATAAATTAAAATACTTCAAAACTAAACTTATAATACTATTCCTTCTTCAAAATATTTAAAAACTGCAAATTTTTAAATTGTAAATATTTTGCATAATTCATATAATTAGTTGTTAGTCATCTTAGTGTCAAAATAATTATTGATAAACAAGAGACCTACAGCTTATAATAGACTCCGAAACATTGAATTAGAAATGATATTATAGTTCAATGATAGAAAATTGAAATACCAGAAAAATACATTTCATGTAGTTTCAAATTTTTTTTATCACAAATTTAACTTAAATCTTTGAAGTTAAAATTGTACAGCATACAAATATTAAAACAGTACAATACAGCAATTAGAAAATATTTCCAATTGGTAAAAATAAAAGAACATGTATTTGAAATACTAAAAAAATCAGATATAAATTAGGATTTCGTGCAGAAGAATGTAGCAAACATTATGTTGACGCACATTAAACTATAGCTAAGTGAACTCCCTAAATGCTGGCTGGATAAATAGATTTTACTGCGGGAATACTGTGCGAGAGGTATTTCCATCATTTAAATATGATTTTGACATTTTTCAGAAGACGAAATTCAATATGTTGGCGAAAAAAACATTCATTTTTAACAATATGAAATACTTCTCAATAAGTCTTATTGTATCAAAGAAATATTCAATTTCCACTCAGATATGTAAAGAATCAGGTGCCCAAATCATAACAGCGCAGAAATGCAACGAACGCTTCATAGTTATTCAAGAATTTCGGTTACGTACACATAGCGAACAATACCGCAACGCATAATAATTATTCAATGCAACACAAACTATTGCGCTTTTGACTGACTTACTGACTACATATATTACATGTGTTTGACCCGAAACTTGACTTAATTCACACGCGCCGAAAATAATCCACATCCTACATTTTTTTTTTAAAAACTGACCCGTATTATTGTTTCGTTTTATTTAATTGAATTTAAATTGAATTCAGTCGTCTCTCTGTTTTATCTTAGAACTTACGGTTACGATATAAATTTGCATTTGAATATACGGAAATGAATTGCGTTTAATTTTTGTTGCTGATTAATACATTAAGTAATTTATTACAATATTATTTAACTAAATTTTATTACGAAATCTTATAAAAACAATCTTACTGATTTAGAAATTAATCTCCCTTGTATTCATATTATTTTTAAAAAGTAGGACAAGAATTTGTTTCAAAAATATTCAAAAATCAAAAGATATAAACATAATAAATATATAAACAGTTAGTAACAGATAAAATTTTCATGTTAAAGTGATACAATATCAAATGCATACAGAAAACTAACTTAATATCATTTTACACACGTCGTAATCTTCTTACGATTAGAATAACTACTAATGTCAGTTTAATATCTAACATTAATATATTATTTATATCCATATGTAAATATGACACGTAACATGATAGAATAGAATAATTTATTAGATTTACCATTTGAATTAACTAATGGACATAGAGTAGCAATAGACATATAAAATATATTTCATAGTTTGAAGACTAGAATTTCTAAATTTGAAAATTAGTATCTCCTATTTCAAATATTTGAAATACCCTTCATAAATATGACGTTTTATATTTAAAATAATATTCTAATTTATTTTAAAATATATTCTTTTTAATAAATTTTCTTCCATTTTAGAAAAAGTTATATCATTAACACATGATTGGGCTTTATAAATATGTAAGTATAATTTCTAAAACTATTAGACCTGTTCGATTCGCATTCTTGCGTCTACTGTTTACTGCTGTGTTAATGTTTGTTGATTTATTTACTTGGCAGTTGCATGTTATGTAAACGGCAAATCGCTGGCTGCATCATTTACGGCAGCGTTTTGCAGTAAAACGCAAGAGAGACAATCGAACAAACCTATTATCTTACGGGTGTACTCATAAAAGAACCACCTCAGATACTTTCAAAAATATTTCAAAATCTGTCAGCAAAAATATGTGTACTATGCTGAACTATGGTATTTATATTTGAAAAACAAGAAAAGCTGCTACATCTCAGAATTAAGAAAGAAATACTTAACACGTCCGCGGACAGTAAAAATTTCAGTGAGCTATAAATAAATACAAAAAATTATAAAATAAAATAAAAATATATGTAAGTATCTAATGAATCAGTTGGTTAATTACAAAAACTTATGGTTGTATAAAATTAAATGAATAAAAATTGGTTTTAAAATTTGAATGCTATAGCATTCATATCATTTTGCATCACTATGAAAATGAATGCTATAGCATTCACGTTCGTGAACGTGTTAAATATAATAAATAAAAGATAATTGGGGTTTCGTTGGTTTTCAAGCTAAGCTAAAAAAGAAGACAGAAGGAGCATGGACAGCGGAAAAACGAAGGCAACAGAGTGAAAGAATGGAATATTTATGGAGGGTGAAAACGAGAGAGAAGAGAAAATCATGAAGAGTATTTTACGTGATCTCTAGTTGGCCAAATTCGAAAGAAGAAAAGATGATAAAATTTTATGAACAAAATTTTTACCAATAATTAACTATTTCTTGCTGTGAATTTCTATAAAACAAATCACTAAAAATAAATCTGACATCTATGTGAAAATAATTAAACTATATTAATAAATGATTTTTTCTCGACATAATTGAAAATACTGTAAAAGTTAAACAGTATTAAAAAACTATTAATTGCAAAATCAGTTTAGCGTTTGTATTTAAAAATATTCAAGACTTACAAAATAAAATAAGAATAAATTGATGTTTTTGATTTAGATTTTTAAGCACATACTCAAATTTAAAAAAAATGTTTAGAAATAAACTAAAAATACTTGAAACTCAATAGGTTTGTTCGATTGACTCTCTTCTCTTGGGTTTCTACTGCAAAACGCCGCCGTAAATGATGCAGCGGTTTGCCATTTACATAACTTGTAACTGCGAAAGTTGCATTGACGACAAACATTGACGCAACAGTAAACAGTAAACGTAAGTGTACGAATCGAACAGGGCTAATATAAAATAATAATATGAATACAAAATATCATAATGTTTTGTTGTGTAGATTTTAAAAATACACGTACCGACAATTATCTACTAAACAATAAAAACTTTATAAAAAGTTTCATGATAAAAAATCCGCGTAGTTTAATATGATCCTGTACAAACAATAAAATCTAATTATCTATGGTGAATCATTCGACTTATACTAGTAAACACACAACTGATGAGATAAGAATTTATAAACAAATTGATGACGAAAATTGTTATTTATATTTATTGTAATTTTTTTCCTTAGTTACCTGAACACGTTGCCGATGCAGTTCTTGTGTTCTTTGGCGTTTTTCCAGTTCTACTTTACGATTTAACAATTTACGAATTTCACCCGGTGCTCCCTCTAACGTACTTGGAATATTAACATCATCTTCTTCATCTTCACTAAAGCTTTCTAGCAGGAGATCTGCATTACACTATAATAAAATGTAAGAAAACACATATAGGACATAGTTTTTCTTTAATATAAAAACAGTTTTAGGTTTAAATTCTGTTAATTATTTCTATTAAACGACATTTCGACGAAAGCTAAACCGCTCGTCTTCATCAGGTCAAAAATTTATAAATTTATGATAAATTTTTGACCTGATAAAGACGAGCGCTTAGCTTTCGTTGAAACGTCGTTTAATAAAAATAATTAATAGAATTTAAACCTAAAACTGTTTTTATATTAATACTGTGAGTTCTAAAAAATATTTTTCTATGTTATATTTTTTATTTGTTTCCTGAAGCTAAACTATTCAAATGTTTATTGTTTATTTACATATGATCTAACAGAATTATAGCCCAAGGTCCCTAAATATTAAGGGCTTACCTTCATTTACAATATGACAAAGTCTTTTCCATGTATCAACATTGTAAAAAAACTTTCCAAATCTATTTATATTCAAGACAAAAATAAAATTAATGTTTTTGTTTTGATAATATAACGTTTTTGATTGATATTTTTTAAAGCAATTTTCAAAGAAATAGATTAACAAAACTAAATATATCGTTTTATTTATTCTCTTCAGTTATTTGATAAATTTAGTAAAATAGTTTTGAAATGTTGTGTGAAGGTTCCCTAAATAATCTGGAACCCAATAAATATACCTTAATAATCTATAGCCTAGGACCCAAAAATAAAACTTGTCCGCCACTAGTTGTGGTATATAATAATTATAATAATTACTTCCCCTAATTCTTAAGCGAAACATGGTACTACATGTCCAAATCAGTGATTATATAATTTCATTAATAAATTTTACTTATATAATCAATAGTAAACCTAGCAAAGAACCTACAGCTTATAATAAATTTTCGAGCGACCCAAGTCACAGCCGATATAAATTCAATAATACAAAGATATTACGAACAATCATATTTTCTAAAATAAAATGCTAATTGTAAGATGTTTCATCCAAAAATTATATTCAAATTATCTTCAAATAATTTACAATTTCATAGCACTGCTTAAATACTTTTGTACTTAATTACTTTTTGAAGTACTATTTGTACTTTTAATATTTGAGAACTTACTACTTAAATTACAAATATTTATGGAAAATACTTATACTTAATACTTAAATATTTGTTAAAGTATTTAAGCATTGTACTAAATATTTTTTAATGATGTAATAAATTTTTTATTATTGTGCATCATAGCATAATCATTAAGTTTAAGTTTAAAGGTATGATACACTTTTTTTAAAATTTTATGCAGAAATATTGTGTGCCAATTTAAAGTGCCATTTCAACAAAATTTTCTAAATAACATTGTTTAATATTTCCACAATTAAGCAGTTACATCAAATTTTATAAACGAATAATTGAGAAGTAGGTAGTTAGAAAGTACTCAAGTACTTTGTCTGTACTTGTACTTAATACTTTAAGTACTTTTATACAAGTACTTTCTTAGTTCTGAATAATAAAAATATCATAGTAAAAAATCTTTCAAAACTCATTATATTAAAATAAAACGGCTTTACGGAAAAATGATACATCATTGTATCATTTTTTTCTGACGAAGACGTACATTGAGTTCGTCGAAACGTCGATTGTTAATAAATATATTTTCAATATTTGGAAAGTTGGAAAAATAAATAATACAAGCTAAAAACTTACACTTACCAATTCGGGAGGGGAAGGCGGTGAATCTCTAGAAGATGTTCTAACAACGGAAATGTATTCACTAAACGTATCGTATCGTTGTAGTTTTAGTACGGGCGGTTCTAATCCACATAGAAATTCGGTACCGAAAAATAGCAACCGATTGATTCGTACAGTCATTTGAGCTGATTCCATATCAACTAAATCTCGTACGTAAACGGTCGGTTGACTATTATACATTAATGGTGTGAAACCGCACATTGTGGCATCTTCTGGTAACCGAACCAAATCGTTATCTGTAAAGAAATTTAACAACAAAAGATTCATGATTACTACTAATATATCCCAAGAGTTTTATCATATTCGAATACTATATTTTTGAAAAATATTTTTAACATAAACTATTTTAACAATTGTTACCAAACTAATATTTAATTGAAATGAATACATTTCAAGATTTGAAGACATATGTATTTAAAAGCTAAGATTGGTATCCTCATATCTTTTATTTTTATAAAGTTGAGGACATTTACATATATTGAATACATAATTAACATTAATTAAATTAATTAAATCAGTTACAAATTTTACATAATGTTGCAAATTATAACTAGTTGTAGGTATTTGAGTATACAAGTGTCTCTATTTTCTAAAAAATACTCAAGCAAATAAACATTAAAATAATTTGAATTAATAATATTTTTAATAGTATCATCAAATAAAAAAATATTTAAAAATTTCAAATTAAAAATTAACAGATATTAATAATGTAGCTAAGATAGATAGATAATTGAACAAACATATTTTCGCTTAATTAATAAAGTTATTAAAAAATCTTAACGACATAGTTAAACGTCTCGTTTGACATAATAATAAACGAGAGAAAAATTGATAAATCGCTTAATAAACGATGGAAAAAATAACTTAAGGATCAATTAAATTCTCGTAATGAAATTAATTTTAAAAAAAGAAAATTAATTTTGCAAAATGTTTCCATTCAAACTGATTAATAACTGGACAATTTAGTCAACGATACGGCTATTCATATTTCGCTAAAGTAAAATTAAGAAATAAACGTCTTAGGTTTGGTATAGAGTTAATTAAAATTTCGGCTTGATTGTATCAAATCTAAAGATATAAAATTAGCATAATTTTTTTTTCTTTTCTTTAGTCATTTCCTTTCATACATCACCATGACAGCAAAATACATCGGCCACAGAAAAATTTCACTTCAAACAAATAATATACGCATAAAAATAACGGGCACTATTTTTTTTTTCAATTTCCTGCAATATGAATGAATCTCCGTGATTTGTGATAATTATTTTTTCTAAAAAAAAATTTGCATGAATTTCTAATTAGTGTGTATATTGAACTTTTGGGATCACGATTTTTAAATATCTTTCAATTTTTGATTTCGTTTTTAGTTTGAAACTATCCGACTTTTTTATAGTTAGAAATTAGAAGTTTATAGTTTCTGTTTCTGCGGAGAATTTTTTTAAAACAAATGTGCAGAATGTTGTTCGTCGGCGGAAACAGCAAATTTGAAACAAGTTTAATATTTGACTTGCAATAAATTATTGTGATTTTTACACATTAATGTGTTTACAATATTTTCGACATTTTATAGCTTGTTATAAATGTATTTTCAAATAATATTTATAACTGAATATTTTATAATATTTAGAGTATTCTTATTTTAATTTCCATTGCACATATTTGCAGGAAATATGTATTATTTTAGTTTTCCCGAAATTTTGTTTTTATATTTTAGCATTCTACATAACAGATTATTTTTTTACAATAACAGTTCAGTTTTTGTCACAATAATTTGCTTTCACTTTAGACATTTTTTTAATATTAAAAATGTTTGATTAAACAGTGTATTATTTATTGTTTACTTCTAGTTTTATTAAAATTAATATTAATTAAAACAATCTTGACTTAGAATATCAATTAAAAATAATAGTAATACGAAAAAAGTCTTACCATTCGTTGAACTGCTTTCAAGTAGAGGATTTTGATATTCTAATTTTTCTAATTGATTCATAATTGTTGCTAATCTTCCCCAGGTATCACCAGAGGCACTGTAACAAAAAGATACATTTTAATTGTATTTTGATTATTAAAATGTTGTGCCTAAAATATCTGTTTGTAGTAAGAGTAAAAAAAAAACTAAATAGCGTGACAAAACAATGCCGGATTGTATTATTATTTCACTCTAGCATTTTATAAATATGAAATATATAGTATTCAAATGAGTACATTAAAAACAAAGTTATCACTAGATCTAGATATTAAAAATATTAGATGAGTGTTTTGATATTTATTAAGTTTATTCTAAATAAAACGGCTTTATGTATAAATTCTGTATTAATATTTATTAATAATCGACGTTTTGACAAACTCAACGTCCGTCTTCATCAAGAAAACTCATATAAATAACATTCAAATGACGTTGAGTTTGTCAAAACGTCGAGTTATTAATAAATATTAATACAGAACTTAAACCTAAAGCAGTTTTATTTTATATAATGAGTTCTGAAAGATTTTTACTACATTAAGTTAATTCTAGTTACAGAGAGTCGTAGAAAAAATAATATATAGAACTTATGCATAAAGTGTGGAAAAATCTACCAATGGGATTCCCGCACTCACCCTGCAATTCGTACGGTCCAAATTTCCCATTAGTGGAAAAAGTACTACTTTATACACTTGTTGCATAAATTACTATTTTTAATAAGGGCGCAACAGAGAGAAAGAATGAAGAGGTATTGGAGGGAGAGAAGGGAAAGAGAAAATAAGTCATAACAAAGCTGTTTTACGTGGTCCATAGTCGGTCAAAATCGGGAAAGAAGAAGAAGAAGCCAAAGACTATTCAGGAGATAATGCATAATATTTTAGAATAGAAAGAAAAAAATATTTTACGCACAAAAAAGAGTAAAATAAAATTAGTTTTTTTAACAATTATAAAAAAATATATATATACCCCTTTACGACTTGCGTCAGCCAGTATCCTATACGGGATGCAAACGATAAACACATAAAATTTCCATTATAATTTAATCAGATATTCGAAGTGAACTCTAACTATAAACTCGAAGTTCATTGTAGTAGTACAATAAATTTCAAAACAGAAATAGTTCGCTTGCCAATTGTAAGTCAATGACAGTTTAAAGTGTCAGTAATATTATTAAACCCGATTATCTTTATACGTCTACTTCGCAAAGAAGAATTATTCGCGCTTGTATATATTAGTGATTTATGTTTGTTTTACTGTCACCATGGGTGGCTCGTTATTATGGGGATCACACACACACACACACATACACACTCACAACATCCAATATGTTTGAATGATGAACAATGATAGGCATCTGTTTAAACTTTTTAACTGTATTCGTTGCCTAGCAACCAGACACGCGAAACTTTTTCTTTTTACTTTTTATTTACATTGATATTTTCAGTGACGAAATATTGTGTTACTTCTTCTTTTTTTTTTTACGATCAACGATTTTTATGAGTTGTAAATATTTTTATGTTACAACTTATCATTATGGTTGTAAGTTACGGTCAATTAAAAATTCGTTCAATGTTGTTTTAAAAAAGATAAATTGCTTGTTTTTTATTATGATGTAATTAAATTGTTTTATATTCGATTTTCATAATATGATTTTCTCCACGGCTCGGCTATTCAGATTAGTAGAGAGAGTATTTTAAATATGTACATATTAATTTTAAGTATGTATTTATGTATTCGATTTTATTAGTTTGTAATTTATTATGGAGATATATTTAGAATAAAAAGCCATGTATAACTGTAGATGAAAGTTTTCATCTAAATCTATAAATGTTTTATTTACATTTTTTATTAATAGCTTCATAAAAAAAAATATGTTTCTAATATACAAAATGATACATATTAGATCCTTTTAGAAACAAATATTTACTTTAAAGATTGAATTTAAAACAAACGACTGTCATTTCAAAGACTTTCAGAATAGATCTGAAGGCACGTTAAAGATAACTCAGAATCACAAAAAGTTATAAAGAGTATTAATTTATAAATAATTTTAGTTTGGACCTGCATTAAAATACATAATTAACCTGTAGCTAACAAAGAGACTTACAAGTAATAATGAGTTAAAAACTACTTAGGCACAACGGACATCAGTCCAGTAGTTGAAGATTTTAAAACCAGATATATTTTATTTAAATTTTAGTGTGAACGCAAAATAAAAATTTTGCTGTTGCTAAACACGCTTTAATGAAAAATCATAACATAGCATTTGGCAGAACAAAAGTGTTGGTTAAAATCATTGGGTTTTTTTTTCAATCTAGCCCGCAGAGAATCATTGGAAATACTTCAACACCGTAGAAATTTCAACAGAGGATGAAGGCACAAGAATTAATACAGCGTAGAAATCATTACTGCGAAACAAACAGTCCACATCAAAAACCGTGGAGAATATGAACCAACCAGAATCAACCAATGGCGTAAAAAAACCTAAACGAAAACTGAAGGCACAGTCCAATTGGAAAGAGTGGGCCATTCAGAATCAGCCAATGTAGTAATGGCACCTGTAGAGGATGATGGGGGTATAGGTATATACCAGATTATGGAACAGAAACTGTCATTCAGTTACCAAACACAGAAGATGCCATCTACGTTGTATGGTGAAACGTCTGCAACGAGAATAGATTAACCAAAACATATCAGCCCAGAAAATTCTATGAATTCAATGAATACCGACCGTGAAAGCCTAAAGATTACTATAAACCAAATTTTGAATTGTAATATGCGACTTGTAAACATTTAATATTGTTTCATGTTTTTATTTTAAATGTGTTCTACAAAATTAATGGGCAACCAACTTAATATTTTTTTTCTTTGAAATAATTTAATAAAATGAATCGCAATATATATTTAGCATGAACCAAAAATAAGAAACATTTCATAATTAGAAGTTAAAGATACTAAATACTATTAGTAAATATGTTACCTCGTTTATTAACTTACTTTTAGACATGTACAATTACAAAAATATGTAGCACTATCTCATATTTCGTCGGAGAAAAAAAAAAAAACTCGTGTGTATAATTACAATAATTGTAAAATTTTAAGAACATCATATTAGAAAGAGCGTTTTTTTTTTAAATTACTATATTTATCACATAGACAAGTTGTTTTTCATTTGTAGCAAATTGAAATACATAAATACATAAACACTTATTTGGGCCCATGTTTTTCCTAGTTATAGAATGTTGTTCTAAGAACTAGGTGAAAAGCGTGATAGTGTATTTAATGATTAATTGTTTCATGATTGTAGCGAATTAGGAGAAAAAATCGAATATGACATATAAAGATAATGGCTAACGGAATCGACAAAAGCAAAGAAATATCTGCACATCTTAAAATATGTGAGAAATGAGAATAAATCTCTTTTAGCCAAACCAACTTTATTGTATGATAGAGGAATTCAGATCTGAAATTAAATCTATTACCAGCGGTCACGACATATAAATTAACTATGAAGAAAAGAGATATATTTATGTGTGTGTCTTTGAAACGTAACACATAGACTTATGGTATTTTCTATTGATAATTTATAAAATTATTTCAGTAACTATGCCACTGTACAAGATATTCGATTTTTGATGAAAACGTACGTGTAAACTTGTATAACTATGATAAAATAATGTAGGTTTTTGTGTCTCAATTTTTGAAATAAATACAGAACAGCGTAGTTAGATTTTTCATTCTTTTAATGAGTATACCAAAAATTTTCATAAAAAATACCCAAACACAAAATGACTTAATTATAGATTTATTATAACAAAATTCTAAACTAATTCAAAACTATACAAAGCATGCGCAGTATGTTGTAGATTGGAGCAGATCGTATAATACAATGAATGACAACACTGGCATAATATAAATGAAAATTTGTCATCATTGACATTGATTTGTAATTTTTGAAATATATTTGTTGTTAATAATATATTTTTCACAATATACTAAGAAATAGTATAATCACTTATTATTACTTATTTTTCTTAACACACAATTTGAATATAAAAAATAAGAAATTGAGAAACTAAAAGTAAATAAAAATTCTTTGAAAAGCAATTTCCGGAAAGTTGTATATATTCTTCTCTATCGCCATATTGTTTTGCAAAATAATTGAATTTCGTCCGTAAACAATCGGTTATTTGATGAATGTAAAAAATTCCATTGCTGCTAAGAGAAGGAAATATGCTTACATATATACACATATGTATAAGCGATGCGTCTATATGCGAATCTATGTATTTATAAAAGCAGTATGTAGGTATGTCTTTGGCTTTTGCCTATATTCGTCCCGTACGTACGTATGTACAATAAAGAGTAGAAGATAAATAATGATAGAATGAAATTCCAAGCATTTGAAGTATCAAGAACTACTGTCAATTTAAAATTGTTGCTGTATGTTTCTATTTCAAACATACTTTCGCACATTGCTTGAATTCATGTAGTTTTTCATTTCATTTTCTCTAGTTTATTTACAAATTATTTAATTAATATTTTAAAAAAATACCATCACAACACTTTATATAATAAAAACCGATATTTATAATTTCTTCTTGCAAATATGCGAAATAATGGAAACGTGATAAATACGCCACTTTGTAAGTTTTGAAAATCTTATATATATATATATATATATATATATATATATATATATATATATATATATATATATATATATATGATAAATATCCAAATGAACTGACTGTAGTATGTGATTGACAATCCTTTCAATCAAGATAGCATATTCGTCACTTTTCCACTAAGGTCCTAATTATTTCCAAAATATTAATAGATGATGTATAGTAAGATTTACAAGATTCTTCTAAAGATTACATTTCAAATTTAAATTCAAAATTAAAGAGCTTAATTTTAAAACTAAACCAAAATTCAAGCATGTGCCTACAAATGTTTTATTAAAAATAATGGTCCGTATTCCCATCTCTTTTGTTTATGAAAAAATGCTGTTATTTTTTTGCTTTAAAATAAATATTTACGTCAATATTCAGTATTTCAATTTTGTGATACATTTTTTTATACCTGATATTATCAAAAATTGAAATAAACAAATTAAAATTGCTTAATATGTAATTTCAAGTAAACGTCAAAAATAATTTTGACAAAATCATTTATAAAAGTGATCTTAAATCTTTTCTATGTACTTGATTATATTGATAAATCTAATTACGAGTACTAAATATACAGAAAAAAAACAACAAACACATTTAAAGACTTCAAATTTATAAAATAAATACATCAATTACATTTAGTATTTCCAAGCTTAAAATGTACGCATTCAATAATATATGATTCTACTAGCAGTGTAAATCTGCAAAGTAAAATCAATATCGTAAAAAAAATCTGTGAAAATCACTCACCCAATTTTATAATCTGCACAAGATGGCGGCGGATTCCAAACACAACTGTGGCACAACATCCAATCACACCAAATCTTTATAGCAGGTAACATCACCTGCAGATCTTGGGACAGAGGTAGTATCGTGTTATGACCAGCAGACGTAGTATGACTTTTGGGTGCCCGATCCTGCTGACGTAAATGTTCCTGCAAAAGATCAACGCATCGTTCGAGAATAACGTTGAACATTTGCAGAGAAACGACAAGAGCACGTTCTTGAACTTCGGATCGGCAACCTGGTTCTAATTCGGGTCCTGGAACAACAAAATTACTTTAATATTAAAAATTTATTATTGAACAGTTTAGAAGAACTTGTCCCCATAGATCTTTGAGCTTAAAGTTGGAAGCACATCGGCTATTCACAATTAGACAAAACACTATTTGGATACAGTTAGTCACAAAGTAACATATATTTTCTATTAAATGTTATGATTAATTTATGTGTTATTACTGCATTAGAAAATATGTTACTTTGTGACTAAATGTGTCTAACAGTATTTTGTCCAATTGTGACTAACCAATGTGCTTCCAACCTTTTCAAACAAAAAGTTACAATAAGTTATAGTATTTTTGTTTTTGCTTAAATCGCCATTAATTTATTTTGATGAGCTAACTAAATCATTAGTCAATCTTTAAATGTAGAAAAATTTACTACTAAGATTTAATTATTTCATCAAAATAAGTTAATGCCGATTTAAGCAAAAACAAAAATACTACAAACCTAATATAATACGCCATGTGTAATTAAGCATATAAAAAAAGTTGCAATGTTTCTATTTTATCAACTACTATTTTACTAACTACTATTCTAATAAGTTATGAGTATTCCTTTTAAAGAGGGAACAAATTAATTTAAATGTTTTTACTACTAATCGCTGCTTCTAATCAGTTCTTAGATTTTCGTATATTTAACACTAAAAGTAACAATTCATTTTTTTTGTCAATATAACCACAAGCAATGAATTCTATTTTGACGAGTTTTGAAATATCTTACAATTAATATACATTAAACAAATCATTAGTATTAAAATTTTTGAATTGAATATAAGAAAGAATATATAACCACTTTTATATTTTATTAAAACTTATCTTAAATTCCTGCAAGTATCCTATATGATATATAAACTTGGAAGCAAAAAATTTAAAAGTCGTTATTTGGATGGAATAGGCAGATTTATGCCCATATGTATAAACATTTTCGTTAAAAATAATGGTTCATTAAAATGAAAATTCTTGGATCTCGTAAGAAATTTCGTTACAATATACATAGAAAAAAGTTTCTTACGGAATCCAAAAATTTTCATTTTAACGAACCGTTATTTTTAACGAATATGTTTCACCATACTGGGGTTAGTGTTATACAAACAATACCTTGAATATTTTAATGCATTTATTTTTTCTCCTATCGAAATATTAAAACCTAACTTCTTATCAATTTTTCCTTCGTATTATCCCTTCCACAGAAAAACCATTTGCTCTAAAACTAAACATTTTTCCAAAAATTATTGCTAATAAATATATTTATTAAAAATTTTGACTAAATGTAAAGTATTCCATAATTAGTTCAAAGTTGACTTGTAAACTAGACTTAAATATTAATAAATATGTAATGCAATTCAGCACATCTTTCGCATATTGTTTAGCTGAACGTACTTCACACGTATTTATGTCAAATTAATAAATACTTTCGATAAAAATAGATACGTACAACTCTACCTAAATCATAATATTTCATTTACAATTATATCTAAAAAAATTAATAGACAAAAAGGTAAAAGAATGAACGAACATACACAATATCACATAACTTCTAAAGTTTTGACATTTATAATCCCATTGTGGTTTTAAAGAGCCTTTTAACAATTGAATATTCTTAGAAAAGCCAATTTTCTGAAATGGAAGAAACAAATAGTTATTCCGTTTGGTTATTATTTAGTAAATAAAAAAAGTTATGTTAAATGACAAGTAAATAATATAATTATCATCTAGATATCTAGAATATTTTCATTTATACTATTTCTATACAACAAATACTAAATCATACATCTTCATGACTATTTTCAGTCAACAAGTAATGCTTCTTCATTCAGAATTCGAATTAAGAAATTGAAAGCTAGGGAAATAAGATTTCCGTGTAACCACCCAAGAAACCACTTCAATATGGAAATATATATGGAAATAAATAAATAAATATATATATATATATATATATATATATATATATATAAAATGTTACTTTTACAACAATATAAGAGTTATGCAAAGTAGAACAATTAGTGTTCCAAACAAAATTTGACATAAACATTGAAGTTTTTGCAATATAAAACTAGTGCTGGAATTCCAACAGAACTGTAGCGTTACAGAATATTTTGTCTTTTTCTATCAAACATAAAATTTCATTTACTAGAAAAAAACGAAGCATTCTATAACACTACAATTCTGTTCAGAAATGCAGCATACGTTATTTTTCTTTAATTTTGTAAAGAGAAAAACAGGCAAATTTAGCATAATTGGAAATGCCTTTGTTTGTATGTTATAACGCATAGAAGGTACAATGAACGTAAATTGTTTATTAGTGAATTAAATTATTCAGTACGGACAATTGTTTATAAAAATTGAATTTGCACTGAAGTAGTATACATTTACATTTAATATGTAGTTTACCTTCATAATGTTTTTATGATATTCTATAAAAAACTTAAAATAGCTAACTTTGACGCTAATGTTTAATATTTTATTATAAATTTCTTATCAACAAAGTTAAAACTCTACTTTTATCGTGTTTCTTATTATATATGTAGAAAAAATAAGATTTATAATTCCAATCCTATTGCCATTAAAAAAAAAAAATTTAGCTATACACTTCTGAGACCTATGATAACTTTTTTTAAGATATGAACTATAATATTGTGATATGATAATTTATGTACATAAAAAGAAATCTATATAAACGGTATGTTTATTATATTACTTTGTTCATAAAGCTTCTATAAACAGTTCTGATGTAAACATGATTTATCCATAAAAATAAGATGGATTCATTTTTTATTTTATTTTTAACGAAAAAAAAAATCTATGATTCAATGGAATAATGTAATGTGTCGGTTATCACACAATTTTATTGTGATTTTATGGTTTTTCACAGATTTATGCAAATGAGACAACGGTTTTCTAACTTTTGATGTTATTTATACGATCTGTTAAAATTAAATGTGATGTTATTAGTTTTTAATGAACTTGAATCATAAAATACTTTATAAGTTTTTTTTTGTAGTACATTGAGGGTCATATGATATATCTAAAAACTATTAGAAAATCTTTTTCTGCTTCTTTAGTCGCAAAAATTATCAGATATTAAATTATAAACAAACATAAAACATAAATATTTAAAAATCAAAATATTTATTTATTTTTTCGTCTAACTATAGTTCGAATGCTTTTTGAACAATCTTAATTTATATAATTTTGAACTAAAAGTTTTTGAAAAAATATTTTACAGTATAAAAAAAGGTCAAAATATTTTTAATTAACAAAAACTCTTGTTTGATTATCGGTAAGAATAAATAAATAAAAATCTTAAGCATCTTTAATTTTTATACCAAATGTGAAAAAGTTATTACTTATTGAAATTTGTTTTATGGTGTGTGTTTACAATAAAAAAGAAAAAATATATATTAAAAAAATGAACAAATATTCAAATAAGTCAAAATTTTTATTTTATTAAAAACAGAAACACTACAGAGGTAGTTACAAATTTAATAAAGTATAAAAATTTAAAGAAATACCTAAGCGTTTATATGTATGTGTTTTGTAAAAAGTCGATAACTATTGTATGTAGTTAGCTTTGTTTGTTTACTCTCAACTACAGAAATGGATCACCTCACAATTTTGTATTTCTATAAATTTCAAACATGGAGTCGGGGTCAGTACAATTATTCCGACACCACTGACTAAAAGTTTCTCCAGAACTCTGTGTCTACGACTCCAACTCTACAGTCCTGGTTAGTTGTCAAATATGTTATCAATCAGATATAACAGTTTCATTTCGTAAATCGTCGTCATGTGCCGTTATTCTGGTCATCACATTTAAATTTAAAGATCTTTAGCTTAAATTAAACTTTAACTTAAGAAAATTTAGATAAAACAATTCGGAACATTCGTCTTTAAACGTAACCATTTAAAAAAAATTATTTCTATATTGGCAATATACATATTTAATTTCTTACCTTCCAAAACCATCTAAATATAAAAATTTGCAAACATTTCTATATTATTCATATTCACTCAATATTTTTCACACTAATTCTGTCACCTTAACGAGCCTCAAATTTAGCAGTTAAAACACCTACGATGGTCATTTAAGTTTAAAGGAATTTAAGCTATAGTTTTACACTTAAAGTATTTAAGTAGTGATCAGAATTGAAATTTACTTAAAGTTTTTTGAATTAAGCTAAATTTAATGACCAGAATAGTGGCAAAAAGATAATAATCATATTCAACAATACACGATTAATTGTGCTAGTATAAAAATCGAACAAAATGAACAAAAATAAAATGGGAAATATTATTTACACAGAAAATAATTCTATCATTTAAAAAATAAAAGTTCGGTTACTTTGGGGCCAGATCGTGTATACAGACACATTATTTCCTTTTACATAACACTGATAGGGAAGTATTAATAAATTAGAGATTTTTTCTTCACATAATACCTGTTTAAATAAAAACTTAGAAGATATCACACACTAAAAATTTCCGTAATTTATTTATCTGCAATGAAGGCACAGAATCTTTTACGTAAATAGTTGGTTATTATACGGTGGACATACATGACTTTATCTTCCAATAAAGGCAATACAAGCTAAAGTCTTGGCTAGAAGAAGGGGCAAGGGTACATTTTGACGACTGGAGACATACAAATACACATTGCATACACACATACGCGTAACGGTATTATTACTAAGTCCCGCTATATCTTCTCTTAAGTTAAATTCTAGGGAATATACACATATTTTTAGCGCGCCTGGGTTTTTTTTTTTTTCGTTGCTGAAGTTGGTAATCGACACTTCAGCCTAAACTAGGGAGTAGCAAAGAGAGAGAAGGTGTTGAGTTATAATAGAATTTTTGTCAGACTAATTCTTTGCACGTTACGTTCTAATACATCATTGTAAATGAGTTTTTTTTTTTTATGTTGTTATATTGAAATGTGTTTTTGCTGTTCCACTCACGATTTATTTAAATATATTGTCGCGATTTTTAAGGAATTTTTATCGCAGTATTAAGTGATTTAATAGAATAGAATGATGGAATTTTCACGAATATATTATAGAAAATTAATTGTACAATTTTATCATGTAGGAAATATTCGGTAAATTTAAGAACAATGAAATAAGTTACAAATTTATTTTCGCTTAATGCGAAAAAAAAACAATATAAAACTTTGTAAAGTGATCACATTACAAAATTATTATACGAAATCTAAAAACTAATTTGATTTGAACGCGCAAATTATAAAGATTTTTTTATATTTTATAAAATGTATTTTAAAAATAATTAAAAGACAAATATGATTCGAATTTCCGCATTCATAAAACTTTTCATTTAAGAAATGAATCGTTGAACAACATAATCTGAAATTCTGTGGAATGTGTAACAAATTTTCTACAGTATAATGTTGCGACCATTCTACAAAATCCCGTAATATTCATTTTAAACGATTTGTTATATTTAAGAAAAAAAATTATAAATACAAGCATCATAAAGTCTGTCTGATACCTAATAAAGTAATAACTAAAAAAAAAAAATGAAGATCGTAAACTATAGTAATTTAGTACACATAATAAGAACAATTAACGTATAAACAATAAAAAAATAATCATAAACAACGTATAAACAAACTGGTAATATAACAAACCACAAGATTGATATGATAATGTCAAATTTTGTTATTGTTGCTATGGTTATTAATCAAATGAATATCAATATTATAAAATGTTTTATATTATAGAATATAATGTAATTACAATCGTGTATTTTTTAGTAAAAAATAAAAAAAAATAAAATAGTGTTTTTTATACATAGAATTAAATAATATATAATTTTAATATTTATATGGAATTAAATTTGATACCAAACTAAACAAACATATTACATGAAATAACAAAAATAAAAATTATATTCTTTATAAAATAATTAAGATTGTAGCACACGAGAAACGTCGTGCACAAAAATATTTTGAATCAAAACTAAAAATATCAAATTACATATCAAATGTCCAAACAAAAACAAACATACATCCTCAAAAAACTTGTCAAAATATATTCTAGAAACATAAAAAAAAATTGAATATAGAACTTATTTTTCTTAAACTTATATAAACTCATTCAACTGTTAAACGCACATAGAAAAACTATATCTGTCGTTTAACAGATTATAAAAAAAAGAATTCGTAATATATTGTGCCAATTTATTATGAATTTTTTTCCAGCGAAATGATTGATCTTAATTTTACCGTAATATTTGCACTGTGAATTATATATCTTTTTCGCCTCACCGCCTTTAATCAATTCGTATTAAAGAAGTTATTAGATTTTTTAAGGTGCGCGAAACTTATTCGACAACTTATAATTATGTCAAATTAAAAAATGAGTTCGACGCCAGTTCTATGCTTGGCAAAAAAAAACTCTAGTAGAACCAAATACCATATTCAAAAAAAAAGCTGCACACACAAAACATTAGTAGCGGAAACATTGTCAAAATAAAAAAAAAAGGTAAAAAATTACAGAGACATTTTAATGTATACAGCTACTGATTCAAGCTGTATCTAAAGTATAACGTTCGAATAATTAAAATTGTAACGACCGAAACTAATCAAATATATGATAATGTCCATTTTAATGGACGATTTTCCATTATATTTTTTTGTTGAACGTGTTCAATTACAAGTTGTCTTGGTGTGTAGAGAGCATTTTTTTGCTAATGTTGGCAAACTTGTCTGTAAGCTTTGCTTGCATACTTCGATATGTTTGTCTGAACAGATAAATAAAAAAAACATTCACTTATTTCGATTTGGTTACAATAAAACAAAATTATGTAATATATATATATATATATATATATATATATATATATACATATATATATATATATATATATATACATATATATATATATATATATATATATATATATATATATACATAAATGGTATCAATTAAACAATTAAAAGTAATACATTCTTAACTAGAAATAGAATTAAATTATTGTTTTATTGACTGGTATATTATTTGAGAATCATAAATATTGTTATAAACAAATCATTATTATTTTATTACATGAAAAACAAAAAGTTCTTGAATTAAAATGTTAAATTTAACAATTTCTATTACTTATATCAAATTTAAAATGTATTCTATTTAATTTTTTTTTTTCGTTTTTAGTTTAAACTGATATATAAAAATATAATAGTAACGTATGCCACATTTTAAATATACTTTTTAATCCTCAAAAAATATTATCTGGAAATATCTTTGCACACGATTTATTTTTAAAATATTAATTTTTGAAATATAAAAACTTTATAATTATCATAATATTTAGAGTTTTGTTCCATTTATAATAAAATAAAAACTTATTTAACTATAAATTACAAGAACTTTTAAATGTAACAAAATTCTTTTTATACATACATACACAATCACGTCAGGTATAAGGGTGTGACACAATCTCTCCACTATCCCGAAATCAGTTTCCACTAAACATCCCTATTCAGACAATCTACTTTAGCTTCATCCGTATTCATAATACCTCTCATACATGCTCTTCTATTCCTAGTACTCGGAAACTTTCGCTCACGCAAAACACTCTCAATCATACCACTCCAGTTACTCATCGGAAATCAATCTAGAAATCATGAAAATTATCTTAATAGTAATCGTCAGGCGTTCACAGCCAGTATATCTATTGAATTTATAGAATTTTTTACCAGTCCAGAAAATTCTATAAATTCGATATATAAATAATTTGTTTCTTTTCAAATATCCACTTTAATGTTAAACCAATAAATAAATTCGTTAAATCATTCATTATGTGTAGAACATTTTTATCACAAGTTTTGTATACTGTAAATATATAAAATTAAATTAATTTTTTTTTTAATTTTAAGATCAATTATAAATAAAAATTTATAAAGCAAAATATACAAATTTCATACAAATATAATATTTAATTTACTACGTACATTTCAAATAAATCTTGAAGATTATACCACCGCGCACTATCTAATTTGTATTCAAAAACCTAAACATGCATTATGTTGAATTGTTTCATTAAAATGTAGATATGTCAATTAAGACGTCGTATTATAAATTATTCATTAAACAACAACTAATCACATAAATGTCATAGCCTCGTTTTATACCTGATATTTTATTATACACTCTTAATATTTTTTACTGTAAATGTCATTTGTATCATTTTTCCTAATGAAAACGTACGTTGAGTTCGTCGATACGTCGATTATTAATAAATATTAATATAGAACTGAAACCTAAAGACGTTTTATTTTAATTTTTGTCTAAACTAAAATTTAAAAATTTGCATTATTTTTTCTTGATAAAGATATATGTAGAGTTTATGGAAACGTAGATATTTAAATAAAATATATATAGAACTTAATATAATCCTAAAACTATTTTATTTTAATATAAAGAGTTCTGAAAGATTTTCTTTACTATGTTAAGTAATAATTGATCAAAAATTGTGGTTATGATTTCATAACTTACGGTTGTGAATTTTCAACAATATATAACTTAACAGAATATACATATATTATAAACGTATTATATTCAACTGAAGTAGAAAAAAAATTATTAGTTCGTATTCTCACCTCATTTATAAAAGTGATTTTTGCCACGAGTACTTTTGACGTTTACTGAAAATTATTTATTAAGCATTTTATAATAGTTTATTTAATTTTATAATACCAAATATAATAAAAATGATCAAAAATAGAAAATCTATTTACATTTAATGAGAAACAGAAGCAAAATGATTTTGAAATTAATAATAAAAGCACTTTTCAAGAAAAAGTGAGATGACTATATAGAAAATGTTTTTCAAGATTTTTTTCCTGGCTAACTTCAAGCCCATCTTGATGTAACTTCATAAATTTGTCTAATATACCGTTAATTCATTATTATTAATCAGCCCGAAGTTTAAAGAGATAATCAATCAATTTTTCAAGTGCTGTCAAATAGAGATCAAGTGAAAGTTGATACAGGTATCATCAGGTAGAGAGAGCACTTATAAACCAAACCATCAACAAAACAAAACAAAACAAAAAAATACTATAGGAACCGAAATGAAATTTGAATGATGCGCGCGCTTCTCATAAACAATATCTTATGCAATAATTACGTAAGGTCGATGATCGGTTACTGTATATTGTTTTGAGGTTTTATTTTGGTTAGGAGTTAAGCAATGGGTTATAGACTATTATACCTTTAGTTTTGCTCGATTTATTGATTTAATGATAGACGATTAAAGCTGTAATTTTCTTTATACGCTTATCACGATTCTCGCATACAAATTTTTTAAATACTATCTATGAATTCTTCTTTCAAATTTCAAAAATATTATATATATATATATATATATATATATATATATATATATATATATATATATATATATATATATATATATATGAAGTATATTAATATTTATAAACTTATATCGAAATGCTGAAAACCAAGCAATTCTTTTATATTTATTTATTGGATTGTCAATTTTATCTTGGATCAGCTTTGAAATTTTTGATACGATACTGAATCTACTATTTCTAGATTAGGGATATAAAATATAAAAACATAGATACACAATCACGCCATGTACCCGAAAGGGTGTAGCATAAACTATTTCCACTATCCCGAAATCAGTTTCCTCCAAACATTTCTATCCAGACAAGCAACTTCAGCTTTATAACTTATTTCAAAATTCGTTTTTTTCACAATATATGAATATATTGAAAAACTGCTATCATATAGTTTAATCATTATGGCAACATTACCAAAATGAACACTATTCCAACATCGTAAAACTTTTAAAATATTCTTTCTATACTATTAAACAAACAATGCTTAAATATTTAAGAGATTCAACAAGCAATGCTCGTTTTTTCAGATATTTTTCTTAATATATAAATTTATCAGCCAAATCAGTCGTTTAGTATATTATAATCCCGTCATTTTGATCATATTGTTTATGATATTTTTAATAGCCTAATATCAGATCAAGATCTTACGCAGGCTTTACACGATTCATTTTTCTGTTTAAACAAAATTTTCTGTATTACACGATCCAATATTCCATTCTATGTAAAAATCGGAACAGAATATTTTATAAACGTGCATACTTAGTCTGCGACAAGTCTATATAGAAAAATGTATGAATTAGAACACGAAAGAATGCGCATCGATATTAGAAACGTCAAACTCTCATTTAGGTTATGTATTATAATCAATTCATATTTATGTGTACACTTTTTAAAAGTTTCTTATTTATTTGAAGCAGTAGATACGATGAATATGAAATTTTCAGATTAAATATAAATATATTTATTATATCATTGCGCATGCGTCTGTACATTTTATTCTATATCGTGTAAAACATGTTAATTTTGTATAGAAAAATCTATTGTGTAAAGCCAGCATTAGGTACATGTATTCCAAATTTAAAGATTTTCGCTTTATTAATTTTTGAGTTATATGCTATCAGACAGAGAGATATATGCCACATCATTTTTATAATGTAGCTTATTTAAAATAAACTTTATGTATTCTTGTAATCATTTCATAAACTTCTTATCTAAATTAATAATGACTGCGTACAACAACTAATTTGTTAAGAAAAAAAAGCGTATGATAACTTAAATTTCCATCATAATAACATGCATGAATAAAAACTGGTTATTTTTTATGTTGTTCTCATGATATGTTCTATCTGTCCAATGTGATTTGTTTGTGGGTGGCAACGCATTATTATACAATTGAAAATACCGGTAGTTTAAATAAAACACTGTAATATTTTATAACGGAAATTAAATATGAGTAAAAAAGCCGTTCAAACACAACAACAAATGATTCTTGTACGCTAGAATACGTTATTTGAGAAGATTCATTAATTTTTTTTTCTTACAATCTATTATTTAAAAATTTTTAATCTAATATCCTTGAAATACATGTTGTGTATTATAATAGTTTATATTAAACATAATTCTTTAACATTCATTTCAACTATATTCCAACACATATTAGCTTGTATTTATTGCTACTTATAAAAGTACGTTTATTAAAAATACTTTTGATATTATACAAATTACAGAGTCAGAAATATAAAGTCAAACAGTTTTAATAAACATGAGTCCTTTTTTTCAACACACGTATACGAAGACATATGATAGTGTCATATATAAGGTGTTTAGTAAGTGTGTAGAAGAACTTAATTGAAGCATATTTCAAAAGTTACTATCACAGTTTTTAATTTTCTATTTACCTTCTGAAAGTAACACATCGGCTTATCAAAAATAAGGTTTTACAAACACGAATTTTCACATACGTTTTAATCACCTTATTAAATTAACCCTGTGATCCATTAAATATTTAAAAATTTCCTGTTTATAATTTCTAACAATAATAAAACAATCTTAAAACTAATATTTTAATCGATAGAAAATAATATATTAATGGAAAAAAAAAATATCATATTCTTTGACATACATATAGAGATGTGTATTATTCCTCATGAGGAAACGTGATTCGTTATTCGACCAAATCAGTACTTAACCTGCCAAATTACGTTTGAGTGTCGATGTTCCACTGTATTTATAAATCAAAATATTTTCAAATCAAGTTTCTTCTCTAAAAAATCAAATTCACAAACACTGCTAATCTGAAATTAAATATTGACAAAAGATATATAGTTGACTCTTGATCAACAGATTATCCGTTTTAAAATAAATATTCTTTTGCTAATATGCAGTTACTTTTAACATCATATATATATACATGAAAAAAAAAATCTAGAGTGCTTAGGCTTAAGAGTTTCGTGGCTTGATCACTCAGTCAACTCAAACTCCCAAAAGCGCGTGGGTCATTGCACTAAAATTCAATTATACATGCCGTATTAACGTACTTCGTAAACGAAAAAGGTACTGCTGCGGTTTTTGTGCAGCAATCATTACAGGACCGGAATTAATAATACCGAATAACAAATTTAACACAAATGAATTCACAGATCAAATTTATAGTCTCTTTTAGAACACTTTAAGATACAAGTACTATTTGATGTATATTTTAAATTATTTATTATTTTCAAGAACTAGATTTAGCATTGTGTAGATTTAGAAATATTAGATGTGATAAAAATATCATATAAAAATATTACTTAAAATATACAATTTGCCTGATCATTACATTTAAATTTAAAGATCTTTAGCTTAAATGAAACTAGGCGACTTTAATAAATTGAAATAGAGCAATTCTGAACATTCATGCCATTTAAATTTAAAAGAATTTAAAAGTAGTGACCAGAATATAAATTACTAAAGTTCTTTAAATTTAAAGATTTAAGCTAAATCTAACTACTAGAATAGCACCATTGAAATATACATTAAATAGTTCTTTTAACAAAAAAAATGCTTCTAAAAGAAACTATGAATCGAATCGACAGGATTAAATATTTATCTCATTCATTATATTAAGAAAATATGTACAAACATACATACACAATCCCACCATGTACCCAAAAAAGTGTTGTGGTGATACAAACTCTTTCCACTATCCCGATATTAGTTTTCTCCAAACTTGGAAATTTTCGCTCACGTAAACCACACTTAGTCACACCACTCCATCTATTCATCGAACGTCAACGCAAACGTATACTATTAAAATCATTCAAATATATTCTTTTAACCAAACGTTCATTAGATATTCGCTCAAGATGACCGAACCATCTTAACTGACTAATACCAACTTTTGCAACATTTCTTTTCAATTTCACACTCATACACTAATCTATTTCGCACCTGATTCATTCTAGTTAGATCATATACTCCACGTAAATATCTCGTTTCCATAGCAGTAATTTTTCTTTTGTGCTTTTGCACCCAAACCCAATATTCACTACCATACATTAACGTAAGCACGAAAACAGCATTGTACATACTTAAACGGGTTTCTCTAGAAGCATTTACGATACTAGCAAAATATGTACAATTTTCAATATTTCGTTTCGAAATTACAAGTCTGTTTCAAATATTTAATGAAAATAAATCAATTCGAAATAGTTATTCATGATTTATTTCAAATATTTATTCATAAATGATTAACAAATTATTACCGTCTAAATGTACCTTTAGACAATTTAACTTGTTAATAAATATTTGTTACTCCTATGACAGTAGAAAATAGGAGTTTACAAATAATTGAAAAATCAACGATTATTCGAGATTCATTAAAACCAGAATAATTTATTATAAATAAACATTAAGAATCTTGCTTCATATCAAAATAAAAATATTTCTAATCCGTCTCTGATATAATCATAGATGATTATGTACGCGTATATCCATGTGGTTACCAAAACAACTTTGTTTCATTTAAGATTACATTACAAACAGTCGATCACAATATCTTACGAGAAAAAATTCTATATTTTTTTTCCAGTAAATGCTCAACTAACTTCAAATTAGAATATTCAAAAAAAGATTGTTTTTTTTTCACAGTGCATCTGTTTCATGACTTCCTGTACCTTACGGTGAAGATAAAAAAATAGAAAAACAAAATAAACTTTAATATAGACAAGCTATTGTACAAGTTTTGAAAGTAAATTTTCTTACAACGTTCAAAACATAAAGAAAGCTATTAAAATCTAATAGAATAACATACGCAGTGCAATGATGTTTTGGAATTTCTATAATAGATAATATAGAAGTATATAGTTGACTGATAGATTCTACACACCGAAAGAAGATTAGAATTTTTGTTTTCTTGTAGTTTTATTTTGTTCTATCAGCATGTTTTTAAAATATTACATTGATGAAATATTATGATCATGTTCTGAATAAAAAAAATCTGATCACAGCCACGCACATATTCGAGTGTTTTCGACCTGTCGTAAGTAGTGATTGGATAATTCGAATGAAAAATAATCGATAATTCGGTTATAAAAAACATTCGAGATATCTCGAATTAAATTGAAATCATTCGGATAATGAACAAAAAAAAGTGGCAGATTTCCATAAAAATATACAAAATAGATTATAAAATTGATTTTTTTTTTAATTATTTGAATTCAGAGCCAGTTAATCTAACCAAGTAGTAAATAACCATAGAACTATGAATAATAAGGAAGCTAGTTTGACCGATGATGCACTTAAAGTGGGAAGAGAAAAAAATATGCCAATATGTAACTTATAAATAATTATATTTAATTTTAATTTCCTATATAACTAACAAGTAATAATAAAAGTATGTATTTAGTTAAATACTGTAATTTTAGTATAGTTATTTTGTTGTACCAGTTACATATGTATACTTTTTACTTTATTTAATAAATAATTAAAATATTTATTTAACATAACAGAAATTTGAAATATTTTCATTATTCTAATATTCAGTTATTAAAAAATGCATTCAAATATTGTATATAAAACGTTGGAATTCTGATATGCCACCTAGCGGTTTTAATATAACTGACAGATAGATACGAATACAATCGTTCGTTCTAATTGCACCTATATTCATTCCTATCGTCATTCGAATGATCAGTCGATTATGATATTCACTAGTCGTAAGAAACAAAAACCTGTCAGAAAACCGAACTTAGCGGTTTCAACTTCAAAATTATGAAACAAATATTTAGCTAGATAAATAATAATATTTAATAAAGTTTTAATTGAAATAAAATTACCATTTCATAAACAAATTTTTCAAATCATATTTATAGAACAAAACTCACATATTAAAAATTTAATAGAAATAACAATTGCCCTGCATTCATTATTCTAAATTCATTTCAACAAAATATTTACTTAAACAAAAAATATGAATTATATAAATATGTCGCAAAAATATATTTATATTATTATTTTTTTTAATTCAATTCGAAAAATAACTAACCAAAACGAAAATGTTGTTTATTTCGAAAACTTATTATTATAACATTCAACTGTTTTTATAAGAAACACAATCAAATGATTCTAATTGCAAAATGAATATTTATCAGCATCAAGTTCTATAAATACAATTATCGATAACAGTAATCTTACAAAAACGCTAACAAATATTTTTACTATTTGTCCGTGTCTTGCAAAGACTAATATAGCCAAGTTGATAAATGAGATTTTCTTTCCGTCATTCGAGGAGCCTGGATATAGTGCAAAAACTAGGTTGCTATATAACTGGATATTGTTAACTATATAGCTTATAGATTCATTGATGCGCGATTTCTCTACTGTACTGATCCACAGCCGTACGATTTAATAAAATCGATGTTTTTACCAAGAGTGTCACAATTCCATGACGCCTAACAAAATGATCTAACTGTGCTTAGGTTTAGTCTATGTTATTGTATCCGTGTTTTTCGTTTGTTTTTCCACACTAATTCACTCCTTTTATTAATAGTTAGTTAGAAGAAAACTCTTAGTTTCCTTCAGAAAGCGTTCACCTGTAGCAATGCACAATTCTAAGTAGAAAGAAGTTTGTTTCTTTCTGCTTCTTTCTTCTTTTTTTTTGTCTTCGTCTCATTAATGGAATGATGCAGTGGCGGCGAGCGATAATTTTTCATAGACGAAACACTAATAAAATTAATAAATTCAATTGAAGAAGCATTATAAAATAAAACACTTGATTTCATTTTCACAATAAAAAAAAAATAAAAATCCTTTATTGGCCAATTTCGACAGTTATGTCATCATCAGAAAGAATAATACGAAAGTTTTACAAATTTTTGGTCTTTTTGGTTCTTCAAAGAAAGTTGATAATCTATTTGTCTAGTCAATAACGTTTTATGCAATTGCCGCCATAAAATTTTAGAGTTATTTTACAAATATTTTAATTTACACTTAATCGCAGTGAACTAATATATAATTAGAAAATTTGGAAAAATGTATTGGTGTTATTTTTAAAAATCTTACACCCCCCGTATGTTGAAATATTTTCATTAAAAAAAAATGGTTCGTTAAAATGAAAATTCTTGGATTCCGTAAGAAATCTTTCTATATATTACAACGAAATTTCTTACAAGATTCAAAAATTTTCATTTTAACGAACCGTTATTATTAACGAAAAATTTTATGCATTAGAAATGTAGTTTGGATAGCGCAGACATTACAAACATATATGCATCAAAACGAAATTCGAACCTAAGCTCACATGGATAACGAATGATATCATTTTGTAAATTATACAGATTAAACACAACATATTCTAAATTAATTTATATCCAATATTTTCGGAAATATCTTTTTAATAATTATATACGTATTATACTTATGTAACTTAAATATAATACACTGACGTCTGATTGCACAAAGCATTATTAAACGCTATGTCAGTTAACTAATTCTTCAACTTGCCAATTGAAAAATCGAATACAGTTGACAATCTAATTGCCTAGGTAATTCATTAAGTTAACAATGCTTTATGTAACAGAGCCTGAATTATAAATTATGAATTAATTATTTTTGTAGGTGAATTAAATGAAACTCCAATTATAATTACATTAGAAAAAAATTAATTCTCATTTCTAACAAAATTTTCATTTCACAAAATCATTTCACTTTTATAATTTAAAACTTTTTTACATGAATTAAAACTTTTGAAATTACAATATGTGAATTAAACCTAGGTACATATAATTCCATAATTCCAATTCATGTTATATATTAATAGACTTAAATCACTAGATGTTGAAGTGTTTTTTGATGAGCTTGATTAATTATTTTTTTTAGAATAAATTTGAAAACTATCGCAAGGTCATTTTGACCCTGGACTATAATTTTTTTTTTACATAAATTTATGTCCTGCTCTGATTGTAATTCATAACTGATATGACAGTACGTCGTAACAAGGCTAATTAGATAGATTTCTGTAGTGATTTAAGGATTATAAACTCCTTGGGCACGAGCCGACCGTGGCCTGTAAAAGTGTGTGAGTGAGTTAGAGTACGTTAGCCATGTTAGCGTATACGTAGTGAGATGAATCGGGAGGTTGGTGTAGTTGCACATGTTTTGTTGTCATTCTCCCATGAACAGAGTTAATATGCGTGACGTATTCTGACGCTTCTTAGCTTTTGCTTGGTGCTCGGGCTCCCTCTCTGCCACTGCAAAAGTAAGCGACCAGCCACTCTCTCGTTCTCCCATCGTACTCACTACACACACTCACACACACACACTGGCTGCTGCCTGCCCTACACGTCATATGCACTCACTATTATACTATGTATGTGCGTGCGCGAGTTATTTACTAAAAAACATAAGGTGAGCCACCGCAATTATAGCAGAGACGGATTTTCTTATTTCATTATTAAATTAGTTCCCCAACGTTTTTGTTTTTTTTTCAAAATCTAATAGTAAAATATTAAGAGTTTAAATGGGCAGAAATACATTGTCTAAGTAACAAAAATATGTAAAAATTTGTTTAATTACATAGTAAATCAAATTATCAACAATAATATATTATAATATAGTCCATTGGATACTTTTGCTAGAAACGTAAGTGTTTTCAAAAAAGCCCGTTTGAGTATATACAATGCCTATGTTAATTAATGTACGGTAGTGAATGTTAGATTTAGCTTCAAAAACATAAAAGAAAAATGATTGCTCTGGAAAAAAAAAACTAGAAGAAACTGGGTACAAAATAGATTAGAGTATAATGAGTGACAAATTTAAAAAAAAAAAATGTTGCAAAAGTTTGTGTCAGTTGAGATGGTTCCAATGTATAACTAAAGCTCAGTTAAAAGTATATATAGGTATAAATAATTTTAAAATTATACGTGTTGGAGAAAATTAATTTGGAGATAGTGGAAAAAGTTTGTGCCACACTATTTTGGGTACATGGCATGATTATGTACGTATGTATAAATATTTAAAAGAATTTATTGCATTTAATAATTATTATTTTGTAATTTTTAAATATTTCTAATAGTAATTTTTCCAAATTTAACTATCTAACTATTGATGATTTTTCCATTCTAAACCTTATGTTAACCTTCCGAATAAATACCCGTATAATTTTCATAATTATAACAAATTATTTTCAATGTCATTAACGTCTGCTATTATTTGACTAAAAAAATTACACCAGTAACATCAAACACAATAATATACTCTCTTACTACAGTTATAAGAACTATATTTTTTTTTCTTTCTCTTTCTACTGCTGGTACATATAAAATTAAAACTACGCATTCATGAATTTATAAATAATTAAGATTGCTATCTAATAACAGCATAGACAAACGTCATAAAACATGGTAACCAATTTTTTTTTTTCTTTATTTACTATTATTATAGATGGTCCATATGTAATCATAGTATCTGAAACAGAATTTATTACTATCAATTGCTTACTGGTTTTGGGCGGGACAAATATTCGACAATAATCAACTTATTATCCAAAAATTATACAGAAAAACTAAAAGATTATTTCATGCATAAGAATTACAGTCAATTACATAATAAAATAATGTATATTTTATGATAATTTATATTAAAATAATATAGTTAAATTTTATATTATTACCCACCATCACATCACATATGATGAGGTATTGTTATCATACCAAATTTGATATATCAAAATTTTCACAGATAAGCACGAATTACGCTTATAGTAACACGAATCAATTTTTAGCGTAATGTCGGTCTGCCAGTCCGTGAACACGTATAGAGCAAATTCAGTTAAACGAATTGTTATAAAATTACATATTTAAGGTTCGGAGGTGTATATCACAATTTGATCAACTTTTAATTAAGATGTACCAAACGGAAAAGATGTCACTTTTATGTGTTTTACGAATATTTCGCAACAGCCGAGATAATTTCGAAAAAAATGTATATAACTAAAGTTGCTAAACAAATTATAACTAACAACTTTTATTTGGAATATTTTTCGATACAACTAAATAATTTTTGTTATACAATATATAATTCTGTAAATAGGTGGCATATTTATGTCAAGATAGTTTGGTTTTTAGTTATCATGACTACAGTTCTATTCCATAAATTAATTTAATACAATTACGGTCGGTTCTATGGTGGCCACAGCAGATTATTTTTTATATAAATATGTAACAAAAATATATTTTTCTACTCCTGTAAATTTGCATAGAGAATCAAAATTATTTTAACAAAAATAAAACGTTGCCTTAACTCAGCGTTGAAATCTTTTTCCAATTTCGATAAAAAATAATAAATATCAACCAATTTTTAATAAATTATTAATTCAATTTAAATTTATTATTTATTATTATTAAATTCGATTTCCTTAATTATTTTTATATCGTTTTAAAGTTTGTTTGTTTTTTTTTTCTTGTCCTAAATAGGTAATAATTTTTTTAAGAAAATATTAAAATATCAATGCAATTTTTCGAAAGAAAAACTATTTTCCTAGCTCACATTTTAAACAAATATATTACATAAAAATATTTTTCAAATTTCTACAATTTTATAACGAAAATTGAATCGTAAATTTTTGTTCTTTTTTCTTTACAGAATTACAATCAACAAACAAGTAATCAATTTTTAATGAAAACAGTTCAATTTGAATTTTCTGCTATCTATTTACTATTAAATATGTACAAAAATAATATAAAGAAAAATATGTTTCTAATATATATATAATAGTAGTTTGGATTAAATTTAATTTTTTCGCAGCTCCTCCAAAACTTTATTTACCAAAGATATTCATTATCGAGATTTATGATATAATTATAATTTTTTTTTTTTTTTTCAAAAGAAAATATCCAAAAATTAAAATTTTTTATATTCACACAACAAATTTAACCAATAAAAAATGTCTCAAATATTATTTTTTTTAAACCAAAGTCCAAGTTAACAATCTAGTCAAAGACATAGCCTGTCTCTACCCTCATCATGCATTTGCCTGCATCTCATCCAACCATCACGTCGTGTAGTAAGAGAGAAGCACGAACACTTACGGCCGCGCGAGAATTGGTTTTTGCATCGGCAGAAATCTATTTATAGCCCATACTCTGTAAACCGATGGCACGAAAAACGAACAAGTTTTCCATCGAAAGTATAATTTTAGATCGCTCGCGTATATGTATATATATATATTCATCTCTCGCTTCACACCGTTCTCGCTAGCTAGTTCACTCGTCCACAGCTTGCTTCAGCTGAACACGTTAAAGTTGGCCGATGTTTACCGCGGGGATAATTGACGGTATTTGTCAAGATAGAAGCATTGAACAAATAATGAGATGAAGGGCAACTGATATTGTTCTCGTGTTCTTCTCTTGTGTGCTATATGTGCCAAACAGATGGTTGTACCGTGATGAGATTGCAACAATGTAAACCAAAGATGAGAGAGATATGGATGGATTTTGCGATAAAAACACGTATATAATTTACGGAATATTCTCCGCTTGTAGGTTTAACGTTCTTAAATAACTGAAGATGAATTTTATTGGCCATTTTACATTATTTTTATATTGTGTGGTGATTATAATAAAACATATGATTGGATGCACAGATAATTGGAATACAAGCATGAAGACATTTTTATAATCAGCTATTGATCTGATTGATAAATTTATTTTTCTTCTTATAAAATTTGTAGTGCCTAAAATACTATACTTTCTTTTTGCACTTAATCTAAACTAAAACTGACAGATAGACAGATGATAAGAACATAACTTACTTTGATATTATGTATCCAATTTTGGTAACTAGTTTGAAAACACATTAGCTATCATTGTTGGTTTTTAAAATATGACAATAAATTGACATTTTCATTTTTTTATTAATAAAAATTTACACGTATTACAATGGAAAAAAAATCTTTTTAGTTTTTTATGTAAAAATTTGAGTAAAAAACTGATATTAAACTTTCTAGTTCTTATATTAACAAAAATTGCATTTGTTTTATTAATTATTTTCAAGATTTAATAATGCATAAAACAGTTTTTTGCATTTTTAAATAAAAAATATAATTAATTTTTAACTTTTCTGAATTGTTACATAAAAAACTTCCTTAAATTTCAAAATGTTCAAAATCTAGCAAAATGTTTATATCTACAAAAAAAAAGCAGAAAATAAAATAAATAAATATATTTATACATTTAAATCATTTCTAATACAATTTTTTTTAATGAACCATTAAAAAAATATTTTTTTTTTTTTATAATATAGTTACTTATTTGTTACCTAGTAACTTATTTCTATATTCTGTTATTTATTGTAAATAGCATTTGTATCAGTTTTCCTAATGAAGACGGACGTACAGATCATCGAAACATCGAATATTAATAGAGAACTTAAACCTAAAGCCGTTTTATTTTATATAATGAGTTCTAAAAATATTTTTTAACCATGTTAAAATATAGAAACGTTACATACGTGAAACAAAATACAATATATTTGAAAAACTTTTAAAATGCAATTTATATACACATATATCGACCAAAGCTACAGAGGTATTTATTTAGCAATAATATTCGATATATTTCAAATAGACGACACAAAGACATTACAACATCCATGCACCCAGCGGGATTCAAACCCGGGCTTGCACGGGTACGAGCAGTATCAAGCATACGCCTTAAACTTATTCGGCCATACATTTTGGCAAAATACAAATTTCAAAATACTAAAATTTTGTATTAACATTTACAAATCTGAATAGCTAAAACACTAAAAAAAAAGCAAATGATAACTATATTCATATTTAATCTACCTATAAAAGTGCTTCATTAGTTTTTTCAATTTCAATTCATATTTAAAAAATAAATGATAATAGTTCAACTATTATTTATATATTATTGAATCATCAAAAATAAAGAAGATAGCACAGTTCGTTGAGTACTCGAAAATAAAATATAAAAGCACGACAAAAAATTCAAAATATTAAATCATAGGAGTAATATTTAATTAAAATATAACTAAGATAGAAAAATCTGTCATCTTATAATAATATATTTAAAATATTGAAAGTTTTAATTATTACACAATATCAAATTTATCAACTCCTTATAAGCAGCAGACGCATAATAAATTACACTAGTTTGTTAGTAGTCAACACATCTTCAAAAATTTTAAATGACTTCAATTTTTCTTCACAAGCGCACGGCTTAGCAATTAAGAAAAAAATACATATAACGTCTTCACTTTATAAATAAATTATCATATTTATTTTTTATATATGCTAGTATACAGAAATGAATTAATTTCATTCAGAAAAATCTGAAGATATCTAATAATAATTATATACATAACTGTTTCTCAGTTTATATCTATAAATAACAGAATCTCAAAAACTGTTAAATTCGATTTGTGTTAATCTTAATATTGAAATATATTTGTTATTTATAAATATACTCCGTATTCATAAAACTTTTAGTTAAATATAATGAATCATTAAAACAATTATTATTATAATATTATTATAATTAGTTACATTTTATAAAACATAGCACAGAATCCCAAAATTTATTTAATAATCCATTTAATTTAGTAATAACACTCTAAAAAAATTATGTAATTTTACCTACAAACCATGAAACACTATGATGCCCACACATAATATCAGAACAATTATAAACATTATGAAAATGTAAAATGAAAAAGTACATATGTATGAAATATTAAAGCTTTTTTAGTAAAGTCTATTTTAGTAAATATATAAAATTTCAGTAAATTTTCTGTCAGGAATTTTCCATAAATAGGTAAAATTTGTTTAGTTCTGTAATATTATTGTTGGTATAATTACATACATTTGGAAATTTACCTAAAGTATATATTTTACAATTATTACAGATATTATTATGCAAGCTGTAATTTTACATAATTTAAGAAGTTATACCAGCAATATGTAATTCTGTATTAAGTATGTGATGCAATTTGCAGAAAGTAAGCATATAGAGAAGCATGCAAAAAGTACATACTTATTAGGTAATTTTTACTTATTTTATGTGATTATTATGAATTATGTAAAAATTACAGAATTTTGAGGTAGAAATACAGAATATTTATAGTAAGTATTATTTTTCTGTAATTTTGCTATTTTTTTTACAGCGTATTAATATACACATACACAATCATGCCATATATTCTTGAGGGTGTGGCACAAACTCGTTCCATTTACGGACAGATTAGTTTCCGCCAAACAGTCTTATCCAGACAAGCAACATTCGCTTCATTCACATTCATGATACATCTCATACATGCTCTTGTATTCTTACCAGTTAGAAACATTTGCTTACACGAAACTCTTAATCATACCTTCGGATGTATTCATCGGACGTCCACGCATAGCTTCAATATCATTTACATATATTATTTTAACCAAATATTCATTAGATATTCCCTCAAAATTGCCGAACCATCTTAATTGACTAATACCAACTTTTGCAACAACATTTTTACCAATGTTTACATATGTCACACTTGTTATATCTCGTACCCACGCAAAAATCTAATTATCATTTTTTTAATATGTGAATTGATGCACCGTGTTCTTTCTGAATTAAAAGTAATTTGATTTAAAAATCATGTTACACATTATTTTAATACGTATTCTAAAATTTGTTTTTAAATTTACACGTACCTGCACGCTTTCGTATGATTCCAAGGTTGTAATATCAGAACAATTTTAAAACTACATGTATACATTGGTTACAGAGTCTAGAAGACACAGAGCGTATATATGTATAAGAAAATATAAGAAAATGTAATGTTGCAATACATGTTTTGCTCTGTGGAAGGAAGCAGAGAAGTACAATAAGACAAAGAAAAAAAACGAGAAAGATTACTCTTTGGCGCGCAGTATTTGCTTCTAAACACGTCTATGCCTATTGCTAAATTTTTACTTTTACTTGTGCATTTTGCTACTTGACTAATAACACCTTACTGTTCCTGGTAAATGGTACACCAGCCTACGTTTAAACTACTGCTAATGTTACATTCAAAATATGCATATGACGCCTTTTTGAATAATATTAGCTACGTTAGACTCTCTTTTGTTGTCGAACTTCTTCATATTATGTTTGTTTATTACCTACTTTAATGTATAAGATAATATTGTAAATGAGATTTTGCTAGGAAGTGCGCCTTTTCAATTTTTATCAATATAAAATAATCATATTGTTTCTGTCGTTTCCTTTTTATGAATTTCAAAGAAAAATCCATTATTGAATACTGACTTTACCGATAGTGGCAGTAACATCATAATTAAGTATTAGTATTGTGATTTTCTTTAGTAAAATATTTTATCTACTATCCATTTAGTAATGGCAAAATTTATTACATTCGTTTGAAATTTGTAAATAAGATATGTTACTGTAACTAGTGTGATAAAATAACAATAAATGTCATAAAGTTTGATATTACTAAATAATAGTAGATAAAAATTGTTTGTTTCTAGCGATATAATTACTTGATTAAAAAATCTGCCGTGGCCACCACAAAATCGATCATCATATTAAATAAATTTACGGAATAGAAAACTTTGTATAACAACTACTGTAGTCATGTTAACTAAAAACTAAACTATCTTGACATAAATATTTACAGAATTATATATCATAAAAATTATAAAAAAATATTTCGAATACAAATTTCCTATAACTCATTTTTATAATAGTTACTCAATGGATTGTTCAATTCAACCTTCGGCCTCATTAAACAATTTTCCCAGCTCGTAAATCACATCAATTAAAATTACAATTTAAATTTAGCTATTTAAACACCCTCATATTTCTAAAATAAAAACTTATTTCGCATTCAAATAAAAATAATCAAACAGTATCGTATCTGAGAACTGCAAAATTTCAATACGAATTGATACTGGAATTTTTACATTTTTATAATTAATAATTCTTTAAAATATTAATATACTTCTATTGATACACATATATTTATGAATTGATGCAAGTTAATTTGTCATGGTTAGATCTTTGTAGCCCTAAAGATATATTTGTGCAACCACCCTTATAGTTGCGCACGAACAATTCCTATAGTTACAAATGCTCTTTTTATTTTCAAATGTTGTCAGAACATAAAAATATATACTATAAAACAGGAAATGTACCGTGCTAATAATAAATCACTAATAATCATCTAAGATAGTCAAACAATATGAATATTTTACAAAAAAAAAAAATGAATGTAGCCGAAACTTTAATTAAATTAAATAATAATATATTTAATGTATAGCATATGTTGATAATATTTCTCTTTGTTCATATAAAAATAGCCATAATGACTCAAAAATAAAGAAACTGAATATTCCTTTAAGGGGCATCCGATGTTATGTCTGACTCAAATACAAACTGGAAAATTATTCTACTTTTTCAAAGTACATCTTCATGTATAACCTTGGATTCATATTATATATTTACAATAATAGTTATAAAAACCATGAATATTAACAATTTTAAAACTTAATATTTTAAATCTTCACGGTTATTGCGATTCGTAAAGTGCATTTTATTTTCCGGCGGAAACTAATTTGCGAAAATTATTCACCGTTTTACATGTGCAACCAGTAAAACTTGTAAGAAAGAAGAAAGAAAAAAAGGCACTATTGCTATACTTCTTCTTCTTATACAAACAATGATCAGGGTCTATAATTTGTCGAACAATTGTAGATTAAGAACTGCATGCATAATATTATATTGTGATATATAATGCCAGGAAACTGTTCGAAACCCTTTATTTTTCTTGCAAATATTATGTTTCCTTTATGAAGAAATCAACTGTTTCTTTTTTAATAATAAGTATTATTATAATTAATTGTAATATTATAAGATGGAGTATGATTGTCTTTATTACTGAGATTTGGTTGTTATAAAATATGTTGTTGATTTTTTTTTTCACTACAGTTTTAAAAGCTACTATTATTTCATATACCGGCCTTGATAAAACATATTTTTTACCGACCGTCATATCATAAGTATGAATTAGGCTTATAGTAATACGAATCAACTGTTTTTAGGGTGATGTCCGTCTGTCTGTCTGACACGTGTGGTGTAAATTCGGCTGAACGGATTATTATAAAATTTCATATCTAAACTTCGAAGGTAAATATCTTCAATTTGATCAACTTTTGGTAAAGATCTGCTAACCGAAAGTGGTAGTTTACTGATGTCTCTTTCTATATGTTTTATGAATATTTCGCAACAGCCGAGACATATCTCGACAAATTTTATTGAACAAAAGTTGCTAAACAAATTATAACTAACTTTTATTTTGTAACGTTTTTTGATACGGCTAAATAAGTTTTTAGAATTTTTCATATTTTTATGATACTCTGTAAATAGGTGGCATATTTATGTCAATACAGTTTTGTTTTTAATTACCATGACCACCAGTAGTTGTTGTTATAAAAAAAATTCTGTTTCATAAATTTATTTACGATGACAGTCGGTTCTGTGGTGGCCACAGCAGTTTTTCCAAGAGATCTAGATAAATAGCTTTCTCGCACCTGAAAAATGTAAAGTATGCAAAAAAAAAATTAATATACAATTTTTGCTCGATTAATAATAAAGGATTATTGAGTACCACTCAAGACGAGATTCAGCTAATAACAAAAATAAATGCTATAAGAAATAAAATGACAAACAGCATTTTTTCTTTAAATTTAGCATATGCTACTGAATTATTACTGACAAGAAATATAATACTCGTATGCAAAACATTGAACCATCTATTCATGACTAAATTTTAAATATAAACATTTAAACTTTATCTAGTTAATTAAACAATTGCGAACATTTATTCTAAAGTTTATTTTAAATATAATGTTATTAGAATGAATGAAGGAAGAAGCAGTATAGAATCTATAGATACACAACATCGACACAAGCCTTATAATACAATAGTTGTACACATAGGTATAATATTTGCTTGTCGTAAAGCAAAATATATATAAAATTTAAAGGCAGCTGTATATAGTTTTTGAGATGTTTGCATGAGAGAGCAAAGCATTAAACAGATGGACACGAAGCAAACGCAAAAAGTTATATACACGGTGATAACCTTGTCAAGGTCGCTGGTCCGTTCAAGGTGAATATCCTAAGCACGATTGATGATGGGTACCACGCTATACCATGCAGCTCTACAATCGTACGATTTTTTTTTTTGTCTATTTGACCATCTAATTGTGCTTGGGCTGCAAGAGCAGAAGAAGGAGATATGAAATTCTGGCAAAATGCGGAAGTAAGTCGTCTAAATTCCTCAATTAGATGTCTTATTACCACTACTATTATACTAAGTACGCGTGACGATACTGTAACAAAAACTGTAATGTTTTCTGATTGTGATACGAGTGATTGTACAGTGTGTTCCTAAATTATCGATCTCACAGAAGATTCTATACAAACAATTTAAAATCAAAGCGGAAAAAATATATGTGTCTTACAATATAATGCGTAAAATTTTATAAGTAAACATTATTTTCAAAATTTTAAGCACAACACAACCATAACGCAAGGGTGTGGAACTGGGGTCGGAGTAGATTTTTTTTGTTCTAATTCTGACTTCAACTTTTTTTGTTAAAGCAAAAATAATCAACAATATTTTATATAAAATAAATATAAATATATTGTATGGTAACACTTTTCTTAGAGCAAAAATTTTATTATTTATTTTTTGTTATTTTACATCTAAAAACTATAAATAGTAATATTAATATAATAGAGGTACATTATTATAAATATATGCTTTTTGCTAAATAAATTCATCACATTTAACATTAATTACATAATTTTTGCTAATGTTTAATTTTAAGTTAATCACGGAATTTATATATTCCGTAGTTAATTAACAATAATCAATCAATTAAAACATAACATTCATGATAAAACTAAAAGTTGGAGTCGAAGTCGAAATTATAGTAAGAAAATATAAAGTTGGAATCGGAGTCGATCGATTTTACACCCCTAATAAAATAAAAGATATCATAAACATGGACGTGACAAAATATTGTTTTCTAGAACAAGAATGCTTAACATGAAATAAATAAAAATAATAGAAATGCGTATTAAAACCTATAGATTTATGAGATGAATATGTATTGTCTGCATAATTTTGTAAATATCGTCACACTACTTTGAAAATCAAATAACTTCATTTGTAATTAAATATGACATTTTAGTACCATCTGTTCCATATTGGAAAATTGAGCATGCTGTTCAATTTGAATTTTAGGAGTTACAAAGTTTTCCAGTTACAGTATCGACAAATTACATAGTACCTATTTTTCGAATATCTATGTAAATCCATTTGAAAATAATAACTAACTAGTTTCAGCAACTTTCCATGTTCTATATACGAATCAAATTATAATTTATAACAAAAATGTATAGTTGTAGAAAAAGTAGGCTGTATTAGGCTGTATTGCAAATATTGAAAACTTCATCTATTATCATCTTAAATTGCATCAGTCCTAAGACACATTGTAATCTAACCAAAAAACAAAAACGCAACGAAAGAGAAAACAACGTAAGAACTAAAAAAAAAAACAACAACAAAACAAAAGAAAATCGAAACGAGAAGATTGGTGACGTGACGACATGTATACGTAGAATTATATCGGTTCACATTTTATATATATATATATATATATATATATATATATATATATATATATATATATATATATATATATACGTACGTAACAATCGCAAAGTACAACAACAAGCGAAACAACATCTCTACTCAGAAAAGAAAAGAATGTGACCAAAGAAGTAGGCAGTTTTGTTTCTTGATTAAGATAACGCGAGCGTTGTTACCAAATGGACATACGTTAAGTACGTGCAACGACACATTCTTTTAAATACTTTATTTATTTATTTTTATTTTTATTCATTTTCGGATTGCTTGCGCACCAGTTCAAGTCTCTTTTTCGTACAAGCTGTTTGACAAATTTTCGAATCGCAAATAAAAACATTTTAAGCAGCGATAACAATCTGACTTACAGCATTTACGTATGAAAGCAATTACATTTTAAAACACCACTTTTTTCCCAAAGTAAATTTTTGTATTTTATAAGCGTAATAATAAAAGTGAAAACTTGCATATAAACGAAATTTATTTGGGATATTTTTTCTACATGGCTGACTGGATTATATAATTTATATAATAATGTAACTGACAAGTTCCAAGTTTGGAAAAACAATTATAAAACGTATTTTGAATGTAAACAAATTTTTGAAAAAAAATTATATTATCAATTAGTTCAAAATAAAAACATAATAAATCTTAAGATAGCCGAAGTTTCATGGAAGTTACCAATTCAATTAAATGAAGCAATGAGGCAACTCTCCCAGGGCGCCAGAATTGAAGTATTTTTAACAAATATTTAAAACTTCTAATTCATTAAAAGAAAATAATATTATTAGGAATATCTAATCTGGTATCCGATTCCATCATACATAATAATTATTTTTCTTCAAGTGTATTGATATTACAATATTGATATTACAATATTGATATTACAATATCATATTGCCTATATATAAAAAAGGTTATTATGTTACTAGTAAAATAATGTAAACATTATTGTACAGTAGTTACTTACTATATACAACTCTAGTGGCAGCACCAAACATGACTACACACTACAAGTGTATTTAATCAGACACCTCCGGCAGTCATAATGAAAATTATATAGTGACAATATTACATTGTTTATTTTTGCTTGAATTTGAATTTAATTATTGAAAATGTGTCAAAAACTGCAAATACACCGTCAAATTTGTCAGAAATTACTCAATTATTCAATAGCGCAAAGAAACATTAATTTTCACAAATCATGTAACAAATATAACGTTTTACAACTGTAAGTAAGTTTAAGATTACTTGGTAAGTATTATATATTTATTTATTTTTAGTTCTGTTTCCTTTAGAACACTTAAATAAAAATAGCATTTGTCACTCTAAGCAGAATGCCCTTTTTATGTTTCTACCAGATTTATCTTTCAAATAAGTTAATTTTAAATACCTCATCATAATTTTAAGAACATTAACAACGATAAAAATAATAATAATCTTCAAGCTTTCACGGCCGGTATCCATTAAATTTATAAAATTTTCTGGGCTGGTATGCCGTGGTCAATCTATCCTCATCACCAAGAACTGAAGATGCCATCTATTAATGAATGACGAAACGTCTGCGACAAGAATAGATCGACCACGTTATGCTAGCCCATAAAATTCTATAAATTCAACAAAATAATTCATTAGAAATCCTTAAATAATGAAAAACATAATATATTCATCAACTAAATTAATTTCCTTACTTAGAATAAAACGTCTAACAAAATACTATCATCTCTAATGCATAATTGAAATCTCCTCTCAGTTGAACAATTATAACGAAGAAGAAGAAGAAGAAAGATCTGAATCAGTATGTGTGGCACGTGGGCGCTAGCTAGGCACTGCGGTATCGGTACTCAATCTCAGCCATCAACATAATTTCATATGTAGTTCAGACACGCGTTATCATAACAGTTACATTACACATGTAATATTATTATTATTATTATTTTAGCTGGTTTCTTGGTTTTTTTTTTGCTTGCTTGCTTTTCCTGATGTGTTTGTTGCTGCTGAGTGATGACCTCTCGCAATTCGGTAAACGGTCAGTGACGGACTTGGAGACCGTACTCTGAGGTCACGACAAATATACGTAGATACAAATGTACTACTGCTCTGGTTTTCACGACATATTTTTGTTAACATATGAATTGACATTTGACCTTTTCGTATAGAACTAACTAGATATATGTTCCGGGAGAATGACACATTTTATTCTAACATACAATACTATTATATCCTATTCACATTATATGATTTTCATGCATCCAAACTTTCAGAAAAGAGAAAAACAATTTTTCATCGATATAAATATATAATCGAATTTATAAATATACAAAAATAATATAGTTTGTAAATTTTCTAATTTGAAGAAAATAAGTTATAAATACAAATTAGATAATTGAAATGTTATTTAAAAAACAATTTGCTGGAGATAAGATGTTTATGAAATGATTAAAAAAAATACATAACGATTATTTTAAATAAGCTATGTTATAAAAATGATGCGGCATGTATCTGTCTGTCTGATAGATTATAATTCAAAAATTAATAAAGTGAAAACCTTGAAATTTGGCATTTACATAACTAAGATCTTGATTTAATATATAGGCTATAAAAATATTATCATAAACAATAAAAACAAAATGACAAAACTACCATATACTGAACAACTGATTTGACTGATATTTGTTAAGAACACAAAAATATGATTAAATTGTAGATCAAACACATCAAACGAATAATCTTTAATAATCTTTATGTATTTTCAAATATATAAATTTTCTACATATATGTACTAATAAAAGAGCAAACAATTACGAAAAGCCGTGGTAAATAATTGTCCACTTATAAATAACCAATGATTTACCCTTTTTCTTTTCGTATTTTTAACTTTTTAATAATATAAAAGTTGTTGTTATGTAATGATAATAAGCATGTTTTAATTGCTCCAAAAAGTTTTTACATTTTTTACACTTCCTCTAGAGCAAAAAAGTGCTCTTCTTAAATTTACCTATTTATAGCAACACTATTAACACTTTTTAACGGACTTGTATAAACACTTATAAACAGTGTATCAGTATAGTCTTGGTAGGCCTTTTTACAATGAGTCTGTATACAAGTTCCACTATATAAATGTTTTAAATACCTCTAAAGATATCAATCCTGGTATCTTTTCTTTTAAAAAAATTCTTAAAATTTTGGATAAGTAATTTTGGCACTTCCCCTTTGATACTTTTTTGCTTAAATCAGATATAAATTAAGTTTGTTTTTTCTTTCTTGTTTCAATATATCTACGAAACAAATCGGAAAAAAATCTTTGTGTATATTCGATACAAAAACAGCGAGGAAAAATAATTATAAATCGTTTAATTAATTAACTTATTTGGAAAATTATCTAATAGCATGTTAGCGCAAGTTAATAATTGAAATCATCGACAACTGTTATGAATTTTTTGGGCTAACGGAATTTTTCGTCGAAAAATATGAAACGAGCATAAAATAACGAGTAATTGGTATGTATTTAGACGAATTCCTACAAAATTAACGTTCTTAAAACGCAAAAAAGTACCGGTATACGCACATACTGCGATGATGATGAACGAAAAAAAAAAAAGTTAAATACCTAACTAGGTACTTTCCGAATCGTATGGTCATATAATAATGTGTATATACACTACGTAGAGATTACCTTGCGGCTATTCAAGGGTCATTGTCATAATGAAAAATATCTACAACTATAGACAACCTACGCAAAATTTCTAATCATAAAATATCATGCACACACACACACACACACACACATATGGACAAATTGTCAATAATTTTTATTAATTTTAAAATATGGAGATGTAATATTTTTTTAAAATTCTTGTTTCTAACGCCGGTTCTAGGCGATCATAATTTATGAATAATTTATTCAAAATTTGTATCAAATATTTGTGTTTATGCCCATTTTAAGCCCGGCTTTAGAAAGTCATAATTTGTGAACAATTATTTATACAGGATGTTTTATTAATAAAAAAATTATACACTTTTTAGAGCAAATTAGACTAAATTAATCTTTTTAATGTAATATACAATAAGCTTCTAAAAGTACAATAATTATACTTTGAAAAACATTGTTTTTATGTAAAAAGAGTAAATCTAAGTTTTTTTATAATTATATATTCAAATATTTTTTTTTATTCTTTTTCTAGTACTGAAATTTGAATTCATTACCATATAGAATACTTCAGCAATTAACAGAAAATTTTAAATTGAACATGAATTGTAATTACTGCATCAAATAACTATATTCTAACAAAATCCCGTTTTTCTCTAATAAAATCTTTGAGTAGCCTTTGGCAGTTACACAGCACGACCGATTTGTTCTGGTAATCTTTTTTTTTTCTTATATTTTATTCTAGTAAATCACTTCTAATTGTGTCCCATCTTCGTCTTCTGCATCATCTTCGCTTACTATCAACGAACGCACGAGGTCCTATCCGTGTATATATATATATACTTTTCAGGCGAAGTAATATAGAAAAACACTGCAGCTACAACTATAATTTCGGCACGGGAGTCTTCCGGTTTTAATTTAATTCTTCAATCATTTCAATTGTATAACAACCGTGTAAACTATTAAGATTTAACAGTTTTGTATGGATTTTACCTATGCGAGAATTAGATCAAATATAGTTATTTACCATAATATTAAACAAAATTTTCAGTTATAATGTGTTTTGTAAATCATTAAAAGGAACAAATTGTAATGTGGCGACCATAGAACCGACCGTCATCATAAAGTACTTTCTAACAGAGAAATTATTGTATTATGTTGACAATTTCGTAATACATACTTATTAAATTTTTACTAAACTATAAAGGTATTTAAAAAAAAATAATCCGAATTTAACGCAATCCATTCATTTTTCCTAAAAGAATTCAAATTAGGTACATTTCATTACCTAGACCTCGAATTTAGCGCGAGTCAATTTTTTTAACGGGAAATAATTAGTCAAAAAATATCGCGTTATATACGAAAAAATACAGTAGTTTAAATATCATCTGGTCATTGCAAGTCACATCACCCCCTGCATGTAACAGTTGGTAAAAATATGACATTTTTAATCGCAGATCATTAGTTCAAATCTTTCAGTCATGGTATTATAAAACAGGGCATAAAATATTGAAATCAAAACAAACCTAAGTTAATTAGTAATACCTAAAAATATTACTACCGCAATAACAGCACATACAATGCAAGAACTATATTAGGAAAAATCAATCCAATTATTGTTTTCTGAACATGGTTTTCTTCTGTAACATCCGCGTTCGCATTTGATTTAAAATAACGGTTTCCCCGAGTTTATTAAATGCTAAGAAGGACAATTTAATTACAAAACAAAACAAAAACAAAAATAACAGATTCACTGCCTGCTTTTTGACTAATCACCTTGTAGAATTTATAAAAAATATTTCTGGTGACAACCGTGCAAAAAAATTAAAAATAATGACAATGTACCGTGATTCCAAGAACTGTTGCCTGTATAGGATATGATACAGTTGTATCATTGTAACTCTAGTAACACCTACGTACTTCCTGTATCAATCGATAAATATAAATATTGATTTTTTAGAGTTTAATATGATACTATAGCGAGTTAAGAGTTATAAATAGTTTTTCACTTCCCGCCTATTTGGTATATATGTGAGCTGTAAAAGTTTAATAGTGTTGACAGGTGACAGAAATTTTACTAACCGACAAATCAACGGTAAATCCAGAGATTTATTTTTGCTACAATTTCGAAACGAATTTATTGGTAGCGATAAAAAATAATTCGTAAATTTTTAATCATTGAAAGTAAACTTGGTTCAGAGTAAAATATATTAAATTTAATATATCATAAATTTTACATTAGTTTAAAAAAGCAATAATTATTATTTAAAAAAAAAAGTCTCGTAAATTATTGATATATTTTTGACTAATTGAAAATAATTGAAATATAATCCAGTTTATTTGTTAAATACTAGGTTAACTGCCAGCGCAGCTGCTCTGTTGTATTTTTATAATATAAAAAAAAAAATCTTTTGATAATTTTCTAACATTTTAACTACGAAAAATAATAATTTTCAGGGTACACCAAATATACTTCATTAAACATCTAATACAAAAGTAAATAATTACATTGAGTATATTGATCTGTAATTAGATATTTTTCTAAAATGTAGTATATATACATTAGCTTGTGCAGATCTAGCATCTCTCCATTTTTACCGACCGTCATATCACATATGATAAAGGAGGTATTGTAATCATACCAAATTTGACATATCGGATTTTTAAATATAAGCACGAATTAGACTTACAGTAACACAAATCAACTGTTTTAGCGTGATATCCGTCTGTCGGTACGTGTAGAGCAAATTTGGCTGAAAAGTTGTTATAAAATTTCATATTTAAGCTTCGGAGGTGAACATCTCAATTTGATCAATTTCTGGTAAAAATCTGACAGCCGAAAGTGGTAATTTACTGATAAATGTGTTTTACGAATGATTTGCTAAAATTTTGAAAAAATTTATTTAACAAAAGTTGCTCAACAAGTTATAAATAACTTTTAGTTGGAACATTTTTCGATGCGGCTAAATAATTGTATAATTTTTCATATTTTTATGATATATATAAATCTCTAAATAGGTGTCATATTTGAGTCTAGACAGTTTTGTTTTTAGTTACCATGTCTACCAGTAGTTGTTGTTATACAAATTTTTCTATTCCATAAATTTATTTAATACTATGACGGTCGGTTCCATGGTAGCCACAGCAAATTTTTGTCATATTTAGATATTTATAAAAAAAAAAGTACTAGCCTTAGCCACTATCACTATTTAATTCCGACTCATATCGATTTATATGTAAAACTATTCTCCATATAAACAGAGAAAGAGAAAGAAAAAAGAGTTTGTGCCACACACTTTTGGGTACATGGCGTGATTGTGTATGTATGTATGTATGTATGTATGTATGTATGTATGTATATAAACAGAAATAAAACAAAATAAAAGTTTCAAAACAGTAACTCAAAACACAAAATTAAAATAGACTAGTTCTGCACTAAGAAAACGATATTTTTATTTGTTGATTTATCTAAAATTTTAAATTATTTATGTAAATTTTATTTAAAATAATAACATTCATATTTCAACAAATTTGTATGTAGATGAAATAACTAATGTTATTAGAAATATCATATACATTGTTCTATCATTTCGTCGCAACATACATTTTAATTATAGTCTTAAATTTAATCCTTTCTTATTTTTTTCATTATTATCCACAAAGTACTTGGTTAAAAAATATCAATATAAATTTCACACACACAAAAAATCCAAATACCAACAATAACATATTTACAAAATACACTTCCGACTAAGTATCTAACCATACAAATTAACCCGTAACTCATCAAAAGTGACAACCATATGCCAAGAACACATCCATTCTCAAGAACCACGAAGACGAAGAAAAACCTTTAAAAATCCCATCCGACATCAATCATTTTTTACTCAATATTCCTCTCTTTCCCATAACAAAACAAAGTGTGATGCTTGAAAAGTACACACAAACGAACAGAGAAAACACATGTACACTTCTTCGAGTTTGGTTCTCGATAAATCAAATGCAGAGTTGAAACAGTCCACAAGCTATATAGGAGTGAGATTGCGTGGAATTGCAACAACGTGCTGCCTCTCCGTACTTGTGCGGTTCAAAGTCGTTTTCAGCGCATACGGTAATTATGCGCGCACGGGCAATTGACGGTTCGAAACGGAAAGGGGAAGAAGGACCCGTCTCTATTCTGGCGCCATAGATACTCGGCTGCAATTTCGTGCTAAACGCAAACTAGGATATTCGTTTTCTCATTAAACGAAACGATCTGTTTTTTTCTTTTCGTCTTCTTAGGTATTTAAGTGCGCGTGCAATAGGTATAGTGAACTTATAGAAAGATGTATTTTCTTAAGTAGTTAATCTTATTGAAAAACTTTTCATCTGTAGCAAAGCGAGTTCATCTCGTGCTCCTACTTTTACGTCTCGTAACTTTCACATATCGTGCAAAATACGTGCTTTTCCGCACTTGTAAATGAATGTACAAGCAAGGTATACCATGGAAAGTTGCTGAAATTAATCAGTTGTTATTTATATAAATGATTTTGAAGCTATACGTTCGCGTGAACGTTTGATGACTAGTTGGAGTGATATGACTGAGAGTGTTTTGCGTGAGCACAAGTTTCCAAAAATAGTAAAAATAGAAAAGCATGTATGAGAGGAATTATAAATATGAATAAGTTAAAATTGCGTGTCTGGATAAGGATATTTGGAGAAAATTGATTTAGAGATAGTGGAAAAAGTTTGTGCCACACCCTTTTGAATACATGGCGTCATGGTGTGTGTATGTATGTACGTATTTTTAAATATATGCACTTTTTTTAATAATAATAATAATAATAGATATATATCATTAACTTATTAATAAAATGATATATTCAAATTTACCTAAAAATAAAATTCCTATCATTCCCATTGTGTAAACTAAGAAACAAGTACGAAATGTACAACTGTATTGTATGCTTATTTTTCGTACAGACATGCTTTAGCAGTCGTAGTGTTTTTGTTACGTTTATATACGTGTATTTTTTCTAATTCGTTTTGAATGAATGATTTATTTAATATTATATTACTTACAATAAATTTTATCATAATTACATAAGCACATAGTTTATGCCGTAAAATTATAAAATATAAGTGTTAGAGCAATTATGATACTACATCACATTATTCAAATAATACATACGCCATGTACCCAAAAGAATGTGGCACAAACTTTTTCCACTATCCCGACATTAATTTTCTCCAAACATTCCTATCCAGACAAGCAACTCTAGCTTCACTCAAATTCATAATACCTCTTATACATGCTCTTTAAATATCATCACGCTAACTATATGCAATCTAAACATTGAGAAGATTGAAATTTTCTTCTTACCTAAATTTGACTATACACAAATATCTTGTTAAATTTTATTTATATCCATTAAAAACTGCAGACTTTCCTCTATTTAACACAATTTTTTATTACTGCATACATTCGAAAAAAATAGCTTGATTAGTTTTCCTCAACTTTATGTAAAAAAAATGTTCCATTTGAAAAATATGTTACGGGTCTATGCTGATCACATCTATAAGACCTGTAGTCATACAGAATGTTTTATCTTTTTTTAGTAAATGGTATTCTTCTTTTGATATTCTGTAACGGTATAGTTCCTGCAAATGTGAACAGAATACACCTCTTAATCTCACTAATACTAGTATCAGATAAAAAAATATAAAAAAACTAAAATTTCTAAAAATTGTGTGGTTCTTTAATTAGATCGTTTCTAATCTCCGTTCAATTCACTTTAGATATGCCACTCGAAATAACAAACACTCGACAGAATACTATATTAACTAAACGGTTCATTCTCAAACATATTAAGAATATAGCAAAAACATGACGTTGAAGTGTCCGTCCGTCTGTCTGTCAAGGAAAAAATTGCGAATTGTCCAGCGTAAGATCAAATTTAAATAAGTAAACATAAATCATATTTTCGCTAGGCGTTCGCTGAAATTTTATCGTCCTCCATATAGTATTTTGAAAAAGAAAAAAGTCTAATATATGCAAAAGTAAATATTGTTCAGACACCCATGTACAGAGAATGATGTGTATACTTAGTCGCACCTGCGCATTCACACTCAAGTACCTCTTAGTTACTTACTATGCAAATGGTGGTTGAGACATGCTTAACTCTCAGTCATGATCCCTTCAGGGACCATGGTAATTAAATCGGTATGTTTCTCTCTATGAATATATGACTGTGTTTGTTTCTGTTTTGTGAATATATATATATATATATGTCCGCGTGGCCCCGTATATGTATGCGGTATGTACATGCAAAACTATAAATACCCAAGTTAACAATGATAACGGTATCTCTACGATATATTGCCGAAGACAATTTTGCCGATGGCTGCTTTTTCAAACTCATTCTTCAAGTATTTAGTGTAATTATTTTCTAGTGTTACAATTATGTCTAAGCTACAAAGTAAATGTTTGTTATTTTCTTATTCGTATTAGTATACTTAAGTTTTGCAGCAGTTAGAGCAAAACATGTTACCTAAAGACAAGGTAATTTTGAATGGTTCCAGGTCTAAAGCCTAATGGACAAAATCTCACCGAACAAAAGTTCATATCCAAAAACTATAAACTAAAAACCGTCTACTAAAAATTAACTTTTAGTATAGTAACATCATATTTTAATTTATTATCATTATGACTTCCCGACCAATCGATCTTAATAGATATCATCATGCTATTGATGATGAAAGTTTAGCTTTCGAAATACGTATATAGATTTTTAAAATTAATGATTTTGGTTTAAAGAAATTTTTTTATTTTATTAATTTGAAAAACTCCGAGCTAGTTATATAAATATTATCTTAATTAATACTTAACTACGCTATAAGACTGTCAACTATCTTTACAGTGCCTCAATGATTAGTCAGTTGAGTACTTAATTATGTTTTTAAGCTGACAATGTGTTTAAAGTTATGAAACAGGTCCTTAATAAATAGTACAGCTATATATTCTAATATTAATTGTTTCCATATAAGTTGATGTAACTTAAAATAGATACCTAAACAAGTATGTCACTGGAATCTACGTAAAAACTTACCTAAATAATTTTACTCAAAATTATCTACAATTAGGAATAAGATAATTATCAAAAAAATTACAAAATATAATTTTTCGGTCATATCTTAGTGACCTACGAATTAATAACTTTTTTTGTCTAATTTAACCGAAATCATATCAAAATGAAACAACTTTAGGTTAATAGTTCTATATTAATATTTATTAATAATCGATGTTTCGACGAAGTCAACGTACGTCTTCATCAGGAAAAAAAATACAAATGACATACATTTACAGTAAATAAACAAAACATAGAAACAAGTTACTAAGGTAATAAAATAAGTAACTAGATCATAAAATTTCTAAATTTTTAATTAAAAGAAGCCAATTTTTATTTAAATCAAATTGATGTTATCTTTTTCGAAGATACTATAATAATTGCAATGCCCATCAATATTAACAGCAGATTGATAGGAGAAGCAATAGACATTTATAAAAAAAAAAGATAACATCTATCACTGTGAAGGCACTGATTTAAATAAAATTTGACTTCCTTTAATTAAATTTTTTTAAATTTTATAATCTAGTTACTCATTTTGTTACCTAGTAACTTGTTTCTATGTTCTGTTTATTTACTGTAAATGTCATTTCTATCTTTTATCGTGATGAAGACGTACATTGAGTTCATCGAAACATCGATTATTAATACAGAACTATAACCTAAAACCGTTTTATTTTAATATAATGAGTTCTGAAAGATTTTTTACTACGAAATCATATCGCTAAAGTTCTGTAAATCCCCATGCGAAAAAAAACCCAAAGAGCACAGTATAAATTTACTTTAATCTAGAACTTTGATCACACTGTATAGCCATCTAATTTAGGCTATTCTTCTTACATAATACAATAATTAACATAGTAGAGTAATAATTACATCAAATTACCAAACTGTATGATGATAGTAGCATTGCATTGTTTACAACAGGAAGCATTTATAAAAAGTGGCATTTTTCAAGTTGAAAACTAACTACGTAGCTATAGCAACACAACCCAAGCAAACTAAGAGAGCCTTTGGTAGCAATGGAATATGAAAAAAAAAAAACATTGCTCGAAATCTAACGGCATACTCGTGTCAACTATATTTTTGATGAAACATGTTTCCTTGAATGTTGAATACACTTCATTTCATTACTGTCATTATTATTAAACTAATTTCTACGACATATTTGTGAGAAACAAAACTGTTTATTCAATTATATTGGTCGTTCTTTGTTGTTAAAAAATAAATTTTAAATATTACCTTAGGAAACCTGTACAAATTTTTCAGCAAAATTTTTAGGGAAAAAAGTACACGTAATACACAGTAGAACTAGCGAAAAAAAATATTCACATATCGTTAGATATAACATATAATTTGCTTTACTAATTTATATAAGTAACACATTACACAATAATTAAAAATAAATAACAAATTTCTTGTCGTCTATAACAGAAAGACACATATAATGCAATGATAAAATTATAATTTAGAAACTAAAGATTTTTTATTAATTCTGAAAAAATTCTCTGTTTTAAAATATTGAATATTTGTTTTCAAATTTATAATTTTCTTGTCAAAAAAAAATGAGCTTTTCGAAGTGCCTCAGTGGTCATAAAAGAGTTTAATATAAGTGATACCTTTTATATCGATCTTTCTGCAACTTCACAATTAGATATGTTTAGAAAAAATTAGTTTTTTTGGGGTAAGTAATAATAGTGTTTTTTTAAGTAATAATGCAACAAAATTCCACAAAAGAAAACATTTGATAAAACTTATCTAATTGTAAGGGTACAGAAACACTGATATAAAAAGTAAATAGAATTAATCCTTTTTATGATCAAGTCATTTTGAAAAGCTTATTTTTAACAAGAAAACTCGAATATCCCAAAATTACTTTTCTCCAAACAAGCAACGATACCTCTCATACATGCTCTTTTATTCCCACTACATGGAAACGAACACTCTCAATTATACAACTCTATCTACTCATCGGACGTCCACGCAAATGAATATCTACAAAAATATTCACAAACATGTATTCTTTTAACTAAACATTCACTAGATATTCGCTCAAGATAACCGAACTATCTTAACTGTCTAAATAAAATAATTAAATTTTATTTAAAAAAAAAAGTATAATGTATTTATTAATCGAATATAAAAGCACATTCTGCACTCGTATGAATACAGTACGAAACAAAATCGAATGTTGTAACTTTCGCTTTTCGTGCAAAACGAATGCATTTCAATCCTTGCAAAATAATATACTATTTTCATACATTTGTCACTAAAATACCATATTTCTAACAAGAAAATTAAAGAAAAAATCTCATTAAAACAAATTGCTATCATTTCCTTTGAAATTGAATGTTGTCTCCATTTACACATTCCTATATATCTCGAAATTACTTTCATGTTTCAGTAGTAATGCTATTAAACTCAACTATCTACTAGCTCTTTTGAAAAGACAATAAAAATTTGTTAATAATCTCAATTTTTGGCTACAATGAAACCAACAACAACTAGTAAAAGTAAAACCGTGCATTTGCATTATTTTTTTCATGTTAGTAAGTAATTTGATTCAGAATCACAAGTTCTGCGTGAAAACATAACAGCACTTCCGTTAAGAATAATAATACGTTAAAATAAAAACTGCGATTCCGTTAAGAAATCTCGTCGTTATACAGGTGATTTATGACGTCGGGGAAAAACTACACCGGATGATTCCTATGAGTAATCCAAATAAAAAACTTCAAATAAACATATGGCCAAAAATGCTTTCTAATGGAGCCGTTAGAAGTTTATTACATGTAACATCAATCGCGTTAGCCTTATTTATTATATCAGAAAAAAAAAACAAGTCATAAACTTCTGAATAATTGTAAAATTACTGATTGATTTTCTAACATTTTGTTTAAACACTAGTAAACCAATTTATGTTTATTTAAAGTTTTTTATTTAGATTACTCATAGGACTCATCTGGTGTAGTTTTTCCCCGACGTCATAAATCACCCTACCCTGTATAAGCGAAATTTCTTACGGAATCTGAGAATTTATATTTCAACAGACCGTTATTTTTAACAGAAATGATACAGAATATACCTAACTATGTGGTAAGTAAGGTAGTCTAAATTAAACCTTAAAATATAAAAAATATATAAAGCACACAAAATTATTGTATTACATTGTATATATGATTTTTTAGATACATTGTAAATAATTTTCTTAGACACATCATATATAATTGCCTCGTACACTGCATCTCCGTGAAATAATACAGCTTATGTAGAGAGAGAGAGAGAGAGAGAGAGAAGAAAAGTACATTACTTGTATACTATAATGGCATAAAAATATCGCATTTAAAAAAAAATATATTAATGGTAGATAGCTTTGAAAAAATTAACAATGTTTTTTTTTGCTGAAATATTGAATTTTGTCTTCTGAAAAATGTCAAAATGATATGAAAATGATGAAAATACCTCTCGCACAGTATTCCCACAGTAAAACCTAGTTATTCAGCGGTTAGGGGGTACGCTTAGCTACAGTTTGGTGTGTTCCAACATGCCTAATTCAATTTTAAATGGCGAGTGTCTCCATTAGCGTTTTATTTCTTTACCTATTCTTGAGATATTTGCTTATGACAGTTCATCTGTTACATCCTGTATATTATCAATAAACTCAAAATAGTATTACACAATGTTCAGCTATAAAAACAACAATATAACAATATACACCTGTCAAATTTCGAATCGTATAATATAAACAATCTAGAATACGAAGGCAACACAATATGCAATGACGACAAGAGAGCATTAAAAACCGTTCAGGAAAAAACAAAAACGTTGTATTCTCGTGGAAAAAAAAAATTGAAAAAGAAACGAGTGTAAAAAAGGCACGTATATTATAAAAGAAGAGAACACGTGAAATCTATAATCATTGTTTGGTACTTCACGCATATTTCTCAACAGCAATGCAACAGCGTAAACGTAAAATATAATCGTGCGTAAGACAACGTAAAATTATTTTTCGTATAAATTAGATAAAAATACTGTTCGGATGTAAAGCATATTCACGCTTGAAAACAAAAGTTACGAAATATAAAATTAAACGCAGACACAAGAAGTTATAATATTGTATTTAAAACATTATTTACAATATAAATATCAAAAAGTATATCTTAACTGATATTTTTCAATAATAATAATAATATATTAATCAAAAAACATGTTATGATGGCAATAATATTCATAAAGATAAAATTTAGGACGAATGCCGTAAATTATCTAAGTGAGTTATAGCCGTAACATGCAAGTTGATTACTATTCTACGATTATACAATAAGGGAAAAAAATTCGGTTTATCTTAAAAGAATATAAATATATATTTTATATAGATATTATAGTACAATAGAAGTAGAAGTAGATATATCTATCAAATACGTAATTCGAAAAATAATTATTCCACACTCCGAAAAAACTTGTTATGTTATACTAAAGTACGTTTCAGTTTTTAAAGTTTTGTAACCTTGTATAGACTCTATGCGTTTATAAGCTCTTGTTTCATAATTACTTTTATTTGTTGTACTTCATAATGAAAAGGTATTCATAAGTATTAAAAGTAGCCCTAATTTTTTTTGTATCAAAATAAAAAATATAGTAAAAATTCTTTCAAAACTCATTATATTAAAATAAAAAAGCTTTAGATTTTAGTTCTGTATTATTTTTAATTTAAATTCGTTGTTTCGATATACTGAACGTATATCATCATCAGGAAAAAATATACAAAAATTTGTATATTTTTTCCTGATGATATAAATAACTCTTAGCTTTTCTCTCAAATCTAAAATAAAATACGCTGATCCATCAATTGTTTGTAAAAAAAGTTGTTTTATAATTTCTTATCTTGAAATAAATTGTTATTACTGTCTTTCATCAAAAATAAATAATTTTATTTTTATATAAAAAAAAATTTATATAAAATAAATAATTTTATTTTTAATATTTAAAATCAAAATGAACTATTTTAAAGTAGTTTTAACAAAAATCACTTTTACATCAAATAAGAAGAATACGAATAAAAAAAAACATTTCTCAATAATATAGAATCAAATCTAATAAATGTTTCCGACTAATATCACAATTACATCTCACCCCAAGCCAAATTGAATCAAAGCTAAGATCAATCTTGCATTTTGTCTAGCACAAAACATAGGTTTGTCACAATGTCGAGTGATAGGCGATACATCATCTAGCCATAATCTAGTATAGTTATGGTAATTGTCAGCGTCAGGCCGTGGCCGCATGGTCCTTCGGCCGTGCCGCGATGATGTCCCGCGGTGTCCGCGCGTTTGCAATGCGGTATGACGCGCGCTCGAGTGTGCACGACTGAACGCAAGTAACCTGTGCAAGGCTGTTTCAAGGCCGAACATTGGCCGAACTCGTGTATCTTGGTACGATGGTTGCTCGCTTTCTCTCTCTCTCTCTCTCTCCACCAGTTGTGGCTATTTGCTATTAGGGAGATGCTGGTGGGTATACACATACAGCTACCAGGCCTACTGGCTATTTTGCTAGAAGCTATTTTCGTATCGATGTTTTGCTCTAGAAAAGTATACTAAGTGTTTCGGTTGGCTTAAGGCGCAATCAGATTATCTTACTTATCTCAAAATTGGTGTTATGTTAGCGCAGAGCTAATAGTTGTGAACCAAACTACTTACTAACTTATTTAATAAAAAAATAACCAAATGCACAATTTAAGTTTTATATCAAAGTTTAAGAAAAAAAATTATTGTGATTTTGAAACATTTTGCAGCATATCCATCCCATTCTCTCCCAGTGTCAAACAAAAAGCACTACCCCTTTTATGATAACTATTTAACACATTAAATAGCCACGATGCTCAAATCACGATAAGATGTCAGTTGCATTTAGCTCACAGAGCAGTCAACGTGTTAAAAGCTAATTTTGTTGAATGTTGCTTAAAATCTGAAAATCAGTAAGACTAAAGAAATTATGAAAATTTACTTAAGTCATATACAAATTTGATAGATTGCATAAGCACATAAAAAATTTAATATACAATTTCAAGTAAGCTTTATCTCACACAAAAACTTCACGTATTTTATTTCTAATAAACTTATCTTTAAAATAATGCATCACAAAGTAGATAAGTACCAAATACTCTTAACAAAAATATCTCTCGAATTAAAAATTGATAATAGGTTACAGTATTTTGTTATTTGCTTAAATCGCCATTAATTTATTTTGATGAACAATTAAATCATTAGTTAATTTTTAAATGAAGAAAAATGCATTGATCTTGCCGGGATTTAACCCCGGGACCTTCTGCTTTCGCGGCAGATATGTTTCTTGTTTTATTCCTTAAACCAAAAGCAGTAAACCTAACTTTCAATCTTCAAAATCTGACTCATCTCTAGCTGCTAGCAATCTCTCTAACACCCAGTATAGAGTCAATTTCCTGCAAGAGTGCCGCATCATTTTGTAGTCTTTTTACTACGGTTCGGTTTGCGGTTGCCCGCTTGCCGTTCGCATTCGATGCGACTCTCGATTTATCTCCGCTCGCGTACTTTTTCATCGACCGTTCGCGTCGTCGTCGTTTGCGTGTACGCCGCGCCGGCGAGAAGAGATGGGGCATAGCTATAGGAGCAGCAGTGCAACAGACCAGTCCCAAGCACAGCACAGCACATAGAGTCCAGGCCGTTATAACAAACCAGTGGACTCCACGCCCGCGTTTTCCTTAACGTAACAACACCGCTGAAGAGATGAGCACCATCATCAGCTCACCTTAACGCTGTTAAGGCTAGAGAGGCTGAGCTGCTTGGTTCTGCATCATTGCGTCCTACCGTAGAGGTCATTGTCATTTTATTTATATATGTATCGCACAACTAAGCTATACGCTACACTACGCGCGCAATTGTTATGCTGTTTGCTGTGCTGTCTATTATTTTTCTTACTATTATTGTTTTTATTGATGTAATGAAATTCTAGAAATATCCACAAATTTACAGAAAGCTCCAAAAAGATAATTTACTAATTTTTTTTTGTTATTTTATTACAAATTTCCTAGAGTGCTGATAAGACAACCACCTCATGGTGCTCGATCGAAAAAGTATTAAAAATATATAGTAGCTACAAATAGTATTTTATCATAAAAGTGCAAAGCTTCAAATAAATTTAAAAAATATCATCGTCCAATATCAAGTTTTTGTTATAGAAAAATGTCTCCAGAAAACATACTTCTAACATAGTAAAAAGTTCTGTATTAATATTTATTGATAATTGACGTTTCGACGAACTCAAATCTGTCTCCATCAGAAAAACTGATGAAGATCAGTTTTAATGATGGAGACAAGCGTTGAATTCGTCGAAACGTCAATCATCAATAAATATCAATACAGAACTTAAACCTATAGCCATTGTATTTTTAATATATTACTATTTTTATGCATTTTATACTTTTAATATATTTTAATTATTTCAAACATTATAGAAATACAATAATTTGTTTTTGTTTTTAATTTTTGAAAAATATGAGAATGTTTATATTACTAGCAAAATTATTTATTTCAATAATTCTGTTTTATAACATAAATAATTAGTAATTACTTTAATTTCATTACTACGACACTGCATTCAATAAAACTAGTTATTTTTATAAATACTAGTTGTATGAAGAGTGTAAAATTGATAAAAATATTGTTGCAAAATTTGATGTTTTTAATGTCAACGTTTAGTAAAAAGAATATATGTGAATAACATTGAAAATATACATCTACGTAGACATGCGATGAGTAGAGAGGTAGGTAAGATTGAGTGTTTTGCGTAAGCAAATATTTCAAAGTGGTAAGATTAAAAAAGCATGTATGAGAGGAATCACGAATGTAGATGAAGCAAAAGTTGCTTGTGTGGATAAAAATGTGCCACAACCTTATGAGTATGTATATATGTATTTAAATTAAAAGTAATTTAATAATATTTAATGTTGAAGTATTATAGACATTAAAATCTAAGATATTTCTTAGCTAATTTTTTTGTTATTATTTAGTTATAAACATATCAAAATACCAGAATTTTTTTCTGTTTACATTTTTTCTAACGAAGCGTAACTCAAATTCATTCAAGTAGTAAAATTATCTTCCGGAATGATTAAAATATCATCAGATATTACAAAAAAAAAAGAAAAACACTTGAAATAAAAACAGTAACATTACTATAACCTAGATATGTAATACGATACGTTTAAAAATTCGCGCATTGCTGTCAAAATTGGTTAAAGACTTCGTCTATTTTTTGTTGGTGCCATCGTTAAATTTAAAATCGCACTTTTTTATTATCTAGTTTTTACACCATGTAGAAATCAATGAAGTGTATTCACAAACATATTTCGAGCAACATAAACAACATTTCGATGGAGAAAAAAACGAATATACCGTTATAATACAAAAATAGCATTCCATTAAGATGGGCTATTAAAATTGGTTCAAAAGCGCGATTGCTCAAGGCTATGCACGCATGCGCCTGACCCTCATTATCTATTTACACGTGCATCTTTGTACACTAATTCTGGAAATTATTTAAATGATAAAATATAATTTGTAGCACAAGTATAGATTTTCTGTACATAATGTTATATTTTTCCGAATTATTTTCAAGTAAACTAGACTTATTTAAAATGATAGAATAAAATTAAGTTAGACGGTTTGACAAATTTTGTCTAGTTTGAGTACATAGACAAATATTGAAATTTAAGGCGACTATTTAAGGATATATTGGTGCCTATTCTAGGTTCTAGTAACTAAAGTTAACGACTGGCAACAGTTTTTTGGTTTGGATATCATAGATAAAATTAGCTTAGAAAATTTATTTTCGACAAATTGATTATTAGCTTGTAAATATATTGGTACCAATAATTTCTTATTTCTTATTTTTAATTGTCAATTGTAATATACGATAAAATATCTAAAACAATTTAGGTTTTTGGGATAACTTTGTTTATTTTCCATATAACATATAATTCTTTTTGTAAATAAAATATCAATAACTAAAATTAAATAAATAATAAATACTTATTAATGGCACTAATCGCACCTAGTCGCGCGATTAAGTTGGTACATGCTACCAGCCAATAAGTTTAATAAATTTATCAATATACATCGCAGACTCAAAATTATATAAAAACAAATGTCAAACACAGACACCAAAAAGTTATCAACCAAAAGTTGAATGCTAAATTTTGGTCGCTTGTAACAGACTTGTGACAGAAAATTTGCTTTGATATGACATCATATGATGTTTTATAAAACTACGCTAGATAGCTTTGTAACTATTATCAGTCGCTAACTACACCGTAAAAAGTTTTATAAATTTCTATAGTAAAAATTACTATAAAATTAATTAATTTAATTAATTATAGAAATTTACAGAAAAAAAATAGAAAACATATTTACATACAGACATATACGATAATACTAATAATATGTAATATTTCATAAAAAAACATGGATTTTGTAGTTGTTACAGATAAGATTACTTATTTTTACATGCTACATAAAATTACATAATGTTCCAAATTTTTATTGAAATTTACAATAAATAATGTTATTAATTATAATTCTATGTAATTGTACATAATTATAATTTTATGTAATTTTACATAACTATATATATTTTAAAATTGTGTTTACAATTTTACAATTGATAATTAAATTTATGTAGTTATATTTATGTAAGTATACATTAACTACTCAGTATTATAACTTGTACTATATTAAATATTTCTTATTTTTATTTTTTGTTAAATATTGCATGCTATATAAAATTATGTTCTATGTAAAAATCACATAATAATCCAGGGCATCTTTGTTATCCAGAACTTTTATTGTAAAATTACAGAAAATCTTTTGTATGGTTGCCAAACACTAGAATAAGCACCATTATTTATTACTCTACGATTATTAGTTGCGAAGATATAAGCGTTTAAAGTGTATATTTTCGTTGTTCTCCTCTACTCAGCGCGAAGAAAAACGTAGTTCTACAACATTTTTCGATAATTTTACTAACGTATCTAATCGTTTCTGTACAAGTGAAGAAATGATATTTCAGTTTTATTGCTAATTACGTTGATTTACAGCTTCAAAGAGAATGCAATCTTTCTCGTAAAGATATTTCCACAAGTGGTAATTTAATTTGAAAAGTAAATTTATTGTTCTCACTCAGCAGCGCCCACATAGTAGAAATTGTAAACCCAATTTATTGAATATGATTATTCGATTTTCGTTTTTGAAATTAGATACTTGAGTTATAGTATAACGTTTTTGTGATAAATGGTTTTGCAAAACGGAAACAACTTACACGATAAAAATGTACTTTATGGATATTTTTATTTCGCACGTGCAAAAATATAATTATTTACTTAATAAATCTGTCTATTTAATATTTATGATTTGTTTTAATTTTTTTTAAATTTTCCATTATAATAAATTTTGATTTTTTTTTTGTACCGAAATTTTGATATCGCTTTCATAGAGTATTAATTTGTTCAGGAATTTGAAAAATGATATATTTGAAATAAAACTGCTTTAGGTTAAAGTTCTGTATTAATATTTATTTAAAATCGACGTTTTGACGAAACTCAACGTCCGTCGTACATACATACACAATCACGCCATGTACCCAAAAGAGTGTGGCACAAACTCTTTTCATCATCCCGAAATCAGTCGCCTTCAAACATTCCTATCCAAACAAGCAACTTTCGCTTCATTCACATTCATAATTCCTCTCATACATGCTCTTTTATTCCTACTACTTGGAAACTTTCGCTCACGCAAAACACTCTCAATCATACCACTCCAACTACTCATCGGACGTCCACGCATCACGTATACCATCAAAATCATTCAAATAAATCTTTTTAACCAAACGTTCATTAGACATTCGCTCAACATGTCCGAACCATCTTAACTGACTAAGATCAACTTTTGCTACAACATTTTTTTCAATTTCACACATCAGGATAAATGATATAAATAACATATACAGTAAATAACAGAACATAGAAACAAGATGCTAGGTAACAAATAAGTAACTAGATCATAGAATTTATAGTTTTTAATTATTTAACTCAGTGCCTTCACAGTGATTGTAATGTCATCTATATCATTTATCCTGATGAAGACAAACGTTGAGTTTCGTCAAAACGTCGATTTTAAATAAATGTTAATACAGAACTTTAACCTAGAGCAGTTTCATTTTAATATAATAAGTTGTGAAAGATTTTTTACTATGATATATTTGTCTTTTATGTAACAAAACCTGCCGATTTGCAATGAAATAGAAAATCAAAATTATGTACCTCTAATGCACAATCAATTTTCTTTCGTTTATCTGTATATCGATTCTTAGGTTGGCATTAGTGTCTTCAGAGTAATACAGAGAGAGAACCCTCTTAATATATATAGTTAGTTTTTCGGTCGAGTGTAATTTGCTATCCTGCAAGGTTTCTTCAACTGAAATATATATACACTAGGGAAGGAAATGTATCGGATTACCGTTGATGAGTTTCAGATGGATGGGAACAGCATTCCCATCGACTTGCTCTAATTCGAAGAATCCGAAAAGACCACAAATCATTTTTTTTCTCTTATTTTAGGGACTGATGAAATACATGTGATTTATGATGAAGTTGAGCATCAGAATATTATCTTTTTATTTCATTTTTAATCGCGCCAAAATTGAACAAAAACAACATCAATAAGACGATAAATTTTATATATTATTATTGTAAGTTGACTTAGAATATATAAAAAATATGTAAGGTTTTTCTGGTTAAGATTTTAAATTTTGATGCTTAAATAAATAAGTAAGTGATAAAACTTAAATACTTCTCTTATTTTATCTATTATTATCTATCAGAGAATTAATGTAGCAAAAGACTATCTAGATATTTATTTGTCTTTAGCCCTTCAACTACAAGAATTTATATTTCTTTTACGTTCGATACCATAAAAAAATTATTATACGAAAAATTAAAATAAAATAAAATAAAATAAAATTTGGCATCCATTAATTAAAAATCTATAAGAGTTGATGATCTAGTCACTTATTTGTTACCTAGTAACTCGTTTCTATGATCTGTTATTTACTGTAATGTTATTTGAATCAATTTATTCTGATGAAGACGAGCGTTGACTTACAAATACAAAACTTGAACCTAATGAGTTTTGAAAGATTTTTTACTATGTTAAATTATTATAAGTTTTATCGAAATTAACAAACAAAAAACTTCAAAAATTTAAACTATTTATAAGTTCATTAAAAATATTATTGTATTATAATAACCTAAAAATACAGCCAGAATGTTAATAAAAATAATTTGCTAAATATTTCTGTAATTTTCTATTAAATGTTGTATCTTTTTCTAAAAAAAAAAAACATTAAAGCTACATATTAACCAAAAAAAATTGATACAAATTCTGTGATGCATTTCAATAATAATCAGTTTGCCAATGTCTATATATTGTTATGTAATTATACACCCTATATAAATGTATTTAAATAAAAGTAAATAATAGAAATACATCAAATATTTTCCTATTATTTAAATTTTCATAACCATGTATTTAGTGTTTATCAAGAAATTGAATGCTCTTTATTTTACGATAGCTATCTACGGACGCAAATACTTTGTCACAGAAAAGCTAGTTGTGCGAGGCGTAGCCGAGGATAACAAAAATGCGAGGACGACAATGGGAATTATGGTCCGTAATACATATATTTTAATTAAAAAAATTAATAATATTTACATACATACATACATACACAATCACGCCATGTACCCAAAAGGGTGTGGCACAAACTCTTTTCATCATCCCGAAATCAGTCGCCTCCAAACACTCCTATCCAAACAAGCATCTTTCGCTTCATCCACATTCATAATTCCTCTCATACATGCTCTTCTATTCCTACTACTTGGAAACTTTCGCTCACGCAAAACACTCTCAATCATACCACTCCAGCTTCTCACCGGACGTCCACGCAAACGAATACCATCAAAATCATTCAAATACAGTCGATTCCGCTTAATTGGGACACCGCTTAATTGGGACAGCCGCTTATTTGGGACAAATCTCAAAGAACAGAAACCAAACCAAGGAACCAACAGTAAATTTACATGTTTAATTGGGACAACATTCCGCTTAATTGGGACAGTAAATTTAAGATCACAGTATATATTATGTTACAAATATGTATTCACAAGAAAAAATATTTACAAAAAATTTAATATGATACGCTTCATATCTTTTTGATTCACAACATGGAAAATTATATTTAAAAAACTAGCAAATATGTATCAATTAATTACATTAGTATCGCGCGCTGTGAACTTTTTTCCCAACACATTCATTCACGTATGAAGTACGGACCCACGCGCGCTCAAAGGTTAATGTTTACCCTCGCGTTGGCGTGGCGCGGCACCGGTCATTAAAGCTGTGAGAGTCTACCCTGCTGTCTCAATCGTTACGTATTCAGTTATGATTCAGTTACCACTACACCTCGCGCGTGGAAGGTTCGTTAAACTTACATTTTGTCGATTTTATTTAAAAAAAATTGACTCTTGCCAAGATGCCAAGAAGTGATATGACAGTTTCTAGTAAAATTGCTTTGCTGGATAAGTGTAGAAGTGAAATGTTTCAAAAACAAAAGACAGACTACACTTGACACATTTTTGAATTGAATTAAAAATGTATGTATTTATTTATTATTTTATTTTGGAATTTATTATTATTTTTTCTTAAAAGTTTATATTTTTTTGGTTATATGTAGTTTATAGTTTTTTCCAAGAATTTATAAAATAAAATTATTGAAAGAAAAATATGGATTGCTTAATTTTATGTAAAATTCGGTTAATTGGGACAGCCGCTTAATTGGGACAAAATGCCCTAGTCCCGATGTGTCCCAATTAAGCGGAATCGACTGTATATATTTTTAACCAAACGTTCATTAGACATTCGCTCAACATGGCCGAACCATCTAATAAATAAACAATCTATTGGAAAAGTTGCAAATATGCTTTGAAATTAACAAAATAATTTACAAACTGTCAGTCGTAAGCTCTTCATCGGAAATATTCTATTTTCTAGTTATTGTTATTCTATTTCCATACTTTGTCAAAAGAAACGTGGTAAAAAGTAATTTTCCCGCACACTATGTAGAAAAGTACCATTTTCTAAGACAAACAAAATTCAAAAATTTTATTTTCTAATTAGGTGGTGATAGAAAAAATTATTTAAAGCAAACCGGAAGAAAACTTCAACCAACGTAATCAGTAAATTACTAAGTATAAATAAGAAAATATTGCTTTTCTCAGTAGTAATATATATACAATAGGTTCCGATAAAACTTTAAATATTTTCAAATATTAAACGAAAATTTTCAAACATATCTGTGACTAAATGAAACATGATTACATTCATATACAAGTACGTAATTATATAATTTAATTACAAACAAATTTATTTAATGTTTATATAATAATTACCTATCGCAAGAGTATTCACATAATTTGAAACTCTATGTTAACAAATTAAACGATAATATATTCAAAGATTTCAAAATGAAATTGCGCAAGGAAAAGTTTCTTCTTCCGATGAACAAGTAATTATCGGAGACAACAAGAAGTTTTAGGGCGACAGAAAATAGAAAAACATGAAATATATAGTCTTAGCACGCTACGGAATACGTTTTTATTGGTTGTAATTAATTTATGGTGAAGGTTCACCGTCCGAACATTTCAATAATAATAAGTTAACACAACTGTCAACACGCCCGCAATCATATTGTGTTACTTGGCTTGGGCTGTTACTGTTTTTCTTGCAACATCCCAAACAATTTGAAAATAATTATTGCGTTGATTTCTTGCACATAAATAAGATTGTCGTCAGAAAAAAATGAATGCCTTCAGCGACACATGTGGATAATTTACGATGTATGTACTTTTTCATCTTATAATATATCTTGCAACTATATCAAACACAGTAGCGTATCATGTACAAAATATTTTATTTTATTTTTTCTTCAAGCCTATATTTTGTTTCAATTTCCAAAATAAAATTCATATTATTCAATAATGTTCTTTCAGCTAAGTTTTGTTTTTAAATTAAATTTTTTATGTGCATAGTAAAAAATATTTGACACTATCCAAAATCCTATTTGGGACAAACCAAAAATAAATTACACTAATTAGAAGAAAAAAAAACACATGCCGATGTGACCAAAAGGACATTAAATTAAATTAACACTATTGTAAAGTGTTATTTATATACAAAATTAGTGTAATTTTGTACACCGGAAATTTTACATAAAGTACAGTATTATTATTTTAACACCAAATAGATCAAGTACTGTGTAGAACCCCCAAATGTGCCCTTTTTCATATACCCCTGCTACAAATATAGTTATCACAATTCAATAATAAAAAAATTCTTATTTTGTTTAATTTTAATTTTTTTGCTAAACTGCTATATGCTTTGGTTGTTATAACTTTTGTTTAAAATAAAAAACACAATTCAAAATAATATTGTCATTTACCAATTACCTAAATTTTTAAATATTCCTTATTGATAAATTTTCTTGTGAAATACTGCAGTGTCATTAGAGATAAACATCTATGCAATGTTTGAAAAAAAAATATTAACAGCAATAAAATATTCTTAATAAAAATTGTATAATTAAAAATACATTTTTTCATCGGCAAAAGTAAAAATAAAATTAAAACATACTTACACAACTAATAATCGTGTATAATTAGTGAAAAAATAAATAAAAAATAGTGAAAATTTTTAACGATCACAAAGAATAAAGCAAGAGTTTCAACTGTAAATGGTTAAAGATAAAATTAATAAATCAAGAGCGTGGCGCCACAGGTTAATTTATACATCTTGTATGTTTATTAACTACACCGACATATTCGATAATAAAACAGTTATTTAATGATAACTTTAATGTAGAAAAATAAAAATAATAAGATAAACACACCATAAAGACAAGATTATTAACTGCATACAACATACAAATTATTGTAAAAAAAATCATTATATTTTATCCCACTATAATTCGGTATTATTTTTTTAAATACTAGATTTTAAAAAATAGAATTAAATATAATTGAATATCCAAATTATAATATAAATTTTAAGCTTAGTAGCCGAAATGTAATATCCAAAACTAAATTAATATACTTAAATCTATTTTAATTAAATATTTCACAACAGTTACTGTTTTATGCTAGTATTTTTAGATTTTTTTAATAAATATAAAAACTAATCTATAAATTTACTGTAATACTTCGAAATTTATTTCAACAAAATCTTTAAAAATATAATAACTTTTTTATATTTCAAATTAATTGTGATTTTATTTTTTGAAATTTAACTATCAATTTTTCGTGCGTTTTTGTCAAATCAACTTATACTGAATTAAGTAAGCATCTTATATTATTATCTTAAATAATAATGAATAATATATAAAAATGCGTAAATGTGTTAATAATATTTTCAAATTAAAAGTCCAGATGTTAAAAAGTGCAATCAATAGTAAAATTCAGGCTTCCACGGCCGGTATCCATTGAATTTATAGAATTTTCTGGGCTGGTATGCCGTGGCCAATCTATCCTCGTCGCAGATCGTAGATGGCATTTTTAGTGCTTGGTGACTGAATAAATCGACCACGGCATAGCAGCCCAGAAAAGTCTATAAATTCATGTGCACCCAACTTCCGAATAATCGATCAACGGACTTCAGTGGACTTCGCGTAAAGTATTAGAATTGTAGCAGAATTCGACAAAATCAGATATTTTTTATTATTACATTTCTATATCTATATAATTTGCAATTACATTACCCTTGGAATCAGCATACCCTATAGTCTATTTTTTAACTAGGAAAAGTAATTTAAAATTTTTGCACCAAAATTTATATACAACTGTTTTTACACCCAATATTATTTTCATCCTTGTCATTAACTGTCAACAAGCTGTCAGTACTGCCAATATGTTATTGTCGAGTTTCATATTATCATGTTATCTTTAGTTTTGTGTGCTTTAAATTCTTTTTATGATATTTCGTAAGTAAATAAACCAAATATGGAGATCACAGACGTTGCTTGCTGAAAATTTTTTTTAGTAACTATTCTAGTGTTTCCTTATAGTGTAAAACTTACTTTTACATTTACTCCTCCTAGTTAAAAAACAGACTATAAGCAATGTGGTTCAAAAAATACTGAGATATCAAATATAATTTTTTTAAAACATTAACAGGTTAAAGCCTTTTTATTTATTTTTTTTTTTTTTCAGAAAGCACAAAAAATTTAAATAATTTTCAGCAGATAATTAATAAAAACCCACTGAATGAATACAGAGCAAAAATAATGATCGAAAAACCGGAACATATTTATTTCTTTTAACTACAAAATATTATCGTAAAAGTTAAAATGAATGAGTTTAAAACGGGCAAACCTGTCTGCTACTAGAATATAATCAATTTAAATAAATAACCGCGTGTTTGCCATGATAGGTATCGGAGTCCGCTAACTGTTGAAAACCAGTGCTAATTTTAAAACTCGATCATAGTCCCCTTCAAATTGCCAACATAAATTCGTTTTATTTACCAACTGAAAACAGATAGTGAGAAACCGTTTTCAATTTCTTCGTTCACGTTCATAATTTCCATAGATATATATTCTAATTTGATTCGAATAGGTTTTCGACACCGCATAATATTTAAAATTTGTATATATATATAAGGTTGTCGAATTCGAAACGAAGACTTTTATGATATAGTAAGGAATGATATAGTGAGCGTTTCAAATGATTTTGATTATTTACTAATTTGAGACGTCATGTTGGGTAAGCCGCGGCTAATGTTAGCCGATGCTACTAGCGCGGCGGCGCCAGTCCTGCACTTTGCTAAGACGACCACCAGTGGCGTGCTAATTAGCTTTTACATATTTATGGAAAAATCTAATTAACATAAATATACGTTTTTATTTCCTACAAATCAGTCAAAATATTAATATGAAAACTACTGTTAACAACATATATATATATATATCTGCTTCCAATATGGAAATTTTTATTGATAATTCACAAATTTAAATAGTATTTTAATTGTTTTAACAATAAGTTTATGATAATTTCTATCATCACATGTGTTTTAAAACCATACCATAAAAATTCGTTGGGATTTTATTAGTATTACCATAAGTTGTTAAATAGATACTTTAACATTAATAACAATTTTTTTTTTGTTTTAATTAACAACCTTGCAAAGATATGAGACATGATTCTAATATCTCACAGCGATTAACATGTTAATATTCAAATAATAAAATAAAAAGGCTTTAAGATTAAGTTCTGTATAAATTTTAATTACGTACATCATCATCAGGAAAAATTATAAAAAATGTATACAGAACTTAATCCTAAAACCTCCTTATTTTAATATAATGAGTTCTGAAAGATTTTTTTAATATGTTATGTTAATATTCATTATCCTTCTATAGCAAAAAATATAAAGTTTGATCAAATCATATTGTTTTCGGATCTACAATTAAATTAAATGCAAATTTATTAAAAAAATTAATTAAATAAATAAACATTCATTATTTGAAACATTCAATTAAAATTTAACCCTTTGCGGCCCAAATTATTTTTTTTTTTTGGAAAATACAAATTTTAGTGTTATATTAATGTTTATTTGCACAGGTGTCCTGCAGAACATGGTCTTCTGAGGATACCAATGGGCAAATACGTAACAACTATATTCTATGATCGGGAGACCAGTATTCCGTAAAATAAATACAGTTGAAATGCTGATCAGCCCACGATACCAGCAGGTCGGAAAGAGTTAAAAAATATTATTAATTTTTGATTTTAAAAAAAGTACTACATAATTCCATGAAAAACCAACCACATTATGTAAAAATGTACTACCATAAAATATTACTTTACATTCGCAAGTTATCTGGATTTCTATGGACGTACAATGTCACTTTCTTCAATTTTTTAAAAATGCATTTTCAAAATCAAATTCTGAAAATTTCAATAACACATATCGTACATCATCAAAAAAGTTACACAACTGAAAAATTCATTAACTTCAAGTTAATCTTAACTTTTGTCAAGATTCCGCATTTTTTTTTTTTTTAATGCGGAAGATTTATCTCTAGAGGAAAATCCACTTTCTCAATTTTGTACATTGCACTTGAGATTTTACATGTTCATACGTAAATCTTTAATTAATTTTTCCATAATTTTAAATTTTTTTATTAAGTTTTAAGGGATTTTAATTAATTGATAAATTGTACAAGTGGTTTCCCCCTAGATTTATGTCTGTGTGAAAAAATTATATATTTCGAAATAATAAAAATTATATATGTATAATCATATTCAAGTATAGGACATTTCTTAGTATTCTAAATTTATAGTGCCTGACATGATTCACTTTTTTTTTGCTATCCGGAAAAATCAACCACATTGTTAATCAATAAATTAACTAGATAACTAGATTGTCAACTGTCTCATTGATTGAACAATTGGCAATCTAGCTGCCTAGTTAACTCACTGATTAAATTAATAACATTTTATACAAACAACCTACAGTGTACTAGTCATTCAATTAATGAACCAGTGTCTCAAAATTGGTTCCAAAATACATTATATATAAAATAAAATATTCCTTCGTTAAACAAAAGCATCTACTGCACTGTATTCGTAGTTCTGCCAACGGCATCAAATGCGTAAAGTAATAAAAATCTGTAGCCGCATTCCACCAAAATCAAACGCGGGCAAGAGCATACACAAAACAAAACGCATTTTCTTCATCGTTACGTTACGTTTTGTGTTGCTGCGTACTAGGCCTTTTTTATTAATCAAAATTATAACGGTAATGACATTAATTACATATCACCGAATTGCACAACTGATCACAACAGCAACCAAAGCAACAAAATGATTTTTTACAACCGCGCGCATTATAACAAAACAAACAGCCATATAAAAAACAAATAAATAATCTAAATAAAAGAAGACCGTAGGAAATGTAAATTTAAAATCGTACGATTTTATTACCATCACGATGGAGTTTTCGTAGAAGCTCTCCATATATAGTTATGCAACCAAGAGATGCAATCTAAGACTTTCGGATTACACACACACATACACACACAAAAAATCAATCACCATCATCTACAACAATTTATTTACCATCAATTTATTTAACGATTACGACTGAAAAATTAATCAAGCTTGGAATGAATTAACTATTTCAGATTAGTTAGAGCTACAAAAATCTACTGTTGATTTAAAAACGTATCGATTTAGTATTTAAATCAATTATGATTGAAATGAAACGGAAATAAATCTGATCGTTAAACATCAAGTTAAATGCAAAACACACCTGACTTTATTTATAATTATAATTATTTATTTATTTATTATCAATTTGCTTTTAACGTTTATTATAATATAAATGATTAGTTGTTACAACATAAAGTTCTATGAAAATTAAACCAAATAACTGTGTAATTAATTTTATACAAATAATTATGCAAGTATTTAATTAAAATTTTATACTAAATGCACATGATTTTATTGTATATAGGTTAACATAAAAGTAAAGCCTCTGGAACTGATCAGTCTTCATTAGTTTTCCTGATGAAGATGGACGTTTAGTCCGTCGAAACGTCGATTATCAATAAATATTAATACAGAACTTAAACTATAGCCATTTTATTTTAATATAATGAGTTCTGAAAAATTTTCACTATATATTTAATATTATTTTATTGGTTTAGTAATCAAATATCCCATACAGATAATTTAAAAAAGTACATTATGTAAAATTTAAAAATGTAAAACAGATATAAGATATAAAACACCCTATATAATTGAAAAAGGATTTTTTTTATTTAAAATGTACTTTTATTTTATTTATAATAAAAAATCATTGAAGAGAAACTCATTCAAAATTTGACCTGTAGCAATGTTATTGAAGAAATACCATAACACTAATCCAAAAGTCATGTAATGGCCACATCAGTTTATTATTTTACAAAATAAAAATCCAAGTTCAATGTATTTTGAAGTGATTACATTGGAAAACGTGTGTGCAAAAAACTACATCACACTTGATATATTTTATTCATAAGATTAGACTGCTAGACACTAAACGTACAGTAAAAAAAAAAGCAACTATGTTATATAACTTGAATATAACAGCCTCGTTTATTGATAGTCTCAGCACGTAATAAAATGATTTTTGTCTGAAATTTCGTAGGAGGTATTTACAAAATATATTATACAGCCACTATATTGCATTTTTGTAGATCTTGCTATTAATAATTATAATCTGCTGTGGGAGGATACTCAAATATTGCAATCAAGTTCAGATAATACAATACAAAAAAGTAGTGCTGTCAATATTTGAAAAAATTGGATCCGGATATCCGGATCCAAAAAGATTCGGATATCCGAATATCCGATTCTCGGATAATTTAAGATCCGGATCTGAGATCCGGATCCGATATCCGGATCTGAGATTCGGATCCGATATCCGGATCTGAGATCCGGAACCGATATTCGGATCTGAGATCCGGAACCGATATTCGGATCTGAGATTCGGATCCGATATCCGAATCTAAGATCCGGAACCGATATTCGGATCTGAAATCCGGATCCGATATCCGGATCTGGGATTCGGATCCGATATCCGGATCTGAGATCCGAAACCGATATTCGGATCTGAGATCCGGAACCGATATTCGGATCTGAGATTCGGATCCGACATCTGGAACCGATATTCGGATCTGACATCCGCATCTTAGATTCGAATTCGATATTCGGTTCTTAGATTTGGATAATACATTTGAAATGCGTAATCTAATAATTACACAGAAACAGGTATTGTATTTTTATTTCTATTTAGTTTTACTATCTATAATAAAGTTTATAATTTTAGTTATTTATTATATACATGTTTTGTTGAAGAATATAGAGTGTTTTATATAAAAGTAAAATTTGGTTCAACAAATAGATATGTTAAAATAGTTATTCTGTTTTGTTATGCCTATAACTTCAATACTTTACTATGTATACATTTATGATGTAAAATAGACATGCACTCATCATACGTGTGTAGAAAGAGACAACTTATAATAATATATGCGTAGCTATAGTCAGGTGCAGTTATTTGAGTTTAAATTTTTACAGTGTTTACGTTAGGATATTATAAAATCTGTATATGTTAAAAAAAAATATTTTTGATATTTTTATTTACTGTGTTATATTTACAATGTTTATGTATTTAATTTTTTTGTCTGGATAAGAATGTTTGGTGTAAGTTGATTTCTGGTTGAATAAAAAGATTTTGTGCCACACCCTTATTGGGTACATGGTGTGATTATATATATATATATATATATATATATATATATATATATATCAGAATAAAAATTAATAATAATTTTAAAATAATATTTATAGATACAAATTTTACATTTCATTAAATCAAAACCAAAAAAATATTAACTTGTAATAAAATATATAATTTGAAAAATATTAACAATCTGGAAAATTTATTGAAGATTTGACAAAATGCTAATTTTTTTAACAAAATTGTATAATTTAAATTAAAAATTTATTCTCAATATTTGACAGTTTTTATAAATTTAATAATTTTATACTAAATTTCAAATATTTTAGCACATATGAATCGCCAAGAATTTTAAAACAAAATTTTCAGAATTGCATATGTAAAAGAATTTTTCGTATTGCCAAAATCAGCTCTTTTAGTATTCCCAAAAACAGAACTTGTAATAACATCCATTGTATACAAAATTCTTTAGACACAATGTATATAATTGAGTACTTTTATTTCTGAGACACACTGCATATTTATATGACATATAAAAAATAAGTATATTTTATATAAAATTTTTGAGACACATTGTATATATAATTTTGATGCACATTGCATATATAATTTTTTAGACACATCGTATATAACTGCAGTCGCACACTTATTTGGCATTTCGATAAAATAATACAGCTTGTAAAATGTTTTTAATATTCATTTAAAAAATGTGATATGTATATGATATGTTAAAAAGAAAACAGATATTTCATAACCTACTCGTACATTTATTTCAATAATATAAATATATTAAAATAATGTGTGAAAAACCTATATAAAAATAAAAATATAAAACACATAGATTTGAAACGATTCAAATTTGAAATCCGGATCTTTAGATTCGGATCCTAAATCCGGATCTGAAATTCGAGTCCGAGATCCGAATCTGAGATCCGGATATCCGAATCTAAGATTCGGATCCGAGGCCCGAATATTCGAATCTGAGATTCGGATCCGAGATTCGGATATCCGAATCTGAGATTCGGATCCGAGATCCGGATATCCGAATCTTAGATTCGGATCCGAGATCCGGATCTGAGATTCGGATCCGAGATTCGGATCCGAGATCCGGATATCCGAATCTGAGATTCGGATCCGAGATCCGGATCCGAGATCCGGATATCCGAATCTGAGATCCGGATCCGAGATCCGGATATCCGAAAACCTAATTATCCGGATATCCGGATAATTTTGGATCCGGATCCAAAATTATCCGGATTCGGTTCCCAGCACTACAAAAAAGCAATTCGCGTATTTTAACTTTATTTATTTTGGCAAAGTCGGAAATTTGTTGCTCCCACCCGCCAAAATTATTCTAAATAAATTAAAAAAAATGTCCATACACTTCCCAGACCTGTCAGATGATGTTAACCCGTGCCTGTTGAAAATGCTCAAAATTTGCATTTAGCTTAAATAGGGAAATCGCCTTTTTAGACATTTTGGGGAAATAACTTTAATAATATTTACTTTAAAAATATTTCAAAATAATCACCAAAAAGCTAATGAAATATGCTTTTTAGTAGTACAAAATTCATGCCATTCCGATGATTATTAACGGAGTGGTGTGAATTTGAAAAATATGATTTCTGACTCCGAAAAAAGCTATAATGATTAAGGATTATTATATATCAGTATTCTTAAAAAAAAAAAATTTCTACGTACTTGATAAAACGATTCTAAATTCGATAAAACTAAAGAAAACCAACCTCATTTGACGTTTAACAGGAGGTAAGTGCCGCAAGAGCGATAAATGTCGAAAACTTGTGTTTTTCATGTTTATTTTTTTAGTGCACTATTTTGAACTTAAAATAACATGTTTTTGATGCAAGAATCGAAAAATTCTATGTTTTATGATTTGTTTTACACAAAACTTCACGTTGATACAATGAGTTTAGGCAATATTATGGCCATTTGAAAAAGATAAGTTTTTCGGTTTTTCATATTTTTTGACTATAGCATTGGGCAATGGCTCAAAATAATTTTAAACAATTTTGCACAATCGAAAGCTTATAAACAAAGATATGTTTTCTATTTAATCACTCTCTGTTAGTTTCTAAATCCTCATTCAAAAGAAACCAATGAATTTTTCGATTCTTGTATCAAAAACATGTTAATTTAAGTTAAAAAGTTTGAAACCCGAAAAAATACGTGAAAAACGCCATTTCACGACCTTTATCGCACTTGCGGCACCACTTATCCCCTATTAATCACAAAATGAGGTTGGTTTTTCTTTAGTTTTATCAAATTTAGAATCGTTTTATCAAGTACGTAAAAATATATTTTTTCTAAGAACACCCTAATATACTTATATATTTAGAAGCAACTAATAAAGAATTGTTGAAGATGGTTTTGCTATCTAGAACATGTATCTTTTTTCCTAGTGAAAAAAAAAACCTCTACAAGAAATATCATAAATGTATACGAGTCGAAATTCGTGTGGAAAAAAAGAAATATTTGGTGTAGAATAATTGTTATTTAAATGAAAAAAGAGTTTATGCCATTTGATAGAAAGTTATATCTAATTTAAATATCACTAAAAGTATATTACATTTAGATTTTCAAAAATATAATATGTAAAATTAATATAAAATTTATCTAATATTTAATATTTATCTAATCACAAAATCAAATCAAATAGATAAAGTTTGACAAAAAAAAGGTAATCAGATTGAGGCATCGAAATTAAGTATTATACAAAAAAAATCTAATAAGAAAATAAATTGTTTGTTTTCCATTTCAGTCAATGTTTCAAAGCATTGAAATGAAGTTGATAAAAATAAAGCAAGTTTTACTGTTGAGACCATCAGACAACGTAATACGCGTAATAAATGCACAACTGGTGCAATTAACTACAAAAGGCGAGAAACATAATGTCCTTGAAAATTTTACAAAAACAAAAACCAAACCAGTAAAATAATCATAATAATAGTAAACTCTGCCAACAAAGAATACATATATACGTTAAATACAATTTATATATTAAAGGATATAATTTTATATCGCACTACATAAGATTGACGGCCATATTTATGACGTCACTTATGCCAACATGGTCGATTAAAGTGCATCTTAACGTTGTGCAATATCTGGGCAGTAATTTTCTTCCTTCGAAATGAAAAAAAAAAATAAATCCGAAACAAATAAGAACAATATAAAAAAATGAAAATAACTTATATTTTAAACGAGCAATTTCTTACGCAATTATGTGCAGTCACGAAAATTGCGGACAATTTACTTGCATTATAATGGCGCGCAATTTAAAATACAAAACAAAAAGAGGAGAAAACGAAAAACTGGAAGTGAAAAAAAATCGGGAGCAATAACAACATTTAACAGGTCGTTTTAATTGTTTATATACAGTCGATATAAAATGCAAATTCTCGATTATTTTACAGGAAATTACAATGTTACTACTCAATTATAATGTGAGTTACATTTTACATTATGATGAAGCGGCATTCTACAAACAGCAGACGGTAAATACGGCATTTTACGTCAAACAAATTATTCACACTTTTAAACGTCTTGACGGGGGAAAAAAGAAAGAAACCCGTAAAAAAAAAATGCTATGCGATGCAACTGAACACAACATTTAATTCATGCCGGCTGAAAAAGCGTTTTACTCGATAAAAATTTGTCGAACAAGGTCGAATAAAATGTAAGAATCCATGTGAACATCGTATATATACATTTTGTTATACATTCTGTTCAGATATTTTGTAATTTAAAACGTTCGAAAAACGAAATAATAATTTTTTAAATTAAATTTAATTTAGTTATTTGTTAATTTTATAACAATAATAATAAAAATCATCTTTATTACTTAATAAAGTATAAGGGTGTTCGTTCGCCAGGTTGATATAGGGCAATAACATGGGATACCGATAATATACAGAATACTTCTTTCTGAAGTAAAATTCGGAGAAATACTTAGAATACTTTTCGATAGGGAATTAAAAGTTATATAATTTGGTTTTAGTTTTAATTTGCTAACATGTGCCGTTTGGGCGCTAGATTTTTTTTAAATGTTTTTTAGAATTTTCAATAATTTTTCCTGCTAAATCAGTATGAGTTAGAGAAAAAAGTTACTTAGCTATTATGTAGCTAACTTTTTCTTTATTTTACTGATTTTTTCAGATATTTTTGAGCAAATTTTGAAATAGGTTATATTACATAATATTATATATACATTGAAATATTTCTTACGAAATCCAATAATTTTCATTATAAGGAACCATTATTTGTAACGAAAATGTTCCAGAATACGGTGGTAAATGTCAAACTATTTATCAAATTTTATATATAATATATAAATGAAAACACGACAAAAACTGTGAATTAAAAATAAGAAATACAAAAAAATCCCAGCATATCTGATTATAATAATCATTAAATAATATTTTGTTAAATAAAAATGACCGAATCAACCTACCATTTTCCAATTTTGTAAAATACAAATTACCTTTCTATTGTAATTTGATATTTACCGTTTACCGTTAATTAAAAAATACAGTACACAATTTGAACACGAAAAAATTCCAAAGTAAAACTATTTTTTGATTAATTTTCCTAACAATATCTCCAACACCGAGCACAAAAAGAAAAAAAAATCGAACAACCAGCATTTTTGTCTGCCTAGTATATTCGACACAGATTATGTAATAAGTTAAGTGGATATGCATAAAATAACAGTTAACCGTTCATTATAATACATCTAACATAACGTAACATGAAATTTGGAACAATCCATTGACTGAGAGACGACGGGGCTATAGAAAAAAATTCGATTTAAACCGTGTAAATCGAGAGGAAGGTTTCTGAAAAATACCTAAGGCGTATTTAACATACAATAACCCTTTTTTTTATAGACTTCTCTTTCAGTGTGTTGTATTTCATATACCGTTTAGTTGTCTCTAATACAAGAATAAATATAAATACAACACACACAGTGTGTATAGTAAAAAAATTCACCGTATAATAGACTCGACGAGCAAAAAAATATAATAAATTATTTGTGTAGATCTTGTACTCATCTCAGTCAAGTTTTAGAAGCTGCGGAACGCCTACGCGGTAGCCAGTAAAAAAATTAATGATATAAACGAAAAAAATAAATAAATAAAAATCTGCTAATCTTTTACAGTAACGTTGGAATAGTTATATATATATAAAATTAATATAAAATATTTCTCAATTTTAAATTAGATAATACGAATACCTAATATAATATATAACATGTTATTTACTTATTACAAAGTAGTAGTATATAATAATTTTAATAAAATAATAGAAATTAATTCTTATATTCTTGATATTTGTCCTAAAATTAGTAGTTACGAATTTCTTTACTAAGATTACAAAAGATCAGAATTTTTCTGTGAAATATTACGACGAACATATAAAATCCCTTTTTCCAATAACTAATCTATAGTAAAAACATATGTCAACATGTTAAAGTGTGGCCACAGACCATAAACTGGCATAAACTCATTCAATATGCGAAAATGTTTTTAAATAAATAAAATAAACAACGAGTTTATATGTAACGGACAAACTATACCAAATACTTGGCCTCAGAGATCAATTTTATAGGTATTCTCAAAACAAAATATTTTTCTTTGTCATTTTTGTTCAGTGATATATGGTACTAAGTTTCCAATATCGATACATTACAAAATATAATACATAAAATCTAGATAATATTTTAATTTTTCGTTGAAATAATAAATTTAAATAAGTCATACTCATTGTCAGATAAAATATCAATATAGCTTATAAGTATAAATGTTCATTTAAAAAAAAAAACACTTACCTTTGAGCTGTGTACTGTCGATGGCAAACATATTAAGCGCTAATAAATGAAGAAAACGGTTACTGGTTAGTGGAACCGGAGACTGTTGTAGTAAAACACGGAATTCCCGGAGCATTTGTAAGGCAGCTTGTTGAAATGTTTCCATTCTGCAACAAAAAAACAATCGTATAAAAAATTAACATGACATCGAATTATTTGAAAAATCTTATTAAAGTAGTTAAAATTCTTTGATCTAAAATTTACAAACGAAAAGAATTTGAAAAAGCATTTAAGTTATTAGTACTGTAAAAATTATCGAAGATAATTAATTTCTTTAAAAAAATTTTATATGTATTTAATTTTTTTGAAAAATTCGTGCTTATATATAAGTCAATTTTTATCAACAACTTATAAAAAATTTATATTTATAATTACTTACGTAGATTCGAAATTAGTTGTATAATAAATAAAAACAAAACAACCAAACATGTCATTTTAAATTTTAATAATTTCTTCATTTTTAACATTATAGTATTTAATATAATATTTGTGTAATAACATTTATTAATTTTTGAAACACATGCAAATTTTAAAAAGTAATTAGACATTTTAAAAAAAGTATAGATATGCATAAACATTAAAACATTAATACAGAGTATTGAAAAATATTTCGCTATAATAATGTACAGTGTCGAAACGTTCGTCAAATATAATCCAGACAAAACGTTAGCCTAAAAGTTATTTTAATTTATTAATGGAGAATTTTACCAGCAACTATTTATTCATAATTGAAAAAATAACAGTCAGTTTTTGTTAGTTTATTATTCATTTATTGACTACCAACTAATATAATAATAATTAAAAAAAAAATCAAATAAAAAATGAATACAGAGCGTAGATCTAAATGATATAACAGAACAAAAATTCATTGTACTAATAAAATTCAATAAAAAATAAAATTAATTTTATACCGTACACGATAACATAAAATACATTAATTTTTTACACACAAGTACGTAATTCAGGAAACATGAATTTCCGTATAATTTTTTTTTTGTATTAATACAAGTTGTACTAACAGTATTTTATTAATGTAGACATAATTTTCTTAATAACACTTGATAAAAAAATAATAACGAACCAGTTCAGTACCAACATACTGACAAAAAACAAACAAAAAAAAATCAGGAAGATATCGTTTATCGATTAATCTCTGCGCAAAAAACCACAAAACAAAATAGAGAGTATATTTATTTGCGTGTTAAATGATAATAAAACGTTAATGAACCTGTTGATTTTAATTCGGATATTATTTTTTTAGTTTCCGCACGTGGACTTTTTGTACTTGCAAATTTTGTCGTATATTTTTATTTATTTCATACGCAATTAGTTTAAAAATTAGTGTACAATGTATAATCGCGCTATAAATAATATGCAATGGATGATTAATATATCTTTCTCTGTTTTTTTAATGTAAGTCTGTTACGCATGAGTACAACATGTAACATATTCTATAATAAATGTGGGAAAGTTGCTAGAATTATCGATATTGAACAGCATTTATCAATACGACAAATAATGTGAAATATATTATGAACAAATTTTTTAATAAATCCCTTGTTACCGATTTGATTTTGTAAATATATTTATATTTTTAAAAACAATATAACACCAAGTTGAATTAATATAACAAATCATCAGTTTCTGTCTAACAAATAAAATAGTTTCTAAAACTTCCACAGATTCTAAATTTTTCTTTTTAAATGTTTTTGCAATTTTTGTATTTTTTAATCTTTCAGAAGTCATTATATTAAAATAAAACGGCTTCAGGTTGTTGTACTATATTAATAATCAATCATATTTACCTAGTAACTTGTTTCTATGTTCTGTTTATTTACCTAAATATCATTCGTATTCCTGATGAAGATGTACGTTGAATTACATCGAAAAGTCGATTATTAATAAATATTAATACAAAACTACAACCTAAAGCCGTTTTATTTAATCTCTTATTTATTTATTCAGGATTAATTCTTACTTCCTTTTTTTCTTCAAATACTCCTTTGTTATTACAAACAAATAAAAAATAAAGGTATTTTTAATTATACAAATACAAATATGTTTCAAATAAGTATGATATTTATCCTTTAATTTATTATCGAAGCAGCAAATAATCTTTATATATAAAAACGAATGTATGTCTGTTTGTTGTCCTTTATGCATTACTACACGATTCATCCGATCGCCATGAAACTTTGGGAAGTTGTTCGGTACACTCCCGCAAAATCTTTCGAAAACTGAATTTTTGCGCGACTGGAAAGCTAGTATTTTATATTTTATTACAACGATATCAAATTAAAAAAAATTGAAAAAAAAATTATTTAAAAAATTGTAGACGCCAATTTTATTAGAAGAAATAAAATTCTATACATTGTCAAAGATACAAACTGTTGGTACGTAATGCATTAAGTGATGATATACAAAATATCTGTAAAATACAGTAATTTATTATGAATCATTTTCAAAGCATAAATAAGTTTTGTATTTGAAATGAAACATCTTATACTATACTGTTGTATATCGTCAAGTACCATTTTAATACTCTTTTAATTTTATTAAGGCTACCTAAAAATTAATACTTTTTCAATTATTAATAATTTTTAATTAATAAACTTGTTCATTATCCCGTATGCTCAGTAGAGTTGAAATATATTAAATCGGCATTTCAAAGAAAAAGTTATAAAAATATTTATGGTTATATGAATCGATGGTAAGTAAAAAGATTAAAGTTTATTTCTTTTTATTATATTTAAATAATGTTTCATTGTTTTCTTCAGACATGTTTATTGTTTGACCATTGATAATTCAATAATTATAATCGATTTTTAATTATAATGTACTCTAATATTGCATTCAGATTTGATTTTCTACGTAGCTCAACGAACCAAAAACAAAAATAAAAACGGAACAAGAATACAAAAAATAACTGATAAAATGCACTCTGTAGTAGTTTTATGCAAAATAGGTAACGGATCTGCGTTTAGTTTTAATTATAAAGCAGCAGTAGCAATCCGTAGCGCCAGTCGACTCGACTTGCGTTAGGTTTACGAGATAATCGCAGCAGGCAGGGATAAATTGCGCATTCATAACACGCGTACGAGAATGCGTTCATTTGTGTGCGTGCTTGTGTATCTATATCTCACATATACAATCCAGGAAATCATTGACCCGTTGGCTGTTGTGTTGTGTTGTATATATATATTAAAAAGCGCACATTCATTTGATTAGCAGCAGCAGTAACAATAGCAATATTTGCTTATGCACGATACTGTTTTGTTTATATAATTGTGTATTGGCAGACGGTTCACATAACTGTATTATACAATTTTAATTGGAGCAAACTACTCATTTTTGTGTAAATTCTAACAAATAAATAAAATTAAACTCTGACAGCTTACATTGATTATTACTTGACATTTAAGTCCGATTGTATAAAACATTGTTAACTTAATCAATAAGTTAACTAGGCAACTAGAATATCAACTGTCTTCAAATTGATTGGTCAGTTGGCAAGTTAAGAGAACTAATATTCACATTTTTTTTCTACAAATATTTTCAATGCCTATTTATATTTGAGTTATATATTTTAGTTTGAATATCCATTTTGTTAATCAAGAATTAAGTATTAAAATATTTCTGGTTTTTTTTTTTTAATAAAGTGATAATTCGGCACATATCAACACGTGAACATAAAAAAATTGAATCCTTGAGATGGTTATGTTAGTGTAATATCGAAATAGTCTTACGTATGTGTTGGTAGACCTTTTTACAGTAAACCTATACTTATAAGTCCTACTATCAAATCAACCATAAAACAGAATTCTATTGAAAAGAGAAAAGTTTTGTTTATAAACACGTTTGTGCATCCTTTTTTTAATCTGCATAACATATCAATCCATGTATTAAGTATATGCATTACGTATCTATATTTATGTTTGATCTGATATCCAAATTTACAACATTAATTTAATGTTTATAATAACAAACTTCTAATATTACAATTAAAAACAAATTCGGTGAACAATTGACATTCTGTCTATGTAATATTAGAATTCAATTTGTATATAAATAAATTAATAACAGGAAAATAATTAAAATTTGAAACAAAGTAAATAAAAATACTAAATATTATAATTTACATGACATAAAAGAACAATTAAGTTGTAATTTTAAGTAATACTGTTTAAAATTTTGAGACAAGAATGCGTAAACCGATTAAAATGCTTTAACCGTGGTTAAATTACGCACAACTACTACCGTAACAACAAAGTACTCGGAATAAATTTTATGAATGCGGAAAATATCATGAACCAGGAAAAAAAAATAGACAACATTATTTGCATATGAAATACTTAGTGGATTTTAACATAAAATTATATCAGACTATATAAATATATATTTCATAGAAAATAAAACAAAGAATTTAGTCAATTTTTTTAAAAATCTTTATAAAATCTATTATTCTATTTTAAATTAAGCCCTATTAACTGTGAAATATAGAGGAAAATTTTCGAATCTATTTGCAACTGTATGTGATGACGTTACTTAGAAATAGATGTTTGTAATTTTTTTCTGTTATTACAAAAGTTGGTTTTTTTTTATTGGTTGTTTTAGTTCTTGATGATCTAAATTGATTCAAAGCCCGTATTAATTAGACCAAACTTTGCCCCTTATTTAACAATACATAATCATATCTAATAGTTGTAATCAAATTCAAATACATATTTAAAAAAAAAGACTCACCCAATTTTTGTAATTAATTTCCCATGAACGTGCAAGTAACTGGTTATAAATCTTTTATTCACCTGTAATAAATAAATGATACAAAATAAATAAAAACTATAAATATTTTTTTTAAATATACATACTTCAACGCTACTAAGAGCATGAAGATCTTCTTCTTCGGAATCAAAAACAGTTTCTTGTGTTGCAGAAGTGGTGCGATGAAGACGTCTTCCACCATCCGGATGGATCCAAATTTCTCTTCTTAAAGAACCAGAAACATTTTGCGTTGATTCTTTCTCTTTCATTTGTAATTTTGCTTTTTCTTCACGTCTCTTTCGCTCACTTTGTTCATACTATACATACATTCAAATTCCACAAATAATAAGTTACTTAGTTTTAAAAATAATTGTTTTGTTAAGTATTTATTAAGGTAATTTTTGTAATATTTTAACAAAACATAAATGAATAAATAACACATTAATTATTATTATAAATAGAGACCGGATTTCTAGGTTTTATGCTTTTTTTATAATATTAAAAGCAGTAACAATTAGTCTTGAAATGTATACACGTATTAGTAAAAATTGTATCATTTGACGTACAGTTTATTATGCTTTTTTTTTACTTTTTTTGCGTTTTTTTCTTAGTTTTATGCTTATTCACAGCTTTTTTCAATTGTATTTGATATTTTTAAATAGAATTTATTAAAAAAAAATTATGACGTAATATTTAATGACGCTTGCGCATATATATATTTGTTCTTTGGGGTAACTCAAACAACCAGAACTAATAAATAATTTAATCTTTATTAAAGTTCATTATAATTTTGTAAGCGAAAAAATTAAATCCCTTGAGAAGCAAGAATTGTCCTTGGGTGAATCAGTTAAAATGATAAATAACTTTAAAGTGGTAAAATTAAAAATAAATGAAGTATTTTCTAAGAATGAGAGGTTCAAAAATTACTAAAATTATCAAATATTTTAAACGGTAACATTGTTGGATCCGACTATTATACCTAAATTCAAATACGCATCCATAACAGATGTAGATGTCGAGAGAAGTTTCTCTACGTATAAGAGTATTTTAAGCGAAAGAAGGCAACATTTTAAAATGGAGAATTTGAAACAACATTTAGTGATTAAAAGTTTTCTAGATTCTGTGCTCCTAAATATTTTAATTAGAGTTTTAAATATGACTATGTTTAGATCTACATTATTTTGTACTTTATATAATATAACAGTACAACTAAATATAATAAAACATATATCTGTTTAATATAAATAAATATCTTTATTTTGCGAAATTATTTTGTGCTTTTTTTTTATTTTTTTGCTAAATTTTATGCTTTAAAGCGCTTTTTTTTGTTATTTTTCGTGCTTATAAATCCGGTCTCTAATTATAAACATAATAAACATAAACTTATACAATACGCTTATTTCAATTTACAAATAATGTATTATCCCAAATTAGAAATCATAAGAATTCAATAATTCGAAAATTGTTTTAAAAAAACGACAAAAAAATAGTACAAAAATTCACAAAAAAAATAAAGTAAAAACAAAATATTAAAATTACTAACCATAAGAAAGTGAAACACTTAATAGTAATACAAATATAGAAAAAGTTGTGCAAATAGTGTACGAAATGAGTGCAAAAATATAAATACATATAATATAAAAAAAAAAACAAATTGTGATAGCTGTGATAGAATATAAATTTTTGAATTATACGTACACATATCTGATGAAGATACTGGCAGCATAAAATTAAAACAAATTGAATTTTATTTGACGTGAATACAACAATAAAACAATCATAATGAATTAATGAGTCTTACCTTTTTTCGATTTTCGTCAAAAAGTGATATCAAACTTTCCTTTGCTGACTGTACAGGATTTGATGACATCAAACTTCTCATGTAATAATAAACAGCATCAAGTTTCCGCCGCTATATCGTTATAATAAAAACAATTAAAACTTTTAAATTTGATTTATTTTTATACTTACTGCATATACTGCTAATAAGGCTAATTGATTGTACGGGCGACCGTTTTTCGGATTAATTTCATGGGCCTTAATGTACCATCTGCAAAAGAACAATTTTATTTAATTGGTAGTAGATATTTTAATGCCAACTGAAAAATCTAGGAAAAAAAAATAATTTAGTTTTAAACTGAAACATGTAAAATAAACGAAAATAAATTTATGACTTATTTATAAATAAGATTTGTCGATTTCAAGCGCATAACATTGTTCAGCCCTAAAAAGGTTAATAATTCAAATAAATTTAATTAAAACTATAATATATTTCATATAAAATAACTTCAAATTGATATAAAATTAAAGATCTGCATGGATAAAAAGAATTCCGATATTATAAAAATAAAACGAATATATAGAGAGAGTTAAACAATTCAGTTCTAATTATTGTACTTACTGCCTGCATTTTCCATAATTTGACGTCTCATTAACTTGTTCCTTATACCTGGCCAAATCACCTAAGAATAAAAATATTTTTTGAGCCGAAACTAAGGCGAGTCCAACAAATCTTAAACCCTTTGACGGTGGTATATTTTTTATTCCTAAATGATTATCTAATTTAAATTTGTAAACATCTTCAAGTATTTCCAGTAATCGTTCATAATATTTCGTTCCTTCATCAATCAACGAAAGTATCACACTTTTATACTGATTTTTATTTTCCGGATCCGAAACAATTGACTTCCGCATTAATTCGATTATATTATAGTACAATATTTTCCAGTAATAATTTTCGATATTTTCCGTTTGACAAAATTTGATGTCTTTTACCAGCAGATATTCTAAGCTTTCTCGGAAAAATTTACGTAAAATTGCAACGCCTGTATTCCAGTTTGCCATTAATGCACCCGATCGGATCAAATGTTGCATTTCAAAATCAGCTCGTTTAACATCCATTAAATGATGCGGATAATGGCATGCTCGAAAATTGTCTGTATACGGATCGTACCACGATGGTCCAGTATTGCCAAATTGATCCGTGCACATTACCGAAGCCGGTATTTCGAAATTAAATTCGGGCTGTGCTGGTTCTAAATTTCCTAGTCGGGAATTTGTACTAGTTACAATAATAGGTTTATTCGGATTATTTGGATCAAAAAGGGTTCGTTGTTGGGCAGGTTGATTGGATTTTATCCTTGGCGGTGCTCGATTTACTTCTGGTAAAATTGGCGGTTTCGAACGATCTACCGGCGGATTTTGTGGTAAAATAATAATTCCTGGAGCCGGACTCTTCGATTTATCGATATTAACCAATTTCTTCTCGGGATTTGGCATTGAACTGGGAGCTGGATCAAGTTTCTTCTCCGAACTACAACGTAAACGAATTTCTTCCCGCCAATTTTCAATTTCATTGTGTGAATCACGTCTGGCTCGATCTCTATCTAAACTTGAATGACGACTATCGTTATTTGATCGTCTATCATGTCGTCTTTCATTGCTTCTATCGCGGAAACTATTCTTACGACGTCTGTTATTTCTTGATTCGGGAATTTTAAAACCGTCACTATCTAATTTTTCTCTACTTTGATGTAATTCTTTTGACGGTGTTTTATTATTTCTTTTATTATTTTGTTTATTATGATTATTATCCATTTCGTGATTCATATTTCTGTTCTGGTTATTTTGATTATCATTGCTTCTGTCTCTTTTACTATGGCGACTTGAACTCCTGACAAAAATCAATTTTTATTTAAAATATAGCCAACTTATAAATCAAAATAATAAAAAATTAATTGCAATGACATATTTTATTCGAATATGTACAATAACATAATAACATAAAAATAAATGTCAATTATCAAACAAAACAAATTCGTAATAAAACTACTTAATATAAAATCATCAATTTACATAATATCAAAAACGAGATAAAAATTATTTACAAAATTTAAACTATTTAAGCAGTCATTATCAAAAAGATAACTAGTTTTAGCTGATTTTCTTTTAACTTTGCATTCAATTTATAAACTAACCTGTTGCGATTTCCTTTGCCTCCTCTAAAAAATAAAATTTTTGTATTAAAGCATGTAAATTAATGTATATTTTAGGTGAATACCTTTTAGGTTTTCGCGATTTATGAGTGGTTTGCTGTAGAGGCATAGGCTCATTTAAACTAACAACTGAGGAACACCTTGTCATACAATCGCTAAGTGCTTCGGCTTCTAATTTTTCATTTAATTCCACTTCTTCACTCCAATCCTATAAAATAAACATAACTTTAAAATTATATTCTTCACTAAACTACAAGTTTAGCATGTACCAAAATGTCATCCGGTTCATCTTTATCCAATGATAGTGAACTTTTTCTAGGCGAAAGAAGAGCATTATTTTTCTGCGGTGATAGCGGTGGCGTTCTATCCAATTTCTGATACTCATTGTTATCAATATAATTAATATTTTCGACACTTTTATTTTTTTGAGCAAATGGAGGTGGTGTACACGGCCTGGAATTAGCAGGACTTAGCAATAGTGCACGATCCGGTGTAAGAGATCTCAAGATTTGACTGCCATAGATGCTGCTATCGGTGGAATCTTGTCGAAGACGTCCACGTCCTCTTCCGCGACCGCGTGTGTTTGGAATTGTGTACGACCAAACTGCTGGTGGTTGCTGTTGTGATTGTTCTGGTTGATGTTGATGTTGTTGCTGGTGATGATGTTGTTGTTGCTGGTGATGATGTTGTTGTTGCTGGTGATGATGTTGTTGTTGTTGTTGTTGATGTAGCTGCAGCTGTTGTTGCTGCTGCTGCTGCTGCGACAGTGTTACATTGTTCATATACGAAGGTATTGGATAATTAGATCGAGTGTCAGTCTGCGCTTGATTTGGATGGTGGTAGCTTAAGTTAGTCATACTTTGCGGATGATGCCAATGCGAATTATCTGGGCCTTTTTTAAACGTGACAGTAGTACCATCCCACGCCGTTGCATCATCTACAGTACCTGGATAACTACTAGGATCTATATTATTATCCGCGAAATATTTTCGACGAAAGCGCGGCGGAAGTGATTCTAAGTTTTGTAAGGACTTATGTTGTTTACCACTTTCTAAGCATATTGTACTGTGTCTGCGACCTGATGGCGGTTTTGATTGCACTTTTTCAGCTTGATAATTATGATTGATTTGATTATTACCGGCTGGTTCAACACTACGCGTGTCTCGGACAACACGATTCATGTTTACTGGAGGCACTAATGCTCTTGGTTCGGATGCTTGACGAGTGTCTCGATCTCGATTGTTGCCATAACGTCTTTCTGCAACTGGAGATAAATGACGATCGGAATCAGGGCCATGATCTAAATGATCAATCCTATTACGACTGTTAGAAAAACGTTTTGATTTCGAATACGATGTGTTCTGTCTTTCGATACTACCATTATGATGCGACATATTACCATTACGTAAATCTGTTTTTCTACTGTTGTTTCTGTAATCTGTTTCGTGGCTACTAGCTTTATTTAAATTTGATGTGGATCTAGATTTTTCATTACTTGAAATACTATGACTGTCCCCCCGTTCAGCCATTGCTTGAGCTAATGGTTTTGGAACGTATATTGGTTGTTCTGGTTTCTTACTTCTCTTTTTTGCATCTAGTCCAATGTCCGTTTGATTTACGGTATTAACATTTTCCGAATTATTATTTCTAAATGGTGCATTTTCATTCCTTTTTCTATTCAATTTTGAACCTAGAGCAGCATATTCAATTTGAGCTTGATTTGCATCAACATTATATTCATTATCTTCAGCTTCTTGTACACTCTTTCGCAATGGGCCACTACCAGGTCTATAAATTTGTTGCTGAGGTTTCCAACGACGCATAGTTTTATTTTTGAAGGTTATGCAATCTAAACAAAATTTAAAATAACAAAAATTAGTTTATATATAGAGTTATTATATTTATCAAATATAATCATCTAAAATTTAAGAATATTTTAATAATGTATAAAATAAATTATGAACGAATTTAACAAAAAAAAAATATCTCAAATTACCTTCTTATTATACTTATATAAATAGTAACATACTCAATAGAAAAATATATATAACCAAAAGATAATAAATATTGCACAATATTTTATGCTAAAATGTAATAAATATGTTTATAAATGAATATAAAAATAATACTAGAAGTAAGGTTAGAATAACTTTTTAAAAACAAATGTCCATGTGATATAAATATAATTTAAATACAAAGCTTACATAATAATAATACACTGTATTTTTTAATTAAAAATAAGTTTTATAAACACACCTCTATAATCTTCAACTTCGTTTTTACTTTCTTTGTCGTTATATGCCATATTATGGCATTGGCAGTAGTGAAGAAATACGATGAAATTTGATTCATGAGAAAATGTGTATATTTCTAATTTTTTAAAATATTGTTCAAAAAATTTGTCGTTATAAAACTAAGTGTCAAATAAATGAATAATCAAAAAATTGTTTCATATTTAAAGTAGCAATCTGACAAAATTGTCATTTCATATTTTCCAGAATGGGCAAATAAGCGCGAAATTTAAACCATGAAATATTAATTCTAAATTCTCAGTGTTAGGAAACATAAAAAATATGAAAATTTCATATAATTGAATCACAATATTACAAAAATGCAAACAAGTGATAATATTAAATCAGTCCGAACATTGTCTGTTATTATTTTATAAAAATGATGAACTTTTATTAAATTTTATAAATTTTTTCTTAATAGAAAAACAAATAATGAAATTTTATATGCCAAATACACAGATGATAAACAATCAATTGCTGTAGGACATTTAAATGGTACAGTAGCATTATATAATACTAAAAATCTTGATTTGGAAATAGAATTACAAGACAATGATACAAAGAAAATTGAAAATTGTTGTACAGGAATAACTTATCGTAGAGGAGTCGCTAAAAATACTGTAACTTGTTCATGTAAATTTGAAACTGCCACTAATTAACAAATTTAAAAATTAGATTTATGATAACATTTGTAAAACTTATTTAAAGATGAATGTTATTTCCATAATAAAGTATAATTTATGTACTTTATTAATTTCTAAATGCAGATACAGGCGGACTTATAAAGCAATGGCATTATTCATCAGGAACTTGTGTTTTTACTATACGTGAAGATACCGTAAGGCAAATTACTGGTGTTACTTATCATCCTAAATTAGCAAAAATTTTTGCATATGGAGATGATGGAAAAATAATTGTTTATGATGAGCATACCAAAAAATTAGAAGCAAGTTTTCAACCTAGGTAAAACTATAGTAAATTATAAAAATAGTTAATTTATTCCACACAAATTTCATTCTTTAATAAGAAAAAAATCGATTACATAACCGTAAAGTAAACTTTAGCCCAAATTTTTAGTGACAAACTACAATTAGATGGTCACGTAACTAAAATTCAATGTTTAACTTTTAATCCACATAATCCTAACGAATTTTTGACTGGTGGCTGGGATTACACATTACATTATTGGGATTTACGAGTAGAATCAGCTGTTCGATTTATCTCTGACATTTTTCTTGGCGGAGAAGGTATTACTATAAATAAAACTGGTACAGAGGTATAAAAGATTTATATATTTAACCTTAGAATATATTACAAGTATTAATATTTTATTTTCATAGTTTGTAACTTGCGAATACAAAAAGGAAAATCCAATGAAACATTGGGATTATCGAAGCGGAGAACTTATTCAAACAATAAAGCCCGATGCTCAAGAGTGTCGAGTTAACTATTATATTATTTATTTTTTTAAAATTTATTTTATAAATTTAATTATTTATATTTTAGTTATATGTTGGAAAATATATCGCACCGTCTATAATAGCAGCAGGTGGAGCTGATGAAAATATATTCAGACTTGTTAGTTTGCAATCGTACAATGTAAGTTACAATTATTACGAGTTTAAAATACATATTAATAAATTCACCATTTTGTAGACTGTAGCAAGTATCAGACATCTTCCGTACGGTATAACTCATCTAGATTATATAAGATTAAAGCAAGAGAGACGTGGTATTAATATTTCTGAAATGCCTAATCTCATATTATCCGCTGGAAAAAATATTTATGAAGTAAAATTTTAATAAAAACCTATTTATTTTGTTTCTTTTTTTTTGCATTAAAAAAATTCATAAACATACTTTCTAATTTTGTATCCGCAATTTTGAAAATTCAAAATGATCATTTTGATTTTATGATTGTTTCATTACTTTATATACATTTAAAACTGTAGCTATGGTAATTTAAATTTTAAAATATTTAAAAAAACAGTAAATGACAACCAAAATAATAGTACATAATTTGTACAAAACTGTCATTTAAAATATTATAATGTTAATATAAACGAAAAATATAATTTCATACTACATTACAAAATTCTTAGTGAAATATTATACAGTAATTTATAAACTAAAAAAATAATAATGAAAATAAAATTTTAATTATGCCTCCTAAAAAAGCACCTCCAAAAGCGCATGTAAAAAAACCTACGAAAGCTGCTTCATCAAAAACGAAAGTAAAAAAAGTAATACCGATTAAAAAAAGCGATGATATTGAAAATCTTAAATCAATGTAATAAAATAAATTTTAGTAGTGTTATTTTCTGAAATAGGTAAATTAATCATTTTTATTTTAGAGTAACAAAAAGTGTTGCAAAATGTGTTCGATATACCGATGATCGAAGATTAATTGCCGCTGGTTTCGACAATGGTAACATTATTTTACATGAAATTAATTCACTTAATCCTGAAATTATATTAGCTGATGATGAAACAAAATTACAAAACAATGCTGTTACATCTATTACATATCGTAATGATCGTATCAGAAATACTTTAACTTGCTCTTGTAATAATTTGTAATGATTAAATATTTTATTTTTGTAACCAACTGTAATTTAAAATAGATTACAATGGTTTAATCAAGAAATGGAATTATATGAATGGTAAGTGTGAGTATACAATACATGAAGCAAATAGACATCTTTGTGGAGTTGTATATCATCCAAAATTTCCGAAACTTTTATCGTATGGAGAGGATGGAAGAATATTTTTGTACGACGAACAAACCAAACTGCATGAGATGACTTTTTCAGCAAGGTAGAAATAATAACATCTAAGTTAAATTTAGTGGATTTATTATTATTTTTTTTATATTTTAGTGAAAAGACAATGTTACCAGGATATACAAAGTTAACATGTGTAGTTTTTAATCCTCAACAACCTAAAGAATTTGTAACTGGTGGTTGGGATTTCACGGTAAATTTCTGGGATATGAGGGTAAAGAGTCCAGTTAGACATATATCTAATGTATACCTTGGTGGAGATGGTATTGCAATGAACGAAAATGGTACAGAGGTATAAATTTAAAAAAAACTATGTTTTTTATATATTTGTATACAAGTATATTTTATTAAGAATGAATATCAATATGAACATAGCAATTAATAAAATATATTTTTATAAAAATTTAATTAATTTTAGTGATCATAAATTGTTTACGTCAAATAAAAAGTTTGAGTTTTTGCTTGCTCACATGTTATGATAATATATAAATTTTCTATGGTCATTATGATTATTAATTCATAAAAATATACTCGTAGTTAAATGAAATAATTTTACTAAATAATGTGATAATAAATATATTATTGTTACACATTAGTATACAATCGTATCAATCGTACACATGTAAAAATCGTATCAGTAGAAGTATGTTTTTTAAATTATAATAAAATTTCTATATACCTACATAGTTTGTTACCTGTGAAATGAAGCAAGTAAATCCAATAAAACTTTGGAATTATGCAACTGGTAAACTGATTCGTATTATACAAGCACCTGAAAAAGAAAAATCTGTAATAAAAGCAGTTTCTATTGCATCATCTTCATCAAAAAAAGCTAAAATTCCATCAAAACGTATTAAGAAAACTCCATCAAAAAAGAGTATTAAATCAAAAACAAATTATCAAGAACCAGAACAAGATCCAAATGTTAGCAGGGTTTGTACTGATTTTCTAATTAAAATGTTAGTAAGTGGAATCAAAATAATATTTGGAATTTAAAACCGATTGTTTAATGATATACAAATAAGATTTATTATATGTCTATATATATATATATATATATATATATATATATATATATATATATATATATATATATGCACCATATCAATTAAATTGTATTTCTTTTGCTTAGATGTTCTGCGGAAAATATATCGCAAATAATTTGGTAGCAACAGGTGGTTGTGATTCAAATGTATTCAAAGTTGTTAATTTAAATACATGCGAAGTAAATCGTATTTTTATTAGTTTGAAATAGAAATAGAATATTTTTTTATTTTATAGACAATGAGCTTCATAGAAAATCTGCCATCTGGAATTACTCATATGGATGTAACACCACATTACAATTTGTTAACAAATCTACCAAATATTGTCTTAGCAGGAGGAAATAATATTTATAAAGTAGAATTTCATGGCGGACATAATAGTGCAGGATCTGTTTCTTTATAATTATTATACAATGTAACAATAATATTAAAATAATTTTGATTGTAATGTAAACTATTAAAATTTTTTTTCAATATTTTATTGTGTTTCTTATATGAATGAAAGTAGTTGAAAAAATTATCATAGAAAATAAAAATTTAAATGTCAAATAACCACGAAATCAAACAAAATATAATCTATTTGTCATTTTCTAATTTTTCACACAATTCATATCAAATACATATAAAAATACAAAATTTTTCGTGTAACAAAATTTGAAAAAATATGCAAACTTAAAAATTGTAAAAAATGCGTCGTTTACAAGTCAGTAAAAATATTAGAAATGTACGACATATGTATGTTACGTTACCAGTATTAAAATTTCAATTTGCTTTGATTCATAATTTATTTTCCACAGAAATACGGGTGATAATGAAATATGTCTTGCCAAATATACTGATGATAAAGAAACATTTGCGGCAGGATTTAAAAATGGTAATATTTGTTTATATAATTTAACAGAATTTGCACCTTCTATTACTTTAGCTGATGAACAAACGAAAGATCAACCTGTTACTGGAATATCATTTCGCAAAGGCTGTAAAAAATGCACCATAACTTGTTCATGTATGTAAAATTATATTATTGTAAACTTCTTATTGATTTGTAATTCATAACATAGATGAAAATGGTAAAAATGGAATTATTAAAGAATGGAATTACTTAACTGGAAAATGTAATTGGACATCAGAAGAAGAAAGAAGATACGCATGTGGATTAGTTTATCTTCCACAGTATCCCAAATTCTTATCATATGGCTCCGACGGAAAAATATTTATGTACGATGAACATACAAGACAATGTGAACACATTTATGAAATATGGTAAGTTAAATATATTGCACCAACAATATTTTAGTGTAATAATATAAATTTACAGCAAGAAGCCGAAGAAACCACAGAAAATAACTTGTGTAGCATTTAATCCACAACGACCTAATTTGTTTTTATCGGGTGGAGAGGATAAAAAAATAAATTATTGGGATTTAAGAGAAGGTAACGTAGTTAGGCAAATTTCTAATGTACCCATTGGTAAAAAAGGTATTGCAATTAATGCTGCTGGCACAGAGGTACAATTTAATACATTTGATTATCAACAATAATCTAATCTAATATAATTTCTAGTTTGTAACTTGCGAACTCAAAAATTCAAAGCAGATTAGGCATTGGGAATATTCAAGTGCAAAATTAGTTCAATCGCTAAGTCCAGAAGATGGAGCAGATGGACAGGTAAATACTTATTTATTTAAATAAGACTAATTTTCTATTCATAAAATATGTTTTTATTTTTTCAGTTAAGATGCGGAAAATATCTCATTTATAATATGCTAGCAACAGGTGCTTTAACCAGAAATACATTCAGAATTATTGATTTAATCGAAGGCATAGTAAGTTACAAGTTCCAATATTTTATTTATTCATATTTGCTATATTAAATGATCAATGAACAAAATTACCTTTTACTAAAGATAGTTTCTAGCATAATAAAAATAATTTTTAAAATTTCAGATTTTTTATACTTTAACTAAATGTTAGAAACTATCTCATGATGATGATGATTTATTTTTAAGTGTTTATCAATGTACGGATAAATAAATTATATATGATAGAGAGAAATAATTTATTTAATTATATTACACCATGAGAACAATTATTATTTATTTATTCGTGGATTAATAAATGGATCGTAACCTTTTAAACAACAAAATAAATTTAAACTATTTATCACATCATCACAAATAATTAGAAGAAAGAAAAAAAAAACAATCTAAATATTTACAGACTGTGAGCAGTGTAAAACAACTTCCGTCGGTTATTAAAACTATTGATATCTTACATCATAAAAAACCAATAAAAGATGGAGATAGAATGTTAGATGTACCAAATATTTTATTGGCTTGTAGTAATGACATATATGAATTTCGATTTAGATAGTTATTTGAAACTTACCTGTTAGTAGACCAATAATCACACATGAAATATGTAATAAATAAAAATAAAACAATTTTATGAATAAATAACAATCTCTTTTTAATCATAAATTATCTTGTAGTCTATCTATAAAACTGTATCATTACATAATAAACAAATTATAAATAATAAAACAAAAGACAATCTTCACTTATTTTGCGAATGAGATTTTTTGAACAGTCAACACCTTGTATTCCTGCTGCTGTTTAAAATCTCTTTATTTTTTTTTATTTTGTTTATTTTAATCACTTCTTCACATGCATACAAGACTAGATTTCTTGACAGCCATTACAAAATTTGCATAACATTATTAATTAATTATTTTTTGTTTCGTTTTTGTTAAAACTATCGACAGAAATAATAATGAAAATATATAAAAAAAAATACTAATTTACATAGTGTTGTAGACAGGATTATTATTCCTGGGCTTAATATTAAGACATGCGTGGGTGTCTCGTTTATTGTGCTTCTGTTTCTTGTTGGCCGCTTTAACTACGGTTGCCATGACGACACTAGGAATGGGCCCGCCCCCCGAAACGGAAGATCGTTTTGATTCGGCATCATGTTGAAATATTCCTGATGTGGAAATCAACATTGGGGCTGGTAATTTTTCTGACGTATCATCTGGCAATACTTCGATACAAGAATATCGCATATTTTTATGATTATGATTATTAGAAAATAGTTTGTTGTCAAATACACATTTAGATTTAGTCATTTGAGCTTGAGGAGGAGAAGGAATAACAGAGCAAATTTTGTTATTGCCCATTTTATTACTACCAACTACTTCATATTTTCCAACCAACTCTTTCACCGAAATATCTTCAGCGGACTCCCGATTATTTTCTTCAGTTGTTATTGTATTAAATCTAGTATCACCAAACATATTATTTATAGGGGATGAGGGTAAACTATTGCCTCTTGATTTTAATCGTACATGATCGCCGCTATCTGGACTGATACTATCGGGATATTCTGGTTTTGTGCAATTTTTCGCTTCGAATTCTTTTTTAAGATTTTTTACGATGCCCGACGTACAACTACTATCGTTATCACCATTCCGCTTCGATGTAAGTTCATTTTCTTTATGTAAATTTTCTAGATAATTTTTATGTTTTTTGACAACTGAACACTGAGCTGTATATATGACACTGGAACTAGGTAATGCATCAAACGTACTCTTACTAGTTCTATTTTCAACATTGGAAACGTTCGACGCGGAGCAGGACGAAAGAGGAACACATTCACTAGACATGAGATTTATTGAGGAGCTCTCCGGTGCGCTAACTGATAATCTAGCTCCACCAGTAAGATGCGGATTCGTATATATATTACTATCACATACAATGTCTATTTCTTTTGATATGGCGTTGGATGAATGAAATGGCTTTTCAACAACTGTATTTGTTATTCTTTGGTTCTCCTTCTTCGTTTCACTCAATTCCGGTGAGCTTCGATAATGCAATATTCCAGTATTGTACGCCTCAATGGGACCTTCGTTTTCCGATAGAACTGATACAGAATAATCCGATGTTAGTGTTTCAATCGATGGACTCTTCTGTGGCTTTACTTCTTCTGTATTGTCTGAAAAATCTACGTTTTTTCCTTCATGAGCAGTTCGTTTTTCTAATTTTTGTTTAGTTCGCTTAACCGTACCAGGATACCAAGGTATTTCATCACGATCATATGGGAACATGCCGCTGGAAGTTGTTTCGATTAAATCCGTTACCTTTTCGTCTTTTTCGTTGACAACATTCGGTGTATGACCGGGCCTCATATCGTAGGAGCCCCAGGAACTGTTTCTCGAAGGTAGAGTACGTGTATCGCCGGAACCCCACGAACTGTGCCGTGATGGTGCGTCTCTTGTTTCTCCAGGATAACCGAGAACAACAGCACTATCGTATGAGCTCCACGAACTCTGGCGTGAGGGACATTCTCTGATAAGTTCTTCGTTTGTTAGATCCGTATTGACAACGACACATGTTGTTGCCGGTGGTGGGACGATAGTAGTTGGAACTATGATACTATTGCGTTGTTGTTTACGTTCTTCCCGATCGAAAACTTTGTCGAGTTGGTTAGAAAATGGATCACCATCTTTGCGCGTCGTAGGCACAATTTTCGTATTAGTATTATTACCGAGTACGCCTAACACAGTTTTGCTACAGAACACTTCCGGTGCAGTTTTTTTATTCACACTGTCCTTATTACACGTAACACTTAATAGTTTTGAGTCTTTAACGATATTTTTGTCTACTATTATATTGTTCATTAATGGCGTGGACTGTTTTAAAACGGTTGAGGAAGTCCACACCACGTTGTCCTTAGAACTCGAAAGTTTAGAAGAGAAATCACAGTTGTCAGAGGATGGAGTATCGGTACTGTATGTTACAACACTAGTAGGTTTCGTTTCTCCTGGATCCCAAATTTCTTTTTTCACTAACTTTGCTGTCAACATTGGCGGTAACATTTTATCATCAACGGGTTCTTCCTCAATTTGATTAGCTGCATTATCAATTATTTCCGTGTTGGCGTCTGTTATTACATCAGGTAGATTAGTTTTTGATTTACCACTTTCGAACTGATTAGTTAAATTTAAAACAAAATTTTTCTTGTCTTTTGCTTGTTTCTTTAATTGAGATCCTGTGCTTTGTGATTCAAGTTCGTTAATTCTATGTTTCACCAATGGTTTTATACTTTCACTGCGCTTTTTACAAATATGAACAATTTGATTGGGAGAAACACTATACGACTGTCCGTTATTTAACGGCATGAGAACATGACGAGCATTTTCCGATGGACAGGACACCGATTTCCTTCGAACTTCGGGCGATGCATTAGTTGACAACGAATCTTGGGAACTATGTTCTTTACTTAAATTTTCTAGCGATAGGAATACAGGTGCAGTTGCTCGTTCTAACAGAAGATTATTCTCAGCCTGAACATCAGGCGACCATGATTTTGGCCTAGCACCAAATTGTCGTAGATCATGACCAGATAATGTATTCTGCAATATTTGACTTCGTTCTTGTGATTGTGTTACTGAATTTTTCTTTTCATTCTTCTCACTTTTATTGACTAGTTCGGGTGACTTTAAATTCGTCTCCGATTTTGATCTTTGTAATTTCTCCTTGTTTTTCATGGCATCTAATATACCCTGATAAGTTTCTAATTGTGCAATAAAGCTTGTATTTGGTTTGATGCAACTGCGCTTTTCTTTTACGTGAGCTAATGCCTTTTGAAAGTCCCAGTTGTAAGCTTTCATTGCGTAGGCTATAACAACGGACGCTGATCTACTTACGCCCATTTTACAATGGACTAGTACTTTAGAACCTTCCTTTCTCGCTTTTGTAATGTACTTAAATGTATTGTCCCAATATTTCAATAAATCAGTTTTCTCATCGTCATATACTCGAATATTCAAATAGTCAAACATCCCAGGGAAAAAATTGTCGATTTCTCTTGTCACGTTCAGAATATGTCCCACTCTGAAAAGCCATAAATATCAAATATTATCATATTTTCAAGGAAGCAAAAAAAATAAATAAAAACCACAAATCATATTTATAAAATATTTACCCATTTTTTTGTAATTCTTCAAAATTTGATGCATTCCATTCGGAACCCAAATAAACATGCTCAAATATTTCGGTAGGAGCGTCCATTTGGCCCAAAATAGTTAACATTTCTTGGTCGATAAATGACTTGAATTCACCCAAATCCATGTCTAAATCTTCTTCTAATCGATTACGTATGTATTTACTTGTAACTTCATCTAAATCAACAGACATCATAATTTCTTTCAGTGTTGATCGTATTACTTGTTCAGTCTCGTCTCTTTCCCTGGGTCTGTAAAAATAAAATCATCTTTAAAGTTTTCGTGATTAAATAAATAAAAAAAAAAACCTATACTTATATAAAAAAGCTATTACGCATGAATGAATATATAAAAACAAAATTTCTTTTGGAAAAAAAAAATAAGTATACTAAATATAAATAAGTATACTAAATATAAATAAGTATAACTAAAAATCTTACTTTGTGCGCACTGAATCGGGTGATGGAGGTCGCTTTGATTCCAAATTATCCATTGCATGCCACTCATTGAGACAGGAGCGATCGGATTCAATATGCTGTTCATAGTAATTTACCCAATCGTGGGTTGGACCACCTTGAAAATAATTCTGCTCTCGTGCTTTTGAACTTACTTTATGGAGCGTCTGTAAAGCGGACCTGCAATACAAATGATTTATTTCAATATTAGTGAATGACATACAACAGATCATTATGTTCTATCATCATCTTAACAAAGAACGATTTGCCTCTTAAGTATTGTATATTTATTCAGCATTACCAATTATTCTTTTTACAAGCTCAAGGTTGACAAGTTGACTTTTACAATTTTCAAATGCCATAGTTTAAGTGTTGTCATTTTTAAAGATTTTTTTTTTTATATTTTCAATTATTTTCTATTTTTTGCATTTATGCAACTAAACCTTCCTACGGTATTATTCTCGTCAACTAAATAACAAGGTTTTGTTTTGGGATTTACTGTGTTTATATTTAGAAGTCTGTTTCATTAAAATCAAAATGGGTACAATTATTCACGTGCCTTAAAATATAAATTTCCTTTCCACATAAAAGAACAGTTTATAATGTTAAGTGTTAAGTCATTATAAGAATAAGGAAAAAAAAAGGAAAAATACGTTTTACTGTTGAAACTGAACAAATACTGACCAAATAAATCTCATGGGTCTCCTTGGAAATTCCAAACGAAACCATTTACGAATGTACCCGATTCTGACTAATCGACAGCTTAAGAATATATGGATATGTTCGATCATATATGTTTACCTTTGAGACTCCCACATGGAAGAGCAAATATCACAACTGATTCTTCTATGTACGACCATTATCACTGTCGATTCAACTTTTGCTGATAATTTGACAAATCCCATCAAATATTTTGCAAAAAAAATCTAATCGTATAGCATGTGAAAAAGTTTAGTTTCCCCCGACGAAAAAATATCACCACTTAAGTTAAGAAAGACACTGATTTGGTGTATTAACAAATGACAATTGATTGAAACAATTGATAGTAAAACACTAAAATAGCACTTTGCGGCACAAAATGCAGTGTCATTTATGACTTAATATAGAATAAGTGTGCTGCAGTAAACAGAAATTAAATAAATTTCGGACGCGTTCAATTTAACTACTGATACACAACTACACTTACGAACGATCAGTTAATTTCACTTTCGTTTACGACACCGTAATGATAACGCTATCGGTATACCTAAAACTTTAGCCATATGTGCCCCACTACTGGCTAAATACGCGATTGGTTACGTACGTATACAGAAAACGACTGAACGGAATTCACATAAGTCGGCGAATTAAGGCGACGACAATGTGGGCTGCCCGTGGCATGGTGCGGGGCTAGCATTGAGGTAAAGTTGCTGCGCTAGATACGGCCTTATTTAGTAATGGCCTAGGTGCAGCGGGGAAACCAACAACTTTTAACAACCAGTCGGACTCAGCTGAATTAATGCAAGAAATTCTCCTCAATGGTTTCCTTCGAAGACGACGACAACATAGTACCTCGATCAATGATATACTGAGTGTCTTGGCCATTTGGACCATTGTCTCGACGTTTCCGAGTGAGTTATACATTGATCAAGGTAGGTACGGTTAAAACATTACCAAATACGGCTGGAATCATTCAAGCAGAAAATGCGCTAAGATGTCTTCGAAATCAAACAAAAATTACTCGAATAGTTTCTACATCTATCTATACCCCAATCGATAAAACAATTAATAAGATTTCATATTATAGATCTGTAATTATTATAGATAAAAGAATTAGAAAAAAACTTCAATGTAGCTGTTTCATTGTTATAAAGAAAGAGATGCTTGCTTTAAAAGGACTTTGACTACGCCTGGATTGCTTAGCTGACGTTAATCGCGGTCACTCATGGTTTTACAGGTTGCCGATTTCACTAATATGGGAAGACTACATCAGCACTTTAATTTTTTTCCCTCCTTCTTACTCTTGAGAAATGTTACAACTGTCCATATATTGTACATTTTATTTAATTATATTTCAAATATGCAATCCTTTCTATGCATTTCAAGGATTCTTGCATAAAATACATGTTTTAAGCATTACTGAAATATTAATCTAAAATTCGATTAATTATTGAGACTTTCGTAAAACTATCTAATTTGTTAGTAATTTCTGACTATGTGTTCAAAGCAGTATTTTTCAAGCATTGTTCTGCTATATGTCAATTGCAGCTATTTATACCTAGTACAGAAAACTAAATTTCTTATATTTTTCATTTAATAATTTTTCTAAAATTTTGTTTATAAACATTATTTTATATAGAAAATTTTTATGTATCTCTAGAAGTAATAGTAATAAAAATTGGAAATAATAACGGATATAAGTTTTTATTTTCCCAATATTAACGCAAAATTTCGTGTTAATGCAGTAAATAGTATTTGTGTTATTAAATCGATTTCAAAGTTTTTGTTTAATCCTGCGTAAATTTAATATTAATTTTTATTTAAAATATTAATTCAGATAGTGTTAATATACCATATTTTATTTTTCGTGTATTAAAACAACAAATTCTAAAATTTGACGTTTTGAAAGGAACTATATCTTAATTAGTTTCAAAAACCCTTAAAAATATTAATTATGTAATGTATAGAACGTTCCCTTTCGCTAATTTTAAATTTACAATTCTGAAAATAAACATTTGTATATAGGTGTGCCACAACAGTTTGAATAAATTATACAGTATATTCTACCTATAGTAGATAAAATCCTTGATATCCTAATCAAAATATTCGCTTAACCATGTTACCGCATTTCCGTAGCTAAATTATTGTATGAGATAATAAAAAAATCCTTTACATTTACGTGATTTTTACACAAAATACATGAAAAGTCCATTTCAATAAGAAGGTAACAGTAGATTTGACTAATTTATGAAATTGACGAATAAAACAATAACTTTCAATGTATAAGAAATAGAAAAACAAAAATTTTACCAAACAATAATTTATTGCAACTCATACTTAGAACTTGTAACAACAATAATACTATCATTTTTTAACTTGTTTGATAAATGGACTAAATTTTAATCCTAGTGGTGACTAAAACAAAAACTTTTAGAATAGAAAAACAAATTTTACCAAACAATTTTTAAATTGCAAATCATTCTCAAAACTTATAATAACAATGAATGTTCGATTAGTTTGATAAATGGACCAAATTTTGCTCCCATTCAAAACTGAAACAAAAACTCTCAGTGTATATCAAATGGAAAAAAAAAAGTTCACCAAATAATTACACTTGAAACTTGCAATAAGAATAATACTGCCATAATATAGTGTTCGACCGGATGCGAAAAAAATTAATTGTAAAAATACTTATGGGTGGATAAATGAGACAGAGAATTATCGAAAGGATACGTTTGAAACTGGACAATAGAAATACAAGTTTGCGAAGACAAGTTTTTGTTTCAGCGCGCGATCGGTCAGTTACAAACTTGAATGGAATAGCCAAGCAATAAGGTCTTGGACTTGTGTGTATGTGCACAGTAAGCGCCTGCTTAATATGTGCATCGACATAGCCGCAAACCGTTATATGCGAACGGATTTTTAGCATTGCTAAAATATACGGCCGACCGGCAAACCAAACAGCAGCCGATGGATATACTTGTTTCTTGTCTGCCCGATTGGCGGTGGCAAGTTCCATTTAAGGATTAAGAATTGCTGCTGCTGCTGCTGCTGCTGCTGCAAACGTTTTTCCACGGAGCACTAGTTTTACCTTATAAATACAATAGACGCAGTGGCGTCAGGGGTGTAAAAATGGGTTGCCATTTCTTGTCTCTTTGCCTTATGTGCAATTGTGGTATCTCATTCATCAAACTCAGACCTTTTGCGGAGCATATACAGTTCTTCGTCTGTTGCCATGGTTTTAGAGCTATTAGTTTCACATTTTGTTAAATTCTGTTTCAAAATTATAATATATATATATATATTAGTTTAATTAAATTTACAAATTCCTAACGAACTATTATCAGATATGTATTGTAAGAATTCATTTTTGGTATTACATTTATAAGAAAAGACGCATATTTCAATTATGCAGACTAAGCGCCAGTTGCATACAACATTGTTAAACAGTTAAGTTAACTCTCTTGTTTATTTGCCAACTGACTAATGAATAAGACGCTTCAAAGACAGTTGACAATCTAGTTGCCTAGTTAACTCGTTAATTAAGAGCTGGTATTTCCAACTTCAGATAAGATGTGTAATAATAGTTAACCACAGAATAAATGTATATAGTTTTGCATTAAATTTATTCTATGGTTAACTATTCCATATCTTATCCGACATAGGAAATACCAGTCCTAAATTAATGTTTTATGCAATGATTCTTAACCTCATCTTTTGATGGTCGCACCACTTTGAACTTTGAAAATTTGATTTTGTAACTCGATATAAATTTAAAATTTTTGTATTTGTTTTTAATAGTCGTAGCAAATGGTATGCTTGTCATTTTATTGATCTAGTTAAATAAATAATTTTCAACAGAACAAACTTACATTACTTACATTAACCTATAATTTAAAATGTACGACAAAACATATTGCAGCTGTTATCGATTTATAGATTTAAACTAGAAGTATAGTAAATATATCAAAAACAAATATCATAGCAATCCAACTTTACAAAGTACCAAAGATTTTTCGTGTTAATAGTCAATAACAATAAGTCGTATCAACTATTTATTTGTTAAAAAGAACGCATCGAATTTTTGTGTCAAATAATGAATGCATTTATGTTCAAAAATCAAATATGATGAAAGACGAGAGCAGACAATATAATAATAAATGAAAAATCAATAAGCACTAAGAAACGTATAACCTAAGAAAAATAGCAAAACATTTCTTTTCGCCGAGAAATCTAATAAATTCTTTTTAAAATAGCTAATTTATTCCTTCATCAAGCAAATGGCAATATCAACCGGAAAAAATCCAACACGCTTTTACGTTTTTTGTTATAACGGTAATAGCTCCGCTTTTGTTTTCATCAGAAAAAGAAAAAATTTCTAAAGGTCACAGACGAAATACGGTGTTCCTCGTGAAATGGCAAATGATGCTTTTCTCTTGGCGCTTCTAATTTAATGGGGGTCGATAAAGTCATATGTTTTGCGTAGGCGACGTAACCCAAACTCTGCCTACGCGAAAAGCCCAGTTCGTATAGTTTGCGTGGCGAGGAGCGTGTAGTAGAACACAAATTAGAAAATATGCCGTCATAGGGGAGGTACTTACAAGTAGATAGGCAAATACGAGGAAAACACGATTAACAACAAAGCTTTCTGCCCAATGAAGAATAATTGGTACGTAAAGGAAGGAAAGGGTTGAACTAGACTTGCAAGTTATTGTAACTTAAATGATAGGGAAGCATTTTCATTAAGTGGGTAATAGAACAAAGACTCATTTCAGAGCTCGAAATTTTTGGAGTTTTGAAATTTGTTTATCAAGATCATCTAAAACCCATGTTAAATTAGCAAAAATGTAAATATTTCTTTTGAAATTATACATATTGTCTAAGTGTGTTAAGTTTTCTACAAGTAAAATTTTTGAATTTTGAATTTTTAAATAATTAAAACTAGAAAATAATTAAACATATCATAATTGCGTATAACCGTATACTTTTAATATAATACATATTTTCTTAATTATGTAACATTTATTGGCATAATTAAAAATATTAAAAATTTTGATCAAAATATATTGGCTAGTACTACAAGTTTGGTTTTTGGGTGTTTTAGTACAATTAAATAGTCGTGATCTTATAACAGTTGACCTTATTCATTTGAAGTCAAGCTTGAGTACCAGTCATCAAATGTAGAATTTGAAATTTATAATAGGAGTACAATTTAAAACAAAAAAATATAAATAATTGTCATGACTATATTCATATAATATAGAATGACGTGTTCAAAACAACGTAATATAATAATTCAAGAAAGTTATGCGTATTATTACTTTGTAAGAATGCTTTTCAAGTGCAATTTTTTTTTTTAATTATTTATTATACACATTGTTTAATATTCTACATTTTGAAAGTTTTTCAAGGTTTTTAAAAATATAAATATTTGTTTAATTTTTGGATTTCTTACTATTATTTTCTTTTTTCATTTTAAAATTTAATTAGGTACTTGATTTTGTAATAAAATTTTGTAACTGTAAATAAGTAAATAAAACATCCTTCACTCATATTGAGATTCTACAACATTATTAAATACCAATCATTTTTAATTGAAATCAAAATTGAACAAAAGAGCATTATTTATTTAAATTTAAACAGTAATGCACAATTATTGTAAGATATATAATTTTGATGTATTTTTGACTCTTTTATTCTCACTACTTAATTGTTTTTCAAAATCGACCATCAAAGTAAGCTCTCTAAACGAAATAGGTGTGAATAAGACAAAGAAACGCTACATCTATAAACGTAAATCAAAAACAATTTCAATGCGATTATGTATAATTTCTCTTCTAGTTTGATGATATGTTAAATAGTATTAATCGCATATTCAAACATTATATTAGTATTATGAAAGGATGTGGGTTTTAACTGATTACGATAGTTAGATTAAATGCAGATGATTTATACAGTTCGAAATACAGCACCACCCACTACAAAACATTAAAAATTATTGCATGATAATCATTGGATATATATTATTTTTCGTTATATTCCACATGGCAGAAATAAATTTCAATTGTAAAAACTGTTATATTAATTGAATGTTTAAGTTAAATAACTATTTTCAATTTGTTATTCTACGACAGAAAATACTGTAGTTGGAATTTTATAACGGTATATAAAGAAAAATATATGTTAGAAAAATTGTACTCTATAAGGTAAACAAATACTAAGGACATTTTAAAATTATAATTTACAGTTTCTTAATATCGAAGTCACACGGATCAGATTAAAAGTTCAATATTGTCTGTCTACTATTTAAAGTTATTCGCAAAAGATTAATTTTGTAAAAGTTTTTATAATGAGTTCGTTAAAGTGTATCAGATCATTAAAAAGAGACTGAATTTACTGGTAAAAAATGTTCATTTTCCTTGATGAGCAATTAATTTACTAAATTACACGACAAATAATTTATAAGGGATCGTAAAAAAAGACTTTAAGAAGTACAGAAAATGTAATAAAATCTTCTTAAACATTTGAAACAGTTTTAAAAAAACAATAAAAAAAAGATATATTTTTATGGTAAGATTAATTTGTTTGCAAATGAATTTTTATTCACAAAAAGTATAGTATAAAAAATAAATAATAATACTCACTTAAGACAAATAAGTCATGGTTTTATTAATTCATTTTTATACTAATTATAATTAAAAATTTGTATATTTCTATTATTCAATTAACAATAAAAAATTATTTAAATTAATTGTTAATTTTATTTCATTAAGATATGAGTTCTGAAAGGTTTATTTTTTTATTGTTAATGATTCAAATTGTCAAATATTTTGGAATATAATTTTCCTTCTTAATTATTTATTGTCAAAATAAAACGACTTTAGAAGAAAATTTTGTATTAATTTTAATACTGCAATGCCATTTATGTAATTTTTCTTAATGATGATGAAGTACGTGGAGTACATCGAAACGTCGATTGTTTATAAAAATTAATACAGACCTTTATTCAAAAGTCGTTTTATTTTAATATAATGAGTTCTGAAAGATTTTTTACTATGTTATTTATTGTACTTTAAATAACGCATCATATATTTAATTCTCTGTCATAATATTCATTTTACTAAATTAAACCGGAGTAAAAATTATTAAGAAAAAATTGAATTATCATTTCCTTTATTTGAATATAAACGTTGTAAGGTAACTTTGATATATTTTCATATTTGTCACCATTTTATAGTAATAGAAGAAGACATAAAAATGTTACGAGTAGTGTACGAGTAGTGTATTATTTGAAGCGGCAAAAAAAAAGAATAATTATTTTGGATAACTCAATATTCTATTCTATTAAAAATAGTAAAAAAGGGGGGTATTTCTCAATATATCAAAAAACATAGTTGTTGTTTTTAAAATTATTACATAAAATTGAATACAAAAAAGGTTAAAACTATAAATTTAGTTTATAGGTGATTTAATTCAATGTTTAGTTCTAGTTTTGCATTGCCCTAACGTCCGAATTCATAATAAACACTTTAACTAAAGTCAAATTTAAGCAGACAAAAAATCATTGATTTTAATTTTATTACTATCAATAGCGCAATGCTTTTTTGTCAACTTTTCAAACTTTTAATGGCATAATTATTTATTATTGCCAATAAAACAATATTTTTATAATGAATCCGGCCGTAAGACAGTAACAAAACTTGCAAAATACTATTAGAATAACAGAATAAATGTTACTTTTCCATGAAATCTAATAAAATTATCTATAAAATATATTTAAATACATAACAGTAATGTCATAGCTAAAGCAGTTTCAGTTAAATGAACCGTTAAACATTAATTTATATTATTTTTGATATCCTTGAAATTTAAGTAGCAAACCTGCAGACATTTTTTATAAATCATAAAATCTGTACATTTAATTTTCATTCAAATCCATAAAATATCTAGAAAACAATTTGTATCAATTTTGTCATTTCTATTCCCAACAAACAATAAAACTCACATTATATCCACGACAAAATCCCAAAACGTTCAGGACAAAAAAAAAAAAAAAACCAGTAGCAACATTTTCACACACAACGAGTGAACATTATCACCATCCAGGGTTATTGAACAGCCTTCAAAATCTCTCTGTCTACGCCAGGCAAAGGCAAATGTCCCTTTGACAGTCAAGGGACACATGGAACATTCAACTTTCAACCCTCGCCGGGAACAATGCAATTTCAGTCGAAAAGGGTAAAACGATGCACGGTGTGCGCACATGCACTTAAATATACCAGTGCCATCAGAGCCGGATTGCGTCCTTTTAATAGTTCTTGATAATTTTTTTAAACTTCGGTTGCAATTCTAATTACCGTTTTACAAATGAAATTCATCGTTATTTAAAAGAATATATATGAATGATTTTGAAGGTATATGTTTGCGTAGAAATTCGATAGTAGATGGAGTGGTATAATTGAGAATGTCTTGCGTGAGCATATGTTTACAAGTAGTAGGAATAGAAGAACATGTATGAGAGGTATCATAAATGTGGATCAAGCAAAAGTTACATTGTCTAGATAGAAATGTTTAGAGGAAACTAATTTCGGGATAGTGGAAAGACTTTGTGCAGTACCCTTTTGGATATATTGTAAATTTTATGTATATTATTTACTTTAAGAAACAAAAGGCTCCAATAAAAAGTAAATAAAAAAAATATATATATTTAAAATATGGCAAAAAGAAATTAAGTCAATTTAATCAGTTTTTTAGAAATGACTAGTTTGCTAATTTTTATCAAGAAGAATTAATTTTAAAGTAAGTTTTTAATTACAGACATCATAAATGATTATGTGAGAAACTGACTTAAATCATTTATATAAATCGAAAGTCTTATCTAACGTTAAAGAAATAAAAATACAAGATTATTTATCTATAATATTACAAAAATAAAATTGATGTCTATTTGTTCTGATAGATTGTAATTCAAAATCTAATAAGCTGAAAACCTTGAAATTTGGCATACTTAGGATTATGAATTAGCAACACATAGGCTATGTGAATATCATAAATAATCTATTAACAAAATAACCGAGTTATAATATAATGAATTACACGACTAACAAAACATAAATAAACTGTCTAATTTTGTCATTTTTTATATGGTAATAAAAAAATAATATCACTATTTAAAAATGTTATATTACAACATATATTTAATGAGTGCTTTAATATTATAGGATTAAAATTAAACATACAAAAGCAAATGAACAATTCGCAAAAACATTGAATACATATACAAAAGATGTAAAATGATTTGTAAAAAATACTCGTAACTACTAAGTACAGTAGCTAGTAAATAGTAAAACACAAAAAATATTATGTGTTTCTAATAGTAAATTTTAATTTGACGGGGTATAAGTAATTTAAAAAAAAATTAAGTACGGCTTGAGGCTCAAAATAGTGTATACTTTCAAAAATCTATAATTGTAATACTATTTTTGTTAGTTTTTTTTTGTAATTATTGTAAATACAGTAAAATAAATAGATTATTTTCTATTGTAAATACAGTAAAATGAATACAATATTTTGTATGAGCAGCTGAATATATGTGTTTGTGTTTTTTAAGTTAATTTATTGTTATTTATATCCTTATGGTTTTCATTCTTTCATTTAATACACATTTTAACTGAATCGTCGGGCCTCCAAGAACTTGCGAGCCCTATTGACATTTGTTTAATAATTGATCCGGTCCTGAGTAGCATTTTGACCGTGGGAACAAAGTCAAACACAACATAAAGGTGAACAAAAGCGTCCGTCCGTCCGTCGTTTGGGGCTGGGGGACTCCGGGACAGACGCTCAATATGGACTGTCTGTCCGCGAACGAACACCGTCTTGGTATGGAAGAACCTTGGATGCGGCTCGCGCGCGCGAAGCAAACCCTATATATGGTGTAGCGTTCCACGCATCCAATGTGTGTGTCTCTATGTGTGTCTCTGTGTGTGTGTGTGTGTATGGCGAATGAACTCGTAACGGCACACGAAGGAGACATATTTTCTCCCCATAGGTTCTTTCTGTCTTTCCGAGCATTCCTTGGATTTATTACGGATAACTGAGCATATATTTATTATCATCCCACTGTACTATTGTTCAGTGAATCAGTGGAAAGTTCAGTGAAATTATTTTTAAATTCTCTCTGTTTTGCATAATTATTATTTTTGTTTGTTTCTTTTTATGCATGATAAAATTTTAAAACAATGATACTGATTCAGAATCGTTTATTTTGCGAATAAAGTAATAATAATGTATAATGTTATAATATAATAAGTATGCCGTGATGATTTTTATGCAGAATGATTAAGACACGAGTAATAATCATTAAATACAAGTAGAATATTATACTAGTCCAGAATTTAAAAAAATTTAGATTGACTTAATTTAGTTTTTGTAAGCTCGCGGCCTACCAAAGTATAATAATATTGTTTAAATTTTGACTTCGAAAACATAAATAGCAGCCTGTAACTGTAATTTTTAAATAACAGTGAAAAAATGCAGACTGTGAAATCGCAGCCTATATATCTAGCTAAATAAATTCAATCAGTGCTTCGGTAGTATCCCTCAAATTGTTTTATGATCGACTTTTTGTCCTGGAGCCCTAGCTAGACTATACAATAGGATTTACATAGACGACATCACAAAATATTTATATAAAAATTGTACTATATTACAGTAATAACAGAGATACGTAACTTATAAATTATTTCAAATATAATTTTATGATCAATCAAAAACTGTAAAAATAATGGATTTACAAAATTTTGATTTATCAAAAAGTGTTACATAATAATTCAAAAACTCATTGACGTGAGAAATAAATAATAATAGCATTATGTGCCAAAAAAAAAAACATATATGAGACCCGACCCTACACACTAGTGTAGATGTATGATAGTAAACCGACAAGCATTCAATTAAATGCGTGTCAGTTCGCTGGCGTACATCTACGATAGTGTGTAGGGCTTGTATAATAAAACTTATATTTAACAGAAATAGAATAATTGCTTAATATAATTATAGTAAAATTAACTTAAATGATAAATATAAAATTACTTTACTTTTGAATGAAATTCAATAATTTTAAATGGATCCACATATGAAAATATACAAATTCATACACACACACACTTCTGATTCTTTAATATTGTAGCAAATAAAAATTTCTTTCAAATGGGAAAACATTAAATTCTGTTTTGTATAAATATAGATAATATTTCATTAAAATAGATTTTGAAAAGGTCATCATTGTCGAAGTATTATTAAAATTTTATTACCATAAGATAATAGGTATAGACGATAATATAAATGTGTATTTGTCTTGAAATTGATATTTCTATATAAAACCTGTAACTTATAATACGTAGCTAAAGTGAAAGTAAAATAAATATTATTTGAAGATGATGGTGATTATCTAGACTAGAATAATTGTCTTCGTTATGTTTTACTGTCGTAATAGAGAAAATTTTCAATTTGAAATGTTCCCAAGACTATATGCAAACAGATATTACGAACAATTATTGTTATAGAAAGTGGCAGATCAATGTCACATGTTATATAGATTTTAAATAACAGTACACGTACGTATAAAAAAGATATCTATTTTATATATTGTTAATGTTTTTATAAAATAGATATATATTTTTAATTCAAATAGTGTTAATTTATTTATATTAATTTTATACTTTGCTAATCAATTTTTGTAAAGTAATTTACTTACTAAAAAGTATATCGTATACCTATTACAAAAAAATATCACTACTAAAAATTTCATTATATTGAGTAAATCAGAAAATTTTATTAATAATGTTTTCCTTGATTTTGTATTTATTAAAAACAATCGCATTTCTATAATATCATTTTGAGTGATATATTTACATATTTTCGGTTCTCGTAAGAAATTTCGGTGCAATATATATATAGATAGATTTCTTACAGAATTCAAGAATTTTCATTTTAAAAAACCATAATTTTTTAACAAAATTGTTTATGTATACGGGGGTTAATCTAATTTAGTTTTTTCATAGTAAATTTAATTATTATGATTAAATGTTTATTATAAATTTTTTATTATATTAAATTAATAATTTTACTCTGACATGTATTTTATTAAAAAATATGTATATGTTTAATCCAAAAAAAATATTCACACACATTTTTACCAATCTTGCATATCTTATAAAAGAAACAATATATACAAGAAATCCAATTGTAAAAAATAAAAACAAAACACTACCTAGATAACTTTGAAGGAAAAAACAACAACAACCAAAGAAAATCAACTTAGAAGGACAAGGTGTATAAATTTATGGCTTTGCAAAACGATTACATTTGAAACCACAACATCCGATCTTTTCCGATATAAAAAAAATATATATCCGATGCGATAACATGAATTTAACCTTCCATTCTTATACTATACGTACAGACATACGAAGCAAAATCCCAAGGACAATATTTTAAAAAACTATTCGTCACTTGAGAGATAGAATTAGGCAAACAACCTACATTTATTTAAATATACAGTGTGTCCCCGGATGGACCTAACTATACTTGCAAACTTTCTTATTTCGCATTTTAGGAAGAAAAGTCATACTTCATAAAAAGTTTTGCTTCTTCTAGCAAGTTCCAATCCACTATCAAAATTTCGAAATAACATACAGGGTCGTTAGAAAACGATAAAACGTAAAATTTGGTTAAGAGTAAAGTACCTTTTATTTGAAAGGAAAGTCAAAGAACTGCTGGAAAAAGATATATGAAACGTCAATACAAGCTCAAATATCTAATCTGAACATTGTATCTTAAAATTGATTTTTTTGCCTTTATTATGATTATCAAGTAATAGGTACTTATTAATTTTGCCAATGTGATTGTCATAGTTATCTAATAAAAACAAATGCAACTGTGACAAATGACTAATTTCATGTCAAAAAATTGTCAGTCAATGTTTGAATAATGTTGTCTCTAGAGCATAGAATTTATTTAGTGAAATGTTACGGTATTGGTGAAGTATCATATCGCTATGCAATTGAACTTTTTAATAGGAAATATCCGGGAGTATACGTTTCTGTAAATTGTGTTCGGGAGTTAGTAAGAAAGTTTGATCGAACAGGCACTGTAACAGATTTGAAGAAGGAAAAGCACATTCTTGACGAAAATGATGCCGCAACATTGATCGCTATTGATTCTGTAAGAACTTTCCCGAAGAAGTCGTTACGAAAAAGGGCACTTGATCTACCTATCAGTAAAAGCCACTTACAGAGAATTCTATCACGAAATAAAATTCATCCTTACAAACCGGTGAGACTACATAAACTTGAACGAGGCGATGATGAGCTTCGTTTAGAATTTTGTTTATTGATGGGAGAACGGATTATGATGGACAGATTGTTTTATAGACACATTATTTTTTCTGACGAAGCAACATTCACAACAAATGGAGTCGTTAGCAGCCAAAATTGTAGGTATTGGTCGAAAGCAAATCCAAATTTTCGAATTATAACAAATAGTCAGCGATACAAAAAAGTTAATGTTTGGTGTGCGATAATGTACGATAAAATTATTGGTCCCTATTTTTTCGACGGAATTGTAAACCAGAACACATACATAGAAATGTTGGAAAACTTCTTTCTTCCTGCTCTAGACGAGGTGAACTTGCAGAAGAGACAGGCGCTTCATTTTCAACAGGACGGTTGTCCAGCTCATAAAGCAATTCGTGTTAGAGAGTGGTTAAATAGTCATTTTCCTAATAAATGGATTGGACAGTTTGGTCCTATTAGATGGCCTCCTCGATCTCCAGACATTACTCCATTAGACTTTTTCTTATGGGGATATCTTAAGCAAAAAGTTTATGCGACTGATTTCCAGGATGATGAAAATATTTTAAAACAAAAAATTACAGAAGCTATAGCGGAGATAAATAGAGAAACCATTCGTCTAGTGTTGAAAAAATTTAGAGCAGTTGTTGAAAAATGTATAGAACTAGGAGGGCAACATGTACAATAATTTTTCTTTGTTTTTGTGTTTTGTTCTAATTGTGTAATAAATTGAAGTTTCGCTAAATTTGTGTAATCATTATTATTTTAATTAGTCATTTGTCACAGTTGCATTTGTTTTTATTAGATAACTATGACAATCACATTGGCAAAATTAATAAGTACCTATTACTTGATAATCATAATAAAGGCAAAAAAAATCAATTTTAAGATACAATGTTCAGATTAGATATTTGAGCTTGTATTGACGTTTCATATATCTTTTTCCAGCAGTTCTTTGACTTTCCTTTCAAATAAAAGGTACTTTACTCTTAACCAAATTTTACGTTTTATCGTTTTCTAACGACCCTGTATGTTATTTCGAAATTTTGATAGTGGATTGGAACTTGCTAGAAGAAGCAAAACTTTTTATGAAGTATGACTTTTCTTCCTAAAATGCGAAATAAGAAAGTTTGCAAGTATAGTTAGGTCCATCCGGGGACACACTGTATATATATATAATATATTTACACTCTCTTCTACCTACAGTCATTTAAAGTATTCCAAGAAGTATTTTTCAATTAAAATTGAAGTTACTGACTTTAATTATTTTTTTGATAATTATTACAGTCGAAGTCAAAGTTATCTTATAGTCAAATAAAATTTTAAAAAAAAACACAAATTTATAGTGATATTTTTAACAAGTCTGTAGCATCATAGATTATTTTGTTTCTCTATCTAATGAAAAATACCACTTATTATGAAAAGACAAAACATTCCGTAACACTGTAGATTTGTTTAGAATCCCACCAATATTGTAATATTAAAATATAATTTCCTAACTCGTTAAGTTCTTATACACAAATATAATTATTGATCTCTATACAATTTGAATAACATATCTAATAACATTTAATATTACGCTATTGAGTTAAGTTAAAACAAGTAATATAAAGTTGTGTTTCTAAAATAATTTGATAGGTAAATTCAAAAACAAAATTCTCTGTTTAAAATTTAATTTAAAATATTTAGCTTTTACAAAAATATAAATTAAGCTTGCACAAATAATTAATAATAATAATGTCCCATATTCTCACCTCATTAATAAAAGTGATTTTTGCCAAAAGTGCTTTTGATGTTTAAAATTATTTATTAGGCACTTTTAAATAGTTTATTTAAATTTTATAATATCAAATTTATATTTAATCAAAAACAGAAATTGAAATTAATGATAAAAGCACTTTTTCACGAAAAAGTGAGGTGAGAATACGGGCCATTATTTTTATATGTATAATGCACATTTAGGTATATATCATGATGACTAATATATGAATATAAACATTGAAAAGAATTTCCTATTAAATTATTTGTTAATACGTTTGACGTAATATAATGTAACACCTCTAAATTTTAAAACAAAAGAATCATATTATATAATAAGTAAAACAAAAGAGTGAGAATTGAAATTGACCTAATTATTTATTTATTTATTTATTTATTGTGTAAATAACAAAAGAAATATGAAACACAATAGCACGATGAACTATTTATCAAGATTTGTGTTATCAACTAGAAGAAACATCACTATTACTCAATGTTGAACAAATAAAACTATGTCTTTAATATGTTTTTCTAATAGTAATAGACAGCTAGCTAGTCATTTACAAAACAAAAATGATAGTAAATATAATAAAAAAATATTACCGTAATAATGATAAGAGAAGTACATAAACAAAATAATGTTTATATTTTTATCTTGTTGAAAATATTCCTTAAAATATTATTAAATTTTTGTTGTTTTTTTTTTCTTTTCCGCAAATATTATGTTTTCAACAACAAAAAATTTACTCTGTAAACATTTATTTTGGTTAATAAATATTTTAAAATGTCAGAATAATATATTCAAGTAAAATTATATAAAAAAATTAATAAATAATATTATTTTAAATTTAAACTTATTTATCATTAATAAAATATTCCACAAGATTAATATTAATGAAACTATATGACAAAATTACACTAAAAAAAATGTCAACAAAAATATACTTATTGGTGTTACCGACATTTTTTTTTAACTTATTAAGTGTAATTTATATACATAAAAATAATGTCATATTTTTACATAGAAACATTTGTACACAGAATTATTTTTCTAACATTAAATCCAACAGATGTTTTTACTGCATATAAATAATGTAACTAATATTTTGTGTTATTTTCATTTTATAACATGAAAAGTACCATCATAAATGCAAGTTAAAAATTCAAAATTAAGTATTTTTAATTTAGAATATACTTTTAGTGTAACTTTACAAAATAATTAAAATACTTTAATGTCATAAAACTTCAACAAAACCAAAAACTTTCAAAAATGCTGCAAATCCAATATATTATTACGTAAACTTGAAAAAATTTTCTAGAAAAATTCTAGCAAAAGCCGAAACAATAAAATGAAACTGAATGAAATGACGTAATTTACCAACAAAATAATAACTAATAAAGAAGAATGCCTACATTTAATATCAAACGTCAAAACAAAAAAGTTGAATAGAGAATTGACGCAGCAATTTTCTGATAAGCCGCGAGTGTAATTTTTATTGCAAATTTTTCATTATACATTATTACATACACACATCTCGTAGGCTGTATGAATTATTAAACAAATGCATATTGCAATTTTTTGTTCCATAACTGTTTTTTTTTTGCAAGTAGAAATTAAATTAGAACAATGACCAACTAAAACGAATAAACCATTGTTAAAAATACAAAGAGTTTTTTTTTTTCGGATTAATATCCAAAGTCTAATTTAATGCGATTCGGTCAGTGTCCTTTTCAAAATTGTTCGGCCACCACAATTGCGACATATATTAGTACAGACAAGCAAAATATATTTTACGTTTTTATTTTTTTTTTTCTAGTAATAGGTCAATGAAAAATAGTCACGCTATACGCTAGTTAAAAATATATTCCGAATGGTTTTTTAATAATAATGACAGATATACAAATGATGTTCATAAATTTAGTTAAGCATAGATAAAATATAAAAATTATTTGTATTGTATTGTTATAAACGTTTCAAATAAATGTTTATAAATTTGTATTCTAAAACTAGTAAAATGTAGCGTATATTAAACAAAACCAGCCTAGATCGGTTCTGTTACATGTATTTACCTTTTATACAAATCGTGTAATTTGTAATGCTACACAAATAAAAAATTCTACCTACATAAAATGTAATCGGTGTAATTTTTATATCGAGCGTTTTAGATATTAAAACTTGGCAATAAAAATAGACCGTTTTAATAACTAATTTTTTTTTCGGATTTGTCTATTTATAATATAACATTATATGATAAATAAAATTATTTTTTTTTAATAAAAATAAAATTTATAAATACATTTTTAAGTCTATACATGTTATCTATAAAATATGTTATTAAAAAATGAATACCAGAAGAATCTAAAACACACATGTGATTCAGGGCTTTGAATCGTCGACTACCTACCTATTTGGTTGGGTTCATTTTAAAACTAAGTTATTGTATAAAATATAAAATTAAATATATTGTTATTATGATTCTATTTACCTGATTAAAATATTTTACTTACTGCATTATTTCTCATAATATATTAAACAATATACAAGATGATTATAAAGATTTACTATTTTCTTTTTAATAAGAATAAAAGTTAAAAATGATGAGTCATATTCTTTTATAAAATTACTGTTTTATCTTTTGTATTATCTATTATTCTACTTCAATAATAACTTTCCTTTTTACTAATCAATAATGCGATCATAATGATATTAATTTATTAATAAGAAAATGTTTTCAGTATATTTTGATATGCTACTGAAAATGATAATTTTTAAATAAATAATTTCCGATTTTGTATTATTTGATATAAATCATTTTTAATCATTAATCGTAATCGAAATTTTTAAAATGAATTAATTTATCATTTATTTGCAATACATACTCTTAACCTTAACAGATTAACTTGATGTACTCTCGTGTTAGTAGTTAATTTTAAATTAACTACTTATCTTCAATAATCTAACAAATATTTTCTTTATTTTTGTAATTTGTAATTTTAAGATTAGTTTACATTAAATTGAATTAATTACAAAGTAAAAATCTTTTTAAATATACAAAAAAATAACAACCAAAATATTGTTTAATTATTACTATCAAATTTTGAAATATAATAATTTTTATTTAATAAAAAAATCGAATTTTTTAAATAATTTTTCATCAAATTACGTATAATATTAAATAAGTGCTACAGAATAAACTTGGCGAAATTGTTATACTCTAAAAGTAAAATAAGAATAACAATAACATTGAACATATTTAGTTATTAAAAGAAAAAGGCTTTAGGATTTAGTTCTGTATTAATTTTAATTACAAATAGATGATGTACTAATAAAGCCATTTTATTTTAATATAATAAGTTCTGAAAGATTTTTCACTGTATTTAGTTGTTTTTTTTTTGTATTTTTTCCTCGATTTTTTTTCTTGTTAAAATTATTCGAGGTTTTTTATTCGGGTGTTTTCTACTTATTGTTTATTTAATCTAAATCAAATAAATGTAAAAAAAAAAACAAACAAAAGGAACAATGTGAAATACAAATAAATATTTTTAACTCTGACATTTTATTGTAATGCATCGTTATTTTATCAAATAATTAAAAAGAAAACTGTTGAATCTTTTCTCAGTCCAGAATAAAGTAGTGACAATTAAAGTTTTTAATGAAACTGGCAGAACATTTTAACATAAAATCCGCTACTCAATCGCTACTACGTTAAGGAGTTTGAAAGCATCGGTGCAAAAACTAATAAACTATGAATAGTTAGGACACGTGACCGGCGTTCGTTGAACCTCTAACGTAAAGTGTAAAAATTTCAGCCGCGCAAACAGGTACGCAGTTTTCATACTCACTTACTTTACTTAGGATAAATTTACGTTACTTATGTATATACAAAACTGCCGCTTAACCGCTACCGCTACCGCGCGCGAACTTCTAATAAAATAACAATATATATTCGCCAAGCGGCGCGGCGGTTAGGCAGAGCGCGGCAAATGTTCGCGTGAGCCCGAGCACTATTTTTAGAGAGCGAAGATTTTTCCAAGCGTGCGAATATTACCTTATATGGTTCTGTCGTCATTTTACAATGATTTTTAAACCGATTTTATTTTCGTATGTCCGCATTGTTTTACAAATGGAATTTTTTTTTTACAAACGCAAATTTTCTTCAAATTATAAATATTTCAATATTATTCCAATAACTTTATGGATCTATACACTAGATAAAATCGCATCATATTTATCATAACTATTCATGTAAAAAGAAAACAGAAATAAAAAATTTAAACAGAAGATAATGTTTAGGAATTTTACAAATTGAAATTTGATTTTAAATGGTTATACGTAAATCCTATTTTTAATTTTCTAAAAAAACAAGTTGATTCTTATCACACCTGATAGCATACAGCCTGTTTTTCTGGTAAATGGTAATTTTAATTTAGACAAAAGATGTTATAGATATAACAGAATCGATTTATAAAAGATGTATAAGAAATTGATATGAATCTAAGTAATATGTTTAAAATAAAATTTATATCGGGATTTTGTACATTCCCTAAAAAGTTTGTAGTATATTAAATGAATAGAATCTATCAAAATATCACAGAATCATGTAATTTAGTTAAAATTCATAAATGTTTTCTGTCATTTATTTGATACAAATTTTTTTACATATTAGCAGAAAATATAGGTATTTCAAAATTAGGTCAATAAAAATATATCGGGTATTAAAATATTTTGAATTAATTAACTAAAAATAATAATGTTTATCACAAATTTTTTAATTGCAATAAATGTAATATTGTTGTGTAAAATTAATCGTGAAAATATATAAAATCTAAAATTTAGTTCCATTAAATATAATTGAACTTTTCTATTGGCACATTTTCTATAAATTTCCTTATATTTGAAAAGTTTAATTTTGTTCTTAAATGTTATTTTATAAACATAAAACTTTTACGACTTATTTCGTAAAATTTAATTTTTTTCAACAATTTAATTCTTTGAAATGATCATGAGTCATCCGTATAAACGAACAAAATTTTTACTAAACACATAAGTCTCATAATTATTTAAAACAATGGGACCTCGTTGTACGTTTTACAACATTTTTGATATTTACAAAAAAATAATCTATTTCCCTCTAATTTTCTCTAATGTTAAATTTTTATTTGATCTTTACACATTAAATAAAATAGTTATTTTCAAGTCTTTGAGAATGATATTATGAAACTATATTCAGATAAGAATTGCGATGACTAATAAATATTTTGCAATAATTTATAACAATATAAATTTCAAAAATATTTTTATCAATTCTGAAATACGAAACGCTATAATAAAAACTATTTTATATTGTTTCAGAAAATAAAATTTAGTCATAAATTATTCAGTTTAACTAAGACGTTTTTAATTAAGAGTATACCACAAAAAACTAGATTGTGATCTATTAAGGTTAACAGTAAAATTTTTATGAAAACGGAAATTAAATTTTTCAATTAAGTTTCCATGAAAAATTTTATTAACAAAAAAAGTGGGCAGCTTTGCGCAATGACGATAAACTCTTATATGAGACATTTAAAAATAATAAATATATTTATATTTACTACCAAAAATATTATTATTTTATAGATTTATTCATTTTCTTTTAGCCACATAAATCATTTTCCAAATATTTTATGTAAACACAGAAACAAATTTTTAATGCCAATGTGTATAGGTAATCTGAACAAACATTAGGTTGATAAACACAAATATATACGCAGGTGAATTTTCAATTTCCAACCATGATCTAGTTTAAAATTTTCACTTTCCCAACCAGAAAGAAAGTGTTTTTAATACATCATTAATATTTTCAATTTTCTATTGACATTTATATAAACACACTTGAATGCCGCTTGAGTAGCAATTGTAAATTTTATTATATTATAATAATAATGATAATAATTAGACATTTTCATTCTCCGATTAGATATTCTAGGAATAACTTTTTCTATTAACATTGACGGAATAACATAAATTTATTCTAAAGTTTGGTAGTTAATCTCTGTATACTTAAAAAAATTAGACGTATAAAAATAATATTTAACTGGTTTTGAGTCGATTGTATGAAACGTTTTTATATGTCAACTAACAACATGATTAAGTCAGTTAAACACTTAATAATAAAATTACATAATTAACCACTGATTAAGTTTACAACCGGTCATAATGTTTTTTTAAAGTTTTATATTAAAACAACTTTTGAATCACAAAATCACAAAAGAAATACCCACCCCTCTCTACTTAAAAGTATGATGTTTTATTGTTTCATTTTAATGGTACAACGTTCAGCCGGTAGTAACTCATATTTTCTGTCTTTATTTGTTCAACTTGTGCATGTATTTTACGTAATGCACCATATTGTAAACGTAGCATTGGTTCATACCGCCCCTGTTATGCAGCTTTCACATGATCGTTGAAATTTTAATCGTGAATGAATTATCATATTGTAAGAAAATAGAAACAGTCAGCATAAAACGGAATAAAGATAATTAATTATAGATTAATGATTAATTAATATTAATAATATTAATAAAGAAAATCAAAATGCTGTTTCTTCACGTTTTTATTTAATATAGTACTTAGTATGAGCATTTCGACTACTATGTGGTTACCATGGCTATGATTAGTTCGCAGTTGATGAATACAGAGTGGTCGAAATGAAAATACCGTATTAAATAAAAAAAAATAATGAAAAAAGCGTCTTTATTTAAAATTAAAGTTAACTTCATATACTCTGAACTCTGATCAAAATTATTAATATTAATAATTAAATAAAAGTTAGAGAAACCAACAATTTCTTTGATTTACATGTTTGTTTCGTAAAATATAATTTCTAACGTAGTAAAAAAATCTTTCAAAACTCATTATTTTAAAACGGCTTTTAGTTGGAGTTAATACAGAACTACAACCCAAAGTCGTTTTATTTTAATATAATTTTTATTTAAAAAAAATGAGAAATTAGTTTAATTAACAGAAAAATGCATCGAATTTGTCAACAGTAATTGCATATTTGTTAAATAAAATAAATAAACATAAAGTTTAAATGTTGAATCAAAAAAAATCTTTTAAGAGTTATTTCAAAATATTTTATTTACATATTTACTACATAACGTACATATTTTTCAATATGTTTACTAAAACAACACTGTATAACTTTATAAATAGTATCGGCAAGTTATTCTGACATATTACTTAAGCTTAAGCTCTATGCATACCTAAACATCATCGATATGTTTTTCTTTATTGTCACTGGGAAGAAATCATTGATAATTTCGATGTTTTGAACTGCATGGACGCCAGAGGGGTGTCCATAAATGGCGAAGCATCCACGAGCAACGACGGACACCGCCGCGCCGCGTGAAACATGGCTTGGCCGTGAGTAAATTTAGAAATACGAAAAAGCCGAGGGACCGAGGACGAAGTTCAACAACGAGCAGCTGTTTTTTGTTTTGTAAGTTGTACTCGCGCATGCTAATAGAATACGTTTAGAATTACGGCAGTGTAATTAGGGCTTTCGGTGACGTCAGTGATGCGACGACACTGTTACCGTTTTGTTTTGCTTTTGTTTTGATTTTAAATTGTTTTCGTGATAAAAAATTTGCACGTGTATTTTATGTTGCAAGTTGAAATCGCTTTACATAAAATGAAAAATTATTTGTTTTTACAAACTAGATAAATACATTTGAAATAAATTCATATAAAAGGTATGTTTTTATTATCAGTAGCAAATAGCATTTATTTTAAATACAAGTAAATAAAACTTTGAATTTTTGCGGGATTCTAATCTTGTAAATACCGTAAAATATAGGTCAAAACCATTCAAAAACCGTAAACTATTATATTAATTAGAAGTTTGTATACACATTTTAAAATGTAATTTAATAGTATTTAATTTTGCATTAGGAAAAACAGTTAATTTTTACGTTAAAAAAGTAGCCATTCAATAACTTATAAAAAAATAGAAATATCACAAAAATCCTATGCACTATTTTTTTTGAGTTATGTTTAACCGTTTGAGTGACAAGCAGCGATTTTGCGCTCTTCTGTTACGCTCGAAATTTGCTAGCGCTGCTCTAGCAAGCTCGGTTTCTGTCGATGTCCGATTTTACGGCTACCGTTCCGTTTTAAGTAAAAATAAAATTGGAGTAATTTTACACTTTGTAGGTGTAAACTTTTTATTCTTAAAAACAACGATTACTATAATAATATAATTAACTAAATAATGTAGAATAGGAAATAAGACAAGCGCAAAAGAAAAGCGCTCCTTGGCACTTTTGAACAGCAAAAACTCGTGGCACTCAAAGGTTAATCTGCGATATGAATGCCCGTATGTATAAATAACGGCTAGTTAGAATGAAAATTCTTGGATCTGGTAAGAAATTTCGTTGCAATATACATAGAAAGATATCTTACGGAATCCAAGAATTTGAAATTTAACAAACCGTTATTTTTAACGAAAATGTTTATGCCATATGGGGGTGGTAATAGTGGCAAATCTTTAATCAGCTATTCTCGTTGTAACTTTGTAACGAGTTCGAGCACAACATTCTAGAGAGTAGGTATAAGGATTCCAAAATTGCAAAAACAAATATTCTTTTGAAATTCTCAGAGTGGAATTCCCCCCTCAATATGCTTATTTCTTACTTATAAAATTATATAAAACATAATAATTATACAATGACACAAATATTAAAAAAAAATTATGAATTTTATGATATAATTGCTTGTCAATAAACTCATTGCACTTTGTCACATTGTAAGATAAAATAACATTAAAATTATTATGAAACTGTGTACGGTGAATGACATACATATTATTCAATTTGGTATTTAAATTTTTTTCGATTTAATTACAACCATATGGCAAGATTTTTTTTAAATTATTAATGAGAGTAAAACTGGATTTACAGTTAACATTATGTAATTGCAATAAGACTAAGTTAAAAACTATGTTAAAAATGAAATTATACAGTTTTGTCTCGTGATTTATTATGCTGAAGCAATAAATAATAAAAATACGTTTATGTATTTGCTAGTTTTATTTATCTAATTTTAGAAATATGCAAGTTAAAAAATAGTACACAGTGACGTAAAATAAAGGATCGTCCATTAAAATAAAAGACTCCGACCTTAAAAATAAAGAAGCATATTCTAAGTTGCCCAAAGCATTGTTAAACGATTTACAAATTAACCAATTCGTTAATTTGCCAATCGCTGAGGCGGTTTGAAGACAGTTAACAATGTAGTTGCCTACATTGATTAAATTAGCAATGCTTTGTGCAACTGGACCTAAGTCAGACCTGAGCAAAAAGTCGAACGCGATCGACCGGTCGACCGCGAAACAATTTAAGAAAGACCACCGAAGCTTTGATCGAATTTGAAAGGATTTAATTTAGAAAGTGGCTATTTATACATACGGTATGTATACGCAATTGGCTATTTATACATACGGTATTTTTACACAATTGGCTATTTAGGGTAGGTTAGGTTAGTAGGTTGGTTTAAGTTTTTTCTTTTTTAGTATGTATAAATAACCAATTGCGTATACATACTGTATGTATAAATAGCCTCATCCTTTAATTTATGTTTAAACGTTTATAAACCTTTGTTACAATAAATATGAATATGCTATTTTATTCGCCTTCTGAATCAAAATTCAAACATTCCTATTATACTTTGGTAGATCGTGGCTAACGAAAAAATGTAAATCAATCTTGAGTTAAAATTTTTTGTTCAGGCCTATTTTAAGTAAAAGTTAAAAATGTCTTCAAAAATAAAAAATTTGCTGTAGCCATCACAGAACTGATCGTCATCGTATTAAATAAATTTATAAATTTAAAAAAAAAAAAACAACTACTGCAGTCATGGTAACCAAAAACAAAACTGTCTTGACATAATATGCCACCTAGTTACAGAATTACAAATATAAAAATATGAAAAAGTATATAAAAAATTATTTAGCTGTATCGAAAAATTTTATAAATAAAAGTTGTTAGTTATATCTTTTTTAGCAATTTTTGTTACTTTTTTTTTTTAAATATTCTCAACAAATATTCGTAGAACACATGAAAGTGACATCACCGAATTACCATTTCTGATCTGTACCAAAAGTTGATCAAATTGAGTATTCACCTCCGAAGTTTAAATATGAAATTTTATAACAATCCGTTCAGCCGAATTTGTTCTACGCGTGTCAACAGACCGACCGCCTGACAGACGGATATCACGCTAAATAGAGTTAATTTGTGTTACTATAAGTCTAATTTATGCTTATCTGTAAAAATCTCGATATGTCAAATTCGGTATGATTACAATACCTCCCTTATCATATGTAATATGACGGTCGATAATAAGTCACCAAAAATAAAAAAGTATTATTATCGTTCTGTAATCATTAAAACTAAATAATAATAAATTACTAATTTATATGAAATATATCTGAATAACATCGTTATTATTTATACATTATTCTATTTTACAACATAATCTGTATCTCAAACCACAACTGCATTAAATCTAATCGATTTAACCCGAAAAAAGCCGTTCCTCTCGAAAAAAAAAAATTGCTCATGTTCAAAATCAATCACACCACTACCCTGAAAAACAATTTACAAGCACATGTGTGTTAATAAACAACGAACAGAATGGCCAAGAACCCCACTCATAGAGCAGCACGGAAAACGGTAAATGCGATTTCAATTGAACGTTAAAGCAGGCAGAGCGCCCATTGAACAGAGCAATCGAATCTCTATACTTTCTCTTCTGGATGAACGAACACCGAAACGACTAAATCAACGTGCTAAATAAGGGCAGCGACGAGAGAGAAAAAAAATCGCTAACCAACCCATTAACACCGCATATACATTACTCTTGTATTCATAATTTCGTTTCGCCCACCAAGCTTAATATATTCATTGTGCAGCTGTACACCCGAACTATACAAAACAAACGAAAGTCAGCGGCAGCAAGCACAGTCATTTGTCAATAAATATTTAGTTACGCCTAAATCAAGGCAGGCGTAGCACATAACGGAGAAACAAAAACGGTAATGTTTCGAACGTTATAAATCATTTTTAAAAGAATTAACACCTCCCCCCACCCAAAAAAAAAAAAAGAAAAACGATCTCATGCATTTAATCTTTTGGGGAAATTTATATAGTGTTTCATTTTTCTTGTCCGTTTCCATGCTTTGATAATATTTGGAAGGGGCAGTTATATTTTAATCTAAAGGTCAATTGCAAAAGACGTTGTTAACTTAATCAATTAATTAACTAGATACAGAATTATTCAGGAAAGAAGTCGGGGGTAAAGTCCAAGTCCAATGTGCATCGTATGACTGACATTAAAATCAATAATTACTCAAATATTTCTCTCTCACTTCCATTTATAATGCATGCAATAAGAGGTCGACGTATGTCTAAATCATCTAAAATCTTACTTCATAAAATCACATTGAATTTTCACTCGACTTCTTTCATGAACTATTTTATACCTATATCGTCAATGGTCTAAATCTAAACTCTAAAGTATATTATTCATTGGTTACCGGTCCTATGTCTATTTAGAGTGGCCATAACTTTGTAAGAATTAATTTCCCTGACTTTTCCAAATTTTCCAGAGAATTTTTCTCATTTTTCTTCGACTTTTATATTTTTAAAAAGTTCTGTGAATCGCAAAATATTGATTAAAAGCGATTTAAAATGAATAGAAGAAGATAAATCACAACCTCAAACATAATTATTAAAATAAAACGCCTTCAGGTTTTAGTTCTGTATTAATATTTATTAATATAATCGACGTTTCGACTAACTCAACGTACGACTTCATCAGGAAAAAAGATACAAATAACATTTTATTATAGTAAATAAACTAAATATAGAAACAAGTTACTAGGTAACAAAAAGAGTAACTAAATCATAAAGTTTATAAATTTATTTTTCTAATTTATTTATTTATTTTATAATTAATTATAATGAGGAGTAATAATAATATGAACATTGCTTGTGTTTAATCAAAATCACATATCATAAATTTTCGTTAATTTTAGCCGAAATTATAATTTTCCTAACTTGGGATTTCATTTTGTCATCCAAATTGTTTCCCTTACTACAAATTAAATTCATTGACTTTTCAAGATTTTCCAGATTTTGGCCACCCTGTCTATTTTAGAAAATTAATTTTTGCAAACAATATCTTAATTACTTTTTAATATATGGGTAGAATTCTTAAGAACGTAATTCGTCACATTACAAATTATACAAAGTGAAAATAAAGTGACGAATTTCTTAAAAAACACAGTTTTACAGTTTAATTTTGGATAATATTCAATAGATAGAATTAAGAAAGAAAATTAGAAACCATTTAATTACTTCAAAACCATTTATTAACGCTATTGAACATATAATATTTATCTTCACAATTATTTATAATTTTAATTATAATTTCGAAGATTTACTATAATTGAAAACATTATTTATGTTCTTTATTATTTTATAGTGCTTTATAAGAAAAATGTATTTTAAAACTGTCATTCATATCACAAGACTACCAAAATTTCAAATTTTCAAAATTGACCAATAACTATATGACAAATAAAATAACAATTACTGCAAATAAATGACGTTCTGTACGTAGATAAAAAATTTAAAAATATGCTAAATTTGATCCTTACTGCAATTTGAAAAACTGGATTATATATTACAGAAAAATTAAAATAAATTTAAAAATAATAATTAGAGAAATAATTTTTAATATTGTCAATGTCCACGATATTTTAAACTTCCACGCAAAATTTTGTTAATTCACTACAACATGTTCGAGATATTAAATCAATACGAAACCTTTGTTCAATTCTCTATTAGAAAAGGTCAAACAGAATTGGATCCTCTGTACATCTAAAGTGATACTGCCTTCAAATCTTGCGCAAGAATAAAAAGCATATTAATGTACAAACTATAGATATTTCTTAATAGATTTCCATTCTTATAACTGTTGTATTACAATGATTAATTTCGAAGATACATTGATGAAAAGATTCTTTAAGCTTCATCCATTAATGTTCAGTTGATCTTTATCCAAAATAAATAATTACATTTTAAACTATAATCTGACATATGTGTCCATAGAAAGAAAGATTTTATTTATATATTTAAGCTTCACTGGTCTTCTGAACGTACCTAATTAATAAAATCTCAATTAAAAGTATTTGATTTCTCGTACGAATAAAGCAATTTTTAAAAAAAAAACTAACATTTCTTGGCAGAAATTTTGGAAAAATTCAATAACTGAATCAGTAAATATAGATATTACATATTGTCATATGTGTAGGCAATGATTGATTTATGAATAATAATTTATTAATAATCACGGTGTAGGAGTTGATATAAATTTTATACTTTATTTAAAAAGAATCCTGCATTAGTTTGATGTTGAAATATAAAACATTTTTTGAATGAATCTTTTATATTCTAAAAATGTGTTCTTTTTACGATAACTTATTTAATAATATAAAACAAACAAATTGAATTGGGCAGATATATGTTTCAACATTTTATCATTACAACTATACATGTGAATAGGACAAAAATAATATTGATTTCTTATTTTATACCTATTTGGAAGTTTATTCAAAATTTTGCTGCAAATTTTTTTTTTAAATAAATATCAAAAATTATGATATTACAAAATTATTCTTTGCTATCTAAAAATTACATTTCAATTATTTAGTTTATTTTGTAATACAGTAAAATCTGAGTTTGATATTTATGAATCTGAATATTAAATAATAATGCACATCCCTACAAAGAAATTAGGAATAAACATTCAAAAATAAAAATTAAACTTCATCAGTTCCCGTAATTCCTATAGGTGGAATAAAGAAGCTATTACTCGAAAAGCTGAACATTTAATTTCTTTACAATTTTTACTTGCATTGTCAATGGTGCGGGTCGTTAGCCCACAGCTAAGCAAGGGGCCTACAGCTTATAGTGGGTTCCAAACCACTCAGACCCAGCCGATATCAGTTCAGTGGTAGAAGGTTTTAATACCAGAAATAATATTTAATTACATTTCTGGCACAAACAAAGAACCTATAGGCTTCAAAAAAATTGTATTACGTTTATTTAAAATTTGATGATAAAACTGTAACATATCTAATAAGTTGACATTACATTATTAAATTTAAAACTGTATATGACACTAACATTAGCATTGCACTATTCTGTAAAAACAAATATTAAAATACAAATAAATAGTACTGTTTTAATCTTTACTAAGCATGCGCAGTAAAAAATTAACTATAAATATTTTTATTGCATATGCTCGTAAAAACTATGTGGAATCTTCAAACAAACAATACCAAATATTGAAATTTATAGAATAAGGAAATATTCCTAATTTATTACTTGGAATATATTCAAAATAATATTCGTTCTCATTTCGTATGAATGTGTTTATTTGTATTTAAAACAAAATTTCTAACGCATTTTATTTTATTACATTCTTTTGTTTATCGTCATAACGCACATGTTACCATTAATACCTTAATTTTCAAAACAGACTTTTAACCTTAACATTTTACGATCTTCATAAAACCCGACAATATTAATAAAGACGCATTCATAGACAAGACGTAAATAGAAAGAAGACTTAGGTCACAAGAAATGACCCATCTTATCATTAAGTTAGAAAAAAAAGAAAGGATATTCAAAGATATTTAAATATGAATTAGTCGAAAACGGGACACGCTTTTGTTTTTATGTGCCGACTGTGAAATGATTTACAAAAAGCTAAACCGACCGTGATCTACATTTACGTCGTTTTGAAGGAAGTTCTATTAATAATTTTTCGGTTTTCCGTTTCGATGGTTATTTGTTTATTTCGAAACACACGTGCCATAAGCTGCATTCAGTGGAAATAGATTTCAAATTGTGGAAAATGATAAACATCAAGTGGGGATTCGGGTCAAAAACTTGTTGCATTTTCATTTTACGGGTCAATTCATTTTTCATTAACAGATTTTCAGGTGGAAAATGGTATACGGATTTTGATAAATGATATGTGTAATTTATCTTTTTTTTTTTTGTTTGTTTGCATATTTTCAAATATTTGATTTTAATTTCAAATTCAATTAAACCAGCGATATTTTGACAGAATTTAATAATATTTGATATCTGCTGTTCAAACCTGTATAATATTTTTATGATATTTTCAATAATATTAAATATTTCATCTTCATACAAATTAATTGAAATCAAATTGTTATTCAAAAATATTTATCTAAAATAATTAATCGTCAAACAAAAATAAATAAATATATAGCAAATATCAAAAATCACTGAAGTGATCTTTGACAAGTGCTTAAGTGTTTATGTACTTTGGATCACAGGTAAGATTTTTGTAGATTTTATTTAGCTACTGAAGATGGAAGCTTAGCTTCCGAAATACGTATTTAGCTTTATTTTAACTTAAATGTGGTTTTGGGGTTTTTATAATATTATTTTCATTTAAATTTCGCCACAGTAGATCATTTTCTAATCTTTTATATAGCAAATAAAGAAAATATCTAATTACATTATATCAATATACCAAATGTAATCTACTTTTATTTACATTTCATGTTTCATCTAACATGATTAGAAAGTTGTAAAATCATCTAAAACATTAGAAAAAATCATCTATTTTTTGTATATATACAAAATATGTTTGTAAGGTCCGGTTATATAAAGCATTATTAACTTAACCAATGAGTTAACTAGGCAACTAGATTGTCAACTGTCTTCGAACCGCCACATTGATTGGTCAGTTGGAAAATTAATTAATTGGTTAACTTACAAAGCAATGGTCAATTTCTAAGCAGAACATGGAGCTATATGTTTGAGATACTGATCATATAGTTTCATTAACAATGTTTACTTGCATTGTCAATAGTGTAAATCATTAGGCCATTGCTAAGCAAGAGAGCTACAACTTATAGTGGGTTCCAAACTATTCAAACGCAATAGATTTCAGTTCATTAGTACAAGGTTTTACACCAGAAAAAATATTTTAATTCTGGTGTAAGCGGGAAACAAATTAAGGACCTTTGGAATCCGAGTACGTCACGCTATCACTGTCCTACAATTGTCAACATAATGCTTCTAAATTTTCTATTTAACACAACCTTTGTAAGCTTTTTTTTTCTAAATTACATGTTATTTTTAGAAATATTCATATATGATCTTATAATTACATCGGATTTGTTACTTCCGTATATAAGAAATAACTCGTACAAGAAAGTGGAAGTGTCTGCAAGAAAAAATAATGACAATTTTATAAATGAAAACGTATAATTTTACAGAAGCTTTCTTTGATTAAAAGGAAGTAACTTACACTTACATGCAATAAAACAAATTAATTTATGTATGTTTTGAGAATCAAGCACAATGCAAGTAAACAAATTTGAATAACACAAACACAGCGCATCAAATGCAACGAGGATGTGACGTAATTGCCGAGAAAAAAACTATATTCTGCATAAATTTATACAGAGAAATAACGATAGTATTTTATTGTAAATTAAATCCAAAGAAGACGAACACAAGTTAACGTAGACATAACAACATTTCACCGACGTTATTTAGGTGTAAAAGTTAATGTACCTATAAGATTAATTCATGAGAATACATATCGGGTAATTAATAATTTATAATTGAGTAATGTGGATGATTTGACTTGGAAATTTATGCCGATAATGTTCCAGATTGTCTAACGTTCTAAGGTGAAGAAGTTTAAATGTTTTCCCATAGAAGTGAACTGTGAACAGCATGAAAAGTTTCATTTATATGTACGTATTCCGGTGCATTTCATAAAATATTCTTGCTTATCTAACAAATATGGTTTGAATAAATTTAAATAAAATATATAAAGAAACTACAGTATATCGATGAAGCATATACTGTATGTATAATGATACAAAAATTTAACATGTAGCTTTTTAATATTTAAAATAGATAACCACATTTCATGATTATATTACGGTCATTTTTATAAAAAAAAAAAACCTATAATTTTAAAACTCATCGTGACGAGAATAGATCGACCATGACATACCAACTCAGAAAGTTTTGTAAATTCAATGGATACCAACCGCGAAAACCTGAAGATTACTATAATTATAAATTTATTTTTATTGCAATTTTTCTTTGTTTAATTTATTTTATAAATCATTTTACTATTTTGTTATTCAAAATGATAAATATACTTTAAGAAACAAGTGTGATCAAAACAAAATTAAAAAATCTAACTGAATTATGACAAAGAATTATCTACTTACTTATTACAAAAAAAAATTCTATAACCTAACCCTTTTCATAATACATAAACATCCAACCAATTTCTCAAAAAAAATCGCAAAGAATTTCATAAAATATTCCAGTTTACCTAACTTAACAAATATGGGTTTGAATAAATTTCAATAAAATTCGTATTCGTTCATTCGATAAGAACATACATAATTCATCCAACTAGAACATTCAATCCTGTGCGCAAAATGTCATCAATTTTACTCTCGTAATAGAATCGATAAGAAATTTTGTTTTATCTTTGGCATTTTATCTGTCAACCTTTTACTTTTTGAAATTTAATTAAATAAGAAAAAAAAAGGAACAAAAAAGGTTCTCGTCTCTCTAGAGATGGAAAGTGATTAAAAGTGAGCATCGAAGCACGTTGTTACTTAACCGATGCACGAAGAAATTGCATTGTAGAGACGATTAATGTTTTCACTTACCACATGGCCTGCACGGAGACCGGCTTAAAGATGTGATGTCGCCCACATACGGTAACGCTGAAACCACTGAAATAAAAAGAAGAAATCTGATTTTAGTTTTAGAGGAAATTAATTATATATCTTATATATTATGGTTTTACGATGTGATTAACAATCATTCATTTTATTCGAAATTAATTATTAAATGATAAAGTCGGATTATTATTTAAAGAAGATATTTGAATCATTAGATATAATAATACAGATAATTTTACATAGCTTTTTTTCTGTTTACATATTGACATTTCCCGATGTTTTAAAAACATAATGGACTCAGTAAAATTTAATATTTGTATATTTTGCATTTGAGCAATATTTGTTCGCCTAATAATTTTATTAGTTTTTAATGAACTACTGATGAATACAATTTAGTTATTAAAGTATTAAAGTACATATCTATTTTATTCATATAAATAACAGAGTTTATTCTAAATTTGTTTTAATAAATTACAAAAATAAACATCATACAATCGTCAATTTAAAAATCAATTTGCAAAGATTCCTTTTATAATATTCACTGACCATATTCGCATTATAAAGTAGAACAATTGAAATAAATTAATTTATTAAGCAATTAATATACATATTTAAATTACCATAATAAATAAAAATTAAAATGCGTAATTATAAACAATGTAAATTTTTCTAATTAATTAATTAATTCCAGTTAATGTTTGAAATGAATTGTAATTTCTACTTAAACAATTTGAAACGTACAAAACCAAAAAACAAGTAAATTATTTCAGTTTAGTAATGTAAAATACACCGTAAAAAATGAATGTACTCGTAATTTTACATTGATAAACATAGTAATTTTGCTATACTTTTTATTGTAATTTTATAATTTTTCGTAAATTTACAATAATTTATAAAAATTACAACATAAAAAAAATATAGTAAAATTACTATGATTATTAATGTAAATTTACATTCATTTTTTACAGTGTATGTTATTGTTATTTATCAAATATTTTAAAAGTAATTTATTTACTTATAAATTATAAATGTAACATGACATAACAACTGGACAGTTGTAATTTTCGCAGCATTTATTAATTCTCATATTTTATTTATTAATTCGGGTCGAGACGCACAACTTTTTCACAACGTTTTATGTGTACAATTCTAGACATTGCATACAATACATTACATGTAAGCAATAAAACCATGGTTCATATAAAAACTGAACAAAGTCTGTAGACGAAGTAATAAGACTAAACAAAAATGTATCGTCTTCACAACATAATTGTTCAATTTAATCAGTTGATAAATCGTTTTTTACTGATTATTTCGCAATTTTATTTGTCTGATCTGTAACATTGTATTGGATAATTCTTAAATAAATTTAAAAAACTTTATACAACGTTCCTTTGTTCATGAAAGAGAAAATACAACTAATGTAGTCAGTCTTCCGAAATCCTTGTTGAAAAATATGAATCTAAAAACTAAACTTCATCCATCTTGTACTCAGATTATATTAAAAATAAGTGAAAAACGGAAGCGTTTGGAAAGTTTTTACCACCGTCTAAACTGTGCACACAAAATGTTGCAAAAAAAAAATTGTGCCCGCATCTGGCTTTATATTAAAATTTATCAGAACGCACATAAAAATACTAACAATACAAAATTTTATAAATTTTTTTTGTCTATACACCTATCCCTCGGTTTACACTGAAGATAAGTTCCGCACAAAACCGTGTAAATTGAAATTTTAGATTTTGCTAAATAAAACCGTGTAAAACGAAAATAAAACCAAAAATGTGTATCATTCAGTTATTTATTTACGTAAAACAATAGTAAGACATCTTGAAAAACTTAAAATTATACGTCCTTCATAAAATAACCAATAATATGTAGGTAATATAAGTACATATTTACTTCATTTTACATTAGGAACAAAAAAAAGATCCTGAAAAAATTAATTATAAGTTTAATTACTGTCATCACTTTTCTTTCTGATGTCACTTTCATTACTTGAGCTTTTTTGACGCGATTATACATTTTTACCAGTTTTTTTGAAATTCGTTAATTTATAAACCGTGTAAAAGCGAAATCGTGTAAAACAAGTGCCGTGTAAATCGGGGGATAAATGTACTAGCAAAAATCTAAATATAATAAGAGTAGATAAATAATAATGATGTAATACATATAAATTAAATTAATAACACAACATTAAAAAAATCTGCATAACCAATTCTATAATCTGTAAACTAAATCTTTATTCTCTCGTAATCTAAACTATTTATTTAAACGCCCAACATTCACTCCAACAATATTGTAAATAGGTACGTGTATATACAGGTGTGACTAAAAATTCATCAATCATGAAACGGTACAAACCGTAACCGTCAACTCATGATATGAATGATTGCAAAAGACACTTAATATTCTCATATAGACCACTTGTGTCCATGCATACATCGGCACAGATCTAACTAGGTAAACTTTACAAGACAAACGTCTTTTTTTTTTAGGTTTTAAATGTCAAATTACTTATTGACTAACGATACTGTTATGTCGGCGTATGTATATACATATATATGTTTTCAAATATTTTTTTTATTCAGCGAAACCAAATGCTACAACCTAGAATTTCAAAGCAACGGATTCCGATCAAGTATTGAACCTTTAAATGGTCAGCGAATATATAACTGGATTTCGCACATAAATATTAGCGTTTATAAATAAATACAGGATTGAACAAAAGTTGAAAATTAATCCAATTTTCAACCAGATGGATTAAGGTTTATTTAGAGTATCGTACTTATCACAAAATTAATGTTATATTTTAGCGCAAAGGTGGTAGTTCTACATCACACTACTTGCTGGCTTATAAAAAAAGCAACGTAAATACACGAATTTAGTTTCATCAATTATTTTTGTTGATTGTTAAGCTCAAATTTTTATTGTATTTTCACAAAGATAGGGCAGTTCAGTCAGAACTAACTTTTTTCGAAATGTATCTATGTTGCGATATAAAAGTGACATCAGTAAGTTACAACTTTTGATTGCTAGATCTTTACCAAAAGTTGATCAAATTGAGATATTCACCTCTGAAGCTTAAATATGAAATTTTATAACAATTCGTTTAGCCGAAATTGCTCTAACACGTGTCCACAGATCTACAAACAGACCAACAGACGAACATCACGCTAAAACAGTTGATTCGTGTGACTATAAACCTAATTCGTGCTTATCTGTAAAAATCTTGATGTGTTAAATTTGTGTCATATGTGATATGACAACCGGTAAAAAGTAAAACTATGTCGTTCTACATTTTTTGCTCAACCCTGCATATTCACAATATACATATTGTACATATGAATTTATAGACTGCCATTAATTAATCGAAATAAGATTAATAAACGTTACGAATATTTCAAATTGAAATGAATTAATATCCAATGCCAGTATGATCAATTACTGAAAATTAAAATGTACCGGTTCATTGCAAACGTTTGCATATATAATTTTCTATCACATTCGCAACTGCACGATTGCATTTGCACGGAAAATATTTAAATTGAAATGTAAGAATATATATATGCAAGAGCGATATATCGTTGTGAATTTTTATTCGATATAGAAAGTAGAAGTATTAGAAATTGAGATTGTTCAACATATGTTATAAAATCATAAACAATCAAATATACACTTACACAGGGATTTATATTCTATGCAAGTAGAATTATTACACTGAATTCACGATTTATCTATTCCGTATTTCAGACAATAAATAATAAAATATTTATTGAGATAATATAATACAAATATGAATAATGATATAAAAACCTTTTTGTATAGTAAATAAAATATCGAGAAAATTATATTCAATAAATATTAAATTAATTACCTAACACAATATATATTTGTTCCTATAATTCTTAAGTAGAACAGGAAAGCTTCATATAAAAATTTTTTTATAAATATATTAATCCATATTCTTTTTACTTCTAAAATTGATTTTAGTCAAAAATTCATTTAAAATTACTTATTACACTGAAAAAAATATATTACGGATTTAAATGTGCAATTTATTATTGTTTAGTTAAATCTAACTAAAATAAAAGTATTTTACCATTTTTAGTAGACATCATAATTTTTTTAAAAGAATTAAAAAAAATTACATATTCGTATTTTCTTTTTCCTAATTAAGATACGTCTCTTCATAATATATGCTTCCCAAAAAGTTAATATAGTAATTACTTAATTTTCTTTTTACATCGGAAATGAAAATTTCAGAATTTAATTCCGAAAGTGGATGATGTTAAAGGAACTGCTTTTGGTAGATCATTTCTAATTCCTTTTTTTTTTTCTGTATAAATCGAAATACTTAATTAATCAGTATCAATACGCTATTTATCTGACAGTATGTTTAACACTTCGTCAGTAATTGTTAAACACATGTCGGTTAACAACATGATTTAAGTTTATCAATCAGGTGTTTCATAAATAGTTGCATAGTACAACACGGATTAAATTAACGTTTCACGTAACTGACAAAGGCCCAGTATTTCCAAAATGTTGGAATAAATTTATCCTTAGAACAATTTTAGAATTAGTTAATGAAATGTTGTCTTTTATATTGAGAGTTAATTTTTAGCCAATCACAAATGATTTTTTACTTACTTTAAGAATACATAAAATGAAAAATACTGTCACTAAGTAATTTTAAAACTTCATAAACTTGAACGGGACTTTTTCAAAAATTAATCTTCATTTACTAAAAAACGATATTTTAACTGAAATATAAAAAAAGTTCTAAGTTATTTTCAATATTTTTATTTCAAATTCTAGTTTTGACAGTTGCACGATTAAAATTTTCATTACGACAAAATCACTCATTATTTTTTCATCAACCGATTAAAAAAACTTGTAATCTCGCAACTTTTTTTTATTAAACAAATCTTTTGTTTTCAACAAAAACAAAGAACAGAAAAAAAAAGCAAATAAAAAACACAAGTTTAAATTTAAATTATACAAATGCATGTATTTGATCTTTCTTTCCATCTGGCATGGCATGGGTCAATGACCCAAAACAAGATCTTAGCGCACATTTAGGTTGTCTCTTAATTTCGAACCTATTAAAGCGATACTTTGTTTTGATTTCAATTAAGTGTTACAGTCATGTCGAGTTTAATCGTCGCAAACGGCTATTATTATCAAATTAAAATAAATAAGTAAAGATGTGTAATTATCATGTTAAAACAAATAATGTCTTTTTACGCGTAAACTTAACGAATTCTTCCCACAACAGAAAAAAAAAAAAGAATAATGAATAACCAAGAATCATATGTCTCCTTGACCCGAATCTAAGCTAGACTGCCTGGCGTACACACTTTAAATGTTTAAGATTTACACGCATTGTATATTTGTTTGATTTACCGTTACTTCGAATGATTAAAACACAATAATAATTAAGAAAATTAGTTTTTCTTGAGAAAGATTTTATTTTCAGTGCATCAACTTAAATTTTGAAATTTGTAAATTGCACATTCATTAAAAATTAAATTAAAGTCATACCTCAGCTAACTAATGACCCAGCTAACAAATATTTTTCGTAAGGTGTTAACAAATTTCGTCCCCTGAATGGATATTTCGCACAAAATCATAATGAGTACTGTTTCATTTGTTTTGTAATGCATATGGTTGGATTGGTAATAATGCATATTGATATTTTGTAGTAAAAATGATAACGCGTGTGGCAAAAATTTTACAAGTTTGAAATAAGTATAGTTAACTAGTACACAGACAAGTTAAACCTTTCAGAAGACAGCTTGAAGGTGATTCTCCCATAAACTGAAAACTTTATGTGTAAATAATAAAAATTTAATTCTTCAATCTTACTTTGGAAATGTAGTGAAACGGATTAAACGATTTTATATAAAAAGTTATAAAAAATCCTGATTCAACCTAATTTGTACTACAAATCACTTTGTGAAACGAATTAATTTTATTAGCCGAGGTACAACTGAATTAGTTTCTTTTTACATAATTTATAATTTATTATTAATTCAATTCATTATTTTATTTAACATATATCATAAAAATATAACAATATTACATGTATAGAATATAGATATTGACAAATTTAAATTACAAATTGTATTTTTATATGTAATATAATATTCTTAAGAAAATGACGTCAACATCGTACATTGCAAAAAGTGATAACTCAAATAATTGGATCTTTTTAAAAAGTATCTAATTACAACAAGTTATAAAATTAATTTAACCTTTTTTTGAAAAATTTAGTTCTCAAGCCGCAGCCTACAGTCAATCAAAAATCTAATAATCTCCATATATAAATAGTAACGGCATTTATCAATATAGTATTGATATAAAAAATATTGATCCGTATTCTTACCTCGCTTTTAAAAGTGATTTCTGTCAAAATTACGTTTATCATTTACTTAAAATTACTTATTAAGCAATTTTAATCAGTTTATTTAAATTTCATAATATTAGATATAAAAAAATATATCAAATATAAAAATACTATTCATATTTGATAAAAGAAGGAAGTCAAAATTTATGTGCCATTATTTCTAGTACAGTACCAATTAACTAATATCAGCTGTATCTCAGTGGTTTCAAACCCTGTATAAGCTGTAACTATAACTACCTTGAGATTACAAGTAAAAATTGTTAAATTATATGAACAGTTTCTCGAGCTTATAGCCCCATATTCCATTTTGGAATTATAAGAATTGATTATATATTATTAATTATAAACATTCAAAAAGTATATTTATTTTTATATTAATTCAAATTTTCAAATTCTTTTATAAACTAACAATTAACAAAGCTCCAATAATATTAGAAGCTATCCAAAAATAATGCAAGTGAATAACAACAGAATTGTAAGTAATAAAACAAAAACAAAATATAAAAATGTAAAAATATTACAATAAAAGGTAAATGAAATTTTCTTAGACTTGTGATGTAGGTATATGAGGTCAAAATCTTTGTTACGACTATGTAAATCCATTTTAGTATAGTTATTTTCGTCATGCATTGTAGGTAAACAATTCTTCATCAAAGAACAAAGAAAACGTAAATAACTTTTACTGACGACTAATGTTATTAGATCATAATAATTATAGATGTTTATTTGGAACAATGCAATGAAAATTGCATCTAATTTAGTAAAAACTGCACTGACATTTATGTCACATTTTATTAAGCACATTATATATATAAATTTATAACTATATTTAATATAATCAATAGGTAATAATTTTGAAAATCCTACCCCTAAACCTAATAATTAAATTAAATAAAAAAAAAAAACAGTTCAATATTATAAAATTGCTTATAAATTAAAAGAATTTATTTGCTGAAAGTTTACTAAATAAATTTCCGTTAAAAATTAAACAGAATTTTGTTATCGATATGAGCTAAAATTGTCTGTACTAGAAACAAATTGATATTAGTTTTACGAGTTTTAGAAGGTGAAACAATTTGTCGTATCGTTTTCAGACCGCATTTCTGGAATTTGATAAATGTGCTTAAATTATTTATTTCTTTTGTGAAGTGTACACAGTGTACAAAGTGTACACAGTAAGTAGAAACAAAACTTTATCCTAAACTATTAAACAAGCAATAATTGTATAAATACTTGTTAATTTGTTTTTAACATAATGCATATATTGATAAATAAATTTAAACTTTTAAAATATACTTTCTGTACTATTAAATGAGAAATTATCAACTATTTAAAGGATTCAGTTCCTCTTAAACGAGCGTAGCTCGCTCTTCCTGATATTTTTTACTAATGACGAAATGTAAAAAAAAACATAATCTAAATCTAAACGCACAAATAAATTGTTTTTTAAATACAAGCTTTCAAAAATAAACAATATATTTCCTCAAACTATGAACAAATTTCGAAATAAAATTAAAACATATTACAAGAATTTCAGTAAAGTTTATATTTAGCAATTCCACTTAAACAGACATTTCAAAAACAAATCCAAAATTCTATTTTAACAAAAGAGGGTGTGTTTAAAATTTAATATTAAAAAAAAAACAATATTTATCTCATCAGACAGAACATTTGTTTCGCGTGACTGTGCCAAATAAAATACGTTTCCTCGGCTATAGGAGCGCGAGGCGAAGCGCCTATACACAGTCCTGCTAGCGAAACAGCAATCGCATTTGTATGTGAAATTGCACACGCCTATTTTAGTCAGAAAGTTTGTCCGCGCGCTCACGATTCTATTTATTAAGTTTCTATTCTGATACTGCGTTTGAACTGTTTTTGGCACTTGAAAATAGTCAAGGTCGGCCGAGACATTAAATGACGGGCTCTCATATGCCTGATCCGCGACGATTCGGCTTTTAAATGCTGATGCAAATGCCTGCCAAAATTTATATTCCGCATCGGTCACTGGGTTTTGTGCTTCCCCAAAATTTTTCTTCGTTTAGAGCTAACTTGTGCAGTAAGCACGTTTTGCATGCTATTATCTACGACAATAACATTACGAAAATAAAAATAGACTAAGTACAATGTGATCTTTTGTATGTTGTTGTCTGATCACTATTAATGAAGACGGTAAAATATATTTAGCAGAAATATTGTTTACTTTTAGTGCCATTATAATTAACTTAATATATGTTAAGTATGTAAATAAATTATTTTTAGATGCACCCATATAAGGAGAAACACACAATTTTAGATAAAAATAAGTATATCTGAAAGTATTTATTTAAAAAATATCAGAACTGTTTTTAGCATTATTTATATTTTAAAATATTAAATATAAAATAAAAAGTATTTAATTTATAAAACTAGTTTATATTTGATACATAATAAAAGCAAAAATGAATATTGAAATCTTGACTACTTTTAACTAAAAGTGCTCTAAAAGGGGCTATGAGTACGGGCCATTATGATTTTGTTAGTTTAGGTAAGTGATTTCGAAAATTATTATCCCTAAATAAAAAAATTTTTCAAAATTATTTGTAGTAATATAGGTTAGTAATATACTAACATTATGAGTTAAATCAAATAAAGAGTATTAAACATTCTTTGCTTATATTTGCAATAAGCAGTAACCAACAATATATGAAGCTGTACTAAGCTATGACTTATGTACAATAGGCCTTCCTTACCCTTATAAATGGAAATGATCTGCACAATTGAATCGTCAATTCCGAAAAGGAATTATCACTAATATTTTTGTCTTAATTTTGTGTTTCAAAATGAAACTGTGGTTGTAGTAACACCAAGAAAATAAATGGATATTAATTTCTATTAAGTTATGAATTCATATTCATATTTCTTTGGTGTTACTACAACTATGGTTTCATTTTGGAATACAAGCTGAACAAATGATTTATTTTTCATTTTTTATACGCTAGAAAAAACGTGCCATTTTAGTAAATTTCGAAAAGGTTCCATTTCGGAGAGAATATTTGTGCATATTTAAAATAAATTTAGATTAGAGAGTGAATAATATTGCCTTTGTAAAAATAAAAAGCTAGTTAAACACAAGAAGTGTAGTTCCTGTTATAAAAGTTTGGTTATACAAGTAAATTAGAGAACAATGCAATTCAAAGAAACATAAAAGTTATTTTTATGATCGAGCAAAAAATTGTATTTTAAAAAAATTTTAATAAAAAATATTATTCCATATGTTTTTTCTTTATTATACTTAGTGGATTATTTTGTATTATTCTTCCAAAAATCATGCATTTATTTCATTAATACACTTTAAATATCATTCTGATTAATTTCGAATAAAGCTCATCTTACAATAAAAAAAATAAAAATACTATTAATACCATAATTTTTTTTAATTGTTTCGACTACTATATAATACAAACAATTATATCCTAAAGAAATTTTCTTCATACAATAGTTTGAATCAAATTCAGCTTTTTTTGCATTTTCATCAAAATTTTATTTTCCACAGATAAGTTCTTTTTGAAATTCACGATTCAATTTGTCAAATTTAGTTCAAAATAATGCAGTAGTTCTTGAGTTTAGTTTATGACTAATATAAACAGCTAGATAAATGATCAGATAAATAAATGTACATTGCTGCACTTTATTAATTAATTAAATATATGTTCATAGAAATTGTAATAAAATATCATTATATAACACAAATGAAAAAATTAATAAGTCACACTAAATAAATAAAAGAAACATTTAGTTGTATTATTTTCCGCACAAAAAAAAAATTGAAAATTCTATTTTAATAACACTTAGACAACTTCCTTAATTAAAATATGCCTTTAGAAAAATAACAAACTTTCCATATAACTCACTCATTCTACAAAACGTAATTTCCTTTTCTCTAAATTAAGACAAACTTTAAGAATTAAGCAATAACGCATTAAGTAATTTAACTAATAACACTATTAGATGGATTCTCTTTATTTAACAGCGTAATAAGTATTAAACAGTCACGTTGTTTTTTTGTATGTTGGATTAATAACATCAAAAGAATATCATACTTAGTACATTACATCATATTTTGTATATTAAAATAATGACAGCTAAGAATACAAAATAAAAAAGAAATAATGAAAAATATTGTAAGTATTATGTAATAAGCGGTACATAGCGCAAATAAAGAACAAAAAAATACGTGACATTTCCTATAGTTTAATTTCACCATGCGTAAAATGAAAAGAAAGTGCTTATAGTCACTTATGCTTTGAATATAGTGTGTAGCATTTTGGTGTGTCTCCTGTGACAACAATCAGCAAACGTTGACTGAATTATTATCAGAACATTACGAAACTTATTTGGTAATCAGAGCACAACTATTCGAACAAAAGAAATTTACCGTAGTCTTTTTTTTTCTTATTTTAATTTGGACCGAAACATTATAATTTTGTGCAGTTTTTTGTACGGGGTGATTTCAGTTTAATTTGCATTACTGTGAAAATAGTAAATGCTTTGATTATAGAAAAAAAATCGCTAAATGTCGAGCCTAAAATGCATGTCATAAATATTTTTTTTAATATTAGAAATAACTACCAAAGTACCAAATATGTCAAAATAGACTTGTACAGTTTTTGCTTTCAAATTATATGAAATGTGTTTATATATCCATTTTTATTTTCTATGTAACAACTTTAGTTTCAATTATATGTCTAAATGACATATAACGCTTTTAGTTCTAATGTTCATAATGTTAGTTATTGTTATAAATGTCTTATCTGTCACACTAAAAAATATTAAGAATAATGGTGCGATTCTAACATATATAGTGTTACAAATTGCTTTGTTCTTTTTCTAATAAATAGAATTTTGCATTCGAAGAGGAAGACAAAATACTTTATAATGTTATACATATGCTCAGAATTTCCATTTTTTTTTAACAAATTGCAGCTTAAGTTTTCTTAAAATATAGATCAAGTTTATTTAAAGTTTGAAAATAAAAGTTAAAATTGATAAATGTATAATCCGAAACAAGAAAATTACGAAAGAGTCAAAGTAATATATTATAAAATTTTTAAATAAAATTTAATTTTTAATTTAAACTTATAGTGCCATGACTAATACTAAAATTGCTATTCCATTTAATGATAAAAATAAATAAAATTACAGCGTACTATTAATTTATTTAAGTAATATATTATTTCACTTTTCTCTAACATGTTTGGTAATAAATTAATTTGTTTATGTAATAAAAACGTAATATGTTCATACTCAAAAAAGAAATACATGATATAGTTTATGAGTTATTAAAATTACTCATTTTACAACTGCTAAATAAACATTAATAAATAAAAACTAATTTATTACAACATTTGCAAGGAATCAAAACAATACTTATTACAAACTTGATTAAAAATATCCATTAAGGTGTACCTTTCTTATACGCTTATCCAGTGAAAATATAACTCTTGTAAAACTATTTTATTAGACTAATAATTCAAGTATTATATTACAAATAATTTCTATGGCTGGTATTACAAGTATAAATTCAGTTTTAACTAATACTGGTTTTAAAACAATGCAACTGTCATAAGATTAGAAATAAACAATTGAACTAAAACACCCAAAAAACCGAGCGTGTAGTGTCATTCTCTGCTGATAATAAACAGAGGTTAACTGCTAACTCGAGAATATATTTAGGTTAAGTTAATAAGTCAATGTTATTAAAATACGATATATTATTGCCAGAGATTATATTTAAAATAAAAACATAGTATACGGAAAATTTTAATAATAAAATAGCATCAATCAAAAACTAGAAAAATTATAAATACGTGACGTCATTATTTTATTATTTCAACTTTTTTTTATTGACAATGATGACCCATAACCTAACCCTGAACTTTGGAAATTTTCAGCTGTTTGCATTATGTATTATATTATTCTTAATAACATCATCAGGAAAGTCACTGCCGATATATAACGTAAGAAAAAAATAAATATGCTACACATGTCTGTTAATAATTTATATATTTAGTTTTAAATATTTTAAATTAGATGTAAAATTATATTGAAAACATTTGCAAGAATTACAGTTCTTTTGTTTTCGGTAATTATAAAAATAATATGTTACGTTTTAAATAAATATTTCAATTTGACATTGTTAGTTCTAATAAATCTCCTTGGAAATCCTACAATATATTTATAAGAAAATCGATATAAAATTATATACATACATAAACAATTATGCCATATACCCAAAAAGGTGTGGCTCAAACTCTTTTCACTATCCCGAAATCAGTTTCCTCCAAACATCCCTATTCAGACAAGCATCTTTAGCTTCATTTAAAATAAAATAAAAATATTAATATAATTCGAAACTGAGTGCGTGAGATTCTTGAATTTAAGAAAAAAAAAAAAAACAAAAAACCTATTTCTTAACTATTTTAAGTATTTAATATAAGGCGTATATTTCGACTTAAATTTAAAAAATACTTGGTTGTTTCTCAAACTCTTCTGATTTTACTGAAACATATGTCCCAGAGTAGTTCTAGAATATCGTATTAAAAGTGTTAAAACAATAGTGCTACGTTCAATTTTGTTAATTTGATTTATTTTTTTAGAATAAATGGCTTTATGGAAATCTTAAACATTTTGGTACGTAAGTAATAATTAATCGGTTTTTTGTTTCAAAAAATTATTTATTTTGGTATTTTAGAGACTATTGTATAGCGAAACTAGTCATCAAAATACCAAAATAAAAATTTTTTTCAAACAAAAAACCGAATAATTATAATTTACATACCATAATGGATTTAAAGTTTCAACAAGTAAGAGCGGAAATCACAAAACAAAATTCTTAAACATTTATATAAACTTAGCCGAGAACCTTTCAAAGATGATGTAAAATTCGGAAATACCCATCGTTTTTTTACAGTGTTTCTTGAATTAATACTAATCAAAGATACAAATATGTTCTAGAAAACTTACCCATCCCCATCAAGGGTAATCGTGGTATCAGCTAGGACACGAAGTACCAGTCCTACGGTGGTTTTTTCATTGCAGTCGATGCCGAGGAGACAGCTCTCCTCAGTTTGCTGGCGACCCAAACATGACACGACAACTAGGTACCTAGTGCGGCCTGCGTGGACACTCTCCAATTTTACCGCCTGCAACAAACAACAAAAATCAATATTTCACATCGATAATAAGCAAAATGTAGTTCACAAAAATATACACGTAAAATAATATGCCTTTTAAATTTAAATTGTCTTTTTTTTTATAATAAATTGAAACTATATTTTGCAAAAGGTAACAAATATGTTGTCGAAAATTCAACAAATATGAAAGTAATTTATCCCCAGCCTATATACAATTATACATACATACACAATCACGTCATATACCCAAAAGGGTGCGGCACAAGCTCTTTCCACTATCCCGAAATCAGTTTCCTCCAAACAACCCTATCCTGACGAGCAATTCCTCTCATACATGCTTTTCTATTCTTATTACTTGGAAACTTTCGCTAATGCACAACACTTTCAATCATACCACACCAACTACTCATCGGACGTCCACGCAAACGTATAGCTTCAAAATCATTCATATAAATAATAGTAATATAGTAATTAAATTACTTTATTTATCTGTAATTTGATGCAAATTTTACACATACATTTTCGAAAATACGTCTTACTAAAACTCTTCCGTATATTATGAAACTAACCAACCAAATCGTTGTCATTACTATATTATAATAATAATAAAATGGTAAAAACGTCAATTTTGTACGAGATGAAGTTGAGTGCCGTAAACAATGAGAGTTGTTGAATGTACTTTTTCATCTTGGAACACCGCGCCACGTCAATAATGTTTTGTAATCTAGTAAAATTAAGAAAAACAAATATTTCAAGTTAAAAAATCTGGTATTTCAACTACAATTTTGTTATCTGTTAGGGGCGGTACTAAAACTGAGTTTATATGGAAAAATTTTCGTGTTTATATTTTTTAAATTCTATCGTTTTGTAAACAAATTTATATAAAAATAATTGCAAGAAATGTTGTTAATTTAATCAATGATTATACGCAAATAGATTGCCACCTGAGTTTAAAACACCTAATTGATTAGTCAGTTGACAACTTAATGTTATTAATTTATATAGAACGTTTTATACAACCGGCCCTTGTATTTCATTACTTACTTATATAATTACGAGATACCGGGAGTCATTATTTTCCCAAAAAAAAATTATTTTTAATTAATATTAAAAAAGTATTATTTTTTTCCTAAAGATTATTAAATAAACTGTGCTTTTTTTCTATTTTTTTGTGTGTAATTTATATGTTTATGGTAATAGAAAGAAAAAAAATTGAAAACTGTGCAAAAAAGTGTCATTATTTCACTCTAGTTATAAATGAGCACAAGCACTAAAAAATTGTATTAAAAACAATTAAAGTTATCTTGCAATCTTACAGGTCCTACCACAAGCGTAGATGTACGCAAGCAAACCGATATGCATTCAATTCGGTTTAATTTTATTAAATGCGCATCAGCAAACCAAAAAGCAAACTGACGTACATATACGCCAGTGTTCAAAATGTCAGATTTTAAATTTTTGTTTTGATGTTTGTGTAAGTTAATTCTAATTGCAGATAGTCGAAAACAAAATATTTTTGTGTGTTTGGTTCACTCATGGAATTGACATTCATAAAAAATACTATTATTCTACACATTTAAGAATTTAATGTAAATAAAAAAAAAATAAAGATAAACGAACAATCATTTTCAAAGTTGAATAAACTGTAATAAAACGAAATCTATGAGCATATATATAATACATTATAGTCATAAGTTAATTAACATTACTGTACTTGACACATAATTATCAAACTATTAATCAGTTTCTGTTTTGTAGTTCAATATAAGGTATTAAATGTCAGCGCCTACTAATAACGGGACAACACATCGACAAAAATTTAAAAATCCTTTTTGATTCGAATTAATTACCAGTTATAATTTATTATAGATAAAGCGGCGTAACTTGCACATACATAACTACAAATGGTAATGCATTAAATAATAACAAGTGGCGCCAATAGAGAAAACAGACACTAGTTGATATTTACAATTGTGTATTGGCGCCAAAATTCAAGAAAAATTAAATCAGTTTATGGAAATTTTGTCTCATAGTATCTTTTTTTTTTTGATAAATCGAATACATATAAAACAAAATCAGGTCGGTTTAGATAAAAATTGCATGTTTTCATATTACAGCATAACTTGTAGAGATTCCGTGGTCGAATTGTAAGGACGATTTACATAAAAATAATAGTAATGTTTTGTCTGAACAGAACACAATATACAAATAAAATTAACAAATTTTTTTAATGTTTCAGTTGTTTGATCTAAAAAATAAATTATTTTAAGTCTTCATTAGACAAAATTTCTAATTCAAAAGTAGTTAATTACGTTTGGTGTATTCATCTAATGTAATTAAATATTTTTCATCCACTTTCTCGTTGATTTATTTAAAATTTTACATTATGTATCTAAAAATTATTTGAAATAACAATCTAATTTCAAGTAATTTGTATGTTGACGAAATAACTAATGTTTATTTGAATATCATCTAATTAAATAGGATAAATCATCTAATAAAATATATAAATTCACATAAATTCTTTACATATTTGTAATTCTCAAATATATGTTTATATAAATCAAAATAATTATTTTAATTTATAAAAAAAATGTTATGTTAATTTCCGTTTTATTTCTTAATAAATAATATCTAATATTTTCTAGCAATTCTAATAAGGAAAAAATAACAAATGCGCAATTTTATTACATATTTTTTTGGTGCTAAAAAAAATTCTATGAAAATATTATTAAACAAGAAAATAATTCTTCGTATTTCATAAACTCAAATATTTAAATTGCTAACAGATGATAGTTTTCACAAATTAATATTCTTGTCAAATAGTTTATGAGGAATGTAGTAGTCACTAGTGTAAATATAATTTACATGTCTTCTTTATTTTCACGTGATAAAATTACAAACAGTTTTTTACAACACTGTTTCGGTAGCTGAACGTATTATACTGAAACGAGGCAAATATCTGTACCTAATTTTTAATTTTTTATGTTATTAATTTATCTCACTATTAATATTTTTTAAGAATTTGTTTCGATAATAATTATGTTGACTGTACTTGTTTACGTATTTTAAAAACCACATCTGGAACGCTGAACCTTAATTATATTTTAAAAACTACATCTGGTAGCTTTATTGTGTTGTTTTGCTTATTGAGAAAAATATATTTCTTTAAGGGTCGTTTATGATATAACTATGTTTAGGTATAAACAGGATGTTACATGAAAGGTTGACCCAATTCTTTTATGTTTGGGGTACTTTATTTTGAAAACAATTTTGTTTTTAAGAATTTGTTTTTCTGATTATGGGCACATCCTACCATTTCCTATCCTAGCCAATGCAAAGCGATTATTTGTAAGATAGGTTTGAAAAGTTAATATTATTGGGTGTAGAAAATTATGATGTAATTTTCAGCCAGTAATCTTCGACAAGGATGTTAGAAGTGTAATTTGATTGGTAAAATATTATATCTTGTTGTTATGTCCTACTCTTACTAATGATTTGGTATATGCGAACTTTGTTGCAAGTCAACGTGGACGAGGAGTATATGAGGGCTGACCGATCTCAGGGAGAGGCATTCTGGTCTAGAATCAGAATCAGGGAAGCTTGGCCCATGGTATAGTTCATTATACTAGGTAACCTTGTCATCTCTCAGAAATAAGATACATAAGAGCGAACGGTTTAAATAGCTTTGTGCCATAGCGGCTGGGTTCACTACGTGAATCAAGTGCCGTTAAAGTAATCAAACTGTGAAAACTTAAATTCTGAGAGATTGGCGGGTTGTGCGAACGGTTTAGTAGTTTGTGCCATAGCGGCTGGTTTTACTACGTGAATCAAGTGCCGTTAAAGTAATCAAACTACGAAAACTTAAAGAGAGTAATATTGTGCGAACGGTTTAAATAGCTTTGTGCCATAGCGGCTGGTTTTACTACGTGAATCAAGTGCCGTTAAAGTAATCAAAGCTGTGAAAACTTAAAACTCTCAGAAAACATAGTATACTTGTTCAAAAGTTTCACGAAGATAAGTTCACGTGTAAACTCAAACCATGACCAGAGCATACCCAGTCAGCGGGCAATCGTCGTCGCCAGTAACCGGTAAGCCAACATACTCTACGCGCCGGGCCATCGCTGCAACGCCGGGCGACTCGCGTCTGGTTGGGGGTAGCCAGAAGCCGCGAGAGACACCGATTCGACCATGATTTCACTAGACGATCACGCACCAATTACGTAATGTATTCACACTCCCATATTCCCCAAATACACTTACACTTACACGTATAAAATTACATATTATTTGGCAAATAACTAATAATTATTGTACATTGGTTTTGGTACCTCGTCGGATTAAAATATAGAATTTTTCGGGCATTTAGATGCGAGTACTTTATACATACTTCTCACATGATTACTAATACACGAGCTCTTGGTCTGCAGTAATCCTGACCCTCATGAGTGACAGCATATCTCTTTGAGTATGTGTCCGACCCGTTCTTTTGAATTGTGGTCACCCACAGAATACACTACACCTTCCGAAGTATAATAAAGGATTCTTTGAGTTACGTTGTTATTAGAGTTTTTTATATCGAATTTATTATTTGCGCACAAGATGCACTGACGAGCCGCCACTAACAATTTATTCAAAATCTTTTAATGAAATTGTAAACAAAATACAGGCAAACACTAAAAATATTGAAATATCTAAATGATTATATAATTTTACAAATTTCTCATGCACAATAAATCGACATAGTTAAACTAAATGTGACTTTTATTTCAAATCATTTTATGTACTCTCCTGTCTGCAGTTCGGCGACTTTTAAAGTTCACTGGGGTTACTTAAATTTTTGTTATTCATTTACATGACGTAGTTGGGTCCTAAAATCACGGAATAATTAAAGTTTTCTAAATTTAAATCGTTAATTGTCGTTTAATTAATTTGATATTTAATTCTAAATTTCGCCGCGTTACAATTGGCACCGGAGACCAGGATTGAAAGTTTTTTGAAGCCCGAATGCAAGCACTTTTGAGTACTAAAGAATGATTTGAAATTTTATTAGGAAATAATTTTATTATTTATAAACTGTTTATTTGTAGACACACGGCCACGTTTGGGTCCAGTAGTTTGAATATATGGGGGCGTAGAACGAACAAACTAATACAACACTAATATTAATTTATATTTTGTTTATTTGACAGACAGGCCAATAGATCAACAAATGTTATAATTTATGTAATTTATTTAGAAAAAATTACAGAGATAGGTTCCAAGGTACGGGGGCGTAGATATTTATTTTAATTTAAGAAATAATACGTATTTAATTTTGACTTTAATATTACAGAGATAGTAATAGTTATTTTGTGTGTATAAGAAATGAATTTCACTTTTATTTTTAATGGTATGTTGCTATAGAATTTTGTTTCATAGGTCATAGCCCCCATCTACCCTTCTGCGGTTTATTATTTTATGGTTCTTTGCAACTTACAAAGGACAACGCATAGTATAGACCAGGGGATACCAAACTCATATTACATATTAACTGAAATTTTCTGAATTTTACTAGTAGGCTAACAACATCTTAATATTATAATTAATTATATCTAAAAATTTACAATAATGTGTGTATGTGCGTATTATATAGATTTGGTTATATTAGTTACTATTAGGTATTGATAGAAATTTGTAGGAAATTGCAAAAAAAAAGCAGGCATATATTTTAATGTTATGTATACCGTGCTAGAATTTAAATATTTGTAATGGTTTTGCTTATACTAAGTTTAGTGACTGGAGAACGATGACAGGAAGTTATTTTAATTAAATTTTGGTTTTTTTGTTTTTTGAATTATTGTTCAAATATGGTTACGTGCCACCAATTTGCGACCACTGGCACCGACAATGGTCAGAGGGTTATGGTAGCAAGTACGTAAAGATTAATATTTCTTTCAGATATTTAAACTTGACACATATTTTTGGTAGAAATCGAAAGTGTATCACATGTACTTTATTTATGATATTTTGATCTGTTTAAGAATTTGATTACCGATGGTTTGGATTTGTTTGTTTATGTGAAAGTATAAAATATAAAATGTTTAAATTAAGAGTATTTATTGTATTTTAGTATTGATTATGACTTTATATAAGTTATATCAGAAAACAAAAGGTATCTGCATTTAATATGTGATAGGTAGGCTAGATCTTAAGTTATAAAAGTTCTTTTATTATGGTTAACATTCTATCGTTAGTTGTTAAGATTTTGGCTATTAATACTTTCGTCTTGTGTGTATTTCGTTTAGATAATGTAAGAGATATTTTATTTAGACTAAGGGTATTTATGGTATGAATTGAGGCTTTAACTGATATAAAAGAAAAAATTTGATAAATTTTAAAGTTTAATATTTGACAGGCAGGCTAGATTATAAGATATAAAGGGTTTTGTGTTATTATGTTTGACATTCTATCATTAGTTATTAAGAATTTGGTTGTTATTTTCGCCGGTGGTTATTTATTTAAATATTATAAGAAATATTCTATTTCCGTCAAAGAATATAAGAGGAAAAATGCTAAATGTGATAGGTAGGCTTTGGGCTATGTTTAATAATATAAAATGTAAAAATTTGTGTCTAATGAGTTGGGTTTAATTGTGATATAATTTCAATAATGCGTCTAGTACATATGTGGTTTAGAATTAAGAATACTAATTGTACTTTATAATTTTTTCTTCCATCTCTATTTTTCAGCTATTTATTTGGTTTTCTTTTCCAGTTAGATTTGTTATTAACATTCAATTTCATTTCAGTGAATAACAAAGGGGGCGAATGAAACGAGGCAAATATCTGTACCTAATTTTTAATTTTTTATGTTATTAATTTATCTCACTATTAATATTTTTTAAGAATTTGTTTCGATAATAATTATGTTGACTGTACTTGTTTACGTATTTTAAAAACCACATCTGGAACGCTGAACCTTAATTATATTTTAAAAACTACATCTGGTAGCTTTATTGTGTTGTTTTGCTTATTGAGAAAAATATATTTCTTTAAGGGTCGTTTATGATATAACTATGTTTAGGTATAAACAGGATGTTACATGAAAGGTTGACCCAATTCTTTTATGTTTGGGGTACTTTATTTTGAAAACAATTTTGTTTTTAAGAATTTGTTTTTCTGATTATGGGCACATCCTACCATTTCCTATCCTAGCCAATGCAAAGCGATTATTTGTAAGATAGGTTTGAAAAGTTAATATTATTGGGTGTAGAAAATTATGATGTCATTTTCAGCCAGTAATCTTCGACAAGGATGTTAGAAGTGTAATTTGATTGGTAAAATATTATATCTTGTTGTTATGTCCTACTCTTACTAATGATTTGGTATATGCGAACTTTGTTGCAAGTCAACGTGGACGAGGAGTATATGAGGGCTGACCGATCTCATGAGCAGGCATTCTGGTCTAGAATCAGAATCAGGGAAGCTTGGCCCATGGTATAGTTCATTATACTAGGTAACCTTGTCATCTCTCAGAAATAAGATACATAAAAGGGAATAGTTTAGTAGTTTGTGCCATAGCGGCTGGGTTCACTACGTGAATCAAGTGCCGTTAAAGTAATCAAACTGTGAAAACTTAAATTCTGAGAGATTGGCGGGTTGTGCGAACGGTTTAGTAGTTTGTGCCATAGCGGCTGGTTTTACTACGTGAATCAAGTGCCGTTAAAGTAATCAAACTACGAAAACTTAAAGAGAGTAATATTGTGCGAACGGTTTAAATAGCTTTGTGCCATAGCGGCTGGTTTTACTACGTGAATCAAGTGCCGTTAAAGTAATCAAAGCTGTGAAAACTTAAAACTCTCAGAAAACATAGTATACTTGTTCAAAAGTTTCACGAAGATAAGTTCACGTGTAAACTCAAACCATGACCAGAGCATACCCAGTCAGCGGGCAATCGTCGTCGCCAGTAACCGGTAAGCCAACATACTCTACGCGCCGGGCCATCGCTGCAACGCCGGGCGACTCGCGTCTGGTTGGGGGTAGCCAGAAGCCGCGAGAGACACCGATTCGACCATGATTTCACTAGACGATCACGCACCAATTACGTAATGTATTCACACTCCCATATTCCCCAAATACACTTACACTTACACGTATAAAATTACATATTATTTGGCAAATAACTAATAATTATTGTACATTGGTTTTGGTACCTCGTCGGATTAAAATATAGAATTTTTCGGGCATTTAGATGCGAGTACTTTATACATACTTCTCACATGATTACTAATACACGAGCTCTTGGTCTGCAGTAATCCTGACCCTCATGAGTGACAGCATATCTCTTTGAGTATGTGTCCGACCCGTTCTTTTGAATTGTGGTCACCCACAGAATACACTACACCTTCCGAAGTATAATAAAGGATTCTTTGAGTTACGTTGTTATTAGAGTTTTTTATATCGAATTTATTATTTGCGCACAAGATGCACTGACGAGCCGCCACTAACAATTTATTCAAAATCTTTTAATGAAATTGTAAACAAAATACAGGCAAACACTAAAAATATTGAAATATCTAAATGATTATATAATTTTACAAATTTCTCATGCACAATAAATCGACATAGTTAAACTAAATGTGACTTTTATTTCAAATCATTTTATGTACTCTCCTGTCTGCAGTTCGGCGACTTTTAAAGTTCACTGGGGTTACTTAAATTTTTGTTATTCATTTACATGACGTAGTTGGGTCCTAAAATCACGGAATAATTAAAGTTTTCTAAATTTAAATCGTTAATTGTCGTTTAATTAATTTGATATTTAATTCTAAATTTCGCCGCGTTACAATACATTTTCAATACAATAAACACAAATATTACGTAAATTTTTTTGAAAACGAAAAAAAAAATTAATAAATAACGTAAATTATATTTTAAATATATGTTACAAAAATCTAAATAACAAATTGCGCATACAGCACAAATATAATAATAATAATAAAACATAATTACAAAATTATAAATTGCGGGTAAAAAAATTACAAATGTGATTGGTTTCCACATGTGCACATAAGTTATTTAGAACGATATACTACACACATATATTTATCATATATAAGTATTATAAATATATACATATAAACAGATAGATTGAGGCATTCAAGGACATGTGATAGAATATTTTCAATGTTTTTTTGTTTTTTAATTTTTATTATCAAACAACAAGTAATCTATAATGTTCCAATGCATATTTAAAAACTGACAGATAAATAACATCAATGTTACAAAAAAAATGACAGCATAATATATCTTGGCAAGTTATTTTAAGTATTTTATATGTAGAAGAACATCTAAACTAAAAATAAAATAAATTTTTTTTAATCAATATACTGTGTTTTTTTAAAGAATTGTGTAGAGAACATAGGACATATTTGACTCTGATCTCTTATTGGTTAAAATCGCGGACAAGTTTACACACACGATATTTAATTGTCCATTTCTTTTTTATTTTGTCTTTTTTTTTGTTTTAAACTTGTCATTTAAAGATCTAGTTAGTATATTAATCAAAAACCAAATTTTATTTGACATATATTGTCAATATTTAAAAAAAATTAAAATAATTGGTTTAATATTTTTTCAAATAATTAAAGAATTGAAATGTTCATCAAAAAATTTAATAAAAAATTCGAGTAAAAAAATTATAAGAAATGAATGAAGATAAATGACACATAATATTTAACACGTAAAAATGAAAAAAAAAAATTATTTCAGTAATATTTATTTCCTCTTAGTTTTATGCAAATTTTGAGTTGTAAATCTATTTAAAAATTAATGTAATTATTTGAAATTAGTATATATGAATTGTAAAAAAAAATCCTTTACAACTAATTTCACAAAATTAAAAAAACTTTGGATTGAAGTTCTGATTTAACCAATGTTTTGGAATTATAAACTAATACATTCTTTAAGGCAAAATACGAAACAAGACAAAAAATACATAAACAAACTAACATGTTGTAACTATAGAAAAAAAAATTATGTAACTAAATTTACTAGTTGCAATGTTAGATATAAATATACAAATTCTAGTACGTTTTTACATGTTAATTTTACATTAAAACTTACTTTTATTTATTTTAATTATTTTAAAAAAAATTAAAATAAGTAAATTTTCATTTTATATTTAGTGACCTAAAAATATTTGTTTTAAAATAACAGAAATATTTATTTAACGTACTTTAAATTGCGTTAAAATTTACATACATTATATGTACATGTTCGATAAAAAAGAAATAACTCGATACATATATTTTAATTATATAATATATTTTTTATCTTCAAATACGTACATTCAATTACGTACTGATATTTCCTAAACCCACCTCCGTATATCAACATAAAAATTGCATTTTGCAATAAATAGCAGAGAACAATAAAAGAAGCAATATTAAGTAATAAAATTTAATTATTTCTTGATATTTTCCAAATAAAATCAAACACAATCTGTCAACAAGTAATCAAAATCTTGCACAATGCACTTTAAAATTTTAAAAGTCATGCTAAAAAAAATCTTTCGCAATCCATAATTTTTCTCTCTGTAAATTCGTATTGTTTAAATACAATACAAATAACATTTAATTTTTGACTATACTGTAAAAACTATGTAACTCTGTAATTCTATTCAAATTCATTGACATTTCAAGCCGCTCCGCGATTGTTTCACTCTGTTATTTCATAGTAAGGTCTTCAACATCACGAAAGCGAAGTTATCGTTCCTCCAACGACTTTGTATAGGATAATATAGCCATTATTGTTCAATTATTGCTTCATTATAAAATGCAAATTTTTTTATCGCGTTGGAATTAATCAGCGAGTTAATTTTATGCACTCTGCAGCCAACTGCACCTTAGTTTTGAAAAGATTAAACTTATTTAAATTTTACATTATCCATTTTGAATTTAAATTGTTCTGAGCTAACAGTTATTTTATGTAAGAGTTTGTTGGGTGTGAAAATTTAGATAAATTGATTTCAAATTAATAAAATGCCATTTACACTTCTATTATTAGCAAATATACTTTGTGTTTTCAATAGTTACTTAGTATAGATTTTATGTAATGCTAATAAATAAAATTATACACAGTCTTTCTTTTAATTTCAAATCGAAATATTTACATTCAGATTTGATCAATCAGAAAGATATAAATAAAAATAATTTTATGTCTATATATTAGTTACATATTACAAATTATAGATAAAATATAAATAGATCCAAATAAAAGTAGAAAATTGAAATGAACAACACTGGACAACAAAGTATATTAAAATATATCATTAGAACTACTATACTTGTCACAAAATTAGTGTTATATGATTTAGTGTAAAACTAGTGGATCTGAACCAAACTATTTACTAAATTAAGAAAAACAACACAAATACACGTTATAATTTTGAGTTATTTTTGATTTTATTGCAGCTAAAAATGTAGATCATTTATGTATGTATTTTAATAAATTTTATTCTGTTTTCACACAAACAAGTTTAAAACAAACAAGTTAAATAGTGCTTATTTTAAACGTTCTATCATTCGTTATAACAATAGAGTCTACTAGACTCACCTTGTCCTTTAGAAAAACAAAAATAAATTGCTCAAAATACGATTAAAGAAAAAAACAAGAAAAAATAATCCTGTCAATACTTGCACAAGCTAATTACTCGTAGTATAGAGATCATACAGAAATAAAAATATAATAAAACAATTAAAAAAAAAAAAAACAAATAAATAGAAAAATAATAGAAACTATATTGTAAATGGAATTTCTTATTGAACAGAAAAAATATCAGTTACACAAAACATTATTAAATATATTAGCAGCTAACAATATAATTCAGTTATAAACTGACTAATCAATCAAGAATTCCGAACCCACTAACCACATAATCAGCCAACAACTTTTAGGTCTTAAAGATTTACTAAAATCCACACCATATTTACTTGAATTAATAATGGAGTCGGTCCGTCTTCATAATAAACACTAAATAAAATCAGTTTTAGGCAGACAAAAAAACATCAATTTTAAATTCTACAAGCGTAATTATTATTGCTTTTAATTAAACAATACTTTTTCGTCGTATTAAAGTCGACTTTAGTTAACGTTTATTATAAAAACAGATCCAAAATTTTATATAAATTTATACAGTATCAATAGTTAAAAAATATGAAGTATATAATGAGTTAAATACACAATACATAAAATTGTACGTTATAAAAATAGTTAAATGAGACACTATTTGTTTGAACTTGATATTTATTGAATAAATATCATAGAAACATTGAAACATAACTCTATATTGCATATGTCAATAACTATCTAGTCATGCCCTCTCTTATAAAGCAGAAATATCCAAATAGACCAAGGTTATCGGATTTGAAATCATTTTGAATGCCAGTTAATCAAATAAATTGCATATAAATACTAGAAAGCTCAAGTACCGAAAATAATTATATGTAGCGCAAATATTGATAATGAGTTCATCCACTCACAATAAAAATGGCGATAATGACTAATATAAATACAAACTCGCAAATTAATATTTTGATTTTATCATTTGTATTTTCATTATTTCAAATTTTGTTATTGATATATAAAGGTTTCTATTTTTGGTTTGTTAAAGCAAATAGACAGTTTAGCAAACCAACCTTTAGTATTTTTTGAGAAAACAAAAATAACTCTTCAAAGAATTGGCAAAATTCTATTTCAAATTTTTTAATTAAAGATTTTTTTCAAATAATATAAGTGGGAGTATTCTTTAAAATAAACAGTTTAATAACCTTGCCTGTAAAAATAATGAAGAAAAGAGTACAATAGTATAAAAATAAAAAAAAAGTTTTCGCATTATGTTATTTAAATATCGACGTTTCGATGTACTCTACGTATGTCATCATCAGTAACAAATATACAATTGACATAAATAATAAACAAACAAAACATAGAAACAAGCTACTAGATAGCAAAGTGATTATTGTTGCAAATTTTTTTTGATAAATTATTAAATTAAAAAAAATAATGTTACAAAGGACAGTCTTTACCCAGGCGCGGAACAGGGCAGTTCGTACGTACAGAGTGGAAAATCGTGAGTGTTGTGTTTCTCCAGTTTCGTACAAATCGGTTATTTTTTTTTTAAATTTTGGATCGTTTCGGGTAGATTTAATAACCATAATCATATCAAAATATACAGCTAATAATTTTGTAAATAATTAAGATATTCCATTTAAATAAAACATCCTGTATATCTAAATAAATCTATATAAGTATATAAACGCAATTCAATATCTAAATTGGCTATAGAACCTTTTACAAATATTCACGTACAATTAGTAAAAACAAATATAAATCAATTATTTATCTGAACCATTCAAACAACTTTATTCCTCTAAATTGTTATTCACCATCAATAAAACTACAAACCATTAAACCATATATGATTTGATTGCTTTAATTTTTAATCAAACCCGTATCCGATAAAAACCAATCTATAAAAGCTTTAATAATAAGGAAGATATAGCTCAACTTTGCCCATTAATATTTCGTATATAGCCAAAGCGCATTTGTGCCGGTTTGCAATCAAATAGCGAAATATACGAATGTCCGGTGTGTATATGTGATAAACAAAAGTTGAACAATAAAATTCTATTAAGTAAATTTCTAGTTTTCAAGCTCGTCTTTAGATGGCGATCATCGGTAAACGAACCCTTATGTAGCGAGGTAGAAGAGAATCTGTGAAACGGGTCCGAATTGGTAAACCGAAGAAGAAGAAATGTTGTACAGATCCATAATTTACATCGTATATGGGGAATGTAAATGCCCGGTTTAAACATTTTTGGTTCGCCCATAGGTGGTTACGGGTTGTCAGACTTGTTTTCGATTTTTTCTTTGTAAGATTAAAAGAATCTTAAATATTTGTTCTGTTACGTTAATGATGTGTCAGTTCCAACAACTTTTGAATAAAATGTAATAAATATATATGCAAAATGTTACTGATGGTAATATTTATAAAAAAAATATTTTAAAAATACCGAAAGTATCTTGCATTTATTTATTTTTATTTCAAACAAGATTAGAAGCATTATGCATAAACCCATAAACCACATACTTTTTATTAAAGTTGGTAACACTGAGCAAAATAAAAATACGTAATTATGAGAGCTAGAAGAATTTTCCATGTAAACTTGATTAATCTTGGATATTGGCCATAATGGATATTTAAATACTTTAATATTTTTCTTTCAGATAGGTGGTAACACTGCGGAAAAATCAACCACATGTCCATTTTGGGCAATAATAGAACCTATTCTGACAATTTGGTGTAAATTACTTGTATGGTTTAAGCTCTAGAAGCAAATACGATCACAAAATTTGAACAACTGAGCGAGTGAACAATCGAGCGACACACATACATACTCCCTCATAAACTAAGTATTGATTCGTTATCTAAAAGCTACATAAAGAATTTCTATGCTTTTTTTTTAAGTAATAACAATGTGACAGACACCATACCAAATACTATACCACTTATCCTTTCAGTCAAAGCGATAAAAATACTTAAAAATCATTTATAAAATAAATGAATTTAAATTGTTGACAAATTCGTATCGTCAGTCGATTTCTTGTTTGTTCCATACGCCATTTTTAGTCAAATTCCATATACTATACCAGGGGTGGGCACACATAAGGCCTAAGAGAGCCGCAATCCGGTTTTTAATATTCTATAAAGATAAAGAGCCATACACAAATTAAGTTTTTTATTTAATATAATGCATATTTTCACTAGTCACAATATAAAAACATAAAAAAAAATATCATTATAACATATAAACATAAAAATATAACAATGAAAAAGAAAATAATTATTTCAAAATTTTAGTAATGAAATTCAAATATAATAAAAATGAAATATAACAGAAATCTATATCATAAAAATATATTTACTAATGTGTCGTAAATATGTCAGTCATCCTCTAAATCTTTAATGGGAGCCGCACTTGACTCAGTGAAGAGCCGCATGCGGCTCTCGGAGCCGCATTTGCCCACCGTTGTACTATACTATATATATATATATAAACAACAATTCAGATCAGAAACTTTAAATATCATTTTCTCTAAAGTAAGGTTTTGTGATATAATACGGAACAAACAAGAAATCGACAGACGATATATGTGTATGTACATCAAACTGAAAAATAAATTATGTTTATTTAAAATATAAATATAAAATTCAAAAATTATAAATATAATAAAAAAAAATCATAGATAAGTTATGTTTTTAATATCCAAGAGAATCTGGTATATTTTATTGTATTTATAAACATATACATACATACGTATATAATAATGACGGACATATAGTAAATATCATGACTATATTCATGTGATAAATATTTACATTTTATAAATAATTACATACTATTTCAAAAAAAAAATAATATTAAATAAAAAAAACTGTTAACAAATTATGATATTAAAAAAGTAAATGAATATGTATGTACAAATCTATAATTACATGATATTTAATGCATAAATTTTATAAGTTCTATTACATAATAAAAAAATATATATATTTTACGAAATAAAGAAAAAACAGTACTAAATATAAAAATATTATTCTACTTCATCTTATTTAACTGACAGATGACATTTAACTTATAATTTCTTCTTATAGATGAAAATGTTTTGAAACCTTAGCCTCCAGTAAAAATACTAGAGTAAATATTATAAACACCAAATATAGTTTTAAACAAATCTTTTAAGTTTCAAAAACTGAGTTCCTCAATTTACAGTCTGCAACCTGTATTATGCATATAATTATTAAAATGTTTCTTCGAATATTTAAATTACAATATCGGAATCAATTTTTAGAATTTATATCTGCAATCTTTTTTCGCATTTCACAGAAGCGCCGCACACATCAAAAGTTTATAAAATGCTTGGCTATAGTGAATCATGGCAACCGAAAAATATTTGATTGATTACTAGATTTAAGTTCTTAGAAAGCAAACAAATTCAAATAAGATTAATAGTAAACCTCTTCGACATTAATGTAATTTTAATATGTGTTTTTAAAAAAACAACATCGATTAAAAACAAAACTTTACATATGAAAAAAAATATTGAGCAGTCGATGTAAATCATATAAACGCTTATTAGTATGTATAATTCTGTAAGCTGTATAGTGTTATAGAATATATTATCTTTTCATTAAAAATACTATTACTAGTAATACCTGACACATCCACTATTTCTTTAACAGAATATACGAAATATGAAATTATGCTTCTGATTCCATATCTTAGCTTTTTCATAACTATTTGTATTCATTCATTAACAAAACTAATTAATAATACGCATGTAATAATGGTACAAATCATTCATCCGAATGAATAATCATCATATATGCGAATAGTATAAAATTGTTATTCTTAAACTGGTTTTTGGAAATGTGCACCTCCTATACTTACTCTTACTCGTCTTTAATTTCTGTATTTCAACTACATACTCTACAATTTCGTAGAATTATTTCATCTTTAACTTTTTTTAAGTTAATTAATAACTTTATCGATAACTCTACACTTCTCTCAACTACAATTTCTTCTTCTTTCCTCTACAAGAAGTACAAATACTTTTTATCTGCCTTTTGCTTATTCTAATCTTCTAACAAAGTCTCCTATTTATTATGTGTCACACTAGATATTTTTTTATGTTCTCTTCGTATTTTTATTAATCATTTCATATCGTACACACTTAATGTTTTTAAGCAAATTTATGTTATAAGTTTATGTTTGTATTATTTGCTCTATTTAATTGGGCTGTTGTCTATTTGGTGTAATTAAATAAATAAATATATAAATACTTTTTCTATGACTATACAATAAGAAATTGCACTTTTAGATCTGACATAAATGACATTTCAAAACAATTATAATATAAAAGTATACTGTGTTCCAGCGTTAGGTACTACCGAATACAATACTGATTTTAAGATCAATAGATCAATCCCACTGGCCGGCGTTTCTGTTAGTCGTAAAATAAAAAAAAGTGCCACAAGATCAGGCGTTAATTAAACAGAATCGGGCACTTCAGTTTGATCAACTGCTTGTCTTAAAATTTAGATTGTCTAAATGAATGATCATGGAACAAGTACTTCGTACTTGCGGTCAAGGCTCTCCTAAAAGCTGTCACCAAATATAATGTACCAAATATGATGAAACTATATCATAGCAACCGCGATAACTCGTAAAATATTACAAATGCATTTTTGTGATTAGTTACAAACTGAGTAATAATTTAAAAACTTACTAGTGTGTGTGTGTGTGTGTGTATAATAAATAATATTAACTATTAAAAAACGCATATATTATAATTTAAAAGCAAGGTTATCATCTTACTGCCAATTTTCAAGAGTGCTGCAGTTTTTAATAAATACTTACTAAATTGTAAGTGAAATTACTTTTGAAATACTGCTGTATACTACATTTCCAAGTAGCTTTTTTGATATTCTGTACTACAAAAAAAAATTCTGTTGCTGTGTTAAGTTAATATAAAATCAATATTTTAAAACAATTTCAATTTTTTTTAAAATCCAGTTAATGATAAAATTGTCTGCTAATGTTTTTTTTTTTTCTAGGAATGGACAAGCATTATTTTTATATAAATTTATAAAATCAGCAATGTTAAACAGTGATGGTGTATATAAGTTCCGCAGCTGTATATCATATATGGTCGGAAGAAGCAATGTGTACTTACCATTTTGAGCGTCTCCTCTTGTCGCAGGAGATAGAACATGGACTGCAGATGCTGTTGAATATCTGAGCCAGCAGCCGATGAGCGGCGGCTGGGGCGCTGTCTCTCATACGGTGGTAATACGTGAGCTGTGCCCTTACCGGCAAAATAGCACTCACTGAGGCTGCAACAACAGAAACAAAATATTTTCGTTAGCTAAAAACTAAATATTCTAGTGAAACATACACTTATTTGCAAAATTACGATAATACATTTTCTATCTTATAATGTAGTAACAATAGATAAAATGTATCTTTAAATTATGAATGTAGATGAAGCTAAAGTTGCTTGTCTGAATAGGGATGTTTGGAGGAAACTGATTTGGCGATAGTGGAAAATTTGGCGATAGTGGGTATATGGCGTGATTATGTGTATGCATGTATCTTTAAATAATATATGAATAAAGTGGCCTAGCCTATTAAGTAAGAAAAATCAGTGAAGGGCCATACGGATGAAGAAAAGTAGATGAAAAAGTAACTAATTCCTCTAAAAATTATAATTAGTATTGCTTATATTTCTATACAAACCCACAATAAATAAAATATTTTAAATTTTATACAGTTTATACCCATTCTATAAAATATGACGAAATTACTTCGATTTCCATTAACATGTTGATCAATTTTATACTAAGAAAAAACACAAAATTTCAATATATGTCTAGTTTTATAAATACACAACAAAAATGATTACTTATTCAAATAAGAATAAAGTACAATCATTAAATTACAATAATAATTAAAAGAACATATTATAAAGAATGGAGCCTTTAAAAGCCTATAAACTTTAAGGAAAAAGAAACAATAATAATTAAAAACGATTCAAAAAAAAAAAAAAAAATTTGCTACACTCTAAATTTAATAAATTTAAAATTTCTTTCAGTTCAAAATATTTTTTCTACTTCTGCCGAATAATAATACGTTTATAATTTATATGTATATTCTATCGTATTATTATATAGTTCATCACTGGCAATCGTGAATTATAAAATTATTACTTATGGTCTTTGACCAATCACAACTCTTCAATACTACACAGTCATTTTTTAATCAAAATATTTCAAAATTATTATTCATCTGCGTATTTTTTTTAAAAAATATACAAAATCTCAAAATAATGCAAAATTTTAAAAGCAATATTCTGTTGTTAATTTAATTATATATTCCAACCAGTTAAAAGAAAAAATTAAAAATAATTACCCCTTTTTTCATAATTATTCCTTTGAAAACTTTGATGCAAATTTAGAATTAATTCTCCTATGAATTTTAAACAAAAACACCCAATTTGCATTTCAATTATTCGAATAATTTTGAAAAAAAAATCGCTTTTTTAAACCATTGTATCCGTAAAATTAAAAAAAATTGACTATATTTGAGATTATATAAGTTTTAAAATTATAAATAATAAATCAGTGATTTTAATTGACATTGACAGTCTTGCTATATTTAATATCAATCAATACTTTTTAATTTCCCAATATGTTCGATATTATTTTACTGTAATAAAGCATACAAACTTCAGGAACTAAAATAATAAGAACTTGTTAATATTATGAAAAAGCTTTACGTCATTTTTACTCAAAATCAAGCAGGTTCTATCTGTTAAAGTGCGCAAAAAAAAATTACAAGTATATAATGCAATGCAAATATATGTAAAATTTTATGTTTTTTACAAATAGTGAAATCTTCTGACGTTCATCTCGTATAACTGCTAATATTAATCACGAAATTGAACAGCATTCGGTGAAAGACATTGTTTAGAACATAAAATTATTAATAGACAATTACATCAAAGTCTTATAAACTTTACTAACATACAAATTGTTCATATTATATACCATTTATAATGTTTTCTTACAAATATTATTCCATATTGATTTTAATTCCATATATGAATTTCATTAAAACAATATTATTTCGTTTATTTATTAGTTTCAAAATAATTTATAACTAATTTTGCAATTTAATTAAAAAGTATATTTATAGTATTGTTTAATTTTATTTAGAATTATTTATTATTACGTATATTTCGCGATAAAGATAGTTTTTCAATATAATATTAAGCAAAGTATAATTAGTAATTGTCAAAATAAATATTAAAAAAAAAACATAAATAAGCAGTATCAGTAATATTTATGTAACTATTTATTTTTCAATTAGATATTTTATCTAATCATATAAGCTAGTCATTTAAAAAAAATTCTAAACAATATTAAAAACCGATTGCATAAAGCTTTGTTAACTTAATTAGTTTACTAGGCAATTAAATTGTCAATTGTCTGAATCGTCTCATTCATTGATCAGTTGTTAACATAACGAACGAGTTAATTTACATAGCGTTTAACAGTGCTTTATGCAACCGGCTCTTAATGTTAAAAAAAAATCAATTACAATCATAGAATATTTTATATTTTAAATTAAAAATATGACCATTTAATAACAATTACTTGTACAGAGTGTCCCTTAAGAATTTACTGAAACTAATCAACTGTTTTATTTTTAAATATATGCAGTTAGTTATTGAAAAGAACAAAATTGCGTTGAAATGTCTGAAGTGTTTAATAAATTTATTATTTATTATATTATTATATATTTTTTATCAATAAAATAAACTAATATACAAATATTTTGTTAAATTTGAATTATATTTATTAAAAATTCCTCTTTTTAACGAAATTTATATTTTTTCAGTATACATTCCAAATGTCAGCTGATTAGTTTTAGGTTTCAGCAACTTCCCATAAGACATCCCGTACCATAATTGCAAAATATTTATCGATAAAAATAATTAAAATAAAAAAACTTATAAATGCTTTAAACTGTAATATTATTATAAATATAAAATAATAATCTTTTTTTTATCTCTTTCGATATAACATTTGAATTTCTTTGTTATAAATGTACATTATAAATTTGTCTTACAAAATAAAACAGAACGCAAAAATCGATGATCGTGACGTCACAGCCCCCATTTGATCTATCCATCAATCCATTGTGCAACGCCTCCCTTGATCATTAGCGTTTCTACTCCTCTTCCTTTTATTTATAAATATGGCTGCAAACAATGGATGACTGGCATGTGATGTCAATGAACGTACATTTATACATACACACAGACACACCAACCCGGACAGACATACAAACAAATAACCTATAATAACAATAATAATAATACGAAAAGGTGATTTAACTGTTTATTTATAATTTTTACTCTTACAAACATCAACTAACACAACCCACATTCAAGTGACTTCATGTCTTTAAAAATTAAATAATAATATTTAAATGCGAATGCATACGTTGCTTTGTTAATGAAGTTCTGTTCAATCATTTTAATGCAGAAATCTATGATAACATTGTAGGTTATTTATTTAGAATTATTTTATATATACTTGAAACATATAAATTAAATATATGCTGGTAATATAATTATTTATAATTTATATAATAGAAAATAGTATGTATTTTTCACCTACACACGTAATTTAAATATTTAATATTGTCTTAGAAAGTATTCTAAAATTAGATATGATTATAACTGTTTTATTATTATAAAAATATTAATATTGATGTACGTATATATTACCAGTAATATGTATAACTTTGGCATTATATAATAGTATATTGTACAACGAGCGCAGAATAGTACCATTTCTCACGAGTATAAAAATTTGCAGAACGAACCTTGGCGAGAGCGAAGCTCGGTCGTCATAATATAATATCTGATACGTATTTTTTATCTCTATTTTATTTAATAATACAAAAAAGTTATTACAATTTATGCCGCACCTTTTACTATTAACTAAATAAATTTTTTATCCAATAAAATATTGCAACATTAATAATACATATAGATATAAAATTCCTTAAGTCTTTAAGTGATACCCAAATGACTCAGTATCTTAATATATAATTTCACAGTTTTTCAACTAATGTAGTTTTTTTTTTGTGTATAATTAATTTTATGTTCTTAGCATATTTCCTGATTATTTAAATTTCTAATTAGTCACACAGATCTAAATAAAAAAGAAAAAATAAAAATAAAACAAAAATCAAATACAAAATATGTATTTACCGCTAGAAAACTTTTTCTATATACATATGCGTTTTATATATTATTAACCCTTCGTACCCACACTGGGGTGTGACATACCCCAACAAAAATGTTTTCTACTGTTTCTTTTTTATCTTTCGACAAAAATGTATGGCACAAAGGTGTAAATAAAGTTAATAGTCCTTACTACTTACAGCCGTTTTTTCAAGCTCAGTGCATACATGGTACCCAACTTACGAGCCTAACAAAATACACTGGGGTATATTACACCCCAGTGTGTGCTTTGCGTTGTATATTTTATTCTAGTGTTTTTTTCTGACAATTATTTTTCACACAGGTTAGTTGTATTAATATGTATTACTAAATTTTAAAATTCTAATTTTACTTATTATAGTTATTTGCGCGCACAGTTAACAGACTCATTGTATTTCCAAAATATTTTGTACAGATAAAGAATAAAGTATTAAATTTTACAATAATATAATTTGCAGGAACAAGTAATTATAAGATATTTATTTTCATGTTGTGCATACAGCAGACCAAAGACAGAAAGACCAAAAATGTGTGTAAAATTTGCCATTTGTCTATGTGTGACGAACACAGAGCAATAATTTGTACCGATTGCGCTGACTAAAAATTCAATAAGTTTCGTTGTTTGGCTAACGTCACTAAATGTTCATATTAATAAAAATTTTATATAATTAGAATTTACAATTATTTTTTATATTATTGTACCCATTAGTTTGGTTTTATGTTTGTTTTTAATTGCTATTACATGTAATACTTTGAGAACCTGTTTTTATTTGTTTTGTTTTAAGATGATATAAGTAAAACCTTTTGAACATCATGTATATTTATTTATTTTATTAAATATAAATTACACTTGTTAAAAACAAGTCTACTGAATAAAAACATATGGTTATTCTGAAATTTTATCTAATTTCTAATATCGTGTGGCCTGATATATGTGTGGGGTGTAGTACACCCCTGTGTGTGTTGCGAGTAACAAAAATATAAGTGTGGGTACGAAGGGTTAATATAATGATCAGGGAAATTACTACATGATATGATATAGGTGATAATAATCAATTTATACCTTTCTCTAATACCATCTTGAGATATACCGATAATATGTAACTTTCAAAACTATACACATATTGATGAACAAATTTTTCTAATCATCTTAAAATAGAAAATTGCGTCACTATTTTTGGCTGTAATAATAACCATTTGGTTCATTATTAATATTTTTTTTTTATAAATCTAACATGTAATTATTATAACAAATAAGATATTTAATAAAAAAAAAAAATGAAAGTGAAAAAATAATCATCGGTACGACATAAGTATTTTTATTAATGTGGTACATAATTGTTTAATTATTGAGAAAGAAAAAGTAATTATGGCCTTTAGAAAATGCTTAATTTGACTCATTAAAGTAGTTCGATAAAGGAGCTGTTTCTTTTGTTAGTAAATGGAAGTGAATGATTTCGTAATGTTCAATAAAATGAAAGAAAAATGAAAAATATGGTTTTGTGTTTGCTCTAAGATGATTTATAACAATTTTCTAAATTTGGAAACATTTAAAAATATTAAAAAATATGTTTTTAATGCTAATAAAATTAGATATTTTAAAGAATATACTTGAGAAGTATTGATACGAAATAAATACATGTAATTTTTATATATTGTTTTGTTTTTTTACATATATGTATGATAAATAAACGATATAATATGTATTTACACGCGTTTTCCGAAAATTTCGCTTGTATAGAGGAACCTATCATTTCCTTAAAAACATGCTAAAAATATTATTTTTGATATTTTTTCGATATAAAATTATCCATTTTAGCCTTATTGGAATTTTTTTTATAAGAGACACCCTCTTATATATGTATATATATATATATATATATATATATATATATATAAAATACATAATATTGATTAACTACTATTTGTATTTGTTTTTTTAATGTAATTAATTTAAAAAAATATTAACTGGACAATGCAAGTTAAACCACTCAGATTTTCTTTTGAAAATGTTTTTCTTGGTTCCATATTTATTAAAAAGATTGCATTACTGTAATTTTTATTAATTCTGAATTATCATAGTTACATAGAAATTCTGAATAAGCCTGACAGTGCTACAAGATATTTTGTTTTCTATCAAATGAAAAATTTAATTTAGTAGGGAAAAAAAACAAAACAATACATTCACAAACATTTTGTATAATTGAATACAATTTTATAGAAGTAAGAAATAAGACAACGGTATAGCAAAAAATCAACTGATCTGTGATCATCAATAAAAACATAACTAACTTGTATGCTGTTAAATAATGAATTGTTTTTTAATCTAATTTCAAGAACAATTAAAATTAATATCAATTGTCTTACAAACCGGACATATACATACAAGAGCTTCCTACTACAGAGTGACACATCAAGTTAAAAGTAATACCGAATGAAATAAATGAAAGCCATTTTAGTAACATTTGGAAGAAATTGTTTTCTAAAATCCATTTGATGTTTAACTCTATCAAATAGCGAAACAACTATAATGTATTTTTAATGCCAGAGAAATATAAACATACATAGTTTTATTATTAATGGGCTTTCGTAAAATATATGCGTGTGTTTAAAGTTAATGGTACAAAGTAGGGCTCTTGATAATAAAAAAAAAACACGTCTATTGTTGCTAATAATAATGGCACACAACTAGTTAAACTAGTGAACAATACGTCAATCGCTTGACGACATTTTGACATGCTGGTTTTAGCTCTTGTGATGATGATGTGTCGTTTAGAAAATAGGCAAGTTGGACACTAATTCCAGTTTGAAAGAAATACATATACATGTATTTTTATGGACACTTTCACTAAGAATTTTTTTTTATTTATTATACAGTTTGTGTTCGTTTTTATAAATATCTAAAATTTATTTAAAGACAAAGAACTGTGGTAAGATTTACTTTTGTTGCTTTGATAACACATTTCACTGAATTAAAAAAAATAAATGTAAGACTCATTTTCATAATAAATACTAATTTAAGTCGACAAAAACACATTGTTTTGATCGGCAAGAATAATAACTATGCTTAACATAAAAAATCTTTCAGAACTCATTATATTAAAATAAAACTGTTTTAGGTTAAAGTTCTGTATTAATATTTATTTAAAATCGACGTTTCGACGAAACTCAACTTCAGTCTTCATCAGGATAAAAGATATAAATGACATTACAGTAAATAACAGAACAGTGAATGTAATGTCATTTATATCTTTTATTCTGATGAAGACGGACGTTGAGTTTCGTCGAAACGTCGATTTTAAATAAATACTATTACAGAACTTTAACCTATAGCAGTTTTATTTTAATAATTTTGCTATTAGACGTTTGAAAAATTAACAAAAAAGTATCACTTTATTGACAGCAGTAATACTTATGCAAGTAGAATATAAAAACGATGCTTTTTTCCGTTTAAAATCGATTTAGTAAGTGCTATTATAAAAACGGCTCTAAGTCAAGTTGGTCATCTGATAAATATGTTGTAAAAAAATTACGTGGATGAGATTAAAAATTGCACATACCTAACTGTTAAATTCCTGACATGAAATTATACAGGATTATTTACTACAAATGTAAAAAAAAAAACTTGAAGAGCTTGTTGAGAAGAATAATTTAATAAAACATATTTCATAAACTAATAGTGAAATTCTAAACAGTTCTATATCGCTAGAGAATGTCTTGTTTTTTACTAGTAAATAGAATTTTTCATTCTATGAAACGACAAAACATTCTGTAATATTGCAAATCTGTTCAGAATTCTAACATTAAGTGCTATTTCAATTAAAGAAATCAAAGTTTTATTACTAATAGTAAATATATAAGTTTACAAACAGTTAAAAAATGAAACTAAAGGCCTTATAACAGTGCTTTTCAACGAATTTTTTCTAGTGGATCAAAACTGTAATTTTATATTTTTGACAAGTTTCATGTTGCTTTTTCTATTAGTAACTAGATATTTTTATTGTGTAATAAGCAAATAAAATTTCAATATATTTACAGAAAACCATTTATGGTATATATGTATAACTAAAACCAGTCACTGTGTCTCTACACTTTTAACAAATCAGACGATTTTGAGAATATTACGTCAAATTACAAACAATTGGCACAGCTCAACAGGTAAAAATTTACAGTTATTAAAAACGAACCATAAACTTTATTTGGAAAATCCGGTACATTAAAAACTTCGTAAAAGTTATTTTTGTTAAATCTATGCACATTCTTTCAAAGTAAAAATATTTGATCTCACAAAACGGAGGCGTATTAATTTTGGCATCAAAACATCGAAAACTACGTGGTATTACAAATTTTAAAAATATTAAGAACATTTCTATATCAACTATTCACAAATTTAAAATAGTAATATGTATAAAACTATAACATCCCCAAATGCCAAATTACCAAATATAGACAGACTACGATTCTTCCAGAAGTTTGATCTAAGCTATTATAAATTGAATATAATAATAAATTAATAAAGAGTCAATTCTATAAGAATCTGTATCGTTACAGATTATTTCGCTTTTTTCTATCAACATAATAAAAAAATCTTTCAGAATTCATTATATAAAATAAAACGGCTTTAGATTTAAGTTCTTTATTAATATTTATTAATAATCGGCGTTTCGACGAACTCAACGTCCGTCTTCATCAGGAAAACTGATACAAATGGCATTTACAGAAAACAACAGAACATAGAAACAAGTTATGTTATCTACTATAAATATCATTTGTATCAATTTTCCTGATGAAGATGTACGTTGCGTTATAATAAATATTAATACAGAACTTAAACCTAAAGCCGTTTTACTTTGAAAAAGTCCATTTATCAGAAAAAGACAAAACAATCTGGTAAGTTTAAATAGATTATAATATGATTTTGGCAAATAAATAATAAGTAAGAAAACATGTATTTCTTGCATGAGCCGAGTACTAGTAAGACTTAAAACTGAATTATCTTTGACCCAAATTTAAGTACTACTTTTTTTAGACAACAAGATCTGGTATCAAGCTCTAAATATCAGTATAATTTTTAATGTAGTTTTTGTTTATGATTCTTTCCCAGATTTTAAAGGTTACGAGCCAGTTTGGCAACTGTCTTAGATTATCAGTTCTTAGCTGACAATCTGCTTAACAACATTTTATACAATCGATTTCTAATTTTAAAATTTTAAAGAAATATTAATGATGATATACTGAGCAGCGATTTAACGTTAACAGCGTGTTTTGTTTCTTTTTGTCAAATAAAAAATCAAATTTACTAGAAAAAGACAAAACATACTGTTACGCTACATCCCTGTTCAGAATACTACCATAAGTCCTATTATTTTTAATTAGAGCGTAAAGACTGTATTAGACGATCATAATTTATAAACAAATATTTATTTATACTGTTCACTATGAGTCGATTCGTACTGATAACAAGCAGAGATATGGTTACAGAAACAAACACGTTTGGCATAAACAAATAGGAGTACTATTTTTCGTACGAAACGATGCATAGAAAACATAGCATTAATAAATATTTGATAGGAAATTATTTCCATCTAAAACCATAAAATCAAAATTTTACATCGTATTATTTCACTATCATTGTCAAATGACTAAAAACAAGCCTAGTATAATTTCACTTAAAAATATAATTCATATTTACCCAACTGCACAAACGCATTGTATTTAAACGGTTTAATTAATTGTTTATATAGTACTTAACGTCAATTAAACCATTACGTATCAGAGGATATCAATAAGTCTCAAGTTTCGAAAATATGCCCGGACGAACTCTGTCGATTAGTTACGTCATCGAAATTGAACAATTAAATAGCCTTAAGCTAATTGCCATATAGTTACTAAGGTCATTGTGTATGGTTCAGATTGTTTTATAAATAGATCATTATATGATTTGGTATACTTTTTAAACCGACTGTTTCTTTAGAGTAGCTAAATAATTTTCTTGTTCAATAATATTAATATATAGCAATATAATTAAATAAAAATAGAAAATATTTTACGAGTATTTGAGATTTCCGTTGAATCTAAAAATATATATTAAAATTGGCAAACAAATAGAAACATACAGGTCTTTTTTTATTTGTTATGCGCAGATTTCGTTTGTAAATATTTAGTAATATGTAGATCTTTCATAAAATTAAAAGCGTATCTATTTTATAAATTCAAAATTATATAAGCAAATTAGACAAGGAAATCCGTCTTGCGGCATGGGTTAATGTTAAAATAAATTGCTGCAACTTGAAACATTTTAGGGGGTGAGATCAAGGAAATTTTGACATTGTCAAAATAACGACCACCCTAATATATATATATATATATATATATATATATATATATATATATATATATAAATGAAAAATCTATAGTTTGAAAAATAAGTACTAAAATAAGTCTGTAATTGCCATAATGTTCTATATAAACATTATAATTTAATCTTATTCATAACAAACAATGCTGCAATATTTTTGTTAAATATAATGGTTCGTTAAAATGGAAATTCTTGGATTTCGTAAGAAATTTCGTTGCAATATACATAGAAAGATGTCTTACGGAATCCAAAAATTTTCATTTTATCGAACCGTTATATTTAACGAAAATGTTTCAGGGATTAGTATTCGTACTGAAATTCGCTGATAATTACAAATATATTCAAATTTAATACTTTTATATACATATTTTTTTACATAGTTATAATGAAATTCTGTGCATTTTCTATAAATTTGTAGATATATAAATTAGACAAAATCGCATTACTTATAAAACTCAATAAATTGGAAAAAATGTAATTTTGTCCAAATTATAGATCCGCAGAGTTAAAGAAAAGACTTCATTAGTAAAAATCTTCTAGATATCTTTGGACATATTCTGTTACTAATATTTATATATTATTGATTCTGGCTTTAAGTAAATATAAACAAACCTATAAAAATGTTATTTGTAATATTAGATTAAAAACAAAACAAACATTTTTGCAAATTAATCCGGCTTCGCCTACGTTATTTTTGTACTTTCAATAACGCTTCCACAATAAAAAATATTTACAGACACAATTGTAAATAAATTACTAAAATTTGAAATACAAGTAGCACTAATGGTAATAATATTTATAATCAAATAATCTTACAATGAATGTAGCAAAAATATATACAAATTTTGATATGTTTATCAAAATATTCATATGCTATTCAAATAAAATAATATCTCAAAAAATACAATATATAATATAGTAAAAAATCTTTCAAAAGTCATTTTATTAAAATAAAACGGATTTAGGTTGTAGTTCTGTATTAATATTTATTAATAATCAACGTTTCGACGTACTCAACGTACATCTTCATAAAAAAAAATATTAATTAATATTAATACCTAAAGTCGTTTTATAACAATATATAATATTAAAAGAAACCAAAATTAGAACTACCATAAAAATTCTGAACATTCATTCATTTAAAAAATATGTATCACCCACCAATATTTCAAAATACAGTTATAAAAAAAAATGTCAAAACACTTTACAGGTTGCGATTATTAATTATATAAAAAAAAAACACATATATTTTGCAAACGAAAGTAATCTATTACGTCACTTCTCTATTATTAAACACAATTTATAATATATTAGATCATTTAAAACATAGTTTCACCCACTAAATATCCTAAAACTTAGCAGCTACCTTGTATCGTTATCACTCACACTCAAAAACGAACCAATAAAAATCGAAAGAAATTAGTGAAAGAATGTCATAAGTAACGTACCTGTCGACATTGACAGCGAATTCCGATTTAAACACGTACGTATCCGAAATGGTGGCAAACAAAAATCACTGCACAATAAACACCAATAAAAAAAATATATATCATTGGAACACCACTGGGTATAGATATAGTGCTCAAAAAAAAAAAAATAAATACTGGAACAACACTGGATAGAAAACTATCGTAGTTACGGACGGTTTTTTCGCGATAGCTGACCAAGAAACTATCCGTAACTATTTTACTATTTGCAAATGTGCTTTTCCCGTATGTGCGTGGTGCTCTCTAGTTATAAGCGTGTGGGTGTTGGGTGCGCGCGGGAAAGCGCGCTCGACCTCAACTTCTAAACAAGTCTTGCTTTGCTTGGCAATGTGAACAGATACAACACAGACATGGCGTCACCAACATTTATAGATCGTACCCGGTAAATGGGCAAAAATCCGCTGTGATTTTTCATGCTAATTTTTTAACCGTTGTTGCGTTTTTTTTTATGCATACTGTGTTTGAATAAAAAGTTCACGAATTGATCATAATAAAAATAGATATTTTTGTATTCAATAAAATTAATAAAAACATATTGATATCTAATAAATTTGTACCTACATACTGTAACAATAAGCACATGTCAGCACATTTGACTGTTCCGTGGTTAGCTATGCTGGATGCAAATGCTTGAAAAGGAGAACTGTTTAGGCGACGTGACGGTGCGAAACAGTTGTTCGGGAGATGTCAGTCCTGTAGTGAACTCGTTTATGAAAAGTCGGAAAATAAATAAATACGTTTAAATAAATACATGAGTATGATGAGTGTAAAATTGAAAAAAATGTTGTAGCAAAAGTTGGTGTTAGTCAGTTAAGATGGTTCGGACATGTTGAGCGAATGTCAAATGAACGTTTGGTTAAAAAGATTTATTTGAATGATTTTGATGGTATACGTTTGCGTGGACGTCCGATGAGTAGTTGGGAGTGGTATGATTGAGAGTGTTTTGCGTAAGCGAAAGTTTCAAAGTAGTAGGGAAAAAAGAGCATGTATGTGAGGAATTATGAATGTGGATGAAGCAAAAGTTGCTTGTTTGGATAGGAATGTTTGGAGGCGACTGATTTCGGAAGGATGAAAAGAGTATGTGCCACACCCTTTTGGGTACATGGCGTGATTGTGTATGTATGTATGTATGTATGTAAATAAATACATAGTCATACAAAACAGTGTTAGTCGGTGTACATAAAATAGTTGTAATACATTCAATTTATAATAATCTTGAGTTAATTTTTTTTTACATCTTAATCTTAACCATATGTCGAACCGAAAACGCAACAATAGGTACATACAAACATATTCACGCTGAGTCAATGCAGCAAGCGAACTTTTATTCCTATTAAAATTAATCAAGGTTTATACTTTCAGAACTAACAGTAAACTAAGCTCAATTTACCCTTACAGTTTAAAGTTGAAAGGTTTATACTTTGAGAACTAACAGTAAACTAAGCTCAATTAAAGTTTGCCTTCAAACGCACAGTTATTTCTATATATTTGTGTAGTATCGGTATAGTCTTAAATGGCCCACAGATGATATAATCTATCGTATAAGTTGTAAAATCTTGATAGACTCAACTGTCGAACACATCTTACTACAGATTAAACTTTAGCCCAACACATACGTTCGATAGTCGAATCCACTAAAATTGTACAACTTGTATGATAGACCGTCTTTGAGCCGTATTATGTATGTGTTGGTATGCTAGTTTACAAAGAGCTTCGATACAAGTTCTGTATAATATGATCCATATAAGTGATTGTATCTTAAAATACTTGCGATTATCTCGCAACTAAAAACAAAAAACAAATCTTGTTTAAGTTGCAGATTTACATATCTATAGAAAATTTACTAAGTTTCAATGTGCATTTTGAAGAAACAAAAACAAAAAACTTAAAATATTATAATGGAAAATTGGGGACTTAAATACAAAAGCGTCATAATCTATCGTTTTATCGAAATTGATTTTTTTTTTGTTTTTCATTAGACGAAAGAATATTAGTTCAATCATATATTGCAATCAATTTTGATATTTATCCCATTTGATAATATTAAACTTATTAAACTTACTGAAATCTTAAATTTTAATTATTTAAAATACTCAGGCATAATTTTAAAAAACATTGCAATAAATCAACTATCTTGTTTTTCTTTTGTAATATCATTTTTTCAGTCCGATAACTTTTGAACGAAACCGCAAAATTAAGTATAATTTTAGAAAACATCTCGATTTTTTCGTAATATTGTTTTTTTTTTCCAGTCCGGTAACTTTTTGCCTAAATCAAAAAAACCTCAATATGTGTGCGATTAAGCGAATTTCAAACGAGTAGGCTCTTTCGAGTCTCCAATAAGATACGATTGCATTTTATATAGTATTGACGTCATAACATGGTTGGTTGCACGATCTGGCGTATACGTTATATATACAGGGTGTAACAGAATAACTATTCCTAATTTTAACTGGAGTATCCTGGGCTCAGAATATGAAGATTTAATGCAAATCACTGAGATAAAATGTGGCTCCTTACTGAGCTTCAGGGTGTTTATATAAAAATTTAAAAACGATTTTTGCCCAGTACTTTAAAACTATTTGACGTATCCTTATCATACTTGGCAGGAAATGTAGGTACCGTACACCATACTAAATTATGTTAAATAAAAGTTTCTGGCTACTGCCAGTGGCGTACAACACGGGCAAGTGAGAGGTTGATCCTTCTTAAATTCTACGCCACTGGCGGAATTGTCATTTTAGCACAATTTTTCGATTCTCCAATACTAGCTGTGTAAAAAACATACTCTTCTTTTGTAACGATAAAGTCACTGTTTTTCGAGATATTTAAAGTTAAACATAAGCTGCACCCTTGGGATTTTTTCAAAATTTGCTTAAAAAAATCTGAAAAAATTTAGTAAAAGAAAGAAAAAAATTAGCTACATAATATCTAAGTAACTTTTTTTCTAACTCATTTTGGTTTGGCTGGAAAAATTATTGAAAATTAATATTTTTTGCATTTTATTTTTTATTTTCAATAATTTTTACAGCCAAATCAGAATGAGTTAGAGAAAAAGTTACTTAGTTATTATGTAGCTAATTTTTTTCTCTATTTTACTGAATTTTTGCAGATTTTTTTGAGCAAATTTTGAAAAAATCCCAAGGGTGCAGCTTATGTTTAACTTTAAATATCTCGAGAAACAGTGACTTTATCGTTACAAAGGAAGAGTATGTTTTTTACACAGCAAGTATTGGAGAATCGAAAAATTGTGCTAAAATGACAATTCCGCCAGTGGCGTAGAATTTAGGAAGGATCAACCTCCAACTTGCCCTTGTTGTACGCCACTGGCAATAGCCAGAAACTTTTATTTAACATAATTTAGTATGGTGTACGGTACCTACATTTCCTGCCAAGTATGATAAGGATACGTCAAATAGTTTTAAAGTACTGGGCAAAAATCGTTTTTAAATTTTTATATAAAACACCCTGTAGCTCAGTAAGGAGCCACATTTTATCTAAGTGATTTGCGTTAAATCTTCATATTCTGAGCCCAGGATACTCCAGTTAAAATTAGGAATAGTTATTCTGTTACACCCTGTATATATATATATATATATCTATGCTATTATTTCCATTAAATTTCGACGAAAATAGAACCAACAAGCGGTGATCAGCTGATCATGCGTGGAGCTCTGGCAAACGATATGTCAGTCACTCAACATATTCAAACTCCTAACTTCAAACATGTCATGTGGTTCTGTCTATTATATATTCATAAAGTTTCCAATAAAAAATCTGACATATTCTTTAAACGTTTCGCTGTCGGATTTTTTATAGAAATTTCAGATTTTTCTTATGCTAATTTTACTCTATTTTGAACAATATTACTAGAAAAAATATATTTAATATAAAAATCTATAAACTCTCGTGAATATTGTGAATAATCACATAACAAAAAACATATTTCTCTCACTAGTCACGTGACGAGCAAATAATAAAAATATAAAAAAGGACACTGAACTGAATTAAATTGAGAATTAAGGATTTTTTTGCAATGTTATCATAGTAATAAGTCATGGTAAATGAAAACAAAACTGTCTGGACATAAAAATATGAAAAATTATAAAAAAAATTATGTAGTAAAAATGTTCTAATTACAAGTTGTTAGTAATAACTTGTTTAGCAACTTTTGTTGAATAATTTTTTCGAAATATACATTTGTTACGAAATATTCGTAAAATACATCATATGACAGTCGGTAAAAATAATAAAAATAAAAAATAAAAACATTTGCATATTCTTCACTCTTAATTTTATTTTATAAATATCTAATTATAACAGTATTTCATATTCTTCTACAGATATTAAACAATAATTTATCCAAAAAATAAATACAATTAAAACATTATATTCACATCTTAAAATGACAAAATAAATACTTCCTCTGAATTTCAAAAAAAAAAAAAACTAACCTAGAAAAATTATAAAGATACAATAATACTTAAAATATCATCATCACCTTATTTATACTCTTTCTTTTTAACACTTTTGTTATTCAAAACGCATTCTAGAAAAGCCATAAGCGAACAATAAAGAAACCTCTAAAAATAAACTATACCTTGACAGATTTTTACAACCAACTGTTCTATTTGTAGAACCACAGAAATAAACTACATTCACAAATAAAAATAAATATAAAATTCAAAATAATTAGATCAGTGTTACGACGGCGGTCGCAAAAATATAACAAGATAATATTTCAATTATTTTACACTCGTAGTTGATTTCAGTAGGCGTTGCTGTCACAACCTACTATACGAATGATCAAATGACATTACTATATTGTTTGTAAATAAAAAAAATATATGGATATTCGATTCGCAAACATACGTCATCGATAGATTGAATAACATATAAGAATTGTAAATAATTCATTTTTAATATCGGAATGCATATGTGTGAAAAATCAACATAAAAATGAATGAAATATTAATATCTCTTATGACGAGAGAGAGAGGGAGAGAGAGAGTGAGAGAGAGTGAGAGAGTGAGAGAGAGTGAGAGAGAGAAAAAGAGTGAGAGAAAGAGAGTGAGAAAGAGACAAATTTATTGCTCTGATATATTACACGATTCATTAAAAAGTAAAATTGTACTTTATGTCATAATTTAATGACTATACAAAAATATAAATGTAGAGGAAATTATTTTATTGCACGTCTAATTCTTGTTCATCAAATTGAATGATTTTGCAAATAACGCTTCCTTTGACGTATAATTTATTTATACATTTTTATTGCCAATTTACAGTGGTACTTTACCATATTTTTTCTATTAATTTTTTTTAAATAATACCAATGAAATATAAATGAAAACATGAAAAAGCATACAAAATCACAGATCCGTAGTTTGTAACAATCTAACTATTGCTGTTATCATTTCATTTTCATAGCAACCATATTTTCTCGCACTGTCGCTATATATATATATATATATATATATATATATATATATATATATATTCAAATAATTTCAAATTTTGGATATTCGACTTAGTCGAGCGATAGTCTATATAAGTATTGTAATCTTTGTCAAGTACTTTGACATCATTATCGCACTGCATAATAGAGTTCTAGACGTAAAAAGACAGAATAACTAGAAAGTAGTACTATTTAATTATATCTATATGTTGAAACAAATCTTAGTTTTTATATAAAACACCCTACATACCCCAATTATAATTTAATAAATTTATAAAATTTATTATTGTAAAAATAAAATACAACTACAGTACTTTTCATATCTGTTTCTGTCATTTTCAAATCCTAATCGCAGATCCATATATCGCATCTGGATTTCATATTCAGATCTAATTTTTTCAAATATTGACAGCACTACAAAAAACAGAATCTAATCTCAGAAATTGAAAATGCTCTATTTCATCTCGTTTTTTTTTTCCTTTCGTTGATTCTATTAGTATAATGCCAACCAACCCTGTATCGTAATATACTATTAAAACAAGCAATTGTGTGCTAATAATTTCAACGATCTGAAATTAACTTCATATTATTTTCAATTTTATACTTAAATAGAAAATAATCCTAAGACACGGCTGTATTTTGATAACCACCAAGCAGCGAAATTAAACCGATAGCGGGAGCTTGTTTGAAGAAAATTGCATCCTGTGCAAATAGAACAAACCAACTCGAAGATAAATGGTAAAGGATTATCCCCACAGCGACGGTTAAAATCCGAAGCCATTGACTTGTCTATTTTATTTACACTATTTCAATGTTTCTTCTTGGGCGTGTTGTATATTTGCACGGGCGTCTCAAATTAGATCGCATTTTCGAGGTTACACTTTGGAACACATTCAAAATGAACTGAATTTAGACACTGCCATATATGCGCTATAGCTTAATTAATATTATAGCCTAAGCCAAACAACACACGCTTTGATTCTTACACGTATGAACGTAATAATGTTGTAAAACTTTATTACGACTGTTTGCGAAAACAGTATCGGTACGTGTGCTTGACATGCACTTGGTTTTAAGATGCTATTAAAACAACAATTCAATATCGTTCTTATTTTATGTATCTCATTTGATTATTATGTAATATTATTGGGTTTGTGCAGTATACGTTTCTATATATATACAGGGTGTTCATTTGCCAGGTTGATATAGGGCAATAACATGGGATACCGATAATATGCAGAATACTTCTTTCTGAAGTAAAATACGGAGAAATACTTAGAATACTTTTCGATAGGAAATAAAAAGTTATATAATTTGGTTTTAGTTTTAATTTGCTAGCATGTGCCGTTGCGGAACTAGAATTTTTTTTTAATGTTTTTTAAAATTTTCAATATATTTTCCTGCCGAACCGAATGGGTTAGAGAAAAAGTTACTTAGTTATTATGTAGCTTATATTTTTCTTCATTGTACTGAATTTTTTCAGATTTTTTTGAGCAAATTTTTAAAAAAGTCGTATTTTGAATTTTTACAATATATATATATATATATATATATATATATATATATATATATATATATATATATATATATATATATATATATATATATAGCATAATAGTTAAGTAACTTTTTTCTCTAATTCATACTGATTTAGCAGGAAAAATTATTGAAAATTCTAAAAAACATTTTTAAAAAAATTCTAGCGCTAAAACGGCACATGCTAGCAAATTAAAACTAAAACCAAATTATATACTCCTAACTTTTTATTCCCTATCGAAAAGTATTCTAAGTATTTCTCCGAATTTTACTTCAGAAAGAAGTATTCTGCATATTATCGGTATCCCATGTTATTGCCCTATATCAACCTGACAAACGAATACGCTGTATATATTATATAGGGTATATAAGGAGTTCCTATGAATATTTACTGATTTTGAAGTGTAATATAAGAAAGTGTCTAAAATCATAAATTAAGAAGGTCCCGGGTTCAAATCCCGGCAAGGTCAATGCATTTTTCTTCGTTTAAAAATTAACTAATGATTTAATTAGTTCATTAAATTAAATTAATGGCAATTTAAGCAAAAAACAAAAATACTATAACTTAATATAATACGCCATGTGTAATTAAGAATATAAAATAAAATAAATATAAAGTTATTTATATTCATAAAAAGAGTAGTTTATAGTAAACACATCATAATTTAACTCAGAAGTTCATTACTTTATGTACATATTTTATTAATACGTTTATACAAATGTATATGGTATGTAAATAGACAATGATATATCAAATAAATTTTATTTGATGAGTTTCACTCTAAAACAAAATAAAAGTTTTATAAAAATTCAGACCGAAGAATCACTCTGTATAACTGTATATGTAAAATATTTTATAAAATTTTATGAACTTCATTTTCTATAAAAATCTGTTAATAGCAAGAGATAATTACAGTAAAATTCTGCATTTTGTTATTATTAACGAAATTTATACAAAATACATTTCCATAACTAAATTAGATACCAAAAAAAAATATATTAATTTACAGAAAATTTTCTACTTCCAAATAAATATGCCAATAAATAAATAACCCGTCTTTCAAAAACAAAATTAGTCGACAAACATTTCAACGATAAATAATATAATTTATTCTGCAAATTTTTTAAACAATTTTTTAGGCCCAAATTCTCACTTCACTTTTCTAGCGATAAATATTACATACATTTTTATTTTCTTATGATTTTAATAAATTGCTCTTACCAACTTTCGAAAATTTGCAAGATATATCAGCAAATATAAATTTATAATATTTTATATTTTTTACCAAAATTCATTGTAAATACAAAGTATCACGAAAAATTCAAATTTAAATTTCTTATCATTAAAGAAAATCAGTTAAATTTGGCGAAAGTTGTTCTCAACTAGATATATACAATTTACTTGAAATAATTTTTTGTTTTCTCGATTTTTAAAATAAGATAATTTTTTTATACAGATTTTAAAACTTTTATTATAAAAGATAATTACGTAAAACTTTTCAGATCATTTAACACGACAATTTTTAGTAGCAATAATACAATTTAATGTAACCACATTATTCTAAAGAAACTTTAGTTCTTACGTGAGAGTAAACATTGCTAGTATGCAAATTGTTAATATTTTTTAGTATTAAATTATTTAGTTTAGTGACAAATTAAAATAAAAATGATTCCTAGTATAAAATATAAATAGTAAAACTTGCAAGTATTTTCCTTTAAAAATTTGCGCAAATCTTGGCAAATTGTATGATCAAAAATGTGTTTTTTTTTTATTTTTACAAATAAATAATTTATGTATAAACAATAAAATGTCCAAACAAAGCTTTGTTTGTGTATATTTTTAAAATGTAAAAGCAATACTAAGTGTGTTAATAAATATTGAAAGTAATCATTCTAAGTTTATAGATACAATATGAAAGTAATTAACGGATTATTTTTTTATCTTAATTTGTAATTAAAAAGAAAATTTTTATTTATCGTATGAAAATAATGTCAATTTTCACACTTTGATATATTTACGCTGATTAGAGTTAGAAATATACAACTTTCTCAATATATTACCACGCTTATATTAGCTCACTCTGTTGTCCCGTGTTGTCACGTTCAAATCTTGTAACCAATTTTTAGACCACTTCCTATCATCTGATCTCACTGAAATTTTGCATGTAGTTTTATTCCAAGAGACAACACAATATTTTAACAAAAAAAAAAAAAAAAACTTGACATTTAAAACAGATTACAAGATATGACAAGACAAGACTAAAAAACAGAAAATAAAATAAATAAAAAAAAAATTTTAAAAACCACGCTTATATTTAAATGCACTAAAAAGTGGAAAATAAATTTTTTTCTGGTTATCCAAAATTTTTAGAAAGAAATAAAAGCGTGGAGCGCTAGGAAACTATATATTTCGCAATGATGATTAAAAAAACGCTCCACGCTTTTATTTCGTTCTAAAAAATTTCGAATAACCAGAAAAAAAATTATTTTTCCCTTTTTAGTGCATTTAAATTAAGCGTGGTTTTTAAAAAGTTTTCTTTTTATATATTTTTTTTGTTTCTAAATTTCACATAAAAAATTAATATATTCAATTTAATAAACAAACTTAAAGCGTTAGTCAATCAGACTTTGGAGCAGTTTTAAGTACAATTAGTGCAACAAGCATACTTTATTCCCTATTGAAATTAATCGAAACTAATGCTTTAAAAACTAACATTGGACTGAGCTTTTTATATTATATTACTGCGCGGTGTACCTTTCCATGCACAATTATTTCTATCTGGAATCGCTTGTTCCTGTTTGTGTAATATCGGAATAGTATTTACCTACAAATGTGTTGGTAGGCTTATTTTACAACAAGCTTCAATGCAAGTTCTACAGCATTTAATATTTCTCATATGAACAAATTATATTAAATTTATAAACAAACTTCATGTATAAAAAAACAAACATATTACCATAATTTAGAAACTATACGCAATGTTTGTTTATTTAATTTTGTATATTTGATAAATTCTTGGAATTTACTCGATTTCCAGACTATAAGAAACACTTACTATTTTCACGGAAAATTAAAAAAACGATACACTTCCAAAATGTACGCCTCCTTGGTTCAAGGTTATAACGCATACACAGAACTGGATTTAAGATTTGTGAGACTCTAACTAAAGTTTTTTTAAAACTCTCTCGGATTCAATCACATCACATATAAAAAAATATCAAATAAAATTCTACTGATTTGGCTTTTTTTTTGTAGTTTAAAAATATTTCATATTTCTATTAATTTCAAAAATAGTATATTTAGTTACGAGGTGCAAGCCGAAACATATCTGAAACATTGCCGCAAGTGACATACCTACTATTTTTTCTTCAAGCGTTTGTAACAAAACTAAGCTAAAAATAAATAAAAATATATACCAAATAATCAGTGGCGAATCCACGGGGGGAGGGGGTTAATGAGGAAAATTTCTCCCCCCAAAACATATTTGACATTCCTATTCTAAGACTTTTTTCAAAAATATATTCTGAAATTTATCATAAATTCATTTCTCATTAAGTGATCTAAGTTTGGACCTTTCCTCCTTTCCTCAAGAACAATACAGTGTTTGTATATTAATTCTTGCGAGACGAAAAAAAATTACAACAAGATTAGAAGTATATGGGTAAACACATATATAGATTACTTTGACATTTCTCGGACAATTGGCAACACTGTATTTTAATTTTATTATAATTTATGTGGGCACTAGGAGATACTTTTCTGAAAATTTGATAAAAATCGAATAAATAATGTAGCCACAATAAATTTTTAAAAAATTTTGTGATTTTTTTCTCGATAAGTTGGCAACATTGTATTTTGTTAAAATTGCATAATTTATTTAGGCACTAGGAAAAACTTTTTATGAAAATTTGATTAAAATCGGTTAAATAAAATGGTCATAATAAATTTTTAAAAATTTTACTAATTTTTTTCTCCGAAAGTTGGCAACACTGTATTTTGTTAAAATTACATAAATTATATGAATACTAGGAGAATCTTTTGTGAAAATTTGAGTAAAATCGGTTGAATAACATGGCCATAATAAAATTTTTAAAACTTTAGTAATTTTTTTCTCGGAAAGTTGGCAACACTGAATATTAATAAAATTATGTAATTAATGGGAGCATTAAAGAAATTTTTTCTGAAAATTTGATCAAAATCGGATAAATAACTTAGCCAATATGAATTTTTAAAAACTTTAGTAATTTTTTTCTCGGAAAGGTGGCATCACTGGAAAAAAACAAAACCACATGACCATCTTGGGCACTAGACAAATTTATCCTGAAAATTTCATTAAAATCGGTTGAACCGTCTAGGAGGAGTTGCGGCCACAAAATTTTGACTTACGACCGAGCGAGCTGACGACGCACATCCATACACCCACATAAACTAAGTTCAGATTCGTCATCTACAGGCTATATGAAGGATTTCTAAACAATTTTTTTTTTTTTTGAAAATGTTACAGACACCGTACCAAACGCTATACTACTTTTCCTTGCAGTCAAAGTAGTAAAAATAGATTTCCCCCCCAAAAAAATTTGCTCTGGATCCGCCACTGCAAATATATAGTAACTAACTACTTTAAATATAATGTTACATTATTTTACTAGTAACATAATTCCCTCCTTCTACTTAGGCAATATAGTAACATAATATTCGATAATGTTGATACGTTAGAAGAAAAACAATATTGTATCATTGAAACCCCTAACTACAGCTTATTTAGCTTATGCGTAAGTCCGGCTCTGCGTGTACATCAAATACAGTCCAATAAAATATGCCTATGAAAATAAATTAATTAAAATTTTTCTCTAACTTTTTCCATTTCTATAATTTCTATCATCATCAACAACAACAAAATAAAAGGTAAATGAACGATACAGACAGCCTTAGTATTTGTATTAATTACGATGAATATGAACCAGGAAGTGTACCGAGTTATATGCATCAATTGATAATTTTAAATTAACAACGATTTATATAGAAAGATATGTGAAATTACATCCATCCATAAACCTAATTTTGCAGACTGAAGTGATATATGTTTTTGAGAACTTTGACCTGTTCGGCTGTTCTGTTCCAGTATATATGTGAAGATGATCGAGACGGCGCGGCGGACGATGTAAATGTACTCGGTGGTATCATGGCAAAAGCGACGCGGTGCGGCGTAAAACAGAAGTTCAAACTTCCTTGAGACGTGATCATTTTGCATTTGCTTCGCTCATTTAACTATCGCAGTCAGCGTTTATATTCACGAAGCCAAGTGTTATTTATATGTAGGAAAAAATCTTAGTTACGTTGCATAAAACGATCTCGAATACTATTATAGCTCGTATCAATGCTAAAATCATTAGCTTCAATACAAGACCACTTGATTTTTATTCATTTTCCATTAAGGTCTATTAGAAGCAATTTGATAAAGAAGTTTTTTGAAGAAATTATTCGCATTAAATTGCTATAAATTTTAAATATATGATACAAATAATAATATTAATAATAATAATAATAATAATAGATTAGAAAATGATCTACTGTGGCGAAATTTAATTAAAAATAAAATTATAAAAATAATTTTATAAAAAATCCCAAAACCACACTTAAATGTGGTTTAAGTGTGGTTTTGGGATTTTTTATAAAATTATTTTTATAATTTTATTTTTAATAATAATAATAATAATAATATATATATATATATATATCGCATCAAAAAGATATTTATTTATATTAATCTAAAATATATGCTGGAATTACAAAAAGGCCTCTAACTGTACAGAATAATTTGTCTTTTTCTATTAAATGAAACTTTCATTCGAAAGAAAATGACCGAATATTCTGTAACGATACAGATCTTTTCAGATTCTCACTATTGATTCAAATTCTATTATAACTAAAAACTATTTTTTACGGGCCTTATGCCCTTCACTTCACTTTTAAAAGTGATTTTGTCAGTTTACTTAAAATTAATTATTAAAAATTTTTAATTAGTTTATTTGAATTGAATTTGAATATTAAATATAATATATATATATATATATATATATATATATATATATATATATATATATATATATATCATATTTGGCAAGAGGTACAAGTAAATTAAAAAAAAAAAAACGCTAATAAAGATGTACGTTGAGTACGTTGGAACGTCGATTATTAATAAATATTAATATAGAACTACAACCTAAAGCCGTTTATATATATATATATATATATATATATATATATATATATAATGAGTTCTAAAAGATTTTTTGCTATGTTAGTAAAAATTTATTTTAAAGTGAAAGATAATAGCACTCTTTTATAAACAAAAGTGGGAATATGGGCCTAAATTTTTTTTTTAAAAAAAATCACTTTTGGTATAAATAAAGTTTCAATTAAAAATTTAACAAAATCGACTAATTTTATTGCGTTTTTATTATTTTAACTTTGTTAACCTTTTTTAAAAAAAAACAACTTTTTTTTCAGTTTAATTAAATAATGAATCTATATTATCATATTTTAATATTAATATTAAAAAATACGTTTTTATATTTAGGTTCCGAATCAGCGTTATAATTAAACTTAAATTTATTGTCAAAAAATTTCCTGTCAAGTTTGTTCTAAGGAAACTTAAAAAAAAGATTTCTTAATAAATTTAAGTTTCATAATATTTTATTTAAAACATGGTAAATTTCTAAAATAAACTTTAATATCAATGTTTCCTACATCAAAATTAAAAATTAACCATAGTACACAAATAATTTAAAGCCAATATTATATTTCTTTATACGAAATAAACAAAAATTATGTATGTAATTTAATTTTTAATTATTTTATCCTGTTAGAATTATCTTGGTTTTGGACATCGAGCATGAAAATTTTTTTTTACCTATAATTAGAATAAATAACCAGTTTATAAAATGCAAGACAATATGCAAAACGTAGCTCGTAGTAAAAATACTTCAATTCCTCATTAATCATAAAATACCAACCAATCCCGAGAAAAGTAATTAAACAGCGAAAAACAAAACTAAAAATGCAATAGATGATCTCATCAATATGCATAGAGTCATTAGAACTAATTATCCATACATCTCATTAATAATCGTACTTACAGACACTCATCACCTTACTGCAAGCAAAAAAGAAACTACACTAACTTAACCAGAAGAATGAGGACATTTCACAATTATTTTTTTGAAATATTATTCATCTATTATTTATTATAAAATTTTTCATTAATAAATATGAATTCATTCACACAAATAAGTATAAAAAGCTCTAAAGATTTTTACTCGATTCTTTCACGTATTTCAATTATAATCAAATTATATACAAATCATTTCGATTTTATAGATAAAATTTGTGCATCTATCATATATAGACTCCGGAAAACAAAATATACAAGATTAGAAGTATATGGGTAAACCCATATATAGACCACTTTGACATTTCTCGGAAAGTTGGCAACACTGTATTTTAATAATACATATTATAATTTATGTGGGCACTAGGAGAAACTTTTCTGAAAATTTGATCAAAATCGAATAAATAATGTAGCCACAATAAATTTTTTTTAATTTTTGTGATATTTTTCTCGATATTTTTTTCTGAAAATTTCATTAAAATCGGTTGACCCGTCTAGGAGGAGTTGCGATCACAAAATTTTGACTAACGACCGAGCTGACGACGCACATCCATACACCCACATAAACTAAGAACGGATTCGTCATCTAGAGGCTATATGAAAAATTTCTATACAATTTTATTTTTTTTTTGAAAATGTTACAGACACCGTACCAAACGCTATACCACTTTTCCTTGCAGTCAAAGTGGTAATAAAAGCTAGGTATTTCATTAATCAATCGATCCAAAAAGAACAAAATTACGTATTCATTTTATATTTTACAAAAAAAAAACACCCTATTAATGACACCATTGTTTAAACTTTTCGAAAATCAGAAAAAAATTATATTATCCTCTCTTGTAAATGAACTGTTATTGATTTCCAAGTCAAATTTTGCTCAAAACGAGAATATACCGTTTTTTGAGTCGAGAACACGAAACACGAAAAAGGAAGTGATTTCGACTGGGTTAATTACAGTTAAAGTATGTGTGTGTGTGTGTGTTTGTGTTTGTTTGTAGTGTAGCAGAATGTTCAGAGTTCATAGCAACACTGCTATGTTCGTAATCATCGATCCGTAACAAACATATCAGTTCAACGTTGTTGGCGATTCGTTTGTAAATATATTAAGAAAACTTAAAATAAAATACAAAGAAAATTAAATATAGAAAACCGTTTGGTATTATTAAAATGTAATTGTGTTGCCTGAATTCATACACTTGATTCTTTGCAAATCTACTATTGGCATATTGGATAAATATTTAGTTAGGTATAATCCTCAATTATCTTGTAATCCTACTTTTAATTGGATATCAGTTTTAAATCAAAACGATTAAAGTTGCAACATATCTAAGCCTTTTCATTTCCAAGTACTGTAATTAAAATTTTGAATGTTTTAAAAACACTATTTTTGAACCTTGTAAAATTATTTTTATTTTAAAAATGTTTTAAAGTTTACTACACATTGTTTATGTTTAAACACACTTGTACAATATCATATACAAATTAATCACGGTTAAAGATTTTCTTAAGATCATAAAATCCGTAAAATCAACGAAAAATCATATTTAAAATTTGTACATTCTGGTGTACAAAATTTGAAGAAGTAGTTTCTTCCTCGACTTTGTTTAAAATATTTGGAAAAGTATCAAATATAAAAAAAACATTATTTTAAAAGATAATTTTCATATTACTAAAAAGACTAAACGTAGTACTACTAGTAATATATTTCACAATGGATTACTTGAATATCATAAATTCCCGAAATATATTAGATTCAAAAATTTAAAAACTTTTAAGTTTGAAATTAAATTTTTTACTTTAATAAAGTTAATGTAAGTTAATATAATTAAGATACTAATTTGATAAATTATATGTCACTAATTATGTAAATATTATGCTACAGTATAGTAGATTTTCTGTAATATTTATAATTTTGTAAATATGTATTACAATGTAATTAATTAGCCAAAAAACTAAATAAAGTTTAATTATTATTATTATTAGAAGCTGTGTACTTTTGTATTTGCCTTTAAATTTGTTTATATTAAAATTTACACTAAAAACGTCTCTAATAAAAGAAAATTATTTTCTGTAATTGCTTGCTCAATTCAGATTAAAATTAATTTTATATAAATGTCACATTATAAATTAATAGACCACAAAAAAATACTTTTGTACTAATTTTTTTGTTAATTTAAATTTACTCTATATGATAAATATAAAATCAAAATATACGTTACCAGTTGAAGAAACAACAAATTTCAAATAAATTTGAAAAACCATTTGAAGACATACCTGAAACAAAAATAATTGGTATTATTAATCAAATATATTCAAGAAAGATATAAATTTTTAAATTACTATACAATTATTACTTCAATTCCAGTTAAAAAATTTGTTTGTAACAAAAATAATATAATTACTAACATCGTTTTATTAACAGCAATAATGATTAAATTACGCAAGTAAAATCAATAATTAATAATTTACCTTGTCGATTTATAAAATAGTAATTTAAATGTTGTAGATTATCTTTACACATATTTGCAAACATTATTATAAATATAAAATATTAAGCTTCGTTATAAATATATTCAATGACCCACTGTTGTGCAACTACTGTCTTTTGTATTCGAAAACCGAATGGAATGAAACTAAGAAAAGGGGGTGATGAAAGATAAGAAACTTTTGATAAATGTGTTATTTCACCATTTATGCTCTCTATCTTACACAACTGAAAGGGGTAGTTTGTAGTTTCTATCGAAATTATTCAGAACATTTAAGTTTCTGATAAGCATAGCTTACTGTTTATTCCATCTTGCACGAAATACTAGATGATTTACTGCTTATGTTTCTTTTGTGAAATTAATAAGATTTTTTGTTAATTGAATCACCATGTTTGAATTTGAAATATATTTAAAAGTTGAACTTAAAGGCTAGAATATGAGGAAAAATGTAAGGGTTTATTAAAAACCAATAAAAGCCAAAACTATACTGTTCAGAAATTATCTTTAATTGATTACCGGTTTCGAATATTTTATATTGATCATCAGATCGCAGAAGATTACAAGAAAAACAAAATGGGAACATGTATATTTTTTAGTACAACGAAATATAAAATTATAAAATTCATAATATCGTCAATTTACATCAAAGTTATGTTTGTTTATTTGTTACTTGTATTTATTTTCCTGATGATGATTTATGTCTTATAAGTCGAAACGTCGAATTTTAATAAATTAATATAGAACCAATCTAAAGCATTTTAATTTTAAGTATAGTACGTTATGCTTTTATTAAATAAATCTTTTTACTACTAAGTATCGAAAAATAGTATATTATGTTACGAGGAGTAGAAAGCGATGATTATTGAGCCCAGATATTTGTAGCCTAGGTAAAGCCGAGTTCAAGCAATTTGAGCGAAGCACAAAAAGAGCTGCCTAATCCGAGTGACATACACAATTTTTTGCTTTAAGCATACTGAACAAAATTATACTAAAAATACATAAAAATACATGCTAACCTTGCTAACAGTTGCAGAACATAATTTGTGAGAATTAATCTCTTTTTGGTCGAATATTTCTGACAAATTTGGCGGTATACATTACCTATTTCTTGCACCTCTTTTCACACATTTTCATCAATTAAATTCAAATTCAAGCGAAAATTAACAATACATTTGTTAATTAATTTAACTTAATAGTTTTCAATATCAGGTTAAATACACTTGACGTTGTAGTAATGTTTGGTGTTGCCGAGAACGGTATATATAGTAACTAACTGCTGTAGAATGTCATTATTGCACTAGTAACATAATGATCAATATGATAACGTAATATTAACATTATGATAAGCTTGCAAAAAAAAACTGATTTTCTATTACTGTCTTGTTTATATTTTGGAACAATTTAGAAAAAAATATGTTTTTCGAAAATTAATTAAACAAAGATTTATCAACGAAGGAAAAAGGTCAATTTATCTCAATTAACTATGTAGTGTTTTCTTCTAGTTAAATTTAAAACTGCTTTCGAAATTTTTCCAAACACACACCGGGGCTAGTCAGCTAATTAACATGTTCGAAAAATAAAATGTCTCACAGCGATGAAATATCTATATGTCCAAATCTAGATAATCAATACGTGCATTGAGTAATTAACTATACTTTCCAGATGGGAGTTGATAGATTTTAATTATCGAAAAAATGACGATTTTTTTTTTCATCGCTGTTTTCTTTAGAGTTTCGGCAAAGCAATCGACACTTTCAGACCCGGAAGCATTTTTTCGGACGTCATTAGAACTAAATATCGGTTGGCTTGGAAGCAATTACGTTACGAACACGCGATATCTTTACGTATATGTACATATATATTATACCCTATTTGTGCCCTCATTATTACGGCTATTTCGGCGCCTCAAATGGCGCCACTTTTCATCGATCCAAAGTGCAATGTACGACCATCGAAACTTACAATCTAATTGCGTGTACATTTACAAACTGGTCGTTGCTACATTATTATTTTATTATTATAGAGAGAGAGATAGATAGATAGAGAAATTGCTCGAGTTTTTATTGTCATTACTATTATACATGCAAGTTATATTAAAATAATATTGAGATAAGAAAGAAATTCTGATTTAAACACACTCTAAAAACAAATTATGTAATTTTACCTACAAACCATAAGACACAATGATGCCCAGTATTTCTAGGTATAATTACTCAACTGCTGTAATTTTAACATAACTGTTTAAAAATACATAATATCAGAACTATTACAAACATTATATAATATGATATTACCAACGGGATAGAAAAGTACATATGTATGTAATATTACAGATTTTAGCGCATTTTTCTTTTCAAAAAAAAAGCTCAATAATACGCTTTGTAGACATCGTACAGAGTTCTAGTTTTTTTGCATTAGTTCGGTGCTGTCGAATTATTGGCGCATCGAATAGTTGATTCGCCCGCCAAAAATGCGCTTAAGTCCCTCGATCAAAAGCACAAGGACTTTTTTAATTTTTTAGTAAATTTATTGTAATATTATTTACATAAAAGATGTATTTTACAATAATTACAGATATTAATTTGCAAGCTGCAATTTTACATTATTTAAGAAGTTATACCAACAATATATAATTGTACATTAAGTATGTGATTCAATTTGCAGAAAGTAAGCAATATTACATACTTATTAGGTCATTTTTACTTACAAAATATTAACGAAAAACGTGGGACGCAAGCAATAGATAATAGTAAAAAGTGTAGGGAGTAGATATCGTTGCGCCCTACGTTTTTCGTTTTAAATCTTACATGTACTGTCATAGTTATTAAAAATTCACAATCACAAATTTTCAGGACAATCTGTATGGAGTTATAGAAAGTAGTATATTATTTTTTTTTTAATTATTTAAAAAATTATTTTCTGTTTTTTGTAGTTTCTGTATTTTGAAAAAAAAATTAATATACGAATGTACGGAATTCGTAGGTCCGGGCAGCTGGCCCCCCAAGTGTCCCAAAAAAAAATTTTTTTTAGCTCAGAATTATGTGCTATTTATGTGCTAATTTTGGCCTACTTTCAAAATTTTTGTGCTCAAAGGGTTAAGGGACTTCCATGGGAAGGGCTAGGGGCTCCGGGTAGCTGGCCCCCAGAGGCAAGGGCAACATAGCAAAATTTAAAAATAAATGCACCATAATTATGTGCTAATTATGTGCTTTCAAGATATCAATATCTTTTTTACAAGTTTTGCATTTCCGGTTAATTATCAAGTTTTTTAATTAGCACGTCTTAATGAAGAAATGACAACTGAAGAAAATTAAAAAAAAATTTAAACTGCAATTATGTGCTAATTATGTGCTCTCAAGATGTCACCGTCTTTTGCACGAATTACGCATTTCCGGTTACGTATCAAGTTTTTTTATTTGGCACGTGGTAATTAATTAAAGACAAATTAATGAAATTGAAAAATAATTGTACTGGAATTATGTGCTAATTATGTGCTCTCAAGATGTCGACATGTTTTGCACGAATTACGCATTTCCGGTTACGTATCAAGTTTTTTAATTAGCACGTCTTAATGAAGAAACGACAATTGAATAAAATTTAAAAAAATTTAAACTGAAATTATGTGCTAATTATGTGCTCTCAAGATGGCACTATCTTTTGCACGAATAAATTAAAGACAAATTAATTACATTGAAAAATAATCGCACTGGAATAAGGAAGTTTCACATTTTTTAATAATTATTATTTTTACAAAGCGCAAGTATAAACAGTATCGGAAATATGGTTTCTATGTATTATAACTTTTATTTAAAATTAACAAAATACATTTTCTAAATGTAGTGGGAGGAAAAACCACGAAAGTAATATTCAGCTTGGAAACCACCTTGTAACGTCACGTAGCAACATGACGTCACAAGAACAGTCTGTCACTTTTAAAGTGATGCGATAATCCACAATATTTGTTAATGTCATATAAATATTATTTCGCCTAATGTCTTTATAGGCCGCCGCATAAGACCGCATTTAAGTGCCAAACACAATCGGGACTTATCGTATAACAACATTATGTATTGTTTACAAGGTGCGATATAATGTATAGCGATTATTATTAGTTTTTTTTTTATTTTGTCTATGAAGGCTATTTTGAAAACTGTCTCACTGTCTGTTTTTATAGCAATAAAAAATTATAACAAGAAACTAGACATAAACACTGGAAAAAATTTATACTTAAATTTAATATAAAAAAGTAATAAAATGATATATTTGTATTTATTAATATAATATAATAAATGTAAATATAAATATTTTAAGTATACATTGTTCTTGTATAAATTTTTTTCTGTGAATGCTCTAATTTATTTTCCTCTCTATTCATTACATTTTTATTATTTTTGAGAAAAATTCATGCTAACTTTATTTGCGAAACAAAAAGGCGCCAAGCTATGTATTTGCCAAGGGCGCCAAAATTCTAGTTACCGCCTCTGAATGTAAATAAAAATTTCTAAGTTCAAAAAACCAAAAACATTGATAAACCTTGATTGTTTTTCAATATTTCGAATATCTTTTTGTATTAATTTTAAATATTATTACTTTAATTTTTTTTTTTAATTTAAATACTGTCAGTAAGTTATAAACTTTCGTTTAAATATAAAATATACGAAGTTTATTTTTTATGCTTATTTTCCTTATTCGGGTATAAACGAAAGACAATTAAAATGTATTATTATATAAGTACATATATTGAATGTTATATTCTATACGCGTTATTATAAAAATGTTTTATTTTAAGACAATACAATTATTATAAGAGTTAAAGAGTTTGTTACTGTTTATTTACAAACCATTTGTTTCAATAATATATTTAAGGTGGACGGGTATTAGTAGTAAAGATACATGTTTATTAGTTTTCAAAAACTACTTTTTATTATGTATTCTAATATTTTTATCTTACCCTTGTAGTTCTTTAACTTTAACTAACTTTAATTAACTTTATCTCTCTCTCTCTAAAAAAGTTGACATGAAATATTTCTAATCATATGTGGCATTTAAACACAACAATTTATTAAGAAGCTTCAGGTCAGGACGCTCCGACCTTACTGAAGTTTGGAATTAATTAATTTGTCATTACATAATTACCACGTACTAATTAATAAACTTGATACGTAACCGGAAATGCGTAATTCGTGTAAAAGATAGTGCCATCTTGAGAGCACATAATTAGCACATAATTTCAGTTTAAATTTTTTTAAATTTTATTCAGTTGTCGTTTCTTCATTAAGACGTGCTAATTAAAAAACTTGATACGTAACCGGAAATGCGTAATTCGTGCAAAAGACAGTGACATCTTGAGAGCACATAATTAGCACATAATTGCAGTTTACATTTTTTTTAAATTTTCTTCAGTTGTCGTTTCTTCATTAAGACGTGCTAATTAAAAAACTTGATAATTAATCGGAAATGCAAAACTTGTAAAAAAGATATTGATATCTTGAAAGCACATAATTAACACATAATTATGGTGCATTTATTTTTAAATTTTGCTTTGTTGCCTTTGCCTCTGGGGGCCAGCTACCCGGTGCACCTAGCCCTTCTCATGGAAGTCCCTTAACCCTTTGAGCACAAAAAATTTGGAAATGGGCCAAAATTAGCACATAAATAGCACATAATTCTGAGCTAAAAAAAATTTTTTTTTGGGACACTTGGGGGGCCAGCTGCCCGGACCTGGAATTCGTGAATATGGCACAAGATAAAAAATATTTCTAATATTACTAATTAATTAGTTAATTAATTAATATTGCATTATCATCCAGTTTGTACTGAATAGACAGACAAGAAAGCTAGTTAATAAAAACGTGTTAAAATTATTTTTATCATTACAAAACGTTTACATAATTTCACCTCCCTTCAACCTAATGAAAAGAATAGACGAATAACCAACTATTTCAGTGTAACAATAATAATTGCTATAACTTATTTATTTCAATTCCACGTACATATCAAAAACGAACTTGTAATTAGTACCTCAAAGAGAAAATACATACGTATGTCAATAAAACAAAAGAGAAAAACAAATTCTATAATTTAAGTGATTAAACTGATGATGGGAATATATCTACTACTACTACTACTATATTTATACAATACTTACTTGTTGCTGAAACCACTGTTCACAGGGAAGTTGTTCGAATATAAATGATAATTTGTACCACAGACTCTTTTATAAAAGTCGGCACAAACACGTTAACCATTAGATCGTTTCATTAAAAACAACAATCTATGTAATAATAATTATACAATCTATGTGAACCTATTATTCATAGCTGTTTATACACAGACAATACGTTTATCTCGGCATATGAAGCCGTTTGAAATTAGTAAATCCTGTTTCGATCTTTGAGATAAGTATATAGGATTAAAATTTCAAGCGGCTTGAAAATATTCACGTCAATCTTTTAAAGAAGCAGGATTGACTTATGAAACAGCTCCAATTCATTCGAGATAAACACGTCGGATTAAAAGTATACTTATACTGAGAGTTTAGAAAACATGCGTCATTTGTTTTACTAGTTTCTTTATTGTTTCGCGCCGCGTTCACACCAGAATATAAAATAAAAATACGAGTATTATTTCTGGTATAAAATCTTGCATCACTGAACTGTTATCGATTGCGTCTGAATAGTTTGAAACCCACTATAAGCTGTAAGTCTTCTGTTTGTTAATGAAACTACATGATCAGTTACATTACAAAATGCATACATTGTATAGTAAAAATTCAATTTTATAATAACTAAATTATGTTCCATCTCTTTTTATTATACAATAGCTGAATTGTGCACGCATTTTTATTTCACAAATAACTAATGAGGTTTTGTATGACGTAACTTCACTGAATGGCAATTTTTAATACACATAGTTCGATATAAAATCCATTTTAAAAATTAGCCATCAAATATATCTTTCTCTTTCTTATTTTCTTCGATTTACAACAACGTCGCTGTGGTAAAGCTTTTTATTTAATTGTTTTTTAGTTTTGTTGTAATTAATAAATTTTTATTATTATTTATGTTTTAATAAAAAGTAAATTCTATTTAACTTAAAAGAGTTAAAAATGTATAAACATAAACTGAATAATTATGGCATAACAGTAGTAATTGCGCCGACTAGCCCAAACAGGCTTTGTTAGTCGACTAATGTCAATGCTTCAATTCATATACTACATACAACAGTTACTGTAAGTTGGGTCGTCGTAAGTCGAAGACTGCTTGTATAAATACATAAATCTACAAAATAGTAAAAAATCTTTCAAAACTTATTGTATTAAAATAAAACTGCTTTAGGTTAAAGTTCTGTATAAATATTTATTTAAAATCGACGTTTCGACGAAACTCAACGTTGTCTTCATCACGATAAATAATACTGTATTGTCATTAGTATCATAAACGTCGAAACGAAATAAATATTTATACAGAACTTTAACCTAAAACAGTTTTATTTTAACAGTTATCTATATTTAGCATTAATTAAGATTGAAATTATCTCGATTCATTTTCAATCCAATGTCAATAAATAATACAGATTTCGTCCAATCCATTAACATTTCAAGCGGTTTAAGTTTTACGAAATAAATGTAGTCATAGATGCGTGCAGTACGTTAGATAATTTTAAACGATAGAGAAAGAACATATAAAATAGTGATTGCATCGTGGTCACGCATCCACTTGGCGGATTTGATGAACTTTGATGATAGAGATAGACCAGCAGAAGAGCGAGTGATTGGCGGAATAAAAATAAGAACAACTTGATCCTATATAGTTGTGGCATGCTTGCGCATCAGTTGTTAGAAGAGAATCGTGCTGCACGTGGCCCCGAGACCATCTTTCCGAAGAAGACTTCTCTTGCTTGGTGACTTTCAAATATAGTGGTGAAATATCAGGCGACCTTTAAATGGAATGTACGGCGAATGCATTATTTACCTTACGGATCGTATCATCATCTCGGGGATTTAACGGCATTATTTTATTTATTGCGTTTGGGTGCCCTGTATCGATCGGATTCGAGAAGAGGTTCTCAATATTTTCTATAGATTTTTTTATGCAAAATCGCAATAACCAAAAATGTGACAACTTTAGATAAATGAGAGATAATTTCTTTCTTACTCAATAATAATATTTAATAACGATGTTTTATTATTTTTTAACATATTCTTTATCTTTTAAAACATTCATTGTTCATGATTTCAAACTATAATTTGAAAAAGAATGCATGTCATATGAGTAACTTGATTTGATAGCACGTTCAATTATTAATTGTAAATAATTGAATAATACTTATTTAGAAACTTATACATAAATTCCAGTTTCAGAATCATAAATTCCAAATTTACAAATGGTAAGTATTTCTTTTTAACTAGTTTGTTGCTGAAAATAATAATATAAATTTATTCTTAAATATTGTTGCCAGCTGTTGAAGAAAATAAATATATAAAATTTTAATATTTTATTAGCACCAAACTATTCTCATATGATTTCACTCAAATTTTCAGAATATATTCTTTTTGTGTCAAAACAAGTAACAAGAGAATTTTTTTGAAATTATAAAATTTTTAGAACAGTATTTTGAGACAATATTGACAACTTTTAGAAATTTTTTTATTTTTAAAATTTTATTTTGACAAAAATATTTATAAATTCTTAATGCCCCACAAAAAAAAAAAGTTTACGTACATACACAATCATTCCATGTACCCAAATGGTGTGGCGCAAACTCTTTCCATTTTTAGTCTTGTTAATTATAAAATAACATAAAAAAATAAATATTAAAAATATAAGTATTTTAATAAACATTAAACATTTTTCAATTATACAATAAAAATATATTCATATTGTAAAATATAATCCTAGTACTTACATAAAAAAAAAACCATGTTCTATCATTAATTTAAAATAATAACAATTCAGTAATACTAATGTAATCTGTAAAGGTGAACAACCATTTGTCGGTATTAGCCTGTAAAATCTAATTTTGTCTTATCGAAAATTTTGGTGTTAATACAATTTAAATAACTGTACATTGTTTAAACAAATGCACACCGTAATACGCTTAAAACATGTAAATATATACATCATGTTATTTTTTATCTCTGAATATAAAGTAAGCAACTACAGTATTCAAATATAAAAAAAAACTAAAGAGATACAGTATAATTTACATCGGTACTAGCGTCTTAAAACAGCGAAAGCTTTGGACCGAATAATCAGAAAAAAATGTAAATGCAAAACAAATTTTAAAGAAATACAGTTACAAACAATAAATTATTTGTTTTAAGATCTTAACTGAAACTGAAGCCGTTATTATATTTTAAAGTTTTTATTCTACAATTTTTGTTAGTAAATATATATTATATACTACAAATTTTTTATCGTCACAAAATGTAGATGTAGATTATTTATGCAACCTCAAAATAAACTTTTACGGAAACATTTTTTTCAAAGAAGCTTATGTGCACCAATATGTTTTTAATACCAGGCCCCTCTCAATTTGTCAGTCTGCTACTGATAACCCCTAATTTTTCTTTTAAAATTGCAATTAAATAGGATAGTTATTTTGCAATTATTGTAGTCATTACAAATGTCCTGAATTCCGAAATAAAATAAACACGAAAAAACCTTGAGTTGCTACAGCAAGATTTCAAAATCTTATTACAAATGAAATACTAACTAGAAAAGAAAACGAATCCTACAAGACGCAATTATATTTATTTTTTTCCATAATCATTATATACGAGTACTTTTCATTTGGTGCTCTTTTGTAATACACAATGACACTTGAAAACATAATTTTAAAATGTTCAAATCATAATTTTACAATTTAAAATGCATTACCACTTCAGAAATTTTATTTAAATGTTTGTGACACAATATCAACGCTTACGAAAATGCATGATTTTAAACATCAGGTAACAATAATTCAGTAGATTTAGTACAAAAAAAATTAATGAAAAAAATATTATCTGTTTTAGGACAAAAATCTGTAATGTCTTCATTTTAATTATAATATAAAAATTACACACCTACAAATTAGAAGAAAAAACTGTTTGAAAGAAAAGGAACAGGTACATAGCGAGAATTTGTATATGTATTTATATTACTCAATAATTAAACTAAAAATGTGATTTGTATAAAAACTATCGAAATTTGGTGATAAAATCAAATCTATCTCTGCACTATGCTTTTTTTAACTTTTATACAAACTGTATATGCTACAATGCTAAAATAAAATAGAACTAAAATATATTTTCCAATTCTAGAATTACAAAATATACTATATGTCAGAGCTTTGGAATAGTCCAAATTTTTAATTATTTCGCTCCTACTACTCCAATATTTATATAACAGCTTTGGCTTCACTCAACGCTTCGATTTAAATTGTAAAAAAAAAAAATTGTAACGAAATTTTTTTGCAAAAAAGTTATTTTTATAAAATAGTTAATTTTTTAAAATGTATTGCATACCCAAGAGAGTGTGGCACAAACTCTTTCCACTATCCTGAAATCAGCTTTCTTCAAACATCCCCATCCAGACAAACAACTTTAACTTTATTCACATTTATAATACCTCTCATACATGCTCTTCTATTCCTACTATTTGTATAAAAAATAAAAACATACGACAAAATAGAGCTAAAACTTGTTTTATCGTTAAATTTACGAAACAAGTAGATATTTTCAAAGTAATTAATAAAAAATTGTAAAATAATATTTCTAGTATATTAAATATTCTAACATTCAAGCATCAATAAAAGGTATATTGTTCAATAAGCATGTTACAAAAACTATAATTCGCGAAGATAAAGTAAATAATAAATTTATAACCATAACATACACAGTAAAAGAAATTACCACTTATATGATTGGATAAAATTTCATTTTTATGCAGTGATATTATTTTATCTTTATATTTGTTTATTGAAATTCATATAGTGGTTAATTTTGGCACCAGCCCTGTGTTATATGGTACATTTATGCTTTCTTATTTCTAAATTTCTTAACACTAGACGTAATTAGAAAACTAGCCAAAAAGTAATGGTCAAAAATTAACACCGTGGTCGCGTATAGTACCATGATAATACTACTGTGGTTAAAAAAAAATTAACTGAGTACAAATACTTTTCTACGTCAAGTGATAACATGTCGAAATAATTTCAATTTGATAAGTTTAAGATTACCGATCCTAACAACGCTGCCCATTTACAGGTTATCTATTTAAAGAGTTATGATTGGTTAAAACAGTTGTCAGTTATAGACAATACAACTTAACAAATAATATTATAAACGTATTATTCAACCGAAGTGAAAAACTATAATCAACTATTTTATACATTTCCTTACAACTTTGAAAATTACTCATACTTCAATGATTTCACCATATAGCACAAAATTTTCAAACAAAATGTATACAAAATAAATTCACACATATACAACTACAAAAAAATTCTTTGTGTTGTTTGAGATTTCTAGAATTTCGAAATTAAATAAAAGATATCTCTCCGGCATTGAAATAGAAAACACATCCTTTGAAGTCTTATTAAATTTCACAGCAAAAGAAAACCCCATTTCGAAATTGAAGGGTGACAAAAGAAAAAGAAAATTTCTAATCCATCTCTTTTGTCCCGTTTGCCACAAGCAAGTAAAGTTCGTCTCTCCGCGAACAAATATCCGTTTCGCAGAGACATACATTCCGGCCATTCAGTAGGCAATAGTGTACCGGCAGTTACAACCATTGCCCTTTTGAACTTGGACCCGATTTTTACCTGTTCGCGCGCAAACGACTTTTCGCTGACCTTGTTTTGCGGCCATGTTGCAACTTGGCAATAACACTTTCACCCGGTGCGCGGTGTGCGCCTTGTGGTTCCGAGCCCAAACACACAACAAGCACTTTCTCCTCAGTTCCTTCATAATTATTAGTTTTCTGTCCTACTGTTCATGCCAGGCATTAAAATATTATCTGCGGCTTTATAGAAAAGATTATTCGTTTGTTTTGATTTTTCACGATATAGAAATCACTTTTCTCTCCGGATGTTTACTTTTTTTTCTACTGTCTCTCTGTTGCCATCGTTTCGCTTTTGTTTTTTATCGATTACGTAAAACAAATGTAGTGAAAATCAAATTAGCTGTACATGCACTAAATAAAACTTGTAACTGTGATATTTACATCAACCCGGAATTATTATAGAAGAAAGTGTTTTGATTAGTTTTGTAGTGACAAAAAAAATATTTAATTAATAGAGATTTTATGGCAAACTATAAACAATTTTTATTTATAAGACACAAATAAAAAATTAATTAATGTCAATTGCCTCGGGATTAATTCTTTAAAAAGCCATGGTTTGAAATATAAACCATTCTACATAAAACTTTTCAACAGTGATGGATCATACAATAAATCACTTAAAACTATTTTTTTCTGTATTTCTCAGATCGATTTTACGTATCTTTATCGTAAGACGTTGAGCATATTTACCTGTTGAATAATTTTAGCTTTTTTTTGTCTTTTCGGAAAATAGATTTATAAAAACTAACTCAACTTGATGATTTTCATTTGCAAACATTTGGTTCCTTAGAGAACTAGGATACAAAAATACAAAGCAACTTTAATTATACTTTAACTTCATTTGATATTCTAATATTTAAAAATAAAATTGAAATATTTTTTTTATATACCACCTAAATTCCATTACAGAAATATCGGTACGAAAAGAATTAAAATAATTAAGTACAATCTAATAAAATAAATTTAATCAAAATTCTAATTCTAAGCTAAATATAATATAACACTATATTATGAATTTGATAAAGTTGCATTTTGAAACCTACATATACATATATAAACGAACTTTTTCTTCAACCGTATCAAAATATTGATATTATGTTACTATATTGCCTATATAGGAGGAGAACATTATGTTACTTGTACGATAATGAGAACATTATTATAATTTATAATAATGAAATATCGTTAATATTGAATTTTACGGTAAGCGGCATCTCTGAATACAGATATTAACAGATTAATTTTAAAATATCGATAAGGAAGACAGGTCGGAGGACACTTTTCGAGGAAGGACAGAACCTACAAAAGAAGGACTGTCGTCCCTAAAGAAGGACGATTGGTCACCTTATTATAAAGTAATTACTATATACATCACTGGTGGCAACACGAAACATGACTACTTGGTCAAGTGTATTTAATGATTAAATACACTTTTAATTAAATTTTAATCTGATATCTCCGGCGGGCATATTGAAAATTATGTAGTGACAATTGCAGTGTTTGTCGTCGCTTAAATTTAAATTAAACTATTGAAATTGTCCAAAGAAATGCAAGATTTGACAGAAATTACATATCCGATCAACGAAACATTAATTCTCACAAATCACGTAACAAATATACTGTTTTACAACTATTACTAAAGTTAAGATTTCTTGGTATGTATTTTTAATTTCATTTAAAACGCTTGACGAAAAAATAGCAGATGTCACTCGGAATAGAAAGCTCATTTTTTATTTCGCCGAGATTGTTTAGCCTCGGCTACAAGTATCTGAGCTCAATGAAATAAAGATCGTTTTCTACTCCTCGTAACATAATATACTATTTCCACGAAAATAAAAAAATCAATAACCTCAAAATGTAAAACGGGCACTAGTTAATCGTAGTAAATAAATGTTATTGTTACACTGTTTTTATATCAATCTTATTACGAAATATTATCGTTAATATCTAAGTATCTAAGTTTTTTTTCCTTATTCTGAGTAATTATTCAAAAACATACAGCAATTATTTATCTTGGAACAGAAATAAAATATTTATTTATCTTGTAATACCGTAATTTTCCATAGAGAGCTTGAAATACTTTCAGAAATTCAAGAGAAAAATTCTTTACACAAAAATGGACTTCCTTCATACCAAAAATATCAAAAATACTTTTATATTAATTACCAGTGTTGCTATAAAAGCCGTATCTAATGAAACAATGAATCAATAATTTATATCAAATCTCAATTTAGTGAATAACCTAACTGTGCAAAACCATTTTCAAAATACCACAATAACTTATCTTATCAAAAATAAATACATTATTCATAAAACAACACAAGAAAACCATTCTTTTATATTATACTTTTATTATATTGCAGATGTTTTCAACTATTCAAAAAATTCTTCACACCAAAATGGCATTTCCTTTATTCCACATTAGTGATAAATATTTTTATTAATTATATGATTTCTATAAAAGACACAAATAATGAATCAAGTTCAAAACTAGTTATTCCTTTCATGAAAGAATTACACAAAAGGTATTAAAAAAATTTCAAAAACAAAAAAAAATTCTTAAAGTGTCAAGTTCCGATAATTGAAACTCCCAATATAGCGTGCAAATCTATCAATAATGCATTAAATGCGATATTTGCTTGTGCTAATAATTTCAAGTTGTGCAGACACAGCTGTACGATTCGATACCAAGGTTCATATACTTGATTTATTATGATAAATTATTTTGTTTAGACAACGCAAAAATGGCCTAAGTACAGTTCTTCATATAGAACAAGTATGGAACGTACATAAATCAAACCAAACGGGACCTATACGTTTTATTAATCATAACTATTATCTTTTACATTTTATATATAAATATATAAATTGTTTTTTTTTTTTTTTTAATTTATATTTTACAGTTGTCAAGATAGTTGTAATTTAATTATTGTTATTTGTTAAATCTATAGAAATTATTAATGACATTTATCATAGAATGTTATTGCAAATTGACAGAATAATATAACTGTAAATTCTACAAAAAAATATCATACATACATTAAGTTATTATGTACCTATTGATTAACATATACGATTAGATATTTTCCAATACATGTTGTTATTTTACTGAAATTGAAAGCTTTTTATTATTAGTATTAGTAATATATTCATTTATAAATTTTATATACACTCATATATATATATATATATATATATATATATATATATATATATATATAACTGATTAAAAACAAATTGCATATAAAAAAATATTTTTAAATGACACAGTTAAAAATCATTTATATATAATTAATTTTCTAGTAATCTACAAGATATTTAGTATAAAATTATTTATTTAAAGTGTTCTTTATTTTTTGATGTTATGGCTTTTGTTTTAATATTTTTTATTACAAATAACATTAATATCTGTCACTTAAATACATTTAAAAATAATATTAACATCTAACATAGTGAAAAATCTTTCAGAACTTATTATCTCAAAATAAAAGGGTTTAGGATTTAGTTCTGTTTATTTATTGTATATGTCATTTGTATAATTTTTCCTAATGATAATGTTTGTGTAGAGTGCGTCGACACGTCGATTTTTAATTAAAATTAATACAGAACTAAATCCTTAAGCCTTTTAATTTAACATTAACATATATCAACTGTAAAAATTCAAAATATTCCTAATAGATATTTTTTAATGAAATAAAATGCAAAGTTTGAAAAAAATATTGAGTAAAACTGGGTAATAAATTGAACAAAATTTAACGACAAACAAATGAAACAAAGCTGTTAAGTTACATGAAATCTGTCAATACTTAATTTATTTTAAAAAACAAAAAAGTGTATTTAAGAAAAAATGATTTTATTTCAAGTTTACTTAAATCGAATAAGTTAAAATAAAAATGCTGTGATTATTTTGTGTATTTATTATTATAATACGAATAGTAAATTATTTAAAATATATAGTTATTTATGTAACCAGTGTGTAAAGATGGGTTTTATGAAATTTCGTGCCGAGCGTAGCGAAACCCCCAAAACATTCGAACCAATATTATAAAATCTGATTTACTCACAATTTGCATAAAAAATTACACAATCAAATTTTTTTAATTTATAATTTATAATATAATATATATAATAATATAATATGATATATATAATAATATAATATAATATATATAATATAATATATATAATAATTTATAATAAAATAAAAATGCTACTTACGATTATTAATCATGTTATTAAGTTAAATAAAATATTTTAATAAAAGTAATAGATATATAATACTTTTTTTTATTGATCTAATAAAAATCAAAAGATTTCTAAATCTACTTCAAATAAGAAGACCTAAATTTTAGATTCAAATTTACATATTAATTATATTTCTGAATTTTTTGTTACAAAATCAATTTATTTTAATATTTACATAATTTAAATGCAAATATTTGTCATTATCATATGGTCGTATATTTGGATTTAAATTAAATTACAAATAAAAAAAAATATAATAAAAAATAATTAGAATATGACACATAAATCATTTAAATAATTTTACATATTATCAAAATAAATCTTTTACTTTTTAATTATTTTATCAGTAAAATTACCAAATCAATAACATTATTTTTACAAAGCTGTTGAAACGAAATAGTAAAATAAATATACAATATATAAGAAGTTCTATTCTAGATAGAACTTAAAGAAGCAATAAATAATGTTATGCATCCATTATTGTTCCGGCTAATTACTTAAATAGCAATTAAGTCAAGTCAATTTTCAAGATCAAGTGAATATAATTTATCATTTTCGTTATTTTTAAACATCAATTCGAATTATAATGTTAATTACAAAACAATTCATTATCATACGTGTCTGTTATTGTAAATATATGTATTTTCAATACCTTTTTTCAAATTTATTCTAATTTATAAACTACTAAAATAGCTTTATAGTAATAATTATACGTTAAAAAAATAATTAAACACTATAATTATATGCGAAGTAATTGAAGCGAAAAATTATAAAATATTTAATTAAAAATATTTAATTGCACTTATTTATTTTAAGAAGTAGCAAAATGCAATTTTATTTACGTGTATAAAAATAAATTAACTAAACCAATAAGAAATTAAACACTTGTAAAAAATAATAAAAAATAATATAACAAGTGTTTCGGGCTGTGTAAGTTTGTCATTATGAAATGAATTATCTGTTTTATACATCATAAATAAAATGTAAAAGAATTTGCTTCTTCGAAATTGTTTTTCTGAGAATAGTAAAAACATACATAAAAAATAATCAATAAAGAATGAAATATACAGTCTAAAAAGGACAACGTACATTTACAAATAAAAAAATATATAAAATGGATTCAACAATCCTTTTATCATTTAATATTTATGAGATTGTAAACGAGAAACATATACAAGAGTTGTTCAAAAATTAATGCCTAAAAATCATTAGTCTGCTAAAAAATTCAACAGATAAAAATCCAGTAATACCACATCAAATAATGCAATTTACTTAAGTAATCCTTGAAGAAATATTACTATAAAACATTATATTAATTTGACTTTTATCCAAAATTTACAAAAAGCTCTTCGATTTAGATTCATATCCTAAAAATTCAAAAACAGTTTTCTCATTTTACTTAATATCGAAAGTTCAAAGACAATTCTTTGATATAATTTCATATCTAAAAATTCAAAGGCAAGACTCTCAAGTAGTTTCATATCTCAAATATTCAAGACATCTCTAAAGTATTTTCATATCTCAAAATTTTGAAAACTACACTCTGATTTAGCTTCATATCTCAGAAATTCTAAAATAATTTTTGGATTTAAATTCGTCTCAAAAATATAAAAACTGCTCCCTCACTTTACTTGATATTTCAAAATTTCAAAAACAGCACACTCTGATACAACTTTATGTCTCAAAAATTCAAAGACTATTTTCTGATTTTAGCTTCATATTCTAATAATTCAAAAACAAGTCTCAAATAGCTTCATATCTCCAATATGTATTCAAAAACAACTCACTTAACTAACTTTATATCTGAAAAAATTCAAAGATTAATCTTTGATTAAAGTTCATATCTAAAAAATTCAAAAACAGCTTTCTGATTTACCTCCATATATATCGAAAATTCAAGACAGCACTCTCATTTTACTTAAAATTTCAAAAATTCAAAAACAATTTCTTGATTTAACTATATATTTCAATAATTCAGACAACTCTCTCAAACAACATCATATCTCAATAACACTCTCAAAAATTAATTCAAAGACAACTGTCTGATTTACCTTCATAGCTCAAAAATAGGTCCCTATATGTAATAAGTCCCAAGTTAGTTTTTGATCAACCATCACAATAATAATTATAAAAACCATAATTATTTCAATATCTAAACTTTCTTCATCAATGCATAAACCACAAATTTCTTTTTTAAGTTAATACTATAAAAGTGTCAATATTACCGCCTCATTCAGGGACAATAAACTTTATGAAATCTATTTTTCTTCAACGATTTCTATCTGTATTATTATTATCGGAACTAAAAAAAAAATGTAATTTTTTTTTATCGCGGAAAATATAAAATTCTAATTGTTTATAAGAAAAAAAAAACGCAACTATATTCAATATAAATTATTATTTTGATTCGTTTATTTGCGTTTTATTATTTATTATATATTTCTGCAATTGTACAATTTTACTTTCTTATACAAAAGAAAGTTTACTCACCTAACATCCATTAAATGTTTATAATAAATATTAAAATAATTATTATTAATTGTCGATAGAAACTTATTTTTAATATTTAGTCAATTATAACTTTTAGTTACAAAAAACAATATATAATTTATTATTAGGTATATAACTAATAAAAATAATAAATTAAATGAAATAATAATACACAATTATTTTGTTGATATCACAATTTTTATTAAATAGTTACTGAATCATCAGACTAAAACCCGATTTTATAAACGACAAATAAATTTACTTCTCAAGTAAATTTTATTCTTCTCCTAAATATAACTTTGAAAACAAATGTTATTTCAACAATTTACTATCAGATTATTATTAATAATAATAATAACTATTTTTTAATACCACTAGATTAAATTTATTTATTAAATTCTAACACAAACATCTAAGCATATTCACTTCTAAAGTAAATTTAATTAGCATTTATGAAAACGAGCCTAAGTCAGTCTGATGATGACTTAGCGGTCGAAACTGCAGTAACTATTTAATAAAGTTTATTTTTATTATTAGATTAAAAATGAATGATATAGCTAATATATAATTTTTAATTAATATAACAAATATCTGACAAATTAAGTTAACTATATCATATTTACAAAAAAAAAAAAAAAAAAATTATTTTTAAAATAATATTTATTTTTATTTTTCATAAAAATAATTAAAAACTACAAAAATATCATCGTTACTTTTCTAACAGAAGTATCAAAAGTTTAATTTGAAAATATATTCTTTTGTTCTTTCTGTATTATTCCATAAACTTTATAGCGATATTGTTTTGTTTTGGTGCATATAAATGCATATAAACAAGTGAAACCAAAACAAATGCTTCTATAATACTATATAGAGAACTTATAAATACAGAATGCTGGCATTAATTCAAAAATTCGATTAATAAATATTAAAACATGCATGTTCAAACAAACGCACTTAATATTAATGTAAAACTTGTATTTTTAAGTCTAGATTCTCAAACTTTGCTTATCTGAATTAATAATCGTTAAAAATAATTCAAATAGTAAAAATTTTTAATTTATAAACAGTATGTGTCTGTTACAATAAAATGAAAATAAAAAAATTAATTAAATAAATTCAAATTATGATTAAATTTTAGATGATTTGTCTATTAAGTAGATATTTCCCATAAAATTAGTTATTTTATCTACATACAAATTAGTTGAAATCAAAATTGTTATTTCAAATAAAATTTAGTTAGATAATATAAAATATTCAATAAATCAACGAACAAGAATTAATAAAATCGAGAGTTAAACTACTTTCTCAAATTTTGTACATCGGATTGTATAAATATTTTAATTATAATTTGTTGTTGGGATTAGATTGACATTTCGTTGATTTTACGGATTTTACACGAAATTTCTAAGATTGTAGATATTTTACTAGAGATTTTACATGATTTTTAACAAAAAAATTTAATTAATTTTACGATGATTTTTAAAGGATTTTACAAATATTTTACAAGATTTTAATTATTTTGTACACCAGATTATACAAGTGGTTTCCCCCTCGAGATAAATATACCACAACTTAGAAAAAATATCATAAATAACATCTAATCATCAGCTCTTAAATTAGATGTTCCATCCTAGGAATAAAGCACTTGTACAATCTGGTGTTCAAATTAATTAAAATCTTTCTAAAATCCTATAAAATTCCTTAAAATCTTAGTAAAATCCTTTCAAATTATAGAAAAATCAATTAACAATTTTCTTAAAAATCATGTAAAATCTCTACAATCTTAGAAATTTTGTATGAAATCCGTAAAATCAATGGAAAATTACTTCAATCTCATCTATCATATTTAAAATTTCTACAATCTGGTGTACAAAATTTGAGATAGTGGTTTCCCCTTGATTCCATCTAATCTAAATCTAGATTTAACTAAATCAATTGATATGTAAATCAACTTAAACATTAAAAATATTAAAAGATTTTTTTTTATGTATAGTTAAAACATATTGTTCAAAAGAGAGAACAGAGATATTTTTCGTTCCTAAATGGTGTTAAATTTGCATTTAAATTCGATAGCTTTTCGTGATTTTAAATTAATATTTTCACCTTCAAATAAAAAATTTCCATATTAAAAAATGACATCTTTTAAAACACATTAATACTGGGTATATGAAATAAACATAGAAAGTGACTAGATAAGTTTTTAATAAGTTTTATGTCTGAGAAACGTAATAAATATGATAATTTTCAAGCATAGAAAAGTTCGTTTTTTGTTCATCTAGCTAGGAAATGCCTTGAATTTACGCACGCGCACAAGACCCATACATATGAGCATTTAATTCTTGTCTACGCATACGGTTAAAATAATTATAATAGGTCTATATTAAGCGTTTTCTTCTTTATGTTGTAGAAAGATGCTTCCTAATTACCATAACAGCTCAGGCATTCCTTGTTTGTTTTTATAAAAACCATCGTTGTTCTTTATACCAAGTTACATTAACAAAAAGAAGAAACGCATCTTTATGCTACATTAAATTTTTAATGCTCTTATACGTTTTCTTAACGTTATATATTCTAAACGAAGAAGTATTTAAGTTCATTCTTTTTTTTATGTGTTTTATCAAATTAAACTTTTAATTCCCAATAAAGTTTTTAAAATTAAATCATTTTGATTGAATAATTTCAATGCTTAAAACAGTGGAAGCATTTAATTTTAAAGTTATTTTCCTTGGAATAAAAACTTTGAGATATTGTAATTCGTTTTTAATACTTTTTTATGTTGTTTTGAAAATACGTATTTAATTTTAAATGATTTTAATTCTTTTTCAAACAGTCTTTGAAACGATTATAAAAACAAAACAATAATAAACAAATAACAAATTTAAAAAAATCTTTACATATAAGAAAAGCTAGGCTTTCTTCATCAATAGTAAATTTTTATCTACAACTTTTGCAACTAATAAAAAAAGCTTTGCTTTCGAAATACGTTTCTAGTTTGCTGTTACCTTTTTGTGCTTAAGATATTATCCAAATAATTTGTTTATAAATTTCAGTTACAGTGAATCTTTTTATCAATATTATATAATAAATATATAATACGTAAATAAATAAATAAATAAATAAATAAATAAATGGTGATGTATAAAAACATTATTTTAAACAAATACACAGAATACAACATCTGATAAAATTGTATTGTATTTAAAATAATTTTTAGGTCATTTTGATTCTAATGATAAAATAATTATATGAATGTTATACTCTACTTTCGTTATACGTGTTTTTACATCAAATCTATTTCGTTTTTGTATTATTATCCACTTTTTTACGAATTATATTTTATATATTATACTATAATTTTTATAATTATATTATTACTATTATATATTTTAAATTGAATTAGAAAAATTTTAATATTCATTAAATTCAAAATAATTTTAGCAAGCAATATTTATTTTGGAGTTAAAACAAAAATTACCAAAACTGTACTTTTCATTTTAACATTTCAAAATAATTACAACATATACAATTTCATTGTCATTGTATCCTTAACTCATCAAATTTCAAATACAATTGTGTGATTAGCAAAAAAAAACTGTTGAATAAATGAATTTAGAAATTTTTGGATTGGTCAAATTGGTAATAATTCAAATTGGCAATAATTCAAATATTACTGTAATCAATAATAAATAGCATTAATTATCAAAAAATTGCTTACATTTTAAAAATTTTATGTAATTTTACATGTTTTGTGAATGTATTTTTCATAAAAAAATGTAACATTACGTAAATTATCACAGTAAAATTACAAAATGTTATTATTTTTACTGTTAAAACCTATGTAAAATTACATAAATTTAAGATATATTTGCACATAAAAATGTGATGAGGCTTAGTGCAAGTTAGGTTAGGTTACAAAATTAAGAAAATTAAGACATAAAGAATTCGGTTTTTAAATTGTTAAAATGAAGAGGGAGAACAAGTGAAAAAAAAACAAGTTAACGAACTAAATAAGGATCCAGTCTGCAAAAGGGGCAATTACACGATTGGGGCGTAACATATATACATATAATTAATATATTATGTAACAGAAGTAGAAAAAACATGTATTACATTAATATTTGTTCATGTAAACATGGAAACATCAAGAAGAAATATTTATTAATGCAAATCTTTTCAACAACAGTTAACAATTTTTTTATCAATAACATAAACATTTATGGTAAAACAAAGCAGACATATACTCGTATATCTATCTATGCTAATAAGAAAGTAAACTTATTTTCTGTAGCCGTAACGTAACACACAGCGTCGACATAGTTCGTTGACGGAGCCTTCAACTGTTTTTGATCGGATATGACAAGATATTTTATGTATCGCACAAAGAAATACAGTCTTGTTCTTTCTTTACTCGATTCGTAAACTCACAAATCAGTTGCGTAAAACTTGAGTAAGTCAGAAAAACTGGGTAGCGAAAGGTATATTATAACATTTAATTTCAATGATTTTATTTACGATGTAATATTTTCTAAAGTGAATTTTACTATTTTACCGATTTGAAATATTGTGGAATAGATTATTTATAACTATGACTGACTATTGTTATAGATAAATGTTACGTAAATTTTAGTTACTTTATTAGTTTTTTTAACTGGTTTGGTAAATGGATTTTTTTGTTGCTGTAAAATTTGTTATAAAGGTCATTAATATGATTAAAATAAGTTAAAAAAAACCAATAGAATTGTATAATTTTTTGTATTATATTAACTTACTTAAAATACTCAATGTTGCTCAGATACTATAAACTTTTTACAAAACATTTTCTCAGATTATTTGTTTGGTGTCAAATTTATGAATCTATTCTAGCGTTACAAATTTTTTTTGTCTTTTTCTATCAATAGAGGAATTTTATTTACTAGAAAATAACAAAAACATTCTGTAACACTACAAATCTTACAGTGTGAACCGAATAGATGCATTAATCCCTTACAAATACAACACTATTTTTCTGATTTCATTTTCACAAAAATTACAAAATTTTAAAGCACACTCTAAAAGTTATTACTTGACACATATAACATTTATAACATTTTATAATACTGATATTTATATCTAATTAACATAGTAATAAAAACAAAATTTAACATTTTATATTAATCTTGTCTTCTTACATTATATTATAAATCCGTCATTTTATTTATAGATTGTTTATGATAATTTTTTTATAGCATATGTGTTAAGTGCACTGAGAAAATTTGCTTTAGATCCGAGGTTTTTACTTTTAACTCAAAATTAAAAGTGTGTTTGAAGTGTAAACTTAGGGTTTTCTAATAGAAATAAAAAATGTAATAGAAAAAAATTGTAAGTAACAGTATAACTATTTTTAAAAATTTGTATAAAATTATTTACTATTTAGATTAGAAACAGTGTTTTTCTGGAATAAATGTAATTATTGTAAAATTATTAATAATTTTCAATTCAAATGTAGTCTTATTTTTAAACTAAATAAAAATATTAAATACTTTCAAAGTTTTTAAAATAGTTACCTATACTGTAACTTACTATTATTTTTTTCTATTTATTTATTTTTATTATTAAGACATAACTTTACAGTTCAAAAACGCGTTTACTTCTGATTGTGAGTTAAAAGTAAAAACCTTGGATCTAAAAATTTTCTCAGCGTAGTAAAACAAGGTCCTAACTATTTGTACATTAAATAATCTTCAGATTATTTATTTTAAAGTTATACGTTTATCAAACACACAAACATCATTTCATTTTTACATTAATATAATTTTAATATCTATTTTGTTCAATAATTTTTTTATGCTAGTATTCCTAAATATTCAGAAATAATTTAACAAACAGTGTTACAACAATTTTTGATATGTAAAAAGAAGTAACAACCTATAAACAAAATTAAATCTGAGCTTAACCAAAATTTAGAACTAAAATTACAATAAAATATTTCAGAACTATAACCTTTTCAATTAAAATTATAAACTTAAAAATATGTTACAAAGATACAAGGCAATAAAAACATTTTAACAAGAAATTTTCACTTGCAAATTACCCGCAATAAAACAAAACACAAATTAGTCAAAATAACAAGCATAGCAACAAAAGACTATCACCCTAAGTAAACCGCAAAATTACGCATATGAATCTATCAAAAGTTGTATAAATTCTTCACACATACACTAGCGTGCAGCTTCTAATGCATTGTTCATAACCACAAACAAAGCATTAACAAACAATAAAAAAACACAAGCATAACCTTAGAATTTTTACACGGCACTGAACAACATCATCTTTGCCACCATCATTATCTGCATCATAACGGCGCGTAATGAAAATCGAAAACTGTGAATTAGAAATCACCTTTTTGCACAGAATCCAGATTAAAGATTTGAATTCGAGCTTGTTAGCTTATAATAATTATGCTGTTGCAAATATTGTGCAAGTGCAACAGAAATCTAGTAGACTAAGAATTGGTTGCTAAGCAATCGATTTATTTTATAAGTATATTTACCTACTTGCAATTGTTTCATCATTGACATTACTTTATGGGCTAGTTTGCATAAAATATCGTTAAACACTTAACATTTTAATAAAATTATCAACTGATATTGACCAGTTTTGAAAATAGTTGACAATCTATTTACGTAATTAACTAATACATTTTTTTTTCTTACGTAACTAACCTTTGCTTATTATATTTTTATATAATTTTAGAGAACAGATAATTTTTCTATTTCAGTATTTCCCAGGATTGGGCTGACTTTAATCATGATTTAAATCACAATTTAATCATTTGATTTTTTTTAATATTAATCAAAACTTTAAATCAATTTTAATTAATTTCTTTTTTAACTAAATTTGGTTTCTAATAATTATTTAATTAAAATATTTAGATATATCTAGCACAAAATAAATACTAAAACAATTAATATTAGCAGTGTTTTTGCGAGCCTGCGGTCCAGTTTTGTTTTGTCGCAAATTTTAATTATAAATGTAATCGCGGTCTTATTGCCGTATATATTTAGAGTATATACGTAAATACATAATATTGTAAAATTTGTTTATGTTATTAAAGCTAACTTTGCCTGTCCTAATAATCTGTGCGTATTGAATACAAGAAAGAAAAAAATCAAAAACAAACTCGAATAAATTTTCTAATTCAAATTTAAACCTAACTTTGTCATTTTTTACTTGTTCTACATTGGCACTCTTAAATATATGTCTCTGAGGATATACTACTGCAGCTACTACACGTATAAAATTATATATGTATAATATTTAAATTCATAATAGATATATAAAAATAATTAATAAACTCTTACTTTCAAAATTAAAAAAAAAATCAGAAACAGCACAACCCTGGTAATTCCTGATGATATTCTGATAAGTTCTATTTAGAAATTTGTTAAAAGAATAAATAAATATCCAAAAAATAAAATAAAATTTATTTGAAAATATAATTTCAAATTACAAACAAAAGCAACATCTGGTAGATTTTATTTCTATTGTAAATCCAATTTATCTAACAACTCATGACTTAAATTTCAATGTTTGTCAATTCCAAGAAATTTCGAACATTATCGTATAGAACAAGCAATCAATAAAAATTGCAGAACATAAAATTGACATAAAACTCTCGTTTAATAAAAATTGGAACCAATCGTCCGTTTATAACATTAGCAATTTTTATTTTATTGTTTTGCAAATTCAATTTTTCTTCTCGTGTATATTTACAATAAATTGACGTAAGCGTTAAACGTTAAAAAAAAATTTAAGTCAATAAAAATATAGTTTTATTTTATTTATTCTATTATGTTATTTCATCAGCGTATCCGTTCAAAACATATATTAAACTTAATTATTTGCAATTTCAAAAACATCTTAAAATACTTGATAAATATTAAGTCCCTTGTTCATTGCTAAACCATGATAAAAAATATCAGCAATTTAATAGTTGTGCAAGAAAAATAAATATAATTTTTTTTTATATATTCATAATATTCTGACGTTTTTGAATCGACACAAAACTTAATAAATACTTAGTAAATAAATACGTACATACAGATACATTCACGCCAGATATCAATAAAGGTGTGGCACAAATTCTTCTCATTTATTCACAAGGATTTCTATCCTAACATGCAAACATTCACTTCGTTCACATTCATGATATCACTCTCCTTCCGTTAAAAAATAACAGCCTGTTAAAATAAAAATTCTGAGATTCTGCAAGAAAACTACTTAGAATCTTAGGCCCGTATTCTCACCTCAGTTATAAAAGTGATTTTTTGCCAAAAGTACTTTTGACGTTCACTTCAAATCATTTATTAAGAATTTAAAAATAGGTTATTTAAATTTTATAATACCAAATATAATAAAAATGATCAAATATGGAAAAATTATTTATGTTTGATGACAAACAGAAGCAAAAATTTATTTTGAAATTTATGATAAAAGCACTTTTTCACGAAAAAGTGAGGTGAGAATACGGGCCTTAGAATTTTTATTCTAACAAGCCGTTATTAACAGAATTAATAGAAAATTAATTATTACTTGAACCATTAAATAAAAAGACAGAGGAAGGAATATATGAATCAAAACAATGCAACCAAAAATTTAGTGCTTTAACATGGCGGACAGTGTTGACCAGTGGCGTAACAAATAATATTCTAGTAAACAGTAAAACATAAAAAACACGAAAACACAACGCAATTGTCACTAGCTATACTATCAACACAACAGCAGAAATATAAATGAACTCCAAGCTATTGAATAAAAAGTCTCGTTTTATTCAATGCCCCCCCCCAAGCAGTCACGAGTTACTCTGAATGCTCCGGACACTTCAAAATACCGGGAAAGCCCTAAATTTAATTTGAACCAATCAAAACATATATATATTTGGTGCCTTAAAATGGCCGACTTCCGTCGCACTACTTGCAATAACTTGAACATATAATATTTTTCAAACTCTTTAACTGTAAGTGATTCTGAAAGGGGCTATAAATACGAGTCATTACTATTACCAAAGGCGTAAAATAGTCAATAAAAATAAATAACATAATTGAAATATTCTTTGAAAGCATTTCTTGTTATTCCGGTCAACAATAACTTCAAACCAAATAAATAAAAAGGAAAAATGAATCGAAATTACAAACGACTTATGAAAATTACATGTTACTGCTGTCAAAATATTGATTTATTTTTGTTAGCAAATACAGACATGTGTGTATGTATATAGTGTCTATATAATTACTTCACCTTCACGCGTTCATATACATCATATACAGGGGAGGGCATTACGAATAAATACGAAACACATTTCTTCGAACTTCATTACATACGAAACATTTATTTTCTATTGAACCGCGTGTTCCGTACGTTTGATTGCGGGTGTAATTGTAAGTACGTGTACACATATATATATATACACAGAAAAACATATACAGAATGTTTCAGAATTAACTATTTTTAATTTTCAAGTGGTAAAAGATACATGGTAGAAAATTTTGATATTTGTGTGTTATTTCCGAGTGTATTAATGAAAAATTGTTAAATATAAAATTTGTTGTTAAAATAACACAAATTTTTTTTTATTATTTAGGGATAAAAATTATACATTTTGTAGGTTCCAACGAAAGTTACATGTGTTACAAGTACTAACATCTAATTCGGTTTTGTTTCGGAAATATAGAAAACGTAAGTTTTATCTGCCACCATTGGCAAATCTTAATTTTTATTTGATCACTTTGACGGCATTTTTTAAGTGAATATTTGGCTTTAAAAAAAAATACTGCTTAAAACTTAAATAAATTAACTTCCCAATGATATAATTGTTGTTTACTGTACTTGTAAACATTTCCAAAAAAAAATATTACTAAAAAAATGCATGCTACAAACGGGAATACCCCCTTAAATGCACCTACTGGTTTTTGCCCTGAGTAGCCGAATCCAAATTATATGTTTAAAAAAAATATATTTAAATTTCTAGTATTATGACTGTGAAAATTAATATGTACTTTTAATTTGATTTTTAGATAACTAAGAAATTATTCACGTTCCATTTTAAATACGAATATCATTGAAAAGAGTTTGTACCACACCCTTTTGGGTACATAGATTGTGTATGTATATGTATTGCATTAATTGTTAACCATTCATTTCTATCTAACCATCTCAATTTATCAAACAAGTTCTTAATTGGTTCATATTTATTGCATTTTAATATAACACGCATAACCCTATTCTGAAGCAACTGTAACTTCAGATTACATACCGTCTATTACATGTAAAAATTAGGAATAGTTATTGTGAAACATCCTGTATAGAAGAATAAAGCAAAATAATGCAGAAGTCAAACGATGTGGTATGAGGAATGCATTCTAATGACCACGTTTCGTTGTAATCGCTTCAAGTTACATCTTTTGCTTATATATACTTATTCTTAACTCTGTTCACGTCGTGTATCATGCGATATGTACATCTTTGATTCTTGTTTTTGTGTTAAAGAACAACATTTGTTAGAATAATATTCAAATATATATATGGTGATGTTCCAAAATAATATCATCAAAACTAAAAGATTTTAGAACCCTTACTATGCTCAATCAATCGTTGATTATAAAATTAATCCTTCAAAAAATAAAAGTGCGACTGTCAAAGATATTTACTTTAATACATATTTTCTTTGGTAAAAAATCCATAGCTTACTTTATATTGCAAAATAAAATTGTCGCCTAATAAAAATATTATAGAACTACATCCAATCGACTTTCAAATAATCATCTTGTTCACTTCCAATTCCATATACGAGTATTTGATGCGATTTTGTATAATGTTATATAGACATACGAACATATACATAGTTCCAAGCACATACACAATTAATATTAATTACATTTTAATTGTTTTTCCTAATCAATAAGTATTTAATAAAACTCGAAATAACAAATAAATTAATTAATTCCTTAAAATCTTAGTAAAATCTTTCTGAAAATCATGTAAAAACCTCTAGTAAAATTTGTGCAATCTTAGAAAATTCGTATAAAATTCGTAAAAATCAACGAAATATCACTACAATTCAGGATTGGGCTGATTTTAATCATTTGATTTAAATAATGATATAAATCATTTATTTTTTTAATTATTTTTTTTAACTAAATTTGGTTTCTAATAAAAGTTTAATTAAAATATTTAAATACATATAACATAAAATAAATATTTATTCAAAAATGTTTATACATACAAATGAACATTTCTGGAAGAGTTGTCATGTCAAGCATGTGTGGTCCTGCTTTGTTATGTCACAAATTTTAATGATGAAAGCAACCACGGTCTTATTGCAGTATATATTTAGCCTGTCCTCACATCATGTACGTATTGAGTACAGAAAAAAGAATCAAAAACAAATTGGGTTGAATTTTTTTAATTCAAATTTAAATCTCTAACATTGTCGTTTTTTGCTTCTTCTACATTGGCATTCTTAAATATCTATGTCTCTGAGGATATGCTACTACAGATACATTCAAACAAAAATAAAATTAAATAGTACACGTATAAAATTATTAACATTCATAATGAATACATAAAAATAATTAATAAACTCTTACTTTCGAAATTTAAAAAAAGAAATTTTTGTAAAAAAAAAAATCACAAATAATAACTCAACCCTGCTACAATTCAAAAATCATACTTAAAATTTGAAAAATTTGGATTTCCAAATCTAAGAAAATGGTTTCACCTCGATAAAACTTTTAAAAAACGCATTATTTGATAGCAAATAAAAAAAAAAAGATATAAATCTATGTAAATATAAATATTTCGTTCAATTCTATATGCCGGAATTTTACTATCAATAAAAAAGTCATTTCCTCAAAAATTTAAATAAATATTTAAGCATGTATGTCCAAGTGCAAAATACCGTATACAGGCACGTGCATACAAACTGAATGTAAAATGATAATAATAATAATATTAAATAACACAAACATTAAAAACATAAAATTTACATTTTATTGGTATGTAACATACGACATATCCGTCACGTCGCCAAACTATTGTTTGTATATTTATTATACAAACAATATATGTTCGTTCGTTCGTTCATGTTTGTTTTATTTATATTTCTACTTATGCATATTTTGTATACACATGGAAAATAATAAAAAAACATTTTTATCGATTCCTTCGAATATATCTTATATGTTCAAAATATTGAACAATATGAAATTAATATACAGTGTGTGAAGTGACGAGGTTTCCTATAGGGAAAAAAAAATTTAATATGAGTTTTAGGAAAAAAACTTATTCTTTATAAAAAAATTTGCTTGTATCGAAACCCCTTATAGTCAAAGAAAAATCCAGTAATCACTTAAGATAAGATCAGAAACTTGATATTATGTCGAGTTGTTGATTTTAAATATGACTAATTGTAAGTTTGAATGTTACATCAGTATCGTATGAAAAATGTTAAAAATATTTCATAAACAAAAAATTTTTTAGAAAATTCTCAAAACCACAAATTTTCATAAATTCTAATCCAAGTACGAGGGGAGACCACTTTTACAATTTGGTGTACAAATTAATATTAAAATCTTTGTAAAATCGTTTAAAATTCCTTAAATCTTAGTAAAATCCTTTAAAATCCCTTAAAATCTTAGTAAAATCCTTTCAGATCTACAGATATCTCTCGTATATAATCAGTAAAAATCAACGAAAAATCACTACAATCTCAACAATCATACATAAAATTTGAACAATCTGGTGTACAAAATTTGAGAAAGTGGTTTTCTTCCTTGTAAAAGTATCAATATAACTTGTTTGATTTTCATTTTCCTCGATTGTACTAGAGATAGATATAGTGATATAAATGTATGGTGGTATTATATGGTTTGTTTTTAAAAAAAATCACTTGACCATTTTTGTTTTTATAAGTTATTGTTTTCTAATAAAGCGAAACACGTATTTAATTCGGAAATAATAATATTATTTGACAGACATATAAATCATAATATTTACAGTTGAATTATTATTAAAATTATTATTATTATTATAGATCATAAATTTTAGTATAAAAATTAAAATCTCATTACTTACAATAAAATAGCAAATATTTTAATTATTATTTTCAGGAAAATATATAACGACGTATATTTATTAAATTTAAAAATATAAAACATTTTATATTGGCAATTTATGTATAATACTTTTAAACTTAATTAGTATCTTGCATCATTCGAATAAATTTAATATAAATTTAAAAAAATAACTTTTGAAATAAAACTATTAAAAAATAGTAGGTACAATTTGCATTCATTAATAAAAGTTAAATTAGTTTTAGTACTAAAACACTTTGAATAATTTCGTGTAAAATCCACAACAACAATTTGTAAAACGAGAAATAATATAAATACAAGCTTATAAAATATAACTAAAAAAAAAATTTAAATATAAAACAGCAACATTTCATACGACTCATAAGTTTATTTTGTATGATATATAAAATGCTGTGCTCATTTGAATTAGTAGGTACCAAAAATTAAACTTAAAAAATAAATAAAACTGCTTTAGATTAAAGTTCTGTATTAATATTTATTTAAAAAAAAAGGTGTTAGTTATAACTAGTATAGCAACTTTTATCAAATATCTTTTTCGAAATATTTCTCTGTTGTAAAATACCAAGTGACACCTATAAACTAATTACTACTAATTTGATCAAATTCAAAAATTCACGTCCAAAGCTTAATAATATATTTTTTTTTTTAATTTTATAATTTTATACACGTTTCCATAGACAGACCGACCGACAGACTGACATCACGCTAAAAACAGTTGATTCATGATACTGTAAGCGTAATTCGTGTTTATCTGTAAAAATCGAAAAATGTCAAAATTGGCATAATTATAACACATGTGACGAACGGTAAAAACATTAGAGTATTCGTTATCACATTAAAAAAATAATAAACTTAAATGTATATTTAACGTATCTATAATTTTCCCAAACAAACGAACAAGTTTAAAAACCTGTATTAGCGAGATGGTTTTCCAGAAACCATTTTGTATATTTTGAAGTAAAATATGAAAATGTAAAAATATTTGTAATGTACACATAACAGTGCAACATAAAACATAAGTCAAGTGATTTCTGCAAAAGTTATTTCATCATAAATTCTCATGGCCATTATACACGTTTTCCATTCGCAGGTCGCGTTTACATTTGTATTACTGTTTCCTTAAGCAATTTTTTTTCTCTCTCTACAAATATTGGTTGCGTTATTTTTCATTATTCCGCACCTGCTTTTAAGGTCATACTTATACATGTTTTACCAACTATCATATATTCACTTATTCTTAGTATAAATATATTTATAAACATTTTTTTTATAAATTAAAAATATTTTCAATATATAGTTGAGCTCAGAGGCGTAGCAACCGGGGGTGCAAGGAGTGCGATGCACACGGGCCCATGAGCGAGAGGGGCCCACGAGCTAAAGTGCCCAATGGGTCCTTATTTTTATTAATACTTACTATTTTTTGTTTATTTTAATTATTTTGTGATAAATAAAGGACAAAAAAAAGGAAAAAAATACCATTTATAGGATTAAATGCATTTATTATATAAATTAATTTATTATAGTAAGTTAATACATTTTTATAGATTCCTTTAAGTTTACAAACACAAAAACACAGTACAAATCAAATTTAAAATTTAGGTTTACAAATATAGTTCATTAACTTTAACTAAACTTAACTTTTCTCGCTTTCATTGAAGCAAAAATGCTAATTATTTCACTTAAATTAAATTTACGTGCTCTTTCATTTTCAATGCTCAAAATCGCCAAATTTGATAAGCGCTTCACCCCCATAGAGTTTATTAAATATGTTTTAATAAGTTTTAATTTTGAAAATGTTCTTTCGGCGCTACAAGTTGATACAGGGAATGTTAAGAACAAAATAAGAGCGGTACAAAGTTTTGAAAATGCCAAACTAAGAATAGAATATTCTATAAATATTAATTCTCTTAATTCAAATACCGAATTAATATTTTGTAACTGTTTTTTAAAGGTTTTCCTAAAAGATAATATCTGTGTCTTAAAATCTGCGGTTAAATCGTCAGTATATTTGACTAGTAAAGATTGGCATAAATCAATTATTTTATCATCAGATAATTGTTTTAAATTTTCTGGGAAAATTACTCCAAATAATTTATTTATTTCCGTAAAACTTGAAATTTATCTTTTAATTGTGAAATTGTAATATCTAATATAGCGTTAAAAACGTTTATCCTAAAATTATTATCTGAACTATTAAATCGAAAATCTTCACACATTCCTTGTCTATGGTTAAGCCAACATTATTAGGTACATACATATATATTTCCTGGCAAGTTGTTTCTTTAGGCATTTTACTTTAATTTATTAATTTTGAAAATATGATTGCATTTTAACAAAAAATAATTTTAATTAATTTTCAATTATTATAAAAATAAAACAACTTTTATTTGAAAATTTTTTTCGAATAAGGCACAAACAGACACAAATTTTAAAAATTAAAATGACTTCTATAACTTAAAATAAGCCAAAAGAACATTAAAATTTTAAACAATACAAGGAGTAGAGAGGGGCTTCTTAATCCCAGTGGCACACCGGCCCACAAAGGTCTTGCTACGCCCCTGGTTGAGCTGTTGAAAGTCGTCGATTGAATATTAGCACAAATGGATTTGAAAATTCAAAATCTCAAGAAAGGAATTTTCGAATATACTCATTTGTCAACAAATTTTTAACTTTGATATATAGAATTTCAAATTTCCAATATTTTTTTAAAATTTATGCTACAATTCATATAGATTTCAAAATTATAACAAAAATTGACTCATAGATTTGAATAAAATACAAAACTTTCCAAAATCCATTCGTTAATGTCTTATTTTTATTATAAATTAAAAAAAATCTTCAATATTTACATAGGTTCTATTCAGGTTCACAAAAAAAATATTTTGAGTTGCATGTAATAACTTTTAATCTTCTTATAAAAGCTATAACTGATTTTTCTCAAAAGTTATAAACAATTGTTTTATTCAATTTTACCAAAATATACTTAAACATTAAAGCTGTTAATTTTTTTTTTCAGAACTTTATAAAATACGTATATATTAAAATATAATTATATTCAGAATCAGTAAAAAAATATATAAATTTCAGAGCTTTGAAGCTGAAGTTTGGAGCAGTAAAGCAGCAGTAAAGTTTGGAGCTGTAAAAATATTGGCTGCTCCACTGCTACATTCTTAGCATGATTGGAAAAATTGTTATATATATAATGCAATGCATTTTTATTGAAATATAATATTTTTTTATTTTATTTTTCATAATTTTTTTTACAAAAATTTCTCATCAATATTTTTTAATAATTTAAATCGGAGCGCAGAGTAAAACCAGATCAGTTGTATAAATACCGGAGCGAAATAAAAGCGGAGCCGTTACAAATGTAGAGTGCTACAAAGGCCTGGTAAATTTAATAACATTTATCGATAAACTATATTTAAAATTTACAAAATATTTTACAGCAAAAGTAATTTAAGTAAATATGCAAAAATAACACAAGGATATCTTGTATATTATAAGTAAATAATTTAATTACTTAAATAAGCAGCTATAGAATTTTAAAAAACCTTGCAACTGATTATCGTAATCATCGTGATATTAAAAATTTAGATTTTTTATTGTAAGATTACAGATATAATACACGCAAATAATTTAAATTATAAATACTAATTGTTTTTTTTTTTAATTATTTAAAATAAAGAAATTAATTTATAGAATAATAAACTTCACACAATTATCACAATATTTACATTTTAACTTATTCTATTCAATTAAATTTGAAGTAAAAATAATTTTAGAAAACTTAAAGCCAGTTACATAAAATATTGTTAATTTAATCAATGAGACTATATTGTCAACTGTTATAAAGCGCCTCAGTTGACAGCAACCGAAGCTTATATTTTTTTAAATATATGTATTTTATTTAAATTTACATATTTGTATATTTCTCAATCACTGTTTTGTAAACAAATATTTTTTATACATATATTAAAAATTGTAATCAATTTTACAATCAATATTTCAGCATAATTTGCTATCGATAAAAACTATAAACTATGAAACACGTGTCTATAACAAGACAAATAAATTCATACATAATTTATGAAATAAAAAAAAATATATATAAATGTATAAAAGCGTATAAATAATTAATTCACTGTATACAAAAGCGGGTATTAATCCAAACTGACCTTGAACAAATTTGAAATTAATTATCGTTCTTATTAAAAATACATTATCAATTTCATAATTTATCATACGTTTACCCGATTGATAATTTATGTAGCGCCTACTCAAAAATAAAACAAACCTATTAAAAATTAATTAATAACACGTAATTTTTAAAAGTTAAGATAACCTTTTGTAAAATTCTACTGGTAATTTTAAGTCATTACAATTCATTATAAAAATATTATGCATACTATGACTGTCACAGCATTATAAATACTAATTAAAGGTGGAGGGGGGGTCAAATAAAAAGGTGGGGGCGAACCGTAAAAAGCTAGTTAAACATATAGGTGCACTTGGAGTAGGTGGTTTTTAGACAGATGAAGATGGACGAAATAGTGATTTGACATTTCAGAACATAGAATGGGAATAAAATGTTTTTAATAATTTAAACTAATAACAAGAACTGTCAATATTTGAAAAAATTAGATTCGGAAATCCGGATACTAGATTCTCGGATAATAATTTGAGATTGAGGTCCGATATCCAGACGTAAGTTTCAGATCCGATATCCGTATCTTAAATTGTATATATGATTTTTGAGATATGATTTTTGCATATATGATTCTTAAAACATATTGGCCCATATTACAAGCTCTGTTTTAAAATTGGTTTTAACTAATATCGGTTTTAAGACAATATAAGTGTAATAAGAGCCGGACTAAACAAATGAACTAAAACACCCAAAAACCGAGCTTGTAATATCAGACATTGTAAATACAATTTTTAAACATTAACAAAAATTTCTTAATCATAATATTAAATTAATATAGTTATATAATCCAAAGATTGTACTACAGTTTGGTGTACAAAATTTCTTTCTCGATTTAATTATTTTATAAAATATCAATTAATCTTAAAATAAATTTTATTTCAGAGCAACAATTTCAAGTTCAATAAGATATATATGTAATTAACAAAATTACAATATTTTATTATCTCCTTTTTTGCATGAACAAATAGAATAATAAGCAGCAAAATATCTATGTAACAGATCAATGACTGAAGAAAAATGTATAACAACATTTCTTTGTTTGAATCCATGGTGTGTACGTACGACAAGTTGTACTTTAGTGCAAATACATGTAACTAACAATCCACTGATATGTTATAATGGTCATTACACACAATACAGTACGTTCCAGAACATCTGTTACGGTGACAATAATTATTTTACAAATCATCCGCATTCTTTAACAACTATATCGAGAAATCTAATTTCTAAAATAAAAAGAATTATAAAGTATTTAATTTTATTATTTAAATAAATGGAAAACTTAAGATTTCTTTCTTATATTTTCTTCTCATATTTAATTGCAGCCTGTAAGAAAACATATGTTTTGAAAAACTATATAGAGATTTCTGCATGATTAATCATGATCGATCAGAATTAAAATCGATCAAAGCGATAAAAAAAAAAGATCTATGATCGATCACAAATTTCAATTAGCCGTAATTAGCATGAGAAAAAATTTCAATCAATAATTAAATAAAAATATTAATAATAATAATAATAATATTAATAAAACACTTGATCAATTCTTCACTAAAAACTATTTATTAGTTGTATATACGTATTTCGTCATCGATGCTGTCCTCATCGGTACAAGTGAAGAAGTGATCAAATGTTTTATTAATATTTTTATTTAATTATTATTACTTCACAATTACCTAAAAAACAAATTTCAAACTTATGTTTCAATATTTTATCAACTGGCTTCTAAATTGCAAAATATCGTCGATCCAAAAGTAGTATTGTGCTTACAATATTAATTAATTACATTCTATTAACATAAAATGAAACCCAAGCCTATATTTTTATCAAAAAAATCATTCATTCTTATATAATTTTTTCTGTAATGTGTAAAAATAAACATTTACAAATCTATAATAACTTCATATTTGTCAATTTACATAAATTATAGTATTTATTTTATGATATACATATTAATTATCTGTTAGTCTAGACAACTTAACAGAACGTAAACACAAAATTATAGTTTTAATATAAATATATAATTTTATATAAATATTTCGAAATTTGTTTATATCTTTCTTAGATAATTTATGTATTAATGATATTAGTGTATTATTATTTGTCACGGCTTTAATGTATAATATAATAAAAAAATAATATTCAATTAAGTATTATATGTTTGAACGTGGAAAGGAAATTAAGAAATTTTTATGTTACGATAGAAGGATATTGAATAATTCTGTTCAACATAATTTAAAATTTATCATACATTTTAATTAATTACAGAATTTACGAAGGTTATATGAATATGTGTAATTAGAAAATATAGATAGTTAATTTTCAATAAAATTGTAGATAAAAATCATAACATTCTGTAAAAGTTATTAAATTCTAAAAAATATCGGCATTAAAAAGTCCCCTAGTAGATTAAATAAATATCTTCTAGCTCAATTAACAGAATTTTAATACAATATATTTCAACTCAAAACAAAACTATTTACGATTGAATAATTAAATAATTTACTTGAAAACTGTAAAAAATACTTCTAAAATTCAAAGTCAAACGACTGTGACACGATGAATTAAAATGCAGAAAATCAACGCGTTGAAGTACGCAGTAATACAACTTTCGTAAAAATTATAGAAAATTGAACTACAGCGTACTTTAATGAGTTGATTTTCTGCATTTTAAAACATTGTGTCACACAGACTTAACTTTGATGGCAACAGTAGTAAAATGTGTCCATAAATTGGGATAAACTCATGTTTTTAAATGTTATGGATGGTAGTACTGCAAGCCCGGTTTTTGACTCTTAGTTCATTTGTTTAATCCTGCTCTTATGACAGTCACATTGTCTTAAAACCGGTATTAGTTAAAACCGATTTTAAAACCGATATTGTAGTATCAACCTATGTGTATACAAAATATTTTAGGTACAAATTCCCTTCAAATATAATACAATACAATGGCCCATATTATGAGCTCGGTTTAAAAATTGATTTTAACTAATATCGGTTTTAAAACAACGTAACTGTCATAAGAGCAGGACTAAATAAATGAACTAAAACAACCAAAAACTGACCTTGTAATATTAGCCAATGAATTTATAAAGAATGAATGTAATACTGTATAAAGCAGATCTTACACGGTCAATAATACTGCCAGTATCAAAAATTAAATATTGACAGTATTTTTGGTCGTGTAAGTGGAATACAGAGTTAAGTATTGAAAAATATTCCAATATTTGACCATGTAGAGTCTGCTTAAGGTCGACTCCACAAATGAGTTATTTGTACGCGAACACCCAAGATATGTATCAAAATATGCAAGTGTGTACAGAATATTTGTACAGGAATATTTGTTATTTGCACACAATAGCCAGCCACTGTTCCATCTCGGATTCGGTTTGAATCACAAAGCAGTATCAACATAAATACCGAATATATAAAAGCTATGTTAGTCAAATATCGTGCACAATCTTTTGTTCTCAAATATTCAGGACAAATTACAAATATTCATTAATGCATATGCCCAGAATCCAAACATAAATCATACATACAGAAAGATTAATATTGAAAGTTAATCACAATACAAAAAAAAAATCAATATACAGTTAATAACAATAATCGTACTGTTCATACAAACTCTTGCAGTCTTGTGTTTTGTCATATCTACATGTCACAAAAACATAAATTTGTATCACATACCTGCGACTACGACATTTGTTATTATTTCATGTCTAAGTGTTATTTGCATTCAATAGCACACATCAAATTTTGTCAAATATATAATTTACTTTGAATAAGACTTATCAGAAACAGTGACATTCCTATTTTAAATGTTCATACTTATAAATTAGGTTTCTGTAAATTTAATCTGGCTTTCTTAAAACAAACAAAATTTTCAGTTTCAAATTTATTGTGAATAGAAAAGGTAGAAAATTGAGAAAACAATGGTCTGTATTCCTACGTATTTTTTTTTTAAAGAAAAAAGGTTTTTATCATTAATTTCAAATTTAGTTTTTGCTTTTATCTGTTATCAAATGTAACAAATTTTTATATTTTTAATATTCATTAATACAACAGACACTTTTAAACGTCTCTTTTACATTCTTAACAAAAGCACAAATTAAATTAAATTTTAATTAATTAATTTTCATTATAATACTCATTCGGAAATTCAAACAAAATATAATGGTAGCGTCTTTAGAAAAGAAGAAACCATGAAAGTGTAATTGAGTCAGTGACTAGGTGATTCCAATATAAATAACAGCCCTTCGAAAAATCAAATTAAATATTTTCATAAAATTTCAATAACATATTTGATAAAAAAAAATTGCATACACAGTAAAATAACATTTGACAATCTCTGGTGTACTATTTGGGACACATACCAAAAATTGTGTACTATGTGAACACATTGCAGTAAAAGAAAATGTCAAATACACTTTCTGGTTTAAATTAACACCAACATTTTTAACACTATTTCAAAGGTAGTTTATATACAAAATTGTTGTAATTTTTACACAGAATATTTGCTTCATTTCCTTTTTTTGAAACAAAAAAAAAATATTTTATATTAGAATCTTCATTTTTTTAAATATAGTTAAACCTTTACTACATATATAATTAACAATAAACAAACAAACATACTAAATCAATAAAAAAATGTATCTAAGATCGACCATAGTGCAATATGTCCACACTGAGGGGAACATCAAATTTTGTACACTAGATTGTATAAGTTTTAAATATAATCGTTAAAATTGTAATGATTTTTCGTTGATTTTAAAGATTTTTACGAAATTTCTAAAATTATAGAGATTTTACTAGAGATATAACTTGATTTTAAGAATATCTTTAATTGATTTTACCATGATTTTAAAAGATTTTACCAAAATTGCATACACTGTAATAATATTTGACAATCTCTGGTGTCCCATTTAAGACACATACAAAATTGTGTAACACAAAGCAGTAAAAGATTATGTCAAAAAATACTCTAGCTGATGTTACCAAAAACACTAAATTAAATTAATACTAACATTTTTGACACTATTGTAAAGTATAGTTTACACATAAAATGTCATTTTTACAAAGAATTTTTTTACATTTACTTTTTCGACAAAAAAATCTATATTTTATATTAGAAACTTCATTTTTTTAAATATATTTATTCCTTTACGTACGAGTATAATTAACAATAAACAACAAATTTACTAAATCAATAAAAAAATATAGCTAAGATTAACCACACCGAGAGGAAAACCCATTTCATCAAATTTTATACACCAGAAACAAATTTTAGGTGTGATTGTTGAAATTGTAATGTTTTTTCGTTAATTTTACGGATTTTATATGAAATTTCTAAGATTATAGAAATTTTACATGATCGTTAATTGATTTTTACCATGATTTAGAGATTTCAATTGATTTGTACATGAGACTGCACAAGTGATTTCTACCTCGATCCATACTAAGCAACAATTATTTATATATTTTAATTCATTGCAAATCTTTGTATATACATTTATCTAATAAATAAATGTCTCATGGACATTATAATTCTCAATAAACATCAAAATCATCAATTCGTCTTTTGACAACAAACATGTCTCAGGTTAGATTTGCTAAATCGCTTATTGACAACTGCAGTAGTTAAATGGCTAAATATAGGTATACATAGCAATAAATTTTACAGTAATTTAGAAATCAAACGTACATATAGCCTCCTAGTATAAAATAATAGATAAAATTAATGCAAAATAGATAAATGAATGTTGTTGGAACATGTGTGAAGTAAGTAAAACTATAAATCAGTGCGCTGCGCTGCGGCTGTGGTAAATGTAGAGAAATACTAATAAATGTCCTGATGAATGGCATAACGGGAACAACCGGATAGAGTTTTTATACCGGTTGAATATCCGGTAAATAACAATGCTAACATCCCATTACAAAAGTTTTATAAATAAATTTTTATATAAATATGTATAAATAACATACATCTGCTTAATTAAAAGTGAATTGTTTATTTCATATTAAAAAAAATATATATATTTCCTGAGTTCATTTCAATTTTATCTACATAAATATTGCATAAAAAATTATTCATTTCATTATGATAAATAAGAAAAAATTGAAAGTATATGTTTTATAAAATAAAAAAATAGACAAACACTAGTAAAACAACAATGCATCGATCTCATTTTCATTATATTCCCATATTATCTGTCTAAATTATTTAATTCTCAATTTAGTCTGATTATTCTTTCGTATTTATCCTCACAAATCTGTCCCAAATATTTTATGCCAATCCCAAATATTTATTCATGATTTATTCCAAATAGTTATTCATAAATTATTCTCGTCTAAAGTGGCCTTAAAGCAATATCGGCTATTTGTTGTTAGTTGATAACAGTGGTAGATGACATGAATGCACATGTCCTCACAAATCTGTCCCAAATATTTAGTGAAAATAATTCAATCTCAATTAATTATTCATGATTTATTTCACATATTTATTCATAAATTTTTAACAAATTCATATCGTCTAAAGTGGCCTTTAGATATTATAAATTAATAACATAAATTATCAAAAAATTATCTATCGCCAACTTTAAAATGAAAATCGTTTTACGAACTAGATTCAAAAATATATTTCAAATTTATTAATAAATTATTATAAATCTGTAAGTAATTGCTCTGTAAAACAGGTTATGCTAATAGATAAAGTTTCATTTTATTTACACTTGCATTGTCAATGTTCCATATACCGCTCAGGAATTACAAGAACTGAGAACAGGTTATAATACTCTTTGACTTGTCGATATCATTGCATATTTTAGATTACGACCAAAAGATCAATAATTGCATAAAATGTTGTTAAACATATCGTCAGTCGATTTCTTGTTTGTTCCATACACCATTTTTTTGTCAAATTGAGTTATTGCTTATTTTGGCAATATTTGTTTGTTTCCTATCTATTTTAACATTCGTGGATGTTATAATTTTAATAGTTACAGAAATATAAATTCTAATTAGTTCCATATTCTTATTATAAACACTTCAGTTCAGAAACTTTAAACATCAATTTCTCGAAAGTAAGGTTTGAAGATATGGAACAAACAAGAAATCAACTGACGATATTGTCAATTAAGAACCAAATCGAATTGTTAACTGACCAATCAATCAGGTGTTTCGAAAACAATTGGTAATCTAAACACATTACATCTAACAAAATTTTATGCTCCTGGCATATTATGTTACCATAATATAACTCAAAAACAACATCAAAAATTTTTAAATCCTCGTACATATGTATCTGAACATTTTATCACTAGATCATATAAATTGCAAAAATTTAACAAAAATCGTCTATCAAGAAGTGGTACTAAGTACTTGCGCAAAGACAAATATACCCCACCCCAATCATCTGTTTTTGATATATTTTTTTTAATGTTCAAGCGAATATGGATTTAATAAGCAACAATAGCGCCGTAACAGTTTTGCGAAATAAATAATCGGCAAATTCCTCTTCATAATGTACTTATGTGTTTGCAAACAATTTCTGCACAAAATGAGTAAAACTAAAGCTTAAAAAAAATACATCAAAACACATATATTTTAAGTTATAACTTTACAAACAAAATTTCTACACTTCAAGGCCATTTAAATTTGATAGCATGTGAAATTCGTCCAGACAGCTGATTAGGGTATATTTGTCCTACTTAATTGTACTTGAAGTTACCTAATTTTTACATTTTATTTTAGCAATTATCATAAAATAATTTGACAAAAAAAAAAACTTATTCAGGAAGAAAATAAAATTCCGAACAATTTTATTACAAAATTTTAAAGTAATTTAACTTCTATTATAAATCATAAATCATAAAAACGCTAATAAAACATTTATTTCTTAATAAAATAACTGCTAATTACTTAAAACATATGTTCATATTCAGACATATATATTAATAACAATATTAAATATAACAAATATATAAACATGTTTTAATAAATATATATTTTAATTAAATCACTGTAATAATTTAAATCTCTATTTAACATTACAAGTTCTTGTTTGAATCACAGTATGGAATATTTATAAACATTTTTATCAAAAATAAAACACGTGCATTTCCTAGAAAAAAAATCTTAACTACACGATAAGAACTATAAAATTTACATTTCTGATAGCATGTATTTCAATGTATAACCATAAAATTTACTTTAATATTTTCTTAACAATTTTTCTTAAAATTAATCTATTAATATTTTAATTTACAAAACAAATGTTTTGTCCTACAAAAATAAGCAATTTTTCAAACTTAAGCTTAATTGAGTCTACCCTATTTTACTACAAAAATATTGTTATGTTTTAAGGCCACTTTAGACGGTAATAATTTATGAATAAATATTTAAAATAAAGGCGGTAATAGTTTGTTAATAATTTATGAAAAACTATTTGAAATAAATCATAAATAAATATTTGATAATGATTTATTTTCACTAAATATATGCGCATTAATGGCATCTACCACTGCTACCAACTGATAGTAAATAGCCGCCATTGTTTTACATTGCCAGTCAGCTGTTGTTGTCAGTTGGTAGCAGTGATAGATGACATGAATACGCATGTCCTTACAAATCTGTCCCAAATATTTAGCGAAAATAAATCAATCCCGAATATTTATTCTTGATTTATTTCAAATATTTATGCATAAATTATTAACAAATTATTACCGTCTTAAAGCCGATTTTTAGTTTTATCAGTAGTTATTGGTTTTATCTATTGCAATCAAAAATTGAGATGATGCTTGTCTTTAATAAATATTTATTGTATTTTCACAAGCTACTAGAAAGTATAATTCAGTACCAATAATAGTACGACTAAAATATAAAACTAATTTCGAGATAAGTAAAAAAGTGTGATTTATCAAAAAATTTGACTGTCAACTTGTATATGTCATATTTGAATGCAAAAATAAAAAAAAAACAAGAAAATTATACATGTATTTAATAATACATTAAAATAATTATATTTAATCATATTCTCTTTTGTTTTTAACTAACTCATTGCCAAAAAAATTCGACAGACAAAGCATAAATTATAATATTTTTGCAAGTTGTAATTTTATTATATCATTTTGTAGATTTTTTTTTGTATGAGAATAATAAAAGTACTATTATCATTATCAAGATTGTATTATAGAATTTATCTAAAGAAAAAAATACAAATTTACATTAACATTGTCAAAATTTGAAACTCAAAGGTTGCGACTGATAAATTATGCGAAAAAAAAACTAAATAAATATTTTCGTAATAAATTCAAATTTTTATTTACCTTTTGTTTGTTTTGACTGTTTCATCGTCTTCAGCAGGTGCAGTACAACTTGAATCCTGCAAAAATAACAAGAATTAGTAAAAAAATATAAGTATAATTTACATACAAATACTTTGGTGAACAAATCATTTATGTAAATATTACAAAACTTTAATTTTTATTACACGTTTTCCTTTTTAATATTATTGGTACCAATTGATAAAAATATAGAAAAGCTGAGTTAAATATTTTCAATGACGATTGTTTGTGATCGCAGACGTTTCTCCATACATCGTAGAAGGCATCCTCAGTGCTGTAGCGCGTGGAAACCATCACTGCAAAACAAACAGGTTCACATCGTCAAGAACGGTGAAGGAGATAAACCAATCACCAAGCACTAAGAATGCCATCTACGATGGATGGCGAAACGTCTGCGACGAGGATAGATCGACCACAGCATACCAGTCTAGAAAATTCTATAAATTCAAATGTATTATTGTTATAAAATTATATGCCGGTGTAAAATTTTCAAACACTTAAATTTTTAAAGAATAAAATAAATTTACCATTTTTAAGTAAGAATAAAAATGAACCAGTCGCTAAGGCAAACTAAAGAAATGTGTTAAAATAGCATTGTTAATATGTTTTCCACATATTACAAAATTATGTAACAAATACAGGATATATGTTGTAGTATTATATATGAATAAAATATAACACAATAAATGTTTTGTGTATTATGGATTAAGATTTCTAAAATTCCTACTTTCAATATAAACCAAAATTCATAGAGCTATTAAGTTGAATATGTGTTTATAATTTAGATTTGATTGATACCATATGCTTTGCTAATGTTACATAAAGAATTAATGTAAAATTATGCAACATACTGACAAGATTTTTTTTTATTTTCTGTAAAATAGTTTGATTGAATATATATTATAATAATTAAATTAAAACCGGCAACATTTAGGATGTCAGACACGCCTAGAGTTGTCAAATATGTAAAGAGTAAATTATTTTGTCGTTTACCGATAATTAACGGTAAAAGGAACAATAATATCTAAAAAGTAAAAATTCGGTCAGTTTTAATTTTTTATTACATTTTTAGAATCTATGAATACAAATTCTAAAATTCACTTCAATAGATGTGCATTTTTTAATTAATTTTACTATTATTAAGAAAATATGCCCTTAAAAACACAGTGCTCCAATATTTAAGCGTGATCTGATTTTAGTACAAAAAAGTCCTGCAGTAGAAAAGGCTCTTTCAAACTCTACGCTTGTTGGAGGAATTGTTATCAAAGCTTAATAAAGCGCTTCTAACAATTTTTCTCTTCATAGAGTAACTCTAATTCTTCTTTAATCATTGCTTTAAATGTCAATAATTTTCATAATTATTTGGCATCATTTAATTGAGATAAAACTATTTGTTTGATCATTAAATCAAGCTTTTCTTTCATCAACATGTTTTTATTTTCTTTCTCGGGTAATTTTAATTCTAAACTAGTTGCTGAAATGGTGAACGCACAAAAAACAAAGCTTTTTACATGTTTTGATTCCATATCAAATGTAAAATCCAGACCGAAAGAAATCCTTTTATTGTAGATTATTTCACCAACTTTTTAAACATAATTACCGGTAAATATTTTTTTAATTTACCGGTAATTACCAAAGGCATTTTTTCCTCAGTTACCTGTAAAATCGATAACGATAATACCGATATTGACATCCCTAGACTACAACTAAATATAAATCCTAATACTAACATAGTAAATATTATACTAAATTAACAGTATAACATAAATGTTTAAAATTAAAATCCATAAAACCAAAAAAATTAATTCACCAAAATAACTTCTGCAATAAATCTAAATTAAGAGCGAAAACTTTTTTGCACAACCCTTATATTTTACGTCTAAATAGGCCAAGTGTGTTTGACATTTGAGAATGAAGTTGTAATTTAGAACTTCATCCACTTATATCAGATATTTTATGCAATTTAATAAAACTCGTATTAAATTTCTTGTTACGCTTAGAATTGAATCAAAATGTATTAAAATAATTTCTTCTTATTTTCATAGCTAAATATTCGAAATTTGTGATAGAGTACAAGCCGCTTAAAAATTAAAAATAACCACCACAAATAAATACAAACGATTTAAAAACCTAGATAAAATATATAAACATGATAATTTTTTAATAATTTATGTAATTTACATACGAAAAATAAAATAATCAAAGTATTTTACTAATTTAAGTAAAATATTTGAAACATTTTTTAATTAGTAGTTGAAATGTTGCAAGACAGATTACAAAAACCGACACAAGGTACAATAATATTTTTTATTTGTTTTGTTAAAAAAATATATATAAATCAGCTTAGTTGTACAGTAGTGTTCTAGTTGAATTTTTTCCCAACAAATTGTAATGCTCTAAAAATTCGGTATTGTTATGTAAAAATTTCACACACCAAAGAATGTTCTTGTAATAATAATAATGCAGCCAGATAAGTATTTTAAATTAAATTATTACAAAATAGATTATATGTTAATCAACTTTAAACTTGTATAACAAAAAAAAAATGTAATGCAAATTTGGTAAGAATAGGACACTTTTCCTTTTTAGAAAAATGTAATTTAAATGTCAAAAGAAAATACCAGACAAAAAGTCTATAAAAATTTCATTACTAAAAATAAAATGATAAAAATAAAAAGACGCTTTATATATATATATATATATATATATATATATATATTATTAGTTTCGTGGAATTTTCAGTCAAAAATAAAAACAACTCAATTCAAAGTGCAAGCTTTCGGAAAAAATTTATTTACAGTCACTAAAACTAATATATATATATATATATATATATATATATATATATATATATATATATATAAAACATTATTTCAAATTAATAACTTCCACTACACATGTAAAATCTGAAAAATGTTAATTTTGGCTGAAATTTAGCAAGAATATATAAAAAAAAATTTTTGTTTATAAAATTATCAGTAAAATATATTAAAAAAAAAACTTTTTAAATTTGAAATATTAGATTTTTGTAGGTTGACAAAAAATATTAACACTGTAATTTACTGTTCTACGTGTGTTGTCCTTACAAATATTAAATTATCAGTAAACTTTTATTCTTATTCTAAGAATTGTATATACAATTTAGTAAATTGTTTTAAACCGACTGTTTCGAAAATAACTTGACATATTTACATATTACTTTTGATTTGTATTCCGTAAATTGCAGACAAAAGTTTAAGTTGAAACAGACATTGATAGAATACATTTAAAAACACATTTCCAATTTTTGACTTTTATAATACTTTTAAAACCAGTTGTATGAAACGTTGTCAACTGAATCAATTAGCTAATTACAGACAACTAGATTGTCAACTGACTAATCAATAAAACGCGTCAAAGCCTTTTCTTGAACGCTCTGAAAATAGGCAAATGCAATAATGCAAATGTTCCGGTTTTTTTTTATATATTATTACGGTATATTTGAACTACGTTTTATGTCAAAAAAATTTCAAAATGTAACGTCACGCGTGGATTTGACAACCACGTCAAAAAAAAAACCTTGACCACTTATCCACATCCCCGGGTATTTCTAAAATATAATACAAAAGTTTCCTTAGAAAATTCTAAAAAATAAAAAAAAATTTGAATTTCGAAAAATTACGAAAATGTAAAAAAAATCTACTTTTAAAGCATATAAAAAGTCGAAAAAAAGAGACATCGGCAGTAGTATTTTAGAGTAATTCTCTATAATTAAGTCCTAAAGCGAAGTAAATCGGATGGATAGTTTCCGGGATCTCGGCGAGACAAGATTGAAAAACTTGAGAAAAAAGAGATTAAAGTTTGAAGTTAGTTTTTTACTGCCCGATCTGCACGTTTTAGCTGCTCTGACACACTATTTTTAAATATATAATAAAAGGACTTTTTTTGTGCAAAAAGTGAGGTGACAATACAAGGCTTTATTTTGTAATAAATAAGAATTTATCAGTTTTTTTTTTTTTTTAATAAAAATTCTGTTAGCGTTCATATTCAGTGACAACTCTTTTGTATTACATTAAATTAGTGACTTTAATTAACTCCTTATTGAGAATTTAAAATAAAATATTTTTACCAAAAAAGTGTGTATTTAAAATATTCTAAGATAAATTATATCTTCAAAATAAATTTCCTTTAAATTTGCATAAAATATAATAGTATAAAACTATAACACCAAAAAAAACACATAATTATAATCCTACCTTTAGAATCTAGCTGTGAAAGTCACTCCAATTCAACAAAATAAATAATAGTTTTTAATACACCTGCACGATCCCATATATTTAATGACCTCCGATAAACTTTTCTTTCAAAACTTAACTCATATACCTAACCACAGTAATTAGAATATAATATAATAACCCCTATATTTAGAAGGAAAAAAATACAACGAACCTAATAATAAATATTAATAACCGCGCGCTTTAGATGCGAAAAAAGTCTACAATTTACCACAAATGATATGCCGTTAAGAATGTAAATTAATTCAAAATAATTACAAGTTGTTCGTTTCTTTAAAGTTTACTGTTAGATGAACCTTAAATGCGATAACTATAAAGTTCACAACTATTGTCTCAATGTTAAATAACATATAGAACGAACATGCATAAGTGTAATTTACTTCTTTTGTCTTTTAATTTATTTCCAGGTATTTTTTTCTAAAACTTATTTCACAATAAGACATATTTATAACAAGTGTATATAATACGGAAAAAGTATAAATATTTATAACTGTTATATGAAACTACTGTAAATTAATTCTAAATTTATAATAGCAAAAAAATACACATTCAAAGCCGGAGGTCTTATTGAAAAACGATCCCCCAAGAATTGATTTTTTTTTTCTGTATTGAAAAATAAGATAAGTGACAGAAAATGATTTAAAAGATGAAAAATATAGATTTTAGATGATGACGCACTAGGTGCGTCATTTGCTTGAAATGAATTAATGAGACGTGATATCTATTATCCAACAATTATTTGTCTTTCTTGTATGTTCATGACAAACTCGAAAATTACTGCATCAATTTGAATAAGAATTTTATTAAATTATCAAAAAATTTCTTCCAATGATTTTGGATTAACTTACATTAAACCAATGTTTATTACTAAAAAATATCACACAGAATCCGAAAATATTCTGTTCAGAGATACTAAACTTGAATTTATATAAATTCTAAAAAAAAATTATCTGTAAGAGATAGACACTAATACAACAATAAAATTATACCATAAATATGTAAAAAAAATTATAGTAATCGATATAGTTTGCAATAATTTATAAATTTTGAAAATACTATAAATCAAGCGATAATAAATGTCCTTGTCATTAAATCAATAATTTCAAAATGTACAATTTTAATAAATTGAAAACATTGCCAAATAGAAACAAAAATAAAATAGTTTTTAAAAAATATTTTTTTTTTATGTCTAATTGTTTTCATAAATATATATGAAAACAGACGTAGTGAGCTGTGGTTTAACGAGCAATGCGCTGAACCGAAGATTAAGAGATTGTGGGTTCGATTCTCGCCAAATGACGTAATTTTTTCATTTAATATTTCGACTTGAAAAGTAATAAATGTAAACTTGTAACATTAATAATATTCAATAGATTCACTTCATTTATTAATTTGTTATTTCAAATATAAAATATATCGGTAAACGCATGAGCCTTCGGTAGTTAGTTGTTAGATATCGCAAAAAATTCAAGTAGGCTAGTTCTGCATCAAAATGACGGTATGTAATTTTTAAATATGTAAATTACTCAAAATTTCATTACCCTTAACTAATTAATATTTAACAAATAAAAATCAATTATTTAAATAATTCTTTGTGCACATTTCACTGAGAAATATGTTATTTAAATAAAATAAACTTGTATAATGAAAAGTGAAAACATTATAACTCATAAAACAGTATTTTAATTTTATTTTCCTTAATTAATACAGACATTATAAAAAGAGTAGAACTTTATTAACACGACAATTTAAATTTATTACTGAAAATTAAGCAAGAACAAAATTTATTTCTATTTAAACACTAAAAATCAGTAAATTAAATTAAGCAAAATTCATGCAAATTTATGACAAGATTTTCAACTAATATTTAATTAGCAAAATATAATTAATATGTACTGAGCAATATATTTATTAATTTCAATACATTAATGCAATATTTTCCTTTTTTTTAATTTCATATAAACTAGTTCAACAACTAAAATATTCATTCAATATACAAGTTATTTATGTTTTCATTCAAAATAATATGTACAGATTTTTGCATATTTAAATTTTGTCCTAATAATTCTAGTTGCAAAAATAAAATAAATTGTAAAATTAATGTCAGAATTATTTTCATGTTCTATGAATCTAACCAGTTGTATGTTTGACAAAACTTTAAATCGTATACATTAAAAAAATCGTTTCATTTGAACTAGATACTGCTAAATTTTATACGATATGTTCATTAAATTAGATATTTTCTACGACATTATTTCTTTTACCTACATAGAACTTGTAGTTGAAATAAAATTAGTTTTTTAAATAAAGTTTCGATAAATATCCTAAAACATTAGTATAAATCAACAAACAAAAATATATAAACTAAAAAAATATCTAATTAGTAATTACATTGGATCAATATAACAACCGTAAATTGTCTACATTATATTGCTGGCTTTACATTTTACATTTTTCTATACAAAAATGTATACAAAACTATATATAGAAAATATACAAAATTATATATAAAAATTATACAAAATTAATATGTTTTACACGATATAGAATAAGATAATATTTTGCATTTTGACAATTTATTTATATTTAATCTAAAAATTGCAAATTCATTAATAATAATATTAACTTCTTGAATTAAATATAATTTTTTTTAAAAAAACTACACATAAATATGAATTGATGATAATATATAACCTAAATAAGAGTTTTTAATGTTTCTAATATCGATGCGCATTCAGTTTCGCGTCGAAAATTCATGAAAAATAAGACGTGTTCTAATTCATACATTTTTTTTATATCGACTGTCACACTGTTCTATACAAATTTCTATATGGAATCGAATATTGGATTTTTTGTATAGAAAAATGCATCGTGTAAAGCATATATTAGATGTTCTATCTAATATAATTAGAAAGTTGAAAGACATCTTTTTTCTTTAGATAAAATAACTAAAATATTCGATAAATTATAAAGAATTATTTTGTTTTCTATCATGATTAATATTCAATAATCAAGTCTGCATTAATGAATATAATTAATGATTATATTCATAAATGCAAACTTTATAACATTTAACAAATAAAATAAATTCCTAGGGGAAAAACCACTTGTACAATCTGATGTACAAATCATTTAATATCTCGCAAAATCTTAGTAATAAAGTCCTTTAAAATCATGGTAAAACAAATAAAAAAATTCTCAAAATTATGTAAAATCTCGAGTAAAATCTGTTCAAACTTAGAAATTGCGCACAAAATCAACGAAAAAAATCACTATAATCTCAACAATTATACTTGAAATTTGTACAATCTAATATATATTCAATCCTCAATAAATTCTTTCATTACAATAAAGATTCAAATTCACATGTTTTTCAGCGGCCTTAGAACATTTTTCTTGTAGAGTTCCTTGGAAATTTACAAAAGCTCTTCGGCCGGTTGCACTAAGTATACTTAAATTTTAAATATGATTTAATCTAATCGACCAATTAAGTATTCAATATTATAACAAAGATTATTTATTAATAATCTGGTGGTCGATTCATTTGAATCATGCTGAAATTTAAGATAAAAGTAAAGTTCACAATAGATCCAAAAAAAGTATACAATAGAAAATTAAAATGAATCCTAAAACCAGGGTTGCCCTGATTTAAATCATAATTTAAATCAAACATATTTTACCAAAAAAATCATCGATTTAAATCAAAGGTTATTTTACGTCAGTTATCAGGTATTAAAAATCAAGTCATAATAAAACATTTACTGAACCATTTATAACCTTTATATTATAATTAAATAACAAACACAGTACAACGATTTTTAATATTAAATAAATCTTTGTAAATAAACAAATATTTCAGCATAGATCTATACATTTTTTATAAAAATATCAAACTTAAGAGTTCAACTTTTTATACAAAAAAACTTATTTGGCGGCTTTTTCGACGCCCAAATGATTCCAAATTTTTGAGTGCAGATTTGGTTATGTTTAGGATAGGTACTCATATGTAGGCCTCTTAACTTGCGTATTTGTTAGATAATTTGTATTTTTGTATTTATAATATATTAATTGATATTTCATTTATATTTTATTTATTATTTTGTGTAAAATAAATCATGATTTTTATTTGATTTAAATCAAAAAAATCTGCTTTAAATCGAATTTTTAGCTTATTAGATTACAGACATTTTTTTAATTAATAAAATAAACTGATATACAAACGTTTTGTTAAATATTATTTATAAACAATTAAAACTGCAGATTTCGCTCTTTTTAACGCAATTTTTTTATTAAATGATTAGTTTCAGCAACTTTCCGCAGAACACCCTGTATTAGTAATAACAACTTTCATTTTGCAAAGTTTCATTCATACACTGATCTTTCAACTTAACCTTCTTATAATACACAAACTATAATAAAATGAACAATATCAAAAAATAACAAATACAAAATAAAAAAAAACAAAATATGTAACGAATTTCTTATCGATTAAAAACAAAATTCGCATCAGCTGACTTAATTATTACAATAGCAGTTTCAATGACGTATTATCAATAAAAAAAACCAAAAGAAAACTGACGCTAATCAAGAAAACGTCATTAAAAGATAAAGTTAAATTTTGAATAGTTCAGAGGTGAAAGTTATATGTTACACTTTACCATTCATAATTATTGTTCCACGTACAGACGTAAAATACGTTTCTGATACATATAAATTCACCTGTTGTGTGTACATATATATATATTGTTCGTATTATTATATAGTGTTTTACGTAACGTTCAATCTGTTATTTTTAACATTACATCGGATTTTTTAATGATGTCGATTTTTTTTATATCTTTCCGCCTTCAATTAGATATTATTACTAAATTATTAATGATGATTGTTTGATGTATTGCGTTTTTTAATTTAATTATGCTTTAATATTAATTATATTTAAAATTTAATTTAATAAAAGGCAATATTTGGGATTATGTGTTAACTGCAGTTGTATATTGTTAACTATAGTTCTAACATTTTCGCGAACAAACTAGTCAAATGTTGTTAACTATACTTAATCAAAACATGCTATAATCCACGACAGTCAAGTTAGCACCCCCCATTCTTCAAAAATAAAAACAAATTACCTCACATTTAAGAGCTATTTATGAGCTATTTTTGAGCCACATTCAAAATTTTTGAGCTGCAAAACTATGCATGAAAAACATGTTTTTCGATGGGGGGTGCTAACTTGATTTCAAGTTAGCACCCACGCTATCAAAAAATTTTAAAAAATTAAAACAAAGTAGCTCACATTTATGAGCTATTTATGAGCTATTTTTGAGCCACATTCAAAAATTTTGAGCTGCAAAACTATGCATGAAAAACATGTTTTTCGATGGGGGGTGCTAACTTGATTTCAAGTTAGCACCCACGCTATCAAAAAATTTTAAAAAATTAAAACAAAGTAGCTCACATTTATGAGCTATTTATGAGCTATTTTTGAGCCACATTCAAAAATTTTGAGCTGCAAAACTATGCATGAAAAAAATGTTTTTTGATGGGGTTGCTAGCTTGACTTCAAGTTAGCACCCACGCTATCAAAAATTCTCCAAAAATTAAAACGAATTAACTCACATTTATGAGCTATTTTTGAGCCACATTCAAAATTTTTGAGCTGCAATACTATGCATTGTTGTTATTGTTATTTATTGTTATTATTATTTGGATATTGGTTGAAACCAATTCATTCTCTTAAAAAGTGTTTGATCACTTTATAAGCTACTTGTGAGCGTCGAAATTTATTTTTGAGCTCTATTTTAAAAATTCGAAAATTCATTCTTCGCACGGGCAGAATAGTGTGAATTTTCGAGTGTCCAAAGTGGTGCACAAAAATAAATTTCGATACTCATAACTACTTCATAAAGAGTCCATAAATCTCATGTAAAATATTGCCTATTTTATTTATAATTAAAAGCGGGGGTGCTAACATAACCTAAATTTATTAGCACATTATTAAACAATAATTTTTTTCCATTTTGAATATGTAGCACGAAAGCAGTTTTTGTATTTCTCAAGTAACTCATAAATCAACTCTTATACAATAATTTGTCCGCATTTTTATTTTGTAGGCTAAATAATGTATCTAACTAGTCAAAATTATATAAATAAATTAGAGTTACTTCAAAACAGATCAATGAGAATAATTTTAAAATGCTATAGATATACCATTATACAAAAAATGTTAGAAGAATTACAGTGGTACAGTGCGATATAAAAGAATTAATGGAAATACAAATAATTATATTAATCCGTAAAATAAAATTAGGTCCTCAATCTGATTATTTTAAAGATAAATTAGCTAAAGCTGAATATGTACATAATCATAATACTCGGCAAAAGAATAAATTTTATATTACTCAAAAAAATACTAAACAAGGACAAAATACATTACTGTTTAAAAGAGTTCAAATATATAATAAGTTACCTGATAGTTTTAAGAAATTACATATAAAAATATTCAAAATTAGCCTTAAGGATTATTATTTAAATAAAGTATTTTTATGTTTATAATATATTTAAAAATATTTCTATATGATTTACATTTATATATTAGTATTTTTATATTATTATTTTGTATTTGGTAAAGCATTTGAACTAAATAAGGATTATTATTATTATTCATGTAAACTTAAAGGTAAATTTTGATAGCGAAAAAAATTTTTTTCATGCATAGTTTTGCAGCTCAAAAATTTTGAATGTGGCTCAAAAATAGCTCATAAATAGCTCATAAATGCGAGCTAATTTGTTTTAATTTTTAAAAAATTTTTGATAGCGTGAGTGCTAACTTGAAGTCAAGCTAGCAACCCCATCGAAAAACATTTTTTTCATGCATAGTTTTGCAGCTCAAAAATTTTGAATGTGGCTCAAAAATAGCTCATAAATAGCTCATAAATGTGAGCTACTTTGTTTTAATTTTTTAAAATTTTTTGATAGCGTGGGTGCTAACTTGATTTCAAGTTAGCACCCCCCATCGAAAACGCTGAAATCAAGTTAGCACCCCCCATCGAAAAACATGTTTTTCATGCATAGTTTTGCAGCTCAAAAATTTTGAATGTGGCTCAAAAATAGCTCATAAATAGCTCATAAATGTGAGCTAATTTGTTTTTATTTTTGGAGAATGGGGGGTGCTAACTTGACTGACGTCTATAATCCTCCTTGTACTACAACTTCGATTTTTGAGTGTTTTAGTTCATTCGCTTAGTACTGCTCTTATGACATTTACGTTGTCTTAAAACCGGTATTAGTTAAAACCTAGTTTAAAACCAAACTTTCGGTATCAACTATTCTTTCTATCTTAATATATCGTTCATTTTTTTAATCTTTCAATTTCACAACCTAAAATTTAATAAAAACGTAAACAAACTATCAGTTCATTGTAATTAAGTTATTAACTGACAAAACAATCAAATGTTTCAAACAACGTTAACAACTTAACAGCGTTGTTAAGCATATCATCAACTAACAAATTTTATTTAACTAGCCCTAAATTTTTCAATTTGAAAAAAGATAAAAATAAATATCAGTTTTAGATGAAAATGGGAATATAAAATTTAAATTTTGTAAATAAATAACAAATTCGCAATTTCAGATGAAATATTTATTTACATTTTATTTATTTATTAATACATACATCAAATAACATTTGTCAATTGTCACTATTATTTCAAACAATACAAATTTTCTCGAACAAACTCTTCTGAACTGAAGATGACCACAGTGTGGTCGAAATGTACATTTTACATTTTATTTAAAATAAATAAATGAAGTAAAGATACTCAAGTTTTAATTTTATTTGAACTACTTCATGTACTCAACAACAAACAATAATTCTTCTGAATATAGTTGTATTTGTCGCAAAATAACGCTAACGCTCCTCTTAGATGGTTAGAATTTATAAACAAATATTTATTAATGCTATGTTTACTATACTTCGTTACGTACGAAAATCAGTATCTATTTCTGTCGCATACTTGTTCTTTGGTAACTATCTCTTTTTCATACGTACCGACGCATAGTAAACACATCATTAATATATATTTGTTTACAAATTATAACCGTCTAACACGAACTTTAAATAATTGTTACTATTTCATACTTAAATACTATTTCAATAGTCCAATCTAGAACAAATATGGAATATATTTATTAAAAGAATTCAACTTTGTTTCTAATAAATAACTTATTACATCATACATAGTGATTTTTTTTACATATTTATTTATATTTACATATATATTATACATCGTTATGTAGTTTAAAATACATAATTTAATTACTTAACTTGCAAGTTGTATATAGTCGTATTTTACACCCGTGTAAAAATGACGATTATATAATTGTAAGCTTGAATGAGTTTTATGTTTGTTCAGTCAGTTTGCAAATATTGCATGTGATTTCGAAATGAAAACTAGCTCATTTTATTTTTCCATTCGTCAAACATTTGAAACTCATGCTCTGGCCTTTCCGTTCTAATGTAATGAAAGATCTTTTTCATTCTATTATATAGCTCTTTTTTTTTTACAAACATTCCTCTGTTATGTCATAACGTATGAAACCTATTTTATTTTCAATGTGTACAAGTAGATATATATTTGTGCTTGCATTCTTTCTGTTTATACTAATGCTATTATATGCATATTTTTTCACTCTAATACAGTTAGATCTGATATTTAAAGCTACTTAAAATTGTTAGAATTATGAAATAGATTATAAAGTTAGTTTTAATATAAATTGTTGAGATAGTTCTATTTTGGAATCAAATATTATATTTGAGTTATTCATTTCCTGGTGTATATATGTATATATAACAAAATTTGTAAAGAGTATGATATTCATTTATTCACCTCCTAATAAGGAAGCACTTCCTAAAATTTTGTACACCAGATCGTACAATTTTAACACTAAATAAGTGTGGGGTCCTCAACCCATTTACGACAATTTTGTGATATTTTTATTTCTAATTTATGTAACCTAGTTGCCATTTAATAATTTTTTGCCCAGGTAGTTTCTCTTAGAGATAAGACTGTTTATTTTTATAAATTCTGTTTTACAATTGTCAATAAAATACCTCTGTTCCCAAACCATCATTATGAGTCGAGAGGGAAACCACTTCCTCAAATTTTGTACATCAGATTGTATAAATTTTAAGTATGATTGTTAAGATTGCAGTAATTGCAGTGATTTTACGTTGATTTTTACGGATTGATTTTTACATGATTTTAAAGAAAATCGTCAATTGTTTTACAATGATTTGAAAGGATTTTACTAAGATTTTAAAGGATTTTAAACATTTTGACTAAGATTTTAAAGAATCTTACTAAGATTTTAAGGAATTTTTCATGAGTATACAGATTACATAAAAAAATTAAAAAAGTATTTTATTATTATAAAACAATATTTTCTTCAGAAATTATCTAGTTTTTTTCTTGCCTATACATAGTTGAACTGACTACACAAATTGTGACTTTACTATGACCTGAATAGGCTATCTAATTTGTATTTAAACACCAGAAAATGATAAAGCCTTCACCAAACAGTTTACACTTAGAAAACATAAACATTTGTAAAATTTCTTATTATGTCCTTTTGTTTAGTTTGGTCGAATTAAAGATTCTAGATTTATCTGTATCTTTTTCAGTGCTTTGGAGCTGGAATTGGAGCCGAAGCTCTGAGCAGTAAAGCATTATAATTTTGAACGGAGCGGGAGCGAAGTTAAAGCTTTGAAAATCAATTTTTTCATACTTTCATATTTATTTTTTTTCACAAAATCTTTCGTTAAATAAAAAATTTACAATTTAAATCGGTGCGTAAAAGGGAGCGAAAGCGGAGTTTTCAAAATCCCTTGGTAAAATATGGAGATATAAGTTCAACAATTTTAATTGCATTGTATGAGTCGGTAATCCACAACGAACTTACAATGCTCTCCAAATTACTATCGGTTCAGAGATACGAGGAATAATTTTGCAAATCGAAAACCATTAATGTCCCAGCCCAATACGCTAACTTATATCTATATATTTATATACTGTTATAATAATTCTTCCACGTGACTCATAAACGTCATCAAAACAAAAAAAAATCCTTTAACACGATACACAACAAAATAGATCACATTAACACAACAAACCTATAACAAGATAGACTTAAGAGAAAGAGATTAGATGCGATATTTTTCTCTGCGGTCTAAGTCGCGAGTAGGTTTTTGATTATCCAGTAAATCGGGTCACCTCTACGCACGTGAACTGTGTGCTTATTAAAACTGACAAATACACATCTGCAGCCAGCTTGTGTAGTAGTAGACACTGTGACCTCCTTCTTAGGGACGTCTTTCTTTTGATATCACGACCATATAAAGTATTATTTCACCGAGTCGGGTGTATACGGTGTATGAATGCGCGACGCGTTCATCGAGTGACGATGAAACAGCAATAAAGACACGAAGAAAAAAAAAGAAATGTTTTGCTCTCGTTGTGAAGGTTAAAAAGGACACTGACTTCTCTCTCTCTCTCTCTCTCTCTCTCTCTATATATATATATATATATATATATATATATATATATGTGTACGTGAAAGAATATGGCACCCTTTTTAAATAATACATGATAAAAGAAAATTTTGCATAAAAAAATGTTGTGTCAAAATACAAAGAGAGAGATATATTTGGTCATATAAATTTTGTTAGATCGTTGACAAAAAAAAAAGATCAAATAAAATAAACTGCTATAGGTTCAAGTTCTATATTAAAATTAATTTATAATCGACATAGAAACAAGTTACTAGGTAACTGAATCAGATTATCCAGATGAAAATGAGCGTTGAATTTCGTCGAAATGTCGATTATGAATTCATTTAAATACAGAACTTAAATCTAAAGCAGTTTATTTTATATAATGAGTTTTGAATGATTTTTTACGATGTTAAGATTAAATAACATAAAAGATATGAGAATTTTGTTTTCATATTTTAAAAATATATAAAAAATTTTACGTGTACCATTTTTAGGCAAATAAATTTTTACAAGGGAGAAACTACTTATACAATTTTATGTAAAAATTAATTAAAATTCCTTAAAATCTTAGTAAAATCCTATAAAATCATGGTAAAATCAATTAGTAATTTTTTTAAAATCATGTAAAACAAAATCTCCGTAATCTTAAAAATTTCGTATAAAATCAGTAAAAATCACTAGAATCTTAACACTCGTACTTCAAATACATACAATCTGATGTACAAAATTTAAGAAAGTAGTATTTCTCTGAAATTTATTATAATTTTAAATTTAAATAGTAATTTATGTAATAAGTGTATAAAGTAATATTATTTTCCTCGAACGAGGGATTTGACAACACAAGTCGTAGGTGAATGCGACAATACCATGGGCTATAAACTTAAATTTCATACAATACTTTTTACAACTGTCTGCAATTACAATTAACTCATACTAACATCAAAACAAAAATCTTAAGACAATTTTAATTGTTTTCAATGCACTTTCATAATTTGGCTGTTACAGAACATGTATTTCTATGACGCCTGAACGAAATAATGACACACTAACACTATTATGCACACACAAAAAAATAGTGAAATAAATGTAATGTTTTTAATAATCGCAGAAATACATTATTATTTATTCTACTTGTAAATTTTTATATTTAAAATGCACACATTAAAATTATCTCTGCTAAAAACCACTGCAAATATTTAAAACAAACTTTTTATAAAAACAGTTTTATCTCAAGTATTTAGCTGAATGCATGCATTCCTGTGAAAATGATACACCAAACTTATGTTGTGATAAAGTGAAATATCTTGAGGGAGGGGCTACGGCTAAAAGTTTTCTATCGTTATTTGCAAACACAGCTAGACTGTAAAAGGAAAAACTGCCACGATAAGAGATTTAATCTGTACGTGAACAAGGACAACATAGTCAGAAGACCACGACGTAAATGATAAAGTGATGAGTTTGTATGATGGTTCTAATATCACATCAGCTGGTTTTTATTTTTTTTATCATCAAGTTTCACAGAGAGAGTTTTCTAGTAAGTAGCTCTTTTTGTTGTTATACCAGTATAATAGTTTTTATGATAATTTTTTATAGTTATCATTGAACAAAACGTAAAAAAAATATTATCATTGAATAATAAATGTTGTTATAACTGTTATATATTTCAAAAAATATTTTATTGTGCTTGTATTTCCGGAATAAAAAATTATTTAGAAAATTGACTCTATAACAAAAACTGAGAACAATTACAGGTAACAGTCTAAATAATTTGTCGTCACAATGAACTAATTTAAATTAGATACAAATTGAAAAAAAAATGTATTGACTTCGCCGAGATTCGAACTCGGGTCCTTCGTCTTTCGCGGACGATACATACAATTTTTTCAATTTGTAACTAATTTAAATTAGTTCATTGTGACGATAAATCATTTAGAAATGTTGGTCTGTTACCTGTAATTGTTTATATATCGTCGTTATCGAGTGAAAAAAACTTAACATATTTAGTAAAAACTGAGAACTAAAATTTATTTTTGTGCGAAAAAAGCCGAATCTAACTCAATTTTTTTTACTGAAATTTTTTTGTGGCAAACGGTAGCTGAGTACAAAATAATATAGCTATAGCTTAAGAGAAGCCCCCTAACTTAATTCCGCTCAAAATTGGACCCTGATCGTTTCTTCCCCTTACTATTCATATATAATTTTTCCGCTATTATTCAATTTTTTCGTACCCACATTGCGGTATAGCATTAGTTAAATTTATTTCACATGTCAATATCTTCATTTTATAGGTAACTCATTCAAAAAAAATAATTAAGCATACACTTGTACTAGTTCTAATTATAATATCCTTATCAAAAGGGGGATTTTTACGTGGGGTATGTGGTGTAAATAAGAGAGATCGGGTACGAAATAGATTAGTGTATGATGAGTGTGAAATTGAAAGAAATGTTGTAGCAAAAGTTGGTGATAAGTCAGTTAAGATGGTTCGGACATGTTGAGCGAATGTCTAATGAACGTTTGGTTAAAAAGATTTATTTGAATGATTTTGATGGTATACGTTTGCGTGGACGTCCGATGAGTAGTTGGAGTGATATGATTGAGAGTGTTTTGCGTGAGCGAAAGTTTCCAAGTAGTAGGAATAGAAGAGCATGTATGAGAGGAATTATGAATGTGGATGAAGCGAAAGTTGCTTGTTTGGATAAGAGTGTTTGGAGGCGACTGATTTCGGAATAATGAAAAGAGTTTGTGCCACACCCTTTTGGGTACATGGCGTGATTGTGTATGTATGTATGTATGTATGTATCAAAAGGGACTTCAAATCCAATATTACTTCATCATTTTTATTGACAAATACTTGATTTCATGCATTCCTATTGGTTCAAATAATTACACTCCCATTAAAAAATCACCTAAATCTAATCTATCTTCCATATTACAGAACATATTTAATCTATCGCTACTGAATACATTCATTGATTCCATAATGAAACAATCACAATCACCCTCATCGGCAAATATTTGAAATGATCCAATGCTATTGGTTCATATAATTACACCCTCATCAAACGCATCCAAATCTAATCACACTTGCAGAGGGCTATACGAATAAATATACAAAAGATAAAAACGATACCAATCATACCATACACTGGACAAATACTGGAAAACTTGAAACCAGCAGGTAGTCGAGAAAATGAGTAGTCCCTTTGCTGGAGGCAATACAATGCGAGGGCCCCCGCGTATAACGTGAACCGCAAACCAGCGAGCCGTCCCCTGCATACCTTGGCCCTCTGCCGAAGCCCACAGCCATGCAATGGATGAACGTGAATTCATACTATAGTATACAAAGCCGAATGCAAGGCAAGGTAACTAACTCTTGGGTTAACTGAACCAATACCCAACCAGCTGCTCGATGCTGTTGTTGAGTTGTTTTTGAGACTGTTTTATTATTTGTCCTTGCCTTTGTAAGTTTTAGGTTTTTGCTCGATTTTAGGTTAGGTTACAAGAGGTGGTTTATTCTTGTCCAAACTGGTCCATTGGTAGACGGACGGAAGAGTGAATTGAATTCAGTGAATAACAATGTTGGCACGAAGGTACTACCTTCAAATTCGTTTGTTAAATAACTGATTAAGTACATATAAATAAGTTGAAAATTAAATATTTCAAAAACATTTTAGAAAAAAAATCTTTTCAAATAAAATTGCATTTTACAGACATTTGCGAATTGAAATTGAAACTATGTACCTGTATACATTGAGAATAATAACTAAGACTATGTTAAATTAATTTGCAAAAAATATAAAAAAACATTTTTAAAAACCACGCTTATATTTAAATGCACTAAAAAGAGGAAAAATTTTTATCTGTCATTTACATTATTCAATTGTTAATTGAACAAAAAAAATAGTTCATGTGACAGATGTCATTAGTTGTATTAAAAAAATAAATATAAGCGTGTCATATCTTGTAATCGGTTTTTTTTTATATAATATTGTGTTGTCTCCTGGAATGAAACTACATGCAAAATTTCAGTGAGATCAAATAATAGGAAGTGGTCTAAAAATTGGTTACAAAATTTGACCGCGACAACAACAGAGTGAGTTAATATAAGCGTGGTAATAAGATATATTTATGCACTTATATCTTATATTCGTACTATGTAGAAGAGCAGAAGATGATTCATTTCCCTTGTATCTATTATTATTTGTTTTCGCCAAGTTGTAAGAAAAGAATTTTTAAACAATCAAACATTTTTCCATTTTACAATATTTTTTGGTAAGCTCCGGATAGAATTTGCAGTAAAAATGTTTTCTATTAATGAAACAAAAAATGTTTGCAATTTTTATTGTTTTACATATTTAAAAAACAGACAATATAAGTAGGTATATGTATTTTAAATTGTAAATTAAATTTTAATACTTTAGTTTTTTATTCATTGTTTGTATAATTTATTATTCATTTAAAAACTTTTCTCTTAGCCACATTTAAAGTATTTTGCATTTCTAAAATCCTTAGGAAGATTTTCATTGAATCAAATACCAACGTGACATTTCCCTAAACAATTATTTAAATTTCGTTATATTTATTATATGTATATGTATTATGGTATGATATATATTTTAAAATAAAACTAAAACATACAGTTTCCATTTTCTGTCAAGAGTTAAATAAATAAATTAGGAATACAAATCACGTTGTAATTTTTCCGTAGTAGAAAATCATCTTTATTGATTCGTCAAGACTTTTTCTAGAAAATGTTGCAATTAATTAAAAAATAAAAGAAACATCATAAACCGTAAAAAGCTTTAATTAACATAAACTCCTTTTACACCTCATACATTTACCTAAAGAAGTTTATTTAATTTCTATATATAAACAAATATGCTTCATAATTTTCACGTTTAGCTATTATAGATATACATATTTTTCTAAATGCATCATAATGCATACCTAGAGATATACCTAAGTTAGCAAAATATATGAATATCCTGAAAAAATTTGGCAGATGTTTCCTTTATAACACAAGTTAGGTAAAATTCTGTGCACTTTAGCCGGAACAGGTAAAAAAAATTGCTAAAGATTGTGTGAAAAATATCCCATTATACTTCTCATTAACACTCCATTTGAATACCTGAAAAACTATAAAATTTTCTTTATTTTCTATAACTACTAATACGAAAAAAATATAACAACTGTAACATATCTTACAATAATATTTAAAATATATAATAAACCGATAAAAATTACTTCTGCAACAAAAATAAACCTTACCATATAATATTTAAAGTTTGAACTATCGTAAAGTTATTCTAAAAGTTTATTTTAGTAACAAATTTAAAGACATTTTCATTTATTTTATTTTTACTTGTTATTTTTGTATTACAACATTTTTTGTAGTTTTCGAAAAGTTCGTAAAGTTAACGAAGAAAACTGGTGTACATAATTTTCAGTTGTTGAAGAAGTAAAGTTCTTGGTATTGAAAAAGTTTTACAGAAATTGAAAAGAAATATGACAAGTACCATACAGAATTTTAGACCAAACTTTACACACAAAAATTTTCAAGTAGTGTACATGTAAAAACAAATATGACGTAGGTATATATAACATTATTAAAATTATTTCATAATATTTTTAAAATTTATAGTTCTTAATATAATAAGAGTTAATATATTTATTTTAACATTTGATTTTTTTCAGTAACCTGAAATTTTTTAAAAACAGTTTGTTAAAATTGTATTGTTCAAATCAGATTCGTACTGTGATCGCATTGTCTACAAGTGCAATTTATCAAATTAGAACAGTAAATATATTATTTTATTAAAATTAATTGGTATAGATTATAGATAAATGAAAATCTAAACAGTTAAAATACATTATCCAAAATTGAGATAAAAGTGAATTTAGTCTAATCTTAAAATTTATTTAAGTATTATCATTTATAAATCAAAATAAACAAAAAATTTAATTAGGTACATCAGAATGAATCACATATATATTTAAAGCCAAGAGTTATTTTAGTAAATGGTCATGTACACACCATGAATTTAAAAAATAAACAATAGATAAAAACATATAGGCTGATATTACAAGTTCGACTTTTGTGTTTTAGTTCATTTATTCAGTCCTAATATACTCCAATGACAACCGAATTTTCTTACAACGGGTGTTAAAATTTATTTTAAAACTGACCTTATAATTCTAGTCGTAATGTTTATTATAATGATAATGAATAAAATGAAATTCAATTGAAAAAAAAAAACGAAGTTATTGACGACATATTAATTGTATTAGTAAGATGTTCGTTCATACATAATTTAAATGTCGAATAGAGGAATAAGGAAGAAATGAGAGAGTTGAATCTGAACGACACGAGGACAAGCGAATGGCAAATAGTTTTTAATTGCAATTCAGAGAGTGCAGTGCAGCTGATAGCTGATGGAGATGAATTGAACTGAAAACAAGTCAAGCCAGAGCAGAGAGGCTACTGATCAAGAACCAGTCAATGGAGCAAAGAACCGATAGAATGATATACACAGCCTCCTATCTACAGCTATAAGGAAAAACCGGTTCAGCATCTATCTACTTTGTACCTTCTACACACACAAGCTGAATCATGTATTTATTGGTACAAACACATCTCTTCCTCATACCGATTGCCAGTAACAAAAACATCACTTTAACTCTTTTGTTTTTTTCTTTCTTACTTTCTGTCTTTCTAAGTTCTCTGCTCATTTGGGCATTATTTGTTTTTCTACTCACATCGGATTTAGTGCATAACCTCAGATTCGGAAACTTGGCCCTATGCGGGGGCCGGCGTGCCGTCTGCTTCAGCTCGCCCCATGGAGTCCTATCGGACACGATGCTCTCCCAAGGTGACGGCGGATTTGGAGCCCTCGGCGGCGGTAACACATACAACATACTGCCTACTTGCCAAACTAACAAAACTACCCGAAAACTATAGAGAAACTAAGGTCCGTTGACACTGCATTTATCACTAATTAATTCTCACTAAAAACGTCACTGTATTAAAAAAAAAAAAAAAAAAAACTAAACACGATCTACTCGAACATTGTCCGAATGTTGTGAATCGGTATCACCGCTTAAACTGCGCGAGTTGGTTCACTTTGATGATGACGACCAACACACTCCGTTCTTACTCACACTGTTATTGGACAGACATTTACATTTCCCCCACAAATGTCGGCGACAGCGCCACGAATGGCGAATACCCAAAACTTACGATATATGCATGTTACAAGGTACCGTTAAACAGTGAAGAAAACAAAACAGGTCAACAAAGGCGACAATATATTTTTTGCATCGATTCTTTATTTTTCCTATTTTTACTGCTATTTTCCTCTATCTCATTTTTATTCCAATTTACTCCTATATATGTACATAATTTAATTAGCATTTCATATCTACTGTACTGTCATGCATATAAATAACCTAAATTTCATTCATCAAATTTAATATATTTTAAATATATAACTAAAACATAAAACGATCTTTATAATAAAATACACAAACATTGAATTAATGTAATAGTTCATGATTCATTCATGTAAAATCATAGATACTCCCAAAGCATATTAACCTTGTTCACGTAGCTTGCACATTTTTTGAAAAAGGGTTGGGGCATAATAATGGATCAGAAAATGTTATTAAAATTATATTAAATAACACTTACAGAACTCTGAGGCGACATGCATGAGCTGGGTGATCGTTGTACTGTCACTAAGGCCATCAATGATCCTGTCAATCTTCAAATTACACTTGTTCTTATAATATAACTTATCAGCATCGTTTTTATTTTAATGTCACATCACTGTCAAAACATTACCCTATTACACATAATAAACAACTCACATTATATACAAATCTAATGTTTTTAACCCTCACGTCTAGTTTTACGTTTTGTGAAAAGAAAAATAATAATCAGCATCGGGCTTGGCATTGCTTCCGCCATCTGTTGGCTCATTCTTAAATTTACCCAATTGATAAAGTAAGTTTTAGGATATGTCAAATTTATCACGAAATTTAATTAAATTTTAAACATTAATTGAATTAAACATTTTTTTAAGTTTGTTGAATTTTAAAATAATTAACAAACATTCTACATATAAACTGACCTTTGCATATTTAAGATAAAAATAATAAATAATATATGCGTCGCAACGGATAACGTACAAACAGCGTACAAATAACATCGACATATCTGGTACATACCTAGTACAAAATATTGTGCAACATCAAGAATACGTAAAAAATGTCGAACATATTTACACCTACAAATCAAATTCGCCTGACAAATGTTGCAATAGTGCGAATGAAAAAAAGTGGCAAACGATTTGAAATAGCATGTTACCGAAATAAGGTTATGTCATGGCGAAATAACAGTGAAAAAGATATTGATGAGGTATTACAGACACATTCTGTATTCACAAATGTTTCTAAAGGCCAAGTAGCGAAAAAAGAAGATTTAATAAAGGCTTTCGGTAAAGATGATCATACCGAAATTTGTTTAGAGATCTTAGCGAAAGGTGAATTACAGGTATCAGATAAAGAACGTCAATCTCATTTAGATGCTCTCTTCAAAGATATTGCAACAACTGTATCAGATAAGTGTTTAAATCCAGAAAATAAAAGACCTTATCCAGTTACAATGATTGAAAGTGCAATGAAGGAGTTACATTTCTCAGTGAAACCGAATAGAAATGCTAAACAACAGGCTTTAGAAGTAATCAAACTTTTAAAAGAAATCATGCCTATTGAGAGAGCACAAATGCGATTAAGAGTTATTTGGTCAGGAAAAGAAGCGAAAAAATTACGGGAGAAATTAAGCAAACTTGCAACAACCATTGAAACTGAAACATGGGAAAACGGGGAATTAAATTTAATTTTTCTGATCGATCCTGGCAAATATAAAGAAGTTATCGAATTGGTAAATTCGCATTCTAAAGGAGCTGCTATTGCAGAAGTATTGAGCTTCAGAGAAGAACAATTGGATATTTAATTTTTTATTCTGCAATTGTAGTCTTAAAAAGAAACTTTTCCGGAGAACTTCTGTTTCATTTTTGAATTTAAAGTTTTAGAACATATTAAAATTATATTGTTATGTATTTTATTTTATTAAATTTTATTTTCCGGAACATTTTCTATGAGAAAAAAAATTACGTTTTCCTTTTTATTATATATATTACAGTTATTGTTATATATTTTTACAATGATTGTTAATAAATGAAACTAACAAATGTACACGGATTTATTTATTTGTCTATTTTCTAACGAAAGCGCATTATTGTTAACATCGGTTTCAAATTATATATATACATATTATATACATAAATGTAATAATTTCTAATATTGTTAATTTATAAGATAATAAATGCATTTTTGACTATATGTAGTTTATTTTGCACTGTGTGCCTCTGGTTTTGGTATATATATTGTCTCAGTTCTTTTATCATATTTGGCCGCTATTCGTGATACAGTAAACAAAAAATCAGATAATCTATTTAAGTAAACTTGAGCCTCTTTATGTAAATCGCCCTGACGTACAAGTGGAATAACGCTTCGTTCGGTTCGTCTACATATTGATCGTGCAACGTGAAGAGACGCACTTGCCGTTCCACCACCCTGTGTAATAAACGTGTTTTAATTCAAATTCTCATAATTAAATTTAGATAACTATTTATTTGCTTACTGGAATTATAAAATGCTCAACTGGAGGTAACTTTGATGTGTAATCTGCAATCCATTCTTCTAATTCTTTTATATGTATCTTCGATATGACTTTAGTTGGTGTAGCAGTATTTTTCGAGATTAATGTACTTATATCTATGAGAACTGTTTGAATTCTTTTCAATTTATCACAGTAATCGTGTTCTGCTTCGAGTCCAAATTCTCTAGCTAACCTACAATGTGTTTATTGTCTATTATAACAAAAATCTTCTAGTAAAATATTTACGAAATACATCATACCCAATATAACTAGAGAGTTCTTCTGTGGCTCCTATAGCGTTAAATACACGATCATCTTTTGGCAATATATCTCCGGATATAATTTTTGACTTTCCTTCATCGTCATTGAGGACTTTCGTATGCACCTGTTCCTTTCCACTAAAATAATTTTTACACATAAATAAACATGGAAAAACACAATAATTTTATAAACTTACGGTAAATCACTTAAACTTCTTTTTAAATTTAAATTTCTTAAATGCAAAACACGCCGTAGAAACATTTTCAATTATTAAATCGTTTGTTTGACAGAACTAGTACAAAAAATTATTTGTGGTTATGTTTCGTTTGCGGGAAAGTAACATTTGAAGTATTTTAAAACAAACGCACCATTTTTCTTGTAAGAGCTTAAGCTTACATTTATATATAAAATATGTTATAATTGGAATATAATTTAACAATAACAATATTTAGTATGCCAAAAATACATACTAGTATTATATTAATAGTTATTTAGAGCGCAAGCGCATGCAAAAAATCATTCGTACACAACTATAAAATGTGCATAATACATTTTACAGAAATTTATATTCTATTATTATTTTATAATAAACACATTGATTATATTAAGTTCAATGTAGTAATATTTTATGATATTTCTACGTATATTTCAAGTAATTGTAGACTTATATGATAAGAATGAAAAAATTTGCGCCTTAAATTCCCAACACCTTCATGTAGTCTGTGAAGCATAAGTTGCATATATTTATATAAGTAATTATAAAATGTGAACTTGAACTTATAAATAAATAAAACCATAAATATTTAAAAATATTTTATTAATTAACTTTTTATAAATGTAAAAAGTAGGATATAAAAATTAATAAATAGTATATATTGTCAATATATAATACATTATAAATACTTTTATAAAAATAAATACAATTTTATATAATTTATCTTATTTTATAATTCAGCTTTATATTTTTCATCACTTTTAAACCATTCTGCATAATTTACAACTTTGACTTTCCAATAATCTATCATATCAGATAAGTTTCCATTGTTACCGCCATACTCAGCTGGAAGTACATCTTTTGGGACAATTTTATGAAGTTTTTCAAAACCAGAAAAATAAACATGGACTCGACTTTTTAACTTATTTGACATAAATGACTTAAATACGTTTAACACAAAATTAATATGAATTGGGGAATTGACAAATTCTAAACTTTGCGGTCTACAGTGATAATTTTGCCACGCAAACACAGCATTTTTTATCATTGTTGGCTTTAACTGTCTTGCATGTCCAAACGAAACATTAATCATATCAAAAATTGCATATACACCATATACAGTCGCACTTTCATATTCTTTTACAGCAACGTCCAAAATCATTTTTCCCGCTTTGAACACATCATCTTGTTTATGTCGATATGGATCATGCGCACCTGTACGAATAATGACAACTAAAGGACCAGGTGTTGTTTGTGGAATTGGAATAAATACACCGATATTTAATAATTCTGTTATTTCTGGTAGTGTTGGATCTCTGTTGCTGAACCATTGTGGTAGTTTTGCACGCATTTCATAGTAATTTTGCAGTTTCTTTTTAGTTTTTTCTATGTCAAATTTACATCCACGTAAAAAAGCCAATATTGATAAGTCATCATTACAAGCATGTAATTGAACATTTTGTTTTAAATATTCTTTTACTTCGATTAAACAATTTTCACGTACTTCACTTGTTTCACCTAACTCTTCTTCTGCAAATTTTGCTGTTTGAGCGTCTAACCTAAATGAATATGCCGTAGACATTTTAGATATACTAAACCCGTTAAAAACATTATATTACTTATTTATACGAAAATGTAACAATCGGAGAACAAAAAATTGCCGTAAAAATGCTGTACTATAGTACAAGGTTATATCGATAAAACGAATTTTTAAAGCAATCACTTATTTTTATCTGAAATAAAATCGCATGAATTCATGCTGTATTAGTAGGAAAAACAAGAAAAATATATAGTTTATAGATAAAGACATGATTAATTAAGTTTATTCTGTGATAATTATTAATATAAAGAGAGTTGTTCGTTATTCAAATAATTATTCTAAAGTCAATAGTTCATAGCCCCATTTTGAGTACGTTTAGATAAAAGTGTGTATATTTTAAAGTATTTATTTAAAAAATATTAGAACCGTTTTTAGGATTATTTATATTTTAAAATGCTAAGTATAATAAAAAGTATTTAATTTAAAAAAATTGTTTCTATTTGATACATAATAAAAGCAAAAATTAATATTGAAATCTTGACTGCTTTTAAGTAAAAGGGGCTATGAATACGGGCAAATTTTTAAACTTTTGTAATATTTATAATAAATATTTAATTATGACGATTTTAAATAATCATAAAACTAAATAACACAGTAATAAAAAAAGAAAGTTTTCTTGATAGTCTTTATTTAACATATTAACAATAATGATCAACAAATACTATATACCGGGTGTTCGTTCGTCAAGTTCGTATGTGTGTTTAACATGCAGTTTCGATAATTTGCGATATACTTCTTTCTCGAGTAAAATTCGAAAAAATACTTAGAGTACTTTTCGATAGGGCATAAAAGTTCTATAATTTGGTATTAGTTGGTATTAGCTTTAATTTACTAGCATATGCCGTTTGGGTGCTAGAATTTTTGTTTTGTTTTTATTTTTTCTTTAAAAACTATGAGGTGTAGGAAAATAAGCATGGTATGGGAAAATGCGGAATAATGAGTACTATAATAGAATAATAAAACCATTATTCTAAGATGCATCGTTTAGTAGAAAAAATTAAAAACTGAATTTTTGAAAATCTCTCAAGTATATCGCAATTTATCGAAATTACATGTTAAACGCCTATACGAACTTGACGAACGAACACCCGGTATATACAATAAATACATCAAATCAATTTAAATAACAGAATATATTATGCCAAAACGCTTTTAATTTAATTAAGAACTAACTAATTATGTATGATTTTTGAGATGTTTACGTTTAGTGTATAAATTTTTAATTTAACTTTAATTTGCTTTCTTAATTAATTAGTTCATATTCTTATTAATTTGAGCTCTGTATGTAAAACGTATATTTTCGTTAAATTAAAATTTTTAAATACAAATAAATATACAGAAAAAACGCATTAAATTCAGAGCGAACAAAAATAAATATTTTAACTAATATTGGTTGATGGATTCCTTGGAATCCTTCGTGTTTTAGGATTACCTTTCTGGTGCCCATATTCAAAACGAATTCTTAATTCACCTATTTTTGATATCGGTAAAATATCAGGTATCCATTCGATAATAAATGGAGTCGGTTCGATTTGATTTTGCGACATATTGCCAACTTTCAAATAAGTCTTCAATTCAAGGGGCTTGATTGGAATTAGGCCTTCTTTTCGTATATCATTTTCATCGCCTTTGGGCGTATACGGGTCGTAAGTGCCATCACTATTTTGAACAAAACTCTTTGTTATTTCCAATGAGATCTACGAAAATAAAATATTTCTAAAAATTAATTTTTAATGATGAAACAAACTGAACTTACAAAAGGAGTTTCGAAAATTTGTTTAACGTGTAGAATATTCGTAATATGCCAGGTATATTTCGTAAATGTGCCTAAAGGGATAGCTTCTTTTCTTGTGAAAGCACACGTTAAATTTGGAAGTCGTTTCTTTGTTGCACCGTACGATAGTCTTTCACGTAAGCAGTCGAAAAATACCTGAAAATATTAATTATAATAATGAAATGATTTCGAGTTGATTTTCGACTTTTCTTACTTGAGGAACATGAAAGATAAGTGCGTCCGGTTTACCATTAAACTGATAGTGCATAGTTTGATTGATTCGTTCCGTAATCGATGCAAGCCATTGAATAAATGAAATTTGTGTTCGTTTCTCTTCCAAACTAGTAGCGTCTTGTTTTTCAATCGCAGCTTTTAAATTTACTTTTCTCGATGCGTTTTTTAATGCATTTTTAAGATTTCTGCGTGATGCTCTTTTATTTATTTTCGGTTGTTTCACTGGTATTGATGGTAAATTTTCTAATCTGACTTTTTTAATTGGAATCAATTCTAACTGTGATGTCATATCTATTGAATCCGATAAACATGGCAAATTATCGGTTAAATCGGAGAATTGTAAAGCATCATCGGCCATGCCTTGTATAATTGTTACCTATATCAAAATAAATTCCTAGTTTCTATATACAGTGTGTCCCCGGATTGAGTTCACTATAGGTGTAATCGGCAAAAAATTTAAGAATTTCATTTTCATGTTTTTGGATTCCGCCCTGCTTTGTCTGAAAACAATTTTAAGCATATTTTTAGTTTTTTTAAAAATCAAAGCGGCTATGAAAAATGTAAAAAACTATTTTATGTTCAGGTAAAGTGCCTTTTTGGTCAATAATACGGCATAATGTTATTGTGAAAAGTTGTTCAGAATATGAAATTATGGCTCTGTGCAAAATTTCAAAAAGATCAGTTTTAAAAAAATGTGTCTGGACAAAACGCCGACTGGACAAACGCCGACCGAGGACACAACGCCGACCGGGCCGACAGCCTACCAGAGACACTACGCCGACCGTGGGTTGAGTAAAATCTGTCAATACATCAATCTCATGCAAAATATCTATTAATAACAACGATTAGCTTGCGCAAATGCGAATGAACGGTCGGCGTTTTGTCCAGTCGGCGTTATGTCCTAACATTTTTTTTTTTAAATTTTGCACAGAGCCATAATTTCATATTCTGAACAACTTTTCTCAAGAACATTATGTCGTATTATTGATCAAAAAGGCACTTTACCTGAATATAAAATAGATTTTTACATTTTTCATGGCCGCCTTGATTTTTAAAAAACTAAAAATATGCTTAAAATTGTTTTCAAACAAAGCAGGGCGGAATCCCAAAACATGAAAATAAAATTCTTAAATTTTTGCCGATTACACCTATAGTGAACTCAATCCGGGGACACCTGTATATATATATTTTTTTGTTCTGACGACCAAAATTTAAGCATTATATTTAAAATTTCACATACTTCACCATTAGAAGTAATCTCTAAATTTTGTACTTGAACATTTGGCTCAATAACATCGGAAATAGCTATATTTGATACACTCAAAAGAGGATTTTCATTAAGAACTTCTACTTCTATATCACAAACATCTCGTGGATCAATCAATTCTTGATCAAGTATTGATACTAATTGGTTATCGTTTATTGCTAATGGGCTTTTAAAGTCTAAAAAATTGTACGTAATATTACATTTACAATATTTAAAAACTAAAATATTTATTTAGATACCTGTATTATTAAACAATGGCACTTTTAAAATTTGATTGACGTAAGAAGAAAATTCTTCACACAATTTTGTATCACATGAGAATGTGCAAATACATGCGTAAAAATGTACACATCTTTTACTCACATTAGAAATATCACTTTTACTCGAAACTGGTTTATTTTGTCCTGAAATAATAAACAATAAGCTAAGGTTAAGTATATAACCTAAATATATAACCTAACCTTTAAAGTCAGCGCAACTGCAATAAAATTTATCTTCGTTTTTATCTTTGACTTTCTGCGAGAAAAAGGAAAAATGCAAATATCCTAGCGGATGTTTCGGACTAACTTGACACTTGACAGCCATTACATTTTTTGAAACTCTTTGTACTAACGGAGCAGGTGACTGAGAAATTAACTGACACAGTTCTTGTTTGATTTCTGCGCTAGCATTTAGTAAATTTAAAATATTATTTTTCATAGTTAATGCGGTAGCTTCATTCACACATTTTAGAGCTGCTTCAATATGTTGACACATCGGAGTTACAAGACATTGATCAGTTTCATGACACTTTAAAATTGATGTATCAAATAGCCGTTGACAAGAGTCAACAAAACATAATGCTGTTTCCGACAAAACAAAGCTTTCTAGTTCTTGTGGTCCTTGGATTACTGGTAGTTGAACAAATCCGCGATAATCTGGTCCCTTGTCGTGAACTCGAACAGAATATATTTGAGTAGAATTACCTGTTACCAATTTGCATGCTTCACTGCTAAATTTCCTTTTTTCTTTAAAAGTACAATTGCATTTCTTGCAGCTTAAACCCCGTGTACCATTATATGTACCACACTTGGGACATCTTCTAACTCCCCGAAGAGTTGCACGTCCTAAATCTGATAAAAATGACTTGATCTTTTCATCTGATGACATATTTCAGTACATTACAGTTACTGTAAAAAGAAACTAATGTAATATTTATTAAAAAAATAAATGAAACTATACCTTTATTGACATTATATTTAGATCTGTCAGTGTCATAATAATACAATGTTGCCAACTATAGCAAATAAAAATATTTTTCTAAAACAAATAATAGCTTTTTAAATGTTTGTTGACCTGTTACATTTGAATGATGTTGAACAAAAAAATTTTTTTTTTGGGTATTAAATAAAAACATAAATGTAATACAAAAATCAGTATTTATTATCATGAAATAAAGCACACTTGGTACACACTAAGTCAACACAAATATCGTCTTTAAATAATTATAAAAATAACAAATAATCCAGTCGAGAATACATATTTTAATCAAATAATTCTTAATAACTCATTTTGCAGTACGGCATAGATACCGATTATAAAACATAATTGTAACATAGAAAATTTTCTTTTGACAAATTAAATCTTAGAACTATAAAAATGAGTTACTAACATTTCTACAGTCGATAAGTTCACTTCATCTTTAATGGCACCCACCAGTTTTACAAACGTGCTTTATTACAATTCTTTAGAATCTCTCGTTTCATAATTTAGATATATACTATCTTCAGTTTGTCGCACGTTGAAAAATATAATTTGTGCTTCAGCATATGCTACAGAATAACATACGACAATGAAAATTAAGTTATTAAATGCCATAGTCAACCTAATATAATTACAGAATATGTAGTTCAAAAATAAAATAAATTATTCGATCTACAGAAAATTGTTATGAAAAATATGAAACTTTTAATTAAATTCAATATAAAATTTATTAAAACAAAAACATAACTTTATATATATTTTTTTTTACAAGTGTTTAATTATGTAATAACTATTGATATTACTGACGTGTCTGAACTACAAATACGAACTACATTTTTATACTAAAATTTCATATTTTTCATTATTTTTTTTTAACTTTTTTCAGTATATAAAAATTATTCTGAGAGGTGTAGTCTTGAAGTTTTATTGATTCTTTCTTTTAGTAAATTATATAATCGTCCTATTCTATCGGTGATGAAGTTTTTATCAAATAAATTTTCACTCTTCCATACAAATTGGCCATTCACACAAGATGAGTCCTAATTAGCTCTTTAATAAAGAAAACTGCGACGTAAACTTAAACACTAATCTTTAACGGGCGATGCAAAAAAAAATAATAAAAACGGAACAAGATTTTTTTTCTAAAACGTGCTAAAAACCACAGCTTTATTAGGACTCCATTTACAGCCCTGAGTTTATAATAAATGGATTTTGTTCTGTATTTGCTGCTTCCCACAAAAAAATTAATATATTAAAAATTTGAACGAATTTATTAAAATGAAATTGAAAATAATAAAAGACTGAAGTATAGAGTAAGAAAAAGTTGCAGCAAACATAAAACTTTTAATAAAATTATGATTAAAAATGGCTTTCGTTTCAGTTAGTCATAAAATAAGTATATCGATTTTTCGCGAGCAGGAATCTAGTTCATTTTGTTTCAGTTTAGAATCCTACACAAAATATTTTGCACGCGCGAACACTTATTATATTATTTATGCTAAACATATGTGTGTGTGTTGTGTGTAGTTATACAATTACAGTAGTCAAAGTTTAAAAAAATATTCAAACGTTTATTACACGATCATTACAAGAAACGTCGTGTTCCATTACAAAAAAAAAGGACACAAATATCAGTTAAATCTGATCAGTTCTTGGTCAAACAGTGTTACCTTGATTTCTATTTCGTTTGAATTTGGAAACTTAATAACGCAAAAGAAAAGAGTAAAAATATTAGAATGTTAATTATAATAAAGAGATACGAATGACTAGAGAACATCAAGGTAACGTTGCTTGAGAAAAATATTATGTATGATGTATACAACGACTAATGATGATCATTTATATAATAATATAGTTTCATGATTTTTGGATGGAAAACATTTGAAAAATTAACATATCAACGAAAATATCGTCTGTCTCTCTCCTTCACATTGCTATAATCGATATAATAAACTAATAATGCAGGTACTGTAGATCCTACACAATCTATAATGCATGTGTTACGTTTTTCTTTTCTTTCCTCCTTCATTTCCTCTTTCTGTACTTTAAAAACACTTTTTACATACATCCCTACAAAATCTCATCTTATAATGATAAACTTTAGCACTGGATTAGTATATTTATTATTTTTTTTTTGTATCGCTAGGTATATAGTTATCACAAAATAGATTGTTTGACAATGTTCGAGCCCCGGCCCGGGAAAAATCGTCGACAAGCTAATATTTTTGGCACGCGTCTCGGCCTAATGAATTCGGCGAGTATAAAAATATAAAAAATGATAAAACTAATGATAAAGTTATAATGTATGTGTATGAGGGAGAAAACGGTAAATGAATTATGATGAAAATAAAAACTAAAGAATGAAAAACTGATTGCGGATGGGAGAAGTTGGGCGGAGGATAAATGAGATTAAATTAAGTAAAAATGATCGAGCGAATATATATATATAAGAGATATAAAGTGGGAGGGGGCAAGAAATCATGTGGCCACAAACAATCTATGTAAAAAATCTTACAACATCACAGAGGAAACTCACAAAACAATATCAGGCTCGATTATAAAAACTTTCAACGTCTTGTCTCCGTCTGTGAGCCGCCCCAAGAACAAGGGGACAATGCCTCTTGCGTAATTTTATTTTGTGCTACACAATATTGAGAAAAAAAAAATCCATCTTAATTCCGAATATATAAATACCGAAATGAGCTTGGTCAAAAACTTAAACATTAAAGTAGCAAAAATCGTAAAAAAAGCAAATACAATTTTTCGTTGTTTTGATACAAAAATGGTGTTCGACCATTAAAAAAATAATTAAGAATGATATAAATCAATGGGTAAACGTAGACAAACTGTTTCGACGAAACACAGAATAAAATTACAGACAAAGAGAATTATGAAAGGAACGAGCCATATGAGCAGAGCAATATAAGTCTGCCTGCGACAGCATTTTCCGTCTTCGCCTAGCCACTGGGACTGGCGACCGCGATGCCCTGATTAGCCGTAACAATATTGGCATCATACTGGCATGAGTTGCGCGCCTGAAGCCGACGTTGCACCAGCTTACTCTCGCTGGGCGGACTCAGACCGAACACTTTACTGCTGTAGGTGGATGCTGCTGGCTTGCCGTTGTTACCACCGTCTTCAGACACTTGCAACTTGTCTAGTTTGCCGTTAATGGTGTTTAGGTCCGTGCCGTTTGGACCGTAGATGTTTGGACGTTCTTGCACCATATAGTCCAAGTTCATGCTGAAATGCTGCATTACAACCCGGTTCATTGCCATTGCTGATTCAGCGTATTGCGACAATTCACGCGCCGAGTTATTCCTGCAAATCAAACAAATTTCACGTTTAATTTGAATTTTTATGTTTAAGCGAAATTTTATATGATTGAAAAAGATGCCGTACAATTTAATGGGGTGATATTAAAAATAATTGATTTTGAAACAAACCTCTTGATAACGGCTGGCGTAGTGAGCGGTGCCGCTTCATTGGCACAACGCAACCATGGATGCTGCAGCACTTCGTCAGCGCTCAAACGCATGGACGCACATTTCACCAATAGCGAACTGATTAGATCCTTCGCTTCCTGCGATATATAGGCCCAGTCGCGTTCCGGAAACTCGAAGCGACCCTCTTGAATGCTGGTGAATAGCAGATCCTGGCAATCGGTGCAATTCTCACCACGTTCCCAGCCACAGTCCTGTCCGCAGTTACCAACAAACGGTGGATAACCGCACAACAAGATATAGGTTATCACTCCCAACGACCACAAATCGCAGCGCTTGTCATACGAGATTGCGTCGCCGACAAATGCGTCCACTACTTCGGGCGCCATGAATTCAGCGCTGCCAACCTAAACAAATATAAAAATACATATATTATTAATAATAGTCTGTATTTTAATTCAATTAGCTGTTAATAGATTAATACTAATTATAAAATATTAATAAAAATACCAAATATGATAAAAATACAAAAATATATAACTTTGATATCTTACTTTGTTTAATATTGATAGTTTAAAAACTATGTCAAATAAAAATATAAAACGAAAACATGTTTTTAACTGACAATAAAACACATGATATCGTTTCGCTTATTCGGCAAGTCGTGAAACTTTTTTTGAAGATAAAATAACCGACACTGTTGCATGCAATATAAACATTATATTGCATAAGTTCGTACTAAGTTCACTAATTAGTATAATATACTAGTTTGTATTTTTATTTCTGATTTCTTTCGTTTATGATTATATACTTACTTACATATTAGATTTATGAATAAATTATACTTTAATTTATTAATGAATAGGAAAATTTTTAAAAAATCTTACCGGTGTTAATAGTTGTGGCGTGGCCAACGGACTCGAAACATTCGGCTGGAATCGAATACCCGAGCCTAGATCAAAATCGCAGATCTTAACGGGGGACAATCTGTCTCGGTGCACGCACAAAATATTCTCGGGTTTTAGGTCACGATGCGCAATGCCCTTTGCGTGAAGGAAACTCAAAGCGGACGCGACTTCACGTACGATTTGAGCTGCTTGCGCCTCCGAGAAGTACATGTGCTCTTGAATACGACGCAATAATTGACCGCCGTTTATCTGCAAAGAATAAATAATACATATTTAGTTTTCAAAATATAATATTTCATTTTTTCCGCCATGATTTAAGATTATAAAAATAACAATAAAAAATATGAAATTATTATTGTTTTTTTCTTTTTTTAACAAATAAAACAATTTAAAAGATAAAGATATAAACAAAAACAGTTTTTATCAATAAAAATATTTCAATCCAAGAAAAAATAATATTAAAGTAAACTTACTATACAACTTATTATATGTTATCATATTTCCGTTGTGCTGATTTTAAAATAGCGATTATTTTATCAACAATGAAATTATAAACACAGATAACTCAAAATATAAACACAAGCAATTATAATACGAACAAGTTTGAATAAATAATTTATTAGGAATTACATAAAATATTGTGCTTGTAGATTTAATAAATTAATTTTTAATTAATTGTTGTTACATATGAACTAGAAAGTAAATTAATTGTAAGCTTAAAAATAAACGGAAATCTAGAAATATAAATAATCATTACGAATGCGCATGAAACTTAGTCATTACCTACTTAAATTATGATTTTGAAACTGATTATTAATGATTTTGCAAAACAAATTAAACTTTTGAGGTAAACAAAAATGAGGTTAACGTACCTTTTCAAAAACCATGTAGAATTTTTCTTCATCTTCAAAATATTCAATCAATTGAATGATATTTGGATGACCTTGACAATGATGGAAAGTTTCCACTTCTCTGAAAACCTGTAAAAATAAAAGAACTTTTATTAGTGAAATGAAAACTAAACAGACAAATATTTATTCGTTGAATTCGTTTAAATTAAACATTAGCATAATTTTATATCTCAAATAATTGTTCATTGTGTTAGAAACATCACCTGATTATTTTTATCTCTTCAATGTTATTATATTCTCTACATAATACAACAAATAATTACGGCTATCTGTTAAAGTAAATAAAAAATATTTGATTATTATGTATTATCTCAAATTTAATTGTTGACATTTTAGATCTTTATTCTTGAAAGTTATTATCAGGTATAGGTCAATAACAGAAATAGATTATTATTTTCAATAATGCCAAGACATGACTTTATATCGATCAACTTTTACATTATATTTAAACAAAAGAAAGTGAATTAATTGATCTACTGATTTTAAATCGTTATCTTTGAAAGAGAGAGAGAATCGATATTTTAATATAATGCAACAATAAACTTACTCTCGCCCTAGCGTGTCCCGGGATCTTATCAATAATTTTAACAGCATACTCCTGATCTGTGTAGATGTTAACACAGGTTTGAACACTCGCGTATGCACCTTCTCCTAATATTTCTCCAGTCAATTTGTACAATTCTGTAAAGTAAGCAAGCACAAATTTAATTATCACTTTTATTTGCCAAATTATTGTTACAATTTCCCCGCAAAATAACCACGATTAACAACTAAAATTTCAGCATATTTTTATCGTTCAAAAATATTTACTACGAATTTCTTACGGACAACAACCTATGTCGACTTTGATTTTTGATCTTTTGGAATAAAAAAAAAATCTTTTTGCTAAATCATACGTTTATCATTAGATGTTGATAATATTTCACTATGACAAATAGTAAGTAAATCTAAACATATAAATAAAAATAGTTTATATTTTTTTACAAACAGAATAATACATAGAGTTCTCCAAACTTTAAAAGCGTATTCTAGTGAAATTTAATTCAAATAACATGGAGAACTCTTATCACTAAAAAGTAGCATTAAAAATAAGTTTTAAAGTCAGTTGTGTAACACGTTGTTACATATACAGTCAATTAATAACGTGATCAGCCGTTGGAAAACAGTTCTCAGCACATATGATCAACTAATGTTTTATGTAACTTATTGATATGTTAATAGTTGAATATAATTACATAAGGAACTAATGAAAGAGTATATTTTAGGACATTTGTTTACATGAATTCTATTCATTCTTATGATATGTAAAAAACACGTTTCGTAATGCTAACCTTTTTGCTTAATTCATTCCATATAGTAAAAGTGTAAATATAATTAAATGTCGATTTTAATAAGTAAATTCGTAAAATCGTTTTCATTGAATTATGCTGCAATTCTGTTTACATCTCGTAAGATCGTAGCGTTACGAGATATTCTATCATTTTCTATCAAAAACGAAATTCCATACGAGATGTATTTTTTTTTTCGTTAAAAAAGGTTGAATGATATTACCTTGGAAGCAAGACGAGACAAGCGACGATCCGGTACGCTTCTTCTTCCTGCGTTTGCGGCGTGCTTCCTCTTTACGACGAGCGAGCTCACGTGCCCGCTGGTCTGCGTCCATCATCGGTTCTCCGCTATCGGAACCGCTGCCACCGCCACCGCCTTCGCCTCCAGCACAACTCTGCGGGCCCTGGACCAGCCCGCCACCACCGTGGGTGGCCACGGTGCCTGCATCGCCTCCACCGACACCGCACTCTGCAATAATGCGAAAAAAACAAAATCGAAATTAATTACAATTGTCTATTAAGAGTTTTATTACAGTTAGATTTCAAAAAAAAAAAAAGATACTTGAGAAGTTTATTCAAAATGTATGAATATTTTTGACAATTCACAACGTTCATATTATTTTCGTAATATAAAACTATATATTTTGTAATTTTAGAACGCAAAACAAATTATTTTTATTTAACTAATAGATATGTCATTAACGAAAAATATAATACCACTAGAATGACATATTCATATTATAATTGTTCAATGAAAAGAAAAATTGAAAATTTTGTACTTGGTGTCAGTTTTTTATGGAAGATGCGATATGATAATAAAAAACGTGCCACCTTCATTTTTTAAGATAATTTTTTTTATGTATTTCGGAGAACTTTCTAAAAGTTATATAGTATTTTAAATCTTCCATTCATTGTTTGTAGAAATTATAAACAAAAAACTTCCTTCACATAAAATAAACATTGCTCACGAATTTCAAATAAAATAACAGAAATTTGTTTTTTAAGATTTCATTTAAAAATTCTTCATTAACTTAAAAATTTTATAAAATATTTTTCTATTCGTTCATATATTCAACGAACTAAACAATTTAAAGAAATATTAATTTAACTTTATTAAACTATAATAAATACATTTTTTCAAATATATTCTACTTAGATATATAAAATTGACATTTAATATGTAAATATTTGTGACAATACATTATCATAGATCAGTTCTATAACTATTTATATTATATTTAAATGAAAATCCATTTTTATATAACAAAGAACGTCCATTGCATATGTTCCATTTTGTTCAGATGAAACAAGTAGAACAGTTGTTATTATTTCTATGATTCATTGCATACAAATATAACTATAAAATTAAAACAAACGAAATAAATACTATCCAAATTTAGCGAACATTCTGGAAGCTGGTTTTTTTTTTTTTTTTTTTTAATATAATGACACACTGCAACAGTCACATTACCAATTAAGTACTTGACAAAATAATTTCGAAAAGACATTAATTAATAGAATAATTAGATATATCTTGTGATAATTAACAAGGAAATAATTAATATTTAATAGCAAGATTGTTTTAAAATTTACTTGAAGTAAAAAAAATAAAAATAAATATATGTAATTTAATTATGGCTTAATGCCAAAAGCGTGTGTAAAAACATGAAATGTTGCAGTATTTTAAAAATTCAAAAATAAAATACTTTTTTTAAAACATATGTACATCTTAAGTCTGATTCACATGAATATATCCAAATTTTCTCAAGACAATTTCGACAAATAAGAAAGTTTAATGATTTATTAATTTTAACTAGAAATATTTAAAATTAATAGTTAGAAAATAACCATATTTTTTCAAAATTATTATTCCGGAAATATATATTAATATTTCTTCACAAAACAAGTATTGCTAGTTTTTTTTTTTTTTATCATATTCTACAAGATCTAAAAATATGTTTTAAGAATAAAAAAATAAATATTTTGTTTGTATCGTAAATTCTCTGCAATTTTAAAACGAAGCAAAATCCAAACATGAAAAGTAATAAAATTTACATATGTCTAATAAAAACAAAATAATGTGAAATGTCAGGAACCTAAGGCGCCGTTGAGTTTCAAATAAAATAAAAACATCGCTCTTCTAAAATAGGTGCGGTACATTAGTACATTATGAATAGTAGAAATACAGACCTTGTTTATATTATTTTAAACTAATAGGCAGGTTAATAAACAGATGAAAGTATTATCCTTGGAAGACTAATTATTTAGCAATTGTTTTTTATTCGAAATATCAGTGAAAATATCAAAACATTCACCTATTTTCTCTATTTCCAATTTTCATTTTTAAGATATTAAATAATCAATAGAGCTACATATTTTTAGAACAAAATTTATTGTTTTATTACTTGCAAAATGATATAAACAATTATTATTATTTCAAATATATATGACCACTTTAGATTTTTATTTAAATAGCCTTCAACTTTGATCGTTGTTATATTATTCTGGGTTATTAGAATATCGTTATTTAGAAGATAAAAGTTTACATGAAAAAGTTATCGCAAGTTTGTTCTATTTTTAAAGCCGTTTTTGACATTTAACCAGGGCAATATAAGTGCAAATCATTTAATAAAAAGAAATAAAAATTTATAAATGAAACTACAATTTCATATCCCCTGCAATCGTTTCAAGTCTGAATAAATGTGGTATAACAAAGCCGGAAACTGAATAAAACAAAAACACCTGGACATCTTAGTGGTGCCATCTCGTAGTGAAGTCAGCAAACTAATTTGAAAACGTGTACAACTTGAACAAGTCTACAAAATGACACACAAAGACCAGAGTCACGTTCGGGGTCGGCCAAGCTTTCTGCTTGCGTCAAAAAAACAAAACATAAGCAGATGATAAAACATGTGACGGTCCAAGGACACTAAAACATCAGCACACTGTATGCGTAATCTGATACTTAAGTGAGGTTAGGTTAGACTAATAATTTGCAGAATTAACAAGCGGATTCTGCCATTCGATCGTTTTTACTTGTTTAGTTTTATTTTTGTTTATGATGCGTCAAGTTTTTTTTTTTGCAACTGCCAGTAACTATGGTTATATTATTTTTTATCAAGTCACTTCGTTTATAATCTTGCATATGTTCCACATTTTTATCAATTTGAAAATATTTAGTTTTATAAAAATAAATAATAAAAACTAGCCACAAAAAGTGTCCTTGTGTAATGAGCCAAGAGTAACAAGACAATAAAAATTAAAATTCAAAATCCTACGTAACATCTCTTAAATGTTTGAAACAAATTTGCAATCAAAAATAACTTGCTTCCGCAATGGAACAATTTTAAACTATATTGACCTCAAATAATGTCCGAAAAATATCGGACTAAGCAAAATATTTAGCCTATACGGTTGCCAAGTGAAACAATTTGCAAAAACAAACGCAATTTCAAATGTTTCTATTGGGCAGGAATAGAAAACAAACGACTACTACATATAATACTTTGCATTGGTTTCATTTCGTTCTGATAACATACCACAAAATGATTTTTTTACTACGCAGTATATACACAAGTATTCTTATCAAATAGCGAGAAAAAAAATACTCATTGAAATTAAAAGTTGTTTCGAATGCAAGAGATAACATTTATAAACAATAACACTATGTCCTACAAGACAGCCATGAACAGTTTTTCTGTCCTTACTTTAAAGCGGAAGTAGATATATGTTCAAAAACGGAAACAAGAATTTACAATTATTTACTGAATTTATTTGTTTTAATGAACACGTTTCCAGTATGAGTCATGCATTGCTTAGATTCCTGATAAGTACTTATTCAAAATTTTATTGCACGTGGTTAAACAAAATCATTTTTCATTTTATATTACTCAAAATTTCGGACATAATTATTATATTTGTTCGAAAATACATGAATTTTAATAAAAAATTATACATGGTACATATTTTTGTATTTACAATAATAAATTAGCCGTTTCAGTATATATTTATTATAATGAATTCGAACATATGACTTTTAATTCAAGGTTTTTTTGTTGTTGTGAACGACCCTTATGTGTAGAAATTTTGTAACGACCCTTCAGTATTATGAACAAGGAAGGGTTCCTCACTACATTATACTCAAAACTGGTTTTAGAGGAAAAAAATATTAAAAAAAAAAACTATCAAAACTTGAGTCCACAGGTGCAGATCAAAATACATAACACCGGTTTTAGTTGTGTTAGTGTGAAACCGGCTTCCACGTCAAACAAAGCTAGCAACAGCATTTGGTCGCGTTTTATTTACACACAAAGAGATACCCGTTCATTTACCACATAAATACAGCACACATAATATTTGTACGACATTATATATAGTAAAATATTCGGTGGAAAAATGATTAAAAGCTCGAAAATTTGCCAGATATGGAAATAAACAAACCGTGTATTAAAAACCGGTTTATCGAGAACTGCGCATTTCAGATGTAGCAATCTCCAAGCAGTAAATTCTAGAAAGATAGAGAACACAACAACGGCAAATATACATCAGAATGAAATAGCAAATCGCGTATGATGTAATATATATACGGCCGGTTCGTACGTACAAAATTTTCGATAGCAAATACATACGTGTTTCGTTCTTGGCACAGCTTTAAAATTTTCGACATGAAATACATGACGTCAAATGGGAATAAAAGTAAATTAAATGAATAAACAATTTTTTCCACGAGTGTTGCTAGGCCACCGTAAAATAATAGTACAAAAAATAATAACGCATAAACAATGACGATTTTGTAAATAATTGAATCTAGATTAGAAAACAAAGGCAACTCGACAAATATATCCAAAATTTTTAACTAACGATTTAGGAGCTATACAAGTTCTACATACCTAATTCACTGTTTTCAGCTTCTTCTAAAATCCTCTCAACCATTTTGTCGATATAAAATATGTTGAAAGAAACGGTTAAAATTTTCAATATGCAGGTTTAAACCAATATATATCTATATAATGTGTCGGCGTCGACGGTATTTAAATAATAAAAAATGATTAATTCACACTAATGCAAAGAGGTAATAAATCAATTTTTATTAAATATCAGGCACGTCGGAATATTTAGTCGGCCGTCTCCAAAAAAGATGTTAGCACTTAAAACTCGAAAGAAAACAAAGCTGAACTGTTCTCACGCTATCGTACCATTTTGTGTCCACCCCACTCGCTGTTAGAAATCCGACTGAAGCAAGTTGGACAGGCGCAGCCACTTCGTAGCCTGTGCTCCATCCGTTCGCGTCACGTAGGCCGGCCGAGAACGCATGCGCATTACGATAGAACGACGTGGAAATTCGGTGGCGTGTTTTTTCTTTTCTCGATAAAATCCACTTCATTCATTGCGCGTGTATGTGTGCGTAGTGTGCGTATCTGCGCTGCATACGCAACGCAGTAACGCAACATTTATTTTATTTTACCATTTCATCAGGGACAAATCTTCATCAGTGCCAGCAAGCAGCTTTATCTATCTATTCCGTATCATACAACCGATTTACAAAACTCTACAAATATTGTAAAACATTCGATATTTTTGTGATGAAAATGTTGTTTTGATTGCGATTTTACGTTAAACTATTATGTGTTCGTTTATAAATGATATTGTCTGAAATAGTAAGTAAATATCTACCACAATTATATTAAAAATTGTGACAACTGTAAGAGATATTTAAAACTAGATCATCTTTGTCACGTTACTAGGGAATTTTATTTAATACATTTTTAGAAATATAAATATTGCTTTTGGAATTTGTAACATTTTTTATTTTTATCAAAAATAAAAAAATAATCTTACTACAGTTTTAAATTTATTTATTATTCTAATAAATTTTTGAAATATCGTATTTTGAACATTCAAGAAAAAGTAGGTATGTCTAAATACCTACCTAATTTTTAAAATAATTGCCGTTTATCGTACTAATTCAAATATTAAAAATAATATTTAAATGTAGATTTTTTTTTTAAAAACAAAACGTTACAGCAAACAATTTTCCCGTCATTCCTTGAAAATCTACATGATGAAATAACTGTGTTAATATTTGACAAAAATGATGCAATTTATTTTAATATATTAATCAGTGACAAAGCACATAGGTCCCCCAATCAAAAAGTATTCGAAAACACGAGTCACGAGTTCAAAAAATATGAAACTACACAATGCTGTAACTTAAAAATTAAATAACAAAAAACTAAAATATATTTTTTCACACGAATTCATAGTGGATTTACACTATTGATTATGAATACATACAATTTCTTTAACCCTATCTGGATAGAATCGATTTTTCTTAATAATAGCAGTTCCAGTATTCGTTTACTAGGATTACTATAAAAAAATCTTTTATTGGTGGTTCAATAGAGATGTTTTTGAGTATAAAAGAGTTAAAATATGAGTTTTATTTCTTTAGAAATTTACAACATTAATACTTGAATTATAATAAAATAATATAATTCAAAATCAAGTGATTTTAATATTGAAAGAATGTTTTGAAAGTTTTGGTTGCCTAGGTAATAAATTTGACATTGTTTCCATGGTGATTGAATTATATGACAAATTTCAAAATAAGTTTTTATATCATAAACAAGTTTTCCCAAAGTCGATATTAGATTCATCCTATTTTACAAACACACAAATGAATATAGAAGAATTACTGTCTAAAAGTCGATGATCTTTTGTTCCATTTAGATCACCAATAAAATTGATCCATATTAAATATCTTACAGCAACTGTGCATTTATAAATAAAAATTGAAATGAATTTTGTTATTCTAAAACAACAATAATATTCATAAACAAAATACTAGGCAAGTTAGTTAAATTGCTAATATAACCAACTGATTATATTTCGAGAACAAGAACTGGGCCATTCCGAACACAATAGCTCGCATGGGCGTACTTCAAACAATTATTATACAAATACAAACACAAAAGACGACAATTAGAATAATTTAATTTTCCCCAAGCAACCGAAAGAGTTAAATTATTCTAGAAATCAAATAAAAACTTATGCAATTCTGTATAAGAAAACGCAATAAATTATCATTTGTTTTTTTGCTGAAATGTTTAATGTTTTATCAGAGTAATAATAGATTAGTTTTTTTTCTTTTTTTTAAATAAATATAGTCTCGTTCTGATCTGAAATAAATTTATTATTACATCAGTTAATTTTTTACTGATACAAGTCAAAGCGGTGTGAAATATTTTAAATCATTTCTTTATAATTATAGGGACCGATTTTATAATACAAATATTAACAAAAGTCGACAAAAACGTTCTGTTTTACGCACAACAACAAATAATTATGTCATTAAAAGTTTGAAAAGTTGAATTCCAAATCGATACGTTTTACTAGCTTGAAATTGACTTAGTTTTTTTTTTATAAAACCGGCTGCAAGACAAAGTTTGTAATATTTTATTTGCTGATATATATAAATATTAAATTGTTTACAGAAATAATTTTCTTATGACTAATGCTAGTGTAATGACATACAATTATTACAATTAGAAAAGATAACAATAGATATTGTCATAGAATATTTAATTTTTCATTTACACGTAGGAATTTTTTTTTATTAAAACCTTGATTAAATTACAGTATTATTATAATTAAAATTGCATTTTTTCATATTCATTTATATTTATAAGTAATAAATACAAGGGGGCAATCAAAAGTAATGTCTCTAAATTAATAATTAACTACGGATTTCTTCATACGAATATTCGATATTATTATTTATCTATCAGACTAGATTTGTTGAAATAATAAATATAAAACTTTGAATAAGCAAATTTTTAATAATATTTATTTTTTGAATAATTTAGCGCCAATTTTTTTATAGGTATCTTTTATCTATGTGTTTCTTTTTAAACAAATATTTGACTAGTATAAAAATCGAAAGATATAACTAAACAAATATTTTGAAGTTATAACAAATATTATAAAAAATTAAATATTTGGAACAATTTTTAAAACGACAGATTAGGATCTCTTTCCTAAACCTAGATAATTTAATAAATAAAGTAGTAATAAAATTAAATCTTTAACAAAAAATATAAATATAATAATTATAATTAAACAGTCTATAAATTTATAAAGAAAAAACTCAATGATTTGTATTTACAAGACTTTTTCGAAGTTAATTTGGATAAAAGCACTTTTAAATATATATTTTAAATTATTTATTATGTTCAAAAATTTTATTTTGATTTAAATATGTTAGACAGCAACAAAGATTTTACATATAAAATAATAAATACATTCGATAATAGAAAACAGTAAAAAATAATTTGATAGCGCTATTAACAAAAACAGTATTTGAATGCGGACTATTAAAGTTAATTTATTTCAAATTTTAATTAAATCGTACTGTATTAAAGTTTTTAAACTCACACATATGAAACAAAAAGTAAAATTTTAGTATATAATAATCAAATTTTATTTAGCTTATTATAATAATAATTGGATTGTAACACATATTTATAAAATTATAAAAATTACAGGAAATTTACTACTTAACCATAATATTTACAAAATTGGTGATATTTATAATTTATCGAATTATCAACTTAATTATAACTTGCATTAACTTTATTAAAATAAAAAAATTTAATATCAAACTGAAAAGTTTTTAAATTTTTCGAATCTTTAATATATTTCGGCAATTTATTCTATTCAAGTAATTCATTGTGAAATATATTATTAGTATAGTACTACTTTCAAACAAAATTTCACACTACTACTTGCTACTACTCAAATACTTGGGAAGCAAACCATGCTGCATTTTAAATATAAAAACCATTGCAAACATTACGAAGGAAGATTTAAAATTTAATCATTTTAGTTTTATTAACATATTGTTAATGGGTTCATAGGTATCTATTACAACGCATCTATTACAACTCTCATGGCTCTATTTTGAAGCAACTGCAAATTATGTTTTCTACCCTCATTACCTATAATAAAATCGTTGCACAATATGTGAAATGGGGTAAAATTATAGTGTTATATATTAATGTTAGAGCCCAAATTGAAGCAAAACTTCTTATTCTTTGCAAGGAATTAATTTTGTATATAAAATGTATATAAACTCTCAAATATTTAATTGAATCAACAAATTTAATGGCAGTGTTATCAATACTAATATAAAAATTATAAGAATAGAATAAAATTTATTGTTTCTGCGATCATAAAATAGAAAATTGCACTTTAGGTCAGTTATATCAATGACATTTCGAAAGGTAGTATTTTTTCGCACGATTTAAGGCACGACAAATATTTTTTATGACAAAAAAATATAAGTGCACGATAAAATATTTGTTCTAACATTAAAAAATCCAAAATTCAACCTATCAAGCAATGAGCGCAACCAAAATCTTCAGGTGTATTGACCTTCACTAAACAAATAAGAAATTAACCTTTTAACCCAACCTATCCATGAGCGCAACCAAAAATATTCAGCAAATAGTCTGACTGAAATCTTCAGATATATTGACCTTCTTTAAACAAATAAAAAATAATAGTTTATTATTTTGTCGTGATATATTTGTCATTAAATATACTAATTTGGTTGTTCAATATACTAATTTTGTTGTAAAATTTCCCAATTCTGTCGTTCAAAATACCATTTTTGTCGGATATTCATCGGATTAGTCACAAATGACAATTTATTGATTAGTCAAAAGGTATTGAGTATTTATAATTCGAAAACTCACTGATGTAAGTAATGAATAACATTAGCTATCAAGATATTAAGAAGCGCATACACATATAATAAAAATATGTATATATTATTTCACAGTCAAAAAACGTGTTTTTAAATGTTTAAATAGCACAGATTTTATAATAAATTAAATTGAAAGTTAGTTAAATTTTAGTCTGTTTTCAAAACTATGTAAACGTGATAATTTTATAAAAAAAATTAATTAAAAATTTCCAAATTATAACTCCATTCCAATTTTGTTTTAAACAAAATGTCACTAGTATTCAAACTTATCATTAATTTATAAATAATTAAAACATTAATTACGTAATAGCGACCACACCTCCAAGAATAGACTAAAGATACATATAAAATCACAGTCAACCGCACATAAATAATTTATACCTACATTATATACACACACACAAACAACGTTACGTTACGACAAAAAAATATTTGAAAATAATAACTGTAATCAGAAAGTAAAATTTTTCTCGTTCATAATTATGCCGTCCTTAGCATATCATAAATATTGTAAAACATAACAATTGTTTTTTTTCCGAGAGTGCATTCACATGCAAAATTCAGACAACACATACTGCATGGTTACATAATATATGAACGTATTTAAACAAGCGACAATCTACATCGATAAACAAAAAACATATCAAAACAGGGCCACTGTAAAAATAACATAACATTCAGCGATGACAGGAAAACAACCAATATTGTTTATATATCAATTGTTATGTCAACAAAGGCTTTTCAAACTATTTTTTTTTATTTTCTATTATTGTTATTTATAATATTATTTATATAGTTTATATAATAATTATGGAAAATTTATTATAAATATTGTTTTTTGTAATTCAGATATTTTTATAATACCTATACCTATCCTGTAATTGGATTCGTTGTTAAATAGTGTAATTTAAATAAATAAATAAATAAATAAATATTAAATAATATGTAAACATATAACATAATATACACAAGAAATATTAAAAGACGTTACATTTTGATGTTTATGTAAGTTAATCTAACCGTAGACGGTCGTAGAAAAAAATATTGTATGGAACTCTTGTATAAAATGTTTTTTTTTTCACTCATGGGTCAAACTTCAAAATCTACACAAAGCTAAATAAAGCTCGTGAAAATAATAATAAAATAATATAAAATATACCTTATTTAATACTTTTAAGTTACAGTACTTTACTATAGGAATCATTATACTTATTTTAATAATAATTAATCAATGAACAGCAAATATATTTATATATAAATATATATTAGAGTGTCCGTTAAAATAAACATTTTTCCAGTAAGGCTAAAATCGATAATTTTACATCGAAACATCAGAAATAATAATTTTTTCTTTTTCTTACGGAAGTAACAGGTTCCTTCACACAATTGAAATTTTTGAAAAACGCGTGTTAATACATATTACAGTTTATATCGCGTATGTATTAACATGCGTTTTTTGAAAAATTCAATTGTATTGAAGTATTGAGGAACATGTTACTATCGTAAAAAAAAGAAAAAATATTATTTCTGATGTTTTTACGATGTAAATTTATCGATTTTAGCCTTACTGAAATTTTTTTTTTTAACGGACACTAATATATACATACATACATATACATATATATATATATATATATATATATATATATATATATATATATATATATATATATATATATATATATATATTATAAACACTATATAAATAGTATCTATTTGAATAAAAATATTTCAGTCAATTTACGTATATATTGCCAATTAAATTTAATAATACTAAAAATGTTTTAATTTTAGTAAATAAATATTACCCAATGAATGCGATAAAATATGAAACGAGAAAATAAAATTTTATATTATCAATGTTAATATACATAGATATTTATTAACATATATTATATTAATATTACTGTTTGATTATCATGTCTGTATTTGTATAAATTTCGTTATTTTTCTGTACTTTACATATGACCTTAATATAATGCTATAATGACTAGATACATTTTTAAACGCACATATACCCACATATTTTATTTATTATCATCTAAATGTAATTGCAAAATTCTATACTAATTTTTTTTATTTTTGCAAATACATGGTAAATATATTTTTTACAATATCGGTTGTAAATTTATTTTTAAATAAATTATACATTTGTTACGTTTGCATGATTTTTAAATAATATTAATGTACCTACGTGAAATATTAAATCATAAATTTGAATTGAATTTTTATTTTTTGCAATCACATTGTATACTTATATATTAAAAAAACAAATATAAGTCGCGACATTCAAACACATTATTATACATTAACAGTACAAACATTGGGGTCATGCTAAAAATTGGCAATATTTATCGAAAAGCGAAATACAAAGTGTTAATTAATAAAAAAACAAATTAACACATTTTGCAAACATTATCCTCAAAAAAATATGACTTACGACCTTAACAGAGCTGGACTAAAATACGAAAATTCATTTAATTATTTCATAATCTCCGTCTGCATGGCAAAATGTTTATCTCTAATTTTTGACGAAACAATCGCCAGATAATGTTAAATTTACGAACAGGATGGAAAAGTTTATAATGAATGCGCATGCGTACTGTGTCGTTTATATAAGGACACATGATGTTCCTAATTGTTAATTACTGTCTAATTATAAAATTATAAATTGCGCAATTGTAAACCAACCGAAACCATCTAGGTTAATTTTGCACTATATATATATATATATATATATATATATATATATATATATATATATATTTTATTTTGTTTAATTAATTGTGTTAAATTCGTTTATTTACTGTCACAAAATGTGTTGGCATGATAATTCTGAAATATAATGCGACGGCTCAAGGTTCTTCAAACATGATATGAATGAAAATATGTTGTTTACTTTACATTACTTCCTGAAATATGTGTATTGGTTGAATTAAAATGCTCTTCGGTCACTTATAGTTAATTTTTCATACTTGTAATAGCAAATTAAGTATTATCGTTTATAAACTATCTTCACCTAATTAATTAAAAACATAATTATATTTACATTTATTTTTCATTTTACATATTTTATAGTAAAATATATATATATATATATCAGTATAAATTTCTTTATCACTTCTTCAAATATATTTATTAAGAATAATTATTTAAATCTGTAACAATTCTCAGAGAAATATTTTATAAATCTTCATAGAAAAATTGAAAGCAATAATTTTACTACCAAGAAATATGAGAGTCTTGCCAAAAAAATTCAAAATATATTTAGAATAATAAACATATATAATTATCTCTGTATTTTTCATTTTAGTATCTATGAAGTTTAAATAGTTTTATTGCAATTTGTATTTATCGTTTAAAAACCAGGACCATAAAGTTGCCACAAAGCTATACAATTCAGCTCAGGTCATTGTATATTAGAAAAATTCCATTTCTTCGCAAATCTATATATGTAATTTCTTACACATGTATAAAAGATGAGGTCCCAAATTACAATCAGCTTTAGAAATCTAAAATTATGTAACTGGAACTGCTTAAAATTATTGCAAAATTGGTAGAAAAATATTTTAAAAAACTAGATATAACTTTTTTTTACCTAAGTTATCGCAAAAAATATATTTCGTATTGTATTTAAAATATAACTAAATATTAGTATATTATAAATTTATTATTGTTAATATTTAAATCAAAAGTTAACTGATAATAATACAGAACTATACCAAGAAGCCGTTTTATTTTAATTATTATAATTAAATTTTTTCAGTATTTTAATATGGGTGACCACTATTTATTTTACAATAAATTAGAATAGAATGATTGAATACAAGGCAATATTGAAATAAATAAAAACGTTAAATTCTTTGACTAATATTACTGCATGTGGTACATTAAAAAAAAACACAACGAAAATGTGATCACCAAACTTTAGTAATAATTATAATTTAAATAATACGTTTTAAATCGTATGTTAAAACTAACAAAAAGAATATTATAATGTAGTTAATATCGTAAATGAATTACGACAAATTGAAGAAATTATAGATAATCCTGGAGCCTAAAGCAAATAATTGAAAACTTGGAAATTCCAGATAAAAACTGGAAAGGTGGTCACTCTATTTTAATATACCATTTTATTAATGGAATATAAGAAATATATGTTTAAAATAAAATAAAGTTTGTGACTCTCTATTACTATTATATAAAAAACATGTCAAAAAAGTTCACACCTTATAAAAGTTTCTCCAATTTATAATGTTACTTAACTTGTTTATAATTATAATATTTGAAGATGATATTAAAAAAAAAAACGATTTGCGTTTTTATTTTCCACTCATAAAATTTCTAAACAATTTGCGAAATAATAAACAGAAGTACATAAATATTCCAGAACTTTTCTATGAGGGCGTTCACATTTAAAACCTTTTAGCAGTAATTAAACAAATAACAGAAAATACGAACCTGTATCTACTATGGCTTCTTCCTCATCACTTTCTTTTTTTAGGTCCGTCTCCTGAAAAAACAAAAACAAAACAAAAACATTATTTTAAATACGTCTAAATATACTTATTTTCAATTCGACTTTCTGTTGCTATATGTAAATCAATTGCTAATAAATATTATCTAATAATGTTTAGTGTACTAGTAAATAAAAACTAATGTAATAGAAAATGAAAATTTCACAGAACATAAAAAAACAGAAAATAATAATACCGGAACACATAATGTTCCTCTGTATTTCATATGAATATTAAAATAATATGAGTCATATTAAACGTATATTAATTTGTAGAATAACAACGAAAAATGAGTAATAATCAGATAAACTACACTATTTATATTTTTCGCATCGCAGAGAAATAAAATAAAATTAGAATTAACATTCTTTATTTATTGTCTGTATAAGTAATATCAATAATTGGCCGATATTAGAAAATAATAGCAATAAAATATTTTATATAACAAATAAATTTTTAGAGATTTTTAACGATTAATTACAAATCAAATAATATAACACAAAAATCCTAATTAAGTTCTACGAAAATAATTTTTTTTTGTTGAATTATAAATTAATTGAAAAAATGTAACAATACAGTTTTTAACAAATAGGTAACATTTAATACTGTAATACAAAAGTTTAATGTATTTAACAGAAACCTACATAATTAATTCATAATTAATATGCATAATATGTTTTTCTATTGTATTTTAAACATGTTGACTGCCACGGTATTTTTTAATTTTATTTAATGGCATTACTATTTACAAAAATCATTTTTGAACCAACGTATGAAAAACAAAAGCCCATATTCTCATCTCACTTTTAAGAGTGATTTTTGTCAAAATTACTTTTGATATTAACTTAAAATTACTTATTAAGTAATTTTATTTATTTTGCATTTTATAATATTAGATACGTATATAAAAATATATCAAAAATAGAAAGCATTTTTTCATATACATACAAAAGAGGCGGGAATAAGGACCAAAGTATTTGATTGGTTTATGTTAATTGTGACCCTTTTAATAGATAGTAAATTTTAATTGTATAAATCATTTATTGCATTTTTGACTCCTTGAGAATATTTATTTAAAAAATATATAAAAATAATTAAAAGTGAAAAACATTGGGTCGTGTAGCATGTACCAGCTTACGATTAGTCGTACGAGTAACTTGGTACATGCTAGAACGCATAGTGACTTATAAAATATTTTAAACAAGAAAATATGTACATGAATTTATGTATATTCCTATATATTTTTTGCTTTCAGTGGACTCATTGCACTCAGTAAAATTTACTATTTTAAGGCGAAATATTAAAAGATTGTATAAAAACAATGCCATAACATAATGCCTTCATTATTAAAATCTTAAATGGCACTTCTTGTTTTGTGATACATCATTTAAAAGATAATTTCGATAGAAATGCAGAAATTGTACTTTAATTATATACAGTGGCGTAGCTAGGGTGGGTGTCACCCGGGGCGCAGGTAATGGTGTCACCCCTATATTTAGATGTAAAAAAATTTAGAAATTTTAAAATATGTAATTTGTAAAACACATGAATATTAAAAAGTAATACATTTTCTATAGTAGAAATATCATTTTAAAGCTAAAATTACATATTATTGCTATCAGATAGTAAATATAAACTAATCAAAAAGAAATATTTTCTGATTTTGAGAGTAAAATTCAAATGATTAAATGTGTTTAAATCACAAATTCACTAATGAAATGTATCATCCCAAGAATGATGTCACCCGGGGCGGATCGCCCCCTTGCACCCCCCCCGCCCTCAAGGCTACGCCACTGATTATATACAATATAATATATTTTTATTTAAGTTATAGAAACGGAACTTTTTTGAAATCATGTATTAAAAAAAAACTTTATATGATTTTTTAAAATGTTTCAGTTGTTTTAAATAAAAAGTTAGATGATTTCGAACCTTCTGAACATATTAAATGAAACATCAAACGCAAGAGTGGACGATTACTTTCCAAATATTAATTTAACAAGATTAGAAGTATATGGGTAAACCCATATATAGACTACTTTGACATTTCTCGGAAAGTTGGCAACACTGTATTTTAATAATATTATAATTTATGTGGGCACTAGGAGATACTTTTCTGAAAATTTGATCAAAATCGAATAAATAATGTAGCCACAATGAATTTTTTTAAAATTTTGTGATTTTTTTTCTCGATAAGTTAGCAACACTGTATTTTGTTAAAATTACATAATTTATTTAGGCACTAGGAAAAACTTTTATAAAAATTTGATTAAAATCGGTTAAACGAAATGGTCAAAATAAATTTTTAAAAATTTTACTAATTTTTTCTCGGAAAGTTGGCAACACTGTATTTTGTTAAAATTACATAAATTATATGAACACAAGGAGAATGTTTTGTGAAAATTTGAGTAAAATCGGTTGAATAACATGGCCATAATAAAATTTTTTAAACTTTAGTAATTTTTTTCTCGGAAAGTTGGCAACACTGAATATTAATAAAATTATGTAATTAATGGGAGCATTAGGGAAATCTTTTCTGAAAATTTGATCAAAATCGGATAAATAATGTAGCCAATATGAATTTTTAAAAACTTTAGTAATTTTTTTCTCGGAAAGTTGGCATCACTGGAAAAAACCAAAACCACATGACCATCTTGGGCACTAGACAAATTTATCCTGAAAATTTCATTAAAATCGGTTGAACCGTCTAGGAGGAGTTGCGATCACAAAATTTTGTCTGACGACCGAGCGAGCGAGCGAGCGAGCTGACGACGCACACACATACACCCTCATAAACTAAGTTCAGATTCGTCATCTACAGGCTATATGAAGGATTTCTATACAATTTTTTTTTTTTTTTGAAAATGTTACAGACACCGTACCAAACGCTTTACTACTTTTCCTTGCAGTCAAAGTAGTAATTAAATATATTTGCAATTTCGATTATTTATCTAAATTTTATTTGAAAAAAAAAATAATTTTAACTAAAATAGTAAAAATCTTTTAGAACTCATTATATAAAATAAAATGGTTTTAGGTTTAAGTTTTGTATTAATATTTATTGATAATCGACGTTTCGACGAACTCAACGTCCGTCCGACTTCATTAGGAAAACTGATATAAATGACATTTACAGTAACTAATAGTACATAGGAACAAGTTACTAGGTAACTAGTAAGTGAAGATAACATCAATCACTGTGCAGGCACTGATTTAAATAAATAAAATTTGGCTTTATAAAAAATTTATGATCTAGTTACTTATTTCTTACCTAGTAACTTGTTTCTATGTTCTGTTTATTTACTGTAAATGTCATTTGTATCAGTTTTTCTGATGAAGACGGACGTTGAGTTCGTCGAAACGTCGATTATCAGTAAATATTCATTTTAACTAATTTATATAAAGATAAAACGAAGCTGAAAACATAGAAAAACTCTTAGTCCATTTCAAATGCGAGTTGGTATTTCCGCAAATACCAGCGAATAACTAATGGTATAGAAAATATTATTTCGAAACAATTTTTCCAAAGGTTCGATAAATTTATCCTTGAAATAATTTTAAATTAGCCAATAAAATATTGTCATTTTTTTTTGAGAAGGCATTTTTACTTATCTTAAGAATAAATAAAATTTAAAATACTGACCCTTAATTAAACAGACAAAACAATAAAAATTTAATCATCTAATGCCCGGTAGTATAACCGCTAGTTGAATTTAATCTAGTGGTATGAAAAATAGTTATTATTGTTAACATTAAATAACCTTTAGTTGTAAATCGATAAAATAATATTTGTTTTTAAAGTTATTTAGTAAATCAGGCAGACCTAATTCGGAATAAATTAAATTTATTTTTTTCTGTGTATGATTAAGGACATAATATAAATTTGATACAGAACAAATAATAATAAATTTATTATTTGACTAACCTTCCATTTTCAACGGTCTTTAACAGTTTCCTTGTTATCTTAACTGCACTGTACCAACAGTATGTTTATTTATCTATTCTTATCACATTCTTAAATTAGTACAATTTTTTTGTACATATAAAATTCTCTCCAATTTACACGACATAAAAGTCTTTTTAATATCAAACAGCCAACAATTCTTTTTTTTTCTCATTTTGCAAATATCAATATTTGCTTTTATATCACTCGCATACGTATACACATACACATACATAGGACACATTACACAAACACACACACACACACATGGACACAAACAGATATTAGTAAATAACAGTTTAAATTTATAAATCGTCATTTTAATGAGCACAAAGTGATCTAATGAAGCGACTAACAGCACACCATAATTATTTGTCATTGTATTGCGTCAACGGTTAACGTTCTGTCTACGCTAACGTTAAGTATTATGCCACTGAAATGCTTCTACGGATAATGCCAGACATTGAACGAACTTAAATATTTGTTTTATGGTACTATTTTGCATTCTAATAATGCTTATGATATATGCAAAAATATTTCATCAGATTCGCAATAAAAATACTGTAGCAAATTATATTAATCTGTTCTTTACATAACAGATGTTATATAAGCAATATTATTATCCTTATTATAGAAAAACAGATCTGGATTTCAAATATTTGAAGTCAAAAAGTTTTAAAATTAAAAAATATTTAAACTGAAACAGTTTTTTTACCACTTTGACTGCAAGGAAAAGTGGTATAGCGTCTGGTACGGTGTCTGTAACATTTTCAAAAAAATTTTTTTTTGTAGAAATCCTTCATATAGCCTCTAGATGACGAATCCGAACTTAGTTTATGTGGATGTATGGATGTGCGTCGTCAGCTCGATCGGTCGTCAGATAAAATTTTGTGATCGCAATTCCTCCTAGACGGTTCAACCTATTTTAATGAAATTTTCAGGATAAATTTGCCTAGTACCCAAGATGGTCATGTGGTTTTATTTTTTGCCAGTGATGCCAACTTTCCGAGAAAAAAATTACTAAAATTTTTAAAAATTCATTGTGGCTACATTATTTATCCGATTTTGATCAAATTTTCAGAAAAGATTTTCCTAATGCTCCCATTAATTATATAATTTTACTAATATCCAGTGTTGCCAACTTTCCGAGAAAAAAATTACTAAAGTTTTTGAAAATTTATTATGGCCATGTTAACCGATTTTAACCATTTAACCGATTTTACTCAAATTTTCACAAAAGATTCTCCTAGTATTCATATAATTTACGTAATTTTAACAAAATACAGTGTTGCCAACTTATCGAGAAAAAAATCACAAATTTTTTTAAAAATTCATTGTGGCTACATTATTTATTCGATTTTGATCAAATTTTCAGAAAAGTTTCTCCTAGTGCCCACATAAATTATAATTTCATTAAAACATAGCCTCAGTGATTATCAATAAATTACTCTGCCATTTAAAAGTTTATTTGGATTCTTTTTTTTTTTTAATATACTTATTTCAAATTGTTGAGAATGTCACCAATTTTTAAATACCAAAAAGTGTTTCGAAATTAAAAAAAAATGTTTAAAATCCACTGCCTTAGAGAGTCATATAGCATTTTATAAAAGAAAAATGATTGCATTTTTCAAAAACCAGTAGGAGTCAGATATTTTACCATACAGATCTCTCAATAAATAACACTTTTTTTTATTTATAAAACTAATATTTGATTGATTGGCCTCACGCCCAACTTTCTAAAAAAAAAAGTTGCATGCTCAGCTATGCTGTATCCGTATAAACACATATATAAGTAAGTACATACGAGTAGTGTAAAAATTATCACCCAATTTCAGAGACCTCAGGCTTACGTCAATTTTCACATCGCAGTTAAATTGTTATTTATACACACACACACACACACACACACACACACACACATAAAAATTTCTTGACGTAGAATATAAGCGATGTATACATGTATCATAATTTTCATCTTTATACAAAGATATATTTTAAGGTCAAACAAATGTAAAAAAGATCAAGTCATACACTCAAAATGAAGTTTTTAAAAACAAACAAGTCAACATGTATGTATGTAACATTATTTTTCTGGATTTTTGGCATAGCGGTTGTGTAAATAAATCTTTTATTATATTTTTTTCTTTGGTTGCTTATTATAGAATCAAAGATTTGAAAACAAATATCACGGGGACAATAAACTTTTACGTATTCTAAATTTTTATATTATTTATATTAAGAGGGTGTGGTAGAAATTCCTTTTCCAATGAAGCAAGTATTTTTATTTTAATCTAAAGTTGAGACATTTCTCAAAAATTTCACAAGTTAAAATGAAAATTAAAAATTACAGGCTTGGAAATTTTGTTTTTAAAAATTCCAGTTGCCCTTTTAAGTACATGGCGTGATGGCGTGTTTGTATGTATGTTTGTTCTCCTAGATCTAGACCAGAGGTTCCCAAATTTTTTGTCTCGTAGACCACGTGCCAATTTTTTCTGTTTTGGGTAGCCCCACTGCCTTCCTAATATTGAAACGTTATAAATTTATCAATTTCAAATGTGTTTTTATCATACATACGATTTGCACCAAATCGTCAGAATACTTTTTCTTAGTGCCCTAAACAGGCATGTGGTTTTATTTTTTTTTTAAATAATTGTTCGTATTTTTTTCAAAACGGAAAACTACATATTTTTTTGAAATCCAGTAATATATAAATTTAATTTCCGATACATTTTTGCTTTATTATTTTGAAGAACTTTCTTTGTTCAATATTTTAGTTATATTTCCTGATAATATAGTTTAGTATATTGTATATTTGTATGAGGTATTACAATTGAGGTGATAATAATTTGTATGCATTTTCGATGCTTTATTAGAAATGAAATCAGAAAATTTATTTCAGATTTATTATACTCTAAAATTTATAATTATTATTGATTTATTGGTTGTTTTTACACATTAGAAGCAACATAATAACAAGAATGTACATATATTAAAATAACAAAAATATTTTCATAAATTAAAAAAATTATTGTTAAGATGTTATTGTTTAACATTTATAAATATTAATAAATAAATAAAATTAATGTATTTATTTTAATCCAATATATTTTTATTGATTTGTACAAAAAGTTAATAATTATTTTATAAGATTATCAACAAATATCTATCTAGTAAATATTGACAAACTATTTTTATAACTATTATTATTATTATTTAATAATAGATAAAAGAAAAAATAATTAAATCATCAATATTTACAATAGTCATAAAACACTTTACATTGTTCATTAACAAAAAATATTTTTTACAATTTTTAGTTCAATGATAAAATTGTTTATATATATATATATATTTTAATTATGCAGGTATTACGTGACATGACATAAATTAAATTACATAAATATACGTACATGTTAATGCAGATCATATGATGTTTTTTCAAAATAAAAATAAAATTATCATTGTTTGTAACAAATTAATGTCAGTAAAATACAGAGTTATTTATCAATTATAATTTTTAGGCCACATATAAACAAAAATAGAGTGTACATGAAGCTCTGCACGTCTTCTTGTTTGAAAATATAAATATTATTGTGTATTTCACAATGTTTTTCTTTGACTACAAATATTTGGAGATCAGACGAAACAAAAATCAAAGAAGAATTGTTTGGTTATTTTTAGAATTTTACATAAATTTTATCTCAATTTCTTTTTTTGTCATTTTTCTGTTTATTGATTTTTTACTATTCTAAATATAGAATATATATAAAGCTCTTTCAATAAATTGGTAATTTTTAATGACAATGAAATCTCTAGAGAGAAAATAAAATTTTAACAATTTGATGCATTGGTATAATTATATTTTAAAAAATAATGATAAGAGTTTCATATTAAAATAGAATATTGCTTAACCAAACAAATAAAAATGCAAACATTTATATATATATATATATATATATATATATATATATATATATATATATATATATATATATATATATATATAGAAATAAAACGGCTTTAGGATTAAGTTCTGTATACATTTCAATTAAAAATCGACGATTCGATATACTCTGTTTATATCATCATTGGGAAAAAGTATTATATTGTATATTTTTTCCTGATGAAGATATACGTATTTCTATATATGATGATTCTGAAAGATATTTTACTGTTATTTATATATAATTTTACAATAATTCGTTTACAGTAAACAATAATAATCCGATTCTTTTTTTTTAAATATGTCTAAATAGCCAATTGCGTATACACCGTATGTATAAATAGCCTCATCCAAAAATAATAGTTCGTTAAAATTAAAATTTTTAGATTCCGTAAAAAATCTCTCTATTATTGCAACGGGATCCAGGAATTTTCATTTTAACGAATCGTTATTTTTAACGAAAATGTTTCTGAATACGGGGTAATATTATAATAATTATATTCTTTATTTCCAAAATAATGCTTAGAATAAAATTAAATTAAAAAGAATTAGTTTTTTTAAACATATGTATGAAATAAATTTCAAGTTTCAAATAAAAACTATGTGTATATTGAGTAAAATAAAATTACAATAGAAACGTAATCAAATTTAAACACAAATTTTGTGATTTAATAATAAAAATATGTTTTTAACTATGTTAATATATTGCAGTAAATAATACAATTAATTTATTGCAATATATATTTACGAAATTGTAAATTTCTGATTTTAAAACTAGAAGATCTTTATTGATAAACTTTGCATTTCATTTACACAAGTTCTAAAATACAAATAAACAACTACAGTAATTTATAAAATGTTCTTCGCGTCCGTAAGTAATATTTATGTTAAAATTAAAATTTATTTAAGTCGAGCAACGTGCGACTGTTATATTTCATTAATTACAGAATTTACATGAATTATATAAATTTAAAACTAATTTCTTTGATCGTATTTTCCGCAAACATCAATTAAATATGTTATAAATATAATCATAAAACAATAAAGATAAACAATTTTTTATGGAAAAATATTTAAACATTTTACTAATATATTTACGATTCATAGAAAACAGCTAAAGGTTAGCCAGTTAGTATACAGAAACGTAAAAGTTTATAATCGTAACTTAGTTTTGCGTTTTTAGTAATTTACTATGAATAATAGTGAAATGGCTATAGCGGTATATTTCGGCTTCAAGGACACCTTCACCAAATATTAAAATTCTTATTTTTTTTTTGTTTTTCTAGATCACGTAACATGATTCTTTGAATTATATAACAACTCAACTGATTCTCATTATCGTTTATAATTAGTAAAGTAATTAAGAACGCTTATTAATAATGTATTATTTTCAAAATTTCCATGATTTTCTTGTTAATTATGAAAAAAATAGTTTATTTATAATTATAGTCTTTCAGGATAAAATAAAATACAAAATGTGCATGTTTAAAATATTTATAAATTTATTAAAATATTTACGATCGATTTCATAATAAACACTTTAATTAAAGTTGACTATAAGCAGACAAAAACGTTTTGTTTTATTGAAAACAACAAATAATTTTACAATTAGAAGTGTCAAAAAAAGAATCGTTTTATTGACGACAATAATTATTATTATAGTAAAATTTAAAATCGATGCTATTTGGTCAGTTTAAAGTTGAATTTAGTTAAATTATTTACCTATTATGAAACTGGCAGTTAGTTTGTTAAAAACATTTAAAGGTGAACTTCTTTCAGAATAATTATGTTTAATCCAGGACAATCTCATATAACCAAAAACGACTTTACTCTTTAATCCAGGACGATTCAATCACGGAAAGTGGAGGAGAGATTGACAGTTTGAATGCTTGGTAGCAAGGAATCTTAAAGTAACTGCACACATATTCTGGTTAAATATGGTGTCAACATGGTGATCAACGTGTAAAGCAATAGCGGTTATTTGCTGTCAGTTGTCAGTAGTGGTAGATGATATGAATGAAATATTTATTTCAAATAGTTATTCATAAATTATTAACAAATTATTACTGTTTAAACTACAATAGATAGTGTCAAATATGCTTTTTTACTATGTATTGTGTATATAAAATAAGCTAATATTACAGTAAGCCAGGTTTTTTAAGATTGTAATCAGAAACGCAATATTTATGTACAAGTAAAATTAAAATAATATCGAAAAAAATGATAATAATTGCATAAAATTATACTGAATAAAAAATACGTTTTAAGCAAAAATATTTGTTTGCTAGGAAAATCTGAAAAGTTTTTTTAGACGATATTACAAATATTCTTCGGAATTCGAACCTGGATCAAAACAAGTGGAATATGCAAGTTAGCGTTCAATAGTTATTCCGTATTTGATTTTTACTACAAAGTCTGCAAAAACGGTTATTTTTATTGCATTCGTATAATTATAATTATTATAAAACATTTTAATAACTAATAAATTAGCGAGATTTTTGCTAAGATTATGAAACATGTTTTGTTTTTAGCATTTATCTACCTGTCGGGTTATATTATGTAGAGTATAGGAATGCAATAATTAATATCTGGTGTGTTATGTTAGTAAAGGTAATAAACAATGTTTATGTTTATGTTTTTCCAACACGTGTATTTTACAATCATTTACTTTATTCGTAAACATATATAACATTGGTATTTAATTCGATGTTTATTGCATTTCATTATAATTAACCATTACTCTCACTACGCAAAATTAATATTCTAAAATCAGATATAATATGCTAACTCGTGGATTTTTTAATGTATGTGTTATTGACAATTTTAATAAATAAACGATAAACAGATAGTTTTCTTATGCTTGATTATAATTTCTTTCTTGATTTATTTTATATTAATAGTTTGAACAAATAGTAATTATAAAACCAAGGTTGAGAAATGCTTTTTTTGTAGCAAAGCTGCATCGAAGGAAATAAAAGTCTGAGACTCTAATATTATTGGTGGTTTATACACCATTTTTTCACTATTATATTCTCTTTGCTACATGCTATATGTATTTCTATCGTTTAATAATTTTTATCGATTATAAAATAAAAAGTTTGATAAAAATGCTTGCTAAGTTTTGAGACTGTCATTTTTGAAAATAGATGAATAATAAAATAAAACTTTATAAAAAATGATACAAATAACATTTACAATATCAGATATTCGTATCATTTTTCCTGATGAAGACGGACATTAAGTTCGTCGAAACGTCGATTATAAATAAATATTAATACAGAACTTTAACCTAAAGCAGTTTTATTATAATATAATGAGTTCTGAAAGATTTTTTTACTATGTTAAATGAATAATTTTTATTGACGTTTTTATATGAGAAAATTAATACTTTCTGATATTTTTTGATTGTAATTTTATAAATTATTAGTAAATTTACAAAGAATTTATAAAATTACAACAAAAAATATAGTAAAATTACTGAGATTATCAATGTAAATTTATACCGATTTATCACAGTGTATCATACATTATAAAGTTAGTTTCAATGATACTTCTACTATATTAGTATAAAACAAGATTAGAAGTATATGGGTAAACCCATATAGAGACTACTTTGACATTTCTCGGAAAGTTGGCAACACTGTATTTTAATAATATTATAATTTATGTGGGCACTAGGAAAAACTGTTCTGAAAATTTGATCAAAATCGAATAAATGATGTAGCTACTACAATTTTAGTAATTTTTTTCTCGAAAAGTTGGCAACACTGTATTTTGTTAAAATTACATAAATTATATGAATACTAGGAGAATCTTTTGTGAAAATTTGAGTAAAATCGGTTAAATAACATAGCCATAATAAATTTTTTAAAACTTTAGTAATTTTTTTCTCGGAAAGTTGGCAACACTGGATATTAATAAAATTATATAATTAATGAGAGCACTAGGGAAATGTTTTCTGAAAATTTTAACAAAATCGGATAAATAACGTAGCCAATATGAATTTTTGAAAACTTTAGTAATTTTTTTCTCGGAAAGTTGGCATAACTGGAAAAAAATAAAACCACATGACCATCTTGGGTACTAGACAAATTTATCCTGAAAATTTCATTAAAATCGGTTGAACCGTGTAGGAGGAGTTGCGGCCACAAAATTTTGACTTACGACCGAGCGAGCGAGCGAGCTGACGACGCACACACATACACCCACATAAACTAAGTTCAGATTCGTCATCTAGAGGCTATAGGAAGGATTTCTATACAATTTTTTTTTTTTTTTGAAAATGTTACAGACACCGTACCAAACGCTATACTACTTTTCCTTGCAGTCAAAGTAGTAAAAAAAATGGATCAATTTGTGCACCAACCTGTATATAATATAATAATAAATTTTATTTACATTTATTTAATTGCCCATATCAAAATAAAATCAATGCAAATTTGATTCAACTTTAAATCGATTACATTTACTTAATATAACTTTCTGTGGCGTAGATGCGGGCAGATAAAAATAATAAAACTCATAACAGCGCCATCCAAGATCAATAAAATTATTTATAATTCATTTTACGCACGCTTTATATATAAATAAATAAAACGGAAAAATATTTTCTTCAGGAAGCACGTTCTTCAAAATGATGTAACTTCGCAAAACTTTTGGACTGGTTTGTAATGTCGGCTTTACACGGCAGTAATTTAATAATATAATTTATTAGTAAATTGTAAGATTACCAACTTTGTAGTAAAGATCTTTTAGACACAAAACTAATTATATATAAATGACTATAAATTCATTTATAAGTTGGTAACACTGACTTTTTGGCCAATTAAATTGTTATAAAACTAGTAATAAACCTAGTTTGTGTGTCTGACGATAAAATGGAAATAGAATGAAGTAGAATCTAAGCAAAAATTGAAAAACACAAGTGTTAGAGCTCGGATAATGTTATCATTTTCGTATCCACTTTTGCGAAAAACCGGGTCTGACTTATACGACTACATAGAAAAAACATCATTCATAGTGATCATGATTCCGGATTATGTTATCAATTTTTTCTTAAGATTGTTTTCGTCCATGATCAATAACTTTGTTTGCAAGCATTTTCGTTTGTATTTTCTACAGATGCGACCAAAGCCAAATAATTATTGGGAATTCGGTCTATTCGACCATTCAGTATTCGGCTGAATATTTGTTTGATATTTTGATAAATATTTATTATTCGGCTGAATTACTACTATTCGTTACATCACTAGTATTTTCCAAATCTAATAGGTACCGAATCTGTCTCTTATAAAGAGCTTGAAGGCTGGTTGACAACAGTTTTCTTTTTTTTTTGTAACTATATACATACACTGTAAAAAAATTAACGAAATTACAGAAAAATAATAATAAAATTTTACTATAAAAAAAAATCTATAATATCATTTTACTATAAATAACATCGAACAAAATTGTTCATGAATGTCACTTAGTGAAATTAATATAATAATATTCTAAAGTTGAGACATTTTCTCAAAATTTTATTTTACTATAAATATTGTTTATTTCTACCTTAAAATTCTGTAATTTTTACATAATTCATAATAATCACATAAAGTAAGTGAAAATGACCTAATAAGTATGTAAAATTACTCACTGTCTGCAAATTGCATCATATACTTAATGTAGAACTACATATTGTTGGTATAACTTCTTAAATTAAGTAAAAATTACAGCTTATCTGTAATAATTGTAAAATATATACTTTATGTAAATTTCTAAATGTATGTAATTATATTACAGAACTAAATAAATTTTACCTATTTATGGAAAATTCCTGACAGCAAATTTACTGAAGTTCTGTAAATTTACTAAGAGACTTTACTAAAGAAAACTGTAATATTACATACATGTGTACTTTTCCATTCCGTTGCTAATATCATATTACATAATGTTTGTAATAGTTCTCCTGACATTATGTATTTTTATGTATTTAGAAATACTAAGCATCATAAGGTCTCATGGTTTGTAAGTAATATTATATAATTATTTTTTAGAGTGTATGTATATATGTATTTCATACTTAATTGAAACAATATTATATATATTTTTAGATATTTTTTAGTTTATTGCATAATTTATTTACTGTATATTTTTACATATTTCTAATCAATATGTATTTATGCTTTTTTTTATATTATTATCAATCGGTTATTATTATCAAAAATTCCAAATTCCCATGTAATCATATTAAGCGACGTATAATGTATTATATATAATTCAAATAAATAAAATTAGTTATACGACATGCTGAATCCACGCACATTTTAAAAGTTTCTAATATTAGATATAAAATTATTGCCGTGTAAAACCGACTTAATAGATATTTTATATCCGAAGTGACACTCCTGTATTCCCCACCATATAAAATATCAACAAATTACTACATTTGTAATTTATTTGTTTGGCCTACACGACTGCACGCGTAGAACGTAGTAGTATTTGAAAATGGTATTTGGAGAAAAATAGTTTTGTGTTTTGTTGAACAAAATTTTCATCATGTGGGTGAGATGGTTTTCCTGGCATTCGCCGAGGACGTTGTCTTCTATTTTTTAATTTCCTAGTTGCACCACGTGCCTGCTTCATGCGGCCTTACATCAGAAGTGGGGACTTTGCTATTTAGTCATATGTTAGTCATTCGCCGGCCAGACGTAGATTAGACTATCTAAAATTTTATCTATTTTCAAGTTTTTTTTTTTTTTTTTAAATAAAAATAATATAAATTAAACTACGTGATTACCGCATGAATATCATGTACAATCTTCGCTTAATTATTAATTTTTTTACTAATATTTTTAGTTGATTTGACGCAAACAAAAACGGTGTGAATATTATATAATAATTAGTGTATATCTTCGCTTTATCGATTTTTAGATTATACTTATATTAAAGATAAGCAGTAAAAAATGCGTTGTATACTTTGCATTTGGTCTTTAGACTTTCGTATTATGTTAATTTAAAATTAAAATAAATGAAAATATTATCTATTAATTTATTGTTATTTAAATGATTGAATTTTTCTAAATATAAAGATGTACTTTAACAAATTAATAATTAGTTCTGACAAAATAAAAAGTATGATAAAATAAGTCTAAACAATTTGTAATAATTAATAATAGAATTGTCGAACAATATATGCACCGTAAAAAAATATATCTTAAATTTATGTCATTGTACATAGGTTTTACTAGTAAAAATAACAACACTTTGTAATTTTACTGTGATAATTTACGTAATATTACATTTTTTTTATGAAAAATTACACTAACAAAACATGTAAAATTACATAAATTTTTTACAGTGTAAATATTTGCAGAAAATATGCAAATACAGTTTATATATTTTAAAAAAATTTAGAAAATAAAGATTTAGGAGTCCGTTTAGTTTTTACACATATTTCGAATTGTATTGTATTTGTAAGTATGTATGTATTTATAAGTATAAAGTTCTCTCTACTTCTCTAATCAGTAATACTTTTCCGAAAATAAATATTTTTTGCAAGATTTTATTCATTTAATCCTATAAATATGAATTTAATTTTATTTCATAAACATATATTTCCTTTTTTCTAATCTTTTAATTCCATTATTTCCTCAGCTTAAAACATATTTTCAAATTATTTACAATTTATGCATCATACATTTATATATCGTTTAAATATCATATTTGTATTAAAAAAGTCTTTAATATTCGCTAAAATCTATAATGGGCACTATAATTTTTATCTGACACCATTGAGATCTCGAAAACAATAAGATACGCAATTTTAATACAAATAGAAATAGTGTACTTATGATTCTTTGTACAAATATATGTATATATCTGAAACGGACATGTAAACGTGTACAAAACCGAAATTGTATCTCTTATAATTTCCGAGATTCCAATTATGAAAGATAAACTTGAAATATAGTAAAATTTCGATGTGCCTCTATCGTGTTTCCGCAGCAAATATATAATTTTTTTGATATTAAATTTCCGCATTCATTATATTTGCATTTTACATTATCTTCAAAAACGATTTACTACATTTACAAAAACACAACATATATATTTTTATGAAAACTTCCTTTGTTTTTCTATAAAATAATAAAAATATTTATAATCACAATTTATTCTTAAAAATACCCTTACATTTATAAAAAAAAAAAACATTGTTTACGAAAAACAAGTTTCTATATTTGTAAAGCAAAACAAAACAAATCCATTTAATAAATTACTAAAGGAAAAAATTGTTTTGTTCAAATTTATAAAAATTAAACTATAATAAAAAGTTTCAAAACTAATTAATTATAATACGTATTAAATATCAAAAATAATAAACAATCCTTGTAGACAATTTTTCAATATTTACAAAAATTTGCATTGGACATTTTTCTTTAATGCAATAATTCTATCGAAAAATATAAAATTGATTGTTCGGTATAATTATGCTTGATGTTAATTTTTGCATAAACAATAACCAAACGAGTGAGACATGCGGCGTCTCTAGTTATGATAGATATACAGTTTTTAAATTACTGTTTGTAAAATAAAACTGTTTGAATATAGTGGACTGTATTTATAATTGTTAATAATTGATGTTATAACCGAATATAAAGCGATTATGCAAATATAATTATGATAAAGGTATGACTCTCTAAAGTAGATGTTTCTTGTATGGATGTTGATACACGACTCCTTGTCTCTGAAAAGACTGAAAAAACTCTGCGTTAAAAATCTGTCTTTTTCTTAGCAAAAATATCTCTGTTTCTCTTATGTAAAACTATTAAAAACAAAAGTCTCATATTATAAACATAAGCTAAGCCTAAATCTAGAAAACACTTATGATACTCAACACTAGTCTTAATCTTTTAAAATAAAATGTCAAAAATCCTTAAATTTATTACTTCTAAGGGTCTGTTATGCGACCTATTGCACATGGCGTTGTGGTTAGCGGCCAACCACTTGAATATAGCCTAAACATACCGCCCACTTTGAAAGACTCCGATCTTTCAACACAACACATTGCACATGAAGCACCTTCGCTCTTGCTGCGGAAAAAACACTAATCTTTGCAATTGCCCTTTTACGAACACCATTTTTCGATTTAATTGTCACAACACGCACTACACCGTTTTCACCTAGATGCACTGTAATGACGCGGCTCCATCGCCACTGAAGTGGAGGTATGTTGCCTTCTCTGATGAGCACCATCGTACCTAGAAGAAAGGATTGAGTAGCTGCACGGTTGCGCTGCTGTAGTTGCCTCAGATACTCCTTGCCCCATCGTTTCCAAAAATGCTGTTGAATTAGCTGAATATGCTGCAATCTAGTTGAATTTGTTATACTTGCCGTAGTATAATTTGGCTCGGGCGTGCAAGCTAATGACTCTCCAATAAAAAAGTATGGGGGAGTAATACAGGAAAGGTCATTAGGATAATCTGACTGGGTAAAAAATAAGTTTTGTGTGACACGTTTGAGATGACTCATTATTGATCTAAGCTCCACCTCCCACAATCCACCAAAATATGGTGCACACGATTGAATAAAATGCCTTCTGATTCCGTTGTTGATTATTGAATTGTCTACCGTTGTCCAGTGTTCTCTATAAGATATGATTTGAATTGATTTCTTGAATTTTTTATTTGTTTTAACAAAACTCTTCGCATTGTCTAAATATCCATCCGTCGATTTGCCGAATCTTAATACAAATATCTTGAGTGCGACCAAAAATGCTTCTGACGTCAAATTGTCTACTGTTGCAAAATGAATAGCTTCTGTTGACAAATATACAAAAGCTACCATATAATAATTAAGGGTGCGTAACCTTCGACGACGACCCTTATGAGCTCGAATGGGTCTACAATAATCTATTCCCGTTCTTAAGAATGCCCTTGCTGGCGTCATTCGCTTAGCAGGTAGATTACCCATTATTGGTGCTGTAAACATCGGGGGTGTTTTCCCAGATATGACACAGTTACGAGTGACCTTGTACACTATACTTTGTGCCGACAATGGCCAGAACCTTTTACTTAAGAAGGCAGGAACTGCTTGCGGCTCAGCATGCATTTCTAAGTTATGCTCATGCTGGCGTAATAAATCTGTCATATGATGCGACATTGAAAATAAAATCGATTGATTTCGATTTACACACATATTTGAATCTTTTATTTTGCCGCCCACTCTGACAAAACCGTCTTCATTACTAAAAAGATTGAATGATACCAATCGAATTGTTGACTTCACTGTTTTTTCTTTTCTTATGGCTTTAGGTTTTTTATTGTGAGACTGATTTTGAATTAATTCTAAAGTTACTTTCATTGAATTATTTAATTGCGTTGTTGACATATTTTCCGTACATTTAATTTGTTTATTCTTAGTGTTGTTATTAATTCGGAACAATAATGCGATAATGTTTCTTAATATGATGATAAATAAATAGTTTGTCTTTGCTGTACTGCGATTTGTATAATATTCTTCATGTTTTTGATAAATATAAAGATTGAAAACATTTGTTTGTAAGTTCCAAAGAATGCCCAACACTTTGGTTATAACATGCAAATCAAATAACATAGTATAATTGCTATCTGTTATAGCATAATTTATTGAATTATGGCTATATCGCCATTTGCGCAAGTTGGATCCATGTTTACGTAACATCGTTGTTAATATTTCATACAACTGCTGTGCTTTTTTAAATGTATCTGTACTTGTTAACAGATCGTTGATGTAACAATAACTTTTTCTTACTTGTGTTGTTGTGGAATATTCTTCTTGACACTTTATGCTGATTTCTTGTAAACATCGGGTTGTCATGGCACTTGTCGTGTCATACGTTTCATTTTCACCATGCGCGCTGTTTTCTTCGTATATGTCGTATGCGTCATATGTTTCGTTAGCGGCGTATGTGTTATGTGCGTCGTGTGCTTCGCTATCGTCGTATGTGTTATGTGCGTCGCCGTCGTATATGTCATTTGTGTCATATACGCACTGCACATTTATTGCGTCATGTACCTCGTGTACATCAATTGCATCTTGTACGCTGTTTTTGCTGTATACACCATGTTTACTGTATACACTATGTGCGCTGTCTGCGCTGTTTACGCTGTGTGCGTTAATTTCGTCTTGTATGTGGTGTACGTTGTATACACTGTGTTCTCTGTATACACTCTCTGCGCTGTCTGCGCTGTTTAAGCTGTGTGCGTTAATTTCGTCTTGTATGTTGTGTACGCCTTGTTGTATTTGTCGAGCATCTGGATTTATTATTGTAGCATTATTAAAATATATGTCGCATGGTTTATTTTCATCTGAAGATATAATTTCTTGAGGCAATTTTATTTGGTTTGATAAATTATTTTCACTGGATTGTATAGACTGATGTTGTACTGGTACTGAAACGTTTGATGCAATTAGACGACTTATTCTCCCCAATAATGAAAAATAGTTATCTTCAAAGTATGTTCTTTCGTCCATGTCTTGCACATAACCTGCTAATACCTCAATTTGTAGTTGAATATTATTGAATTCATCAAGTTTTTTCTCAAATGTATCTTTTCTCATTGATAATTCACGTTTATCTGGATTGTCGCTTAAGTTGTCCAGATATGTGCGAAACCCGGTTAAACTTCCTTTGAGTACAGCGCGATTATATTTTAAAGTAGCATCCATTGTCACACAATATACAAGGAATATGGAATAATAGGATAGAAAATGATGTTAGAGAGTCACTTACCTTTTTGCACTTTGGCTGCGTTGCCCTACTACTAAACGGCTGTTGCCTGATGATAACTGATTACCGAACAGGTACACGTACTGCTGATGCTGGCGTTGCTACCGTGTTGGCTGACGTTGAAATGATGATTTGTAATTGAACTGTTGTTCAATGCAAAACACAAACTTGAACTGGTTGTACAAGTTTCACAAAATGATAAATTGAACTGTTGTTCAATATAAAACACAAACTTGAGCTGGTTGCACAAGTTACACAAAATGATAATTTGAACTGTTGTTCAAATTAAAACACAAACTTGAACTGGCTGGACAAGTTTCACACTATGATAATTGAACTGTTGTTCAATATAAAACACAAACTTGAGCTTGTTGCACAAGTTTCACAAAATAATAATTTGAACTGTTGTTCAAATTAAAACACAAACTTGAACTGGCTGGACAAGTTTAACACTATGATAATTGAACTGTTGTTCAATGTAAAACACAAACTTGAGCTTGTTGCACAAATTTCACAAAATAATAATTTGAACTGTTGTTCAAATTAAAACACAAACTTGAACTGGCTGGACAAGTTTAACACAATGATAATTGAACTGTTGTTCAATGTAAAACACAAACTTGAGCTTGTTGCACAAGTTTCACAATATGCTCACTGATTACACAAATCACCTCACTGATTACACAAATCACAAATTACTTGCACTAATTACAATATATCCGGCTCGAAGGACCATAATAATGTTCGGTATAATTATGCTTGATGTTAATTTTTGCATAAACAATAACCAAACGAGTGAGACATGCGGCGTCTCTAGTTATGATAGATATACAGTTTTTAAATTACTGTTTGTAAAATAAAACTGTTTGAATATAGTGGACTGTATTTATAATTGTTAATAATTGATGTTATAACCGAATATAAAGCGATTATGCAAATATAATTATGATAAAGGTATGACTCTCTAAAGTAGATGTTTCTTGTATGGATGTTGATACACGACTCCTTGTCTCTGATAAGACTGAAAAAACTCTGCGTTAAAAATCTGTCTTTTTCTTAGCAAAAATATCTCTGTTTCTCTTATGTAAAACTATTAAAAACAAAAGTCTCATATTATAAACATAAGCTAAGCCTAAATCTAGAAAACACTTATGATACTCAACACTAGTCTTAATCTTTTAAAATAAAATGTCAAAAATCCTTAAATTTATTACTTCTAAGGGTCTGTTATGCGACCTATTGCACATGGCGTTGTGGTTAGCGGCCAACCACTTGAATATAGCCTAAACATTGATATTTACGTAATTTACAATAAAATAAAGTAAGGTGCGTTTATATTCACGTGTTATGTTTCAACCACGAAGATGAAACAAACTGATGGTCGTGTGCAAATATAATATAGCGCAAAATCACGCGTGCTAACACACAGTGGCCATGTGAACACTCAGAAATATGATGAAGCCATTCCGTGTTTTAAGAGAAAAGTTTAAAATATTCAATATTGTACTGAACATTAGTTTAGGTCGATGACGCATATCTGTATTGTATTTAATATAATAGAAAGTTGATTGATTACATGGAGATACGTAAGAGAGATTTTTATTAATTATATGCGGTATAGGTTAGGCATAAATATTGAAATTTTGATGCTGATTTTTGATAAAAGTATTAACATGAAAATGAATATATTAATTAGAATAATAAATTTTAATTATTTGTAAAATATTAATCCTTAAATATATATAGAAATTTTCAGTTTTAAAAAAGGTTTGATTTTATATTTGCAATTCGAAATTTAAATTCTTCAAATAAAAAGACTTAGAATTGAGTTCTGTATAAATTTTAATGAAAAATCGACGTTTCGATATACTCTACGTACTCATATATAATCATCAGGAAAAATTATATAAATGACATATAATAAACAAAAACAACATAGAAACAAGTTATTAAGTAACTAGATAATAGAATTTATAAATTATTAATTAAAGAAACCCAAATTGTTACTATATTTTTCTTAATAAATTTCTAATGCTTCTCTTATCAATCTACTGTTAATATATTGGGTCTTGATTTCATGATTTATAATATTTTGCCTTCTTTTTGGGGTCAAATTATTTAATGATAGAATAAAACTAATTACGATATTTTTTGACAAACTATATAATAACTATTTTAAATATATACGTATGTCGCTTATTTATGTCATTTGTTTGTTTTTCATTATTATTAAATACTAGAAGACTTTTTAATATACTACTTCAATGCAAAATTCATTTAATTATTAATAATAATAATAATAATAATAATAAGAACTTTATTTAGCAAAGCTATTCCAAATTGCTTTTACAAAATGTTATATGTATTAAGAGTGACTATTATTTGTAGCTTTTTGAATTTACAAGCTATTACATGATTTTAAATGGAAACCAATTAATTATTTTTTAAATTTTCAATCATTAACTTCCTAAAACATATTTTTTACATTCATATAAATTAAAATATATTAAAAATATGTTTTCTTGCGCAGTGTGTATTCATCTATAAATTGATAAAATTGTAAGATAAATAAATAATGAATAAAAATAAAATATATTATTACCAGAAATATATTAATGTGTCACATTAATAGTTAAAGATATTATAATTATCTATAATTACAGTTTGTTTTATGATAATAAGTGCATTACAAGAAGAAATACAATACACCTATTGCATCATTTCATTTCTATAAATTTCTGTCAAATATAATCTTTAAATCGTAAGAAAATTTATAGTAAATATTAGAAAAAGATTAAAAAAAAAAAAAAAAAAAAAAACTATATACTGTCAATAATAACATTATTATATAACAGTGTTACGTGTTATCTAATCTATTACCAATATATTATAATTAATTTTTATGTATGTATTAAAGTACTTGATTGAGAACTCGGAAAATATATAAATAACTTTAAAATTATTTTTTCCCATAACATAAACAATAAAAATAAAGACTTTAAGATTACCTAAGTTCTGTATAAATTTTATTTAAAAACCGACGTTTCGTTATATTCTATATTTTATCATCAGGAAAAAATATACAAATGATATACATAATAAATAAAAAGAACATAGAAACAAATTACTAGGTAAAAAAAAAATAAGTAACTATATTATAAAATTTATATATTATTAATGAAAGAAAACCAAATTTTATTTGAATCAGTGGCTTCACACTGATCTTTTTCTTTATAAATTTCTATTGCTTCTCTTATCATTCTACTGTTAATATTGTTGGGTCTTGCAATTATTATAGTATCTTTGAATTTTACATCATGTAAATTTTCTAACGCATGTTGTGCAATAGCAGGTTAATCTGGATGGTTTAGAAATTTAGGATTAAGTTCTGTATAAAATATATGTTTGGACATACTCTACGTATGTCGTCATCAGGAAAAATTTTACAAATGACATATATAATAAATAAACGGAACATAGAAACAAGTTACTAGGTAACAAAATAAGTAACTGGATTATAATATTTATAAATTATTAATTAAAGCCAAATTTTCTTTTAAATCAGTGCCTTTACAATGATCAATGTAATTTTTTTTTTATAAATTTCTATTGCTTCTCTTATCATTCTACTGTTACTATTGTAGGGTCTTACAATTATTTTTTACATGTAGATTTTCTAACAAATGTTGTTAAAAAAAATTGACGTTTCGACATACTCTACGTATGTCGTCATCAGGAAAAATTATACAAATGACATATATAATAAATAAATAGAATATAGAAACAAGTTGCTAGATAACAAAACAAGTAACTAGATCATAAAGTTTATAAATTTTTGTTTAAATTTTAGTTAAATCAGTGCCTTCACACTGATTAATGTTATCTTTTTCTTTATAAATTTCTATTGCTTCTTTTATCAATCTACTGTTCATATTAGTTTGGTCTTGCAATTATTATAATATCTTCGAATTTTACATCATGAAAAATTGACATAATATAATTGAACATATACAAATAGTGATTTAATTTGTGCATTGCAATCTCTATAAATTATTATTTTTTTTTGCTTTATTTACATAATTAGGTGTCTGTGTTATGTATATTTTTTTGTTATTCTGAAATGTTCGTTGGTTATACTTAAATGTTACATACATACATACACAATCACGCCATTTACCAAACAGGGTGTGGCACAAACTCTTTTCATCATTCCGTAATCAGTCTCCTCCAAACATTCCTATGCAAACAAGCAACTTTCGCTTCATCCACATTCATAATTCCTCTCATACATGCTCTTTTATTCCTACTACTTGAAAACTTTCGCTCACGCAAAACACTCTCAATCATACCACTCCAACTACTCATCGGAAGTCTACGCAAACGTATATCATCAAAATCATTCAAATAAATATTTTTAACCAAACGTTCATTAGACATTCGCTCAACATGTCCGAACCATCTTAACTGACTAACACCAACTTTTACTACAACATTTTTTTTCAATTTCACACTCACCATACACTAATCTATTTCGTATTCGATCTCTCCTAAATTTTCTCTCTTAAATGTTACATACATATATTAACATTGTATCATCCTTTCTTTATACTACTAGTCCGTTGAGTTGTAACTAAATAAATAAATAAATAAATAAATATGTAATAAACATTGGCAAAATTTTCAGCAAGTACATAAATAAAATATGCGTGACCTCAGCATTTTAGAAAAATACATCATGTTTACAGATTATTACATATAATAATAATAAATCCGATTTTAAAATCTGTAAACAAATAACAAAAAAACATCGGGTCATAAACAGATGCGATATCCAAAACTGTCCCAACTAGTTGTGCATTAAAGTAAAAATAATATGAAAAACAAAAGCCGGCCGGCTAAAAAAACAATGGCACGTGGATGCCCATACTACGCAGTAACCAAATAACCTGACACTACACCACATTATCATACGATTACATACACTTTCAAAACATACAAGTCGAGAGATAGATTATTATTTTTCAGTGGCGAGGCCCGAAAAATAAATTTATCAGACCGTACAACGGAAACACGGTGTAAAATTTTTCGCTAAAATTTGACCTTGGCCTCTTACGAAACAATATATTGACTCTTAACCTTGACAGACAAGATGCGTATTTAAAAAGTAGTAGGCCATGCGCGCGGCCAACCGCGACCACATTGCGTTTCTATAAACAAAAATGGATTGGCCGATTGTAAATATGTACATATATTCATTTCAGTTTTTATTTTTTACACGAGCGGAATTGATTTCGCATACTAGTATGTATACCCGCCGATTTACTTTTGTTTTTTAATACGCTATTTTGTTTTTCGGAATACTAATTTAGATTCGAATAAAAATTGATGATGTTTTGTTTTTATTTTCAACTCGTGAGATCTGTATAGTAGATAATTAAATTTATGTTATGTAATAAAATATATATTATATATATATACGTAATATGTGAATTCCGGATTTTTAAATTACTAAATTAGGTCAGGTGTGCTTTTTTGATTATTTTTTTTTAACAAAGTTCATTAAAATTATAATGTGGGAATTTTGTAGGTTATAATACAGACTATAATTTATAAAAATGTTATAAAAAAAACTCAATTAAAAATTATTTATAATTAAAATCTGAAGTATAAAAATTTTACTACACAGCTAAACAGATCCTCCGGAATATACATGTAATAATGTCAATTTACTACCGGGTGATCCAAAATTATTGTCAGTTATGTGACGATAAACTCTATATACCCATTATTTTTCTCTAATTATTAAAAAAATTGTCGTAAAAATATATTTCCTTGGAGCAAGTAGGACATTTTGACACTATTAAGGAGGGACACCACCCTGAGCGCTCTGAAAATAAGTAAAGTTTGGAAATTTTTTTCATAGATAAATACTAAAGCAAACGTTTTGGGTTTTTTTCTATGTTATTACAATATATTTGAACTACGTTATTGAACATGTCAAAAAAATGTTTTTAAATTGTGAGCCATGCGTGAGTTTGTTAGCCTCTATCAAAAAAACCCTAACCACTTGTCCCGTCCCCGGGAAGTTCTGAAACATAACAAAGTTAACTTAGAATATCCTAAAACTAAAATAAAAAATCTAGCATGATATTGTGGATTTTTTAAAATTTCGGCGGCTGTTTGAACAAAAAATGTTTTTTTTTTTTTTTTTAGTGTAAAAAAAATCAACTTTTGAAGCGGATAAAAAATCAAAAAAAGAGATACCAGTAGTACCATTTTAGAGAATTTAATTCTCTATAATTACATCTTAAAACGAAGTAAATCGGATTGATAGTTTCCGAGATCTCGGCGAGATAAGGTTGAAAAGCATGGTTCCGAGGAAAACGCGTTTAAAGTTTGATCTGTACGTTTTACCTGCTCTGACTCAACTCTGTTTTGTTCGCAATAACATCGCTAAAAGTTTGAATTTCGAAAAACACATTATTCTACACACTAATAGCTTTCAGAAAATTAAAAAAAAACGTTTTTATGAAAGTGTCAAGATGGTGTCCCGTTTTTTAAAAAAGATTATTATATAGATCTCGTAGTCAACAAAAATATAGATATAGTACGGAAAGTGTGGCAAGTAAGGCACACGCTTCAGATAAAAAATAATAAGGAGCGCAAAATTAAAATATGTATAATCAATCAAATAATTTTTATAAAATTTAATTCCGAATTTTCTAGTGCTTTATTATTCTAGTGCATATTAAAAAAAAGTCTTCAAATTTTATTAAAAAACTTAAAGTCAAATAAAAATAATCATATATTATTTATACACAAGTAAGATGGCTTCTAAAAAAAATAACTAAAGCAAAATTTACGAAAAATGTTACGAAATTTAACAGAAATGACCATTCTTATTCAAAAACATTGGAGACACAATTATGGGATTTGCCTTAAGTATAAAATTTAAAAAATCTGAGAAAGAATTTATCATTAAACCATCGAGTCTCATACAAAAGTGTAGTTTTAGTACTAGAAATATAAATTACTATTATTTCTAAAAAAAACATTAAAAATAATATTTCATATTAAAATCATTGCACAGAATTTGAAATTCTTTAGACATTTATTTTCTCATTCAATTATCAGATAAAAGTGAAAAAAAAAAATCAACTGAATACCGATAAATCATCAAAAAGATTCCGTTAAACAATTTCAATTTTTAATAATAATAATCTAGATTATGTCTAATCACAAAATCTTCGTATACATCCTATTTTATTATTTAAGTACATACTTTGTCGATTAGAATCACTCCAAGTCAGTATTGTTTATATTTTTAAAACGATTATATAAAATGTCAGCCAAATATCAGCCAGTTTAATAACAAGAATAAGGGAAGTAAGATAGTGAACTGATAATAAAAGTATGTAAGAGATTATCTTTGACTAGAAAAAGTAATACAATAAGCTAATTAAATTCTTATTGATAATAATAGAACAATATGTTGTTGAATTGAATTTGAATGTGCATGATAACAAGATAGTTATGTAAGTTTGTGTTTAATAATTAATTATTAAAAAAAAATGGCTTTAAACTGAATGATCTCAATAATTTTTAAAGTGCAATTTCAAGTTTAATTTAAACAAACTAAACTAGTATAGTGATTGCTTATATTAAGATATATTAAAATCAAAAATTAGTTTAGCTGCACCAAGACTGTAATAAGAGGTCTTAATATGCAAACTGTTGTAAGTGGTAAAATTTTCAACTCTTTGAATCTAAAAATAGAATAATTTTTTGTGTAACTTGTATAAGGTGATGTATAAGTTACTAAATGAGTAAAAACACACATTTTTACTGATTGTGAGAGATAAAACTTAATTTCATGAAGATCTTTATGGAATTATATATGATAAATATTAAGATTCAAATTTAATTTTATACTAAATATCCATTTCTTACTTGGTGAGTTTGTGAAGAAACAAAATTATCGGAATATCAATTATTATGAAGGCAATGAGTTAAATAAAACTATCGATTTTGAAGTTCAAAAATCCATGGAAAATGCACAAATAGTATATGCATCTACTTAAAATAACAGTTTATTGTGCCATACAGTAAAATCCTAATCTCATATTTTTATTTTAGAAAAGACATCAGCCACAATGATAAAAAATAATAAAATTAAATTTATTTAAATTCACTCATAATAATAATAATAATAATAATAACAGAAAACTTTGTTTAGCCAAAAAAGTTCTATATAAACAAAATATAAACAAAACCATACATTCAAAATACATAAAGTGTATTTCTAAATAATTTTTTCTTAATCCTAAACTTATACTGAAAAATACGAGTATGAGAATACAATTGGTATAGTCCTGGGTACCGAGATTCGGGAGATCTCATCTCAGTTTACAGATTTTTTCATTTTTTTTCATTTCATAATATTTTTAATTTAACTAAATATGTGCAGACTGTAAATATAAATAAACAAAATTAGAAGGATATGGGTAAACCCATATATAGACCACTTTGACATTTCTCGGAAAGTTGGCAACATTGTATTTTAATAATATTATAGGAGAAACTTTTCTGAAAATTTTATTAAAATCGGTTAAATAAAGTGATCATAATAAATTTTTAAAATTTTAGTAATTTTTTTCTCGGAAAGTTGGCAACACTGGATATTAATAAAATTATTTAATTAATGGAAGTTTTAGAGAAATCTTTTCTGAAAATTTAATCAAAATCGAATAAATAATGTAGCCAATATGAATTTTTAAAAACTTTAGTAATTTTTTTCTCGGAAAGTTGGCATTACTGGCAAAATCAAAACCACATGACCATCTTGGGCACTAAACAAATTTATCCTGAAAATTTCATTAAAATCGGTTGAACCGTCTAGGAGGAGTTGCGGCCACAAAATTTTGACTGACGACCGAGCGAGTGAGCGAGCGAGCTGACGACGCACACACATACACCCACATAAACTTAGTTCAGATTCGTCATCTAGAGGCTATATGAAAAATTTCTATATACAATTTTTTTTTTGAAAATGTTACAGACACCGTAAAAAAACGCTATACCAATTTTTCCTTGCAGTCAAAGTGGTAAAAAATATGCACATGCATTTTTCATAATAAAAATATACTAAGAATCTCAATATTATTCTTACCTCACTAATTTCAATATATACATTTTGTTTTATTTGCATAAAATTTACCGTAATAAAGAAAAATAAACAAAACAATGTTTTTCGATCGTAAAAATCGTTAAAGCAAACGTTTATAATAAATCTTATTCACATGACAACAGTAAAAATTAGAAAATAACGTTTGTTAATGCAATCAGGCATTTAAAACCTTGATGAATAAAAAAATTATATACAATTTCAGTTCGTAAACAATAAACAATATATGTAAAGGTAATGCATACGTACAAATCGTAATTTTGTTTTAAACATTTACAATCTTAAAGTACAAGTTGGTTATTTACAGCTTTTACACCTATAATATTTTATTGTAACATAATTTAATAATGTTTCTGCAATAAACAATAACATCTACTGTTATATAATTAATAACATGACTTATTGTGTCAATATTATAAATATTACTTAATAATCTTGTAATATATTATAATTTTATTGTTACTAGATTTAGGAAAAAAATATTTAGTTCATATTTCATTAAAACATATAAATCTCTGTTAAATGGTTGTAAAATTGAAAATATATTGTAACAAGTTATATAATTAAAAGTATTAATTTTATTTTTATGTTAACTATTTTTGATAAAAAAAAAATGAATCACTCTTCAAGTTTCAAAAACAGTTGATAATCTAGTTACCTACTTAACAACAAGAATATTAATAACTTTCCTTCAAAAATGGCTCTAAATTATTCTTTCTTCTAGCGTATCATAATATTAATATTACGTCATCATATTGCCTATGTAGAAAGTAGTTGTTTTGTTACTAGAGTACAATAATGACATTATTATACAGCAGTTAGTTACTATATTCTCTATTGGTTGCAGCACCGAACATAACTACAACGTCAAGTATATTTAATCTGACATCTTCGGCGGCATTCTGAAAACAATTACGTCTAGTTGACAATTGAATTGTTTATTTTCACTTAAATTATAATTTGATTATTGAAAATGTGAAAAAAAGTGCAAGAAATTAAATGCGCATCGTCAGATTTGTCAGAAACTAAATACTCGACCAAATAAACGTAGTCAAGCAAGTGTATTTAATTTGACATCTGCGATGACTATGATAAAAATTATCAAGTCAAGTTAAGTTAATTGACAATTGCATTGTTTATTTTCGCTTGAATTTGAAAATGATTATTGAAAATGTGTGAAGAAGTGCAAGAAATGCAATATATACCACCCAGGATGGTCAGAAATTGTATATTCGATCAAAGAAAGATTAATTCTCACAAATCACGTAAGAAATATAAATAATATATACATCTACATACTATTCTAAAACTGTTAGTAACTGGTTATGGTTACTTGGCATGTATTTTTAGTTTAGTTTCGTTTAAAACGTTTGAAGAAAAAATCGTATATGTTACTCGAAATAGAAAGCTCTTTTTTGTGTTTCGTCCAGATTGCTTGGCCTCGGTCACAAATATCTGACCTCAACATAATAATCATCGCTTTCCACTCCTCGTAACATAATATACTATTATTAAATTTATACCAGAATTATTTGTATATCCAAATATGTATCTGATGTGTAATAAATAAAAGAAATAAAATTACAATTAAGTATGTAGAAAAAAAAGAAAAACATATTACCATACGCCTAAATAAGAAATCCTAGAAAAACACTTACTTCATCATTAGTAATGCAGTACAATGTACAGCAGACGTAAGATTAAAATTAAAAGTCAGTTCACATAAAAAATCTGTATATTTATGCAGAGATAGTAGGCTTTGCATGAGTGCATGTCTACGTTCCTTATTTTATTCTTTTGAATGCACAATCATTTTAGTTTATTCTGTAATCATTGTTTCCTCTTGTAATTCTTCACAAAAAGTAAACATGGTTCTTATTAGCTAAAAATTATTAAATTTTTAGTAATATCAAGCATTTCTAAATTATCATTTAATGAACGTTTGGTTAAAAAGATTTATTTGAATGATTTTTGATGATATACGTTTGCGTGGACGTCCGATGAGTAGTTGGAGTGGTATGATTGAGAGTGTTTTGCGTGAGCAAAAGTTTCCAAGTAGTAGGAATAAAAGAGCATGTATGAGAAGAATTATGAATGTGGATAAAGCGAAAGTTGCTTGTTTGGATAGGAATGTTTGGAGGTGACTGATTTCGGGATGTTGAAAAGAGTTTGTGCCACACCCTTTTGGGTACATGGCGTGATTGTGTATGTATGTATGTGTCATTTAATTATAATTCAATAATTTTAACAACAAAAATAAGAATTTTTTAATAGCAATGTAAAAAATTTGCGACTCTTTACTGAAGAATTTTAATCCATGAAACTTTAAGAGATATTATTAGAATGCAATTATTTATATATATATATATATATATATATATATATATATATATATCTAAATCTTTAAAAAGAATCTCAGGAATTAACCAAAACATAAAACAAATAAAGTATTATGGAAAAATGGAACATTACCAGGTAGAAATAACTATTAAAAAAATTGAAATATAGAATTAAGAAAATAAGTTAAAATTACATTTTTTCAAATAAATTTTAGAATTTTAGTTCATAATAGCTTTGTTCGCGGTACATAGTAATTCCGAATTAATTTGAAACCTGTTCGGAACGTCTTTAGGATCTATACAAAGCGCATGACCTATTCTGAATTTATTCAGGATTTTATATTTCCGCGAACGTTAAATGAATATTACTTTTAATTGAATTGTTCGATCATAGAGTGCGCTCTGCCGATCCCGTTATTTGACAAATTTCAATTTAGATATCAGCTGTTCTTATTTATTCCGTGCATAATAGTAAATAACTTTTCCTTTTGAAACACACATCTAACATAAAAAGTTCGAAATTGACGTGTAAACTATTGCTGGAAAACTTTCACGATCATACAATGTCAGTGCGCATGTGCGAATCAGAAATTCTTGATAAAATCCTGGGATGTGTCGAATACGTTTGAAATTAATTCCGAATGAAATAATTGTGTTCCGCAAACGCAGAACTTTTTGTTCAGAACATGTAATTTTCTTACCGCGAACGATCGAATTTACATTGCGCATGCGTACTTGTTCGGAACTAGTTCGGGATGTGCTGCGCGAACAAAGCTATTGTATTGTCATCGGAACTACGTATGTATGCAAGTCGATCAGGTAGGTTGAAGTAAGTCAAAATTCGATTCTAATAAACTAACTAACTAACAAGTGAACTGAAATAAAAGATTGTAAAAATGGCAGATCTTAGAATCGATCGTAGTTCTCTGTGATGGTTAAGTCAATAGTTGACAATTCTTCTTCTTTTTATTATTAAAAAAATATAAGCATATTAACTATAAAGGAACTTTATACACAAATAATCAGAACTATATAGTGGATCAAATCCAAAAATGACAAAAATTAGATATTGATGCATGTACGAGATGTCTAAAATTATATTTTAACTTTAACTTTCGACGAATAAATGACAATAGTTACCTATTGTACGTACAGTAATCAAACGGGTTTGTTAAACTTTACTTCCTTCTAATTATCTCAAATTGACAAAAATAGATTTCATCCATTATAGCATCGTAACATCGGAACAAATAAAAGTAATACAAGTGAAATATAAATCAATTTTTTGTAGAGAAAAACTAATCAAATTGAAGGGTGTAAATGTAAATAGAAGTAATGTATTTTAAAATGTTGCAAATAAGCAAATACACTATTTATTTGCACTTTTAATCCCAAATAGAACTGACGAATTACCAATAATGAAATAAAATAACCCATCACTAGGTACGTTTAGTATTTGTGTAGCTTTATCTTTTGCTACTGATAATGAAAGCTTAGCTTTCGAAATACGTATATAGCTTTTTCGAAATTATGTTTGTGGTTTAAGGAAAATTATTTTACTTGTATTTCATTAACTTTTCGCCACAGTAATATTATATTTCAATTTATTAGAATTACCCCTAAGTAGTGCCCCATATTTCTCAAGAGATAAAAAAACTAAAAAAATAAAAATAACTATTTAAATTAGATCGAACCAAGATAAATAAGCAATTAAATAAAAAATATGCTAATTAAATAGATTTCGTGACACATTGCCATATATGAACACACAAGTAAACAAAACATATTCCAAAAATCCATAAACAACTTTTTCACCAAACTTGCAAAACTAAAAGGTTAGTGTAGAATCAGGAAAGTAATTTCCATTTACAAAAAATCCAATTTAACTTCCAAATCACTATAATTCATTAAAAAATTTGTTGACTCACCGAAAGAAACAAGTCACGAACGAGAAAACAACAAAAAAAATCGACACATAACGTGAATGCTATGCATCAATAGACAGGTTAGGTTAGGTATGATAAAGTAGGTTTCGTCAAATTTCCTCTCGTTTTTTTTTTCTTATTTTCCAATTAACCGGTTTCTCTCCTTTTACATCATACGATTTTTAGCTCAATTTTCTTATGACGCAAATGAAAATAAACTAACTATAAATGAAGGATTTTTTGCAGGAGCTTTTTTTTGCAATCGTTTTGAACAACTTACGTAGGTAGAGAAGTATTTTATATTTTTTTGTAGATTAATTACGTACATATTTATAATTAAAAGTACTGTATTATAAATTCAATGAACCAAGTAATTAAAGAACGTACAGTGTAATATTTTATTTCCACTATTGTATATTAATTAGAATCAAATATATTTCTAAAAAAATAAATTTTCATTTAATTTATACAGTAAAATTGCTAGATTTACAGGCTTCACTAAACTGCAAAATTGTAGTCTCAAAATTTATATTTAAAAAAATATAATTGTAAATACATTAAAAGTAATATAAATACATATTGTAGTACAGATTTTTTTATTGTAGTTTGTTAATGACACTGTCACTAATTAATAACAACATAATAAAATTGCTACATAAAACTAGTTAACATAAGATCAACTTTCGCTTGACACACAAAAATTATTGAAATAAGATAATTTAAATAATTTTTACACATGAAAATATTTTATTATATTGGATTCTAATGAATTATGTACTTTTTATAAAAATAAAAATATATTTAATAATTGCAATAATTTTACATTTAATATTGTTAATAAATAAAATAAAAATTTCAAATTCATATTATCTGGTGAGTCAACATTGTTGTTAGAATTTCGTATTGTATAGTCGTAGAAAAAGATTGTAATTCGAATGTCCTTTTCTTGTAAACGGTATTATTCATTTAATTGAAAGACACAATTTTTGACAAGCTACAGGTCTTATAGATGAGAACAGAACAGATCCGTAATTTTGCACATATAGTTAAAAAGAAATAAATGTTTAATATTTATTCATAATGATTACTAATTATTCTAAACGTAAAAGATTTTTAGCAGATTAAACTATTCATGATTCACAAAACTATTTAATAAGCTATTTAACGATTTTTATATACATACAGTAGACTCTAGTCTAGATTATCCGGGACGATAAGGAAAAAAGACCCAGATAATTTAAACGACAAGAAAAATCGACTACGAATAATCAATAATCTACTGAATTTTCGAAAATTCTTTGGGCCTAAAAGATAATTCTGCCCTGGTTGAGATGAAGCACACTAGTATAAAAATTTAGGAAAATAAAATCATTTGTTTTCTACAAAAAAAATAACCCAATATTTAATATACGCTTTATCTTTAAGTATACATTAATATTAATAGATATCATTAAACAGATATTTGTCAAATACAAATTTAAATTTACAGAACAAAATAATCTTCTAATCCAAATAAATCAAGTTACATCAAATATTTGCTTTGTATTGTTTTATAAAAAAAAAGTATTATGTATTATTATTATTAAATGCGTAGTTGCTTTTTTTAAAATATTTGTGCTAATTTTAATAGAAAAAGTACTATTAACGATAAGATAATGAAACAAAAACATAATACTGGTGCTGTAATAATATCATTAAATGTTTATTTATAATATTTGTTTAATATTTCGAGATGATCAACAAATCTGTGATATGTTTAATAATAATAATAATAATAATCGTATGATCGCCAAATTTACGTAGTACTCACAATATTTTGTAACGATTTGTTTATAAACAGTTTGGTGTTTTGAAAAATATTTATCAAATATAATATTAGAACAATTTCAAACATAATAACACCTATGTTTCATTGTAATTGTAATATGGAAAGAATTAATATTATGCTTGTAATATTTTTGTATATTTGTAGTAATTTTATTAATTGTTCAATTATTTGCAATTGAATGTTTAATGACAAAGCATAATTGTATTGTACTGAAGTTTTATTTGTATTTTATATGTTGGTTCCAGAAGGGCTTCGGAGCCGGAGTTGGAGCCGGATTTGGAGCCGGATTTGAAGCCGGAGTTGGAGCCGGAGTTGAATTCAGAGCTCGAAGTAGTAGAACAGCATGATTTTGTTCAAAGCAGAAACGGAGTCGGAGCTGTTAAAATATTGACTGCACCACTTCTCCATTCTTAGCAACATTTTTTTTCTTAGCAACATTTTTTACAATTTAAATAATAGCGGAGTAGCAGCGTAACAATCTAGTAATTTCAAAGTGACATATATGTGATTCAAAATAATATAGTTTCACGATATTCTTAAACTCGTGAAAGCAAAATGTGTTAAATCAGTCATTGACAAAAATACTGCTATAGTAGTGAGAATAAATTTAATATGTGCTTGAAGGACATAAGTTTCGCTGGTACTCTTATAACTCCCATTATAAATCGTTCTTTATTTATATAGGTGAAGTAATATCAAGCAGAAAATATGAAATAAGAATATAAGTATTTGACCTTTAACCCGGTAGAACTCGAGCTATGAGATGAAGAAAAAGAAAGTGTGGTTTTATCTAGGAGAAGATACAAATTTGGTTTACTTATTTCATCCCCTAATCCTAATAATTAATAAATTCATATTATGTTCTATGACAGAGTATTTCTTTGTTTAAAATTTTAATTTTTTGAAAAGTAATCCGTGAGTCTTTTTCTCAAAATAAGATTTATTGTTTTATAATTTTTCACTACAATTTTAATTATTTTATAAATTTTTTCTTCCAGCGCATTAAAATATTGATATTACGTTACTATATTGCCTATATAGAAGAAAGTCATTATGTAATTAATATAATAATGTACATTATTAAACAGTAGTTAGTTATTGTATACACCACTGGTGGCAGCAACAAACATGACTACAACGTCAAGTTAAGTTAATTGACAATTGCATTGTTTATTTTCGTTTGAATTCGAATTTGATTATTGAAAATGTGTGAAGAAATGAAAAAAAATGCTCATCTTTGATGGTTATATTAAAAATTATTTGGTCAAATCAAGTTAAGTTAATTGACAGATGCAATTTTTATTTTCTCTTGATTTTGGTTATTGAAAATGTATGAAAATGTGCAAGAAATTTAAATGTACACCGTCAGATTTATCAGAAACTATATATTCGACCAAAGAAACATTAATTCTCACAAATCACGTGATATTAATGTTCTACAACTGTTAGTAAGATTAAGATTATTTGATATGTATTTTTATTTATTTTTTGTATAGTTTTATTCGGAACGCTTGAAGAAAAAATAGCATATGCCATTTAGAGAAAAATTATCTGTTCATGTTTCGCCCAGATTACTCTGCATCTACCGTAAATATATGAGGTCAACACATCAAATATAATGATTAAATAAAAATAAGCTAAGCTAAAAAAAAAAATCCTTTGAAAAAAAAATAAAAAATAAAAAAAGCAAAAACCTAACGTGAAAGAAAATCTCACGCACGAGTTTTTGTTACAGCTATGCTGGTAAGTTCTCCCAGGTTAAACATTCAAAATTTGCTGTTATATGATATCAGGACTAATATTTTAATTTCTGAAGTCAATCAGACAAATTTTTCAAGTATTTTTAATTTTTTTTATCTATGATAAAATACATAGAAATTAAAAAAATATACGTGCAAAAATAAAATAAAAATCAGTTTAATTTAACAAAGGAACAGGCCGCATATCGATCGAGTTTTTAACATTTTCCTTCGAGTACTGACGTCATTGTGGTATCTACATCAATAGCAAGAAAGGGACCTACTTATCTTCTTTCGTTAATTTGATACAATTAATTACATTGACTGAAAAACAAAACTACGCCTACTGCCTAATTTCACAGTTAAAAACATTCAAACTTTTAAAACAAAAATTATTTTCACTATTAGTCCTTTTCATTATACGTAAATTTCATTATGTAAATATTTAATACTTTCTTCAAAATAAAATTATTTTATTCGTTATATATTAATTTAATTTATAAATAAAAAATCTGCTGTGGTCACAGAACAGAAAAATTATTAAAATAAAAAATCTTTAAAATTAAGTTCTGTATAATTTTTAATTAAAATCCGACGTTTCAATATACTTGACATATATTATCAAGAAAAAAATATACAAACGACATAGAAACAAGTTACTAGTTAATAAAATACAAGTAAATAGATTATAAAATGTATAAATTATTAACAATTAAAGGAAGCAAATTTTTATTTAAATCAGTGAAATTATTATTGAAAATGAAAAATTATTGTAACTATGAAAACGTATAGTAAAAATAGCCATATAATGAAATTATGTCAAACAAAATGTCATCATTTATTCGTGAAATAGAAATACGTGCACGGTTCAGCTATTGTAAATCAAAAGAGATAAAACATAACTTTGTTATCGCAAATTGAATCAGGAATTTATGACATAACTTCATTGAATGGCTATTTTTACTATACTACATGATAAGTATGCTAAAATAGATATTAAAAAAAAAAAATGAAATACATATATAATGTCGTATCAAAAAATGTCACAAATAACAGTTGAAGTTAAAAATAACTTGTATAGCAAGTTTAGTTAAATAAATTTGTGCAAAATATTTCTCTGTTACGAAATACGGTTGCAAAAGTGTACTATCAATTCTACTGGACGGACTTGTATCAAAAGTTGATCAAATTCACGTCCAAATGAAATTTTGAAGAATCCGTTCCACCAAATTTTCTCAACACATGTCCACAGGTCGAGAAACAGACAGACCAATATTTCGCTAAAAACAGTAAATTTATGTTATAAGAAGTCTAATTCGTGCTTATCTGCAAAAATCTCCAAAACTCAAAATTAGTATGTTTACAATACCTCCCTTTCTACGTGTGACAGTCGATAGAAATGTATACAAAATTTTTAGTTGCACTTATAATGTTATGTGAAATATCAATAGTATTAGTCCATATCTCTCTAAGGATGTAATGATTATAATGTGTTCCGAACCATACACAAACAATCGTTATCAATTAAAAAGTGCAATAAAAATAATATTATAAAAAATCCCAAAACTACACTTAAATTAAAATAAAGCTAAATACGTATTTCGGAAGCTAAGCTTCCATCTTCAGTAGCTAAATAAAATCTACAAAAATCTTATTTGTGATCCAAAGTACGTAAACACTTAAGCACTTTGGATCACAGGTAAGAATTTTGTAGATTTTATTTAGCTACTGAAGATGGAAGCTTAGCTTCCGAAATACGTATTTAGCTTTATTTTAATTTAAGTGTGGTTTTGGAATTTTTTATAATATTATTTTTATTTAAATTTCGCCACAGTAGTATTATTTGATTACAGATTGCTATTATATATTTAGACATAATAAACACATATTGATAAAAATAACAATTTCATTCAAAAACAATACGTACTGTTGCAAGAATTGACATTTAAATCCTGCCAAAATGCTAACTATTTCAAGAAAAAATTTGTAATTAGTGTATTTACTTACAAACGTAGACATGTAAATACGTATTATTGGTATTACATATAACAGTGAAAAAGATATTTTAAGTTTTATGATTCTCAAAATACATTTATAACTGCAGGATGTCTCAAAAGTTACTGTGCCCTAGAGGTGCCACGATCGATGTGTCGGTAACGTATAGCAAGAGTAGAAACTGAACATATTTGAAATATTTAAAAAAATGTCTGATAAGTGTGAAATTGAACAAAAATGTTGTTGCAAAAGTTGTTAAAAGTTAAGATGGTTCGGTCATCTTGAGCGAATTTTTATCATAACCTTTCATTAGAAATATATGAAGATATACGTTGAGTATGTCGAAACATCGATTATTAATAAATATTAATACAGAACTACAACCTAAAGCCGTTTTATTTTAATATGAGTTCTGAAAGATTTTTTACAATGTTAATAATAATAACTTTATTACCCAACAATATTTTTTCCTGATGATGATATACGTTTAGTATATCGAAACGTCGAATTTTAATATAAAATTAAACATAAATTCAACCAAAAGCTTTTATATTTTAATATAATAAGTTTTGAAAGATTTTTTAATATATTAAGTTAATATTTAATTAAAGCAATATTTCTCACTGAGATCTTAATACAAGTGAAAATAAAATCTTCTAATTATATTAAATAGTGTAATATAATTAGTAAGATCTTATTAAAATCATTTACCTAAACATAGAATTGCAAAACAAAATGACAAATATATAATGATTAAGTCTGCAGTCCTTTACCTTTATTTTGATGTATTTGTAAGAAAACTGTATAAAATGAACTCAGTAAAATTTCCAGAAAAACATAACATAGATAATATTAAAATATTATATGCATACACAAGATAAACAAAATATAATATGTAACAAAATATTTTTTTAGTTAACAAAATTTATGTACCTAATATCACAATTATTTTTATATTTTCAAAACAAACAATTACGTGTATAGACAGTGTATAAGATAATTAAACATACAATATAAACCGAAAAAAACCGAAAAACATATAAAATTCTCATAAAATTTCGTAAATTTGCGCATCAGCCAAAAAGCACGTGTTCCCCTTCTAAATGCGGCGTTTAAAAGTTTAAATATTGCCTTTGTTCTAGCCAACACGAAATTTCTAAATGTATATTTGTGCCCGTATTTATAATGACGCCCGAATTATATTGCATTGTGGTCGTCTATTTATAAAATGAAGGCAAAAGTGGATTGACTCGTTCTTTATAGAGTATATTTTATTATTAAATATAAACGTATTGCGCTTTTAACGCTGTACGGATCTGTGTTTATATTTTAGGTTCCTTGTTGAACAATCATGGCTGAATATATGTTTTTAGCAATGAATCTTTGCCAAATTATTATGCGTTGTTTCCGAAATTGATATTCAATTGATGCGTTTTTGCACACGCACCCTGTACAATAAATTCTCGTAGAATGGTTTATATTTATTTATAATTTGATTATCAATGGACATTTCTTGTTTTTTTTTTCATACTTTTATTTATTTATTTAATATTCAGTGTGATGTGTACCAAGTGGAATATTTTTAATGTTTTATTTACGTTTTTAAAATGGAAAAATTCCGTGTTTTTTCTGTTTAATATTTAAAAAATAATTGTAACAGTTGTTTCATTTTATGAGTCATGTTTATAAAAAAATTTGAAATAAAAAGAGCCTAGTAGCAGCGTTTAGAGAGCTGGATTTAATAAATAAAATTATTTTCAGTGCTAATTCAATAAAAAAATCTATAGAAAATTATAATTTATTCTTTTTACTGCATTATAGTTTTTTTTTTTGAATTAAATAATTTCTTGATTCAACATAAAAATCTTTCAGAATTTATTATATAAAATAAAAGTGCTTTAGGTTCAAGTTCTGTATTAAGCTTTATTTATAATCAACGTTTCTACGAAACTCTATGCTTGCCTTCATTAGGAAAATTTATACAAATGACATTACTGTACTATGTACCTACTGTTATTTACTGTAATGTCATTTGTATCAGTTTTCCTGATAAAGATGAGCGTTGAGTTTCATTGAAACTTTGATTATAAATTAATTTTAATACAGAATTTGAACCATAAGCAGTATTATTTTATATAATGAGCTCTGAAAGATTTTTTACTTTGATATATAATATCTGATTAATAGGCTAATGTTTACTATTTCATTCATTGTAAAAACTCAAAAATTACCTTTTTGATTTGCTACAAAGTTAAAAATATTTAACACTATCCAGTATCTCATTTGGACCACCATAAATAGTGTAAAAATACACTAAGAGAATTTATCAAAAAAATACACTTACAGGTGATACAAAAACAAGATTAGAAGTATATGGGTAAACCCATATATAGACCACTTTGACATAATTACATAAATGATAATAAAAATAAAAAAAATTTCACCGAAAGTAGGCAACATTGTATTTTGCTAATATATAATATTATAGGCGCTAAGGGTAACCTTCCATAAAAATTTGATTAAAATCGGATAAATAATACGGGCATAACAAATTTTTAGAAAATTATTATTTTTTTTTCGGAAAGTTGGCAACACCGTATTTTAATAAAATTTGTATTTTATTAAAATTACTAAATTTATGTGGGCACTAGGGAAATCTTTTCTGAAAATTTTTGAAAACATTAGTAATTTTTTTCTCGGAAAGTTGGCATCACTGGAAAAAACCAAAACCACATGAACATCTTGGGCACTCGACTTTATCCTGAAATTTCATTAAAATCGGATGAACCGTCTAGCTAGAAGGAGTTGCGATCACAAAATTTTGACTGACGACCGAGCGAGCGAGCTGACGACGCACATCCACACATTCACATAAACTAAGTTCAGATTGGTTATCTAGAGGCTATATGAAGGATTTCTATACAATTTTTTTTTTTGAAAATGTTACAGACACCCTACCAAACGCTATACCACTTTTCCTTGCAGTCAAAGTGGTAAAAATACACTAATTGTAAGATAAAAAAAAAAAAAAACGCTAAATTAAATTAACACCAAAATTTTTTTGACACTATTAAAAAGGGTAATTTATATACACAAAATTAGTGTCTTTTTTATACAGAAACGTTTACATAACACCAAAATCAACATTTTTTTTACTTGTACTAATGAAGCAATGATGAAAAGAACGAGATTAATGATTTTATAGTTTCAATAAAAATTGATTACTATTGGCACGACCAAACATCGCAGTACTTAATATGGTAAAGCTAATTCCAAAAATGGCAACACTGGATTCTTCATGCCAAATTACTTGACATTATTATTATGTAAAACTATCATTATTTAGCATATGATATTTAATATGAAATCAATTAATTTCCTTCTTATTAATATTATCAAATTATCTCGATATATTTATAACTACCATACATAGCAGTGAGTTTAATACCGTATATATCTCGATCGACTTTCTGTACAGTTGATTGTAAATTCTTGCAGCTTCTACCATATATAAACATTATATTTTATAAACAGTACAGCATACATCTAATACTGGGCAAACAAAATCAGTGTCGGGTTTGTGGAGAGAATAAAAAAAAACGGGCTTACATTCATGTACAACACAACTGAACTGCCGGGTTCAATGAACAATATAATATCACATGCATAGAAAACTACACTCGTTGTGTGTCTGTCTGGTTGTTTGTATGAATGCGAGCGTGTTTAGTGTTGTTTATACGCTTGCACATATTGTGTAACAAACGTAATCCGCGCATACACACACACACACGCACAAACGCACACCATTTGATACATGAGGACGTGCGATGACATAATCTTTAATAAATTGCTTTCTTGTTCGACAATAATTTCTTGTTCGGAAAATTAAAAGTTCATGTACGGTTATGTGTTATATATTGTGTTTTTGTTCGAATTTTTTTTGCCGAGATAATTACGGAATATATTTAAAAGATAAAAATGCGTTATGGCAAATAATGTAAATTAGAAAATCATAAATATTTTCTTTTGACATGGATAAGTAATTTAAGTAGAACGTTAAAATAAAAAATAGGTATATTTTAGAAAAAATCTAAAAAGAAAATTATAAACCTGTAAAATTATATTTATGTCCTATAACCTATACTATTCCAAATGTTCTGTGTTGCATTCGTATTTTTAAAATGATTGTACAGTTTTGTTTTGCATAATAATAATTTTTTTTTCAGACATATTTAACACAGCAAAACAATTTAAACTGCAAAAAAAACTGTACTGAAGATTACCAAAAACTGTTTGACATGTATACGACGTAAATGTCAGAAATGATTTTAACAGCATTTAAATTGTCATCACAGCGCAAGCGTAACTCAAAATTCATTAAAACTAACAGGCAATGTGAATGGTTGAGTTTTTGCACTGTGTTAAATCGTGAAACTAAAACTAGATCGTAAAACAGTTTTGGCAGTCTGAATGAGGCTTGAGTTTTACTAGATTCATTGTGAATTATAACTTAAGTCTTCTTCACATAAAAAAGTTTCAAATAATTCTAACGAAATTCAAATATATTAAACAAGTTTACTAACTAGAATAAAGTTTTATATTATGAAAGTGAATTCTCCAATTTCAAAGATTAGTGTAAAATAAATTATAAAGCTAAGAAAAAGGTACTTTGATTCTCATCTACGTTAAGCATATTTTAATTTATACTTTTCAGTCTCGGAAGCAATTTTCAAGAACATAATTGCTATATTTCTCTCAGATCTTTTTCTCAATTTTAATTAAATCTCCAACACTACAAATCCATAATAAAAAGAATTATTCTTTATACTCCCATTATACAAGAATATTCTTTCTCAGACGTATTTTATTATACGGTAGAACATTACATCTGCATGAACTTCAACTGGACTACTGACGACTAAGCTATTTGTAGATCCAGACAGTTAATTTTTATAATCATGTCATTAATTAATTTTGTATCACTAATTACGCGTTTGCTTATACAAGTGTGGGACAGAAAAAAAAACCAACGACAATTAATCAAAATATGTTCAATGAATTATTTATTTGTTTACAGTAACTTACGCTTATATAGAGTTCATTTTGCAGCAATTTATTTTGACTTGGAAAAATTATAAAACATGTTAAATACATTAATACAAACCTACAAGATAAAATTAATTTGTTTTTAATTAAAAAAACCAGTTAAGTCAGTCACATTTTTAATTGGATTATAATTTACATTTGTTATTATTTGTAAACAGAATTATAAAGATATGTAATTGTTGAAATAAAATCATTTTATAAAATTTCAGAATTCTATTTGAATTAGTTGACAAAGACGTTATGTGCCAGTGTCGTTCGTAACGGAGCACATAAACTCAAGTTTGAATAACAAAACCGCACCCCGGTTGCGGATTATCGGATTATCGGATTATAAGGGTCTTGGAATATATTTCCGTTTATTCTATAGCATATTTTTAAAATTATTTGTGAACTTGAAATTAATATTGTCCTATTAATAATAAGCAAGATTACAAATTAATATAACCAAATATTTATTATTATAGGTTAGGTTATGCTAGGTTAGGTTAGGTTAGGTTATGTTAGGTTAGATTTTATTGGCAGCAACTAATAATTATACCAGTATAAATTTAAACTGGATGTTTTTCTCTATTTAAAGAATGGGTGTTAGAATTTTAAAAATATACATTACATTCACATCTATGAATTTTATAAATTCGATTCCAACTTTAGAGGCTGCTGCAGTTCTAAGTAGGTAGTCGTACTAAAAAAATATTTCTTTCTTCAAGCGTATCAAAATATTGATATTACATTACTACATCATTGCCTATGTAGAAAGAGGTCACTATGTTACTAGTACAATAATGTACATTATTTTATTATACAAATCAGACAATGAATTCAAAAAAATCATTAAAGTTCTACCGTGTATTAAAATATTTTGTAAAATAATTAAGCTTATAGCATCTGGCGTATCGCCGGTTACTTTATTTAGTTGCTATATTTATATATACACACAAAACAAAACAAAATTATAATCCAAAGTTCTACTATTTATTGTATATACATTATCAAAAAATATATTAGTTTTATTTTTTCTGTAACAAATATTTCATAAAATTTCATCAAAAAGAGCAAAACCTACATTATCAATTTTATGACATGAACAGATTACAACATTATATCCATTGTTATTATTATTATTATTATTATTATTATTTTTGTAAAAGATATGAAAATAATATTCCAATTTCGTCACATAATTTTGTCACATGATTGCTTCGGCAACAACGTTGTACTGATACTAATTATCACTGTAATTTTGTTTTGTTTATTAACAAATTAATTAACGCTCGATTTAATTATCTCCATTTGACGCGAAAGCCAAAGGAAAATTAAGATAATTATTGCTACTACTCGTGTACGTCTAGATGAGTCAATGTTGTTGCGTTTTTAGCGGATAGTTGTCGTAAATTGAATAAAAATCTTTTAATATTATCACTTAATTGTTTGTTAAATGCTAAGCGAAAGTGTTGCACTGTTAGTTACCGGAATTATATAATTAAGAAGAAAATAAAATATAGAAATGATAGATGATGAAAATGTTTGTGTTTGAATTTCTAACTTGTTAAAATTAATGACACATAGTATAAATGTTCGAGAATTTTGTGGGACACCTGTTCTCTGATGTAATTCTATTATTGTATTATTTGATTCACACAATTTTTGTTTTAACTTAATAATAATGCTAGTATTCTGTAGCACAGTGTTTCTTAATTGAGAATATATATATATATATATATATATATATATATATATATATATATATATATATATATATATATATGAAAGTATATCAAATATAAGCATGAAATATTTATTCACTGAAAATGAAAAAACTTTTATCACCTCGACCTGGAATCGAACCAGGATCTCTCCACTTGCCGGGTAGCCGCTCTGACCACTGAGCTATCGAGACTGACGCCAGGTCTAGTGACAGAAGTCCAATCATTTTAGGTTCCTGGTTCGATTCCAGGTCGAGGTGATAAAAGTTTTTTCATTTTCAGTGAATAAATATTTCATGCTTATATTTGATATACTTTCATATTTGTTCTTATCAACCATTAATTCTCACTCAAACTATATATATATATATATATATATATATATATATATATATATACTGTATGTTTCAAATTCAGATTCATTAGATTTTTGAGAACTATAGAACAATAAAAGTTACAACTTGGGTTAAATGAGACTTATTGTGCACATTTACATGCCTATCTCAGATGTGATGTACCACTAGATAATTGCAAAAACCTAAATTTGAGTATACATTACTTTTCCTCTTTACTGGCAATAATTTGTTTTTAATCTTCAAAAAATATTCCAAGAAAATTTAACGTTAAAACTTGTTATTTATGATTTCTTTATTAATAGATTTATTATCTGGCCGGATAATCCAGTATTCGACTAAATGATTCGATATCCGACTTATTGATTTGGGCGAATATCCTCTATCCGGCTTTTTGAAAAATCACCATCTGTTGCAGTACTAGTAAAGATATTATATATTTTTCTAGTAAAATAATAGTCTTCTTTTGATAAACGCTATGAGTTTTTCGAGATATAAATAGAATTGTAGCATATGATTATTTTTCCGATTTTATAGTTACTTAAAATATTAGAAAATTTTAACGCATATGATTTAACATTATGATTTGATTTATTATACATTATACATATAACATTTCATTATATTACTGTTTATTTTCTGAACAATTTCCATCACAATATCAACCAAATTTGTCATATTTTTTATATGCTTATCGTTCATTATCATTTTTGTTTATTGTATAATCAAAAAAAGGAAGTTTGTAAAAATCTAGAGTTTAATTAGTACAGATTATTATATAATTATTGGATTTTGGACGACTAGTTTTGATTGCTCGTTCTCATATCTAAAATCCAATAAATGTATAATAATCTACACTACTAACTTCTTAACTAATAATATTTTATCATGAATATATATATATTCGAAAAATATATAATCAAGGTCCTAACTATATATGTCAATTGCCAAATTTCAGGGTCTTCAGTAAATTATTTTTTGAGTTATAAGCTATAGATTGTATTATAGATTTATATTTGTTAAAAAAAGCTTAATATAAGAAATGAGCTGTTAAAATAGAATTTTCTCCAGAATTTTTGTTTAATTGTTGTAATTTTAAGTAAATAAAGATTAAGGCACATTGTATAATACGTCAACAACATTTCAATTTCATATGTAGTTGCAAAATCAAATTTTCAAAGTTTTAAAAAAAAATTAAAGTTGAGATTAAGAACCATTAGAGCCAGTTGCATAAAACGTTCTTAATTTAATTAATGAAATACCTAGACAACTAAATTGTCAACTGTCTTTGATTGGTCAGTCAGTAACTTACAAAACCGTTTAATAATGTTTTATATAACGACCCTTAAAGATAAAAATTCTTATATTGTAAATTTGTGATTCTGTATAACAAGAAATACCAAAAAAAGTATATATTTTGTCATTTAAATATCCAAAAATATTTGTTATTTAAGTTTGATAAATATTTAAAATATATGTATTTACCTACTTTTTTGCATAAATTTATTTTAGGTAAATAAACATAAAAATAATATACGTAATTACTTCTTATTTACATAACAGCAAAATTGTCTGACCTTTTATTTAAAAATTTTCCAAAACAAAAAAAAATAAACAAACCTATAATTATTATTTTTTAATCTAGAAAAAAACAACTAATAATTAACATTAATATATTAAAATATGTATGAATATAAGCCAACACAAATTTAGTAATAATTTTTGTCACATTTTTCATTAATAAATATAATTAAATATATGGATTTTAATTAGATACCTCTTGAAAATAAATTAATCAAATATGTGTAGATAGGTGCAAATTTCTTTGTTCAATAATGCATGTAGTCATGCATTATTAACAAAAATAAATTAAAAAAATCTACATTAAATAGATTACATAACATATGCAGTGCAGTACAGTATTACTTTTTGTTTTCTTTGAAGATAAATTAAAGAGAAATACACCCCCTAATTATCCTATTTTTAACACAAAGATAAGTGGTATATTTAGTAATGATATAAGGGTGAGTTGAACATTTAAAAGTTTAAAAATAAATGATTATTTAAGTAACATATAGACACGTACATGTCTAAATAAATTATCATAATTTTATCACCTTAAAATATTTTTCCTTTTAATTTTGTGGTCATCAAAATTATAAAGCAAGATCAAATTTTGTTTTGTTTACAAAATAATTTTAGTATAAAATTTGATATAACAATATTTTAATGATTAATGATTTAAAAAATATTTTTTCCTTGATATACATATATGTATAAAAAATGTTACTCAAAATAGAATATTATATATATATATATATATATATATATATATATATATATATATATTTATATTGATAGATCAAAACATCTCGTATAAACTTAATCTCAAAACAAAATATTATTGAAACTTTTTACAAAATTTTATCTTTTTATGATAACTTTTGTTTCTTATTTGTTATATAAAAAGTGATCAAACTTTTAAAAATTGGATACATATCTTAATTTTTTTATTTACAGTATCCTTTTAAAAATTAAAGTTTCTTGATTAAATTAAATAAAGTATTCATAATTAATATCTTTTCATTTTGTTAACCGATTTTAATAAAATTTTAAGTATTAAAGCGATTTTCATAATTCATAATTTGCCTATCTACAAGCAACCATATCGATGTGCCCATCGCCGATTTAAATGAGCGGTATTCGGTATTCAAGTAGAACACTAAATACTAAGCGATACGTATTTTTTTTTATCGACAACCGTCAAGATTTAAAGAGTAAAAATCACCTCCAAAGTTTAGAGTTAAATTTATTTTTATTTTTTCTAGATAACTTCATCCTCGAACAAAAGTGTGAACGTACGAATACTTTCTTGTTTTAAGAGCTATCCACCGATAGTAGTTTTTTTTTAATTACAATTTGTAACAAAATATCTAGTAAAGAAAAAAAGAGGATAGAAATGTTTGAAGAAAACTAATTTCAACATAGTGGAGAGTTTGTGCCACAACCCTTTTGGGTATATGACGTGATTGTATATGTATGTATATTGTTAATACTATTTTATTAATATATTTAATAATTTTTTGTCTCTTTATCGGAAAGTATTTTACACATTTTTCGCTGAAACTTATAGTTTCAGAGATATTACGATCTTACTGACATGATTTTTGAGATTTTTAATATTTTAAGATGTATTTTGCGTTATATTTGCTCGATGATAAGTTTTTCAGAAATCTACCCTATACCATCTTATGAAAAGTGTTCTACAGATTTTTCGCTGAAAATTATAATTTCAGAGAAATTACGCTGATATTGATATAATTTTTGATATATTTCGTATTTTGTGATGTATTTTGCGTTATATTTTTTCGGTGATAAGTTTTTAAGAAATCTAACCTAAACCATCTTATATATTAGTTTTTTGTAGTACAATTTTTATACAGTAAAAAAAAATAATTTTATTAATGTTCATATATACAAAAATATCCTTTGATAATAAATTCAATTAGTACATTCCGAAAGAAAACCATAGATATTTGATCACTTTAAAATAATAATTTGATTCAAAAATTTAACAACAGAAAGTCAACAAACTACTTTTAGCAATTTTCTTTTCTTAACAATTTCATATCAAAAAGCTTTCATGTACTAAATAAATCGTCTTATAAAAATAAGCAATAAATATCATTGAAATACATGAGTTAGTCTCAGCAACATATTTTTAAACAAAGAAAATATAGTCACGTGCTGCCCACATCAGATTTTTTCCTCTGCATGCATTAAATATAACAATATTCAATCTGTTTCTTAAGATTAACAATCTATAAAAATTCATATCATGCTGTCAGTGAAAAAATATGTAACGCCTATGCAATGACCTTAAATGATACAAACCGTATTAATAGATGTAAAAACTGTACAACTAAACAAAACAGAGATCTATTTCATATAGTAGAAAGTATCAAGTTACCATGACACCATGCACATTTAGTATTAGTTTATGAATATGGACACGACACGGGACAAATGCATCGTGAATAAAACAAAAAGAAGAATAATCATAATTGTTTCTTAAGAAATAACTAATAGATACAGGAAGCTAAATATATTATAATATAGTCTGCATATCGTTTCACTTTAAATATCCAGTGTATTGTGACAATTACATATATACGGAAATTATTAAATTAACTTGCAATTAATTCTCGAATTCTTGAAAATTATTATAAAATGAAAGGAAAATGTCTATATTATTGGAAGTACGAAAAAAGTTAAATTTTATTTCTAAATACTTGTTTGTTTTCAGTTTTCAACACGTTTTTATTAACAAATTTTGCAATCGTTTTAAAACTAACTTCCTGATGAGCTACAGACTTGAAATTTTAAACATAGCTCAGAACTGGATCACAATGCAATATTAACTAATTAATTAACTAATTAATTAATAATATTAGAAATATTAATTTTTATCTTGTGAATTTCGTACATTTGTGTATTAGCAAATATTTTTTTAAAATACAGAAACTACAGAAAACAACTACAGAAAATACAGAACACACACGCAAGACTAAAAAGCAGAAAATAATTATTCAAATGAAAAATATATTTTTTAATATATCACGTTTTTAAAACGAACTAAAAAGTATAAAATAATTTCTCCTAGCCCCATACAGATTTCTAACCCCATACAGATTGTCCTGAAAATTTGTGATTGTAAATTTTTAATAGCTATGACAATATTTGTAAGATTTAAAATGAAAAACGTCGGGCGCATGCAATAGTTACTTGGTTACTTATGTTGTTATGTAGTAACTTGTTTCTATGTTCTGTTTATTTATTATACTTGTATATGTCATTTGAATAATTCTTAATAGTAAAGACTTTTTATTTAAAAATAAAAGCTTATATAAGAGGCATCATATATGAAGCGTGCGAGCAAATATACTTAAAATATAGTAATTGCAACTTGAATGAGAGAATGGTTTCTGTAATATACTGTGATGTAAACATATTTTATAAATATTTATAAATTAACAATATTATTATAAGAAGTTAAAAATTATCTTAATAAAAATTATATATTTAGAAATATAATGGAAAAAACATTAATTTAAATTGCAATAGAAATATTATCATGATATTTATACAACAAAAATAAACAATGTTTAAATAATTTTTACACCTTAATAACATTTTGACCTTAAACTTGACCGCTTATACTGGAATACTATATATAATAATAAAATAATTAGCAACGAAATAAATGTTCTAATAACTAAATAACAGTAATTAGTTTCAACCAGTATAAATGAATTCGCACATTTCATAAAGATTTATTTTGACACCTTTGCTGACCTTTTCACCTCAACAAATGAACGTCAAGTAGAGAGATTACTAGTTTCCAATCGTATTCAAGACGTCATTTGCATTAAGGAAAATTACAGATAAAATAACTCGATCGCGTATACGTAACTGATCTTATAATGTTGTTGTACATGTGTAGCTAAAATTAGAATCAGTTTAGGAAATACGAAAATAAAAATGTTACGCAAAAAAAAAATTGAAAAAACCTTGGATTTTGAAATAGAAGATTGTAAATTTTTCATTTTTCAAAAATAATTTTATTATCTTTATGTAATTCGTCTGTATCATTGCAGGTGTACAGTAGACGCTCGAAATATTCAATATTTTAAATAAAATGTAAAAATAATTTTTCATCAAACTATACAAGTATTTTGATAGTACTAGAAAATAAAACTGATAAAATTGTACTTTAAATGATTTCTTTTTTCAGTTTTTTTTATTATTACCGACCGTCATATCACATATGATAAAAGCAACAGAAAAAAAAAATTAACAAATGTTATTAAACAAGTTAACTATTAAATTTTATTTTGAACATTTCGCGATACGGCTAAATAATTTTTTTATAATTTATCATATTTTTATGATAAATAAGTAATTCTATAAATAGGTGGCATATTTATGTCAAGATAGTTTTGTTTTTAATTACCATGACTACAGTAGTAATTCTATTCCATAAATTTATTTAATACGATGACTGTCGGTTCTGTGGTGGCCACAGCAGATTTTTGAATAATTTTTTCTTGTAGAAATTATCCGTGGTTTTTTATCCTAGCACTCCGAATAATCAAGAGTCTACTATATTAGAATTTAGAAAATATCATCTAAATTATAAATGTGTTTTAAATTATCAGAAATGAATTACAAATGATCAAATAATTAATAAAAATTATTGCATTCTTTTACAAACACATCATAATTAATATTAATATGTAATTATTAAAACATTTAATTTAACAATACAAGTAATTACATTTTATTCAAAGTGAACAGTTTCAAATAAAATTCATAACATTTCATTAAAAATATAACATACACTGAGAAAATTTATTCTTTTAATTCGAGGTTTTCACTTTTAATATAAAAATAAACGTAACATAGTAAAAAAAATATTTCAGAACTCATTATATTAGAATATTATTTTTATTAATACAGAACTAGAACCCAAAACCGTTTTAATATAAAAATAAACGTGTTTTTGAACTGTAAACTTCAGTTTTTCTAATGAAAATAAAAAATTTAATAAATGAAAATAATTGTAACAGTTTATAACTATTTTAAAAGCTTTGTATAAAACTATTTACTATTTAGTTTAGAAACATATAAGCCAGTCTTTCCATCTATTTTGTTTATAAAAAGGTGTTTTTAGTTTTTGCTTTAAAATAAATTTTTATTTCTATCTCTTATCAAAATATGAGTGGCATTTCTATTTTTGAAATATTTTTTATATCTACATACATACATACATACATACACAATCACGCCATATACCCAAAAGGGTGTGGCACAAACTCTTTTCATTATCCCGAAATCAGTCGCCTCCAAACACTCCTATCCAAACAAGCAACTTTCGCTTCATCCACATTCATAATTCCTCTCATACATGCTCTTCTATTCCTACTACTTGGAAACTTTCGCTCACGCAAAACACTCTCAATCATATCACTCCAAATACTCATTGGACGTCCACGCAAACGTAAACCATCAAAATCATTCAAATAAATCTTTTTAACCAAACGTTCATTAGACATTCGCTCAACATGTCCGAACCATCTTAACTGACTAACACCAACTTTTGCTACAACATTTTTTTCAATTTCACACTCATCATACACTAGACTATTTCGTACCCGATCTCTCCTAGTTACACCACATACCCCACGTAAAAATCTCATTTCCACAGCAGTCATTTTCCGTTTATGCTTTTGCAACCAAACCCAACATTCACTACCATACATCACCGTAGGCACCAAAACTGCATTGTATATACTTAAACGGGCTTCTTTTGAAACATTTACATTCCTAGCAAAAGTTCCCAAAGCACCCAAAACCTTACAACCAGCATTTACTCTCCTTTCAATTTCACGATCAAAACGGCCATCTCTAGACAGCAAACTACCCAAATACACAAATTCATCTACCTGCTCTAAACGTGCACCGTCAATATGTACATTACATTCAGTCATCAAATCACCTTTCTCAAAAACTAAAACTTTGCACTTATCAACATTCAACACAAGATTCATATCTTTACCAACAACATTAATTCTATCAATCATCCTTCTCAGTTTTTCTTCAGATTCAGCCAAAACAACCACGTCATCAGCATACGCTAAAGCAGGTACAACACAATCACCTATTTGTATACCATCATTACCACAGAAAGCTTTTCGAAGAAGTACACCCATATATAAATTAAATAGCCAAGGAGATATTACACAGCCCTGTTTGACGCCAACATCTATACGAAACCAATCACTTAAGCAACCATCAACTCGTACTGCAGCTTCACTTCCATCATACAGAGCTTGAATTGCTCCTAAAAGATTACCATTAACACCGTACTCGCAAAGCACATCCCACAAAATTTCGCGAAGAACACTGTCATAAGCTTTTCTTAAATCAAGAAAGCCACAGAACACTTTTTTATTTTTGTCAAGTGACTTTTCGACAATCATATTATAAAATTCAAATAAATTAATTAAAATTGCTTAATAAGTAATTTTAAATAAACGTTAAAAGTATTTTTCACAAATGAGGTGAGAATATGGGCCACAGCGTTTTTCTGGAATAAATGTAATTGTAAAATTATTAATAATTTTCAGTTCAAATGTAGTTTTGTTTTTAAACTAAATATTAACAAATTTCATACAAAACTTTTAAGATACATAATTTACTATTGCTTTTTTCTAATACAATTTTTATTTTTATTAGAAAAACATAAGTTTATAGTTCAAAAACACGTTCACTTTTGAGTTAAAAGTCGAAACCTCGGATCTAAAACAAAAATTTTCTCAGCGAATTTTTTTTTTTGTTTTTATTAAGTATTTGCTATGGCTCAATACAAATTTTATAGTAAATATTTATCTTTACAATAAATATTTTGCTTTCATTTTTAAAACGACAAATTTTTATTACGATAATGTTATTTAAAAATATTATTTTGTTTTCTGTATTCAAAATGTTTAAAGTATTTAGGTTACCTCAAATATATTTTTATTAATTAAAACAGTGAAAAAATTTATTAAAATAACTTTTTTGATTATGTAGGACATGTATAATAAATATGCGAAATATATAGCAGTATATTATATTATTGGCACAAAACTCATTTTAAATAAACATGTACTCTATTTTTTGGGCTCATTAAAAAGATCATTTATTTCTTGTTACACATACATGATAATAAAATGTTCTTACACAATATTTATCTGTAGTTTCGTATGTAAATAATAATTATTTTTTTTATAAATAATAATAATAGTAATAAAACTCAATTAATTTTTTGTACAAAAGATATAACAGTTGACATAAATGTTAAAAAGACATTTCCACCATAAAAAAAACTAGTACAGTTTCATATGTATTTTTAACCATCTTTTTACATATATTATTTCCCATATAATCATTACTATACCGACTGTTTCGTATGGTTAAGCATGCATGGAGATATCAAAAAAATTATAGAGATATGACACAGATTAAATTCAACCATTATTAAGCTTGAGTTACATTATGCTTTTTTCATCTAGATTCATGCTAGCTGCTTAGTTCGATTTTGGTTTAAGGTTTAAATTTTATTAAATTAATTAGGAATTTAATCTTTTTGAAATGCATTGGTTTTTAGAGCGGATATTTTAATATAATGCCGGATAAAACAGCTTTTACTGTTTATATATATACCAGAGATACAAAATTATGATTCTTTAAATATATTACTGACCGTCATATCGCATATGATAAAGGAGGTATTGTAATCATACCAAATTTGACGTATCGATATTTTTACAGATAAGCACGAATTAGGCTTATAGTAACACGAATCAACTGTTTTTAGCATGATGTCTGTTTGCCAGTCTGTGGACACGTGTAAATCAAATTTAGCTGAACGAATTATTATAAAATTTCATATTTAAGCTTCGGAGATGAATATCTCCATTTGATCAACTTTTAGTAAAGATTTGCCAACCGGATGTGGTAATTTACTGATGTCATTTTTATGTATTTTACGAATATTTTGCAATATTTCGAAAAAATTTATTTAGCAATTTTTATAAATAAATGATAACTAACAACTTTTATTTGGAACTTTTTTCAATATGACTAAATAATTTTTTTTACAATTTTTCATATTTTCAACAGTTGTGTTTTTATAGTTACCATGACTACAGTAGTTGTTGTTATACGCAGATTTTTTTCACAAACAATAAAACTAAAATAGTTTGGTTCAGAATCACTAGCTCTACACTAAAATATAACATTAATTTCATGATAAATAAAGAATTCTTAATGAGTCGTCTTTACCTTTTAATTTATTTTTTATTTTTTCTAGCCCTTAAAAATCTTGGCACTTATTCAAAATTGAAAACCACTGCTCTAGAGTAACCTTAATTTTATTTAAAGTATTCAAAATTTTAGTAAGTAAATTTAGAACAAATCTTTACACACAAAATTAAATAAAATTACGTAAAATTAAATCAGGTAAGTAGGCCTATTTGTCTTCAACCTTCTTCCAAACGAAAATAATTTACTCGTACAATTATTTATTGTTATACAGCAAATCTCTGTATGTAATCTATACATCATCTGTCATGTTACGTCTTCTAACAGAAAAACAAATAAAATCTTACGTAACATTGAAAGCTCTCCGTTGTCAAAATTAACTTTCCGTTAACCCAAATTGACCAACGTGGTTCAGTTCAGGTATTTTTATACCTCGTAATTCGTAACCCATTTTCTATGTTGTACTAAATTCCTTTTTCTGTATCTCTCTATCTTTTAAAAGATTATCATCTTCTTTGACGCTCTGTTGACGCTAAGACAATTCAAACAGACTTAGTTAATTATCTTTTTAAGTAGCTGGGTGTACGTATTTGAAAATTAAGCTAATTGTCAAATGAGTAAGTATGTTTATGAAATTTACTTTTTTAGTGACCGCATTTTGACTTTTATTATGTTATAATTATCATTTAATTTAACTTAAATATGTTTTGTATATTTTATACGGTTGTTTTATACTTTGATAATATTTTATTGTTTAGGTGTATATATTATTTTGAATGCAATAAATTACTAGCATTGAAATACTTTGAATTGTTTGAAATATAAATAAAATTTCTTTAAAATCTTATTTATGTTTCCAGAAGCAATAAAACTGAAGTATGTTATTTATTATAATAAAACAAATACTTATAAATAATGCACATACGAAGGTTTATCAAGAAATAATATTTCTTATACCATTTAGCCGTACTATACTTTTAATATCATTCAGATATATTCTTTTAATCAAATATTCATTAGACATTCGCTCAAAATGAGAGAACCATCTCAACTGCCTAACACCAACTTTTATAACAACATTTTTCCTAATTTCACACTCTTCATACACTTTTACTTCATACCCGAATTTTTCTAATTGTACTAAGATAAAATGTTAAATGTTACCAAAAGGACAAAACATTTTTTGACACTATAGTAAAGTGTAATTTTCACACAGAAACATTTACACAAAGAATATTATTTTTTTTAGACAAGGTCGAGTTGTCCCCCAAAATTTGAAATTGTACCGAAGACGAAAAAAGGTCGAGTTGTCTCCCAAGATTTACAGGTAACCTAACCTAGTCTATAATTTACGCCAGTCGTCATTTGCGCCAGTCGTCATTTGCGCCGATGAGATAAACGCCTATATTGAATAATAACATAACTAAACCTTAAACCTTAACCTAACCTACCCTAAGCCAACAGTGGCGCAGACGTTAGGGTTTCGTGGCGCAAATGATATACCACTATTGGCGCAAATTATATATAGATAAGATCATATTGGCGCAAATGATAAACACCGATTTAAAATCTTGTTAGACAACTCGGACATACCCGGGAGACATCTCGGTCATGAAAATTCTTTACCTGGCTATCACGGGGGACAACTCGACTCGTCCGTTTTTTTAACATCAAATCAAACAGGATTTTTTTACTGTGTGTGTATATATCAAAGAGAAAACTCAACAACCGCAAAGAATATATTCTATTTAAAATGCACAACATTAAATATACATACATATACATATATATACATTTTTCATATATTTTTTTCTGATTCAAGGTTTTTGACTATATTACTGTCACATCACGATTCACCAATCACCTTTTGTATCTCGTGTAGAGCGTTTCATTTCCTCGTATTAGCAATGAGTTATTTTATATTGTTATGTGTTATTACTTCATCATATACCGTTAAAATATGATTATAAATAAACAAACAGCCATACTATTGTTTTTAAATGTTTCTCATGCAGGTTACTTTTAATCAGGGACGGATTTACCATTAGATTGAATAAGGCCCACGCTCAATTAGGGGCCCCCATCTAAACAAAATGTAAGAAACATATTTTTATTCAAGAGTGTGAATAAATACACACATAAAAAACAAAATAGCTATTTTATCTAATGGGTCCATCAAGTAAATTTGGGTTTTTTGTATGTTAAACTAGACTTAAAAATAAGAAATTCGTATTTTTTTTTAATTTTTGAATAAAATGAGAAAATACAGAGAAAAAAAGGTAAAGGTGCTAAAATTCATATTGTGACATCATACGACCAAACTTACATCAAAAATTAAATTAGGTGTTTCCAGGATTAAATTACGACTAACGAACTATTGATATAATATAGAAAGAGATGGTAGTATGAAAGTTAAATGTATCAAACTTCAGTGCGTTTAGAAATGTCTATCTGACGTTTATAAATTTTGTTGATGTTATATGATTAGATATATGAACAGCATCATCAGGTAGAATATGGGGCTATATGCTCGAGAAGCTGAACATATAGTTTCTTAACAATTTTTATTTGCATTGTCAATGGTACGGGTCGTTGGTCCACAGTCAAGCAAGGGACCTGCAACTTATAGAACCACTCAAATCCTGCCGATATTAGTTTAGAAGTACAAGGTTTTAATACCAGAATTAATATTTAATTTAAATTCTGGTGTAAGCGCGACGGAAACCAGAGACCATTAGAGTCCAATATGAATGAAAATTATTATTTTATACTAAATTATTGAATATCACTAGGAAAAATCGAATAAATTGTTTATATCTATTATTTTTTTTATTATTTAGTCGCATCTAATTCGAATTAGACAAAAAGCTATATAATTTTTTCCTATGTAGGGCTTTTTTTAAACATAAATCCGGCTCTGCTTTTAATTTTTCTTAGCTTATAAACAATCGATTATGGTATATACAGATCTAATACACTTTGATGTACATTAAAGCTACTTGCTTGATATTGCTCTAATGCAACTTGTTTCAAATGCGTACTATCTATTTATAGAATAAACTTTAATAGATCGCGGGCTGTTTAAAGTCAATGATTGGACATGTTCAATATTCATAGCTTATTTAAACAAAACATAGGTGAGAGGTAATACAAATTCCATGAAAATTTCATATTCACGATTTTCTTTTTTCTCATTAAAAATTTACATAAAATATAGAGCGTAGTTTTTTGTTTTATTATTTTTCACTATGTAAAAATTCAAACCGAACAGTTACGGTAGAATCTTTATAAATAAAAAAAAAATTATATATAATAAATATACAGAAAATAATCGTTATATTAATTTTCTGTTTTAGTTATTTTATGTAAAAAAAACAAACAAATAATTTTCAGCTGCCTAATCATATTAGCTATTAGCACACAAGTTTCAAGAACAAATATACCCATAACAGATAATATGTTTGACATAAAAGTAATGCGCGCGTATCGAAATTTTACATGTATTGGTTATGACATAATCAATACATGTAAAAATGCAATGCGCGAGCATTACTTTTATGTCAAACACATCATCTATTGTGGGTATATTTGTACTTGAAACCTGCGTGCTAGTTGCCAATTACATAGATAAAACATCTAATGCAAGAGTGGATAATTAAATATTTTTTACCAGTATCGTTTTACTGATCGTCATATCATATATGATAAAGAAGGTATTTTAATCATACCAAATTTGACATATCGTTTTTACTGTTTTTACCGTGATGTCCGTCTGTCAGTTTGTCTCTCTGTCGACACGTGTAAAGCAAATTCGACTAAACGGATTGTTATAAAATTTCATATTTAAGCTTCGGAAGTGAATATTTCAATTTGATCAACTTTTGGTAAAAAGTTGACAACATAAAGTAGTAATTTCCTAATGTCATTTTTATGGGTTTTACGAATATTTCGCAACAAAGACTGATTTCGAAAAAATTAATTTAACAAAAGTTAGAATATTTTTCGACATGGCCAGATAATTTTTTTATAATTTTTCATATTTTTATGATATATACTTAAAATTCTGTAAATGGCATATTTATGTCAAGATAGCTTTGTTTTTAGTTACCATAACTACAGTAATTGCTAATAATTATCAATATTTTATAGTCATCTAATTTGAATTAAATAAACTAGCTATTTTATTTTTTTCTGTGTATCTACGTAAAAACTATTTTAAAATGAACTTTTCGTTTACAATTTATTTAAAAAATAATTGGTCGCTTGAATGATGCTTGTACTTTGACGTTAAAATAATTTGTTTTATATAAAGTCTTAATAAAAAATGACAAGTTCATATATTATTAAAATATCATTTATAAACTTCAAATTTTATTTATTTCGATTTATATAAATGCTTATATTCTAAAATATTCAAATTGTATAAATTAAATATCTACATACCTATATAATTTATAAAATATTATCCAGTTGAAATTGAATTAAATGGCTTATATAATGTCAATGTCCTAATTTAGATTAAAATTTTTTACATAATATTATAGGTATAAGCAAATAAAAGAGTCAATTAATATTATTTTCCAACAAATATTGATTATGTGACCAATAATTCCAAAAGAACGTTTTATTAGTCTTATTGAATATTAGTTGGTACCTATAATGAGCATAGTGAAAAGAGTTTGGTCGCACCCTTTTGGGTATATGACGTGATTGTGTATGCAGCGTGATTTATAACGAGTGTACTAAACTTTAAAAGTTTATTAAGGACGTTATTTCGAGTGAAAAAGTCATATGAAGTATGAACATAGATCCTATTCTATATAGTTACCACAACTATACAAGAAATTAAAGTGGCATAGTAAATTCACGAGTTTAATAATAAGTTACGGTAGAAATTAATTAATTGTTAATAATTATTGTACTAACATTATCTTACTTACCTTATAATTACTTGTTTTTTATTTATTAACTCTTAGTTCTCTCTCCCTGATATAATCCAGACAAAACGTTAAACCAAAAGTTATTAACATTATTTTATTTGAAATACCCTGTACATACGTGAAATCTGAAACTATATATTGAAAGTTGAAATTTATAATACTGTACTTTTGCTATTTTTAAGACACAGTATATATATATATATATATATATATATATATATATTATTGCCTTGTTTGTTAAATAGCGTTTGCCAATAAACTGATATTATAGAGTGAAATTTATATGCATCAAATCTATGATAAACATGTAAATTTAAAATAAAATTATTGTACAGTATTTATTACTCTACGAAGCAATATTTCTAAATGACAGTTAAAAATTTATAAACTTTTCATATAAACGTTCAAAGCATGTAAATAAAATTTGTATTCATGAAAATAAGTTTCTCTTTTGCAATTTAAATTTAAGATTCTAATATTCCTATCAAATGTTGACGTTTTAAAATGATAGTATATTATTTTACGACGAGCTGTAAGCGATCTTCATTGTGTCGAGTTCAGATACTTTTGATCGAGGCGGAGCCGAGGATAAGCAATCTGAGCGAAATATAAAAAAAGCGTTCGGCTCCAAATGACGTATGCTATTTTTTTGATAAGCGTTCCAAACGAAACAAAACTAAAAATAAATACAAATACCTATCATTATTGTACCAGTAACTTAATAACCTCCTTCAACATAGGCAATATAGTAACTTAATATTAATATTTTAATACGCTTGAAGAAATATATATATATATATATATACATTACTAAAATTAAATTTTATTATTTTATTTTTCACAGTAAATTTAACAAACAAATCTTTAAATTATCAGCACATAGTAAATTATTTAAAATATCTTGTTCTATTATACAAGAAACATATTTTTGGCACAATATAGCGCCCATCACTTTGAAAATGTGCAAAATTATTTACGGCCATATTTAAAGGCGGAAGTGACCATTACACACTATACAAAATAGAACAAAAACCCAATTCCTGTCTGTTCTAACTGAAATTTACTCTAGAATTCGCGCGCGATAAAAATAAAACATCAAACCGTGTTAACGTTTTTTGTACAAACTATTCCACACCACTAAAACTTACTACATGATTTAAAAATTCTTGAATAATTTTTATTTCTAAATATATTAAAAAAAAACTTTCAAAATACACTTACGTGTTTAACATTTAATTTAATTGCAAAAAGATCAAATAGTTTGGCAAAAACAAAATATTACAAATTTTCACATTTCTTTCTTTGAAAATTGGAAACACATGATAGAATTATCTTTAAATTTTTCGTAAGCATAGTTATCTACGATTAACTCAGTATTTTATATTGCTTACTTATTTTTCATAATACATATTTAATTAAATATTAATTACTAAAAAATTTGCCTTTTGTAATTCGAAAATCTCTTCTAAAAATTTGACTAAAATTGAGTAAGTAATGTTAACCAAAATAATATTTTATAAATTTAAATGGAATTGTTCTCGTAAAGTTAACAAATTATCACCATCTAAAGTAGACTTAAGAGAAATTTTGATGCATATCGCATATATGGTCCTCAAAGGAGTTGCGGTCACAAAATTAGAAGTTTCAATAATCGGCAAAAAAGCATCATTTTGTTGATAGCAATATTAATTATACCAATAGAATTTAAAATCGGCGATTTTTTTGTCGTCTTAAAGTCGACTTTAGTTAAAGTGTTTATTATGAAACTAATTGTAATTTAAATTAAATAAAAAAGCATATTTATTTTTCTTTGTGTATAGTTTTCGTTTTATTCGAAGTGATAAAAACATAATTGATTTAAAGCTGAAAATATCCACATGTAAACAACACAAAATGAACGAATTTTTCGCGGAGGATAATTAAGAACAATGTCATTTTATTATAAGCACACACGTTCTACGTGGTGATTCGCACGTGAAATAAGAAAATTTCTAGGAAAAAATCATTGCTAGATCCATGCAGAGATAATTATCGAAAAAGATAAATTGTTTGTTTATTTTATTCGGTAATAATAGATTCACTAGAAAACATTATATTTTAGAAAAAAATAATTTTATTTACAGTAGACGAATAGACTCGTTAATGACAATATTTGCTAATAAACAATTAGAAGTATTTAGTAATAGATTCTAATTTTATAAAAATGTGATAATTTGTGAGTACTTTTAATTTAGAAATGTCATAAGTGAAATATAAATTACAGTAATAAATTTGAAAAATAAATATAAAAATATTTTAAATATATATACGGGTGTTTACGGTTTTCTGTATCCTTTCAGGAGGTGATAGGAGTCGATAAACCTTAAAACGCCTTAGTAAAAATCGTCTCATAAGCGAAATAATAATTCTTTAAAACGATTAATTTGTCTTAAACTCTAGTAATCTACTAATTAATGAGCATTGTCCACTACAAAAGATGTTCGAAGTTATCAGCATCATGTTGTTGTATATAAAATAAATAAAAAATAAATCAGCATTATCTCATCGCGATTTTTAAAGAACATGGTACAAATAATTAAATTTTTAGTCAAACAAAGGTGATAGTAAAAGTGAATTACTAATAATAACTTTACCAGTCAAATAACAATTGAACAACATTGATTAAATAGCAAATTACTAAAGTTTGAAACAAATTAATCGTTTAATGTGAAAAACTAAAAGAATTATTATCTCACTTATGAGAAGACTTTTACTAAAATGACAAAATGATACAGAGAAGACCGTAAACACCCTGTATAAAAACATAAAATTTGTGACTGTTAGCTAATCTTTGGATCAACTGTACTGATTTGAATACTATCACGTAAAGAAATTTTTCACGATGGTTCTTTTGCTATTGTTATTAATTACAGAATAATAGACAAAATTGTGAAAAAAAGTCTGATATGATAAAAACAAATATCAAATTTGAAAATATCATGTCAAATATCAAATAATAATTTTGAGTGTGTGCATTAAAATTTGTAATTTTTTTTTTGGATAACAATAAATAAGTGGAAAATTTAGTTTTATTTACATAGATTTAGATTCAAGATTAAGTCAACCGAATATTGTGTCAGAAAACGGAGAATTTTTACAAGCTTTGGAATAATATAGTAAAATATTATTTGTATCTTCCAAGACAAGCAAGAAACACGACTAATTTAATATAGAATAATGAAATAATTTCTGAAAATTATTCTAAAACTTTGTTTCAGAGAATATTTACTCATAAGTCATAAATTATTAATATTTATAAGAAAGAACCTTCCAAATTTACACAAGGTGTGACAGTCAGAAGTTACATTTCTTAATTTCTTATTTTAGATATAGTTAAAATAATTACTTCTGTTTTCTGTATAAAAAAAAAACTAAAATTGGATTAATAATTTAAAAGAATATTTAGATTTTTTACTAAATATTAAAATACAACATAAAATTTTTTTAATTAAACTTCCTTATTTATATTTTTTTTGTATTTTTAATTCACTCTATGTTACAGAAACATGGACAAATTAATTTTCATATTCAATTTATAAAAAGAATATCGATATGTGTTAGTTTTTCTTTTATATTTCATTGTTTACATATATTTTTTTTTAATTTAATCATTTCCGGGTCTCTAACTATATATTGTTTCGATTTTACAATCATAGTAAAGATTGTATATTAAAATACTTGTATAGTATATATATATATATATATATATATATATATATATATATTACAAAAAGATAAATAATAAATAATATTTTAGAAAATAAAATTCAAAAATAAAATATATTGAATAACTTTTCTGCAAGTCGTCATAAAATAAATAATAAACATTAATTTTAACAAATAAAAAATAATAAAAATTAATATATTAATATTAATAAAATTAATTATATTGACATTCTATTTATTTATAAATAACTTTATATTTTTTGTTAACTTCTTCCCGTCATATTTATAATTAGTAATAAATTGTGTGTTTAAATAAATTTCTAATAAAAAATCTTAGTATTTGTTTGCTAATTACAAAAGATATTTCAATTATTTAATTATGTAACATTTGTAAACTTTAAACGATCTTCAAATCAAATCATTTATTAGGTATTTTATTTTTAATATTATACTTAGCATAAATACAGACATATTCAATCATGCCATGTCCGTAAAACGGTATGGCACAAACTCCAAACATTCCTGTCCAGACAAGCAACTCTAGCTTCATCCAGATTTCAATAATTCTATTAAAAATTAAATATAGTTTAATTTTGGATGTTCCCTAAGTGCACTCCTAACCAAATAGACTATTCGGCGACTTAGTACACCTACAGGAATTTCAACACTTCCATCTTTTTGCCAATGACGATAACATCTTCATAATAAGTATATTTATATAATATTTTTAACTTTCTATCATATAAAGATATTATAGGTACTAATCGTTTAGATTTTAATCGAAAACAAATAAATTGAAACATTTTCTTTTTAATAATGACAAATAATTCGAGAAAAATATTTCTAAATTTATCGTTCTTGTACAGCGGAAAATACAATAACCTCGCGTACGTTAAATATATAAGTTATTAACGACAGTTGAATTTTCGCCAAATTTCTTAAGAGTGCGGGATGGGGAGGTGTTAAGCAAGCGAGAAAGATCTACTTACTTCCCCCTCTAATTTAAAAACAACTGCCAACTGTACGCATCCAAATATCATTACAATTTGCAACGAAAATAGATGGCTATGTAAGATTTTCTAGTAAGAAAAGCAAGATAGATTTTTTTTTCATACTGAAAAACCTATGAACGAAATTGTATTTTTGGAATATTAACTAATTCTGATGTGTAACTGAATGAATTTGTAACTAGATCAAATTAATATTTTTTTCATTCAAATTATATAAAATTTATTTTCACTAAAATAAAATTTTTATAATTTATTTTTATTATAAAATAAATGCAAAAAAAATTGGCGGATGGCGCCAGTTGTATTAAAGTATTTATGGTCGGTTTCATAATAAACAAATTAACTAAAATTGATTTAAAACCAAGCAAAAATTCATTAATTTAAAATTCTACTGACTTAATTATTATTAATGTTGTCAATAAAAGGATGTTTTTTAACAGTTTTCTAATTTTTAATAGCAATATTATTTGTTGCCAATAAAACAATAATTAATATTTTATATTTATAACACATTTTTAAAATTAAATTATATTGAATTATTCTATTATTCTTTTTAATTTAACTATATAACAACTACATAATTTTTGTAATTAAAGTCATATATTTAATGTACCTATTATGTGAAAAATCATAGTTAAACATAGTAGTAAAAAATCTTTCAAAACGCATTATATTAAAATAAAAAGGGTTTAGGATTAAGTTTCTGTATACATTTTAATTAAAAATCAACGTTTCGATATACTTTACGTATATCATCGTCAGGAAAAATTATACAAATAATATAATATAATAAATAAACAGAACATAGAAATAAGTTACTACATAGGTAACAAAATAAGTAACTAAATTTTAAAATTTATAAATTATACAGAACTTAATCCTGAAGCTTTTTTATTTTTTCATAGTTATAAAATAAACAATAATTTCATAGTTTTTTTTTTCAATAACGTAATACTAATTCTATTCAATTTAAAATTTCTTCAACTGAGAAAAATTTTGCTTTAGATCCGAGGTTTTTACTTTTAACTCAAAAGTAAACTTGTTTTCGAACTGTAAACTTATGTTATAACATAGGAAATTTTTTTCAAAACTCATTATATTAAAATAAAACGGCTTTAGTGTATAGTTCTGTACTAATATTTATCAATAATAATCGACGTACATTAAGTTTGTCGGAACGTCGATTATTAATTAATATTAATACAGAACTATAAGCTAAAGTCGTTTTATTTAACTTATGTTTGTCTAACGAAAATTAAAATTTCGATAGAAAATAATAATAGTAAGTAACAGTAAACTTTGTATAGAACTATTTATAATAACATTAAACAAAAGTTCTTAAGTGTATCTGTGAAATTAATATAATAATATTCTAATGTTGAGATTTTTCACAAAAATTTCACAAGTTACTTAATCATTGACTGGTTACACCTGCATCAATGTCTTCGGATATTTATCAAATTACCATACTGACAAGCTCCTAAAGAGCGAAACATGTGTCTATGGTAAACTAGCCGGTTATTAATGCATAGCTTAACAAGCCGATTCAATGATTGAGTAACTTGTGAAATTTTTGGGAAAAATCTCAACATTTGAATATTATTTAATATTTAGTTTAGAAACATAAGTGTCTTTCTCGAATAAATATTAATAAATTTTATACAAACCTTTTAAAATGATTATACTGTTAATTACTAGTATTGTTTTTATTAATTTTTTTATTTTAATTAGAAAAACATAAGTTTACTATTGAGTTAAAGTAAAAACTTCGGATATACAATATACATTTTCTCAGTGCATATATTATCAATTACAAAAACATAGAAAAATATCAATTAAAATAACTTTAATAACTTTAAACTATTGTATTTTAAAATAAGTAAATTCTTATCTATTTAACTACATTATTAGACTAATAATAACTAATTTCTTAAACATATTTACTTTTATCAATTAGAGTTTCATATATAATTTAGCATTTGTCTACATTTACTATGACAACTGGCACTGACCTTGTGTATTAGAATTAATTTTGCTATTTTTAAATTTATTACTATGATTACTGAATTATTAGTCATGCATTATATTTAATAACCTGTTTACTTACCTAGCTAGCTATTATTTTAAAATATTTTTTAAAAAAGACTTAGATAAATAAGCTATTTTCAACTTTTAATTGTTATTATTTTACTTTATAAAATTATCTGAATTGCTGTATATGTAATACATAATAGTAAACAACACTATTATTTTTAGCACTAAAAAAGGATCGAAAAATTTTGACGGAAATTTATTATTTAAGCTATTTCGAATTAGTACATTATCAATATGTTTTAGTAAAACTAAATAGTTTAGAAATATCTATAAATATAGTATAAAAATCTTTCAGAACTTATTTTATTAATATAAAAAGGCTTTAGGAATTATTTCTGTATTAACTTTAATTAAAAATCGACATTTCGATGTACTCTACGTATATCATTATTCGAAAAAATAATAACTTGTTTCTGTGTTCTGTTTATTTATTGTATATGGCATTTGCATTATTTTTCCTGATAATGATCTAATGATCTGATACTAAATTTCAAAAACCGACAACTTGGTTTACTATTGTTTAAACATATTTTAGTAAATCAATAAAGGATATCAAGTATATGTAAATTTATAGCGTATTGCTGCCCCCCCCCCCCCCCAAGAAATTTGTAACCATTTTTTGGTTATATAAATTTGTTTATAATATATTTGTTTGTATGTGTAACGAAAATAATTCAAGAACCGATAACTATTGTGCAAACATATTTTAGTAAATCAATCGGCGAATTTTACAAATATTTATAAGTTTATGGCTTATTGCCACCCCCACACAGTCTGTCACTTATTTTTGATAATTGCAAATTGTTTATAATATATTTCTGTGTGTGTGTAAGCAAAAATTTGGAAATTGACAAGTAAATTAGTAAGAATTACTGCAATTTTACAGTTCTAACAGTAATTGACATTATAAGAAAGTCTCAGTGTTGCTGCTTTGATGCCAATTGCTGAACATACTTATAATTGGTTCTTCAGTACAAATTTATTTTCTAAATATTTTGTAAAACTTCAGATTTTAGGTAAATTTCACGTGATAATATAATTTCTAAAAAAAAATCAGTTAATACACTTATACACTCAACAACTTATAGATGCGTTATTTAATATGAATGATCCATCACTAATTTAAAATAAAACATAAACCAAATTAATCATGGAATCACAGTTCCACAAAAGAATAAAATAATAGTATCTGAAAGTGTTTTTGTTGTTTTTTTTATATTTCTGTGATAGTATATTTGTGCAATATGTATAAAATTTTATAATATTTATTAGAAATTTATTAATAATCCAGTACTAGATAAAATGCAACCTCAACAAATTTTTTTACAGATAAATTACAATAAATTATCGTAATATTGTATGTAAATAACTGCCTATTTTTAAATATATAATCGGAATAGAATTATATTCTCATTTTGCAATTTACATTGTTCGAATTGAATTAACATATATAGATAGAGAAATAAAAATGTAATTTTGAATTAAAAAAAGCTGAAAAGTAGGTTCTGTAGGTATCAATGTACCTTTTGTAATCAGCTTTCTCTTTAAATAAAGATAGCTACTATATTTGACAGCGCCTTAAAACAGTAGTTCCAAACATGTATTTTATTGGATTATTAAAAGCACTTTATTTTTGGTATATACAGTGTATCCCATAACAAAAGGTCCACAGCTTAAAGACGTGTATTTAATGTCAATTATAGTCGAAAATGTTTAATGAACATGTATCCAAAAAAAAAAACTTCCTAACTGAACTATAATCATTATATATATATATATATATATACAGGCTGTTCGTTCGCCAAATTGATATAGGGCAATAACATGGCATATCGATAATATGAAGAATACTTCTTTCTGAAGTAAAATTCGGAGAAATACTTAGAATACTTTTCGATATGGAATAAAACGTTATATAATTTGGTTTTAGTTTTAATATGCTAGCATGTGCCGTTTGGGCGCTAGAATTTTTTTAAATTTTTTTTTAGAATTTTCAATAATTTTTCTTGCTAAATCAGTATGAGTTAGACAAAAAAAGTTACTTAGCTATTATGTAGCTAATTTTTTTCTCTGTTTTACTGAATTTTTTCAGATTTTTTTGAGCAAATTTTAAAAAAAGTCTTATTTGAATTTAAGTAATTTTATTTATTTAAATTCACAAATTACCTTACTACAAACATATTACAATCGATTTTATAACCTGCAACAATTTTTCACCACATGTGGCATTTCAAGTTATTGTAGCTATCAGACGGTATGTTATTTTAATTATTAATTAAGTATTTCTTTATATTTTATATCTTTGAACAATTGCAATTTATTTAATGTATGATTTCTACCGATATGTTTATAAATATCTAAAATTTCCTATATAATAAATTTTTTTTTCTTTTGTACAATGTTCGCTAACTATACATTACTTTGACACCATGTGATTAACAATTATATTTTCATTGTATTCTATGATGATTTTTGGTATGTATTTATTTGTAGTTGGCCTGAAGACGGTATTTTACCGAAACTAGTCGCCAGAAATCAAAATTGAAAATTCAATTATAAATTGGACTTAATCTTTGACACCGTTACTTCAATTTCTACTCAAAATAAAATTTCACTGGTGTAACATGGATACATACATCTCAAAATTATTTAATCAACTTCTAAATCTGAATATTTTTCCCAAAAACATCAATTTAATCTTTAAATGACAAATATTTTTAATATTAAATGGAAAAATTCATGTCATACTGGTATTCAAACCCAAACCTTTTCATTGCTAATTAAATACGCTACCAATTGCGCCAATGGAGAAACCACGACAGAAGACAAAATTATTTTTATTTAATTATATTGTTCATATTTAGATGTTGATAAAGTTTTTTAAAAAACATCAATATTATATAAAAAGTATTTTTTTAAATATTTAATACGCAATTAATTTTTTATTACATATAATTGAACTAAAAACGTAAACCATTATACCAAATTTTATAACTTGTACATAAAAATTACTAAATACGTTATATTTGGTCAAAACAAAAACAAAATCTTGTTTTTTTTACAAAATAATAATTTTGTCATAAATGCTATACAAACATGGCTATTTTATACATATAGCGGCTATATGAATAAAATAACTTACGTCAGCTTTTATCATATATACTATTTATTACTGATCATAAAAGCAGCAAAGTTTATGTAACTCAATTATTTTGAATTGACATGTAATGTAAATTTCTCAAGATCAAACACTAAAAAATAAATACTAAAAGTATTCGTTTTCTTTCAAGAACTGTAGCTGTACTATGTGTCACAAAAGAAAAGTTTGACAATCACTGATAATACTGTATCGATTCCAACTTTTACCAAAGCCTTCCAGGGTTTGCATTGTTAACATGTTTGATGATATTATTCATAGATACGTATGAAATTTATTCGCAAATATTTTATATTCAATAAATATCATTCCGTTAAGTTATTCATAGAATCCGACATAAAAACAATTTTACTTATTATATATATTATGTCTTTTTTTTTATGTTGTTTTATTTGCATCATTAATACACATAATATAAAAATAACAAATGTAGAAAAAAATGTTACACGTCACAAAAAAATAAGTAGTTTTTTGCAAGCATATTAAAATATTGATATTACGTAACTATATTGCCTACGTAAAAGCAGGTTATTATATTACTAGAACAATAATGTAAATCATTATACAACAGCTAGTTACTATACACACCACTGGTGGCAGCACCAAACATGACTATAATGTACGTATTCCGCGTCAAGTTAATTGACAATTGCATTGTTTATTTTCGCTTGAATTTGAATTTGATAATTAAAAATGTGTGAAAAAGTACAAGAAATGCAATGATGCATATAGCCAGATTTGTCAGAAATTGCACTGTAATAAAAAATTTGGTAATTTTACCTAAAAACCTGGGACAACTGATTTACACCAGTTCAATATATAAATTTACAGACATCACAGGAAAAATTTTACATTATATAAATATAAAATACGTATATTTTATGTAAGTTTACTTACTTTTTCGATTTAAAAAAAAAAAACATATATAATATGGTAAATTAATTAGAAGTATTTTACTTAAAATTTCAAAATTATATTATTTTTACAGAAAATTTCTTTGAATCATCGTTTTGTTGAAATAATATGTAATTTTTTTACTATGGATTTTATGTAAAATGGCAACTTTTTACGCGTATATGTAATGTAATTATAAATGTCAAATTAAACGAAATCACACTAAAGAAATGGCAGCAATGCTTCTTAACACGTTGACTGCGGCACCGAAAAACCATATATAGAAAATAAGCATGTTACATATCCCCGGGGATATGTATCGCAGTCAACGTGTTAATTCACCAGAATTAAAAAAAAAATTGATATCTTAATTTTTGATAGATCCATAGATTTCCAGAATTATATTGCCTCAGAATCAATCAATTAACTTTTTATTAAATTCAGATTATTTTTCTAAAAAAAAAACGATTTTTATTACACTTATATTATTTTAAATTGCATCAAAAACTGAACTATTTCTATCGAAATTTGTTTTTAGAGAAAACTAGATATATATTTTGATAAAATATTTATAATTCTATATCTGAAAAATATTGATAAATACATAGATTAATCACCTACAGATTTCAAAATATTTGCAAAAACGTGGCACACTATTTAAAAATATCTCTGACAGTTCAAGATCAGGGGCTTTGACCAGTATCCGCAAAACGTAACATCCAAAAATAATAATATGCATATGGTCCACCCACAATTAATTTCGAATAAAAAAAAAGAATTACGAACTGAATCAACGCCGCAATTTCTATTTTTGATATTAGGAATAAAGTGCTTTCCTATAACTAAGCTATCCGTAAACACTAACAAAAATATAATAGAACATATGCGCAAAATGTGGAAAGGTCATATATCACCATGTAAATTGAAATCATATTTCATAATTCGATAATGACTTTGATTGTTTTTTGTTTTTCATGGCGCCTGAGAAAGATTCAAAAGCCGTACGAATCTGGGTCGATTAAATCGACCGTCATTTTTTTCATTATTTTTTTGTCAGCGTATGAAACAAAATACAAACGTCGTATTTTGATAAGTTTTGTTCTTATTTTGTTTTGCAAGCTGACAACATTTGAGTTCGTTGTCTGATTTGAATATTCTGTGTGTGATATAAAGAATATGAAATGCGGGGAGGGAAATAAATAAAATATGTATTTTTAAAATGATGATTTCGAAAATTTTTTGTAAGTATTCTGAGTCATGAATTTTTCTGTTTTTTAAAATAAAAAGTTTGACGCATTTAACACGTGATTTTTGAAACTGGAATTTTGATAATTTTGTGTAATTTCCACAAAAATGACTATATTGCAAAAAAATTATCATCATAGTGATAGGTGTAGTTTATTTATCACTATTTTTATTTACTCAATATAGTAAATAACTTTTATGTACATATGAATTATAAAAATAGTAATAAAAAATCTCTCAGAACTCATTATATTAAAGTAAAAAAATAAAAAGGCTTTAAGATTAATTTCTGTACAAATTTTAATTAAATAAATAAATATATTATCATCAGGAAAAATTATGCAAATAACATATACAATAAATAAACAGAAAATAGAAAGAAGTTGCTACGTAACAAAATAAATAACTAGATTATATAAAATATATAAATTATTAAATAAAATTTGGCTTTCCATAATTAATAATTTATAAAATTAGTTACTTATTTTGTTACCTAGTAACTTGTTTCTATTTTCTGTTTACTTATTATATATGTATTTTTCCCTGATTATCATATACGTAGAGTATATCGAAACGTCAATTTTTAATTAAAATGTATACAGAACTTAATCCGAAAGCCATTTTATTTTAATATAAAAATAATATTTTAGGTTTTCAGATTAATTGTATGTTGTAAAAGATTAATTTTGTTTTTGTTTTACTGCAGTTTTATAAAATAAAATTTTTATTTTTAACAATCAATAAATTGCTGTATTTATCTAGTAGCAAGATAAAGTAACTTTTGTAGATAAATATAAGAATAAACATTTGTATATATAAATAAATTTTGCTTTGAAAAAATAGATAAGATTTATTTAGAATATATTATATGTTATATCGTATATTCAATAAGTTACATATATGTTGCTTATAAGCAAATAATATATCAATTTAAAAATATAACAAAAATCATGTAAAGAGTGTCCCAAGAGAAGTTGCTGAAACAAATCGGCTGTTATTTTCAAATGTAGATATGCAGTTACTTGAAACAATAAAAATTGCATTGAAAAGAAGAAAATCTGCAGTTTTTAATTTAACAATTCTAATAAATCATAAAATCGGATCGGTCCAACGATCGAATCGATCCAACGATCGGATCGATCCAACTATCGGATCGATCTTATCTTTACTTGGATCGTTTGGATCGATCCGTCGATCTTTTGATCAAATCGATCTGATCGATCTTTTTTCGCAGCCCTAGTGATAAGTTTGGCAATGTTTCCATAATGATAGAACTATATATATATATATATATATATATATATATATATATATATATAGGACAACAGTTTTTCAATATGCTACGGTGTCAACAACAATTTTCGAAATAAGTTTTTCAAAACGTTTATCAAACTTATATTTGTACAAGTATATATCGATATTATATTAAAACAATGCTCTGGTTTAGATAACACATTTCTTGTTAGAATAATTATAAATATACCCATTAAAAAAAAATAGTCCAAATTCCATTACAGTTTTTATATCTCCAACAAATGCAGAAATTTAAATAATGGTAGCAATTTAATTTCGTTATCTGGAAAGAAAGAGAACGATTTAATAAATATGTTTATGTATATATGATTAAATTTATGTGGGTTTTTTATAGTTAGATCTAATTTGCAAGTTAATTGTATTTTGATTTAATGAGGTCATTGAAGTACATAAAACATTCCTATGTATACGTATTTTATTAGTAACAATTTCGTTTATAATGTCCATAAGCATTTTTTTATGATAATGATAAAAGAACTTGTTTCACATATTATAGGTATATACCATATTATATCTATAGAAACTGGAAAACCAGTTCTTGTATTGCATCAGTAGCACTGAACTATGTTAAAATTTTATAAAGCTTATGATTTGCTTTAGGTGTGACTAGAAAAATTTTCAGCCTAATTAAACAGGTGCATTATGGGTCAGCTAAGAGACATTTAAGCGCCGCGACTCAAACATTGCGTCATATTATTTATAAATACTATTTAATCTTACCTGTTTTCTGTTTACAATTAAATTTTTATAAATTGTTGGAATATGTTAAATAGTGTTCAAATTATGTGTATTACATAGGCAATTTCATAATAAACACTTTCATTAAATTCTACCGGCATAATTATTATTATTGTCCACTTTGTCAACTTTTCAAACTTCTAATAGTAAAATGATTTGTTATTGTCAATAAAAGAATGCTTTTTGGTCAACTTCAAGTCGACTTTAGTTAAAGTGTTCATTATGAAACTGGCCTGTCGGCCTGATCCTCTAACGAAGTTGCTAAGTTTTAGCAACGTTGCTAACAGTTATAACCAATAGAAAAAAATATAACAGTTTTCATTTTAATTTTTATTTAGTGTCAGCTAATGTGATTGGTTAATATAGTTAGCAACGTTGTTAAAATTTAGCAACTTCGTTAGAGAATCAGACCGATTGTCTGTTAGTTTATAAAAGGTTTACATATATATATATATATATATATATATATATATATATATATATATATATATATATATTTTATTTAAATTGTATCTGAATATTAATATATTTCTCTTCAAGCGTATCTTACGTTACCATATTGCTTATGTAGAAAGAGATCATTATGTTACTAGTACAATAATAGTACAATTATACAGCAGTTAGTTACTATATAGATCACTGGTGGCAGTATCAAATATAACTACAACGTCAAGTGTATTTAATCTGATATCTTTGGTAGCCATTATGAAAACTATTACGTCAAGTTAAATTAATTGATAATTGCATTGTTTATTGTCGCATGAATTTTAATTTGATTATTGAAAATGTGTGAAGAAGTGCAAGAAATGCAATGTGCAACGTCAGATTAGTCAGAAACTTGATATTCTATCAAAGAAATGCGGTCAAGTGTATTTAATTTGACATCTCCAACGGCTATATTATAACTTATTAAGTCAAGTTAAGTTAATTAACAATTGCATTGTTTATTTTCGCATAAATTTTAATTTGATTATTGAAAATGTGTGAAGAAGTGCAAGAAATGCAATGTGAACCATCAGATTAATCAGAAACTGAATATTCTATCAAAGAAATGCGGTCAAGTGTTAAGTGTCAAGTGTCAAGTGTTTGACATCTCTGATGGCTATATTATAAATTATTAAGTCAAGTTAAGTTAATTGTCAATTGCATTGTTTATTTTCGCTTGAATTTGAATTTGATTATTGAAAATGTGTCAAAAAAGTGCAAGAAATGCAATATATATCCGCCCAGGGTGGTCAGAAATTGTATATTCGACCAAAGAAAGATTAATTCTCACAAATCACGTAAGATATATCAATAATATATAGGTATTATATACTATTACTAATGCATACATATTATTAATAATGCATACATATTATTAATAATACATACATACTATTCTACAACTGTTAGTAACTGGATAAGGTATTTAGTTTAGTTTCGTTTATATTTTATTTACCTTAATATTAACGTTTCGATGTACTCTACGTATATCTTCATCAGAAAAAATAATACAAATGACATAAATAATAAACAAGAAAACATAGGAACAAATTACTAAATGACAAAGTAACTAGATTATAAATTTATAAATTATTAATTAAAAGAAGCCAAATTTTATTTTAATTAGTACCTTCACACGATTGATGTTATCTTCTTCTTTGTAAATTTTTATTACTTCTCTTATCAATCTATTGTTAATATTGTTAGGTTTTAATAAAACCTTACATGATATATAATAATATAAATATTTCATATTAACTTTATATAATGAAAGTTAAAATCGAAAAACATTAAGAATCATATGTAAATTATTTAATTTTTTGCATTTTAAACTTATAAGTACCAGTTTCATTCTAAGTCTCTCATTCGTCAAAAAATCTAAATATATTAATATTATTAATCCACAATATAAAATTCCATATTAATAAATCATACTGTATAATTATAACATAATATTAATATATCCTATAATAATAAATTACAACTTGGCCTTGATGAAAATAATAAATTTAAGAAAACATTAATTAAAATATTGAAAATATCATTTTCGTAATACACATATAAAAATATATAGTTCAAGAAAAAAAAAATATATATATATATATATATATATATATATATATTGATCGCCTACTCGGACCAATACTGAACAAAAATTGAGCACTTTCAGTTTTCATAGCCTACCTCAAATTAGTAAAACCAATCACGAAATTTCCCACTAATAACAAACCTAACCTACATCAAATGTACATGTCTATATTAAACGAACTATTTTTAGATTATATACTACACACCTAAAATTTACTAAATTAACACCGAAATTTACATTTCATCACATGAACGTACTTAAATTAACGTCCCCCTCCCTCCTATTTTAAATCGATTTGGCTTGTTCCAATTAAATATTAATAGCATTTTCCAAACAATTGAAAGCACAATAAATAATAAATCAATTAATGTTAGTAAAAATACCTAGCTTTAATATAAAATATGTATCATAAAAATCGATTAATTAACTCAAAAGTTATTAAACATTTTGTTAAATTTCAGAAGTCATTAATTAAAATGCTGCAAATAAAATTCACTATGTGATAAAATATATAACCGAACTTACGCTATGACTATCCCGCTAGTATACTGATGGCCGCTTATACGTGGTCAATGACCGAATACGATGGTGGTTGTCTTTGTCTAACGCTAGTAAAGTTACAATTCGTTTGTCTCTGCTTGACGCATGTATTTATATATGCAACATATAACACAAAGTGGTCACAAGTTTGGTGTGACCTAAGCAGCGTACGCACTCGCGCCATTTGTTGTCGTGTTCAACGCTAAAGACACGATAAAGAATTATTAAATTTATTTTGCATTGATAAATTTGGGAGGTCATTGACCAAATGACCTAAAGGAAGAACCACCACTATATTTTACAATAATATTCTGAAAATTCTAATTGAGTGGAACAAGAAAAAAAATTAGGAAGCATATATTGTTAAATTGTAGCATTATAAAATTCATGATATGTACAAAAAATAGAGCTATATCCCGTTTTACAAAATATAAAATTTTGTTAGTATTTAGATAATGATATATGGCAAATATTGATAGCAAAATAAAAATATAATTAAATAAAGAATTACAATGGAATAATATTTAAGTATACAGTAGCTATTTCATAAATATTTGAAATATTTAATCAGATTTATGTTTAGGTTACTAATAGAACTGAGGGAAAAATACTGAATTTTTGCAAAATCATTTTTTTTTAATCAAATATTTACTGCAGTACATAATTTATAACATTCTTCAAATCTTTCCCACATACTTTACAAAAAAAATTGCTGATAAAAAATTTATGTCCAATATACGAAAATAAACTAAATTTATATCTGCGACAAATTTTTTGAAAAATTTTCTTCATCTGCAGGATACATATTCGTACAAAAGTCTAATCACTACAAATTTAAACATTCTGTACGATACAGTAAATATATATTTTACATTAAAAAATTGTAAATACAGAATACATTAAGATTATTGTTTGCCCACTAATTGTTCTAGCAATATCCTAATAGTATATTATATTACAACGAGTAGAAAGCGATGATTATTGTGTTGAGCTCAGATATTTGTGGCTGAAGCAAAGCCGAGACCAAGTAATCTGAGCGAAACACAAAAAGAGCTTTCTATTCTATTCTATTGACATATACGATTTTTTCTTCAAATGTTCTAAACTAAACTAAACTAACAATAATATAATATATATTATTTATATTTGTTACATTATTTGCGAGAATTAATCTTTCTTTGTTCGAATATACAATTTCTGACTACATGGGCGGTATATATATAATTGCATTTCTTGCACTTCTTCACACATTCTCAGTAATCAAATTCAAATTCAAGCGAAAATAAACAATGCAACTGTCAATTAACTTAACTTGACTTAATAATTTTTAATGTAGCCGGTGGAGATGTCAAATTAAATACACTCAACCGCATTTCTTTTGTCGAATATGCAGTTTCAGACCACCCTGAACGGAACACATTGCATTTCTTGCACATTTCTTCACACATTTTCAATAATCAAATAATGCAATTGTCAATTAATTTAACGTACCTAATAGTTTTTGAAGATGTCAGATTAAATCAGTTGACGTTGTAGATATGTTTGCTGTATAGATATCTGCTGTATAATAATGTCATTATTGTACTAGTAACATAATGACCTCTTTCTACATAGACAACATGGTAACATAATATTAATATTATGATACCCTTAAAGAAAAATTATGGTTAATAGTGCAATAATGTAATTAATGTAAAAACATTTATTTCGAATGTCTATTTAAAAAAATATGCTTAATAGACACGTTTACATATTTATTATCATCTTTTTCTGTGAAAATATCTGGGCTTTTTTCAGAAAAAGTAATAATAAAATAAAATAAAAAGACTTTATTGATAATCGACGTTGAGTTCGTCGAAACGTCAATTATCAATAAATATTAATAAAGAACTTAAATCTAAAGTCATTTTATATTATATAATAAGTTCTGAAAGATTTTTTACTATGTTAATAATAAAATAATAAATATTTTAACTAAAAACTAAAGCATAATACAAAATACATACAAATATATATTCCACACAACAATTATTATTAACCCACCTTGCATACAGCTATGCATATAAAATTGGATAATAATTTTTTAAAAGCTTAAAGCTTCTTAATAATTATTTACCTTTATCTTAAAAAAAAAAAATCCTTCAAAATTTTGTAGATCCGCCCTTGAACTAAAGTCGATTTAGTCCACAAAAAAGATTTGATTTCATTGATAACTGATAAATAACTATAATAATTATGTCATTGAAAGTTTGAAAAGTTGATATAAAGTATCGCTTTATTGACAGCAATAATAATTATGTCATTAGAAGTTTAAAATCGATACTTACATATTTATCAGTTTAAAGGTAACTTCAGTTAAAGCTGGTTTCGTAACAAACACATTAGCTAAAGCCGACTTTAGTCGGCAAAAAAAGGAACATCAATTTAAAATTCTACATTTTTGCCAGTTTTTCAAACATAATTTTTTTTATTGAACTAATGTTGGACTTCAGTTAAAGTGTTGTTTATTATAACATCGGCTATTAAGTGTATTTAGTATAAAGTCTCATTTAGATAGGTCCGGGATGTTAGCGAAGCCACTTTCACCAAACAAAAAATAAAATATTGATTAATTTGTCGTAAATTAGTCGTAATTTTGTCGTGAAATCAAAAAATTTGTCGCGCCCTATTTTAAAAAATTATTGATGGCTTCGCTAACTTCCCGAAAAAGTTAGCGAAGCCATCCTTCAAAATTAAAAAAATATTAATAAAATGAACCGCGGATGTAGCTTATAATTTATCGTAAATAAATCGTAAACGAATAAGAGTAATTTTGTAACGAAATTATTATTACTTGCAAATACAGAAATAATAAACTTAATGAATGTGTATGCGTACAATGCATATATGGATAGAGCATGTACAACAAAATAAAATCGAACAACAATTTTAGTAACGAGTAATTTACGAAAATTTAATATCTAATAATTAACGTGAAAAAATTATTTTTTATCTTCTAAATTAGGTGGCCAGCCAATTTACAACGAGAAATTGGCACGGCCACTCTTCGAATAGTTAGTCGAAGATCACAGTGCTTAAATAACGCTTATTTAAAAAAAAGTGGCTATTTATACATACTGTATGTATACGCAATTGGCTATTTATACATACAGTATGTATACGCAATTGGCTATTTATACATACAGCATGTGTACAAGTTAGCAACGCCAAAACCACGCATTCAGCTAAACCTAACACCCCTGTAATACTGTATTAATATGAACTTTTCTGCTGCGGACAGTAAAGTAGCTGTGGGTGCCGTCTGCCGTGCAATTATATTCATTTTGTAGGTTTAGTAGCTTGATAAGAGTTAAGTTATAGAAAGTGGCTATACTTACGGTATGTATACGTAATTGGCTATTTATACATACACTATTTTTACACAATTGGCTATTTAGGGTAGGTTAGGTTAGTAGGTTGGTTTAGGTTTTTTTTTTAGTATGTATAAATAGCCAATTGCGTATACATACCGTATGTATAAATAGCCTTTTACAAAAAAAAATAATTAAAATACAGAATAAAAAATAATGTATTTATTACTTTATTTTGATTTATATTTATTTTACTTTATATTTATTTCTCCGATTTAATGATACTTTATAGTATATGTATTACTTTATTGAACAATATTGTAAATAAATTTTAATAAATAAAACTATAATTATTATTATTATCAAAATATTAATTTTAATAATAGCACATACAATCAGTATATGTAAATCTGTAAATAGCCAATTGCATATACATAAAGTATGTATAAATAGCCAGTTGTATACACATACTGTATGTATAAATAGCAAATTGCGTATACAAACTATATGTATAAATAGCCAATTTCGTATACATACTGTATGTATAAATAGCCAATTGCGTATACATACTGTATGTATAAATAGCCAATTGCGTATACATGCCGTATGTATAAATAGCCTCATCCTATTTAAAATTCTGTCGCATATTATACTACTTATTTCTTAAGGCCGAAAAGTTTGCAACTGTAAAAAAAATTTGCCTTCACATTGAAAAAAATCTTACTCACTAATTTGTTTATTTATTTTTTATGTTAATAACTATATTATTAATTTTCTATAAGCTGTTGTTTTCAAAAAATATATACCAAAAAGTTACATTTTGCTCTTTAAATAAGCGTTATTTAAGCACTGTGATCTTCGACTAACTATTCGATGAGTGGCCGTGTCAATTTCTCGTTGTAATTTGGCTGGCCACCTAATTTAGAAGATGAAAAATAATTTTTTCACGTTAATTATTAGATATTAAATTTTCGTAAATTACTCGTTACTAAAATTGTTGTTCGATTTTATTTTGTTGTACATGCTCTATCCATATATGCATTGTACGCATACACATTCATTAAGTTTATTATTTCTGTATTTGCAAGTAATAATAATTTCGTTACAAAATTACTCTTATTCGTTTACGATTTATTTACGATAAATTATAAGCTACATCCGCGGTTCATTTTATTAATATTTTTTTAATTTTGAAGGATGGCTTCGCTAACTTTTTCGGGAAGTTAGCGAAGCCATCAATAATTTTTTAAAATAGGGCGCGACAAATTTTTTGATTTCACGACAAAATTACGACTAATTTACGACAAATTAATCAATATTTTATTTTTTGTTTGGTGAAAGTGGCTTCGCTAACTTCCCGGACCTCATTTAGATAACCGTTTTAGTTTTAGCTTTTGTGTTTATAAAATATTTTAGGTACAAATGCTGTATTAATTTTCGACGTACTCTACGTACATCATTATCACGAAAAATTGATACAAATGACATATACAGTAAATAAACAGAACATAGAAATAAGTTACCAGGTAACGAAATAAGTAATTAGATTATAATAGCAGTGTTTCTCAACCAAAAACGCATCGCGGATCAATAAAATATGTAATTTTCTTACGCGGACCACTAATAATAATTGTTGGTTAATTTTTTGCCAGAAAACAAATATATTTAACGTAATACTAAATACATTTATTTCAGTTGTAGAAAATCACAAAAAATAAACAATATATTTACACAAAAAATGTGCATAAAAAAAATAACACTAGAAACTGCAAAAAAAAACATAATAATTTGAATAAAATTAAAAAAAAGGTATTTAATTGTTTAGTTAAAACTTTTTCTTAGCAAAAGTATAATAATTATTAAAAAGTTTCGATATCTTGCGCGGGCCACTAAAATTTTCCTACGGCTCACTAAAATTTTCCTGCGGCCCACCTATTGAAAAATACTGATCTATAGTTACTAGGTAATAAAATAAGTAACTGGTTTACAATCTATAGTTACTAGGTAACAAAATAAATAACTGGATTATAATCTAGTTACTTAGTTTGTTATCTAGTAACTTGTTTCTATGTTCTGTTTAGTTACTGTATATGCCATTTGTATCATTTTTCCTGATGATGTACTTACGAGTACGTCGAAACATCGACGTATTAGATTCTAGTTCTGTATTAATATTTATTAATAATCGACGTTTAGACATACTCAACACACAACGCACAAAAAGTTAACCAATCCAAACACTTGACACATTTTTAGTTTTTACACTAAGTGTTTGAATTGGTCAAATTTTTGTGTTTGTGCGTAAAACTAAAACGGCTGTCTAAATGAGGCTTAATACAAAACCTTTTTAATATCTTAAAACTAGAACAAATAAACTTATATCACTGTAAAATCAATAAACAATGTTGTATAAGTACTTTGAATTTAATTAGTTTTACAATTCACCTGTAATCATAACCTAGCAAAATATATTTAGTTTTTCTTGCATATAAGTAAAAAATAAACAAGAATTTCTATCCAATATTACGGCTATTAAAATAATACAGATATTACATCAATAACAGCAAATGAAAAACCGATAAAAACAACAATTTCAATCAGAATTTAATGTTCGCCAAGAATATAGGTTACCATGTAAGTAAATCTGCAAATACCAAAAATTTCCCTTTGTTGCAATCGAACGTAACCAAATCAAATAATCAACAAACAAACGATTTTCTCTGCAAGTCATTGACACTTCGTGCGTGTGTGAGTGTGTGTGTGTGTGTGTATGACGTAGATACGTATAATCAGCCACGCGAAGGACGCATAAAAATTCAGCACACTGCCTATATGTATAATAATAACGAAATCAAATATTCTACAGACACTTGGAATACGTTGCCGATGTCATATATTATATGTTAGTTGCATTCACAACATGGTACGACTTTGGTCTGTATAGTTTGTTAATACCATAGACAAGGTGTGTAATATAGAGGGTGCAAAGTCAATAGCTGGAATTAAAACCATTTGTGGTTCAATTGAAAATTGTTATATGTATTTGAAAGATCTGTAAAAGAATTATGACTATCATTAAAAAAATGCATGAAAAATTTATAATATTTTTATTTTATGTTCCACAATATGTTTGATCATACGACTAAAAATAAAATGGTGAGGCGCTCATAAAAAATAAAATAAATGTATCTCCAACGCATGATGCTTTGTAAAATTTAGCGAAAAACAAATAAATATCAACAAACCTTTTAAATTAAATAAAAATCTTGTAATAAAAAAGTACCAATTCATACACGATCATTCGGAATGACATTCAGACCGAAGATGGACATTCTAATTGAAGGTGTAAGGTCAAGATTGATGGACTGATGAATGAATTGACAGATTTCCAAATATTTCGAAATCTGAGCTTCAATCACGGAAAGTGTAGGGGAAGACTGACAGTCTGAATGCTTCTCTCAGTCGCAAGAAATCTTAAAATAACCACTAATCTCTCACGAACTGATATTGAATCTCTCATAACTGTATTTATTCTGGATAAATAAGGTGTCAATATGGTGATAAACGTGTTAAAAAGATTTTCGTCCATACTGTAGTAATTTTTATTATAGTCATCTAAAGCATTAGTTGCTGAGATCTAAGTTTGTCTTAGTTGATCTCAGACTGTCAGTTTGACTGATAAGTGTAGAGGCTTTGTGATTAAAGTCAGGAATGTCATTACAAATGATCGTGTAAGGCCTGCTATAAACATACAATTTGATATATGCTATACTTGTTCTTTTTTAAAATCGGTGAAAAAAAAAAGAATTATATCGGTTACAAATTACAATTACAAAAAGTTGAATCTAGATTTTTACAGGTTATCTATAGTTTGTTGTTGCTTGTCGAGTTTGAGGTTAGGTCGGTCAAATCGTGAGGTCTACGTGACGAGCAGCACATGCAGCTGAATGAATCCACGTTTAATGAACACACTCATAGGGGTGGAATTCTAAAGGCACAATCTAGAAAATTCTAATGCTAATTGATTGGATATATACACGGCTGGGGGTTACTGTACGACCTAATTTTCATGAAACTACGTCGCTTTTTTAGTGCAACCTTGTTTATTATTAATAATCATGATAATTATGTTTGCTCATCATCGTTTTTTTTTTTCGAATTTTGATTTTAGGAAGTTATACTGTTTTAGTTTTTCATACAAATAGGTACAAGTACATATTTAATGCAGCGCTTGATTGATATATAAATATGTAGTGTATAGTATATTGTTTTCTCTTTCTATTAACCGATATGAAGAAGCGTTTATGTAACTGACCTTCATTAACAACCTTAACGTATACAAAGTAACAAAAAGTCGTTCTTCGACGTAATAAAAATAGTCACCATTTCATTTCCTTTGACTAAAGTCAAATGTATAAAAAACTATAAATAGAATTTAGAAATACTTAATTATACACAAAAAAAAATTAATTACCTAACATTATTTTCATTAAAACTGCACTAAAAGTAAACAAAATTATAATACTATTTTTTTTTTCCGATCTGATAAAATTTTGCTAAACTGCTATTTGCTTTTGGTTGTTATGACTTTTGTTAAAAATTATTTATAAGTATTTTAACATCAAAAAATATATATATATAAAATATTAAATTATCATCAAAGATAAACAAATAGTTTTAAATGGAATAAATGTAGTAACAGTAGGTGAAAAATTTATTTCAAAATTTGACGACAAAGTTAAAAAAAAATTAAAAAAGTCCTCGTGCTTTTGATCGAGGGACTTCAGCGCATTTTTGGCGGGCGGATCAGTATTTTTATGAGCAAGTCACAAAATTGTGAAAAATGAAAACAACTATAACGTTTATAAAAATATTCAAATTCAAAAATTCACATGATTTTATTATTAATTTTTCTTTAATTTAAATTATAGAGATAAATGTTGGACAAATTCAACTGGTGAAATTATAGAGGTAGTCGTTTTCGATAGGTTGCACTGTTTTGTTTACAAAATTTAAAATATCATTAATTAACTTATTCAGCATTGGCTGAGCGCTTTTAAACTATTCAATGCGCCAATAACTCGACAGCACCGAACTAATGCAAAAAACTAGAACTCTCTACGATGTCTAGTTTAAAAGTTAATCTGGAGCCGCACGAACGACCGACCGACCGAGCGACCGACCAAGCGACCGAACGGACAAAGCGTATTATTAAGCTTCCTTTTTGAAAAAAAAAATGCGCTAAAAATGTGTACACTGAGAAAAATCTAGCTTTAGATCCAAGGTTTTTACTTTTAACTCAAAACTGAATGTGTTTTTGAACTGCAAACTTATGTTTTCCTAATAAAAATAAAAGTTTTAATAGCAAAAAACAATAGTAATTAACAGTATAAATTTTAAAAGCTTTATATGAAATTTGTTAGTATTTAGTTTAAAACTAAATTTAAAATGAAAATTATCAATAATTGTACAATTACATTTATTTCATAAAAACTTAAGTTTCGACACTAAATAGTAAACAGTTTTATACAAAACTTTTAAAATAGTTATAAACTGTGACTTATTATTTTTTTATATAATTTTTTTTTATTTTCATTACAAAAACATAAGTTCACAGTTGAAAAACACGTTTACTTTTGAATTAAAAGTAAAAACCTCGGACCTAAAGCAAAAATTTTCTCAGTGTAAAAATATACATATAAACTTTTATATTATACATTATTAAACGAGCAATTCTTATGTATTTATTAATTAATTTATTTGTCAGTTGTATCTTAAAAACCGGATCTTATGTTTTTAATCAAAGAGGATGAATCTATCGTTCTTGAGCGTGAAAAAGCAATTACACTATTGGATTTCGATTTCAAAATAACTCATTCATTTTCAAAATTCATTTTTAATATTAATTAGTAATTAAATAATTTAGTTTTAAACAAATTCTTCAACATTAAATTTAAATTCTCGATATTCCAAAAATGCAATTTATAAACTACTAGCATAATGCCCATATATTTCCCTACGGTATTCACTATTTTGAACCCATTTTAACTTCAGTTAAACAAAACACAATTATTAGAGAACAACAAATTCAACAAATTTACCCGTTCTCGAGAGATACAAATAATTTTACGGAATTATTTCAAAACTTGTAAATATATCAAATATACTCTGCAATCTGTGTGTTCATAATTACAGTATTTGATCAATTTTTGTTCCAAATCTTTTACAAAAAACGACAAAAAAAAACTCTCATCAAAATCTATTTCATGGATGTAAAGTTATAATTGAATAGAGTTGTTGGTCAGTATTTATCGTTTACAGTGTTCACTTGCGGCTCACGCAGACTTATCTCCAGTTTTGAATATTTTCCATCATTGTGGTAGTATTACACAGCTCTGTACTAAATTTTCACTTTATAACTTACTGCCATGTTGCATTTTAAAACCGGAATAAAAAATACATACATACATACATACTTGTTTACATTGTGATTTATATGTATACATTGTAAAAAATCTATGTAACTTTAGATGTTCTGTAAATGTAATTTTTCATAAAAAAAAATGTAATATTACGTTAATTATCACAGTAAAACTACAAAATGTTGTTATTTTTACTGTTAAAACCTATGTAAAATTACATAAATTTAAAATATATTTTTTACAGTGTGGATTAAGTTATCTGCAAATCTGCAAAAATAAAAGTCTAATATAATCACAGTTTAACTTTTCAAAAGTTTAGTAAAAAAAAACTTAATCTTTATGACGTATACTGTATTTTTGAAAAATAGAGAAAAATATTTGAATGTGCACAGCAAGTATAAAAAATATACAAAGATAATCCCCTTATAAAGCAACTAAAACATTTTAGAAAACAGAAAATAAACAAAAAGAATATATATTTTTTTGAAATCTATTAACTGCGTGTCAATATGAAATTAATTATTCATATTAATCAAAAAACCAAATTGTCTCCAATGATAAATACTTGAAAACAAATCAATATTTTGATTAACACCTTCTTATTAACAGATAAGTAAATTTACGAAATAAATTTAAAATCTGAAATAAAGTGTTAAGGTTTTTTTTTTCTATATTGGAATTTAATTACATAAATAAATGTGTTTCAAATAAATGCAATAACAAGGAAGAGAAATACAAATATGTCTATGTCTAATTATATGTACAGTATGACCTTGAAGATGCATCGTACTGTCCTGCCTAATTAATAATCATCATTAGGTTGAAAAACCATTAAGAACAAACGTTAGATTATATTTATGAGTTGTTTACTACTTACATACTACTCATAGATAAAAAGCCATCCTCTATATATAATATTACTATAAGTATTTTTGGTCCTAAAATAAAACAGACTTATTTAAAGTATTTCAAAAATATTTTGATAACATCTACCATACAAAAAATTATTAATAAAAACACTTAAAGATATCTGCGTTAATAATATATATTATTTTTAATACTTATAAAAACTTTAAAAATAATTGCAACAATTAGATATTGGATTCAAAAATATCTGATATAGCCATCACAGACACAATCGTCATTGTATTAAATAAATTTATGGAATAAAAAAAATTGTCTAACACTGTAGCATGGCAACTAAAAACAAAACTGTCTTGACATAAATATGCCACTTATTACAGAATTATACAGGGTGATTTATGAAGTCGGGGAAAAACTACACCGGATGATTCCTATGAGTAATCTATATAAAAAACTTCAAATAAACATATGTCCGAAAATGCTTTCTAACGGAACTGTATCCGTTAGAAGTTTATTACATGTAACATCAATCGCGTTAGCCTTATTTATTTTATCAGGAAAAAAAAAACAATAATTAAGGTACTAATTTAAAGCAATAATTTAATAATAATAATAATAATAATTAATAATTTAATAATTTTCTCTGACATCAGCATTAAATTAATTATGAATGAGTTCACAGTAGATGAGTATGCTGATATAATTTTTATTTATGGATTTTGTGATGGAAATGCATTAGCCGAAGGACGACACTTTGATCACTTACTTTAAGTTTAATCCCAGACGTTCTTGCTTTAAATTAGTACCTTAATTATTGTTTTTGTTTTCTTTTGTTTTTTTTTTCTGATAAATAAGGCTAACGCGATTGATGTTACATGTAATAAACTTCTAACGGCTACAGTTCTGTTAGAAAGCATTTTCAGACATATGTATATTTGAAGTTTCTTATTTAGATTACTCATAGGAATCATCCGGTATAGTTTATCCCCGACATCATAAATCTCCGTGTATATACCATAAAAATATGAAAAAATTATTTAGCCTTATCGAAAAATCTTCCCAATAAAAGTAGTTAATTATGACTTGTTTAGTAATTATTGTTAAATATTTTTTCTCAAAATGTATCTGTTGCGAAATATTCGTAAAAAACACATAAAGGTAAAAACAGTAAATTACCACAATTTGATTGGCAGATCTTTAATAAAGTTGACCAAATTGAGATATTTACCTTTGAAGGTTAAAAATGAAATTTGATAACAAACCGTTTAGCCGAATTTGCTCTAGACGTGAGAGACAAACATCACGCTAAAACAGTTAATTCGTGTTACTATAAGCCTAATTCGTGCTTATTTATAAAAATCTCGATATGTCACATTTGGTATGATTACAATACCTCCCTTATCATATGTGATATGACGTCTATGAACATGTGTAGAGTAAATTTGGCTAAATAGAATATTAAAAAAATTCATATTTAAGCTTTGGAAATGAATATCTTAATTTAATCAACTTTTGATAAAGATTTGCCAACCGAAATCAGTAATTTACTTCGCAACAGATATATATTTCGAAAAAATTTATTTAACAAAAGTTGCTAAACAAGTTATGACTAACAACTTTTATTTCTATAATTCTGTAAATAGGTGGCATATTTATGTCAAGACAGTTTGGTTTTTAGTTACCATGATTTATACAATTTATACAATTTATTTTTATTCCATAAATTTATTTAATACGATGACGGTCGATTCTGTGGTGGCCACAACAGATATTTTTACAAGTACAATAAACAGATATTTTATGTACAAAATATAATAAAAGAAAATCCTTTTTTTTTAACAATAATAGAAAATAGTAATAATATTACTAAGTTATTCCTGAAGCATCTGCAATTTCAAATTGAAGTAGTTAAAATTACAGTACATGAAACATAAACTTCGATGATAGAATTACATGTTTTAAAAACAATTGCAAATCGGATACAAGAAGATAAATAACAGACAGAGAGAAAATAAATAGAAAAATCGTCGGCAAGCAACAAGCCAAGGCTAAAATCGTATTAATCAAAAGGTATCATATTTAGAATTGTAAATGTTTACGTTGAATCAAATGTTGAATTGGTATTGAGACGAGACAGATAGAAAAAATATCGCATTTCTGAAAAATAATCTGCGCGGAATTTGATTCTCTATTCGTAGAAATCATGTTGTGTCTTTTACCTTTATTGCGATCGAACATAGGTAAATATAATACATATGCTAATATTACTCAAGTCAAAATAACGAATAATGTTTTCAGTATATCATATTTCAGTGTAAATACAAATCGAATTTATATATTCTTATATAAATAAATGTAATATGTATCAAACTAATATTACTTACTATTATGCATTTCCAAACATATTTCGTTTTAAAAAAGTGTTTTATAATTTATAATATTGTAGCAAAGTAAGCTAGCCAGGACCCGTCTGTTTACCACAAATGAATAACCTTGACCGCGCGACGCCTACCAGAAAGTTCTATATGTTTACGAATCGGGCCAGCTATGGAATATTCTACAGGCAACCAGAGTTGCTTTCTCGAAAACACGATGGCCATATAAAAACACAGCGAATGCTAAAGTCAACACAGTTCTTACGCAAACCTTAAGCTTGAAACAAGTTCACTTCGAGTGCAACAGTTATATAAATAGTGAAATAAATATTTAGTGTTAGTTTGATTACTAGTGTTTAAGCTTATAACCATTTAGTTTATAGTTATATTCATACTTTTATATTTTTATATTTACATTCTATATTTAATCGTTTTAAATAATAAATATCTAGTTAATAAGTGCATATTTTGTTTTATTTAATTATCTCGTAAAAAGGCGAACGAAACGCATTACAATTGGTGTCCGGTGTGAAGTGCGAGATAATTTTAGAAATAAATAATAACGTAGAATTAAAAACGCGTAAAATATTGTGAAAATGGCTACAAAACAAGTTAGTTTGAATGAGTTGAAAATTCAACAACTGAAACAAGAACTCGAAGAACGTGAATTAAGTATAACAGGGGCTAAAATCGTTTTACAAGAACGACTTAGAAAAGCTATAGCAGATGCAGGTCAGAATCCTGAAACATATCTATTTGAAATACCAGCGGATATAAGCGCACTGATGAGAAAAATGGAAGAAAATTTAACAAAAAAATATGAAGAAAATTCTAGAAAAACAGAAGAAAAAATAACAGAGAAATTTGAAGAAAATTCTAGAAAAACAGAAGAAAATTCTAGAAAAACAGAAGAAAACTTAACAGAGAAATTAACAGAGAAATTGGAAGAAAATTCTAGAAAAACAGAAGAAAACTTAACAGAGAAATTTGAAGAGAATTCTAGAAAAATGGAAGAAACTTCTAAAAATACAGTAGAACAATTAAAAACAGAAGTAAATCGTAACATAGAAGTTATTAAAAATAATATCTCTGAATTAGAAGATAAAGTTAAAAATAATATCTCTGAATTAGAAGATAAAGTTAAAAATAATATTTCTGAGTTAAATAACAAAATACAAGCTGAAAATAATGAAATTAAATCTGATATATGCGCATTGGAAAATAAAATCAGAGCCGAAATGGAAAATAAAATCAGAACCGAAATGGAAAATAAAATCAGAACCGAGATGCAAAACCAGATTGAAGCAATTTCGAGTGCTACATCCGCCAACGGTATTATGATGAAACAAGAAGCTGGTCAACCAAGTCCTGTCCCGAAACTACCAACTTACGATGGGAAATCATCATGGGAAGAATACTTGACACTGTTCGAGACGACAGCAATAGTCCACGGCTGGTCTGATTCAAGAAAGGCACAAGTATTGAGTTTGTCTCTACGTGAGGATGCACTACGTGTATTACAAAGTGTGCCGTTGAGAGACCGTACGGACTTTAGCCAACTAGTCGAGCAATTAGAGCTACGATACGGACATAAGCATGTAAAAGGGTTGTACCTAACACAGTTAGACAGTCGTGTCCAAAAGGCGAACGAAACATTGCAAGAATTCGAAGCCGACATTGTTCGCCTGATACGAATGTCTTATCCAACGGCTCCAGATGACATCTATGAAAACCTGGCAATTAATAAGTTCTTGAATGGAGTTCGCGACCCAGAGCTACAACAAGCCGTTAAGCTAGCCCATCCTCAGACGGTTAATGAGGCATTAACGCAAGCACTCGAATTTGAGGTCATCAAGGCATCAACACGGGGCCACGCTCGAGTTCGTGCAGTCAACAGCCATGAGGAGAAAGAACACCAAAATGGCTCGATTGAGCAAATCGTACAACAAGTACTGCAAGCACAGAGGAGACAACCTCGCTGTTGGAACTATGGCGAAATGGGGCATATGAGACGCCGGTGCGGAAAGCCCCAACAGCCACAGGAAAACAAACGGGTTGATGGGAAGGGGCAATCTTCAACCCGCCGTACACAAGCCCCACGTAATGCACGAGTGGCCATAATTAAAAACTGTTCAAAGAGCGTGTTCATCGATGGTGTCGTTAATGGCAAGAATGTTCTTCTTCTATTAGACACGGGAGCCACGAAGACCATCGTGAAGACAGGAATGATCAAAACCGAAAACAAGCTGTTACCGACCAACTGGAGACTACGCACAGCAACTGGAGACTTGGCCAATGTGTGCGGCGAGTTGGATGCCCACTTTACCATCGGTGGCACCAGCTTCTTACATCGAGTGCTGGTTGCGGATATAGAAGAAGAAATCATTCTTGGAATGGATGTGATGACAACGCACGGTTTTGAATTAAATCTGAAGCTAGGAATCGTGAAGATTCATGATGAAGAAGTTGTTCTACATCAGCGAGAAGACACGATGGCACAAGCAGTTTTGCTGAACGACATTGAGCTACCACCACGCAGCGAAGTATTTGTGGAAGCAAAACTAGACCGTCTGATTCCGGAAAAACAAATCATTATGTTGGAACCAAGATACGGTGACAAGGGTCCGGATAAAGGAGTGCTGATTGCAAAAACTATAGTTAGAAATACGAAGAGCATTCCAGTACGGCTGATGAATATCAACAATTATTCCGTAACATTACGTAATGGAACGTCGATTGGTTGCTGTTCGTCACCGTCATCTATCGTCCGACAAATTAATAGCTCGGCAACCACGTTAACTAAATTTCCGGAACATCTGAACAAAACGGTCATGAGTGCTTGTCAAGATTTAACCAAAGAAGAACAACACAAAGTTAAAGATCTATTGTGCCGTTACCAAGATATATTCAAAACCGGGGGAGGTCGTACTGGTCGAACCAACATTGTTCATCATCGAATCGACACTGGTGATGCAAGACCTATACGCCAAACTGCGCGAAGACTACCACTGGCGAAACGTGAGGAGGCCGAACAAATCATCCAAGACATGGAAAAGGATGATGTGATAGAAACCTCAAACAGTCCATGGGCGTCGCCAGTGGTTCTGGTGAAAAAGAAGGATGGGTCAACACGATTTTGTGTTGATTATCGCCTGTTGAACAATGTAACAAAGAAAGATAGCTACCCGCTGCCAAGAATAGATGATACCTTGGACACGCTGGCCGGATCAAGAATATTCTCGACTCTGGACCTGAAAAACGGTTACTGGCAAGTTGCCATGGATCAAGGAGATCGTGAGAAAACAGCGTTTAGTGTCGGATCGGGACTGTGGCAGTTCAAAGTAATGCCGTTCGGACTCTGTAATGCTCCGGCAACCTTTGAGAGGCTGATGGAAAATGTCCTGAACGGACTATCCTGGAAAACGTGTCTAGTATATCTAGACGACATAATCGTGATTGGAAAGTCCTTCGAGGATCATGTGAAGAATTTGGAAGAAGTGTTCCAACGGCTGCGACATGCCAATTTAAAGCTGAGTCCCAAGAAATGCTACCTTTTCCAGAAAGAAGTACACTACCTCGGCCACATTGTTTCCGGAAAAGGAGTAGCTGTTGATCCGGAAAAGACACAAGCTGTCAAAGAATGGCCAGTACCGCTAGATAAACACGAACTCAGAAGTTTCCTTGGTTTGTGTTCCTATTACCGTCGGTATGTTCTAGGATTTGCCAACATAGCCAAACCACTTACACGTCTAACCGAAGATGGTCGTAAATACAATTGGGATGAAGACTGTCAGAATGCCTTTGATACCCTGAAACAGGCCTTAGTGGGTGCACCAGTCTTAAGCTACCCTCTTCAGGAAGGCAAATTTATATTGGATACAGATGCGAGCAACGTAGGCATTGGCGGAGTCCTGTCGCAGATTCAGGAAGGACAGGAAAAGGTCATCGGCTATTACAGTAAAGGACTGTCAAAGCCCGAACGCAATTACTGCGTAACTCGGCGAGAATTACTGGCAGTAGTGAAATCCATCGAGCATTTTTACAAATACTTGTACGGCCGCAAATTCTTGCTGCGGACCGATCATGCTGCCCTCAAATGGTTGCTGCGATTCAAGAACCCAGAAGGACAAGTGGCACGATGGATTGAACGATTACAAGAATATGACTTCGACATTGAACATCGCGCTGGTAAAAGTCACTGTAATGCCGATGCCTTGTCAAGAAGACCATGCTTGCCGGATTGTAAAAGTTGCTCCCGAATTGAGGAAAAAGCGACCACTCTCTTTAGGACGACCGCCGTTGATGACGACTGGCAAATAGAGAATATTAGCCACGAACAAGATATGGACACTGATTTAAAACACTTAAAACGGTGGAAAACGATAGATCAACGGCCAACTTGGGAAGAAGTGGCACCACATAGTCGCACCCTTAAATCGTATTGGTCGCAATGGAACTCGATCGTACTTAGGAATGGGCTCCTAATGAGGACTCTGGAAAATGAAGAGGGATCCCAGGAGAAATTGCAGCTACTGGTTCCGAGAAACAAGGTTTCGGATGTACTACGACAACTCCACGACGGGACCTCTGGCGGGCATTTAGGAGTCAAGAAAACGATCGAGAAAGTGCGGGAACGATTCTATTGGGTCGGATGCCACGAAGATGTGAAAATGTGGTGCAGAAAATGTGTAACATGCGCTACAAGTAATGGCCCGCATAGAAAACGTAAGGCGCCAATGCGACAATATAACGTTGGCAGTCCATTCGAGCGAATAGCCATTGATATAGCTGGTCCTTTCCCGATGAGTGAGCAAGGAAACAAATTTATCCTGGTAGCCATGGACTACTTCAGTAAATGGGTAGAGGCGTATGCACTACCAAACCAAGAAGCTACCACAGTTGCCGAAGTTCTAGTGAAAGAGCTCTTTAGTCGATTCGGCATACCGATGGAATTACATTCCGATCAGGGGCGAAACTTTGAATCCAACATCTTCCAGGAAGTTTGTCGGTTACTAGGAATACGGAAGACCAGAACGACTGCCTTACATCCGCAGTCTGATGGCATGGTAGAAAGGATGAACCGCACAATGGGTAAATACCTATCAAAAGTCGTCTCCGACCATCAAAAAGACTGGGACCAATACATTCATCTGTTTCTATTGGCCTATCGTTCATCCGTGCACGAAACCACTGGACAAACCCCTGCAAAAATTGTTTTTGGACATGAGCTACGCCTGCCTTGTGATTTAAAATTCGGCTGTAAACCTGGAGAGGACCTGGCCGGAGAAGACTATGTCGACAACCTACGAAAGAAGATGGATGAAATACATCAACAGGTTCGTTCCAACATACAGATCGCAAGCGATCGGATGAAGGACGGCTACGACATTAATGCTAATATGGGAGGTTATAAGCCAGGAAACTTAGTCTGGCTCTACAACCCGCAACGTCGTCGGGGACTGTCTCCTAAACTGCAACGCTGGTGGGAAGGGCCGTATCAAATCATAAAAAGGATTAACGATGTCATATACCGGATCCGCAAGACGCCCAATGGAAAACCAAGGGTCATCCACTATAATCGTCTAGCCCCGTTCGCTGGGCAAAACGAGGAAGATCCTAATATCGAAGAAGGCCACGTCCACCAGTTACGGAGCGAAGAGGTGGACTTCGAGCAATTTATGTCCTCTTACGCTGCAGGTCGCAAGGCCCGTCATGGCGTCACCCGAGAAGTTCAACAGGACCTGTTCACCGTACCCGAGGACTATGCACTTGCACATTGCGTCGCTCAGGACCTGCAAATGTCCAGAGGGATTGCTACCGTTTTCCGCAAGAAGTTTGGTGGGATCACCGAGCTACGGGAACAGCTGCCTGCTGTTGGGGCCGCATTACATCTGCAAAGGGAACACCGCAACATCTACTACCTGGTTACAAAGGAACTGTCTCGAGAGAAGCCCAGTTACCAATCAATGTGGAACACACTGCAGACGTTACGCGAGCTACTCCTACGGGACAATATCCTAAAATTGGCGATCCCCAGAGTAGGCTGTGGCCTTGACGGTTTAGATTGGCGAATTATTAAAAATATGCTGGAAACTCTTTTCCAGCATACCGGCATTGACATTCTTGTTTGTAGCTTCAATCCTCTGGAAAACAAGAAAGCCGAAAAGACCGTGGAATGCTACTTTTATCATACCTCCCACTGCGCTCGCGGGACCACGTGTCGATTTCGCCATGGCCCCTCACCAATAATTTATGAGTGTCCCGGGACGGAACACTCTAGGGAGGGGGCAATGTAGCAAAGTAAGCTAGCCAGGACCCGTCTGTTTACCACAAATGAATAACCTTGACCGCGCGACGCCTACCAGAAAGTTCTATATGTTTACGAATCGGGCCAGCTATGGAATATTCTACAGGCAACCAGAGTTGCTTTCTCGAAAACACGATGGCCATATAAAAACACAGCGAATGCTAAAGTCAACACAGTTCTTACGCAAACCTTAAGCTTGAAACAAGTTCACTTCGAGTGCAACAGTTATATAAATAGTGAAATAAATATTTAGTGTTAGTTTGATTACTAGTGTTTAAGCTTATAACCATTTAGTTTATAGTTATATTCATACTTTTATATTTTTATATTTACATTCTATATTTAATCGTTTTAAATAATAAATATCTAGTTAATAAGTGCATATTTTGTTTTATTTAATTATCTCGTAAAAAGGCGAACGAAACGCATTACAATATTATAAAAATAAAGTAGTGTCTGTCTGACCGATTGCTTATAAACGTAAAAATTAATAAACTTGAAGACTTTTTTAACTACGAAATACAATTAAAGGCCAGAAAAATTATTATTATTAATATACTATAATTCTCCTTGCTGGTAAATAAAAAGTGACAGAAAGATATTAAAAATTGGTATAATTTATGAATACACTGCAAAATAATAAATATAAAGGCTCTTATTCTCACTTCATTTTTTACCACGCTTATATTAGCTCACTCCGTTGTCACGGTCAAATCTTGTAACCAATTTTAGACTACTTCCTATCATCTGATCTCACTGAAATTTTGCATGTAGTTTTATTCCAGGAGACAACACAATATTAAAAAAAAAAATTACCTTGACAAGACGACAAGACTAAAAAGCAGAAAATAAAATATATAAAAAAAACTTTTTAAAAACCACGCTTATATTTAAATGCACTAAAAAGAAGAAAATACATTTTTTCCTGGTTATCCAAAATTTTTAGAAAGAAATAAAAGCGTGCAGCGGTTAATCATCATTGCGAAATATATAGTTTCCTGGCGCTCCACGCTTTTATTTCTTTCTAAAAATTTTGGATAACCAGGAAAAAATTTATTTTCCTCTTTTTAGTGCATTTAAATATAAGCGTGATTTTTAAAAAGTTTTTTATATATTTTATTTAAAGTAATTTTTGTCAAAATTACTTTTGACATTTACTTAAAAATACTTATTAAGCAATTTTAATTAATTTATTTGAATTTTATAATATCAGATATAAATATATATATATATATATATATATATATATATATATATATATATATATATATATATATATCAAAAATAGAAATACTATTGATATTTGATAAGACGTATAAGTAAAAATTTATTAAAATAAAATTGCTTCAGGTTTAAATTCTGTATTAATATTTGTTAATAATCGACGTTTCGACGAACTTAATGTCCATCTTCATCAGGAGAATTGATACATTTCTATCAGTTTTCCTGTTGAAGAACTTAAACCTAAAGCAGTTTTATTTTATATAATGAATTCTGAAAGATTTTTTACTACGTTAAAAATTTATTTCAAAATAAAAAATAAAAGCATTTTTTCATAAATAAAAGAGATGGGAATACGGGCCAAATTTTTTACTGATGAGTTGACTTCAAAATAAAAATGCTATTAAGTTTACCTAATATATTACCAAATATAAGAAAATATTTTAAATAAGTTAATATATTATATAAGTGTTACAATCTAACAGCCGGTTTAATTAAAGTCAGTTTTAAGCACAATAAAACGATGTCAAAAAACGATGCTTTTTTGTCAATTTTTCGAACTTGTTATTGTCAATAAAAAAATGATTTTTAGTCAGGTCAAAGTCGACTTTAGTTAAAGTGTTCATTATGAAAGTGTCCGTTAAAAAAAAACAATAAGTTTGTCAATAAATTAAACCAAACACAAAATCTATTCTAAAAAAAATTATCGTAAACTATTTATGTCTAAGTACACTAATTTTACTAAAAATACATTTTATCATAAAAAAAATAATCGAAACTTACGATTTTTAATAAAAATTTCGACGTTGTTATCGGAATAAATTTTTGAAAAGTCATGCTATATATAGCAAACAAAAGACTTTACATAATAAATAACATAATTTAAAAATAAAATAATTGCTATTTTTGATAAAATATAATAACGTTTATTTTTTGTAAATAAATTTTGGTGAAGAAAGTTATATAAGTTCGAAACAGGAAACCTAATTTAACAATAACAAAACTATATATAAAAAAAAAAAACAGAAAAATAGTCAAATAAATGTACATTTTAAATTATGCAAAATTATCAGAAAATTAATTTAGTTGTGACCTTGTTTACAGCAAGATATTTGAATAGTCACTTAAACCTGCATTAAAAATAGACATTTAATTTCATTCCTATATGCAAATTTATTACAAACAAAAGCATAATAGAAAAATAACACATTAATAATTATTATTATTATATTTTTATAATAATTAATTTATTCCCAACGTATACAATACAATAAATTTAAAATCGAAACAAATGCACATGCATGAGTGCTGAATCATCGGAAAAACTAATTTTTCTTCATTGCATATAATATGAAGACACAATATTGAACCTTATAAGTTCAAAAACCTGTTACGTTGTCACGAGTTCATTTACAACGGCTTAAGTTATATCATTAGAATGTATAAATAGATATTTCGAAATGCTGGAACATTTTTTACTGCCTATCAAGCCAAATTTTGTAATTTTCTATTGAACTTGAAAATTCGAAAATATCACTTTCAAAGTATATGTATTAAATTAAGCAGTATGTCAATGCAGTATATTGAACCTTACAGAATGGCATAATTATACTGCTTTGATCTCCCTGCCTTACAATTCACACGAAAAAAAATACTTGGAAAATTTATCTAATTACAATTACACATATGTATCTAGAAATATTCCATTTTAGATAAATATTTCAAAATATTATCTATTAAATTATTCTGTCATTTTTACGTAACTAGTTTAGAATTTTGTAAAGAATATATTATATTCCAGTTTTCATTTTAATCCAATAGATGAAATATAAAAGAGGGAAATATATAAATGCACCTGAATTAAAATAGAATGCACTTGGTTAGTTTGGATACTTTCCACTATAAATTATATACTTTGCACTTTGTACAACCTAAACTTTAATTTGAATAATTTGCACTATAAATTTGAATAATTTGTAATTAATACAAGTGATAATATTATTTTTTTTTTGCATTATGTTTTTTCAAAGATAAAATATATTTTTTAAAGTGAATAAATTTAATTATAGTGGAATTATTTTTTTTTTCGTGCAATATATTTGTTATGAGTACAAATTGTTTTTATCAAAGTGAATATGATCTAAATTAAAGTGAATATATTCTAAATTATAGTGCAGTTAATTCCAACCCTGTAAATCAAAAACACTATAACTTTGTGTAGTAAGTAATGTTCCATGAAAATATATCTCCAACAATTTGCTGTTATACTTTTTCATTGGCCATTGAAAAAGGCCAATAAGACAATATAAGACGTTCAGTGTTTGACAGTAATTTTTTCAATCAGAAAAAACCTTTTATAATTAATCTGATACATTTTTATGAAACAAAACAATTTTTGCTATTGCTTATCATACGTAAATTTGGAAATACAGACCAATCAATATTAACAGCAGATTGATAAGAGAAGCAATAAAGATTTATAAAGAAAAGGATAACATGAATCACTGTGAAGGCACTAAGTTAAATAAAATTTGGCTTCCATTAATTAAAAATCTATAATTTTTATGATTTAGATACTTATTTGTTACCTAATAACTTGTTTCTATGTACTGTTATTTACTGTACAGTCATTAGTACTTTTTATCCTGATGAAGACAAGTGTTGCGTTTCGTCGAAACGTCGATTCTAAATAAATATTTAAAGAGAACTTTTATCAAAAGCAATTTTATTTTAAAATAATTTTTTGTTCTATAAAATGACTGGCAAAATGACTTCATATTTACATATTTTCCATATTTTAATAAACTATCATAGTTTTTGCAAATATAAGGAAAAAAATGTGAAATATATTTATAATAACATTTTCTATTTGTTTATTTTTTAAATCATCTAAGATTATTGATTTGATGATAGTAATTTATGTATCTTACTGAAAATAAATCAGTAATAAGTAAAAAACTATACAAAAAAATGTAAATATGTTAAGATTTAAACACTCGGTGACGACGTTATAGTTAACAATCCAACGTTTCTAAACGATTTGGTCATTACAATGAACTAATTTAAATTAGTTACAAATTGAAAAATATATTGATTTCGCCGGGATTCAAACGCGGATCCTTCGTCTTTCGCGGACGACACTCTAACCAACTGAGCTACGAAATCACTGTAAAAAATTTAAAATAATAAGTAATACTGACTGCCTTAACTATCATAATTTTTTCCTTAAAATTAATAATTGGTTGCAATAATGAACTAATATAATATTTTAGATACTAAATCATACAGTTTTATTAACAATTTTTAATTGTACGGATCGTTAACCGACAAACGACACATTTTCTTAAAATTAATTGCATTTAATTCACAAAAACTGTCCTTATATGAAAATTAATTTTTATCACTCCAAAAAGAAAAAAACCAGTGCTATATGACCATGATTATTAATCAACCATTAAACTGTAAAATTTTCAATTAAACTAAAGATAGCCAATCAATTTTTTTTAAGATATGCAAACGATATGACATACACTATTGAAATGTGTGTCAATGACAAATATTATTTATAATAAAAATAATATAGAAAAAAATTATTATAATTATCCCAGTGTATACAGAAAAGAATTGTGTAACTATAAAATAAACAATTTCTTTTATATGAGCTGTCACGACATACATTAAATAATATATATATATATATATATATATATATATATATATATATATATATATATATATATATATATATATATATTTTACAAATGTATGCGTATCTTTTATTCAACTGTTCAAGTGAATAATTATTGAACTTATTATTGTAATTATTTAAACAATTACAAATACATCTGTTTTATTAATTAAAATTAATTAAATTATTATTAAATATTTCAATTTGTCTGCATTTACCACAATAATTGTATTGTAATTAGTAGATGAATTAATTTGTAAGTTCGATAATATTTTGAAATAAATGCGACGCAAAATACTAAATAATTATAATAAAATTATGATAGTTTTATACTAATATTAAATTAATTACTTTGATAAGCTTGATAAAAATGCATTCTTAAAAAGAATAATGTTTAAAAATAATATATTAATTGGTATGTTTAAATACTTTAAGATATGCATATAAATTACAAGATTTTTAAGAAACTTTATCAGTGTTTTATTATATCAAATTAAGTAATCATAAATATATATACCAAGATTGAGAAGACATTTTTACAACAGCGTTGCACTATTACCATTTTAACTGCAAAAAAAAGTGGTATAGTGTTTGGTACGGTGTCTGTAATGTAACATTTTCCAAAATTGAAAAATATATATAGAAATCCTTCATATAGCCTCTAGATGACGAATCCAAAAAGTTTTGTGATCGCAACTCCTCCTACAAGGTTCAACCGATTGCAATTAAATTTTCAGTAAAGGTTTACTTAGCGCCCAAGATAGTCATGTGGTTTTAATTCTTTTCAATAATGCCAACTTTCCGAGAAACAAATTTTTTTTAAAATACATTATGGCTACATTATTTATTCGATTTTAATTAAATTTTCAAAAAAAATTCTTCTAATTTTACTAATATACATTGTTGCCAATTTTCCGGAAAAAAAATTACTAAAATTTTTAAAATTTAATTCAAGTTTTACTATTTATTTGACATTAATCAAAATTTTGGGAAGATTCTATTAGTGCTCACATAAATTATATAATTTTATTGTTTTATAATGTTGCCAACTTTAATAAAAAAATTACAAAAAAATTCTTTTGGTGCCCACAAAAATTATATAGTTTTATTTTTGAACAGTGCTGCCAACTTTTGGAAAAAAAATATAAAAATTTTATAATTATTTCTTAGTATTTATGTGGTAATGTCAAAATGGTCTATATATGGGTTTATCCATATGCTTCTATGTTAGATTAACTACACTTGATATTGTAGTCATGTTTGATGCTGCGACCAGTGTGTACAGTAAGTAACTAACTGCTGTATAATATTGTATCATAATGACCTTCTTCTGCACAGGTAAGTAATATAGTAACGTAATATCAATATTTTAATACGCTTGAAGAAAAAAGTTATTAATGAACTCGGTGGCTAAATTTAATATCCCGGATTAAAAACAAGATAAATATAATGGTACGAAAATATAAATATACAATCAAAGAAAAAAACAAGATAATACACATTTTTTTTGTTTTATTTCTAATAGTTATGTTTACTACAACTTTTAAAAATTTTAACTAAATTTTATACCTTATTTAAATATATTAATATTTATAATAAACAAAAATGTAAATTAACAAGATTAGAAGTATATGGGTAAACCCACATATAGACCACTTTGACATTATCACATAAATGATAAGAAATAGGAATAAAAAAAATTTTCACCGAAAGTTGGCATCACTGGAAAAATCCAAAACCACATGACCATCTTGCGTACTAGACAAATTTATCCTGAAAATTTCATTAAAATCGGTTGAACCGTTTAGGAGGAGTTGCGATCTCAAAATTTTGTCTGACGACCGAGTGAGCGAGTGAGCTGACGACGCACATCCATACACCCACATAAACTAAGTTCGGATTCGTCATCTAGAGGCTATATGAAGGATTTCTATACAATTTTTTTTTTTTAATGTTAGACACCGTACCAAACGCTATACCACTTTTCCTTGCAGGCAAAGTGGTAAAAAAAAAATATATTGAATAGTGTTTAAGTTTATAATAAAGCATGCAAATTTTCAATATTTATTATTAATATTTCGTTACATTTTCGAAAACTATAAATCCAAAAAAAAAAAAACCTAAATAAATCGGGTTTACCTGCCTTTCCATAATTTAAATACTATGTAAAGCGGAAGTCCAACATATAACTTATAAAGTACCTACATCCTGATGTAGCCCATTTTCCAAGAATATAACATATGGCTAACATATTTTCTATACTTGAAATATTAATGTTTCCTATATTTTAACTTCACTATAAAACAAATGTTTCTCAAATAAAACGGCTTTAGATTTAAGATCTGTATTAATATTTATTAATAATCGACGTTTCTACGAACTCAACGTCCATCTTTATCAGAAAACTGATACAAATGACATTTACAGTAAACAACAAAACATAGAAACAAGTAATATTATATATTTTTAATTGCACCGGACGTTTTATTATATGTCGCCCGCGATCTGTTCCTGTCAAGGATTTTCATTAATTTGTAAGCCATATTGTAAAAGACGTTTTCCCCCTCAGTATCAAATAACGTGTGTTAGAAATTAAGCAAAATTCTGTAAATGTATTTCATAAAATGTTAATTTTAGAAGTTTCCTGAAATACAAAGTTATCTCGAAATAAACTTCATAAGAACAATTACTTGTTAAAATTTTCCTAACGAATTTCATGTTAGAGTATCAGTGACCTGTTTTACGTCATCTAACAGATAATTAACGAAAAACGTACATTTCGCCAAGATTTCCGAGAATAGGGGACACCATTTGAGCCAAGTCACTAAAATAGCATGATTGATAGAATTAATGTTGTAGGTAAGGATATGAATCTTGTGTAGTTGCGAGTAAATGAAATGTGAATGTGATTGAATGTGTGTAATTTATTGTCTAAGGATGATCGAAAGACGGAAAGAGTTAATGCTGTATAGTTGTAAGGTTTTTGGTGCATTGGGTCTTTTGCTAGAAACGTAAATGTTTCCAAAAAGGCCCGTTTGAGTTTAGTGCCTCAGTTGATGTACGGTAGTGAATGTTGGGTTGGTTGCAAAAGCATAAAATGAAAATGACTGCTGTGGAAAGAAGATTTTTACGAGGCGTATGTAGTGTAACTAGAAGGAAACGGGTACAAAATAGATTGAAAGAAATGTTGTTGCAAAAGTTGATATATACATATGAATGATTTTTGAAGGTATACGTTTACGTAGATATCCGATGAGTAAATGGCGTGGTATAATTGAGATTGTTTTGCCTTGAGCGAAAGTTTCCAAACCGTAGTAATAGAAGAACATGTATGAAAGGCATCATAAATTTGGATGAAGCTAGAGTTGCTTGTCTGGATAGAAATGTTTTGAGAAAATTAATTTCGGAAAACTGGAAAGAGTTTGTGCCACACCCTTTTGGGTACATGACGTGTTTGTGTATGTATGCATTACATTATTAATATTATATACTCGCGATTTAGCTAATATTTGCCGTATCGTAGATATGTTAATAAAATTTGCATATTATATAAATATACAATTGATATAAATATTTATAACTTCGTTTAATTATTACGGTAACATCCTGCTACAGAATAATTATAATTATTTTGTATCATTACGATCCACGGTTCTTATTAAATTTTAAATTGTGCAGTTAAAATGTTTAAAAACAAATAAACAAAATAAAATAATAAAAAATCTTTCCGAACTTATTATATTAAAATAAAACAAGCTTTAAGTTTTGTATATATTTTATTTAAATATCGATGTTTCGATATGCTCTACGTTAGGAAAATAATAATACAAATGACATAAATAATAAACAAGCAAAACATAGAAACAAGTTTTGCTTGTTCATTATTTAATGTTATTTGTATTATTATTTTTCTAACGAAGATATACGTAGAGTATATCGAAACATCGATAATTAAATAAAATATACAAAGAACTTAATCCTAAAACTTTTTATTTAGAAAAAGTAAAACTATGTTTAATAAAAAACGTCTGTACTTTTGAAAAATTAACATTTAAAAACTAAAATAAATTATAAATAAGCATTGCAATTTTAATTTAAATTATACCTATAAACTATTTTAGATAACTTTTCTAATATTTATTAAAGTAATTAGAAATTTTTTCTAGTTCATCGATAATAATCTGTTCTTATTCGTTGATTTATCTAAAGTTATTTAAATTAATAATTTAATTTCAACTACTTTGTATGAAGATATATATAATAGTACAGTGGCGTAGCCAGAAACTTGTCATAGGGGAGTTACTAATATTAAGCAATAAAGATAATACTATAATTTGTATAAAAAATAAAGAGCAATAAAAATTATTTTTATAAAAATGAAAGTAAAATAACATATTTCATTTTTCACATACGTTTGTTTTTGGTCGTTCAGGTTCTTAGGGGTTTCCAACACCCCCTGGCTACGCCACTGTAATAGTATTATAAAGTTATTTCTATTATCTGAAATTATTCATTGTAACAAATCTATAAACTAAACAATAAGTAAAATAATTAAATCCAATCCTGTATAATCCAAAAATAACCCAACCAAACACGCATTAAACAAAGTGGTAGCTAAAAATATGCTCAAAATATAAACAAATATATCTTCCCGTTCATCTTAATTCATGTTGAAAACAGAAATAATCTGCCGGTTGCTATGGAAACTTTAAAACATTACAAGCAATTTCCTATATTTATATTTTTCATTGTACACTTATTTTCACAACATAAACAAATGCCTGATGCGATCCCGTAAACTTTACAATGAATCAAGTCATCTATGAAGGTGGGCACTAGAGTTTAAATTGCAATTTATAATATATAGTTAGGTTTAACGCTCGTACGTTATTCTATAGCATGGTTTTAGGTTATATTTTACAGTAATTGTTTCTAGTGTATGTATATTACCATTACGTTAAAGATCAAAGTAGGTTATTCAACTAACAGCCGTAAAAATTTATCTTGTGATTTATAAAACGATTGATGATTATTTTATGTTACTATATATAGATAGAGAAATACAATATTTATATTGTATTGATATTAAAAATTTATTTATTTTACTATTAATAAAATAAATAATTGTTTCTTTATTATTTATATAAATATGTATACATCTGATTAGTATATTTTTTCACCTAAAAATATTACTACATATTATTAATAATTTAAAATTCAGAAAATAAATTGTAATAATCTTAGTATTATAAAAAAAAGAAAATGTATTTTAGTATTATATTATTATTTATAAAAAATAGAAATTGTGCTGGTTTTATTTATATTAGAATACAAAGGACACAAAGTCGTAATGTCCACAAAAAAATTTAAAACACAAACAAATTTCAAGACATGAAAACTTCGAATACAACAAAAATTTCAACTCCAAAAAAATCTAAGACTCGCATACATTTTGTATCGTACAAAAAAAATTCCTCCACTTATTTTCCAATAAGCATTAGTTTTAAATTTATTAAGAAATGCGTAATTGCAGTATTTCATTAATTAATTTATATTATATAATATTCTACTTTAATAATACACAAATATTATAGGTTATATATGCTTAATTTTTGTTGTGTAACATTTTTTTTATTGTTTCTTTTTCATTTGTTAATATTAAATATTTAATGTATTTTTTCGTATTTTTCCTGTAATTGGGTATCTGTCTGTTGGAAAATAAACATTATTATTATATACAACTTTCACCGATTTGTATGTAATTTTTCCCGAGTTGTATGCAATATTCACCAACTTATACGCAATTTTTCTCGGTTAGTATGCAAATTCTTCTAACTTTAATACACTTGTATGCATTTTTCCTCAACTTGCATGCAATTTTTCTCGTACGATAAGTAGCGTAACGAAATAATGTCTTTTTCTATCGAAAGAAAAATTCCATTTATTAGAAAAGACAAAATATCTCGCAGTGCTATAAGCCTTAACAAATTGTCATATTTCAAGTCTTTAAATATGACAATAATTTGAAATATACCAGATCTTATTATAACGTGCAATTGGACACAAAGTGTGCAGTGGAAATTCTAAATTCTCCAGTGAAAATTACACATCTGTGCAGTTAAAATTTTGCTTTTCAACAAAACTTGATAATATTTGGACACAAGTATTTTTGTAGGTTTATAGTAGTCATTAGATAGATAAAGTAGCGCTATTCATTGCTATTAACAGCTGTCAATATACTGAAATCTAATTGTAATATTTATTTATATATTAAGAAATTAAACAAACACACTGCCTAGTTACATAGTTTCACAAATTTCACAAGTTTCATAAATATAATACTAATAAAATCTTAAATACACTATTCACTTATGTGCTAAAAATAGTTTTACAATATTATATATATTTAAAAGCCAGTATTTTGTGTTCTGGTTAAGCGCATAAATAACTAGCCGAGCTTTCAAATGAGACAGGTTTTAAATTCATAATTAAATTTGATAGATAGAACATACAAATTTAACCACTTGTTAACATAACCAGTACAAAAAATACAGAAGATGTCTCATTTTAATCAAGTATTTAATTTGACCAACTATCGAATAATTATAACCGAGATTTAAAAAACCAGCCCTAGATCTAAAAAACTAAATCTAATTTTAGAATTGCATAATGTACGTCTATCTCTATTCGTGCATATGGTTTATTATTGCATTTTGTGACTTTTAAGAAGGTCTCTCTCTCTCTCTCTGTCTCTAACATATAGGAACATTGAAACGCGCTACTTTATTAATCTAGTGACTTTACTTATAGTTGCACTAATATACATTTTTAAACAAAATTGGATACATTTTATATTTGTGTGGTGATGAACAAGGTCTGAAATATACATGAAATATTATTCTAAACTAAAATCGCTTCCAAAAAATACTAAATACATGACTTAGCTGTCATTAAATCTTTAAACAAACCTAATTGACATTTAAATACGGAATTTACAAGTTATCTATTTAAAAAAATGCTATCTTTACTTGCGTACTAACAACGCTAATTAAAATTGCATCAGCTGCTAAGTGAATATTTTAGAATTCTATTCTATTATACTAGATGGTACATTTATACAATACAAATAAAATATTCGCAAAGTAAACCATCCGAATATTGCATCATAAACTACGAAAATCATTTCAGACATTGCTAGAGAATATCTAGAATACTGAAATTCAAACTAAATTAACTCTCACGAAAAAATAAATTAATATATACGTACACTGTAAAAAAAATTTATGGAATTACAGAAAAATACTATATATACTATATTTTATATACTTTTATTTTACTATAAAAGATCTGTAATTTCAGTTTACCATAAATATTCTGTATTTCTATCTCAAAATTCTGTAATTTTTACATAATTCATAATAATCACATAAAGTAAATAAAAATGACCTAATAAGTATGTAAAATTACTAACTTTCTGCCAATTACATCATATACTTAATGTAGACTTACATATTGTTGGTATTACTTCTTAAATTATGTAAAATAACAGACTTACTACTAATAATAATAATAATACTAATAAAATATTTTAAGTGCAATTCATTCATTTCAAAATACATCCTTTATGTAAATTTAGAAATGTATGTAATTATACCAATAACAATATTACAGAACCAAACAAATTTTACCTATTCCTGACAGCAAATTTACTGAAGTTCCGTAAATTTACTAAAAGAGACTTTACTAAAACAAAAACAGTAATATTACATACATATATACTTTTCCATCCCGTTGGTAATACCATATTAGATAATGTTTGTAATAGTTCTGTTATTATATATTTTTAAATAATTATGTAAAATTACAGCAGCTGAGTAATTATACCTAGAAATACTGGGCATCATAGTATCTCATGTTTTGTAGGTAAAATAACATAATTTTCTTTAGAGTGTAGTAAAATAATCTTTCAGAAATTAAATTTAAAAAAAGCTTCAGGATAAAGGTCTGGACAAAATTTAAAAAATTATTCAGGATAAAGGTCTGTACTATTATAATATCTTAGAAATTTATTCTGCATAGTAAAAAATTAATGTAAATTTACATATTCTATTAATGTATTTTTTTTTTTTTTTTCATAAAAATGTAATATTACGTGAATTATCACAGTAAAAATTACAAAATGATGCTATTTTATTGTTAAAAACTACGTAGAATTACATAAATTTAAATTATATATTTTTACATAAATAATTCCAATACTTCAAAATTAAAAAAAAAACATATTTCTTGATTTTACATCAGATATAATCTACCTATGTGACACGGAATGATTTTCTGTTAATTCAATTTTACTGGATGATGCAACTGGTAAAATATACCCTTATTGCATCATACACAGAAACCTAAAACTTGGAAAAAACAAAACCGAAACAAATATATTAGCTAATAAGTTCAGTTAAAACCAGAAAAACAGAAGAGTATCGCGACTGCTATGGTTTGAAAATGGAAGCCAGGTGTTAATACTCAGGCAACAGCGGTTAAATTATAACATCAGTGGCACTCAACCGGTGTCACACTAAACTATTCTATCTTTCACTTTATGTAAAGTAGGTAACACACCCATGTGCTATTATTACCAGTGACGTAGTTAAAATAATTTTATTAAACATTAATAAACTAGCTAATTAATAAATTGTTTTCTAATCGTGACCCAAATGTACCAATAGATATAAACCTTAACGGTATTGATAAAGGTGAAAAGATTAGTAGTCAATCGTTTATAGAAACTAAATACATTTGAGGTACCATTTTAGATAGGTTAAGTTGAAAAAATAGTTTATTATGTTACGAGGAGTTGAAAGCGATGATTATTGTGTCGAGTTCGACATATACGATCTTTTCTTCAAGCCTTCTAAACGAAACTAAACTAATAAATAAAAATACATGCCAAGAAACCTTAACCAGTTTGTAACAATTGTAGAATAGTAAGTATGTATATGTATATACTATTTATATTTGTTACGTGATTTGTGAGAATTAATTTTTCTTTTGTCAAATATACAATTTCTAACCACCCTGGGCGGTATACATTGTATTTCTTGCAATTTCTTCAAATTCAAATTCAAGCGAAAATAAACAATGCAATTGTCAATTAACTTAACTTAACTTATTAATTTTTAATATAGCCGTCGTAGATATGAAATTAAATACACTTGACCGTGTTTCTTTGGTTAAATATACAGTTTCTGACAAATCTGACTGTGCACATTGCATTTCTTGCACTTCTTCACACATTTTCAATAGTCAAATACAAATTCAAGCGAAAATAAACCATGCAAATTGTCAATTAACTTAACTTGACGTAATAGTTTTCTCAATATGGCCGCCGAAGATATCAGATTAAATACAGTTGACGTTGTAGTTATGTTTGTTGCTTCCACCAGTGATGTATATAGTAACTAACTGCTGTATAATAATGTTATTATTTTACTAGTAACGTAATGACCTCTTTCTACATATGTAATGTGGTAACGTAATATTAATATTATGATATGCTTGAAGAAAAAGGTTATAGTTTTTATGGATATGGACTTTTGTCCTATGAGATTTAATCCATTAAATTTTAATCCTGGAACCTTTCCTAATAAACAGTGTTAGAAGTCATCGATATCAATGTCAGTTATTAATAATTGATTACAGAAATTATAAGTGTATTTAATTCTAGTTTAATTATTATCAGTTCAAATTTAAATCTTTTAAATATAGTAAAAATACTGCTTATGCTCGGCTTCATAAATGCGAAATAAAACTGAACTCGAGTTAATGTAATTAACTCTAGATTAAATTTGAAAAATGTGTTTGACAAAACAGAATTAAATTAAACACCTCAGTTAAATGCGGAATTAAGTACCTCGTTTACAGACGAGATGGATTTTATGCTTAAGTTAAAGAGACATTTCTATATACTTTTTAATCTAATTTTAACTCGCGTTTATAAAACCGAACACAATACACGTAAAGCCATTATGTTAAATCTGCCATTTTAATTTTGTTTTAATTTTATTAGTTTTATGGAATAAAATTATAATTTTCTATTCCACAAGAAGAGCTTAAACATTTTTTACAAACAAACGTACATAAATATTATATATTATTTAACAAAATTGTAAAACTTTGTTATCCGTATACTTTAAAATACATTAGATTTAAATACTTGGCAATTTAATTATCTATTTATTTTAATTAATTGCAAAAATCTTGTAAATACTGAACATTATTAGTGTTTTAATTTAATATAATATATTTTCATTTTAATAATAAAATCGATTTTAACAAAAAATACGTCATTATATAAAGTAAATATATATATATTAACTGTATAGTTCAATATAAAATAATATAAATAATAATAATAATATTTAATTTATCATGATTTTGCATTTCAAACAAAATATCTCTAAATAAAACGGATTCAGGTTATAGTTGTGTAATAATATTTAATTAATGTTTTCATCAGGAAAAATAAACAGAACATAGAAATAGAAAGAAGTTACTATAGGTATCAAATAAGCAACTAGATTACAATATAATACAGAATACAACCTAAAACCGTTTTATTTTAATATAATGAGTTCTAAATGATTTTTTACTATTGTTGTAAAGTCATATATTTTAGTTGTATAGAATTAATTATAAAACTATCAAATATGTATATCTCAATATTTTACTTTATATTTTATTATTTTTGTTCTTGGAATATTATAAATATTGTTATAATTGTTTTATATTTTAATATTTTGTTTATGAGATCACATCCTGTTTTTCAACTCTAAGTCACGCCACTCTTGTTATCATAGTTCTCGAAATTTGTTACCTTATCAATAATAAATACGGCCCACTCATTAAAAGTGCTGAAATGGCTTTATTCTTCAGCGCTCTGGTGGTAGTTAGTTTGAGAGAGGAAGGACAGACTGATCTCAACTTTGTTACTGTAAACATGTAGTTATTAGATACCTCATACAATAAATCCGGGTTACTAAACACTTAACGTCTTTTTCTGTCGAATTATCAAGAACGAACTCCGGTCAACCTCAGGTAGTATCAACAACTTAATACTACCAAAAATATATGTTACCACAACATTAATGCTGACAACATAAATATTGTCAGGTGCTGTGGGTTATAACACTATGTTAAAATATCTCTACTTAAATAAATATATCTCGATATTAATTGCAGAAAATATCCTAAATCTACGCCACTGCTGTGTTGGGGGTCGAGTATATGGCAAAGTAACTGCAAATTTAGTCCGTTACACTGGCACAAAATCGATATAACATCAATACGAAACGAAAAGCGTTAGGCGCAGAAGTACTTATTTCAAATAAGTACGCTGTTGTGATTTACATACTTACACGATATATATGTTATTGACAAAATGTATTTTATTTTGTACAACTGAATACAGTTAATTTCTATTTCAGAAAACAACAGTTGATTTTATTATAAACCATATTTATGCAAATATAAAACTAATTTAAAATGTTTAAATATAAAAGGCAAATGTATATAAACAATAATTTTTCACGTAAATATACAATAGAACTTGTAAAGAAACCTGTTGTAAAGATGCTTATAACTAAACGCGTAAGAATATAGTAAAACTAGCCATCTCTTTCTATTATATAATAACTGATAAAATAAAAATAATTTCCCTTAAACCACGCACAATAATTTAAAAAAGCTATATACGTATTTCAAAAGCTAAGCTTTTGTCATCAGTAGCAAAAGATAAAGCAAAAGTCGTAATCAGTGATTTAAGGTTAAACAAATATTTAATGTACCCAGTGATAGAAGATCATTAATATAATAGCTGGACTGTACGCGCATTTTTATTTCACGAATAATAAATTGATCACGTTTTATATAACGTGACTTCATTGAATGACTACAACGTATAAATACAAATAAGCATCGTATGCTTATTTTTTTATCAAATAATAAAAATCTTTATGTTTCATTTAAAATTAATTACAAAATATCAATTTATCACTCATATTAAAAAATAATTAGTAACATTTAATTTTAATATCAATATTTAAAAATAACTATTACTATTTTTTTGAAAATTGCAAACAAATTCATAACATTTTCAAATCCTTGTTATTTACAAAGTTAATAATTACAAAAAACAATTAATTAAATAATCTTGATAAACATTAAATTAAATTGTATTAATTCATAAAATTACATGTTTTGTTCTAGAACATTCAGTAGCGTGACAAAATCATATAAAAAATATCGACAAAAAACATTTTTATAAAAATAGATACACTTTTCATTCAATGAAAACACTAAACTTCATCATTCAATCTCTTAAAGAAAACAATTATTTTCTGACAAAACAAAAAAAATGTTTTAGATTTTTAATAATAAGTAACATTTGAAAAATAATTCTGGTACGCCACTGGAATGAAGTAATGCAGGAGTACGCTTCAATGCATATCCACAACAGATAATATTGTGTGAAAAAGTCACGCGACATATAATAAAATCACGACTTATACACACACAAATGCACGAGTATATTTCTGTAAATAAATATTATACGAAAAGACAGAATCAAAGTCAGCTATTTGCGCAATATTTTCTAAGATCAGCATTTGTTTTTCATCGTATCATATCGTTTAAATTCTGCAGCATTTGCAAAACTATTTGTTTATTACACATACTATATATTCTCGAGATAAATAATACATATGGCGCCAATGACCGGTTACTTAAAAATGTAAAATATATTTTATTTACTTTATAATCATTTATAGTATTACGTACGCATATTTTTAAACGAAAAATAATCGCAAGCACTATTTTTATAAGCAATAAATTTAATAAAATAAACAAAATATGTACATAAATTTTGTTCAATAACAATATAATATATTTTTTTATATGTATCATTTCCAAATTTAATACTATAATTTAGTTCTTGATAATAATTAATTGTTTCACGTTTAATTGACGTATTTGACTTTATCAACATAATTTCAATAAATTTAAACATATTGTTCAATTTAATTTGATATTAAAAATCACTGATTATTTTAATATAAAAATATTTCCAGAAAGACAAATAAAATGTTTTGGTATTTTCATTACATATACATGTAACAAATAATAAATATTTTTTTTTAATTTAATACGTTCAAGTTACTATAATTTGAAACAAAACTGAAACAGAACGAAAAAGTAAAAATTAGAACAGTTCAAAACTGGTAGAAATCTAGTAATCATGTATAAATTTTCACGTTATACTTTATTATTATTTTATTTTGAAAAACATTGATTAATTTTTATATAAATATAAGCACAAAATTTTATTCAAATATTTAAATTATCTAATATTAATTATAAATGATCTTTAAACAATATTCTACAAGCCATTTTTATTTTTAAAAAATTATAAACCATATATTGACATATATGTACAAATTTGCTTGAATTTTTTTCGGATGGAATTAGGAATAGTTAACCATAGAATAAATGTATGTATATATTTTTACATTGTATCATATTTATTCCACATTTTATTCGGATTTGGAAATACCAGCCCCAAATGTGATAATGCTCGTAAAGAATTTTTTTCATCTAACATTTTAAAATTGTATTTTTCGAAATCAAAGTGAATATATATTTTTTTGATTAATGGTAAATTATGATAAATTTTTACACAATATGTTATTTACAAGTTCTTTAACTGAACTTTTATATAAAGCTGTCCTTGGTATATGGTTATAAGGTATGTTTTTTTTAAAAAAATGTTTAAAACATTTTTATAAACCGAGTACATAATTTCTATCATGACTAGATATACATATACATATTTGCTACGCAGTTATATGTAATCATCTTTTGTTTTTACACCGATTGACTTTTGTATATAAACATAAGCACGGATTTATTTTTAACAGGAAAATAGTACTCTTATAATTTGAAGTGTTTTTTTCTATTGTCTTATCTAGTAATTGTTTATATTTTTTTTTTTATTACATAAATTTTTCTACTTGCATTTATTTTTATCTTTTACAGAAAAAATAAGATTGGAATTTATAAAATTGTTATCATTTATAGAAACAGAACTAAATCATTTCAATTCTTTGTTATATATATGTATATTGTGAAAAAACAGATTTATTTTTCACGTAATAGATATTTTATTTTTTACTTATTTTAGTAATATAACTTATGCATCCAACTTCAAAAACAGTTTTGTTTTGCTATAATTATATTCGCATAATTAAAGTTTAAAATTAGCATCTTCAATATCAATGTTAGTGTAGATTATTATGATTATGCAAGTATTATGCTAGGATTATTTACAAACAAAACTTTATTATCTCTCAGAACAAATAACATAACATGGAAAATTTTCCTATTAAATATTCATTTAAAAATATTTGACTAGTCACGTTTGCCATGTACAAATAACTTGTATTAAATATAGAAACAGTATTTAAAACACATACTTTCTTTGTTTACACTGTTAATTGTTTTTTATCACAAAAAGTAAATATATATTTTTTTAATATAATTATATTTCAACTGAAATAAATATTATGAGATATTTACAAAAATTGTACAAATTATTTACGTCGAATATATCAATATTGATATGCATTTAGATTAGAAATTAGAAAACATTGTTTTTTTCCTCACATAATTAACTTCTAAATTATAAATTAAGTATTAACTTCTGAATATTGTAGATTTTTCATTTCAATAATTTATAAACATTTCGTAAAAATTGTTTATATATATATATATATATATATATATATATATATATATATATATTATATTCTTTTATTATAATAAAACCAATTACATAATACAAAACTTGAACATATTTTCCTCAATTTATTAGTAGAATAATTTAAAAATAAATTATTAGTTATAGTCACGATATAGACCGCCTATGATTTATGCAACTCACATAACGTAGACGTATATCTGGTACCAAAATTATTAATTTATTTTTTATATTACAAATACATTAATTTTTACTAAATTTCTGAATAGCGTAATGACTTTAATTCTAAAAAAAAAATACATAATATTTTTTTGCTTATCATATAAGTTTTTTACACATATATTTTATAATGTATAGTAACTATTAGAAAAGGAATGACTCACACAAAAATTGTATTATTTGATATGCCGATAAAAATAATAAGGTGCAAATTTTAATAGTTACAATTTCTGCTGTATATCAAACCTTTCAAAATATCGGTTTTTAAATGATAACCTATGAGTCATTCTATTATTTAGAGTAGGTATATAAATATTTTACATACCAACATAAAAAGCACAATTACTCATTTCAAAAATTACATAATTTTTTTCTTTTATTCGATGTTTTCTGATTAAAAACATGTTTTACATTTAAATTTCTAATCTTTATGAAATATTTTCATAAATTATAAGTAATAAAATTGACAAAATTACAATTTTATCTAAATTTTTAAATATTAAATTTAAATTAAAAAGACCAAGCTAAATTATAAAATACAAATGTACAAAGTTTACATATTTAATCATGTAAAATATATGATATATACGTGAGTAATCAACGACATATTTATAGCATATCAGGTTATTAAATAATGTTTTTAATATTTAAAAAATACTATCTAAATAATCATGCAATTTATTGGGATATGGTTTGACAAATTCCAATCGTCCTAACCAATTGTGTATTTACAAAACATCAAACATAAACATAACCTGATTGGTTCACTGTACCTCCACTTTTGCTTTCATTAAATAGGTCAATTTAATAGATATTAATAATAGAAATACGTTTTATGTGATGCAAACTTTTATAAATTCATATTTTCATTACGATAATATGTGGATTCAGGTACATTTCTATTAAAATCAAGGGGTAAAACATGCAAAAACTGTAAATAAAACTCACCGATCCACAGCTTTCATTCAACCACGCCATCTTTCCCATATCCACTAGAAGAAGCAAGATGAAGGATGTAGGATAAGGTTAGTCGATACAAAATAATTCAAAAATATAATACTTTTTAAACATTATTATTCAGTTAAAATATTATGAATGACAACATTTATTTAAATTTACAATTTGTTTTATAAAAAAAATGTGTGAAAATATATTTAAACTTTAAATGACAATGAAACCAACGAAATTAATTATAAATTCAAATTAATTTTTTTTACAATTAAAATGAAAAAATATTTTACATATATGTTATTACTAAAACAAAACTACATTTGAAAATGTAAGATAAAATATATGTATAACATATACATAATTTAATAAAAAAAATATTAACTTTTTACTTTTTTCATTTTCCCTTCTCCTTTACCATCATCATGTTTTCTTTTCTTGCCTTTTTCTTTCGTTTTACCTTCCACTAATGAATTTAATATGGCCTGTATATTGGAACTATCCAAATTGTCACGTTTCTTGGATTTTTTTGTTGGTGAACTATCGTCATCAGTCTTTTCTACTTTGATTTTCTTCTTCTTTTTCTCTGGATCAGAACCTAAAATTTCCATTAATTTTTCTTGAAGATTGTCCACTTTATTTATTTCTTTTTTAGACTTTTTTGATGGTTTTTCTTTAACTAAATTTTCTATTAGTTTCTTTGTATCTTCTGAATTATTTTTCGTATTTAATTTAGGTTTCTGTACTTGTTCTTTCTTCTTTTTAAAATCTTTATTTGCATTCAACAGATCCTTTAATTTTTTCTTAGGATTTTCTTCATTTTGTACTGAATTGGTAACTGACTGATCTACAATATTTTTATTTTTCGTCTTCTTAACTTTTTCTATATTCGTTTTGAAAATATGTGAATCAGTTTTAGATTTATTATCTTCTTTTGATTTTTTCTCTGTTCCTAAATTTGACAAAATATCAGTAATTTTTGTGTCAATCAAAGATTTGTCCTTATTCTTTTTCTGTTTTTTCTCTAATTGTTCCTCTTTTATTTCTGTTTTAATTTTTTTAATAGGCATTTCTTCGGATTCACTTATCTTTTTTCGTTTTCTACTCTTTTCTTGCCTGCTAGTATTTTTTGAATTTCCATCTGTTAGTAATTCTAAAACCATATCGACATTATCCTTTTCCGATTCACTTATTTTCTTTTCTTTTTTAATTTTTTCTTTTTCAGTAATTTGTTTTTTTGCTCCTGCTAGCAACTGTGAAATTATATCTGTAGCATTTTCTGATTCCTTTTTAATCTTCGATTTATTTAACAATTCACGTTTCTTTTTCACCAATTTCTTTTTAATTTTGCGTCGTGAAATTTCAGCATCTAATAAACGTTGTGTTATATTTTCATCTAATTCGATTTTATTTTCATAATTGGAACCAAAAATTGGATGTCGTACTTTTAAATTGGGTGGAGGTTTTACTTTGATTTTCTTTGGAATTTCCATACGTACTGGAGAATTTTCTTTTAGAACTTGATGAATAATAATTGTACCAACCGATTTTATTATTTTAGCCTCCAAATTTGGCTTTTCGGTTGATTCGGAAGCAATCACACATACATTTAAATTTCTCTTCGGTTTTGAAACAGATTCATAATCATTTTTGTCGTCTTCTAATTTTAATTTAGATTTAGACTTGGATTTATTATGAAATTGTATTTTTTCACCAACTATTAAACCAGGATCCAAAATTTTCGGACACTGCATAACCCAAACTTCATTGTCATCATTTAAGTCGTCAAGAACAAACTGTGTTTCTCCATCAGTTTTCTCTAAATTAGGATTTAAATTCACAAATTCTTTTAAAGGATTAAACATGCCTAATGTTATATTCAATGATTTCGAACTATTACGACTAGTTGATAATCGTTGAGATATTTTTGAATCATTAATAGATAATGATGATCTTTTCTTTTCTGACTTGTGTATTTTTTGAACTTGTGTATTTTCTTCATCTGTCGAGTTTGATGAATCTATAGCTTTAGAAAGGACAATTTCTTTAGCTTTTTTACTTGTTTCTAATGACCTTTTAGCATTTGATGATTCATTATCGCTTGAAGAAATACTTTCTTTGCCATTTTTTATTAATGTCTTTCCTGTATTCAATATTGTCTTGTTACCAGCAATAATACTTTTATCAGCCATTTTCATCTTGTCTATAGATTTGGTTAGTGACTTTTTCTTTGTTTCCAATGATTTTTTCTCTGTTTCATCTTCATCTGAAGAATCTTCATTACTAGAAGAAATATTTTCATTAGCTTTTGCATTCAAATTTACAAATTTTTTTGGAGACTCATTATTATTCTTGCTTGTATTTAATGTTTTTTTCTCTGTTTCATCTTCATCTGAAGAATCTTCATTACTAGAAGAAATATTTTTATTAGCTTTTGCATTCAAATTTACAAATTTTTTTGGCGACTCATTATTATTCTTGCTTGTATTTAATGTTTTCTTCTCTGTTTCTTCTTCATCTGTAGAATCATCATTACTAGAAGAAATATTTTCATTAGCTTTTGCATTCAAATTTACAATTTTTTTTGGCGATTCATTATTATTCTTGCTTGTATTTAATGTTTTTTTCTCTGTTTCTTCTTCATCTGTAGAATCATCATTACTAGAAGAAATATTTTCATTAGCTTTTGCATTCAAATTTACAATTTTTTTTGGCGATTCATTATTATTCTTGCTTGTATTTAATGTTTTTTTCTCTGTTTCTTCATCATCTGACGATTCATCACTAGATGGTACGTTCTGTTTATTGTTATCATTTGTTTGCAATGTTTTTTTCTCTGTTTCTTCATCATTAGATGATAGGCTTTCTTTAATTTGATCATTTGATTGCGATGGTTTTTTCAATGATGGCTCTTTATCAGAATCTGAAAAATCGCTTTCAGATTCATCTTTTTTATTTTGTTGTAATGTTTTTATAATTTTTTGTATTTCACTTGTAGACATATTTTTAAAATTCTTTTGTTTTGAAATATTCTCGGTTGATCTTTGATTTTCTAATTTTAAATTATCAGAACTGTCACTGTCATTACTTGATTCTGTTTGTTTCTTTAAGACTGCTGTTTGTAAATTTAATTTTTTTAAAAGTGACATTTCTTGAATTGTCCTTTTCATAGATAAATTTGACTTATCAACGGTATCTTTACTTTTAGAATTTTTTATTTGTAAAGTATTGCTTTTATTTTTAACTGCTTTTGACTGCGTTTTAGTTACTTTTTCGTCTTCATCTAAAGATGAATCACTATATGATTGATTTTTACTTAATACTTTACTTTTATTTACACTTTTCTCATGTTCTTCCGAGTCGCTGTCTGAATTACTCACAGTTTCCTTCAACTGTAATTTTATGCGACTTTTATTTGTCAGTAGGTTTTCTTGTTTTTTATTCGATAATTGTGAAGCTATTTTTTTCGGTTTTGAATCTTCATCTTCAGACGAATCTGTACTAGGTTGACTTGCAGGCAACTGAGTGGAAGAAATAGCATTGGAAAAACTAGCATCAGAATCGGAAGATTCATCCTTTGACTTATTTAGAGATGGTTGAACGTTAACATTATTTAGATTTTGTTGTAAAAAACCTTTTTTTGAACTTAAACTAGCCGCTTGAAGTAATTTAGAATTAAAAGTTGGTGTACTAGTGTTTGATATAGTTTTTAATAAGTTTGGTTTTTGTTTAGCAGGAGTTTTGCCTTTGCTATCAGAACTGTCATCAAATTTGTTAGAATGTTGCTTCAAATGTTTAGTTGGTGATTTTTCAATAATGTTTCTTTTAATAGCTGATTTATTAACAATTTCTTCCTCGTCACTATCACTGTCAGAGTTGTCTGCAGATTGCATTTGTTTTACATTTTTATTAACAGTTGTTTTCTTGATACTACTTATAGATGTATCTAATTCTTTTACTTTTTTTTGAATTTGTTTCTTAACAATTGTCGTATTTTCCACATCTGAACTACTTGAAGATTTGTTCGTTTTTTTAGTAATTTTTTTAACTACAGTTTTTTTTACAGGTTTCTCATCTTCGGTGCTAGTATCATCATCAGAGTCTGATTCAGGTTGGTTACTTTTTTTTCCAGCAGCCAATTGTTTCAATAACTCTTGCGTTTTCTTTACAGCATCACTATTAAGTTGTGTACTAAGTATTAGCTTTTTTATCGCCAAATTTCTATTATCTGCATCATTTTCCGAACTATCTGAAGACTCGTCTGAAGAATCTGCAGCTTTTTTAAATTGTAATTTAGAAGCATTCTTAGATGTATTTTTAGATTGTTCTATTAATTTTTTTTGTAAAATTTCTTCACCAGAATCGCTATCCAATTCGGAATCCGTCATATTTGTTTTGGTCATTATATCATATTTTAAATCATATACTAAAAAGAAAATCAAATATCAAAATATTGGTACTAAAAATATTCCATACCTCCTATAAATTATATTGTACCTTAATATTACGTTCAATACAGTTAACTTAAAAATTACATTGAAAAAATTTGTCTGTAACAAATTATTTTATATATTTTATAGTATTATTTTTATTATTACACGTGCTAAATTTTAAAATGTGTTATATGAACGCCATAGATATCAACGCATTTTCATCTACCGTGAAGTGAGCCAAGTAAGAGTAAAATATTTTTAGGTTTGAAAAAATATGTAATATATATATATATTGAAATATAAAAATATTATTATATAATTAATACAAAAATACAATTTAACATTTTAATAATTATTTAAATATGTTTTTTTTTTAAATATATATATATAGATATATATATATATATATATATATATTTTTAAACATCTATGAACACGATTTTATTTATAAACGCTTTGATGCGCCCATAAAATATGGCGTGTATATGCTAAAATATACATAAACGTACCACAAATTATAATTTTTTTCTTTTACCGAATAAATTTTACATTATTTGGTAAGATGGATATACCTCAACCGCCCCAAGGTAAGTGTAACTTATTATATTTACAAGTTATATGCCTAATTTGCCTATTTATAAAGAATTGCACCGGTTGTCTGATAGGTTAGTTAACGTAAAATAAGGTATTTTAATTAAAATTTTATCGTTATTTCTCATATATTTGACGGATATAACGATTTATTTTAATTTATAGATACAGAACTTCGAAATATAATTGATAAGTTAGCCCAATTCGTTGCTAGAAATGGACCAGAATTTGAGCAAATGACTAAAAGCAAGCAAAAGGGCAATCCAAAATTTCAGTTTTTATATGGAGGCGAATATTATAATTATTATCAATATAAAGTTACTACTGAACAGGCAGGTTAGTAATTTTATTTTCAAATATATTGAAATAGATTTAAAAATGATAATATTTGTATTAGTCTTAAGGCAACAAGGTGTGTTAAATGCGTCACAAGCTATAAACACAACTACACCGTCTTGGAATCAACAACCACAAGCAAATACGCAACCTACAAATAATAATTTATCAATCGAGCAAATTATACAACAACAAGAGGCACTTCGAGAACAAATTCATCAAAGCGAACAGAATTTGACAGCTCAACACACGGTACATAATTATGAAAATGACGAATTTTTTTCTGAAACAACTTGTTTTGTTTTAGGTTTTACTGCAACAGCAACAAACTCAAGTAGAAGCGGCTGTATCAAAATATGAAGAGGAGGCATTAGGGAAAAATGCAGAAGAAGTCGGTATTGAGTTAATCGAATTAAATCAAATTTTACAACCGATTATTGACAGTTGTACGAAGGACAGCATTAGTAATGGTAAAGGCTGGATATTAAATCATGCAACTGGTGAAATGCAGAGTGATTGTGTAGCGCATTGTTTGCTTTTAAAGTAAGTGCAATGATTTTATTTTTACTATCACCAGTATTTAGTCGAAACATATCGCAACCTAGTTATTTCAAATACGAGAATTGTAAAATAATTGTGTATTGTTTTGTTTGGTTTCGGATTAGCCTCACTATTTCCCGTATGATTTTCCAACAATATTTTTTTAAAAGTCTTCATTATTTTTTTTTGTGAGATAATTTTTTACAGTGATTTGAACGATATTGCATTAGTAAATGATAATCATTTATTGAAATTATAATATTTAATTTTAGAAATCTGAGGTACATTTTTTTTTTTTGTTAAAATCAATTTTAACCTAGAACTATAATGAATTTTTTTAGTGATTTATTTTCCATTCTCTAGCAAATTGATGTATCAAAGTTTTACTGTAACTGAAATAAATAGTTTTCTTAATAATACTTGTATGTAATGGTGATGATAATAAAACAAGCAATAAATGAATAAAAAAATGAAAACTAGTATTGAAAAAAATTGTTTTCAGAGTGATACAAGGCACGGTGCCATTTTCCCAAAAATTACACATCATCTATTTGGTAAATGATGTGTTGCACCACTGGTAAGTTGAATGCAAACGAAACGCAAACTATATCTATAATAATTTTACATACACATTGATTATAATTTATATACTTATACAAAAACGTGTGTGACTAAATGAATGAATAAAAGTGACTGATTATTGGTCTCGTTTAAGTGCAAGGAAACATGCTGACGAACTTAAAAGATCTCTTGAAAGTGTCGTTGTGCCAATGTTTTGTAATGCAAGTGTAGGTGCAACAGACGAACAAAGAAATAAATTAGAGAAATTGTTAAAACTCTGGGAATCGAAAGCGAATTATTTGGCTCAATGTACCGTTGACAAATTGCGACAACCGGCCGCCAGCTATCAACACTATCAGGCTCAACAAGTTGCTAAATATGCTAACGAAGTTTCGCCCCTCGCCCAGCAGACTAAAGCCACATTCGATGGGTATGACATTTTATTTATTATTTTTCTTAGTTTTCTATCATTCCAATTCTAATAACATGTTTAAAAATGAAAGACAGTTTAGCCCTAAGTATTTTCGATTGAAAAATATAGTAAAAAATCTTTCAGAACTCATTATATTAAAATGAAACGGCTTTAGGTTACAGTTATGTATTAATATTTATTAATAATCGACGTTTCGACGAACTCAACGTACGTCTTCATAGATTTTTGTGGCGCAGAAGTGAGACAAAATAGTGTCTTACGAGTTTATTTTCTTTTTATTTACTATAAATAACAAATATATTACTCCTATTTTTCATGTCTATATCTTTAACATATTTCATGCATTAAAACATCAATTTCATTTCCATTTTATGGTTTAATGATGGATGTTCAATAAATCCATTTTCATTCATTAATTTTTTTTTTAAATAAACAGGATAACTTGATTAGTTAAAAATATGTTTTAGTATCTATTTTAGTAATATTTTTTTATATATTTTAAATTTATACCAATTAAAAGTTTAATTAATTCATGTTATCTAATTTGTTGGGATTTGTGTAATTTATGTTATGTTATAGAAATAATTACTTTAAAATGATATTATTAAAAAAAAAAAAAAAACTTTTTGTATCAATAGGTTAGTAAAATGACATAGAATTCAATTATTTCTTCTTTTAGACTTTCTGAAATTATATGATTTTTGAAATCGAATTTCAGGTATCAAGCGCAGCACCAAGCCTTTGTATCACATGCAATGCAACAAATTTTAGCATTACAACAGCAAAAACAAAATCTGGAAACACAGCAGAACAATACGACGCAAGCATTAGTTCCGCCACCGAATCTAACTCAAAACATTCCACAGCCGAATCTGCTTCAACAACCCCCGAATAATTTAACGCCACAAAATATGACACCGCACGAAGCTCTATCCCAGAATAGCATCATCAATCAGAACATAAATCCATCAACACCAAATTTACCGCCACCGAATCTGAATCCATCAAATCTATCAACAACTTTACCTCCAAACGCCACGAATAATATACATCTGAGCAATATTCCGCCGCCGAATCTACAGAACGTACAAGATGGTTTTATGCCTCCGATTAATCCCAACGTGCCTCCGCCCAATTTAGGCCAACCACCCAATTTAGGCCAACCACCCAATTTAGGACAACCGCCTAATCTAGGACAACCACCTAATTTAGGACAACCGCCTAATCTAGGACAACCGCCTAATTTAGGACAACCTCCTAATTTAGTACAACCACCGAATGGACTAGAGAATCCATTTTCGCAGCCACCGCCTGGATTTTTACCCGGAGGTTTTCCAGATTTTTCCAAACCACCACCTGGATTTCCACTTACACCTAAACCGGAAGTTGTTGAAGATCTAATGCCTTCCGTTCCTTATTATGATCTACCTGCTGGACTGATGATACCTTTAATAAAGGTAATAAAATCTTTATTATAGTTATATATTACTTATTTATTATTTTTTAATCATAGTTTTACGGGTGTTCGTTGAGTTTGAATGATTTAGAGTGCTTTGCGGTAGCGAATATTTTCAAGTGATGAGAATAAAAGAGCATATGTAAACAGTATCATAAATGTGAATAAAGCGACAGTTGCATGAATAAATATGATTATATTACTATTTAAAGAACAATGCACTTGAACGTTACATTTACATATTTTCATTCTTTTTGCACGCCTTATTTATCCCACTGTTGTTCGTATGTAGAAGCGAAGTATTTATTCCTCTACTGCAAATCAAATATAGAATAAAGAGAATCTGTAAATTAAATTCATATATGTAATTTCTTGACTGAAACAGGAAAAATAACTAGTCAGTCAGTCAATAGTTGTTATTAGGTATTTATCTTAAATTCAGTTTAATATTTCGAGCTCACAAAGCCCATCTTCAAGAACAGTATTTACAATTTAGAACACATGCGGATCATTTTCCTTTTATGTTGTAATTTATTTAAAAACCATTCAAAAAGCGTTGTCAATATTTTAAATATGTACGTCAATAAAAATATAATATAAACTATTGACTTAGGCCTGAATAACTCTTTCTCCTCTTATAAATTAAAATTTGGTTCAATTGTGTATTTTGAATTTACTGATGTTTTAATGTTGCCGTTGTAGTTTTTTACTTATTTTATCCATTTTTAAAATTTACTTTTTATGTTGTTAGGTTATTATTACCTTTTTTTTTGTCATATAAACATTTAAAAAAACGAGTTAATAAAAATCGAATATTTTGCAAAAATTTGTGTAAATTTTCAATTAGTTGGAAGAGACGGCTTACAGAGCACTGGATTCAAAAGCAATTCGATTACCGCCACCAGCTCCACCTAGCGATCGACTATTGGCAGCTGTCGACGCCTTTTATGCGATACCCAGCCACGACAGACCGCGAGATAGGTAACGAAAAAATATTTCATAACAAATCAAACAAATCGGCTGTGTACATTATATTTATATATATATATATAGAAAAAACAAAATCTATCATATTTATATACTATAATTTATTTACTATCTTCTACAAATGCCATACATGTATACTTATATTTAGAAGTCATTATATAAATATATTCACTATTTATTCCGCAATTAAGCATCGTTTATTATTGCGTTTATTACCTTCAAACAGAACGAATGTACAATAGAATTTTCAATTTTTCTACAAAACGCTTTAAATTTAATAACAGTGTGCAAAGCGTTTTGCGAACTATAATGTCTATGAACTTACGATTTTTGTTACAATTGTATCAGTTTATTCAAGTTTAATTAGTAATATTTCAAGGCTTATGATGCAATTCGAAAAACATCTACAAAGTTTTTAGTGTTACAATATATTTTAAATGAATCGATATTCTGTTCCACAATTCAATTTAATGCTGGTGACTTGTTGACAGAAAACCAAGCAAGTTTAACACCGCTAAATTGTTGGTTTTTTTTATTATATCTTTTAATTCAATTTAACTGTTCAATGATTTTGTTTGAATTTAAACAATAATTTAAAATAAAAGAAAAAATCTAAAACATTTAAAAATTTAATTAATTATTATATTTAAATATGTTATTTACAAAGTATGTACGTACCTTTTGATGTATTAATATGTAAAATATTGATAATGATCTATATATTTTTTTTAAGTACATTTATAAATATAAAAATATACATATTTTTGATTGACAACAAACACTATGATAATCTTAAATGTTTAAACAATATATACAAACATAGTAAATGCAATGTTAGTGAGCTTTAGTAATTTTTTATTGATGAATGTGCCATAGCAGTGAATATCATGAAATATTTCTGTTAATTATTTTTTGAATTTAGTTTTATGAAAATTTGTAGTTTGAACATACGATTCGTCTTTGCAAATAAGAATCATTAAATTTTAATTAAAATATAATTATGAGATAGAGAATAAAAAAATGATTTTTTCATCAAGAATATTGTGTAACGCTATGGATTTTATAGATGTGTTCAGAATGGTAATGTAATGGTATATTACATATATTTGGAATGAATAAATGACTTAAATAATATAACAGTGAAGTGAACATTAATTCTAAGATATATATGGAACGAATTAATTGATTATAATCTTTTGAATTAAACAAAAAACCAAAAATATGTTTTCTCCAAAGCTAATTGTGTAAAGAACATCATGTTTAATCTCTATAATCATTACAGTGAGGGTTGGGAAAAATTAGGGTTATATGAGTACTACAAAGCAAAAAACAATGCAAAAAGACAGAAAGAAGATCATCTCCGGCTCGGGCTGAGACAAAAGTCAAGGAGCCCGAGTCCGATTGTGCTGCCGCCGATAAAAAGTCCATCGCCACCGAAGCGCCGATATCAGAGCAAATCGCCGAGTCCGCCGACCAGTCTGATGATGAAGCGCTCCCGATCTAGGTCACCGCCTCGTCGACGACGCTCCAAAAGTAAACGACGACGCTCCGATTCAAGGTCACAATCCCGATCACCGCCACCCAGAGAAGATAGACATTCGATGAATCGATCACCTACGCCGCCTAGTTTTGTGTAAGTTTTTTTTTTTTTAATTTGTTTTAGATTCGGTTGTTTCAAATTTATGATAAATGTAATAACGATTACAGTTAAGTATAATTCTCATCGCCTGGTTCTATAGACATTAGCTGTTTTTTTTTTTCTACATTCCACTCAGATCAGTAAATCTTTTAAATGAGCTGAGCTGAGCTGAGTTTTACTGAGTGAGTTGTATTGATAAATAAAACAGTTTATTTAAAAGTGATGTTTAAAATCTAAGTTCCACATATGATATAACCTAAAATATTAGATGTATTTGGATTGTTTGCGTTGATAATTTATTGCAATTTGCCGGATATCTATTGTTTGACTTCATAATAAAATATTCAAATATAAATGTCAACCAGTATCAACCACGTTATCAAATCTTAAACTAGGAAAATTTGAATTGCGCATGTGCGCTCACTTGAATCTCAGCCAAGCACTAGCTAAATATCCAACTCAGTATCGGTAAGGGGGGAAGCAATTCACTCACTTCGAACTAAGTTACGAGACGATAAATAAAACAACTATTATTTCAAGGTTACTGATATTTGCTGATCTGAGTTTTTCGGTAAAAAATAAAACCAAGCTATTGTAACCAGTCTTTATCCCCGATATTAGATAAATAAATAGTTCCAGAAAAATGAAAGTGGGGTAGAATAATTGTATTATAGATTATCTTACGAATGCAAATACTTAAAAAACCACTTACTCTGTACAAAACACTTTTTTTTTTTTTTAAATTTTTTTCCAGTTTTCAGTTCATTTAGAGATCACTGATAAATGTAGTATATAATAGTAATTAAAATGCATTGTGATATGGTTTTGTTAAAATAATTTATTATACTGATATTTCTATTACTTATCAAAAACTTGGAACAACCAAGTTTTAGTGAGAGTGTCTTATATGAGTGAATATTATTAAGATCGAGGAATGAAAAAGGTTTTATGAAAGAGATTATGATTATGACTGTGGTTGAGATGAAAATTTATTATCAAAATAAACTACTTTCTAATAAACCATACAAGCACTGATAAAATTACGTTACGTTATTTATTATTTATTTTCGTTATATAACCTTTTAAAAAACATTTAAATATGCATCGTTATGTTATAACGTTACGTAAATAAAGTTACATTAAGTTATCAAAATAGTTTTTGTTTTATTTGTTATTCAGGAATTATATTTGAGATTTGGAAAGTATAAATTCGGCAAATAAAAGTCGGCATCTTATGGAACAAATTTGTTTTTTGGAAATTATTATTACGGTCTTAAATACTGATAACACTTTCGGTATAAGTCAAATTAAATAATAATGAAAAATATTTCAGGTTAACTTAATTCATTTGTAAAAAATTTGAAAAAAGTTTTAGAAAATAACATTTTAGGTCTCTATACAAAATTTTCGTTTCCATAGCCAACTTAAATAAATAAACAGTTTTTTAAAATACATGTAAATAAACCGAATGTTTCATATTTGTAGCAGTTGTATTCAAAAAATATCAATATAATTTGGATAAATAGATATTTTTATTTAGATGAGTCTTTTCTTCTTAGCTGACGTAAATTTTTTTATTGAATATGATGAATTTGAGAAAATTTAGCATTAAAATAGTAACACCTCTATTTATGAATAATTAATATAATTTTCAATAGCATTTAACTATGTGATAAATTTTAAGTAATAATACATTTAGACAAATGATATGATTGTCAAATAATGATTAAATTGTTAAAAACACGATATATTTTTTTTGAATAAATTTGAAATTACGATTGAAAATTTTTCGAAAAAAAAATTGCTTCATATTTTTAACTAGAAAATTTATAAATGTTATTCTGAAATTATTTTACAAATAACTTCTTTCAAAAATTTTACCAATAAAGTAAGAAATTTTTTAATAATTTATTTTGACTTATACCAGAAGTGGTATCCAGTACTTTCGACTAATGCGTTTTTAGTTTGCAGACAAACACCAAAAAGTTCTATAAAAATATTATTTTTTTAAATAATGCCGACTTTTTGACGGACACTGTATGAATACATGTAAAATAAATGAATATTATATTTTTTTAATTCGTTTTACATTAATATATACTCTATATACTATTATTTGTTTTTAAATTTATTCATTTATTTTACTTGCAATTAAAGGATTTTAAGATAATGTAATAAATTAATTAATTATTACTAAAAAATACTGTAATAATATACATAGATAATTTGTATATAAAAATTTTTATTATTTAAATGAAGCAACTCAATTAACATTGCTGTATTGTGGGTTGCATATATACCAGGCAATATTTTCTTTCAATATTTTGCTATAATTCAGTTTGAAAATGCAATTTTTTAGAACACCATTTATCAAACCGGAAATGCAAGAGCTAGATGAATCAAACAAAGGTCATCAGATGCTTCGGAAGATGGGCTGGGGTGGTAGCGGTCTTGGCGCGAAAGAACAAGGTATCGACGCGCCGATTTCAGGCGGCGATGTACGAGACAGACAGGATCAGTTTAAGGGGGTCGGCATGAATCTAAACGATCCATATGAGAATTTCAGAAAACATAAGGGTGCTGCTTTTATCACTAGGATGAAAGCACGCGCCGAGGAACGAGCACAAGAGAGTAAAAATTTCAAAAGTACGCACTCGTCCTCCTCTCCAGAATAGAGAAATTCGATATACATTTACCTTGTTTTATTCCATCTTTTTTTTTTGTTTTATTTGTTTATTTCTATGATAGGCAATGGTCGTATGTGTTTCATTTTTATACGATTTTGTTATTTGTTTCTTTTCTAGGTTAAAAATGCTTGATCGATTGACCTGAGGTACATTTTTATTTCAAATGTAATTTTTTTTTGTACTGATTAAAGTATCGTTGCCTCCGATGAAAAAATTCTTATTTAATTTTAGTTGTATAAAGCCTCGTTCACACTGCGATTGTAGCAGTCACAATTGAAATAGTAATAGTCGTAAGAATACTTGACCATTCAAGTTAAATTTTTACATACGCAATGACCCTTCATTATAGCAAAATGCACTATTCTTTTTCTCCGAGGTGTCAAATTCAAATGATTATGGCCGACATTGATATCGTAGAAAAACAGCGAATACTAGGATTAAAGGAAAGAAATGACAAAAAAACATATTAATTATGCGTAGAAATACACCCCCATGTATTACTTTTTATAGAATTTGCTGTATGACTGTAATCAAACGAGATATATTTGAATTAATTTATAGAATCTTCTGGGCATTCTCAGTGCTGGTGACTGAATGACACCAAACACTGAGGACCAGCACTATCACCAGCCCAGAAAATTCTATACATTCAATGGATACCGGTCGTGCAAGCTAATTTTTTTTTCTTCTATGATTTCAGCTCTTACTTGTTGAAACTTTAAATTCATTATGATATTATGTAAAAAATACTAGGTTTTTTGTTCCAAAGATATTTATTTATTTTTGGTTACTATTTTCGCTAACACAGTAGCTTCGTCAGACCAGTAGTAACTTAAACTAGATATTTACAATATTTATATACTATTACAGGCAAATATTGTTGGGTGCGGTGGGTGTTTATAAATTTTCTAGGAAGGTTAAGAGGGGTGAGGTATAGAGGACAGGAACAAACAGACAACTAGACAAATTCCTAGAATACATAAACACACTACACGAAAATTTAAAATTTACACTAGAAGTAGAAAAAAACAATCAAATAAACTTTTTAGATATTACAATAAAAAAACAAAACGAACAACATGAATTCCAGATATATCGCAAACCGACACAGACAGACACGGTAATACATAACAAATCCACGCACCCCAAAACACAAAAAATGGCAGCCTTCTACTCACTATTACACAGACTAATTAATATTCCCATGACAAAAGAAAATTATGATAATGAACTAAAAACCATAAAACACATAGCACACAACAACGGATACGACACAAACATAATTGATAAAATATTATATAAAATTAAACTAAACAAGATTAGAAGTATATGGGTAAACCCATATATAGACTACTTTGACATTTCTCGGAAAGTTGGCAACACTGTATTTTAATAATATTATAATTTATGTGGGCACTAGGAGATACTTTTCTGAAAATTTGATCAACATCGAATAAATAATGTAGCCACAATGAATTTTTTTAAAATTTTGTGATTTTTTTTCTCGATAAGTTGGCAACACTGTATTTTGTTAAAATTACATAATTTATTTAGGCACTAGGAAAAACTTTTATAAAAATTTGATTAAAATCGGTTAAACGAAATGGTCAAAATAAATTTTTAAAAATTTTACTAATTTTTTCTCGGAAAGTTGGCAACACTGTATTTTGTTAAAATTACATAAATTATATGAACACAAGGAGAATCTTTTGTGAAAATTTGAGTAAAATCGGTTGAATAACATGGCCATAATAAAATTTTTAAAACTTTAGTAATTTTTTTCTCGGAAAGTTGGCAACACAATATTAATAAAATTATGTAATTAATGGGAGCATTAGGGAAATCTTTTCTGAAAATTTGATCAAAATCGGATAAATAATGTAGCCAATATGAATTTTTAAAAACTTTAGTAATTTTTTTCTCGGAAAGTTGGCATCACTGGAAAAAACCAAAACCACATGACCATCTTGGGCACTAGACAAATTTATCCTGAAAATTTCATTAAAATCGGTTGAACCGTCTAGGAGGAGTTGCGATCACAAAATTTTGTCTGACGACCGAGTGAGCGAGCGAGCTGACGACGCACACACATACACCCTCATAAACTAAGTTCAGATTCGTCATCTACAGGCTATATGAAGGATTTCTATACAATTTTTTTTTTTTTTTGAAAATGTTACAGACACCGTACCAAACGCTTTACTACTTTTCCTTGCAGTCAAAGTAGTAAAAATAGCTACAAATATGTGTACAATCAAAAAACAAAAACAAAAAAAAAATTCAAAGTTTTGCCTTATATGGACAATTATCATACAAAATTGCTAACGAACTAAAAACAGAAGACACTAAAATTTCATTTAAAACTACAAACACATTAGGAAAACACTTAAAAAATGCAAAAGAAAAAATAGACAAACATCAAAGATCAGGTGTATATAAATTAAATTGTGATGATTGTGAAGCAGTTTACATTGGCCAATCAGGACGTAATTTTAATATAAGAAAAAAAGAACACGAAAAATCATATCTACATAAAAAAACCGACTCCACATTTGCTAACCATCTGTTAGAACAGGAGCACAAAAGCAATTTTCACACGGAAATTTTGCACTTAAATGAAAAAGGCCCGAAACTGAATTTATTAGTCAATAGAAATAAGGAAATCCCTCAATAAAAACACGAAAACAGTGAATGATCAAACCAACCTCTATACCTCACCCCTCTTAACCTTCCTAGAAAATTTGTAAACACCCACCGCACCCAACAATATTTGCCTGTAATAGTATATAAATATTGTAAATATCTAGTTTAAGTTACTACTGCTCTGACGAAGCTACTGTGTTAGCGAAACTAGTAACCAAAAATAAATAAATATCTTTGAAACAAAAAACCTAGTATTTTTTACATAATATCATAATAATTTTTTTTGTTTGTCAATCCAGGCAATACACGTTTATTAAATATTATTGCATTAATTTTGTCTTCTAAAGACGCCACTGAAATACTTTATGAATTTAACGTTTGCCATTTCTAAAAAACACATAATATACTATTCGTATCTGTTTGATTGGCCGATTTCTATTTTAACAAAGAAGTTTGCGTAGTCCAAATGTTTATTATTAAATATTATTGCATTAATTTTGTCTTCTAAAGACGCCACTGAAATACTTTATGAATTTAACGTTTGCCATTTCTAAAAAACACATAATATACTATTCGTATCTGTTTGATTGGCCGATTTCTATTTTAACAAAGAAGTTTGCGTAGTCCAAATGTTTGGTGTGCTACTGCTATGACTATTTCGTATTACAATAACCGCTTATGCGTATTTTATCCCCAAAAGTTTATATGTATTTTTCTTATGCTTACGACTATTACTATTATTATTTCAACTGCTACAACGGCAGTCTGAATGAGGCCTAATTGTAATTTTGCCGTAAATAAAAAATAGAGATATATTTAATAATGTGTTTTTATTTACCTACACAATTAATTTATATTTATTAAATGTTTTCATTAAAATATACTTTAAAAATATGATAATTGTAATATTTTAAAAATTATGAAATTTAAAAATTTAAATATAAAAATGTCACTCGTATTTCAGCGATAACATGTTTCAATATCATTCCAAAAGTTATCGGCTCAAGCTACATTTACGTCAAAATTTAAATAAAAATAGCTTATACTTATAAATACTTTTTATTAAAAGTACTTTTTTTATGTAATAAATAATAAAATTTGAAATATACGTCAAATTTCGTAAGTGATTCGGAATTTACTAGAAATTTTTGGTAAATGCACAAAAATTTGATATATTTTCAGTAAATAACAAATACGAAATTTAGCTCAAATTGAACAGACAAAAAATTAAAAAAAAGTCCAAATTCCAACTATCTTTTTTGGCTGTTAACAAATCTATCATTAACAAAAACAAAGCTTTATTGTTTTTTAATTGCATCATTTCCGATCAAAATTTCGGTCACTTTCTGCGCTAAATTGTTAATAAAATTAACCTTGACATATAATGATTATATTTAATATATAATCATATTATCTTCGAAATCATAATGAATAGAAACTTAAACAAGCAAGTTATGATTGTATACACCTGTAATTAACAAATGAAAGTAGTAGAAATTTATCTACACACACCTACGTTTTTTTTATTTTTTAAGATATCGACATGTAAATTGATTATCATAATGAGATAAATTCCGAAAGGAACACAGGAAAAAACAGCCATCTATTTGAATTATTTTTTTCTTGATTAAAAATCAGAGAAATATTAAGAAAATGCGTTTGTTAGTTGTCTGTGTAAATAATAGTATTACATGCATTTGATATGCATATGTTTGTGTTAGTTATTTTCATTTGCACTGGAAGTGAGAGGATGGGTAAAATATACGCACGTGGTTGGTCACGATGTTGTCGAGACATTTTCTATGCAGATAAAGACACGTGTACACTCATGCGGTCGAGGCAACAGTGGCGTTCGTCATATTTCCGCGTATCTAGATAATTTTTATGTCAATGTTGTTTTTGAAGTGGTAAAATTTGCATTGTAATGCAAAGCTGAAGGAAATTTTACTATTTTTATTGTTTAATAAACTAAAAAATAAAATTATAATTAAATATTTTCATAGAGAGAATATATACAATATTATAAATAATTACGAATCTATACATATTTATAATACCTTATACAAATATAATAACAATGCATTTTAAAAATATATATTTTATTATATTATTTAGATCAGTAGTGCATTTTAATCTTTTTCATTCGCAACTTGTTTTCTTGTCTGTTTATTTTTATTTTAGTATTTTTTTTTATTCACACTTAAAACCTTTTTGTTCAAAATGTCATAATCCTATATTTTTTTTTCAAAATTTAATTGTAACAAGTTTTTATTTTTCGTAATTTATAACCTTTTAGTTCATTAGTGCATCTGACGTTTGTTTTAAATTAAAATTTATTTTTTCCATCATCCATACCATCAAGCTAAATGCGTTTTTAAAATTCTTAATATAAAGTTGGAATTCTAAAGAAAATTACATATTCCTTATATAAACAATATTTTATTCAAGAATTTTTATATTAGCATCTTAACAATAGCAATAGCTATAAATTTAAAATTCAACTCATTTAGGTTAGTTATTAAATGCAATTAATTAATTTCAAATATTTATTTAATTTTCTACTGCACTGACTTTCCAAATAAATATAGTTAAAGTATTTGAATGATTTCACGTTGTTGAACATATACTTTTATAATATATGCAAATTTTTCATTTATTAAAAGCAATAAAAACTGCCATCATTTTAAATATAGAAAATCACGTTGCGATATTTTCCATAACATCTAATTTTAATTACTTTGTTCTAAAATTACTACTAGTTTTTATATAAGCATTCCTAATCGTTAATAAAATATTAAACGACCTATCCTGTTACTAAATATAAACGGAAAATTATGTATTTTTTTCTCGTTAGTAACATGACGCATATCAAAATGATAGCGAAAATATTCGATCTCGTGAGTTTTGACTAAATTACATATTTACATTTCATCCTGTCCTTATCTATTTTGAAATATTGTTTTTTTTTTTTTAATTTTACATAGCTGTGTACATGTTCCCACGATAATTTTAAATTAACATTCGAGAAATGTTTAATAATCTGACATTTGTTTTGATTTTTGATAATATATAACGATAAGATTTGAAGAAAATTACATTATTTATTTTCGTAGTTTTATTCAGTTGTAAAATAATTATTTAATTTTAGCTTTCACAATATGTTTATGTAATAAAATATAATTCTAGTAAAAACTATAACTATTTAGTAATATTTATTAATAAAAAATAACATAAAAATTGCAATAAAAATGTTTTTTTAAAAGCAAACTAAAATTTCGGCACTCTTTCAAATTATTGACTTAATTATAGATATTAAAATTATTTTAAAATATTCTGTAAACAAAATAATTTTTATCGAAAATATTTATAAAACAATAAAAAATGTTTGTTTTTCACATTTATATTTTATTGATAATATTTATAATTTCAATTGCTATTTATACATTACTATAAATTGTTTTGAATAAAAAAATAAATTTTCTAATGATCATTAAAAATTTGTAAAATTTTCCGCTGGTAATTTCAAAAAAATTATAAACATATAATTGAAAATTAATTTAAAATATTTTAATAAATTATAATAAAAATTTCTTGTAGTATGTTTTTTTTTCTTATTCAAATAAAAAGAATAAGGAATTTGCTGGTCAATGTCCATTCAATCAAAACATTTAAATGGTAATAATTATTAAGGCGTTACTGTTTTGCACTTGGTAAAAACATTTGAAAATGTGTATATAATTTTTAATTAATTTATTAAAAGAACTTTGACGTTATTATTGACAAAATTATTGTTCTATTCGGAAATTATCAGACAACTGATCTTTCAAAAATCTGTTTAAAAGAATGAATTTTCCAAATCAAGATATTCGTTGACTAGTGTTTTCACGAAAGTTTCGCAGAATTAGTTTTTAAGTACTTTCTGATATTGAATTCTTACATAATTTACTGAAATTTATTTATTTGAAATTTTATATCTAAGTATTGATTCAAAAATATTGTGATTTACATGGACTCCAAAATTTTGTGGTTACTAAATTATTTGGGCACTAAAACTTTTCGCGGATTTAAGGTACTTAAATAAAACATTACTAACAAAGTAAAAAAAAAATAGAACTTAACGATGGAAACACGTTTAGTGTATCAAAACCTCGATTTTAAATAAAATATATTTTGTTACAAAACTTAAACATAAAACTTTATTTCATTAAAGACACTATATGTGTAATACTATAGTTTTATAAATACCGTTCGAAAAGTGAAACATATTATAAATTTTTTTGGTTACATTTAGTGGAAGTTAATTTCTATAGCTTTTTTTCCAAATTAAAATGCCTAACAAAATATTGCAAAAAAATGACCACTCCCAATATTTCACAGAGCACCTGTGTGTTCCCATTCCATCAAAAAATGACGGTATGCAAATTGTTGAAATTCGAAACAGTTAACCTTGATTTAATGACGATATTCAATCATCATACACATACACACCATTTGTTACAAAACAAAAAAAACCTTGGGCGAAAAACAAATGTGCATCGGCAGATTTTCGGCCATCGAACAACCAAACAAACCGTGTTGGGACAACGTGGCTGCCTGATTCTAAGTTAGACAAAGCCAACTATATAATTTTCTGATCACGTGGTCGGGCACGTTACATGAAACGTGACTTTATCAGTCCAGTGATCATGTGCTTGTACGTCACACACGCACACACACACGCATACTGATTCTAGGTTACAAGCAACGACCTACGTTTCATTGAAAACACCTTATAGACCACTATGAATATTCAACAACGTCAGTATGTTACTCATGCATTCGGTTTATTTTCCTTATAAACGATAACTAACTTGGAAAATTATTACACATACTATATATGAATGATTTGTAGTTTTGATCGTCTATTGTTTTCTTATTCTAGTCATAAATTAATTATTATATTGTTGTCTGACTTGCGGACTGACATGGTTCGAAAATGAAATATTGAATTGAAAGGAAATTTTGAAAAAAAAATTTGCACAATTATTGTTATTAAAATAATTTTTGGGTTGCTTTATAATTACAATAATTATAGTAAATGTTTTGTATTTTTTTAAATATTATTATAACCTGTAATTATAACAAAATTAGTACAAGGCAATATTTCGACAAAAAAATGCAATATATCAATATGTTTTTTGTACTATATGAGAAATAGACTAATTAAAATAATTATAAAATATCAAATAAAAACTTGTATGTACTTTGTTTATAACAAATAGCCTATAGGTCTGTTCTATCACATGTTTTTGTCTTTTATACAAACCGTGTGTTCTAGCGGGTACATTATGAATTGCATACGGGCAGGGCCGGATTTACAGCTTGCGGGGCCCCCAAGCACGAGGTAGGGATATGGGGCCCCTATCTCTACTTTTAAAAAATGAATTCCGTGTAGAGAACTTCCTTTTAAAAAAAAAATAAAAAAAAGGTTGACCGGGGGCCCCCTTGGGTTGGGGGCCACAAGCACGTGTTTGTTCCGCTTGCACGTAAATCCGGCCCTGCATACGGGTGTTGTGTTTTAATTCCTTACCGAAATTTTGCATAGCGAAATTGCACTCCGGTCATAAACAGATTAAGGGATTAAGATTTTAACCTAAAACCAGGTAGAATCGAAAATAGTTCGTCTCTAGAACGTACCACAAACGCCTGCGAATCTTTTCACGCAAATTTTCCTAAAACCTATAACCTAACCTACCCTAAGACAACAGTGGTGGGATGACCGGCGTAAAAATATGCTATAGAATAAACGAACGCTCATTGTAAAAACTACCTGCGTAAAGGTTCAAGACCCTAATAAACCGACGGTTGATCGGTGTGCAATTTTGTTTTTCAAATTTGAGTTTTATGAGAGTGGTGTGCAATTGATGTGCTCCGGTTCTAGCATCGCGGAATACAAATTTGTATAGAAAGCAAAAACATTTCAGTGGTATAGGCTCGTCTGTAACTAAAATTATGTATAACAAATGTGTATAGTCCACATCACTAGATTATTTACATGATACTGATGTCACGTAAACTAAAATGTTATTTGTTTTAGCTTATTTAGCTAGGAAAAACTTAACTTATTTAACTGTGAAATTGAATTTTTAAATTTATTACTAAGCATTTAAAGAAAATAAACACGATTTAAAAACACAAATGCAATGATTGATAAAAATGAAGTACTGTAAACGTACTATGAATGAACTGCAAAAATATTTCCCGGATATAGTTGAAACATACTTCTCATTAGGCATGAATATTAAGAAAAAGCAAACAATAGTTATTTATGTCGTATAAAAACGCACACTTAATATTTGTGCAATGCCATTTTCTCGTCGCGTAGACTATAAAAACGTCTATTAAATTCCTATATTAATTAAATTTTAAAAATTAAAAATTTCCTACATAATATATAAAATTATAAATGAAGTTTAATAACCATAATATAAATTATTAGATGAATTATACGGAACTATGCTAGATTGTCAGATTTTGCTTAACTATTTCTGAAAATATTTCGGATTATTAAAAATGACTTAAAATTTCGGCAGATGTAAAAAAAAATGTTTACTTGTAATAAATACATAAATATTAAATACTACTTACAGAAATAATTTTGCTTATATATTGATTGTATAAATAAAACTATATTAAAATAACAATGACAGTAATAATAAAGAACGAAAATTTTAGTACTTATTTAACAAAATATTAATTTATTTATAAGTTTGTTAACTTGGAAAAAAGTAGTAGGTGCGGAGAAATTTATCTAAATCCGGAGTTTACGGGTCCAAAAACTGCAGTTTGCATTTTGCAATCGTATGTACAATAAGGCATATCTCTAAATTCAGGTGACAAAAATTAGAAAATAAACTTATATTAAATATTGCATATTTAGAAAAATACATTGACCTGTATTCTCACCTCACTGTTTTGCGAAAAAAGTGCTTTTATTATTAATTTCAAAATAACTTTTTGCTTCCGTCTTTTATCAAATATACATAGTTTTTCTATTTTCGATATCTAGTGTTATACTTGATATTATAAAATTTAAATAAAATATTTTAAAGTGCTTAATAAATAATTTTAAGTAAACGTTAGAAGTACTTTTAGCAAAAATTACTTTTATAAATAAAGTGTACCCTTTTGGGTACATGGCGTGATTGTGTATGTATGTATGTATGTATAAATAAAGTGAGAACAAATTATTTTTAATATTTCTAATTTTTTATTTTTTTCTACTTACTTTTATAGATTGTATTTTACAAATGCTAGTAATATTATGTAAATTGTTTTTTTTTTATAAACAAAACAATATTAAAAAAAAAATTATTTTACAATAAAAACAGAAATATTACGATTGTAAAATAGTATAAATAAAATATTTAACTGTTAACATAGTAAAATCTTTTAGAACTCATTATATAAAATAAAACGGCTTTAGGTTTAAGTTCTGTTAAGTTAATAATCGACGTTTCGACGAATTTAACGTTTGCTTTCATCAGGAAAACTGATACAAAAAAAATAAAATGAAGATGGATGTTGACTGAGTTCGTCTTTTAAATACTTTTATATGTATAAATTTTCTTTATACTACTTTACTTTGTCAAATAAAAATATATTATCAAATAAATTAGTCAAATAAAGTTCTTAGAAATACAACATAAAAACATTATGAGTCATATCTAATAAACTAATAAAAAAGTAGTTAAAAATTAACAGTAACACACTTTGAAATTTTGTGAAACTCTTAAATTTATTTTTTTAAAAGTATCATATAATTTACGTACAGAACTTGAAAGTATTTAAAAAACAAGTACTAAATACTAAATAATAAGTACTTGAAATTAAATTACAGGTATATTTTGTAAAATACGAGTAATTATTTTATCAAATCCAAATATACCTATACTTAAACGCTTAAACCTAAGAACAATATTTAATAAGTACTTGTAATACAAGTATTAAATACATTCATTTTTAAAATATTTAAGATAAAGTACTAAAACTAAGTACTGGTTACGTAAACGGTTAATTTAATAAATTTGATTATATTGTTTTCATGTATTAATAAAATTAATTAAAATTTAAATTAATAGATTGCTTAATATTGCATGTTTGTTTTTATAAACACCGAAAATTAATATTTAAACGATATTAAAATTGAAAATACAGTATAAATAATTCATAAACAACCTTGTGTCATATTTGATTTGACAAATAAAAACATAAATCTCGATCTAAATATAACCATCCTAATCTATATCTGTGAAGTAATGAATGAAAGCAGGTGCAAGCCCGTTTCCGACCTACGCCACTGGCCAGCACACAATCAAAACTCATTTATTTGCCCGCGTACACATATGTGCACACACACACATATTCACATACATACAGGTTGGTCAATTTTTAACGAATTGTGAGGTGAGGTGAGGAGGGGACGGCGGTTCACCGCCGAACGCAAAACACCGTGTCCACTTTGCCATCCTACTGCCATTACACGTGCGCAACAAGGACGGAAAATTAGGTCAGTCTGTGATTGATCACATTGCTCACGTGTTTGCTAGCGTGCTCGCGACCAGTCTACTTGGATCAGTATTCCGGAAATTGTTTACCGCGTTAGACGTTCGCTATTTTTGCGCTGAAATGTCAATCGGAACCACTGTGAATTTTAGATAAGAGTCTCCCATGTGTCGAAGTTTTCACCTGTGCCAATAATAATATTATTGCATCTCGGACTAATTAACAAGATATTTTCTTAAATTTGCTAATTGTGCTGCTACCTTAGGGCCAACAACTGTTTCCAATCACATTTGATGTACTGTCAATCAATTTTCATTTGTTTAGCTGTTATTTTTTGTCAGGTTAGAGTTGATGTTTTGATTGCAATAATATTTAACTAATCAAGCACTGTTATACTTTTGCATATAATAATTTGATTTATCTTGTAATTATAAGCCCATACAAAAACAAAATTCATTTATTCAACAAAAATATTATTTGAAATCATAAACGTATTTTATTATGAACAACAATATAACATTTCTTGTATTTTTGTTGCAGTTTAAAGAAAAAAAACTATTATAAAAATGACGAATAACATTCTAGTAAATCAGCTGGAACTGAAACTATAAATTTTTCATCGAATGCTGAAATTTCTACATCGTAAGTGATTGTGAGATGTGACCTTTCAGTGTTACAATCAGTTTAGTGTTTGTGTTGTTTTTCGTGAACAAAAACTAAAATAAAAAATGGATATAACTCATTCCTATTGGGAGGAGAACTCAAATATTCAACATATGAAATATGAAAGGTTAGTGGAAAAATGTTAATTTAGTTTTTACTTGTATTTTTTGAACTGTTAATGTAATTTAAGCTTCAGTGTGTAGTCAATTTTCTACTGAATTAGACAACACACTTTACGGAGTAGTTACGCGGGTAATAGATAAAAAAAACACATTTTCTACGTAGTATATTGAAAGATATGTATAAATTGGATATAAACAGAACTGAATGAAAAATATGTATGTAACGATAATGGTTTATAAAGTGTCATATAAATATTTGTTTACATCGTTGTTGATGTATTTTATAAGATTAGATACATTTTATTTTGGCACAGGGTTACTGTAATTTGTAATACTACACCAAATATATTTTGTTGGAATAACTGCACATTCTTATTTTTGTGTCACAATAACACGTGACAATCACACGAGCGTGCAGTGGTTTTCAAAATTTTTTTCTTCGATTTGTTTAGAATTTTTTAACTTTTTTTGTAAGTTTGATGATTCAACTGGATATCATTAAATATTTTTAAAATTTTAGAACATTGATCTGAAACGTTTTTATCATATAAACAATATATTTAATATAATATAATTAATATATTAATATAATTTATAATATAATTATTTGCCTAATTGTTTTTATAGTTTTGTTCTTAAGTATATATTTATTACTTTTATATTAATTATGAAAAACCATATATGTTTACGATATTAATATTAAAATTATATGTAGTTTCCGATTTACTAAGGAAGCAACCATATCTTTATAAATCCGATCTTTATATTTGCCTTTGGGGGTTTAAAATATTATAATAATCTTACAAATCTTGACGAAAACGAATTGCAATTATCTGTATTTTGAAAAAAGTATAATTATTTACTAGAATAGAAATTTGCATAACTGTTTCTGAGATAAATTAGCTTGATTATTATTTATTTAATGCACAAGAAGAGAGCTAGATTTATAAAACAGGAATTTTATTACTTTAAAACAAATATTAATAATCTTTTTAACATTTTAACTAAAATCATTGGCTGGTATTGCAAGCTCGGTTTTAAAATCGGTTTTAACTAATTCCGATTTTATGACTGTGCAACTAAACACTGACGCCCTGGGTTACATTCGTAGAGTTAGTAGTAGAGTACATACTCTCTCGTTATTAACATAATATAAACATTTCAAAATAATGATAGACGAATCTTTAGACACCTCTATACTATACCAAAATGTTTACATTATGCTAATAATGTGGTATTATGTACTCTACCATCGAACTCTACTACAAACTTTTCTAATGTAACCCAAGTAGAAGAAGTCTGTAGAAGCATGGTAAATCTCACGACTAAGAAACTAATCGCGCCTAGTCGCGCGACTAAATTGATACATGCTAACATCCTAAAATTCCTGGCATTGTTATTTATTTGAATGTTGATCACATTTGATTAAATGACAAAAAAAATATGTAGACCTGTTTTCATAATAAACACTTTTAACTAAAATCGACTTTACACAGCTCAATAAAACGATGCTTTTTAAACTTTTAATGGAAAAATAATGCTTCTTTGTAGGATTAAATTCGACTTTAAAATGTTTATTAGAAAAACGAGTTTAATAAAAAAATAAACTTACAAAAATAATGATTAGTGGTTATTAATCTATGTAAATAATTTGGTATACAATATTCAGTTATTCAATTTATTTTAATGTCATGTTGTCGGCAAAAATTACGTAATTTAACACTTGAATAGTGTACAGACATTTTATGGTATATTTTTTATATGCAAGTATAAACTTTTTTTTAATAATATAGTATCCCAAATAAATAAATTAATAATAGAACGATTAACTGTTGTTTTGACATAAACTAATCTTTCAAATCAATGTCATTATGTATATTATTAATTTTGCATTTAATTTTTTTGTTGTTATTAATTAATTCAACAGAAATGCGAGACCGGTAGCTATAAATAACTATAACACTTAATATTATAAATAAAAATAGTGATTTCAATTTGACACGTGTAGATGTATGGTATACGACCTTGAATTGCTATTAAAAATATTAATTGAATTCTTTATTAATAAATTGCACGTATGTATTTGAACAGGTGTAACGATTTTTGATATTACAATAAATTATATGTCGACAATATTACTAATAGTTACGTATTATATGTACATATGTAAAATTATTAACTTATATTTTTAAATCGTGCTTAACATTTAAAAATATTAATGCACTAGAATCTAATGAAATTAGAATCCTAGAAAAAAATACTTTTTCATTTCTATCTAATGATTAGATTAGTACTTTTTTCTAGGATTAGAAAGTTATTTTTTATATGCAAATTTTGTTTTCATGTTTACCTGATATTAGAAATGATCATAGTAATTTTATAATTTAATTATTTTTTATAATTAAGTAATTTACTTATTTAATAACTATTGTTTATAAAATTTAAAATTATTTTACACTTTTTTCATATGAAAACTAATATAAGATTATAAATATGTTAAAATAAATGCTGTTAATGAATTTAAAAAAAAATTAACAAATTTTATTATTTATTTATGATTTACTACCAGCGTAAACAGATTTATTGTAGTAGAGTTATCTGATGTAAAACGTCTGTTAATTTTTTTTTTTAATTTTATGCGAAATTTGTTGAGATCGTCAAGTAATTGCCATCATCAATTAATATTTTATTTTAATACTTACGAAAATGAAAGAAACGAAAGCTGAATGAACTTTAAACTAAACTGTCATGTCAATAAAGTTAACACTCCCACTTCGTCCAAAATTGAAAATTTTTGGCCCATAATTTTAGACAATTTTAGACCATTAATATCAAATTCTGGACCAAAAAAAATTTGATATTGATGGTGCTAACTTTATTGACATTAAACTGTCCTCTACCAAACTACTAACTTTGTGTAAACAGGTACTCGATTAAAACTAGTACAGTAATTTGAAGGAAAAGTATTCTGTTTTGTAGTCTACTATGAATTATTCTAGTGTAAACTAGACTTAGATTAAATTTTTTTTTTGCACCAGTTACACTGATCTTTAAGAATAACTGCAAAATTTGATCCAGATCTGTCAAAGGACCTTACAGCGAACAAATAAACATATAAATTGTTTTAGCGAAAAGGCGAAAAATTAGGCCCGGTTTCATAAATCCTAGTTCAATTTACTTAAGAAGTAAATATGTTCACTGATTTTCATATTAAAAAGGAGAAATAAATTTAATCTAGGGTATTAAAAAATAGTTATTATTACTAATATTAATAGTAAATTGTTGAAATAGCATTTGTTTTCAAAGTTATTTAGGAACAAAATAAAATTTACTTGTGAAGTGATTTTATTTGTAGTTTATGAAATCGGATCTTAATATATAGATTTTTTTATTAAAAATTATACCCTAATAACCTATTATGACAATAGTTATATTTAAATATTTTAAGATGTATAAAAAATGATGGAACAGCAAACACACCTTAGTCACGTTTTACAAGAAAATGTGTTTTGAGTCACGTGTTTCATCCATGACTTTAATTAGACTAATTACCATCGTTTTTTATTTTAGTACATTAATATTTATCTATTCTTTTGCCATTGTAAATTATATACAAGTAAATAAACATTAAAAAATAACATTATTATATGAATGATGATGATGCAGTCATCACATGACTTCGCACAATAATCATTATTGTTATAAATTACAAACAATTTTGGCCTTGTGCTATACAGTCATTCACATAAAAAAAATACTGTTATGAATTTAATAGCTCTTTTGTTGATTGTTTAAAAAAATACATTATATATTGATAGAGAATGATTAATTTTTAGTTTTGTTTTTTTAATAAAAATATTGATACTAAAAATCCTGTACTATTAAACGTTCAATTCTTGTTTATTTGTATGTAAATGTTAATCATTTGATTTATATCATGATTTAAATCACAATTTCAATCATTAGATTTTTTTTAATATTAATCAGATTTAAATTAGTACTGGGAATCGAATCCGGATGACTTTGGATTCGAATCCAAAATTATCCGGATAATTAAGTCTTTGGATATCAGGATTCCAGATCCGAATCTCAAATTTCGATATTCGGAATCCGTGGCTTTCACACCAGTTCTACCATACTTTTATTTAATAATAATTCTTTTATGTATTATGTATAATAAGTAAAGTATAAAATATCATTCAGTTTTAAAATGAAAAAGTTTAACAGTCATCTACATATACGTTGAGACTTGTGATGTCATAATAGTAGCGGGAATTACTTAACTTCATTCGCAAATACTATGGAAATATCACAATTAATATTTAAATTATGTTTATTTATAAACTAAATTATTAGTTTCAAAGAAACATTAGCGTGATGATAAACATAGATTTATCGATTAAAATAATAATCTCGTGATATACACGTGATACTGCTATGAAAAGAAAAACTACATGAAAAAAAAAACATAGGCGTAGTATAACTAATAGCTTGTTCCCCTTTTAGTATAGTCGATCAAATAAATCTTGTACGTTGTCTACGCTATACGGTATCGTGTCTGTGATTCGCAAATTATGTTATGAATGTGAGACGAGATCTACGCTGTGAGCGTTGCATACCATGGAAATTGTATCGTGCATAAACTTGAAAGAGTCAGGAGTGCAGTAGCGTACCCAGAATTATTTTTAAATAGGAATTTATATTTTACAATTTTTTAATAGATTTTATTTATTGATTAACATAATAATATCTTATCTGTGTGGCAGTTACGCACTTTTAATGTAAATATAATAAAACCCTACACTTGTTCATACAGCAAAAGCTGTTATCTGGCACATACGGATCCACCATATTTCCGGATATCAATATTTGCCATTTAAAAAAGCGCATATGTTTAAGTTTAATAAAAGCAACAAACATTAGATTTGCTGCACATACACTATATACCGTGTGTTGACTTGGACCGTCGTACATAGGGATTTAGCATGTAAAATCAGACATGTGCGATTTTCTGCTTCCCAAATTATTTTATAAAAAAAACCTTATGATAAATGTTTTAGGGCATACTTTTCTGCATGTAAATCAATTACTAAAATTTTTTTTTGGAACCTTCCTAACGTCAAAAATTAGGTCTAAAGTTGTTAAGAAATTGACTGGAAAATGGCAGTAGCCGTGAAATAGCATATAGCATTTAGTATTTGTTTTATTTTTGTTCCAATTTCACGGCTAATGCCATTTTCAGTCAATTTCTTGACAACTTTAGGGCTAATTCCTGACGTTGGGATGGATCCAAAAAAAATTTTGTTGATTGATTTACATGTAAAAAAGTGTTTCCTCAAACATTTATCCCAAAGTTTTTTTTGTAAAATAATTTGGGAAGCAGGAAATCGCACATGTCTGATTTTACATGCTAAATCCCCATGTACGACGGTCCAAGTCAACACACGGTATATAAATTTCTGTAATTTTACATAGATTGTAATAGTAAAAATTACAACATTTTGTAATTTTACAGTGATAAAATTCACAAAACAGGTAAAATTACATATTTTTGTGTAAAATTATATAAATTTGTTACAGCGTATTTAATAAAATTTCAAACAGGGTTGGGTTGATTTTAATCATTTGATTTAAATCACAATTTTAATCATTTGATTTTTTAAATATTAATCAATGATTTAAATGAATTTTAATTAATTACTTTTATTTAGCTAAATTTGGTTTCGAATAATTGTTTAATTAAAATATTTAGATATATCTCGCACAAAGTAAATATTAAAACAAATATAATATAAATAAAAACACTCGGTTATTTCACAAAATTAAAGAATATTTCTTTATTGCAATTTCGGCTGTTAGGCCATCATCAGAAGAACATATACAGAAAAATATAACAAATTTTTGTACTTATATCTATTGGATTAAAGCAACTGATTAAACTAAGTTTAATCAGGTATAAACACGATCTTATATGAAAAGTTGACCCATTTCTTTTATATTTGGGGTTCTGTATTTTGAAAACAATTTTGTTTTCTAATTTTGGCGCATCCTACTATTTCCTATCCTAGCCAATGCAGAGCGATCATTTGTAAAATAGTTTTTAAAAGTTAATATTATTGTGTGTAGAAAATTATGATGTCATTTTCAGCCAGTGTTCTTTAACAAGGGTACTAGAATTGTAATATTATTGGTTAAATATTATATCTTGTATACTGATGTCAATGTGTCCCACTCTTACTAACGATTTTGTATATGCGAACATTGTTGCAAGTCAACGTGGACTAGGAGTATATGAAGGCTAGTAGATCCTGCGGTTGGCATTCTGGTCTAGAATCAGAATCAGGGAAACTTGGCCCATGGTATAGTTCATTATACTAGGTAACCTTGTCAACTCTCAGAGATATTATACATGTTGTTAACAGTTTTCATAGTATTTGTGACATTGCGTCGGGCATCACTATGTGATTGAGAACGCAAGAGTAAGCAAATCTGTGTTAACTTAAGGTAGTTCGGTCGTCAATTAAATTTCGTTGATTTTTTAGTGCAATTAAGTCAAACAATAGAAGATTTTAACGAAATAGTGCCACTTGCGTACAAACATTATTTAGTGTCACTTGCGTACAAACATTATTTAGTGTCACTTGCGTACAAATAAGGGCTGCGTCAAACCCAGGTAGTGAAGCTAGTTAGGCCGAGTGTCAGATGCGTACAGCGGTTTGGGAAGGGTCGAGTTGTGCTTATGGTCAAAATATAATATTTATAATACGCTATAATATTATAGCACATCATTTTTACAAATAATCAAGTCAGTATTTAATTTTAAAATTGACCAAGTTTATATTTATTGGTTTAAATTTGATTTGTGTAGATTAATATTTATACATATACATAAATTATATTTATACATATATTATATTTACATTCATAATAGATACATAAAATAATTAATAATCTCTTACTCCCGAAATTTAAAAAAATATTTTACATACGTACGCCTACATGCTCACTCAGATGTGTACCCGGCCTACTATTAGCTTATTTTGCTTCGAAAATTAGTCTTATAAAAAATAGTTTAATATTTTCCTATATAGATATTGTCTGTTTATGAAAGAACAAAAATAAAAGCCAATTACCGTCATTCATAAATTGGGACCCAAACAAAGTACCAAGACAACAAATTAATTTTGGCTCAAATCCAAAATATTTACTGGCGCCTACACAAGCAGTTGTCAATTATTTCGATTTCTTAACTTTATTTTGTAATTTTTTGTCACAGCTAAACTATAGTTCAACTTTTATATTTTATTTCTAAATGAATTTAAAACAATATTGATATGTCTTACAAGATTAAATAAATATTTGCGAATAATTTGAAAGGTATTAATTATAATATGGTATCTATAGATGACGAACAGCCACTGTACAGGCAGACACGCGAGAAACCTACACCTTTTACGTCACGGAAACCTAAAAATAACACGATAGCGTTTATAAAATTTATTTCGGTGTCAGTGAAACGCTAAATTTAGGTAATATTACACAAGTCCAGACATATTATATTTGTACTTCTGCAAACATACGGACACGTGTCGATACTTTCACAATCAATTTCAATTTGTTTTCATTTGCATTCTTTTCTTTTAGATATACTTAGCGTAGTAGAATCAAGTAATAGGGGAGCAAACAGTCCCAACTAGCGCTTTTTATTTTTTCTCTTTCTCGCTCTCATTTTTCCTATATCTATATATATTGATATCTACATACATACAAACAGTGCCAGCGACAAAGAAAGAAATTGTAGAATTAGCCTAAAAATTAATGTAGTAATAGATATTATTAATAAAACAGGTACAAAATTATGTATAAATATAAATTTTAATTTATAATAATACATAATAATCGTTAATTTATTCTGGGTGGCCAAAACCGGGAAAAGTCAGGGAATTTTGTTGATCCTGGAAAGTCAGGGAATTTCATTTGTAGTCAGGGAAAAAATTAGTTTGGCGAATTAAATTAAATTAAAATGATCTATCTTATCCTAAATTTTTTCACAGCTATACTTAGGATTCTTTATTTTAATGAATATTTTGTGATTCACATTACTTAAGAATTTACATTTGTTTAATAATAAAAGTCAGGGAAAAATGAAAATGAAACTGGTTTTCACAAAGTTTTGGCCACCCTGTTAATTGTACACACTACACTATCGTTGCGTAGTTGCTTTTCGGCTTATTTTGCAGGAATCTTTGAAAATCCTGCATCGATAATTTTTGGCTCGAGATGCTCCGGGAGGAGTTCGGTGTACTCCGAGGTGGTTAAACATACAAACATAAGCGTGAAATATTTTATTTTCATTCGTACATTTGTACACTTCAACATTTAAGAGCAATGTACTGTTTTATATATTTATATATTCTACAAAAATAACTAATAATTTAACACAAATTAAAATATTATTAGCAACAAAGTTTTATTAAAAAAACTAAAAAAACAACGAGGAAATTTACAGACGGAAAACACAGAGAAACTACTCGACTTTACTATTACACGCACGCCATTGATAAACGTTAAATGTACATTTCGGCCATTTTTGTTTATATGAAATTCATGCCATCTCTTAATTCACTATGCCAATAAGTAGAGTTTGTGTCACAAAATTGTCGGAATATGTCTTAATTATAGTAAAAAAATCTTTCAGAATTCATTATATTAAAATAAAACTGCTTTAGGTTCAAGTTCTGTATTAATTTTTTTTTATAATCGACGTTTCGACGAAACTCAACGCTCGCTTTTATAGATTATAAATAAATTTTAATACAGAACTTGAACATAAAGCATTTTTATGACATATGTCTTGTTTTATATTATAGTTTTTTTTAATATTTTCTAGGTTCCTGCATATTTATCCAACCAAAATATGTTGTTTTTCTTTCGTTTTTAATACACTGAAACTTCATTTCATTTCTGTTAATTTTCCGCATTATTCGTTTGACTTTCGTAGTTTCAAATGAAGCTTATATGATATTAATATAATAGTAGTTTTTTTTTTTAAATAAAAAGTATTTTTGCTGTTATTAAAATTATATATTTTTATCATAATAAAAAATAAAGTTGTTTCAAAATTTTGCTATTTAACTTTCTGCTAATTTGATAATATGTGCAACTTTAAAATATAACGGCTTCAGGTTTCAGTTCCGTATTAATATTTATTAATAATCGAAGTTTGTTTTGACGAACTCAACATACGTCTTTACCAAGAAAAATGATACAAATGACATAAAAAAAAGAAATGTAAAAAATAGGTTATTCGTATCATTTTTCGTGATGAAGATTGAGTTCGTCGAAAAACGTTGATTATTAATAGATATTAAATACAGAACTTAAACCTAAAGCCGTTTTATTTTATATAATGAGTTCTGGAAGGTTTTTTTACTTTGATAATACTTTGTTTACTATTTTATTGGAAAATGAAAAACATTTAAAGAATTATTGCTATTTTATTTAAGCAGTAAATAAAAACTGATAATGAATTTGACTGCTTTTCAAATAAAAACTACAAAATATTTGATAAATTTATCAATAAAATTGGCTTAATGTATTGAAACAAAACTTACTACGTTTTAAATATAATTTTTTAGTAACCTTAATAATATTTGAAAGGAAAAAGATAACTTATATACTTAGGTAATAATATTTGACCCAGAACCGAAATAGGACGCCAGTATAAAGATAAAATCCGATAAGAAAATTTTAAATTAATCACGTAAATTTGATGTTTATAATTTTGTTCACTTCATTTAATCAATATTTAATTTAACTAGTTAAATATAAAACAAGGATATTGTATTTCAAGAACATAAAAACAAAATTTCCATTGGCGAAAAGAAATTGGCGTACATTAATCGAAACAGATAAGACGGATTGCGACAAAAATCATGCTTCCAAAATGTGCAACAAGTATGAATTACATTTATATGTATAGTTAGTGAAAGTGGAAAACGGACAAGTCAAGTGTTTTTAAATAATTACAAATTGTAAATATCAATAAAAATTTACGTAAAAATTGAGTAAATATGAAATAAAAACATCTTTATCACTATAAAATTAAAAACTAGGTAGTAAAAATAAAAAACCTATTTGATAATCTATTTAAAAAAAAAAAAGTATTTTCCAAGCTTCTCTAAGTTTTTGTTATCAATTTAAATTTATTATCTATTTATAATTTTCTATTTATATTATTATTAGTATTATTAACTGTTCTTGACTACCAATAACTTTTAGGTATTTAAAATGGGTAAACAAAATTTTTTTGGCCCGTTTTCTCAGCACTTTTGTTTACGAAAAAGTGCTTTTATTTTTTGCTTTAAAATAAATTTTTACTTCTACTTCATATCAAATATGAATAGTATTTTTATTTTTGATATATTTTTTATATCTAATATTATAAAATTATTGCTTATTAAGTAATTTTGATAAAATCACTTTTAAAAGTGAAGTGAGAATACGGGCGTTTGTTTTTAAGTTTTATTTATTAGGATACATAAAAATATGTTTTAACATAGTGAAAAATTTTTCAGAACTCATTATATTATTTGATAATATTTATAATAATCGATATATATATATATATATATATATATATATATATATATATATATATATATATAGATAATCGACGTTTCGACGAACGCAACGTCCGTCTTCATCAGGTAAACTGATACATCAGTTTTCCTGATGTTTTCGTTTCCGTCAGATACGTATTGCACATTTTGCTAATTTACACGAGGTTTAAACAGTGAAAGTGTAGATCACGCGCGTGGCTGACGCCGTGACGCCCCGTGTCAACGTAGATTTAGATATAAATGTGTCGTTTTTTTTAATCTTCTAGATCAGGAGTGTCCTAACTTTTTGCCGCAAGGGCCCGATTGGGATTTAAATCCATTTGCGGCGGGCTAGGTAAAATTGCCAATTAAAAAATCTCATTATGACTAAGAGAGCATTGAATTTGAATTTTTATTGTTACTTAATTACAGATACACCAATACTAAACAGTCCAGAGAATTCGAAAACTCTCGCGGGCCGGATAAAATCACCTGCCGGGCCGGTAGTTTGGACATCTCTGTTCTAGATCCAAGAGCTGTTTTTGGATATTTTAGTTCATTTGGTTAGTCCTGCTCTAATATCAGTTGCATTATCCTAAAACCAATATTAGTTAAAGCCGATCTTGTAGTACCAGTCAATACATTTATAGAAAGTGAACAAAATTATGAAAGTGGCTATTTATACATACGGTATGTATACGCAATTGGCTATTTATACATACAGTATTTTTACGTAATTGGCTATTTAGGGTAGGTTAGGTTAGTAGGTTGGTTTAGGTTTTTTTTTTTTTAGTATGTATAAATAGCCAATTGCGTATACATACCGTAGGTATAAATAGCCTCATCCCAAAATTATTGTGGTATTAACATTTTCAGAAAATGTAAAAATTTTATTATATTATTATTTTCTTTGCGTGTACATATTTATCAAACGTAAACATACACAATGTAACAAACATTACGTATTTATAAATATAACATAGAAATACAATAACATGTTTATTCAAATAATGTACGTTATATAAATTTTTTTTAGCAGAAATATACACACCGCAATAGAAAAAATTAGTGCTGGGAATCGAATCCGGATAATTTTGGATCCGGATCCAAAATTATCCGGATATCCGGATAATTAGGTTTTCGGATATCCGGATCTCGGATCCGGATCTCAGATTCGGATATCCGGATCTCGGATCCGAATCTCAGATTCGGATATCCGGATCTCGGATCCGAATCTCGGATCCGAATCTCAGATCCGGATCTCGGATCCGAATCTAAGATTCGGATATCCGGATCTCGGATCCGAATCTCAGATTCGGATATCCGAATCTCGGATCCGAATCTCAGATTCGAAAATTCGGGTCTCGGATCCGAATCTTAGATTCGGATATCCGGATCTCAGATTCGGATCTCGGACTCGAATTTCAGATCCGGATTTAGGATCCGAATCTAAAGATCCGGATTTCAAATTTGAATCGTTTCGAATCTATGTGTTTTATATTTTTATTTTTATATAGGTTTTTCACACATTATTTTTATATATTTATATTATTGAAATAAATGTACGAGTAGGTTATGAAATATCTGTTTTCTTTTTAATATATCATATACATATCACATTTTTTAAACAAATATTAAAAACATTTTACAAGCTGTATTATTTTATCGAAATGCCAAATAAGTGTGTGACTGCAGTTATATACGATGTGTCTAAAAAATTATATATGCAATGTGCATCAAAATTATATATACAATGTGTCTCAAGAATTTTATATAAAATATATTTTTTATATAAATATGCAGTGTGTCTTAGAAATAAAAGTACTCAATTATATACATTGTGTCTAAAGAATTTTGTATATACAATGGATGTTATTACAAGTTCTGTTTTTGGGAATACTAAAAGAGCTGATTTTGGCAATACTAAAAATTCTTTTACATATGCAATTCTGAAAATTTTGTTTTAAAATTCTTGGCGATTCATATGTGCTAAAAATTTTGAAATTTAGTATAAAATTATTAAATTTATAAAAATTATCAAATATTGAGAATAAATTTTTAATTTTTGTTAAAAATTATACAATTTTGTTAAAAATATTTGCATTTTGTCAAATCTTCAATAAATTTTCCAGATTGTTAATATTTTTTAAATTATATATTTTATTACAAATTAATATTTTTTTGGTTTTGATTTAATGAAATGTAAAATTTGTATCTAAAAATATTATTTTAAAATTATTATTAATTTTTATTCTGATATATATATATATATATATATATATATATATATATATATATATATATATATATATATATATACAATCACGCCATGTTCCCAATAAGAGTGTGGCACAAAACCTTTTTATTCAACCAGAAATCAACTTTCACCAAACATTCTTATCCAGACAAAAAAATTAAATACTTATACATTTTAAATAAAACACAGTAAATAAAAATATTAAAAATATTTTTTTTTAACAAATGTTTAATTTTTGTAACACAATGTGGTTGGTAAAGGACGCTGCTTTATTTGAGATATGATTGTCTTTGTTTGTTTGTATTTCATATCATCGTCTTTAACTTTTTAGTATACAATAGTAATTTTAAATGAATGCTGCCTGTAAGGTATTATTTATTTATCTAACTACTAACTATCGAATAATAGTCTGATTTTATTCTATAGATGTTTACATTACGCCCTTAAAAATGTAAACTCTAAAGTAAGACAATTTATGTTTTTGAATAAAAATAAAGCAAACATTCAATACTTCTCCTATAATAAACTATATTAAGTTTTAATTTATGGTATATTATTGTGTTTCTTGAAAGATGTATCTATTTTTTAATATTCACAAAATTACTAAACAAATTATTTAAGTTATTTATTTATATTTGTTACATATTATACAATTCAAATATTAACTCATTTGCTTCATCTAATAATTCAGAAATATTTTAATTTTATGAACTATAATTGAATAATCTAGTAAAATATAGCGTGTAGCGCATTATAACCATACTATAACAGTGATATAATAACAACAACACAAAAATACTGAACAAAAGATTTTATAATATCTTAACGTAAACACTGAAAAATTTAAACTCAAATAACTGCACCTGACTATAGCTAGGCATATATTATTATAAGTTGTCTCTTTCTACACTATATCAATAAACGTATGATGAGTGCATGTCTATATTACATCATAAATGTATAGTAAAGTATTGAAGTTATAGACATAACTAGACAGAATAACTATTTTAATATATCTATTTGTTAAACCAAATTTTACTTTTATATAAAACACTCTATATTCTCCAATAAAACATGTATATAATAAATTACTAAAATTATAAACTTTATTATAAACTAAATAGAAATAAAAATACAATACCTGTTTCTGTGTAATTGTTAGATTACGCATTTCAAATGTATTATCCAAATCTAAGAAACGAATATCGAATTCAAATCTAAGATGCGGATGTCAAATCCGAATATCGGTTTCGGATCTCAGATCCGGATATCGGATCCGAATCTCAGATCCGGATATCGGATCCGGATCTCAGATCCGAATATCGGTTCCGGATCTTAGATCCGGATATCGGATCCGAATCTCAGATCCGAATATCGGTTCCGGATTTCAGATCCGAATATCGGTTCCGGATCTCAGATCCGAATATCGGTTCCGGATCTCAGATCCGGATATCGGATCCGAATCTCAGATCCGGATATCGGATCCGGATCTCAGATCCGGATCTTAAATTATCCGAGAATCGGATATTCGGATATCCGAATCTTTTTGGATCCGGATATCCGGATCCAATTTTTTCAAATATTGACAGCACTAGAAAAAATACAAAATAACATAGTTCATAATATAGATAATAGCTTCTATATTGCGCACAACTTTTTGCGGCGTAAACACATTTTACCTTGGCATAGGTTATGGTATCTTGCAACTAAATATCTGATATCACTAAGACGGACGTTCCGTGCAATGATAGAGCAAATTATCATCGAGATACGTCATTTCCAACTATGTATAATAATAATACGTCATTTTCAACTATGTATAATATAATTGTTATTATGATGCATGAGAACCTGGAAAATATTATTTATAAACCGTGAAACTATATTATATGTCCTCTCCGTGTATTGATTTCATTTTTGCTCGTTGCTAGGACACAGCCTTCAGAATAGATGATTGCTCGGTGTAAACAAATATTATTCTTAGTATTCTTCCGTACTTCCCACTTGTGTTTTTCATACACCTTGGCAGGGCCGGATTTAGACTTGATAAGCTATTTGAGATATGCAGCAATACAGGTGAATCCCCGTGTTTATAGTAAGCAGTATATTTAAGTATATATGACACTTGCTAACTCGGACAATTTTTTTTGGGGCCCCCAAGAAAGTGGGGGCGCTAAGCTATAGCTTGTTTATCTTAAACGTAAATCTTGCACTGCACCTTGGTCTATGCAATTAAATGTTATTTTTGTTCTGTTTTTGTTATCATTATTAAAATGATGTTTACAGACAGAATTCTCAATTTACACATTTAAATGGGAAATCGTGTTTGTTGTTTGGTTTGTGATTCGAATTATGCATAGATTTATTGTTATTATTTTTCAAAACTCATTGTATTAATATAAAAACAGTTTTAGGATAAATTTCGGTTAAACTCTACTTTACGGAAAAACCTGAAGTTGGTTGCGGATTGGCTGCGGAAAATAAAAATAAATAAATAAAATAAATAAACCAAACTCAACCTAAACCCAACCTAAACCTAAACCCAAATCAAACCTTGAGTTTGGTTTGGGTTGGGTTTAGGTTTGGTTTATTTATTTTATTTATTTTTATTTTCCGCAGCCAATCCGCAACCAACTTCAAGTTTGGCCATAAAGTAGAGTTTAACCTAAAATTCTGTTAATTATTTATATAAAAACGACGTTTCGACGAAAGCTAAACGATCGTTTTGATCAGGTCAAAAATTTATCAATGACATTAAAGTAAATAAAATTACTAGGTAACATACAAATAACTAGATCACAGGAATTATAGTTTTTTAATTAATGGAAGCCAAATTTTATTCAACGTCATTTTTATATAAATAATTAACAGAATTTGTTGGATTTTCATTTCTAAATCTCTCCTACAAAATGAATGTTTATAAAACAGAAACAAAAACCAATAACGCCACATATTATAAACTATAATGTCTTATGCCCTTATTCTGAACAGAAATGTTAGCAGTAACAGCGCTGTTATTGTTCAAGGTTGCAAAATGTTATGAAAATGGTATTCTGTACATACTTTTTGTTAACATCCGTCGATGTAAATTAACATTTTTACTGTTATTTTAACGTCCATCAAAACTGTCGACGTTACTACATATTTAAAGGGTAAATCTGTATTAAAATGAATAATAATATTTTATTTTTTATGTATTATATGTTATTTGAAGAAAATTACCGACCCATTTATAAAAAGTTAATTGTAAAATATAATACTTATAGTAAAAATATTAAAAATTTGTGTTTCATTTAGTAATTGCATGCGTATATATCGAAGAGTACCTCAAAATCCTTTTGATATACCGGAAGATATTTTTGTCAGTTATTATAGATTGAATAAAGAAATAGTTCAACAAATCATTTGTAAGTTAAATATTCAATAATAAATGAAAAATGCTAGCAATTATTAGGGAAATTAATGGCGCTCATGTGGAAATTATCGCACCAGCATCAACTGATCAGCATAACTCTCCGTTTGTATTTTTATATAAAAAATCAAAATATTCTTATAAATGTTATGCTTGTGAGTATTGAACAGTTATAACTAGAAATAGGAATATTATAATTAGCAATACTGTCTATAGATTTCAGATTCAGATTGTAAAATTTTGGCAGCAAATGCTTGCTATCCGGAAATCTGTTCACGATTCAACTATCTGGCATATGTCAAATATCAGAAATTATTTGCTAAACGAATATGGAAAATGTATAAATTTATTTCTTTTTTTTATATTAATATTAATAAAAATATAGAAAATAAATACTTTTCCATTGATATATTATTAATCAATTCGTTCATTTACTTTTGATATAAAATTAACCTATGAAAATTAGAACTGTCAAAATAACACTGAAGTTAACTGCGATGTACATATTGCGCTGTTACAAACATGTTTACATCGGGTTGTTCAGAATACCATTTTTAACAGCTATGTTAAATTTGAGCTAACATTACAATGTATAACATCAGCGATGTTAAATTTAGTGCTGTTAACATTAATGTTCAGAATAAGGGCATTTGTCAAGAATAAAATATCTCTACTATGCTTGTGTTATGTTTTATTTAATTAAATTAAAACCCATATCCCTAACAGAATTTTATCCGAAAACTGTTTATATTCAACAGTAACTTGGGCTGAGTGATATTATATTAAAAAAAAGTTAGGTTAACGAATATAAATACAAAAAAAAAATGTTATCAAATGATAGAAGCGAGAGAAAATATGTTGATTGCATCCTGTTGATACGCCACTGGCGGTGGTGTGATAAAATTGGAGCACTCGTCCGTCGCACGACGCGACAGTTAGCAAGATCATGACAAGGTCATCGTGTAACGCGCAACCCGAATAAACACACGCGACAATTTGCACGTTTTTCTCATCCACACCAAGCTACTACGATAATAATTATAATAAACAAGCTGCTAAACAACCAGCACATTTTCTACTGTTCTTGTACGTACATCGTCATCAGTCGCATACAAAATTTTAATACTGACAATTTTTATAAGTGGCTAACATTATTTATGCCTGCATTCGTTATCAAAAATATCGAGGCCATCTTTGCTTTTATTTTCGCACGTGGTTTGTAGGTACCTACACGTGTTTGTTATTTTACTTTATTTTATTCTCCTTTACAAAAGAAGACCAGACACATAACGTCCTTAATGTGTTCTTAGTCTTCGCATTCATAACCAATTTAAATTATTCGCAATATTTTAACCTTGTACATTGGATTTATATGTAACTATTCAAAGCAAATTTCAATTTGTAAATTTTGTCCTATTTCATCTTACCTTGAAGGCAGTATTTCATTATGTCAAAGAACAACTCAGTATGAGCAACTTTTTTTTTTAACAATATGAAATTGCTTATAAATTTTTAAAAAATTGTTTGCTAATTGTTATTAAAAGTACGCAGGATTTTGTTGAAATATAAGTAAAAAGTGTATGTTTGCGCCACAAATAGCTGATATTTTTTTATTATGAGATATTAGCTGTATAAAAAGTGTAAGATTTAGAAAATTGGTGTTAAACTGATGACCTGCTGGCCTGCAAGTTTACTTTGTACGGCCCGCAATGTCTCAATGTACAATATTGTTTATTAAGGATAAACATAAAAACAACAAATTTTCTCAAGTTGATGTTTACATTTTTTTTTTCTGTACAAAAAAATAGTTTACGGCCCTTTTCTGAAAATTGATCTGTGGTTAAAATAAGTTTGTATAGGAGCTTCAGTAAATTTTCAAAATTCCATGAATGCAAATTATGTTTAGAGTACATATTTGAAAACATGGATTTGGAGATGGATCTTGGAGCAGTGTAATAGCATGATTTTACTTGGAGCAGAAGTGCAGTCGAAGCTGTGAAAATATTGACAGCTCCACTGTTCCATCCTTGGTAATTTAATTTTTATATGGATGTTCTTCGGAAAGCCTTGTGTGGATGCTGGTGATTGTGTTGTACCTATCTTGGCGTATGCTGATGACGTGGTTGTTTTGGCTGAATCTGAAAGATGATTGATAGAATTAATGTTATAGGTAAGGATATGAATTAGTTTTTGCGAAGGGTGATTTGACGACTGAATGTAATGTATCTGTTCATGATGCACGTTTAGAGTAGGTAGATGAATTTGTGTATTTGGGTAGTTTATTGTCTAAAGATGATCGCTTTGATCGTGAGATTGAAAGGTTGATTATAAGATTTTGGATGCTTTGGGTACTTTTGTTATAAATCTTGAATAAAAATCATCTCTTTGGTAGAGTGGGGGGGGGGGTTCCATCACCTTTATTAATTGCCTCAGGCACCAAAATTACTGGGCACGACCTTGACTATAGTTTTATACCAAACACAAATCCCGTTATAATAATATTGTAATTAATTATATTTTGCTGTAAAATAAAATGGAAAATGTTATTTGAATACTGCGAATTTTATTTTCGATACTTTATTCGTGTGTATATCTTCTACGTACAGAATTGTTAGGACTAGAGCATTTTTATTAGAAATACTTCGTATTTTGATCTGTGTGCAATTTAATTACAAAATTCGCATAATTGAAACTAACAAATCTCTATAAATTGGCATTTAATTTGAATTCGGATTAATGCATTTTCCAGGAATAATTACTTGTAATAAGTTCTTGTTTCTATCACTTATAAATATGTAAATTTTTGAATAATAAAAATATGGTATATAATTTAATTATTCTAATGTACTCTATATATATCGCGCTTATTAGTTGGTATCATAATTTTATTATAAAAACAAATCTAGATATTATTTTTTTTAAATTAATGTAATTACAATAAATTGAACTTGGGCGTATGTGAGTTTTTATCAATTATAAATTTATAATTAGCTTCAGGCATTTTTTTTTTAAATTATTCACTTTGAAGGAAATTGTATTTATTTCAAATATTTTATGAGTATCAATATATCTTGTTTAAATACAATGCAATTTTTATTATTGTAGTGGAAATTTTCTACATATGATATCAACTTTGTTTTTTAAATATATGTACTTGAAAAATAGCAAAAACAAATATTTTTTTTTACTTTGCTGTGATATTATATAATTAGATTTTTCGTAAGTATTATTACTATTATTAGTAATATTTATGAACTTTTGGAAAAATATGACTGTCTTTTGGGAGTTATTAAAATATAAGGATCTTATACTGCAATCAATTAAAAAAACTGTTTTTAATAATATTATCGACAAATTTAAACATTGTTATTATTATTTGTAAAATTAGTTTAGAAAATAATTTAACAGATTCGTGACGCATTTATGCGTCGTCAGGTTTTCAACTGAAATTTGTCACGATTTAGTGTAATTCAAAAAAACACTCGTACGCAAACGTGTTAAAAATGTATTTGACAGGGTATGTGACAAATTTATTCTATTAGAAAATTTGTTGTTAGTTTTTAATAAAAAATACATAGAATACAAAATATTATTGGAAAAATATGAAATTTTATTATTTTAATGCTGGAAATGAATTATAAAATGAAAATAAAAGAAATAAATCTTTGTTTAAATAAATTGTAAAAATAAAAACTTCATTTGATTCATCAATAATTTTTGAGTACAAAAATGGTTTTGTATAATCTGTTTTTACAAAGTAAACAAGATTTTGTTTTTGATAACAGAAATAATAAATAGTGCATTCCTGAGCCTTTACGATTTGTAGTTAAATGTTAAATATAGTAAACACAAAATAATAATAAAAAATAATTTATTATATATACGAGTAGAGAATTAGTAAATTTATAATTTTTTTTAGGAATTAAATAAAGCTAAAATATGCAAAACGAGTATTTTTATTGTTAGGGATTTTAAAATATTAAAATAGATATTATAAAAATGTATCATATTATATTTCGACACGTAAACAAGCGTAGCTACGTGACGCAAATAGCTGCATTTGGATAGGTCATGTTTTCAAGATCAATGAATACGTGAGAAATACCCCTGCTGAATATGAAACCAGACATACACCGTTGTGACGCAGTATTGTGACGAATAAACAAAAACGAATAATTCTTTTTTATGGTTGCATGAAATTGATAATTGCCGTAAATAATATGTTTTCGCAAAAATACGCATTATTTATTATGAATGTTTACAGGAAAATATGTAAAAAGCATTTATTATTTTAGGTAAAAATAGATACGAACTTCACTTGTTTCAATAATTTAGTGTTTGGTGTTTTTTTTGTACGTAACTTGTAATATTTATGTAAAAATTATTTTTTTGTCAATTTTATTAACTAAATATGTCAATAAAAAAAATTCTTAATAAATTATTTTTATGCAATTTGTGTGAAAATATTAAGATTTTTTTTGGAAAATAATATTAAATCAAAATTAAATAAAACAAATACGAAATGAAAAATTATCAGGAAATTTTGATGTGACAAGAATCTAGTGTACAAAAATAATCAGCATTAAAATTTAATTTCTTGTTTTGTTAAGACAAAATAGTAAAAAAATCTATCATAAGTAATACATTATATAAAATAAAACTACTTTAGGTTTAAGTTCTGTATAAATTTCAATACAGAACTTGGACCTAAAGTAGTTTTATTTTTTGTTAAGACAAAACAAGACAGAGTGTTTAGAACAAAAAATCTTAATTTGTCATTACTCATAAATGAAATTCAACGAACTTTCTTATTTTGACATCTATACTTGTAACAATTAATTTCGAAGTAAGATAATATTTATCAGCAATCAATAGACACTAAATTGGCAATATTTTATAATTAAAATAAAAAAAATCAATTTTGCTTTAAAAATGCCACATCATCCGAAATACAAAATGTGATATAATTTTTTGTCAAGAAATTTTATAAGTATTGAACTTTATTATATCATAAACTAAAACAAATTTAAAATATTCCGTATTTATTGGTTGATTTATATACCGTGTGTTGACTTGGACCGTCGTACATAGGGATTTAGCATGTAAAATCAGACATGTGCGATTTTCTGCTTCCCAAATTATTTTACAAAAAAACCTTATGATAAATGTTTTAGGAAACACATTTTACATGTAAATCAATCAACAAATTTTTTTTTGGAACCATCTCAACGTCAGGAATTAGCCCTAAAATTGTCAAGAAATTGACTGGAAATGGCATTAACCGTGAAATTGTAACCTTCGATTAGCATTTGTTTGATTTTTTGTTCCAATTTCACGGCTACTGCCATTTTCCAGTCAATTTCTTAACAACTTTAGACCTAATTCTTGACGTTAGGAAGGTTCCAAAAAAAATTTTAGTATTTGATTTACATGCAGAAAAGTATGCCCTAAAACATTAATCATAAGGTTTTTTTTGTAAAATAATTTGGGAAGCAGGAAATTGCACATGTCTGATTTTACATGCTAAATCCCTATGTACGATGGTCCAAGTCAACACACGACGGTATATATATAATTATTTGTAATTGTTTTGTTTTTATTTACAGTTGTAATTCGAATGATGGCGAACATATACGCTTAAAGGACGAACCGCTGTATCGTTGTTGTGATAGGTAAGTTTAATCATTTATAATTTTTTTTGACCTTGATTGATATTTTTCAAATGACACATGATTTTATGACATCGATATTTTTTTCTTTACCATAGAGGCCTTAACAGGGATAAATGCGCATATTTTTTAAATTGTTAACTTGTTTACAATTTTATAAAAGATTAAAATTTCAAAAATATTTGCTTACATTCTACGTTTTACATTTATTCTATATACATTAGTGTCCGTAAAAAAACAAATTTTCCAGTAAGGCTAAAATCGATAATTTTACATCGAAAAAACAGAAATAATATTTTTTGCTTGTTTTTACGAAAGTAACAGGTTTCTCTGCACAATTGAAATTTTCGAAAAACACGTGTTAATACATACGCGATATAAACGATATATATGTACTTTCGTTTCTGATGTTTTTTCGATGTAAAATTATCGATTTTAGCCTTCCTGGAAAATTTTTTTTTTACGGACACTAATATACATATACAGGGTGTTTAAGTTCTTCTCTCTATCATTTTACGGGGCGATAGCACACCTCAAAAGGAGTCACTAAACCTTAAAACGTCTTAGTAAAATTCGACTCATAAGCGAGATAATAATTTTTTTAGTTTTTTACCACTTTGACTGCAAGGAAAAAGTAGTATAACGTTTGGTACGGTGTCTGTAACATTAAAAAAAAATTTGTAGCCTCTAGATGACGAGTCTGAACTTAGTTTATGTGGGTGTATGGATGTGCGTCGTCAGCTCGCTCGCTCGGTTGTCAGTCAAAATTTTGTGGCCGCAACTCCTCCTAGACGGTTCAACCGATTTTAATAAAAATAAATAAATTTATCTAGTGTCCAAGTTGGTCATAGTTTACTAAAGTTTTTAAAAATTCATTGAGGCTACATTATATATCCGATTTTGATCAAATTTTCAGAAAAGATTTCCCTAGTGCCCATATAAATTTCGTAATTTTAATAAAATAAAGTGTTGTCAACTTTGCGAGAAAAAAATTACTAAAATTTTTAAAAATTTATTACGGCATGTTGTTTAACCGATTTTGTTCAAATTTTCACAAAAGATTCTCCTGGTATCCATATAAATTAGATAATTTCAACAAAGTACAGTGTTGTCAACTTTCTGAGAAAAATATTACTAAAATTTTTAAAAATTTATTATGACCGCGTTATTTAACTGATGTTAATCAAATTTTCACTAAAGATTCTCCTGGTGCCCGCATAATTTATACAATTTTAACGAAATACAGTGTTGCCAACTTACCGAGAAAAAAATTACTAAAATTTAAAAAAAATTATTGTGGCTACATTATTTATCCGATTTTGCCCACATAAATTATAATTTTATTAAAGTCCGGTGTTGCCAACTTTCCGAAAACAAAAATAATAATTTTCTAAAAATTTGTTATACCCGCATTATTTATCCGATTGCCAACTTTCATACCACCTAATCGGTATTGTTCAATTGTTATTACGTTTGTTATTTGACAGGTAAAGTTATTATCAGTAATTTACTTTTACCATCACCTTTGCTTGACTAAAAATTTTGTTATTTTGTTTTATTTCTTATTCTTTAACAAGATTTGGGCCTTGCACCAGTATGTGGAGTCGTGGGTACACCGAGCGAGACTTTGTATACAACAACATGGTGATAACTTCCAATATCTTTTATAGTGGACAATACCTATTAAGTAGTATAGATTACTAGAGTTTAAAACAAATTAATCCTTTCCAGTAAAAACTAAAAGGATGATTATCTCGCTTATGAGACGATATTTACCAAGGCGTTTTAAGGTTTATCGATTTTTGAGGTGTACTATTGCCCCCTAAAAGAAAACAAAGAAACAACCTGTATAAATTAAGATCGAGATGTACCTAGTTTATTCAGATTATTTTTTTTAATAAATCAAATGAAAAGTATTCTGAAATGTTATTGGTTAAATAAGGAATATATTTAAATTAACGTGAGGCACCACATATCTAATTGCTATATTCAGACACGTAGAAAAATACAAAATATGTTGAATTTCATATTGAATATATTCGTTTAATATAACTTATTTATTGTAACTGACTGTTCTAAAAATTACATAATGAATGTTGAATTAATAATTCAATAATAAATTTAATATTATTAATTGATTTACTTATATAAAATATAAAATAGTATATTTTTTAACTGGCTCTATTTTCTACAAAAACGATAATTAATGTACCGAAAAAATACCTGAGATATAATATTCTATATAGAATAATATATATTTTTTTGAATTTTTTCGTATTTATAGTTTGGACAAAAAAAAGCAAAAAAATGTGGTTTTTTTTTTGAAAAAAAATTTTTTTTTCTTTATTTTCCAAAATACGAAAAAATTGAAAAAAATATATATTATTCTATATAGGATATTATATCTCAGGTATTTTTTCGGTATATTAATTATCGTTTTTGTAGAAAATAGAGCCAGTTAAAAAATATACTATATTTTATTTTATATAAATCAATTAATAATATTAAATTTATTATTGAATTATTAATTCAACATTCATCCTGTAATTTTTAGAACAGTCAGTTACAATAAATAAGTTATATTAAACGAATAAATTCAATATGAAATTCAACATATTTTGTATTTTTCTACGTGTCTGAATATAGGCAATTAGATACGTAATGCTTAACGTTAACTTCTGTATTTAGAAAACTTTTTTTTAATAAATAAAACGAATCGTTAAATATCAAATTCTGAGATTTCGTAAGATGTTTGACAGGTTTTATAAAGTATAACATAACAATAATTACTTCACAAAATCCCGTAATATTTGGTTTAACGATTCCTTTTATATAATATGATTGTAAATATTTTAATGTCTAATGTGAACAGTACAGTTAATTTTTCTAATAAACTCTTTTTTTTTCAGCAATTTGAATTTTGCAACGGTTAATTGCAATGAAGATGACTCGGAATATAATCAATATAAGAAAAATAAAGTATCTAGGGTAAGTAATTGAATCATTTTTATGAAATTAAAATTTTATTCAATTTTAGAATACATATTAAATAAAATTACATTCTTGTTAAATGATTGTTATATTTAATGAGTAGATTGGATGGGCATGTTTGAGAGTGTTTTATGTAAGCAAATGTTTCCAAGTGGTAAGATTAAAAGAGCATGTATGAGAGATGTCATGAATGTAAATGAAGCGAAATTTGTTTGTCTGGATTCTTTTTATTACCACTTTGACTGCAAGGAAAAAGTGGTATGGTGTCTAACATTTTCAGAAAAATTTTTTTTTTGTGTATAGAAATCCTTCATATAGCCTCTAGATCAGACGAATCTGAACTTAGTTTATGTGTGTGTATGAATGTGCGTCGTCAGCTCGCTCACTCGGTCGTTAGTCAAAATTTTGTGATCGCAACTCCTCCTAGACGTTTCAACCGATTTTAATGAAATTTTCAGGATAAATTTGTCTAGTGCCCAAGATGGTTATGTGGTTTTGTTTTTTCCAGTAATGCCAACTTTCCGAGAAAAAATTACTAAAGTTTTTAAAAATGTATTGTGTCTACATTATTTATCCGATTTTGATAAAATTTTCAGAAAAGATTCCCCTAATGCTCCCATTAATTATATAATTTTACTAATATACAATGTTGCCAACTTTCCGAGAAAAATATTACAAAAATTTAAAAAAATTTATTATGACCATGTTATATAACCAATTTTAATCAAATTTTCACAAAAGATTCTCCTAGTGCCTAAATAAATTATGCAATTGTAATAATATACAGTGTTACCAACTTATCGCGAAAAAAATACAAGATTTTAAATTTTTTTATTGTGGCTACATTATTTATCCGATTTTGATAAAATTTTCAGAAAAGTGTCTCCTAGTGCCCACATAAATTATAATTTTATTAAAATTCAGTGTTACCAACTTTTCGAGAAAAAAATAAATTATGAGTACATTATTTATCCGATTTTAGTCAAATTTTTACAGCGCCTAATATTAGTAAAATACATTGTTGCCAACTTTTGGTGAAAAAAAAAATATTTCTATTTCTTATCATTTATGGTGATAATGGCAAAGTGGTCTATATATGGGTTTACCCATATACTTCTAATCTTGTTATTTAAGTTGCAATTAGTTTCAATTATACCTACCCATCTACTAAGCGGACGTCCACGTAGACGTATCCAATATCATATACATATATTGTTTTAACCACACATTTATTAGACATTTGCTCAAGATGGCCATCTTAACTGACTAACATTAACTTTTGCAACATTTTTTTCGAATTTTGCACTTTTCATATACCAAATTATATCGCACACGATCCTACTCATTTCCACAGCAGTCATTTTCCTTTTATGCTACTGCAGTCAAACCCAACATTCCCTTCCATACATTACCATAGGCATGGATACATTTACATTTTGGGAAATAAATAAATGCTATTGAATTAAAATAGAATGCACTTGGTACATGGAACTATAGTTCGGATACTTTCCACTATAAATTAGATACTTTGCACTTTGTTCAGCCTAAACTTTAATTTGAATAATTTGCACTATAAATTTGAATAGTTTGCACTATAAACGCTACGAAACTCTATCGTCTGCGCCACTGTTGGCTTAAGGGTCTGTTGGCTTAGGATAAATTAGGTTTAGGTTGTTTAGTTATGTTATTATTCAATAAGTATAGGCGCTTTTCTCATCGGCGCAAATGATAGGTATCGGACTGGCGTAAATGATTGACAGCCCCCAAAGTGGAAAGTATCCGTTTTTATAGTGGAAAGTATCCGTTTTATAGTGAAAAATAATTAATACAAGTGGTAATATTTTTTTTTGTGCATTATGTTTTTTCAAAGTTAAAATATTTTTTTTAAAGTTGAATAAATTTAATTATAGTGGATTTTTTTTTTTGTGCAATATATTTGTTATGAGTGCAAATTATTTTTATCAAAGTGAATATGATCTAAATTAAAGTGAATATATTCTAAATTATAGTGCAGTTAATTCCAACCCTTACATTTCTAGCAATTGTCACTAATAAAATATAAAGCATCTAAAACCTTGCAACAAGCATATTTCAAATTGTCAAAGTATAAATAAAAACACTTCTGATATATTTTTGAATATCCTATTTCAAGTAGCGGTACTAATTTTTCTCTAGTGAATTATTATTTATTTAACATAGTAAAACAATCTTTCAGAACTCATTATATTAAAATAAAACTGCTTTAGGTTAAAGTTCTGTATTAATATTTATTTATAATCGACGTTTCGACGACACTCAACGTCCGTCTTCATCAGGAAAAGTGGTACAAATTATTATATCATTTTTGCTGATGAAGACAGACGTTGAGTTCGTCGAAACGTCGATTATGAATAAATATTAATACAAAATTATAACCTAAAGCAGTTTTATTTTATTATTTATTTATTCAGCTAAACTAATAAACATCAAGTAGCATATAATAATATCTAGAAAATACATACTTTTTATATAACATACATTTATATAATAATTATTTACAGATTTATTTTTCCAAAAGTGTAAAAATTGATGAGTAATTAAAAAAAAAACGAGTGTTTATAAAAATTTACATTTGCGGAAAATGCAACGAGTCGGTATGTTCAGAGTGTATGGGAAATTTTCATAAATAGTTGACCTCAAGAATTAATATCTACATTTGAGGAGCAGACTTTCAAAATGCATTTTGTCCAAAATGTAAAATTTTTAGTTAGTGATGGTATTACGTTCTATGCGCAAACACGCATCTTTTAAGACAAATTCGACATTTAAAACGCATATTGTCCCGTCTGAAATAAATATTGAAAGTTACTTGGACATTCAATACGCGTTTTGTCCAATGGGCACGTAATGTACTTTCAGATTTAGTCAAAAACGTTTTGCCTCTTACTGAAAATTATGGAATTTGGACAAAACGCATTTTGAAAGTCTGCTCCTCATATATTATTTAGCATAAATAAAATTTATAAAATTAAAAATTCGGACTTGAAGAGGTTAATATTAAAAATGCATCTAAACAATAAATTTGCACATAAAACACAATAATTTTAACTAAATGAATTTCATTTCAATATTGAATTTATGTATTGTTTTTTGAAGGTAATAAAAACAAAAGGTATCCAGTATTTAAAAATTTATCTAAGTTAAATACTAAAAACTGTTTAAAAAAATCTATTTTCCAGGAATAGGAGGTAATGAAATCGATATAAGTATAGTGATTTTGCTATATTATAATAAATAGTAATAAATTGTAGTAATAAATTGTAAATACAAAATAATATAAAATGAAAATTAATTATTTGGAATTAAAAATTAATTGATATGACAATTCAGACTAATGTACTTATGACGAAATTAGAATTATGTTTTATTCGTAATGCTATTGATTTAGAACTACAATATCTATTACATATAGCTTGTAGAAATACAATAAATAATTTGATAATAATCTAAATTCTTGACTGCAATAAAACCAACAATATTGATAAAACTAAAATCGTATATTTTGTTAATTTTTCGTAAGTTAGTAAATAGTTTGATATAGAACTACTAGGTCTGCGTTAAAACATAACACTAATTTTGAAACAAGTAGGAAAGTCTGAATGAGGCTTAAAAAGAACTTGTAAATAACATAATGAAAAAAGTGTTTATGTAGTAATAATAAATGAATAAATTACTTTAACATAATAACCAATTTTTTTTTAAAGTTAGTAGTAGAAAATGGATAGTAATTTTAGATAAAATATCAAAGGTCTTCAACAGTTATCAATACATTGCAAGCACATGTTTAGTAACGTGTTAATAATACAATTTTATTATCTTATATGTATACTCATTATGTTGTTTTTTTAAAAAAATAATAACGTCAGTAATAACAGTTACGTAAATTTAATGAACCTGCAAATTATAAATGGGCAATTTCTTTTTTTAGCGGATCTAAAATTACTTTGGGGAATTTGCTAATGGAACATAAATTTTAATTTTTGAAATTAATTAATACGTATCTTTTATTACAAATTTTATAATATAAAAGGCTAATTTTTGTTTATAAAAATTAGAATCTGATTTTTACATGAAACATGAAGGTAAAATACTGTCTATCGTGTTACTAAATTCAGATAAGTTTAAAGTTTGACGGATTTAATTGAATTTTTTTTATTTTATTCCTTTCTAACTACTATGAGTTAATTAGTATTAAATATTTTTAATATACAATAGTATTGATTAAATTCAGTTTTTTATAACGCCTTTAAAAATTTATTTTCTGGAGATAATTTTTTAGTATTTTTTAAAAATTTATTTTATTTCTACAATTAGTAAATATATGTTCCATTAATAATACAATTCTTATCTAATGATCGATTTTAATTATTTTTAAGAATGGTTGAAACTTTTTATGTGAATTAACCATTTTTCCAGGTAAAGTAGTTTTCTCTAGATGAATTAAACATTTCTATGCGAATTAAGCTATTTTACGTGATTAAAACTTTATAAAAAAGTTTAATTATAAGCACTTGACATTTTTTAACAATTAATTCAACCTTTGAGAATAAAGTAATTTATAATTTAAATATTTTTTTTTTTAATTAATTTATGGCCAGCTGTAATAACCATAAACAATAATTTTGTGTAGCAAGTAACATTATTTATTCATTTAAAAACATAAAATTATTTATGCGGATACTAATTTTATTTGAAAATAGAAATGAAAGGTTTTAATTAAAATATTTACCCTTAATTGAACAAGTGACCGGCACTTTGCCTTGGGGATCAAAGAAGCTCAATACAGACAGACACACACGCGCACACATATGTTGAGCACGCGTGAGGGGTTTTGAGTGGTCGCACGTGTATAATCACGTGTGCACACCTGACTCAAATAGCATTTATCAGAATGAGGAAATAAAAAACATATGTACCGTGCACACAAATGCATATATTGCATGAGGAGTAATTATAGAAATGATTTAACCTTGAAATAATATTCATTTAGTTTATTATTACTTTGATTAAATAAATCATTGGGATTAAATTTTACAAGTGGTTATGTTGTTATAATGCTGTAACTATGGTTACAGTTAGAATAATTTATTCTAAATACAACTGTGTTAAACGGGTCACATACTTTATGTTATTGTTAATATCTATGAAAATATGATATGTAAAAAATGTCAGATAAACTGCAAATTTTGTATTTGAGTTTTTTTTATCAATAGACAATTCACGAAATTGTAACTTGTTCCCATCTTTTGTTGTATTATTTATATCATTTGTATATATTTTTCTCCAAACAAAAAAGGATTTCAGGATAGTGGAAAACATTTTTGGGTATATGGCGTGATTGTGTATGTATGTATGTATATTTTTTCCTAATGATGATATACGTGCAGTATATCTAAACGTCGAATTTTAATTTAAAATTTTACAGAAATTAAACTTAACGCTTTTTTAATTTAGTAATAAAATGTTTATAAATTAAAATGAAAAATAAATAAACTGATTTTTCAATAATAGATCAAATATTTTTTTAAAAAAATTGTATTAATTCATATATCACATGCTTTTAGTTTTCGTACTATTTTTGAATATCTTTCTTTAGGTTAATCTGTTGTAAAAACAACAAAAAAATCAGTGTATACATTATCATATAAAAGTTTTTAGCCTCAGATTATTGTAATTATTAACAAATTTTATTTAAAAAGTTTTTTGAATCATTTATAGTTAACAGAAAATATAAAATTATAAATATTAGTATCTTTTAACATACGTGATAATGAATCAAGTTTAATAGAAAAATGTTTATATTTTTATAGCAAGATCCAATGTCTCATCGAATAATTGAAAAACGACGTAGAGATCGTATGAATAATTGCTTAGCCGATCTGTCACGTCTGATTCCAGCCGAATATTTGAAAAAAGGACGGGGCCGTATTGAGAAAACCGAAATAATCGAAATGGCAATTAAACACATCAAATATTTGCAACAAGCACATCGCGCTAGTGGCCGCGAACAAGCTGAACGAATGCACGCTCATGAACAGTACAGGTTAGTCGTGTAGTATTTACGTGTAAGTACGATAAGTACTTATTTTTTATTACTAAAGACTTTGGTTTTAATAAATTATAGGCAACCCTTCTTTCTTTATTGTAACAATATTGCCTATATTTCTTTCTGAAACATTTAGTTTATAAAATATTTTTAAATGTTATTCAAATTGTTAATAAACAATATAAAGAAAGAAAAGATGAAAAAATTATTTGATCAAAGGATGAAAATAAAATATAAAAAATAAAAGATTATAATGCAAATTGGATTCTGAATCTGAAGCAAATTTGATAAAATTAACGACACGATATTATATTTATATTATATTATATTTTTAAAATGTTTATTGAATTACTATTCTAATAAATTTTTAATGAATTAATTAATTTTAGAACTTCTAACGTGTCATTAATTTTAATCATTTTGATACAAAGTGGATCCAAATGCATTATTAAACTTTTATTGACATTTTTTTCCATAAAATATTTTGTTAATATTTGACTGTTCAACTGCAATAATCCATTAAAGTGTTTATTCTGATTTACAATAAATTATTTAGTGGACTTCCATAAAATATTAATTATAAATAGACATTTGTTCAATTCTAATATTCGATTATATTTTCAGATTAGGATACCAAGAATGTCTCTCAGAAACAATGCGATTTCTCGTTGAGGTAGAAGGATTTTTTGCTCGCGAAGATCTCTGCGTTCGTCTTATAAACCATCTACAAAAACATTGCGATGCTCTTCTATTAAGAGATCGCATTGATTTGTCTACAAAAATTCCCTTAGAAAAAGAATTTTCCCAAACATCAGTTCCATCATTGATACCACCGGCAACGGCATTTAACAGTCCAATTTTAAGGCCCCTTTCACCCTTGCAATCTAATCCAGAAAAATACGATAACAGTTCTCAGCTACGTGACATGCTGCAGGGAAACATAATCAAAGATGAAGCCAGATTAACGGTTAGTCCTCAAATAATTAGCCCAGTAAATAGAGAAATAATTGCTACTACTGTACCTGTAACTAGGATACAAACGCCTGATAAACAAAATCATGAACAGTACAAACATATTGAATCAGAATCTGAAAGCCAGAAGCAGCCTCAAACAGAAACTAAAGAATCATTTAATTCAAAGCCAGCTGAACGTGTAGAAAGAAAAAGAACTACTTCAGAAAATGAAAATTATTCGCAAGGAGTGTCGTTATATAAATTTAAGAATAATATTAAGCAACGTTTTAGTCAAGATTTAAATGCTGAAAATAATACTAATCAACAGAAAATATTCAAAAGAAGAAAAACAGGTGAGTTTGTTCGAAGAAACTCGATCACAACGGAAACTTACAGTTCCGAAAATCATAGTTCACCGATAGATGGCAGTCAATGTTCGCCACCTAGTAGCGAACACTACCGGATATCATCAGAAAGCGAAACTGCACGAATATCACCTACCGGAAGTTCCGTTTCCGATATACGAATGACAGAAACAAAATCTTCTAATCGTTTTATGCATTTAAAACCGGATAATAATAATATCAAAGCAACAAATGGTTACGGAAGATATTCACCGCATATTAAGCACAGTAATTCGACATTAAAAAATAATTCTTTAGTTAGCGATGATAGCGATAAAGCGAATTACAGCGTTCCGATTTTTGCTTTACACGCAAAAGGATCGTTTTATATTCCTTTAACTATTGATTATAATACGCTGCTTCCGTATTTACAACATAATAATCTTTTAGACATATTGCCAAACGTTCACAATATTATCTTACATCCGGTTACAATAAATGTCAATTTTCAGTCAAATTATTTTAATGTTGCCAATTTACCGACTGTAAAACCAAGACATAAACTAGAAGAACAAAATGGATGGCATTAATCAACAGATCACATTGATTTTTTTATTCAAAAATAAACTATGACCAAGTAGAAATGAGCTTATGTTAGTTTTATTACGTTATTTGTTTTAAAATAACGTCTATTTATTAGTTTTGTGTATTAATCATTTTTAATATAATATGTTGTGCCATTACTCCGAGTCTCAGTTATTGACAAATGTTTTGTACGATAACTTGCCTTTAATATGTATTTATAATTAAATATATTACTTTCAAAAAACTGTTCTAAGTTATGTAATTTAATTTTTTTCTTATTTCCACTTTTGTTTCTTTAACAAAATTTAAAAAATAACGTAGTATTAATACTGACAAATTAGATAGTAATATTTCTTGTATAAAATTGCGAAAGAAACAGAGCCAGTATTATAAAAGAAAATAAACTGTTTGTAACATAAGAAATGTAATTTTTTAAACGTAAAGTCCGTTTTAGTTTTAGAAACTTAATAAACGGCTGTGATGAATTTCGGGCTAAAGCAAGACTGATAGAGTGGAATATATTCTATAAGTAATATTATAATAATTGTGACTTTATTTTCATAAGTAAACATATTTTATATTTGTTACCAATTGTAAAATAAATAATATATCTAATACATAATATATTTATATATCTATTTGTAGAAGTGTGGAGATTTTCAATTTTATTTGCTTATAAGACATTTTGATGTAATAAAAATGTTTATTTTTAACAAATTTAACAATTTTATGTTTTATTTCTTACAGTATTACGATCTATTCTGGATTTTTTCGTTAAAATTTTGTAAAATGTTTACTATGTAATTATATAATAATAAATATTTTAATAAATGTTAAATATAAATATATGTTTATTGTTAACATAAATGAAATTAACTGCAAAAATATCTCATAGGAAAATAAAACATTCTTTGAATGAGTAAAAAATGTTTACTAAGATATGCAAATTTTTAATTTCTTGATAATTCAAAGATAAGATATAGATATGTACACAACCGTTCATATATTACATTTCATAAACATCTAACATATCAAATTCACACATTTTTCTTTTTCAATAATTTTACAGAAAATGATTAAAAAATTATTTATATTCTGGTAAATATTAAAAAAAGATATTTATAAATAAATTATTAATCAATTTTATTTCAGTTTATACGTGAATTCAATAAAATGTTCAATTGAAAGTCAGTGTTCAATAAATTGTAATGATAAATCATTAAATTCGATAAATACTTGTGATTTATTGAAAAGTGATAATTATTGTGCTATCAATACGGAAATATTTCATTTTTATTTTAATAATAATAACATAACGCAAATATCAGAAGAAGATATGAAACTATTTGCTAAACCCGGAAATATAAATTTACATTTTGGAAATAACTCTATATTTAATATTGAAGAAAACATATGCAATGAGGGCAAGGAAATTTTTTATTTGGATTTGAAACAAAATCGCCTAAATATAGTTAATAAAAATTTTGCAACATGCATAAAACAGTTAATTTTAAGTGACAATAAATTAATAATACCAGAAGATGAACCAATTTTAAAATCTGACATACTCGCCGCATTATATATGAAAAACTGTTCAATTACGTATCTATATGAAAACACTTTCAAAGAAGTACCTTTTTTAAACCATCTAGATTTGTCAGAAAATCAAATAACATATTTGCCTTACAATATTTTTTTATTGAACAAATATTTAATCACCGGAATTACCTTTAATAGTATTACAGATTTATATTGTAAAAATAACACATTGTCAAATTTAATAATTTTAAAAAATAATCCTTGGAATTGTGACATTGTTGATACGATAAGATTACAAAAGGAAAAGGAATTTGTAAATTATTCTTGGTTATATTTTTGGATTGTTATTTTTTGTGAATTAATAATATTTATAGTATTTGTTATATTGTACATTAAAGATAAAAGATTAATGAGAAAAAATAAAAATATGTAAAATTCGTAAAATAAAAAGTTAAGGTTTATTCCCGCCTACACAAAATATATTTTTTTTTTAGATAATGCAATTATTACATTAAAATTATCAATTATTAATATGTGTAATTTGTCAAAAACAATTTATGTATTTTAAATAATAAATCTGTTTATTATATTTTTCTGTTGATATTTTTAATCGCATAAGAGCCATCTGCTAGATAAAATGGTTACTTATCAGCTGTTCATTATTATGACGTAATGTCACATATATTTTTCTTTTAATGCGACTCATTTTGTTATTGTCAAAGTAAGAAATATGCTTCAAAAATATGTGTATACACATAAAATATATTTGTTCATGTTGAAATTGTAATTTTTATATTATTTAATATAGTAATGACATTTAGAAATTCAAGGTTATAGTTCGTATGACAGTAATCAAGTAATGGTGAGTTAATCAAACCAGGTCAAATAGATCCTTTCTTGAAATTAACGTCAATTTTTAGCCATTAAAATTAATGTCTACTATAATCAGCACATCACAAGCTTCCCAAGCTTGTAGCGAAAAAGATAATGCGGAAAACATATTGAAAATACTCTTGTTTTACGTGAAACAGTGTCAAGCTCGTTTTGGTGGTAAAACAGAACTTGCTACAGAATTTGATCATAATGTTGCCGGATTGTGTGGTTCATTGGAATCAGTTTTATCGCATGGTTTACGCAAAATACCCCAAGATCAATTACAAGGATCTACTCTGAAACAGGTTTCTGATATTGTTTCAAATAGTTTAAATTTTCATAATGAAACACCTTGCTTCTGGCCTTTTGTAAAACATCATTTAACCAAACATGAACAAGAACGTTATAATGTTCTTCGACAAATTTGGACAGATGTTGGACGAGGAAGGGCATGGATTAGATCTGCGTTAAACGAACGATCATTAGAAAGGTAATTTTTAAATAATTCTTATCGAAACAGTCTTTTTTTTAACTTGTTACTTATAATTTTTAGATATTTTCATTGTTTGTTGAGCAATAGTGAACTTTTGAGTAGATATTATGAAGATTGGGCTATTCTTTGTGATCAAGAAAAAAGCGCGATGTTGCCTAATATGGCAGCAGGTTTGGAATTATTGTTTCTTTTTTATATATGACACGTCTTTGATATATGAATATTGTTTTAGGATTAGGTCCAATTTTATTTGCAATAAGCATAGATAAACCAGAATTAAATAATGGAGATAGCACGTTAAGTAAATTAAAAAATCAAACCGAACCCATAATTATAACAGGTATATTTTATCTCAATACGCTTTAGTATACCAATTGAAAATTATTATTTTATCATTACATTGATAAGTAAATTACTGCTTGAAATACAAATAATTAATTTTATTATTATTATTGATGTATATTACTGATTTAGCGTGTCAACTATATGTTTTATTGACGATGAAAAATCTACTTTTAGAATCAGCAGCACCAAAGTGCGATGTAAAAAAGAAAAAGAAAGTACCTGCTCAAATTATATCATTCGATGACGATGAAGAAGATGACGATAAATCATGTTTATCGTATACAAGTGGTTCTTCCGTTTCACAAGACAAAAACTCCGCAACAAATTCGTCCGAAACAAATTCCAAAAACAACGAAACTAGTTCACATAATTCAGTATTAAACGATAAACCAAAGAAAAATTATATTGCCGAATGCTTTACCGAAACTCCAAAAATATCAACGTCTTCAAATAATACCAGTTCGCAACAATTAGAAGTTACATTAACGCCCGTTAATACAGAAATTGGCGAGCTAATTCCAGTGATAACCGAAACGGAACAATTCAATTCCGAATCGCCCGAAAGCCTTGACGATACTATAGAAATACCGACAGATATTGTAGCGGTGCTGACAACTGTCGAAAATAAAAACAAAGAAGAACAGAATCAACTGTTGGAAAAGATTGCAAAACTCACGAAAGAAAACGAGAAATTACATCTACGATTAAAGAAATATATTGGCGCAGTTCAAATGCTAAAAAATGACGGTCATTCAGCCCATAGAGCTCTGGCCGATTTGAGTTTATCTGAAGAAAGTACAAATGAAGAATTTGATTTGCTGTTTGAGGCGAAAATCTACGAAGAGAAGCTGGTTCAAGTAGCTGAAATGCATGGCGAATTAATGGAATTTAACGATCATCTGCAGAAGGTTCTAGGGCAGAAAGAAGGATTGTTGCAACGATTACGACTGGAGTTGGCAGAACTGCGAGGACCATTGCCTAGTGACCAGCTTAGTTTAGATGACGACACTTGCGATACAGTTGGTTTTGTTAGCATTTGTATTCCATCGGCGTTTTTAACCGGTAAGAATTTTAATTATCAAAAATATTGTACTCCTATGTAGATTATTTCTTCAATTTTTTATAATAATTATGTAAAAAATTAATTAACATATAGTTTACAGATACTTACATTTTTATATAATGGGTTATCTAATTTTATTTATTATTATATTTACGTAGATCAAAAAGGTCATATCTTAGGAATAGTATTTAATAATTAACCTTTTAACATACAAAAATATTATATTTGACAAACTGTACACTTTGATTATTCATCAAATTATTTTTTTCTTAAATATGAGTTTTTGTCTAAAATATACCTACTTACGAGATGTTTAATTTACAGTCTGCGTAAGTCCTGCTATAAAATATATTATTGACACATACGTAACTACTTTAAGCGAATTTAATAATTTCATTTTTATTACTAAACGAAAAAAAAAGAATAAATTTTAACGCTATAATAAAACTGTAAATTTATGGAAACACATAAACCTGAATTGATCTTAATTTACTTATAGCAATATTTAATTTTTAAATATATTTTCTAGTAAATTCTAAAATAAATAGTAAGTTGAAAATTTTCTTCATATTGGAAGTTATCCAACTTTATATTAATTTCAATTTAAAATTATTTATTTATTTTAAATGAACAAGACGGTATTATATACAATGTAAATATTACTTTTAGGTTCAGGTTCCGAATCTCATCATGTTTATCAGATCTACATTAGAGCCGGTAACGATGAATGGAATATTTATAGAAGATATTCTCAATTTTATGCTTTACATAGTGAATTAAAAAAGATAGATTCAATCGTTGGCACTTTCGATTTTCCTCCGAAAAAGAGTTTAGGAAATAAGGTAGATTTCAAATTCATATATGTATTTATCATAACATAAATAAAATTCAATTTGCTTTAGGATGCGAATTTAGTTGAAGAACGAAGACGGCGTCTTCAAACTTATTTAAGAAGAATTCTTGCTCATTGGCCCGAATTAGGAAATTGTAACAGTCGTTATTTATTAGAGCGACATTTGTCATTCTTTCGGTAAGTTATCGAAAATTTTCTGGTTGATTAAAGATTCAATGTTTGAGAGGGATGTTATTTTTACAGGGATCAACCTAATCAGGAATCAAAATCAAAAAATAACAAGAAAGGGGTATTTTCGTCAAGAAGAAATACTGCCCCAACAAATGATAACCATTATACTGGTCTGTGATAAAACTCACATATTAAAACTGAGATTATTATGTTTGTTTTTACTGTATTGAATTCATATTAATGTTAAGTCCTAACCGAAGTTATTATTGCAATAATATTTTATTATTTATATATATAATGTTATTTTGGTACCTTTCTTTAACTGTACAATATTAATATTGTAAAGATTACCTTTATATATATATAAGAATGTAATTAATAAATTTTATTATAAGTTAATTCTTTTTGAATAAAATATGAATTTTATAAAGGAACCAGATAAACACAAATAAAACAATAATTTGAAATTACTTTTTCATTCTTTCTTTTCTATAAAGTTTTTTCTTTTCTTTCGAAAAGCGGAACTTATTAGTTATGGTCTAGTGATAAAGATTATAATATTTGTCGCTTATTGTCTTACTTGGTAATGAATAATTACGTAACTATAGAAAATATTCGCATTTGATTATACAATAGCTTGTTTTTAAAATTTGTACTTTTGAATTTACTGTTTATATTTGTTAATTATTTCTAAAATTTAAAATCAATACGAGGTAAACATTGTTGCATTAACACAAAGTTGTATTCTACGATATACGATTTTCTGTAAATAAAAAAAAGATAGAATATGACGAATATGTCTCGATTGTATTGTTTCATTGACTTGAAGCGCATGCTTATGAAGGCAGTTGCTGTGTTGTCATGTTTATCATATTATTTGCGTTTTCGATAAGTTAGTACTAATAATATAAATTAAATAAATAAAAAATTGCGGTGAAATCTTAATTGATTTATTACGTAACTATATAAAAACATGTTAATTAATATATTGTGAATAATTAGCAATGTGTTTCAGTATGTAATTTTGACAACAGTGCTTGCGGCTTTGACAGCGTTTGCAAGTTCTTGGTTGCGGGTGTAGGGCAAACGGGGCAAACGCCCTTTATAATACGCATAATGAATTTTAAAGGAAAAACACTATATATTCAGGAGTTTTGTATTTATAATTTAATATTGTGATTTGATCTAGTTAAGTAGTTAAATTTAACGAAAAATATTTTCGGTAATCAAAAGCATATTCGATTTCTATTGTGCTCAACTTCGTCACATTCGTCTGAGATTACTTCAGTCGTTTAGTTTTACGCAATATGGCGGACATATCGGTGTAGGCTGTCACTTGTGTGGCTGAAATTTCAATATTGGTTTTTATATCTTAATACCTATATTTAATTTAGTTAGTTGTAATTCAGTTATTTTGTGAATAAAGTTATTCTTTCAATATGTCTGCTGAAAGGCCTGAAAGAGAAATCGCCGCCGAGGACAGTATTAGAGTAGTGTGTAGGTTTAGACCATTAAACGATTCGGAAGAAAAGGCTGGATCGAAATTTGTCGTCAAATTTCCATCGGGAAACGACGACAATTGTATAGCTATTGCTGTAAGTAGAAATTTTCTATATATCTTACAGTTGCATGTGTTGACGTGTTCTCTATTCACGGTTTAATACAGTTCAATAAATCTCGTGCTCCGTATCACGTATTGTACTTTTTTTTTATTTATAAATTAAAACCTTTTAACTTAAAATACGTTTTTCGTATTTAAGAAATTATTATTGTAGTGTTATTTGCAATAGTTTATAAATATAATAAACTAATATATTAATGAAAAATTATTACAATAATATTACTGTTACTCAAGAATATAATATTATTCAATAAAAGTACATTATTAATTAATCAAAAATAGTTCTACAAATTTTTTAATTTAATTTTTTAAATAGTATTTTTCTTCAATATTATTGTCTGAACTAATCAAAGACGTATGCTCGCTGATGACTAATCTATGATTTAAATAATCTCGTTTTTTTTAATGATGTGCATTAAAATAACAGATCAATGAGTTTCAGGCATTTTACATCTTTTTACTGTAGCAATTATGGTTATAATTATTATTTATATTTAAGAGTTAATGTAAATAATACATAAGTTATTTGAAATGAGGTTTTTTTTTCTAATGATGACAAATGCAAAGATAATGAGAGATAAATAAACGTTTTTAACCGTGATGTCATTGAGAACTGTAATTATTAAATAATTTAGTTATATAAATTCGCGTTTTTTTCAATTTATTTGTTTGTTTACGGTTTTTGTATATCCCTTTGAAAGGGACCATAAGACGGCCTACTGAATCAATAAAATTGTAGTGCCCTTAACCCTGACCCATTTAGTTTCTATTTTGAAATAAAGAGGTCCTGTCAGTTTAAACCAAATTTATACGACTTTCTTTTTTGATACTATTTTCGGGAGATATTCATCCGAAAGTTTATCGTTTGTTTTGCGTTAGTATTTTGTTTTAGAGAAATGGCGTGATCTCCGTAATATCTAATGCGTCTGACACTTTTGAGGTTTTTGCTGACAAATTTGTATTTCCGACAGTAATTTTAGAAAGTAATTTAGCTTGTGGAAATCAATTTTCTTTTTGAATAAAACTGTTTGTAATTTTTCTTTAAATAGGTCATGCTATTATAGATCTAGAATAGTTTTATTAAAATTAAGTATAAATAGTTCCTATATGGTTAAAGGTAAACCAATTATGTATAATAATATTGAATTAATTTTTTATATAATTTTTTTATTGAATAACATTATAACAATTTAAATTGCATCTTTTTTATGTTTTATTTGATTTTAAACGCTTCTTGCAATCTGTTATTGTAAAAAGTAAATAAGATTTTATAATTGCATATTGCAAAAATATATTTTCAAATAAAGCCAATAAAGATACAAAAGTGATTAGTAATTAATTTCTAATATTTTAACAGATTGGTTAATTAACAAAATTAATGTTTTATAAGTACTTTAATAGATAATATTTTTATCTTATGTTTTATAGGTAACAAAAGTTTGGTTTTAATAATTTATATTTTATTTATTAAACAAATATAATATAAGTACGAATAGTTTATTTGCCTTTTATAATTAAATGATTTAGGAGAAAAAATAGAACCAGTTTATTTAAAAAAAGACACGGAACAAATTTTAATTTCAACTACAAGATAAAAAATTTGGACTGTAGCCCAAAAATCATGTTAGACTGTAATTGCGATCGTCTTTTGTCGATCGCCGTATTTTTTTTTCATTTGTTAATAAATTGTTTTCTATAGCAAATAACACAATAACAATTTGTTTAAAATTTACATTTATTATACTTTTTTGTTGTAAAATAGTTTTTCTTTTATTTTAAAGAATATTTCTTTGATTATTCTATACGTCGATAATTAATAGTTTCTTATTAAAAATAGACTCTAGTGTCACTTCTTTTTTAGAGTATTTTTATGGAATGATTCAACTAAACTACGTACTTATGTCATTTCCTGTTATATATAAATTTATTTTCAGATTACTTTAAAAGTGTGTTTATGCACTATTTAGTATTGAGATCATGGGATGATATTTTTAAAAAGTTAAAAAAAATGTGTACTCTTTTATTGTTCTTGAATTGTTGTGTTTATATGAAAGTTGCTAGAGAAAAGATGAATATTGTCAAACGAATATGTAGCTTTTGTTATTTTGTGTATACGTGCCATCTGTTATATTTATTAAACTAATATGTAAACGCAATATGTTATTTCTATATATTATTATGTGATGTGGTAATGATGGTATACAAATAGGTGATTGTGTTGTACCTGCTTTAGCGTATGCTGATGACGTGGTTGTTTTGGCTGAATCTGAAGAAAAACTGAGAAGGATGATTGATAGAATTAATGTTGTTGGTAAAGATATGAATCTTGTGTTGAATGTTGATAAGTGCAAAGTTTTAGTTTTTGAGAAAGGTGATTTGATGACTGAATGTAATGTACATATTGACGGTGCACGTTTAGAGCAGGTAGATGAATTTGTGTATTTGGGTAGTTTGCTGTCTAGAGATGGCCGTTTTGATCGTGAAATTGAAAGGAGAGTAAATGCTGGTTGTAAGGTTTTGGGTGCTTTGGGAACTTTTGCTAGAAATGTAAATGTTTCAAAAGAAGCCCGTTTAAGTTTAAGTTTTGGTGCCTACGGTGATGTATGGTAGTGAATGTTGGGTTTGGTTGCAAAAGCATAAACGGAAAATGACTGCTGTGGAAATGAGATTTTTACTTGGGGTATGTGGTGTAACTAGGAGAGATCGGGTACGAAATAGACTAGTGTATGATGAGTGTGAAATTGAAAAAAATGTTGTAGCAAAAGTTGGTGTTAGTCAGTTAAGATGGTTCGGACATGTTGAGCGAATGTCTAATGAACGTTTGGTTAAAAAGATTTATTTGAATGATTTTGATGGTTTACGTTTGCGTGGACGTCCAATGAGTAGTTGGAGTGATATGATTGAGAGTGTTTTGCGTGAGCGAAAGTTTCCAAGTAGTAGGAATAGAAGAGCATGTATGAGAGGAATTATGAATGTGGATGAAGCGAAAGTTGCTTGTTTGGATAGGAGTGTTTGGAGGCAACTGATTTCGGGATAATGAAAAGAGTTTGTGCCACACCCTTTTAGGTATATGGCGTGATTGTGTATGTATGTATGTATTATTATTATTATTATAAATATCAAATTATGTTAAAGTTGTAAGCTATAGTTTATCGTAAAGCATATTATTTTACTACTAACGGTGCAAATGATTATAATTTTAAATATAAGGTTATTACTTATCACAAAGATGTACAAAAACAAAACGAAAAATATGTTTTTATTTATTTTAGATTTTATGTATTTTCTATAAGATTGTAAATCTATAAAATTAAACGAAATTGCATCATATAAATAATAGCAACGCTTTCATGTCATTTACAGAAAATACACTAAATATCCAGATATATTTGCTATTATATTTAATTATTTATTTTTATAATCATTTATTCTGTAAATTATACATTATAATTTTTTTTATCTCTTTTTTTTTCATTAGTTACAAAATATTCCGTAGTAATATTGATCTTATTTTTACTGCAAGATAAAGTTGCTGAAAATTATAAATATTTTATAAGATTTTTCAAATTAGGTATCTTAAATTCACCATTTTTTATTTACTGAAGTTTCTAATTTTTATGTGTACATGAAGCAGAATATTTGTTTAATAAATTATTATTCGCCTCGCCAAATTTTTTAATTTTTTATTGTCAAATTTCTTAGAATCATTATAGGTATAAATTAAATATTGACAAAAAGATTTTTATTTATCTGTGACCATTTAAGAAATCGTAATGTAAATAATTAAAAAAAACCTTTTTTTTAATGAAATTATTTTTTGAAAATATAAATTATTCTATTCTAATTTGTAAGACTTGTAGCGTTATAGGATGTATATTATCTTCTTTTTTTTTATCAAAAGAAGAATTTTATTTACTATAAAAAACGAAATATTCTGTAACACTTACATGTTTTATAGATGTGATCAGAATCGATCCATTAGCTAATCTAGTCACTGGTAGTAGCAAAGATTTTGTATACATATTTTAAAAAAATCTAAACTCAAAAATTTATAATGTAGTACGTCTTTAACCATTTTCAACTTACTGTTACCATTTAATTTTTTTTATAAAAAATAAAACTATGAACATTTTGTTGTAATTTTAAACATTTTATTTGATTCTGTATTGCATTATATAAGTCAATATATAATTTCTTAAGAAATTTGTTGATAACAATTTTTATTGAATAATCACGTTTCGGTAGAATTGAGAAATGGAATGTGAGTTTTTTTTTTTTAATTACAGTAGTTTTATTTACATAAAATAAGCAAAAACAGAACAATTTATATTTTAGCTTACTGTAATATTTATGTAGGTTTTTCACATATTAGCGTGTTGTTAATTTTAAATCGAAATCAATACGGAACCCAAGTTCATAAAACTCTGCTAAATTTTAACCGAGTTCAAATTCGGACATTTCTGCTTTGTTAATGCTTATATGTAGTTAAATTTATATGGAATTTGAAATCAAAATATTAAAACATATAACTCTAGAAAATTACTGTGCAAAATCTAGGAGTTGTTGAACATTTTAAATGTTATATGCAAGTGAAATAGCTTTTTCAAGTAGCTGAAATGAAACTAGCTTACATGTAGGGTCAAATCAATAATTTGTTTGAAATAGTACATGCTGAAGCAATGTATATATGTATTGTGTTTTTATATTTCTTGGGAATATTAACCATCCTATATCGAACGAAAGAAATTTAACGATTTTAAATATATTTGCATCTTTATAACCTAGAAAGTTGAACTAAATTGTAAGTTATTTACAAAAGAAAACCATTAAGGACAATTAAAGAACAGTAATATATTAATGCTAGAATTCTGTACATTTTTATAAACTCTATAGCGTTATAGTATTTGTTGCCTTTCTTTAATAAATGAATTAAGTATAATTCTTAAAAATAGACAAATCATACTGTAAAACTATTGACTTTATATGGAAGGATAAAGTCCAATAAAAACATAGTATTTTCGAATATATATACCGGGTGTTCGTTCGTCAAGTTCGTATGGGCGTTTAACATTTAATTTCGATAAATTGCGATATACTACTTTCTCGAGTAAAATTCGAAGAAATACTTAGAACACTTTTCGATAGTGCATAAAAGGTTCTATTATTTGGTTTTAGTTTTAATTTGCTAGCATGTGCCGTTTGAGCGCTAGAGTTTTTTTTTGATTTTTTGTTTTTTATTTTTTTTCTCAAAAACTATGAGGTGTAGGAAAACATTTTAGAATTTTAAATAATTTTTCCTGCCAAACCAGAATGAGGTAGAGAAAAAAGTTACTTAGCTATTATGTAGCTAATTTTTTTCTCTATTTTACTAAATTTTTTCAGATTTTTTTGAGCAAATTTCGAAAAAAGTCTTATTTTGACTCAATTATCGTACTCATTATTCCGCATTTTTCCATGTCATGCTTATTTTCCTACACCTCATAGTTTTTGAGAAAAAAATAAAAACCAAAAAATCAAAAAAAAATTCTAGCGCCCAAACATGTGTCGTTTATTCCGCATTTTTCCATGTCATGCTTATTTTCCTACACCTCATAGTTTTTGAGAAAAAAATAAAAACCAAAAAATCAAAAAAAAATTCTAGCGCCCAAACGACACATGCTAGCAAATTAAAACTAAAACCAAATAATAGAACCTTTTATGCCCTATCGAAAAGTATTCTAAGTATTTCTTCGAATTTTACTCGAGAAAGTAGTATATCGCAATTTATCGAAATTACATGTTAAACGCCCATACGAACTAAACGAACGAACACCCGGTATATATATATATATATATATATATATATATATATATATATATATATATATATATATATATAATACATTTAAGATTTGTTCCAACTTATTATCAAATCAGTTCACATCTGTAATTTACCATATTGCAAGCCAGTTCTATAGTTTGTAGGAACAAATTTTTAGTAATCAATCTAATATTAACGTTGGTACTTGTAAAATAAATGAATATACATGTTACATGTTAAACGCCCATACGAACTAAACGAACGAACACCCGGTATATATATATATATATATATATATATATATATATATATATATATAATACATTTAAGATTTGTTCCAACTTATTATCAAATCAGTTCACATCTGTAATTTACCATATTGCAAGCCAGTTCTATAGTTTGTAGGAACAAATTTTTAGTAATCAATCTAATATTAACGTTGGTACTTGTAAAATAAATGAATATACATATTAGTTTATTACCGTTAAACTTTTCTTGTAGATTGTTGAGGAATCTGATATAAAGCTGTCAATTGCTTTAGACAAATCATTGGTAAGACCATCTTATTGATTAGGCATAACTAGCACAATGTCTACAAGAAAATTTTAAAACAAATACAAATTAAATGAATGAAATTATCGACAATCTTCTTTTATTTTTCATAATTATTTATCAAAAACAAAAGAAGGTAATTCGGTGTTTATTTGGTGCACCCACACTAATTATTAAAAATTAAAAATTAAAAATTAAAGTTGTTTTGTAATATTATTTTATTTAATTTAGTTTAATTCGTTTACTTGATTTAAACAAAGAAAATGTTACCACGTCTACGAGTTTCAGTAAATTTTAATTGAATCTATGAAGGCAAATGGGCCTAGGGCTCCTGAAAGCCATAAGACTGCATAATTTCATGTTAAAAAACAGTATTCCGTTTAGGATTTGTATGTATGGTGATTTTTTTTAGCAATCTAAAATAAAACCAATTAAACATTAGGTAATTATGAAAATTTTTATTTTCAATCAGTTGACAAATTAATTAAGATATGATTTGAAACGTTACCTTTTAATCAACTTTTATAAAATATTGTTGTAATAATAATATATAAAAGTCATAATTATTTTGATTGGACTAATTTGATTTATATAATAAATTCGAAATTAACTTAATTTAATAACATTTGATTGGTTAGTTTTTGTTATAATTTGGTAAAGAGAGTGAAATTAAAATTTAAAGAAAGAGAGAGAATGAGAGAGATGTAAATAATCAGTTTTCTTTATTTTCTATGTTTTCTATTCTTATGTCGATTACAAAGCATGGCCTGTATAGATTCTAAAAATGATAAATTATAATAAAAAAAAAGTTGCCTAATGTTGTTACTGTCATCTGATATAAAATTTTGATTAATATATTGAGGAACTGACCCCAAAAATGTAGTAAACTTGTTAAATATTTATCATACAAAGTTGATGGTACTCAAAACATTAAAAAAAAACATTTATTAACTTATTAATCTTTGCAAATCAAACCTAAAGTATTATTTATTTTATATTAAAACAGTATTGAATTGGTACTTCAAATTACCTACATATTTTCTATCAAGTATTATTGAATTTTGTTCTAAAAAAAATGCATAGTATTAATTATGTATAATTAAATCGATTGAGAGAATCGGAAAGGATTAATGCAAAAAATTAAACGTTAACTAATAATAAATATTTATTTTTCAGGGTAAAGTTTATTTATTCGACAAAGTTTTCAAACCGAATGCAACACAAGAAAAAGTCTACAATGAGGCAGCAAAAAGTATTGTACTCGATGTTTTGGCTGGGTACAATGGAACAATATTCGCCTACGGCCAGACATCGTCTGGTAAAACACATACGATGGAAGGTGTCATAGGTAAATATACAAAACTTATCTATTTTAATGATTAAAAATCTTAAATACTTGATTTCTAAAATATTACTTTAATCTAATTAATAATATTTGTTGGATAGTAGTTTATTTATAAAAACAATGACCCGTATTTTATGGTGCCTGTTAAAAACGCTTTTAGTTGAAAGCGCTTTTGACTCTTTATTTCATACTTTGACTACCATATCACTTATGTAAATTTGAGTATACAAGTTCTATTCTTTCTGTCACTTGATCTTGACTAACAATTATTTGATTTTGAATCTTATATTAGAAACCAAGCATGAGAAACTACGTATAAAGCATAAATGAATAAATTGTCTTATCTGATCTTTATATAAATAGGAAATAATAAAAAAAAAGTATACGATAATACAGTTATGCGTGTTACATATTTATTACAATTAAAAATATAATATAAATTTTGTTTTTATTATTTATTTTATGTTTATAATTTAACGGTTTTTCTTAAGCGATTAAATAAAATAAACAATATTATTAATATATTATTAATTATTAGTGCTTATATAGATATATTTAAAAAAAAAACATGCATGCATATTTGTATAATGCGTGAAAAATCTATATAAAAATTTAAAATACATAGATTCGGATCTGAAATTCAGATTTGAATATAGTTTTGGATCCGGATTAAAATTATCCAGATTCGGTTTCCAGTACTATTAATTATGTCATTATAATATTATCGGATATTGTTATGTTAAACATTTTTTTTTTTAATTTCAGGTGATCCAGCGAAACAGGGAATTATTCCTCGCATTGTAAACGATATATTTAATCACATTTATGGGATGGAAGAAAATTTAGAATTCCATATTAAAGTTTCTTATTTTGAAATTTACATGGACAAAATTCGAGATTTATTAGATGGTAAATAAATGCATACATTTTTGTTTTAATTTTTGTGCAATATTTATTAAATTCGCTTTGTTTCTGATTGGTATATTTTAGTGTCAAAAGTAAATCTTAGTGTACATGAAGACAAAAATAGAGTACCATTCGTAAAAGGGGCCACGGAACGATTCGTATCCAGTCCGGAAGAAGTCTTTGAATGTATAGAAGAGGGAAAATCTAATAGACATATTGCTGTTACAAGTAAATTTTTCTTTTTTATGTAACATTAATCTCGATGTATTACTTCCATTATCTTTGTTTTTCTTTCAAATCAAATAATTTTTGTTTTTTATCCCTTTGAGAAATGACTAAAGTTTAGATATATCGTAAAAGTTATTCATTAAATCAGTTATTTACGTCTTCAGCAAAGTCACTAAAACAATATTATCTTGTTTTATTGTTTACATCATTTGCACAGTAAAGGTATATAACCAAAAATAGCAAATTCCAACCAGAACCATGATTCCGTTTTTTGTTTATTCGTAATATCACGTGATTGTATTGTGAAATATTTCGACTTGTTTATCTATTTATAAACGTAAAATTGCGTCAATTTTAAACACGTCATAATTAGTTTAAAATCCGAATTAATCTTGAAATAATTTAAATATGAAAGAAAAGTGCTGTTAATTTCCGATATTTAAATATTTTATGAATCTCTAATATGTAGATATTATATTGGCAGCCGTAGGCCATTGGTAGCGTGTTGGAGTCGGAGCTCAAAGGTCCCTGGTTCGCTCCAGGCTCACACAAGAAATTAATTTAAATTTTATTTCTGGTATTAAGCAACCTTGTACCACTGAAATGATATGGAATGGGTTTGAGGTGGTTCGGAACTTACTATAAGCTGAAGGTACCTTGCTTGGCTGTGGGCTAACGACCCGCCGTATTGATTATTATAACATGTAGTTACCTATATCATCAATATTAATTATCAATAAAATATCGAAAAATAATTTTGTAGCACTACAACCCTACGTAGGTTTTGAGTTCGTTAACGATATTCCAACATCAGCCACCGATCAGCCACTTTGACTCTATAATTTCAAATACCAATTGTTCTTAAATTGCTAATAACTTCTTCTTTCCACTTTATCTTTATCATTATTTCATTCGACATTCTTAATATATGACCAAATGATTGTAACTTGTATAACCTAATAAATCTAATAATGTCTGCTGCAATTTTGCAATATTCGTATTTTATCATGGTTTACAATGTTAAGCAATAAATAGCTAAATAGTATCGGAATGACTATACAAACAGCCTTGGAGTAATACACTGTAATGTTACTGCTAACTAAAGTGACTGATGTTGCTTAGTAACTGTGTAAAATTACATAGCAATTAGCAGAGCTGGGCAACATCAGCAACTTAAATCTCATCTCAATTTGGCTTATTTTGGTTGTAACTTTTGTAAGTGAATCATGTTCAAAACATATAAAAAATAGTTTGTATCGATTTTTAAAATTCTTGGTTGATCATGGTTATATAAAGTGTTTTTTTTTTTTTTTTTTGAACATCCTAAATAAAAATTAATTACAATGAATAACAAACCATAAATTTCTAATAAACTATAATCTATATACAATACTATTGTCAGTAGAGACGATTAAAAAATGAAAATATCCATATAAACAATTCTTGTTTTGTTTGTTTCAATAATTTTAACATGTATTATTTTTGTATATTATTTTAGACATGAACGAACATTCATCTCGATCACATTCTGTATTTTTAATCAATGTCAAACAAGAAAATCTAGAAAATCAAAAAAAATTATCCGGTAAATTATATCTGGTCGATTTGGCCGGTTCCGAAAAGGTAAATTTGAAAATATTTTGAAGTATAAAATATATAAATAAATATATTCTAGGTATCAAAAACTGGCGCGGAAGGCACTGTTTTAGACGAAGCAAAAAATATAAACAAATCGCTGTCAGCGCTTGGAAACGTAATTAGTGCATTAGCCGATGGTAATAAAACGCACATTCCTTATCGAGATTCGAAACTCACGCGTATTTTACAAGAATCGCTCGGTGGTAATGCACGTACGACAATTGTTATTTGCTGTTCACCTGCTAGCTTTAACGAGTCCGAAACGAAATCGACACTTGAGTTCGGTAAACGAGCCAAGACCGTTAAGAATGTTGTCAGTGTTAATGAGGAACTTACGGCCGAAGAATGGAAAAGACGCTACGAAAAGGAGAAAGAAAAAGTTGCCCGACTCAAAGGTATATGTTTATGAATTTTTCTAAACTTAATATTGCTTTCTTAAAATTCTTTTTCTATTATCCAAATTTTTTAAATAATTTTTATAGCTTATTTTACTCAATTTTTTTTAAATTAAATTTATTATGTAGTGGTTTAAAAAGTTTGCAAATTCTAAGTTTTCTTTATCTTAAGACATTTATTTCACTTCTTTTTATTAGGCAGTCAATTGTTAGTTGAAAAATTGCCTACGAGTCTAAAAAAAATTGCAACTCATACACTCAAGTTTAAATAATTGCATTTGTAAAATTTTTATAATTTAGATTTTTACAATATTGTTTATCAATGATTAGGAAAAGTCGAAAAATTGGAAACGGAGCTCAACCGATGGCGTAACGGCGAAACAGTCAAAGTGGAAGAACAAGTCAATCTTGCCGAAGCAGTGGAAGTTGCCACGCCGGTTACAGCCGAAGAGGTTAAAGAAGAGACTAAACTGAATGTAGGTCCATTACCAGCAACGCCAGCCGGCATCATGATTGGATCACTGAATGCTGATGAACGCCGCAAACTCGAAGAAGAACGCGAACGTCTTTACCAGCAATTAGACGAAAAAGACGAAGAAATCAACCAACAGAGCCAGTATCTCGAGAAGATCAAGGAACAGATGCTCGAACAAGAAGAACTCATTGCCTGCACTCGTCGCGACTACGAAACGCTTCAAGGCGAAATGAATCGCATCCAACAAGAAAACGAAAGCGCCAAGGAAGAGGTTAAAGAGGTCTTGCAAGCTTTGGAAGAACTTGCAGTCAACTACGATCAGAAATCACAAGAAGTTGACTCGAAAAATAAAGAAGTAAGTTTACTTATTGGCGCTTGTAGAAGTCAGTCGAATATATAATTAATTTTCTTTTAGGTTGAGTCTTTGTCTGAAGAACTTATGCAGAAGAAGTCGACGTTGAACAGCACCTCGTCTGAATTGCAACAGCTGAAAGACATGAGTGCTCATCAAAAGAAACGTATCACTGAAATGTTGGCTAACTTATTGAAAGACCTAAACGAAATCGGTGTCGCAATTGGTGGCGAAAACACTGACATTAAACTCACAGCCGACACAACAAACAGTGGCAAATTAGAAGAAGAATTCACAGTCGCTCGTTTATACATCAACAAAATGAAATCGGAAGTTAAGAACTTGGCGCAAAGATGTCAAGGATTGGAATCATCACAAATGGATACGAACAAGAAAGTTACCGAATATGAAAAAGAATTGGGTGAATGTCGGTTGCTTATTTCGCAGCATGAAGCCCGAATGAAGAGTCTGCAGGAATCGATGCGCGAGGCCGAGAACAAGAAGAGAACATTGGAAGAGAATGTTGACGCTTTGCGGGAGGAATGCGCCAAATTGAAAGCAGCTGAACAAGTATCGGCCGCTACCATCGAAGAGAAGAAAGAAGCCACACAATTACGAGTTGCTCTCGAGGAACAAATGGATCAATTACGGGATGTCCATCAGAAACAAGTTGGCACGTTGAGAGATGAAATTTCGGAAAAGCAACAACTTATCAACGAACTCAAAGAGTATGTGTTGATGTTTTATTAGCATTTTTATTTATTTTTCAATTCAATTAATTATTTGTAAGCATTTATTACAAACTTTATAATTATGGGGTTCTTCACTGTTTTGAAGACTGACCAATTTCATGAAGCAACCCCAAACTATTAATTATTTAATTGTAAATTATATACAACATTTTGCATTAATCAGAATTATATTACTAATGTATATTTGTATATTTTTTAGTTTTGGTCGCAAGCTGAGCATGTTGCTGCTACAAAATTTAAAGAAAAAAGAATTAAAGTATTGCAATAATTTTTATGTTGAATTACATAGAATTTTAATTTGGTTAAGTGAAAAGAAATATTTGTAAAGTTTGAATTGTCGGCAAAAATGAGATATGGTTTTGATGGATATATGTGTTCTGTTGTGCTTGTTCCAGTTTGAATCAAAAACTGTCATTGGCGCAACAACAACTCCAAGCCGACTACGAGAAACTGAAACAAGACGAAGTTGAAAAATCGAATAAACTCCAGGAACTCATGTCAGTAGACCAGCCGTTTTCTGAAACGTTTAACGTTACTAATCGCCTCTTATCCCATAAAACGTCTCAATCTGAATTTAACAAAAATATCGCTGAATATACTACCTTTCCATCCGATAATAAAATCACCTTTGACGGCGATATGCCTCCTCATCCTTGGTCTCGTTTTCTTTCTAATCGCATGGCTAACGTTGACGCGGCCTTCGAACGAAAGATAAACAACAGCTGGAGTCCCACGCATTCTCCCAAATATCACAAAAACACTTTAAATACGCTCACCAAAAACTTGACCGTCGCGAATGCTTATCCACATCCTTTATCCATTTTTCATATTCACACATTGCATTTGCATCTGTTCATCTCGCTCACACTCATCCTAGTCACACATAAGTGCCCCCATTTCTTAATTGTCATGTAAATAAGTAACGAGTCTAATCGATTTGTGGCTCTCCCCCCTCGCCCCTTCATAATTTAGTTTCGTCAGCAGCTCGTCGATACGCGGCGCTCATAACAAAAGATATTTTTGTCGTTATATATATATATATATATATATATACCCTATATTCGTATATTTTTCGAGTCGATCTTTTGTATCAAAAGAATCTTATATTCGTATGTATCTTTGACCATAATCTAGAATTGGGCTGCTTATCTTCGAATAAAGTTCTGGGAATTTTTATTATCAAATAGTACAAATATTATAACGAAACGATTAAAAAAATTGATTTTGTTCTATTTGCTAAACAGATTATAGGTTTGTTCGTTTTGCTATCTATGTTCCCAGTTTTACTGTCGTGTCAGATCAGTAAAAATAAATTCACTAGATTGCGGTTTGATTCGTTTTAAATAGTTTTACCGTTAGTTTACAACTTACCATTAAAATTTTGACGCGTGCGTATTATTGTATTCGTTTATTCAGCGCAGTTTAGATAACAAAGACAAAATATATATTTTTTAATTCAGCGACTATTTTCTATTTTTACGAAAAGTAATCTATTTATTGCTGTTTACAAGTCGTAGTGATAATTTTTATAGCAAATTGAACAAACCTATTAATTCAAAACTTATTTGAAGAAATCAAAGGCCTTACATTACATTTTTGCTGATGTCAATTATCCCATTTTGCTTATAGTTTTTTTTTTTTTTTTTTAGTTTACAATGCATTTAAATTCAATTTTATTTATTACGGCTGTGTTATTTAAAAGGAAAACAATGTGATAATAATTTTATTTTTAATTTATTGTGATTTTTGCATTTAAGCATTACATATCAAAAAAATATTTTTTTTCTAATTTATTTTTAAGAATCAAAAGTATTATTATTCGTATAGCTCGACAATATAGCACCAATATGTGACAATTATTCTATAAATGAGACAATACTTCTTTTTGGTGCAATATTGTTTACTAGTTTAATTAAATGCTTAAACGATTAAAGAAATGCCTTATACAATTCATGAGAGAAGTTATAAATATAGTTTAGTTTCAAGAGGTTTCTCTCTTAACAAATAAGTTGTATAAAAAATCTAGTCAAATAATTGATAGTATTTCGTGCTCGTTACTAATCAATATTAGGTAATAATAAATATATTTGTAAATGTTGTAAAGTACACTAGTTAACGTTGTAATTAAATGTGAATTGTATAAAAGAAACAATTGTACATATATTGAAATCGACGAGCTGCGAGGAAATATCACAAATTCATTTCGTTATTATCATTGATTATTTTCGTTTTTTCTTAGTTTTATTTGATTTTAATACTCGTGATATTAAATTACATAGAATATTTGATTGTCTATAAATAGTTTTTATATTTTTCGCAGCGCACTACAATGAATTTAATATCACGATTTTTATTATTATGTTGATTTGCATGCATAGATTTTTTTTATTTTCTGTCATCACGTAACGTCACAGTTTGGTTATGTTTTGGTTGCGTTCTTACGTCATTATTGCTTTTAGTTTTAATGTCCTGGCCAGTTTATAGTTTTCATTTTCTTTACTCTTATATCTTTTTCTCTCTGTCTCTCTCTCTATCTCAATTCTTCTCTCTTCTCTGTATCTCTGTCATCTATCAGTGTTTCTTCCGGTTATTGAAAAAAAAAAATAATATATTTTTGCATACATAAAAGCAATATTTTCTCAAAAAAAAATGCAATATTTTTGTAACCGTTACATTTGTAAAGTTGTTAAAACAATTGGTTTATTAAATGAAAGAAAAAAAACGTACCCTAACTTAACCAAACGTGCTGCGCATTGTGTGTGTGTGTGGAGATAATAAATTAATACAAAAGGGTGATAGAAATTAAAAAAAATTAAATAATATAAATAAAAATGAGTATGGAAATCGCAAGTGCCTGAGTTCATCGTTATGTGTGTGCAGCTTGACGAATGAGAGGCGCGAGCAGGCCCGCAAGGATCTCAAAGGGCTCGAGGACACCGTCGCTAAGGAGCTGCAGACCCTGCATAATCTTCGCAAGCTGTTCGTGCAGGATCTTCAGGTAATAATTTTATTTTGTATTGCAAGGATGTTGATTAAAAAACAAAAATATAAGGTCTGCACCAACCCAGCAAATCAGTTCGAGTCAATGTGGAAATATCTTATAATTTACTATACTGAGCTTGTTTCGTACAGTGGCAAACCTTATAAAAAAAATATATAAATAATGATTAATTTTTGAAAATATTAATTGTCTTCTACAAACTAATTTTAAAAACTATCACAAGATAAGTCGAACATTTTTGCAGAGTGAATCTCTGACAAGTACGTATGCGCGGTACAATTTTGGCGTACCAGTTTAAGCCTTTGTGAACGCTTAAAATTGAAACGTGCATGCATAATTGTTAGGAACTAGTCAGGGACTCAATTCGGGAACAAAGTTATTGTCTGGAGTCAAATAATTATATATTTAAATTAATAATTTAGTAATTGAATTTTAATATTTAACAATTAATAGATTAGTTTTTACTTCTAAGTCAATTTGGATTATAAAGTTTCTTATTATTCATATCACGCATGCTTTAGATTTTTTGGATTATTATGTGTTTGTATTATCACTTATAATGTGATTATGATTGATTATTGATTATAACTCATAAAAATATAACGAAATATGTTTGTCTGTTGAGGCTCGCATTAAAAAATCGGTATCCGCCGAAGACAACGAAGACGACGGCGGTTCATTGGCGCAGAAACAGAAGATCTCATTCCTCGAGAATAACCTCGATCAGTTGACGAAAGTTCACAAACAATTAGTCCGTGACAATGCCGATTTACGTTGTGAATTACCGAAACTCGAGAAGCGACTTCGTGCAACGATGGAACGTGTCAAAGCGTTGGAGACCGCTCTGAAGGAGGCGAAAGAAGGTGCAATGCGCGATCGTAAACGCTACCAGTATGAGGTGGATCGTATCAAGGAGGCGGTGCGACAGAAGAATTTGGCACGTCGTGGACCAAGCGCGCAAATTGCGAAACCAATTCGTGCCGGTCAGCAACACCATAATCTTGCAGGCAGCCCGGGTATTCGTCCAGCTATTGTCTCACCATTGGGACGAATTATCTCCGATGATCAAAAACGCAAGCCAATCAGCGTTGGTGGAAATCGGGGTGAGAATTAACTCGAAATTCTGTCGGTTAGCTTCATCTTAATCTTAACTAGCTTTATACAAATTTGTATCATTCTCAATGTAATATATTGGATAATTTTTATTATAATATACAAATAAATGCCAATTTTATCGATTTTTCTTTATTATTAATATATGAGTCGTTTATTTTGTAAATGGTATATGGTCCCAATTTTTATTGTTTTTAGAGATAATATAGATTTGCATTACATTAAATACGCTTAATTAAAACTTTTTTTTTGACGAAAAGCACTGATATTTTTCTCTTATTTATTGAGGATTTAATGTAAACCAAACTCCGAATTATATTCATAGCAACTATATTATCAATTTTCTTGAAATTATACTTATTTCACTTACGTAATAAACGGCTCATATTTCGTTTTTGAGTTTATTGAAAAACAGTAGTTTAAATATTTCTCGCCCTTTCATTTTAAATCAGTTGATTTTGCATTATTTATACTACAAAATTTATTAGTAATTTATATTAATTAATTAATAAAAAAGCAATATAATGCAATTCTACGATATGCATTGCATAATATTGTTAATATTTTTAATTTATTTATTTCTTTACAAGACAAGAAAAATATAAAATTAATATATTATGCAATGCTAATGCAATTTGAAATGTAGCAAGTAAGAAATTTTAATGATAATTTCATTTAAAAGTATGTTAATAAACGCGTAAAAAAGTAATAAATGATATTTTTTGTAGTCGTAGGTAATAAAAAATAATGTCCACATACATTTCTTTATTAAAAATAGTTTGTAAATTACATTTTTGATGTAATGAAAATTCTGCTACATTTAAGTAACTTTTCTTAAATAAAAATCGAAAAATTGGCACTATTGAATATTGTTAAAAAATTATTTAGTAATATCAATTATGTATCTTATTAACGCTTCAAATAGTATTCATTCACTGACGAAACAAAAATACGAATAGAACAAAAGAATAACGAGATTGTCTTTTGTTTTTGATTGATGCGCTTGTGTTTGGTGTTCCAGATGAGAGCTGAGCTGTTCCTTAATCACACATACTACTGGCTCGAGCAACCAGTTTATACACAAGTTTATAACAAAAAAACGTTGGTGCTTAATTTCGTATAGAGAAGGGCAAATAATGTTAAATAATACATAACAAAAAAAATCATGGCTAAATTTTAATAATAATTAATGATATCTTGTCACTGAATTACTATGTAGTGCTTATGTGGCTTAATATAGTTTTAGAGTGCGCACCCGAACATTAAAAAAAAAACACAGGTTTATATTCAGCAAAAAAAATAAATAAGAATTTGGGAAAAGGTTTTATCGTATTACTCCGGAACATTTTTTAATATATTTTTTTAGTCTACTTGTAACCTCCGCTTTTGAAACAATTATTATAAAAAAGTACTGTCCTATAGTTCTGTTAATCGTACGCTCACCACGTTTTGATTTTATCAAATTACATTTTTATTCTTTTAATTTATTTATTATTTTTATGTGATAACGTAAAAAATATTTACTTTAATATACAGAAAATAATCAATTTATTTACAATACGAAATTTTATTTTTCAATTAATTACATAAGATGTTTTAAAATTGGATATTCTCAATTTCAAATATATTAATTATTAAAATAATAATTTGTTATTTTTATATATTTGAAGTAAATAATTTTTTGAAAGAAACTAATCTATTTGATTGCATTGAAACGTGGTGAACAAATGAGTAAAAAAACAAACAATTTTACAAAATCTTTGTAATGACATTATTCAAGTTAAAATTTACTTAAAAAAAAGAAAACTAGCTTGTACACTGCTTTGGAGTTGTCTGACAAGTTCTGTGTATTATTTGCCGCTAAATGTGACAATTTTTCCACGCGTTGAAAACAAAACAAAAAAAAATGTAAGAAATTAACAGCATATTGTGCAAGAATCACAGTAATGTCTCTGCGTTTGTATGCCCATGATAATAATTGTAAATGCTGTTGAAATATTTTAGTACGTCTTAAATAACTAACATGAAAATAATGTAATATCATATAATAATTAACAAATGAACGGTACGATGTATTTTGCGCCACTATTAGTGGGAGGGAGGGGGCGGGTGGATTTAAATACAGAAAAATGAAATAAAGTTGATGACTAAGCACTGAAAATTTCCCGAAAGTAAACGGACCCCGAGCTTCAAGTTGGTTGAGGTTAAGTTCATGAAATATCTCCAGTTTTTTATTTATATTTTTTCGATGATAGGGCACCAAGTGCAGCAGCATATTATTTCGACGTGTCTGTATTTATTTTTAAAAATCATTTATCAATTTATCACCGTAATATTTGTGCTCCTAGCATAGTTATTAATGTGATATTTTAGTTAATCATTAAAAAAAAGAATTCCTAATCTCTCTCTGTTCAGTTTTGAATTATAATTTTTTTCGTTTTATTTTTTTTTTTGTATATTATGATTGCACTAAATTATTATTATTATTATTCATTTAATTTATTAAATATATAAATATTAAATATTCTATTGATGATTATTTGTTTTTATTTAGTAATTTTTCTATTGGATCATATGTCAATAGTTTTGACAGAAATGTTGTGACGTGGTAGTGAGTAAAATAATCAAAATCAATTTACGTCACAATTGATTGATTATTTTTTTGTATAGTTTTATTAGTTTCTTTGTGATAAATGATCCTATATTTAGTTGATGAGGTTATTTGAGAGCTAGCTTGCGCTATAGCAAGTTTTTAAGCTAATCAAAATGATCGAATCTACGGTTCTTGCCTTTGCACAAAACGACTTTTTGCACCGTTTTTGTGCTCCATAAGGCAATTATTATTATTTTGATTATTTTTTTTTCAATCATTATTGCGTTCTTTACAAAAAAAAATTCTAATGCATGCAGTTAGTGCAATATGAAAATAATTTATGTCAATTCTGTTATTTATATGAAAGGAAGGATGCAATAAGTTTCCTTTTTAAGTGTTTATTTTTATAATCGTATTTTATCAAATCGTTTCTTTCTTCCAAACAAATATATTTTTTCATCAACACAAGAAATGTATATTATACAGCTACCACTTAGTTAAACTAGTTAGGGGAATTAAACGAGGTGACTTATTTTGTTAGTAAATTTTTTAATATATTATTTACTAGAAATAATAACACGAAAATAACAAAAAAAAATGTGAACAAATTGTTTTTCCATTACTTTTTCTACATCTGTGTGATTTAGTTTCTATTTTACTTTGTGAATATTCCCTTAAGGCCTCAGGACTACTTTGTTGTGAATTATATTTCTCATTATGATAGTTTTTGCATTTTGTAGTCGCGTTTTATAACTGAATTGTTTTTTGTCGTCATTGCACTGTAGGTAAATATTTCCTGTTACTATGTACCCTTTGACTACAGCTTTTATTGTATTATAATTTATTGTTACATAAACAATTACTTAGAATTTTGAAAAATCTATGCTGAAATTTATTTATTATTCTGGTGGAATTATATTCTAACAAATAAAACAGATACATACACGATTCAATTTTACTAATTCTAACCTTAATACATTTCCATATCATACAGTTTGTTTAATACTTTTGAAACTTTTATCGGTACATGAATAATTAGTGTATTCAATCTCAAATTACAGAAACTCATATATTCGCGCTTTCGGCTGTTTATTTGCTTAGTTTGTATTATTTTCAACAGATGTCAGACATGACGTCATCTATAAATGGAAATGTCTGCAGTGTGTTTTTGTGTGAGGTGAGGTGTGTCATGTTCAAGTGATTTTGGGATGTAATTTGTTGGATTTTTATTGATAAGATAAGGTAAATATTATTTATTTATTGCTAATTATTAATATATAATTATATTATCTATTATTTTATTTTATTAATATTATTTACAGACATTTAAACTATATTTGACATTATCTTTACTCGATTTTGACATTTTATATTATCAAAAGTTAATTTCTATTGATTGTATAAGCATAAAGTTTGTAATTCATTTATAAATTTAATATTTTCGTACCTTATGCAGTTTGAAATATGTAGGCGTCTTTGGTACTCTACAATTTTAATAACCTTGCGCATGGCGTTTATTGAGACAATTCCCGCAATAAATTATATTAATTTGTAGTAATCTATTTAATTAAATTACGAAATAAGCTATATATAATAGAATTATATCGCATGTGTATCGCATATCATTTTTTTAACAGTAGAACTACACTTACTAATTTATTTTGGAAGATGTTTCTTGAACTAATTTTTATTTATAGAATTATTCTTTGAAGTTACAGAAATAAAATGTTTTTAATTTCTTATATATGTTTCATTTAGAATCGTGCGATTTTATCTTTAACGTTTTTTGTAAACAAAGATTAAATTAAATATGTATAGTAATAAACGTTAGGTTGATATTGGAATAACTTAGGAGAATACAATTGTTTAGAGTAAAAACAAAAACATGTGGGCATGTGGCGTTTATTTCTATTTACTGCATTGAAGTTGTAAAAAACAATTGAAGGGTTTATTGAACTGTCTATAGTGCATTCATAAGTTTTTTTCCCTTGTTCTGTTAAGTACAGTCTCATAAACACACAAACAAGTAGAATTGGATTCACCGAAACGTCGTTTAATCTTAAGACAAGAATAGTTTCAACATCACTTTCTATTACGTCATGGTGACACATTTTCGTTAGTCAGAACTTCTTAAAAATATGAATACCGAGATAACTAATAAGCCGCAAAAAAATGGAAACAAAATCAGTGCTTTGCTATATATTGGCAAAACATTTTGTAATGTATCTTACAAATTCTACACCTGACTTTGACATACGAAGCCCTATATGGTAGCTGTATACCAACTCGTTTATTGCATAAAAAACAACATGTTCTCAATGAAACTTGCTATTTTGACGTCATTTAGTTTATCTCAGGACTGGACTTATAGACAAACAAAAGATCTTTTATTATTATTTGCTATTAAACACAGAACCGTAACACAGAATTTACATCTATCATTATTCACTACAGTATAAGATTTAAATTAAATTATATTTCATAAACTATAATAAAGAGAAAAACATTTTCATAAGTTTATTTTGTCTGTTTTTGATAAATAAAAAAAATATAAGATTTTTTTTACAGTAAAATATAATGTTTAATATAGGTATATTACATATTATATATTATGTTTATTATTATGGAACTATACAGAATTATTACAAATATATATATTATATTTCAAAAAATATTTTTAATATAATTTTACTGTAAAATAATTTGCGTGCAAAGTTGTGTCGCGCTTTAGTATGCATTAGTCTTTAAACATTTATTTTTGGTTACAACCTTGAATTAATTAGAGCATTAAAATGCTAATTGTGTATTTTGCATTTAATTTAGTTTTCCATTGAATGTGTTAAATAACAATATAAAATTGTAATTGTATGTAAGTACGGGATGCTTTAAATATTAAACTTGAAAGTTAATCTAGTACACCCCTGTTAACGCCCACGCATTTTCATTTTCTTTGATAAATCTAGGGCGCCAGGTAGACGCCGTAGGAGTAATCTAGTAGGATGCAATTTGAATATGTTAATTCAAAATCAAATTTCTTAGAAAATTTCTACCGTTCATTCATTTTATTTTAATAAATATACAAAATGTTTCATTATATTTTCTAGAAAATTAAAAAAAAAATTACGTTTTTTTTTTGTTTGTATAGATTTTGATATGATGTATTTGAAATCTCTAAAAATACAAACAGTGATTCATAATTTATTACCACCTAAGTTTCCGCCAAGTTGTAAGTGTATACGACGTTTTAAATTTAGATTTTTAATGTTTCGTTTGTGTGTATCAGTGTTAAAAAGAGGGTGTTTTTTTCTTGTTCAGGAAGTAAAATAAATATATTTATAATATACACGTGATGTTAAGCTAGGTAACTTACAGAAGAGATAATATCTATTTGCTTATCTAATACCTGGTATGTAAGATAAACTTTTATCGTACATTTATTATGAAGATGCGCTTATATATTCGAATGCCGAGAGTAATTTAATAAATATTTATTTACTAACATTATATAAATATCTATGTGTTAGTACTGTATATAATTATAGAATCATCTAGGAAATATTTATTAATAATATAAATACTATGACATAAAATTTATGAGATATCTATAATGTAAACAATTTTTTTGTTATCAAGAAATAAACTGATCGTTAGGAAATACAAAATAACGCAAGAAAAATGAAAAATTTACATGATTCTTGTTTTGCTTTATAAATGAACTTATTGTCAATAATTTTTCATTAAAAATGTTTGTTTTTTTTTGTATTAAATTTCAGTATAAATGTTTATTACTTTGTGCACAACTACAAATATTTGTTGAAAGTCTATTATTCTTTTTTTTCAGAAATTATAATCATTTTTTAATATAAGTTTTTTTTTTTAACTTAAATATATCTATTTTAGTTGAAAAAATATTACAATTATATATAATTCATGCAAAATAGTGACGCTTTAAGTATGTATGTATATATAATTAGTGCCGGATTAAGGGTCATATTAATCAGAAAAATTTGGGCCGATATGAAAGTTTACTTTGTGTTATTATAACTTTTATTTTATGAATATAAATCTGTTGCATACTTAAGGAAGGATATGTTACATAATTCAAAAACAAATAATTTTAAAATAAAACGGTTTTAAGTTTAAGTTTTGTATTAATAATTAATAATCGACATTTCGACGAACTCAACGTACGGTCTTCATCAGGAAAACTGTTCAAGAAATATGAAACAGTATATGGAAAACTTAAACACATATGTTGAACGGTTAATATGTAAATACAATATTTAGTTAAAATTTTCTTACTTTTTTCGAAGGGCCGAAAATTACTGCCAGTATTTTGTATCATTAATACGGACAGTACTGCCAATAAATATCAAAATATTTGAATATTTTTCAATATTTCATCTTACACGATCAATAATACTGTCGATATTTCTAGATACTGACAGTATTACTTATCGTATAGGATCTACTTAAGGCTAAAATATTTTTAGCTGAAAGGATCGGCTCTATGGGTAATGTCAAATTGTATTAAAATCAATTTAATTAATAAATATTAAACGAAAACTTTTGTTACTTCTAAAATATCAGAAAAAATATTAGTTATAACCAACTTATCACATCAAATAAATGATACAAATGTTTTTAATTTATTATGCTCCATAAAACAATCTTTATAAATGATCTAGAGAATTTAAACTCTTTCGGTCAGTTTCATAATAAACACCATAAATAAAGTCGATTTTAAGTCAATAAAAAAGCAGGTCCGGGAAGTTAGCGAAGCCACTTTCACCAAACAAAAAATAAAATATTGCATAATTTGTCGTAAATTAGTCGTAATTTTGTCGTGAAATCAAAAAATTTGTCGCTTTGTATTTTAAAAAATTATTGATGGCTTCGCTAACTTCCCGAAAAAGTTAGCGAAGCCATTCTTCAAAATTAAAAATATTAATATAATGAACCACGGATGTAGCTTATAATTTATCGTAAATAAATCGTAAACGAATAAGAGTAATTTTGTAACGAAATTATTATTATTTTACTTGCAAATACAGAAATAATAAACTTAATGAATGTGTATGCATACAATGCATATATGGATATGCCGCCGCTATTTTGCAGAAGACAAACACCTAAACCAACCTATTAACCTAACCTATTATAACTTAACCTAACCAATATTTCATCGAATTATCTCTTCTTTTGTTTTGCTGCCGGTACATTTTGCCGCCAGGCAAGTATTAGGCGTAGCTTTCGGCAGAAGACAAACACCTAAACCAACCTATTAATCTAACCTAACCTAACCTAACCAATATTTCATCGAATTATCTCTTCTTTTGTTTTCTACCGAAAGCTACGCCTAAAGGCGGGTTTATAGATTGACGCTGAGGTTGAGTTTGAGGCTGAGGCAGCGCTAGTTGAATCTACGCAACTCGCAACCTCAACCGCAACCTCAACCGCAACCTCAGTCGCAGCCTCAGCGTTTAATTTATGAATTGACATATTTAGTTGCGTAGATTCAACTAGCCCTACCTCAGCCTCAACCTCAGCCTCAGCCTCAGCGTCAATCTATAATCCCGCCTTAATACTTGCCTGGCGGCAAAACATCCCGGCGGCAATACGTCCGTGGCAAAATGTCCAGCGGCAAAACGCCCCTGTCCCCATTCATTAAGTTTATTATTTTTGTATTTGCAAGTAAAATAATAATAATTTCGTTACAAAATTACTTTTATTCGTTTACGATTTATTTACGATAAATTTTAAGCTACATCCGTGGTTCATTTTATTAATATTTTTAATTTTGAAGAATAGCTTCGCTAACTTTTTCGGGAAGTTAGCGAAGCCATCAATAATTTTTTTAAATACAGCGCGACAAATTTTTTGATTTCACGACAAAATTACGACTAATTTACGACAAATTATGCAATATTTTATTTTTTGTTTGGTGAAAATGGCTTCGCTAACTTCCCGGACCTTAAAAAAGCATTAATTTTAAATTCTACTAACAAAATTATTATTGATATCAATAAAACTCTGCTTTTTTGTCAACTTTTCAATTTTCTAATGGCAAAATTATTTGATGTTATCAATTTACTTTAATTCAACTGTTTATTATGAAACCGGCTGTTAGTGATTTATAGAAAATATATGCAATTGTAACACTACTTTTGTTTTAGGAATGAAGTCCACAATACTTTTAGTGGCAATCTTATACACTGCCACAATATACGCACAACAAGCTGAAAAACTTATACAAAATCCGTGTATCTCACGAACTACGTGCCATGAATGTATACAAACACCAACATGTGCCTGGTGCTATGATCCAGTAAGTTTCTCTCTCTTCTATTTAATTACAAAAATTATCACTTCCTTCCCCATTTGAACTGAACAGCGAAAAATTTACTATTACAGTATGGTTTGACAAATAGATGCATTTAAGCCCCTGGTTGCCCAAAATATTGTTATATGCTTCGTAAGTTTACCAGTTGGTTAACTCGTCAACTGACCAATCAATGAGGCGGTTCGAAGATAGTTGACAATGCTTTGTGCAACTAGGTCTAAATGTGTGCTAAATAATACGTCTTATAAAATAAAAGATATATTGTTGACGCAGATTTAATGTGTAAACTTTAATAACATTTATATAATGTGTTTTACTAAAAAAATATATTGGATTGTTCTAATCAGACATTGAAAAGTATATACAAGTATATGAACAATATATAAAGTTGATAAAAAAGAATTAATTCCGGCTTCAACTTTATGTATATTAGTTACAGAATATAATATAAATATTTTAATTTTTATTAAAAAATTTAATTACTTTCAATACAAAAAATAACAAAATTTGAAATCAAAATTTTAAAGAAATATCGACTCCGATTTCCCGAGTTTGATTTTACATTTCCTGATTTGTATGTACATCTACAAAAGTGTCTCAAAAAGCATTCCATTTATTTACTATTTAACGAGAGGGAAACCACTTCTTCAAATTTTGTACACCAGATTTTATAAATTTCATGAGTGATTATTGAGATTGTAGTCAATCTTCGTTGATTTTACGGATTTTATACGAAATTTCCCGGATATTACCAGATTTTTAAGAATATTTTTAATAGATTTTTACCATGATTTTTAAAGGATTTTACTAAAATTTCAAAGGATTTTAATTAATGTGTACACCAGATTGTACAAGTGGTTTTGCCCTCGCTATTTAACCTAGATTTAACATAAGTCTTTTTGGAATATACGTCATGCTAAAATCTACATTAATAACATTTGTTTTTGCTTAGTTTTTTGAAGACCAGAAACGATGCTACCAACCTGCCTCAACATCAAACTCAAAAAATCCTATATGTCGCGAAGAATATACATGGAATCCAGACAACGAATTGAAATTACTGCTGTATAAGGAACTGTCAAAGGCACATGCTGCCGGTAGTGCGAGTGCGTCTGGTTCTTCTGCTAGTGGATCCGCCTCTTGGGGTTCGTCATCATCTTCCAGTTCATCATCTAGTTCTTCCGCTAGTGGCAGTGCTTCCGAAATTGTTCAAATCAGTCCGCAACATGTTAATTTGAAACTTCGGATAAGTAAGTTACTCATTTTTGGATTATTCTTTATTTGAAATATTATTCATTTAAACTTTATATACAGTTGAATTACTTATTTATTAGTTTTCATGTTGACCATCTATTTTCTCGTGAGAATTTATCATTAATCGAATAATTCAAAGTATTTGTTGATCACATGATTTCATAAATTCCGTTTATTAGTCAGTTAAGATGGTTCGGTTGTCTTGAGCGAATATTTAATGAACGTTTGGTTAAAAAGATTTGTATGAATGATTATGAAGGTGTACGTTTGCATGGCCGTTTGATGAGTAGTTGGAGTGGTATGATTGAGGGTGTTTTGCTTGAGCGGAAGTTTCCAAGTAGAAGGCATAGAAGAGCATGTATGAGAGAGGAATTATGAATGTGGATGAAGCTAAAATTGCTTGGAAGAGACTGATTTCAGGATAATAGAAAGAATTTGTGCCACACACAATATTAAAAACAATGACTCGTATTACGAGGTCTGTTTTAAAATTGATTTTAACTAATATCGGTTTTAAGACAACGTAACTTTCATAGGACTAAACAAATGAATTAAAAACACCCAGAAACTGAGCTTGTAATATCAGTCAATAATATTAACATTATAATAGGGAGTTTTTGTAAGTTTCTACTAAATTTGCGATAACGCTAAGCTAAAGAAAGTTGTAATTTTATTGTTAACCGATCATGTAACGTAGACTGTGCAAAAATTTCCTATAAGTCGTTAAGATAATGTTATCGTTAATTTCTTGCCCTATATGAAAACTATATTTCGGATAATTTGATAAATTCATGAAAAAAAATTAACTTGGATATGACTGTCAAAAAACCACAGCTAAAAAATTTCTAATAAAAAATAATTTTTACTTAATAATTATACTTTAATGCCATTTTAAACGGAATAATTTGTTAATAATTTATATTAATAATACTATAGGTTAGTTTCTATATGATAATAGGTAAATCAATCTATGAGTAACAAATAAATAAAAATGATTGTTTATTTCCATAGATAATATAATGATTTTGTTGTTGCAATATTTTATAAAAATGACTGAAGATGGTCGGATATTAGACCGAAACGTCTCCAATACTTTTGTACGATAAAATATAACACACTTGTAACTAGAGTTTAATTAAAAGATACTCATTGCCAATAAATAACATTCAAAATTAATAATTTATAAATAATTATTTGAAATAAATAATGAATAAATATATGTTAGTTTGTTGCCCTATATGAAAACTATATGTTGGATAATTTGCTAAATTAATGAAAAAAAAAAAAAATGAAACAAGTTTTCGATTTAATATGTTTAATATAGCATTTTCTGATTGTTTTTTTTTCTTTTTCAGAGGAGGCTTATCGTCTTCAAATGCATTATACACAAGCCGAAGATTATCCAGTTGATTTGTATTATCTTATGGACTTGAGTAAATCTATGGAAGACGATAAGGATAAATTATCGAGTTTAGGCAATTTACTCGCTGAATCTATGCAAAATATTACGTCAAACTTCCGTCTTGGATTCGGCAGTTTTGTTGATAAAGTTGTTATGCCTTACGTCAGCACTGTACCAAAGAAGTAAGTTACGTTTAGATTGAAGTTTTTTTATTTTATATTTTGCTTTAGTTTATTTTGGATCTTTTGCGATTTTATTTTTATCTTTTTATGCTCACAGAATACAAACAAAAACAAAATTGGTGTGGATTTACATGATCATCTTTCTCTCTGTACATGGTTTTTTCATTCAAATTTATAAATTTTAATTAAACTTTGGATTTGTTTTCCCACATTAAAATAAAATATTTTTATTTCGTTAAATTTAACAATGTAATAAAGAAAGTTATAATAATATTTGTGTATAGAGAAAAGAAAACTGAATTTGAATTATTAATATGAAGTTTGAATGCTGTAGAGCTTTTTCGTTTTGTTGTGTTTCGTATTTTTGCTGAAGTGTGATTTGACAGGTTGAAGGCCCCATGCGATAATTGTGAACCTCCATACGGGTTCAGGAATCATATGACTCTGAGCACTAACACGTCTGAGTTTTCAGTAAGTTGCTAACAGTATTATATCACACATTTAACACTCTACCTTGTCCTTTTCCGAATGCCCTATATTTCCTCCTTTTTTTATCCCTCGCCTTTTCTTGGGTTGAATGTTGAACTTGTCTGATTGGCGCATGATTTTTTTGATTTTTTTAGTTTTAGATTTCGATACTTTTTGGTACGTATATATTATGTGATTTAATTCTGGTTGGTAACATTTAGAATAGTTCTAGTGACTTGTTAGAGCTGGATTTGTAGGAAATGTTTAATATGTAGTTTATATTGTTAAAAATCTTTTTTTAATTATGTATTTTTAGCATGTAAGCATGGGTTTCAATAGAAAAGTAGGATGTAGTTTAAATTATCGTTATTTATTTATTTATAGACATAATGTAATAATTAAAAAAAGATCTGTTATTAAAAAATGAAACAAGTTATTATTTATATTTTCTAGCAATAATATCAAATTTCATTAATTAATTAATAAATTATGTAATAGTTATTACAGCATAGGAAATTTTGGAAAATATAATAATTTTATGTAACTTGTTTTGTCATTTAATTGCTAAAAATTATCTATTAATTTGGTTGGATAATTTTTCAATTTTCGTCAGATTTTATAGGTGTTTATTAAGTTGCATATTTTACAACTGTAAAATTTTGATTAAGATTATTTTTGTTATAAGCGAAATTAATATTTAAGTACTGTCAATATTCTACAATAAATTTGATTATATTTATAACAATTGTGAAAATATTATAGAAACTTGTTTCAAAATGGAAATATGCCAATGTCAAATAACTATTTTCATGAATTAAAATGATGATTAAAAAATGAAGTAGAATTGACAAAAATTAGAAATATCTGTTGCATGTCGGTGTTAGATAAGTTTCATGGTTATAGTTTGAAGGAGCCATGTCCGCAATGTGCTGCCCCCTATGGGTTCCAGAATGTTATGAGGCTGTCGCAAAATACATCGCAGTTCGAAGTAAGTTTACTTCTAAAACAAAGAAAAAACAAAACAAAATTGCAGAAAAGTGCTTCTTCAAGCTTCTTGTAATTGTTTTTTTGGGCTGTGGTTTGGTGTGTTGTTTCTTTTAAATCCCGGTATTTATTTTTTTGTTTATCCTAAATCCTTCATTTGTTAATTTTCCTAAAAAAATATTCTGCCTGTTACCGTGACAGACAACAATATTGTAACATATTTTTTTTTTTGTTGTTCTTTTTTATTTATTTTCTTAACAGCAAAATTAACATAAGCACTGCTTGTTCAGTCATTTTTTTAGTTATTTTCATGAATGTTTGCAAAAGTCTTTATGTGTTTACACATTTATTAATTATTTTTAATATTGTATTATTTTTTTAAATTTTACTTGATTGATTGATTTGTAAATCTGTTCATTTGTATTGATCAGACATTGAGAGGAGAGAGCAAAAAGCTTTGACATTAATGTGTTGGAAAATCTTAAAATATGAAATTTTTAAACAAAATTTATGTTTAAATATTTCCTAACAGATTTGGTTAATGCAAAAAATAGATAATTTTATTTTAAAAATTCTAACTAATTTGGATATAATTATGGTCAAATCAAAATATTATCAATAATCTAAAAATTTAATAACGATTGCTAAATGATTTAACAAGCAAATTTTTTAAACATACATTACATATTTGCTAAATGCTATTAAATGATTATTGTTTTTTTAAATTTTGTACATAAAAATAACTAATCGAAATAAAATACACAAAACATATTAACATACAAGATAATAATGGAAGACATTGTTAAAAATACTTTTTTGATTAATTTGTAAAAAAAAAGACTATGGTGAAGAATGCAGCTGTATCAGGTAATTTGGACGCTCCAGAAGGTGGATTCGATGCAATTATGCAAGCAATTGTATGTAGAAAAGAAATCGGATGGCGGCCAAAAGCTAGAAGACTTCTTGTATTCTCAACCGATGCTGGATTCCATTATGCCGGCGATGGAAAAGTAAAAATATTTTTTAATTTTATTTTTTTTACATTATTAATTGAATAATATTTTTTAGTTGGGTGGCATTATCAAACCAAATGATGGCTACTGTCACTTAGATACTAGATCAGGGTATTATACACATTCTTCTTTACAAGATTATCCAAGTATCTCGCAGATTAATTTGAAAGTTAAAGAAAATGCGATTAATGTCATTTTTGCCGTTACTGAAGAACAGATTAGTGTTTATAAAAAATTACAAGGTCATATCGAAGGCTCTTCTAGTGGAAAATTGTCAGCTGATTCTGCCAATGTTGTCGATTTAGTTAAAGAACAGTATCAGGTAATTTTATCCTTTAATATTATTTTTACGAAATATATCTTTTCAAAAATTGAAGTCTCTTTCAAGCAGTAATTTATATACAATTACGATTTTCTGGTCTAAATTGGAGTATGATTTTTTCTAATTTGTAATATGGGTGATCGACCCGTCGATCGCGAGACCATTTTTGGTCGGTAACCTACCGGTTTCAACCTCCGGCGAGATTTTGTTGTGGAGGTAGAATACAAATAGAACTTGAAATAATCAAAATTCAAAATAATTTTCATTTAAAATCAGTAAATCAAGAAGTAGTTTGAAAATACACACAATTACAAATGATCACTTGAATCAATGTTTGCGATTAGCTACATTAGCTGTGTTTTTTTTACCGAAAAACTCAGCTTAGATCAGCAAATATGAGTAACCTTGAAATAATAGCTGTTTTATTTATCGTCTCGTAACTGAGTTCGAAGTGAGTTAATTGCTTCCCCCCTTACCGATACTGAGTTTGATATTTAGCTAGTGCTTAGCTGAGATTCAAGTGAGCTCCACATACGCAATTCAAATTTTCCTAGTTTAAAATTTGATAACGTGTTTGATACGTTGACATTTATATTTGAATATTTTATTTTGAAATCAAACAATAGATATCCGGCGAGTTGCAATAAATTATCAACGCAAACAATCCAAATACATCTAATATTTTAGGTTATATCATATGTGGAACTTAGATTTTAAACGTCACTTTCAAATAAACTCTTTTATTTACCAATACAACTCACTCAGCAAAACTCAGTTCAGCTCAGCTCATTTAAAAGATATTCTGATCTGAGTGGAATGTAAAAAAACACAGCTATAATCATACTAATCTGACTATAAATGTATTGCCAAAATGCCAAGTCAGGGCAATGCCAAAATTCACATTGATTTTTTAACAAAAAAAATTAAATTGTTTATCTATATTTATTTAATTCAATTTATGAATGCAACTTTGTAAATATTTATGTATTTCGAGATTGATCAAATACTTTGTTTGCAATTTATTTGTATTATAACTTGTCGATCGCCACATAACTTGGTATGTAAAAGTAGCTCGCGTAGTACAAAAGATTGAGCACCTCTGTTATATGATGATATAAAAATAAATTTGTAATATTAAAAGAGTTTCGTTATTTTAGCAAATTTCTTCATCAGTAGAAATGAAAGACAATGCAATGAGTGGTGTTCGAGTAACTTATTATTCTCAATGTTTAAATCCAAACGGACCATTGAAACAAACAAATAAATGTGAAAATATTAAGGTTTGTTATTATTTTCAAAAAAAAAAAAATCCAGATTAATTTTAATTTCGAAATTATGAAACTTATAGGTGGGCGATGTTGTTACTTTCCAAGTCGAAATTGAAGTAACTGTTTGTCCAAAGGATCCTAAAGATTGGAAACAAACACTGCAAATTTATCCAGTTGGTATCAATGAAAGTTTAATTGTTGATTTGGAAATGTTGTGCTCGTGTCCTTGCGAACATGAGGGCCACATTGTAAGTAAAAATTGATTTTAGTTATAGTTATTATGATGACAATAATAAAATAATTTGTATTCAGGGTTATAAAATTGACGCTCCCGAATGCAAAGGTAACGGTATTTACAAGTGCGGAATATGCGAATGTTATCCAGCATTTTTCGGAAGACATTGCGAATGTTCGGCAACTGGTGGAGCTGAAATTGATTACACTCAAGGTTGTCGACCTGATAATACAACAACGGTTGATTGCAGCGGGAAAGGAAACTGCGTTTGTGGACAGTGTGAATGTCACATTCGAGAAAATAAAGATGAGGTACGAATTTATCACATTACTTTTTACGTTTATTTTCTTTATTTACACACATATAAAAATTTACATATATAATACACGCATTCAGGCCCGCGCCAACCATACGTGCCACTCGTGCGACGTTTGGGTGGGGACCTTAGACGACTGCGGGCTCCAAGCTTCAGATTATTCAAAATAATAATAAATTCGGCCGTTCTTATTAATAATTCGATTAAGATTAATTTTTCTTTCCATAAAGTATTTCTAGTCACTAGACATTATGACGAAATTTGCGATATTTCACAAACATATTAATTTGTTTATTATATCGTTGAAAGTATAAACAGTTTTATAGTTTTTAAATAAATAACTAAATTTATAATACTAATTAACGGTAAATTTTTGTATATTTGATTTTTAAAAAAGGTTTTTATTCCAATTTTTTTTTAAACATCTATATTTGCATGTTATTGTTTAGTTGTCTCTAAAGAGGTTATAAGATTGCGGATAAAGTTAAAATTGCTTGTCTGGATAGGGATGTTTGGCGAAAGCTGATTTCAGGATAGTGGAAAGAGTTTGTGCTATACCCTTTAGGGTACATGGCGTGATTGTGTATGTATGTATCATAATAATATGTATTTTTCAACATTTATTTTTAAATAATCTTTTTAATTACTTATTTACAATGTTACATTTTTTTAAAAAATATTTTTTATACTGTACATAACAACACCATTTATCAAGACTACAATTTCTTGTAATCATGTCATTATTACCCGCGTTATTCAATGCATTTATGCAATTTAAGTGCATAAAGTAGTTTTTTCGGCAATCCTCTAAGTGAAAAAAGATACTTTATTTAACTTACACAAATAGCGAGAGACATAAATCTAAACCTTGAATTTACTAACGTTAAAATAACAAGAGATAAATTTATTTGTTTCAATGCTCTCGTTTAGTTATATTTATATATAACGCCAGAGTGAAATTATGACACGTTACGGCACGGCACGGCGCAGCGTTTCAAACTTTTTTTTACTATTATCATAAACAGATATGTAATTTGGAAGATTTGAAGGCAATAATGGATCATTTAATAAATGTATAATTAATTTATTTACTTTTATTTTTTTAGTCGTTTCGGGAATTAAATTATGACCATCATCGGCTACATGTACAAAAGAAAAATATTATATAGCTGATAATAAATATAAATAAATTATTTATATATATATATATATATATATATATATATATATATATATATATACTGGGTGTCCCATTTTAATCCGCCACTTGCAATAACTTTAAAATCCTGCATCGGACAAAAAAATGTTCCGGATAAAAAGTAAATGGTTTCAAGGGGGACATCTGATGCAGGACTTCTTGCCCACTCCGGACCCCCTGGGGGGCGGGAACGGGGGGCAAATTTGAAGTTTTAAATGAAACCCCCTATTTTTTATTGCAGATTCGGATAGACCATTAAAAAGTATGTAAATTTTATTATGAGACTTTTTTTATTTTTGATAGATGGCGCTGCAAACAGCATTTTTTTTCTCAGTTTATCAGTCTTCAATTTGAAAAAAAAGGTGTAACTAAGTATGATATTCAAGTTCTATTCAGTTCTTTGGGAGGAGGGAGGCGGGCAAGGGTCACTGCATGAGATATCTCTCTCGAAACCATTAACTTTAAGTTAATGGTTTCGAGGGGGATAACTTTAAGTTAATGGTTTCGAGCAAATATCTGATTCAGTGACCTTTGCCCCCCCCCCCCCTCCTCCCAAATAACTGAAAAGAACAAGAATATCGTACACCTTTTTTTTCAAATTGAAGACTGATAAACTGAGAAAAAAAATGCTGTTTGCAGCGCCATCTATCAAAGATAAAAAAAGTTTTAAAATAAAATTTACATACTTTTTAATGGTCTATCCGAATCTGCAATAAAAAATAGGAGGTTCCATTTAAGATTTCAAAGTTGCCCCCCGTTCCCGCTTTCCAGGGGGTCCAAGGGGGGCAAGGGTCTCTGCATCAGATGTCCCCCTCGAAACTATTTACTTTTTATCCGAAACATTTTTTTGTCCGATGCACGATTTTAAAGTTATTGCAAGTGGCGGATTAAAATGGGACACCCAGTATATTTATTTATTTATTTATTTATTTATGAAATGATCCATTATTGTCTTCAAACCTTCCAAATTAAAATTATAATGGAGGATGAATAAAGAAATGTCACATATTTGATTTGAGGAAAATAATATTGATTTTGAAACAAGAAATGCTTTTGTTCTTATCTTAGGTGATCTCGGGTCAGTTTTGTGAATGCGATAATTTCTCGTGCGATCGTCACAAGGGCGTACTGTGTTCCGGTCCGGATCACGGTGTCTGCGTGTGCGGTGAATGTCAGTGCTTTAGTCCTTGGAGCGGTTCAGCATGCAGCTGTCGTTCATCGAACGATACCTGTTATCCGCCTAATATGCCCGATGCGGAAATCTGTTCCGGTCACGGTGAATGCGTTTGCGGACAATGCGAATGCATTAAAACCGATACGGCTCGCTATTCTGGCAAATACTGCGAAAAATGTCCCGTAAGTTTATTCGTTTATTATTGTTGAATTGATTAGAAGTTTACAAACAAAAAATATAGGAACTACAAAATGTTAGGTTTTATTAAATAATTAATTAAGATTAAATAATTATTAAATAATAATAATTATTAAATAATTAATTAATAATTGTTTAATATTAATTTTATATTAATTTTTAACCCCGTATGCTAAAACATTTTTGTTTAAAATAATAGAAAGAAACTGTCTATGTATATTGCAACGAAATTTGGTACGAGATCCAAGAATTTTCAATATTTTTAACGAAAATCTTTATGCATACGGACATAAGACTAAAATCTATTATAAACGGAGTCGATCTCCACAATCTCATTTTTTTTAGAGTGGTCTTAGCTATCTAATTGCTTGATATATCAATTACTATTACTCAACACCAATCTATTTGAATGTTTTTAAATTATCGTCGAATAGTTTATGATAAAAATTAATAAAACAAAATTAGTGATTTAAATTCTGTTGACGTTTATATATACTACATACAGTTAATTGTATTTTATAGAATTTATTGAATACGTTAAGTGCCACATGAGTCAACAGGTGTCTCACATCTAATTGGGGCTTAACTTGTATTATTGGTACAGTTAAAAAAGTGGCACCAAGGATGAGATTTTTTGTTACTATTTGGGCACTCAACGTGTTAAAATTGTACTATTGCCGCTTAATTAACTTTTATGTTTTTTTTTTTAAATATGTTTCAAGAATTATGTCATTGTAGTCAGTACATGTCGCTATTATTTGATAAATTTGAATGACGCTTTATGTTTTCTTACGTTAGTTATATTTTTATTTTAATCTTACAAATTATAAAAATAAATTACGTCATGTTTTAAGATCGATTTAAAATCACCGTCATATGCCAAAATAATAGAAATAACAAACTTGTTAATGGATGCATATATATATTTAAATTTTCTATTAATTTACATTAAATAAACTTATATTTGCATTCAATTTTTTAAACACTAATTAAAAATAAAGGTTATTTTTACTTGATAAATATGACACGAAACTTTAAATAAATAAAATTAACATGTATATTTTTTTTTGACACCTGAATCAAAGTTTGTTATTATTCTATAAAATGATGTATCATTGTTTTTATTTGGAATTAGTCACGCGAAGAAAAAAAACGCAAATAATAATAATAATACTTCACATCCGGTTGGTTAATTTCACAAAAATGTCTTTTGTATTACAGACATGTCCAGGACGTTGTTCCGAGTTCAAAGAATGTGTTCAATGTCAAGTGTACCAAACTGGTCCCTATTCGGAAGAAGAGTGTGCTGCTAATTGTACTTTTGTTCCTGATACTGTCGATAAGGTTGAAGGTAAAAAATGCAATCGGATCGAATGTAACTTTATCAAATTTATATTTAACATTTTTCTATTTAGCTAACGAAGAAAATGACGAAAACTTGTGCGCATACTATGACGAAGATGATTGCAGATTCGCCTATGTTTATTATTACGATGAAAATAATAAAGTTGTAGTTAAAGCTCAGAAAGAACGTGAATGTCCGCCAAAAGTAGGTTTTAATAATAAAAATAAAGAGCTATTTGAAAATTTATTATATATTTCTTTTTTGATAAATACAGGTATTTATTTTGGGTATCGTACTTGGAGTAATTGCAGCTATTGTACTTATGGGACTTGCCTTATTGTTGCTATGGAAACTGTTAACAACAATTCATGATCGACGTGAATTTGCCAAGTTTGAAAAAGAAAGAATGATGGCCAAATGGGATACGGTAATTGTTTTAATTCTATATAAAAACAATATTTTTCTTATATCTTCTTTTTTTCTATATATTTGTCCTATTTTTCTGATTTACATTGATTATAATTTTAGGGTGAAAATCCGATATACAAACAAGCAACATCAACATTTAAAAATCCCACATACGTTGGAAAATAGATTGAAAAAGATGGAAGAGTTGAATTTCGTTCCAAATATTATTCGAATACAGTAAATTATTAAATATGTCGAATCATCAACGTGCCTAAAATATACATGCCTTCTCATATTATATAATTCATTTTTTTTAATATTTCGACTTTTTAGGATCAACTAATTTATGTTTTATAAACATATATTTAATATAAACTAACTTATTTTTTATTTTTATTTGTGTGTTGTGCCTTATCGATAATTGTAATTTAAATTATCGATATCCCGATTTTTGCACGTCGTACAGTTTTTGCCGTTTTTATTTTTCATTTGAATAGCGACACAAATATAGCCAGTAGCTGTATTTATTTACTTTTTTATTTTTAATGTTTTTCTTTTTAAGTACTTACATTGTTTGTTATTGATTTGTGTTCATCTATTAGTATAATAACAAATGTACATAATTTCATTGAGTCATAATTTTTGTTTATACATAAATTAATTGTTAAGTATAATTAATTAGAATATGTTAAATTGATTGGGTGCTTCTTTACTAAGAATAAAATTAATATAATTTCGGATGTAAATCTGGAATAAATACAGCTACATCTTTACGAAATAAATCGTTGTATATTAGAAAAACAAGAATAAAATATTGTAAAAACATTATATGTAAGTTAGTTTTCTATGATTTGTTAATGCATATAAGTAATGATTTTTTGAATATTTTACACAATTTAGAAACAGTGAATAAATGTTTTTAACTAACGAGAATTACGATTACGTGAGTGTATTGAATAAATAAGAAAACCTGTCAATTATTATGTAAAAATGACATTCATTGCGTCCCTGACATTTCATTTGATATCATTGCACACTCTCCAAAAGTGTTCTGTAGGTTTGTTCAAAGATACTCTCGAATGTTGGCATTATCTAGAAGTCCTTGCTCCCAACGTATAATGTTTATATTTATCTTTCGAAATTATATTTTTGTTTCGTTAAAAAAAATGTTTTATTTGAAATATAATTACTGAAAATTTAGAGGAAATAGATGTGACGTACAGATGAGTTAACGATTTTTATACGGTTTAATGACCTGGAACATTTTTTTTTAATATAATCCATCTCTATAGATAAGTTGTATTCGTGGTTTTTATAGAGTATACAATTTATTATTTATAGATTTGAACTGAACAAAATAGATTTCAATAAACATCAAATTATCTTTGAATATATATTAACATGATTTTTTATAAATTGGTTTTACATGTTATATAATTAATTAAAATATCATATAACTATTAATTTATAGTAGGTTAAAACTAAATTTTATTAATGTTAAAAAGTAAAAATTATGAATGAAAATAGATACCTAGAAAAAATATTATATCGATCTATGTATTTCATAGTTTAGGAATTTTAACGCACATGTAGTGGAGGTCGCGTGATCCGACATTGTACGAAAATGTCCGAAACGAATTTAAACATCGCAATATATTCTGAACGTCACATAATACGACACCGACTAAAACATTAATTATAAAATTTATAAATAATTCAATCACTTTTACACTTACAGTGATTAGTTATATTTCGTGTATTGTTAGTAATGTTATTCGACCCTTATTATAAGGTGACAATATTTACTCTAGTTGTTTACGTAAACAAAAGTGCCAGGTGATTTTTGCAAACAAAGGCGTATGTTGAACTATTTTAAACGTGAAAGAATGGCGATCTGTGTTCAAGCTGTGCAAAATTTTTTCGCAAAATATTTTACACATGAAGAAAATCAAGAGGATAAAGCCAGCAAAATAGAAAATTATTTAAGTTGCGTGTACAGAATCCTCATTTGGGAAGATCCATTTTCGAGTGGTTTAGCCCTCTTTGTTGCACATGTTTTATTTTGGTATGTTACAAAACACATTTGTCATCTTTTACCTCATAAATTCATTAGGATTATGTTGATTTAAAATTTGACATTTAATAATGATTTTTTTATAACCCCTAAAGTATACATTGCTATAAATAAATTTCACATATTTATGTATTATTATATGCATATTGCGTTTTATTTTTATTAGTAATATGTAATAATTACAGGTTTATTGTAACATTCGAACTCAGACTATACGGAATATTATTCATATCATTATTAGCTCTGTTTTTATTTGACGCCAGTTTTGATAACATCAAATGTAATTCGCAAACAGATAAATTGCTTCCGTTGAAGAATATTAGAGAAACAATCAAATTTTGCACAGCATTTGTACAATATTTAATAAATTTACGAAAAGAACATCCAGGAACGGTAAATAAAATACTTCCAATTCGTGTAAAGCAATTTTATAATTAAAATAATTGTTGCAGTTTTGTGTGTGCATGTGCACAGGATTTTTAATTTTAAGTATAATTGGACGAACACTATCTGGACTGTTTTTGACATATATAGGATTTGTATCATTTCTTGTTGTTCCTGGAATAATTTATCGGCTTCCACTTGAAGTATTGGACACAATTCGACACGCTCTACATGTCATAAGCACAGATGAAGGTAAATGTTTAGTGTCCTAATTTCGCAATAAATAATTGTGCACATTCTAAAATGGTGAAATATCAGGTGTTGTTGCTGAAAACGAATTGTTTCCAACAAATCGAGAAGATGGTCTTTTGGAGGAGAAAGATGGCGATTGTGATAGCTTAAAAACAGACCATACGCAAGGTGAGTCATCTTATTTACTGTTTAGTTTGTATTTTGCGCCGTTCTAATGTTTGGCACGTGGAAAAGTAAACAAAAAGTACACGCATCTGTCAGATTATGGCGCGTTACGTCATCGGAACTTGTTGATAAAATATCGCCAAACAAACACGATTGTATTTTATAAATATTTACATGATTTTTTGACATATAAGCTAATTTCCGTTGATAAAATAATCATTAAATTTAGATAAATCCATTCAACATTTGTTTTTGGAAATTTTTCAAAACAATTCAATTATAAATTTTATCTTTATTAACTTTTTAATAGCTGTCTATATTTTTTTATTATATTGTTGTAACATTAATAACAAAAAAATGTTTACGTAATTGCATTTAACTGCTTTTAAATTTTTATTTCATAAGATTTCTTAATTTATTCAGTGACTTTGACATCATAAGTCAATGCCTAATTTAGTATTAGTAATAAATTTTTTTTAATAATACCATACTCTATTTAATGTAATAGTTTTCGAAATATTGTTTTGTCTGATAAAAATTATCTACGTAATTAAATTTCTAAATATTTTTATATTTCACAAATTAAAAATACTAATAACATAATATGAAATTTTTATTGTCATAAATATATTTCGAAAATCTTCATTGATTCTTTGCATAAAATATATATATATATATATTTTTGTAGATTCTTGTACAAATTCCTTCATAAGTGGTGTGACATCAATGCCATCTTACTTGGACGCAGAGGGCAGTTTAGATGGTCTCGATGATGACGATCTGGAAATTCCGACCAAAGCCAATTTTACAACACATTATTCGAGCGATTCGTCCGATAGCGAGCACAAAGATATCAAATTCGAATCGTCTCATTTCAATCGCGATAGTTCATCGGACGAGGAGCACAATTACGAGCTGGGGCTGGCCTTCAGCGAAATAGATGCGGCAGTAACCGAGAATTCAGCTAAGACAAAAGCGGCGGCGACCGGTTCGCAACAGCAGGTATCATTCACACAGCAGCTAAGCGCGGATTTGTTAAGTAATTTAGGTTCAATGGGCTCGAGTTTAGTAAGTACAGTTCTAATGACGGCCACCAGAACGGCGCCACCACCACCTTCCGCACCGAGAAAAAGTGATAGCGATAGTGATTTTGAAATTATCGACACAGAAGAGGTACAAAGTGACGGAAGAACATAAGACGATATTATAAATATTATTTCTCATTTATTTTATTATAGAAATTTTTATTTTATGACTCTTAACGCTTTATTTAAAAACATCGCTTAGGTTTTCTATGTGATATATATTTTTTTTGTTAAATATTAGTGAGAATTAGTTGTTTTAATTTATTTAGGCGGTGAGTTGGAGTTACGTCCATTTTTAATTGAAATAGAAATAATTTCTGTTTAGTTAAGTTTTCATTATTTTTCTAGGTTTTAGAAAAATAAATATTTAGTAGTGCCTTGTATTGACTATCATTTACGGATAAAGTAAATTTTATTGTTTATTTTTAATTTAGAATCAGTGGTCGAATAAGTAATACAAAATACTTTTAAAATTTTACGAAATTTGATAAGAAAGTATAATAAGATTTTTCTTATAAGCAAGCGTAAATAATAACTATATTAAAAAAAATAATTATAAATACATTGCAAATAAAAATTATAATTATTTCGTTCATATGATTACACCGTCTCAAGGTCAAAACTTATTAATATATTGCAAGGAATTATCGTTAATATAATTTTGAGTAATTGAATGCATTTTATAATATATTTTAAACATCATATAACAATAATTTTTCTTTTTAATTTATATTTATTTCATAAAATAAATGATGCAATAAATATGTAATAAAAGAAGAAATTTAGTTATTTTGTTCCGGCCATGTTTAAAATTTTTATGTGAATATAAGATAAAATTTGGGAACAATACAAATTAAAAAGGGACTAACTTCACTGAACTTCGTTATAGAACAATAAAATAAATTGATATATAAAAGTTTTCGAATCAAGACGTTACATTCATTTTATAAAGGTGCTGCTATAATTCTATGTAATTGAAGAAGTTAGTTACGTTTTAGAGAAACGGTGTGACATTTAATTTTTATTTGATAAATATCTCTTCATGAATTTCATAATATATATTCATATGTTTAAAAGTGTGTTTATTTTTTTTTAAAACAATTGTAACAATTTCTTAAATTCTTATAACAAAAATAAATATTTTTAATGATATGTATTTATTCTTGATCATTTGGAACTATATTAATTCGTTGTGGTAGAACTTTCTCAAAAGCTTCCTTAAATGTGTTGCCTTCACTAACTCGAAGTAAAATTTCAAACACTAAACAAAAATTATGAAATTAGTTGAAAAATAATTTCAGTGTTAATAAACTGTAATTACCTTGATTAATCGTAAAAACTTTTCTTGTCTTTATGTTAAAAAATTCTTTAATGGGAAGTTGACCATGTTGGATTCCTTGTTCTACAGCTTTCCTATGGCATAAACCCTAAAATATTTTTCAATTAACGACCGATTTTATAATAAATGATTTAACTGAAGTTTTTCAGTCAACAATAAAGTATCGTTTTTATTGATAGCAATAATAATTATTGATATGACGAATTTAGTACTTCAGCCGAATAATGAATATTCGGACAAATAAATTTCAATCAAATATTCATCTCTAATAATTATGCTATTCGAAGTTTGAAAAGTTGACAAAAAAAGTATCGATTTATTAACAGCAATAATATTAATAAATAAAAAATATGATCTTACTGTGACGAAAATTTAAATAAAATAAAATAATTTCCCTTACCACAAAATAATTCAAAAACGCCAAATACATATTTCGAAAGCTAAAACTAAAGTCTTACCAGTGATCCAAGGCCACTCAAACTCAAAATACTCAAGTGTTCTTTGACCGCTGGGTGCGTTGAGTGTTTGTGTGGTTGGAATCACTGGTAAGACTTTAGTTTTAACTTTTGCTACTGCTGATGAAAGCTTAGCTTTCGAAATAAGTATTTAGCGCGTTTTTAAATTATTTTGCGGTATAAGCATTAATATGTAAGACTTTATTTAGTGTATTCCGAAATTAAACCAAATGAACCGATTGGTTAGCTCTGGTTTTTACTGGTGAAACTGAACTGTGTGGTTTGTTTTTGAATCACGTTGACCTTGATGGTTAAATTATAAATAATATAAAACTTATATATATATATATATATATATATATATATATATATATATATATATATATATATATATATATATATATATATATATATATATATATATATATATATATATATATATATTCAAGTGTCAAATTGTCAATGTAAATCGCCGATCCTACACGGTTGAAGTGCTAAACCAAACCTTCAGGAACCCCGTGTACCGAAATGTATTTGGTTTTGTTGATTCAATTTCTTAATACACTCTGAGTTTTTATTATTAAATCAGCCTTAAATTTGACTATAATATTCATTTAATTTACTTTATGAGCATTATGATCTACTAAGCCGCCAATAATGTAATATTTATCTTCTTCAAGTTTGTGAATAACGTTATCACTTTCGCTCGATAAATAAACAAGTTTTTCTTTTGGAAATATATCCAGATAACTTTCGGTATGAAAAAGACAATCCCAGTTTTCATATCCGGAATGTTTCGCCATTTCTTCTTTACAACGTCCTTCAAAACTCGTCAAATGTAATTGCATTGGAGTTTTTGATCTTCTATTTTCAGTATACACTCGTAATAATTGTTTAATTACTTTACCCATATCCTGAATTCAAATACGGTTAATTTATTTTCTAAATGAAAAATACGAAATTAAATAAAAGCATTTTTTACCTTTGGTATCATTAAATTATCAAAACTTAAATCTATTATAACTCCAGTTTTACATGGACTGTCGCTCATTTTCGCACGTTTCAATTGTTTCCGACTTGGGCCTAAGTCGATATTATTTAATTTTGCTTCTTTTTTACGTTCCTTTGCTCGTAATTTTTCTTTTCGTCGTTTATCCTTTTTATTTGCTTCCCAACTCAGCATTTTCTTGTATTTCTTCATTTGACTTTTTGTCAAATTGTTAATATCTTGCCCGTTAAATAATACTAGACCTTTGTTTTCATTTGAACTGGTATCCGATGTTGATAATTCGGAATTATTTTCGTAAGCAATACCATCATTAGTTGAATCGTTCTGTTCACATGTTGTTTTATTTACGTCTGCAGAAATGCCAGATTCATTTTTCACAGCATTTTTTTCGTTATCACATGTGCTTATCGGCGATTTACAATTTTTTTCATCTATATTGTCTTCATTATTCAGTACATCGTTCTGTTCATAATTGCGAACATCTGCTTGATTAACAAATGTGGTGGTAACTGGCAATTCGCAATTAGTTCTTTTATTTATTTGAGTATTATTTTCATCTATATTGTCAAATCTACGTTTTATAGATTGATTTTCCGTTTTACAAACATTTAAATCTTCCATTTCTTTACATATAAATTAATAGAATTACTTTTGAAGATGAATTTTTGAAACATAACCTGTTGTACCATTCACATGTCACTGTCATTTTACCAACTTTACTTTTTAAATTAGTAGTGACATCTATTGGTTGTATGTAATAATTATGAAATATATATATATATATACTGTATGAATACATGTAAAATAAATGAATATTATATTTTTTAATATATACTCTATATACTATTATTTGTTTTTAAATTTATTCATTTATTTTACTTACAATTAAAGGATTTTAAGATAATGTAATAAATTAATTAATTATTACTAAAAAATAGTGTAATAACATACATAGATAATTTGTATATAAAATTTCTTTAATTTAAATGAAGCAACTCAATCAACATTGCTGTATTGTTGGTTGCATATATACAAGGCAATATTTTTTTTCAATATTTTGCTATAAACCAAATTTTAGTAATTATTTATCTAACTATAATTATTTGTTTGTTTTACTTATGTTTAATTACCTTTATAATTAATTTACGTTTAAAATTTCTTTGTTGTTGTATTATAATTATAATTGTATTATACTGCTTTTAGAATTTATTTGAAAAAATAGTTTATACATTCCCGCAATGCAGCGATGTTAAACTGGTTGCCTACGTGTGAAAGATACATATTTATATTTGAAATATATATTTGAAAAAAAATGTTAATATCCATTTTTTTATATTATACACTGCTCAAAAAAATTAGGGGAACACTTTTTTCGAAACCTGTAACTTTTTAAATAATAGTTCTAGGCAAATCAAATTTGGTATACTTCAACGGCATATATTTAACTAAAGAAAATTATAAAAACAATGTTACAACTCTTAGTTACTTCTAAGTTACACTTAAAAATGTAAATTAATAACGCAAAACAAAATGAAAAAAATGTCAAGTATGCTATGAATCCACGCATGAAAGCCTACTAAAGATGAAAAAAGAAATCAGTTGTTAATTTTTGTTGATTAGAAGTAAAATAAGGCATCTTAGTGAAGTGCAAGTTGCTTGTGCTGTCGCTCTTATTCAGCATGGCCACTCTTTTCGAAATGTTAACAGGGACCTTCGAGTTTCCCCTTCCGTTAGTCAGCGTTTATGGAATCGGTTTCGGGAGACTGGTCAATATGTTAGAAGAGCTGGACAAGGTCGAAATCGAAAAACTACTCAAAATCAAGACCGATTTCTTGTTCTTTCCTCTCTACGTCAGCGTACTGCCACAGCGCGAGACCTCCTAAACGACCTAAGACGAGCACATGGAACAGAAATTTCTGATTAAACTGTTAGAAACAAATTAAAAGAAGCAAATTTAAAACCAAGAAGACCTGTTTGCGCAACCACGCCTTACGTAGCATCACAAAGCAGCGCAAATGATGTTTGCTATAGATCACAGAGATTGGCAACTGGACGCCTGTACTGTTTATAGACTAGTTCAGATTTTGTTTAACTCGTTGCGACGGTCGAGTACATGTATATAGACGTCCTGGTGAACGCTACGCAGCCGCTACTATACAGGAAGTGGATAGATTTGGTCGTGGATCTGTAATGGTCTGGGCTGGAATCAGTATAGACAACAGAACTGATCTTGTTGTGGTTCCTGGTGGACTAAATGCCATGAATTACATCGAAAACATTTTGGAGGACCATGTGGTGCCTGCTGCATATGGCGTCGGTCAAAATTTCATCATAATGCAGGACAATGCAAAGCCAGATACCGCCGGCATCGCAAGAAACTTTTTACAAGAACATGGAGTTCAGGTCATGGAATGGCCGGCTTTAAGTCCTGACCTGAATCTTATTGAACAAGTGTGGGATCAGCTTGACCACTTGTTCGCAAGCGCCATAATCCACCACTAACCATACAAGAACTGACACAAGCCTTGATTGAGGAATGGGAAAGCATAGCCCAAGAATCTCTTCGCAGACTAGTGCGAAGCGTGCAACGCAGGTGTGCGAAAGTGATTCGTGCTCGTGGAGGGCATACACTGTATTAAACCTCACCAATCCACAGAAAACCTGACTCTCATCGATACTAGGATAGTCGTTTTCATTTTGTTTTGCATTGTTAATTTACATTTTTAAGTGTAACTTAGAAGTAACTAAGAGTTGTAACATTGTTTTTATAATTTTCTTTAGTTAAATATATGCCGTTGAAATATACCAAATTTGATTTGTCTACAACTATTATTTAAAAAGTTACAGGTTTCGAAAAAAGTGTTCCCCTAATTTTTTTGAGCAGTGTACTTTCGAAAGTAATGAAATATAGAAAAAAATAAAAATTTATAAGTTCAATTTATATATATGATTTTTTTTAGATACAGTGTATATATATGTTTTGGATAATCTAATCACATAGTTAAACACATGATTAAGTTAATAAGATAATTAAATGTGTTTTCCGAACTTAATTACATGGTTAACCATGTGATTAAGTTACTAAATTTGAATTATTTTAATTCACTTTTATAAGTTTTAATTATGTGGTTACATTGTTAAGTTAACAAGATAATTAAGTATGTTTTGCGAACTTAATCACACAGTTGACAATGTGATTAACGGAATAATAAAGTTGTATACGTATTATACTTATTTTTTTTTGTAATAAATGTATTTTTTTTCTATTTTGCAATAAAGTCCTTAAACAAATAACTATTTTTTTATTTTTTCCCCGTTCCTCAAATATATTAAAAAAAATAATAGCTCGTCCATATTAAATTTAAACAAATCTTTCAAAATTTGTTTAATATTATTCTTTAAAGAATTGTTAGAAAACCAAATTTGTTACATATTAATTAAATCTTTCTAAATGAAGCACAAAAAAATGCAGTAACTCCTTGCTGGGGAACCCTATAGGCAACCAGTTTAACATCGATGCATTGCGGAATTGTATAAGCTAAGGGGTTTTAACAAAATTTGTATCAGGAAAGCGAGAAATGCAAGATTTGTATCAGGAAAGCGAGAAATGAAACATTTTAACGAAATTGGATCAAGAAAACAAGAAAAAATTGAATTTTTTTTATATTTTTATCATACTTTTGGGGGTTGACTTAATTAATAAGGGGGTGTCGTAGGGAGCTGATTTTTGGATATTTTGAGAATTTTCTACATTTTCATACATTTTGATACATTTCGATACATTTCGATACATTTTGATACATTTTGACAATTAATAAAAGGGTGTCCTAGGGGTTTGATTTTTGGATATGTTGTAGTATGTATCTGGTTTATAGGGGTCGTTTTGTGAGGTGCAAATTTTCTTATTTTTGCGAAATTTCCAGCCGTTTTCGAGATATTTGCAATTAAAGAGTTTAGATTTATTACAGATTAATAGTAATTAATAATAATTATTTAATAGTAATTGATAATAATTAATAAGTAATTAGTAAAAATTAGTTCACAAGCCAAGCTGCTAGAAGGGGGAACAAACAAACAAACAAACAACATCCATAATAAAGTATTATTTAGAGTTCTACATAACGGGGTGCCATAAGTCTGTCAAAATTTTGCCAACTTTGTGGCCCTCTCTCTGGGCGGTTTTAGGGGTGAACTAATTAAGTTTGGGGGAATGGGGAAAAAATAAATACAACGTAGCATCTGTTTTTAAGAATTTTATTGAAACAATATAAAATACGTTCCCGAAAAAAATTTCTCGCAATACAATTTTGTTTTACGTACATTTTAAAATCATATATGGTATGTATGTATTATTTATATTTGATAAATCTAATTAAATCATTATAGTTAATTTTGTAAATGAAGCAAAAATGCAACCAGTTCTACACGATTGCATTTCGGGAATGTATACGCTAATATTTTAAAAATAAATTCTAACAGAAATTATTGATCAATTATTTAATACTTCTAATAGATTTTAGTATATTTCTCTTTCATTTCTTATTATTTTATTTGTATTTTAAATTACACAGTAAATATTTTCAAAATAGCTTGATCAAAATTATACAATATGTCTAATAAAGAGAATAAATATTTATAATACTTTATACGAAACACCGTATCCGGTTTAGTAAATTAAACTTTTATTTAGTAACTTAATCGCATGATTAATTATGTGATTAAGTTCGCAAAAACACACTTAATTATCTCGTTAATTTTAATAATGTGATTAAATTATCAAAACACAATTAAATAATTAAAACGTAAAAAAAGTGAATTTAAACTTTTTATAAAAATAAAAATTTAAGTACAAATTTAGTAACTTAATTGCATTGTTAACTACAAGTTCGCAAAACACACTTAATTATCTTATTAACTTAATAATGCGATTAACTCCTAAGCACACTCTTTATTAATTACATAATTAACAACGTAAAAAATCAACTCAAATTCTTAAAAATAAATTATTAAATACAAATTTAATAATTACATAATAATTAACAACGTAAAAAAATTAAAATTTATATACAAATTTAGTAACTTAATCACATGCTTAAGTATGTGGTTAATTTTTCTCAAAACACACTTGATTATCTTATTAACTTAACAAGGTAATTAACTATGTAATTAAATTGTCAAAACACACTTTAATAATTAAATAATTCAAACGTAAAGATTTTATAAAAATAAAAATATCAAATACAAATTTACTAACTTGTTAACTTGTTAACTATGTGATTAAGTTATCAAAACACACTTAATTATCTTAAATAATATTATTAATTAATTTAATTATTAATTGCCTCCATTAAAATTTTCTCCAATCAAATTTCTTCTCTCTTCATTATTTCATTTCCCCATCAAACTATTTCTGTAACAAAAGAGAAAAATTCACATTAATATTCTCTGTATAACCAAATAAATATTTACCTACTTGAAAAATGCAATTAATTTATTTAATTATCTCACCTTATCATTCAATATTTATTGGTAATATACAATTGAACTTAATTAAACTTAATTCGTAACTTTATTTATCTATTTCAAAACATGTTTATTGATAGCGTAAGCCCCGAAACGTGTTAATATAAACCGACAAAATGATCGCAAACAAAATATGATGTAAAGAAAAATGTGTTTTGAATAAATAAAAATTAATATAATCACGAATAAAATCCTTGTAATTCTTGCAATCGTCTTAGATATAATTAGTTCACTTTTTGGGGGAATTGAAAAATCCGAGGGGGCAGATTGGAGCATTGCTGGCATTGCATTGCACCCCCGATTAAAAATCTTCGTGTACTACAATTGCCAATTACGCTACTGTCACACCTACAGGATCCCCTCCGATGTTCTGAAATTAAAATATTTCTTGGAATTAACAAAAAATGTAATAGTAAAAAATCTTTCAGAACTTATTATAATTATAAATAAAACGACTTTAAATTGTAGTTCTATATCTAATATTTATTTAATAATAATCAACGTAGTCTCAACGTACACGTCTTCAAGAAAGAAATGATACAAATAACATCTAAACCCGTAAATAAATAGAACATAGAACATAGTTTACTAGACGGTAATAAATAACGTAACTAGGATTATGAAATTTATAGTTTTTTTCTGCTGGTATATTTTGTATTATTCTATAAGTTCTATAAGTACTATAAAATCTTTTGTCTGTTTTTAATAAATTAAAAATTATATAGTATAATAATAATACATACATACATACACAATCACGCCATATACCCAAAAGGGTGTGGCACAAACTCTTTTCATCATCTCGAAATCAGTCGCCTGCAAACATTCCTATCCAAACAAGCATCTTTCGCTTCATCCACATTCATAATTCCTCTCATACATGCTCTTTTATTCCTACTACTTGGAAACTTTCGCTCACGCAAAACACTCTCAATCATACGTATACTATCAAAATCATTCAAATAAATTTTTTTAACCAATCGTTCATTAGACATTCGCTCAACATATCCGAACCATCTTAACTGACTAACATCAACTTTTGCTACAACATTTTTTTCAATTTCACACTCATCATACACTAATCTATTTCGTACTCGATTTCTCCTATTTACACCACATACTCCACGTAAAAATCTCATATCCACAGCAATCATTTTCCGTTTATGCTTTTGCAACCAAACCCAACATTCACTACCATACATCAACGTAGGCACCAAAACTGCATTGTATATACTCAAACGGGCTTCTTTGGAAACATTTACATTCCTAACAAAAGTTCGCAAAGCACCCAAAACCTTACAACCAGCATTTACTCTCCTTTCAATTTCACGATCAAAACGGCCATCTCTAGACAGCAAACTACCCAAATACACAAATTCATCTACCTGCTCTAAACGTGCACCATCAATATATACATTACATTCAGTCATCAAGTCACCCTTCTCAATTAATAATAATAATACTATAATATAAGTAACAATTAATAAATGATAATAATATAATATAATAATAATAAGATATAATAATATAGAAGATTCTATAGGACTTATAGTGGCTGTAGAATGATACAGAACTAGGAGGCATAAATTTTATTAAAAAAAAATATATGATCTAGTTCCTTATTTGTTTCTTTATTATTGTCTATCATTATCAGTATCTATATAAATTCAAATTTCATCTTTATTTGGATAAAACTTTACTTTAGCTAAGTCAATATATGGAAAGAGTTTGGCAAAAAAGTTCAAACATATATTTGGTTTTTAAATAGCATATAATAGCAAAATGCACGACAATTTTTAATGTTTTGTTTCTTCTAATATATTTATGAATAGGAGAATAAAAGTAAAAATAAAAAATAAATAACAGAAATACGTAAGTACAAAAAATGTTCGATAAATGTTATACATTGTACGGGTAGATGTCGCTATTAGTTTTATTTATTTCTCATGTGTATTTTATCGAAGTAGGGATGATAAAGCATGCAAGAAAATTTTGGAAAGGCATTACTACTTTGCATCCAAGCCATCAATCCGTCCACTAATTGTCCAATATTTTGGCATTGTATTGGATTGAACGGTTCAAAACTTATACACAAAATACAAAGCTATCTATTAGCAGCGACACAATACGCTGGTCAAGAGATATATACGTTGAGCACATCACCGGTCACAAACAATGCGATACTCCACCTGCTGCTGCTGGATATGCCGATGCTGCCAACACTGCTACCGCAGATGATACAGATCCACCACAAACCACTTCGGTTTAATTGCACAAAGACACTCCAACAAATGAACAAAACCTTACCAAATACATTAATTTATGGATGAGGCTATTTATACGTACGGTATGTATACGCAATTGGTTATTTATACATACAATATGTATACGCAATTGGCTATTTATACATACAGCATGTGTAACCTAACCTAACCTAGCTAAATATCATCGTCGTCGTGGTGATTGACCTTTGATTAATTAATAATGAACAAATATTTCGTGCGTAGTTTAGTAATGAATTTATCAAAATACAAGATCTATTTAACGATAACAATTCTTTTAGTTTTGAAAATTATCATCACTAAAGCGTATGACCGAAGAGTGACACAATGATATAACAAAATATTACAATAGTTTGTATATAAAAAATAACTTGCCACATAAATTAGCTGTTTCTGTTTTCGTTACATAATTATCAATTAAATAAATAAATTAAATTGAAAATTGAATTTTTATTAAAGTTTTCGATTATTTACATAATGTATTATGTAAATAATCGAAAACTTTAATAATTTACAATGTATTGTAAATTTTCTATCAATAATTGCAACACACAATGAGATATTCAAATTATGAAATAATCAAAAAACAAAAATTTAACATAAATAATGTCAGTAACAGAATAAAAATCGAAAATTTGAAAGAAAAACATTCCAAAATCAAGAGAAAAAGGAAAGAAAACGGAATATTGAAAACTAATGAAAATAAATAATTGAATTAATTATTTATTATCGCCCTCATCAAACTCGCCCTCCTCTTCAGCGGTTGCATCCTGATACTGCTGATACTCAGACACCAAATCATTCATATTGGATTCGGCTTCAGTAAATTCCATCTCGTCCATACCTTCACCAGTATACCAATGCAAGAAGGCCTTACGTCGAAACATCGCCGTGAATTGTTCGCTGATGCGTTTAAACAGTTCCTGGATACAAGTCGAATTGCCGATAAAAGTCGAGGACATTTTCAAGCCACGTGGTGGTATATCACAGACGGCTGTTTTGACATTATTTGGGATCCATTCCACGAAATAACTGCTGTTCTTGTTCTGAATGTTTAACATTTGCTCGTCGACTTCTTTCATGGACATTCGGCCACGAAAGATGGCCGCAACGGTTAAGTAGCGGCCATGACGTGGATCGCATGCGGCCATCATGTTCTTTGCGTCAAACATTTGCAGAACGAGTTCGGGCACGGTAAGTGCACGGTATTGTTGACTGCCGCGACTTGTCAGTGGGGCAAAGCCCGGCATAAAGAAGTGTAATCTGCAACGTTAAATGGTTTGTTATCATTCAGGAGGCTTTGGAAGAATTGGAGTTTGGAGCAGGAACAGAGTTGGAGTTGTGAGCTATACTGTACCACTGCTCCATTTTTACTGATCTCATTGGATTTTTTAAATTTAATTAAATATTTTTATAGTAATCTAGTATTTTTTGTTTATTAAAGTTTCATAATTATTTTCACACACACAAAATTTTCGTTGAAAAATAATAGATTTTTTGTACGATTTAAATTGTTTATACCTTTGTTGACCTAAAAAAATCGGACTAACTTTATGAATTTTTTACTGCGAAACTATAAAAGATTTTAAACAGCGATTTTCTGGACGTGAAAGAATATACTTTGAACTTCTTTCAAGAATTTTTATTTCTACTTTTGTTGGAAATTGTCTTTGAAGCATCTGCAAAACCGGATAGTTGTGCGATAACAATGATCATTTCTTCCCTGTTTCAGATGAAACAGGGAAGAAATTATCTGGTTTTTGATCAATTTTTTTGTCAACAAATATTAATTCGGGATAAAATTGGTCAAAAACCAGATAATATATCATACTTCAAGAGTGCCTTTTGATTTTTATTTCAGATAAAACAGAGACGTCCGGTTTTGCAGAGCTTCGAAAAAAGGGTTAGAACTCGGGACGATTTCCAATCAAAGTAAAAATAAAAATTCCTGAAATAAGTTCAAAGTGTATTCTTTTATCCCCAGAAAACCATGGTTTGATATCATTTATAGTTTCACAGAAAAAAATTCATAAAGTTAGTCGATTTTTTTAGATCGAGAAAGATATATACCTTCTTAAAAACAGAACAGTTAATAATTTGGACTGTCCCAAAGTCCCGATTATAATTACCAGTATAATAAAGTAAATTTTAGAGGTAATTTTGCATTTTTTCTAATTATAAATAAATAAAAATCTTGTTACAAGAACTAGTTACGTTAACATATTGTTATCTTATTATTATATATAATTAAAACATACATACGAATTATATAAGTTTCGAATCATAAATTATATTATATAATCTTTTATAATTATTAAAAACAATATTTACTTACAATATATACAGGCTGATTTATTAGTAATTGGAAATAATTTAACTGGAGTATCTTGGGCTCAGAATATGAAGATTTAACGCAAATCATTTAGATAAAATGTAGCTCCTTACTGAGCTACAGGGTGTTTCATTTAAAAATTTAAAAACGATTTTTGCCCAGTACTTTAAAACTATTTGACGTATCCTTATCATACTTGGCATGAAGTGTAGGTACCGTACACCATACTAAATTATGTTAAATAAAAGTTTTTGGCTACTGCCAGTGGCGTACAACAGGGGCAAGTGAGAGGTTGATTTTTCCTAAATTCTACTCCACTGGCAGAATTTTTATTTTAGCACAATTTTTCGATTCTCCAATACTTTTTGTGTAAAAAACATACTCTTTCTTCGTAACTATAAAGTCACTATTTTTTGAGATATTTAAAGTTAAACATAAGCTGCACCCTTGGGATTTTTTCAAAATTTGCTCAAAAAAATCTGAAAAAATTCAGTAAAAATTAGCTACATAATAATTAAGTAACTTTTTTCTCTAACTCATTCTGGTTTGGCAGAAAAAATTATTGAAAATTAATATTTTTTCGCATTTTAGTTTTTTATTTTTAATAATTTTTCCTGCCAAAACAGAATGAGTTAGAGAAAAAAGTTACTTATTTATTATGTAGCTAATTTATTTTATTTTACTGAATTTTTTTTGATTTTTTTGAGCAAATTTTAAAAAAATCCCAAGGGTGCCGCTTATATTTAACATTAAATATCTCGAAAAATAGTGACTTTATCGTTACGAAGGAAGAGTATTTTTTTTACACAGAAAGTATTAGAGAATCGAAAAATTGTGCTAAAATGACAATTCGGCCAGTGGCGTAGAATTTAGAAAGGATCAACTTCTCACTCGCTCTTGCTGTACGCCACTGGCAGTAGCCAGAAACTTTTATTTAACATAATTTAGTATGGTGTACGGTACCTACACTTCCTGCCAAGTATGATAAAAATACGTCAAATAGTTTTAAAGTACTGGGCAAAAATCGTTTTTAAATTTTTAAATAAAACACCCTGTAGCTCAGTAAGGAGCCACATTTTATCTAAGTGATTTGCGTTAAATCTTCATATTCTGAGTCCAGGATACTCCAGTTAAAATATTTCCAATTACTAATAAATCACCCTGTATATATATAAAAAGTAAAATATTAGCCAATTGAATAAAAAAACAATAAGAAACAAACCTGGGGAATGGCACCATATTTACAGCCAATTTTCTGCCAATTTACAGCCAAATCAGAGTTCAATTGTCCGGGAAATCGTAAAGTTTTAATGTACGAAAACAAATATCGTACAAAGCTTCGTTATCAATACAATAGGTTTCATCGGTATTTTCAACCAGCTGATGCACCGATAGTGTAGCATTGTATGGTTCAACAACTGTGTCAGATACTTTTGGCGATGGCACCACCGAAAATGTGTTCATAATACGATCGGGATATTCTTCGCGAATTTTTGAGATCAATAAGGTGCCGAGACCTGATCATGTGCCGCCTAGAATACAGTTTTATTTTTATTAATATGGACTTTAGTATTTAATCGTCTAAATATATATATATATATATATATATATATATATATATATATATATATATATATATATATATCTATTATATTTTTAGATTGTTTGTAGGAGAAACTGATTTCGGAATAATGGAAAGAGTTTGTGCCACATCCTTTTGGATATATGGCGTGATTGTGTATTATATTTTTAGGTTGTGCAGCATTTACATGTATATTTATCAAATGGTTTGTTTCATCAGGTAGGTAATTAAATTTACGACAATCAATAATTACATTTTTTTGTCAAAATATTGAAAACTAAATACATTAAAATAAAATCGTATTCACTGCATCTCCGTGAAATAATACAGTTTAGTTGGTGATAGAGAGATGAAAATATACGTTACTTGTATATAAAATGTCTAAAAATATCGCATTAATAAATATGAATAGTAGATAGCTTTGAAAAATTGAAATAATTGTATATAATTCACTGCATCTCCGTACAATAATACAGCTTAGTTAGAGAAAAAGAAAGAGAGAGAGAGGAAAATAAATATTTAATTAAATTTAAAAAATCCAATGAAATTAAAAATGAAGTAGTGAAGCAGTTAATAATTTCACAGCTCCGATTCCGTTCCTGCTTCGAGTAAAATCCTGCTGCTTCACTGCTCCGAACTCCGATTCCAAAATCCCCTGATTATTAAAAAATAAGTATATAAAATGCCTACAAATACCGCATTAATAAATAGTAGATAGCTTTGTTAAAATTTTGTTTCCTGTTAGCCACATTCAGAATCTCTGAATTCACCTTTAGTCAAAATTTCACTCCGTAATTATAGATTTAAATCTGCTGATCACAAAAAATAATTACTCTGAAATATTTGAAAGTGTTTTATTCCAAACGTAAATAAATAAATTCGAATTACCTCCTAGAGAATGTGTCAACTGAAATCCTTGCATGCAATCGCATCCTTCAGCTTCTTTTCGGACAACATCTAGTACAGAATCAACCAATTCGGCGCCTTCTGTATAATGACCTTTCGCCCAATTATTACCAGCACCGCTCTGACCAAAAACAAAATTGTCCGGACGAAAAATTTGACCAAATGGTCCCGATCGTACCGAATCCATTGTACCCGGTTCCAAATCGACCATAACGGCCCGTGGTACATATTTACCACCGGTAGCTTCATTATAATACACGTTAATTCGTTCCAATTGCAAATCGGAATCGCCGTGATAAGTTCCTGTCGTGTTTCAGCATTGTAAGTTACTGGCAAATTTTTGAAAAAAAAAATATTAATCGATGAATCTAGTTGAAATTTTTAAGAAAATACGTAAATTTGTTAATAATTTACCTTAGCTCCTATTTGGTTACCACATTGTCCAGCTTGAATGTGTACAATTTCCCTCATTATCATGAACAAGAACGCGAGAACCCAAAAAAATGCCAAAAAAATTATGATTTTTTTGGGTTCTCGCGTTCTTGTGCTTTGAAAAATGTTTTTGTGAAAACAAAATTGTTGCTATGTCGCCCAAACCTATACCAAACCTATACTATAGGGAGAGTTCGACCGATAGCCTGAAAATAGTGCGGAAGCTTCTCATTGGTTCTCTAAAAACAAATGATTTTGAATTCGCGCGCTAGTTCGACTCATTACATTTTTTTGGAAATATTATATTGTCGCATATTAAACTATAGCTAAACGTACACTCAAACCGCTGAATAAATAGATTTTACTGCGGGATTGCTGTACGAGAGGTATTTTCATCATTTTCATATTTGATTTGACAGTTTTGAATATTTAAACGAAGAAAATAATCATGCGCTACTTCGATTTATTTGTTTATTGTGACATTTTGACATTTTTTTATATCAGTATATTTATTATCATAATAAATGTCATTACAATATTATGCATTACATTTTTATGTTTTATATGTTTTTTTGAATACAGAACACAAGAACAAATATTCTGTATTCATTTGATGGAACAAATTTTAATTTTAATTTTGGCGCCAGAGATTAATTTCGGCGCATCGGTCGAACTCTCCCTATAGGATTTCTATACATTTTTTTTTTTTTGAAAATGTTACAGACACCGTACCAAACGCTATACCACTTTTCCTTACAGTCAAAGTGGTAAAAATATAGATATTTATGCAACATGTTTCTACAGCATTTGTTTCTCTTATCGCCACGCATGAAATGCAATTTGCTGATATGCGGATTTCAATTATTTACAACAATGTGTTGTTATTTTGTAAAACATGTTTCATGTTTCTTGTTTCACGTTTTATGTTTCTTTGATGTGTGACCGGCCTGCTTTACGGTCACCAAATGTATTTACTTCAAACTTTATAAATTATTACTTTAGCACATTTTATGAAAATAAATCGCACAATTTTAGTGCAGAAATGATATTATTTACAATATTAAAACTGATTTTGAAAATTCGTTTTTAACATGTTGAAGAACTGCTGCCATGTTTACATAACTACTTGCAGATACTGTTATTTTTAACTTTTTACAATAAAAACAACTAAAAATTCTTCACGTGGCTTAAATTTTGTTAAACATTAACAAATTAACCTAACCTAATCTGCAGTAAGTGCCACTATAAATTTATATGTCTTATTACTAATGTTAATTTTTAATAGTAGTATATTTTTTCATTTACTATATAGAGCAGAGGTTCCCAAACTTTTTTTCCCCGTAGACCACTTTCAAAAATTTACTGGTTTCGGTGGACCCCCTGCTGCTACATTTCTACCATATTCCCAAAACTCGTCAAAAAATGTGAAGATTAGATCTAACGATGGATATATGCGTCGCGGCTGAGTTCCAACTCTAAATTCGGAGTGGTAAAAATAAAAAGAAGAATAGTATATTTTCATTATTCATTAAAATTTTTTATTAAAATAATATGATTAGACTTAATAGACTTAAAATTAAACATTAATAACGTAACTTCAACAATTAAAAAAAATAGTCATTTTTAATGGGAGGGATGCACTTGATGAATTGATAGCAAGTTATCAATATTTGGCTTCAGTTTTGTCAGGAATAACCGCAAATCTCCCCGTTCTGTGATATTCAATCTGCTCCTTTTTTTTGTTAATAGGTTTGTCACCACACTAAAACTTTTTTCGACAAGGTATGACGAGGGAAACGCTATCAAAAGTTTTCTCGCAATTTCCCACAGTCCAGGATATTTTTCGGCAATTTCTGCTTGCAGCCAAAATGTTTGATAGCCTTTTTTAAATTTCACCTTCAGCTCCTCATTGGTGGTAAGCTCGAGTAGCTCCTCTTGCAATACCACATTCGCCACTTCCGTTTCATCAAATGGATTTATGATCCATGGTGGTATTTCCATCGTCAGAATATCTTCAAATCTATTTTTGAAGTCATCATGCAAGGCATTTAAATGTTGAACGTATGTCTGAATATCCTCATCAAGACATTCTGCCTGTGACAAGTTTGGAAACTGTGCGAATTCGCGCCGACTAATATTTTGCTTCATAAATTTCAATTTTCCAAGAAAAGCCGAAATTACACCCTTTGTTTTTATTAAATTTAGGCTGTCCCCTTGCAACTGCAAGTTAATGTCATTAAATTTTTTGTACAAATCTGTCAAATACGCGATGTCTGCTTTCAATTTGATCAGATTTTCTTTTAAATCTGGATCTTTACTTTCCAAAAACTCTAAAACTGATTCAAAAAGTGAGTAAAATCTTGTTAAACATGCACCTTTCGACAACCAGCGTACTTCAGTATGTAAGAGTAATCGTTGGAAGTCTTCATCATTTTCGTCGCACAATTGTGCAAATAAACGGGTATTTAACGCGTTGCTTCTTATTTTGTTAACTGCTTTAATCACAAATTGAAGCGATTGGTGCAATCTATCACTCAAATTTTTCGCTACCAGGTGTTGTCGGTGTATGACACAGTGAATTGCAGTTACTCCTGGTATAATTCTTTGAAGATGGCTTATAAACCCACGATATCGCCCGAACATGGCAGGAGCTCCATCTGCTGCCACCGAAGTAATGTTTGTAAATGGAATCGATTTTTCCTTAAGAAAATCGCTCAGGACATTAAATATTGATTCTCCTTTTGTGTCCGTCTTCAAAGTTTTCGCGAATAGTAGCTCTTCATGGATTTCTTCGTCCATAACAAATCGAACATATGCCAATAATAAGGCTTCATTGCCAGGTAATGTTGATTCATCCAATTGAATAGAAAAATGAGTTGTTTGCAGATAATTGCACAAGAAGCTTTCAACATCAGAGCTCATTTCATCAATACGCCTTTGTACAGTGTTGTTACTCAAAGAAATTTTTTTAAGTACGTCAAATGGAGGTTTGTGCAGAACAGTTTTTAAAACCTCTTCAACAGCGGGTAAAATTAACTGTTCACCGATGGTGTGCGGTTTTCCAGATTTCGCGATAAGCAATGAGATATTGTAGGATGCCCGCAAGCCATCATCGTTACTTTGAGACGTTGAAGCGAACATACTTTGCACGGTGGGTCTTCTTTCATATTTTTCCTTCAATGTTTGAAAATATTTTAAATCTTTGCCTATTTTATCAGGATGACACCTTCTTAGATGATCTTCGAGCTTCGATGGTTTCATCGAGTCATTGCTCAAAACTTTGTTGCACAAAAGGCATATGGGCAATCGTTTGTCGGCCGTTGATGGAACAAAACCAAATTTCAAATATTGAACACTGTATTGTCGACATTTCTTCTTAGATTCAGCCATGTTTCGTATCAGTTACCTACGTGTAAAGAAAAAAAAAAGTTTGTTTTAGTAATCATAAGGTGATTTTAACAGGATATGGCTATTTGAACAGAATTGAATGGGAATAATTAGTTAATTATTGCAATGAAAAAACCAAAATGCCGGCGGCAAAACTGATTTTAATTATTAAAAGCAATAAGCCGCTAAGATTGAATCTATTTTAATGTAATGCAAAACATTTTTTGATTAATTATATTTTGATACATTTCTGTAAATTCGAGAGAAAATACTTTTAAAGAATATTTTGACGTCAAAACACCGCGATTTTAATGTTTTATTTATTACGTTGATACATTACTATACGAGTGGTACATTTTATGAAAATATTTTTAGTCATTTAGCATTAGCAACTACGAGGGCACTGAAATATGTACAAACATGCAGGTCAATTATAATAACTCTCTTTTAGTGAATCACCACAGTCGGGTAAATAAATAATTTTATAATAAAAAGTACTAAAAGTTCAATCTTTCTCGGCTTTCTGTTCTTTTATAGAAGTATCGAATAATGGCCCTGTTCAGTATTTAATTTTTATTACGTACCTACTACACGCAAACATAACAAATAATATAATATTACTACAATATAAAATAAAAGTATGTATAACAAATAGGCAGGTATACTTACTTTTTCCGGCACTGGCAAACACTGACATCGATTCACTCACACGTTTCTTTTCAAAATTCCCGAAACAAATGAGCACAGCAAATGAGTAAAGCAAATGAGTAACGTTTGTTCTTGGCATTCGTATTTATATTGGTGAAGAATCAAACAAGTTCATGCAAGATTGCAAGCACAGTACAAGTCGTATTTCGTCCCTATGCACGTCTTAACTAGCGTTGCTGGCTGGCTAGCGGGCGGCGCTTTGCAAGTCTCGATACGCGTTGTACTCAAAATATCGAATATGCAAGTTTTTACAAGTTAACAGTCGCTGACTTTCTTAAAATACACTACTCAAAAAAATTAACGGAGGTTTAAAAAAAAGGAAATTAATACTAAATAAACAGGCTATCAGATCCATATGCCGGCCTAACTGAAAAAAAATTTTCACACCCGTGGACAAAAAAAAAACAAGCAAAAAATTTGCAATATTATTTTTTTGCGCTATCTGTTAGTATTGCATGAGAACCGTAACTCCTAAAATATTTTAGCAAAAATCTGAAAATTTGAATCATAAAGCTTCAAAATGCTTTTTTTAAAGTCTCAATACGACCATTTTGCACCGAAATAAAGCCTGTCAAAAATCACCGAAAAATTTGGAATTTTTTTTAGTACCTAGTGTATTATCTGCCTACAATGTAGGCCCTACATTGATAGGTACAGCCAAGCCAACATTTTAGTTCTTTACGATCGAAACCAGATAAATTTTCGTGGACCCCCACTTACAACCAGTGAACCCCCATTTTTTTTTCTCGCCATCGTAGACCCCCGTCGAGTCTTCCGTGGACCCCTGGGGGTCCACCTGGACCACTTTGGGAATCACTGATATAGAGGATTATAAATATGCAAGGGTATAGTAGGCAATTGCTAATATAAAGTTGTATTGTGGGTGGCTTGCATATAGGCGCAAAAGTGTAAAATATACATTTTTTATTTAATTACTATTTTAGACATATTAATAATTCTGAATAATTTATATTTGTTTTGTATATATTGTCATATTTTGTCATTTACTGGTAAAATATGTATTATATTTACATATTATATATTCAGTATTTATTTAGAAATACACCTAAATATTAATATTATATATTTGTCTTACGGTTTTACTGAATTTAGTTTTGATAACAGAAACTAAATTTAAAAGTATGGTTACAGTAAAATGTTATTATAATTTTTTATAGAACAATAATACAGTAAATTATTGCAAATTATATAATTTAATAATTTTTTTTCAAGTAATTCTAGAAAAATAAAACAATGTCAGGGTTAAAGTATAATGAAAACCAGACATTTAAATTATTGTACATGCAATGATATCATATGAAACATGAAAAATAAAAGAAAAAAAATCTGAGAAAAAAGTTTACGGCCCTGAACTGTCTCAGCGCCTACTATTCAATGTATAGAGTTTTTTTTTTGTGTGGTTGTAATGGTAATTTCTTAGCTGGTGTACTTTTGATAAAATATACATTTATTTTGCATTTTTATTGTAAACTACTTACTTATATAAATAGAATATTATACATATTCTATTTGTAATAAATATTAAAACAGTCATTAATTTCATTCATCGTTCGGTATCAAAACATTAAAATGAGGGCACTGATTCCGATAAAGAAAAATATGTTAATATTGCTATATTTTTATTTAGAAATATAATATTTTATCATTTACGTTATTATTCATTATTGGTTTTTAAAAATATTTACGTCACATTTAAATATTTTTAATAGCATATCACTGACAAAAAATATGTATTCTTCAAAACTGAGAATATTTCTAGCTCTTAAATTTAATGCATGATGGTATTACATGCTCGGTTTTTGAGTGTCTTAATTTAGTCGTTCAGTTCTGGTCTTATGACAATTGTATTATTGTAAAACTGGTATTAAAAGTAAAATTAAAACTTACGGTACTAGCACTAGTCATTATACTAAAACATAGTACAATATACATTACGAGTTTTGTTATAAATCTATTGATTTATAAAAAAATCTTAGAATCTCGACCTTAAATTTATTTATTATCAAAATTTAATAATTTATTCGAAAGTAAGCATGTGTTTACGGAAAGAAGGCTTTGTGAGAAACGCAATTTGTCATATATAATCAGACAATCTTAAATTTTCTTTATGAATATTTATTGCATTTTTATTACATAAACATTTGAATTTTCATTCTAAAATATCTTATTCTCATGCTTTAATATATTAATTTAAATTCTTGTAAATCGTGAACTGTGTACTGTGTCGCTCACATAAAAATAAACATTCTTTTATTCATAAATGAAATGTGAAGCATCTTTATCATATCTTTTACTCTATATGTATTTAGCTTTGTATTATATTACAGCGATATGTAATTGTTATATAAGTTCAAATTTTAATTACTTATTTATGTTATAATTGAGTAAAACTAAAGAATATTTTTACATTTCTAAAAATTCATTGAAATATAAGTGGTAAAATTTTTAATTTCCATTTAAATTTTTAATATAGTATATTGGATAGAATATTTAAATACTGGGATTAATAAATCTCATTAAATATTGATTCTAATAAGAACTAATGAAATTAAAGCTCGTTTAGACTACCTTATTTAAACTCCAAATTAGTGTTATATTTTAATGCAGAGTTAACGGTTACTAACTAAGGCAAACGCACGATTTTAATTTTATCAGTTGTTGGTTTTATTACAGCAGAAAATTCAGATGTCGTTTAATAAATTTATATTGTTTTCACAGTTCATTCAGTTCAGTTCAGAACCAATAGTATTACGACCAAAACGTAACACTAATTTCGAAATAAGTAGGAAAGTGTAAATGAGTACTTTACGAGTAACAAAAATAGTTAATTTGTATTAAGCCACATTCAAACTGCCGTTTTAGTTTGACGCAAAAGCACTGACAAATTTAAATTGGTCAAATTAACGACAGTCCGAATGAGGCTTTACCTTACTTTTTTGAAATAATTTACGATTACATTTTTCTTTCGTAACTTTTGCTAATATGCCAATTTTAAAATTTCAAAAGGAATAGTGCTATTTGAAATTACATAATAAAAAGTTTGTAGACGTTGGATACAAATATCTCGAATACTTTATATTAATTATTCTTCTAAATAGAAATTGTTTTGTTTCGGCAATTCTTAGTTTTTAAGATTATTAAGGTGAAAATTTTTGAAATGAACCCGTTGTAAAAATATTTTTTTTTATATACAGTAAAAAATATTTGACACTACCATAGTCTGTTTTTTAACTAGCAGGAATAATTTGAAATTTTTGCGCTAAATTATATACTTTTGATTGGTTGGCACAAAACTGTTTTTACACCCAACATATTTTTTTTATCTTGCTGTCATTAACTGTTATCAATAATATCAATACCTTATTATCGAGTTTTGTATTGTTACGTTTTCTTTAATTTCGTGTGCTTTAAATTCTTTTTGTAATATTTTGTAAGTAAATAAACCAAATGTGGAGGTTACAGATTTTGCAAATTAAACTTGCTGTAAAAAAATTCTAGTGACTCTTCTGGTATTCTTTTATAGTGTAAAACTTACTTTTACATTTACTCCTCCTAGTTAAAAAATAGACTATAGATGTTCCATTCGGGACACACTAAAAATAGTATAAAAATTACACCAGGAGAAAATGTCAAAAAAATATACTTAGTACTGGTGTTACTAAAAGGACACTAGATTAACTTAACACCAACATTTTTCAGACTGTTAAAAAGTATTATTTATGAACAAAATTAATGTAATTTTTATACAGAAATGTTTATATAAAGAATAGTGTTACTTTTTAACACCAAATCTAACAGATTTTTTGCTGTGTAAGTTTCTGTTAAAAAATATTGTCGCCGCCACTGTAAGGGTCGACTAACTCTCGTATTAGATCGTGAGAATAAATCTTACTATATTTTTTCGGTGCATATAAAATGCATACTATACATAATTAGATCCAAAGTTATGCAGAAGTCATATACGCAGTATATTATAGACAAAACGTAGGTCAATTACATTAAAAATGCAGCTGCAGTTTTGGCTAACATACCTACATATGTATACAAAATAATATATGCATTCCCGGAAATAATAATACTTCACCTACACACATATTATGATGATATAGGTATATAAGGCAACATAGAAACATATACAAATAATAATTCTAAGTTCTTTAATATACAAGCTCATCATTGAAAGATGACACCTGAAATACGATGTTGATTCGGTTTTGTTTCTCTGGATAATAAGTATGTGTTTAGGTTAGTCACACTGCCCGTTTCCAAGGCAACGGACTTGTATAAAACGTTCGTTGGTTCGTTCATTCATATAGATGCGTGTAATAAAGTTCATTATTGTTATCATCTTTTTTTTCTTTTACGATTTCTTTTTTCTGCTTCGTTATGTTGTTACTGTTATGACTAATAATAGTAAGTAAGTATTTATTTTTGAATTGTGTTTAGATGGCAAATAACAGGTCACTGCACTAATTGCAAGATTATTCATTTATTATTATAATTAATTAATAATTTCATGCATATTGAGTCGTTTGAATCTTGTTTAATTTTATTTTCAAAATATTTTCTTTAATATGTATAAAGATCTTTATCAATTCATATTCAAAAACAATTTATGGAATCATCTAAAACTCATAAAAAATAAAGTTCAAAAATATTAAAAAAATTGATTTACAAAAAATAAAAATAATAATGTATATAACACAATGAAAAATCTTTCAGAACTCATTATATTATTAAACTAAAACGGCTTTAGATTGTAGTTCGGTATTCATTTTTATTAATATTCGACGTTTTGACGTACTAAACGTACATCTTCATCAGAAAAAATGATACAAATGAAGATATACGTTGAGTACATCGAAACGTCTATTATTAATAAAAGTTAATACAGAACTACAATCTAATACTGTATAAGTTACCGTTAATGCGTATAATTTCGGTATTTCATAAAATAACTAGTTATTGCATAATATACTAATCTACGGTAGTTAAATTATAGAATAGTTTTGTTATTTGACACTTTAACTAGTTATTCCATATATTACCTAGTTATTCTGTAAAATAACGTAGTTGTACAAAATAAAGTAAGAAATAAATAGATGTGACGAAAATATAAATTGACGAATTAGATAAGTTTCAGTAGTTAGTAATTAATAAAAAAAAAAAAAACAAATTGTCGAAAAATTTTGCCGGAGTCAAAGCCGATTTTTATTGTTGCGACATCGTCTACAATTTTTTTTCGTTACCAAGTGAACAAAAAGATATTTTTTCGGTTTTTTTAATACTAAAAATAACACCACAATATTACCACTAACAATTTGCATTATCTAATGATCGATAAAACTAAATATGAGCACATTACCGTCTCATTGCTGTCCATTCATTCGCTAATCATAACACAAAGCTCAAATAAACTAAAAATCAAACAAACGAACAAAACAAAAGACAATATAATATTAAACTGTGAAAAATAAATTTTGATTGGTCAAAGATGTTGAGTACTTCGAAAATTTACTAGTATGATTAATTTTATTAATTAATTAATCTTATTCATTAATAAGATTAATTTTAAAGAAACGTAAATATAATCAAGGGCGCCGATAGGTATTGCCAGTTCCGGGATAAAAGAATCTTACTGGGCCCTTCAGTAAATAAATTGTAAGAAAATGGAATGCTGTTCACTAATTCCTACGACTTTTGGGCCAGACAAATTTTAATCTTTCTCTCCCTTTTGTTTTCCATTTATATACACAGAAAAGCATAAGCGTTTCGAAAATTTTATAATGCTAATTTCTTATTTATCATGGAATAAAATTTTTTTGTCTAATACCACTGAGTAAAATAAAGCTCTGTCTCTCATATAGTATGAGAAATTTGAAAGCAGTATCTCAAGATAACAACAGCAATTAAATAAGTATGAGTAATTCCAGTTTTTAGTTATCACATAATATGAAATTGCTTATAAATTTAAACTAAAGTTAAAACTTAACTTACTACTTAACTTTAACCAATTACTCCATCATATAGTTTTAAATCGTTGTCAAAAAAGGACGGAGTCATAGTTTGAGAAAGCTATATATTTTTGTAAATTGTATATGTCCCAAAAATACTGAATAATCCGTTTTTTCTTTGCATTTTGCATTTATAAAACTTTATTTAAAAATTTGTGTTAATAATATACAATCCAATATTTTCACTTAAACCTTGCATTGAGTTCAATTGAAATCTTAAAAGCATACTAATGAATTATTCAATATTTTTGTGACAATACATTATAGAAAAACAAAAATATTTAGCTTTCCCAATATAAAATTATTTATCATTTTTTCGATGGTGGCTATTGCTGTTAAAAATACTTACAAAATTTTGTATCCATATCAGCAAAAGTTGTCAGTATGTCGGTGTTTCTTGTCGCATAATTGAAATAGTTTATTCTAGAATTATAAAACAAATTTAATTTAAAATAATCAACACCATCCTCTCCTCCCAAATTACTTACTGTTTTTTTGATTGTTTTAATGCAATGACAATGACTTATTCGAAATATGAACATAAAAAACTTCTAGAATTTCATCCGGACGTAGTTCATAAGCCGTTGTCCTCCCGTTTGTTTACAAACAGAACTTTTTTTTTGTTCGTTTTGCCCGCAGTTGGATGACCCTCGCGGGCGCAGCATCTTAGTTAGCATGGGGCTTACGTGACCACGAAGTGCGTACAAACGAGTGCAGTGTACGTGCAATCAACAAATATCTGAGTCCGTGATGTGAACCACCTCGAAATTCATATATAATTAAATGTTATGGCCGTTACGCAGTAGACAAATGCCAGACGCGAGCACGTTTTGTAATTGGTTCTTCGGATGCCCTTGCTAAGCGCTTGTCTTCTGTTATGATGGTGATCGTGACGTCAGTGGTGACCGGACGTAGACTTCTTGATACTTCTTGGAGGTAAGTGTGATTTTTTTTTTGTTTGTTTTACTTATTTGTTGTTTTTGTTGAAAATGAAATTGATCTGAAATCAAAAGTATCTGATAGCCTCGACTGTTAAACTTTTGTTTATATTTCACATAATTATTATTTCGTGTTGTAAATATTTTTTAAATGACAATAATTGACAATAATAATTTATTAGTTACATTATTGGTTGTTTACAAATATATTTGGATAAAAAATTATATCAAATATTTATATATTTTTGAATAAAAGTATTCATTTAAAAAAAATATGTGACAAATAATTAAAATTTACAAATGTTTTTAGTTATTTTATAATAATAAGTGATTAAACATTTTAGTAATCAACTCACATGTAAAATATATTGGCCCGTATTCTCACCTCACTTTTTCGTGAAAAAGTGCTTTTATCATTAATTTCAAAATAACTTTCTACTTCTGTTTTTCATCAAATATAAATAGATTTTCTATTTCTGATTATTTTTATTATATTTGATATTATAAAATATAAATAAACTATTATAAAGTGCTTAATAAATAAATTTAAGTAAACTTCAAAAGTACTTTTTGCAAAAATCACTTTTATAAATAAGGTGAGAATACGAGCCATTGTTATTAACATTTAAATTTTTATAAGAATTTAAATAAAACATTCAATGATCAGTAATTGTATATTTATTTATTTGTGTCAATTTTATTTTGAAAATGGTGTAAATCTACCGTTTTGAGATACGGAAAAGTAATTTAACTACGTCTTCGACTTTGGGCAAACTTATTTGAAATATAAAAACTTATATTAAAATATGTTTTTGATACATTGCCGCTATCATATAATTTAAAACATCATGTAAACATTGCCAAACTTATTATCATGGCAACATGGCAATACTTTCAAAATATCCTTTCTTTCTATATTGTAAAATAAATAATTTTTAACTATTTAAGGGATTCATTTCCATTTTAATGAGTAAATCTTAGTTTTCCTGATATTTAATTATTAATAAGAATCAAATTAAAAAAAAAACACTTTTTGTTTTGAAAAAATCAGAAGTTTAAAATAATATTAACATGTGTTAATTAAATATATGTATAAACAAATCGGCATTATTTATTTTATAATCACTGTATATTTTAAAAGGCTTATTTGCAGCATTATTTTTATCTGTTTTATGTTAGTTGTTTTAAAAAATAAAAAAAGTTTGAAATTGTTAATGAATTGACTAATTGGAGCTAAATCAAAAAAGATAGTTATATATATATCAGAGAACTCTCATTTTTTTTAGTTATTTGCTATAAAAATTATTAAATTTATTTTGTATCTATATTAAAATACCTATTTTTATATAGTAACATCAATTACCCATTTATTATGTACCATACGTTTTTTATTATGGTTCTCGAGATTCCAGTGGTGGCACCTGAATCTGGAACACACAATATATCTCAAATATTTAATATTCGTCTGTATTTTGTTTACAATATCATTGCAAGATATACTATATTCTCTTTGGTAACACTTATTTGTCAGCTTCAGAGCTGGGTAAAATACTTTTAAAAAGTATTTAAATACTTTTTTTTAATAAATACTAAATACAAATATGTACTTTCAATAAAACATCTATATATTACTTATATAAAATTAATTGTTAAAATAAATTAATGGTGATTTAAGTAAAAACAAAATACTATAACCTGATATAAAATACGCCATCTGTAATTAAATATATATATAAGTGTTTGTAGTATTGTTAATAGGTTTGGGTTGCGTTGTATTAAAACATAAAAAAAAATTAAACAAACGGAGAGTGATATCGCGTTCTAAATGAGGCTAAAAGAAAAGTAAAATTGTACGAAAGTGTATATCTAATTTTTAATTGAAAATACAATTCCAAGAATAGATTCAGGACCTAGGAACGAGTTTGAAATTCTCAAAAGCAATGTGTCAAATTCTAGAAATAAGATTTTAAACGCTGATAATAAATATTTTTTTAAAGCAATTGATTGTAGATGGTAGAGTATGGGTTGATCGGACAAAAATCTTAGGAATATGAGTCACCCTATAATACCTAATATGGTATACAAGAAACAGTTTTTATTTTAAGAACCAAAGGAGGGAAAGTATAGTGGCAATGTACCTATACCAATGTGACCTTCACATTGCTTCTTCGTTACGTGGTTTATTTTAATCGAACGCTATTTGTTTTTGCTCTTATTTACGCAATGTTATTTGTTAACGGCCAAATTTTAATAATTTTTTTATTCAAGTGGATTCGGTAGCGAAGACCATCAACCAGTAGATGCTTAGATCTTAGATATCACTTTTTCAAAGTGTATTTGAACGATACAAAGACATTACGAACATCCATGTCCCAAGCGGGATTCGAACTCGGGCCAACACAAATTTTAATTTGGTGTCTTGGATTTGTATAACCTATAACATTTTTGTAGTTTAATTTGGGGGTTAAATATTATTAAATTACTAATTAATCCATTGACACTAAATCACTAGAAATCATTAAAAAACAAAATAAAGTAGTCATTTATTCCAGTTTTTTACGGAGCCTATATTTGACAGATACACAATTTAAACTAAATATACCGAAATGATTTGTATAAGATTAAATAAAAATAATTGAGTTACCTAGAAGAGTCTAGCATTCTTAGAAATACTTATAATTATTTTATTTTACGTTTACTTTAATTTATAATACAACGTTATGAATTCCTACGCGCAAACGTTCTGCAGGAAAATAAAATTAACAAATAAATAAACAAACCTAAGAAGAAGAAAGTTATCGCAAGACCCAATAATATTAATTGCAGATTAATTAAAGAAGCAATTGAAATATTTAAAGATAAAGATAATATCAATCAGTTTGAGGGCACTGAATTATATAAAATTTGGCTTTCTTTAATTAATAGTTTTAAATATTTTTGTTACCTAGTTATTTGATCATATATTTGTTAATTTTATTTTCTTGAACAAGATTTACTTGTATTGAATCGAAACGTATTATAATTAAAATAAACAGAACTTTATCTGGAAACACTTTTTTTTTATTTAAAATTAATATTTATTTGTTAACGAAAAACTCAATAATTATAAGAATTTTTGCCTATTTGAAGAAAAATGGACATATACCTTACCTATACATGAATATATATGAGCAATGGCGTACGCAGAAAAATATTTCAGGAAGGGATAATGTTTTAATTGCAAAAATAATACTGACTACACTGTAAAAAACATATCTTAAATTTATGTAATTTTACATAGGTTTCAACAGTAAAAATAACGACATTTTGTAATTTTACTGTGATAATTTACGTAAAGTTATTGTTTTAGTGATTTAGTTTTTTTTCTAGTTTTCGGGAGGAAATTTATCCTTCCCTTTGCGAACTACTGTACATGAGTTATTCCTATATTTATATAAATATTTAAAATTACATGTTGCTGGTAATTTTTTTTGTAAAATTTTGTTATTAGAAAAAAAATAGTGATTTTTTTTGGATATTTAAAGAAAGTGTTACTGGTAGGTGTTGTTGTATACAGTTCCCGTAATTCCTAAGCGGGACATAAGGGCTATTATATACTATATACAATTTTTACTTGCACTGTCAGTGGTGTGGGTCTTTAGCCCACAGACGAGCATTGTACGAAGTTTATTTCTCCACAATTTCCCCCTCTTTCGATCAGACAATTGACTTCCCTACAAGTTCTGCTGTAGATGAATTTAAAATTGTATTGTAAGTAAAAAATTACCAGCAGAATATCTTTTTTTTAAAGATGTACCTATCCGTTAAAAAAATTAAAAACTTTCTAATTTTTTTTTACGTTTGAGGTTCTTGAACTCAAAATCAAACAGTTAACAAAAAAAGAGTTAAAACCCTTCGAATCGTTTTAAATAACGTAAATAACGTATATAACCGTTCAAATAACGAGAAACGTTAAAACATTTCGTCATTCTGAAGATAATAGAACCGAAACAAAAACCTAGCGAAGATGATTCTAAGAAAAAAACTTTCCCTTTTTGAACCTTTGATGTGTCGTCTCTGTGTGTGTCTGTATCACAAAAAATCCAATAAGCTAATAAGAATGTTTTCTACGAGGGTCGAACAACAAGTAATACCTTTAAATTTATAGGGGTAAGCTTTTTTTACTTTAGAAAATACGTAATAGTTAAAACAATAATAAATAATAAAGATACAATAATAAAGAAGAAAAATTTACAATTTAGCGTATAGAATTGTTCAGGAAAGAAATAGAAGCAAAGTCCAATTTTCATAGTATGACTGACACTAAAATTAACACTTACTCAAATATTTTTCTCTCACTCTCACTTATAATGTATTGCACGCAATAACAGGTCGACGTTATTCAAGGTAATCTATTTTCTTCTTCTAAATCCAGGGCTTTGAACCGGAACTGAATCGAAAACCGAAAAAACAGTTTTTTGCTGAAATGAAAACCGGAACTGAACCGAAAAAAATATCTGTTTATTTCGGTTCGATCTACCTATATTGAATCATTTTTTTCATTTTTTGGTTTTTTGTGGACGAATACCCAGTTATTGAAATTGAAAATAAAAGATATATTTTTTGATAATAATTTCTTTAAATAGTTTAAATGAAAATACATTTTAAAAAAAATATTTTAATAATTAAAAGTAATTTAACATTTTTTCTAATTATAAATAAATAAAAATCCTGTATACAAGAATTTGTTACGTTAACATATGTTATCTTATTATTATATAATTAAAACATACATACAAATTATATATGTTTCGAATAATAAATTATATTATTATTTATTATTATTATGATTTGGGAACTTTTGTTAGGAATTTAAATGTTTCCAAAGAACCCCTTTGGAGTATATACAATGCTGTTTTGGTGTTTACGTTGCTGTATGATAGTGAATGTTGAGTTTGGCTGCAAAAGCGTACAAGAAAAATGACTGTTGTGGAAATGAGATTTTTACGTGGGGTATGTGGTGTAAATAAATGGTGAAATTGAAACAAAAAATGTTGTAGCAAAAGTTGGTGTTGATCAGTTAAGATGGTTCGGACATCTTGAGCGAATGTCTAATGAACGTTTTTTGGTTAAAAGAATTTATATGAATAATTTTGAACGTATACATTTGCGTGGACGTCCGATTAGTGGTTGGAGTGGTATGATTGAGAGTGTGAAAATTTCCAAGTAGTAGGAATAGAAAAACATGTATGAGAGGTGTTATGAATATGGATGAAGCTAAAGTTGCTTGTACGGATAGGGATGTTTGGATGAAACTAATTTCGGGATAGTGAAAACAGTTTGTGCCACACCCTTTTGGAAACATGTGATTGTGTATGTATGTATGTATGTATGTGTAAAAACAATTTAAAATTCACAAAGGATAAGTTTTTACTTTATATTTTTACATTTATTTATATTTTTTTCATGATTATTTTTTAATTCTGGGTACATTTTGCCTTGAATAAAAGTAAAATTTAACTCTTATAAAAATGGAAATATTGATACCATGTATAAGTTCCGTGGATAAATGTTTTTTTCTTTTTAAGTTAATTATCACCCGAAATATAGATTCGGATGTATTACTTTTCAATCGACCCTCGTACAATAACGAACATTTAACATCTGAGACCAAAAGAAACACACACACACACTTAATCCTTTTATATATCCTTCGGTTTTGTGTGCGATGGTAAAAATGTTAATAGCATAAAAAGTTTCTTGGTCAGAATCACACCTTAAATAATAATGGGTCTGAGGTTTTTCGGTTTATGACCCGGCAAAACTGACCTATAATAAAGTTTTTTTTTGTGTATGTCTCTGTTACGTTGCGTAACACAATCAAAGTTTACGCTTATTTTTCTTTATTGTGTGCGGCTGAAAGATTTTTATGAACCCGGAAATGTAACCAAAATGTAAACCATAAAATTGCTCAGGTTCTTTTGTTATCGAGATGTGAGTATGATTGGTTGAGAAACTATATAGAAAAAAATTATGAAGGGTGTTAAAATATTGTTCTTTTTTCTTTCTCAGTTATGAAAGAAATGTAGGTTATGAGTGTAAATATAAACTAAAAGAAATTAACAATAAATTTAGTATTGCATTCTAAAAAAAAAAACATGTAATTTTAGCTATAAACCATAAGACACTATATGATGCCCAGTATTTCTAGGTATAATAAATTAAATTAAATAATTAAAAATACATAATATCAAAACTATTACAAATATTATGTAATATGATATTACAAACGGGATGGAAAAGCACATGTAATAATACAGTTTTTAGTAAAGTTTCTCTTAGTAAATTTATAGAAGTTCAGTAACTTTGCTGTCAGGAATTTTCCATAAATAGGTAAAATTTGTTTAATTCTGTAATATTATTGTTGGTATAATTGCATACATGTCTATATTTACATAAAGGATGTATTTTGAAATGAATGAAATACACTTATAATATTTTATTAGTATTATTTCACAAAATATGTACTACATCTCATTATTTTGATGAATTATTACAGATATTAATATGTAAGCTGTAATTTTAATTTTACATAATTAAGTATGCGACGCAATTTGCAGAAAGTAAGCAATTTTACATAATTATTAGGTCATTTTTATTTACTTTATGTAATTATTATGAATTATGTAAAAATTACAGAATTTTAAGGTAGAAATACAAAATATTTATAGTAAAATGAAGTTACAAATTTTTTATAGTAAAATTATAATACTATTTCTCTGTAATTTCGCTAATTTTTTTTACAATGTGTGTATGCAAAAGTTAAAAGAAAAGTAATAATAATTTTATATGGATTTTGTAAAACAAAATAACATTGCTGATGATGACAGCAACATTATAAGCTAGAAATAATACTGTCACTTTTTGTAGTAATACATAACTAATGCTGCTATTGTGGTCATCACATTTAAATTTAAAGATCTTTAGCTTAAATGAGATTTTAACTTAAAGAAATTAAGATAAAGCAATTCTGAACATTTAACTTTCTATATTGGCAATATAGAAACGGCTGTGTAATGTCTCCTTGGCTATTTAATTTATATATGAATGTTCTTCGACAAGCCTTGTGTGGTATTGATGGTATACATATAGGCGATTGTTTTGTACCTGCTTTAGCGTATGTTGATGACGTGGTTGTTTTGGTTGAATATAAAGAGCAACTGAGAAGGATGATTGATAGAATTAATGTTGTAGGTAAAGATATGTATCTTCTGTTAAATGTTGATAAGTGTAAAAGTATTAGTTTTTGACAAGGATGACTTGACGACTGAATGTAATGTATCTGTTGATGCTGAACATTTAGAGCAGGTAGATGAAATTGTGTATTTGGGTAGTTCATTATCTAAGGATGGTCGTTTTGATCGTGAAATTGCAGGAAGAGTTAATGCTGGTTGTAAGGTTTTGGGTACTTTGGGTATTTTTCCTAGGAATGTATATGTTTCCAAAGAAGAACCGTTAGCCCGTTGCCTGGTTGGTGTAACTAAAATAAATAAATAAATTTTGATCGATCAAGATTGATCTTTAAGATCAATTCTCATAATCGATTAAAAAAAGATCAATAATTGATTACAAATTTCCATGATCGCCCTAGCCATGGAAATAAGTTTAGCAATGTTACCATGGACAACAATGTGTCAAAATATTTATTATATCGAAAACGAATTTCAAAATTAGTTTTTATATTGAAAACATAAATTCACCATTTTATCAAAATTTTTAGAGCCGTTTTCAAGCTAAATTTTACACACAAATCAATACAACAAATATTGCTTAGTAAATAGTACAGGATATAAATTAATATTGCAAATTCCAATATAATTTACAATAATTATTATAGAAATGCTATTTATTTTCTAATTCTAATACTGTTTACAAAACAAAACATTAATATGTTTAGAATGAAAAGTTGAAAGATCATCAATAAATTAGGTTTACTTATCAGACAAATTATAGTAAAATATTACGCAGATAAATAATTTAAATTAAATTTAACAATTTATAATGTAGAAAATTTTACACTTCTGAGAATAAATCTCTGTATTACAAAGCTCACTTGATTTACTGTGAATCCGATAATTACATAACTATTACGTCAATCGAACTGCATAGAGAGAGCGAGAGAGATAGATAGAGAGAGATTTGAAGATCCGGAAGAGACCAGTCAAAAACTTATAACATCGAAACTGTAAATTATATTCCGATGGCAAGAATCAGCGATAAGGTCACTAGATACGAGGTGGCCTTTAAGAATTTTTTGAGGGTCGTTCGTTCAACTCTTTTACGTTATAAATGCGATGGAATAATATTTACTCGTATGTATGTACATATGTGATAGTTATAATGAAATGATGACATAATGGTTTCTACGCATTTACACATTTTGTAGTTTATCATTTACGCGTGTACGTTTCTTACGTACTAATACATATTTATATCGATAATTGCCTACATACATTATAAATTTTAGAACAAGTAAGGTTATGATGTAGTACATGCATTGTAAGTTAGTTTTTTTTTTCTGTTTTTCGTTTTTAATTATGGAATATTTGTTTTGTTTTTATATAGATATATTAAGGTCTTCACCTTAGTTTAAACTAATACTAAAACATTTTCACTTTAACATAACCTTAACTCGAAGAAATTTGCCAGGTATTAGTTAAACTTAAAATTTTGTTCTACAATAACCATTTTGATATTTATACATTTCAAAAAAAATGTTTTTACTATTAATTAAAAGGTAAACATATTTTTGATCTGTAATTTTGGGTTTTGTAATAAAAATATATTATAATAATAAATATACACATAAATATAGTTATACAATAACTTACTATTATTTCTATTATAAAAATCCAGTTGTGCAGATTAAAAGTATGTATACTTTTAAATTAATAGTAAAAACTTGGTTTTAAAGTAATAATTTTTTCAGATTCGTCTTTGATTTCGAAATGCAGTAATAGCATATTAGTTTGTTATTACTCATGAGAATGAAAAATGAAATAGAATTTTTTTCTAAAAATTATACAACAGGAAATTACATTACACATTACATCAGTGGTAACTTTACAGATATTTCAAATGTAATTTTATGGCCAGTCACAAACAATTGAGTAATGAACTTACAAAATTTTGATGGTTAAAAAAGGTGGTGAGTAATAACTCAAAAACTTGCTAGTGTAAATAATGAATAACATTAATGATTAAATTTATAAAATTTTCTGGGCTGGTGTGCTGTGGTCGACCTATCGTCGTAGCAGACTTTTCGCCACACATCGTAGATGGCATCCTCAATGAGTCCTCTGCGACGAGGATAGATCGGCCACGGTATACCAGGCCAGAAAGTTCTATAAATTCAATGGATACCGGCCATGAAAGCCTGAAGATTAATATTAATTATTATTAATAAACGCATATACAATGTGTTTACTTAAGGGGGTAGTACTCTCTGCAAGTTTCAAAAAATCGATTTTTTTTTGTTTGCTTAAAAAATTCTTTGGAGTGTCTACTTTATCGTAAACTTTACCCAAAGTTCATGAGACACTCCGTTTCAAAGTTACAGGCCGAAAAGCGAAGCCGTGTAGCAGACTGAAGGTATGCAAACGAATTTGATGAAAAACTGGACTTAAAACTTCAAACGTGATTATCTCGAAAGCATGTTTTCAAAGTTGGCGGACATCGTAACTCAAAAACGGTTTGTCCGATTTGAACGCGGTTTGAATTTTTGAATTCTACACAATTTTCTGTCATCGTACGTAGCCGTTTTTCTTTATCTTAAAAAATGGCTTTTCCGTGCAAGTTTTTATGTCTATTAAAAAATACATAATTAAAAAATCCTACGTACGATGACAGGAAATTTATCGGAGATTAAGGGAAAAATATCGATTTTGTTCGAGCTCCAACGGTGCGGCCTCTATGATGTCCGCCGATCAGCAGGTTGCCGTCGGAGGTGGCACACTGCACCTGGTGTAGCGGCCAATGTAGGCCAAAAAATTAATTTTTGTAGCCGAAAAACGGCAAAATAAACATATGTATTCCATTTGTGTCATACATTTATAGTTATCTTTAAAAAAAATCCCGAAAATCACCTTTTTTTCAAGCCGCCAGAGAGTACTACCCCCTTAAGTTGGAACAATATGGAAAACTTTTTTATTATTGGTTTTGTGAAAAAATTTATTCTTGATAAAAAGTTGTGCATGGTCCAAAACTTAAAATGCAATCATCAGATATCAATTTTTTTAAGCCGTATACTAGGTTTGTCAAAAAATATCAATTTTACCCAAGAGTAAAGTACCTTTATTTTTTACAATACAGAAGAATGTTATGAAGTAAAGTTATTTTGAATTATAAGTTATATTCAAATATGCAATTACAGCCATTTAGCATAAAAATTAAGGTTTGGTGATTATTTACTAATCATTCCGTATTAATTATTCTGACTAGCTAAAACCATCTGGACGTATGGAATTCAACTTTGCAACTACAACATCGAAACAGTTCAAGTGCCTAATAATTTTCGTAAATGTCTTATGATATGTCCCCAACATATATTGATCTTAAAATGAGTTTAGTGAAAGAAGCGATTAAACAATTTAGTGAAAAATATCTAAATAGATCGGAAATGCATTCGAATGATAGTGTAATTAATTTATTAGACAATAGTTTGCATGCTAGGAAACTAAATAGATTTCAGCCAGTGGATTTACTGTTTAGATTTAATTAATGCATTGCTAATTACGTTACAGGATTAAAAGAATTCGTCGATGGGCAAATTACGATCATTTAATTTTAAGATAATATAAATTTACTTATTGTCCCACAGTGAACAGATTGTAAAAATCATAGGAAATATCGTCAGTTCAATATCACAAAAACTTTACTTTCGAGAAAACGATGTTTAAAGTGGTGTCGTGTCACTTGCGTACGTGTCAGATGCGTACAAAAATTATTTAGTATCATTTGCGTACAAATAAAGGTCGGCTCAAGTCCAGGTAGTGAAGCTACTTAGGCCGAGTGTCAGATGCGTACAGCGGTTTGGGAAGGGTCGAGTTGTGTTTATTCAATAGTGGTATATCATTTGCGTCACGAAACCCTATCATCTGCGCCACTGTTGGCTTAGGGTAGGTTAGGTTAAGGTTTAGTTATGTTATTATTCAATATAGGTGCTTATCTCATCGGCGCAAATAGTCAATATTAAAATTGAATACTATCTTATTTGTACGCAAGTGATACTAAATAATTTGTGTATGCATCTGACACGTACGCAAGTGAGCCTATTTCTTTAAAGTTTCTGAACTGAATTATAGTAAGGATATAGAACCAATTCGAATTTATATTTCCGAAACTATATTAAAATTAAAACATCCACGATTGTTAAAATAGATAGAAAACAAACAAATAACTCAATTTGACCAAAAATTGTATATGGAACAAACAAGAAATCGACTGACGATATAAAAAAAGATAATATGCTTATAGACAATTAAATACTAAAAATATATTTTTTGCAATTTAATATCTTTTTTTTTTCTTAAATCTTAAAATATATTATCTTTACAATATTATTTAAAATAAATCAAGCGGTATCTCTCTGTCTGATAGTTTATAACTCAAAAACTTAAACATTGCAGATTTTAAAATTTAGTACAAAGTTAGAATTCTGACTTACACATGACTTATAAAAAAAAATAGTTAACGATATGTAAATGAAAAATATTTTTATTTTATTTGATATATAACACCTGAAAATCGTTTTATATCAATTATCAAATATCAATTTATTCGCCTTTACTAATTATAAATAGCAACCAGTTACTATATTTTATATGTTATCTATACGGTTACTTTAACTAGAATATACGATATTTTTTTTATATTAAAAAATATTAAATATCTTAGTTGATAGTAAATGAAACAAAACTTTTAAAAATAAAATTTTTATTTGTCATATTTAAATTTTTTAATATTTAATTAAATAAAAATAATAATTACAGTGAATCACAGAAATTAACAATTATGAATTTGTATATGAAAGGTTTTTTTAATCACATGATAACAATATAATTGTTTATAATAATTTCTTAGGAATTGGTTTATTTAAATTACGTTAATAAAAATAGAAATATCAATTTTGCTAAAATTATCATAATAATTATAGATTGGATATAACGTTTACGTCAAGATAAAATACTAAGTCTAAATATTTATAAATAATTTTGATATAAAACAAGAATAGTCTTATTGTTGATATAAATATTGCGAGCAGAAACATTATATTGTGACATTTTGTGATAAGAAATTGTATACAAAGATATATACAGAATATTGCATAATAATGAATAGAGTATTGTATTTATTTTAATATAATATAAATATATTTTCTGAAATCAAAATAATTTAAAAATAAATTTATTTCAATTGTAAAATTGGTAATGTAATATTTTTCTAATACGCCTAATATTTCCTGATCTTGCTTTGCAGTAACGTAAACATGGTTGCAATTTCAATTTATAGAATTATATTTAATTTAAGTATAATTTTAAAACAAAAATTTGCTATTAAAAATATATTTTGTTATATATAAAATTATGAGTATGTTGATGATTTATAGCTAAATTAGAGTAAATATTTTATACATTATTCGTTCAAATTATTTGGTCTCAAAACGTAGAATCCATAGTATTTTTTTCTGCATCTAAATTTCACATTATATTCATTTAGGGTCGATTGCATAAAACAATGTTAAACATTTCGTAATTAACTATTTAGTTAGTTAACTTGCTAACTGAACCAATCAGTCAGGCATTTCAAAAACAGAATCAAATTAACTTTAGAAGGAAATATATCTTTCCAAATACTCCTATTTGATATTTGGTTTATAATTTTAAGTAAAAAAGTCAGGTGTTCTAATTTTTTTAAAATAATTATATTTATATATTTGTATGTTATTTATATTTTTCGTTCATTTCTTTAAAATGTATTATTAGTAACTTAGACATGAACAATTGTTTTTGAAAATATTATACAAAATTACATCAGAACTTTGAATTTATATTAGAATTACAGAACATGTAATAATTTTGTGAACTATTAAGAGTCTATTCGGTTCACATCTGTAAGGGCTGTAGCGTTACAGAATGTTTAATTTTTTCTAGAAAATTTAATTCTTTTATTGACAACATATTCTGTAACGCTACAGATCTTATAGATGCAAACCGTATAGATCCATTAGTCGGTATCTTATATAAATAAATCTGTCTGTTTAATAATTTTTTACATTAATTTGTTAATTTTTTCTAGAATTAAAAATTATTATTATTAATAAATTAATATTAAAAATATTAAATTATTCAATTATTTTTAAAGTTTAACTTAGTTTATTGTAAAATATAATTTTGCTATTTAGCATAAATGATATATATTTTAATCAATTTATGAATTATATAATATAATATGTAGTTATATAGTGATCTACTTAACAATATTCAAGGCCACCAATATATATATATATATATATATATATATATATATATATATATATATATATATATATATATATAGAAATGCATATAAGTCCATTTAAAAGTTAATTAGTTATAAATATTTTTTTCATTCATGCGTGAAATTAACTTTGATATGATAATTATTTTTTATAAATTTATTTTAATTTTATAATTCTTATCTTAAACGTAGATTGACAAATGCTCATATATAAATCACTGTCACTTATTTTATTTATTGCGTGGAATTTTTTCAATTATTTTTCAAATTATCATAATATAATTTCAAAAATTTCCAATTATATTATTATTGTTTAATTTTGATTTAAAACTGATTGTTATTCTGTATGTTTTTTTTGCTTGGAATCTTTTGTTTTCGTTTAAAAATATTCCATTATTATTAGTTTTAACACAAAATTTTAAATAAATATAAAAATACAATATAGAATATAGCTTTAAAATTTGAGAATTAGGTATATAAATGTGTTAAATTGTTTATTATATAATATATTAAGTCTTAGAACAAAACCCTATATAATACGGTAAATTAATTATTTTACTTAAAATTACAAATTTATATTATTTTTGCAAAAAATGTAGACGGTTTTTATACAAAATGGCAACTTTTTTAACAGTGTAAATTCTAAAGCTGTTTCATTTTAATAATAATAATAATCTTTTCATATTAAAATTGTTTTAGTTTTGGTCTTATATTGAAAATCAAATTTTTTTTAGATCAAAACGTTATTTGTTTCTTGGTGAAATATGAATGCTTTTTATATGTCATTTTATTATTATATTTTAATAAAAACATAAAATTAGCAACATACATTTATTATTATCAATTTTTACGTCACGTAATACTTTGCATAATTTATTTAATAATGATATAGCACACTATGATATAATATGTTTTTTTTTTTACAAAAAATCCATATTATAGCGTGTATTAGTATTATTTAACATCAGATAAAAAAAAATCAAACGACCGCAAAAATTTTCTAAGAGTCAATGTACTCCTAAAATTTAACAACAAAACAAAAACAAACGCCTAGCTAAACTTCCGTTAGGCCTGTAAACCTAATTGTTATCTACACACATACACACACATACACATAGACAACGCCAAATTATTATCGCAGTGCAAAAATCTCAGGTGTGTTACGTAACAGCTATATAGTATTAAAATATATACACGCGTATGTTCCACATACGATACGGGGACTTGAATCTCTCATCGTATAGTGTGCCGTGTAAGTTCCCCCCAAGTTGTTTGAGTATAGTATGGCGTTCTTTCCCCCTCCCCCACCGGCTGAGTTTTTGCTCCATCGACATGAGGCAAAACCGCGAACAGAATAACAATAAGGTTTATTTTTAGCGAATCAAGTTGTTAAAGATATCACCTCATATAGGTGTATGTATGTATGTACTGGTATATGTGTGTGTAAAATGGATATATTGAATGCAGAGATTTCGAAAAATTGTCTTGCAAAATCGGTATTGATGGTGGTAATTGTGTGGAATGATAATAATAATTAAATTAATTGACATTTATTGATAGATTATTATTACCATAGTAAAAAATCTTTCAGAACACTTTATATTACGTAGAGTATATCGAAACGTCGATATTTCAATAAAACATATATATATATATTATATATATATATATATATATATATATATATATATATATATATATATATATATATATATATATATATATATGTGGAAAAACTTGATGGGAAAAGCAGCCAAGGTTGTTTATTTAAATTAATTAAATAATCATTGTTTTATATTTGACGAGCTTTCGACCAACGTTCGAGTCTTTATCAAGTCGCTAAAAAGACAATGAAGAAAGCATTTATTAGAAAAATTTCAAATAAATGCTTTCTTCATTGTCTTTTTAGCGACTTGATAAAGACTCGAACGTTGGTCGAAAGCTCGTCAAATATAAAACAATGAGTATTTAATTAATTTAAATAAACAACCTTGGCTGCTTTTCCCATCAAGTTTTTCCACATAATATTTCCAGCCACGAAACAAAATTGATATACTTTATATATATATATATATATATATATATATATATATATATATATATATATATATATAACTTAATCCTAAAGCTTTTTATTTTAGATTATTACTAGATTAACGTATAATATTAACGTATAAGGGTTGGATACAAATTTGGAATTGGAGTATTTTTTGAAAAAATATTTATTATATTAAGTAACACAAAATTTTGTGTGAATCTGCATTTTACAGGGTACATGGGTACAGGATGATGTTTCGTAAACTAAAAATATTAGAATAAAAATGTTCAAATAAATGTAATTTAGTATTACAGTATTTAGTATTTATATTTACAATTTCAAAAAGACAATAATTTTCTGAATTTGACTACGTATATTTTTATATTATATTTCGCTATGTTAAATTAAATATTTGTTTTGTATTTTATCATATTAAGCTGGATTTATAATAACGCAAAGATCGCAAAGGCAATTTATAATGAAATTATTAATTAAAAAATCACTTAAAATATACCTTTAAATTAATTATTATTATTATTTTATTTATTTAATTAAAAATATTTCATAATACTTTATTTACAATAGTTATAATCAACATTTATAACCAAGTTTAATATGGTGACCGACAGTCTTCAAATATTCTTTTACTTTGTAAGCGATTTTCTGGAGAATGGAAAACTCTATAATAACATATTTCAAGACAAAAAAAATGTCAACTCATGTACTACAACTTTGTCATAATATGTTGTTATTTAAAAAAAATTTGTAAAAAATCTTGTTTTTTACATTTAAAAAAATACAATCTATATATTCTTAAAACTATTTTTGTGAAAACAAATCCTCAATCATAATTTTCCAAAAAAAATTAACATGTAACATTCTTAGTAATTTGTATCATTATTGCTTTATTAACACAAAATATTTATTAAGAGAAATGACTTAATTTTATAATTAAAATTATTCTAATAAAACTTAGATGTACTAAGAATTTCAATTCAATTTGATTCTTGATAATATAAGCGCATTCATAGAATTCTTAAATAAAATTAAATATGAAAAATTATGATACAAAACTATATTTTAAATAATATATAAATAAAACGTAGAAGATATTATCACTTTCACATCGAAGCTACCATACAAGTATGTTAGCGCCGCGCCGTTGTCATATATGAAATTTAGTAATTTATTAAAATGTGTGTGTGTGTGTGTGTATCGCGGATATGTTAGATGCATGTCAAGGCCGTAGGAAGGAACCATTTGACCCAAATGTGACAATTTAACTATTAGAATTCGTCTGTGAATTAAGATTTATCGTCAACTGTTTGGGTATTTAGCATAAGTTCTCTAATCGAGCGAATTTATAGTTCAACATTTTACTTAATGACACGAATTGAGAGAGAATATTATCAGCATTAAAACCGGCTGACTGATGTATTTATAATATGTATGTTTAATATTTTGTATAGTTTTATGGTTGTTTTAATAACTTTATTAAGAAAAGATGACATTTAATAATCTTCTTAATAGTTATATTCGTAGTTTTAAACTAGCACAAAATGAGAATGTGAATTTAAGTTGCAAGGTTGCAACTGAACTATATCAAATACACAAGCTGCCCTATGGGAAGCTGCTGAAATTAGTCAGTTTACCAAAGGTATGTAGATATTGGAAATAATATAACCGTTATGAAAAATTTGATAATATTCTAATAAGCTAATGATGATAGTTGTTCTATGGTACGGTCTTGAAACTTATCAGCTGTCATTTTTAAATGATTGTTATTGAAAAAAACAGAAACTGCATTGAAAACAGTAAAATTTTCAGATTTAATGGGTATAAATAAAATTTAACAAAGTTTAACATAGTAAAAACCTTTCAGAACTCATTATATTAAAATAAAACAAATAAAAAAATAATAAAAACATTCGGTTTTATGTTTCACAATTTTATTAAAAACCCTTTATTGGGCAAATTCGGCAGTTAAGCTATCATAAGAAGGAATACATTCCTTCTGATAATGGCTTAACTACCGAAATTGGTCAATAAAGAGTATTTAATAAAATTGTGAAACTTAAACCGAGTGTTTTTATTATTATTTTTTTTTGCTTATACATAGAAAAAGCTTTAGATTTAAGTTCTGTTATAACTAAAAATTCGACACTAGATGTGCATCATCATCATCAGAAAGCAATAGAAGTATACAAATAAAAAGATAACATTAATCAGTGCGAAGTAGCAAATTAATAAAATAAGCTTATTTTATTAATTTACTTAATGGAAGCTTAGCTTTTGAAATACATATACAGCATTAAGTACTTTTAATAAATGTTGTGGTTTTTGAGAATTTAAAAAATTCTTTTTAACGTTTAATAATCTTTTATCAAAAAAATCGATTCGACTGTTAAGATCGTTATAAAACTCGAAAATTTAACTGTAAAAATTCGATCTTTTTAAAAATCGATTCAAAATCGTCCATTCCTACTGTATATAGTAGCAATATAACATAAGGACATGGCGAGCTTAGCTGTTAGCTTTCGAAGTGATCATTTCGATAAATTCCAAGGAAATAAAGTACACTTGCTTCACTGAATGTACTTTGGACTGTCTAATTGTCGACTCTTTGTGAACTGGTTTCTTCACTTGTCTTATTCGTTGATCACAATTTTTTTTTTAATCTGTACGTATAATAATCTTTTCTAAATAATAACCAATTAACTATTTTGGCCTAGCTTAAACTGCAGTAAGCCCCACCATAATTTTGACGGGAAAAGGCAATTAATGCTACGACAGTATCGTGCCTTATATTTTCAATAATAATTCTTATTAACTCTATATTAATTAATATTTATGTGAGTGTAATTGTACGCGAGACATAAGTTTAATTAAATAAAATTATAATTACATTGAAAAGTATGTTAATTATAATTTGTTGACAAGTATTAGAAATAAATTGAATTCATAAAATAGATCAAATAGATATCTCAAGGCTTCTTCATCTATTAAATTAGTCAAATAAATATTCATTTGAAGAAATCACCGTAAAAGCATCAGCTATAGAATACATTAACAACTAATAAATTATTCCGAATATGAACGTATAGAATTCTTACAAAATATATTATTGGCAATTAGCCAATAATATTCTAACTATAACCATGAATACTAATTAATACTAATATTTTATTAATTAGACAAACAGGAACAGCAGTGAATATGAATCTAATGTGCCCTTGAAAACAAACATTGAAGTCCATGTGCTATATGTCAATTTGGAAAACTAGAGCACTGATTAAATTTTATTTTAAATATGTTTGACATAATTTCCGACCATGATCTCTGCAATTTTTTTTGGTTAAGCTCGCAATTAGTTTTTATTATGTCCGATTCTTATGTTAGTTGAATATAGTGTTTTAAAATAATTATGAAAACATTTACTAAATGTACACAGAGTGGGGTAATAGACATCAATTTGTATTTGTAACTTTGGACGCTGTACATAAAAGACGGAAATTAAATTTATTTTTATTTATAATTATTTTTTATTTATGTAACTATGATAGAAAGTTCGAATCTGGCTTGGAACTAAAAATTAAATACAGTGAAACCTCGCTTAACGAACAAAATAAATTGTAAAAAAACGACTCGCTTAACGAGCGACGTTTCGCATAACGAGTGACGTGGATAGGGCAATCCTCGAATTGTGCAATGAAACTTTCCGTGTCATTGCTGTTTAGAACAAAATGTAGCAAAAACAAATGTCTCTAGTCAGCTTTTTCGTAAAAAGGAATTAGGTATGTTACTAATTATTTCTATTTTTTTGTTTTCTGCAAATCGAATTCTCATTCCAGGTTGGTTCATTCGGCGATAGAAGAAAAAATCAAAATGAATCACGCTCCTTAACAATTTATATATAATTTTCTTTGAATAAACGTTACACATAACATTTTTTTGAGTATTTTTTTTAAATTTCACATTTTGAGTATATTTTCGCCATGAAACGCATTATAGTATTTTACATTAATTTATATGGTAAAATTGTTTCGCTTAACGAGTGTTTCGCATTACGAGTAAAACTCCGGAAAAATTATGCTCGTTATGCGAGGTTCAGATTTGTTATTGTCACGTTTTCTTTAGTTTAGTGGGCTTTAATTTTTTTGTGTAATTTTATAAGTAAATAAACCAAATGTGGAGATTTTGCAAATTAAATTTGCTGTCAAAATTTTTAATAATTTTTTCTGGTGTTTTCTTATAATGTAAAACTTACTTTTACATTTACTCCTCCTAGTTAAAATAACAGAGTGTAATTCTGATGAAAACTTGACTACTGTATAATTCAGATACAAATGTTTTAACATAACAAAACTGTATATTTAGAAGAATTATTGCTGTGGAATTACTGGTGCCCTTTTATTTAATTTTGAAGAAAAAAATTATATTTTGAAAACTAAAAATATAATTATAATAATAACATTGAACCAAAGTTCTTAAGTGTATTTGTGAAATTAATATAATAAGCCGATTCAATGATTGAGTACTTGTAAAATTTTTGTTTACAAAAAATTTACAACTAATTAAAAAGAAAAAAATGTGCTTTTGTCATAAAAACATTGTAATATTATAAATTGATATAAGCCTTCGTCTGATATTCGAAAATTTTGTAATAAGATCTTTTTTCATTCATTTGCAAATGAAATTACCTATATTTATATGATACAAAAGTAACGAAACTTACCTAGACACGGGTGCCAAAACAAGATCATTAGGTCAGGGGTAATCGGTTGCCATGGTCACGGGAGGTTGCGTCATATACGTAGTTGTCCGTCGCGCTGCAACAGAAACGGACGGTGACGTAGCATTTATACATACATCTCCAGTCTAACTCCCTTGACCCTCGATCGCAAGCTATAGGTAACCACTATAAACGAAATACCTATTGTTAATACGAGACGATTTTCAGTTTTTCTTTTTTCGTTTGTTTCTGTTCAAACAAAAATTATATAGGCATGTTTTTACTTTCAAAATATACACTGTAAAAAAAAATTCGGTAATTTTACATAAAAACCTAAGGCAAATGATTTACACCAGTTTAATATGTAAATTTACAGACGTCACAGGAAAATTTTTACATTCTATAAATATAAAATACGTATATTTTATGTAAGTTTACTTATTTTTCCGGTTAAAAAGCATATATAATATGTTAAATTTATTAGTTTACTTAAAATTACAAAATTATAATATTTTTACAGAAAATTTATGGTTTTGTTGAAATAATATATAATTTTTTACTATGGTTTTTATGAAAAATGGCAACTTTTATTACAGTGTACTATATTAAGCATATAACTTTTATATTTTTAAAATTTTAGTTTATAAATTAATATTATTTCAAAGAATTACATTTTAATTATCTCTAATATGGATTAAACTATATTGTTTTTTACAAATAATTACAAAACAAAACTATTTTGTAAATCTAACACTATATAGTAATAATATTCTGTATTGTTCTATAGCTCTATAGTATACTATAGAATAGAATATAATATAGTTCTGTATTAATTTTTATGAATAATCGACGTTTCGATGTATTCCATGTACATCATCATCAGCAAAAATTACTCAAATGACATATAAAATTACAAAATATAGAAAACAAATTACTAGGCAACAAAATAAGCAAACAGGATTACAAAATTTTTAAGTTTTTAATTAAAGAAAGCCAAATTTTATTTAAGTCTTTTCTTTTTTCTTTATAAATTTCTATTACTTTTCTTATCAATCTACTGTTAATATTGATGGGTCTTGCAATTATTACAGTATGTCTAACACATGTTGTGCAATAACAGATTTATCTGGATGGTTTAGACGTATTGACCTCTTATATGTTCTGTTAATTTAGTAGAAACAGTTCTACCTGTCTGTCCAACATAAAAAAACCTTACCGCATTCACATTCGGTGGCCACACTATATGAAATTCGATTGTCAACTGTCTTCAGATCGTCTCATTTATGTAACGATACGAAAAAGGTCTTTAATGTTACAAAATTAACTGAATTGTCAATTTCAAAAAAGATATTTTTATCATTTCTATTTTTTTTACATACAAATACAAATTGAGAATGACTCATTTTGAATCTTCTGCTGTTTACTACTAACAATTATCTTCCAAAAAAATATATTTCTAATATACAATAGTTTGGTTTAAATTCAGTTTTTCACGTCTCTTTTAAAACTTCTTCTTCCAGACATAAGTACTTTCCTTAAAATATTCCATCTCGCCATTAAAATAAATGATTAATTTTACAAACTATTAATAAAATTTATAAATAAAAGTTTCATAAATTTAAAACAGTAAATGAAATACGTTTCTCGTAATGAAAGAACCGGAGAAGAAAAAGAAGAAGAAAAAACGATTTTAATTTCGAACAAGAGTGAACGCCCTTTAAGACATTGGGTTAGGTTATAGACCTGATGGGAGGGTTAAAAAAAAATCTACCTGAAATATCTTGAAAATATTCCGTCATGTGGGACTTCTTGTGGGTACAGATGCGTAGTAGGAAAGAAAAAATTCTTTACTACGTTGTCGAAAATTGGGGCCATCAGGACGTTCACCCCATTTTTTTGTTCAGTTCGAGAGGGGTTCGTTAGGCCCTTTTCGAACCTAGACTAATTTTTCTTTTCTGATAGTCAAACCCTAATATTTTTTACGCTGTGTGTCGTTCTTATAGTCGATTCTAGTGGTTAAATATTTCGAAAATTTATTTTAATTATTTTTTTTTTCTTCTTTTGTTAAAAACCAACCGCACGGCATTAGAGTAACAGCCCTAATAAATTGTTGCAGTCAAAAATAGCCAGAAGCATATTTATAATTGATAATATTTAATAACGATTAAAGTTTTATTAAAATAAAACGGCTACAGGGTTGTAATTCTGTATTAATTTTTATTAATAATCGACGTTTCGACGTATTCAACAATACACCTGTATCAGGAAAAATGATACAAATGACATATATAGTAAATAAACAGAACATAGGAACAAGTTACTAAATTTTATAATCTAGTTACTTATTTTGTTACCTAGTAACTTGTTCTATTTATTTACTGTATACATTATTTATTTATTTATTATTTATTGAGTACGTTGAAACGTCAATTATTAATAAAAATTAATACAGAACTACAACCTAAAACCGTTTCATTTTAATATGATGAGTTCTGAAAGATTTTTTTATTATACCAAATTTTATTTTGGCGTCTGTATGTTACTTTACTTTTTGGTATGGTTTTATGATACTGTGCCTAAATTTTGTACGTGTTATGCCCGTATGCACAAACATTTTCGTTACAGATAATGGTTCGTTAAAATGAAAATTCTTGGATTTCATAAAAAATTTCGTTTCAATATACATAGAAAGATTTCTCACGGAATCCAAAGCATTTTTATTTTAACAAACCAATATATTTATCGAAACTGTTTATGCATACGGGCATTAGTGTTTCTTATTTGTGCTAGGCTAGCATAAATAAAAGTTTGTAATGATCCAACTTTCATTTAGTTTTAGTTTTAAGGGTAAGAATCGACCAATTAGAATTAAATAAAAAGAAATAATGATGCTATAAAAAAAGTTTGTTATGTAAGTCTGATCTTACGTGCAAAATTCAAATAAATATAGTCATTTTTGATAATTTTATGAAAAAATCTTAAAAATTTGAAGGTATAAAAAAAAGTGCTTACAATTAGTTACTCCAAATGGGTTAAAAATTAATAAGGAGTAATAAGGCATTAATAAACATAAATAAAATAAAGTACGTAAAAATTTATTATTTAATAAGCAAAACCGACAGACGCACAACTCATAGTTTGACATAATTTGAATACATGCAAGTTACACATATTCAGTAACATCAATTTCTTCTCATATAATTTTATAGACCTTATGACCATGGTTATCAGGTATATGTCAGATTAAATACACTTGACCAAGAAACAATAGAAAAAGATAACATCAATCAGTAATTTAATTAAAATTTTGCTTCCTTTAATTAAAAATTTATAAATTTTATGATTTAGTTGCTTGTATCTTGTTATGTAGTAACTTGCTTCTATTTAATGTAAATGTCATTTGTATATTTTTTTCTGATGAAGATGTATGTCGAGTACGTTGAAACGTTTATTATTAATAAATATTAATACAAAACTATAACCTAAAGTATCTGATAAATTTGACGGTACACATTGCATTTCATCCACTTCTTTACACATTTGCAATGATCAAATTCAAATTCAAGCGAAAATAAACAGTGAAGCTGTCAATTAAATTGACTTAATAATATTCAATATAGCCGCCAAAAATGTCAGTTTAAATACACTTGATTTTGTGGTTATGTTTGATGCGTCCTGCCACCAGTGATGTATAATAGTAACTAACTATTGTATAATAATGTACATTACTGTATTAGTAACATAATAACATCCTTCTACATAGGCAATATAATAATGTAGTATAAATTTTTACGCTAGTAGAAAAATAATGATTTTTATTATTTGAACTATTGAAAAATTGTTTATTAAAATGAAACTGGTTTTCTTTACTCGAAAGAATTCATTTTCTTCGTACAATCTCAAATAAAAATAATGTATGTATACATATTCAGGTTAACTTTGCTCGCATAAAATATTCATAAACAATAAAAACAGTCATACTTATATAAAAGTGGGTTATTACAAATCCCAAGTAAATTCTTATTGTGGTAGGTCGTTATTCGAATCTGATTCTGAATCTGAATCTGGTCGAACTGCATGCATTTGGTGAGTTCTCGCAAAATTAAACAATATTTTTTGGGTTACTGTGCTTCGTAAAAATCACAGTACGAGAATAATATTATAATCTCGGACGTATTTATAACCACAGAAAGAGACCTTGAGAGTATTCAACAAATAAAAATCATCGTACACACGAAGATAAAATTCGTTTTTATTACACTACTTTATAGTGATGTTATTAACACCAAAGATATCATTAATTGTTTCTTGTTATTTTTTAATTAGATTTGTGTTGTTATATTTAAACATTGTATTATTCTATTTTTGGGACTTTTTTTCTATAAATTATCGTTATATTAAATTAAAAATTGTTAAATAAATATTGCATAATTTTTAGTTTTGTCCTTTGCTTGCGTTGTTTATCTTTAATGAAATATACTATATTTATACAGGGTGTTTATGGATTTATGGCCACTTTATATAACGTTTTTATATATTAATATGAAAATAAATCAATGAAATTTCATACAAGTAGGTTTACTATATATAGTTATAAAAGAATATCAAATGTGTACCCGCGCGTATAGGTTAATGTGCTCCAATTTTTTTGAGACAAATCGATGGAGTAGAGACCTTCATTTGTTTCGATCATTTACAAGTAAATCACTAAAACTGAAAATTAATTAAATATTAATTTTATATTATAACTTTGATACGTATGTACGTTTAATACATACATTTTATATGCAGGCAAATACGTTAAATAAAATTTTCAAAATTAATTAAAATTACTCTTTTTCTTTCTATAGATCAATTTAAAAATGCATCATAGATCATTGATATCGATAAAAATATATTATTTGCAAAATGTATTATTGTTAATAATTTTTGTATACGAAATTATACGTTTCTAACTTGCATTTAACTCATTTTTTTATATATAGAATTATCAGAAATACCAATTTTTTTAATTTATATGTTTACATTTTTAAATAATTTTATGGACACCACGGTATTTTCTAATATATTTTAAAAGTAAATTTTTTACTATTCAAGGTACGTATTTCTTTATAAAATTATATTTTAAAATATGTTATAAAGGTTTCAATTATAACGTAGCATTGATATCACTATTACTATTACTGCATTTTCTTCTTGTATATGTTGCAAGAATGTTAAATAATCCTTCTTTTTTGCAAAACTACTAGTATTGTATAAGAATTTTCTTCGTTTATAATTTTTTTCCCTGTAAATGAGTAGGTATAATTGGGATTATAAGAGTAATAATAAGAAAGGTATCATAAATGTGGATGAATCGAAAGATGCTTATCTAGATAGGAATGTTTGGCGGAAACTAATTTCTACATACATGAAAAGAGTTAACATAGTAAAAAATCTTTCAGGACTCATTATATTAAAATAATAAGAGTTTTGGATAAATTTAAATTTTAATTTCGACTTACTCTATGTACATCATCATCAGGAAAAATTAGACAAATAATTAATTATTTAATAATTATTAATTAAGAACATAATTGTAATGAGTAATACATCAATTGATAGCTTTTATTGAGTATGAGTTTTGTACTACTAGAGATTTAAAAAATATTGAATGGTAACATGAATAATTAGTAGAAATTTTAAAATTTTTAGTGCACTCTATTCCAAATCATTTTTTTCATATTTCTAATACATATTTAGTGAAACAAAACTAGAGGAAGATGTAAGCTTTAGTTATTAAGCAAAACATTAGTATAGCAAGGTATAGGATTTATTGCTAACATCTCAGTAAAATTGTAAAATTTTTCCTGATGATGTACGTAAAGTAAGTTAAAACGTCAATTTTTAATAAAAATTTATACAGAACTTATCCCAAATCCTTTTTATTTTAATAAAAAGTGTTATTGCCACACCCTTATGGGTAATAAGAGTAAAATAATCTTTTTACGTAACTTATTCTGCATTAAGTCCAAGCAAGATCTTGAAAGATCTTCAATTCAAAAAATTCTAGTAATAGGACATATATAACTGCAATAGAAATCTACAATAATAAAACTTCTGTGATTTCAATGTTTAGGTCAATGCAACATTATAATCATGATTAAATCACAGAATATCAGGATTACATAAATCTATATATACATATAATGCAAACATATGATTTCTTAAACATTACATTGCTATACAGCAGCTTCAATTAGCATACATATAGCATATACATAAAATACAAATCATACATATATATAGAAAATGTCTTTCAATATTTATGTGTGAGTGTGTATGTAACCTTGGCCAATTGGTATGGATTGAAACACCGAAATCAATATCTATTCTTCAGATACGATTGACACAAATTCGTTGTTTCGCAATCAGCATCGGCTAACCTACAAAAATTTTTGACAACCGAACAAAAATTCTATCGCGCAAGAGAACCCTGAACCGCAACGCAAGCTTTTTTCTTTTTAGCCAATTAACCAGTCGATTTGCACACTTACTTAAGATTCATTCGCACATCAAATAAATATATTCGCAAAATAAACGCGATGTTACGAAAATGAAAAATATCTGTTTGGTTATTAGCTAATTGACTCACTAAATGGTTTTTATTCTTATATTCGAAAATCTCATTTCGTTTTTATCCTGTTTTGGAGGCTAACTACTTTATGCTAAATTTTGTTTAAAATGATAAATATTATTTATTTATAAGTATGACTTTTACTTGAATTTGAATTTTTATTGCCATATTTTGATAATATTCGGCAATAAATGTAGTGATTTTAAAATTATATCTAGTGTAAAATTTATCATAATAATATTAAAATTGATACACCTAAAATAAAACTGCTTTAGGTTAAAGTTCTGTATTAATATTTAATTAAAAATCTATAAATTTTATGATCTACTTACTTATTTATTATTTAGTAACTTATTTCCATGTTCTGTTATTTAGTGTAAACTGTAATGTCATTGTATTATTATCCTGATGAAGACGGACGTTGAGTTTCGTTGAAACGTCGATTTTAAATAAATATTAATACAGAACTTTAACATAAAACAGTTTTATTTTAATATAATGAGTTCTGAAAAATTTTTTACTATGTTTTTGATACAATTGTTTCATGTTACATATATTTATAATTTTTTAATTAAAAATATAAAATAGCGAGCTACAGTAAAGATCTGTTGTAAAACCCTTACCAATACATATTAACAAACAATTAATTGCTAGCGAACCAATAATATTCCATTCTATTTAGAATAAGATGGATTATACACGCTCTGTTTTTACTGTGCAGTATTAATTGTACAGTAAACTCGTAGCAAAATTGCGCAATTTACGGATAACTCAGTTTAGCCCATGTACACTGTAAAAAAAGTTGCTATTTTACATAAAAACCGTAGTAAAATATATATATATATATATATATATATATATATATATATATATATATATATTATTTCAGCGAAACGATGGTTTACATAAATTTTCTGTAAAAATAATATAATTTTGTAATATAAAGTAAAATAATTAATTTACCATATTATATGTTTTTTTTTTTGTACCGAAACAGTAAGTGATTACTTTACATAAAAAATACGTATTTTATATTTGTAAAAATACTGACGTCTGTAAATTTCCATATTAAACTGGTGTAAATCAGTTGCCCCAGGTTTTTATGTAAAATTACTAAAAAAAAATTCATTTACTTTACTGCTTCAGTTTACTGTGTAGTGAAATAATAACAAGCATTCTAATGGATGATATTTTTCGATAAAAGCTCCAGAAATTCTCTAGCCCATGACATTTTTTTTACTACAAACATAACTACATATTAAAGCTGTCACTACAAACACAAATAAACGTCTTCTGCAAATTGTTAGTGGTAAGATCATGGCATTATTTGTAGTACTAAAAAACGGAAAAAATAACTTTTTTGTTCATATGGTTTTTATATTTGTTAATTTTTTGCTTTAACGAAAAAAGTCGGTGTCGAATTTGCAACAAAAAACATCGATTCCGACTCTGGCAAAATTCTTCGACTCTTCAACTCCACGATTCCGATTTCAACTTCACATCCCTGTTTGTAAGTATGTGAGGCGAGCTCAGTTTACTGTTAGCTTTAAAAGTGTTTAAATTTTAATAGGAAATAAAGTACACTGGTAAAAATTGATGTAAATTTACATATTTTATAAATGTATTTTTACAGAAAAAATGTAATATTACGTTAATTATTGTAGTAAAAATTATAAAATGCTGCAATTTTACTGTAAATAGTTATGTAAAATTGCATAAATATATATTACATTTTTTACAGTGAACATATGGGCTACACTTCGTAGTACTATTCATCGAAGCATCCCAAAAACTATTTGAACAAATTGATACATTTGTAAGATTTATTTTCAGCTAATGATTTAACAAATAAAACAAAAAAAAATCCTCAAATGTGATTAATAATGTCAATTTTTTGCATGAGAATGCATTAAATATGAATAAATAATAATGCGGAATTAACGAGTTGATAAACTAGAGTAAACATATTAATCAATTTAAGAAATTTCAAGGTAGCTACTGAAAAAAAGTCATATGGAATTTACGAGTAACTTCATTATTCTGGTGAACTTCCTTGATCTCTCTAACTTTTTCTAGCAGCCTTCAAATACAGTAAATAGATAAATGATTCTTTTTTTCATTTAGAATACTAATGTATGCATATGAATTCTAATTATTATTTGTTAAAAGTTTTATTTATTAGTTGTTTGTTACCAAAATAAAATAGTAGGAAATTAGAATATCGCAAGATAAATATAAAAACAATACTGTTGAATAAAGTGCATTATATTTTTCCAATATATATTTTTTTATTTTCAATTATCAGTCAATGCTCTACATTTTAGATGATCACGGTAATTTTCTTATTAAGGATAATGACCGATAAAAAATATAATTAGTTAATTAATTTGGTCAGTTTTTATTATAAAAGTAATTTTTTGTACTTAACCTATGTTTTAATTCAGTATTTAGTGTTTGATACGTACTATTTTTTCTGACAATGCCATTTTGCGGCAGCTTGTTATCTGAACTTTTATGATACACACCAAATACGGTAATGGCGAATGTATTTAACAGGTATATAGTTAAAATCGGTATATGTCAGTTGAAACTGAAAATTCAGACTGTCATTCCTGACTTCAATTACAAAGCCCCTACACTTATCAGTCAAACTGACAGTCTGATTGAAGTTATTTTAGCTTTAGATGATTATAAAAATTACTACCGTATGGACGAAAATCTTTTTAACATGTTGATCACCATGTTGACATCATATATATCCAGAATAAATACAGTTATGAAAGATTTAATATCAGTTAGAGAGACAGATTAGCGGTTACTCTAAGATTCCTTACGACTGAGAGAAAGAGACTGACAGTTTTCCCTTTATTTCCCGTGATTGAAGCTTGGATTTAAAAATATTTGGAAATTCGGCAATCCATCAGTCTTGACCTTACACCTTAAATCAGAATGTCAATCTTCCGTCTGAATGTCATTCCGAATGATTGTGTAAAGCTTGCTTAAGGGTTGCTAAGATACGTATCTTAGCAACCCTTAAGCAAGCTTGAATTGACCTACGTAGGTCAATTCGATCCGTCCTTAATAAAAGGTCAAAGCAGTTTATCGCTTGCTTGTCAGTCAAAATTTTGTATAATTCCTTCTAGATGGTTCAACTGATTTTGATGAAATTTTCAGGATAGGTTTACTTAGTGCCCAAGATGGTTATCTGGTTTTATTTTTTCCAATGATGCCAACTTTCCGAGAAAAAATTACTAAAATTTTAAAAATTATTATAGCTACTTTAGTTATTCGATTTTTAATCAAATTTTCACAAAAAAAATATTATTCTAGTGCTCAAATAAGTTATATAATTTTACTAATGTACAGTCTTACCAACTTTCCGAGAAACAATACTAAAATTTTAAAACTTTAATTCTGGCTCGACTATTTATCCGAGATTAATTAAATTTTTACAAAAGATTCTATTAGTGCCCACATAAATTACATAACTTTAGTGTTTCATAGTGTTGCTAATTTTGTAAGAAAAAGTTACTAAAATTAAAAATATATATTTCGAATTCAGTGTTTATTCAGAATTAATTAAAAATTTACAAATAATTCTTTTAGTAACAAAAAAAAAAAAAATTAATTTTATTTTTGAACAGTGTTGCTAACTTTTGGAGAAGAAATATAAAAATTTTATTTCTATTTCTTAGTATTTATGTGATAATGTCAAAGTCTATATGTGAGTTTACGCATATACTGTAAAAAATGTAATGTATGCTTATAATATTTTACATAATTATTAATGGCAAAATAGTAGCATTTTATAATTTTTACTGTGATAATTGACGTAATATTATATTTTCTCTGTAAAAATACTTTTATAGCATATGTAAATTTACATAAATTTTTACAGTGTAGGTATGCTTTCAATCTTGTTTCTTTCTAATTTTTGATACTTATTCATATTTTAAGTTTAGCGGTTAAAATTAGAAACACTTTGTATATGCCTTTCATCTAAAATATTTGAGCCATTCTCTGACATATAATTTTTTGAATAAAAATTTTGCCCTACATTATGTAACTTGATTAGATGCAAATATTCTAAGTAAATCGTACCTTAGCCGAGCCATAAAGCACAAATATTTATTTATCCTGACAGCATAATATGTATAATAATTATGTAAGAAGTTGTCATAAATATTCTATTCGAATTCCAGATTATCGGTTCATATCTTGATTATAAGAATTTGTACTTGTAAATAGTAATTATTGTACCTATTGTATCGGATTATTTTTTTTTCATCATAATATCGAGGTATTTTTATTATTTTTCAATTTGATTATAATGTCACAGAAATTATAATATGTCTATTATCACATGTATAAATTCTCTTGTCAGATATAAATCAGTCGTTGCATATGTTGTTAAAAAAAATAAGCGTGGAACAACCGTTAAATTAAATAGAAGATATTGTGCAATATTTGTGTGATGTAAAATAATAAAATATTAATAATTAATTGTATTTTTCTTTTTTATAAAATATTATCACAATATTAAAGTTCACAATAAAAGTGCATTAGAATATGTGAAATATTAATCCATTTTTTCTATTGATAAAAACTTTGCATTTTTATGAATAAAAAAAAAACATTAACCTATAGATGCAGCAATACATTTTAAAACAAAAATAAGATAAATTTAAAGAACGTAAAAATATGCAATTGATATATATATATATATATATATATATATATATATATATATATATATATATATATATATATGTAAGGTATATTTTGGTAAGTTGATATAGCCAATTAACATGGGAAATCGACAATATTCAAAATAATTCTTTCTCGAGCTAAATTTCGAGAAATCACTATTAGGATCATTTAGATATTAAAAAATAACAATGATTAAATACATTTAAACCATTTAATTATATACCGTTATTTGAAAAATACATTTTAAATGAACTGTTTGACAATATTACTTTATAACATATTGTGCGATTTCAATTGTTCTGTCCTGCTGGTATTGACTTATGAGTCCAGCTATCCAGTCGGCAGCGACATATTTTTATTTTTTATTTTTAATAATTACCAAATTATAATTAGTATATTACAATATAGCACAATACGTAATAATGGTATTAATTAATAATTATTTACTAGAATTTTTAAATGTAGTCATAGCAATACTAATAAAGTCAAATAATTTATTCAAAATGATTTTTTTCTGAATAATGATACATATTTAAATAATTTTATTGTATTTAATCATTTTTAATTTTTAATATCTAAATATTTCTCAAAATTTAACTCGAGAAAGAATTATTTCCCATGTGATTGTCCTATGTATACATATATATTAAATATTTAAATAAATGACAAATTTTTTGGACTAATATAATCCCCTATAAGTTTTTTAATTATGTCCACTTACAGAATTTATCACTAACATTTCATTATTTTTGTGAGTTTATAGTTAAAATGAATGAAACAGAACAATATCTGTAACTTAATATTTACAATAATTTGTGAAAAATTGGAAAAGGAAATGACAAATGATATTTTTTTCAAATACCTAACGGCTTTCTTCCAAAAACAGTAATTTCATTCCTAGAAAGTAGCAGCTGCTCCCGGCATACCTATAGTACATTTCTAGATATAGGTCAAACAGGTGCTGACAGGAAAAAATGAAATGAAATTTTATACCAGGTGTTTATATTCAAACACGTACGTACGTACGTCAATTCTTCCAGGAATAATAAATAACTGTAAACCGATATTTGAAAGGATACATTCTTATAGTTAGAATATGATTTTACTTTTTTTTCTTATTATTTCATTGGAAGACCTAAGTTTGCGTATACACGTCTTTACGCACGTAGCTAATTAGAAATGATATGGTATTAAATGTATTTCAAGATAAAAATTGTTTTTAACTGTATCAGAGAAATATGATATATCTATTTGCATTTTAAATATAAAAAATTTACATCATTTTTATTGTAAATAACTAAAATATAATATTTGTTTTTATTGTTGTTAAATAATATAGGCATTATATATGTGTTTCTTGATAAGTAACATTATTTATTACTCGTCAATGATTTTTGAATTATGGATTTTATATTGAATTTAGAGAAACGTCTTAGTTTAAGATTTTTGTGAATTACACGAAAAACAATTGAAATACATAATTGTATATCAATTTGCTCCGTCAAATTTATCTTCAAAAAGTTGATACAGACCTACTTGGTTAAAAATAAATTATTTTGCATATATATTAACTGAATAAATAAAACTATAAACTACAAATAAAATTTAAACTATTGGCCACAAGTATATAAACAAATAACCATGCCATATTTATATACTAATAAATAAATATTTTATTTTTGGTCCATAAAAATATAAACCATTCTAGAAAATTTTTAACTGCTACTGCAAACTAAAATAGTCAGAATCTCTGAAAAATATTTACACCTCCTGTTTCTTCATTATATAATATTTGAGAAAGTTTTATAACATACCCTATATTTTAACTATTTGCCTGTAAATTTTCGCCAAATAACAGTAAAACTCGAGAACCGTATATCTTTTACAAGCCGAAATATTGTCGTATATTATTTCTTGTAATAAAATTCGGTAGCAACTTAACCGAAATTGTCATATCGTAAAAACTAGAATTTCAGTTGTAAATATTTTGTGGAGTGGCCAAAATTCTGGTCAACGAGAAATCGTTTTTGTGTTTGAAGTCACCGCCGACATGAACAGATAAAGTATCAGAGCATTTTCGGTTTGCAAAAGTATTGAGAGAGAGATTTTTAAACAGACTAAACTGCGATTCAAACAAACACAGGGTGACCGGTAAATGTTGCTTTTAACATTTCTTGGAACTGTTTGATGATGTACTCTCGTCGCTGCCTTGTTGACAATACGTTTATTTTGGTCAGTAGAAGAAGTATGACCCATTTTTGTTCTTTTAAATATTTGTGCATAATACGACATAATGTATATGTAAAGGTCTAAAGGTTTAACTTATTTTATGCCTCTAATATATACATTATCAAGTCATGATTCATATGTACCTTCTGACGAATGAGAAAACCAAAATTGGCTCATATTTATAATTTTTGTTTTGTTTGCATAAGTAAAAATAAATAATAATTAAGTATTTCAATAAATGTTTAATTTTCGAGGGAACTAAATCGTCGATATTCTAATTAATTAAAAACGTAATTATAATGAGTTATATATCAATTGATAGCTTTTATTGAATACGAGTTTTGTGCCAGAACAGATTTGAAAAATATTGAATGGTAATATAAATATTTAGAAAAAATTGCAAAATTTACAGAGCACTACATTCAAAATCATTTTTTTAATATTTTTAATAAATATTTCGTAAAACAAAATTAGCACAAAACTAGAAAAAGATGTAAACTAATGAATGCTGCAAACCGAATTAAAATCCGCTAATTTGTATTTTAGTTATTAAGCAAAACATTAGTTTGGCGAGGTATAGGATTTATTGCTGGAACTTTATTGCTAACTTCTCAGGGATATTAAATAGTTAATAAAAAATAATAATACAGTAAAAAAATTTTTCAGAAAAGGCTTTAGAATTTAGTTCTGTGTAAACTTTAATTAAAAATCGACGTTTCGGTGTATTTTACGTACATCACATCAGGAAAAATGATGCAAATGACATATGCAATAAATAAATAGAACATAGAAACAAGTTAGTAGGCAACAGTAGATTTATAAGAAAAACAATAGAAATTTATAAAGAAAACTATAACATCAATCAATTCTTTTAATTAATAATTTATACATTTTATAATCTAGTTATTTATTTTGTTATCTAGTAACTTGTTTCTATGTTCTGTTTATTTATTGGATCATTTTTCATGATGATGTACGTGGAGTACGTCAAAACGTTGATTTTTAATTAAAATTTATACAGAACTAAATTCTAAAGCCTTTTTATTTTAATAAATAGTAACTTGGAAATATATTATAAATATGTTTTTATTTTAATTAAAATTTCATTTACCAATTTTACATTTTTAGAAAAATATTTTTTAAAATTAATAATAAAAATGGATAAATATATTAAATGTTACAATAAAAAAATTGTCTTCAAATAAATTTGATTAATATAAATTTCAAAAATGTTTTCACCAGGGTTGCAAACTGAATTGGAACGTAAATGAAAACTGAATTATTTTATTTGGTAAAAAACTAATAATATATTTTTGAAAAATTTAAAAACGGTACTTTTCAGTGATATAATTTCTTACTAATAATATAAAAGTTTCTCATAAATAGATCTCAAAAAATAGAAAAGATAAAATTTGTTAAATTAGACCTAAAACATTAAAAATATCATAAATTATTAGAATTTAGCTAAAAACTGAACCAAAGAAAAATCGATTTCAAATTGTTTAAAAATAAATGTTATTAAATAGATATTGTCAAACAAATAATGAATAATTCTAACGTTTAAGTAATGGAAAAATTTTCGAATAATTTAATCACAGTTTCTTTTCAAAAAGCTTGAATCGATATATTTTTGTAATTCAGGTTTAATTTTGGTAGGGAAAATTACTTTAAATTAATATGGACCTTTAAAATGTATTGCTTAAAATGTCAGCAATATTGAATTTATTATAAAGATAAACATGTATATATTTAAATTTGCTAATTAATAACTCGTATTTCAATTAATAAACATAATTGTGTATGTAAATCCGATAAAGAAAAAAAATGTTATTTTTAATTACCAGTTCCGTGTAAAGTAGACATTCGATCGCTGATTAAAACTAAATGTAAAGAAGAAAAAATTATCGACAAAACTTGCATAATATTTCGTAGTATTTCCTTTGTCACACATTCAATGTATGTGCAAAGGATATCTTATTCAATTAAACAAAATTATCATTTTTTAATAATTCATGTATGTATACATTCATATAAATTAATTAATTACAATAAAAAAAGTTTCGAAATATACGCGTCGTTGGATATCAGTATTGTCTTGTAAAAAAGACATAATAAGTGATTAATAATTTTTATACTTAAATATCTGAAAAATAATGTATCTTTGTTCCCATAGTAACTACAAAATAATGGTCGTAATTTTTTATTATTAATCTGTCTTTTTTTAACAATTGCATTTATCTTGTAATTTTTAATTTTTCGGAATTCGCAAGAATTTCTCGTTGATAAATTGGTTTATCAATTATATATAGTGTGCAATATATTTTAAAGTTCATATTGTATAAGATTATTTTTTTGGTATAAAGAAAATATTCGAAGTAATTAGTTAAAGTCTAGTTATCTTTGTTTGGTTTAATGCCAACTATTTCTTTATTCATACAATTTGGTTTTAGTGTTAGATGTAATATTAAGAAATTTATTTTTCCTCGTTGCTCCTTTCCCGTTATCTCCTTTTTCACATCTAAATATTGTCTAAATATGTGTGTTAAAGTAAGCAAGTTTAATAACAGATAAAACTTTAAAATTAAAACAGTAATTTTTATTAAAATATGGTTGTTAAAGTATAACAATGATAATCAATTCCCGTAATTTTTAAGTGGAACATGGGATTACTAGATACACAAAACACTGATCATATAGTTTTTTTATTTTTAACAATTTGATTTGCATTGTCAATGGTTCAAGTTGTTAGCCTACACTGTAAAAAAATCAGTAATTTCACATAAAAACCTGGGTCAACTAATTAACCCGGCTTAATATGTAAATTTACGGACGTCACAAGAAAATTTTTACATTATATAAATATAAAATACGCATATTTTATGTAAATTTACTTACTTTTTCGGTAAAAAAACATATATAATATGGTAAATTGATTATTTTACTTATAAATTACAAAATTATAATATTTTCGCAGAAAATTTATCGGTTTGCTAAATAATAATATTTTTACTATGGTTTTTATGAAATCTGTAGCTTATAGTGAGTTCCAAACCCCAGGCTACATCAGTTCATTAGTTGTCATATATTGTCCGCTAAAATGTCTTGATCATATGAGAAAAAAATAATTATTTGTTTTTTAAAAATTATTATTACGGGACTTTTTGGTACTTGTCTAGACACTAAAAATGCAATAAGCGGAAGTACTAATAACACGTCACAATAAAGAAAAATATTTCAGGAAAACCTACTTTATTTGTCAAAATTTTGAAAAAAGTTATTTGAAAAAAGTTTTAGAATGATATTTACGGTTAATTTTTAATTTTTATAAAAATGAAAACCATTATACATATTTTTTTTAATTACTATAATTTAATAATAATAAATACAGTAAAAACTAATTATTTTCATTATTTTTGATTGTCATTTAATTTAATGAAGATATACGTAAAGTATATCAAAACGCCGATATTTAAATAATATATATATATAGAACTCAATCCTAAAGCTTTTAATTTTAAATTATAACAAAATTTTCTATTATATTAAATCAAAATTCGGCCAATATTACATTTTTAAATGTAATGATACAAAATATTTAGATAAAATAAAATATAAACAAATATAGTAGTATTGATAATATTTAATAACAAACTAATTAAAAATAGTACAATTAAAGCATTGTTAAACACGAATACAAAATTCATGTTTTTTTAAATTATATAACAAAACTCTTGTTAGAAGTAAAATTTCGATGATATTGCAAAATCAAATATCATATTTCATAGTATTATTTTATCAAATTCATGATAATAGGTTATTGACCGATCTTTATTTGAAAATTTATTATCAAAAGTGATAGTAATATATAAAAACGTATTACGCAAATTACTTAATTTATTAATAATGTTTAAAAGCAAAAAATATTAACAAAATATAAACAAATGTGTATTTGTTCTATACGTTTATTTAATTTTTTCCCTCTTATCATAGTTTACATTATGCAATTTTCACTATAAAAAATATCACACGATAGTATTTTATTTTTTTTTTTATTGAAAAAGTCGATAAAGTTGTATCATAACACGTATTGTATCAAAATAATAATAGAAAAATATAATATTAGTTGACGTAAATAAAAATTTATTTTAATTTTTCTTTTTATTTGTTTTTTGACACATATTGACGTACTTTAATCTTTTGTTTGGCAATTTACAAATATTTTATTTATTAGTTATTAAATAATAATAAATTAAAACACTTAAATATATATTTTTTTAATGAAACCTTCTCATATTATTATCTCAAAATTTAAGGATTGTGATAAGAATGTCTTTATCGAATGATTTAAATTTAAATATGGCCTTTAATTGTTAACAAATTAATTATTTAATTAATAATTTTTCCACATTTCATTTTTATCTGTAAATAGTATCACAGAACAAATATACATTTAGAAAATGTCGCTAAAATGCTGATGATATATATCTAAAAATCATAATTTTGTTTTGGAAAATACGTTATTTTTTGTACTCAAACAAAATTTGTAATTAAAATTTTTAAAGTATATTACAATTTGTGACCAATTAAATATCTGACAATTTTTGATATTTATTAATAATATTGGACAGCAATAGAACTCAAGAATTATATTAAATGAAAGAATAGATAGGAAGCCAAAGTATTTCATGTGTTAAAAAGCAATTTCATAAGAATAAAAAAATTAGCAGAATACGAAAATAACAGTTTATAAAACAATCCATACTAAAATACGGATGCGAATCATAGCTACTGACGGGGATTTAACTATATACATATATGTATAAATAATATCTGACAAGTTAGCGTTGTATCTAGAATACATATTATAATTACTTTCAGTGTTTTTCATATCACGTTAAAAAGTACAATCTCATATTGTATAGTCGTAGAAAAAGTAACGTTTTCTATTTGCATATAATAATTATTACTCATTCTTAACAGTAAATAAGATATGATTATGAATGTTAAGTTGTAATCACTGGACAGTTTTTGAATACTAATTTTTTATTTCCAGAAATGTAATCCAAAATTCTTCCATATCCTATAATATAATAATAATAACTAATGACTGAAAATCACTCAAAATAATTCTTCTAACAAATGTAATAAACATAAATAATATTCGAAATAAATCAATCACTTTCAAATATATTATTAGAAACTTTCAATAAACGGTAAGTAATATTGACTACTGGCGCAATAAGCACAGCATGTCTTTTCACAATTTCATGGCTGTAATCACTGAAAAATCACCCTGAATAAAGAGCAAAGTGAAAGCTTGAAAAATTGACAATATCTTCATAAACACATTTCAGTAAAATTCTCGACAAACTGAATAATGCACAATTCTTGGTAGCTGGTTCTGTCAATATTAGATTCAGACACAATTATTTTCGTTTCAACTTGTGCTGTCATTTAAAGTGAAAAAAAAAGAAAAGAAAAAGGTTTACGACTGATCGTAAAAATACGAAAAAGGTACCCCCAAGTAGGGCTACTGATTATGACCTATTTCCTTTGTTGTACCGTTAAAATGTTCGGACTTGAGCATTGTAATGACTAGTGAAATATATTGGCCGTAGAAATTGCAAAACTACCATAAAATACGGGTCATTGGTTTATTTGGAAGTAATTAACTTTCGAGACTGTATACTCAAGCTTTTACTTCATCTTTTAAGTTAGTGTACAGTGGCCTCACTCAGTTTACAAACTACTACTTCTTTTTACTACTTTGACTGCAAGGAAAAGTAGTAAAGCGTTTGGTACGGTGTCTGTAACATTTTCAAAAAAAAAAAAAAATTGTATAGAAATCCTTCATATAGCCTCTAGATGACGAATCTGAACTTAGTTTATGTGGGTGTATGGATGTGCGTCGTCAGCTCGCTCGCTCGCTCGCTCGCTCGGTCGTCAGACAAAATTTTGTGATCGCAACTCCTCCTAGACGGTTCAACCGATTATAATGAAATTTTCAGGATAAATTTGTCTAGTACCCAAGATGGTCATGTGGTTTTGGTTTTTTCCAGTGATGCCAACTTTCCGAGAAAAAAATTACTAAAGTTTTTAAAAATTCATTGTGGCTACATTATTTATCCGATTTTGATCAAATTTTCAGAAAAGATTTCACTAATGCTCCTATTAATTACATAATTTTATTAATATTCAGTGTTGCCAACTTTCCGAGAAAAAAATTACTAAAGTTTTAAAATTTTTATTATGGCCATGTTATTCAACCGATTTTACTCAAATTTTCACAAAAGATTCTCCTAGTATTCATATAATTTATGTAATTTTAACGAAATACAGTGTTGCCAACTTTCCGAGAAAAAAAATAGTAAAATTTTTAAAAATTTATTATGACCATTTTATTTAACCGATTTTAATCAAATTTTCATAAAAGTTTTGTTTAGTGCTTAAATAAATTATGCAATTTTAACAAAATACAGTGTTGCCAACTTATCGAGAAAAAAATCACAAAATTTTTTAAAAATTCATTGTGGCTACATTATTTATTCGATTTTGATCAAATTTTCAGAAAAGTATTTCCTAATGCCCACATAAATTATAATATTATTAAAATACAGTGTTGCCAACTTTTCGAGAAATGTCAAAGTAGTCTATATATGGGTTTATCCATATACTTCTAATCTTGTTTTCTTTATATATTAATTTTTTTTACGCTATAATAAAATAAAAATTTTTTTATAATACCCTTAATAGCTTGACCGGTATTTTTAATTAATTATTAATTTTCTAAATTAAATGAAATAATACACAAATACTTTGTTGATGTCACAATTTTTATTATATAGTCACCACTAAGTCATCATTAGACTAACTGATTTCTTGTTTATGATGATTTTTCAGTAATGCAAATTTACTCTAACAAATTATATTTATGCACATCTCTGTTCACATTTCGTAAGACTGGTATATAGCATTATAAATATTCTGTATTTTTCTATTAAAAAAAATATACATATAGTAGAAACAGACAGAATAGCTCGCAATGCTTCGAAATTATATCAGATGGTATAGAATTGTAGCATTAATTAATTGTATAATATGATGTAAATTTCCAAATCCATTATTTTATAATTCTTATTAGTTGAAAATTTGATAAATTAAGTGACTCCTCTGTACCTCTTTTTGGAATATAACGTCTGCTCACGTAAAATATGTTTTTTAAACGTTCCGGTAAAGAAAATTGAAAATTAGTATGAATAATTTTAAAGTTCTTTTGTATTAATATGTTCTTGCAATATGCAATTAAAAATATACACATATTATATAATTTTTAAATGAAGTTATTATATACCTACTAATTTGTTGCTTTAATGTGAAATGGAAAATATGTATAATTGCTGAAAGATCTTAAAATCATATTATAATGTATCAACTTTAAAATATTTTTTGTATGTAATACAAAATTCTTTGTATAGATTTTTCATAAATATATTGAAAAGATGTTTTTATATATATTTATATATATATATATATATATATATATATATATATATAATAATAATAATAATAATTGCCTTTATTTAGCATTTGCTATACATTAATCTTAGAGATAGAATTAAATTTTACATATATAAAATAAAATAAAATAAATGATCACATAAAAAATAAAATATAAACATAAATAACAAAATAAATGAATAAATGAAAATATGTGGAATAAATGAACTACAAATACGAATAACGTACAATACATAAAATATAAAAATAGAGATATATGTAATAAAGAATATATATATAATATAAAATATATCAAGAGATTAATTTAACCTTAACTTAATTATTTGCACTGTAATATTCTTTAATTGATTTCTTAAACATATTTACATTTGTACTCTTTATATTTTCGGGTAAATGATTATATTTTGTAGCTGCCTTAAAAAATAATGTATTTTGTCCTTGTTTTTTATTTTTATGTTCTAAGCAAAAATTATATATATATATGTCTTCAAAAATTTGTTCCAAATATTTAGTGAAATTAAAGCAATCCCAAATCATTATTCATGATTTATTCATAAAATTATTCATAAATTATTAACAAATTATTATCGTCTAAAGTGGCTTTAAGGACAATTTCTAAAAAATATTTAACATATTTTGTATATTTTTAGCAATATAATTAAACAAAATGTAAATTGAGATTTTTTTTAAAAGAATTTCTGCATGAATTTTATAATTCTTTACTTACGTTTTTAAAACAATTTTGATGACAAAGTTACTATATTATTTAGCTACTAATTGACAAATTTAATTCAAGCAAAAAATTCTACAATAAATTTTTGTAATTCTTCTAAATATTTGTTTATATTTGCACTAAAATTTTTAAAAGAATTTATGTTCAGAAACGTAGATTTGAAATTATATTTATTATTCATATGAAAAATTTATAAACAAAAATATTTAATTTCAGATAGAGTACAAATTTGTTGTTCCGCCAATAATATTATCAAAGAATAATACCAATAAATAATAAATATAATAATATATTATTTTATAATAATATGTAATAAATGTTGTCAATTAAATTTTTCGAATTTTGACTATTTTGTAAATATTTACAAATTTAATAATAGAATAACAGACAAAATACATTTCATATCATATAATTTTTTGATTAATTTACAGAAAATAAAAAAAAATGCTTGTAAATAATAATTACTTGCAAACATTTAATTTTATGTTAATATATTTTATTAACATTAAAATGAATAAAAGTTTTCTTGTAACTGCCTCCAATTTGTATAACACAGACATTATTATTATTATTATTATTATTTTATATATATTGTAACGTGAATTGGTTTCGTGTCGGGGCAGTCCGAACAGTATTGGAAATGTATTAAATAATTACCATCATATTTGCGATTGTATTTTTGACTAGCATTTATTTACAACACTTAAACACTAAATAACAATAACTATACAACAACAATGGTTAGCCGAGCGAAGCTAAACAAACATTTACACTATTTACATTACTTATAATTAATCTTATAACTATCGGACTGACAATAACACAACTTATGAACTAACACCATATTCACTTATACTCGCACACATTTATATCTGCATTATTTATCTCACTATTTATATTTCACTACTCTACTTTTTATATCACTCGTGTAATCATTACACATTTATATTCACCTATTACTATATTTACATATTTATATCACTTATATTACACTACTATTTATTTCAACGAGTTACCACCACCGACCCATTACTATTAGATCGATTACCACGATCTAATCGGATCGGCGCTTCAATGATAACTGATTTCTCTTGTTGCTCGTAGCGCCTTAAGTAGGCTGCAACCAATCCTTCTCGAAAGCTTCTACAACAATCTAGAAGCCTAATGGAACCTTCGCACCCATACATTCATACACAGCGCACACCGACTTTACGTCACATAAACAGAATGTGTAAATACATTCTTTACGCGTGACTCACCGCATGCACACACACACACACATGTAAGCACGCATACACACACGCAAACATAATCTTCTGAAAATTATATAGAACTTCATTTTGTTACACTGCCTCCTTCTTAAGACTGTTCCGTCCCGGAACACGCTTGCTCCACCATAGGAGGATATTTTGGGTGTCCGCGAAAGTCTTCGCATGCTGGTTCTCCTGCAGCACTATCTTCAGGACCAGCCACCAGTCCAGCGGCTTCTCTGGCTTCAACCGTGCGGTCGGATCTCAACTCGCCAATCCCGACATGCCCCAGCATGTACTTGACGTTCTCCAGTTGACCAATCCGATACGCAATCTTGCCTCGGACTATCAGTACCATGATGCCGTCCTTTATCGAGAGTGGTACTCCCTGGCCTTTCCGTTACGAATAATTACTGACTGAAGAATTTTCCTGAGCAGATCTACACCCGGCATGCGCCCAGCATACCCTCAACCTGCTCCACTTCAGTCCTCTCAGCCCGTAACCTGCCTCGGACCCCTCCGCATCATGACACAATCCTTTCTCGAGAATTCGTCCTGAATACTCCCGCAGTGCTTTCTCATCTTCTACTGCATGCAATCTTCACCGCCAAGTTCTTCGTTGGCTAGTGACAGCCAACTACGGACATCCACTTGCCGACCGGCGTGATGTTAGATGCCGGCAAGAACCCAGAATACTATCTTCATTCATACGCCGCGATCATAACATTCTGATCGCGTAGTGACAGCATCTTGCCCAAGAAATCACAGCTGCTGCTTCAGATATTTCAACCGAAACATCTACTTTCTTCCAATGACTACAGTGCCTCTCTTTTCCACAATCTTCTACAACTATCTGACCAGCATCCAGATCTTCAACGACCGATGACCCATCAATCCTCGAACAACCAGAACACTTTCGTTGTGTATAGATCGAAGAATTTGAGTGAGGATGTCTAAACCGCATGCCCCAAGCATACATCGACCATCCTCCACTCCGATCCATCCAGTCCGTTGTGTTCCATGAACGACCATGTCATCGCCTCGTTGCTCATCAGCCCCACTTCATTCCAAGTTGTAGAACCACTGTACTCAGCCATCATTGGAACTTGTTTCAACCGCAGCACTGTCTCTCTGATGTTTTCATTCTTCATCTTTCTTGGCATAATTATCACTGTCACTAACATTTTCGCAACAATACCAGTTGCAAGCACACACACAACAATGCCAGTTCGATCATTCCTATCACAGTGTAGATACTAACTTAAAACTATATACACATATAACAAAATACTCGACTTACTGATAAAAATCATTTATACAATATTCAAACTATCATTCAACTGAAATTACAACCATCAGTAAATCGAGCTTACATTGTTCAACAATCGCAAATACTCGCCTTCATTCCAACACTGCTCAAAACATACCCCTCACACCTGACACCAGTGTAACGTGAATTGGTTTCGTGTCGGGGCAGTCCGAACAGTATTGGAAATGTATTAAATAATTACCATCATATTTGCGATTGTATTTTGACTAGCATTTATTTACAACACTTAAAAACTAACTAACAATACTATACAACAACAATGGTTAGCCGAGCGGAGCTAAACAAACAATTACACTATTACATTACTTATAATTAATCTTACACCTATCGGACTGACATTAACACAACTTATAAACTAACACCATATTCACTTATACTCGCACACATTTATATCTGCATTATTTATCTCACTATTTATATTTCACTACTCTACTTTTTATATCACTCGTGTAATCATTACACATTTATATTCACCTATTACTATATTTACATATTTATATCACTTATATTACACTACTATTTATTTCAACGAGTTACCACCACCGACCCATTACTATTAGATCGATTACCACGATCTAATCGGATCGGCGCTTCAATGATAACTGATTTCTCTTGTTGCTCGTAGCGCCTTAAGTAGGCTGCAACCAATCCTTCTCGAAAGCTTCTACAACAATCTAGAAGCCTAATGGAACCTTCGCACCCATACATTCATACACAGCGCACACCGACTTTACGTCACATAAACAGAATGTGTAAATACATTCTTTACGCGTGACTCACCGCATGCACACACACACACACATGTAAGCACGCATACACACACGCAAACATAATCTTCTGAAAATTATATAGAACTTCATTTTGTTACAATATATATATATATATATATATATATATATATATATATATATATATATATATATAGTGTGTCCCAAAAAGTTTTATACAAATGGAGAAAAAGTTTATCTTACATTTCACAAAAAAGCTCTGCGTTACTTGTAGATCCATATTTAAGTACAAATTTTTAAAACATTGGCTGGAATATAGGGAAAATTAAAAATCATGATATATATATATATATATATATATATATATATATATATATATATATATATATACATATACAGTAAGTCCCAAAAAGTTTCATACAAATGGAGAAAAAGTTTATCTTACATTTCACAAAAAAAAATATTCTTAATAAAAAGCTCTGCATGATTTGTAGATCCATATTTAAGTACAAAATTTTTAAAACATTGGCTGGAATACAGAGAAAATTAAAAATATTGATTTATGCTGAAGAGTAAAGTGCTTTTAAATTTAAATACAGAACAAAATGTTATTTGAAAATGTTGATAGAAATTAAAAATTGTGTCCAAGTTTAGATTCATGGCCTTCTAATAATTAATTAATAAATTTAAAGTAAAAAAAACTGCTTGATTTATTTAATAAATTTAACTAATTTATTAATTAATTATTGGAAGGCCATGAATCTAAACTTGGGCATAATTTTTTGCTACTTAATAACAATTTCAATAAACATTTTGCGCTAAACTACAGTTTGAACGTAATTTTACTCTCATTCCATATCATGATTTTTAATTTTCCCTATATTCCAGCCAATGTTTTAAAAATTTGTACTTAAATATGGATCTACAAGTAATGCAGAGCTTTTTTGTGAAATGTAAGATAAACTTTTTGGGACACACTATATATATATATATATATATATATATATATATATATATATATATATAAAATAATAATAATAATAATAATGTCTGTGTTATACAAATTGGAGGCAGTTACAAGAAAACTTTTATTCATTTTAATGTTAATAAAAAATATTAACTAAATTAAATGTTTGCAAGTAATTATTATTTACAAGCATTTTTTTTTATTTTCTGTAAATTAATCAAAAAATTATATGATATAAAATGTATTTTGTCTGTTATTCTATTATTAAATTTGTAAATATTTACAAAATAGTCAAAATTCGAAAAATTTAATTGACAACATTTATTACATATTATTATAAAATAATATATTATTATATTTATTATTTATTGGTATTATTCTTTGATAATATTATTGGCGGAACAACAAATTTGTACTTTATCTGAAATGAAATATTTTTGTTTATAAATTTTTCATATGAATAATATAATTTCAAATCTATGTTTCTGAATATAAATTCTTTTAAAAATTTTAGTGCAAATATAAACAAATATTTAGAAAAGTTACAACAATTTATTGTAGAATTTTTTTGCTTGAATTAAATTTGTCAATTAGTAGCTAAATAATATAGTAACTTTGTCATCAAAATTGTTTTAAAAACGTAAGTAAAGAATTATAAAATTCATGCAAAAATTCTTTTAAAAAAAATCTCAATTTGCATTTTGTTTAATTATATTGCTAAAAATATACAAAATATGTTAAATATTTTTTTAGAAATTGTCTTTAAAGCCACTTTAGACGATAATAATTTGTTAATAATTTATGAATAACTTTATGAATAAATCATGAATAATGATTTGGGATTGCTTTAATTTCACTAAATATTTGGAACAAATACAATAAAATACAAAATATCGCTACATTAAAATTAATTAATTTTCTATGCAAAAAATGTCGATGTATTAACTAGATAAGAGTCTCAAAAATCAGACATTCAATGTCAAATATCTGCCGATAAGAATGATACTAAGTCAACAACATATTTTTTTCTAATATTATAATAATATAATTTATACTAAGTAAATCATTGCGATAAAAGCATTATAAACGGCGTCGAAAAATATATTTTCGACTAATGTTGATTTGAAACCTTCGCCCCAAAAACCTTGACTCTACTGATCCAGAAGAAAAAAAAAGACGTTTCTAAACGAATTATTATTATAATATTGTTGACCCGATTTTTTTTGCGTAGTTCTCCACCGTTCAAAATAATTGTTATCACTATGTATACATAATGATTTTCTATTTTTCTATTACGTGTTGCACAATTAATATGCAAAATTATAAATATTCTCTTATATGTGATAAGCGGAGTTTGTTATTTTCGCACTGTGATTTTTGACAATTTTGCAATTGCAATGTGATTTATGTGTATTGACAATCATATATAAATAACTTTTTGTTTAATCTGGTGATTCTGTTCCAAAAACAAATATTCTTTTTATTTTATTACAAAAGCAAAACTATTTTTAATCTATTGCAATTTTTTAAAATTACAAATAGACCATGTATTGAAATATGTATTTACTTAATTATTAGTGCAAAAATAAATAAAAATATCCTAAAAAAATTAATGTTAAAAAATAAAATTTTAAATTAAATTATATTTAAGTGAAATAAATTATTTTGAAATAATCAATTTTATTAATTACAACAATTTTTTATATAAACTTGAAAGTATAAATAAAATGGTTTTAGGTTTAAGTTCTGTATTAATATTTATTGATAATCGACGTTTAACAATAATATTAATACAGAACTTAAACCTAAAGCCATTTTCATTTTATCTAATGAGTTCTGAAAGAGTTTTACTATGTTGAAAAGTATTTTTAAAATGTGTTTTTTTCCTAAATCATGGATATATATATTCCAATGACGTATACGAGTATATATGCTGAAGTTGATTTAATTTGATTAATTTTTACAAAGAAAAATTTAATTTATTTAGAATTGCAATAGAAAAATTTTAAATTATAAAAACAAATTTTAAAAATTTGCTGTGACCACCACAGAAGCGATCGTCATCGTATTTAATAAATTTACGGAATAGAAAAATTTCTATAACAATTACTGTAATCATGATAACTAAAAACAAAACTGTCTTGACATAAATATGCCACCTATTTACAGAATTATATATGTATCATAAAAATACCTATGAAAAATTATAAAAAAATTATTTAGCCGTATTGAAAAATGTTCCAAATAAAAATTGTTAGTTATAACTTGTTTAGCAACTTTTCTGAAACATAGAAGTGATATTAGTAAAATTACTACTTCCAGTTGGCAGATCTTTACCAAAAATTGATCAGATTCAGATATACACCTCCGAAGCTTTTATATGAAATTTTATAACTATCCGTTCAGCCGAATTTGCTCTACACGTGTCCATAAACCGACAGACAAGACATATTGCGAAAAACAGTTGATTTGTGTTACTATAAGTCTAATTCGTGTTCATCTCTAAATATCTAAATATTATGTATGTTATTAAATATATATATATATATATATATATATATATATATATATATATATATATATATATATATATATATATCAGAATTATGTTTCCAGCATGTTTTAATAATTAATAAACAGAAAAATGTTGTAATTTTAAATATTAATTAATCTTATTCGTCAAAAATATACAGTAGGTACAAAAATATGTATTTTCGATTTTAATACTATTTGAAACATACATTTATTTTCACTTTATTTTAAATATATAAAGCATATTTCAGTTATAAACAAAATGATTTGCATTAGATTAAAATTTTATTATTAAAAATATCGAGATTATATTATTTTTATATTTATTATAATATTTATTTAAAATTAAATTAAATAAAATTTTGTTAAACCAGAAAGTATAGATCGCAAACAGTAATGTAATAATGTTGATCAAAATAGAATGTTATAAATAAAAAAATCATCCTTATGTCATAAAAATTGCAAATAATTTTTGGGGTCAGAAAAATGCATAGAGATTAAAGATTATCATATGCATAACATTAAATATATAAAATTTACATGGTCATATTAATCGTATAAATAAAGAAAAAAACTGAATTTGTAAGTTAAGAAGACATTCAACTTCTGATAAAAACTTCTTTATTTTTGTGGTACGATTCGTACGTAATTCAAATTTATATTGTACCAATAATATTTTATCAATGACAAGTTGCAAAATTATTTTTGTAGGTAGATAAATACAAATAAGCCATAAAAATTGATTATAAATTATAAATTCCCAAAATTAGAACTTTTCTATGAAGTTAACTATTATTTTATTGATACACGATCGTACAGGTTTTTTCACATATGGATTTTTGTCCGGTGAAATTTTATCCATTGGTCTTTAGTTCTAGAACCCTAAAAATGTTTTTAAACTTCTGTCCAAGAATGTGAAATCAAAGTCGAAGACTTTAGTTGGAGTCGGAGTCAAATTTGCAGATCAGATAAAGTACATATGTTTATTTTAGAACATATTCTGCAACTACTACGTTTGGACTTAAAATAAAAAAAGCGTTAAGATTAAATTCTGTATAATTTTTAATTAAAAATCAATGTTTCGATATACTCTACTTATATCATCATCAGGAAAAAACATACAAATGACATATAATAAAAAACAAAACATAGAAACTTGCATTTTTTTTCCTGCTGATGATATACGTATAGTATATCAAAACGTCAATTTTTAATAAAAAATTATAGAAAACTGAATCCTAAAGCTTACAGGCAAGCGTAGGCCAATGGTAGCGTGTTGTACTCGGACCCAAAGGTCCGTGATTTGCGACGCGCTCACACTAGAAAATAAATTGAATATTATTTCTGATACTAAAACCTTATACAGCTGAACTAATATCGGTTGGATTTATGTAGTTCGGAACCCACTATAAGCTGTAGGTCCCTTGCTTGGCTGTGAGCTAACGATCCGCATCATTGACAATGCAAGTAAAAATTGTTAAGAAACTATATGTTCCGCTTCTCGAGCATGTAGCCCCTATGTTCCACTTAAGAATTACGGGAACTGATGATAATGAATGCAAGCTTATTATTTTAATATATGTAATGAGTTTGGAAAGATTTTGTCATTGGACATTGGAAGTTTAAGGTCCAGTTGTATAAAGTTTCGTTAAACGCTTTGTAAGTTAACCAATTCGTTAACTTTACCAACTGACCAATCGTTGAAACGATTCGAAGACACTTGATAATCCAGTTGCCAAGTTATTGGTCATGTTAATAATGCTTTGTGCAACCGGCACTAAGTAAAAATCAAAATTCACACTAGAAGTTTGCTAAATCATTGGTTAGTAAGAAATATTTCCAACGCAATTAATAAAAAATATTTTACGCTTTACAGTTGTTTATAGTAATCTATTTATAGTAAAAAATTAATCTATTAGAGTTTTACATAGAACATAGTAAATTACTCTATTATTACATCATTTTTGTTTGTTATAATATTTGACATTGAAATTACTATAGTACAATGACTCAGGATATAAAAATTTACTACTAAATTAAAATTATTTCAAAGTCTAGTTCGTTTTATCATTGAGAACAAAAGCTAAAAAAAAGTCTTAATTAATACTTAACTTTTTTAACATTGACAATGAATTTAATTATGCTAATTTTTCAAAATAAAACTATGTCAATTGTATAAATTATATAATGTTCTTCAAATATTTAGGAGATATCTGTATCACATGTACTTTTTTTAACATATAATTTGGATTTGACAACTCAAGCCATCAACCAGTAAGTTTCAAAGTAATTTGGACGATACAAAGACATCAGCAATATCCATGCCCCAAGCGGGATTCGAACCCGCACAGATACAAGCGGTGTCAGACACAAATGTCTTAAACCACTCGGCCATGACGACCAGCTATCACGTGTACTTAAAATGAATCTATATTTAATACATTATTCAAATTAAAATTGTGTTTCGCAAGAAATATAATTAAAAATTATTTACAGAAAAATATTGTAATTAATATGTCATGTTTTTAAAAAAGTTTTATTTTTATTTTCAAAAATGAATAAAATTGTATTTATTTTTAATTTAATCAAAAATTTAAAATATATAGAAACTGATTGTTGCTAGGGGTATTAAAAAATAGATGTTATTCAATTTACAATAAATTCTAATATTATTATAATTGCTACAATTTTAAAATACACATTTTCAAAAATTATTTTAATTAGAATATTTTTCAAAACAATCATTTTTTTATAATATTTGATTTGTTGACAACTTTTTAAAAAATGATATTAAAATTTTGTTAATACGAAAATTTATCTATAAATAATATGTTAAAATCTTTAGTTCAAATAATATAAACACATTTTGATTCATAACCGTTATTTTTTCTTTTCAAATTATTAAAAAATTACTGAAGGCTTACATCTAAAACAAAGAACGGTTTTTAAATTTTTAACAAAATCTAAATACATATTCATAGATGTACAGATGACTTGTTAATGTGTATAGCAGCAAAACATAAATATAAGCAATGTATTATTACTTTCATTAATTTTTTACTGATAAATCGTTTTTATGTAAAAAAAATTCTAAATTTTTAATCAGATTGAAAACTGAAAGTAAAGTTATGAAAATGAGATTTTTGCGTGGAATATGTGCGGTAACTATAGAAGGAATCGAGTAAGAAATAAATTGATTAAGATCTTGAGCGAATATCTAATGTAGGTGTTTGGCGTGAGCGAATGTTTCCAAGTGATAAGATTAAAAGAGCATATATGAGATATTTCATGATGAAACAAAAGTTGTTTGTCTAGATAAGAATGAAAAGAGTTTATGCCACACTCATGAGTACATGGCGTGATTATCTATGTATGTATGAATTCAATATTTGTGTTCCACAATATCTCCTAGTAGAATCATATACCGTGTGTTGACTTGGACCGTCGTACATAGGGATTTAGCATGTAAAATCAGACATGTGCGATTTCCTGCTTCCCAAATTATTTTACAAAAATAACTTTGGGATAAATGTTTTAGGAAACACTTTTTTACATGTAAATCAATCAACAATTTTTTTTTTTGGAACCATCCCAACGTCAGAAATTAGCCCTAAAGTTGTCAAGAAATTGACTGAAATTGGCATTAGCCGTGAAATTCGATTAGCATTTGTTTGATTTTTTGTTCCAATTTCACGGCTACTGCCATTTTCCAGTCAATTTCTTAACAACTTTAGACCTAATTCTTGACGATAGGAAGGTTCCAAAAAAAATTTTAGTAATTGATTTACATGCAGAAAAGTATGCCCTCAAACATTTATCATGAGGTTTTTTTTTGTAAAATAATTTGGGAAGCAGGAAATCGCACATGTCTGATTTTACATGCTAAATCCCTATGTACGACGCGACGGTCCAAGTCAACACACTGTATGTGTATGCATATAAAAATGTTTTAGAACTAATAAATGAAACAGGAATACAGTATGAGCAGTACAAAATGTACGGTGTATAATAATTCGGAGAGGAAAGCACATTTTTCACTTGCACATAATTTTTACAACTCGTGCGGAAAGAGCACTTTTAAATCCTTGCTATTTAATATACAATTTTGCCAATTAAATAAGAGATATTTGTTTTGACATCATCTATATTTGAATTCACGAAGGTCTTGGCTTTACGTAATAATAAATAAATGTAATTCAGTGAACTTATGTACTACTGCTTGTCACTTTTTTTGCTACTGACTAGCAAATCATAGCTACAACCATGTACCTATCTATCAGTTTCATTTTCACCACGTAAAATAAATTACGAAAAGCTAAACCTTCGTGAATTAAATTATATAATAATTCTATGGAAATAAATCTAAAAATTATAAACCAATGAAAAATTACTTTTAATCAAGTTTTATTTTTTATAACAAGGTTAATTTGGACGTGTTGAGGAAGCGCATATAGCCTTTTTTTTTGTGTACATTGCATAATATGCAAAATATGTTGAATAAGCGCATCATGATTATATTGAATAACATAACTAACCTAACCTAACCTACTCTATTTTGATGCGCTTATTTAATGCTGATTTTCTGCGCTTATCTAACGATTTCGGTACCCAAAATACGCTTTCTCTACTCTCCGGGTTAATTTAAAAGATAAACTATTGTTATTAGTGTTGTATTAAAATAAATGTGTTTAACAAAAAATTTGTTATATTATTCAACAAAAACAATTTCCGGATAACAAGTAATTAAAAATCATACATTATCTAAATGAAACATTGTTTATTAATTTGTTTCAAAACAATAATAAAATTCCCGTATGTTTTCCATGTAAAATTGATTTTTTAACACAGCTTAAAACAACAAACAACAATAATTAATAAAAAAAAATTAAAACAATAACATGATATTTTACATAAAATACGAAATAATTTGTTATTGCGCGAAATATCAGCATGAAAAATGACTGATTTCGAATGAATTTAACGAAATGATCAATTGTTAGGCATATTCTACCAAGAAAGACCGATATGGATATTGAAGAGATTTCTTTGAAATTGGACAATCACAAATCACGGTATAATTGATGTAGAAGCGCGAGTTATCTGCGTATAGGGTCAAGGTCGGAATGGCGCGGTTTACATTCCTGATTTCGAACACATGTATATCAGCACGACAGGCATTTTGTAGCGGGAAATATATTTTTACCAAATTTTTTGATAAATTTATTGGACTTTATATTTTCACTGTGTGGAAGATAAATTTTATCCTTGATTCTTTATAGTTACCCTAAAAATCAGTATTTCAGTTCAAAATTTATAATTGAATTTTTCTGTGGGAAATATGTTTTTACTATTTTTTTATAAACTTGTTGAATTTCGTGTTTTTACTAGATGGAAGATAAAATTTATCCTTGATTCTTTATAGTTACACTTAACAATCAGTATTTCAATTCAAAATTTGTAATTGGATTTTTTTTTTTGAGAATTATGTTTTTACTAATTTTTTAATTTTTTACTAGATAAAAGATAAATTTTATCCTTGATTCTTTATAGTTACACTATAAATCAGTATTTCAGTTCAAAATTTGTAATTGAACTTTTCTGTGGGAAATTTGTTTTTGTTACATATTATGTAAATGGCAAACGGCGGCATTATTTACGGCAACGTTTTGCAGTCAAACACAAAAGAGTTAATCGAACAAACCTATTGCATATTTACATATAGCAATTATAATATTTTGCAGTAATTACTCAACTGTTATCAGCATCTTTTAAAATAAAAAAAATGGGACTTTTTTTGTGGCGGTCAGTATATATTCTATATATATGTATAAACTTTGTATTTTTCTACGAGAAAAACAAATTTTGTTTTTAACTTTTAGCCCGATTGCGATAAAATCAAAATTTGAAAAACTGTTCAAATTGGGAGCACATTAATTAAAAATATTTTACGTGTATTCTGTCCATGTAACACTGTATATAATTTGGAATCTCTTTTAGCTGTAAATCTCTTATTTAATTAACTGGCTAGTCACACCAAACAAAAATACTCTATTGAACATATACGCAGTTCCTTGGGTCTACTTAAAAATTACGGAAACAAATATATTTGCAAACTAAAAATAAAAAGTTTATTATTTCTTTAATATTTTAAGATAAATTTGAAATAAATATGTTATTATTTAACATAAAATTATATAATTTTATGTAAATATATCCTGGTTATCAATTGTAAAAAATGTTTGTGTTTATTTATTTATTTTTCATATAACAAATATTTCAAAGTGTATGTACTAGTAGTATAATCCATAAAATATATAATTTACGATATTGAAATCTGTGTGCATCATGGAAAATTTTCAAAAATAACTGACCAAAACTGGTAAAACGCATATGTTTTGCAACATTTTGATGCAAAACCTCTGTGTTATCGTTATTTCGTTATATTCATTAATTTTTTAACATATATCAACACAAAATACACTTTGAACTATTATATTACATTAAACAATACATCAGTCATAAACATTAATCTTTCATAAAACTAATGATTAAATTATTTTCAAATTATTAATTTAAAACTAAATGATGCAGTTTCATTACCCGTAATTTCTAAAGAATATGCTGCTATATGCTTGAGAAACTGATCATATAGTTTTATGATAATTTTTACCTGCCTTGTCAATGATGCAGCATAATATTAGTTCACAACCATGAAAAGGATCTATACTCAACGTCGGTCTTCATCAGTTACCTAGTAACTTGTTTCTATGTTCTAATATTTACTACTGTAAATGTCATTTGTATCAGTTTTTCTGATGAAGATGAACGTTTCGTTTGTCGAAACGTCAATTATTAATATAAATATAAACTTAAACCTAAAAAAGCTTTATTTTTATTTTGTTATTTAAAAAAAAATAATTAGAAAAATTCGAAAAGCTTAAGCGCTCGAATAAATTATTTTCATTTTACAAAAAAAAAATTATTAAAAATATTTTTTTGAAATATAATAAATATATATTTAATTTTATTTTGCAGTGATAACATTTTAACTAAACGTTTGTACTAAACGAAGAATATTTATGAAATATTAAATGTCTTTTATCAGTTAATCAACATGTTTATTAATTAGTTAATAACTATATATGTAAGATTTTAAAAAATAAGAAAAAAGGTTCCGTCGTAAGGTTTTTGAACTGTCTGCTAGATAAATGTAGTAAGCACACCTCTATTGAACCAGAACTGATAATTACTGAACCGATTCAAAGTTTATATATATAATATTTTAGAGTTTGCTAATGCAAATATAAACATTTCAAATTTATTTATATCTAACGTAATTAATTTTCTAATAAACAACTAATGCTAATCATATTTGTCATTTCTATATTTAAATAGAAATATTCTAGCAAAAAAGATTCAGATAAATATTTAAAAGTACAATTTTTTTTTTAAATAAAATAAAACAAAATTTAAAAAAAATTGAAAATTGTGATTTGTACTATTAATAAATTGTTTTTGAAACATATTTTAAAATTTAAATGTAAATTTTTTTTGTGAATATTTACATTAAAAAGTTTAAAAAATATTTTTTTCATAAATTAATTACATAAAAATGTAGAATCATGTTCAATAATTAAAAAATTTTTATCTTGAAAAGATAAAACTATTGTCCTAATATTTTAGTTTTGTAATACAAAAATTTTCGTTAAAAATACCAATAATATTATGTTCTTAGTACTTTCGAAATATATTACATAAAAATAAATATTTTCTATAATTTCTGAAAAACTTTACCTATATTTAAATTAAAAGTTTTAGATAACTATTAATAGTGTTAATTTTACAGAATGTTTAAATAATAATAATCATTGTTTGACAAAGTAATTTTTTTTAGAATTCATTATATTAAAATAATACTGCTTCAGGTTATAGTTTTGTATTAATATTTATTAATAATCGACATTTTGATGAACTCCACAATCGTCTTCATCAGAAAAAATGATGCAAATGATATTTATAGTAAATAAACAGAACATAGAAACAAGTTACTAGGTAACAAATTAGTAAATAGATCATAAAATTTTATAAATTTTGAATTATAGAAAGCCAAATTTTATCTTTTTTCCTGATGACGACGGACGTTGAGTTTGTTGAAACGTCGATAATTAATAAATATTAATACAGATCTATAACCTAAAGCTGTTTTATTTTAATAATAATTTATTCCTTTGAATATGAAATACATAATATAGGATCAGAGCCGTATTTACCTCTTTCGAGGCCCCAGGCGCAATTGAAATATGAGGCCCCAGGCGCAATTGAAATATGAGGCCCCCTTGCAGATATTCTTCAACTGAAAAGGAATTGTCAGTGAAAAAAATTAGTTTTAGTCCTATTACTATTATATGAAAATCTTTTTAATTTGTTTAAATTGTTTATACATTGGTATTAGATCAAAAAAATCAAAACAAAATAATGAATACGTACATAAGGAAAAAGGAAAATACACAAATGGCTATAAATATAATAATAATCTTAAATAAACTTTTTACGCGCTTTTACCTTAGCAAACGTATCAACAATATCATCATAATTGATGAATTTTTGTAACTCTGTTTCAATAAACAATAAGCTTAAATTACACAATTTTGATGTAAACTATTTCTCAAATAATTTTTCACTCGTTTTCAAACTGAAAACGAACGTTCTCCAGATGCATTAGTAACTGATTTATAAATTTGTACATTTCGAGAGGATTCGTAAGATTTTCTTGTTTCGCAAATTTTTATCATTGCATGAATTTTTTGAAAACAAGTAGCAATAGCAACTAGCGGGTAGACAGAAAATAGTCCTTTTTGTTACAATAGCCAAATAGCCACCCTACTTAATATGCAGGTTTTTATTATCATATTGACAATGACAACACCAGTACTTCAACATTAGAAACGTATTGAAATATAATTTACTCGTAAATTAAAACTAGAAACTAGAAATTAAAATATAATTTTCAAATTGATCTCAGTGACTGATTTCTGATTTAAAATCTGAGGCCCCTTAGCTACGAGGCCCCAGCTTGCGCCTCATGCGCCTGTGCATAAATACGGCTCTGTATAGGATATGTCAAATATATAAAAATGTCACATATATACATTTATCAAAAAATTTCATACTGTTAATTAAGCTCCCGAAAATTTAAAATTATTTACTATTCAGTATAGAAACAAAGATCTATATTTTCGCCTCACTTTTAAAAATGCTTTTTATTAAAATTACTTTTGAGGTTTATTTAAAATTACTTATTAAGCAATTCTAATCAGTTTATTTGACTTTTGTAATAATAGATATTAAAAAATATATCAAAAACAGAAATACTACTTATATTTTGATAAGAAGTAGAATTCATTTTAAAGCAAAAAATAACAGCACTTTTTCATAAAAAGAGGTGAGAATACTGGCAAGAGTGTTTTTCTGGTATAAATGTAATTGTAAAATTATTAATAATTTTCAGTTCAAGTGCAATTTTACTTTTTAATTAAATAATAACTAATTTCATACAAAGCTTTGAAATATTATTATTATTTTTTTTTTGATATTTTCATTTCTTTAGGAAAACATAAGTTTACAGCCGAAAAACTGTTTACTTTTGAGTTAACAGTAAAAATTTCGAATCTAAAGTGAAATTTTTCTTAGTATTGTTTATAACATTTTTGGAATTTATGTGTTATATGTTTTTTTTTTAATTATAATACACCAAATCGAATCACTTTTACTGATTTTTTAAATATAATTTTTCAAGCTAGAAACATAAAACATTTTTGCTATCATTCAAAAAATACGTACGTATTTTCAATCAAATTATCTGTCGTTCATAAAAAAAAAACAAAATGAATGATTCCGCACGACCATATCACGCTATACTCATGCACTCAATCAATTATAATATAATAAATCAATGAACTGACCGTCAATTAAATAATAACATCGTCATGAACGTCATCAACAACTTTAACAATTTAATAACGCGCATACGTCATACTAATAAATTCTCCTGAAAAATTTGTTTACTATTTCTCGTCATCCTCCCACGACCCGCACCGAAACCTAATAAACAAAAACAAAACACGTCGCGGAAACAATTGCCTGCCACGCCGAATGATAACCGCCGCGCCGCGCTGATACGTCCAGCTCTTCATTTGTCTTTCGTATTCGTGTACGCGACGTTACGTCAACCGGCGGCGAATCGCGAACAAGACGTTTTACGTCATTGGGCGACGTCATTTGTTCATCGTTATGCGCATGCGTTATTTGTTTTTTCAGATGGTGTGCCAGATGATCCTTTGAGGTGGATGTACGCAATGATATTCTGCCCGTTACTGTTTTGACGGCATAATTTTTATTGTTCACTTTTTTTTTTACTTTCATTTTCTTATGTTTTTAATGCAATACAATGAGGTTCTACTTTATTAATTATTTATGTAAATCGTTCAGTTTTGATGGTCTGTTAAGTAAATTATTAAAAAGTAAAAATGTAATATAAAAAATAACAGTTTGATTTGTAACAATACTGTTATAATTAACGACATGATAAAATAAAAATTCTTTTATTACATTATTTCATAACAGTTATACATTTTAATGAATTCTAGAGTTTTGTTGTAATATTTTAATACATTTTTGAATTTTGCAGAAAAGATTCAATTGCATGTTGCATGCAGTGGTATTTAGTTTATTTTCTGAATATGTGCGTAAGGTGATATAATTATCTACAATGTAGATTATTATATCACTTCTTTGTTTTGGTTATACGTGTGCAACTAACTAAATACGAATATAGTAAAAAATCTTTCAGAACTCATTATATTAAAATAAAATGACTTTAGATTATAGTCCTGTATTAATATTTATTAATAATTGACGTTTCGACAAACTCAACGTCCGTCTTCATCAGGAAAAAAGATACAAATAATATTTATTGCAAATAACCAGAACATAAAAACAAGTTACTAGGTAACAAAATAAGTAACTAGATCATTAAATTTATAAATTTTTAATTAATAAAACCAAATTTTATTTAAATCAGTGCCTTCATAGTAATAGCAATAGAAATTTATAAAGAAAAAGATAACATCTATCACTGTGCACTGTGCAGGCACCGAATTGAATAAAATTTGGCTTTTCTTTCATTAAAAATTTATAAATTTTATGATCTAGCTACTTATTTTGTTACCTAGTAACTTGTTTTTATGTTCCGTTTATTTACTATAAATGTCATTTTTATCTTTTTTCTGATGAAGACTGACGTTGAGTTAGCCGAAACGTCGATTATTAATAAATATTAATACAGAACTATAACCTAAAGCCGTTTTATTTTAAATACGAATATTTTAATTGCGATTTATTTTGAGAAAAAGTTTTGTTTCTGCTATGTTTAGTGTTTTATAATCATTTTGTTTGTTTGTTTTTTTTAAACAATTAAATTTTTTCAAAATCTAAATTTTCACTCAAAACCACTAAAAACAAACAAAAAACATATAATAACACGCAATATTTTAATTGGGTAGGTCTATATCGACAATTATTGCGTTCTGGCATCTTTATTTTTTACATGACACCACTGGTTAAACGTATGTATTTGTTCAGTAATTATAAAGTTTACATATAACCATCTTATATCTGTAATTGATTCTACACAAACAGGACTAGCCCTCCAACCCCGGTAAATATACACAATTCGTGTTTAAATCATCCCTATAGTATTTACATAATTTTCAATAAAACTCGAAATTGAAATGAGATATTCAAATTCTGTAAAATGCAAGAAATAGATGTGTCAGATAAATACCGTGACGTCTCTCATAGTATAGATAGTATAAAACAAAAACAATATAATCAATATTTTGTGTAATTCTTCTCTAAAATATTCCTATACTTACATAACAATTTAGTACTTAATGTGGAATTTTTTAGTGTTTATGTCATCCTAGTTGATGCGACCCTAAGGCAGATTTTCTTTGTGGAACTTTAGAAATTTACTGTGAATCCTAAAAGAATGTCCTACAGAATGTCTTATTTTCTTTGTATATTTTAAGTGAAATAACGTTATTTGAAACAATAGAACTAAACTAGTTTTGTTACATAGCTAATCATTGAGTAGTTATCTTTTTTTGTTTTTTGTTTTATATTATAGTTGATTTGAAGTATAGTAGTAAATTGAAAAACACAAACTAATTTCAAAACAAAATTAACCTATAATCTACTACAGTTGCTGGACAATTCCTGCGTTGCTAAAAATAGATTTGAGTAGCTCATGACAACTGATGACAACTATAGAAATAATAACTATACCATAATAATCATTCATATGAACATTTTTTTTTATATTACAATGATCAATGAAATTATAACTTGTTACATATTCTAAATAATGCAGCTGATATAAGACTTTTTTTTGTAAATTACAATAAAAAATATTCTTTTTTTAATATTTTTTGTGCTTGAAAATATACAAAACATGTGACGTTTCTTCCAGTCTATAAGAAATCTATCTTTTTAAAAAAAGGCTTTATTATGGGTGTATTTATTGTAATATCAAAAAATGTTATTTTAACTATGTATGCAACTTTTAGTGATAAAATACCGATAGAGAACCACTTGTACAATCTGGTGTACAAATTAATTAAAATCCCATAAAATCTCGAGTAAACTTATAATTTTAGAAATTTTCTACAAAATTCTTAAAATTAACGAAAAACTACTACGATCTCAACAATTATCTTGAAATTTATACAATCTGATGTAGAAAATTTGAGAAAATGGTTTCCGCCCTCAAAAATATTAGATATTAGATATTTTCAAGAAAAACATATCTTAAAAAATTCGATTATGATTAACAAGTGTCATCGTGTGTGTAAAAATAAAATATTTTTCCGACCAGAATATTGTTTACATTGAATGTTAATTAAGAATTGGTTTTAAGTTAAAAATTTTCTTTAATTTATTGAAAATAAAATATTTATTTTATAATATAATAGAAAATAACCAAAGGCAAAGCCAGTTAACATTTGATATTTTATAATTCATGCAATAACAAAAAGTAATATTCAAATGTTCAACACAAAAATGCAAATCTAATAAATTAAATAAATAGATAAACAACAAGAAAAAAAATTGAAATTATAAATTTTAATAGTTACAAATTGAATAGATTTTATTTTTTTTATTGCATTTCATTGAACAGCGTACAATGAACCATAGTTTGTGAGAATTCAATGTCATTTTTTTTTATCGAATTATTGGCGCATTTTCGAAGGCGCCAGGTGTCAGCACGCGCGCACATAATCGTAGAAGGCCTTGATCATGACAAACTCAATGACGTCACTCGCGTGACACGACGCATTTTTCGCGATTCGTTTTTGTTATTAGGAATAGAGAGAGAAAGAGAGATATGTGTGTGCGCATCACAATTATGTTGTAAACAATTCCAAGAACCGACCAGCGATTCTTAGAAACGCGAAAGCAAAAGTTTTAATATTATTTAACAACATATATCTGAAGCAGGCAAAAAGGAAATGGAAAAACAAAAGCACATCACTTATTTGATGTATGTTGATGACGATAGTGTTATGTTTTTGTTGATTTTGTTTTCGTTGTAAATGGAATGGCTATTGGATTAGGTGGAAAAGACATGTTAGTAATTTTTATTCTTGTTTATTTCATTTGATAGGTTATATAAGATTTTTTTCTTTCAATAAATTCATTAAAACGTAATAGTGTTATGGTAAAATGTATATCTTCTTGTTTTTGTTTACAAGTTTCCTGTACAAAAATTTATAGAAAAACATAGTGAGGAATTTGAAAGATTCTAATTTTACATTCTAAGAAATTTGCAGAATGAAATTGTAAGCTTATACATAATTCACATACATACATATATACATACACAATTACGCTATGTACCCATAAGGATATAGCACAAGCTTTATTTATGTGGAAATTAGTTTTCGTCAAACGTTCCTATCTAAATAACTTTTTCTTCATCCTCATTCGTGGTACCACTCATACATGATATTTTACTTTTACTACTTACAAAATTTCGCTCACGCAAAACACTTTCAATCATATTTCTCCATCTACTCATCGGATTTTCATCGGATGCAGGCATATTTTTTCAATATCACTCACATGTATTCTTTTAACTAAACGCTCAAGATGACTGAACTATCTCAATTGACTAATACCATTGAATAAATAATAAGATTATAATTATATTCAATGCTAATACCGACTTTTACAATAACATTTTTAATAATTTTACACTTTTCATACACCAATTAATTTCACGCAAGTGCTGATAAAGACAAACACTTTTACTATTGCAGATTTTATAAACATTTATTTCGGTAATTTAAACCTTCAAAAATATCCATATACTTTCTTACAGTATGTCGTTACATTTTCATACAGAATTGAATACTTTAGAGAATTTGAATTACTTTCATGTAATTGAATTCCTGCAAAATAATTTAATTACTTTTAAAATATTTGAACTAGTAATTATAGTCGCAATTACCAATTACATAGGAATATATCATCGATTAACAATTACAATTCCTTTTCTTTTAAAAGTAATTCAATTAGTAATTAAATTACAAAGTAATTGCTTCTATTAGTATATGATATAAATAAACTTTTTTTTTTATACAAATGGACTCGGTAGCAAAGACCATCAATCCAGTAGATGCTTTTTATTAAAGTGTATTTGGACGATACAAAGACATTACAAACATCCATGCCCCAAGCGGGATTCGAACCCGGGCCCTCACATAAATAAACTTATTATTATTATTTTGATTGAACAGTAAGTTATTCGATTAAAGATTGAAATGTGTCAATGATTTAAAATAGAAAAAACAAACTCATATTTGTAGTAAGAGTTATGATAACAATTATTAATAAAAAAACATTTACAAGAGTGTATATATAAAATTTTTTTCATTATTAGAAAAAAATCATCCCCAAATGTTGATTCAGTATTCAGATAAGCTGATTAAAAAAAATGTGTGCTACAGTAATTTTTTTAAATATAAAGATGCCTATCTTTTTTTTGTAAAAGCTACAGAAAAAATACTGAAAATGGCATAGGATTTCAGGGGTCTTTAACCCCATCTGGCTGTTAAGATAAATAACGGTACCTTTTGAAACCCTCGTTTATCTTAGTCCGCCCTGTAGCATCTGCAAAATAAGGGATGGTTACAGACGCACAAAGATTTTTTTTTAGATGTATTATGATTTTATCTATATCACTAATACCAAAGAGAATATAATATATATTATATTCTTTTTGCTAATATTGAAAACAATAATATGTGAATGATACTTAAATTGTTCATTAAATAAACGTGCAATGCATTATAATAATTTCAAGTTTTACAAAAATAAAATAATTATTGAAAAATATTAAACAAAAAAAATAAACAAAATTGTTTCCAAACGTTATATATATTTCTTTGTTTGTTAAAATATTAATATTATTTTATAATTATTATTTCGTAATTATATACAATAACGTAAGAAATAAATAAAATAATGTAATAGGAACACGATTGATGCGGAAATAAAAGTTTGGACTAAAAAGTTCAGATAAATATTAAGAGAAGAAATAGAAAATAATAGATTGAAGTTAAGATAGTTCGGTCATCTTGAACGAATGTCTAATGAACGTTTGGTTAAAAGAATATATGTGAATGATTTTGAAGGTATACGTTTGCTAGTGAACGTCCGATGAGTAGATGAAGTGGTATGATTGAGAGTGCTTTGCGTGAGCGAAAGTTTCCAAGTTGTAGGACTAGAAGGGTATGTATGAGAGGTAATATGAATGTAAACAAAGCTAGAGTTGCTTATCTGGATAGGAATATATGGAGAAAATTAATTTCGGTATAGTGGGAAGGGTCTGTGTCACATCCTTTTGGGTACATGGCGTGATTGTTTAATTAAATATTTTTTTAAAATATTAGCATTAAATTATTAAAATTAAAAAATATTTAATTAAAAATAGTAGTAAAAATATATCGTACATCTTTATAGTTATCTTGTGTTTTATGTTAAAACATTTTTATTGTAAATCATTAATCAAATAATTTAATGTACACGTCGCACTTTTCTTGAAAATTTTTCTTCTTTTTTCCTCTGTAAATATAACATATACAAAATAAACTTTTTACTTATAATCTTCACTGCAGTGAGTCCGATCGAAATCTTTAAAAATATTATAAAACAAAATAAAACATATAAAATATATCGATTTACAATTTTCGGAAATTAAGAAGAAGAATAGTAAACTGGAGGCCGGTATTCATTTATACTCGTTGAAGACGTTTCGCCATACATCGTAGACGGTATTCTCAGGGCTTAGAACTGAATTCAGGTATCAAGCACATACATTTACGATGTATGTCAAAACGTCTGCGACAAGAATAGATTGATTACGGTATACCAGCCTAGAAAATTCTATAAATTTAAGAAGAAAAAGTTTCAGATCTAACGCATTAAATCACATAATTCCCAAAAAATTAAAAAAAATATTAATATTTATATTAATATAACATGCCATGAGTAATTAAGAATATAAAAATATTAATGTTCTTCAATGTTTATAAAGTTTCCATTGTAAAGTTAATTTTTGTAGTACTTTTAAAATAATATTTACAATTCATTATTTTTCTTGATGAAGATATATATAGATTATATCAAAACGTCGATATTAAAATAAATATAATATATACAGAATTGAATCCTAAAGCTATTTTGTTTTATATAATGAGTTCTGAAAGATTGTTTATGTTTATTTTTACATTTTTGAGAAATTTTAATAATCGTGTTAAAACACCAAAATTATTCTCTAAAACAGATTAAATACCCCTGGAAACGTACAATATTATTTTTCCAGTTCCGTACATTTTTAGAGGCCTAAAAACTTAAAGAGGGCGTTAAATCTTTTTTTACCTGAAAAAAAAAATCAAATGACAGCCAATTCCCGTTATACGCTTGGGGTATCTTCGGTAAAATCACGAAAAAAATAAAATTGCCAGAAACTTTTATACCCCCATCCCTTTGCTAAAATCTCCAATCTAGTAAAATCCGAAAAAATATTGCGGCTTTACGATACGCAATCATAATGAAAATATAAAATTTACAACAATACGAATTGACTTAGCCCGAAAAGATATGATTCACAATGATGTGCAATTTCAATAATTTACCTAAGGGTTGGCTAAATTTAACTTTAATGGTTATGTTGGAGGTCTATGAACTTTACGAATAAAGATAGTTGAGGTACATGTCTGGCCGACAGTCTTTTGTCTGAAGGGTGTCGGTGTCCTTTTCGAGAAATGGCTTGGTTTGTTTACGGATGGATACTTAAAACTGTATTTTTGCAAAATTTTAGGAGGGTGAATGAACTTATTGTTGGGGTTGCAACAACCCTTAGAGGTCAAAATCTTCTGCGGAATCTCTTGAACAAGCGAAAAATCTAACTGCATTTATTTTAACTATCTTATATTTTAGGGAAATACAAAAATACTTTTTTAAGTTTATAAACTCTGGTAGTGTTTCTCATCTGAATTTTATTTGGTAACGATACACAGATGTTGAAGATGATAAAATGAAAATTACAGATACAAGAAAACAACGAAAAATATAGACTTGCTCCGTGTAGGTAATATGATGGCCGTATCAAAAAACGTTCCAAATAAAAGTTGTAAGTTGTTTAACAATTGTTTAGCAATTTTTGTTAAATAAATTTATTCATAATATATCTCTATTGCGTAATATTCGTAAAACACATAAAGTGATATTAGTTTACCACTTCCGATTGGCAGATCTTTACCAAAAGTTGATCAAATTCAATCAAATTGATCAAATTCACCTCCGAAGCTTAAAACGAAGTTTAATAACAATTCGTTCAGCCGAATTTACTCAACAAGTGTCGATGCTTATCTGTAAAAATCTCGATATGTCAAATTTGGTATGATTACAATACCTCCCTTATCATACGTGATATGAGGTCAGTAAAAAGGCAAATGTTTGTTAAATTTTTATAAATTTAAAACTATTAAATTTCATGATAATAGAAAGTTAAAAAAAAGTTTATCAACAATTCTATAATTTATTCTTCCAAAACAATATGAAATTTTATGTTCATTTAATTGAATGATTAATATATTTTTTTTTTATAAATTCATTGATATTTTTTAAAATTTATTAGTTATGAAGATATGTTATCCATAAATGTTAAAACTGTTCCTAAGTACCCATATTCATATTATATTCATATTAGTTGTAAGATAAATTTTATGAGCAGATAAAATAAACATAAAATGACCTATGACAACATTTTATATTATAATTAATGCTGCATTATCGTTTATATATAAGAAAATAATACAATATGCTGACATATCCATTTCTATTTTAATTCTTTAGAAAAAAATTATAAATATTTTTTTTTTTCGTAAAAATTTAGCAACAAAAATAAATAAAAACATATCGTTGGGAAATTAAAAAATGTTTTATTATTAAGCAGTTTTTTTTTTGTTAAAACAAATAAGTGTTACACAGACCTAATTTAGAAATTTAGTAATAATTATTATTTAAAAAGAAATTATTTACGTGAAATATATAAACATATGTCCTTAGGTAAAATTCCTAACATATTACAAGTTTATAATAAATTATAATATTAATAATTTTACATTCTTATGGTCAATGACTTGTAATGTTTTTCAATTACTATATTTAGCAAATAATCTAAAAATATTTTCAATTAATTGTTAAATGTTTACAAGTTTTAATTAAATGCAGTTTCAAAGAAATTTAAATTTTGAAATTCTTAAATTGTTTTTCTATTTGTAATGTGTTTAAACATATAATATTCTACTAATAGGTATTATTTTTAAATTCAAGTATTTAATATTAATTATATATTAAATAGAAAATTTAATGGAAAAACTGTGTCACCTGACGGAATTTGAACCCACAACCTTCCGACCGAGGATCGGAAGGTTGCGAGTTCAAATCTCGTTTGATTTATAATTACATTATATTTAATTTATAATAAATATTAAATACTTGAATTAGTAATATTCCAATTGAAGCGTCTCGAATAAAATTTACTTTCAATTATTTTTAAATATTATGAAAAAAGGAATAGAGAATTTAAAATCAATTTAAAAGATTAATTTTGTCATGAAATTAAAAATTGTCTATTTGTTAGTGTAAAGTAAATAAACAAAAGTAGATTTACAGCCGTTTTTATAATAAACACTAACTAAAGTCGACTTTAAGTCAGCAAAAAAGCATTATTTTATTGGCAATAACAAATAATTTTGCCATTAGAAGTTTGAAATGTCGACAAAAAAGCATCATTTTATTTATTATAGCAATAATAATTATACAAATAGATTTTAAAATTAATGCATTTTTGTTGGCTAAATCGACTTTAACTAAAGTGTTTATTATGAAATCGGCCATTAATATTTTTTTATCAGACTTTAAATTAAAATGAATTTATACTTTTTGTCATCAAAAACTACAATTAAGATTAGTATAATAAGAACGGTAATTCTTTAGTTTTTTGAAGACAAATTACTTGTTATATTTAAATGCAAAAAATTCAAAGTAAATTTTATTTTCAATTAAAATATTATATAATAATAATTGAGAGAATATACATAAAGCTCTGTGTGCAAACTTCAGACCTTAGATATTTCGCTCCTGTACAAATATTACTTTTTTGCAATTTTGTTTAAAAGTGACTGTTTGAAAACTAATTTATTAATATATCAGTATAACTAAAAAGTTTTTAATATAAACGATATGATGAACACTATGTGAAAATATGATAAATAAATTCATCATATTGTATTTGCATTATTTAAAATAATTAGTAGCATTATTTTTGTGAATGTTTTATATTAGTTTACTATGTAATATTATAATCACGGAATGTGTTTTCTGTAGTTAATTTAATATGATAAAACCTAAAAATCATTATTGAACTAAAAGTTGGAGTCTGAATCAAATAAAACAAATTCGGAGTTGGATTCACAGTCGGACTCGACCGATTTAAAACAAAGCAAATTCACGACGTTTATGATGGTGTTAGTGGCTTTAGGTCTACCAATCTTATAAGGGTATAAAACCAAGTCTTTTTGCAAAATGCCCCCAAGTTGTCGTTTTTGAAAGGCCCAATTCTTGAAAACGGCGAGTAACCGATAAATATGGATTTTCTTACATCAGCAATATTTTCTTCACTTCTTACATTTCAATATCTTGTTGATGTTTCTGTATAGTAAAGACTAAAATCATTTTATCATTATTCTTTAAATTAAAATTTATAGTTTTCATATGACTACATCAATCAAATATGTGGATATAATTTAAATTTTAAACTGCAAATTATTAAATACTAATTTATTTAAAAAAAAAAAAAAACATATAAAACTAGTGTTAAAAGATTACGTATTTATATTATAATTTAATCAACCAGCTCTTTCCGGATACAAACGTTTAGAGAGCACTCAAAAATATGTATTTAATCTCTTTAAGAAATTTCTCAGTAATAATTGTTTAAAATAATGATACACACTTTCTTATCTCAATATTTGACAACTGATCTAATTTTTTTTTCCTAATCAAACCGCCGCGATCAAATCCCGATATTCACTATTTCTTTTTTAATCAAAAATCTCACAGCATAAAGTGCATTTATTTTTGAGTGTGTGTGTACGTGTATGTATGTGTGAACCAATATCTATACCTGATGTATTATATACTATAGTACATACATTCGGTTAAACTCTTAAAAGGTCGTTGAACCTAGATTTCACTCCCACTAAAATTAAACTTTAAAAGATTTTCCATTCACTCTGATGCATTTGTTATTAAGTATATGTATACACGTATAGTTATGTTCTGAGAATTTGGATCATACCCATAGTAAATAACATTTTCAAATTTTTTCAATACCTTTATAATACTCAGTTTGTATAACATTTGTATTGCATATCTCACAACTGTTATTGCAGTTCCGTAACATTATTTACTATAAATTTTATATATCTACAGTTGTGCGAAAATAAATAGTAAAAAAAAATATAATACAAAAAATATGATTCAAGTGACGAAACATCCATGAAAGCAAAAAATATAATATATATTTATGTAATTTTAACAGTAAAATAGTAGCATTTTGTAATTTTTACTGTGATAATTGACGAAATATAACATTTTTTTTTTGTAAAAATACATTTACAGAATATGTAAATTTATAACAATTTTTTACAGTACATATCACATCAGGAAGAAAAACGTTCTTAAAAATTTGTCAAATAAAATTTTTAATTTAAAAATACTAAAAAAGAATTTCTAATACACATAAAAGACACTGTAAAAAATGTAATTTTACATATTTTGTAAATGTAGTTTTTCATAAAAAAAAATGTAATATTACGCTAATTATCACAGTAAAATTACAAAAATTATTATTTATACTGTTAAAACCTTTTAAAATTATATTAATTTAAGATATATTTTTTATGGTAAATTATGAATTTTAGATGCACTGTTCTTAAAATAAAAAAGGTTTAGAATTAACCTATATAATTTTTAATTAAAATTCGACGTTTCGATATACTCCACCTTATTATTTTCATGTTATTCACTTGTTTAAATAATTTGATCCGAAAATTTAAGATCAAGTCATTTTAGCCGGCACTTTATTTAATTTTTCTGTTTGTTTTATCTAATTTATAAACAATTATTTTTCAAAAAGAATTAATTTTTCTGTTACCTATATTTAAAAATAATCCTCATTTTAAAAAAAGTGTGACATATCACCTGTAATTACCAGAATATTCGTTCAGCAGTATATAATCACAGTTTTTATTTAATTCTATCGTAAATGTAATTTAAACTAACAATTTTAAGGTGCCAATAAAACGGACAATCATTAGACTACAAACAATATTAGAATATATCGTATTGAAATTTAAGAAACAAGATATATTTTTTTTAATTCTGGTAAAACACATTCCTCAATAATACAATCTCAGTTAGTATTCAAAACATATTTTTAAACATCTCAATGAGCAAATAATAAAAAAACAACAACTGAACATCATTGATTACACTAAAGCTATGTATATTTTTAAAAAAACTGTGAACATAGGCATAAAGCATATTGTTTGATGACGTAGATAGGACGCAAATCGTGTTCAATACGAAATTACCGCCGTGATTGTATTTAATACGTCAAGTTCACAATTATCAATACTTAACGATCGAATTTGAATATAATTACTCGATGTGAAAAGGTCAACGTCTTGAAGAGAATGTACCAAACACAAATTGTTATAATAGCCGATCGATTTACTATTCGTTCGCTTATGTTGCTAATTTTAGGTACGCAAAATTAGTGCGAACAATCGACCAAATTACTACTCGATCAATTAGAACCGTTTTCATTTACATTTCGAAGCAGTCATTTTTTAAGCCGTTGTAAAAACGTGCATCATAAATATTACATCACTATACTTTGTTGGCAATTTATTCACCTAGTTTTTGACGATGATTTGGTCAAAAAAAAAATAAACCTTGATTACTATTTTAAATATTAATATATCGATGATTTGTAACCTTGTTCTTTTGATTGGTTGCCATGGCAACATTGCAAATAAATAATCGTTCTGAATTGTACACGAATAAATCTCTACTAATTTAATGATTTATTGAAAGATATTGTTATAATTTAAAATAAATAATAAATTTTATAGAATTTATTAATATAAAAGTTTAATATTAAAAAAAAAAGATTGCAAAACTGCTAAAAAATTGATTTAGTGTCATTTGCGGTATTTAATATTTGATTTTCGTTTTGACTTAAAAGAAAAATTGGAACATTTCGTAAACCGGTTTGAAAATCCGGTTCAGTTATGCCAAATACATTTTTGCTAATAATTTAACTGCTAAATTTGAAAATACTATATAAATTTCATATAAATATATTTTATTTTAAAAAAGCAATTTATATATTAGTAGAAATCATAATAAAAATCTGTTGTTGAAAATTTTATATTAAATTTGTTTTTATTTTTATAAAACTACAAAAAATATTACTTTCGCAGTTACACAAAATATGATCTATTGAAAGTGGTAGATAGAAAATAATTTTTTTAAGTATATTTCATTGTAACTCATGTGCATATATTTTAATCTTCGTAAATTTTATGCAATTTTTAAATTGAAGTGCAATGAACTTCTGATATTTACTAATAAAACAAAAGTGATCTTAAATCTATGAATTATCTGATCTAATGAGTCAGGAATAATATTAAAATATTTTTCATTAAAAAAATATTATTTAAAAATGTATATATTTTAATAAAAATATTTAAAATATGAGTATCATTTTTAGAATTATAATATTTAACTATTCAGAATTTTTTAATTATAGAATGTTTTTTAAAAATTATATTGAATGTAACTATAATTTATAAGTGACCTATCAATATCGAAAAAATTTAAATTTCATTTACCAGCATAACAATGTAAGTAATCTGCTTGTAAAATAATATATCACATGAAATACATTAAAGTAAAAACAATTGCTGAAAATAGCGCAAACCCCGCGCGCGCAGAAAACAGAACAGACACTTTGGAATCAAGTTGAATAGGTGACGGAAAACTGCTATCGAGAATCAATTACGTACTACGTATATACGACGCCGTTCGTGCGTCTAATGAATGGAGATGCAGCCGCGGAAAATGCATCTGGCACGCGAACAATTCGTGAAGAAGGGGAAGTTATACCGATTGGCTGAAGGTCCTTTCAGAGCACCGCCCACTCAACCGCTCTTACCTCGCACCACTGCTAACAGCACGACAAATGCGTGCGGCGCGAGATGCCTATAAAAGCACCGACCTTCTATTGCGGACCAGTAGTGGTTGTTAGTAATTCCATGCACTGACAACCAATTATATAGTACACACTGAATCAATCAATCTGTTCTGTTATAATCTCCTTGTTCTATAACTCCAACAAAAATTATTATCGAATTTTGAGAGAGCGAAAAAGACTCAGACAAGTGCGTGAAAATTCCGTTCTTAAATTGGCAAAATGTTTGTTTACTTGATACAGTGGGTGTGCCGTGAAACAACGGCCGCCGGTCTGGCCGTCTTCTTCGTGGTTTTACTCCTGGTGCGCGCAATGCAAATTTTAAAAGAAAATTGGTCACTACCACCGGGACCATGGGGATTCCCTATCTTAGGATATTTGCCGTTCGTCAAAGGTGATTTGCATTTACATTTTCGTGATTTGACGCACAAATACGGCTCGATCTTCAGTACTCGATTAGGCTCACAATTAATCGTTGTTTTGAGTGATTATAAAACTATTAGAGACGCTTTTCGTAAAGAAGAATTCACGGGAAGACCTAACACAGAATTCAACAATATTCTTGGAGGATATGGTGAGTACAATCTTATATTTTTATAAAAAAAAAAAAAACTATACAGAAACACTTTTAAAAACGTTGCTTGAATAAAGTTCTGTTATGAAATAAGCGCGCGCGCAATTGAGTATAGTACGCGTGTCCTGCAGTCACATTGCTTAGCACATGCCGCATCTAATGAATAATTCCTGCTGTTAACTTAGCTGTCAACACACGACCTTAATCTGATAGCCTTCAGTGTAACTTAAATTGTACGGCGATCAACTCAAATCATATGCGTTGATACACTGTTTTTCATTTCATTTTTGTTGTGTGTTTTATTTGAAAAATTTCCAAAAATCTACAAGGTTGAAATTACAAAAACAATTTAACATCAAAATTTTGAAATATTCGTAAGTTGCTGATTTCGCGAATGAAAAGTGAAAAAAAAATAAAACAATGGGATAATTAAGGTACGTCGTGTAGAAAAAAAAATGTGGAATATTTTTTTAAGATGCGTTCTATAACCTTGAACTGCTGACTCGCCGAGCGGTTTTAAATTATCTCAGCTGCTTTGTGTTGCAAATGTTCTACTATTTACCGTGACGTTATCACAGTTAACCTAATTTTCATTATAAAATCTAAACTCGTGCACTTATACGATGCGATAATCGGCAGGCATCAGGCGCCACTAATCCATTAAAAAAATATAAACTTTCTATGTATGTAGCTTCTTAATGCGTATTATACTCAGAGAAAAATATGCGGTACGTTGCCCCATCGGAGTACAACAACAGGCTTCGTTGATGAGTAAACAAAAAAAAACTGTTTAGTTCGTATGAAATTATTATATCATCTTGAATATGCAGAAACTCGAACTCTTGTTCTGGTATTTTTATAAACTTCGCTACGTGCTATATACAACGAGTTCGTTACCGCGATTAGATTAGGAATTCTCGGTTCTGAGTAATCTGAAATAACGTACATCGCCATATTCATTAATTATCCACATAATAAACAATATAAGGTTATAAACCCGAAAATAATAATTTGTTGTTTTCTTTGCAGGCGTTATCAACAGCGAAGGTAAACTCTGGAAAGAACAGAGACGTTTCCTTCATGATCGCCTACGTCATTTTGGCATGACTTATCTTGGTACCAAGAAAAGCCAAATGGAAAACAGAATTATGGTAAATATCGCAAAATATTATTTTTCTTAAAAAAAAAATTATACATTAAATTTTGAAGATTACTAATGAAATTTTTAATTATTGTAGAATGAAGTCGAAGAGTTCCTCTGCATTTTGAAGGCATCAAAAAGTTCACCAATTGATCTAAACCCCTTGCTCGCAGTATCCATCAGCAATGTGATTTGTGATATAATCATGTCAACCCGTTTTTCACACAATGATTCGCGTTTCCGACGTTTGATGAACCTTATTGATGAAGGTTTCAAATTGTTCGGATCGATGGAATCAGCTAATTTCATTCCTATCTTGCGATATTTACCCGGATTACAAAAAACCAAAGAACAAATCGCCAAGGTACATATTATTTTCTTTGTATATTAATAATATTATTGATTAAATATATATTTCAATATTTGTATGTATCAGGATTGTGTTAATCGTGCAATTTTACTTATAGAATCGTCAAGAAATGGCTGACTTTTTACAAGAAACAGTTGAAGAACATCGTCGTACATTCGATCCTAGCAACCTTAGGGATCTTTTGGATACATATCTTTACGAAATTCAAAAAGCAACTGAAGCCGGCACTGATAAACATTTATTCGAAGGACGTGATCATGGTAAGAATTATTTATTAATATTATTATAACATGTAACCAAAATATTTCAAAGTTTGAAGAGGAGAGATTATAATATAAATTTTGTTATAGATCGTCAAATGCAACAAATCATGGGAGATCTCTTCTCGGCTGGAATGGAAACGATCAAGACTTCATTGCAATGGGCCGTTTTGTTCATGTTGCACCACCCAAATGTAATGAAAGCCGTACAAGAAGAGTTGGATCAAGTAGTCGGTCGCCAGCGTTTACCAAAATTGGAAGATCTTGCCTACCTCCCCGTAACTGAATCAACAATTCTTGAAGTAATGCGTCGTTCTAGCATTGTTCCATTGGGCACAACACACGCGCCTACACGGTAAGTTTTTCGAAAATATTTTTGGTCATTTTTCGAGTCTTTTGTTCACAAAAGTCTCGGCAAGGTGGGCCTTGAAACGGCCGGGGATTATGGGTCACCAGTCAAATTTGCACCTGCAAAAAAGTGAAAGTTCCCTCAAGACAAGTAAAAAAAAAACCGCTTACTGTGTATGTGTCCCTGGTGCGCATGCGTGCATGTGTAAATGTATGTATAACGGGTACGTTGAACCCTACCGGCGTTTCGTGTGCGAGCCAACCGGAATTCGCACGGAGATTTCTCAATCTTGTGCGAGAATTACGTCACAGCTTCATCGTACGGCACGTGGAGTCAGATTACCACCTCCTCACCTAGATAATATTACTACTACTCGATAAACCGTTACCTCTGATTATTAATTTCGCCAATTTTTATCGCAAATTTTCTATCGCTAAAAGTGTCAGCATTTAATTCGATAATTTTATCTCAAATTAGTTTGTATATAGTTTCGTTAAATTGATACATTTTCTAATTACTTATAAACAATTTAGTTTGTTTATCATTACCATCTTACAAAAAAAAAGTCAGTATAAATCTAGATAAGATTGCTAAGCAATTTTTTCTTTCATAAATATCCTACAATTTTTTCTCAAATTTCTGTTTACATTTTCAAAACAAATCTATATTTAAAAACTGTTGCATACACATTTAATTTTTGCATTATTTGTTAGAATTTTTTTGCTTGTCTTGAAGAAATTAAATACTTATTTTTGTTATTTTCTTTTTTTTTATTATTTTGCAAAAGATTTAAGTTTATTTTCACAAAATATAATTTAATAAAATAATTTGACTAACGTTCCATATTTTTTTCTATTACAGAGATGTAACATTAAACGGCTTCCTAGTTCCGCAAAACACCCAAGTAGTACCGCTTCTTCACGCAGTCCACATGGATCCCAACCTGTGGGACAAACCCGAGCAGTTCAATCCATGGAGGTTCATCAACTCCGAAGGCAAGGTCACCAAACCAGAATATTTCCTTCCGTTTGGAGTTGGTCGAAGAATGTGCCTTGGCGATGTTCTCGCACGAATGGAATTGTTCCTTTACTTCGCATCTTTATTACATACATTCGACATTTCCGTGCCAGAGGGCGATACTCTACCAAGTTTGAAGGGCAACGCTGGAGTAACAATAACTCCAGATGCGTATAGGGTGTGTTTAACCCCCAGAAGTATGGATTGCGACAGCAATAGTCAGATAAGAAATGTTGGATCGCATTAGTCTTCAGTTTGGCGAAGGCAGAGCACGGTGCATGTTCAAACGAGGTTCCTAAGGCGTGTACTTAAAGACAAGTGTGTTCTATTTAAAAACAATTTTCATTGTTCAACTCATATACGATTCCAAGATGAAAGCCGGACTTAAAAATAAAGCCCCAAACGATTTTATTTTGTACTTTAAGTTATTGTAAAATGATTCTGAGCATCGATCTGTTAAAATTGTATTTTTGAAGTAATGCTTTTTTTTATAAATTTTGTTCGATGTTTGAGGCTGAATTTAAAACGGTTTAAACCAATTGACAGATCTCCATCCCGTTGTTAGCGGCTGTGCATTATAAAGTGTTCATTGTCATTAATAATTAGTATTAATTTAATTTTTAAATGTTTAGTTCAACTAGTCACACTTGCTTACCCCAGTTATGGCAACATTCACTCTACTAATTATTCAAAAAAAATCTCTCCAGAGATTTTATTATGCTTTCTGTAGTTTGTAATTATGATTTCGTAGTTGTTTCAACTTCAAAAAGAAATGTTGCCAAACTGCACATTATTTTTGTTTTGTTTATTTTTTTGTACAAATTTCACATTTAGTTGTTACCTTTTGTAAAACCAGTGGCTATATTCAGGGCAGCTACATAATTCATAAGTTATTTTATTATTATTATTATTATTTTTATATTGTAGTGTGAAATTGTTCACAGAAAAATCCTGAGACTGGCTAGTCGCATAGCTAAGTTCAGACAGTATCAATCACAAAATAAATTTTATACGTTTTAGTATTAATAAGTTAATTGTAAATATTATGTTGTAAATATTTTTAGAGAAAAAGACTATGCATGAATAAATGTTATTTAATTATTTTTATATCAGCTGAAAATAAAATATTTAAGATTATAATTTTTGTTTTATTCTAAAGTGAAATAATCCTTTTTCATTATTCATAAAGAAATTTATCAATAATATTTCATTATCACTATATTTCTGCCAATCAAACAAATTTAGAATATAATATAATAAAATTAATGAAATTTGAAATATATAGGTATATTATATTTTATATTAATAATTTGAAATATTTTTTTCAAAAAAGGGGAACATAAAATAATAATAGAAAAAAGATAACATTTGATACTTTAATACAAAAATAAATTGTACAATATTTTCATTTCATTAACTTATTCTATTTATTATAAAAACTATTTTAGTAATTCCATAAAATCATCAGATTTACCAAGTTTCTTAATTCTGGGTTTAAATAACAAATTGTGTTTTTTGGGGGTTAATGTAATTCCGCATTCTCCAGAAAGATCAATTCTGGCATCTAGGCAAGTGATGGAGAATTTTTGGAGAACAGATGACCCAAATAGAAATAGTAACATTCGGGCCAAATCCTCTCCAACGCATACACGTTTTCCTAAACATTTTGAAAAGAAAAAACACGTGAAAATCAAAATATTAGTGTATGTAAATACATATATTTATTGTTAGTTCCTTCATGCGAAATAAGTAAATATAATAATTAATTTATTAATATAAATATAATTTAAAAAATACTACAGAACATAGTAAAACATCTGACAGAACTCATTATATTAAAATAAATAAGATTTAGGATTAAGTTCTGCATAATTTTTAATTAAAATACATATATTATCATTAGGAAAAAATATCCTCCAATTGGTATATTTTTTTCCTGATATACGTAGAGTATATCGAAATATACTAAGCTTCTTATTTTGCTAATCAGAATTTTAATTATTATATTTTTAAAATTTATTTAATTATTTTTAATTTATTATATTATTAAGCATATTCTGCAAAAAAGTTAAACATTAACATCTTACAACAAAAATCTAGGTTTTATTAATGTTTGCACATCATTTAGTTATTTATTTAGTAAATTTATTTTAATTTTTTATCATGCACAATTTATCTTTGCAAAAGTTTATATTTGATTTAAAAAAATACAAATTCTGCTCATGCAAAAGTCTTTTTTTCCCCAAAGAATAACAACGGGGTTGTCCATTATAATCAAGTTACTTTATATCAATTGTTTTACCCAAAATAACACTATATTCCAAATATTGTAATTTAAAATTATATATTGAGATAAATCAATTAAAAAAAACCCAAAAAATCCATATATCTCACACAAGATCGTGAAAATACACCAAATTGTTGACGCTAAATTAGCAATTTTTAATCATTTATTTCAAACATATGTGGCATAAATTTGAAAATTAAATATGTATAAATTTATATATTTATAAATAAATTTACGTTTCACAATAGATTTTAAATTGCAAATAAAAACAAATTGTGGACAGCCCCAGTGAACAATTACAAATATATCATTTAAAGCTTTAAACAGATCAGATATTAATAATTTCATTATATTGTTAGTAAAATTATTAACAAACAAAAACAAAAATATTTCCTCACCCGTCTGAAAAGGAATAAATTCATCCGGCTTAAAAAATCTTCCCTCAGAATCCAAAAACCGTTTAGGATTATACAGTTCAGGATAGTACCATGGTTTATAGTTCATATGCACGGCCCATTGCAATGGTACAACCATTGTACTTTTCGGAACATGATAGCCTTCTATTTCTACATCAGCTAATGTACCATGAGGAATACCCAATGGTACCACCGATCTAATCCTTTGCGTTTCAGCTAGGGCCGCTTCAGTATAAGGTAAAGCTGAAATATCCTCCAATTTTGGTAATCTATCACCGAGAACAGAGTCTAATTCCGCCTGCACTCGACCTTGTTCTTCAGGATAAGCGCACATGTAGAGGAAAAACCATCTTAATGTCGTTAAGGTTGTGTCTAAACTAGCACCGAAAATATCGGCTAAGAGATGATAAAATTGCTCGTCTGAATAGTATTGTTTAGTGGGATCTTTATTTGACTGGTGTTTCTCTCTTTCGATAATAAATGCTTCGATTAGATTTTTGTAATCTAGAGATGACGATTCGGTTATTTTACTTTTACAGTCTTCGATTAGTTTTTGATAAACTTTGTGTGTTTTCAGTTTTCCGTCCATTATGTAGTCAAAGGCCAAACGATATTTTGGCAAAAATCTATTTAAATTTTTTTATTTATATTAAATTAAAAATTTTATGATTTGGTAAAATATATTATCAACTTTTAGTAAAAATAAATCGCGATGTAATATAAAATAACTCAATTAATAGTAATGATTTTCAACAGGGCTTCAAACCGTTATATTTTTCGTTCCGGTTTAATTCCGGTTCGGTTCCGGTTTTCGTTCCGGCAAAAGTACAATATAAAATCTACACTGTAAAAAATGTAATATATATAACTATTAACAGTAAAATAGCAGCATTTTGTAATTTTTACTACAATAATTAATTTAATATTACATTTTCCTGTAAAAATACATTTATAGAATATGTACATTTTTTACAGTGTACATAAATAGTTCTTTAAAAAATTTAACTTACAAAGTGTTATAAAAAAAATTACAAAAAATTTAAGTTTTCGCTCATATCCCAATGATCTATGACTTTTTAATAACTAATAATGCATCGTTATAATGATTGCTGTGTAAATTAACAAAAGTTGTATCTCTTATAGTACTGAAAATCACCTTGCATAGCACTTAATATATATAATAACAAATATTTTCTAAATATAAGTTATATTATGTAAAAAATAAAAAAATCGTTACTACCTATTAGTATACTATACATTTGAATGCAACAAATTATTTAAATAGATATTTAACAATAAATACTAAAAATTGACTTTAAAAATAAAACCAATTATGTATTCCTATATATTACCGTAAAAATGGTAAGAAATTAAGAGGTCCCCCAACACCAATAAGCCGTGTTCCTTCCTCCTGCAGAATTTGCAACCAATTCCACAAATCATCATCGAATGACCAACTACATCCAAACACATATATATTTATAACATTTCCTAAACAATGCCGCAAATATGGTAAAGGATCTATTCCTGTATCATAGTTCATTTTGTTTGTTAACATCTATAAGTTAAAATTGTCTATTTTTATTCGTTGCATATTAAAAAAAACAACAACAAAAATTCACTTACATCTAAAAGTTCGTTTACACCAACCATGATTTGTTCTTCAATTTTTCCTTGCTTTGGACTTGATTTTACAGCACCAAAATGACGTAAACAACCGTGGACAAATTTTCGTTGGTCCTTCCAGAGCCCACCTTCGGAGCATATAAGTCCTGTAACCAAAATATTGATTTGATAATATCAGTTATTTACCATTTTTTTTAAAATCATACAAAAACAAGATTAGAAACATATGAGTAAACCCATATATAAACCACTTTGACATCATCAGTTGGCAACGCTGTATAACAATAAAATTATATAATTTTTTGCGAATACTAAAAAAATATTTGACTAATTTTGGATAAATAATGTAGCCATAATTGATTTTTAAAAATTTCAGTAATTTTTTGAGAAACTTGGCAACACCGAACTTTAGTAAAATTATATAATTTATGTGGACACCCACAAAAGAAAAACTTTGTAAAAATTTGGTTAACTACAAATAAATAATATAGCCATAATAATTTTTTTTAAACTTTGGTAATTTTTTCATAAAAAATTGGCAACACTAAAAGATAATAATGACCTTATATTCCAGATTGTAAATTTCATATTTTCCAAACTGTAAATAAATATATTTATGTACAAAATTAATAAATGCACCACTTTGTATTTTTTTCTTTATCTGTGATAGATAGTTAAAAACAGATATTGTTCACTAGAAAAACAGAGGTAAATTTGGAAACTGTAAATAGATCAAACTAAAACGAAACAAAAAAAAATTGTATTTGATACTTTAACTAGTTATTATATAGAATATTGGCTGCGCTCTATTTTAGTGTGTAATGAACTATCCTAAGCTTAAAAATTATGTTATTTTAACTGGCGTAATAATAGTTACGCTGTTTAGTGGTATTACCATGGAAGGTTAGATTAGGTTAATAAGTATAATTATTCTTTTTGACAATTTGTTTATTTATTTTTTATTAATTATTAACTACTAAAACTTACTTAATTCCTCAAGTTATAATCTTCGTCCCGTCTATTTATTTCGTACTTTATTTTGTACAACTATGTTATTTTACAGAATAACTATGTAATATTATAGAACAGCTAGTTAAAGTATCAACTAACAAAACTATTCTATAATTTAACTACCGTAGATCGGCATTTTATGAAATTACTAGTTATTTCATAGAATATCGGAATTATAAGCTTTAACGGTAACATTGAATTTAAATATTGATTCACATCAGCCTTTAAAAACTACTTATTTTTAGTTCAAAATATTTAAACATAATTTTCTCCATGTATCAATGTAGGTATCTTAAATATATTTTTACGTATATTTCTTAATAATTTTTAAGATGCCAGATTTTTTTTTAAATATAAATTAATTTACAAAATTAATATTAAAAATACAATATAAAATTCAAGTCGTGCATTAACTATGACCATGAATGTGGTTCAAACTTTTAACGAATTCAAAAAACGATTTTATTTTAAATTTAAAACAATAATATAAATTTTACTAGTTTTTGATTGTAAGCAAACTTTTAGTAAAATTTTATAGTAATTTAACTTAATTCTTATTTTATTATAATTTGATGCAAATTTATGTTAATTATTTTTCATTTATAAATTCTCTGCAGTTTATCATTTTAATATCTGACAATTACATCCATTTGTTGTATTGTTCTAGCAATATTAATTGCGAATAATTATTAATTACTTTAATAATAATAAAAATCAGCATACATGAAATCAATTGGAATAAATTAAATTTTTCCATTCAAATAATACACAAGTCATTTGCTCATTATATGACCTTGCAATAGGACAGAAGTGTAATGCATTACAGTAACCCAGTTCAATTTTATCTACATTGCACATAAACAGTTTACTACAATAACAGACTGATCAAATGCAGTATATTTAGCATTAGATATTTTTTTTCCATAGACCACTATGAAAATCAAGGTACTCTCGTCACTGATTTCAGCTGTTTGAATGCAAAAACAAAAGAAACAAAAATTACACAGCAAAAAAACAATTTGCACTAACATAAAATGACATTTGTAGCATGCAAAAACAGTTGACGACCTCCGAAATTAAAATATGTGTGTGTGTGTGTGTATATATTACGCGAATATGTATTCTAGAAATAAAATGGTTGCTAGGCAGCCGGTTGTTAACTTTCAAATTTTTTAAACTAGATGCTCTTTTTTTTTCGTTTCGTTTGTTTACAATTTTTAAAGATGCAGATGTATTAACGCAGTAACCTTGAAATGTGACTTACGTATTTATGTTTTATATAATGGGGCGCTTGTAATAGTTTATTTTTAACAGCTTAAATGATATTTCGACTCTTGTATACTCGAAAACAAAAATTTGCTTTTTTAACATACGTTGACAATTTTTAAGAAATTCATAAATTACTGTTTGCTGTTCAATATTATTCACTATTCTATTTTTATTACATTTAAAACAAGATTAGAAGTATATGGGTAAACCCATATATAGACTACTTTGACATTTCTCGAAAAGTTGGCAACACTGTATTTTAATAATATTATAATTTATGTGGGCACTAGAAGATACTTTTCTGAAAATTTGATCAAAATCGAATAAATAATGTAGCCACAATGAATTTTTTAAAAATTTTGTGTTTTTTTCTCTCGATAAGTTGGCAACACTGTATTTTGTTAAAATTTCATAATTTATTTAGGCACTAAGAAAAACTTTTATGAAAATTTGATTAAAATCGGTTAAATAAAATGGCCAAAATAAATTTTTAAAAATTTTACTAATTTTTTTCTCGGAAAGTTGGCAACACTGTATTTTGTTAAAATTACATAAATTATATGAATACTAGGAGAATCTTTTGTGAAAATTTGAGTAAAATCGGTTGAATAACATGGCCATAATAAAATTTTTAAAACTTTAGTAATTTTTTTCTCGAAAAGTTGGCAACACTGAATATTAATAAAATTATGTAATTAATGGGAGCATTAGGAAAATCTTTTCTGAAAATTTGATCAAAATCGGATAAATAACGTAGCCAATATGAATTTTTAAAAACTTTAGTAATTTTTTTCTCGGAAAGTTGGCATCACTGGAAAAAAACAAAATCACATGACCATCTTGGGCACTAGACAAATTTATCCTGAAAATTTCATTAAAATCGGTTGAACCGTCTAGGAGGAGTTGCGGCCACAAAATTTTGACTTACGACCGAGCGAGCGAGCGAGCGAGCTGACGACGCACATCCATACACCCACATAAACTAAGTTCAGATTCGTCATCTACAGGCTATATGAAGGATTTCTATACAATTTTTTATTTTTTTTGAAAATGTTACAGACACCGTACCAAACGCTATACTACTTTTTCCTTGCAGTCAAAGTAGTAAAAATACATGTACACAAGGCATTCAAAGCAAGGGTGTGGAGTCGAAGTAGTCGAAGAATTTTGTCGAAGTTGACTTTTTTCGAGCAAAAAGTTAACAAATATAAAACCACGTGAACAAAAAGATATTTTTCCCTTTCTTAATACTAAAAATAATGCCACGATGTTACCACCAACAATTTGCATTACCTACCTAAATATGAGCACATTACTGACGCAATGCTGGAAAAGACAGTCATTCATTTCGCTAGTCAAAAGTCAAACAAACGAACAAAATAAAAGACAATATAATATTTTAAATAAAGTATTACCGAACACTATGTGAAAAATATGATGAACTACATTGTAACTTTTTGAATAATCACATTGCATTTGCAATATTTAAAATAATTAGTAGCATTATTTTTGTGAATGTTTTATATTAGTTTACTATGTAATATTATAAACACGGAATGTATTTTCTGTAGTTAATTTAATATGATAAAACATAAAAATCATTATCGAACTAAAAGTTGGAGTCCGAGTTGGAGTCGAAGTCGACCGATTATTTTGGCGACACTACACTCCGGATTAAAAGTTTTAAAAAAATATTACTTATCTAACTAAAAAATTATTACTTATCGAACTAAAAGTTGGGGGTCAGAGTCGGATAAAAAAAATTCGGAGTTGGAATCGGAGTTGACCGATTTTTGTATCGACTCCACGCCCCGGATAAAAGTTAAAAAAAATTAGTAAGTACTTATTATATTGTACATCAAAAATTAAATCGAAAAGTCTTAAACATTAATTCGCAAATATACTATTTCCAAAATAACCCTTGTTTACGATCCTTTATTTAAGACATCCTGTATGCAAAATATGACAAAGAAATGTTTGTAATTATTCTATATACGTCAAGTATTTCTATCCTGGCATACAGCTTTTGTTCATGACATCTCTCACGCAAAATACTTTTCATAATTGTGCTATTTTCTCACTCATCAAACGTCCACATACCCGTACACCAACAATTCCATCTATATAATATAGTTATGTTATTTTTATCATGCTTATTACTTTTATCACTGATTACTTTTTTATTTAAAGAAATACAAAAACAATTAAATAAAGAACGTATTTGTGCGTTTCTTGACTAGTACATTTATAATTTTAATTTAAAGAATGAATATCATATTCACCAGTTATGACACTGTTCGAACAAAATTAACTAAAATGTGCTTATATAAGTCCATTCCCTAAAAAAAAAAGTAAATAATGGTACTGTAAATAGGTAAATTTAAAAAGAGCAAGTAAGAGTAAAAGTAATTTTATTTATAGTTAATTATATATTTAATTAATAATTATTAACATATTTTTTTAAAAATGTAGTAACAAACTAGTGGAGTTTTTTTTTTTAAATTTTTTCAAAAACGAACTGTACATAAACTAAATGCATTTTATGATGACTAATATTTATATATAAATAAAATTTGACCACCGTCATTTGTTTTCGAAATATGGCCAAAAGTTAAAATTTTGCATTTTTAATTAAGTATAAATATTTTATTTGTAAAATAATAATTAAAAGTTATTAACATTTTTATGTATATGTTTAAAAAAATCTAATAAAAATTATTCAAACACTCTATTTTTATCATAATGAAAATAAAGTTTTATATAACGCAAATTATTCTTAAGAAGTTAAAAAATCTGAATTACCAGTATAAACTTAATTGCAAAATGATACCTATAATATTTTTATTTTTCTGTGTAATTTTCTTTTTGTAAATTGAACTTTGAATATTTTTAAACTATATGTATGTTTTCTTAAAATGATGACAATTAAAGAAGAAAATTTAAAATTAACAAAAAATTAACAAATTCTGACTTATCAATCGAATATTATCTATACCGTATAAAATATTTTAAAAATAATTGCATTATAATATAAAAATTAATAATGCTGACGAAATTATTCCACAAAAATAGCAAAATAAAAACCAAAAATTTAAGTAGCTTTTATACTTAACATAGAACTTTAAAACTGCTTTAGGTTAAAGTTCTGTTTTAATATTTATTTAAAATCGACGTTTCGACCAAACTCAACGTTCGTCTTCATCAGGATAAATGATATAAATGACATTATAGTAAATAACAAAACATAGAAACAAGTTACTGGGTAACAAATAAGTAATTAGATCATACAATTTATATATTTTTAATAAATGGAAGCCAAATTTTATTTAACTCAATGCTTTCAAAGTGAAACGTCGATTTTAAATAAATATTAATACCAAACTTTAAGCTAAAGCAGTTTCAGCTTTTATACTTGTTATTATGAATAAATATAATGCTACTTGCGTTTAAAAAAAAATTACATGCTCTAAGAATTTGTCAAATTATTTTTAAAATTAAAAATCGAAACATGCAAAAAGCATTACAATGAAAGCAAGCAAGCAAATCTAATAAAAATAATACAGCTATTTAAAAAAAAAATATTTCGCAAAAAAATTTGGCACAGATAATTATAAAATTTTTTTTCATTGAGCATACTGTCAACATGTCATGAATGTAAAAAATAACCATCTCATATTTTTCTATTTATACTCAAACTCATTTGTTTCAAAATTACTCTTAAATTTGAAAATACTTTAATAATATACTTTAATTTAAAAAATCAAAAAATGTTGTGAACTTTAAATTTGGTCTTACATATTTCTATTTTAAAAATTAAAATTAATTTAATTAATTTCTTCTATAATTTCTGCTCTTACTTGTTGAAACTTTAAATCAATTTCGGTAATTACTTCGTTTTTTGTTTCAAAAAAATTATTTATTTTGATGACTATTGTATAGCGAAACTATAGTCACTAAAATAAATATTTTTTTTGAAACAAAAAACCGAGTAATTATTACGCACATACCAAAATAATATAATTAAAATAAAAAATAATTTTATTATATACAAATTATATTTGTTGATAATTAATATAAATTAATAACAACAAAATATTTGATAAAATTTTTTTTTAAATGTTTTGGACTTTCAAACGCAAACTATTTTGGTATATACGAAGGTTACAATTGATTATGTTAATTTATGTAGAAATAATTTATATTAAAATTCAAATACTACAATCAGTTTTTGGTGAGTAATTTGTTTAAATCAATTTTCATTTCAGGTATTTAACCGACCCTGACATTTTTCAATATAGGTATATCATTCTGAGAACGTCAACATTAAAAAACTGCACTATCAAAGTCGGAATTACAGATTTTTTTCTCATACTTGACTGAGATCGTATACTTCTACAAAATTCTTAGTTGTTGTCAAACTTTTTGTTAAGATTCTGCAAATAAACTTGTATATAATAGTAATTGTACAATATACAATAATCAATTATTTATATTTATAATATAAAAATTAATCATCATTACTGGTACGATAGTTGCAGGCGAGCTTTGATCTCAATTACCGAAATATTGGTTTCGTGATCTATCATATAGACACTTTTTCGAAACTGCAAGTCGTGCGTTCGCGATGAGCAGTGACGAGTTCCGCACAGCAATCTAAACTACTGATGTTTTAAGATAAACAGTTGATCAAATTATTGTGTTCGATTCTGTTTAATGAATATATGACCTTGTGGCATTTTTTAATTTATTGTATAAAATTAAGCATACATTTAAAGGGAGTATTCAGAACTATAGTAAACCAAATCCAAAAATGAAAAAAAATAGGTGTTTAAAATTACATTTTATTCAGAGGACCAGCACCTATGGCATTTATAGAAATTAAATGAAACTTTATTTCTAATTATCTCAAATTGAAAAAAAATAATGGCCGAAACAACCCAAATATACAAAAAATAAACTTACGACCGACTTTATAATAAACTCTTTAATTAAAGTTGACTGTAAGTTGGCAAACAGCATCGATTTTTAAACATTAATTATTATTGCTTTAATAAAATGATCTTTTTTCCAACTTTTCAAATTTCTAATAGCAAAATTATTTGTTGTGTTGCCAAGAAACCGATGAGTTTATACCGACTTTAGTTAAAGTGCTTATTATGAATCCAGTCGTTATTTGATTGAAAAAATTCAAAATTATATAGGAATGGTAATTTAAATTATTAAAATTAAAAGAATGTCATACTTAATATTATGTATTACACCTTAGTATGGTTTGTCTACAGAACATTAACTCATCTAATAAAACTTAGAGTTATGCAAAAATGTTTTTAAATATTACGTGTATAAAATGTTTTAAGTTTAATTTTCCTTTACACATAGTACAACACAAAGGATGGTATTACAAGCCTCATACTAGATCGTTGTTTTGGGTGTTTTAGATCTAGAGTTTATAAGTTTATAAATTCTAGACAAACTACACAAAAATAGAAAATTTCAATTACTTATTGCAATCTCAAACAATTCACGTAAGTAATTACAATTTGATGTGCTCTTGTAAACATTTGAAACTCATCTGGTTTTTGTTTTTTTTTTAATTCCGCTGTTGTATTTTCTATTTTATTGAAATTATAGTGTATTTCCAAAATTTAATTTTAATATAAACAATTATTTTATTTTATTTGAACTATCGTGTAATTTTTTAATCTTTAATATCTTCTAAATAAATGTAATTATAATGGAAATAATAAATGCAATATGCAATAATAAAAAAAAAATACAGATCTAAATAGTTTGGTTACATAACCAATAAACTGGTTGGTTGATGAAGGCAACGCCCATATGTGTATCACCGCCCTTAAAGGGTTGTACCTAACACATATTGTATCCCCACCATATATGTTACATGAATTTATACATATATGTATTCCGCATTTTGTCTCGCGACAGTTTAATTGGGAACCATTCAATAATCAATATTATTTACTGTATACAGATAACATTCTAAAATTATTATTTTAAAACCACGTTTGTTGATATAAGTTTTTTTTTTTTAAATATAGCTATCTTAAATTATAAAATAAATGTAAAGAAAAATTGTATAAAATTTTAAAAAATAATACTAAAGATAATTATACAATAAGGATTGTTTATTAAAAAAATCAGAAAAATAATGTAAGTTTTCATGTGCGAAGTGCGAATAAACTAAACAGATAAATTTTAGAATGGTATTCATCTTTCAGTAAGCTGTATACTGCAGCCCACATGACCAAAATGCACTGCAGGTTGATAACTACCTAAAAACTGCAATTAAATCTTAATATTATACATTTATTCATAAAACTAATAACAATTGTTATATTTTCATACGTACTATTTGTAATTTAATTTCTATATCTGTTAATCTTAATTTTATAGTTTTTGACATTGACAAGTGAAAAAATAATTCTTTAAAACTGTTGCAAAAAATACTTCTGAAATATTTAATTATTATTTTTGTACAAATAATATTTAAATAAAATTAAATATTTGGTGTTTCATTTTTCAGTATTTTAAAAAAATATAAACTTTACAAAAAAAAAATTGGTTTGAATTTTGATTTAATAATAATAAAGTTTTAAAAACAACAAAAAAATAATATTCACTCTTCTTGACACATCCTTTACAAAGTTTATTAAAATCTTGTAACTTGAAATTTTTACAGAAATTCTGAGAAATTAAAAAAATCTGTCTCAAAATTATTCATTCATTTATAAAAATTATGTAAATATATATTAATAAATAAGTTTTAGAAATAAATTTCTGTGCTTTTTTATCATAAGACAAGAAATTGTAAATCCGGCAAAATTTGTTTCTCAGTTCCAAAAATAATAATAATAAAAGTGCAAACCATATTGAAACATGAATACTGATACTTTTACTAAATAAAAGTTCAAACCGAATTGAATGTTTTAAATGAATTTGGTTATTTATTACATTTTTATAAATTTCTCAAATTGTATAGAAATAAATTTTTATTTCATTTTCAATTTTTTTTAATGAAATTATGAAAACATTTCTTCAATTGTTTTATTAAAAATGTCTATGATACAACTAAATCGTTTGAACCGAACTAGAAGCAAGCCAGATTTGTAAACCGGTTTACAAATCGTTACATATTTTTTTTGTTAAACCGGAACGAAAATCTTGAACTGAACTCGTTCGAATTTTTAGCAGTTTCTCAATTTGTAAACATATTCAGATTTTCGGATTTTATAAATCGTTTTAATTTTCTTTTGTATACAAAACCGAATCGAAATCCAAACAGACAAAATATTAATTACAAACCGAATCGATCTGAAACGGTTTACAGCAGTTGGAACAAACCAATAAACGAACTGAACTGACGAGCTGAGCTCAGGCAGCCATATCGTTTCAGTTGCACCGATCTACTGAAGCAAGCCCGCACTGTACTCGGTACTCAACGGACATACTAACCTAATAAACAAGCGGTTTTTTCTTTCTCCCGCTTTTTGTGTTGAACTCACTGCGGTATCGGTGTATGTGTGTGTGTGCAGCGATAAGAAAAAAAAAAGAACGTACAGCACACGACACAGCACCCAGGTATACCCACAGAGCGTAAGTAGTATATGTGTATGTGTTGGTGCTTGCTTTGGCTTAAAAAGAAACTCATTGCGCGCGCGGCTCTGTTCTCCTCTGAGGGGTTAATGAACTCTGAGACGGGAGCGCATGGGCTTCTCTCTATCTCCGTCTCTCTCTCGCTCGCGCACGGTGATATTAATGCGTGAGTAAGTGCGTGTATTTGAATGTATGTATGCATGTGTGATACGCAAAACGGAGGCCACGACCTAACGCACACATACGACGCGTTACGCACCTGGATTTTTCGACTGGTGACTGGGCTGTGCGTATCGATGTGAATGAGACGGATGCGTATATGCAAATCGTACTATGTTATAGATATCTCGTAATAGTTATTAGCAATTTTGAAAAAAAAAAACAAAGAAATTATCTATCAATAAATATTAGTTTCAATAATATATTTAATTTTTTGGTAATTGAAAACCGTTGTACATTTGCCATATATCGTAGATGGTACTCTCAGTGCTTGGACTAAATAAGAGTTTATATAATTTTTATTTTAAATAAGTTTTAGTTTAAATAAGAGTAAATAAGCCATAATAGCAACTAATTATTTTTAGCAACTTCTCATGGGATATCCTGTATAATACATTGAATATTTTTTGAAATTTATAGTATTTTTTTAATGTTTAATTTTATTTACTATAAAAAAAGTTACAAAATAAAAAAGCTATAAAAACATCATAAAATTTTTCCAAAAAGAAAATCACAGTTAAAAATAAACAACCCCATATTCGGATGTGACCAATAATCAACAAAATTAACGGAAATTTCACTTGGTAATTTAAGATTATGCCAACACAAAATGTATAATTCGGACAGATTTATAAAAATGATTATGACTTGTTTTGTTCATGTCTGGTTATGGATATTCGACCACGGAAATTGCACGATAAAATTGTCTCTACAATTAAATTACAACTGGTTTGTAACCAAATACACCATAATTTTAGCAACTTTTTACATATCACCAGTAATAAAAACAACACACTTTTAAAAATAATAAAATAATGTACTCACAGCATTACTTTCATATATGTATATTACTGCCAATATACTGTATGATACTCATTTCTTTATTGTAAATAATTTTTTATTTAAAAGATGTATAAAAATATTAATAAAATGCTTTTATACGATTTAAAGTAAAATCTTTTTTGATGCTATCCAATGTCTTATTTGAGAAACACCAAAAAATAGTGTAAAAATTACAGATGTACAAAAATTATGACTGCCTAAGATGAGCTTTAGATAAAATACATATTTAATACAAATTAAAAAATTGCTATTATACAAATATAAATTTTAACTCACCATATCCTTTCATAATTCCATGAGTCAGATATAAAGGCGCTCTTCCTGTTAGAGAATCCTTAATTAAAGTCTTTTTGATAATTTTACTGTCACTTAAAACAACAGTATAAACACCGCCTAACCACAATCCATAAACAGGACCATACTTTTGCGAAAGTTCAGTTAACGTTACGTAAGGCTGGACACGATCAAGCCATGGTAAATATCCTACTATAGGTAAACACCAAGGACCTGGAGCAAGTTTTCTTCTTATTAAAAATGTCCATATTATTGATATCAGCACAATGATGATTGAAGTTAAGATAATTTGAAGATACATCTGCAACAAAACGAAACAAATTTTAATTTAATATTATTAACAAAGAATATTTGAAAATATTTGTACAAATTGTATTATTACTTTAAAAAAACCAATTTTTATTAAAGTTAGTTGTAAAAAAAAATGTGTTGACTGTACAAAGATTTATAATTGAATGATAAAACAAAATTTAAAATTGAGAATGTCTGCTTTCGATAAATCTTTTAAATTTTAGAATTTCAAATGATGTGTTATGTTGCTATGTTATGTAAAACAGAAATTCATGTATTTTAAATCAAAACTTGGTGAAACAGCAACTGTTATGTGTTTAAATTTATTTAAATAATAAACAATTTTATTTAGAATCCATTTATTTTATTGGTAGTTTGCAACACTAAACATAATAAAAAGATAACAAAAACTTATTTCTATACTATAACTAAATTTTATTACAATTACTTATCAGAAAACTTGCTTAGTAATTTGTAATTATTGTATGAAGTAATTCGCTCAAGACAGAAACCCCAAAACCCAGATGACATAGATCAGGAATCAAAAATGGCATGAAAGAAATGGAAAAAGATGGTGAAGAGGTGAAGTGAAAAAAAGAATTCAGATAGAAGATGTTTCAAAGGTTTTCATGAAAAGGCAAGAAAGAAAACAGGAGCAAAATGGACGGTAGAAAGAAGGAAACACACAACATGGAGAAAGAATAAAAAATTATTAAAAGAGAAGAAAGATGATGTATAGTTTAAGTTTCAAAAAAAAAAAAAAACCTAAAGATAAACTGACTTGACTATATGAATTCGCTTGACAAGTAAACTTACGAAGTGCTGACGGTAAGGTATGGTTAGGTAATAATGAAATATATGCATAAGATGACCAATCACATCACATTTTATCTTAAAAATTTCTAGATGTTTTACCATGATTTTCATAGACCTCGGGAAATCTATTGCATTTCTAGCTTAGTTATATTCCTTAATCTGTGCAACCATTTTTAAGATATATTTAGGCACTTAAATAATTGAATAATAAAATAATAAAATGAATAACTTTGTTTTCTAGTAACTTGTTTCTATGTTTTGCTTGTTTATTAATTATGTAATTTGTATTATTGTTTTACTGATAAAGATATACGTAGAGTAAATTGAAATGTTGATTTTTAAATAAAATATATACAGAATTTAAAATTCACTACAAACAATCGATAAAATAAGTTTGAAATCATATAAGTAATAACAATTGCACTCTGTGTGTCAAAGAACGTTTCAAAATACGTTAGTAATTTGATGGGCAGTTTGCAATAAGTATGTGTGCGTGTGTATAAAATATTTCCACGTTTTGTGTACGGTTAAAGGCAGTTTTATAAACACATACGAATATAAACTCTGGTCGACCACTCTTACTTTCAATCGTAGCCGATGAATTTGGAATACAGAACGAGCCAAGCAAGAAGCACCATTACACACGAGTATATACTTCTATATATATACCTATACTCAGTGCCGGAACCAGCTAAATTCTAATCTACACTCAGATTTTTTTTTTACAATAATAACTTTATTGCCCAACAGTTATATAACTAATTATAGGACAAGAAAAAAATATCAAATCAATTAATATATATTAATATTAAATATATTAATATGACTACCTTAATTATTTAAGTCATATTATTTGATAAATGTAAATTTTCATGAGAAATATCATTATCAATATCAATTGATGCATTATATAAAATATTTGTTCTAGAAGAATCACAATAAAACGTTAGCGTAGAACGAGACGAAAGTCTTGGAACTGAAAAATGAAATTTTTCAAGTAAGCTAGAACAGTCAACCATATCATGTAAAACTATACTAGTTTTAATTCGTCTCTGATCCAAAGCTTCAAAACCAAATCTACTTACGATTAACAATATGTCATGATCTGATATGGATACACTTAAGAAGCATTTAAAAAATGTATGAAATAGGATTTTTTTACAAATGCACTGTAGTTAAATTTGAAGCGATATTTGTTATTACACAGTAGAAATTTGGATCTATATAGAATTTATTCCGTGTAATTTTGACATCAAGCGTTTTAGTTAATAAAACTTTGCAGTAGAAATGTAATTTAGAAATTAGAAATGTATATAATAAAATTATTTACTAGTTACAGTCAGAAACATTTTAGATAAAAAAAATATTTAGAATAAATTTAGTTAATAATTGAAGACCTTATACAATAGTAAAAGATATATAAGAACTAAAGCGGTCAAATTTGGATTTTAATGAAAATTTACAAAGAAAAAATAATATCAATTAGTGTGAAGGCACAGATTTAAATAAAATCTGGCATCCTTTAATGAGTAAATTATAAAAAAATTGTAATCTAGTTACTTGTATTTTATTACTATATGCACTATATCGAAACGTCGAAATTAAATTAAAATTATACAGAATTAAAATCTAAATTTTATTTATTTTTGTTATTTTATTTATTTATTAAAAAATATAGTATTACACACTTCTCTGCTTTCTTATTTCATTTAAATTAATTTGCGTTTAGAAACATTTTTCGTCAAAAATTTGTATTGTGGCGGCGAAGAATTGTGGTCGAAGAATTTTGGACAAAGATTGTGGGATACGTATTTAAATATATGTATTTACTACTTTTTAAAAATTTGTAAGCTTGTAATATAGTAAAAAAAATTTCAAAAATCTTTAGAATAAAACGGCTTTAGGTTCTAGTTCTGTAATAATTTATTTATATATTTCTGTCGAAACGTTAATTTATTAACAAATTATTAAGAACTTAAAGCCGTTTTATTTTAAGCTTGAAATGTTTTCTGAAACATATTCGTTTAGTATTTGCTTAGGTTTTCGATTATTTCACTAATATTGCGCTAATACGGACCTGTGAATCGGTTACTAGCTGATTGAAAAAGCAATGACAGTTAAGTAAAGTCTTTGACTTTTTAGCTTGATTTTTAGCGAACGTTATATAGAGACGACATTATTTAAAAGCTATTCACGTAGTTTTTCGTGCAATATTATTTGCAATAATTTAGACTTTTAGACTATACCTTTACAATATCAACATATGTTGATAATAAAAAAATGTTTTATGATTTATGCACATATTTTGAAAAATAAAATATTTTCAAATAATACCAATTATCTAATTATCTATTATCTAGATAAACTTTTGTTCTAATATCTATTATCACATCTAGATAATAAAGATATACAGAATCTTTATCTAGATTACTTTTTCTTTATCTGTCCCATTAGTGAAAATAAGTTAAAAAATATCGGTACAGAAATAAATTTATATTTAAATGTTAAATATCTCAACAACAAAAACATAAAGACCCGTATTCTCACCTTACTTTTAAATGTGATTTTTGTTAAAATTACTTTTGACATTTACTTATTTAGCAATTTTAATTAGTTTATTTGAATTTTATAATATTAAATATTAAAAAATATATCAAAAATAGAAATACTATTCATATTTGATAAAAAGTAAAATTTATTTTAAAGCAAAAAAAATAAAAGCACTTTTTCATAAATAAAAGAAGTGGGAATACGGAGGCCAAAGATTTTCAAAAAGCTTTTATAAATTTAGAAAATTTGAAAGAATTACGACCATAAGAGTATAAGCAACATTAAAAAAAAAATAGTTAAGTACGGCTTGAGGCTAGAAATAGTGTATATTTTTGAAAAACTATTTTTTTTGTTAATTATTGTAACTACGATACATCAAATACATTATTTAATATAAGTAGCCGAATATATTTATGTGTTTTCTTATTTATAGCTATATGCTTTACAGACGGACATCACGATAGAAACAGTTGATTCGTGTTACTATAAGCCTAATTTGTACAATACCTACCGTATCATATGTGATATGACGATCGGTAAAAACTAAAAATATAAACTGTGCAACTTGGAATACTACAAGACACTAGTGTATTTCTGGTCATCTATCTCACCGTTAAGTTCATTGACCCGGTGCACAAATTCAGCATATAATTCAGCATCGTACAAATACGACTCCAATTCCAAAGTTGTATTTATTTTTTAAATGCAAAATTTGTTTTCGCGCGCACACACTAAAACATTCAACCGATTCAACATTGAATCGTGACGCACCAATGTGTGTTAACCATATGGCCTAAGCATAGTCGTCGGTCGTAAAGGTGTTCAACCCCCCCTGTTTGTGTTCGCGCAGTGTAAACGTATCCCATAAACAAAACGATAAAAAATGGCGGACGCGACGAGTACATTAATTCAGGTTCGTTGTATAGGTTAGGTTCGTTTCGGTTCGGTCGTCGATGTGAGGCAGAAAAAGAACGTTAGGGGAATATAGATGCGGGGGTGGGATGTAAATGCCCGCCGCCATTATGTGGTTGTGGAGTTGCACGTGTGTTTTTGCCAGTGGCGGAGATTTTTTGCACTTATCATTATGACTTTAAATGTATATTCAACTTATTTATATTACAATTCTTATCGCACCGATTTATTAATAAATTATTACGCAGTTAGAACCTAAAGCCGTTTTATTCTTAATTTAAATAAATTCCGTAAATGTTAATATTTAAAAATATTCAAATATTATAAATTATTTTGATATTATGCAGTTAAAATTGAATGAAACTCACTATATACATAAACTATATTCTTTTCGATAATCTAGAATTTTTTAAATTTGTTGTTATTGTAAAATTTAAAATAGTATAATAATTTATAATAATTTTAGTAAATATTACTAATAAAAATTAATGTTTTATAATTTTTCTGTTCTAACAAAATGCGCATTTGTTAAAATAATATTTGAAGTCATGCAGAAATCATATAAAAAATATAATTTTTGAAAACAATCTAATATAGTATCAATATAAAAAAAATTTACACTTGTAATTGCAAAATAGTAAGCAAGAAATCTTTGGAATCTATATAAAAAGCTTTACTGGAAATCACGCCAAAAGAGTGTGACATAAACTCTCTCCACTATCCCGAAATCAGTTTCCTCCAAACATTCCTATCCAGACAAGAAACTATAGCTTTATCTATATTCATACTGCTTCTCATACATGCTCTTCTATTCTTATTAGTTGGGAACTTTCGCTCACGCAAAACACTCAATCATACCACTCCAGGTATTTAAAATTAAAAACAAAATAAAATTTAACTGCACAATTTTTAATTTGTGATCTATAGTTCAATTAAAACAAAGTTGTATATCCTAGAGTTCTCGAAATCTCCATATATAGTAATTGAAATTCGGTACCGATATATACCATTATAAGTATTAATATCCGTAAATAATTAGAGAATCAAGACGTTGATAAACTTAAATTATCGTTCTGTACTTGCAATTCTATTCACCTGTAGCGTCATGAGACATTTTGTCATATAATTATCAGAATTCTTATTTTGATAGAAAAAGATAGAATATCTCGTAACGCTACGAAGTCTTATGAAAGATGCAAAACATAAATGCAACTCAAAACAGTTTACGTACACTGTAAAAAATTATTGTAAATAAACATATTTTATGAATGCAATTTTTCATAAAAATGTAATATTATATATATTATCATAGTAAAAATTACAAAATTCTTACTGTACATTTTTTCCAGTATATAAAGCAATCAAGTAAAGAAATCTATTTACAACTTCATAGTGCATTTGATAAAAATAGCAGATCTCGTTTGTAGTTGCTTTTCTTTTCTAAATAACGATAGCTCTAAATCTTCGCCAGGATGCGAACGATCGTGTTTAAAGTCGACTTGAAACGCGTAAAAATATTCCAGAGAGACATCATCACGGGATAATACGAACTTGTTCTCAAAGATCGACCGAACGAACCAAGCAAGTAATGTTAAAGCAGCGGACTAGGGAGGGGGAAGGAGGCAGTATATGGCGCAGAAACGCATATAATATAAACGGATTTCATTTCTAGAATCCGTTTGCGCGTTTGTACATATATATATATTTTTGTTTGTTCTTATTGGATGCGCGCGGGGATGGCTGTTTGGGTCGCTAACCTATGAAGAAACAGAGGGATAACTCCTATGAACGATTAAAATGCCCGATGCATTCGTTGAACTGATGCGCGCACAGCACAGCACAGCACCGCACGAGTGGTCGTCCTTAGATTTTCATAAAAATAAATTCGTTGCACCCGAGCCGCGCAGCACGAGCGCTGGAAGCCGTAAGCCGACGTACGGTCGGTGCTTGACCCCGCTAAATACACTCATCTATACACATGCACAATGAATGCACTCGCATTGCCTCCTCAGGTGCACCACGCTTAACGGCCTATCACTTCTGTCTCATCTCATCTCATCTCATCGCAGCCATAGTTTCACAGGGGAGTTTCTTGCTTTCTTCAACCACCGCTCAAATCTTCCAACATATTAAAACAAAATTATGTAAAATTTGACGATACTTGCACAAGACCTATCAATAGATTAATAAGAGAAGCAGATATACGTGCAGTATATCGAAACGTCGAATAGTATAGATATATTTTAATATGTTAGGAGATATGAACTAAGGGTGAAGAAAGCAAAAATAATGAGTTTTAAAAGATTTTTACTCTCCTAACTTATTTTACTTTGACATGTATTAAGCCCATTTTATACAGTCACATTTTATTAATTAATAATTATTAATTCGATTTTCGCACAATGCATTGCTATATTAAGTATATTAAATATAAAATTTGATAATGAAGCTAATGTCCTCTAAAATCAAGTATACTAAAAATTACGAAATTAACATTTTTATGAAATTTGATTAGATTAAGAGGTTAGTGATAAATATGTTGTTTTCTATTTTTATAAAATTTGAAAGAAAAAATAAAGATGTATATAGTAATCTTTCAACCTAATCTAGTATTAAATTCAAAAAATAAAAATTCAGAATTTTAGAATGAAATCGAAAATATTAAAATTTACATTTTTGTGTAATATTTACATTATGTAAATATTTGGAATTATTTACATTTTTTAATGTAAAATTATATTACTTAATGTTATCAATTATATATAGGAATGAAATTTTACATTTGGTATGTTAAATATAAAAAAATATATTATTTACCTAATATACCTAGGTACTATAATTTTTTAATGAAAATGTAATAATCGTTTTGTTGCCAAAGACGTGGTGTCATTTATTTTACAGTACCTATATGTACGAATAATAGTATCTGTTTCTATTGCACACATGGTGCAATTTTTTGCACAGTTCTTCTAATGTCAATTTTTTACAATTTGTTCCCCCATTCTTCGACAGCAAATTTACACGTAAGTTTTACTGTATTTTTCTTATTAGTATATCTTACACGTAATGTATTTTTAAAAATAAAATTTCCTGTTCGACGTACCGTTGAAATCTCCTATCTTTTACATATAATAATGCTTAAATTTAAATGTGAAAATTACATTACTGCAAAAATTATTTATTCGATGTAATAATAACTTCTGTTAATTATATTTTTAATAAATTTCATTATTTTAATCAAATATTATTGGAGAAAAAAATTTTTAAATAATATTACAAATAAAAATGACATCTACTATAAGATAAAATACCTATGTTATGGAAAATAATAACTTTTAAAAAAATTTAATATTAATAAACATGACAATGGAGTTGTCCCGTATGAAATTTAATTACAGAAAACGATGATTTAGATTCAAATATATTATATTATGAAAACGAAAAAAGATCATTGTAAAATACCTTTCATTTTCATACACATTAATGATTAAAAAATCGTCTTGTTAGGTGCCATCATTCTATTAATATTATGACGTCATTTATATTTGTTTAACACTTAAAGTTGTATATTTCAGGTAGTCATAACCTATAAAATATGTTTGTATTTCCCATTTCAATATAAGTGACGTCATACGTAAGTAATTTGAATTTGTTCGTATTTTTTAATATTTTTTTACTCTGTGATGAAATAAAATTTAAAAACATGTAATATATATATATATATATATTGATTACTTGAGACTTCAACTTTCAGAAAAAAAAATAAACAATATTGTTAGCAAAAATAGGATAACTCAATTATTCGAAAATAAAACTCACTTAAGGGCTCTGTTCTAAAATCGATTTCAACTAATACCGGTTTTAAGACAACGTAACTGTCATAAAAGCAGGCCTAAACAAATGAACTAAAACACCTAAAAACCAAGCAAGTAATACCAGCCAATGTTATTATGCTTTGAGCTTTTAGATTATGCTACATAAAATAATTGATCATTTACTTTAATAATTAAAAAAATAATAAGAATATTTAAAATATTTTCTACTTAAAAAATCAATTTTAAAATAATTTATTTTTAGAATAAGTAAAACTAAAATTTACTTTAAATTTACATTAAATATATGATTTTACTCAGGTCGATGGCACGAGACGATTTCCCTCCAGATTCGTCAATACGATAAAAAGTGGAATTAAAATTTATGATTAAAGAAAATTCTAGAACAAACATCAGTTCAATGTCATTGTCCAGTTCGTACCTTTTCTTTCAATGCTGTGAAATAATTTAGAAAACTTTGACACACAGGTGCAAAGACACATGAAAAACATTGAGATATATCTGATTTTAAAAAATCACAAATGCATCTGATTTATAATTTATTTCTTTTTTCAAATGCAAATAAAATTTAAAGTTAATAATTTGTTTTTTTTTCGTATATTATGTTAAGTTATAATGTTCATAACTCACAACCGTGAGTTATGAAATCACAATTCTTTATAACTTGAACTATATATTTAGTAAAAGGTTATCGAAAACGCAGTGTTATATTACGAAAGTTATTTATTAATTATTATAAAACTCGAGGTTTTCTGCTAACCGGAACACTTCAACAGAATTCATCAAAAGAATTTGTTATGAAAATAAAAATTATGATACAAATAATTATTTATTAATATTTTATTATATTTTATTTTATTTCATAAATAAGTAATTATGATTTTAAATAAGAGTCGATAAATAACTGAAACAATTTTAACTATATACAGTTGCAAAATAAATATGTTGTAAATTAGCGCAGTTGCTATAGGATATGTACTGTGCTTTGCTTATTTAAAAAAGTTTAATATTCTGACATCTCAAATGTCTTCTTCAAAGACAATTTAATTGTTAAAATAGGTATTGAAACATATAGTTCATTTTAATAATTTCAAACTGACTGAAACTTGAAAAATTATTTGTTTTTTATAGTCTAATTATTTATTTTGTTACCTAGTAACTTGTATCTATATTCTATTTATTTATTGTATATGTTCATTTGTGTAATACTGCGAAACGTCGATTATTAATAAAAATTAATATAGAACTATATCGTAAAGCTTTTTGTTTCAATATAAACGTTTTGTTTATTATTATTATAATTTTTATCTTCTTGAGATATTAAAACATTTAGCAGTAAAACAAAATGTGTATGAACAACAAAGAAAGATAATTTGCAATTTAAAAGTAGTTTAATGAATGCATGTAGAGTATATTTTTGTAAACTGGAACAGATGTTAATAGTAGTTAAATTTCATTTCTTTTACTCTCAACGTATATCAACAACAAGGCAAGCAAAAGCAGGCAGGAGCCGCAAATAAAATGGAAACCATCTGTAGTAAATGCATCGTGTGTGATAGTGCAAGAGCGATAAATATGAGAACAGTAAAGAAAGTAATTTAATAGATATGTCCCACATAGGAGTGACGTCACACCAGCAAGCCAGCCTATCTAGCACAAATAAATAAGGAAAAAACTATTCGAAATATTTAACAACTTACTATATACTTACTCTTCATCATCAAACCACTTTTACAACATAAGAATTGAAGAGCGAACAGTACGCCGCCTCCTTAACGAAACATTGTCCAGTTCTTCATTATTTTCAAGCGTATACATACGTTCAAAAAAAATTTCATTTATATCTTATTGATTTATAATACAAATATTTCAATTATTTTCCGAAGAAGTTTTAGAAATTTGTTTAGGTCAATAAACTTTCCATATCTTTTTATTTAGATTGGTCATCGGCCTGATTATAAATAAAAAAATATGAGCAGTAACTTAAAATTTATTTTATAAAATTATAAAAATTTTAATACATAAATATCAATTTAATTATAAGGTCATTAAATTTATATCTTATTATACCACCCTTAATGATAATTTAAAAGAATTGCGAGATTTTTTTATTTAATTAGTTTTTCTATCTCAAAAAATAATTCTACATAATAACGTTTTCGTTAGTAATAGTAACCGTTAGTCCGTCAAATAACGTGTAAAGGATTATTTATAAATAAAATTACCTTCGTAACTTATAATGTTACTAGATCAAAAACCATTCGTCACAATTATTAAATTGTAATTATTATAATGTAACAATTTCATAAAGCGATAAACCATTAAACTTACATCAAGGGAGAAATTACTTCCTTAAAATTTGTACACCAGATTGTACAAATTTTAAGTACGATTGTTGAGGTTGTGGTGATTTTTACGGATTTTATACAAAAATTTTAAAATTATAGAGATTTTACATGATTTTAAGAAAATTGTTAATTAACTTTACTATGATTTTTAAAGAATTTTATTAAGATTTTAACGGATTCCAAGGAGTTTTAGAAAATTTAAACAAAGATTTTTAGTTAATTTGTACACCAGATTTCCCCCTCGACATACACAAACTTAAATTTTTCAAAATATTTATATGCTTGCAATTAGTTGTATTTCAACAATAATTGTTATTTAGATAATTAAAAAATAATTTAAATTATGGATTAATTTATTCTGAAAAATTGAATTAAGTTTTTCAAAAATGTCAGGAACTTATCATTTATACATTTTAATATATTGTGTAATTAAAATTGTAGAATTATATATTAGCTTAATTTATATGAATAAAGATAATTCACATAAAAATAAATTAATTCACGTGAAAATAGTTTAATATATTAAAATTTAATCATTCTAAGAAATAATTATTTTTTATATTGTAATTAAAAACTTCGTTTTATAATTATGAATTTGTTTATTTTGTTGAAAATTTAAAATTTTTGTAAATTATGATCATAATTTTACTAGATGGGCCGTAAATTATAAATTATAGTTTATTCTTTCAGTGAATTAATTTATCAAGCTCTGCATGCAAAATATGTATTACAAAAGTGCACATGAAAATATAAAAATATTGAAATTAGTGTACATAATGCTAATTCAACCGGAACTAAACAAAATATAATTAAAATAAATAAAAAATTAATCAAAGAAATGTGTTTAAAAAAAATCATTCTACATTTTTATAACCAAATCAGATACAAACATATCCAAAATTAATGTCAAATAAATTAAAAATTTTCCTCTTAAAACACCTTAAGCAACCAACCGGAACTGGCAACAAAACCAAAATAAAAAAAAAATACGATCAAATTCGAAACGTGAGTAGAGTCAATGACAGTGAACAGCAGCAGCAGCGAAAAAGCAAAAAAAAATTGCCGGCAAACTCTTATAACGAACGTTGACATCGGATGACCTCAGAGGTGAAACGTCTTGACGTAGCCGCAGCGCAGCGCAGCGCAACGCTATCGGTTGTGTGCTTCTAACCTATATTTCCATTCCGAATGTAAGCGTGGAATTCTAGCGCCAATACCGCCAGTCAGTTGGTGAGCCTAGGCTCTAGCTAGTCTTGTCTAGTTTTACTACTTTGCCTCCTTGCTTTTTCCTTCTCTATTTACCTACGCTACGTATGGGTATAGTTTATAAAGTGAATAGGTAGAGGAAGGAGGCGGTTACCACCATGCTGTCTAGGACGGATTCGATTAGAAGTCATGATCAAACAGAAATAAAGTGACATTACACTTTCATACTACACACTACGGGACTTCATGTTTGATGCTTTTATTTATAATCCGTGTGCTGTAATTACAGTTCGTTCACTTGATCTCATTCTATACGCGGGACGATTGTTTTTAGAAATGTTTTACTTTTTTTTTCTTTCTTTCTTTCTTTCTTTTACTTTTAGAAGTTTCTTCTTGTAATGGTGTTTTCCTTTTTTCTAGTTGTTAGTCATCGGTTTTAAATGATTCGATTAATAAATACACAACATGCTCAAAATATAAATATGATAAAAAAATCAAGACAAATATTTTTTTCTATATAAATTTTCTCTAAAAATATGTCATGTATCATAATAGATTTTACAACATCAATCATTTGATTTACTTATATACAGAGTAGTGAGTGCAAGTGTCAAACATAGAACTTTAACATGCAAAATTATACTGTCGAAATTTCCTGCTTCACTAATTATTTGAGATGTACATAACTACAGCACAAGAAACAATGATATGTTAATTATTTCAAAATACCGTACCAGCAAATGTCAATGTAACCCTGCTGATATTGCATGTTATATATATAATAAATTACCAAATAAGCTAAAACACATTACTAATTTGAAAAAATTTAAAAAAGATGTCAAAAATTATCTAGTTTTGAAATCTTATTATAGTCTAGGTCTAGATGAATATTTATTGTCTTAATTTACTTGTATTGCTTTGTATTGACTTACCCTATGTCTTGTTTGTAAGATCTTTTGGACAAATAAAATTATTATTATTATTATTATTATTAGACAAAAAAAAACTTCAAATATAAGTTTTAAACCCGGTTTTATTAACATCAAAGTAAATTTATTCTGTTGTTTCACAAAGAAACACTTAAAATAAATAACTATTGAGAGATTTACCAACTGAGAATTTTGGTAATTCGTCAGTCGATTTCTTGTTTGTTCCATACGCCATTTTTGATCAAATTGACTTATTGCTTAGTTTAGCAATATTTGTTTGTTTTCTATCTATTTTAATAATCGTGATTGTTATAATTTTAATAGTTTCGGAAATATAAATTCTGATTGGTTCCATATCCTCACTAAAAACAATTCAGTTCAGAAACTTGAAACATCATTTTCTCGAAAATAAAGTTTTGTAATATGGAACAAACAAGAAATCGACTGACGATATATCAAAATAACTTTCAACATATTCAATAAATTGTAAAACAGTACTTGAAAATGGATAAAAATTGTGACAGAGACAAAAACTGTACAAAATCTGACAGAGAGAATTTATTAGAAATAGATAATATAATATTGAAATAAAATTAGTATATAAGTGAATTTGCTACCATGATATTTAGTTCAAGAAATTTACTCGGTTAATTTGTACATCTAGTAAATTTACTAAGCGTTTATAGTACAGTTGCTATAGGAATAAACGTATTTACGTTCCAACTAAATTTATTCTATTGTTTATAAAACCGGGCATTAGAGCATAAAATTCTGCATCTAAATCACTAAACTAAATTAATTTTGCATGCTTTGTAACGGTAGAAATTAGATATGAAAATATTGAAAATTATCTAAAAAAAAAATAGCCATATATACTGTAAAAAAATTATTTAATTTGATATGGTTTGTAAATGTAATTTTTCATTAAAAAAATGTGATATTTCGTTAATTATCACAGTAAAATTACAAAATGTTGTTATTTTTACTGTTAAAACCTATCTAAAATTACATAAATTTAAGATATATATTTCAATGCAGCCATGAAATTCATACTAAAAAATCTGTTGTGGTCACCACAGAACCGAACGTCATCGTATTAAATAAATTTATGGAATAGAAAAATTTGTATAACTACTGCAGTCGTGGTAACTAAATACAAAACTGTCTTGACATAAATATTGGCAGATCTTTACCAAAAGTTGATCAAATTGAGCTATTCAACTTCGAAGCTGAAATATGGAACTTTATAACAATCCGTTCAACCGACAGATGAACATTACCCTAAAACAGTTGATACATGTTACTATAAGTATAATTCGTGCTTATCTGTAGAAATCTAGATATTTCAAATTTGGTATGATTACAATACCTCTATTATCATATGTGATATGACGGTCGGTAAAAAATAAACAAATATTTGTCGTTTTACCTATCACAATAATTTACTTATTATTATTTTTATTCAGAATCACAAATATTTTTATAAAATAAAAAGATATTTTAGTCTCATTCATGTAATTTATTTATATAAAAAATTATACGCATATACACAAATTTATTTATTTTGTTTGAAAGCATATAACATAGAACCAAAAATATTTTTATTCTATAATTTTTCTGTATATTTCTTTTCTTTATTCTAGTGTATGTTAAACTAGTAACGTTTAAGATTAATAAAATTAAAGAGCCATAAAATTTTTATAGGTTTGTGATAAAGTATTCTAATGACAGTATAAGTACATATGAATTGTTACATTTTTTTTTTTTTTAATTCTTTTATTCATATCATATATGTATCAGAATAACTCGAATTTTTATAGGGTTATAAATATTTATATTACAGTGAAAGGCTTTTCTAATTATTTTTCTTTTCAATTTACCGTTATCGGATGCGTGTTTGTATCTATACGGTAAACAGTCTTGAAAAGAATAGTGAAAAAAACATTGTGTTTCATAATAAACAATTATAATTAAAGTTTATATTTTCAATTTTTAATTAAGCGTTTAAAAGTATTTATTTCGCAATAAAATATGCTAAGACAATTATAATAAAAATAATTTTACAAAGAAAACCAAACAAAATCAATATTATACACTGTCAAACGGTATTTTGTAATTGAATTAAAATATTACCCTTAAATAAATTCATAAAAAAAAACTACTGGTTTTTACCATATAACTGTTTGCTTCAAAATATACGTAAAAATATAAAATATGGAAGCCAACCAAATATAACTTAATTTCAAACTTTTTTAACAAAAAAAAATCTAATTTTTTATGTTTATTTTAGTTAAGTAATGAAAAAGCATTACTGTTATTATTTTAAAGCCTTTTGATACGATACATCATTATTTTATGAAAAAGAATGCGTAGATTTACAATAAAAAAAAAAAAAAAACTATAGAACTCCATCGAACATATATACATAAACAATCACGCCATGTACCCATAAGAGGACTTTTCCGTTAAAGTAGAAATTAGTTTCCGCCAAAGACAAGCAACTTTCAAAATACTTGGATGTCCACGCCAACGTACATCTTTAATATCACTAACACATATTCTTTTAACAAATCAAAAAATAACTTTTGATCAGAGATATTTTTTTGAAAAAAAAAAAATAACAACAAATATACTATTTTATTCAAAGATTAAAATCAGCTGACAATTCCTTTAAAATTTATAATCATTTTCAATTTTGTATCTATAAATTCAATTCAAGATAAAATCAATTCATGCATAATAAACAATCAACAAATCTTCCGTAAATAACTAAAAAAAAATTAAGAGCTACTGTTTAAAACAAAACTCAAGTACCTATCCATCTGAGCGTGGCAAAGAACAACATCAATCAGTACATCCATTCGTATATATATATATATATATATATATATATATATATATATATATATATATATATATATATATATATATATACAGGATGTTCATTCATTAACCTGATATAAGGCATTAATATAAGTAATTGTTAGTTCTCGTTGAAGCACGTCATTGGTCAGTTGACACACTAGTTGCCTAGTTATATCACTGATTAAGTTAACTGGCAACTGGCCCTTAATATATTTATGTAAAATAGTTGATCGACTGTTTTTTAGTAACGTAGAGTAACCATCATCACTGGTACGACAGCCCTAGGCGAGCCTTGATCTTGAGTACCGAAGTACTTATTTCGTGATCTTTCATGTAGACACTTTTAGAAACTGCAAGTCAACTACAAGCAGCAACGAGTTCTAAACAGTAATCTGTTTAAGACAAACAGTTAGTGAAACTGTTGTATCATCTATCAGTTTTATTTTTAAATCCAATAAAAGCGTTTAACACAATCATTACATATTTCGTATTTAATAAAATTTAATTAATAGATTTTTCACAAACAAAAACAAATTATCTATATAATAAAAAATATACAAAATTCATTAGTATTAGTATTTATTAGTTTAAAAAAAAAGTATATATTTATATGGTTTAGTATTCTTAGCGTTCTTGGCGATTATATATTTATTTAATAATATTAACATAGAAAAAAGATCTTTCAGAACTCATTATATTAAAATAAAACGGCTTTAGGATATAGTCTGTAATAATTTTTATTAATAATCGACAATTTGACGTACATGGAGTCCATCAATACGTCGATTATTAATACAATTTATTACAGAACTATATCCTAAAGCCGTTTTATTTTAATAATATTATTTCATATCGCTAAGAAATCAAAATATTAAAATGTATAACCAGTTATGTAATCTAACAAAAGATGCATTCAGAGATTATAGTAAGGACGCGTAATAATCATTTTATAAGGTGTATTTTATATATTATAAATTAATATATACATTTTTGTTAGATTTTTCAGATATAAATCATTCGTATATCAGCTGTAAAACGCGCAATTTACAATACATAACCGAATTAGTGTCCCAGCCCGTCAACTAAAAGAAGATTTTTAAAATTTGAACAAAAATTTCAACATCATATTGAACTAGCCATGCTGGAAACTAAAAAAAAAGACATGTTATTAGAATGCAATATATGTATTAGTATTGTATTAGTAATATTTTTTGGAAATGTGCTGATTTATAGAGCATTCCGCAAAAAGCAGCTTTTACTGTATAATGAAATATATCATATCCTGTCGATATTAATGTTGTTCATGAACAAATACCCTGTATATCTGTAAACATTCACAGCAGAGCACCATCTCCACACTGTTGATGGTTTTATATATATAAAAAAATACATAACCCAATTCCTCGCGTAAGTGGAATAACGGCCTAGTTCTGTAATTTCAGAAAAGTGACTGTCTCATCTACTTTCATATATACTACACACTCCGTGTGTTAACTGCTAGGCCTGGCTGCCGTGTGGTAGAGAGTGCACGAGCACTCGCCGTCAAGAGTTCAATCACATCGTCGTCGGGGTGTTTGTTTCTTCTTCGGATCGGATGTGGTTGAGCTTGATGGGTGATCCGGGGGTTTCTCTCTAGTGATGGTGATAGCGTGTCGAAGGTTACTGACATTACGCGCTCGCGCGCCAACATCACATGCCCAATGCCCGCCTAGTGATTTCACTGGCGGCGCGGCACGGCGCACCGAGCAATGGAAATTGCCGCGGTTAACAACTTGTGTTTTAGTAATTTGATTGATTAGGATTCAAAATTATCGCAGGATTTTTACTTACACTTGTTTCACAAAATAGACTCTCGATTATCCGGAATGGAAATTTAAAAAAAAGGATAATTTTCCAAAAAAAAAAAAAAGTTTAAATTACCATTTTATTTAAAGTACGATAATTTCGTCGGTTTTATTTTCTAATATTATTTAAAGAAAAATATTTGACATTTTTACTACTTGAGTTAATCCGCAACACGAATAATTGAAAATCTACTGTACTTACTTTATTTCACGATTTTAGGCATTTTTCTGGGTCTTAGCTAATATAGTAATTATATTATTCAATGAATATGTAATGGTTATTACTCATTCAATATTTTTTTTAATTTAAATATTTGTTATTGTTTTACCGACAGTCATATCACATATGATAAGGAAAGTTTTGTAATCATACCAAATTTGATATATCGATATTTTTACAGATAAGCATGAATTAGGCTTATAGTAATACGAATCAACTGTGTTTAGGGTGATATCTGTCTGTCGGATACGTGTAGAACAAATTTGGCTAAACGGATTGTTACAAAATTTCCTATTTAAGTTTCGGAGGTAAATATCACCACAATTTAATCAACTTTTGGTAAAGATCTGTCAACCGAAAGTGATAATTTACTGATGTCATTTTTATGTGTTTTATGAATATTTTGTAATAGATATATTTCGAAAAAACTTATTTAACAAATGTTTGCTAAACAAGTTATAAGTAACTACTTTTATTTGGAACATTTTCCGATATAGCTAAATAAAAATAATTTTTATTATTTTTATGATATGTATATAATATAATTCTGTAAATAGGTGGCACATTTATGTCAAGTTATTTTTGTTTTTAGTTATCGCATGACTTCAGTTTTTCTATTTCATAAATTTATTTAATACGATTCTATGGTGACCACAACAGATTTTTAAATAATAGAATAAAATAAAGAAATCTGGTTATAGTATTTATTCTTTTTTTTGTTCATCTTGCAGTCAATTTTATATAAATTTCAATAAAAATGGAAATTTTGGACGTTAATAATCCAATTTTTCACACCTAAATTATCTTCGTTAAAAGAAAAAGCAAAATAGGCTACGTGATCGTATTCGAAAGCCAACATTACATTCATATATCGATCGTGAGTAATTGCTCGAATACAAAATGCATGCATGCATGCATGCATATATTCCCCCATTGAAAATCTGGCGCGCGCGCCGTAGGTACATTGATCCTCTCTGCATGTGCATTGCATTCGTCTAAGCGCAGTGCGAAAGAATCTGATTCAAGGTGAAAAATACCTACAATTACAGGTACGAATGCCGACGACGCAGGTACCCTCTTCAAAGGTGGAGGTCGACCACCTCGGCACGCTGCGAGACGAGAAAACATCCGTTCTGAGTTCTGTCCCATTCGTTCTCTACCGTAGTTCAATGGGCTCGCGCGCGCCTATGCTTTGATTCTTCTTCGCGCTTGCCTTTATTTAGATGGGAGATTTCAACACTCGATCAAAATACAAAATGTACTTATTGTGTTAGGTAGATTTGTGTCTGCACTTTTTATCAAAATTCTTTTTTTTTTGGCAAGTTTTTACTGATTTGTTTTGCAATTAACCCGCTATTGTTGTTGTAAAAACAATTTTTTTTCTACAATTACAATAAGAGATAATGCTGCAATTTTACAGAGTAAAAAATATGTTGAATTTCGTTTTTAAAAAATAACACTATTCTTTATATAATTTTATGTATATAAATTATACTTCACAATATAGTGTCAAAATGTTATTTTTAATTTAGTTTAGTGCCCTTTTGGTACTTTTTGACATTTTTTCCTAGTATAATATTTTCATCTATTTTTAGTATGTCGGTATGTACCCAAATAAGATATCAGATAGTGTAAATATTTTGTTGTGTATATTAAAATAGTTTTAACTATACTTGATATTTGTAAATTTATTGTAAATATAAAATAATAAAGCTTATTAAATTAACGGCTGGTTTCAAAATAAATACTTTAACTAAAGTCGACTTAAAGCCAAAAAAAATTATTGTTCTATTAGCAACAACAAATAATTTTACAATTAGAAGTTTGAAAAGTTCACAGCAATAATAATTATGCTAGTACAATTTAAAATTAATATTTTTTTTGTTGGTTTAAAGCAGAGACTTGAACCGAAATTAATTTCGTTCCGGTTTATGGTTACGTTCCAAGTAAATGTTTTTCGTTCCGGTTTAGGTTTCGGTTCGTCTAAAAATTTCGGTTCAGTTACGGTTCGGTTCCGGTTCAGTTCCGGTTAAAATTAAAATTTAAAATAAAAAAAATTGAATTAGTTAAAGTTAAATAAAAATCGAGTCGAATATCAAATATCTACTGGTATAAATTTTGGTTTAATTTTATTGACCAAATTCTCTTCTTATTCTTGTTTTCAATTATAAAATTTAAATACAAAAGAAATAAAACTTACTGAAATAACAATTGTTTATTTTATTGTCAAAAAATAATAACAAAATATAATTTAAGAACAGCACACATAAGTGGACAGCTTAAGAACTTTAGAAATAAAAAACATTGCACATAAATAAAATAAAACTTTAGCAAGATAGGAGCAAAATACAAAAATAATTAATAAGACACAACACAGCTAGACTCCGACTTACGAACGCACGACTTACGAACTCCCGGACTTACGAACAAAATTGCCAGATGAAATTTTGTTGCGGCGCTGGCGGTACACGAAAAGAAAACGATAGATGGCAGAAAAAGCATGATGTTTTTAGATTTTTACATGGTGCATAAATGAAAGAAAGCGATTAATGAATTATTTTAATAAAAAAAAAAAAATTTAACCGAAATTAACCGTTATTTATTTTTTTCGTTCTAACCGAAATTAACCGTTATTAAAATTTCGTTCCGGTTTCGGTTTCGGTTTTTGAATTTAGCAATTTTACGTTCCGGTTCCGGTTACGGTTCTGTAAAAAATTCCGGTTAATTTCGGTTTTCGGTTTACAGTTCGGTTCCGGTTCAAGTCTCTGGTTTAAAGTCGACTTCAGTATTATAAAACTGGCTATAAAGGACTTTAAATCGATCTCAAGAAAACAAATAAGTTGACCACCAATAGATTAATTGAAATATTTGGTGAATAAAATAACTAATTTTGAGTGTTTTGCTTAGAAATCTCAAACCTGAAATAAGATAACCTTCTTACCATTAAATAAACTAGAGACCAAAATATAAAGATTTAGCCTAACATGCTTTATACAAATGCTGCTAGTTTAAGAAATACAGGTTGCTTAAAGTTTAAATTTCATTTTAAAATTTTTCAAGAAAATTTGAATTTTTCATAACACAATCTTGAAAAATGACAGTATAACTTTTTTTGTCATGCCAAATAACAATTTGGAACAAATTTTTATGTTGTTCACAGAGGGCCCTAAATATACTCTACTAATTTGATAAATGGAAGTATATTGTTTATTTGCCTATAGAATTATGGGTAAAATAAATCGAAAATATAAAAGAGAGTTCTTTTTTAAATAAAAAAAAGTAACTTTTGTTAATATCTTTTTCAGTTTGCAAAATCAATACAAATGATTTTCGTATAGAAAAGTGCACTGAAGTATATGGTAAATATTTTGAATGGTTAATTTGAAGTAATATACATATTAAAAATAATATTTAAAATAAATAAATAATAATTAAAATATATATATATAATATAATAATTTCGAAGGATTCAAATTGTTTATGATTTGTAGAACGAATTTTCTCGAAGAGAAGTCAAGTACCTTCAAGTAAGAAAAAGTTAAAAAGTCATGGTCAGAAATTTCTCTGCAATGTCACCATCACCACATCGAAGAGTGGAACTATTCTAGAATCGTCGTTAGCCATTGCATTGGCGATGCAGCATTGAAATGCTCCCTTATTCTATTCTTACACACGCAGAATGCACACGATCAGATAAATGGTTGTTCAGTTAAGTTAGCGAAGTGAATAACCCGGTGATGTGTGTGACCTTCGCGTCGGCGGCGAGGCTGGTGCGGTGGTCGTATGTGTGTGTGTGTGTGTGTATGTGTGCGTGCAGGGGCTCCCGGGCGCGCGCACAGGACGAGGACGAGGACGCTGCCCTCGCAGCTCGGCGATCACGTGCGTATCACACGTACGAAAGCGCGTTGTTGCGCTTGCTTCACTTATGGGCCAGAGCCACTTGGGGCCTTTATGTGTCGCGAACAGCCCGCGAATCACGAAAGTCGTTAGCACAGGATTGGATTCCATTCAAAAGTCTATCGTTCTCAATCTTTTAATAAAAATACTTATTAAAATAGTTGCTGTGTTTTATAAATAAACAAATATAATGCCCGTGCTCTGCTACAGGTATTCACTACTTTATCCCATTTTAACTTCAGTTAACGAGAACAAACACAATATTAGAGAATAACAAATTTAGCAAATTTAGCCGTTCTTCACTCGGAAGATACAAATAAATTTACTTTCATCATTTACAGCGTTTGTCTGCGGCTTACGCAAACTTTTCTCCAGTTTTAAATTTTTTCCATCATTATAATAGTATTACACAGCTCTGTGCTAAATTTCAATTTTATAACTTACTTCCAGGGAAAATAAATCAATTCCAAATATTTATTCATGATTTATTTCAAATATATATATATATTCATAAATTATTACCGTCTAAAGTGGCCTTTAAATATAATACAAAATAATTAAAATTTAATAATTTACATACATAAATACATAATTATAATCCTCTGTAGTTTTCGCCTCTGTAACGTTCCGCCAAATATTCATATCCAGACAAGCAACTTTTGCTTCATCCACATTCATAATGCCATCACATACATGATCTTTTATTCTTACCATTTGAAAACATTCGCTCATGTAAAACGTTCAATCATACATCCCCATCTACGTCCCATACGTCCTCGTTCAATATCATAGTTTATCTCAAATAATAAAATTTTACAAAATATAATTATTATTATACATTACACTTATTTTAATTGAAATTATAAATAAAAACAAATTCTATACAAATAAAACAAAAATATGAAACAAACAAGTAAATTTTTATTTATAAAGTTAAAAAATTCTAAGAATTTATCAATATTTCTCATTTTAATCAGAAAACCAATTCAATTAATAAAAATCTATTAATAAATAGCGCAAGTCCGTCCCTGTACTCGTAACAACAACCCCATTAATAAACCAATAACCTCTGTCGGCCGTAAAGCAGTAAAGACAGTGTGCCCGGTGTTAAGCAGTCACCCTTTCAAATCGTAAGTTGGAAAGATAATCTACTAATGTCATTACAAATTCAATCACCTTATAGTCGGCAGCAGCCAGCCAGCAGTAATGCTACGTAGGGAGAGCCTAACAGCAACAAGCGAGATATATATGATGTTCGTCTTTTAATTTTTTGCTCCATTGACGAGAATGGGCGGATTGTGATAGGTCACTCACCATTTTCGACTTTAAGACCTGTTTCTGATATGGCGCGCTCCGTTATGGAATTCCTGGACAAACCAGACAGACACAGGCTTTTCGCAATTTTCAGGTTAATATTCTAATTTCACTGACTGGTTTTTTTTTTATCTCGTTGTTGAACAAAAAATTTGAATAACTGGATTTCGTTTTCTAATATAAGGCGATTTTTCACGATTAAAATTATCTTTGATTAATTCATGCTTATTTTTTTTTATTTTAAACAATTTGTATTGAAAGCAAAAGAAGTTAGTAATATTAACTATTGTATTAATAGGATTATCCAGTAAAAACTAAAAATATGTATTTTTTAATGTTAATCGAAACTTTATGCTAAATAAAATTATACGTATTTTTTAAATGTTTATATTTAATGTCAATAATTAGTAAAATATATATTAAAAGGTCAGTAAGTAAATTAAAAGATAAACCTATTCAAATCACAAATATAATGTAGTCAGATGACCACACTCTAAAAAAATTATGTAATTTTATCTACAAACCAGAGACAATATGATATTGTAATGCGTTTCGTTCGTCTTTTTACGAGATAATTAAATAAAACAAAATATACACTTATTAACTAGATATTTATTATTTAAAACGATTAAATATAGAATGTAAATATAAAAATATAAAAGTATGAATATAACTATAAACTAAATGGTTATAAGCTTAAACACTAGTAATCAAACTAACACTAAATATTTATTTCACTATTTATATAACTGTTGCACTCGAAGTGAACTTGTTTCAAGCTTAAGGTTTGCGTAAGAACTGTCTTGACTTTAGCATTCGCTGTGTTTTTATATGGCCATCGTGTTTTCGAGAAAGCAACTCTGGTTGCCTGTAGAATATTCCATAGCTGGCCCGATTCGTAAACATATAGAACTTTCTGGTAGGCGTCGCGCGGTCAAGGTTATTCATTTGTGGTAAACAGACGGGTCCTGGCTAGCTTACTTTGCTACATTGCCCCCTCCCTAGAGTGTTCCGTCCCGGGACACTCATAAATTATTGGTGAGGGGCCATGGCGAAATCGACACGTGGTCCCGCGAGCGCAGTGGGAGGTATGATAAAAGTAGCATTCCACGGTCTTTTCGGCTTTCTTGTTTTCCAGAGGATTGAAGCTACAAACAAGAATGTCAATGCCGGTATGCTGGAAAAGAGTTTCCAGCATATTTCTAATAATTCGCCAATCTAAACCGTCAAGGCCACAGCCTACTCTGGGGATCGCCAATTTTAGGATATTGTCCCGTAGGAGTAGCTCGCGTAACGTCTGCAGTGTGTTCCACATTGATTGGTAACTGGGCTTCTCTCGAGACAGTTCCTTTGTAACCAGGTAGTAGATGTTGCGGTGTTCCCTTTGCAGATGTAATGCGGCCCCAACAGCAGGCAGCTGTTCCCGTAGCTCGGTGATCCCACCAAACTTCTTGCGGAAAACGGTAGCAATCCCTCTGGACATTTGCAGGTCCTGAGCGACGCAATGTGCAAGTGCATAGTCCTCGGGTACGGTGAACAGGTCCTGTTGAACTTCTCGGGTGACGCCATGACGGGCCTTGCGACCTGCAGCGTAAGAGGACATAAATTGCTCGAAGTCCACCTCTTCGCTCCGTAACTGGTGGACGTGGCCTTCTTCGATATTAGGATCTTCCTCGTTTTGCCCAGCGAACGGGGCTAGACGATTATAGTGGATGACCCTTGGTTTTCCATTGGGCGTCTTGCGGATCCGGTATATGACATCGTTAATCCTTTTTATGATTTGATACGGCCCTTCCCACCAGCGTTGCAGTTTAGGAGACAGTCCCCGACGACGTTGCGGGTTGTAGAGCCAGACTAAGTCTCCTGGCTTATAACCTCCCATATTAGCATTAATGTCGTAGCCGTCCTTCATCCGATCGCTTGCGATCTGTATGTTGGAACGAACCTGTTGATGTATTTCATCCATCTTCTTTCGTAGGTTGTCGACATAGTCTTCTCCGGCCAGGTCCTCTCCAGGTTTACAGCCGAATTTTAAATCACAAGGCAGGCGTAGCTCATGTCCAAAAACAATTTTTGCAGGGGTTTGTCCAGTGGTTTCGTGCACGCATGAACGATAGGCCAATAGAAACAGATGAATGTATTGGTCCCAGTCTTTTTGATGGTCGGAGACGACTTTTGATAGGTATTTACCCATTGTGCGGTTCATCCTTTCTACCATGCCATCAGACTGCGGATGTAAGGCAGTCGTTCTGGTCTTCCGTATTCCTAGTAACCGACAAACTTCCTGGAAGATGTTGGATTCAAAGTTTCGCCCCTGATCGGAATGTAATTCCATCGGTATGCCGAATCGACTAAAGAGCTCTTTCACTAGAACTTCGGCAACTGTGGTAGCTTCTTGGTTTGGTAGTGCATACGCCTCTACCCATTTACTGAAGTAGTCCATGGCTACCAGGATAAATTTGTTTCCTTGCTCACTCATCGGGAAAGGACCAGCTATATCAATGGCTATTCGCTCGAATGGACTGCCAACGTTATATTGTCGCATTGGCGCCTTACGTTTTCTATGCGGGCCATTACTTGTAGCGCATGTTACACATTTTCTGCACCACATTTTCACATCTTCGTGGCATCCGACCCAATAGAATCGTTCCCGCACTTTCTCGATCGTTTTCTTGACTCCTAAATGCCCGCCAGAGGTCCCGTCGTGGAGTTGTCGTAGTACATCCGAAACCTTGTTTCTCGGAACCAGTAGCTGCAATTTCTCCTGGGATCCCTCTTCATTTTCCAGAGTCCTCATTAGGAGCCCATTCCTAAGTACGATCGAGTTCCATTGCGACCAATACGATTTAAGGGTGCGACTATGTGGTGCCACTTCTTCCCAAGTTGGCCGTTGATCTATCGTTTTCCACCGTTTTAGGTGTTTTAAATCAGTGTCCATATCTTGTTCGTGGCTAATATTCTCTATTTGCCAGTCGTCATCAACGGCGGTCGTCCTAAAGAGAGTGGTCGCTTTTTCCTCAATTCGGGAGCAACTTTTACAATCCGGCAAGCATGGTCTTCTTGACAAGGCATCGGCATTACAGTGACTTTTACCAGCGCGATGTTCAATGTCGAAGTCATATTCTTGTAATCGTTCAATCCATCGTGCCACTTGTCCTTCTGGGTTCTTGAATCGCAGCAACCATTTGAGGGCAGCATGATCGGTCCGCAGCAAGAATTTGCGGCCGTACAAGTATTTGTAAAAATGCTCGATGGATTTCACTACTGCCAGTAATTCTCGCCGAGTTACGCAGTAATTGCGTTCGGGCTTTGACAGTCCTTTACTGTAATAGCCGATGACCTTTTCCTGTCCTTCCTGAATCTGCGACAGGACTCCGCCAATGCCTACGTTGCTCGCATCTGTATCCAATATAAATTTGCCTTCCTGAAGAGGGTAGCTTAAGACTGGTGCACCCACTAAGGCCTGTTTCAGGGTATCAAAGGCATTCTGACAGTCTTCATCCCAATTGTATTTACGACCATCTTCGGTTAGACGTGTAAGTGGTTTGGCTATGTTGGCAAATCCTAGAACATACCGACGGTAATAGGAACACAAACCAAGGAAACTTCTGAGTTCGTGTTTATCTAGCGGTACTGGCCATTCTTTGACAGCTTGTGTCTTTTCCGGATCAACAGCTACTCCTTTTCCGGAAACAATGTGGCCGAGGTAGTGTACTTCTTTCTGGAAAAGGTAGCATTTCTTGGGACTCAGCTTTAAATTGGCATGTCGCAGCCGTTGGAACACTTCTTCCAAATTCTTCACATGATCCTCGAAGGACTTTCCAATCACAATTATGTCGTCTAGATATACTAGACACGTTTTCCAGGATAGTCCATTCAGGACATTTTCCATCAGCCTCTCAAAGGTTGCCGGAGCATTACAGAGTCCGAACGGCATTACTTTGAACTGCCACAGTCCCGATCCGACACTAAACGCTGTTTTCTCACGATCTCCTTGATCCATGGCAACTTGCCAGTAACCGTTTTTCAGGTCCAGAGTCGAGAATATTCTTGATCCGGCCAGCGTGTCCAAGGTATCATCTATTCTTGGCAGCGGGTAGCTATCTTTCTTTGTTACATTGTTCAACAGGCGATAATCAACACAAAATCGTGTTGACCCATCCTTCTTTTTCACCAGAACCACTGGCGACGCCCATGGACTGTTTGAGGTTTCTATCACATCATCCTTTTCCATGTCTTGGATGATTTGTTCGGCCTCCTCACGTTTCGCCAGTGGTAGTCTTCGCGCAGTTTGGCGTATAGGTCTTGCATCACCAGTGTCGATTCGATGATGAACAATGTTGGTTCGACCAGTACGACCTCCCCCGGTTTTGAATATATCTTGGTAACGGCACAATAGATCTTTAACTTTGTGTTGTTCTTCTTTGGTTAAATCTTGACAAGCACTCATGACCGTTTTGTTCAGATGTTCCGGAAATTTAGTTAACGTGGTTGCCGAGCTATTAATTTGTCGGACGATAGATGACGGTGACGAACAGCAACCAATCGACGTTCCATTACGTAATGTTACGGAATAATTGTTGATATTCATCAGCCGTACTGGAATGCTCTTCGTATTTCTAACTATAGTTTTTGCAATCAGCACTCCTTTATCCGGACCCTTGTCACCGTATCTTGGTTCCAACATAATGATTTGTTTTTCCGGAATCAGACGGTCTAGTTTTGCTTCCACAAATACTTCGCTGCGTGGTGGTAGCTCAATGTCGTTCAGCAAAACTGCTTGTGCCATCGTGTCTTCTCGCTGATGTAGAACAACTTCTTCATCATGAATCTTCACGATTCCTAGCTTCAGATTTAATTCAAAACCGTGCGTTGTCATCACATCCATTCCAAGAATGATTTCTTCTTCTATATCCGCAACCAGCACTCGATGTAAAAAGCTGGTGCCACCGATGGTAAAGTGGGCATCCAACTCGCCGCACACATTGGCCAAGTCTCCAGTTGCTGTGCGTAGTCTCCAGTTGGTCGGTAACAGCTTGTTTTCGGTTTTGATCATTCCTGTCTTCACGATGGTCTTCGTGGCTCCCGTGTCTAATAGAAGAAGAACATTCTTGCCATTAACGACACCATCGATGAACACGCTCTTCGAACAGTTTTTAATTATGGCCACTCGTGCATTACGTGGGGCTTGTGTACGGCGGGTTGCAGATTGCCCCTTCCCATCAACCCGTTTGTTTTCCTGTGGCTGTTGGGGCTTTTCGCACCGGCGTCTCATATGCCCCATTTTGCCATAGTTCCAACAGCGAGGTTGTCTCCTCTGTGCTTGCAGTACTTGTTGTACGATTTGCTCAATCGAGCCATTTTGGTGTTCTTCCTCCTCATGGCTGTTGACTGCACGAACTCGAGCGTGGCCCCGTGTTGATGCCTTGATGACCTCAAATTCGAGTGCTTGCGTTAATGCCTCATTAACCGTCTGAGGATGGGCTAGCTTAACGGCTTGTTGTAGCTCTGGGTCGCGAACTCCATTCAAGAACTTATTAATTGCCAGGTTTTCATAGATGTCATCTGGAGCCGTTGGATAAGACATTCGTATCAGGCGAACAATGTCGGCTTCGAATTCTTGCAATGTTTCGTTCGCCTTTTGGACACGACTGTCTAACTGTGTTAGGTACAACCCTTTTACATGCTTATGTCCGTATCGTAGCTCTAATTGCTCGACTAGTTGGCTAAAGTCCGTACGGTCTCTCAACGGCACACTTTGTAATACACGTAGTGCATCCTCACGTAGAGACAAACTCAATACTTGTGCCTTTCTTGAATCAGACCAGCCGTGGACTATTGCTGTCGTCTCGAACAGTCTCAAGTATTCTTCCCATGACGATTTCCCATCGTAAGTTGGTAGTTTCGGGACAGGACTTGGTTGACCAGCTTCTTGTTTCATTATGATACCGTTAGCGGATGTAGCACTCGTAATTGCTTCGATCTGGTTTTGCATCTCGGTTCTGATTTTATTTTCCATTTCGGTTCTGATTTTATTTTCCATTTCGGCTCTGATTTTATTTTCCAATGCGCATATATCAGATTTAATTTCATTATTTTCAGCTTGTATTTTGTTATTTAACTCGGAAATATTATTTTTAACTTTATCTTCTAATTCAGAGATATTATTTTTAACTTTATCTTCTAATTCAGAGATATTATTTTTAATAACTTCTATGTTACGATTTACTTCTGTTTTCAATTGTTCTACTGTATTTTTAGAAGTTTCTTCCATTTTTCTAGAATTCTCATCAAATTTCTCTGTTAAATTTTCTGTTATTTTTTCTTCCATTTTTCTAGAATTCTCTTCTGTTTTTCTAGAATTTTCTTCAAATTTTTCTGTTAAATTTTCTTCTGTTTTTCTAGAATTTTCTTCAAATTTCTCTGTTATATTTTTTGTTAAATTTTCTTCCATTTTTCTCATCAGTGCGCTTATATCCGCTGGTATTTCAAATAGATATGTTTCAGGATTCTGACCAGCATCTTGTATGGCTTTTCTAAGTCGTTCTTGTAAAACGATTTTAGCCCCTGTTATACTTAATTCACGTTCTTCGAGTTCTTGTTTCAGTTGTTGAATTTTCAACTCGTTCAAACTAACTTGTTTTGTAGCCATTTTCACAATATTTTACGCGTTCTTAATTCTACGTTATTATTTATTTTTAAAATTATCTCGCACTTCACACCGGACACCAATTGTAATGCGTTTCGTTCGTCTTTTTACGAGATAATTAAATAAAACAAAATATACACTTATTAACTAGATATTTATTATTTAAAACGATTAAATATAGAATGTAAATATAAAAATATAAAAGTATGAATATAACTATAAACTAAATGGTTATAAGCTTAAACACTAGTAATCAAACTAACACTAAATATTTATTTCACTATTTATATAACTGTTGCACTCGAAGTGAACTTGTTTCAAGCTTAAGGTTTGCGTAAGAACTGTCTTGACTTTAGCATTCGCTGTGTTTTTATATGGCCATCGTGTTTTCGAGAAAGCAACTCTGGTTGCCTGTAGAATATTCCATAGCTGGCCCGATTCGTAAACATATAGAACTTTCTGGTAGGCGTCGCGCGGTCAAGGTTATTCATTTGTGGTAAACAGACGGGTCCTGGCTAGCTTACTTTGCTACAATATCCAGTATTTCAACGTATAATTACTCAACTGTGTAATTTTACATAATTGTTTAAAAATACATAATATCAGAACTAATATGATATTACCAACGAGATAGAAATGTACATATGTATGTGTAATATTACAGTATTTTCAGAAAAGTCTCTTTTAGTCTAGTAAATTTACAGAGCGTCAGTAAATTTATTGTCCGGAATTTTCCATAAATTGGTAAAATTTGTTTAGTTCTGTAATATTATTGTTGATATAATTACATACATTTCTATTCAATTTACATAAAGGATGTATTTTAAAATGAATGAATTAAAATATTTTATTAGTATTATTACACAACATATTTACTAAGTTTCATTATTTTGATGAATTATTACAGATTTTAATATGCAAGCTGTAATTTTACATAATTTAACAAGTTATACCAACAAATATGTAATTCTACATTAAATATGTGATGTAATTTCCAGAAACTAAGGAATTTTACATACTTATTAAGTTATTTTTAATTACTTTATGTGATTATTATGAATTATGTAAAAATTACAGAATTCTCAGGTAGAAATATAGAATATATTTATGGTAAAATAAAATTACAGATTTTTTATAGCAAAATTTTACTACAATTTTGCTGTAATTTCGCAATTTTTTTTACAGTACAATAATTACAAGTGGCTGAAGATAGCGCAGGCGCAGCTGAAAATTGACAAGATGTGCAACGCGGCGATCGGCAAGTATATATATATATTATATTGAAATATTATATTATTTGCATTAAAAGGTGTTAAATTCATATCAACTTAACAATGTAATTTAGTTCGCGGAAAACAAATCATTGCCGTTCACAGCGAGAAGTAATTCAATTAAATATATTTCTCTCTATTTTCTTGCAAAAAAAAAAACAACAAAGATGCACAGAGAAAAATGATCCATTCATCCATTTAGTCAGTAATTGTTTATTTTTTATTATTTATAAATGCAGTTTTAATACGAAATATATTATATATTTTATATAGTATTAAAATTATTTGTTGAAAAATAAATATAATCTACAACTTTTAACTTCATATACAGTTTTTATATTGAATAGAATTTAGGTAATTTAAGTATGTATATATTGCTTAATTAACTTTATGCTAATTAATATTAATATGTTTGCGGATAGCTATTACATATGAATTACAATTGTTCACCTTGTACTCTTTAGTTCGTTAATTAACTAATAAAATAAAAGATATTTGTATGAAAAATACAACTTAAAAATACAAATTCTTGGCATTAAACATCCTAAACAAATATTATATTTAAATATAAATAAAATATTGATAAAAATAATACAAATATTTGTGCTTGTTTGTTATGTATGAAAAAATAATTCCATAAGTATTTGTATTTATTTTCACTAGTATAATATTTCATACTAACAAAAAAAAAAGGTTCTAATATCATTTTTCTTTAAGAGTGTATTAAAATATTGATATTACGTTACTATATTGCTTATATATATATATATATATATATATATATATATAATATAATATAAATTGGGGTGGTTAGATATAAATGATTTATTAACAGTTAATGCAATGATATTTGTATTTAAAATGGAACATAAATTATTACCTAATTATTTAAAAAGTAAACTTCAATTAAATAGTGATATTCACACTTATAATACTAGAAATGCGAGTAATTTCTATATTAAAAAAACTAATAAAAGTGTAACAGCTAATAATATTTTCCACAAAGGGTTACAAGAATATAATCAACTACCAGAATTTATAAAAATATGCTCTTCACTACATCTTTTCAAAATTAAAATCAAACAACATTATTTGAATAAAACAAGTTAGTTATTTAGTGTCGCATATATTTGTATTCATATTTATGTATTTTATAATGTAAAATATTTTATGTATTTGTTTTCTTTAAAGCTCCCAAAGCTATTAATAAATTATTATTATTATTATGTAGAAAAAGGTTATTATTAAATGAGTGATAAAGTGCAAAAAATGTAATGTAAACTTCCAGTATATTATTTATTACATTACTACATTACATTACATTTATACGTTATAACTGTTAATAATAATTATTGCAAGACCAAGCAGATTGATAAGAGAAGCCATGGAAATTTATAAAGAAAAAGATAACATCAATCACTGTGACGGCACTGATTTAAATAAAATTAGGCTTCCATTAATTAAAAATTTATAAAAAAATGTATGATCTAGTTACTTATTTGTCACTTAATAACAGGGTTGGCCTGATTTTAATCAATTTGATTTAAATCATGATTTAAATCACAATTTTAATTAATTAGTTCTTATTAAATTTTGTTTTAACAATTAATTAATTATCTAGATACATCTAGCACAAAATAAACATTAAAATATGAAAACATATAATATAATAATATTAAAATTATAATATTCAAAATATATTATAATATTTAATGATAATTAATGCAATCTATAATGATAGGTATGCAAAAGGTATTACAAATAAAAATTTTGATATATGTTTTTAGTTTATATTTTTAATATTTTATAAGTTACAAACATAAAAAAAATATTATATTATCATTTCACATTAAACTTAGTGATATTTCAAAATTGACACAAAAATATAGTTTAAATATTCAGTGAACACATAGTATTACGGTAACTAATAATAGAAAAGTTTATAAAAAAGAAAATTTAAAAGAAAACATTACAAATTTAATCGTTTTAAGTACCTAATTTGTTCCTTAAATCTAAGTGTACAAGACTAAAAGATGAAAATATACGTTTAACCAAAACTGAAGATTTTATTGCATATAAAAAATTGTTTTATAACTGATAAATTTTGTTTCACTTCTGGTATTTCCTTTCGTGCACACCACCACTGTAAAATATTAAAATCTAAAAAATATATAGTTGCAGGGCCTAGAGTAGTAAGTTTCCGTTAAATATTACACGTATAAAATTATATGTTGTATAAGTACATAAAAATAATTAATAAACTCTTATTTTCGAAAATCGTAAAAAAAAATTACCAACAGCCTAACCCCGCTTAATAACTAGCTTTTATGTTCTGTTATTTGCTGTATATGTCATTTGTATCAGTTTTTCTGATGAAAACGGACGTTGAGTTCATCGAAACGTCGATTATTAATAAATATTAATACAGAACTTAAACCTAATTCTATAATTTTAATCAGAAATAATGTAAAATTAATTTTAATATTTATTGTACATTAGTATTAAAAAATAAATAAATATTGTATTATTAAATCGTAAATTACTAGTACAGTAAAATTTTCGAACATAATATATGTATAATAATAATATTTAATAAAAAATTAATGTGAATATTTGAATGAAATTGACAAACCCATTGAAACGAAACGAAAAAATACAAATAATTTATTTAAAAAAATCTAAGTAGGAATTGTATTTTAACTAATACAAAGTCATTGTTCTAGCGTTCTTATTTCTGTTGACAAAAAAAAATATCTCCGAGAGGAAACGCTTTTTATTTTGTAACTCGGTTTGTAAGACGAAAAATGTGGAACACAATAAACGGAACACTTTTATCTTTGAATAATTATACCAGTGAAAATTTCTTCCGGTTCTTACTTTTTTTTTTAAATGTATTTCATCTTCTTTTTCTGCTAACTACAAAATATTTATCACTTTTCTTCTTCACACAGTAAACTAGTTTCAGTTTGTTTTTATTAACGAAGAAAAACAAAATAAAAATTACACTCTCAGCGCAAAATACATCATCATCAACAACATCTGTTTTTATCTATTAAATATGAACGTGAAATAATATATTAATTATTTTATATATAAAATAAAAAAAAATTCTTCAAGCGTATCATAATATTAATATTACATTACCATATTGCCTATGTAGAAATAGGTCATTATGTTACTAGTACAATAATGACATTATTATACAACAGTTAGTTTGTTGATATTTCGTGATAAACAAATTAATTAGAATAATAAGTACAGTACATACATACCCAATCACACCATATAGACCAAAGGGTGTAGCACAAATTCTATCCATTATCCCGATAACAGTTTCCTATCAATAACAGTGATTAATAATCGTAAGTATCATTTTTATGTTATTGTAAATTACATTTATACAGAAAACTTAACAAATTCATATACATTCATAAAACATTTTTTGTGTGTGTATAATTTGAAGCCGTAGATAAAATTATGTATGCAACTTTTGAGTAAACTGGAATTTATAACATTCGTTTTCGGACTTCACTACACTCGGCACAAAATTTCGGAACTCATCTCATAAAACTCATCTTTACATACTTGTTACATAAATAACTATTATTTATAAAATACATATTTAGAACAGTAATACCCATTTTCTGTTTCTTCATCGACTATTAAAATCTTTTTTTTTTAAATCAATTAGTTTTAAATATTATGATTTATAAACATAATACAAATGTTCAGAGTAATAACAAATTTATTATATTTTTATTTAGGTATATAAAGTTCCAATAAAAGTGCTCAGATACATATTTGTTTCTTCATCGACTGTTGAAATCTCTCATATAAATATAGCAAAAAATCTAATATATTATAAGCTAAATAAGAATCCATTTTTTCAGATTCACTTTTAAGAATCAACCAATTAAATTGCAACCCTGTATTGGCTTATAATCCCTAAAACCAATTGCATAAAATATTATTATGTAATAAACCGTGTCATTAAATTTTTAACTGTTTTCGAAACACTTAATAATAAAAACAATAATATAATAATAATAATAATAACAATAATAATATTTTTATTTTCATTTAAACCAATATAAATAGTATGAAAAAAGGTCAATAAAGAAAATAAAATAATGCAGTACAGTATAGTACAATTAAAAAATCTGCTGTAACCACCACAGAAGTATTAAATAAATTTATGGATTAGAAAAATTTGTATAAAAAACAACTACTTTACTCATGCTAACTAAAAACAAAACTGTCTTGACATAAAAAAGCCACCTATTTACAGAATTATGTATACAGTATGTCTGCAAAAATTGGCAACAAATGGGAAATTTTTTTATTATTAATTTTACGACACAAAGTCATTCTTTATAAAAAGTTCTGCTTGTTGAATTAATAAGTTTACCATCAGAAAATCTAAGATTAAATGTACAGACTGTTCCTAAATTAGGATAACATGAAAAGAGAAGTATCATTTATTGCATTTTTGTAGTTTAAATACAAAATTTCAATCAATTTAGAAAGTCAACAAAAATTATTTTATAATACCATTGTTCTAGGATGCATCGTTTTTTTTTAATTTTTGAAAGTAATGCCAAGAGGGTTAACCTTGGCATTTTTTTTTTTCAAAATAAAACTTTTTTTTGAAAATTTGCTCAAAAATATCTGAAAAAATTCAGTAAAATAGAGAAAAAAATTAGCTACATAATAGTTAAGTAACTTTTTTTCTAACTAATTCTGGTTTGGCAAGAAAAATTATTGAAAATTAATAAATGGTACTTCTCTTCTCATGTTATCCTAATTTAGGGACATTCTGTACAATTTAATCGTAGATTTTCTGATGGTAAACTTATTTATTCAGCAAGCAGAACTTTTTATAAAAAATGACTTTTTGTCATAAAATCAATAATAAAAAAAATTGTTGCCAACTTTTTCAAACATACTATATAAATATATTTGATAAAAATATAAAAAATTATTTAGCCATATCGAAAATTGTTCCTTGATAACGTGGCCTGTTTGTTTTGTAGGACGGTGGCGGAGATGAATCAACCAGAATCAACTAATAGCGTGGCAAAACCTATAACGGAAACTGAAGCAGAAACTGAAGGTACAGTTCAATTGGACAGAGTGGGCTATCTAGGCGAATTGGCACATGTAGAGAATGATGAGGGTACAGATATAAATATATATATATATATATATATATATATATATATATATATATCAAATTGCGGAGCAGAAATTGTCATTCAGTTACCAAGCACTGAAGATGCCATCTACGATGAATGGCAAAACGTCTGCGACCACGGCATCCCAGCCCAGAAGATTCTATAAATTCAATGATACCGGCCGTGAAAGCCTGAAGATTACATATATATATATATATATATATATATATATATATATATGCGTCATTCAGTAAAGAGGTGAAAATATTGAGTACATTTAAAAGATAATTTCTTTCGCTGTATGTTAAAGTTACATTAAGCTAAGCTAAGTTAAACAGATAGATTGATATACAGACAAGTAAGTATATAAGACACTGAATAAAAATGGTTAAAATTGTGTCGCTCGGTACATAACACAGCACAGCTAGGTCGTTTCGTTATTATCTTGTTTGTTAAACGATAGAAAGGTTAGATTCTCAACATTTATGTGGGTGGGTGGATTCGAATCATATACATTGCATTCCGATCTAATCATTTTACATTCATTCCTCATAACTACTCATTAAAAGATTCTCCGCTTTGGCTATTGTTTAATTAATCGGAGAAGTTAAAAAAAAAGGATAAAACATTCTGTGTAGTTTTTTATACATAACCGCAACTCTAAAACATAAAACTTTAACATTGTAAAATTATATTTTAGTAATTTCCTGCTTTTCTAACTATTTCAGACAAGAAAACTTTAAATAAAAGTTTTAGAGAATAAAATTCAATGAATTAAACTAATTTTTGCATTTTTTATAACGGTAGAAATTAGATAAAAAATTATCAAAAATCACTTGAAAAATAAATCTTTACTATTACTTTTAAACACTTCAATTAACTTACTATTAAAATAAAAAAGCTTTAGGTTTTAATATTAATGTCAAAAGATAAACTTTTGTTCTTGGGTCCTAAACCTGCGTTATGATTAATTTTAATGTTATTAATTTCCTATCAGGTTCGTTATTATTTTTAGCAATGACGCGTTTCGACTTCCCAGTCATCTTCAAATTTTATGAATTTGGTCCGTGTGTGTGGTTCGAGTTTGTGGTTTTAGTTCTGTATTATATTTAATTTAAATTGCACGTATATAATCATCAGGAAAAAATATACAAATGACTTAATTAATAAACAAACAAAACATAGGAACAAGTTACTAGGTAACAAATACAAATAACTTGATTACAAAATCTTTTAATGTGAATTCTGGATTTTTTTTACTATGTTAACTAATTATGAGTTAATAATAAACATAAACTAAATAGAATGATAAATCAATTTAATAAACTAACTAGTAGTTAGCTTGGAGAATTTAAAGTTTTTAAATAGATTCGAATAGATATAGGTTATGTCTGTATCTAGTGAATAATTTTTTTTTTAAATTTATTTAAATGATTTCCAATTTTTTTTAATATTACTTTAAATATTACTTAATAAATTGTACATACATTTTAGAAAAAAATATTGCTATTCCTTGCTATTTCTATAAATCTCTAAAAATATAATAGCATTCTAAATAAACTCATAATACTAATAGCGTTATATAAAACTGACTTTTTATACAAAGTAAAAACTTACATTTAATAGAAAACATTTTATCTTATAGATTTGCTCAGAATCTTATCAGTAATCATTATGAACTAAGAATCGGTTATATAATTTTAATATTCTATTCTCAAATATAATCAATAAAAATATATAACAATTATTTGTAAAAATATATATTTTTCTTATGTATCAAAATTTTTGTCTTTTTCTATCAATAAAAGAATTCCATTTACTAGAAAAATGCAAAACATTCTGGTACCACTTATAGGTTGTACAGTTGTGAACCGAATAGTCCCGGTAATTTTTTAAATATGTTTACACTTTAAAATATTCTTCAAAAGTCGAATTAATTTATCAAGAACATGCTTTAAAATTACGAACATTTATTCAAAACATTATCCAAAAGTGAAATTAATTTACAGTATGCATAAAAAAAATAAAAATTCATAACAAAATAAGCATTTAACGTTAATTATACATAAGTGAAAATGTAAACAAATCCACACATCCATAAAGTATATTTACTTTTAAAATGAAAGTATTAAACAAAGCACAATATCGTGAAAAGTAAGTTTTTAAGCCTGAATTATTATGATAAATAATAAAACATAAAAAAAAAAAGAATAACGTCTCTTCTCACGAACTAGTTACATACTTTTTTCTCTCTACTAAACAGCTGTATTAAATTAAATTATTATATGATAATTTTCTCGTGAAATGAGCCATTTTGCGCTAATATTATTTTAAATTATTTAAATTTATTCCCATCGTTGAATAATATAATTCGTCGCCTTTTTTTTTCCCGAACGAAGCGGGTGAGCGAAAAAATAAACGAAATAAACGGCAGATAATAATAATTTTGCAAAACGCTTTATGAAGAATTAAACGTTTGTATTACATTGTAATTAATTATAAGATAATCAGTTAAGAATACCTCGTTAAGTGACGTGATGTGAATTACAAACAGTATACACACTAAAGTGAAATGCTAATAACTAGCGGCTATGTTCCAGCGAGATGCTCGGACAAACCAGGATGTATATTTACATTCTCTACTTAGGCCTAATCCACACATTAAAAAAAAATTATGTAATTTTACCTACACACCATGAGACACTATGATGCCCAGTATTTCTAGGTATAATTACTCAACAGCTGTAATTTTACATAATTGTTTAAAAATACATAATATCAGAATTATTACAAACATTATATAACATGATATTACCAACGGGATGGAAAAGTACATATATATGTAATATTACAGTTTTTTTAATGAAGTCTTTTTTAGTAAATTTATAGAACTTTAGTAAATTTGCTGTCAGGAATTTTCGATAAATAGGTAAAATTTGTTTAATTCTGTAATATTATTGTTGGTATAATTACATACATTTGGAAATTTATATAAAGAATGTATTTTACAATTATTACAGATATTAATATGCAAGCTGTAATTTTACATAATTTAAAGAATTATACCAATAATATGTAATTCTACATTAGTATGACATGTAATTTGCAGAAAGTATACAAAACTAGCGAGAAATCAGTATACTTCTATGAAACTGCTGTTTTGACTCTGGTGAGTAACAGTAAATCCAGATATCATTTTTGTAATCACAAATCACTGGATAAAATCAGTCCTATTATCAGATCAACTATAATATAGATGAAGAACAGAACACATTGTTTTGTTATATTAATACGAGAGACAAGTTTTGTTTATAAACACGTTTGTTTTTACATTTACTTGAATGTCTCTGTGTTAGCTGGCGAGTCCATTTTACAGATATAAAGGTAACATATTGAATCGTTTTGAACGAAGGGAGCTATGAAAAAACATACAATCCAGTATATGATAACGCACTGGCGTAACAATACGAAACTCAGCTGTGTTGCAAAAAAATTATTTGTTTTTTTATTTTTTTTTTTGTCGATTGCCTTCGGGCCTCAGAAGCCCCTAGGCCGTGTTCCACGAAATACTTAGAACACCGATAGTTACGCCACTGTGATAACAAAGGCAATGATGGAAATCCCCTCATGAACCATGAGATTACATAGGAATATAATAAGTAAAATATAGCTGGATGGATTAAAAATCAAAGAATTTTTGGATTGGTAGAAAACAAGGATAGAAAAAAAGAGATAGGCCAAGAACAAGATGGAAGGACAATGTTAGATTATCTAAAAACATTAAAAATAAAAAACTGGATTCAAAAGACTGAAGACAGAGAACATTGGAAGAGGGTTATTGAAGAAGCCGAAGCTCTAAATAGGTTATAGAGAAAAATATGTGTATGTAAACATAACAGGCTATAAAACGTTAACAAACACTGTATTCTTACTTTTTTGATATAGACATCACCCAAAAGGGTGTTTTGCGTGAGTGGAAGATTCTAAGTAATAGAAATATAAGAGCATGTATGAGAGGAATTATAAATGTGGATAAAGCTAAAGTTGCTTGTTTGGATAAGAATGTTTAAAGGAAACTGATTTCGGGATAATGGAAAAAGTTTGTGCCACACTATTTTGGGTATATTGTGCATGTAAGTATGTATTACCTATATATATATATATATATATATATATATATATATATATATATATTTATGGTTGATCTGATGTCCTATCCTTAAAATGATCCAACAAATCTTTAAAAATTTGCATTCAAATATGTTCGAAACGTGATTCTTAGCTTACCGACAGCTTATTTATGCCCAATTTTTCAATTAGGAATGTTATGTTAAGTACGACAAGTAATTACTTGATAAATAAACTCGGGACATTAATATTACATTCCCATAAAAATAGTATCCCACTTGTACAAATAGGACCTCACAATATTTTTTTACTGTAACAGGAATCGGGCAAACTTATTGTAATTCAACAAAATTTATTAAAAACAATTTTGGTTCATGTAATGAACTCAATGTCAAAAGACTGAAAAAATGTTTTAAATATTAATTATAGGCTTTTGCACATTTGTAAAAATAATGATGTAACAAATGTAGAAATTGAAAATACACATCCCGGTGTGTAGAAAAAGAACAAGAATTCCGATTACCGACTGGTACACATTATAGTTGATTGCGCACATCTGCATACAACCATCGCGATCGGTTTAATATATAGCTACGGAATTTGCACTTAATACAGATTTCGCTTGCTATTAATATAAATCACAATAGTTCCGCTATTAGATTTCATTAAAAATTATTTGCAATTCATAAATATTTTTATTCTCTTCGTTTGTTTAATTGATCTACTTTACAAAATAAAAGATTTATCTAATGCTTTCATTGTCAAATTATTTATGTGTATTATACATACATACACACAATCACGCCATATACCCAAAAGGGTGTGGCATAAACTTTTTCCACTATCCCGAAATCAGTTTCCTATCCAGACAAGCAACTTTAGCTTCATCCACATTCATAATTCCTCTCATACACGCTCTTCTATTCCTACTACTTGAAAATTTACTTACTCGTGTATTATTAGATCTTTATTATTAATTAAAATTAAAAAAATAAATTCTCGAATTAAATTATTGTTAATTTAGAACTAGAAATTATTTCTGACTTAATGGTTCGACACTCTAAAACAAAATTTTGTAAAATTTGTAATTTTACTATATCTTTTATTTTAATTTTATAATTTTTTAGTAAATTTACAAGAATTTATAAAAATTACAATTAAAAATATGGTAAAATTATTTTAATTATTAATGTAAATTTAATATTAATTTAATTAATTTAATATAAATTCTTTACAGTGTAAAATAAAGATAATAATAGTATGTATTCTTTATTTTGTGATAAATTTTATAAAAATTAACAGAAAATTTATATAATTATACACCATTTAACCTACCATAACAATATATTTAAAAAAAAAATTTAATATCTTCAAAAATTATAAAAACAGTATCAGTAATTTATAAATAAATAATTCCAAATATTACAATCATATGTTCATATATATATATATATATATATATATATATATATATATATATATATATACTAAAAACCTGAATAATGTTAACACATTTTTAATATCTGAAGCTTTTAATATATAAACTTTAAAATAAGACGGATTTTATATATACGTATCCATAATTTTATCCGCAAAAAAAACATGAAAAATATAATATCGTTTCAGTTTTAAAATTATTAATGTAAAATTATAAAGTAATATTATTAAAAAACCGGCCATTTAAAGTTATGTATAATTACAAAAACAAAATAATATCAAATAAATTTTAAATTAATTTTAACTACTAACACGAAAATAAATTCAGGTTATCAATAGAATAGGTTAACTAATCGGAGAATAAAAAAGTATTTATTATTACCGAGATATATTTAACAATTCTAAAATAATTAGTCTTTTAAAATTGTATTGTTTCGAAAGAATGTCTTTGAATTTGAATAACATTGAAACTAAATCTCGATGTGCTTATTAATAAAATATCTCTTTTAAACAATAACAAGAAAGAAAAAGAGAGAGAAAACGAAGTCAACAACCCGCGATGTGTAAGTACCTCTTATGTACAGTAGAGGTGTAAGTTTCACCTATTGGTCTAGTTAGCGATCGTGTACGTATATGTTGGTATGGTGTTTGTGTTTCGAGTGGCGCGCATCGGATATGGGTCAAATGGGCGCCGAGGCGTTGGGCGCTTCTTTAGGGGGCGTGCCGGTGTCAATGAACCCGGAGACATCGCGGCCCCACCAAAACAAAACCCCAAGGAAAAAATATACAGTTACAGTTCTTCTCTATGAAGGTGAGATTATTCTTATATTGTCAACCATTAATGAAGATATATATATATATATATATATATATATATATATATATATATATATATATACGGGTTTTTGTTAAACATTTCTTTGTTGAAAAAATAATAATATAAATATTTCATAGACAAACATAATAATCTACATTATAGTTAGTTTTCATTTAGATATGATATTTCGTAAGCAAAAATAACACTATTCTTTGTGTAAGCATTTTAATGTAAAAATGACACTAAAATAATGGTATAAAATTTGGTGTTTTTTGTTTGTTTTTGTAACATGTTTCCGACATGGCAAAAAATCTTTCATAATTCATTATATTAAATAAAATTGCTTTAGGTTAAAGTTCTATATTAATATTTATTCATAATTGACGTATCGACGAACTCAACGTCCGTCTTCATCAGAAAAACTGATACAAATGACATCACAGTAAATAACAGAAGAAAGAAACAAGCAACTAGATCATAAAATGTATAGATCTTAAATCTTATATTTCTTGTGTATTTCGGTATTTTGTCTGTCGGGCTTATGAATTTCTGCTTTTTGTTTGTCGACCTTATGTATTTCGGTCTTGTGTCTCTGTCAGTCTTTTGACCAAATTGGCTTTTTGTCCATGTCGGCCTTTTGACCAATTCGGATTTTCGTCCATGTCAGTCTTTTGGTCCTACACCCAATAATCTCTTATGTTAACATTTTTCAAAAGTAACCTATATTAACAAACAAAAAAAAACTAACAAATTCTCCAGCTACTTTAATTAAAGAAAGTGCACACACATACACATATATAGTTAGTTTTGTACGAACAGTGCACGGTATATTTTGTTTATGTTTGCGCTTGTGCATGTGAATGTTTGTAAGGAATGTGCAGTTAATTACAAACACGTAGTTTTTTATCTGTTTTTTTCTTTCTTCAACTGTTGTCTAGTTTCAATGTCATCTAAACATATGTGTGTGTGTACATGAAAGTGTGTTAAATTCAAATAGTCATCATCTGCAGTATTATATATGTCTAGGGAAAGTTACATATTAACTTTCGAGATCTATTTTAATTCTCTGATAGAAAAAAATCAGTGTTTATTGTTTATTTTCTGTAATAGATTCCATGAAGATAAATCATCACATAATTATTTAATATATGACAATTTAATATTAGAGAGTTCAAAAATAAATAGCATTTACGTTATTTTGACATTTAGCTTAAATGTATATACACGCATTTATTTATTTGTCGTTTTTTAGAGTCAAGCAATTTATTATTTTTTTGTAAAATATTTTTTTATTATTTTAAATAAGTACTTGATTTAGTTATTATTATTAACAAAGTCGTGTTAAATATTATTTTATTTTATATTTACTCTTTTACAAACTGACAAACATTAATGAATCATATATCCATAAGGGTGTAGCACAAACTCATTTTATTCAAGCAGAAATTAGTTTCCGTCAAACATTTCTATTCACACAAGCAACTTTCGCTTCATTCACATTTATAACACCTCTCATGCATGCTATTTTATCTTACTACTGGGAAACATTCGCTCAAACAAACCACTCTCAATCATGTCTACCAATATACTGGTTGGTCTAATTACAGTGACATAACAGTAGTTAAATATCAATAAATAATTTATTTACACTCGAATTTTTATATTTATAATTTTTCAAAATACAAGTATATCAATGAATACGTATATTAAAGAAATTTGTTGTGGCCACCACAGAACCGAACCATCATCGTATCAAATAATAAATTTATGGAATAGAAAAATTGGTATAACAACAACTACCTATACTGGTAGTCATGGTAACTAAAAACAAAATTGTCTACCATAAATACCCTTACATAATTATATATATATCACATAAAAATATAAAAAAAATATAAAAATATATTTAGTCGTATCGAAAAATGTTACCAATAAAAGTTGTTAGTTATAACTTGTTTAGCAATTTTTGTTAAATAATTTTTTCTAAACATATCTCTGTTGCGAAATATTCGTAAAAAAATATAAAAGTTACATTAGTAAATTACCACTTCCGATTGACAGATCTTTACCAAAAGTTGATCAATTGAGATATCCATCACGATATGTCAAATTTGGTATTATTACAATACCTCCCTTATCATAGATGCTATGATGGTCTGTAAAAAAAGTATTTATATTGGAACAAAGAAAAGCATTCAGTACATTCTTCAGTTTCCAAAACAGAGTACATTATAATATCATACGATTTCAAAAATAAATTACTCTTTTTTTCGAGTGTCCCAAATTATGTTTACTTGAGAGCATCAAGCGAGCAAAAGGCAAGAAGAAAAAAAAACATATCTCATACCCACTTATTTAAGTTAAGTTAAGTTAAGGTGCTACCGTGTAACATGATTATAATTTAAAATTTGACAGATTATAAACGGTACCGTGTGTATTACGTTAACTTCATTATGTTAACGGAAATTTTTGTTGTTACATGTTATCTAGATGTAGAATACGGACAATGCAGTTTGTGCCTTCGTCACTTTGAATTAAACTAAACGAAGAAAAAAAGAAAAGAAAAATAAAGAATGAAATAGTGTAGGACTATGACAATACAAAATTATTAATTTACTTACATGTATGCTTAGATGATCTTTATCTCTTATAGAATATGGGTTACGAATGGCTTAGAATTACAATGGAACGTATAATTGTTTCTATTAAAAATATTTACAGTTTAGGAAATTTTTATATTACATATATAGGTATACTGTTATTCTTTATTTAGTGTTTTAATAATTTACTTCAAAACAAAATTATGAATTTTTAAGTACTTATTGATAAGAATTTTCGATTTTTGATAAATTCATACATGTAAACTTCTGTATTCTTATAGTTACCATTATTTTACGGAGACAAACTGTAATCAGATCTTCATTTGTTTCAACTATTTTCAAGTAAAATACTAAATCTGACAAATCAGTCAATTTTTGTTATATAGAGTGATTTATAACAAGTATACTAAACTTTAAGATTTTGTTAGGGTGGTTATTTCGAGTGAAAAATATCAAATAAACAATTACAAGAAATTAAAGTTTCATTAATGGCATTGTAAATTTACATAAGATAGTCGAGAGGCAAGTAAAATTATTTTTTATTTTACAACAAATATTCAAAGTGAGCTCCTTGAACTTGAAAATAGGCACGACATCGACGAATTAAAGAATGAAAGAATTGATTTGATGCTTCCATAATTCTTTCCATCAACTGTTTACGAGTGTTTATTTCCACAATGTACACGAACTGCTTTAAATGTCCCCAAAGATAATTATCCAAAATAATTTAAATCTGGGAATCTTGCTGGCCATGTGACAAGACCTCAACATCCTGTCGTGTGGTTAAAATTTAACCATGTGATCACTAGTCTTCCAAAATGGGGTGGTTCATTATTATGTTGGAACCACGCATACGTTGTCTAACATAAATCTAATCTAACTTTTCATGAAGCCCAATATTTAGCTAATTTAACACTTCAGTATCAAGCATATTCGGCTGCAGTAAAACGATTAATTGTCTTACAATTAAATAAATAAGCTGAATAACTAAATAGTTTGTGCATACCTATCTACTGTTTTATTTTGTTTTTCTATACGGTAACTTGTTATTAAACTCGTAAATTTACTGTGCCACTGATTAAACTTTAATTTCTTGTAGTTACGCAACTAGATAAGAAATCTCTGAATAGGACCTATATGCATTTTGACATTCTTTACTAGAAATGGCCCCACAAATGAATATACAGTGTCCGCCAGAAAGTCGGTATAATATGTGAAACATTTTTATTATTTATTGATTCTTTGAAAATAATCATATATATTTTTTTAATTTAGTTACTTTGTCACCTAGTAACTTGTTTCTATATTCTGTTTGTTTAATATTTATGTCATTTGTATTATTTTTCTTGATGAAGATATATGTAAAGTATATCAAAATAAAATATATACAGAACTTATTTCTAAAGCTTTTTCATTTTGATATAAAGTGTTCTGAAAGATTTTTTTACTATGTTAAAATTATTATTTATTTACCTTCAGAATATAACGTATTATTCAACAGAAGTAAAAAAATGATTTTAAGGTAATGTAAATTGTTTTTATAATTTACATATTGACATATTTGTATAAAATTTTACTCGATATTGCGCATTGCAAAAATATGATTTAATATGAGACATAATAGCACTAAAAAGCAGTCATAATAAAATAGTTGTGTGGGACTTAATATTTGACATATCCGGGTTTCATATGTAAATTATAATTTATTTGTTTCGCTGTTAACATGTCTGGTACTATTGTTATTATTGTTATAGAAATAACAATATATTACGCGTGTTACTATACGACCGACGTCTTTTTTCTTTCTTTATGGTTGTCAAGCAAGCGTTGGATTTGAAGGTGTGGAAAATGATATTAGCACTGTTCTATTTACGCGAAATTAATAGATTTCTAAACTAGATATTTATAAGTACTACTAGTCGTAAATAAAACCAACAATAAGCATAACAAAAAGAATTCAGACAAATGATTTACTATTGGTTATATTAAGTTTTATTAGAGGCATTATTTCTATATCAATCATTTTAGATCATTAATTTCAAAATTTAATCAACTGTAAACTAATAAAGAATTCATTCATTTATTTTCTTCATTTTGATAAATAATAATAATAATATTTTTATATAAACCAATACATGATGTGGGAAAAAATCAATTAAAAAAAATTAAATAAATAAATATAAAATTTGTAGTACTGCACAGAATTTATATTACAATTAAAATTAAAACTTGTCACTAAGATAATTATCAAACTTATAATGGTTTTTGTCAATAAAAAATTACTTTAAATAAAATTTAAAATTACTTTTAGATTTTATGCTACGAGTACTAATACGCATTGGTAAATGATTGTAAAAAATTCGGCCAGTGTGATTTGAGTTAAATTTAGCTTTATTTAAATTTATAATTAGAATGGTGAAATTAGATTTATTTCTTGTATTGTATTTGTGCAGATCGAATTTTATAATCAAAAATCATATCGCTAACTGGAATATAGAAAAATTAATAAAATGAATTTAATTAATAAAATAATTAAAAAAAATACAATTACTTTAGTCTTATAACTGACATTAATAGTTGATTTTTATAATGATAATAAAATTTATTAAATTAAAAAATAGTAATTCAAAAATAAAAGATAAAACATTGCTAAATAATTTTGTAAAAAAAAATGTTAGTTATATCCATTAAAAAAAAAATGTCAAATGATAAGAAAATAATATGTTTTTTTTTATAATAATAAAGGTATTATTATTAAACAAAAGTTCATAAGTGTATTGTGAAATTAATATAAATAATATTCTATAATGTTGGGATTATTTTCCCCCAAAATTTTACAAGTTACTCAATCACAAGTGTTTTACTCATCAGTATGGTGATTTGATCAATGTCCGAAGACACCGATATAGGTGTTTTTTTTTAATTTAAAATTTTTTGCAAAGACATATTCTTCATACGAGTAGTGTTCGCCAAAATGTCTGCATGTGGGAAAATTCTTTATTATTTGTTTTTTGAAAATATTATTACGGAACTTTTTAGTGCTGTTTTTTGTGTGTACAAAATAGCTATAGAAAAACAATATTTAATCAAAATTTAAAATTATCATAAAAAAATAAACTCGGTAATAAATTCTGTTTGAATATTTATGTAATTTTCCTATAATTAGATATCAACAAATTACAATAGATAAATATTAAAATCAAATTTAATTTTCTTGTATCAAAGTAGATATCGCAAATACGCAATCGGTTTACTGGCAAAATAAATCGTTAAAAAGCCTAGCAATCTCGCCAATGTATTTCATCTCACCTCACGCGAAATAAACGGGGCCAAGACGAGATAATGTCGATACCAAAACTGGTATATATAATTTGTGGCGCAGTAGCAAAAACATACTATGTATTTTTTGCTCGTCAAACAGTAGCAATATTCAATAAAGAAAATGTCGAAAGAAGCAACGAAAAAAAATTCAAAAAAAATAAATAAAACGAAAAAATCCACAATGTTAATTTCAGCTGGCGCTTCTTTACAAGTAACTCGTATACGATCGAGCAGTGTGTCTCAACTTTTTTAACAGTGGTAACCGCAAGTTGCAACATTCCTAAATTTGATAAATTTTTTTATGACACCCTTACTCCATTTTACATTTTGTATATGTCTCATTTATTCTTTAAAAAAGTTTAAAAAAGCGAGGTCAAATTGAGCTTTATTAAATTTCCAACATTCTGTTACTACCACTGAACAACCATGTATCAAATATAATATAATATAAATCAAATATAAATATAGTCATATTTAAGAAAATCAAAGCGTTAAAGTGCGCAGTAGTTCAATTTTCGTAAAATTTTAAAAAAAATTGAACTTCTGCGCACTTTCACGCGTTAATTTTCTACAATTTAATGCATCGTGTCACACGGGCTTAACATACTAATATTATATTAAAATTAAAAACGCTTTCCGTTAAAGTTCTGTTTCATTTTATATTAAAATGGACGTTTCGATATAATAAATGTGTATTATCATCAAGAAAAATTATATACACAAAAGACATAATTAAGAAACAATCAAAACACAGAAACAAATTACTAGGTAACAAAATACAAGTAACTAGATTATAAAATTTATAAATTATTAATTAAAGGAAGCTAAATTTTATTTAAATCAGTGCCTTCGCACTGATTGATGTTACCTTTTTCTTTGTATATTTCTATTACTTCTCTTATCAATCTACTGTTAATATTGTATTTAGTTAATTTTTGCAAATGTTAAGATCAAAAATTTTGTATCGTATAGTTGCATGAGGTTGCCATAGAAATGTAATTTTTCCACAATTAAATAAATAAATAATTACTAATAAAACTGTTTTAGGATAAAATTCTGTTTATTCTATTATTGGCAACAGATTAATAAAAGAAGCAATAGAGATTTATAAAGAAAAGAATAACATAAATCACTGTGAGGGCACTGAGTTGAATAAAATTTGGTTTCCATTAATTAAAAAAACTATAATTCTTGTGATCTAGTTACTTGTACATTACCTAGTAACTTGTTGCTATATACTTGTTATTTACTTTAATGTTTTGACCTGATGAAGACAAACGTTCAGCTTTCGTCGAAACGTCGTTTTAATATAAATAATTAACAGAATTTTGCCCTAAACCAGTTTTTATATTAATACAATGAATTCTAAAAATTATTTTACTATGTTAAATAAATAACTGTTTCTTTAAAAATTTCGTTTGTTAGTTTATATTTGTTAGTATTACATTATGGATTGTAAATCGCCAAATAATTTCGAAATGGAAGAAGAGCCTTGGAGACTGTAATTTTCCAATGCCTGTGTAAAATTTAAATGAAGATATGAAAAAACATTGGTCCGTATTCTCACCTCACTTTTTCGTGAAATAGTGCTTTTATCATTAATTTCGAAATAACTTTTTGCTTCTGTTTTTGATATCAAATATGAATAATTTTTCTATTTTCGATTATTTTTATTATATTTGGTATTATAAAATTTAAATAAACTATTATAAAGTGCTTAAAAAATAATTTTAAGTAAATGTTAAAAGCACTTTTGGCAAAAATCACTTTTATAAATGAGGTGAGAATACGAGCCATAGTGTTTTTAATTAGCACACGAGTTAGTATAACTTATATCAACACTGTGATTTTGTCGTTCGCTATGGAAACTTGTCATAGTAAATTCAAGTTTCATGATCTGTCAGCAATGCCTGTAATGCAGCAATGTAAGTATATAAACACGATCGTGCAAAAAAATAATTTACAATTTGTATTAATTAAAATAAATTTCATCTGTATTTATAATTAAATGATTACGCAAGCATCAAAAAGAAGTAAAGTACTATTAATCATTATATTAGGACACACCCTAATATACCACTAAAGCATTCTAGTGTGCCGTGAAACCCAAATTGAGAACCACTGTAATAGAGAGACGTAAGAGATGCGGGGGAAATGCGTGTTAATTGCTGGCTAAATTATTACAGCAATACAAAAATATATAAGAGCATGTTTACACTGACATTGCGATAAATTTACAAGGTACAAATTAATAATTTTTTTTCTTCTTTGGTTCTCAGAGAGAAGAAGTACCTACCAAAATTAATATCGAATCGAAAATAAACATTTCGCAAAATCTACCGTTAGTTCTTGAATCTTGTAGCTGTCAAAGCGTTGTTTGATCAGCTGACAAAGAATTAATGAGAAACATGTTGTCTTAGGTTATTTTACACTGAGAAAAAGGAATGCATTGAAACAAAACGCCTTGCAGTTTTAAATATTTTTGCATTAACTGAAAATTTAAAATTTTTAATTAAAGACTTTAATATTTTTCTTCCAAAACTTTCATTTTTTTGAAAAAAAGTATTCGCTCAAAATATTTCTCATTTTGTATGAAAACTATTTTCAAAACACTTTTAAGTTTTCATTCAATATTAAAAAGAGTTTTAATTCCAAACACAAATTATTCGTTTCAAAATCATACCTTTTTATTTTAAAATTGTTAACCTTTTAGTTAGAAAATTTAATATATTTTTTTAGCAAAAAATTGCTAATTTTCTATAGAAACTTCAACATTTTGTTCCAAAATGTTACAATTTACAAATAAAACTTTTTAATTTTGAACGAAAACGGTTGAATCATCAGATGCGTTACTGCGTATTTCAGACGAACGTGTTCGTTCCAGTTAGTTAGTCAGATAATGCAGTGCAGAAGTCTGTGTTCTTATGGTTTACATTTATCTATGTGTTCTTATACCTATATAGTTTACATTTATTTTAAAATTTGTGCAAAATATAATTATTTATATAGATATTGGATTATGGCAGATGAAACAACAAAAAATTTATTGCGTGACTGGGGATTTGAAGATTACATTGCTGTGTTTGAAGGTAAGTACTTAAATACTTTTTAGATCTACGTTTTCTAAATATTAATCAAGATTACAAGTTGTTTATAATAAAAATCAGTTAATAAAAATTGAAATTGGTATAATTTATATATATTTTAAAATATACTGTCATACAATTATATATATTTTAAAATATACTATCATACAATTATATATATATATATATATATATATATATATATATGCATTATAAAATTTTAGGCTTAAAGTTATGTTTTAAGCATTTATATAATAAAAATGGCGCGATTTTAAACTGAATTTTTTGCTATAATTTAACCATGATTTTATTTTGGAATATACACAATTAATATAAGCTGTGATTTTGATAAATGTTTGTCAATAAACAATGAATTACTTATTCTTATTTACAGAGCAAGATATTGATGAGACCTGTTTTAGAGATTTAACCCTGGAGAGTGTAAAAGAACTGTTCCCAAAAATCGGTCCGAGAACTAAGTTTACTAAAAAACTGGAATTATATAAACTTCAAGATATTCAACTTCTAGATGTTGATCATAACCGAACTGTAAGTTGGATAAATTATTTTACTATTTAAAAATTATTATTGTTTTAATTTTTATTTGAAAAGAATTCTAATTGTTCTATATTTACCAAGGGTTATTTTGAAAACGAAATATATTCACCGTCTACATCTTCACAATCCACAACCACTCTTGAATACGACGACACATTAAATGAAAGTAATGATCATATTGTAATTGTTGAAAAAACGGAATTGCAAAGAGCATTTAAAAATGCTACCAGTCGATCAAAAAAATTTTACGGCGCCGAGGAATATATTGATTGATGATGAAAATGATTATTATTTTATTTTAAAACTACTTGAAACAGAGATGTATGATGGACATTTCTCAGCTTATAAAGTTAAAGAAAAATCTAACTTATTTTGTGAAAAAGTTTGCGATATTGATAAAATTGATTTGTCATAAAGTTCGTAGAAATCTGTTTATTAAACCTTAAATTGTTTGTAATTTTTGCTAGAATGGCAAATATTTGTTATTTACTTTAATTATACTGAATTATTTATAAAAATAAATATGTTTAATATGTCTGTTGTTTTAATTATCCTTTACAATCAATTTTATTTTTGATTTATACAAATTATTTTTGTATCTGTGTAATACATATTATAATATTTTGAAATTTTACATGAAATTTCATGTGAAATTTCAAAATTTTATAATATACATTACCCAGATATAAAAATAATTTATATAGATTAATTTAAATTATTTTTAAAATATTAAACCAAAACTAATAATTTTAAAGCAAAATATTAAAGAGTTTTAAACCAAAACTAACAATTCTAAAACAAAATATTAAAATTTTTTAAATAGAAGAACCATGGTTTTTCATTCAAAATATTTTAGTTTTGAATGAATATTGCTTAGTATTTTAAAATAAATAAACATAATTGTTTAATACAAAATGAATTAATGTTTGAAATAAAATTTTTAACAATTTTAACTTAAAACTTTTTAAATTTTTATTTAAAATAAATACGTTTTGAATCAAAACTTTATTCTCAAAACTTTAAAATTGAAACTTTAAGTGTTTTGCCCATATACAATGCATGAAAAGTTTTGAATCAATGCAAATATTTATTGATTCAAAATTTTTTTTTTCTCAGTGTAGGAACTATAAAAATTTTTTCTATTATTTTTGTAAATAAAAATTATACTATAAAAACTGTTCAAAGCGTTAAATTAAAATTTATTATCGTTGAATGTCAAGATTTGCAGCAAAAAAATGTTTGATATTTTATATTATAGAAAAAAAAAATTACTCAGAATTAAAAATATTATTGCCTACTTAACATAGATTTTCTAACATAGTAAAAAAAATCTTGCAGAACTCATTATATTAAAATAAAAACGGCTTTAGGTTGTAGTTCTGTATTAATATTCATTGATAATCGACGTTTTGAACTACTCAACGTACATCTTCATGTAAATGATTTGTATCATTTATCCTGATGAAGACGGGCGTTGAGTTTCGTCGAAACGTCAATTATAAATAAATTTTAATACAGAATTTGAATCTAGAGTATATATATATATTGATTTTTGATATTCAAAAAATATGTACAACTTGTAAAATGTTCTGTTAGTATAATGTCTAATATTTATCAAATATTACGACGTTTCAACTAATATTAAATAAATAATTATTAAAAGAAAAAAAATAGCAACATAGGTTTAATTTTAACTTAAGGTAAACTTTAAAAAAATTATTGAAATTAAAAGATTAAGTGATATGTATTTTTTAATTATCATTAATAAATATTAAGAAAAATAAAATAAAAAAGCTTTAGGTTTAAAATCTGTATTAATATTTATTAATAATCGACGTTTCGACGAACTCAACATCCATCTTCATCAGGCAAACTGATACAAATGAAATTTACAGTAAATATATGTAAATTTCAATTGTATCAATTTTCCTGATGAAGGCAAACGTCTAAAGTCGTTTTATTTTATATATTGAGTTCTGAAATATTTTTTTACTACATATGTTATTAAGAAAAATATATTAAATTTTTATACATACATACATACACAATCACGCCATGTACCCAAAAGAGTGTGGCACAAACTCTTTTCATCATCCCGAAATCAGTCGCCTCCAAACACTCCTATCCAAACAAGCAACTTTCGCTTCAGCCACATTCATAATTCCTCTCATACATGCTCTTCTATAACTTAAACAAACCCTACATGACCAATATTACAGTTTTTTAATCAGTAATACCAAGGGGGTGTGGAGTCGCAGTCGTCGAGTCGAGGAATCGAAATATTTTTCCGGAGACTGATTCGATTTTTTCATCATTTGTTTTCTTAGATAAAATAATTCAAATACTGTTCATATGCTATGTTCTATTTCTTAAATTAATTGTCGAATATTGTTGAAGTGATTCTTTGTAATTAGTTCTAATGAGTTTTGGTTATATTGATGCGTTTCGGATTATTCTTTTATATATAGCATAAGTCAATATAATAATAAAAAATAGCTAATTACAAAGAAGGTATAATTAATTTCAACAATTATTTCAAATATTATCTAAAGATTTTTTATATGTAAAACGTATATTTCGGCAAATTATTTGTAGAGAGTTAAAAGACTTATATTTGAATGAAGTTATGATTATATATTTCTTGTACCTAAGTATTTAATATTGGTTTATAGATAAGAATGTCATTTTTTGTGTTTTCGTATTTGTTTTAAAGCTTTGTATTTTTATAATTAACTGTATTTCATTGTATTCTATATTAGCGCAAGCTATAATAAATATTAGGAGTATTATTATTAAGTATTATCCATAATTATTATCTATAAAATCAACCCTCTAACGGCAATGTTGCATATGGACGACTGTATAATAACTGTATATTATTTTCAGCTGTGTGACTCGGTTACGTCACACAAGTGCGTAGACACACATACACACACACACGACGGTGCGTGGCCCTCGGGCAGCGGGTCCCGTGTTCAGGCACAGCAGTGGGTCACCCCAAGTGGCGGGGCCGTTCGGATAGGTGAACAACCTTTTCGTTCGGCGTGCGTTGTGTTGTTGTTACGCGGGTGCTATTTCACCGCCACCTCTACACCGACTAATTCCCCGTGCTGCTCCGTACTCATGTGGTAGTGGTTCGACAAATGCCAACGAACTTTCGACACCACATCATCAACCATCTCCTCTTAATCTGATTACATATGTACTTGTTTTTTTAGAAACTAGCATCTAGATACATTTATATACATATGTACATATAGTCAAATCAATTTTGGCTGCCACCACATTTTTTTAATAAATTTTCATAGAATAATGTAATAAATAGCAATTTTTCAAAAACGTTTTATTACTACAATTTTTTCTATCTTCCTCTACAAGAAGTAAAAATACTTTTTATGTACCTTTTGGCCATTCTAATGTTCTAATAAAATCTCCCATATATCATATGTGCTACTTATTTAATAAGTTAGCATTTTACACACTTAGGGCTGGTATTCTGTGTTCTGATTAAGCGCATGATTCACTAACCGAGCTGTCAAATTAATTAAGTTTTAAATTAATAGTTAAATTTGATAGATACAACATATTATTAGATTTAACCACTTATTGATGTAACCAGTACCAAAAATACAGAAAATGTATCTTTTTAATCAAGTACTACTATTTAATTTAACCAACTACCGAATAATTTTAACTGAGATTTAAAATAATTTATTTTAAGTTAACTTATGTATTATGTGAATATTTTATAAGTTTATGTTTATATATTATATACAGAATGATCCAGAATTATGTACCGTAATTGCTAGAGCTGATAGTACGTTCAAAAATAAGGGTATCTTTTTATATACACTTAACTCAATAATAAGGGAGATACAACTCTGTAAAGGGGTGAAATAAAAACCATTTTTCAACACTTAACACTTTAATCAAACTTAATGAAAACTTACAATTTTCAAAAAATTCATACAATACTAATATTAATTAGTCACCAAAATAATGTTTTACATTACCATCCTGCATACGATTTACCTATATTTTTTTTATATATCGTACAATAATTTAAAAAGTTTAAATGCAATAAACGTATATTATATAGTTATTTCTAATAATTTGTTATAAAATTTCTTAAAATAAACAAGTTAAAATTAAAGTTTTTTTTTGCTAGATATCATTTCGTGAATTCAACGATGTATTACGCACGATACCAGTTCATATCAGTAGTCAATATTACATAACCTGACAATTTATATGATGTTAAACTCAAAATGGCGCCTTTCCGAAGCAATCCGTGGGACACTGACATTTAATTTTTTTCTTCTGGCTTTTGCTGTGAAAGGAAGTCGCACACAACACACACAAATAGATATATTAAAATACGCCATTATTTACAAATCTCTGCACCAATCATTAAACTGCGATTTTCATCCTATCACACTACAATTACCGAAAATTAAAAATTAATTTTTACTTCGCGTAATAATTGAAACGAAGAGAGGCAAAAAAAAAATAATCTCCACGTTTTTTTCTCGTTTGGAATCGAAAAAGGTCGGAAAATTATAATGCAACCATTTTTAATAGGTGTAATTTTGCGATGACGAAACAGCACGCATTTTTGGGATCACGCACTCTGTACTTATTGTATGTTGTACATGAATATTGTACATTACATACTATAGGTACATACAAGTACTTATGTTGCAAAATATTTCTAGTTATTTATATTTATAGGAATATATATCTATAAAACAATTATAATAATCTGGATTCATTGCGGTGTTTACGTTTTGTCGATATATGTACGCAATTACGCATAAATAACTTTACTTACATAATGGTTTTATATGTAGTTATTTACATATATTTACATATTTATAGTACATTAGGTATTTACTCTAGTATTTTTACTTTTATTATGGAATTATTATTAAATATCTACTTAAAAATTATCGTAAATGAAATATCGATAAAAAAAAATTATTTTCTATTCAATCTAACATATACACCTAAATATATAAAACATTTAATTCAAAATAACATTTAATGCTGGTAGTTATAGTGTTCATAATATTTTGTTACTGCTTCATAAATAAAATATCGAGGTAAAAAATGCATTAAAATCCCTTAGAATCTTGATAAAAAAAATTAAAATCATGGTAAAATCAATCAAACTTTCTTTTTAAATCATGTAAAATTTCAAGAAAATCTCTACAATCTTAGAAATTTCGGATAAAATTTGTAAAATCAACAAAAATCACTACAATCTCAATAATTATATTTAAAAAATTTTACAATCTAGTGTACAAAATTTTCCCCTTGTAAAATATATTTGTCATAAGTTTTAAGTTCAAGTCAAAGGGCAAACCAATCGTAAATCTGATATACAAATTAATTAAAATCCTTTAAAATTTTAGTAAGATCCCTTAAAATTATGGTAGAATCCATTAAAGATTTAAACTCTTGACTAAAATCCCTACAATCTTAGAAATTTCGAATGAAATTCGTAAAATCAACGAAAAATCACTAGCATCTCAACAATCATTCTTAAAATTTATACAATCTGGTGTAGAAAATTTAAGAAAGTGGTCTCCTCTCGCAGTTTAAGTTTTATGATCAGATTTTAAAAGATTTTTTTTTTTATATTGATTATATTTAATATTTAATTGAGTCATTCTACTCGATAATATATTAAATTAAAAATTGTTTATATGTTTATAAAAAAAGAAGCGAAATAAATGTAATTTTAAAACTGTTTTTAATCTTTTTAAAATATATTATTTTAATACAAAATATTAACATTTATTTAAAATTTTAATAAATATATATTAGACAAAATAAATATGATTAAAATTTTGATATTCATATAATGCACAAAAAACTAAACATTTCAGTAAAAAAAACAACATTCCTTTATAATAATAATAATAATAATAATAATACATAATAATAATAATACAGCATAGCGATGACACATGACGCGCTGCGCTTAGCGTCTAGCGGGCTAGCCCTATGACACAGTTCGATGTAGCGGGCAGCGACTGAACGAACGCTTGGCGCAGGAGTATACGTACGTAGTAACCGTACCGTTCCGTTCCGGTTCGCTCCGTGCTTCGTCCGTTGTCCGCTCGCCAGCAGGAGAAAGTCATAGCCAAGGCTGAGGTTAATGTTCTCTAACTAACGCGCATCACATTATACTATACTAACACTCAAGATACCAACATGATTACATGATACAACAGAGCAACGAACATATATATAAATAGTTTTGTAAAACAAAACTTATGCAAAATAATTGTTTATATTAAAATGTATTACTAGTAATTTTATAAAATAAACTAGCAGAAAACAATTTATTATAAAAAAATATAAAGACTAGAATAAACATTTTATTTAATCAGTAAGTTCTCGTATGGCGCCTGAAAAATGTCAAGCTATTTTTTATTTCATTTTTCATAGTTTTAAGTATATGTATAGTAATAATTTCAAAACAATTCCTATTTTAGTTATTTAAATAAAGGCGTTATTTGTTTTGTGAAATTCAGTGAGCACTTATGCATTAATATCACACACAAAATATTCATACGTTGCTAATATTTAATACACTTAAATATTTCTCATAAAAATCAGTTATAGTATCTGTAAAAACTAAGAAGTTGTATACTTGTAATTCAAAAATTGTAAGTAATTTTTATTATCTTTAAGTACGTTTTCGCAACTTGTCAAAAAAATTACTCAAATCACTTAAATCAAGTTCAATTTAATTTCTTGCTAATATCTAATAACCTATACATTTTTTAAACAAAAAAAAAATTGTTATAATGTTATAAAAATGAAGAAAATTTATTCAAAAACTTATTTATTTTAGAACAGTTAAAAATCAAAAAAGTGCTAGTTTTAATAGTTTTAAAGAATTTTCATATTAAAAAATATTTTCGTAATAATAGTATACATAATATATAAAAACAAATTCAAAAAATCATACTAGTATAAGTATTTGTCAGAAATTTACTGCAGATTTATTCTAATTTGCCATTATATATCAGTTTGAAATTAGCTCAAAACTGTCGAAGGTACAAAAAATGTGAATTTCTTACAGTGGTACACATTTTTCATACAGTTCCAAATTAGTTCAGAATTTAATTGTAACAAATCTTATAACTTTTAATAAGATACAAAACAACTCGTACATCCTATTTTAATAATCTGTCTAATATATACCTAATTTTTAAAAAACCTCTCAAATAACATTTGATGTTAGTAGTTTTATGGTGGTATTCTGATCAGCGATATAACGTAACAAGCGTGATTTGTTTTATTTCTGTCGAATTAAAAATCAAATTTACTAGAAAAAAAAAAACATACTGTTACGCTACATTGTTGTTCAGAATAACACTATTAATCTAAGTAAGTTTAGATGGAACAGTTAAGAACGGCACGGAAAAACGATTTATATTCTGATTGATTAAAATTTTGACTTTAGCAAGTTTCACCTGCAACGACAAAAAATTTCAACCAATCACAGAACACAAACCGTCTTTTCCATGCCGTTTTTGTCGTTCCATGTAAACTTAGCTTTAGTATTAATGTGCTTCGAAACAAATAAATTTCCCAGTCTATAAATATTGTATAGTAAAAGCTATTTTATCCGATATTACATTAAGCAGCACACTCTAAAAACCGGTACATTTTAAAATGATTAAATTCATAAAAATACTATAATATATAAAAAACAAACCGATATTTGTCAATTAAAAAAAAAATTACTGACAAGTACCTACTAAATGATGTTGATTTTATATTACATAATTAATTTTAATATAATGAGTTCTGAAAGATTTCTCACTGTTAATTTTAGTTTGTTAACCTTTTGAATTAAATTTTAATTTTATTAAATATAAAATATACAACATTTGCGTTTAATGTACATTTTATTGAACTTAAACGTGTACGCTCTTTTATCCGGAACCATGTCACTCACGCACAAGCCGGATAAATTTTTTTTTAATGTATTATAATCCATTATAGTCATATTTCATTAATTTTCCTACAATATATCATAAATGCATATAAATCAATATAAATTTTTCCACATGTCATAAAGGTAACAATTACAATTCCTAACAGAAAAATAATGACGATTAAATTATTCCATCGCGGTGTTAACCTAATAAATCTTTAAACAACTTAACCATATAGGTGGATACGTGTGTGTGTGTGTGTGTGTATGTTTACACAGAATACACAAACACAACCGAACAGCGAGCCACATGGTGTCCGGTTGACCAGTATTCCAGCTAGCAGAGTTCGTACACCTAGGAAAGTGAGAGTAAATACACACAACAGTTTTCTTGTAGTGTGTAATATATGTGTGTGCGTGTATTATGTATGTATCTCAAGTTGGAGTTGACTTGGAAGTTGAGTCAACTTATGTTTAACGTAAGGTAAGGCAAACGCAAAGTCAACGTAAGCCCAGATCGAATAAATACGAGGACCAGCTCTTTCGGTGCCCTCACGTACTGAGTATGTCAAGTATTTTTTCCGTGCTCCGTTATACGTGGTTTATTGTTTTTTTTTATTATTTTTCTTTCTCTTCTTCTTTTTCTTTATTTTTCAGTATTGTTATTATTATATTATAGCTTATTTTCTTGTATCAGTAAAAAATATGTATTATGTTTCACAAAAAAATCTTAAAAATAATATTTGTATATTACAAATTTTTTATTTGTTGCTTGAAAATTTGTTGCCAAATGTATAGAAATTAAAATTTTGATAAAAACAGACATATATTAATAAAGTAATATAGTAGAACTTGCATAGAGGCTCGTATCTGGAACGTGCGTAAAATTTTTTTTAGGGAAATATATAGGTATTAAATATGAGTTACTGTAGCGAAAATTTAAAAAAGAATTTAAAAATTTCCCAAAACCACAATAGCGTTTTGTACAACGAGCCCAGAATTGGTACTAATTTCCCACTAGTATGAAAATTTGCAATACGAGTCTTGGCGGTGGTGTACAATTTCGCTAGTGCTAGAAATCCCAGTCGTACATAAATCCCTTTGTACAAATTAGAAACTGTTAAAAAGATCATATGCCAGGTACCCAAACACTTTAAATGGTCATTGATGAATATTCCAAACTTTTAATTTTCCCATTTTATAGTTTACCAATTTTATAGAAATATTTCTCTATCTCATAGATGTTATATTCATGGAATGTCTGCGCATTTTACGTGTAATATTGCAATATTGTATATTCTAACATGTAGAATTATTTCTTTCGGAAGACCATTATTTGAATTTGTTTAGCATCTATAGTACAAAATGTATTACAAACTTCATATTCGTATAATCAGATTAAAAAAAAAAATGCTTGAGAAGCATTTATTAAATGTAAAAAGAAATAAGATTTTTGATAAGGCACGCATTTTTATTTTTTTCGCAAAATTTCAATTAACAGATTGTTAACTGATCGTTTTTTAATGAGTAAGATTAATTTTGAATTGAATCTTCTACTATGACTTAAAATCAATTATCTACAAGAAACATATTTTTTCAATATACAATAGTTGAGATTAAATTCAATTTTTTTACGTCTTTACAAAATTTATTTTATAAAGATGTCTTTTTCGAAATTCGTGTTCCATGTATGTATTATTTATATTCTCAGCATTTTGCAATCTATACCTACAATGAAAAAATAATTTTTATATATTTAAATTTTTAACATTAAACTCTACTATTTTTTAAAAAACAATTTTAAATACGAACTATATATATATATATTCAACCAAATTATGGTCAGTTATGAATAAATTCCATTCGTTATTTATAAATTTTGCAATTATTATTTAAAAAAACAAATTAAATATTAATCAATTCAGTTTAACTAAAGTATTAATCCAATTAAATTTTTAAAATATTTATGTACAATACAATAATTTTAACAGCTAAATAGTCTTCTAATAATAATCTTGTCTTAAAATTGTAATTATTATATCGTAATCATAGAAGTAATACAACCTTTCCTAAAATTAAAACAAACAAGATTAGAAGTATATGGGTAAACCCATATATAGACTACTTTGACATTTCTCGGAAAGTTGGTAACACTGTATTTTAATAATATTATAATTTATGTGGGCAATAGGAGATACTTTTCTGAAAATTTGATCAAAATCGAATAAATAATGTAGCCACAATGAATTTTTTAAAAATTTTGTGATTTTTTTTCTCGATAAGTTGGCAACACTGTATTTTGTTAAAATTGCATAATTTATTTAGGCACTAGGAAAAACTTTTATAAATATTTGATTAAAATCGGTTAAATAAAATGGTCAAAATAAATTTTTTAAAATTTTACTAATTTTTTTTTCGGAAAGTTGGCAACACTGTATTTTGTTAAAATTACATAAATTACATGAATACTAGGAGAATCTTTTGTGAAAATTTGAGTAAAATCGGTTGAATAACATGGCCATAATAAAATTTTTAAAACTTTAGTAATTTTTTTCTCGGAAAGTTGGCAACACTGAAAATTAATAAAATTATGTAATTAATGGGAGCATTAGGGAAATCTTTTCTGAAAATTTGATCAAAATCGGATAAATAACGTAGCCAATATGAATTTTTAAAAACTTTAGTAATTTTTTTCTCGGAAAGTTGGCATCACTGGAAAAAAACAAAACCACATGACCATCTTGGGTACTAGACAAATTTATCCTGAAAATTTCATTAAAATCGGTTGAACCGTCTAGGAGGAGTTGCGGCCACAAAATTTTGACTTACGACCGAGCGAGCGAGCGAGCGAGCTGACGACGCACACACATACACCCTCATAAACTAAGTTCAGATTCGTCATCTACAGGCTATATGAAGGATTTCTATACAATTTTTTTTTTTTTTTGAAAATGTTACAGACACCGTACCAAACGCTTTACTACTTTTCCTTGCAGTCAAAGTAGTAAAAAACTATAAAAATAATCAAGTAAATGTTAATTATATTTGCAATAAAATTTGACATTATATATTAATTTTAAAATATATTTTCAATTCATGTAATAATTTTAAAAAAAAATCTTAAATAAGCAATATATCAACAGCTCGTTGTAAAATGTTAAACTTATAAATTTAGCATACATATATATATATATATATATATATATATATATATATATATATATATATATATATTCCAATGGGTTCAATGACCGCACGGCAAAAAAATAAATTTTATGCGTAAGAATTATGAAATCGCTAAAAACAACGTTAAAAAATAATTTATGTGAAACTTCTGTGTACAGAACCAATCTGGGCTGTAACATTACGTAAAGAAAGCAAGAAATTGGGCAGAAATATGACATTTTTGCTTCACAGACTTTCAAATTAACAATTGCCAAGTAGATTATTTTCATAGCCTGCTAATAAAAATAATAACAACATTTAAGTAAAGCATAAAATGATAAAAATCTTTATATATTCCATTAAATTTGTTTGATATCAGTATAAAGTGTGATTAAAATCAGTTTTTAATTTCTCAAATTTTAACATGTAGTGATTTTAATTGTATTTTTTTTTAATTTTTGCAAACATTTCATTCTTAAGAGGACGACAACATATCGTCGCAAATTTAAAATAACTGATAAATATTAATTAAACTGTTTTATTTAGTTTTTAATTATCAAAACATATCATTTACGAGTCAAAATACATCTTAGCGATTAAAATAAAAACAAAATTCATTAATTACATGGCATCCTCAGTTAAATTAAAAATTTATTTTTTAAATAAAATTTTACTTAATTTTTAACTTTAATTAATATAATTTAGTAATTTAGCAAGTGTATTTCTTTGACCTTCTAAATTTTACACTATTTTTGATGTGTCCCATATGGGACACCGGATAGCACCAAATATTCTTTTACTCTTTATAATATAAAGTATTTGCAAAAAAAAATAATTTTTAAGTGGTTTAAAAAATTATTTTAAAATTTCTAATTTTTTATTAATAATTGTCATAAAATATGACAAATATTATATTAGCTGACACAAAAAAATCGGTGACGCAGAATTTAAAATGATAAATTTTCAAAACATGATTTGGATGACAAACAAAAGTTTACTTAATCTTTCTTTAATTTCAAAAAATATATTATACGAATGCCTAATGAAAGTTTGGTTAAAAATATATATGTGAATAATTATAGAAATAATTATAGATTAATTGGCAAGTGTTTTGTGGAAGCCAATGTTTCCAAATGCGAAAAGTTATCACAATTGTTAATAAAGTGAAATTTGATTGTCTAGATAAAAATTTCTGCTTGAATGAAAAAATTATATATATATATATATATATATATATATATATATATATATATATATAAATCACAAACACAGACAAAACATGGACCAAGCCTGAAAATGACCGAAAGGTCAAAATGCGTCGTCAATAATAAAAAAACAGCAAATCTAACAGGAGATTTACTAATAATAAAATTAAAGTTAATCATAACGCAGACCTAAGAAATTATCTTTTAATATTAATATTTAATATTCAAATTTCAAATCATTTTTCAAATAAAACTTAATCACTAAAAAAAACCTATATTATATGTTATTTCTTTATCTACAAATTAAATTCATTTCGATCAAATAAAATTATTTTTAAAATTTTCCAAATATTTCCATTCCAATCAATCGCACTGTATGTATACATATATATCGAGAAATATATCTAAATATCCAGTATACACATGCAGTTGTTTTAAAACAGGTGATCAAATCTTGGTTACAAACTAAGAGGTTGTTGAACCCGTCTTCTGGTCAGCTTTCATAAACTTAAAATTCGCAATATTGGTAGTACGTACACATAACACGGTAAAGAAAACCTCAACGCATACGAAATTCTTGTCTTCATTTTGTAAACAAACAGTGTCTCTTGAATGTTTATATACAGAAATTGTTCCTATATAGAAACGTATGCATGCGTACGTTGGTGAAACTGTCACATATTTTTTCCTCGAAATTGTCGAAATTTTATGAATTATTTTATGTAAACATCATCATCTATCTGATTCATGAATTAGGTTTGTAGTCTGTTTTTGGTTATTATTATTTTGAAATAGGTACCAACTTAGATTAATATCAGTTAAGTTTTTCCATTATAATTCCAATTGTATTTTTTTATTATATTTCAGTATATATATAGTATACTATGTCAAGAAATCTATTTGGTAATGTAGGAAAATCTGATTTTGAATTTTAATTCTGTTTGTTTTTGTGTCTACGTGTGTTTTTTCACGTAAAATCTAAACAATTTTCAATTAGAAACTTCTTATTAAACTCTTACAAACAAACAAAAATATATTTCTTATATCGTGTTTTATTTATAACGTAGAAAAATAATATTTTCCTTAAAGTGTATCATAATATTCATATTTTACTACAAAAATCAGCATATAGTAAAAAAATCTTTCAGAACCAATTATATTAAAATAAAACTGTTTCAGATTAAAATTTTATATTAATACTTATTTATAATCGACGTTGAGATAATGGGTAGCCTATATAGTAACGTAATATCAGTTAATATAACATTCATAAAAATTATCAATTTTTGATAAAAATTGGCAAATTTGCAAAAACAAATCAATCATTAACTCAATACGTCAATTTTTGATTGTCAATTGTTTAATTAAAAGTCAATTTTTGGAAAAAAAATTGTTAGATTTTCAGGGTGACCACTGGTTACCCAAATCTATTCGGCCTGATTCTCTAACGAAGTTGCTAAATTTTAGCAACGTTGCTAATAACATTAGCCAATAATATTAGCTGTCACTAAATAAAAAATTAAAATGAGAACTGTTATATTTGTTTCTATTGGTTATAGTTCTTAGCAATGTTGCTAAAACTTAGCAACTTCGTTAGAGAATCAGGCTGATTGTCCCTGTATTTTCCCTGTGTTATTCTCATTTTTCTCATTTTATTATGACTTATACTCTTATATTAGCACTATTTATTTTTATTTTCATAATAATAATAATAATAAAAAAAATATGTGTTCAACATTCTTAAAAAAGTCATCCAATGGTGCTAAAATTAAGATGGGGTGAAAGCAACTTTAAAATCTTAAATAGGAGCAACTCCCATTTTTTATTGCAGATTCCGATTCTGTGGGGAAAAAATAAGTGCATTATCTTCGAAACATTCATATGTTTGTATTAAATTTATGCTAAAATTCTGTACAGTATCTGTAAATCTAACAAATTAGATAAAAATTCACATTGTTTTATGAAAAACAATTATTAATTACATAATAATTTTCTTTAATTTTTATTATGCAAAATTATAATTCAAGCTATAAAAAAAAATTATCTAAATACATCGAAAAAATCAAAATTAAAGTAACTGATTTTATCGAATGAGGCGCGCAACCAAACTGAGCGCTGAGCTCAATACACCGGATCAGAAATCCAAATCCAGCGTGTCTTTCAGATGGAGGGCCAACGACCTCACCGTACAAAATAGAAGTGGAAGGGTCCCTTTCCAAACAGTCAACACAACCAACAACAACCACATCAGTAACAACACTGAAAGAAAACTCCGCGGCCGCCGATGCGCCGGGGCTACCGGAGCCGAAGAACAAAACAACCGCGCGCGCACCGCCGACCAAAAGGTGATTCCTCCTGTCGCCTATATGTGTGTGTGTGCGTGCGTGTGTTGGTGCGCTTGCGCGCAGTAGGTCAGTGGTCCACGAGCGGCAGCGAGCCGTGCCGTGCCAGGGGCGGACTCGTACCTTCGGATGGCCGGCACCGAAGACCTACAATTGCTCCGACTCAAGAACTGCCTGTCTTCTACCAGCTGGTTGCCTGGTTGGTGATGGTGATTTTAATGCTGCCATAAGAGCGGAACCTTTTTTTTTTTGGTTGTCTTTTTCGGGTTTTGTTGCTTGTTTTCGGGTGTTATTTATAGAATATGAATAAATTTCGCTTTATTTTTATTTCGTTTTCATGTGTTTTCAATAAGAATATTTTTATTTTGAATTTTGATCAGGGGTGTTTGAGTAGGAGTCGATTTCTTTTGTTCAGACTTTTTTGTTAGAGCAAAAAAAAAAAAATTAACAAATTATTATTATATAAAATAAATATGAATATTTTGTATATAACACTATTTTTAGAGCAAAAATCAATTTACTATTTAATTTTTTAAATTAAAAAACTATGAATATTAGGTAGTATTAATATGCACACACACATATATAAATATATGGTCTTTGCTAAAGAAATTCATCCTATTGCAACATTCAAAGTAATTAGTAACATAATTTTTTGCTTCTGTTTAATTTTTAATTTAATTAAATCACGAAATATATATCTGTATATAATAAAACATACAAATCATGATTGAACTAAAAGTTGGAGTCGGAGTTAAAGTCGATTTTTTAGTCAACCTTACACTCCTGCTTTTGATGTAACATTGTTACAGTTGAATGTTGGGTTGTGCTGCAAATGCATAAAAAAAAATAACTGCTGTTGAAATGAGATTTTTACGTGGGGTATGTGGTGCAAGAAATAGATTAGTGTATGATGAGTGTGAAATCGAAAAAAAATGTTGTAGCAAAAGTTGGTGTTAATCATATATAAATGATGAGTAGTTGGAGTGGTATGATTGAGATTGTTTTGCGTGAGTAGAAGTTTCCAAGTAGTAGGAATAGAAAAGCATGTTTGAGAGAAATTATGAATGTGGATGAAGCTAAAGTTTGCTTGTTTAGATAGGGATGATATTTGGAGGAAACTGATTTCGGAATAATAGAAAAAGTTTGTGCCACATCTTTTTGGGTATGTATGTATTGTTACAGTATAGGTACGTAGTGGGATGATGTGCATATTGCCCAGAAAATATATAGATATGCTTAAAACTGAAATAAAAGTAGATTGCAATTAATGAACTATCCAGATTATTCGGAAAATTACACCGTAAGTTCACTAGTTTTATATATATATAAGAAATATATAATCTTAATTTAACTCTATATAATTTTTTTTATAATTTCACAACTTAACATTTTTTGGGTAAGGTGTTGTATTTTACCACTGACTGCTTCAAAGAATATAGCGTTTTATGTTCGTTTGTAATTTCTGGATTCTAATATAAAATTTCCAACATTTCGTGTTTTGCATTACATAGAAATGTAATATTACGAAATACTACTATTTTACTGTGAAAAGTTATGTAAAATTATATAAATTGAAATTACATTTTTTACAATGTACACTCAGTTATAAAAAATTTGATCTGTTGCTTGAATTCTAAGCGAATAAAGATATTAATTTTCAGTACTTAGACTTCACCATAAACTTACTGATTTGTATTTGCAAATGCCACCAAAATTTTGGTTGGATAAAACTGGGTAAAACTAAAAGTATGAAAATTCTTTTTTTTTAATTTCAAGCATATACAATTTTTCTCATTAGAATTTGTTGCATTATTGTTATACGATTTTTTAACTTTTATTAGACTGGGAAAAACTTTTCTTTGAATGAACAAAACTTGAATGGTATAACTTGGGAAAAATTATGGCATACTTGATTTTATCGAATTCGATTATGGGGGGTGCCACACCATAGAACGCCGACTTTTGACTCATTAATTAAGAGTAGTTGGGCAAAATAAAATTAGTGTTGGACAAAACTGTACATAACTAACAGGGGGTGAATCTCTTTATTCTCTTTTCATGTTTTCTTAATTTAAGGACATTCTGTACATTTAATCTTAGATTTTCTGATGGTAAACTTATTTATTCAACAAGCAGAACTTTTACATAGAATAACTTTGTGTCGTAAAATCAATAATAAAAAAATTGCCCATTTGTTGCCAACTTTTACAGACATACTGTATATATCTTTGATATCAATTCAAATATTATTATTATCAAAAGTTTAAAATATAATATTTACATAATGATAAAAAGTCAACGTGTCTCGATAAAAACAATGAACCAGATACGTGTCACATTGTTGAACTTGATTGTTTACGATTATGTTTTTTTTTCTTCTGGCAAATAAAACTAAAACAAAATGGAATCGGTAATCGTGGTTGAATAAACTCTGTGATTAAAACGATATTCCAAAAACGATAAAACTCCGATGTGTTCCAATAAATATTTCGCAATATCATTGCAATTCTAAATAAAATCTGCAAAGCAACCATAGACTAGATATAGAGGGGAGAGACGGGTTTTAAACGTTGAAAAATTGTCGAAAGATGTATGGTACATAAAACGGGGGCCTTACATGGTCAATCAGGAATGACAGTCTGACTGAAAAATCAGACTGTCATTCCTGACTTCAATCACAAAGCCCCCTATATTGACTTTGACACTTGTCTTAACCTTACACCTTCAATCAAAATGTCATTCCAAATAATCGTGTAAGACCCGCTGAAGATTCAAAAGAGCTATAGTATTTAACGTCAAAAATCATGTGTTTTTGGAAAATTGACCATATATAAATTGTGTTTAACATAGTTAGTCAGACATGCATAAAAATTTATAATTAATGTTAATACGACAATTTTAAAATATAATTTTTAAATTATTTCAAATAGGTAACACATCTACAGATAGAGATAATAATATGTTTATCCTTCCCGTATCCGATATGGGTATAATATACCTAGTTCAAATATTAATTTATTGTATTAGATATACACTAATATCAATCTCAGAAATAATTTCCAATGTCAAATAATCGTCAAATTTAATAATATATAATGAATAAAAATATAATACGTACGACTGCGCGCGCATTACTTGGTTAACTATTCTGCAATATTCTATATTCTATTCTGTTACTATTCGTGCAATAATATAAGATGTATTTTTGGCCTTATTTTACAATTTTAGATAATAAAACTACTCCTATATTTACAGGTATTAATAAAACGAATGTTTTTTTTACCAATTTTTAGATTTTTTAAAGCTATTTTTAATGGGTATAATATACCCATGTCGGTGTCACGCGGTGCCGTTCGATGTCGGCTTGTCGATGGTTATATGTGTAATTTTAATTAAATTATATTTATAATTTAATTAATATTTATATTTTAATTAAAGTATATTAAAATATATTATCCGTTGGAAATGTTTTAAAAAGTATTTTTCTAAATACTTAACTGCTGCTTGTAGCAATGCTTGTAAACAGATATCAATAGAAAAACAAACAAAGTATTAGTAGAATCAAGTATAAGAAAATATTTTTGCAATATTAAGCATATTATTAAGTTTAGAAATATCAAACAACTTATTTCATTGATATTATTTAGATATTTTATATATATTATTAAAAAAAACAAACATTTTCTTATTTGTTTTTCTATATGTATGAAAATGTATGCAACATTACATAAACAATAAATATTTATACTAACTATAAAGAAACAATACTTAAATTGTCGATGCTCCAAAAAACAGCTGATCGAGGCAAACGATTTTGTACCTTAACTACTATAGATCTTTCGACAAATTTCTTTCAATGCAGTATAGGTATAATCTGTCTCCCCCTCAATACCTAGTCTATGGAAGCAACTACATCTGCTTTTTATGATAGCGAAGATAATAACATGATGACGTTACCGTGAATAATTGCGGTGACACAGAATTTTCTTCTTGTTTTTATTTGCTATGTGAAAAGTAAAACGAACAATTTAACGACCACTCTCTATAAGCAATATAACATATACGTATATGCTATATAAGAGATGCGAAAGTTTTTATTTAACTTAACTATATTATAACTTATTCATTTCTATTGATATAACGATCATAAAAATTGCTATTTTCGACTTTCATGTGAAATATTTTCATATTATATTATGCTTTTCATTGCACTGAGAAAAATAGATATTTAACAAATTGGATAAAAATAAGTAGATATTTATTTGAAATATACGAGTATGTTTAAAGTATTCACAAATTTATATATTTTTAAAATCTACTCACATATATATTTTAAAACTATATTAAGAATTAAGACTGTAATACTATATACAAATTGATGGTATTAAATTTTTGTTTTTATTATATTTATAGTTAATTTTTAAATATACTTATTTTGTTATTTTTAATATCTTGTGTTTGTGTCACCTTTTTAAATATAAATATATTTACCGTAAATATCCATTTTTCTCAGTGTGTAATCTGTTAATATTCAGTTTCTAAAATTATTGTATGAGTCATTTTCTTTTCAAATTTTATATTAATATTCACAGTAAACAATATTTTAACCACATTTAACACTATCCGAGTAATAAATAAAAATATTACTCCTATCATCTTACTGTGGCGAAAAGTTAAGAAAATAAATTAATTTCCCTTAAACAACAAACAATAATTTCGAAAAAGCAATATACGTATTTCAAAAGCTAAGCTTCCATCATCAGTAGCAAAAGATAAAGCTATAAAGGTCCTACTCAGTGACCTAAGATACTCAACGTATCCAGTGGTCAAAGATCACTGACGTGTTATCAAGATTCAATTTATATTATTACTAACTGGAGTAATAATCAATTAGATATTTTAGAAAGTATTCATATTTTCAAAAATAAATTATATTATTATTAATTCAAACGATGGACCTATCCCAAGATCGATAAATTACTCATAGGAATCATCCGGTGTAGTTTTTCCCCGACGCGACGTCATAAATCACCCTGTATATATATATATATATATATATATATATATATATATATATATATATATATATATATATATATATAGACTAATTCTATATTTAATAAATGAATATGTCCTTCAAAGATAATAATACAATTCAATAATTATCAACTTTTCTATACAAAAGTAAAATTTTTTTTTATAAAACGTTAACATTTTTGTCAGATTTAATTGAATATTATAAAAGTTTTTTCAATTTTATTTTCTTTAACGACACGATTTTGTACTGACGTCAAAAAAAATCTTTAACTGACTACAATAAACAATATATCATTCAACTTCGAAAATAATACTTATAAGAGAATGTGTCACATTTTTTTCTAATGTAAGTTGCTTTGCAAAACCAATAATGTTGTAGATGCTGACATTTAAGAAAATTTAAAGCATGTTATAGGAGGCAGTGTATAAAAATGAATAAATTCAATGTGGGACAAGAGATAGATGAAGCAAAAAAAGAAAAAACTTGACTCCTACTTGAAATATACTATAAGTAAGAGAATTATGCTGTCAGAGAACTAATGTTTTCTTTTAGCATCATTAGTTCTGAATTTACTAAGTAATTATTCTTCATCTTATTCATCCATCTGACTAAGAGAACGCGAGGGAACTACCATTGACCACGTGCATTTTACAGGCCCGTATTCAAATTTTCATCAATATTTTAACACGTTCTTATTAACTCGCTTTCTTGTCTGTCTGTTTGTTTATCTGCTCGGTACAAACTTTGCAAACAATTTTAAATTAACTTCCAGATGAGTTAAGAGACATGAAACTTTAAAAATATCTCAGAACTGGGATGGCTAATTAATTAATTAATAATATTAGAAATATTAAATTAAAGTTATTTAATTAACTTAATTGATTATAATTATATAATTATAATTAATTCGTGGACGAACGACCTGCATCATTGACAATGCAAGTAAAAATTGTTAAGAAACTATATGTGCAGCTTCTCGGATATGTAGCCCCTATGTTCCACCTAGGAATTACAGAAACTTATAAATATATATATATATATATATATATATATATATATATATATATATATTGAAATAGTTGAATAAATACACATCGATACTAATTTGAAAATTAAATTAAAAATTGTCAAACTGCCTCGTCTGGGGATCGAACCCAGGACCTGCTGACAAGCATCAAAAACTCTTACTAATATATATATATATATATATATATATATATATATATATATATATTTGTTGCTCCCAACCGCCAAAATTACTCTAAATAAAAAAATGTCCATATACACTTCCCAGACCTGTCAGATGATATTAACCCGTGCCTGTTGAAGGCTCAAAATTTGCATTTAGCTTAAATGGAGAAATCGACTTTTTAGACATTTTGGGATATAACTTTTATTGTATTCACTTTAAAAACATTTCAAAATAATCACCAAAAAGCTAATGAAATATGCTTTTTAGAAAAAAGCTATAATGATTAATGATTCTTAATCATTATAGCTTTTTTCTGAGTCAGAAATAATATTTTTCAAGTCAATAAGTAAGTCAATTTCCCCATTTAAGCTAAATGCAAATTTTGAGCCTTCAACAGGCACGGATTAATATCATCTGACAGATCTGGGAAGTGTATGGACATTTTTTTTTATTTATTTGGAGTAATTTTGCTAAAATAAGGACCACCCTAATACATATATAAAATGCAACAAAATTTTATTTTATTATATTTTTTCATCATTTTAAAATTAGATTTATTTCTTATGTAAATAGTTTAAAATGTGATAGAATTCTACACTGAAAACTGTATTAGGTTACTATAGATAAATGCGATAAGCTTAGATAAAAATAATTTTCTTGTTAGATCATTGTTCTAATTCACTAGTTAACATTTGTTAGTTGGTAATAATGTCAGTACATATAGAAGACATACCATTCCAACCCAATACAAATTCTCTAGTAAAATAAAGTTTAACTATCGTACGATAGTACGATAAAGATCACCATCATTCCTATATGAAACCAACCGCACTAACCAATTAGTTCCTAGAAACTGAAATTTATTGGTTTACTATTTAATCGTAATATAACTGTAAATGTATACCTTTATATTGATAGTCAAACGTTCGGTTAATCGATTTTATTACAGGATTTTTTCAGATTTTTTTTTATTGATCACTTGGTGACCTAATAGTTTCGTTTTTATGACAATAAAAATATAGGTCAGTTATTTTATTAGTATATGCATCAGGTCAGAGCCAGATTAAGACCTTTAAAGACCCTAAGCATTAAGATTTTCATGCCTCTTATACATATAAGCCAATAGCCCCCTGTTCGATTCGCACCCTTGCATCTACTGTTTACCGCTGCGTCAATGTTTGTTGTTTTATTCACTTTGCAGTTATACATGTTATGTAAAAGGTAAATCAGGGTTGGGCTGTTGGTAATTTTATAAAAAAAAATCATTAATTTTTTGATTTTTTTTATGATTTTCGAATATAAGAGTTTATTAATTAGTTTTATGTACTTATTTAACTTGCTACTCAAGGTCCTGCAACTCTATATTTTACAGTGGTGGTGTGCACAAAAAGAAATACCAGAAGTGAAACAAAATTTATCAGTTATAAAACAATTTTTGTGTGCAATATCATCTTCAGCTTCGGTTAAACGTACATTTTCATCTTTTGGCTGGAAAGTTAGTATTTCTATTTAAATATTCTTATTATTCTTATTATTATTTACCGTAATACTATGTGTTCACTGAATATTTAAACTATAATTTTGTTTCTATTTTGAAATATCACTAAATTAATGTGAAATGATGACAATACATATTTTTTTTTATGTTCGTAATTTATTAAATATTAAAAATAAAAACTAAAAACATATATCAAAATTTTATTTGTAATATCTTTTGCATACCTATCATTATAGATTGATTGCATTATCGTTAAATATTATTTAATATATTTTGAATATTATTATATTATATGTTTCGATATTTTAATATTTATTTTGTGCTAGATGTATATTTTAATTAATCAATTGCTAAAATAAAATTTAGTAAAAAACCTAATTAATTAAAATTGATTTAAATCATTGATTAATATTAGAAAAATCAAATTGTTAAAATTGTGATTTAAATCATAATTTAAATCAAACGATTAAAATCAGGCCGACCCTGCGGTAAACCGTTGCATTATTTACGGCGACGTTTTGCAGTAAACCGCAAGAGAATGAATCGAATAAACCTAATGTGATTAAGTCCATTTTTGAAGTTCTATAAATTTTAATCAAATAAATCATTCCATCTTTTTTCTTCAAGCGTATATTGCCTATGTAAAAGAAAATCATTATGTTAGCAATACAATAATGACAACATTATTATACCGTAGTTACTTACTACATACACCACTGATCGCAGCACTAAACATAACTACGGTCAACTGTATTTAATCTGACATCATTGGCGGTTATATTGAAAATTAAGTAATGACAATTGCAGTGTTTGTTTTCGCTTGAATTTGAATTTTATTATTGAAAATGTGTGAAAAAGTACAAGAAATACAGAGCGCCAGATTTGCCAGAAATTGCATATTTGACGAAAGAAACATTAATGCTCACAAATCACGTAACAAATGTGCTGCTTTACAACTATTAGTAAAGTTAAGGTTCCGTGGTGTGATGTGTAATTTTATTAATTTTTGGTTTAATTTCATTTGGAACGCTTGAAGAATTGCCCAGATTGCTGTATCTGAGCTCAACACAATAATAATCGCTTTCTACTCCTCGTATAACATAATATACTATTTTATTTATTAAGTGATTTATGGCTTCCGAATATTTTGCGTTAAATATATTAAAAATATAAATTTTCTCAATTTTTTCAAAACGATTCTTATATCGAATTTAAAATATAAACAATAATAAATTGTAAAATAGTATTTTATATTTTGAAACAAATTAAAATAATGTAAAAGTTACATAAAAAAATGTCAAAAAACACACTTAATTAATTTGTAATTTATACACAAAATAAATTATATTTTATACATAAAAACGTTTACATAAAGAACAATGTTTTTTTTTGTAAACAGCAAATTTAATAGATTTTTTTACAGTGATATTAAGATCTATTACACGTCACCCTGTTGTAACTTTATAATTGCAATTTGAATTTACTAATTATTGACATTATAATTACATGTACTTAAAAAAGAAATATGTATTAGATTATTAAGCATAAAGTTTCGATTTAGATTTAAAAATAATGATTTTAATTTTTACTGAATGACCTGATTACTTCATTTATTATCACAATATATTTAAAAAAAAAAAAAACGTGAGCGTACAATAGAATATGGAAATCAAAATAATTATCACAAATAATATAACAAAAATTATCGGGGAAAAAATACAAATTAAAATATAAATAAAATAAAATCGAATCACCTAATCAGACCGCATATACGAGTGAGTAGCGTATATAAACATTTTCTATTAATATGTATATGTATTAGTGTGAGTGGTATATACAGGCGATGCACGTGCAATCGTGGGGTCATTGACCAGCAAGGTCGCTAGATGCAAAACGGGTTGCCTGCAGTATGTCACACCGATCCGACCACACCCGACCGTATCCGATTATGACCGAATACGCTTTCACTGTCTCTAAATGCTAAATTGGAAATAAAAAAATAATAGAAATAAAAAAAACGTGCATATTTTTCACAATGTGTGTGTGTGTGTGTGTGCGTGTTGCGGCAGCTCTAACGCAATGAATACGCGATTCAATCCTAACAAGAATTTGTATAGGTTAAGTAGATGGTTCGTTCGCTTGTTGCCGTGATGTTCAGATGTTTCATGCTGTCGGTTCGCGGATGGATTTTATCGTTTTGATCGAAGGCGGCCTGAGAAAGGAGGCCTACAAAATGTATAATATAATGTTTAAGTCAGGAAACTGGTTGTGTGGTGTTCCTATGAATTTATCTTATAGTTGGCTTGCTTTGATTAGATATGTATATGTATACGTATACGAACAAATACAACGATAGATTAGTTTTGCGAATGTCATTATTTATGCGGTGACGTCAATAAATATGCAGATGAAACTCGAACAGGGACGGACTTCACACAATTTAATATTTACATTTACCGTAATTTTCGGACCATACGACGCACCCCAAATTTATAGGATAAAGATATTTTCAAATGCTCACTCAACTACCGACCGTCATATCACATATGATAAGAGAGGTATTGTAATCATACCAAATTTAACATCTCGAGATTTTTATCGTTATCGTTCCCGTTCGATTGTGAAGCGGGCCTTAGGCTTATAGTAATACGAATCAACTGTTTTTAGAGCGATGTCTGTCTGTCGGTCTATGAATACATGTGTAGAGCAAATTCGGCTGAACGGATTGTTATAAAATTTCATATTTAAGCTTCGGAGGTGAATTGCTCAATTTGATCAACTTTTGGTAAAGATCTATGAACCTTTATAACAACTTTTATTTGGAACATTTTTCGAAATCCGCAAATTATTCTTTTAATAATTTCTCATATTTTTATGATATATATAATTTTTCGATACCGCAAATTATTCTTTTAATAATTTCTCATATTTTTATGATATACAGGGTGTTCGTTCGTTTGGTTGATATAGGGAAATAACATGGGATTTCAATAATATGCAGAGTACTACTTTCTGAAGTAAAATTCGGAGAAATACTTAGAATACTTTTCGATAGGGAATAAAAAGTTCTATAATTTGGTTCTACTTTTAACTTGCTAGCATGTATGGTTTGAGCACTACAATTTTTTTTTAAATGTTTTTTAGAATTTTCAATAATTTTTCTTGCTAAATCAGTATAAGTTAGAAAAAAAACTTACTTAGTTATTATGTAGCTAATTTTTTTTTTTCTATTTTACTGATTTTTTTCAGATTTTTTTGAGAAAATTTTGAAAAAAGTCTTATTTTGACTTTTTTTAAAATATAACTTTTTTTCAAATTTGCTCAAAAAAATCTGAAAAAATTCAGTAAAATAGAGAAAAAAAATAGCTACATAATAGCTAAGTAACTTTTTTCTCTTACTCGTACCGATTTAGCAGGAAACATTATTGAAAATTCTAAAAAACATTTTTAAAAAATTCTAGCGCCCAAACGGCACATGCTAGCAAGTTAAAAGTAGAACCAAATTATAGAACTTTTTATTCCCTATCGAAAAGTATTCTAAGTATTTCTCCGAATTTTACTTCAGAAAGTAGTACTCTGCATATTATCGAAATCCCATGTTATTGCCCTATATCAACCAAGCGAACGAACACCCTGTATATAATTTTATATATAATACGATAACGCTCGGTTTTGTGGTGGCCATAGCTTACTTTATTTATTTATTATTTTTTAATTTACAAAATGTGATTTTAAAACTTTAAAAGACTTTAAACAATTTGTACATTACACTGTGAAATGATTTCCTCTCTAAAAATATGTATATTTATTTTTAAAAAATGCTTATAAGATTGCAAAACTATTTCAATAAAAACGCTAGTAACTTTTGTCAAAAGTACTGCCAATTTTAAAATATCAAATATAATAAATAATAATTAAAAATAGAAAAACAATTTATACTTGATTAAAGAATACGAACAAAAATTTAGTTTGAAATAAATAATAATAAAAAAAATGAGGTGAGAATACGGGCCCGAAAAATCTCGACACCCAAATAACATAAACAAAAATCTGTATCGCAAATCGTACGCGTGTAAAAATAAACGCAATCAATCGGAGAAAAAAGAAAAAAAAAACAGCGAGCAACCTTTAGCATACGCATATGCGTATATCGGCGTGCGTGCGATAAATGCGAGGTCAATGAACAGATCGCGAAGCAAACCAGGGCCCGTATAGCCCCCTCCGGGTGACCGGCGTCGATGTAGGAACTCCGCCCCTTAGGCATCCCGACTGTAAGGTGCACATTGGCGTGCCATGCCCGCTGTCATACTGACACGTATTTTTCGGGTGAGCCGCGCCGAACCGGAGCGGAATCGGAACGAACCGAAAACGCAATGCACAAGACTTTTGGCAACTTTCAAATATTCGTTTGGTTGCTAAACGAAGTCGATACCTACTGGTTAAAGCGGTGATTTCAATGCGAGATATAGAAGCGAAATTAAATATGAATTGATTACAAGATAGACGCCAATAGCATATAATGTTCTTGAACATATGACAATTAATTTAATTGACACTTATGCCCGTATGCATATACATTTTCGTTGAAAATAATGGTTCGTTAAAATGAAAATTCTTGGATTCCGCAAGAAATCTTTCTTTGTATATTGTAACGAAATTTTTGACTAGATTGAAGAATTTTCATTTTAACGAATCGTTATTTTTAATGAAAATATTTATGCATACTGGCATACTGTGAGCTAACGACCTGCACCATTGACAATGCAAATAAAAATTATTAAGAAACCATTTGTTTAGCTTCTCGAGCATATAGCCCCGAGGGATTGGTAACAGGAACTTTTGTGTATACTTCATAAGAATTATTTAGGAATTATGAGAAATTTTTAGAAATTGCAGAAATTTTTTGGGAATTGAGGGAATTGCAGAAATTTATAGAAAATGAAATCAACCCCTCGTGTAGCCCCTATTTCAATGAAAACATTAATTTTTTTTAAATAATTTTTAAGTTAGAAAAACTACGCTCACATGCTACTTAAGTAGAACGTTAAAATATATGCAAAAAATTATATTGTATCATCTAAATCAGAGGTTCCCAAACTTTCTTGCCTCGTGGACCACTTGCCATGTTTTTCGGTTTTGGGTAGACCCCCTTCTTACCCGATATTGATTTTTTGCAAATTCATCGACTTTAAATGTATTTTTGACAGCTGGTATAGTGCTACTCACTTTGGAAGATTTAAATTTCTAACTGTAGTGAAGTGTGGTGTGAAAAACTTAAAAAAAAACACATAGTAAGTTTTATACATTTATTAATTAAATTCAAATTAAAAAGAACCAAATTAAAATTTAGTATCTGTTACGTAAAATAACTATGCAAAAAATAAAGGAATGTAGGCGCTACATGCTACAATTTACCGCGGAAAAATACTTTTTTTTACAAAATAAAAACTTACACGCAGAAAAAATAAAAACGTACGTGGGCGGAGCTGCAGGCAACTGCTAGTTTATAATAATTTTTAATCAGTTTCATATATCAAAAAAAATATCAAATAATTTAAATTTTAATATAATTCTTTATCATGTTTTATGAACATTTATGTTTTAAAAATTTTTACTTAATAGATATACTTTTATAATTTATGTAGATACTTATAATATGTCCTTATATTATAATGTAGTATTATGTAAATAAATAGGTACTATCTGTGTATGTGGATTTATTATAAGATCAAAATCATTTTTTGTTGATCATTTGAAATTTTATCCACTCTTTAGATTCAAGTAATACGTAAAATAATTCTGTAATTAATTTCGCAGTATTTAAGCAAACGAATGCCAGCCAACATTCGATGACGAACGATTTTTGGATCTTATAGCGGCCTTAGAAGCCAGCTACTCAGCCAGTAATTGTTCCAACACTCCTTCTACGTCTGCAGCATCATCATCATCATCATTAACAGCAGCAAATATTCACCAAATATCATCCAAATCATTTCCGTTATGCATGAGAAACCTCTACAACACGCTACTCACTTATTTCTAAAGGGCATCGGATTAAGTCTGGATGAAGCGATACGATTTTGGCGTACTTCGGATCACAAGTAAGATTTTTCGTAAACTTTATTTAACTACTGAAGATAGACGCTTAGCTTCCGAAATATATGCGTATTTAGCTATATTTTAATTTACCAGTGTGGTTTTGGAATTTTTTATAATATTATTTTTATTTAAATTTCGCCACAGTAGATCATTTTCTAATCTTATAATGTTTAATTAGTTCTTTGTAATAAATTAATGAACGATTAATGCACTTAAATATTACTGTATCAATTTTCAATCGCCAAAATATTTAAATTATAAATATAAATTTATGTACGTTAATTACAGAGAATTTTTGAGGCAGAAATACAGAAAAGATATTTTTTCCAGTAAAATTATTGTAATTTTGCTATTTATTTTTTTACAGTTTAGTAAAAAAAAAAAACTAATAAATATTTGTCAAAAGAAAAATTTCTGTGCTTAAAACGCGTGTTATAATTAATTCTACTGTTATTAAATTCTACAATTTTGAACAAAGTTCAATTGTGCATTTGTAAAATTGAGCGGAAAACCATTTGTGAAAATTTGGTGTACAAATTTATTAAAATCTTGATAAAATTCATAAAATTATAGCTAAAATCATATAAAATCTTTACAAACACACTTAGAATATATTAAAATTCTAATCATTAATTTGTAAATGTAAAATTAACTATTTTTGTTTCAGTTCTGCAATTGATTATCTCTGTTTGGAAGGTCATATCTTTACTACAGTTGATGTCGATCATTTCATGATTACGAATTCTTTAATTTAATTTAATTTTTTTAAATATTTTATTAATGTTTACATACATGTATAAATAGGTACAAATTCCAGTTAAGTTTAAATTAAAAATCCAGTGTTTTTCAATAAATCATAGTTAAGTTATTCTTATGAAAATATAATTTTGTAAATGATAAAAATACATTGTAGTTTTTTTTAATAATTAAAACATAAACGAAAAACAATTAATAAATTATATACATTTTTAATAAATCGGACTATCATCTAAATCAGAGGTTCCCAAACTTTTTTTCCCCGTAGACCACTTTCAAAAATTTACTGGTTTCGGTGGACCCCCTGCTGCTACATTTCTACCATATTCCCAAAACTCGTCAAAAAATGTGAAGATTAGATCTAACGATGGATATATGCGTCGCGGCTGAGTTCCAACTCTAAATTCGGAGTGGTAAAAATAAAAAGAAGAATAGTATATTTTCATTATTCATTAAAATTTTTTATTAAAATAATATGATTAGACTTAATAGACTTAAAATTAAACATTAATAACGTAACTTCAACAATTAAAAAAAATAGTCATTTTTAATGGGAGGGATGCACTTGATGAATTGATAGCAAGTTATCAATATTTGGCTTCAGTTTTGTCAGGAATAACCGCAAATCTCCCCGTTCTGTGATATTCAATCTGCTCCTTTTTTTTGTTAATAGGTTTGTCACCACACTAAAACTTTTTTCGACAAGGTATGACGAGGGAAACGCTATCAAAAGTTTTCTCGCAATTTCCCACAGTCCAGGATATTTTTCGGCAATTTCTGCTTGCAGCCAAAATGTTTGATAGCCTTTTTTAAATTTCACCTTCAGCTCCTCATTGGTGGTAAGCTCGAGTAGCTCCTCTTGCAATACCACATTCGCCACTTCCGTTTCATCAAATGGATTTATGATCCATGGTGGTATTTCCATCGTCAGAATATCTTCAAATCTATTTTTGAAGTCATCATGCAAGGCATTTAAATGTTGAACGTATGTCTGAATATCCTCATCAAGACATTCTGCCTGTGACAAGTTTGGAAATTGTGCGAATTCGCGCCGACTAATATTTTGCTTCATAAATTTCAATTTTCCAAGAAAAGCCGAAATTACACCCTTTGTTTTTATTAAATTTAGGCTGTCCCCTTGCAACTGCAAGTTAATGTCATTAAATTTTTTGTACAAATCTGTCAAATACGCGATGTCTGCTTTCAATTTGATCAGATTTTCTTTTAAATCTGGATCTTTACTTTCCAAAAACTCTAAAACTGATTCAAAAAGTGAGTAAAATCTTGTTAAACATGCACCTTTCGACAACCAGCGTACTTCAGTATGTAAGAGTAATCGTTGGAAGTCTTCATCATTTTCGTCGCACAATTGTGCAAATAAACGGGTATTTAACGCGTTGCTTCTTATTTTGTTAACTGCTTTAATCACAAATTGAAGCGATTGGTGCAATCTATCACTCAAATTTTTCGCTACCAGGTGTTGTCGGTGTATGACACAGTGAATTGCAGTTACTCCTGGTATAATTCTTTGAAGATGGCTTATAAACCCACGATATCGCCCGAACATGGCAGGAGCTCCATCTGCTGCCACCGAAGTAATGTTTGTAAATGGAATCGATTTTTCCTTAAGAAAATCGCTCAGGACATTAAATATTGATTCTCCTTTTGTGTCCGTCTTCAAAGTTTTCGCGAATAGTAGCTCTTCATGGATTTCTTCGTCCATAACAAATCGAACATATGCCAATAATAAGGCTTCATTGCCAGGTAATGTTGATTCATCCAATTGAATAGAAAAATGAGTTGTTTGCAGATAATTGCACAAGAAGCTTTCAACATCAGAGCTCATTTCATCAATACGCCTTTGTACAGTGTTGTTACTCAAAGAAATTTTTTTAAGTACGTCAAATGGAGGTTTGTGCAGAACAGTTTTTAAAACCTCTTCAACAGCGGGTAAAATTAACTGTTCACCGATGGTGTGCGGTTTTCCAGATTTCGCGATAAGCAATGAGATATTGTAGGATGCCCGCAAGCCATCATCGTTACTTTGAGACGTTGAAGCGAACATACTTTGCACGGTGGGTCTTCTTTCATATTTTTCCTTCAATGTTTGAAAATATTTTAAATCTTTGCCTATTTTATCAGGATGACACCTTCTTAGATGATCTTCGAGCTTCGATGGTTTCATCGAGTCATTGCTCAAAACTTTGTTGCACAAAAGGCATATGGGCAATCGTTTGTCGGCCGTTGATGGAACAAAACCAAATTTCAAATATTGAACACTGTATTGTCGACATTTCTTCTTAGATTCAGCCATGTTTCGTATCAGTTACCTACGTGTAAAGAAAAAAAAAAGTTTGTTTTAGTAATCATAAGGTGATTTTAACAGGATATGGCTATTTGAACAGAATTGAATGGGAATAATTAGTTAATTATTGCAATGAAAAAACCAAAATGCCGGCGGCAAAACTGATTTTAATTATTAAAAGCAATAAGCCGCTAAGATTGAATCTATTTTAATGTAATGCAAAACATTTTTTGATTAATTATATTTTGATACATTTCTGTAAATTCGAGAGAAAATACTTTTAAAGAATATTTTGACGTCAAAACACCGCGATTTTAATGTTTTATTTATTACGTTGATACATTACTATACGAGTGGTACATTTTATGAAAATATTTTTAGTCATTTAGCATTAGCAACTACGAGGGCACTGAAATATGTACAAACATGCAGGTCAATTATAATAACTCTCTTTTAGTGAATCACCACAGTCGGGTAAATAAATAATTTTATAATAAAAAGTACTAAAAGTTCAATCTTTCTCGGCTTTCTGTTCTTTTATAGAAGTATCGAATAATGGCCCTGTTCAGTATTTAATTTTTATTACGTACCTACTACACGCAAACATAACAAATAATATAATATTACTACAATATAAAATAAAAGTATGTATAACAAATAGGCAGGTATACTTACTTTTTCCGGCACTGGCAAACACTGACATCGATTCACTCACACGTTTCTTTTCAAAATTCCCGAAACAAATGAGCACAGCAAATGAGTAAAGCAAATGAGTAACGTTTGTTCTTGGCATTCGTATTTATATTGGTGAAGAATCAAACAAGTTCATGCAAGATTGCAAGCACAGTACAAGTCGTATTTCGTCCCTATGCACGTCTTAACTAGCGTTGCTGGCTGGCTAGCGGGCGGCGCTTTGCAAGTCTCGATACGCGTTGTACTCAAAATATCGAATATGCAAGTTTTTACAAGTTAACAGTCGCTGACTTTCTTAAAATACACTACTCAAAAAAATTAACGGAGGTTTAAAAAAAAGGAAATTAATACTAAATAAACAGGCTATCAGATCCATATGCCGGCCTAACTGAAAAAAAATTTTCACACCCGTGGACAAAAAAAAAACAAGCAAAAAATTTGCAATATTATTTTTTTGCGCTATCTGTTAGTATTGCATGAGAACCGTAACTCCTAAAATATTTTAGCAAAAATCTGAAAATTTGAATCATAAAGCTTCAAAATGCTTTTTTTAAAGTCTCAATACGACCATTTTGCACCGAAATAAAGCCTGTCAAAAATCACCGAAAAATTTGGAATTTTTTTTAGTACCTAGTGTATTATCTGCCTACAATGTAGGCCCTACATTGATAGGTACAGCCAAGCCAACATTTTAGTTCTTTACGATCGAAACCAGATAAATTTTCGTGGACCCCCACTTACAACCAGTGAACCCCCATTTTTTTTTCTCGCCATCGTAGACCCCCGTCGAGTCTTCCGTGGACCCCTGGGGGTCCACCTGGACCACTTTGGGAATCACTGATCTAAATCATAAATAAATATAAACAATAAAAAAGAAAAAAAAAGGTTAAAAACTAAATATTTTCAAAATGCTAATAGTGTAGTTAACCACTAATTAAGTTAATAACCTTCTATGCAACTAGACGATAGATAAGCCATTGCAGTAATGTTATCTAAAAAAAATAATATATTTAAAAGTTCGCCACTGAATATTATAAAATTTAATATTTAAATAAACAAGAAAATTCGTAAAAACTTTACAAATACAAATTTAAAATGAGGAAGTAAATGAACAAAAAATAAAACAACAATAATTGTTTTATAACACTTCCCAATAAAAATTGTCCAATTTACCTAAATCCCCAAATTGTTGTCGCCAAAAAACAAAAAGAAAATTAGAATAAGAGAGTTGGTGATTTCATTGGCAGGTCAAGCACGGTAAATCATCGTTATTTTCACGAAAAGAAAAACTTTGGAAAAAAATTCGTATACGATGCGGCTGAAAGACGACAGTAGAAGGGAATAAAAAAAACCGCCATTATTCCGCGAGACTAAATATTTGGCGCGCAAAACGCAAAGATCACGTGACTTGTTCCGCATTTAACCTCAATACAAATGTCATCGCACGTAAATAAATTTATACATAATGCCTGGATATATATTTGCTTGTACTACGCGGGTATATCTACGTATTTACAGAATTGATTTGTTCTCTCGATGTACAAATACGTTTTTATATATTTATTTATTAAATAAAATATTTGCATATATATATATATATGTAGACATATATTTATTTTTGTCTTAGTTACGTAATATATGGAGTACACAGATGAAAAAATCAAGTTTTAGTTGATTATTTAAAATATTTTAAAATATATTAGATAACATAACATAATATACGTTTAGTGCAGTAATTTAGTATAGTTATAAGAAAAAAAAATTGTTTCTTCAAGCGTATCATAATATTATAATATTACGTTATCATATTGCTTATGTAGAAAGAGGCCATTATGTTCCTAGTACAATAATGACATTATTTTACAGCAATTAGTTACTATATACATCACTGGTGGCGACACCAAACATAACTATACACAGTCAAATGTATTTTATCTAATATCTTCGGCGGTTATATTGAAAAACTTACGTCAAATACAGAGTAGTCCACTGAAAACAGTATACGCAAGTTTTGGCCACTTAACATCATTTTTGCGAAAAACGCTCGAACACGTCAATTTTAGTATGAAGGAGGATATCTGAATCGATTAGTACTATTTTCCTAACTTCAATCCTAAAAGGAGAATGGATTGTACCCCAAAAACATGTCAAACATGACACAGTTCTAAAGGCCTTTCAATTTGCATTTTAACAGTCTTTTTATTTTTCAAATCCGATCATTAATTCCAGAGAAAAATCGTTAAAAACAAAATTTATTAAGTGTCCAAAAGTACAGACAGAAACTCAAATATCAGTGTTCGAAATAACTACCACTAACTTCCATACAATGATAAAGGTTTTGTACAGTGTAAAATTAGCGTTCCCACCGTACTTTAAACTGATTCAATTTTTATCTACCTGTTTGGTATACTTCGCTTGACCTATAGTTGAAGTCTCCGATTAAATTACTTAAATTTCTTTTAAACGATTTTTAATTATCACCCTTATTGTAAAAAATAGTTTTTCTTCTATAGATAAATAACTTTTGTTTTTAAATTTCTTAATTTTATAATGAAGAGGACCACAGCTGATTGGTCTTTCATTTTAATAAAATTTATGACTCATTAGGAAAACTCCATAAGTTTTCAAATTAATAATTAAATTTTTTCTAATTGGTTGTATATCATGGATATACTGTAAAAACTTACCAAGTTAAGATTTTTATAATTTTTAATTATTATATCTATATAGTCAAATGTTTCCAATTTGTAATATCTTTCTTAGGAAAAAGTGGCCAGTCATATACTTACTGTAAATATTTATGCAAAAATCATTCAACAATAATTACATTAAAATAAAACCTATTAAAATTCTGTATTAGTATTTATTTAAAATCGACGTTTCGACGAAACTCAACGTCCGTCTTCATTAGGATAAATGATATAAATGACATTAGAGTAAATAACAAAACATAGAAACAAGTTACTAGGTAACAAATAAGTAACTAGATCATACAATTTATAGATTTTTAATTAATGGAAGCCAAATTTTATTTAACTCAATGGCTTCCATTAATTAAAAATTTATAAATATGTACGATATTTATATATTCTAGTTCGTTTATTTATCCAAAGTTTTATATAATATTATTTCAACTAATTTGTGTATAGATTACAGATGAAAGAACTAGTATTATAAAAAATATTTCTAATTAAATAAACAAATTATCTAAAATTTAGCCATCAAATTCGAATTATTGTGCATTATTGTGTGTGTTAATTCTAAGTACAGACAGTTGCAGAAAAAATATGGTATGAAACCCCATGCAAAAATGTGTCTTTTTTTTCAATCATGAGACTGTTAAACTTCCTATTCGTGAAAAAATACTACTATATGCATTTGATACTACATAAATTACTTATGATTTATATAACATAAATTATGCAAGATTTTAAATTAAGACCCGGTTTCATAAACGATAAATAAATTTACTTCACAAGTAAATTTAATTTTCCTTTTAAATAATCTTGAAGACAAATATCATTCCAAAAATTTACTGCCAGATTATTATTAATAATAATAGCTATTTTTAAATACTATTAGATTAAATTTATTTCGTCTTTTTAATACGAAAATCTACAGTGTAAATACATTTACTTGTAAAGTAAATTTAACCAGCGTTTATGAAACCGAGCCTAAAACTTATTAATTAATTTATAAAAAGTATCAATTTCTTTTACACAAATGAATTCGGTAGCGAAAACCATGAACCTATAGATGCTAAGATATCACTTTTCAAAGTGTATTTGAACGATACAAAAACATTAAAAACATCCATTCCCCAAGCGGAATTCAAACCCGGGCCCGCACAGATACGAGCGGTGTCAAACACACGTCTTAAATAGCTCGGCCATGCCCAGCCGGCCAATTAAAATTTTAAAATTTTTAAATAATACATTAAACTAGTGTATATCATTAAATAATTGGGAAAAAAATGTACAAAACAATTTCAAAAATTCCAATAATATATCTATAATTATAAATGTTTACAAAATTTATTTGACATAAATAATAACTTACTAATTATAAAATAAAATTATAATAAGATTATTATTATTATTATTTCTTATATTATGGTAAAATGAGTCACTATAACACGTTTTATCAACAAAATTTATCATTTAATTATAAATTAAATAAAAATAATGTCATCTCTTAAAAAATTTATATGATACAATGAGTAATTTAAGTCGGAAAAAAAGAAAGAAAAAATCGACATGTATACCAATAAATGTAAATGTATTAAAGAAGTTATCAGGTCGCATAAATATTTTTGTGCACAACCTACTGCGAATAAATTAAAAACAAAAATAATTACTCTGTACAAACAACTTGAGCACATGTCGTTAATTTTATTTAAAACGAAGTGTCAAGGGGCAATTGCAAATTGCTGCCAACCAGGATGCATATAAATAAACTCCACAGCAAAATATTATAGAATTTTCAAAATAAAAATTATTTCGAAAATAATAATAGCATATTTTACGATCTTTATGTCAACTGCATATTTTAGATTGAATTTCTTGATTGTATATGGAGTTAAAAAACAAATAACTGTTCAAATTTCAGTCAATTTATCTGTTTTTTTTTTTAAATGTTAAATGTTTTAAACATTCATTCATAAAACAATTCTGGGATTATGTGCAATGTTTGAAAACTTTTATAAACTGTAATAATAAAACCGTTTTATATAATCGTATAACGATTGTTTTAAAGATTCGTTATATTTCATAAAAAGTGTTATGAATCCTAGGGGGTTTATTACAATTATTTATGTTTCTGTATAAGATCCATATTTTTAGATGGTATAGAGAAAGAAAATAAAAAATTATGACAAATAACAAATATTTTAAAGAAAATATACTGTTTAATCAGGGCCTAATTTAAGCCTAGACAACTAAAACAGTTGGGATCCGTAATTCGTTAGACTTTAAAAACTTTTTCTATTTTATTTGTTGTAAAGTTGAAGATTGTACTACCACTACTTCAAAGAGTGATTCAAAAAAATTTTTTTTTGCCTAGTGACCCGTAAAATTGTAAATTGGACCTTAATTTTTATAATCCCAAAATTTAAAAAATATTATTTAAAACCTTTTTTTTTAATAACATAGTAATCTTCAATAAATTAAAACCAATAAATATTTTTTAAAAAGTCAAAATAATATACAATAGATTTATTTTAACATTTGCTTAAAAACTTCAACTCTTATAAATCAGTTTAGATAGACTATTTACAAAAACGTGATTGAAACTTGTTAAATATATCATATCTGTAATATTACCTAAAATAAATAAATATACATAGAAAAAAAATAAGTATTTACAATTTACGTATCTGTGCATTTTAGGAATATTAAATGTTTAACTAAAATATAAGTTATAAAAACAAACAAAAACTTGTTTTTGTGGATAAATTTCGCACACAGCAGGTACATTTTGCATACAGTAGACAAAAACTGCATGTCAATTAGAATAAATTTCAAATTGACTTCAATAATAATAATTGACGCGTTAGATTGTATATGCAACAGATTACAACCTGTCAAATGGCAACGACCTGTTGAATTTATGTAAATTCAAACTTTGGGAATAGCCTTGACAAATGTGAAAAAATATTAGCCTCTGTACATTACAGAAATGCTGACAATGATGAAATAAGATCTGACAAAAACAACTAAACGGAAACCGGCTCAATCACGTGGCATCTACCTCAGAAGAATTTTAGAATAATCACTAATTTACGCCCTAAATATTCTTATATATAAAAAAAAAAACTATTCACTTAATAAATTCTAAACATTGTTCCAAATTTTGTCAATATGAAAAATGAAATAGAGTTATGTATAACAATAATAAGATGACACCTACCTTTTTCGTGGTACCAAAAAAATCCTAAGCCCTTGATATGATATTCCGGGTTCAACACACTGTTACACTTTTACTGTTATAGTTTTAAAACCAAATAAATTTAAATTTGTATAAATAACTGTCTAAAACTATTGGTTAATAGAATATTATCGAAAAAAAGCAATTAAATTCACTTTCACAGGTTTACCCCTGACACTGAACTTTAGTTCCCTAATCCACACACTTGTTTTGGTGTCGCTAGCTATCAGAAAACAAAACAGTGACTATCAAACATACTAAAAAAAATTTCAAATTATTTATTGTTTTATAAATATCAAAATTTAAACAACACATTTAAAAAATATATATAATGTTTATTTACAATTATAATCAAATATAATAAATTAACAATAAAAAAGTAGAAAAATATAAACTTATTACTTACATTTATCTTGTTCATAAAACGAACAATTTTTTAATTCTAATACAGCTGCTTCAGCGGCCTAAAAATTTGAAAATTATTGGCTTAATTAACAATAAATAAATATAATAAATTAATACATACATTCCGAACATTTTCAATAGAATCATATACTAATGCCTCTAGAGTTTCTTGCATACGAACATTCCAAACTGTTTGTAAAGCTTTTCCGCTAAATTTGGCCAACAACCGTAATAAATAACAAACTCTAGCTCTTAATAACGGATTAGAATGCCTTAATAAATGCACTATATCTATCGGATTATCACTATGTAAATTATCATTCGTCGTACTGTTAAATAATATTTTTTCTATTAATTCCGCATTATCGGGAAACTTTTTAAGTACTTGAGTTAAAATTGCGATTATATCAGTTACAATTTTTAATTTTCTTTTAGCTAAAAATAATTTACAAAATTAAATAAAGTCTAAATATATATATATATATATATATATATATATATATATATATATATATATATACATATAACATATAATAAACATACATAATAATAAAAACTGTTGAATTAAACTGGTGCAATTTAATAGAATAAGAGCATCACAAAACTGACTTATAAACTGATCTTCATGATGTACCAAACGGCTAATTAATAAATAAATATATTCTAAAGCTTGTAATTCATCAGCAGATAAATCTGACATAGATCGATATATTTCCGAAGCTGTTTGTTGTAGAGATGGGACTGGTGTATTTGTCGGTGTTGGTGTGGTATCACTAGAACTTGTTTCCGATAAATTTTTATTTCTCACTAATAGTTTTGATGCATATATTAAGTTTGGAATTACTTTTATGTCCAAGTAAACCTAAAATAACATTTAAAAAATGAAATATTTAATAACATGATCAAACTTTTGTTTATTTAACGATGTTGTGGTTGGCACTTGTTGAAACATTTGTTTTAAATTATAAAATAAATATATTTATTATATTTAATTTATAATTTTGTTTACAAATATTTATAACAGACATATAAATAATTACATTTCGAACTTTTATTAGAATTTCTTCGGTAACATCGGGAACAACAAATGGCAGTGACAGAAGACAAGCAATATATTCGAGAACTTTGCAACTAGCGTTTGTATTTTTTAACGGTGCAATGATAATACTAGCCAAATTAATTTGACACAATGAACCCAATTCGCCAGCCATAATTTCTTGCATTGATTTCTGTAGAAATGCTAACCATTCTTCGCATTCAATTGGCTGAGAATCTTCAGTCCAATTCCAGTTTTTCAAAGAATTCAATCTTGTTGGAGTATCTAAATTATTTATTCATTAATATTAATAATATCTTTCTAAATTTTATTATTCAGAAATACCTTCTCTATTTGAATCATGCGATCCATGAAGATTTTGATCGTAACACGTATTTTTTTCTTTCGATGAATTCACCGATTTTTTATTATCGGAATTATTTATTTTCTTAGCGAAATTATCTAAATTTTGTGATAATTTAGTTAAATGGCCATCGCGAGATTGAGGCTTATTATTTGACTTTATTTCATTCGATTCATTTCCAACAGAATTATTTATTACGTTACATTTAGAACTGGTAGCTGTAATTAATCCACAAATTTCGTCGTTCATCTTTTCACTATGTATGTCATCTTTAGAATCTATTTTCACTACTTTTTCTCCATTATCTTGTTGATCATCATCATCGTTATCACTTTGATCTGTAGGAGTTAACACTTTAATTCTGTAAAACAGCAAAACCTTATACCATCTAAAAAATTGTAACTAATAAACACAAGCATACTAAAAAAATTTAACACTTTTGGCCGTTGCTTTGTAAATAAAGAACTTTTGTAATTTTGAAAAATTTCACTTTAATGCACAAATGTTGTGACTGTAGTTTCGACAAACATTGTCATTATTAAACTGTTTGATAATGACAATGTTTGTCGAAACTACACTCACTACATTTGTGTATTAAAGTGAAATATTCAAAGTTACACAAGCATACTTAGTTTGTCCATCGGATTTCTTCGACAAATCCTGAAACTGTTTTTCTTTTGCTTCTAATTGGGAAGGAGGTAACGGTTTCGTTAATGGAATTGTATCGATATCATCTGTTATAATAACATGTCCTTCTACAAATGGATGCTGCAAAATTTCTGGCCATGTCATACGTTTAGATGGATCTTTTTGCAATAAACCCTAAAGTAAATTAATCATAAGTAAATTTTATTGAAATATACAAATAAAAATATATTTATATTGTTGATTTTATATCACAAACCTGTAAGAAAGAAATACAACTCTCCGATATAAAATTCGGCCACTGAACTTGTTCATGTTTGATCAGACGAACCAGATGTAAAATCGATGTTGTACAAAATGGTGGAGCTCCGACTAAAAGTTCATAAATAATACAACCAAGTGACCATAAATCTGCATTGTGATCATATGGATGTTCCTCAATTAATTCGGGAGCCATATAAAGTGGCGTTCCTTTTATTGAAGTTAAAACATGTGTTCCGGTGCTCATATTACGAGCGAAACCAAAATCGCATAATTTTGCACAATCATTCACGTCCAATAAAATGTTTTGCGGTTTTAAATCTCTAAAATATTTATATATTTTAAATTAAAATAAATAATTCGACATTTCTAGTCATACATTATAAGTTAAACAAAGTATACATAATATTTAAAACTTACCTATGTAAAACTCGATGAGAATGTAAATAATACAATGCAGAAACTAAATCCCAAACAATTGTTTGTACCCGATCTTCTGGTAAATAACCTTCATTGCCCAAAATAATATAAAGTTCTTTATGAGCAAATTCTGTTACAACATAAATCTAACAAAAATAATTACTTAATTTAATATTATTCATTAAAATAAATAGTATCTAACCTCATCTTCAGTTTCAAACGAATCAAGCATCTGAATGATATTCGGATGATGTAAATGTCTTTGAATTTCACATTCTCGCCGTAATCCTTTCAATTCTTTTTGTGATCTGCCTCGCTTTAATAGTAATAATTATTAAAAACATAAATTAATAGAATAAATAAATTACATACTTTTGAAATAACTTTTAAAGCAACGGTTTTTAAATCAATCTTTTGCTTGGCCTGAAATACACGACCAAATGACCCTTCCCCAACAAGTTTAATTACTTCGTAATTATCCATTTTTATTAATTACACTATTGTTTATTAATATATTTTGCTCATTATTATTATATTATCAGAAATGTCAAACCTTCACCACAAATGTCAAAACAAAAATAAAACAAACTTGCCATCTAGCGGTAATAAAATAATATACTACTTTATATAAATAAATAAACTTTTATTAATTCGTTTTACATCTATTCCTATTTTGTTCTTCAATTTCTTTACTTTTCATTTTTAAAATTCTATAAATATTAGCATGATAAGCGGCAATGCTTTTCAAAGCGAAATATCCAATAATAATTTGAAATATTAACATAATAATCATTGTAGAATGAACTACTAATTCAGCTACATCCCAATTAAAATATGGATTAATTAAAATAATGCATTCTAAAGGAACTTGCAACAATAAGGATAGCAACCAAAAAGCGGCCAATTCTGAAATCTAATAAAATATATTAAACATGTCCATTATTTTTACAAACAATTTTAAATACTTTATCTTGCAAATTTCCCTGATATCCTAAATATAGACGGAGTATTTCGGTAATAATTATTGCTAAAAGAATTGTGATTAACACAAATTTTTTTATCTCTCCAAAGCAAGGAAACTGAAATTAAATTAATATAATGACAATTTTTTGTTAAATATATAATTTTAGTACCTCATTTTTTAAGAAAGCTATCATTGTTAACAACCAAGCAGGGAAAAAAGTTACATTAAAAAATAAGGACATTTGTAAGGGTAAATTGGACATTACTTCATTTCCTACAAATTAATTATTTATATAATATATTACATAAGAATATGTATAAATAATTTTGAACATACCCCCACAACTTGGATTAATTTGTGATAAACCGGGAAATACTTTTTCGGAAACTGTTGTTACTTTTTCTCGCCAATCCATTTTGTACTTATAGGAAGCAAATTATCTATAATAATGGAAGCAATAGGTTATTTAATATTTGCATTGTTTGTACCCGATTTATAATTTGTTTCCATGGTTACCGTCATTTAACGTGGGAGGGGCTTAGATCATAAAGTAGAAACTAGATGTAAGGTATTGGGAACGCTTAAGACTGAGAGAGACAGAAGATCGCCTGAAACAAGCATACTGCGCAAACTCAAGAATTCTTGAGTCAGTGGCGTATCTGAAACTTTTTAAATTACAACATGCACTTAATAAATATATAGTTGATAAATATCATTGAAAGTAATGTCTAATGCCGATGTCACACTATCATTCATATGAATGATGGTGAATGATAAAGAAGAAGAAGTGATCCGTCACTGATGAAATTTTAGCGGGCCGCTAATTTTCGTCAATCTGTATCATTCACGGCACTATGCGACTCAATTCATTATTCTATATTCAGACAGGTGGTGGGAATTCAAAAATGGATAATTTTACATTCGATTTATTTGTTTAATACTTTATATTTATGGTAACTATTTATTAGAAAAATTTGCTAATTTATGTACAATTAATAATTTAATAACAATTTTTATATATTTACAGAATTAGCATATAAAAAAAATTAATAAAATATTTAATTGTCAATATTTTCTTTGTTTATTATTATTTTGATTTCCAAAAAATATATATGTTTTTAATTGTAATAAAGATTAATCATAATTTTTTTCAAATAAAATATGTGTGTGAAATAAAACAAAATCGCATTTTTCAAGGAAAATGATGAAAATTATTATAACATTTTCTAAGGTATACTCTATTTTTTTTAAGAAGGTAGTTGTAGGCGGTACCAGCGCGGTCCGTTTTACACTGTTCCAAATTAAATTATATATATGAAAATTAAAATATTTAGCGGTAAATTCAAATTTAATAATAATATTCTTTATTTAACATTCAATAATTATATCGAAGAAAAATTAAAACAAAAAGAAAATTTACAATAGAATATTTAAATAGGACTATATTCAATACATTGTTTTGATATATTATAACTTTTTAATATAATTTTTATTTTATCATTTATTTAAAATTAAATAGAAATGTTTTTTTTTTTAAATTTGTCTTTTATTTATATGAAAATAATAATATTATTATAATTTGAGTTTATTAAATTATATATAAAATGCCTATACAACTTTCAAATTATATTTTTGTGAAATATAAATAAAACTTATGTGTTTATGTTCGCTACCAGAGGCGTACGAACATTAATTCATTTTAAAACTACTTAATTTTAAAACATTTCTCTTAATATATACTTTCAAAATTATTTTTAAATATATTTATTCACTAACTTTTATATTTTAACATTATTTAAACTTCTGTTTCCGTGTTAATAATCAAAAAATACGCTAGCAATATATCCACTATAAACTTTCGTTTCTACGCATATGTTTATAAATTTGGATTCAAACAACAGAGACAAATAGAAAAAGTTGAGATAGAAATTTATTCTTCTACAGAGTAAACTTGCCCACAATTTTAACCAATTACAAGCAAGGAAAAATAGCTCCTATCTTCTGCCTGTCTGTCTTCTTAAAATAAATAGAGTATAGTACTACCGCTTGTACTCATTTTTAATTCAAATCAGTTGTAAGTCAAAGGAACTATACTTTGGATCAAACTAGGTTAAAATACAAATGTCAAACAAATAATAATATTCAGAAAAATATGAAGAAGAAATCAGTTTCATCAATTTTCTCATCAAACAGTGTGACATATCCAACACTCACTTTGTCATTTACCATCAAAATCTCTTCTTCTTTATCATTCACCATCATTCATATGAATGATAGTGTGACATCGGCATAAGTAATGTCTATTAAAGTGTGCACAACAGCCGAGAAAGTGATTAGAGAACATAAAAATATATTTCACAAAAATATAAAATTATTAATAATGAACAAATGTTTTCAGTCATTGGCAAATACATTTTCACTTTTAGAAGAGCATGACAAAAAATATTTTTTATTAATTAGAAGTAACGAAGAAAATATATTAATGTCCCACAGACATCAAATTATTAGTGTAATTTTAGAATGTTATATCAATTTACAAATTCATCATATTTGTAAAAATTCATATAAAAAAACTGGCATCAGAAATAAATTTAATAAGTTAATTTTATTCCGTAATGAATAAAAAATAATCGGGTCTATTCACTAAAAAAATTGTAAACTGTAAAATTGCCACTATATTTCGATAAACAATTGTATAAATGATTATTTAAATAAAGCAAATACTAAACAATATTCTTTTATTCATTTATTTCTTTCTTTTATTTATTAGAAAATGCAGATAATATTTCAATATTCATAATTTAATCGTAACATGTAATATTATTACAGAAATTACTTTTATAAGTTTACAAAAGGGATAAAATGTATTTGTAAATAAAATAGATAAATGTAAAATATTTATAATTTTCTAAATAATTGTCTACAAATTTATTAACATCGAAGTTAATTATATTAATTGGTTAAAAATATTATATTTACATACAATATTTTCATCTTTCTATTTCCTCTTTAATATTTAAAGTAATTTATTGTTTTATTTTATTTCTTCTCATTTCAAACCTGCCCCATTCTGAAAATTCTGTACCGCGCGACCATGCTCTCCTTCGCGTTTGCGCAGTTACGTTGATTCAGGCAAAATTATTCTTTCCTTTTCTTTTTCACATTATACTATATATTTGTCTTACTCAGGCATAAGCGTTCCCAAAACTTGCACTATACAACATACCCCTTCTTACATCTAGTCTTTACTATATGATCTAAGGGGAGGGGTATGTGAATTTTGACAGTTGACAAAGCATGGCCAACTACTAAAAATATTTTACCATATAATTTTGTTATAAATAATTAATGTCAAAAACTAAATATAACTATTTATTTTTAACTTGTTTCATATAAAATAATTAAAAATGTTATCGAATCGATTAATAGCAACTTTTATGAGAAAACGTATGTATGAAATTTGTAGGTTATGTTTTTGCATTTATTAATATATTGTTATTTATAATTTTTTAGCTGCACCAACATGTTTAATACAAATAGCTGGAGTAAAAAATTATTTACCACCACCCAAATACGACGGTAAGAAGAGCTAATTTTCAGTTTTATGTGTATAATATTTCTAACCTATATACATATAATACATTTTTCAGATGTTGAATTTCCGGAAAGACCTAAACTTAGATATATGGAGAAAGTACCACAGCTCCCACCTACCATACGACCACCGAAAATGCAAAAAAGATTACGTTTAATGCGAGGTCCTGAAGAAACACACAACTTTTTGGTGCATCAGCAATATGGCATTATGGTAAGTTTTTACCTAAATATTTCAATAAAAAAATTTAAAATAAATAATAATTTTAGGCAACTGGAGGTGGTCGTTTGAAATGGGGTCATTTTGAAATGATACGTTTAACGCTTGGTCGTAAAATCGACACAAATCGAATGTTCGGAATATGGAGGATAGATGCGCCATGGCAACCCGTTACGAAAAAAGGTCAGGGACAACGTATGGGTGGTGGAAAAGGTGCAATAGATCACTATGTAACACCAATTAAAGCCGGTCGAATAATTATTGAAGTAGGAGGAAAATGTGAGTACAAGGAAGTACAAGCATTTCTTAAAGATATTGCCGATAAACTACCGTTTAAAGCTATTCCAGTTTCGCAAGAAATTTTAGACCAAATGAAAGCAAAAGAACAATGGATTGAAGATAATAATATTAATCCGTATACTTATAAATATATTGTACAAAATAATATGGGCGGTTGCCATAGATGGTTATCACCTGTAGATTTTAAATGGTTTGGGAAATACCATTAGTGTAATAGATTTTGTACATATATTATAATAAATACTTATTTAATTGTACTTACTTTCATGTTGTTTAATTTTTTTTAATATCTTCGTATTCAAAATGTTGCATATCAAAATAGTATAAATTAATCAGAGAGGATATGTAATAACGTAATCGACAAATATTAGAAAATTGAAAGTTTTAAACTAATCTATTTTTTAAGTAAATTAAGTTTCTAATTAAACTATATAATTTTTAAATTTTGCTTACATTAACTGTTTGAGTGCCAAGCAATGATTTTGCGCTTTTTCTGTTTCGCTTGAAAAGTGCTAGTGCTCTAGCCTGCGAAGCCGACAATCGCGACAAGCTCAGTTTTTGTCGATGCGCGACTTTACGGCTACCGTTCCGTTTTAGGTAAAAATAAAATTGGAGTAATATTACACTTTGTAGGTGCACACATTTTTATTTTTATAAACAACGATTACACTATAATAATATAATGAACTAAATAATGTAGAATAGGGAATAAGACTTGGCACTTTTGGACGAGGAAACAGCAAAGACCCGTGGCACTCAAACGGTTAATGAGACATTAAATTTATTATGGATATTGCGTAATATTTGAATGAATGAAAAGCAAGATGAAATTGAAAAACAATATTATACAATTACAAACAAAATTTATTTCATATTGATTTTTATGAGTGGTAACTTACACATTGTACATATATGGCAGACTCATTTAAAGAGCTACAAGGATAATTTATATCATTATAACATTTATTAACATAGCAAAACCTGAGGAGGAAAATATTACATTAGATTTTTTATTTGCTTGTACGGCGGATATAAAATAAAAATGAAATATTTATTATAATTATTATAGCTAATATCTAGAACATTTGTATCAGATACATTGTTAAAATTTTTCAAATAGTATGCAAACAATACCCTTAGTTTTATTACATTCACTTAATTCTCGAGTCACTTTTAAATCATTATATCGTTTTTTATTCTTTTATTAATATCATTTACAAAGAATAAAATTATAAATCATTATGCACGGAAATCAAAACAATGATAGCGCAATGGGCTCATCTATTTAACTACTTATTGGAAATCTATGCCTCTACATGAATATAATGAGGAGGGAATGTAATCATTATTATTCTAACAAATGCGACACCCATAAAACAGCAGTCTAAGTTTATAATAATATTAATAATTGATGCAATTGATTGACATCTTTGATTTATTTTGAGTTGTGCAGTCAATATTATAATATGTAATCATAATTCCTAAAAGTGACAAGCGTATATAAATACATTGTCACAAATCAAATTCCGTTTTTTCAAAAATTTGTGCAAAAATATTCATTCAAACACAATTCTGTTATTAACAAAAGGTTATGTAAATAAAATAATTTAATTATTATTATTGTGAAATTGATTGTGAATGATAAAATGTGAAGTTAAAATTCAACAGATAAATAGTTTAGAATAATTTACTGTGTGTATTGTGAGAAGATGTGCGACGGAAGAATGATAAAAGTTTCTTATTATCATATTATAATAATAGTTTATAATTCATAGAAGTAATAATAATGATTAAATCTTGTTAAATATCGTGATTTTTTTTAACAACAATAACTGGGCCCATCGAATCACGTCTTAATCATCGAGGTCCTACTACAGCGGCAGTGACTGCTTGTCTTTGCATTACATCTCGTGCATTGCATACTTCCATTTCTTAATTTTTTTTATATTTTTACAAATACTTCCTTACTTTTACTTTTTACTCACTATTATAATATTAATTAGATTCAGTTTACAATCATACACACATACCAGACTAGATTTCAGGATATTTCTTCCTTTTTTTTTACTTACGTTTTAAAGTACGTTGAATTAGTTCTCTTCTAAAATTGTATTTTGTTTGTAAAAAATTATTTGGATTATGGATCATTTTTTAAATATTAAATATAGCATGGTTAATGTTTTAAAAATCTTACGTTTAAATACAATAATTTCTTCTTTTTTGTTTGAGTTTCTTATATCAGGATACAATTCACCGCAATTTGAATAAATTTGAAATCAACTCAAATTTATATATACGAATATAGCCAGTTTCATATAAATTTTGAAAGCATACACTTACTATTATATATCATATTATGTTACATCTGTGACTATATTTTATTTTTCTATTAGCTAAAAAACTAAAAACTAAAACGTTTGTTTATAGTGATACACAATATCAGTCGTGGAACAATATACATTTTTATGTACACATCTTTACAAATGGCAAACTGTACACAATCATAAATGGCATAGAATACTTTCATATATAGCTAATAAATTATTTGGAAATAAAAACATAATTGATCATATTATATTATAGTTTAAAATAATTACATTCTTTGTACAGTTAAAACAATAATTATAACAAAATCTATAAGTATTGATGAAATGAAAAGACGTAAAAAAATTTCATATTTATGGCTAATAAATTACGTTAGTATAGGAATTATTTTAAGTAGCAAGAGTAGAACATGTTCCAAGCGGAAGTAAGATGCGTTCGAAACTTGAGTGATATTCACTACATTAAATTAAATATCTAATACCTACATATATTAAATAAAAATACTGTTCATTTTTATAATCTACAAATCTATAAAAAAAAATAAATACGAAGTTAGGAACGCATCTTTAGGAACAACGATAACAATTTGTGCAATTACGATACACTACTCAATAAATAAGTTATAAATTAGGGGAGGGGAGCAATTATATAATTATTGGTTTGTGTTTCGGGTTCAACGTGTATTGTACAAAACATGTCTGCGGTAAAAATGAATTTGTAAAGCTAAGAATACAAACATGACTAGAGTTTAGTTTTAGTTTTTTTTTTTACTCGGTACAGATCACTGCAAAGAGCCAATGAATTGGTTTTTTGAATATTTAATCGCGTTCGCTTTTTTTTTTCGTACGTTAATGATGAAAGAGATATCACGCTTTGAATAGTTGGCAGCAATGGTATTAATGCTTTTTTTTTGTTTATACGTTATATTATGAGAATGTAATGTTCCAAAAGCTGATGATATATTTGGATAGTTATTATATTGGTATTTGAGATCGAAAATTTACGAAAAATATTTTTTCCATATTAAACTGTCCGGCTCGAAACTTGCCGAGATAAATCATAGATGGCGTTAGAAACATGCTTATTGATTATATTCGATTAGAATTTTATAAAATATATTTTCGTTATTAAGATTATTTGTTAGGATAACGGCAAATTTCAGATGAATTAGTTGGACAGTTAGGAAAAAGTAGATTTTTAGTAAAAAGTAAGCGGTCACCTCAGAAACGTATATATATACAATATTATTTATATATTTGTTAATAATGAACTTGATTCCATTAAGCGTACGACTCACTGATGTGATCGAAAAAATACTCAAAACTTTCGTTGATATTTGTGGTGCCGCTGGCGCTGGCGGGTCCCAAAGTGCCCAAATTGCCGTTGAGAGCGCACTGGCGGTACTGAACACTAAACGAAAGTAGAATTTCACGGATCTTTGCAATGATCTCGTCTACTCAAGCGTTTGATTCCTGAAAATAGTCACAAAAAAAACACATAGACGTTACCATCGAGCCAGCCGAATTTAGCTTCTTTAATCACGTACCTTTAAGTTATCAAAATAGTGCATAATCTGATCGTAGTCCATGTCGAGTTGCAAATCGTCCAGGCCGTCGGACAGGTCAGCTGATGTTGCTCCTGTGCCGGTTAACGGTGGCGAGGCTACAGCTCCGTCCGCCTCACTGTCGACGCCTGCGCACGCCGAAAACATTGGATTGCCAATAATTGTTGCTCTTTTCACCTCGAGACTGTTGCCACGAACTTTAATATAAGCCAAAATCTATCATTTTTCGTTTCAAAATCAACAACAAATCTCTTTCAACATAAATATACACTCTACTGTTTTTATAAAGTCAATATTACGTTAATTTAATTTGCAAATAATAATCAAATGAATTTTGTGCATATATTTGAGTTTTTATATATAAATAAAATTTAAATACATAGAAAATGTTAAACATGATTATTTTTATCATTTTTACTAATTTTTTTATAGACGCCATCAGGCACAAAATCTCCATACTAAAAAAATAAAACAATTCTTCTACTTACTGCCATTGCTATTTCCATCTGTGCTCTTCGGAAATTGAACAAACTCAACATTATCATCGTTATCATTTTTATTATTTTTATGCCGCAAATTTACTTTATCGCCTTTATGATGCGCCAACTGGAATATCTCGTGATCGAATTCGCTCGCCGGTTCGGTGTCATCAAATTCAAATGCGCTCATTTTCGGTTCGACGATCGCCTGATGCTTGCTGTTACGATGATGGTGATGATGATGGTGTTTCCGTGGCGGTGGTGCCACTGGCGGCGAACTCGATGGACTCAATCGGGCTGTTACGCCGATATTGCGGTGTGGAGGTACGGGCGGCTTGTAGTCTTCGTTTGAGGTATCTTGATGCAGTGGGATGCCGTGTGGCGGTAATGGCGGTGGAATTGATCTGTCCCTGTAACAAAACGGTTTCAAACAAATTATTTTATTTCAGAGATATTCGATTTATTATTTACTCCATTAGTACGCATGTGTATTAATTGTAAGAACTTTTTCTCTCTTGTTTTAAAGTTTTATGATACGTATAGTGACAAAATATTGAAATAAAGAAAATCAAAATTATGAAAACAATATGCAATAAAGATATGTACTGTAACATGAATATACGTTATAACAAAAATTTAATTTTACTAAATCATAGGTTGACAATGTTTGCAAAAGGTCCACTTTGTGAACATACATTATTCAACAATGTTCATTACAATATTACTGAACATTCCATTTAAAAATTAACTACTGCTATTTATATGTTTTTGTCTAATTTACTTGTAATATAACCAGGGCATGTAACCGATAAAAATATTGATTAAAGGTCAACCAGTTACAAAAACTATATTTCAGTATAGATTTTCGTTCTATAATATATGAATATATGTAACAAAGTTAAAAATTTTATATGTATGATTTTTTTGTTAAAGATTACCGGTTTTTAAAGATTTTAAAATATCGATTAAGATTACGGTTAACGTTCGCAAAATATTTACAAAAATATTGATCAGACGATTAATTTTACCGGTTTCATACCCTGAATATAACAATATCTTTGGTAATGTATAAACAAATAAATATTATTGTTTATTATCACATCTTATGAAAATGAACACTTCACACATCAATTAATTTTACACTTAATTAAGACAGAGAAAAAAAAATCTTACCAATCTTGTGTATCCTTATTGGAATTCTGTCCATTGTTATTATTATTATTGTTATTAATATTAATCAATTGCGCTTGTCCATTATTATTGGTCCGATCTTTTTTGCAATAAGTAGAAGTATCGATATGTCTTGATGGCAGTTCAATATGATGAGGATTATCAAAGCTAGTTGCTTGAATGATACAATCATCTGGTTCGGAATAATTCAGACTCATTGGATTAGTTGTAATGCGCATTTCCGTCGGCGGCGGCGGATTATTGTTATTGACTGCTGTTGACGATGTACGTCCGTTTGTTTGTACCATTTGCCCTGAGCTACGTTCCAAAGTTGCTCGTCCTTTGGTAAACAAGGTAATAAATTAGAAAAATATCGAATAGATTTCAAAGTATTTTCGCCTACGTACCTAACCAGACCCAATCATGTGCATTGGTTGTACTTTCTCTTGGTTTTCGTGGTTCTCGCATAATACCAAGGCCAGTACCCATTCCTATGGTTGATTTGCCCAAAGATGGGACGGCAGCTGTTCCATTTCCGCTTCCTAGTTGAGCGTCTATGCCTTGAGGTTTAAATTTCGATGCGTATACCACGCATGATACTACGAACACCTTAAAAAAGAACAAAAAAATTTGATTTTTTTTATAAATAATAGTCTGCATTGAAAACATTCAAGTAAAATTGATTATAAAGTAAAGGATAAAATGTGTATTTCTGTAATATAAAAATAATAATATTGAAATATTTTAATAATACTAATCAGAGTAAAGTACATACCACTAAAACTTTATTCTAAAATAAAATCATGCTTTGTTTATACTCAGGAAATAAATCATTATAGAAACAAAAAAAAAACTTTTTATAAATCTCTTTGGTTTAATCAGAAGCATAATTTGATTGTAGAATTTGGTATAAATATTTTCGTATTACTTTAAAATAAAATTTAAAAAGAGGCGAATTTTGGTTTAATTATAAAAATTGGTTAAATGTAACAAAAACTATGGAAAATGGTTTAACATTTGACGGTTTTTTAGTACGATAATAACTTATTAAAAGTAAGATTTAATCAATTGATTTTTATAGTTTTTTTAACCCATAAAAAAAATTCAAATATTATTAATCTCCATATACTTACAACAATAGCAAAACAGAAAGCAGTCAATAGCACATACATTCCAATCTCCAAAGGTGTCATATTTGCCGGTTGCTGATACCTAGTAACACCACTACCCCGATTCAAAACGCCGTTTTGAATCGAGTGATGTTGTCGCGCTTGTACGGTTGGTTCGTGATTATTCTCGTCCTTCAAAGGCATTCCTATAGTACAGAACAGAAACAAATCCAATTACTATCGCAATGTAATAATTTCGCACCGAATAATGCTTTTGGGTACCGATCAATATATCATGCAGGTCGGTGACATCTCTGGCACCTTTTGTGTCACGCGGCCCGCTTAACATCATACCTCCGTCATTCTGGACAAAGTCTGGACGATGCGGTACTTCACTCACGGTGAAGTCCACCTCGACTTCGGCTGCAGCGGTTGCCAGAGGACCGGGACTTTTTCCAGAGAGTTTTGGACGAGTTGGTATACGACAGTCTTCATTTAATAATAAAGATACTTGAAGTAAATCGTCACTGCCTGGAATCATTTTTATTAACATATTGATAAATAATGTCAAATTTGACATAATTATGGAAAATTACAAAAAAAAGGAAAATCAGAAGAAACTAAGAATGGAATAATATTACAAGTGGCAAACAAAAATCAATGTTCTAAGTTTTTAAGAGAAATAAGAATAAATGAAGAATATAAAATTTAAAGAAAAAGCAAATTGTTAATGTTTGGCTTAATCTGATAAAAGATTTACCTTCGCCTACAGCAATGACACGTGGATGGTGCGATGCAACCATTGGTGCAAAAGCTACAACTTCTGTATTTAAACTTTTAACGACGAGATGGTAATCTGCATCAGCTATATCTCGAAGAGGTGTTCGAGAACCGTCAGAAAATTCTAGTTCGATATCTAGTAGTCCTTCCTAAATTTAAAATAAAGTATATAAATAAAAAATTCTATAATATCGTTTGATATAGAAGTAAGATCAATACTTGTAAAACTCAATAATTTTTGTCATATTTGTTTTAAATAAAATTTGAATTGTTATTCAATTCAAAATAACAAATTTCCTATATACAGAATATATGATCAAATATGCTGGATAGAAATAATTTTGTTTTCAAGATTTTGATGAAATAAAAAACAATAAAGAATGAATATATTTGCAAATCATCGTTGTATTTTTGATCATTTATTATTAAATATATTTCTGCGATGCGATTTTCACCTGATACTGTGCGGTTAGCCGTCTAGTGACACTCGTCTCGGCGATATACCCATTCTCAATGGAACTGTCGGGCGATATATTCAACTGCAATCCGGACACTACACGTACGGACAGCTTCGAAATGCCCACTTTATCATTGCCCACTCGCACTTCTTTCGCGCCAATTACGCGCCCCGTTATCGGCGACAAAACTTGTACTTCAGTACGACCCATACTCCTCCCTTGCAATATCCTTCCGTGTAGGCTGGCAATCCTTGGATCGCTGACCCTCAAAAGGGGCAGCACCAAATCGGTGACTCGTAGCCAAGTGCGACGGTTCACAAAATACGTCACTCGACCCGAATCATGATCGTTCGCTAAAAAGTGCGCGTACACATCGACCGGACTCTGCTGGTAGCGCAATCGACATGGAGGTCGATCCGATCCAACTCCGTTTGAAAAGTCATCGGGGAGCATACTGGGTCCCCATCCGCCAAAGGAGCGTTTCTTTCGTTTGACTTTGCCGACGTTCGCGTGATAATCCGGCACTTTCCATGATTTGATCTGCGATAACCTCACGTCCGGAACGGTTAAGTCCAGGGGAAATTCGGGCATCCAGACGGTGAAACGCGCCAAGCCAGTGTATGTTGCGTATTTTACGAGAACGGAACCGTTCACGGAACCACGAGCCTCCGAACCGTCTACGTATACGGAGCTACATGATGATGAAACCTTTAAGACACTTTCGTCCTCGGAATGACAGGATGACTGAAGTGTAACGTCAGCTGCTTTTCCTGCTTGAGAAACGATGAAAACTTTCATTGCTTGAGATACTTGACGGCCTGTTAAGACAGCTGTATTCATAACTTCCCAGTTCTGGAACAAAACAGAATAAATATTTATTAATACAATATAATTTATGAATTAATTTAAATTTTTAAGAATTATTAGGAAAATCTAAAATATATTTTAGAATAAAATATATAATAACTAACAATTACTGATTATATAAAACAAACCAGTTTCTTAGTTTTTCTTTTTTTAATAAAAACACTATTATTATTTTTTCATAATTTGGTTTATTATATAAATAGGTGTATGCATATATTTCTTTAATTTTACAAAATAAATCTATTTTTTGTTAATATATAATATTCATTTCAAATAAAAATAAAATTAGTTTAAAAGTAAAAAATAATAAGTATTGGTTCTAAAAAAAATGTATCGAATTTTTATATTTTACAAGATTTTTGTTTCTGCATTATTTCAGAAATTGCAACTGAAACATTAAAGATTTGTATGGCATGTTATTTTTGATATACTTGTATCCGTTTATATATATTTTTCGGAAATTATTTTATACTGGTCTGATATAAGAGTCTTATTTATATTAAGGTATGCGATTGAATGAAAAGAGTGTCAATTTTATAAGGCAATTTCTGAAAAGAAAAATAGACTTATACTTCATGTTTCGATATAAACTTGTATTCTCATCAAAATGTCGAAATCAAATTTGCTCATCATCTTCCTATTTTATACGTTTTGTTATAGCTAGTATTCTAGAAAATAACACACTGAATATCTAACTTCCACTTGCACTTTATTTCTTAAATATACTACAATTTTTTTTTATTACAAGCCCCAAATTTTTACGATTATAAATAATATATTATGATGATATAATTACACGAATAAAATATGTAAAAGTTTCACTGAATCAATTAAAAAATAAAATATCAATTCCTATATAATGACAATGATATCATCCGATTGTATTATTTATTATTTATGAAAACTATCAACTAATGTACAAAGTGAAACTTATTGTTATCCAAATGTTGGCAAACCTCAACTTCGTAATTCGTAACTCGCACAATGTGTTTCAATATCGCGTGAACATTTTCGTTTCGGAATTGTCAATTCGATGCAAATAGTTCGTTTCCAGTTTAAGCAAACAAAATTGTCGCGTCATACATTACACACCTCGATGTCGGTTGCCAGACATATTAGCATGCAAACTAGTGCCGAGAACATCGGCAAAACAAAACTAAATAGCGCAGCGGATGTGTTTGTTGTTGACGACCTATAGTAAAATACGGAAAGGTGTTCTGTTGTAATGGTATGTAATTTGTCTTAAAACGATGAATGACTGTCGCGAAATTTAGTATTATTTTTCGTACAATGTGTTGCAAATGTATACTTTATTTTTGAGGAAAAAAGTTGGATATTTCTGATATTTATTCAATATCCTTTTAATTAAGTAAATTGAATCCTAAAAAAAATTATGACATTTTTAAAAGAAAATATTTTTAACAAAAGTTTTTAAAAGATTATTATTTAAAATATTCAGAATCTAGAAATATCTCGGAAATACTTAATAAAATAAAATCTTTAACTTAAATTATATCTTACCTTATATAAATATTTTACATTACTAATTGAAAGATATGTAATTCATTTTTAAAATTTACGTCTATTAAGATACTAAAATATATAAATAGTTATTAGTATTTATATTTTTAGTTAATAAATTTGTGAAACATACGAGTGAATCACACAGATATGAAAGCTTCAATTACTTGGAATTGTACATATCTATGGTGAAAAAAATGCAAACATAAGATTTTTCTATTTAAAATTTAAAAATAATATGAAAGTTCTCAAAAATAACTAAAAAACAGGTATGCAGGCAAGAGAATTTTCCCCTCCAATTTACTTGTTTAAATTGATATTTGACAATCGGTAAACATGTCAGAAACAGTTTTTAGCAAAAATGTACAAAACCTAAAATTTCAATTTGTATGTCACATACAGAAAGAAAATCACTTCAAAAAACTTATCTACAAGTTGACACTTTTATCTTGATAAGAGTGCATTCTATTCGTAAGATCGTTTACACCAAAAATATTATTTTGACATTTATAATTACTTCTAAAATTTAACTCCAAATTTTTACACATTCTGCATAAAAAAAAGAATAAAAATTAAGTGTTTTGATTCAATAGATAAATAGATATGTAAAATAATGTAAATATACAAAACTACATAGTATATGTAATCTTAATCGTGGTTCTTACAAAGTAGTACATTTTATTTAGGTATATATACTGTTTAAGAACTATAAGATGTTGTTGTATAAAGCATTGTTAACTTAATAAATGAGTTAACTAAGCAACTAAATTGTCAACTGTTTAATAAGCGCCTCATTGATTGGTTAGTTGGTAAGCTAACGAATTGGTTGACATACAAAGCGTTCAACGTTATTTTGTGTACAACTTTCATTGAATGAGATAAAATATACTCCATTACTTAAACATTATAATGGTGCTTTGTAAGTTTCAAAAAATAAATAAATGAAACATCATTATATGCCTTAAATGGGACACCTGATATATTCCTGAAAATTCCTTATTATAGAACTCATTACAAATTTACTAACAGAATTTTGTTTGTAATAATAAAAAGAACCGGATTTTTTAAAGACCTACTTTCATATTGTAATGTTCCTAAATAAGGTAAAGTAACTAGTACATTTTTATCGCACATCAAAAACACTTCATATTATACGTATATTTTCTACAATCCCTCACAACAATTTCCGTGACAAATTCAGCAACAGCATTCTGAGCCGGTAAGTAAAATTAATCGGTTGCTTGGTTTGTACCTTTGCTACACTTTCTTTTATCAGCATTTCTACGACTTGTTTTTCGTCTTCCCCCTTCACGCGAAGTATTTCGTTGTGTTTTGGTTTTCGTATATCAATTTGTTTCTGTCCCCCAGTAGAAGCAGTATAACCGTGCATGTCATAAATTTTGATGGATTCCGGAAGGTTTTTCTTCGAAGATTTTGTCCGCTTGTGACATTTCAAATCGTTCTTCTTTTTAGAACAATGCGTATTTCTCTTTTCAACTGTTTTCCATATTGTTTCGCTACTTACGCCAGACAGTTTGGGTTCTTTTTTTTTGTGGTTTTCAAAATTTATGTCTTTTGAGGGGGTTATGACGGTGAATATATGATTCCGGGAGCTGTTTGTAAATTAGTTATTTTTTATTTCAGGAATTTTTATTGAAACATATTGCATTTAATGGTTTCAAATAGATTTTTTTAGTAAATGTACTATATTATTTTGTGTTTTGAATTCAATCAATAAAATTTTAAAAACTATAACATAGTAAAACATAGTAAATATTTTTAAAATATTTAAAAATAAATGATATAACAAATGAAGAATAGTGATAGAGTCAGTAATTTTTACTTTAAACAAACACTTTTTGGTGGAGGTGCCTTAGAATAAAAATTTTAAAATTAGTTTTCGAGTTATAAAACGCACTCCAAATTTATGGGACGACTTTTAGAAAAGAATATTTTATTAGGTATATAAAGATATTTTCAAATTCGTACTTAATTTTTATATATTGTTAAGATTTGTATTTTAATATTACCTTCAGACCATAAGATGCACTCCAATTTTAAGTCGATTTTTCTATGTAAAACGATGTGTCTTATGGTCCGAAAATTACGGTATTTTATTTTCATGCGTTATATTAAAGCTAATATTAAAAAATATATTTCTATTATTTCAAAATAATGATAAATTAGAATAACAAAAACAAATCAAACTCGTATATTTTATAGCAAATTTTGTATGTTAAAGTTATTAAACCCGATTTATTTTCAATTTTTTAAGCGATTATTTCATAAGCTAAATTTTATAAATAAAAATATGAAAATCTGTAAAGATGAAATGATTTAGATCATATCAAAAATTTTACATTTTGATCTAGATCAGTCACAACTCTAGTTAATAGCGATTAAAGATAATAGGTATCAAATAGTATTCTATTTGATTCTTGTTAGCTAGCGTAACTGATATTGCCTAGTAACTGTGTAAATCTATGTACATGGTAATTGCTAGCTAGCACGAGTCTTACGGAATATTACCCAATATCTTTTCCTGTATATAAAATGTAATATACAAAATATGAAATAGAAATAATAATTATAAATATTTTAGTATTTAGAAATATATTTTTACATTTATACATATCGAAATAATATTTTTTATTTAATTTTTTATGTTATTCAAATGTCTAAAAATATAATTGTTTATGTTTGTATAACAAACCCACTTTTAAATAACTAAATATAGTATTAATATTTATTTAAATGTATAAAAATAACTCTACGTGAAGTAAAAAAAGAAATCTTTATTTTTGTTTTGAAATAAATATATAAGAAAATAAAAATAAAATATAAAAATAATTTGTTCCAATTTTTCTACATGCAAACAATACATTAATATATCATTAGCATAATAAATATTACAGTATTTAATAGCGAAATACATAAAACAACTAATACAGTAATAATAACAGAAATGAATGTAATTTTGTTCGGAGTTAATTTTGTCATGATTTGGAAAAACGACACTCGGGTGGGCCTTTATTGTCTGTCCCTTTATACATCTTTATTGGTCGCTTGTATAGCAGAATAAATTATTCATTAATCTTTATCCAACAAACAAAAACAAAGCCTACTTTGTTTGGTGTATGTATATTATAATATAATAATGTACTTGTAGTGAGTAAATTTTCAAGTCATTTATTTAAATAACTCAATGTCATCAGTGGATGGATGATGACGACTACATATAGACAAAAAAATATTGTATATTATATACACACACACACTAAAGCTATAAGCTCACTCTTGTTACGCATATTTTCAACTGAGGGAAATTAATCAAGCTGTGTTTTCGTGTCAAAGGTCAAAACGGGTCATGACGTCGGACAAGGATTTTATGTGTGGCATGTATACCATGCGTGACACGTAAGCATGCTTTCAAACACTACATTTATTTCGAATATTTTAAATATTAACCTTCTGAAATATTTTTGTTGGAAGGAATATAATGACTTCATTGTATAAAAAAAGTTGTTAAAAACCGATACATATTTTTGTATTATTAATAATTTGCAAATATAATGAAATATTATAAATAGAAAAACTTGTAAAACAAGTATTATAAATCTAAAATGAAACAACTTTCAAATATAGTTCTGTATTAATTTTAATTTTTATTAATAATCGATGTTTCGACGTACTCTATCATCATCATCATAAGGAAAAAATGACACAAATGACATTACAGTAAATAAACAGAACATAGAAACAAGTTACTAGGTAACAAATAAGTAACTAGATTATGAAATTTGTAAATTATTAAATATAAAAAGCCAAATTTTATTTAAATCAGTTTCTTCACACTGATTGATGTTATCTTTTTTTATAAATTTCTATTGCTTCTTTTATCAATCTACTGTTAATAATTGCAACCCCCATCAATATTAACAGTAATAATAATCAAAAATGTTGAGATTTTATATTTTTCCCAAAATTTCACAAGTTACTCAGTCACTGAATCGGCTTATTAGGCTATGGATCAATGACTGGCCAGTTTAACCGTAGACACTTGTTTCGACCTATAGGGTCTCATCAGTACGGTGCTTTGATCAGTGTCGGGAAGACACTAATACAGATGTTGGTTCTGGCTGGCTTTTATGCCAAGTACTTTGAAACGATAACGAATAGTAGCAATAAATACCACCAACGCCATCTATACAATAATGCAATCGAATTTTCTATTCCATACATTTATTTAATATGATGACGGTCGGTTCTATTTTGATTTGTAATTTCGAGTTTGAGTCCATTCAACTGAAGTTGTATCTTTTAGAGTCATTTGCATAAAACATTATTACCTTATTCAATGGTTAACTAATTAGATTGTCAATTGTTTTGAAAGCGCCCACAGTAACTGGTCACTAACAACCAAATCATGCTGTTAGGTTGACACGTGTTTAACAACATTTTATGCAACCGACTCTTTCAGTTTCAAAGATCGCATAATGGCTGGCGAAATTGAAATAAATATGATTTACATTGATACATTTATATTGTACTGGTAATTTCTACTCTATTTTATTTAATATTAAAATAAAAAAAAATGGAAAAGAAGCCTACCAACCTATATGCAAAATTATAACGTTACTAACTCTTGATAGAATATATCTAATTTAACAGTGAGACAAATTTAGTTCCATATCACCTCTCAAAGTGATAACTTCAATCGATTTCACTGATTGTACGAGTACATTGGATCACCTCACAATCTAGTTATCTGATATTAATAATAATAATGACTTTATTGCCCAATAGTTATAGGGTAAGATATATATATATATATATATATATATATATATATATATATATATATATATATATATATATATATATAAATAATAAATATGTAATAAAATTAATACATTTACAAATATATATTATGACTAATTATTTAAGCAATAAATTATTGAATGTAAATCTTCAAAAAAAATTATCAAAATCAGATTAACAATTAGGATAAATTGTTGACCTGATGAAGACGATCGTTTAGCTTTCGTGGAAACGTCGTTTAATAAAAATAATTAACAGAATTTATACCTAAAACTGTTTTTGTATTAATACTATAAGTTCTGAAAAGTATTTTTCTGTATTGGTTAATCAGTTAAAAATTTTTGCACATTATGTTGATTGGTGCGTAATATAAAATATTTGTTCTAGAATAATCACAATAAAACGTTATAGAGTAGACGTAAACGTTATAGTAGATACTGTTTCAAAAGCCTATTTCTCCAGAATTTCTCTATCTTTTAAAAAACAGATCTTTATTCAAATTTTACTGAATTTTAATAAAAAGTTTTAAATTCAAAATAATAGAAATATTTAATTTTTCTTGGCGTATAATAACATGGTATAAAACCGTTTTTCAAAATTTATCGCCAAGATAAAACTGCATATTATGAATACTAACTTCGGCAAATACATCGTCTTACCTTCAAAAATATAATTTAATATTGTAAAGTGGAAAATTGAATTATCAAAAGGTTGTTTGAGCGAACTTCAAAGTATTTTCATTTATCTGAAAATTAAAATTCCTTACCCCGAAAATTCTGAAACAAATAACACGCGGGCATGGCCCGGAAACTCGTTGAAAACTTTCCAAAATAAATATTTCAAATTGCTCATCTTGTACGACCTAAGTACGAAAAACCAACTATAAGGCATTTCATATACGAATTCAAGAGCAGGTGTAATATCGGGAATTTTTATTTTTATTTTGTGCAGAGCCACTAGATGTAGCTGCTGTCTAGTATTTTATCATATAGGTTATGTTATATATGTAATATCTATGTGCTCGACCAGTGGCCATAAATATTACTCAAATATTATTAAAGTAAATTTACATAATTGGTACATCTAGTGTGTTCTCCATCAGCAACCCATATATGAATAATAAATTGATGTTTATTTAAAATTTATTGCGACAAACAAATAGATAAAATTGTTAGCAAATATTGAAATATATTTGACAGCTAGGCAAAATTTATACGTTGTTAGTCAAGCTCTATCACAATTTTTAGCTTATTGTAAATTGGTATATTTAAAAGAAATTAAATTATTATCACACTGACATAAAAGTACAAAGCTATTTGGTATATATATATTATCAGTACAGTACATTATTAGATTATTCTACTAATGTTGAATAATACATATACACACAATCACGCCATGTACCCAAAGGTTACATTATTATCTAGACAAATAATTTTTGCTTCATCCACATTCATGATACCTCTATTCCTAACGAATACCATCAATATCACTCACATATATTCTTTTAATCAAACGTTTATTAGACATTCGCTCAAAACGACCGTGAGTAATAGATAACGTTTATAATATATGTTTTCTATTAAATTATACTATCCATAACTAACAAACATGAGTTAAGTAAAAATATTAACCCATATTTTTTTGACCAATTACAACTCTTTTATATTACAACTGCTGTTTTAAAATAGATAATCGGTAAATTAGCGTTGTTCCTAAAATATTGTGTTATTGATAGGAAACCTTGATATAAAATAAAGGATTTTATTCCTCAAACTCTAAAATTAAAGCGATAAATTTCATGTAGAAAAAAGAATTACAGGAAGATAATCTAAGAGATTCTAAACTGTACAATTAAGGTAGGTAAAATAACTGAAAAACTGAAGTACTGAACTAGATAGGTAGTCATATCTTTTCTGGCAAAAATCCAGCGAATCAAAGAGTGTATTTGAAAGTAGAACCAAAGCTAAAGAAAAAAGAAGTTGGTACGAATTATGAAATTTAATTTAATACCAGTAGCATGCAAGCGAAAATTGAATTAAATTAACCGAAAGAAAATCCATTGACACTTTGCGAATTAATGTTTGAATTATTTGAAAAGTTTTACTGCAAAAAAAGAAAACGAAATTTTTGAGTCTGTGCAGTAAAAGTTTTATTAGATCGTTGGATGACTGGAAAAATTCGCAATTTATTGTGCATTCCAATCGCTAAGAAAAAATGCAAGATTCGTATTGTTTTTTCCAGATAAATTTATCCTGATTTTTGTTTAAATCTTATATTATTTACTACTAGAAATATCATGCAAAATAAAATGTCAAAAAAATCAATATGTAAAATACTTTATTCTGCAATAAAATACTAGTGTAAAGCTTATATAATATGTTATGTAAAGCTGTATAATTTTTTTTCAAAAACTTAATTATAAAATTCTCACCTCGTTTATAAAAGTGATTTTTGTCAAAAGTACTTTTGACGTTCACTTAAAATCATTTATTAAGCATTTTAAAATAGATTATTTAAATTTTATAATACCAAATTAAATAAAAATTATCAAAAATAGAAAATTTATTTATATTTAATGAAAAACAAAAGCAAAAAGTTATTTTGAAATTAATGATAAAAGCACTTTTTCATGAAAAAGTGAGGTGAGAATACGGGCTTGTCTTTGTGAGCTATATAGCTATTATAACGTGCTCGTTCAACAATATATTATTTTCTGAAAACAGATAGTTTTAATTTCAAAAAACAAAATTTACTAAATTTTATCAGATTGGCGATAATTGAATGCAAATATGTAAAACTTTATTGACAGTCCGCAAACTTCATGTTGGTTTATATATGAATTGTAAATGTTCTGTAAACTAATTAGGCTATATTTATTAAAAAAAAAAAAGTTGAAAAAGTGCATGCAAACTCATTTGATTACGCAAGTTTCTATTTTTTATTTTTGTAATTCATGACACGACACATAACCTAAATTACACGAAATTTGCGCTAATAAAATAAAATTACAAAAGTTGTAACCGTTGTAACAGTCAATAAGTGCTTTGGGGGCGGTGCGGAGTTTGAGGGGCGATTTGATAAGAACTTTAAAATAAGTTTGTCAACTAAAAATACTTCGTGCTGTGTGTAATTTTGGGCTAGCAGCCGAGCCGGTTTGATAAAGGAATTTTCTGCTCCATAAATCTAGTTGTTGCGAACAACCCTATCAGCGAAACTTCTATTTTTAACATAACACGTCAACAGGAAACTGTGTTACCGACATACAACTACAATTTATTGCCTTGACTCTTTAAACTAACACCCCGACACACACTCACACACACATACTCATACATGTTGCGTAACGTAAATCACTCTATCGAATACTTTAACACTCTCTGTTTTACCGGCTGAGCGATAAATATTTTTTTTTGCGAGATTGATGGGTATCAGTCGTAAATTAAATTATCATATTTTATGTTTTAATATTTGTTAAGTCTCATTCAGACTGTCGTTTTAGTTTTAATTTTACGCACAAGCACAAGAATTTGATCAATCCAAATACTTGGTATAAAAACTAAAGTTGTGTCAATTGTTTCGGTTGGTCAAATTCTTATGCTTGTGCGTAAAACTAAAACGACAGTCTGAATGACCACAAGCATAAGAATTTGACCAATCGAAACACTTGACACAACTTTAGTTTTTGCACCAAATATTTGGTTTGGTCAAATTCTTGTGCTTGTGCGTAAAACTATAACGGCATCGGCAGTTTGAATGAGACTGTCGAAAAATAAATGAATAATACAACATAAATTTTATAAATAGGAAGTTATAACACAAAATGTTAAAAATGGTTGTTAATTTGAGCTAATTCCTAAATTGCATATTCATACATGAAATAAACTTTTTAAATAATTTGATATGGAATGTGGTTCTTTTTTCGATAAAGAGTCTTATGAGTATTTTAAATTTAGTTTATAGAACGAACACACACTACAGAGTGCCCCACTTATCACGAAACTAGTATTATGTTTTAGCGCAGAGCTAATGGTACTGAACCAAACTACTTACTAACTTATTTCAGTTTCATCAATTGTTGTTGGTTTTATTGCAGTCGAAAATTGAGATTATGATTGTGTTTTGACAAATAGGGTAGCTTGAATAAGCTTTTAGATATGGAGAATAAGTAATAGTTCTACAATCTATTTTTCAAAATAAAATAATAGTTCAATCTCCTACAGAATGTGTGTTTAAGTATAAAATACATAAATAACTAAACAAAAATATACCATTTTATTTAGCAAATAAATGATTTGTTGTTGCTGAAATCACGCATAAACAGTGGTGGCGCTAGCGGATGGTCCAAAATATACACTGTAAAAAGTTTACGTCATAATAAGATTATCACAATAAAATTATTACAAAATGTTGTTGAATATATTGACTGTTAAAACCTATGTAAAATTACATAAATTTAAGATATATTTTTTACTGTGTAGTTTGGTCCCCGACGGCCTCTTGGATATTTTTAAAGAAAATTTTAGACTAAATTTGGTGTTGTATGTGTTGTTTTCATATTTTTATTATTTGTAAATTAATTCAGTAATGAATTAGTAAAATAGAAAAATAAATACTTAGTAAAAATATCGGCTGATACTACAAGCTCTGTTTCAAAATTGGTTGCAACTAATACCGATTTTAAGACAATGTAACTGTCATACGAGCAGGACAAAACAAATAAAATAAAACAACCAACAACAGAGTTTATAATGCTAGTCGTTATTTTTTAACTTTACGTACAAAAACTTTATATTCGGTATCATTATTTTTATTCTCTACTGTAATGTAATACTTTGACTTATTTTTATTTCCTTTAAAATATTCATATTCAGTTTCAAAAACCCTCGTACAATCTACCCAATTTAAAAACATCACCAATTTCTTTCATCAAATTACAAAATAAAACTCAATATCAACATTTTTAACCCTCTGTATCATTCCCAAACAAAACACAACACTATTTCAGAAAAAAAAATTCACAGCCGTTGGTAACACTGTCTTTATGATGTCGAAATAGTTACGGCAGCCGGGGCAAAGGTTGGCTAACCTGAAACCCAACTGTGTGGCACTGTACCACACCACACAAAGTTGAAGTAGAGAGCTCCCGCTTTATACACATACAAGAGCTTTGATGCTGAAAAGCTAGCAAGGTGGGATCCCCGGTTGTTACGGGCAGTACCCTGAAGAGATTTTAAGCGATGCTGTTGCGTATGTGCGTGAGGATCGGATCATTATGGACCTGGCTGATGGTCCTGACCCTTTGCTTTTGTGCGGATATACATAGAGAAGTGTTTGTGTTTTGATTTTGGTACGTGTATCGCATGTGGAAAAAGGATAACAGAGACGGTTTCAAATTTTCAGTGTGATTTGTGAAAATATAATTATTTTCTAAAAATATTACATAATGAGATCGTATACTTGTTTACAGGGTTGAACTGGCACACCGGGGCACCGTGCTTTCCCCGATGGGCCGTCATCATTACGGGCCGTGACCGGTAATTGTCAAAAAATTAAAACCGATCTTTGAGTTTTACAAAAATTTAAGAACAAATTATCTCAAAACATCAATATGTATTAAATGTCGGTATATATAATGACGTTTATTGGTTAGATCCTAACAACTTTCCCAAAATCAATATTGGTACTATTTTTGATAAAACTTTTGAGTTAATGACAAATTTAATTGATAGAAAATTAAACAATAAATAAGTTATTAGATGAGTTATTAGATTTATTCAAGAAAATGGGACACATTTATTAACATCTTAAATGATAAAAATGAATATTTTATTTATAATGAATTCCATGACGAACAAACTGAAACCGGAGAAGAAGATGAAATCAATGTAACAAACTGTAGTAATACTTGTAGAAATTGCATTGTCTGTTGTTTTTCAGTTTTACAAAACTTTAATCTCCACACATTGATATACGCTAATTTATTCATTGCTTATAAATTAGTGCTAACATTATCTTTCACTTAAGTATCATGCGAACGAACATTTTCAAAATTACATTTAAATTTAAATTACATTTTAAACAGATTGCGAAATTGTTTAAGTCATGATAATTTTGAGGCTTTCATGTCCATGTCATGCGAGAAGGATATTTTGGTAAAGTTAGATAATGAATATATCATTACAAAAATTCCGAAAAAAGTCATTTATTAGATTGTCTTTTAACTTGGATATGAATAATGAATTATATTTAATTTTATGTGTCATTTTTACAATTCATCATTATTTTTGTGTAATTTTATTTCCATGTTTAATAAAATAAAATAATATATAAAAAAATAATGTATTTGAACAATTTTGGGACGTAAGGTGGGCCTATTCTGCAATTTTCCCCGGACCTAATTTTTTATCCAGTCCAATCCTGCTTGTTTATAATGAAAGTAATATGTATAATGTTCCAATTCGTTTAGTCAAAGAAGCGTGTAGCTTTATAAATGTTGCAGAGTAAAACAGAATAAAGTTAAACGAATTATAAAACATAAATTTTATAAATAAGAAGATATACCTAACAAAAAATGTTAAAAATGGTTGTTAAATTGAGCTAATTCCTAAATTGCATATACATACATGAAATAAACTTTTAAAATTTTTTAATATGAAATTTGGTTCTTTTTTCGATAAAGAGTCTTCTGCCATCGGCAATTTCTCATGCCAATAACGTTTGATGCTCTACTATATCTAGTAGTACATTCATTTATTTTATTGATTTATATTAATAAATTAATATTACAAATTAATAATAATAATTAAAAAAAGTTTTTTAAATTTACAGTAAATCCATCGATACCTGAAATTCGATTTTTTTAATATTCTACATGGAATTCTGCAACGAAATAGTCACGTTTTTAATATCTGTATTTCAATTGACTGTATTGAATTTTTAATATTTATATAATATTAAAAGAAAATTAATAAATTTAAATTTTGCTTGAGAGTAATTTATATTTTTAATTTCAAAATACAATTGTTATAAAAATAAAGAGACAATTTTCATTCTTACAAGTTGTTTATGACAATATTATCGTATAAATTGGTACATTTTTACATTTTGAAAAACCCTACAAATATCTAACGCGTTCGGTACACAAAAATTTGCATAGAAAGGTATTTGTAGATATAGCAAACAACATTGGTAGGGACCTGGTATTTATAAATATGTATTTGCCTTTATTGCTTTAGGGTTGTTTAGAGTATAAGATAGAAGTGTAGCAAAAGTTAGCTCTACAGTTGGGGAAAATAAAAACCATATTCAGTATGACCTATTTACCGAAATCGCTGGAAACTGTTACGAAGTAAAATTATTAATACGTGATGTTTTTGTTATATTCTCAGAACTACAAGTAATAAAACTAAACTAAGCATTGGAATAAAATCTTTTTTCCATTTATATCGACCGTCATATCACATATAATAAGAGAGGTATGGTAATCGTAGCAAATTTGACATATCGAAATATTTATAAATAAGCACGAATTAGATTTATACACGAATCAATTGTTTTTGGCGTGATGTCCGTCTGTAGGTCTGTGAACACATGTGTAGAATAAATTCGGCTGAACGGATTGTTATAAAATTTCATATTTAAGCTTCAGAGTTAAATATCTCAATTTGATCAACTTTTGGTAAAGATCTGCCACTTTTATGTGGGGTTTACGAATATTTCGTAAGACATAGTTTTCGAAAAAAATTATTTAACAAAAGTTGCTAAAAAAGTTATAACTAACAACTTTTATTTGGAACATTTTTTGATACGTCTAAATAATTATATTTTTTAACTTGTCATATTTTTATGATATAATTATGTATATAATTCTGTAAATAGGTGGTATATTTATGTCAAGACTCTTTTGTTTTTAGTTACCATGACTACTGCAGTTATTGTTACACAAATTTCTCTATTCCATTAATTTATTTAATACGATGACAATCGGTTCTGTGGTGTCCATAGACAGACATTACGCTAAATAAAATAGAAATAAAATAGAGCTATCATGATTATGTTAAAGTGCACTTACCAACCTTATATGGTAATACACTATTTATACTTGCATTATCTTCAGTTTTATTTCGTCGATAATATTATTAACTTATAAAGACTTACAGTAGAAAATTGTAATATTCCGACAGGAAAAATAATTGAAAAAAAAAACAATTTTGAGAACTGCTGATCGGTGATACGTTGGGCGTCTTTTTCTGGGTGTTTCATTTCAAGTCCGGTTTGATCCCGTATTTGGACGAAGCGGATGCGTGCACGAATACGCGATACAAAAGCTTCTGCACGTTCTGCATTTCCAATATTTTGTGCGCGCGTTCTTTTTTTTTTTGGTAGTAACTTTTGCCAAGTGCAAAGTTGAAAGAGGCAAAAGTCAAACGCTTTTGGCAGCTCAAAATACAAGCGATAAGTCGTTCGGTATCCCTTTCACGATATATAATACCCGGAAAAAATATTTTGACCGGATTAAATTTGATAAATAATATCTGATAGAAGGAAAACAAAAAGATAAAATTCAAAGTTTGTTGAAATACTTACTGTAACAAAGTATATATTTGTAGAAATAAGTATGTTATCATTTGAAAATTTCTGTTCACGCAAATATTTATATACCATTTTTTTAAAACAAATCATAAATGTCTAATTTTGATTACAAATTCTCATTTTTGATAAATGTTAATTTGAATAAATATATATATTATTTCATATTAAGCATTTAAAAATTTAAATAAATAATTCAATCATTTGATAAAGTATGTTATGTTATAAATTTTATAATCTAGTTACTTATTTTGCTACCTACTAACTTGTTTCTGTGTTCTTTTTATTTATTATAATATATATGTCATTTGCATCATTTTTCCTGATGATAATGAAAGTAGCGTACGTCAAAAACGTCGATTATTAATTAAAATTAATACAGAATTGAATCCTAAAGACTTTTTATGTCACATATGGAGTAGAAAAAGTTGATTATTGAGTTGAGCTCAGATATTTGTAGACGAGGTCAAGCAATCTGAGCAAAACACAAAAAGAGCTTTCTATTCCGAGTGACATATCCGATTTTTTTCTTTAAGCGTTCTAGACGAAACTAAACTAAAAATAAATAAAAATACATGCCAAGTAAACTTAACCGGTTACTAACAGTTGTAGAATAGTATATATATATATATATATATATATATATATATATATATATATATATATATTATTTATATGTTTGTTAACGTTATTTTTGAAAATTAATGCTTCTTTGGTTGAATATGCAATTTCTGACAAATCGAGTCGTGTACATTGTATTTTTAGCACTTCTTCACACATTTTCAATAATCAAATTCAAATTCAAGTGAAAATAATCATTGCAAATGTTTAAATATCATTAAACATCATTTTTTCTATAAAGTACGTAATTCATTAGCATCGAATAAAATAAAATATTTTCATATGTCGTCAAAACTATTTCAATTAGCTTATTTCCATTATTTTTGTGAGCAAAAGCAAAAGTCGACCTTATGTTGACTAGTTTTATGTAGCATTTTAATTAAGTTGTTAATAATTAGTGACAGTACGCCGCCCAAATGCCATAACTGCACACTATGTGTCGTCATAGCAATTTATTACGTCACAAATCAACAAAACTAAAATGAAAAAAAATCTTTACTACAGAACAAATTTTTGGGAAGTATTGCAAAATGTACCACATATAGTAACCAACGATAAATTTCAGTATAATCATAGAAAAAACTATTAATGATTCTATATAAATCACAAATTCAAATTATTATCTAACTTATAACGAAATTACAAATTTAACTTTTGAACAAAACGTCTAAAAATTAAATTTCATTTTATAAATTTTCTAAGATGACAGCACTATCCATCATTTATGTATAACTATGCTATACGAAATATTAAAATACCGTTAGAAAAATCGGTTATAAAACTCATATTCCAGGTAAAATGTCATATGTACTTTAATACCTATTCATTTCAACATGCTACATAAAACGTATATAAAAATTCTTCCGAAAGATTTCACATCATATGCATACAGAACGTGCTCCGCTCGACGCACACCCTGATAGGTGCTTATACATAGTAAAGATATTGAATTTCGATGGCCCCGAAAGCTGAGAGACGACGGCGACGCTGCAAGACGCCAATGACGCCTGACGTCTCGGCCTATATTTGATATTAGGCATATATGTGTTAGCATTAGATATATATGTAGAAAATCGAGCAGTTTCTGGAAGACAGATGTTTATTTTGAACGCTGAAACTTGTCAAATGTTTACTTATGCCTTTTATGGCTTGCTGCCATTTCTGATGTTGCTTCTAGTAGCACTTTTCTAGCTTTACCAGCTTTCAAATATTTTTTTTTATTGTTTTGTCCATTATAGTTTACGGAATTTGACAAATTATTTTGAAATAAAAATTTATTTATATTTTATTAAATTATAAATGATATAAAATGTATTGGGGGTGATCAAATGTATCTAATGCCGCTATTCTGGTCATCACTTTTAAATTTAAAGATCTTTAACTTATATGAAACTTTAACTTTAAAAATTTTAAATAAAGCACTTTAAATAAAACAATTCTGAACATATGTCTTTAAACGTATTATTCACATTATATTAATGTATCAATTTATGTATTATGCTTATTATAAAAGTAGGAATAAAATATTCTAAATTATATGGTAGAAAATAAGTTTTTAATACATATGAAAACGTTAAAAAAAATTTAAAAATCAATTAATCATTTTTGCCGGAACAAAAAATATAACGGTTCGAAGCCCTGACATAAATTATCTCGATTTTTTTCGAAAAACTTTTATTAATTTAAGAAAATACTAGTAATAATTTGCTTTATCAAACGTAATTTATTAAAACATATTGTTATAAATTTTAAATATGTTATTATTGCAAATAAAACTCTCTTATTATGTTAATTATATATGATGTGGTTAAAATTCATTAATATAAATAAAAATTTATAAATGTAGAACAAAATATGCATTTTTTATGTAAATTTACGAAAACAATAAAATAAAACTCCAAATATTTTTCTCTCGTTATGCTTCGTACGTGTCAGAATATTTTTTTTTTTATTTCTTTTTTTTTTGTCCCCGATGAAAACATTTTTCTGTCATGATAAAAATCACAGGATTTATGATTGTAATTTATCAGTTTTTTCGAGTAACCATTGATATAAAATATTTGTACAGATTATTGTTTATAAGCCATATATTAATCAATGTTTTTTAGCCACTTTGGCTTGTATAATTGTTGTCACAAAACTATCGTTATTTTGTATTATTTTCCTAAAAACTGAATTTACAGTACAATTTTTTTTGGCAATGATATAACTTTGATACATTAATGCTCAGTTTCATTTTTTTAAATTACATAATTTAAGTGAAAGCTGTTTTCAAGTGTTTTACAAATAAATAATAATAAATATATGTGTAGAAGAGTATACTTTTTCTACGACTACACATTAGGTAATTGCAATTTTCGGTCTGTTTTAAATAATAAAATAATTGTACTAAAACTCACAATGCATCATAGCAAGAGCGATAATTTGTGATTCTACGCAATACAAATTTATAAAGAAAAAGATAATATCAATCAGTGTAAAAGGCATTGATTTAAATAAAATTTGGCTTCCTTTAATTAATAAATTATAAATTTTATAATCTAGTTACTTATTTTGTTACCTAGTAACTTGTTTCTATGTTCTGTTTATTTATTATATATCATTTGTATTATTTTTCCTGATGATGATGATGTATGTAGCGAGCGTCGATTTTTAATTAAAATTAATACAGAACTAAATCCTAAAACCTTTTTATTTTAATATTTCAAAAGTAATTTTGTGATTATAATGGATTATGAATAATAACCTTAGAAAACTAGTATATCTAAAATCAAGTAATATTAAAGTTACAATTTTGTATTTACAAAATATAGCGATTATTATAAACCAATGACAATTAATAAACATACAATTTTTAAAGCAGAAAAATCCACATATAAAATGAATTAAAATAAAACACTGGGTTTAACAATAAAAAAAATCCTTTATTGGCCTATTACTCTTATTACTATTACTATTACTATAACTGTCGAAATTAGCCAATAAAGAATTTTTCTATTTCATTGTAAAAATTAAATCAATTGAATTTATCCACATGTAAAGGTTTTCATGAATTGTCAAGACAAAAAAAATCAATCTAGAAATGAAGTGTGAGTCAGAGGAAATATATAATTTTAAAAATATTAATAACGAAAATGTCACATCTAAAATATGTCAAAAACATAACTTTATCTACCTATATGTTTAAATATCAAATATGTGTTTCTGTGTTAAAATTCTGTATTTCTCAAATATAAAAATTATATTTATTATTTTACATTAATTAAACATTTATAATTATTGTTATTTGCGAAAACAAAGGCCGTATTTCCACCTCTTTTGTTTATAAAAAAGTGCTTTTATTTTTCACTTAAAATGAGTTTTTATTTCTACCTCTTATCAAATATGAATAATAGTTCTATTTTTGATATATTTTTTATATCTAATATTCTAAAAATCAAATAAACTAACTAAAATTGCTTAATAAATAATTTTAAGTAAATGTCAAAAATAGTATTGACAAACATCACTTTTTAAAGTGAGGTAAGAATATGGGCCAATGTGTTTCTATATAACATAACTTCATAATAACATGTTTTTCTTAAATTTCACACGTAAAACAATGTAATTTCACTTGGAAAACATGTATAACATAATTATAAATAATTATACATAAATAGCTAAATATATTAACAACAAACCCAATATATATTTTATTAATAAAATTGACAATGCTGTCAACATCGGTAGTGGCAAATTTTAATAAACAAATATTTAAAACGAAAATTGGAACATTGTATAATCATTTTCGATCATACTGTATATTTATTAATAATCTAGTTATAATAAAATATAAATTTCTATATCCAAATTTGTTTTTATTAAAAACAAAAATTCAAAATATTTCAGATGACTTCGTAAAACTGAACTGAACAAAATTACATTTTGCTGAATTTTATTAATTTATTTGTTGTTGTTGTTCTGCAAACTTTAAATTAAATATTTTTTCTAGAACTTCTGAATATCAAACAGATTTTTCTAATTTTAGAAAAATCTTTAATTAAAAGTTTTAATTAAATAATGCGCATTAGAGAATAATATTGCATATCACAATAATTATTCCTTATACATTTCATTTATATGCAAACTAACTGTATTAATTAATAATTTGAAATTTACAAGAATTGTTTTAAGCTACACTGTAAAAAAAATAATAAATATAACAAATTACATATTTCATGTACGCAAATATAATAAATGATGTGGCATATTAATCTTTATAGTTGTTAATAAAACTGCAGAGAGCTTTTAAAATTTAACACAATCAGTTTTGATTAAAATATTATTGCATCTAGTTTGCATAGAATAATTAATTATTTCGCTTACTTAACCGCGGTCATTTTTCATGAACGTGTTGCATGTTACTATGTAAATAATATATAACATACACTGAGAAAAAGAGATATTTAACAAATTGGATAAAAATAAGTAGATATTTATTTGAAATATACGAGTATGTTTAAAGTATTCACAAATTTATACATTTTTAAAATCTACTCACATATATATTTTAATACTATATTAAGAATTAAGACTGTAATACTATATACAAATTGATGGTATTAAATTTTTGTTTTTATTATATTTATAGTTAATTTTTAAATATACTTATTTTGTTATTTTTAATATGTTGTGTTTGTGTCACCTTTTTAAATATAAATATATTTACCGTAAATATCCATTTTTCTCAGTGTATGTAGGTTGGATTATAAATGTAAAAATAAAAATACTAGGAATGTTTTAATCGATGCTACTTAAACGTTGTTTTAGTTTTCAAGCATACATCATATTACATTTAATTGAAAATGTGAATTTATTTTGAAAATGGAATCGAAAGATTTAGATTGATTTTTGCTTTTTTTGTATCAAAACAAATAATATACTACATTGTCTATAAAAATTATGTATAGTATGTTAATTTATAAAATAATTTGAAAGAAAATCTACTGTGGTCACCACAGAACTGATCATCATGAGAAAGTACTTGAAAAATAATTTTTAACAAAAAAATTTTAATAAAAAAATATTACATACATACATACACAATCACAAAAGGGTGTGGCATAAACTCCTTCCACTATTTCGAAATCAATTTCCTCCAAACATCACTATGCAGACAAGCAACTTTAGCTTCATCCAAATTCATAATTCCTCTCATGCATGTTTCTCTGTTATTACTACTTGGAAACTTTCGCTCACGCAAAATACTCTCAATCATACCACTCCCACTACTCATCGGACTTCCACGAAAATTTTATTTATTAATCGTAATCATGGAAAACATATATATATATATATATATATATATATATATATATATCAAACTAAATTAATAATATATTGTTTAAAGTCGATTTTCAGTAAAATTTTGAAAATGAAAGAATTCAAATTATATGTAATCGAATTTATCGAAAAAAATAATACAACTTGCATAAAATATATTACGAATGTGAATAACGCAAAACCATAAAATTATATAAAGTAAAAATAAATTAATAGTAAGTACTGTAATTAAACAAAATATCATTAGTAATAAATATGTATAAAATAACATAAATAAACAATCGAAAAATAATTAAAAAAATGTATCGTGATACAAATGTAAATTACTACAACATTGATATCATGTATAGAATAAAATTGATATTACGCTGGAGACTAGCAATATTTCTATCAATTCATTTAAACAAGCATTTTCAATTACAGTAACAAATAGTAAAACAGCTTCAACTAAAAACAAAAAGAAACCTTCCTGCTATTTCCTTATTCAAAGTCAATTACATTATGATTTATTAGTTCAATCTATTATGCTAATAGAGAAAAATACAAACTCGTAGAAAATTCCTGCATCCGGGCGTATTGCAATGTTCAAATATTCAAGACAATTCCTTCGACATCGCGCATTGTCTGACAGAGAACACACAAACACAAACAATTTCTTTTCCTCGTAGACGAAGAGAGGTAAAGAATGCACTCGTTTTCCGGAGCTAGCGAGATATACCCGGATGCACGAGTTTCTTTCTTCGTCTTCTCGAGAGAGAAGAACATGAAACGGGGCACGGCGTTTGACATTTGTTTCGAGCGCGGTGAATAACGTAGTGTCAGAGCGAGACACAGAAGCAAAACAATTGCCTGTGAAAATGCGATGGAAACGCGAGTTGAAATTAAATTTTCATAAGTGGATGCACTCGCCGCCCGTAGTTGCACTTGCAGACGGAATGCAACTTCTAAGATATTATGCAGTCTTTTTTTCCTTCTTTCTCTCTCTCTCTCTCTTTCTGAGTTGGGTTATTCATTCGTCTTGACGTTTTGATGATGCATAATGATGTGGAAAAGTGGAATTTTTTCGTTTTGTTTTTGTTTCGATAGTGTGTTGTTTGAAGATTCCTGTGATATTATTGTTATGTGCTTGTTTTGTTTTTAATATCTATATTAAGTTACATTCAGACCGCTGTCGTAGTATAAGTTATAAGCATAACAAAATACATATACTCGTAAACTTATGGGAACACAATGTGCATACGCTAACGCCAAATGTTTGTGCGTATGCTTAAAACTAAACCTACAACGGTAATCTGAATATAACATTACTGATGCTAATAGATAAATTTTAACTAATACCAGTTTTAAGATTAATGGTAGAATTCTGAGGCAATAGCGTTACAGAATATTTTGTCTTTTTCTATTCAGTAAAAAAAAAAGTGTTTATAAGATTTTAAAAATTGGTTCAGAATTCAACCGTAAGTATGAACAATTGAACTAAAATACCCAATAATCGAGTTTTTAAAAATATGAAAAAATATATATCGAGTAAAAAATATTTGACACTATCTGACGTTCTATTTGGAACACAGTAAAAATATTGAAAAATTTACACTAGAAAAAAAAATCAAAAAATGTACTTGATGTTCTTTTGTATCATTTTTTACACAGAAATTTGTACACAAAGAACAGAGTTATTTTTCTGAACAGAAAATTTAGTAGATTTTTTTACTATATATATAAAACTAAATCAAACAAAATTAATAATAATAAATTAAAAAATATGCTCTTGCTGTGGCGAAAAATTAATAAAATGATGTAATTATTCTTAAAATACAAATAATAAATTAAAAAAGCTAAATACGTATTTCAAAAGCTAAGCTTCCATTATCAGTAGCAAAAATAAAGCTAAAGTCCTAATCAGTAATTTAAGGTTACACAAATAATTTAGTAATCTTTGACCGCTGGATAAGTTGAGTATTTGTGTAATACCTATTTATTTTTATTTAAAATTTATTATTTGTAGCTTAAGGAAAATTATATTATTTTTTTAAATATCATAATATACAATTATATCAGTTTTTTACATATTAATTTTCGTAAGTTACATTTTGATAAAAAATCTGATAATATTAAATCGATATTTTATTAATCTATATAATTTAAAAATAAATGCATGTTAAAAAATGTAAATAAAGAAAAAACAAATTTAAAAAAAATCTTGTTTTTGTTTTTTGGTGTGCTATCCAAGCAACCAAAAGCAGAGATTGCAGAAATAATCAGATTCTTAGCACTTCATACTGTTAAGCATCTAATATGGAAATTTAACATGCCGAAACAAATCCATTGGATCCGCGGGTATTTGCGGAAATACCAACTGGCATTTCCAATGGACTTAGAGCTTTTCTGTGCTTTCAGCTTCGTCCCCTTTCAGCTTCCAGTGTACGATGGTAACGCCTCTGTCGCGTCGGGGTGCTAGGGGGCTAGGCGTCGTCTGCCTATCAACTTGATTGCGCAGTACCGTATCTTACAATATCAACAAAGCCACTTTATTTGTATTTAGAATTGGTTTTCGCACGACTTTTCTTTCTGTTTTGCTTTTTTCTTTTGTTGTTGTGTTCAAAAATAGAAAATTATTTTTTCTTTGTGATAAAGTCTATTTGTTTCATATTATTTGTACCTACGGCAACGTTTTTTAATCAAGACTTATTTTCAGTACCAGATATAAAAAAACAGCATGTAATTAAAGCGTAACCCTGTTCTTTAAGTTCAAAAGAATAATCAATTTATCCATAATTTTCCTTCAATGGACTTGTGCTGTGTTTTTGAAGTTTAATTTAAATGCAGAAAACAATTATTTAGGTCCAAATATATTATAAAAATAAAAAATTATTATAAATTACTTTTAATTTTCATACATATTAATTATTAAAAAATCGATTTTTTTACGATTCAACATTCTATCGATATTATGACGTCTTTTATATTTGTTTGACGATTACAAATGTTATATAGTCATAACCTGTAAAACAACAAATTAAAAAAAATAATTATTCTAGTACTAAAAATTAGAGATATTAGAAACCAAAAATGTTTTAAATGCATTTCCTGTTTCAATATGTAAATTTAATTTGTTGATACTTTTTAATATTTTTTTTTTTTATTCTGTAATGAAACAAGATTAAAAAGCATGTATTATAATTATATTTTGGTAATTTGAATCTACATCTTAAAAAAATAAAAATATTAATTAATTATTTTAAAAAACTAGACAACCTCATTGTCATAAAACGATATCTGATAGATTATCGAAGTTTGTAGTTAATGAACATTTTGAACTGATCCCTTGGTAATTGTAAATTAATAATTTCGTTATACAGTTACAGAAAATTGTAATGAACTTTTACGAGTATTTTAGTATGATTAGTAATATTTCGTATAAAAGTTCGGTTTCAATATTACACACAAAACTAAGTATAATAATACTAAAAAATTGTGAATAAATACGACTTTAATATAAATAATAATATAAATAAGACTAATAAACTAGACTATGAGACAGATCAAAATGCATTCAGGTCCAGTTTAAAATTAAATAACAAAATGACTAAGTAAGTATTTTACAAGTAAATTTAATAGACAAGTAAATTTACTTTGTTGTTTGACAAAGAAACAATTAACATAATTATTGGGCGATTTACCGATTAAGAATTTTGACATTTGTCAAAATAACCTTCAATATAGTAAGAAAAATATTTCAGAACTCATTATATTAAAATAAAACTACTTTTGGCTAAAGTTCTGTATTAATATTAATACAGAACTTTAACCAAAAGCAGTTTTATTTTTACTTTCAATATGTTCAATAACATTTTTAAATTGTTAACAAGCACATGAAAATCAATAAAAATCGTGATAGAAGCAAAAACTACGCAGGATCTGATAAAGAAGAAAATTTGTTATATATGATTATGCTTGACATAATACTGAAAAAATTTTTTTTGTTAACTTATTTACTTTTAAAGTAAAATTTACTAGCATAAAATTTGACCAAGTAATTGACACGGTTAATTTGATAAGAATTTGTAAATTTATAAGAGTTTATAATACAGTTACTATATAAATAAACGTATTTACCTTCCTACTAAATTTACTCTGTTTCTGAAACTGGGCATCAGTGGAACGAGCTTATTTTATTACCCACTAAACTTGATCAAAATTGACATTTTGATAGCTGACAGCAAACTGAACCAGCTCTGCTTTTAAGTATAGTTTACTTTCACACGCACAGTTAATTCTGTTGAAAGAAGCTTATTTTGTGTTTGTGTAGTATCGATATATGTAGTTTTACGTATGCATTGATAAGCGGGCCTTACACAATCATTGGAATAACATTCAGACCGAAGATTGACATTTTGATTGAAGGTATAAGTTCAAGACAAATGTCAAAGTCAAGATAAATGTAGGGACTTTGTGATTGAAGTCTGGAATGACAGTCTGATTTTTCAGTCAGACTGTTATTCCTGATTGACCGTGTAAGGCTCGCTATAGTATTTTTTTTACAAAGGGTTTCTATATAAGTTCTACTATAGTCTACTATATTTGTCGCAGATATTTCTCCATATATAGTAGATGGCACCCTCAGTCACCAAGCCGTGAGGATGCCATCTGCAATGTATGACGAAACGTCTGCGACGAGGATAGATCAACCATGGCATACTAGCTCAGAAAATTCTATAAATTCAAAGTTCTACTATATTATAATATCGTTTTTAAGCTTCTACACTTTTAATATTTACTGCAATAAAATTAAAAAATATAATAAATTAAAATTTTTAATTCCTTAAAAGTTTTCCTTGTACTTAAATTCATCTAGCTGTTTTTTAAAATAATTTTTCATATTTTATCACAGACCAAATTGCATCAGTTCCACAAACAATGTCGGTAAAATACGGTTCTTACCCAATAGACAAGGACACCATTGGAGACAAAAGCTCCTAGATTAAGTTTAATTTTAAGTTGACATGTACTTATGAACTTCAACCCCATCGGCGCTCGGAAACACTTCCGGTGTCCTCAAAACGAGGACGAGTAAAATGTAACTAGAAGTTGAGATGTCTTGTCATTTCCAGTAATCAGCGTTTCTCAAACAAGCAATTATTTTGGCCAAGCACACGAAGTTTAAATGATAAAAATAATATTTCCACTTTCTTCTTTGAACTGTCTGTTGCTTTGAAGTATTGAGATAAAAATAATAAAAAATTTCTTCTTTTTTTTCGTGTTTTACAAAGCTTTTGCAAGTGTTTTTGACAGGTATTTATGAATACTTTATAAAGTAACTCGTAAAAATTAGATGTTGCAAAAGTTTGAACTTTTCTTTTAAAAGTTTTGTGTTTTAACACTGTAGAAGCTAGTTTTATATTATTGCATATTTTGATTTTATGTTATTAAACATAGATTTTACTATAGAAAGATATAATTTTGAAATTGCAATTTTATTAAGTTGATTAACAAGTTGATTGTATTACTGCTCGGTGTAAACATTTCGATATGTCAAATTTAGTATGATTACAAAACTTTCCTCATCATATATGATATAACAGTCGGTAAAATAACGTATTAAAATTTTTATATATTGGTTAAACATGAATTTTTATCAATAAATATGAAATGATTTTGTGACTATTATTTAATATTTATTAAATTAATAACTTCGAGCAATGTATAGAGAACTTTCTAAATAGGATGAGGCTATTTATACATACGGTATGTATACGCAATTGGCTATTTATACATACTAAAAAAAAAACCTAAACCAACCTACTAACCTAACCTACCCTAAATAGCCAATTACGTAAAAATACTGTATGTATAAATAGCCAATTGCGTATACATACCGTATGTATAAATAGCCGCTTTCTTCTAAATATTCATTAAGCAAAACAAATCGTTAAAATATTGGACTTTGCATAATAGTTGCTATATTAACATTTTAACAATAATAAAACCTCTGTCAAACATCGCAAAGAATCCTAATTTTTTTAAACTTAATGATCTGTTTAATTTAATAAAAGTTTTTAAGAATACAGAGAGTACTTTGTAATTGTTTTAATATTATAGAAATTTTATCTTTTTTAAATACAAATATTTTTTACAATAAATTCATTAATAAACTATTTCCACAAGTATTTTCAGTAAAAAAATATAAAAAAAATTTAGAAACTTTTCCAAAACATTAAAATAATTTAATACGATAAAAGTAGATTTTAAATTTGATGTACGAGTATCATAAAATTGTTTGCATAAAAAACATTCGTTTTGTTGCACTTATGTCCGGCTCTTAAAAATAAAAAAAAAAAAAAAACGGATCATAAATTGAACAAAACAACAATATACTTATTTTACTTATAGATAAAAACACATAGTTGTTAAATAATCTATGCGATTTTATTTTCTTTAAACTATGATTACTTTGCTTTCTTGTTTCTTGTTCACGCAGACTTATTTCTACTTTTGGATTTATTCCATCAGTGTGGTATTATTACACAGCTCTATGCTAAATTTCAAGTTGTATTTCAAAACCGAACAAACATACATACATACATCATTAATTACATACATATTTACATTGTGTTTTATATGTATAGATAATTCCGACAAAACTTTGAGAAGAAATAATGCAAAGCAAATATTGTGGAAAAGTCAAAATCTTATTGATTGTAAAAATAATTTATTTGGGTGCGTGGAAAAGGACATAAATGAGTAATGACAAGGTTAAAGGGTAATATATAGCTGGTCAAAAAGTCATGATAAATAACATTAGAAATATGTGTTCCTTTCCAAAAAGGCGGCTATAACCCAAATACCGTCGAATTCTTTTGAATATTTTATTTTGACTTAGATCGTTTTAGTTAATAATTTAGTAGAAGTCATATTGATTGTACGTACTTTTATATTATTGTTAGTTTATAATGTAACTGGTTCTATTTCCAAATTAGTTTTACGTGTATTAATCATTTGTTTTTAAAGGATTGCAAAAAATTATACTAAATAAGATTTTCTTAATTGAAAATCTTATTTCAGATTAAATCTTGTTTGTCTGAAAATCCAACACAGTTTAAATTTATAATTTCTTAATTGTGCAAGCTGTTTAAAAATTTGAGCTGTATCGAATTTTTTAATGAATGGAATTTAATTTATATTTTTAATTATTAATTTTTTTTTATAAATTTGGATTTTTTTCATAATTATAAAAATTAATTTTTCTATTTCTATTGAATACTCCTAATATATATTACATATAAGTAGATTTCTTTATTGTTATTCATTATTCACATCAATGAGTTTTTGAATTATTACTCAACATCTGTTAATAAAATAAAATATAACAAGTCCATTACCCAACATTTTGCGACTAATCAGAAAATTGCATTTGAAATATTTGACGAATTTATGATTATGTTGATATTTCATATTGTAATTATTTTGAAATGTTATTTATGTAATTAATGTATTAATTATTATTCATTCGGATGAATTACGACACACGCTTGAGGTTTAATATCATTAACTATATTATTATTATTAAACGTGTTCAATAATATTTGAATTATATTTTGCTATGCTAATAGTATATTTTGTTACGAGAAGTAGAAAGTGACGCATAGTTGACGCCAACTAATCTGGGCGAAATACAAAAAAAGCATTTTACTCCGAGTGACATATATTCATTTTTCTTCAAGCGAAACTAAACTAAAAATGCATACCAAGTAACCTATATATTACTAACTTATTATAGAATACTAAACACATACATTATTCGTATTTGTGATTACGTGATTTGTGAGAATTAATGTTCCTTTGGTGAAATATGTAGTTTTTGACAAATCTGGTGGTGTACATTGCGTTTCTTGCACTTCTTCACACATTTTCAATAACTAAATTCAAGCTAAAATAAACAATGCAACTGTTTATTATAACCAAACTAATTTTGAATATGGTCGCCGAAGATGTCAGATTAAATACTGACTGTGTAGTCATATGTTTGGTGCTACCGCTGGTGTATGTTACATTATTTTACTAGCAATATAATGACCTCCTACATAGGCAATATAGTAACAATATCAATATTTTGATACGCTTGAAGAAAAAACATATATAAGAATGCGTACGTCTGGTAGATAAATAGGACATTATTGTTAAAAAATTGATTTTTTGTTTTCATCATAATATAATCGTTAATCATGTTTAAAACCAATCAGAACTCTATGAAACCTAGTTAATATTTAACAATTTAAGCTCCCAATATCTAAAACATCTTATAATATATAACCTACAAAGAACTTTTTCTTTCAGCAAATGTCGAAAACCCTAAAGAACAACATGTTGAAGTAAAGTTTTGGAAACATCTTAAATCCCATATGAAAACTTATCTCGGCCGAGTTTCTTGTTACCGTTTGGTCCCCCGAAAATTCATCGCTTGCTTCTACATCAAACAATTTTGATCACGTAGGCCCCCGACCATACCCGTACCGAACCAGAGTTCGGTTGTTCGATGTAGTTCCTAGATTTCTGGCCCTCCCATTATAGATCAGAAGGATTTACCCGGGAATGGTACGTCCCCGATGGCTATTATTGCCCTACGGACGAAGTCATGCACTTATAGAGCCCAAGGTCAGGAGGTTACACATGTACGTATACCCAGTGTGATGAAAGGATTTTGATGTTCGCATTGAGATGATAGTATAAAGTTGTGATTCGGTTTCAGTTAATGAAGGTTAAGTTATTAAAATAATAATAAAATATTTTTGCATAAACTTGACTTTTCAGTCAAAAAACGTTCTATTTTATTATTTAAAAATATAACTAGGGAATGGAATCCCGTGACCCTTAAAGGGTCACGTTTGAAGTAGAAAATAGTAATTAAACATAAACATAATAAAAATAAATAAATAAACAAATAATAATAATAATAATATAATAATAATAAAATATCAATTGCACTATTATATATTACCGATTTTAGTTCAATTGTCAACTAACAGAGGACTAAAAAATTTAGTTCATGACAGACCGCCAGGATTGACAGTGGCGACCCCATAGCGGCCGACAACTGCATAATATACTCAAATTTCCATAAGGCTGACTCTCTTCCTATACTATATTCTCTTTGATATTACTCATATTACTCAAAAGCAACACTTCTGTCAGTAGTGTACATAACTTCACACAGCTGTCATTTGCAGGTTAGCATTAAACATAATTTTTCAAATTTTTGAGAACCAAGATGAAATCGTAAAAAGATGAAACTTGCCAATTCTCAAATAGGGAATGAACCAATTAAAATGACACCACTCCCATCAAAATCGGAAACATACATACATACAAACATTTGACAATTAGGGAGATTAATTAATTTTATACTAAAATATTATTTCATTTTGTCGATACTCTTTTGTAGATAAATAATTAATTCTTGTATTACACTAATTTTGAAATCTCCATTAATGTTTGTTTTAAAATGTTAGATATTAGCTAACATTTATGTTGATTTATATTTAATAACAGACAATTGTAATAACATTTTTGGTAGAAGACCTTCTTGTTAATAAAAGGTAATTACAATTTCAAATACTATTGTAAATTATTGATGTATAGTAGTGAATGTTAGGTGTAGCTGCAAAAATATAAAAAGAAAACAACTGCTGTGGAAATGAGATTTTTACAAAGCGTATGTGGTGCAACTAGTAGAAATCGGGTACGAAATATATTAGTGTATGATAAGTGTGAAATTGAAAAAAATGTTGTTGCAAAAGTTGATGTTAGTCAGTTGAGATGGTTCGATCATCTTGAGCGAATGTCTAATGAATGTTTGGTTAAAAGAAGGTATGTGAATTATTTTGAAGATATACCTTTGCGTGGATGTCCGATGAATAGATGGAGTGATATAACTGAGTGTGTTTTGCGTGAGCAAAAAATATTTGTATTTTTTATGCTCAATTATACAAAATAATCAAAAATTGTTTGATAGTAAAGTAAATTTATAATTTGTCTTATTTCAGTTAATTTTCAATAAAATTACTATCTTAAAAATGAAATTTAAGTATTCAATTTTATTTGTCAAAATACAGCAACTTCTTATGAATGATTTAAGACATGTTCTTATACAAATGTACATTACTTAAAAATCTTTGATAATATTCAGTGACCGCTTTGTTATTTACCATGTATAAGAACTAAATTGAATCGGTGAGTTGAATAACAGTATAAGTCCAAAAATGTAGTTTTGAGAAAAGTGGAAAAAACTGTCTACACGTCCTGGACTTTTATTGTTTTTCAACTAACTAGCAAAAAAGTACCCCCTAGAAAACCCATACAGAAACATTGACTTGTACTGTTATTCGTGCCATTTATTCAACTCACCGATTCAATTATTCTTTCAGTAAACAAAAAAAAAAAAAAATTATAAATTCGTTATTATATTCATTCCACACTTCTTCTTTTATAATATTTTTGAATAAAAAATATTAGTTTATTGTATAATAATTATAAAAAATTTTGATAATTATTATACAAAAATCTAATTAAATATTCATGTAATGAATTAATCAAATATTACGGAATTCCGAATCAAGAGAAGATTCCAAATATCAACAAATTGTAAAATACATTTTTAAACATTTAACAACAACAAATATGATAAGCAAATATGTCAAAAATTAATCTATAACCTATTTTATCATTCCGATAATAGTACTTGATCGTCCAAGGAAAAAATCTTTCAACGATGATCCAGTGAAACCATATATCTTGTTCGTTTCTTTGTCGTGCGCGACATTTAATAAAAAATGAATGACGCACCGCACCACAGCGCAGAGTAGCAGCCCGAATACCCGCAATGCTGAAGACATTCTTCCAGAAGGGGGGGGGGGAGTAAGTGTTTCTCAAACCATTCTAGAGAGTTCCAGGAAGCCCGCCAACTCCATTGGGAAGAAGTACGTCACACAGCTAGGATTTCCACGGGAGCCACACACACGAACAATATTTCAACTCTTATAAGATATTCACCATTTCGAATTCAGTTTCAGTTCGGTTTTCGGACGGATGGCATTACAGCGGGAATCCCCTGCTAAAGCCAGGCACGGACTCGCTCACTAGCGCGGAAGAAACACTGTGTGAAAAATATGGGTTGCGAGGCCACCGGACTATTCCCGAAGATTACCCAGTGCTTGAGGTGATGTTCGGATGAATTTAAGAAAAATGTTGCTGGATTTCGTGCGACCGAAATGATAAAATGCATTTTACAAACTGTTATATATTCTTATTCCTTGGAGATTTTCTATTGTTTCTGCTTTATTTAAGTATATATATATATATATATATATATATATTTGTTGAGCACAAATGCTGTATAATTTTCGATACCTGTTTATTCATATATTAATTTCCTCACATCATAAAAAATAATTATCAAATATTCAATAATTTTACTGTTAATTAATCATAATTAAAAATGTTGTATAAATACAAAAATAAAACATGTTTATATATATATATATATATATATATATATATATATATATATTATATATATATATATATTATATATATATATATATATATATATATATATATATATTGAAAGGAAAATTATTGGGATTAGAAGTCAAAACAGAATATGATATTAATAACTCAATTCATTGTATACGTTGCGAGCTTTCGGAGGTTGCTTGTCTCCTTCATCAGGCTGACCTATTTATTGTACAATACAAAATTATGTTAAAATACAATCAATTCTAATTAGTAATTACAATGTAAAATGATTAATAAACTTACAATGGTAGAGAATTCTGTGTGTTCTTTATCAACAATATTTAGAAATTATGTCCAAATGGAAAAAACCAATCCAGATAACAAAACAGTGTTTTTGGAATAAGATTAAAAATAAAATACCATTAAATATATAATAATTTGTACGTCAAAAATTAAAATTGTATTCTTATAAATAAATAAAAATAAAAATAAAAACTAGTTATAAGTAATTGTCAGTAATATAAAATTCTTAAATTTTTTCACAAATACCAAATGTAAAAGACGTTAGACACGAATTAATTTTTTTAATTACTACGAAGGTTGATAAAAATAAATTTTTTATTATCAACTGATTTTTTAGAGGGAAAATTATAACCAACCTAAAATTAGTCACGTGACATATAACGACGCACTCATGTCAATAACAACATAACCTATGTTTTATTCACACCAAATTTAGATGACAACACACGATACACGCGCAACAGTCAGATTGTTTATCACTGAAACCAAACAACTAAGTAATATCACGAGATGAACCATTACTTTTATTCACAAACGTAAGTAGAAAGTCATATATTATACTCAGGTGTTGAATATCAGCACGCTTGTTTACACTCATGCTATCTGTTTTAATATAGATCATTTCTAAAAGCGATCGTTTAAATGATTTATCTTCAATACAAACCACAGACGTGTTCGTAAAATCAAACTTATGTTGTTTTTGATGTGAATGAATTGATAATGCCGTTGCTTGAGGTTTCAACCTACAATCCGATCTATGTAACGCCAACCGTTCTTCTAGCCATCGCTTCGTGTTTCCTATGTAAGTCGCATCACAATCTGCACATGGAATCTTGTAAACCAAGTTTGACTGCTTCTTGATAGGAATGACATCTTTCAGTTTCGTGTAAATTTTCTTAGTAGGTAAGATGTTTTTTCTAATTATTTTTATGTTGTCTGATTTTAAAATGTTAATTAATTTCTCTGTTATTTTAGGTAAATTTGGGAGTGTGAAAATATTCTTTTTTATATCCAATTCAGTACGTGGAACTTCTAAAGTGTTACCATTACTCCGAAAGCTCGCAACGTATACAATGAATTGAGTTATTAATATCATATTCTGTTTTGACTTCTAATCCCAATAATTTTCCTTTCAACATTTATATAAAGTCAACATTTTTTATTATATATATATATATATATATATATATATTATGTGTTCGTTCGCCAGGTTGATATAAAACAATAACATGGGAAATTGATAATATGCAGAATACTTCTTTCAGAAGTAAAATTCGGAGAAATACTTAGAATACTTTTCGATAGGGCATAGAAAGTTATATAATTTGGTTTTAGTTTTAATTTGCTAGCATGTGCCGTTTGGGTGCTAAAAATTTTTTTTGATTTTTTTTTAATTTTATTTTTTTTCTCAAAAACTATGACGTGTAGGAAAATAAGCATGGTATGAAAAAATGCGGAATAATGAGTACTATAATTAAGTGAAAATATCATTATTCTAGGATGCATCGTTTAACAGGAAAAAATAAAAACTGAACTTTTAAAAATTTCTCAAGGGGGTACCCATGGAATTTCTTTCAAAATAAGACTTTTTTAAAAATTTGCTCAAAAAATCTGAAAAAATTCAGAAAAATAACTATATAATAGCTAAGTAACTTTTTTCTCTAACTCATAGGTACTGATTTAACATTAAAAAAAAATTCTAGCGTCCGAACGGCACATGTTAGCAAATTAAAACTAAAACCAAATTATATTTATATATATATATATATATATATATATATATATATATATATATATATATATATATATATATAGCAAGTTGACCACAACTCTCAAACATAAAACGGAAAAATGTGTATGGAAAATCATATGTTCGTAATTTTCTGCTTTTCTAATTAATTTACGCAAAAAAACTTCAAACAAAAATTATAAAGCATAAAATTCTGCATTTAAATTAATAAATAAAATTTATTTTGTATACTTATAACGGTAGAAGTTCGATATAAAAATAATTAAAATTATTTTACAAATAATGTTAATCACGAAATTTTAATACAGAAAAATAAACAAATGTTTGACATTTTATCTGTCGAAATAAATGTATTTATAGATATTTATGTATTATTTATTATTAAATAAATAATATATAAATGCAAGTAAAATACATTTTTATTTTATAAAAATATTTGTGGTCCTAAATAAAAATAATAATAACAAAAATAATAATCAAATTATATGCAATTACACAAAATCGATTTAGTGTAGCTTAGGTAAAAGATTTTCTGTTAATTATTAATTTATGAACAAAAATGACATTATTAACCTTTTGTTCTAATCTATCTAGTAATAAGTCCCATCAACATCCATCCAACAATAAGTTTGTCGCTAAAACAAGTTTTGCTATATGTTTAAATTGAATATTTCTAAACGAATGTGTTTTTATATATTTGATCATTATTTTATAAGTAATTTTAAACAATAATATAATATGAATCGATGCAGAAGTTCTTAAGTCCAATACGAACAAACTCATAAACAGGCAGATATACTTTCCGCTATAAATTTAATACTTGCAAATACGAGGAAATGTAAATTATGTTTCTAACAAGTCATAAAATAAAATCAATAAAAAGTATGTTGTAGTATACCCTAATGCAAAGTATTAGATAAAAAGAAATAACAAGTTTTTCTACTTAAAGATACATCTGTATTACATTAAAAAAACTGATATTATACATAGAAATATAATGCGTCTTGTAATGGAAAAATACTAGTAGGTGGAAATGTATGTTATAATTATGAAAAACTTTTCAACATCGAAATGAAAATTTACAACTTGAAACAATACCGTAAAATAATGTAGATTTATGAAAATAAGCCAACGTAAAACGTAATACATAACGTTAGCAAAAGCAAAGAAGCATATAACAAAATACTTGTAGGTTGTAACGTAACGTACTCGTAACCTCGTAAATGGCATAGAATAACTTTCGACTTGAGTTGTAAAACAAAGAGTAAGTCTGAAATTATCCTATGATGCTCTTAGGACCGACTGTCCGACTGCAGATATAAAAGCAATTTTAACTTACGTTCTACCTTTTAAATGATATACATAAGTAAACAGTTTGATGTCATTTTATAATTTATTTTATATTTTTACAATTTAAATAATTCGTTATGAAAGTGTACTATTTATATAAAAATTTCGGTTGAGAAGCATCCATACAATACAATAATACACGTAATGTCAATTGAAAAAATATTGTAAAATTTATCAATCACTTAACTAGGCAACTAGATTATCAATTGCCTTGAAAGCAACTCATTAAATTGGTCAGTTGGCAAGTTAATGACATTGGATAGTAGCATGTACCAAGTTACTCGTGCGATTAAAACGCGACTAAAAACTTTGTTAAAATCGGTACACTAGTTTTGAGGTTTATTGTGATATTAGACTTATCCTTGGGATATTTTAAAATAAACCAATGAAATGTTATCATTTATTCTGAGAATACATTTTTATCCAATCGCAAATAATTTTGTATTTATCTTAAGAATAAATAAAATTGTAAATACTGGTCCTTAGAAAGATAAGCAAACGACTAAATGTGTAAAAATTATCTTTTTCGCCATTTCAAGCTAATGACAGAACATTATATCAGAAAAAAAAGGAAAACTAAAACAATGAAATCATTATACAAGTATCTCAATTTTCCTCCATAATACATTTTATCCTAACTGCCTAACAGCCCTCATAAAACGCCTATATACAAGTTCCCGAAAATGAAAACGTTTGAAAAGGGTCAAATCATCGTTACATCATTTACTTCATCATCCATTTCCATTTTCGATCCAGTAACAACCCGTGTAACCATCCAACAGATAGAACACAATCTTTTCGGTTCCATTTTTTTCCATTCCTTATATCTTTGCATTACGATGTGCCCTTTTTTCTTTTCCTTTCTTATATATAATAACTAAAATATGCCGAACATTTTTATAACACTGTCCGCATTTTCGATAAAACCGCAGAGAGAAGGAAAAAGTCACGAGGAAAAATGTTTGCCGTCGACCGCCTTGAATTTATACCGTAGATGGTTAAATAAATTTTGTCGCATGCAATGGAGAAAGCGGTAGATATAACACGGTAACACGGCGGAAAGGAACTCGCCTGCTCCCCGGATTGTGGGTTTGTTTTAAAGCCGTTCGATTTTTCGATTTGGCTGGATCGTATATAATAATGTGTGACGTGGGTCAAGAATTGGAAATTGTAGGATCGTGGGTCAACCTATTGGATCATCGCTGGATGATGAAGTAATAACGAAAAATGTATGGTAATATCTTCTTCTAACTCTTGTTTTTTATTTTGTGCTAGAATATTTTAGTTGTTTCCACTAGTATGGCTATTTATTTAAATTTTGTAGTTTTACTGATAGCTTAATTACTTCTTTATAAATATGAGTTTATGAGGTATTTTATTTATTAGTAATTTTGTTTGTTAAAGATGATTTTTCGTTAAATTGCATGATATTTTCAATTTCGTAATATATTTTTTTGCAAATGCTCAGTAAAAAATATTTGACTCTATCCGATGTTTTCTTTGAGACACACTAAAATGAAGTAAAATTTAAACTATGAGAAGTGTTTCAAAAATTTAATTTCCAGTTTTAGTAAATTTTTTAAATATTATTGTAAAGTTTAACACGTTGAACGCCAATAGGATTTTTGCAAAATGTCTAAAAAACAATTTTGTGTTTTTAGGTTTTATTTGATAGATTATATGTAAATACAATTTTTTTATTTGTTTTGAGGTAATATTGAGGGAATTTATTGAGCTTTCCCATAAAAGAGTTTTATTCAGTAAATTTTCACATATACCACCATATATTTTGGACTATGAAGATAAACTCAGGCCAAACTGCAGGTACGTAGAGAAGGGCCACATCGGCCACGCTGAATAGCAATTTATATTTAACGCGTGGCTGACAGCCCAAAAAATAGAGTCAAAGCTAGGTATGTCATGTCGGTCACCGGTGGCCGACGCGGCCCATTCGAAATGAGTCGGTGTCGGCCACCGGTGGCGGACACGGCGTTCAACGTGTTAACTAATACATAAAAATACTGTAATTTTTTACACAAAAATCATGTTTTTTTTTTAAAACAAAAATCTAATAATTTATTTAGTCTACATAGTACTTTGTTTGTAGTTTTCAAAACAGCTAAATGTTTATAATAAATTAGGTTAAAATATATATTAAAAAATAAATAAATATACATGTATACATTTGTTCTGTCACTAGTAGCTTAAAGTAGCGTAAAGTCATTTATTTAACTAAGAACTACATCTGCACCATTAACAACATAAGTAAAATGAAACTACAAAATTCAGCGAAAAAATAAATAATATTTTTTAGGAGAACAGAAAAACTAAGTAAACTAAATGCAGTTTTTAATCTAAGTCTAGATTTAGAAACAACTAAAATTTGGATATACATACATGTAGTATAAATAAATCTTTCCTCTTTCAAGTTGTGATTAACTCAAAATTATTGATCCGTACTCACTTCATTTTTTTTGGAAAAAATATATCATTAATTTCACTAGTATGATTATCATTTTATATGTTGCAGTTTCACTGATAGCTTAATTACATCTTTATAAATATCAGTTTATTTAAAAGCTTCTATTTTACATTAAATATAAAGAATTTTTCTATTTTTGATATGTTTCTTACATCTGGTATTGTACATTTTAAATAAACTAAATTGAGTTGTGTCACTTCTTTTGGTAATGTGCAATATATTATTCACTATTATTAATTTTAAATAAATATTTAATGCATTTATGTCAAACTAAATAAAGCGTAATACAGATAATCGTCTTTAGGAAATAAACCTATCAGTTTCGTTTCATTTCTTTGCTATGAAAGAAACTACTGGACCTGAGTAAGAGATAGAAAAGTATCTGTGTGTGTGTGAGTGCAGTGATTAGAAGCTGTTTGGCGTAATAGCAATTAAATGTCCATTTAGAGTAGCAAAATCCGGTCGTATACGTAGTTATGACATCCCATCACCGTTCATTAGTAACCGTTTCCGGGAGTTTCTAAGCTCCGTGCAATTAGAATCTTCCTAAATCATGGGCGACAACTTGCCAGGGGTTGGAAACTAACTCTACGATGCCCTAGCCTTCTTCTTACCTTAACCAAAACCTGATAGCGTACAGTATAGTATTCGCTCAGATGTTCACTATTATTTTTTTTCGTCCATTAACAATATTTCACTTTTATGCTTGGTATCCACGATAATAAAATCAAATAACTGATACTTTTGATTTAGTTTGATCGAAATTCTTTACACTTATTATTTTGTAAATTTAGGTATTTTGTAATTCAAATTGTATCTATCTTAAAACTCTTTTGCTGAATTTTATAGGTCGGACGTGATGTTATTTACAAAGCAAGAAAGTTATATGCAAATTAATAAAAACATCAAAATAAAACTGGTGTTTTTATTGATCAACTTTATTGCTATCAACTTGGAAATAATATTCTGTTATCCAACGTTAGGGAATATGATTTCATATGTAGTATATTTTCATTAAAATGTACAACTTTTTTCGATAGATGTCATTTGCGATCGTAATTTTACTGGAAAAAATATATTTCATAATCTGATTTTTGCTTCAAAAGAGATAAATATTAAAATATAATACTATTTTTTAAAGAATATACAAGAGAATTAAGCAATAATATAATTTTATATTATGTGATATATTGGGATTCTTCTGGAACAAATATTTTATATAACGCACCAATCAACGTAATGTGCAAAAATTTTAACAACTGTTTATCTCATTTTGATATTTTTCATGAAAATTTATATTCACTAATAAATGGCTTAAATAATTAAGTAACTCATAATACTATATTAAAATATGTTCTTAAAGTAAAATTAATTTTTATATTAAAAGTGTTTATTACAGACACCATCAGAAAAAAAAAACAACTTACTATATGGAGTAATTTTCACTGTATATTTCAACATAATATCAATTTTATTTAGTAAAACATTCATACATACACAATTACGCCATGTACCCGAAAGGGTGTAGCGCTCTCCAGAAACTAGTTTCCTTTAAACAGTCCTATCCAGACAAGCAATCTATTTTGTACTGGATTTCTTCTAGTTATACTGTATATGCCACACAAAAATCTCATTTCGACAACAGTTAATTTCCTTTTATGCTTCTGCAGTCAAACTGAACATTCACTACCGTACGTCAACGTAGGCATCAAAACAGCAAAACGTTGCTAGCAAAGTATCAAAAGCATCCAAAACTTTAAAACCAACATTAACTCTCCTTTCAATCTCATGATTAAAGCGACCATCCTTATACAATAAACTACCCAAATTCATCTACCTACTCTAAACGTACACCATCAATAGATACATAAATAAACTTTATAGAAATCTGACTTTGAATTTATTAAAAATAATTTTAGTATTTCATTTAAATTAGTAATGCAGTTTTTAGTGAAATATTTCCGATAATTTCAAAATATTGATTTGTTTCTCTAAATTTTTCAAATACTCGTGTATAAATCAATTTTGATTATCATTTTTTTTTTTTTTGCAAATAATACCGAACACAAACCAAACACCAAAACCAATATTAACACAGACAGTTCAAACAAATCGCCCTCTAAATTAGCGCAATAATTACAAATAAATACCGCTTCTATATCAACTGCCTGAAAATCAAATAAATCCAACCCATCACTGCATTTGGCAATTCCCAACCCTCCCCCAACTGTGTTATTCTCGCTACCTCAAACCAACCTTCGTAAACTAAGCAGGTGACTTTCCTCTCGCATCGGGTCATTCTCCGTTTCCGTAATTTTCCAGTCCTTACATATACACACGCACACATACACACACACACCTACAGCACATTCCTTCCTTCCTGGCGTTTCCATGGCAACGTGACCAAGCACCACTGTTGGAAGCAAGAAGGATAGAACGTTACTATAGCGTCCAATGTAATGAGATGTTGGTTCAAATGCCGGCGTTAACTGTTCCGTGGATACTGCGTAGTATGTAGTCAACTACGAGATGTCACTACTGGGATTCGAACCCCGAGCTGTTTATTGTCCGAGAAAGTGGGTTGGATGTAATAATAGCCGGCGAAAATCAAGTTTTCTGTGGTCGGTACTTTTTTTTTTCTTTAGTTCTTTTCTTTTTTCTACGCTGCTGAGTGTTTTTGTTGGTGGTAAATCGGTTTAGAAGTTTGAAGGTTGGATGGAAGAAAGTGATATTGGTTAAGTTGGTTACAAAAGAAAAGTTATGTGGTGACGGCAATATTATTTTAGATTAAGTTGTGTTGTGTTGAAATTTTTTTAGATTTCATTTAAAAAAATAATCATAAAAAATTTAATTCATTTTACTATAGATATTTTAGTAGAGTAAAACTTTCATACAGGCTCGTTGCTAAGAAGCCTGCCAACACATACGTAAGACTATTTATACCGATATTACATGTATATAAATAAGCATTTCCCGACAGAAATATTTTTTAAGAAAAATAAATATATAATAATAATAGTAAGTTATAGTACAACTATTTTGAAAATTTTGTACGAAATTATTTACTATTTGGTTTGAAAATACAATGTTTTCTGGAAAAAATTTACATGAAAAGTAAAACTAAAAAAAAAAATTTTATAAAAAGGTTTCAAAATAGTTATTCTATAACTTACTATTATTTATTTTTATTAAAAATTATTATTATTTATGTATGTTTAATTATAGTGAAAACATTGGTTTTAAAGTAATTTTTTTGAATTTTGAATTAGAGTATATTTGAATTGGAAATTATTAATAATTTTTCACTTCAATTTTTTCCGGGAAACACATTATTTCCAAACCAAACAGTAAATAATTTCATTGTGATTCAATGAGATTATATATAAAAACACCGACATGTTACTATTATTATATAAATCATAGATATACTGATATAGTTTCTACTTGTCAATACTAACATATTTCAATACCAAATTTAAAAGATTTTTGTTGTGTACGCGTCACCGATTGTCCACTGATAGGTCTCTAAAAGTTGGAACACATCGTCATGACAAATTTGTGATAAAGTTTCAAATTAAATTTTTCCAAATTTCGTTACAAAAAAAAAACAAGCGAAATTGCATTAGAAATAAAATGCCATAAAGGAGTCACAGAACATCGTTATAAAATATAAAATTACATGCAAATTTACTGACACAGTGCTGTGTATGTGTATATATACGAGCGCAAAATTTATAGCACAACACAACCTTAATCCTTAATTCACGTACGCCGCTGTATAAATAACATCTGAACTGACACTGTTGTAGCAAGATGCACAAAGTATAATATGCTTAAACAAACACATGTTTGTTGTTGTGTCCTTATGGCGTTGTGCCCGCAAGAACAGAGAATATAGTGGAATTCAGAGAATGTAACCATTATTACAACAATCGCTGTACACGATGTGTATAGTTGTATTAGTGTTCATCTTACGTTAGCATAGTTTCTTATACCGGGTGTAGAAATGAAATGTGAACCATAGGGATTTCAATGTTATTTTTTAAATACGGCTGTATCTCTTTCCCTATTGACTTTAGAGCAAATATTTAAATACAAAACTTGTTCAAAATGTGAAAATGCATGGTATAAAGTCAATTTTCTTACATAAATATTAATATTTTACGATATACAGGGTTAACCACTAAAAATGAGCATAACATTGGGATCTCCGAAACTATAAGAGATACGATTTTGGTTGAATTAGATAAAAGTAGCCTCACTAAGGGATGAATTTAGAAATGATTTTGTTTTTTCGAAAAAATGCATTGGTGACTAGATGTAAGCAAAAATGTAAATTTGGCCAATTTCGTTTTTCACTTATTACTTATTTATTTAAACTCATGCAAAATTTTAACTTACACGTTATTTAGGCATTTTTTAACAAGCAATTTGGAGCAGTTCTCAAAATTTTTATATCTCGTTTTGTTTTCGAAAAATTTACAGTAACTTTCAATTTTCATATGGGGTTCTAAGTAGGCTGTGAGACTGTTAAGTACAGTATTTTTTTTTCTTTATAACGATATATATATATATATATATATATATATATATATATATATATATATATATATATATATGCGAAGTAACAAAGATAGAAGATATAGAGGAATAAAATAACTACTATAAGGTGGTAACATATGCGCATAGTTATAGTTTGATTCGAATAACTTTTATTTCGTATGTTTCAGTAGTTGGAAACATATTGGAATGACGTGACAAAAATTTAAAATGGCTTTTTAGTTTTCCAGTAGAATTAATTTATTTTTATGTTTAAACATAGGAAGCTTGGAATGTCAGAGAATGTAAATGCTAGCATTTTCTGGTGTGTAATTTAAAATATTATAAATTACATATGAATAGAAGAGAAGAACTAAAATCATTTATTTAAACTCGTATTGCACATTACTAATTTTTTTTTTTTTTTATAAATTTAGAAATAATTTCAATTTGGACATACATATACTCATAAAACTTGAACAAGTAAAGTTATTATACTTTTGTAATTTCCTACTTTCCTAATTATTTTCGACAAAAAACCTATAAGTTTTAATATGTAAAATTCTGCATCTAAATCAGTAAACTAAATTAATTTTTCATGCTTTCATGTACGGTAGAAATTAGATATCAAAATATCGAAAATAACCTCAAGAGATGTTTATCGTGACTGAAGCATGTAACCGATAAAAAGTTGGTTAACGGTTAGGTTTTTTTAAAATAAAATTTTAGTAGCATAATATTATATTTCACTGCAACATATAAAATATTTGTAAATAAAAAAACTTCTTAAAAATAATAGTCAATATCAAATAAAACTTAGTTTGCAGAAAACTAAATTTACTGATCAATAATATCTGACAACAAATTAAAGTTGAACATTATATAGTTATTGCATGTAACTAGATTAAAATTCAATAGTAGCAATCTATTCTAAAAATGCTTGTAAAAATAACAAAACAAAAATTACATATTAGAACTAAAACACGATCGTAAAATAAAATGGCATAATAGCCATGGCCATTTATCTGATGCAATATTCACTTAATACCCATATAAAAACATTCAGGACATTCGGTGGAAAACAAGCAAAAATTATTCGATCATAGAATTTTAGAACCAAATAACAATAGCCGTGTGTTCCCCAAGTAGTATAACCATTTAAAAGTAAACAAAATGGGGCGGGGGGAGGGGGAGAGAGAGAATAGAATCGGTAGTCGATCGTTATTCGGCTCAATAAAACGCTGTTAGCCAAAAGTCGTACACCACCAGCTCGCCGTCGACATCAAAGTGTGCTGCGCTTACATGGAAACGAAACGAAACGAAAAAACCGGAATCCAAGTTTGCTTTGGACATGCAAATTGTTCCCGCTTCGTTTTAAAAGGCGATGCCCGTTTGAATTTACACCAGTATACGAAAAATGCAAAACAAGGAAACAAAAGAAAATCGGGTTGTTTTGTTTTTCTCTTTGCCGGGGGGTTTTCTTGTTTTTCGTATTTTGTCTTGCCTTAAACCGGTTAGAGTATTTCTAATTTCCTTATTGACTTAAACTACGTTCTAGTACAAGTATTCTGTATTAATATTTATTAATAATCGACATGTCGACGAACTCAACGTTCGTATTCATCAGGAAAACTGATACAAACGTCTTTTGCATCAGTTTTCCTGTTTTGTTTGTTTAATATTTATGTCATTTATATCTCTTTCCTGATGATATACGTGCAGTATATCAAAACATCGAATTTTAATTAAACTTGATACTAAACTTAAATCTAAAGCTTTTTTATTTTAAATTTAGTAATGTTTCCATGGTGACCATATATCAATAATGTGTCAAAATATTCCTTGTGTCAAAAACAAATTTCAAAATAAGTTTTCTTATTATAAATAAGTTTTCCCAAAGACGACACCTAGCTAAATTATTTTCCCCGCATTGGAAAACGTAGGTTTATCAAATTTTATCAAAATCATTACCGCACAAACAAACATTTAGTAATATAATATATCATATATCACATTGTTTGGGGCTACGTGATTCTGTATCACATGAAAATTGTCATGACAATTGAACCGTTTAATTCAAAAGTGGTATATAAGTAAATATTTTATCAATTTGGTTTAGCACCATATATCGAAAGTTGTACCTGCATTTTGATTTATGCATAAGAGTAGCCTAAGGTAAATTTCATTAGTGTCTCGTTAAATGGCAGAACAGCTACTAATATAAACTGTCGTCCACTTGAATGACATAAGGAAGGAAGCTCTATTTTAACCATTTATATCCAGTAATTAACTTTATTGACTTAACACCACTTTTGCATTAAATGGCCCCATCAGTTATTTACATTATGTATCTGTCATACCGCTTTTGTGTTCAATAACGTACATACGTCAGATTTTATTAAACATGTATTTATTAGAAACAGTAATATAGTAAAAAAATCTTTTAGAACTTATTATATTAAAATAGAGTATGTTGAAACGTCGATTATTAATAAAAATTAATTCAGAAGTCGTTTTATTTTAGACACAGTAAATTTACTGTAATATAATAAATTCGTATTATTCTAACATAGTAAAAATATCTTTTGGAACTCATATTAAAATAAAAAAACTTTTAGGATTAAGTTCTGTATATATTTTATTTAAATATTGACGTTTCGATGAGCAAAAAATAATACAAATGACAAAAAAAAAAAACAAGCAAAATATAGAAACAAGTTAGTATAGCTGACAAAGTAACTAGATTAAAAAATTTATAAATTATTAATTAAAAGAAGTCAAATTTTATTTAAATCATTACCTTCACACTGATTGATGTTATCTTTTTTTTATAAATTTCTACTGATATCTTATCAATCTACTGTTAATATTGTTGGGCCTCGCAATTATTTTAGTATCTTCGAATTTTAAACCATAATGATTTTCTAACGCATGTTATGCATTAGCGAATTAATCTGAATGATTTAGTCTTATGTTATAGTATAAAATATATACAGAACTCAATTCTAAGGCTTAAATTTGTCGTATTAAAATAAAACGGCTTTAGGATATAGTTTTATATTAATTTTTATTAATAATCCTATTAAATTCTAAGTAGAAATAAAAATGTCACTACTCACAATCAGTTTCAAACAAATAAATATTTTGAGACAATTAAAAACAATATTAAAAAAGTTAAATATTGAAAAAATTACACAATTTACATATTTAGTATTGATATTTAAATAACTGTTTTAATGTATTTAAAAATTTAGAATAAATTAATTAAAAAAGTTAAATAAAAATCACAGTAATTATAATTATTCATTATGTTTGAGTACTTTATACTACTACATAAATAATTTTTAATTAATCTATAATGACGCAAATGATTTTTAAACAGTCAAACATATTATTCAAATATCATTATTAAATATTTAAATAAAGTATTTTTTAATTTCGTATATATTTAATTAATTTGACTGCACCATAATTAACAAATATTTGTATTATGCTATTCATTGTTTGCAATTATAAATAAATAACTATAGAATATTTCGTGATAATTGTTCATATTTAATAAATATGAACTATATATATCTAAAAATAACAGTAATAAAGTGGAAATATATATTTAAGTAAATAAAATAACATTTAATTAAAGCAAAACGCTTATACACAGTGTGCGAAAATTTAATTGTTTTGTTATTTAGCTTACAAGTGTTCGGTGGATCGTTGTAATATTTTACACATACTATTGCTAACGTAAAATGCAAGGCTAGTTTACTATAATAGTAAAAAATAAAAAAAAGCACAATGCTATAATACTATAGTCCAGAAAATAAAACTCAACCTGAATGCATATTACTAACTTCTATACCTTGCTGCAGATTGTTTTTGTTTAAATTAAAATAGATTGTTCGAAATACATCCGTATTCTCACCTCGTTCGTTTATGAAAAAAAATGCTTTTAATTTTCGCTGTAAAATAAATATTTATTTCTACCTCTTATCAAATACGAATAGTATTTCTATTTTGAAATTCAAATAAACTAATAAAAATTGCTCAATAAGTGATTTTAAGCAAACGTCAAAAATCACTTGTAAAAGTAAGGTAAGAATACGAGCCAATATTTTTATTACATCATAAAAACATGTTTAACATAACTTCCACAATTTTATTAACATGGTTTTGAGAATGTAATTTTTCATAAAAAATGTAATATTACGTAAATTATCATAGTAAAATAACAAAATGGTGTTATTTTTGCTCTTAAAACCTATGTTAAATTACATAAATTCAAGATATGTTTTTACAGTATACCGCGTTAAGCAAAATATTAATACTGATTCTTTAAAAACATATAATGATCTACTGTGACAAAATGTACAAACAAAAGAAACAATATGAAATAAATACATTTCGAAAACTAAACTTCCATCATCAATAGTAAATTTTGAATAAGGTTAAAATCCTAATCACTGATTAAAAAGTACACAAGTGATCTTTAACCAATGGAAACTTAGAGTATCCCCTAAATCATTTATCTAGTATTGTAACGTTATTCAAATATGGTACTGATAATAAAAACTTAGCTTTCAAAATGTGTATTTAGCTTAATTGTATTTAACTGAATCTTGTAGTTAAAAAAATGTATTCCATATTTATTATTTTAATGAAATTTTTTGCTAAATTCTAAAACAAAATGTGTACAAAAATAAAAATATATATTTAATATTTTTTTCGTAAATTGATTTTTATTTTTACAATCTGCGATGTTTATCAAAAACATACTACTATATGTTGCTCTAGCAAAGAGTACTAACTGTTGACAATTGTGTAAGATATTCAAAATTTTTATTCACAGTATATAATGACATGTTGCACTTTCTGCGGCTCTTGGATTATTTATTACATCACAAGCAAACCAATATAACTAAAAATTCTTAATAATTTTAGTTCTAAACATTTTTAAGCAGAAAAACTTTACCACAATAAATATTGGACATTTTTACATAATATACACTTATACAGTAACATTCTGTTTACCACAGATATCTCATTGAAAAGAATGTTTCTGCGATATGAATCAAATCAAGCTCAGTTTTAATTTTGGTTCTAACTAATATCGTTTTTAAGACAAAGACAATACAAAAACCGAGCTTATGCGAGCAAGATTAAAAATGCACGTTTACATTAACGTCCAATAAAATTTTTATAAAAATAGAAAATTATACATGAGAGATATAATTTTTGAATAATCAAATACATATGATATTATTATAAAAATATTAGCCGTAAAAAGAGTTTCTGCACTTGTATGTACTTTTAAATCAATTAAAACAATTTAAATATCTTTTAAAATAAAATATTCAATAAAAGCAAAATAATAAATTATCACAAAAATAATTTATTTGCTTCAGTATATTTTGCACGTCAAATTACCATTTATAAACGCAATAAATACATGTAAATGCAAATGGTATTCCCCGATAAAAAACCTAAACGAAACAAATAATATTCAGTACATGTAACTAGACAAAGTTGATCCTGTTGGGAGGTGAGACGTTCATGCATTTTTCTCCGGACGTAATTCACGCGAGGCCGATGTGAAAAAAAAAAACAGGCTTAAAATCTTACGGCAAACCAATAAATTACATAATAACTGCATTCCAGAAATTTATGCGTTCGTCGTAGTGGTGGGTACGTGCGCTTCGGCCGGAGTATTTTAATTTAGATGAGTTATGCAACCAGTCTGCGAGTCGAGCTCGTACGCTTGCATGCGAACGAAAGCTTAGGCGCAATGTTATTGTTCTACTCCAGTGTTTACTATCGGTTTTTTGTAGGAAGAAAAAGTGTTTTTTTTTTTTTAATTTAAATGATTGCATGGTGTAATAGATAAGTATAAAACTAATAGAGTTTTCTTGTATGCTGAATTTAAATTTGTTTAAGATCAGTTGTACAAATTTATGTTAAATATCTTTTTACTTCGAGTAAATCGTAACAAAAAAGTATCAAGTATATTTTATAAGATTAGAAAATGATCTACTGTGGCGAAATATAAATAAAAATAAGATTATAAAAATCCCAAAACCACACTTAAATTAAAATAAAGCTAAATACGTATTTCGGAAGATAAGCTTCCATCTTCAATAGTTAAATAAAATTTACAAAAATCTTACCTGTAATCCGCAGTACATAAACACTTAAACAAGTCAAGTGTTTAAGTGTTTATCTACTTCGGATCACAGGTAAGATTTTTGTAAATTTTACTTAGCTACTGAAGATAGAAGCTTAGCTTCCGAAATACGTATTTAGCTTTATTTTAATTTAAGTGTGGTTTTGGGATTTTTTATAATCTTATTTTTAAGTATATTTTTGGTAATATTTATAGATAATAACGACTGTTTTTTGTTTTTATTAGGAAAATATGTCACCAAATATCTGTTATTGAATAGTTGTTATTTCTCGTTAATGGTGTTATGTGTAATAACGTTAAAAGTAACGTAAAAATATTGTAGTTATAAATTTAGCAATTAAATTTACACATCAAGAAATATATATTTCTTTATGCAGAATTAGTCTATCTCTATTTTTTAAGTTTCGTGTTACAGTAGTTTAAAATTTTCTATTTTTTTTTGATTGTATGGAGAATATTTTCACATAAATCAACATAAGTCGGAATTAATATCGTTATGGCATTTTTTCCATAAATATCATAATATGACAAAAAATGGAAAAACTAATACTGCACCAACGTGATAATTTATTTTATATATTTATTTAGTGAAAGAAACTCTTAATTAGATAAATTTTCCAATGCTTAAACAAAAATAAACAATACGAAGCGCCTTGTACGCAATTCTAATTTGTGAACAAATATTTATTAATGTTATAACATAGTAAAAAAAATCTTTCAAAACTCATTATATTAAAATAAAAATACGGAACTATATGCTAAAGTCGTTTTATATTATTAATGTTTATGCTCACTATTCGTCGTTACATACTAAAAGCAGTATCTGTTTCTGACACAAGCACGTTCTTTGGTAATCATATCTCTTTTTCCGAACGTAGCGATGCATAGTAAACATTAGTTCTTAAATTATGACCGTATAAAACTGAATTACAAAATATGCAAACAAATATAAAATAGAACAAATTTGCATTTTTAACAAACTAGAAAGAGTTATTTGAATATATTTCAGACAACATAGTAAAAAATCTTTTGGAAGTCAATATATTAAAATAAAACAGCTTTAGATCGTAGTTCTGTATTAATTTTTATTAATACAGAACTATATCCTAAAGCTGTTTTATTTTAATATTTCAGATATTTCAAAGAAAATTAAATTTTTATGGTAGAAAAAAATTAAAGATCTATTTGTAATAATGAAAAATGATACAAAGAAAATATTTGAGAATTATAAAATAACAATGAATTTAAATAAATGCAGCTGTAAGAGAGATTCAAATTAAAAAAATAATTATTTTATTATTTTATATATGCTTCATATAAATCAAATAAAATCTTTATCTAAATGTACATATATTTAAACTTCTATTAATTTAGAAACAAAGTTCGCAATTGGATTTGATTAAAAAAAACATTATTACATTTAAAACTACAAACACCTCAATTTAATAAAGCTAAATGAAATGAATTTAACTATAGCAAATGAAAAAGTTTGCTGCTTGACATCGCAAAATGAATGAAATTCTATTTGATTTACACAAGCTCTTGTTCTATTCGCATTACTTTATTTGTCTTGCTTCCCTCTCTTTTTTATTTCGTCTTATTATTATTATTCATGTTGTTCCGTATGCTTTTCAGCTCGGTATTGCACTGTATTTAATTAAATTGTGTGCCATTTTATTATTTAGAAATTACTAGTTGAATTTCATTAATTTCGACGCTAATGAAATTCGTTGAAGAACGAAATTAATCAAATAATCATTTTTCTGTTAATTAGTTTATTTGAATGTTCCGTAATTTGTTTATGTTTATGCTTTATTGTGTGTTATATATTTTTTTCATTGTTTTTATAATGCGTTTAACATATTTATTCCTTTCGTAACAAATTTATCTAATGTTTATTATTTTAATCTAATAATAAAATTAGTAATATCGTATCAAACTTACACAGTAAAAATCTGTTAGATTTAGTATTAAAAAATAACTATGTTCTTAAATGTTTCTGCACTGTAAAAATTAGTTTAAAATCAAAGTTTTTATTATTAATTCTAAAGTAAACATACTTTGGATATGTAAAATTGGGTTTTTATAATAATAATAATAAATTTTTTAATAAAAATAAATAATACTAAGTTACAGTATAACTATTTTAAAATCGTTTTATAAAATTTTTATTATTCAATTTGGGAAGAAATACATAGGTATTTGAATTGAAAATTATTAATAACTTTTCACTTAATTTTTTTCCAGAAAACACTGTGTTTCCGAACCAAATAGTAAATAATTTCATTCAAATTTTTTAAAATAGTTACACTATAACTTACTATTTTTTTTTTTTTAAATATTTCAATTATAAAACCTATCTTTACAGATCGAAAGTATCTTTACTTTTGAATTAATAGTGAAAACGTTAATTTTAAAGCAACATTTTTTTTTTCAATGTTTGTGAAAAATGACAATATTTTTTGTACGCCATCATCTTAGAAAATAAACAACATATTTCCTAGTTTATTTTTAAGTAAAAATTTTTAATTTTGAGCTAATAGTTTATAGATTGTCTCATAATCTTATATCAAACTCTAAAGACAATGCCACTATTTTTTCTACATCATCTTACAAAATAAACAACATATTTGCTAGTTTATTTTTAAGCATAAATTTTCAGTCTTAAACTAATAGTTTATAGATCGTCTCATAATCTTATAGCAAACTCTAAAGAAAATATTATTAAATGTCAAGCTTCTTTAACCATGATCAGAATAAAATAAGAGAACGTCAATTCTGAACGTTCGAGATAGATGCGTTTGTGTGATTTTTAAAAATAAATCATTTGATTTTTAGATTACATTTTCCTATATACATTTTTTAACCTGTTTAACTCAAATCATTTGCAAACAATACAGTCGTGTATTAATTAAAACCCAATGACATCATTCTAAAAACTTCACGAAGTACAAAGAATCTTGCATACAATTAAACCAAGCCTAAATTACATATTAGTCTTTGGTTTCCGAGACATTATTTGATACAGATCAAGAATAATAAAAGATCATTAATTATTTAGTAATCGGACACTTTTAATCGTTCAGTATTTTAAAATGATATTATTTGAAACTTAACAATTAACTGTTAAAAAGTTATTAAATTGCAATATCTACTGTGGCAAAACTTTACACAAAAAGAATTTAAAAAATTTTCAAAACTATAAGATTTATTAAAAGTAAAGCTAAATGTTTAATGCTTATTTTATTAATTTGCTACTGATAATGGAAGTATATCTTATAAAATATGTTTTAACTGTATTTTTAATTAATTTAGTGGTTGTGGAAATTAAAAATTTTTTCTTTGTTAAAAAGTTATTTTCCGAACTTTATATTTTTATATTTCTAGTTATTGCAAGGTCTACTTATTTTTTATTTATTGACTTGTCCAATTCAATATTGAGTGTTATCTTGTGTCTTGTTTTTTTTTTTTTTAGTTTTTATAAATAATTAGAAAACATTTAAACACAAAGCAAAAACAAAATTTTCATTCAAAATAAGTCGCAATTAAAATATTCGTATTTAGTTAGTCAAAATAAAAATGTGACATAATTATCTACATTGTACTTAGATAATTATATCATCTTATGCGCATATACAAAAAATAAATTACAATCGTATTTTGATAAGAAAGCAATAGGAGCGAGGAACGCGTTGCGTTCCAAAAAAATACCGGATCGATGTTCCGGACTATTTTGACTCTATAACACCATTGAAGTTCCCAATTTAATTCATGTTGCAATTACAGAAAAAAAAACTAATAGCTTTGTATTTCAAAAGTCAATACTAATAAAACATTAAAAATGGTACACAAAGGTAGATTATAATATCTTCAACATCCATACAAAATTCAACATCAGTACAATAAATAGTTTTTGAAATACCTCATATCAAATAATTCCAAACTTTGCTATCAAATAATTATTGTTCTTTTATTTAATTGGGACAGCGACTGAAAAACGATCAGTATCAAATGATGCTTTAGAAACTAGGCATTAGGAACCAAAAAAAAGGAAAAAAAAACAACAACCTCAGACTATGTCTGGGAATAATTGAAACATTTCCTTTCCGTTAGAGTGTGTCAGAAGAGAACAGTCGAGCCGTGGGCACAGCTGATGTGGAAACTAAAACTGATGTCTGAATGTTAATTGTGCAAAGTTGGCAATCGATGGTATTAAAAGATTCATGGTATGGGACATTATTTAAATGCGAATAAGAGCGTTAAATTGAACCAGCTGGATGCCGGGGCGTAGAAATGAGAACGTAATTATTAAACTAATTAATGTTTAATTCGTGCATTATGGTAGGGATGAGTGCCGTAAAATTGTAAATTTTATAGCGTTTTAAGCCCAAACGAATTAGGCGCCAGCTAGTTTACTAAAGATTATAGGAAGATCGCTTTTCTAACAACGATGCGATGGTTTAAAACAATCTGTTTTATCGTTTTATTTTTAAATGTTTCAAAGTGTATCTACTACACTTAAAATTTATCGAAAAAATTCACTTTAATATTAATATTGCTTCAGTCGATTTCTTGTTTGTTTAATATCACAAAATTTTACAGTTTAAAGTTTCTGAATTGAATTGTTTATAGTAGGTATATGAAACCAATTAGAATTTATATTTCCGAAACTATTAAAATTATAACATTCACGATTATTAAAATAGATGGAAAACAAATAAATATTGCCAAAATAAGCAATAATTCAATTTGACCAAAAATGGCGTATGAAACAAACAAGAAATCGACTGACGATGGATTGATTTTCTATCAAAATATAAATTTTAATTATTGTCATTTCTATGTCAAATTTTTGTTATTTATATAAAAATAATTTAAAAATAAACTACTATTCCTAAGTTACAAATTTTTATCATTATATTTATCATAATAAATGTTATAGTTATAATAATTTTGTAATTATGAATAAGATAGTTAAATAATTCTGTACATTTTTATTTTATTTATGGTTTCTACGTTTGTAGTAGTTTAATGCTTGTATTCTGCATCATTTTTGTTAAAAATAACTTTCTGAGATTCCGTAAGAAATCTTGTTGCTATATAGCAAGATTTATTCCAGAAGTTTTATTTTCACGAACTGTTATTTTTAACAAAAATGATACAAAATACATACGTTTATGTGGTAGCTTAAATGGAAAGAGTTTGTGCCATATTCTATAGATAAATGTATTAGTATTAGTATTTTTTTAAATATTTAATTGAATGAAATTTAGATAAAACAATAATAAATGTATAGTAAAAATCTTTCAGAACTCATATCATTAAAATAAAACGGTTTTAGGATATAGTTCTGTATTAATATTTATTAATAATTGACGTTTCGACCTACTCAACGTACATCTTCATCAGGAAAAAGATATAAATGACATTTACAGTAAATAAACAGAACATAGAAATAAGTTACTAGGTAACAAAATAAATAACTAGATCATAAAATTTATAAATGTTTAATAATAAATGCAATAACGTGTTTTTTTTTCTGAGTTAGTATGCTGTGGTCGATTATTAATTCCAAATGATTTACTATTCACAAATGAGTTACTAATTAATACAGAATATACAGTAAAGTCTTCAAATCAGATTCTCACAGAGTAATTTCAAGTTTAACTTAAGCAAACTAGTATAGTGTGTGTGCTTAAACTAAAGTAAGTTAGGTAAGGTAATTGTCATTTAATAATTGATTGGTTATAAATATATGTTCCAAATATTAAGTACACTGTAAAAAAATCGATAATTTTACATAAAAACCTGGGCAGCAGATTTACACCAGTTTAATATGTAAATTTACAGACGCCACAAGAAAAATTTTACATACTATGAATATAAAATACGTATATTTTATATAAGTTTACTTACAATTTCGGTGAAAAAGCATATATAATATGATAAATTAATTATTTTATTTAAAATTACAAAATTATAATATTTTTACAGAAAATTTATCGTTTTGCTGAAATAATATGTAATTTTTTTACTATGGTTTAGCTCAGGTAAACTATTACTTAAATAAGTGGTGTACAAACCACAGCTTGCTCACAAAATTATATGATTATATGATCAATTAAAGTATTTTTGTGAGAATATGACCCTCGAGAAGAAACATTTGCCTACCCCTGACTTATATACGTACTGAAATACCGCGCCTTAGTAATATAAAAAAAATACAAAGTTTTAACTTAACAAATAAACAGACACTTTACTTTTTTTTATTATTATTATTTTTTTCATGTTTAAAATTTTATATATAAAAATATTTCAGTTTATTAAAATGAAAAATAGTCGACTGGTAAAATTTATAAATAATAAGTAATAGACGGAATTCAGTCAGTTAAATAATTTTATTTTCTTCTATGCCAACGTTCCAGCAATCACTATTGCCTTCCTTCTTCAGGGCTCTACAATAGATACATAAAAATACATTCATTATATTCAGTTGTTCTGTATATTATTATATATGTATATATGAATGTACTTTTATGTATACATTTTTCTATCTATTGTAGAGCCCTAAAAAAAGCAATAGTGATTGCCGAAACGTTGACATAGAAGATAATGTATATATTTAATTGACTGAAGTCCGTCTATTATTATTATTATTTCAGTTTATATTTTTTAACAACTTTGTAGTCTAAATAAAATACCTTCAAATGAATTTCTTTTTTCTTCAAGTTTGTAAAATCATATTTTTTACTTCCATCCAATTTCGCAACATTCAATCTCAATTTTCCTAACACACATTTTCAGTTAAAAAGAAATTATTTCTTTTCTTTTTTTGTCGCAGCACAAAACTCCCCGTTTTCATTTTCAGTATTTTCAGCGCGCGAGTTACGCCCTGAAATTTTTATTTTATTTTGCGTCTGACCCCCCCCCCCCCGTCAAAATATAATCGACATTTCTCGTTTCGCGCCGAGGCAACTACGTATGTATAAAGGTGTAAGTAAGTTCTCGTTCTAAATCGCATACCGATAAAACGAACGAACTATATCTTGATCGTCTAGCAAGAAAAGTCACGGTTGCCTTCTCGAAAACGTAACGAAACGAAAAACGGGAACGTGCCGAGATATATCGAAATAGGTTAAGTTATTTCCGGTTGACGTGTGTATGGCGGCGCGCGTGCGCTGTGTGGCGTTTTTGAATCGAAAGAACGTTCTTGTTCGGTTAGCATACAATGTGCGTGATGCATTTCGCTCTTGAATAACCTTTTTCCCGAACAAATTTCACTACAACCGTAATTTTGTTCGGTGCACTGATTGTATCGATCGATAGCGATTCATGAATAAAGGGTGGATACAAAGTTTACTATGCTCTGTTATTCCTGATTAAATGCAGAGACGGATTGAGACGGTTTCGATATATGTAAGAAATTGCAATGAAAACGGTTTCTGGTTGTAGTTTTGTATTAATATTTATTAATAATTAACGTTTCGATGAACTCAACGTACGTTTTCATTAAATTGATAGAACATAAAAGGTCAATACGTCTAAATCATGAAAAATATACAATAATAATTGCAAGACTCATCAATACTAACAATTGATAATAAGTAATAGAGAGAATTCAGTCAGTTATATATTTTTAATATGTTCTACGTCAACGTTTCGGCAAAGTCTATTGCCTTCTTTAGCGCTCTACAATATAAATTTAAATTTGTCTATTGTACAGCCCCGAAGAAGGCAATAGAGATTGCCAAAACGTTGGAATAGAACAGGGGTGGCCAACTTTTGTGTACATAAGATCTACTTTTTATCTTAAAAATGTGTCGCGATCGACTTGTTGTTATAGGAGTAGTCTAAGTGGGGAGGGAGCAAAATATGTGTTCAAAACTATTTTTTAATTTTTTAAATCATTTATTAAGTTTTTGAGATATAGCCTCATAAAAAAATAAACTTCCAGATCCAACTTTTGATATTTGCAGCTACAAGTTCATTTAGTACAGGCGGTACCTAAAAAATATATTATTTTTTTTGTCAATTGCAATGTATAAGTTGTGGTATTATTTATTCGTAAATATGAAAAAGTTGTTATAAAAATAATAATTTTAAGATTTGACTTTCGCGATTTTTTTGGGCTAGGAAAATTTATCATGGCAGAATGATATAAGATCTTTATACTTATTTTTTGCTAATCTATCAATAGTTCTCGGGAGTGCCTCTCGTACTGAATCACCCTGTATAATCTACCACATACGTAAAAAAACAACATAATTATTTAACGCTCAGCTAACTAAAACCAAACCAATCAAAGCAAACCAAAAATGCCTATTAAGGGGAGGTACCACCCTGAATACTAAAAAAAAGAGGCTATTTTCACGAATTAATTTTGGGCACAGGAATGTAAATAAATTACTACTTTTTTTTACATTGTATTTGGCACATATTCCTCTATATTTTCAAATAGTTCGAAGCCTTTTTGTAACCAATTGCGACCGCTACAACCTCCGAACCAAGACCATGTCCCAAAAAGACTGCTGCTGCGTTGACAGGCTGGAGCGCTCAATTCCCATTTGAAATAAATTTTCTTGTTTTTAAAATGTAAAGTAGATTGTAACTTAGGGATCAACTGGCTGGATTTCAAAAAAATACATTTTTCGCCAAGTTATACTCATTTGAAAAAAAAGTTTGAAAATTTCGTCCTTTTTTTGGGTCGCTAAAATCGAAAAAACTACATATCAAAAAAATGACCAGTTGATCCCTAAGTTGAAGTTTTGGCAACATTTTCCCCAAATTCCAAATTAATCGGACAAAAATTGCGACTTGTATGCTGTCAACGCAGTTTAAAAACATAGTTTCTAGAAAAACGCGTTTAAAGTTTCAAGTTTCAAGCAGAGCGCTGCTGAGCGCTCTCTATAAAATGCTTTGTTGCACATTTATTATTGCGATTTACGCTTCCATACTTTAAAACCTGGTTCTAAAGGGTTCAAAAAACACATTTAAGTAAAAAAAAAAAATCGATTTTTTGAAATTTTCAGAGTGGTACCTCCCCTTAAGTCAAGACATAGCGAGCGATCGACCAAAGTTGGCTTTGCGATCGACCGGTCGATCGCGATCGACTTGTTGGTCACCCCCTGGCATAGAAGATAATAAAAATATATAACTGACTGAATTCCGTCTATTACTTATTATTTATAAAAATTATACTGGTCGACTATTCCTATTTAATTAACAGTAGATTCATAAGAGAAACAATAGAAAATTATAAAGAAATTTTTGTTTTGATAGAAAAAGACAGATTATCTCGTAACAATCTTATAAATTGTGAACTGAATTGCAGCATGAATTTATAAATTTTATATTTATAATATATTAATTATGAAAAACACATCTAAAAATTTTACGGTCCTGATTATATCCTATCAGTCCAAAATCAAAGACCCAAAAACCTAGAAAGAAAAAAAACCTTCATAGAGTAGTTCGCGTGAGTCGGATTCCGGCCAAGTAAGATTAATACTGTACTGCCACGATAGGTTCTGCGGGTTCCGCCAATACACTCACTATAAACTTATCTCTTGTATCTGTCGAATCCATGCACTTCAAATACTGAGTATAAAAGTGTGGCACAGTACTATGGCTGTTAGCCAGTGCAATACACTTGAAACTTTTGGCTTCAGTTTGAACTTTATAGTTTTTCGTGAAATGCCGAACAAAACGTCTCTTTCCTCGTCCGGCTGCGTTTAACTGTTCTTTTTAATTTTTGTTTTCCCGTTGTTGAGTTACAAAGTTGTTACGAGATTGAAGTTTTGTATGTTTAGGGTAAAGAGTTTTGTTGGTGATTTTAATCAGGCTGATGTATTTTATTTACATTTAAGTATTTAGAGTATATATATCTACAATGTGATTTTAATGAAGTTGCCCCGTTTTTCCTAACAATATTGTTTTTTTTTTCTTTCTGAAAGTTGAAGTATCTTGTAGTTAAAATATATATAATACATTTATTTTTTAAAGAAAAAAGACTTTAGGAATTAAGTTCTGACGTACTCTCTACATACATCATCAAGAACAATGATATAAATGAATTGTAGTGAAATTGACGTGAAATTTTACGAAAATGAGTATTATTAAAAACCTTTTATCGATACAAATGACATATACAATAAATAAACAGAATATGAAACAAAAAATGTTCAAAGTATCAACAAATTTAAATTACTTTTATGTGACGTCTTTATATTTAACGGTGAAATACATATAAAGCTGTTTTTTTTTAATGTTTGTATTGCTTAGTACTAAAAAAAAATTGTTTTTATTTCGCACAGAATTATTCACACAATTCAAAGGATTGGCTTTAGGATTAAGTTCTGTTTATATTTTAATAAAAAATCGACGTTTCGACGTACTCGAAGTACATAATATCAGGAAAAATTATATAAAATAATATTTTTTCCAGATGATGTTGTACGTCAAGTTTGTCGAAACGTCGATTTTTTCTATTAAAATATAAAAAAAAACTTAATTTTTTTTTAAAATTTGTAATTATGTTTATAACAATAGAGAACAAAAAATTTGAACATTTTTAGTTATTCGAAACATTTACATTAATTCCGAATGTATTCAGTAATTTGTGATTTGGTTACTCTAGTATAATTTACATTCCTTACCTGTGTTTTTTTTGCTTGTATAGTACTTCTAAGCAAGTAAAATCACCAGGAAAGATAAACTCAAATTTAAATTTTTTTTAGCAGGGACGATTTAAATTGTACAATTGTGACAAAAGACCTGTTACTGATAATTAATATCTTCATTTGTTTAGCGAGCAATCAGTGAATCAAATTGTATAATTAAGTGTACTTGCTGTGTTAGCAGTGACTTTGGACACGTCTATTTCGCTTAGAAGCACTGTAATATTGTTAGACTTACTTTGCATAAAAGTTATAAAATACGAACAAACAATACTACTGAAAAGCTAAAATTATTTCATAAAAATAATATGTTCATATTTAATACCCTCCTGTATCGCATATTTGAAACAACCAATATCAAATTAAGCAGAGCGAAATTCGGTACTAATTCAAATACGAAACGAAATTTAAAAGCCCCCTATACCAATTCCTTTATCCAAACTGGGAAAAAAATAATAAATTCAACACACCGGTATATTTTTATTTCACGCAAAAATCTCATAACATCTTCCTTTTTATGAGTTTTTTTTTCCAATTTTCCGCCAGTTTCACTTTAAATTCTGGAGCGTTCAAGGCCTGAGCGGGGACGAGTGAAAGTGTGAAATAAAAAGTGTGCGGAAGCAATAAAACAACCGAGGAAAAAACCCACTAAAACACAACATGGCAACCCCCGGACGACATCGTGCGTCTGCCGTGCCCCAATATGTCGTCAACTAATGTAGATATTCGTCTTCGTCGTGTCGAACAACATGGAATGGTTTCTAAGTATTTTGTCGTAGCTGGGTTTCGCGTAAAGTCCAAATCCAGTCGTAAAATGTTACACGGTTGTATTTATTTGTAAGTATTTTTTCATCTGCTACGGTTTTTTCTCTCTCGAAAAACAAACACGTATGCAAAGTAAATAAAAATAAAATTTTATAAAATAAATTTTCGGATATTGAAGAAGTTTCATGTAAAATAAAATAATTTTATTTTTATTTAATTTACTGATTTACAATAACAAAATATTTGCGTAAATAAAAACATACTTTCCAAATTTATTTAGAGTTAAAAATAAATATTTTTTTTTGAAATTGATGTCATTTTCTAAAAGCACAGCTATACTGCCCTGATAAAGTAAAATGTCGTATCTGCGGAAATGTAGTGTTAAAATGATTAAAGTTTTTCATTCTTAGCATATATACCAGTGGTTCCCAAAGCATGTGCCTCGGCGCCCTGTTGAGCCGTGACTTCCTCACAGATTTGCCGCGAAATATTATATATTTTTCACAATTTTATTTCCATTTTCAATTTAATGTAATAGGACGCGACATCCAGTAGAGCTAGTGTAAACCACTAAGTTAATGTAGTTTGTTCAATTAATTTTTTTTTTGTGATCTAAAATGTGTTTTATTTATTTTGCCTAATCCTTGCAAAAAATTATTGACTATTTAAAGTTAAAATTTCAAAACTATTTTTGCAGTAACTTATAGTATCTCGAGTTTGTTAATAGTATAGCGATGTGTTTAAGATAGGCTACGATGTAGTATTATTCATTTTTCTACTACTGTTAACTGAAATTGTTCTGTTGAAATTCGTTTACTCTTTGTCTGACACAACAAAATTGTTTTTCAGCCAATTATTTCAAACATCATCATAAAACATCATCAAAGTTAGTCACAAAGATATTACACTTTCTATGGTTAATAGATATTTCTATGGTTAATTAACAAATAACTCATTTTAAATCACACTAAATAATGTCTCTTGATATTAGTGAAAATATTTATTTCAAATTTCAAATTAAAGAAAAGCACTGTAGCGCGTGAGTTCCCGATATCATACACCGGCCAAAACACCGTATGTTCGGGTGTTTGTGAATAGAGGTTTTCCTTTTAAGTGCTTGTCACTCCAGCGCGAACTGTTCGGAACTGTTCGGAGCTGTTCCTAAAAGGAACACGAATTTAAACGTCCAATTGGGAGGTACGACAAACCTAACCTACAATTAGTTGTTTGAATAACGACATAACCTTCGTTTGTTCAACGTGTTATATACTTCTTTATCAAGCAAAATGTCGAATATGATCTTGCAGGTAATTATACAACGATGAAATAAATTAATACGTATTTCGTTAAATGAATGATGATTAACAGGAATTATTGGAATGTTCTTTTACGCCCTGGTCGGACTCTGAAGATTCTACAAGTTCCCAAACTTCCTTGGAGGAAGTTATCACACCACCTCGAAAAAGACGACGTAGATGTGAAAACTATGTGGAAAATGTAGTAGCTTTGTATAGCGAACAAGAATTTAAGTCACATTTTCGAATGACTCGCTCAACTGTTGACAAAATTATACGTTAGTATATACCTAGCCTACATATTTAAATAATTATTTTAAAAACATATTAATATGTAGAAATACTGATATTGATAAATAACATTTTATTCTAGATCTACTTGAAAGTTCAAATTTGTTACCATCACACCTTTTCGGACGAGACAAAATTAGTGCAAAAAAAGCCTGCCTTTTAAGTATATGGTATTTATGTAATCTTGAAACTTTTCGGCAAGTTTCAGACCGTTTTAATGTGTCTTACAGTTCTGCACATAGATGTTTGCGTCGTGTAATTAAGTTTTTCTTATCAATGAAAACAGTCATAATTAAATGGCCTACTGAAGAAGAAGCGGAAGTGATAAAGGAGGAGTTTCGGAAGAAGAAAGGAATTCAAAATGTTATTGGTGCTATAGATGGTAGTCACATTGAAATTGTAAAACCGATAAAAGAACAAAATGCTTACTGTAATAGAAAAGGTTATCACAGTTTATTATTACAAGGAATTTCAGACAGTAATAAAAAATTTATTGATGTTTATTGTGGTGAACCTGGTTCGATACATGATGCTCGTTTACTGCGAAAATCTGGAATTTATGCCAAAATGATCAATGATCCTAATTTCATGGGAAATAATTTTATTATTGGAGATTCGGCATATCCAAATTTACATTGGTTGGTAACTCCATTTAGAGATAATGGTCATTTAACAAGAAATCAGCAAATATTTAACTATAAACTTTCAGCAACAAGAATTGTGATAGAAAATGCATTTGGTTTATTAAAAGGGCGTTTTCGCAGATTGAGAAAACTGGACAATATAGACAAAAGATTATGTAGTGAAATAATAATGACTTGTTGTATATTACACAATATTTGCATTGACGAACGTGATTTTGTTGATACAGAAATAACAGACTGTAATCAACCTGCCACCATTGCATTTAATAGCACTACAAATATTACTGAACATGTTAATAGACAACAAGAAGTTTTTCATCAAATGTTGTTGGAATGTACATAGATGTAGCTTATTGTTAGTTTATTTATTTTTAAAAATTGTTTATTTTTGAATTTTTGGTAATGTTTACCTCTTTTATATTTTAAAACACAAAATAGAAGTAAAAAAACTACATTTATATGATTACAGTGTACTTTATTTATTAATAGAAATAAATGTATGATAAAATATAGTATTCAAAATGCTAGGTAATATAAAATCGTGTTTCTAACCCAATACAATACAATATATTAAAAAAAAAACAAATAAAATTATAAAAAAGACAACCAAAATATTTTTCTTTACTTTCAAATAATATATGTATTTATTATATATTCATTATTTATCTCATGTTATTTGTTAGTTATACCAATAAGTGAAATATTATTAAACAATTTTGACCAATCCAAATTTTGTAAATTTCACAACATCTATATTCCAAATAAAAAAAAACTCAATTAAAATTCTAAATATAACATTTGTACAATTAACAAAACAAAAAAATTAACTCGTAAATTTAAAACTGCATAAATATTATTCTTTCTTATTTAATAATTCCTGTAATAATTTTATTTTGGTTTTTTCAATTTGAATTTTTTCTTTTTCAATTTCTAATCTTTCTAGATGTCTTTGCTCACGTCTTTTGTGTTCTTCATGTTTTAGCTGTATATAGTCCTCCTTTGAAAATCGTTCCCTTTCTCTTTTTCTACCTCGTGGTGAAGTTATATTGCTCACATTGGTCTCTTCCACTTCCACTTCGATGTTGGTTTCTGGTTGTTCAACAGTCATCGAATTCAAAGAAATATTATTGCTATGCATTGGTTGGTCGCCCAGTACTTCATCCATGGTATCAAAAAATAAAAACCTTGGTGGTCCTTGACCAGTTCGTGTCTTTGTATCTTTTGCTTTCGTGTAAGACCTTGTTAGACTTTTCCACTTACTTTGAGCAGCGGAACTGTCTATGTTATATCCAGCACTTATTAGGTCATTAGATACATTTTCAAATACACTTTTTCTTTTAAGGGGATGATTTAAATCCTGAATATGGGTTTCCATTGAACGTATTAAAAATAACGTCTGGTCATAACTCCATGTTATAGAAGTTCTTACGTTACAATTGGACGTAGTTGCTTTCTCACAGTTGTCGCTCTTGTTTTCTTTATTACTATCCATTTTTGCTTATAAATTACCTGTATAATTAAAAAATAATAACATGTATTCAAGAAAATTAACAAACATGCTACATTTTTTTATATGGAAATTTTAAACTGTTATAATCAAAATTATCAAGAAAAAACCTTAGTAATTTTATTTTATTGAATAATAACAATTTTGAAATTCAAAAATACTCACCAATTAGCTTCGTAACAAGTGCCAACTTTAAACTTAACCTACAAAGTGCTTGTTGCACCAACTCAAAAGGTAGTGCTTGAGGGGAGAGGGGATTGCACTACCGAGTAACTCCAGGGCAGCAAGCTCTACGTAAATGGAACACGAGTGTATACACCGGAGCAGCTCTGAGCTGTTCCAGTCAGTAAAAGGAAAACAGCAAATGTGTACGAGCAGCACTAGGAGCTGCACGAGAAGCGCTCCTAGTTCCGAATATGTATAGGTAGCGAGTGAATTGGCTCATCATTGCAATATATGCTGCTTTCGGAGGGCTATCGCAGCTCAGAGCCTGAATTCTGGGGCCTTGACAACTTCATGGTGTGCAACAAAATACCTGCACCTAACGGCTCATATAAGGCCTGATTTCCCGTTACTGCGCACACGCCAAAACTTCCTACGTTCGTCTGCTTATGAATGCGCTATGAGGTACAGAACTTAGGGCTGCACGCACTGCCAGAATAAAGACAAACGAATACAATATCTGAATGTGTTGAATTATAAAAAATTTGGTTATATAAAGATTCATAGGCGCAGAAAATTATTGTCTCTCTCAATTTTAATTTTTGCAGGGTGTGCAGTGCACACTCTGCACATATGAACCGCACGCCACTGGTATAAAATATAGATTATATTTATTAGTGAATTCGAGCTAAATAAATACTTTTAAATACATATTGATAAATTTCAAACTGAACAATTCCTAATGCAAAAACAAATTCAATTTATATTTCAATATGTTGATAATTTTATATTTCTGATAATTGAAATATCAGACAGATAATAATTCTATATTCAATTATCGTGCAAAATATAGTTATTTGTTTTTTAATTAACAAAATTTTGTTTTAGTGCAAATAGAAAATTCAATGTGTGTTTGTTAATCAAAATTCAATAAATTGGATTTAAATAAATTCACGTTCTATTTTTATCAATTTCCAAGAAAAATATTGTATAAATTACAAAATAATAATTCATTATTATTATATAACATTTTGAAAAATATGTTCTTCATTTGTTAATATCATAAAATATTATAATTTGCATGAATGACTTAAATTTATGAAGATAAATCTATAATATTATTATAAAAATCAAAAAGTGTCTGAGCTTATATGTAACTAATAAACTGAAAAAATCTAGAAATTTTATATATATATATATACATAAAACATTAACACACAAGTTATAAACAATTTATAAACTTAATGACGGAGTTATAATCAATAATATAATGAACGACAAGCTGGTTACCATATAAATAAAATATCAAACTTGATCACTGTTGCCATGATAGTTGACTACAAAAATATATTTTTTCTACGACTGTTAACAATATAATGTTAGAACTCATTATAATAAAATAAAACAAAACTTAATTCTAAAGCTTTTTTATTTTGTTGAAAACAGTGTTTTATTTTAACTATTTTTACACTGTGGCAACAGTGTAAAAAGTAAAAAGCGTGAGAAAAGTGCAATCATGAGATTGTTGCACTCACATTAAGCTCATGTCGTCAAACTCCCCATTCGTAAAAAAAGTAGTACTTTATGCACTTTATGTCAGGTAATGATTTTTAGTATTTCCGTTAAATGATTTTGAAAAACATAAAAAAAGTTGTTTATATCAGATTAAATTTGAAACCAAGTTGTTGTAAAAAAAAAGAAATAATGAATATAAATTACAGTCTAAATTTTCAATGTATTTGATATAATATAGTAAATAATTTGTATCTTTCTAGAGAAGTAACACAAGCTAGTAGTGAAATATTTCTCTTACCTTGCTGATGGGTACAACTGCTTGAATGTCGTCCTTTTGTACCTCAAGTTTGGTGGTAGGTTTTCGATTTTCAGTATTTCCGCCGCCATTACGATGAGATTCAGGCGCATGGGGTTCAAACCGCGTCGACCACACCACTTTTGCGCCTTCGTACAATTCTTCAGCGCCTTCTGTTACCTCCACCAGCCAGCTGAATAGTTCCGCAACTCTGAAACAAAATTTCAATTTAAGATGGTTAGATAAATATTTTATCGAAAATCATTAATGTTTGATTTAAATTAATATCGTTCGGAGAGAAAACTTAGATTGTACATGTACAACAAACAGTAATACAATACAAGTAACATGTTTAGTTAGCAGTGTATAAGTTGTCAGTTCAAAGTGTGTTTACGCCAGAAATGAAATAAAAATTAGTATTTCTATATTTCAAATTTTTTTTATTGAATTGATATTGATTGGTGTCAGTGAGATTTATAACGCATTATAAACTGTAAATCTCTTACTTGGCTATTTAATTACGAATCAAACATATAGGACGGCAGGGCCGTATTTAGGATCTGTAGGGCCCTAGGCTGAACCTGTGGTGCGGGCCCTTACGAGGGGGGGGGGGTTGTGATTTTATAATTTTAAATAAACATGTTAGGAAAATGCAAGATAAAAAAGGAATGTAACAAACAAGTAAATTTTACTTATATTTATTTAATTGAAATAGAGTATTTAAAAAAATAAATAATAAACTTAGAAATGAAAATATCAAATAATCTTAGTGGCTAATTGGTTTTGCGCTAACACTTAGTACTAATGAAGCTGTATGTACTAGTGAAGTGTATTGTCACTGGTTGCAAGTCGGGTTATTCTGTTTTATGAAAATTTAAGTAAAATACTTAAAAGGTTATTGATTAAACAATTATTTACTTTAAATTTGAAACGTGTGGTGCGGGCCCATAGGCTGCAGCCTATGTAGCCTATGCTTAAATACGGCCCTGTAGGACGGGATATTACGAGCTCGGATTTTAAATGTTTTAGTTTATTTGTTTAGTCCTGCTCTTATGGCAGTTATATATCCTTAAAACCGGTATTAGTTAAAGCCAATTTTAAAACCGAGCTCGTAATACGAGTCATATTTTCATATTCCAGTAATAAATTACAAAAACTTTAATACTTCTAAATACTTCTTACAAAAAAATGAAAACTATGTATTTTTTTTGTTTCAGTAAATATATATTTTTAATTTTTTTTTAATTTCTATATAAACTTTATTTTTTGGCTAATTAAATAAACTGTAATACAAATTTACAACATTATAAAAGTTACAGGACATTTACTACTCTAGCATAATATTTATTTATAATTATAATTATCAATTTAAATATTAACTTGCATTAAAGGATAAATCCAGCAGGACATACCAGCCCAGAAAATAATATTAATTCAATGGATACTGGCCGTGAAAGCCTGAAGATTACTATTTTAGATGTAAAAATATTTACTAAATTTAAAACAACACAAAACTCCTTGAGTATTACCAAATTTCATCACATTATTTATTACCAAAACAGCAACATTATTCAATACTATAATCCGATTATTCCTAAGTACGTACCAGCCCACTTATCATGCATTCAGATAACTCTTCTTTTAATATGAATGAAAATGCATATCGATATTCTCAAAACTCTTACAACACCACTTAAACCGAGCGATCGAACCATTCAACATTCAACTCCCTCGGTTAAGGCCCGGCAATAATTTAAAGACATCGCTCCCAATAAAACGAACCGATAAACGGGGCGCTCGTAATGATTTTCGAAAGTATAGATATATGTTTCCCTACCGTATACATATATCGGTTAACGTTTTTAAAAAGAATCACCAAAATGAGTTATGAACGACGCCGCTTTATGGCCAATTTATTTACTCAACGAATTATGATAATCTATCTTGGACGCGTACGTGTGTGTGTGTGTGTGTGTGTGTGTGTATTTTATTTTTAAAATGTGAGCCGCTTAAAATTGAAGTTTATTACCCGTTCGAGCCAGCTGTTATCACCATGGGTGAAAGTTATATGGCATTAAATCATTAAATATTTATTTATCGTTAAGGGTGGCATTTCGATGTAATTAAAAGTACATTTAGAGAGAGATTATATACCAGAAATATTTCGGTGTTTATTAACTGCACATACACATAGTACATTATTAATCTCATTTGAAATATAACTTTTAACCCATTACGAGTCATAATCCAATTATTGTATTTTTTGAGAAATGACGCTTATTCATATCTAATATAGTTCTCACATGACTGTTCCGTTAATTACATTAAAATTCTTATAGAACCTGTTCCCATTAAACTACTATTTCATTTTTGAGGCTATAGCTGATATTCATATCAATGTACCAAAGAAAGATAAACAAAATAAATAATAGAATATTATTTTAGTTTTTAAAAGATTTGAACACAATTTAAAATTGTCTTGTTCATTTATATTTGAAAAATACATCAAACTTTTTCACTGTCATTGTGGTACTGATAATTTTTGCATCATCTAACGTCAAAAATTCTTAAGCGAACGTGCAATAGTTATAAAATATAAACCAAAATATGGTTAAGGAAATACGCAATAACTTTTTTACTATTTACGATACTTATAAATTTCAAAAACGAGCTTATAGTGAAAAGCTTGTTCTAAAACTGCAAATTAAAATATTTGAAAAATATATTTTTAAGCAAATTATTCCTAAATTTATCATATGGTAGAAATATACAAAATATTGGAATAAAAAGCAACAATATTTAGTGCAAAATCATTGCTGATATCAATGCATTAAAACGTTTTAAAAACTTATATAAATATTGTAAAAGTAATTATAAAAAAATAAAATTACTGTAAATTTGCATAAGTCTAATATTACTTTTTTAAATAAATTATTATGTAAATAAGATTACAGAAAAAACAATTATTTATGTTACCAAGCAAAATTGTCATACTCTTATAATGAAAAACGCTACAGTTCTTCTTCTTTCGAGACGAAAATAAATTTTCCTATAGACAAACATTTGAGAAAGAAAATTTAATTACTTCGTTGCTTTTTCGCATTCTCTTTGCAAAATGTAATTACTTTTTTCTAGCAAACTGATCTATCAGCATTATGATGGCAATTCAATAAAAATTAATTATAACATTGTTCACAAATTAAATATTCATTTCATTTGTTTTTCATTAAAAACACTTTTTTGTTTATTTTTACCACGCTTATATTAGCTCACTCTGTTGTCACGGTCAAATCTTGTAACCAATTTTTAGACCACTTCCTATCATCTGATCTCACTGAAATTTTGCATGTAGTTTTATTCCAGGAGACAACACATTTTAACAAAAAAAAAATTAACAAGACGACAAGACTAAAAAGCAGAAAATAAAATATATAAAAAAAAAACTTTTTAAAAATCACTCTTATATTTAAATGCACTAAAAAAAGGAAAATAAATTTTTTCATGGTTATCCAAAAATTTTAGAAAAAAAAAGCGTGGAGCGCTTAATCATCATTGCGAAATATATAGTTTCCTGGCGCTCCACGCTTTTTTCCATTCTAAAATTTTTAGATAACCAGGAAAAAATTTATTTTCCTCTTTTTAGTGCATTTAAATATAAGCGAGGTTTTTAAAAATAACAAACAAACAAATACATTACACAGAACATAGGAACAAGTTACTAGTAAAATAACTTGTTTCTACATTCTGTTTATTTACTGTGTATGACATTTGTGTAATTTTCCTAATGATGATATACATAGAGCATATTGCAGCGTCGATTATTAATAAAAATTAATACAGAACTATATCCTAAAGCTGTTTTATTTTAATATGTTATAAGATAAAAACATCGTAGAAATAATTTTATAATAAAATCATAAGATTTCTTAATAAAATGTGGGTGTCCACTTTACATTATTATCAATAAAATTAGACATTTTTTAAGATAAAATAAAGTACTATTTTTAGGTGACAATAGATAAGAGTTAATAGTTTTTACTATTTTACAAATTAGAAATCTAAAAGTGTGGGATTTCAACTTTAACGTAGGTGGAGCAAATAACGTTAAATGTTACTCCTATATTTTATTAGTTTATATTTAAAAACAGTATTTTAAATCACTTTGATTCTAAAAATACATTTATTAAATTCTACAAATTTTTGTAAGTTTTACTATATTCACAAAATTAATTTTAAAATTTAATAAAATATACTAGCAAAACATTTAAAATTTATATATTCATATTTTAACGTACGTGGTTCTATCGTTATTATTATTATTTATTTTTTTTTTCATTATGGTAATATTTTTAAAATAAAAATACTTTAAGTGATCAAAAAGTAATGCTTCTAAACAGTTTTAACTTGCTGTCTTTGGTAATTCTTCAACAGTTTGTATAAAAATTCTAACGATTTTAAACATATATGTGTGATCATTTATTAGCCTAAGCTTTAATATCACTACAAACTATATTAAGTTTTAGAAACATTACTTTTAAATCAACCTTAGTGCATAAAAAATCAATACATTTTAATATAAATACGATTTCAATATATTCACAACTGAATAAAAAATATACATCTATAAAAAATTATACGTAAACATATTAATATAGAAAAAAATATTAAAAATATTAATAACTTCTTCAACCTTTATTATCAATACGTTTTTCAAGATTTTTTTTTTGTCCAACAAAATAGAAAAAGCCAAATAAATAAAGTGTATGAGGGAAAAAAGGAAACTGGAAGTAGTCTGCTAAATTAGAAATCTCTTTTATCAAAAAAAAAAAAACGTAATGCCGTGCTTATTTTCCTCTGAGAGTGTAAGGACGCAAGCTTCCATGAAATCAATTTTGAAGAGCTCTTTACTTTTTACGATTCTTATATGAAATCGAAAATAAAATTTTCGAAATAAAAAGTTTTTCATTATAAATTTCTATTAAATATTAGAAAATAATGTTTACGTGGACAATCTTCAAAAGAATATAAATTTATAATAATTTTTTTTTGTAATTTTAACGATGAAAGATTAATGTAGGATTATATTATGATTATATAAAAATGCCTAGTTGAGAATGATTTTGGAAAAAAAAAGTTTTAAAATTAGTCCTTAATTATACCTTCTAAATGCGGCAGAGTTAAATCAGGTAGATAATAATTATATTCTTAAGAACTATAGTAACCTAAACCTCAAAATATATACGTATATATATATATATATATATATATATATATATATATATATATATATATATATATAGAGTACTTAACGAATCGTGTAAAGTAATTGAAGCTGAAACATTATTTGTGTCTCCATCTACGAAATAAATGTGAAATTAAAGTTAAGCCAGTGTTATATGAAAATTATGATATAAATTATAAGGTTTAAAATCATGAAAAATATATCTGATTTTAAGGGTTAGGCCACTATAGTTCTCAACGCCTTGTATCTCACAGGAATATTAGATAATCTGTATTTTTGCAAAATTACTACTACATTTTTAAATTTATTTTTCTGAAAATATGAAAAATACAAACTAACCTTTTGCCTAACCTATCCTGCATTGAGTTCGACCGAATATTTGATTTAACAAATTTTGTTTCCTTACATATTTGAACTTAAAAGTAAAATTTTTAAAATTCTGGATATGAAACATATGGTAGTATTCCGTATTAGTCTATAAGCTCTATAGTACTATAGAATCTTTTGTAATTTTAAAACAAAAAATTTCATATGTAGGTACAGGATATTACCGCATTTTGACTGCATACCTGATACATCCTTTAGAGTCATTACTGCATTTAGTGTGTATAATAAAGAACCATGTAATAGGCTGCCGCAAAATGGCATTGACGTAAGAGAACTAGACAATTTTATCGATTGTTTATTTCTGATTATTACAAATTTTATTGCAGAAATAAATGTACCCGATTACCAAAGATTCCTGTCAATAAAATTTTTTAACTATTCCCGTGGTAATGATAGGTTAATTTTATATACAACTGTAGAAAATTATTTTCAATCTTCCTTAAAAAAAATATTTTGACAGAAAGTGCGTGTTCAATACTAGATATATTTATAACTATTTATTGATAATGACATTAAGTAAGTAAGATTTTTCTGTATATGATTTATAAAATTTGTACTATTAAACAGAATTTCATACATAAATCACATTTTGAAATTAAATTTTGGTTCTTATTACATCAAGAAAATATAAAGAAAATTTTTACGTTTCTAGAAGAATTACAATTATGTGAATAGCATTCCATTTTCATATTTTCTCAGTATAAACAAAAGCAAAGTTTAATTTTAGAATCCAGTTTTATCAAGCGACTCAAAAATTAATCATATATAATTTAGTTTCAAAATATTAACAAATATTTAAACTTCATCGTTCCATAATTCGCAATATTTATAATTACATGAACATAAATATATTTCAAATGAGGAAAAAAAAAAACAGAAAACGAATACACATATTTCTATTTGAGCAAACTAAAGATACTCGTACCGAAATGAAACACAATTTAGATGTGTTTGGATCCGAGTAATAATTCAACTAGATAGAAGTACATACACAAACATACATAGTCTGTTCCTGATGTTTGTTTTATATACATACACTGTATGTACTATATGGATGTAACAAGCAAAGAGGATTTTCACTCAAAGACACTTGACAAACATGGAAAGACACTGTACCGAAAGTCTAATATAATAAGATTAAATCGAAATTAATTTTATACTCAAATAAAAACAGTTTCTAAAATTTTTTTATTATTTCTGTTACAATAATTAATATTATAGAAGACAAACTCGTTTACTATTCAGAGCTACTACATTAAGTATTAATATTTGAAAGCTCCAGCCACAGTACACTAAAAAAGAAGCAAATTTTTTATTATTAATATATTAAGCAGTATTAATATAATAATTAAGCAGTACTACTGATATTATATTTCACAATAGATTACTTGAATATAATAAATTGCCGAAATATATTAAAGATTCAAAAAAATTTAAAACTTGAAATTTAAATTTTGAAAAAAAGTTGAAAGTTTCAGCTGTAGGTACTTGGTGATACATTTTAAATAAAAATAAAAAATAAAACACTTGGTGTAAGTTTCACAATATTTATTTAACTTGATCGATTTCGGCTTACTAGGCCTTCATCAGAAGTTTGTAACAGAATGAATAGTAAGATTATTTATATATACTAAAATTACAGACATTTAACAATATTTTAACCTTTGATTATATAGAACCGGACGTCACGAAGTATGTACCGTGTATGAAGACCAGAGACAGAGAATAAAATGTAAAAAATTTTGAAATTTAAAATTTTTATTTTAATAAAGTTAATGTAAGTTAATTAGGTTGATATTATGCTACAGTATAGTAGATTTTCTGTAATTTTTATAATTTTTTAAATATGTATTACAATGTAATTAATTAGTCGAAAAAGCTAAATAAAGTCTGATTATTATTATTATATTGCAGTTACACGTATTATACAAAATATCATATGTATGAAATATAATCATGTTGCAAAATACATATAGAGTACAAAAGCAGTATTTTTTAAAATTAATATCATTTAAAGCAATGATTCCCAAAGTGGTCTATATCAACACCTAGAGATCGATAGGTTTAACTGTAGAATCTACAGTTTAACCTATCAAACTGGATAGCACTGTGTCAGTTGTCAAAAATATATTTAAAGTTGAAGCGGGGGGTTTACCCAAAACAGAAAAAAATCTGATTTAAAGCATTATTAATCAAATTTTTAAAATGTTCAGCTGCAGTTATTCTTGAAATCGATTACATATTCTAATTTGCGAATTTTGATATGTCGATAGTTTTTCAATTTTTTAAAATTAAAAATATTTATTAGCGGAAATATGTGCTACCGACCACAGCTGAAATTCGTCAGATTACACATAATAAATTCGGACATCGGTCGATTGATAAATAATTGTAGAAATTTTAAATCCCAGCATCCATATATTTCTGATTCAATATGAAATATGAAATCAATTAAATTTCGCTTAATCGAAATATACAAACCAACAGTCTTGACATGCTGCAGACTATATATTGGTGGTCTGCTTTTTTATCATGCCTGCTGTCTAGCATAGTTTACATTGGCAACGTTAGAGTACGGTGGTAGAGTGCATACTATATCATTACTATTCAAAAATTCGTTCTACCAAATTAATAGAACAATCAAAAAATCTAAATTACTGTTTATTAAAATTTTATTTTAATACATACAAAAATGGAAGCTAAACTAAACTTTGTGTAAACAGTTACTCTACCGAAATTAGTAGAATTAAGTGATTTGGAGGAAAAGTATACTAATGTACTCTACTACTAACTCTACTAATGTAAACTAGGACTATTGTAATCTTCCAAAGATGCTCTATATTTGAGATGCAACAAATTATTAGAGTTTTTCTTGTCATAATAAATAAGAAAAGTAATGTGTTAGTTTTATATAAATTATTTTGTATTTACATACATTTACTATTGCAAAAGAAAAATGTTCTATATTGTTAATTTATTACAATATTAATGTTAATATAAAACAATTATATTCCAAGTTTTATATTTAAATGTGGTTCACTTTTATCTTTATTAAATGCTATTAAACAATTTAGATAATTAAAGAGATATACATTTAATTATTCAAAATTACTATTTAATCAAGTTTAATATTCACATCATACATAGTACGGCATTATTTATAATCAATAGCCCATAACTATAAATTGAAACAAATATGATTGCACATTCAGTGCATACAGCATATTCCAATAATATCCTTTAAAATTGTTTAATAATACACGTAAAATGATCTCACAAAATAACATATTCCCGCCTATACAATCTGATAAATTTCATTTTTGCATATGACGCACACCCAAACAATTTACAACACTCGGAAATAATACAATAAACAATAAAACAAACATAGAAACGAGAGACAAAAAAAAAGTTGAATAAAAAACACAATCACGCCTCGCCGGTATTCAACTGTTTCCGGTGTTCCTGCCAGTCATGGCGTGCTGCGATTGCTGGAAAATGTGTGTTAAAAATTCAAATTGATAATCGATCGTTTTCGGGCTAATTGCTAAAGTGCATTATGTGATTGTAACGGGCGCCTCTAGCGGCTAAAAAAGTAAAATATTTGTACGTATTTAGCCTAGCGGTGGTGTTTGATGAGTTGGCTTGAATTCGTTTTATGCTACCTTTTTCGAAATATTCGGTCGAAATTTAGTTTTCTAGATTGGCATTATACTGATGACCAGACAGTAATGATGCGAATGTTTACTTTGCGGCTAAAGTTGATTTTATTGGTTATCTAGCTGAAGTTACGAAATTTGATTGGTTAATTTATTTCTGCTAATTTTCGTGAAACTATGGTATAATATAGTAAAAAATCTTTCAGAACTCATTATATTAAAATAAAACTGTTTTGGGTAAACGTTCTGTATTAATATTTATTTATAATCGACGTTTCGACGAACTCAATATCCGTCTTCATCAGGAATAATGATACAAATGACATTTACAGTAAATAACAAAACATAGAAACAAGTTAATAGGTAACAAAATAAAAGTAACTAGATCATAAAATTTTATAGATTTTTAATTAATGAGAGTAAAATTTTATTTAACTATCTGCTTTGACAGTGATTGATGTTATCAATGATATTGTCAGTTAATAACAAAACATAGAAACAAGTTACTAGGTAACGAATAAGTAACTAGATCATAAAATTTTATAGATTTCTAGTTAATGAAAGCCAAATTTTATTTCACTCTGTGCCTTCACAGTGACTGATAACATCAATCACTGTCAAGACACAGAATTAGATAAAATTTGGCTTTCAATCTAGAAAATTTTATGATCTAGTTACTTATTAGTTACCTAGTAACTTGTTTCTATGTTGCTATTTACTGTAAATGTCATTTGTATCATTATTCCTGATGAGATCGAACGTTGAGTTTGTCAATACGTCAATTATCAATAAATATTAATACAAAACTTTAAACTTAAGCAGTTTTATTTTAATATGGTAAAATAATTCTACTTTTGTTAACTTAGTTGTATATAATAAATTAAAATATGCACTTGCTGTGACGAAAAGTTAATAAAATAAAATAAATTTCCTTAAACCACAGACAATAATTTCGAAAAAGCTATATACGTATTTCTAAGCTTTTATCATCAGTAGAAAAAGATAAAGCTAAAGTCCTAATCAGTGATCTAAGGTTACACAAATACTCAACGTAGACAACAGTGATCTTCGACCACTGGGTACGTTGAGTATTTGAATATTAAAGAGAATGTGTTAGAAAGCATTTTAGTGTCTAAATGACTTCAACAACACGTCTTTAAGCAATATACGATTCACGAAACATGCAGTATATAAATTATTGACAATTTTCTACATCGAAAATTCAATTCATTTGAAACTACCGCAAACAAAATTTAAAATAAAAGATAATAATTACATTTTAATTAATTGTCAGATAAAAATCTCCATCAAATAACTACAGAGTTGTTCACAGAACAGAAGAACTGTGGTCAGCAACCATCACTAATTAAAATCTATAAAGGATGTACATGGTACGGTGTTAGTTAAAAACAGTGATAGTAAATATTCCCGGTTCGTTTCATTAATCGGTAATTGAGGTGTTTACACTAGTCACCCCCTTTGTGAAACTACCACACGACACTCTAATGAGAATATCGCGTGATAAAATGTCTATTCTTTTCGATCATGTACATATTTTTCCTTTATACGTTTTTGTTATCACAGGTTTATTATATTTTTTCTTTTCTTTTTGACAATCTGTATTTGAATTAATATGTTTATGATGTTTATTTATTAAATGTAGTATTTTATTGTATTGCATACATAAAATATAAAAAATAATAAATAAAAATATAAATGCACTTGTATCATGAATACAAATAACTTTACTATATTACTTTTCATATGCGGATTTAAAATAGAGCCCAAAAATGCGATCTCAAATAGGTACTATCAGCGATGTTTGTAACCACGACTAATTTCAAAATGTCAAAAAATATCCACAAAAATATATAAAAAAAACTGCTTTAAGTTCAAGTTCTGTATTAAAATTAATTTGTAATCGACGTTTCGACGAAACTGATTCAAACTGAATCAGTTTATCCTTTCGTTAATTCCAATATAAATATATTTTTGCAGATATTATATGTAATGTCATTTGAATCAGTTTATTCTGATGAAGACTAGCGTTGAGTTTCGTCGAAACGTCAATTATAAATTAATTTTAATATAGAACTTATACTTAAATCAGTTTATTTAATATAATGAGTTCTGTAAGATTTTTACTATGTTAATAACAAAGTATTTACGCTTGATTCGGACTGTCGTTTTAGTTTTAATTTCACGTACAAGCATAAGAATTTGATCAATCCAAACACTTGACACAATTTTAGCTTTTAAACCAACTATTTGAATTGGTCAAATTCTTGTACTCGTGCGTAAAACTTATATTAAAACAGCAAAATGAATGAGGCTTTATAGAATATAATTACAAATTAATATATTCATAAATAAAAAAATTAGCATATTAGAGCTTTATTCAATCTGTTCTTTTGCTAGCTGCACATGCGCGGTTTTAGTTTTATAAGCAAATTTTGTTTCATCGCAGTCAAAGTCTGGTCTGGCTGTTTTTTTTTTTTTATCTGAAATTCACTTTTATTTTATGAACGGCTATTCAGATTTCAGTTTTTATTAAAAAAAAAAGGTCGAATTTTGGAAAATAAAATTAATATTATTTTGAAAAGGAGTATTCAATATACTTAATGAAAAAAAAAACATTTATTTTTGAAACATCAGAAGAAAAATTAGCGAAAACAAAGAAGATGGTGAACTTATCCTATAAACCTGCAAAATTATATTATTTATATGCTATTCCAAATGCTGTTCCAAATGTTCTGTATCACATTCGTATTTTTAAAATGATTGCACAGGTTTATTTTGCATACCAATTAATTTACTAATTTTAAGAGCATGTATTTATCGCTACATTTTGTTAATTGTTTAATATTTTTGTTTAATAATCTAATAGTATTTAAGATAAAGTCTTCAAAATATATAAATAATTAAAGTAAAAAATCTTTCAGAACTCAATTTATTAAAATAAAACGGCTTTAGGATATAATTCTGTATTAATTTTTATTACTTATCGATGTTTCGACGTACTCTACGTACACCATCATTAGACAAAAATATAATTATAATTTTTCATGATGATGATGTACGTAGAGTACGTCGATTATTAATAAAAATTAATATCAAACTATATACTAGACCTTTTTTTTTTAATAAATAATCAAATTAATTCTAATTAATATATGAAGTAATTTCGATAAAATATACCGTAAATATAATAATAAAATAATAAAAAATTTATCTTTATTAAAAAAATCGACTTAAATAAAGTAGATATTCATAATACGCAGTCAGGCCCCATTGACAAAAATTAGCCTCATTTGTATGAATCGATTGAGAGGTAGTTATTTAAAAAAAATAAAAGGGAATGGCACTTCAACTTGATTGGTATTTGTGATGAAAAGACATTCTTTCAAAGCATGAAATGGGTAAAACAAAATCATTTATTCGAAAATCTAATTAAATTTTAATTGAAAATAAATTCTAATTATCGATTAGTAAAAATGTCAATCATGTAATGTTATAAACCTGTTTTTTTTTTATATATTTAAAACAAGATTATCGTTAAAAACAATTTTATAAATGTAAATAGTATTCTTATTACCGTTTATAAATTATTAATTTTAATAGTTAATGTAGATTTAATTGTTTACCAATATCTAATTAAAAAGCCATCATTTATTTGTGTTTTAATTTTTTATTAGATATTTGCAATTAAACATTTTTGGAATACACAGAAAAAAAATTATTATTTTTCTAATGTTTTAGTTACGTATTTTAACTCAAAAATATATATTAGATGAAATATCTAATTCAAAAGAGTACATTTGGTACATTCATTCAATGAAATTATATATTCTTACTAGTTTGTTGTAGAAATATTTATCTATTTTTGTTCATTGATTTATCTAAAGTTTTATGTTATATATCTAACTTTGAAATAATTTGTATGTAGGTGAAATAATTGATGTCGTTGAAAATATAATAAAATAATTATTATATAAGCAAATACTGTTGCCTTGAACTTATCAGCTATCCATGCTAGTAGAAAAAACTTGAAATTTGTTTTTCTAAACGTAAGTGCGTGACGTTGCAATTTAATCGATCTTATAAAACGTATAAAAGAAAATGTTAGAAATGCAAATATCGGAAACTTACTCTCCTGCTGTGGGCGGTGGTCCCTGTTCAGGTTCTTGCGGTTCCCGTCGAAGAGCCGTAACGGAGGCGCCCGTGTGTTTCGGGTTTATTTCTACCGTGATGTTCCACTGGTCGGTGCTTGGCGTTGCGGAAAGGATACGTAAACCGCTTTTTACGCGTGCTCTATAACAACAAACATCACAAATAGAAAAATAGACATAGATAGAAATACGTATAGTGACATAATCCATAAGATAAGTTTATACCTTATGTATATATTTCAATCAAACACTAAATTCAGTTAAAAGTAATAGAAATTTAAAATAAAAATTTTAAATTTTTATAAAAAAAAACTAGGAAAATGTTTACTTGTATAATATAGCAAACAATTTGCGGAATTTTATATTAACAATTGGTTATATTTAACAAAATTGATACAGAATACAGACACCCAAAAATAAAGCAAATATTTACTTTTCATGCCATATAAATTATTTATCTTTGAAAATTATTTAACTAAAATTTTTGTATATACAACAATGTTATTTAAAATGATCACTTGATATCAGAACAAAAAATATCAATGCTTGTTTTTTTTTTGTTCTAAATTTGTAGGACGTTTTCAGTATTCTGCTGGGCAGTAGCTAGCTGGTTTACTAGCTTAGCTACATTTGCTGCTTGCTGTAATTGTAGCTGCACTACAAAAAATAAAAATAGCTGTAGCTTCAGAATTTGTCGCAAGTAGCTGAAACATAAAGCTACTACTTGTAGCTACTTTTAATAGCTTAAAGCTACTTTTAGTAGCTTATAACTACTTTTAATAGTTTGCAGCTACTTTTAGTAGCTTGCAGCAAAAAAAATATATTATATTCTCCTTGCTTGTAACTAATTTTAGTAGCTTATAGTTACATTTAGTAGTTTACAGCTACTGCTACTGCTGAGTTTTTGGTAACTGTACTTCTTGAACATTTTTAGGCTAGTCTTAAAAAATGTAGAGATAAATTTAAAAAACATACTAAATAAAATTTTAAAGACAAAACTTTTAGAAAAATTAAGTATTTTGATAAAAAAAATTAAAAAGACTTAGAACACTGTAAAATTTAAAAATACGTAAAAATAAAAGATATTCCTTTCAAATAAAACTGCATTAACTTCAAGGCAATAACGTTCTAGAATAAGAAAAAGAAAAACAAATTTAACAACCTTAAAATATTTTCCAACATCTTGACATAAAACTGCCATCAATATAATATTCGTAGTAGCACATGTGATCAATTGCTTGGAAACGAAGTAATGCCCGTGTAAAAGAATTTCGTGTATGCAAAATCTTTTAGACTTTTCAGGGGTGTAGTGCGGTGAGGAAAGGGGGGAGGGAAACAAACACTATACGTAACGTTATATAAGATATGGAAGGTAATAAAATTCCGATGCTCGCATTGAAAAGATGGCGACCGATGCTTAAATTGACGCTGACATTTGCTACTCAGGTTACGCGTTCGCTTAAGATAGAAAGTGGCCACAATTGAGCGGTTCGGTTCGGCTCGTCATTAATAATTGTGTCAATAAAATGTCAGTTTTCATTTAACTTTAACCTGGAAACTTTTTAAAAATATTATTACTTGTATTATTTTTACTACTTTGACTGCAAGGAAAAGTAGTAAAGCGTTTGGTACGGTGTCTGTAACATTTTCAAAAAAAAAAAAAAATTGTATAGAAATCCTTCATATCGCCTGTAGATGACGAATCTGAACTTAGTTTATGTGGGTGTATGTGTGTGCGTCGTCAGCTCGCTCGCTCGCTCGCTCGGTCGTAAGCCAAAATTTTGTGGCCGCAACTCCTCCTAGACGGTTCAACCGATTTTAATGAAATTTTCAGGATAAATTTGTCTAGTACCCAAGATGGTCATGTGGTTTTGTTTTTTTCCAGTGATGCCAACTTTCCGAGAAAAAAATTACTAAAGTTTTTAAAAATTCATATTGGCTACGTTATTTATCCGATTTTGATCAAATTTTCAGAAAACATTTCCCTAATGCTCCCATTAATTACATAATTTTATTAATTTTCAGTGTTGCCAACTTTCCGAGAAAAAAATTACTAAAGTTTTAAAAATTTTATTATGGCCATGTTATTCAACCGATTTTACTCAAATTTTCACAAAAGATTCTCCTAGTATTCATATAATTTATGTAATTTTAACAAAATACAGTGTTGCCAACTTTCCGAGAAAAAAATTAGTAAAATTTAAAAAAATTTATTTTGACCATTTTATTTAACCGATTTTAATCAAATATTTATAAAAGTTTTTCCTAGTGCCTAAATAAATTATGCAATTTTAACAAAATACAGTGTTGCCAACTTATCGAGAAAAAAAATCACAAAATTTTTAAAAAATTCATTGTGGCTACATTATTTATTCGATTTTGATCAAATTTTCAGAAAAGTATCTCCTATTGCCCACATAAATTATAATATTATTAAAATACAGTGTTGCCAACTTTCCGAGAAATGTCAAAGTAGTCTATATATGGGTTTTCCCATATACTTCTAATCTTGTTAAAGTTTTTGTTTGGCAGATATTTTATTTTCATTTTTATGTTTGTTGCTTAATATGTGAAGTCAGTTTAAGTTTTATTATATTTTAAAAGTAACTGTAATAATAAGATACATTGTTATTATAAATTCATATGAGATATAAAATGTTCATAACTTTACATGTACAATTTATAAAAATGTCTGTATGCGTGCCTAATTCACTGTATATCTGAAATAAAGCTTGGAAATGAGGCAAACAAAACAATCAATTTTTGAATGTCACTTCATCATTAGGTGCACTTTTTCAGACCATATCTCTAATTATAAATACAATATATTTCTAATATAACATACAAATTTGTAATAAACACAAAAATTAAATTTTATTATACTAATGCCGATTAAAATAAAACGGTTTTAGGTTACAGTTCTGTATTAATATTTATTAATACAGAACTATAACCTATAGCCGTTTTCTTTAATATAATGAATTCTAACAGATTTTTTACTATGTTAACTAATGTGCATGTTAGAAAATAAAAAAAAACTATTTTGATTTATGTAAAATAAAATACATGCCAATTAAGTAGTCGTGCAGAAAGATATCGAAAAGTGTGCCTCTTGCGAAGAAACTGCATTTAAAAGTTGCCAAACAAATAGGATGAAACACCATTTATTTCCAGACATTGTATTATAACTTATAAGATAAGTGACCGGGATACCGGGAATATCCCGGTGGGCCCACAAATATATTTAAGTGTTTTTTTTTTAATGAAATGAAATAAAAATTTTACAACTTTTATAATAATATTGACAATAATCGAGTTATTGATTTAAGGGGGGAAATACATGTAAAAATATTTTTTTTCGATTTTGCTGATATAATTGCTTATACATCGAAGATTTATCCAGCAAAATATCTAACCAATCAGAAATGTATTTACCGAGAAAAAGGCATTTTTCTACCTACGCTTTGGTAGCCGCTTTGGCTAACCGACGACTTTAAGGGGGGAGATACATGTAAAAAAAATTTTTTTTTGATTTTTTTTTTAAATAAATTAATTGCTTATACATCGAAGATTTATCCAGCAAAATATCTAACCGATCAGAAATGTATTTACTGAGAAAAAGGCATTTTTCTACCTGCGCCTCGGTAGCCGCTTTGGCTAACGGGCGACTTTAAATAAGTTTTTTTCGAATCTTTTTTTTACAAATGGCGGGCGTGATAAGTCGAGCAATTTTCATACAAATGAGTTGAAACTTTGTGTGTTTAAAAGGAAATAGAATTTTATTCTATATGAAATTCTGATATAACGAAAATATTAACATTAAATTATTTTTAGGGGTGTCTAAAGTAAAAAAAAATGCTGAAAATTTGACCTTTTTTTTCACAATGAGTTAAAATGATAAAATATCCGTTTTTTTTGTAGTTTTCGTAATTCACATAGAACAAAATATATCAGAGAATCATGATCAGTGACTAAAAATAAAAAAAAAATTATTTCCGGCTCCAGGAATTCCCGCCAATCGACCGGGCAAAGCGAACGCGACATCAATTAAGATTGGTTTCAAGATCACCCAGAGGTCACAGAAAGTTAAAGAAATTCATAAGTGTAGTTGATTATATGTCACATAGAATAAAAGAAACTACAGCATTGTAGCTTGTTTCATTCAGCCAAAAAAAAATTCTAAAAAACCTTATTTTTTTAGGTCGTTACATGTATTTCCCCCCTTAATGAAAGAAAAAAGTCAAATGTTAAAAAAAGTTGTTTAATTAATAATATTTATTTAATTGTTTTTAATTATTTCACTATGTACTTAATGTTGTTGCAATTATTCAAAAAAAAAACTTTTTTATTATTTTAATAAATATGTTTATAAATTACTAATGTACTTTCTTGTAATTTTTTTTTTAATTTAATATTGTGGGCCTACGTCACCTATATTTCCCGGGCCTAAATGTGTTTCCAGTCCAGCCATGAGTGACGGTCTGATAAATTATAATACAAAAAATAGAAAACTAGCACGGCTCATAGATGTTACAATCTATCGTACAACAAATTGTACGATTTTAGTGGATTCGACTATCGAATGATAATGATAACGTATGTGGGACTATAATTCAATCTGTAGTAAGATGGATTTTAATAGTCGAATTCACTAAAATTGGACAATTTATTGTACGATAGATTGTATCGTCTGTGATCATGAAATTATAAAGTATAAAAAATTCTCACAAACAATTTATACATAAAATAACAGAGTTATAATGTAATCGACAACAAAACTAATATGATACAAATTATATATTAAATTTGGTCATTGTTACTGTGATAATATGTACTATATAGAATATGTCAAGTAATAACTTTTTATATATGCTTTAAAATTTTTAAATTTTTGTATGAATGAAACTAGAAATATTGAAGACTAAACAAAAAATCTAATAAAATAATAAATACGAAAAGATGTATCGTGAAATTATTCTACATTAAAATTTAACTGTAGATTAACAACTTTCGATAAATCTGAAGTTCAAAATAAAGAAAACTGTGTTTTCTCATAAACTGTTAGTCTCAGTACATAATGGTTGTACTTTTCAAGTTTATTGTGAATTAACTTAGTATGTTTTACAAAATTTCAGAATGTTTTCTAAATATACTGGTTGGTAGCATCTATCCACGGAATCACGCGAATAAGAGCTATTAATCGGGCCTAGTCGCGTGATTAAGTAGATAGATGCTACCATTCATTATATTAATTCACTACAAACCTAAGAAAATACAACAATAGATATTAAAACTCTAGTAGTTTTCTTTATTTTAAACATCATTTTTCCTAAAAATTATAATTTAAACTACAGCATTAAAATATCTTGTAAAAAAATAAAGCTGAAGCATTCAAGCAACGCCGAGTACTTATAAAATAAATCATTTGTACGAATTAAATATTACCCATTCATATAAGTTAAATCCTCAACATTATTTTGTAAAACAGCAATTTTTTTTAAAAGAAAAACCGTCTTCTTGAAAATTATTCACCGAAATTAAACGTAAAATCCTAGTCATTAAAAAATCAAGAATAAAGAAAAAAAAATCTTCGCATAATTCCTACAAACAAACGACGCTCGTTCATCAAGTTTTTCCAGAATTCCACTAATTTCCCGGACCGTGCAACAGGTCGAAAATTATCCAAGCGGAAAGAGCGGAAAACACAAACCGCATACAAGAAACATCACAACCTTCCCCATACCCCCATTCGTTGTGGCGCTGTTCATTCGGTAACTGGCAGACCCTTATATAGAAAAACAAAACGGACAATGACATATTCGTAAAGTTGTGTCCCAAACTGTTTATGCTACGAAATGTTAATTGCCACACGCCAACCCCTAATTACGGTCCTGGCGCGTGGAAGTTTTCCGGTGTGTAAAAGAAAAAAAAAAGTTCTTCATGAACCACCGCCCCCTTAGAAAATATTTGCATATCAAATTTTGTGCATAATTCAAAAATGCTGACATTTTGGTGGAGGAGCTTATTACTATTATGGAGTATGATGGATTCACTTTTTTGTTGTAAATGATGAAGATAAATTAAGAAATATTTCTCATTTTATTTTTTAGAAAAGTTTTTGATTAAAACGTTTGATAAAGTAACGAATATATTAAACTAAATTATTCAATACTGTTCAAAGAAAGATTATTATAAAATTACTAGAAAATAAAAAGTATTCTAATTTTATTTAAAAAAAATATTTTTCTGTATCTATGTTTTCTATTATTTAATTATTATAATTTAGTTTTTTTTTTTTTTTTTTGGAATTACCAAATAAAGATGTACTTCTCAAATGAAGCAGATAATTAGATACATAAACAAATCTTATTAAATAAAGTAGCAATAAGTATTAATATACATATTCAAATAATTTTTTTATTATTAAATTGGTATAATAATTAATAAATTGGTTTTAAAGTACAACTGTACACTGAAAAATTCTCTGTAATATTACATAAATCGTCTGTGTCCAAAATTACATAGATCGTTCGCGTAAAATAAAGGTTTTTCAGAAAAAAAATTGATTTACACAAACGATGTATGTAATTTTTACATACAGTTTATGCAATATTACATGGATTTTTCAATGTAGAGTGTATTGTACTTTAAAACCAATTTAATAAATTATTATACCAATTTAAAAAAAAAAATTGTTTGAACATACATATATATCAGTTACTTACTACAACTTGAGGTATCAAAATATTTTTTTTTAGAAAATAATACTCAGATAGCTAATATATATGAGCAATAAAACGTTAATAAAATAATTATAAATTAATTTAAAAAAAAATTTTTTCACCACGTAGGTAAATTTTTACTAAATCAAAAACTTTTCGTCTGTAAAAGATAGACATATACATGCAGCAACAAAGTTGTAGTTTACAATTTTTTGTATTTCAAATATTTTTTTCTAAATTTTACAAGATTCGAGATAATTGAATGTAAATTTGTTGATCTTTATTTTCGTGCCGTGAAATCTTTATTTTAGTAAATACGTAATTGTAATAAAAGAAATTCAATAAAATATTAATTATAACAATATGAAACTGATTACAATAAAAATTCATGATGACAATAATTCAAAATTGATCAGTTATACTTGATTTAGTTGTGATTGTTTAATAGCTAAATGACAGCTCCTGCTAAGTTATCAGCCAGCATCAATGGACTGTTATCTACTTATCAAGACCTACTAGATCTGGTTAGGTTAGCAGTAGTAAAAAAGAAAGAGCATATCAAATTAATGTTATTTGCTCCTGCTAGCAGGAGTTATAGAATCCCAGCCATTATCTTTTAATCTTTTCAATAACGTAATTTGTCCTTTTCAGATAATTTATTACATTTGGGTACATTTAAATATTTTTTATAAGAAAATAATAAACCTTCATTGTTTGATAAAACTATGTATAAACACGTTAAAATTTTAGTTTATATCTAATACAATTTCACTTAACGTTAGCGTTAAAATTAGAAACCTATCTAAATTTCTCTTCATTGATCATTGAAAACAAAATGAATCCGAAATTTAATTGAAACCAAAACCGAATGCCAGTCTAGTGCAGCTCATAAACAAAACCGCACTATCTACCTTCTACACGACTGCTCCGAATCGAAACCACTTTATATCAAAATTTCCCGTTATAAATTTTCCGAAAACCAATCGAACCTTACGCCTATTGCCTACCACACCGTACGATGGTACCCAACCACGTATACCACCCAATCCAGCCCAGGCCCATCTGTAAATCGATATAATCTCGAATTCTAAGTCTGTAACGATGCTAGTCGAGTTTTCCTTACGTTAGATATATCACTCACGGTATGTATGTATTTGGTTTGACTTGTTCAGTGCCTATAGTGACGTAGAGCCATATTTATTTCGCAATTAGAGTGATATATCGTTTGCGGGCAACTAGGTAAGAGCGGGGCGGGTCGAGGAACGGAAAACGGTTCGCATAGACTGATAGTAAGATGGGTTAGTGGAGCATTAAAATAATTATATTTACTAGTTGAATTATACTAATGTCTGAAATAGTAACACAATTTTGTACATACAATTTTATGAAAAAAATAAAAAATAAACATTAAAGACAATGATATGATCTTACAGCAATGTACTTACACATTTTTGGTTTTTTCAATGAAGAATTGGGTAAATTAAATAACAGTTTTTATTTTATGTAAAAATATATATATGTATATATATATATATATTTTACCGACCGTCATATCGTATATATGATAAGGGTGGTACAGTAATTATACCAAGTTTGATATATTAAAATTGTTACAGATAAGCACAAAACACGTTTATAGTAACACAAATCAACTGTTTTTCGCGTGATGTCCGTCTGTCGGTCTGTGGATACGTGCACAGCAAATTCGGCTGAACGGATAAAATTTCATATATAAGCTTCGGAGGTGAATATCTCAATTTGATCAACTTTTGGTAAAGATTTGCCAACCAGAAATGGTAATTTACTGATGTCACTTTTATGTGTTTTACGAATATTTCAAAAACAAAATATATTTAATAGAAGTTGCTAAACAAGCTATAACTACCAACTTTTATTTGGAACATTTTTCAATATGGCTAAATAATTTTTTTATAATTTTTCATATTCTTATAATATATATATATATATATATATATATATATATATATATATATATATATATATATATATATATATATATATATATAATTCTGTAAATAAGTGGCATATTTATGTCAAGACAGTTTCGTTTTTAATAACCATTATAGTAGTTGTTATACAAATTTTTCTATTCCATAAATTTATTTAATACGATGACGGTCGGTTCTGTGATGGCCACAGCAGATTTTTTTTATTTTGATATCATACTTCTTCTGTATGATGTAGGCGATTAATGCTTATTTCTCTAGCAGACGAATAAAAACTAAAGATACTATATTGAAATTATATTTTAAACAAAATTAATTTTTTATAATAAAAATTAAAGTATTTTATCAAAGTAAAACAGAACTTACTTAATGCATTTTAATTGTAATATAATGAGTTATGAAAATTTTTTTATATTTATAAGTATGCATTAAGAATTTTTACCAAAGTTATAAATGAAAAGTTTGATATTTTAAAATAATTTTATATAGGTGTTTAAAATTAATTAAAAGTTTCACAATATGCAAAAAATTGAATATTTTTTGCAAGTACCCGATTATCCTAAAGACATGCAAAATCGATATTTTATTTTAATTCTAATATTTAATTTTCAATAAAAATAAAAAAATATAGCAATTGTGCCCAAAAATTACTGAATTTTTTCTAAGAACAAAATCGAATATAAAAACGCATATCGATCTTTTTCTGTGTTATATAATAATAATTTAGGCCAAATTTCCAGCATAATATTGATTAAAACTAAAATTGTAATATATTATACAATTATTCTCATGTAGGTAGATTCGTAAATAACATAATTAATTATATTTATTTAATTGAACAAATTATATGAATTTTGAATATGTTCAGTAATTGAAAATTATGGTCAAAATGTTAGCTACATTATTGACTTCATTAAAAAAATTATAAAAAGATAATGTGTGAATCTCATAATTTCGATAAAAAGTTTTTTTTTTTATAAAAACATGATAATTTGCAAGAAACGTACGTGTAAAAATAACTAGCATTATTTATTCTGCAGTAACATAAATGTTTAGCGTTGCTCAGATACTGTAAATGTAATTCTTTTGCAAAATATTTTAACATATAGTTTTTTAAAACTTTATTTATTTATCCTTAAATTTATAGCCATAATTATAGACAGCTAAACATAATTTGATTTTTAAAATATAGATAATTTTGTACATACAATAAATAAGTTTTATTTTAACACATTAATTTGTTACGTAAATTAAATAATAAAACATAATAAACATATTTAAATATTTTCAAGAATAAAATTCAAATTCAAGCACAAATAAGTAATACAATTGCTAATTAACTTAACATAAAAAATTTTAATATGACCGCTGAACATATCATTTTAAACACACTTGATGTTGTAGTCATATTTGGTGCTGCCACCAGTGGTATATATAGTAACTAACTGCTGTATAATAATGTACATTATTGTACTAGTAAGATAATGACTTCCTTCTACATAGGTAATATAGTCAATATTTTGATACGCTTAAAAAAAATATATAGTTTATTTCGCATTTAACAAAAATACCAACAATCATTAATAAATTAAAAACACTTAAAATAAGTACAATACCAAAATGAACTCCTACATACAGAAATATGATGCAACAAAAATTCAAATTGACTACGTTGAACACAGAGCTTCCAAGTGCTGTTACATAATAATCCCGTCTTGTAATTTACCATCCAAGAGTTGGTCGTAAAGATAAGAACAAATCGTCGTTCTTAATAACTAGAAGTTAATTATAAACTTAAAAGTAACAATCTGAGAGAATGGTACGTCGTGGTGATTTTAAACGGTGTCATCTGTGTTATTTAAATAATTAAAATATTTATACTAGAAGATAAAATTTTGTTACTTGTTTTGTGTAGTAGGCGATGAATCGTTTAAAATTCTTTAAATATTAGCTTTAGTCATGATTGTCGTTTGTTTTAAATTGCGTTTCCTTTGAGTTAGATAATAAGCTGTGATGTTCATTTTGTTTTTGATAGAAGATACTTTCGAATCTGGTAAAATTTAAATAAAATATTTAAAATTAACAGTATATTATGTTACAAAAAGCAGAAAGCGATCTTTACTGTGTTGAGTCCAGATATACTCCAGAAACAGAGCCGAGAACAAGCAATCTAGGCGAAACATAAAAATAGCATTCTACTCCAAGAAACATATGCAATTTTTTTTAAGCGTTCCAAACGAAACTAAACTAAAAATAGATAAAATACATACCAAGTAACCTTACCGTTACTAACTGTTATAGAACATTATATTTGTTACATTATTTTTAAGAATTAATCTTTCTTTTGTCGAATATGCATTTTATAACAAATCTGGTGCTGTACATTTTATTTCTTGCAATTTTTCAAACATTTACAATAATTAAATTCAACTTTAACCCTTTACGTCGGGAATTTTTTTTACAGATTTTATTCAAATAAAATACAATTTGTCGTTGTTTAAAAAAAATATATGCTTCAACTTATTTAAAAAAATAGAGGTCTTACCATTTTAACGGCGATCGGTCCACAAGACCAGTAGGATTATGAGATTCAATTTATTAAAAAGGTGGTTAGCTGACATGACCAGTAAGATGCAAAGGGTTAAGTAAAAATAAATATTGCATTTGTTGCTATATAACATAATATTAACATAAATAATAATTATTTTGATATCTAATTTCATGAAATTGATACAAAAAATTTAAAAAGTATAGTTAAAATAGGTATGGTTGAAATTGTTTTGCATATAAGAGATATCACAAATACAGATAATGCAAAAGTTGCTTGTCTGGCTAGGAATGTTCGGTGGAAACTAGTTTCTACGTAAATGGAAAGGGTTTGTGCCATAACTTTATGAATACGTAACATGATTGTGTATGTATGTGAGTTAAAGTTAAACAAAATATTTTTAATTTAATTTCCGTAACTATATGGATGCTAAATTTCAAAGTTCTTCAGTGTATAGTTTTTAAATTATATAAGTTACATGAAAAACAGAACGGACAGCACTATAACATTATTAAATTAAATAAAGTTTTGGTAATAGTTTATTAAAACAAAATTGTTTAGAGAAAATTAGAATAATACGAATGAAATATAACGGCATTAAAGATTAAATACCGTAGATAAAAACTTGTGTAAAAAATTAACGAAAAAATTAGCTTCATAATTTTCACGTCGCTATTCTACAAAATATTAATATTGTTTCCTGAGTAAATCTGATAAAAAAACTCCATCAACATTATTCACACTTGGGTTTAAAAAAAAAACAATTTTAATTTATAACACAATTTTGGTAGATATCTGTTTTAAAAAAATTTAATACCGCCATTGTATGCGAACAATATAATTTGAAACCAAGTTATATTTTCAACCAAAACAGTTTTTTTTTACAATGCCAATAAATACACTTTTTTTATTTTTATCATAAAATGCAAAATATGTTCAAGAAAATATTCTGTATTTACGTACACACCTACTTTTAATATTTTATTTTTATGCATCAAAAGCTCATACAAGATTACGGGATCAAATATTTCCAAAAATAAATACATTTTGAATAATAAATATTAAGATTTTGAAGCAACAACACTTGCTTAATGTTTCGAAATTGTTCATTTTTATAACAAATACTTCATATTTTATTTATATGAAAAATGTTTACGCGTTTATTTTATATAAATAACTTCTTGATGACATGTTGTTACAGTGAATTTTTAATAAATGGAAAACGTTGAATTATTTATTAGGGGTTTTCATTTCGACTCTGTTTAATATTTAAAAACAAAACAAAAAAGTATTATTATTCATAAAAACAATTTAGATAGAAGGCATTTGATAACTAACAATATTGTTGTATTAGAATATTAAATTTTTTATTAGTTACAGCAAAACTTGTATAGGCGCCCGTTGTCGGAGTATGATAGGAAATAATGTCCAGTAAAAAACTTCAAAGTGTCTTTAACACAAAAGACTCATTTACAGCTCTGATTTTAATTTTACATAGTGTTACATATCAACACAAATACTCAGTATAGGGAACATCAGTGCGCATAAACGGTTTTAATTTTGCATACAAATACACAGTTTTACGTAAAGTTGTAACTGATCTAGATCACAGATCTAGAAAAAAATGCAAAAATCTTTAATCTGATCTAGGTCATTTCATCTTTATAGATCTTGATCTAAACTTTTTCATACATTTTCAATAATAATATCCAAATTAAAGTGAAAATAAACAATGCAACTATCAATTAACTTGACTTAATAATTTTTAATTAGTCGTCACAAATGTCAGATTAAATACACTTGACCGTGTTTCTTTGTCCGAATATGCAGTTTCTGACAAATCTGACAAATGCACATTACATTTCTTGCACTTCTTCAAACATTTTCAATAATTAAATTCAAGTGAAAATAAACAATGCAATTTTCAATTAATTTAACGTGACGTAATAGTTCTTTCAATATAGCCGCCGAAAATGTCAGATTAGATACACTTGACGTTGTAGTCATGTTTGGTGCTACCACCGGTGGTGTATATAGTGATTAAGTGCTGTATAATAATGTAAATTAATCTTGTAACTTGTAACATAATGACCTTCTACACGGGCAATACAGGGTGATTTATGACATCGGGGAAAAACTATACCGGATGATTCCTATGAGTAATCTAAATAAAAAACTTCAAATAAACATATGTCCGAAAATGCTTTCTAACGGAACTGTAGCCGTTAGACGTTTATTACATGTAACATCAATCGCGTTAGCCTTATTTATTTTATTTTATTTTATTTTATAACGTAATATCAATATTTTAATATACTTGAAGAAAAAAATATTGTAAATACGTTTTTAAAAATATTTAAAGATAATGGGTTTTGCTGTATACGTATGATATAGCAAGTTTTAAAACTTGAAATAAATGTAAGACTTTAAACATGAAATATTTGTAGTATTTGAAAACTATTGAATTTCACATACTAAGAAACCAAAAAAATATAAAATTTTTTTTAACACAGTATTGCAAAATAAAGAACTGAGAACATAAATGTGTATATAATTAATTTTTTAAATATTTTTGGACAAAACGATTATTGTACACGAATGACTCAAATATTGATCTATTTTTGTTGATTCTAAATTTATATCTAAAATTATGAACAAAAACACACTGCTTTATATAAATTTTTTTTTTTTGTATTTAAACATTATTTTTTATTCCATATTTTTTTTGATTTACTATTGTTAAAATTTAAATAAACAAAATAAAACACATTCTCAAAATTCCATAACGTTCATAACGTTCAGATCAATGCCAACATTGTTTATAATGAAATTGTTAAAACAAACGACTTTTATTTTTTAATATCGCCACTAGAGGCGACACCTTTAACTGTCCAGCGCATATGGTACACGACTCTTTTTATATGATCTAGTGACCTGTGACATGTTACATTTTTAACTGTCCGTAGTCAGCTTCGGCCAATATTGCATTCTAACATTTTTTTTTCATTTTATTTTCTTCGCTTTTGATCAAACGTGACACTTTTCATATTTTATAATAACGAAAAATATTAATATGTTCCCTACAATAAAATGACAAGGATATGACAAGCATCGTATATAAAAATTTGTTATATTAAATAAGTTATTTCTCATACAAAGAATTTAAAAAAATAAAATAAATAAAATGTCCATAATAAAACTACTGTGTGTGTTGTGTTGTTATTTTGTAAATGTATTCGCAATTTTTGTATAGTGGATAAATGCACTTTAATCTCGAATCTTCAAACGGAACTAGAATTTTTTATCAAACAACTTTTGCTTCTATTGAAAAATATGCTGAAATACTTTTTCATATATGACATTAAAGAATCTCTTATGTGTAACTATTTTCCAATATATTATACATAAAAAAATCATCATAAATATTATTTATAATCGCAATAAACTTTTATTTTTCAGTTATAAAAACTAACATTTAATTATATAAAGTGTACACAGAGGTATGCATATAATGTTCATATAATGTTCATACACTTCTTAAAATAAGGTATAAAAAAGTAGTAGTAGTAAAAACTGTAGTCATGGTAACTAAAAATAAAACTGTCACCTGTTCACAGAATTATATATATATATTTAGCCGAATCGAAAAATGTTCAAAATTAAAGTTGTTAGTTATAAGTTGTTTAGCAACTTTTGATAAATAAATTTTGTTGCGAAACATTCGTAAAACACATAAAAGTGACATCAGTAAATTACCACTTCTGGTTGGCAGAACTTTACCAAAAGTTGATGAAGTTGAAATATTTACCTCCAAAGCTTAAATATAAAATTTTATTGTTTAAAATATTTATTTAAAATAATATGAATATTGCAAATAAGATTTTTTACAAATATGGTGGGCGCGCTTCCACCAAATTTTCAATTATAAATTTTTTCTTTAAAATAATTTATAAATTTATAATTATATTTAATGCATCATATTATTTGATAGTTTGTCAAGATTTGATCCAAAGTTTTTAAAAACAAAACTTCTGATTCTGACGGTAAACTTTAAATATATAGGCTAGTACTACAAATTCGATTTTTGGGCATTTTAGTTCAATCGTTTAATCCTGCTCTTATTACACAATTACATTACCTTAAAACCGATATTAATTAAAACCGAATTTCAAACGAAACTTGCAGTACCAGTCATGAGTTTTAAAGTTCTCAAACACTATCTTTTACATAGTAAAAAATCTTTCGGTAGATTGACATTAATCTGTGTGATTTAAATAAAATCTGGCATCTTTTAATTAATAATTTATAAATTAATATTATCTAATAATTTACAAATTTTTTGATCTAGTTACTTACCACCTATTAACGTGTTTCTATATTTTGCATGTTTACTATTTATCTCATTTGTATGATTTTTTTCCTGATGAAGGTATACGTAGAGTATATATAATAAAATATATGCAGAACTTTTTTTATTTTACTATCTTTTACCATGACTGAAATTACATAATAAACCATAAATTATGTATATTTCTCTTGGTTCTTTTCAAAAATTTGTCTTCAAATTTAACAAATGTAATTTGGTAATTCTATTTCCAATTTTAAAATAAAAAACTAAGTATGTACTTAGAAAAAAGGAACTTATAATATTAACTTGTTTATAAATTGTTAGTATAGAAGTAAGTAAAGTAATGGTAATTCTTATTTCTTGTTTCTTGTGTATATTGTATGAATTTAATGGAGAGATCCTAGAGAGAAAAACGTTCCGTAATAACAGCCCATCATTTTTCGTAATGAGTGCTTCATTCCGCACCCATACGTAGCAATAATTTTTTATATTTCAGCGAAATTTTTTACCGTCTCGAATATTTCTTAACACCCCGTAATATTTCGCGAGATTCGTGCATGCATCATATTTTTACCATCCAGACATTTTTATGCCATAGAAAATTACATTATCTCTCCAGCTTGGCGTATTTTTTTCCTCTTCTCGTGAAAGTTTCAGGGCGTGTAAAGTTTTAGGGCAACATCATTCGCATTTTAATGGGTTCTTTACCGATTTTCGTGCTTCACTGTAGATGTCACTGGTGTCTAGATTAATGCTTGATGTGTGACGGGGCCGCGATGCGACCAAGATGGCTGCATACTGGATAGCTTTTGTGTGCTCATTACTGTCGACTCGAGCGCTATCAACGCATGTCACAAGTGTCTCCTGCGCGAACTAGAAAACGAAAAACCAGTCAACTAATGTTTTTACTCGTAAATTTTGTTTTTTCTTCCCGAAATGCTTCTTCATTCTTTTCCATTTAAGGATTTCATCGATTTTTTTTTGTTAAGTTTGTCGAAATCTGGCAAAATTTCAACCATAACAAATATCAAGTTTTTTAAAATATACTTAATTAATGCTGGAATTTTGTACAGTTCTGTAATATTACAAAACAGTTTTTTTCTTTTTCTATCTAATAAAAAATGGCATTTATTAAAAAAAAAAAACGTTCTGTAACACTATACAGGGTGTAACAGAATAACTATTCCTAATTTTAACTGGAGTATCCTGGGCTCAGAATATGAAGATTTAATGCAAATCACTGAGATAAAATGTGGCTCCTTACTGAGCTACAGGGTGTTTTATATAAAAATTTAAAAACGATTTTTGCCCAGTACTTTAAAACTATTTGACGTATCCTTATCATACTTGGCAGGAAATGTAGGTACCGTACACCATACTAAATTATGTTAAATAAAAGTTTCTGGCTACTGCCAGTGGCGTACAACAGGGGCAAGTGAGAGGTTGATCCTTCCTAAATTCTACGTCACTGGCGGAATTGTCATTTTAGCACAATTTTTCGATTCTCCAATACTTGCTGTGTAAAAAACATACTCTTCCTTTGTAACGATAAAGTCACTGTTTTTCGAGATATTTAAAGTTAAACATAAGCTGCACCCTTGGGATTTTTTCAAAATTTGCTCAAAAAAATCTGAAAAAATTCAGTAAAATAGAGAAAAAAATTAGCTACATAATAACTAAGTAACTTTTTTCTCTAACTCATTCTGATTTGGCTGTAAAAATTATTGAAAATTAATATTTTTTATTTTATTTTTTTTATTTTCAATAATATTTACAGCCAAATCAGAATGAGTTAGAGAAAAAAGTTACTTAGTTATTATGTAGCTAATTTTTTTCTCTATTTTATTGAATTTTTTCAAATTTTTTTGAGCAAATTTTGAAAAAATTCTAAGGGTGCAGCTTATGTTTAACTTTAAATATCTCGAAAAACAGTGACTTTATCGTTACAAAGGAAGAGTATGTTTTTTACACAACAAGTATTGGAGAATCGAAAAATTGTGCTAAAATGACAATTCCGCCAGTGGCGTAGAATTTAGGAAGGATCAACCTCTCACTTGCCCCTGTTGTACGCCACTGGCAGTAGCCAGAAACTTTTATTTAACATAATTTAGTATGGTGTACGGTACCTACATTTCCTGCCAAGTATGATAAGGATACGTCAAATAGTTTTAAAGTACTGGGCAAAAATCGTTTTTAAATTTTTATATAAAACACCCTGTAGCTCAGTAAGGAGCCACATTTTATGTCAGTGATTTGCATTAAATCTTCATATTCTGAGCCCAGGATACTCCAGTTAAAATTAGGAATAGTTATTCTGTTACACCCTGTATAACTGTACAAAATCCCACCATCAAAAACAAACAGGCAGTCATGTAGTCTAATAGTAAAATATTTAAATGTCACTCAAAAGATTATAAATTCAAATTATGCTTACATCTTTAATAGATAGCTCATAAACCAAAATTAATTAAATTGAAATACGACGTACAACGTTTATTGAAATCCCGGATAATATTATTATACAAAACTAAATAGGAAAAATATCGTTCATAACAATCACGAATTTAGTTTATATAAAATACTTATTAACACTCTTTTCTTAGAATTGATTTCCTGTAAAAGCTGATGGTAGCAGCTTTTTCTTTTGTTTATAAATTCTTATAATATACAGGGTGATTTGTAAGTAATTGGAAATATTTTAACTGGAGTATCCTGGGCTCAGAATATGAAGATTTGACCCAAAACACTTAGGTAAAATGTGGCTCCTTACTGAGCTACAGGATGTTTTATTTAAAAATTTAAAAACGATTTTTGTCCAGTACTTAAAAACTATTTGACGTATCCTTATCATACTTGGCAGAAAGTGTAGGTACCGTACACCATACTAAATTATGTTAAACAAAAGTTTCTGGCTAGTGCCAGTGGCGTACAACAGGGGCAAGTGAGAGGTTGATCCTTCCTAAATTCTACGCCACTGGCGGAATTGTCATTTTAGCACAATTTTTCGATTCTCCAATACTTTCTGTGTAAAAAACATATTCTTTCTTCGTAACGATAAAGTCACTATTTTTCGAGATATTTAAAATTAAACATAAGCTGCATCCTTGGGATTTTTTCAAAATTTGCTCAAAAAAATCTGAAAAAATTCAGTAAAATAAAGAAAAAAATTAGCTACATAATAACTAAGTAACTTTGTTCTCTAACTCATTTTGGTTTGGCAGGAAAAATTATTGAAAATTAATATTTTTTACATTTCAATTTTTTATTTTCAATAATTTTTCCTGCCAAACCAGAATGAGTTAGAGAAAAAAGTTACTTAGTTATTATGTAGCTAATTTTTTTCTCTATTTTACTGAATTTTTTCAGATTTTTTTGAGCAAATTTTGAAAAAATCCCAAGGATGCAGCTTATGTTTAACTTTAAATATCTCAAAAAATAGTGACTTTATCGTTACGAAGGAAGAGTATGTTTTTTACACAGAAAGTACTGGAGAATCGAAAAATTGTGCTAAAATGACAATTCCGCCAGTGGCGTAGAATTTAAGAAGGATCAACCTCTCACTTGCCCCTGTTGTACGCCACTGGCACTAGCCAGAAACTTTTGTTTAACATAATTTAGTATGGTGTACGGTACCTACACTTTCTGCCAAGTATGATAAGGATACGTCAAATAGTTTTTAAGTACTGGGCAAAAATCGTTTTTAAATTTTTAAATAAAACACCCTGTAGCTCAGTAAGGAGCCACATTTTATCTAAGTGTTTTGGGTCAAATCTTCATATTCTGAGCCCAGGATACTCCAGTTAAAATATTTCCAATTACTTACAAATCATCCTGTATATATATATATATATATATATATATATATATATATATATATATATATATATATATACTCACAATTTTAATTAAAAAAATGTTATATTGATTTTTAGATTTTTTAAAATTTATTGCATAATATATTTATTATTAATTTTTACATATTTCTAGTTAATAACGATTTATGTTAATGTTTTATCGGATATTATAATCACTCGGAAGTGTAATCATATTAAGCTGCGAGCCCTCTATATAATTTTATAAAACTTCACTAGTACGTAAGCTTTTTTTTTATCTAAGTATTAAATATGTTTCATTAAGTGCCTATAGTGTCCTGAGTCGATTTAATTCAATAGTTTTTAAAAATTGTAAATTCAATTATCATTACAAAAAACAGTATATTAATGTAAGTAAAGTAGAAATGTTAGTTAATAATTTGTCCATATTAATTAAACGACTGAATATATTAAAACAAAATTTAGCAAGGTGAACCGCGCTACTAACAATATTCATAATTTAGGAGAGCTGTTTCCAAACATTAACATTATTGTATAACGTGTGCGTTTGTGTAAATATATATATATATATATATATATATATATATATATATATATATGTATGTAGGAAAATACAAAATGCATAATATGCAATTTCTACTAGAAGGTCCTTTGCTCTAATTTCATAACATACGAAATTAATTGCAGCGTTTTAATAGGAAAACGCTTGAATATTACTGTTAGCAAATATAAACGCTGAAGTTTAGTTAGTTTGCGTTAAATTTGCATCATTACTTGTTAATTTATAAAACTATTAAACAAGTATGAAACGACGGTATGTATTACGTTTTTGCAAATGTGTTCAATTCACTTACTTTGAACTAAGTTTAGATTAAACAACATCAGTTGAAATTGAAGTTACAGCTATTCGCTTTGAATAAAATAAATTTTATTTTCATATTTTTGCAAAAAACTTTGTTTTTACTATCAATTATATATTGGTTAGTTTATAATTGAATCATATTGTATGCTGATAATTTATTTTTGCTGAAATACATAAAACATTCAAAAATTTAACTAAATGAAAAAAGTAAATAGGTTAAATTGTTTATTATAAAATAATCTATAAACTAAATAAAAAAAGATTTAAGATTAAGTTCTGTAATTTAAATAAAATGTATATAGAACTTAATCCTAAAGCTTTTTTATTTTATTAATAAGTTTGAAAAGTTTTCTACAAATAAGCTATCTCTAGTTAAAAATAAAAGAGTTATCTCACTAATACTATATTATGTTACGAGGAGTAGAAAGCGATCATTATTGTTCTGAGCTCAGATAATTGTGGCCGAGGCCGAAACACAAAAAAGGTTTCAATTGCGAGTGATATATGCTACTTTTTCTTCAAACGTTCCAAATGAAACTAAACTAAAAATGACTAAACAAAATAATTTATATTAAATATGTAATTTTCGTCACGTTATGATTTACTTCCATGATATATTTTAACAAATTAACTTATGATAATATTTTCAGAATTTTCTTAACCTATCAAGAAAATATGTGACATAGAGATTATTAATAAAAATTATGGTATGTACCTCATTCAAATATTGTTTGTAATACTGATTATAAAATACTAATTATATAATGAATTGTAAAATTTAGCTTAAGATGGTTCGTGATTAACGACCGAAAAGGTCAAAATAAAAAAAATATATAAAATTGCTTACAAATCTTCCTATTAAACTAAAAATACATAACAAGAAACCTTAGTCTTACTAATAGTTATAGAACAATATATTTGTTACGTAATTTGTGAGAATTAATGTTTCTTTGGTCAAATATGCAATTTCTAATAAATCTGGCGGTGTGCACTGTATTACTTGTACTTCTTCACACATTATAATTAAAATTCAAATTCAAGCGAATACAAATACTGTAATTGTCACAACATAATTTTTAATAATTAAGTATAATTATGTTTGGTGCTGCCACCAATGGCGTATAATAGTAAGTAACCACTTTATAATAATGTTTACATTATTGTACTAGTAACATAATGACCTCCTTCTACATAGACAATATGGTAATACATTATCAATATTTTGATACACATGAAGAAAAAATATATTTTACTCCCAAACTATTTGCTCACAATTTTTTTATTATTTATGTTAGGCACAAAATTTATTAATAAAAGTTGTAGAGAATTGCATTATTCTACCAAAATAATGTATAAAAATATCTTGTTGGACTCAACCATTATGGAGATAAACCCGAAAAATCAATTTTACACTCACAACCGATCCCCCCCACCCCGCCCTTTAAAAATCAAAACCAAACAAAAACGCACCACCAAACAAAATTCATGATTGCCAATTTTGTCAAGTTTAATAAAAAAATACAAAATATTTAAATTTCTAACAAACACTTCTAAAACAATTACTCAAAAGTTTTCAGTATGATATCATAATAAATACATGATAATTTAAAATCAAATTGCAAATTAGATAAAATATAATTTTATGAAAATCTGAAAACCATCTTCGCGTCTAAACGTACAACCATAATAAACGCAATTATTTACAACAAGTAAATATGTAAATTTGTCTAGTTATAGTGCTGTCTGCGCGCTGACATGTTAATCCAAAGAAGACGTACGTATCTGCATACCCATGCCAGAATGATGTGTGAATGTGTTTATTCAAAGACGAAGGGATTTCAACTCAAATAAGACTATAACGCACACACGATATTCACTTCGTTATCAGAAAGGGCAGGGGGGGGGGGGAATGTACTACAACCGGGTTACAAGAAAACCGTTAGAGATAATTAGTTACATACGCAAGCTTTACTGACACTTTTCGAAAGTAGTTTAATCAACCCTGGATGTCAACTGTGTCGCCATGGCAACCAGAAATTCACTTGATAGACGTGTGTTGGGAAAAGATAGACGTATTGGTTTGTTGGTAGTGAAATGTTTATAAAGTCAGTAGGCGAATTTCTAACATCTACGTTTAAGTACAGTGCCTACACATAAAATATTATATTAAAATAAAACCGCTTTAGGTTTATAGTTTCGATTATTATTAATAAATATTAATACAGAACTATAATCCAAAGCCGTTTTATTTTAATATAATGAGTTCTGAAAGATTTTTTACTATATTAAATATTACATTATATAACAAACAGTTTAGTCATTGTATAAGAGAACAGGCCTATTAGAAGCCGAAAGGTCCTTGGTCTTTTGTATCACTATCAATTGTGTCTGAGTGGTTCGAAACCCAATGTAAGCTATAGGTTTCTTGCTTGGTTGTGGACTAACACAGCGTTATTCGTGTTATTGACAATGTAAGTAAAAAAAAATGTTAATAAAACTGTTTGATCAGTTTCTCGACCATATAGTCCCATGTTCCACTTTGAAATTATGGTAACTAATTATTGTTATTATATTATACATGAAAATGAAGTTTACGGCACAAGCTGCAAGCAAATACCGTAATTCATTCGAATGACTAATAATTATTATACTTTTTCTACATTTTTTTTCTGCATTTTCCGGTAAATGATTTTTTTGAAATATATAATATAATATTGCACTTTCATAACAATAGCGATAATTCAACATATGTTTTAAATACAATTTTGTTGCTTAAAGAATTATGCAATATTTCAAAAACTCACTAGTACAAATAATAAACAATTTTGATTATATAGATCAACATACAATATAATGAGTATATTATTTAACAGAAATAGAAAAAAATATTTCTGATTAAAAAACTAAGTCTTATTACAAAAGTATTAGCTTCTTAAAACAAATTGAGTACAATCTAATTTTTAATTGTTTCAACCAGTTGCGAGTAATATGCAAAATAAAATAAATTAATAATTTTTTTTTGTTTTCTTTCATAGAAGTAATACACATAAGGCGGTACTACAAGCTAAGTTTTTGGCTGTTTTAGTTCATTTGTTTAGATCTGCTCTTATAACAGTTATGTTATCTTAAAACCGATATTAGTTATAACTGATTTTAAAACTGAGCTTCTAGATCCAGCCATTATATTATTAATGTTGTATTAAATTGACATATTAAATTGCTCTGAAAATAGAAAATTAAATGAACAAATAAAATAAATCATAAAATATTCAAATTTTTAAAATAAAAAGATTTTAGGATTTATTATAATTAAAAATCGACGTTGCGACGTACATCATCACCGGGAAAAATAATACAATTGACAATAATAATAATTATAACTTTCATTTTCGAAAAATCTGTATTTATAATTATAGTTGCTGCACCTCCACCAAAATGTGTTAATATGCACAAAATTAACAAAATCTATCTGCAAATCTACATTAGATAATTTTCATCGAATAATAATACTTATTTACATATCAAAAAAATGTTTATTAAAATAAAAAAGCTTTAGGATCAAGTTCTGTATATATTTTATTAAAATATTGACGATTTGATATACTCTTGATAAAAATATACGCCGAGTATATCGAAACGCCGGTATTTAAATAAAATATATATATAGAACTTAATCTTAAAGCTTTTTTATTTTAATAGAATTAGTTTTGAAAGATTTTATATTATTTTTTTATTGATATTATATAAAATTTCTTAACCTACTTCTACTTTTCATCAGAAATAAAATACAAATATATTAACAAGTAAATAAATTTATTAAATTATAGTTTAATTACAATGCGTTTAGATGAATAATAGAAATAAACACGACAAGACGAGATTATTGTAATTCCGAGAGACACAAAACACATCAGACATCCGAATAAAGGAGTGTTTGTTTAGTTAGAAAATGTCCTTATCCTCACATGCGGATTATATGTAGCGGAGCAGTACAAAACCACATTGTATAGATATCATTTGCACATGTTATGTTCGTAATGTGCATAAGACATCATGTACACACATACACATAACGAGAACAGTTTATCAACATACTACAACATGACAGTACCGTAATTCAAATAAATTTTATATAGATCAAACACAACATATTTTATTTACAAATAAATTATCATACTGTTATTGATATTTTTTATAATTAGAAATAAACAAATTAAAATTGTATTATTAAAACAAGATCTGCTGTGGCTACCACAGAACCGACCGTCATCGTATTAAATAAAATAATGGAAAGAAAAATTTGTATAACAATAACTATTGTACTCATAGTAACTAAAAACAAAACTGTCTCAACATAAATATTTACAGAATTATATACCAAATAAAAGTTATTAGTTATAACTTATTTTAACTTTTGATAAATAAATTTGTGTAAAACAGATAAAAGTGACATAAGTAAATTACCACTTCCTGTTGGCAGATCTTTACCAAAAGTTGATGAATTTGTAATATTTAACTCCGAAGCTTACAATTAAATATAAAACAATTCGTTCAGCCGAATTTGATCTTTCTGTGTCCACAGACCGACAGTCAAAGGATATCACGCTAAAACAGTTGATTCGTGTTACTATAAGCCTAATTTGTGCTTATTTGTAAAAATCTCGATATGTCAAATTTGGTATGATTACAATACCTCCCATATCATATGTGATATGACGATTGGTGAAAATATAAGTTTTTAGTTTATAGTCATTCCAAGCAGATCTTATTCTAATATTTTTTCTCCACTGTATAAATATAAAATTGTTGCCATTTTGTTTAGAAGTGTCTTTTTGGAAAATTGAATTATTAATATACCCAATTTAACTATAAACCTACAAAAAACAAACCAACTTCAAAAACAGAGCAGTCAATAATATTTAGATATACAGTGTGGTGATAAAGTATAGAACAAAATTCATAATTTCGGTATTTAATATTTTCAAGAAAAACGCTCGGATATGTCGATTTTATTTTTTAATTAGCCACCTTATGGCATAATTTTAATTACTTATAACGTCATGCATTTTTGCACAATGACGTCATTATTGGTTTTTTTAAATGGCAACCCTAATTTTTTTTTGCTGGTTTTTATAGATGGTCCAACTACTTAAATGATGGTTAAAAAAAATTAAGTAGTTTAACCATCTATAAAAACCAGCAAAAAAAATTAAGGTTGCTATTTAAAAAAACCAATAATGACGTCATAAGAAGAATTTTAATGCCATAAGGTGGCTAATTATAAAATAAAATCGACGTGTCCGAGCGTTTTTTTTTGAAAACATTAAATAATAATAATAATAATTTATTAATAGCTTTGGGAGCTTTAGACCTAAAATAACGAAATTATAAATTTTGTTCCATACTTTAACACCACACTCAACATAAATTTATTTATTTGATATTTGTACTTGTCAAACTTATCATACTATATAAATATTCATCATATTCAATACATAATTTATGTCAAATTAGAAGAAAATACTTATTTAAATGGAAATAATGTATATTTATTCAAACTTTATTGATATTTTTTTAATATAAATGCTACAAATTAGAAACAGTTGGCTGTATGTATTTAAAAAAATGTTTATTTTAGTCGACTATGTAAATAATTATTTGTATAGTCTAAAATGTCATTCTAAAACTTTTTCGAAATTTTTACAAATAAAGTAAGTTTATCTGAAATACTTTTCATTATTGTTAAATTTACGATTTTACTGAATGTGATATCAAAATTCTGGCTAGTGTACTTCTAGTTTTTAGATAAGCACCAAAAAAGTCTCTTAATAATTTTGGAAAAACAAATAATAAAAAATTTTCCTCTATGATGCAAATTTTTTGGCATACATACATACACAATCACGCCGTATACACAAAAGGGGTGTCTCATAACTCTTTCCACTTTTTGGCGGACACAGGATAAACAAATTACTAAATAAAATTTTAAAAATGAACCTAATTAATTAAACAATCTAGATTCTAGATAGTTTAATTAATTAGATTCTAGAATATATGTAAATTGGTTGAAACTATGGCAACCAAACATTATATTTAAGGGTCTTTAAAAGCATTTTTTAAGCCGTGGAGTGCACACGGGTGCAAATTAGCACCGCCAAGAAATTTAAACTGGTCTTATATCTACATCAAGCCGATTTGTGAATTAATTCAGTGACGACAAACTTGTTTGGCGTGTTTCCTATCCATTTTAACCGCCGTCGCCGCGCCGGCAGCGTTAGTTCGTTCAAAACTGCCGAACAGTTATAGCTCCACCAAGCAAACAAGTCCATCGGAAAATATGCGAACTAATTTTGACAATTCGTGGCGGTAAAAGTTTAAGCCAATAAAAACAATTTCTGGCGCCGTTGTACATTCCGTAACAAAAGTAAAAGTAGCTAGCAAACTGACAGATTATCGCGTGTTTGTTTTTCTTAATTTTCTCTGCTGTTGCTCATCTTTATAAAAAAAATAAGTCTTTTTTAAGACTTAATCTTATTTGAAATAAGGTAGGCATATATTTTATAGATAATTTAAAGTATTTTTAAAATGAAATTATCGCATAACCTCAAAATATATATTTTATATGTCAAAGTACTATTGACACTGAGTGTACCTCTAGAATACAGAGACAACAAACCACGGCCTACCCACGAGACTTGTTTGGTTGGCTTGACTATAGCATCGAAAACCCGAGTGCAAATTCGCACTCGTGTGCCTTTCTTGTGTACAAAATTCACTGTATTCAAGGTGCTCGGAAAAATATTTGTTATCATTTCAACTATTTCAAAAATTTATAATATTAATTCCTATTATATGTATAGTATATATAACAAAGAATTTTCCAATTACATTCATTTAAAAAACAAAAAACACCCAAAAATGTAAAATAATGATTTTTCGTGTAGATGCATTTGTTTATTAAAAATTTCAATTATCACCATGGTATTAGCAAATAAATTTTATAAAATTTACACAGTTTGAAGCAAAGTTATCCAAGCACGTTTCAACACATCCAAATTTGCACAAGTGTGCACTTCGTGAATGCTGGTTAGATCTTCAAAATTGATGTATCATTTTTCCTGTTGAAGACGGATGTTGCAGTTTTATTTTAAGGATATTTTTATTTTTCGAATAATGTATATTTCTTGAGTAAAAAATACTGCCTTTCGATTGATATTAAAGTCTGTTGAATACTTTTACATAAAGCTATTGTATGTTATAATTCTATGCACATTTGTCTTCTTCTGGTAAACAGAATTCTTCTGTCTCCGAACACTACGAGTCTTAAAAATATGAACAAAATTGCAGCATTTGTCAGTGAAGAAAACCAAGCAATTAAGAATTCAAACAAGGCATGCACATTCATTAACCCTTTTTGACTAAAGATGCCTAAATTTCCGGAATATGTTAAGGTTTTTCATATTCGTATCACTTTGTATTCGGATGCATAGCACAAAAAATTTTCAACCGAATCGATTTATAAGAGAAACAAATGTTAAAAGTTTTCTAAACAAATAAAACAATAAAACAAATTGGTAACAAAAGTTACTAGTAATAAAAAAATAATAAATAAACTTAACGTTTTTAAAACAGACTAAAAAGTAAAAAAAATAATTTCTTTTCTCTCCTAGAAAAACGTGCGGCGCACTCCTTACTATTATCTATTGCATGCGCCCCACGTTTTTCTAGGAGAGAAATTATTTTTTACTTTTTAGTCCAATTTAAAAACGTGATATATTAAAAATATTTTTTTTATATAAATATTTTTTTAAATAATTATAAATATTGAAATAGAAAGTGGCGAATATCACATGTTACTAATTATATCACTATTATGTTGGCGCCCACTAAACTATTGCTAAGCGTATCAACTAACGGCTGAATAAATAGATTTTAGTGCAGGAATACTGTGCGAGAGGTTTTCATATCATTTTGTTTTCATTTGATTTTGACATTTTCTAGAAGACAAAATTCAATATTTCGGCGAAAAAAAAAACGTTCATTTTTTTCAAAGCTACCTACTAATTTCCATTTTTTTTAATGTGATATTTTTAGTCATTTTTTAAATATATATGTAATGTTATTAATGATTTAATTAGTTAATATTGCATTGTCATCCGTTTCTAAGCTATGTTTAAGATTTCAAGTCTCTAGCTCATTGGGAAGTTAGTTTAAAATCGATTGCAAAATTTGTTCCGTAGAGACAAACAAATAAACAAACAAACAAACAAATAGACAGGACAGAAAGCGAGTTAATAAAAACGTGTTTAAAAGATACAATAACATATACTTTTCTAAATTGAAAATCTGAAATATCGAATCATAACACACGACTTGTTCTCAGCATATATCAAAAAAAGTCAAGTATCCTATTAAATTTTAAAAATGTTTTTTTGGTTCTGTCAGCAGTTCACCGATTCAGTACCGAAGTCGGTACAAGATATTTTTTCCTCTCATCTGTCAGTTACAAAATTTTCTATCTCTCTTTATTTTTTAGCGGGTTTCATTTTTTTTTTTCATGCTTCAGTCACATTCAATTATGCCACACCAGTTAGGTCATATTAGATGCTTGAAATTATTTTCGGTCCTTGACAAAAAAATTAATTATCTTTTATTATTTATTTACTGTTGTTTGTTTTTATTCATAACCTCTCTCGTTTTTGTTATTTAATCGACCAAAGGTCATAAAAGGCTCGCTAGACAAATTCGTGATGAAAAGTAAATTGAAAAACTCTAACAAAGTCACTCAAATGTTTGTTCTGTTATGAAAAGAAACAAATAAATATTTAAAAAAAAGTAGCATTTTCTTTTCAAAATATTAAATGAAAAGTAATTCAATAAAACATCACAAAAAATGTAATTAAATAAAAATCATATTACATGCATACATACACAATCCCGCCATTTACCCAAAGGGGTGTGACACAAAGTCTTTCAACTATTCCGAAATCAGTTTCCTCCAAACATCCCTATTCAGACAAGTAACTTAGGCTTCATTTACATTCCTAATACCTCTCACACATGGTCTTCTATTCCTACTACTTGGAAACTATCGTTCACGCAGCACAGTCTCAATCATACGAAAACGTATATCTTCAAAATCATTCGTATAAATCCTTTTATTTTATTAGATTTACATAATAATCAAATTTATAAAATCAAGAAATGTTGGTCGCTTAATTATCCAAAATTAAATTAATTAGTATTATAAATTTTAAACTATTATGATGTCATCAGGTTTTTTTTTATGGAGAATGCAACAGTGCAATAATAAGTGGGTGTTTCTATTTAAGTTTTTAAAACTTACCTCCAGCCCACCCTCCAGGGGGTGGGGGTGGTTTATGCGTATCATGTCTGAATAGATTCTCAAAAATAAAGAAACACATGTTTTGTAACTTTGTAATTCGATGTGTCGTTCTCGAAATATTTAACCGTTTCGACACTTTTTAGACACCCGGTATAAAGCACGTATACATAATTATCAGAGCTCGACAATTTATTGATTTGAAATTATTTATTATCCTTTATGTTTTTTTTTTGTAACAAGATCAGTTTGAAATTAAAACTTTTTATATTTGTTTCGTTTATGAAGGGCTATATCCATCTTCGCTAGCTGTTTTTCCAATTAGACAAAAAAAAAAAAGGTATTGTAATGATTTTCAAGACTCTTTTTCGCAATTTCACTGCTATTTAATTAAACGATTTGAATTTTCTTTGATTGTTCTACTTAATTAATTTGCTTTGGGTGCCTTGAAGGATCGTCGAGAATTGTCTCGATTGTCTTTTATTTTTCTTTGCTTTTTCGCACGTAATGCGATAGTCAAACAGTACGTGTTTCTAAAGCTTTTAACGTTGCCTAAAGTTTAATTAATTTTCTAGTAAGTTTTGGCGCTTTTTCTGATAAATAAATTGTTAAATGTTTAGCTTAGTAAGATGATAGGGTAAAGTGTTTATCAGATACAAAATTAAAAAAACTATCAATAACATTATTGTACAGAAAATATGTTATTAAAATAAGAAACAAAATTGTTATATATAATAATTTAAATTAAGTTAGCTTTGTAAAACCTTATGAAAAATCTTAGGTTTATAAAACAAAGTGTTTACTTAATTACCACTTCTTGGATTTTGTAATGTATATTAAACAAACCTTAAAGTTATTTGACACGATGCATTATTGAATTGTAGTAAAGAAATAGTCTTAATTTCTACGTGAACTATTTCCAATGTAAAGTTTTTATTTTAAATTCATGGCTAGTACCATTAAATTGCAATTTTATAAATTTACAAATCTAATTTCTGCAGTTATAAAGCATGCGAAATAAATTTTGTATATTTATTTAAAAATTTAAATGCAAAATTTTATGTTTTACAATATTTCCTATATCAAGTTTCTTAGTTGTAATTTATTCCAGGGAAGATCTGATTTAATCTTTGGTGTAAGTTTGAGCGTGTGACGTCACAATATGAATTTTAGCAACTTTAACATTTTTTTCTCTGTATTTACTCACTTTATTCAAAAAAATAAAAAACAAATACTCTTCGTTATCATATAAAAAAACACAAATTTACTGGATGGACCGAAAGAAATTCAATTACAATGAACAGCTCATTAGTGATACTTGCTTCCATATTCAATTTAGTGTGGACATCAAGAAAATTACATGGCGTATGTATATTTGAAGTTTAGTGTATTGTCTCGTATAGATACTAAAATAAGGGCGCATCGTGGTTAGTTTATAAACCACAGGAACTCGGGTTCAAATCCCATCTGGTTAATGCTGCAGCTAACTTTTGGACAAACTAATTTAGCTCCACTGTAAAATGACTAGTTAAATGTTCACTAGAGTTCTAACTAGTAAACGCCGCAAATAATATCATGGTATGGTGCAAGTCGTTACTCACTGAACCATGGTGACGGTGATAAATTTACAGATTTATTATTTTACTTACTTAATTAATATTGTCCATTACGAAGTTTGGAACGTATAAATAAATTATAATTTGCCATTGCATTAGGAAAAAAACCTTAATCAATATTAAAATTAAATGTTATAATAAAACACACTCTGCATCTATATAGTTCGAAAATGATAAAAACCATTTTGAAAACTTTACTAATTTAATATTAATACAAAGTACGTCGGTTAATGTCATCACATACAAGCTTGTGTTTTTTGATAATAATATACGGAAAAATTTATAAACACAAATCTTTATTAACTAGAAATATGTAAAAATAAATAATATAAATAAATTATGCAATTATATTAACAAGTTTAAAAATAAATAAAACATTCTTTTAATTATATTTGAAAACAAATATGTAATTATTTTAGATTACACAAGTTGGTAAAATATTTTGAAAATCGTTTATCAAAATCGTTGATCAAATTGAAATATTCACCTCCGAAGCTTAAACATGAAACTGAAACCGATAGACTCAAGCTAAAAACAGTTGATTCGTGATACTATAAGCCCAAATCGTGCTTATCTGTAAAAATCTCGATGTGTCAAATATGGTATAATTACAATACTTCCCTTATCATAAAGTGATATGACAGTCGGTAAAAATCATCGTCATTAAAAAGCAATGCAAATTTAAACAAGCAGAATAATAAATTCGTTCTAGTATCCAATATAAAACTTTTCTATCTAATTCAATTTTTATTTTCCTGTAATAAAAACTACTACATCGCAGCGCTGTTTCAAAGCACCCTTATTGAAACTAGAAAATTTTAATTTAGATACGAAGAAACATTATCCTCTTCGGAAAAGAAACGTAAAGAAAATATCTAAATCACAGCCCGCATCTCAAGAGTAAAATAAAAAAATAAGAACGACGCAAAACTAGTCCTATCTTTCCGACAGACTTTGCTCGTTCCCTCGGTTCCGACTCCGGGGGCGCGCACAAATCCGGGCCAAAGTTTACAGGTTCACTAACCTTGTTGGTTGTTGAGAGCACCAGTACTACATGTATTTTCTTCCAGCAAACTAGATGTTATATAGTTAAATCTATTTATCGTACGTTCCTCTTAGCCCATATCACATTACATTATGTTGTGTTAGCTGAAGAGGATTCCAGATTTGTCAATGAGAGAACTTACATAAGAATGTATTTTAGTTTTTTTTCTTTTCTTTTTTTGTTTAGATGTTTTTCAGTCACCGGATTGACAGAATTCAGAGAGATATTATGCTGGCTTCATTTCGTCGAGACTAAATAAATAAAACTATAAAAAATTTAAATGACTTTTTGCTGGATTATTCATTCAATTTAGTTTTTGCAGATTTACATTTCGTTGGAAATTATGATATTAGTTTTTGTAATTTCCAACTAGAATATGATATAGAAAAATAAAATAATAATGTATCGAATTTACTATTTTTTCACTTCTCAAACTCTTTAATAATCCTTTTTCATATATGTATAAGTCTTCCGGCACAAGTTTTTATTTATTTATTTAATTTAATTTGAGATTAAAAATATTTAAAAATTTTAAAAGTGACAGCATTTTTTTTTTTAATTTTTGCTTACAGAACATTTCTGTTTCAAAATTAACTAAACAATATTAAATGAACACCAAATTGTAGTAATACTTTAAATTAAATTATTGATTAAATAATCAGCTGTGACCACCACAGAACCAACCGTTATCGTATTAAATAAATTTTTTGGAACAGAAAAATTTCTTTAATACTAAATGCTAACTAAAAACAAAACTATCTTAACATAAATATGCCACCTATTTACAGAATTATATATCATATTATTATAAAAAAAATATTAAACCGTATCGAAATATGTTCCGAATAAAAGTTGTTAGCTATAACTTGTTTGGCAACTTTTGTTAAATATTTTTTTCGAAATATTCGTAAAACGTATAAAAGTGATATCAGTAAATTACCACTTCCGGTTGGCAGATCTTTACCAAAAGTTGATCAAATTAAGATATTCACCGCCGAAGTTTATATATGAAATTTTATAATAATCCATTCAGCCGAATTTGCTCTAGACGTGTGAACATACCGAAAGACAGAGAGACAGACAGATCGACATCACGCTAAAAACAGTTGATTCGTGTTACTATAAACCTAATTCGTGCTTATCTGTAAAAATCTTGATATGTCAAATTTAGTATTTGATATGAAGGTCGGTAAAAAAGTGTTTCATTCGAGTTTTAATATTTTACTATATTTTAAAACGAAAAGTGCAAGTATTAAAAATTGCAGTCGATTTCCGAATACGCCAGAGAACTTCAGTGAAATTCAAGTAAAGCGTAAAGATTGTAGTAGAATTCGACAAAGATCAGAATACTTTATTTACTTTTATTAGTATAATTATATTTTTTGTATTATACACTAATTTGCTATTTATAAAACAAACCTTTGAAATATTTTTAGTATAAACATGACTTTATTTGTCAAAAACATAACATTATTTTTTTACAACCCTATATAAAATAGACAAATTTGCTTAACTCCAGTAAAGTTGATAGCAAACAAAAGACCTTTATATCAAATAGAATTTTTGTTTTAAAAAATTCCAAATGATTCCATTAGAATCACATTATATATATATATATATATATATATATATATATATATATATATATATATATATATAGTTATTAATTAATCAATTAAACATACTTATTGTAAATATTTAAAATAAATCAAGAAAATTCCAAAATAAGAAATAAATTAATACATCGATATACAATACAAAGTTAATTTACATATTTTTAGTTATATTTAGTTTAGATATTCTTGCATAAACTGTATCAAAATATTAATATATCAAAACTACAAAACTGTTTAAAACTACCATACATTACACTGAATATAAGAAAAACGACAATTAAAACTGTAGAAAACAGAAGACAAAAACTAAAAAAACAAAATTACTTAGCTGTCGAACTAACCAAGAAGTCGACTCGAATCGATCAAGTAACGAGACACATCGAAAACTTTTCCGAAAACTACCGAACAAACACGAACAAGTAGACAACTAATGTTGTTCCATGTGATATACGTATAGTCCAGCCATAGTGCAGCAGACTTTCAGCATGCAGTCCCTGTCCAACTTGAGGGAAAATTAAATTTTCCTATTGTATACTTGTTTATGGCTAATCGATAACACGAAACCAAGTTTTAATGTTTTTCACGGACGATTAGCAGTGGTTTATATCTGACGAAGCGATTTTTTTCTTATTTTACTTAGCCCCACGATTTATAACTTGCAAAGTATGGAAAATGGTATTTCAAAGTTGAAAAAGTTTTTTTTTCTTCTCTCGGTAGTCTTGTTGCTTAGACTGTAGGTGACCTATTTTGGCGATGATTAAAATTGTGATTAATGAACCTTCCGAAAAAAGAAATCATTACTTTTAATAAATGGTTTATGTTTAAGAATGCGATTTTTTTTAAAAGAATAGAATGAAATGTTTAAATCATGAAAAATTTTGTCCAGTTCCAAAATATTAATTTTAGATTTTAATATATTTATGTGACTAGAGTATTATATAATTAAATATCGTAGGCCAGTGGTAGCGTGTTGGACTCGTGTCAGACGATATTCTACCACTGAACTGTTATCGGCTGGCTTTGAGTGGTACAGAACCCACTATAAGCCATAGGTCCCTTGCTTAACTGTGGGCTAATGACCCGCACCATTGAAAATGCAAGTAAAAATTGTTAAGAAACTATATGTTCAGCTTCTCGAGCATGTAGCCCCTATATTCTACTTAAGAATTACGGGAACTGATGATGATAAATGAGAAACATTAAATTAAATATGACAGAAATTCATGTAAAAAAAGATTAATATTTGGATATAATTATATTTTTAATTCAGTTTTATTTATTTAAGTAATTGCAAGCGTTTAAGAAGCCAAAAATATAATAATAAATATCTAAAACTTTTTAAAAGTCATGTATAAAATTTAGCAAATCCAATTATAATAGCATTATTACTACATGCATATAATATAGTTAACAAATTATATAAATTTTTTTTATATCTTTAAAATACCTTTTTTTTTGTCGTTATTAAAAAAAACATAATTTCTCATAAATCACAGTAACAAATATAAATAATATGTATATGCACTTACCTACTACTTGTATTCTACAATTGTTAGTAAGGTTACTTGGTATTTATTTTCTATTTAATTTAGTTTTGTTCGGAACGCTTAAAAAAAATTGTATATGTCATTTGGAGTAAAATGCTTTTTTTGTGTTTCGTCCAGATTGCTTAGCGTCGGATATGCCTTGGCTACAAGAAAATAATATACCATATAACAGTAAAAAATGTTTTAGAACTCATTATATTAAAATAAACCTTTATACGTAGAGTATATCAAAACATCGATACTTAAATAAAATATATACAGAATTTAATCCTAAAGATCTTTATTATTATATACTACTTTTTCTCTTCTCCCAAACATTTGAACGAATAGCAATTTTTTAATATTAACAAACAAAAATTTCATCCAGTATACTATACATACTTTAAGTTTGAAAATAATTTTACTTTATTTTTATTAAAGTATCTCGTTAAAAAAATAACTATTAAAACTAATAAAACTTCTTTAGATATTCTAATTAAATCTAACTATAAAAGTAAGCATACCATTAAAACAAATTTGAACATTTTCTCGCACTACTTTAACATAAAAATCCAATTTGAAAAAAAACCACTAAAATACGCATAAATTACAGTCCGTGATCCCAGGCTATCTCGGCCACACCGCAAAAATTCCTTTAAAATTATAACGTGTTTGTATAGTGTACCCGCGGTCTCGCATTATTAATATTCATAAGGATTACACTGTTAACCCATTGCCGCGAATAATTGTAGCGGCGAAAGATTATGGGAGGACATTCTGTGAATACTGATGGTCGTACGACACCATTCGACCATGATAAAGCAACAGTTATTGTAAGGCATCAACCGCTTGGCTGTGATTATTAAGCTCCCCGGGACTGCTGAATGGGCAACTTCTCTCATTCATGTATTTATGCGTCTGCAGTGATCGTGTTTAGACTGGGATCAAAATTTCGCAAATCTATCGTTTGAATAGATTTGGTTACTATGCTTGATGAATTCGGTTTGTTATTCAAGGAGTTAGTTGAGTTCGTGCTTAACCGTATGTGGTAAGTGGTGCGATTATAAATCTATGGAAATCGAAGATAAATTTTTAGTAAATTTTTATGCAGTAAATTTTTGTGTAAAGCAAATACGTTTCTTCTAACTACTTTTTATGAAAACAACGATCGAAAAAAACCATATTCTCAAACATTATTCTACTATTATAAACTAATTTGACAATATACGTCGGCAAGAATATTAATTTATATGTAAGAACATTATTTATATTTTAATGACAAAAATGATTATATCTATAATTATATCAGAAATTAAATTATTTTCTAATAAATGTAGAAAATGGTTTTTATTTTATTAAATAAAATATTTCACTGATATTTATCTATTTATTCTAGATAAGGTACTTGTATATTGTGAATATAACTAACTTTTGTTATGATACAATTTTTACTACGACCTTTTTAATAATATGATACAAAATTCTATGTTATAATTATTAAAATCGTAGAATATTAAAGACTGTACAACCTGAATATAGTTTGATTAAATTTTGTAACCGTTTACAGTAAATTTCTTTAAAAAAATTTATTACAAACAATTTGTTTTTTTAACTTTTAAAATGAAAAAGATTTTTATATACATTTCTCTTTAAGTTAATACTAATTGTAGATCTAACAAATGAAAAAAAAAAAGAAGAAAAATTAATATTTTGTATAAACAAATCGAAACTTTTGAATATATCCTTACAAACTTAAAATACCACACAATACAGTAGATTTTAATGATTTTTTTTTTTTAATATTAAATGTATTTGAATGGATTATTTTAGCTATAAATTTTATTATATTATATCTGATTCGCAGAAATATTTTCGTTTTTGTAAACTATGCACGTATAAGATTTTTACATTTTGGCTTTCCGATTTTTTACGATGTTTTGAAGACATGCGTTGAAATGTTAAGTGAATATCATGTTTTAACTCACGATGTAAATTCTTCGATGCTGAGAAATCTAAGGTTAAATTTAAATACGGAATTGTAAATATTTATACTCAACTAAATATATCCTTGTAAATAGATTTATAACACATTTTAATTTAAAATTTTAAAATAAGTAAATTTATTTAAGAAAAATTCTGACGATTAAATTTGTAATTATTATTATTAACTAATTTTAAATTTTTTTCGACATGTTACCAAATAATATATTCTAACAATAAATTAAAATCTATTTATATTAATTATTAAAACTAATTTATCTTTTTCAGGGCAAATATAAAATATAATATAATAAAAAAGAAAAATATATAAATATGTAAACAGACTAATACGTAACTATGAAAACAAATTCTAATCAATTCAAAGTAAGAAGCAATACCTTATTAATTTTATCTATTTATATATTTCAATGTTATGCATATCGTACAGAAAGTGTAATTAATGTAAATTCAAACTATGCTGCGGACATTAAATATGTTACTAGGTTAAGATAATTTCGAAAAAAATTGTTCAATTTTTTGCTTGAAAATCAGGGCTTTGAACCTTTATATTTTTCGTTCCGGTTCAATTAAAAAAATATATATCGGTTCGGTTCTGGTTTTCGTTCCGGCAAAAATAACGGCTTTTGTTGGTTTTCGGTTCAGTTCCGAATAATTAATTTTTAAATATTTTCAATGTTTTCATTTTTATTAATTATTTAATTTTTATTTTCTACCATAATTTAGAACATTTTATTCCTACTTTTATAATACGCATACTACAATTGATAATAATTATTATTATTAATTAATTATATAATAGGAGTATATGTTAATAATATAACATATTATTTGAAACTTATATAATTTATATGTATGTTTTAATTATGTAATAATAAGATAACATATGTTAATGTAACAAATTCTTGTATACTGAATTTTTAAATTATTTTCCAATGTATTTTCATTTAAACTATTTAAAGATTATTAAAAGCAAAGTTATTATCCAAAAATATGCCTCCCTCAAAGTCATCCCCAGTTTCATTTTCAATTTCAATAACTGAGTATTTATCCACAAAAAACGAAAAATTAAGAAATGTTTCAACATGTATTGAACCGATATAAACCGATATTTTTTTCAGTTCAGTTCCGGTTTACGTTCCAGCAAAAATAACTTTATGCCGTAGAAGAATATTTGATGTACGCACCTTAACTAATTAATTATCATTTAATATTACTTTTTGTAATTAGTTTCCAAGTAGTAAGAATAAAAAAGCATAAATGAGAAGTATTATGAATATGAATGAAGCTAAAGTTGCTTGTTTGGATAGGGATGTTTAGAGGAAACTGGTTTCGGGATAATGGAAAGAGTTTGTGCCACATCCTTTTGGGTACATAGCGTGATCATGTATGTATGTATATTCTACATGATTCTTTTTTATTAATATCCTAAAAAAGATAATTCTTGTGTTTTGATTTAATGTATAAAAAATTTGACCACTTTATAATTAAATAAAAAAATATTACTAGCTTTAAAAAAAAGGAAGTTAAAATCCACTTACCGAATGACAACAGCAGTCAACTCTTTGGCGCGTTCGCGTTCCATGAAAACCGGCACGTGAAACCGACTCAGAGGAAACAACGGCGGATGTGGTACGAGCATTGTGACAATTTCGCCGACGCGTAACTCCTTGTAGGCGGCTTTGGCCGGCACCAAAGGTACAAACCCTAGTACGGTGACCGGTTGAATTTGAATACGGGGCAGACAGCCCTCACCGTCGGTCGGCCGCGGTTCGAGCACCGAATACGCGACCTGAACGAGACGCGGCGGTGTCTTGATTGGTTTTCCCGGGCGACCGTGTTTGTCCGGTGGCGGTAATGGGGGCCACCAACCGTGGGGGATTGTCACCTGGAAGAGAATTAACAAGTTTGGTGGTTAGGTGTAATGTGTGGTATTCCCTGTGAAATTTTAAACGTAACATAAAATGTTTAGATGCTCTAGAAGTACAATTATTTGTGTGCAACATTTTGAGTGCACAGTTTAAACTAGGTTAAAAACGTTACAAATTAAATTGGTCACAAGATTCCGTTTTCTACTTTTCACTTATTTTTAATATGATATGAGTACAAGATGAATAAAGGTTTGCTATTAGCTTCATATTTTTCAACGAAAAATTCGTACATCTGAATTTTTTTGTGTCTTTCATCATATTCCCTAGACTTTATCTCCCATAAATATGTGAACGTTTTATTAAGTTCCATACAAACATTTAATAATATTCGATGATACTGTCGTAGATCAGATATAATAAAATTGCCAAATAATAAATATAAAGAAAAACGATTGGTAGTGCGTATTTATCAACTGATTAAATTGAATAAATATGAACATCCGTCTTGCGGCACGGGTTAGTGTTAAAATAAATTGCTATAATTTGGAACACCTTATTTTTTTAACATTTTGAAACTCTCCAGGGGTGAGATAAAAAAATTTTGACATTGCCAAAATAACGACCACCCTAATATATATATATATATATATATATATATATATATATATATATATATATATATATAGTGATTGCGCAATAATATTTTATTAACATGCAATTAAAAAATGTTTCAATTCGTTTTATATTCAATTCAAGCCAAGCAATACGTCAAAAGTACAGCGATACGAAACACTGTATATTAATGTTAACAAAGTAAATTGGCAATTCAAAATTATTTCTTGAGCAAAGTCATGACGTACGTAACGTTGTAAACAGTTCCGATAACTTCTGTAACGAAGGAGACATCTACAATTACGTATGTCGTTTAGAATCACTCATTTAATATTGTGCAATCATACTATAAATATATAAAATTTCTTGATCTGAAATAAATAAAAAATAATAATAAAACTAAAATAAAAACCTTATACAGTAATTCTTACCTGAGCTAAACAAACTCCGTCTTCGCCATCGGGACTGCAAGCAGCACTTAGTGGCGTCCTCCCCGTAGTACTAGCATGTAGGACAATACAAACTCGCTGATGTCTAGCCAGTAATAACTGTCTTCTACCTCCAGGATCAGCTCCAGTATGAAATAACACTCTCAATACTGGAGAATCCCTAGGTATCTCCGATCTAACAATATGCGCCGACATATCTAAATGATGTGTTACCAATTCTTGCAACTCTACTCCAGCAGCTGCAACAGCTGCAGACGAATTCAGATGATCCATTGGTGGAGGCAGAGGTAAAGGAGGTAAATTGTCCAATGGATCTGGGACAATGTACCGAGCTGGGACAGTCTGTTTGGTGGAGAATGGGCCATAGGTAGCGCGAACTGATATAGGTTGGGAACTTTGAAATACAGTGAAACGATCAATAGATAATACGGAACTTGGTGTGGAACTTGAAGGAAGAACGGAACTTAAATCTGGGATAGGTTGGAAGTGTTGCTTAGGAGTATGTTTAAGGAAGAAACCGCCATCTTTGTTTTCGAAATGGACTTCCACGCTGCTTGTGCCTCCTGCAACAATAAGAATAATAGAATTTGTTAATATCTGCCATTAAAAGTACAAAGAATATAGGCGGTTTTTCGTAAGCATTTGTTAACTCTGGTTACATATATAAGTAGTGTACTGTAATTTGGCATTTTCGTGTGGAAATTATTGACGTCACACTTTAATATCGTTAACTGTAGTTTGTCAAACCAGCTTATTATCCTAGGAATACGAAAATGTGTAATTTTATTTTGAATAAATAGCCAATTAATTCCAAAATAATTAGCAAAATTTTATATCATATCTCCAAATTAATTTATTAATAAATACCAACACATCTTTTTTTTATTAATTTCAATTGTCATTAATATCATCATCGTCATCATCAGTTCCCGTAATTCCTAGGTGGAATATAGAGCAATATGCTCGCGAAGCTGAACATATCGTTTCTTAACACTTAGGGAGTCGTTAGAGGGTCGTTAGCCCACAACCAAGCAAAGAACCTACATATTATAGAGGTTCCAAATCACTCAGATCAAGCCGATGTCAGTTCAGTGATACAAGGTTTTAATACCAGAAATAATATTTAATATAATTTCTGGTGTGAGCGCGGCGCGAACCAGGAACCTTTACTTTACCAGGAACCCCAACTTTAAATTTACTAAACTACATCAAATCACATAGATTTTTTTTATAAATTGCTAATTACTTAGAACTCATGGTGTCATTATATCAAACTCTTCTAAACATATTTATCACACGAAACCGCCGTATGTTTTGTCTTTTGATTAAATAAGTCTGAAAACTTCTTATAATATTCAAATTTTATATGTAGTTACAGTAATTTTCATATTGTAGTTAATATCAACAAAAATTATTAAAAGTTTGAGTATTAAATATGCTTGTTCTAAATACATACTATTACGTACAAGTTTTTGTTTTTACTCTAACAGAAAATGTGAAGTATAACATATTACCTAATTAACAGTAGTTAATATTAGCCTAATATGTTTATACACGATGTAACATGTATGTATAAAGTTTAACTATTCAGTGAAAAATCTGCCTTAAAATTTCCCCTGAAATTTTGTTGAATCTAATTTTAAAATATCCAGTTTTTACAACGGTATCGGCTTGTTTGTCTAGTTTCTAGTTTCAAACTTTAAACGAAGCATTGTAAAAAACTGACATTTGGCTTTTAAATTTTGTATGACCGAACTACATAAAACATTTTTAGTGTTTATCGATTTTAATTTTACCTAATGTAATTAATAATCAAAAATAGTTAATGAAAGTTTAAAAAAATTAAAAATATTTCATATTATATTGTATGCATTCATGTTTTTTTTTTTAGATAAAACAAAACAAAAAACGTAAATTTAAAAATACTTAAACATGAAACTCGCAAAGTTATAAACAAATAAAACATTACAAACTTTTATTTGTTACTATTTTCAATGTGGCATTATTGGAAAATTGTAATATTTGTTTACAATTAACATACATATTTGTCGTTTTTAATTTTGTATGATTAAAGTTACCCAAAACCTAAAAACTTTTTTTCATTTGATTGTATTTATATCTCTTTAAATAATAAATTGGGCAATATCGATTATTCACAAAATAAACTCGACGCTATTTTGGTATTTTCGATTTTGATTCTATTAATTTCAGATTTTTATTTTTTTGATTGTGTAAAATTTCTTTAAATCTGTAAATCTATATAACATTGGGTAAAAATATAAATACGTAGAAGAAATATTAAATTTTTTAAATTAATCACTAAATGATCTTCGCTAACTGAAGCTTAATTTTTAAATAAAATTTGTTACTGATTATATTTGCAAAACTTGTAGCGTTTTATAATTTTCTAATAATAGTATATTATGTTACAAAGATTAGAAAGCGATAGAAGTATTCTGCTCTCAGTGACATATACTACTTTTTTCTTCAAGCGTTCCAAACAATACTAAACTAAAAATACATAAAAATACGTACTAAGTAACCTTTCTAACAGTTGTAAAACAGAAAGTCTACAAATATTATTTATATTTGTTACGTAATTTGTGAGAATTAACGTTTCTTTGATCGAATATGCAATTTCTGATTAATCTGACGATGTACATTGCATTGCTTCCACTTCTTCACACATTTTCAATAATCCAGTTTACGCGAAAATAAACAATGCAACTGCCAATTATAATCAAATTAATTGTCAATATGCAGTATCATATTAAATACACTGACCAGTCATGGTTAGTGCTGCCGTCAAGTGGTATATATAGTAACTAACTAAAATAATAATCTTCTACATAAGCAATATAATAAATTAAAATATGATCTAACTGTGGCGAAAAGTTAATAAAATTTAAGAATTTCCCTTCCTTACATTTGTGGTTTAAGGGAAATTGTTTTATTTTTTAAGTAATATAATAACGTAATATCAATGTTTTGATATGCTTGAAAAAATTAATTATTGTCAAACGCTACATATGAAGGGTACAAGGGAAGAACATACAAGTCACAATTTTTTTTTTTAGATTTTGGTGTCACCTGTTAGCTACGACATTACTCTAGCTTTTTATAAACTCCATATAATGAAATATCATTCCTAGTCCATAGCAAACGGCTTTGAAATTTTTTTGTGCAACGAAAGAACATTCTAAGTCCATGTATCCACGGGAAAAACATATTAAGTCCTCCTGATTCATACAGACAGCCTTGCATATGATGTTTGAATCAGTGTGACAAATTATTTCGTTTAATGTGTTTGTGGTTGAAGTTTTTATTTTTTTATTGTCTTACTGATCGTGTTTAATACATTTAACTTCTATGTTAACTTTAAGTTCATTCGTTAAATATATAATAAAAAAAACCGCAAAATTTTTTGTTTTGGGTCATATTAGTAATAGACTTCACATAAAAATGATTGCTAAAGAATTTTCAAACTTAAATTTTCTTCAATTTTCTAATTTCAAAAAAATTGAAACTAAGGTTGTTTATTAAGATTAATCTGTCATACTTTCTTATTCTTACTATTTAATAGCATTATTTATATTAAAACAGTTATAGGGTTTTGAACTTTAAACTTCGATTATCTCGGAACTTTACTTTTGTGACTTATTGTTAGTATGTTCTTCCCCTGTACCCTTCATATGTCACAGATTTGGATATAATCTACCTATCATTTTTTATTTATAAATAAAGAAAATAATTTTAAATTTGTTATTTTATTTATGACCGCAATGATTTTTTTAAACATGGCAATTTAACTCCTATTAATTTATAGAAAATGTAACAAAATCCCAAGCATTAATTTATCTCTTAACAAGAAAATTTCCCTCTGTAATCTCTAGCTACAAAATTTCGTTTATACTAAAATCTGCAATGGTTTAACTAACACAGCGTATCATCAGTCTATAATTATGCCATCCTGTAATTTTCCCTCACTGTTTCGAAAATTACCAGCTACTCGGTAACACAGCGAATTTTTTCAAAGAACAAAACAAAAACGAAAAAAGCACTAACATTTTAAACAACAACACCTTTATGTAAGCCATACATGCGCGTGTGTTTTTGTCAGGTAAAAAAACATGTTATCCAGTCAGCTGACATCGTCAATGTTTTTGTCTGCAATGTCTGTCTCTGCGGTAATGTATTCATTGTAATAATACATATTTATGTAGATAAATGCATGTCCAGTAAAATAATATTCGAAAAGCGTTCTCGCTTCGTTCTTTTTTGTTTTAGAGTTTTATGTATGTGGTACGGTTTAATGCTAAATGACATAATAAAATAAAATGAGTGGAATAATATAAAGCCGGCATTTGTTTTTTAACGCTAGAGATTTTTATAATTTTTTAAATTATGTTTTATGTTTTCATTTTTATATTATTTCAAAATGTAATAATAAATGCAACAGTATCAAGTAGAGAGCAAAATATAAAATTTATTATAATATATAAATATTGTATAAAATATGTATTATACTAAAACAGGTTAATGTAAATTTTTAATTATTTTTTTGTGAGGTAGACAAAGCAAATATACAAACAAGTATTGTTTCGTGATTTATATCGAGTATATCAAACTTTAACTAAATCTAACCAATTAAATCAGATAAATGTACATAAAAGTATTAATTCATATTCATAAAATATGTAAAATTTATTTTTTTCTAATAAACAATTTTTGGCTTTTATTTACCAATAATTTCAAGTTTTACTTTTTTAAGACAACTGTTTATAAAGATTGCAGTAAAATACTCCATTTTCTTTATTTACATACTATTCTTAATCTACAAGTAATTAATTTCTCGTTTTTTTTTAACGAAATCGTAAATTATAATTGATTTCCATCAAAGCTAAGAAGGATACTTTTTCTGATTTCAATGATGTGATTTTTATTTTACGTTACTTAACAAAAATATTAAATACATAAATATCTTTAAATTAAATAAAATATGTATTATACTAAAATATATTAGTATAAATTCTTATTTTTTTTGACCAGTAGATAAAACAAATAGACAGACACATATTGATTCATTAATTATGAATATACAAAGTGATTTATATCGAGTGTATCAAACTTTAACTTTAGTTTTTTCTTATTAAGTCGTAAAAATAAAATCGCTCAAGTGTCCGTCGTCTAAGTCACGATGACATGAGACATCGTCTGTGAAAATTAGAGCATCATCAGGTAGTGTGAAGACTTTTGCTTCACCTTGTAGAAATACGTCCACAATACAGATATTGTATAGTAAAAGAGATGAAACATAATTTTATTATTATAAATAGAATAGATCTAACAATAATTTTTAAAAAATACAATTAACTAAAAAATAAATTAAAATAAAACGGTTTTAGATTTAAGTTCTATATTAATATTTATTAATAATCGACGTTTCGATGAACACAAAGTTCGTCTTTATCAAGTAAATAATAGAACTCAGAAACAAGTTACTAGGTAACAAATAAATAAGTACATCAAAAGCAACTAGATCTAGTTACTTATTTGTTACTTAGTAACTTGTTTTCTATGTTCTATAAATATCATTTGCATCAGTTTTCCTGATGAAGACGAACTTTGTGTTCGTCGAAACGTCGATTATTAATAAATTAATTAATACAGAACTTGAACCAAAAGTCATTTTATTTTATTTAATGAATGTTCTGAAAGATTTTTTTTACAATGTTAAAGAGTAAGTAAACTATTTGTTATATTGTTTACATAAAGTATTAATTAGTAGTAGAAACAAAATGACAAAATTTGAAAATATCAAATTAAGCTAATTATTTCGAAATATATAACAGTTGTTTACGACGTACAAACAAATTAAATAAAGTTTCAATACGAGAACCGCCCCAGAAAAACCAGAATGTCTGGTCACCTTAAAAATAGTTGTAAATGCACAATTTTAATAAAATTGTATTGTAAATCAGCCATCTTATTTTTTACAGTGTGACAAATATTTAATCAGTTTCTATGGTTCGGAAATCTTAAGCGAATGTCTAATGAACGTTTGGTTAAAAAAATGCATATGAATGATTTTGAAGCTATACGTTCGCTTGAACATCCGATGAGTAGTTGGAGAGGTATTATTGACAGTGTTTTGCGTGAGCGAAAGTTTCCAAGTAGTTAGAATAGAAGAACATGTATAAGAGGTATTACGAATGTAGATGGTGCTAAAGCTGCTTGTCTGGATAGGCATGTTTAGAGGAAACTGATTTCGAGATAGTAAAAAGAGTTTGTGCCACACCCTTTTGGGTACATAGCGTGATTGTGTATGTATGTAAATATTTCAAATCATTTGTAACATGTACAAAGTTAAAATCAAGAGATATTTGTAGCTATCCAATAAAGTTAAACATACACAGATTTTTAAATTAAAAAAAAAATACAATAAACTATATATCACCTTGACAATATTGTAAAATTCCTGTCCTACATACAACTCTGCGCGAGTTATTTGGTCTCGAAATGTAGAAAAGCGCGCAAGTTATATATGTGTTTCATTGTTTTTTTATTACTTCCGAACTAGTGTCGGGCCAATGGGGCCCGGCGCGGCGCTGATCCGGAGCTAAGGGGCCACAACCAGGCAAAACAGTATTAGCGAGCTAGGCGAAAAGTTTTAATAGAACACTATGGCTCTTATCATGTTTTATGCGAACTTACTTCACACTCGAACTATAATTATTTATAGTGTACGTTGCACCGCGCGAACACACAGCTGCTATAGGTAGGCAGTGCATGTAAGTTGGGAATAAAGTCCGGAATACAAGAATATCATGCTTCTCGGCCCATGAGATATGTTTATTCTTACACCTGAATGAATTATTTCTTTACGCGGATACAAACTTTGTATTTGCATTCGAGAAATTTTGTTTATCTATCTGCCACATGCACGTTACAATCGCTAGTTTTCTCTTGTTATTTTTCTTTTTGCAATATGTATTTAATGAAAAATTGTAGATGATTTTTATAACTTAACCCATAAATTTTAAATTATAAATTTAAATTTAAAATTTAGTAGTTGATAATGAATTTAAATTTAATTAGAAATGTAACAATGTAGAAAAAATGTAGTAGAAGGGAGAACTATTCGGCTAAATATTCGGTATTCGATTAAGAAATGAAACCGAATATTCAGTAATCGGTCACAAGATTTAACTAAATATTCGGTAATCGGCTATTCGGCTTTATTACTATTTGTTACATCCCTAATTTTAATAGAAAAATCTAATCAACTAAATCAAATGAGTTTTTTTTTTGTTCAGTAATATTAATATTACTAAATAAATGTATATAACGGTAATATTCATATTCATATTCATAAAATATATAAAAATTTTGTTTTTCTAATTAACAATTTTTGGCTGTTATTCAACTTCCTTAAGACAACTGTTTAAAAAGATTGCAGTAAAATACTCTATTTTTTTATTTACTTACATACTATTTTTAATCTACCAGTAATTAATTTCTGGTTTTTTTTTAACGTAATTGTAAATTATAATTGATTTTTATCAAAGCTAGAAAGAATACTTTTTCTGATTTCAATGATGTGATTTTATTTTATATTAATTAACAAAAATATTGAATACATAAATATCTTTAAATTTTATTTTAGCGAAATTCCTTCTTAATTTTTAACTTCCAACGTAATCTAATTAGTAAGTCTAGTCTAGTATTTTTGTTGCTTAATCTGTAGTCCGTTGACCCCTTGGGGACGGCCATGTCCTCACAGGAGTCCAATAGGCTTGAAAAAATATTTTACAGTAAAAAAAAGAGAATGAATGAATAAAAGAAAGCAAGAAAGAAAAATAAATGCAACGAAATATTAATTTCAGTTTCTCCAAAAAAAATCAACGACAATTCCCATTATTATTATTTTAAATTTATAAAGAATCATACCAATAAAAATATAATAAAAGTTTGTACATTAACATGTTTCTTATTTATCTCCAACTTTGAAGACCCTAAAGAAACTTTAAATAAATGTTTGATGCACTTTAGAGTTTTAAATCTTGAGTTAAATTCTTAGTACTCTGCGGCAGCAAAAGATATTTGAAAAGAGACCGTAATATATTGTAGAAAAAGTTCAAAACTACTGTTCTAATATCTAGACAATTCGTTAGCAGTCAATAAATAAATGATTCGATTAACAATGTTTATTTAACTAGTTTAGTGATAGTTTAAATGTGTATAAATAAACGTCTAAAATAAATAAATAATTTCGCAAATGGATACTAGGTGTTACAATCTCTTCGGACATTTACATCTCTGTGTGTGTGTCCAGTCCTTTCAAACGTATGAGAATTATTTATAACAATCCCTGTATATGTTTGAAAATCAGGCCGGCTAGTTCAGACATCACATTTGTAATCAATTTTAATTATTAATGTACTCTTAGGTTTAACATTAGTATTGCACATTTTAAAACAGTCTCTTTCCATCTCACTCTTACACACTTTTAGTTTATTTGTCTGTGCTGTTTTACTTAGAGCGTTACTAATTGAAATATATGTGTAACACAAATGTCACTTTGTGTTTCATACTTCAAAGATTGTTCGTTTCTGTTTTCTAACGAGGCTCCAGTTGTCTACTAAAATATACAATAAAATGTGGAAAAGCAATTAAATATGTGAGTGTTATAAAGAAAATGTTGATATCATATTGATTTTATTTTAAACATACACGAAGTCTAATAAAAATAAAAGTATCATATCGTGGTGACTAAAAAAGTCAACAACAAAAGTAACTGATGATCTAAAAATAAAGATTCTCACAAAATTTTTATGATATCCGTGACGTAATTATATGATACATTTACATATAAGTACATAAAAAATATGCTGTGGCCACCACAGAACCGACCGTCATAGTATTAAATAAATTTATGGAATAGAAATATTTGTATAACAACAACTACTGTAGTTATGGTAACTAAAAACAAAACTCTCGTGACATAAACCTGCCACTATTTGCATCATACAAATACGAAGAATTATAAAAAAATTATGTAGCCATATTGAAAAATATTGCAAATAAAAGTTGTTAGTTATAACTTGTTTAATAACTTTTTTGTAAAATTTTTTTTTCGAAATATGTCTCTGTTGCAAAATACATAAAAGTGATGTCAATAAATTACCACTTTCCGTCGGCAGATCTTTACCAAAACTTGATTAAATTCACCTCCGAAATTTTATAACAATACGTTTAGCCAAATTTGCTCGACAGGCGTCCCACAGACCGACAGACAAACATCAGGCAAAAAACAATTGATTCGTGTTACCATAAACTTAATTTGTGCTTATCTGTAAAAATCTCGATATGTCACACTAGGTACGATTACAATACTTCCCTCATCATATGTAATGTGACGGTCGGTAATAAAAAACAATTCCAATAATAAAACTAACAAAGTACATATAAGCCTAGTTTACATTGGTATAGTTAATAGTAGAGTATGGTGGTAAAGTACGTACTATTCCATTACTAAACACAATAAAAATATTTTGAAATACAAATTTCAAAAAATATAATTTAATACTTCAAACAGAAAACATGTCCGAGGAAAAGAGGACGTATGTTGTAATCGTTATTTGTATCATAAATTTTATGTATGTTCTTCTGAAATTTTATAAAATATTAAGATACACCAATTATTGACTAACTTATAAATTCTCATAACAATTTTACTATCATAGATATAATTAAATGAAATACAATATTAAAACTAATTATAAATATTATAATTGACAATTTAATACTAAAATATAACACTTTCTCTTCCAGCATTAATTACAATAATTATTTTCCAAACATGTCATTATAAAAGCTCTTCAAACAAACCCAGAACAGAACAGCACTTTAGTTAAAGTTCCTGCGAACTATAATTTATAGATATATAATTAGATTAATCAGGATTTATAAAGTAATTAATTGCGTAACAAACAATAATTATGGTGTTGTCTGGAATGCAATACTATTATAACTTAAAGAGATAGAGTAACAGTTGGACACTTTAAAGATTGATTGTAAAAGAAAACAGTTTAGAACGCGAAAAACGAAGAAAATAACTATTTAATTTTGTAAATTGCTTCCATTCATTTGCAGTTGACATAGTTCTCACATAAATATCGCTTGATTTTTTTTCCTTATTTTTGTCTCCGGACAGTTTTAATTTTATCCGGAACAGAACCGGCAAAGAAACTGCTGTTTCTTAAAGTTATTTAAAGATATTTTTAAAGTAGTTTGAAAGTACTTTGAAATAAGAGCACATTACAACAGAAAAATAAGTAAAAAAATATTCTTATTGTAAATTAACATAAATGGTGTGCATTTTGTACATAATTTTAAATCTGAAAAATTTGAATTAAAGAAAAAAAAACGAGCTAAAAGAAAATAGATTTGTTATATGCAAGTATGACAGGTAAAATCTACAACGTAAGATGTAAATACGGATTCACTGATATATACGGAGTTTACTGGCATATACCAAAAACAAATAATACAAAGACTGATGTACTAATATGTGATATGAAAATACTGAAATGTACCAAAAGAAAAAAATACATAAAAATAAAAATATGTACCAAAAAATTAAGCACATGTTAAATAAATATACTGAAATTTAAGTTAGATAAAAAGGTTAGTTTGTATTTTGTAATTAAAAATACTAGTGATTTTGTAAAAATACGAATTATTTAATATTCCTACAACATATACAAAAGAATAGTTTTGCGTTAAATCTATTAATGGGTCCCATCTAGTGTCTACTGCAATTGAAATTCATTATTTTAATTATTTTATTCCATCCTATTACCTAGAATATTGTGATCTAAAAATAAATATTTATTGTGATAAATCGATTTGAAACAATATCTTCAACAATCATACTTTTCATGTTTTCAAACACTCGACCATCACAAAGCATAGACTACGTCATAAGTGTAAATTCATTCATCGGAAAATCGCACGATACAACGTACCATAACCACGCCGTAACATTAATAATAATCCTAACGTAAAACACTGCTACAATTTAAACTCAAATAAGTACATATGACTAGAGTTACTTATACATTACTTACAAGTTATGTCTATCTACACTATATCAATAAACGTATGATGAGCGCATGTCTATATTACATCAGAAATGTAAAGTATAACTTGATTTCATTGGTATTCACCCTCATACGTCATAGGTACGGATATAAATAACCACGAGAAATAGCGAATAGTACCCGCTTTTTACTACTTTGACTGCAAGGAAAAAGTAGTATAGTGTTTGGTACGGTGTCTGTAACATTTTCAAAAAAAAAAAAAAAATGTATAGAAATCCTTCATATAGCCTCTAGATGACGAATCTGAACTTAGTTTATGTGGGTACATGGATGTGCGTCGTCAGCTTGCTCGCTCGCTCACTCGCTCGCTCACTCGCTCGCTCACTCGCTCGCTCACTCGCTCGCTCGGTCGTCAGACAAAATTTTGTGATCGCAACTCCTCCTAGAAGGTTCAACCGATTATAATGAAATTTTCAGGATAAATTTGCCTAGTGCCCAAGATGGTCATGTGGTTTTGGTTTTTTCCAGTAATGCCAACTCTCCGAGAAAAAAATTACTAAAGTTTTAAAAAATTCATTGTGGCTACATTATTTATCCGATTTTGATCAAATTTTCAGAAAAGATTTTCCTAATGCTCCTATTAATTACATAATTTTATTAATATTCAGTGTTGCCAACTTTCCGAGAAAAAAATTACTAAAGTTTTAAAATTTTTATTATGGCCATGTTATTCAACCGATTTAACTCAAATTTTCACAAAAGATTCTCCTAGTATTCATATAATTTATGTAATTTTAACAAAATACAGTGTTGCCAACTTTCCGAGAAAAAAATTAGTAAAATTTTTAAAAATTTATTATGACCATTTTATTTAACCGATTTTAATCAAATTTTCATAAAAGTTTTTTTTAGTGCCCAAATAAATTATGCAATTTTAACAAAATACAGTGTTGCCAACTTATCGAGAAAAAAATCACAAAATTATTTAAAAATTCATTGTGGCTACATTATTTATTCGATTTTGATCAAATTTTCAGAAAAGTATCTCCTAATGCCCACATAAATTATAATATTATTAAAATACAGTGTTGCCAACTTTCCGAGAAATGTCAAAGTAGTCTATATATGGGTTTATCCATATACTTCTAATCTTGTTTAATAATATTTTTAAGGCATATAGTAAATAAATTTTGCAAAAAATACGCAATTTTTTTTTAATATAGTAAATTCTAAATTACAAATAAATAATATAAAAAATAGTGGATAGGTTCAGTACGTGTGTTCCAAATTAGTATTCTATTTGTTACGTTTAGATATTTTTCGTGTGGCATATTATGTGTGACATACAGGATTATGCATGTCCTTTAGTTACATTCCTTAAAAATATTATTATCATGTATTTATTATAAATGAAAATTATAAACTAGTTAATCAACAATATTAACATGCTATAATTCAGCTATTGTAACACATCGAACGATAAATCGAATTTGTCTATTGTTTGTCAGTTTTTATAAAAGTCAACATTTAAGCGTCAATTATCTTGAGGCCGGTATTTACAACCATAAAATAAATATATATATATTTTTACACTATATTTATTGAAAATACCAAACTTGATAGAGTAATTTAAATTTTGAACAACTTGCAAACTCTATTTTTTGTGAATAAACTACACAATTATCTCTCGTAATCAATACAAAAAAAATATACATTTATGGATATAATAAAATTACAAGAACGAATAATAAAATCTGCTCTCAAAAACAAACATTAAATATTTAACTAACAAAAATAAATTTAAAACATTGATATATTATATTTAACTTCAATTATTTTCCATATTTGCTGTGAAAATACTGTTCAATTTTAAACAAAACAAAAAAAAGTAAAAATCATTATAGCATAAATCTTATAGAATCCATTTTTATATTTGCAAAATGGTTTACAAAAAAGTGAAAATTACGTATAAAACAAAATGCTCTTCTAAATCCGACACACTCATGTATCATTTAGTGTGCGGATTACAAGATACCGAAACAAGTATTTTCCGGTGTATAATATAGCTATAGGTACGGTAAAGGTGAGTCTATACTAAACAAGCAAAACAACGAACCGGGGGTCTATGATGTTTATTTTTAACACATGTACGGTAAAGAGTTTTACAGCTTTCCTAACTTATGAAAACAGTGTGCTCCATCTCAACAATAAACTGCAAGGGTTTATGTATAACACATTCCAAGTTAGATGATAAAAATTCTTCTATAGTAAATTTCCAGGTTATTACCTTATTTACCGTGTCGTAAAACCGCTCAAAATTGTCGTGAAAATTTTGCTTAATTAATGTGCCCGGTATTACATATTTCAAGAGTTACAAGACAAGCGAATAAAAATCAATTATATTTTAATTAGTTCCATATTTATTTTATAATCCCGTAATATATTTATTCTGATTGTAGGGTAGATATGTATTGAGTAGTTCTTTAAAACACTTCTCAAGTTTGTCTCGTGCGGCAACTAAACTACGATTTATTACAAAGTGATTAAACGTTTAATTTGATGATTTCTTTATAATAAAATTTTATAATTTTTATAAAATGTTAATTTACAATTTTTATAACAATACAAAAAACCAAATCAAATATTTTAAAAGTATGCAATTTTAAATACTTTTTTTAAATTACTAGTTTTAAATTGAGATTATTAAATAAACTTCAGAATAAATTTGTATTATAATCATATATTATTAGTTTAAACTACTTTTTAATAGTTTAATGCTAAGTTTCATTAACGCAAGTTAAAATTTAACTAAAATAAAAGTATTTAACTCGGAGTTTAACTTTTTACTGTAAAACAGATTTGAAATTTTAATCTCTAGTTAATCACATTAATTCGAATTAAATTTTAACTCGCGATTATACGAGTATTAAAAATTAAAACCAGTGACCGGGTCGATATACAAAAAAGTTGTTTTTACAACTCTATTTTGAATTAACACAATCTTCCTGCGAAGCACAAAACTTTTCTGTCTATTCACTCACTTATATATGAATTGTAATCAGACCTTTTCCTCTTTAATTTTTCATTTGCTCGATGTAAATTAAAAGAAAGATAAAAAAGACGACACACCAGCCGAACTCTGGGAAACTTGACAAAACGAAGCAAAAGTTTTGTGTTTGTTTAGACGTTGGAATGGTACGGAAACTTTAATTAAATATAAAAAGAAAATTTTCAAACACTACAAGAACACAGAGTGCACAATGCACATGTTACAAGACACTAGAGTTTCGATTCTTAGAACATGTATACAAATACATTATCTTGCCCTACTTTATTCGATATTTAACTTTATAAATTTGAATCATTTACTTGTTAATTTACTTAACTTTAATTATTAAATTTTAATTGCAATTATTGATCTGTTTATTGTGCAAGTATAATAATGAGGTATATATAAATGAACAATTAAATATATCAATAAACGCCAGATATTAGAAATTGCAATTTAGATTATTTGCACGTCAGGTTATGCAAATTCATGTTAGATGTAATATATACACATCAGTAAAAGGAAACGTCAGACTAAATAACCTATTAATATTAAGTTAGGTTAGAATTCATTTATTTTATTTGTTAAGTTGTTTCATTTTAGAAACTGATGTTTAATATACTATTTTAATGTGCATATCAAATAACGGTTGATAATTTCTATTAATGGTTCTGACATTGTCCTATTCTGGCGTTAATTCATCTTTTTCCAGCGTGTATAAAAATCCCACCATATACACAAAAAAAACTTTTTCATTTAATTTAAATTCGTCTATTTCATAACGTTATATCATTAGCTATTTCATCTTAATACAAGTTAGTTGAAATCAATTTTATTTTATATTTTTAATTAAAAATTTGTATAGAAGTCTTAAACGTTATACTAAAACTTTTTTCCAAATAACTTTTTTTTAAATTGCTATAAAGTAAGTTTACTTGAATAATTTTTATTGTTTAATTTGACCTATATACCGGACGTGACATTAGTACTTTTGGCCAGTGCCAGTGAGTGGGGCCATCGGAGTCTTTGGAAATAAAGTCTTACGGATGGAGTCCTATCGAAAACACCCGGTGTCCTATCGGTGGGCGCAAGCCCTTGGAGTGGCGCCCTCTATCGTAAGTGGCATTTATAGCATCAAAAAATAGTGTTACCAACTTGGCAGAGATACAAACCTAATTTATTAAAATTTCAGGCCGAACCCGAAAAAAGTCACTAGACTCAGTGCTACCAACCCTGCAACTTGAGAAAAGTCAGTAAATCTAGAGTAAAACAGGTATCGCCTAGTTTACTCCTACGCAGCATTGAGTCCGGCCGAAATACTGTATAGTGAAATTAATTCCGGCTTTAATGGATTAATATTATTTTGAAAATAACCAACATATATAAATTCGCGTGTCTCTGTTTTTGCATCTTCTATAAATGTAATGTTTTATCATAGTAAAAAATCTTTCAGAACTCATAATCTAGTTACTCATTTATTATCTAGTAACTTGTATCTATGTTGTGTTATTTACTGTCTGCCATTTGTTTCATTTTTCCTGATAAAGTTGAGTTCGTCGAAATGTCAATTATTAATAAATATTAATATAGTACTTAAACTTAGGGCCGTTTTCTTTTATGTAATCTTTCATTTTTAATTTTTCCTATATTTAAAATTAATTATATATCCTTACAAATACTAAATAATTCTTATTAATTTATGACTAACTAAGATTAATTCTTCCTATTTCATTCGTTTGCGGAAGCGACCTAGCTAAGCGCGATTCATTTGTCATAGTCGTGGTTTAAAAGACGTTAGACAAATAAAATGTAATCTAAATCGTTTTGCGTCTAATATACAGTGGCGCTACATCAGTCACTCACTATATACGCAATAGGCAGTACGTTATATAGCGAATAGATGATGCGATGTAACGACCTAAAACCGCAAACTAGGCTAGCGACCACGCACCAGCACAATAGTTTCCGATAAAAAATTAAGATATTTGGCAAAGTGCTTAGTTCGCTGAGTGTGCGCCGAAAATAGGCATTGGATACAATCCAATGCTTTTCCAGCTTAGAATTGGGGGCACATTGATTTTTTTTCTTTTCTTCTAATTTATCATGCTTTAATAAACTGGACAGTTTTTATTGAGCTTTATGTTTGAAAGAATGTTTATTTTTTGTCCGGTTAACACTAAAAATATTGATATTACCGATATAAATAAATATAAAAAATTGAATAAATATTTATTAGAATATTTTATATTATAATATTATTTATAATCATTCGATGATTATTTATTGAAAACTATATAAAATAAAAATTCCAATACAGAAACTGGAAATATATATTACAATTTTATAACAATTTAACATTTTAAATAAAAGATTTAATTCAATTAATAATTAAAAAAGTGCTGAGCATTTGTATTATGCTTTAAACTAAATCTGCATCGCTCCGAGCGATTACAAATAAATAACTAAAAACTGAAAAAGTTTATGTGAGATGAAAAATAAATTTGTCCTGTAGCTTCTAATTTTATTGATAATTATTTCAAATACATAAATCAAAAAAGATTATTTCTATTGGGTTCGATTCCCAGACGACAGAGTTGCCAAATTTTTTTATCTTAATTTTCAATTTTAATCAATGATATTTATTTATTCTTATCTATATATATATATATATAAAACAATTTTAGGATAACGGATATCGGCAAGAATTAATAAAAGTTACAACTTTAATTGATGTATATCAAATTTATTATACAGTTATTTCGCTTATACTTACATATTTTAATCTTCAGGGGAAACACAATGATTGACTGATGTTATGTATAGTTTATGTATATTTCGCTAATAATATTAGTTACACTTATGCAAAAAACATTTCTGTCTTTACCAATCATTGTGTTTGCCCTGAAGAAGCTTATAAGTATAAGCAAAATATTAGCAACTTTACAATAAATTTGATTATTAGATTGATTGATAGATATTGATATTGATTAGATTAATGTTATTGTAACTTTTATTAATTCTTGTCGATATCCTAAAATTGCAATAATCCATACAGCAGTTACACATTTTTCAAATATATATATATATATATATATATATATATATATATATATATATATTTGCAATTGAATAGAAATATTAGTACTCAATTTCTGTTTATCAAATAAACACACAACGAAAAACACTATAGTAGATAGTCACTTGTCTTTGAAGCCAGCCATCTACACAAAGTGAAATATTATTGATTACTCTGCATCAAAGGGTGTAGTTTGGGTGGTACTATATGCAGTCACTAACTCTCTATAGAGTGCCTGACAGTTCAGCCACAGCACGGCGCGGCGGCTTGTGACTGCAATCACGTATCGGTACGCCTCGCACACCGCAGCACGGTCGCGCCACGTTGTAACGCCTTAATTGGTTCGCTCGTAATTGTACTTGGCAATGATTGAACCGTTCATGCAACGGCTATATTGTCGCGGCCAACACGCCTCTGATCTACAACTGCCACTGCTTAGATTACAACTGCATTTGCAGCAACGTCGGCTAACGGTAAACGGAATGTTTACTGATAGATACTGAGAAAATCATTAGGGTTGAAGACATTTTCATATAGAGAATTCAATTCGTCTTGCCTTAGTACAATACATATTTAGTTGGACATAAGTTTAATATCCATATAGGATCTCAAATACTATTTTATACATATATATGTAATTAGTTATGTAATTCTTAATTATGTATGAAAATCGCCTACTGTTTTTTATTCTTCGCTTTTTACGTTGCCTCCTGTATCGACATACCTATCTTCCTTATTATTTTTCCTAGCGTGCTGTCCCAATTTTCCTGTCTCTTTTTATCTGAATTCTAGCCTTCCATATCTTCTTCACAGGTCTGTCCTCCTTCAGTCTTACCAAATGGCCCCACCAACTTAGTTATCTTTCTTCTATAAATTGTAGTACTAATTTGATTTTTAATTCTTCTATGTCGTTATTTCTTATTCTATCTTTTCTTCTAACTCCTTTGATTCTTCTTAGATATTTCATTACAAGTGCCTGCATTCTTTGCATTCTTCTACCCAGTACCCATGATTCCGATTCTATATATATATATATATATATATATATATATATATATATATATATATATATATATATCATTAGTTTATTAAATTATTAGCATATTTTTCATTAATAAAATCAACTAATATACAAAAACAAGAGATAATACGTTTCAGCAACTTTCCATGAAATTCCTCTATATTTTCAACTCGAATTTCCGTTCTAGATATTATTGAAGCCGTAAACTAGTTCCGAAATTTTACTCAATCTTCTAAGATTTCAATTAAATCGTACAATAAATTTAATAATAAAATTAATTCCGTAAAATGAAATACTACATTAATAATTTTATAAGCACTGCATAATTAATTGTTTCTTTGAAATTAAACAATCTCATAATATTTCTAATAAAAATAACAATTACATAATCAAAACAGTTTTAAAAATTCAATTTAAATTTTTAAAATATAGATAGAAAAATTACAATAAGTTACAACAAATTTAATTTTAAAAAAAATATAACAAAATAATATTAAAATGCAAAATTATTAATTTTGAAAAATATAATAAAAAAGTATTACAAATCGACAGTAATTTATTAGCTATTAAATACATTTTGATCCCAAAAAAAAATATATGAATAAATCAAAAGCATGATATAAGAAACTACATTAATATTAATAAAAATAATAAATAATTAGAAATTTTTATCATTAAATCAAATGTAAAACATTAATTAAATGAAATTATATATATAGTATGTAAATAGGAGATATAGGTAAATAAGTCAGAATCTCGCATCTCAATTAAATATACGAGGAAATAGTATTAAATTTACTTCATATAATTAATTTTAGCACTGTAGAAATAAACATGATTTACATATGAAATTACTGTATATTAGTTTTAGGAATAAGAGTCATTACTCTACGAGAAATTCGTTCTAAAATCAAAGAGAAATTATAACATTTAGTAAACATAATATATGAGTGTGAAATATTGAAGAAAATCTTTTCAGCAAAAATTCAACAAATTTGATTTTTTACGCAAAATTTTTAAACCATAACATGAACTTATGTATTTCAAAATAGAATATGCATTCCTTGTCTGTATTCTATTTACAACAAACAATATTTCAATCTGTATGTTCCGTCAGTAAAAAATAAAAAAAATGTTAATGTGCATTTATTGTACTAAATGATAATTTTATAATCTATCATAAGAAGTATAGTTACAGTTCTTAGCAAATAAATAAAGTTAACTGAAATAGATAAAAAAGTATTAGATTCGGTAAAAAAGTTAATATCATATGATATCCTTTATTTTATTGAACTGAACTATTTTTGTAGTTTGACATATTTGAATGTTTTTGATGATATACATTTGCGTGGACGTCCGATGAGTAGTTGGAGTGGTATGATTTATTACACACTAGCGTAGATGTACGCTAGAAATCTTAACCTTACACGATCAATCAGAAATGAGAGTCTGTCTAAAAACTCAGACTCTCATTCCTGACTTCAATCATGAAACCCCTACACTTATATTGACTTTGACATTTGCTTTGACCTTATGCCTTCAATCAGAATGTCAATCTTCGGTCTGAATGTCATTTCGAATGATCGTGTAAGGGCCCGCTTTGTACCCGTGATTTTATATATATATATATATATATATATATATATATATATATATATATATGTATGTATATATATATATTTTCACAAACTTGAAAAATAATCAAGTTTCAACTCAAGCGCACGAAATTTGAAAACAATTTCAAAAGCAATCACAGAAAACTAAAATGTGTTGACAAAATAAAATATATATTTACACTATTTTTAATGTTTTATGTACAGAATCCATTTATTTTATATGTTTACAGAAGAAAATTTAAATTATTACATAATACACGTTTATTAAATTGTCTGTAAGTACTATATTTAGTTTAAACTACAAATAATTATGCTCGTTCAAATCTTTCTGTGGATGAAAATTTAATTAGTGAAAATTAAATATATTGTAAAAAAATGGAAATAAATTTTTTATGTGGACGCCCTAATATGTGGAGGGCCCTGGGCGGACGCCCCTTCCGCCCACCCGTTAATCCGCCCCTGATTATATTACAATATATAATTGAATTCGTATTGGTTTTCTAGCGTACATCTACGGTAGTGTGTATGGTCTCATATATTTATTAAATAATAATAATAATTTGGCGTTCAGCAATCATTAAAGTCTAAACCAATCTTTTACACTATTGAGAAAATTAGAATTTTTCACATGATTAAATTTCTGGCCTAACGCACAACTCAAACACACCGAGCCGCAATGTAAGTTTTATCTATTGATTAAATAGTTATCCATTCAATTGCTGATCAAACATAACGCTTCATGAAATTGTAAGCGTTGAATTAAAAAAAGATTTTTATAAAAAAAAAAAAAAATTTACAAAATATACGAGCACATCGAAAAAACACTGACATTTTATTTAAAACGCTTAAAAAAATACAAGTTGTGCAAAAAATAGTGACTTATTTAAATTTTTTAGTATATTGAGAAAATTTAAATATATTACCGATACAATACAATTTGAAATAATAACAAATAATTATTATAAAACTTCATACAATTTAACAATCGGTTTAATACAAGAATTAAAGATTATAAATAAACAATGATAATATAATATCGGCTTTTAAAAATTATATAGAATAATAGAGTTAACATAAAATTGTATAAAGCAAATTTATTATTAACATATTTAAGGGTGGCAGCCAAGAGCTCCCCCACCAAAAAAGGGCCTCAAGTAGAAAATTTGGTAAAACTTTTTACCAAAGTGTTTGTTTTATACGTTGTTAAAACAACGTATGTATATATTATAAATAAATAATATATAACATAGCAAAAAATTTATCAGAACTCATTATATTAAAATAAAACGGCTTTAAATTATAGTTCTGTATTAATTCATATAGAACTATAACCTAAAGCCGTTTTATTTTAAATGATATATAATAATATACGATAAACTAAAAATGTGTTATTTATTAGCAATTTATTCTAATAGGAATATTAATTTTCATTATATACATATTACAATAACGACCCCTCCCCCATCAAACTTTTGCCCAACCATTATAAATTCGGCCCTGATTATTAATTATAACAAAATTATACACAAAATAATATTCATAAATTTATTTTCGTGGCAAAATACATGTTAAGACATGTAATAAATTAGTGAAATATTTTTAAATTTAAAGAAATATTAAACTGCTTCACCTAGTACATTACCTTAATTACAAAATTCCTGAGTCAAATTTCAACAAAATTTGTCTCCTTGTCAGCGACGTAATTTAGTAAAATTATATGACGGCAAATAAATCTCAAGTGGTTAAATCAAATTAAATTTCTTCTCTGAATTTACAAACTGTAAATATTAGTTTTCAAATATTTCGCTCTATAAATATTAATGAGATCATAGAGTTTATCGATTGGCAAGATAAGAAATAATTATAAATTATACGAAAAATATATATATATCTTGTATATTAAGATTGAAGGATTTCATGTAAAATAATAACGATTTTATCTGATAAAAAAAATTATCATAATTTTTAAGGGACTTAATTTAAAAATCAAATAAGGTTAGCTGTTAGTAGCATGTTTTTAAAATTATATTCTGAATCGAATACCAATTTATGGAATAATTATTTTTTTAAAAAAAAAAAAAATATGGAAACAAAATTACCTATGTATATCAATTTTTATAGCATACATATTATTAGTTGTATTCAACAAACATAAATTTAAAATAATGGTTTCTTTTTTTTTTGTCTTACTATGTCAGTTATGTATTTTTCAATTTATAAATTAATTATTTTTTCAAAATAATAAGAACATTTTCCTTGCAGTATCTTCGAATAAAAAATAATTACTAGTAATAAATGCCAAAAATTCTCATTTTTAAACAATTTAGTTTTTTAGCTAAAAATTTTACGTGATACAAGTAGTCTACGATTTACGATAGAGTTCCGTTCCGTTATTACATTATGTTTGATCCTTTATTATCAGTATCAATATATGTAAATTAAATTGATATTTGTTTTTGGAAAATGGAAATACTACAAAAAACTTATAAATGTTAATAAAAAAAAAATAACTAACAACAAATAGCCATAATAGCTGCCTGGCAATGTAAAGCATTAACGGTTATTTTCTGTAAGTTGGTAGCAGTAGTAGATGACATAAATGCGCATGTTCTCACAAATCTGTCACAAATATTTAGTAAAAATAAATCAACCCCAAATATTTATTCATGATTTATTTTAAATAGTTATTATTTGTATTTGTATTAATGAGTTCAGTAGCAAAAACCATATATTTTTTATATTTAAAGGAAACTTTAGACGGTAACAATTTGTTAATGATTTATAAATAACTATTTGAAATAAATTATGAATAAATATTTGGGATTCATTTATTTTCACTAAATATCTGGAACAGATTTGTGAGACCATGCGCAATCACTGCTACCAACTGACAAGTAATAACCGCAACAGCTGGCTGGTAATATAAAGTAATAACGGGTATTTTCTGTCAGTTGGTAACAGTGGTAGATGACATGAATGTGCATATCCTCACAAATCAATCCCAAATATTTAGTGAAAATAAATCAATCCCAAATACTTATTCATGATTTATTTCAAATAGTTATACATAAATTATTAACAAATTATTACCATCTAAAGTTGCCTTAAACTTGTACGTACGTCTAAATAAACCAAATAGTTAACTTAAAAAAACCATCTCTAAATTATCAATAAACAAAATACTATTTACCACCAATCATTCTTGTTTAAAACAATTAATTAATCGTTTGCAAAATTCTCCGACACATTTTTTTTGTAAATAGCGTATCAATTGTATGCAATATACATATGTAGTAATTTCCCTGTAACCTTCTCAAGTTGGGCACCAAAGTGTACGTATATGTTGAACAACGCGATCAATTCATCAAAATGAAATAAAACCGCGCGCACAACAAGACAGATGATTTATTGACGATTTCCCGTCTATTTCAATAAATCAACATACACCACGGACAGATGGATCTCGTGCGTTAACAGTTGAGACGCACTGGATGCTATATAGTTTGAACTGAAGACGGGAGGATGGATCTGTCTAAGTGTCTACTGTCTCGCTGATGATGAAGCCGCGTTCCTTTATGTTTAATTAAAGCGCCCGTCGCCATGGTTTTCCGTCTTCAGTCGGAGCAGCAGCTGATGATGCAAGCGAAACGAATCTATTTGGAATTGAGTAATTTCCAGAAGGATTCTGTTTTATGTGCGAACACCTTTGGATATAGTAATGGAATATATAGATTATATAAATTTTCGTCAAGATAATCTGTTTGTTGTCAAGATGATTTTGAATTATTGATTATTATATTTTTGATGCTGACTAACAAATAGGTCCTGGGTTCGATTCCCAGACAATGTAGTTGACAAATTTTTAATTTAATTTTCAATTAATAATTTATGTTTATTCACTTTATTTATTTATTTATTTATTTATTTATTTAATAATAACATTGAATAACATTAATAATAACATTGAACAAAAAATGTTGAAGAGTATATATTTATTATTTAGTGAAATTAATACAAATAATATTCTAAAAGTTGAGATTTTCAAAATCTCAAAATTTAACAAAATTACCCAATTGTTGAATCGGCTATTAGACTATACATCATTTGTTTAGTCTAGCTCTTGTGACAGTTGCATTGTTTTCAAACTAGTATTAGTTAAAATCGATTATTAAAAACCGAGCTTGAATAGCAGCCAGTATGATTACTGTTTTCAGTTCCATATAATTAAATAATTAATCCTGCATTACTTTAAAAATTGTAATTTTTAAGTTAACCGTTGACAATTTTTTAAAAATAATTGACATTTTTATTAGAAATTGATATATTTGGTCAAAGATTTGTGTAAATAAATGCTTTTAAGTGGTAAGAATTAAAAAAAAAATTAATGAGAAAAATCATAAATGTTAATAAAGCAAATATTGTTTGAGCGTGTATCCAGTACATATATTTCCAAAAATCTCTTATTTATTAACTAAAATAACTATACTATAGTACGTAATAATAAATAAATGTAATTTAGCCAATTTACGTGCTGCTGTTTGTCACTTTTTTGCTACTGATGTGGTTCTTTCTAGCCAAATTAACTTGCAGCACGTAGTAAATCATATAGCTACAACCATGGTCACCTATCTATCAGTTTTATTTTCACCACGAAAAATAAATTACGAAAGGCGAAACCTTCGTGGATTCAAACAAACATAGGAATTCAGATTTGAGTTAGGCAGCTGTTCAAAATACATTGGCGGAAAAAGTTTATAAATTTAGTAGTTTTAAAACATCTACAAAAAACGGATGCATGTATTTTACTGAATAACCGAACATCTATAGATCAATTAGTAACTTATGCTGCAATTCTGTTAAAAGAAGAAATCTATTTACTAGGAAAACACAAAATATCTCGTAATGGTATAAGTCTTACGAGATTGAGAAAATAATGATATTCCTAGTAAAAACCTTTCAAAACTAGTTCTATAATTTGAAATGCTTTTGACTTAAGTTCCGCTTTTATTTTTATTAAAATACTACGTTTCGGTTCACTACAAATCAAAGTTTATGTGTAATAAACTAAAACGTCGGATTTTAATAAAATTAAAACAGAACTTAAACTAAAAGCGTTTTTCAATTTGATGATATTCTTTTTCAATTTAAGTAGATAAATCAGAATATTCCTAAAATTCTTATTCACATTTCAGTGTAATACATAAAATTTGCAATTACGAAAAAACAAATATAAAATAATTACTTCATTAAAATAAGTGTTACAAGATTGAAAAACATTAAAACCAAATTTCCTAACAGTTAACTACGCTCAAAATTCGCTAAAATACAAGAAAAGAAACGGTTTATTCACACCTAAAAAAAGATAAGAGCTGAATACATCAAAACATTTTCGGTTGAACTGAAAAGCGAAAGAAAAGAAAAAAAACTGGCAAATTTGTTAACAAAGAGTAGTAGGCAGGCCATGGATATAGCACAGGCTGGCCGTATCGTCTGTGCGTAAAGCAAGAAGAAAACATCTTAACGCGCGATGGATCGCTGAAAATCAACGGAAAAACTTTTTCATCGTTCTGATCCGTTGCGTCAAGTTTACACTTTTCCGCTTTTCATAATGTCTTTGCCGCCACGCTGTTTTTGCTTTTCCGTCTTGTAATGTATATCAAGAAAAATGAAACTTGCACGATATAAAGAAAGAAAATCACATGTAATATAAGGTTAGATATCCTGGAAGTATAAGTATAGAAGTTTGAAAGATAATTATTATCTTATAAAAATATTTTATCTTTTACATCTATTTAGAATTACACAATTGTTCCTATATTGGACAAGACAATAAACGGTTTTTTTTAAGTATTCAATTAAATTACATATTAAAAAAAAAAACATTTGCACTCTTTTTTTTAGAAGAAAATGTCCAATTAATTTTAATTTTCCAGTTAGAATTATATAAATTATATTATATATGAGATATTTTTAAAACTTTAATTTATTTATGATCAAATTGCACTAATACGCTTCAGTATTTTTAGGTACACGCAAAAGCTTATTAACCATATATTTACAGAATATGTACCAGACTACAAATAAAGAAAATATTTTCGTTATGTTTAAACATTTAATTAAATATAATTATAAAACTTTATTTATTTAGTAAATTACATAAAAAAGTTATGTACAGATATTATAATAAAAATAATAACTTGTGGAAAGAGAAATAAATACTTTAATTTGTTTCAATATTTAATATTTTTAACAGTTTTGAGTAATATTTTTGAAATAAAACGGCTTTATGTTATAGTTTTCATCAGGAAAAAAGATAAAAATAACTTTTACAATATTAACAACAGATTGATAAGATAAGTCATAGAAATTTATAAAGAAAAGATAACATCAATCACTGTGAAAAAACTCATTTAAATAAAATTTGGCTTTCTTTAAATAAAAATTTATAAATTTTATCATCCAGTTATTTATTTCATTACCTAGTAACTTGTTTCTATGTTCTTTTTATTTACTGTAAATATCATTTGTATCTTTTTTCCTGATAAAGACGTACATTGAGTTTGACGAAACATCGATTATGTATTAATAAATATTAATACAGAACTATAACCTAAAGCCGTTTTATTTTTATATAATGAGATCTGTAAGATTTTTTTTACCATTTTAATATTTTTCAATTTAAATAACTTTAATATTTCATTTTAACAAGTAGCTGTAACTTTAATAACCTAAAAATTAACAGCAAAATTACTCTCATAACATTTCTGGGCCATTGTATCACTTTTACATCATTTTTAACATTAACTTGAAGAATTTTTTAGTGATAAACCTTTTATTCTTTGACTAGGACACTAAACAAGTATAAAACGTTAAAAAAGCACGAAAATACAAAAGAAACCACATAACAAAGACTGGAACAACAACAAGAAAAAATCCGAAAAACTCCACATGAATTGTTTGAGACTACCACGTATAGGACACGTATGAAGAACATCATACCATTAATTTGATAGGTCAGACTCTCAAGCTGACAGATGAGCAAAAGATGAGAAAAGACTTTATCAGCATGTGTATGTGACTATGTGAATGTATGTGTTTTACAATGAAAGCAAACAAACGCAGATGATAAATGCGAGAATCTAGGCGCCGTGACGCTTCAACGAAGCTAAACCAAAGGGCGTGTAATTATCCTAGGATCGTAGCCCCGTTTTCCTAGACTGGGTTAAAATTAGAATCGTTTTTACTAGTATTGTTCTATTATGAGGCTAAATAATGTACATGTATAATAGATTTATACAACAGAAATATGAGTCAATTATTAATTGTATAAGTTATAGGTTATAGCTAACTTTTAAATTTCTTCAGGTGTCCCATAGAAAGTTGCCAAAACTAATCAACGGATATTCTTAAAAGTTTGTAGTTATAAATTGTAGTTAAAAATTGCTTTGAGAAAAGTTTTAAATTTTATTCTGTAAATTCATAGTATTATTCTACGTATTTGTTTAATTAAAGATTCAGATTTTGTTTTATAAAACTGTTCTAATTATTTAATAATCGAGGTTCAAGTTCAGCTTTATCTCTTCAAGCAAAAAATTCATTTTTAAATAAATGCTAAATTTACTCAGCAGAAAATTTTTCATCTCAAGTTGCACAAAGAAGGTAAATTGTTATAGATAATGTATACGAAATTTTAACTAACTTATAAATTCGCATGTTTTTAATAAAGAAATACAAATACTTTACCTAAATTTTATACATGTCTTTCAATTTACAATTATAATGAAAATGCTTTTTTATACTACTTATAAAATTTATTCATTTAAAGTAGAGCGAATATATTACCAACGGTAGAAAAGATAATATATTTTAAATCTACAGAAATATCAGCAAAAATTGAGAAATATTATCATTATAAAATTATAAAACTCGGAAATGATAGCGTATATTTTATACAAAAATAACAAAAAATAAAATTCCTATTAGGACGTTATATTTAAATAATGAAAACATTATTCGAATAAAATATTTATTTTAATAGTTAATTTAATTAATAATAATAATTAACTTAATTATTACTCTAGATAATGCATTATTTTAGTTATTGCTATTATATACTATGTTAAATTTAATTATATCGACAATAATTAACTTTAAATATTGTGTTTCAAGCAATATAAAAATAAATATCTTTAAAACCATTTTACAAAATATGATATCAAAAAGCGTGAATTACAAACTACGCCTTTTTTTAAATACCAAATTGTAAGCGAAAATTTAATAATAAAAAAATAATAGTAAAAATACGTAAATTTTAGAAAATAATATTTTGCGTATTTTTCTACGTGTCTTACATAAACAAAGAATTTGCGTAAAAAAAACTACCATAATATAAATTATGTTAATTACAATTTGATGAAATATTTACAGCTCGATAAGGTTTAAAAAAATTTAATGCCGTAATTAGATTTTCAGAACTAATTCAAAATTTAAGAAAAGACAAAAACTAAATTTTTTCTTTTCACTATTTTATTTAATATAAGTTGTACATTTCGACCACTCTGTGGTCATCATCAATTTTAAACTATTTTAACAAAATAGAAACATTACACTGTAAAAAAATATAGCGAAATTACGGAAAAATAAGAGTATAATTTTACTATAAAAAATCTGTAATTTTATTTTGCTAAAAATATTCTGTATTTCTATCTGAAAATTTTGTATTTTTTGCATAATTCATAATAATCACATATAGTTAGTAAAAAAAACATTAGGTATATAAAATTGCTTACTTTCTGCAAATTGAATCACATACTTAATGTAAAATTACATATTGGTGGCATAACGTCTTAAATTATGTAAAATTACAGCTTGCACATTAATATCTGTAATAATTGTAAAAATATCCTTTATGTAAATTTTCAAATGTATGTAATTATACCAACAATAATATTACAGAACTAAACAAATTGTAGTTATTTATGGAAAATTCCTGACAGTAAGTTTATTGAAATTTTGTAAATTTATTAAAAGAAACTTTAAGAAAAACCTGTAATATTACAATCATATGTTCTTTTCTATCCCGTCAGTAATATCATATTACATAATATTTGTAATAGTTCTGATATTATGTGCTTTTAAACAATTATGTAAAATTACAGCAGTTGAGTAATTATACATAGAAATACTAAGAATTATAGTGTCTGATGTTTATAAGTAAAATTACATTATTTTTTTTTAGAGTGTATATATTGAAATTTGAGGTTAATAATACGCCGCTCTAGTGCCGTGAAATGAACATTCCATATTAAATAAAATAGTGAAGAAAGAGTTTTTAGTTCAAGCAATTTCACGAACTCAGTTCCTAATTATTAATACTAATTCAAAAGCTAAAAATTACTATAATTTAATGATAAGAATGAATAAATATAATTGATTAGAATTGAAAATTAATTTAAATTTTTTTGTCAACCCCTGCCGGCCAAGATATTAAAAAATAATGATAACAATGAATAAATATTATTGATTAAAATTAAAAATTAAATTAGAATTTTTTTTATCGATTCTATCGACTGACAATCGAAACCTCCTGACCTTTCAGTTTCTGGCTGGCCGCTCTACCTATTGAGCCAACGATAACACCCGGAAAGTGGAAGGTTCTGGATTCGATTTCCAGACGATAGAGTTAACAAAAATTTCTGATTTAATTTTCAATTTTAATCAATAATATTTATTCATTCTTATCATTATCATCATTATATAATTATTATATTTTTATTTATTTTTATATAAAATAAATATCATATCTTTCATCTAAACAAATATAATTTTTTGTAATATAATACAATTTTTTTTAATAATTCGACAAAATCGTTGAACCTACCAAGCATATCTCTTCTGAGTATATTATCTTATCTGTTTGCAAAAATAGGTGATAAAAAATATTTGTAAATATATAGTTCTTATAAATACATACAGGGCGACCGTTACCAATATCGGCTGTTGCTATATAAATACATTGAACAACAGTTTAAGTTCATATACTTTTCTCATTTTTTTTGAAGCTGGTCGTGTTATTTAAATATTGCAATTATTTTTTTAAATATCTAGCTGTTAAGTTCAATAAACCAACTTGATAGGTAAGCAATTCATTTTATTTGATATTTTCTGATGTAATTAGTAGAGTTTACATTAGTACAGTGGTAGAGTATGTACTATTTCGTTTTTAGCATACTATAAACATTTCTTAAATATAGAAAAACGAATTTTTAGACTTGGTTTTCATTATTCCAAAATGTTTAAATATATTAAATACATTAATATAATAGATAGTTAGTAGTAATAATGCAAGTAAAACATATGATAAGGCTTACTGCAGGTTTGGTTCACCTAGAAAGGTAATTTGTTATTATTATTGTTAACCTAACCCTTTTATTTGGTTATTATTAATACTAACTAGTTATTATTAATAATAACCGATTAATCACTTGAACCATATAACACATATAATAATATTCTAGAAAAATGTATCCTGTGAAGAAACCACCCACGCCACCCCCACCACCCCCACCACCGCCACAAATGCCAGATTTACCTCCTAATGTTATTGGAGGAGGCGCTGGAAGAGTGACGAGGCCAAATTAATTCATATTATACATATAAATATCTAAAAAAACAAAACAAAAAAACAACTTTAGGTTTAAGTTCTTTATTAATATTTCTGCTCGTAAGATTGGGTGATGACTTTTGCATCACCTCGTAAAAATGTGTTATTATTTGAAATAATTTATTTATAATAAATCGTTTCCAATTTTATTGGTTTTTTTTTTATAATTATTATTGAAAAATAGAAACAATTTTATAATTCCTATTTTATTATATAAGTAAATCTCGTTAATTCGGACTCTATAATGCGAAAATGCAAATAATGTGCTTTGAATTTTCCAACAAGATAAATATAAAAACTGTTGAATAAAAAATTAACAAAATATATAAAATGTAGGCCATTATAATTTAAAAATAAAACAAATGACGATATTAGACTTTCATAAATAATACAAAACCAGAAAACAATGCACTATTTATTTTTGGATTTTCTTTTTTATTATTTGTAAAAATAAATATTCTCAATTGAATTATATATTTTTCCATTATTTACTTTTATCTATTAAAATCCATATCTTTTAATTATTTATAGTATGCATTATCTAAACACAATGTTCTGAATATCTATTTTATTGATATATTTAATTAACATATTATATCTAAAAAAAAAAAAATTATTACTGCATCATTATGTGTTTAAGCATTTTAATAAATTATTACAAAATAGAAATTAATAATAATACAATGATGTTATACTTTCATACAAACGTAGCTATAGTTATTTTTAGGTTAATTAAATTTTGTTTATTATTTTAGATACGATTTCTATTTTCAGATTATGATGTTTGCTCAAAATATGTTCAGAATATTGTACAAATAATAACATTGTAATAATAATGTAGGAGTATACTAATTATTTTGTTAGTGATATTTCGTTAAAGTTTTACTTTATTTAACTGTTTTAAAAAATAATTTTTTTATTTAAATTACTATATGAATATCAATTAATATAGTTGTGTAATATTTATTGGTCATTTACAAAATCAGAAATTAAAAAAAATGGTATACTATGTAACGAAGAGTAGAAAGAAGCAAAGCCAAGCAATCTGGGCAAAACACAAAAAAAGTTTTCTATTTCGAGTAACATATATAATTTTTTCTTCAGGCGCTCTAAACGAAATTAAACTTATACTAAATAAAAATACATGCTAAGTAACCTTAACTAGTTACTATAAGTTGTAAAATATTATGTATGTAATATTTATATTTGTTAATTGTTCCGTAATTTGTGAGAAGTAATTTATGACAATTGTATTTCTTGAATTTCTTCACACATTTTCAATAATCAAATTCAAATTCAAGCGAAAATAAACAATACAATTGTCAATTAATTTAACTTGACTTCATAATTTTTAATATAGCCGTTGGAGATGCCAAATTAAATACACCTGCTTGTGTTTCTTTAGTCTAATATGCAGTTTCTGACCACCTTGGGCGGTATACATTGCATTTCTTGAACTTCTTCACACATTTAGCAATAATCAAATTCAAATTCAAGCAAAAATAAACAATGAAATTGTCAATTAACTTAAGTAGACGTAATAATTTTCAATATAGTCGCCCAAGATGTCAGATTAAATACGCTTGACGCTATAGTTATGTTCAGAGCTGCCACCAATGTGTATATAGTAATTAACTGCTATATAATAATGAAATTATTGTACTAGTAACATAATGACATCTTTTTGCATATACATACAAAATCACGCCCTGTACCCAAAAGGGTGTGGCACAAACTCTTTCCATTATCTTGAAATCAGTTTCCTCCAAACATCCCTATCCAAACAAGCAACTTTAGCTTCATCCGCACCCATAATTCCATATGGTAACGTAATATTAATACATATTATGATACGCTTGAAAAAAAAAATAATTTTCTAAAAGTTATATTTACATTATTATTTATTATACATACAAACGTTTGTAAAGTTTTTTATTTTTACAATAAGCAGTTAAACAAGTGCAATATAATAAAACAAAATCGTGTTATCATTTCGTAAAATATTTTCACGCAAATCACTAAAACAATCGACAAACAATCAACAATCGGTCTGGAATAACAAGCAAACAAATAATCAGTAGAATATATCCCGACTGAATTTGCATACGTTCATCGGCAAATACATATCGATACCTACCTCGCCGCATATACCGGTATGCGATTGGTCGCATCGTGTAGAACAAAATTCGAATGGAAAACCGATTACAAACCAGCTTTCAATTTCCATTAACTCGTCTCTATCAGATAATTTACCAAACAACAACAACAACTAGAATTTCGCCTAGAGCTGCTGCGCGCCAGCTTCGAGTGAATCTAATTTATCCATTTGATTGAACTGTGTACGCCCGCCACCATCACGGCTTGCATTATACAAGAAACTCTAAACTATTCAAATGTTATTTACCGAAGGTATCATATACAAATGGATTTCTTTGAATGGAAATACGCACAATTGTAAAGCCTCTCTGTGTTACGAGGCTGTGAATGCGAATTTATAAAAGCGATGAATTTCATAGAAAACACAAATGTTCATTTCAATTGTTCCACTCGGAAATTTAAAATATATTTTGTAGATACTTTGAATACGTTTATATGATTGTTCTCTGAGAGGTAATTCTGTAACTTGCGTGAGCACTTGCGTAAGCGCAATATATGATGTTACTGTTTTCTATCTAGTGACATTCATAGGGAATTTTGTACATTAGGTTTTCGCGCTAATTTTAGCGTTGGTAAAGGTTTTGTGATAACTGCCACACAAAAACTAAAGCCATTATAATGATAATCTGAAAAAAATGTTAATGACTATAGATTCCGATAAGTTATAATAGCATATGTGCCAATTTAATGCTAAACATGATAATAAGTCAAGAAAAGCATAATAAAAATGAATTAAAGAAAAGTTACATTAATGTCTATAAGTTGATTTAGTAAATACAGAATTATAATGTACTTACTGTTGTAAGAAGTTTATCCTAATCTAGTTGTATACCAGTTCAAAAAGAAAAATGAATTTTTTTGGTTATAAACGCCAGCAGAATTAAAAGACAAGTTAGAAGGAGACATATAGATATAGTGTCGCAAGTAAAAAACAGGACCTCCGTAGGTCACGCAACAATATTTGCGTGTCTCCTAACATATGACGTCATACCCTTTAGATCTTTAAATGTCCGATAGATGGTTTACTTTACTGTATACATGTGACAAAATCTGTGTTAGTAAGTACTCACGCAAGTTACAGAATCACCTCTCTCTCCGTTTGGATCAATGCTGAAATTCATGACAATAAAATATGTAAAATATAGTGAATATTAAAAGCTATTTTAAAAGAACATTCAATATCACCATAAATTATAATTCATGCTTATTTGTAAAAATCTCGATATGTCAAATTTCGTATGATTATCATATGTAAAATGACAACCGGTAAAAAGTAAATGTATATCAAAAATATTATTTTCGTTAAAAACAATTAATCTTAAGCTATTTTTTTGCGATTGTGGTTATCTGTGGTTAACCCAATAGTTAATATTGCTAAAAGTAAATAACATTAAGTACTGAGTTGATCATTTACAATAAGAACAAAAAGAAATGTTAGAAAATTAGTCAAATTACCCACAAATTTATTTTAAAGCAGAAAATTAATAACAACGGTTTATTATTGAAAAATAGCGTAAACTCGTTCCTATATATTTTATTACAGCAAATAACAGATGTCTCTGCAGGCAACCAACTGTCCAATGGCTGGATAGCAATTTTTGTCCTACCACAAACATCTGTTGTTATTCTATTTATTTTTCTTGTTTCACTGTTTTATCCTTTTATCTCCGACAAGCCAGCGTTTAATATCTTCGAAAACAAATTTAAAATCTAATAAGAATTCAGACAAACGTTCGCATATTCCTTCCCCTTAAATTCATTTATCCGTTGTCTTCGTATTTGATTTGTACTATTTGTATACGATAAAAATAATGTTTAATTTAAAATAAACAGACGTAGTATTTATGATGTAAATTAGATGGTTCATTTCTTGTATAATAACTTTTTATTTGTTTAACAAACAACTATAAAACTTTGAGTGAACAAAGTTAATCTCAGTACTCGGAAAACTTATTCAGCAATCCAATAAACAACTAGTTTTGCGAAAATATTTCTTTTCTTGTACCAATAAGTTTTTAAATTATATTAAACAAACTTTTAAACGTTGAAATATTACTGTCACAGTTCCAATCAACATCAAATTTTCGTAGTTATTTCATTTGAAACTGTATTTAAAACGATTAACTAATTTCAGAAGTTATTCAATTAAATTTATCTGAAAAACTATTAAAATTACAAAGAAAATTTTTGAAATATATTACTTTTAGAACAGATAAAGTATATCAGGGAGCTGATCATGACATATTGCTAGGTAGATTTAGCTTTGAATCTTTGGATCAGAGACGAATTAAAATTAGTATAGTTATATTGTATAAATTACTGCATAATATGTTGGACTGTCCTAGCTTAATTGAAAAACTCAGTTTTTCAGCTCCACAACTTTCGTCTTGTTCTACGCTAATGTTTTATTGTGATTCTTCAACAAACATTTTACATAAAACACCAATCAATATAATGTGCAGAAATTTTAATAATTGCTTATCTGATTTTGATATTTTTCATGAAAATTTACATTCACTAATTAATAGCTTAAATAATCAAGTTAGTAAAATATTATATTTGTATATGTAACATTAATATACATAAATCTTGTCCTGTAATTGGTTGTATAACTGGGCAATAAAGTCATTATTATTACTATCTTCTTGTATTTAACATTTCTTTTTACATTATTCATTTGATTTGTTTGGTCTCAAACTTATTCCTACTCCGGAAAATTTAATGATCATTAAGCTATATTTACCACTGCGAATTTAGCAGTAGCAGTAGAGTGGAGATGCAGTGGTAGTAGCTATATACTGCTACTCTAAAATCGCAGTATGAATATAGTAGCTTAATAGTCATTAAATTTTGCCGTAAGTTCCCGGCATTATAGGTGATACATCTTTTATTATTTTGCATTAACTAAACAGCAACTAAAAAGAAGTATAAAATCAAATACCAGATATCCTAAAGAAAAAATAACAAATACAAATATTTTCTTAAAAAATCATTGGTCATCATCCGTGAATGATCAGTCAACCATAATAACCGCACAAAGCTATATTTCAAGATAGCGCTAATACGGCAATCACTAGAACACATTTAGCGCCGGCCTGTTAAAACTAACCGCTCGCATAGTGGTTAATTAAAGAGAGTACTCCAAGTTAAGTAGGAGGACCCGACACACCAAGAAGCGTTTTTCTTTCTGATCTCAGAGCGAGCAGTGAGCAGCTGCATCTTCACTCTGTTAGACGCACAGGGACGGATTAGCCCCCTCAAGTGCAATCTAAAATTTATGTCCAAAAGTTTTTGCGAGATTACAAAGTTTTCGCTGGAAAAAGTTGTTTATTTGCCGTTTTATTTTTGTGATTTTTTTATGGTTTATTTTTTTCAAAATTAATTTAAATTTAAAATTAATTTTTTCCAGCCAAATTATTATTATTTATATTTACAGAATGTTTAATAACAAAATGTAATGTTTATATTATTTATTATTTTTATTTATAAACAATTTTTAAATATATTACACATGGCGTATTATATATTAGGTTAAATTATTTTGTTTTTTGCTTAAATCGCCATTAATTTATTTTGGTCCTGGTAAAATCAATGCATTTTATGTATGCAAAATAAATTAATGGCGATTTAAGCAAAAAAAAAAAACGTAATATTTTAATTTTTAAATATGTTATCGAAATGAGTTGAAATTATACTGGTTTTTCTTAGTAGTAATAGTAAGTTGATAATTTGATATGTTAGAAAAACATTTTTGAAAATATTTCTTGAAAAACACAGTCATTTTGGATCGATTTAAAAAGAATAATATTGTATGCATCTCGTACAGAAAGTACATTTCCAGTAATCACTTCGTTTCACACTGATGCTTCACCTTAATTTGCCATTATTCATACTCATACTCAAACTGCACACTTTTAGTATTGTAAGTACATAAATAATTATGATAAATGAATGAAGGCCACTTTACACATTTATGAATAAATATTTGTATTGATTTATTTTTCATTAAATATTCATGTCATATACAATTTATTTATTAATATATTTGTATACCTTTGTATAATTTAATAAATAAAGTAATTGGTAAGGTTTAATGAATGCGTATGATCTCACAAATCTGCCACAAATATTTAGAGAAAAATAAATCAATCTTAAATATTTATTCATAAATTATTAACAAATTATTACCGTCTAAAGTAGTTTTAAAATATAAAAATTTTCAAAGAAATTTTACTATAATATACTATACTATGCATTCTATAATACATATTAATCGTAAGTGAACGGTTGCAAGTATAATGTGATATAAAAATGTATGTGGTATTTTTCTTTTACTAGCAATTCCAAAAGAATTATTACAGTACTTTTTATTTTACGCTTTACTTAAATCTAGATATTTTCTGAAATAATGTATACAAGCACGCAATTTTGTTTATGATTTCTGTTATACGGACAAAACAAAACAATCGATTATTAAATAAAAAAGTTTTATGAAATATAGTTTGTAATTTCCTCTATACAAGAGTTTAATATAATGTGCGTAAATGTTTAAGTAAAAAGGATCAACTTAGCCGCGAGACTAAGAGACGATTAACAGCGCTAATCGCGTGACTAGATTAATACATGCTACCACTCATGTTTTTAAAATATTAATGTAAAGAAAATTATATATATATATCAAAATATGGCAATGAGTGTTAGGTTTGGCTGCAAAAGCATAAAAGGGTAATGACTGCTGTGGAAATGAGATTTTTACGTGGCGTGCGTGATATAACTAGAAGATATGCGGTACAAAATAGATTAGTGTATGATAAGTGTAAAATTGAAAAAAAAAATGTTGTAAAAGTTGGTGTCAGTCAGTTAAAATAGTTCAATTATCTTGACCAAATGTCTAATAATCGTTCGGTTAAAAAAATATATGTTAATGATTTTGAAGGTATACGTTTGCGTAAACTTTCGATAAGTAGATAGAGTGGTATGATTGAGTGTGTTTCGCGTGAGCGAAAGTTTCCAAGTAGTAGAAATAGAAAACCATATATAAGAGATATTATAAATGTGAATAAAAAAAAGTGTCTGTATCCTCGTCTGGATAAGAATGTTTAGAGGAAACTAATTTTGGAATAGTGAAAAGAGTTTGTGCAACACCCTTTTGTAATAAAAAATGTAGTTTATCAAAATGTAATTGCTACGTAAATTTACATCTTTTGCATGATAAAAACATTATGTCAAATAGTAAATTTACACCACAACCGATAGAATTGTCAACTCATTCGAGGTCAAAAGTCTTCTGCAATTGTAAAATTTCTTTCATATCTTGGACTAACTTAGCAGATTACCAGTATTAAATTCTAATATGTTTATTTTTATTGGTTTTGTCATAGTTTCTTTTATAATACCAGATTAAAAGAGTTAATATCAAATTTAAATTATTTTCTGTTTGACTTCAACTTCAATTCTAACCTTACTTGGATTTAAACTAAGACTTCAATTTTAAATCCAATTTTTAAATATTAATTTTTAATTAAAAAAAAAATGTAAGCAATAAAATTCAAACAAAATGTAAACAGTTAACAACAGAAAAAGTGTAAAATATGAAAATAGCGGGCCAGTCCATTTCTGTTCAAAAATACCAAAACCACATAACACCCAATCCGGATTTTTTTCATCACTCCGAAAGCAAAGCATCCACTCGTCGGCTTTATCAACGGGTACCGAAGACCGCACTTAACTGGTCATCCGTACTTCAAGAGACCAACCCGTCCTTATCACATTTGAAGTCGTCCGCGTGTGTTCGCTAGCTGCTTAATGAATATTTTATTCGGAAATCGTGATGCGTCACAAGCACGTAATTATCACGTTACAGCGTTGTGGGAGGGGGAGAAGGAAGCGCCCCATAGTCTTTGTTCCTCGAGCTTCCCCGTGTCACCAGGCTCGCGCATTGTGGAATTTATGCCGTAATTATGGAACGTTAACGCTGCTAAACTGTAACTATGATGGTAAATTTGGACAATATCGCGAGAATGGTACCACCACTTTGTCATGAGCGTTGGCTAAATTGATTTTAACTACGTGGCGTCTTCGTTGTTGTACCTGAATTCTGAATGGAATAAATGTTATTTGTTTCGGTGTAATAGAAGATATTTAGCTGTTGTTTATTGAGTGGTGCTTGCTGAATATTTAAATAGAAATAATTTCTGATTCTATTATCTTATCTCCTATTCATACTACAGATATTTACGAATCTAAATATAAAGAAACAACAACAAAAATTGCATAATATAGATATTTACAAAATAATCACCATTACAATTTTATTTATTCAGTTACATCAAAATACTTTTCCTATGTTGCAGTTCTGCTCGCATCTTCTAAGACTTGTAGTGTTATAAGATAATTTGTCTTTTTCTATCAAAAGATAAATTTCGTTTACTAGAGAAAGACAAAATACCTCATAATACTACAAGTCATACGAATTTTGAATAAAATTGCAGCAATAATCTCTATAATTATTTCTTCTTTTCGGTGTTCCAAGAGATGCGCCTACATTAGTCTCGTTTTCATAAATTTGTCTCACGGAAATTTGACTGTCAGTATAGAAAATTTGCCATTACTAACTATAAGAAAATATTTAAATATAGTAAGTATTTGTCAACATTATCTTATCTGCTACAAAAAGTATTTGTAGATATATAATTCCCATGATTACATAAAAATGTAACAGTTACTTCTTAAATATATAACCGTAAAGTTAAATAATATTATTCCATAGGTAAGTAAATTATTTTCTTCAGGCTTTTACGGCTGGTATCCATTGAATTTAAAGAATTTTCTGAACTGGTATGCCGTGGTCTATCTATCCTCATCGCATACGTTTCGCCAAATATTGTATATGGCATTTTCAGTGCTTGGTGACTGAATTCAGTCACCAAGCACTGCGAATGCTATCTACGATGTATAGCGAAACGTATGCGATGAGGATAGATCGACCACAGTATACAGCACAGAAAATTCTATAAATTCAAGTCATTTTCTATTTTATAAATTTTATTATATAAATAATACATATAAAATTCCAGAAATGTTTTTTATAAAGAAATAAGATATTTGTCAAGTTTTTTTTTTTTTAATAATATTAGTTTTATTAACAATGTTTATGTTTATTAAACAAAAATTTTGATTATCAAAAACTTGCTAGTAGATTTTTCAATCATAAACAAAACGAAGATTTTATAGTTACCAAAAATTATTCTAAACCTTTTTCAAAATTGTACTTTAAAATATTGATTAAATTTATATAAAGTTAACGCAAATTCTACAAGCTTGATTTTTGGGTGTTTTAGTTCATCTCTTTAGTTCTTAAGACAGTTACGTTGTTCTAAAATATTTTTTAAAACCAAATTTAAACCGAGTTTGTAGTTCTGGACAGTATGTTTAAAATTCATTCCATTTAATCCATACTTTTATCAATTCAGATCAAGTGCATTTTAATTAAATACGGATTAATAAATTTGTATGTATTTGAAAAACCATGATAAAAAAAATAATAAAAACTAAAACAAATAATTGTTTATATTTTCATAGTTATCTACTAGTAAAATTATCTTATAAATGAAGTGATAAACTATCCATATTCACACATTGTGCAAATGTTCAATAAAAAAATATAAGTTTGTTTATTACAATATTCGACAATTTTAAAGGTAGGTACATCTTCTAAATTTTGTTAAACAATTCAGAAAAAAAGTCACTTATTATATTTTACTACTTAATTTATGAATTATTTAGTTTATATTGAAAATGTTCTTAAATATATTTTTAAAAATACTGTAAATATATTCTTAATTTCAGTGAGATAAAAATTAACAATTTCTGATAAACTTTCTAATACAAATCTTTTAGTAATAATAAATCATATTGTTTTAAAATAAAACACAAATACAAAACAGCAATTTTACGAAAAAATAAATTTTAAGATTATTTTATTTCGATTACAGTATGTATCCTGTAAAGAAACCATCACTGCCACCACCAACAACTTCAGAGATACCACCCAAAAATCCATCATTACCACCCATTAATATTATTAGAAGTGGTGGTATGATTAAAAAACCAGAATTTTAATCGGCAATATATTTCTAATATAATTATTGCAACGTGTTACATATTTACGAAAATTTATTTCAGTCTAATAAATAACTAATATTTTAATCTGTGTTATCTCAAAAATAAAAATAGTTTTTAAATACTTTTAAAATTAGTTGTTTATATATTTTAAACATTGTTTATCCGTGTTATTAGCAAAAATGTCTAAAAAATAATCTTATCTAAAAGCAAAAATACCAGATAAAAATAAGTATTTATTTATTGTGTAGACATACAAGTGTGCCATAAGTCCGACATTTTGTAAACAATAAGTATAATTACTTGACTACAAAAATTTTTTTTTTATGTAAGTACATAATTTGACAACATAAAGGTATGTTTTTTTTTATTTATTTATTTTGTAAAACCTTGGCCAAATATTTATTCAATTTTATTTTACTATATTGATATTTATATTAAGTAACTATATTATAAAATTTATAAATTATTAATTAATGGAAATCAAATTTTATTTATAATCTAGTTACTTATTTTATGACCTAATAATTTATTTGTATCATTTTTTCCTGGTAATGATGTACGTAGTGTACGTCGAAACATCGATTTTTAATTAGAATTTACAGAATTAAATCCTAAACACTTTTTATTTTAAGAAATAAAAAATTATTATGAAAATTCTAAAATTTTGAGTTCAGAACAAAACTCCAATCAATAGTTTTTTTATTGTTATTATTATTACAAAATACAAAGTTTAACAAGATTAAAAGTATATGGGTAAACCCATATATAGACTACTTTGACATTATCACATAAATCGGTTAAATAAAGTGGTCATAATAAATTTTTAAAATTTTTAGTAATTTTCTTCTCAGAAAGTTGGCAACACTGTACTTTTTTAAAATTATCTAATTTATATGGATACCAGAAGAATTTTTTGTGAAAATTTGAACAAAATCGGTTAAACAACATGGCCGTAATAAATTTTTAAAAATTTTAGTAATTTTTTTCTCAGAAAGTTGGCAACACTGTACTTTGTTAAAATTATCTAATTTATATGGATACCAGAAGAATCTTTTGTGAAAATTTGAACAAAATCGGTTAAACAACATGGCCGTAATAAATTATTAAAAATTTTAGTAATTTTTTTCTCAGAAAGTTGGCAACACTACTTTGTTGAAATTATCTAATTTATATGGATACCAGAAGAATCTTTTGTGAAAATTTGAACAAAATCGGTTAAACAACATGGCCGTAATAAATTTTTAAAAACTTTAGTAATTTTTTTCTCGGAAAGTTGGCAACACTGTATTATATTAAAATTATGTAATGTATGTGGATACTAGGAAAATCTTTCCTGAAAATTTGATCAAAATTGGATAAATAATGTAGCCACAATGAATTTTTAAAAACTTTAGTAATTTTTTTCTCGGAAAGTTGGCATCACAGGAAAAAACCAAAACCACATGACCATCTTGGGCACTAGACAAATTTATCCTGAAAATTTCATTAAAATCGGTTGAACCGTCTAGGAGGAGTTGCGATCACAAAATTTTGTCTGAGCACCGAGCGAGCGAGCGAGCGAGCGAGCTGACGACGCACATCCATACACCCACATAAACTAAGTTCAGATTCGTCATTTACATGCTATATGAAGGATTTCTATACAATTTTTTTTTTTGAAAATGTTACAGACACCGTACCAAACGCTATACTACTTTTTCCTTGCAGTCAAAGTAGTAATAACAGCTTTACAACCATATGTTTTATTTAATTTTTATTTTTATATTACAGTATGTATCCTGTAAAAAAACCAATTTTCTCTCCACAAACAACATCTTCAAGTGTACCACCACGAAGTTCATTACCGCCAAGTCATATTAGAAGAGGAGGTGGTTTGATTAAAAAAATTCGTGATTTTTAATAATATTACTATGTATATCTAAATATATTTATAAAAATACAAAAATGTAAACATAAAAATGTTTGTTACTATAAGTACGTAATTATAATATAAATATTTAAAACAATATTTGTAATAAATAATTATACCAACAAATTATTCATTTTCCATTACCCCTTTAATCCTATAAAAAAAAGTTAGAAATGTAATAATAATATTCAATTATTTGTAATTATTTAAAAAAATCATGTTTAAAGTCATATTTTATTCTACTGAAATAAAAATGATCATGATTATTATTATTATTATTATTATTATTATTAATATTTATTTCAATTTATAAAAACCCAAATTAACGTGACATTGTGGGTGGGTTTCCATTCTAACAACTCTGGTTAGATTCCGGCAAACTGCATTTTTTAAATTTATTATCTTTTTAGTTTATTTTATTAATTATAGTAATTATGCCTACATATGTTCTCAACAAATACATTAAATTCATTACAAACAATTATTTCATTTTTATTATTATTTGTATTAATTTAAATTTTAGCATTATGTATGTAGAAGATAAACTAACAATAATTATTTGTGATTAGTTTAATGTAATTGTTAATGCATTATTATTAGTATAATACAAAAAATAAAAATAAAAAGATAATAAATAAAGTATAAAAAGCTCCGAATTGTAATATAAAATTAAAAAAAAAAATTGTAATAAATAATTATACCAATGATTTATTCATTTTTCATTACATCTTTATTCCTATTAAAAAGCAAACAAAAAATGCTGTATACATCAAATAAAATATCACTGAAACGTAAAATAATTTGAAATTCAAATATTTACAAACAAAAAATACACAAATCGACAATTTTTTAGTCTGCTTTTATTTTGAAATACTGCTAATAATCAAATGCATTAAACACCAAATTTCATTTCATCCAATTAACAACATAAAATAGAAACAAAAGGTGAACAAAATAAAAGAATAGAGAAAGAAAGAAAAAAAGACGGATATAACCAATCTCGATTTCTATCTCTAAACACTGATGTAATTTATCCCAGTGTGCCATGGCTGTGGTAGCATCGACCGTCAACTGTCCTGGCTCCACCACAAGCAAACAAATGAACAAAAAACAAATGCCTGTCGTACGAGTATGTGGACCGCGCGGCGCTCACATCTAACCCGTGGAGAGTATTAAATTATGATTGTGTCTCATTGTGTGTTACTCAATTCTTATATGTCTCGTCTCCACTGTAATATCTAATTTTGTTTCAGATAAAATAAAGTACTAAAGTATGTGGGTGTTTCTTGGAATTATGTAATTTTATAGAGCCAGAAAACTGATATTATGTATGCATCTTGACTACTTTCACTCAGAAAAAGATTTATTATTTTTAATTTAAATTTTAATGTTATATTATATGAAAATAACAGCGATATTTAGATGATAATGTAAAAATATATAATACACATTCATTCTACCAAGTATGATCTCAAGAAGATCATAATTTTTTTGTTTGTAGACAAAAAGAATTTTCAAAATTTCCAAAACCAGAAAATTAATTAAAAGTAAAGTTAACTAGAAACTAAGTTTCCATCATCAGTAGCAAATGAATAAAATAAGCATTAATATAAAATAAGTACTCGTATTAACGTGAAATAAGCATTAAGCTATGTAAAATTCCACAAATACTGAATGTATACAGTGGTCAAAGATCAAAAAGTGACCTTTGATCACTGGATATATTGAAAATCTGTGTAACCTTAAATTGCTGAGTAGATTTTTAATGCTTATTTCATGTTAATGTTTATTTTATTATGAATTAAATAGGATTGAATAAAATGAAGTCTTGATTTCAACTCGTACTTATTTTATGAAAATTGACGACCGCGGTTTTGACAATTTAATAGTCATCATCCGGTCTCTAATATCCGAAATGTAGTAATAAAAACATTGAAAATCAAATGAACCAAGCGAAGTGCGTTTGATATTGGAGAGTTTCCGCTGAACTTTATTTTACTAATATGCTTCTGAAATTCGTATTTAGCTTTACTTTTAATTAATTTTTTGGTCCTGAGAATTTTCTAAATTCTTTTTGTTTAAATTTTCCCTACAGTAAATTGTAGAACATTTTTCTTGAGGTAATAATCGACTTATTTTATAAATAGAAATGAGATGGAAAGAATGCTAGAAAAAAATACATCGAATATATAGGTTGTTAGTTGAAAAATTATAATGGTCCGTATTCCCATCTCTTTTGTTTATAAAAAATGCTTTCTTTTTCTTTCTTTCTTATATGAATAATATGTTTATTTGTGATAGCTAATATTATAAAATTGCAATAAACTAATAAAAATTGCTGAATGTAAATAAACGTCCAAAGTACTTTTGACAAAAATCACTTTTAAAATTGAGTTGACAATACGAGCCAACATGTAACATATAAAAATTATATGGATAAAAACAGTCAATTTTATTGACGATTATTATTACAAATGTAATCTATTAAGTTTTCGGGAAATGTTTTTAACAAAATTGCAAATTTGAAAAAATAACAAATAAATTTTAAGAGCCTCATACAGGCGTCTTGTCTTAAAATGCTTGTATATTTGATATGATAGAACGAAGCAAGCTGTATTATTGTATTTTAAATAATTAATAAAACTTAATCTATTTTTATTCTCAATTGTGCATAGATACAATTTTACTATCGTCATATTATAACATTTTTTATTTGTAAGAAAATAAATATAAGATTTAAAATTATGCCGAAACACTACAGCTTTTATTCCGAGAGAAATTTTCATTCATAAATTAGTGACAATGATGTATTTATCCCCTTCACCCCAAGCACTCATAATTGTAAAATTTTAAATAATACTCCTACTACCTATTTTGCAACACACCATTGAAAAAGTAATTTCATCAGAAATACAGTCTCGCGTGAAATTAAATTAAAAATCGATATAAATTTACATAAATTATGAAAAAAACAAAAACACGTATTTGACGCCATACATAAATTATTTCAAAAAAACAATTTTGGAAATTTTTTCAGTGTAAAAAATCAACTTTTAAAGCGAATAAAAAACGAGATATTAGCAACATAATTTTAGAGAATTTAATTCTTTATAATTACGTCTTAAAGCGAAGTAAATCATATTATAGTTTCCGAGATCTCGGCGTGATAAGGTTGAAAAACATAGTTTCTAGAAAAACACGTTTAAAGTTTGAAGTCAGTTTTTAACTACCCGATCTGTACTTTTTACAAAACTCTGTATTGGTGTTGTATCTTCGCCAAAAATCGTTGCAAATACACTGATTTAAATAAAATTTGGCTTCTTTTAATTAGTAATTTATACAAAAAAATTAATCTAGTTACTTTGTTACCTAGTAACTTGTTTCTATGTTTTGTTTGTTTATTATTTATGTCACTTGTATATTTTTTCCTGATGATGATATCCGAAGAGTATATAAAAACATCCATATTTAAATAAAATATACAAAGAACTTCATCCTAAAGCTTTTTTTAAAATTTAATATAATGAGTTCTATATTAATACTAATTACATTAGTTCAATATAGCAAACAAAATTCTTTACTGTTGCATTATATATTTCATCAAACACGTTTAGAAAAGTGAAAATCATCTATTTTTTTAGAAAAACCAACAGAAATATTTAAAATATTAGAAAAAATATCAATTTTTTCTGTACACAGCAGGTAACATATTCCTAGAAAAAAAATTAAAAAATGTAGGGAATTAAAATAAAACTGCTGTAGATTACAGTTCTGTATTAGTAAATTAAAAAAAAAAATGAGTTTTGAAATTTTTTTCACTATGTTAATGTAGGTAACTGTTTCAATTCTTCAGTATATCCATAATTTATATTTCTATTACCTGTATTACATCGTTTTATTTAGCGAAAAGATTTCTAGATGAAATAGATTTAGTTACATGAGACAAGGTATTTGTGATATTTCACGTGGCGTTATTTTTTTATTTTCACTCAATTTGAACTTATGTATTGTGACATTTTTTTATACTTTATTCCACATAATATCGTATTTTCTCGTTTAACCATTTGTTCCGTGATTGTATTTTATTTTCAGTCCATTTATTTCCTCGTATAACATTTTCGGAATACCAAAAAAATTTTCAAATAAAATTAGATTTTTATTTTAACAATGGACAGAAACATTTGCTTTCTTCCAAAAGTTCTCGTGCAGTATTTAGTTTACAATTGTAAATTTTATTGTCACTCTTTGCTTAACCCAAAAAAAAAATTACGTTCATGTAAAATACAATTTCAAATTATTGTTTACAAGGAAAAAAGAAAAAAGGATTTTCTTTGACGAAAACACCAATGTTTTCCGAATGTCACGTATAAAAAGAACATCATGTTTACACACTGTATTTGAGATTTTTATTACATTTCTTTCACATATATTTCCGCATTCTGCTTTTATGTGTGTCAGTTTTATTTACACAAATAAACAAGGTATGGAAATTCAAAGTTTTATTACATTTTTTATTTTGTTTGATAACCGACTCAAAAGTCAAGTTGTATTGATTGCAGTACAACGTTAGAATTTGTTTCATCAAATACGATACAAGAATCGAGATTTATCTTTTCTTACCATAACCTACTTTGATGATATTATTCCTTTATTCTTCAAAACGAAAATGGAACTTACCTGAAACAAATAAAAATAATTTATTAATATATTATTAAAATTAAATCTAGTGTAATATTATCTATAATAATTCCCTAATTTTATCAAAAGAATGATTCAATTTTGCAGATTTTTTAAATACATTTATAAATCAATAAAACTAGACACAACATTATTTATTAGAAACATTTAACCAATATATATGTTCTTATTTATATGACGTAACAAACTTCAAAATATTAAATTTATTAAATATACAACTTTTATTATTGCAATATTTATCTTATTGAATAAAATACATATCACAAAATATTTCAACAAATTTAATGTAAACTGATACGCAGTTTGTCTTTTTGGTCACGTAAAGCTGATTACTAACCAAATGGCTCTACAAACTTCTGGTTTGGTTGACATGACGCCACATCAATCATAACCATAATCAAAGGTTGGTGAAAACGGCTTATAAGTGAATATTCTTAATTAAGTTTGTATAAATTTTTAAAAAATTGTGAGCAAAAAATTAAAATTCAAACTACTACTTTTAACCTAACTTAATTTCAAACTTGGTACTTCTTATAATCAAACAAAATAAATGTTCAATAAAAACATATCTTTTACTTAACCTACTATTAAATTAATCTAACCGAAGCTATACTTTTCGCAATCAATCTTAAAATTTCAAATAATTTGAAGATATATGATAAAGATTATAGCAAAACAATTTAACGTTTTACAACAAAATATTAAATCTTAACTTCAAATTTTGATAATTTTCAAATATTACCTAATACATCAGCTTATTGTGATTAAAAGTCAGTTACATAAAACGTTGTTAACTTAATCATAGTTACCTAGACAACTACATTGTCAACTGTCTTTGAAATGGCTCATTTATTGAACAATTAGTAAGTTAACAAGAGTTAACTTACAAAGCGTTGTTTAGTTATGTTATTATTCAATATAGGCGCTTATCTCATTGGCGTAAATGACGACTGGCGCAAATGATTGGCTAGATTAAGTTAGGTTACCTGTAAATCTTGGGAAACAACTCGACCATGCGCGGAAGACAACTCGGTCTCAGGTACAATTTCAAATTTTGGGAGACAACTCGACCCTGCCCATCTTTTGTTTTCTTATTTTTAATAAATAAACATGAGGTCAATAAGAGATGTAAAGATAAAATAATTCATTCTGTATAATATAAATATTATGCATAAAAATGAAATAGATATTGATCTTTAATTGTATGAAATGCATGTACTGAAACAAGAGAAGCGATCATTTATATCTGTAAGATTAAGTGTCGGAAGTTTCGATGATCGTAAGTTTTCGTAATCAAATTCTCTCTTGAACGATACGTAATTAAATTTTTGGGATGCAACATTCCATTATAGACGCAACGCGTCTAATTGGGTGAAATGAATAATTACCAGCCTGTAATATTAATAGTCGGTTAAAATTCTCACGAAATTCTCCGAGCAAATGATTTATATTGAACTGAATGAAACTTTGCCAAAGATGATTTCAAATTGTCTTCGTTTTCGCGTTAGTTCAATAATGATAGTTATTATTCTTATTTGGAAAATAAAAAAGAACAAAATTACAAAATATGATTTTAAAAAATATTAAATAAAATCAGTAACAGTATATTAATCATATACTTTATTTAAAATCATCATTGTCCTTATTTTAACATAGAAGTTTGCTAACTGAAACAACAAAATAAAAAAAATTATCACTTTAAGTTAAGACAAAGAAACATGATTAAAAAAAAACTTTAAATATAAAACAGAAAACAAGTAGAACAGAATATACAACAAATAATAAATAATATCAAAAAACGCAAAATTAAAATTTCTTGCTAGTAATTATGTAACAAGTATCTCTGCCAAATTTTTATTGGTTAGTTACTTTATTAAAAGTTCCCTTGAAGTGTGTTGAATCTGCAACATTTCTGTCAGCAAGAAATGTTATTTAAATTACTAATTAATTATAAAACTTTCTTGTTGAGATTACAAACCATAAAAAAAGTTTCAGATCTCCAACAAAAAAAAGAAATAGAAAAAATCTGTATTATAAAACAAAACTTCCTCTGGAAAAAGTTTCCGCAAAAGAAAATCTATATCTTCATTAATTTTCTTTGGACAACTTCATAAAAAAAAAATTAAATATTAAAACTTTGTACAAAAAATATAATTTAGTAATAAATAATTTTTGATTCTGAAACTCAGTTCCAAAAGGAACAATATCATGTTTTATGGAAGTGAAGATAGCGGGATATCAGTGGAGCACGCAATATTATTGTGAAGTTAGCTTTGAATGGTATATATGTATAACTCTGTCTCTGTCTTTGTTCCAGCTGAACTTAGTAACAACTTTGTCGAAATGGTGTACAATACAAGATAATGTAATGAAATTTATCAACTTGGAGACAGAGCGACACATGCCTTTGTATATTTTAGAGAATTTCAAATTTAATCCGAATGAGTTTTGTAATATCAAAGTAGGCATTTGCGTTATAATATATTGCATTCTAATGTGAGATACTTTCAACTTACAAAGATTATAATAAATTTATTGTCATTTAATAAGATTTAAATAATTAATAATTTTTCAAAAAAAAAATGAATTTTTGATATTGTAAAGTAACAAATTATAATATTTCTAACAACGAAACAAAAAAATTTACACAAATTTACAAGATATGACTAAAATAACATAAACTCATTGACTGATACTATAAGTTAGGTTTTTGGGTGTATTAGTTCATTTGTTTACTTCTGCTTTTATGATAGTTATGTTGTCTTAAAATCGGTATTAGTTAAAACCGTTTTTAAACTGAGCTTGCAGTACAAGTCATTAAATTTACTGATTTTCAACAACCTTAACTAATTATGCATTTTATACTTATTAAATTATCTGCTTCTGTTGAGCATCAAAAACTTTTATAGACTTCATATATGTTAAAATTTATTAAGGGAGGAACAACAACACCCTGACACTTAAAATCGATTTTTTTGCATTTTTTTTAGCCTTATAATGTGTAAAATAATGTGTTAAAACGGTTTTCTAAAATTCTAACTTTTGGTGGAATTACAGCGATCAATATAGAGTTGTGTCAGATCAAGTGAAACGTACAGATCAGGCAGTAAAAAACTAATTACAAACTTTAAACGCGTTTTTCTCAAAACTAAGTTTCTCAACCTTGTCCCGCCGAGATCTCAAAAACTATCCATCCGATTTACTTCGCTTTAACACATAATTATAGAGAATTAAATTTTCAAAAATAATACTATCTTTTTTTCTCGATTTATTTATACCCTTTAAAAGTTGATATTTTACTCTGAAAAAAGTAACACTGTAATTGTAATTTTTCGAAATTCAACAAAAATTCGACGTATCATGATAGATTTTTTTTATTTTAGTTTTAGGATATAATAAGGAAACTTTTGTATCATGTTTCGAAACTTCCCGGGGGACGGAACAAGTCGCTAGTTTTTTTGATAGGGATTGATAAATCCACGCGAAATTGCAGGCATAATTTAGATTGAAATTGAAATTGAAATTGGTCTGCATGAATCCCGGCATTACACTAAATTTTATTACACCAGGAAAAAAAATCACCCACAAAAAGCCTCAGTACAACATCATACCACAGATATCCCCTAAAAATCATATCAAATTACCATTCCACATATAATCTCACCTTCATGAAATCATATCACATCTTTGTACACCCACATCAACCAGGCATAACATCCAATAATTCGCCAATGTATAGAAAGTTTTACGAGAAAATTATTCGCGAATATGCGTAACACCAGTGACCCAACATACTTCGTCCACCCCCCACCCCCTCCTCTTATTTCATCCAGCATTCCACGAAATATTCTCTTCAGTTCAGAGTTCGGTACGCGCGCACACAAAACCAAATACGATATGTGTAACATACAGCAGCACACATCCATTTACTTAAAATGCGACTGGCGTGTATTTTCCTTTATTCTTATGGAAAATCTTCCAGTCTTACGTGTCTAGAATAAATTTTTCTCTACAGTCTGGGCTCTCTCTCTCTCTCTCTCTCTCTCTCTCTCTCTCTCTCTCTCTCTCTCTCTCTCTCTCTCTGCGAAACAGAACTGTATCAAAAATATACCCGATATATGATGCTGCGCGCAGCTTATATGCTGCTGTTGTGTGGATGACCTTTTCAACTTATTCCATGTATTGTGTTGTATGTAGTTGATCTAGTGTGCTCTCTCGCCGAGTGTGATACATGTATTGCAATGGGAATAAAGTATTTCTAGTTGCCGATGTAATTTATTGATGTGGTTTTGGTGAAATTCGATTTTAGGTTAAGGCTAAGGGATGATATTGATTAAAACGAGAAATGTTACAAATTGAATCAAATATATTTTTGTTTCAGTTTGTTTAATTAAAAATTCGATATATTTAGGGCCGGTATTTTGTGTTCTGGCTAAGCGCATTAATAACTAATCGTGCTTTCAAATTAAGCAGGTGTTAAATTTATAGTTAAATTTATTAATGTAATCAGTACAAAAAAATACAGAAAATGTGTCATTTTAATCAAATATTTATGTTAACCAACTACCGCATAATTTTAACCGAGATTCAAAATACTGACCCTTAAAAAAGTTAAAGTTTATGATTTGTATTAAAAATATATTTGTAGAAAATAAATCTAACAATAAGTTATTATTTATTGATTACAAATGACTACGTTTTTTTCTGTTTCATATTTTTCAAAAAACAAAAATATAATAATTTTGAATAAAATAAACATTGTATATATAATATAAGCACAATAATAATTTTAATATGTAAAATAAATGTTATCAACATTTTTGTAAAAAAATTCCTCGTCTTAAAATTAATAGTATACAATTAACTAAATACACAAACTAATCTTATCTGTAAAAAAATCTTCGAATTTTTATAATACTTTCCTCATACTTATCATCAACTTTCGAAATTTAAAACTATTCAATATTCGAACACACACAGCATTAATTTCGTTATATCATGATAAGAAAGATAAATAAAATGAAATCGAATTATTCAAAATAACTCAAATAATCATTCACTAATAAGTATTCCGTACATAGCATCATCGTAATGGACCATGAGTTTAAGATTTGAATACGAAACGTAGAATTTCAATAAATTTAAATATAATTCGAGAAAAAAAAGTCATCAATTTTACTAATGCCCAATTTTTTTTCGATATAATTATTAATCGATATCCATTAAAATTTTCTAGACTAATCCAGTAATATAAGTATTAACTCGGAATAAGATTAGAGAAGCTCAATATCGCCGAACTTCAAATTTCATATTCGGAAAAATTTGCTGAATCAGTTGAAATTCCAGTAAAACTTCTGAACATTACAATCTTGAATTATATAATTGTAAAATATAAAAATTGCATATTCAGTAAATTATATTTAAATGCAATACCAACCAAATATCTAATACTTAAAAATACATTTTCTGTATAAGATGCATATAATATATTTTCATGGTAATCTTCAGGCTTTCACGGACGGTATCCGCTAAATTTATAGAATTTTCTGGGCTGGTATGCCGAGGTCGATCTATCCTCGTCGCAGACGTTTCGTCTTACACCGTAGATGGCATCCTCAGTACTTGGTGACTGTCACCAAATCACCAAACTCTAAGGATACCATCTACGATGTATGGCGAAACGTCTGCGCCGAGGACAGATCGATCACGGCATACCAGCCCAGAAAATTCTATAAATTCAATACATTTTCATTTAAATTACTATACTTTCTTTAAAAAATATTTTTTTTTCCATAACTGAATAATAAGGATATTATCTTTCGTTACAAATAAAACATTTAAAAGTAAAAATAAAAAACTTAATTCTGTAAGGAGTTCTGACAGATTTTTTACTACATTTAAAAATGTTCATTGACATCAAATTCCGATTATCTGACAAATATATTTTTTAGATAAATATTTCAATAAAAAGAAAATTTGTAGATAAAATTAATTATTGATATAAACTTGAAGAACAGGATTATCCTACTGGCAAATATTCATATCGCTACAGCTTTAATCCAATGTTGATGTCATCGTTGCTTTAAAAATCACCATATTTTGGAACTTGTTAATTTAGACACTTTTCCGAAACTACAAGTCGTTCATTCGCGTAGAGCACGACGAGTTCCGACTAGTAATCTAAACTACTGATGTTTTTAAGACAAACACTTAATCAAACTGATGTTAATATTTAATTAATGCCTGACCTTGTGATATTTTTTTTTATTTTACAACGAAAAGAAACGTACGTTTCCAGTATTATATTCGGTAATATCTAACACCTAAAGACGCTGAAATTACAGCTTTAATCTAAATGCACTTGCTAAATATGTTTATTTTGTTATACCAAAAATAACTCTTTGGTACAGAAACGTAAAAATTGAAATCCTGTTGATGTCATAGTGACATTAAAAATCATCATTTAATTTTTGAATATTTAAAAATATTAAATTGAAAAATATATGTCACTCGACTTGGATTCAAACTCAAATCTTTTGATTGCTAGTTAAACCCATTACCAACTGTGCTATCAAATAGCCCCAATAGATTTTCATTCCCTTTTTCATATATCATCACTTTAAAACGATTTTTTTTTTCCAAATGAGTCCAAAAAATACTCCTATAATTATATGTATATAAATTTATTATCTCCCCTAATTATCTAGTGATAAATTTCTCTCAAAAATAACATATGTAAAATAAGATTTTATTTACAAATGTTAATCTTTAACAGGATATGTTCAAAATTAGGCTATAAAAATGTAGAATGAAAAAAATCTTTCAAGCTGCTTTGGTCCTATCTTTATCTGACTTTAAAAAGATAAGAAAAAATATGTAAATGAGATTCAAATTAATTTAATTACATTCTGCGTCATTTAAATTTTAAAACAGCGTTTTAACATGCTTTTAACACGATACAAATTTTAAAACAAGATAAACAGTTTTTTTTTCCTTTTTTCGTAAAAGTAGAATTAAATTTAAAAATCCCACAAATAACTCAATATTAGATCTACTACGTAAACTTGTCAAAACATAAGTTAAAATATAAAAATTCTAGTATATTACAATATATTGAGTAGCAGCATGTACCAAGTTAGTTAATTTTGTACGTTCTTATTGTCATTTATATTGTTAATATGTTAGAAAACATATCTATATATATAGCAATATTAATATAAATTAATATAATCGATAACAAACAATTCCCAATATCTCAATAGTAAAATTACAGATATAATAAACGGTTTAATGTTTTCAAAAACCAAATATTCTAGTAAAAATGCTTAGCACTTCATTTTTAATATTTTTCATCCAATTCGTTCGCCTGTGACGTTCAAAAAATTTTGAGAGAGAGAGAGAGAGAGAGAGAGAGAGAGAGAGAGAGAGAGAGAGAGAGAGCAAATGCATTATTTTACACAAAATTACTATAAGTATATATATATATATATATATATATATATATATAATTACTCCAGAATTAACGAAGAATAATATTTTATCAAGCATAGGTATCCCAATTGTGTTCTTTGCAATATTTCAATTACTAATCCTAGCATTTTTATTTTAATAATAAATTTCTTATTGATTATTTGAACAAATTAATTAAATTACTCAAAATGAGCATCTATAAAAAAATTGACATCTAAAAATCTCAAGTACAAACAACAGATTCGCATACGCAAAATCTGCTAGTAAAAAAACATTAATAAACATTATTAATTAATCCTGTAAAGCTTTTACGAGCAAAATAACTCAAAAAAGCAAATCCCAAATAATTTCTAATTAAGAAAATTAACCCGGGAAATTTATTAATTTCTTCTAAAAGGTTTCGGAAGCGAAGCAAATATTCGTATGCAACATTAAAAGCACGACTACTAGATAATCCCATTGTAATTGCGTGTATTACACTAAAGGCCTCTTTACAACCCCCCTGGGGGCGGCGGAGGGAGGCAACAACCCCCTTCACCCATCCAAACGCCCATAGGGGTCACCTATATAAAGTGAGCCGGGTGTTAGGTGTATTCGTGTGGTGCGTGAGACCAATGTAAACCTGGTGAATAAGAAATGAACACGGCGCGGCGCGTTTAGAAGTTACACGAAAAATTCGTTACAAACAGATGTTTATACGGATGTGCAAAATGGATGCTACACGGAATGTTACCGTTTTATGTGAATTTTATTTTTGTTAATTTTGGAATATTGCAGTAAGAGAAAGAGTTCAATTTTGATGTTTTAAATTAAATTTACAAACATTTTTATTGGAAAAGTGATATTAACTAAATCAACACAACTATTTGTAAGAAAATATTTGAAATAAATACTTCCCTAATATAAAGTTACCCTCTTTAAATGTTGTAAATTTTTGATAAACTAGACTAATTTATTTTGAGTTTAACTCTAGAATTAACATCATTTAGGTTGTAGTTGTGTATTAATATTTATTAATAATCGACCTACTTAACGTACATCTTCATCAGGAAAAATAATAGAAATGACATTTACAGTAAATAAACAGAACATAGAAACAAGTAACTAGGTAAGATAATACAAAAATACAGTAACTAACCATAAAATTTAAAATTTTTAAAGAAAGCCCAATTATACTTCAATCAGTGCTTTCACACTAATTGATATTATCTTTTACATTATAAATTTATATTACTTCTCTTCTTAATCTAGTAATAATATTAATATCATCGAATTTTACATATAAGTTCTGAAAGATTTTTTTCCCCTTTTATGTGTAACACTCCCCAGTGGTGTAACTACAAATATCAGAGCCCGCAAAATTTTAAAATATTAGCCAGTCTAACTATATATAGTTCGTAAAAAACATTTTTAAAACACCACTATAGTATTTATATAATTTTCAATAAAACTTAAAATTAGAAGAAATATTTAAATTCTGTAAAAAACAGAGTATTCAGAAAACAGTATAGAATAGTAAAAAAAAATATAAACTTTAATTCATATTTAATTTACATAATTCAAAAAATATAACAATTTGTAGTAGAATCATTTAGAAGTGGCATACATTTTCAATATATTCTTCACTTGGAACGTTTGAAGAAAAAATAGCATATGTCACTTTGAGCAAAATAGTCTTTTTATGTTTTGCCGAGATCGCCTAGACACGCCTCTGCCTCAGCCGCAAGTATCTGGCCTTTTTATTGTTACAAAGTTACAAGAAAACTTTTTCAACATTTTCTTTTTAAATTATTATTATCCGTTGTTTTTATAATATACGCTTATTCTAAATTAAATATAAAACATCAGTTAATTTGTATGAAACTTACTTAAATATTCTAACAAATTCAACATTCGAAAACAAAAAAAAATATAATGATAAAAACTGATTTCAATATTACATTTCATAAGAGATATACGCATAAGTACTCTACTTTATTACTACAATTTCAATATGATGAATTATTTCTTTCTATAATATTGATAAAATAAAACGAAAATACTGTACATTCAGTTAACGAAAATAAGCAAAATAACACAAAGAAAAAAACATCATTCTATTTTATTAATATCATTAGCCATAACATTAAATGTTATTACTCATATTGTAGTACATTTATTTGTATCATACTTAATTATTTAGAAAAATAAAATGAAACAAATGTGGAATAAGAAAACAGGCAGACAAAAATATAACAGCAATAATTGTAAATGAGGACACAACAGAGATAGATAATCATATTATTTCGTTTAGGAAAAAAAAGATACCGACCGTATTTTCCTGTCATCATTACTTTTCTGATATCATTATGATGAGAACATCATAAAAATACTATTATATAAATTTAAGAAAATACAGTTTAACTTTTTGAAAACGTTTTCTTTAAAGTAAGATATTTAATCTTTTTTACAATACAAATCTCTAAAAATAATAATAATTGGCTCTTTTAAATGTACAACAATACAACGTAGTAAAGAATCTTTTAGAAATCATAATAATAAAATTAAAAAGCTTTAAACTTAAATCTAAATAAATTGATAAATAAATGAACTGAAATAAATATGAGTGGGTTTCAAATTTTCCGAAGTTAATCTAAAGCTTTTTTTTTATTATTTTATAAATAATATATTACCTATATCATAAATATACACAAAAGTTGTATGTGAATGACTTTGAAGGTAAACGTTTGCGCGGACGTCCGATTAGGAGATGGAGTGGTATGATTAAGAATGTTTTGTGTGAGTGAATGTTTTCAAATTTACAAATATAAGAGCATATATGAGAGGTGTCATAAATATGAGGAAGCTGGAGTTGCTTGTCTGCATAGGAATGTTTGTAGGAAATTAATTTCGGGATAGTGGAAAAAGTTTGTGCCAGATCCTCTTGGGTACATGGCGCGATTATGTATGTATATATGAATGTATAAATATACATACAAAATTTTTAAGCATAAAAATTAATAAAATATATCAGAAATAGTTTCCAACTCATTATAGGATTTTATTGAAAATAAACCATTGTCATTTATTTATTTTTTTTTTTTTTAATAAATGTTTATTTTTTATAATTTCATCACTGCCGTTTGTAATTTGCAAATAACGTTAATTTTTCTAACACTACCGTTTGTTTTTCTTTTTTAATTGCTATTTGCTTTTGCCATTTCTTTTTACTTTTTAATATTGCCGTTTATTTTCGTTCTGATTGTTTTTATAATAGTCATTTATTTCTTACAATTGCCATTTATTTATAATTTATTATTGCTGTCAAAAGACAACTACACACTAGCGTAGATATACGCTAGTAAGCCGACACGCATTCAATTTTGTAGACCTTATAACCACGATTACGCGCACATGTACGCTAATGTGTGTGGGGTTATCAAATATTTATCATTGTCGTTTATTTTTTACGTTACCATTGCAATTACGTTTATATTCTATTTCGTCAATATTGTAATTTTTTATTCAAAATTCTATACAATAAATCCTTAATCTATTATTTTTAAAATAATTGTTAAGCTTAAATATTGCCACATTCTTGTTTAAATATTAAGCGTGGTTTAAATAAATCGGCCAGCGAATATTTAATAAATAATCATCGTAATAATATTGAATACGAAATTGGTCAATTCATTTAAATCATACTTAAAATTTAAACATATTTGTTACAATCGACCATTAAACGCTGAAATTAAGTTTAAAAAAATTAATAATATTAAATACATTATTAAAATATTATTTTAGTTTAGTTTAGTTATATTATTATTTTGTTTTAATTATTATATTATGTATATTTTTTGAAAGACTGTGACAGGAACAAGTTGTACAAAAATAAATAACAAATAACCTCCTTATTATTTGTTATTTATTTTTGTACAACTTGTTCCTGTCATAGCCTTTCAAAAAATATACATAAATTTCCAAGGAACCAAAATTAAAGAAAATTATTATATTAGTTCTATTTATATTACTAATTTATAAAACTAATGAATAGTTATATGTTTTAAAGCATCGACTAACTACCTAGGACCACATGTACTTGGAAAAATAAATGAAGAAGTAAAAAATCCTGCAAATAACTAGAAAGTAATCTCATTTTCCGAAAATTAATTGCACTTTACATTTTAAGCATCCAATATTTCAACAACTTAATATCAACTTAACGCAGAATAATTTCACAGTGTTAAAAATAAGCAAACCACTGAGATACGAATATATCATCTTTTTTTTTTTTAATTATCTACGAAAATTTATGCTCAACACGTCAACGATCTCTCACTGTAATACCCGCAGCAAACTAAAAAGTAGAGAAAAACATATGTTGTTACTCCGACCAAACTACCCTTTGCACGTAATTATTGTAAAACCCCCGGTAAAAGTAGTTTTCTCAGCAAAAAACAACCCCCTCATGCCGGCCGGTTAGAACGTTGCGGTGGAACGAAGGGCTAGGGAGTTGAGAATCTTCTTTTTCTTGGTGAACAGAGTTTCGTAGTTTTCTTGTCTGCTAACGACCCGTGAAAACTAGCTACATTGCTTCAACAAATAAAGTAAAGAAAACTATTGTCGGGTTCCTGTAAAGTTTTATGACGTCATAACTCTTTCGCGAAGAATGTAATTAATTTTAAAAAATTGAGATTAAATTGCTTTTGAAATATTTGCCAGATGTTAGTCAGATATATTATTTGTTATCTTGTCTGTTTATATTTTGATTAAAATGTATCTTGAAATTGTAACTTATAATTAATTAGAACATTACATTATGAGCCGGTTGTATAAAGCATTGTCAATCAGATTTAAAGTTAACCAACCAATTAAAGAATGACGGTTGACAAATAAATAGCAGTTATTGTCTAAATAGGAATGTTTGGAAAAAACTAATTTCGGCATGTGAAAAGAGTTTGTGCCACATTCTTTTGGGCGTAGAACAATGACGAGTTCCAACCAATAATCTAAAATACTGATATTTTAAGACAAGCAGTTGATCAAACTGAAGTGTTCTATTCTGTTTAATTAATGCCTGACCTTATGGTATTTTTAATTTTATTTTGCGACGAACAGAAACCCCAGCCTGCGCGATCAAACCATCAATCTCTGTATTATACCAAAACATTATTGTGTATAAACATGCTTAATACCAGGTAGCATATTGGACTAGAACTCCAAAGGTCCTTGGTTCGCGCCGCACTGACACCAGAAATTAATAAAAATATTATTTCTGGTCATAAAACTTTATACCACTGAACAGATATCGTCTGAGTTGTTCGGAACCCACTATAAGCTGTAGGTCTCTTTCTTGAGGCTAACGACAATGCAAGTAACGGTTACCGCGTCGTATGTGTCCATGTATGTATGTATGTATGCAATGGGCCCTATGAGTTCAAAATAATATATATATATATATATATATATATATATATATATATATATATATATATATATAAATAGTATAAAAATAATCTAAAAGTATAAAAATATAGTCTACTAAAATGCAGTTGCATAAAATATTAATCAGTGTGTTCACTAAGCAACTAGATTATTAACTGTGTTTAAAGCACCTCATTCGTTGGTTAGTTGATAAAGATATCAAAAAAATTAACTTACTCATATAAAGTATATAACAAAGTGGCCCAACACGAATATTACATTATTATAAAATATTTCTAAAACAAATAAAAATAACAATGGTAAAAAATTAAAACAATTTTATACAAAGTCTAAAATTTTGTCCCGTATTTCATGTATTTATTATCATTATAACATTTTCTAATTTTACTAAAACACAAATACACAGAAAAAACACAAATTTTTTAATAAAAAACGAGTTCTAGAACATTATTTTCCATGTGGTTTTTTTCTTTTGTTTATACATAATACGTTTTGCTAAATTCGCGCAGTACAAACAAAATACTAACAGACATGAATATTTAACAAAACGTTGTTGAATTTAGTAAACTGTATTTACATATTTGCATATTATATTTTTATGTACATTGCTAAAACCTAAAAATTATATTATGTAATACCTCTTACCATACACATATCATAAACTTTATAAATTATTAGCATTTTGAATTTAAGTAGAATCCGAAATATAATTATTTTCTATAAAATGAGGCTTTCCTGGATCAGATGCACACTGTAAAAAATACATCTTAAATTTATGTAATTTTACATAGGTTTTTTTACAATAAAAGTGACATTTTGTAATTTTACTCTGATAACTTGTGTAATATTAAATATTTTATGAAAATTACATTCACAAAACATGTAAAATTACATAAATTTTTACAGTGTCAAAAATACTCATTTTAGTTTGTCAATTTTTAGCATTTTGACCACATGGAGAAGGGGTATAGTGTTCGATACGGTGTCTGTATTATTTTTCAAAATTTATATATATATATATATATATATATATATTTATATATATACAGGGTGTTTCACAACTTAGAGCAAAAAATTAAAGGGTATATTCTGTACGACGTGCTGATCATGAAACAAAAAGAATTTTTTTTAAATTCGCAAAGTTAAGGGTAGTTTACTTGAAATAGACATTTTTTGAACCACTGGAGTAGCATACGTCATAGAAAGAAATATTAAATGAAATTAATTATCAAAGAAACATTATGTAATGTTAGTTTTATTTAGAGACAATAATTGTTTTGAATACAAAATAATTTATAATATTAATGCATTGTATTATTTAATATCAAGATAATTTGGGAAATAACATACCTGAAGCGCAAAACTACAAATACTGTTCAAAATTTGCACCATTCATCCCTACACACATTGCAGCACGTTGAATTAATGACCTAGTACAGTCTTGACACGAATTTTGTTCTCGTATTATTTCTGCTGAATTTTCTATTCTCTGCATAAGTTCTTCTTCGTTTTCCGGCGCATTTTGGTTGTCGTAGACGAGGGATTTAAAATGACCCCAAAAATAAAAATCCAGCGGATTTAGGTCAGGGGATCTAGCAGGCCAAGCTACAGGTCCACCGCGACCAATCCACCTGTCCTCAAACACTTGGTTTAAATGTTCTCTTACATTTAGAGCATAGTGTGATGGCGCACCATCGTGCTGAAACCATGTCTGCTGACGCACATTTAAAGGCACATTTTCAAGAAGTTCTGGCAAAGTATTTTGTAAAAACAATAAATAATTAGCTCCAGTCATCCTATTTGGTAGAATGTACGGCCCAAGTAATATTCCATTAACAATACCTGCCCAAACATTTATCGAAAAACGATGCTGAAAACTGCCCCGTACAACAACGTGTGGATTTACTTGACTCCAATAATGAGAGTTATGATAGTTATGAACTCCCTCCCTCGTAAAAGTAGCCTCATCAGAAAATATGATGTACGAGGGGAAATTCGGATTTTCAGTGTGTTTTTGTAAAAGCCAGTTGCAAAATCGTACTCTAAACTGATAGTCAGGTTCTGTTAGCCCCTGTTCCCGTTGAAAATGGAATGGGTGGTAGTTTTGATCTCTTAAAATTTGCCATACTGAACTATGTGATACTCCTAATTGTTGAGACGCTCTTCGGGTACTAATAGTTGGTTCAGCATGTACAGCATCTAAGATATCATTAACCATATTGTCGTGTTGATGCTGGCGGCCACCACCTCTCCCACGATTAGGTTGCACATATCCTGTGTCTCGAAGGCGCTGGACTATCCTCACAAACGAACGGGGAGTGGGTAATCGGCGTAAAGGATAACGTTCAGCATACAGACGTCGTGCCAATAACGAATTTTGCCGTGCTTCGCCATAAATTAACATCATGTCCACTAATTCACTGTTACTAAATGCATTCATTTTAACAAAAACTACACTACACTGCTATTCACTGTAAAATGAGAACAGTGCACCAGCAAAGATAATAATAATTAACAGCAATGTCGACGAAAGACTACCTACCCACTACCTATCAAATTAAATTAAATTATTAATTAAACTATTACACATTTTATTAGTATTAGATATTACGTAAACAATTACTTTCATTGTAGACGATTTGAAAACAATTATTAAAAATAACTATCGACCAGTGGCAAAAAAAATGTTTGCTTGAAATACGATGCAATTTTTTTTGCAAATTTTAAAAAAATTCTTTTTGTTTCATGATCAGCACGTCGTACAGAATATACCTTTTAATTTTTTGCTCTAAGTTGTGAAACACCCTGTATATATAAAATCTCTAAATGACGAATCCGAACTTAGATTATGACGGTGTACATGTGTGCGTCGTCAGCTCACTCGTTCGCTTGGTCGTCAGTCAAAATTTTGTGATTGCAACTCCATTTAGACGGTTTAACCGATTTAAATAAAAGTTTCCAGATAAATTTATTTAATACCCAAGATGATCATGTAGTTTTATTTTTTCCAGTGATACCAACTTTCCAAGAAAAAATTTACAAAATTTTTCAAAAATCATTAAGGCTATATTATTTATTCGATTTTAATAAAAATTTTACAAACTTTTACTAGTAATTACATAAACTAGAAAATTTTACTAATATGCAGTGTTACCAACTTTTCGAGAAAAAAATACTAAAATTTTTAAAATTTTACTAATTATCTAATTATCCTAGATTTATCAAATATTTACAAACGATTCTAGTAGTGCCCACATAAATTATGTAATTCAAAAATTCTTTTAGTACCCATAACAATTATATAATTTTATTATTATACAATGTTGCCAACTTTATGAGAAAGAACATAAAAATTTTATTTCTATTTCCTTAGTATTTATGTGATGTCTATATATGGATTTATCTATATGCTTCTAATCTAGTTAGAATATTTTTTATTATTAAGAACGTTCCGACACAGGACCTGTGTCATCGTCAGCTTATTGTTTAAAAAATGAATTACAGCAGTTGTGTGAACATCGGAATATCTATGTTCATTTGAATGGTAAATATAGTAATAATTTTGATGTTAAATAATATTAAAAATACATGTTAAGTTTAACTTCACATATGATTCAAGGAGGCTTCATTTCATAGAAAAAGATTATTAGCATATTTTTCATTAATTAAATAATCCGATATACATACATTTTGTTAAATTTAATTTCCAATAAAAACTGTTAATTCTCTTTTTTTTCTATGTAATTTTTCTGTACACATTTGAAAATAAAATTGGATTAGTTTCAACATAGTTCAACATTAGTTTTAACATATAATACCTTTTGTATATTAAGAATATATAAGGAAAAATAAATTCAAAAGAAACCTTATTATATTAAAGTGGAATTAAATATCACGATCCTAAATACAATAATACCAAATTGAAATTTATATATAGCAAATTACTTTTAAGTCGGTAATACGATTTCAGTATCCAATTAGTTTCACGTATGAGAAAATCAATTTGATTGTTAATATGAGATCTATTTAAATGCATCAATAAATCTGCGGCTCAATTTTGGTTATTTAAATTTCCGATACCTCTTGTACAACAATTCTATTATCCGTATTAATAAACAGCCGACGGAACAATCTCATAATCAAACAGATGAAAATCGACATAGAACAATGGCCGAATCAAACTGTGAACAGGAAAACCGAGTGTGCTATCATGTTCGTAAAACAAGTGAATGTACAGTCATAATTTAACAAGCATTATTATTCATTCATACAGCTAAATTATTCCATTAATCTATTTGTTAAACTTAATCATTTATTGTAATAGATAAATAAAAAGGGGTGGTATTTTTGCTGTGGAAATGAAATTATTACGTGATGCATGTGATGTAACTAGATGGAATCAGATACAAAATAGATTAACGTATGATGAGTTTGAAATTGAAAAAAATGTTGTTGCAAAAATTGGTGTCACTCAGTTCAGATGGTTTGGTCATTTTGAGCGAATGTCTAATGAACGTTTGGTGTTTGCAAACTATTTCTGCATAAAACTATATCAAAATGGGTACAACTACAACTAAAAAAATATATCAAAACTAGTGATGAGACAAATCAAATGAAAAATAATCGATTATTAGATTATGAAAATCATTCGTGATATTTCGAATTAAATGTGGCAGATTTCCATAAAAATATACAAAATAGATTATAAAATTAATTCTTTAATTATTCGAAATCAGAGCCAGTCAATCTAATCAAGTAGCAAAAAACCATGTTTGACTGACTTAAAGTAAAAAAAAAAAAAAGATGCCAACATATAACTTATAAATAATTATATTTAATTTTAATTTCCTATATAACTAACAAGTAATAATAAAAGTATGTATTTAGTTAAATACAGTAATTTTAGTAAGGTTATTTTGTTGTACCAGTTACATACACTTTTTACTTTATTTAATAATTAAAATATTAATTAATTTAACTTAACATAAATTTGAAATATTATTATTATTATAAAATTCAGTTATTAAAAAAATGCATTCAAATATTGTATGTAAAACGATGCGATTGTGATACCATCTAGCGGTTTTAATACGAATATAACTGACAGATAGATATAATCGTTTGTACTTGTTGTAACTTGTACTATATATTCATTCCTATCGTCATTCGATTATGATATTCATTCGAATACCGATCATTCGATTATGCCCACCACTAATTAAAACATATATATATATATATATATATATATATATATATATATTAAATTATAACTTAATAAATAAATTTTCTGCAATACACGCCCATTTAAATATGACATCAAAACCTGTTGTTCAATTCGTTCAGATGCCAAAGGCAGCTGATTGGGGTATATTTATTCTCGCACAAGTACTTAATAGTAGATAATATAATAGTTCTATTTCTTAATTGACTGATAACTTCTTCTTTTAAAGTTAATTTGATAAACACACAGAAATAGTTGAATGATTTAATTACAAAAGAGATGATAAACTAACCAAAAACTGACTGGTCACTTAAGAAATACATCTAATTAAATTCTACTTAATTTTTGTTTAAAAAAAACAAATATGACATACATATCATATAATTACATATCTTCTTAGAATTATATTTATTACATATAATAAGTTAACAAATTCAAGTCGTCCTTGTATCGACCTTGAACTGATACAAAGGGTGACAAATGAAGGCGCTGAAATGCTTCCCCTCAAAACATTTGTCAAATGTTTTTCAACGACGACTGCGTGTAAAAACAGCGTCTCTACATTTAGGTTTTTTGTCTTTCGTAAAACGTGTGTGCGGTATGTGTGTCTGTATGTATACGTCTCTACAGACCCTTCTGTAACACGATAAGAAAAACGCGAAAGCAAGAAGTTTTTCAAAGTTTTCTACTGGTACGGACTGCTCTGCTGCGAAGGTTTTCTTTCAAAATGTATCCTCTCTCTTCTTTGTATCAATAATGCGCTTTTAAAATAGGAGAGAAAACATTTGAAAACTCAGTTTGAAAACTGCTCTGTTCCATTCAACACTTCATATGAAATGACATTTCTACATTATTCAAGAAATCTTGTGTGACTGTCACAGAACGTTCTGCAAAGCATATGTTTTTTATTATAATACTGAATGCTCGTATATATTTAACGACGAAAAATCATTCTCAATCAAATATTATTTATAATTAAAGAAGACCGAGCTTCCCTGGTTCAAGAGAAACTGAATCCACTAAATAGTTAAAAATTTCTTATTTAATAACATAGAAAAGATATTTTGATCCTTGAGCTTTCTATTTTCCCACATCATTCGTTTGATTTAATCTCGAATTTAATTTATAGAGAATTAAAAATAATAATACATATATAATACATACAATGTGTCAAAATAATCATTACGTCAGAAGAAAATTTCAAAATAAGTTCTTTATTGTAAATAAGTTTCCGCAAATTCGAGACGAATAGTTAACTCGTACTCAAAAAAGTAGATTCATCACATTTCATCAAAATGGTTAGAACCATTTTAAAATAAAATTTAGCCCGCACATACAATAAATAAATAAACATTGGATATGAAATAAATGAATAAAGTTTCAAACAATGTTTACTTGCTTTGTCAATGGCGTGTGTCGTTAGTTAACAGCCAAGCAAGTGGGTTCCACACCACTCACATCCAGCAGTTGTTAGTTCAGTGGTACAAGGTTTTTAATACCAGAAATAATATTTAATTTAATTTCTGATGTGAGCGCCACGCAAACCAGGGACCTTTGGAGTCCGAGTCCAACATGATTAACAAAATACTTATTGTGTGCTTTCATTAGCACGTAAACCGAACCGCGTGCGTCGCAATTACAAATTTACCATTTTTGAAAAAAGCCTCCACTACAAAGCCTCGATACTCTTCTACAACTTTATTATATACCGTACCTAACGGAATTGACCGCACCCCTCTACTTACTTTGGGGATCCCACAGTGATTTTTTTGAAATTTGGCAAAAAAAATTCAATCCCCCTTTGAAATGTGGAAGTTATTTCTGACCCAGCCTGTACAAACATCTTTTAAAATACATTTTAATCTTCTTATAAGTATTATGTACATAGAACAAAAATACTTCTAAAAAGCATTACATTGTCTTACATTTCTCCCATTTTCCAACCTCAAGCTGATTTAAAATCATACTGCAGTGAGTCCCACGCGTGTACTTTCGATCCGACAACATGTACTCCACAGTGCTGCCACCTTTAAGCACCCTAGACAGCATTTCCCTAACCACCCTAAAGTAGTTGAGACTTCAGAGCATTTTTATATACCTGCCGGGCATGTCTTACACCCTTCCGGAATTTGAGAAAAACACCGTCAGCCACGGTTTCCGGCGTTAAATTGGAATTTTGTGTAGATGCAACAACTCACTCCCCATCGCACTCCTTAACCCGCCCCTGCATCGTATAGTAAACGTGCTTTCTTTTGCAGTCTTTAAATATATGTGAGAGAGATGTTTAGTTGAATGGTTACTACTACTTTGGTTAGTTGAAAAGGAAATAGATTTATTGTAGATCTAAATTCTAGAATTAGTTTTGCAGGGTGTAAAGTTTTAAATTGGTTTTTTACAGAAAGGAAATTACTGTGTTTTATGTATAAAAAATTGAGTTTAGTTCTGTAGCAGATAAAAGAAAAGTAGTCTGTTTTATTGTTACAAAATATAATAAAGTTTTGCTTGTTAACTATAAATAACGTTAGCGCAAAGGATCTTCCATAAAAACCAGCACTGATTACACCTTTTGTTATTTATATATGAGAGTTTTTTTTTTTTTTTTTTTAATTCTACATTCACAAAATGCATCAAATTTTCCGATAAATTTATAATTATAAAAAATAAATAGATAATTTTTACATCAATATTGAAGCAATTTTAGAAAAATTCTAAAATATAATTTTAGTAAATAATTAAAATTTGAATAATAATTTATTATTTATATAAAATTTTAATAAATAACAAACTATATACCATGTTTATGGCCCCGTTTAATAGCAGTATTTGACATATATTTTTAATTATATATTTATTATTATATATAAAAGCTCTATATTTAACTTCATTTGAATTTAGAAAAATAGTAATTACCGTATGTTTCGGACGATAAGACTCACCAGACAATAAAACGCACTCCAAATTTATAAAACGATTTTTATATATATATAAAAAAAAAAAAAATATAAGCGCATATGGTTACACACTAATGACTATTGACTTTCTAAATTGGTGATTTTACCTTCGAACCATAAGACGCACCCCAATTTTAAATCGATTTTTCTATGTAGAAAGGTGTGTCTTATGGTCCGAAAAAATAATTATATTTATTTGAAATTTGAAAAATAAATTTGATATAAACATTAAAAAGTATCTACACTGAATTACGTTTAAAGAAAGAATTTTATTATTATTAGTTAATATCCATAAATTAAAATTAAAAAAAATTAAATTAAAAAAGAAATGAAAATAGCTAATGCTAATCTTAAAGTTAATTTAATATCTAAAGTAATTAATTCTTCAGAAATCTGAAAAATGCTACACCCCCAGTTCACATTACACAACTTTTTATGCGTTCGACATCTATAAGAAGAAAGTGATTTTTTTATCTAACTAAAGCTTGAATTACATTATACTTTTTTCGTCTAGCTTCATACTAGATTTCTAGTTCAATTTTCGTTCAAGTTTTGTTCAATTTTCATACTTTTTTCACAATCGGTCGTGTATTGTCGAGTTTCTTCGATTTTTTCCGATGTATTGCCAGTACGCCAACTTAAAAATATAAAGTAGGTACTTAATTTGACAGATACTGAAAAACACATTTAAACAAAAATGGATACATTTAAAATTGGTACAATTGCGTGCGAATGCGTATAATGTATCTAGTATAAAACTTGAATTGGAAAATAGAGCATGTTGTATATTTCTATACTAATTGTAAGAAACTTGAATGAAACTTGGATGCAAAAATCTGATTTACATTATACTAGAACTAACTATCTGTACTTGAACGAAACTTGAACTAGAAAAAATCGTATAATGTAAACAAAGAATACAAATTACAAACCAAGATATGGTTATTTAATAATTCAAGTTTTACTTTATAGTTTGCCCATTCCATATAAACTCATTGTATTGTATCAGTGAAGTACGCAAGGGGAAATTAGGAAGATCCCCTCCCGAAAATTCGAAACAACAAAATCAATAAAACAGTAACTTTTTCAAGTTAATTTACTTAAAAAAATTTCTGAGAATAATTATTATTGACTGAAATACAGTTTAATGTGTGACTGAAAAAATATATGTACCATTTAATTTTATATTTTTATTATAGACTAATTTCATAGACAACAAGTTTATACTTAATTACTATTGTTTTTCAAATTATATGAACTGAACTGCAGGAATTGAAACGTAATTGATTATTGGCTTTAGCAATTTGTGTTCCTCCACCTCTAGTGACTATGGAAAAACAAAAGTTATTGCAAATTTTGTGGAAAAATGTAATATATATATATATATATATATATATATATATATATATATATATATATATATATTTATTTGTATATTTTACTCATAAATGCTATTTTAAGGCACGTTTGACCTTGATATCATTTTCTAATTGCACCATTACCATACCCCGATTGAAAGTAGTCAGTATTATTTTTGTAAATTAAAACAATATCCCTCCGAGAAATATTTTTTTTACGTAGTACACCAATGTATATTGTATAATATTTGAAGAGAATTTATATATAAAACAGTTTGTAAACACATAATATTTAAAAACATTTTTGCATAACACTAAGTTCTATTAAGTGAGTTTATATCAGTTTGTTTTGTGGACATACTTTACCATATGAGTTAAAAAAAAATCAAACCAAATTACAAAAGTACCAAAAAAATTCTGTTCAAACAACATTTATAAATCCAAAAAACTAATTTGATTGACAAGAACAAGAATCTAAATAGATACTAAACACTATTATGACAGTATCATTTGCAATTCTGCAAGAGATTTACATTAATACATAAATGTTGGCAAACAGGGCCAAAAACCACCTTTAATAGAACAATATTTTGCTTTCACAATTTATCAAACTCTGATTACGTATGGTTAACGACTGCGATGCGGACACCGTTGAAAATCTCACACACAGAAAAAAAAAAAATGTTTTTGAATTTTGCGAGCGCAACCAGTATACCCCACCCTACCCCACAAACACAATGATGAGATTTTAATCGCTTAATTTAATCAGTTTGAGCCTTGTGCTGTGAAAAAGTTCGCTCTCTCTGTTCTGAAAAAAAAAACGTACATATAGAACTGTAGATTTTTCGTTTTATTCCTAATTTAAAATCAATATCATGCGCATTAACCTTTATTGTTAATATTAACGGATATAAAGATATTTTTGCTGCATGAATAAAGCGTGTTTTTTACATTTTTTCTGTTATGTGTAAAAAAGGTAAAAGCTATTGTATTGGAACATTTTATAGTTTAGAATTTTGGCGCTGAAAGGCATTTTTATGTATGTATATTTAATGTCTTTTGAACTTTTTTTTGCTTTTGTTTTGTTTTTTGTTTTGTTTTACATTAATATAAAAATTCGTGTTAGTACCAAAATATTATGTACAAAATGTTTCACTCGTTCTCGGTTACAGATTTTTGCTTATAAAAATCCAACTAAAAATGTTAATTTAGTGAAATTTGCTACGGATATATACCTTAATATATGAGAAAAATATTAAAATCGAATATAGTTACATTTTACAATCTATATTTTAACAAACATTAACTACTCATTTTAAAGGGAGATAAAACTTAGAAATTTTTTTTAGCAAAAAAAATATATTATGCTATGTTATTTCCAAAAATTATAATACTAAGTCAAAAAATCATTAAAGTTAGTAATGTAAGACAAATTATAAATAAATTAAAAATCAATATCGTAGATTATTGGTTCATACAATTTAATCTGCTTATGTAACTCACTAACTGAGTTTTTCCAATATCAAGCTAAATCGATTTTTCGCACCCGAAAACAGTACATTTACCCTATATCATCCAAATCTTTGAACCCGTTTCCAAGATATAATTGTTCGTTTCACAGTATTTAATATGCCACGACAGATTTTATTGGCAATAATATTTACCTACTCTGTATATGATTCACATTCATAAAATAAAACTTTTGTTTTGGTAAAATGGTCCTTAATATCGAAGACATTTGGAGAAAAGTTACTTAAAAAAATATCACAAATAGATAAAACAGAAATACTGGCCTTAACTGAATAAACAAAAAAAAAGTAAAATTTCCAACTAATACCAATTGAAAATAAGATAACATAACCTAAGAAATATTTCTCGCAATAAAATCTGCACAAATCTTCATTATTCATCTAATTTACATTTACATTAATAACAATTACAAACATTTAACTTTAATTCCAATGCACTAAAAACTGCCAGACGGCAATAAGTGTTGCGTTAAATGATAAATAAATACAATAGGAAAAAACAGGCGAATAGCGAAATATAATAAATTCAACAGTTGACATATCAACCGGACTGAAAACAAAAGAAGTGCACGAACACGAAAAAAAAAAAAAAGAATAAATAAATATGGTAGCGCCGTTTGTGTTAATGTAACGTATGTCTGATATTTCAACACTCTATGTACTGCATTTCATATTGGAGTGTCTATTCTGACAGTTATTAGTTTTATAGCAAAGAAACTTAAAAAAATATTGAATATATTCGTTTGAAATGCTGATTTTTAAATTAAGTTCATTCAGTTTATTTCCAGACGTTTTAAAATTGGATTTTTATATTTTTCTTTTCAGAAAACTTTGAATACTGTCATTTAAGTGAAATATATACATTAATAAAAAGAAAAAACGCGTCACTTGAAAAATTACCGATATTCAAATAGGTATAACTTGGCCAATTTTGAACGAAATTAAATGAAATTTTGCGTCCCAAAAAATTTGAAGTCTCGTTTTTAATGTGATGCAAGATATGTACCATTTGAATTATTACGCTCCCCACCACACCCTGCAGAAAAAAAATATGTTTTGACTTTAAAAATTGTCAAACATTGACAACATGTATAATACACAAAAAAAATTTTCGACTCAATTTACCAAGCGGCTGTAAAAACTCAAACATTTCTACGTAAGGTAAATTTCAAAATATCATAACTTCGCGCCAAAGCATCGCAAGTCCTTGAAATTAAGCGGAATATATATCGAAAGCTAGTATTAGTATTTAAATTGAGTTTCAATTACCAAAAGCCTTAACAGACTACTTTTAACCCACGAAAATTTTTTCTTTAACTATTGTTACGATAAATCCGATTCTATTAATATACTTAATTCTAGTATCATATTTCTTCCATTGCCATTATACGTATAAAATAAATTTCAAATAAAAAAAGGAACCCTTTAACTTAAAAAACATTAATAAATTTAATTCTACAATTGTAATATAACTCAATGCGATATTTTTCCTTTGTAGAATTATGTCAAATTTTTTAAAAGTTTGTATGCTATATATGTTTAATATACAATTTAAAAAATGTAATAATATTTACTTTAGCTATGATCAGCTGTTGTTTAATTTAATATATTGTAGAAACAGTTGTTAAAGCTTAACGGTACTCATATTCTAGCGATAGGTTAGATATACCGTATATTCTACCTACTGTCTTGTTAAGCAACTATTTTTATGCCTACTGCATTGACTATCTAATTTATTGTTTGCTTTACTTAACATACTACTATAATAATTCATATTTATGTATTGTACATATATATGTACAGTCAGAAAATATATACAGCGTATAAGATGCCTCTAATTTTCTGGTACACAATTTTAAATTAAATAAAAATGGTTCTGCATAAGTATGTAAATCAGGAAAAATTTGCTATTAACTATGTAACATATTAAAATAAATTATATAAGTTATATTTTCTTTAAAACTGCACTAAAAAAAATTTAAAAAAATGTAAGAGTTTTGTTTTTCACCGATCTGAATAATTCAGATCAAAAAAAATACAGTAGTAAATTCAAAATTTTTAATTTAAATCTAATATTTCCAAATGTTAGAATAAATTTATCCTTAGCATAATTTTAAAATTAGCCAACAAAATGTTGTCATTTATTCTGTAGATATATTTTTACATACATACATACATACATACATACACAATCACGCCATATATTTTTAGCCAATTATATATAAATTAGTTGATATTTGTGAGGCAAATTTGTGAGATAAATAAAAAAATTAAAAATCCATATCTAAATTCAATTTTTAAAAAATACAAATAATATTTGAAAGTAACAAGAAATATATATCTTCTTCATATCTCAAATGTAATAATCAAATATATTAATACGGGCGTATTTAATTAAATTGGCTGAAACTAGTCAGCTGTGATTTTCAAATAAATGCAGTTATAGAAAAAAAAAATTGCAAGAAAAATCAGGAGTTATTAATGAATGTAAATAAAATTTAAGAAAATTTGTGTATATCAGTCTAAATTATTGATAAAAAAAAAATAAACTTCTAATATGCTAATGTCATGTATATTTATTAAATTATTAGCGTATTTTTAATTAATAAAATAAACTAATATAGAAACATTTTGTTAATTTTTAACGCATTATTATTTTAATTCAACAACTGCACATTAAGAAATGACAGCTGATTAGTTTTCAATAACTTTCCATGAGACAGCGTAAATGATTCTACAAAATTTCCAATCTTACCACAATTCATTAATTTTGCTCATTCTTCATATTCATATGGACACTTACCTGAAACAAAAACAAAACATACATTAACAACAAATTTCAAAACGCATTAATTAATCTAGTCTAAAATAAATCGACTATACTTCGACTAATCTAAAACCTATAACAAGATAATAATAATAATTCAAATCGGAGCATGTTAATCGAGGCGTGCGTTCGTTCAGTACACGGCCAGGGCACGTCTGCATGCGGGCACTTCCGGCATGCACCGGAAGTCCATCGCAATGCAGCGCGGCGGCCGACACTATTCTCGACCGCAATCTGACCACGCGATGACCCGAACGAAGCTGGGCCTGGCTGGCTCTGCACGCTGAACGCGATTTGAATGCATGCTACGATCATGAACCTTATATGTTATAAAGGAAATTGTAAAGAACGAGAAATTTAGAGATGTACAGCAGGAAAATTGCTCTGATCTATTTTAGATTTTCGAAAGAATGAGGAGTTGTTGGAAATGACAAGAAAATACTAGTTTTTTCTGCATGAATATGCCATGTGGGTGAATGCAAGTTATAGTCTGATTAACGTAAGTTCCGTTTATGTCATTATGTTGGTGACAAACCTAATAACACAAAAGTATCTGTACGTAATATATTTTGTAAATGTATTTGCATATAATTTTATACAAGATAGTATTTAAATAGTTTAAATTAAAATTTAATGTAGTCAATTTGTTTATCAATGATATTTCATTATATTTACAAACAAATACATACATACATACATACACAATCACGCCATGTACCCAAAAGGGTGTGGCACAAACTCTTTTCATCATCCCGAAATCAGTATACTTGGCAATAATGACTATTTTTGTTAAATTGTATGTTTACATTTAAAAACAAAAATAATCATTTGTTGTTAGTATTGTCAATTTTGTTAAATGTTTGCTAATAAATATTTATTATGAGTTCATATAAATTTTTTCAATGACAATGTTATAGTAGATTTAGTTACTTTTTTGGATGACGTACAACCGAACTTATGGCACTTGTTGAAACATTATTAAACAAAAGGAGAATAATAATAATAATAGCACTTGGTTTTAAGTTTCAAATTTTTATTGTACTATAAACACTCGATGTACATTTCGGCTTCTTAGGCCATCATCAGGAGACTGACTAAAATCCACACAATATTTATTTATTTATATACAAAAATTGTAACGGACAAAAACGGAATATAACTGCCATAACGTTTAAAATAGATTGAGCAATGGAGACGACAATAAATCCAATTGTTCGTCATCGAGTGTTTATAGTACAATAAAATATTTGAAACTTAAAACCAAGTGCTATTATTATATCATTCTCCTTTTGTCTATAGAATATAGATTATAACATTGTATTATACGCTAAAATATCTATAATTGTACTTCTTCCTGCATAAATATTATTTTACGTTTATCCATTATCTATATGCATTGAACTCTCGATTATCCAAAATAAAAAAAATCGATAAAAAATACGCTTGCTACACAGAAAATATTTTACACGCAAGTTCAGTTATTTTCTTTATAGACTTTTTCTCTTTTCTTAAAATCTGGTGTTAGTGGTTTAGGTTGTTATACTAATAACAATATACGAGTATAAGTATAAAAGTCATTGCATGCTAATGTTCCACTTCATAAAAAATGTTAACATGTTTTTATTACGAAAAAAATATAAATTAACAATACTGTCATGGTAATAACTAAACATAAACTGAAAACCCATCATCCACGATAGGTACTTCAGCTTAGTATAATATATCTTGTTTATAACCCACATAATGAATGATGAATCTTTAGTCGTTTTAATTGTTTCGGAATCAATTACGAAAATCCCTGTTAGCTAATCTAAAATTTACGCATATGCGTGTGTCGGCAATAGAAACAAACCTAGCTTACTACGATTTAACTTACTGGCAATCAACCTACAGCATACAGAGAGAACACCATCAGACTTTATGTACGCATGATGCCATGCATATAAATTGATAATTACACACAGACACAAACACACACACACACACACACGCACTCACAATGATGATAAATTGGAAAAGGTATAATTTCGTTCCACGTGTATATTCGTGAAATTCAACACGCGTGCATCCGTAGATTTGAAGTTATGATGACAAACGGTATAGTGAAGGAAACGGCTTCGCTTTTCAGCTTCCATAAATAATCGAATACGCTCATTTCATATTGCTTATGTTTAGTTCATTTTCACTCCTAACATAATATATCATTCTAGAAAAAAGTATGTTGCTTAATGTCATCAAACTGAGTTATTAATAGTAATATTATTATTTAATTTAGACTAACATTTTTTTTTATGTTTGTGAAACTGTACTGTAATCTTAAAATATTCAAGCTTGTGTATCTCGAATTACTATTTTCTATTTCTACTCCTGTTAAATAATACGTTTATAATATATGTGTATTCTGTCTAAAACTTACACCTGTACGTTATTAAATCATAACTAACGATGTATTCTTGTTTCGTCAGTTCGTGATTCGCCAATTAAGCATTCAAAACATTCAACATCACTCACATATATTCTTTTAACTAAATATTCACTAAGTATTCGCTAAAAATAGGCGAACCATCTAAAGTAAAAATTTTCATTGTATAGCCGTAAAAAAAGTATAGTATTTCACTTGCATGTTATGGCTTATAACTCACTCAGCGCTTATCTCAAATTCATGAGTTATAACCATCATATAAATCTACTGTTGTCACTACATTTATTATTTTTTACATCTCCGCTTTAATTTTTTTTTAATACTTTAATAAACAGTAAAACAACATTGATACATTTTGCATTCTATGTTTTCTCACATTATTCTCACAATAAATACACAACTAGATTGTCAACTGTCTTTAAACCGCCCCACTAATTTCTCAGTCAACAAATTTACAAATTGGTTAATTTACAATACATTGCATATATTGTAAAAATCTATTATCAGAATTTTTCAATATTTTCAATTTTACATTATATATTTAAACCATTTGCAGTAAGAAACAAATAAACTATCTAAATAAATATCTTATCAATTTAATTAAAACCACTAAAAAAAAATCAATTTTCCGCCTCAATGCAAAAACTCTCATAGCAGAGTGTAATATACATCTTTCCCAAATATAATCTTCTTCGGCCGTTGGCTAGGGAAAAAAACAAAAGACATCTGATGGATGGGAAGTGAAGCGAAGCAATTGGCGATAGCACAATTGGGAAATAAGCGTTGAGTGGTAGCCACATTACATTCGGCGACGTAATCCTGCGGCTTTGTTCCTTTGTTTTGGCGGGCGAGCGCGCGCGCAAACTGGCCCCGGTATTCGCGGTTTATTTTTCCTTCTAGGACGCGTTGAAAAATAGGACGCATTGGAGAAATTAACAGCGCAGCCACAATGCCCGGTTATTTATTACGGTCAAGAGTTAACTTGCTCGCTCATTTTTCCTCTTTCGTCCTGCTTTCTATCATTCCACTTCTTTCGTTTTCTTTACGTTTGAAAGGTGTATATTTTTCCTTGCGGGTTCTCCTTGATTGTTGTTTGATTTAATATGGACCTGCCAGCCAGCCTGCCTGGCTGCGCTCCTTGAAACGTTTTACTAGGATTATTTTCGCCGGAGTGATTAATTGAAGCAGTCGTGTCTGGGTGCGTTTTCGTTACAGATATTGGCCATGCTGAACTTGAGAGGTACATTAATAAAGAATATTAGCGAAGATTTATTTTCGGCAATAAAGAATGACGGTGTTTATCTACTTACAGAATCTCGCTGTGTTTTTGCTTCATAAATATTGACAAAAATATCATCTGTCTTGTTTTATTAGCTGTAATACAATATACCCAATAAAAACAGTACAATAAAAAAAAACAATCTGTCATTCGAAATGTGTTTTTATGTAATTTTCAATCAAAAGTCAATTACGATTTCTGATATCATAAATCACATTTAATATTATCGTAATAAAACAGTATATAAATAATATAATTCTTTCTTAAATTCATATAAATTAAAATATCATATTTTTTCACTAATACAAATACCTACATAAAATATATAATTTTTCCATTTCTTATAAACTTATTGTAATTTTTGAAGTATTTTGTTCACAAATTAAAATACATTTTGACACAACTCTAAGTTCTACTGAATGAGTTTATGTTCTGTGGAGACACTTTATAAATAATTACTTTTTAAATGGAATATGAAACTATTGTACACTGTAAAAAAAGGTTGAAAAAAATACATATTATTTCATAAATATAAAAATAATATAATTTTGTAATTTTAAGTAAAATATAAGTAAAATAATAATTAATTATTTATGTTTTTTACCGAAAAAAGTAAATAAACTTACATAAAATAAACCTATTTTATATTTATATAATGTAGAAATTTAATAAAAGTTGCTAAACAAGTTATAACTAACAACTTTTATTACGAACATTTTTCGATACAGCTAAATATTGTTTTAATAATGTCTCATATTTTTATTTTATGTCAAGCCGGTTTTGTTTTTAGTTATCATGACTACAGCAGTTGTTAAACAAATTTTTCTATTCCATAAATTTATTTTATACATGACGGTCGGTTTTTTGGTGACTACAGAATATTTTTTTCATAATAACTTCTATACTTTAATTGTAAGTATTAAGTATTATTATTTAAGTATTTATTAAGCAATCTAAAATTTATAGCAATAAAAATGCATTTAATTTGAATATTTTTAAGAACCAATATGTATTGCTGAAAATAAATGATTCACTAAACAAACAATTTAACAGTAGAATAGAAATAGCCCCTATAACAAAATATCAATTTTTCAACGTCTATCAAAAAGGAGCTTCTAAAAATTACACACACATATCATATTTCGTAACTCAAGCATCATATATCAACATCCTACAGCCCAAATAGTAAAGTATCGAATTAGCTTTCTAATTTTTTACACTTCCTATTCCAAGCACCCGCTGTTCCAACATCCAACCCAACCAGTAGCATCCAACATATTACTCATCACACCATAAAAATTAAAATCTGTAAGCGTATCCAATGCCTTTCAAAACCGTCATCTATATCAATTTCAACACGCTCCTACGCTGCCTACCATCTTTCCAAATCGCAATTACCCAAAATGACATTTTGAAGCCCCGTCTGTCTGAGTCAGCACAAGCGCAAGAGGAAACCCTTCTTCAACACCCCACAAGTCAAGAGAGAGTGGACCCAATCGAGACACTCTCGCTTATAATAATCGCTCATCAGCCACTCTCTCTCTCTCTTCGAAGAGGGGCGAATCCCACCCTTCAAGGCAATACAATTGGACCCGCAGACGGTACAGTCAATATAACGAGCCAATATTTAATTCCACTTCGTGTTGAATTTGGTTCCAAGGGCCGCCAGTGAACAATGGTTGGTTATTTATTTTGGTTGTTGATTCCTCTTCGGTTTGAATCAAAATACAAAATAAGCTGATGGTTGTTACTGGTTGATTTATAGGTTAAGAATAAATAGATATTATTGATTTATGGTTATTTGTTTAGGTTGTGTTTCTATGTCTACGATATTGTAGTAGATGAGTATTTGTTATTTTGTTCTATTATTTGATATGGTAGAATCGAAATTGAATGTTGTTTTGTATAAATTTAAAGTAAGTCCGCAATTTCAAGAATCAATAGAGTATTATGATAAATAGTTTGAGTATCGTCTGCAGATATACAGCCAAAATTTGTTATTTTTAATGGAAATACATTTGCAAAACCTATTATCTATAATAGACAATCCAAATCCAATGAAATATTAAATAATATAGTAAAAAATCTTTCAGAACTCATTATAGTAAAATAAAAATGCTTCCAGATTAATTTCTGTATATATATATTTTATTTAAAAATATAATAATAATCTGTTTAGTAATGTAGTTAGTAAATATATACATATATTTATATACACATTATATTTTTTATTTTGAAATATTAAATATTGACTCATATTCTACAAATTTAATAAAATTATTTTAACAAAAATAAAATACGAGTAAAAATTTCTTTCTACGAAAAACATAACATCAAATAAAAACTTTTTAAAATATAATGTTTCTACAGAATTTTCTTAAATAATATTTTCATATTTTTCTTGCTTATATATAATTAAATTTCTCTTTGATTACATTTCGAATGTTTATTAAATTTCATATTTATCGAACTTAAAGAAAAAGTACACAAATAAATTTTATAAAAAAAGATAACGTAATTTACTAAAATAAAAATATCTTATACATAACGAAATTATAATTTTGAAAGCCAGATTTATTGAAGTATATATACTTCAATAAATCTGGCTTTCAAATTCCAGTAAAATATTTCAAAACTCAATTTACAATTTACAAAAATATAACTGTTATTAGTATTAGCTGAAACCGCATTTAAAACCAACCTAATAATATCAGTCAAATATTATAACTCATTTTTTTTATGCTAACAATTAATATTTAACCTATATTTCAGAAAAATCCAATTGCTCTGAAAAATTGTTTTGTTTTTATCTTATGAATGAATTCATTGCTAGACTAAATTAAAGCATGTCATACCCTTGTACTAATAATGTTTAAATTACCGATAAATTATTTTTGATAATTAACACCGAAACTTTACCATAACTTACCGCAAAAATTTAATATTTAAATCAAGAGTAACATGTTTCTTTTAATACCAAATACATAACATAAGAATAGTTTATATTTATTCAGTGCAAAAATGAAAAATTTAAATAAATTTTAATGTTAGAATAATTCATCTTGTATTTACATTAATGTACAATCAAATAAAATTTATACATACAAAAATTTCGATAAATAAAATTTGTATATTTAATGTTTTATCACTGTAAGAGATAGTTCGATTATATTTAGCAAAATATATAATTGCAAGACGAAATTGATACTTTGAACGATAACTATAGCACGTCAAAAATGAAAAATTTTACGACAAAATTAGTATATCATCATATAATAACAATGTCAATACACTTGAAATTTTAGTCAAACACATTGCTAGTTAGGTTAGGTTAAAAAGTTAATTCTTTATTTTTATTCTATTTATTTTATAGAAATAAGATTTTGGTTGCATTAATTGCTAGATAGGTTTTTTTAATTTTTTGCTGTGAGAACAAATATTTTGTAGTTTACTTAAATTTTCTTTATTTATTTTTTTTTTTTCTTAAAATAAAAATATTTTGTCATTTACATTTTTTCTTGTGGAGAAAAATATTTCGTACTTCAATATTTTGTGGTAAAAAAAATTTTTTGTAGTGCACTTACATTTATTTGCGTGAGAAACATTATTTGTAGTATATTATATTTTCCTATCATAATTATACCAATTTCTTTGTAAATAATACCAATCTTATCGATAAAAAAAATACCACCTTTACATTTACAAGTTAATAATAGTAGCGCAATTTTTGAACTGGTAATATTTTAGGTAACAAACAAAAATAATATTACCGGTAAGTTACTTACCACAATAATTTACAAAAATATCAGTAATTAAAACTTAAAACTTATATTACCAAATTAATTCTTTTAATAAATTTCAACTTATAAAAATTTACCTTAAATCTAAGACCGATTTTTATTCGTAAATAAACGCATGTACTATTTTATTTTTCCACATTTACATTTGTAATTATATGCATCATTCATTACCACCTTAAACTAGCAAGAAACTCTGAATTCTATGCGTATACAAATACGACAACTAATTAACCTAAAATCTAGAACCTACGTCGGAGTATCTCCGATCTAAATCACGTGCTAAAGCTTCTAATCCCGTTAATTCGGACAAGTTGAAATGAAAAAAAACGATGCGAACGAAGGAGGAGGTAAACTAACAGTGGGATGCGATAATATCAGATACATCGCATTCATCGAATTCTTATCAATCGTCTTATCTGGAAGAATCCTTATGGGTCTCGGCGCTTCCTGTTTTGGACGCGCTGGCCTTTGTGTTACATGTCCAACATGGAAGATGAACGATATCCGGGCGAGAGGTAGTTTTTTTAGGTTCTTTTTCCGGTTCAAGGACACACACACAAGCTAACGGTGATCATAAATAAAAAATTACTATGTGCTCAATAACATTGTTCCGTTAAGTTTTTGCTAAACTACATATAAAATTTAAAAACCAGTTGCACAAAAGTTGTTAACTTAGTCACAGTATTTCCAAATGTTGGAATAAATTTAGCCTAGGAATATTTTTAAAATTAACCAATGAAATGTCATTTATTCTGATGACACATTTTTAGCCAATCACAAGCAATTTTTTACTTATCTTAATAATAAAATAATAAAATTAGAAATACTGGCTCTTAATCAAAAAGTTAACTAGGCAACTAGATTGTCATCTGTCTTTGGAACGCCTGATTCATTAGTTATAGCTGGTAAATTAACTTACAAAGTGTTTAATTATATTATACGTAAACGGCCCTTAACATTTCATTTTTAAAATAAACAAAATTCAATATTTAATATAAAAAGTACGTTTGTCGTATGTCTGCATTAGTAAAAGAAAAACTACTGCACTAATTCGAATGCGGTTTTCACAATCATATAAATAATTTTCTCTTATTTATTTTAAGGTCAGTATTCCAATTCTATTTATTCCTAAAATAAGTAAAAAATCATTTATGATTGGCTAAAAATGTATCCTCAAAATAAATAATATTATGTCAATGGCTAATTTTAAAATTATTCCAAGGATAAATTTATTTCAACAATTATAAATACTGAGTCTTAAGTGATGTTATATTATGTATTTTTTATAATCAGTAAATAACAGACAAAAATGTGAAGATATTTCAAAGCTAAATTCTGCAATATTTCAGAAACATTGTGATACAACAAAAATGATAAGGTATATTTGTTCTATAAACCGATAACAAAATGTCATCTCTTAAACGATCTAAAATTTTCAATCAAGAAATCTCTGAAATCTCGTCTCGAATTCCCACAAAACCACTATCAAGTATCAACCTCAATCTCTCGAAACAAGAAAAAAAAAAATCGAAAGAAAATTTCGAACCACAACTTTTGAAGTGTAGTCTAAACTTTATAGTGTTAAAAACAAGCGCGATGAAGAAGACGGGGCCGCGGAGAAGACATCCCGGGGCCCCGGGAAAACTTTCCGAAAACCGATGATATAGGTTAGGTTATCCACTCCACAAAATTGGATTAAGTTTCGGGTGAATAGGATGGCAAAGTGTAGTTGCGGACGGTTGTCGCTAGAGGGCTAGAGCGTAGAGTGAGAACGCGCACGCGGGAAATTTAATAAGGTCGTTCTGTCATCTGCGCGAAATATTATTACAATGGTGTGCGATAATATAATCTCTTGGAAACGAATTTAATGGGCGCAAAAATCTTTTGTTTTTGCCCGTTTGCCGTAATGAAGTTCCCGTGTTGTATGCGCGGTTCCCAGCTCGCGCCAACTTTAAGGTTATTAAAATGTGCAAACGGGTTTTTTTTTTTTTTGTTTTTAGCCGCACGAAGTTTAATCTTTGTCACACGGCCAAGTTCACGGTATAAATTAGTTAGTTTCGTTTTTTAGAAGCTTGTAAATTTTAAAAGCGCTGGTATAAGTTTATGTATAATTTATGAGATCGCGATAAATTTTGCCTTATTTCCAATTTGCTAGTGCTCTATATATGTACTTGAAAGATACATTAATAATTTACTACAAAAATATAGTACTACAGCTTGACTATGTTCTAGTATATTCTAGCAATATAGAAATAAAATTTTGTTTAAGTAACATCAATTTTAACCCTTTAAACGCGGCTATCGTAAATGTACGATCTGTTAAAATTATACTGAAACTGGGTATCGTAAATTAACAATTATGTATATTGTCAAATTTTTTGTCCCTGGAGCAATAAGAAATTAAGAAAGTTGCCCGCAGTTAAACGGTTACATATTTTAAAAATTACATTTTACCGACTGTTGCCTATAATAAATATGGTTTAATTCTAATCATATCAACTTCAACTTTCGAGATTTTTACAAAGCACGAATTAGACCCAAAATAATATAAATCAACAATTTTTAGCGTGATGTCAGTCTATCTGTCGATTATTTAAGCTTCTGGTAGTTTATTGATGTCACGAATATTTCGTAGCATTTCATATTTCGAAAAAAATAATTAAAAAAGTTGCTATACAAGTTATAAGTAACAACCTTTATTTGAAATATTTTTTGATATGACTTTATACAGTTTTATTATTTTTCATATTTACCTATGCGATTTTTTTTTTTAAGTTTGTACATACATTGTGGTGATGGTCGATTTTGTGATGACCACAGCAGATTTTTTTAATATAAGTATTATATTTTTGTACATATGCACAAACTATTAATTCAATAAAATCATTTTGTTCACTCAAAAAAAAATAGTGCTGATTCAACTTGAGTTAATGGTTATTAGTTACAAATATAATACATTGTTCAATACACTTTTTCTAATGTTTCTAAAGTTTTTAAGCAAACAGTTATGTATGATTGATTGAACACGAATTGTTTCAAATCAATGAAATATAGATTACTTTGGAATAAAAAACAGTAATAAATACCACATCTTTTTAATTTACTTGGCATAAAAGCTAGCCAGATAATTACACCTGTATCAGTGTCTTCGGACATTGATCAAATCAGAATACTGACGAGCTCCTAAAGAGCGAAACACGCCAGTCATTAATGCATAATTTAACAAGCCGATTCAATAATTAAGTAACTTGTGAAAATTTTGAGAAAAATTACAACATTAGAATATTATTATATTAATATTACAAATACACTTAAGAACTTTTTATTCAATATTATTAAGTGAGCCTAAATTTGTTAAATATAATCTTTTATTCCTTAGATCGATCGCTCATGCAAATTAACATTTATAATAACATAAAATAACCGTAGACCATTAAAATTTCATGTTACATATAGGTATTAATGAAATAGTTAAATTTTCAACGAAAAGTGTAATTTAATATTTGTCGATGTCAACTTGTTCGTTTTCCCGACTTTTAACTTTTCGAAAATGAAAAGACCTCGTTCAAATAGCGTCTCGTCACATTTTGCTCGCATAAAGCATATTCCTTTTTTGCTATCTGTCGCCCATCAACACTAACTGACAGATTTCAGATAAAACGCCAAGCCGCATTTGTATGTGTGCGGTAGTAGTTTCGCACAGAAAGAAAAAGAAAAAAAAACGCTCTCAAATGACGAACGATCTTAAAATTCCAATGTCTATAAGAACCATATGTCTGTCTCTGCATACAGATATATACAGTGAGTTTGATTAAATATAATCATATAAGAAGCATTTCAGTATTGATTAAATACAAACAAAAATTAGAAAAAAGTTTCTTCCGTAATACCAGAGCTATCTACATTTAATGTTATTTTGAAAAATTTTTGGTATACTTATATGTTAAATATTTTATTTAAATTAAAGTTGTTAAATAAAAATGAAAAAGGGATATATAATATATATAATTTTTTTTTATCTCACAACTTATAATAGATTCTAAACTATTCATTAGTACAAGATCAAAATACAAAGGCTGATATTACAAGCCCGATTTTTTGGTGTTTTAGTTCATTTGTTTAGTTCAGCTCTTTGACAGTTGTGTTGTCTTAAAACCGATATTAGTTAAGACCAATTTTAAAACTGAGCTCGTAATATCCCATAAAAAGTTGATGAATCTAATTAACTATCATGTTCAAATATATTGCGTTGAAAAGCGGAAGTTTGTAATTATAAATAAACATAAATCAAATTTAATAAAATATTTATATATAAAATTAAAAAAAAAACTTTAGAATTAAGTTCTGTATAATTTTCAATTATAATTCGATGTTTCGATATACTCCACGTATATCATCATCAGAAAAAAAATACAAATGACATAAATAATAAACAAACAAAACATAGAAACAAGTTATTAGGTAACAAAATACAAGTAACTAGTTTATTTTATTGATAAAAAAAAATTCTAATAATTTAGTAAATACATATTATAAGTTTATTAGATTATTAGCGTATTTTTCACCAATAAAATAAAAGAATATCCATACATATTGTTAATTTATTTATATCCATTAGAAACTCCAAACTTTACTCTTTTATTTTTTTCAATAACTGCATATATTTTAAAATATAGATAATGAAATGATAGCTAAATAATTTTAACAAGTTCTCATAAAACTTCTTATAATATTAGCTAATTAGAATATTATAAAAGTAATATTTTCATCAATAAAATAAACTTATATAAAAACATTTTGTTACATTTTATTTGTATTCATTAAAAACTCCAAACATTACTGTTTTCATTTTTTCAATAACTGCTTACATTTAGCTAAATAATTTTAGCAACTTTTCATAAAACTCCTTGTATTATTAGATAATTAGAATATTTTCATCATTAAAATAATCTTATATCCAAACATTTTGTCAAATTTTATTTACACCCATTAAAAAGTAAAAACTTTTCTTTTTACAACGCAATTTAAATTTTTTTTTTTAACAACTGCCATATATTTAAAAATGACATCTGATAAGTTTCAGCAACAAGATACCATGTAGCGAAATTTAAATTTTTATTTAAATTCTGCCATGATACCAACTTGAACTGACAACCTTAAAAAACCAAAAAAGCATACTACCACTAGACTACATTCCATGTATCATTCATCTTAAAAATACATTACTTAAAATAATGTACAATTAAGTAGTTTTATAAAAACTGTATCTAAAACAGACAAGTTTAAATCAAACAAAAAAAAACCTACTTTTCTTAAATATTTCCACGTTCGATCAATATTCCACATGATTCCATTTTAATAAATCATACTGTACGTTTATGCCAGTCTCATCCGACGCAAAAGACGTGCACTTATTCAAAATTCTTGAGAATTCTCTGTGAAATTGTTGATCCGAATGTATGTAAACTTATGTTGCTCGCAATCTAAAGCGCATATAACACATGTGAATGCTATTCCGATGATGTTTATACAATAGACTTTTGCGGAATTTCAGCACTTTTTTACTTTGTGACATTGACTGTGTTTACAGAAAATTTTTGTCGTTAAATAAACTTTTAATGTAAATGTTATTGTTTATTATAATATAATGTTGTCATATTAGTATATTTCAAAGAGTAGCTACTTTTGAAAAACAGTTTATAAAATGATAACTATATTTACTGAAATATTTATAATTCTCCCTAACAACAACTCATTTTTACAGTATATATAAGTATCAAAAAAATTAAATAATATAATTATTAAACCTTTTTTTTTTTGGAAACAATATATAATTTACAAAATGTTTATTTATAAAACTATGTAAAGTATGTCCATATAACATAAACTGAAATACACTCATTCAAAAGAACTTAGAGTTATGCGAAATGTTTCTAAATATTATTATTATTAATTAGAACTATGAATAGTTGCTTGATTAGATTGGAATATTTGGCAAAAACTAATTCCTTCTTGAATGGAAAGAGTTTGTGAGTATAGTGATCATGTATGTATGATACAATCCAAGCTTATTTTTTTAAATAATAATACAAAAAAGTTTGATGAATGGACAATAAAATTGATAAAATAAAAAAACGTAAGGTTTTAATTCGTTAAATTTTTAAATAATATTCCACAATAAAATTAATCATCCTATATATCAATTTATAGAACATGCTGTACAGATATATACATAAATTCTATATATATTTTTAATGTTAAACATTATTTTATCTGCAATACGAATATATTCTGAACATGACTATTAAAAGAATAAATAAAACTTTTGTGACAATAAAACTAAGACAAATCAAATTCAGCAAATGCCTTTGCAATATTTTATTCAATTGTCATGAAAATACGAGTTTGCATAATATATTTATTTCGAAAGCAAAATCAAAATACAGCTTGAATACAAATTTCCTTACATTTCACTAAACACAAATAAACATTATTATACTTTCAGAAAATGATATATCATTGTTATATTTTGACATTTATTAAAATGTTGAATAGTTCAAAATTTATAATTGTATATACATTTGAGAACTAGGAAAATTTATTTCGCTTGCATTCATGAATTACAAGTTAATATGCAAGTTGTAGTTATCAAAGTGTAGTAAAATATTAAGTACTCTAGAAATGTATTATATAAATTTATTCTAGAATATGGTCATTTTCAAGTGTACAATTAGTACATTTCGTTACTAATATTTATGTATATTTCTTGCAAGTTTTTCCGTGATACATAAAGTGGTATTAACATAGTAAACAAAATTTCAGAACTAATTATATTAAAAATGGAAATGCTTTAGGTTTTAGTTCTGTTAAAAAAAAATTAAACAGAACTAATACCTTTTTGTTTTTAATAAAGTGGTATATTTAAGATTTTAATCTTATAAATATCAGTAAAATAAATTGTTAAAAACGAATTAAAAATATACAAATTCGAGTGGATTTTAAGTGTTCAAACATATCCATTTTTATAATGTATAAACACATAAAAATAATAAAAAATACTCGGTTTTAAATTTCACAATTTATTAAAAATCCTTTATTGGCTAATTTCGATAGTTTAAGCCATCATCTGAAGGAAAATTAGACAATAATAATAATAATAATAATAATATATATTATACATTATTATTATTATTTATTTATACATTATAAAAATGTATCACTAATTTTTAATTTATTTGAAAAATTGAAGAAATAAAAAGATTTATTTATTTTGAATATTTTAGGCAGAATTAAGACGCACAATTTTTTTTAATGTTTTATGTGCGCAATCCTAGATGTTGCATATAAAATGTTACATGTAGACAATAAAACTATAATTTTATAAAAACTAAAGAAAAACAGTAGACAGAATCGTAAAATTATACGAAAAAGCATAGTTCAATTTAATCGGTTGATAAGTACACAGCAGTAACTTTATTTATTATTTGGTAATTTTATTATAGCTGATCTATGACAGTGTAATCGAGAATTCTTACATGAAATTATTAAACTTTAACGTTCCCGTATTTATGGAAATAAAGTCCAAGAAATATAGTGATAAAGACAAGAAAATCAGGACTACGAAATCCTCGTTGAAGAAGACAAAGCTAATAGCAAAATTTTATTTTATACTTACATCATGTTAAAAATGAGTAAAAAAATTGGACAAAAACGGAACCGTGTATACAGCTCAGTTTTCATGATAAAGACGGACGTTAAGTTCGTCGAAACGTCGATTATTAATAAATATTAATACAGAACTTAAACTAAACTAATTTTATTTCAGTTTATAAAGTTTTTAGCACCGTCTAAATTGTGCAAAAAACTGTATGTCTGAACCCGGCTCTATATATAATGATTACATTCGTATTTCAGTGGCGTAACTATAAATTGTTGACCCCCACCCCGCAAATATACAAAGTTTGTAAAAAAAAAACATTTTAAAAAAGTACCACTATATTACTTACTATATTGATTTCAAATTTGAAATCAATATGAGTTCTTCAAATTCTGTAAAAGGCATAGTATAGATTTGTCAAATCATTATATTTTGCTTCAAATTAAATACCGTGACGTCTCTCAATATAATAATAATAACTTTATTGCCCAACAGGAAAAGTAATATAAAAAAAAAATGACAAATCAGTTAATATATACTAATATTATTACATATACAAATATATTGTAATTACGAACTTAATTATTTAAGCTATTAATGAGTGAATAACACAAAAAAAATTATAAATTAAATTATAGTCAATATTTTATACAATTTCTCTGTAAAAATATTTCTATATAAAAATTTGTAGTGTAATAATTAGTAGTGTTAAAATATATAGAACTTTTTAGTGTTCTTAGTTGACTCCACGTGCATTGCAGAGTTTTGCGTTCAGAACTTTCTATTATTCTATTCTTTCTATTAAATAACCATAAATTAAAGCTTGATTTTTCGATTATTTTTATTTTATTTTAAAAAAGTTTATTTATACAAATTAAACAATATAGGTACAAAACAAAAATAACTCATACAATAACTTATGCTTGTAAAAATTATTCAAAAACCATTTCTGTACATAAATCTACTATTAGTTAAAATTTGAATGTAGCTTATTTTCTATAACACAAAGATGATGCTCCTATACACAAGGAGTTAGTATTAGTTTCAGTAGAATTTCATCGTATTCAAAATGAATAATTAGTCTCGTTATGAAGGTGTTTTAGCGCAGCTCGGCGTCCATTTTAAATGAAACGAACATAACAATAGATGTCAGCACGATAGACGTTTGAATAAGAAGATAAATTACGAGAAATATTGTTTTTACTTCGAACAGAAAAGATTTTGCGTTTATTATTGTTATTTTAACTGATATACAGCATAATGTATATTATATTCTTCGTCTTTTTGTTTTTTCATCTAAATCCTTTTTTGTTGTCAGAATTGGCTAAATAATTAGGCTAAATATGGTTTTAAATTACAGTTTTCAGATTGTTCATGATATAATAAATTACTCCTATAAAAGTATATTTTTAGATTATAATGCTATTAATTACTTTTTTAAAGCAGTTTAATAGACAATGGATAGTATTTTCATTCTGTAAGGCTACTGTTAACTAGCGTAAACGATATAGGTTTACACAATTACTAGACAATATCAGTCATGTTAGCTAGCATTAGTTCTACAGAATACTATACCCATTGTATCTCTTCCAATAAATATCTGTTGTGGCCACCAAAGAACTAATCGTCATAAACTAAATGCTTTCTAACACAGAAATTAAGTAATTGAAAAAAATAGTAACACCTTATATTACGTTGATAATTTTTAATTTACCGTAATCATTGAAACGTATCTATCTACATACATGACAAAATAGACACTTAGAAAAAATAACGCAAAAAAAATTATAAAGATTTATTTAGTTTTATTTTAAAAAGTCTGAAATAAAAGTTATAACTATAGTGGAGCAATTTTTGTTAAATATTTTTTTCCAAAATGTTTCTGTGTTAATAAAAAAACTAAAATAAACATCCGTAAATTATCAATTCCTAAGTTATTGTACGATTTTGTACCAACTTTGAGCAAATTAAGATATTCGTGTCTGAAGCTTAAAAATTTAATTTGTTCCATAGGACCAGACATCACGCTAAAAATAATTGTTTCGTGTTGATTGCTGCAAGCCTAATTCGTGCTTATCTATAAAAATCTCGAAAAATAAAATTGATATTATTACAATAACTCCCTCATTGTGTGTGACAATCGGTAAAAAATAAAAGTAATAATTCAGTTACAGAAAACACCCTGTTTTATAAAAAAAAATACATACATACATAAACAATCACGCCATGTACCCAAAAGGATGTGGCACAATATCTTTCCACTATCCCGAAATTAGTTTTCTCCAAACATTCCTATCCAGACAAGCAACTCTAGCTTTATTCATATTCATAATACTTCTCATACATGCTCTTCTATTCCTATGACTTGGAAACTTTTGCTCACGCAAAACTCTCTCAATCATAACACTCCATTTACTCATCGGACCTCCACGCAAACGTATACCTCCAAAAATCATTTACATATATTCTTTTAACGAAATATTCATTAGACATTGGCTTAAGATGACCGAATCATCTTAACTGATTAACACCAATGCTTAATACAAGTTATAAAAATAAAAGTTAAAATCAAATACGTTTTGTTATATTTCTATAGCAGTGCGTATAATTTTTAACCTAAATTATTTATTATCTTAAATCGGCTTAAGAATGATATATTATGTACAACTGACAATAAGACTAAACACCGGATTTTCAATTATTTCCACGCCAACTTAAAACTTTCTTATGAAATATCATTTCGAAAGACAGCTTAACAAACAACGCCTACTTTATATAAATCGATTATTAACTCAACAAGGCCGAAAAATTTATAGTATACAAACACATGTAAATATTATATTAATCTGTATCAGAATTATTATTTTCTAATTAAATAAAATAAAATAAATGTAACTGGACCCGAATAAAATTGAATATTTTTTTGTTCTAAAAATGCTAAATTTTTTACTGCAAATATTTACTTACTGTTAAAGTAAACGCTGAAGATTTTGTTTGCTTTAAAATTGGGCTACGAAAAATATTTGAACATCAAAGTAAGCACATTAAAGTGTACATTTAGATTTAAATTGAAATAACATGCACGATAAGTTATATGAGATATCTCTTGCCAATTATTTTGATGCCAAAACTTTTAGTTAATTTCTAATTCGGATTATAATTTTTCCATAAAATATAAAAATATTTATTTATATTTTCTAGAATTTTTTTTTCCTTCATGACTAGATAATGGGTTCCCTATAAGTGCATAATTTTTTCTGTGATATATACTTATATTTAAAGTAAAACAACTTTGGGTTATAGTTCTGTATTAATATTTATTAATAATCACCGTTTCGATCATCAGGAAAAAAAGGTACAAATAACATTTACAGTAAATAAACAGAACATAGAAACAAGTTACTAGGTAACAAAATAAGTAACTAAATCATAAAATTTATAAATTTTTAATTAAAAGAAGCCAAATTTTATTTAAATCAGTGTATCTATTAATACAGAACTATAACCTAAAGCCGTTTTAATTTGATATAATGAGTTCTGAAAGATTTTTTACTATATAGATATATTTATTTATATAGATTTTAAAATTCTAAGTTCATTTATTTACACACAAAAATAATAATAAAAATTTATTCTTAAATTTTTACATATAAATAAGTTTTATGACCGATATTAGGTATATCAAATACTTTAACCAAAGTCGACTGTAAGCCGACAAAAAAGCATGGTTTTATTGGCAACAACAAATAATTTTGCCATTACAAGTTTGAAAAAATGACAAAAAATTGACAGTAACAATAATTATGTCAATAGAATTTAAAATCGATGCGATGACTTTATTTTTACTATTTAAGTCGTAAATACTTTAAATTACATTAAATAAATTTTCATTAATAAAATAAAATAATTTCCCTTAAACTAAAAACAATAATTTTTAAAAATCTAAAAGTATTTCGAAAACTAAGCTTTGACGTAGGTTAAGTATTTGTGTAACCTTAGATCACTGATTAAGATTTTAGCTTTATCTTTTGCTAATAATGATGTAAGCTTAGCTTTCGAAATACGTATATAGCTTTTCTAAAATTATTGTTTGTAGTATAAGGGAAATTATTTTATTTTATTAATTTTTACCACAGTATTCATTGTTTCATTGACAGTTTTATTGTTTTAAATTAATATATTTTTAAATAATTAAAAACAAAAAACAAATTAAATTATGAAATTGCCAGCACACAAAATTAACTTTTTAGAATTTATAACAAATGTACGTGTAATTTATATATTAAATAAAGAACTATTAATATGCATTCTATAAATACGACAATAATTTGAACAAAATATGAATATTTATGTAAAAGCGTAAATATTAGCGTGATTAGTGACATTTTTAAGCGTAACAAACAACGCGAATGTGTCGCGCATATTTTATATTTGTAAAACACAACGCGAGCACGCTGACAGCGACGCAAATCGTTTTAAACCTTTTCAAATCCCATTACATGTGTCAATTTATATAATGATAAAATACGCAATGTTTGATGGCGCGGCGCGATGGTCCTGCCGAAAATTCGCTACTCTATACGCTTAAAGCCTTTCACATATAATTTGTATTAAGTAACTTAGTCATTGCACAGTGCACACACAACCACGAATGGATATTAGTCGGTTCGATGTTGTTGCTAGTTTGGTATAAATTATGTCGACAAGTTTAACACAACAGATTTGTGACTTTTAAGCTTGGTTTTTATTTTGTCGATGTGATCAGTGAAACAGAAAATTAATATTTATAGCATAAATAAAAGAAAACACAAGTGTGAATAAGATTAATGGTAGTATTTCTATTATACTATAAAATAGTATACATTTTTCTACGATCTTTTATTTATATGAAAGAAATCAATATAAATAAAAAGTATGTCTTTAGAAAATTCACAAACTGGAAATCTATTTTTAGACTAACAATCGACTAACTTATAATAAAAGATGAGACTGGCAGCATGATAAAGAAAGAGAAAAAGTTACTAGATATGTCGGTTGTTAATCGAAAAATCGTTTTTGTATCTGCAAAGTTTGAAAGTCACTGTACTAGAAATTCTAACGGTGTTGAATTTATAGAATCTTCTGGGTTGGTATTCCGTAGTCGATCTATCCTCACTGTAGACGTGTCAGCGTACATCATAAATGGCATTCTCAGTGCTTGGTGACTAAATGACAGTTTCTACTCCGCAATCTGATATATACCCGTACTCTCACCATTCTCTACAGCTTCTGGGTGGCCTGAATGGCCCACCTTTTCCATTCGCACTGTACCTTCAGTTTCCGTTATACGTTTTATCAGGCCAATGGTCTATTCTGGTTGGTTCCCACGTCTTCAAAAATGGTGGAGGAGACGAACCAACCAGAATAGACCAATGGCATGACAAAACCTATAAAGATATATAAATAACATAAATAATAATAAGCAAACAAAGCATAGAAACAAGTTACTATAGGTAAGAAAACACAAATAAGTAAATTACAAAATCTATAACTTATTAATTAAAGAAAACTAAATTTTATTTAAATCAGTGCCTAGTATCTTGCTCATGTTTTGTTTGTTTATTTTTTTTTTTTTTGTTTATTCATTTGTATATTCTTCTTGATGCTGATATTCGTGCAGTATATCGACACATCGAATTTTAATTAAAAATTACACAGAACTTAAACCTAAAGTATTTTTTATTTTTAATATAATTGCAATATTTTAGCGCAAACTTCAACAACAAAGATACTATGCGAACTTATCGTCTAATCACATATGCAATTTTCTAACTAATCAAACGTAATTATCAAGCGAATTAGAAATTACAGTATTCCTTTACAATATTACTGATCATAACCTCAATTATTCGACGTTCAATTAAACCTAGAGACATCACAATCCTGCGGTAGCAGCGATGATAAATGATAGACCAAACCATTATGGCTGCCACGCATGCGCATAGCCATACCTCGACTCCGTGCTTGTAATGATACAGAACCCAACCGCTGAGATATATTTCAATTAAATTAACAGCATATCGATGCATTTACGATTTATTTCTCAAATCGCTTTCAAGCTGTTTGCTTACTGCGCCTCTGACCTGGATTAAATGCGGGCTTTAGAAGGCTAATTAACTCTTTGAATGCAGCTAGTGTTGTGGTGTTCGTATAATGGAATACAACCGCAACAGTCGTGGTTTGTTATGGCTGATGCTTGAAATGATTGTCGAGAGTAATTTCATTTTTATTTACTTTTCCAATTGATGCTTGCATTTTATGGCTGTTTTCAAGATAAGATACAGTGCATGCCGTTGGTTTTATTAAACTGTGTTTATTTTTTGTTTCTATGATGTAATAAAGGAATGATTGTTAATTAATGGCATAATTTTGGTATATTCATGACCACACAAAACGTCTTATTTAATTCTGTTTTATTATTTATTTTTATTTTTATTTGTTTTTTACAAATCGTAGTTGACGCACGGTAAAAACCAAACAAAAAAGTTTTTAAATGTTTTCCCGCCTATTTTTTAATTATTTCCTATAATATTTATTATATTTAATTATATTTAAACAATTGAAATATCCATGCACCAAGCGGAATTCAAATCCATAGGCCTGTAATTGTGTTTGTAATTTTGAGAAATAAACAATTATTTTCAGTTCAAAATGCTTATTAAAATTTCTTAATTATAATTATAAAATCTATCAGTATCTAAATATAAAATTTATATTTCAGAAAATCAATTAAAAAACAATTCTCTAACATTTTTTTAACAAATTATCTTTTGAAAAGAAATATACAGACAGAACAATATTTGCTTATTTTATTACACAGTTCAAATCCTAGTATTTAATTTCAATAATTTCGAATTAATCTATTTAAGTACTATTAAAATAGTAAGCAAAAGAATAATACAAATTCATTATTCGCGCACTAAAACTAAACGTTTGAGTGTAAAATTTTAATGAATCTCCATATTTCCGACAATTCTAAAACATAATCCGTAATATTAGTTACCCTTTGTAATATCAAACAATAAATGTGGAGTATTCGTGCGCGCCATTCCACGAGCCGAAACTACATCTAACTTCAATTCAAAGGTGTGCGAGAATCATTCCGTGAAACCAAAAGTGCTTTTCATCCGCAAATCTGTGCGTTTCGCTTCCATTTCGCCCATCTTCAAACGTACGTCCCCCCCATTCTCATCTGGCCTTATTACTATTCTTACTTACAATTCATAAGAAAATTTCCCAGCGGTCTCGTTCTGCGGCAAGAAGGCATTTCGTCAGACGTTTAGTTTCTTCAAACAAGAATAAAGGACGACGCCAAAACAGAGCTGAGTATCGGACGTTTAATTTTAAGTTGGCTATGAAAGTTAGGGAGGTTATTTTGTTCGGTTTGTTACTGTCAGCGGAATAAAAAAAATAATAGTGACCCCCCCCCCCCCATCCAATACTTCGTTTGCTTGTTGCTAAGTTTTTGTAAATTATCTGATTCAAAACGAGTTCTATATGAGTACCTAAATTGAAAATAAAAGTACATGTTGGAAAACTAAAGGTATATACATGTACAAATGTTTAAGAGTAAATAATATAAATTATATTTTCTATTATCGTTAAAAAATACAGTTTCGTTTAATATACACATATTTATAATGTTGTACATTATGTAAAAAATCAGAAAGTATGTCCGTCTCATACACATTAATACTGAATTGAAAATGTACAATATTTAATTTTAGCGTAAACTAAAGATATCTCCTATAGCAATGACACATTTAATGATTTATTGGCAAATATTAAACATATACCTAAAATGATAACACTCGTACAAACTATAATACCGATATTCTAATATTTAGTTGTTATATTGTAAAATATAAATGATTTTTATCCTTCTAATGATAGAAATTAAATGAAACATATAATGCAAGAACAGAAATTACGTTTTACATATTAATCTTCAGCTATGTTCTAGTTTCTAACATTATTTATAAATTCTTGTTCGTTATTTTAGTAATATCGATTTCTACTAATTTGTATGTAGATGAAAAAATTTATGTTCTTCATTTTACTATCTAAATAAATATACAAATCATCTACAATATAAGTCAAACTAAATGCTATTTAAATTTTTTGTGTGAACATTAAAATAAAACAGCCCTAAGTTGTAGTTCTGTATTAATATTTATTAATAATCGACGTTTCGACAAACTCAACGTACGTCTTCATCAGGTAAGAAAACACAAACAATATTTACAGTAAATAAACAAAACATAGAAATTATTTACTAAGTAACAAAATAAGTAAATGTCATTTGAATCTTTTTTCCTGATGAAGACGTACGTTGAGTTCGTCGAAACCTCATTTATTAATAAATATTAATACAGAACTACAACCTAAAGCCATTTTATTTTAATATAATGAATTCTGAAAATTTTTTTACTATGTTATATATTTGTCATAAATAATCATCAAGAAAATAAACACAAATAACAAAGAAACAATTTATTGGATAATAAAAAATATTATACAGTATTAATCACACTGTTCAATGTTTTGATGATTTTTTGAAAGTAATTTAGATGATTTCAATTGCATCTTTAATGCTACTATTTTACGTCATGAAGAAATTCTAAAACATACTTCAGAATTTATTTGTATTTATTTTCCTGACGATGATTCTTATTGAATGAATCGAAACATCGAATTTCAATAAAAATAATACAGAACTTCAACTTAAAACTTTCTATTTTAATATAATAAGTTCTGAAACATTTCTTACTTCCATATAAAGAAAAATTGTAGGTTTACGTACTTCCCGAGAGGAAAACTACTTCCTTAAATTTTGTACACCAGATTTTATAAATTTTAAATATGACTGTTTAGATTTTAATGATTTCTTGTTTTTCGAATTTTATACGAATTTTAAGAAAATTTTTAATTTTACCATAATTTTAAAGGATTTTACTAAGATTTTTAATAAAAAAAGTACTTTTAAAATATAAAGTCAGACGACTTTAATATTGACGGCGACAATAATTTCCGTACTACAAACGATTTCCAAAACTTCTTCAACTAACTGTACCAACAACTACTTAGTATCCAGTAGATCCTCCCAACACAGAAATACGAAATAGACCAAGCAACAATACAGCACTAATACACGTCACACATTTATCATTTGTCAATGACGTAAAATCGAAACGCACGAGGCCACCCCTTGTTCTAGCTTCTAATGTAATAGAAGATAAACCAAGGACCACCACGCAACGTAACAACAGCTATACAGAGCCAAAAGCATTTAACTGAGAACTATTATACTATCGAAATAGCAGTTTGTTATTCTCGTGGATGGGCATGTGAATATGAAGTAGTCCGCTAAGTATCAAAGTCCTAGAGGTTTAAGATATGTCCCAGTTTGAATCTAGATTGGACTGATATAATTTTCGTTGATGCCGTTTCCTTCAGAATGTGGAGATGGAGGATGGCGTTCTAATCGTCAAGGATTAGTTGATTTGCTATGCAAAGAAGATTGCTGATTGAAGGATATAGTAATGGCAAATAAAGGATGATAATTTGCAAGGATTTGTGGTTGGATTTGATTGCCAAGTTTAACAAAAAAATTGTCTGACTTTTAAATCTTATTGTAGTTAAATTTCCAACTGTAAGCAAGAAGAATAGACATATTACGTATGGATGTGCTTAAAATAAAATTGTATAATAATTTATTAAATTAAAAGATTTTATGTCAGGCTTTTGGAGCTGAAGTTGGAGTCGGAGCGGAGTCGGAGCTGTAAAATTATTGACTGTTCCACTACTCCATTATTAGCAACACACATTATTTTGAAAAATATTTTGTTTTTAAATTTTGTAATGTATTTTTAAAAATGAAGTATATTATTTTTTTTAATTTTCATAATTTTTTTCGTTAAAAAAAGACGCAGCTGGAGCAGTTGTATAAATACTGGAACGGAGCAATTCGATGTTTTGATTTACTACAAATAAACCATAAATAAATAACAAATAAACAAACATGTAACTAGGTAACAAAAAAAGCCAAAAGAGACTAAGAGACTGTCAGAATTTAAAATACAAATTTTATGGGACCAAAATGGTCATAAAATAAAAAAGATTGGCTGGGAGAGAGAAAAAATATAGAAAAATAAGTCTTTTAAACTGCACTTGGCACTAACAATAAATTGTAAAAAAAAAACAAAAGATTCGGCATTTAAGAAAAAAAGAGATAATTTTTTTTTGGAGCGGTCCAAGATATGTTTAGGACCGGTTACGTAAAACATTGTTAAACTATGTATTTTGTTAACCTACCAACTAATCATTTAATGAGAAACTTCGATGACACTTAACAATCTAGTTATCTAGTTAACCCATTGGCTTTAACTAAGTTAACAATACTTATGCAACTGACAAAAACTGATAAAAACAGCAAGCGTACTTTATTTCCTATTAGTATTTGTCAAAGTTAATAATAACCCTTTTTACGCGCAGTTATTTCTTTCAAAAAATGCTCATTTGTATTTCTGCGCAAAGGTCCCATTCGAATTGAAGGAACCGAGCATCGTAACCTAGTACATCGTGAACGGTGAACTTTTCACACTAACACAGAAGGTCGCTTATACGATTCAAGCGCCAGTATTGCAATACGCATGTCACATTACGGCAACACTTTGAAAATGACTCTGATGTTAAACTGGGTTACTAAAGCTGCACGGTGTTATTTAATAAAGAAACGAGTCACATTCTTTTCCCAATAAAAAGCTTGAGCAGTGGCGTGAAACGTGTTGCAGTTCACGGTGTACCAGGTCACGATACTTGGTTTCCTTCTAATCGAATGGGACCATAGTCAGATATGTATTAGTAGGGCTCTTAACAACAAAGTCCTCCATTTTAAATACATATATGTCATTCAAGTATCAAACCGAATTATCACAAAGTCCAACTAGCTTATTATCGTCCGTCAGTATGACGTCATACAATGTCATAATCTCACCATCAGTGACGTCATACAGCTGTACCCGAGGCATCTGTCACATGCATACGTAATAGGCAATGACATTGCATTCTGTAACGTAGATTTACAATCCGACCAATTCTAGCTGAGGGTGACTATGATTTATAATTTGTTATGTGCTACCAGTGGTGTAGCGTAAATTAAATTTTGTTCGTTTAGTTTTAGTTCATTCCTCTCTTCTCCATTTTTTTTTCTTTTTCTTTTTTATTCATTCATTCCACTATAACACATTCGTTTCTGAGTGCCATGAGAAATGAATGCAGAGTATTTGACACTCGCACACTGGCATACAAATGTACATAGAAAGCAGATGAGAATTTCTCTCATAGATGGCAGTACCGTATATGCGAGTGTGTATTTGTTTCTGCATGCGACATAATTTTGATTTATGGTAGTGTAGAGTTTTAGATTAACATACAAATAGAGGATCGTGTTCATTAGAATGAGATGATTTCATAGCTAAAGTGCCATTATATAGAAAATATCAAGTGGCCATTGCTTCAACATGGCACTTGTTTTTTATTTAACTAAATAGCAGTAAACATTTTTTTTTAAAACTAAGTGGATTATTGAAATAAATTTTATTTTTTGTTTTATTCACATTTTTGTAAATATTTGAAATACTACACATATAAGTTACAGGGAAAGAATGTTTAATAAATCTTATTTTCTTCCTATTTATGTTTTTGAAATAGGTACAATTTTTCTAAAAAAAAAATTTTTATATAATTTTGTTTTTGTTTTCTACAACTTAAATTGGAGCGCAGAGCGCAGCTAGAGCAGTTGTATAAATACCAGAGCGAAGCAATAAACAGTTGCATAAAACATTAACTTAGTCAATGGTTAACTACGCAATCAATTTGATTTATAAATTAATTGGCAACATATTATCAGTCGATTTCTTTATTTATTCCATATGCCATTTTTGGTCAAATTGAATTATTGCTAATTTTGGCAATATTCGTTTGTTATAATTTTAATAGTTTCGGAAACATAAATTCTAATTATTTTAATATCCTTACTATAAACAATTCAGTTCAGCAACTTTAAACATCAAGTAAGGTTTTGTGATATAAAGCAAACAAGAAATCGATTGACGATATGTACTTTGTTAGCTGACAATATCTTTAACAATGTTTAATGCAATTAGTCATAAACTTTCCCAACATTTTCTTACTAAAGAAGCATCATAGATAGAAAACAGAAATAAAAATCTTCGAAAAAAATATACATTCATCACAAAGTTTTGAAATACAGTTGTACAATTGATCGTAAGTTATATTTTCAAAAATCTACCATGTTTGTCATTGATTGATTTTAAAATATAAAAAGTTAATACAGTTAACAGAAAGATCGCGAAAGTTATCAAAGTGCTTGAAAAGGTGGTAGTCGGTTGGCGAGAGGTCTAAAGAGTATGGTGGGTGAGGCAAAACTGCGACGCTCAATTCATTTAATTTTCGGACGGTGATTTGTGAAATGTGCGGACGGGCGTTGTCGTGGAGCAGGATCGGACCTCTTCTGTTGACCAGTGCCGGCTGCTTTTGATGCAATTTGCGGTACATTTCGTCGATTTTCTCACAATAAGACTCCGTTGTGATGGTTTGACCAGGTTTCAAAAAATTGTAGTGGATCACGCCAGCTGCAGACCACCATACTGTAACCATAGTCTTTTTTTGGTAGGTTTTCGCCTTTGGAAAGTGTCTGAGAGGCTCGTCGGCGGTCAACCACGGTCCCGAACGTTTCCGGTTATCGTACATTATCCATTTTTCATCGCACGTCACGAATCGATCCAAACAAGGGTCGTTTTGATTTCGCAGAATCAAAGACGAACACACCTCGAAACGTGACAATTTCTGTCGATCGTTCAAATCGTGGGGCACCCACTTTTCGAGTTTTTTCACCTTTCCAAGACGTTTTAAACCATCTAAGACTGTATGGTGACTAACTCCTAGTTCCTGTGCAATCCCTCGAGCCGTTCGCGATGGGTCAGCTTCCACCAGGGTCCTTAATTCGTCGTCCTGAAGTACTCTAGGTCGACCACTACGAAGTGCATTTTCAAGGCTGATATCTCCGGAACGAAATTTCTTAAACCATTGTTGCACGGTACTTTCTCTAACGCTATTAGGGCCCCACACTTGGTTAATTTGGCGAGCTGTTTCGGCAGCGGATTGTCCCAATTTAAAATTAAAATAAAAAATCGTACGAAATTGTTCCTCAGACATGCTGAATTAAGCTCACAAAAGTCACAAAATAGAATAACATAGAAAAAAACAAATTACACTATCAGATAGAGGGAAAAATTCTTTACAAGATAAGATGTCAAAACGTGAAATACGTTGAATATTTTATTCAGAAACAAATAAATAAAAACAGTAACAAGATAAACCCTGAGAACTTTCGTACCGACCTAATACTATCAATAGATATATGAATATTGAATATATATTAAATTATTCAACACTTTTGCAATTACAAAATAATAAAAAATTAAATATTAGACTATTAGACATCATTTACATATATATCTCACAATCACAAACATTTTAATTAGAACAATGTTTTGTTAGAAGATTGTATAACAAATGCAATTTATAAATAAACTAATGTTTATAAATTGAACATTATTATCGTAATCATAAATAAAGTTTATGGTAAATTTTTTATACGTAATCAAATTGATAATATGTTGAAGTTTATACATATAAATAAAATCAATATATAAATAACTATAAGCTAGTAAAATTAGGTAGAGAGGTAATAAATTACCATGGCATAAACAAGGCAACAAGTGTTTTCGTATTATGTTACAAAACCTACTCAGCCAGTATGAAATATTAATATTATTATTGTTATGTTATAAATTTCATACAATACAAATTTATAACAAGAAGATGAAATTTATTTACAAGTTATGTTTTAATACAAGTATTTGGGAATTAGAATAAAATTTCATATACCTAATAAAAATTTATAACAATAAGATGAAATTTATTTATAAGTTGTTTTAATAAAATTATTTGAGAATTAGAATATAAATGTTACTACATAATTTAATAGTAAATATTTTTTATAAGTTAAAATAATTAGAATCGTCATTTAGATAAAATATACAAAAAACTATCAATAAATCTACGAATATTGATAGAAAAGCAATTCTTCCTGCTTCAACAGAATAAGAATTTTAAAAATATAGAATTTCTAAACACTTTAGCAATTACCAAAAAAAAAAATTTAATTATTAGACTATTAAATATCATTTATATATAATATATTTAATAATCATGAACATTATAATTAGAATCATTGTTTTGCTAGAAGATTATATAACAAATACTCCTACAATTTATCAATAAATCAATAAAATAGTACAAATGGTCATTACTCAAATAACCAATTGTTTTTAATCTAGAATTACATTTCATCTCGTTGTTCCTTATTTAATATTCCATTTAATTTACCCAAAACGAATCAAATAATAAATCAAGTAAAACGAGATACAAAACAAAATGCATTTTATTCAATTAATTAAAAATCACAGCAATACGAGCGCGAAACAAATTGTTAAAATTCTATACAAACAACGATAGAATTAAAAAAAAAAAAACAACAACAGCAAGCCGTAACAAAAAACTATCTGCTGCTTTTTTGTTATATACGGAGAAAATGCTCGGTAGCGGAATCCTCTCGAGAGGAAAATGGAACGCTTCATTTAGAAGCGAAAGGACAACGAATGTTCGGCACGTGATCGATAAGAAATCGGTCGGGCGTATTTTTATTTTTAATTAATATTTTTTAAGTTTATGCTTCGATGTACTGAGCGATCAACTAAATTCTTTGCTACCGTACACGTGGCAGAAAAATTCGCATTTTGTCCTGACGGAAAATTGAATTATCCGAATGTCTGTACGTGCGTAAAATTAATCCCATTTTTTTTTTGCACTTCATATTTTGTGATCTGTCTATTTATAAATTTTTTTTAGCAGATAATAGTGGTGAGTAAAATTTTCATTTTTATTTTTGTCATTCTTATGTCAAATATTTGTTGTTTAAAATTAATAATTTTTCGAATAATAAATAAAATATAATCAGTAGCTGTCAAAATAAATATTGATAAATATCTAGGAGAAAAAATCTCAACTAGGCAAATTATACAATTATATGTGCCCTAGACAAATATATCACTGAATAAATTTAAAACAAAACTAAAATTGTTTCTACTTTAAAAATATGCATGTATCATATTTATCAAATTAATGTAATATTTCTTTGTAGTGTATATTTACTAACGCAAGCTATTTAATAAAGTATTATTATTATTATTATTTATATAAAAAATTCTATTACAAAAACACAAACTTCACAAATAATTAAATACGTAAATAAAAATATGATTATGTTTATTTCTGTGCATCAAAAGTTAATAATATACAACATTTATTTCCCATTAGTATCATTTTATACTAAAACAGCATAATTTATTCTCTTGTAACATCGAAAATATAACAACATATTTACAAAAGCTCCACGGTAATTAAACATATTCAAATCATTAATTTCAGTGTAAAATTTCGCTGAAAACAATAAGCCGCTTAATTACCTAATTACGTTGTTTTAGTTGTATTTTATCATAAAAACTGTTTTACTGTTTGACAAAGTGAAATAAATTAGTATTAATAACGTCATAACATAATGGTACCAAATATATTATTATTTCTATTTATATATAAATACATATAAAGCGTGAAAAAGATCTGACAGTTATTTAAATAAATAAATATTGTAATTATCTTCATTATATTTACTGTACTACAAATATTTTCAACATTAAAATTCCATGTTAATTTATAAAATCATATATTTTTATTAAACATATCTCATTGCAGATCACAAATAATCTACAACACAGTTTTTTTTTTTTAGAAAAATCCAAAATATAATGTCATATGTTAGAGCATATTAGCTTCAGAAAATTTGAAAACTCAAATATTATTTTTCTACTAATAAACGATATACTTATTATTTCCTTTCTCTTTCTCTAGCATTCTTTCTTTCGTATTTTATTTGACGAGTTAGTCGATTGTTAATCGAAAAATAACTTTTCAATCCATAAACTTTCTAATAATGTAAACATTATTATACAGTAGTTACTTACTATATACACCACGGGTGGTAGCACCAAACATATTGAAAATTATATAGTGACAATTGCAGTGTTTATTTTAGCTTGAATTTGAATTTAATTATTGAAATATGTGATGTGCAAGAAATACAATGTACACCCACAGATTTGTCAAAAAATTGCAAATTCAACAAAAGAAACAATAATTCTCACAATTCCATAAAGTTAGAATTACTTGGTATGTATTTTTATTTATTTTTAGTTTAGTTTCATTTGCAATGCTTGAAACAAAAATAGTATATGTCACTCGGAGCAAAATGCTCTTTCTGTTTCACCCAGATTTCTTGGCTTTGGCCGTAAATATCTGGGCTCAACACAATAAAGATCGCTTTCTGCTCCTCGTAAAATAATATACTGAATTAATAATAAATAATTTATTTATTTATATATATATATATATATATATATTAATTTATAAACAATTTTAATCTAGTTACTTTGTTATCTAGTAAATTGTTTCTATGTTTTGTTGTTTAGTATTTATGATTTTTAATATATTTGTTCCTGATGAACCTATACGTAGGGTAGGTATATATACAGAACTTAATCCTAAGGCTTCTTTATTTTTATAATATACTATTTTTACATAAACGCCTGATACCACTCATACCCGTGCGGGTCCAAGTTTGAATTTCGCCTAGTACATGGATGTTTGTAACGTTTTGATGTTCTCTAATTAAAATTTAAAATTTGGCAAAAATTACTGCTGGCTAAAAGCTTCTGTAACTATGGCCATTGTATTTATCTGTATAATTTATCGTCAGAGAGAGAAAAACGCATTTATTTATATTTCAATATGACAGTTGTTTTTTTTATCCAATTAAATTGCAAACCCTCTATTTCTATTCATCAGTTTCCATAGTCAATTATTGTGATTTATCTTAGAAGCATGAGTCATAAAATAAATTTGAAAAAGGGAAAGAACTTATATTATCATATAAAAAATCTAAAATTTTATAAGTTATATACAAATAAGTATAGTGCATTATCATGTATCTTACAAATTATCTTAGAATATTATCATAAAATATTTAAATTTTAAATAACAATAAAATTTAACATAAATGTTATGGATTAACAAAAGATCCAGAAAAGTCCTTTCTTAACTATAATAAACATTTTACTGTAACAATTCTATAAATACAAAATTCTTTTTTCTCTGTATTGTTCTTCTGTAAATGTATCTAAAAAATAGCCTGAACACTTTAAGCTGAACTTGAATGCACAATTTGATCAGAAACTATAAGGCACATTTAGTCACAAAGTAACATATATTTCCCAATAAAAACACATGTAATTGTGACTAAATATTATGACTAATTTGTGTTTCACTACATTGGAAAATATATATGTTACTTCGTGACCAAATGTGTCTAATGCTTGTTTTACACGGTGCATTTTTCTATACAAAATTATATATAGAAATATACAAAATTAATACGTTTTACACGTCACAGAATAAAATGTATAGATGCACATGCAATGATATTGTACAATTTGACAATTTATTTATGTTTAATCTATACTTTATTAAATAGCTTTACGCTAGTATATACGCTATACAAAGAAATATTACATTAATTTGATAAATATAATAAGTACATGCATATTTTTAAAGTAGCAACAATTTTAGTTTTGTTTTAAATTCATTCAGCGATTTCAAACTTTTAACCTCATTCGGAAGATTACTATACACATATTCACATCTGAACCTTTATTGAAAACAGATAGTGATATTCTTGCCATATTGTGTAATTTGCCTAATAGAGTATTTATGAGTGTCACAAACATATAATATATTACCAGATGGACATGTAGATAATTTGTTAATTAATATTTTATGAATAAAAATTAATACATTATACTCTACAAAAACTATGTTTTGTAATATTTTTATTTAATTGTAACTAACTGATGTGTGACTTATATTATAGACTTTAATAAAATATATAAATTAAAATTCTTGAAAAAAAAGTTTGTTTTTTTTTTCAAACATTGCACTTTTATATTTCATGATAAAAAATTAATTTAAACATAAAACATTTCACATAAAAAAAAATTGAACACAAAATTAAAATTTGATAAAGAAAAAAACTAACTTTTCTTTTTTGGAAGGGTACCATAATAGTTGGTAGAAATTTAAAAAAATAAATTTATAATTATTTTGATGTAATAAATGTCAAATTTTAAAAGCTCTATCAATAGTCAACACGTCAAATCTATCAAAATAAAAAATTTCTTTATAATTGACATTATTTACACATGACATTTATAAAATATAAATCATGTCATGCTTCCATTATAATTAAATAGATAGCGATTGATTAATGAACAAAACATTTTCAAATAAAAGCAATATATCGTATATATATATATATATATATATATATATATATATATATATATATATATACAGGGTGTTCGTTCGCCAGGTTGATATAAAGCAATAACATGGGATATCGATAATATGCAGAATACTTCTTTCTGAAGTAAATTCGGAGAAATACTTAGAATACTTTTCGATAGGATATAAAAAGTTATATAATTTGGTTTTAGTTTTAATATGCTAGCATGTGCCGTTATTTTTTTCTTTATTCTACTGATTTTTTTCAGATTTTTTTGAACAAATTTTGAAAAAAGTCTTATTTTGATTTTTTTCAAAATATAACTTTTTTCAAAATTCAGTAAAATAGAGAAAAAAATTAGCTACACAATAGCTAAGTAACTTTTTTCTCTAACTCATATTGATTTAGCAGGAAAATTTATTGAAAATTGTAAAAATCATTTTAAAAAAATTCTAGCGCCCAAACGGCACATGCTAGCAAATTAAAACTAAAACCAAATTATATAGCTTTTTATTCCCTATCGAAAAATATTCTAAGTATTTCTTCGAATTTTACTTCAGAAAGAAGTATTCTGCATATTATCGATATCCCATGTTATTGCCCTATATCAACCTGGCGAACGAACACCCTGTATATATATAATAAAAAAAAATGAAATACGAAATAGTTTTTAACAACATTTTATCATTAATATAGACTTTTACTAATAGATTCATTAAAACCGGTAATGCATTATCATTGTACGGACGGACATACATATATACTCTGTATAGATGTTTGAACGCAATAAATTAAACGGCAACTGAAGCAATTATTTTCATTAAATACCAAACCATATAAATCAGGTTTAATTTCATAGTTCTGTTACAGATTTTACTCATAATTACTGCAATCTGCAATAAAACTTTTTTTTCCTCATATTAAAACTATGACATCATAGAATATATATTATATTAAAATAGTAAACAATCTCTTAAAATTCATTATATTAAAATAAAACTGCTTTTGGTTATAGTTCTGTATTAATATTTATTAATAATCAACGTTTCGACGAACTTCAATACCCGTCTTCATCAGAAAAAATTATACAAATAACATTTACATTTATTTTAATGCACTATATTATTACGATTAAATAAATTCAATATTACTTATAAATAAATCAGTTAAAACATTTTTTATCAGAAACTATTATTATACGTAATTGAAAATATTTAATATAAAATGGTTTTAGAATTAAGTTCTGTATAAAATTTAATTAAAAGTTTCGACGTACTCTATCTACATCGACATTAGAAAAACATGTATAAATGACATATACAACAAATAAACAGAATATAGAAATGAACAAAAAATGAGACAACATTTACGAATATCTATATTAACTTATCTAGCAAAATTTGTTTTTATCCCGGTATTGTAAACGTACAATATTAAAATCTTAATAAAGTCTGGATGAGACTACCCGAGTATGCACATCTACGACCAAATTCAATTTGATCAGAGCTGTCAGAGACCATACAGACACATATGTCTTCACAGCTACTTAAAAGTAAACTAAAATCTTTTATACGTTATACTTATAGTTTGTAATAAACTGCCAAAAATTTTATGTAGTATAAAGTTTTTGTGCGTTCTCAAATTTTCATGGGCTTCTAAAGTATACAAAAGTGTTATATACAATCAGTATTAAATGATCCCTTCGAATAAAGTATTTTTCAAATAAATAGAACTATTTCTCAAAAGTCTTATTTAGATATCTTAATTTTACAAAGCCGACCTGTATAGCCGAGCAGTTTCAGGGTTCAAATCCTGCTTGATGCGCGAATGTTTTAAATATTATTGTTTCGTCTAAACTTTGATATTTACTAAAAACATTGTTGTTGGCTAAAATCCTTTATAGCTATAGCCAATATTGCAAATTATAAATACCAAATTTTATAATTAATATAACAGTAATTAGATCACAAAAATTTTTCTAATTATAATATTTATCATAGCATCATCTTAAAATGGTAGAAGCACTAATTTTCAAATTATAGAATTGGTTTTTAAAGTAAAAGAACGATTTAAAAAAAATACATAAAAAGTATTATAAACGTAAATAAATCAATAAATTCAATAAAATTATTTCTAAATACAAAAATTTATCTTTTGATTATATCAATAGATTTTATTTCTCAATATTCTTTTTCAGAATTATAACAAAACATTAATAAAATAAAAAATAACAACGCGTAGAAATAGCCTTATTAAATGCAAAATTTGCTGATTAAGTCTAAATTATTATAACGCATACATTACCTTAATACAAATACGTAAAAACACTTTCATTTCTGACAATATAAATGATGTGTCCCCTTATTAAAATATTTCCAACCTACGAGTATGAATATAATTTCCGATATCACTGCAATTTATTTCGTGTTACATGCGTGAACGCTAATATGTTTTATGCTAAAGCGGTTAATTATGGCTTCGATATTATGTAAATTTTCAATATTATCGTTTACATATTGACTATATATCGGAAAAAAGTCTATTTGATCGCTGAGATCATTTTCATATTAAAATATCTTATTAATTTTGATAAATTATTGTGTCATATATACAGAAATAAATAACGTAAATAATAAAGCCTGTTTTCACTCTAATATAAAGAAATATAATAGTTTATTGTTAACAGTAAAATTGCTAAAAAAAAAACAACAATTTTAACAAAAAATTAAATCATGTATTGTTTTTATAAATACAATAATAACACCTACAGTTTACTCGGGTAACATTTTTTATTTGTGTTTTAAAACTAGATATTGATTTTATAATTTTTAATTTTTTTGAAAGTGAGTTATACAAGTTTAACACTTTATAAAACAATGCTGAAGCAATAATTGCTTTTTTAACAATATTAACATGAAAATATTAAAAATGCCGCGTGTAATAATCATGAATTTCGTTAACATTTAAATTCTCTGCTAGATAAAGTATCAACGCGGTAGCCAAGCGTGTTTAAACGTCAGGTACTACCAAATATAATACTGTGAACTATGGTTTGAAATCTGCTGACCGGCGCATGTTCGTCGTAAAATAAAAAAAATGCCACAAAGTCAGGCATTAATGAAACAGAATCGGACACAATAGATTGATCAACTGATCAAAAACATCAGCAGTTTTGATAACTGTTCGAAACTTGTCGCTGCTCTACGCGAACGCACGAGTTGCAGTTTCGAAAAAGTGTCTAAATGAACAATTACGAAATAAGTATTGCGATATTTGAAATCAAGGCTCGATTTGAGCTGTAATGCTATTGGGGAGAGAAACAGAGAGAGAAAGAGAGAGAAAGAGATAAGATAGTAATTTATTGCATATTATTTTATGTATAAAAATCAATACGCTAACTTCCGCCAAATCAAGCGAGTGCATAAACCAAATGTCAGAATCTGCGGTTCCTCTCTTACTGAGCAAAACTGCTATAAATTATATAAAAATATAAAATTTTCTTTGAAGTATAATATTTATATAACTTTGCGTGCATAAATTATAACAAGAAATTTATTTTGACAAATTCAATTTGAATAAAATTGGATTATTTTATTAAAAAGTTATTTAAATAATATATTCAAAATTTATTTCATTGGGATGTAATTGATACGTTTCCGAAAAAAATTGCATGTATAAAACAAGAATTCTAAAATAATAACGCAATCGTCCCTGAGGACTGAATGTAATGTATCTATTGATGGTGCACGTTTAGAACATGTAGATGAATTTGTATATTTAGGTAGTTTATTACCTAAAGATGGTCGCTTTAATAGTGAGATTGAAAGGAGAGTTAATGCTGGTTGTAAGGTTTTGGGTACTTTGGATACTTTTTCTAGAAATTTAAATGTTTCCAGAGAAGTTCGTTTGAGTATATACTACAATGTTGTTTTGGTGTCTACGTTTTTGTATAATAATGATTGTTGGGGTTTGGATGCAAAAGCATAAAAGAAAAATGATATTTTTAGGTGGCGTACTAAAAGGAATCGGGTATGAAAAAGATTAGTATATAATGAGTGTAAATTTAAAAAAAAAGTTATAGCAAAAATTGGTGTTAATCAGATAAGACTGCTCCATCATAATGAGCAAATGTCTAATAAACGCTTGGTTAAAAGAATATATGTGCATGATTTTGAAGGTATAATTTTGCGTGAACGTCCGATGAGTATCTGGAGTGATATGGTTGAGAGTGTTTTGTGTGAGCGAAAGTTATCAAGTAGTAGGAATAGAAAAGCATGTATTTCTAGATACCATGAATATGAATGAAGCTAGAGTTGCTTGTCTGGATAAGAATGTAGAAAGAGTTTATGCCACATCTTTTCAAATATATAGCGTGATTGTGTAACAAAATATACTGTTGTTTTCTTGCCACACTCGTCTTTAAAAAGTTAATTAAATATATAACTTATCAAAAAATTATCATGCATGCATTTAGTAAATAAATATAATAAAATAATATCAGTAATTAAAGTTTTTCTTCTGTATTAATGAAAGCAGCTTTCTCTTTACAAATAAAAACAAAATATTAACTTAAAATTAGTTTTGAATTAATCTCACTTGATTGCTTATAAATAATATACGAGTAACATAAATTAAATACGGAAGACTTTAAAAACGACAGCAAAACTCTTATAATTAAATTTAAAGTGATTAAATGCGCTTATAATCCTTGTAAAGATGCAACATTAGCCTGCAATGTAATATGATATTTTCAAATACCAGTTTTATATGCTTATACGAGAAAGTAAATTTATTTACGTTTATATGTTTTTAACTTAAGTACATGATACAATGACAAACAATCAACTTTGTTATTTTATCTTTGAAAAAATAATGTAAAAGAAGAAAGAAAATATAGAAATATTCTAGAAACCCTAACAAGTCGGTAAAATTCCTTTAATTATTCGTTCATTTTTAGTTTATAATTCATAAAAAAACTCCATTAATTAAATGAAAATCAAAATAAAGTCATAAATTTTAAAAATTATAAAATGTATCTCTTTAAACAGCAGCAAAATTTATCTTATGTCTACAATTATTATGTAACATTTTTATTTAAGTCCGATTTCATAAACGACAAATAAATTTACTTCGCATTGAAATTTTATTCTTCTCCTAAATAACTTTGAAAACAAATGTTATTTTAACAATTTACTAACAGATTATTATTATTATTAATAATAATAACTGCTTTTTAATATTACAATGTTAAATTTATTCCGTTTTTTTTTAATACGAAAATCTACCGAGTAAACACATTTACTTCTAAGGTAAATTTAACTAGCGTTTATGATACCGGGCATTAAAATAAAGTGTAGCAAAGTTTGAGAACCCCAGTACGCTAAAAATGCAAGCATGCTAGCGGTGAGGAAGGGAGTCGAGAGAGAGAGTCGTTGACGAGATATGAGAAAGAACGCTTGGTAACCAACACGAGTTCTTTGTTATTCATAAAACATTAAAATCACATTATCTGTATTTGGTTATTTAAATTTAATAATTTCTTATTTGTGTAGCATCTAAAGTAGTGTTAATAAACGTTATTAAGTTATAAAGTGCATTTTATGTGTTTTATTGACTGCAAACATAACCAACTTTAACCTGCATGCTATATTGGCGTCCCAACTTAGCGGCCGAAACCAGTGTTTAAATAGTTTGTGTAATTTTAATTAGACATTTTCTGGTGTTCTACGAAATACCCGTGTCGATTAAATACAACTAAAAACTGTTTATTGTAATTCAAGTGTGTTAATATGAGTAATGAATAAGTACTGTTTGGTGCAAGTGTAAATCAATCAATTATTGAGACATTTGGTTGTGTCCAATACATACAAATATATCTATTGAGACATTTGGTTGTGTCCAATACATACAAATATATCTATTGAGACATTTTTTTGTGTCCAATACATACAAATATATCTATTGAGACATTTGTTTGTGTCCAATACACAAGGTAAATACACACAAATATATTTATTGAGACATTCGTTGTGTCCGGTAAAATTATATGAACCGTTGCATGGACATATTTTAACTTCAGTGCATAAATACCGCGTCATTCGTCGCCGTGTGTGGTCTCGTGCGCTGTTGTTGTACAGAATAATTCCAGTGACGCTCAAACTTTTTTCGAGTATATTTTTATATTTTTTGATTATTTTTTTTTTTAAATAAAAATAATTAACACAAAGTTAAACAAAATGTCAAAAAAACTAGAATCAATCACTCTCACAAATGAACAATTCGAGCAACTTCTCACGCGTGTTACGGGTTCTTTAAGTGCAAATGTTGAACATCTTAGAAATAATGCTACCGATAGTCCGGTGCCGATTATTCAAAATTCCGGAAGTTTTGCGAAATGTACGTCTAGATTTGATGGAGGTGCATCGTCAGATGTTGACGCTTTCCTGGATGCAATAATAATTTATAAAGAGTGTTTAAACATAAACGATGAGAACGCATATAAAGGTTTACCAATGTTACTTGAGGGTTACGCGGCCACATGGTGGAAGGGTATTAAACAAACAATTTCTTCTTGGGATGATGCTGTTAAAACATTACGAGAAGTGTATTCCAAAAAGTTACCAGCACACTTAGTGTACAAAGAAATTTTTTCTCGTGAACAAAACGGAAACGAATCGACCGAATTATTTATTTGTCACGTACGCGCGTTGATAGCACAATTGCCATATAGTTTGGAAGAACGTGTTCAATTAGATATGCTGTACGGTCAGTTGCATAAAAATATTCGCCAGCGAGTAACGAGAAACGAATTTGACACTTTCCATAAATTGATTCAACGAGTTCGAGATATAGAAATCTCTACGAAAGAAGTAACTAAAACTGAAGAGAAATATACGGATAAACACGCTCAGCGTATAAGATGCTCATATTGTAAACTATATGGTCACCTAATCTCAGAGTGTCGAAATAAAGAAAAATCTGATAATAAAAAGAAGAAAGAAACGGTCACCTCAGAACGAACCGTATCAAAACCAAACCCAAACATTTATTGTTACGGTTGTAAAGCACCCGGAGTGATACGTACAGAATGCTCAAATTGCAACAAAACTAAGAAGAGTGAAGTAGAAGCAAACATTGGAAACATAACTTTCTATGGAGCACAAATTGGAACTCAATTTCATAGACCAAATCTATCAGTCAAAATTGATGGTCTTCAAGGCATAGTTCTGGCTGATACTGGTGCAACAAGAAGTATTGCTGGCAAGAAACTTTTCGAAAATATTAAACATTCACACCCAATTGAAATCGAAGATGTGAAAGTTACTCTTGCAGATGGGAATGAGCAACAGTTAAAGCTTCCATGCATAGAAGTGAATGTGGACTTAAATGGGAAAATAGTACCAACAAAATTGTTATCTCTTCCAACGCCACACGATAACAGAACTCTGTTAGGTATGGACTTCTTAACACAAGCTGAAATAGTACTTGATACCGCTAAAGGAGAATGGTATTTTAGAAAGGAACCAGAAAGAAAATACTCATTTTCACCGACTGTATCAGAAATAAATCAAGTTGAATGCCAAAGAAATTTATATGAAGATATAAAACTGCGGGGAAATGAAGGAGAAGATCTAACATTAGAACAACGAGAACGTGTTAATGTTCTACTTACGAATAACATGAGCATTTTCACACAAGGGGGAGAGCCAACTCCTTTTGCCGAACATCGAATAAATATCAAAGATGGTCAGTCACCAATCTCCGTACCACCGTTCAGAATGGCAAAACCAAAAAAGGAATACCTTCAGAAAGAGATCAATGAACTTCTTGATAACGGGATAATAGAAGAATGTGAATCTGCCTGGGCTGCTCCAGTGGTTTTAGTACCAAAAAAGGATGGATCATATAGGTTATGCATTGACTATAGACGGTTGAACGAAATCACAATCACGGATTCGTATCCAATGCCACGGATTGACGAATTGCTTCACGCTGCGAAACTAATACCCAAAGATGAAATACCTGAAATTCTCAGAGAGTATCATGACTCGCCTACTGCTTGCCATGACGGAATTGAAAGAACATTAGGTCGAATCAAGAAAGAAGTGTCGCCTACTACCTATGAAATTGCTGATGTCAACAATCCGGAAATTGGACTAGGTAAGCATCATGTATCTGAATTGACCCCATTTATAGGTTCTAGCGATGCTGAATCAACACCCATCTACAAAAAACGAAGTAGAGGGCGTCCGAAGAAAACTCATCCTAGTCACTCGGTGAGGCCACCTTCTCGCGACTAGAGGGGGAGGATGTAGCAAAGTTTGAGAACCCCAGTACGCTAAAAATGCAAGCATGCTAGCGGTGAGGAAGGGAGTCGAGAGAGAGAGTCGTTGACGAGATATGAGAAAGAACGCTTGGTAACCAACACGAGTTCTTTGTTATTCATAAAACATTAAAATCACATTATCTGTATTTGGTTATTTAAATTTAATAATTTCTTATTTGTGTAGCATCTAAAGTAGTGTTAATAAACGTTATTAAGTTATAAAGTGCATTTTATGTGTTTTATTGACTGCAAACATAACCAACTTTAACCTGCATGCTATAAAAGTATTTTTATTTAAATTTAAAGTAAAATTTGTTGTTCATATACCTAAGTCGAACAATACGAAGAAAGTTAGTTCATTAATTCACGAAATTTTGCAATATTATATATATATATATACATACATACATACACAATCACGCCATATACCCAAAAGGGTGTGGCACAAACTCCTTTCACCATCCCGAAATCAGTCGCCTCCAAACACTCCTATCCAAACAAGCAACTTTCGCTTCATCCACATTCATAATTCCTCTCATACATGCTCTTCTATTTCTACTACTTGGAAACTTTCGCTCACGCAAAACACTCTCAATCATATCACTCCAACTACTCATTGGACGTCCACGCAAACGTAAACCATCAAAATCATTCAAATAAATCTTTTTAACCAAACGTTCATTAGACATTCGCTCAACATGTCCGAACCATCTTAACTGACTAACACCAACTTTTGCTACAACATTTTTTTCAATTTCACACTCATCATACACTAGTCTATTTCGTACCCGATCTCTCCTAGTTACACCACATACCCCACGTAAAAATCTCATTTCCACAGCAGTCATTTTCCGTTTATGCTTTTGCAACCAAACCCAACATTCACTACCATACATCACCGTAGGCACCAAAACTGCATTGTATATACTTAAACGGGCTTCTTTTGAAACATTTACATTCCTAGCAAAAGTTCCCAAAGCACCCAAAACCTTACAACCAGCATTTACTCTCCTTTCAATTTCACGATCAAAACGGCCATCTCTAGACAGCAAACTACCCAAATACACAAATTCATCTATATATATAAATGTTATATGTATAAAGTAAAATTTGTTGTTCATACACCTAAGTCCAACAATACGAAGAAAATTACTTCATTAATTCACGAAATTTTGCAATATTATATATATATATATATATATATATATATATATATATATATATATATATATAAATGTTACACCGGTGTAGCCTTCTCTAGGTTCATTGCCAAAACGACCATTCGTTTTTTCGATTAGATATATGAAAAATTATGACATTATTTTATAATTTTTATATTAAGATTATTCGAGGTAGCTAAAAGTAATCCTATTAAATATATATTATACAGCTAATGGCATTAAAAATTTGTTAAATAAAATAGCTGGTATTTTATTTAAACAAGATTGTGAAAAGTTCAATTAAAAAAAAAGTTTAGCTGTATATCTTAAAGTATAAATATTATTATAATAGAGAGCTAGTTTAGTTCAATACATCTTGTAAATTATAATGTAGGTTCTGAGAAAAATACATTCATTGTCTCTTACCAATGCAATACAAAAATTCTTCAATAGATTAATTCGTATCTGCAACTTACCTGTAACAAACAAAGAAACAATAATATAATTAATAAAATACTGTAAATATCCTGAACAAATAAAATACAATTAAAGAAGAATAAAAAGATGATAATTCTAAATATAAATAAACATCTGAATAGTCCGAAAATAAACGACAATCTCCTAATTAAAAATCGTATTTACGACTTCAATTTCCGAACGACGATGGATGAAAAAAGTAACAAAGAATAATGGCTAAAGATAATTTAGAAAAAAAAGATCTTTTTATATATATATTTTTTTTCCAGTTGAATCAAATGGGATTTACATTCAAACAGAAACAGATATTGGCAAAAATCGGCTTTCAATTTTTCTGTCAAAAATGAATAAAAAATTGACTATCTCTCCTCCCAACTGTCACACAATAAACTAAACCGTAGTTATTATTCTTTCGAAAATAAAAAAAACTATTCAACAAAATAACAAAAAGGTCGAAAATCAATAATTATATATTACATTCTTAAACAATTGTTTCCCACAGTGATTAAAATGAATCTATAATATATAGTAAAAATCTTTCAGAACTCATTATATTAAAATAAATGGCTTTAGAATTAAGTTCAGCATAAATTTTTACTAAAAATCGACGTTTCGATATACTCTACATACGAGTATATCCAGGGGTGCCCAGAGAGGTTGAGGGGCCGGGACCAGACGAGTTGGGTGCCGTATTTTCAGGTAGTTTTCGGAGGGTCTTACTTGGGTGCAGTGATGGGTTCAGTTGGGTGCCGTGCCTTACAGGTAGCTTTCTTATATACCGTTTTGTAAGGGTTGGTTATTTTAAATATATGTATATGTTATGTATATGTATTAATTATGGCAGTAATTTTACAATTTTTTTTATTTTTGCAAATGATAGAGAAAATATTTTTTTTATTTTAAACCTATGTATATATGTATATGTATTCATTATGGCAGTGTTTTTATTTTTATAATTTTTTTTTATTTTTGCAAACATATTTTCAATAAACATGTATACTTACTTTCAATTATTTGTGTTATTTACCAATCGTCAATTGAAATTGAAAATATGAATACTTAATCCCTTTTCGGATAAGATCTACCTGTTCGGGTACCGGTACCCAACTAGACCCTGACCATTTTAATAGCAGGTAAGTTTTATTATTTCGGCACCCAATTGAACCCTGCCCGAAGGACCTGGAGCAAACAATAAGCCAGGGGCCCTTTGTTAATTTAAAATTTAATTTTGTAGAGAAGAAATTTTTTGGGTATGCAAATGGTAATATTCACAGTAGTAATTATTTTAATAATTTATAATAAGTTACATTCTTTTTTACAAACAAAGTTCCAGAAATTCAGTTAGAAACATCAGAAAATTGGAGGCATATTTGAATTTAAAATGTCGAACAGTTACTTTAATTTACAAAATTTACAGGCCATTATTTTGAGAGTCGTCAGTATTTTATATGTACAGTTTTTAATGAAGAATATTAATCAATTAATTAGTGAATGATATAAAAAAATCAAACTCAAGAAACTCAAGATATAATTTTTTTTAGCTGTTTTGGGGGCCTCTCCTTTAGTGAGGCCTGGGGCAAACTGCCCCACCTGCTCCCCCCTCTGTGCGCTTCTAAGTATATCATCATCAGGGAAAATTATACAAATAATAATAATAATAATTTTCCTTTATTGGTCACTTTATGGGTTGTATATTATGGGCGTGTTGAGGAAACGCATATTGCCTTTTTTTTAGACGTTGCATAAGCGCGTAAAAATCTGTTAAATAAGGGCGTAAAAATATATTGAATAAGCGCATCATGATTATATCGAATAACATAACTAAACAACCTTAATCTAACCTAACCTACCCTAAGCCAACCTAATATTTTTATGCGCATATGCAACGTTTTGTTTTCGCGCTTTGCAACGTTTTTTTTTTTTTTTCTACGCTTGTGCAATGTTTTTGGAACCATAAATGCGCTTCCTCAATTCTCCGAAAACAACATAATATTTTGATGTGCTTACTCAACTTTTTTTTTTGTGCTTAATCAACATTAATTTTCTGCGCTTATGCAACGTTTCTGGTACCCAAAATGCGCTTCCTCAACTCTTCGCCTTTATTTATATAGATAAAGCAAAACAAATGCTATTAAAAAGTTACAGCCAAAAAATTATTATCTAATTTGTTTATTTCCAAATTTCCAACATATATTATACAAATAAAAATTACATAATAAATTTACCAAATACAATTATTTACTGTGACATATACGACTTTTTGATTATCCTAATATAATATATACATCAAGCTAACAAGACTGACCCTGCTCAAATTTCGTATGGCGCGCATAAAATCCCGTATTTGAGTCAAAATTCCTGCGGATTCCATTTCCATTATTTTATATTCCACCATTTTAGCTATTCTATTTCGGCGAATAAATTTGTCATTCATGAATAAAAGACAGATGTGCGCGAACTGCAGGTAAAGTTATGTGAATTTGTTACGTAAAATGTTAGCACGCCCGCATACTCCACGCTATAGATGGTAGTAGATGTTTTACACACAGAAAAAAATGCAAAATAGACTTTTGAATTAAAATCGGGAGCGAAAAAAGTTGGATGGAAATAAGTTTGTTGGCCGAATAAATGAATGACAAAAAGAAGAACTAAATTACAAATAAGTCAAAGTTTTCTCTATTCGCATATATAACGTTGTTTATTTTTTAAAACCCAATACAGATCCGTCTTAGCAGCATTATGAACCCCTGGGCAAACCAGTGTGCTGGGTCCCCTACGATAACCATTCACAAAAATAAAATGTAAATGGCTTTATAATTACATAGAATTCATTTAAATGTCAAATATATTTTTATTAATGGCCAGTCAATTCATATACATAGATTAGCATGGGGTCCTTATGCTCGTAGGCCCACAGGCAAGTGCCCAACGGGCTCATGCGTTAAGAAGATGGCATTGGCCCAATGTAGAATTCAGATATAAAATTTTTAATTTGAAAATATAAAAATAGCTTATCAAGCAGCGTATAAGAAATACATTAAAATCTAGATATTTCAACAAAAAAATAACAATTTCAGTAAAAATAAGTGATATTATTTAACATCCCGCTCAAATTGCTAGATGGAAATTACATGATACAAAATTTTATAGATAATAATGTTTATCGCGATATTTTGTTATACGATGAAAATGACAGTAATCTGGTTGAAATGTACATTACTGATTTAAAAAAATGAAATTATTGCAACAAATACAAGTAGTACTTTCGCTAACGAATTTAATTTATTTCACGAAATGATTCATATTACGAATTATTCGTTAATCAAATCATGATTTTCACTTTTCAATGCAAAACTGTTTAATCTTTTCACTGTGTTCTCGAAAGGAGATCTGAAGAGTTGAAGTTCACTATTTAAATATAAGGACATAGTTTTCATTTCATATAAGAATTATCTTAATAATGTGTTTCTGGAAGGTTTAATTGTCCTTCTGTTAGTTATTTGTATTTATTTCAACTTGTAAAGTTTTTGCTTCACACATTATGATTTTCACTATATCAAATATGTATTTTTCAACCACACGTATTACATAACAAACAAAACAGCAGTGAATCGATCGATCTTTGCGCAATATTTCCACCTAGGAAGTGGAGTAAGTAACTTTGTTAGCCAAATCTTAATGCGTTAGTCCAAGCAAAAACCTTGCGTTAACCGAATTTTCGGCCAAATTATTCGTCAGCAATCATTCGTTAACCGAAGCATAACTGCAATTTTGTATTTTTATTATATCTTCTTTACTTCACTACATTACAAAAAAAAAACTTTTAATTGTTTAGTTACGCTCAATACTATATCGCACGTAATATTACAAAAAAAAAAATAACGATCTTAAAAATGTTTCTTTTTACATATTAAAACTATGCATTTTCTGGTATATATATATATATATATATATATATATATATATATATATATATATATATATATATAATAAGAAAATATTTCGCTTTAATACGAATATTTATCTTTCGAAATATTAATTCTTTTTCATGTACATTTCATTCAAACGCAAATAATTCAAATAAATTCAAAGCCGGAGATTTGATTAAATTACGTAACGTGCAGCTCATCGCCAGCCCGATACGCGTCCGCTAACCCAAACTGTAATAACAAAATTCTTCTGGACAATATTTGTTCGCGCACAAAAAGACCAAAAGTATATAACCGTGCAAACGAGACAAACACACACACACACACCCACAGTTATTATTTGTCCTTCTCTATGCTCTTTATTTTTCGTTCTTTTCTTCTCCGTCTAACAACGAAAAGTAAATTTGAGCAGAAAGAGAGAAAGAAATAGAAAAAGAGAGAAAAGGAGAAAGGCAGAGCACCAAGCAGAAAAGATAATTTTGTTCTGTAAACAATCGATAATGTACTTCCCATTTTCGGTCCCAGGACAATAACGGATACGATGTTAAATTATTCATTTTCTTTAAATTCCGACACGCGCTTTATATACATGGAAATAATGCATACGAATACGAAAAATAGAACACGAAAAAAGAATTAACTACCGTCAACTTTCACAAACGGGATTCGTGTCCGATTGCCATTTGTTTTTTGGAAGAGAATTCTGAAGTTTGGCGAATTTACAGAATTCATGCACCACAAGCACGAAATTCTCTAATGTCCATTTTCCATATTTTTATACGAAAATATACACTATATTTAAATTTTTTTGAAATAAAACTGTTAACAAAAACATATTTTTTTGTTAAAATTTTTTTTAATTCAAGCAAATTGCTGAATCAAATAGTTTTGTTTTTATACAACAAAATTAACTATTCTTTAATAAAGAATTAATCTTTTGAATAAAATATTGTATTAAACAAGATTAGAAGTATATGGGTAAACCCATATATAGACTACTTTGACATTTCTCGGAAAGTTGGCAACACTGTATTTTAATAATATTATAATTTATGTGGGCACTAGGAGATACTTTTCTGAAAATTTGATCAAAATCGAATAAATAATGTAGCCACAATGAATTTTTAAAAAATTTTGTGATTTTTTTCTCGATAAGTTGGCAACACTGTATTTTGTTAAAATATCATAATTTATTTAGGCACTAGGAAAAACTTTTATGAAAATTTGATTAAAATCGGTTAAATAAAATGGTCATAATAAATTTTTTAAAATTTTACTAATTTTTTTCTCGGAAAGTTGGCAACACTGTATTTTGTTAAAATTACATAAATTATATGAATACTAGGAGAATCTTTTGTGAAAATTTGAGTAAAATCGGTTGAATAATATGGCCATAATAAAATTTTTAAAACTTTAGTAATTTTTTTCTCGGAAAGTTGGCAACACTGAATATTAATAAAATTATGTAATTAATGGGAGCATTAAGGAAATCTTTTCTGAAAATTTGATCAAAATCGGATAAATAACGTAGCCAATATGAATTTTTAAAAACTTTAGTAATTTTTTTCTCGGAAAGTTGGCATCACTGGAAAAAAATAAAACCACATGACCATCTTGGGCACTAGACAAATTTATCCTGAAAATTTCATTAAAATCGGTTGAACCGTCTAGGAGGAGTTGCGATCACAAAATTTTGTCTGACGACCGAGCGAGCGAGCGAGCTGACGACGCACATCCATACACCCACATAAACTAAGTTCAGATTCGTCATCTACAGGCTATATGAAGGATTTCTATACAATTTTTTTTTTTGTAAATGTTACAGACACCGTACCAAACGCTATACTACTTTTTCAAAGTAGTAAAAACTAATTAGAATGATTATAAACAACAATAAAAACAAATCAATTAAATAGAGTAAAATATGCGGCTCTACAACAAAAAGTTTAATTTTTTTATTAATAAAATCACGTTGCTACAACGAACGCAGATGCTATAACAAACACGGAGTAATATGATATGCCTTCCCGCTTTGATAGTTATAAAAATATTTATATTTTAAATTTTGTATTATATCATTTCTGTTTAACAAGTTGTGTTAGCTGAAAATTTTGCACTGGGTTGTCAGTCTGAAACAAATTATCCCTAAACAAATATGTAAGCTATAACAAACAAATACTATAATCACCTAACTGAAATTAAACCTGCAACTTTCCAAACAAATTGAACTCCTTTGTCCATTGTACCAGATATAACTATACCAGTTGGCAAAATTAATTTAATACAATTTGTTTCACTATATCAAACGTATTTTTTTTAAACATTCTATATAACTGATATATTACGATATATCGTTTCAAATATATCGATAAATAAGTAAAAATATACACTATAAGCTAGTTACAAAATCCTTTATCCTTTGCAAACTGCAACGTCATTACCGAAGCATCAAAATGATCTCATAAATCTAGATAGAACACAACTGACAACAGCGATTTAAGAAAACCGCTCTTCTTGCTAGACTTATTTTCAAGTTTGGAAAATACCAAGCGGCATTAGAGAATCAACTGAAGCTACTATGCTCCATCCCCCGCCCCACCCCCATAATCCCGCACACTACTTTTCCGACAAGTAGTTGTAAACGAGCTTAAAGTTTGTGTGGTTTTAAAAATCGAGCTTAGAAAGTTGGAAATTCTATGAATTTGTAAGTATGTATACTGCATATACTAGTATAGCGATATTGCTGTTTTCTTGCTTTTTACTACTTTGACTGCAAGGAAAAGTAGTTAAGCGTTTGGTACGGTGTCTGTAACATTTTCAAAAAAAAAAAAAAATTGTATAGAAATCCTTCATATAGCCTGTAGATGACGAATCTGAACTTAGTTTATGTGGGTGTATGTGTGTGCGTCGTCAGCTCGCTCGCTCACTCGCTCGCTCGCTCGCTCGCTCGCTCGCTCGGTCGTAAGTCAAAATTTTGTGGCCGCAACTCCTCCTAGACGGTTCAACCAATTTTAATGAAATTTTCAGGATAAATTTGTCTAGTACCCAAGATGGTCATGTGGTTTTGTTTTTTTCCAGTGATGCCAACTTTCCGAGAAAAAAATTACTAAAGTTTTTAAAAATTCATATTGGCTACGTTATTTATCCGATTTTGATCAAATTTTCAGAAAAGATTTCCCTAATGCTCCCATTAATTACATAATTTTATTAATATTCAGTGTTGCCAACTTTCCGAGAAAAAAATTACTAAAGTTTTAAAAATTTTATTCTGGCCATGTTTTTCAACCGATTTTACTCAAATTTTTACAAAAGATTCTCCTAGTATTCATATAATTTATGTAATTTTAACAAAATACAGTGTTGCCAACTTTCCGAGAAAAAAATTAGTAAAATTTAAAAAAATTTATTTTGACCATTTTATTTAACCGATTTTAATCAAATATTTATAAAAGTTTTTCCTAGAGCCTAAATATATTATGCAATTTTAACAAAATACAGTGTTGCCAACTTATCGAGAAAAAAAAAACATAAAATTTTTAAAAAATTCATTGTGGCTACATTATTTATTCAGAAAAGTATCTCCTATTGCCCACATAAATTATAATATTATTAAAATACAGTGTTGCCAACTTTCCGAGAAATGTCAAAGTAGTCTATATATGGGTTTACCCATATACTTCTAATCTTGTTATTGTTTAGAAGTTGTTCATAAAAATGTGATTTTTGTGCTGTTTGCAGAATGTAATATTGTTGTAAATGCTGTGTAGAAAAATAATATTGGATATTATTAATAAATATTTAATCATCTTATATGTACAACAAATGTGAAGGTACTAATAATTTTTACGTTTCAGATAAGTTATATTTTTCTTAATCAGGAATTTATTATTATTATTATTACTACTTTGACTGCAAGGAAAAGTAGTTAAGCGTTTGGTACGGTGTCTGTAACATTTTCAAAAAAAAAAAAAAATTGTATAGAAATCCTTCATATAGCCTGTAGATGACGAATCTGAACTTAGTTTATGTGGGTGTATGTGTGTGCGTCGTCAGCTCGCTCGCTCACTCGCTCGCTCGCTCGCTCGCTCGCTCGCTCGGTCGTAAGTCAAAATTTTGTGGCCGCAACTCCTCCTAGACGGTTCAACCAATTTTAATGAAATTTTCAGGATAAATTTGTCTAGTACCCAAGATGGTCATGTGGTTTTGTTTTTTTCCAGTGATGCCAACTTTCCGAGAAAAAAATTACTAAAGTTTTTAAAAATTCATATTGGCTACGTTATTTATCCGATTTTGATCAAATTTTCAGAAAAGATTTCCCTAATGCTCCCATTAATTACATAATTTTATTAATATTCAGTGTTGCCAACTTTCCGAGAAAAAAATTACTAAAGTTTTAAAAATTTTATTCTGGCCATGTTTTTCAACCGATTTTACTCAAATTTTTACAAAAGATTCTCCTAGTATTCATATAATTTATGTAATTTTAACAAAATACAGTGTTGCCAACTTTCCGAGAAAAAAATTAGTAAAATTTAAAAAAATTTATTTTGACCATTTTATTTAACCGATTTTAATCAAATATTTATAAAAGTTTTTCCTAGAGCCTAAATATATTATGCAATTTTAACAAAATACAGTGTTGCCAACTTATCGAGAAAAAAAAAACATAAAATTTTTAAAAAATTCATTGTGGCTACATTATTTATTCAGAAAAGTATCTCCTATTGCCCACATAAATTATAATATTATTAAAATACAGTGTTGCCAACTTTCCGAGAAATGTCAAAGTAGTCTATATATGGGTTTACCCATATACTTCTAATCTTGTTATTATTATTATATATATATAGAGAGAGAGAGAGAGAGAGAGAAGAGAGAGAGAGAGAGAGAGAGATAGAGAGAGAAAGAAAGAGAAAGAGAGAGAGAGAAAGAGAGTAATTTTGGTAAAATACCAACGCGTGATCTCGCAAGTATACTGAGATTATTTCAAAAATACAAATTCCTAGACATAAACTACTTATACTGGAAGGGAATACCAGTTTCTCAAATTTTGTATAGCAAATTGTACAAATTTTAAGTACGATTCTTGAGATTGTAGTGATTTTCATAAATTTTACGGGATTTTATTCAAAATTTCTAAGATTATAAGGATTTCACTTGAGAGTTTACATAATTTACAAAAAATCTTCAATAATTTTTATCATAATTTTAAAAGATTTTAAGAGATTTTAATTAATTTGTGCAATTTGAATTATTTTTAAAATAAATAAAAAACAAAAACAAAAATACATAAGTATATTAAAATTACTAAAAATATAGCTTTATTAACATCTATAAATAAATCCAAGTTAATAAATTTACATTAATACTAATTCAGGATTCAGGATTAAGTTCTGCACAAATAATACTCTATGTACATCATCATCAGGAAAAAATTATACACATGACATTATATAATAAATGAACAGAACATAGAAATAAACTAAGTAACAAAATAAGTAACTAGATTATGAAATGTAGAAATTTATTAATTAAAGAAAGCCAAATTTAATTTATTTTTAAAATAATGAGCTTTGAAAGATTTTTTACTATGTTAAGGAAATACTAAGTAAAAATTGGTAAAAAACAAAAATAAAATTCCTAGAAAAAATACTCTTTAAATTCTCAAGTTACGTCAGTCTATTTCTAACGGAATAGATAAAAAAATTACATAAATACAAATGTTCACATGTTGTCTTCTAATTTTTAAAATCTTCCAGCTTGTATGCGCGTGAAAGAAACTAGCGTTAATTAATTGAGACATTCTTAGTAAGAACATACTCTAAAAATATCCACAGATTATAACTACTTCAGCTAGACTCGTAGACAAATATTTCTTAATTTTATAGCCCTCTCGCCGTAAACTGTATAACACTCACTACATTATGTTTAGTCATTTATACCGGGCGACACAAAACAACGAGAAGAAAAAATTATATACACATATGAGGAAGTTTCTTGCACGTAGCGCGCTCAGTGGCGCCGTAATAAATATTTTTCAGATGGGGTCAACGGAATTTGTTAGATAATGCAAGCCATTATTCAAATACTTGCTTGCTTTTCTGCGCCTGTGGTGGTGGATTACTTTTTTCTTTTTCGTTTTTATTTTATTTTGAGATGCTTGTATATAAAAGTAGCTGCTTGTTTTAACAGGAACAGAGATGTATTAAGTGACATTCTAACAAGAAGTGCAGACGATAAATTTGAATTTATAATGGAAAGATAATGGTTGCTATTAGCAAATGCAAACAAATTTTCTATAGTTTGCTATTCCATTTTCTAGAAACTCTAATAATGTGTCTGACGTGTATTATTTAACAATTTTATAAATTTATATTATAGAAATATGTTTTAACGTTTTAAGAAAAATATTTTATTTGAATTATTATAGTAGCAATTCAACTAAAATATACATGTCATAATTTTATTTTGACAATTTATTGCTTTCTATCCATAGTTACGTATTTCAGAAAAACTAGAATGTACTGAAGTTTTATGTTACTTTGTGCACCCAAAAATATTTTTTAATACTCTTTTAATAAATAATAATAATGTCTTGTCTCAAAATATTATTATTAGAGTATTTTGATCCTATTCTTGTTAATTCAATTATAAATAATATTTATTTTATGGGTTTGTGGCGTAATTGTGTATGTATGTATTAAGGCTGCGATGATTTAAATCATTGATTTAAATGGCGATTTAAATCAAATGATTTTTTTTTAAAAATCAATGATTTAAATCAACCAAAAAAATATTTCAGCAAATCATTCGCTCTGATTTAATCAAGTGTTTTAATAAACACATTTTTTTATATGTATTAAAACAAATAAATAGCTGAAGAGTAAGGTTTTAATAAAGTAAATGTTAAATAAAAAGGTATAATCTGATTTTGATAAAATATAATAACGCAATCTAACAAAATAAAATATCATTCTCATTTAACAATCAGTACAGATGTAGCGATGATGGCGCGAACGTCTCACCGCGAAATTCAAAACTGTTAATTACGACGATACAGGGTATTGAGATGGGATTGTTTTATGAATTTTTAGTTCTACTTGTAATACAAGTAAGAATCAATTAATTATTTAATAAACAGTGCACATAAAATTGAAAAAATCAAAAAAATCTGATTTAAATTAAAAAAAAACCGATTTAAATCAAAAATCCGATTAATTATTTAATGAACAGTGCACATAAAATTGAAAAAATCAAAAAAATCTGATTTAAATCAAAAAAATCTGATTAATTATTTAATGAACAGTGCACATAAAATTCAAAAAATCAAAAAAATCTGATTTAAATCAAAAAAATCCGATTTAAATCAAAAAAATCCGATCTTTTTGATTTTTTTTAAAAAATCATGATTTTTTTCAGCCCTAGTATGTATACTTATCTGAAAGTGTATTATTTGCTGACATCTATTAATTTTTTTAAAATTGGTCTATTATTTTCCCCAAAATTTTACATGTGACGTAAGTTATTTTATGTAAGTCAATTTGACAATTCACTTTAAAATTGGAAAATAAATATCGTAAAAATATCATTTTAAGTCATTTGTTATTTATTATAACATTAATAATACAAAAATTTGCATTGTTTGCATCTGTTTCTTTAAAACTGACAAATATAATAAACAATTTGAATCAAATTCAGTTTTTTTTTTTATTATTTCAAAAATAAAAAATCTACTATAGCCACCACACAACCGACCGTCTCCATAATAAATTTTATAGAATAGAAAAATTTGTATAACAACAACTACTGTAATCATGCTAACTAAAAGCAAAACTGTCTTAACATAAATATGCCACCTATTTATATATATATATATATATATATATATATATATATATATATATATATATATATATATATATATATTATAAAAATTATAAAAAAAATATTTAGCCAAACCGAAAAATGTTCAAAATGAAAATTGTTAGTTATAACTTGTTTAGCAACTTCTGTAAAATACTTTTTTTTCGAAATATATCACTGTTGCGAAAATTCGTAAAAGTAACATAAGTAAATTATCATTTTCGGATAGCAAATCTTTACCAAAAGTTGATCAAATTGAGATATTCACCTCCAAAGCTTAAATATGAAATTTCATGACAATCCGTTCAGTCGAATTTGATCTATACGTGTCCACAGACCGACAGAGGGACATTACACTGAAAAGAGTTGATTCGTGTTACTATAAGCCTAATTCATGCTTATCTGTAAAAATTTAGATATACCAAATTTCATATGATTACATATGATTATTATATATGATATAACGATCTAAAAAAAAAAACCAACATATTATTCGTATTTTAAGCAACTGCCACCAAATTGCACTGACTCTAAATGTTCTCTATTTTCTTTTTATTAATATAAATCTAGAATTTATTTACAGAAAGAGAAAAAAAATAGCAGAAAAACATAGCCTAAGAAAATTTACCATAAATAATAATAATAACAGAATTAGTTTGTAAATAAATAAAACCTACATTTAGGCAGAGCGCAACAAATTAAGCACAATTCATTCCTAAAGTATAATTATACTAATTTATTCGCGTGACTTTTCGTAAATTGGCTAGAATACATTAACAGTGCCGCGCGCGAGGAGGCAGAATATACATTTAAATTAACCGATGTAACCATCATTTCATACAATACTAAAATAAACCCGTTGACAAATTACCAGAAACTGGTCGCGCGCGCACTATATGCAAATGAACGAAATACATGGATACAGAAGGACGATGATGGCGAAATATAATGCAAATGGCGGAAGATACATTTTAACAGCTGTCAAAATAATGGCACGTATTCATAATCGGATTTCACGAAATAGAAAAACACATATAGAGCCACAGAATGAGCGTTGATATTGTCTGACATAAATGGACAAGAGACATCTGAATTTGATTGTTATTTGATTATTCAATTAACAGATGTTCATTTGATCAGCCTTTACTTCGTGATACATATTGAGTAATCAAATAAATAATACCACACAATTTACTTTGTAAAATATCACAATATTTTTTAAAAAGAAGTTACTGCAGTTTCAACCGTTAGGTCATCTTCAGATTAAGTAAGAGAGTGAGATTATGAAAAAAATTTAATATTTTTTAAGTCCTTCTTTTAAAAAAAATATTTTTTTGTCTTTTTTTAAGAAAAGTAACGGCCAAATAAAGTAATGAAATATATTATTATCAGTTATAAAATTGCCAATTAATCAATTGGACATTTCAAAAATAGTTAATAATCTAATAATTAATAATTAAATTAATATTAAAATATGAATATTAAATAAGCAATTATTTTTCAATTTAAAATACAAATACATAGACAACAATAAGTAACGTTTACTAGAAAACAATTTTCAATTTTCCAAACCTGCATTCATTTTGTGAAAATCAATATTTATTTCTATTTTTTTTTAAATTCTATTAATACATTTTGTAGATAATTGAAAAGCAGACACATAGTAGTAGTTTTAAATCAACACGTTAGTTAACACCGTGCTGGGTATCAAAGTGCAATTTCCGTTGTTTTTAGTGAAACACAACACGAGAAAAAATAAAATCCCAAACAGTGGACAATTTATCGCAATTTTACACAGAATAAAAATGCTACCTGCTTTAAAAATCAATAAAAAGAACCTTGTCACAAGCGAAAATTATCCAATGATTTGCAACTCCCAAAACTAATTATAGAACTTGTATACACCTACCTACAATTACATGTTTGATATACTAGATGTTTTAGAAGTATATAACAATAGACCTGCTCGATTCGCATCCTTGCGTCTACTGTATACTGCTGTGTCAATGTTTGTTGTTTTATTCACCGCTGTATTATTTACGGCAGCGTTTTGCAGTAAAACAAACAAACCTAATATTGTTCTAACTGTAAAAAAAACTTTCAAAACTCATTATACTAAATTTAAAAAGTTATACAATTAAGTTATGCATAATTTTTAATATATTCCTCGTATATCATCAACATGAAAGAATATATATTTTGTCCTGATAATGATAAAATTAGAGTATGTAGAAACGTCGATTTTTAATTAAAAATTATACAGAACTTAATCCTAGTTTTGTATTTTAATATTGTTCTATTTACGGTTTTAGAAGTAGTATTGCAAAAATGTATCTCAATAAATCAAAAATATAAAATAAATGTTCTTCGAAATAATTTATCACAAATATTATTTGAAAATTACACGTATTATATAGATAATGAAAATATAATTGATAATTTTTTATATATAGTAAAAAAAAATAATGTAAAAAATTACACTAAAAAAACGTCAAAAAAGACAACACTTTTTGGCGTTATCAAAAAAAATATTAAATTAATTGGATTTAAATTATTTGATCATTACTTTTATTTTTTGATATGTATTTTTATATTTTGATTAGTATAAATTATTAATCAGTATATTTGGTTAGGACAGGTTAGGTTAGGAAATTAGGATATAAGGTTAAGTTAGATTAAATTACTAATCAAAAAAATTAAAATACTAATTGGTAACTCGTACGCAGGTTAGCCTGAAAAGATCATCGTTCACGGTGTACCAGATCAAAGTGTTCAGTTCCTTCCAATCGAATGTGACCTTTGTCTTTTTCTACTAAATGGAATTCTTCTTTTTATAAAAAAATATAGAACATCTACTAACGCGTCGTACGAGATGTGTACAAAATTGCAGCACAATTTTTGTAAAATTCTAAATGAAAAATTAAAGCGGATTGCAAAAAACGTCGTTAAACATATCAACCAGATAAAGTGACTATCAACCAAACCAATCAATGAGTTACTTCGAAGATAATTGATAATCCAATTACATAGTTATTCATTGATTTAAAAATTCCAGCTTCAACAAAAACTAAAACCCGTATTCCCACCTCTTTTGTTTATGAAAAAGTGCTTTTATTTTTTGCTTTAAAATAAATTTTTATTTCTACCTCTTATCAAATATGAATAGCATTTCTGTATATTTCATATATTATTAGTATAATATTACAAAATTCAAATAAACTAATTAAAATTGCTTAATAATAATTTTAAGTAAACGTCAAAAGTACTTTTGATAAAAATAGCTTTAAAAGTGTGGTGAGAATACGGACCAAGAATTTACAGTAACAGATTACGTTCAATGTAAATCAATACCTTCATTTATTGAACTATTCAGATGATAATAAACAATTTTCGAAACCATAAATCAAACAAACGACCAAAACAACTTTTTATCTAGAAAAAAAAAAGTATAATCGAAAAAGACAATGAAAATTCATTCTTCGTAAAATACCTCGTGTACGTATAACCCAACTACGTATATATTCATCCGGCTAGTTGAGCAAACACACACCTAAATAACGGAAACTTCAAATATTAGTATCGTACATTCACATAGACACACAAGCTGTACTCTGTCATAGTTAGAATTAATAGCATCGCATTTATCTCCATCTATCCATGTGTGAGTGCACAATATTTGAATATGTGTTTGTATGTCGCGCCGAGCTCGCAATGCATACTGAAATAGAGGACTATAACAATACAAAACGAACATGTGTCCCACATGCTGTGCCATGGAAGGATCCCCGCTACAGAGCTTTGAGCTGAAGGAAAATTGTGTTTGATGAAAAATTGTGAATGAAGAACATTTGGTGATCCACGGAAATGTAAATTTATCTAATTTGGGATGTTTATATCTTTTACGCATATGTTTTCTTTTAAAAGGTTTTTTTTTTTTAATGTAAAGAATTTTGTGTACATTTGCTCAAAATTAAAATAGATTAAACAAAGGTGTTAAATGGCAATGTTGTTATTGAATCTCGAATATTTATGGTGTACATTTCTTTGTAAATAATATAAAACGGAGTATTTATAAAATCTAATAAATTATTTATTTTCTGTAGCGACTAAGAATATTAGTTGGTTTCTTACATGCACAAACTCTTTCCACTATCCCGAAATCAGTTTCCTCCAAACAGCCCTATTCAGTCAAGAAACTGTAGCTTCATGTATATTCATAATTCTTCTCATATATGCTCTTCTATTCCTACTACTTGGAAATTTCCGCTCACGCAAAACACTTTCAATCGTACCACTCTAACTACTTATAGTAGATATATACTAAAATAGCTCATGTATTCCAATTTTTAATTATACATTTTTAGATTTTCTTCTAATTTAATACTGAATATAAAAAAGAATCAATTTCGCTCGTTAAACAAGAATAAAGCCCTTTAAATCATTAAGAATTACTCGTTTAATAGTATTTAAAAAAAAATAATAACAATACAATGTGTATTGTTGTTGTAATAGGCCCATAATAAAACATTTAAAAAAAACTCCGTTGTGGCCCATCAGAAAACCAACATCATCGTATTAGATAAATTAAATAAATAAATGAAATAGAAAAAAATTGTATAACAACAACTAATGTAGTCATGGTATCTAAAAACGAAACTGTCGATATAAATATGTCACCTATTTACAGAATTGCATATATCATAAAAATATGAAAAATTATAAAAAAAATATTTAGCCGTATAGAAAAATGTTTCAAATTAAAGTTGTTAATTATAACTTGTTTAGAAACTTTCGTTAATTTTTCTTTTTTTTTCGAAATACATCTCAAATATTTGTCAAACACATAAAAGTAACATCAGTCCGGTTGGCAGATCTTTACCAAAAGTTTATAAAATTGAAATACTTACCTCCAATCTGAACAATCCGTTCAGCCGAAGTTACCCTACACATGTTCACTGACCGACATCATGCTAAAAACAGTTGATTCATGTTACTATAAGCCTAATCGTTCTTATCTGTAAAAATCTCGATATATTAAATTTGGTATGATTACAATATCTCCCTTATCATATATGATATAGCGGTCGATAAAAATATTATAATGTATTATACAGTTTTTAAGATTCCAAACTTTAACTTAACCAGCCTGTATTTACCAAGTAATAAAGCAATCAAATTAAAATAAATCTAATAATTTCGCAGTAGTTTATCGATAAATTATATGTCGCAGAATGACTAGTAAATAAATATTCGCCGGCGTGTAACTGTATCCATTACACTAATTAGAAATTAGTGCGATGTCATTTGCTTAATCTCTCGTTGAATTTCGTAAAATCTCACCGCGCGAGCAACACATGGGAGCTGTGCGCCTATTTTGTACCATGCCGTGTGACTGTGTATGTATGTTATTCCATTTTCACTTGTGTTTCGTCGCGTTATTTCATTACATTATAAATCATACATTTATTATGATTACCCTTGCGCTACAATATGCTGTGATATAACTGGGGAAGTAACTACGAACAGAATAGTACGTTAGCTAGTTAACGTTTACAATACAATTTGATCATTTACCGAGCGTTTATTGTTTGCCATCTGTGACGTCATATGGGTGCTATCTCTCGTGATTTAAATTACTATTATTGTTATTGATGAATAATTGACATTGGGAGTTTGCTAGGTACATATAGATGGAAATATCACTTATTTATTATTTTAATGTAAAGTATCATTCAGACTGCGGTTGCAGTTTTTGTTATTGCCGTAGTAATAGTTGTAAGCATACTTGACCATTCACACTGGCTTGTGATGCTAGTGAAATTTTTACATACGCATGCGTTCTGCAATGACACATTTGACACAAAATAAATAAATAAAATAATTAAATAATCATAATAATAATATAATTATAATAATATTAATAATAATTAAACATTATTTGATTAATTTTGCTTTCTAAAGTCGCCTTTTTAATATATTTTATGAATTTGACGTTTGTTTGACATTTGTTTGACGTTTCTAAATAAAAAATAGTGCTATCTCTTTTCACTCTAACTCTGATTGGCCAATTCTTACAACTATGTAAAATTTTAACTAGAATGTTTGGCCTGTTCAAATGTTTGGCTGCTTACAACTACTGCTATGTCTTATAACAATAACCACGCATGCGCATTGTATTCCCATAAGCTTACATGTATTTTCTTATGCTTATAACTACGACTATAACTACTGCAATAACTAAAACGGCAGTCTGAATGGGGCTTTATTAATTCTTATTCTAAAATTTTATCTATTTTTTTTTTTCAATTTTCTATAATTTGGAATATTATAAATTTCCAGGATTGAACTGTTCGTAATTTTTTTTTATATGTATATATACGAAAAATGTATACGTATATGTTTAAAGTGTCCCTACAATTATTTTGCTGTAATTCTACGAGATATTCTATTTTCTTCTATCAAAAGAAGAATTCTATGTACTAGAGAAAGACAAAATATCTTATAACGCTACAAATCTTACTAGATGTAAACAAAATTACATCAACATTAGTTTCTGTATCTATATCTGAAACAATGTAATTACCTTAAATAAATGAAAATAGTCAATTTGCACATTTTAAAAGTAGCTCTATATATTAAATTTTCTAACAATGTTTAAAATCTTTTAAAAATCCAAAAAACAATTTTTAAAAATTTCACATATTAACAAAAATGTTTAGCTTTAAATATTCTGTAACATGTAAATATTTTGTCAACATTACATAAAAAATATACAGTAAAATAGGATATAGTTCTGTATTAATTGTTACTAATAATGGAACCTAGAATACGTAGAAAGGTAAATTATTAATAAAAATTAATACAGAACTTTATCCTAAAGCCGTTTTATTTAAAATAATATATTAAATAATCCATTTTTGGCAAAATTACTAGTATTTTTTTGAAGGTTTATATTATATATATTAGGTAAAAAGAGGTTAAAATTCAAAATAAGTACTAATTATCTAAATTTATACAGAACGGAAAACGTCAAAGTTATTGTAATTGTCATTATTTTGTAGCTACATGTTTGTTATAAATTAAACATTATAATGTTATTTCCCAATACAAGAGTTCACCTTTAATTACTATGATGCATCAGCCATTTTGTCATAAAATTTAATAATCAATTTAATTAATTTCATCGGCAAAACTAATTAAGGCATAATTCAACAAAAAATGCGTTACCTTTCCAAAATTATTAATTGACATTGTAATTAAATTGTATTAATAAAATTTCGCATCTAACTTTTCGTTTCACAAAGAATTTATTTATATTACGTTACCTGACATATAATTACAGTAATTTTCGTTTAATTAAAATAATTTTGAAAATAAATTGTTGACAATGTAAAATATTTTACTAATGCCAAGTTAATTAATGTCTCAACTCATTTACTGAAAAACTATTTTTTTTTTCAAATTTTTAAATAAACAGAAATAAAACGATAAATTTGACTACAGTAGAACTTGTATAAAAATTCGTTATAAAAAAACTTACATATTAATAGAACAATACCTGCCAGAAATAATTGTGCGTGTAAAAATAAAATGTATAATTCGAGTAATATCATATAAAGGGGCATAATGAACTTAGTTATTGTTGGATCTCAAAATGTTAAAATAATATTAGTCAATTTCGATAAAAAATAAAATGTACTTGCCGCACTTAGCACACATCAAACTATCCCATGTCTAGTTATCTCTGTTTTGTGCAGAAAAATCGTAGCAAAATTGTGCAGTTTACAGATAACTCAGTTTTGCACATATGTACACTATACATATTTTACTCAGTTTAGTGCGCAATTAAATCGTAACGAAGATATAACATAATAAAAAATCTTTCAGAACTCACTATATTAAAATAAAATGGCTTTAGGATTAAGTTCTGTGTAAATTTTAATTAAAAAACTGCGTTTCGACATACTGTATCATCAAAAAAAATAATATACAAATGACATACATATAATAAAGAAACAGAACATAAAAATAAGTTATTACACTAGAAAAAAAATTCGGTAATTTTGCATAAAATCCCGGAGCAACTGATTTATTAAAGTTTAATATGTAAATTTACAGACGTCATAGGAAAATTTTTACATAATATGAATATAAAATACGTATATTTTATGTAAATTTAATTAGTTGTTCGGTAAAAAAACATATATGTATAATATGGAAAATTAATTATTTTACTTAAAAATTACAAAAATATATTACTTTTAGAGAAAATTTATGATTTTGCTGAAATAATATATAGTTTTTTTTTACCATGGTTTTTATGTAAAATGGCAGCTTACAGTGTAAGTAAAGTTTTATTTTATTGAAATCAGTACCTTTGCACTACAAAACCTAAGAATATTAATAGTAGATAATAAATTTTGTGTTCCTTTAATTAATAATTTATAAACTTTATAATCTAGCTACTTATTTTGTATCCTAGTAACTTGTTTCTATGTTCTGTTTATTTATTATACAGAATAATGATGATAATGGCATACGTACAGTATGTCAAAACGTTGTATATTATAAAAGTATTCAATTCTCTAGTCCATGACATATTTTACTACATAACTAGATATTAACCCTAAATTAATCGTATTTCATCGATGCAAATGTCAAATGAACTGCAACAGCCATTCCTCACGCTTTGTTTCAACTACACAGTTGAATCCATACTCACAATCAGTCCGAAATTTTGAACTAAACGCCACTCCGGTTTCCATACACACACACACAAAATTTTGACATGTGCAATTAATATTGTGCAATAAACTTAGCCTGTATGGTCCGGGCCCATCTTAAATTTTACATGTCATACTTGCATCTAACAAACCCATTTCTTTGGCAGGTTTAAATCAGCCACACTCCACACTCTACTAAAAAATATTATGCATATTTATTTGTATGAACCCAACACCATATCTTGATAGATCAAATTGTCAATAATATCATTTTAGTGGGAACTGAACAATTTAGCATAAAAGCCCTAGGAAAAGTGACGTCACAATCAAAAGCTGATTCCCTTTGAAGAGTATCTCAATTTAATCTATAATCCTCAGTGAATTTCTAAACCTAACCTAACTTTTACAAAAACACTCATCTACATTCTCTTTGAAAAGAGTGGGTGTCTGGCCAACACAAACTAGCGCCCTTCCTCTCCCCCTCCATGTGTCTCTTTTACCTTCTGTTAGCAGACACACTCACACACACATACACACATAACGTATAAAATTACAGTGGAAACTCCGGCAGATGTAATCAAAAAGAGATTAAGTTTTATTTTCAACCAAAACTTGTTAGAGTGCGTGGCGCGAGCAAGTGCAAATTCTGGTGCCAATTTGCACAATATCGATAGAAAGAAATTTGCATTATTCGATGTAATTGCATTGTCGTTTCGCTCGTCTTTTGTTTAATTTTTATTTTCGCATCGTTAAAGCAACATTAATATAGTTTTTATTTTTATATATTTTATCTGAGTAAAATAACAAATTTTACAAGTTACAATCATTGAAGTAGTTTAAAATAAAAAATTTGTTAATAATTCTAGTTAAAAACATAAGATTAAAACTATCGTAACTTATAATAAACAATTAAAATATAAACATATAAACATATTAAATTTATATAAATTTATCGGAAATTAATTCCTTCAAAAAAAATTTAATAAAACAGTACTTAATCCTAAAACTTTTTAAATTTTAATTAAAATGCTATTTCAACTAATTCGAATTAAATAACTAAATTTTAAATGATTTGTCTAATTAATTAGATAACATTAGATATTTCTTCTACATATAAATTAGTTGAAAACAAATCGTTATTTCAAACAAAGCTTAGATAAATCAACGAAGAAGATTAGATAAATGTACGACGAACCAAGTCAAAATATCCAATTATATTAGATGAATATAGCAAACGTAATCATCTTCTTTTGAATTAGCTGTTTCATCTAATATTTGTAGAAGACTGGAAATCATATACTTCTTTTTACAGATAATACAGCTAAAACATTAAAAACCATTATTTAAATTTTTTTTCCGAGTATCTTAATATTTCAAGAATAATATATCTCGTTGCTATTTCTGAATTAGTGATATAATAATTTCCATTCCTCTGATACAATGCAAAAAAAAATTCTACATAATTAGGAGAATATTGTCAGACAATTTAATTAATATATTATAATAAATAATAATGGTAAAAACTTGGGGGGAAAATTCGTTTATTTTACTAAAATGTGCAAAGTTAAAAATTGCCGGTTACAAAATTGATTTTGTTTGTTTGAAGATAAATGAACAGTCAGAAAGAAATATCGCTTCTACAACATAGAGTAACTGCTGAAATTTGTCGAACTTTTAACAAAAGTTCGTACAAAAGAAAGTTTAAAAATAATAAATAAATAACGAAAAAAATGTAGTACATATTACAACATTTAATTTATAAATTGAACAGGGTTGGGCAAATAGTACTTTAAATCAATTTAATATTTTAATACATTTTACTATATTCTAAAAAATTTACATTTTTTTTTTAATCTTGTATAATTTAGATTTTAATAATAATAATAAATAAATAACAACTATACATTTTGTGTTATTTCAAAGCCATTATATACTAGACACGTGTCTAAAGATTATAATTTTTTGGAACCTAACATTGCAAAATTTGTAATAAATTAAAATTAAATTATATGTCTTCAAGTAAATTATTTTAAATCATAAATTTGATAATTAAATTATTTATGTTAATAAATTTATGGTGTAACGGCATCTATAGAGAATGGTGGGGGGTACAGGTATATATACCAGGCGAATCAAAAATTGTCATTTAGTCACCAAGCACTGAGGATGCCATCTACGATGTAAGACGAAAAGACCACGGCATACCAGCTCAGAAAATTCAATAAATTCAATTGATACCGACCGTGAATGTCTGAAAGTTCCTATCACAATGTAATATTTAAAAAAAAAAATCTTATTTAATAAACTTTTCAAATTTCTGCGAAATCTTTTGTTTTGAAAATCAATAATTTCCATTGTCAAAACATATAACCCTTCAAAGCACTGCCAAACAAAAACAAACAACCCCAAAATGCCACAAAACAAGCAAAACCTGGCAGCTAATTTTCAACAGATCCTTTTCTCCAGCACAACCACTAACACTTCAAAATCAAGTCAGAACTCAAGTCAGCGCATCGCGCGTCAAAGGTTAACCGAAAGACAAAGCAACATCGCCACATTTATGAACCTTATTAACGTAACATGACATACACATACATCCTCGCCTAATAACTCAACTACATTTGTAAAATTCGCCGAGTTAATTTAGCACCGACTAATTTTCCGTACACGAAAGCGCACATAGATATCTTAATTTCATCCATGTTGTGTATGCTCCAAAATGCAAATAAACTAACTACACGTGGAATTCGATGGGGGAGGTATTTTTCCTTGCGTCTTTCCCCGCACAACCGGCCAGCGGGGTCGTAATGCAGAGCTCTGTAATTTGTTCACATCGGTTCAGTGATCTCGAGGTATTAACAGATACCAGTGGAAATATTTTCTCGTTGTTTGTGTTTTCTGTATGAAGGAGGTTATTTAAAATAAATGAAGAACATGCTGACTTGATTAAAAATAAATATACGGTATTCATGATATAAATGCTTTTAATATCGATTGAAAATTTAATAGCGTTTAGGTTATATTTAGAAACAATTCATAATGGAACAAGTTCGGAAAAGAAAGTTATAAATAACTATGAAATTATGAAAATTTATCTATAGTGTTTCTTTTGTAGAAGACAAACTAAAGAATACATATATTCTACCTACAAGTTCAGTTTTACAAAATTAAAATTTTTAGGTATATGGCGTTTTTCTCAGGAATATTGAATAATCCATTTTTTTGAAAAATCGATATATGGCTTCATTGCAAAGTAGGTAAAAACACATGTTAGTTTGTTCTAGCATCAACGCTAACTCATAAGATATTTCAAATGCATTTTTTTTGTCTACTACTCTATATCATTATACAATCATATACAATCTATATCATTATACAAACAAAAAGAATTTGCAATATTTTATTTATTAATATTATTAATATTAAAATTAATTAAATTAATATTATTACAATTATTAAATATCACTTTTTTTCTATAACGTACATATTTCATTAGCATCGAATAAAATAAAATATTTTCATGTGTCAAAACTATTTAAATTATCTTATTTCAATAATTTTTCTGTCATGTGAAAGTCGACCTTTTGTTGACTAGTTTTATGTAGCAGTTTCATTATGTTCTTAGTAATTAATAACATTAACGCCGTCCCATTGGTGAAATTGCATACTTGTCATGGCAACGTATTATGTCACATAAATCAACAAAACTACAATGAAAAAATCTGTACTATAATATGTATATTGTAGTACAGATTTTTGGGTAGTATTGCATAATGTACCACATATACTAACCAATGACAGATTCATAAGTAACAAATTTCAGTATATTCGCAGAAAAAATGTTTATTCACATATATTATACTTTACCCAAGTTTGATTCATAACTGAAAATAATGTGTAATAGTCATTGTGAAAAAATTATATAGTAAAACTATATTTCAAAAATGTTATCTTATTTAAATATCAATAAAATTACAAAATAAAATAATTTCCCTTAAATCACAAATAATAATTTAAAAAAGCTGTATACGTATTTTGAAAGCTAGACTTTCATCATCACTAGCAAAAGATAAAATTACACAGATACTCCATGTACTCAGTGGTTAAAGAACACATTGAACGGGTACGTTTAGTATCTGTAGTACCTTAGATCACTGATTAGGATTTTAGTTTTGTCTTTTGCTAGTGATGATAAAAGCTTAGCTTTCGAAATACGTATATAACTTTTTATAAAATTATTGTTTGTGATTTAAGGGACATTATTTTATTTTATTAACATTTTGCCACAGTAAGATCATATTATATAGTAAGTTATTAATAAAATTACAGAAAAATTAAATTATAATTTCAGTTAGCATCCTCAAGTATAGGTATTAATAAACCGCTAAAATAATATTCAATAAACCTTTACCATATTATAATCGTCGCGTTAATATCAAAGTTAGTATTTCGTTTCATGTAAAACATTTAATACAGTCGAACATTAAAGTGTTATTAGATGCAATTGTCAAGCTATTATCACCTATGTTTAATGCAAACAAATTTACTCGTAAACCATTTCTGCGCTCAACAGCCCCAATATAACCCTTTCATAATACATAATACGCCCTATTTTCCGAGCACCCCCTAACCGAGTCTAACTCTATCTCTCAATATCTAGCCGCATACAAAACCGTCGATTGCCGGATAAATCCGGTTGTGTATCTCAACGATCAGCGTTAGCCCAGCTGAACCGATTAAGTATGCATGGTTGGTAATTGCGTCCTATGTCCAGGGTCCGTGGAGGGCGTTGAGGCGTTGGCGTCGGAACCCTAGCACAGCGTCGAAGCGCTAATGACAGGTGCGCAAATTAACAGAGAAAATGAACGCAAATGAGCGAACTGAGCGCGCAATCAATGTCTGAATAGCACACGGGATATGGTTTTTGCAACAAGGGTTGCAATGTTGAGAGATTTTCGAGTGTGGTTGAAAACTTTCAAAGGCCTGCTTTAAGAGTTGTTAGATGAGTTTGAAGTTGCTATTGGATTAATTATAATTCAATAGCATTCATAAATAAACAAAAAAGTATTTTTACACATGTCCTTCAATTTCTCTAGACTCTAAAAAAAACATTATGTAATTTTACCTACAAACCATGAAACACTATGATACTTAGTATTTCTAGGTATAATTACTCAACATGTACCCAAAAGGGTGTGGCACAAACACTTTTCATCATCCCGAAATCAGTCGCCTCCAAACATTCCTATCCAAACAAGCAACTTTCGCTTCATCCACATTCATAATTCCTCTCATACATGCTCTTTTATTCCTACTACCTGGAAACTTTCGCTCACGCAAGCCACTCTCTCAATCATACCACTCCAACTACTCATCGGACGTCCACGCAAACGTATACCATCAAAATCATTCAAATAAATCTTTTTAACCAAACGTTCATTAGACATTCGCTCAACATGTCCGAACCATCTTAACTGACTAACACCAACTTTTGCTACAACATTTTTTTCAATTTCACACTCATCATACACTGATCTATTTCTCCACAATTTTATTTAACCAATACACTTAAAATAATAATGTTTCCATTATTTTTATTATAATAATTACATCAAAGTACATCTTAGCGTCAATATACGGCTATAGTTCACCATACATATAGCAAACATGCATGTCTAACCCCCTACCAGAAAATTCCATCCATGTATGGAATACATTCGCGCTGCTATTGATGTAATGCACGTAACATTCGTAACGTGTTCGGGTAAACGTGCGTAGCGCAACATTAGACAGATTACCGTTATCGAGGTGTTAGTTACGTAGGTATAGAGAAGTGAATCAAGCCCGATGAATACACCTCATCATGCACTAGTTCGACACCATCATGCCATTTAATGGTCAATCAGGGTAAATATTATCGATCCATAACATTACCGGTTACATTGTTTCATATATCAGGTACAGTCTGACCTAATATTATCTTATCCTAAACAAACTAACCGGACATATTCCTGTTATTGGAATGAGATGTGTATATTTAGAACAATTTCCGGTATTGAGTTTTAATTGGACTGATTTGTGAAGTGCATACAATTTACTAAAAAGGAGAAACTTATCTGTAGTCACTGGAAATATTTAGCGTAGCAATAAAAGATTAGCTTCCGTTAATATTGTATATATATATATATATATATATATATATATATATATATATATAATAAAAAATAATTAAAATATATTGAAATATAATTAAAATATATAAATTATGTTTATCAATTATTATAAAAAATTAATAATTAAACCTAATAATCAAATTTGCAAATAAAATTTGAGAATCAAATATACAGGGTGTAACAGAATAACTATTCCTAATTTTCAGAAATGATAAAGTGCACTTAGAGAAACATTTTTTATTAATAAACTAGTGTCCGAAAATTTCTCGGTGTCAAGATACACTAGACTAGATATCGTTGAAAACAATTTTAATTATTACAACGTCAAAGAGTAGTTAAGTTAAGGTACATTTTATTAGAAATAATAGTGCATTAAACTTTATAAAAATTGTTCGAAGTTACGACCACCATTTTCGATACACCAGTTGTAACGATGTACAGGGTGGGCAAATTTGGATCTTTTCATAGGGGAACTCGGAAACTATAAGAGATATGGAAAAATAGACCGCGCATCCTCAGTCGCTTTTTTTGAGAGAAACTCAATTATGGAAACAAAAATTAGCTATCGTCTTTTGTTTTCGAGTTATGGCGAAAAGTTCGCTTTTTCCGTATTTTGATAAATGACGATATCTCGATGGTTTTTTAAATTAGATGAAAATAATTTTCACATTCTTAAGGCACTTTTTTGAGTAGAATGAAATGGTCTTAACGGATATTATAAATCTCCGTTAATTCTCGGGTTATAACATAAAGTTGAGTTTTTTACAATCGACTGCCGAAAAAAAAAAATAAAAATCCGGACACTAGTTTATTAATAAAAAATGTTTCTTTATGTGCCCTCTATTATTTCTGAAAATTAGGAATAGTTATTCTGTTACAGCCTGTATATTCGAAAATCTAAGGCCAGTATGATGCTCACCTCACTTTTAAAAGTCATTTTTATCAAAAGTACTTTTGACGTTTACTTAAATTACTTATCAAGCAATTTTAATTAGTTTATTTGAATTTTATATTATTAGATATAAAAAAATATTACAGACATAGAAATACTACTAATATTGGATAAGAGGTAGAAGTAAAAATTTATTTTAAATCAAAAAAGTAAAAGCATTTTTTTATAAACAAAAGAGATGGGAATATGGGAAGATACCGATATCCATTTTTAAACACTTTTGGATTCCTATCCTGTGTTCCATTTATTAGTAGATAAATTTAAAAATAAATTTCCATACAAATAATAAGAAAATACAAATAAAAATATCCATCACTTTTCTCATAAAATTATTATTGCATACGATAATATCCAAAAACATCGGTTATTATTAAAAATAAATAAAAACTTTACAAATTAAAAATACAATAAAATTCACATTGAAAAGTTATCTTCCGATAAATACCAATAGTCCACCATCTTAAAAACTTATAAAACAAAAATATAACTCATCAACTTTATTTTTATTACAGTTGCATAATTTTACTCCAATCATTCATTTTACAGCTTCAATTAAACTTTCAACTTTTTAATTATCATTTCATTGTTTTTACGATCAAAACAGAAGTCAAGCAAAAATACATCTTATAACCACTCCAAACCATCAATTGTTTCCTTTTTTCATCTCCTTGTTATTTTCGCTAGTCTAATAAATTCGTCCGCAACTCGTCTTAGTCCATTAGTGCAAAGCAACGACGAAGTAGATTTTTTGCCATCAAAAAAAGCACCCGAACGAACAGTGTCTGCAGTTACGAAGCACAAGTAATATCATTAACAATCCACTTTATGACATATCTATGGTTATTATATCATCGCAGCAGCAACGAAACTGCGGTAGTTTTTCGTTCATAGAATTACTAACTATGGAATGCCAACTTGGGTATAAGAAGTTAAGATGAAGGCGCCATGAAATTACCAACTGCTCTAGAAGATTAGAATCTGATGATCTTTATATAACTTAATAATATGGCTTCGTATTTGTCTTTTATTATTACGGTTTTTGATTGAGATTACGGATTATTTGTAGGTTGTATTTTAAACATTTATTCAACGGGTTCTTTGTGAAGAATATAAATTGGATTTTTAGTAATTTTCGTTTTTGTATTAAAACATTTTGCTCAAAATGAAATTAGGTGATATAGAGCAGAATTTTGTCAGGAAATGAAATTTTAATAGCCCACATTTTGTTTTGTAAAATTCTAAACAAAATTGAATTATTTTTATAAACTGAGACAAAAAATACAGTTTTGTCATGAAAATTGATTTTTGCAATGTTTGTTATTTAATTTTATTTGATGTATTTTAATCTACAAATATATATATATATATATATATATATATATATATATATATATTTGATTTATGACTTTATGCATTTTATATTCACAAAATAAACATTTTTTATAAATAACATTTCATTCACAATGAAAATGTGAATTTCCTGAACAACAATAGCGTTTTCATTTTAAAATCAAAGTAGTGAAATTAATCAATACATTAGTATTTTTTTTATGTTTTTCATATAAAACTTTATTGGATCAACCATTTTCAATTAAATCGCTGACACCAGAAAATGTTGGATATTCATTTTCTATTACAGCACTGTTATTTACAAAAATAGAAAAGTTATATATAACTGCTTTAAAGTTAAAAGTTAAAGTTTTGTATTAATATTTATTTTAATCGACGTTTCGACGAACTCAACGTCTATCTTCATCAGGAAAACTGATACAAATGACATTACAGTAAATAACAGAACATAGGAACGAGTTACTAGGTAACAAATAAGTAACTACTTAGATCATAAAATATTATAGATTTTTAATTAATGGAATCCAAATTTTATAATATAATTTTTAATATAATATGTTCTGAAAGATTTTTTACTATGTTAAATTTCCTGGCCACGCTGAATATAAGAAACATATAACTTAAGTTCTTAAGATTTATAAGCAAAAATAATTACTGAAATAACTATTGGACATAAATACATATTTACATAACAAAAAGTTATAAAAAAGTTTATATACATAAAAAATATTATTTACTTTATTTTAATACCTAGCAAATGAAGCTATACAATACTGTCAACAATATTTAATATAAAATTTAAAATAAACATTAAACTATTCAAATTATTTGCACAAAATACTTTTTCAAATTAAAATAATCATTATTAGAAATTTTTCAAAAATTTAACAGATCTCAAATCCAATAACAAACATTAAAATATAATATTTGGCAGCTTCTTCTACATATTTAGTTTTAACAAAAAAAAAAAAAAATGAGAGTAAATAAATGTACATTTCCAGAGAAATTCAAATTTAAAATTTCTCCATTTCTCCAAGAAATTTAATCATAAAATTCTTCAACATCCTGCGTTCAAATACAAAGTTATTAATAGAGACACACAAAAAAATGTTTATTTTACAGAAATAGCATTACCACTCCTGCAAAAATTCCATCAACAATTTAAAAAAAATGAAGCACTTTCATAAAAATTCCACCACCAACTATACAATTAAAGACAAACAAACATTTCAATGTGTTTTTCTTTTATATATTATGTGTCGCACCAGTTAATGCAGTAGTCAGATGAAATGGCTTCGTAAAAATGACATCAATTTTACTTGCGCATTCCTTGAATTCGTTACAATTTAGTGGGAACCATTATGGCGGTTGTGCCAAGTTTTCTAATAGCATATAGTCAGTTTTATGCTCACTCGTGTTTCTTTATTTCTTTTGCTCGAAGTCGGCATTGCTGAGAAACTAGCTCATTGTAAGTACTTTACCAGGAACATGACTTAATTATTCCAGCGCTTGCTTTGACAGTTTTATAAATAGTGACCGTATTGGTACTATTCAAACAAAATTTATTCTTTCGATTACTTTTTATCATTTTTTTTTTAAGTAAATGCACTACAAAATTAATAACAGAATTATACAAAGCGATGAATGTAATTTATTTTACTTAAATTCTAAACTAATGAGTCATGAGTTTGTTCTGAGTATTTTATGTTTAAGATATAAGATAGAACTGTTTATCATCAATAAAATTAATTGTCATTAAAAAATTTATTACACACATTAAATATTATAATACTAAATGATTAATTTGTTTAACATGTAATATTATACAAAATAATTAACAAAACACATATAATATAAAATTAATACATAATTAGATTTTCAACTGTCTTAGAAATGTCTCAATGGTTCGTCAATTTATAACTAAATTTCGTTGTTAGGCTGACATGTATTTAACCAGTCCATGATTTCAAAATTTTACATATTTTTCAACGAATATGTTATGTGGTGATAGTTATTACAAAGAGCTTTGTAGCGTAATTTATCAGAATGAATACTAATAATAATTTAATGTAAGTTTTTTTTTTTTTTTTATTTTCACGGCACAATTACAATCTGTTCATTACAGAACGTTCAATAAATTATTTTGATAAAAATATAAAAATAAAATGTAATAAAATATTCCACTGAAAATTCTCTTTTCTATAAATTAAAAATTAAATTTCATTGAGTTAAAACGTTTTAAGCGTTTTTATATATTTGTTTGGTTTAACAGTTCACTTGCAAATAAATGTATTTGGATGCAGTGATAGTCTAGCTTGATATTTTTGTAAGAGATTTTTTTATATAGTATAAATTATACAACAATAAAACTTTACAATTGTCTACCAGAGAAATTTAAACAGCTAAGGTTTTACCAATTTAAAAAGCAAATGAAAAAATTACTAATGACACAAGCTTTTCACAATAGTAGTTCGTAGTGGATTCTACATGTTTTTCTCATTGTAAATTAAATTAATTTACTTATATGTATATACTCGATATTTTCACTAAGCAAAAACTGTAAAGTTGAATGCGTAAATAAATATTATTATTATTAAAAAATAACAAGAAATTGACGAAATTCAGACCTTTTTATGATTTTATTATTACCTACGAAGTCAACGTTTCGGCAAACTCTATTGCCTTCTTCAGGACTCTACAAAAATACACATATGTATATGTATACATATAAATACATACAACTATACATATAACAGAAAACAAAAATACTTACAGCAGAATATTTTAGTTGGTTTTACATATAATTATTATTATTTTGTATTTCGCCTTTCACGATTGGTGAATAAATTTAATAATTAAATAAATAATTTGATAGACCAATATTATTATTATTATTAGCCAAAAACTAAATAAAAATTCTATTCTATTCTCTAAGAGGAGTATAAAAAATATTTCTATGTAAAATAGATATTAGTAATAAATCATTAGCACATTTGAAATACATCCCTGTATACAAACTTACTGACTAAACAAAATTACAAATGACTCGAAAATATTTTCCAACTAGTTTTCAATACTTTCACAACGGGTGGCTTAACACAACGTGGCGGCGTAACGATTCCGATAGATAGATTTTTTATTCGATTTTTATGTCTTTAAGCTTCGAAGCACATTAATTTTCTCTTCGTAATGAAGTGATATTAGATACATGTCATGAAATATGAGGTTTTTACGACCCCGAGCCCGAGCACGGCATTCTAGATAAGCCGAGATTAATATTTTGTCTAGGCTTAAATAAGTTCATGTGTAACTTTCTCTCCGTCTCTCTCTCTCTCTCTCCCCCGTTCTGTGTGTATGTGTGTGTGTGTATGTCACTGTATTTATAGGGATTTTATCTTACTAGCTTTAAAATAGTGTGTTAAAAACTCGTAACTTTAATTTTCATGCTGTTTATTATCTATAAATATACGTATGTGTTTACTTTATTAGTAAGGATTATTTCGTTAGATCTAAATATAGTTTGGGATTTATATAAAATATTAAAACTGAATTTTAATATTCTAAAAAATTAATTAAAATTATATTTTTGAGAAAAAAAAACATGAGAATTATTTAAAAAAATCTAAATACATTCTATCTATTGCAGTCTTTTTTAGTTTTCTAATGCCGTTTCTTTTTCAATGGTTGTTAATCGAAAAAACATTTTGTAAGTAAAAACCACACTATGTTCTTTATGAAACTAATTTTAATAAATTTACAAAACATTTATATTTATTATATACATACACAATCACGCCATGTACCCGAGAGGGTGTGGCACAAACTCTTTCTAATATCCCGAAATCAGTTTCCTCCAAACATCTCTATCCGAACAAGCAACTTTAGCTTCATCCACATTCATAATACCTCTCATACATGCTCTTCTATTCCTACTATTTAAAAACTTTCGCTCACAGAAAACACTATCAATCATACCACTTCAACTACTCATCGGACGTCCACACAAACGTATACTTTCAAAATCATACATATTGATGATTTTAACCAAACGTTTATTAGATACTCGCTCACGATGACCGAACCGTCGTAACTGACTAACATCAACTTTTGCAACAATATTTTTTTCAATTTCACACTCATCATACACTAATCTATTTCGTACACGATTCCTCCTAGTTACACCACATACCTCACGTAAAAATCTCATTTCCACAGCAATCATTTTTCTTATATGTTTTTGCAGTCAAACCCAACATTCACTACCATACATCAGTGTAGGCACAAAAACAGTATTCCTAACAAAAATACTAAAAACACCCAAAAACTTACAACCAGCATTAACTATTTTTTTCAATTTCACGATCAAAGCGACCATCCTTAGATAATAGGCTACCCAAATACACAAATTCATCTCCCTGCTCAGACAAAAGGCAGTTACTAAATAAAACTCATTAGCAGTTTTATAACCAAGCTTTCGATAATTTTATTATCTTCATCAAGGTTCTAAAATACATAGACAATTGGAAAGATAATAAAAAAAAATTAAACCTAATAGCAATAGAAAAAATATAAAGATTACACTTTCAATGAAAATCAAATCAAAAAAAATCGCAAACAATAATTTTTTTTAGAAAACCATTTTAGTCAGTATAATATTCATCGTATGAGTACTGCAATTAATATATGATTGTTGTATTTACATTAATGACAAAACAGACTTTACATATAGCCATGTTCCACACATTGTTAACAGCATAAATGGCGCTAAAACATGAATCCATATTAGCTATTTGTCAGTGTGTGTGCGTGTGTATGTGTACACATATATGCAGTCCGATTTACACAGAGACCAAATTGAACGGAAACCATCATAGTTTTAGTCGCTGCTGACATGTTTTGTAATTGTATGTTACTATCATGCCTATTCCCAATAACTTCCACTAATTATTAAATGCTCTGTTTTGGTTTAATTGTTAATTTATTTTAAGTCAATGTTTAATATCATTATATAACGTTAATTTAAATTGGTAATTAGATTTCGCTAACGCAGAATGGTTAATTAATTTTTCATTTAGTTTCTGCTTTGATTTTAAAATTTAATAACTTTGACGTAACTAGTTAATATAATTAATTTTATTTGATACTTCCGGTAGACGGATCTGTACCGAAAGTTGATTAAATTGATATATTTATTAAATCCGTTCAAATCAATTGGCTGGTCTAGATTTGTCCATAGACAAACGAAAACCTAATTCGTGCTTATCTATCAAAAATTATAAAAGTCAAAATTGGTATAATATCAATATCTCCCTTACTGTATATAACTGTCGATAAAAATATTAATTTAATAATATTATTTTATTTTATAACGGCTTCAGGTCTAAGTTCTCTATTAATATTTATTAATAAGCGACGATTCGACGAACTCAACGGACATCTTCATCAGGAAAACTGATATAATGATATTTACAGTAAATAACAGAACATAGAAATAAGTTACTACACGGAGAAAAACGTTTCTTTGATATTAATAAATAAATTTCAATAACATATATTTTTTTATTTTAAATAAATTTATTTAGAGTAAATATACAAGCTATTTATTGTAAAATAATTAAATGTTAGTAATAAATAAATACCTTTAAATCAAATAGATATTTATTTGCCACTATTGAAAAAAATATTTATTGGAATGAAAATGATTTTCTTTACTCCAAAGAATGCCTTTTCTCCGTGTAGGTAACAAATAAGTAACATTTTTTTAAAATTTTTAATTAATGGAAGCCAAATTTTATTTATTATATTTTAATTACGAAATTCATGTACTTCGTCTTTTCGCAATTTATGAAAAGTGAAACTTTCAAATCAGTTATTATTAAAAACGCAATTAAAAACAATATAAATGTTTCACGAATTAATGACTAAATTAGTCAGTTTATTAAAATTACATTTTTAATTTTAATTTCTCAAATTTTCTGCTTTTAATTGTGTTTCTAATTTTCACAAACATTTCATTCTGAAATGGACAACAACATATCGTCGAAAATTTAAAATAACTAATAAATTTGAAATACAAGCATACAAGTCCAGTGGTGGCGTGTTGGACTCGAACCTCTAACGTCGCTGGTCTAAATTTAAATATTATTTCTGGTATTAAAACTTTGTACCACTGAACTGATATCGGTTTCGTCTGAATGGTTCGGAACCCACTACAAGCTGTAGGTTTCTTGCTTAGGTGTGGGCTAACGACCCACACCATTGATAATACAAGTACAAAATTCTTAAAAAACTATATGATCAGCTTTTCGAGCATATAACCCTATGTTCCGCTTAGGAATTACGGTAACTGATTATCATTATTATTAAATTTTAAGTAAATAAATTGTCATTAAATTCCTGAAACATATCATTAACAAATCAAAATCTTTTAATCAAACAATATAAATTAAAAACTTGTCCATTTCTTTAACAAACAACCTATAATATCGTTTTTATTGTTTATAAACACCAATTAAAATTGTATTATAACAAATATTTCATTAGTTTCAATAAATTAAGAGAAAAATGTTAATAAATTTTGAAAAATCATTGAAATATAACTGTTAATATCTATATATTAACATAGAAGGACATTTTTATTGTTCAACAATAAACAATGATCACATATCATGATATCATAGTCTGAACTGAAATGATCTGTTAATTTTTATTGTTTTTATACAATAATGTACATCATTAAATAAAAGTAACAGTGTTTTGTTTAACGCTCGCTAGAGCGCAACAACTGTCACCAATAACATATTTCTATATTTATATAGTAAATATATAAATATATTCTTAAACGTCGTTAACTATTTTATTATGTGTCGATTTCGTAATAAAATATAGCACAGATTTTATTTTAAAATGTGACTAAAAGCATATCGTTTTATTAACAGCAATAATAATTTAATAATGTAATAAAATTAGAACAATATTAACTTGAAATTCAATTTTATCTTTACATAAAACAAATAACTTGAAATAAACATCAAACAATTATTTTAACTAAAAGAGTTGTGAATATGGACTAATAATATTCTAACTACAATAAAATAATAAATATTTGTTTTAATTGTTATTAAGTAATAATAATAATAATTTTTCTGATACAAATAGTATCCGATTTACAATGAGGTTCAATTCAGGCGACTCTGTTATAAATCGGTTGTGCCCAAGGTTGGCCTGATTTTAATCATTAGATTTTAATCATGATTTAAATCACAATTTTAATTATTTGATTTTTTTATTTTAATCAATGATTTAAATCACAATTTTAATTATTTGATTTTATATTTTAATCAATGATTTAAATAATTTTAATTAATTACTTTTTTAAGTAAATTTGGTTTCTAAATGCTTACATTAGATATGTCTAGCACAAAATAAATATTAAAAAAAATATTTATATACATAAAAATGAATGTTTCTGGAAGCGTTTTTACGAGTATGTGGTCTTGATTTGATTTGTCGCAAACATTTATTGTTAAAATTATATATGCTATATTTACATTCATAATAGATACATAAAAATAAATAATTAACTTTCAAAAAAAATTTAAAATCAAACTTTTTCTGTTTTGTTTTTTTTTTTTATCATTAGTATACATATTTATAAATCCAATCTTTATTACAAAAAATTACAAAAATTTATTAATAACAGACGATCGTAAATGCGAGTCATCGTAACTCAAATAATTCAAAACTACCTTCATGTTTTAAATATTTAAAATACAAGTTTTGATATTCGGCACGCACAAAACCGGCATGGTTCCGATAACGAAAATTGTCAGATAAAAAAAACATACTAAATTCAATACAAAACCATAGTTTAACATAAACATTATTTATTTTGTATTTAATAAAATTAAAATTACATTCATAAGGTTAACAAAATAAAATAAATTATACCACAATAAAAAATATACTTAATTTATTTGGTTTTAATAAAAAAATGACAAATCATCAGTCGATTTCTTGTTTGTTCCATACGCCATTTTGGTCAAATTGAGTAATTGCTTATTTTGGCAAAAAAAAAATTCGTTTCTATCTATTTTAACAATCGTGGATGTTATAATTTTAATAGTTTCGGAAATATAAATTCTAATTTGTTCTTACTATAAACAATTCAGTTCAGAAACTATAAACATAATTTTCTCGAAATTAAGGTTTTATGATATGGAACATACAAGAAATCAATTGATGAAATATCGATTTGCTTTATTTGTATTACCACGGAATACACCACTTGCACAATCTGGTGTCCAAATTAATAAAATTCCTTAAAATCTTACTAAAATCATGGCAAAATCAATTAACAATTTTCTTAAAATCATCAAATATCTCTAGTAAATTCCTACAATCTAAGAAATTTCATAAAAAAAACCATAAAATAAACGACAAATCACTAAAATCTCAACAATCATACTTGAAATTTATAAAATTTGATGTACAAAATTTGAGTAATTAGTTTCCCTCCTCGCGTATTACGATATTTTGTCAAAAATAAACCATTTTGAAACGTGCCGGTTTTTAGAGTGTGCCACTTTATAAAATGCCGTATAAAAGAACTTTTAATGTATTAAATTTTAAGTATATTATACTCGTATCGTAATTAATGAATTTTAATATTTTCAAATCAGTGTGAAGAAACTAAATAGCTTATTTAAAACTGAAAAGCAATCTTAAGTAAAAACAAAACTATAAAAAAAAAACTAGTAGGCCAGGTTTTTCGTAACTATGTTGTCATAGTAACGACAGCAAATATTTTCTAATTAAAACATTTGAAATCAACGATGATTGATTATGTGAAAGCAGACAACTTGTAATATTTATAATTCAGTCTCAGTTCATTAGTGATATAATATAAAACTATCACTAATTATGATAATTCCCGACTTAGATGATATTATAATAATCACAACAAACTTATTATACAGTTATGATAATAATCTAAATGTAAAAAAACAACTCGTTTCTTTTCCGTCAAAAATCAATCATTTTTTCATGTAATATTATTAGACTTTAATTTTTAGCTGTACGTGATTAAATATAATTTAAAATTTAAATTTAAATTACATTTTCATAAATAATACATTCCATCATTTGATCAATACAGTATTTCAATATTTTAAATTAATATTTTGAATACATATTAAACGTAATAAATTATTAATTTTTAGTAAAAGTGTAAATATATATAATATAAAACAATTTATGTATGAAATATTTATGGTAGTAATTATACATTTTCACAAATTATTTTAATTAATTTATTAATTTAAAATATTCCTCAATTCCAGTTTTTAATAATTACTTGGTATAAATGCTATAATTTAATTAGTCAACTATAATAGAATAAATGCAAAAAAATACATGATTGTTTTTTATAGATTACTAAAATTTAAACAATTTAAAATATGAGTCGTATAAAAGCAAAACTCACTATTTGGTAAATTTTATGTTCTAAGATATTTGCAAAAAACTGTTATAGCTGGGTGTCATTGTATTTCGATGCTAAATCTTATTACTAGATGGCATAAATACCGAGTTTTGCTTCAAACCAACCTAAATATCGTATTCCTTGGAAAATTCTACGTCCAAATCGCGCAAAATCTCATTTTTTTACTTTTTGTCGAATAGTGAGTTTTGCATCTATACGCCTCATATACAAAGTGTTCGATGAGAAGTTGCTGAAAGTAATCAGCTGCCATTTTCAAATGTAGGCAATTATTGAAAATAACCATTGCGTTGAAAAAAAGGCAGTTTTTAATAAATAATCAGTTTTATTTTTTAAATATTATTCAATGATTTAAATAAATTTTAATTACTTACTTTCTAACTAAATTGAATTTCTAATAATTGTTTAATTAAAATATTTAAATATATCAAGTACATAGTAAAATTATCGTTTTTTGTTTGTTCTACATTGGCACTTTTAAATATATATGTCTCTGAGGATATGCTAGTGCAAAAGCATTCAAACGGACATAAAATTAAATATTACACGTATTAAATTATATATATTTACATTCATAATATATACAAAAAAATCAATTGTTTTTGTATATTTTCGAAAAAATCTTAATTAAAATACCTTCATTAAAAATGACATTAAATTTTTATTTATAATCTACATAATTTATTTCTATTGCATACATATTCTAATTTTTTCAAATTTTATAAATATAAACATAATTTAAATAAGATGAACTATATACAAAAAATATTAATTTACATTAAATAACAATAATATTTTATATTTAAATAAAGGTAATATAGAATTTATATTAACTTTAGTAAATATTAGTAACATATGTAACATAGTAATTAATGTTCTAGTATACTTTACAATAGTTATGTACTACTTTTAATTTTGTCCGCTAGAAACGCACTTAGTAAAAACAAACATTACGCAGACATTTTGGATCTATCTTACAACTTCAATTTTTTGAATAAAACGATAGATTCAAAACGTGACAATAAAAAAAAAAAAATTGTGCAAAATATTCTTACAATACTTGCGTGACTGTGTCTCTCATCTTGTAATACAGCCTTTTCATAACATTTGTCTAATAATAAACTATTAATAACATTTAAATAAAAATGTTTAACACATAATTTCACAATTATCTTGATGAAATCAGATATTGACAAAATATAAAATACATATTATCTTGTATTAAATAAAATTTAATACAAATAATAACAATATTAGGTGCGGTACTTTGTTCATGATACAAAGCCTGGTTTACACGACATCAAACAAAGAAATTTTCATCCAGTGCAGCAAACATCAAACACAAATAGTAAATAAAACATATCATGGAAGAAAAAGAACGAAATAAATTTACAAAAAAAAAAATTGAACATCATCGTGACGGTGCAACAACAAATGAAATTTGAAAACATTTCGATTGTTTTTTTACTCACCACTGGACGTGACTGAAGCGAGTTCACAATAACCTAATTGAAAAACATAGTTGTTTAAATTTTGAAATCACGAATAAACATCAAAAAACAACGAGAAAAAATTTATATAGAGTAAACACACGCACAACCATTCATTCATACGTCCACCCCAAAAAAATAACGGCCTTTTTGTGTTAAATTATTTACAAAATTTAAATACATATTTTCAAATTATATTATTAACGCAAGAATAAATTCAACATTTACAAATTGTTAACAAATTATTGAAACCAATAATGTCTCATCAGTAAACTTGAAAATTAATTACAAAAAATCAATAAAATATAAAACGAATTTTTCTGATTTTAAAAACTTAAAGATGTTAATTTTTTTTCACCCAACAAAATGAATAATAAAGATATAAACACTATGTTTTTGATATAACATTTTTTTAAATAATAAAATACCAACAAAAAATATAATAGTGTACTTTAACACTTTACTCACAATAAAAATGCAACAATACAATACAAAAAAAAGTTCCAATTAAATGCTTTTAAATCAGTTTTACTGAAAACTTACAATTTGTAACATGACACCTTTATCTACTTGTGTCTTCAGTTATTTATTTTAAAAAAATGTATTCATAAATACAAGTGATGACCGTTTTTGGGAACAATTTTGTTCACATGTTATATCAAATATTTGTATTTAAACATATTTTAAACCCGTCTTGAATGATTACAATTTGCAAACAATTATTTATTAATGCTACGCGATGGGTCAACCACTTCCGCAAATTTTGTATAACAAATTGTACTACAGTACTACAGTATTATTGTAATTTCTCGTTTATTTTTACGAATTATATACGAAATTTTTAAGTTTGTAGACATTTTACTCGAGATTTTACAAGATTTTATAAAAATCGTTAATTAATTTTATCATGATTTAAACGGATTTTACTAAGATTAACGGTATTTTAAAGGATTTTACTAAATTTTAAAGATTAAGGCCCGGTTTCATAAAGAAAAATTTGTTGCTTACTTAGTTACTGACGTATTAGATTTAAAGGTCTGTTAAATAGTAACTGCGTTTCATAAAACAAATCTTCGTCGTAAATAGTTAAGTGACGATTTATTTATTCCGCATTGTAATGTGTATCGTGTATTACGGGTTTTCACAAAAGTTACTCACTTCAATTCAGAGTTTGACAGTTGTTTTATATCAAAATATATATATATATATATATATATATATATATATATATATATATATATATATATATATATATATATATAAATAAAATATTATAACCTGAAAAATATTGGAAAGTGTGAAAGAAAATAAGTCCAAATAAATTGAAAATAATTATAACATGAAAAATGCAATAGATTTTTTTGTAATACAGAAAAAATTCATAAAAAAATTTAATATTCACATTAAAATAAAGACAAGAAGGCAAGACAACGTCTGCCGGGCCAGATAGTTGAAAATAATTAAAAAAAACAACAGATGATACAAATACAAAAATGAAAAATAATGCGTGCATGGGACAAAGTCGCCAGTAAATATACCAATCTAACAAAACGGCATAAGAACCGGAATGCAGTTGAAAATATTGTATTAATATTATTATTATTTACAGCGGGTATCGAATGATTTCTCAATGTTTGCGGTTTTATATAATCTTCCATTTGGTGAAGCACGCTCAATACACATTGTTTCGATAGTCTGAAACGCATTTTAAATTCATTATCATTATATATTTCAAATTTATGTATTTGTTTGCGGAACAATCGTAGAAGTCTCTGTTTTGGTTGTTCATATTCCGAAATTTTATGTGTTGACACACTGGACAACGACGAACATATTTTAACTGATTCTATATTACTTACATTACTTACGTTAGACATTTTAAAATAATTATAAACAAATTATTAATTTAATGAATTGCAGTTCAAAAATAAAGTGTAATAGTTACTACTGAATCAACGAAAAAATAAGGTTATAAATCTTTACTTAAATATTTAATGTGTCAAAATTCTCCACTTATTGTTAGTTTACTTGATAGATTTGATTGCCAAGTAAATTTAAGTGACGTTTATAAAACTGAAATCTCCAGTTAAGTAAATTTAGTTGACAACTAAATTTTACTTGGCTATTAAATTGTTTTATGAAACCGGGCCTAAGAGAATTGAATTTATAAAATTTTCCGAACTGGTATTCCGTGGTCGATCTATCCTAATCGCAGACGTTTCGCCATACATCGTAAATGGCATCCTCATGCTTAGTGACTGAAACGTTTGCGATGAAGATAGATCAACAACAGCATACCAGCCTAAACAAAATTCTATAAATTCAATAGATACAGGCCGTGAAAGTCGGAAGATTACTATAATTTTAGAGGATTTTACAAAGATTTTAATTAATTTATACACCAGATTGTGCCAGTAGTTTTCCCATCGATGCTATATTCATTATGCATTGTTAAGCACAAAAGATATTTACCAAATATTTGATATTATTGCAAAAATACAATATGTTTCAATACAAAATAATATAAAAAAAGTTTATTATATACCAAAAATTTATCTTCTGTTTATATGTAAATTTTCCAAAAACAAGTTACTCCAATTTCACTTAAATTCAAATACGTTACCATGGTGATTATGAAATCTTTATGTTTACCATAAATATAAACCTGCCACAAGTAACATTTTAACAATAATTTCTTTTTTGGCCACATAGCTTCAGATTGATATAAAAGAAGGTTATAGAATTTAGTTTTTGCTTAAATCGCCATTAATTTAATAAAAATTTACTAATGATTTAATTAGTTCATCAAAAAAAATTAATGACCATTAAAGCAAAAACAAAATACTATAACCTAATATAATACGTCATGTGTAATTAAAAATATAAAATAAAAAATGATAAAAAATGATAATTTTTGTAATTCTATTCGTATTTTTTTTGTATATTTATATGATGAAAAGGACCACAACAAGGGTCAAAACTTTAAATAAACTACTTTTAAATAAGTAAAAAAATTTTCATAAAAATCGGCTTTAGGATAGATATAGATAGTTCCGTATTAATTATTATTAATAATCGACGTTTCGATACTCCATTTACATCATCAGGAAAAATAATGATGATGTACGTCGAGTACGTCGAAAAAACGTTGAAAAAACACTATATCCTTAAGCCGTTTTATTTTTACTTTTAAAAAACTTTATTTTGACTTATTAGAAAATAAAATATACCTATAAAAACTGGAAATAAAAATTCTGTTATGCTAGAGCTTTTTTCATAATTCCACAATAAATAATATTATATTCAAGGGAGTTACTAGAATTTACAGAAGCCTGTATAGAGAGTGTATATATTGAAATTCAGATATTTATCAAGATACACAATTTCCTATCAGTATTGTAGATCTCGAATTTAAATTAATCTCATTTTATGCAAGAAATTAATCGACGATAATCGGCCAGGCCATGTAACGCTATACAAACATATTTATACTTCGAAACTGTCCATACAGTCGTTCGACTTCTTATTTACTTTTTTATCGCTTTATAAATATATAATAAATTGTCCTTGTTAGGTTGTTACTGCAAATTTTATGTTTTTATATAACATACCTATTGATTATTGATAGTTTAGTAAATTTATGTATTTATTCAGTTTTGAAATTCGATTTCTGTATAAGATATTTATGATTTGTTAAGTAGTTGTAATTTATAGCTACTAAAAATAAATTTACGCAGTCATTTAAATCAATTTTACCAAAACAATTTTCCTAAAGAAAATTGTTATAAATATTTTAAAATTAAAGATCTATGCTCATCGCAGACGTTTCGCCATACATCGTAGCTGGCATCCTCAGTGTTTGGTGATTGAATTCAGTCATCTACACTGTATGGAAAAACGTCTGCGACAATGATAGATCGACCACAGCATACCAGCTCAGAAAATTCTATAAATTCAAGAAAAAAACACTTTAAAATCTGCCATAAACAATTGTGCACAGTGCGTTAGAAATGAAATAAAATGAAATGAAATAATTGGAATATTCTTCTTAAGTAAATTTAACTATATTTTATTTTTTGTAAGTATTATGATAGTGTCTTATTTAACGTAACTATATCATAAAGATAAAGAATAATTTATAAATAATTTAATGTAACACAAATTGTAAAACTCTAAACACAAACTGGTTTTAAATACTGAAACAGTATCATTCACAACTGTAGTTTTGTATAATTTTCATTATATTATAATTATTTAATTTATTTCCTTCAGCATTATATTAATTAGAAAGCAATTAAAACAACACGTATGATAAAATAATTTTCCAGTAAATATTAAATTCTCAGTTAGTGTATACATTAGTAGGTATATACACATTCATTTTATCAACGTTTGATTAAAATTAGCAATGACTTCTCTAGGTAAATATAGCATTGCAGTCTTATTTAAACATTGAAACTAAAATCATTTTCTCCTACTTCTCTAATTTCCTCTTTTAACCAACGACATAAACGCAGTTAAATATTTTGTTAATTGATAACTGATGTTTCATTCCGCAAAGATAAAAATACAAAAAAAAAATTACAGAAATTATAAATCTTACATAAAACATCTAGAATATCTCAAGTTCCATTTAGATCTACGTACTTTAAAAATGTATAATATATTTTTAGCATTATAATAAATTATTGTGGTACCCATGATATTTATAAATTTTTGAATATGTTTCTATTCATAATATTAAAGTTTTAGTTGCCCAAAATTGCCGTTTTCATAATATTTCTTCATTCGGAAATAAACAACATATTTTTCAATTTCTTTTGCCCAAATTATTTACCTGATTTTAACAAAATGTTCAAGATTGATAATCTTGACGCCTACAATAGTGATGTAATTTTATTTTTACACAATGTCGACAACTTTTTTTTTTATTTTGTTTATAGATTATTCATCTGATTTCAATTTAACAAATTGTATAAATACTACTAATCGTAAAATATTCATGTGATTTTATTTTAAAGTAGTGTTGCCAATTATCGTATAAAAAAATATTTAATCTTTGTAGCTATAGATTATTTATCTGAATAATAATAATGATAATAACGTTTTCAGAATAAGAATTTTTTTCCAAAAAAGTTATATAATTTTATATTTGTTCAAGGTTACCCAATTTATTTTTATAAATATTAAAATTTAATATACATAAGCATTTTTTAATATATATAAAATTATTATTTAAATAGCATTAAGCTAATAATAATAAAAAAACACAAACATTGTACAATTATATATATATATATATATATAAAAAGTGGTATAATTATGTACTATATTTACAAAAAGTTTCTTAATTTATATGTAAATTTCCTAATTGAGATGGAACATTTAATAGCATTCAGTAAATTGTTGAATGTAACCAGACCTTTATTATAAATAGACAAACATGTTTTTGTTTTATTTGTTCCTGAAATGTACAAATTAGTCTCTTTGCGAGTATTATAATTATGTGTGAATTTCACTAACATTTTATATTTTTGAACAAATAATTAAGGAATTTATTTGTTATTATTTTAAATATAAATATTAATACATTGTATTCGATAAAATTTTTGATATTTAGCCAGTGCAAAGTATGAAGCATATCTTTAATATATTTATCACACTTCAGTACTACTCGCATCGCTCTATTTTTACTACTTTGACTGCAAGGAAAAGTAGTAAAGCGTTTGGTACGGTGTCTGTAAAATTTTCAAAAAAAAAAAAAATTGTATAGAAATCCTTCATATAGCTTGTAGATGACGAATCTGAACTTAGTTTATGTGGGTGTATGGATGTGCGTCGTCAGCTCGCTCGCTCGCTCGCTCGCTCGCTCGGTCGTCAGACCAAATTTTGTGATCGCAACTCCTCCTAGACGGTTCAACCGATTTTAATGAAATTTTCAGGATAAATTTGTCTAGTGCCCAAGATGGTCATGTGGTTTTGTTTTTTTCCAGTGATGCCAACTTTCCGAGAAAAAAATTACTAAAGTTTTTAAAAATTCATATTGGCTACGTTATTTATCCGATTTTGATCAAATTTTCAGAAAAGATTTCCCTAATGCTCCCATTAATTACATAATTTTATTAATATTCTGTGTTGCCAACTTTCCGAGAAAAAAATTACTAAATTTTTAAAATTTTTATTATGGCCATGTTATTCAACCGATTTTACTCAAATTTTCACAAAAGATTCTCCTAGTATTCATATAATTTATGTAATTTTAACAAAATACAGTGTTGCCAACTTTCCGAGAAAAAAATTAATAAAATTTTTAAAAATTTATTATGACCATTTTATTTAACTGATTTTAATCAAATTTTTATAAAAGTTTTTCCTAGTGCCTAAATAAATTATGCAATTTTAACAAAATACAGTGTTGCCAACTTATCGAGAAAAAAATCACAAAATTTTTTAAAAATTCATTGTGGCTACATTATTTATCCGATTTTGATCAAATTTTCAGAAAAGTATCTCCTAGTGCCCACATAAATTATAATATTATTAAAATACAGTGTTGCCAACTTTCCGAAAAATGTCAAAGTAGTCCATATATGGGTTTACCCATATACTTCTAATCTTGTTATATACAGTGTCCAAGATAACTCCGTATGCATGGGGATCTCCGGAACTGTTAGAGATACAACCTCGGTTAAATTAGATGAAAGTTGCCTCATTAGTAGGCGAGTTTAGTCATCTTTTGTTTTTTTCAAAAAATTCCTTAGGTTACTAGATATAGGCAAAAATGCAAATTTTGCTTTTTTATATTTTCGCTTATAACTCTCGAATGCAAAACGATAAATGATTTTAATTTGCACTTTCTTAAGACACTTTTTTACACAGAATTTCCAGGAGTAACCAAAATTTTTTTATCGTGTACCGTTTTCGAGATTTATGATGCAACTTTTATTTTTCTTATGTAACTAGTATTTCAATGTACTGTCATTAAAAAGATATTTTTTTTCTCTTTCCAGTGATATAACATTGTCCTATTTTATTTTAAATAATAACATGGAAAATTAAAAAAAATCTATTTTGCAAAGTTATAATTTATTTTTTTAGTTGAAAACCGAGTATGCCATATCAAAACAAATGAAACATGAGAAATAGGCTTTCGTTATTATTAGATTTTTGGTTTTGCTTTTCTTCTGATTATTGTCTTAGTTAGTTAGTTAGTTTTATTGGAGTGCTTATTGAAAGAATTTTAATTCATGGAGCAGTTTGAAAATTTAGAGAAGTTTGAAATGCTTTATTGTTACATTCGTTGTCAAAGTAACGCAGTATTAGCCGCGGAAATGTATTTAAATTTATATCCTTAAAGAAAGCAACCCAGTGTAGGGATGTATAAGATATTAAACATGAATTTGATTGAGTACGGTATTAAATACCTAAAACTAACCTAACACAAGCTATGCTTAAGAGAACACGTATGTTCATTCTAGAAAACGATGGTTTGTTTCAACACTTAATGTAATTTTACTGTTATAGTTATTAGTTATTACGAATGTAAAATATAGCATTAGTATTTTATAAATTGATTTTTTTTTTGATTATAATTCTATATTATTGTTTAAACTAAAGTAGGGCTCATGTTTCATTTGTTTTAACATGGCCTACTTAGTTTTTAACTAAAAAAATGAATTATTACTTTGCAAAATAGATTTTTTTCAATTTTTCATGTTATTATTTAAAATAAAGTAGGACTATGTTATATCACTGGAAAGCAAAAAAAAGATATTTTTAATGACACTACATTGAAATACTAGTTACATAAGAAAAATAAAAGTTGCATCATAAATCTCGAAAACGGTACATGATAAAAAAATTTTGGTTACTCCTGGAAATTCTGTGTAAAAAAGTGTCTTAAGAAAGTGCAAACCAAAATAATGTATCATTTTGCATACGAGAGTTATAAGCGAAAATATAAAACAGCAAAATTTGCATTTTTGTCTATATCTAGTAACCTAAGGATTTTTTTGGAAAAAACTAAAGATGACTAAACTCGCCTACTAATGAGGCAACTTTCATCTAATTTAACCGATGTCGTATCTCTAACAGTTTCGGAGATCCCCATGCACACGAAGTTATCTTGGACACTGTGTATATGTTACCTTATTAAAAATATAGATTTCTTAAATAGATACATCTAACGAACTTTCTCAATACAACATTACGATTTATATAAAACATACAATATAAAAAAAATTATAAAAAACAAAAATAACTATAAGGGTTTATTATTAAAAGAAACGCGAGCTAGTTTTCCAAAATTTTTATATTACTCGACAATAGCTTCAATGATAATAAAACATAAAATTTAAGTAAAAAATAATAAATATAATTTTTTTTTTTTCAATTCAAAATGATGCTCGATTACAAAAAGTAACTGATTATAAGACGCTATAAAAATTATAGCTAGCTTCTTATATATGTTTTAAGTGAAATATCCAGAAAAAACTTTTTTAATACCGTAAAAAAAGTTAGGACGAAATATGATTGATATGTTACACTAACCGTTGTAAGGTTGTTTCATAAAATGTGATGTTCTGAAGCTATACATCAAATTTTTATATTTATTTTTCGTAACACCAGACGCCACTGCACTTTGTTACGATGTTAAAGTTGTCTCATGATGGACACTTTTTGAAATAATTTTATTATATTGTCCCCATATTTTATTCTAAAAACATAATCAAATCTACAAAAAATATTCTTCATTCAATTACTTATCAAAAATTAAGATTTTAATGCAACTTCTTCTTATTACCTTTCCATAAAAATAAATAATCAAATAGATAAAATTTAAAAAAAATTATAACTAACGACTGGTTGAATAAAACGTTGTTAAACAGAGATCAACCTAACAACTTGTATAAGTTAACATTTTACGCAACTGATCTCTAAGTATTTAAATTTCGTTGTCAGATGCTTAAATATTATCATAAATTAATTATTCTATTAGAATTCATACAATTTGTTCGCTGAAATTTTTGCAAACAAAAATAAGAACTACAAATTAATTTTATTAAAGGTTAAGTATGATTACGAGTAGAAATTTTCGTGAAAAGTTTACTGACTTTGACGACAAAGTTCTGAAACATTCCATAAATATATAAGCAGAACGAATAATTTGTATAATTATGGATGAATATTCATAAGCTTTGTGTTTCGTGTTTTTACACTACAAAAAAAAAAATGGAAAACAATTCAAAGTCATCAAAATAATTTTAGTAATTATTTAACTTCCAATGAAAACCATAATATCAAACATCTAAATATTTTACAAATATTTCAATTTCCACTTAATCACAGTGAACTAATATATAATTAGAAAAATTAATAAATTTGGCAAAATGTATTGACCAAATTTATTAAATTGTCTAATTATATATTAGTTCACTGCGATTAAGTGGAAATTAAAATATTTGTAAAACTCTTAGGACCGTGTATTCCCACTTTTTATGTTTATGAAAAACTGCTTTTATTTTTCAATTTAAAATACATTTTTACTTCTATGTCTTATCAAATAAGAATAGTATTTTCAATAAACGTAAACGTCAAAAGCAATTTTGACAAAAATCACTTTTAAAAGTGAGATGAAAATACGAGTATCGTTGCAGAAAACATTGCTTTAATATCTAAACATTAATAAATCTGAAAACATATACACATATTTATGAGCCTTCATAAAGTTGATGGCTACAAGCTAAATTTTTGGACAATTTATTTCAGTTAGTTATTATTTTATTTATGAAATTTGCATTATTTTAAAACCGTCATTGCAGTTTTTAATTTTTAGTGTTTCCATATTTCTTTAAAATTTAATCATCAATCTTATAATGTTACATAATTTAAAGCAGTATACATTTTTTCTAATTGACAAATAATTTTTCGTTATATTTTTGCCGTGGCTAATCAACTCGGCTAAAGAATCAAATGTTTCAAAACAAATTTTTAAATAGGTACCAATTATTTAAAATAAGAATTGTGGTTCCACTAATGAATAATTCGTACTACAAATCACTTCGTGAAACAAATTAAATTCATTAGTCTACTCTAGGTATTACTTACATTATTTAGTCCCAAACACAATTTAGGAAAATGTAGTGGATTTGCCAAAGCATTCTAAATTTTTATATTAATGTTTATTTATAGGTACCTTTAAAATTTAATAGCTAATTTTGAATCAGTTTGACTATTAAGATTGAGTTGTTCATTTGATCAAACTTTGCAAAATCGAACAAATAAAATTCCATAATTTTTCGTTAAAAGTCAAAATAATACATTTTTCTATGACTAATTTATCAGTAGTCTTTTCTGATGTTTACAGTTCAACGAGCGAAGTCAAGTTACTGCCACAGAAAATCAGCTTTGGATTTATTATAAATTGTCTAGTAAATGACAAACTAAAAACAAATGATTAATATCAATAAAGTAAAGAAATTTTAAATGTTTTTATCATAGAATTTATAGAATTTTCTAAGCTGGATACGGCCGTGAAAGCCTGAAAATTACTGTTTTTTATTTTGTAAATGATTGTAAAAAAAATGTGCTTCCAGCTGAAATAGCACATTTGCACCGCACACTTTAAGTTCGCGCTCATGTTCAAAAGCATCACATTCAAGACTTAATACATAATAAACAATTTTCCATGATTGTATCTAGAATTATGACTAGAGAAAAAACACGCAAAATATTCCTTTTAATTTTTTACGGTAAAATTTGAAAACCTTTTACTGAAAAATGAAAGTATTATAAATCCACCATCAAACTGAAAAAAAGCATCAGCAAAAGAATGCATTCTTCAACCCTTGTTCATTCGGGAACAAAGCACCCCATTAATTAAAGCCCCGAATTACATCCCATTGATGGCTCCGGCAATTCTTTCCAATCCATTCCTGATTGGCTGCGATCCTTTGACCAAAAGAAAAGGTATATTGACCGATTGTAATCGTCTCTATATATACGTCGGTTTCCCGCTCGCTTGTCACACTTTGGGGGGGGGGGGGGCAGCGATGTGTTCAAGGGGAGTTGAACACCGTCCCACGCCCCGCTACAAGATCAATAACGCTGTAGACGGTTCGAAAAGTTCGTGGTTCGGACTGAGCTGACGAGCGATCTGGTTTATATATTTTGTGTGTGCGTGATGTCCTCTTTCTTTTTATATAATGCTAGTGAATGATGATTGAAGATCTTGTTATGTAATTCTTAACGTAAGGTAACGTTAGCTTAACTGACTGAACTGGATTGGATTGGATTGGATCGCGGAGTTTCTTTATTATATAGTATTCTTTTCTTTTCGTTCGTTTTTGGAGATATTTTGATCTGTTAGACGGGTCATTTATTTTTTGTCGGTGACGTTATTAGGTTTGGAGAAGTTTCTGATTTATTATAGCTAAATTTTTGTTACGTAGAGAATAAGAAGTTTGTTTATTTTGTTTTAGAAAAAAAATTTAAAATGCGGAAATTCAGAATAAGTTTTCAAAGATGTCCACTTCTGCTGTTGAATAATATATTCATAATACTTATATGTATTTTTTTAAGTTACAATGCCTATAACTCACAACAGTAAGTTATAAAATCATAGCATAGTAAAAAATCTTGCCTACGGGCCAATATACAAATTATTATACATTTAATAAAATAAATAAGTTTTCATATTTAATATGATTTAAATCAATATTTATTTCATTACTAATTTCATTCATTTTTAATACCAACATGAATATTTCTATTATAAATATAACCAGATAAATTTAGCGCATTAAGCTTTATAAATGCTTTTTACGCTATGTTTTATTTAAATCCAGTGAAATTACCAACAACACAAACTATTTTTTGCTGTCGTATACCTATTTTATAGATAGGAGAGTTGTGTGAACTTTTGAGGTTAAAAGCATATTTTTTTCTTCCATTCCGATTTACATAATTTACATTATGTTAAAACTAAAAATCGCCGATTTGTTACTCGTTTGTGTTCAGCAAAGAAAACACGAGAGAAAAAAAATAAACTTCTTTTTATATGATAATTTGTGTTGCATGTCGAAAAATGCAAAAACAAAAATTTTCATAAATATTTATTATTTTTACTTCGGAAGAATCTGATTAGAATCTTCAAACAACCAACTCTAATTTATTTGTATCTTTAAACTTTTTAAATTAAACAACAATATAATTCCCGGGGGTTGATAGGTCACTTGATGTGGTGTGTATGTAGATTTATTTTGTCAAAAAATATTCTCCTTTTTTATGAAGAGAGAGAGTGAGAGAAAAATGGAGATTTGTAGTAGACAAAGTTGGCGGTTGTTAGATTTGGGAATATAAATGAGTTCTTAACTTTTGGTAACGGACGAAAATATATTTACATATTTCCCTCTGGGCGTTCTCATTTTCTTTATCGTAACAAAACAAACATTTTATCATGCAAAATGGCTGCGTGAACATCCCCGTCCATGGCCGGAAAGAAAAATTGCGAGGATCTTTTTATATTTACAAAAACTACTAAATCTTGCTTTTTATAAAACATTTCTGGTTGTTTTGCATTTTTTTCTCTTCCAGTTAGTATTTAATTTTCGTATGTTTATCATTCTATTAGACCTTTTTATTTAAATTTTAAACAATCTGTGTTATTTTTAGTAAGTATAGATTGAACCGTATTCATATCTCGTTTTAGAAAAAAGTTTCAAAGCTGTATGTAAGTTTTTATTTAAATAATATAAAGTAAAAATAGTTTACATTTGATATATAACAAAAACAAAAATTAATTTTTAAATTATGATTGCTTTCAACTAAAAGTCCTCTAAAATGGGAAATAAATACGGGCCAAATAAATCAAAGATACAAGTTTTATAATTACTAAAAAAAGTTTGGCACATTTATTTCATTTCTAAATACATTTGAAATGCACAAAAATATTAATTTATGTAAAAGACAATAAATTTTCGAATATGCGAAAGAAAATAAAATAAAATTGCCAAAATTTCATTATTAGTAAATTTTGTAAACTTAATAGTATGCCGATAAATTTTATCTCAAAAAAGTTCAAATACTTAAAAAGTTTATTGTAAAACTTGAAAACTGTACACTTGTATTTCAGGATTTTCAAAATAATCAAAAGTTTTTAAATTTTATAAAACAATAAATTACATATCAAGAATTGTTACCTGATTCCAGTATAATTCAGCAATAAAACACAATAGAAAATGAAAAATTTGGAGCCCATAAAAAGTTTCAAGTTTAAAACTCACAAATATTTTAGAACATATACATAATTTCGTGACACGAAAAAGTTTTGATCCCACATACATTTAAAATAGTACCAAAAAAAATAGATCTGTTAATATGTTAATAAAACTAAAATGGTTAAATATTAAATCTTTCTTAGAAATGTCTGCAATAATTTTTTATATTTAAAATGCAACATGGTTTGCTTCCGAAGTATTTAAGTGGCAAACTGAAAATTAATAGAAGTGTGAATAATTATGATGCTAGAAATGTAGATAATTATAATATTACTAAAAAAAATTAAAAGTAGTAGGTACCACTAACAATATTTCACAAAATATAAATTACCAAAATATATTAAAAATTCAAAAAATTTAAAAACAAATTAAAAATTATATGTACATAGTTAAAATTCTTTAATAGTGTTATGTTATTTATATTGTAATGTTTCAACGGAATGAAAAATATATAATAATTTTATTGGAGTTGCGATAATATATTTCTTTAATATAACGAAATAATTAAAACCACGATTTCAACGTATAATGTATGTTTTTGTAATAATATTAACTGACAACATAATATACAATGCAATAGAATTAAATTTATAATTTACTAATACAAATGAACTGATCGTATGAAATAAATGTAATGTATCAAAATAATGTTAAACAATTAGTATAAATTGATCGGATATATTTTATTAAATGAAGTTACAAATCCGACGAGTGTCATTTAATAGTAATTAATTTTCATCGTTTTTATCGTGACAATCTACAACAACAACTTTCATTCATATATCAAAACAATCATTAATTTTAAATATGCATATACAGTGAACAGTCTGCTACTAAAAAAACACAATTTTGCTTGCAACATTATCGAAACAAAATTCAGTTGATAATCATTAGCTGATAAGCAAGTTTTTAACTTTTTCTCCAACTAAAGATATATAGAAATGAATAAGTTTAAAACTAATTTTATAAAGTTATTCTATAAATCTAAATTTTATATAAACAAGAAATAGAAAATTTACTATATATTTTTGTGATAACCATCTAACTTTGAATTGGAATTTTCTCAAAGACTGAATTCAAACTTTAAAACAGATTGATTTTTGAGTGTATCTGTTCTTGTAACAAAATTTGAAATTGTTTTAAATTAAAAAAAAGATCAAACTTATCAAACAATGTTGTTAACTTAATCTGTCTATGAAACGCCGCATTGATTGGTCAATTAACAATCTAGTTGCCTTGTTAATTTATTAAGTTAACAACTTTTTATGCAACTGACCCTAACACTTTTCAGTGTCTATAAATAAAAATTAAATTCAGAACACATTTTTACATCTACTATAGTTAATATAGCAGAACTTCTATAGCAGCCCGTTGCCTGAGCTGAAATAAAAATTGTAGAGAAACATGTCTCTGAAGACTGCATTTGCCACTAACATCAGAATGCAGAAAAAATGTATTTTGTAATGTATCTAATTTACAAAATATATTTCCAAAAAAAAATATTTTTAAAAATTGAACGTATTTTGAGAAAAAAAATGTCAGCCAATTATTTTTGTTAATTATATATTTTTTGCAATAACTCTATTATTACGTAGAAGAATATTAACAAATTATATATTTTTGAAAAGCTTATTAGGTGTTCTTTTTGTTGACATTAATTTCATATACATTCCATTTAAAAAAAAAAACACAATTTTGTGTTGTACCTTCGCAAATGCAAGTGACATAAATAAACTAATTATAGTATGGTAGTGAATGTTGGATATGGCTGCAAAAGCAAAAAAAAAAATGACTGCTGTGGAAATGAGATTTTTAAGTGAGGAATATGGTGAAAATAGAAGAAATCGGATACGAAATAGATTAGTGTATGATGAGTGTGACATTGATAAAAAAATGTTGTAGCTGCTGTTGTATGTAAACTATTAATTTTTATATAATTCGTATACATGCTATATTATTAACTATACGATAAAAATATACTGTATTTTTTTTATTGGATCATAACTTCTCTTTATAATCGTCAATTTCACTTTATTTTTTCAAACTAATACAGCAAAATATTTTTTAAAGATCATCCACAAAAATACAGTCTTACTCACAACATTTTTAATATGATATTAGGTCCAATTTAGCTAATTGCCGGCAGCTAATTACAACATAATTAGACATTAATTAACCCTTAAATACCATCGTACATTCGCTACCACTACATCACTAAATATTCTTTCACTCTTTCAAACGTATAGCGTATAGACATAGCGCCCTAGTTTCAAAAATTCCAAATTCAAACCATAAAAATCCTTTGTCCTGTCTTCAATATACCAAAGCAAAGGAAAACAATGGCCACTTACAACGCCTACTCGATTTCTAAATTCGTTTCTTCGACTTAAATGGAAGATTTCTTTTTATTAATTTTTTTTTCGGTTAATTTTCCTTTTCGTTTCTTTGTTTTGATTGAATTAATTTATTGATTAGCCGAATAAAACTTCAATGGATATTCAATGAAATGGTTATTATCTGATATAGAGATATTTAATTACCTATTGTTTTTCTGACTTTAATTAATTATACTTCAAGTGATTCTACGAAAGAAAGTGACCTAAAAAATACTTTAATGTATACAGAATATATTGTAACTTAAATTAGACTTCATATGTGAATAATTCATTCGTTATTCAAATATGTATAATACATAATAATTTATTAAATAAGTTCATAAAGTAGTATTTTTTTACAAATAAATGAAAAAAAAAGACACTACGCATGGATTCCATAGAATACTCGAATTTTTTCTACGACTGCAATTTATTAGAATTTTTTAAATGTTTCAACTAATATCGTTGGCATCAAAATAGCATTGTATATACTCAAACGAGCTTCTTTGGAACCATTTACTGATAAAAAAAAACAAAAATATTACTAATCTGGTCAATGTAAGAGGTAACTTAGTTCTTATTTAATAGAAATCTATATCCCATAGATTTATAAATCCCAAAACAAAATTTACAATAATCGTTCAATTGTTCTTAGCTGTGAATAATTCAATGTTCAAAATTTAATAACAAACTTCCGTTTTAGTTTAATATCTATTGATTCTTTAATAAACGGAGGGTGGGGAGGAAGGGGAATAATAAAGATTATGAAACAATAAACATTTATTTACTAAATCAGGTTTCAATTTAAACAGTTGATATTTTGTTTCGTGGAAGTTTCATGAAAACTACTGCACCTTCTAAATATCACAAATTTTTTGTTGACAAAATAAAGTCACAAAAGCCAGCCTTCTTCAATTACTCTTCTCCGGGGCAAGAAAACAAAAATAAAAATGATTTGATTCGCTACCAAATCCAATATTTACGTCCGATTGTATCTAATATAAAAGTAACCGAGACGACACACTGTGACAGAATGCGGGCGTCGAAGTGAGAGACAAACAGGAAAAAAAAAGAAGCCAGTTCTCTATAGGTTAACGCTAAGTTACGAGAAAATGTATTTCTTTCTTTTTCTAGTCAGCGCAATTAAATGGTTGGTTCAATTTTAGTGTGCAGTGTGTGCTATGTGGTAGATCGGTTACATTTTACTGTTTGCTCACCATTAGTCTGTATTTCCACTTGTGGCTGATAGAGTTGATTGGTTTGATGCATGGCGGGATGGAGGCGCCACTATCGACAAATGACGTTCATTCTGAACGACTCGGAAATAGAAAAATAGTTTCACAGCTTTTTTTGCAGTTTCTTGTTAATTAAAATTACAGTTAAATCAATACTTTCACATATATATATTCTTCAAGCGTATCATAATATTAATATTACGTTGCCATATTGCCTATGTAGAACAAGGTCATTACTGTTACTGGTACAATAATGACATTATTATACAGCAGTTAGTTACATATACATCATTGGTGATAGAACCAAACATAATTACAGCGTCAAGTGTATTTAATCTGATCTTCGACGGCCATATTCAAACACTATACGTTAAGTTAATTGCCAATTGTATTGTTTATTTTCATTTGAATTTTAATTTGATTATTAAAACTGTGTGAAGAAGTACAAGAAATAAAATATGTACAGTCATATTTGTCAGAAACTACATATTCGATCAAAGGAACACGGCCAAGTGTATTTAATTTAACATCTCCGACGGCTATATTAAATATTATTATGTCGAGTTAATTGACAAATGTAATGTTTATTTACGCTTGAATTTGAATTTGATTATTGAAAATATGTCAAGAAGTACAAGAAATACAATGTATACCAGTCAGGGTGGTTAGAAATTGTATATTCGACCAAAGAAAGATTAATTCTCATAAATCATGTACTTTGAATAAATATAAATAATATATACATATACATCCTATTCTACAACTGTTAGTAAAGTTAAGGTTACTTGACATGCATTTTTATTTATTTTTAGTTTAATTTCGCTTAAACCGTATAAAGATTTAATTTCACTAACTACTTCAAAATAGCCAACAAATTGCATATGCATATTATTTTAAAAATAAGAGATCAAATTTACAATTAAAGAATTATTCTCAAATAAGTTTAAAATTTTATTATTTTATATAAATTAAGCAATTCTGGCTAATTGAACTATAATTTATTTACATTTTATAAAAAATAATATATAACTAAAATAAAACAACTTTAGGATATATTTATGTATTAATTTTTATCGACGTTTCGACGTACTTCACGTACATCATCATCAAAAAAATATACAAATGACATTAGAGTAAATAAACAGATGATAATTGACGTGGAATACGTCAAAACGTCGATTATTAATCCAAATTAATACAGAACTATATCCTAAAGCCGTTTTATTTTAATATAATAGTTCTGAGGGAGTTTTTACTATGTTAATATAGAACTAATTTTAATTGCAAGAAAAATATATTGACCTAATTTCAGATAAAATCTTTATCAATAAGATTACATAAAGTAACTTGATTGACAATTTAAGTGAACATTACATAAAAATGCAATAGCCATACACAATAATAACATACTGCTTGAAAATCAATATAAATTGTATAAATTCGTAATAAATTTAAGTGTTTATTTACAAAATAAATTCATTTACCTGTTACTTAACTACGAAAATTATCGGATAACGTATATAAAAACGATAACAGAAAATTATCTTTAATATTAGTGATAAAACTTTAAGTAAATATTGAATTTTATCACGTTTACCGTTATACCATCAAAAGAAATATACCTGCCATTGCACATATGCAAAATTGCAAGTTTTTTCATTACAAATAACCTAAATATTTTACAGTAATTGTTTTTTGTGTTAACTATGTTGGCAACCATTTCGTTTTACATAAAAAGACATACATTCGAAAATTTTGTCATTTTAACAATTTTAAGATGTTGATAAAGATATTTCTGTTTCTAGAATAAACGAATATTTCAACTATTTGAAGACAATATTTCAAAATTTAGTTAAATTCATCCATAATTTATTATTATCAAAAGTGTTAATTTACAATATATTAACATAGTAAAAAATCTTTCAGAACTCATAGTCATAAAAAAAAGGCTTTAGAATTAAGTTCTGTATACATTTTAATCAAAAAACAACGTTTTTGACATACTCTACGTACATCATCATCAGGAAAAAATTGTACAAATGACATACACAATAACTAAACAAAACATAGAAACAAGTTACTAGGTAACAAAATAAGTAACTAAATTATAAAATTTATGATAATGTACGTAGAGTATTGAAACGTCGATTTTTAATTAAAATTTATACAGAACTTAATCCTAAAGCATTTTTATTTTATTATAATATATTATTCAACGTGCATAAACAAAGTTTGCGATACGAGTCGTAAATGAGAAAACATTTGAGTGAGTTATAACCAGAACATAAAACCAGTGAAATAAACAGGTTAATTAAACCGGTTAACCAATATTTTTGTAGATATTTTGCGAACGTTAATCGTAACCTATATTTTAAAATCCTTAAAAGTCCGTAACTTTTAACCGATAAAAATAATACCGTTTCGTTTTTGGGAACAAACACGAAATACGAGATTATTTTTATATATAACGTATATTTTAATTGTCTTCAAAAATCTATTAAAAAGGTTAGAGTTAGATGACACTTGTCATATATTAAATGTACACAGTTAACATTGTTTCAAAAAAAAAAAAAAAAAACTAAAGCACAACTTCGAAAAATATAACTACTTAATCGAATAAACATTCTTATTCAAAAATATTTCCTCATTTATTTATTGTACATTTGTGTAAAAAAATTGAGAATTTTCTCAGATGTTAAAATTTGTCAGCACGGCTCTGCTATACTACAATGTATACATAACTATCAAATAATAATATAATCACTCTTTTTATCTTATTAAAAATATCGTAAATTCGTATTAAAATACTTAAAATTTGAAATCATAAAAATGAAACAGGCGTCATTTTGGCGTCTCGTATTAATATTCCACCATTTTTATAGTCCTCTTCAATACATAAAAATACACAAATTTTATTTTACAACTAATAACAATTTTTATTTATCCTTAGCCATTAAATGTAATATCACAAGAATAATGTAGCTTTCCACAGTTAACTTAATTTCATTAATAAATCAACTTCTAATTTACAATATTACTACATATTTTACTCCAGGGATAAAGTTTTTAATTCAACATAATAAAATAAAATTTTGCGCTACAAATACATACGTGTATGTGTATAAGTTATAACAGATAGTAACAAAAGCTAGTAATCTGCAATATGTATTAACTTTGTGTGTGTGTGTGTGTATACTTCGCGAAAATGATTCCCATATGGATAATAAAATGTCAAACTAAATATTATCAGTTATAAAATATGAAAAGAGAAAGCGTTGTCAGAAAAAATTACGAGCTAAACTTTGTGATTACAGACTAAATTAAATGAACGTTAAATACAGTATTTTAGTAGTTCAGCTACAAGGTTAATGAATATATTATCATAAAATTTCTTATTTATGACAAATAAATTCATAATATATTTGATTTTATTTCCGAAAAACAACGTCTATAATCAACTCCATTTATAATTTATATATTTTTATGCATCATTATTATATTTTCACTTAATAGTATACCAATTAAAATTTTGAAGTAATTAATTCAAAAAATTAACATTCTGCACTAAATATAATAAAATTTTATTAAATATACAAAAAAGCTATTTATTTCATTTAATTCAAATAAGATATGATTAGTCTGTTTAATGAAATATTTTCTAATTGGTTCTTTCATCTACATACTAATTAAATGAAATATAATTGTAATTTCAAATAAAGTTTAGATAAATAATCTAAAACTTGGAATAAATCAACGAATAAGACTAGGAATACTAATAAATATTATATTGAACTAAAAAAATATATCTAAGTGTCTCTAATTAGATGTTTTATCTAATATGACAAGAAAACTGAAAATCATTTATTTTTAGATAGAACAACTAAAATATTAGATAACTATCTAAAGATATTTTTCTATAGATAGGAATCTGCATCTGGACAGGATCTTTTTTAGAAGCAGTATTTAACATAAATTAAGTGTTTGCTTTTTTGTTCATTTCAACTGTTATGTATAAGGATCTCGAGAACCTTAAAGGATTAATATCGGTTAAAATAAACAAAAATTTTCCAATCACCAGAACATTATAATGATGCTTTATTAATTGGAAAAAAACATCCGTAAGTCATTAAACATATTGTGTTATTTAAATTTTCTTCATAACTATTTCATTTTTAATTGTAGAAAACTTTTGTTTAAACAACTTTTTACGTAAATACCAGTTGATTTTATACAAAGTTGAATACATAATTAATACCCCGTTTTATTATATTCCCATGTCTATTGTTATTATTTTCTATTCTTCTCAAATACAATATATAGAGAATGCACTGTATATTATTTTATCAATATTATCAAAATTAAACCGAACAAAATGTATTTAAAAAAAAGTTATTCTTATTTATATTTTTACTTTTTTTCCTTTCTTTTACCTTTTTACAACAAAAACTTATAAAAATACTATTTACTTAAAAGAAAAAATAAGATTAATCTAAAAAATAAAATTTTAAAAATTCAAACCTTATTGTTTTAACAATTTTAATGAACATTAACATTATGAAGTACACACGAATTGTTTACTGAAAAATGTGCGATTTAAAATTCGGATGAATCTAACAAATTTTCAATTTGTAAGCTTTGCTGAAAATTCACTATGCAAAGTTCTACATTTCACTCATACTAAAATAACTATAAAGCTGAGTTTGAAAGACCACTGATGCATAAATTAAGGGGAGAGAACTTCAAAGAGGGCTAAAACAAACAGCCACGTATAAGTGGGTTATTCACTACTTAATTCTGTTCTAAAATTCATTCATATCCCAACCAAAACAAAATTGAACAAAAATAAACATTACGTTACTTCGTCATCGTTTAAATATTACTGCCTTTTCAGACCTCATTTTATCCTCATTAATTATTAATAATTAGTTAGCGTGTTAAATATATTATTGCACTTTACTTACAAAATTCATTTAAATTTACTACCAAGATTTTTCAACATGTTTTAGTGTTCTATTTTCAAACAAAAAACTATCACAATTATTCAGATGCTTATTTTTATTTTTCAGATCAATTAGATCCAATTTTATTAGACATAAAAATAATTTAGAGCCATTACTGCAGGTTTTCGCTTAATTGCAATACAAAAAACAAACAAAAAAACAAAAAACGGTCAATATTTTATGCAAATTTTTTCTCGGTTACCATGCTAAAACAGTTCGACAGTCATCTGTTAATGTAACTTTGCAGTTTTTCGTCGAAATGAAAAAACGTGCGAAACATAAAAATAACTTTTCTAACAAAAGAAATATAAGTCAAAGTAAGCACTAATAAAAATAATTATAACACTGAATTCATATTTTAGACTTAACATCGGTTTCATGTTTATTACTTTGAAATTTTCTCGGCTTATACGTGCTTGGAAATCGTAATTTCGGATTTAGAAATTTTAAAGTTACTGTCAATTGTCAAATTTGTAATTCCTAGAAATATATGCTGAAGTTTGTATGTTATAAATGGTATACATATTAGCCGAACTTGAAATGCAATATTACATTGAAGATTGTTTATTTCAATGCAATAAAATAAATATATCATTAATAAAAAGTTATCAACAGCGGTTTATTTTAATTAAATATGTTTATGAGAATAATAATAAATAACCATTACAATATTTGTATACTAGAAAAATTCTTATTTATAGATAATTGTACATTTATAATCTCTGTATTTAAAAAACAATCCATTTCTCAGCTTACTATGATAAAAATATGTGTATAAATAAACAGAATTTATATTACATATGAAAATATAAAAATACTGTACAATAACAGCAATGCGAAAATTCACATAGGGGATTTTTTGTTCGGTTTTCGCACAAATAAGCTTTTGTTATCAGAAATACAGGTAGAACAGGATACAAATCCCTGATACAGATGTCTGAATTTCTCAGTGTACTATAGATTCAATGGGATCCGAACTTGATTCACAGCAGAAACCAAGAATAAACACTGAGTTGTCCACGTGAAGTGGTCAAGACGTTATTTGTGCACCGCCGCATGCAACAAAGTGCCGGTCAAATACATCTTTCGTCCCGTATTCTTTACATCCCTACCATGAGAACCTATAAGATAGAAGCCAAAGAAACAGCCAAGAACAGGTGTGACGTTCCTTTATTTTACCCAGACATGATACAATCTTATTTCAAAAGTAAAAGAGAAACTTATCACACAGATAGACATCAGTTCTTTTTCTTTACCTAATTAAACTGAATTACTACTGAAATAATATCTTCCTTTTTTTTATCTTCAGTCAAAACAAAAAAAGAACTGACATTTTAAATAACCGAATCACTCACGAAAAATAACACCAACAACAATGCAGAGTAAATCCAGGTGATTGATTGAGGTTAATTATAGCTAACTTACCGATGACAGTCAGGAGAAATATCCAAAACATATAAGTCATGCTGTGATCTCTCATTTTCGAGTAGATTTCAGTGAAAAACGCCGCAAAATTCAATGGTCAAAACACATTTCGATCACAACACGTCTTTGAAAATAGTTTACATCTTCGACAGTTCAAAATTCTTCACACATTGTTTCACTGATACACGACGGCAACTGTTTCACATTGTTTTTCTGAATGAGTTCAACAACACATTATATTCATTTAACGCACACTGAACCAGTTCGTTACGATAGAATAATTCGAGTTTTTTATCGGTTTAAATCGCGATGATTTGGGTGTGATTTGACGGTAAACGAAGCGACATGTGGTACAGACAACACTCTGCGAAACAACACACACACGATCGCTGTGACTGAGCGTATCCGAGTATTGACCGAAGAGCGGAGCTGTCTTGCCTTGCGCTTAAAACACCGCACCCCGCGGCACACACGTTCATTGCCTCATCTCCCTCGCACTACTTCCTAAACGCGTACCATCTTTGTTCCGCGACTGAAATTTTCTACGTGTTACCGCCACTATATAAAAATATTCGAATATTTTGAATCCTTTGCAATTACATCATATTTTAATTTATTTATTTTACTTTTTGTTATGTACTAATATTTTCTAAAATCAAATAAACTCATCTGCATATAAAAGAAAAATATGTTTAATTAATAATTTATATATTTGTTAAATTTCCCATTGAATTCACTGGACTAATTAACAAAATTACATATTTTCAATTAAAGTTTGATTATTCCGTATTATATTATTATTATATTAATTACATTTATTAATATTCAATAAAAATCTATATCAAAGATAAATAATTCAGAACTAATAAAATTAAATTTGAAAATGGATCAATAACAAATTTCATTAAAAAATATTGTAAATTAAAACAACAAAATATTATTCTAATTTTTATTATAAAAAGTACATTAAAATTATAAATATATTATACAGATGAAAATCCAGGATATTGATTATTTTGTAATTTAGCTATTTCTTCTTTAAATTTCGAAATTGTTTCTTTGGCTAATTTTAATTTGTCCTTAAGTGTACCGATTTCCGATCTAATTTTGTTTTTAGCACTCATAATAGAATGTAATGTTTTCTCCTTTTTTTCTTCAACTGAAAATAATAACAATTGTTAAGTAAGATATGAATACAATCAATAAAAATAATTCTTACAATTTGTATCATGTTTCCATGGACCTAATGTCAATTGTTTTGTATTTGTTAACAAATGTTGCATTAATTGTGTAGGTTCTTGAAAAACAATTTCGTCATAACTCTCAGATACTAGGCCTTTATTTAACTCATTACCAACATCCGAACTACTAGCTCCTGTTTGAAATAATTTCAGAATATGATATAATGTTACCTGTAATTAAATTTAATACAAAATATATTTGCTCGTTTTTATGAATAAAATACAAATATTACAGGTTTTTCATTTGGATCATGAAAATATATTTTAATAACTATTTCAAACTCTCCCCAACCAGTTTCTGTCAATTCATATGGTTGTTTGGTAACAACACGATTTGGATTTGCATAACTTTCGTGTAACTTAAAATGTACTTTTTTCACGTAGCTTGACATATCTTCATTTTGATATGGTTTTACGTAAACTGTCCACTGATGAGTGTGGCCGTCTTCTTCACGTTTCTTACCAAAATATCTTGCAACGTTTCCGTACACAATCGGCTTCACTATACATACACCCTAAAATATATATGTAATTAAATAAAAACTATTTAAAACAACATTATATGTATATACCTTAATACGTCCTCCAGAATCAGGACCAAAATCTGTTGGTAAACTCATTTTTAACAAAATACTAAATGTCAGATATTTAGGTTATCTTTTTATAAACCGTGATTAGTTCATACAAACTAACTTTGACGGCGCCACTAATCAAGTGTTTGTGAAATACAAACATTACAAAAAATAAATTACATTTTAAGAATATATTTTATTTTTTATGTTATTATTAATATTTTATGTTTTATTTTGAGATAAATTTATGGTTATAAATATTTTTTTATAATATTAGTTTATAAATAATATACAATAAAAATTGAAATACATTTTGACATTTTATTATTATGATATTGGTATCGCATACGTCACGTTTATTTTTATTAAATTTGCAAAATGTGCTTGGAAATGGCGGTTACGTTTCACGTGCGTCTGTAGTATACGTGAAACGTGACATTAATATTTTGGTTTATATTATTAATGATAAATTTTTTAAGCGGCGAAATTACCTTTTACAAGTTTTTAGTAGAATAAGTGAATTATACAAGTTATTATCATGAATTTTATAGATATATTATCAATTTTTTTACCGGCTATTGCATTTATATGTGTTGTTATTATTTTAAGTTTGAATATTTACATAAAAATAAGGTAAATATTTTTTAATGTATTTTATATATTTTATACTTTACATATTTAATATTTTTAGGTCTAAATCGTTGAAGAATGTAAACTGCTGGTTTTGTAATCAGTGGTCAAAAGTTCCTTACGAATATGAAAATTCTTGGGATTGTTCTTATTGTGACCAATACAATGGTTTTACAAAAGTTAGTAAATATTAAACTATCAAATAACTTTGTATGCAAATATTTATATTTTAGGACGGTGATTATAATAAACCCATTCCAGCACAACATGATGAATTAATGAATAAAGTTCCAACATCATCTCAGAAAAGTTGTTTGACTCGTGATAATGGACTTTGTAATGTATGCAATAATAATCAGCAACTGAAAATTCATCAACTTGCAATGTTTTCGCCAATAGATGAAAATAAATTTGACGAAGAAGTAGATAGATACAAGTAAGAAATTTTAATGTATATTATTAATAAGTTAATTATTAAAATTTTATTTATTGCAGAAGACAATTGGAACGTGCATATAGATTGTGTCCTCAATGCGAACAAACTGTCAAGAGCACTTTACATAAACAGAAATCGTTTTTATTGGCATTTCGTTTATCTACACTGAAGAAAAAAGGCCTAGATTACATCGATTTGAATAAATCTTTACCAGGAATATCAAAAACTGCCAAACTTCAACTGTTTCTCTCCGCAATTCGATTGTTTACCATCGGACTTGCATTTATTCATATTTTTCGAATAGTAACATCTTGTGATTTTACAGATGGAAATCTTAAAAATACACTGCCAAAAGTTTTCTTACCATACGTACTATTTATACGAAATTTAATGATTTTATCAAAAAATGCAATTTTATCGTCGTCTCTGACCGAATATTTAAAAGATTTTTATTATTTTCTACTAAATAATTCTGTGGCGATTATTAATTTAGATTTTTTGTTTTTAACGTCATTTACTAGTTTTACAAATTTTATTACTTTAAGTCACGGTTTTATTTTGCCTATTGTTGGCGCATTTTTACAAATAGTCTTTTTAACATTTAATGGTGGTAATTACTTTCCGGAATTTATGAAATGCGTACTTTGGATTATGCTGGCTTTTTCTACTTTAGGAAATTTCAGTGACCTATATAAAATATTGCAATTTTCATCGAAATTTGTTGAGGTAATTTTTAATTCAATTTAGTACATAGGTACATTTATAGTAATATATATTGGAAAATGAACAAAAATATTTAATAATTTGACTATATAAAAATACATAAATAGAAGAACATGCATGATGTCTGGATAGAAATGTTTTGAAAAAACTAATTTTCGGCGTAGTGGACAGTTTGTGCCACACCCTTTGGGTATATGGCGTGATTATGAATATATGTATAGAAATACATTTTCTATAGCTATCAGTATCTTTCTTTTTGTTCTAAAATTAGCTTCATATTATATTTTTCTCTATACATTGATACTCTTTAAAAACGATGCACTGAGATATTACTGTATTGATTGCGATTTGGCGGGGAAAATGAGAATACTATTTTGGAGCGCCGGATCAATGAACACATGCCATCAATATTGATAGAAACTTTAGAAATTAGAAAATATTTTTGTATCAATTAAATTTTTAAAAGAAGTAAAATACTTCTTTAGTTAGTGTAATTTATTAGAAACAAAATTAAAATAATATTGATTTGTTTCAGATAATATTATGCTGTTTGATAGTAACAATGAAACCAAATTCTGCCATCGCAAAATCGAAGAAGCATAAAAAGAAGAAACATATTGAGAAAAATAAATCAGCGTCTATGTTAGTGGACAACGAATTCTCTGACGATGAATTTGAAGCAAATTCAAGTACTGAATTGTTGAATTCAACATTTAAAACAACAAATAGTGATAAATTAAACTTATCTTCTAATTCATCAAAATCAAGCAAAAGTTATTTCAGCACTGCATCAACAATGAAATTATTTGACGCTGATTCAATGCCTGCCTTCGGCCAAAAACCCGTTTTTGAAAATCCACTAAATTCGTATTATTTTAACTTTGCGCCAAAATATCGATCTGAAAATTCATCGAACGACAGTTACTCAACTCGAAAGAGTTTAAACGAATCTTATTATAATGATAGATTAAACGATAGCTTTTCCTCAGACAAACAATATAAAAATCGGTCCACAGAACAAGATTTAAATAAAGTTTTAAGTGATCTTCACTTAAGTTCTAATACTAAATCGAAAAAACATATCGATAATTCAAATTTACCACCCGTGTTCCATGTTTCGTCGCCATTTTTAGCACGGCCTAAACCAGTATTATCACCGCCGAAACTAAGTAATATTACCCAGTCATCTTGGGTTGCTGGCGGTTACTGGAAATCTAATAACGACTTCCTAAATAATACTGGAGGTTTTACGAATCTCAGCCGATCGTCCAGTCAAAGTTCAGGTTTCGGTTCACAAGCCAGCAGTCAACAACCGAATAATTTCGATCATAATGTGTTCAATTCTTTACCACCATCTAGAAATAATTCTCTCTGTGGCGAATTCGATAAATTTTCTGTGCTTTCCGAGCCGGTTTATTGTAATTTTTATCCACAATCACAAACAGTTTTAAAACCTAATCAGCAAATTTATATTTCAAACAACGTAAACCAAACTCGAATGTGTAGATCGCCGACAAATAGTTTTTGGGGTCCTAGTCAAAATAAATCGCCAGTTTGGGGCTCAAGTCATAAAAATTTTTCATTTCCGAATTGTCCGAACATAAACACAGCCAATAATTTTCATTGTCGTGATAAGTTATCGGCAAATTTATACTGTGCTAGTCCGACGCAATCTTTTCCTTGTAATTTTAATAATACATATTCTTCTTGTAATTTTAATACACCGTTTACCGCGCAGCCCGTATCGTATACGCCAAATAATTTGCGACCATTGTCTGCATGTTCAAATAATTCGGCCTTTACGCATGTATACACTAAAGGAAGTTTACTTAAAAAATAATATTTACACAATTTTTATCATTACTGTTCGAATGAAACACTTAATTGTATAAATTAATCTAGTTAATTTAATTGTTACGATTGATAATCTAATCATATAATAATGACATTAACCGGTTTGTATGTTTTTATTATTAAATGAATATATCTAATTGTTATAAATTTGACTGGATTAGTAAAAATAAGGTTACGTCATTGTTATATGATTATAATTTCTAAATATGTTATATAATTTTAATTGTAATATGTAATTTACGCTTTTTTGTGATTTTTTTTGTTTGTTAATATGAGTTATACAATTAATATGGTTTGTTTGTTGGGTTATATTTATATAATTATTTTTTAAAGACGAAATTGTTATTTTTTGTACGACACTGCCAATATTCGTATCAATGATTGAGGAAAAACTCATATTTTTCGCGTTTATAAACAAACTGACTACCTCTAAAACAGACTGTATTATAAAAAAAATAAATTTAATTCCATTCGAATATTTCGTTTTTATTATTCCTGCTTATCTTATATCAGAAATGAAAGTGTGGATATGGTCTTGGTTTTACGTAAACTGGAAAATCCGGAACAACTGCAAATCTCATATCTCTGAATTTGAGATTATAATTCGTTACATTTGGTGAATATAATGAACTTGAAATTTCCCTGAAATAATATTGAATGTGATAAAAAAATATTTTATAACTATAACAATTTTACAGGGTGATGTTACAGAATATTAACTCAAACATATATAAATTACTTTCCGCATTTCTGATTTATGAAATACAATTTATTAAATGTTCCTTAGGAATGATTAAACAACTCCCCATAAAAATAATCAATTTAAATGAAATTACAAACAAAAAATCGATTACTTTATTAAATAGAACATGATGAAAATTCAATCGTAAAAAAAGGTACGAATTTCAAATTGTACATTCAATAATATTTTTTTATAAAAATGAAGATTTAAGTTTAATATTTACCTTTTATTAGCAAAGTGTTTCTTAACATAATCTTTTTTATCGGGGGCTTGATAATTATCTTTTACTTCTGACATCCATAGAATATTACTAACTTCTGTTTCAAATTTCCATTTATATTTCTGTAGTTTTCGTAAACCGAACTCACTTAGATTTCCCTAACAAATATATATATTATAATTTCCGAATGAAAAAAATAAATAAATTAACGAATTTACATAACATGGAATGAAATCTTGCTGTGGTATATATGTATGCAGTCGACAATTGTAATTTCTGAGTTTATCTTCTTTTTTTGTTCTTGGTGGAAGGTAAACTATATTATTTGTTGAGGTATAATTATCGCGAAATGCTTCTCCACCATCTAAAGGTATTTTTGATGTCTAAATATTCAAAATTATTGTTGTTATATTTTGTATTAAATTTATATTTATATTACTTGGTCAGAAATTAAGTTCTTCCAATGACTACGACGACTATATTTTTTATCATAAAATTCACGATCGTATGTAGTTGTATGTTTATGATTTTCTTTAACATATTGAAATTTTTCTTCGGCCCATTTACCGATAAATACATTTTCGTTGTAATGATGCCTAGGCTATAATTTTTTGAATAATATTATTTAAATATTTGTAACAATAAATCAGTTATACTTCATAATGTAATCTATCGCAAGGATCTTTTAACTTCATACTGGAAAATTGTGGTAAACACCAAAAATTATTTTGGAATTGTTAATTTTGACAGATAAAACAAAATATTATATATATATATATATATATATATATATATATATATATATATAATTATTTTTAATTTAAATATAAATTTTTATATCTACATTAAAAGTGAAAAATCGAGTACAATTGCAATTAGAGTATTTTGAAAAGTACAATAATTAATTTCGTACAACTTAGTGGACGAATTCCTAAAACAAAATATATTACAATTTTTAATATTTTAAATTTTTTTGTATTAATTTCAAAAATGGGGAATTATGCTATTAAATATTTATTTTTGTAATTAATTAAAAAATTTAAATATAATTTATATGTGATATAGGTAGTCTCAAACTCCACAAATATATAATTTCTTTATTTTATATTTGACCATTTATATTTTTTTAAATTTAATATTTCTGTTAGATGATCATGATTTGGATCAAGACTCTACCACTGATTATATTTATATACTTGTATTATACAATCAATGACCCTACTCTTTATGTGAGCGTTTGATATCATACATCTTTAGCAACTTGTTCTTTTAGACATTTTTGTTGCATAATCATTAGAAGTAATATAATTATCTATGTCTCCTTTTTTGTTTTGAGATGTCTTTTTTTACCTATTACATAATAGTTTTATAAATATTTTACTTCTAAAACGATTTTATTTTTCCAATACTTATTAGGTTGTTTTCAACCACTGAAATCTTTTGTAGAATAATATTGTTGCAAACTGGAATATATTTGTGTCTTTAATATAGTAAAATCTATCTTCAACTCAATTAAGACAACCATTTACTGCTTATAACATTATTTTAAAATAGTAACGTTTAAAATTATCAGTGTAAAAAAGTATAAATATAAAATAATAAATGAAAATAAATTATTGTTAAATTAAATTCACACGACAATGTAAAATGCTAAATTATTAATTTGAATAACATATTTGAAATTCTTTTATATTTATTTTCACAATATATTTTTAATATTAAATATACATATTCTTATATATAAAAAACATCTTTAAAAAATTTGATGAAATAATAAATAAAATTAAAAATGCTAGTATTTCTCATCTTTTATACAAGATATCAATCAAATATTCTAGAAGATATTAAATATTTTCGATGAGTGATACCTGAAACAAGAAATAGTTAATAAATATGATTAGTATATTAAATTTCTTTTCGAACATTGTTATTCTTGGAGGATAATCTTTTGCATCTGGTGGTTTAAAATTAGCTTGTGCTTCCGATGTCCACATAGCTTTCTCATTTTTCAATTTATTTTCAAAATATTTATCCAAGTCGTAATTTTTCTTTTTGCCCTTTTAGTAAAAACGAATTAATAGAAGTTCATAAAAATTAATTAAAAAATATGTTACATAGTAAGTAATACAATTTTCTTTGTCATTCTTCGATAATTTCGGTAATTGGTTATAAAATAAATCATTGGTTGTAGTATAACAATTGTCATGATGTTTTTCTTCGAAAATATTTGATACCTTGTTTCTGAATTTATTTCGACAGTAATCGTTTGTATTATCTTCAGTCAGTATTTTTTTCGGAAAACTTTCTCTGTAACTAGTTGTATAGTCAAATAATTCTTCAGTACAGGTATTCTTCGTCATTTTTTCTTCAGATGAACTTGTGTTCATAATTTATATTATATGATTGTATATATCGCTACAAAATTAATTTTAAAATTAGAATTTTAATTAGTAAATGTTAATAACATATTACTTCGTAATTTAAATAATTACAAATATTATTAGATAGATATAGTATAACTATATACATATATAAAAGATAAAGTATATAAATATAAAGTATTGAAAATTGACACTTCTATATAAAGTGAATACACTGTGAATAGGAAAATATAATCAAAGTGACAACAGACATTAGACAAACGAAATTGTGTATTTATTTATAGTAAACATATCATAATATCCCTGATCCTAACTTTTAAACAATTCTAAAAATAGGATATCGAAAAGCAGTAATTAATAAACTAATTAAAACTATTTTTCTACATTTATATTAATATTTGTTGAAACATGCTCAATAGCCTTCGACAGATTGGCGTAATCTTTTTCAATATTCTTGTACTTTTCCATCAATTTATTATAGTTATTAAAAAATGCTGTCAATTCACATTTCATTACTTCAACTTTCTGGAAATAGAAAAGAATATTACAATTGTGTATAACATAACCTATATTTCACTTTTTACCATTTGTACTAATTGATATAAATTTTCCGTCTTTTCTGCTTCATATCTACTTAATGTCGAATTTTCCGTAGAGTCTTCCATCTTATTGTTGTATTTCAATTAACTGATTTATCAATTATTATGTATGTATATGCCTTAGTATACTTTTTTAGAAAGATTCCTTAAATGTTGTGTACACTTAATCAATACAGATTTTGTATTACAATTAAAATACTATTTTTTAGTTTATTTTTTAAGTACTTATTTAAATGATAAAAAGCGAACTTTCAAATAATTTAAAACATAACGTCCATGAAACAATTAAAACAAAAATAAACATGAATCTAGGCACATATGGAAAATATTTTATTTATAATAAAATTCAAAAATTAGTAATAAAATTATAATAATGTAATTATTTAAAATTTCAAATCTATAATTATAATTACAAATATAATTTTGATATTGATAATAGAAAATACATATAATTATTGGTAAAGATTTCTGTTGTACCGACTTATATGTCAGCTGTCAGACAGGGGGTGGAATCTGACATAGGACAAAATTTGCCGCTATATTATTTTGTATTGGCAATAATAGATGGCATGAGAATGTAGTTTCTGAAGATATTGTTTTCTTTTCGTGTTACTAGATGTCGTTCATGGCTGCATTGTGATATTGTTCAGTATATTCTGATTGTATAATTTATTATATTTATTTTTGTAAAAAGTTTTTTTATTTATTTTTTATTTAAATTATAAATATAAACATTGATATTTTAGAACATTATTATTAATTTGGAATTTTTTTTTGAAAAAACAGGCGACCATTTGCTTCGTTGTGCTTTGTGCGCGAACATTTTCATTAATAAAATATTAAAATTGCACTATATCCTTCTATATATTATATATAAACAAAATAGACTACATTTATTTTTATTTAGGTTATATGTGAGCTATTAAACAGATAATTCCTTAAGATAAATATATTAACATTAAATATATGTATTTTAAAGATGTTTTTTGGATTTATATAACATATGTTTAAAGAAATACAAACGATATATAAAAAAAACATATTTTAATTGTATTTTGTTCTACAAAATATTTAGTTGTTATTTAATTTTTATTATATTTCTATAAATAAGTAGTATTTTCTGATAACATGATTGTTGAAATGTCTATAAAGTAAATTCGCTTACTTTATAGATATTTTCCAATCATGTTATCAGAAAATAATTTAGCTTGAAAATTTAAATAAAAGCAAAGACCCGAACCCGAAGAAAACAAAGTCTATAAAATCCATAGTAGTGACATCTATTATTGCCAAAAAATAATACTAACTGTGTCATAAAAATTAACATGGGAGATTCCGATCTTGAGCGTAAGCGATATAGTTAATCTATGCTGTCAGAAATGTATAAACATGGCGCATGTGTCTCGTTGTCGTTTGTTTAGCTGCTGTTTTTATAGTTATAAATATTATAATTTAAATAAAATAAATAGTTTTAATTACTAGTTAGTACACCTGAACAATAATTTATTAATTTAATGTTAGTGTTATTTATTTAACAAAGAATTACGAGTGACTTTATTTAGTAATTAAGTAAATGAAAGTGATATTAAGCTAAAATAATAATACATTTGTTTTTATTGACTTTATTGTTATAATTATATGTGAAATTAAAAATAATTCTTTGTTACTTTTGTAAATGAGTATACTTTGGTGCCCCCAATGTCTTATATCACGGCGCCTGTATGTCTGTCACCATGGAAACTCATCTCGACTGCTAACCGGATCTAAAATGATGTTAATGCCAATGCAGACTTACGTGATATTTGACTTAAACGCTCGATAATGTGTTAGAAAAATGATGGGAAAAGACGACGAATCTGAGGAGCAAACACTAGAGGAAGCTAGTGGCTTTACATTGATTGAAAATCATACGGAATCGTGCGATATTTTAAATAAAAATAACGATGAATTTTATGTGGAAATGCTTAGCGCGAAAGAGGCGGCTGATTGCGGCTTATCGGATGAAATAAATTCGGATGAAAATAAACATAAAGTTCTTAAAAGAATTGTGCAAAATAGTGTTGATTATTCTAGTCAGGCTAGTGCAGTTTTATCGGATTCCGAACAATTGAACAATGATGTGACTTTAGATTGTTTAAATTGCGAAACGGATTTTACCAGTGACAATCAACTTTTGGTTTTCGAAGATTGCGATGGTTCTTGGAGACTTCGTTGGCATATAACACAACCGGAAAACGAAGATGACTTTATTGCATTATGTTGGGCAGGTCAGTTACTTTTTGTTTTGTTTTCTATTTATTGCCTTTTATGTCAAATTGGTTTCATTCGAAATATGTAATTTTTCACGACGAAAAGATTCGAATATTGTCATTTTGATTTTAAATTTTTGAACAACAAATTGTCTATTTTTAATTACTTATATTATGTACGATTAAATATTGTATGTGACTAATAAAGTAAGAGAAATTAGTATCTTTCGCGTTTTTATATTTTCACAGAAATTATTCGTAATAACATGAAACAGTCATTTATTTTAATAACGTTGTTTTTATTGGCAGAAAAAAGGTGTGACTGTGACGTCGATGTATATCTTTTTAATTTAAAAACTTGCTTATTAGAAAAAATACCGAAAAAAAGCTTGTTTTTAATTAAAAAGCAGGTAATAGAGTTAACCGTGACAGTAGTCTAATTTAAATGTTTTTCTTTTTTTTTGGTCCTGTGAAAATAGATAGATAGATGTCTAAATAGATATTATGTAAAAGGTACTTTCTGCTTTTTAGTAAGAGGAAATAACTACAAAAATTTACTATCAACAGTTTTTAATTACCAAATTTACATAGAAAATATGTATTTATTTTTACTGTATGAACTTTGACTGTCGTGATGTTGTTATTAAAAAAATAAATATATTTACTTTTATCATATGAAGTATAATAAACTGGAAATAAAATAAAGTTTTTATTTTTTTAAATAACGAATTTATATTTGATGCTTCGAAGTAACGTTTAATAATATTTTTATTTCTAGTATTAATATAAAATTCTATCTAAAATTAGTAACTGCAAAAATATGTGATGATTATTCTGCAGAAATGTACCTACTATAAATTACTATTACCATAAAATTGCATATTAAGTTTTAAATAAAATTGCTTTGAAGTTTGTTTAATATTATTGTTAAAACTCAGCACATGGCGCATGAAGTATTATTTATAAATGCAAATATTTTCATAAGTTAAAATTTGACGTCATAGTTTTGAATTTATAATAAGTTGGCTGGGTATATTTTGAAGTTTGTCAAACATTTATGTTTAAAAAGTTTTTAATATTTTCTATTAACTAAAATTTCAGAAAAATAAACATATCATTTTAATGGACAAATATTTTTATTGTCGAAATAGTAAACTTTATTTTCGAAATGATTACATTTTTCAATTTAAACAAAGTATACGAAAATATGAGTTTGGATATTTATATTGACAAAAGTAATTCATAACTGGTAGCCAGGTTTACATACGATCTTATGTTATATTTGTTTAATTAGTTTTGTATGACAAAATCACACCAAATTTGTAAGTCGTATAGGGAAATGTAAATATGCTGTTAAAAATTTGATGTGTTTTGTCGTTATTTAACCATAGGTTAAAAAATTTATAAATATTTACTTTGGTGACAGTGGCGGATTTACGAGACGGAGGCTGATTGGGGTGGAGTCATGGCTCCTAATATTGGGGGGTCTCTAGATTTTAATTTTACTAAAAAATCATGTATTTTTTCATATTTATTAATATTATAGTATAAAAAGAGTAAACCTATTTAGTAATACATACTTATTACATATACATTACACGCCGTGTCCCCAGAAGTGTGTGGTACAAACTTTTTCCATTATTCAGAAATTAATTTTCGCCGTACATTTCTATCCAGACAAGCAACTTCTGCTTTATTCACATTTATGATGCCTCTCATACATGTTTTTTCATTCACGCAAAACATTCTCAATCATATCATCTACTCATCGGACATCCAGGCAGACGTATATCTTCAATATCACTTACATATATTTTTGTAACCAAACGTTTATTAGACATTCGCTCAAGATATTTATTTATGATTTATTTAGTATACGCATTGGCTATTTATACATACTGAAAAAAAAACAAACCTAAACTAACCTACTAACCTAACCTACCCCAAATAGCCAATTGCGTAAAAATACTGTATGTATAAATAGCCAATTGCGTATACATACCGTATGTATAAATAGCCACTTTCTTTATTTTAAATATTAACTAATCTATTAACCTAACCTACCCCAAATAGCCAATTGCGTAAAAATACTGTATGTATAAATAGCCAATTGCGTATACATACGGTATGTATAAATAGCCACTTTGTTTGTTTTAAATATTTATTCATAAGTTTAACAAATTATTACCGTCTAAAGTGGTCTTTAGTTATATTCAAATCTGGCCAAAGTTCTGAATAAAAGTACGTAAGTATCAAGTAGAAGTATTTATATTTAAACACATACAAGTATCAAGTACTTGTGATGTTATTATTCAATAAAATAATAAATAATGTAAAGGAAGAATAGTAGTATTTAAACCATTATAGTTTTTCATTTTTATTTTACAAGAAAAGTCCCCGCAATAAATATATTTTATTTTCGTCGAGCTTTTTTTAAAATAAAAAAATTAACGAAACCGTTTATAAGGTGTGATGTTATAAATCTGTCAATACCGATGCATCGGAGTTCCGGTTCGTAGATTTGGTATTATAACCGATTACCGTTACGGTATTTCGCTCTCCCGAAACGCGGGATGCTGCGTAGCTTTTCAGTCGGCTCCAGTCATGTGACGCACTGAGCTGTAAAAAATGTACGACTTTGTTATATGTGTGACAGGGTTGTTTATCTCTGTCATGCTATTCTTCTACTATGTCTTAAAAGATGTAGAAACATTTGTGAATTTTTTCCAAACAATTGTAACTTCCTAGAGATGAATTTTTGTTTTTGTCAGATGTGACTTTGATTAGTGTAAAGATATGGTTAATTTTATTTTCATTTAACTATGATTACATTAATGCTAAATAGATTTTTACCGATTGTCATATCACATATGATAAGGGAGATATTGTAATCATACCACATTTGATATATCGAGATGTTTACAGATAAGTAAGAATCAATTGTTTTTAGCATGATGTCCGTCTGTCGGTTAGTCTGTAGATACGTGTATAAAATTGTTATAAAATTTCATATTTCAGCTTCGGGGGTGAATATCACAGTTTTTTAGATTATTGTATGTATTTTCGGATTATAAATATTCATATACTTATTTCTTTATTTTATTTTTCAATTTATTATTTAAACCTTCAAATTTTCGTTTACCTATTGATTAAGCGCTTTTTTGCTAATTTAATAATTGGTAATTTGCTATTTTGTTAATTTAAAATAAATGTAGTTTAAATGACCTAAAAGACCTAACAAACACCCATTCACAAAGCGGATTTCGAAAAGGCATATTTTATTATCTATTTAAATAGAAATGTATTTTGTTTAATAATGTTATATCTACTTGTTATATCTGTCGTAACGTTTATTTAAATAATGTATCTGCTAGCAGATTTAAATTTTTCTAATTTATTAGATTTATACAATTTATTTCATAAACAGAGGCACTTAACTCAGAGTTTTTGCACAAAACATCTAAAAATATATATAACTATAAATGAAAATACGTAACGTACAAAAAATAGTTTACATTTAAAGTATACATGTTACCAATTCTTTGTATAAGATTTTTTTAATAAAATAAATTATTATTATCATTATGTACATAAATAATCGTTTTAAGGATTTCATACAAAAAGAATCAAGTAATTTGAGGTAAAAATAAATTCATAAATAATAAACTAAAGCAATGTTTTTGTGGTTTGAAATTGGAAGTTATTGATTTAATAAATGAAACATATTTGTAACTTTATACATCTGTGTATTTAAATTCCAAGTTCAAATTTTTATTTGACGAACGAAAATTTTAGATTCTCGATTTTCAATCTAAATATTTTAATTAAATGTTTTAAATATCTTCTCACTTCGGACATAATCGATATCAAACTTATTACAAAAATTTAATTTGATTGATTTTTTGTTTTTTGTTTTGTTTTCATTTCATTATCAAGTAGACACGGTTGAATATCTTGAAATTATATCCTAATATTGAACTAAAATTTATAATTTTTAAATTTAAAATTCAGGCTTGATAAAATAATAATTTTAACTTTTCAAAATGAAATACAATAATTCGAACTGAAAAATTCACAATAATAAATTCGTAAGTTTTAGTAAAAATATAATATTCAAAACTTTCCAGAAATTTTTTTAGATAATTTTTCTAATGTTTTAGTTGTCTTTATCTAAAAAAAATATAGATGATTTTTAGTTTTTTAATCATATTAGATGAAACATCTAATGCAAGAATAGATGATTACATTTGGTATATGTTGGGGAAAACTAATTTTACAATTTCTGTACAAATTAATTAAAATATTTTAAGGTCCAGTATTATAAAATCTAGTTAAATTTATTTCAGAAGTAAATGTATTTACTCTACAGATTTTCCTATTAAAAAGACGGAATAAATTGATTCTAGTGGTATTAAAAATAGTTATTATTATTATTATTATTAATAATCTAGTGGTAAATCGTTGAAAAAACATTTGTTTTCAAAGTTTTTTAAGTGCGAAATAAATTTACTTGTTAAGTAAATTTAACCAGCGTTTATAATACCAGGTCAAAATTCTTTAAAATCATGTACAATCTTAGAAATTTCGTATAAAGCCATTAAAAAATTACTACAATTTCAACAATTATACCTATAATTTGTATAAAATTTGAGTAACTTGTTTCTCCGAGGGAAGAAACTTTTTGTACAATCTGCTGTACAAATTAATTAAAATCTTTTAAATCTTAGTAAAATTCTTTAAAATCATGATATAATCAATTACAAAATTTCCTTTAAAATCTTATGATATCTCGAGTAAAAATATACTACAATCTTAGAAATTACGTCAATCAAGTTAGCACCCCCCATTCTCCAAAAATTAAAACAAATTAGCTCATATTTATGAGCTATTTATGAGCTATTTTTGAGCCACAATTAAAATTTTTGAGCTGCAAAATTATGCCTAAAAAAAATGTTTTTCGATGGGGGGTGCTAACTTGATTTCAAGTTAGCACCCACGCTATGAAAAAAATTTTAAAATTTAAAACAAATTAGCTCACATTAATGAGCTATTTATGAGCTATTTTTGAGCCACAATTAAAATTTTTGAGCTGCAAAATTATGCCTAAAAAAAATGTTTTTCGATGGGAGGTGCTAACTTGATTTCAAGTTAGCACCCACGCTATGAAAAAATTTTTAAAAATTAAAACAAATTAGCTTACATTAATGAGCTATTTTTGAGCCACAATTAAAATTTTTGAGCTGCAAAATTATGCCTAAAAAAAATATTTTTCAATGGGGGGTGCTAACTTGATTTCAAGTTAGCACCCACGCTATGAAAAAAATTTTAAAAATTAAAACAAATTAGCTCACATTTATGAGCTATTTATGAGCTATTTTTGAGCCACATTCAAAATTTTTGAGCTGCAAAACTATGCATGAAAATAATTTTTTTCGATGGGGTTGCTAACTTGACTTCAAGTTAGCACCCACGCTATCAAAATTTTTTTAAAAATTAAAACAAATTAGCTCACATTTATGAGCTATTTATGAGCTATTTTTGAGCCACATTCAAAATTTTTGAGCTGCAAAACTATGCACAAAAATATTTTTTTTTTGTTATCAAAATTTACCTTTAAGTTTACATGAATAATAATAATCCTTATTTAGTTCAAATGCTTTACCAAATACAAAATAATAATATAAAAATATTAATATATAAATGTAAATCATATATGTATATAAATATTTTTTCAATCTATTATAAACACAAAAATACTTTATTTAAATAATAATCCTTCAGGCTAATTTTGAATATTTTTACCACTTTGACTGCAAGGAAAAAGTGGTATAGCGTTTGGTACGGTGACTGTAACATTTTCAAAAATAAATAATTTGTATATAGAAATCCTTCATATAGCCTCTAGATGACGAATCTGAAATTAGTTTATGTGGGTGTATCGATGTGCGTCGTCAGCTCGCTCGCTCGCTCACTCGTCAGAGAAAATTTTGTGATCGCAACTCCTCTTAGACGGTTCAATCGATTTTAATGAAATTTTCAGGATAAATTTGTTTAGTGCCCAAGATGGTCATGTCCTTTTGATTTTTTCCAACTTTCCGAAAAAAAAATTACTAAAATTTTTAAAAATGCATTGTGGCTACATTATTTATCCGATTTTGATCAAATTTTCAGGAAAGATTCCCCTAGTTCCCACATAAATTACGTAATTTTAATATAATACAGTGTTGCCAACTTTCCAAGAAAAAAATTACTAAAGTTTTTAAAAATTTATTGTGGCTACATTATTTATTCGATTTTGATGAAATTTTCAGGAAAGATTCCCCTAGTGTCGCCAACTTTCTGAGAAAACAATTACTAAAATTTTTAAAAAATTATTACGACCATGTTGTTTAACTGATTTTGTTAAAATTTTCACAAAAGATTCTTCTGGTATCCATATAAATTAGATAATTACAACAAAGTACAGTGTTGCCAACTTTCTGAGAAAAAAATTACTAAAATTTTTAAAAAATTATTATGACCGCGTTATCTAACCGATTTTAATCAAATGTTCACTAAAGATTCTCCTGGTGCCCGCATACATTATGCAATTTGAACAAAATACAGTGTTGCCAACTGATCGAGAAAAAAATTACTAAAATTAAAAAAAAATTTATTGTGGCTACATTATTTATTTTGAAGTCAAGTTAGCAACCTCATCGAAAAAAATTATTTTCATGCATACTTTTGCAGCTCAAAATTTTTGAATGTAGCTCAAAAATAGCTCATAAATAGCTCATAAATATGAGCTAATTTGTTTCCATTTTTAAAAATTTTTTGATAGCGTGGATGCTAACTTGAAATCAAGTTAGCACCCCCCATCGAAAAACATTTTTTTTAGGCATAATTTTGCAGCTCAAAAATTTTAATTGTGGCTCAAAAATAGCTCATAAATAGCTCATTAATGTAAGCTAATTTGTTTTAATTTTTAAAAATTTTTTCATAGCGTGGGTGCTAACTTGAAATCAAGTTAGCACCTCCCATCGAAAAACATTTTTTTAGGCATAATTTTGCAGCTCAAAAATTTTAATTGTGGCTCAAAAATAGCTCATAAATAGCTCATTAATGTGAGCTAATTTGTTTTAATTTTTAAAAATTTTATCATAGCGTGGGTGCTAACTTGAAATCAAGTTAGCACCCCCCATCGAAAAACATTGTTTTTAGGCATAATTTTGTAGCTCAAAAATTTTAATTGTGGCTCAAAAATAGCTCATAAATAGCTCATAAATATGAGCTAATTTGTTTTAATTTTTGGAGAATGGGGGGTGCTAACTTGATTGACGTTTAGAAATTTCGTATAAAATCCGTAAAATCAATTAAAAATGACTGCCATCTCACAATTTTACTTAAAATTTGTACAATGTGATGTACAAAATTTGAGGAAGTGGTTCGGTGTATTCATCTAATGTAATTAGATATTTTTTCTAGGTTGTCATATATTTATCTATATTTGTTCGTTGATTTATCTACAGAATTAAATTTTTTAAACTTTATTTGAAATAATAATTTGATTTCAACTAATTTTTATGTAGATAAAAATAACTAATGTTATTTTTTTGAAATGTTATTTATTTATGGTGCTATTCTGTTTATTAAATTTAGATTAAATCTTTAAATTAAGGATCATTTAAATAAATTTCAATTCTCTATTTAAGTGTGAAAAATCTTTAGCTTAAATTTCTTTAAATTTAAATAGCATGCATTTTCAGAATTACTCTACTAATTAAATAGACATTATCTAAAATTTGATCATCTAATTCGAATTAAATGAAATAGTTTTTTTTCTATGTTTAAATGCGTTTCCTCCAAAGACATGTTTTTTGAACTGAAGGGCGTTAATTGAAAAGTATAAAAGTATTGAAAGTATAAATTGCCAAGACAACTTACAGACCAAACACTTGGAAATGGTCGCAAGATCGAAACGTGTCGTAAATTAAATAAATAAATAAATATATATAAAAAAAAACTAAACTGCAAAAGGGAAATCTAAAACAAGAAACACCATAATTATATTTTATACTACTCTAATATAATTTCATGTAGACATTTTTTTGTTATTTATATCTGCTTGTTAAATTTAAGAATAACTGAATAACATTTTTTTTTTTCGATTTTTTTTATATAAAATTTATTGTTGATCTGTATGTAAAAATTGTATACATTAGCGCCCTTTTCTGTTGCCCTTTTCTGGATTTAGAAACCAATTACCAATTCGTAACTTAGAAAAAAAAATTATATTTATAAAATTCATAAAAAAAAACAACTTTATAAAAAATATAGCTATGTTTTGGTCTTGCCCTCCCCTAGAATAATTTCTGCGGGCGCCTATGATTTTATATATATATACAGTGTGGAAATTAAGTAAGGAATAAATTCAGTAATTCCGTTGATATTAATTTTTCGGAAAAAACCTCGAATGGGTATAGCGATTTTGACTACAGCGAATATTTTCAGCTTATTTTCAGTTTCTTATGTCATTTGTTTTTCATGTTATGACATCATCGACTTTTTTTTAAATGACAATCTATATTTTTTATTATTGATTTTGGAAGTACTTTTTATTCCGTTTCCAACCATATAATATTTTCAATATATTACATTTGAAAAAATTGAGAAAAATAGTCTTAAAGTTCAAATATTTATTCCTTTACTTAATTTCCACACTGTATATATACAGGGTGTTTCACAACTTAGAGCAAAAAATTAAAGGGTATATTCTGTACGACGTGCTGATCATGAAACAAAAAGAATTTTTTTAAAATTCGCAAAGTTAAGGGTAGTTTACTTGAAATAGACATTTTTTGAACCACTGGAGTAGCATACGTCATAGAAAGAAATATTAAATGAAATTAATTATCAAAGAAACATTATGTAATGTTAGTTTTATTTAGAGACAATAATTGCTTTGAATACAAAATAATTTATAATATTAATGCATTGTATTATTTAATATCAAGATAATTTGGGAAATAACATACCTGAAGCGCAAAACTACAAATACTGTTCAAAATTTGCACCATTCATCCCTACACACATTGCAGCACGTTGAATTAATGACCTAGTACAGTCTTGACACGAATTTTGTTCTCGTATTATTTCTGCTGAATTTTCTATTCTCTGCCTAAGTTCTTCTTCGTTTTCCGGCGCATTTTGGTTGTCGTAGACGAGGGATTTAAAATGACCCCAAAAATAAAAATCCAGCGGATTTAGGTCAGGGGATCTAGCAGGCCAAGCTACAGGCCCACCGCGACCAATCCACCTGTCCTCAAATACTTGATTTAAATGTTCTCTTACATTTAGAGCATAGTGTGATGGCGCACCATCGTGCTGAAACCATGTCTGCTGACGCACATTTAAAGACACATTTTCAAGTAGTTCTGGCAAAGTATTTTGTAAAAATAATAAATAATTAGCTCCAGTCATCCTATTTGGTAGAATGTACGGCCCAAGTAATATTCCATTAACAATACCTGCCCAAACATTTATCGAAAAACGATGCTGAAAACTGCCCCGTACAACAACGTGTGGATTTACTTGAGTCCAATAATGAGAGTTATGATAGTTATGAACTCCCTCCCTCGTAAAAGTAGCCTCATCAGAAAATATGATGTACGAGGGAAAATTCGGATTTTCAGTGTGTTTTTGTAAAAGCCAGTTGCAAAATCGTACTCTAAACTGATAGTCAGGTTCTGTTAGCCCCTGTACCCGTTGAAAATGGAATGGGTGGTAGTTTTGATCTCTTAAAATTCGCCATACTGAACTATGTGATACTCCTAATTGAGAGTCCTAGTTGAGACGCTCTTCGGGTACTAATAGTTGGTTCAGCATGTACAGCATCTAAGATATCATTAACCATATTGTCGTGTTGATGCTGGCGGCCACCACCTCTCCCACGATTAGGTTGCACATATCCTGTGTCTCGAAGGCGCTGGACTATCCTCATAAACGAACGGGGAGTGGGTAATCGGCGTAAAGGATAACGTTCAGCATATAGACGTCGTGCCAATAACGAATTTTGCCGTGCTTCGCCATAAATTGACATCATGTCCACTAATTCACTGTTACTAAATGCATTCATTTTCACAAAAACTACACTACACTGCTATTCACTGTAAAATGAGAACAGTGCACCAGCAAAGATAATAATAATTAACAGCAATGTCGACGAAAGACTACCTACCCACTACCTATCAAATTAAATTAAATTATTAATTAAACTATTACACATTTTATTAGTATTAGATATTACGTAAACAATTACTTTCATTGTAGACGATTTGAAAACAATTATTAAAAATAACTATCGACCAGTGGCAAAAAAAATGTTTGCTTGAAATACGATGCAATTTTTTTTGCAAATTTTAAAAAAATTCTTTTTGTTTCATGATCAGCACGTCGTACAGAATATACCCTTTAATTTTTTGCTCTAAGTTGTGAAACACCCTGTATATTTACAAATTGTATTGACAAACGAAATTTATTTTTAACATACGGGTATGTATAGGTACATTGACACAAATTCAATTATGTAAATTAAAAAAAAAAAAATGTTGTCATTTGTAGAAAATCCATTTCAATTATATCTAAACAGCTGCTGTCGTTGTATTCAAATCGTTTTTAATTTTCAAGCATATAAATCAGTCGAATGCGAACAGAAGTACGTTGTTCTTTTTTTTTTCTCTGGATTTATTTCTGACGTTTTAAAGGAATTCGAACATTATTCGTTAGCAAAATTGAACATGTATGTACACTACGTGCAGAAGCCACTACGGATTTACAATTTAAATTTTATTATTTTGAGAGATTATGCAAAGTGTGTGTGTGTTTTTTGGTTTCTTTTTTCTCTAAAAAAAGAAACTGAAGGTCATTGTTTTTTTTTCTCTATATATTTTAAATTAAAATTAATGAACTGAAATAAAGCAGGAAACAATTAGGAATTTTTTCTTATATTTTAGTTTTTTTGTTGGATATTTAAAATAGTATAGAACAATATATGTTATGTTATATAATTAGCTATTGAGTTATTTACGATTTCTGAAAAATGTTACATCAGTAATATGTCAAAAATTACATTTGCTGGTGCTACCAAAGGATAATAAATTAAATTAACTCCAATATTTTCAACACTATTATAAAGTGTAATTTATGCACAAAATTATTTTAATTTTTTTACATTAAAAACGTTTACTCAAAGAATAGAGTTATTTTATGAGAGTGAATCTAGCAGCCGATTCGTAGCAGCCGATTCGCGAGCGTACCACTGTAAACGTGGTGACTCACCGCTAGCGCTATAGCAGTTATATATTGTATTTAACATAAAATTCGTTATAATTATTAAAAATCATGTAAATACAGTGATAATATTAACAATTTTTAAAAATCAATCTAATAATATTAAATAAAAGTAAATTTAAAGTAAAACGGAACACAAGAAAAGTTGCAATACATGTTATGAGAAAAAAATAAAAAAAATATATTTCTAAGAGGTGTCTCACTTTAATTTTTTTACAGTGGATATCTACCCTCTTATAGAACATTTTCACAATATCATCGATATAGTAGCACCCGTACGAAACTCGGGAAATCGAAAAGAATTCAAAGTTGTAATATAACGTAATAGAGAAAAAAATTCAAAAAAAATATTTCTAAGAGGTGTCTCACTTTAATTTTTTTATAGTGGATATCTACCCTCTTATAGAACATTTTCACCATATCCATGATATAGCAGCACCCGTACGAAACTCGGGATATCGAAAAGAATTCAAAGTTGTAATATGCGAATATTAGGAAAAAAATTCAAAAAAAATATTTCTAAGAGGTGTCTCACTTTAATTTTTTTATAGTGGATATCTACCCTTTTATAGGACATTTTCACCATATCGTTGATATAGCAGCACCCGTACGAAACTCGGGAAATCGAAAAGAATTCAAAGTTGTAATATAACGTAATAGAGAAAAAAATTAAAAAAAAATATTTCTAAGACGTGTCTCACTTTAATTTTTTTATAGTGGATATCTACCCTCTTATAGAACATTTTCACCATATCCATGATATAGCAGCACCCGTACGAAACTCGGGATATCGAAAAGAATTCAAAGTTGTAATATGCGAATATTAGGAAAAAAATTCAAAAAAAATATTTCTAAGAGGTGTCTCACTTTAATTTTTTTATAGTGGATATCTACCCTCTTATAGAACATTTTCACCATATCCATGATATAGCAGCACCCGTACGAAACTCGGGATATCGAAAAGAATTCAAAGTTGTAATATGCGAATATTAGGAAAAAAATTCAAAAAAAATATTTCTGAGAGGTGTCTTACTTTAATTTTTTTTATAGTGGATATCTACCCTCTTATAGAACATTTTCACCATATCCATGATATAGCAGCACCCGTACGAAACTCGGGATATCGAAAAGAATTCAAAGTTGTAATATGTGAATATTAGGAAAAAAATTCAAAAAAAATATTTCTAAGAGGTGTCTCACTTTAATTTTTTTATAGTGGATATCTACCCTCTTATAGAACATTTTCACCATATCCATGATATAGCAGCACCCGTACGAAACTCGGGATATCGAAAAGAATTCAAAGTTGTAATATGCGAATATTAGGAAAAAAATTCAAAAAAAATATTTCTGAGAGGTGTCTCACTTTAATTTTTTTATAGTGGATATCTACCCTCTTATAGAACATTTTCACCATATCCATGATATAGCAGCACCCGTACGAAACTCGGGATATCGAAAAGAATTCAAAGTTGTAATATGCAAATATTACGAAAAAAATGAAAAATAATATTTCTAAGAGGTGTCTCACTTTAATTTTTTTACAGTGGATATCTACCCTCTTATAGAATATTTTCATCATATCGTCGATATAGCAGCACCCGTACGAAATTCGGGAAATCGAAAAGAATCAAAGTTGTAATATAACGCAATACAAAAAAAAAAATTAAAAAAAATATTTCTAAGAGGTGTCTCACCTTAATTTTTTTACAGTGGATATCTACATCTACCGTCTTATAGAATATTTTCACCATATCGTAGATATAGCAGCACCCGTAGGAAACTCGGGAAATCAAAAAGATTTCAAAGTGGTTATATGCGAATACTAAGCAAAAAATTAAAAAAAAATATTTCTAAGAGGTGTCTCACTTTAATTTTTTTACAGTGGATATCTACCCTCTTATAGAATATTTTCATCATATCGTCGATATAGCAGCACCCGTACGAAATTCGGGAAATCGAAAAGAATCAAAGTTGTAATATAACGCAATACAAAAAAAAAATTAAAAAAAATATTTCTAAGAGGTGTCTCACCTTAATTTTTTATAGTGGATATCTACCCTCTTGTAGAACATTTTCACCATATCGTTGATATAGCAGCGCCCGTACGAAACTCTGGAATCGTACGGGTCCTGCTATATTTACGATATGGTAAAAATATTTTATATGAGGGTAGATATCCACTATAAAAAAATTAATATGAGACACCTCTTATTAAACTTTTTTCCAATTTTTTCTTTATTATCCTATAATACAACTTTCAATTCTTTTCGATATCCCAAGTTTCGTACGGGAGCTGCTATATCAGTGACACGGTGAAAATGTTCTATAGGAGGGTAGATATCCACTGTAAAAAATTAAAGTAAGACACCTTTTAGAAATATTTTTTTTTGAATTTTTTTCCTAGTATTTGCATATTAAAATTTTAATTTTTTTTCGATTTCCCGATTTTCGTACGGGTGCTGCTATATCAACGATATAGTGAAAATGTTCTATAAGAGAGTAGATATCCATTGTAAAAAAATTAATGTGAGACACCTCTTAGAAATATTTTTTTTTGAATTTTTTTCTCTATTATGTTACATTACAACTTTGAATTCTTTTCGATTTTCCGAGTTTCGTACGGGTGCTGCTATATCAACGATATGGTGAAAATGATCTACAAGAGGGTAGATATCCACTATAAAAAAATTAAAGTGAGACACCTCTTAGAAATATTTTTTTTGAATTTTTTTCCTAATATTCGCATATTACAACTTTGAATTCTTTTCGATATCCCTAGTTTCGTACGGGTGCTGCTATATCATGGATACGGTGAAAATGTTCTATAAGAGGGTAGATATCCACTATAAAAAAATTAAAGTGAGACACCTCTTAGAAATATTTTTTTTGAATTTTTTTCCTAATATTCACATATTACAACTTTGAATTCTTTTCGATATCCCGAGTTTCGTACGGGTGCTGCTATATCATGGATATGGTGAAAATGTTCTATAAGAGGGTAGATATCCACTATAAAAAAATTAAAGTGAGACACCTCTTAGAAATATTTTTTTTGAATTTTTTTCCTAATATTCGCATATTACAACTTTGAATTCTTTTCGATATCCCGAGTTTCGTACGGGTGCTGCTATATCATGGATATGGTGAAAATGTTCTATAAGAGGGTAGATATCCACTATAAAAAAAATTAAAGTGAGACACCTCTTAGAAATATTTTTTTTGAATTTTTTTCCTAATATTCGCATATTACAACTTTGAATTCTTTTCGATATCCCGAGTTTCGTACGGGTGCTGCTATATCATGGATATGGTGAAAATGTTCTATAAGAGGGTAGATATCCACTATAAAAAAATTAAAGTGAGACACCTCTTAGAAATATTTTTTTTGAATTTTTTTCTCTATTACGTTATATTACAACTTTGAATTCTTTTCGATTTCCCGAGTTTCGTACGGGTGCTACTATATCGATGATATGGTGAAAATGTTCTATAAGAGGGTAGATATCCACTGTAAAAAAATTAAAGTGAGACACCTCTTAGAAATATATTTTTTTTATTTTTTTCTCATAACATGTATTGCAACTTTTCTTGTGTTCCGTTTTACTTTAAATTTACTTTTATTTAATATTATTAGATTGATTTTTAAAAATTGTTAATATTATCACTGTATTTACATGATTTTTAATAATTATAACGAGTTTTATGTTAAATACAATATATAACTGCTATAGCGCTAGCGGTGAGTCACCACGTTTACAGTGGTACGCTCGCGAATCGGCTGCTACGAATCGGCTGCTAGATTCACTCTCATAGTTATTTTTTTAAATGGATTAGTGTGTGATGAGTGTGAAATTGACAAAAATATTATAGCAAAAGTTGGTGTTAGTCAGTTAAGATAGTTCGGACATCTTAAGCGAATATCTAATAAACGTTTGGTTCAAAAGATATATATGAATGATTTTGAAGGTATACGTTTGCGTTGGAGTGGTATGATTGAGAGTGTTTTGTGTGAGCGGAAGTTTCCAAGTAGTAGGAATAGAAGAGCATGTATGAGAGGAATTATGAATGTGGATGAAGCTAAAGTTGCTTGTTTGGATAGGAATGTTTGGAGGAGACTGATTTCAGGATAATGGAAAGATTTTGTGCCGCACCCTTTTAGCTATATGGTGTGATTGTGTATGGATGTATGTAAACTCAACAAATTTTAGGACATTTTTATGCAGTATAAATATTTTATATTTAATTATTTATGGATACAACTATATTTCAGAATTAACAAAAATATGAAAATATTTTACATTTTATAAAAATATATTTAGATTAACGTAATATTTACTGTAATATCAATATTAAAATGTAATATAGTTTTTTTTAAATAATATTTACAATCTTAATCCGTAAAAAAACAATTGCCGATCAATAAACATAACATGAAATAAAAACTACAAAACAAAATCCGATCACAACAGAGTACCTACTAACTATACATTCAGCAAACCGGATATTTACTAACAATAACGAATCGAAATAATTCGATCGGCCGTCACAGAAGTTTACACTGTTTTGCACATGAAGATGACATTAAATCTCTAAATCTTGCGAACAAATTTTGCGGAAAACTCGTAAAAGAATCGAAAACGGGGCAAGCGTGCGTCACTAGAAAGCTTTTCGATAATCCTTGAAAGGAAAGGAGATTTGTAAGGCATTGTGGTGGCCTGAAGGCGAGGCGAGCGGATTGGAAACGATAGAGGAGGGGGGGGGGCAATGCAGTGTGACAATAAGGATTGTAGAGTTGTTTCCTGCTTAGGACAAAGCTGGCGTACAGCCTAGAGCCTATATGACGATTAGTGCATTGTTGGAACCCTCTGTAATTCTGCATTTCCTTTTTCTGCTGCCCAGCTTTACTTTAGACGACTTTGCTCTCTGAACTGTCTTAGGAGATTTTTAAACGATTTGTTCGATTGTCCTGACTGCCTGTACGTATTATCTACTTTGTTAGAATTTACTGCAAATGTTTGTTTAAATTTTTATTGTACCCATATTTATTTATTTTTTGTTTTGGTAATATTTTCTCTTTATGATCTTAGTCATATACTTTTGTATAATATGTTAAATATTATTTAACTGACTTTTAATTAACCTATATTATATTTATTTATTCAATAAGCATATACCTAATAATGCTCAAAAAAAATAGATGATTATATAATAATTTTCTTATTTCATTAAATTCTATATATATATATTCTGTTTGTCATATATTTATTGATTCTTGTTCGTTGATTTATTTTGCCGTTTTAGATAATGTATCTAAACTTTATTTGAAATAACAATTTGATTTCAATTAATTTATTTTTATGTAGATGAAACAAACAGGGTTGCACTGATTTAAATCAATGATTTAAATCACGATTTAAATCAAACATATTTTGCTAAAAAAATCATTGAATTAAATTTAAGGTTATTTTACATAAGTTATCAGATATTAAAAATCAAGTCATAATGAAAATATTTATTGAACCATTTATAATCTTTATATTATAATTAAATAACAAACACAGTACAACGATTTTTGATATTAAATAAATCTTTGGAAATGAACAAATGTTTCAGCATAGATCTAAACATTTTTTATCAGAATATCAAACTTAAGACTTCAGCTGTTTATATATAAGAAAAAACTAATTTGGCGGCTTTTTCGGTGCCCAAATGATTTCGAATGATTTTTATTTGATTTAAATCAAAAAAATCTGATTTAAATTAAAAAAATCGAAATAACTAATATTACTGATAATATCACCTAATTAAATAAACAAATCATATCTAAAATTTGATCATCTAATTCAAATTAAATGAAATAGCTAGTTTTTATATGGATATTATTATTCATGCACTGTAAAAAATGTCTGTAATTTTACATGTTTTATGAATGTATTTTTTTCATAAAAAATGTAATAGTACGTAAATTATCACAGTAAAATTACAAAATGTTGTTACTTTTTTGCTAAAAGTTATGTAAAATTACATAAATTTAAGTTACATTTTTTAGAGTGTGATGATGAAATTTACTGCACGATTCTATACGATACACTACTATACTTACTTTTTCTGTAGTTATACAATAGGAAATAATATTTTAAAATAATTACAATTTGAAAATTGCACTGTATCATAGCAACAGCAAATTGGCCAAAAACTTACAATAAACTAATTGGTCAAAAGGTGCTGACTGTGTGTTCCTGCTTTGTTTTATTGTAAATTTTTATGATAAAAATATATACAGTATTGTAAAATTTGTGTATTGACTGAAAGAAATGTTTTTTAATTCAAATTTAATTTAACACATAAAATTAAATATGTATTACAGTTATAAAATTATATATGTTATACATATTTTTATTCATATTAGTTACATAAAAAAATAATAAACTCTTACTTTCAAAAATTGTTAGCAAAAATTATATTTTTCCGATTAAAAAAAAAAAATTAGATTTAAAAAAAAATACGAGCAACCCAACCCTGCTTATTGTCAGTGGTTTGCATCTATTATTTTCTCGTTTTTATTGTTCAAAAATTGCAGGTATTTTCAAAAGCGATTGATAAAAATTTCACTGTAATTATATAAGAAAATTTACGAATGAAGATTTTATATAATGCTTCAAGTACAAATCGTACACAGTCTATATCGTACACATAGGAAGTGAAATTTTAATTAATTAACACTCTCTCTATTATCTTCTGATGAGATGCTTAATAAAACAATTTTATCACCGAATTAGATATCAACAAAATTAATTACATTTGGCGCAAATAACTTTCAGTTAGTTATTATATATTACGTATATAACTTGCATAGAAAATCATCTTTTGTATCGTTCATATTACATTTTCAAGTTAGTTTACGTGTAATACAAACTTTGATACTGATAATCTCGGACTTGTTTATTATAAATTAAATTTTGTGTAGAAATTACTGAAAGGTTTAAAATTTCTAAATAATTTTCACATATATTTATGATATAATCTGTGAAAAACTAACACATTTTTTTAAAAGTTTAATTGTTTATTTTTAATCAATAAATACAGCAGAACTTATGTAGAAGCTCATTAAAAAAAGATTTATTGACAAATACGAAAGACATAGAGATATTACACAAACACAAAAAAGTGTCTCTTAAAAAAATAATTGAGCATTTGAAGTGAGTAATATAACAATATAAGGTCCAAACAAAGCTGAGTTCACTGTTAGTTTTCAAAGTGTTAACTTTGATTAATTCCAGTAGGAAATAACTACACTGACTATATAATACGGACTACTTCATAATTCAGTAGTTTCTATTCCGTACATTGCTGACATTTTTCTCTTTTGCAGATTTGTAGTTTAGGCAATCTGAAAACTTGTAAAAAATTTGAAATTATTTAAAAGTTTAAAATTTTTAAATAATTTTTACATAGATACACATTTTTGCAAATATTTCATTGCTTGTCTGTTTCATTCGATGTTGCCAGTTAATAAATAAGATACATTTTGAAACAAAATATAAATTTCTACATTTTTATCGTATTTTGTTAAAATCTACTTAAAAACTTTATTATTTGTTATTTGTTTCCAATTTATATAAAATGTTTAAGTTGTTTGATTAAAACATTTTTTTTATGATTGTTATACGATATAATCACATTTATTTCTTTGAAAAAGTTTTTCTTTTAAGGAAAAATTCCGGGAAACGTTAGCGTGATAAAAGATACTTAAAACGCTTGATATTTTCTAAAACCGTACGTTGTATTCTTCAAAACTATAATTCTTATCGAAAAGTTGTGGAAAAAAAGACAAGATTTATTATTAGTCATAGGGAACGTTGAGAAAATTAAATGAACGTAAATTCTTTGCCCAATTATTTTTTCTACTTCCACGTTTTATGGACAGTTTCCCTCATTTTATTTTATGTTACTATGGTTTTTGAGAAAGAAAAAAGCTTGTAATAGAATGATTTGTTTGAATTTCAAACGTTTCAGAAATTAAATTGTTTTTATGAAATTCACAATAATTTACATGAATTTTATTACTAAGCAAATATATAAAGAAAATTTATTTGTTTATGTAAATTTTGTTTACATATTTATTAATATTTTTTTATAGTATGAAATTTTAAACTACTTGAGATTGTTTTGAAATATTGATAAATTACCAGAATTGTAAATACTTATGTTAATATAAGGATTATTTGATAAGATACATACGAGACATAAAAATTCTTATATTTATTTCTTAAATGCGTTCTGTTGATGTTGGATTAAATAGTTTTGAGAAAATATATATGATAAAAAAAAATTGTAGAAAACTTTTAATTATTGAATTAAGGGCTTTATTAAAAATTACAACAACGGTTGTTACAAATAATAGTATGCTGTTAAATAGTTTTTTTGTGTAAAAGAAATCAAATATTTTAATTTTTATTCACTAAAGTGTGGCTTTTATTATTATGTTGTAAATCAAATGTTGCAAATATCCCTACATGCTTTAAAATTTTACTATCATATATGTTATACAATACAATATAAATAGTTTTGTACTAGTTATTATACTATTACCTCAAAATTGTGTAAAAAAAATAACAATTTTCTGTAAGACTAGACTGGTACGCTTGCGCGATATGCAATAAATTTCAATTAGTCTGTGATGTGCACACAACAAAATTGTTGTAAAGATTTTATTACAAAATTTTGATTAAAGTTAATACAATTTGTTGTAATTTTATTGCCACAATAATAATGGAAAATTTAATATGTTAAACTTGTAGTTACAATACGCACCGTAATTTGTTGTAATAATTAGATTTGGGCGCGGGTCGTAAAATTTTTCGGGTGGTCACAGCGGGTTACGTAGTGATTGTGGGTGAACGTGTATCTCTGATACGTCAGTTCATTCACGATCACGATCATAATGATTTTTATTATTATCATTTTGCTTTCCTATATCTAGTTTATTTTAATTCATTGTTTTTTATAAATAAAAAAAAATTATTTATAGTTGCTCTAATTTTGTGAATATCTGATCAAATATATATAAGTATATATTATATAACTATATATATATATATATAATTTTGAACATAAGTAATGTAAGAAAAATTATGCAATACAAATTATTGTGAACGTGATGCAATTTTATTTTTCGGATCGTAATCGTGAAGTATCTAAATCGTGAACGTGAATGATTGTGCGTAAAAATTACTCATGCGCCCAGCTGTAGTAATAATCTCCATACTTGTGGTAATTATTACTAAACTTTTTTTTGTGATGAATTTCTGTTAAATTTTATATTTGACTGAATTTAATTTCTACTTAAATGAAAAGAGTATGTGCCACATCATATGTATATATGGCGTGATTATGTATGTATGCAAATATATAGATATCAGATTATTTTCTTGTAATTTGTTTATTCGTATCAATTACACATATTTATTTTTCAAATTAATCATTAAATTCCAAATGCCAAGGAAGCATTAACAACAAGCAGATTGAGCAAAAAGTTTCGGGCTTCGGTAATCGAAAAACAAACAAGCCATAATCGGCGTGTAACTTTCAGATGTTTACCTAAGATGTGCCAATATTTGCACATTTACCTTCTAACCTTTATTTCGCGCAATATAATCCAACGTGGTCGTTTTCACTGACCATTTTCTTATGTATGCGTGGTTTTTCGGACACGGTGATTGTTATTGTTAGACTTATGCCATAGGGCCTTCCCAAACGTACGAAACGTGACAGCTCGTTTCCGATTTTGGTAACGCCCGGTAAATATTGACATAGCTACCGGTCGCCGCTGACGAAAAACTCCCAAAGTTTACTATTGTAATTCATTCTTGTTCGTTGGTTTTAAAGTTTAACGTCTTTGGAAGAAGGTATCGTTGGAGATTTATGAAACGAAGTCGATGAAAAATTTCTGGATATTTGTTTTGTCGAATTGCGTTATATTTTTTATGATGTTTATGTTATGTGTGTGGAAAGAAAATTGGAATGAATATTATATTTGGTTTATTGAAGAAAAAATAGAAGTTTTTGTTTATTTTATCACATGATTTATTTTTTCTAGTCTCTTTAGGAAAACTTTTTTTAACTATTAATAAAATAAAAAAAATCTGTTGTGGACACCACAGAACCGACCGTCATCGTATTAAATAAAAATCACAATCATAAAAATATGAAAAATTATTAAAAAAATTATTTAGCCGCATCAAACAAAAGTTGTTAGTTATAATTTGTTTAACAACTTTTGTCAAATACATTTTTTTCGAAATATTATTTGGAGCTTTTTTCGATACGGCTAGTTACGGACTGTTTTGTTTTTAGTTACCATGACTGCAGTAGTTATTATTTCATAAATTTATTTAAATACGATGACGGTCGGTTCTGTGGTGGCCACATCAGATTTTTTTGAATTAGTGTCACTTGTAAAATATTTAAAACTAACGAAACATTATTTTCAATTTAGGAAGATGACACAACGTAAAAGTACAAATGATTAAAAACAAACGGTATTAATCCAATTTGTCTAAATTATAAACGATTATTAACATAAGTTTTTGGTAAAGTAACGGTGCCACAAAGTATTGTTATTTTATTGGGTACAAGAATGTAGAACTATCGATTGCAAATGAAGATACTGTTAATAAAAAAATATAATTAAAAATAAAATTCGGTGCTAAAGAACTCAAAAAAAAAAACTGGCGCTTCATGTTATTTAATTTGTGGCGTGAATACATTTTGAAATTAATCTGTAATTAAATCAATGTAAAAATTAATAAAATTGATTAAGTTTTCAATTAAAATTCTGATCAGATTGTATCAGTTCAAATAAATCTGTCAACAGATATACGACCCAAGGTTTTAATTTATTTTTATTTTTTTTGGTAAACTTGTTTATGGCTTATTGTGCGTACACTCACTATCAGAGATATTTTTATTTGTTTCTATTATTTAATAAATTATCATAGTTAAATATCTCTATATAGTAAAAGCGTTTGTATCCGACATTTGCAGTTTCAAATAACGAAATTTTTTGGACAAAACTGCTTACATATTTATGTTCTATAAAAACTCATATATTTGTGGTATTTAATGAAATAAAAATTTATTTTATAAGTCTGGTGCATGATGAATTTAATTTACAGATTTATAATTTAGATTTAAAATTTACAAATTTAAGCACTGATACATGATGAATTCAACCAATCAGAGCCTAATTTAGAAATTATGTGACTGAATGTATATTTTTGACGTTTCTGACATATGAATCAAGTGACGTTATATGGAAAATGGATTCGCGAAATTGATTTTTCAAATGTTAGTGACAGTGACATAATTATCTCAGGAATGATGTTGTTAATATGTAATAAATGTGAAATAGAAAAACTTTATTTTTATTAAAATTTAACAATTCTGTTTCACTGATAGCTGACACGACAACTATGTCGAGTTTGGTATTTGCATGTATTACATGTTTAAAATACTGTAATATGGTTGATTATATTGAAAATTTATGATTTAGAATATAAAATATGGGGATATTCTAAAGTCTCGTTCATACTTCCGTTTTAGTTTTACGCACAAGCACAAAGAGAATGTAATATATTCTCTTTGGTAAAACAAAAACGGCATTCCGAATGAGACTTAAATCTAAATTTTAATTCATACATTTTTTAAATTCATTATACATCAATCTATATGCAAAAAATCGTGATATGCTATACTATTGCACTGCACTGTAACAAAATTATGTAATTTTAGATGATTTATGAATATAATTTTTTCATAAAAACTGTTAAAAGTTACAAAATGTTCTTATTCTACTGTTAAAAGCTATGTAAAATTGCATAAATTTGAATTATATTTTTACAGTGTGTGATTATATTTGTATATATCTAAAAAAAATTAAAAACACATTTGAATTTTTGTGAAATTAAAAAAAAAGTAATTTATACATATTTAAGAATCTCACGATATAAAAAAACGTTTTATTTGTATAAAACTAAATGACTCTCTGATCTAATTTAAATAAAACATAATAGATGCCATAATAACAATTATAATCATTATATTTGTTCATTTCCACATGGGATGTGTTATGGACCGGAATCCCTGATTTTTCTTTTCTTTTTCTTCATTTCCTTTTCCGTTTTATACACAAACACACACATACACGCACACATCGAGCGAGAGAGAGAGAGAGAGAGAGAGAGAGAGAGAGAGAGAGAGAGAAAGAAGAAGAAAACAATTTAAATAATTACTATTTTATAAACAAAACTAAAATTATAATTACCTACCGACAAAAATTTTATTTCATGAAACGTTCCCTTTATCTGATTGTATTTCTTTTTCTATAGGATCTTCCCAGTTAAAGGAAATTATATTTGCATAATATTTCCATATAATAGATCTTCTTCTTCATTATTTTAAATTGCTTCTTTTTTACTATAAATAAATATTATACGTAATTAGTAAGTCGTGGATTATTTTTTCTCGCAACAATATTTATTAAATAAATAAGGAAACTAATTTGTTAAACAATGTCAATAATTTTTAATCAGGAAAGTTATTTTGATTCTAGGAAAATAATAATTATTGGTTAATTTATCAATTAGTCTAGTAAAAAAATTCCAAGTTATATAAATATAAATGCGGTTATATTTTTTCACGACTAAAAAAAATATATATTCATCTCATACAGAAAGTGCGTAGTTATATAGATATTAAGTAATATTTTTCATAGTTCGTGGTTTTTGACCAATCACAACTCTATAAAATTTTAACTACACTTACCGTTGCTAGGATATTGTGCTGTTAATTGGATATCGTCAAGGTGACTTAATACCGAGACAGATTGTAATATACAGTGTGGAAATTAAGTAAGGAATAAATTCAGTAATTCCGTTGATATTAATTTTTTGGAAAAAATCTCGAAGGGGTATAGTGATTTTGACTACAGCGAATATTTTCAGCCTATTTTCAGTTTTTTATGTCATTTGTTTTTCATGTTAAGACGTCATCGACTTCTTTTTAAATGACAACCTATATTTTTTATTATTGATTTTGGTAGTACTTTTTATTCCTTTTCCAACCATATAAAATTTTCAGTATGTTACATTTGAAAAAAATTGAGAAAAATAATCTTAAAGTTCAAATATTAAAAATTAATTAAATTGGAAAAATGAATCTAGTTATCGGTTTATAACTTTGAATTGAGGAGATAAATTTCTAGTTCGATTTCTAAACAATTTTTACAATTTCCAAATAAAAACGAATGTGCCGTCGATAACTTTCCGTCAAACTTAGGTGACTAGATTTATTTTGCCAATTTAATTAATTTTTAATATTTAAACTTTAAGACCCAATATTGAAAATTTTATATGGTTGGAAACGGAATAAAAAGTACTACCAAAATCAATAATGAAAAATATAGGTTGTCATTTAAAAAAAAAGTCGATGGCATCATAACATGAAAAACAAATGACATAAGAAACTGAAAATAGGCTGAAAATATTCGCTATACCCATTCGAGGTTTTTTCCCAAAAAATTAATATCAACGGAATTACTGAATTTATTTCTTACTTAATTTCCACACTGTATATGCAACTCGGTATTCATAATTTATACTTACTACCACATTGACAGCAAGGAAAATGTGCAACGTTTTACAAAATATCAACATAGCATACATACATTATACACAATCACGCCATGTATCCAAAAGAGTGTGGCACAAATTCATTCCACTATCCCGGAAGATATTTTTCTCCAAACATTCCTATCCAGAAAAGCAATTCTAGCTTCATCCACATTCGTGACATCTCTCATACATGCTCTTCTATTACTACTACTTGGAAACATTTGCTCACGCAAAACACTTCTCAATCATACATAGTCAATAACAGTAATATTTTGTTTTAACGATTCGTTATATTTAAAGCAAACTTTTAGGATTACGAGAATGAAAGTGTAGTATCAAATGGTTAGATAAGGAAAAATGCTATAAACAATTTACAATTAGTATTAGATATAATAAAATTTGTGCTAATTTTATAAAAGGAGAAAAAATATAATAAACCTTAGTAAAATGAACACACACACAAACACAAATATATGGTTTATTGTCCGTGGACGGAAATAAAATGTTTAATAGTTACAACGAAATGTTAACATTGTATGGAATGGTAAATTGAACAGGTGTTAGTTTAAGAATGGTCACTTCCGGTACGAGTGGCAGAATTTTCGGAAAGGGCTTAAACGGACAAGACACAATGCACGTGACAATTTTAAGCGGCCGTAAAAATTAAAGCCCCGGTTTATTACCGCTCACGAACCAGTCGACAAAATACATTATTCGTATTTCGAAATGTACTTTTACTACAGAGGTGCGCGTTTCAGGCACAGGATTTAGGGGTTATTTTATTTCGCTCAGAATGCATTTCAGTAGTTAGCACAGGAAATTACTATACGGAGATTTATTTCTATGTCAAAATTCGAAATTTGTTTAAGATGGTTATGATATTGTTAGGAATTTTAATAATTTTTATTATACTGCGGCAATGACTCTCGCCATTTAAAATGAAATTGGGCATTTCGGGCGGTAGAAAGTGGCGAGTATTATGTTGGCGCACATTAAACTGTAGCTAAGCGTACCCCCTAAACGCTGGATAAATAGATTTTACTGCATGAATACTGTGCAAGAGGTATTTTCATTATTTTTATATCATTTTCACATTATTAACAGGACGAAATTCAATATTTCAGCGAAAAAAATATTATTTATTTTTTTCAAAGCTACCTATATTATTTATATATTTTTAAATGCGATATTTTTACGCATTATAATATACAAGTAACGTATTTTTCTTCTAACTCTCTCTGTAGGTATAAGCTGTATTATTGCAAAGAGAGTGAACGAGGAAATTATATACGATGTGTCTAAAAAAATTATATACAATGTGTTTTAAAATACTATTGTATAAGGCTGCGATGATTTAAATCAAGTGATTTAAATCAAATGATTTTTTTAAAAAAAATCAATGATTTAAATCAACCAAAAACAATATTTCAGCAAATCATTCGCCCTGATTTAATCAAGTGGTTTAATAGACACATTTTTTATATGTATTAAAACAAATAAATAAGCTGAGGAGTAAGGTTTTAATAAAGTAAATGTTATTGTGAGGAAACAAATATTTTATTCTTTACACAGTGAAATAAAAAAGTATAATCTGATTTTGATAAAATATAATAACGCAATATAACAAAATAAAATATCATTCTCATTTAACAATCAGTACAGATGTAGCGATGATGGCGCGAACGTCTCACCGCGAAATTCAAAACTGTTAATTACGGCGATACAGGGTATTGAGATGGGATTGTTTTATGAATTTTTAGTTCTACTTGTAATACAAGTAAGAATCAATTAATTATTTAATGAACAGTGCACATAAAATTGAAAAAATCAAAAAAATCTGATTTAAATAAAAAAAAAACCGATTTAAATAAAAAAATCCGATTAATTATTTTGAATAGTGCACATAAAAAATAATTAAATGAAAATTATAAACTAATGAGCATTTATTGATTGTTTTAATTTTCTGTTTATAATTTTTACCGATTGTCATATCACATATGATACGGGAGGTATCATACCAAATTTGACATATCGAAATTTTAACAGATAAGCTCGAATTAGGCTTAGGAATTTTATCATGATGTGGTTATCGTAGGAGCCCATAATGCTGTTAAGACGGCTAATGCTACATGATATTTTAATCGTATGTAGAGTTTGCTTGAACGCATCCGTGTTGAAAGAAAAAAAAAAAAGAAAACGTCATTCAACTTTGACAGTTCGACACACGTCGAACCTAGTACACATCGTCGACCACAACATCTAAACCGATTATCAACGAGAATATCCGATGATTGCCGAATGAGGTACCATCGGTAAAAATCATGAACTCTCGCATAGTTGAATGAAATATCAGGGACAATTTCGTATTTTGTGTGAGTGTATGTTACGTGTTGTGAATTTATTATTATATCGAAAACTAACAGCAGTGCCAAAGGCCATGTTTCGCACACAAATACACAAAATTGCAATTTACATTTTTTTTTATGTCATTTATATTTCGCTGCACAGCTACGTATGTACTGATTTTGTTTCAATTTTATTTATGTCGCACACATTAAAACACAAAATAAATCTACACGAAAAGTATTGGTTTTTTTTTAAAATTTAATAATAGAGCCGTGTGAACAATATTTGTTTGATAAAAAATATCATGAATAAATAATTGATTTATTATATATTGATGATGCATTTTTTTATCAGTATTTTAAATTTTAATGATATTTTTTTCAGAAACTGATTATAATTACGACAGTCCTAAGAGAGTCTTGCCGCAAGTACAGAGTACTTATTCCGTAATCATTGATTTTAGACATTTTTCGAAATTTCAAGTCGTGCGTTCGTATATAGAGCAGCGACGAGTTTCGGTCAATAATCTAAACTACTGATATTGCAAGACAAGCAGTTGATCAAACTGAAGTGTTTGATTCTGTTTAATTAATGCCTGATCTTGTGGCACTTTTTTACTTATTTTTACGACGAACAGAAACGCCGGCCAGCGAGATTGAACCATCAGTTTCAGTATTATAATTCGTTAGTGCCTAACGCTCGACTATCGCGCTGACACTGATTATAATTAATAGAAAATGTTTAGATGTTTGATATTGAGAGTGGAAAGAGAAAATTGTAGTAAAATATACCTACTACAGACCTACTATATATATATATATATATATATATATATATATATATATATATATATATATATATATATATATATATATATATATATATATATATATATATATATATTAATTTTTGATTATAATTTTTGTAAAATGCTTTAATCCTGTATTTAATCTTACAAACAATATTCAATAGCTTCTATATTCTTTCTCAGAACTTTAATAGACTTATGGCAATAAAACAACAATAATACCTAATATAGTTGTCTGATAATATTAATTTCATTCATAAAATACACTATATTACCAATAGACTTTGTCTGGCAGTCACTGACTACGTTTATGTCGGCATTTGAAGCCGCTTGAAATCCGATATGTTTATCTGGAATGATTTAAAGCCGCTTCATCATGTCAACTCTGTTTTATAGAGGATTGACTTGAACGTGTGAATCCTGTTGAAATATTAATCCTTGATTGCTAATTAACAAAGTAAAAAATAAGCTTTCAGAATTTATATTTTAAAGAAAAAAAGCTTTAGGTTTAAGTTTTTTAAAAATTTATTAAAAATCTACGTACACTGAACATGGAAGGAAGAAAAAAGAAAATGCATAAACCCAGGGTTGGGCCGATTTTAATGATTTGATTTTTTTTAATAGAGAGATATTGTGATAACGTGTGCGATAATAAGCTTAGCGTTATTTAAATAACGTAAACGTTTTTAACGAATATCGAAATGGGAGTTATTGTGCCACATGTAGTTATATCTTTACGTTATTTCTAAGTTCTAAAATAATCCGCTAGTTAGCGTATCATTTAAATAGTTTCATCTATATTCAAGTGTGTTAGTAAATGTCAAATTCAAACAGTCAAGTTATTTTATAAAATATTGTGTACGTATATATCGAAATAAGTATTTGTTTTATCTTTATATTTTAATAGTCATATTTAAAGTATTCTTGTATAAGAAGAAACAAACTATAATAATTTTGTAAATATATTAATTCTCCGTAATTTAAAATATGATATAAGATTGCATTATCAATATTTATATCAACTTCAATAGCTTTATTTAAAATAGCTTCCATTATGCTGAATCGGATTCATAACCTAAATAGTATAAGTTGCCATACACGTTATTTACGTTAGCGCATGGTGTTATTTAGTCGAAAATAACGCGTTGCGCTATCGTTATTAACGGACGAAGCAAATTTCTTTTGACTACTTTTAGTTTTTGCAACGGATTACAGTTACGCTATACGTTAAGCAAGATAGATATGTAAACCTAACCTAGTATCATATAGCTGTCATTTTTAAAACTTTTTTTTCAAAAAAATTAGTGTAAATACGGAAATCAAACAAATCAATATTTCAATGTAAATCCTCCTGAGTTACATCAATATTTATTAGACTTGTAAATACAGTTTTATTTTAACATATTCAAAATAATAAAAAAACACATAATTCTAATTACAAAGATTGCACCTTAAATATTTTTTTCTGTAAGTCTATTAAAATAATAAAAAACAACATATTATTCTGTAAAACTTTCGTAATATTTATAATAAAAATTTGTAATTTTTAATTTTGCAGTTTTTCTTTTAACAGTATATTAATCAACTCTTCTCGTTTTTTCGAAACTGCTAATCTGTGTTCTCTTTCTCTAATTTCAAGCGCAAGTGTGTGCTCCCTATCAATTTTTTGCAAGCGTAATTTTTCCTCTTTTATATTTAAGCGTCTGTCCTCTAAGAAAATTTTTCTCTTTTCTAAATCAAGCTGCCTTTTCTGCATTTCCATATTTACTTCGTTTCGTTCTTTTAAATAATTTAAAGCATCCAATTGCAAAGGGCGTTTTCTATTCTTTTTCGTTGAACACGTAGGTGTCATTACTTAAAAAAAAGCAGGACATCTAACATTTTAATTTAGATTTTTCTCAAAACTAAATGCAACTGTCTCAAAATATAAAATCGGACTTGAATCTAGCTTTTAAATATTATGATTTCAAAATTGATTTTTACACTTACTTTCTGAAACCGACGTATTATCATCTGAAACGTCTATTTTGACAGCGACAGCAATGTTTTCATTCATTTCTTTCTCTTTATTTTCTGCACAAATAGCTACAAAATTAAACGAAATATTATAATACGAATTTCAAACATATACAAGTTTGCAACAAAATGAAAACATTACACATTAAATTTTCAATTGAAATGCAGTTATACACTTAACTAATTTCGGAACAGCTTGAGATTCTTGATGTGTTTTCGGTAGGTGCAAGTGAAATTCTCTGTAAATCAACAATTTCTTGTAAAAGTTTATCTTTTTCATCATACTCTTCTTCCGTTCCTGATCTACAAAATTATTAATTTTAATGTACTATTATTATACATACAAAATTATACTACTTACTTTCTCAGATTAACCCTGTCTTCTCTCGTCCATAACTTTAATAAATGATTTATATGTTCCCTTAAGGACCTCTCTGTAAAAATTTTGTGTGTATTTTCATTTACAATTTTTCGTATTTCAATCCACTTGTTTTCGGTTAAAAACGGGTTTTTGGCTACAACTTCTTTTAAAAGAAGCCATGTTAAATCTCAATCTGTTTCTTTTTGCATTCATTTTACAAAAATATATCATCTACAATTATATATTTAAATATTTTCGTATTCTCATAAATATAACCTCACTTTTATATGACAGCTGTAACAGTTAACGGCAGTTAGTGCGCTACGCTATCATAGCTACTCTAACGTACGCTCGTTAAATTTTTACCGTCCGCTAGCAAATACGCATGCGCATTTTGAACAATCTTGACAATAACGTTACCGTAGCGTTAGCGGACGATTGCAAAAACTCTCTAATATCTCTCTCATTTCTTTTGATTTGATTTCTAATAATTGTTTAATTAAAATATTTAGATATATCTAACAAAAAATAAATATTAACACAAAAATTTATGTACATGCAAATAAACGTTTGAGGAAGTGTTTTTACGCGTGTGTGGTCCTGTTTTTTTGTCACAAATTTTAATGATAAAAGTACCTGGGGTTTTATTGTGGTGTATATTTATGTATATAATATTTTAGAATTTGTTTATGTTTTTAGAGCTAACGTTGCTTGTCCTAATATCTTGCGTATAGATTAATTAGGTACACGCAATTAAATTCAATTTAAATTTTAATCTAACATTGTGGTTTTTCTTTGTTCTACATTGACACTTTTATCTATATATATATATATATATATATATATATATATATATATATATATATATATATATATCTGGGGATATGCAACTGCGGATGCATTCAAACAGACATAAAATCAAATATTAGACGTATAAAATTATATATATTATATTTGCATTCATAATAGATTCATGTAAATAATTAACAAAATCTTACTTTCGAAATTTAAAATATTCTTTTGAAAAAATTAAGTGTGTTTACATTTGTATTGTATCAATCGATTTCTTGTTTGTTCCATATCGCAAAACCTTACCTTCTAGAAAATGATGTTTAAAGTGTCTGAACTGAATTTATATTTCCGAAACTATTAAAATAATAACAGCCACGATTGTTAAAATATTGCCAAAATAAGCAATAATTCAATGACCAAAAATGGCGAATGGAACAAATAAGAAATCGACTGACGAAGAGGTAACACGCAGTTGTATCACGCAAATGAAAAATTTCAGCGATTTTTTTTTGGGGGCTTATTTGTTTATCTCGCAGATCGAAACAGGATTTACTAATTTCAAGCGTTTTCAATTGTCTAGATAAACGTAGTCACCATCTCATATTATGTATGAGACAGTTGTATTCGGGAAACTGGACTCTCGCGATCAGCTACCTCAAAACGGAAGGGGGAGGGTGGTTGCGGTTCGTCGCGGGTCAGGTGACCCCGTGTGAGAATACACCAGGAGAGGTGGCTTGACCCCGCCTTGACCTACGACCTCTATACATACACATATATTTATTTGGTTTATATACCAGTGCACCATAGTACATCGACTTCATAAATGTATGTATGTATGTGCATGTAGCTGGGATAAAGTAAAGTCATGATTTTTTTAACGGTTAGATTTAAAATGTCTTGGATTTAACTGACATGTTATTATATATTTTATAATATTACATTAAAGAGGTATTTGGTCAAATGTTAAAGAGAAGATTATATGTTATTTCTCTTCAATGTAATTGTAAATTTTCTAGTAAAATATATATATTTTAGATACTAGAGATATTATGTTAATATATTTACTTAATGAAAAAAAAAATGTTAATTTTTTTTTAATTTTCAATTATTTTTAAATAAATGCAGTTGCTGAAAAATCAGAAATTGCTTTTAAAAATCTGCTGCGGCGACCACAGAACCGATCGTCATCGTATTAAATAAATTTATAAAATACAAAAATTTGTATAACTACTGATTTTAATCATTTGATTTAAATCACAATTTTAATCATTTGATTTTTTTTAATATTAATCAATGATTTAAATCAATTTTAATTAATTAGTTCTTTTTAATAAATTTTATTTTAACAATTAATTAATTAAAATATACATCTAGGGCAAAATAAATATTAAAATATAAAACATATGATATAATAATATTAAAAATATAATTTTCAAAATATACATATTAAATAATATTTAATGATAGTGTAATCTATAACAATAGGTATGCAAAAGATAGTACAAATAAAAATTTTGATATATATTTTTAGTTTAATATTTAATTTTTTAATATTTAATAAATTATAAACATAAAAAATATTATATTGTTATTTCACATTAAGTCGTCGTCATGGAAACTTGCTACTCCAGGTCCTGTAACTCCTATATTTTTTAGATTTTTGTAAATTTTTTTAGGTAAATTTGTTTTACATTTTAGCTACTACCCTTTGACACCAATTATATGTCATGGACACTATTTTCATCAATTAAATTTAAAATGTATTTACGTAGAAAATTTGACTAAAATCTAAAAAATATAGGAGTTACAGGACCTAGAGTGGTAAATTTCCGTTAAATATTATACGTATAAAATTATATGTTAACTATATTTATATTCATAATAATTAATAAACTCTTATTTTAGAAAATCGTAAAAAGAATCAAAAAATATCAGATTTTTTTAAATTTTCTTTTGAAAATCACCACCAGCCCAATCTTGAGTCATAGTAACTAAAAACGAAACTGTCTTGATATAAATATTCCACCTATTTATCGAATTATAGGTCATAAAAATATCGAAAAATATTTTGTGCACACTAGCACATATTATACAAATACATATTTAAATTAACATGCAGCTAAATTAAATTTCAATGCAGTAGCACTTGTATAGAGGTTTATTGTATTACATAAATACAAATAAGCGTATCCTGACAGAAATACATGTAAAAGTATGGCAGCAAAGCAATATAACATAAGGGCGGGACATGTTTAGTCTACTGTGTTAACAGTTAACATTTTAGTTACCTGTATTTCAACTAATGCCGACTCTTTTTTAATTTTATAATCTGGTGTTAGTGGTAGGTGCTAAGAGACTTACTTTTCCACAATTTTCAGGCTTTGTATAAATTCATGTCAAAATAATCCAAAAAAAATTGTGATTATTATAGTTTTTTAGTATACATTATTAAATTATGAAAATCGTTCTTTTGAAATGTCAAAACTGCTTTATCTTTTTACAATCTAATATTTACATAAAATTTTAATTTTATGCATGCACATATTTTTGTTTAAAATTTATTACTAGTTATATGTTTCATCTTCTGTAATGAAATAAAGATGAAAATGCAATTTACAAATTAATATTTTGGCAAAACAATGAGAATTATAATAATAACAACAAGTTGATGCATATTAAATAAGGAAATACGGTATAAAAATATTTTTAATTTTTGCATCAAGATTCCGTTCAGGTTTCTTAAACAAATACACACACGTGTAAGTATATATTATTTTTAAGAATAACAACAACAACAAAAATAGGCAAAATATTATACTTTTATGTAAATCATATTGTAATTAATAATTTTATTGTTCACTATGATAACATTAAAATGTGTAAAAAGAAAAGAAACGAAACGAATTGATCGAGAATGTTCCATGAAAAATTGCTGTAAAGTTTATTATTATATACAGTCAAGAGTGAAATATTGTATAGAAGAAAGAAAAATCGTCTATTTAATCTTTGAAGTTAAACGGTTTTATTAACAGTCATTTTGTTTCCTTTCAAAATTTTAATAAATATGCAAAATTGCAAAGCATTTGCTATTTTGCATGCGTTGCTTTTTGTACAGTCTGTTACAAAGTTTTTATTGACTGCAGTTTTTAGTTTTTACAAACTAAAACTATATTTATAAATATGCAAATGTATTAAAAAAAAACTGGAACTAATACGAATAAAAAGCAACTGAATATATATTTTTATAATTAATGTTGTAAGGAAAATGTATTTGTATTGAAAATCAAGAAAAACTAGAATGGTGCTATTATTAAATTATAATATCTGGTACTACAAACTTGTTTTTATAATCGATTTTAACTAATATCAATTTTAAGACAACGTACGTATCTATTATAACAGCAGAATTAAACAAATGAATTGAAACACCCAAAAACCATGTAGTACCAATCTATTTTTACCACAGAAAGAAAAAGGTGTATATGTAGTTCTCGGTACGGTGTCTCTAACATTTTCAAAAATAATATATATATACAGGCTGTAACAGAATAACTATTCCTAATTTTCAGAAATGATAGAGTGCACTTAGAGAAACGTTTTTTATTAATAAACTAGTGTCCGAAAATTTCTCGGTGTCAAGATACACTAGATATCGTTAAAAACAATTTTAATTATTACAACGTCAAAGAGTAGTTAAGTTAAGGAACATTTTATTAGAAATAAACTTTATAAAAATTGTTCGAAGTTACGAGCACCATTTTCGATACACAAGTTGTAACGAAGTATAGGGTGGGCAAATTTGGACGTTTTCATAGGGGAACTCGGAAACTATAAGAGATATGGAAAAATGGACCGCGCATCCTCGATCGCTTTTTTTGAGAGAAACTCAATTATGAAAACAAAAATTAGCTATCGTCTTTTGTTTTCGAGTTATGGCGAAAAGTTCGCTTTTTCCGTATTTTGATAAATGGCGATATCTCGATGGTTTTTTAAATTAGATGAAAATAATTTTCACATTCTTAAGGCACTTTTTTGAGTAGAATGAAATGGTCTTAACGAATATTATAAATCTCCGTTAATTCTCGGATTATAACATAAAGTTGTGTTTTTTACAATCGACTGCCGAAAAAAAAAAAATTTCCGGACACTAGTTTATTAATAAAAAATGTTTCTTTATGTGCCCTCTATCATTTCTGAAAATTAGGAATAGTTATTCTGTTACACCCTGTATAAATACTTCATATAGCCTGTATATGACGAATTTGAACTTAGTTTATGGTATATATGAGTGCGCGTTCGCTCGCTCGCTCATTCGAATTTTGTTATTGCATCTCGTCTTAGATCATTCATCCGATTTGCACCAAAATTTTCAGGATATGTTTAGTTAGTACCCAAGATGAACAAGTGGATTTACTATTTTTTCCAGTGTTGCCAACTTTCTGAGAAAAGAATTACTATAGTTTTTAAAAATTTAATGGCTATATTATTTATCCGTAATTAATCCGTAATTGTCTCCACATAAATTATATAATTTAACTAAAGTTTAGTGTTGCCAACTTTCCAAGAAGAAAATTACTGAAATTTTTAAAAATTTATTTGTGTACATTATTTACCTATTGTTTTACTGCTCACATAAATTATATTATTTTACTAAAATTCAGTGTTTCCAACTTTCCGGGAAAAAGAATTACCAAAATTTGTTATGTCTACATTATTTATCCGTGATTAACCAAATTTTCACAAAAGATTCTCTTAGTGCTCACATAAATTACATAACTTTCTAACTTTCCGAAAAAAAAAAATAAATAAATTTATTAAAAATTTATTATGGCTACAAAATTTATCCAAAATTAGTAAAATTTTTACAAAATATTCTTTTAGTACTCGCAAAAATTATAGGAGTATAATTTTATTGTTGTACAGCATTGCCAAAACTGATGATGTCAAAGTGGTCTATATATGGGTTTACCCGTATGTTTTAAATGTTTTTATAATATATAACTGTAGCATTTATATTTACAGTGAAATTTTCAAAAGGTTTTAGCTAATAATGGTTGAAATTTCGACAAAATTGCATTAAATTATATTTTGCGTGGATGTCCGATGAGTAGTTGGTGTGGTATGATTGAGAGTATTTTGCTTGAGCGAAAGTTTCCAAGTAGAAATGGAAGAGCATACCATAACAGCTCAGAAAATTATATAAATTCAATAGGTACCGGCCGAGAATGCCTGAAGATTACTAGGTAAATATTGCATTCTTTGTAGTATACTCTAAAAAAAATTGTTGAAGTTAGCAAACGATTTTGTTGTAGTTACTTAAATTTAGTTTTCGGAACAAAAAAAAAATTGTTCCGATAACTAAATTTTGGTAACTACAACAATTTTTTTTTTAGGGTGATCGGCACACATATAGCTATTTTATGTCTAGTAAGAAAGTGAAATCATTGAACGTAATTTTCATAGAATACGCAATCAACCGTTTACGATTCGAAAAAAAAAACAACAACAACCTAATAATCTAGTAGTATAGCGAGCACCCAAAATTAAGCATGCCAAAAATAAACCAGTACAGTATATTTCCTGTGTAGCTGTGTGTGCGGTTAGCAAATGCCAAAAAATTCTGACGCAGAAAAGAAACAGACGATAGAGAGTAGAGTAGAAGAAAAAAAAAACAATCGCTAGTTAATAACTAGTTTCCTGAACGTAGTTGGTTAGTTCTGTTTAAAGATAAAAACAGGCAAAATAGAAAAATATCGACCCGTGTACAGTTTTTAGCCACCGGTAATTATACAATTGTTAATTTTCTCCCGATGGGGCGGGTTCTTGGTGCCCAACCCCAGCTGAAATTTAACGTTTGGGTTCCAAATCGATGGATTTGTACCTGCTGCAGGTGAAATTGAACCGGCTGCTGCATATCCGTTTTAGGCGAACAGGGCCTGAGTTTTGATTTTTCATATAATGAAATTAAATTTTATTTTGTCGGTCAAACTATACTTAATATATCTTGCTGAGGTGATGCGAATTATAATTCGGAAAAGTAATAACAATATAGTCTTTATTGATTCCGAAATCTAAGGTGGAATTCAGCCAAGGTTGTTCTTATACCTAATATAAATATACATTGCAAATTATAATGGGATCATCCAGTAAATCTGGGTAAAAAGTCTTTCAGAATTTATTATATTAAAATTAAAAGGCCTTAGGATTTAGCTCTGTTTTAATTTTAATTAATATCAATCAATGTGAAGGCACTGATTTAAATAAAATTTGGTTTTTTAAATTAATACTTTATAAATTTTATAATTTAGTTATTATTAATTATTAATTTTGTTATCTAGTAAGTTGTTTTTATGTTCTGTTTATTTATTGTATATGTCATTTGTATTATTTTCCTGAAACATCGAATTTTACTAAAAATTTATACAGAACTAAATTCTAAAGCCTCTTTATTTTTGGGTTTATTTATTTAATTACACCAAACAGGCCACAGCCCAATGAAATGGCGCAAATAATACAAACAATACACTGTAAAAAATGTAATATAAATATAATATAAATATAAATGTAAATAAATATAGTAAAATTTTACTGTGATAATTGACGTAATATTACAATTTTTCAGAAAAAAATACATTCATGGAATATGTATATTTACAAAATACATAAATTTACTACAAAATATTAAAAATGTGTAAGTTAGGTTTTTCCTGGATTAAGTTACGACTAACGAAACTAAATATGGATATAGGAATTGATATGAAAGTTTAAAATATGTATCAAACTTCACGTTAGAAATATCAATCTGACGTCAATTTTTTACACGATTTTACATTCAAACCCAACACTCACTATGTATACCATACATGCACCAAACATGCAAATAAAGTATGCACCAAAACAGTATTGAATATCTTTAAACGGGTTTCTCTGGATACATTTACGTTTCTAGCAAATGTGTCCAAAGCATCCATAACCTTGCTATCGGCATTTAGTCTTCTTTCAATCAATCTCTGTCACCCGTGATAGTCAGGTAAAGATTTTTCGTGACCGAGTTGTCTCCCGGGCATGTCTGAGTTGTCTCCCAAGATTTAAAATCGGTGTTCATCATTTGCGCCTTATTTATATATCATTTGCGCCTTATTTATATATCATTTGCGCCAATAGTGGTCTATCATTTGCGCCACGAAACCCTATCATCTGCGCCACGAAAACCTATCACTGCGTCATTGTTGGCTTTGGTTAAGTTAAGGTTTAGTTATGTTATTATTCAATATAAGCGCTTATCTCATTGGCGCAAATGATTGGCTAGGTTAGGTTACCTTTTAATCTTGGGAGACAACTCGACCATGCGCGGGAGACAACTCGGTTATGACCTTTTTTCGTCTCAGGTACAATTTCAAATAATAAATAATATAATTTTAAGTGTTTAAATTATATATTCATAGTTAAATTGAAATGTAATTTTTGTAGATTTTATAAATTTAAAAAAAAATTATTGAAGTTTAAGTTGTATTTTTAAAACAACAAAGTGTAACATGTTAATATAATAGAATTTTTTACACGTAAAAATAACTCAATGAAATTTAAAATTTAATGAAATGAAAAATTTATTAGTATAGCATATCATTAATTCTATAAATACTTGAGAAAATTTAAAAATACTCTTGAACTACAAGTACCTTATTATTAATACGGAAATTTTAAATATCTGAGATAAAGTACTACGAAATTTTCAAGATAAGTGTTTTTGCAGATGCTTCCTTGAAAAGATAGCATATTCTGAGCAAATCCGTCTCTGCTTAAAAAAGTGATCTTTTACTTTTTTTTAAGTATTTTGTTTTGTTTCTAAATTAGCAGTCTTATCACTGACATTAATTTTTTGTACATTTTTCGTTTTTTTCCTGTTGTTTATTTTGAAATATTATTCTTTGGAAATTTATCTGCTTTACAAAAAAAAACTTCTGATGAAGTTGATAGAAAAATATCGTTGTTTATGTTTTACTTTTTTTATATATATTTTTCGTTCAAATATTCTGGGTAATACTGGGGATTTCCTGAATTTGTTTATACTGTAGTTAGTGAATAAATATTTGTTGATAAATATTTAAATGCAAAATTTGTTTTATAGTAAAAGATAAAAATGTTTGAAGGCCTATTTAGTAGATATCTAATTCAGGATATTAAGCATATACTAAGTATCTAATTATTATTAAAATTATTGATTTTTATAGTAAAAATCTTTCAGAACTCTATATTAAAATAAAAAATCTTCTGTGGCCACCATAGAACCGACCGTCATCGTATTAAATGAATTTATGAAACTAAACTAAAAACAAAACTGTCTCTACATAAATATGTCACCTATTTATAGAATTATATATAATAGAATATGAAAAATTATTGAAAAAAATATTTAGCTGCATCGAAAAATATTTAGCTGCATCGAAAAATATTTAGCTGCATCGAAAAATATTCCAAATAACAGTTGTTAGCTATAACTTGTTTAGTAGCTTTATTAAATCATTTTTTCGAAATATATTTCTGTTGCGAAATATTCGTAAAACACATAAAAATGACATCAGTGAAATACTACTTCTGGTTGGCAGATTTGTACCAAAAGTTGATGAAATTGAGGTATTCATCTCCGAAGCTTAAATATGACATTTTAGAACAATTCGCTTAGCTGAATTTACTCTAAACGTGTCCACACTGATAGACAAACCGACGATAGACAGACCGACAGATAGACATCACGCTAAAAACAGTTGATTATTCGTGTTATCTATAAAAATCTTGATATGTTAAATTTGGTATGATTGCAGTACCTCCTTTATTATCATATGTGATAAGACGTCGGTAAAAAGTTTTAGTTTTTATTATTTTTAATTTAAAGTCAACGTATAAATGTACTGAACATATATCATGTGAAAAAATATAAGTATAAATAACATAAATACAGAACTAAAAACTTAAAGCTTTTATATTTTTTATTGATTTTTCATTATTTTTGAAAAAAAAAAATGTTTCACAGATTAGTAAGTAAATTTCAAATATTAAATTTGATCAATTTTTTGTTTGTTAAATCATTTCAAAGAAGTAAGTGTATTTGCTACTTATAAGTAGAATACATTTTGGAAAATATTTTATATAAAAAACAAAAATTTAGTAAATAAAAGTTTATTTATTTAAATTTATAATTATAATAGTTAATATTATGTTTAAAATGGCACAGGGCATATGATTTATTTTAATAAATTCTTAACGATTTTCAAAAGCAAATGTGGATAGGAATAATATCAGAAAATAAATTTAAATAAATAACTATATCAAAATTTTAATCTTAGACAGTTCCAAAATCGTTTATCTTTAATGTCCATTCATTTATCAAACCATTTGCAATATCCATTCATGGTTTAATCCATCGACTTGTTCATTCATTAAAACATCCGAAAGAAGTACAAAAAAAATCTGAAGGTCACCCAACTTGACTCTTCACTTTTTACGCTATTTATTTTATTCTCCCCCAGCGTGTTTCGTTTTTGTTTTTATTTCTCCACCTGGCTCATTTTGAATCAGCCAACTAATCGTATAGGACCAACAACCGAAAACCTAGCTTGTTTTTTGTTTTGTTTATTTTTGTCCATGTCCAGCGACATGCAAGCACAGCCTTCTATAACGAATGCATATAAATTTTGTGTCCGAGGGGGAGCATGTGGGCTAATAATGTAAAGTATCCTATAGGCTGGGGGTACCTGTCGTGAGTGGATGTATTTCAGCCCACGGTCCATCACGTGCGTTATATGTTCGAAGGCGAAATGAATTCGGTTTCGATTCATTCTTTCTTTTTTTTTCCTCTCTCGACCGCGACAAGAAAAAAATAATCATAAAAATCGACAGGAAGAAGCTAAAAAAAAAGAAAAACATTTAGAATTTACGGGCTTGAGTAGACAGGACGTTGGAATTGAGAAGTGACCCTCGTCAGGACCGGACTTTCATTTGGAATTTGGACGGTTGGAAATTATATTTTTAACGATATTTCAATTTTAGATTTTGCAGATGATTGGAAGTGTCCCACGTTTTTAATGGTGTATATTTGAATAAAAGTTTATCATTTATGTTTATTAGAAATATATTTATATTAATAATAAAAAACAAGCTTTAGATTTTTAGATCTGTATTATTTTTAATTTAAATTCAAAATTTTGATATACTCTATGTATATCATCATCAGGAAAATATGCAAATGACATAAATAAAAACAAATAAAAGATAGAAACAAGTTACAAGTAACTACATTACAAAATTTTATCATTTATTGATTAGAGGAAGCTGGATTTTATTAAATCAGCAAAATTTTTATGTTTTTTCTCCAAAAGTTGGCAATACTATTCAAAAATAAAATTATATAACTTTTGTGAGCAATAAATTTTTTTTTTTGTAAAATTGGATAAACAATAAAACCGAAATATTTTTTTTTTAATTTTAGTAATTTCTTTTTTAGAATGTTGACAACACGGTAAGACACTATAATTTATGGGGTCACTAATAGTATTTTTGTAAAAATTTGATTAATCTCGAATAAATAATAAGCCAGAATTATATTTTAAAATTTTTTTTCTTGGAAAGTTGGCAACACTGTATATTAGTAAAATTAGAAGAATCTTTTGTGAAAATTTGATTAAAATCGGATAAATAATGTAACCATAATTAATTTTAAAAAACTTTAGTAATTTTTTCGCGGAAAATTGGCATTACTAGAAAAAAAAAACTACATAACCATCTTGAGCATTAAATAAACCTATCTTGAAAATTTCATCAAAATCGGTTGAACCGTTTAGGCGGAGTTGCGTTCACAAAATTTTGATTGACGAGCCTCATAACTAACTTCATTTTCGTCATGTAGGATTTCTATATATTCTGTTTTAATTTTGGCCAATGTTAAAGAAACCGTACCAAGAACTATACCTCTTTTTCTTTCAATCAAAATGGTAAAAAATAATAAAGAATAATAATTGAAGAATTGCATAATGAATTAAATAATATACTGAGAAATATTTCATCTCCGTGTTTTGTTTACAATGCCTACTATATTTTGCAAATAAAGGAAATAATGTTTTATAAGATTAGAATGTAAATAATATAACAATGCTTTTAGAATATTTTTTATTTTAATGTTACATGCAGAGGTAAATGCACTTTTGCTATTTTACATTTAAAATGTAAGAGACAAAAGATTACATGGAAAAGTCTAATACCATTTGCAAATTAAAATCTATTTTGAATTTTAAATCTTTTACTTCCAACTAATGCATTTACAATTTTAATGATTTTTTCGATGAAATATCTAGAAAATATTATATTAGTTTATTCGCATGAATATATTCTCTTAAATATTTATTATTCAATGAATTGAATTACATTCAAATTAATTATTTTTTCCGAAGAACTGTTTTTTCAAAATCAGTAACCAGGATTTTTTTTAAATAATAAAAAAAATATTTTTTTTTTTAAAAATAATAAAAAATATGTTTTTTTAAAAAATTATTTTAACTATTTCCGAAAGTAAGAGTTTATTAATTATTTTTATATACTTATTATAAATATAAATATAACATGTATAATTTTATACGTGTAATATTTAATTTTATGTCTGTTTAAATGCATCCACGGCAGCATATCTTCAAAACATATGTATATATTTAAAAGTGCTAATGTAGAACAAGCAAAAAGCGATCTAGTGTCAAATTTAAATTTGAATTAAAGAATAATTTCGATTTTTCTTTTTCGTAGTAAATATACTGTAGCAAAACAAGCTAGCCGGAACCCGTCTGTTGACGGCAAGCGAATAGCCTTGACCGCATGAGACAGACCAGAGAATTCTATGTGTTTTCAAGTATGCTGATTCGAGAATGTTCTACAGGCAACCAGAGTTACGTTCGAGAAAACACGATGGCCGTGTAAAAACCACCGAATTATAGTCATAAAATCAAATTAAAGTGCAAAGTAATACATATAAGCAGAGTTTTTATTTAAATTAATATAAATTAATAATTAGAAAAAGTGACAATGTCAGAAACAAAAAGTGAGGTTAACATCAACGTGACAGATTTTGCTCCAGCGAAAAAGACGAACAAAACGCATTACAATTGGTGTCCGGTGTGAAGTACGAGATAATTTTAGAAATAAATAATAACGTAGAATTAAAAACGCGTAAAATATTGTGAAAATGGCTACAAAACAAGTTAGTTTGAATGAGTTGAAAATTCAACAACTGAAACAAGAACTCGAAGAACGTGAATTAAGCGCAACAGGGGCTAAAACCGTGTTACAAGAACGACTTAGAAAAGCCATACAAGATGCTGGTCAGAATCCTGAAACATATCTATTTGAAATACCAGCGGATATAAGCGCACTGATGAGAAAAATGGAAGAAAATTTAACAAAAAAATATGAAGAAAATTCTAGAAAAACAGAAGAAAATTCTAGAAAAACAGAAGAAAATTTAACAGAAAAATTTGAAGAGAATTCTAGAAAAATGGAAGAAAAAATGACAGAGAAATTTCAAGAAAATTCTAGAAAAACAGAAGAGAATTCTAGAAAAATGGAAGAAAAAATAACAGAAAATTTAACAGAGAAATTTGATGAAAATTCTAGAAAAATGGAAGAAACTTCTAAAAATACAGTAGAACAATTGAAAACAGAAGTAAATCGTAACATAGAAGTTATTAAAAATAATATCTCTGAATTAGAAGATAAAGTTAAAAATAATATTTCCGAGTTAAATAACAAAATACAAGTTGAAAATAATGAAATTAAATCTGATATATGCGCATTGGAAAATAAAATCAGAGCCGAAATGGAAAACAAAATCAGAACCGAGATGCAAAACCAGATTGAAGCAATTTCGAGTGCTACATCCGCCAACGGTATTACGATGAAACAAGAAGCTGGTCAACCAAGTCCTGTCCCGAAACTACCAACTTACGATGGGAAATCGTCATGGGAAGAATACTTGACACTGTTCGAGACGACAGCAATAGTCCACGGCTGGTCTGATTCAAGAAAGGCACAAGTATTGAGTTTGTCTCTACGTGAGGATGCACTACGTGTATTACAAAGTGTGCCGTTGAGAGACCGTACGGACTTTAGCCAACTAGTCGAGCAATTAGAGCTACGATACGGACATAAGCATGTAAAAGGGTTGTACCTAACACAGTTAGACAATCGTGTCCAAAAGGCGAACGAAACATTGCAAGAATTCGAAGCCGACATTGTTCGCTTGATACGAATGTCTTATCCAACGGCTCCAGATGACATCTATGAAAACCTGGCAATTAATAAGTTCTTGAATGGAGTTCGCGACCCAGAGCTACAACAAGCCGTTAAGCTAGCCCATCCTCAGACGGTTAATGAGGCATTAACGCAAGCACTCGAATTTGAGGCCATCAAGGCATCAACACGGGGCCACGCTCGAGTTCGTGCAGTCAACAGCCATGAGGAGGAGGAACACCATAATGGCTCGATTGAACAAATCGTGCAACAAGTACTGCAAGCACTGAAAAATCAGAGGAGACAACCTCGCTGTTGGAACTGTGGCGAAATGGGGCATATTAGACGCCGGTGCGGAAAGCCCCAACAGCCACAGGAAAACTAAAACGGGTTGATGGGAAGGGGCAATCTTCAACCCGCCGTACACAAGCCCCACGTAATGCACGAGTGGCCATAATTAAAAACTGTTCAAAGAGCGTGTTCATCGATGGTGTTGTTAATGGCAAGAATGTTCTTCTTCTATTAGACACGGGAGCCACGAAGACCATCGTGAAGACAGGAATGATCAAAACCAAAGACAAGCTGTTACCGACCAACTGGAGACTACGCACAGCAACTGGAGACTTGGCCAATGTGTGCGGCGAGTTGGATGCCCACTTTACCATCGGTGGCACCAGCTTTTTACATCGAGTGCTGGTTGCGGATATAGAAGAAGAAATCATTCTTGGAATGGATGTGATGACAACGCACGGTTTTGAATTAAATCTGAAGCTAGGAATCGTGAAGATTCATGATGAAGAAGTTGTTCTACATCAGCGAGAAGACACGATGGCACAAGCAGTTTTGCTGAACGACATTGAGCTACCACCACGCAGCGAAGTATTTGTGGAAGCAAAACTAGACCGTCTGATTCCGGAAAAACAAATCATTATGTTGGAACCAAGATACGGTGACAAGGGTCCGGATAAAGGAGTGCTGATTGCAAAAACTATAGTTAGAAATACGAAGAGCATTCCAGTACGGCTGATGAATATCAACAATTATTCCGTAACATTACGTAATGGAACGTCGATTGGTTGCTGTTCGTCACCGTCATCTATCGTCCGACAAATTAATAGCTCGGCAACCACGTTAACTAAATTTCCGGAACATCTGAACAAAACGGTCATGAGTGCTTGTCAAGATTTAACCAAAGAAGAACAACACAAAGTTAAAGATCTATTGTGCCGGTACCAAGATATATTCAAAACCGGGGGAGGTCGTACTGGTCGAACCAACATTGTTCATCATCGAATCGACACAGGTGATGCGAGACCCATACGCCAAACTGCGCGAAGACTACCATTGGCAAAACGCGAAGAGGCCGAACAAATCATCCAAGACATGGAAAAGGATGATGTGATAGAAACCTCAAATAGTCCATGGGCGTCGCCAGTGGTTCTGGTGAAAAAGAAGGATGGGTCAACACGATTTTGTGTTGATTATCGCCAGTTGAACAATGTAACAAAGAAAGATAGCTACCCACTGCCAAGAATAGATGATACCTTGGACACGCTGGCCGGATCAAGAATATTCTCGACTCTGGACCTGAAAAACGGTTACTGGCAAGTTGCCATGGATCAAGGAGATCGTGAGAAAACAGCGTTTAGTGTCGGATCGGGACTGTGGCAGTTCAAAGTAATGCCGTTCGGACTCTGTAATGCTCCGGCAACCTTTGAGAGGCTGATGGAAAATGTCCTGAATGGACTATCCTGGAAAACGTGTCTAGTATATCTAGACGACATAATTGTGATTGGAAAGTCCTTCGAGGATCATGTGAAGAATTTGGAAGAAGTGTTCCAACGGCTGCGACATGCCAATTTAAAGCTGAGTCCCAAGAAATGCTACCTTTTCCAGAAAGAAGTACACTACCTCGGCCACGTTGTTTCCGGAAAAGGAGTAGCTGTTGATCCGGAAAAGACACAAGCTGTCAAAGAATGGCCAGTACCGCTAGATAAACACGAACTCAGAAGTTTCCTTGGTTTGTGTTCCTATTATCGACGGTATGTCCTAGGATTTGCCAACATAGCCAAACCACTTACACGTCTAACCGAAGATGGTCGTAAATACAATTGGGATGAAGACTGTCAGAATGCCTTTGATACCCTGAAACAGGCCTTAGTGGGTGCACCAGTCTTAAGCTACCCTCTTCAGGAAGGCAAATTCATATTGGATACAGATGCGAGCAACGTAGGCATTGGCGGAGTCCTGTCGCAGATTCAGGAAGGACAGGAAAAGGTCATCGGCTATTACAGTAAAGGACTGTCAAAGCCCGAACGCAATTACTGCGTAACTCGGCGAGAATTACTGGCAGTAGTGAAATCCATCGAGCATTTTTACAAATACTTGTACGGCCGCAAATTCTTGCTGCGGACCGATCATGCTGCCCTCAAATGGTTGCTGCGATTCAAGAACCCAGAAGGACAAGTGGCACGATGGATTGAACGATTACAAGAATATGACTTCGACATTGAACATCGCGCTGGTAAAAGTCACTGTAATGCCGATGCCTTGTCAAGAAGACCATGCTTGCCGGATTGTAAAAGTTGCTCCCGAATTGAGGAAAAAGCGACCACTCTCTTTAGGACGACCGCCGTTGATGACGACTGGCAAATAGGGAACATTAGCCACGAACAAGATATGGACACTGATTTAAAGCACTTAAAACGATGGAAAACGATAGATCAACGGCCAACTTGGGAAGAAGTGGCACCACATAGTCGCACCCTTAAATCGTATTGGTCGCAATGGAACTCGATCGTACTTAGGAATGGGCTCCTAATGAGGACTCTGGAAAATGAAGAGGGATCCCAGGAGAAATTGCAGCTACTGGTTCCGAGAAACAAGGTTTCGGATGTACTACGACAACTCCACGACGGGACCTCTGGCGGGCATTTAGGAGTCAAGAAAACGATCGAGAAAGTGCGGGAACGATTCTATTGGGTCGGATGCCACGAAGATGTGAAAATGTGGTGCAGAAAATGTGTAACATGCGCTACAAGTAATGGCCCGCATAGAAAACGTAAGGCGCCAATGCGACAATATAACGTTGGCAGTCCATTCGAGCGAATAGCCATTGATATAGCTGGTCCTTTCCCGATGAGTGAGCAAGGAAACAAATTTATCCTGGTAGCCATGGACTACTTCAGTAAATGGGTAGAGGCGTATGCACTACCAAACCAAGAAGCTACCACAGTTGCCGAAGTCCTAGTGAAAGAGCTCTTTAGTCGATTCGGCATACCGATGGAATTACATTCCGATCAGGAACGAAACTTTGAATCCAACATCTTCCAGGAAGTTTGTCGGTTACTAGGAATACGGAAGACTAGAACGACTGCATTACATCCGCAGTCTGATGGCATGGTAGAAAGGATGAACCGGACAATGGGTAAATACCTATCAAAAGTCGTCTCCGACCATCAAAAAGACTGGGACCAATACATTCATCTGTTTCTATTGGCCTATCGTTCATCCGTGCACGAAACCACTGGACAAACCCCTGCAAAAATTGTTTTTGGACATGAGCTACGCCTGCCTTGTGATTTAAAATTCGGCTGTAAACCTGGAGAGGACCTGGCCGGAGAAGACTATGTCAACAACCTACGAAAGAAGATGGATGAAATACATCAACAGGTTCGTTCCAACATACAGATCGCAAGCGATCGGATGAAGGACGGCTACGACATTAATGCTAATATGGGAGGTTATAAGCCAGGAGACTTAGTCTGGCTCTACAACCCGCAACGTCGTCGGGGACTGTCTCCTAAACTGCAACGCTGGTGGGAAGGGCCGTATCAAATCATAAAAAGGATTAACGATGTCATATACCGGATCCGCAAGACGCCCAATGGAAAACCAAGGGTCGTCCACTATAATCGTCTAGCCCCGTTCGCTGGGCAAAACGAGGAAGATCCTAATATCGAAGAAGGCCACGTCCACCAGTTACGGAGCGAAGAGGTGGACTTCGAGCAATTTATGTCCTCTTACGCTGCAGGTCGCAAGGCCCGTCATGGCGTCACCCGAGAAGTTCAACAGGACCTGTTCACCGTACCCGAGGACTATGCACTTGCACATTGCGTCGCTCAGGACCTGCAAATGTCCAGAGGGATTGCTACCGTTTTCCGCAAGAAGTTTGGCGGGATCACCGAGCTACGGGAACAGCTGCCTGCCGTTGGGGCCGCATTACATCTGCAAAGGGAACACCGCAACATCTACTACCTAGTTACAAAGGAACTGTCTCGAGAGAAGCCCAGTTACCAATCAATGTGGAACACACTGCAGACGTTACGCGAGCTACTCCTACGGGACAATATCCTAAAATTGGCGATCCCCAGAGTAGGCTGTGGCCTTGACGGTTTAGATTGGCGAATTATTAGAAACATGCTGGAAACTCTTTTCCAGCATACCGGCATTGACATTCTTGTTTGTAGCTTCAATCCTCTGGAAAACAAGAAAGCCGAAAAGACCGTGGAATGCTACTTTTATCATACCTCCCACTGCGCTCGCGGGACCACGTGTCGATTTCGCCATGGCCCTTCACCAATAATTTATGAGTGTCCCGAGACGGAACACTCTAGGGAGGGGGCAATGTAGCAAAACAAGCTAGCCGGAACCCGTCTGTTGACGGCAAGCGAATAGCCTTGACCGCATGAGACAGACCAGAGAATTCTATGTGTTTTCAAGTATGCTGATTCGAGAATGTTCTACAGGCAACCAGAGTTACGTTCGAGAAAACACGATGGCCGTATAAAAACGCAGCCAATGCAATAGACAGTTCAGTTCTTACGTGAATCTTAAGCGTGAAACAAGTTCACTTCGAGTGCAACAGTTATATAAATAGTGACATAAATATTTAGTGTTAGTTTGATTACTAGTGTTTAAGCTTATAACCATTTAGTTTATAGTTATATTCATACTTTTATATTTTTATATTTACATTCTATATTTAATCGTTTTAATAATAAATATCTAGTTAATAAGTGCATATTTTGTTTTATTTAATTATCTCGTAAAAAGACGAACAAAACGCATTACAATACTTTATCATGAAAATTTGCACACGCATTAAAGATGCTTCCAGAAACGTTTATTTCAATATTTATTTTGTGCTAGATACATCTAAATATTTTAATTAAACAATTATTTAAAATCAAATTTAGTTAAAAAGTAATTAATTAAAATTAATTTGAATCATTGATTAATATTAAAAAAAAATCGAGTGATTACAATTGTGATTTAAATCAAATGATTAAAATCAGTCCAACCCTGTCAGTGATTAATTTAGTGTAGGTGTACGTTCACTAGTAATAGTTTACATTCACTGTACTACACACATTCACTGTTATCATATGTAACCAGCATACCGTCAGAAATAGATTTATTTTTTAAATTATATCATCTATCTTGTAACATATACAAAACCATCTATTGATTTTCGAGAATAAATATTTTAAAACCAATTTTAAAGCAAGAATTAAATTATGTTGCATATATCGACAATAGATATAAAAAAACATTTTATTGTAAAATCAATAGATCACAAACCAACTATTGGATTTTTGAGAATAAATATTTAATAATTTCCGTGTGCATTTTGTAACACTATGAATCTTACGAGATGTGAATAGACTTAAAAAATAGCAAAATTTTAGTATCACAAGATTAGAAGCATATGGGTAAACCCATATATAGATAACTTTGATATTATTATATAAATACTAAGAAATAGAAATATTTTTTTTTCCAAATGTAAAATTTTATAATTTTTGTGGACACTAAAAGATTTTTTGTAAACTTTTTATTAATCTCAAATAAACAATGGAACCGAAATAAAATTTAATTTTTTTTAGTAATTTTAGACACTAAAGTTATATAATTTATGTGAGCACTAATAAATTTTTTTGTAAAAATTTGATTAATTTTGAATAAATAGTAAAGTCAGAATTAAATTTTAAAATTTTTAGTATTTTTTCCTCGGAAAGTTGGCAACACTGTAAGACACTAAAATTATATAATTTATTTAGGCACTAGAAGAATCTTTTCTGAAAAGTGGGTTAAAATCGGATAAATAATGTAGCCATAATAAATTTTTAAAAATTTTAGTAATTGGAAATACTGTACGACACTAAAATTATATAATTTATGTCGGCACTAATAGAATCTTTTGTAAAAATTTGATTAATCTCGAATAAATGTGAAGCCAGAATTAAATTTTAAAAATTTTAGTAATTGTTTCTCGAAATATTGGCAGCACTGTGTAACAGTAAAATTATATAATTTATGTGGGCACTAGAAGAATTTCTTGTGAAAATTTGATTAAAATCGTATAAATAATAATAATAATTATTTTTAAAACTTTAGTACTTCTATTTTCGGAAAGTTAACATTACTAGAAAAAAATAAAACCACTTGACTATTTTGAACACTAAAATAAACCTATCTTGAAAATTTAATCAAAATTGGGTGAACCGTCTAGGAGAAGTTGCGATCACATATGTCCTCATATACAAAGTTGAGATTCGTCATTTAGAGGCTATATTCTATATATTATGTTGTAATTTAATGTTACAGACACCGTACCGAACACTACATCATTTTTTCTTTTAGTTAAAGTGCTGAAAATGGACAGGCCACAAACTTAAAATTTATTTTTTTTTTTTACCTCGAAATACTTTCCACAATTCTTCTCGGTTAATTTATCCGTTAAGATAAAATAGTATATCTTATTTCTGTGGGTGGATGAAGCCGGTGCAATATGAGTTTATATATATTTATATACACATACAACCATAGAGTGGGCGAGAAATGGTGTGTTTATTCAACGGCAACGGTGCTTGATGCCCGGTGCAGCGTCTTAACTTAGGAGGCAGTGCAGGTTTAATAAGGATGTTCTCAGTTTGTAAATGAATTAAATTAATTACGTCTGGAGTGTAGCGGCTAGAGCAGCCCCAACGGCCCACGGTTCACAGCCACAAAAACTCCGTATTTGAACGGTCTTTCACTATTTCTTTTTTTTGTTTGTTTGTTTTAATTCTTTGTATTTGAAAATGAGTGAGAATGAAGTTTGTCAACAGGAAATTGTTTTTAAGATTGGAGAGTTTTATTTAATTATTATTTTTTCAGATAAAATTAACTGGTTCTATTTATCTTTAGAACTAATTATTTCATTCTTTGATTACTTAATGAATTTTTTATGTTACTTATAAAGCATTATTTTATGTACACATATAAGTCTATATATATATGTCTATATATATATATATATATATATATATATATATATATATATGTATATATATATATATATATATATATATAGACATATATATATATATATATATATATATATATATATATATATATATGTCTATATATAGACCAACAACGTTAATCTTATTTGACGTTTTTTTTGTATTTTTTGCACAGACTATTATTAAATATTTAGGATATTTAAAATATTATATATTTTGTTTTTTAATTACACAAAAAATACATTTATGTGTAATTTACTTTTTCTTTAAGCGTATCAAAACAGGGCCGTATTTAAGCATAGGCTACATAGGCTGCAGCCTATGGGCCCGCACCACAAAGGGGCCCGCACCACACGTTTTAACTTTAAAGTAAATAATTGTTTAACCGATAACCTTTTAAGTATTTTACTTAAATTTTTATGAAACAGAATATTCGAATAACCCGACTTGCAACCAGTGACAATACACTTCGGCATATTTACTTGTTTGTTACATTCCTTTTTTATCTTGCATTTTCCTAACATGTTTATTTAAAATTATAAAATCACAACCCCCCCCCCCCTCGTAAGGGCCCGCACCACAGGTTCAGCCTAGGAGCCTACAGATCCTAAATACGGCCCTGTATCAAAATATTGATATTAATATTTCTTTTGAAAACAAAAATGCGCTAAAAATGACCAGACATAAAGCTAGGATACTGTATCTACTGTTGATAGAAATTCTTAAAATAAAACGGCTTTAGGTTATAGTTCTGTATTAATATTTATTAATAATCTTATACTTGTCGAATTGAAATTATTTTGAAATGTCATTTACTTTTTCCCAAAAAGTATTTTTTTTGTATAGTATAATCGTAGAAAAATTATAGTGTTTTATTCGTATGTTAAAGATATAACTCACTCAGATAATTTACGGCTTGTATAATATAGTTATAGCCATCATAACATGCTTATTCACCAGTATACTACTAATAAATTTTGACTCAAAAATCGAAATATCTCTATTTATTTATCTTCTAATAATAAAAAGAAATAAAACAACTACTCGGGCATCAGTCAATATTTTTATTTTCAATAAAATAAAATAAAAATATTGACTGATGCCCGAGTAGTTGTTTTATTTCTTATTACCAATCTACAGTCGAGAAAATACATATTATATCTAATAATAAAATTTCATATATTAATTCAAATTTCTTTTAATTTCTAGGTAAGAAGCTTGTCATTTCTATCAGCATTTCTCAAATTGGATAATCGCTAATTGATTTTAGAAATTTTGCAATAATGGTAATGTATATTTATTTAATCTATTTAATATAGGTACTAACAAATCGTTCATATATTGAAATTAAAAATAAATAAATAATAATATATTATAGTTGTAATATTATTTATTAGCATTTTATTTTAAGATATTTTTATCAAACTCGAAAAAGTAACATAATAAATATTCAATTTGTTAAAGATGAAGCAATATCCTCTTTTTCTATACCATAGAGACCAAGTCAAATAAACACATCTGTGTAATGTACCGTTCTAATTAGCTAATAGTTATCTCGCAACCGACTCTATAATCTCACTCTCGCAAAATGAGATGAGATGAGATGGGTTTCGGGGATGAGTTTGAAACCGAAGATCGATTGCAAATCGATGAGGAAAATATGGTTTATAGACGAGGTCAATACGTACGTCATTACTGTTCGAATTTTGCTTTTCGCGGATTGCGTTATAGAAGAGCTAAATCTGTAAAAATATTGTTGCTGGCCCGTGTATGTTTTGTTTGGCGTTGAAAGATTTTAAACAAATGATGCCATAATGTTTTGTTGGAAATAATTAATTTGTTGATTAAAATATTTATTTGCTATATGTATAGAGGTAGATATACGTACGTCCGATGTGCGTGTACGTCAGTTTATTTTGCACGTTTCCGGTAAAAAAGTTCGCTTGTTTATTTGTATTTTGTTATAAATGAAAATAATCGAAGAATGTATTTTTGTCTATACAAGTTTAATATTTTTAATAGTTACCAGGATTGGGTTGATTTTAATCATTTGATTTTATAAATATTATTCAATTTTAATTAATTCCTTTTTTAACTAAATTTGGTTTTTAGTAGCTTATTAATGAAAATATCTATAGATATTATCTAGCACAAAATAAATATGCTTTTATATGCTTTTGTTTAAATCGCCATTAATTTATTTTTGATGAACTAATTAAATTATTAGTCAATTTTTAAATGAAGAAAAAAATGAAATTGACTAACAATTTAATTAGTTTATCAACAAAATATAATACGCCATGTGTAATTAAGAAAATAAAAAATTATATGCATTCATAAAAATATTTCTGAAAGCGTCTTTGACTTGTGTGTGGTCCTACTTTGTTTTGTCGCAAATTTTTATAACAAAAGTAACCGCGGTATATAATATTGTAAAATTTGTTTATTAATAGAGCTAATGTTGTTTGTCCTAACATTTTATTCGTATTGACTACAAAAAAAATATCAAAACAAAACTGAATAAGTTTTTTAATTTAAAGTTAAATGTAACACTTTGCTTGTTTTATACTGTCGCTCTTAAATATATACAACTTTGAGGATATGCTGCCGCGTATGTATTCAAACAGACATAAAATTAGATTTTACAAATATAAAATTATATATGTTATATTACCATTCTTAATGGATATATAAAAATAATTATTAATAAACTCTTATTTTCGAAAATGGTTAAAAAAAATATTAAATAATATATACAGCTGGCTGGTAATGTGAAGCAATGGCAGTTATTTTTGCTATCAGTTGGTAGCAGTGGTAAATGAAATGAATGCGCATGCCCTCACAAATCTATCTCCAAATATTTAGTGAAAATAAATCAATCACAAATATTTTTTCATGATTTATTTCAAATATTTATTGACAAAATTATTACCGTCTAAAGTAGCCTTAAGAATAAAATTATTTTTATAAATTTTAAACTTATGTTGTTATTTTTAAAATTTTGGATATGATATATGAGGCAATAAGTGGAACGAAAAAAGTCATTTCCGCATTTTTACTATACCTGCTAAATCTCTTAGAGTCATTACAAAGTCAAAGTTCGAATAATAGGCTGCCGCAATTTGGCTTTGCCGATCTAGCATGTAATGTGAGATTGTTATTATTTTATTTTTAATATATTCACTTTATATACAGGGTGTTCGTTCGCTTGGTTGATATAGGGCAATAACATGGGATTTCGATAATATGCAGAATACTACTTTCTGAAGTGAAATTCGAAGAAATACTTAGAATACTTTTCGATAAGGAATATAAAGTTATATAATTTGGTTTTAGTTTTAATTTGCTAGCATGTACCGTTTGGGCGCTAGAATTTTTTTTAAATGTTTTTTAGAATTTTCAATAATTTTTCCTGCTAAATCAATATGAGTTAGAGAAAAAAGTTACTTAGCTATTATGTAGCTAATTTTTTTCTCAATTTTACTGATTTTTTTCAGATTTTTTTGAGCAAATTTTGAAGAAAGTATTATTTCGAAAAAAAGACTTTCTTCAAAATTTGCTCAAAAAACTGAAAAAATTCAGTAAAATTGAGAAAAAAATTAGCTACATAATAGCTAAGTAACTTTTTTCTCTAACTCATATTGATTTAGCAGGAAAAATTATTGAAAATTCTAAAACACATGTAAAAAAAATTCTAGCGCCCAAACGGTGCTAGCAAATTAAAGCTAAAACCAAATTATATAACTTTTTATTCCTTATCGAAAAGTATTCTAAGTATTTCTTCGAATTTTACTTCAGAAAGTAGTATTCTGCATATTATCGAAATCCCATGTTATTGCCCTATATCAACCAAGCGAACGAACAGCCTGTATATATATATATATATATATATATATATATATATATATATATATATATATATGATATGTATGTAGTATAGACGTGCAGTTAAAAAGCTCAATTGAACAAAATAATTTAAATTAAATTATTAAATAAATTTTATTGGAAAATTAACTTAATATTACTCAGTAGTGTAAAGAATTTTGAGAAATGGAAAATGTTATATTTTTGTGGAACTAATATCAGTCGTAACACAAAATCCAAAACTGTAATTTACATTGAAATAACTTATATAAATCACAAGCAATGACAATATTTTAGTATTCAAACAAGAGACAATCTAACGATTGCAATTTAACTAGTTGAAAAAGCGAATTCAACTGACAATTCTTTTGTTCTTTAATAAAAGAAGAGCGATGGTCGACGATTTTCTCAAGTATGAATTGGCAAAGCAAAAGCGTATGTACGGCTTTATTTCATTTTGCGTCAGAGAAAAGAAAATTATAGTTGAAAATCATTTTCATTAATGCACTTTTGCGAATAGGAAAAGCAAACGAATCAACTTCGTTTAATATAATTTCTCGGAGGAAAAGCGAACAAATTACTGAGACTGGCTTTCCATTTAATTATTGAGAATCAAATCGTTTATTATATCTCTTTGACTGATGTGAGTTCAACTGGAATAATATGTCTTTTATTACTTTTCATTTTGCTTCGTTTTGAACGTGATCGTTAAGTGGGAAATTTTATTAATGAAATGAACATGCGATTTCTATTTGCTTTATAACAAGCAGTTATTTAATGTGTATAGTTTTACAGAAATATGTTTAATTGGGTTGTTTTTTTTTAATTCTTTTGTGCATTGCGTTTACATTAAAAAATAGTTTTTTGTGTCTCTATTTACACAATTATTTATTTTCGTTTTTCTATCTCAAGGAATAGAATATAAAGTTATATTTATGTAATATATTCTGAAATTGAATGAAACAAAACATGTTTACTATTTTTGTTTGGAAATCAGTTCACTGCAAATAAATAAATTTTATACTGTTAATTTTAAAATTATACTGAATATATAGTTCGTAAATTTCTTATAAACTTATTATATTGTATTATGTTTGAAGGGAATTTGTATCTAACATAACCTAACCTAACATTGAAAAATTTATTTCGAACAGTTTAAAAACTCATTAATGAGTATTTTTAACAGTGGCCCAAATGATATACCACTATTGGCACAAATGATATAATAGATAAGGTTATACTGGCGCAAATAATGAACACCGACATCTACGCTAGTCGTTAGGGCCTTTTAAGGTCTTGAATGAGTTTATTGCCACTATTCTTGTTATTAAATTCATCTTAAATTTTTAAATTTAAAGAACTTCAGTAAATATCAATTCTGATCATTACTTACTTAAATAGGTACTTTAAGTGTAACACTAGCTTAAATTCCTTTAAATTTAAATGGCTATCGGAAGTGTTTTTAACTGTTCAATTTGATGTTAGATTCGTTAAGTTGACAGAATTAATGTGAAAATGAGTTAACATGAATATGAGTAATATAAAAGTGTTTTCAATTTCTTATATTTAGATGATTTTGGAAGGTATCGGATTGTCAATATAGTAACAAAATTCTTTTAATTGTTACATTTAAAGATGAATGTTAAGAATTACTGTATCTAAATTTCTTTAAGTTATTGTAATTACCAGAATCGCAATATATATATGTAAGCATCGAAAATACATCTGACAGATTTTTGAAATGCGCGCCAGAAAGTGACTAGAGTGAAGTGAGAGAGGAAACACTAGATGGCAGTAGAGTAGGATGAGATCTGTAATGTGAACGCAAGCCGATGAATAAAATAAATAATAAAGTGTATTATCCTGTTTTATTATAAAAATCCTTACAGAGAAAAATCAGAAGTGAGATTTACCGGGTTTCTGAAGGGTCAGAGCCTTGCAAAATCGATATATAGTGGCAAGTTTTCAGCCGGAAAACTTAGAATTGTGTAACGAATATTCGGTGAAAAAGCACGTGTTATCCAGTTACAAAAGTTGTGGTAATCGGAAAGCACAAGAAAAAATGCCGAACGAAGATACAAGTAATAATGCTAGCAGTGAGCAAGCAATACTTATAACACCAGAAGCAATGCAAAATATAATATCAAGTGCTATAACCGCAGCGTTAGCACACATAAACATTGATGAACAACGTGGACAAAGAATACCATTGTCAGAAATTTCTACGCAAATTCCAGCATTTAGTGGAAGTCATGATGAGGATATAGATAATTGGTTGTCGAGGGTAGACATCATTCAACTAAATCATCGATTGGAAGACACTACTGTACTGTTAATTGCAACAAACAAGCTAACGAAGAGAGCCAGAGAGTGGTACGATTCACAAGCAAACTTAGCACAGCTTCCATGGCAAGAATTGAAAACTAAATTAAAAGCAACTTTTAAATCAAATACCGATCGTTTAACACTTTTTGACAACATGCAAGCTAGAAAGTGGAAGCAGGGAGAACGAATCGAAGACTATTATTACGACAAAATGAAAATGTTAAATAAACTAAACGTGACTAGTGAAGATGCTATCTTACACATTATTCGTGGGATTGATAATTTGGTATTAAGAATTCAATTAAAAGGGCAAAAACTTCAAACACCTGAAGAACTGCTCGAAAATATGAAATCGTACGCTGATGAATTACCTCAAAGTACAAGTACTTATCACTTAAATAGACGTGAAAATAAACAGTTCCAGAGTGGAAACAACCGTCCAAAAAATACCAATAAACCAAACATACAGTGTTTTAACTGCAAAAAAACGGGGCATTACGCGTCAACATGTCCGGAAGCTAAACGTAGCAACAATTGCTTCAAATGCGGCGACATTGGTCATCAAGTAAAAGATTGTCCGAAGAGAAACGCAAGTATAAATTTAACTCAACCAATATCAAAACATATGTCTAATATCCAAATAAAGTTAAGCGGTAATACTTATAATGCACTCGTAGACAGCGGAAGCATTACGAATGTGATGCGAGAAGAGATTGCTGAAGATTGTCGATTAAAATACGAAGAAAGTAATCAAATTTACACCGGTTTTGGAATGACCGACGTTCAAAGCAAGGGAAAAGTACGAACACAAATAAAAATAGGAAACGATAAATACGACATCAACTTTATCGTTATACCCAATTACGCAATATCACAAGACATTATTTTGGGTGAACCATTCTTTAATGATGCAAATGTTACATTCGGTCCAAGTGGAATGAATATTTCTAAAGTCAAATCCGAAACACCATCGGAAGTAAACGAGATTCTGCAAATCGAAGTACAGCAAACTAGCCCAGACTATAATGTAAACCCGAACTTCAGTATGGCGCAGAAACATCAACTGGAACATATGGTAAGCCAGTACCAACAAAATTTATTAATTAAACCTGTTCTAGACAACGAGGACGTGGAGATGAAAATTCGACTGAGGAGCGAGACACCGATCGTTCATCGACCGAGACGTTTGGCACAGAACGAGTTGAAGCAAGTGCAAGAAATCGTCGATGATCTCCAGGAACGAGGTATCATTCGTCCAAGCAAGTCAGAATACTGCAGTCCAATTGTGTTAACAAGAAAGAAAAATGGTGAAGTTAGAATGTGTGTGGACTACCGAGCTTTAAATGCTATTACGGTAAAAGATCAATTTCCATTACCATTAATAGACGACTTTATAGATAAACTAAGAGATAAAAAGTTTTTTACTTTATTAGATTTAAAAAATGGTTTTAATTATATACGCACAACAAAAAGCGTAAAAGAAAATTTTGAAATCTTGGAACGTGTCCTTGATACTTGCAAAAATAATTGTTTAAAATTAAGACTTGATAAATGTCAATTTGGTGTGACACGTATAGAATATTTAGGTTATGATATTAGTTTTAATTGTATACAACCAAATATAGGTAAAATCAAATCTGTAATTAAATATCCAGAGCCAAAGACGATACATGATGTACATAGCTTTCTAGGATTGAGCGGGTATTTTCGTAGATTTATTAAAGATTACGCAAGAGTTGCAAAACCTCTTAGCGATTTGTTACGTAAAAGTACGGGATTTAAATTCGGAAAGATAGAACGAGATTGTTTCGAATTGTTAAAGCTGAAGTTAAGTACTAAACCGATTCTTTCTATTTATAATCCAATCGCTAAAACGCAATTATTTACAGACGCGAGTAGTAAAGGTTTCGGAGCGATTTTAATGCAAACGGATGAAACTTATAAATACCATCCAGTATATTATTTCAGCGCGAAAACATCGGAAGACGAAGCCAAATATCATAGTTTCGAACTCGAAACTCTGGCAATAGTAAAAGCACTTCATAAATTTCGTACATATTTGCTAGGTATTGATTTTACAATCATCACTGACTGTAATGCATTAAAACAGACACTTTCAAAGCGAGAAATATGTCCGCGTATTAATCGTTGGTCATTAGTTCTCCAAGAATTTAGTTATACGTTAGAACACAGAAAGTCCGAATTGATGAAACATGTAGATGCTCTTAGTCGGTATCCGGTTCAATTAATTCAATATGATTTGCTTGAATCACTTAAAAGAGAACAAGGTAATGATCCCGATATACAAAATATTATTAATAAAGTTAACGCAGACAAATTACCTGAAAGAAATGATTATGACATTTTAAACGGTTTACTGTTTCGTAAAGTTTCGCGAAATCTACTAGTAGTTCCGCGAAATATGCGCAGGAATATAGTAAACGAATACCATGATAATAACGCGCATGTAGGTCATGAGAAAACGTTGGCAGCAATTCGCGATTATTATTGGTTCAGAGGTATGAATAAATACGTTAAACAATACATAAAAAATTGTTTGATCTGCATTCAATATAACAATAAATTGAAAAAAGATGGTTATATGAACATACCAGATCACGGTGATCGACCATTTAAAATTTTACACATCGATCATATAGGGCCATTGGAAAAAACAAAATCCGGTTCCAAATTTATATTAATTATAATAGACTCGTTTTCGAAATTTGTATTTTTACGAACTGCAAAGCAAACCGATAGTAACAGTGTGATAAAGTCGTTAACTGAAATCTTTTCGACTTTCGGAAATCCAAATATTATTATTAGCGATCGAGACACGGCCTTCACCTCAGCTAAATTCGAAGATTTTTGTACGCAACGAAAAATTAAACACGTAAAAATAGCCGTAAGTACACCGCGAGCTAACGGTCAGGTAGAACGGTACGTTCGAGTTACCAAGAATGCTTTAGCGAAATGCGCGACTTCGGAAAATTGGAATGAATCTCTAGAACTAATTCAGCTTAGTATTAACAATACCGTTCAGAAATCTGTTGGTGCCTCTCCTAGTAAGTTATTATTAGGGATTGATTTGAATTACTTAATAGATCAAGACATAAAATATTTAGTCAATCAGGTAAATGACTGTGAACCTGTGAATTTTGAGATGTTGAGACAGACTGCTATGGATAAAATGAAACAATCACAAAACTATAATAAAAATGTTTTTGATCAAAAGCGGAAACCTGCTGTTAGTTATCATGTTGGTGATTACGTAGTTATAAAAAGACCACAAATATTATCAAGGGGTAGTACTGTCTTTGCACCAAAATTTAAGGGGCCATATATTGTTACTAAAGTCTTAGAACGCGACAGATATGTAGTTGAAGATATACCTGGATTTCAATATACTCAACGTTTTTATACAAGTATCTGTTCAGCTGAAAATATGAAACTATGGCCGCGTGAAGAAAATGATGTTATGAACACCAATTCTGATGTCGAGGACGACGATCCGGTCAGAATAGCCGAAGCTGTAAGCATCGAAAATACATCTGACAGATTTTTGAAATGCGCGCCAGAAAGTGACTAGAGTGAAGTGAGAGAGGAAACACTAGATGGCAGTAGAGTAGGATGAGATCTGTAATGTGAACGCAAGCCGATGAATAAAATAAATAATAAAGTGTATTATCCTGTTTTATTATAAAAATCCTTACATATATATATATATATATATATATATATATATATATATATATATATATATATATATATATATATATATATATCTGTGGACACACTTTACCATGTTAGTGATTATGTATGGGAATCTGGGGTGGCAATGCCAATTTACGGTAGCCTATTATCTGAACTTTTTCTGATTCACATGTATGTAAAAAAATGCAGAAATCGATAACATGATTTACTATTACTTAAACAATTTTTGGTAAGTCACTTAACGAATTTTACAAGTATTTATAAGTTGCTGGCTTATTGTCGTCCTCACAAAATTTGGCACCGATTTTTGATTATGACAAATTGTTTATAATATATTTATTTATGTATGAACAAAAATTCAGGAACCGACTACTAGGTTTACTATTATTTAAACAAATTTTAGTAAGTCAATTAGCGAATTTTACAAATATTCATAAGTTTATGGTTTATTGACCCCTCCTTCACAAAGTTTGACACCGAGTTTTGATTATTACAAATTATTTATAATATATTTATTTATATGTGTACTAAAATTCAAGAATCGACTACTTAGTTTACTATTGTATAAACAAATTTTAGTAAGTTAATCAGCGAATTCTATAAATATTTATAAGTTTATGGCTTATTGTTGCGTCTCAAAAAGTTTGGCATCGAGTTTTTATTATTACAAATTGTTTATAATATATTTGTTTATGTATAAGCAAAATATTAGGAACCAAAAAGTAAATTTGTAGAAGTTACTGCAATTTTACTGTTTAACACTGTTTTAACCATTATGAGAAAATGTTGCCATCTTTATTTCTGTTTTCATGCCGGTAGCGAATAATATAAACTATTTTTTATTATGTAATTTATTTTTGAACTTAATTTTAATTTTATTAAATATGTACAAAATATATAATGTTTGTGTTAAACTACGATTTTATTGAACTTAAACATATTTAGCTTATTTATTCGACAAATTTTATTATACGGAAACATACCAGTTCTGCACGTGTCGGATAAAAGATTTTTTTTTAACTGAATATAGATTTGTTTTTAGTAATTAGTTTTTGCATTTACATACGTCAAACGTCAATAGTAAAAATAAAATAAACAGCAATAAATTTCAGTTATAACTTTTGTTATTAGTTGTAAATATTAAACATAACAAAATATATCTGTTTTATAGTCAGGTGTCATGTTAGTAACTAATTAAATAATAAAAATAAAATATATGCAGTATGATAAAATATTCTACATAAATATTACGATATTATACTTTTAACCATAATATTTTCTAGGAAAATTTCGAATATTTACATGAATATCGAGTAAAAAACTTGAAAAAAAAAAAATTCTTGGAAAAAACCACTAAATACTCGATAATACTAGTAGCTTATGTTTATTGCATTTTTGTGTCACACACATCCTGTTTTAAACAAATACATTAAATAAAATATATAATAATTGAGAAACAGATTAGATAAGACTAGCTAAATATGTTTATTAACAATTCCGTCATTACTTTATGTAGAGCCTAATACGAATTTAGATAAATATCTAAATTTATTTTTAATTAAATTAATTACATATTAATGATAATTGTTATTATTGTGTTTTAACAATAGATGCTTAAATGAACGTCAGACTGTATTGCAATTTTTTATTATTTTATGATATACATAGAGCTTTAAAATGCTGACATGTAATAAACTTAATAAACTGTTTCACCGCACACAAAGAAGTCTATAACTTTGAATTTTGATTTATAATGATTTTAAATATAAAATAATAAAAACTGGCTAAATTATTTTGTAATAATTCTAAAGAAATTTGAATTTGTAAAATTAAATAGAGTCTAGTGCTCTAGTGTAAACAATCTTACGATAACTAGAGTAATTTTTAACCCGAGAGAACTCGCTATATTGAAACTTTATCTCACACGCAAAGAATAATTTTACTTGCAGAGTAAAAAGGATAACATATTTCGTCAGTCGATTTCTTGTTTGTTTCATATCACAAAACCTTACTTTCGAGAAAATGATGTTTAAAGTTTTTGAACTGACATGGAACAAATTAAAATTTATAAATATTAAAATTATAACATCTATGATTGTTAAAATAGATAGAAAACAAATAAATATTGTCAAAGTTAACATAACTTAATTTCACCAAAAATTGCGTATGGAACTAACAAGAAATTGACTGACGAATTTGTAAATTCATATGTAGTTTTGACAGAAAGTGTTTTTTTTTTAAATAAAATTTATTATGCTACTCTCAACAGCAATATAGAGTAACAGAATGTTTTGTTTCTTTGTATCGAATGAAATATTTCATTTATTAGAAATATTATTATACATAGCTGTTCAGAATACCATCATTAGATTTCTAAGAGTTTTTCTCATTAGTTTTCTAGGATTAACTATGGATTATAATAAATAAAAATAAAAATATGATCTTACTGTGGCAAAAAGTTAATAAAATAAATTCCCTTAAACCACAAAATAATTTAAAAAAGTTAAATACGCATTTCGAAAGTTAAGTTTTCATTATCAGTAGCAAAAGTTAAAACTAAAGTCCTAATCGGTGATCTAAGGTTACACAGCTACTCAACGTACTCAGTGGTCAAAGAACACTGACCACTGGGTGCGTTGAGTATCTGTGTAACCTTAGATCACTGATTAGAACTTTAGTTTTAACTTTTGCTACTGATGATGATAGCTGAGCTTTCGAAATACGTATTTTTGTATTATTTATATGTATATTTTATTACTGATTATAATGTTTAATATACACTAATAGTGTGACATGTACTCTCGATTTTATAAGAAAAATGAGATTTCGGAATTAAATAAAGAATTGTTCTATTTACAATTAGTAAGTACAATTTAGATTTTGAAAATTTTTGTTGTTGAGTTGTATAGTTTTACAGATTTTTTACCACTTGAAATTTTTGAACAAAAATGAGCACATTTAATAGTAATCTTCAGGTTTTTACGGTCGATTTTTTTTTTTAATTCATTGTTTATTAAAGATAAAAACGGTAAACTACCGTTTTTTTAATTTTTTTATGGTTTTGTCACACCACATTGATATAAAATAAATGCATAATAAATTTTATCTTTTTATATTATTTATTTTTTAAATATCGTAAAATATTAACGAATATTTGTTTAAAAATAAAAGTAGTGCAGTATTAATTAAAATTGTTGTTATTTAAGGCGTATACTAGTTGGGCCAAGGTTAGTATAAGTACTATTGCAATAAAACTTTTAATTTCATAATTTGGCCCAAATGACATATGCCCTATTGTTAAGATTTTTTTTATAAACAGTAATATTGTTTGTTGTTTATTTATAACTTTTTTAAAGTACTTGAATATTTTTTTCCATACATAAGTGTAATTAAAACAGTGTACGTACTAAAACGAAAAGGAAGAAAATTGTGAAAGATAAATTGATGATATTAGATAATTTTATAAAGATATGAAATTATAAGTAACTAATTAAGTAGATAGAATTTTTAAAATATTATCTATAAATTTAATTGTTTAAATTTTGTCTTCAAAATATAGAACAATTATTATTTAATCAACCATGTAATATAATCTTATCAAGGTTTTAATAACTTTATCGCATGCCACTATCCTTAAAAATGAAATAATACAATATATATATTAATATTGATCTAACTTTATTTTTAACATGTCCTTATAAACTCATTTTTATAATCAGTTTTAATAATTTTATTGTATCTTATAATCTATTTTGTGTTTTTTTTTTTATTGTAAAGTACTTATATATATATATATATATATATATATATATATATATTGAAAATATAATAAATTAGGACTCAAATTTTTTTCTATATGAAATGTTATAATTCGCTATACATCGTAGATAACATCCGTGCTTGGTGACCGAATGACAGTTTCTACTTCGCAATCTGGTGTATATACTACTACTACTATCCTACTATCCCTTATATGTATGTACCGTTACGCCATTGGCCGATTCTGGTTGTTCTACTCTTTCCAATCGAACTGTACTTTTAGTTTCCACTTCAGTTTCTATTATAGGTTTTGTCATACTATTGGTCGATTCTGGTTGGTATATATACACAATACACATATTAGAGTTTCCGTAAAAAAAAAATCTAATAAGGCTAAAATCGATAAATTTACATCGACAAAACATCAGAAATAATATTTTTTTGCTTGTTTTTACGAAAGTAATAGGTTCCTCTACACAATTGAAAATTTTGAAGAACGCGTGTTAATACATACATGATATAAACGATATATGTATTTAAACGCGTTTTCCGAAAATTCCAGTTGTGTAGAGGAACCTGTTACTTTTGTAAAAACAAGCAAAAAATGTTATTTCTGACGTTTTTTAGATGTAAAATTATCGATTTTAGCCTTACTGGATTTTTTTTCTTACGGACACCTTAATATAATAAATAAACGCTTTATAAATGTACGAGAATTTAGAAAAAATATCTAATTACATTAGATCAATATACCAAATCTAATTACGTATCTAACTTTTGTGTTAAATGTTTTATTTAATATAAAATAACTAAAATTTTACTTTTAAAATGAGGGTAGTTTGATCTTTAGGACGCAATATTTCCAACTCGATCAAAGATTATATAATGCCAATTTTGCCAATATAATTGAACTCTACTATGAGAATATGAATTCTGTGAGTTTGAAAAATATCTTAATAATATTAGAAATTCATCTAAAAATATTTACATACATTTTTTATCTGAAATTTACTCTAGAAAAATAATAATGAGCAATTTATTTTATGCTATATTTTCAAATAATATTATAGTAACTTGAAGAGGATAAGCGAATTTAGGACGTTCTTTAAATACAATACACAGCTTAATTTGTGTTTGAAAATGCACGCGAGAGATGCAAAAAATTTGCATAATAATAAATATGATTATAATAACTGCATTATGGATGTAACATACCAAAGAAAACCGAGTAACATGCACAATATATTTATACCCGGATGCAATTATACATTTTGCTAGTTAATATATTTCTCTATTATATTATGTATTTAATACATAAAGGTGAAGATTCTCAAACAGTCAAGGTTATTTTTTTCTATAGGGGTACATATAATCATATTTTTCTACTTTAGTATAATGAATGAATGCATTTGACTCTATGACGACGTTATTTTCTTTAAATTGTTCAGCCAACTGAAAGGCGTACACATCACAGACATTAGAAACATGCTCTTTAATTAAAATTAAACGAATTGTTTCGTTACACAAATTCACATGCGGATATTTTAGATGTTTGTCAAGGACGTGTGAACGAAGAAACTTTTTTCTGTTTACTTTTAAAGTTAATTTAATGAAATTGAAGTTAAACGAGTTAATAGACTTGTAATTGATCTAGGGTTTGGTCAACAGCAGATCCGTCTTAACAGCATTATAGATTCCTGGAGAACCAGTGTGCTGGGACTCTTACGATAACCAGTCAGAAATTAACAATTTATTCGATTTTATTGGGTGTTATTCAAACATTTTAGTAGAAAACAATAATTTTTATTCATATTTTAAGAATATTAAATTAATTAATTCATATATCTTAATCATACGTACTGATGTTTTAAACATTTTTCACTTTCATACTACCGTTTCTTTCTATATTATATTATTATTATTATTATATTCATATTTAGTTCGTTAGTCGTAACTTAATCCAGGGAAAACCTGATTTATTTTTTAGAGTAAATTTGGGCGTGTGACATCACAATATGGTATGAAAAAGGACAATTATGAATTTTAACAACTTCAGTAATTTTTTTCTCTGTATTTGCTCACTTTATTTAAGGTAGTTCGGTCGTCGTAGAAACTAGTCAAAAATTAGTCCAATTTTTGTTGTCAATAAAATAAGTCAAATTTGAGTTAAAACGTTTTAAATATTTGATTATGAATTTAAATGAAATATTTTATCAAACATATAGTTGCATTTCATAAGTTTTGTAATTTCATACATAACATGATTATTATAGCCATAACCTTTGCCAGGTTATGCCAACCTAACCTAAAGTAACTCATTGAAAAGGAAAAACAAAATAAAAAATTATTATAATATAATATTGTTTATAAATACGAGAACTTAATAAATTACTTGAAATAATACAAATCTTTTATTTATCAATACTATTTTTGTCAAGAATTAAAAGAGAAACATTCATTTCTCTGTATTTAAATTTTCCACGTTTCATAGTTGGCAGTCCTGCAAAACGTGACGTTCGATCAACTTCCGCTTAATCGTAACTCTGTCACACATTTTCTACTATTGCGAAATATTTACATCGGTAAGCTAGGTTTTTGACTAAGCGTAACGAAACTTTAATGTTTGAACTTTTGAAATATCATTTTCTTTCATTTTATTCAACGAATTTTAAGGACGTAATTTCAATTTTTCTTAACCTGCAATGCGTTCTTCCATAAGAGCCTGTGCTAAAAACCGTGAACTTTAAACTTATTTTTTTCAAAATTTAGTACGGTAAGGTCATGTTTTCTTGGTACCATCGAAAATAAAATTTAATTTTCTATCATTTGACTTAATTGCACAAAAAAATCAACGAAATTTAATTGACGACTGAACTACCTTAAACATAAAAAATACGCGTTTCGTATTTTTAACTCCAAATTTACTGCATAGTAAATCATTTTATTACTTAATTTTTTGTTAATTTGAAGAAATTAGATTTGAAAAATTATAAATCTTTTTGGTTAACTTATTTATTGATAATTTGAAGAAGTTAATTTTTTTTTTTTTAGATAAATTAAACGTTTTATTTAGTTTTTAGATTGGTTTTGAAGACCGTTCTGATAAATTGTTAAGCTTTATTTATAACCGAGTTTATGAAAGCAGAAAAACCAGTATAGGTGTATAGGATTAAATTTAAGTCCAAACACATCAAATGAATAATCTGCGAGAAACAGGGAATAAAGAAAGTGTGTAAATATATTATTCTACATTAAAATGCTTTCTAAAACAAGTTTAAAGCACTTGAGCTATGCAGGGCACTGTAGCAAGTAAATAATAAAGATTTTTTTGCAAAAAATCACAGTAAAAAGTTACGTAAAAGAAATACACAAGGTATGTGAATAATAAATGAAATTTAAATTTGCGTTTGTTTATCGAAATCTGGAACGGACTGAACACTTTTATGACAAAAGAAAACAACATTTTATTATGTACATATCCCGCGAGAGAATTGTAAGAATTCATAATTAATGTCTTTGTGCAAAATTCAAACAAAAAAAAAATGCGGCTTTTGCGACTTTTCATACTGACCTTAATACGTAACTATATCGAATAATCTAAATTTTAAAACATGACCTATTTGAGCGGCCATATTCAATAAATCTACATTATTTTATTTTTTCTGCAAAACATATTTAGCAAAAGGAAAAATTTATTTTTGTATTGTGTTTAACGTCATCGCATGACTACACACCCTGGGTAACATAAAACTTTACTTACTTAAATATAAAAATTGTTCTACTTAATTTGTTAACATCGGATATAATTAGCTAATTTATATGCGTCATGTATTAACGAGAAAATATGACAAATATATTTTATAGTACTTTTGAAAAAAATGACGGTTTCGTAATAAAAAGGAAATATGTTTTTTTTACATTTTTGAGGATAAGTAAGTAATTTGGAAAATAGATATTGGAATAGATATTAAAATGTTTTGAACGGTGAGGAAGTAAGCTGTTTATTCTTAGAATGGTAGTACCGAAGAAAATAGTATATTATGTTACGAGCAATAGAAAACGATCTTTTTCTTCAAATGTATTATAATTTTAATAATATGTTACCATATTACCTATGTAGAAACAGATCATTATATTACTAGTACGATAAGGACATTATTATTATACAGCAGTTAGTTACTATTGACATCACTACTGGCAGCATCAAACATAATTACAACGTCAAGTGTATTTAATCTGATATCTTCGGCGGTCATATTGACAAACTATTACGTCAAGTTGACAATTGCATTGTTTATTTTTGCTTGAATCTTAATTTGATTATGAAAATTGATGAAAATATGTGAAGAAGTGCAACAAATTCAATGCGCACCATCCAGGGTGGTCAAAAACTGCATATTCGACCAAAGAAACACGGTCAAGTACATTTAATTTGACAAATTATCAGTATATATATATATATATATATATATATATATATATATATATATATATATATATATTTATATATGAACTCAGGTTGAAAAAACAAGTTCGAAATTACACCTAAATTCATATACATAATTTATGAATATTGTTCATGTACTCGTAAAGTAGGTTGTTCCAGAACGGAATTTTATTAAGAATATGATTCCGTGCTCGTCGCATGATAATTTTGTTTTCACCAGGTGTTGCACGTCACGCCAACCAAGGGCCGAGTGTACAATCGCTTCCAACTCGGTGAAGGATAGACTTCAACTCTTCAAAAAAAAAAACTCGTATTTATAGCTGAAAATATATATATATATATATATAATTACATAGAACAAACAATTTTATTTTATACGATTTCATTAAGACATAAAAAATTGTTGAAAATTTATTTCATAAAGGGTTAATACATTATAACAACTTGCCCACACACATTAAAGCAACTAAAAATTTAAAAACATTTAAATTGGAAATTAAAAAATATTACCATGAAAAGGTAAAAGCAAATTATTAATTGTGTTCATATATTGATTAATATCTTTAAGTGTAATATTTCTTTGTATTATATTGTACTGTATTTACTAGCGTAAGCTAATTAATAAACTATTATTATTATTATTAAAATCACTTTTTGTTTGGCGTTTACATGTATTTTCCCTCTTAAAAAACATAAGCGTGTATGTCAGGCTTTAAATATAGATTAGATTTTTTTTTCAATAATTATATTAATTTGCTATTGTGGGGCGCCTAAAGGTTGCATAGCATTGTTCTCTATTCTATGCTTGCTCTTTAAACGCATTAATGTTATATGAAATAACAAAAAATATTCAAATTTTGATTTTTTTTGATCAAATTTTAATAGTGCTTCAGACGATACGAGATTAATGATAGAATTCTGAATAAAACTGTAGCGTTACAGAATATTTTGTTTGTTTCTAGTAAATGGAATTCGATATAGAAAAAAGACAGAGTATTTTTTAATGCTAGAGTTTTTTTCAGAATTCTATTGTAAAGTTTGATAACATTTTAATAATCAAAGACAATACTAGACAAGATTAATAAAAAAAAAACGATACCAAAGCGACATGGAAAATAGCAAAAACAGACGAGATGTCTCGACGAGACATTTTAGTAATCTCGATATAATTATTTATTTATTTTTTTATTTGAAAAATAGTTTTGATTATTTTTTTGGAACGACTTTTTATGTATGATGTACTCGTATAGTAACACGTGTATATCAAACTTTATTCAGTAAATCAATAATATTTTTATTTAAATCGGTCATTTATTGGATTTTGATAAGTGTTGTTTATCTGAATATTAATCTATATTTCTAGACAATATGTTATTTAAATGACAATAATTTATATTATTTATTTAATTTATATAATTTATATAAATTTAGTCTTATGAAATGTATATTTGCAAAATTAGTTATATGACTAATGACTGTTTTTCACACAATGTTGTGTTACATTTATTAAAATATAATTCTTATTGAACAATGATCAGTGCGAAAATTTATTGAACTGACGTATATATTTTTCCATAAAAAGGAACTTTGTCATATACACATATGCAGATAATAATATTTAATGATATATATTTATAAAATTATTGGAACTACACCGTGTGCGTGTGTATTACTAATACTGTAATTTTTAAATATCAGCCGATTCATGTCAAGTAAAATGATGAAAGAATTTGAAATTTTATTTTTTGTTTTAACACGTGAACTCTTACGTATAAGTTTTTGTCTTTTACACTTACAGAGTGTAATTAATCGGAATTAAATGGTAGAAATGAAATTATTTGTCATTTTTTTATAATTTAATCAATTTTTTTAATGCATTTTCTATTAAGTTTCTTATATTTTTTTTCCATTTTTGCGTTTTTTTCTACAGAAAGTGTTAGTTTACTTATTGACTTTGATTAAAATAGTGCATTTTTATCTGTGATTATGCATAAAAAAAATTGAGAGGAAATTTTATTCGTGGAAAAAGTTTAGCTAAATTTAATTAAAATTTTAATAATAATAAAAAAAAATTAACAATTATTGAATGTATAATAAATAGAATTTTAACTTATGGTTCTATTCTGTTTACATTTATAAGATTTATAGCGTTACAGGATATTTTGTCATTTTCTATCAAAAGAAGAATTCTATTTATTACAAAAAGATGAAACATTCTATAACACACACATTTTACAGATATGATCAGAATAGAGTCATTAAAATGTTTATATATTTGTTTTACTTCTAACAGATAATTAATTTCACGAATATTTAAATATTCACTTAATTGCAGTGATCTAATTACATATTAGTTCACTGCGATTAATTGGATATTTAAATATTTGTGAAATTCTTAGTTTCAGTGCAAAAAAACATTTAATACATTTCAAAGATAATTTATGTAATTTTTTTATATTATATTAACGAATAAAATTTTTTTATATACTGAATAAACAGAATCAAAAATAAATAAAATTATTATCAAAAAAAAAGAAAAGTACATTTTTCTAATTCTTATTTTTGTTTTGCAGTTATTAATTAGCTCAGTTTTATCTCTTTTTAAGTGTTTTTTTTTTGCATCCAATTTAACTAATTTTTTGTGTGTAATTACTCATTTACACGCTCAAATAATTTGCGCAAATACATTTTGGGCAAGCAAATCGTTGTATGTAAATGAAAGTTTGAAGTTTGCTCAAACTAAAAAGTAACAGAATAAAACAACCAGTTTATTTGCAGAAATTTATATGAACAAATCAGTTTGCGCCAATTATTTGAGTGAACTTAAAATAAACAAACAAGTATTTTAGTTAAAGGCAGAATTTACAAATTTTGCAAATTAATGCTGTATTTCTAAACAGATCTGTAGTGTTACAAATTGCTTTTTTAATACCGAGTGAAGAAGTCCATTTACTGGAAAAAAAAGAACGGTTCTGTATCGTTACAGAACTATTCAGAATCTCACTATAAGTCTGATTTGGAATGGTTATATTTACATATATTCTGTCACAAATTTTCTTAGTTCAAATTGTCTGTGTTCGCATCATTATTTTCAATTTAGATCTAGATATTTGATAATTCAGTCTACCATTAATTTGTAACATAGATCGTTGTTCCTCGTTCCTACAACTATATATAACTTCATGATATGTATATAAAATGTAATGAATTTATATTTAATGTTTTTTTTTTCTGTGTACGGAGGCCTGCATGAGTGATTAAATCGGATGTAAGACATTAAAAAATTGTGTGGGAGTTGTTTATAATATGACGCATCTTAGACTTCATATATACACACACATTTCCGATCTGTTCTTGTTTTTTCTTCTTTTCTGTATAACGTTTACAGCACTACATAGATCTGAAATACTCTGTGCTACAATTATTATGGTTATTTTTAAACAAACCTAATTCTGAAAATAAATTTCCTTTTATAAATTCCTTACATTTTCACAGATAGAATTCCAAGAATACATTTTTATATGAATAATGTAAAATATTACAAGTTTATTTTTAAAATAAAATGTTATTTTTATCTCTTGTTATACATTTATAAAAAGAATTTTTTATATACAGAATTAAGTTTTCTTTTGAAAGAAATTCAGGATATTCATTTCACGTCATAAAGGTGAACTGTGTCCTTGCTCTAGATACAGATCGTCAGTCAATTTTTTGTTTGTTCCATACGCCACTTAGCAATTTTTTTTTTCTATCTATTTTAACAATCTTGGCTGTTATAATTGTAATAGTTTCGGAAATATAAACTATAATTTGTTCCATATCCTTATTGTACATAAATCAGTTCAGAAACTTTAAATATCATTTTTTCTAAAGTAAGGTTTTGTGATATGGAATAAACAAGAAATTGACTGACGAATATATTCAAATAAAATATATCTTAATAATGATAAAGATTAATTGATTTATGATTAGTTAACTTTAACAAAAATGTTTTAATTTTAATGTTTTATATATAGAAATAATATTGATTGATATTGTTTTGTTTAAATTTTATTGTTATCTATATCAAATCATGTTTTAGAAAGTAGAGTAAAATTGATAAATTTTTAATTTTAAGTTTTAATGTAATCATTGCATGAATTTTCTTTATCAGTTATATAAATTAAAGTGTTCTGAGAACAATACTATATTTATTATTGAGTGCAAAAGTATACTACTTTTTTTTGTATTTATATCAAAATGGAAAATTACAAATTTAATGTAGCTTATGCTTAAATTTAAAAGTATCTACCAATGAATTCAATGAAAGAAAAATATTTGGCTAGTATCTGCAACTATGAAATAGGTATTTGTTAACGTTTTTGTAATATATAATAGTTATTTATGAAACATCCGAACGAATGTCATGATACTCAAATTACTCACAAGTTTCATACATAATTTTATTTACGGCCCCAAATTACATAAACAAACCAAAATGTTTTTATGAATATGTTAAGTTTTCTGAACAAACATAATTGTCAATAACATATTAATGCTACTTACAATTATTAATTTCTATTATTAATAGTTAAATTTACTGTATAAGCCATTTTACTATTTTAACTAATTTGTTTACGAAACATATCAATGAATAACAAATCACAAAAATACAACTTTTATTAACTATTTACAGGATCATTTACAGGTAGAGCAACATGTTACTATGAACAGTGTTGACAATTTTCTACATGTCAGAATAATATAGAATTATTCATATTACTCTAATACGTCTTTTCCTCAAAAAGGTAAATGTTAATACACAATTAGTACTGATATTGGCAACGCTGGTTACTTTACGCATCGAATTATACTCCTTACACCGTTTGGTAAACGTCAGTTTTTCACAGTGTCTGTAGTATGTAAAATGTAAGCTTTAGAGGCAGCCGTAGATAAAATTATTTATATGAAAAACTAATCGTTATTTGTAGTAAGTACATTTGATAATAGGAGAAAACATGCATGTGTTACATGTTCGGTTTTTGGAGTATTTTATTTCAACATTTATAACAGTTGCACTGTCTTAAAACCGACAATACGAATATTAGAATTAATTAGTAGAATGTTAGTGTAAGGATTATCTTAATAAATCTTTAACACTGTAAATTGTATAATTTTCTTTTCGTATAAAATACTCCAGCATGTTTTATCTGTTTTAACATCATGAAGTAAATTAGATCTACGTAATAATAAGTTAAATTTTATCGTTCTAACACTATAGCATGTTTATCAAAAATTATAGGGTGTCCCATGGAAAATTGCTGAAATTAATCAACTACTTACAGTTATTGAATAAGCAAGTTTGCAGTTTTTAATGGATATAATTAAAATTTAAGAAAATATTTGTATGTCAGTTTAATTTATTATTGAAAAATATGCTAATTATCTAATAAATACATACTCGTATCATTAGTTTATTAGATTATTAGCGTATTTTTTATTAATAATTTAAATTGATATACAAACATATCGTAAAATTTTATTTATATCAATTTTAAAAATTGTTGACAGTAATTAGCTGTTTATCATTATATTATTAATTAGATTAATATATTTTTCAAATAAACTGATAAATAAACTGATATACTAACATTTTATCAAATTTTAAAAACTACAGACGTTCTTGTTTTTAATATACTTTGTATTTTTTTCAATAATTACATACATTTCAAAATAACAAAAGAATTATTTTTAGCAATTTCTCATGGGAAGCTCTTTGAAAACGCAACAGATATTTTTTAATTTTAAAATAATTTATTTCATTAAATATATGAATATCCAGAACTTATAAAAAAATACAGTTATTTTTTAAATAATGTATATTATTATATTTAAATTTTAAATGAAATAAATATTTTCATATCAATTTATAAATGTTTGTGCTTTTCAAATAATTATTATTATTTTATTATCAAAAATATGAATAAATTTACAATAATTTATGGACCATTTAATATAATATTCTATTTTTAATATATAATTCTATATATATTAACAAAAATTAGTTAATAATGAATATAGTGTTGATGCACAATAGAATTTCAAAATTGAAATTCGTGCTAAATATGGCCATGATTTTGTAATTGTCCGATTTTGATGTAATTAAATATGGCGCTGCGTTCAATAATGAATTAATGCATTATGGTTTCGGTCACGTATTGAATTCGTATTTGTGTGTTTTTGAAGGACAGCATCAGAGGACATCTTTTCTATAAATCTTATAGTTATAAATTCAATGATTTCCGTTTCCGTAATTAATATCGACATCCGCTCTGAAAAAGGGACGTGTTGACTCATAGTTTTCAACACATTTTTCTGTCCCTCGCACACACACACACACACGCATACCACCAACCTAATAACACGAAATGTGGATACGCGCGTGTAAAATGATTTATTTTATCGATAAATATTTTGTTTCGAAAACTTTTTATACATCCTTGATTTATTACGTAAAATGTCGGATTTTTTCTTAATTTCGTTTTGTATGTGTGCGCGGAGAAAGGTTAAATGAAGTACATTTTAGTTTGACTTAAAAAAAAGGATATTTATTCGTCTAAGAAATTGAATTATAGTACAAAAAATATTTAAAGATTTATTTACATTTTTTTTCTCTAAAATAATATTTATATTTAGTTTACTTAAAGTAAAGTCCGCTTAAGACGGTCATAATTTATTAACAAATATTTATAATACGAACAAAAGACAGAAGTAGATATTGTTTTTCGGGTGTAACGACGCATCATGTAAACATGACATTAATAAATATCTATTTGTGATACAGATTTGATTTCCTTGAATAGCATAATCATTTTTCGATTTCTATCAAAATAAATTGTGTATTTTTTTAAGCAAAACAACTTCAGAGTAGTATATATTGTCGAAAAGTGTTTTAACTTAAAGCAAATTTTATAGTTTTGTTTTTGTTTAAAAGCTTATTTATATAGACTAATAAAAAAAATGTGGCTGACTTAATATCTTTGTATGATCATGCGATATTGTACAAATCTTAGAGATATTAAATATAATTTTGTTATTGTTTACAATTTTTATTACTATTAGTTTCCGAAATACTTAGATAAACGAAGATCAAAGTTAGCATAAATAAAAATTGGAATTTTTATACAGTGATGTCGTTTGTATGATGTTCTATTAGTAAAATTGATTTTTTTACCGACCATCATATTACATATGATAAGAATGTAATTATACCAAATTTTGTCGGTCTGTCTGTCTATCGATCTGTGGACCAATATTTGGAAGTGAATATCTTAATTTGATCAACTTTTGGTAAAGATTTGCCAACCAGAAGTGGTAATTTACTGATGTCACTTTTATGAGTTTTACGAATATTTCGACAAAATTTATTTAACAAGTCTAATTTTTTGCTTTAAAATAAATTTTTAATTCTATCTCTTATCAAATATGAATAGTACGAGTATTTCTGTTTTTGATATATTTTTTTTTATATCTAATATTACAAAATTCGAATAAACTAATTAAAATTTTAAGTAAATTTTCACAAAAATCACTTTTAAAAGTAAGGTGAGAATACGGGCCAATGTCAGTGGTGGGATTAACCAATAGTCAGTACTAGGCAGTTGTCTAGGGCCCCCGATTGACAGAGGCCCCGACAATATGACATTTTATTTTTGCAACCAAATAAAATTTTATTAAATTCAGTAAATATAGTAAAACGGGAGGGCCTCTCGTTCACAATCGCCTAGAGCCTCGTCAAGTGTTAATCCGCCACTAGCCATAGTTATTTAATATTTGTAATGTAATATTTTGTATGTAATATTTGTATGTAATATTTGTATTTAATATAATATTTGTGTTGGGACCCGGTGCTGGCTTGGCGACCACGAAACACTAGTTGTGTCTGTGGGCAAGTGCTCGAGTTCCTAAAAAAGGCGATGCGGCGTGTGTGCGGTGATGTAGCGAGCTAGTGGACTGTATTGCGGCGTAAATATGGAATAAGCATGCGTAACTTGCTGAATAGAACTAATTAATTGATAAATAAGAGGATGGATAAGGATCAGAGACGATCTTCACCTATCCGAGCGATAGATAGGGCTTGTACAAGAAGTGGTAGCTCTAGGAAGAAATGAGGAAAGAGGTTGGCCCACAACTGAGGTATAGGAGTGCGGGACGGTAGGTGAGGTGAATTAAACCAATAACTTGTAGCAAGTCAAGTGTCAGCACAATTACTGCACGATTGGAATGAGTAATGCAAAAGCAACTTACGTTTATATAATGTAGTACAGATCCTTAATAAAATGGCGGTTAGATACCTTACACTTGAGCTTAGGATTGTGTGGTTAGTGTGAGAGCTTTCGAGATGCGTGTACTTCAATTAACGTAAGCTGGCTGCTGCTGCGGTGTGTGTCTGGAGCTATGCGTGAATGTGTATAGATCGTCAAATCTTCAACGAGTGTTGAGCGAGAATTAGTGTTAATAAGCTTCCAAAACAATTAATAAAGCACAAATAAAGAAAAGAATCTGCAACTAAATATGAGAATAAATGTTGCAAATACAGCGATGCGAGCGTGAATGAGAAATGCGAGTGATGCGACAATAATGTAAGCATAGTACATAAAATGCGGAATAATGATACTGCAAATGCATAGAATTGGAATAATTCTATGTGTAACAGGTATACAAGCGTTTGTAATTGTAAATAATAACATGTAAATCACAAAGAATAAAATATGTTGTACTTAACTGAATATTTGAGGTTAGTTCCAACACGTGTTTGGTAAAATATGCGGAAATGTGATATCTCGTAATTTACAATCAGTTAATCACAATTAATAGTAGAAATGATATGATTCTGCGTAATATGTGTAGAATAGCGGAGAAAAGCGAATATATTTTGATATAGTAAGTAGCGTGATGCAAGCTAGCGATATATTTCAATTCGTGTTTGACAGAATCACACTGCAAGTCGTTCGTATAGCAAATAACGTAGCATAACTTGAGTGTTTAGTACAAACGACGTAGAATATAATAATACTTGCTGCGAATGATATTTGATGAGATGAAATGTGCGTTTTGTTTAACAGCACAGCGTGGAGATGTTGACTCGTTCACGGCCGGATATGAACTCTTTTAAAGCGTGCGGATGCAAAGCTAAACTAGTACTGAATGCGGGCGCCATACGAAGCTTGATAAGAATATGAAATGTGTTACGATTTGTACGCGCTAGTGGCCAACAGATGGCGCGGCGGTCTTAACATGATAACGAAACGTGAACATTTAAGTCAGACGAGTACATGTCAGTCACTTGCCAACAGATGGCAATGCCTGGTCTGAACAATTTGTATGTAATATTTGTATATTGCTTTAAACAAAATTTGAATATCTCGTTTTAATTTAGAATTTTATTCAAAGTAATATACATACTATAGTGGAGTTTAAAAAAGCTCTTTTCACGAACTGTGAAAAGGAGGGGTCCATTTTAAAATTCTGCGGGGGTTGGGAGGAGAATTTTTAGTTAGACCACTGTTGTGCATTGAACGTATTTTGTGACACATGCTCTATTTATCTTATACTTACGATTCATTTTCATAAACTACTTTTTAATTTAAATTACAATTACGAAAATACTATAAAGTTCAATCACTGATTACTTTCAGCAGCTTCTCATGGAATATACCATGCATTTCATTTATAAATTAATTTATTCAAAGTATAAAGTATGAAAATATAATTATAAATATTTTTATTGTTTCTCTTATAGGGTCAGTCGTCATAACTGACATATTTATAGTACGAGATGTATGTCAAAAAAATAATAATAATAGAATTATTATTTATGAATTTCTATATGTATGTATCGACATATTCCGAATTCGATGTGTGTGTCCCAAAATGAAATTCTGTTGAGCAAGTGGCAACAATCTTGAGTAATAACTCAATGTAACGGATAGTATTTACATATATACACATTGGGCATATAGGCGCTCGCTGGTAAGATAACAATGGAAGGACCAAAATTGGAATTCATGCCATGTTTGCGATGGCATAGCGGCAATTGTTACCGACATAGAACATTACAGAATATTATGTAGAGAGGAAATACCGACAACAGATATACATTTATATATGCGCGCGTAAATAAATATTTTACGTGTAAATATACACGTATACACACACACACACACAATCAATATTATCACCTTAGGCTCTTCATATTTAATGTATATTTTACAAAATGATGTATGACATTAATTTTGATAATTTTTCATTATACTAGTCAGAGCTGGGATCAGTACTAAAAAATTATTTAAATACTGAATGCCAAATATTTTTTTAAATAGTGTAAATAATCTGAGCGAAAAACGAAAATAGTTTTCTATTCCGTGAGTGACATATACAATTTTTTCTTTAAGTATTCTAAACGAAACTAAACTAAATATAAATATTCATTCCAAGTAACCTTAACCTTGCTAACAGTTGTAGAATAGTATGTATTTGTATATGTATATTGTATATATTATTTATATTCGTGTTAGGTGATTTGTCAATTAATCTTTCTTTGGTCGAATATACAATTTTTGACCACCCTAGCACTTCTTCACACATTTTCAATAATCAAATTTAAAGTCAAGCGAAAATAAACAATTTAATTGTCAATTAATTTAACTTGACTAAATAATTTTTAAATTAAATATTTTTAATATAGCCGTCGGAGATGTCAAATTACATACACTTGACCGTGTTTCTAACAAATTAAGCGATATACATTGCATTTGTTGTATTTTTTTACACATTTTCAATAATCAAATTCAAGAGAAAATAAACAATGCAATTGTGAATTAACAGTTTTTGCAATATGGCCGCCGAAGATGTCAGATTAAACACACTTGACGTTGTAGTTATGTTTGGTGCTGTCACCACTGGTGTATATAATAACTAATTGCTGTATAATAATGTCATTATTGTACTAGTAATGTAATGACCTCTTTCTACATAGGCAATATGGTAACTTTAATATTATGATACGCTTGAAGATAAAAGTATTTAAAAGTATACAAATCACTTGCAATATTTTTTTTATTCAAATTTACTTACAGTACTAAACACTAAATATAATCATCTATTATTGTTATTTTGTTGCAACTGCAGGTATGTAACGTGTAAAAATAATGTTTCATCCAACTACATAACAGAGAGTTTTTGCAAGTTTTCGCTAAAATTACGATAACGCTAAGCCAAAGAAAATTGAAATAAAAAATGCATTGAAACACGTAATTTTATCGTTAGCAGATCGTTTACGTACAGTGTAAAAAAACTCCCATAATATTAAATAAGTACATAGGAGAAAATAAAATTGACGAAATGGTCGTACTTAAAATAAAATGCTTATTTTTTAATCTTCTTATTTTTTTCCAGTTATTTTTTACTTTTTTTCGAGTGTTGTTCCTTACCATCTACTGTAATAATTTAAAATAAGACGTATTTTCACAGGTTTTCCTAATATTTTTGTGCACTTTATGGAGCGGTTGCATAAAACATTATTAAACACAAGCTAGTCTAAAAATCTGATTATTTATTGAATAATTAATGAGGTGTTTTGAATACACTTCATAATATAAGTAGTTAACAAATGATAGTATTGATTAAGTTACCAAGGTTTTTTTGATATAATTTACTCTTAACGTTTTGCATATTGTAATTTTCTGACCTAAAAATTGTCAAACACAATAAAGATCGCTTTCTGTTTCTCATAAAATAGTATACTATTTTTGTTTTCAATAAACATCTTCAACGGTAGATTGATAATTTTATATTATAGTTTCAGAAAATTATTTTAATTTTAAAATAATTTAATTTTCGTTCAGAAGCTTTGATCCGTATTCTCTCCTCACTTTTAAAAGTGATTTTTGTTAAAAGTACTTTTGACGCTTACTTAAAATTGCTTATTAAACAATTTCAATTAGTTTATTTGAAAGTTATATAATTAGATATAATAAGGGCCAGTATTATAAACGCTGGTCAAATTTAATTTATAAGTAAATGTATTTACTCTATACTATAAGGACGGAATAAATGTGATGTAGTGGTATTAAAAAATAGTTCTTATTATTAATAAAAATATTTTAGAATTAAATTTGTGAAATAGCATTTATTTTGAAAGTTATTTAATTGACAAATAAATTTACTTGTGAAGTAAATTTAACTAGCGTTTATAATACCGGTACTAAATATATCAAAAATAGAAATACTTTTCATATTTAATAAAAGGTAGAAGTAAAAATTTATTTGAAAGTAAAAAATAAAAATATTTTTCATAAACAAAAGAAGTGGGAATATGGGTTATTAATTTTAGTATAAGACATATAAATAACTAGAATAAACACTATGGCTAATAAACGAAGAAAAAGGACTTTTTCGAGTAAAGAAAAATACAGATAAATATTGTTTAAAAAACAAATAGCTACATTATATATTATTGATATTATATTATTATTAATATGAAAAAATATTTTTCTCCGTGTACTACATTCACTGTTCTTTGAAGGTTTTTAATTGTTTAATCTCGGCTTTATGACAATTGCATTGTTTTAAAACCAGTATTAGTTAAAATCTAAATTAAAATCAAGCTTGTAGTACCAGCCTGTGTGTATCATTTATATCTTCTTTGAGATTTGGATATTTAAAAAAATATTTTCATTTGTTTTTGGTGTGAATTGTAATCATATCATTAATCCTAATAGATACCGTAGAAAGATAACTAACATTCGAGAAAGGTAATGATGCAATAATTTAAGATTCTGCTAATGTCGTCAAATGAACAGGTATTAGCACTCTTTCGAAATACTGAATATATTCCTAGAATCAATACTATGTATATCCTCCATTAAGAAATTGTTTTGCGAATTTAAATTTTTTAGTGGGAACATAGAACGTGCTTGGTAATTGTAATTACTAAATTTTCAAATGTCACCAGAATTAAAAGGAAATCGTTTTTTTGGCAAATTGAAAATTAATTTTGGACCGAAATTATTAGTAAGTTTTCTAAAATATTATTTTCGTAATTTTATATACATTATTTAATTTATTATACGCATTTATAATACAAACTACTGCCTAATATATAAATAATTAGATTAAATTGTCGTTAATGGAACAGTGTATTTTATAATTAAATTTGAATTACAAAATTTATAGGTTATTAGGACGATTTTGATAATTTTAATAGAAAATTTAAGCTACTTACATATAAATACCTCGAGTATTACCAGAGATGTAATTTCACAAAAGTAGCTACATTAGGTACTAATCACAATGATGTTTACTAGTTTAAAAAATTTAAAGATTTACTAGCTAACTACATATGAGCAAAGATTTAAATTTTGCAAATTTTATTTTCCTAATAATTTTTTATAAATATTTGATTGTAGATAATTAGATTTTTTTGTCACTTTTTACCACTTTGACTGCAAAGAAAATTGGCATATTGTTCAATACGGTGTCTGTAACATTTTCCAAATTTTAAAAAAAATATTTATATAGAAATTCTTCAACACAAGATTCATATCCCTTCTTACCTACAACATTAATTCTATCAATCATCTTTCTCAATTTCTCTTCAGATACAGTCAATACAACCACATCAGCATTATGTTAAAGTATGTACAACACAAGCACCTATATGTATACCATCAACACCACACAGGGCTTTCCGAAGAAAAACGTTCGTATTAATTAAACAGCCAAGTGAACGTTACACAATCCTGTTTCATACCAACATCAATACCAAACTTAAAATTGAATTAACTATCTGGTTTTCCCGATTTTAACAGCTTCATTTTATTATTTGTTGGTTTTAGGTGCGTTAGCAGTAAAACACAGAGTTCATATACAGTAGTTTATATTGAATATAAGTATAAACGTATTTATTTACATTATATATATAATAGAAAACGTGTTCGATATATATTTTGACAGAACAGGAATATGTGGTTACAATACTTAGCAGTCATGCCAACTGTCTAATATCACACCAACCGTGTGATCTCATACCAACTGAGTGATATTATATATTGGCGATTCAACAGTGTTCTCTCTTTTCAACACCCCCACTAGAACCGTTTAGAATCACCAATCCCATTTTTTCTCGGCATTCATTGTGTTTCATTTTGAATAAAGCTTTAGTTAGAATATCTGCTGTCATGTTTTCAGTTCCAACATGATTTATCCGAATGATTCCATCTTGTAGCTTTTGTCTAACGAAATGATGTTTGATGTCTATATGTTTTGATCTCGCTCGATAACCGTCACTTGATGCTAAATTTATCGCGCTTTTATTATCACAATTTATAGTCATCACCTGGTCATTTTCAATTGAAAATTCAGATTGGAATTGCTTCAACCATAGTGCTTCTTGAGTGGTTGCTGATAAGGACATATACTCAGCTTCTGTTGAAGATAGAGCTATGGTGGTTTGACGTCTGCTATTCCAGGATATCGCTCCTCCTTGTGAAACGAAAACATACCCCGTACATGATCGTCTATTGTCCACGTCACTTGCCCAATCGGCATCGCAATAACCTTCCAATTCTTGTTTACTATCGGATGCAAATTCCAGTTTCATTTTAGAGGTCCCTTTTAAGTAGCGGAAGATTCTTTTTACGGCTGTCCAATGTGCCTTCCCCGGATTATTGTTGTATTGACTGACTTTGTTTGTTGCATAGGTTATATCTGGCCGTGTCCCTTGCGCCGCATACAATAAACTGCCCACCGCTTCTTGATAAGGAACTTTCTTCATTTCTTTTATTTCTTCTTCCGTTTTTGGACTCATCTCTTTGGTTAGTATTTGATTTGGATCTGCTGGTGTCGAAGTAGGTTTCGATTCATTCATCTCAAATCTATCCAATATCTCATTTATGTACATTTCTTGATCCAAATATATTTTTCCATTGTTTCGATCACGTGTGATTCTTAACCCTACACATTGCTTCGCTTCACCCATGTCTTTCATCTTGAATCTTTTCATCAATTCTTCTTTTAGTTTTCTTTTGTATTCATCATCGTTTGCGAAAATCAATAAATCATCTACATACACTGAGACAAATATCATTTTGTTATTTTTAACATAAAAGTAAATACACGGATCAGTTTTCGATTGATTCATTCCAATTTCTTTTAATGCTAAACTTAACTTTTTGTTCCATTGTCTGCTGGCTTGTTTCAAACCGTAGATTGCCTTTTTCAATTTGCATACCTTCTTATCGACGTTGAATTCTTTCGGTGGTGCCATGTATACTTCCTCTTCGAGGTCACCTTGTAGAAACGCTGTCACCGCATCCATCTGGTCGATTTCTAGGTTATACTTTGCTGCCATTGCAATTAAATATCTTATTGAACCATAACGAACCACGGGCGAGAAAGTTTCTTCGTAATCTATACCCTTTTTTTGCGCACAACCTTTTACCACCAATCTTGCCTTGTATTTTAAAACTTTTCCATTTTCATCTCGTTTCGTTTTAAATACCCATTTGCTGTTGATTGATTTTTTATTCGCCGGTAAATTTGTGTACTCCCACGTATTATTTTCAACTAAAGAATCATACTCTTCTTTCATGGCTTTTCGCCATTTTTCACGATCAGGTCCATTCAGAGCTTCCTCTTCAGTCAGTGGATCATCTATTTTGTTCGTTTGTGTTAGATATAAATGGTAGTCTTCCATATTCGGTGCTTTTCGTGTTCGTGTTGATCTTCTTACTTCGTTTGCCTCTTCATCATCAACCGTCTCATCTTCGGTTGTTTCTTCATCATCAACCGTCTCATCTTCGGGTTCAGATGTCTCTTTGACTTCGTTTGAAATCGTTTCATCGTCAGTTTCCCCCACTGAATTTGTATCCTCGTCTTTGAACAGTACTTCTGTGTTATATTGAGCTTTTGGTTCGTTTATTTGATTCACCATATTATTTTCCAGAAACGTCACATCTCGACTTATGACAAGCCTGTTGGTACCTGGTCGAATGAACCGATAACCTTTCGTACTTTCATTGTAACCTACGAATATCAGCTCTTCCGACTTTGCATCCCACTTTTTACGTTTTTCATCAGGTATATGAACCATTGCTCTGCAACCAAAAACTTTAATATAACTTAAATTTGGTCTCTTACCAGTCCACAGTTCTTCGGGAGTTTTCTTCAAATTTTCGAGTCCTGTACATGGTGATCTGTTCACCAAGTATGCCGATGTCATCACTGCTTCGGCCCAAAAGCTTTTCTTCAATCCGGAATCATATAATAGACATCTGGCACGTTCACACAAGGTTCGATTCATCCTTTCCGCCAGTCCGTTTTGTTGAGGAGTATACGGGCAACTCGTTTGGTGTATGATCCCATTCTTTTTCAACATCGTCTCGAATTCATTATTACAGTATTCTTTTCCGTTGTCCGAACGCAAAAACTTTATTTTTCTCCCGGTTTGATTTTCTACCAACGCTTTGAATGTTTCGAATTTTTCTTTTACTTCTGTTTTCATCTTCAGAAAATACACGAAAACTTTTCTCGTATAATCATCTACCAATGTAAACATATATCTGGCCCCGCTTAACGAATCATTTTCCATTGGCCCACAAAGATCAGTATGTACCATCTCCAAGATTTGTGTTGCCCTTGTGCCATTGTGTTTAAAAGGTTTCCGGCTTTGTTTTCCTTTTAGACATGCAACGCAGGTTGGATTATCATTGGCTTCTTCAAAATCAATTCCATCAGCTAAACCATTTTTCAGTTTCTTCAGACTTTGTAAATTTATATGTCCCATCCTTCGATGCCATAAATTACAACTTGATTTGAAATTTGAAGTTAGCGCTACAGTTTCATTGCAATTATTGGTTTGCAACTTGTACATGTTGTCGATTAACTCAGCAGTAGCCACCACTGTGTTTTCTTTGTAGATTTTACATCCTTGATCATCGAACTTGATCACCATTCCTTTCTTTGTAATTTCCGCTACTGACAAAAGATTTGTGGTTAGATTAGGTACATGCAAAACGTTACTCACTGTGATTTCAGCTAGTTTTCCTTTGATTTGCACGTCACCCCTTCCACAAACAGGTATTACTGAGTTGTTTGCCACCAAAATTTCTTTTGTTTCGGATTCAACTCGATTATTTAACCAAACTTCGTGCATGGTCATATGCGCCGATGCGCCTGAATCGAGATACCAGTCGTAACGACTTAATGTTTTCGAAATTAACCCAACATGAAAACCTACATTTGATTTTGTATTTGATTGCTCTTGCTGACTTCGGCTTTTCTTCGGCATTGGACATACATTGGCTTTGTGTCCATATTTTTTGCAATTGAAACAACGTGGACCTTTATTTTCATATGTTCTGTTGTTCTTTTTTGTATCAGCGAAATTCTTCCCATAAAACGCACGATCACTTTTTGATTTTGTACTTTTTATATCCTGAAGCAATTTTGTTTTGATCGCATCACCTGTTATTGCCGTACCGGAACTTTCTATACCCATAATCATCGGTTTATATTCATCGGGTAGTCCAGCTAGTAATAATGTGCCGATCCATTCGTCAGTGATATCGAATCCAATGTTATTTAACTTATGGCCAGTTGAAATGATTTTTGTGACATAATCATCAACATTTACACAGTTTTCAAGTCTGGTCGTAATCAAAGTTCTTAATAACCCAACTTTTCTTGTCAAACCCGTATCTTGAAACGTGGCATTCAAACTATCCCATACTTCTTTGGCGGTTTTTGCACTTTGTATATGGACATAATTTATCGGATCCACTAGCAAGATTATCTTCGACTTTGCTTTAAGTATTTTCTTTGCATCAGTTTCTACACCCGTGACGCAATCCCACAATTCTTCATGTTCTAGGTACGTCTGAACAGCGAACTTCCAGGTGGTAAAGTTTTCTCTACCTTGTAATTTTTCAATAGAGCTACCGAAACTTGCACCAGCCGCCATTTTACGTACTTTTTCACTCAAAAATTTTCTGTATATACTTGTTTTTCTATTATTTTAATTGTGCCTGGGCCCATAACCTGTTGGTTTTAGGTGCGTTAGCAGTAAAACACAGAGTTCATATACAGTAGTTTATATTGAATATAAGTATAAACGTATTTATTTACATTATATATATAATAGAAAACGTGTTCGATATATATTTTGACAGAACAGGAATATGTGGTTACAATACTTAGCAGTCATGCCAACTGTCTAATATCACACCAACCGTGTGATCTCATACCAACTGAGTGATATTATATATTGGCGATTCAACAGTGTTCTCTCTTTTCAACATTATTGATAATAAGCTGCAGTATAAAATTTGAATATTTTATTACTTCAACAAATAATTTGTAGAATTTTACAGTTTGGGTTGGCGACAAGTGTTGTAAAAGCATTTAAATTCAAACGTGCTGCATTTCTTTTTAGAAAATATTTCTGATGGAAAACTTGGGGATAATGTCTGTTTTCTCGGAATAATTCAAATGTTAGGTACATATCATCTGCAATCTACTATTCCTAGAATTTAATTTAATGGGACATGTGCGCACAACAAGAAGCCATTATTGTGTGGAAAAATTTAATAACGGTGCGAATTATTTGTACTTGTGATGGGTTCAGAAATAATTTTATTGCTGAAAAACATTTTATGGGTAATTTTCTCGCAATTGGTATGATTGCTCAACATCGTAATACAGACTTGGCACAAAATGTATGTAGTTTCGCGAGTCGCGTTGTTATTTTATAAATAAGTTTTAATGTAATGAATGTATTTTGAGCATTGATTGAATTTAGACATAAAGTTTTTGTAGAAAATGCTGAAGTATTTTTGGTTCATTCATAGTTTCTTTAAGAATATTGAATTTCTGATATTTTTAATACATATTTTTATTATCGTTCGTTAATTGAGCAAAATTGTAGTTTTATATTTTGAAAATATATGTGATTTTCATTATTGAAAATGATTATTAATAATTGAGTTGATATGATTGAGAGTTTTTTTCTGGAGTAAATGCTTCTAAATGGTAACAATAAAAGAACATGTATGAGAGATGTCAAAATAATGTGAATGAAGCGAAAGTTGTTTGCTTGCATAGGCAAGTTTAGCGGATACTAATTTCTGTTTAAATGCAAAGAGTTTGTACTTACATTCTTGTGATTGTATATCGTCTATGCAACAACAATATGTTGTGAGAAATTTGTATGCAATTTTATTAATATTTTAATAATAATATAACACTTATGCCCGGTTTCATAAATATTGTTTAAATTTATTTCACAAGCACAAGTGTTATTGTCTGGGTCAGGGTTGAGCTGTATTTTTATCTATATTTATATTATAAATGTAAATCATTTTATAAATTTTTGTTTTCACATTTATTTTGTGCTAGATATATTTAAATATTGTAATTAAACAATTATTAAAAATCAAATTTAGTTAACAAAGTAATTAATTAAAATTGGTTTAAATTATTAATTAATATGTTATGTATGTAAAAAATCGAATGATTAAACTTGTGATTTAAATCAAATGATTAAAATCAGCCCAACCCTGGTCCTAGTAAATAGCTTTAAAAACAAATGTTATTTCGATAATTTACTACTAATTTAATAATAATAACAACTATATTTAATACCACTAGGTTAAATTTATTTTTTTTTAAATTCGAAAATCTATAGACTGAACACATTTATTTCTACATACATGCATACATACATACACAATCACGCCATGTACCCAAAAGGGTGTGGCACAAACTCTTTTCATCAACCCGAAATCAGTCGCCTCCAAGCATTCCTATCCAAACAAGCAACTTTCACTTCATCCACATTCATAATTCCTCTCATACATGTTCTTTTATTCCTATTACTTGGAAAACTTTCGTTCACGCAAAACACTCTCAATCATACCACTCCAACTACTCATCGGACGTCCACGCAAACGTATACCATCAAAATTATTCAAATAAATCTTTTTAACCAAACGTTCATTAGACATTCGCTCAACATGTCCGAACCATCTTAACTGACTGACACGAATTTTTGCTACAACATTTTTTTCAATTTCACACTCATCATACACTAATCTATTTCGTACCCGATTTCTCCTATTTACACAACATACCCCACGTAAAAATCTCATTTCCACAGCAGTCATTTTCCGTTTATGCTTTTGCAACCAAACCCAACATTCACTACCATACATCAACGTAGGCATCAAAACTGCATTGTATATACTCAAACGGGCTTCTTTGGAAACATTTACATTCCTAGCAAAAGTTCCCGAAGCACCCAAAACCTTACAACCAGCATTTTCTCTTCTAAAGTTGATTTAACCAGCGTTATAATGAAACCAGGCCTAAAATATATTGATATAAAGACCTGTAATAATTAGCATATCTATATTTAATATTTTTTTGGAAATTATAATAATTATAACTGCATTATGGGAATAGAACCCGTGCTAGTTACGATATTATCAGGATAAACAGGTGTATGATATATGATTAACCAGTAGGCTTATGATAAATGTATACTTTATTATATTTTTCGGGATTTTTTTTTACTTAAACAATTAAATATTTTATTAGTGTTAGAGCAAAATATTTAATTTTGTTTTTGTAAATATTTTTAATTACTTGATAAACATTACAATTGTTTTTAAATTTTTTGAAACTGTGTATAGATAATAATTTTATTTTATTTATTTATTTATTGTTTTTCGTGTGCTCATTGTATGAAAGAGTGAAAAAAGATGTCCTACATTTTGGTATAGAAACAACCATGACATAATGACCACAATAACTGAAAAAGGAAAAAGTGAAATATGTTATCTAAATTTCTTGTGGTGAATAAAAGGCACTATTATTTTAATTTTTAAAAAATATATTAATTTATTTCTAGTAATTATTTATTAAATAGTACATTTTTTTGAACATAAAATAAAAATATATAAATTTTCTAACAAAACAAATTGGTTAGACAAATAAAACCTAGTTGATTCTATTTTGTTAGACGTTTTTCTTGTTTGTACAAAGCGTGATTTTACTGTGTTCTTAATTGAGATAATTATATATTTGTATTACAATTTTTTTATATTTTATTGTAGTATAACATTGTGAAATAAACAATTTGCATATCCGCAGATTTTTAAAACAGGTTTTTTTTACTTCAAATAAAAATAATCCTATTTTTTTATTTATTGATAAGCTTAAAAGCCAGTTGCGTATAACGTTAATTGACAACTTAATCTCGTTTTTAGCTAACGTCAATTTAACATCATGTTTTGTTACCATCTCTAAAAACTCAAATATAATATAAACAATGAATAAAATGAAATGAATTGATAATTTGGGAAGGAGATATTGAATTCACCTACCGATGATTGTATAATATTTATTGACAAATTAGAATATAAAAAAAAATATGCTGTAGTCACTAAAGAACCGACTATCTCCATAAGGTACTTTCTAACGAGACATTAATCATATTACGTTGACAATTTCATGGAAACATATATCTAACATATATGTCAAAGTAGATACTTATTGTTAGAAAAAACATTGCAAAAAAACAAAATTTATTAAGTCGTATCAAAAAATGTCACAAAGAAAAGTTGTTAGTAATAACTTTTATGTCTACTTTTATTAAATAATTTTTTTTAAATATTTCTTTGTTGTGCAATATTTGTAAAAAATGTAAAAGTGTCATCATCCGAAGTTTAAATATAAAAATTTTTAAAGTTTTGTTCAATCGAGTTTTCTCTATACACTTGTCCACAGATCGACAGACTGATATCATGCTAGAAACAGTTAATTTGTGTTATAAAAAGCCTAATTTATGCCTATCTGTAAAAATTTCGAAAAATCAAAATTGATATGATTACAATATCTTCCTCACTATAGATGGCAGTCGATAAAAATAAATAAATAGGTATATAGTATATCAAGACATTCATATAGTAGACTAATAATTCGTTTTTTTTAAACCATAATTCAGTTCGAACATGTAATTTGCAAATTTCTTTTAACAGCAATTGCTAAAACCAGGACTTTGGCGCAGTCAAAATTTTTAACTGCTCTGCCCCGCTCTTTGAATGAAATTTATTTATTTTTTATCTATTTTTTTTTTTGTAAAAAAAAAAAAATATTTATAAAAAGAAAAATTATTATATAAATACATTTATTAAAGTTGCAAAAATACAAAAAACAAACTAAACTTAAGTCAGTAAACAAAGGCATATAAATATACATATTTACATATCAGTTATACACACGTATCAAAAATACAATTAGTAAATTTATTGATACTGTAGAATGCCTGTGTAACCAAAAATTCTTTGTAATATTTTTAAATTTATTAATATGAAGATTTTTAATTTTACTGGTCAACTTGTGAAATAAAAATGCTCTAACATTTAAATTTTTAGCAACATTTAATCTACAAAGATCTAGTTTAATATTGTCTTACGTCTTGTTATGATAATTATGAAAATAATTATTTTATAATTATGAAAATAATAATTTTTTTGAAAAATGCAATTTTCTTTGTCATATAGCAAGCATTGTAAAAAATAAAACGGCTTTAGGTTTTAGTTCTATATTAGTATTCATTAATAATGGACAATTTGAAAAAATAGAAATTTATAAAGAAAAAGATAACATCAATCACTGTGAAGGTACTGATTTAAATAAAATTTGGCTTTCATGAATTAAAAATTTATAAAAATTGTATGATCTAGTTACTTATTTGTTACTTAGTAACTAGTTTCTCTGTTCTGTTATTTATTGTAAATGTCATTTGTATCAGTATCAGTATTTTTCTGATGTAGATGGACGTTGAGTTCGTCGAAACGTTGATTATCAATAAATATTAATACGGATCTTAAACCTAAAGCCGTTTTATTTTATATAAGGAGCTCTGAAAGATTTTTTACTATGTAAAGTACATTGATGATAACGTTAGAACTTTTAACTTAATATAAACTTGTTTACAAGGTTGCCTGTAGGAGCTATTAGTTAAAATATGAATAGATTTTTTTTGTAACTTAAAAATTCTTTCAAACTCGACTTATATTTCTATGAAATACTTAATTTTTAAAAATGCATTACAAAATTTTCAAAAATATGAAAAAAATTGATTTTTCTAATGACATATGTTGCTAAGAAAGTAAACAGTAGAGCAGTCAATATTTTTATAGCTTTGACTCCGTTCCTGCTCCGAACAATTATTCCAATTTATATAATTGATATACATAATAATTTATTAAAATTCAATTTGAGAAAAAGTATTTCGTATGTTGTAGATTTTTCATGTTAGTGATATATATTATATTATCAATATAAATAAAAAAAATCTAGATATATATATATATATATATATATATATATATATATATATATAATTACATTAATATTATATATTATTTATACAAATGAACAAAAAGAGGTAATTATCATAATTTTTTGAATTCAACTTTGGATTTTTTTGTTAATGTGCATCAGTTTCAAGTAAACATGAGACGTGCAATTAACCAATATTTGAGCTATCTAAGATTTTATTTCAAATTATGGGTAAATGGTCCAAAAACTTTTTCGGAATTGGCTTATTGTTTTAGACCGATGGTAACATTAACAGGAGTTAATGTTATGCGATTTAAAATGGAACATAACAAATTAAGAGTATATGCAGAAGATAGAAAGATGGTTCATTTATTATATCATATATGTAAGTTATATATTTTGGTATTTATACTGATTGCACAAAATATGTTAGAGTTTTGGATACTTGATCATTGAGCAGAGTTAATAATGTTTTTATAAACATATTTTCATTAATGTTTTGGAAAACATATTTTTTTCTGCTAAGTATAACATAGTAGCAAGCGTTCTTGTGATTGCACAGAACAAGTTCTTTGTTCGTATCTTTCAATTTTATAACTTAAAATTGACCGTTTAAAAAATATATCAATTTTAATGTTAAATTATAAAATGATGACATTAGGTCTGTATATTTTGATATCTATGTTTTGTAACTGAGGAATACTAAGTTGTGTAGTTTTATTTTGAATTAATATAAATTAATAAATTTAGTTAATAAACTATAATAACAAGATTAGATGCATATGGGTAAACCGATATATAATCAGTTGTCAACTCTGAATAACAATAAAATTACATAATTATTGCGAGTACTAAAAGAATATTTAGTAAATTTTTTACTAATTTTGGATAAATAATGTTGCCATTTTTTTTTCTCGGAAAATTGACATTGTATTTTACTAAAAGTATATAATTTATGTGGGCATCTATTACGAAAATTTGATTAAAATCGCATAAATAATGTAGCAATTTTACGAATCAGGCATCAGACTTTAGTCTGTTAAATTTGTACAATTTGTTGCAGTTTTTTTTATTATAACAATATGGTTCCATTGGCTAAGATGGAAAATAATAAAAGAAACAGATCAATTATCATATTATATGGAAATTGTCATATACGGTTCCAGTGCATTTTCAACTTTACTTATAATGGTTCTGTTTGCACTACATCGAAAAGAAAACTTTGAAATGTTCCGTATGGTAGAAGATGTTCTGGATGACACATTAAGAGATTTTAGTATACAAATAACTTACCGTAAATGGGCTTATTTTGGACTAATACATGTAGTATTCTTAATACCTCCGACGATTTTTTTATTTTACATATACGAAGATAAATACCTTGCAATACTGGATATTATAACTTTAATATACACAACTTATACACGACTTACAATGCTTATAATTGTTATTGTGCTGGCTGGAATTGCAACTGATCGATATATACAAATGTACAAAGTGTTGAAAAATTTGGAGACTTACGACTGTCCGGTATACACTATCAGTGAAATTTGTCACGTTCATTTGAATACATATAAAGGCTTTAAACGCGTATTACACAATTTTAGCACTATTATAATGCTCCTTGTACTTGTGGTTATTTCGCAATATATAATGCTTATTACACATTTCTTTATTAAATCTATTGAAACATCAAATCCAGTTGTTATGGGTACACTTGTTATATTTTATTTTTATTTGCAAATATATTCAAGTTATTATAGCTACAGAATAGGCGAAGAGGTAAAAATTTATATTTTATTTTTTAATAAACAATTAAACTTATAACATAATAAAAGATCTTTCAGAACTTAATATATTAAAATAAAACGGCTTTAGGTTATAGTTCTGTAATAATATTTATTAATAAATATTAATTATTATAGCCGTTTTTTTTTGTATTAAACTTATGTTTTTATAAATGTCTTATACTTAATTGAATTTATAGAATTTTCTGGGCTGGTATGCTTGTGGTTAATCAATCTTCGTCCCAGATGTTTCGCCATACATCGTAGCTGGCATACTCAGTGCTTGGTAACTGAATGTCACTGAAGTCACCAAGAACTGAGGATGCCATCTACGATGTATGGTGAAACGTCTGCGACGAGGATAGATCGACCACAGCATACTAGTTCAGAAAATTATATAATTATATTTTTAATTTTTGTTTTCTCTCGATCGTATTTTCTTTTTGTGTCCCTTTTCTTTATATTATACAATATGTTTACAGTAACCGGATTACTATTGCTACTTTTTTTATTAGATAGCACACAGCTCTTGATTACAATAATTATTTAAATAATAATAAAAAAATTAATATACCACGTTTTTAACACGGAGTAAAAAGTATAAAATAAATTATAAACACAGATTTATAACCCCATACAGAACTATAATAAAAAATATAAATGTCTATAAAAATATAATTGAATCACATTTTAGGAACATAATCTGTCAGCGAAACTTGGACTTATAACAATTTTCTATAACAATGAACAGCTAGCACAATTGGTAATAAAAATTATTTTATGTAATTAGAAATTGTGAATAATTATAAAATTAAAATAATATTTTTTAGAGAAATTCATTGTTAATGCAAAGTTTTGGTTATGATACCTTACCAAAATTGTATAAAATTATTCCTGTAACACCAAGTATTCTCTTAAAGGTATTTCTATCTTTTTTAATATAAATTTTTATTTTTATAATTTAATTAATTTAATATAAATTACGAAACTGTTAATTTTTTTTATCTTTTTCAGGAAATTGATGTTTGTAAAACTATTATATTATTACTGTTGCAGTACTACAATACAAAATAATAATATTGTAACACTTGGAATGTAGTCAATATTAGTAGTTAGCACGATGGAATAAGTTTGTTACAAGATAAATAATGCACGATTGAAAAATAAGACAAACAATGACACGTGTTTTCTGCACGACAAATATCGCACGAGAGAATTGGTTAAATAAAATTGTTTTAAATGCTTTTGATTTTTTTCATTAAAAACCAATCTATATTTTCCACTCAATATTCCTTTAGTAAAGCATATAGTTTTTTTTTTTAATAAAATATACCATATGAGTAAAAATACTTTGCTTTCATATGTCACAAACATTGAAATGTTTTAAGGTGGAGGAGGCGGGGGGGGGGGCACCATCATGAACGCGTATAGTGTGTAGAATAACGTGTTAAAACGGTTTTCCGAAATTCGAACTTTTTGGTAAAGTTATAAATCGTTGTATTAGAGCAGGTAAAACGTACAGATCGGGCAGTAAAAAACTAACTTCAAACTTTAAACTTATTTTTCTCGAAACTATGTTTTTCAACCTTGTTCCGCCGATATCTTGGAAATTATCCATCCGATTTTCTTCGCTTTAAAACGTAATTATAGAGAATTAAATTCTCTAAAATGATACGACTGATATCGACGACGCACATCCATACACCCACATAAACTAAGTTCAGATTCGTCATCTAGAAGAATTTCTATACAATTTTTTATTTTTTTTTTGCAAATGTTACAGACACCGTACCAAACGCTATACCACTTTTTCCTTGCAGTCAAAGTGGTAAAAACGGGTATAGGAATACTACCTAAACAATTTCGTATATTGATAAATTTATCGTTGCCGGCAGTTAATGGGTTAATAAACACGAAAAACTAATTTTAATTTTTTTATAAATGTTTTAAAATAATTTTAATATATATAAACATAATTATTTTTAATATTGTATTAATTCATTGCCGAAACAAAAACCAGACAATTTTTTCTGTTCATAAATTCCAATAAATTTACGATCGCACCAATAAATCCTAATCTACGTCTGCACCAATTTATCAATCGGCATCACGCAACCGTGCCGGCGCATTCTCTCTCACACACACACACACTATTCCAATATCCATGTCGGACAAAGACAGTCTAACATCATTTAAACAGAGACAGTACGAGTTCCGACCGCGTCGACCGGATCTCGTCATTCCCTAGATTATGAATGAATTGTAGCCGTCCCACCCCGCCAGTTACCGCTCTCGGCTCCGTTACCATTCCGTTTGCAGGAGCACTTTTGGTATATATACCCCGTCACCGTTCCGCGCACTTCGCCGCTCGGTCGAACGACGTAGTAAGCCCCAGAGTTCGTTCATGCTTTTGACGTACGGTCACGTTGGTCGGACGGCAGTTGTGAATGAGCCACAATACAGTGCGCAACGTTGCACACGTGCTGGCGAGAGCTGAGAATCCAGAAGGTGTAACTCGCCTTGTGCTTTAGGGCCCGGCCTGCGTAGCACGCTGCGCCGTTGGTTTTCGGGGGCTGTATTTTCATTTGTTTTGAGTTAGAAATTTTTTGGAACTTTGTTTTGCGAAGATTGTGTTTTTGTTTATTTATTTATTTTTATTTTTTGAGTGATATTTGAGATTGGATTATATACGTTTAAGGTGAGTTTTATTTTTCGATAAGTTTCTAGAATATTTCGCCTTTAAAATTGAATTTAAACATTGTTTGATGTTTTGTAAAAGTGTTTTTGAGTAATAAGGAAGTATTTTAGGTTGAATATGTTTGTTTTTGATGTAAACGGAAGTCAACAAATTATATTTCAAAGATTTTTTTTAATGCAATATGTTTGATTTAACACGTTTAAATAAAATTTGTTTTTTATCTTTCCGAAAAGTAATTTTGTTTATAGATAATATTAACGTAAAATATTATATTTAGAGAATTTATTATATAATATTTGACAAAGTTGTGTTTATTAATGCATTCACTATTATTTTCGTTTATTTGATGCGATGTTGTTTAATTTTATGATAAAAATACCCCAACATATATCTGCATTAAAATATATTTAAAAAGTTTTATTCTATTATAAAAACTAAAACTAAAATAGAAATTCTAGACAATGTTTGTAATAAATTATATTAAGTATAAACAGTTTAAATTTATAAGTATATCATTTTTTTAATTTGTGACAAATATTTTCTGAAATAATATTTTCAGAAAAGAAATTTATAAAAATACAAATATGAATTATTTTTGTTCATAAAGTTTAAAATTATATTATAACATTTAAATATTTAATTTTAATGTTTAAATAACAAAATATCTGGAACATTAAAACAAAAATAACAAATATTTTTTATTGATGTTTGTCGTGTGCTCCAGAATTAAAGGAAGCTTAACATGTCGAAATATAATAAAAACAGAATTCTCTGATGACGAAATTTACAATTACATTAAATTAGGATATTAATTCATTGCGTCGTTATGTAATTTTTGCCGGTTAATTATTTTTATTTGCGCGCGTATTACTGACCTTGGAACAGTTTTTTTTTTAAGTTTTACAAAAAAAAACTGTCTCGTTGTTCAGCTATTGTGAATTATGCTACATAAATATTTTTAATACCATTGACAATTTTTTTAAACATTTTACAAGAAGATGTATTGTTACATTAATCATAATTGTTGGTTTGGAAATTTCGACAATTTTTTTATATTTGGAAAAATTACTATTTTTTTAAGTTAAAAATATTAAAAAACAAGTCAAGAAGAATAAATACAACTAAAAAAATCATTTTTTTCTAAATAACAAAAAGGAATTAAATTAACATAGTTTAATATAAGGGTTATAAATTTAGATATAATTTCTATTTGACGCACAAGTAACATCGCCCTTTCAGCTCTGAATTTTTAATATTAAAAACATTTTTTTTTTGTTATTAATTATTGATTGGAAGTTCTACAATTCCAACACCAAATTGGAATTGGCTTGCTTCATAGATATATAGAAATTAAGAAGTCGTGACAATGTCATCAATAGATCTTAAAGATAAAAATTGCTAATAATGGAAACGTATACTTTTTATTTAATTGAGGTAGGTAATAGTAAAGCCGAAAGGGTTAAATTCGTTTTCGTCATATTTATATATTTATGAAAAAAGTATTATAAAAAATAACATATTTATATTACAACACTAGTTTCAGTATTTATCACAGTTTCATGTCGATTTAGGTGAAAATATTCTTCATACACAGTAAAAAAAATCTGTAAATTTACGTATTCCATGAATGTAATAATTTCATAATATTGTAGGTAATATTACATAAATTAATATTATAAAATTCATAAAAATCACCGAATAATCACTATAATCTCAACAAACATACATAATATTTATACAATCTGGTGTAAAAAAATTGAGTAAATGGTTTCCTTTTTGTGTTCTGATGATGATATACGTTTAGTATATCGAAACGTTGAATTTTATTGTAATGAACGTTTTTTATTTTAGTTCTTACGCTGTTTTTATTATAATTAACTCAAAATTATTGAATTTTTAATTGTTTTATTATTTTTTTGTGATTTTTTCGAAATAATTATAATCATGCACAATACAAAAATAAAATTATACTTTTAATTATTTTCCGTAATTATTTCAATGAAATTTCTTATTATCTGATGCCCTTTTGTTCAAAATGAATAGTAATTAAAGGTGAATTTCGAAATCAAATCTAATTGTAAGTTTAAAAATATATAATCAACACTCCAGTCACCAGTCGATTTAATTACCTAATTCAAATACCACTTTGTTCAAAATTTACAAATTGAAATTAATGAATTATATATTTTTATTTTTATTACGATTAATATACAAAAATTAAGAACTTACTGATTTTACGTTATTGTAAAATATAATTTTTTTTATGTATGAAATTAAAAATATTAATATTTAGTATTCTAATAGAGTTAAAACAAAAATTGTTCAACCATATTAAAAATTATATTTTCTAAGGTCAGTCCAAGTAGGACCCACCTATTGCCAAAATTTATACGTCCGAAAACGTCGCTCATACAGTTATCTATGTTATCAGCGCAGAATACAAAGTATTCAAAGCCTGAATATCGTTTAGAAAACAATTGAATGTAGAAAATATGACGTATACACATGCTGACGTAGGCAAGTCGTTCATGTACAGTTGAAGTTTCACCTTTAGTAATTTCATTGATAAAACTCCCAGCTCTGTAGAAAGAAGTCTAGTCTTTCTCTAGTAATTTCTATTTGCGCTTATAACTATTTGCAACTATATTTTAATAGACTTTGGTACGTTTATACGAGTAGTTAGTAGGGCAGAAATAATAGACTATGAATGCGGGCATGTTGGCGTTTCTCAATGAATAATGATTTGATATTTTCATCTGAGCAGGCGACGACTGCGATCTAAGCAAAGATGGTATTGTATTGTGGAAATCTAGCCTCATTTGTTTTTTTTTTTTTTTGTTATTTAGCGAATCGAACAATCTAGATTCGTTTGATGACAGAATTAAAAATGATTTGTTTACTTGCAGAGTTGTTTACACAGTTATATCGTAATAATTTATGTTGTAAATGACTACTGTAACTTAATATAGGAATATTTGTTTACTGGCTTTTTTCATTCTTAGTTCAAATAGAAAATTCTAGATTTATTAAATAATTTTGTTCCAAAATTTTGATTGTAAATAATCGGGAAATAGGGAAAAACGGGTAGAAAATTAAAAATTGTTCAGATATTTTGTCACTTAAGTTCATTAAATATATTTTTTATAATAATACAACATAAAAAGCCTTATTTCTTACAAATATAGAAACATATAACAAATGGATATATAAAAATATGTAAATAAAATTCTAAGTCACCATTTACGTTTGAGAACACTCAGATTCTTCTGCATTTCCAATATTCTGCCTTTTTATCAAGAAGGTATCTAATGTCATTTGCGTTTTTCTTTTGCGCTCTGTAAGAAGTTATCAATAAGTGGACAAGGCATCCATGACACCTCGTCTTGCCTTTGAACTCCTATCAAAATCAGTGTCATTTTCAATAAATTGGTCCATAGTTATAGTGGGTAAATTCAGCTGAATACACTATTCCAAAAAAAAAACCGCGTTAAACCGAAACAGCGGTAAGCGGGATATATATATATATATATATATATATATATATATATATATGATGTACGTAGAGTTTGTCGAAACGTCGATTTTTAATTAAAATTTATACAGAACTTAATTCGGAAGCTTTTTTATGAGTTTTGAAAGATTTTTTACTATGTTATAACCAGTTTTGTGTATTTTCTATTACGGATAATTTTTATGTGTTAAAACCTTTATAATGAAAACTATGTCGAATTTGATATTAAAAATATAACGCTATTTGGCATCAAAAAATGTTAGTAACACCAAGAAATGTATTTTTTCACATTTTCTCTTGATGTAATTTTTACACTATTATGCTGTGTCCTAAGCGGGACACCCGCTTAGGACACGCTTCTGTTTAAAAATGTTTTTACGAAATATTTTATGATAATGCTTATTTTTTTTTATTTTGAGGTTCATGTTTTTATTAATGGAACTTGAATTTTCGTTCTAATTAAATTTTTTTTGTTATGTACACCTATACATGTTTAACCTTTCGATATGGCTCTTATCATGTTATATAAAGCGTTATCATGACCTTGGCTTACTATTACTTATATATATTATATATGTATACATTGCGATATTATCACCAGGTAAATGCAGGTTGTAAGGTTTTGGGTGCTTTGGGAACTTTTGCTAGGAATGTAAATGTTTCCAAAGAAAACCCGTTTGAGTATATACAATGCAGTTTTGGTTAAATGGCTATATCGTAATAAAAATAAAAATGTGTAATTAATTAATTTAAACATGTAAATTTTCAACAAAGTAAGTGTTATGTCAATAGCTATTTATTTAAATAATCTGGTGACTCTTAGATTTGGTTTTGAAATTCACCTTTGATTACTATTAAATTGAATAAAAGGGTATCAGATAATTGAAAATTTTAAGTAAATATACGCGTAGATAAATTTTATATATGTATATTTCTATTGCATAATCTGGGATTAGTTGATCTTAGATTATATTAAAGTATTATAGAATTGTGATAAATATTAATTAAATTATATCTTAATTTAACTAGATTATTATTAATTGTAAAACTGAATATTGTATTAAAATTTTAATTAACAAGTTATTGATTATATTCATAAATAGAAAGTTTAAGTTCGGTTCATTAACTTTTGTTAAGTAACTATAAGTTTTTACCACGAAATTTGATAAAAATTTGTTGAACTTTTAATATATTTTTTTTTATCATTTGTATGACTTTAAAAGTCACCTTGATAATTTTGTAATAAACTGGAAAAAAAATAATGAAATTTATTACAAAATATAATGAATGAAATATACATTTGAAAACATTTTATCAGCATTCATTCATAAATAACTTTGATTTAAATAAACAAGGACATAAAATACAAATGAATAAGCAATTGTTTATTTCAAAACAATTTTTTTAAGTTTATTTTGTTGTAAGAATAATTTTATTATATACACTATAACAAATGAAATATTGTTGAATTTCTTTCATAAAATAAATTCAATTTAATAAACAAAAGAAGCCATATTTTATGAATTATAAGAATTGTATTATTTAATGAAATTTGTATGAATGAAACATACTTATTTACAAAAAAATATATATTAACATTCATTCATAAAACTTTAAATTCAAAACAAGAAATAAAACAAAACACAAACTCGATTGTGTTTTTTTTTTATGAATGATTCTTATATTTGCGATTATTGAGTGTGACAGAGTGGAATGCATATATTGTCCAGTTTTGAAGGTATGCGTAGTTTGTCCGCCTCCACGCGCACATGGTTGGCGCATATGGGGCGGTTAGGATGCCCACGCGGGCCGCCGCTGTCTCCTGTTCAGGTGTGGGCTATAACTGCCAGCGATTTTATAGTGCACATAGGCGTACGTTACCAAAAGGTACATTGAACTAACTGATATAGCCGTTAGCGAAATATTCCTGCCCCCACGTTTTCAAAATTTGTCTGTTGATTGCTTGAAATTATAAATGTTGTTTTTTACTAATTTTGTTTTTAATTTTTTATTTGGAATTTGTTGTCGTGTAATTATTTTCTGTAAGATTGTTTAAAAAAGTTGTTCTATTCTTGTATAAATGTCAAAAGAATTATTGTTATTTTAAATATATTCAAAGAGATATAAATATTTTTATGTTTTTATGCAATAGAAAAACTACAAAAGAAATATACCCACATTTTGAAAATAATTTACAACAGTAGGTAGTGTGAAATTGAAATATATTTTGATTATGAAATTCAAAAACTTATTTTGAAGTAAATAATAATATTTGTGAAATACTGTTTTACTATATTTATATATATTGTATAAGTTTTTATTTTAAATTGTTTTAAGTATTTAACTAGAAATAGTAATAATTTAAACTAGAAAATATTTTGTTGGCGAATTAGTTGCAAATTTTAATTAATTAGTTATCATCCGGTTATTATAATACTTAAATCGACATTCACTTTGTTCACGCGACAGAATTTAATCCAAAAGCCTTTTTATTTTAATATAAAAAAATTTAAATAATTATTTTGTTTAATTTTGTAAATAACAGAAGAATATAGTCGGTATCTACACTTTTTTTGAATTATTTTGAAAATGGTTAAAACAATTGAAGGTTGAATTTTATCAGTCGGTTTGTCTCAAAAAATTAGGAAATGTAGATGTACATGTGTTTTTCTTGTTCACTATAGTAATAAATAAGTTTTTCATAAACTTTTATAAATCCTAATTGTAACACAATTTCGAGAAACTAAATTAACTATAAACTTCAGTTTTAACTAGAGATAAATGGAATCGGAAGAAATGTTTTTTCACATATTTCATTTTAATTGAAAGACATATAATCTTAAATACATTAAATTACAGTAACTTCTTTCACTGCCATTTCTAGAGAACAATCATGATCATACAATAACATTTAAGTATCTACTTATCTAAGAAGAAAGAAAAATGTCAACTTTTTGTTCGGATTGTACTAAATGGCGCCGACGCCTATGCCAGCAGGTTGTTAGTCGCGGCATGGGTACTCTTATGTTAGTGCCTAGTAGTACACTTACCTCGTGCTAACTAGCTCGATGCACGGACCGTACTCGCCCACTCGCCCTCCACATAACTTTCTTTGGCCTGTCTGTCCGAGTGATATTCTAGACCAAATGCATGGTACACAACATAATCGTAGGCAGATTGAGAAATTAGCATTTTTTCTTTTTTTGTTGTTTTTTTTTTCTTTTTTAAATCAAGTTTTAATCGAAGTTAACGTTGAGTCGATTATGTTGTTAACAAAAAATGATCGTTATCTGGTTGGAAAATTAGGGATTAGATCATGTTGGGTTTTTTTTACTAATTGAATAAGAATTTGGAATTTCATGTTTGTAGAATAATCGGTCAATATTTAGTCTGTATTTAAATTTAATTTGTATTTGTAATGAAATCATAATTAAATTAAAATTTGGATATAATACCTGGATAAGCTACAATAGAAGTACATTTTTATTAAAGTAATCAGTAATCAGTTCGATTCACACACTTACGTCTACTGTTTATTGCTGCGTCAATGTTTGTTGTTTTATTCACTTTGCAGTTACATGTTATATGAATGGCAAACCGCTGCATCATTTACGACAGCGTTTTACAGTATAAAACGCAAGAGAGTTAATCGAACAAACCTAGCGAATATGCTGGAATAATTTTTCAGAAAAAGACATTGGCCTGTATTTTCACCTTACTTTTAAAAGTGATTTTTGTCAAAATTACTTTGACGTTTACTTAAAGTTACTTATTAAGCAAATTTAATTAGTTTATTTGAATTTTATAATATTAAATATAAAAAATATATCAAAAGGTGGAATACTATTTATATTTGGTAAGAGATATAAGTAAAAATTTATTTTAAAGTGAAAAATAAAACAGTTTTTCAAACAAAAGAGGTGGGAATACGATAGACTGGTATTACGTGCTCGGTTTTTGCGTGTTTTAGTTCATTTGTTTAATCCGGGTCTTAAGGCAGTTACACACTTAAATATTTTCTGAACAATGTAGTTTTGGCTTTTATGAGTTTTAATAAGCCCTTACATTTTTCTTCATCATAAATCAACTACACTTGAACTATCCCATTTTAATTAATAATTGATTCCTGTTTGTTGTTTCAAAAACATTGGACACAATTATTCCGCGTTCTTGAAGTGTATAGCGATGTATGGTTCGTCTATGTGTATTCTGAATCTGCTTGCTTCACAAATTTCAAAATCGCGATGACATTAGACGCAGTCTGCAAAAATTAGAGCATTATCAAATAGGGGGTGATGACTTTTGCGCTACCTGAAATGTTCTTCTTTCTATTTTCTTATACGTCAAACGTACGAAAATCGTAAAATACAAATATGGGTTTAGGATAAATTAGATAACACATTGTTAAACACATTGTTAAAGTAATCTCTTTCGTTATTTTACCACTGACCAATAACTTAGGTCCTTTAAAGACAGTTGACAATCTAGTTGCATAGTTAACTCATTGATTCATTAAACCATATTCTATTCAACTGGCCCTGACTTTAAATAAAACAATAAACATTGATGGATTAAAAATGGATAAAAATATTCATTATTTTAATTAACAAAACAATTAATTTAATTACAACAATATCGAGTTGTTTACAGCAAATATTGGCGCCTTTTTCTATGTTAAGTGTTTTCGAACAAAATTTACCAAAGATAAACTTTTCGTACAAAACAAATTTACAAAAAAAAAATTGACCTTAAAAGTAAAAACAGATGACAGGAAACGTTCGATAATATTTATCGGGTACTTTAAACATCTGTTTGATCGTTTTATATCGATTTATTAAAGTTATCGGGTAAAAGTACAGATAACCAAACGGAAATAAACGATATTTTATAATTTTTAATATATAATTTTGCAGTCAATAAAAATGAACTATTATATGTAATTTACGATAAGAACAACATGTGCAGATAAATTATGACATAGATATTTTCTACGTAGAGTACAGAGTTGACTTTTCATCAATGATGACTTTTATTTTTTATATCTGGAGATTTTTTTTTGACTAAATGATATGAAATACATACGCAGTAGATTTTAATTAATTCGTACGTATCTAAAGGGCATAGATAACTTAATTTTTATTTTTGACGTAATAAATTAAATAATAAAATAAAGTTTGCGTAACTTTAACCATTGTTCTATTAAATTATCTATTTTGTGCACTATCAATTTAAATATGGTATGAATCATATTTTGAAAACAATTGTTTTTTTTACTTACGCAAATATAAATTGTTTATTAAACAAAACGGAGTGTTAACTAACCAAAATAAAATCGTGGTTGTTGTAACACCAAGGTAATAGGATAAAGGGTTATTTGTTACTATTTGGTCATGTGTTTATAAAGTTGCATTGCTTGTATGTAAGCAGTACTTCTTTTTCGTATTTCCGTGGTGGTACACAACCATTGTTTCATTTTGGAATACAAGTTTTATGCGATTCTTTGACATGTTTTAAAAAATGTACTATACTATAGTCAATACAAATGACATTACAATAAAATAATAATAATAATAAATAAATGTAATGTAATGTCATCTGTATCAGTTTATCCTGATGAAGACGAGCGTTGAGTTTCGTCGAAACGTTGATTATAAATAAATTTTAATAAAGCAGTTTTATATAATGAGTTTTGAAAGATTTTTTACTATGTTAATATTTATTTTACAAAAATAAAATGCTAATTTAAAACTTTGTCTGTCAAGTACAAGTATGTTTTATTTTAATTCTGTAGTTTTTACAAAAAAAGTAAGATATTTCGATATACATTTCACAGATTGACAGATAGCAATAATTATTTATTTTTTGGTTGTTGTTATTGAGACAGCTTTATAAAAATATGAAATTTTTAATTGAGCCCGTGTGAAAATTGCACCGATTTTTCTTGTACGCGCGATCGACATGAAACGGATGTAAATAAAGTGTGCATGTGTTTATTTCTGGGTACTTGACGTGTTTTTCGGATCATCCGTTATTACGTTACGGATCGTATCAATCTTTTCATTCACTCCTACTTGCTAAAAATAAAATACCTCGGCCTGGATCTCCCACACTACACATTCACACACACAAACATACACGTACAACACTTGCTAACTTTGATTTTTTCTTGCTTGTCGTTTATTTCTTTTTTGAATCGGAATATAATATCACGTGATACGCGTTGAATTAAACTTATTTGTCTCGACAACTTACCTGCATTTGTTCTTTTTTAATTGTTATTTATTTTCGTTGTGTTTTGTTTTGGTGTGTAAATGATATACGGTGTTGTTATTTTCTGGTTGTTTTTGCAATAATGATCTCTTATAGAGTTTTAATTTAGTATTTAGCGCAGAAAAAAAGATGAATTTGCGTGCTGAAGTATTTTAATGATAGTATATTGGTGTATAATTTACTTCGAAATATATGTATTTATTATAAATTATATGAATATAAATTATATAAAAATGATTTTAATTGCTTTTTTATTTGACAGTAAATTATTCGATAACTTTTATTGGAATATATTAAGTGGGTAGATTGGTCTCTTAATTATAAAGGAATTAAAAACATATAATTTTATCTAAAGTTAAAATTTGAAATGTTAGTATATTTGTAAATATGTATAATCACGTATATACTTATAATATTTTACAATAATTTTGTGATTTAAATTATTATTTATATATTTGAAAAATTGTATTTGCAGGATAATTATGAATAATAATTTTGGTAAAAAATATTTCACTATTTTGTTTTACAAATTATAGTGAATTATAATGAAACAAGATTAAATATTTCAAGAATATGTAGAATTTAAATAATAATATTATTTTAAAATGTAAATATTATTAACATTACCTTTTTTTTTTAAAGATAATTTCAAGACTCGAGGTGAGATAATTGAAAAATATGAATTCAAGAAAAATTTTTTATGAGTTAGTATAGAAAATAAACAAATCTGTATACTTTTTTGAAGAAAATTAAAACGGAATTATTGAAAATACTACTCTAGTGTAGGTAATGCACTAAATGACAGTGCAAGTAAAAATATACAGTATTTCGCATAATACGGTTAATTTTTACTTAGTTTACAAAACTTTTTAATTTTTTTTTTCTTACATGAATTGCGTGTTATTTTGCAAAGCTTGTCCTACTGTCATACCTGATTTAATGTATTAAAATGCAGAAAACCAACGCAATTTTCTGTAATTTTTACGAAAATTGACCAACTGCGCATTTTAACGCGTTAGTTTTCTACATTTTTATGCATTGTCTCACACGGGCTTTATTAATTGTTTTATTTTTTTCAATTTATAAATCACGTTATAAGTGTCAACTATGTTATTCAAATCTTATGCGAGGTACTTTTGTAATAGCTGAAACTAATCAATCTTGAATCTTTTTTAATTTTTATTGACTGAAGTGACAAATTAAAGTACTAGTAGTATAATATTTTGAGATAAATAATTATGTAACATTTAAATTAATAATAATAAAATACATGCACATATATAATCACGCTTTGTTCCCAAAAGGTTGTGACACAAACTTTTTTTATTCAAGTAGTAATTAGTGTTGACGAACATTTGTATCCAGACAAGTATGTTTTCGCTTTATGTAAATTTATGATGCATGTTCTTTTGTTATTACCATTTAGAAATATTTACTTGTACGAAACATCAATCATACTAATCTATCTACTCATCGAATGTCCACGCAGACGTACGCTTTCATTTGCATATATTATTCTTCATTTGACAATCATTTAAGATGGCCGAACTATCGTTGACTCACATCAACTTTTGTAATAATTTATTTTTTGAAATTTTGCACACTCCATACACCAGTTCATTTAAATAGTTAAAAAAATAAATATATAATATATGCAAGAATGATGAAAACAAAGCATTTAAGTATAACTAAGCAATTGCTCTAAGGCAAAATGTAATTTCGCGTTCGTAAAATTTTCCAATTAAATTTTATATTGTTTTGTAAAGCAGCGTTATAGTTTTACAAACGCGAAACATTTTATCGAATCATTTAACTTGCAAAATTCAACTCAACATCCGGTCGTAAACAATTTACAACCTCGTAATTTATCATTCCGCATTTGCAAAATGCAAAAAATAAAAAGAGAAAAACGTGCGTACATACAACATGAGAGACGACACACGCGCACACACACGCACGACCAAAATAAAAATATATTAATTGAAGAAAATTTCTCTTGGTCAAGTAGGCGGTGGATATGGCGACTGCTACTTCTTCAAAATATAAACGAATCCGTGTGCATGTATGTGTGTGTTTATTATATACGGTAGGTTACATATATACGCACTAATACATGCCAAGATGTATTTACTTTTATGTATAGTATAGCATAAAAAATAATGTTGACAATGTGACAGTGTACTTCAGTCATACTTGATGTTTCAAGTCAGTACTTACAAAAATTAATTAATTTTATTTATTGTTTTATATTTAATGTAATTTATTATTAAATTTTTAATTTAAATTCGAATACGCACGGTTGCATATAGCTTTGTAAGTTAGTTCACCAACTGATCAAGCAATGAGGCGGTTTGAAGACAGTTGACAATCTAGTTGCCTAGTTAACTCATTGATTAAGTTAACAGTGTTTTATGCAATCGGGGTGTTATGTCTGCAACTGACAGGCAAAACTGAATGATCATTAAGCTACATTCACACTGCGATTTTACTAACATACAGTAGGTATATTGTACTGATATAGGATTAATCATTATTTTTAATTAAAAAATTGAAATAATTTATATTTTATGATTGCGTGAGCGAAAGTTTCCAAGTAGTAGAAATAAAAAAGAATATATGAGAGGTATTATGAATGTGGATGAAACTAGAGTTGTTTGTATGGATAGGAATTTTTTTGGAGATAGTGGAAATAGTTTGTGCCACACCCTTTTGGATACATGACATGATTGTATATGTATGTATGTAAATTTTATAATATAATAACTATTATATAATTTAAAGATTCGTAATCATTACAAATTATTATATGTAATAAATTTTAGTTATTGTTTAATTTTTAACTGTTTTTTGTTTAAAATTATCTATATAGGAGTATTTTTATTAAATTATAAAATTTTGCATTCTTTGAATGACAATAGTCATCATACATAATACTGTAATAAAAATGCTAATTTTATGTTCAAATTAATTCGGAACACGTAGTTTAAAAAGCTTTTCAAAATAATAAATAAATTATTAAATATTATATAAAGGATATATAAATAAGCTATAAATATAATAATTATTCCTAAAAATCATTATCAACTACTGTAAGCTGTAATAATTCCATTCATTATAAAAATGATAAAATTTAAAATTGATTTGAGATCTAATTAAAATTCATAATTATAACGTAGTTAAAAATCTATCAAAACTCATTATATTAAAATAAAAAATCTTTTTGATTAAGTTCTGTATATATTTTATTTATAAAATATACAACTATTGTTTATTTTTTCCTGATGATGATATACGTAGAGTATATCGCAACGTCGATATATAAATGAAATATATACAGATTTTGATCCGAAAGCTTTTTATTATATTATAATTTAATATTAATATTTAATGATATATTGAACACTATTGCATTATTTTTTTGTCTTCTATTTTTTATTGTCATTACCACAGATTTATGAAGCAGGATTTTTTTGCTTTTAAAATGTGTATATAAGTAATATTCAGAGATTTGAAGCTGGAGTTCGGAGCAGTGTAGCAGCATAATTTTGCTCGGAACTGGAATAGAATTGGAGCTGTGCAAATATTGACTATTCCACTATTCAGTTCTTAGCAAAATATGTCATTGGATAGATCAATTTTTCCAATTTTTTTTTTATTGCAATTTATTTTGAAAAGTTAAGTATTTTATTGAAATATAGTCATTTTTTATTTTCATAAATTTTATTTACAAAAATATTTTGGTTAAAAAAAATTTTACAATTTAAATTGGAGTGCGGAGCGAAGCCGGAGCAGTTATATAAATATAGGAGCGGAACAGTTCAAAATTTGAACTGCTTTAAAACCCTGGAAATATTTGAAAAATTACTTTTTATTTATTTGAATACTTATATTATGATGGAAGTGAATATAGTTTGTACAATTTTGTAAAAATTAAATAATCTATAAATGTTTATTTTAAATTTGCGGTTAAACAATTTTAATTATTTACTTTAAACTACTTCTCTGTTAGTCTTCTAGGTGCAAAGAATTTCAGAGATAACTTTCACTTAGAAAAAGATAAAATTATATTTTGGTACAATTAACATCACTGCTTCTGGAATCATTAAAACACAGCACTAATAACTAAAAATAGATTTATATTAATAATAAAAAAAATCATTAAAAAAAACTCAATTGTTAAAACTTAAATGAAACATACTGTACGTACACATACATATATATTTTTTGACAATGCATGTGTGTGTGTTTGTATATGTGTGTTCTTCGACATCCCACACACTTCCTGCCCAATACAACGACATTTTCTGGTATGAGATCGTTTTAGTACATTATAATATGACAAGGATCTTACATGAACTTCACATTAAACCAGCGATCAACAAAATGTAATCAAAACGTACCCACATGTACTGATGTTGCTATAAAATTGTTTCGAGTTTTCTGGAAACCCACACAAAACTACTCAGAATTATGAACGGAAATGTTAATGCTAATAGAAAGTGTAAAACATATAGAAATTCAATTAATATATAGTTGAAAATTGTACTTATGCTGGTTTAAAAAAATGCTAATGAAAATGGTACATATGGAATATGTGTAACGATAATTTAACTATAAGTATACATATTACATAACAAATATGTTTTTCGAACATAAATTATCTGTTTTTCGGTGAAAAAATCTTTTACTAGAATCGAAATTTAATTATATCATCAGCAGTGGGATTCCGTAATTCAAATTTGTTACATATCGCTGTCGTTACTAATTTAGTTAGTGTTCATAATCGCTAGCGTAATCTAACGCACGCTAGTACGAAATCTCACTACTGGATGTAATTAACATAATGCATTATATCCAAAGGCTGTTTTTGGTTATTGAGTTGTTATTATTGCTATTTCTTTTGATATACAATATTAAAACAAAAAGGCAATAGTTACTAGCTAATAACAAGAACTAGCAGAAAACGCGTCAAACTATTCTTTGTTGAAAATATAATATTACATAATTTTTTGGTAATAATTGTCAAAATTCTATTTTATATAGAAATTTTTTTATAACAATTTAGTAATCATATGTACTATATTATTGAATGAGCATGTAAGAATGGTTATTATTAATAAGGATGTAGTTTACTTGAGTAATGAAAAACATTAGTTATCAAGAAACGCATTTATAACTGTAATATAATGTAGTGATTGTAATGCGTATATTATTTTACTTATGTTGGCATTAGAATTTTTGTAAAATGTAATTCAAAGTATATTTATTTATAATAAATTTAAAAAAAAAATGGTTTATAAATGATTTTTTGTTATTAAATAAAAATTAAATATCGTCAATCGATATTTTATTTCTTTTATACGTCATTTTTGGTCAAGTTAAGTTACTGTTAATTTTGGCATATATTTGTTTGTTTTCTATCTATGTCTCGATGGTATTTTGTCTTATTCATTCTATTTATAAAAGTGTCGCCTGAACTATGATACTTTTACAATACGCTCCCACATATGCTCTTAAACAATTATAATTTTAATAGTTTCGGAAATACAAATTCTAATTTGTTCTTACTATAATCAAATAATCAATTCAGTTCAGAAACTTGAACATCATTTTCTCAAAAGTAAGGTTCTTGTGATATGGAACAAATGAGAAATCGCCTAACAATATCATTTATTATTTAATTTATTTGTTGCTTTATTAAAACAATTAAAAGAAAACATATAAAAACTTAAATTTCCTTAAAATAATTATGAATTAAAATGTATTATAACGTTTATTATAACAATTAAATAAGCTAAACAACAAATATCAAAGCCGACCTGTGTCTATAACAAATTTAAAAACATTAAATTTAACTCTTTCGTAGTAAAACATCTAAAATATTTTTTTTAAATCTAAAATAATCGTAAAATTATAATATTCTAATTAGCAGGAAACATTTACATGTACTAAAATGTGACATAAATTATTTTCGAAATAAAATTCTCGCATCAAAGTGGTAAAAATTTACAAAATTAAAAACACAATATATCAAGCTAACTTCCAATAAAAAAAAATAAGACTGAAAGAGCATCAAATTAAATAAAACAAATGAACACGTTGAAAGAGCTATCATCCGAATCTAGAAATCTGTCAACTTCAAACAGTTGAACATACAACGATGTGATAGAAAGAGATGGCCGATATTATTTGTACAATGCGTAGGAGTGAGATACAACCTATGCTCGTATGTTTGAGAGCATATGTGGGGGCGTATTGTAAAAGTATTATAGTTCAGGCGACACTTTTACAAATAGAATGAATAAGACAAAATACCCCTGAGACATTTATGAATGACGAGACATCTATCGATGACTTTCACAACTAAATAAGTCTAGTTATTGTTGTTGTTTTACTATAGTTAGAAGGCAGACGGAATGACTACAATTTTCTCATATTTATGTTTGTTTTATGATAATATTATTTCATAATTTATCTAGATTTAGTATTTGAACAAGTGTTTATCTATTTTTATAACATATTTTTATTATTTTTACTTTCTTTACTAATTATATTATTAACATCAGTAGAACGAAATTAACATTTGATTAATAAAGAATTTAATGATGAACAATCATATCTTAAAAATATGAATGAACCTGATCTGATCTGATCTTGATAAAATGCCAGATATATAGGCAATTATTTTTTATTTAAATCTAATATTCTTTAGCATATTAAAAAAATTTTCAGAACTCATTATATTAAAATAAAACAGCTTTATGTTATAGTTCTTTATTAATATTTATTAATAAACGACGTTTCGACGACCAGAATAAAAGATATTATAACTAAAGCCGTTTTATTCTAATATTCTTTATCTAATAATGAACAAATTGTTAAGTAAGTTTTGATTACAATTTTTTTTCAAATATTTTAAGTTGCAAATAACGGTATATGTTGTTTTTTTTTGTAGATAACAAATTTTTGTATTATTACGAAATATATCCGAATGTCGTTGCAATGACAATTAAAATACGACTCATATATAATAATAAATGAACGTAAAATGCAACTAGATGTACATATGTACGAGTATAATATACGCTGCGTCCCACATGCCATATGCTTGCACTAATTTTCACGCGGGCAAACGTCCATTCACCTTATTGTGAATGTAGTGACTTCCTTCACAATCTATGATACTAGGTGTTACGCCCTTATTTTTGTTTTGTACTTTCATATGCACTCGTTACATGATAATGTACTCGTACATGTTTTGGTATCGAAAATTTTCGTCAGCATCTTAGCATTGGGGACGCTTACGACAAATACAGGCTAAAATCATTTGTAGTTTATTGCCACTAATCGGAAGTTTACTGTTTGGTCTATTATATTACAGTAAAAAATTAAAATGTAAACGTTCACTAATTAATGAGATTAGTATTCGGTGTTAAATTTTAACATCGAAAAAAATAAAATTAAATATTTCTTTGCAATGAGTTAACTATAATTTTATTTATTTACTTTCATATAGTGGTTTATTTTCGAACCAATCGTGTGTTACATGGTATATGTGTACTTTCGGTTTTGTAATTTATTAATAGGGAATATGGTTAAAAAAAATCTAACCAAAAATAATGGTCAAAAATTGACACTGATCAATGCAGTGGTCGCGTATAGTACACGGATGGTCGTAAAGTGGTTAAAATATATTTACTGTGAATACAGGCACAGAAACAGTGCAACAGCAACAATTTGAAACAATTTGAAGTTCTTGCAAGTCATTGATTTACAATAATTAATTCATTAACTGATTTTAAAAAAATAATTTTGTTTTATAGTAAATAGAGATTAATATATATATATATATATATATATATATATATATATATATATATATATATATATATATATATAATTGTGAATAACTTATAACAGGGTGTCTAGCAACCGAGAAATCCGGGAATTTTAATAAATGTTAAAATATTTTACCTTCAAAATAAAATAAAAAAAATGTAAAATAAATGTAAAGAAAAATGTATAAATGTAATGTAATTAAATACAATATGTTGTTTGCACATTGCACATATTTTTATGTAGAAAAACTTAGTGCCGAATGTTTGTTTTGTTATGAAATATATATGGTTATGAAAAATATCCGGGAAAAACCAGGAATTTTGTAAATTGATTTCCCTAGACACTCTGTATAACTCCATCAAAATTTGAATATATAACTGAAGATATTTCTATCAACATAAAATAAAAAATGTTATTTTTGCAATATGGTAGCAACAGTAAAAATAAACTTGAACAAGCTTCTGCATTCTAACCAATTATTTTACTAAAATGAAAATAATAGTTTTAAATGTATCCCATGTGTTTTCACCAATACGCCTCGGTATGTATGTGGTGTATAACAAGTGACAATCGTTAAAATGTGTCCAATTTATGTAATGTAATAAGTATATGGAAAACAATTGCTGCCATATGGTGCTAACAAGACATTCCCATTTGCCTGTATCGCCATAATGGGACAACGCTAATTACGTCGAACAATTGTAATAGTTTGCAAGCGCGCTCCGCTTAGCTTAGCGGTAGGTGGACGTGATAATTGCACATCGAAATATAAGGATTATATATATAGGAGACCGATACAGATCTCTTGAAAGGCAAACCGATATTCAATGTGGGTGCACCAGCTATATCTAGGGAGTTTTGGGTTACTTTCCAAGTTGAAGGAAATTTTATTCAAATTATTTAAATTATTGTGATATTAAATATGGATCTTTAAATATTTGAATTTTAAATGCTGTTGCAAAGGAAGGTGAAAAGTTCCATTTTCAAATATATTGATTGATTTTAATTTTGGATTTAAAGTTTTAACTAATACTGGCTTCAAATACTCATTTAGACTACTCATCACCGAAATACGCAGTTTTTGTTGATTTTATTGCAGCCAAAAATTGAGATTATCAATGGCTTTTAACAAATTTTTATTGTGATTTTACAAGCTAGTAGATAGCGTAGTTTAGAACCAGTAACATTACGTTTAAAGATAAATTTATTTTTCTTGTTTATCATTATTTTAATTATTATTATTTGTGATAAAAAATAAAGTACGTTTTTATTTGTAAATTTTTTAAGATAAATTGAATGGTGTAAAACGATTTTTCGAGTAATTTGCAAAACAATCTAAAAACATATTTCCTCGATTTTGGTAAATAATAATTAGAAATAGTAAAAAATCTTTTAAAATTTATTATATTTAAATAAAACGGCTTTAGGTTTAAGTTCTGTATTAATATTTATTAATAATCAACGTTTCGACGAACTTAACATCCGTCTTCATCTGGAAAACATACAAATGATATATTTGTATCAATTTTCCTGATGAAGACGGACGTTGAGTACGTCGAAACATCGATTATTAATAATTATTAATAAAGAACTTAAACTAAAATCCGTTTTATTTTAATAATTGGAAAATTTAAATTTATTACGCCATTAATTTTGTTTTATAAGTTTATTATGGTACATAATAAAAAAATCTTAATGCTACATTGGAATTTACGTAAAAATCTATAAAAAGAAAATTTTATACAAAAATGTCTGTAAAGAGAAATAAAAGAATTATAAACAAAATTAATTTTTACAAATTATTACATGTTTTTACGATCACACTGAGCTAATTTTTTAAAAGAAATTTCAAAAAATGTATTTTGCATTGCAGGGATTTGAACTAGGAACTTTCTTTTATAGTGGAACCAATATTGAGCTATAGGAAACATCGCAATCCAAATACATTTTTTCAATTATTATTTATTTTTATATCATATTTATTATGCATTTTTGTATAACTAGTGACCTATATTTTTTGAACAAATAAATCATTATAATAATATTTGAATAATAAGGAAAATTCTGTTTAAGTTCTGTTATGGGGCTCGAGAATCTTTATGTATAGTCGTATAAATGGAACATCCGATATAAATAAAATGTATGAATATTTATTTTTATGATTTATTCATCACAAATCTAGAAATAAAAGGAAGAATAAAATGGTGGTAGTTATCTCTTCTTGCTGGCGGTAAAACCTTGAGGGAATAAAGTGACGATTTAGCCGAAGACTATGCTTATATTCGGATATGGGCAGACTGCTGCACAGAGACCCTTTCTTAGAATACCAAATGGCGATTGTTTACGAATTCAAAGCACGCTTGATCATCGTCGATTACTATTTCCTCCGATTTTGTTCGTTTGCCGCAGCAAGACGGCTACGCAAACCGAACCGATTGTCTTTTATTCCGCAATGAACATCACATTGTCGTAACCTTGATGATACCTATATATACGTTACATGCCGAACAAAAGAATCACGATCCATAGTTTCTCATGTTTTACCCGACTTTTATCGCTTACGAGAGACTTAAATTTCGAACGAATATTTCCGGAATTAGAGAGATTTTCAAGTAAAGATTATGAGACCGATGATGAAATAGTTTCTCGAAAGTTATAATTGTTTTTGGTTATGGATTTTTAACCAAATTGATATTAAATTATATTTAATTATAGGGGAGTTTTTTTTAGAAATTTTTAACACCATTAAGCATTTGTTTTTCTAAGAATTATTTTTATTTTCATCAGCATATAAACCAAAAATTACCAGGATTTATTTTCAAAAAGATCATTATAAATATAGTATATAATTTGTTATGTTATGACATAATAGAACAGTAATTCACAGATTTCTTTGAAAATTATTGTTGATATATAGCAAATTAATAAATATGTAATTTTATATTTTTTTTGTTTATTTTTTTTTATAGAAACAATTATATAACTAAAAAAACTTTACATTTGTTTAAATTTACTCGTATTTATGTTTAATTAAATAATAAGTTTCAAATAATGAATAATATATTTATTATATAGAAAAATTATTAATTATTATAAACCTAATAATAATTGAATTACATCATATTTTTTTTCGTAATTTTTGCTTTTTTTTACATTTTTAAGTTTAACTGAAAATATTTTATTTTCGATGCTGCATCAGTTTCCGGAAGAAATTTAAAAATAAATAGCGGGAGTATATCATTTAGAGAGTTACACATGTATGCAAGCAGATATATATATTTTCGGACTCATTCGGTTTGGGTAAACCGCAAATACACATCATTAGATAAGTATACAAAACACGTGTTATAGATCTAATCGGAATTTTTATAAATTCCTAGAAAATTATTACGCGCAGTTTCTTTTATTATGGGAAAAAGTAGCTAATTGAATGAATGAGTTAGACTTGACAAACATCCGTTCTCCGGCCATTCCCAACAAAATATTTGAGAAATTGTTTCTAATAAAACAAGAACAACCCATAAAATAAATGATGTTATGTATTATTAAAAACCTTTTATCTGAAATTATGTTCTTGATTTAAAGAAAATTTATTTTGTGAAAGATATCGTTTGAATTGCATTTCTGCAATAGTAATTTTTAACAATATGTATTTCAATTGTTTTATATTATTCTGTTATGAAAAATAAAAAATAGGAACACTCTATTAAATTTAGAGTAGATTTTATAGAACGCATTGTAAGTTAACTCTTCTTTTAACTTGCCAATTGACTAATCAATACGGCGTTTTTTGAAACTGTCTTTAGACATGTTTAAGTTAACAACGTTTTATACAATTGACCCTTAAACTACAGAAGAATATTAATGGTGCTATTCTGGACAGTGATGTAGCGCAATAAAATATTTTGTCTTTTTCTTGTAAATGTAATTTTTTATTTGATAGAAACGGACAATATAGGTACCTGTTCTGTAATGCAACGTCCCTGTTTAGAATACCATCATAAGTTACCATGAAATTATATGGTCTATCTTTCCATGTTCGCAATCTTCGTTTGAAATTTTGAATTGAAGAAAAATAGATACTTCTATGTAATTTTTAAAGACAAATTGACAAAATGCTTTTTAATTATTTTCTTTGCAGTTCAATGTACGTACGAGGTACATACATTTTTAACACACTCATAGTTTTTCACTATATCTTACAAAAATAAGTATTTAATTGGTAGTTATTATATTATTTGACTATATTATTAAACTTGTTTATGTTTTATTTCATACGTTGGCACAAAAAATATGCCTAAAAACTTTCTGGTATAAAATAAAATTTAAAAAATGCGGCACTCAATGTTGTCAAAATTTGACTTATGGTGGATGTTTTAAAATTTCTAACTACCAGTCCTGAATCAAAATGATTTTACGATTGTTTTAAATTATTGTCACAAGAGAGGGGGGAGGGGGGGGGGGAGTTACATATTTTTATATTTTCTTAGACAAAATAAAAATATGTAGTTTTCTCAAGGCTACGGCCACCTGCTTTTATGATAATTTAAAACTATTGCAGGGTTATTTTCTGTTATGTTTTATTTTCAAATCGTTTTAAATAAGATTAGTGTTTCCAACTCAGGATAAAATGTATAGTAGTTAACCATAGAATAAATTTATGCAAAATGCCGTTGGCTTAAAGGAAAAAGTCACTAAGCACAGTTTTTTTGATATTTTTTTGATTACTTAGTAACAATTATTAATGAGTAGTAGTGTATCTGTTTGCAGCAAAATTCTGTAGCTTTCTCTATTTTTAAAGAGATATTCACAAGTAAATCATTGTTTTTCCCAAATAAAAAAATTGGAGTTTTACCTTCAAATCGATGATGTATTCATTTATTCTATGGTTAACTATTCCACATCTTATTTAGAGTTGAGAATACTGACCCTAACACAAATAGAATAAATAAAATTAGACTATAATAAATAATATTACACACGCATTTTATATTTTCAATTTGTACATATCACTCGGCGCGGCGCGGCGTGTCTATCTTGTGTGATGTACATACGTCTCGAAAGGCAAACTTTGCGAGTCTGCGGTTAACTTACGCTTAGAAGAGAGCGAGAGAGAGAGAGAGAGAGAGCCGTGGCATGGCAGCAACGGCAGTTTAGCGTAGCTAATTTTATCTGGCGACAGCCGCAAATTATAAGCATACTTCCCACTTCCGCCAAAATATTGGCGGCGCATCCTGTTTGCGAAAGGTTCGGTTTCCTTCCATCACACGCCGGCTTGACGCAGCGTCGCGGTGCCTTGCGCCTCGACTGATGCCGCAGTACCTCCTCCCCCGCAACTGACGTATTTATTATGATATATAGACACGGGCTCAAGGTGTTTAAATCAGAAATACGATGCGGGTTGATTGGTTTATAGATGGGAGCTTGTTTCGGTTTCATATGTCTAATGGATGATCTTTCAAAACTATAAATTATTATGTGATTATTTAGAGTGTGTCATATTTTTTAATACGGAGTTTATAGTTTATGGATCATGTTTATCAATGTTTTTTATTTTTTATCATAATAAAAAAATTTATATTTATAAAACTGGGATTTAAAAATAATATTATTAAATTGTTAAATCTGTTGGGATATATTTATCATTACAAAAATATATATGAAAAGAGTGAAAATACCCAATCATTAAAATAAAATTGTTAATGTTTGCATCAATTTTAATTAAAGACATTTGAAGATAACCGAAATTTACATCGAGTACTTCATAAAATTTAAAGTAAATCGGGTGTTGTTATTAATTTTTATTATTTTTATTCATTTTGTTTTATTCATAATTTGCATAGGTAATAAAAAATAAAATGTATAAGTTGTCTCATGTGAAGTAGCTGAAATTAATCAACTATTTTTTTGCCTGCTATATTTAACATTTATACATGAAGTTTAGCAAGATATTTGTAAGTATATCAATTTATTTTATTAATGAAAAATATGTTATTAGGTTATTAGCATAATTTTCATCAATAAAATAATCTGATAAACAAACATTTTGTTAAATTTTATTAATAGTGATTAGAAACTACAGATCATCTTATTTTCAATGCAGTTTTTATTTTATTAGTAACTGAATATATATGAAAATGACTGCTGCAATTCTTCATGGGTCACTATATTATTAGATCATTACATTATTAGCTTATTTTTTTATTAATAAATTAAACTGATGTACGGACATTTTGTTAATTTTTATTTATATCCGTTAAATACTGCATACTTCTCTTTTCAAGCAATTTTGTTTTTCTTTTTCAGTAACTGCATACATTTGAAAATGACAGTTGATAAGTTTCATTATCATTATTATTTTCATTTCATGAGATATCCTTCAGAAATTTTGAATTACTATTCTCTTTTCAATTTTGTACACGATTAAATACAATCTTCACATAATACGTACGTCATAGCATAAAAACTATTTCAATAAAAAAATTAATATCTTTAACAATAAGCAGGAAATGTTATTCTCGGCATTTCATTCTCGAAACTACTGATATTTCTGTGCTAGAAAAGGGAATTTAGAATAAATGGTGTGTAGAGGAAACGAGAACCGACTGCGACTGCGACTGGAAACGGCTGCGACGCCGACGGACGCTCCGCGTTTGAAAAACGTGTGGCGCCGTCAGCGTCTTTCTTGTCACGAATAATAGAACAAACAGCAGAAAATATATATATGTTCAGCATGTCTATGTCACGTAATACCAACACAACATAAAATTCTTAGGCTTTCTCTGTGTGTGCTGCATGCTTTTGACGTATACGTGTTTATATTATTTTCTGGTGTGAAAATCAAATATTGAGAGCCAGTTTGATTACTGAAAGAAATCCGATAAAAACTTGTTTTTTTGTTAATGAAATTGCAAGACCTTTTTTTAAAAATTGAATTTTATTAGAATTTTTGCAAATTTAATTTGAAAATGCTTAAAATTTAAATCTTTAAATAATAAAACGGCTTTAGGATTTAATTCTGTATTAATTTCTGTTAATAACCGACATACACATACGTACGTATCATTTTTCCTGATGATTTACGTAGAGTACGTTGAAACATCGATTATTAATAAAAAATTAATACAGAACTAAATTCTAAAGCCTTTTTATTTTAATATAATGAGTGCTGAACGATTTTTTTGCTATAAGTATTTAAATCTTTATTTTATATTTTTATTTAAAAAGTAAAATCTATAAAATTAATGTTAAATGTTAAGTTTTTCTCGACTACAGCCAGTTGTAGATATGTAAATGATGAATATTCTTAATAGAAAATGATAAATATTTATCATTTTTATAAAATTAATGCTGGAGTACTATAGATTTTAGTTATGCTATAGTTCCTAATCGTTAGAATCAGTGTGTAACTACCAAAATTAGGCTTCTGCGCAAAATGGAAAAAAGCCATGTGTATATTGGTTATATAATATATATTATAATAATATGAAATACTTACGTGATTTTATTCATTAAATATTGAAACAAAATTGGTTTCTTGTTGCCTGCAATAATATTTATGTTCATAAAGAATGTAACTGAAACAAAAAACAAACTAGTTGTTTAAAAAGAATTTAATTAAACAAGAATATAAATATTTTTTTATTTGTCAATAAAATGAATGAACACTTTCAATTTTTTGGACATTTTCTTCTAGTGGTATTCCAAATGGACACCAGATAGTATCATAAATTTTTTGCTGTATAATACTTATTTGCAATCAATGATATACAATAATTGAAATTCTTTTCAAGTAAAAATGATTCAAACCTGCGATTAGTTCAATTCTATATAACCATGAATATATCATTCGTAAATAGTAAATAATATTATAGAATTTTCTATATCCTGTTCGGTTAATTCTAATAAGCTCACCTGATTGTTAACACGAACTTTCATTCATAAAATACCACTACATATATATGCATACAATAAGTATACACTCACATTTGTGGAATAATCATGACATCAGAGTGCATTGTATTTAATTTATTATGCAAATATTCATTTCTCATTTATTTCCGTTGTGCGATGGATTTTTGATTCATTAGAAAATAAAGCGGGCAGAACGCGTGCACTGTGTACTACAAACCGGTATGATGCATTTCCGGTTCACGGGTGGCGGGGGAGGGGGGGGGGTTGTGTGCAACGGCTAATGGCCCACTGATATTGTCGATAAAGCTATGTTACTGACTTGGGGGGCATCGCTAACAGGAAATCAAATATGTATTACCTGATGTAATTGTATATTGTGATTAATAATCAAGAATTTTTGCATTGATTTTCGTATTTTATTTTGTAAAATAATGATGATTCATTTATTTACAATATTTTGAACGTCATTTATAAAATGATTTTGGTATTATAGACAAAAAAATCGTTAGATGATTTTTCCAACATTTTATAGTTGTTTTATCTAAAAATGATAGATACATTTCAACTTGCTAAACATATTAGATGAAACACGCTCTAAAAAAAATTCGGTAATTTTACATAAAAACCTGGATCAACTGATTTACATTAATTTAATATGTAAATTTACATTTATATATTCACCACATTGAGCTCTATTTTAATTAATGAATCAAAACATAATATAAACAATTGTCATTTTAATTAATTAAAATTATATATTTCAAATTATACATAAATGCTTATATTATATTATTCATAATTTTATTATTGATAATTTTTAATTAAATTTAGAATTTGTAAATACATATGTTCCAAAATATTTTATTTTTTACGGATTGGTTTTTTAATATCTTTAATTTAGTAACTACAGAAAATATTTACTACACCGTATATTTGCATAAATACACAATCACACCATGTATCCAAAATGGTGTAGCACAAACTCTTTCCACTATTCCGAAATGAATTTTCTCCAAACATTCCTATCCAGACAAGCAACGCTAGCTTCACTCTCAATTATACCACTTCATCTACTCATCGGATGTCCACGCAAGCGTATACCTTCAAAATCATTCATATATATTCTTTTAACCAAACATTCATTATATAAATTATACAATATTTATTATAATCTACATTAAGTTTGCCATCAATTATTAATAATAAATTCATAACATATAAAATATGAAAAAATCAAATTAAAATAAATAATTATATAAATTTTTTTATTTTAAAAAATTGGTTATAAACAAAATGTGATACTTTTTCACTTTTTATATTAAAAAAAAAATAATAAACAAATCTAAGCAAATCATTTTCACACGATCGTACAAAATCATCCGATTTACGAAAAAAATAAAACAAACATTGGAAAAAATATAAACAAACAAATAAACGTTAAAGTATAAGTAAAAAACAAGCGAAGCGCAAAATCACCTCAACCAGCGTAAATAAAGCAAAACATTTTTTTTTTATGTAATAAAAATAAAAATAAAAACAACCTCAACTTATTGTGTCGCTTGGAATGTTCAGTTAATTGTATTTCGCCCTCTTGAATGATGCACAAAGTGCAGAAAGTTAGGTGAGAAGTGATGGAGGGTAAGGTGGAAAAGTAAGGGGGTGGGGTGGGGGGTGTTATAAGCAAACATCTCAAAGAAGAGAGTGCTCTGGCGACATCCAAGTTGTCTCCTGTGATGTTGGCTGTCTCGTGGTGTGCCTGTAATCAACAACAGTTGACAAATGACGTTCCTTTCAAGGACCGCACATCACTTTTGGTTTTCCGTGCTTCGTACACTGAAAAGCATCGTTTGTTCTATCTATAGTTCCGGTCCGGAAGCGGGTTTCCGAAGTTTAATTTGGTACAGCCATCGTTAGTGAGATTTTTCTAATTTATGACGTTATTAATTTAATTCATTATTTCAATTAGAACAGTTGAATTCTTTCAAAATTTGTTTACATTATTTGGTATAGCACACGTCATTAATAAAAGCGATACAATTCAATTTAATGATTTTAATATAATTACATTGTGAAATACCAAATTTTTGTCTCTGCTACGTGTAAAAAATACAGGTCCGGATTAAAATTTATAAATTTTAATCCTTACTTGAATTAAAACAATGCAACTGTCATAAGAACACGACTAAATAAATTAACTAAAACCCTCAAAAATTGACTTTTTCAACTTACGTAATTTTTCTTTATGCCGTGCATTATTTTCTTTTAAATAATGAAAGTAAATAAAACATAAATTTTCAACAAATTACGAGAAGAATGAAATAGTTTTGCAGTTTTGTTCCTATAAAACAGTATGAAATCGATGGAAAAGTTTGATTTATGTGTCCCAAATTTCCAATCCTGACTATTAGTTTGTTGTTCATAGAAATTTTCGGACTGATTTCAAACCAGTTTGAAACTATCAGAATTATTTCCAACGAAGTTGAAATTTTTAGTTGGAGATATGCGCACATCAGCTGTTGACATTTGTACTAGTTTATTTTGTGCTTTAAATAAACTTTTGTTCAATTATACATACATATGTATATATATATATATATATATATATATATATATATATATATATAATCGGATTTATCGTGACTGGATAACAATAGTTAAAGAGAAAATTTTCGTGAGTTGAAAACAGTCTGTTAGGGCTTTTGATAAGTGTTTAACTTACGATAATGGTTATCTTATAAAATGTATTGTTTATTAAACGAATGCAGTTTCCATTGTCTCTGTGAATTGTAAGTTAAACATGTGCTTTGATATTACGAACCTAACTAAAAGAATGTTTTATAAATTATATGTATGCTATTGAAGCTCTCTGATGGTGATATAATATATATAGAAAGCTTGGATTAATATTTCAATTGAATTTCATTTCCCAAAAGCCCTAACAGACTATTTTTAACCCACGGAAAATTTATCTATATATGTATATATTAAATTAAGTTTAACATTGTGAAATAATGTAATAAATAGTAAAAGTAATTTAAAATTGTAGATATTGTACCGTTATAATTTTTTCAAATCAATTTCCATCTATGATTCAAAAATGTGTACCGTGATTTTGTTCACAGTACAATTTAACTTTTGTTTGTAACCAGTTTCAAACCACACATTGGCTGTCCCGATTGTAAACTGGTTCAATGAACAAAGCTAATATATTTTTACACTCGCAATTATATTTTTATAATCAATAGTGTTTATAAAACTGAATTTTTTAATATCAAAATTACAATTTTTATAAATTTCTATGTTTTACAATCAGACAGTGCTTTCGTAATAGTCTAGTAAATGAAATACATATATAGTAACATAACTGTATATATAATAAAGACATTTGCTTACAATATTTTATGTTTTTATTCTAGTGCAATGTTTGTAGTTTTTCAGTCACACTGTATTAAATTACATATTTTTTAATCTACGCTATCGTTTTCATATATATATTATATGCAATGTAATGTAAGTTTTTGTGTATCTATTCTATTTACATTTAGAAAACGCAACAAAACATGTGTGAATTAATAATTAAAAAAAATTAAGATAAAACAATCATTATAATTGCATTAAGAGTGACATAAATCATTTTTAAGTCATGCACTATTTATCAAATAAACATACCAAGTTATTGTAAACTGCAATCAGTTATGTAATGGGAAACATATGTTTATTTTTTTTATTATAATCTACTTTTGGCATTAAATGAACTGCTTTTCTATTTAAAAATTATCTGAAACGTAGCTGGACAAATTCATTAACAAATGAAATATAACACTATTAGAACATTAGACATCTTTAAATTTTACAATTAAAATTTTACCGACCGTCATATCACATATGATAAGGGAGGTATTGTAATCATATCAAATTTGACATATCAAGATTTTTACAGAACTAATTAGGCTTATACTAACACGAATCAGCTGTTTTTAGCTTGATGTCCGTCTGTCGGGTCTGTGGACACGTGTAGAGTAAATTCGGCCGAACGGATTGTTATAAAATTTCATATTTAAGTTTCGGAGATGAATATCTCAATTTGTTCAGCTTTCGGTGAGGATCTGCACAGCCGAAAGTAGTATTTACTATTTACTGATGTCACTGTATTTCGAAAAAAATTATTTAACAAAAGTAGCTAAACAAGTTATAGCTAACAATTTTTTATAATTTTTCATATTTTTGTAATTCTCTAAATAGGTGGCATATTTATGTCAAGACAGTTTTGTTTTTAGTTACAATGACTACAGTAGTTGTTATACAATTTTGTTTTTATTTCATACATTTATTTAATACGATGACTGTCGGTAGCCACAGCAGATTATTTTGTATTATTGTTTATGAATATTCATTTTAAAAATGTATAAATATCATGTTAGTTTTTTATATTAATAAAATATTAAATTAGATTTTTAAAAGTCAAATATTACGAATATTTATTGCTATCAAGAATAGTCTGGAATGTTCTAACATTAATTCATAATTTACAATTGATCTAATAATATTGACACAATAATCTATTATTCCATTCTTTATTGAAATAAAATTAATTCACAAGTTTGATAAGAATTGTAATTTTGTTAAATTAACATGAAAATGAATTGTTTTTATTGATTTAAGCTTTTTTACGTGACTTAAGCATTTTTCATAAGCCTACACATACATTTATCATTAGTTAAATTTATTTCAGAAGTAAATGTATGTACTCTACAGATTTTCCGATTAAAAAGACGGAATAAATTTATTCTAGTGTTATTAAAAATAGTTATTATTATTATTAAATATAATCTAGTATTTCTCGCTACTAGTTGCGCAAAATACTTGCCATAAATAGGCAGCCGGAACGAACACCGGCATCAGTCGCCTCGAAGCGGCTGATCCACACACCGTACTGACGAAGTCCGAAAGACTGAAACACGTGTCTACGGTTAAAAATCTGGCCAGGCATTGATAAATAGCTTTATAGCTGAAGGCAATGGCTGATTATTTATATGAAAGTTATTCTCATGTTTTCAAATAAACTCTTCTAATTAAACACTTTCATAAACGACTATACGAACATTTATTTGTTCAAAAGTCAAAAAACACTGCATTTAAACGTAGGAGATATCCGATTGGCAGAAATGCATGCAGCTGGATGGCGTTAGTAGGTTTTTACTTATTTCTCGCTACTAGTTGCGCAAAATACTTGCCATAAATAGGCAGCCGGAACGAACACCGGCATCAGTCGCCTCGAAGCGGCTGATCCACACACCGTACTGACGAAGTCCGAAAGACTGAAACACGTGTCTACGGTTAAAAATCTGGCCAGGCATTGATAAATAGCTTTATAGCTGAAGGCAATGGCTGATTATTTATATGAAAGTTATTCTCATGTTTTCAAATAAACTCTTCTAATTAAACACTTTCATAAACGACTATACGAACATTTATTTGTTCAAAAGTCAAAAAACACTGCATTTAAACGTAGGAGATATCCGATTGGCAGAAATGCATGCAGCTGGATGGCGTTAGTAGGTTTTTACTTATTTCTCGCTACTAGTTGCGCAAAATACTTGCCATAAATAGGCAGCCGGAACGAACACCGGCATCAGTCGCCTCGAAGCGGCTGATCCACACACCGTACTGACGAAGTCCGAAAGACTGAAACACGTGTCTACGGTTAAAAATCTGGCCAGGCATTGATAAATAGCTTTATAGCTGAAGGCAATGGCTGATTATTTATATGAAAGTTATTCTCATGTTTTCAAATAAACTCTTCTAATTAAACACTTTCATAAACGACTATACGAACATTTATTTGTTCAAAAGTCAAAAAACACTGCATTTAAACGTAGGAGATATCCGATTGGCAGAAATGCATGCAGCTGGATGGCGTTAGTAGGTTTTTACTTATTTCTCGCTACTAGTTGCGCAAAATACTTGCCATAAATAGGCAGCCGGAACGAACACCGGCATCAGTCGCCTCGAAGCGGCTGATCCACACACCGTACTGACGAAGTCCGAAAGACTGAAACACGTGTCTACGGTTAAAAATCTGGCCAGGCATTGATAAATAGCTTTATAGCTGAAGGCAATGGCTGATTATTTATATGAAAGTTATTCTCATGTTTTCAAATAAACTCTTCTAATTAAACACTTTCATAAACGACTATACGAACATTTATTTGTTCAAAAGTCAAAAAACACTGCATTTAAACGTAGGAGATATCCGATTGGCAGAAATGCATGCAGCTGGATGGCGTTAGTAGGTTTTTACTTATTTCTCGCTACTAGTTGCGCAAAATACTTGCCATAAATAGGCAGCCGGAACGAACACCGGCATCAGTCGCCTCGAAGCGGCTGATCCACACACCGTACTGACGAAGTCCGAAAGACTGAAACACGTGTCTACGGTTAAAAATCTGGCCAGGCATTGATAAATAGCTTTATAGCTGAAGGCAATGGCTGATTATTTATATGAAAGTTATTCTCATGTTTTCAAATAAACTCTTCTATAATCTAGTAGTAAATCGTTGCAATAACATTTGTTTTCAAAGTCATTTATGTGCGAAATAAATTTACTTGTTAAGTAAATTTAATCAGTGTTTATTATACCGAGTCTAATAAATTATTCTACATATTAAAAAACTCAAGTTATAAATAAGCCTTTAGCATATTTTTGATAATGCTAAATTTTATCCTTCAAAATAAATGAATACAAGATTTAAATTTTAGTTTTATAATTAATTCATCTCAAATTCTGATCTAAAATATACATATACCATATAATTATTGATGTGACGTCACAACACTGTTAAATTGTAAAAAAAAAACATTAATTTTATAACTATATGATGGAAATTATATTTAAAAGACGTCTTTCAATAAAGCAACTGTATATCTTATTTCTGCGCAGTTAAAATTTTAATATATCAAATTTAAGATGAAAAACAGACACAAAATGTTTTATAAAGTAGAAAATATAATCTATAAAATGTTTATTATAGTTATTAAATTACAAATAGTTAAAAATAATATTCGTTTTATATATAGTTTTGATTCTACGAAATTAGTGTATTCATAATATAACACCTAGATCGATAATAATTCATAAAGCAACTTTATCAACAGTTTGTGATGTTCTATATCAGATAACTTTCGTCTGAATGAAGAAAATATATGTAAATATATAACGAGTAAAAATAAAATTACTTAAATAAAACAAAAACCATATCACGCTACGGCATCAAAGTTGGCCAAGAAGCAACAAACAAAAGATTAATTTTAAACTTCGTCCCAAAAAAACGCGCTACTATATATTTTTCAGCCATAATAAATAATTCATTCCGAAATAAATTTCAATACAAAATTTCTAATACAATTTAACTTCTTCAATGTTTTTATCGTTCTTCTGTTTGTTATCAAAACTACTTTTTACCGCATAAGGAAGCGCTGCCAGTTATATCCGGCCAGGAAGCATATAAACAAGTCATTGTGTCAGCTCAGACATTTCACAAAAGATTTTTTTTTTGCTCTAACAAAGGTGGGATAAAGTCACCAGGTATATGGGAGAAAAAGGGGACAATATAATTAAAGTAGGTAGTGTAATCTAAACGGTTTTAAAGCCCTTTTCTTTAGGTTTACCTGCGCTTTTTGATTTAGATGTCATCTGACAGAAGGCGTAGCGGGAAATTTAAAACCGAAAAATCAGAAATTAATGCGGCTTATTCGGTGTAAATTAAACTGTGCTCAAAAACTATAGAAATATTTTAAAAATAATACAGCGTGAATGATATATAAACATATGTTTTCTGTCTTTATTATTATTTTATTTTTTTAATAAAAAATTAATAGCATTTTTTGTTATATTTAAATATAAATACGTTTAAAAATAATTATTTTGTATTTTAACACAATTAATAGCAGAATTATGAACAAATTTGTATCATTACAGAATATTTTATTCATATTTATTAAATTGAATTTTTATTTACTTGAAGCAAACATTTTGTAATGCTGCAAAACTGTTCAGAATCCTGCCATAAATCTTTTTTTTTTTTATTGTGTTTTAATTTATTTTGTATTTTCAAATATGTATAAATTACAATAATATTATTATAATTTACATGAAGTTTAACATCAATTATTAATAATAAATTCATCGGAAGTTATAATTGTTTCCTAAGTTTCGTTATATATTGTATGTAGTCTGTAATTCCAAAGAAAAATATATTTATCCTTGGTAAAAACGTTTATAAACGCATATACATAAATATAAATATTCTGGAAAGAAAAAGTATTATTATTATTACAATATATACACTGTAAAAAAATTAATATAAATGTTAATAAACTTTTGTAATATATTAAAACGTGCGGTCAAAATAGGAAAAAAAATTTTCATAGTGTATCCCGTACATTTACACGGTTTAAAGTACCTATATATTTTTTACATTTTAAGCAGACCTTACACGGTCAATATTACTGTCAGTGCTTTTTAATCAATAATACTGACAGTACTGCCAATAAATATCAAAATATTCAAATATTTTTTAATACTTAATCTGACATGATTAGTAAATACTGTTAATATTTTTAGATACTGTAATATGTAATTATAAAAAAATAACATTACAATGTGATTCTGTTTTGCTTATTGTAGATAACAATAATTTATGCTGCAATTCTATTTGCATCTCGCAAGACTTGTAGCGTTACGAGATTTTCTGTCTTTTTTTTTTATCAAAAAATAATTCCAATTAATAGAGGAAAAACAAAATATCTCATATATTACAAGTGTTTCCAGATGTGAACAGAATTGCAGCATTAATAGTGAAATTTGTTAGTATATAATTAAATATTGCCATATACTGAATGAAGTTTTTGTTTTGAACACACAAACAAATGTGTAAATTATTGAATTATTACTATTTTTTAAAATTATTATAAAACACACTTATTCAAGACAGTATTTTATGTTTCAGTATTGCCCGTATGCATAAACATTTTCTTTAAAAATAATGGTTCGCTAAAACGAAAATTCTTGAATTCCGTAAGAAATTTTTCTCTGTAGCAACAAAATTTCTTATGAAATCCAAGAATTTTCACTTTAACGAACCATTATTTTTAACGAAAATGTTTATGCAAACGGGTATATATTGTTTTTAGTTTTATCAAAATTTTGTTATCAATAAAATTAAAATAACAAAATTAAGTATATTATTTGAAATTGATTGAAACTTTTTAACTTCATGGTGGGATCAGCCAAGACTAAAGACATACCATCTCCGGTTCGGTAAAACGGAAGAGGTTATAAACTTCCTGTAATTATTTGATATATGAACTTGGTGTTTCACAGAAACACCAAAGAAGACGTAAACCCGTAAAACCATAGGATAGGATAGTTTTTCTACGGTCGACACGCGCAACAATCAAACCACTTCTTTACCATTTATTTCAAATAGCTTTTGTATGTTTTCTGGTCGTCGCTTTTAAACCATAAGTCCGATGCCTCCGGCTTTATACCAAAACACCGGAAGCCCAATCGTAAAAACAATGAAGATAAGATTCGTTTTTGTTTACGTAAAACAAAACAAACAAAAAAAAAGCGCACGACCTATATTTTGACACCCACCTAATGCGCTTCAGAACGTAATCTATTGTTCGATATTTTTCAATTGTTTCCGCGTAGTTATCGGCTGAATTCGAAGAAATATATCGAGAATTCGCCTGAATTTGTTCGCTATATTTGTTCGCTATATTTGTTTTAAAAGTAGATACATTAACGCATTAAAAAAATATAGATAGCTTAAAAAAAAATGAATAATGTTTGTTTCGCTGAAATATTGAATTTCGTCTTCTTAAAAAATGTCAAATTCAAATGAAAATGGTGAAAATATTTCTCATACTGTATTTCCGCAGTAAATTTTTTTATTCAGCGATTTGGAGGTACAGTTTAATGTGCACCAACATAATATGCGCAAAAAAAAATTGCTTTAGATTCGAGGTTTTTACTTTAAATTCAAAAATTAACGTGTTTTTGAACTTGTAAACTTATGTTTTTCTAATAGAAATACAAAATTTAATAGAAAAAAGAAAAGATTTATATAAAATTATTTACTATTTAGTTTAGAGACATTGGCTAGTATTACGAGCTCGATTTTTAGTTGTTTTAATTCATTTGTTTAGAACTGCTCCTATAACAGTTGCATTGTTTTAAAACGTATATTAGTTAAAACCAATTTTAAAACCGAGCTCGTAATACGAGCCAAAGTGTTTTTCTGGTGTAAATGTAATTATAAAATTATTTATTTTTAAATTAAATATTAACTAATTTCATATAAAGCTTTGAAAGTAGTTATACTTGTTTCTTACTATTATTTACTTCTATTAAAAATTTTATTTTCATTAGAAAAACTTAAGTAGGTATACAGTTCAAAAACAGAATTACTTTTGAGTTAAATGTAAAAACTTCGGATTTAAGGCAACATTTTTCTCTATGTAGAAAATACATTATTTTGAAAATAAAGTTTAAAAATGTATTCTTTCATAAAATGCATATATAAAAGATAAATTTTTTATTAGAAGTTGAGAAAGCTATCATATATATACTCTTTTATTTAATTACAAACTTTGAATTTGAAGCGCAAGGTAATTTGAAAGTTTCATTCTGAAAATTGAAAAAAACATATTTTTATTTTTGATTCTTTTATTATCTCTCACATTTCATTTTAACTTTATCAAGAAGTTGTTATTTTGTGAATTATATTTTATCATTTTCAATAAAAACTTTTTAAATTCTGCATTCTGAAAAATTCGTCTTCATTTATGCACATATTTGATCTATATTTATATATATTCTTATTATATTTATAAGATAGATTTCTACAGATCTGTCTTATAGCTTTTATAGACTCTAGGTATATTTTTTGGGCTTACAAAATTTATAAATTATTGCATTCATAAAATTTGGCTTCCTTTAATTAGCAATTTATAAATTTTATAATTTAGTTACTTATATTGTTACCTATAGTAACTTGTTTCTATGTTTTGTTTATATATGTCATTTGTATAATTTTTTCTGATGATGATGTACGTAGAGTATGTCAAAACGTCGATTTTTAATTAAAATTTATACAGAACTTAATCCTAGAATCTTATATTTAGATGGAAACATGTTTATACTTTTGAATATATATATATTATTATTATTATTATTATTAATAAGCAGATTTCTTCTATTATTATTATTTTTTAATATTTATCCAAAATTTATGAATTTATTCTATAGGTAATATTTATATTTATTCTCTTAGTTATATAATAATAGCTGCTGCAATTAAAGAAGGAATTAGGTTACGTATAGATAGAATATATGTTTGTTATCGAATGTACCCTGACCTTTCCACTGATATTTGAACCAATTACAAATCGAATACAATAGCAAGGCGTGGTAGTCATACCAACTTTATAACCTAACCTATCCCAACGGCACAACTATTTACCGTTTACGGTGCTGCGCTAGCCGATCCTTATTCACTAAACACCAAACTTAATAACAATATCGGATAACTAATAATATTTGTTGCATTCATAACTCACTAACCACGCACAAAAGGAAACCGACGAGAATCTCTCTATTCCTAACTATAACTTAACCTATAAATGCGGTAATATTACATTCATGTACACCTGTGTTGTAAAGTATAATTTGTGACGTAGATATATGCATGTATATACGACGACAGATAATTATGAATGAATTTTTTTTCTTGCTGAGTCATAGCGAAGCGGAGCTGTTTTATGCGCAGAGAGAAAAAAGAGAGACAATCAGGTTGTATTTTCTCGAACTTCCTTGAGAGTATTCATTTAACTGACATTAGTACGTTTGCCGCTCGTGTATGTGTGTGTGTGTGTGTGTGTGTGTGTCAATTACCGTTTGCATAATAATTATTTTTGCACGTTCAGTTACACAGAGATGGACTCGAAATAATTACCTTTTTACAGTTGGTATTTCTCATAAGGACTTCAAATTATTATTTATTTATTTATTTAGTTACACCAAACCGGCAACAGCCCAATTAAATGATACAAACATAAACTTATAAAATATAATACATAAATTTATCTAAAAAAACATTAAGTGTGTACAATTTGTAAATGATTAATAAAAATACGAAGATAACATGAAAAATTTATAATCTAACTTATTAAAAATAAGTGATACATACGATAAATGGTAGACTTTGTTAGAAGATGAGAACGAGCAATATGCAGATAAAAAGTATTTGTACTTCTTGTAGAAGAAGGAATAAGAAATTGTAGTTGAGTTATATTTCTACTCGTATTATAACTGGAATTGATATTATATAGGTATTCTAAACGTGGTAAAGAAGAATTTTTTTAAAACGATATTTACTGTATTTTTTTTTAAGATTCGCAGAAGCTATATTTTATTACAGTGGAAAAAATAGTATAAATAAATAGACAAAATGAAAAATATAAAAACATTTAAGAGATATTGTTTCATAAAAGTAGATAAATTATATTTCTATATTCCGTAGGTAATTTTTTTTTATTAAATTTAATAAAATTTATCTTCTAGTTGTTTTGAGGAATGTTATTTAATTATTTTTAAATTTAATCAAATTTTTAAAAAAATTCCTTTTAGTTGTTTTGAGGAATGTTATTTAATTATTTTTTTTTAAGAATATATATTTTTATAAATATTTGAAGCAAAGTTTAAATTATTAACTATAGATCAGAAAAAATAAATACATACTTTTCATAATTCGGTTTAAAAGACCCACTGTGGCCACTGCGAAATTGATCATAAACTAACATTACGCTAAAACAGTTGATTTATATTACAAAAAGCCTAATTCGTGCTTTTCTGTAAAAATTTCGAAAAGCCAAATTATGATTACAATACCTCCACTCACTATATATGACAGCACATTAAAATTGTACATTATTTTATATTATACTATACTATAGGTACTATAAAAAAATTATAGACAAAAATTGTATTTGATAAATTTTCTGTTGGTATCAATTTCCAGTGACTCATGATTTTTTTTTTAACAACATTTATTCGGTCAAGTTTATTTTGATTTTAAATAGAATCATATCTTTTGTGGTTTTTTTTTTAGATTCTCGTCTAAATAAAATTTAAATTTTAATAAAAATTGTCTCAAAAAGTTATTAGGAAATTTTGAAGGTTAATTAATTAATGTTTTTACTCAGATTAATTAAAAACTCTTGAAAATAACCTTTTATCTTATTGTTATTTTTTTTTTCAAAAAAATTATCGAAATAGGAAGAAATTAGAATTGATTTGTAATTATTTTATTATTTTCTTAAAAAAAGAAAAATTAAATCACATTGTATTAATATATTCGACTTTTTTATTTGAAACTAAACTCGTACGTAGTATAATTATTAATTAGCTAATTAACAAAATGTCAGTATATACAGGTAGTGCTCAAATTACGAACGACTTCGTTATTAATCGGTTCTAACGTAAATCGAATACATAATTTTTTACCTTTTTTTTTATCTGTACCTTTATAAAGTTGATCTTCATTCGACTTTGAGGGTTCGAAATGTTTCATATAAAACTTAAGTTTTCGTAGATCAAAAACTATTTGTAATATTAATCAAACGTTACATACTTTCCAAATTGTTTTTATTCTTAAAATTTTCATGCTTGATTTTCAATACATTTTCTGATAAAATTTGTAATATAAACAACTTTATACATACATATATGTATAAATTTACAAATATATTTACCAAATGTAATACACATATATATCTTATACCTTTTCAGCAAATTTGAAAAGCACTTCAAATAAGGAATTTCTATTAACGCAAAGCGAATACATATACAATTAACTTAAACTCAAAGATATATGAGTACAACCAACTTATTAAAAGTTAACGAAGAGATAAATATTTATTTCTCTACTAGCAAATGAAGTTCGACGATAGTAAATAATGTTGCTAATATTCCCCGCGGTTTAAACTTACCGATAAACTTATACGATTAGAGTTTAGTTGGCTATGAAGCAGTTATTCATAAAAACAAAAGAATATCGCGCACCAGGCAGTGACGTTGTCGGTTAATATAACTTCCGGCTGACCAAGATAGTGGCTCTTTACTACTACAGTATTAATACAGTAGATTTTTATAATCAACGTTCATTATATGTATGTACTGTAAGAGTAGGATTTATTTACTAAATACATAATGATAGTGAAATTCTTAGTATTAAAACTGTAAATAGTGATACAGAAATATATTTTGTACACAAATTTTTGCTAACTGAGAATCAAGTGGTATAAGACAGAACAAGGACAAGTTGCATAAAATCTTTTTAACTAATATATGAAATTAGATTGTCAAGTGTTTTCTAAACGCTTAATTAATTGATCCATTGACAACTTTGTTAAATATATTTTTAGCTAAAATTGATAAATCACTCAACTATTTCAAAAACAATTGACAATCTAATCGTGCAAGTAGTTAATAATTTGATCAACTAACAATTTTTTATAATGCAAAATTTTTCACTTACGATATTCAAATATATATATATATATATATATATATATATATATTTAATTAGATTAAATATCTTCATTAAGGGCCACATAAAATGTTGAATAGTTAATTACAGAATAAATATAATATGAAACATACATTTATTCAATTGTTAAAGATTCTATAATTTAATTCGGAGGTGGAACTACTAGATCTAATAAATAAAGATTTGTGAATAAAGTTTAAATTTCTAGTAAAATTATATAAAAAAATGTATTTGTAAAACATTCTAAAACATTTATCATATACGTTATTAGAAAATCAGCTGTTACATCTCAAGTAATTTTTTCATTGGACTAAAAGCATTTTATTTTAAGCCTACTGTCGCTATTAAAGGAAAACTTAAATCCAGCCAGGAAGTGATACTAAAAGTCACGTCAGAAAAATTGAACCGACAGATTGTATAATACACAACCTCAATTGATTCTTTCCTTTGTACCGCTCGTCGCGTACAAACAGGCGAGTTACCCTCATAAAGTTATAAAAATAGTTAAGCTAACAGTCCTGTTTTACCGGTTACATATTCCAACAACCCCTAAATGACAGGGTAAAAATTTCACCATCTGCCATTTGCCACGAGCCATATATACCTTTCTTATCGAGCCCCAAATTCTATTTTCTCTATATTGTGAATTGATCTTTTGCTGTATCGGCCCACTTCCGCTTTCGACAATGGGCACCGGAAGGAACACAAACGTATGTATGTGTCTGTATGTGCCATCTGACGGCGGGAATTCGTACTTTACGCCCGCACCTTGTGTGTCAAAATAAAACGGCGCATTTGACGAATGTCTCTGGCGCTATTCAGAAGACGATATTTTAGCTTAGGTATAGAATAACCAAAAACGATTCGTACAATGATGCGTTTTGTCGGAAATATGTTTTGTCGGTTTTAGGGGAATTTCTGAATCACACTAGCACATGTGACAACTGACCGCTAGGGAATTTCTACCTAAATAAGTTTTCAATTTTAACAGGAAATTAGAATTTGATTTGTGTTAAGTTTGCCTGTCTCATTTAGGATGTTATTTGATACTTTTTTCCTATGGTGATATCAGCAAAATACCTCGTTAATTTGCAATTATGCACCTATCGTTAATTATTCAATTAAATTTTGTTGATTTGTTTATTCGATTTTGATTATTTAATTGCATATTTTATCAATTTGATTGTTTTAATTTTTATTTGATATAAACCATATTACTATTAAAAACTATCTTTATTTAGTATACAACATGCACTGGATGATTGTCATAAAATTCAATTATTCATTCTCGTTTAATACGAGAAGCAATTGAGATATGTATGTGAAACTAAAAATAATAATATCAATAAAATAGCAATGGAAATAAATAAGGCATGGCTTTCTATATTTTGTATTAATATTTTTTCTGCATTAACTTAGTTTGTTTATTGTTTATAATGTGTCAGTTTTGCTCTAATGCAGACACTAGTGCATAGTGTCGAAACGTTAGCCAGCACGTTAAACCAAAAATTGTTTTTAAAGATTTTTGAAGAAATTAGCAAATACGACGATATATTGTTATTATTTTTTAAATAAATTAAGTATATGAATTCTTAAAATAAATTTTAATATAAGATCTATAAAAATAGTTTTTAATACATACTTCAATATTTTTTTCAATTGTATTACAAAAATGAAAGTACATTTATTAAACAATTGTAGTGTCTTGTTTATATCTCGATGAGATCCTCAATTTGTCTCGACATATTTTTTTTATAATCTTAGAACAATTTAGAATTAGATAAATTATATAAATGATATCATACATCATATTAATTGGTTTTAATATAAAGATAAAGATGAGAGAGTAGGTACTGAAACAATACAAAATTTCTTCACAAGACTTTCGATATACTTTTCTTATTTGAAAAATGCTATAATTAAAAATAATAAATGTATATAATCATAAATTCACATTTGTATTTAAATTAAATAGTATCTAGTCATAAGTATTCATTAAACTTTTCATTAAATAAACGAAAATCGTTAAATCAAATATATTGGAATTCTGTTTGCTACATTATACTTTCAGTGAAGTAAACTAACAATCATTACACGGAATCTCAGAATTTGTTGTTAAATAGATGAGTGAGTTAATATTTTGTCAAAGTTTGATAAATAAACTAATTTTGTTAATTAGTTTTTAATGTTTATGTAAATGATAATTTACTTTTTCCATGTTTGCTAACGGAACGGAAGTATAACAAATGAATTAGTACAATAGTCAAACAGGAAATAACAGCTTGTAAATGAATGTATTTCCTCCTGAAAATTTTTTGTTATTAACTTTACATTCACTACCATATTTGATGTATCTAACAGTTATTTATATATTTTACAGTTAACAAATGTTTATTCAATATTATTTAAACATTATTTTGCTGATAGAGACGTTTGCAAGAACTTTATGACGAATCTTATATAAAATCAGATGATTTTTTTTCTTGGAATTTTCTAAGAACGCTGATTTATTGTATATATTTTAACAAACTGTTTCTATTTACAAATAATTTTAAATAATGTTTACATAAATATAATACGATGTTAAATGTCTTAGAATTTAATGAACTTGAGTTTTTTCTAAGAAAACTACATAGTTGAATAATTGTTCAGTTTCCTGTTTTAATTTTATTTTAGGTTTTTTTTTTTTTAAATAGTAAAATTGTATGAGAAAAATAGAAATAAAACAAAAAATATAAATATATACTAGTTTTTAGGAATATTGTGTATCTTTAAAATTTGCATTAGTTTGTAATGTAGATTGTACGCATGACATCGACGTAAATTTAGTTGTCTGCTCTGCAGGCGTTGAAAGTTTTGTAAGATTATATTATCCTATGATTAATACGAAAAATGAATCTTAATATTATTGGATTATTAGATTCTTTTCTAATTTGGTAACATAACTATATTTAATGTTATATTCTTAATTGATAAGTGTTTCTCGGTGGCTTATCTTATAAATATTAGAAACAGAAAAGAGGATTACTTATAATTAATTTTTCTTAAGAAACGTAGGAAGCTTAATAAATTTACATATTATTATTATTATGATTTTTAAATTGGTGTTGTTCGTAACTTATTTTTAATAAACCAAAATAAATTTTTAATCATTTCATAAAATATTAAATTTTTTATATGAAGTAGGAGGATATACATTATTAAATTTAGTATATAAATTGATTAGAAAGATATTTTTGTTTTTGAAATCTAATAAAGGATTTTATTTATGTTTAAATTTAATTTTTGAAAATGTTATAAGAAAAAATAAAAACGCTCAATACATAATTTTCGAATACTTGTTTAATGATTATTTGTTTTCTAATAGCTATAATAATTTTTATTATAATCTTTATGCATACTTGTAAATTAAGGACTATTGTTTTATTTTTATTTTTTATTTTATTTCAGACAGCAACGATATATCAGAGTGTATCGGACGTCAACCAGTTGGGGGGCGATTCGCAACGAAAGGAAGCACCATGTGGTTGCTTGACTTTCCGCAGCCCCATCTCACCCATAATGGTAAATATTTTAATTTTCATTTAACTTACACAAAAAGAAAAAAATATCAAAATTATTCTAAAAATATTCTTCTAAATTTCAGATTGCGGCAAATTATTATGTTTCCGATACTACGGCGGCTCCAGTCTGAGTTGTTTAGCCCAAAGTGAACCATTAATCATTAAAGAACCAGAAGAAGGTGCAACTCGAGCGAAGCCACGTCGTTTCGTTCGCGTGAAATCGGCAACATTAGGACGACAAATTACGTCAAACGGCATCGAAAACACTGCGTTTCAAGACACTGAACTACTACCTTCGGAAGTAATACTACTAAGTCCATCAGATAGTGATCGATTAAAATCTGATCAAATTCAATCGGGTGTTCGGCGCAAATCACCGATAGAATGTACAAATAGTGAAAATTCATTAGTTATAAGCGGAACGAAGAAAAAAGTTAGACCTAATGTAAATGCTAAATCACCTAGTAAAGAATATTATCAAATTTGGACGACGGAAAACCCAAAAAGTCCGCATAAAACTGAAGATGGCGAATTTGAGGAAGCACCTCCATTGCCGCCACGAGCTTTACATCGACCTTTAGAAAGGTCACATGCATTCCCAGTTCCTCCAGTTGTTCCACGCCAACACAAACCAAAGAAGATTCCTCAGAAGCCCGAAGATACTTTTGGGTTTGAACTTATAGATGTAGATGAACCTGCACAACCGCAAAATCTGTTGGTGCCAACTCGTTTAACATCGCCCGAACTTGATAAACAATTAAAATCTCCTAAAATTAGTAAATCGATAGGTAGTGATAATTATATTACGACTGTACTGCAGAATGCTTCTAGTCCAAAAAGTAACGATTCCAAATGCAGTCATAGTTCGTTATCGAATTGTAGTAGCACTAGTTCCGAAGAACAATTATCAGGCGTTTTTGATAGTTGTTCCGCTGTGAAACCGCATAAGCCTTTATCTAGACAATTATCGAATGCTTCCTCCAAGATATCACCATCGATTCAATCCGATGATTTATCTAGTAGGAGTCTACACAAGAAATTATCTAGCGAATCATCGAGTAGTTTAGAATCGCCAACTTTATGCGACGATCCTAAAGAAGAACAACTACAAAACAATTTAACAGGAACTCCATTACATCAACCGAAAAAAGCCGAACTTCCGGATGTTCCCAATACACCAGTCCATCGAACACCTAGTTTTAAAACTGGTGAACCAGCTACACCGATTCGGCCACATCCAAGAGCGTTAGCTCGAGTTGCTGGTTTATCTAATAATCTTCCAGTTTGTCCACCAACACCAACACATCACGCTAGGAAATTACGAAGTACTAAAGAAGTACTACGACCGCCAAACTTAAAATCATTCGACAGTGAACCACAGTTTGAAATTGTCACATCGCCGGAAATTAAACACGCTGATATTCGACCGATTGATACGTTAGACGGTTGGTCGGCTGTTCATGCTTCGCAATCGAATCCTGGTGTAGATACAGTTGATGGACAAGCTGCTGTTGCTGGTGCTACTGCTGACGAATCATCAATATCTACGCCGAAAATTATTAGCGGACATAAGACGCTAACGAAACCGAGTTGGTCGTTGAAAGTTGGAAAGGAAAATTCGAGACTGGAATTGCGAACTTTGGGAGAAATGCAAGGTATTGATACTCGACCTCCAGATATTAGAAGTCAGGATTTAACGAGACCACCTGGTGATGAAGTAGAAATAAGAGAGGCTGAAGCAAGTGGTGGAATTCCTCTTCCTTTGCGACATTTAACAAGTACAAGATTACCGTCAATTCCTGAACGAAGTTCTCGAATTGTTATTGACACGGAACATGAAGAACCCTTACCTCCGTGTACGTATTAATCACTTATTATATTTTTTACGTTTCTCTATTTGGTAATTTTTTTATAATTATCTTTCTACTTTGTTGTTTTATCTAATAGATTCAAAATTCTCTACTTTATCTGAATATAATGAATTGTATTTCTTTGTTTTTTAATATTTTATTATTTTCTTGGTTATATAATTTTCTTTGTTTTTCTAGCTTGGGAAGCTCGAATGGACAGTCACGGTCGAATATTCTACATCGATCATATCAACCGAACAACAACTTGGCAACGACCAACAAGCAGTAATCCTCAAAGTAGACCCGTTAATAGTGAACAACATCGAAGACAATTAGATAGAAGGTATCAAAGTATTCGACGAACAATTAGCTCTAGAAGACTTGATGAAGATTTAGCTCCACCAACTGATGCTCCACTTGCTGTTAAATTCTTAAACCGACCGGATTTCTTTACTGTTTTACATATGAATCAGGTTTGTTATTATTTTTTTTTTTTTCTGTTAAGAATTTAGTTTTTAATTTGTTATTTTGTTATAGGACGCATTGGCCCTGTATAATGGAAACAGCAATTTAAAACATATGGTTGGAAAAATACGTAGAGATTCAACTTGTTTTGATAAATACCAGCATAATCGCGATTTAGTAACATTTATAAATATGTTTGCTGATGCTTCTATTGAATTGCCTTTCGGATGGGAAACGAAAAAGGATCGGAATGATAAGGTAATTATTATTTTTAATATTTTGTAGTAGAATGAATTTTATTTCTATTTTATTAAATATTTGTTATACTAAAAACATACTTATCTCGCTTCATTCTAATTTATGTTGATTAAGTTTTTTACAAAATGTCTACTAGTAAAACAAATATTTTTGTTAATTAAAATCATTTCGTATTTTTTTGTTTGATTTTAATTATACTTTTTGGTTTATTTTCTATTTAGTTCATCTTTATTTATTTATGTTATTTGTATATTTTAATTACTTCTGTGTATTTAATTGCATTTAGCGTATTTCTTATTCTGTCTGTTTATGTTTTATTTTTATTAATTTTGTTTCTCGTATTTTGTTATTAAAAAAAATCTAACAACTAACTAACCTAAGCTTGTGTATATTTCCTATGTTAAGCAATTCTTCATTGATCATACAACTAAACGTACATCTTTTATGGATCCACGTTTACCTGTTGAATATGTTTCGGGACGAAGAATATTAACTGAAGAGTTGGTGAGTGGTTTTGGGTGCTTTGCTTTTGAGTACAATTTAATATTTTGCTGTATTTTTTGTGCAGAAGATTATAATTTATATAGAAATAGATACATTTTTAAGATTTAAATTTTTATCGAAATATTTTGTAATATACAAAATATTCTAGAATTAATGATTTGAATTTAATGATATTATAGTAAACTATACGCTTTATTAACTGTATAACATTAACGCACGTATCGGATGGTGAATTCTAGAATTAAGCTAATATTTCTAAATAAAATAAAAAAAATGGAAGTAAGTGCTTGCACTTACTTAATAAACAATGCTTTATGAAGCAAAAAAAAGTAATGTTACTTGAAATACACAAGAATATTTTAATATTAATGTCAAAAGATAAACCTTTGTTCTTGGGTCCTGAACCTGCGTTATGATTAATTCTAATGTTTATTAAATTCCCTATCAGGTTCGTTATTGTTTTTAACAATGACGCCTTTCGACTTTTCAGTCATCTTCAGATTTTCTGAGTTTGATCCGCGTTTTTGGTTCGAGTGAACAAACACGGATCAAACTCAGAAAATTTGAAGATAACTGAAAAGTCGAAATGTGTCATTGTTAAAAACAGTAATGAACCTGATAGGGAATTTAATAACATTTGAATTAAGAATATTTAACGTAAACACACTTTTCTAATGAAATAAGGTCAGGACTTGAAAGTCAAAAGATAAATTCATTTTATTCAGTCCATCGCTTTGAAGAATGAACAGTATTTGCAAAATGCTTTTTCATTCTGTTGAAACTCAGTGGCTTCTATTTTGCAATTTGTAAAAATTAGCGTAAGTTCAGTATTAATCACTTGATGCGTGCGTTGTAATCGAAATTTATTTTAGCTATTGATTTCTACTGTTCATTCTTAGAAAAAAAAAAATTTTTATGTCTTTTTTTTAAATAAAAAGCATTTTCTGCGTAACTAGGACTGCAAAATTTTAAACTGTACTACGTATTTTGTAATCTATCTTTAATAAGACTGTGTAATTAAAAATAAACACGACTAACATTTTGTCTAATATTTCTTCTAATTATAATTACATTTTTTTGTAAATAAATAAGATGAAAATTTAATGAAGAAAATTAAATTTACATTTTAGGCGCCCGTACCACCACCTCGACCAACAACAAGTAGCAATACTTTAATTCCATTTATGAGCAGTCCTGATATACCAGTGGCGTACAACGATAAAGTTGTCGCATTTTTGCGGCAACCGAATATTGTTGACATCTTAAAGGAACGTCATTCTGCTGTTGGTACATCACAATCGCTAAGGGACAAAGTCAACGCTGTTCGGGTTGAAGGAACTGCAGCTCTTGATCGGTTCAGTCATGATGTTCATCTTACGATTCTTCTTAGGTGAGTTTGATATATATTTTTTTTGTATTATTTTATATTCTTATTGGCGTATTGTATTAGGTTATAATATTTAGTTTTTGCTTAAATTGCCATTATAATTTATTTTGATGAACTAATTAAATCATTAGTCAATTTTTATATGTCCCGGGGCTGACGCGTTAATCAACTGCGCCACAAGATCCTAACGACAAGGTAATGCATTTTCTATATTTTGACTGGTCATGATAAACTCATGAATTTAATCCAATCAAGTACATCGTATAATGTTTGCATAAATCTAGCAATGTTAGTATATTTTATATTTTTAATAAATTATATATGGCGTATTATATTAGGTTATAGTATTTTGCTTTTGCTTAAATCACCATTAATTTATTTTGATAAACTAATTATATCATTTATTTTTAAATAAAGAAAATTGCATTGACCTTGCTGGGGTTTGAACCTGGAACCTTCAGCTTTTGCGGCGATTTTTCATGGTTCAAGTAAATTTAAAAAAAATATTCTATTAATATTTGCTATTAAGTGTAACTGTTTTTTATGTGTCATGAAGAGATAAAGAACAATTGTATATCTGAAACTAATTCATTAATTGATCATATAGGATTGTAGCATGTAGTAACTTAATCAGGGCGACTAACAAGCGATTAGCGCCGTTAATCGCATCTTAATCACCCAAATAATTTGGTATATGCTACGACCCATTATGTTTATTTATTTAACTTTTTGTAAACACGTATATTGGTCATAGGCTTACTTAGGCTTACAGCCAGCACATTATAGAATATTTAATTTTAATGAAACAGTATATAACATTCATAATTGGTGTATAATATTTAGTTATTTGTCTGCATAAACATTAAATATAATTATCACAAATAGTAGTGCACATATTTCTTAGGTAACAATTTTAAATTACAGTCATATTGTTTGTATTTTTCATATATTGACTATAATATCTTAAAATAACTGTCCTTTATATATAAAAGTTAAATTTTGAATTATTTCTGAAATAATACTTACGTAATACTTTAATTAATTAAAGTATAATTATTTATACATAAATTTTTGTGAAAATATATACTTATCTTATTAGATCTCGATAAACAGCTTAATATCGGACAAGATGTCATACATTTCTATGAAAAATAACAAAATGATATAACTATAAATTATTATTTTTTTCACTTTGATATTTTAAGATGAGTTCGTTTTTGTTTTATTTTCGTGAAAATGTATTCTAAAATGCAATATTTTTTATTACAATATCATTTATTCGAAATATTCATTATTATAATAAAATTTGTATTTGTTATTAATATTTAAAAATTTTGTTTTGTTATAAAATTATTATAAATTAAGTTTTATTTTTAGATTGTTTGTAATATTAAAATATAATTTTAATAAAATAGCAAAATAAATATATTTAATTTCAATACTAACAAAGTTTTTGAATTCTTACTAAAATGAAGTAAGTTACTTTAATTAATGTATATTAAAATCAGTTAACTGAATCGAAACTTTAATATTTTATTTATTCAGTTAGCAATTTTAATTTTGACAATAATGTTGCGATATTAGAACATATTAAAAACTTTAACTGCAAGAAAGATAACCAGTCCCATATAATTTCTAAAGTCACATAAAATATACACTAATAGTCTAACAAGTCGCCGCTAGATGGTAGAACCAACTATATTTACACTAGTATGCAAAGTCGTTCTGCATGATATATCGAGCAAACGAATAACCCTCTTTTTTCGTCAAATTTTTCCACTGCGCAATGCATAAATTTAAAATGATTAACATGTAACACGTTCGCGTTAACCGTCTTTTTATTATAAGCAAAAAGCGACCGTTAGGCCGGAAACTATACACCGGATGTTTGTAATTAATAAACGCAGAAAGTGAAATGGCCGTTATATATATATAACATATATGTATATGAACTGCGTTTGCAGAAAATTTAAGAAAATTTTCAAATAAAATCAACTTGACTCAAATATACACCGAGATGGTTCAAAAAGATTGCTGTTATTTTATTTTTCTAGTTTTGAATAATTTTATTGAGGTTATTGTCCTTTGGCGTGATTTTGCAATTTAAATTAGATCAAACACTGATTTATATTGTATTCAAATAATGATTAATTGAGTATTATTTATTACAGGAAATATTTTTTTTTAGTATTTTAAAGTTATTCAGGGTAACTTGTCATTGTCTATTAAAATCAAATAATTTGTAAGTTATATTATTAGGTTATGTACTCAGCTGTAATTTAACTCTCATGTATCATCTCTCTATTAATATTAATCATAAAGTGTATAAGAATATAAAATTACTTGTATATTTCTAAGAAAAAGATTTTGTGAGTGTATATATCAAAATAGGAATACAGAAAAATATACAGTTATAATTTTGTATAATATTTTATTATTGAGAAGATTGTTTACTGAATTATATAAGCGAATGTTTAAATTTTATCATTAAACTTTTTATGGATATTTATATTTATTTCGGATGTAGTAGTACTTATTAAAAATATAAGTCACTTTTTAAATGCAAAAAAATTGAATTTTGTTATTAAAATAATAAAGTAAACATACAAATAATATAAAAAAGTTGTAAATAGATATCTATTTAATTGAGTATAATTTTCTATTCTTTTTGGAAATTTTTTATTTAAAATTTATTTACAAAGTTACTTAGAAAAGTAAAATTTGATCACTTACAATTTTTTGCAATTATCTAGTACCCAGTGAAATTTTTGAATAAATTATCGTAACTTTGAGATTATCATTTAAATGTATCCAAAAGTTTCATTTATCTTCTATATGTCTTATTCAAAATCGCATATGAAAATGAAACCGACGAAATAAATTATTCTTAGTATAATTAAGATTATTTTAATCTTAAAATAAACTTATTTTCTTTTAATTACTTTAAGTATATATATTTTCACTTTCTACAGTTTTTCTTGTTTTAAATTAAAGAATAATATCGTATTGTATATTTCTTATATTAATTAATATAATCTATAATATGGCAAGAAATTTATTACGCATATAAATAAATAAAAATAAGGAAAAACAAAATTCACTGAACTGAATACAATGATATAAATAATTCATTAATATGTATAAATAAAATATGTAAATTGAAATTATTAAAGCGATCGAATAATATTCTAAGTAAATAAATATAAAAAAAAAATATTATCTTTAATAATAATGACAAGACCTTGATTTATTCAGTGCACTTTTTCATTTTATATATATATATATTTCAAGTACGATTGAACAATAACATACAATAAAGAAATTAAATTAAATTTGCGTTACACCCAAATTGTTCTGCACTATTTCTTGTTTTGAAGGATTGTATGACAGTAAATATAATTATGTTGAAAAAGTTGCGAATCTTTTAATAGAGTTTTTCTGTTATTTAGTTTAAATAAATTTGCACTATTTTAATGAAATTATGTGGTTTTACAGAAAACAATTAACCTTGAAATTGTTTTACAAAGAAAAAAATTGGACATGTAATATGTAACACGCGTTACAGTAGCATATATACTAATTGTTATTACAAGGAAACAACCGTATGATGCTGCTACAAATATTAATAAAATATCACATTTCCTTTTCATAATATTTTATTTATTACGTTAGTTATTTCGATAAAATACATTTTTTAATAGATCAGTGTGACCATTTTCTGGATAACACAGGGAAATAGGGAAACAGGGAAATTGAATCGTAGAAAATATTCAGGGAAAACACAAGGAAAAAATTTTTCACGTTGAAAAAAAAAATTATGTAGTATTGGAGCTATCGATTATTTTGAATTGGCGGCATTAATTATATATGCATATAGTTAATTACAAATTCTGCGTCATTTAAAGTCATAAAATAAGACACATTCATCATGTTCTGTTCGCTGGGTTGGTTGGCTGAATTAATGGCGTTAAGGACCTGAAAATAAAGAAACTGAAGAAAAAATAACTCAAAACGTACCTAATAAGATTAATATATATATATATATATATATATATATATATATATATATATATATATTACCTTCTGCAATAAAAAATATTAAAATATGAACAGTCATATAGGATTATTTTTATTTATTTGAAATTATTATAAAAAAAAAAATAAATAGTGCCAATACAAAAGTATGTCATAATAAAATTGTATATTTAACACAGGAAAAAGTGATAATAACACAGGGAAAACATAGGGAAAATACAGAGAAAATAGATTTGGGTAACCAGTGTGCATCTGTAGATACAAATAATAGTTTGTTAACAAAGTTACAAACTACAAAAAAAATTCAAACAGAATCGATTGGCTATTTTCAATATTTTACCGATTAAGTTTTAGTTCCGGGTTAACATAAAATAGAATTAAAGCGATTGACAAATCTGTAAAATTTTTGCTTTTTAAATAAAAATTATTTAATTTTATAGTATACTCATAGTTTATTTTAAGTAACCGGTTAATGTTTGTTTAATTTTCATCTTTTCTACATTTATATTATACAATTATTACTTTGTTTACTACATAAATAAGAAGTGACCGGTCACTAAAATAATACAGCTTATATGATAAGCGGTAAGTAATAATTGTTTTGGCTCACAGCTTTAATGAATCTGATTGATCGAAAGTTAATGATGTAAATGGATTACTGCTTTGAATTAAGTATATTACTGAAAATTCTTGCTGACAGTACTGTCAAAAATATTGTAGCTTATATATTAAATTATTTTATAATGTTTCGGAATTAATTTCAGTGAAATTAATTTATACAACGGCGTACTTTTGACGTATATAAATGTGTATGTACCTTCTTTGTAATTCATCTCTGACTTCAGAATTACAATTTCTAATGTACCATGTTTCATTATTAGTAGGTGTGTTTGTTTGTGTGTATAGGTTAGGTTACTTTTGCAAACATATTCGTTTTGGTTTTAATAGAAAGACATACAAGTATTGCATTACATACAGTTAGAAGAAGCAAATCTGAAATTGCATTCTTTTCACGTTGTTTATTAAATTTTTAACTGCACAATAACAACTTCCATTTTCAGATAAAGATGTTTGATGTGCGGTTTTGTTATGAATTTTGAAATGAGGTATCTTTAGAAACAGTGATTCTAAACAATTTAAAAATTTTCAGTATATTTTTTAATAGGTGCTACCCTAAAAATAATATTACGGAATTAAATATTTTTTACTCCCTAGAAGAAAATATTCAATTAAGTATGTTTAGTTAAATCTAATTAGAATAAAAAATACATTAATTTTAGTAAATATTATTTTTTAATATAATATGTATTTTCTAGACTCTAAAATTGGTAATAAGAACCATATTTCACTAAAATAAGAAAAACTATTGACTGTTGCCCGAGTAGTTGTTTTTTATTCTTATTATTTTTTAAGTTAAAAAAAAAATAACAAAAAATATTCAATTCAACTAAATCAGCCTAACATATTAATATAGTAACTATTACATTTTTTATTACCTCCGATATTAAAATTTTAACTTCTGTTAAAATTCTATAAATTCAATTTGTATCTTGTCGCGTATTTATGACTCGTTATAATTAAATGATTAAACTTCTAAACCATTAACATACAATCGCTGTCTTTCAAACTATACAAATATATTTATATTCAAAAATTTATCATTACGTGACTAATTATTGTTCATATTTTAATTGACAAACTCTTTTATTAGTTATTCAATATTATATTATAAAAATTAGAAATTCTGACGAAGAAAAGCAGTATACGATTTTCTATTGTGTATTCAGAAAACATATCGGACTTGTTTCTGTCATATTTGTTACCTACTTCATGTTTCTCCAGCGAAAAAAATAGAAGAAAAAGAACTAGCCTTTGCTATTTCCTGTGTGCAGAATTCCTAATATCTGCACGAAGAATTTAAAGAGTCCGTAATCTTTCGATACACATTTAGGTGCTTAAAAGGGCATTGCTCCTTCACAGAAAAATATTAATAATTTTTTAATTTAATATTTTTTTATAATTGTGCATTATAATTGAGGATGTTTCAAAAAATTTAGATTATTGTAGATATTTATTGACAAATCTTACACAGTTTGCTTGTTAAATTGATAAGTTTTTTTAATTAATTGAATTATAAAATTAATTGGTTAATGATCATAACTTGTTAAAGATTAACTCGTTTTATTTTTTACGAATATTAATCAATTATTTTTTGTGCCAATTAATTAAGTAATCGAATATTAATATCAGATTATTTTGAAACACATCTGCTACTTTGCGAAAATGGTAATCAATTTTAAGATAGAAGTTATTAAAGAGCTAAGATAAAAACATATGATAATAATGTCTACTTTAAGAAATTATTTTAATGAATTCAAATTTACTACTTCTGTTAATGAAATATTTATTATATATACGTCATATTATTTTATTCACGCCATTGAATAATACATTTTTACTCAACACTTTTTAATCAAACAAAATTGTGTAAATTTATTATTCGACAGTTTTTAGCCAAATACAACATTGCATTTAAAATATTTGACAAGTTACTGTTGCTAGAATATCCTACAATTATCAAATTAGAAATTATAATTATTTTAAAATAATCATTCATCGCAGACTGATAAATCCAATTATCTAATAGAATTATAATATTCGACTCGCATGTAATGATTATTACATGGTCGTTGAATAATGTATTAAAAATATGTCTCAAAACCTCATTAAATATTTAGAATGGGGTCATTGCGTATTTTTTTTTTTTTATTTCTTTAACCAAAAATATACATTACAATAACTACGTAAATATATGTTTCAAAACAAAATTATGTATAATATATAAGAAAAGAAAATTTGAAGTTGAATGTCAAATTTCAATTTGTTCGTTGTGACGTAATAGTGTACGAGCAATTATTCAGCGCCTCTTGTGGTAAAAACAAAAAAGTGTTGCCCATATCTGTTATGTCAAAATCAAAACATGTTTAATTTGAAAATTTATATTCGTCTTCACAACGCGTAATTATAATATATAATAATAATTATTTAAAATAAAAAAAATATTTCACGACCATAATATTTAACTTAATTTAAATTTCAAAATGTAAACATAACATACGACAACGCTGCTTGATAAACTGACAAATACATTGATAGATGATATACACACACATTACACTATTAGAAAAACACTATGATGTCACTAACAGAAAGCAAAACGCGTGGCGCGTAAAAATTTATTATTTTTCCGAATTTTTACGTTATAACATTGTTTTTATATAATTTTTTTAATATTTCGCCTTAAACTAGTAAATTTTACTGAGTGCAACGAGCCCATTTTTATTCATAGAATTTTAAAATTTGTATAGTTCATTTATATTTATTGTTTGCATAAAAAATATCTGATTGTTTCTAACTTAAAAAACTAACCGAACATTGTAAATATACCAAATACATAAATATGTTAGAAAATATTTTAACATAATTCAAGGTGACAACCAAATGTAAATAGAAATGTAACTTTAAGCTACTGCTATCGATGAAAACAATCATTTTTTATCGGTTTTCTAAAAGTAATATAATGTCAATTTTGTAATACAACAATCTTTTTTCCTTCCGTTAATTAACGGTACATGCATCATCAACGAATACTTTTGAATTTAAATAATTTAAACAATTCTCATTGCAAAACATTCTATCGTATTTATAAGATTAACAAATGTACTTGAACAAATTGACGAGTGTTGAATGTAAAAATAAATGAAAATAAAACACGTTAATTATTATACAAAGTAAATGTGGAAAAAATTCGGTGTATGAATAAACAAGAATGAAGTATCAAGTCTCATTATGTCAACTTGATTGTTATTTACATAATAATTCAACTGTTTTATACTTATATTGTTTTTTTATACAATACGTAATTAAATCATTTTTTTTTTTATATAATTTTCGCTTTTTGCACATGCGTAATTATTGTTTTAATTATTGCAACATTAATGAGTTTTGGTTCTCACCCATAGTATGTTTTGCATTCATGATTACTGAATGAAATAATGACTGTCAAATATGAAAAATTATCAAAAAAATTACATAAAATAAATGAAATTTTCTACTGACATAACTTGGAATTAAAATTTTATGTTTTATACAATATAAAAATATCTGCTGTGGCCACCACAAAACCGACTGTCATCGTATTAAATAAATGTATGGAATAGAAGAATGTGTATAACAACAACTACTGTAGTCACGGTAATTAAAAATATAAAAAATTATTTAAAAAAATGTTTAGTCGTATCGAAAAATGTTGCAAATAAAAGTTGTTAGTTATAACTTGTTTATCAACTTTTGTTAAATATATTTTTCCGAAGCTTAAATATGATATTTTATAACAATCCGTTCAGCCGAATTTGCTTTACACGTGTCCACAGACAGATAGATCGACAGACGGGCATTACGCTAGAAATCTGTAAAAAATTCTATATGTCAAATTTGATATGATTATAATACCTTCCTCTCATATGTGATATGACGGTTGGTAAAAATTGTAAAATGTATTTGGACCCATTGCATAAAACATTGTTAAGTATATGTTAGCTTAAGGACGCGATTAATCAATGAGGTATTTCGAAAATAGTTCATAATGTAATTGATTAATTCTTATACGAAACATATATTTTTTTCTACGACTTGAAAACTCTATTTTACTATTTTTGTGCGTAAAATATCTATAACAATAGTGATAAAAAGTGAAAAAAAAGTGCCATAATTATTTATATTCAAATACATGTGTCGAAGTAACCTAATAATAAAAGTGCAATGAAAATAATTGATTTATGTTTTGATGTTTGTGTAAGTTAATTATTTTTTCTTTAGAGTTGTAGAAAAAATATTGTATGGAACTCATGCAAGAAAGTGTTTTTTACTCATGGAATTGTGGCACTTCTTATTCGACTCGTGTAGCCAAACTTCCCATTCGTGAAAAAGTATTAAACACTTGTTGTATAAATTACTATTTAATGGACTATATATATATATATATATATATATATATATATATATATATATATATATATATATATATATATATATATATATATATATACTGGGTGTCCCATTTTAATCCGCCACTGGCAATAACTTTGAAATCGTGCATTGGACAAAAAAATGTTCGAGATAAAAAGTAAATGGTTTCGAGGGGGACATCTGATGCAGGGACCCTTGCTCCTCTTGGACCCCCTGGGGGGCGGGAACGAGGGGCAACTTTGAAATCTTAAATGGAACCCCCTATTTTTTTATTGCAGATTCGGATAGACCATTAAAAAGTATGTAAATTTTATTTCGAGACTTTTTTCTATCTTTGATAGATGGCGCTGCAAACAGCATTTTTTTCTCAGTTTATCAGTCTTCTATTTGAAAAAAAAGGTGTAACCAAGTACGATATTCAAGTTTTTTTCAGTTCTGTGGGTGGAGGGGGGCAAGGGTCACTGCATCAGATATCCCCCTCGAAACCATTAACTTTAAGTCAATGGTTTCGAAGGGGATAACTTTAAGTTAATGGTTTCGAGAGGATATCTGATTCAGTGACCTTTGCCCCCATCCCTCTTCCCAAAGAACTGAGAAGAACTTGAATATCGTACTTAGTTACAACTTTTTTTTTCAAATTAAAGACTGATAAACTGAGAAAAAAATGCTGTTTACAGCGCCATCTATCAAAGATAAAAAAAAATTCACAAAATAAAATTTACATACTTTTTAATGGTCTATCCGAATCTGCAATAAAAAATAGGGGGTTCCATTTAAGATTTCAAAGTTGCCCCCCGTTCCCGCTCCCCAGGGGGTCCAAAAGGAGCAAGGGTCCCTGCATCAGATGTCCCCCTCGAAACCATTTACTTTTTATTCGAAACATTTTTTTGTCCGATGCACGATTTTAAAGTTATTGCAAGTGGCGGATTAAAATGGGACACCCAGTATATATATAAATATTTAAAAAAAAAAATGTTTTAAATTTACTGGAAACCGAAAAAGTGGTTGTTTTCGTTATTTATTGAGTTATTAATCATTATAATAACTTATATAGAATAGTTTACAAGTAAATTTGTATAAATTGCGATTGATTGTAATCTCAGGCCTTTATTTATTTTCTAAAAAATTCTACACTTTATACATATTTATTAATTCTTGTACAAACATAAAACTTGAGTTAAAATAAGCGTTACTAAATAAACGAGAACATGTAATAATTGTTTAGTATGTCAAATATAATGATTTGTAAATTCATAAAATAACAAGAATTCTTTTATCATGATTTTTACTGGATATAACTATATTTATAACTTCACAGATAAGAAACTCCTTAAAATTTAATATCTGATTAGGAAAAACATGAAGTCTTTACAATTATTACATTATATTCTATTGTTTTAGAAAGCGGAAGTACTTATTATTTTATCTGTTACAAACTGCATTTTGATTAAGTCATATTATCTTTTCAAATTATTTGAGTCACGTAATTATTATTTTCGTTTTGTTTTTTTTTCTACTGTTGCATTCACTACTCACTGCCCGTATGAAATAATTCGTATGATTTGATTTTTTGACCTTTTAATTCCAGCGTGAAGTTAGATACATAAATATCTCTGAAGTCAGATCATACGTCAGTCAAATGAACAAATTCTTTTTTTCAGGTGACGAAGTGGTGCGAAAAAAATTATAAATACAATTTTGCGTGTTATTTGTTAAATGTATTAACGAGACAGTAAAAAATTGTTGTTAAATGTTGTTGAAGTCCAGACAAAATTTAATTAATCAGTCAGTGTAAATATTCATGACAGATGTAGAAGTAGATATTAATATTGTAAATAATACTTGGAAGGATTTTTTCAGTGCACAAAAAATTAATATAAATATAATAAGTCTTTGTTAAATATTGTTAAAATAAATATAGCGATTTTTTTCTTTGCATATATTACTAAATTGATAAAAATATATTATTCAGTCAATCAAAACAAATTATGTTGATGTAAATGAATGCAGAATTTCAAGTAAACAAAAAATTAGACAGTATTAATTTTGTAGTTTATAATATTTTGAAATTAATGGGTAGATTCTGATCAATCTTATAAGACCTTTAGTGTTAAAAAATGTTTTTTTAAGAGTAAATGGAATATTTTATTTGCTAAACAGTCAAAATATTCTATAATGTTACAGATATTATGAGTGTGATCAGAATCGATCCATGAAACTCATTCAAATTTCTGTATGACGAATATTTACATTACTTATTTTTGTATTCTGTAATGAACGTTTGGTTAAAAGCATATTTGACAGTATTTTGCGTAAGCGAAAATTTCCAAGTAGTAGGAATAGAAGACCATGTATGAGAGGTATCATGAATGTGGATGGAGCCTCGGATGAAGCTAGAGTTGGGAGAACAGTTTGTGACACCATTTTGGGTACATGCTGTGATTGTGTATGTGTGTAAATTGAGTTTTGACCGCAGTTTGCTTGAATCTTATTAAAAATTTTATATAAACTAAATAAAGTTGAAAGTACAATAAAAACTTCTTTGAAATGTATGGTGAAAAATTCCTTGTAATAATTAAGAGAAATAATGTATTTTGGTAAAATATTGTTAAAAATACAAAGAACTATAAAAAATGTAAATGTTTAAATGAATAAGTGAATACAGTTATACTATTTTTATAGTTTATTTTATATAAAAATTCAAGACATATACTTATTTTAATGTTATCATTTTGTAATAAAACTATTTAAAAACAATTATACTTTAGTATAGTACTTGAGTTTAAACGTAAAAGTGTCTTATCATCTGTTTTAGATCATTTTAAGTACTTTTTTATTAGTATGTTAACATGTTATAAATATTTTTAAAGATGTTTTTACTATATCGTTATATAGAACAAGAATTATAAAAATTATGTACGAGTTTCTGTAACTCCTACGCAGAACATTCAACAAGTTATAAGTACTTGTTTCATTAGATAATTTACACTGATTTATATTAAAATTTTAACTGTGTGTGTGTGTGATGTTCGAAAGAATGGCAAATTTAGTTTTTTTTCTTCTAAATTATTTAGTATAAACAATTTTTTTTAATTAATTTTATTTTTTTATATTTACGTCATTTATTACCGAAGTTAGATTAAAACGCTGAGTAAATTCAGTTGATATTGAGATTATGCATTTAATTTTTGTGGAAGCTTCACAATTTTATTTTTAGTGAAGCATATCGTCACCCTAAAATAAGATCATATTTTTATTTATTATATTTAAATAAATGGAATTCGAAAAATTGGTTGTTTCGTTATTTATAAGGTTATTAATTATTAATCATTATAATAACTTATAAAGAATACTTTACAAAGTTAATTTGTATAAGTAATTGCAATTGATTGTAATCTCAGGATCTCTATTTATTTTTTTAAAAATTGTACAGTTTGTACATATTTATTAATTCTTGTACAAACATAAAACTTGAGTAAAATAAACGAGAATATGTAAAAAAAATAATATTTTTTTTTATTATGTCAAACATAATGATTTGTAAATTCATAAAATAACAAGAATCTTTTTATCATGATTTTCACTATTAATAGATATAACCATTGAAAATATAATCTTATTATTATTTATTCAATGATATAACTGTATTTATAACCTTAAAGATAAAAAACTTCCTAAAATTTAATATCTGATTAGGAAAAACATGAAGGTCCATATTCCCACTTCATTTTTAAAAGTGATTTTTGTCAAAAGTTTGCTTAAAATTGCTTGTTAAGCAATTTCAAATTTGCTTATTTGAATTTTATAATATGAGATATAAAAATATATCAAAAATGAAAATACTATTCATATTTGATAAGAGGTAGATAGAAGTAAAAATTTATTTTAAAACAAAAATAAAAACACTTTTTCATAAACAAAAGAGGTGGGAATACGGGTTGAAATCTTTACAATTATTATATATTATATTCTATTGTTTTAGAAACAATTTATTAAAATTAATTTTTTTTTAATATTTACGTCATTTATTAATAAAGTTAAATGCAAACGCTGAGAAAATTCAATTAATGTTGGGATTTTGAGTAAATCTATTACATTTATTGTCTTCTTACTCCAACACATTTTCCATTTAATTCTTTTATGAACGCCCCACAATTTTATTTTTAGTGACATATGACAAAGCATATCGTCATCCTAATTAGAAAATCTCGTAACTTGATTTTGGATCATATTAATATTTTAGCAAAATCTATTTGATATAAACTAAACACATCGATTAGAAAATCCTTATAAGTATATTCAAATTTTAACACCTTCAAATATTATATCATTTTATGTAGTGCTGAGAACCGAATCCGGATAATTTTAGATCCGGATCCAAAATTATATATACTTACTAATTTTATAAACTTTATTATAGTGAAAATAACAAAACAATAATTAATTGTTTAGATTACGCATTTCAAATGTGTGATCCGAATTTCAAGTTTTTGCTCTGATGAAGGCACTAGTGTATAGTGTTGAAACGTTAGCCAAATAAAAGTTAAACAGAACGTTAAACCAAAAGTTATTTTAATTATTTAGGGGTTTTCAAATATTTTTCAATGTTGTAAAAAAATTATCATGTCACTTCAAAATCTTTTTAAATACATTTTACTAACTTAATCAGTATAGTTAACTACTCGATTAGATTGTCATTTGTTTTCAAAACAATTATTAATTGATTGATAAATTAATCACGTTATTAGCTAATAATATGTTCAACAACGATTTAAAGATATGATTGTAAATGTTATATTATTCTATCACTCACGTTTTACCGTTTTATTCTATTTGATGCGATAATTTTCTTGATTTATATAAACAAGAAAATAATTAACAGTAAACATTGTTTCATTTCACTTTTGATTTTGTATCTGAAAAAATAGGTGAAACAACGGAACTTTAATCTTTGTACAACTTGAAAAAAAAAACAGTTTTTGGCTAAAGAAAGTAATTACTGTTAAATAATTTAATTAAAAAATTTAACGGATTTAATAGATAAAACAACCAGAACGTAAACAATATACATCATTCTTATTTCATTGCTACTCAAACTTTTGTATAAAATCTAATTTATCAACATAAAATCCACGCTTTAAAATTCATGAAGAAAAACAATTAAGATTGTTGTATGTAAGTAAAAAATTTTTTGTTAACTTACAAAACATTTTTATTGAAAAATGCGGGTTTTTGTTAGAAATAATTGGCGACCTAATTATAATATAAATTTAATACAGTTAATTCCGAGGTCAAAATACCTATAATAAACACTGTATCAGAAACTTTGACAATGTTTTTCGTGCACTTTTTACATGTAATATATTTATAGAGTTTTTACGGAAGAATCTTTATTATCTGTATCGGCAGAGAATCCAATTAATTCTTGTAATAAGTGAAAAACTAGTTATGTTATAATAAACCGTTATACAATATGTATATATATATAGATATAATTTTATCGCAAAATTTATATTTTTACTTTTTATTATTTTTGATATTATTATTTATTAACGCCGATAATGTGATATTTTTAAAATACTGTACATGTATTTTACTTCTTGATATAATAAATTGTTTTTATACAGTGTCACTTATTTAAATATAGGCAATGTTTTTGTACTAATAGACAATTTAAATAAAAATTTAACTATATATTTTATGCATGATTCATAAAACTTTTTCGATAACATTGTGCATCAAAGTAATCAGTAATTATTGTGTCATTTTTTTCAAAATATGACAGTTGAAAAGTATTTTTAATAGACAGGCAAATTTAATTATATTTTTTTTTAATAACCTTAGTAAAAATATAAAAATAAATATGATTGTGTCAAAATTATAAACTAATTTTTTAATTGAAAGTATTGCTTACGTCATTTTAAATATTTATAAATGTACCAATTACACTTTTACAAGTATGTATTTTGTAAAAAATTTGTTTTAAAATATCTTTGTATAAGTAATAGAGCTTTGTTAATCTAAACGTGAAATAATTGATAGTTAATTATATATTTTTAATAATTGATGGATAGAACTTATTTTTGCATTAAATTGCATGTTTATTCATGAGATATTAGACAAAGATTATGGCCCGTATTGTCATTTTGCTTTTAAAAGTGATTTTTGTTAAGAGTACTTTGACTTTACTTAAAATTACTTATTAAGCATTTTAAATTAGATTATTTGAATTTTATAATATTAGATATAAAAAAATAAATATATCAAAACAAGAAATACTATTCATATTTATAATATATGTTTGTACAATGAGCACAGAATGATGGTACTAATTTCCTATGAATATGAAAATGTACAGTAGTGGGAAATGGACATTCTGTGCGAGTTTTACACTATACTTTTTCTACGACTATATAATACGAAATTTTAGCAACAACGCCGACTCATCATATATTTCAAATGCAATATTTTTCTACGACTCTATATCTATTATATAAACAAAAACAATTTGCAATTTTTATTTTATCTATTAACAATATTATTAAATTATTACAATTATTAAATATCATTTTTTTTTTCTATAACGTACATAATTCATTAGCATCGAACAAAATAAAATATTTTCATGTGTCAAAATTATTTAAATTATTTCAATAATTTTTGTTTGTCAAGCAAAATTCTACCTTATATTGACTAGTTTTAAGTAGCATTATATTGTTATAGTACATTATCTTATTGTATACTGCGCGTTGTCATGGCAACTTGATACGTCACATAAATCAACAAAATAAAATGTTAAATACATTGTCAGCTAGCAACATGGATTCAGTTGTCGACTATTAATCAAGCGTTTTGGAAACAATAAATTGACAATATAACTGCTTATAGTTAACAACTGATTAAGTTGATAATATTTTATGCAACTGATCTTACGAGACAATTTTAAGGATTTTTGAATTATCTTTATTTAATTTAAGATTTAGTTTCAATATTTGTTTTTATGATACTATCATACTACTAATTAACCAATTCATTATATGATTTTTTTTTAAATTAAAATTCTAAATTTTTGAATATAAAAATAAGATATCCATTGAATTATTTTGTAACATTCTATAATAATATTGGAATGAAAATAAGAAATGATGAATCTTTGAAAAGTTTTCGGTTCGTTTGGCGCGCAATGCCATCTCGAGTTCCATCAGGTTTTACCTGAAGAAATGCATTGCACCGTGACTGACCTATGAAGGTTTACGGTATTTATTTTATTATTCTTACGTGGGTCTTACGTTCGAATTACCTGTCGGCCGGCGTTTCTATATTTCTTCTATTTTCATCATAAACATTGACTTACTGGCCAAATTTTAAAATTCATATATTTTATACAATTTTACGTCATCTCATATCGTATTTCTTCACTTCACTCATGTAATTTTTATAATGAATTTATTATTTTAAAAAATAAATTCAAATGCTTATTGACCACAATATTATTATTGCTTTTCGTCATCATCTGTCAAGTTTCTTTTTAATTTAACCATGTGATTATTAATATGTGTTTATTATTAGAAATTTTGAAATTCATATGACTAAACTTACATATATTGGAGATTTTACTACCTTTTGTTATCTCTTATCAAGCTTTGTTGTTAATTTAATCATGTGATTATTAATCCACATTTATTATTTTAGTTTGTTTTCAATTTATTCATGTGATTATGAATCTGCATTTATTATTCTATCACAATTGCACAAGTTGTGCAATTTTTGGTTTCAAACAATTTTTTTTCCCGATACTAAAAGATATTGAAATATTATAATTTGTTCACGAATATTTATTAGTGATATGTTTATTATGCGTCGTTATGTACAAAGAAGAGTTATGGTTATCAAAGAACATATGTGTACAACAGAGATAGATATTGCTTTTTGTACGTAACAAGGCATGGCGAACATAGCGTTAATAAGTACATGTTTATAATTTATGACCGTTTAAGACGGGTTTCACTTGAAATGAAATATCTATTAAAACAAAAAAGGTTTAGGATTTAGTTATGTATAAATTTTAACTGAAAATCAACGTTTCGACCTACTCTACGTACATCATCATCAGAAAAAATTATACAATAAATAAACAGAACATAGAAACAAGTTACTATTATTAATTAAGGGAAGCAAACTTTTATTTAAATTAGTGCTTTTATTCTTTATAAATTTCTATTTTTTATGTTTCACACACTATAGAGTATTATAGTATTTTTATGAAATATTTATATTATAATTAAGACATTTTAAGTAAAGAAAATATTTGAAGATATAAAATGTATAAATTAGATATAATAATTTTAAATAATAAATAAAGAGTCGTATAAAAATACATATTTTTATCTTTTTGACATTTATTTATCGTAAAATTTAATTTATATTTTACGTTCAATATTAATATTGCAATAAGTGCGAAAGATAATAACCTATTTATTACTTTTATAATTTATTTTGATGGGGACAAAAAATTGAAAATATTGTTAAAGAAAAATAAACATTGAACTTGTTTTTATAAATATAGATTTTCAAATATTTAATAATGATAATTTTCAATATTTTAGCATATTTACAGCATGTAAACACAAGTATATATTCTCATTATAAACAAATGTCAAAATTATTAAAAGATTTATGAGTCTATTCGGTTCATATCTGTTACAAAATGTTTTGTCTTTTTCTAGTAAATAAAACTATTCTATTGTTAGAAAAAGACAACAGATCATGTAACATTACAGGTGTGTGTTACAAATTTGAACCGAATAAACTCATTAACAAATTAACGAATATTTATTAAATGAACAAGCTAACAACCGAATTTATGATAAATACTTAAATGCAAAAACATGTAAGTAATATTATACAAATTTATTATTGAAAACTATATAAAAATAATCTTTTATTATTTATTCCATTATTAAAATAAAAATCGATTCCATTTTCTACAGAAAACGCCAATTTAGACGGCAATAATTTGTTAATAATTATAAATAATTATTTGAAATAAATTATGAATAAATATTTGGGATTCATTTATTTTCACTAAATCTTTGGGACAAATTTGTGAGAACATTCATGTTATTTATCACTACTGCCAACTGACAGCAAATAGTCGCCATTGTATTACATTGCCAGACAGCTGTTGCTGCTGGTTGGTAGCACTGATAGATGACATGAATGCGCATGGTCTCACAAATCTGTCTCAAATATTTAGTGGAAATAAATTAATCCCAAATATTTATTCATGATTTATTTCAAATTGTTATTCATAAATTATGAACAAGTTATTGCCGTATAAAGTTGCCTTTAAATATGAAAAATATATGGTTTTTGCTGCTGAATTCATTATTACAAATAATAATAAATATTTAATTTTTAGCTCAACAAAAATCTTTTAATTATATTTATATTTTAAACTGATTAATATTTTTGTCAATAAAAAACATTATAATTTTATGGTGGAAATTAATCGTAAAATCTACAATTATTATTTAAAGAAACGAGAGTTGCTACAAGTTGGATAAAACCAGACATTGAATGAATATTTTATCATGAATGCTAATAAAAATCTATATGGCTACTACCATTTTCAAAAATCTACTCTATAATTTTCATAACTCTCTAAAAATATTCTACGGTAATAAATTATAAGTTGGGAACTAACTTTTTTTTGACCTACGGCTAAATTCAATCTATTTGGGGTACAAAAAAAAAATAAAGCGATATTAAATATTTTGTTCACAATCTTATATTAATATTTTTCCACTTTTTTATTTCATTGCCAATGGCAAAATAAAGATACAGGGGTAAGAGTTCTTTGAATGGTAATAATAAGTAATAATAACAATTTTTTGTTTATGTAAAATATAATTCTCTTTTTTTGTTTATTTAAAAAAAGAATATTTTAAATCTTGTAGATGTTATATTTGTTTCTATATACAGCTATGTTTTTGTTGTAAATATTTTGTAGTGAAATTCTAAATATTTTTGTTAAATAATTGAACATATATTATTTTAAAGAACTAGATTTAAATAAAATCATAGTATATCAAATAAACTACTGTATTAATACAGTTTAAAAACGGATACAAATTTTGATTTATTATCAGATGTTTGATTTAGAAGTTTCTGTTTAACTAGAATAATATAAACGTTGTATAACTAATCTAATTTTAATTAAAGAGACATTAAAAGCTATTAATAAGCCTGAAAATATAGGTCATCATTTCCCGTACGCCAAAGTTTTGCTTATAAAATTTTCTGTTTATAATCATTCTTTTATTTATTTATTTTAATGATGTATGATTCTCAATAATCTTAAAATTTAAGTATTGCGATATTTTTGGTTTTTATTGGATTTAAAGTAAAATGCGCGATTTCTTGAAAATAAGTTTTCACATTTATTTTACATTTTTCGAAAAATTTGAAATAAAATAAATTATGTGTAAACAATAAAATTTATATATTTTGGTCCGAAGCACTTTTAATTAAAAATAAGTGCAAATACAAGTACAACAAGTACAAATAAGAAAACACAAGTTAAAATTAACATTTTGTTTTTCTTTTATTTCACTTATCAAATATTATTAGTATTACTTGTTTTTCATATTTTTATGTTATATGTGAAAGTTCCTATCATTTTGAAAATAATGATTCGAAAATGAACTTTAAATAGTGCTTTTTAAAAGGTATTATGGATGCGAATTACAAATATTTTATTTTCTATTCAAAGATTTTCTTAGTTTCAAAATATACTCGTAATTTTATATGTTTATTTCGCAGATGTTTGTAATAAATATTTATATATATATATTTTGAAATACTGTAATAATAATACAAAAACATGTTGTCAATTTATAGAAGCATTTTCTATTCGTTATAAGGATAATTGTTTAAAAATGCATCCATACCAAGTTATTACCATTTAAATATTTCAATAACATTTTTCAGATTTTATTTCGTATAGTTGACAATATATTTCAAAAATAATTTAACTATTTCTCTTGTCTAAACGGTAAACAACAGGAAAAACAAAATAGAATAATGCGGAAAATAAATTTCGTGCAATTTTATAAAATCTTTCAGATGACAAAGATAAGTGTGGTAGCACAAGTTCAATGTATTCTAAGAATTCAACAATATGGAAGCTCGTCTTTGTGCACAAATGTCTGCGTTTTCATTTATATATTTATTCTGGTAGAGTGCCAGAAAAAAATTGGTCTGATTTTAGCAAGTTTTAATAATATCAAAACAGCTGTGCTTCCCCACACACCACATTGGTCAAATAAAATTGTCATTGCTAAAACCAACTTCTCAAATCATTTTAAGAAAGTTTGTTTACCTATTGAGATACTCAATTGTTATTTGTTCAGTTTTCGAACATTGAAAACAATCGCATAAATAAGAGGAAAAACAAAAGAATGACAACACTTCAAATATTCAGTTATTTTTGAAACATGAAGAATACAAAAATATTTTACATTTTAATGATAATACATATATGAATATATTTCGGTTGCACCCTTTTTGAATTTAAATTATTTTTACTTGTTTTTTTTTTGTTTTAAGTTTGTAGATTTATAGATAATGTTATAAAAAGGCAGGTGAATATTTTAATTGAAATATTTTGGAAGAAGAAGTATTTTCTTATCTGTATTTAGTTTTTATTTAATTAGTAAATTAGCACACAATATACATTTACATTTTCAAAATAAGTAGCTTAGCTGTCTATTGTTAAATTTATGAAAACATTGTTAAATTATTTTCAATATGATAAAATTCATATTAATAAATATGACAATTTAAAAATTACTGTTTTTATAAACCTGTATTATGCAATAACATTTAACAAAATTTACTATAATCTATAAGTAAATTGGACTCCACTATTAATTTTTTTCTTTCTATACAAACTATATATTTTACAATGCTAACATGAAACAGATGTGTTCTAAAATGCTACATATAGAAAAATAAATAATTCGAATTAGATGATTAAATTTTAGACAATTCGTCTATTTAATTAGACATTGTTTTTATAACATTAATTCTATTTGTTCATACAAATTAACTAATAAAATTGTTATTTCAATTAAAGTTTAAATAAATAATATAAAACTTTGAATAAATCAACGAACATGAATATATTGATATAAAACAAACCAAGAAAAATGTACTAAACGTGTGTCTCACATTAGATGTTTTATCTAAAATATTATCAGAAGAATGAAAATTATTTATTTTTACTTTAGATCAAACAAAGAAAATATTGAAAAAAATAATCTATGTAGAATATAGAACAACAGGATAATTAACAAAAAATATCTAGTATGTATTTTCTTATTCTTACATAGCAGGTAAAATACTCAATTTGAAACATTGTATAAAATTAATGTAAATTTACATTGATAATCATAGTAATTTAACTATATTTTTATTGAAGTTTTATAATATTTTGGTAAATTCGCAATGTCTTATAAAAATTACAATGAAAAATATAGTTAAATTATTATAATTATCAATGTAAATTTTTTACAGTGTATATTAGACTACTTTTATAGAATATGATATACAAAATAAAAAAATTATGATTTTTATTTTGTACTAAAGTTGTCTAAAGAATCATTTTTATTAATTATGCTGTATTTTAATAATTTTATAGGTTAGAACAATATTATTTGCAAATTTTGATAATGTACTTATTAATGATAAAAAATTAGGTTAAGTATTGTTTATTTATCAGTTAGTACTATAGACTATTTTAATTGAAAGGTCAACAACCTTTATTTTTCTAAAGGTTAACAACATCAGTAAACATTTCAAAATAATAAAAAAAAAAAGAACGTTATTATAAATTTACTTTATTGTCAAATAAATTTAAAAATAACATTTTTTCTAGATTTTATACTCACTTGAAATTACAAAAACATGTGCATTCTTAAAATTTTAAAATCGCAAAGAAATTTAGAGAAGTTTAGAAGGTTTGAAACTAATCGGTCATGTTGATGAAACCGTTCCCTTCAAAACGGGACAAAAACTCGAAAATTTGTAAAACCGCATAGTGGTTTTTGGCGAATAATAGAACTAACGGGAACTCTGCTGTATGGTGTTTAGTTTCTTTTTATATATAGATATATGGAGTGGTCGAAAATGTCTTTATAAAATGAGACGAAAAGAATTTCACAATTTAACATGGTTTTTGAAGAATTTGCGGACAGGTACAGGAATATGTACGTTTTTATTTGAACTCTACTCTGCAATACAGGGTTGTATTTATATATAATTTTATAAAACATTAAATCTCTATGTCAGTAAATTATTCAATTTCTTAATAGCTTTTTATTTTAATTTTGTACTAATTAAAGTACCTGGCATGCTCTTGTTGTATAAACGTAATTGTTTACAAAGTATTTTAATATAAAAAGTCACATCTTTTTTGTATTGTTTGTTTTTTTATATTATTTGTTTGATTTGATTGGTTTTAAATTTAATTTTATACTATTTTTCCGTTTTTATTTCTACTGAAAATTAGATAATTTTAAAGCACACGCTGAGATATACCTATTACTTACCATATTCTACATATGATATTTTATCATACTGATATTTATTTATTTTTAATTATTCTAGCAGCAGTAACAGATTTTGACTTTATGTAATATATCAGTTTTGTTGTTTGTTATATTATAATCTAGTCATTTTGTTGATAGATTGTTTATGATATTTATGTGTATGGCAATTTCCAAGATTTTTAGTTTATTAGTTTTTAAGATTGACAGACAGACGCTGCTTATTTTTATAATTTTGTATAGATTTTAGTAATTCTTTAGCAGTTTGGAAAAAAAGTTACTTACTACATCATTATTTTGTATTTCACAACTTTTATTGTTTGACAAAATTAAATAATAAAAATATTATCAAAATAAAGATATATTAATTTTGATAACATTTTATCATGATAACTAAATTATGAAAGAATATAATTTCTTTTATGTTTTACTGAAATAAGACATAATAAATGTATATTAACAATCGTAATCAGTAAACAAGTTTCAATTTTATCACCAAGATATATTTTAAAATAAAAGAAATATAAATTTAATACATTCATATACTTATTTATTATCATGAATGTGACATAATTTATATCATAAGCACGTGGTTTCTGTTAAAAAAAGGAAACTATTTTAAATTATTGAATATTATTATCAAATGGTTTATGTAAATTATTTAGTTTAAAATTTCTTTGTTGACAATATCTAGTGATAGCCTTCAGGACTGCTTTGTAAGTTTTTATAATTGTATGCGCGCAATAGCTATTTTTGATCATCTATTTTTGTCAAATTTTAATTCTATATTTCAACTTCAAGGAGGTCGCAAATCCATTTATTTTGTGTCTATTTCTGTATTAATTTTTTTATAATCTCATTTATGTCTATACATTGCTTTTGAAAGTAAAATCAAGCTTCATTTATTGTATTAATTTTTTTTGCTGTTTTTGTTTTATTTTTATGTTAGAATTCTGAAACGAATCGTCAGTCGATTTCTTGTTTGTTCCGCACGCCATTTTCAGTCAAATTGAGTTATTGCTAATTTTGGCAATAAATATTTTTTTCCTATCTATTTTAACAATCGTGAATGTTATAATTGTAATGGTTTCAGAAATATAAATTCTAATTGGTTCCATATCCTCACTATAAACAATTCAGATCACAAACTTTAAACGTCATTTTCTTGAAAGTAAGGTTTTTTGATATGGAACAAACAAGAAATCGACTGACGAAATCTAGAAGATCTATAGCGTTACAATATTTGTTATCTTTTACTAAATAAAAAATTTAATTGAATAGAAAAAGACGAAACATCTTATATCGCTACAGAATTCTATTAGTCGTATTCCTACGAAACTATATAATAACTTATAGAACACAATAATAATTCCATAAAAAAAATTCCATAAAACTTTTTTGAGATTAATGCAACAAAAACTGCTGAAACTAAAATCGAAGTAAAACTAAAACATAATGATTTAATGGAGCAAAATGTACTGCTATTCTGAATTATTCTATAGCCACTATAACATTAACGAATCTTTTTAGAAATGCTATTTTCTATTTAACCAAAAAGAGACAAAAGATTCTGTAGCGTATTAGTGGATACAGAATAGTAGCATTAAAAGTTTATTTTTGGAATATAAGAGTTTATAATGCATTTCTATGGCATATTCGAAATGTAACTAAAAAATTTGAAAACATTTTTTTTCTTAACTATACTAAAGAGTAATAAAACGGACCTTGAAGTTATATGATATTTTTAAAAACCCTTGGAAAATTCGGGATGTGTCCTGTACTTAGGCTTATAGTTAAATAAGACCATTAAGCTTGGGTCAAAATATTTGTAAATTTTGTACGTTTAAACTTGTCAATCGTACAATGTTTGAATTTATGACCGATATTGGGTTTGAACACTTTCTCTGTAAATCTAAAAATACATTTTTCATTTTTATAGCTTACTTGTTACGACATTTCTAGTTGAAATCTTGTGACAGATCAAGATTTGACAGCACATTACAAAAAATATACTGAAGTATTACTTCTTAGAAGAAGAAAATATTTTTTTGAAATTGTACATATTTTTAATTTTCGATTTTAGTTTTAGATTATTTATCTAAACTATGTTTGAAACAACAATTTTATTTCAACTCAAGGTACGCGCAAAATTAATGGTAATGGCGAACAATTTATTTTACTTATTTATCTACGTGTTACTTTTTTTATATTACAACTTTTGTATTTATGTTGGAAAATACGATTTTTAACTATAATAAAAAACCATCAGAATGAATAGTTAAATTCATTAAAATGTAAAATAAATATGCTTTGTTTCCAAATTTGGTTCTCTTACATTAAACCCAAAAAAATATTTTATAAAAATTAAAAATTTATTACATTCTATTTAAGTGGTGTGGTAACAAATTGAAGCGTATGATTTGGGGTACAATTTTAGTTAAAAGGTTGGGAATCGCTGATGTAGATAAAGAACTTGTAAAAATTAGGCATTTAATTTGAGTTAAATTAAAAATATACATACATATTCAATCACATCATGTACTTAAAAGTGTGTTACAAACTCTTTTTCACTATCTCGAAATTAATTTCCTCCAACAATTCGTATCCAAACAAGTAACTATTGCATCATTCACATTCATAATATCTTTCATTACATGCTGCTCTATTTGTACTACTTGGAAACACTCTCAATCATACCACTCCATCGACTTATCGATCGTCCACGCAAATAAATGTATACATTAAATATTATTCACATATATTTTTTTCAAACATTTATTAGACATTCGAACAAGATGATGATCTTAACTGACTAACACCAATTTTTACAACAACATTTTTTTTTTTCAATTTGACAGTTATTATACACTAATCTATTCCGTACCCAATTCCTTCTAGTTACACCACATACGCCACGTAAAATTCTCATTTCCTAAGCAGCAATTTTATTTTTTTCGTGTACAGATAAATTTATTTCTGTCAAATAATTGATGTTCTAGAAATTAAGCATTAATAAATTCTGACATTTAATTATCGTTTTCTATCGTTTCGCTAATAATCACTTTTACGTTTTAAAATCATGTTTTTTTAAGGATTTTATTATGAAACTATTCTGATCTTTTGCAAATTAGAATAGGTTTCATATGGTTAATGATTTATGGCTATACCCACATTATAACAATTGAACCGATGAATTTTTATCATTAACGGTTTGCTAAAACGAACGGTGTAAAAACAGTAAATGGGCGATGAGAACTTACTGTAAAATACAGCGCCAAATATATCTTTACAACTAGACAGTTTTACTGATATACATACGTATACATTTATTTGGGTATTTCTTAAATTTATGATATATATGCTATCTTTTGATTATTAACATATCTATATATGTATTATATAAGAGTTTATATAGGTAAATTTACCTATATCGGTATTTTGTTTCAGTGTTTTAATTAATAAATAATTATATTAAAGTTAGTTTTTGAGAGGGAAATATTTGAAGTAAATATTATTATTGATGAATATGCAATTTTCAGATTTGATATAAATAAATTGTCAGAATGTAAAATATTATTGCGCATGCGTCTGTACATTTTATTCTTTATCGTGTAAAACGTATTAATTTTGTATATTTTCTATTTATAATTTTGTATAGAAAAATTATAACGTTAGTTATATTTTGATAATTTGCCTATTTTGTAAATTTTTTTAATTTGACTAAAAAAGGTACGTTAAACATGTATATTTCAAATAGAAAATTAATTAGAACTTGCAACAAATGAAAATTGTTTTATTTTTCTGAGCGATTTGAAATGAACTAATCGGAAATTAAACAATATAATATTTTGATTTGTAATGTACATCTCATTGTTTATAGTTGGTTAACCACTAATCATGTTGTATTACTAATAAGTACAAGTCACGTGATAATCTATATAGTAATCTTTTTATACGATAGTTACGCTTCTGTAATTTAATATTTCATTATAATTATCTTAAAGATAATTTGAAGTTGCGAAATTTGCTAATTTATTCTTTTTTCCATTCCTATACAAAATATTAAAATTTACACTTTAGAAATTAATTTGTTTAATAATGTATGCAATTATATTTCTTTAATTTTTGTCGCTATCTATGCATGTTATTAATACATGTTTCTACCATTTTTTTTAATAGTGTATAATTTAGCCAGTTTTGCATTTATAAACAGGAGTGAAATAATCTGTTACGTGTGAAATTATATTCATATACATACATATAAATAATAACGTATTGTTTTGTGCAATAATAATAAAAGTTTTTCACGCTCTTATGAAGCCTTGAATTAATACGAAACTGTTTTTATTCAATTCAATCTGTTTTAATCATATTTTTGTATGATCATTCTTGTTTTATTCATTGGCTTAAATAGGTCGATTTTTTTATTTCCATGTTTCTCTTGAGCAATCATCAGTTTTTACCATTTCTTGCTTCGATATATTTTTATCGATAATCTAATTAAATGAATATTTCTTTACAAATTTATGCTACGATTCTTAAGATTTTCTTTTTTATAAATCTGTAAATTAGACATAATTGCATTGAAATATATGATATTAACATCAGATTGATAAGAGAAGCAATTGAAATTTATGAGGAAAAAGGCAACATCAATCACTGTGACGGCATTGAGTTAAATAAAATCTGGCTTTCATTATTTAAAAATCTTTAAAAAAAATTAAGATCTAGTCACTTATTTGTTACCTAGTAACTTGTTTCTATGATTTGTTATTTACTGTTATGTCATTTGAATCAGTTTATCCTGATGAAGACGAGCGTTGAGTTTCGTCGAAACTTTGATTATAAATTAATTTTAATACAGAATTTGAATCTAAAGCAGTTTATTTTATATTAATATTTATTTTTGAAATTTTCATTTATTAGAATATGTAAAGAATTTTGGCATTAGTTCTATTATTTGTTTTCGCAAACTATTAAAAAAACAAAGCGGTTTTTCAGTTCGCGTTTCTTTTCATCAGGTTAAAAGGAAAATACACGATCAATTTGGTTGAACAATTTGACTGATTTAGTCAAATGTTCAATGAAAGTGTTTAACCAAATTGAATATTGAAAGAAGTTAAGTGTTTCCACTTTTGTTGCATTTTTTTTATTAATCTAGATCTAGATGATTCATCCAAGTTGACAGGAATATACATGCGCGTTGAATGGCGTTTTTTTATCATCTGACGTTTGCTGTATGACATTAGATTTAATTGTATAATTATAATGAAGTTTAATAACTGTTGTCAATTTCATTGAAACGTGTATATAACTATATACACGTTCTTTTAATTTTATTGCTTTAATTTGGTTCAATCAATACGTGAAATTTTTATTGAAATTTTAGAAAAAATTATTCTCATTTGTACCTATAAATATTGATGAATGAAATAAATATAGATCAATTTAAATATCATTAATTGCGATAACCGAGTGAAAATAACTGGTTCTGGTTTTATTTTTGGTTTAAACATACACATTTATTTATTCATTAATATTCTGTATTTTTCTGTGAGGTCCCATATTGTTGAAAAATAATAGTTTTTATTTAAAAAAAAATTAGAGATTCCATAGAGTTTCTAAAAAAATATTTTTGGTACACATTATAATTTTTAATATTTTTAAATCTTTGGGTTACTTTTTGAACAACTGAATAAATAAAATGATAATAATTGAAATATTTTTTGTTATTTTCTCAATTTTTGAAAGAAAAAAAGTTATTTGACGTAATAATCTGCTTTTTTCTTCTTCAAATTATGTGAAATATGTAAAATTATGTGAAAAGTTGTATAACTTGAAATGAATGTTTGATTATTTAATAAAATTTGTAAATATGTTTTTGAATTACGTATTATAGTTAACTATAACTTAAGAATTAGACATCTCCTATTATATATATTTACTTTAGAGAAATTACAACTAAAATTTATTTTGAGCGCAGTAATTATAAATATAAATGCGAAAATACATATACGCCTGAAAAAAACAAAATTTTCAAATGTCATATATGAAAATCTAAAAATACAATATCGTATTATCCCCAAAGCAATACTACTACACAAATAGTACTTACCTATGTAGTAGTATATAGTCCCCACCCGCACTCAACCAAACACACACGCACACAGCCACAACATACAGAGGGCTTCCATCAGCAACAACATTGGCTGTTACAAACCATTCGTGTCTTTAACTGCTGGCTCAATGCTGTCAGTTGTATAGGTTATAGTTGTCCGTACAACATGTACTCCACTTAAACTCTACGTGTTATTATACCGGTATTTCTAAACGCACATGTGTCTCATTTGACAGATTATCTATTTGATTGTTTTTCGTGTGCGTGTGCGTGTGTGTGTGTGTATGCTGAACGGGAGTGGTAATTGTCAATACGCATCCGTGTTTTACTTCATTAGTTGTGTAAAAAAAAAAGAGGAAATAGTTTATTCGAAAATGTGACTGAATAGTTGGAAAGTTGTTGGCACGGAAGTGTTATTTTTAAAACTGTGGATTTTTCTTTATTTTGGAAAATGAGGACTAAAGGGTAATATTATCCGTTGAATAGTTAACGGATTTGTAGTTTTCCGTGAACGTTTGTCGACTTCGGACGATAAAAAGGAGAAAAAATTGAAAACATGACTGAAATTGTGCGACGTTATCACCGTTTCAAAAAGATTAAACACAAACGAGATGTATCGTTCATGGTTGGACTTATTTCTTTAATTCTTGTGATTAATAATCGTAGGGGATTACGACGTTAAATAAAATGGGAATTGTTACCAAAACTATTGGGATTTTATTTAATCTGTAAGTTTAAAATATACTCAATTTTTTATTATTTGAAAATTTAAAAAAATGATGATGTTTTATTAATGTTTATGTCGCTTGGAAGCTATGGATTTATGTTATTTATGTTTATTTATTTATGTAACTTAAATAATTATAAATTTAATTCAATTACAGTTTTTGAACTAACAAATCTTCAATTCTAAATGAAGTACATATTTATTTAAATGTGATAAATTTTTAATTTGTGATTGAAAAGATTATTGTTCTGACTGTAAAATTATTGATTATTAATTTGAAATTAGGTATATTTTAATAATTAATATTTTATGGTTTATTTTATTTTAATATATTTTCGCAATTGCTTTACTTTGTCATTGAAATTGAAATTAATTATTTCCAAATATTTCAAAAATGTTTCTAATTTATTTAACCTCAAATTCAATTTTGTCTAAATCTAATTAATTATTAAATAAATTAAGGGACCGTTTCAAATTTAATTTATTTATTACGAAAAAAACAATTTTAATAATTTTGTCTTCCATTTTCTGATTATTGTTCGCTTCTTACCGGATATATGTCTTTTTTTATTTTTGTTAATTTCCGTTTTAAATATAAATTTGCTTTATTGTTACAATTAGTGTTTATAAATTTAAAATTAACTTTCAGTTCATCCTTTGATACTGACATTGTTTTATATCTTGACCGAGTTTTTGCATAAAATTCGAAAGCGATTTCCTCAATTTGCAATTTTTTTTGTCAATATATATTTTACTCAATATTATAGTATAAATAAATCGTTACAGCTTGTGTACAATCTTTTGTTTTTATAGCATGTTTTATTTATAGTATTTACAATTAATGATCAAAGTAATACATGATAAAAACAGTTGAATAAACATATATAACCGTTAAGGAAAGATAAGTTAAAAATTTGCAATTAGAACATTAAATATTTACTTTTTGTCAATGTTTTATCTATAGTTTTTGTGTATTGTTGCCAATTATAGATAACAATAATTACTTGTAAATAAAATTCGTATTTTAATCTTAAAGAATGAAGTATCAGTATTTATTTATAATTGTTAACAACAAAAAAAGCTAAAAAGTTTAATAATAATAACGATATGTTTACTTATTCATGTTTTGTTATGATTAATGTACTTGGAAAAATGACTCAAGTAATACTATTTATTTACTCATAGTACAATTATTATTTTTTGACATTTAAATTATCTTTAGAGAAATGGTAATGTAAGAAATGTAATTTTAAAATATAATAAGTTAAGTTTTATATTATCTGATATAAATATAACTTTTATTTTATGTTACGTGTAAATTATGATATTGTATTCTTCTTTTAAAAGAATTCTCACTTTTCAAGTAAAAGAAATATGATATATTACTTACATACATTTCAGTTTAGCTCGAGGCTAATATAACGTTCTGCATTTCCGTTAAATTATCTGCTAACTTTTATAATTTATTATAAAATAACAACTTACTATACATTAAAAATTATCATATTAATTATTTTTATCTTTATTTGTTTATATAAATAGACTAAATTTAAACATTATATATTAGTTATTAAAAAATAATTTTTTAATTAAAATTTTTAATACTTAAGACAAAATATTTCTTTGAGTTAATAAAACATATGTGTTGATAAAGATATTCAATTTTTGTGTCAAATTAAATTAAAATATTAAAATTTAATAACTTTTTGTTATAAACAACAAACTTGAAGTATGACCATGAATCACTAAAAGATTAACAGTATCTATTTGTGAAGAAATATGAAAGCTATAATTTTCTTTTCAAAAAAAATAATAAATTGATTTTCTATATACACTTGTAGTGATTTTTCAGAAACGTGTAATTGAAACATTATAACTGTAACTATAACTAAACTTGGACTCGTCCAAATGGGGGAGTGAAAGTGTCCTAGGCACATTACATGACCTTGACCACAGTTCAGTCTTAGCCAACTAGATAAACTGAACAATTTTCAAACGCCTAAAAGCTATAACAAGTGTACCTGTTACAATGAAATGAAAATACACACACACACACACACACCATCAAACAGTCTTTTACGAGCCATATAATTAAAAATGTATCATCATTTACTGGTTTTTGTTTACTGCACTTTAAACAGCCGTTTATTTCTATCCTTTTTCATCTAAGAGAATTAATATTAACAGCTGTCTTTGTTGCACTCTGTGCAGAATCTTGTAAATGGTTGATTTTTGGCTTCTGGCTGAAAACTGAAAAGTTTATTGGTTTCGTATAGTTCGACTCTCATTTGTCATGTTGCACGCAATTGTTTTCGTTTTTGTTTTATTTGTTGCTATTTTAACTTGCTTTTGTTTTGGTTCGTTGTCTTTTTGCACAGTTGTGGAGTGTAAATGTTTCGATTCGTCATATTGTGTTATTTTTATCATTTACTATTTTTACACTTTAAAACTATTTCGTGTTTAGAAAAAGGATTCTAGTGTCAGTGTTAAGTTGCTAGTTTTACAATGAAACGCAATTAAACTTATACGAAGCACTATTACGTTTTAACCGTTACAATTTTTATAGTTGTTCAAAAAAAAAGAACAGTTTACGTTGCTCATGCTGTGATCAACACCGGAAGTCGTTCAAAACTATTGATTACATCGAATTTAGTATTTTACGAGTTTTATCGAAAATTGTATTTAAAAATAAACGTACTAGCAATTGTTATTGTTTGTATTTTTTGACATAACTAATTTTAGTTTGCATATAAATAATTTTCTGACGTTTCTTTCCTAGTATAAATGTAAAAAAGGACATTATGTACGATTTCTAGAAACTGTTTTCAAACTAAGAGATTTTGCTAATTCAACATTAACATTTCTGTAAATATATAAATCTAAATTTAAACTTAATATAAATTGATCAAAAATGTATAGATTTTTAGGAATATTAAAAAGTAATTTTGGTTATTATTAGTAAAATTTTATTTATTTTTTATTTAAATTTAAAGTATTTTGTTATTTATATGAAAGAATGAATCAGAGATTAAAAATAAATAAATAAAAAATTGCTTTTAATTACTTACTATTTTTTAAATTACAAACTATTTATTATAATTATAAATTAATTACCGAACGAGAGGAAAACCACTTGGTACAATCTGGTGTACTAATTAATTAAAATCTCTTAAAATTATGTTAAAAATCAATTAAAGATTTTCTTAAAATCATTTAAAATCTCAAGCAAAATCCCTACAAACTTGGAAATTTCGTATAAAATCCGTAATATCAATAAAAAATTAGTGGGTACAATCTCAATTATACTTCAAATTTGTACAATCTTGTGTTAAAATTTTGAGGAAGTTGTTTCCCTTTCGTTGCCGAACTTAAACCTAAAATGTTTTATTTGAATAAATAAACAATTTTCTTTGCGTATTTTGTTTAGTAGTCTGAAGATTAAAGTAATAAAAAAATTAAGTTTATCGACAGCAATACATATTCTACCTTATAAAAAACACAATGCGATATTTTTATCACAATTATCTTTAGATTACCTCAATTTGATGTAGTTTGAATTATACCGAAACATCAGAAAATGTTTTTATTTTTATATAAAAGATAAATAAATGTTTTATATATGAGTTATCTATTCTTTCAACTAATAAGTTGCTAGTTATAAATTTATAAACTTAAAAAGTTATATTTCATGAAACAAAGTAAAAAAAAATAATAATAACAACATGTATCATTTCAAATATATTTTTGCCATATCTGACTTCACATATATTTTAAATATGTGTGTATAAATAAATATAATCTATTTTATAATGCATTTCTATAGACATTACCTCCAATAAATATATATATTAATATCTAAACACATTATATAATAAACAATTTATTCTGACAAAAGTAGACCGTATAAATGCAGCATGATTTAGAAACAATTTATAACCGATCTGACAATAAATTTAGCATTGTTTAATGACCTTTATCATAAACACTTTTTTGTTTATTGTAAAAAACAAAAATTGTTACAAGTGCGAAAATTTTTATAATATTATGTACATCTTTTCTATAAACTAGGCTACGTATGTTCATACATATATTTGCCTACATTAACTCATATGATTTATGTTATTTAGATATTTTTTCTTAAACATATAAGGTGATTACAAACGCGTACATGTAATCTAGTAACTAATAAAATATATGCTGTATTTAAAAGTAAGACATGTAAATAGGTATGTATATGCATAATGTACTTGCGTTTTCATTGAAAATGTATTTTGATTTTTTATGTGAATATTACTACCAGAATTATGATGTCTCAATGAGATTTAAGAAATATATGAAACGAAAATTTAATAAATTTAAAATGATAAAGAAGTTATTGAAGATCGAATATGACGTAACAAATATTGGTGTGTTCTATTATAGAGATTTATTTGACCCTTGACCTATTAATTATGTTGTCTATTTAGCTAATACAATGGGTGCTATAATACTTTGTAATTTATAAATTGTTGGTAATTAAAAAATATTTTACTTATTGAATAACTATTGAAATTACTTGAATTGTAATTACTTTTATTTATATAAATTATTTTAGCAATGTTATCTGAAAGTATTTAAGTATAATCGTAAATTCTTAGTTATAAATATACTATATATTTCTTGAATTTTTTTTGATAAACGTGGCAGAACAACATTTAATATATGTTTCTGATAATTTAAAAAATATACAGTAGATAGTGGAAAGGTATATTAATATTTTAAAATTATTTATTAAGCTACTTTTGCAAGTGTTTTAGTGTGCACAACATAGAAAAAGATATTAAAGTTTACGTGATTTCTCTGTGTTTTAAAATAAGGTAGCCTTTCAAAGCGCTCTTAAGTTTTTTTTTATATAGTTTATATTAGTATATTCCACACCTTATTGTAACGTGGCAATTGGACACAAAATGTGTAGTGGGAATTGTACATTTTGTGGAAATTCTAAATTTTACTTTGAAAACTAAATATTTGTGCAGTTAAAATTTTATATTTTACCAAAACTTGACAATCTTTGGACGGGGGTTTTGAAAATATAAAATCACCCCAATTCTGTAACGAAATATGTTTTAGCAACGTTGTTATTCTAGCAATTATAACCAATAGGAACGAATGTAACAGCCAGGTTTGACTGGATAAAAAATTAGGCTCAAAAATGTTCAAATAAGTTATGTTTTTATATTTTCTTATTCTATTTTACTTGGAAATGACATTACAGATAAATAAAGATGTATTGTAAAAATTACAGATATAAAATTAAATATAATTTTGTATTTAAATCTAAGTTAAAATTAATAACTTTTTTCACAATCAATAATTCTTAAATTTTTACAAAACCCAGAAATCAGTTTTAATTTTTTACTATCGCCGGTCACGGTCCACAATGATGACGGCCCACCGGGGAAAGCCCAGTCCAACCCTGGTAACAGCTGTCATTTTTTTTTAAATTTAGTATTTACTAATGTTATTGGTTTAATGGTTGTTAGCAATGTTACGAGGGCTAACAACTTTGTTATAGAATTGGGGTTAATATGCAAAATATGTTGATTTCTCTCTATATTGTGTCTTCCAAGTTAGCAAGTATTTTTTTATAGGTTTATAGATACTTATACTACGGTATATTAATAATTAGTTTCTGAAAAGACACTGTTAAACTAAATTGCATAAATTTAATATTTATACAGTGCATTTTCTTAACCCGTGTTGAGAAACATTATAGTAAATAATAGCTACAAAACCGTATCGTATAAGTGCATATTCGAAATAATTTATACATTTTCCAGCAAATGTACACCTTTATTTATTTGACAAATATACATTGTGTGTACATTCAATACACATTTGCCACTGGAAATTAGTAAAAAGTACCATATACTCTCCAAAACAGTGAAGTTACGATGTACATTTCCAGGATAATTTGGATACAGTTTATATTTCATTATTTACAATCTACTTCTACTTCAGTTGTAAACAAACCTATACATTTTCTGAGCAATATGCACATCATTTCACTATGTACCTATACCGTACATACACAATTAAACCAAGGTATGACACAAATTCGTTTCATTCAAATTGAAATTAATGTCCGACAAACATTTACTATCCAGATAAGCAACTTTCTTTTCATCCACATTCATAAAACCGCTTATCATTTATTCATAAGCAAATAACTCTCAATTATGTCTACCCATTTATTAATTTGTTTTTGTTTTTCTATTATCTAAAACGTGAAATATTCAGGCCTTAGTAATCTCTAAAGTACCTAATTTTTAATATTATTATGTTAGTTTATATTTCAAAGAGAATGGGATCAAACGGGTAATAAATAAATTTACTTATCTAGTATAGAAATTGAATTTAGCTTTATCAATACATAATATTTATTACTATACCTATAATATTGTTGTTTATAATTTCATGAAAAAAATATTTTTATACGTTACAGTAATAATTCATTGTTTATGTATTATCAAAGCGCTACTGTATAAAATCTAATTTACATTCCAAATTAATTAAATTTCGCTTATAATAGAGTGACCGGAAATAATATATTTTGCTGTTAATGTATTTTTATTATTGAACAATGCATAGGTATATTAACTTTAATACTAATAACATGTATGAAGTTTATTGCTACCACAGTACACCATTTGTAAATTTTAAAAATATATAACTTTATGTAACATGCTGCCTTCAAATTTGCGAACAAGAGGGTATGACAAAAATTTTTTAAGAATACCCAAATTATGGTAATTACATTAAAATTTAAGCATATGGGGGAAGCATATGTTTTACCACCTGTTTTTCTTCTTCTTCAAATTTGTGAACGGAAACACATGTTTTTCGCAAAAAAATACGCGTTTAAATGATATATTTCACCTTGAGGTTTGCAAAAAAGCACATTACATTATATTAATTATTAATATTTTTCCTACATTGTTAATTTGAAATTAAAACGCAAACTTATAAACATTAAAGTTTATGATTGATTAGAAATAAATTAATATTTTATTGCGAAAATAAATAAAATTACTTGTAGCAGATATTTGATTATAGATATTACAGGTAAAAACTTTTTTAATTATTACGTGAATTATTTATAAAAAAATGTTTAAAATTATAATAATTTGTTAACTATATGATTATGTTAATTATATCTAGTGTGTTGTGGAAAACTTTTTTATTTTCTATTTAACGTTTTTATGATGACTAATATATTATTAAACATATCTTCTTTTTTTTGTAAATATATAAAATGCAGCTTATATTACGACAATAAAAATTGAAAAAAATGTGCAAATATTTTCTGTTTAATTCACAGCAATGTTCAAATATTTATTTAAATTTGCACTTAATGTTTACAAAATATATTTTATTTCAGAGCATAGTACGAAGAAATTAAATTGTTAACGTTTTATAATAGAATTTATAAATATTTTTAAAAATTTTTTGTTAAACAAAAATTTGTTTAATATGAAATCATTTATATTTAGTTTTTCAAGAAGATTATAATATAATCTATAAAAATCAATTGATTCAAAATTATTTCTACTTGATTTATCTATTTTTTTTCGAATTTTAACACATAATTTGATTTAATTGACTATATTTTTTAGGTTACAATAAATATATGATGAAATAAGTTGATATAAGTAATAAGTATAAATTTGGTATTTCAGATATATTTTTTTTTTTTGACTAATTTTGTTATCATTTATTTTTATTGTTTATTTCTACAAATTGTGTTTCAATAGTTTTGAATTATTTTTTTTAAATAACGATATTTAACAATACCAACAGTTTTATTTTATATTAGAATTTACAAATATTTTTTAAAATTTTTTGTTAAATAGAAATATATGTATATATATATATATATATATATATATATATATATATATATATATATATATATATATATATATATATATATTAGGGTGCATCGAAAAAAATCGAAATTGCTGGCTAGGGTCTCAAACGATAGTTTTTCATCTAAAAACATGCGGAACACAAAAAATCCGGTAAAAAAAATTTTTTTAGAGGGCGCGCGGGGCCCTCAAAAATGCCATTTTTAGCACTTTTTTCAGTTTTGAGGCTATATCTCCTCAGGAAATGGTCAAAAATGGCTGAATTTTGGATATATTGTACCCAGAACTATATCCTACAATGTGATTACATGCGACAGATATGGAGATAATATGCTGATAAACTATACTTAACTTAAAAAGCACATTTTTTGCCACTTTTTATTTTTTCGGAAATTTGCGATCATTTAAGGTAAAAAGATGAAGGTAAGAAGGTCATTTAAGGTAATAAGATGATAACCGATATTTTTTTTATCTAAAAACATGCGGAACACCAAAAATCCGGTAAAAAATTTTTTTTTAGAGGGCGCGCGGTGCTTTTAAAAATGCCATTTTTAGCATGTTTTTAGATAAAAAAAACTATCGGTTATCATCTTATTACCTTAAATGACCTTCTTACCTTCATCTTATTACCTTAAAAGATCGCAAATTTCCGAAAAAATAAAAAATGGCAAAAAATGTGCTTTTTAAGTTAAGTATAGTTTATCAGCATATTATCTATATATCTGTCGCATGTAATCACATTGTAGGGTATAATACTGGGTACAATATATCCAAAATTCAGCCATTTTTGACCATTTCCTGAGGAGATATAGCCTCAAAACTGAAAAAAGTGCTAAAAATGGCATTTCTGAGGGCCCCGCGCGACCTCTAAAAAAATTTTTTTTACCGAATTTTTGGTGTTCCGCATATTTTTAGATGAAAAACTATCGTTTGAGACCCTAGCCAGCAATTTCGATTTTTTTCGATGCACCCTAATATATATATATATATATATATATATATATATATATATATATATATAATATGAAATCATTTATATTTAGTTGAAAATTATAATATAATCTATAAAAATCAATTGATTCAAAATTATTTCTACTTGATTTATTTATTTTTTTCGAATTTTAACACATTATATTTCGATTTAATTGACTATATTTTTTAGGTTACGATAAGTATATGATGAAATAAGTTGATATAAGTAATAAGTATAAATTTGGTATTTCAGATTTTTTTCTTTTTTGACTAATTTTGTTATCCTTTATTTTATTGTTTATTTCTACAAATTGTGTTTCAATCGTTTTGAATTATTTCTTTTAAATAACGATATTTAACAATACCAACAGTTTTATTTTATATTAGAATTTACAAATATTTTTTTAAATTTTTTGTTAAATAGAAATATATATATATATATATATATACAGGGTGTTTCACAACTTAGAGCAAAAAATTAAAAGGTATATTCTGTACGACGTGCTGATCATGAAACAAAAAGAATTTTTTTAAAATTTGCAAAAAAAATTGCATCGTATTTCAAGCAAACATTTTTTTTGCCACTGGTCGATAGTTATTTTTAATAATTGTTTTCAAATCGTCTACAATGAAAGTAATTGTTTACGTAATATCTAATACTAATAAAATGTGTAATAGTTTAATTAATAATTTAATTTAATTTGATAGGTAGTGGGTAGGTAGTCTTTCGTCGACATTGCTGTTAATTATTATTATCTTTGCTGGTGCACTGTTCTCATTTTACAGTGAATAGCAGTGTAGTGTAGTTTTTGTTAAAATGAATGCATTTAGTAACAGTGAATTAGTGGACATGATGTTAATTTATGGCGAAGCACGGCAAAATTCATTATTGGCACGACGTCTGTATGCTGAACGTTATCCTTTACGCCGATTACCCACTCCCCGTTCGTTTGTGAGGATAGTCCAGCGCCTTCGAGACACAGGATATGTGCAACCTAATCGTGGGAGAGGTGGTGGCCGCCAGCATCAACACGACAATATGGTTAATGATATCTTAGATGCTGTACATGTTGAACCAACTATTAGTACCCGAAGAGCGTCTCAACAATTAGGAGTATCACATAGTTCAGTATGGCGAATTTTAAGAGATCAAAACTACACCCATTCCATTTTCAACGGGTACAGGGGCTAACAGAACCTGACTATCAGTTTAGAGAACGATTTTGCAACTGGCTTTTACAAAAACACACTGAAAATCCGAATTTCCCCTCGTACATCATATTTTCTGATGAGGCTACTTTTACGAGGGAGGGAGTTCATAACTATCATAAGTCTCATTATTGGAGTCAAGTAAATCCACACGTTGTTGTACGGGGCAGTTTTCAGAATCGTTTTTCGATAAATGTTTGGGCAGGTATTGTTAATGGAATATTACTTGGGCCGTACATTCTACCAAATAGGATGACTGGAGCTAATTATTTATTGTTTTTACAAAATACTTTGCCAGAACTTCTTGAAAATGTGCCTTTAAATGTGCGTCAGCAGACATGGTTTCAGCACGATGGTGCGCCATCACACTATGCTCTAAATGTAAGAGAACATTTAAACCAAGTGTTTGAGGACAGGTGGATTGGTCGCGGTGGACCTGTAGCTTGGCCTGCTAGATCCCCTGACCTAAATCCGCTGGATTTTTATTTTTGGGGTCATTTTAAATCCCTCGTCTACGACAACCAAAATGCGCCGGAAAACGAAGAAGAACTTAGGCAGAGAATAGAAAATTCAGCAGAAATAATACGAGAACAAAATTCGTGTCAAGACTGTACTAGGTCATTAATTCAACGTGCTGCAATGTGTGTAGGGATGAATGGTGCAAATTTTGAACAGTATTTGTAGTTTTGCGCTTCAGGTATGTTATTTCCCAAATTATCTTGATATTAAATAATACAATGCATTAATATTATAAATTATTTTGTATTCAAAACAATTATTGTCTCTAAATAAAACTAACATTACATAATGTTTCTTTGATAATTAATTTCATTTAATATTTCTTTCTATGACGTATGCTACTCCAGTGGTTCAAAAAATGTCTACTTCAAGTAAACTACCCTTTACTTTGCGAATTTTAAAAAAATTCTTTTTGTTTCATGATCAGCACGTCTTACAGAATATACCCTTTAATTTTTTGCTCTAAGTTGTGAAACACCCTGTATATGAAATCATTTTTATTTAGTTTTTCAAGAAGATTATAATGTAATCTATAAAAATCAGTTGATTCAAAATTATTTCTTTTTGATTTATCTAAATTTTTTCGGATTTTAACACATTACCATTCGATTTAATTGACTATATTTATTAGATTATGATAAGCATATGATGTAATAAGTTGATATAAGTAATAAGTATAAATTTAGTGTTTCGAATATTTTTTATCATTGTTTTTGTTATCATTTATTTTTATTGTTTTTTTCTACAAATTGTGATTGAATAGTTTGAATTACTTTTTTTAAACAATGATATTTAAAACTTTATGCTGTTTTATTTTACTTTTATTTTATAATAAATTTTTTTGGCAATCTAGATTAATTCTGCAATTCTGTGCGCATTTCGTAAGACTCGTAACGTTAGGTGATATTCCATTTACTAAAAAAACAAAATATCTCGTAATGTTACGAGTTTTACGAGATGTGACTAGAATTACAGCATTAGTCTGTAGTAAAAATGGGTATTCTATTTTTGAATTTATGACAAATGACAAATACACTTTACTATTAATACATTTATTTATGTTTTTATGTTTATAGCAATTTCAAATTTTACAGCAATATTAAAAATTATTATTTGACGTTGTTTTATTTTTGCTTTAATCTAGTAAACTAGCAGTCAGGTCTCTTGTATAATGTATTACTAATGGTTCCAAGAATGTTTTGCATATTACAAAAATTGTGCAATTATAGTAACATAAAAGGCCTCACAAGTACTATATTTGGTGTAGTCATATTGTGATGTTCAATTGTTCTAAATATACATTAGTATATAAGAAAATTCGATTTTGACTTATGTAGTAATAAATTATATTAACTAAAAAAAAGTTATTACAAAAATATGTGAAGATAAATAGTTCAATTTGGACATATTTATAAAAATATTCTGACTTTTTCCGTAAATTTCTTGCACTTTACAGACAGACATCAAGATAAATTTTGTACGATAAACTAAGCAAAAGAAAATAAAGTATATAATTATAGTTTATCAGGTCAGTAACCTATATACTTATGTCAGCAACATATTTATTATATTTGCATAAAATTAATCTGAAATAAAAAAAAAATTATTTGCGAACATAATTAGTACATTATTTCCAATTATATTTTGATGGTTGTTTATAAACCTAACAAGGTATTTCCGTGTAAATATTGTAAAAGTATGAAAAATTATGTTGAATGATGTTATTGTTATCAACGTCCAAAAAAAATCACGAACTGATAAGAAAAACTTTTCCGCTTTAATCAAGATTGTTATCTTTGGATTTAATTTTGTGAGGTTATACTGTAAATATAAACTTTATTCATTTGTCTAACAACAATATCAAGTGTAACTACCGTACGAGTACATGTTTTCCTTTGGCAAATTAAATTCGTTTTTTCGGTAAAATAACGAAATATTTTTTTTCTTGTATTTTATTTTTTTATTGTGTAATTAATAATATTTATGTTTTCTTTTGCAGCCTGTTCGAACAGGAGATAATGTCATACGTCCCAGCAGTTTCGACAGCGAATGGCAATGCGGGTAGCGGTGTTGTTGCAGGGCGCAGCCCCAGAGGTTCACCTCAACCTTCGCCGGTGGCTTCGCCCGGTCTTAGCCGGCATCGAACACCAGCACCATATAAAAGAGATTTTGAAACCAAACTTAGGAATTTTTACAGGAAGTTAGAGAGCAAAGGATACGGGCAGGGTCCTGGCAGATTTAAGTAAGTTTTTTAAAATTTATTTTTATTTATTATATAAGTAGGCAAATTTTGATAATTGTAACTTTTATATAATGTTGTTTATTGTGAATTAAATTAATTTTAAATTTATTTGAATCATATTTTATAAAACTATAATAGAAATACTTTTTATTTAATGTATTTTATTTTGAATATATCAAGTTTATTATTTTATTAGTAAATTATAGAAAAAGAGAATTTTTAATAGTATTATTTGTCATAAATTAAAATTTTATTATTTTTATTTTAACTATTAGTTTGTTAATTAAATAAATATATTTTGGTCTTCTAGCAAAGTGTAAACTGTAAGATAAATCTAAAAAAAAATTAAAGTAAAATTTAATAAAATTAATAAATCAGTTGGTATCTAAATCATATTAATTTTGAGATTTACAAAGAATATTAATGTTTTATATCTTCATGTGACATAATTTTTAGATTTCTTACAAAACAATTTTTATCTTTTTAAAAACATGTCAAAATTTAATTTTTTGTTTACTTTTAAATATAAAACATTAGAGTTGATAATATTTACTAGTAATTTTTATCATATTAAAACAAATTCCAAATTAAATATTTTTAACAATAAAATTTTTCACTTTTATTTTCAAAGTAATTATAAAACACACGTCAAATTTGTTAGAAAAATATCTACATTATTTCAATTACATATTTTTATCATTGAATTGTAATAACATGTTGCTGTCAATTTCTGTTTAGATTGCATATTAGAAGAGACCATCTTCTGGAAGACGCATTTCGTCGCATAATGTCCGCGAACAAGAAAGAACTTCAAAAAGGTCGTTTAATCGTTGTTTGGGATCTGGAAGAGGGTCTAGATTATGGCGGATTATCTAGAGAATTTTTCTTTTTACTATCGCGTGAACTTTTCAATCCGTATTACGGACTTTTTGAATATTCAGCTAATGATACTTATACTGTACAAATTTCACCAATGTCTGCTTTTGTCGATAACCATCTTGACTGGTGAGTTAAATATTTATTTGTTATTGTTGTTTTCGTTTTAAAATATTTATCAGTTTGCAAATCAAAATAGTCTAGTAAATAGTTAGTAGTATTCTTGTTTAAAAATATTTAAAAATTATCAGTCAAATGAAAATTTGTTATAAATCTGATAAAACTGTCGTTCAATTATTTATTTAGTTCATTGAACCTTAATCTATAATGTGTAATAAATATTTAAAAAATCTTTCACAACTCATTATATTACAATAAAACGGCTTTAGGTTGTAGTTTTGTATTAATTTTTATTAATAATCGACGTTTCGACATACTCAACGTACTTTCATCAGAAGATATATGTGGTATACGTCGAAACATCGATTATATTGTCGTTCTGTTATATCTAACATTGAAAAAATGTAATATTTATCCCTTTAATTATGGCAGATGTCAATAAGCAAATTAAAAAAATCTATCTCGAGATACAGTGTTGACAATTCAATGATATTAGTATTTATTACAGGGAGGCAGTCGTATATCAACAATTAGAATTAATAATTATAATTTCTAAATTGCTATGAGACATACATTTATTCATTAGACACATATACAAAATTTTAAAATAAATATTAAAATTTTTATTTTATATTTGTTATATTATTATAAAAAAGAATAAACAATACGTTAACTCAATTTATTAGCTTTTGGCGCGGTGATAAATGAGAAATTATATCTGTAGTTAAAGGGTTAATATGGATTTAACATTATACTTCCTACTAAAACTAATAACTGTATATTTATTCTATTAAGGGGTATATACATTTTTCGACCTAAAAAAATCGACTAATTCTATGCATTTTTTTCTGCCAAACTATAAAAGATATCAAACCGCGATTTTCTAGGGGTGAAAGAATAGACTTTGAATGTCTTTCTTTATTTTTACTTTTCTTCTAACCCTTTTTTTCGAAGCCTCCTTAAATTGCTATGAAAAGTAAAAATGGTAATAATATTTATATTGAATTTTTTCTCCGTTCAGGTTTCGATTCTGCGGTCGTGTCTTAGGTTTGGCATTAGTTCATCAATATTTACTGGATGCTTTCTTTACTCGGCCATTTTATAAAGCACTACTACGTTTACCCGTCGCTCTATCCGATTTGGAAAGTCTGGACTCGGAGTTTCATCAGTCGCTGCAGTGGATCAAAGAGCACGATGTATCGACGCAAGGCGAACTTGAACTTACGTTTGCTGTTACCGAAGAACTTTTCGGGCAAGTTCTCGAACGGGAACTTAAACCAGGCGGCAGAAATATTCCCGTTACGGAGAAAAATAAAAAGGTAAACACTAATTTTTTTTTTATTATAATATCTCTCGCTAAATTTATTATATTTTTATTATTCTTGTCAATTGTTAACTGTTTATTATTAATTATTGTAAAATATTTTTTGTAAACTAGTTACAGTTTTAATAATTATATATTAATCTTTAATTTAATGAAACGTATGTTTGAAATATGTTCCAAATTTTTTTCATTAAGTATTTGATATTTGGTATTCATTGATATTTTTTTTATTTTTAAAAATTTATCTTATATTATCCTGTATGGACTTTGATTTAAAAAAATGTAAAATACGTATATTTTTATTTAGTGTAATGTCATTTAGTTCAATTCAGATTAGAATTTAAGCTTGAAGGTAAAAACTTAACGTTACAATATAGTTTTATCTTAGCTAGTACATACATGAAATACTTATATTTGTATATTGTACTATATGTAAATAAACGCAGATTTAACGTCTACATTTAAAAAAAAAACACCTTTTGCTAAAACTCAAAATTGGAACAACATGTAGACTCTACTGTTTTTTACAAAAATACTGATGATGTATGTTTCTTTTTTTTTGATATAGGAATATTTGGAAAGAGTAGTACGATGGCGTTTAGAACGCGGTGTAGCCGAACAAACCGAAGCTCTAGTCCGTGGTTTTTACGAAGTAGTTGATCCTCGATTAGTATCAGTTTTCGATGCTAGAGAACTCGAACTTGTAATGGCGGGAACAGTTGAAATTGATTTAGCCGATTGGCGTGCAAACACCGAATACCAAGCCGGATACCACGATCAGCATCCAGTCGTTCATTGGTTTTGGCAAGCAATAGAAAGGTAAAATACTTTTCTGTTTCTTTGTTTCCACTTTTTAATTGCCTTATTTATTCTTAATTTGCATGTATTATTGTTATGTAATATACGCATTATATATTATTTGTTCTAGCGAATATGATACACATCCTGTTTTTATCTAAACTACTTTAATTATTTAATAATTGCAATTAGTAAAAAAATTGAGCATTCTTTTATTTAGAATATGATTATGTCGATAATATGTATTAAAGACCACGTATTTTCAGCACGCGATAAGAAAATTAATAACAAAATTATATTGAAATTGAGTCATTATGGTTTTTACTTCTAACACAAAGAAAATTGAAATTTTGTTTACGTGACAAACATTAAGCAATATTATTTTTTTTTACTACTTATATTAAATAATTTTATATACATTCTAATATCAGTAAATACAAAAAAACAATTACAAATTATTAATATTATTTTTTTAACTTCAGATTTTCAAACGAACAACGTTTACGGTTTCTGCAGTTCGTAACGGGGACCTCAAGTATTCCATACGAAGGTTTTGCGGCATTAAGAGGCTCCACTGGCCCGAGAAAATTCTGCATCGAAAAATGGGGCAAACCAAACAGTTTACCTCGCGCTCACACATGTTTCAATCGTTTGGATTTACCACCGTATCCAACGCCAGAAATCTTATACGAAAAATTATTGCTAGCGGTCGAAGAGACAAATACATTCGGTATAAATTAAAATTGTGAACGGCCCTCGAAACGAAAAGAAAAAAAAAGTGTCTACCAAATATGCCAAAAAATTTTGTTTGTTGTACTTAACTGTTTTTACATAATCAAAAAAATAATGTTGTGCAATCGCCATTTAATATTAATTGCTAGTTTGTAGTTGAAAACAAAAAAAAATCAGGGTAATGATTGAGGGAGCTGTTTGTCAGTTGTTGATTTGAAAGAAATCAATATTTGATTGTATGTTGTTTGAACAGTTTTTTTGTTTCAATTTTGTATATATTTTATTTTGTAATTTTTCAACTGCCATTGCACAGGTTTGTATATAAAAAATTTCATGATATAGTGAGATGTTTTTAGTCATTAGATTCGTAAGAATTTATAGCACAATTTCTTTAATTTTTCGGCACTAGAACATCTTCAGTTTTACATTTTAAAATCTGAATTTGTAAAATTTAAATCGACATTATCTTATTTGAACTACGATATATTTCTGTATATTAATTTTTAAATATGATAAAATGTAAAAGTGGAGATTATTTTGGGCCAATTAGATTACTAATTCCATTATGCACTAATACTCATTTCATATGCCTCACCGCACATTTAAAAGCACAAAATATTTTAACGGGTTGCCAGTAAATAATTAATATTGTAAAATTTACGCGAAATTTTGATAAATATTTAAAAAAAAATACACCGTCCCTTGATTTGAATCCAGAGTTGTGACAATACGAATAAAATTTTCGAAGGGATATTTGTTTAATTTATTAACAGTTATAAATATTGCGTTACCGTTAGATTTTTAATTAAAATATATATATATTATAAATATATGACCTCGTAGATTAGCTACAAGTGATTACACTGACTAGTCATTAGGATATAAATTAAAGAAAAACTGATTTGTATCAATTTTTGAAAGCAAACCGCTTAACAATTACTATTATATTATCATTTGTCTGTTTTAATTTTTATTTTTGTTTATTTGAAGAGAATGAATGCAATGTTTTACCATATTTGTATATTTATTGGATTATATGTAGATACATAATTTATTATATAATTATTCTTTTTGTAATGTATGTAATAACTATTTGAGTTCGTAAGCGAACTATTTGTAACATTCCAAACAAATATAATATTTGTTGTTTAAAAACTTATTTTTTTAATTTAATAATTTCACTTCCTCTTATATTTATCCTACTATTTATTTGATTCCATCAAGATTATGGATAGATTTTAGGGGTGAACTAATTTTTACTAGCTTACTGAGAGATTTGTGGCGCCCTCTGGCGGTATCAGGAGAATATGACAAAAATAGGGTTTCTTAATTAATAAGTGGATGTCCTAGGGGGCTCATTATTGGATAGATACTTAATACATACTTGGTTTATTAAAGTTTTATAAAAGGGGAACGGCAAATTTTCTTATTTTTGCGAAATTTCCAGCCGTTTCGTTTCTGAGATATTTGCAATTAAAGATTTTAGAATATTAAAAATTAATAGTAATTAATATAAAACTGTGAAAATTTGAGTAAAATCGGATAAATAGTATAGCGGAAATTAATTATTTTAACAAAATTGTGTCAGGAAAGCAAGCGCGTATATACACACTTGATTTCCTGATGTTGTTTCAGGAGAACATAAATTTTTACACACAAATATTGTTAACTTTTTATCACAGTTCATCAAAAAATACATATTTTTTTGTTTTCCAGTTTTTTTTTAATGAAAACATGTTTTTTCAGGAGAACAAGCTTTTTTTTTTAGTAGAACATGTATTTTTACACACAAATTTGTCAACTTATTATCACAGTTTCGGGTTGGCTTAATTAATAAGGGGGTGCTGTAGGGGGTTGATTTTTGTATATGTTGTAGTACGTATTTGGTTTATGTAGGCGTTTGTAAGGGGACGGCAAATTTTGTTATTTTTGCGAAATTCCCGGCCGTTTTCGAGATATTTGCAACTAAAGATTTTTTTTTGCAAACATTAATAATTAATAGCCGAGGAGTCGTACGGGGTTGGGGGTTGATCCAAATGTTGCATTTCTTGCTTTCCTGATACAAATTTTGCATTTCTCGCTTTCCTGATACAAATTTTGTTAAAACCCTTTAGCTTATACAATCCCGCAATCTAGATGTTAAACTGGTTGCATATATGCTTTTCCCAGCAAGGAATCGCCGCATTTTTTTTATGCAGCTAGAAGGGCAGTAACTAAGAGGACAATGTCGAAATTTTAACAGCTTTGTGGGCGGTTTTAGGGGTGGGTGAATTAATTTTGGCGGGGAGAGAATGGGGAAAAAATAAATACAACACAACATCTGTTTTTAACAAACTTTATTAAACAATAAAAAAAATACATTTCACCGAAATTTCAATTTCAATATTTTCATCACAGTTCTGTTGTGGGCTTGACTTAATTAAAAAGGGGGTGTCGCAGGGGGCTGATTTTTGGATATGCTGTAGTACGGCCATAATTGCCTATTATTTGTAAAACGCGGAAAATTTTGTTATTTTTGCGAAATTCCCAGCCGTTTTCGAGATATTCGCGATTAAAGATTTTTTTTGCAAACATTAATAATTAATAGCCGAGGGCTCGTACGGGGTTGGGGGTTAAAAATGTTATAGCAACACAAGTGCTGCGGAGCAGATTTCGTTATTTTTGCAAAATACTCGCAATTTTAGTTTTTGAATTTTTATAAACAAATTTGTTAACTTTTTATCTTTGGGGGTTGATTTAATTAATAAGGTGATGTCCTAGGGGGCTGATTTTTTGATATTTTCATACATTTTGATAAATTTTAATACATTTTGATACATTTTGATCAGCAGCAGCTAGGAAGACATTGTCGAAATTTTGACAGCTTTGCTAACTTTTTATCACAGTTTTGGGAGTTGACTTAATTAATAAGAGGGTGTCCTAGGGGGTTGATTTTTGGATATGTATTACTACATATCTGGTTTATCAGACATTTCCCAGCCGTTTTCGAGATATTTGCAATTAAAGATTTTTTTGCAAAAATGCAATTTCCAACTGAACTATAAGATATAGATAGTTTAAATTTGTATCATTGCATTCAGTGCAATCTATAAGATTCAATTTGAAAATTTGACCTTGAATTTTTGCAAACAACTTTAATTATTTTGCAAACTATATTTTGTAAGAAATGTGAAACGTTTTTCATATGATTTTGATCAACACATGCTTAAACAATTGATAATGTGATGTGATGTGTTTGTAAAATATGATCGTAATTTTGGAAAAAACACTGTTCGTTTTGTAAGTAATTTATTTTATTTCTTAACTTATTAAGTTTCTTTTTATCTATTTCGACTATTACAAATTAATCATATTACATTACATTGACATTTTGTTTTAGAGGTCTTTAGAAGAGGATTTGAATTAAATCGAAAGCTTGTCTAGTAAACTTAAATGAATTTTATTTAACATCCATTCCAAAATTGACTGCAAAACCGATTATTTATTTACACAAATATTTTTATCAGTCATTAACTACTTTCGTTTATATATTGTATATATATATATATATATATATATATATATATATATATATATATATATATATATATTATTTAAAAAATATTGATTAGATGAATTTACAAACTTAAAAAATTTCACATCCACACACCTCTTTGTAGTAATTAAGAATAATAATGTATGTATTTAAAAATGTGTATAAAAATAATAGCAATTTTGTAACATTACAATTTTTTAATTTTTTAAAAATGTGCAATGTATGTGAAAAAGCTTGTATTGAAATGTACACATTTTTAAATACATATATTCTATTTCTATAAAGAAATATATGTGAAATTTTCTAAGTTAAGTAAATTAATCTAATCAATATTTTTTTAAAATAAAATAAATCTATAAGTAAAATTAAAATCTCATATATTTCAAAAATAAAATATATACACATCTCACATCAGACATAAACATGAAATGCGTATGATGTGAGCACGGGGTTAATGTATATTGGTAATTTATTGAATTTGGTTATCAGTGATTGTTGCTAATTTTTCTTTAATATTTCTAACTTCGTCTTGAAGACCTTTTAGTGCCAACAAAATATCTTTTGAAATAGTTTTGTAGTAATCGAAGGCATCTTCAGCAAGGCAAGAATACGCTGTATTATGAAGAGCTACGTCAATAATCGGTTCTGTAAGTATTAATTAAATTATGTAAGATAAATATGTCATAACTAATACAAAATTCTAACCTAATAATGCCAATGAAATTTGCATCCATTTGTTATTATTTTCTATTACTAAATTTTTATTTCTTTCTCCTGGCTTTAAAACAAGAATAGTGTTTAAAAATCGTCTCGAATATAATAATTTATAAAAATCATTCGGAAACCAATCTGATTTTAATAATTTATGTGCTAAAACTTTTTCCAGATGAGCTAAAAATGTAGCTTGTTTCGCTAAACGTTTGACGTGTCCTTCGCGTTGTAATCCTTGTATATCGTTAACTGCTAAGCCAACCATTAAATTCATGAGAACGATACTGGAAAGGATAATGAATAAAAGGAATATAACTCTTGATGTGGCAGGAAGTCGAATTGGTATCTCATTTTCTTTACTATCGGCAAATAGATCTGCGTATTCAAATTCACCCATCATCATTACTGTTGTTTTGACTAGAGCACGCCAGGGATCTTTAAATTGTTCGTAAGTATGGAATTGAACTGAGAAACTTAAAGCAAAACCAATAACGAGACAGACAAATGTTAGAAGAACCTAAAATAAAATAAATGATTAGAAAGTATTTATTTAAAATACATAGAATTTAATAATTGATTAATATTTTTAATCAAACTAGGCCATTTAAAAAATTCCTCTATTAATATTCATTCAAACAATAGTTAATTTATTTAGTTTTAAATAGTTTTGTTGATAAAATAGTATTAATAATCTTTCGATTTTGTATTCTATAAATATAATTATTTGTACATTTTTTAATAACAAGTAATGTAAATATTTGTTTTTTAAATTATGCTTTTGAATTTTTTTTGATTAATTTACCTTAACAACATTTTGTAAAACAGCAGAAAACATTAAAGCATAGTAACCATATGAGGGGAATCTTCCAATTAGTAACATTAATTCAATCCAAGCTAATAGAACAACTATACTTGCTGTATGTAATACCCAACTTGCCGGAACTAAAATCAAAATATTACAATTGCACTTATCTTCATTTAATAGTGGTTTATAATTATCACTTACATATATTTTCATCAATTTTACCATCTACGTTTGTTGTGTTTGTATTTGTTATATTCAATTTTGAAGTATTTTCACCAACAATTGCAACAATGAACGAAAAAAATGCGCAAATTAAATTTAGCCACATCTCGTATTTTCTGAAATAATGACGAGGAACCAATAAACACTAAAATGAAATATTGTTTTAATTAGAATTTTTTGAATTAGAAATCCTAAATAATAATTGATTTACCTGAATAAATGCATGAGTAAACAGAGTTAAAGCAGATAACAATAAAATATTTCTAGCAAATGCTATAGCAAATTCCCATGCAGAATTGTAATGAACGATTAATAAAATATAAGTCGATAAAGATATAACAAACAGTATATGAATAGCTACTAATAAAATAAAGAATATACGAAGACGGGCCCATTTCAAATATAAGAATGATTCTATAAATTTATTAAGTAAATAAGTATTGTTTGTTATTTTTATTTTTGGTAGTAAATGATTCTTACCAATCAGAGGATGTTGTAATAACTCTAAATTGCTTTTGTCATTTCCTGTACTTAATAAAGCCTCTATGACGGACATTTGTCTGTCAGCACCTTTAGGAGCTAGCATCTTAAAATCTAAAATTAAAATTAAAGGTAATTTTACAAAATTTATAGCACAGGTATTAGATAAGTCGATGCAAAGGTGATAAAAAGGGTAATTTAGAACTTATTGAACCACACAAAGGCCTACAATTTTTAAGATATTCTAGTCGTAACTAAATTTAAGACTAACAACTTTTACCAACAAATAACATTTCAAATATATACCGTATGTCATTCGAAATAATGCACATTAGAATAACAGAAGAAAATAAAACAAATAAACAAAGATATCAGTCTTTATTATTGTATAATTAACGTAGAACTACCAATTTTCAATTAAAAAAAGAGTTAAAATCGTAAATGTCTTCTAAAATACATATTTTTGTTAAGTGTGGTTAGATAGGTTTTAAAAAATCCCTTCTAATTACCTTACAAAAAAGTTTAAATCAACTTATCTAAAACTCTGTACATTATTGTTTATTGTTATTATTATATTTATTGTTTATTCTTATTGTAAAATTATTGTAAGATAATTTTAAATAAAAATAAATGTGTATCTTTACCTAAAGTAATTTTAAAATTAACATCGTTGATCGAAAGATTATTAGATGTTATTTTTGAATTTAATACTTCATTCAGCAAATGTAGAGGCCGTGGAATGTGTAAAAAAATAATATCCATAACTGTCTTATTTGATTTAGTTTCAGCTGATAGATCTCCACCATGATTTATAAGAAGTTTAACACATTCTCTGGAACCTGCATATGCGGCTTTATGTAAAGCTGTTCTACCATAGGTATCTGGCCTATTTATTGAAAAAATTTCATACTGAAGAAGTAAGGAAAGAATATTATCATAGCCTCGTCCTGCCGCTTCGTGAATTGGTGTTTGTCCACAGGGTCCATCTTTTAAAATTGCTCCTGCTTTTAGGAGACTTTCTACTGCAAGGTAGCTGTTTAAAGATACCGCATGATGTAATGGGGTTGTTCCTAATAATATTTAAAGAATATTCTATAAACTTATATTATTTTTTGAGTTCTTATTATTACTACAATAAAATGATTACTAAAACAATAATATAATCTTAGATTAATAATACTGTAAGTATTTTATAAATATTAAAAAATTTACTATCTAGCGATAATATGCTATACATCAATTAATCTTTATCACATTATTTTTTTTGCATCAAAAGATATTTTTGAGATGAAAAGAGTCATAATTGTTTTAAATGTAAGATTGTTTTATTTCACATTTTAATAATAAGGTTTTTGCTTTTATGTTAAAAATAAAAATTTAAAATTTATGTAACTGATGAAATAAAATTTAGTTATAATAAACTTACCAGTATTACTGCTATGAACATTAACATTTGCTTCGTGTAAAATAAGCAAATCTATAATTGCTTCATATTCAGAAAGATTATTGGTTTGAATTCCAGCTCCTGCAAGAAGAATCGGAGTGTTACCATGATCATCTTCTATGTTTGCATCTGCACCATTCTTCAGTAGTAATCCTACAATATCTTTATGATTTCCCTTTACTGCTTGATGTAAAGGAGTTCTGCCCCAACATTCTGGTAAAGGCAACTAAAAATTATTTTTATTTGAATAAAAAAGTTTTTTGATGTTTCAATGTTAAAGCTTAATAAATAAATGAATAATTCATTTGATTACAAATAGCACTTATACATAAGTAAATATGACTTATACATACGAGTTTAGAAATTCCATAATCTTTACTAGCATTCGCATTTCTAGACAATGAGTTTAACTCATATTTTGAATCAACAATTGCACCATTTTTAATTAATATTTCAACTAATTCTAAAGAGCCATTACTTGCAGCATAATGCAGAGCCGTTCTACCCAGTTTATCTTTATTTTTAACATTTGCTCCGAAAGATATTAATAATTTTACCAGTGTTATTGCTTTATCTAGTGGTAAAAAACTTGCAAACTAAAAAAAATGTAATTATTTTTTTATAGAAAGCATATTTTAAAAAGTATTTGATTATTTAAAATAAATTCTTTAACTTACTTGCAGTACAGTGATTTGTAAAGGACCAAACGGCGCATTAATTAAGTCACAGGTCATTGAAGGTAACAATTCTTGAATATGAACTAAATCATATTGTTCAATTGCACGTAACAATTCAACAGAAGTGCTACAAGTATCATTAGAGAATTCCTCTAATGAATTTAAGTTTTTCTTCATTGTATTTGTAGAATATTCAAACACGCAACCAACAAATAATTAATGAAAATATTTGTGCACTATTTTATAAGGAATTATCATCAGGAAAACCACATACAAATTTTGATATCGCAAGAAACCGCAAATTTTTGGTGTAAATAGTCTTAAGGTTATGACATGACCTATAAAAAAACATTTATTTAATGCTAAGGTTTCTTAATATATGACACTGCAAATGTTGTGAAGGCAAGACATGAAGTAGGGAAATTTATATAAAAATTTCCTTTTTTTTAATAAATATTAGGAAGATTTCAATATTAACAAATTGAAAAATAAATAATATTAATAGTGTTGCATGCCGGTGTACTTTTATAATTTTAATTATAAATACTTTTATAAAAGTGTCATAGTAAATTATTCATATAAGTTTTAATGTTATAAATTGAACAAATACAAAATACAAGTTTCTTATTTCATTAAATAATAGTAAATAAAATAAAAAGAACACAAATAATTTTTAATTATAACCTTATAACTTAAATTTTAAGCTGTTTACGTCTTTTGTTCATTCTATATGAATATGGTTCTGTAATTTGAAATCCTGCTTCTGAAACAAATACTTCTTCTTTAGAAAAAATTCTGCGTTGTTTCTTAAAATCCGCAACTTATCTTGTCTTGGAAAGCTACTTTGAAATTGGATTTCCGCAACAGGAATTGCTTCAATATTTCTCATTAGATTCCTTGAGGGTCAGAAGATCTTGTCATCTGGTTATATTTCTGTTTAAGATTGTACACAGTGGCTTGGACTGTTCTAGTATTGTTGTAAGATGCCACTTCAAGATACCGAGTCCAAACTCACGTAGCACAACTAAATTATCATTTGACAGTATCCCATAAGTACCAATTGCCTGCTATTAACTCCGCTGCATCCAGATGTTTCTAAATTACAGAAAAATTGAGAAAGATATTAATATTGTCAACTGTGAAACTAGTGATATAATATTATCCTTTATTTGAACTATTAGTCCGTTGGTTGTTAAATAAATACATATTAGATTTCATATAATAAGTAAAATGCGCCTTGTATATATGCAACCTAAATATCATGTATGTAATAATTTGAAAAATTCTGATTTTGCTATATAGGTTGATTATTTGGTCTTCTCTGTATCTTTTTAGGGGACGATAGTACACGTCAAAAGGAGTCGATAAATCTTAAAACGCCTTAGTATAAGTCGTCTTATAAGCGAGATAATAATTCTTTTAGTTTTATCATTATTAGGAATTTTTGTATTCTAAATGTTCATCTTTGTTTTGTGTAGTCATATTTTGTAACTTTTGAGTTGATATAGTAAAAAATCTTTCAGAACTCATTATATTACAATAAAGAAGCTTTAGGTTTTAGTTTTGTATATTACCAGTAGATTGATAAGAGAAGCAATAGAAATTCACAAAGAAAAAGAAAACATCAGTCTGTATGTTTATTATTTGTCATTTGTAATTCATTTCCTGGTGATAATGTATGTGCAGTATATCGAAACGTTAAAATTTAATTAAAAATTATACAGAACTAAAACCTAAACCTTTTTTTCAACTTAAGTTGATATTTCACTTTTTAGTATTAAAAAATAACACTCCTATTATATTTCTTTATAAAATTATGTAATGACAAAACTAAAATTATGTATAATCTTAATTATTTGGTTTGGATAATTCTGTTTTGTGAAAAAAAGAAATTTGTAAATGTTTTTACTGTTTATTTGTTAACAAATACATTGAATAGGAATACAACTAAACTAGTATAATTATTGAAGTTCAGTTAATTTAAACAAAATATGGAATAATTGTGACAAATTTCTTTCTTTTTATTTATAAGGTGACCATATCAGACAAGAAACTCATACTAAGACACTGATTAATTGATAACACATTAGAAAAAAAGCTACATATCTATGTAACTTTAAACTATGTATCTATGCGTAATTTTCAAAAAAAAAAGGAAATTCATGTTTCTTGTGTGATCTAAAATTTACGAACTACAATATTACTTACAGTTAAAAATATAAATATACACCATTTTGAACAGAAACGCAGTCAAAAATGTACCATTCTATATTTAAGATGGTTTGTGAGCAAAATTATAACACTAAAAAAACAAAAATTTACATTTACAGAGTTTTTTAATACTACAGTCAACAAGGTACACTTAAAATAATATTATAAAAGAGTTGGCTGAAAAGCAAACTAGACATATATATCACGTCAGATAAACAATGTTACGATGTTTACTCATCATGATTTTGTAGCAACAATTTCTTTCTACTTTTCACTACCAAATTTCATATATTACGACCAAAGTAATGCATATTCAAGTATTTAATATTGAACTTTTGAAAACATAATACCAATTAAAATTCATCGTCGTTTAAAGTAAGTTTTTGATGTAAACAAAAATATGTATATAATCAAATTTGTGAAAGTAAACGGGAACAAAAATCTAAATTGATTTAAAATTAGTCTTCAAGATCGTACAAACTGTTTTGTTACAATGACAATAATTTCGTAAATGATTTCGATTTAGTAGTGATTGTGCAAATAATGTACCCAATTTCAGATAACTTGCAAGTAATAAAAAAACATTAATCAATATTATACGATTTTGTTTTGCAGTGTGAAGTTTCAAAATTAGCTAAGAAAAAGACGATTATTTTATTTAGTTGTGACTACAAAAACACGATGTACAAACAATACTAGATATTTTACTGAAAAGATTAATAGATGTATATATTACTTAACAGTCAACTCTCGTATTTGAAAATAAATTATTTCACTGAAACGGCAAAAGAAAATCTCGCATTTGAACAAAAATTTGTCAAAGCAAAATATATATACACAAGCGCTAACTTTTAATTTTAAATAATTAATGAAAACTATCCAAATTGCGAGCAAATTTACGTAAATTTTGAGTAAATTATTTCGAAAATTATGTTAAAACTTGTGTAATGTTTGATAATACTTACAAATCTAATTACAAAATTGGCACCGAACATTTCATCAAATTTTTTTTTTTTCAGAAATAAGCACCAATTTTTTATAGCACTATACATCACTGGAATCAATGGTTGCGTCTAAGACGTACGTTACATTTGTTTTTTAAGGAAAGGCACTTTACATGATATTTAAAGCTTTAAAACTGATACTAATAATTCGGTATTTTATCAAGTTTTTATGTAACGAATATAAAATGTTTAAATACGTAATTTAATTTTTATATTAATTTATTTTAATAGTAATAAAGATGTTACAGTAAACGATTTTTTATTGGTCCCAATGGTACCTTATTTAAATCGTAAGTACGATAAACAATTCTTTTAAAGCTTTAAAATTGATGCCAACGATTCGTAATTATTTATATCATTTGCGAACAATTAAATATTTGTAATTTAAAAACGTTTTTCACTTAGTAATTACAATATTTTCATAAAACTTATGAAGAAATAAAGAAATAGACATCATACATTCAATTAAGCATTTAGGGTTAATACATGTTTTAATTGGTTGCAAAATTTACGAGGATTTGATTAGTATTATATTTAGTTAATTGTTCAATAATTAATTTGAAATTATATGTAGTAAATAAATACTCAATAACAAATCAATTAAAGATGCAATCTCAAGAAATATTTTTTACAAGACATTTCTGTACCTTTAAAAGTTTGTAATCAATAACAATATTGTTTTTGGGTATCATATCTACAGTGATTCTTCAGTAATATGAAAGAACTATCTAACAGTTCTAAATAATTATTTTAGTTTATACTTTTTGAGTGATCCTCGTAAAATATTGTATGAAAACAAGCAACCAGTCGTACATATACAGTAACCTAATCTTAATTAAATTAGAGTGACAATTAAAATTCCAGAACTAGTTTATGCAAATTGATTTTACTCAATATATATCAGATTGATATTTCGCCAAAAGTAATACATAAATTATTAATTTATGGTACGTCAAAATAAAAGTTCAACAATTTTAAAAGATCACTCCAAATTGAGTTTACACACACTGGACAATCAAATCTTTGACTAGTCTACCTTTTATACAATGCGCTCAAAAAAAGAAAAGAAAAAAAGTGTGTAAACACAGAAAAATTAAAAAAAAAACTCACATTGGACAATCGCACTGCGACAAAAAAAATAATGAAAACAAAACAAAAAAAATAATATTATTTAATAATAATAATAATAAATCGAGGACATGCCAAAAAGTACTCGACCCGCGTGCTAGTAATAATAATAATAATAAAAAATTACTTTAATAATATTTAATGAATTAAATTATAGAGCAACCGGCATTCCTCAAATGCTAACAAATAATCCCCCTGTCCAATGGAATAACGGATTTAGGTGGTGTGTGTGTTAGGTGGAGATGGCAGCACGGCGAACCGCATTGACCGTTGTGTAGACATTTGGTCGAAACCGAATAGGTGAGGTTATCGGTACTGTAGCTCTTCCGTTGCGATTTCGGCGTGGTTTCGGTGAGACTTGCGTACGTTTTGTGCTGTAATAGGGGAGTACTTTTCGGCGGTGTTATTGTGTCCGCTGTTGTCAATGTATTGGTATCGCACGCTGGTGTGATGATCGGAAGAATTGACGATTTTACGGATAACCATGGATGGTCGAGCAGTTCTTTTGTGCTTGGTCGTAATCTAAAAAAAAAAAAAAAAACAATGAATCCATTAATTAAGAAGAAGAAAAAAAAAACAGTAAGCATATATAATTGCTAAAAAATATCAAATATTTCATAAAAACTATATAAAAACAGAATCGATGTATAATAAAAATAAAAAATGAAAAAAAAATCTATAATATACAAGAATGAAATAATTTTATCTTACCTTGGGTCAAGAACAAGCGCTGATTTGATGAAGTCCCGAGCCAAATTTGTAATATCAGAGAACAATTCGGTGGGGAAGGTTAGAGAACATTGTGAAATATTCAAATAGGTTTCTTGTTTGGTTTCACCACCAAACGGTGAATAGCCGGTTAATAGAACATAACCTAGTACACCAACTGACCATATATCCGTTGCCAAACTGATTGGTTCGTAACTCAAAATTTCCGGAGCTGAAATTCAGAGACAGAGAAACATTTATTTTGATACTATTTATTTATTAAGTGATGTCTTATTTATTTTAAAACATAACTGAAATCAAGTGATATAAGATTGGTCTAGAATTTTTAACTTTTTTAAATCATCAGAAATAAAATATACTTTTTAAAATTACTTTTTTATGTTCATTTCAAATCTGCTCATACTTTTTTCTAGCACGTAACATTTTTAATATATGAAATTATGCTAATATTTTATACATTTTTTGATATTTTTAAGATTATAAAAATAATAAATAATAAAACTACGTTGTGAAGACTGCAATTTTTTTTTAAGTTACAAATTATACGATATTACATTTTAATATTAAATAAGACTGGGAAGAATTCAATAAAATTTTGTTTGAACTTAGCACATACCTAATACTAATTGCAAATAAATTTTATTCAGATTCTGTTATTTGCAAAATCGACTTCTCCGATTTTGCAGATACATGTGATTGAGCAGAATTCGAAAAACTTTGTTTAAAGTAAGTAGATATACACCTAGTACCTACTAACTGTAACAAAATTATCTCAAATTCTGGTTAGTTAGTCAGGAGACAAAAGATTTGAAAATATTATAGAATTTATAGTTCCTAGCCAAATATTTCTAGGTTGGTAAGATTGTATAATAAAATCAAAATTCTACTAACCTACGTAATCAGGTGTGCCTAAAATCTCGCGTACTTCAGTGCCCGGTTCAATGACACGCGATATACCAAAATCGCAGAGTTTAATATCGGAATTGGGTTCATCTGAAGTGAGTAATAGATTTTGCGGCTTCAAGTCCAGGTGCGCAATATTCCTTTCGTGCAAATACAGTAGACCTTCGAGTATCTGTCGCATGGCTCTACGTGCTTCCAATTCGCCGAGGCATTCGTCGGTGTCGAGGACACGCTGTAGCTCACCGCCAGCGGCGAGTTCTAGTACCAACACCATGTCACTGCGTGCGTCGTACACTTCGTGTAGTCGGACAACACGCGGACACGAGGAGCACTGTAGGAGTACGGCCATTTCATGGGAGATTTCGCGTTGCGTGTCCAGGGCACGTCGTCGTTTACGGATGAATTTTGCTGCATATTCGACGCCGGTTGCTAGGTGACGGACTTTACGGACCGTCGCAAATTTACCCCTGAAATTCAAAATAAATATTATTAAATTACAAAGTAACGGGCTGGTATTATAAAAAGTTAAAAAAATAATATAAGATTGGCTATTTTTTTATTTTCTATATTATATATATTATATATATAGGTATATATATATATATATATATATATATATATATATATATATATATTGTTCTTAATTTTCAATAATTGTTTTGTTGTAAAATAATTATAGTAATAATAGAGATTAAACGTATTTCAACAAATTTAAAATAATACAGTAAAATTTAAAGAAAAGCAATGCTTTCCTTACTTTCATAGACGCTTTCCCACCAATATTATTTATCACAATACGTAAAAATCGTTGCACACAATGCATTATTCTTTATATAATTAAAACTATTGCGTTTATTTTCTGAATAATTCTACGTAAAATTCTTTATATTTTTATGCATGATTTTACTGTATGACACGACACCATAATTAAAGATGAAATAAGAAAATATACAAGATAATTCATTTAAATAAAAAAATAAATCTTAAAATATGCACTAGCAAAATTATTATTGTTTAGATTTAATCATTTCTAGTCATGGAACAATTTAAAAAAATATAACACCTTTTGCTAAGGTTTAACAAATTATTGAGTATTTTCATTTAAGTACTACGTACTTTGTGTATTCAAAATATTGTAACGAAATTTTTAATTAAATAAAAAAAATTAATTATTAAAAATTATTTTTATATGATTTATAAATTGAAATTAAGTTTACAGAAAATTAAATAATAACCAAACCACTTCCGCAAATTCTGTGCACCAGATTGTACAAAATTTAAGTATGACTGTTGAGATTGGAGAAATTTTACTCAATATTTAATTGATTTTACTATGATTTTAAAGGGATTTTAATTAATTAAAATTTTCTTTATTATAAGTTCAATAATTTTGTATATACAGGGTGTTTGCAATCAAGGTATTTTATTTTTAAGGGGTGATACTACAGGTCAAAACAAGGCGATTAACGCCAAAACACCTTAGTAAAAGTTTTCTAATAAACGAGATATTCATTTTTTTTTAAGTAAAATGGTAGCATATGGTATAATTTTTATTATCCAGCTCACAAAAAAAATTATTCTTCATAATAGTTTTGGATTAGCTTGAAACGAATAAAAATGTAAAAATATTCCAGGTTTTAAATACAGGGTGACTCGGATTTGCTGATTTGTGTTTCAACTTTTAGGTAAAATACCCTTATTTAAAAAATTTGAATAATTTTATTTGAATATTATGTTTAGAATTACAATTTAAGTTTACATAAATTCAAATAAAGTAATATCTCGTTCATTAGACAACTTTTACTAGGGTGTTTTAACAATCGACAATCGGCACAAATTTTTGTATGTAAGCTTTACAACTTTTACTTTTGTATGTAAGCTTAAATTGTAATTTTAAACATAATATAATCCTATTAATCAAATAAGGGTATTTTACCTAAAAGTTGAAACACAAATCAGCAAATCCGAGTCACCCTGTATTTAAAACCTGGAATATTTTTACATTTTTATTCGTTTCAAGCAAATCCAAAACTATTATGAAGAATAATTTTTTTTGTGAGCTGGATAATAAAAATTATACCATATGCTACCATTTTACTTACAAAAAAAATGAATATCTCGTTTATTAGAAAACTTTTACTAAGGTGTTTTGGCGTTAATCGCCTTGTTTTGACCTGTAGTATCACCCCTTAAAAATAAAATACCTTGATTGCAAACACCCTGTATTTTCTTATAAGCTACTATATGTAGAGAAGTTTATTTTAACATCTTTTTAAACAATTAATAAATTCTTAATATTCAAAAAAAGTGCATGTTAAATTATTATTTTTTAATTAATTAGTTAATTTATAATAAGACTACTACACCCGGAAGTTGTATAGTATCGTGACCTTAAATTCTTTTTCTTAAAACGACATTTTTCTCTTCACTTCTTTTGTGTATACGATTCCAAACGTAAAATAAAATAAAATTCTAAACACATGCAATATACATTTCCAAGATAACATTTTATGTTATTAACAACATAATAACAAGGATCGTAACAAGAAAACTAAAGCCATTGTTCTTAGGACGTTTTTTTTTTAAAGAAGCACAACGTATGCATGCTTGTGTGTATTATACTATAGTAAACACATACACATAATAATACGCAACAATTAAAAACAAATTCTTGCCTCATAAAATTTTAATTAATTTCATCGGATGTGTTTTGTGTGTATGTACGTGTGTGTACTCCAGTGTGAATCATCACATGTAATTAAATAAATATCGTTTTAGAAACAAGAATGAAAGAATATCAGAGAGTAAATAAACAAAATTATATACTAAACTTAAAACAAAATACAACCGGCATTTGTCAATGACCTCGCGAAAAAACAAAATATTATTAATTACATTTATATCATATTTCTTATTTATATTGTCATTAAGATTTTAATAAATTAGCTGGTTTTAAAGTTTCTAAAATTCGTATTTGTAAAGATATCCTATGTATTTTAAAGTACTTTACTGTAAAATTTGACTAAAAAAATGGTAATTATCAGTTTATAATAAAAACACACAAGTTAAAGTAATTTTATTAAAATTATGTAATAATCTATTGCAATGAATATATATATATATATATATATATATATATATATATATATATATATATATATATATATGTATACTGTAAAAAGTAAATTACATAGTAATTTTATTATATTTTTGATTAGAATTTTATAAATTATTAGTAAATTTACAAAAGATTTATAAAATTACAACAAAAAATATAGTAAAATTAGTGTAATAATCGTAAATTTACAGCGATTTTTAACAGTGTAAATAATATAATAATTTTGAATAAATTTACTAAATCACAACATTAAATAAAAATCATCAGTAGCAAATTTCGAATAATGCTAAAATTCGAATCAGTAAATTAAAAATATGTTGTACCTTTAAATCAATGATTAGGATTTTAAACCTTATTCAAAATTTACTACTTAGAGTAAAAACTTTAAACTTCCAAAATACGTATTAGCTTTATTTTTTAATTGAATTTTGTGGTTTAAGAATTTACTAAAAAATTATTACATTATTTATAAAGTAACTTTATTTTTATTAACCTGGCCTACAAAGTTTGTCTAAAAATTTATGTAAAATTAGTAAATACAAATAATATAATAGATTGATATTACAATGTCGGTTTTTGAGTATTTTAGTTCATTTGTTTATGTTTAGTCCAGTTCTTATGACAGTTACGTTTTAAAAACCATTATTACTTAAAATCAATTTTAAAACCGAGCTTGTAATACAGACCATAGTGTATTATTTCTTTAACTCCTGATACGATTTTGATGTGTACAAACCTTTAAAAGAAAAAATAATTTTTTATCGATACGTAGATCATGAAAATTTTGATTTATACAAATTCTTGTAATTTTTCACATACAGATTTTAAGAAAACTGATTCTCTCATTATTTCAAATATTTAATATATATATATATATATATATATATATATATATATATATATATATATAACTGAAATTTTTAACAAAAATTGTAAATAAAGAAAAATAGAATTCAATTTAAAAATTTTAACTGTATTATTGTTTATGAAATATTATTAAATACATTTTCTTATAAACCAGAGCAAAGAAACACAAAAAACGACCGTCAATAACCTCGCCATAAGAAGAAAACAAAACAACTGACTGTGTAAATTTCACATTAGATCATTTTCAAAATACACATAAGAAATTGAACTAAAACAAATAGAAGTATAGAGAAGTCGAGTATTTATGTTCGTATTATGAAAATAAGGTAAAATAAATATGAACCTCAAAGTTCATTAAAAGCCAGAAGAAGTAGAGGTTAGGTTAACCGGAAGAAATGTGGCTGATCTCGTGAATCGATAACATTTGTGTGCCGTGCGGTTCTCTAAGCTTTTCAAACACACACCGAGATGAGAAAAGGTACACTACGTTCTCACAATAAACTGGACTTCTTGATGGCAAAGTAGCCTTTGTCAGTGGCCAGATAAGGACTGGCCCCAACGAACAAAACATTTTACTGTTATTACATACGAACAAACGATACGTGTATTTGCTAATAATCATCATATTTAAATATTTAATGTTGCTGACATTACCATGTATCTTTAATTCTTAATTTTCAATATTTGCTTTTTGATACAGTGACACAGTTCAAAAATCTGCTGAATGTGAGCCTTAATGAAAAAAAAAGAAAAACGTACGACTTACATACATAATTTCACAAGAATTATAAGAAATAAGTTTGTTTATAGTTTTTAAATTAAAAAAAAAAACACACACACACACACACACATGTCTAATTTAACAGTTAAATAATAGGTTTGTTCCAAATTTCCATTAAATAAGTTTGCAATTGAGTATTGTAAATTATAAGTTAATTTCGTCTTGCGCATGCCTTATACAGTTGCAAACTTATTTCAAATTTGTCTGATGATTTACAAAATGTAATATAAAATATAAAAATACTAAATCCGGTTTTATCGGAAGTGGTATTACCTATTTTATTTTAAATGCAATAGCAACCTCTACATTTGTATTTATTCGAATATAATATATAAAGTGAATTTCTTAAGTAACTGGTCCACTAAAAACTGCTTTTGAGAGAGAAGTTAATGTGGTTAAAAAAAATACTGGGTATGTTTCTTTCAACCTACCATCAAAACAATTTGGAATTAGTTCAGAACTGTCTGAGGCATGTGCACAATATGGTTCAGAATATAGTTGGAACAAACCTCATATCAACTAAATGACAAATGAGTGATTAGTTCGGAAAAACAGTTACAGCATAAAGTTGTTTTAAACATCATATTTATGTAAATAATATAGTAACGTGAAATAATTACACAATTAAATTTCATAAAATTGTCAAAAGTCAGGAAAGTTAACGTCAAAACATTACAGATCGTATTTGCAAATTAGAATATAACAATAGTTGATTTAACAACAAATATCTGCGGGCATCATGTCACACAAAACCTAACCTAACTGTAATCATAGTAATTGTACTGCCAGTAATATGTCCGATTGTTTTGTAACAAACATTACATTACATATATTATAAGTTACGACGTACGTATTCGCAACAGTATTCAAGTCCGTTCAACTCGTATATCTTTTATAATAATACGAAGATGAACTTCCAATGTCACTAGATTAGAAAAAAAAAAAAACTATATATATTTATGCTATTGTAGTATTTAGACAGATAGTATAACGGTATTTTTTTTTGTCATAAATATGACGCGTTATTTGTCTGCATTTTTTACTATCTTTTGTTATTTGTATCATTTTTATATTAGACATGTGCAATAAGAAATGTTAAAAATTATTATTAGCCTACATTATTTTCCTTTTCTGATTTTAAAATAATTGATAGCTTTTGATAAGTTTTACGTTCGAGTAGATCTTGCGACTATACGGATTAGAATTCTAGGATATACAGGGTGATTTATAACGAGTGTACTAAACTTAAACGGTTTGTTAGAGAGGTCATTCCGAGTGAAAAATGTCATATAGGTTCCATTCTATTTAGTCTGATGAAGTCCAATTTACCAGAGATGGTATATATACTATGCACAACCATCACATGTGGTCACGTGCGTGTACCATTCTTTCGTCGGTGTCATGAGGTCCTGAAACTAGCTCCTCAAGTATGCCAAAAGTAAAAACGAAATATGCCAAAATTATGTGCATTTTATGTGCTATTTATGTGCCAAACTCAAAATTTTTGTGCTCAAAAGGAAATAAAACTTCTGGTTTAAGGATAGATTAGATTAGGTTAGGAAGCTAGTCTTAAACCGAAAGTTCTATTTCCTTTTGAGCACAAAATTTTTGAGCTTGGCACATAAATAGCACATAAAAGACAAATAATTTTGGCATATTTCGTTTTCACTTTTGGCATACTTGAGGGGCTAGCTTCCTGGACCTGGTGTCATGCCTCTTTTCAAATTCAAGGAGCTCACTTTGAACATTTGTTATAAAATATAAAATAATTTTACTTAATTTCTTATAGTTAATTTAATTTCTTATAGTTGCGCAACTAGATAGAATAGTATCTATGTTCATATGACATTTTTCACTCGAAATGATCTACTAAACAAACTACTACTACCTTCCAAAGCATGTTCTCAAAAACTAATCAATTAATGAAGATTGGGGGCATTTTGCAATTTTTTTCAATATTTCACTAAAATAATAATGAAATTAAAGTGATTCGATGAATGACCTAATACAAAATATGTGAATATTATGATAAATTTTATTTATGACAGTAGGATTTTCAGAATCACATAAGAACTCTAGAGATCAAAATAATTGATGATTATTATGAAGATATACATATATATATACATAATTCTCTTTCTCAGAATAAATTAATTAAGTATAGTTTACATGCAGATTTGTACGATTAACTGTGTTTTGTCTATAATAATAATGCAAGTTTGTAATCTCCATAAAGTTACAGTTATAATACTGTATTCAAATTACATTTCAATTATAAAATTGTACGTAATTTTTCGGATAAAATCTCATTTATCGGATTATAGAATTCAATTTCAAAACTTTATATTACAAATTTATAGTAAATCTTCCAGAACTCACATTAGAATAAAACAAAATTTTTTTATTTATATATTATTTTTCATTTCTGTTATCATATTTTGTATTTGCCTACAAGAAGGTATTAGTAAAACTATTTTTACTTCAGGTTTATTAAAATATTGATATTACGTTACCATATTGCCTATGTAGAAGATCATTATGTTACTTGTACAATAATGTACATTATTATACAGCAGTTAGATATACTACTGGTGGTAGCATCAAACATGACTACAACATTAAATGTTTAATCTGACATCTTCGGCGGTCATATTAAAAATTATTACGTCAAGTTAAATTAAATTCATTGACAATTGCATTGTTTATTTTCGTTTGAATTTGATTATTAAAAATGTAAAAAGAAGTACAAGAAATGCAATATGCATCGTCAGATTTGTCAGAAACTCCATATTCGACCAAAGAAACATAGTCAAGTATATTGAAGTTGACATCTCAGACGGCCATATTAAAAATTATTAAGTCAAGTTAGGTTAATTGACAATCGCATTGTTTATTTTCGCGTCAATGTGAGTTTGATTATTGAAAATATGTAAAGAAGTGCAAGAAATATCAATTTACACCCACCAGATTTGTTAAAAATTGTATATTCGACCAAAGAAAAATTAAAGCTCACAAATCACGTAACAAATATGAATAATATACATACTATTCTAAAACTGGTAATAAGGTTAAGATTTAGTTTAGTTTGGTTTGAAATGCTTGAAGAAAAATTAGCATATATCACTTGGAGCAAAATTATCTTTTTATATTTCGTCCAGATTGTTTAGTCACGGCTCCGCCTCGGCCACAAGTGTCTGGGGGTTCAACACAATAAAGATCGCTTTCTGCTCCTCGTAACATAAAACGCTATTTTTATGTTTCATTAAAAATTTACATTCAGAAAATTTATTATAAATTTAATAACAATATTTTATCTCCTTTTACATATTTGAAGTGTTTAATGATATTCTTTTTTTTTTAAATCAAAAACGTTTTGACATTGAAACGAAAGTCATAGACGAACAGGAAATGAAAATAATAAATTTACTATCTTGTCATTGAAGAATTTATTAATATGAGATTCTTCATATAAATTGACGTGACAAGCAACAGTTGAATTTGAATGTTAGTGAAAGCTGCTTCAAATATCAAATAATAAATTGTCTAGATTAATTAACTTTTAATACATACGTAGGCACAAGTTTGGAAAGAAATAATAATATTATATTTGATATTTGAAACTGAGATGTTTCAAAAATTTTTCTACACTTTCCATTCATTATAAATTGATATGTCTTTTTCAAAACCAATTATCGATTTCTTCAAATAATGAATTTATTATATTTTTATTGGTAGTAGGTGTCTTTCAGTATAATATTAAAAATAATTATTTTTAATTAAAAAAAAAAAAGATTTTGTTTATAATATGAAGACCCGTTTTCATAATGAAAATTTAAATAAATTATTTTTCATAATTTTTTTTCTTCAAGCGTATTATAAATAGAAAGAGGTCATTATATTACTAGTAAAATGACATTATTATGCAGCAGCTAGTTACTGTATACACCACTGATGGCAGTACCAAACATAACTATACCGTCAAGTGTATTTAATTGAACATCTTCGGCGGCCATATTGAAAACAATTAGGTCAAGTTAAGTTAATTGACAATTGCATTATTTATTTTCGCTTAAATTTTAATTTGATTATTGAAAATGTAAAAATAAAAATAAAATATAAATAAATATATATATATAAATAATATAAATAAAAATGTGTTTAGCCGAGATTGTTTGGCCTCAGCTTTGTCTTGGCCACAAATATCTACTCCTCGTAACATAATATACATAATATACTAATATAATAATTATGCTAGTAGAATTTAAAATAGATACTTTTTCCAGATAAAAATTGACTTTATTTAGAGTGTTTATTATGAAAACGAATTCAAGTTTGTTTTTTCCTTATTTACTTTACACATCTCCTAGCTATGTCACTGTATCTGTCGATACAAATATTAATAAATCTTGTTAACTAAAAAAAAAAATGTAATAATACTTGATTCAAGTACCCTCAAGAGTAATAACCATTAATTTTTAACCCTTTAACTAATGTCAAGAAAAAAAAAACACCCTCATAATATAATGAAATATATTTCGCGGTTAGTTTGTCGGCTTGAACACAGTAAAACTGAATGAGAAGTCCCACATAACCTAACAAAGTATGCTCTATTATGCGTTCGTTCACATACGCTCGGTATGTAAGTATGTAAACATTATCACACAAGGTATGCATCAAAAGAAACCGGACTGAGTCTGAACTTAGGATCTTACAGTAATGTAGCAATGAAATTTACATTAAATGGTAGCTAAGTATGTAAGGAGATATGTATTTATTCAAATGAACAAAGCGTGACAAATGTATATACCTTAATAACTTTAAAATTGGACTATTGGAAGAAAAAGAATACGGCTACCATTTGATGTAATTTTTAATGCTGTGTTATATATGGTTTTTGAATTATGAAATCAGTCTTATCATTATAGGATCAAACCTCATATAGGAGAAAGAGAAGGCATAGGCAAAGACGTTAAACGTCTAGACACATTATGTGCTCAATGCGTCTTTATATGTGCGCTTCTAGGCAAAGCACTTTGTTTACACTGAAGGAGACGAAATACGAAGTCGTGTGTGAGATGGTATAACTAGTGGGTAATGCATATGTGTTAATGAACCAAAATACTTTTCACAATTTTTTTCTTTCTTTATTTAACAAGTTTTTTAGTTCGTTTTTTTCCGAGAATCGGCGTGTGCGTTGTGGTTGAAGATTTAAATTTATACAGGATGTTTATTTTACCTAGGTGAAGTATGTAGAATATTCTGTTTTGATTTACAACCAAATGTTGAATTAAACATAATTTTTCTGTTGATAGAATAATTTTTATTTTATAAAATTTTACAGCAAAATTTCGAAAGAAAAAATAGTATACTATATTAGGATTAGTAAAGCCTCATTCAGATTGCCGTTTTAGTTTTACGTACAAGTGCAAGAATTTGACCAATCGAACAAACATTTGATACTAAAAGTAAAAATGTGTCAAGTGTTTGAATTGGTCAAATTCTTGTGCTTGTGCGTGAAAACTAAAACGTTAGTCGGAAAATGCAATCTTCATTGTGTCAAGTTCAGATACTTACGGCCGAGGCATAACCGAGGCCCAGCAATCTGATCGAAACAAAAAGAGCATTCTACTCCAAGTGATATATACAATTTTTTCTGTAAGCGTTCTAAACGAAATTAAACTAAAAATACCTACCAAGTGTAACCTTACTAACACTTCTACAACAGTAAGTATGCCTATATTATTTATATTTGTTACGTGATTTGTGAGAATTAATGTTTCTTTAGTGGAATGAATAAGCAAGTGTATATTGCATTTCTTGAACTTCTTCACACAATTTCAATAATCAAATTCAAGTGAAAATAAATAATGTAACTGTCAATTATTATTATAACTAAATTAATTTGTAATATGTCGTCAGTGGTATACAATGTGACCAATAAAGTCTGCATCAAATAAGACAGACATAGACAGGTAGAACTGTTTCTAGTAGATTGACGGAATATAGAAAGGCAATACGTCTAAAACATCCAGATAAATCTGTTATTGCTCAACATGTGTTAGAGTATCTTCATAATGTAAAATTCGAAGATATTGTAATTATTGCAAAACCAATCAATATTAACAGTAGATTGATAAAAGCAGCAGAAAAGAAAACGACAACATCAATCACTGTAAAGGCACTGATTTAAATAAAATTTGGCTCCCATTGATTAAAAGTTTTATAATCTAGTTACTTTTCCTGATGAAGACGGACGTTGAGTTCGTCGAAACAATGATTATTAATAAATATTAATACAGAACTTAAACCAAAAGCCGTTTTTTAAGACATTTTATTAATCATTTTCTGAAAAATCTAATTAGGTCAATCTTTGTGTTTGTACATGGACTAAATTGGCAATAGTCAAATATCACATGACTTTCGATATATTGCAAAATTTTATTTAAAAGAAAAAATGTCACGAAAATAAACTTTTTCTTCAAAATTTCAACAAAAGTTGTTTAGAATGCAATTTTATATCGATAGGTTTATATAAGTAATGTAGTAACATAATATTAATATATTTCGGACTGCCACACAGATTTGTCTGTCCAATGCTGATTATTATTCTCTTGTTTTCTTCTTACAATCTGGTGTCAGTAGTAGGTGCAGTTTCAAGAGTATTATTACCGATTCAGTTATTTTCCAATAACAGATAAGGAAGAAAATTGCCTACGTATAAAATGAATGAAGATATTATAAAATATGTCAAAATATGATGTATTAGAAATTCTAGGAAATTATACGTAATAAAACATATATTTTAAAAGATTTAATCGAGCAATTAATACAATTAAATTGATTAATGATACATTTTAAATAAGTTTAGAGTAGGAAAACATGTAATCAAGATGCTTTTTTCCATGAATTAATTCACCATAAAATTTTAATTGCATCCCAAAAAAAATCAACCAACCAACCAACTTACTATATATACATAATATAAATGAATACAAAATTTAATTATTCTGAATTACTATTATATACTATCTTACGCTTATTTTATTTTACACTGATAGTATCAGAATAAGTCAATGGTGAGAATTTCTGTATACACTTTGTAATTATCTTCCAAAATTTGGTTCCGTACATAATTTATTTTTTTTTGTATTCATTGGTTTTTTTTTTCGTTTGGGGTTAATAAAGTTCAAAATACTTTTGCTTTTTAGTCTTATGCTGTTCATCTCTGACAGAATAGAATAAAAAGCGATATAACTAATGACATTCTGCATTCTTAAAGATTCTTTTTACTTTTAAGATGTGTAGACATATTAATTACTAATTTAATAGTGATGAAAGTTATAAAATAAAATGTTTTAAACGAATCGTATTTAAAACAAATTTCTGAAAAAAATAACCATTAATATAATTGAAATGAAAAGTTGCTGATTTTTCTGAGATGAAATATACATCCATAGAAATCTATTAATGCCTCATAAAACGTATGCCAGCAAAACAATTGACGTAAATAATGCTTGATATGTTATTTATATCAACACATCAACTATTTTACTAACATTTATATATTAATTTTTAATCGGAAATTATAATAAGATACTAAACGTTTTCTACAAAATATTATAAGCTTTATAAAATGCAGAAATTTATAGATCTATAAACCTATAGAATCCTATTAGTTTTAAATCAATAATAATTATGTTTCAGTAATAACTGCATTGATTTTAAAAAACTTTTATTTTTATCTTCGTTTTTTTTGAAGATGTATATATGAATATTCAATATGTTTGGAAAAATATTTAATAATATGAATGAAATTTATGATTATTCTAAAGCTAGGTTCAGTAAATACGATATTATTTTAAAAAAAAGCTGAAACCTGATTTAGTTGTTTTGTAATCCCTATGACAAATTTTAATAATCATTATTAGTCTACATTCAGTGGTAGCTATACTGTCTAAATTGCAATGAGAATGTAGCTTGATCATTAAATTTTGCCGTGAGTTCCAAGTATTACACTATGTATAGATGATACATACACAATCGCGCCATGTAACCAAAAGGGTGTGGCACAAACTCTCTCCACTATTCCGAAATCAGTTTCCTCCAAATATTCCTATCCAGACAAGCAACTTTAGCTTCACCGACATTCATGATACCTATCATATATGTTCTTCTGCTATAAGGTTTATTATTGTTAAAATCCATTCGAAAATAAAGGTATCGTGACCCAGTTACATAAATCAATAAATAAATCAGCCATAATCAAATATCTGAATTAATTTATATACTCTTTTATACATCGGAACTGTTTTCTTTACACTCGAAAGAAGAATAACGAATTTAAAATCGCATAACAAATTCTGAAAAATCATCATTGTTCTTTTGAAGTATCTCTTCTTGTCTATTTTTTTTATGTGTGTGTGTGGTGTGTTGGGAGTACCAGGAGGTCATCGTGAAAAGGTCAAAACGCAACACACCGGGTCAGTATGAATGACTTCGCCGTGACTTATTGCTATTGCTTTTAACATCTAACGGCTCTTAGGGCAAGTACTCGTCTGCCTCGGTACACCTTCCAACTTTTTTGTTTTTTGTTTTCTTACTTTGATAATTTCATCCCGAGGGCAAGAAACTATTTGTTATTCCTCGTAATAATAATTATAACTGTGAAATAAGAGATCTATTGACTGTGTACTTCTTCGGCACAATGTACAATATCTGTTATCTCGTAAGGCGAAATGTAGGTCTCGTTTGATCTGATATATGATTGCTCCGTGCGCACTCACTGTCTTTGTCTAGTTTGTATTTTATGAGGTTGATTGTGGGAGTGAAACAGATGTAAGTTGTGCTGACTTTTAAGTGTATAGAATTATGTAGCATATAAAACGTCAAATTCTATAAAGTGTTATACGATATATTAATGTATGCAAATGGAGAAACAGTGTATCTAAGAAAATGTTAATTGTTCTTAGAAGGCCATGGGCACATATTATTATTTGCACTCCAATATATATGCATGTGCAATGAGGATACAGGAAGAATATGACTAATAGCCAGGAACGTATCAGTTAAATTTTTATTTATTCGTTTCTTATTAACCATTTCGCTGCGGAGTTAGGAACGCTGAGCACTACTTCGTGTGCTAAGTTAAGAAAGCCGTGAAACGTACAGCCATTTTGAGGCCTTAATTTCAACATTTATTGTAGCAGATAAAAACGTACGAGAAAATCGGCTGTTACACAATACTAATATGCGAAACAGAAGCGCAGTTTATAACAAGATCGAACACGTCCTAGTACGTATATAAACGAAAGAAGCACAGTTTATAAAAAAAGCAAAGAACGTAAATTTACGGAAGTAGCATATAAAATTATGTTTTGAAAAACGTATATTTACGGATGTAGCAGCAAAAGGGTTAATTTATGTTTTTCTACCAATGTTTAAAAAGATAATAACATTTATCAAACCTCGTGTGACACGATGCATTAAACTGTAGAAAATGAACGCTTTAAGACAATAATATAATGGTTGAGTTAAATGATATAGATTATAGAATCAAACTTAAATAATATTTGCTGTTTTGTTCTGATTTTTTTTTCAAAGAAATATGATAAAAGAATATTTGTTTTTATTAGTTTGTGTTCATAAAGTTGCATAAAGTGTTACATAAAGTTACCTTGATCAGAATAGTAAAATTTCATAAATGTATGTAGTAAATAAAATTAAAAATTATTCATACACTGAAAGAAATTTTACTTTAAAATCAAAAAAATTGCAGGTAAAATCAAAAAAAATACGTTTGAAAATGCTCCAACAATATTTGTTTTCGATTCAAAAACAGTATATCTTTTGATTGCTATTTTACTTTTAAATTAAATACAAATACTTTTAAATCAAAAAATTAGTGTAATTGAATGAATGTTTTTGACTTAAAAACAATTATTTTTAATTCAAAAATGCACTGTTATTGAATTTAAAACTCGTGTTTTTTAGTTTAAATACCTTATATATTTGTTTTTACTACACTTGTTTTTTAATTCAAAAACTGACGTTTTGTAATTCAAAAACTGATGTTTTTTGATTCAATAACTAGAATTTTTTAAATTTTAGATAATAATTTTTATTGATAATATTTAAACTGAATTGTTTGAATTGTAATTCTAAATTATTATTTAGAATTATAATTCAAAAAAATCCATTTTAAATATTAACAATAAAAATTATTATCTAAAATTTAAAAATTCTAGTTATTGAATCAAAAACATCAGTTTTTGCATTAAAAAACATCAGTTTTTGAATACAAATACATTCTTAATGGGTGAAAAAAGTTAACATATCAAATTCATATAACTTTTTATTATTTGGTTAACAATTTTACATAAACTTATTTCTAAAAATGTTTTATCATCTATTTTATGTAAATTCATAGGTGGATTACTAAAATAATTAATATTTTTAATATAACTATTTGCATTATTAATATCCCCAATTTCGTATGCTTGATAATGTGTACTAAATTGACTTAATTTGCACTTCTGCAATACTAATACATTTAATTCATTTTGTGTATTTAGAACTAATTCTAAAATTTTGTATAAATTTATATATTGTTTATCCATGTATTTTGGACATATAATATTTTTTCTTATAATCAATACCTTTGAAAGTAACTGTTTTTATAATTGTTGCATGTTTAGTATTCAAATTAGAAATGGAAATTAAATCAATATTTTTGTACTCTAGATCCAAATTTTTGAAAGAAATATCCTGATTTTTATATAACAAATTATTACCTAACCTAACCTATAAAATATTGATATGCTTCTTCAACGTCGTATTCTTGACAAAACTTCAATAGTTCACTACCTTCCTGCACTGACAAGTTGTCTGTACATAACAAGTAGCAGTCTTCCATAATACTATTCAATGATAATACATATAATAAACCAAATTCAAGAATTTATTAAAATAACCACAAAATATATTAAAAATGTACCACAGAAACTATACATACGCTTCAACGATAAATAAGCTGATAGAATACAATACACACACACTCTGGCGATAGATAATTAAATAAGAGTAGCCACGTTTAAGTTATATCAAAAAATTCGCTGTCGAATCAAAAAAACTTTTTTGTATTAAAAACATTCGTTTTTCATTCACAATTGAATTTTTAATTCAAAAAATATTTTTTTATATTAAAAAAATTATACTTTTGAAATAAATGTATGTTACTTTTAAATCAAAAATAATTTCAAAAACATATTTCAAAAGTAAGATTTGCTATATATTTTTGACTTTACATGCAATTTTTTTAAATCAAAAGCAAATTTTCAAAAACTTGTTCAAAAACGATATTTTTTGAATTTAAAACTATACATTTTTTTCAGTGTAATGTTGATAATAATTATGAATAAATAAATATTTCAATTTTTAGTAATAAAACAATTTTTTTTTGACATTAATAGACATTTAACATTTGGAATCAATTTTTTATTGGAATATTTTCGTAAAAATATTAAATTTACGCAGTCATGTGATGAAAATCATTTTAGATCATTCGGTAAATAAAAATGCATAAAGAGTTATTTTCCAGTATTATTTTTTGGTGATGATAGTGCTGCCACCATCGGTGGCAGATAAAACCTTTTAAACAAGAAATATTAAAAAATTAACCAAACTTTGTATCCTAAATAATAAACAAATTTTAATAAAACAATTATGGGCACCTCCGAAAGAAATTTTATTTTAATAAATAGTATATTTCATTTTACAAATAAATATAAAATAATGCTGCAATTCTGTTCGCATTCCGTAAGACTTGTAGCATTACGAGATATTCTGTGTCTTTCTATCAAAAGATAAATTCCATTTACTAGGAAAAAAAGAAAGATAAAAATATCAAATTTTACAGGTGTACATACAGTATCATATTAGTGAGATTTCAAACCATAAAAGAACAACTTAGGTGGTCCTTACCATACTTACTAACAGACTGAAGAAAATATGAATTTTTCTATTGAGACTTAATGACGGGTTCAATTACTTCCATTGCGGTTCATTATAGAAATAATGAAGACCTAATTAATTAAGACTAATTATACGTTTTTTTTAACGTTATTAAGCAAACAAAAATCTGTGCATCAACAAGATCTCTCTATATATCTGAAGACAGGAAATAACCCAACAAAATGAAATCTACTGCACACACACACACACAGTTACAATTTAATACGCAAGCGCAGATGTTCATTACGTGATCAGGTAAGTAATTGAAATGTGTATGTCCTTGAACACACACACACGCACACACACACATATGTTCACACACACACACACACACATCGACGACATAATGTGAGGCAAAAAGCATTACCGTTAAGTTTATATATATATATTATACTACATCGAAGTAGAAGCCTGGGCTGCTGCTGTTGCAGCAATGTACGTAATGGTAACAAATGCATGCCCGGATTGTTGGTGTGCTTCTTGTTTTCTTGTTCTGCAGGCTTACGTTTGGTACGTTAGCCTGTCGTGCTGTCTCTTTTCCTATTGGAATTGGAGGCTGGTACTGTTTTGCTGCAGCCCGTACACCGAACAGATGACATAAGGAGATCAGATCTGCGGGCAACCACCGCACCGCACCGCACTAATTGTACATTTATTTCATTTTTATATTTATCAAATGCGAGGATAAGGTTGAGATACTTTTTAGTTTTACTTTAATAATTGTAACTGTAGAAATAAACATACAGTCACATTAAAAAAAAACTAGAGAAGTATTTGTAAATATATGAGGTAATGAAAAAAAGTTACAAGTTATAATGGAATATAGTACAACAAAAATTTCCCAATACCTTTTAACTTTATAATTCATTTTCTGACAAGAAATCTTATACTTGACGCTGTTAGTCAAGTGCAGCGAATATTCTGTGAAGGTCTATGCACCCTTTTCTGGTTTAGTCAATCGAGTTTATTTACATTGGTATTGTAATATAAATACAGAAAAGTACCTCACATCAGTTAAGAACTACAAAAACATGTAATTGATTATAAAAAAGTAATATGTATGCAAACGTACTAAGAGGGTGGGGGAATTTCGATTGAATCACTTGAAAATGGGATCGTTTCAGTGATTTTAGTAGATGTCATGTGTATTAATAACAAATTACATTTTCTGTATTGTACAATATTTTTCGTAGTTTTTCCAAAGTAAATAATATTCTTCTCCAGATGATTGATGAATGAAAACAAAGCGTTTACTTTTAGGTTAAAAATATCATCAATTACCCACTCATTTCATTGTCGAGTTCATGAACTTGTAATTTTATAATAGAACTTAAAACAGAACACAGTCGCACACATAAACGACACAAAATTAGATTAAAATGTTCTAGTGTATGACAGATGTATGATGTCCCGTCATTATCATCATCATCATACCGTCATCAAACAAGTTAACTAGAGAAGAATCTAAGAGACAAGATGCTCTTTGCTCAGCTACACCAGCCTGGCCTTTTAACAGCCTATGAAAATGTTTGTTATTAACAGATGTTCAACTATTTTATTATACACCAGCAATAGTGAATAAGACTACTAAAGAATATTACTATCGTGGATAATATATTTCAAGCAATGAATGCAAATTGAATATAAGGTTTCGTTCTTATTTCTTTCTCTCTTACTCATATGCCACACACAAATATACAGATATAAAATACACATACGGCATAATAATGTAGCTAATATTATTTCAACACTTTGGTTAGTGAGTGCAGAATTTTGAACACATGTTTATTGGGGTAATAAACGTGTTTTGTTTATCAAATACTTTCGCGAAATTTTTACTAATAAACAAATTTTAAAACATGTTTATATTTTTGACTCTCGCTTTGAAATAAATATAGCTGTACATTTTAAATTCATTTATAGCATAATTTTTATAACTTACGTAAAACTTATGTTATTGAAACGTTGATGGAATTAATTTTGATATAAAACCAATTTTCCTGACTAATTGACTGGTACAGAAAAACAACAATTATATTGTCTTTTGTGTTTGAGATTTGATAGCAAACTGAAGTTTTCTAAATTTTAGATTATTAACGAGAGATATCACTTCTTAAAATAATCCACGTTAAAAAACAAGCAAAAATTTTCCTTCATATTTACGATTATCAAATTAATGTAAAAATAAGATATTAAAATTGAAAAGGAGTCCGTAAGTAGAAAAAAAAAGATTAAAAACCACAATATTTAGATGACTGCCAATTTTCTATAATTTTTAGTTCATTAAATAAACTTACAAACAATAAGTTTAACGCTAGTTAAACTTAGTTAACTTAGGCTGGCTGTGTTACTCATTTTAAATGTTTTTATTCCGGTGTTAAAAATATAGTGTTTTGTACACTAGCCAAATAAAGTATTGGAACACAGAGAATTTTATTGTCATTGGTCAGGTTTGTAAATTGATGCCAGGAGTTGAAAATACTTATTGTGGATTGTCCATTGATATATTTTTTTTAGATAATTACATAAGAAAAAAATATGTGACTAACACATATGTGCTATTAAAAAATATTTAACAAATATTGTAATACAAATGCAACTAATATATGCAACTTTAAAATAAAATGACTTTAGGTTACAGTTCTGTATTAATATTTATTAATAATCGACGTTAATAATAAATATTAATACAGCACTATAACCTAGAACTGTTTTATTTTAATATAATAAGTTCTGAATGATTGTTTAGTATGTCATACAATTTTAGTATATTTTTTGTTAATTTTGAATACTATATTAACAAAATCAATTTTCAAAAATGTTATTGTTCAAGTGCAAAAATATATAATCACTATGAAAAAATTAATAAGATATACATTACCGATTGATAATTTCTAAGAAATTCCAGAAAGTACATACCTGTAACAAAAATTTGTTTTATTAATTATAATATTAGCATTTTTCCTAAAAATATTTAATTTTGATTATTTATTATAAATTACTTCATTTTCAAATGATACAATAATTAATTTAATTTATTTAATTTAATTAATTACAAAAATTTTAACACTTTTTTTAAATTTACGAGTTATCAAACATATATTTTTTGTTTAATAATACCGAACTAATTTCACTTTTAAAATAACTCAATTATTTTCTGTAATTTCCTATTTGCATAATAATAGCAGATTCATACATTTTCCAAAATAAAAAATAAATACGTTTCCTACAATTTTTTACGGACAACAATTTCTTACAAAACAATTAACAAACCTAATTACTTCAGTATTTAAAATAAAATAAATTAATGCACACTTAATAATCTCAATTAAAATATTTTAGAAAAAAAAATTACTGCAATTTTACACTTAAGTATATATAAATAAATACAACTGCAATTTATTGCGAAATAAAAATAGATCTTAAAAAAAATTTAAAATATTCAACATCTTAGTTACAATAATAAATGTAGGCTTCTTTTTTTGTACAACCCTGTCGCATGTGAATCAAAAAGCCATGCATCGGCCGTAAATAAACTCACACGCGACCAAATATACCAGGTGATTCACTCTTAACGTGGAATACCTCCCAGGCAAATAATTTTAGCACGCACTACTCATAAAAAATAAGTGCACGTATATCTTTATGCAGGTATCTTATATATGCGTTATTCAGATACTGTGTTGTTTTTTTTCTCATTGCCAACTATTTAATTTTAGATTTTTATTGTACTTTTTTATTGGTTCTCGCTTTGAGATGCTTGTATTTTGTTTGATTTTTTTTTTGGTTATTTAACAAGTTCTGAAAGGTGATTGGACTGCAGAAGAATATAAAGCTATCAGTAGAAAATAAAATAATAATAAAAAAAAAACGATATGAATATAGAAAATATGATATAGTCAATTTAAAAAAAAGTGGTAGTGTAAATTTAAATTAGATGACTAATAATAAACAATCAGTTGCACCAACCTGATTTAATTGCACAGAAAACAGTTTAATACAATATAAAGAACAAAAATTGAATATCGATAAATATATATATAAAAAAAAAAATTCATATATTTTTTATTAGTTTACAGCTATTAATAAAAATTTTATTATTATTATTATTGTTATATCTGGCTTCTAAAATCTTGAATTTTTGGTGTTTCAATGACACTATTCTATGCAGGTATAGTATTGCTTTTTTTAAATTTATTTAAGTCGCCAAATTAAAGTCTCATTTGAGCTAAAGATCTTTAAATTTAAATGTGTTAAACAGAATAATAGCATTAGTTCTTGTCCATAACAAAATAAAAATCTTGTTCGTATCCGAAAATTACAATAGACCAAAACCATTGAGTTCCGACAACTGGCCATAAACTATATATGTAAACAAATGAATTTGGCTTAGCTTATTCGAAAGTGTTTAGATTGCTAAGGTGCAGAATATAAGTATCGACTGGCACTAAGCAAAATGTTATTTTATGCATTTCTAATATAACATTATTCATAGTATTTTTCAACTACTAGTCGTATGACAATTATTGCATTATTTTAAAATTGATATTAGTTAAAACATCTGAGCAACCATAATATTGATGAAAAAACACAACAAAATGATTTGTTATATTAATAAACACGTTTGTGATTACACTTGACTTCATTGTTTGTGTGTGTCAGATTACAAAATTTAAAGAAACACTATATTCATTCTTTTTTAAATATCTGCATAACAGGAATTAGATATAGGAATTACGTATCTATATTTACGATTAACTTGTTATTAAATCTGATTTACTTCAAAACAAAACAAAAATAGAATTTTCAAAAATAAAGACGTGTAAAAAATCCAATTTTTTATAATTATCATTTACAAATTCTAGACAAAAATTCTGACATAGACAATAGCAGTTTTAAATTTTTATAGTGCTCATTATGAAATGAAAAGTATGTCGGTACGTTAAAAAAAGTTGTAAATCTTATTAGTAACAAAAATGTTACATAAATCTACATTCTTTGCAAATATTTTTTTTCTGACTAAGCGGCGCTTAATGAAAAAATAAGTCTGTCAATTTGGCAGTGGATCAAATATTCTGTTGCCAGAAATTACAACTATATTAATTTTTATTCCACTTTATATTATGATATAATGATTCATGTCACATTAAAAAAACAAATAAACAAACATCACTTTAAATTTATTATTTAAAATAATAAAAAAAGTCCTAAATTAAAAACTTAGACACATTTATTTAGAACAAATATTAAAAATTACAGTTGCTTAAGAATAATAGGTGTTGCTTGCCAAAAATAACAAAATGCATTTGTTATTAGATTTAATTTTGTTCCGTGTTTATCTAATCCGAACAATTACAAATTAAAGAAACAAGTGAATTAAGTAAAATTAATGTTTCGTTCCAAATATTTTAGATTCATAACTGAAATTTGTTAAACTACAAATATACTGCGATGTGTACAAATTATTTCGCATACAATATTTTGACATACACAATAATTTTTCATGCGAAGTTTTGAAGAAATCTGAGAATAAATGCAGTGAGACAAAATAACAAATTAATATTTTTTTATTCAATGCGTAAATGTCAAAATAATTTTTCTACAAACTAGTCCGATTTTATTTTAACAAAAAAGTGAAATAAAAATTGTAGATCTAAATTTAAACAACTTGTATCTAAAATTATCAACTGGAATTTAAAAAAAAACACAGTTTGAATATTTACAAAATATGATTATTAATTTGGATTCAAATATGTATATACATTAAAGTGTAGGCGTATTGTATATTATCGTTTACCTTCTAAAGGTTAGTGATACTACTGTAAATTTAGTTCTAAATATATGTAAATTAATAAATATTTTGTTGTAAATAACGCTGACCTTGTTTGTTGAATGTTAACATACGATAATATTTGTTTAAAATACAGTTATTTCCACTTAAATATCATTGTTCTATATTTAAATTTTTGCTAATAGTTTAAAGAAACACAGACATATTTTATTTGAAACTACTATTTAAATAAATAACTATTAAAACAAGGACCATTTGATATGGTTCTTTTTTTGGGAAATATTGTGTAATTATTGTAAAATACACACTAATAAGGTCGATTATAATTATTTTTTTTTAGAGTGTAGCTATTAAAATTTATATTCAAATATATTTATTATTATTATTCAATAAAATATTAGGTACTTAAGTTGTACTAAATATAAAATACAGAAGGGCCTTTCGTTCGCAAATGCCTAGGGCCACGTCGAGTGTTAATCCGCCACTGTTTATTATAAAGAAAGAATAATATTAAAAACAAAAGAAAAATTAGACAATGGTAGTCAAATTTGATACAAGATCTAGTAACTTTTCATATTTTAAAAATTAACATACTCATAAAAAATCTTTCAGAACTCATTATATTAAAATAAAAATGCTTTATTAATGATTTAGTTCTGTATTAATTTTAATCAAAAATTGACGTTTCGACGTATTCTACGTACGTTATAATTACTATATGTTAGTGGGAAAATTTTCCATGCTATCTAAATCGAACTGACAAGTTTGCCAAAGGTACCGCACAGTATGGATAATATATTTTTAAAAATTTTAAAAATGTGTTTAATACGGTCCTGCGTGGCGTCGTCTCCGAACATCCGTCGCTATTTTGAACCGAGTCGTCGAATAGTTGCGTGACAGATATGCATGTACCAAACATACTTGTTATGAAATTCCATTTTAAAGAATTTTAAATCATATTAATTGTTGTTTAAGATTTTCTATACTCACTGAAAATATTGAAATCACTATAACCGAAAACTAAATACTGTAAACATCTCAGTAAATTTACATTATAATCATAGTAATTTTACTATTTTTGTTTTATTATTTTTTATCATTTACTAATAATTTATAAAATAACAATCAAAAATATAGTAACATTACTATGACTATCAATGTATATCTACAATGATTTTTTACAGTGTAAATATTTATAAAAATAATTTGTCTAAGAGAAATTTATATTTTTCTGACCTAGTGACAATAAAAAAAAACATGTCTTTATTTAGAAATGTACAATAATAATTATTATTATTATTTTATGTTTGAAGGTTGTCAATATTATAACATAGGTGTGTAGAGGTTTAAAGTATTTAAATGATTATTTGATTGTACTCATAAAACAAAGAATTTGACATAAATACTTAGTTGGAATATTCATCGTAAAATTGTTCCTAACCGGTTCAGTAATAATAATAGTAAAAGTATAAAAAAATCCAACTACTTTCTGTAGCTTATTAATTGTTTTATCACACTAATTTAGTTTATTATTATTCAGAGCTATTGACTTACTTATTTTTAGAACAAACTTTTTGTTTCTTTTTAGCTGTATAATTTTTTTAAAATGTGTAGTCAACTTTGTATTTTAATTTGCAGTAAGATATGATAAATAATAGATATTTTTATTCTCTGATTATCTATTAAAGGAATAACCTATTCTTTTATCCGTTTTATGGTGAGTTTATAGATTGATCCAGAATAGAAATATTAATCTGAATTTATTCTCGAATTAGTAGTTATCTCTGATTATTATTACCAGAATTTGAAAATTAATTTAACAATTAATATTATTAGAATAAAAATATTATAAATTTTATAATCTAGTTACTTATTTTGTTACCTGATAACTTGTTTCTATGTACTGTTTATTTATTGTGTATGTCATTTCTATCAATTTTCCTGATGATAACGTATGTAAAGTACGTCGAAACGTCAATTTTTAATTAAAATTAATACAGAACTAAAACCTAAAGCCGTTATATTTTAATTAAAAATGTAATAAAACATTGAATTAAATATTAATTAATTAATAAAAATACGTCGAAACGTCAATTTTTAATTAAAATTAATACAGAACTAAAACCTAAAGCCGTTATATTTTAAATAAAAATTTAATAAAACATTGAATTAAATATTAATTAATTAATATTTAATTCAATGTTTTATTACATTTTTAATTAAAATATAACGGCTTTAGGTTTTAGTTCTGTATTAAATTTAATTAAAAATTGACGTTTCGACGTATTTTACATACGTTATCATCCTTGATATATATTTTTTTAATGAAAATAAAATAGAAACTTACAATTTCTTTGATCCTAATTTGGATTTTATAAAAACAATATTTTCTTTATAATTTACTAAAGTTTAATAGACTACAAACATGCACAAATATACTCATTTGCATTTAAATTTAAAAAAGTTCAAATTATTACAGACACTATTTCGGTGCAAAGATCTATTTTTGTGACTATGGTATTTAAATGAGCAGAAATGTAATTATAACAAGTCAACATCATCCATAAGCTTCTCTACCTGTTCAAAAATGCTGCGAAATGTTTCGGTGTGTATGAAAAATCTACGGGTTAGGAGAGACGCATTTAGATCTCATGCTCTGAATTCAAGAAATGCATAATTCAACTTAATTCATATTTCTCTTGATGCTGCCATTGCGCTTTACGTACAGGACGACATGTTTTCGCCGTTCGGTTGGTATGTGTGCGACACTGTATTACCGACAGTGGGTACCATCATCAACTTGCTTTGCGATGACAATGATGAATGATTAGATGACGGGGTATTACAGCCGAAATGACGTCGACACTGCTCTAATTTCTTTACTAATATTTGTTTTGACAATTTGGAGGCGACTTTTTTTATAAAACTACTTTATCTTCAACTGAAATGTAATCAGAAGTATTTAATTTGTCAAGCTGGTAATAACTTATTGAAAGAATTATCAATCTTACTTAAATTTTATTTGTATATACTTTTTTAATTAATTTAAAAAAAAATCAATCAATTTTTTTACCTACTTTTACCGAACCGATTTTCATCAAACTGCATATATATTTATCTTCGATTATAATACAATATTTAATTTAAAAAATGTATGTACGAAGTTTGCGTAACTCAGTAAATTACAAGCTAATTCCATATTGCGCATGCCTGAAATAATTTATCAAAAGATCCCATACTAATTTGACGATAGGTTGAAACCCAATCTGTGGTAAATAATAAAATATAACATAGTAAAAAATATTTGAAATTTTATAACAATCCAATCAGTCGAATTTGCTCTACACGTGTCCACGGACAGACAAAGAGGTTGATAGACGGATATCATGCTAAAAACATCGATATGTTAAATTTGGTATGATTACAACATCTTTCTTATCATATGTGATACGACGGTCGGTAGAAAGCTTTAGAATTTAGTTCTATTAAATTTATAATTAATAATCATAAAGAGAAATATATTTATACAAATGATATAAAAAATAAACAAACAAAACATAGAAACAAGTTACTAATTATTTAATTTAAAAGAACTAAAACCTACAGCTTTTTTATTTTAATAAAATTTATTTTCGTCAAAAAATAAGAAAATAGTAAATAAAATTTCGATTTGTTTTACGTAGTTACCCAAGTATAGTCAGGTTTAACAGTTAAACGAAAAGTTGTTTAAAAAATAAAATGTACTAAATTGGAAATTTCTTTTTTGAATATTTAAGAATATCTATAAAGAATTTACATAAATTTGTAAATTTTTGATAAAATTACTGACGTCAGTATATTTGAAATTAATTTATGTATTCTTTTTGTTTAAATTAGTATTTTTCCATTTAGCTAAACAATATTTTTTTTGTTCTATAATAAATTTTCTAAATTTAAGTTAAGCAAATAAATATCGAAGGCAAGGTAAAGAATCTTTATTTGGAAATATAAAATTTGTATTTGACAAAAAGCTGATCGTGAAAATTAGCTAACCGGAGTATTTATAATATGAAGGTAGTTTCAAGGCAAAATATTAATTTTTATTTTTCTGTAGTGTAACCTTGTTTTTTATCATTTTGTTAGTCATCTATTACGAACAATACAAATTTGACTAGTTTTTTCTTTTTAATTACTTCCAAATTTTAATGCTATTTAGTGTAACTTTTATTCTGATTAATTGATATAATTCCTTTAAAGATTAGCTTATTAATTTTGTGTTTTGAAAATAATTTAAATTACATATGTTAATAACATTATTTGTCAATAAGTTATTACTACAAAATAAAATAAAACAATTTAAATATATTAAAATAAAAACACTTTAGGATTAAGTTCTGTATATATTTTATGTAAATATCGACGTTTCGATATACTCTACGTATGTCTTCATTATTTATTTATTTATTTATTATTTATTTATTTTAATTTTTTTAATTTAATTTATTTTAAATTATTCAATTCAAGTGGTAATATAGGTAAAACATTCCGATTATAAACAAGCAAAAAAATTCTAAAACATATTTTAGCGACGACACTCTAATTGACAAACAAAGTATTATTAATCAACTGATTAATAAAACATTAACATTAAATAAAATGATTGAAAATATGAAATACATGAAATTATGTAGGACCGTCGTTGACAGTTTTAAAACATCCAAATTATACTAACATTGTAAAAAACTTTCAGAACTTTTATTAAAATAAAACTGCCTTAGATTATAGCTCTGTATTAATATGTATTCAACGCACGTCTTCATCAGGAAAAATGATACAAATGACATTTACAGGAAATAAACAGAACATATACTAAAACATACTAAGTAACAAAATGAGTAACTAAAAATTTGGCTTCCTTTAATTAAAAATTTATAAGTTTTATGATCTAGTTACTTAGTTTGTTACCTAGTAACTTGTTTCTATGTTCTGTTTATTTACTTTAAATGTCATTTGTATCATTTTTCCTAATGAAGACGTACGTTGAGTTCGTCGGAACGTCGATTATTATTATTTTATTTTAATCAAACATACTCTTTCCCGTTTCAGTACACAATACCTTTCCGTAATGTATCAATCTCTCATTTCATTTATTGTTTGTTGGTTCGACTCCGTTCAGCACGTACACAGGGTAAGGCGGTCCCCCGCGCTATGATCAAATATGCTGACGGCTCCTCGTTCTGACACTCACAAGCCAAAAATTCAAAAATATTATGAAAAAATTAATAGACTTTCGTCATACTTTCTTGATTGTAGAATCAACTAATTCTGGATTAAATCATTGTCTGAGACTTAATAGTCAAGAATATCAATAATTTAAATATAATTTTTAATTTTAAATAACGGTATCCGTATCATTACTGCATTTACTATATTTTAAAAAAAATGCCCGATGTAATTAATAGTAACATTTAATTATAAAATAATAATATATGTAAGAGAACATTAGGAAAAACAAATGAAAAGTGTGGATACTCCGTTACCATAGCAATTATTAAATAGTGTAATCTGTGCAATAAATAATTTTAGCTTATCTATGACATTTCTCAAGCAGCAACCCAGCTCAATATATTCCCACAGTCATTTAGCAAAAATCATTGCAGTTTGTAATTTATAATTGATCGTTGTCATGACGACGGATTAAAGAAATTACACGTAATTTACATTTAAAACAACAACGCCGAGTAAAGAAAAAAAATTGTCACAGGAATTATTTAACTACTTCATTATCCATTACGGTATAACAGTGTACCTTCCTATATCGTATCTATCTTGAATTAAATTATAAATACGGAAAGGATATGAGTTATAAGTTGTTGCAGCATCAGCACAGTTTTAATCGTTGTAATCCTGGGTGGCTATGATCACCTTTTTGTTCATAATTAATGTGATATTATGGCTTCATCATAAATGTAATAGTTATCTTATGTTTTTTTGATATCCCGTATTAGCTAGTCCGTTGATGGTATTAATTTTTTGTTTTTTTTGTATATACATAAATAATTGTTAGTTATTGCGTTTTTGAATTATTGTTCTATATAATTCAATATTATTACCAGTTTTTGTAACATAAAATGCAGTAAATTATAATACGACTACATTAAATGAAAAATGTTAGGTATAATAAAAGCTTTTTATCCGGCATTCGCGGAACCAAATAAAAATATTTCAGATAAAAGAACGTACGTGTTTAAGTTCAATGCAAACATTCAATATTTCGTATTTAATGAAATTTTAATTTAATTAATAGGATTCGGCTGAACGAATTGTTATATCTTAATTTGATCAACTTTCGGTGAAGATCTGCCATTCGGAAGTGGTAATTTACTGATGTTAATGTTATGTGTTTTACGAATATTTCGCAAGATATATTTAAAAAAAAAAAAAAAAAAAATTAACAAACATATTGCTAAACAAGTTAAACCTAACAAATTTTATTTGGAACAACTTTCGATACGGCTAAATATTTTTTTAAATAATTTTTATGACATATATATATATAATTCTGTAAATAGGTGACATATGTATGTCAAGACAGTTTTGTTTTTAGTTAACATGACCAGAGTAGTTGTTTTTATACAAATTTTATATTCCATAAATTTAGTTAATACGATGATGGTCGGTTCTCTGGTGGCCACAGCCGATTTTTTAATAAAAATTGGCAAATATGAGTATTATTTAAAATTGAACCATTTCAAAATGTGCCGATTTTTAAAGCGTAAAGCTTAATACGATTTCTTTCTGTTTCATTAATTCGTGATTCGTCACCTAAACTATCCACTCAGAAGCAATATTTTATTCTAGTTTCTAATTCTATCAGCAAAAAATCTAAAATTAATCTTTTAACCGAACGTAACTAGTAATGAACGTAACCAAAATCTTCAGGTGTATTGATTTTCTCTAAACAAATAAAAACAAATAACCTTTAATCCAACATACAAAACATTTAGTCTGACAAATTGACGAAACAAGAAGACATTGCTTGCTACATCCTACATATCCGGATAAAAAGCTTATACTGTAATTCAGATTTTACTTCAAAAATAATAACATTATATGATTGCTAGATATCTGTTATACTTAATAATTGATCTGATTAGAAGTAAATATCAGACGTAATTGCGGTATAATATTAGAATTATCATTTAAAATGTCGCTAGTACGAGCCTGTTTTAGCAAGTTGACTAGACAGACAGATGAGTGGCGCCGTCACAAATCACCTAAAGAATTTGCAACACGTTAAATATCACACATATTTATACATGCATCACATGTGTGTGTGTGTGTGTGTGTGTGTGTGTGCATATTTTTTCAAATCTTATCACTTTTACTACAACTTAAATTTCAGTATCTCAAAATTTATCTAATAATATTTATTATATTGCAATAATTATAAAGTACATTGTGTGATGTAATAAGATTTAATGGCCCGTATTCATAGCCTCATTTAGAGCAGTCAAGATTTTTATAAATTAAATACTTTTTATTATACTTATTATTTCAAAATATAAATAATCCTAAAAACAGTTGTAATATTTTTTAAATAAATACTTTAAAATGTACACATTTTTATCTAAAAGTACTTTAAAAGGGGCTATAAATACCGGTTAATTAAGTTTATTTAAAAAATCGTAATACTAAATTTTTATTATTAAACTATAACCCGAAATAAATTGTGACAAAGTGATTTAAGTAAAACTTTAAACTACTAAAAGTAAACGCTTTCCTGAATGGCTTAAAAAATTTATTAATCTAATATTTAAAACAAATTATAACGTTATGACATAATTTAACATTTGATAATCCGAATAGATTAATCATTTGAACTAGTTTCTCTCTTAATTAACTAGTTTTAAAAATACAAAAATATGTTGTTTACAAGTTTACTTATACAATAAAAATCACAATACTAATTAAAAATTTAAAATTCAAATTTTGTGAACCAAATTAGTTAAGACACAAAAACAAAGATTAGTACAAAGGAAATGTCGGAAAATAAAAACTAGTTGTAAACATGCATAAAATAAAACAAAAAACTAAAATAAAAAAATTATAGAAATGTGCATAAATACACATGAAGATTAAAACTAGAACGAACGGTAAATTTTTCTTTAAATAAAATAAACTTGAATCGAACCATCAAACGGCCTCTGAAGGTTATGAGAATGTAAAGAGAATGGAGTCTGCGTTGACTAGGTAAAGAAAAGACAAGAGCAAATGAGAAAAAAACAAAAACGGGTTATGGAAAACAATTGACCGACTGGAATATAAAGAATGTTGCCGATATCATCCGGAATTGTAGTTGTGTGTGTATGTGTGTGTTGAAGACGACATTCATTTGTCGTTTTACTACGAGGAGATACATTGTACGTTCAATTGTTTGCTACATACGTGCAAATTTTCTAATCGAAATTAAGTCATCAGGACTCTCAATGATTTTTTTTTCATATTTTATCAAACATATCGGCAGATTGTTTTAGTCTGCCAATATTAGAATTATATCGAAATTATACAATACGAAAGTTCTTTTTTTTGAGGTTTTGAAGAATCAATCTAAGAAACATACAGAGTGTTGAAAACAAATTAACTTATAAAGTCTTAATAAACATTGTTTCACAAAATAAACCGTTCCCAGAATATAGAGCGAAGAAGATTTGCTTCATGGCCGCCTAGATCTCCTAACTTGGCACCTTTACATTTTTTTTGCTTAGGGTTATCTTAAAAGTTTAATGTGCATAGGCACCTGTAAATAGTTTTCAGCAAAGCTGCCAGACAATTCAAGACAAATCCGACATTTTTGAAAGAGTGAAGACAGCGTTCCTGAGAAGATGTAGACTTAAAAAAAAAACATTTCAAAATTATTTCTTAAAAAAATTTAATTAAACTGTGCATGTGTTTTTGCGTTCAATTTAAGTTAATTTAAAGGAACTGTATTATTATTGTTAAAACAAAATACAAGACATCTTAGAAACATGGTTTACGGATCCATTTTGATTAAGACATTCCAAATTAATTTATGTTGTACTATACATTCTTCAAATTTGGAACTATTGTTTAACACCATGTTAAAATAATTAATTAAAAAAATAACATTCTAACATTCAAGACAAAACGAGCATTTTTAAAAGGGTGAAGACATCGTTAAATAATTGTTAAGTTAATTTAAAGAAAATGTATTTGTTTGCAGACACATTTTGATCAAAACATTATATAGTTTTTAAAATTTGAAACTATTGTTTTAACATATATATTGTAAAAATATTTAATTAAAAAACATTATCCCGTATTCTCACCTCACTTATAAAAGTGATTTTTGCCAAAAGTACTTTTGACGTTCACTTAAATTTTTTTATTAAGCATTTTAAAATAGTTTATTTAAATTTTATAATACCAAATATAATAAAAATAATCAAAAATCGAAAAATTATTTATATTTGATGACAAACAGAAGCAATAAGTTATTTTGAAATTAATGATAAAAGCACTTTTTCACGAAAAAGTGAGGTGAGAATACGGGCCATTATATTTTAACAAAAATACGATATACTTATTGGATTCATTTATCGGATAATCTAATCATAAATATTAATATTTTACATTAACTTCTAAAAACCATTAATAATCAAAAAATTATTTCACATAAATATTAACACGTCCTGAGTATCTTAAAGCTGTCAAAATTTCAGAATAATTTTTCTCTTATCGTAAAACAAGATACGTGTAAACATATTATTGAAAACACTTGTATATATTAACATCTCCGATAATAATAACCTCTCAGTTATATATTTGCATTTTTTTCGTTGGCGCCAGTAGTCGAAACGAAAATGAAAGTTTTAAATTCGAAACTTGCATTTATCAATCTGGCTCTCGTCTTTCAAAGTTGTCAAGTAAAACCGATTTATAAGTTGCACGAATAAAAATAGTATTTACTCAATTATTTTTCTTTGTGTATTTAAATAAATATTTTTGTCTGTTCGCGTTGATTAATTATTGTAAATATGTTCCGCTAAAATGAACTTATTCGTAAGAAAAAAAGAAGAAATGTTTGCTGGCCGAGTACTGTTTGTATATCTACCGTGTGAACTGCAAACTAGCCGAGGTGTTGTTTGGGCTTTATGCCAATGTACACTCAAATCGGGACTCTTATAATTGATGGCTACTTGAGGTCAGACAAAAGTGTTAATTTTCATTTCTTTTATCATGTAACTGTTTGTTAATTTAGAAGATAGTGTAAATTTATAATATTTGTTGTTTAACACGTTAACTGTTCAAACAGTGAGAAAAAAAATTGATTATTAGAACAATTATTTTTTTAACTGCAGGAAGGATATAATATGAGAAACGCTATTCCCTAGGCTTTCATTAGATGTGAGACATCTGTTAACTCAAGTAACACTCAAAGATTTAAGAAAGCGTTTATGAAATAGTCAAGTATTGTAATTTGCCAATAGATATTAGCAAATATTGAAAATTATTTATATTTGAATAAGGAAAATGTGATAATAGATTGCTTTTATTTTCATAAATAATAATTTTACACATTAACCCCCGTAGGCATAAACATTTTCGTTAAAATGAAAATTCTTGTATTCCGTAAAAAAAATCTTTCTATGTATATTGCAACGAAATTTCATACGAGATTCAATTTTTTTTATTTTAACGAACTGTTATTTATAACGACAATGTTTATGCATAAGGTATTGATCATTTGTGATTGAGAATATACATATATAGCGTATCCGCAGATAGGTGTTACAAGAAACTAACATTTTTATCAGATTGCTTAAAAATATTACAAGTCTAAAATATATGCTACATAGTTCAAAAACATATCACATACATAATGGCTGGTACCATACAAGTTTGGTTTTTGAGTATTTTAATTCATTTCACAAATGCAGAAAAGTACCTAAAATCACCTAAGAACTACGAAAACATATAACTGAACACAAAAAGTTATATGTGTGTAAACGTATGACGGGGTGGAGATTTCGGTTGTATCACGTGAAAATGGACTTTTCTCTGAGTGATGTTAATATAAATTGTGTGCATTTACACACTAATTTTATTTGATTTAGTTTGGTAGCGTTTTACACATTTCTTAATGTTTTTATTAAAACTAATATTTTAAAAAAAATATTCTTGTTTAATGATAAAACCTATATCTAGAAGATGAGAAATGAATAAAGATGAATAATTAATACATTTATATTGACAACTTACCAATTTCAATTTAAATAAATTATCAATAGCAAAGATTACATTAACATAGAAAAAATATTTTACAACTCATTATATTAAAATAAAACGGCTTCAGGTTGTAGTTCTGTATTAGTATTTATGAATAATCGATGTTTAGACGAACTCAACGTATGCCTTTATCTTTTTTTCCTGCTGAAGATGTACGTTGAGTACGTCAAAACCTGGATTATTCAGATATATTAATACAAAACTACAACCTAAAGCCATTTTATTTTAAAGATTACATTATAAATATAATATTATCTGTAAGTGTAAAAATTATTTGAAAAGTTCTAAACACGCATCCGGTGATAAACAGTTTAAAAGTGCATTTCATTTACATGTACTGTACTCATATAGTTAGCACATTTATTTCCTGTGTGCAACGACAGACGGTCACATATGTGTTGTGTGTGCGTGTGTGTGTGTGTGTGCATGTGACGGCGCCAATGTACATACGACCGATGTCTCAGACGAGCGCCGTGACGTACCCAAATACAGTGGCAGCGTCGTTCAACTATTATACATTTTGCCAACAGGGGCCAACAACACTTTAGTCTGCCTCGATGCACACTATACATAAACAAACATCTAATTAATTGTCGCGTATGCTTTTGACAAATTATTTAAAAAAGACAAGAAGATGTAACTATTGTTCTTGTCGCTACGAATAAAATCATTATTATGCTATAGCGACTTTCTTAATATTGCCTTGCTTTACTAACAGATCATTAAAATACTTGGCAAACATACATGAAAATATTGCTTTTGAAAAATTGATATCAACGTAAACATTTTGTATTTTTATGTTTTTAAAATATTAAATAGTGTAAAATTCTTTTCAAAACTATGATAACCCACAATCAAAAATAATTCTGTTACATTAACGTAATTTTAACAAACTTTGGTGTTTAGTTGGTAAGTGTTGAGGTCCACTGTCCAAATTTTGTTAATTTAACAACATTGTTAAAAATAAACATGTTAAATTAAAATAAAACGGCTTTAGGATTTAGTTACTCTACGTACCTACATCACCATCAGGAAAAATGATACAAATGATATGTAATGATATATATATATATGTATATATATATATATATATATATATATATATATATATATACAATAAATAAACAGAACATAGAAACAAGTTACTAGGTAACAAAATAAGTAATTAGATTATAAAATTCATAAATTTCGAATTAAAGGAAGCCAATTTTTTTAAATCAGTGCTGTTTCATCTTATCTTTTTCTTTATAAAAAAAAATTTGTGTTCCTTTTTCTTCCTGTTTATAACAGATTTCATAAAATATTATAAAGTCCCATAATCGGCCTAATTCTCTAACAAAGTTGCAAAATTTTAGCAACGTTACTAACAACATTAGCCAATCATATTAGCTAACGCTAAATAAAAAATTAAAATAAGAACTGTTATATTTGTTTCTATTGGTTATAGTTGTTAGCAACGTTGCTAAAACTTAGCAACTTCGTTAGAGAATCAGGCCGAATATGTGTTTTAATAATTCGTTTACTTGGACAAATTTTTTTATAAATATTGGCATACACATACGCCGCTCTGGTGCCAAGTAGCGCAACTCGTAGAAATGTACAACAGGCGTGTAGAATTTTATTTTCATACGTACATTTGTACACTTTGACATTTAAGAATAATGTACTGTTTTATATATTTATATATTCTACAAAAATAATAATTTAAAACTATAAATTAAAATATTATTAGCAGAAAACACAGAGAAATTATTTGACTTTACTCTTTCCTACGAACTTCACTGATAAACGACAAATGTACATTTTTATTTATAAAAAATTCACACCGTCTCTTAATAATTCATTGTGCCAATAAGAGTTATTCAATTGATTTCACAAATTTGTAAAAACAATTTCATTGTGCGACCTTCAAATATAAAAAAAATATCCCATAATTAATTAACAAATTGCATTAGTTAAACAGTTTATCTATGCAAAACGCAAATAGAACTATCTTAATTACGCTTTTAAAATTATAATATTTGCAATTTTTCTAAACGCAAAATTACCATACTATTATAAATTACAAAAACAAGCTAAATAAAACCGAATCTAATTCTAAACCAGACAATTTTTCAAATTAAAATTAACATCTACAAAATAATACAAAAAAAATCAAGCAAGCGGAAATCCTTGCGCTGCCATCTTTGGTTATACATCTATAAACATCTTATATATGAAATCTACTTTAATATAATAATACACACTGTGTAAGTTATTTTTTTTTTACGATAACCATACACACAAAAAATACCGTTTATGTAGAAAAAATTATGTGCTACAGTTCGAATCAATTTCGGTCGGAACTCTTAAAAAATATTTTTCAACATCGAAATATATATAGGTGTCCCAAAATTAAGTGACATTTTAAATTGCTCGCCATTTTTTTTGTGGCAAACATAGAGTACTAATCTTTGACAACTGGCATCAGGAAGTATTGCGGTTTAGTCATGAAGAATTACACGATCGAGCAACGCATAGAAATTGTGAAAATTCACTACAAAAAATGGTGGAAGACGTTTTATAGTCGAGTTATTTCGCGACACGGCAATGTGAATTGGCCATCAAGATCGTACGATTTGACGCCATTGGACTTCTTTCTTTGGGATTTTCTGAAAGGAAAAGTGTATGCCAATAATCGGCAGATCATTCCGGAGCGCAAGGAAAAAATTAGACGCACCCATTCATGAAATTAGTCCGCAATTAGGCCAAAATATCGTTGAAAATTTTGTCAAAAGAATGAATGTTTGCAAACAGGTTCGAGGCGGCCATTTATCGGATATTGTGTTCCACACATAACCTCCATATTTGTACCTTATATTAAAATAAAAACATTCGTACTTTTCAAATAAATAATGCGTTTTATTAAAGATTTAAAATGTCACTTACTTTTGGGACAGCCTATCTATATATATATATATATATATATATATATATATATATATATATATAACAATTTTTATTCAAAGAATAACGATGTATAAAATGGATAATTACGTTGTAATGTTGTAACGTTGTAATGTTTAATGGAAAAGTATTGAGGTAAATTTTTGAATTCAACTATAAGTCGATTTTCAATATAACTAAAATGTCAATCGCGAAAATAACGCCCACAAATAATTTATCGTGTGTGGGGACCGTTTCGAGGTAAACTGACGAATAAAATTGAAGGAAAAACACAGTGTTTATTACCGACCGAGGTATACAAACGACAACTTTGTCGATGTCGGTAAAACAGAGAAACACTGTAACAGGTAATTATTGGTTTACGTATACATACATATAAATAAATAAATACAAATACTATTTATTTAGTTAAACGTAAATGAATATGCAAAATAAATTGTATACTGTTACAAGTCAAAACATTATGCCTACAATAATAATAAATATAATTTGATTTGTAATTAATTGAAAAATAATTAACACTGTAATTAAAATACTGGATCACCTTATCGCTACGTCATATTCATTAACTAACTGATCAAATAACTATAAACGCTATGATTTACTTTTTTTTAATTTTAAAACTTATTAGAAATTTTTAATCTAATATTTCAGTATTGCAAAATATATCTTACGCTATATTTTTTTGCGCTATTATTTATAGTTTGTAAATAGAAATATTTATCAATCTTATTGTAATTTATATAGACAGTTGTAGTTCAGTGATAGCGTATCAGACTGGCACCACAAAGTTTGCTAATTCAGACTGGAAGCACAACTATTAGTTACAATTAGACAAAACACTGTTAGACACATTTAGTCACACAGTGAAATTAGTCATATCATAACGTTTAGTAAAAAATCTATGTTACTTGGTGACTAAATGTGTCTAACAGTGTTTTGTTTAATGGTAACTAAGTGGTATGTTTCTAATTACACTCATTCCAGAATTTATGTATAAAATATAATTTTCAGTATTTAATCTTGTTTATTATATTGATCAGAGCCGTGCCGAGTATGTGACCAGTGAGGCAGTTGCCTCAGCTGAAAAATTAGAAAGAGCACAAAATTTAATATTTTAATAATTCGTATTTAGTATTCAATCAAAAAATTAATAAAAATGTAATAGAGAAAAGAGATAAAACAATAGAAAAATAAATGTTTATATTATAATATTATTTTTCTAAGATTGTTATAAAAAAACTGTACTTTATTTTACTTATTTTATTTTGCAGTAACGTGTCATTATTTTACGCGAACATTATATAAACACACATATCAAAAGATTATATACAGAAAAATCATTGCAACAAGTCTCGCAATTTTTGCAGCAGAAATGTCAAATTTTGATGTTCGTATAAATTTTATTATCTACAATCGTCAAAAATATATTGTCTGGAACTCATGCATAAAATGTTTAATTTTTCACTCAATGGTCAAATTTTCAATATTCTTTTCCTAATGAAGACAAACGTTGAGTTCGTCGAAACGTCGATTATTAATATATATATTAATACAGAACTTAAACCTAAAGCTGTTTTTTTTTAAATTACGTTTTTCACAGTACAGAAAATAAACTATGACAAAATATGCATAAATAAAATTATATAACAAAATTGTCATCAAGCTTGTAATTTATGAAAAATATATTACATATTTATATTTTTAATTAGTAGTAAAAAATTTGCATACACACTTTCACTAACTTATAATTAAACGAATGTTTTTCTAATTTGATAATTTGTGCAAAAAAATCTACAAAACATATTTGATCAACTATCGAAAGTAATATTGTTAATTAAAACTAATAAAAACAATTAATTACAAAAACTTCAAATATAAATTTTATTTTAATTACGCAAACTAAATTTAGAATAACTGTAAGGTGTAACAAAAACTTATACTTATACATTATATCATATAACAACAAAAACATTGTTTTATTGTTTAAGAAAAAAATAAATATAATAAAATCGTAAAAAAAAGTCTACAATATATTAACAATACAAATTGACCTCGCACTGAAAGAGTTAAAGAGCGAAATAACCTTGATTTTAATCACCTTTGGCATTTCCATCTACCGGAACATACGATCATAAAATTTATCAATTTTACCAAAATTTAATTTTATAGTATTAGCTACTTTCAGAATCGTAATCTTAAATTTTAGTTGTTTCTTATTCACAATTTTTTTTTAGGTAAAACTATTTGACCCTATGTCAAGATTAGTTAACAATTTTTGTGTTAAGTATGTTTATTTATAGTGCAATAAATTATACGAAACAATTAATAGTCTAAATTTTATTGTCAAATAAAAAAAAAATAAACAATGCTATTTTAATATTATTCAAACTATAAAATTGCTAATAACAAGTGGAAAAATGCATAATTTCGAATGTAAAAGAATTAGTTTGACCTTGCATAGAGTTTTTAAAGAAATATATTCTTTAATACAAGACAAAAATTTATTTTAACAACATAATTATAACTGTTATTTATAAAATAAATATTGTGTAATATTATAAATTTATTATATTAATTATAACAAGACTGTCAATTATTTATATATTTTTTGTAAATGTTTATATAGTATTTCCTGTTAAAGTCAAAATAAAAAATTTCGCAATATTATAGCAATGACTTTAATTTATAATAAGAAAATATATGTATAGACATATATTACGTTGTTTTAGAAACAAAATTTAGTAAAGCATTTAATTAGTTTAAATTATTATATGTTCGAATTTTAAAATCTAAATTGTTGATCTTAAAATAAATTTAATTTTTTATGCTTAAATATGTATTTTGCATATTTTAAAAATTTATAAATGTAAGCTAAATTATTGGAAAAATAATATAACTTTGACATCACCAAGGTGATGTACTTTTAATAAAATATGTTTATATTTTGTCAAAAATCTTAATTCACGCGTGTTAAAAATGCTATTTTTTTAAATTTAACAACATTTTAAATGTGAATCCATAACTTTAAATTGCTTAAACAACTCTAATACTGAAATTGTAATTTATTATAATTAAACAATGTTCTTAGTAACAGTTCTGACACTTGATACTTCTTGTTTAAATTCAGGGAAGAAAAGATGATACTTATATTATTGCGAGTTAAAAACAATTTGAATTTTTGCACTGTTTCCAATGGCGCATATGAAAATGTCAACAGTCAAACTTTCTTTTAGAGATAAATTAAAAAAAAAATGCATTAAACTTTCTATATGATATTTCAAGAGAAGTAAATTACATGTTTGCGCTTCATTAAGTAGGTTGATTCTACCTGTATTTATTGATAATTATACTATTATACACGTATATGACGACAGAAATCTGTGAACTAATTTTTTTATTGCGATATATCAATAATAAATAAAATGTCATCTCACTTTATAATTGTTAAGATTGCGTGGAAGGGTTGAAATAAATTGAACACGCGATTAGCGAAACTATATAAACATGTATTTAAACAAATAGAATAGATACATTACACATCGTACATAGCCATTGAGCGAACGACACCAACTGACACGTCAAGCGCGTGTATAACCGCCGGTTACTTTAGTAGATGGCGCGTCAGCCAAGCGCGGTCAGTTTGAAAGTAGATATTCTCAACACGCCCTCCTCAAACTGTACCGCAGTTCAGCATATTATTTAGCTGCAGGCTGTTACTCCGATGTTCTGCAAACAGCCCCAGTGTTTTCCTTTCGACAGTCCTTTAGTGAGTACGTCGGCTGGCATCTTACCCGTGGGCATGTAGTCGACCTTCACCTCGCCTGTCCTCAGAGCTTCCCGAACAAAGTGATGTCGCACTTGGATGTGCTTTGTCCGAGAATGGAATATAGGGTTCTCTGCCAATTTCTTCGCTCCCATGTTGTCGTACATCTGCACAGCTGGTTGATTACAGATCGTTAGATTTCCGATTAAATTTCTCAGATGAATGGCCTCTCTGCACGCCTCGCTGAGGGCCATATATTCGGCCTCTGTTGAAGACAACGCCACGGTCCGTTGTTTCTTCGATTCCCAGGAAACAGGTCCCCCGTTCATCGTAAACACGAACCCGGTATAGGATCGCCTGTCTTCAATGCACGAAGCCCAATCAGCATCCACATATCCGGTCACCTCGTCTCCTTCAACGCTGAAACGGATTCCCGCGTCTGGTGTTCCCCGTAGGTAACGAAGAACGCGTTTTGCTGCTTGCCAGTGGGAACTATCCGCGCAGTCGTTGTACTGGCTCAACACGCTAACGGCGTGCGCAATGTCCGGACGAGTTGCTACGGACAAGTACATTAAGGAGCCTACGAGCTCCCTGTAGGGAAAAACTTCTCCACCCTGGTCGTTATCTTCGGCGTTAGACTTCGAGAGTTTCGTCCCTGGATCCATTGGAGTCGATACGGGCTTGCATTCGGACATGCCAAAACGGCTCAACATGTCTTCCACGTAACTTCTCTGGCGCAACGTTATCCCGGTTTCATCCTGAGAAAATTCAATCCCCAGACAAAACTTTAGCTGGCCCAAGTCCTTGATTTCAAATGACTTTTTGAGGAGTCTGTAAAACTCAGAAATATTAGAAGACTTTTCAGACATAACAATTAAATCGTCAACATAGACTACAATGATGACTAGGTCCTCCCCAGCTCCCTTCACGTAGACACAGGGATCTCCCTGACATGGTTTGGCTCCAAACTTCATAAGTTCCGAAGTTAGTCGCTGATACCAACAGCGTCCCGCCTGTCGCAACCCGTACAAGGCTTTTCTTAGTTTGCATACCTTGTTTCCCGATGACAGATCTCTTAGCGTCTCTGCAACCTTTGCGACGACTTGCGGCGTACAGCATTTCTTTTCTTTGATGTATTCCATGGTCTCCATGGTGTACTGCGGAACTTCCATATAGATTTCTTCATCTACGAACCCATTGAGGTATGCGGTAGCTATATCGAATTGGCGAATTTCCATCTTCTTCCGCGTAGCAATGGCGATCGCGAGACGTACAGAACTAAGACGAGCCACTGGTGCGAAAGTTTCGCCGAAATCCACGCCCGGTTTCTGGGAGAAACCCCTGGCCACGACCCTCGCTTTCCTCTTGGTGAGCTGCCCGTCAGCTCCGTGTTTGTTCCGCAAGACTACTCTGCTTCCAATTGTTTTCTTGTCCACTGGTCTATCAACTATGTCCCAAGTGTTGTTCTTGATGATAGAGACAAATTCGTCGGCCATAGCATGCTTCCACTCTCCAGCCTCAGGACTCTCCATCGCAGATTTGAGAGGAATCTCAGCTAAGCATACGGTGTCGACTGGATCTTCAGGAACAGTGTTGTAAACCTTCTTCGGTCTCCCTCGGTTCCCCGTGACAACTTTCCGAGGTCTGCCCGGGCCGTGTTTCGTGGCTACTGGCGTCGTTCCATTCTTCACTGGAATTGGTTCGAAACCTCTAAATGGTTCGTCCATGTCTTCATCCTCCGTTTCGTCGCCGTTCTCACTACTCAGGAAGTCATCGTCATCGTGTTCGTCGCGATCTTCGTTTGCGACGAGGTTCTGCCGCCTATCCACGAGCGGTGCCTGGAACTCTACCGTGCAGAAGGGCGATGTGTCCTCACGATCCGAGTTGATCATTTCTCCCGAAGGTCCGTCTGCGACGTCCTTTACCACCTTGATGTCACGCGATACTTCGACCTTGTGCTCCTCAGGGATCCAAACCCGGTATCCCTTGGATTGTTCCGCGTATCCCAGAAATTTTCCCTTCCTTGCTCGTGCATCGAACTTCCCAGTAGGCTTCGTCCGATTCAAACAGTAGACAGTACGACCAAACTCCACGAAATTTCTGACGTCAGGTGTTGATCCAATCCAAGCTTCGAATGGTGATGTACCGTTCAGCTTGCTGGTCGGACAACGGTTTCGAATATAATTCGCCGTGGATACGGCCTCTGCCCAAAATGAAGGTGCCATGTCTGACTGTAGCATCATGCATCTCGCCGCTTCCACGAGCGTCCTATTCTTTCGTTCGGCTACTCCATTTTGCTCCGGATTATTTGGAATAGTCACGCGCCTCTGGATTCCGGATTCCTTGAAAAGATTGTTGAAACGAGCGTTCATGTACTCGGTTCCGCCGTCCGATTGTACGACTTTAATCTTCCTGTCAAAAGCGGTCTCGATCATCTTCTTGAAGGCTACGAATTCGTCAAAGGTCTCGTCTTTGTGACGCAGGAACCTCACTTCGCACCAGCGCGTAGCGTCGTCTGTAAATGTCAGAAAATAGACTGCCTTACCATTTGACGCCACCTTCATGGGTCCGCACAAGTCTGTGTGAATTAGTTCGCCTGGCTTCGTGCTTTTGTATGACTTCTTTGGAACTGGATTCCGAGCCATCTTGCCACGCAGACAAACTTCGCATTCCAAATCTTCGTCGATGTTGTCGATCTTGATGCCCTGTATGGTGCCATCCTTCACAGCTTTGCGTAAATCCCTTGCGTTAAGATGTCCCAACTTCCGATGCCATTCCATGAGCGATGCCTTCTGAGCGCGATTGCGTTCAGCAACATTCGCCTCTGCTTGTCCAGAATCCTCATGAACGTAGAACAGTCCGTCCACTCGACTTGCTTGCATTATCTCGGTGCCCCCGGCATCGAATACTTTGGCTCCGGTCGCCTCGAAAACCACGCGGCAACCCTTATCCACCATCTTTCCAACCGACAATAGATTGGTGCGTAGGTCAGGTACGTGCAGTGCGTTGTTCAAGTCAATGATTCTCTTGCGTCCCGACACTACTGTGGTGAATTGTGCTACACCTTTTGCGCTAATCTCAGCTGACGACGAGTTAGCCAGATTTATTTTGTCCGTGTCTCGAGATACGATGCGCGTAAATCTGTCGAGATCCTTGCAAAGGTGCGAGCTACAACCACTGTCTAAACACCACTTTTTCACTTCCACACTGTTCGTTCCGGGAACTAGTCTGCATGTGTCACGAATTTCGGTTATGTAGAGCGATGAGTGTTCTGCTTGATTTGACGTTTCTTTGTCTCTCCTTGCACCGCTTCGACAATCGAGAGCTTTGTGGCCTATCTTTTTGCATCTGAAACAACGAATAAACTTTTCTTTGTTACCTTCCTGTTTGCCACCGTCGAATTTGTCCTTCTTCTTTTGGAAATGTGGCTTTCGAAAATTCGCGATCATTGCGTTCGGCGTACTTCGACGATCACCGTGTCGTGCGTCGTATTCTTCCACTATTTTGATACGAAGCACCTCGGGGCTCGGCAGGTCGTCGCGAGATTCGATCGCGCATCTAAAATTTTCGAATGCGGATGGCAGGCTATACAGCAGAAGGATTGATAGCAGGTCGTCGTTCACAGTCACGTCCATTTCCTTCAGCTTATCGATCGCGTCGAAAAATCTTCGCAGATGATCCCGTACATCGTCGCCGTCGGACATCCGTTGGAGTACAATCTGCTTTAGAAGCGTGGCCTTCCGGGCTGGTCCCTTCGAGGCGTATATCGTCTCGAGTTTTGTCCATATTTCCTTCGATGTTTTGCAATCTTTGATCTGCTTTAACTCGGATGGATGAATTGCCAAAATTATGTCCGACATCGCCTTGCTATCGCGATTTTCCCATTCCGCAATGTCTGCCGCATTGTTCGCGCCCGGTTCGGGTTTCACTTTGTTTCCGTTCACGTACAGCCATGCGTCGTTTTTTATCAGAAGTGCACGCATGTGTATCTTCCACGTGTCGTAATTGTCCTTCGACAAACTTTCAATTCGCACCGACGTGCTTGAGGCCATTTTGTCTCGCCGACCGTTCGACCAAACCTCAAAAAACTCGCACGTGTTTTCACCGGCACGTATTTCGCAACTTCGCGTTTTTATTTCACACTCACTGACCGTTCTGGGCTCATAACCTGTTAAGATTGCGTGGAAGGGTTGAAATAAATTGAACACGCGATTAGCGAAACTATATAAACATGTATTTAAACAAATAGAATAGATACATTACACATCGTACATAGCCATTGAGCGAACGACACCAACTGACACGTCAAGCGCGTGTATAACCGCCGGTTACTTTAGTAGATGGCGCGTCAGCCAAGCGCGGTCAGTTTGAAAGTAGATATTCTCAACAATAATAATTTTATAGATCAAATTCTAAGAATTTTTAACTTTTACTGCAACAAATTACAGACAGTATATACAACAGTTTCAGAAATAATTACTCAGATTTTATTTGCAATTTTTATTTTGCAATTTGTAAACTATAATTTTGTTTGTTGCAAAAACTATTTATGTACATATAATTATAAATAAACAACTGTTAATATTTCCATTAGCATTATTTTTTTAATATGTAAAGTTGACACTGCAATTATTTGTAAAAGATTTTTTATTAATAACAGATTTGTTGTGAGAAGAAAAATTGTAGAGAAAAGAACTCTTACTTACACTAGATTATATAAAAAAAAAAGAAAAAATCAAAATTAAACGGTGTGGAAATAAACTACAGAATATAAAAATATAAAAAACGTTACCAAAAATCAAATGTGTTTGGATTACGATTTTTTTTAAGTGTAATTTAAGTCACGAGACGGGAAAAACAAAATTACCAAAATCTTTTTCGTAAGATTAGTATAGATCTCAAAATATATTAAAATTAAGATTGTATGAAACATTACTTTGAAATGCAATTGAAAAATAAAACTCTTATTAGATTGAATAAATTATTTATATACTTAAAATAAAATATTAGCGTTTCATTTTTGTAATTGGTCGAAGCTTACATAGTCTAAACCCGTATTCTCGTTAAAAATAAAGGTTCATTAAAATGAAAATTCTTTAATACCGTAAAAAATTTCGTTGCAATATACATAGAAAGATTTCTTACGAAAACTAAGAATTTTCATTTTGACGAACCATTAACAAAAATGTTCCAGAATACGGGAGTTAGTCTAAGAACATTCTTCGCCCAGAATACTTCCCGGCCATCATTCTTACCCCAAAATTCTTTGCCACAAATATTTATTATAAACAAATTTTAAAAATTAACTTTTTTACTAACCTATTTAGCAATAAGCTCAACTAAAATCTTCTGGTGTATTGCCCTTCGCTAAACAAATGAAAAAATAAACTTTTAACTCAGCCTGCCCAGCAATGAATCTGTAAAATGCATGTAATAATCTAAAATAAATATTTGCGGTGAAGAATTACAGGGTAAGAATTATTATTGAAGAATTGTGCCCTTTATTGTCCACTATAATTTTGCTAGTAATCTACGGACCATCACCAATTAACAGTGGTGTAGTGTACCTTTATAGTTATTTTTATGAAGAGAACGCTTTTGTGTAGGATCCATATAATCTTTTACGTATGGTGTATTGACAAGCCTCTTTAGAGTGAATCTCCATATAAGTTCTACTGTAGATTTTAAATAAAAATTAGAAGTATGTTTACACAGCCATCTAGTAATTGAGACTAGGCTAGTGCGATGTACCTATGTTCGAATTTAAAATCAAGTATGTAATTTCTATAAAAAGAAAACAAATTGCAAAAATAATTTTATGCGCAGTTACTATGAGTAATTTAAGCAATGATTGCTACTGAATACCATAAAAATTAAAGATAATTAAAAACCGTTTAAAATACTGAAAATATATATAAAAAAAACAATATTTATTTCTCTACATTGTTTTTCGTCCTACACTAAATCATTGCGCCTAACTTGTTTCATAATACAAAAAAAAAAAAAACTAAAAGTTCCTAACATACATTTAGATGTTCAAACTTATTTATTGCTTTGTTCACCTATTAGTATATAAAAGCATTCATATATCTCATGCATCAATCTAATAAATTAAATAGAAAATAATATATAGCATATTTCAACAACTTACTGTCAAGTATCAATTACATTTGTCAGTTTCAAATAAAAAATATATGTTTATAAATTGGAATCTATATAAAGTGTCATTCACATCAAATCATATGCTTAAGGGGGTAACAGAGTTTGACATTTTTTTACATATGTGGGTAGACGAGGCACATTATAACAGAAAATTCATATTTGGCCAATGCAAAAGGTAAATGACTTTTTTCACTTGATTGCTAATCAAATTTAGCATAACTTTGATCTTAAAAAAAACCCAATATACACTGTCATAAAGCTAACAGTTTCTTAATGGATCAATATATCTCTCTATTAAAACATTTATTCTATATTTTTATTATAATTATTTATATACTCATTAAAAAGCTTAATGGCTTCTAAATGGTAATAAAATATTAATTGAAGAATTTAATTCTTCTCGACTTATCTCGAAATTAGTTTTTATGTTTTAGTCGTAATGCTATTTGCCCTATTCAAACGCTTGACACATTTTTAGTTTTTACACCAAGTATTTGGATTGGTCAAATTCTTGTGCTTGTGCGTAAAACTAAAACAGCAGTCTGAATCAGAGTTAATAATCTCAATTTTTGGCTACGATAAAACTTACAGCAACTGATAATATTAAAATTCATGCATCTATGTTGTTTTTTCATAAGTTAGTAAATACTTTGGTTCAGAATCATTAGTTCTGCACTAAAAATAATTTTGTAATAACTAGAGTAGACTGAATGAACCTTAATATACTATTAAGGTATTTTTGTATTTTTTAACTTTGCAATAGCTTACACTGAGAAAAAAGTTTGCTTTAGATCTGAGGTTTTTACTTTTAACTCAAAAGTAAATGTGTTTTTTTTTGTACTGCAAATAAAAATAAAAAAAATAATTAAAAAAAAAATGTGTAGAAAAGTATGGAAAAGCAGTCTGTCGCTCTTATTTTATTTTGGGCTTGTACACGCATGCAGTTACTTACATTAGAAGATTTTCCCAGAAAATTTGCAATATATTGTATGTTTTCATAGCCACAAGAAATAGAAGAACATAAATTGCCAATGCCAATAATCAATTGCGTTTCAGTTCCAACAGTTCAGTTCAGATGATTTAAAAAGCAAAAGTTAATTAAGTATATAAATGAATTACAAACTAAACTTGTTGACTATAAAATTAGTCCATCATAAAAATATAAAATTAAATGGTACATATGATATTTTTTCAGTCACACATTAAAGTGTATTTCAGGTAACAATAATTATTCACAGGGATTTTTTTAAGTAAATTAACTTGAAAAAGTTAGTGTTTTATTGATTTTGTTTTTCTAATTTTCGGGAGAGGATTTATCCCCTTAATTCCCCCTTGCATACGTCATTATTCGCTCGTTAAAGAAGGACTAAACCCCTTAAATAGTTAAGAATTACTTGTTTAATAGTAGAATATTCTAAAAATTTTGCAATGTTGTTATGGTACAATAAATTTACCAATATTTCCATAGTGATCCAAAAACGTAAATTCATAACATTCCATCAAAATTCTTAGAGCCGTTTTCAAAACAAAATTTACAAAAATCAATATAGAATTATTACTCATTTAATAAGTATGAAATTTATAGATTTCTGAAGTGTAAATTTGGCTTCGACTAAAAAAGAAAAAAATCACAGTAAACGCCCACATTCAATCAACAAATTTGAACTACCAGTTGTCAGACAATTTGCACAATCCTTCACACATACCTGAATCAAAATCAAGAAGAAGATATTATCTGATATATTCATTGAACCATGCTCAAATTGACATATTATAACATATATATCGTGCGTTCATTAAAAAATAAAAAAAATATGTCTGTACACGAAAATTTTTAAATATAAATTAAGATAACTTTTACCTCACAAATTAAGTTATAATTGCTCGAATTTATTTTATCATTAAATCGCGCAAGAGTTGATGTTTCAAATTAATATATCTCTTGACCAATTAATTATTTCAAAAAATAAATGCAACTTCCAGAAAATAAATATATAACAACTGTAAACGAATTTGTTTTTAATTAAATTTACATATAAATATAAACATAAATAATCTTTAGTTTGAAATAGTTTCACATTTATTTTATTGTAATACATTTATAATATTTATATTAATTAAGCAATGTATACCACCTTTTACTTGGAGGCGTGTTCTATCAATAAATTAATAATACTAATTTGAATTTAATCGATTTTAAACTAATATATGATTATAATAGAAGAATTTAATTTATTAGATTGCCAATAAACAATTGATAGCGATCTATCCAGCTTATTAATTTATTTATCATTCATAATTTTGTTATAAAATTTTAAATTGGCAAACCTATACTATACAATTTGTATCAGATAAATTGTATAATAAATATTATATTATTATATAAATAAAAAAATATTACATATCAATATTAGTTTTTATATAATTTATTTGATTTTATTGTCACCTCTCGTACAGAAACAGCACATTTCAGATTTCCGCGGTTGTAAAACAATGAAGTATGTTTTGTATTTTGTTAAATAATATACACTTAAAAAAAATTACAATGATTATCGTTAGAGACTTTGTTGCCAACGCTAATCATGTAAATTTATAAAAAAAAAATTACAATCTATTTTAAAGGTAAAATTACTCATTAAATGCGATAGTTAAGAGTTGTTGGTTTAATAATACCAATAGAAAGATATTTTTATAGTTTAGCAATGTCGCCATAATGATACGTTTGGCAATGTGTCCATAGTGATTGAACTATATGGCAGTAGTTTTTCAATATTCTTTGTGTCGAAAACCATTTTCAAAATAAGTTTCTTAAATGCTTATTTTAATTTAAACTTATTTGGCCATAGCATGTATCAACATAGTTGCACAACTAACTTGATACATGCTACACCCATTGTTATTCAATACTTATACCAGTAAGTTTTTGATTAAATTATTTAACATTCTTTGATCAATCAAACTGTTGTAAGTTCATTTCTCAGTAGTTTGCAAATAATCTCAAAATTAAATTTGAAATATTTGATGAGTTAGCGCTGTTTCAATGATACAGTGCAATTTTATAGTGCATATTTTTTGAAAATGTCATTACTGTCACACCGAAAAGTGCAATTTCCTATTACATAATGATCCCATAAACTTCATTCTTAAAAGTAATCATCATTATTACATTCTCGTTGCATGTTATTATAAAATAATTAAATTTGTAACACTCAAGTAACGATGTGTACTTATCTAATGATTATATAAAATTAAACTATTCTAATAAATTTCCATTAATTCAAGTGCTCCAATTCTTTCACAATAACAAATAAAATAAATATAAATCGTCAGTAGTTAATAAAACTTAATTTCAAACTCTAAACTAAATAATAATAATTTTCATTTTAGGTCAAGCTAAAAATTTTCCAACCGCCTTTATTTCTAATCTTTAGCCGATCTACTAAAAACAGTAGACCCCCTGCCACTTTAAATACCCGATTAACTTTTGATTTATCTCGTGCACAGGCTCTGTTTTCTACAAAAAGAAAAACCTACGCGCGCCGATTTCAAATTATACCGAAATGTGATTAAGCTATATTAAAAAGTAGATATACAACATTTTGCACAATGAGTTATTATCTTTGAATACTTTGCAGACAGACTAACAAAATCGAATCGATACAGAAAAATCATGTTGAAATAATTATTAGTTTGAAAGGTAGAAAAAAAAATAAAATGGGATACCTCTCTGCTTGTTTCCAACGCCTACTAACGAAATTATGCAGATTTAAATCGGCAGACTAATAAGAAAAATAGCTACTAGTTAAAAATGAACTAACCTGCCTTTGTTATAAACGATTCAAATAAATTATTTTTCAACTGTATTAATAAGTTTATTTCGCAAACTAATTGCAATTTTATTGCAATTTTTTTCAAGATTAATTATAATTGTAATTAGTGTTATATATCTTACAAAACGTTTCGTAATAAATAATACAGTAAAGTAATTTGAATTTAAAGAAAATTTTAACTCAATAACTATTAATGTCAAAAATTTAAAGATCATTAAGCTACATTCAAACTACAATTTTAGCAGTAGTTAGTAGCAGTAGCAATAGTAGATAACATGAATGCGCATGTCCTCACAAATATTTAGTGAAAATAAATCAATCTCAAATGTTTATTCACGATTTATTTTAAATAGTTATTCATAAATAATTAACAAATTATTACCATCTAAAGTGGCTTTGAACTCAATAAAAATTTGTTTTTGTATTAGTTTATTGTAATATTAATGCTACAATTCTATTCGTATCACTTTAAATTTTTCGAATGTATAAGATTCTTTTTTTAACAATAATCTCGTCCATGAAACAATTTATTCGAAATTTGGCAAACATGAAAGCAAAACAAATAATTCTTACCAAAATATTATTCGGAATTAAAGTGAACTGCGTACATACCTGAAACAAAAGAGCAAAAATTACAATTATTAAAACAGAACGGACTATAAATACTATTATTAGTCCAAATGCATTGTAATTATTTTTAAATTGTTTACAATTGAACAAATAATAGTATTATATGTTTCTTTTATTTTTTCGTCAATGCTTTTGGCTTGATGGAGCAATGACTTTGTCCTCCAAAATATTTACATACTTAATTAAAAGGCTATAAATAATGTTTGAGAAAAATTGCAGACAATAATATTTGAACAATTATTAAATAGGATAACATTCACGAGATGTTGATATAAGTATATATTATTAATTTTTGTTTTACTTGAGAAACAGACGTTCACTTTCAAGTAGGTTAATACGAGTATTTTTTAAATAATTTAAATATATTTGTATTTTTATTATTATTGTATTAACAGTATTATAATTTACATTCTAAATATTATTACAATATCTATCAGCTTTAATCAAAATTAAACAAAGAGCATCAGTTATTTGCTAGCTATGAATATTAACATATAATTGTAATGTTTTTTTTTGTAACTTCTAATCATTTTCCGTTCAATATAATATTAAAACTATTTAGATGTTTCTAGATACAGAGTGTCTCATTGAAAGTTACTAAAACTAATTAGCAGTCATTTTCAAATAAACGCAGTTATTGACAGAATAAAAATTGTATTAATTAAAAAACTCTGCACTTTTTAATGAGTATAAATAAAATTTAATAAAATGTTTGTATATTAGTTTATTTTATTAATAAAAAATATGTTACTAATCTAATAAGATACTTCAGAATATCCTAAGTTGAAGTTGATCAAACTAATCAGCTATCATTTTTAAATTTATGCAGTTATTAAAAAATAAAAATTGCTTTAAAAAAATAAAATTTCCATTATTTAATAGATATATAGATTTTTAACGAAATGTTTATATATTAGTTTATATTACTATTGAAAAATATATTAATAAGAATCTAATAAGCTAATAATATGTAATTATCAAACTATTAACAAATTTTTCATTAATGATTTATAATAAGTGTACTTAACCTTAAAAGGTTTGTTAGGGAAGTCATTTCGAGTAAAAAGTGTCATATGAACATAGGTCCGGTTCTATCTAGTTGTACAACTACAGGATATTAAAGTTTTATAGTAAATTTACGAGTTTAGTAATAAGTTACCATAGAAAAACTAAATAAAATAGTTTAAAGCAAGTAAAATTATTTTGTAATTTACAACAAATGTTCAAAGTAAGCCTCCTTGAACTTGAATATGGCATGACACCGGCGAATCAAAGAATGATACACGCAAATCATGTTAATATTATAACGAATTTGATTTAATGCTACCATAAGTCTTTCCATCAAACTGTCCACGGGTGTTTATTTCCACACTGTACACGAGCTGCTTTAAATGTCCCCAAAATTAATAAATCATGGATTTAAAACTGGGTATCTTGCTTGCTATATGACAGGACCTCCATGTTCGATCCATTTATCTGGATAGTAAAAATTTAGCCACTAATAAAACTTTAATTTCTTATAATTGCGTAACTAGATAGAATAGGATCTATTGACAGTTTTTACCAGAAATTGCCTCCATAACAAATTTTTAAAGTTTGGTACTGCAGGCTTTCCTTTTTTTTTTCAATTCAATTTTTATTTCTTCACATTAACTGCATATTTGAATATTAGTTTTAACCACTTCCTATAAAAGACCCTATATTTATCCAACAACAACGTATTATTATTACAAATCAATAATTTAAATATTTCCTGATAAAAACGGTAAAAATGTGCTTTATTTTTCTGTTACGAAACGAAACAAAATTGACCCGAATCAGTGATGCAATGCAAGATAATTAATATACAACAGAAACTATTGTAGTATTTAACAAATCGTGGCATAATATTATATATGCATGCGGTATTTACAATCAGACAAATCTCAAACGTAAAACATGAACCCGTGCAGCATGCACATACACACACACAAACAAACCTATCTATCTAATCAAACTTCTAAACAAACATCGAATACCACCCGCAGTGTTAAAATCACATTTGCATATTATTGATTAAACTAAATCAATTACAAATTCAATGACTCTATTAACATAGATTCAAATTCAAATTGAATATACCTAGTCAATGCTTTTCTATTTATAGTCATTGCTAGAAAAATAGATAAATACTACACAAAATTGTGTAATTTAAATTTATTGAGAATTAAATGGAACAAGAATAACATCGATTTAAATTCATTTTAATTATGTATGATTTTATTTTCAAGTTCATTTAATTAATTTGGTAATAGTTATGATTATGACTGACGTTCTAAACGGAAATACCCTTACAAGTTATAGAATATTTGTATGTGCCCTAAGCTAATATATTCTTTCGTGTTCGTCGTAGCATTCTGATTTTATTAATAAAAACTTTGTAGTATACCTCAGCGAATGGTAAATTTATAATAATTGTATTTTTTTGGATATTTGTACATACATACATACACAATCGTGCCAAGGATATGGCACAAACTCTTGCCATTATTCCGAAATCTTTAGCTTCATCCGAGAATTTATTAGATAAAATTTCAAACGTTTTTTTCTGAGAAAATAAATTTCATCTTTGCATTTACATATTTTAGAAAAGTAAACAAATGGATTTATAAAAAAATTAATGTTATTTTCCAAATTTATAAAAAAATATGAATGTTATTTGCCAGATTTATAAAAATCAAATTAAATATTATATTTGAAATCAAACTGTTGTATTTTGATACAAATAAATTTTAGATTTTTCAGTATCTAACGTCTAGTTTCATAATACACACTTTAACTAAAGTCGACTTTGTGCTGACAACACATAATTTTGGCATTAAAAGTTTGAAAAAGTTAAAAAAGTATAGTTTCATTGACATCAATAGTAATTATGCCAGTAGAATTTAGTCAAAGTGTTTATTATAAAACCGGCCGTAATAAACAAATAAAAGTATAAAGTATTTTAAAATTATGATAAATATTTACAATATTTGTTTATTATAAGTTATTACTGTTTAAGTTAATATGCTACAAACCACAAATTATTTTAATTGTACTATTATAAATATAACTCTGCATGTCTTAAGTATAAATACACGTTGTCTCAATAAAATTTTTAATTTAATATTATATGATTATCAACCTATAATTTTCGAAATTAAATCTTAATTGAATACATTTTAACATACTGCTTTTAAATTAACATAATTACAAAATTATGCTAATTATATTCATAAAAAAATATCTACAATTTTTCGTTTCGTTTAAAATGATAATAAAATAAATATATATTTATTTATTAATTTTTGCATAACATGCTATCAGTTCGATTAACAAATTTATGTCTTTTAAGCAAGCAAATAAATTTCAAATTATTTTTTATGATAAATATCCTCTTTACGAAATATGTAATTTGTTAGATTTAGAGGTTGTAATCTTGGTTCGCACGCTGTAAAATATCTAACCGATGAAACTATAAATATAAATTCGGTTGTCAGAAAATTTCAGGTTTGCTGACAGTTTACTAAAGTTGAACTAACTTGTATAAAAACATCCTAGGAGCCTGTCAAAGGCAAATTATATTAGTTACCGTGCACAGCATGATGCTAAAAAGAGTAGATTTTACGCCCTTAAAGTTACCGAAAATTTACTAGCTAATGATAGGATTTCAAACGTTTCTTTCTGAGAAAAAATGTATCTTTGCATTTACATATTTTAGAAAAGTAAACAAATGGATTTATAAAAAATATGAATAATATTTTTTAGCTACAAACGAGTATAAATTGAGTCTGTATTTAGTTTTAATAATATTTTAAATATATAATATCAAAGAGAATATTATATTCTCTTTGATAATATGTACGTATAGTAAAATTAACAAAATGTTGATGAAGCATTTGTCAAATGTATGAATTGTATTTTGAATAACAAAAATTATAGGAGTATATAATAAAAATTATAAAATATATTTCACCAAAACAGCAAAAAAATAACAGTAAATAAAAACTATAAAAGATAATAAAAATACACAATTAATAAATTATAAAAAAATAACAATAAGCATTAAATTTTCATTATGCGAAAAAATAAGAAAAAAACAACTAATTACAGTTATTTTAATAGTCACGTATATGTTGAACTAGACATATATGGTAATTCTGACACATACTATATTATAACTTTTGTCTAAATAGTCTTTTGTCCTGGAGTACATTACAATTTACATAAATTTTAACACTAAAACGTAAATTTATAAGTACCGTTACACATTTATTCATTTATTTATTTAATAGATTAGTGCATTTAGTAAACTATTTTTTAAATTCCTTTTTAAACTACCATATTTTTTTTAATATAAAAATAAAAATGTAACAATTTTTAATGAGCCTATTTATCAATGCTGTTAATAAGTGAATTCTTCAATATTTAAAATAAATTATTATGTGCGATCAAATTGGTTGTTATACTTTGGATATGATGACCGATTGTTTGAGAAATACTAATATAATATAGTAAGGAATCTTTCAGAACTCATTATATTAAAATAAAACAGCTTTAGAATTAAGTTCTGTATTATTTTTAATTTAAATTCGACATTATGATATACTCTTCGTATATCATCGGAAAAATATACGTAGAGTGTATCGAAACGTCAAATTTTAATTAAAATTACAAAAGACTTAATCCTAAAGCTATTTTATTTTAATACTGATATAGATTGATGTTTTTTTGTCATAATAATTCCTAGATGGAATATGGGGCTATATGTTTCTTATATTCCTACTACTTGGAAACATTCGTTCACGCAAAAAACTGTCAATCATGCCACTCCATCTACTAATCGGACGACCAAGCAAACGTATACCTTCAAAACTGACCAACTTTTGCAACTACATTTTTTTCAATTTCACACTCATACACCACATACACCACGTAAAAATCTCATTTCCACATTTTCCTTTTATGTTTTTGCAGCCTAGCCCAATATTCACTACCATACATCAACGTAGGCACCCAAACAGCATTGTATATACTCAAACGGACCTCTTTGGAAATATTTACGCAAAAGTACCCAAAGCATCCAAAATCTTACAACTAGCATTAACTCTTTCAATCTCTAAAAACTACCCAAATACACAAATACATCGACCTGCTCTAAACGTGCACCTCAACAAATACAATACATTCCGTAATAATCAATATTATGAGAGACAGTAATATAATAAAAAACTAAAAATTAACATTTTTGTTTTTATATTAGATTCCTTAATAAAGAGAATTAATTTTTATTATTTGTTTATAATTTTTTCGAACATCACAAGCAATGCGGAAAGAGATCTTAGCACGAAGATTGCAAAATTCTTTCTAGTAAAAAAAGTTCCGACATTATCTCGTCTATGATATCTTATATCTCAGAATTAATTTCAAAGTTTTTAACCTTGATTTGAAGTGTGCAGTGTCACTTTTATAATATTGATGAATACGTCACATTACATATTATTGTTATGATCAACAGCCAAGGTTAGATTAAGAGCAGTGTCTAGTTAACTTATTACTCGTATTCTGCGGTTAGAACCCTAGAATACTACTCCGTCAGTGTTACCACCTACGTAGCGAGATTTAAAGAAGAGATAAGTTTTACTAGAGAAAAACTGATATGTCATAAAGGAGGGAAAAAAATATGTTTAGGTTTTTACATTGGGAACTCATACAGGTAGCTTGTTTGTTTTCTAATAGAAAAGTTGAGAGTTAGGATTCTTTTTTTATAATCAACAATTTAAATGTATATACAATTCCAAACACCTTGATGTATCGTTTTTCATAGAGGATGGAAAACAAAAACGATGAACATAGAAAAACTTCGTTGAGAATTTATTTTTTATTTGTTAATTTATGCTGAAATTATGTGCATTTTTGAAAATCTATAGCCCGTATTCTCACCTCATTTTTAAAAGTGATTTTTGTCAAAAGTACTTTTGACGTTTACTTAAAATTACTTACTTATTAATCAATTTTAATTAATTTAGTTTTTTTAATTTTATAATATTAGAAATATAAGAAAATATGTATATAAAAAAAAGCACTTTTTCATAAACAAAACAGGTGAGAATACGGGCCTATATATTTATAGAAAATTTTCTAATTCTCAGCATGAGCTTAAGATTGAAAAACTAACAACATCAAAGACTATCGAAATATAATAAAAACAATTATTAAAAATCACAGACGTTTTATTTAATTGAAAATAATCTGATTTTTCATACGAATCTTATATTAACCCTTTAAAATCGCGTAACATCAATAAACGATTACATAGTGTGTTTTTTGTTTTGTTTCCTGAATAGAAGAAATTCTCAAATTATTAGCGTACTTAAAGAGTGAATTTTTGTACTGCGTTGTTTTATCGTTTTTAAACATTTAAACTATTTTTAAAATTATATGTATTGATAATAATAATAATAATTTATTTAGCAAAATACTAATTAGTATAATTTATAATATATGAAAATTATTTGTATTTTACAGGTATACAAAAAAGATATTCTTTAATTTTGTTTTTAAAACTATTACGGATTTTATATTTTTTATTGATTCTGGTAATTGATTATATAATTCGCGGAGGCTTTGAAAATCATAGATATATGGATACTGAACTTATTACATTTGTTTATGTTGAATTCCTGACAATTTCTGGTATAAGTATGTAGTTTATTTACATATGAAATATTTCTCTTCAAATAATTGAGAAGTACAATCAGTATAATTTTAAAAATAATGTTTAGGACATATGTTTGATACCGCTCGTATCTTTACGGACTCGGGTTCGAATCCCATTTGGGGAATGGATATTTGTGATCGTCTAAATTACACTGTGGTAGTGATACAAACATTGCCAATATGTGTTTATGAAAGATAAATAAAAATTAATTATTGAAGTTATAATAACGAAAAATAATATAAATTATAAATAATTTATGTAATTAAATATTTAATAGATAATTAAATTAGATTAAAATAAGAACAATATTAAAAAACTAAAACTATTTCGCATTCTTCGAAATCAATTTGAAACGATTATAATATAATATATTTGTTAAGTTTGATATTGTTCGTGCGTTTAAGGTCTTCTTATAGAGGGAGTATTGTCCACCTTGACACATACAATGGTGAAATGTAGACATAATATACAAAGAATAAAAAATATATGACAGAATAAATATCTAGAAGCTGTTATAATATAACTTCAGTGTCAAACATCTAGGTGTGGGTGTTCAAAGATGTCTTTTTTCTTTCACATTTTATTAATAACAATACTTTATCTACATTTCAAGCATATTTAATATGCAATATTTTAATATCTTACATGATTTATTATTTCAAAAAATACAATAAAAGAAAAATTAACAAATTAATTGCTTGAAAAATAACTAAAATTTTAAACAATTGCAAAAAAAATACAATGTGAAACCACACAAATCTTTTATAAAAGTTCAAATTGTATTAATACATATTTTTCTTAATTTAATTTCTATGGAAAAAACGATAAACAACAAATAATTATATCGCTATATTATTACAAAATAATTAAAACACGTGTGGTTTTTTTTTGTTTTCGTTTTCAAGTAAAGAACCTTGAAAATCATCCCAAACTATTTCAAAGATTTAAAGCTAAAACTAAACACGTAATTATCGATTAACTCCATATCCAATAAAAAAAAATACTTGACAAATAATTTAATCATAAATATTATATGATGAATACTCATTTCTACCGATCGCTCTAAGCTATACGACCACGTATAAAATTAGCTAAACTCTATTAAAATAGTAACTAAACTTAATAGGTTTTTCCATATTCTATATTGGAAACATTTAAGTTTTTTTTTTGTCCAAAATTTCTTTAAATGATTTAGTAAATGTGTTATTGTTAAGTGTGAATATAAATATCCGTAACGCCAACTTGCAAACAAAAAATAATGATAAAGTGACTATTAGAGTAATCAATAATATATGTTGAACTAATAAATTTATAACGTACATGTATATTATAAAGCATAATCAAGTGATTTATTGTATGTTCCCTCTATATATTGGTAATCAATCTTTCTTTATATTACAGCATTATTATTTCAATAAAAAACTGTATGAAGAAATATTATAAAACCTACTGAAATTACCATATAATAATAATCCCTGGTAATAACAAGTATGTTTTATTTGCCGTTTAGTTATTCCAAGTATATCTTATTCTATTAACATTGATGTATAAACTTAACCAGAATTAATTTTCGAGTTAACAATCAACCTTGTTCATTATTACCAGAGAATTAATTAGTAAATCTAATTTGTCTACACTGAGAAAAATTCTGCTTTAGAACAAATGTTGTTATTATTAACACAAAAGTAAATGCGTCTTTGAATTATAAATTTATATTTTTCCAATAGAAATAATATTAAAATAAAAAAGCTTTATGATTAAGTTCTGCATATATTTTATTAGTTACTTTGTTACCTAGTAACTTATTTCTATATTTAGTACAAATGACATAAATACTAAAATGTCATTTGTATATATTTTCCTGATAATGATACCTATACGTACAGTATATCTAAACGTATATATTTAAATAAAATATATACAGAACTTAATCCTAAAGATTGTTTATTTTAATATAATGAGTTCTGAAAGTTTTTTTACTATGTTAAATAATAGTAAATTACAATATAATTTTAGAAGCTTTTATGTAAAAATTAAATATAGTACCAATAAAGTCATATCATGAATTGTTGATTAAATTTACGACAACAAAGTTATGTTTCATCTCTTTTTATTATACTCGTACAATAGCTGGACTGTGCACGCATTTCTATTTCATGAAAATTGATGTCATTTTGTATGACGTAACTTCATTGAATAGCTATTTTTACTATAGAAATAAATTGTATAGCTATTAAAATAATTGTACTAGATAATTTGTAACATTTAAAATATGTTGTCGGTACTATCAGCTCGGTTTTAACTAATACTAGTCTTAAGACAAATGCAACTGTAATAAGATCAAAAAACTAAAATATCCAAAAACCAAGCTTAGAGTACAGTAGCTATAGAATCAAAAAAAAAAAAAACATTTTAGAACATTCTGTGTAAAAAAAGATTATTGTTTAGAAAATATTTAGCTTAATTTAGAAAAATGATTTTAAAATACAAATATGAATTTTAAACAGCTAAGAACAATACATGAGACATGTCTGGTGCTTAATTTAAGCTAACTGCACTTGAAGGTTCCAAAAATAGACTTGTCTCGTCAAAATGCAGACATGCTCAATTAAAAAATACCCGAAAAAAATTATGTTGCCTCGAAAAAAAATCTCGTTTATTTTTACACAACGTTTCTGCACCCGTATCAGTTTTAATGGACACCCTGGTACATGTGTTCTTCCCCAGCTTCTGCCAAATGGAGTATATTCTAATTGCAGGAAGACAATATCCAATATCTTCAATTTTAACCAGACTCTTAAAGTATCAGGATTTTGTGTGGCATATGGCAAATGGAAGCAATTTGTTCAAGAGAAAAATTAATTTTGATTTTCTTTTTATTTCGATAAGAAGTTAGTATTTTTTAATTTATCATTTTTGTACATTATCCACTGATAAATTAACAAAATATATTTTAATTATAATTAAAAAATATATATTTTAATTATAATTAAAAAAAAATATATTTTAATTATAATTAAAAAAAAAAATACATAGTGATTATAGTAATCTCAAGCTTACACGGCCGGTATCCATTGAATTTATAGAATTTCTGGGCTGGTATGCCGTGGGCGATCTATACTCATCGCAAACGTTTCGCCAAACATCGTAGATGGCAAAACGTCTGCGAGAATAGATCGGCCACGACATACCAGCCCAAAAAATTCTATAAATTCAATGCATAGTGATTATTATTTTTAATTATATTTAAATTTTGAGATATCATATTAATTGATAGGTTTTACTTATACAAATATAAATTACAAATTTATTTTTCAAGTAATATATTTTATTATAAAGAATATAATACAAAATATAATTATCTGTCACAGACATATTGAAAAATTCTTTATATTTCAAAAATCTTTAGAAACAAAATATTTTTAGCAATGCAATAAATTTTGCAATATACCTCTGCAATTTATATATTACTAAATATGAAATAGATTTCCAAATTGAAAATTATCTGAGCCTACTGTTAACTAATCGTATAATTATTAATAGTTCAATTGAAAAGTTTTCTTGAAATTAATTAAAATTTAATAATATTACAATAGTTATTAATAAATTTTTAATAATAGTTAGCTGGTAACAATTCATTGTATGTATAAAAAAATACTATCTGCAAACACCTAAAATCTCAAATGAAAAATGATTCTTTTAATAACAAAAAAACTAAAAAATTAAATCTCCGTATTTATTTGCCACGTACGACTATAATAACAAAAGCTATATTTATACAATTTATAATAGCCGAAAGGTCATGAAAAAAAAAAGACAGATATTCAATTCAAAACAAGAGAACAAAAATTGGTAGTTAAGCTGACAATAATTTAATATACAATCCCTGCAAACAATTATACATACAAACACACACAAATTCAAAATAAAAAATGCAATATGTACTTGAGAAGGACATTCTTTGGATTGTGAATAAAATTTATTGCAAATGCATATAAAGACCGAACAAAGTTGACGCATAAATTAAGTATACGCGCGCGCAGTTTTTTTTTTATTATTGTTATTCTTTTTTTTTTCTCTCTTTTCATTAATTGTCAACTCTCCAAAATGTACACGACAATAGTTGACGGTCATGATTGTGGTATAATTTTATTTATCGCAAACATTACCATTTTTGTTCTTCATAATAATAGAGGATATCGCGAAAATAGTAAAATAAGATTGTTAAATTTAATTTGTGGTTCTTCTAATATGGCAATTTCATAGAAAAATCTTCCAGTATTTTTTTTGTTTTTTGTCAAATTTATATTACTACATACACTTTGAGACAAAAGTAGAAAAATAATTAAATTTTTTTGGTGATATAAAAAATCGGGGCAGATAAATTGCACACCGCGGTCAAAAAACCCTTTAAATAACCAAATTGCACGCCGGTCAACCGCCACTTTGGCTTAGAGTAGGTTAGGTTAGGTTTAGGTTGTTTAGTTACGTTATTATTCAATATTCGGCATACGGACACTACGCATTTTGATATATGTATCAATTAGCATGTTTTTTAAAGTGTTCAAAAATTGATAAATATTTGGATGGCTGGTATAAAATAAAGAATTAAATTTTGCGTGAAAAGATTCACAGGCGTTTATGGTACGTTCTAGAGACGAACTATTTTCGATTCTATCTGGTTTTAGGTTGAAATCTTAATCCCTTAATCTCTTTATAACCGGCGTGTAATTTAGCTATGCAAAATTTCGGTAAGGGATTAAACCCTAAAACCCTATATCCTAAAAAATATTGATATAAATTTTTTCGAGAAGTAGTTATGGGTAGTACTAAACATAACCTAATTGTAGTAACTCTTGGCTGTTAATTTAAATTAATTAAAATGGTTGCAAGATAACACTTGTTTAAAAACTATAATGTTTTCTAAATTTGTTGAAATAAAACTAATTGGTTGGTAGTAATACAAGCTCAATTTTTATGTGTTTCAGTTCATTTGTTTAATCCTGCTGTTATGACAGTTACATTGTCTTAAAACTAGTATTAGTAAAAACCAAGCTTATAGTATCAGACATTCTAATTACCTATATTTCCAGATAATAGTAATTTCTATGCAATTTATTTTAATAAAAGTTCAGATACGTATCAACCTCAGTTCAGAGTTTCCAATTTTTATTATATAAATATGCATATTATTCGTTCCATTCGTTTCGGATATGTAACTTTTGAAAATCATTGGCATTTAGAATTTTTAAGAGGCGTTAAATTCATTTAACAATACCCAATACACGTGTAACAATTATACAATTACAAACGTAAATTAACATTGTGCAATACAAGTTGTAATTACCAAAAGATAACCTATTAGATTTGTTCCAACTAAATTCTGAATAAGATCGGAACTGTGCAACGCATGAGCAGTATGATAAATTACAAGCTAAATATACAATACCCATGCCTTAAACAGTTCTGAACTGATTCTAAAGTGATTCGATGTTAGGTTGGAACAAACCTAATATAAATTAATCTTAAATTCGAAATATTACTAAATAAATCTATAAAATATTTTTATACTTTTTCTTATACAATATAAATGTTTATAGGTATCATCTTTGTCAGAGTTGCAATTTATTAAAACAAAAAATTATAAAGAAAATTATACTTTATTGCACGCAAGAGACAGTAAAGAATTAATACATGATCTTGATGTGTACAAGCATAAGAAGCCAAGAATATAGTTTGCAGTCTAGCAAAGACAATAACTGACAGAAGATATTTCACACGCAAGTCAGTGCATCAAACAAAATTCTTCTTTTTATTATCTCTGGATTAAAACCCGTGACGAAAACCTATTTCACACGCTATGCTTTTGTTGTTATATGTACACATCCACACATAGAAGTATAAAATGCAAAAATTCTTTCTTCATGGATAAGATTATCGAACACGTATGCATATGTGTGTTTTATAAAAGAATTACTGTATATATGTATGTACTCTATACGTTTCGTACGTAAGTGTGTTCGACTACATAGTTAGTTGGTATGTTAATTTATTTCATCCGGAGGTGCCTAGATTAAGTTATTTGATTAAATGTAATTATCGTTTCTAACCAAGGAGAACCTTTACTGTTTTATTTTTCAATTTTATTTTATCTACATGCATGGAAATTCTTTGTCTATTATTTATTAAAAAAAATACCTTGTATAAGGAGATGCATTCATTAATGAGACTTAAAAATTGTTTCCTACAAAATTCACAATGCAGATTGCAGAGAATTTAAAGAAAGGTTACTTATTAAAGCTATCATAAATTTATTTGAGTATTGTGTATTAAAAAAAATCTAATATTGCAAAATAATGTTATTTTAATGCTCAAGAGTAAAAAAAAAGTATTATTGAGACTTCAGTGTATATTAAAGTATTTTGTAAAATAATCTTACAATATCAGAGAAATGCAGAGTAATTTCATAAAAATATCATTTTAATTAGATAATATTTTATAATACCTTTAATTACAAAGTTAAGAATTAAATTTTTGACCTTGTGCCACGATTTTAAAAGACTTTGACCCGAACTATGTCTGTGCTAGAGTAATAATTGTTACCTTTGAGAATTACTAAATTTCAGAAGCTACACCATAATGGTTTATCGCAACAATTAATCTGCTTTCTAGAATATTGCTCAATACAGACAGCATTACTCTAATAATATATATATATATATATATATATATATATATATATATATCTTGTACTAATCCAACATAGACTTAGGTTTGGAAGCAAGAAAGAAAATTTTTTAACCCACGTTTTATTTCCAAAACGGTTTTTATCAAACACACAGAGCAATCTCAAACGTTGTTAACAATAAAATCGTACACATTGAAGATTTATTCTTCAGCATTTACAATTTATATTCGTTTCAAAATGGTCGCGCTTATCGGTTGACAAACCAAACTCTTGAATTTGATTTGAGGTAAAAAGTCGATGCACTTTTCACGATGACATCATTTTGAAAGAATCCATTCAGTATTAAAAAGAAAATCGCATCAGAACTTATAAATGTATACAATCAAGTAAGTAGGAAATAAAATAAATGAAGTAATTGTATATATTCGCTAATTTTACGACTTTTACATTATACAATTGTGTTCCAAGATGTATTATTATCTTCTTGTCTTGTCAGTGTTGAGGTTTTTAGTTATAATAAAACTGATGTTAGTCACAGCTGAGATTTATAAATATTCATTGCCATTACTACTTAGATTATGTTTATGAATACGTACCGTGTTTTAAATATACACTACTTACATTTAAGATATTGTTTGTTTGTAATAAATTAATGATAAAATTAGATACTTGTATAACCTTCCAGAATTTTGTAATTTACTACAAAATATATTTTAATTTCAACTGTAAAATGTAGTTGCAATTTCTCGATGTTTATATGAAATTCTTGAAGATTTAAATTTAACCAAAACATTTCATATACTTACGACAAAAGATCGCAAAATAATAATTATTTTACTTGGAACAGTGTTTGCAAAACTTATTCTTTTCAACAGATTTCGTAATTATTCCATGTATATAGTTTTTCGTTTCTTTTACATTATTATATCTCTCATATAACCTCTTCAATTTAAAAATATTAGTTTACACAAAATATTCTTAATTATAATGATGTATTGAGTGACCACATAAATAAATATCACTAATAACAGTTTTAGGACCACTGATTTAAAACATTTAAAACATATAGCTCGAATTGAACAATATATTGTTAATTCGTACCAAGATTGACATGAATATCAGTTTTAAATTCGGCAAGAATTTAATTAATATATTTAGTAAAATACATTATTAAAATGAAACTTGATTATAAAATATTATACTAACCTATTGTACCTTGGTCTTCAAATAGAAACTGTTTTTCCTGACAAAAACTTTTCTGAGTACAATTTCGTGTTATTATTTATCCAAAAAATGTATTTGTGATGAAAAAAAAAAAACATTTAAAAAATCTAATACTGATAAATATGCTATAATAAATATCCATTTTTGAAACAATATATTTTGCTTTATTATTTTTAAAGAAAACTAATAAATGAAGATAAAAAAAAAATATGCTGGACCCACCGCAGAACCGACCGTCGTATTAAATAAATTCATGGAATAGAAAAATTTGCATAACGACTATTGTAGTAATGGTAACTAAAAAATAAAAGTGTCTTGACATAAATATGCCACATATTTACAGAATTATATCTTATTTTATAATTATAAAAAAAATATTTAGCCGTATCGAAAAATATTTAAAATAATAGTTGTTATTTATAACTTTGTTAAGCAATTTTTGTTAAATATTTGTTTCGAAAAATATATTTGTTGCAAAATATTCGTTAAAAGTTAATCAAATTGAAATATTCACCTCCAAAACTTAAATAAAATTTTTTGTAACAATCCGTTCAGCCGAATTTGCTCTACATGTGTCCACAAACAGACAGAATTACGCTAAAAACAGTCAATTCGTGTTACTATAAGCCTAATTCATGCTTAACTATAAAAATCTCGATATGTCAAATTTGATATGATTACAATACCTCCCTTATTATATATGATATGACGGTCGGTAAAAATAGTGTATAAATATATATGATTGCAAAGATAATAAATTTTTATCCTGATTATAAAACTTACATAATGCTACCCAATAAAAAATTATGCGAAAATTTTAATTTCCAAAATAAAATTCAAATAAATATTAAATAAATAAATATTTTGCTCAATTCCATATTGCCCACTTGAATAAATATTTGATTACACATTTTTAAAATTTAAATTTAGTTCTTAAAACTGAAAATGTCAAAAATAAAGTTTATAAGTCGAATTAATTGTTATTTACTACAAGGTTTATTTTAAATTTGACTAAAATTTAGTTGCATTTCTAAGATTTAGACAGCATTCTTAAATTAACCAAAACATAAGACAAAAATATTCCTATGCATATGTCATAAGTAAAGGTTATGAAATAAATTTTATTATTTATTGTACAATTAGATTACTTTGACATGAATGACTGGTTAAATATTTTTGTTCACACAAAGAACTTCTTTAGAATCTCTCAATGAGAAAGATAGAAAAATTATATAAGTACACAATCAATGTATTCTGTTGTGATCAAGATTCATTGGAAATTTCATCGATACAAAAAAAAAAAAATTCTATCAATAGTCATTATTATATCTTTTGTTTCTGATGAAATATCTATAGCTAGCTCACTATAATATTTGATATTTTATATCATTCAGTAAAAATGTCTAAGTCCTGGCATGAGTAAGTTGTCTAAATTTACTGGAGCTGAGGTCGAATGGGGAGGCCTTAATCCAGGATTGAAACTCACAGCTGATTCATGGACTAATAAAACAAACTTTGTGCGGTCCTTACTTGTTAGACAAAAAGTTAGTGTATTTATATAATTAAACTGAGAGTTTAATAATACATTTTCAAGATCGTGTGTTAATTTTCTTATTAATATTTGTTTTAAACTCAATTTGTACTTCGAAGTTAGTGAATTTATATACATTATCTCAAATTCATATAACAAAACGGATTATTTAATAACAAATTCTGAGATTCCGCAAGATATGAGAGGTTTTATGAACTAATACGTAATAAAAATTCTACAAAGTAATGATTCGTTTTATTTATTATCATTTTACCTAGATTAATAACTTTTCTCCAATAAAAATAACTAGATTAAAAATTTTTGTTTAAAAATTTTTAAAGATAAAAACTTACATATTCATCAAACTTGTAATTAAAGAAAACAGAATGTTAAATAATAATTTCTAAGATTCATTGCAATTCAACATTCTAAAAGATCCAAAAGATTTGTTCTAACCATTCATTTTAGATTTTTTTTATAAATACACAGATTGTATATGCCTTTATTAGCCAGTACTTTTATGGTTGATATTAAAAGTATAATCATTTGAAAAATAATTTTCACTTGGTATGAAAAGTCTTTGACTTTATAATAATGATAATAATATTTTAACTGCTTTTTTTAAATATATATCCTGATCAACAAAAAATAAATTGCCTGTAGACACAATTATCAAAAATATCTATTATAGTAAATGTGTGTATTTTCTATAAATCTATAAATGTAGAAGATTAATGCGTAATAAAAACTTTTACTATTTTTTTTTAAATGCCAGTACTTTTATGGTTAAAATTAAAAGTATAATCATTTCAAAAATAATTTTCATTTTTGACTTGGTATGAAAAGTCTTTGACTTTATAATAATAATAATATTTTGACTGTTTTTTTTTTTAAATATATATCTTGATCAACAAAAAATAAATTGCCTGTAGACACAATTTAAAAAATTACGTGTTATTATTTAATACCAACCATTTATTGTAATTCGCAAATATTATATTATAATCATCTACCCACATATCAATTATTTTTTCCATTTTTATAAAAAAAATTCAACTATGATTCATTCATCTTGGAACATCTTAACGGAATTAGATATAAATATCTATTTCGATCTTGCAAAAAACCGAAGCAGAAGATCCTTTTCTGAACATCTTTGTTAGTTGAGCTAAAAGTTGAAAAAAAAATGTCGTCATAATGTAAAAATTAACACATGTGTAGACCGTACCACAAGTAAATACGCAAAAGAAACAAAAAAAATCTACATAATTGTGAACACGAGTCGTGTGGAATATATGTATGTATGTATGTATAATAAAAGTCAAACATATACACAAAGCTACATACATCCAAAATGAGTAACTTGACTTGAAGTCCTGTTGTTGTTGTATATATGTATTTGAACAACACGTGCTTATATCACCTTATATAGTGGGCTCTGGTCATACACACACATGTATGTTCAGAAAATTATGCATATGTACTTACATGTTATTATATATTGTGCTTCTATAAATGACTACAATTTAAATTAAATCATTATTATATAAAGAACCTATATTTTGATGTATTTATTTATGCTAATTATTTGAATAATCATAGAAAGATATTTATTGGTATATATACAACTTTTTTTGTAAAAAATATATTTTAAATAAAATTGAATATAAATGCTTTAAACTAGCAAACACACTGGCACCAAATTCCCTTATATCATCCGTTTCGGTAATTTCTAGGTGGAACATAAGAGCCATATGCACCTCCATCGACTCACAACCCCACTGATGCCAAATACTAAAAAAATATATTGGAAAATTAGGTGTAACAATAATTTGAAAAATATTTAAAAAATGGGGTTGTGAGTCGATTGAGGTGCCATATGCGCGAGAAGCTGAATTTTTTTTACTTGTATTATCAATAATCCGGGTCGTTAGCCCAAAGCCAAGCAAGGAATCTACAGCTTATAGTGAGTTCCAAAACACTCAGCAGACACAGTCGATATCAGTTCAATGGTACAAGGTTTTGATATAAAAAAAAACTTGATCCTTTGTTCTCTAGTTTTTCACAGAGTCCATATGTGACAAAAGCACAAATTTTATCAACAACAACTTTGTATAATATTAATTGAAAATAATTAAGTTACGTAAAAGAGGCGAGTAATATTTTTTAAAAACACTTTTCAAGATCAACTTTAAAATCGGTTTCAACAAATGCCGTTAAATCAACTTAACTGTTATACGAGCAGAACTAAACAGATGAAGGACTTAGAACTTTTTTGATATTTTAATTTTTCGATTTTTTATAAACAATTTTTTATCAAAAAATGACACTTTTGCCATTTATTGTGATTTTTTGAAAAAGTCCTATGCTACATGATAGCCAGTCTAATATAGTTTAAGAAAATATAACAGATTTTGTTCTACCTTGTTTCAGGAGTAATCGCGCCTGACACTAGTTTTTTTTGGACATGTGTGACGCCGAAGGCTACCACGGCTTCAGAGTTTAATATTTTCATTCAACAAATTTTTGCAATATACTTTAAAATACATGCAATCATATAGCAAAAAACCCCAAATGTTTCGATTGTTCTTTAACGCTTAAAAAAATTCGTAAAAATTGCTGTTTTTTTTTTTTAGAGTCGTCAGGGTGCGGTCCTCCCTTAATAAACATATTTGTTAAATTTATAGAATTTTCTGAGCTGGTATGCTGTGGTCTCAGATGGCATTCGCAGTGCTTGGTGACTGAATGACAGTTTCTGTTCCACAATCTGGTATATATACTTGCACCCCCCACCATCACCTATAAGTACCGTTACGTCATTGGCCGATACTGGCTGACATATTTCTACTTTAAAATTTAAAGTGTTCTTTAACAAAATATTTATAATTTTTTTTGTCAATTTGTTGCCTCATATTTTGCTGAAACATATATTTTTTATGATACATATTTGTAAAAGTAAAATAATCGGAGAAAATGAAAAATGACATTCAAATGTAATATTCATTTATAATTTACAATCTACTAAACGGAAAAACTGTGATAAAAAATGATTTATTATTTTAAACTTGAAACAAACATGTGTCAAGTTAAAATTCCGCATACAAATATTCGATATTATGTTACGAAAAACTATGCGAGAAAGTTACGCGACTGTTTACCTGTTAAAAATATTAAAAATACCAATACTGACGGATCGCTTTTCGAGTTACTAAATTTATATATATTTTAAGGTGTCCTGAATTTTTGTCATCCAGCTATTCAGATCTCAAAAATCTATTCAGGAATTCGAAGTAGGTTAAACAGGATAATATATGTGTTTCTCAACGCGACTCGTCTATAGATCGGGTCATTAACTAAAACTAATTAACGCAATTCTTTTGCATACCACTAAAATATTATGTAATTTTTTCTCTTGTTTATTCATAAGATAGATTTTTATCTGAAAATCTGTAAAGTTTTTTTTTTACAATTTTTAAAAACTGATTTTTATGTATATGAAAGTAAATATATTTATTTATTATGATTAATATCAAATTGCATTCTTTATTTTATTGAAATGAAAATGAAATGCTATTTTACGATCGGTTTTGACTTAACGAAAAATGTTTAATTTACGACTCATGTAAACAATAAGAATAAATTTCAAATGTAAGCGTTTTGTGATTTTTTTCTTATTTGTTATCTGTCAAAATATCTCTAGTGAAAACAGAAGATAATTTTATTTAAATAATTTAAAATTATTCAATTTGTTCGATTGACTCTCTCTTGCGTTTTACTGCAAATATAAAATAAAACGGCTTTAGGTTTAAGTTCTGTATTAATATTTATTAATAATCGACTTTTCAACAAACTCAACGTCCGTCTTCAGTATATAATTGTAAATGTCATTTGTATCAGTTTTCCAGACGGAGACGGACGTTGAGTATTAATAAATATTAATACAGAACTTAAATCTAAAGTCGTTTCATTTTATTATATAATAATTAAATACACCTCCATACACAATCACGCCTTGTACTCACAAGACTATGGTACAAGTTTTTTTTCATTCTAACAGAAATTGAATTCACATAAAATTGAACTAATTTTAATTATATTAAATTTAATTTTGCAATTAATTTATAGTTGTTTGGCATTCGTAAACTCCGTTATATATTTCGTTCAATCATTTATTGTTCTCATAAAAAAGTGTATTATCATTGTATGAATTGAATAAAAATAAAAACAATAAACCACAACTATAAAGCTCTCTTTTGTTAGAAGAAGAAAAAAAGTCACATGTGACCAAGCCCGTGTAATTCCAAAACCACATTTAACACTCGAAGACTAATTGAAGAGGAATTCTGCCACAAATAGTGACAAAAATTCAATGTGAGTTCTTTCTTGAGCACGTACCACGGTAGCGATATAAATTTAGCTTGGTTCGACAATAATAGTTACGAACTCTGCCTTCCAAATTATTTTCTACCATACCATAGGGACATACGTAGCACACTTCGATCATTACTGAATCCCTGTCTATTTAAAGATGTCGACACCCATCGTACTATAAGCGATTACAAATCTATTTATATATTTATCCATCTAATATTCAAGTTTTAATATTATGTCCTCTTCTATTCTGTTCTCACCTATTTTCAGTTTTTGTTTTTCCTATTTACCGTATTAGTTTTTATTTTACTCGGGTAGATGTCTCTCTCTCGTTAATTACAATCGTTCGGAATGCAAAAGAAACAATTGAAAGTAATAACCATGTTAGAAAGACAAAATAAATATATATTATATTTTAAACGAAGCATTAATTAGCCATACTTTGATGGTAAATAATTGTTGTTTTTAGTTGTGGTAGAACTGTTTGACAGCCAACAGAAATATATAGATTACGATAGGTATTTTTCTACTTATGTAACATTAAAGTATCGTATAATGATTTGTTTTTTAACATGGTAATTTAGTGCATAAAATATATCTAGGTGGTGTCATTATATTTGAAATATGTGTTTATTATTACATGTGTATAACTTTCTTTTTCACTGCGATGCGGTAGTGAAGAAATTTAAATATTTTTATTTTTTATTTACATTCTTGTATATACACAGAAAAAATATTTAAATATTTTAGTTGGTTTATTAAAAATAAATAATAAATAGCTAATTTCAAGCCTTCTTATCATATTAGATGAAATATCTACTAAAAGAGTAAATATATTGATCTAATTTAATTGGATAATTTATTTAGTTTGTTGTATATTTACATATCTTTATTCGTTGACTTATCCAAAGTTTTAAATTATTAATCTAAATATTATTTCAATTAATTTATATGTAGATAGTACTAATATTATTGAAAATATCTAATTAATAGAACTTAATGTAATATACAGTTGACCATAAAATGTGCAGCGGAAATTCTAAATTCAGAATGGAAGTTATATGTTTGTCCATTAGATATTTTACTTTTTAACGAAACTTGACAATCTTTAGACAAAGATGAATTTGTTGACTTGCCTCTGTATTATACCTTTCAAGTTAATTAGCTTTTTTTTATAGATTTAACATTTTATTAGTATATTAATAATTAGTTACCGAAAAAAAACTTTTAAATAAAATTACATAAATTTAAATAAACAATAAAACACTTGGTGTAAGTTTCACTATATTTATTTGACTTAATCGATTTCGGCTTTCTAGGCCCTCATCAGAAGTTTATACAGAATGAAATATTAAGATTATTTGTAGTTCTTATATACTAAAATTACAAAATTACATTTATTCACAGGTTCCGACAGACAATTAGATCAATTATTGCAGTTTATAAACAACCAATTTTAGACATCAGTATACAAAATATTAATTCTGAATTTATTTTCAAAATTTATAGAAAACCTACATATACAGATACCGTAATACCAGCACACTCTAACCATCCAAACAATATAAAAATGGCTGCTTTTAATAGTTATGTTCACAGACTTCTAACTATACCTCTAAACAAAGAAAATTTTCAATTAGAATTAAATACTATTAAACAAATTGCTAACAATAATGGGTATGATCCTAAAGTAGTAGACAAATTAGTATTTAAGAAAAATAAACAGATTATTTTAAACAAAATTTTTAATAAAATACCTGAACAGCCTGAAACAAAAAATTATCGCAGATTATGTTATATCGGTAACACCAGTACAAAAATAGGCAATGAATTGAAAGAAAATAACATTACAGCCGCCTACTATAACAATCTTAATTTTAAAAATATTTTAATTAATAACAAATTAACTTTCAAAGACAAATATAGTAAATGTGGTATTTATAAAATAAATTGCAATAATTGTGATGCGGTCTACATTGGCCAAACAGGTAGATCCTTTAGAATTAGATTTTATGAACATATGCGTTCCTTCAAATACAAAAAACATGATTCTCATTTAGCACTACATTTAATAGAGGCAGGTCACACTTGTGACATCAAAGACTTGGATATTTTACATACAATCAACAAAGGTTCGAAAATGAACTTCTTAGAAGCATATGAAATCCAAAAAGCAATAGCTATGGGTTTAAATGTACTTAATGACCAAACAGATTTGTTCAACTCAAATTCATTAGAAGTACTTATAAAAGGTTTTACCCGATTTTAATATTTCTTGTACTGTTATATTATTGTTAAATGTCTGTATCCTTGTACCGTTATAATATTGTAATATGTCTGTAATTTTAGTATATAAGAACTACAAATAATCTTAATATTTCATTATAATTTTAATGCATTATAATATTAATGAACTACGGAAAGATCCTACTCCGAAATATCAGGAAAAATTAAAATCCACTCTCAAAAATATTAATTCATTAATTAACGAAAACTCAAAGTTTAAATATTTAACAATGAACCCCACAGCACCAATACTGTATGGTTTACCTAAGTTACATAAACTCAATAACCCAATCCGGCCTGTCGTCTCATATACCAAAGCACCTACATATAAATTATGTAAATTTTTAAATATTATTCTACCAAAAATGTTAAATTTCAAACCAATACACAGTGTAAAAAACACATTAGACCCAACTAGCACAGATATTTTATAACACATTATTTTAGGTACTTTTATGATATATAACTGTTTTGTTATTGCTTTTAATTTACAAAATTATTTCTTAGTAGCAGTTATAATCACAAAAATATTATATAACCAAATTTGTTTTGTAAACTTATTTTATAGATATTCTTACAATTAAATACAGAAACTATTTTGTAATTATTTTATATGACATTATATAGATGTTCTTAAAATGACGTTATAAAATAATATTACTTTGTAACATTTATGCTTTACAAGTATTATATTAGTACTTTTTGCGGACCTATACAAAAATTTTATAAAACAAATTGAGCACATTTTGCTTTATAAGTGTTAATTTATTACTATTACACAGACTGTCAAAATTGATGCATGTTTTGAAATTAATCTGTATTTTTTGTGGCAAAATGGATAAATGGAGAAAAATTAAAAGAAGTGGTAATTTCAGAAGAAAAGTTAAAAATAATATATGTGAAATAAGAAAAACACAATTAAATTTATTACAACATTTCAAAACCAAGAAATTTCTAACCAGACAAAATGAATTACACAGTTCAATGAAAATACTGTACAAAGATAATGATAATAACGAAAGTACTAATTTATATCCTTTAATTTTTTTTCAAATTCTTGTAGTTCCTCTAAAGTGTTAATTGGTTTCGGTAATAATGATGCAATATTACTTTCTTTAGCTAATGCTGTAGTTGTATTTTTCTGTATTTTGTTTCTTCATCAACTCTTCCAATATTGTTTCAATAGTTGCTAGTCTCTCGATAATTATTGTTTGGTTTGATATAATTACATCAATTTTTTCTTCTAAATTTAAATTTGCTGGTATTAACTCCGATAACATATTCATATTCGAGAATGTTTCGCTTGGAAATAATACACATTGCGATTCTTCAGTAGATAAATGCTCCGACAACACAACTTCCTCGTGTATATATCTCTGGCGTTCATTTGACTTGGATGAATTTGGTTCAGTTTGGGTATTGGCAATTGATTCAGGCTAAAGTAAAAAAAAATACAATACTGTAATTCTGTACAAATACTTAAACATTATAAATACGTAAATTTGTAGAAAATTGTATCAAATTTGGTACGCATTAACCAGTTACGTAAATATATTGTGGCAAAAATTTCTTTCAAATTGTTACTTACAATTAAGTTATTAAAATCTGCAACAGGTATAGGCAGTCTCTTTTTTGACCTTCTTGGCAAAGGCCGATCATTCGTGTCTGACGTAGTTGTGTCATCATTTTCACACATATTTTTGACTTCTTCTTCGGCTTCGTCGTAATTATTTATATTTTGTCTTTTAAGGACGCATGACATTTTTATCCAGTCATCATGTGGCTCTGAGTTCTTATCATATATATATATATATATATATATATATATATATATATATATATATATATATATATTTATATCTCAATTTTATTTTTAGGCCAGAATAACGTACCGGCATTTTCCCATTTATGTGGCACTATAGTTAAATTTAATTTACTTTTTTCAATGGTTTGCACAATTTTAAATGACATCTGGAAATAAAATATATTATAAAATCACTAAAATTTTAAACTAGTAAAATATTTACCTTATTTTTTTTCAATATGTGTCCACTTCTTTCGTCTTATTTTTAAGGTTAGGTTTTCCTTTCTATAATTCTGTCAGTAACAAACCTTATTTACATATATGACATAAATGCAAACGTTTTAACTCGGACCGGGACGTTTACATAACATTATAGGGACTAAAATGTTTTGTTACGGTTCTTTCAACTATATTTATAAAATATAAATATTTTATAGTATCTGTACTAGTTTTATAAAAACTTTATAATTTTTCAGCCATATTTATCGAAAATTTACTTTATATTAATGAAGCCATTTTGTAACAGCAAAAGAAAATTTCATTTAACTAATATAATATGTTAAATATGAGTTTAAATGTAATAATTTCAAGTATTATTCTGCTATTTTATGTATTTTTTTCAAGTTTAATAAAAACGAAAACAAAAAAAAATATTTTTAATTATTCATATTTATTAAAATTTCTCTTTAAAATCTTACAAATTTTGAAGGCGCATGCAAATAATCTAAGCACAACATAAAATTTTACAGAGAATTTCCTCTGGCAATAGATTTTTGAATTACCTCAGTGAGATAATCTGAAATGTAATTCGAATTTATTCTTTAACGGTAGATGTATGTTCCTATATATTTTAAATACCTGGCATATACAACACAACATTACATAGAAAATGAGAAGTATAATATAGCAATGTTGGAATAAATTTGTGTTGATAAAGTTGCAAGAAATACAATTGTAAGATAAAATTTTGTCATAATGCCGTCCAAAAAGCATTTATAAAATAAAATCTTAATTTGTGTGTTTTATTGTCGTCAAACTGCAATATTGTCAAAATGTTTATAAAACTATATGCTAAAAACAGTTTTGCTTTATAAAAGCATTTAAATAGTACTAATAAAGCACTTTTTAGTTTTATAATCTGCGCCTATTTCAGTCATATAGATGATATAATACTGTTGTAAGAATGTCGTGGATGTTAAAATATGCAACAAAACTGCATTTGATAAATGATTCAAAAATATTTATAGTACTTTAATAAAACAAAAATTGTTTGTTGGGGAGTTAATAGACAAAATCAAAGATGTATCTATACCAAAAAATGCAAAATTAGTGTCATTTGATGTCAATAGTTTATTTACATCAATCCCAATCAACGAACTCAAAAATATTTTAGAAGAATTATTACACTCAAATAATGTTAATATAGTTTTGCAACTAGAAATTATGTCGTTACTGGAGATTTGTTTAGAACAAAATTATTTTCAATTCAATGATCATTTTTACACACAACAAGATGGCCTTCCTATGGGATCACCTTTAAGTCCTTTATTAGCGGAAATATTTATGAATAACATAGAAGATCAAATATTTAATTCTAGAAATCCTCTAATCAATTCTATAATTTTCTGGTACAGATACGTTGATGATATCATATGTTTATTCACAGGTTCCGACAGACAATTAGATCAATTATTGCAGTTTATAAACAACCAAAATCCATCAATTCAATTCACCATAGAAAAAGAAAATAATAATCAAATAAACTTTTTAGACATCAGTATACAAAATATTAATTCTGAATTTATTTTCAAAATTTATAGAAAACCTACATATACAGATACCGTAATACCAGCACACTCTAACCATCCAAACAATATAAAAATGGCTGCTTTTAATAGTTATGTTCACAGACTTCTAACTATACCTCTAAACAAAGAAAATTTTCAATTAGAATTAAATACTATTAAACAAATTGCTAACAATAATGGGTATGATCCTAAAGTAGTAGACAAATTAGTATTTAAGAAAAATAAACAGATTATTTTAAACAAAATTTTTAATAAAATACCTGAACAGCCTGAAACAAAAAATTATCGCAGATTATGTTATATCGGTAACACCAGTACAAAAATAGGCAATGAATTGAAAGAAAATAACATTACAGCCGCCTACTATAACAATCTTAATTTTAAAAATATTTTAATTAATAACAAATTAACTTTCAAAGACAAATATAGTAAATGTGGTATTTATAAAATAAATTGCAATAATTGTGATGCGGTCTACATTGGCCAAACAGGTAGATCCTTTAGAATTAGATTTTATGAACATATGCGTTCCTTCAAATACAAAAAACATGATTCTCATTTAGCACTACATTTAATAGAGGCAGGTCACACTTGTGACATCAAAGACTTGGATATTTTACATACAATCAACAAAGGTTCGAAAATGAACTTCTTAGAAGCATATGAAATCCAAAAAGCAATAGCTATGGGTTTAAATGTACTTAATGACCAAACAGATTTGTTCAACTCAAATTCATTAGAAGTACTTATAAAAGGTTTTACCCGATTTTAATATTTCTTGTACTGTTATATTATTGTTAAATGTCTGTATCCTTGTACCGTTATAATATTGTAATATGTCTGTAATTTTAGTATATAAGAACTACAAATAATCTTAATATTTCATTCTGTATAAACTTCTGATGAGGGCCTAGAAAGCCGAAATCGATTAAGTCAAATAAATATAGTGAAACTTACACCAAGTGTTTTATTGTTTATTTTTATTAAAATGTTTCACCAAGTGCCTACAGCTGAAACTTTCAACTTTATTACATAAATTTAATATTTGTGTGATAGAAAAAAATCTGCCAATTAAATACACAAAATCATTTAAAATTTAACTATTTAATGCGAACTATATGAAATGACTATTTAATTTTTATCTTACCAATTTTTAAAAAATCTTTATATAAATTTTAAATATAAATTTCAAAATATTTGACTAATATTAATTTACAAGTTTATATTTAATTTTTTAAAGTCGATATATTAAATAAAAAATGATTGTGGGTTACAATTCCCGCCAGATAACATTTTTTTTTCATTTAATATTACGACTTTAAAAATATTAAATATAAACTAAATCGTATTTATCATCATATATAATATATTAATATCAATTTATTTCTTGAAAAAATATTATAAGAAATCTAAATTTTTATAGGGTATTTAATAAAAAAATTTACTAGTTTTTTTTACGTATTTCTGTATTTGAATTTGCAAAATATGGGTATATAAAAATTAAATTATTAGCTCATAAAATACTTTTAAAAATTGATAAAATTTTCTTAGAAAAACTATACATAAAAAAGTATGTGATAAATCAAATTGATTATATATATGTGACCTGGTCTACGAAAAGGGGGCTTAGGTGTCAAAACATCGTTTTCCACTTTTTTGCCGATTCCGATTAAGTATGAGACGCTCTTTCACATGGTGAAAACCAAAAAGCTATAACTTGTTCAGAAGTTTAATAAAAATGAAGAGAAAGAAGAGTACAAATAAAAAAAAAACAGCATTTTTGTGGAAATATTAACAAAACATTATTTTACGCTAGAAAAACATATGCTACGCCAAAACAACATATTCTACGCACAAAAACACACACGTTTTACAATCCTAAGTAGTGTTTGTATTTGTCTTCGTCGAAACTAACGAAAACCTGACGAAACGAGTTGTTTATCTGTAATAGCGGATATATATATATATATATATATATATATATATTACTTTTCAATATTCTTTTTCACGTTAAAATCAGAATAGTGTATGTATATTTGAAATATTAAAACTGAAAAATTAATGTAACATATAGCTCCCTATTTCTGATAATAAATGTTACAGAATAAATTTTGTAACGTTTATAAAGAATGTAGTAGGTATTTATCTTCACAAAGATCATTTTTCCGTTAACCTAGATTTCGGTAACGGATATCCGTTAACATCTTTCGTACCCCTCATCATTTTTAACCTAACAAAAGAAGGAAATTAAAAAAAAAAAACAACTAATACACGTTTCAAAGTCCACAAACTTCTGTAATATAAGTCGGGTACCTGTATACATGTGTAATAACACATTGGACGTCAATGTACGACCTTGAAACGACCTCCAGAGGCTACATGGCTACCCTGTTGAAGCCGGGAAAGAGTTGGTCATATTATCGATGATCTTAGAACCGAAGGTACTAACATAAATTTTCATACGTCACATACAATAAAAAAAGCTTTCACTTCAGGCGTAACGAATATCTTTTACACTAGTTTCATAGCTTATAATCTGGTCTTCGCTTCTCATTTTTTTTTCCTCCTCCTTTCCGATGCTCTTTTTTTCTGTATCGCTCGCTGGATAATATATACGTGTTGATCATATTATATCGCGATCAAATATATAATGTGCTCTGATTTATTTATTTCACAAATAATATTTTTATTATCATAAATTATAGATTAGTAGTTTGTCTAAAATCAGATTTTCTTTAAAAGAATACAAAAAAATATCTATTTTTCTAATCCTATTAAATAATATATTCATTATATATGTGGTTTTCGATAATTACTGTTATTTATTAATCACGCTAGTAAGTTTTTGAATTATTATTAAACATCTTCTGACCAATCAAATTTTTGTATATTTATCACAAAATTGCCTTTGATATATTTGATAAGTTATTGTTATTGCTATGATCAGTGGTGGCTTAAAAAGAGGCTCCCAGTATTTTATGGCGCCTAGATTTTAAGTTTACTAAACCAAATAATACTTTATAAAATAAAATGATGCATTTTTAAAAATATTGATCAATACTTATAGTATAAAAAATCTGCTATAGCCACCACAGAACCGACCGTCATCGTATTAAAGAAAATTAAATTTTTTTATAAGAATTACTGCAGTCATGGTAACTAAAAACAAAACTGTCTTGACATAAATATTTATAAAATTATATGTATAAGAATATAAAAAATTATTTAAAAAATGTTCCAAATAAAAGTTTTGTTAAATAAATTTTCTCGAAATATCTCTGTTGCGAAATATTCGTAAAGTACATAAAAGTGACATCAGTAACTAACTGCTTCCGATTGGCAGATCTTTACTAAAAGTTGATCAATTTATTGAGGTATTATCGAATTATAATACTGTGAACTATGGTTCAAATCCGCTGGGCGGCATTTCTGTTGGTCGTAAAATTGAAAAAAAATGCCACAAGTGAAGGCATTAATTAAACAGAATCGGATACAACAAATTGATCAACTGTTTATCTTAAAAAAAATAAAATATGAGTAGTTTAGATTACTGTTCGGAACTCGTTGCTGCTCTATGCAAACGCACGACTTGCAGTTTCGAAAAAGTGTCTAAATGAACGATCACGAAACAAGAATTGATACTTGAGGTCAAGACACGATTTGGGCTGTAGTGCCATTTGGAGGATGAAATTAAATGCATACAATTAATTTATTTAAAGATTAATGACTAGAATATAATAAATTTTTTATTAGTAAACAGAAACCAGTTTAAGACAAAGGCCCTAAAAAATTAGTCAGAGGATACAAGCCTAATACGCTATTGACTATGATAAAATTGCAATTATTATATTATAATATTTTGAAGTATCATTCGTTTCAGCTCAGAAAGTGCGATTTATTATCGTATAGTCGCAGAAAAAGTAGCATGTAGTAATAATTATTATTCTGATAAATTGCAGCACGTGCCGTAATGTTTATCCTAATGAGTAATAACCATTATTTCATACTCATTAAATAATAAGCTATTATAACTCTTAATATTCCGCCCGTGTTAATAAGAAAATATGAAAGAATTTACATTTGCAATATAGGAAAATGAATGTAATAAAAAAAAACAAAGAGCGATAAATAAAAAATGTGCAAAACAGACAAATGAATGCAAAATGTTATTAGTCAAACGTGAAAATAAATAATTATAAAGTTAAAAGAAGGAAGTCCCGAACGAATCTGTCTTGATTTCCGCTGACAAATGGGACGCCTGATCAGAATGAAACGTATGTGTTTGCTAATAACATCCGGCTTTTAATGGGGTAGAAACTAAAAGACGCATACAGTACAAAATAACAATGTTACATATTTAAAATTCCTTTCTTAATATAGTTAGTCAGCCATTGGCTTTTCATATTCATTGCAGCAAGATTATAAATATACGTAAGCACATATGTTTATCGGCAGTAATTATTTCGATAGCAAAAATTTAATTAAAAAAAATCGTTAGTGTTAAATTTTCAATTTTTTAATTTTCTTTTTTTTTTTAATAATTGAATCGATTGCAGATTAAGTCATTTTAATTAAATAGGAAAAATTATTTTACAAAGAAACTATTAAAATTATCTGATTCGTAATAAAAGTACGTCACTGATATGACGAAAATATTTGCATATTAGTCAGATTCAAATATATTTATAGACTGATATATGTGCAATAAAAAATTGTACAAAAATAAAACTTGCATAAAGGCGTGAGAAAGAAAAACTATGGTAAAATAAAACTCTTAAAACTGCATCTATTACTAATACCAGAGTGTAAGAGGAGAGAAATAGTCGGCATTAGACAGAACAGAAACAACTAAATTGTACATTAATTTTTATTGATATTGATGAAAGCACAAGAGTGATTTATTTTGCACACGCACAATTATTTATATCGGGAGACACTTGTTTGTGTTGTGCTGATACATCTTTTTATAGTACGCCTCTATTCATAAAAAATATGATGTGGCCACCAAAGAACCGATCGTCATCATATTAAACAAATTCAAGGAATAGAAAAATTTGTATAACAACAACTATTGCAGTCATAATAACTAAAAACAAAACTGTCATGACATAAATATGCCACCTATTTTATTATAAAAATATTAAAAATTATTAAAAGCCGTATTCGAAAAATGTTAAAAATAAAAATTGTTAGTTATAACTTGTTTAGCAACTTTTGTTAAATAATTTTTTTCAAAATATATTTCTGTTGCGAAATATTCGTAAAATACATAAAAATGACATCAGTAAATTACCACTTTCGATTGGTAAATATTTACCAAAAGCTGGTCAAATTGAAATATTCACCTCCGAAGCTTAAATATGAAATTTTATGTAGCAATCCGTTCAGCCAAATTGGTTCTACACGTGTTCATAGACCGACAAACGGAGATAATGCTAAAAACAGTTGATCCGTGTTACTATAAGTCACGTGCCTATCTGTAAAAATCTCGATATGTCAAACTTGGTATGATTACAGTATCTCCCTTATCAAATGTAATATGACGGTCGGTAAAAATATGTATAAATAATATGCTATTTCATTTTACATCACATGACTTGGCTAAAAATAGTATCACCATTAAAATTAGCAAAAATATGTTATGATATTAAAAAGTAAAAGTGTCAAAATATGTTATTTTAAAATGTTATTTTTATATATCATTCTAACAATGCAATTATTATTATTTTTAAATAAATATGTGTGACTATTCATTTTATTTATGTGAACTACGTATCCAAGAAAAATATTTTTAGTACAGGTAGATTCTGAATAATAAACGATATAAAAATAGGTAAGCTAAAATAAACATTTGAAAAAACCTTATAAAAAATTTAAAATTAATTCTATTCCCAACAGAAAAATAAAAACAACATTTGACCACAAAACTGCCAGCTGAAATATTAAGAGTTAAAAATTAATATTATAAATTTCTCATTATCTGTATACCTATAGCATTTAAAATTGTAAATTACAATAACGTTAAGGCCTACAACATATTTTTTTCTATAATTAAAAATACAAAGCATTAAAAAAATAATTAATACAGTACTGTTTTTTTCTCACATTTGTTTGTTTAAACTAAGGATTATCCCTATGCAAAATAGCCTTAAAGTATTAAAGTATTTTGAAACAAAGTACGAAATTTTATATGAAGTATAAAAATACTGAATTTTTTTTTTAAATATTCATAAAGAATCAATCAAGACATTTCATTCATGTACACAAAACTATTTCGACCAATCAAAAGATCATTAATTTTTATTTCGGTCACAAAATTCTTGGCATAAAACAAATATTTCCGTTAATTATAAACGGGCAAATACCGTTTTTATACAAACATATACACAATGCAAAACTGAAAACCGAACGGACAGAGAGCTGAGCAGGCTGCTGCTGTGTAAAAGCAGTAAGCTTGGTGTTTTAGTGTCAAACGGAAATGATTAGCAATAAAAACGATTTTTCTTCTTCTTCTTCTTTTTATTCTTAAATACCATACGGGCCAGACTAACATACGTGTCCCCATATCCCGAATGCGTCATTATATGTTTGTGTCGCGCATGCGCACAACGAACATACCGTATATATATATATACGTTAAAGAAAGGGAAAGCTTACATGTCGATTCAACTAAGGCAGTGGTTCTGAACCAGAAGTACATGAACTCCCTTGGAAATATATTAATCCTATGCATTCGTTTCATTCTATTTTATTATTTTTTTATATTATTATTTTTTTTTTAGATATTTCAATCAATCAAATAATTATCGTGTATGTTAATAAAATGTTTCTAATATAATAAATTGAAATAATTAATTAAGTGCGAAGGGTTAATAAATTGCCGGCGAAAAACGATAATTACAAAAATTATAAGTGGACAACTGTAATCTCAATTATACGATTTGTTAATAGAAGAAAACTATGGCCCGGTATTTCACATGTAGTTTAAAAAGTTAAACTTTGCTTTTTTTGAAATCAATCGTGTTTCAGGTTCAGATTATTTGAAAAACTAAAGATTAACTTGATAATCTACAGACAGAAGCGACATAAGCATCGCTTACTAAAATTACAACTGTCAAATATCCGTAAATTTATTTTATTTTTAGTTAGTCTTTCTGTCTGAGTTTTTATTTTTCATGATTTGCTAATATTTTCTCTAATTAATAAACTTCTTTGGCCATTATTTATAATTTTATTCTGATTTTTTTTTAGTTTTAATTTTGGTCATTATTTATCAAAAATACTAACCAAAACATATAAAATCAGCATAAACAAAATAATCTATAGTTTATAATCTATAGTTTAATTAATCCGTGCATCTACTTACAGTGAAATACTAATTTATATTTAAATAAAGCTTAAAATCTAATTGCCGCTTATTTAATCAATAGATTAATTGAAGAACTGAAATATCGTGCCTTATAATCTATTTTATAAAGCACTTATCATAAAGTCATTTATTATAATTTCGTAATTTTATCAATTAAAAATAAAAAATTATTTAATGACAATCAATGCGAGGGCCGCGCACGTCTGTAATGTATTAAATTATTTTCAGTACACAGTTCTTCCTTTAAAAAAAGCTATCCTACATTAGTAAGTAAACAACTTATATTTCTGATAGTTGTTTCATCAAAAATGAAAATCAAAATACTGTTTTTTTATATAAAAAAAAGGATTTATAGATCCACGTTAAAAAACAAGCAAAAATTTTCCTTCATATTTACGATTATCAAATTAATGTAAAAATAAGATATTAAAATTGAAAAGGAGTCCGTAAGTAGAAAAAAAAAGATTAAAAACCACAATATTTAGATGACTGCCAATTTTCTATAATTTTTAGTTCATTAAATAAACTTACAAACAATAAGTTTAACGCTAGTTAAACTTAGTTAACTTAGGCTGGCTGTGTTACTCATTTTAAATGTTTTTATTCCGGTGTTAAAAATATAGTGTTTTGTACACTAGCCAAATAAAGTATTGGAACACAGAGAATTTTATTGTCATTGGTCAGGTTTGTAAATTGATGCCAGGAGTTGAAAATACTTATTGTGGATTGTCCATTGATATATTTTTTTTAGATAATTACATAAGAAAAAAATATGTGACTAACACATATGTGCTATTAAAAAATATTTAACAAATATTGTAATACAAATGCAACTAATATATGCAACTTTAAAATAAAATGACTTTAGGTTACAGTTCTGTATTAATATTTATTAATAATCGACGTTAATAATAAATATTAATACAGCACTATAACCTAGAACTGTTTTATTTTAATATAATAAGTTCTGAATGATTGTTTAGTATGTCATACAATTTTAGTATATTTTTTGTTAATTTTGAATACTATATTAACAAAATCAATTTTCAAAAATGTTATTGTTCAAGTGCAAAAATATATAATCACTATGAAAAAATTAATAAGATATACATTACCGATTGATAATTTCTAAGAAATTCCAGAAAGTACATACCTGTAACAAAAATTTGTTTTATTAATTATAATATTAGCATTTTTCCTAAAAATATTTAATTTTGATTATTTATTATAAATTACTTCATTTTCAAATGATACAATAATTAATTTAATTTATTTAATTTAATTAATTACAAAAATTTTAACACTTTTTTTAAATTTACGAGTTATCAAACATATATTTTTTGTTTAATAATACCGAACTAATTTCACTTTTAAAATAACTCAATTATTTTCTGTAATTTCCTATTTGCATAATAATAGCAGATTCATACATTTTCCAAAATAAAAAATAAATACGTTTCCTACAATTTTTTACGGACAACAATTTCTTACAAAACAATTAACAAACCTAATTACTTCAGTATTTAAAATAAAATAAATTAATGCACACTTAATAATCTCAACTAAAATATTTTAGAAAAAAAAATTACTGCAATTTTACACTTAAGTATATATAAATAAATACAACTGCAATTTATTGCGAAATAAAAATAGATCTTAAAAAAAATTTAAAATATTCAACATCTTAGTTACAATAATAAATGTAGGCTTCTTTTTTTGTACAACCCTGTCGCATGTGAATCAAAAAGCCATGCATCGGCCGTAAATAAACTCACACGCGACCAAATATACCAGGTGATTCACTCTTAACGTGGAATACCTCCCAGGCAAATAATTTTAGCACGCACTACTCATAAAAAATAAGTGCACGTATATCTTTATGCAGGTATCTTATATATGCGTTATTCAGATACTGTGTTGTTTTTTTTCTCATTGCCAACTATTTAATTTTAGATTTTTATTGTACTTTTTTATTGGTTCTCGCTTTGAGATGCTTGTATTTTGTTTGATTTTTTTTTTGGTTATTTAACAAGTTCTGAAAGGTGATTGGACTGCAGAAGAATATAAAGCTATCAGTAGAAAATAAAATAATAATAAAAAAAAAACGATATGAATATAGAAAATATGATATAGTCAATTTAAAAAAAAGTGGTAGTGTAAATTTAAATTAGATGACTAATAATAAACAATCAGTTGCACCAACCTGATTTAATTGCACAGAAAACAGTTTAATACAATATAAAGAACAAAAATTGAATATCGATAAATATATATATAAAAAAAAAAATTCATATATTTTTTATTAGTTTACAGCTATTAATAAAAATTTTATTATTATTATTATTGTTATATCTGGCTTCTAAAATCTTGAATTTTTGGTGTTTCAATGACACTATTCTATGCAGGTATAGTATTGCTTTTTTTAAATTTATTTAAGTCGCCAAATTAAAGTCTCATTTGAGCTAAAGATCTTTAAATTTAAATGTGTTAAACAGAATAATAGCATTAGTTCTTGTCCATAACAAAATAAAAATCTTGTTCGTATCCGAAAATTACAATAGACCAAAACCATTGAGTTCCGACAACTGGCCATAAACTATATATGTAAACAAATGAATTTGGCTTAGCTTATTCGAAAGTGTTTAGATTGCTAAGGTGCAGAATATAAGTATCGACTGGCACTAAGCAAAATGTTATTTTATGCATTTCTAATATAACATTATTCATAGTATTTTTCAACTACTAGTCGTATGACAATTATTGCATTATTTTAAAATTGATATTAGTTAAAACATCTGAGCAACCATAATATTGATGAAAAAACACAACAAAATGATTTGTTATATTAATAAACACGTTTGTGATTACACTTGACTTCATTGTTTGTGTGTGTCAGATTACAAAATTTAAAGAAACACTATATTCATTCTTTTTTAAATATCTGCATAACAGGAATTAGATATAGGAATTACGTATCTATATTTACGATTAACTTGTTATTAAATCTGATTTACTTCAAAACAAAACAAAAATAGAATTTTCAAAAATAAAGACGTGTAAAAAATCCAATTTTTTATAATTATCATTTACAAATTCTAGACAAAAATTCTGACATAGACAATAGCAGTTTTAAATTTTTATAGTGCTCATTATGAAATGAAAAGTATGTCGGTACGTTAAAAAAAGTTGTAAATCTTATTAGTAACAAAAATGTTACATAAATCTACATTCTTTGCAAATATTTTTTTTCTGACTAAGCGGCGCTTAATGAAAAAATAAGTCTGTCAATTTGGCAGTGGATCAAATATTCTGTTGCCAGAAATTACAACTATATTAATTTTTATTCCACTTTATATTATGATATAATGATTCATGTCACATTAAAAAAACAAATAAACAAACATCACTTTAAATTTATTATTTAAAATAATAAAAAAAGTCCTAAATTAAAAACTTAGACACATTTATTTAGAACAAATATTAAAAATTACAGTTGCTTAAGAATAATAGGTGTTGCTTGCCAAAAATAACAAAATGCATTTGTTATTAGATTTAATTTTGTTCCGTGTTTATCTAATCCGAACAATTACAAATTAAAGAAACAAGTGAATTAAGTAAAATTAATGTTTCGTTCCAAATATTTTAGATTCATAACTGAAATTTGTTAAACTACAAATATACTGCGATGTGTACAAATTATTTCGCATACAATATTTTGACATACACAATAATTTTTCATGCGAAGTTTTGAAGAAATCTGAGAATAAATGCAGTGAGACAAAATAACAAATTAATATTTTTTTATTCAATGCGTAAATGTCAAAATAATTTTTCTACAAACTAGTCCGATTTTATTTTAACAAAAAAGTGAAATAAAAATTGTAGATCTAAATTTAAACAACTTGTATCTAAAATTATCAACTGGAATTTAAAAAAAAACACAGTTTGAATATTTACAAAATATGATTATTAATTTGGATTCAAATATGTATATACATTAAAGTGTAGGCGTATTGTATATTATCGTTTACCTTCTAAAGGTTAGTGATACTACTGTAAATTTAGTTCTAAATATATGTAAATTAATAAATATTTTGTTGTAAATAACGCTGACCTTGTTTGTTGAATGTTAACATACGATAATATTTGTTTAAAATACAGTTATTTCCACTTAAATATCATTGTTCTATATTTAAATTTTTGCTAATAGTTTAAAGAAACACAGACATATTTTATTTGAAACTACTATTTAAATAAATAACTATTAAAACAAGGACCATTTGATATGGTTCTTTTTTTGGGAAATATTGTGTAATTATTGTAAAATACACACTAATAAGGTCGATTATAATTATTTTTTTTTAGAGTGTAGCTATTAAAATTTATATTCAAATATATTTATTATTATTATTCAATAAAATATTAGGTACTTAAGTTGTACTAAATATAAAATACAGAAGGGCCTTTCGTTCGCAAATGCCTAGGGCCACGTCGAGTGTTAATCCGCCACTGTTTATTATAAAGAAAGAATAATATTAAAAACAAAAGAAAAATTAGACAATGGTAGTCAAATTTGATACAAGATCTAGTAACTTTTCATATTTTAAAAATTAACATACTCATAAAAAATCTTTCAGAACTCATTATATTAAAATAAAAATGCTTTATTAATGATTTAGTTCTGTATTAATTTTAATCAAAAATTGACGTTTCGACGTATTCTACGTACGTTATAATTACTATATGTTAGTGGGAAAATTTTCCATGCTATCTAAATCGAACTGACAAGTTTGCCAAAGGTACCGCACAGTATGGATAATATATTTTTAAAAATTTTAAAAATGTGTTTAATACGGTCCTGCGTGGCGTCGTCTCCGAACATCCGTCGCTATTTTGAACCGAGTCGTCGAATAGTTGCGTGACAGATATGCATGTACCAAACATACTTGTTATGAAATTCCATTTTAAAGAATTTTAAATCATATTAATTGTTGTTTAAGATTTTCTATACTCACTGAAAATATTGAAATCACTATAACCGAAAACTAAATACTGTAAACATCTCAGTAAATTTACATTATAATCATAGTAATTTTACTATTTTTGTTTTATTATTTTTTATCATTTACTAATAATTTATAAAATAACAATCAAAAATATAGTAACATTACTATGACTATCAATGTATATCTACAATGATTTTTTACAGTGTAAATATTTATAAAAATAATTTGTCTAAGAGAAATTTATATTTTTCTGACCTAGTGACAATAAAAAAAAACATGTCTTTATTTAGAAATGTACAATAATAATTATTATTATTATTTTATGTTTGAAGGTTGTCAATATTATAACATAGGTGTGTAGAGGTTTAAAGTATTTAAATGATTATTTGATTGTACTCATAAAACAAAGAATTTGACATAAATACTTAGTTGGAATATTCATCGTAAAATTGTTCCTAACCGGTTCAGTAATAATAATAGTAAAAGTATAAAAAAATCCAACTACTTTCTGTAGCTTATTAATTGTTTTATCACACTAATTTAGTTTATTATTATTCAGAGCTATTGACTTACTTATTTTTAGAACAAACTTTTTGTTTCTTTTTAGCTGTATAATTTTTTTAAAATGTGTAGTCAACTTTGTATTTTAATTTGCAGTAAGATATGATAAATAATAGATATTTTTATTCTCTGATTATCTATTAAAGGAATAACCTATTCTTTTATCCGTTTTATGGTGAGTTTATAGATTGATCCAGAATAGAAATATTAATCTGAATTTATTCTCGAATTAGTAGTTATCTCTGATTATTATTACCAGAATTTGAAAATTAATTTAACAATTAATATTATTAGAATAAAAATATTATAAATTTTATAATCTAGTTACTTATTTTGTTACCTGATAACTTGTTTCTATGTACTGTTTATTTATTGTGTATGTCATTTCTATCAATTTTCCTGATGATAACGTATGTAAAGTACGTCGAAACGTCAATTTTTAATTAAAATTAATACAGAACTAAAACCTAAAGCCGTTATATTTTAATTAAAAATGTAATAAAACATTGAATTAAATATTAATTAATTAATAAAAATACGTCGAAACGTCAATTTTTAATTAAAATTAATACAGAACTAAAACCTAAAGCCGTTATATTTTAAATAAAAATTTAATAAAACATTGAATTAAATATTAATTAATTAATATTTAATTCAATGTTTTATTACATTTTTAATTAAAATATAACGGCTTTAGGTTTTAGTTCTGTATTAAATTTAATTAAAAATTGACGTTTCGACGTATTTTACATACGTTATCATCCTTGATATATATTTTTTTAATGAAAATAAAATAGAAACTTACAATTTCTTTGATCCTAATTTGGATTTTATAAAAACAATATTTTCTTTATAATTTACTAAAGTTTAATAGACTACAAACATGCACAAATATACTCATTTGCATTTAAATTTAAAAAAGTTCAAATTATTACAGACACTATTTCGGTGCAAAGATCTATTTTTGTGACTATGGTATTTAAATGAGCAGAAATGTAATTATAACAAGTCAACATCATCCATAAGCTTCTCTACCTGTTCAAAAATGCTGCGAAATGTTTCGGTGTGTATGAAAAATCTACGGGTTAGGAGAGACGCATTTAGATCTCATGCTCTGAATTCAAGAAATGCATAATTCAACTTAATTCATATTTCTCTTGATGCTGCCATTGCGCTTTACGTACAGGACGACATGTTTTCGCCGTTCGGTTGGTATGTGTGCGACACTGTATTACCGACAGTGGGTACCATCATCAACTTGCTTTGCGATGACAATGATGAATGATTAGATGACGGGGTATTACAGCCGAAATGACGTCGACACTGCTCTAATTTCTTTACTAATATTTGTTTTGACAATTTGGAGGCGACTTTTTTTATAAAACTACTTTATCTTCAACTGAAATGTAATCAGAAGTATTTAATTTGTCAAGCTGGTAATAACTTATTGAAAGAATTATCAATCTTACTTAAATTTTATTTGTATATACTTTTTTAATTAATTTAAAAAAAAATCAATCAATTTTTTTACCTACTTTTACCGAACCGATTTTCATCAAACTGCATATATATTTATCTTCGATTATAATACAATATTTAATTTAAAAAATGTATGTACGAAGTTTGCGTAACTCAGTAAATTACAAGCTAATTCCATATTGCGCATGCCTGAAATAATTTATCAAAAGATCCCATACTAATTTGACGATAGGTTGAAACCCAATCTGTGGTAAATAATAAAATATAACATAGTAAAAAATATTTGAAATTTTATAACAATCCAATCAGTCGAATTTGCTCTACACGTGTCCACGGACAGACAAAGAGGTTGATAGACGGATATCATGCTAAAAACATCGATATGTTAAATTTGGTATGATTACAACATCTTTCTTATCATATGTGATACGACGGTCGGTAGAAAGCTTTAGAATTTAGTTCTATTAAATTTATAATTAATAATCATAAAGAGAAATATATTTATACAAATGATATAAAAAATAAACAAACAAAACATAGAAACAAGTTACTAATTATTTAATTTAAAAGAACTAAAACCTACAGCTTTTTTATTTTAATAAAATTTATTTTCGTCAAAAAATAAGAAAATAGTAAATAAAATTTCGATTTGTTTTACGTAGTTACCCAAGTATAGTCAGGTTTAACAGTTAAACGAAAAGTTGTTTAAAAAATAAAATGTACTAAATTGGAAATTTCTTTTTTGAATATTTAAGAATATCTATAAAGAATTTACATAAATTTGTAAATTTTTGATAAAATTACTGACGTCAGTATATTTGAAATTAATTTATGTATTCTTTTTGTTTAAATTAGTATTTTTCCATTTAGCTAAACAATATTTTTTTTGTTCTATAATAAATTTTCTAAATTTAAGTTAAGCAAATAAATATCGAAGGCAAGGTAAAGAATCTTTATTTGGAAATATAAAATTTGTATTTGACAAAAAGCTGATCGTGAAAATTAGCTAACCGGAGTATTTATAATATGAAGGTAGTTTCAAGGCAAAATATTAATTTTTATTTTTCTGTAGTGTAACCTTGTTTTTTATCATTTTGTTAGTCATCTATTACGAACAATACAAATTTGACTAGTTTTTTCTTTTTAATTACTTCCAAATTTTAATGCTATTTAGTGTAACTTTTATTCTGATTAATTGATATAATTCCTTTAAAGATTAGCTTATTAATTTTGTGTTTTGAAAATAATTTAAATTACATATGTTAATAACATTATTTGTCAATAAGTTATTACTACAAAATAAAATAAAACAATTTAAATATATTAAAATAAAAACACTTTAGGATTAAGTTCTGTATATATTTTATGTAAATATCGACGTTTCGATATACTCTACGTATGTCTTCATTATGAAAATATAATACAAATAACATAAATAATAAATAAGCAAAAATATAGAAACAAATTACTAAGTGACAAAGTAACGAGATTGAAAAATTAATTGTTAAATTAAAGTATTTTAAATTGTGATCAACTGAGTTACAAAATTGTAAAAAATTTATATTTTCCTGTCCAATAAGTCAGCAGTTTCAATATTCTGTTAGAATTTAATATTACAGTGAGAATTCAATAAAATGATGTTTCTAAAAGTAGACACCTACGTTACCGGTAAAATGATACTAAAACTGTAAATAAAGTGACAGCTAAAAATCATTATTATAGTAGATGTTAATGTCAGTTCTGTCGATAAAAAAGGAAGCTGTTACTGAAACGTGACAATTTCGTATAAGAAAAACGATATTTATAATATAAATTTCATAAAATTGACATTACCGATCGTTTTAAGGTTAATAATAATAATAAAAAAACTAAAAATGCTACATCTATTTTACTGTAAAATATTTACATAACAAACGAATAACGGTAATTGATTATTTTTTGTTTTTGTTTTAGAATTTGTAAATACGATAATTGTAGGTATTTTCTTTTAAGTATATCTCGTCTAACCTACAAGTTAAGTAAGAAAAAAAAAGCTCTTATGATTATTACACTTGCACCTGCCGACAACTGTAAATTTTTATTTATTTTTAGTTCAATTGCTTCTTAGCATGTCAATGTTACATATTTATATTGTTTTGACAATTACACTGTAAAATATGTAAGTAAAAAGTAGTAAATAGAATAATTGTGGTTATAAAAAATAAAGAATAAATAACTTTGATAATTTTTTGACATTTCTTCTCGCCATTTGTTCCAATTTTATTTTGTTATTATATTTAAATAATAATAATAATTTTCATAAATTTATAGAAAAACAAGTTCTATAAACGTTATAATTTATAATGTTTTTACTGTTATCTTTATAAAAAAAAAATTATCTTTCCAATATTTTACATTTTATAAAAAATATTTGATTATTATTAGCAGATAAATAATTTTTAATAAATTTATTAGTTATAAATTTCAATTTTCCTCTTATCATAATACTTATCGAGTAAATAAATAAATCAATATTTGTTTTTAAATTAATTACAGAAAAATACATATCTCATATTTTGCTATCTTAGATAAATATTAATAATAATTATATAACTACATAGATATATTAATTTATTAGACAAAAATGTAGTTGCTAATTTTTTTTTACACAAATGGACTTGGTAGCGAAGACCATCAATCCAGTAGATGCTTTAGATATCAATTTTCAAAGTGTATTTGAACGATACAAGGACATTACAAACATCCAGGCCCCAAGCGGAATTCGAACCCGCATTTTTAAAATATCGACTGCTTATAAATATTTTTTTCGTTATAGTTGAAAAAATTAAAATCATAAGGGTATAAATGACAATATATTAACTTTGAGAAAAACACATAAATATATTTATATATATATATATATATATATATATACCGGGTGTCTACTTTTTTTTTGTTACATAGGGAATACAATGCTAAAATTTTCATTTGGTGATAAATTTTCCCCTAATTATTATAGAACAAAAGTACAAATACAAAAGTTGTTTAGAATTCAAAAATGCATCAAATGATGCCAAATTTATCAATATAGGATGTTCCGATCAAGAATTAGAAGCAAATTAAAATTTCCATTTTTGCGCTCTTTACATCAAAGTGCCATGGAAATTAAACAAATAATTTCATTTCTTCTGGAGTTTGAGTTTGACAGATCGTATTTATTTTATTGTTACGTTCTGTATTATTATCATTATTATTGAAAATAATGAATAAACTTAAGGTAAATGAAAAAGTTCAGTGCGTAAAATGGTATTTTACTGGAAATTCGATACGACGAGTAAGAGATTTATTCAGCGCTTTCTTTGAAAACCGTCCCATACCTTCCGCTATGACTATTCGTAGGATAATTAAACAATTCGAAGAAACTGGAAGTGTGTTAAAACGTTGTAAAAATTGTAGAAAAATCAACGCAGAAGATTAGGAGGAGAATTTAAATCAAAATGCAATTAAAGAAAATACATTGAATATACTTTTGTGTGTAACGGAAAACCCAAATGTTAGTGTGCGTCAACTTGGTGCTGAATTAAATTTGCATCCTTCAACAATACATAAGGTACTAAAAAATGAAAAATATCATTCTTATAAATATTCCACGCACCAAGAGATATTTGAAGCGGATAAAATGGCTAGAAGCGAATTTAGTAACATTATTATGGAAAAATCCAATTTAGACAGAAACTTCTTGAAATCTATTTGTTTTACTGACGAGTCTACGTTTACTTTACACGGCGAACCTAATACACAAAACTTTAGAATATGGAGCCAAACAAATCCTCATTTAATGGTAGCAACACGTACCCAATATCCAGAAAAAGTTAATGTATGGGCTGGAATTTTTGGCAGGTGTATAATTGGGCCATTTTTTATTGAAAATAATTTAAACAACGAAAAATATTTGGATATGTTGCAAAATCATATTGGTCCGCAGTTAGAAGAGTGTGCAACTCAAGATAATGTTGTCTGGTATCAACAAGACGGATGTCCGGCACATTACAGCTGCAACATTAAATTATATTTGGATCAATGTTTTCCAAATTCATGGATTGGTAGAGGTGGTCCAATTAATTGGCCAGCTAGATCGCCCGATTTAGCACCGTGCGATTTCTTTTTATGGCCATATTTGAAGGAGAAAATTTATAAACGACATATCAAAAATCTTGTTGATTTGAAAAATGCCATTGTTGAAGAGTGCAATAATATAACACAAACACAATTAAGCTCTGTACGTCACGAATTTTATAACAGATTAGGTTATTGTTTGGCAGTTAATGGCGATTTATTTGAACATTTAATTTAAATTGTTAGTTTCGTTTTTGTTCTCCTATATCTTGTATTCATGAATTTTTCTGTTTTATAGGTATATTGAATATTGTAATAAATAAAGAAAGTTTTACGGAGTTCAGCTATTTACTATTTATTAAACTCTTATCCGACGTTTCACTGCACAACTTACAGCATCCTCAGGGATAAGTTTAAATTATTATAATAAATATATTAGGCATAATGCCAGTCATCTAATTCAAATGTATTGTTTTTATAACTTGAAGTTAATAAATAAATTAAACAATTACTTAAAATTATAATGGAGACATTCACAATTTAAAACCACAGCTAGTACCTAGTGTACAGCCGAGTAAAATACCCTTTCATTGTAATAAATAATAAATACTTAATACTTTTTATACTTAATAGCTTTTCATTTACATTAAGTTTATTCATTATTTTCAATAATAATAATAATAATAATAATAATAATAATAATAATAATAATAATAATAATAATACAGAACGTAACAATAAAATAAATACGATCTGTCAAACTCAAACTCCAGAAGAAATGAAATTATTTGTTTAATTTCCATGGCACTTTGATGTAAAGAGCGCAAAAATGGAAATTTTAATTTGCTTCTAATTCTTGATCGGAACATCCTATATTGATAAATTTGGCATCATTTGATGCATTTTTGAATTCTAAACAACTTTTGTATTTGTACTTTTGTTCTATAATAATTAGGGGAAAATTTATCACCAAATGAAAATTTTAGCATTGTATTCCCTATGTAACAAAAAAAAAGTAGACACCCGGTATATATATTCAGCTGCTCATAGAAAATAATATAGAAAAAATAAAAAATAAAAAGGCTTTAAGTTTTAGTTCAGTATTTTGATTTTTATAATATATTGATTACTAACAAAGATACCCCGTCCGGTTAAATATTACTATATATTTATTTTTTTACGTCATTACTTCCGCAAAGATCCTAAAAATTATTTGCACAAAATTCAGATCAGTCAAAAAGCCTAGTATTGCATAGCGGACAAACTAACATTGAATTTAATATGTAAGATATGGAATGCAATTGTTTTATTTAATTATGTAATAAAATTATTTACGTCTTAAACTTATGTCTTCTTGTAAATAAATATTTAAAAATGATATAAACGAAAACATTTAATAGTATCGTAAAACCATTCTTTAACGTATTAAAAATGAACTCCTGTTACTTATAATAAATCATTTCGGAAGAAAACTATTTTGAATCGAGTTCGAAAATTTATCTTCATGTCAGATAATGTATGTACACATATGTGAATATAGTAACAAATGTCCGGTACATAATGGCGCCAAACAGACGAGAAAAGAGAAAGTGTGACCTTGAATGACCTTGTATTATCTATAAGACAACGTTATTGCTACATACATTCTATATGGATATATATATATATATATATATATATATATATATATATATATATATCTACCACTTGTGATATAGAATTACGAAAAATATTTATTTTGTATAAATTATTATGCGAGAGATTTTAATTCATGCATATTTTGAAATTTTAAATCGTTAGCAATCGTTTGGTGTAATTATCTAGAAAATTGATATATTAACTTTATAAAATAATACATAATACTCTGAAATATAAATAAATTATTAAATAATTAGATTAGTTGCAATTATAGTGAAAACACTAGTTATTTTGATAAGTTGATGATAATTTTGTTAAATAAATTATTTATCTTGTCTACTATCAATTTTGTTTCTTATTTCTATTAATATTTTAAGATAACAATACTCAAATAGAGAACTTGCGCTATTATTAAAAAAAGTACAATAAAATGCTCTTTTACTTATTTTATCTGTCATATATAATTAAAAAAACATTTTATTAATATGGTGTGAAAAAATTCGAAATAAGAATTATTTTTACAGCTGTCATCTGTCATATAAGACACATTTTAAATTAAATATATAATCAACAATTATTAAAATCATTAAAATAGAACGTAAAGAACCCAAATGGTTACTGTATTGTACCAATGTTACCACTAAAATTTACACCTAAATAAAATATTCTTCACTGCCTTGGTTGGTTTTGATAGGAACTTAGTATTAAAAGCAACAAATACATGGTGCTAGTAGTCTCAATTTCTAATTGATATTATTAAAAATATATTCCATATTGTTTTAAAATTCACAAATAAAGCAAAATAATAGTAAATGTATTTAAATCAAACTAATTAAATAAATAAGTTAAAATTCATGGCATGTTGATATAGAGAGCCGAATGATTTCAATTAGAAACAACCAATAATAAAATGTTTTTAGTCATGTGATATTCTTAAAAGAATTTTGAATTTCTTACTTTTTTTTACTTAATTTTTAATACTCATTATAGCATTAGCACATAATAAATTATCATTTAAACACAAAATATATTCTTTTTTTTTTAAGTTTTCTATTCTTCACAAATTCACAAACCTTTAATTTTCTGAAGTAAGTCAATAAATTTGAAATAAAATCGATAAAAAATATAGTATTGCAATATTTTAGAAGTATCTTTTCTGTAGTGCAAAACAAACCAAGAGGAGTATCAGGACTGTTCGGCCATCTACATACAAGGTCCGTTGTACTGCGAGCTGGTGTAGCAAAAGTTGAGTCACAGAGCCGTTCCGATCTGAACCGAACCGAGATAGCTGAACGCGCACATACACATAGACCGAGAGTAAGTAGAGTGGGGTTCGTACGACCCTGCAAGGTCGTTCGCTGGTGTTGCCAACAGCACATACATACAGAAACATGTGCTGTTCCGGTTGCATTCATCCGCCAACACCGGACAATTCTGTCATACCCAACTATTGCTAGTTACGAATGCAGGAATCTTTTTCATTTGCTCATTTATTTTATTTACATTTGTTTGTGTAGCGATGCGCAATTATTTCTGCATTTTGACTTTTTTGTTTTGTTTTTAAAGTACTCATTTTCAGATTTCAATGGTTCTTTTGTAAATTGTACATAGTGAATAATATTTTATGAATGTTCATTTTGAATATTTAAGTATTACATTTCTTACGATAGAGATTATTCATGGCTCTTTGTTTTATAATCATTTTCTTTTTGTTCGTTAAAGAATTTCGTATTTCTTATCAGTAAACTAAATATGATTAAAATTAACAATCAAGAATTTAAATAAGGCTTATCTATTTTTCAATGTTTAATGCATGATTCATTTTATTACATTTATATCACTTATTGTTCAAGAAATGAACTACAGATGTCATCATGATGTCATAAATACATTAAAATAGAAAAATCATTAGATATTTCATTTCTTTTCTTGCTCACAATATTTTTTTAAATATTTAAAAATATTACGTAATAGTACAAAATTTATTTTGTCACAAACTTTTTTTATTAATATAATTTTTAACATTTTTAAAATTATATATGGTAATAAAAACTTGTAACACATGAAATGTAAATAGTTAAATATTTGTAATTCGATGTTTCAAAAAAAGACTGTTCAATATTTACAGAAGCTTCTAGATATTATATTAGTTTATAATAAACTCCAATTTTTTGTGTAATATAAATTCATATAGCTCCAAAGTTCTTGTTATCACTAAATTGTTTGTCTGTGTTAAATTTTTTATGAGTTCTGCAACTTTCATAATCTAAAAGAAAAATTAACTCCGCTAATAAAACTTTGCGTTAAATAAAACGAGTCGTTAAAACAAATATTACAGGATTTTTTAATATGACTACAATCTTACACTTTATAAAATATATCAAATATTGCACAGAATCCTGGAATTTGTTATTTAATTATTCATTTTATTTAATAAATATAAAAATAAATTTTATGAAATAAATTTTAACATTGTTTATTGTTTTTAAAATATGTTGGAAATACAATTAGTGGTCTCTGTCTATGTAGCAATATTTCGTAATTATAGTTTTAGATTCAAATCGTCGATACGATAATCTGTAATTAGAACCATAAATAAATTCATTATAAAATCTATTTATAAAACTGAATATTCATCTATTTGTAATAAACATAACAGTTGAACGTAAGCAATAATTGAATGTCGTAACACGTCAATTGTCATTCACTAATTCAAAACGTAGGTTATAACCTATTACCAACACAATCAAAATCAAACACATCCGCTTTCATGATTAAACAACGTTAATAATACCAGGCAATACAATCAAATACTCCTCTTCACTGAAGTATTTAAAAATTTAATCCTCGGCGCCTTTCAATACTTAAACCACACTACATCTTTTGCCAAGTGACAAAGAATGCACTATACCTTAATAAACACTTTTCCTTTTCGTTTCCATCTTTCTCGGATACATTGATGGGTTCAATGAGTCTGTCCTCGTTAGATGAAAAAGATGTGAGGAATCTATTTATAGAATAGCAACATTCCATTAAGGTGGGATTCAGATAGTCTTATTGGATTCAGTTAGAGGTATTGCATTTGGATAATAATATACAATGTTGTGTATTGAATGTCCGTGTATGTATGTATCGTTTTGTTTGTAGATGTTTGTACTATAGGTTTTTGTTTTATTAACCTGACGTTGGTTTTATATCATTGTGTCATCGAATACTTTGAGTGTAACAAGTGCATGATGACAGTTATATCATTCTATCTGTCAAATAAATCATTTTTTTTTTTTCGAAATTTATTGCTTTATCTTTAAACTTATAATTATTATCTTAAATATTGTTTTTATCTAAAGATTCAAAATAATTATCTTTGCCGTTTTCTTCTAATTTTTTTGCCGAAATAAACCAAAATAAAATGATAGCTATTGTCAAATAATAAAAATCAAATATATCAAAGTAAAAAAATCTGCTGTGTCCACCAAAGAACTGATCGTCATCGTATTAAATAAATTGATGGACTAGAAAACATAAATCTTAACATAAATATGCCACCTATTTATAGAATTTATTTCATTTATATTACAAAAATATGAAAAATTATTAAAAAATATATTTAGCCGCATCAAAAAATTTTCCAAATAAAAGTTGTTAGTTATTAATTGTTTAGCAAATATTGTTAAATATATATTTTTTTGATATATCTCTGTTGCAAAATATACGTAAAACATCAGTAATACGCCAGTTCACCTCCGAAGCTTAAATATAAAATTTTATAACAAACTATTTAGCCGAATTAAACTTTACATGTGTCGACAGACAGATCAACAGACTGACAGTTTGCGCAAGCGGGTCCTAGTATTTTTTTTCAAAATTGTGTAGATGATAAAATATTAATTGTACAATATTAAAATATATTTACATAAAATAAAATCTTTTTAATAAATTAATTTACTAGCTTTAAACTAATTTTACTTTATAATTATTTAATTAATTTATTCAATGCCTTGTCTATAAAATATTTTAAACAAATAATATTGTTGTAAATTAATAAAAACTTATTTATTAACAAAATCCACATGCAAAAAATGCTGACACAATAATTAATACTTATGATACAATGATTTTGTAATATTATAAACAATAGTTAGTAAAATATCATCAACAAATAAACCCAATAGAAAGTTATAAATGAAATAAAAATTATTAATCATATCAAAATCATAAAATAATGTAATAATTTATTATATTAAAATGCAAAGTTCAAATTACAAAAATATTGATAATAAATTACATATTTAATTCAATTAATTATTTCTAAAAATAATAAAATACATGTGATATGTAAAATAATAAAGATAACTGAAATTATAAAAATAAATATTATTAGTAAAATGAAAAGGCTTCAGAATATAGTTCTGTATTAATTTTTATTAAAAATCGACGTTTTGACATACTCTACATATACAATCATCAGGAAATACAAATGACGTATATACAATAAATAAACACAGAATATAGTAACAAGTTGCTAGGTAACAAAATAAGTAACTAGATATACAATTTATAAATTATTCATTAAAGGAAACCAAATCTATTTAAATCAGTGCCTTCACACAGATTGATGTTACCTTTTTCTTTATTAATTTCCATTGCTTCACTTATCAAACTATTGATGGAGCTAGCAATTATTACAGTATTTCGAATTTTACAACATGAAGATACATGTTGTGCAATGTCAGATTTACGATATTTGGATGGTTTAGACGTATAGATGTCTTATATTCTGTCAATCTAGTAGAAACAGTTTTATTATTATTTTTATTTTAAAGAATATTCGTAGTAAACAAAAAAATAAAACAAATTTTTATTTACTAGTGTTAAAAAGAAAACAACAATTTCCTATGGTTTACTAAATTTGAAACATGATAAATTTAGTAAAAAAAAAAAAACTACAGTCTTTTACAAGTTCATAAAAATTTAACAAGCTCAGATGTCATCTAAAATGTTCAACATTTCAACTTATACACACTCATAGACATCACGTATGTGGTAAGTAATAAAAATATCTAAAATTATATTTTATTCCTAGTTTTTGACTTTGTGGAATTCACATTTTTTTAAGAAAGTTCTATGAGAAAATATTCATAGTCATATTCATTTGGAGTTATAATATTTTTAGCAAAATAATATGTTAATTATTTCGTATAGTTTGTTTTAATTTTATATGTTAATTAAATAAAATATTTGATAGCACATTAAAAACAAATTCCAATAATCTTGACTGTACTTTGTTTTACATTTTTAAGAAGCGTTTCTTAGATTTATCCACACAATAATGAAGCTAAGATATACGACAATGAAACATACTATACGGAGAAAATAACATACAAGACGGCTGTTAGTGAACATAAAATGTAACCTTTTTGCCCTCGTGCGAAAAAGGTAGAAAACTTAAAAAAAAAAAATGTTTTCGCTTTCTTTAGAACATGCTAAGTTAATATATAACATACTGTCATTACCTTTATTGCAAGAAATTCTACGCTTTTTGTCTAACAATAATTTTGTTATTTCTTCTCAACTTTATTCTATACGGAATAAGTTTGTTTCACATTTCTTAGAATAACTGTCATTTTACAATAAAAATATGTTCTTTGCAAACATTAAGATATTCAGTTTTACTTATAGTCCATAACATGATATAATTAAAAAGTTATTTATATACGTAAATATATTTTCCTATAAACTCATAAAAAAATATTGTAAATTATCAACAAAAAATTAAAGATAAAAATATTGAAAGCTTGCAGAAGATGGGGAATTTTCCTTGTTTTTTTTTTCTAGTTTAAGAACATCTATTCATTTTGATATTAAAAATACAAAAAAGCGGATACAATTATTATACTTTTAAGAAAAATTAAGTCTTCAATTGTTTCAACCATTTTTAAGTTTTTGCAGAAATTAAAAATTGATTTTGTTTATTTGTTAATATGTTACGATCAAATTAAAAGTTTGGCTTGTAGTTCTGTATTAATATTTATTAATAATCTACGTTTCGACGTACTCTACGTACACTATCATCAGGAAAAAATTATGAATGAATGTTAATGTCATAAATAATTTCAATAAGAAAATAAGTTTTTAAGTTATCTTATTGAAAAAGATAATGTCCAAGCTTTATGCTATTTGTAATTATTTTCCTGATAATAATGTGCGCGCATTGAAACGTCAACATTTAATTAAAAATTATACAGAACTAATATCTAAAGCTTTTTTATTTTAACTAAAATGATATAATAGTATTATCTAGATACTGAAATCTTCAAATTTTAAAAATAATCTAAATAATTTTATTTTTTTTATAAATAACACAATATAAAAATTGATCAATTTTTCAATTTTTGTGAATTATTCAAAAACAATTGACATACCTAATCAAAGTATTGAACATCAATGCATGCACAATTCAATATGTTTCAAAATGTTGGCACATAAAAGCCTAAGAACTTTGTTTATTATACTATTAATAAAAAAAAGTTTTTCATGAAAAAATAAAGAAAATAATTATTTACTTACTTAGATTATTCCTTATATTTGTGTTATATTCTGTGAGTATGTAATTAGATATATTACATATGCAATCTGTTTTCTTCAATCTTACATCAAAAAGAAATTATTTAACAGGCAAATATTATTTATAAAAGATATTACAAAAGATGTAGTAATGAATTAATAATTTTTTATGACAAAAGTATGTAAAATGTCAAAGAAAATCTGAAAGTTCAGTAGCTACGTTTATATAATTATATGCATTTATATCTGTCATTTATATCTATTGTTTGAATTGTGACTATGTATATTTCTTAACACAAATAATTTAAGAATATTACAAAACAAATAATGTTTATAGTAAATAAAATTGTAAACAATTTTTGTTTATATTATTTACAAGACAGATTTGTTACAACAAAATATATTTTAGCAATTAGAAGTTCATTGTTATTTATAATAGAGTAACTTTCACATGCCAAAAATTAATTGCCAAAATTAATTACCAAAATCCTGTTATTCATTTATTTTCACTCTATTATCTTCTAGAATTAATCGATAATTAAAATTTTACAAATTAATACTACATTCGATTTTAGATACAATTTAGTTTAATTATGTCGATAAATATGATAAATATAAATATTTGTTTCAAACGAAAGTTCAAGATAATCCTGCCCAAAATATTATAAAGTTTATTTGTAAATTTTTTTATCATATATCTTTTTATCAACTATCATATCACATATGATATGGGAGATATTATTATCATACTAAATTTGACATATCAGCATTTTTACTGACAAGCACGAATTAGGCTTATCAAATATTTTAAGCGTGATGTCCGTCTGTCTGTGGCCACTTTTATTTAGAACATTTTTCGATACTGCTAAGTATCTTTTTAAATAATTATATATATAAATAATTCTGTAAATAGATGGCGTATTTGTCAAGAAAGCTTTGTTTTTAGTTACCAGTTGTTATACAAATTCTTCTATTCAATAAATTTATTTAATACGATGACGGTCGGCTCTGTCCATTTAAGGCTACCAGGTTTACCTAAACGATATTTGTTTCTTATTATCAATAAAATCAAATAAACCCAAAATCCAAAATAATACGTTAATTTTGTTCAAAGTATACAGAATCATTTTTTTTATTTTAATATATATATATATATACATATATATATATATATATATATATATATATATATATATATATATAAACTAAACTCTGTATTTGCTAAGTGAATGTTACCAATAAAAAAACTTAGAAATTAATATCTAAATAGAAAATAAAAATAAAATCTACATTCATTTTGTTAATTTGTGTGCGACTAATCCACCATATAAATAACATAATACCCGTTATCCAATTAAGTAATTAAAAATTAATATATAGCACTTAATTTCAAGGCCACCACGCTTAAACTCACTAATTATTACCATTTTTTTTTCTCATCGTTCCGCAATTCATAAATTCAAAATTCAACAACCTTTCTTAGACCCGGAAATAACTAAATAACAACCGTATTCAACATATACAAGAAGAAGAAGAAAAAACACAAAGATAGAGAAGGAAAAAAAAAACAATTGCTATTATCATGTCAAAGTACTCTTTGATACTGAGAAATTATTACTGCACGTAACTGAATACGTACATATACATAGACGAACAAAAATATATTATCTTGTGTCTCTTCGTTTATTTTTGCCTGTATACTGAGCGACTCTTTGCGTGCAAAATTATCGTTGATTTCCGCGAAAATATGACAAGAATTCTTTCTTACAGAGATTTTTCGCTCATAATGGTGACCTTGAAAGAGTTCGTTTGCGACTGAAATTATAGTTGTTATATTATTATCATTATTATAACGGTTACTGTATTAAACTTATAAAATGCTTCAATTTTTAAATAACTGTCACTTGATTTTGAAAAAATTAATTTGTTTTTTTACTTATAACATGTTCGGATAAAAAAAATCTACAAACTTAAATATGATTGAACAGATGGTACATAAGAATAAAATTATTTGAAAAATAAAATTCTTTTCAAATTCTTGGCGGTAAATTTATTGGTTTGTTCCAACGAATAATGGAACTATGGCTAATACGAATAGTATAGTTGAAATTGAATATTGCTTATGCTGGTTTACACGATGCATTTTACTATACAAAAAAATTTACAGTTTTCTGTACAAACAAAATTTTCTGTATTACAGAATCCAATCCAATATTCGGTTTTATATGGAATTCTGTATAGAATATTTTATACACTCACATTCTGTTATAATCTGTTATAAAAAAAAAATAACTTAAGAAAGCGAATGAGTATCTAATGTTATTATGTATTATTATGAAATTTATGAAAAATGTCATAGCGATGCGTTTTATCTACTTAAGCAAACAAATTTCTTGTTGTTTATATACAATAATTTTATAAATATTGCATTAATACTGAAAACAAGATAAAAATTTGATTGCTCAAAATTCGAAAGCCTCTAATGAAATACATATATGTGTTGAAATATGAAAATAAAATAGATAATAACTTATCTGTTTGAATTTAATTTTCATATTTTCTCCATTTAAATTACAAAATACATTAAAGTTATTTTATAATTTCTAAAATACAAAATTGAAAATGGTAAAAAACTATAAAATATTTAAATAAAAACATTTCTAAATCTGATGATAATAATCAAATATTTATATTAAAAACTTATGGTATTTACGATCTTATTACTTAAAAGATTTCACTTAACTTAATAACGGGTGTATTTCGTATTGTTTCCGTTAAAAATAACGCATCGTTAAAATAAAAATTCTGAAATTCCGTAAGAAATATAGCAAGATTTTTTACAAAATATCAGAAATTTTATTTTAACGATGCGTTATTTTTAACGGAAACAGTACAGAATACACCCGTAATTCCGTTTATTTGTTTGTTTACTGTCAAATTTTGTAATCAATTTTTCACCTACTTTACCCAACCATTTGTTTTTCAAATTTTGCATACATGTTGCAAGACTCAATAATATTAACAGCGGATTTTTTAAGAAAGACAATAGAAATTTATAAAGAAAAAGATAACATCAATCAGTGCAAAGACACTAATTTAAATAAAATTTTGCTTTCCATAATTAATACTCCTAATTTATAAATATTATAATCTAGTTACTTATTTTGTTGCCTAGTAACTTGTTTCTATGTTCTGCTTGTTAATTATATAATATGTCACTTGTATAATTTTTTCTGATGATAATATACGTATATCGATACGTCGATTTTTAATTAAAATATATATTAGAAACTTAAGAGTTTTACAAATATTTTAATTTCCACTTAATCGCAGTGAACTAATATATAATTAGAATATTTAATAAATTTAGAAAAATGTGTTGGCGTTGCCGGGATTTGAACCCGGGTTTCCTGCTTTCGCGACAGACGTTCTAAGCACTAGATTTCGAGCTCACAATGAAATAAACACATTTTTCCAATTATACTGTGTTTGACCAGTCGTGACTAAGTCATACATTAACCTGGTTAGTTGTATTACAGTAATATGATATTATAATAAAGTAAGATTAAGAGTTTTACAAATATTTTAATTAGAAATTAAAATATTTGTAAAACTTTTAGTGTCAACGCGGAAAACATTGCTTTAATATCACAGAATTTAATCCTAAAGCCTTTTTATTTAGTATTTTAAGAAACAATTTTATGAAAAATTACACTACAATTTTTTGCTATTTAGTATAGTTTTAGATCAAATTTTGTCACTTAATTTTAATATATATTATTTATTGATTCTTGCAACTTACTAAAATAAAAACCTCTTAGGGTAAGTCGAGGAGAGATGGACTAGTAGGAGAGACGGACCATTAAGAATATTTTACATTAGTCTCAACAGAGGTCTCAGCCGTCTATGTCATTTCGTTTATTAAATCATTCGTCGCCATTGACTAAAATTGAGGACGAACAGTTACAAATTTGGTGAAGTTATTACAAATATAAGTTTTTGATAGTGGTGAAAATTTTTCAAACAAAAGAAAGAAACTTAATTTATAAACTTTGAGGTAAGTTTTGAATGTTTTATTCCATAAATTGGAACAATATTAACTAAACTAAGACTACCTAACCTAAAATTATGAACTAAAAGTATTCGATTTCTTGTCAAAAGTGTAAGTCCATCTCTCCTCCATGAAGAGTGTAGATGGACCACGAACAAAGAGGATAGATGGAGCAGATCTAAATGTTTGCATATTTTATTGCAGACATGCCGACGGTTTATAAAAGAAAAAAAAATGCAAAACCCAGAGGGGAAAGGACTATGGAAAATTTGCAGAGAGCTTTTGAAGCCATCAATGCCGGTGTAATGGGTGTGAATGAAGCAGCCAGATTAAATGCATAATCTGTGGCCGCTAGTTGCACGAAGGATGTACAATAAACGAAAATTTGTGCAAAATGTGTGGAAGGCACAGTAAAAAGAATAAATCTAGTTAAAATGTATATTCTTTCTGACTATTTTCAAATGGTCCATCTCACCTACTATAAGGAGGAGAGATGGACCAATATTGTTATTTATAAAACATTTTTTTTTTGTTTATATTACGTGTTTTTTCTTTAGTTTTTTATACTCAAAAGTTGTGTTATATATTCCTTTGTATGTTCTAATTTTAAAAAGATTTATTTATTACAAAATAAACAAAATAATTTTCGTTATTTAAAATATGGTCCATCTCTCCTCGACTTACCCTATTATAATAATTTATGTACATTTAAAATATGAAATAACTGTAAATAAGCATTAATAATTTACAGAAAATACAGAAAATTCTCATATATTAAACCTCACACAATATTTCCTATAACCATATATTATTCAAAGCTAAAATTAAACGTCAGAAAACGGAAAAACAATTAACTTCATTGTCATTCATATTTCTTTTGTCACACTAAAAAATAAATAATACATAGAAAGTTAATGCCTTCCCATATGCATAACAAAATTTACAATTTATAGAAATTCCATTATTTTAGTTTTCCCATGCAAGAGGCACGCAATTTTTATTCTATTTTGAAGTAACGATGCATTAAAATAAGTATCAATATTATACGTTATATAATTTTTCTCTATAATTTCATGAAGTATGAACATTTTTTTTCTCTCTCTGTGGTGAAATCTAAAATATATAACCGCCATTCTGAAACTGATCAGTGAATGTTCAACCGTCTGTTAAGCATCGTTAAGACGTAACGTTAATTAGCATTACATAAGTTACGTGTGAACGAGTTAATAGTTGTTATACATATATTATTTTTTATTTATTTACTTATTTATTTATTATTTATATGCAATTAGAAAAATGCATGCTCGTCATAAACACTGTAGAATATTGACTGTTGGATATTTATTTACATAACAGTGGTGTGAAAAGTCTATTTTCACAAATTAGAAAACTTTCAAAAATTTTGTTAATAGTAAAAAAAAACTTTTAGAACTCATATTAAAATGAAAAGACTTTAAGATTTAGTTCTGTATTAATTTTAATTATTAATCGACGTTCCGACGTACTCTTCGTATGTTATCAGTAAAAATTAATACAAAACTAAATCCTAAAACCGTTTTATTTTATTAATAATTCACAATAATTAAACTCACATTAAAATCACATTTTCTAAAACTCTGACCCATATTTTATTTAAATTACATTAAAAATTGTTAATATAATTTTAAAGTTATTGAACTTATTTATGACATTAAATAGACAAATGTAACTATTTTTATGGTTTCAAAAATCAATAACTATAGGCTTTCTGAAAATAAATATTTCAAATTTTTAATTAATCAATTAAATAATTCTTTTCTTATTATATTAAGCTGATATAAAAAATTTCATTTTAGAATATAATAGAAAATAATATGAGTATTTCAATAATAATTGAATTAAAATTGAAATATATTAATTTTACAATATGAAATATATTTCAAAAATTTATAAATAAAATAAATAATTATTAAAATACAGTTTTAGGATGAAGTTCTGTATATATTTCACTTAAATAACGACGTTTCGATATACTCTACGTATATTTTCAGAAAATAATACAAATTACAAATAATAAACAAACAAAACATAGAAACAATGTACTAGGTAATAAACTAGATTAAATTTTTTATAAATTATTTACAATATATATAATTTATAAATTAATAATTAACTCAGTGCCTTTAATTAATTTATAAAAATATTGACAAAGTGACATATCAGATGACAGATCTTTACCAAAATTGATCAAATTTAGATATTCGCCCCCGAAGCTTAAATATGAAATTTTATAACAATCCGTTCAGTCGAATTTGCTCTACACGTGTCCACAGACGAGCATCACGCTAAAAACAGTTGTTTCGTGTTCCTAATTCATACGTAAAAATCTAGATATATCAAATTTGGTATGATTCCAATACCTCCCTTATCATATGTGATATGACGGTCGGTAAAAATAAAATATATAAAATAAAACCAAAAATGTGTATTTAGATCAAAATAAAGTTTTCGTAATTCAAACATTTACTTTCAATTCAAAATACTGTAAAACATTACGTAACAACAATAATAAGTAATTTTACTGATAAAATAGTAATACATGAAATGCATCAATCTACATAATATATAATCGTGTAGGAGTAAAAAAAGTATATGTTTACTTAATGCTTAATTTAATTATCCTGTTGACATACGATAGCCTCGTGTTAATAAAAATTAAATGTAATATAAGTCAATTCACTGACCCGCTTCTTGGCTGTATATAGAATCGATTTTAGAAAATCTATCTAATCGGGTGATAGATCGAATATCGAATTAAATATTTTGGCGCCACTTAACTTGAAATAATTTATTTATTTAGGACTTGTAGCGGTTTTTTTCTGCCGCTTTAATGTGTAAGTGATATTTGATAGCATGCATACGAGTAGTTTCAAAATATGCAAATTATATAAAATAGACATATGAAATAATACTATCTATAAAAATATGTGAAATATTATATAATATTTATAAAATTTTATTAAAAGAATAAAAATAAAAATTCTGAAATTCCGTAAGAAATATAGTAAGATATCTTACAAAATAACAAATTTTTTATTTTAATGATGCGTTATTTTTAACGGAAACAGTACAGAATACACCCGTAATTCCGTATATTTGTTTATTGTCAAATTTTGCAATCAATTTTTCACCTACTTTACCCAACCATTTGTTTTTCAAATTTTGCATACATGTTGCAAGACTCAATAATATTAACAGTTGATTTTTTAAGAAAGACAATAGAAATTTATAAAGAAAAAGATAACATCAATCAGTGCAAAAACACTGATTTAAATAAAATTTGGCCTGCCATAATTAATACTCCTAATTTATAAATATTATAATCTAGTTACTTATTTTGTTGGCTAGTAACTTGTTAATGCATTTCTAGTTTAGACTTAATTTGTATTTAAATAATTACCTAATAACAAAATTTAAATAAATAAAGCGGCATTTCCTTTTTGTTTTAACTATAGGGTAAAAGATTAGAAAATGATCTACTGTGGCGAAATTTAAATAAAAATAATATTATAAAAATAATATTATAATATTATTTTTATTTAACTATAGGGTGATTTATAACGAGTGTACCAAACTTTTAAAATTTATTAGGGAGGTCATTTCGAGTGAAAAATATCAAATAAACATAGGTTCTATTCTATCTAGTTGCGCAACTACGAAAAATTAAAGTTTTACTCGTATTACAAGTTATTGTAGAATGAAAGTTTTTATTTTCTACTGGTGTTTATATTAAATGAATTGGATCTACTGCAGCGAAAATTTAAACAAAAAGAATTTAACAAATTTTCAAATCCACAAAATGATGATGGTATATGTTCATTATATCGAAACGTCGAATTTTATTTAAAAATTATATAGAGTAAAGTTTTCTTTTTTTTTTTAATTAAAGGTTAAGTTTAAAAATACATATTTCGGAAGTTAATCTTCCATCAGTAACAAATTTTTATTATTATTAATTTGCAATTGATGATGGAAGTTTTAGCTTCCGAAATAAGTATTTAGCTTTACTTTTAATAAATTTCGTAGTTTTGGATATTTTCTAAATTTATTTTGTTTTGAGTTAACATGGAGAATATTTTCTACGATAACAATTAAATACATAAAATAATTATAACAATATGAAAATTAAAAGTAATCTATAGACGTATGTATAGGTTACGCATAGCCTTAAGTAAATCATGTGATTATCTTTATCAAGATTCTGTGTTTAATAAATTATTTTATAATTAATATTAGTGTAAACATAGTATAGAATAAATTAATTTTTAATACGTATAGATAAAGTAATTATATTTGAAAATATCTAGAGCATGAATCGATTATACTTAAGAGTATATTATGCATACAATAATTTAATGTTATATTGTTTCATTTATATTATGTAAACGTACGTTATATTACATTCTCTTCTGGTTCTTATTACGCATGTAAACATATTATGCATGCATGTATGTATTATAATAAATTGTTACCACCTACGACTCTCAAGATAAATTCCTTTTTTCGTCAGGAAATATAAGAATTACCTCAGGATAAATTTTTGCTATAAATTATTTTCTTACATGTATATATTTCTATAAACAATTAAATATATATTAAAATAAAATTATAATATTACCAACCTGCCTATATTATATCATTTTTCGTTTTATATTTTTTTTAAATTTTTATTTTTCTGTTTTATTTAAATTTAAAATATTCCAGCAAGTACCGACTACAAACTAGTAATAAAAGATGGATGAGTAATGCTCTAAAAAATATTATAGTTTCCTATATTATTAGCAATTATTATAAAAATCCTTGGTCTGAGTCCATACGCGTGCAAATTACATATAAACAAACTAAAAAATTAATTAATAATCAAAGATGATCTCCTTATGACCTTTTAAAAACAGTTGACAGTTGTTCAATAATCACATGCACATATAGTAAAAATTATTGTTATGTATATTTTATTTACAGTTTTTATTCTTTATGATTGGTTCATTGATATAACCTTGATGGTTATTGAATTTTCTGACGCATGCAAAAACATTCCGAAAACGACATATACATGCATATGTATATATATTATATGGTATATATATTTATAATGTATAAGTGAACAGTGTTCCGGTTATAACAAATCATTGTGTAAACAAAAATGAAATGTATTTTAAAAAAATCCGCATTTGGTTTTCGGGAGATTATAATTTAATTTATGTGATCGTTGTGATAACCTTTTTTGGAATGGTTCTTTCGCCTTTTTTTCTTTTTCGAGAATATAAATTTTAAAGTTGTTGTTTTTCGAATTTGAATCTTCCGTGTTCTCTTACTTCCTGCAATAAATACTTAGTTTTATTGCATCATTTTTATGTCAGTTTTAATCCGAATTTGGAACATATTTTATTGGTTAATAATTAATAGACAATTAATTTATTAATGTGTCAGTTATTTGCATAATAGTTTAATTCGAGTTTGTAAAGAAAATATACTTTTAACTAGCTCAAGACGAATAACTTAATAATAACATTGAACTTTCGTTCAATGTTATTATTATTATTATAATGCTTAGTGCATTATTATGTAGATGGCGTCTTTTTAATTTACTTGAAATAAAAGCCAGCCAGACGGTATCATCTGCATCAAGTGTCTTCGGACATTGATCAAATCACATACTGATGAGCTCTCAAAGAGTGAAACATGTGTCTATGGTTAACTGACCAATCATTGATGCATAGCCTAATAGTCTGAGTAAAGAAATTTTTGAGATTAATCTCAACTTAGAATATTACGAATAACTTAATAACATTATAATATTATCAAAAATTGGAAATTTCATATATTTAAAAAAAAAACAATAATATATAGTTATAAATTTTATTAAAAAAATAAAATCTCACTTGAAAAAATATTTAATTTTTTCAAAATAACAAACTATACCCTGATTATTACAAGTTTAAATTTATTATTTTTAAAGTCGAAATATTAAATGAAATAGGCCCTCGACCGTAGATCGACAGATTGAAAAAAACCTTAACAATGGCCTAAGATTTACAAATTCAAACACTATTTTTTGACTAAAAACCGATGTACTTAGTATGTTTTTCTCTTTTTATAAGCACATTTTTTTTTTAACTTTATTTATTAAATAGTAGTTTGTTAGTCGAAAAATAACCGTCTAGTCTGCAAACTTTCTGCGAACACCGTCCAATATATTTAACTTCAAAATTACTAAGTGGCACATGAAAATTTTAAATCATATAAACTAACAAATATTTTTTGTACTTTTTTATTAGCAATAATGCGAGTCGTTAGCCCACATTCAAACAAATGATCTATATCTTTATAATGAATTTCATATTATTCAGACAAGATTCCTATCAGTTATTATTATTTATTTATTTTAATCGGAAGAGACAATTTCTGTATTGGCTAGCAAAAATTTCAATTAATTATGACTGCCTTCTTATTATTTGATTTTTTTTTCAAAGACGCTAAAATTGTGTTTATTTAAAATATTCATTTTAGAATAAAAAAAATAAATTGAAAATATATTATATTTGCCATAAAAATGATCTAATTTGCTATCAGGGATAACATGCTCTTGCTACGTTTCTGACAATAATATGTATTAAAATTAATATACATCAAATTTAAAGTATACTTACTAATATTTAATATTCCATTGTTTGACCAAAGTGTACTCTTACCTGAAACAAAATAAAAGAATTATTAAAGAATACATATGTTGAGACGATAAAAATTTAATGTAATCAGTACTTTCTTAATAATATTTAATAAACATTTATAATACTGTACAAATCAACCATTAAATAAACAAAAATTAAAAATAATAAACACATTGTAAAACTTATATGTCTTCCAGATAAATTAATAGATTTATGGATAAGTAAATATAATTATAATTAAAACTTAAATATTTCTTTAAAAAAAAATCAAGCATTCATAAAATAACTCTTTTATAATAATAAATTAGCTTAATTTAGATAAAAAAATTCCGTCAATTTTGTAATGCGATTTTAAAACATCCTGCATGCACAATTTCCGCTTTTAGAAGAAACCGCAATGCTATTGTTTCTACTTCACCCGTGCACTGCCGCGCACGTACATATTATACTTCTTGTAATAAATTTCAATAAAAATAAGGTTGTACTGTTATACATCGTAAATTTTTCCAAGATAGAAACATAATATCCAACGGCTCAAAATGCTGTGTTAAACTTTAAGAGCTGTCACTGATAATTATGTGGACGACATTGAAATCACTTCAGATGATCTTATACAAAAAAAATATATATATTCACAATTGCTAAATTCAATTCGTATATAAATAAATACATTCTTTAATTGAAAGCAGAATTTTTGTTGTTGCTGCGCGAAACATTGTCCCCGCAGACACAAAGCCGAACCGACAAGAAAAGGTTGAAGGTGAATTTGTCAAAATAAATGACAAACAAAAAAAAAAACAAAATCGAATCATTAATCATAATAACTGTGAATAATTCACGTTCCAATAAGTTTAGTGAAATGATTAAATTTAAATAAATAATTAAATAAACACCAAATGTTAATTTTCTGTTAGTACAAGAAACAGATAGAAGTTTTTCTGTTGCTGATGATCTTTATCGAATAAATATGATTAATTTATTATAAATGAAAAAAAAAAAAAATGCTTAAGCAGCCATAATAACAAGGACTTTAAGCTCGTTTTGAAATTATTTATGTAGAAAGATCTGCCAGTTTCCGTTCTGATAACAAGACCTTGGAATTTTAAGTTATATTAACAATAAACATAAAAATATTTCTGTATACATATAGTTTATTTCCTTAGCGATTAAATTTAAAATATTTATTCATTATCATATTATTAAAATTGATTTTATTGAATTAAAATTTTTAAACTTTGTAATATTGATACTAATATTTTTAAAAATAAAAGAATTACGGCCGGTTTCGTAATAAACATTTTAATTACAGCCAACTTTAACTCGACAAATACGCATTGTTTAATTGTTAATAGCAAAGAATTTTGCCATTAGACATTTGAAAAGTTGACGAAAAAGCATAGTTGTATTGATAGCAATAATTATTTTGCCAGTACAATTTCAAATCGATGCTTTTTTGTCGGCTTAAAGTCGACTTTAGTTAACGTGTTTATTATGAAACTGGCCGTTAGTCATCAGTGACAGGAATAAGTTATTAAAAATAAAAAATAAAACATTTAGTATAATTTTCTTTACCGTATTTTAATGTTATAGTAATATATAGCTGTATAAGATAAGTTATAGTCTACGCCACTGTAATATGGCATTGTGCAATAATTGTAAGTTTACATGAATTTAGCGCGACACCAAAATTTTTCATAAAGATATTTAGAAAAAAATAATCCGAATTTAAAGCGATACATTCATTTTTCATAAAAGAATTCAAATAAAATCAAATTCAAGAGTTGTCACATTCCATTATCTAGACCTCAAATTTAGCGCCAGTCAATTTTTTAACAGGAAATAATTAGTAAAACAAATATCGCGTTATATTCGGGCAAATACTGTATTTATTAAATTTATTTCTATACATTTAAAGAAAATAAATACAATTTAAAAACACAAACACAACGATTGATAAAAATGAAGCACTGTAAACGTACTATAAATGAACTGCAAGAATATTTCCCGGCTAAAGCTAAGACATAGTTCATTATAATGATTTGGTCAGCTGAATGCTAAAAAGAAGCAGAGAATAGTTATGTATGTCCTACAAAAACCTACCCAAGGCGTGGAGTATATTAGCGGTTTTTCAGCAATTGATAGTAAAAGTATATGTTTAACACGGCAAAAAAACAACAGACTAATTTACTGATTCGACTTTAAATACAAGCTTTGTCAGTAAATCTGTCACTTTTTTGCTCAGTTAAACAAAGTACATACTATTATTTTCATACATTATTCCTTATTTATTTATATTTTTAACTATGAAAGTAGAATATATTAAAATATATGATTTTAAAAGTGTACTTTTGCTACGTAAAAAGTAGGATAGGTAAAAAAATAAAAAAAATAAAATGATTACTATTGATAATATAACATTAATATTTTTTTGGAAAAAATATATAAAATTATCATAATAATATAGTACTACAAAAAATAAATAATGGTTCTCAATGTTTGAAATGATCGCAAATTCCTAAATGTTATTCTGTGCATTTTATGTGAGAAAAACAGCTTGCCAATACAAAATTTTCTTATTTTATTATTTCTTAAAAGATAATTACATGCAATATGTGAACTGCTGAATATTTAAAATATCGTAGCAAGCATTGACCTCACACCAAACACCCTTGATTTTTTACTCTTTTTAAGCACATGCTCTTTTTTTTATATATTCCCATCCTCATTTTTCGTTAACACTTTTTTTCTCAATTCGTTTCATGCTATTTTACGCTGATGTGTTTATATTTCTACTTCGTATTAACATTTTGAAATGTTTTTACAAAAGACGTTAATGAAAGCAAAATCTGCATTGTAACTTTTATGTAAATATAAAAATTACCAAGTCAATTTACTGCCTCAAAAATTTTGACCTTTTATAAAATATACTTTTGATGTCAAAATTAAAACAAAAAGAAATTTGTAATATTTTATTTCTCAATCAATAAAAAATTTAGATAACAAAAAAAAAGTAAAACAAAATATAAAGTTTTATTTAAAAGTAATGCCTCTGAATTAATTATCAATTGATTAAATATATACACTTAATATAGAGTAGAAAACAATAATTATTTTATAATGTTCAAAATTTAATTTAAACTATCTAGAAATATGAAAAGTTGTTTATTAAATTCTTTGTAAGAACTTATCCATCTACTTAAAAATCTACCAAAGTATTATATGAATATAATATGGCAGCAAAGTAGTTAACGTAAGTAATATTTGAAGATATATTCCTATGAAACCATTTTTTTAATTTATACCTCTTTAACCCTTTATACCTTTTAAATAACTATTATGCTATGCTAAATCATGTTAGTCAAGCAAGATAAAGCATATGATATTATGTGTATAACCGTATATACAGGGGATTGCCCAAGACAAGCTTATGCTATCTGTATTCTAACAACTATATTTTTCTATTTTACTAAAAATCTTTCAACTTTCAGCATAAGACATTTTATATAAACTAATACTATTTTTTTAACGTAAAATTCATTAAAGTAGTAAAAAATAAGGTTTCCATTTGAAAAAAAAAAGAGATTTTCATGTTATTTGAACTTCAAATTTACACCAATTTTTCTGAACAAATTTTTAAATAGTTTTATTAATTTTTTATGATAAGGTAGACGAAAGCTTCCTTAATAAGATTGTCTATAAATTGCAAATATTTGATTGCTTCTTGCGTCAAAAAGAGTTGAACTGAAGTAAAATGTTTTTAATGTATCATATGTAAAATTTACTCCTAAATTCGATAATAAAATAATAAATGGGTATTCCATTTAAAATAAAGCAGTTAGAGTCAACTTCCGGTTAAACGGCAAGTGGCATCTTATTGCCAGTATTTTACTTCAACTGAGAATATCGGTATACCAACTATATACCAAAAAATATGGATTGTGTCATAGGACACCCCTGTACGTCTACTTTATTTCTATGCTATATATCGACAAAACTTTTTTCACTTCTCCCTAATGTTCGAATGGGAATAGGAGGTAATTTCAACAGCTATTAAAATCAATATTTTTTTAATTTACTGTACTAATCATAAAATTTTACCATATTCAATTAATTATAAAATAAAATTAAAATTACTTAGCATTACTTTTGAATCGATTTTAGTATCCCTTCATAAACTTTGTCGCCTTTCTTGTTGAGTAAACTGTAGCCAAACGATTATCGTAAATAATATTTTGTAATCGAATACTTTTGTTTAACAACAAATTTATTGATCTCACATTACTAAAGTATTTTACTAGATTTTTGTTTAACATTGCAAGCTACTTAACGAATAAAAATATAATATTAATATTTATAATAACAAAACTTGTTTATTATTTTATGCTTAATGTTTACATTTTATATTTTGCAAAAATATTTGATCCTATAATAAAATATTTATAACAAGTAAATGCTACTACGAGTATTTTTAAGTAACATAAGCTTTTAGTAAAATGATATTTTTATTTATATTTTATTTTATCTATATCAAGTTTATTATTTCTAAAACGTGTTTTGTTATCGTATTAGTTACATGTTATTAGTCTTTTTTCGAATTTTATTTTCGTAATAAATAATTCGTATCAAGCTGGTAAAACATTTCAATTTACTCGAAAATTTCAGTTCAGTGACATTTTTATTTAAGTTTAATAACTTTTTTATAATGCAATAAAACTATAGGTTAATAAATCTTCAAATAGTGTGTGTGATTGACAGAATCTATTATGTACGATTTGATGCTTTTAAAATGCATGATCAATAAATCAAATAAATGATCAATAAAATCGATAAAAATATAAAACTAAGACATAAAAAATATATTGTATCTATAAATATTTATAAACAAATATCTATTTTTATATAGTAAAAACAATATATGTGGGTTGAAAATAAATGTATGTTATATGCCCAAATGTTTCCATGTAAAAGAAATAAAAGAACCTTTATGAGAAGTATTATATATGTGAAAAAGACAATAGTTGTTTCCAAATTTTAGAAACAAAAGGTAGATGAGTGAATATTTGATTATATATTTCTTTCTTATATAAAAATATATTTGAAATATCTTCAGCTTCACTGAAGCGGAAATTAAAGGTACGTGTGACACAGACTTACCTCAGTTAAACATATATAATACAATATAATAAAAAATAGAAAAGACGTATATGCAAAGTAAATGAGGTATGTATAGCCTTGTGAAGTGAAGTGTTATATAATTTTAGAATAAAATATTCAGAACATATTATTTTTAGGTAAAACAAATATATAAAACAATTGAAATAAAGAAAATTGATTATAGTTGACAGTCCCATTAAATTAGAATATCTAGAAACCAAATACGTAGTTACGCATATTCAAAAATATATCCATTCAAAAAAAAACAAAAAATATTATAACAAAATTTGACATGTTATTGTATTAAATAACAAATAGTATAACAAAAATAAAATATTAACAATTTACGTAGTACAGATGGCATCATGAAACTTCTATATAACAAGTTAAACAAAAATCACACACACACACACACATATTACCTATTTCAATCTGTAGATATAAATATATTCAAAAAAGATTTTCAATATATTTTAATCTAAACGCTACATTACCTGCCTATATAATTTCATATTTTGTAATCAAATAAAATTTACACCATAACCACAACATTTAATTTAAAACTGTATGTAGTAATATCTTTTGTTTCTAAATTTGCTTTTATAATTTATATCTTTATTTATTACCTATTATCTGTCAGGAGATGCACCAGACACCTAGGTATAGTATCTCAAAACCTGAAAACAATATGTATTTATGAAATGTTAAATTTAATAGCTTCTATTTATTATCGGCGCTGTATCGGGTATAAAATTACGTACTGTACCATAATTGCACATTACTTAAGAACTTTTTTTTTAATTATAACCCCGTTATTAGCTTTGTAGCCTTCACGGAACACAGATTACTTAAGCTATTTTACTTTTCATTCGCTGCAAGAACTATATATTTCTTTGTTTATTCTTGCTTATAGACTTACATATACACATTGCAGAGTTCCATTTCACTGCACACCAGACACGGTTTAGCCCATTTGCAATTAGAATTAATTTTTAATAATTTTTTTATTACTACATACTCTAATTAAATATATGTCAAGAATTAACAAGATTATTTAAGTCTAAAGCTCAGTTACATAAAACATTGGTAACTTAATTAATGAGCAACTTGTTTGTCAACAGTCTTCGAACCGCCGCATTGATTGGTCAGTTGACAAGTTAAGTAAAGAGTTAATCTACAGAACGTTTAACTGTACGCAACCGGGCCCTATGCTATAAAAAATATTTTGTCTAAATATAATTCTTTTTTTGTTAATAAAAGATAAAACTAGGAAACCCGTGACCCTTAAAGGGTCACGTTTGAATTCGAAAATAGTAACAAACACAACACAAAGACTCAGTATATAAATATAAAAAAATAAAGGGCGCGCGCGTGCGCGCGCCCCGTAGAAAGTATTACGTAAATATAAAATAATAGATTAAAAATTTTTGATTTAAGCTCTTCTTTTTTATCCGACGAAAAATTCGAATATTCCGTCTTCATTCTCTTGGCCTTTTTATTGCCGTTTATATTAGATTTTGCTCGTTTGGGCATGATACAAAATTTTTATAATACAACAATATCAATGAAATGTACCTTTTACTCTTATTTTAATGAAAAAAATGTAAGTAAATGAAATGCACTGATATATGTAAAAAAAATGTACTTGCAATATATTGTGACAGCTGTTTATTTATTTATTTCATTCATTTTTTTCATAGCTATCTAAGTTTATTTTTGACATTTGCATTATAAACATAGTTTTTCAAATTTTTGAGAACCAAAATGAAATCGTAGAAAGATGAAACTTGCCTATTCTCAAATAGGGAAGGAACCAATTTAAATGACACCACTCCCATCAAAATCGGTTCAGGGGCTTAGGAGGAGATGCGGCAGAAACATATATACATACAAACATACATACAAACATACAAACATTTGTCAATTAGAGAGATGAATGTGTAACGCTACGAGTCTTATGTAATGTGCACGAAACTAGAATAAAGGATGTTTGTATTAAATTGTAAAACTACTTTAAATTTAAAATTTTGCGAGAACAAATTAGCCGCTTTTGACATTATTATTTTAAAAATGTTCAAGCGAATATGGATTAAATAAGCAACAATAGCGTCGTAGTTTTTTGAACTAAATCATCAAATTCTCTGTGTGATATGTTGAAGTTAGACAACAATGTACTCACGTGACAGCATCAAAACATGTGTGAAATTCGTTCAGATGTGAGAAAAACAGCTGATTGGAGTATATTTGTCCTCGAGCAAGTATTTAATTTCATGATATGTATTTATAATTTACCATAATCATTGAAACGTATGTATGTATGAACGTAGGTATATCAAAATTAATTATTTAGAAAAAATATTTCAAATATTCATAAAACACATAAAATTGACATCACTCAACTATCATTTTCAGCGAATGAATTTGTACTAAAGGTTGACCAAATTGAAATATTCACGTACGAAGCTAAAACATGAAATTTATTTAAAATTTAACCGAAGTTGCTCTACAGACAGATTAATACTAAAACAGTTGATTCATGTTATAGATTATAAAAAGCCTAATTCGTGCTTATTTGTAAAATTCTCTAAAAATCAATATTAGTATATTAATTAGAATTTAATTTAGTAAAAAATCTTTCAGAACTCATTATATTAAAATAAAACTGCTTTAGGTTAAGTTCTGTATTAATATTTATTAATAATCGACATTTCGACGAACTCAATGTCCGTCTGATAACAAATGAAGACGGACGTAAACCTAAAACCGTTTTATTTTAGAATTTAATTGAAAAGGTTTTATTCAAATTTTACAGATCCATTGATAATTAAATCGACTATCACACTACTGTCAATAAAAGAACACCAATATTGTGTGTGTCAAATTTTAAAATAAAATTTAATTAACAAACTAATCACTGATTAAGCTATTTTAATTACTTTCATGTTTTCGTTTCAAACAAGAAAACAAACAATAACAATACATTCTGTACAGACAGAAAAAATTCTTCGCACAATATTTTTTCCATCACGTCCGAAGACGAAAATTTACGACACCGCACATTTCAAATTATTAGTTTTACGGTCGCCGGGTACGGTTTTAAGGGGCTATTGACCAGTCACAAGCCGTACACAAAGTCTCCCAAGATATTACGCGCTAAACCACATTCAAAAGCATTCAAAACCCAACCAACATTCAGACATTCATAATCCGCGAGATTAGTTGCAGTGGCGGAATCGAACAAAGCGCATTTGTAAATGCCCTCGCATTAGAACGAGAAATTTACTTAAAAATTTCTACATTCATATTGCATCAAGAGATTAATGCGCTTTGCAATGTAACATTTCACGATTGGTAAATTGTAAAAAAATGCCTTTCCACTTCCCCCCTTTGCAAATAGATATCAAACCACTCCACAATAGACAATAAAACAAATTCGTGTTGGCTGTGATAATAAATATTGGAATGCAATTGTTTGACGATGGTGATAATACAATTTTTAATTGCTATTACATCAGAAGATTTTTGGAGATCAATTCATACTGATAAGTTTTTATTGTGATATTTAAATTAAAAAAAAAAAAAAAAAATTCTATCACCTTTCGTTCTTTAAAACTAGAATTAATTTAAAACCAAGCAAGGTACCATTTCAATATACGTCCCTTCAATAAAAATCAATATAGTTGAATGAAGTAGCTACAAATAAGCCAACTAATAAACTTTAAACTCTAATACTTACTTCATTCAAATATATTGAGCTTAGTCGCGCGACTAAGTTAATAGATGCTACGAATTTCCACTTCTCCTACTTTTCCTTTTAAATTGTAAAGTGCTCTGCCATGACCGATATGGCTATGCTGCTATTCTGGACATTACTTTAAATTTGTAGATCTTTAGCTTAAATTATACTTTGAATTTGATTATTAAAAATATGTAAAAAAGTGCAAGAAATACTGTCAAGGGTAGCCAAAAATTGTATATTCGACTAAAGAAAGATTAATTCACACAAATGACATCACAAATATAAATAATATATACATATGCATACTATTCTACAACTGTTAGTAACTGGTTAAGGTTACTACTTGGCATGAATTTTTATTTATTTTTAGTTTAGTTTCATTTGGAACGTTTGAAGAAAAAATTGTATATGTCACTAGTATAGAAAGTTCTTTTTGTGTTTCAACACAATAATAATCACTTTCTACTCTTCGCAACATAATATATTATTATTTAAATTTTGGAGTAAAATACAAATCAAATCCTTTTGGTATCTCAAACTGATATGCTATCACTGATCTTCGAAAATATTACTTTTTGATTAACTCGTATAATAAACTAGTAATTAAAAAACATCTAATATTACAAAAACTTACATTTATTTTCTTATTATTAAAAAGAGATTTTTCCATCATTTTACGTCACAAATAAAATAATAAGGTTAACGAACCTGTTGTCGTATTCAAGTAGCTCTTATACAAATTTTTATTGACATTTAAATCATTGTTAATCCGTCTTGTTATATGCCAGGTATCAAGAATTAATCTATATATCTGCATATCAGATGGAAAACATTCTTGAACAAAAATATTATTCAACATCAATACAATCGTTTCCTATGCATAAACAGATATAAATAAAATCAAACTGATCTAATAACCAAATGAAAAACTAATCGAAAGATATTTTTAACATAATAATATTCACTGTAATGAACTGATTAGCAAATTGCTTCTGGGAACAGAAACACTAAACACATTTTTTCGTTGAGTGTTTCTTAAGACGATAAAATCTTTTTTTTTTTACTAAAGCATTGCTACACCGTATAATAATCATGAATTGATCCGGGACGCAATAAGTTTGAATTAGTGACTGAAAGTGTTATATTAGCTAGAAAGAAAAGTCTTTTAACACTAAAATGTTCGGGTCATTGCTATTTTATTTTCGTAATTCTCTAGTTTGAATTTTTATGATAGTTTTGAAAAGTTAAAAAGTAAATATAAAAGTATTCTGTGGTATAAATAACTTATAAGTTGGATGAAAATAGAGTCAAGAATCATACAGGTGGTCTTGACTTATTAATAGAATCTTGAATGTGGAGAATTCATTTGGAGTAAGTTGCGATATATAATATGATACAGTGTGTAATAAGAACGTTGTTACCAAATAGAAATTTGTTTAATGATTAATATATTTTTTTAAATAAAATATAATGGCTGATATTACAAGCTTAGTTTTAATTTTGATTTTAATCTTAAATGTGAAGAATTCATTTCTATATAGTAGGTTACGATATATAATGTTATACAGAGTGTAAAGAACGTTGTTATCAAATAAAAGTTTGTTTTATGATTCATTTTTTTTTTTAGTATAATATAATGCCTGAAATTACAATTAATTGTTTCTGGTCACTAGATAATATAACATTATAATATAATACAATGAAAAGTAAGCGTCTCAACATTTTTCTTCATGCATATATGTTTTATTTCAATTATAAACAATTTTTGGATTACACAAAATTTTATACATCAACTACGTAATTTTTGAAAAGAAAAAAATTAGGAATAAAAGAGCATGCATGAGAGGTATCATAATTGTGGATGAAGCAAAAGTTATTTGTCTAGATAGAAATGATGTGATTGTGTATGAATGTATTCTAAAAATATTTGAAACCTATGTTTCGACCACAAAATATGCGTATTCACTAAAAAAAAATTATGAAATATCTGTACACCTGTATGCATTGCGCAATTTGATAAATAATAAGATAATTCCTCATTGGGCATACTTGAGACAGTTATAAATTGCAACTGATTGCAAACTGATTTAATGGTAGGTGGGAAAAGACTTCATATTTTCTTTATTACATTCGATTAGTGAAAAAAACTTCTACTCTTACTAAATAAAAAAAATTACTGAAAGTGAAATTACCTAAATATCAACTTCAAAGATATAAGAAGCATTATAATAATAGCTTTCAGAATTTTGATTTATTGTAAACCGCTTAATTCTCTAATCTGCGATGATTTTGTCTATTTTATTTATATAGAAAACTTCTACTACTAAATCAAACGACATAATTAAGAAAGTTTTGCAGGAAGAAAAGAGAATAGTTCGAACGATGCTAACCTTTCACCTCTAACTTGTGGATATTGCGCAAAACGTAGAAATATTTGAAGAGACAATACTGATTTATTTGTTAATTTAATGATTTTGGAATTTCAGTTATTTTATGATGTTGTTACAAGATTTTCTTCGTGAATAAATTTTCGCGAAGTAAGAATACGAAATTATTAAAATTACTATATTACATGACAGATATTAGTGGGTTACAAATCTGCGGTGAATTTCGTAATTAATTATATACGAAGAGATATCACAGCAAATTTGTGTGGCATTAATACGCAAGAATTTGCTTAGCAAATACTCTAGAAATGTCATAAGTAATATTTATCTTGCAACATATCAAAAGCTCTGAAATTTCTTTGTATGTTTTACAGTTTAAATTCAATATGTCAAATTCACTGCAGATATTTCTTTCTTACTTTCTGTAATTTCAAATCGACAATTTCAATTTTTATTACGAATTATATTATATAAAAAAAATACTTTTTCTACGACTGTTAAAAAAAACTATACTTCATAATTATTTTCAGGTAAAATTTTACATTTTAAAATTTTCAAATAATTACTGCTAAAGTTACAAACAAAAACATTTGTAGACACATTGTAAATATTTATAATTTATAACATCTATGATAAATGTCATATGATGTTCTATTTCTTTTTCAAAATTATCTTATCTGAGTTTCATTTAGATATGAAAGTTATAATTTTGCAAAATATACAAAATAATCTATATTTTACATAAATTATGCATTATAATATTTTATATGATAAAAACAATTTACAGAAAAATTCAAAATATAATACTTTTGTTGGTGTACATATACTTGTTTTTTTTTTTCAATATTAATATATAATTATTTTTACAATTTCAAAAAGATTTTTGCAAATTGAACAATATATAAGTTTCATATTTTGTCATAGAATTATTTAAATAAAAAATAGTTTATAATAAAATTAAGATACAATTTTCATAGACTTCTTATGTTAATTAAATTTATATTTTGTATTTAGTTGAGTATGATAAAAGTGCAGCGAAAACAAATAATATTCTCTAATGATCTTAGCGTGGAAAACATGAAATTTTATTTATTGTGTGGACAGTCATATAAAAATTATTATGCGAAACTCACGTTATAAAAAAATATATTTTTTTTTAATATCTACAAGTTATCACTTTCAATAACAATAGCTAGTGCATTTTATAACATTTGTTTATTTTGAAATTTTTTCACATCCGTGCATCTAGTTTTAATTATATTTTCAATGGAAGAAGTAATTTTTGCAAGTACGATATCGGCGTAAATAACTAAAATAATTTAGCAAGCAAATTTGCTTGGAAAAATTCGCAAAATACATAATTAACCAGTAGATAACAGCCAATTAAAACACATTAACTAGCCAATTAAACAGACAGTATGACGGTAATGTGTTCTAATACGCAACAATACTTCTTTTTTTTTCTTTCTCTCTCTTTAATTTTATCTTATTTTCTGCGAATTCTCTCGTTCACCAGCTGAAGAGAGTTGAAGCCATCTGTACAAGGTCAATGGTAGATAAAGAAGTGCGCTCAAAATAAAATAAATAAAAACGAAAAATATAAAACAGTGAGTAAAAAATGTGATAATTTTAATGGACGGCAAAGATGAGAAACATATGCGTGCGCCCGATTGAGTGTTTTGACCTTGATATAGTTAAAACATTTTTGATCTTGAATTTTATCATGATTTATTAGTGATGTTTTATGCATATTTTAGATCTGAACTGAATTTTATTCGATTTGCCTTCTATAAAATGCGTTGACACCACTTTGTGATATTTTGTAATCGTGCAAGTATGAGCTACTCACTCAAAAGAAGTCTTATTTTGTACTAATGTAGAATGTCTGTTTTCCTTAATTGTTTTTACATATTTTTCAACTACTTTTGATATTATTTAAAATATTGCCTTTTTTCGTATTATAATTTTTACATATATATATATATATATATATATATATATATACAATCACGCCATGTACCCATAAGAATGACCCCAAAATTTTTCTATTATGCAGAAAATTAGTTACCGCCAAATATTCCACTATGTAACATTCAGATACATCAAATATAAAATGAGAAAATATCAGACAAAAAATTTAAAATCTAACGTTTTAACTTTTAAACTCTGAAAATAAAAGTGGTAAAAATAATGTTTACTTGTTTATATTTTCTTATAGAAAGTAAATATTTACACAAAATATTCAATCAATTTTGAACAGCAAATAAATATAAAATAATTCTTCCATTTAATATTTTCTCACTAGTAAATTTCTACTAATTCGCAAACTTCTAACAAAAAAGAAATTTTCGCAAATAATGTTAGAAGCATTCCATCGATGTTTATAAAATTTATTCTTTATCAGCGCAAGGTATCACGTATTATAATAGTGCCATAAACAAACTCGGATATTTGCACTATGATCAGCCAATCAAAATTAAATATAAATACGCGCATATAGTAATCTGACTGTAAATATTGACACAAAAATCATTTTACTGATTACAAACCGACAAAATATTACATACAGCCACTCTCGTTCATACTACATATTTATCTTTTAAATGCAATGTGTCAACTTTCAACGCAAAATGCATATATACTATGCGAATATACAGAGTGTCTTATTAGAATGAATAACTCAAAATTTATACAGCAGAATATGCAATTTTAGATGATTTTTATTAATAATTTGATGAAGAAAATTAATAGTCGATTATTGATTTATTATTAGTGTTTTATAATTACATATACGAAACTTAAATACATACTTTTGCTTTATTTTTAATATTTTCTTTCAAATGAATGACTAACAAAATTTATGCACCAGATTGTAAAATGTTTTTCCTTGAAAATACTTTTACTTTTTGAAAATACTTTTAAGTTCAATTAAAAACTATAGTAAAATATAACATAACATGCTTTAGGATTAAGTTCTGTTTAATTTTTAATTAAAATAATATAGAACTTAATTCTAAAGCTTCTTTAATTCTATAGTAAAATATGATAAATATTACTAAAAACTAATAGAGAAATTTAAAAATAATTCTACGCATCCATTATACATTTAAAAACAGTTCTAATTACTAGAAAGTGAACTTAATTTTTATGTAATCTTCTATTACAGTGCACTTAGATTAACTCCTAAAAAGATCACTGAACTATTTAATTGACCATATTTAATTATACTTTAAATTTTCGACCAAATTTTGATAATCATTTCCTGCATGAATATGCTACATTTTAAAACTACATTAATACGATTTTTATTTTTCATTGTAATAAAAAAATTAAGATTCTAATGTTTTTTAACGATTTACTTTATTTACCGAAACATTCAATGAATTCAAAGGTAATCACTGAATTCATAAATTTTTATTAATAAGTATAAATAATAAACATAATATTTGATTTAATAATTCGTTTTATTAATTCAATTTATTAGTCACATTTTCAAAGTATTAGAATCTAAGAATATACTTGAAAATTGTATTATTTTTACTTCTTTATCATCATTTCTCAAACATTCTGTATATGAGTATAGTGAAACTGCTTCCTTGCAGACTCAGTGTCTACTGGTAAGCTTTATTATATTGTAAACAAGGCATTGGGGGATGAGTACTTTGACCCGATGTATATGACCCTGTCTTCACTCGACCAGAACTTGGAAAATGATAGAGCGGTAATTTTCAAAACGAAACAAAAAGAATTTATCGCTTTATGTTTACTACGATGCATATATACATGTATATGTGATAGAAGAAGATGCAGCAATCCTATTATTTCACTTTGTTCTTTAACTCTATTCTGTCGGCGGGCTATATACGATATCTTTTATTCTGGATTTTTTGACCTCCTATTTTTCAATGTTTTAATAAGACAAGTTTATGTAGAATAGGTTAATAAGTATTTTGATTTCTTAATCTAGTGATTATTACAAATGCATGCTGATTAAATACTTACACAGTTATAACTGTAAAATTTTCATATACCAGTAAAATTTTATTAAAAAGATGTTTGAGAGATATTAGTATGTAATTTTATTTTTTGAGCAAGAAATGACATATTAAGTTGTTTTGGAAATGTTATGCTACAGAACTGTCAATATAAGATATCGTAAAGTTACAGAATATTTTTTCTTTTTCTATTAAAAGAAAAAGTTTATTTACTAGAAAAGGCTACAGAAAACTTTAAAAAAGAAAAAATTAATTGCTTATTTTTCAATATTTATTTTCATTTTTTCTTTCTATTTATATATAACGTAAAACACTAAAAAATAATAGCGATTTAACACTCGAAAAAAATACTACATATGCATATTGTCAAAAAAATCATATATTTTTTATTCATAAAATTTAAAGCAATAAATAATTGATTAAAAAAAATTATCATACGTTAAAATTTACAGCATGGATGATAAAATTAAAATAAAATATTAAAGTTAATCATAAATTTATAAATTTTACTTATAATTTCAAAATAAACTATTTAACAAAAACCATAAATTTGTAAATAAAAAACTAAAAATCGACAAATTAGCAATAGATGTTCAATTGTCTCAAAAACAAAACAGTAAAAAAGAAAACTATATTATATAGCCATGACCCATAACACGAATAATTTCACACAATAAGACAATAAAATAAAATATACAAACAGTAAATTCTGCCAACATGATTCGACAACGTAATTGTCCAATGTTCAAATGGTATGTGACCTTCTTGAGCGTAGCAAAAATTATATGTACGAGTAAAATTTTAGTGGCTTTTTAATTGCAAAAGAGACACTCGGATTTGTTTATAAATCATTGCAGTTATTCTGTGAAATATGATTTAAACGTTTTTATACTTTTTATTAACAAGGTCATTTAAACACAAGACTTATCTGTCGCTATGTTTATAGAGATTTTTATATTTTGATGACAAGAATTTATACAGTAATCTCTGAGTTGGTATAGATAGATAAAATTATACGTATTGACGTTGATATATTAATTAATTTTAATTAGTTTTTCGATATAATTGTTATTTACTAGTTTATATAATATTATAATTGTACTTACATATTTTTATTATAGTAAATATTGAAATTAAGGTCTCACCTGAAAAAATAAAAAATAATTATTAGTATATTTTATTTAAAAAATACACAAACTATATATTGAAATAACAAATAATTTTCAAACTATAAAATTTAAAATTATTACTCATTCAATCCAATCCGACTTACTCAATCGAAACATTTGACACATTTTTAGTTTTTGCACCCAGTGTTTGGATTGGTCAAATTCTTGTGATTGTGCGCAAAACTAAAACGGCAGTCTGAATGAGACTTAAGGCATATAGTACATAAATTTTGTAAATAAAAATATGCGCAGAAATTTATTTTTGTACAGTAGATTCTAAATTGCAAATGAAAAACGAGCTCATTAGAACAAAAAAAATCTAAATTGAAAAAAATATGTTTCAATAAACATAGAGAAACAAATTAAAATAAAATATATTTTTTATAATTTAAAACATGTAAATAAAATGTTTAAAAAAACAAATGTTTACAATTTTTGTTATTTTTTAATTTGTTAAATACAAGGTGATGTATTAACAAATTAATTGACTTATATCTAGCACAAAAATAGTTCAAGTACTTTTAGAACAGACTCCATATTAAATCATATTACAATATAATCAGCTTCTTGTGTATATATTTGTCCTAAAAAGAAACTAAATAATAATTTTCATATATTGCCTCTGGTAATTATAAACAAATACATTGTATATATCTTTAATATTAAATAATAATATAAAAAAAAAAACGGTATGTTAAATAAGCGCCTATACACCTAGACCTCACTTTGCGTCGTGGTTACGTTCCAGAAAAACACGACGCAAATTGAAACGACGCAAAGTGAATTATGATTTTCTATAGCATTTTCTATAGCAAAAAAATTAGACTCGAACCCAAAACAACGCAACTTCGAAAATCTAACGACGCACAGTGAAAATTGGTACTAATTCAGCAGCGACGCAACTTCGAAAAAACGCAAAACGAAACGACGCAAAGCGAGGTCTAGGTGTACTTTATCTAATCATATAATCTAAATCTATTTAAATAATTCTAAGCAAATATATTACAATAGCCCAACACAATGATAAATCCAGCAAAAAAAATCTTATTAGTCAACTAATTAAAATTTAAGATGCCGAATTACGCAATAGCTTAGCCTGACTCTTACTAAACGTCATCCATAAACAAACTTAATTTATTTCAAATAACAAATAGAAGATCAAATCAGCAGTTGAAGGAACCTTCATTAAGGTATAATATTATTTTTATTACGGTGATAACAATCTCAATCAAGTGAAATGACAATGCGATTTCGTTATGTAATAATTCAAATAATAAAACTTAGTGAATAAAATAGAAGTTTGTTATTATTATATTTATTAAATACGTTGTTAGTATCGGATTGTAATATTTCTAATAAAAAATTGTTTCGCAATAGCGTATAAATGTGTAGTTGTTCTACGTAAATTGAATTAGGTCAAAAATATGCTCAAAGTTTATTCTAATTATAATCCATGAATTAATTAAATTAGAAATTTCGTTGAATAAAAAATTTAGGGCCTGGTTTTTTTTTTATGATAAATATCATTGAAGATTAAATACGAAGTGTTCCATGACTCGATGTCTATAGCTTAAGAAAGTTATTTAGAGTAAAAAAATTATTTAATAAATATATCCGAAAATGCTTTCTAACTAAATTCTAGTCATAAAAATTTGAAATATAAAAAATAAAATAGTATTAACAATTTATATCTCGAAAAGTTGGCAACACTAGTAATTATAATTTATGTACGATTTTTCAAAAAAAAATCTTTATATTTTAGTTTGTATTTCAATGGTTATCGTTCAATTAGAAGACTATTTCAAATATATATTTATTAACAATTTTTTAGACTTCAATAACACGCCCTTAGAAACCTCGATTCATAGAACATCCCATAAAAGAAAATTTTTATTGGCTATGATAATAATTACGTCATAAACTGACGGGTTTGAGTTACGTTTTATGTAGCTCACAGAGAAGCATTGGAAATTCTTCAACACCCCTGAAATTTCAACAGAGATGCAAGTACAAGAATTAGTGCAGCGTGAAAATCATTACTGCGAAACAAATAGTTCACGTTATCAAAGACGGTGGAGGGAATGAATTAACCAGAATCGACCAATGATGTGGGAAAACCTACAACGGAAACTAAAAGTACAATCCGATTAGAAACGGTGGGCCATCCTGGCCAGCTAGAATCGGCCATTGGCGTAACGGCACCAGTAGAAGATGGTGAAGGTATAGGTAAATACTACAAATTCAATGAATTCCGGCCGTGAAAGACTGAAGATTACTATTAACGTACAACAAGTATTGGTAAATATATTTATCTTGGTTATATGACATCTATTAGAAAATAGCAGCGTTATTTTAATTTCATGCAGTTCTTCTTCAAATAAGTTTCACTTGTTTTTAACGATAATTCCGGAGCAGGTAAATTGCTCATTGCGGTCATAAATCCCAAATTTGAGTAACCGAATTGCACACCGGTTAACCGCTGAATGACTCAAACGGATTATCGGTTTATAAGGGAATTGAACCCTTACGCAGATAGTTTTTACAGTGAGCGTTCGTTTATTCTATAGCATATTTTTACGCCAGTCATCTGCCACTGTTGGCTTAGGGTAGGTAGATTAGGTTATAGGTTTTAGAAAAATTTGCGTGAAAAGATTCGCAGACGTTTGTGGTACGTTCCAGAGACGAACTATTTTGCGATAATTCTATCCTAACATGACTTCATTAAGATATGATTTAAGTATGTTATGACTTGTAAAAGAAGATATAACTTATACGAGTATATTTTAAAAAAATACCTCTGACAAATCAGTTTTTTTTTAACCTGACTAAAATATTATTGTTAATGAGAAAAAAAAAACAAATACATTTTTCAATAATTAAAAATAGTCAAATGATTTATTACTTGTTCAATATTTTGTTCTCAACCTGTACAACTATGCAAATACTTCATATAACTGTTATGTTCACAATAATTTAACAACAATAAAAAAATTCATAAAAACAATATATGTGGACATATTTATGATATCGTACTCGTATGTATACGAGTTAATTTTTCCGTTATAAGTCATTATACAAAAGTACTGTCATTTAACCGTACAGTTTAAAGTTAAGAATTGCATGTGAACACAACATTTAAAGCTGAATTTTTTTTTGTCTAGTCAGGAATGTTTAAAATATATTAACATTTACGGAGAGAATTATTACATAATTATGTTTTTCTTTCTTTTTTTCTTGCTAATTTTAAAAACAATAGCTACCTTTGAGGTAGTTAGAGATCGTAATGAGTTAAATAAATGTTACTAAATTATTTGTTTTTTTTTTACATCTAATGTTAAGCTACAATTTTTTTAGAATTACCAAATTCTTGAACTCACATGTCATTTGTAATTTTCTTTGGTAGTTTATTTCCTAAATACCACTTTAACTAGCTCTCAATTTCACACAGAAAAAAAATCATTACGTGATTTTTTCTAATAATTTAATTATTTTATTTAAAAAAATTAAATAAATAATTTTCAAACTTCTAATCATAATAGATGAAATATCTACTGCACAAGTAGATAATTATGTTTGGTATGTTGATCTAAAGTAAAAGAAATATGTTTCTAATATATTTATTATTTTATATATATAGTTCGAAAATTTATTTAACGGGATACAGTATTAGAAGTTGCAAAATTATAAAAATGCAAGCATTTAAATATCTATCAATTTATTGTAAAGTTCAATATTTCGCCGCCAGCAATTTGTAGCTTCTTCAAGGAAACACTAAAAAATTTTTTATTTTACAATTTCACAATTATGTATAAAACAATTATTGAGTTTATATGAACTATTAATGAGAAAAAAACTTACATGTATGATTAGAAAAATATAAATGCTATTGTAGTGTAATTTAAATGTTTAGAAATGGTTTATTTTTCTTAATTTCATCTTCATCCAATGTAAAATTAACACGTTTCATTAAAAATAATTTATAATCAAAGAATTTAAAGTTATTTAAAAATAATAAAGCTATGAGACAGTCAGTAGTTAAAAAATAAATAAATAAATATGTTAAAATAAATAATAAAATGCAGTCATTCAAGCAATAAAATTACTATGTACTATAGACTAAGTTAAATTTTTTTGAATAAAGAGTAAACTTTAAAAACATAACATCGGCATCAATAAAAATTATTTATATTTAATAATTAAATATTATACAAAAATAATGAGTTCTGAAATTTTTTTGACTGTTATATATATATACATATATATATCTTCATTAAAATTTGATAATGTTGTGATTTTAAAATTAGAATTAATTGATTTTTAAAACCAATAATTAAAAATTGCACATTCATTTACATTTCCAATGAAAGATTATTTATTATAATAAAAAAAAAACGGAAAAAATGCAATTTTCAAATGTAGGTAATGTAAATAAAATTAAGCGATACTGTAATTACAGCTATAATATATGCATAGTAATAATGATTTTTCAATAAATTATTAATTACAATGACTCAGAACAAGAAAATAAAACAAAAATGTTTTTTTTTTTTAAATTAACTGAAGATGACTTAAAACTTAAACATTTTAATTAAACTTTATTAATAGATTATTAATTAAACACGTATAAAACTAATAATTAATAACAATATAATTATTACATGATGCATTAACCATTCAATCAAATACACTCGCATGACAATTATTAATTTTAATCTATAATTAAATTTTACATTTAACTTTATAAAGTTGCTACAAGTCAATATAAATTACGATAAATTTTCTTATTAGTAAAATTACTTACCATATATCTGACTTTCTATAATGCATAATTTTTTAATGAAAATTGTTAATTGCATTAACATACATTCAAGAAATAAGAAACACCCCTGAATAATAAACAGTTGTGCCTTATCAAAAGAAATCTCTTGATTGTTAATTAATTGTGAAATTTGTAAATCCAATTTATTTGGTATGTAATGTCCATAGTTTCAAACTAGCTCTGATAATAATAGATATATTTTTATTCTCCAATTAATTATTCCAAGAATAATCCAATTCTATTAAGATTAATGGATTAACTTCATTTCTTCAATTCTTAAGTTAGTAGTTAATTTCTGGTTATGAATATTGCCAGAGTAGGATGTACCAAGTTCTAATATTCAAGAAAGAATATGCCATTATTTTTGACTGGATATCTATTTGTTTTTGCTTGTTTTTGATTAACAATTTAATTATTAATCTAATCTAAACAATAACTAACTAATCTTTAAATCTAACCTACGCTGCAATAAGTCCCACCAAAAGGGGGAAACCATTACCTTAAATTTTGTACACCAAATTGTACAAACTTTAAGTATGATTGTTGAAATTGTAGTGATTTTTCGTTGATTTTTACGGATTTTATACGAAAATTCTAAAATTGTAGAGATTTTACGCGAAATTTTACATGATTTAAAGAAAATCGTTAATTGATTTTACCATGATATGAAGATTTTAAGAAATTTTAGTGAATTTTACAAAGATTTTAATTAATTTGTGCACTAGATTGTATAAGTGGTTTCACTCTCGGTCCCACCACAGTTTTCAAGTGCAATAATTTCACGGATGGGCAAAATATTGCTCAATTTAACGAACAGGGCAAGTTCATTGGGTTGTAATAGTATTTACAAAAACAAAACAAAATTTAAGTATCAAAGCTAATTAAAATAATAAGTATTTTTGATATAAACTGAATTTAATAAAAGTACGACCAAACTATTTCCACTTATAAAATTTATTGAATAAATATTGGAAAGTTCATCAGACGCAAATCTATAATTTATTGTAGAAAATTCAGTGTCAAATATAGGTTAAAATAGTCAAAGTTCAAAGTAATTATTACAAAATAATCAATTTGTTTCAACATATCTATGAAAAATCAATTGGATACGTTTCTCAATTTTTACGAAAATATTATATGCTAAGAGTCTTACGCAACTTTATAATTTATACTTTTTTTCTCTCTTTGAATTAAACACTACCTACATTTTGCACTGAAATGTAGACTTATGGTTTTCTGTATTTTATGTGTTTTATAATGAGTTCAGACAGTTGTCCTTTGTGTAGATTTAAATTATAATAAAATTTAGTACAGTACATTGATAAAATTTATGAGCAAATCCAAAAAAAGTATCGTATTAATAAAATACTTGCAAAAAAATTTTATACAATTTTACAAATTTAAATAAAACAAAAAATATGCAAGCACTACATTTATAACAAAATAAAACTCGATTCATTTACTTAATTTAAACATTATTTTCAATTAAAAACTATATATATATATATATATATATATATATATATATATATATATATACCGGGTGTTCGTTCGTTAAGTTCGTATGGGCGTTTAACATGTAATTTTGATAAATTACGATATACTTCTTTCTCGAGTTAAATTCGGAGAAATACTTAGAATACTTTTCGATAGGGCATAAAAAGTTCTATAATTTGGTTTTAGTTTTAATTTGCTAGCATGTGCCGTTTGGACGCTAGATTTTTTTTTGGATTTTTTGCTTTTTATTTTTTTTCTCAAAAACTATGAGATGCAGGAAAATAAGCGTGGTATAGCAAAATGCGAAATAATGAGTATTATAATGAAGTAAAGAAACCATTATCGATTAGTAGAAAAAAATAAAAACTGAATTTTGAAAAATTCTCAAGGGTACCCTTGGATTTTTTTTCAAAATAAGACTTTTTTCAAAATTTTTCTATAACTCATTCTGGTTTGGCAAGAAAGAAAAATAAATTAAAATGCAAAAAATTGTAATTTTTAATTTTTCCTGCCAAACCGTATGAGGTAGAGAAAAAAATTACTTAGCTATTATGTAGCTAATTTTTTTTTCTATTTGATTGAATTTTTTTAGATTTTTTTAAACAAATTTTGAAAAAAGTCTTATTTTGAAAAAAATTCCAAGGGTACCACCCCTTGAGAATTTTTCAAAAATTCAGTTTTTATTTTTTTTTTCTACTAAACGATGCAACCTGGAATAATGGTTTTTTCACTCCATTATAGTACTCATTATTCCTCATTTTTCCATAGCACGCTTATTTTCCTACACGTCATAATTTTTGAGGAAAAAAATAAAAACAGAAAAATCAAACAATTTTTTTAGCGCAGAAACGGCACATGCTAGCAAATTAAAACTAAAACCAAATTATAGAACTTTTTATGCCCTATCGAAAATTATTCTAAGTATTTCTTCGAATTTAACTCGAGAAAGAAGTATATCGCAAATTATCGAAAATGCATGTTAAACTCCCATACGAACTTAACGAACGAACACCCGGTATATATATAAAAACCATCTCCAAGATTAAAAAAATCATTTCAGAAATGCACAGTAATATTTCAAAAACAGATTCAAATATTAAAAAATCAAAATAGCTGGTTTTATCGAAGAAAATAATTTTCCAAAAAAAAATAATGCCTAATAGTTAAGTTTAAAAGTAATCATAATTCATGGAGCTGTATGTTAGTAAGGCGTTCTTTGCTTGCATTTTATCGCAGTTGGCTTTGGTTTATACAGTCGACAAAGTAAATAATGACTGCATACAATGGCAGACTGCTGTTTACACACCACGCTTGCTGTATAACATGTAATGTAGATTTTTTTCTTCGTTCTTCCACTCACTTTGTGAACAGAGAAATATATATATATATATATATATATATATATATATATATATATATAATGTACCTGCTGTATAGCATCTCTCAAGAAGTAGCTTGAAATTTTAAGATTTTTGTAAATATTGTGTTTTTCAGCCAGGGCCGGATCTAGCTAAGTAGCTGATTTTTTTTTCTTTATCTTTAAATAAATATAAATACCACTCAGATACCAAACTGAGTACAGACAAATTAAAAAAAAAAATCGTAAAACATTTGTATACATTATTTTCCTAATATTCAACGAGTTATATTCATAAAAAAATAATTAAAGAAATTAAAACCTGTAAAAATAACAATTTAAATTATAAGAATTACAGCGTATTAATAAATAACAAAGTGTTGTTAGATTTCATAAAAAAAACAGAATTTTTTTTTATAAGATACACCAAAGGGATAGTGCATTAGGCAACTGGGACGCAGTGCTAGTGAGACCTTAGGGGTACCTTCTATATTTTAGATAGATAGAAATAACAAAGTTTAAACCAGTGATTCCCAAAGTGGTCCAGGTGGACCCCCAGGGGTCCACGGAAGACTCGACGGGGGTCTACGATGGCGAGAAAAAAAAATGGGGGTTCACTGGTTGTAAGTGGGGGTCCACGAAAATGGTATATATGGAATATGGTAGAAATGTAGCAGCAGGGGGTCCACCGAAACCAGTAAATTTTTGAAAGTGGTCTACGGGGAAAAAAAGTTTGGGAACCTCTGGTTTAAACAAACGTCATGGCAAAACAATGTAATTATGTCAAAGTAAAAAATTCTATTTTTTTTATCCACCAAATACTTGGACATACGAATTCTGGTACAGAATCTTTAACTCGTCCATATTTCCGATATATCTCAAACAGTACTTCCATTTCATTCATTTATAAATACTTAAATTTTAAGAAAAACGAATTTTTACTTAAACGAAAAATGTAATACAAAATCATAATTAGAGAATTATAATTTATAATCGTTTCACTCACATTTTCAATATATCTCATACAAGTTCTTCTATTTCTTTCACTTAAAATTATATTAACTTAAACAAAATAAAAATGTAAAAACGCTTTTGCTAATTAAGCTGGTATTCTAAAATGAAACCGTAGTTGTGGTACCACCAAGTAAGTAGAATAAATCGTTATTTGTTTTAATTATGTTATGTGTTTATAAAGTTGCATAACTCTTATGTAAGCAGTACTCCTTTTTCGTATTTCCTTGGCGTTACCAAAATTACGGTTTCAGAAAGCTAAATAGATATTTATAAATTGAAAAAAAGTTAACTGAAAATAATTTTTAAAACAGAATTAAAATAACATTGTAATTAAAAATAATATTCTCGCAAAGCGAGAATGGAGCTAGTCGAATGTGGTTTGATTTTATAAGCTAGTTTTTCGATTAGCCAAAATACAAGATTAGAAGTATATGGGTAAACCCATATATAGACCACTTTGACATTATCACATAAATGATAAGATAGAGGGATAAAATTTTTTTTTATCGAAAGTTGGCAACATTGTATTTTGCTAATATATAATATTATAGGCGCTAAGGGTATCTTCTGTAAAAATTTCATTAAAATCGGATAAATAATGCGGGCATAACAAATTTTTAGAAAATTATTATTTTTTTTTTTCCGGAAAGTTGGCAACATCGTAGTTTAATAAAATTATAATTTATGTGGGCACTAGAAGAAACTTTTCTGAAAATTTGATTAAAATCGGTTAAATAATGTAGCCACAATAAATTTTTAATATTTTAGTAATTTTTTTCTTAATATGTTGGCAACACTGTATTTTGTTAAAATTGCATAATTTATGCGGGCACCAGAAGAATCTTTAGTGAAAATTTGATTAAAATTGGTTAAATAACGTGGTCATAATAAATTTTTAAAAATTTTAGTAATTTTTTTCTCAGAAAGTTGGCAGCACTGTACTTTGTTGAAATTATCTAATTTATATGGATACCAGAAGAATCTTTAGTGAAAATTTGATTAAAATTGGTTAAATAACGTGGTTATAATAAATTTTTAAAAATTTTAGTAATTTTTTTCTCAGAAAGTTGGCAGCACTGTACTTTGTTTAAATTATATAATTTATATGGATACTAGAAGAATCTTTTGTGAAAATTTGAACAAAATCGGTTAAACAACATGGCCGTAATAAATTTTTAAAAATTTTAGTAATTTTTTTCTCAGAAAGTTGGCAGCACTGTACTTTGTTGAAATTATCTAATTTATATGGATACCAGAAGAATCTTTTGTGAAAATTTGAACAAAATCGGTTAAACAACATGGTCGTAATAAATTTTTAAAAATTTTAGTAATTTTTTTCTCGGAAAGTTGGCAACACTGCGGTCTGAAAATTGAACTTAATTTTTTATTTGGTATGAACTATCTAATTGCCAAGTTTCAGCTTTCTACGAGCTTTCCTTTATACTTATAATTAACACTCGTATTAAAAATTTTAGTAATTTTTTCTCGGAAAGTTGGCAACACTGCGGTCTGAAAATTGAACTTAATTTTTTATTTGGTATGAACTATCTAATTGCCAAGTTTCAGCTTTCTACGAGCTCTCCTTTATACTTATAATTAACACTCGTATTAAAAATTTTAGTAATTTTTTTCTCGGAAAGTTGGCAACACTGCGGTCTGAAAATTGAACTTAATTTTTTATTTGGTATGAACTATCTAATTGCCAAGTTTCAGCTTTCTACGAGCTCTCCTTTATACTTATAATTAACACTCGTATTAAAAAATTTAGTAATTTTTTTCTCGGAAAGTTGGCAACACTGCGGTCTGAAAATTGAACTTAATTTTTTATTTGGTATGAACTATCTAATTGCCAAGTTTCAGCTTTCTACGAGCTTTCCTTCATACTTATAATTAACACTGGTATTTATCGTATTTTTTGGACACGGCCGGCCAGCTAGCAAGCCAGCCAGCCAGCCGTATTGACGATTTTATAAGCTAGTCTTTTCGACTAGCTAAAATTATAGATAATATCCAGATATTTTTCTAGTTATGGCTACTGTAGTTTATGAAAAAAAATTTGATCTTTTTAGTATTTTGATGTGTTCAAATGTGTGTAGTAGTTATAAATCTTAATTAAGTCCAGAGAAATTTATCATATTTCATTGACACAAACCGAAAGGTGAATAACTCATTAAAATAATTATGAAAATAAGATGCAAAGCATCTGAAGCAGAAATAAGTTCATGGAATTTGCCTTCATTCTATAATACGAATAAACTATATAATATATATTTAAATGCAAAGAATGAGAAAAAAAATTGTCTAAACTTGAAAGAAAACCTACGCTGTACTTGACCCCAACGACATAAACGGCGCGATTTGTTCGTTATAAAATGCTGAAAGAAATTGTAATAAAAAAAAAATGTGTTATAAATAAACAATAATATCCTTGTAGAACCTTATATGATTATTCTACTGTTGCATTTACATAAAAAATTATGGTAACTAATTAATAGTAATTCAAAATGGCGACCAGTAGGTGGAAGAAGTTCACAAGCTTTAACACCATATTTAATTTTCTACATAATTTTGAAGAGAAAAACACAAAATTAAAATGTAATTGTAAAACAAAAATATATGAGAACGCTAAACAAAATAAAGAAAATTATTTAAAAGTAAACATTTGTAAAAATACAAAACGAATATTAAACGTTAACAAGAACATTTTTAATTATTTTAGATAAAGTAAAAAATATATGATACTATCCAGTGTTTTATTTGGGACAAACCAAAATAGTGTTACAGAAAAAACATTAAATTAAATTAATACCAACATTTTTAAAACATTTTGACTTTTGGACGTCCGATGAGTAGCTGGAGTGATATGAGTAAACTATAAGTTTATACTTATATAAAAAGTAATGCTAATGATGGTACGAGTACATAAAACAAAAGCTGTACTCGTATAACTTAAACAAAAGCACTTCTGAAATACCTTTTATTCAACTTTTCGTTATCTCCATAATAGCTAAAGTTTTGCTCTTTCATTGAAGAATATCCTGGTATACTAAACTATCTTAAAACTAATTAAAACTTACTTCATAATAGATACTCGTATTAATTAATAATAACTTTCTTCACTTAATTAATACTTATCGTACCAAAATAAACAACGATTGTTCAATAATATTGTACAGTACACAATACAATAAGTAAATATGTCAACAAAGTGCATATAATAAATACATATATAATTATTCTCGAATAAGTTTTGCAAACTTAAAGTTTTCGCAGACCGGAAACATTTTATCTTTGCTTAAGGAAGTTCACAGGAAATGACATTCAAACGATAATGAACAAGACTATATTGTACAAGTGACAGATAACATATTCTATTGCGTATTTTAATATGTATTTACAAATACACTGATAAATTTTTACTGTTACATGAAATAGTATTAACCTTTTTGAATATTTTTGAAAAAAATCTAATAGACAATATATGCATTATGCACTTTACCGATAATTATAAAGTATTTAATATAATATATTTATATCCCCGAGAAATATTATGATATATTGTTTAAAGATTTCTCTTTTAAACTTAAGTTGTTTCTAACAAGTATTTGAGATTCTTATCATGAATATTACTACTATTTATTTTGTTCAAGAAATTATGTTATCTGAGTACATTGTCGTGTGTATTTATTTAAATATTTTAAATTTAAAACTTCATAAATATCACTGGTTGTACGTTGTTAATTTGAATGATTAAGACCAAAAATAGTTCAAATTGGTGCCATTACAAGATAGTAAGAACAAAATAGTATATTATATTACGAGGAGTAGAAAGCGATGATTATTGTGTTGAGCCCAGATTTTTGTGGCCGAGGTCAAGCAATCTGAGCTTTCTATTCCGAGTGATATATACGATTTTTTTCTTCAAGCGTTCTAACCTTAACCAGTTACTAACAGTTGTAAAATAGTATGTATATGTAATATGTATATATTATTTATATATTTGTTATGCGATTTATGAGGATTAATCTTTCGTTGGTCGAATATAAAATTTCTGGTAAATTTGGTGGTATATATTGCATTTCTTCACACATTTTCAATAATTAAATTCAAGCGAAATTAAACAACGCAATTGTCAATTAACTTAATTTGACTTAATAATTTTTAATATTGCCGTAGGAGATGTCAAATTAAATACACCTGACCATGTCGAATATGCAATTTATGACCACCTTGGACGGTGCACATTGCATTTTTTTGCACTTCTTCACACATTTTCAATAATCAAATTAAAATTTAAGCAAAAATAAATACAATGCAATGCAATTGTCAATTAACTTGACGTAATAGTTTTTAATGTAGATGCCGAAGATGTCTGTTTAAATACACTTGACGTTACAGTTATGTTTGGTGCTGCCACCAGTATATAGTAAGTAACTGCTGTATAATAATGTCATTATTGCACTAGTAACATAAACGTCGATTTTAAATAAATATTTATACAGAACTTTAATCTAAAGCAGTTTTATTTCGGTACCACCAGTTCCTCTATCTTCTAGGATTTTGGCATATTATCATATTCGATATGTTTTGCCTTTATTTAGGGTCGGTATTTCCAATTCCAGATAAAACCACGGAAGAGTAAAATGTATACATATAAATAGAGATTTTATTTGTTACTTTTTGATCTTATATCCAATATATATATATTCAAAAAGAAACAAAAATCCATACCATACATATTTCAGCTATATTAATAAAATAATTGTACCTAAAAAAAAAAAAAAACATTTAACGGAAATCTATCTAATATCCACACGGAACAACCTGCAGCAAAAAACCACGATCTGAGCAGCAACAACAACAAGGCAGGCAAACAACATATGTTATTTATTGAACTGTTCAGTCTATTATCATCTGCATAAGTGAGTGAGTTTCAAATAGCCGTTTTCGTTTACAGCGCGCACTTTTTTTTCCCGCTACAATCAAGTATTTCCCGTAGAAAACCGTTTTCAAACAACAGTGCAGTGCCAGCTGAATTTTTTTTTTCTCCGTATGCAAAACAGCAACAACACGAACAACCCGTTAAGGATAAAATGTTATGGATGTAACGACTGGAGGCGGTGAAATTTTCGCCAACTGTTTTTAGATTGTTAGATGTGTTTGTGCATTTTGCATTTATATAAAAGGTACACGAAGGCCGGCGCTTCTGGGATAGATTATTTATGATTATTTGATTCGTTTGATTTCAATAAATTAATATAAAAAATAAAAAACCATAAAAAAATTTCCCATTCTGTTGATGTTTATGCAAAAGATGGAATTGAATGAAGAATAAATATGAATATAAATGTTTAAAAAATGAAATAAATCGTATAAATCAATATGAACTCAATAAGATCGTTTTCTACAAGTTTTCTAAAATAAACAATTTATTCAAATGTCAGTTTTGAAATCTAATATAATTCTGAACAAAAAACTAAGAAAATTTTTGAATAATATTCACAATTACTTTTATAGTAGTTCTTTTAGGTAAAAGCACTTTTCAAATGGTGTTTTTGCTTATTCCTATTATTGAACGTAATTATATTTTTTTATATTAAATATTTTCAACTTTTAAAAATAACGAATAATTTGAAATAATTATTATGAAATAATTACCTACAAGGTTGTAAATATGATGAATATGACTTATCAAAAAACAAAAACAACTAGTAAAAGATGGATTTTAGTACATTTATTTGCATAAAAGATTTACATTTTCTATGTAAAGAATTATTTTAATAATATAAAAATATTTGAAAAAAGAGTTCCACAAAATTGAAATGTTAGGCTCAATACTAATCATGTCGCGTCTTCTGCATTTGATCACAAAGTAAATTTATATCCAGGACTAGATCTATAGTGTCCTAAAGCACATGTTATATTTGAATATCTAAATGAAACATTTCGTATAGTCTCATTACTTTTTAAATAGTATATTTCATTATAATGTTATTAAATTCCCTATCAGGTTCGTTATTGTTTTTAACACTGACGCGTTTCGACTTTTCAGTCATCTTCAGATTATTCTGATCTTGGTCCGTGTTGTGGTTCACTTGAACCACAACACGGACCAAGATTATTAATCATAACGCAGGTTCAGGACCAAAGAACAAAAGTTTATCTTTTGACATTAATATTAGTATATTTCATCTTCATAACGTAATACATATTTATTCATAATCTCACTTCTATTTTTCGAAACAATACGAGTCGATAGCAAGAAAATTAATAATTGTATTTTATTAATCTAAAACTTCAAAGCAAAAAAAAAAATTATTTCATTTCTGTCGACAACTCAATTGCACAATATTACTCGTACAATATGTAATTTATTTCTACAAACAAAGAATCTAATTTTATACTTCCAATTTTATAATTACATGAATCGTTTAATCTTAATTACAAAAATAATTTTTACAAAATCATTCAATAATATTTATATGTATTAATAAAGTCCACGTTACATTAAACTCACTGCGGCATATAATTAGAAACAAATCATAAATTAAATTAACAAATAAAGAAAAAATACACAATGAATATTGTAAGTCCAAGTACAGCAAATTATTCAGTCAATAATTATTGTAAACAAATAAACTCTCAAGGCATTTCGTAAAAATCCAGTCACGATATATTCATATATGAAATGACTTCTGCTTCTAACTTATTGTGTACGTGTGTGTATGGTTCGCTATGTGTGTGTGTTTTTGCACCTGACGGCCAAACGGCACATGACTCATTCATACCTCGTTCACTTCTCCACTGGGAGTCGACTAGAAGCCGAGAGTTCGATGCCCACACAATGACGACGGGCTATCACACAATATAGTCACCGGCATACCACTCCAGTTAATTAGACAAAGTTTAATATGGCTAGCTTAGACTGTGGCTGTTCCACGCAACTCAAACACATACAGAGAGGTAAACCCGGCTTATATGCTCTTGTTTAGGTCGCCAATTTGGATTTGAATTTAGATTATATTCTGATGCGGATTAGATTGGCAACTAAGAAAAAGCAAAAAAAAAAATGAAGAATCGAAAAAAGTAATAAAAGAAAATCGTTATTCGTCGCTAACTTGATTGATTGCATACTTAAAATGTCGTATTTCCATTTTGTGTAACTTTGACTACCTTGCCATTTTTGCAAACTTATCTGATGTTAGTTTTTGTCATTGCTTTTTTTTTCTTCTAATGAATACATTCTTAAAATATTTAATATGTCATTCAACAGCGATATTATTTAAATATTTATTATAACTTAAATTTACACTGACGTCCTTATAATTTTTTACTGATCGTAAGAAGATATTGAATTAAATAAAAATTTTAATATCCATAATACATAGAAACATTTTGTATACAATACAATAAAATAATAAAGGTTTTAAAATGATAACTGTCTATACCCCATATTTGTTAAAATACTAATAATTATAATATTTATTATAGCTTTCCCTAATAGAGGATACATTTAAATAAAATTAATTATAAAAATACAAAAGGTGATATTCTTATATATAAACCAATATTAAATAATGTGTAAACCTACTCGTATACAAGAAATATATAATCTTAACTAAAATAAATCATTTAAATATGAAGATAGTTATTGTTTCAATTTCAGAATTCATATAACAATTTTAAAATAACTTCAAAAAAATCTGCTGTGGCCATTACAGAACCAACCGTCATCGTATTAAATAAATTTATGGAATAGAAAAATATATATAACAACAACTGTAGTAATGGTAACAAAATCAAAACTGTTTTGACATAAATATGCCACATATTTACAAAATTATGTGTGTCATAAAAATATGAAAAATTATAAAAATATATTTAGTCGTATCGAAAAAAGATTCGAAATAAAAGTATAACTTGTTTAGCAACTTTTGTTAAATATTTTTTTTTGAAATACATAAACACAAAAGTGCCACTTCCGAAGCTTAAATATACAATTTTTCAACAAGCCAAATTTGCTCTACACGTGTCCACAGACCGACAGACAGACAAGACAATTGATTCGTGTTACTATAAGTCTAATTCGTGCATATCTGTAAAAATCTCGATATGTCTCAAATGTGATATAACGATCGGTAAAAAAATAAATTGTCAGTAGAATTTCCTAACCTTCAATTTATATTAATAATCATAATCAATATATTCATTATCTTTCTCCAATTATTGAAAAATTATCGTAAATATATATGTGAAAATTTACTATTTTTAATTGTCCCCTTATAACTGAATATTGAATTAATTGTATATTATAGAATTACAAAAAACTATGTATTTGAAATTTTTCATTAAAAAAGTAGTGCATATTAACACAATTAAAAAAAATTTAATTCACCTCATACAGAAACTACAACATATTTAAGTTTATTAAAATGAACGCTGATTTTTTTTTTTGCTAACTGTAAAGAAAGTTAAGTACAAGTTACTTTAAATACTTTTAACATTTAAATAACAGTTTAAGAGATAAGAGTAACATCTGTAGTGTACAAAGATAAACACGATGGGTAAATGGTATTTATTGAATTAATTACGAAATGATTACTAATTATAAATGCAAATGTACACAATTACATTGAATTGGTCAGTTAATAGAATATGACGAAATTACTAAGCCCGATAGCAAAAGTGTTAAAAGTGAAACAACAAATTATATTTCTTCGCTACAAACATTTTACGTATTTATATGTGTGTGTATGTGTTGCATTATTTATTTATATTTTTATATTTATTTTCGCTTTCACTATTTACACTTAAAGACGAAAAATAAACAAACTTTACCAGTATTAATTTGATGAATTGCCATCACTTAAACGTCATTACAGAAAATTTACTTCATTTATTTTACTTAAATCTAATTCTAATCATGATATATCTTCATAATTTCTTACGTTTAACAAGTATATTTTGAAAATACTCTATTGCTTCTGTTAAATATTACACAATAGTTTATAAATAATCACAAAATTATATTTGAAATATTTTGCAAATTATCGCTGTTGCCAGGATACAGCGAAATTTTCATACTATAATTATTTTTGAATGTCATTAATCTTATATTAAAAAATGCAATTCTCTATTGTATAGTTATAGAAAAAGTATAGTAATAATACTCAAGAATATTGAGATTTTATATTTTTCCCAAAATTTCACAAGATACTCAGTCGTTGAATCGGCTGTTAAGCTATGCATCAACCACTGGCCAGTTTAACCGTAGATACGTATTTCGGTCTTTAGGACCTCATCAGTACGGTGCTGTGATCAGTTGCTGTGAGGCAACTGATAACCGATGTTAATTCTGGCTGCCTTTTATAGCAAGTACTTCAAAGCGATAACGATGAGAAGTAAATAAATACCACCAACGCCATCTATACAGTAATGCGATAAGCAATTATAGTAATAGACCTTGAACAAATAAATGTTCGTATTGTCATTGTGAAATTTAATATAATAATACTCAAGAATATTGAGATTTTATATTTTTCCCAAAATTTCACAAGTGCCAGTGGTTGATGCATAGCTTAACAGCCGATTCAACGACTGAGTATCTTGTGAAATTTTGGGAAAAATATAAAATCTCAATATTCTTGAGTATTATTATATTAAATTTCACAATGACAATACGAACATTTATTTGTTCAAGGTCTATTACTATAATTGCTTATCGCATTACTGTATAGATGGCGTTGGTGGTATTTATTTACTTCTCATCGTTATCGCTTTGAAGTACTTGCTATAAAAGGCAGCCAGAATTAACATCGGTTATCAGTTGCCTCACAGCAACTGATCACAGCACCGTACTGATGAGGTCCTAAAGACCGAAATACGTATCTACGGTTAAACTGGCCAGTGGTTGATGCATAGCTTAACAGCCGATTCAACGACTGAGTATCTTGTGAAATTTTGGGAAAAATATAAAATCTCAATATTCTTGAGTATTATTATATTAAATTTCACAATGACAATACGAACATTTATTTGTTCAAGGTCTATTATTAAAAAGTATAGTATTTCACTCAAATATAATGATTGAATAATATACTATTATTACGAAAAGTAATTTATAACTAATGCAAAATATAACTTTAACAATTTGTTAGAATATTTTAAGTAAAATATGTTATATGAACTTAGATTCCATTTCAATTAGTTAAAGATATTAAAGTTTTATTAGTGTAATAATAAATTCATATAAATTCTCATTACTGAAAAAGACAAGTCATTCATTCGCTGGTTATTATACAATGTTCAAATAAAGTAAAAGTCAAACAAACAAACAAAATAAAAGACAATAATAATTAAACATTTTTTAATACAATTTTACTGAACACTATGTAAAAGATTGCTTTTGCAATATTTAAAATAATTAGTAACATTATTTTTGTAAATGTTTTATATTAATTTACTATATAATATTGTAAGCACGGAATGTATTTTCTGTAGTTAAATTAATATGATAAAACATAAAATCATTAGCGAACTAAAAGTTGGAGTCAAAGTCGGATAAAAAAAAAATTCGGAGTTGGAGTCGGAGTCGACCGACTTTTTGGTTACCTTAAAAAAAGCTAAATGAAAGCTATTAAAAATTTAAAATATGTTTTGTTTTTCCAAGTATTATGAAACTTACGTATTTGTTATTTATTATGCATACACTAATAAAATATTGATCTCTTGTAATTCTTCTAATTAGAATTACACGTAAGTTCATTTAACATTTTTTACTTAAAATGATCTTTCTATTAAACTGTTAAAGTTTTCTTTACTAGTTATAAATCACCCTGTATATAATTTTAATAATTTTTCTCTCAATCAAATTACAGATAATTTATTATACAATTAAAATAAAATATCATAAAATAATGATAGTTAAGAAAAAAAGAGATATTATAACATAATTTTAAAAACTAATTTACTTTGCAGATAATAATAAATAAACTTAATTGAGTTTTAAAATAAATTTAAACATCCTTTAGTAGTAAGTAAGATTACTAGTTAGCTGTCTAAATTTTATCGCAACATCCTTCTTAAACGTAGATTATAATCATTAAAACAATTTATCTTTCATCAATTAAGTTAACGAACGAGAAATAATTAGCCATGCGTAAAATTATTCCTCGATGAATTTCGTCAAATGCAAAATTTTAAATGTAATATTATACTTCAATTTTGCTTTAAAATTACAAAATCGAACTACTAACAAGAAACTGACATCACGCGAAAAACAGATTCGTGTTACTATAAGCTTAATTCGTGCTTATCTATAAAAATCTCGATGTCAAATTCGATATGATTACAATACTTCCCTTATTATATGTGATATGACGGTTAGTAAAAAAAATTCATAATTTATAGTACTTCAGAATGTCAAAAAGCTTTTGAAACATTTTGTATAATTTAACTACTTTTACAAAAAACAAAATAATAGATTCAAGAACCGACAATCAACCAATTTTTATTTTTCGTTAATATAAGCGTAAATTAAATTATGCAAATAAACACACCCTCGCATTAATAAAAAATTTAACATCATTTTAATGTAATTGCACAGTAACAAAATAAATTTTATTAACAATAAAAAGAAGCAAAAACTATAAATGATAATTAACGGATCCGTTGTTAACACAACATACTTTATAAATACAATACAGTGATAATGTTATGCATAGGCGTGCATAGTAAATTAACCAGGGGGCACATCTCAACAATTTTAACTAGCGGAAAGTTACATCCCGTAAACTATATGCCAGATGTACGTCAAAAAAAGGGTGTACACATAAAGTGACTAGACTTTGTGTGCTGTTGTTAGAGAATTGAGTTTAATATGTAATTTGTGTACCACCCCCGGCTACAAGTTAAATTTAGTGGGCAGAGAATGTGTTCTATTCATGAGCGTAGTTTGAAAATAAACGGTCATTATGACAATCAACACGCACATATTTATACATTAAAATGATATGTACTCTTACACTGATTATATTATATGTTTATATATGCACTTGCTATATGAATTGCAACTAGAATAGAAATTTAACTTACAAGGAAAGTTTATAGAGAAAATCTTTCCATTTTTTTTAACATCTAAAACTATTTTGTAATTTACAGGTAGATAAACTTTTTTCGTCGAGGGCCATATGGGTATCTAGCGGGTCGCAAGTCGCAAACATCTAAATTTGGATTGTTATTTTCACAAAAAAATACATTAATTGTTCATACAATTACATATGATTAAATTTGTATGCGGGCCACATTAATTTACGTTACAAGACGCAGTTTGCCTCTGTTATATCCGATCCTATACTATTGAACAAACAATTTTTCTATATTTATTAAATATCAGAAAAACCGAGCTTCGCTCGTTCAAGAGAAACTGAATTCCTTAAATAGTTAAGAATTGCTTGCTCATTTACTAGTATAGAAATGATATTATAACACATGCTATTTATTTATTTATTACTGTTAAAACAGTAAATTTGCTATAACTCCTACAAATTTACTTGTCGGTTCCTAATTTTTTGCATACACATAAATAAATATAAACAATTTGCAATAATCAAAAATAGGTGACAGACTTTGTGAGGGCGGACAATAAGCCATAAATTTACATAAACGTGTAGAATTGTCTGATTGATTTAATAAAATATGTTTCAACAATAGTAGACCAAGTTATCGGTTCCTAATTATATTATATTATAATAAATTTATTTATGTGTATACCAAAATTCAGGAACTGACAACTTGTTTCACTCTTGTTTAAATAAATTTTATAAAAATAAAAAGTACATGTAACTTTATGGCTTATTTGCCCCCCTCCCACAAAGTTTGTAAATATTTCTTCGTTATTTCAATTTGTTTATAATACATTTATTTATTGAATTTATAGAATTTTCTGGGCTGGTATTCCGTGGTAGATCTATCATCGTCGTAGATGTTTCGCCATACATTGTAGATGATATCCTAAGTACTTAGTGACAGTCATCAAGCACTACGATGTATGGCGAAACGTCTGCAACAAGGATAGATCGACTACGGCATACCAGCCCAGAAAACTCTATAAATTCAATGGATACCGGCCGTGACAGCCTGAAGATTAATTACATTTATTTTTGTGTATATCAAAATTCACGAACCGACAATTTACATTCAATTTATTTATTCAATACCAAATAAAATAACAGTTTTTTAATAAAATGTCCTAATCATTTTTACTTTTGATTGTGTGTGTATGTTTTTTCGCAAGTAAAATTAAACGTTATTTTTCCAGAACAATAAAACGCAGTGAAGCGTTAACAGTTATATACTAACTAATCCAACTTGTACTGTTATTATAAAATAGTAGAATTTCGCAAAAAAAAATTGTTTAATGTAATAATATAACAACATTATGTAACATCAAGGACATGTGAAATGTACCAGGTTAGTTCTCTTTGCATTCTTGTGTTTATGAAGGCAGAAATAAAAAAAAATACATATATATAAATACCTGCTTCTCATAAATAATCTACAGAACAATATTCCTGACAGTTGAAATTATGTAAAAATGTTTTTACACACAGAACTTGTTTTAAATTGCGAAAACAAAAAATGTTATTTTACTCAAGTTCATATATTATAAAATTGCCGATGTTTTAAATACACAACAAAGCAAATTGATAAATATTCAAATATTTAATTTTACACGTGTATAATAATATCTAAAAATATAATTACTTATACATTAGTCATGATAAGATTACAATTTATTTATACTGATAACGCAGGTAGCTAATATAACATTTACAAGGTAAAATATTTTATTTTACAGTCTTATTTACACCACTCCATTTAGTAAAATCATGTTAAAAGTATTGTCGTTCACTATAAGCTAATATCTTTATTTCAATAGTTTTATATTATTCTTTAGTAGGGCCTAAATCATCAATTATACTGTCAGTATATAAAAATATTGACAATATTATTGATCGAGTAATGTAACTTAACAACACCACAATTGATTTCTTCTTTACAATAATAATAATACTAATACGTTCGTCTTCATCAGAAAAACTGATACAAATGACATTTACAGTAAATAACAGAACATAGAAACAATTAAGAATGCTGTTGGTGTCTTTGCATCTGTTTTAAAAAAAAACTAAATCACATAATCTTAATGTTTTCATTTTATTTACATGTTCATAAAAATGTATTGTTTCCGTAACTTCTATGTTCTGTTATTTACTGTAATGTCGATTACACTAAAACGTCGATTATAAATAAATATTAATAAAGAATTTATTTTAAATAATATTTCTATTTCCATTTAAACCAATACAAATGGTATGGAAAAGGTCAACGAAGAAAAAATATACCAATTACATTCTGTAAATTAAACTTAAACAAACCATAAATATTACAAAATATAGGTATTTATGTACACAGCTTCAAAAAAAAAGTTAAAAAATAACAGAAAATAAACATTATTTACTTATTGAAGTAAAATTTCGTTTTCTTCGCATTTGAATAGAAAAAATTAAAACTACTTCAACTATATTTTCCGCATTTCTGTGCGCAACAACACCAAAACAAACATCGCACAATTTAAACAGTAATTTACTTGCAAAGAGCAGAATTTCTAACAGCACTTTACCTTGCTAAATTATTCAATTAAAAGTGTTAATAACTACAAAACCACTTCAAATACACAACGAATATCTTACAGAACAAACTTCCTCTTTTAGCGAGCAAATCTTTTTTACGGTTACGCTACGATAAACTTTACGTTAAGTTCATAATATTTAAATCAATAAGCATTTCGATAAGTAAGTATTAAGCGAAAGACTAGGGAGCCATAATTCCGTTACCGGTTCGTTAGCGGTTAGCGGTATTAACCGATTATTAGTTCGATAACCAATAGCGCAATTGAGGAACAAACAACAAAAAAACAAATGCAGAATCTATATGATTTTATGTGAACTTGTACTTACATATTATTAGTAATTTTATTCCAATTATAAACACAGGAAAATCATTTTAATTCGTCTCATGAGAATTATGAATAACGTACCTGAAACAATAAAAAAAAATTAGATTCATGTGAAGAAATGACAGATAATAAAATTTTATAATTTCTGCGATTAACGGTTTTCTTACGAGTGTTTGTTAAAGAAACATAAAATTAAATATCAACTTTATTAACTATATTAATTGGTTGTAAAACCTAGAATTTATGAAACTACATTTAATCAATAAAACTAAATTTAAGAATATTGTACTAATAAAATAATAACAAAATCATTATTATTTAGTCGTAAATATTTTATTTGTTAACTCTATTAAAAATGATATAATTATTAATAGTAAATTACGAAAACATAAATTTTCTTATTTTACTACAACTTGTATTTTATTAACAGTTGCGCATGCAACTTTTTTAAAATTTAATTTTATAAACGACTTTATAATAAATTTATAAATGATAAATAATTTAACCTTTCAAATAACAATAGCTGATAAATATTTAATATTAAACATAATAATAAATTTAAATATACAAAAACATAAACACAAATATTCAGATTCAGCCACAAACACAAATTTTGCTTTATGGCTGGAATCTGAAAACCAGATACATAAAACCTTGTTAAATTAATTAATGTTATTTTTGTTAATGTGTTTCCATGGTAACTGTATAAAATATATACCTATAAAAATAATACTTATAAAATAGCAAAGATATATTTCATCAAGTAACAATTTTTAGATCAATTGCATAAAACCTTATTAATTTAGTCAACTAGATTTTCAACTATTTTTGAAACGTCTCACTGACTTAGCAGTTGGCAAGTTAATGTCGTTAACTAACAAAATGTTTAACATACAGCTCTTGGTGTATTATATAAATTAATAATAGAAAAATTATATTTTAATAAGTATGCAAAAGCAAAAAAAATATATTTTTGTACAGTTAATTGTCATGTAATATTTTATTTTTAAATACAAACAAAATAAAGACAAAAATTATGATAAAAAATATAGATAATTTACGTCATCTCTAAAATCAAATATAGATAACGGTCAATTTTAGACATCAACCATATAGGTACACAATATGTTCATTATAGCTTTTTTTTGCTAATAATATTAAAATTTATTCATAGAAAACTTTTATGCCGACTGTAACTGTATTATAATTGTAATTTTATTCAAGAATTTTAAAAGAACTGCATTAGAACTTAACACTCAAAACTTTGCGTTCGTATGTAGGTATTAAATTAAATCATTAAGGTACTTCCTTGATTATATTTCCCATTAACCAATTAGGTAACAAACTAGTTATGATCTTGTATTCAATATAACACGTACAAAAATCATTTAAATATTGCCAAAATTGTAAATTTCTCGAAAAAAAATCTATTTTTAAACTTGTTTAAGGGGAGGTACCACTCTGAAAATTTCAAAAAATCAATTTTTTTTTTTTACTTAAATGTGTTTTTTGAACTCTTTAGAACCAGGTTTTAAAGTATGGAAGCGTAAATCGCAATAATAAATGTGCAACAAAGCATTTTATAGAGAGCGCTCAGCAGCGCTCTGCTTGATACTTGAAACTTTAAACGCGTTTTTCTAGAAACTATGTTTTTAAACTGCGTTGACAGCATACAAGTCGCAATTTTTGTCCGATTAACTTGGAATTTGGGGAAAATGTTGCCAAAACTTCAACTTAGGGATCAACTGGTCATTTTTTTGATATGTAGTTTTTTCGATTTTAGCGACCCAAAAAAAGGACGAAATTTTCAAACTTTTTTTTCAAATTAGTATAACTTGGCGAAAAATGTATTTTTTTTTAAATCCGGCCAGTTGATCCCTAAGTTACAATCTACTTTACATTTTAAAAACAAGAAAATTTATTTCAAATGGGAATTGAGCGCTCCAGCCTGTCAACGCAGCAGCAGTCTTTTTGGGACATGGTCTTGGTTCGGAGGTTGTAGCGGTCGCAATTGGTTACAAAAAGGCTTCAAACTATTTGAAAATATAGAGGAATATGTGCCTAATACAATGTAAAAAAAAATAGTAATTTATTTACATTCCTGTGCCCAAAATTAATTCGTGAAAATAGCCTTTTTTTTTTTAGTCTTCAGAGTGGTACCTCCCCTTAATTAATTTGTACAATATTTTTTTGTATAACATTGAAAATCTAATGTAATATTAACATTTACATATTCTTTTTTTGTATTTCCTCAAAATAATAGATTCACAGAAACTTATTTTTTTAAATTAACAAATCGTATGATAACAAAAATTACATATAAAAAATTAATACTGTAGTACATACGAAGAAAACTACTTCAAGTGTACAAAATGGTAAAATTCAATTAAAATCATAGTAAAATCATAGTCTCCAAAGTCAATATAGTCGCTTGCTATAGATGATTTTCAAAAATAATAATTAAAAAAAACATAAAATTTACTTGTGAACACCACAGAACCGACTGTTGCGTTAGACCATCACATAATGAACTTTAAAAAAATACTTTTTAATAGAGAAGTTTTAGTAATAATTATCTATTTTACATTTATATCCCCCGTATGCGTAAACATTTTCGTTAAAAATAACGATTCGTTAAAACCAAAATTCTTGGATTCTGTACAAATCTTTCTACGTATATTGCAACGAAATTTCTTACGAGACAAATTTATATTTAATTACAAAATCAAAATAATTTTAGAGTAATACTATTACTTTCTGAAATGGCAAAATTTTCACCAAAATTATTTCTGTTCAATGACTTTTTAAATTTATCTTAAAGCAAAATAAATAAAAAAGTTTCACTATAAAGGTCAAATTGCATATAATGACAAAATCGTAATTAATACAAAAAAAAAAAAAAAAATAACAAACTGAAAACAACAAAAAAATCATAGAAAGTAAGTCACAATGTTTCCAAGACATTTTCTACAAACAATTATTTTTGAATTTCATTTCTACAACTCTTACGATTCTCTCAATAAAAAAATTGCTAATTCTTTGTCCTTAATAGATCAGACAATTTTTACTTCTATTAATGAGGTTACGTTTCTTATAAGTAACGGGTTAACACAAGACAATAATGTTTAAGATTTTTTTTTTCTATTAGATATATGCTTGTCAAGAATTATAAAACAATGAATTAAATATACTAAGTTATAAATTAAAATCGATACATAGGTCACCTAGTAGTAAGTTGTCCGAATATGATTGACAGTTAAAAGCCTGTTTTACACTGACTTAATAACTAACTTCAAACAAGAACTTTGTATTAAGAATGTCCGGGTTTTTAAAACTAATAGAGCAACAAATTGATATTTAAAAATTACTTTAATGTTTCCGGTCTTTTATATTAATTGACACTTAATTGGCAATAAATTACGTAACTTTTTCAAAAATTATTTTAATTCTTAATTAGTCTGATAGCTTTTTCAAAAACTGTTAAAATTTCTGGGTGGTATATAAAATACAGTTATTTTTATTTATATTCCTGCGATTTGAAAAGTTTGTTTGTAACTATAATTAAAATGTTTAAAAACAAAATTTTAAATAACATTAAAGATGACATAAGAGAAATTTTAGATTATATATGTTGTTTTCTTAATTAATTTTGCAGTTTAAATTTTTTTTATTGGAAGAATAAAATATGTATAAATTAGTAAAAACACAGTATGGTGCATTACAAAATATAATGACAAAATTAGCTTCCAAAATTTAACAAAATATTCGTTCTATCTTTTATTACTGTTGAAGATACAGTTAAATTATCAAAGGTTAAATTTTCTAAAATTACATTATCAAAAACAGTCATAAAATTCGAAATAAGACTTTTTCAAAATTTGCTCAAAAAAATCTGAAAAAATTCAGTATAATAGACAAAAAAATTAGCTACATAATAGCTAAGTATTTTTGTTCTCTTACTCATACTGATTTAGCAAGAAAAATTATTGAAAATTCTAAAAAACATTTTTAAAAAAATTCTAGCACCCAAACGGCACATGCTAGTATATTAAAACTAAAACCAAATTATACAACTTTTTATTCCCTATCGAAAAGTATTCTAAGTATTTCTCCGAATTTTACTTCAGAACGAAGTATTCTACATATTATCGATATCCCATATTATTGCCCTATATCAACCTGGCGAACGAACAACCTGTATATATATATATATATATATATATATATATATATATATATATATATATATATATATATATATATATACTGGGTGTCCCATTTTAATCCGCCACCTGCAATAACTTTAAAATCGTGCATCGGACAAAAAAATGTTTCGGATAAAAAGTAAATGGTTTCGAGGGGGACATCTGATGCAGATACCCTTGCCCCCTCTGGACCCCCTGAGGGGCGGGAAAGGGGGCAACTTTGAAATCTTAAATGGAACACCCTATTTTTATGGCAGATTCTGATAGGCCATTAAAAAGTATGTAAATTTTATTTCAAGACTTTTTTTTTATCTTTGATAGATGGCGCTACAAACAGCATTTTTTTTCTCAGTTTATCAATCTTCAATTTGAAAAAAAAGTGTAACTAAGTACGATATTCAAGATTTTTTCAATTCTTTGGGAAGAGGAGGAGGCAAGGGTCACTGCATCAAATATCTTCCTGGAAATCATTAACTTTAACACGTTCGCTGCCGGTAACGCGCTGGCGCGTGAAATGATATCTTTGTTGGGTGCCGGTTACGCGCCAGCGCGGTATTTGATTGTTTGTGTTTATATGCGTTGTATTTAGTCGGCCCCTAGCGGAAGTACATGATTTCAAACCGGCAGCGAACGTGTTAAGTTAATGGTTTCGAGGGGTATAACTTTAAGTTAATGGCTTTGAAGGGATATCTGATTCAGTGACCCTTGCCCCCCCTCTTTCCAAAGAACTGAAAAGAACTTGAATATCGTACTTAGTTACACCTTTTTTTTTTCAAATTGAAAACTGATAAACTGAGGAAAAAAATGCTGTTTGCAGCGCCATCTATCAAAGATAAACAAAAAGTCTTAAAATAAAATTTACATACTTTTTAATGGCCTATCAGAATCTACAATAAAAAATAGGGTGTTCCATTTAAGATTTCAAAGTTGCCTCCCATTCCCGCTTCCCAGGGGGTCCGGAAGGGACAAGGGTCTCTGCATCAGATGTCCCCCTCGAAACCATTTACTTTTTATCCGAAACATTTTTTTGTCCGATGCACGATTTTAAAGTTATTGCAGGTGGCGGATTAAAATGGGACACCCAGTATATATATATATATATATATATATATATATATATATATATATATATATATATAATTAGTAATTGAAACTATGATCATATTAGTTGTCATTAATCATAATTTTTAAAAATTTGTAATTTTCTAATCTAACTTTAAGTATATAACTTCATTTTCTACGAAACCTATAGTGTTCCAATAGTATTAAGAATTCTATACTCGTGCAAATATAACATCGCAAAAACTTTCAATTGTTTCATGTATTGCTCGATTTGATTTCTCAATTATCCAAGTCACCATAAGAGATATGTACCACAATGCCATTGCAAGACTGAATCATAAAAACCTATGTAGAACTTAACTCCTCTATAAGAAGTTACTTCGCTTTGTTAAGAGAGTAAAATGTACAACTTTTAACGTGAAAAATAAGAGCATTGGTGAAAGTTGGAGATTCTGCAAATAATATATTTTATAGTCTTGATTGTATTTATATTCCGTTCAACTGTTTTAGTTTTTGTTTTCATAGCCTACTACTATATTGGAGATAAAATGCTCTTTTAACTCTCAGCTGCATCGTGATATGCAGTTTTTACTATTTTTTTAATGCTTCTTTTGTTCCTTTACAATTCATTTGTTTTTATTTGCAACTGACCAACATACTTTATTCAAATCTTTCAATATTGTGTAAATAATTAATTGTTTTAATGTATCTTATATCTAATTAATTTTAGTTTGTGATTTTAAATTAGTATCGTTAATTTTAGTTTAATTATTTTCCACAAAAATTTGTAATTAATTAAATTAATCACTGACTTAGTAATTAACTTGTGATTACCTAATCAATTTTTAAATTAATTAGATAATGCCGGCTAGTAATATCCTGACTCAAATTATTAATTGATATTTTATAATATATATATATATATATATATATATATATATATATATATATATATAATATTGTATTATCTTTACTAATTAAATCCATATTTATAGTTACAAATTACAAGTAACAATCTTAGTTCAGAGGTTAGTGGTAGCATGTGTAACTGGCACATCAATGTTTGTTAAATTGAAACCCGGTTGTACAAAGCATTATTAAACTTTTCATAAATAAATTATTATATTTAATATTTCAATAATTTAAATAACTTTTGGTTTAACGTTTTGATTTTAGTTAATTTTTTGCTTACGTTACAATACTCACTAGCGTCTTTCGCAGAGCAAAACTGACATAAAAATAAATTTAAAAAAATTAACTATAAGATAATTAGAAAAAATATTAATAAAAAAAAACCTTATAAATAATGCAATATAAGAAGCCATGTTCTATATACTTCCAAAACTTCATTGCTATTGATATTAATATTTTTAGTTGTTTAAATTATTTACATATTATAAGATATTTCAATATTTTACTATTTGAAATTTGTTTATTTTCAATTGTTGTGTTTGAATTTTCACGAACCGATGATAAGATATAACTGCCAAATTTAAAGTACTTCTGAAGCAATATTTTTGAGTTATCGTATCGTGGTAACATACGAACATGTTTATTCACACTATACAATATAATATAATAACCATTAATGCTACTTATAAGAAAGTTATAAAACTGAGTGATATCATTTCGCTTAATAGGTTAAAGTCCAGGGTTAACTTTATTACTACACCTATACATTATTATTACAATAATAATGCAATATATTTTTTTTAATTAACCAGTTATTACTTCTGATGTAAATGCATTAGTTACACTATTTGATAAATATTATTTATAAAATCTATATATGAATCATCTGTACAATACATATATATATATATATATATATATATATATATATACTAAATAATTATATTATTATAACTAAACTAATGGATACATTCTAGTAAAATCTACAAGACCTGTTTTATTACAAATTATTTTGATCCGAATTTAAACATTTCTAATATCAAATTAATAATCTGAAAAAATCTACTGTGGCCACCACAGAACCGACCATCGTATTAAATAAATTTAATCATGGTAACTAAAAAAACAAAACTGTCTTGTTTGACATAAATATGCAATCTATTTAGAGAATTATATATACATATCATATGTATGAGAAGAATTAAGAATGTGGATGAAGCAAAAGTTGCTTGTTTGGATAGGAATGTTTGGAGGCGACTGATTTCGGGATGATGAAAAGAGTTTGTGCCACACCCTTTTGGATACAAGGCGTGATTTACATAAAAATTATTTGCTAACCAATTTTTTTTTTAATAATAGCAATGTAAATATGTGCTAATAAAAAGCTAATATAACGCGTGTAAATAAAATAAACATTACTTTCATAATAGTAATTGTGGAATAATTTAAGAAATAAAACATGTGTAGTTAAAATATTGTTACAACTGTTTTATAACTGTACTAGATTATTTATTATTGATCTACAAATCTATTGAAATTTATTGCATAAATTTAATAGTTAACTGTATGTTTATTATATGTTATATATTAACTATTGTTAACATCTATTCTCATCAGTGTTGCCAAATTCGTCGGAAAGTTCAATAAATACTATATCATTATATATTGAAATATTTTGTATCGGCTATAAAATGACAATTGAAAGTTGCATTTTCATGCAACTGTTTTATAATTATTACATAATAAATAATTATTTTAGTTTAAAGTATGTTTCAAATCAATAATTTTACTTACCATTAACAAATTTTATAATAGTAATAATAATAATTATTATTTATTTAACAATTTCAAGTTATTTTATACAATCATATACAAAATATATATAAATCTAATTTACATACAAATTACAAAATCTATAAGTTACTATAATTACAATTTAATATAATAATTTTGTGATTAATATAAATATTACAATGTCTCCCACATGCTTCTGTTTTCATTTACAGTTACTTTTAACAGAATTGATACAGAATACACCCACACACATATTTTTGAAAAACTCAAAATATGCCCAAGATATACACTCTGTAAGCCCTTAATAATTTACTAATGTTCCAGGATATTTTTTAAAATTATCATATGTTCTGAAGTTCTTTATCTCATTATCTGTTTATTACGAAAACGTAATTTTCGAAATATAATAAACTAGATAAGCTGCAACAATCTTACACGAAACACGTAGAATCTAGAGAATTAATAGCATATTGATATAGAGTTCAAATGCAGCACATCCAATATTTATTATCTCCCATCTATAATCTAGATACAATCCAAAGAATATAACGATGCAGTTCAACAGCGAACATATTAGTTGCGTTTTATATAAAGACAGCTAGTAATAACTTTTGTTTAGTTTTCAACTAGTTCAACGTTAAAATAAAACCAGAAAACTAATATAAACTCCCAAAGAAAAATCTCTGCAACAACCAATAATAAATAAATAAACAAGAAGAATACTATGCGAAGGTATATATAGTTTGCGGGAAAAAATTCTCGTACAAATAAGAGAAAAAGAGATAGATAATAACCTAAAGGCGATTGCAGCGCCAATGTGAACGCGGTGGGAAATTAATAAAGAATAAAAACGAAACAAACGGTAAGGATTTGCGCGCGGCAGGGGTATTATAAGAATAAAGTATGAAAAGAGAAGAGAGAAAGAGAAATATTCATAGTATGCCATGACTCAGAAAATGAATATATATATATATATATATATATATATATATATATATGTATATACGAAACTCTGAAAGAGGATTTTATGTTTTAGATCCTAATTAAAGTGTATGGAAAAATTTGTTATGGAATGCGTTGCGCATGAATAAAAACAGAGATGCAGAAATATTAGATATACATATATGAAAAAACAGAGATAGAATATACCAATGCAAAATAATGTTTAAAGCTTCATAGTGAAATATTGAAATGTAAATTATTTTTAGTTAGCTTGAGAAATATTAGATTTGTTACAACGAAGAGAATTTAAAAATTTATGTTAAATGTTCTGTATATTTATTTAAAGTTACATATTTTTATTAAGTTTATAAATTGTAACTCTTTCAAAAATATTATATGAAGTACAAGTTTATAGTGAAGTTTAAACACATAATGCAGAGCTTATACTGAGAAAAAAATTTGATTTTGATTCAAAGTTTTTACTTTTAAGTCAAAGTAAACATGTTTACGAATTGTAAATTTATGTTTTTCTAATAAAAATAAAAAATTTAATAGAAAAAAAAATATAATAGTACGTAACAGTATAATTATTTTAAAAGATTCGTATAAAATTATTACCATTCAGTTTAGAAATATATAGTTTTTCTAGAATAAATGTAATTGTAAAATAATTAATATTTTTAAATCAAAAGGAAATATTAACTAATTTCATACGAAGCTTTTATACTGTTATTTGCCTCTTTTTTTTTCCTATCAAAATTTTTACTTTCATTTCAGTTCAAATTTTTTAAAAATAAAGTCTTGAAAAAGTTGCAAAAAACTTAATTAAATTCAAACTATTATTTAATAAGAATATATTTTTCTTGTAAATAATTGCAATTCTATGAAAAATTACAAATGAAAGAATCCGAAAGATAAGTACTATTCTATTCGAAATTAACGATTAAATTGCATGTCAGCATTATTTCAAATTTTTTTTTATATAATATTATTTAAAAATATTTAATACGTAGATGACCACCATAGGAATCTATAATATGGCAGAAGCCAAGAAAACTTATCTTTAAATGTAAATTTATTTAAAAATTTCAACTTTATTGCTAAATAAAATAATTTTACTTGTTATAAAACTGTCAAGACTAAATTGAACAAAATAATATTTTAATACATTTTGTACTATCATATGAAAGTAATAGAACTAATAAATTATTTTATGAAAGATTTATTTTAAGACGAAATTACAATATTATAAAATATAATCATGAAGTAAATACCGCGCCTAATTTTGCACCAATAATAGTAAAATACAGAAAATACACCTTTACCCTATATATTTATAAGTCATAAAAACGAATGAGTTTCGTTTACCAACTAAATATAAAATTACTTCACCATAAAACCGACTCTCCAAGAATTTATAATAAATAAAAAGGCTTCTCCGATATTTATTCATTTTTTTTTTAAATAAATAATAAATTCATTTTACGTATACATGAACAATTTTTTCTTGTTTTTCGTATTATTATTATTCCACTTAAGTTAAAATTGGAAGATGTGCGCTTTAGTTTATATTAAAGTGTTTCTATAGCCGCATATCAACGATTATGAAATCGAGAGTGCTTTGAATAACAAATGACGATCCGCATTGTTATACGATTCAATTTCTTTAGATAATAGATTTAGTTTTCAGTCAAAGCACGATTATTTTTATCGCTTGTTTAAACTATACATTGTCGTCGTTTCTATTATTCTATTTAGAAAATATCGTGGTTTTGTTTGGAATTCATAAAACGGTAAAATTGTTAGTCATTTCTGCATTTATGTGAATACAAAGTTTTATTGTTCATAAATATAAGAACTGTTTAAAAAGTGATGCCTCCGAACCCATAATGAGTAATGAGATGTAATGTGAGAAGTAATGAGATGAAATATTTCATCTCATTTATATCTCATTTCATAGACTTTTTCACTTTTTTCATTTAACTGTATTCTCGAATGCATGTGCAATTAAAGTCGTGATATAAAAGGTCTTGGTCTTGAAATTTGACATGCTCGCGCATTTGTTTTCTGTCAAAATTTGGCAGTTGTAATTATTTATTTATTTGTCATTGATACTTGTTCATTAAAAATGGAAAAGAAAAAATATGTAAGTGGTGAACAAAAAGAAATGTTGGTAAATTTTATACAATTAAATCCTAAAGCAATACAATCAAAATACACACAAACTTTTACGCATAATGATTTAATGAAATTATGGGAAAAAATTAGCCAAAAATTAAATAGTATGGGTGGTGCAAACAAAAATGCAAAGGAATGGAAAAAGGTAAATAAATTTATTATATAAATTGACTATATTTCCTTTTAATATGTATATTTTTTTTACTATATAGTGTTGGCAAGATTTACGTAGAAATACAAAAGAAAAAGCATCTAATGTAAAAAGGTCTTTAAATCAAACCGGTGGAGGCCCGCCTGAAGATGATGATTTATCAGATGTGCAAAAAAAAGTAGTAGAATTAATTGGGAATAAGTCAATTTATGGAATTGAAAATATTTTTGAATCCAAAGTTTCATTCGTTGATGAAAACAATCAAAATCCGGTAAATTTAGCAATTCCTGTCATTTCAACAGCTTCAAGTGATCCAGCTTTATCAGATGAAGATTTATCAGCTGATTTAGTTTTACCATGTAGTACACCTAATTCAAGTCATGCAGTACGTCGAAGAAAACAAAACAAAAATCAAACTGATACTCCCAAAAATTCGAAAGAAGCAGTAGAAGGACTTCGGAATATAGCAGAAAAAAAATTTCGTTTAAAAAAATGGTACTTAACAAAAAAGTTATCATATATAAAAAGGCGTACGGAAGCAGTGGAAAAACAAACTGTAATTCAAAAGCAAATGCTAAATATTTTGAAAAAGAAATTTCTGTAGTATATATTTATTTAATCACATGTTCTTATATATTTTGTTATAAATTTAGTATTCCTTAATTTCTAAACCAAAAAACTTTTTTTTTTATTTTTATTAGTATTTAGTATAATAATTGTTTACATAATTATATCCCCAAGTTTATAACAAAATTTTTTTTATTGTGTTATTTTGTTATAATGAAATAAAGCAAATATGTTTTTAATTATGTAATATATGATTTTTTTTGTTTCACAACATTAAGTAAAATATGTATTTACAATTTGTTGTCTGTTACATCGTCCCGCATTTAATAAATCATTGTTTTGATTATCGTTCGGATTACGAATGATTCCAAAATCAAAGTCATCTTCTGGTTCCGGATTTTCTATATGTGCATTTATGCACATGTTATGTAATACTGTACAAGCATTAATAATAGCCGATGCTTTTTCTGGAGCGTAATGCAGAACGCGATGTTTCAATAAACATCGAAATCGAGATTTTAACAGCCCATTGCATCTTTCAATGCTATTTCTTGCTAGTCTATGGGCTATATTATATCTTTCTTCAGGTGTGTTTGGTTCAACATTTAGAATAGGTGTTAAAAGATATGGAGTTAATGGGTAGCCAGAATCCGCTATAAAAACATGTATTTAATGAATACAAATATTATTTATAACTTTTTTCAAATTACCAATAAGCCACATTTTTAAATTATTGTTATATAATTGTTCCATTGCCATTTTCATATTCGAGTTTCTCCAAATAAAAGAATCATGTGTGCTTCCTGGATATCGCGCATTGACATTCATTATTTTTAAATCACTATCGCATATCTATAATTAAACAAATTTAAATAAATTTTAAAAAGCAATCAATAATTTATTTACTTACTAATTGAACATTAATAGAATGGTATCCTTTCCTGTTTACATATATATTTTCTTCGTTATTTATGGATGGTGGAAAAATTGCCACATGAGTACAATCCAATGCTCCAATCGTCCCAGGAAATCCATATTTTCGATAAAATCTATATTATTAATTTTATAATATTAAATTAAATTTTATTCTATTATATTGTTTATAGTTTACCCCATACGAACTGAATTTAATTCGTTAACATCATTTGGAAAATGAACCCAATCATTAAATAAATTATTATTTATTGCGTAACAAACTTCGGAAACACATCTACTAACCGAAGATTGGCTTATTGCTAAATGAATATCGTTACCTACTCCTACTTGATAACCACCGCAAGCCAGAAATCTCAATGCAGCTAAAATCTTAAATTTTTATATACATAAATAAAATATAATAATATATAAATTATATCTTATTTACTTTGATTGGGATTGGTAAAGAAGATTGACGAGTCTGAGGCAATAAATGTTCTTCTAATGAATTTATAAGTTGTCTTGTTAATTGTTTGTTCAATCTAAATAATCTAATAAAGGCTCTATCTGATAATTCGTCGAATGGATTTTTATTTTTATTGTATAACCTTATTAAAGGTTGACGTTCTTCATCTAATATCATTTGCATTACAGCTGCAATTTCTAAATCATCAGCCATTTCTGAAATGAAACAACAATATTTATTATAATACACAATATTAATGTGTATTGTGAAATAAAATTCTTACCTGCTGTAATAGACGTTAAACAAAAAGTCAATTTAATCTTAAAATATAACTGTATTGCAGTTTCTGTCAAATTTCACTGAATTTCACGGCAATCTCACGTACTAAACTATGATGAGATATTTTATGTGTGATGAAAGGAAATGAAACGTAAGTGAAATGAAAAAAATGCTCGAGAATACGATTTTTGTTTCACTAGGTGAAATATTTCATTGCTCGAGAATTGACCCCCAGATTGTACAAATTTTCAGTATGATTATTGTATGATTGTATTATTGGAGCATTCGAACATTAAAACCAGTATTTTGTTGATTAAAAAAAATTGCCACTCTAAATTGAATCTAATTGTACAACTTTTATTAATAAACCAGTAATTATTTCGATCATCCCGTACTTATATCTTATTCTCTAACGAAGCTTCAATTAAAAATTATTTACTGTATAATGCGTAAAAATAAAATATACAAATAATAATACGAAGTAAGCCTAACTATACGTATAATTAAATCTGTCCTTATACGTAACTGAACGTAACGACGTAACGTTAGTGTATTAAGTGGCGCCCGGTGAGATATGCGATCGTCGCGCCACACCGGGGTGTATACAATTTGCTGACGATAAAATTATTTTTACTATCTCACCTTGATATTTACCTTAATGTTTTTGCTATTTCAGCAATAAATTAAAAATAAATGATAATGAATCGAACTGATATTGATTCTTGGGATATTTAATGTCGAAATTAACGATTAAATAAATCAATTTTATATTTACATTAATCGCTAGAAAATACTGATATTAATTTCAAATATTATTGGAGTTTTCTTTAAAAAATATATAAAATATCTACCAAGTTGACATTTTTATTTGTTCTGGTAAAAATTACTTACAAGTTGCAAAATAGTTGGGAGGTATTTTGCAAATTTATAATAAAGAATTAAAATATATGCTGGTAGGTAAAGTTTTTTAATAAAACTGGATAGAATATTTTGTTTTACAATCCTAAAAAAAAACTTGTTCCTATTGCAAGGCAAAAATTGAGTTGTTCATTTAGATGCTGCCTATATGGATTCAAGGCAACTTAAATAAATTTTATTAAAATTATATAAATAAATTATTAAATTTTTCAATATTTAAACTTAGTCGATTTTAAAAAGTCAAAAATCTAGGTATCTAATTTTGTCAAAAAAATCTTCCTCATTTTTGTATAAAGATAAAAAAAAATTGTTCGCTTTTGTACATAAATATTATGGATACATGCATTTTTATTTTATAGGAAAAATATTTGTACAAAGTTAATTCAACAAGAAATCCTTGCCCTAACGATTTTCGTGGAAACGATTCATTGTTGCCCTTGGACTACGTATATCTAAAACAATAAAAGTATTTCTAGTACGTAGAACAATTCCGCAGCAAGTCCATGAAAACTAGTATATAATAAAACAAACATAAAATAAATTACAATAACCGAAGCATCATTTGAACATTAACAACATAAAGTCAGCAATATCCGTACACCCACATCGGCATAGTATAACGTAACAAGAAATACGCGTGCATTTCTAATGGCATTATCCTTTATAAATCTAACCGTCCGTCGTTTGGCCATCGTCTTCGTCGTACACGTGGTGGACGTCTTGGTCGAAGAAGAGAGGTGAATAAATCGCGGAAATAATGTCGAGGAGAGATCTTTTGCAATTGCAAAATGGCGTCGAACGGGCGCCAGTTCATTCCACTATATGGCAAAGCGAATCTAGTCTCTCTCTGAGCAATTATTTTTATGAGTTCTTGTTAAAAGTCTAGCGCGCTTTTATCATCATATAGAATCGGTTCCATTTCTAATACGCGCCATGCCGGCTTAGAAACAAAGGAGAGAGACAAGCGTTTAATGGATATATGCAATAATAATAATTATTGTTTATTTATTTATTTATGAATGTTGCTTGCAATATGTTTTATCATATGGTTGACCTTTGTTTTGTGTCTCATTGTATATTTCTAGTTAAATACATATTGATTTATTAAATGTTGGTAATGATACTTTGATGTTTAATCATTTTATATTCTTTATAATAATATTTAATAAAAGAACTCATATTGAATACGTTTATCTCGACATTTGAAACCGATAAAAATAAACAATTAGAATTGAAATTTCAAGCAACTTGAAACGTTCAAGTCAATCCTTTAAAAAAGCAAGATTGATACGGATTTAAATTTTAAATGCCGAGATAAACGTATCATAAAGTATAATAATTGTTTACAAAATACGTAAGACTTTATTTTCATAAAATGGAGCATCCTTATACACACACTCAGTTTATTACTGCGTCGACCAATATTGCACAGTTAAATCGTAGCATGTGTATGTGTGTGTGTAAACCACCAAAATGCTGTTAATTCCAAAATTGCGAACTGAGTAAAATCTGTGGTCAACAACACAGTTAAAACTGAGCGCGTGTGTGACTATTGCAATACATTTGCTTAATTCATCTGATATTTGCCTCGATGTATTACTTACTAACTTTATAGTTAATATTTAATTATGTAGCAAAATATGTCGTGGACTAGAAAATTTCTTGTAGCTACGACAGATGCAAAACGATTTAACTGCACATTAAACTGAGTAAAAATTATACAAATTATGGACAAAAATCAATGCTCCAATTCCGTGCGCATCTAGTGATACTCGTAGAATAATTGAAATTCTTCTTTTGATGGATAAGAACAAAATATCTCGTAACGCTATTAATTTTACAAAAAATGCACAAAATTACAATATAAACTATATGTGAACTATGGAAATTTCGCTACGATTCTATCGCATAATTCAAACTGTACAGTTAAAAATAAGTGTGTTTGAACACGGTGAAAAGTTTTATTAAGCATACGATATTTTAAAAAAAAACAGCTTTAGATTATAATCCTGTCTTAATATTTATTAATAATCGACGTTTCGACGGACTCAAAGATCGTCTTCTTGATGAAAACGAAAAATTGAATTCGTCGAAACGTCGATTATTAATAAATATTAATACAGAATTATATCCTATTATATTTTAATATGAGTTGTAAAACATTTTTTACTATATGATATTTTTCTTGTACAAAATCGTACCTTCTTTAGATAATAACACAGTTTATAAAATAACATTACAAACAAATTTACTTTAATCACTAATAAAAAAATATTCTTTTAATTTATTTTACACGCATGTATAGAAACAAAACACACATGTTTTTATATAAAGTCATTTTAATATTTTTCCGTATATTAATGAGAACAAGAATAATGTGAAAATCTATTTTGTCGTTTTCTACAACAGAAAAAATATTAATTATTAATAATTAGAAACGCATTTCTTGTTCCTAGTACCTGTTCTTCTTCCCATAATATATATAACGCTTTTTCCTCCAATAATTTCTTAAATACAAAAAATAAAACAACATTAAATGTCACATCACTTTCATTATTCTACGGAAGATACAGTTTTCATTAACGATAATAATTAAGTTTTTACAACACAAGCTTGTGAATCTTAATTTAATATTGATCAGATAACAGTTGCCGATTTTGTTACGAAATTAGGATATGACCTAAATTGTTGTGAGATTAATATCATCTTAAACAGGCGATAAATTTTGAAAAATAAATAAATCATGTCACTCCTTATTTAGTACAATTATTATTATAAGTAACTTGAGAATGTTACAAGCGAGCACAGTCCGAAAAAATCAGCACTCATTATTATTAAACTTTTACACACATCGAAAATTTATTGTCTCGCTTCGGATTTAAATTATCAAATTTATAGTGTTTTAATAATCTGTCAACAAATCAAATTAAGCAATCATACAGGAATTTTATGTGTTCTAATTATTAAATAGATAATTAAACGGTGAAAAACGTCTCCTCTTTATCAATAATCAACTGCTGATATGTGAATTTCCAAAACATCTGCTAGCTAAACAAATTAAACTTGCTGAATAAATTATTTAACATTACGAAAAAAAAAAAAAAATATTTACATAAAATACAATTCTACATTCTACGTTGTTTTTGAAGAAAATAAAAAATTGAGAATCTAAACCACAAATATGAAAAAACGCAAAACATAGTATATATACAAATATGTTTTCCATTTTTGATACTTATATATTAGCAAAATTAATAATTTATGTAATTACATACATACAGAAATATACATTCAGCAAGCAAATATTCATGTAGTATAAATGAGTCTGTCTACTCGTTTTGTCGAAAAATATAGCAGCATTAACCGAAGTAGTAAGATGGATAAATTTTGGTAACAAGGCTTTACTTTCATCTACAATAGCAAGAAAGAAAAACGAGTGACTGCCATGGAAATAAAAATTTTGAGTAGCATAACTTATTTACTTTTTTTTTCAGTTTATTTTTTTGCAAGGAATTACCTTACACAATGTAAGTAATTCTTAGGTTAAATTATTTATTAAAAAAATATTCTATAAAAAAAAGTTAAGTAGAATTTTTATCGCAGATTGAAAATACAGAAGTTATCTCACTCAAAATTTTCCATTTCAAAACTTATTAGCTAATAACTTTTTTATTATTTACGTTAAGGTTGTAAACAATTGCATAATCTACAAAAATTATTTATAAAAATATTTTGTTAAATTCATGGCTAAAGAGATAAATAAAAAAAACTAATACGAAACAAACTTGAATATAATGAATGTAAAATTGAAGAAATCGTTTGCAAAGTGAATGCAAGTTAGTTCAAATAGTTGGTCATTTTTATCGTTTTTCTTGTAAGCGTATGATGAAGAAATTATATGTAAATAATAAAATGTAAAAAAAGTAACAAAAGAGTCTGTATGAGTGATATTATAGATGTAAATTTGATAAAATTTGCGTGCTTGGCATTAATAATTCGTGAGTGAATAAAAAAAAATATATTATGGCAAACGCCCTCTATATAGGTATATAGTGTGAAGAATGTATATGCCAATGCATCCGGAGCAGATAAATTGCACACCGGTGTAATAAATCCCAAATTTGAGTAACCGAATTGCACACCGGTGAACCGCTGAATGACCCAAACACATTATCGGTTTATAAGGGTCTTGACCTCTTACGCAGGTAGTTTTTACAGTGAGCGTTCGTTTATTCTATAGCATATTTTTACGTCGGACTGTTAGCTTAGGGTAGGTTGGGTTATAGGTTTTAGGAAAATTTGCGTGAAAAGATTCACAGGCGTTTGTGGTACGTTCTAGAGACGAACTATTTTCGATTCTACCTGGTTTTAGGTTAAAATCTTAATCCCTTAATCTGTTTATGATCGGTGTGCAATTTCGCTATGCAAAATTTCGGTAAGAGATTAAAACCCAACCGCCGTGTGCAATTGGTATGTACCCAATGCATCAATTATTAAACATTCATAAATTTGAACATAAAGAACTGTTAAAAAGCAATAAATATACAAAATGTCATTTAATTACAGGAAAAGATATAGCTTCTTTATGCTTCATACAACAGTCTACTGTACAATAAAAACAAGACAAAATAATATCTTCACTTTTCAGCATTCATAAAATAGTTTTCTGAGAAATCTTTCCCCGGATTTGGTCGTTCATAAACTCTAATTCATATTCCACAAGTAATAACAATAATAAAAATAATTTGCGTAACGCCTTCCAGGAATCTAATCTAGCCAAAGAATCTTTATCATGTATATTATTGTAGCGCGGCGAAATTTCAAAAAATAAACATTTTCGCTAGCTTGACCAATACAAAGAAGAAGAAGAATGAACGCGACTGTCAGTTGTTTTGCGCATGGAATTTTCGGCACTCCCAAGCCGGGGGGAAAAAATGTCCATATATCCATGTAACGCAAAAGAATTTTAAACGTACACATACAGGTTCGTGAGATAAAGTCATTGTTCTCTTGTTTGTTTGGCTGGTTTACCGCGGTTGCTATGGGAACGAAGCCAAATGCAACAGGCAACAGGTAACTGTCTCTCCCTGGCGTATGCGCGCGAATTGTTACGTGTTTCGTATTTTTGGACGATTCATGTTCTCCACCGTGAACGGAATTATACGTAGTTATTTAATTTAATTTGATTTCCATTGTTATTTCCACTTGGAATGCTCTGTGCGAATTGTACAGATTTATATACAGTAATTGTTATTTAACTGATTCTTGTAAATTTTAATAGACTATTGTTGCATTTCGAATAAAACGGTGTGCTTACGTAAAACTGATTTGTAATTGTATTACAATTATAAAATTTACATTTGTAATTAGAGTTTTATTGTGATCAGATTATTGTCAATATAAAGTCATACGGGGTGTTTGATAAGTCAATACATTAATTTAAGAAGATGATAGTGTTATTTTTTAATACACAGTGTAATTGTTTTTAAAATACTTCTTTATTTATCAATCTGAGTTAAGGCAGTTTGTTATACAGATACAGATTATACAGTGTTGCCAACCGATAATGTCAAAGTGGTCTATATATATACATATAGAAATCCGCTATATATCTTCTAGATGACAAATCTGAACTTAGTTTATGAAGGTGTATGTGTGTGCGTTGTTCACTCGCTCGTTCGAATTTTGTTATCGCAACTCCTCCAAATTTTCCGAGTATGTTCAGTTAGTGCCCAAAATTGATATGTGAATTTATTTTTTTCCAGTGTTGGCAACGTTCAGAGAAAAATATTATGGCTACATTATTTATCCGTGATTAATCAAAAATTTTCACAAAAGATTCTCTTAGTGCGCACATATGTAAATTACATAACTTTACTAAAGTAGAATATTGCTAACTTTCCAAGAAAATAAATTACTAAATTAAAAAAAAATCTATTATGGCTACATTATTTATTCAAAATTAGTTAAATATTTACAAAATATTCTTTTAATACTCACAAAAATTATATAATTTTATTGTTGTGCAACGTTGCCAACTCATGATGTCAAAGTGGTCTATATATGGGTTTACCCATATGCTTCTAATTTTGTATTTAAGGTAACTTCATATTATTCCTATCGGAAATAATTTTACTACGTATATTCCAAAAAAATTAATGTTGAACAAAGAACTTTAAAAGTACAATTTCAATAAATTTTCCATTTCATTTTAACTTTTTTTCCTACAAAGACTTGTTAATTTTATTCACGATATTCCCAGCTAACTGTTCACAAATAGTATGCACGCAATCACGTCACACACACACACACACACACACACATACAAACACACACATTCCATACATACACGCGGGTGTAGCCATCACACAATCAATTCTACAATGCGAAATAGAATAGAATCACATGTTCTTAGTATGTGTGTGTGTATAATAAGATAGTGAACGCGGTGATTCACTGTATAGAATTGCAATGACATCGCACGACCTTCTGCAAACCGAGGGGCCCACCGACGTTGTGAACCGGCCTTTATAAACTTTTGCACTATACATAGACACAGCAATCGTAATAGTATTAGTATAGAGGGGGGTAAAAGCTGTGTTAAATTTGACTTCAACTTCACTTGGTTGTTGAGAATTTCTTCGTTGTTGTGATGTTATTTGCGAGATAACAACCGGGTTCTTAGTTGAAGTTTGTGTATTTATATTTGTCTGGTTGAAGTTTGCTGCTTGCCGGCTCGTTGAAGTCTCTTAAAATTTTCATGATATTTTCACTCATTTTTCCAAATATTATTTATTTATTGTGTATCTTTAACAACAGTTAATAAAAGACTATTGTTAAAACGTTTCATGTAATGTTTGGATGTTCCATTAATAATTAAATTTTAAATGATTATTCCAGTGACAAAGAATATATCTGCTGTAGAGACCACAAAACCGACAGTCATCGTATTAAATAAATTTATAGAATAGAACAATTTATATAACAACTATTGTAGTAGTGGTAAATAAAAGCAAACTATTTTGACATAAATATACCATCTATTTACAGAATTATATATCATAAAAATATTAAAAATTATAAAACAAAAATATTTAGCTGTATCGAAAAATGTTACAAATAAAAATTGTTAGTTATAACTTGTTTAGCAACTGTTGTTAAATAATTTTTTCGAATTATATCTTTGTTGCAAAATATTCGTAAAACACATAAAAGTGACATCAGTAAATTACCACTTCCTATAAGCAGATCTTTACCAAAAGTTTAGCAAATTGAGATTCACTTCCGAAGCTTAAATAAGAAATTTTATAACAATCCGTTCAGTCAAATTTGCGCAATTCGATTCGTAGAGCTTCGGTTTATAAAAGAAAAATAAATTTTTTCGTCATATAATATAATATTTCTAAACAGTAATTTATTTTATCCTTGCTTGTTAATCCTTTCTCTTAAATGTAATTAAATTAAACAATCTAATTAAGTATAAAATAAATTTAAATAATACCTAAATAAATAGTTGTAATTAACTGTGTTATATATAATAAAATTTAACAATATTGTTACAAGATCTGAGAAACATACACAAATAAAATATAAACCCGATAAAATAAACTTAGTTTAAATAAAAACACGGAAATCAATATGTACAATTAATTTTATTAAGTACAATAATAAAATTTAATGAGACAAACTTTGAAACACAAATGTAGTTTAATAGAATTTTATCTAATATTTTAGCACATATTCACAATTGTATTATTAAATTTAATGCACATTTTCTCTTAATATATTTCGAAGTCAATACACTTTTCGAGAAAAAAAAAATTAATAATACACACGTTTCTTAAGCTAGCAAAAAAAAAAACAAATTATAATATTTATAATGCGTTAAAAGAAATAAGGAAATTTCATGACTGCATTACTATATCATTAAATAAACAAAAACGCATCGTATCAAACAAAAGCAATAAAATGTCAACTCACTTTCACGAAACTATTGTAATATAAATAAACTATACATTATTATTATTTCGCCATTATAATATATACCATAAACAGTAACAAAGTATCTTAACTTTTAACATTAACATTGGAAATGAAACTCTCTGTCCACGGTCTTCATAAATGTACATATATTTCACACAATAATGTACAAAGTTAACACTATAAAATCATAAATACGGAATATCATTTTCTAAATTTAATTACTTCATATTTTATAACATTATATCTATGACGTCAACCATATTTAATATTTGCATTAGAAATAAAATATAATACGAAAAAATATTTATAATTATTGCAAAGAATGCAATGACAAGTAATTATTCTTTTTTAAATGTTTATATCGGGTATGAAACAGTTTACTTTGAATTGTACTATGTAATATAGTTTCAAATATAAGTAAAATACAGTTAATTTAGTAGTTCCGTTTGCAATAATAAACAAACTATAATTACTTTATTTACTGCATTAGTTTCATAATTTCTCTTAATTGCAATTCCTATTCATTTTCTTTAAAATAATTTTAATTAAAATTTTCAACATCAAAAACAAAAACTTTTTTCACAACTAAATAAATTATTTGAAAAATAAATTTCCTGTATTTATTAAAAAAAAAATTGATGTTTATATTACGTGCACTAACATCAAGTTGAATATAGTTTGTCCACTCATTGACTGGTATTACGAGTTCGGTAACACAATTTTAAAATTGGTATGTACGAGTACTAGTTAAAACCAAATTTAAAACCGAGCTTGTAATACCGGCCATTGTATTATGTTTGAAGAAAATTGGTACTTAAAATATTTTGTAAACACATAATATGTAAAAGTGTAAGTTTGAACGTCCAATTAGTAAAAAATTTGATATAATTAAGAAAATTCCTATATACAATGATCTAGTATTACAAAAATTCATAAATATAAAAATAAAACGGCTTTAGATTTAAGTTCAGTATTAATATTTATTAATAATGGACGTTTCGATGAACTCAACGTCCGTCTTCATCAGGTAAATTGATACAAATTACAGTAAATTACAGAACATTTTAACAAGTTACTAGGTAAATATAAATAAATAAATATAATAAATTTAGAAAAAAGCCATTTTCATTTTACGCACAAGCACAAGAATTAGACCAATCCAAACACTTGGCATTAAAACTAAAATTGTGTCAAGTGTTTGGATTGGTCAAATTTTTGTGCTTGTGCGTCAATTGAATTTCCAAAATCACAAAATTTTATTACTCAAATTAGTTTAATATTTTAATGCTGAAATCGCCATTAGTGAACTAATGAAATCATTAGTTAATTTTTAAATTAAGAAAAATGTATTAACTTTATCGAAATTCGAACCTGGGATTTTCTGCTTTCGCGGCAGCTAGCCAACAACCACAAACAACCAACCAGCCACAAAATCGACAGCATTGCAAATACGTTTTTCTATAATTGGCTGGTCATGATAAACTCATGTAATAATAACCTAGTCCAGTACAATACTTTAATTATTATTATAAATAAAAATACAAATATTTAATGTACACAATAGACCCCCCCCCCCGCATGATCAAAATTTTTTGACGATGTCATAATACAAATTTCTAGTTTTCTTTTATTTTTACATTGACATATATTACGTTGTTCAGTAAAAGTGATGAATATTATGTGTCATACATACCATTAAATTCAATAACATGTGATTATTTTTAATACATGGCAAAAAATATTTGACACTATACTCCAACATTTTTTAGCACTATTGTAAAGTGTCATTTTTACACAAGTAACGTTTAGACAAAAAAATAGTGTTACTTTTTTTAACATCAAATCCAACAGTCTTCAGACATCAATACAAGATTGTCGTCACCATGGCGACAATAATCTTGCCTTATTTATCCTTCACGTCTAGTACACTAATGTGGTTAATAAAATCCAGTATCATATGTATGTAATTTCATGCCAAATCCACAATTAGGTCAAATCCGATAAAATATAAAATATTTAGTCCCGATACACATATTTCATCTTTATCTAACCCTACACATACTCAAATAACTCTTCCTTTGTCTATTAATGAACCAGAGTACTACAAACTTCATGACTCACTTGATTTTCTACCACAAAAAAAAAGTTGACCTAATTCTTTGTGTAGAAGACATAGTTATTAATTTTTTCCACTTTGTCTTTGATGTTAATGATGTACTTTTGTTTCTTTTTTGTGGCTGGTGTTCACAAGAAGAGGGTTAGATGCCTAGCAAAGATGGCCTTCATGTTTTGCACGTTTTCGTACTTAACATTTGATAAATTGGATGCCTTTTATTGTAAGCAATTTTTTTGAAGTATAGATCTACATTTGATAACTATGTTTTCAAGTGGCTGGTTAATTTTTGATAACCTTGTGTGTGTGTTTGTTTTAATTAATTTAAGCGAATTCATTTTGTTAATGAATGCATATTTATTTTGCAAGAGTTTAATTTTTTTAATTACTATAATATTTAATATTACTTTCATGCACAATAAATTTTGTTAATTTATGTTGAAGATGTATTCTTATAATTCATTTCAAAATATATTAAATATAAATACATAAAAAAAAAATATATTTAAATTTAAAATCAAGTGCACTCCTAGGTACAAGCTAGGACCTACATCATGTTTGAAATATTCATTTATAAGTGTTTAAGTCCTTAAATAAAAAATACCATTTTTGTTGTTAAAAATAGAAAGTAATAATAATAATAAACCTTTTAATTAACTTTAATTTTAAGTTGGCAAAAAATAATCAATTTTAAAATTTACTATATACTATGTAAAATAATTAAGTATTTACGCGAAGACAAAAATATTCCAGAAATCAGCTGTCTTTGACATATAAACGAATTTCATACCTACAAGTTTTGATGCTATCAAATGTAAGAGCAGATATTTTGTTTATAAAGTTATAACTTTAAATATATGTGCTTTAATGTATTTTTTTTTAGATTTAGCTTTACCTATTTTGATAGTTTTATGCTGTAATTGTTTGCAAACACAAAAGTACCTTATTGTCTAACCTCAATATATATGAAAAAAAAAATTACGTTTATTTAGTTCAAAAAACTGACACGGCGCTGTTGTTGCTTATTAAATTGCTTAAACATTTTAAAAATAATAATGTCAAAAATCAGCTGATTTGTCCTTGCGCAATTACTTAATTACTGATTTTAATAAAGAATGTTTTTTTTTTGTCTAATTCTCAAATTTCTCAGTAAAATTATTTGTTGTTTCCAATGAAATAATTCCTTTTTGTCTGCATAAAGTCAACTTTTTTAAAGGCTTATTTATGAAACCAACCGCTAAACTGAAGAGTTAAATAAAATAATATGTATTATATAATACATCTATAACAGTAAAACACATAATTAAAAATTTATTATTACATCACAAATATATAATAAAACAATAGAATTATGTCAATATATGCAAATGTATACAAGTAAAAGATTCTAGAGTAAAATATACATATTCTTGTTTTCTTTTTATTTACAGGAAAAGAAACATTATTAATATGAGTGGGTGAACGTAAAACTATGAAATGATACAGTCACTATTTCAAAAAGGCGTGGTACAAATTCACAAAAAAAAATTAATTGAACATTATATAAATATTTTTGTTTTTATCTTTGTCCGTATTTTATAACAACACGTGCAAATTTAATTTCCTTAACTTTTTTTTTAATTAATATTGTAAAATATCTTCAACGTAATCTCGCCTCAAGAAAAATCATTATTAATATTCATTTTTTTAAAGATATAAACTTATCTGAAAAAAAAAAAATCGTTAGAAGCAATAATCATAAACTTTAGTTAGCGTAGAATAGACTATTATTACATTCAAAATACCAACGAAAAATATATATAGGTACATAAAATTGAAAAATTTAAATATTTAACTTCATACGCATATATGAATTAAAACTGTTTTACACAGTTTTAAGGAGGAACACCACCCAGATACTTTCTAAAAATTGATTTTGTTTTTGCGGAGTTACAGCGATCAAAACAGGTCAGGTCAGGGCAGGTAAAACGTACTGATCAAACTTTAAACGCGTTTTTCTCAAAACTATGACGAGATCTCGGAAACTATCAATTCTATTTATTTCGCTTTAAAACGTAATTAACGCTTTAAAAATTTATTCATTTTAAGATTTAGACACAAAATATAAAATATCAAACCACTTTTTGGTGTGGCTTGATTTTAAATCAAGCAAAACAAAATTGCTAAAATTCAATGAAAATTTTGGCTTATTTGTCCATCTATAAAGACACTATAGCTGTGTTTTTTTTACCGAAAAACTCAGCTCAGATCAGCAAATATCAGTAACCTTGAAATAATAGCTGTTTTATTTATCGTCTAGTAACTGAGTTCGAACTGAGTGAATTGCTTCCCCCCTTACCGATACTGAGTTTGATATTTAGCTAGTGCTTCACTGAGCTGAGCTGAGCGCTCATGCGCAATTCAAATTTTCCTAGTTTAAGATTTGATAACGTGTTTGACATGTTGACATATATTCGAATATTTTATTTTGAAAACAAACAATAGATATCCGGCGAGTTGCAATAAATTATCAACGCAAACAATCCAAATACATCTAATATTTTAGGTTGTATCATATGTGGAACTTAGATTTTAAACGTCACTTTCAAATAAACTGTTTTATTTATCAATACAACTCACTCAGCAAAACTCAGCTCAGCTCAGCTCATTTAAAAGATTTACTGATCTGAGTGGAATGTAATAAAAACACAGCTTATATATGTAAACTAGTTTTTAGTATAGCTTTTAATTAGAAAAATGTAGTAAAAATACATAATGAGTCGCACCTCTTTTATTTTGGATTTATAGAGTAAAGTTGACTATTCTGTATATGTACTTTTCTGCAATATGCAAAACATATGAAAGTAACTATTTCTACGTAATAAGAAATTGATAAATTTGCGTTTTTTTTTTATCTAGACATATAAGTATTTTAAATTGAAAAACTAGCGCATTTGATGATTACGAGATCATTTCAGAATGATCTCCTCCAACTTCCCGCTTTCACATCGTAGTTAGCCATGATTAGTATCCCGATCAAGAGGCGACGTATTTGCGTCAAACAACGGAACTAAACTAATAAATATTCGTTGCACTGCATTACATTGGCATATCTATTTAAAACGTTTTGCGTCTATTTACATACGGATATTTGTTAATTTGTATCACGTTTGGAAGAAAGAAAAAAGCGAAAGTTTTTCATCTGTTTGTGTTTTATTTTGTTATATGGTTGTTACACATTTCCCACTTATGTCTATGTTTGAATATTAGATCATCGGCCGACTCCGATGACTTGACATAAAGATTTTTACATACAGAGGCGTGGTCTATTGTAATCATTTCTCTGTTTGGATTTTTGCTTTCATTCAAATCGTGCATTGCATATTTTGATGTCTGCTGTGACTTTTGTGACGATTCAATAAACACTTTCTTTATTTGTTTACACAACTTTACGATAGCGCACGCGCTGAACAGAATTTTAGATTAATTTTCACGCATATGTATTTATTTAATAATTCATTTCTTTAGATTTTTCAACATAGTAAAATATTTTTCAGAACTCATTGTAATAAAAACTGTTTTAGAATTAGATTCTGTTTAATTATTTTATAAAAACGACGTTTTGAATAATGGACGCCAAATTTCATGTTATTCTTTTCTTTATAAATCTCTATTGCTTCTCTTAATTAAAAATCTGTAATTCTTATGATCTAGTTACTTATATGTTACCTAGAAACTAGTTGCTACGTACTCCTATTTATTTTAATGGCATTGATAAAAAAAAATTGACCTGATGAAGACAAGCGTTCAGTCTTGGCGAAACGTCGTTTTTATAATTTATAATATATTAAACAGAATCTGGTCCTAAAATAGTTTTTATTTTTGAGATTTCATTTAAAATGTACAATATATATACATACATACATTTGTTGTAATGATATAGAAGTAGAAAAAATGATGTAGTTACTAAACAGTAAATAAAATCTGTTGGATTTGGTGTTAAAAAAAGAATAATATTCCTTTCGTAAACGTTTCTATTACACTTTTAAATATTTTTTTGTATAATGCGGTCTCTTTTTTGTAACACTAGCAAGTGTATTATTGTTTTAACTTAAAACTATAAATTAATATACCATTAGTAAGAAATTTTTATTTAAAAGATAGAGAAACTAATTGATTTTGCTATTGCACACGTACGCTACTGTCAAATGTACATTTCGGCCATTTTTGTTTATATGAAATTCACGCCATCTCTTTATAATTCACTATGCCAATAATAATTTATATTACTAATTAAAACTTTTCTGTGGCTTTATGCATCAGTACGGTTCTGTGTTGTAAAATTCTTAAACTAGATCAAGTCAAATAATAAGTAGTCTGGTTCGTTTGTAACAATCGCAAAAGGCGATAAAATAATTGTACCACATTATGTGTGACTATAGCATCTACACACAACACAACATATAAATACGGAACTTGGAACAGAGAACTGACATAAGAGTTACAGATAACGCTCGCAAAGTAACCAACTCAACCCAACTACGCCATATGAACAAGTACCGTTACTGAACACACGATTAACAATCTTTATATCATAGATCTGTCGCCTAGATTTGATTAGTTTAGTTTTCTGATCACCACAGACAATAATGTTGCGTGATCTAGATTTTATTCTTAACTAAATTAGTAGTTTGTATTGAGTACTACTGAGAGATACAGTACCATTATTTTTTTTAATGAAATAATACATTGCAGATTATCCCATATATAATATTAGATAGTTGATTTTGTAATAGCGTGTATTTATTCTGAATTAACATCAAATAAATATCATACCGTGATCTAGATGTTATATAAATATAAATTTATTATTTATAATTCGTATTTATAATAGCGTAGTTTGAACGGTCGGATTTTTATTAACAAAAGCATCTCTATTTTATTATATATTGTGTTACAATTAGATTCAGTGGCGGATTAAGCTTGCATTATTTCTGTTTACCAATTAAAAATGCATATGCTGATATTTAAAATAATTAATTAATTTAATTAAAAATCTACAATACTTGGTTGCATTTAATTTCATGTAGTTGTATATATTACAGGTAACTTATTTCAATTTTTACTTTATTTATATAAATAGTAATTGATTCACCACTTCAAAGGTATTCTAATATAAATCGCGATCACACCAGAATTTAAACAACAATATTATTACTACTTAAATAAGTTCACTATTTTATATATGTACTTATACTGTTCGAAAACAAATATCCTAAAAATGCTTATATGAATTTGTTCCCTAAAAAGGGTAAATAGTGTTACTCTAAATAAGTAAATTTAAAAAGACCATCTTTTTACTTTAGATAATAATTTAAACAATTTTCGGAGCAATTAAAAACTGACTAACATCGCATAACAATTTTTATTATTAAAAAGTAAAATATTACAAAAAAAAACAAACAAATAATATATTATATAGTGTAATATATTACACTAATAAATAGTACAAATTCAATTTCCTCAAGAAATTTAATACTTTTATTCTAAAATTTTAAACAGTATGTTAATAAATTTAATAATAAATGTATAATTTTTCTATATAAACTCTTATTTTGTTTAGTAAAATTAAAATCTAGGGCCCTAAGACACTGGAGGGAAAGCTGGGTGCAGTTCATGCCCCATTCTTAATTTACCATTGATGGAATTGCTTATTAAAAATCTTTTTGAGTTTGCAAGTTATACATTTAACTACAGTTTTAATATAAATTATTTTGTATTAAGATTTTTTTTTAAACAAATTTTTGTAGTATTATAATAATAGATTTAAAAATATTACCAAAATATATACTTTTAAATCTCGAAAACTATCTCAAAAGATATTCGATTAATTTTTTATATATAATTAAGCGCTTTCGCTAAGACAAATATACCACAATCAGCTGTTTCTGACATTATTATTTTAAAAATATTTAAGCGAATATAGATTTGATAAGCAACAACAACGCCGTGTCAGTTTTTCAAACTAAATAAATATCAAATTCTGTTCGTGATGTGTTGAGGTTAGGCAAACAACGTACTCACGTGTTTGCAAACAATTACTGCATAAAACTATCAAAATGAGTATAACTAAAGCTAAAAGAATTACATTAAAATACATATATTTTAAGTTATAACTTTATAAACTAAATTTCAGCTCTACACGCTTATTTAAATTTGACAGCATCAAAACATGTGTGAAATTCGTTCGGATGTCAGACAGCTGATTAGTGAATATTTGTCCTTGCGCAAGTACTTAATTAAAAAATTAAAAACAGTACTTTCTTCAATAATATGTCGAGACCAAAAATTTGTAATAAAAAACAGTGCAACTATGTTTCGATAAAACATTTTTCAATAAATTAATAAAAACTTACTTTCAAAGAGTTTCCTATATTTTTCGAAAATTTCTATATAAATATAGTAAAACCGACGTACCTGTAACAAAAAAATATTATTAGCAAAAATATCTACATAGCGAAAAAAATAAATTCAATATCGTATATAATTCTAATCTACATAATTGTATTTAATGTTAAAAAACTTTAACAGTAATTAAAATTTAACAAAATAACATCAAATATGTGACAGCAACGCCCAATGCATATTTTCTCAAAAAAAAATTGACACGTTTTTGTAACATTTGTTCTCAAATTAGTTGATTCTAGATTACGTTATCGTCCTAAAATCCAATAATAAGAGCATTACTATTTCATAATTGTCTTAACATGCAGTAAACAGTTTTAATATAACAATATTTTAGTTTTTATTGTTCCTTGAGAATATATAAATAATAAAATTTAATTACAGTAATAACATTTAGTGAATTATTTAAGAAACTAGACCGGCGACCATTTTCAATTTGCGTAAAATACGCTTAGACTAAAAGAACATTATAAAACAAAGAGTTTATGAACATAGTTGTTTGGTTCAAGAAACGACAAATTTACGGGGTCATATACAATACTATTATACATATGTATAATATTAAAATAGAACAATAAATAATGTTGATAACATTGTTTAAACTAGGGAAAATCCATAGTACAGAAATACATTTCATACGTATATCAGACTCACCAGTCCAAACAATTCAACGTGATAAAATGGCGCTTATACTTACAGATAAATTCACTATAAAACACGATAATATATAAATGTTTAGTTAACATATATATGTAGAAATAAAAACTAAAAAAAATGTATTCGTAATCATAAAAATTATACAAAATATTTCAATTATTTACGAAAAATTTACATTTATTTTGAACAAATATTTTCTTTAATTAATTCTTCCTATACACAAGTAATTTTATAATTATTTATTATTGATTTTTTGTTTTGTTTTATAATAAAATATAATAATAAAGACTTTGTCATTATCAGTTCAAATTTTAAAACTTCGGACACTAACAGCTTTGCATAAAAAATTTGAAGTGCTTCAAAAACAGTTGACAATTTATTTGCCTAGTTAATTCATTGATTAAGTTAACAACGTTTCATACAACTGGCCCTATATGTAACAACATACACACATATATGTAAAATTTTAACTATCATGTTAATTTATCATTATAATTTTATAGTTTTTATGATACCTAGAATACAAATATAACACCTATAAAAATATATTTCTTTTTTATATTTACATAAAATCATATTAAATTTTGATCAATTTTAAACGCTAAATTATAAAAATTTCAAGCGCATACAATAAATTTTAAAAAAATAATTAAATTTTATTACAGAAATTAAAAATAATTAGTAAATAAAGCAATCTTAATTTTTATTTTCAAAATCATAAATATATATTGAAAGCTTGGATAGTATTTCAATTGAGTTTCATTTTTCAAAAGCCCTAACAGACTAACAGACCCACGAAATTTATATACTCGTATGTATATGTATATTAGTGTGGTCCAAAAAAAAATTATTTTTTTATTAATTTTAACGCACCCCCTAAAGAACTTCATTAAAATATAAATTATTGAGCCAAGTTTCGTTAAAAAATATTTATATTAATTAACCCGTGCCCCACTCAAGTTGAAATTTAAATGGGGTTTAACATAGATTTTGGACAGTGTCATATATGATGCGTTATAACTGCCTTGATCAAAAAAATTATTTTTTTACTAATCTGCTAAAAAAATCTTCATTAAAAAAGAAATTTTTTGAGCTAAGTTTCGTCAAAAAATATTGATATTAACCCGTGTCCCCGCAAATGTAGTTTAACATAGGTTTTGGATAGTTTCATATAACTGCCTGAATTCTCGAAAGTTCTGCTTAAGTGAGGCACGGGTTAATATCAATATTTTTTGACGAAACTTGGCTGAAAATAAGTTTTTTTAGAAGGTGAGTAAAAAAAAATTTTTTTTTGATCAAGGCAATTATAATTCGCCATATATGAAACTGCCCAAATCCTATGTTAAACTCCATTTAAATTTCAACAAAAAATTTCTTTTTTAATGAAGTTTTGATTTAGGGGTGCGTAAAAAAATGATTTTTTTGGACCACCCAATTTTATAGTATTGCGAATTATTGCTATCAATAGAACAAACATTTTCAGTTACAATTTTTTATTACAAAATTCGGCAATTTAATCAAAACCAACCAGTAATAAATTCAGGAAGTCAAATACAAATAAAGTAAATTAAAAAAATAAGAAACAGATAGCTTTGGACATGAACCAAACGTGCCTAACCTAACCTAATATAATTATCAAAATACCGCGCTAAATACCACGCATATTATTTGATCGTTGCATTTGTTTTTCTCCGTTTGTCTTACTGTTTTAAAACGCTAAGTAAAAGTGTCGTTTGTGAGTATATAGTGCCCGTAGTGTAACACAGTTCTGTCACAAACATACCACGTATATATTATTCGAGACAGAAAATAATGCAATGTGCTATTGCTTAAAATAAAAGACGATCCGCTATTTCAAAAACAGTTGCACTATTTCATTGCAATTATGTTACCAGTCACATCAAAGTGAACAACAATTTTCTCCCTGCCTTATGATGAATATTTATTTTATCATTTTTTTTTCTCCTACCTTTATAAATACTATTAATAAGAGATTTAGTATATATATATAACAAAATGCATCACCATAAAAAAACAACTTAAAATATTAAAATTATATTCAATAAAATTACTATTGGAGTTGTCCACTATAACTGAATTTCATATTATTATCGACCGTCATGTCAAATATGATAAGGGAAGTATTGTAATTAGGGCTGAAAAAAATCATGATTTTTTTAAAAAAATCAAAAAAATCGGATTTTTTTGATTTAAATCGGATTTTTTTGATTTAAATCAGATTTTTTTGATTTTTTCAATTTTATGTGCACTGTTCATTAAATAATTAATCGGATTTTTTTGATTTAAATCGGATTTTTTTTATTTAAATCAGATTTTTTTGATTTTTTCAATTTTATGTGCACTCTTCATTAAATAATTAATTGATTCTTACTTGTATTACAAGTAGAACTAAAAATTCATAAAACAATCCCATCTCAATACCCTGTATCGCCGTAATTAACAGTTTTGAATTTCGCGGTGAGACGTTCGCGCCATCATCGCTACATCTGTACTGCTTGTTAAATGAAAATGATATTTTATTTTGTTAGATTGTGTTATTATATTTTATCAAAATCAGATTATACTATTTTATTTCACTGTGTAAAGAATAAAATAGTTGTTTCTTCACAATAACATTTACTTTATTAAAACCTTACTCCTCAGCTATTTATTTGTTTTAATACATATAAAAAATGTGTCTATTAAACCACTTGATTAAATCAGAGCGAATGATTTGCTGAAATATTTTTTTTGGTTGATTTAAATCATTGATTTTTTTAAAAAAATCATTTGATTTAAATCGCGATTTAAATCAATGATTTAAATCACTTGATTTAAATCATCGCAGCCTTAATTGTAATCATACCAAATTTGACATATCGAGATTTTTACAGATAAGTACGAATTAGGTTTATATAGAGATGAATCAACTGTTTTTAGCGTGTTAATCGTCTGTCGGTCTGTGGACACGTGTAGGCAAATAATGACTGAACGGATTGTTATAAAATTTCATATTTAAGCTTCAGAGGTGAATATCTCAATTTGATCAACTTTTGGTAAAGATCTGCCTGCTAACCGGAAGTGGTAATTTACTGATGTCACTTTTATGTGTTTTACAAATATTTCGCAATAGAGCGAAAAAATTTTTTTAATAAAAGTTGCTAAACAAGTATTACTAACAACATTTTTCGATACAGCGAAATATTTTTTTATAATTTTCATATTTTTATGTTACATATAATTCTGTAAATAAATGGCATATTTATGTCAACTATTAAACTTTGTTTAGTATTGCTTAAGAAAGTTTGCAAACTCAACAACTATTTCTCGACTAAAAACCAATGTCTTGGTATTGTTTCATCTGTTTCTAACACCCTTTTTCTCCATCTAGTAAGTTCAACAAGTAGTCGATTGTTAATCGAAAAATATTCTAAAGGTCTGTGAATTTCTTAAGATACTTACACTGATATCGTTCAAATTCCAAATTTTGTTTCATCATATTTTTAAAATGTAAGATATTTATTTCAAAATTCATTTAAAAAATAGTGGTTATAAATTAATGTCCTAAACTACATTTTAAAACAATTACAAAACTGTTTATATTAGCTTATATAATCAACTCAACGAGGAAAAAACTAAAATAAATATTGCAAACAGTTAGAACGATAAAAATATTTACAGATATTTTAAACAAAATGCAATATTTAAACTAATCTCATTTCGTAAGAAATCGTTATCTCTTTTAATCTAATAGCTGTTGCAATATCGCCTATCTCTTTCCTAAGATAAGTGGTTAAGGTTCTTAAAGTGTTTTAAAACAGCAAACTTCAGTTTATTTCTCTAAGTTTCTTTATAAAGTACGAGCGCAGTAATATACAGTCGTGTTACAGTTAGTGCAAATAAAGTATGGTAAACTTTACAACTTGTCACGTTTACATGTAAATTTAAAAGCGCTCTTAAAGTATGAAACGTAATGGAGCATTTTGCAGCGTAGCATTTAATTTTCAACTCACTAAATAATATATAAGTTTCGACTTTTTTTCTTTTCTTTTCTTATAAGAAAATATAGATACACACTGTAATTTGTATAAGTCTTATACCAACTTGTTCCAACAAAGAAATAACTATTATAGTGAAATTTCAATCATTAATTGTGGTATTATTATAGTTTTCATATGTTACTTTCAAATATTTTTTTTATTTATTACAAAATTTAAAAATATAGTAAAATTAAACAAGTTTATATAAATATAATCAAATATTTTGCCTTTTTATTATTATATAAATTTAATGAACCTACAAATTAGTTATTAGTTATTTTGCTGAAAAGACAATTAAAAAAATAAAAATGATTATATGTAGAAGGTACATCAACTTAAAATATATTACAACAAATAAATGTCATTAATACTATTAAAAAAAATCTACTCTGGCCAACAAAACCGACCGTCATTCGTATTAAATAAATTTATGAAATAGAAAAATTGGTATAACAACTACTGTAGTCATAGTAACTAAAAACAAAATTGTTTAGCAACTTTTGTTAAATACATTTTTTTCGAAATACATATATCATCTCTGTTGTGAAATATTTGTAAAACACATAAAAGTGTCATAAGTACCACTTCTGATTGGCAGATCTTTACCAAAAGGTGATCAAAATGAGTTATTCACCTTCGAAGCTTAAATATAAAATTTTATAACACGCTCTACGTGTTAGACGAACACAACGCTAAAACAGTTGATTCGTGTTACTATAAGCCTAACTCGTGCTTATCTATAAAAATCTCGATATGTCAAATTTGGTATGATTACAATACCTCACTTATCATAGCTTTTTATTATTAATAATAGTTATACATGGTGTTTATTAACTCTTTAACTGCGTCAACTCTGCCTTTCAGCACAAATACAAAAATATTTTGTCACCCCCTTAAATATTTAGTACTCCTATTAAATAAAACTATTTATCATTTACGTATTTAGTTCTACAGCAGTTTCTAAAATTACTAATAAAATAATCCTGTTATTCAATTTCACAAAAAATAATCAATATTATCCATTATTTTTTCCACAATTCTTGACAAATTTGTTGTAAAAATATATCTGACAGACCACTGATTTGTGTTGTAAATAAATCTTATTAATTGTTTAAAAAATTAACAAAAATTATCATAAATAATGTAGAATACTCTTTCATATAGAAAATAAAACAAAAATTTGAGATTTATATCAAGTTAAAAAAAATGTTTAAATTTAAATATTATAATAATAATAATATCCTGCTGCAGAGTAAATAAAAGAATAAATTCTTTATAAATATTATATTTTTCTTTTTTTAGGTTAACTTAATATTTCATTTTAATGTGCCATTTTTTTTAAATGAAATTGTCAAATAAATAATTTCTGACATTGGAGAGTTTTTTGTTTTCGTTTTTCTTTTGTTTAATCACCGCCCAAACTTCTATCATCTTTTTCGACTAAATGAACAAAACTTTCTAATGTTTAATCTTCTGATTATAATCATTTGTTTTCTATTTTTTCTCGAAATTTACAATATTTTAATGCATTTTAACACTATTTGGCCTTGAATTCGAAATTGAAAAAAAAAATGGCCCGAAGAAAAATGTTCTATACCGGTTATACCCAATATTGCTAAAAATCTACATATACGACCATACTATTTCCAACTATTAAAAATATATTATTATTTTTTAGGTTACGCGTGTTTTCACTAGGCCTGACTCTAATTGTGACTATTTCTCATGCCATTATTAGCGAAATGAATATTTAAATGATAGACTAGAATATCTAATTGTTTCTCTACCTACAATCGAGTTTTTTTTTTTAATAAACAAAGTAGGTAGATAAATATTTTTTCTTATGAATTTTTCTTGGTTAACTATGGCGCTTCATAATCAAGATGAAAGCGAATTATGTTTAATTAAATATTTATTTTCATTTTCTAAGAAAAACAATTGATATAATTAGATCAAAATTAATATCATATTTACATATATAGTAATCGTAGGCGTTAATATATAATCATTCATCATTCGCGATTTTTGAAATATAAATAACGTTAGATCAAATTTAATTGTCGATATATGTTTAATAAAAAAATATCACAATTTCTAGGCACTAATTAAAAACTCAAATTAGCAGATTACTCAGATTATCAAAGAAAATTGGTAGTTTTCCATTTTGAATGCATAACTTGCCATAATCAGAAGATTACAATAACAAAAATATCAACATTTTAATTGAACATCTACGATCTTTTATGGTTTTCAAATATGATATAATCCAAGCCACTAGAATATGATATTGCACGTTTTCATGATGCTGTTCCTCAAACTTAAAAGTTACATATTTTAACTTGTTTAGCTAAGAGAAAGATGATTAAAAAGAAAGATGTATTAAAAAAATAAATAAACACGATTTAAATGCACTGTAAACATACTAAGAATAAACTTTAAAAATATTTCCCGGCTAAATCTGTGACATTCATTATAAGAGTTTATCAGCTGAGTGTTAAAAGAATAAGAAAATAGTTACGTATGTCGTACAAAAACATACACTTAAAATTGCGCAATGCTACTTTTTCGTAACGTTGATTTCTTTTTTACAAATATCATGTAATTTTGCATTTAATTAATGAAAAAAATTTATCAAAATCAAATAAAAAACAAAACTTTGTCATTTAAATAAATATGATGACATCTTAGCTCAAAACTTAAAACCGATAAAAACAAATTTTTACTTTAGTAAATAAATACACTACATATATCCAATATTTTAAAAAAAAGTTAATTGCAAAATATTGCAAAAAAAATCAACTTTATTTTCATTTTAAAGACATAAATATAGTTAGAACAAATTACAGAACAAAAAGAAATCAAATTGGAGTAGAATATTTTTACTTGAGAACAATAAAGCAAGCCGTTGTTCGAATCATTATGCAAGGTGTGTGGCACCGCATACACAAAACACACATATACGATCAACTATGTTGCAATAACCCACATGTTGGATGAAATACACACCACACAAGGTCTCTGCAGTCATTTGTTTTATTAAAAGCACCCAATGAACAAACGAAGTATTTCCTTTAAATCATATTATACTATATACTTCCACGTTCAATACAATACCTTGGCTACATCTCGTCTCAATCGATTGTGTTTTTTATTTTTCGTCTCTCTCTCCTCTATATTTATTCGTAATTCACTTGTTTATGTTTTATTGTTTTGATTGGAACAAAATTTTAAAAATAAACAAATGCACATCTTTAATATTTATCTCTTTATTGTACTAGTTTTTAAAGTGTATTTATAGAATATAATAAATATTGTACTATCAATATTTTTCAATCGATTTTATTTTTATTTAATAAGAAGAAAGTAAGTATAATAATAGTTGGCCTTGTTTGAACATGCACTTATTGTTGACCTATTGGAAAAACTGGAAATTTGCATAAAATGCAAAAGGATATTAGATTAAGTAAATCCGGTATTAACATAAATATTACATAATTCGAACAAATATGATAATCGCTCGAAAATCAAATTATAAAATTTCTCACACAGAGCACCACCTTCACGTTGTGTAAAACATTGTTAACTTACTTAATGCGTATTAGATTGTCTACATTAAAACTGTTAAATTAAAAAATTAAACTGATTTTTAAAATTATATTTATAGATGCTGGAATTCTTAATAAAGCTGTAAGCATTACCGAATAGCATTTTTGTATCGAATGTAAAATTCAATGTACTTAAAGAAAACAAAACATTCTGTAACGCTACAGTTCTGTTCAGAATTCCAGCATACATTAATATAATTTTAAAAATCTTTTTTTAATGTCATAAATTATAACAAAATAATTTTCCATACTGCTTTTTATGTTTTTTTAATTAAAATCCAAATTTAACACAATTTTGTATGCTTTTCATTTTTAACAAACAACAAATTCCACTTTTTACAAGTTTTAATTAAAATCTTCATCGTACATTTCCTTTTTTCACCGGAAGAATCATGATTCGTCTAAAATTGTAATAAAAATATTTCAAAATTTTAATCAAAACAATAACATCCAAAACTAAATTACATTAAAAAGAATTTGAAACTAATTAAAATAAAAACAATAACAAAATTAATAATAAACAAAACACAGTCGGAAAATTATTCGCTTCCGTCATATTTCCACATGTTCTAAATTGAATTAATATATTTTTATAATAATATAATTCAAAATCCACGTATGTCATATACATATGACAGCTGAATACGTGTTATTTTACATAATGGAATTGTAAAATACGTAATAAAATACTGACGCATACAAAATTCATATACAATAATCAACCTCAAGATAATTAAATTTCGCATATATAAAACAATAATAATAATATTAATCAATATTAATAAAACTGTTTTAGATTTTTTTGATTGAAAAATGCAATAATTAATTTTATTTGTAATAATTTCAATTTTGTATTTTAAAATACAAAATTACAGAATGTTTTTCACAAAAATTTGAAACAATATATTGTATTTAAAAAAAAACATTTGCTTATACTAGACCTTATGTACACAATAAATTGTATAATGTAAAAAACACACGTTACAAATTTAATATTATTTTCCTATATTTATATTTTTCTAATGTACAATGACCACAGAAAGTTTACAAACTCAAATGCTAACTATTTTTTGTCTAATAACCGGATATACCTGGCGACTCTTGTCTCTTTCTACAGTACACATTTAAAAATCATTATTTTTCATCGACCAGTCGATTATTAGTCCGCAAAATAACTTATCAATCTGTAAACTTTCTGAGACCACAAAGTTTTAGTATAAACTCAAAACAATTACATTTGAAATTTTAATTCAATTATTAATCAATATTTAACGCATCTTAAAGTAATTAAAAAGTCATTTTGAAATAAAACGGTATCACTAATTTCGTTGACTATTTTCTTTGAATTACAACAAATACAAAAAGTATTCAAAAGCGATAATAATTAAATATTTCTCCATGTAAATAAAGTCGTAAGTCATAAAAAAAAGTTCATACTTACTAGTAGCTAATCACATAATAATTCAAAATAATTACAAATACCAGAAATATGTGATAACATTAAAAAATAATAATGCATGTTTCAATATCTCATAAAGCAATTAAATGAAATATTTATAACATTAACATTATAAAAAAAGATCGATAATTTATTTTAATTGTATAATTATTATTGATTGTTCCTGGTTTTATATCGATAATTAACAGTTCTTAATGAAAAAATTATTATGAATTATTGCTTTTGTTTTACAAGTAGATCCGTATTGTTTTCAATGTAAAAATGTATATAAGTTCATATATGTTTCGCATTATTTATAATTTTATTAATCTCATATACATACATGAAGTTGTAATGATACGTATTTTACAAATAATAAAATATTTATTATTAATTTACATACTTAGTATACGTTTCTCACAATATTAAAAAAAATAAAATAATGTCTTTGTCAGTCTGTACAGATTATTTCGCCACTAATAAACAAATTATAATCATAGTAAAAAATATTTCAAATATAAAAATTGTAAAATAAAAATGTTATTTCTGTTATATCTACATATTTCGGAAAACATCAAATATTCTAGAATTTTCTATTTAATGATTCATTTTATTTAATAAAAAGTATCATTAATATTAAAATTTATAGGATAAAAAGAATAAAATAAAGAAACACAACCTTATTTTTAACTTTTTAAAAATTTGTAGGTAACAGATAAAAAAATATAACTAAATAATTTTTTAAACTAATAAAGTTTTTAACACGCCTGTTAAAATATTCAATAAAGTTACGCTGTAATTAAAATTGTAATTACATGTTGTTATATTTTTTTCATCGATCCAATATTACAAATTTTTAATTACTCGTAACCCATCGTATTTATATAAAATGAGTGTGAGAAAATTTCTATCACAAAAAAGACACTAATCTAAAAATGAGGTCGTTTTAAATTTAGGTTATTGTTATGAAATTAGTTCCTCATTTTTTTTTCGTCTCGTTTCCCTTTTGATATCACGATAGACAGTTTTTTTTTTCTTCTTCCTTCGTATTCAACGGTTTTTTTTCCTTCTTCTTATTTCTATAAGTTTCGTATTTCATCGTGATTCGCGGTGAAAGTCTTCGTTTTAATTGTGTGTGCGAACATTTGTAATATATGATTGTCGATTAATATTAATTAAAAAACACTTTTACGAAATCGAAATTTTCAAGGTCAGTGGCGGTAGTGAATACATTACAATAAAAACGATTTGAAAAATTGTCATTTTGTCACCGATTTGTCGCTTGATTTTTGGGTCAAGAGAAAATATCTATATTTAAATAGTTGTGAACATATTTACATGCATGCTTATAATATTTAATACACACCCACTAATGTGTATGTTATTATTAGGTAGATATTTAATTTTGAATGAAAATTATTAATGTACTGTCTTGTCTACATCGTGTAGTTTATTATTTTTTTATATTTTAATTCAATCAATTGAAAATATGAAATATTTTAAACTTGCAGAAAAAAAATAGTGTCAAGTAAACTTGAATGAATAAGATATTAATTTGTAGTGTCAAATTTTTATTTATATAAATAAAAAAATATTATAAATTTTAAGATAAGTGTGTTATATTAGTATGCTATGCCTTTAGGCCTAGTACCAAAAATATTTTCTTTCAGTACTCAGTTGCAAAAAAGAAAAAGAAACAGCTTTTCTGATGTCTATTGTCTTGTTCTACTTAGGAATAACAGAAACTAATTGTTATTATAAAAAAAATCAAATTAAATAATAGAGATTCCAAAAGAGTAAATTACCGCAATTTTCTTTGGATTTCCCTCAAATACGTCAGGAAAATCCTACAAAAAAAAAATAAACCAGGTCAACTGCTAAACGCAGTGTTTTCGTTATCATTAGAATTAAACGACGCTAGAATAATTATAGTATGTTATTTTCACTTTCTGCTTAGAACAACTGTACAATTAATACTAAACAGTTCTGTTTCTATCCTCTTTTAATTCTGTTTTCACGTCGTGTCCAACATGGAACCGAATGTCGGAAGAAAGTGGACAATCATTTCCTGTCGTTACCATCGTTGCTACACAAGCGCCTCTAGCGTTCTTCTCACACACTAACACACACACACACACACACCAAAAATCGGACAAGGAATATCAAACATTGGGTTAAGATAGATGAAAAATGTGTTACTCATAGAACTAATGTCCTAATTTTTTGTTATTCGATTGGAATTTTTAATTTAATCAATTTTTGATTAATTGATTTTGTATTCAATGGCTGTTGTTTTAGGCGTTCGTGAATACTGGAAAAAAGAAAGTAGTTTTTTTTTTCGCTGCAGATAAATTATTAATTTTAGAAATGAATATGTTAATTTTGTTAAATAGATTCGCTGTTGGTGTTAATCATATTTGCTAAATAGGTAGTGAATTAGAAATTATTGCTGATGAGTTATTGGTTATTAAGTTTTTTTTTTTATTTAATTTTATTTGAAAGAGAAGTTTGAATTGTGTTTATTTTTAATACGTAATGCAAATTTAATTTATTATTTACGAGAGTTTTTTCAGATTGACATTTATGTGCAATGATGTCAAAAATTGTAAATTTAATTATAGTATGTAAAAGTACTTCCATGTGTGATACTTATGAATAATTTGGTACATGAATAAAAAATGGTGATTGTAATGACAAAATATGTACTTTTTTAATCGTCTCAAACTGTTTGATTTTATAATAACAATTTTAAAATATTGAATTTTTTTAAAAATATATCTATACTTTTCCGATGAGCAGATGAAGTGATATGATTGATAGTGTTTTGAATGTTTGCAAATAGTAGGAATAGAAAAGCATCTATGAGAGGTATCATGAGTTTGTGCCACATCCTTTTGAGTACATGGCGTGATGGTGTATGTATGTATGTATGTAAAAAAATTAATAACATACATTTAAAAAAACGTAATTATTAATAAACTTTGTATACAAAATTAGTTTATAACATAGTAAAAAATCTTTCAGAACTCATTATATAAATAAAACGGCTTTAGGTTAAAGTTCTGTATTAATATTTATATTAATAATAATCAATGTTTCGACGAATTCAACGGCTGTCTTCATCAGGAAAACTGATACAAATGACCATCAAATGACATTTATAGTAAATAACAGAACATATGAACAAGTTACTAGGTAACAAATAAGTAACTAGATCATAAAATTTTTATAAATTTTTAAAATGTTTATAATTTTCATATTACAAATGTATACTCGATTCATATTATGATATAAAAATTTCATTTTCCTTAATGTAAATTTAATATCCAATTGAAAAATAAAAGTAGTATTTCAGTTAGAATATGATAAATTTTATTGAAATTTGATATTAATAACTTTCTCCGAACACGGTTAACTGTTTTTATCAAAATAACATTAAAATTACATGACAGAAATAGCTGTTAATTCTAATAATTTCAATATATTTAAATACAAGAATTTATCAAAAAGTAATGTTACTAGATTCCTGAGAAATCTCTACGAATCGAAGTTAAAGTATCTTTAATTCAATAATACTATTTATTTGAAAAAGATTTCTTGTACAAACGTATACGTTTTTCGCACATCAGAAAATATCAGAATAAAAAAGCTTCAGGATTAAGTTCTGTATATATTTTATTTAAATATCGACGTTTCGATATACTCTATGTATATCTTCATCAGGAAAAATTAATACAAATAAAATAAATAATAAATAAGCAGAAGATAAAAACAAGTTACTAGGTGAAGACACTGATTTAAATAAAATTTGGCTTCCTTTAATCAATAAATTAAAGTTATTTTTAATAATTCATAAATTTTTGATCTAGCTACTTTATCACCTAGTAACTTGTTTCTATGTGATAAAGACATACGTAGAGTATATCAAAACGTGGACATTTAAATAAAATATATACAGAACTTAATCCTAAAGCTTCTTTATTTTAATATGAGTTCTGAAAGCTTTTTTATTATGTTACTATATCAAGATTTTACTGAAGATGCAAAATAAAAAAAATAAAGCTAATATTTAAATTATTATCAAAATAGTATTAAATAATAAATAAAAAAATATTAACTGTTGAGAATAAAATGCACTAAAACTTTGAAAAATTTAAGTAATTTGAAGTATATAAATCATTACTTATATCCGTTTTACAAAGTCGAAGCCGCTACTGCATATTGCTGAATCTAAACTCTATAATATTTCATAAAATTTTAATATTTTCAATCACATATATGTACACGTAACATTTAATTAATTAAAACAGTAATGGCATTTGGCTGTACCACAAATTATTCCTAACTGTAGCCGCCCATCGTTTTGTACAATTTATCGTCAGACAATAAAATTAAATGATTGTTAGAGAAATAATTTACAAAACAACCAAAAGCCATTATCGATTCTGATTTAATTAAATATTCAATTAATTAAAAGTTATATACATATTTAAAATGTTTCATCAACTGCATCAGACGATGATGGAAAAACCAACTATTTCAAATTTTGTACATCAAACTGTACAATCTCAAAACTTTTATAATATTTTTTAAATATTTGCTAGTTTTTTATTATTATATAAAACTAAATAAATAAATAGATACAATAAATAAATATAGAATAAAAACTACAAGATAATACAATTTTTTTATTTTATTATTTATATTTTCATCGACAATTATCTATACTATAGATTCTATAGTGACTTTACTATAATGTTATTATGACTTTAATAAGAATTAACCGGCCATGAAAATCTGAAGATTACTATTAAGAATTAACCAATTCAATTGTTAAGTCGGCCGACTATTAACACCTCTCTTATTAACATTTTTTAATACAAACATTTTTTTTAGTAGGTATATCCTATAACAAATATTGCAAGTGCCTCTGTGAATCAATATATATCAATTCTAGAAAAATGTATCACTGCACAGTAACTTTTAGAACAACCTATTATAAAGAAAACGCTAAAAAAAAGTTCATAAAAATTTTACTGTTGGAAGTTAATTTATTTTCAGACTACTAAACACGACGATATTATTTGCAATATTAAATAACAACTACATAGACATAGTTTTGTACTAGCAAAACAGCACGAATAAGTCAAATGCTGCTGCAATAATTTATTTCATAATTAATCGCTAATATTTTACAACATTTCAGTAATCGACATTTTCATAACATTACAAAAGACAGAAAGAGCATTCATAAATCATTCTTTAACTCAGTTGCTTTTATTAACCACAGCAGGTGATCCGCAATTCAGCAACGGACGTTTATAATACGCTGCTGCATAATCATTGTTAAACGTCAATAAACGAAAAATATTCGCGTGATAATATTATGTAACGCCGCGTTTCAGGCCGAGAGAAAATTTACAACAGAAACAATTGCAGCAAAATATTGAGTGGGTATATTCTTCGTGATACAATAACCTTTTACCACCACCGTGCACGGTTAGCAACGGGTTAAATTATGGAAAGCATTTGGCGAGAAAGAGAGAAAAAGCAGGTTAAAGGTTACGGGAGATTGGATTTTGCACTACTTTGATATTTTATTGGACTTTCACGATATTTTCTTGAAGTTACAAACTTTTTAACTGGAAATGTTATCAGCTTGATGACCGTTCTATGCTAATTTTTCTTTGACAAATATTATAAATATTTCAACTGCTTAGCAATCTATTAGTAGGCTACGTTTTGCATAAAATATTATCGGATTTATCGAAATATTGTATCAAATATTTTCAAAAATATACGGATTTCTAATAAATGATTTTTATACTAATATTTTGATAAATATTATGATTTTCAAACTTCTATTGATTCTTTTATTTGATTGATCTAATTATTATCAATTTTAAGATGACCAATGTCAAATATTGACAAAATCATATCGTTTAATTGTAAATACATTCAAATTTTTACATCTCTACACGGTCGAATTAAAAAACATTTATAACTATAACAAATTCTGCATTACGTAACTCAAACATTAGTTTTTTCAAAATTCTTTTTATGATATGTTTGTAAAAATTTAATAAAATTTTTAAAAATACATTTTTTTGAAAAAAATGATTAAGAATTACCATTTATTGAATTCCATTGGCATGTTAGTATATTTCAAATATGCAAAATTTTATTTCACTATCGTATCGTTTGTTTATTGTTTGTTATCGCCAAAATTTTATCACAAAATTTTAGTGCAAAATAGTTCGAATAATTCCTAAAATACTAAAAAAAAATTCCGATGTTTTTCTAAAAATTTGTAGCAGTATATAATATTTATTAGCCAGTTATTCTTAAATATTATAATTTTAATGCAATTTCCGCAATTTTTCTAATTTATTTATGTAAAATGTTATCTTTAATGGTTTGCGGTTAAAACACCTCATTATTGCATAATAAAGACAGAAAAAAATAAATGTTAATTTCAAATAAAATTTTACCACAATGATAACGAACCATGAACCACAGTGAAATGCATTTTTATTCTATATAAATTATCTAAATAAATTATTTTCAATATATACAATTAAACAATTTTATGACAATTACAATATAGCAATCACGATATATCTATATACCAAATATAAATATTTATAACTGTATTCTGCAAGTGCATCGTGCAACCATAGACATTTTTCCTCGAACTCACCTTTGTGATGACAGAAAATATATTATCTTAATACGTTTTTAATCGTAAAACAATGAACGCATACACACGTTTAATATTATGAATTCATTTACAAAGAATTTCTACAGATATATGATTCATATTATATTTTAACATTTCTTTAAACATATCAAACAAATTCTAATGTATGTATATTATTTTATAAAATTTAATCGTCGAAATAATTTAATACAGTTCGTAATATTTGATTAAGGTATTTTAATAATAAAAATTATATAAAATATTTTGTAACACGTAAAACGGTAAATATTATAACGAAATTTACGAAATCACAATTAAGGATCGATCATAATTGGAAACCTGTTATTATATGTTATAAAAAGATATTGCAAATTGGGTGAAATTCACAAACATCTACTACTATTAATTCAAAACAAAAAAGGCGAACATCCAATAAGATAATTATATCAGTGCCGTTTTCAAACTACTATAAACTACGTAACTACTAGAGTAACTGGCTTTTAATATACTGATAATTACACACCCATATTTAAAAAAAAAAACTATGAAGAAATTTGACACACGCAATCAAATTTAATTCTTTAGTATATTAAAACAAAATATTCTAATATATCTTTTTGTCTGAGATGGGTTGATTTTAATGATTTGATTTTTTTATATTAATCAATAATTTAAACCAATTTCAATTAACTACTTTTTTAACTAAATTTGATTTCTAATAATTATTTAATTAAAGAATTTATATATATCTAGCGGAACATAAATATTAATACAAAAATAATTTAACGATCAATTTTTTTGAATTTGGAGTGAAATTATAAATTTAAATTTTATGGAAATCAGAAACTTAGCTACGTAAAATAACTTAAAACAGTTAATTAATAAATTTGCTATTACTGTTATGAAGTTTCAAAAGTTTATTTCTCGTCAATATATAAATATAAATAAACAAAAAAAACGAATCATTATGTTTCCAACTTTTATTCTCACAATATTAATTAATTAATCATTGTTAAATATTAGAAAAATATTTTATTTAATAACTAACGATTCTAATTTATTACAGTGAAAATCGTTCACACCAAATCCGGATTAAAAAAAAAGAAACGTACAATCAATATCAGAAAAAGGTGAACTACAAATACAATAATAATAATCACGCCAGCCATGATTTTACTTCATTATAATAAACGGATTTTCCCATAATGCACTACGAGTATCAAAGCGAAACAACGTATACAATAAACGAGGTCTGTACGCTATAAAACCGACCAGAAAACAAAAACAGAAAAATTATCGTACAGTAAAGAGAGAAAGATACACAAATTGTATACACGATTTGTTTGAAAAACATTTTTATCAGTTACTTTTTAATTTCTTTTCTTTTTTTTTTTCATGTTGGATAGACTTACTTTTACTTTATCAGCTAATTAAAACGCAATTTTATTCCCGTTTTCTGTTTGAAATGTTGCCGGCATTCGTGATTCTTATGTTCGAAATATAATTTTCAATGTAGGCGTTAATTACGCTAATCCTCGTTTAATTATCTCGACTTTACGCATTTTTTTAAATTTCATTTATTCATTACATTCATTTTGAATTCAATTTGATTTTTTGCAAATAATTAAAGTTGACAAGTTAACTCTTTGTTGTATTATCATTTTTACAGTTTTAAGTCGCTTATCTGCCAGATAAATTGACTAGTATATGAGAGAAATAAATAAATTACAGTAAAACAGTATTCATGTATATATGTCGCAGATATATTGCAAATTTTGTTTGAAAAATCATTTTACAAAGTGCGTGTGTGTACTATAAAATAATTATAATTTTTTTTTTTAAATCATCCAAAAATGTTGACTTTATGGTAACTAAGACAGCAACAAAAATCAATTTTTCCGATCCTAGACATATTTTCTAGTTCTAGATCTAAAAAAGCACAGCATACTTACAGTATAAAAATCTGCTACAGCCACCACAGAACCGACCATCATCGTATTAAATAAATGTATGGAATAGAAAAATTTATATAACAACTACTGTAGTCATAGTATATATATATATATATATATATATATATATATATATATATATATATATAAAATAAAAATATGAAAAATTAATTAGCCGTATCGAAAAATGTTACAAATAAAAGTTGTTAGTTTCAACTTGTTTAGCAACTTTTATTAAATAAATTTTTTCGAAATATATCTCTGTTGCGCATTCAATCCCAAATATGTATTCATTTATTTACATTATTTAAAATAGTTATTCATAAATTATTATCGTCTAAAGTCGCTTTAAGATAATTTCGGGTGAGATTACCACGCAAATAATATGGAAATCTAAAATTAAGTTACTGTAATTGCAGTGTACATTTAAATAAATATTTTTTTTATTAAGAATCAATAACAAATTACAACCATTTTTATTCTATGTAATGAGTAATTCGAAAAAAACGATGACACATTTTTTTAAAATAAATATTATTTATAACCAGATAAATAATAGCAGTTAATTTTGCTATAAAGTAGTTTAAAAAAATTACAGACATTTATTAATTTGTACAATTTAAAAAACTTCACAATTTGACAGCATCTAAAGAAATAGAGAATTAAAAACGTCATATATTTTTAGTATTTTTGTTATGAATGAAGTTGAAAATGAAGCATAACAGAAAAGTAGTAAACATATAATTGTGGTAGTAACGTATTTACTTAGTAGTAAAATAACAGCTGGCTTCTGTCCAACTGAAGAAATTGAAATATGAATGAAATAAAAATAAAAATACCGAAATATCTTTTTAGCTAAATTTAGCTTCTAATTCAAACACTTTTCAACTTCAATATCATTCTTTAAAATCATCATATAACAATTAAGAACTATTTAACATTTATTGTATTATAAACAACAAATATCTCGTTTCTAATTACATTTGCAAAATTACAGATTGTTTTTTTTTTAAATAAATAAAAATTTTTATTGAACAGAAAAAAATCTTTTAGATATGAACAGAATTAAACAAAATAGCATCTAAAAATTTACATGCGGTATTTTTAATTCATTAAACTTCAAAAGTGATATAGTTTTGTAAAAATCTATAAATTTATAGAAAATATACAAAATTCCAACATTAATTTGTCCAGTTTTTATAAATTGTATAAAATAGTATTGCAAACTTTTTAAAAATATATTGCAAAAAATCTATATCACGTCATGTACCCAAAAGGGTGTGGCAGAAAATCTTTCCATTATCCCGAAATTTTTAAAGAATCTGCTTGATTATATTATCCAAAATCTTTCAATTGTTTTATACTAATAATGAAACAAATATGAATATAAAAAATAATAACGTAAATTAACTGTAAGTGGATACAAATTTGCATGAAGTGTACCGTAACTTCTTTAATTTTATATTACGGCTGAAATTTCAAACTCAAAAATTCCCCGATCGTTAACGCCTCTTGTTAGATAAACACTAAGCCTCCTACGATGATCGCCAATTCACTTGTTCGCGAAAACAAGTTACGAGAAAAAAAGAAGTAAAAAATATAAAATGATCGTACGTTGCCATTTTGAATGCGAAATTAATTTTGCGAGTTAATTTTGTGTAGGTCTCGTATCTGAATAATATTTTGTAATAGTGAGTTGGTTAATATTTTTATCAAATTGATATATTTATTAGTATAATATATTTATTTTCACTCTTATTCTATATTATAATAATTTTTTGTTTGTATTTTCATTTCTAGTATTGCAACATATTTATATTAAATATCAAGTTATCTATGTTGATTTTATTTCATTTGACTATTAGGTTTTATTTTGGTTTGTTTAATTAAACATACGTACATAATTAATTTGTTTAATTAGGAAAATTATATAAAACAAGTTGCATTCAATATAATGTTTCTATGACATTTCAATTTCTGATTTCACTTTAAATTTTTATTTAGATAAAATAAAAAAGCTTTAAGATTAAGTTCTGTATAAATTTTAATTAAAAATCGACGCTTCAATATACGTTAAGTATAGCATCAGGAAAAATTATACAAAAACCATACAAACAAGTTAATTAAAGAAAGGCAAATTTTATTTAAATAAAAATTGGCTTCCTTTAATTAATAATTTAAAAATTTTCTAATCTCTAGTTACTTATTTTGTTACTAGTAACTTGTTTCTATGTTCTGTTTATTTACTATAAGTATATGTAAACTTTTTCCTGATGATGATATACGTAAAGTATATCGAAACGTCGATTTTTATTAAAATTTATAAAGAACTTAGACCTAAAACCTTTTAATTTTAATATAATTTTTTACTATTAATTCACTTAATCAAGAGAATAACGTACTCAAAAAAACTACACTCATACATAAAATTGACTACAATAAAACTTGAGTGAGAAAAAATTACTTTTAAAAATATTATGAGAATACGGAACTGTACCTTTATCTATTTGTTCTAACACTAGTTCCTGATATATAAATACATAATTTTCTTTTTTTTTATGCAACACTCCCGTAAGTCACAAAGAATATATGTGACCCCCTGATCTTCACAAATCTGTACATCTCTGTTATAGAGAAATAAGACTCTTAAAACTGTACTTACAAAACAACTAGCACTTTAATTAAAAAAAGAAAAAACCAGATATTGTTTACGTAAAAAAACTAATGAAACATCTCTGATTCATATTGCACTTTTTAATTGCTATACGCAATGCTTTCAAAAACTTTGTTCATAGTAATATATTAAATTTATAATAAATTTTATGATAAAATTATTAAAAAAATAATTAGAAATTGCATAAAGCAGTTTGCAAAATCTATAATACAATAAATCTATTTAAAGTAAAATTGCCTAAAATCTTGCAACATTATTAAATATTTAAAATTGTTGTTAAACACATTAAAATTCATTGTTAAAACGTTATAAAATAAACAAATATTTCGCAAATACACTATAATGCAAATATAATTGAGAACATCAAAAAAATACTCGTATCAACTAATTTTCAAACTATAATATTATAGGCGTTTGTTAATAATTACCAAGATATTTTATCTTCATTGTATAAAAAAATGCATATATTATTTTTCATGAATCATAATGAAAAATAAATTAAAATAATAAAAACTATAATTACTGTATTGAGAAATATTATTTGTAAAAATCAAAAATAATAACTTATGAAACATTTCTTTTTACAATTTTCAAAAACCATACAATTTTTATTCGTTATTCAATAATTTTATATAATATATTCGAAATATTAATTTTTTTACTGATATTTCTATCGTATTGATAATTTCGTAATTTACCACAAATTTTAAATAAAATAAACGTAAATTAATATTGTCAAATGTGACGTGAATAAAAATCTTATATGCGTTGGTGTTAATTTTTACGTAGAGATTTAAATTTAAATATAAAAACGTGGTCATATGAGTCATTTGAATCGATCCTGTGATTCATCCGATAAAGATTTCGTTAATTAATTAGTAATTTGAGTTGATGCGTTCTTGTATATTCAAATACATAATGTCATTCCATTAATTTTATTAGAATTTAAATGTTTCTCAGCACCTAGTAAATTTTAAAGATTTTACAGCATTAAAAACTTACTTATTCAACTTTTAACAAAAAGTGTAAATATTTTTTAATATCTATATTATTAGGAAAACGAAAATTTAATTTAATTTTTTTTTTGCTTCACTTTGTCATAACTCTAGTTATGCGCTATTTTACAATTCGCTATTTTTATTTGCTTTATTTCATATAAAAATATCCAAGAATTATTAAACTCAAATTGTATTAATAGATTATTCTAGTTTAGTTTTTCATCTAAAAAAAAATAGATGTATTTCATCCGTACAATCATTAGATGAAACATCTTACTCAAGAATAGATAATTATACGTTTGATATATTCGTGTAAAGTAATTTAGATGCTTAGTCTAGTTTGTCGATATATTTTTATCTATTCTTATTTGTTGATTTATCTAAAGTTTTAGATGGCTTATTTAGACTTTATTTGGAATGACAATTTAATTTCAATAACTTCAATTGAAGATGCTGTTGTACATGATGGTGAAACATTTTTATAATGTATAAACAAACAAATAATACTCGGTTTAAATTCCACAATTTTATTTAAAAAAAAACCTTCCCTTTTTTGGGCAATTTCGGCTGTTAAGCCAATCATCAGAAGGAAATTGGCCAATAAGTTATTAATAAAATTGTGTTTTTATTATTTTTTATTTGTTTATACAATTTAATTTCAATTAATTTAAATTTTTATAATTAAATAGAACAAATTATCTGCAATTTAGTCATCTAATTCGAATTGAATGATATAGTTGTTTTATTTTTCGGTAGACATAAGATGATTTTTTTTTGCTAGAGAAATACATAGCCGCCGTTTTATGATACATTTAATGTTCAGTCAATTTATAAATAAACGTCCGGTTTTTAAAATTTTGATTCCAAATGTCAATACAAGATATTTCTTGACAATCATCTCAAAACTTCCCAGATGGCGTTTATGTCGTTTGATTATAAATTTGATATTTCCATATTCTGCATATCTCTATTACATACTAATTTTGTTGAAGAACCTTTATTCAATAATTCACACAATTATTATAATTCTTCTCAAAACTAAAGTATCATTTTTCTTTATCGTAAATTTAAATCTTCAATTATATTATACATAATTACAAATAATTTCTTCCATATTTGGTATAACAATAACAACATCTTCATTACAAAACCGTACGAAAAATATTATATAAATTTTCATTTCTGGGTCTTAAGTTTCTCATCAACATCCTTCAAGTGACTACAACTCAACGATTGTATTATAACCTTTAGGGCATTTTTAACCCGTCTGCATTTTCAAGTACTTACTACATAGTCAAGTCCACAGACCAGTCATCTTACAAACACACACACACATACATGAATATACACGGTCATCCTACGCTTACGTTAACGTTTTAACTTCATTGCGTAACCGTTATACGCGCTCGTTGTCTTGTCGTGAATGAGTGTCTCGGCCCGAGCCCCCCGCGTATGTGGTCCCACAACGTATATATACTTATTCATTCAACATTTTTTTGTCACTGAGATTCGAATATTATTCTTTTTTCTCTTTTTCTTTAAGCGGATGGATGAATCAGCCTTTATATGGTTGTGTCTGTGTATTGATACGCCTTATTTTTCTGGTATCTTTGACAAGTTTATAGAATTTTTAACGGTTAATAATTTTGTCAGATTTTGAATTATGTGACGCCTTTTAAACAATGAATTTGGTATTGAAATTTCATTGAGGAATTTTAGCTACATAAATTTTGGTTGTTTATTTTTAGATCGTAAATTGTATTAAACATTTTTTAAATTTTATTTGTTCTCATTCAAGAATAAAATATAAAAAATTACGATTGGCTATGCACTAAGAAAAATCTCAACTAGAAAAAAAATTTAAAAAGTTAAAGAATAAATATTAAATAAAAAAATATCCAAAAAATACGATAAAAATGGAAAAAGCTAATAACGAGAGAGAAACTACTTCTCAATCTTATGTACAAATTAATTAAAATCCCTTAAATTCTTAGTAAAATCCTTTAAAATCATGGTAAACTCAATTAAAGATTATCTTATAATCTTAGAAATTTTTTATAAAATCCGTTAAATCAACGAAAAATCAGTACAATCTAGCAAGAAATAATTCTAAAAAATGGTTACTTAAAAATATCTGTTATAGAAATAAAAAACTAAAATAGTTTCAAAACTATGAAAAAATCTAAATGCCACAAATAACTACTATTAGAAATAGTGCTATAAATAACAAAAATATTTGAATTTTGACGTATACATTATCAAACCATTGTTTTCGGAAAATAAAAATAAAATTCAGATAAAATTCAAAAAAAATTTTAGGAATATTTTATCTGAATTCTGAAGTTATAGATAAATCAAGGTATTGTTTCTGATTAAATAATAAAGCATTTCAAAGTTATATACGTAATTCTATTCAAAACTAGACTCATTAATATTACCTTCTTAATTTAATTATACGCTTAAAAAAACCTACAATAATTTTTAACTATATTATAAAATTCATACGATAAAAATGTTGAGTGCCCAATTAGTGAAAAAAAATTCAAAGTTTTTCTTTTAACTGCAGCAAGTATATAAATTGAAACACAAATGTTTGCCTCATGCTGTTGCCCAGACTTCTATTAGATTTGAGATACCTGATGCCTCACATGGCACTCAACGTGTCAAATATCCAATAATATATTTTTAAATTAATTTTTTATATTTTTTTTCAAAGTGTACATTTATTCAAAAAAATCTTATTCTATTAAAAACATACCATTGAAACTTATTCACATTATTATTATCAAAGATATATATTAGTTTTTAATATTAGCAAAATCTGTGATAACATACACAGATATTCTTCAAAATTAAATAGAATATGAGACTTTATTATGTAACATGTACCCAGTTAGTGCCCAACTAAATCGGGTACATGCTGCATCTCAATGATATTAAAATATCATAGCCAAACAAAAATCAATGAAGATTGGTTATATTATTCTGCAAAATATATGACGATAAAAAACCAAAGATTAAAAAAGGTAAAACATTGTGTAGATTTAATATATTTAAGAATATTAATTAATTTACTAAACTAATTACATCAATAATTAATTTATAAATTAGGAAAAATGTATTTGACCTTGTCGAGACGCAAACCCGGGATCTACTATCGCAGGTTCGAATCCTAATGATAAAATAAGGTTACTAATTCTCATCACACACACACCTTTGAATTAAAATTAAAAATTAAATAGTTAATGTTATGGGTATAAAACTATCAAATTAAGCATTATGGACTAGATTACATAAAGCGTTATTATTTTTTAACTGAACAACTAGATTGTCAACTGTCTTTAAAGAACTTCATTCAATAGTCAGTTGGCAAGTTAAGAAACAGTTTAACATACAAAGCGTTTAACAAGGTTTCATGCAACCGGCACTATGTCTATTTAATTTTCTAATAAATAAATAAATTATATAAAATATAGTCTTCAAAAACATTCTAGATATATCCTTACAAAAAATAGAGACCCTTTTGTAAATATCCTGTATAAAAATCAATCTCAAAATTACATTTATAAACCGTCATTATATTCATTATCTTTTCAACATCCTTACTTCCATTTTCGTTCAAAGAAAATCAAATCAACTTAAGATATTAGCAAGCCAAAAATTCAATTCTTCTTTAATAAAATCATTTCTAAAAATACCCTTATGCATTATTCAAATATTCGGCTTTGCATCAAATAAAAGAGAAAAAAATTGAATAATACTCATCATATTCATTATCCTACCAAATTCGTCCAAAGAAATCAAATAAATTCGGACATATTATCAAGCCAAAAATCGGATTCTCCTTGTATGCTATCATTTCTAAAAATATGCTTCTAGCATTCTGCATTATTCAAATATTCGGTTTCGCATAAAAAAATTGAAAGCCTGATCATATTCATTATCCTACCAAATTCGTCCAAAGAAAATCAAATAAATTCGGACATATTACCAAGCCAAAAATCAGATTCTCCTTTTATGCTATCATTTCTAAATATATGCTTCTAGCATTCTGCATTATTCAGATATTCCGCGCATCCGATCGCATTGAACGCGGACATCACCTGAGAAAAAAACTGAAAACTGGCGCAGAACCGCATCAGCGTGTTCAACTTCGAGGGCATGGCATATCGGCAGCGCGTCACACGTCAGGCCGGATGGAAGAGACAGAACGAAAGAAGAAAAGAGGGAGAGAGACAGCAAGAAAGCAAAAGAAAAAGAAGAGATCCAGTCAAGTTGACTCACAGCCGGAGGGCTTGACCGTCTGACCGATCTGCACTCAGTCGATGCTACATTTGCTTGCCTATGTATGTGTTTCTATGTGTAGATATGGATGTATTAAGCATGTGTGTGTGTGTTAGCTCCCAGCATTTCTTCTGCTGCGGTTAACTGTAAAACCCAGCCGAGAAGAGTCCAGGTGAATTTTGTGTCGCGACAGTGTTACTCAAACTTTATCAAGAAATTATCTCTTTCTTAATCAACGTTTTACAAGAAAATCAATCAATCAATTTTTCTAATCTACAATTGAAAAAAAAAAAAATATTTTGACTAGTGACAATTGTTTATATCAAAACCACTTATTTTATTATTTTTTTAAAAATAACATTTTATTTCTTTTCCATTTTATATTAAAATAATATCGTAATATTAAACAAGCAACAATTGTTTATTTGTGTATTAATTTGTCAGTCTTGAAAACGATTTCGATGAAATGTGGTGAATCTAAGTTTTTGGGTACGACGTGACGTTGAAACACATCCATTCAATTTTCTAAATTTTTAGATAATAATAAAAGAAACATTTATATGAGTTAAATCCGAGACAATAAAACGAATGATGTAAAAAGTACAGTTAACGTAAATGACATAAATAAAAATATTCTTTCTATATTATTAAACGTAAACTATGTAATGGATGCACTCCCTCTTGAGCGAGGAAAGCTCGGTTTTTCTAATATTTAGTAAAATAGAATAACATATAAAACAAAAATACCTGTAGTTAAAATTAAACAAACCAGTATCAGTTAACAAATAATAACGCAAACTTATTCATAATTTTTTTAAAAAAAAAATCATTTATATATGTTACAGAGATACTACCAAAATACACATAGCTAATAAACATTTAATTTAATACCTATACATACATATACGATCACGCCATATACCCATAAAGGTGTGGCATAAAGATAAATAATTGTAAATACTTGTATAACGCAAAAAAAATCCCAATTTTTTTCTCAGTATTATGTATTATATTAAAACTCTGTATCATTTACGGTCATATAAAAATAAAAGATTACGTATATCGGTTGATTCACATCACCAAATTAGTAACAGATTTTATTTCATCGATAACCATTTTTATCTAAATAAATATTATTTATTTAATATATTTTTTTATTTGTCACTGTTCTTTGTATAGAAAAAAATTGCAGATCCCAAACCAGATAAACACCAAGATAAGATATACTATACCTATACCACAAATAACAAAAAATCAATATTATATCCAGTTCACTTATCATAAGGAAAAAATCCATTTTAAACCATTATATAAACGACGTAGGTATAACAGGAACACGACAAAACTGATTGAATCAATTGATCGATAGATGGTCAATATTTCTCTACAAGAAAATATTTCCTCATTGCTTAATTTCCTTATAATAAACAATATTAAGTAGATGAGTTGATATAACAAAGTAAAAGTTCTAAGTTTAAACAATAAATTAGTGCCTTTCATATTATAGATAAAGTTTAATTAGAAATTCGATTTGATCGAAAATATTTAATTAACGTGTTCCGTTGACAAAAATTTGCCTATCTATCTATGAAATACAAAAAAAGTTTTCCTGTTTATTATAATTACACACTATGGTTGTTATTATTTTTAATCTGATAATATTACTTTTTTATTTCAATACGCATATTTTTTTCATTTTGGATTTTATAATCAATTAAATGGCATAAAATCAAAATACTAAAAATAATGGTCGGACTTACTACCTTTTTCAGAAATCCTTTACGATAAAAACACTTAATATTTAAATAAAACAAAGGCCCGTATTCCCACCTCTTTGGTTTATAAGTGCTTTTACTTTTTGCTTCAGTCTAAATTTTTACTTCTACCTATGAATAGTTATTTCTATTTTTGATATATTTTTTTATATCTAATATCATAAAATTCAAATAATTTAATTAATATTGCTTAATAAGTAAATTTAAGTAAACACCAAAAGTACTTTTGACAAAAATCACATTTAAAGTATAACAAAAATAATTCGTTCTACGAAATGATTCGTTAGCCGAATCATAATTTTACATTAGTTTCAATACAAAACCTTTAAATACGTCCTACCGCGTTTCCAAAAGGCTCTCTCTCCCTGGAAAGTTCAACTGTAAATTTTGTTCTACTTTCAACACACGGCAAAATTTAATGATCATTAAGCTACATTCACACTGTGATTTTAGCAGTAGCAGTGTAGATACTACTGCATCCCCACTCGACTGTTAGTGTTAAAATCGCAATCTGAATGTAGCTTACTGATCATTAAATGTGTAGTGTGTCGAAAATATTAATTACCTGCCTTTTTTTTAAACTAAGGACTTATGATTTTATTAACTACAAAACATCAAATCTCAGTTCGTTAACCGAGGCGAAAACCATGCGAAAAAAATATTTATTAGCCCGATTATACTCGTTAACAAGGTCATTCATTAGCCGAGATATGACTGTATATAATATTTTTGTTACATCTAACATTTCTATATGAAAATGAAGCTAATTACAGCTCTTGAAAATAATACTCCTAATTGATAACATAGTAAACAAATCTTTCAGAACTCACAATATAAAATAAAAAGGTTTAAGTTCTAAATTAATATTTATTAATAATCGACGTTTCGGCGAACTCAACGTCCGTCTTCATCATTTACAGTAAATAATAGAACATAGAAATAAGTAGGTAATACTAGGTAACAAATAAGTAACTTGATTATTAATAAATATTAATACAGAACTTAAACCTAAAGCAGTTTTATTTTAATAATTGATAAATTAATATATTTATCAAAATAGACAATTATTCACCTAAAACAAACAAATTCTAAATTATATGTGGCTCGTACCACAAGCTGGATTTTTGAGTGTTTTAGTTAATTTGAATAGTCCAGTTATTATGACAATTACATTGCTTTAAAACCGATATTAGTTAAAACCAATTTTAAAACTAAGCTCGTAGTACCAGCCAGTATGTTTATTTGAATTCGTACCTATTTTCTAAACAAAATCACTACACACCGTTTGAAAAATATCCGAAACATGTTTGGAATCTCTGCAGTCAATTGCAAAGTAAAGACTGTGGTACCTATGGTTCGGGCACAAGATCAGGGCAGCCAATAGGCATCTGGGCCGATTGTCCGTGTATTTGTGTGTGTGTTTGTGTGTGTGTGAGAACATTTGTGCCGATTACAGCGCCACAAAAGAACCAAAGCGAACGCGAACGGTCAAAGCAAAAGAGAAATAATATGCATTGCCTCGCGCTCAAAAAGTATGCATAGACATGCAGCGCTATATCTACTAACGTAAGCTAAAAGACTTATAGGACTAAGCCAGTCACAACAGCACACACACACAGACACAGGCAAAAAGCAATAAAGAATAGTGTAGCTATTTACTCTTGTAACATAGTTTCGACGAAAAATCTTCACAAGAAACTTATTTCGCTGAGACTAAGATATCTTTTACCAATTATAATAGAGCACACCGATCGACCGCGGCTCGGTCACGCTTTTAGAAAGGTCATTTTGTAACCGGCGGTTAGGAGATGATTAACACCTCTTTGATAAAATTTTTTTTTTCTTTCATTCTGCGCTAATAGTATTTGGATACTTTGGAATGTGTGAAATTAGATATTTCGTTCTATTTTTTCGAATGGATATAGAAAAACTATTAACAAGAATTATAGTTAAAAGATGTGCAATGGCCTAAAAAGGTTTCTAGTTTTATTGGATTTATGGTGGTATTCTGTATAGCAATGTAACCTAACAGCGTGTTTTGTTTCTTACTAGAAAATGACAAAACATCCTGTTACGCTACATCGCTATTCAGAATACACCATTAATGATTTTACAAGGTTATCGAATACTCAGTCTTATTATGGTTGAAAATTATTTATTCATTTGTTCTTAATATTGTATTAATATATCATTGGTTTAAAGGTTAAAGTCACAAAGATTCACAAGTAAATTACTGTTTCCCCCAAAAAAAAAATATTTTTTTAATATTGACTGATACCATAAGCTCGGTTTTAATACCGCTTTTAACTAATACCGATTTACAACAATGCAAAATGTAACTGTCATAAGACCAGGACAAAATAATTGAACTAAAACACTCGAAAATCGAGCATGTAGTACCAGTCATTAATACCGTATTTTATAAACAAAAGAACAACGTAACTATTTCTGTAAAATATACGAATTTTTTGACTATACGTAGTAACTCTGCAAGAAAATCTGATATTAAAAATATAATAAAATAATTTAATTAATTAGTAAAAAGTCTGCTGTGGCCACCACAGAATCGACCGAACCGAAAAATTTGTATAACAACTACTGCAGTCATGATAACTAAATACAAAACAATTACATAAATACAATGAGATGAATATACCACGTATTTATAGAATTATATATAATATCATAAAAATATAAAAAAATTATTTAACTTTATGAAAGTTGTTAGTTATAACTTGTTTAGCAATTTTTGTTAATATTTCTGTTGCGAAATATTCGTAAAACACATAAAAGTGACATCAGTAAATTACCACTTCCGGTTGGCAGATCTTTACCACAAGTTGATCAAATTGAAATATTCACCTCCGGAGCTTAAATATGAAATTTTAAAACAATCCATTCAGCCGAATTTGCTCTACACGTGTCCACAGACCCACAGACGAACATCACGCTAAAAACAGTCGATTTGTGTTACTATAAGACCTAAATTGGTGCTTAACTATGTAAAAATCTCGATATGTCGATTTTGATATGGTTACAATACCTCCCTTATCATGTGATATGATGGTCGGTAAAAAGATTTTTCAAATTTCTTGAATAATATTTTTCGAAATTTTTACAAATAACTTCATATTTTTCTTAATATCAAATTTTCCATACAGCAAAAGTGATGTAATAAGTTTTGTTGATTGCATAATTAATTTTAGAACAAGTATACCCATAAAGAGATTTTTTTCTAAATAAATTTTTAAAATTTCCTATATGTTGATTTTTTGACAAACACTGTAAAACCGTTTCATTTACTTTTTAAAATAACATTTACATTAAAAAACCATAATAAATAATTACTGTGTTACTTGCATTTTAGATTCTAAATTAAGTAAATAAACTACTTATACGTATTGTAATTCTTATTTATATTATAAATATTATTTATAACAAAGCAAAAACTAAAACACAATAATATTATTATTATACAAGGAAGTATAAAAATACAAACTCAGAACGATTTAATTAAAGCAGAGAGTATAATAAATTTAAATGTATGGGCATATAGTATAGTATACATTAAGTTTGCAATGTTATGATTGTAGGTAGTACATACGTAGATTTTCATTTGTTAATTTTTTTGTGACCTTGAATATAACATTCCAGACAACAGAATTACTTGTGCAAAAAAATTCGTTATATACCTCTATTGTGTGTTTATTTTTAATTCGCATTATACTACCAGCAGCTATATAATAAAATAAATATAAAATATTACAAAATTATTTTATTTTATCAGAAAGTAAAAATATTAAATATATATCTTTTAAGTGGCGTACATAATTTTTAACCGATAAATTAAACAATTCACAATTTCGTAATTCTTATTTATGACCTATTGTAAAATTGTAAACAATTTCAGTTTAATAAACGATTAAAAAAAAAAAAAAATTTCACACAATATTGTAAAGTATTTCAAATTCTCATTTTAGGTAAATAAACATTAAAAAATTACTAATTTTTACTACAGATTAATTATTATTATTCAGGTATATTATTACGGTTGCATAAAAATATCATCATGTTCTTAATTTTGTACCTATAGTGATTCATTGCAAATCTCTAAGAAAAATAGTAATATACCATGCATCAATCTAATTAGTTTACTAATATGTATATGGCTTCGGGAAGCATTACTTTTTGATTAACTTTAAAATTATATTAAATAATAAAACATATTTTAATAATACTGAACTAGGAAAATCTTTTATAAATTTATAATAGTAGCAAAAATATGAATGGAATATGATTGATCGTAAAATATTATACATACAGTAGAAAAGAGAAGAAAATTGTAGGAAAATAGTACTTTTACGATTACATCTACTATCAACATCAAATTATAAAACAAAAGAAATAGAATCAGCATATTAGGTGAAACAGAAATAACTAAACTATGGGGCAGTATAGTCAGTGCAATAAACGTACTTTATTTCCTATTGAAATAAATTGAAATTAACACTTTGAAAGCTAACAGTGAACTAAACTGATTTCTTACACAGTAAAAAAATTTACCCGTATAAATGTTTACCACTTACTTATGTGTGGTAAATTTTAATAAAAGTTAATATTTTTTACAGTGATACTATTTTAACTTCAAAATTTGTTCATTTAAATTCAGATTGTGGTTTATTTTTGCTTCAGCCCTATATTATATGGTATATGTGTACTTTCGGTTTTAAATTTATTATAGTATAGTAAAAATATAATTAAATAAATAATAAAAAAAAAATGATAACCAGCTTTTGTTATATCGTTTATTATTTATTTACATCGTTCATAGAATCAATTTTTTCTTTAGGATAATGCGTTATGAAATTGTTTTAAACAATAACCTCGTAAAATATTATGATAATGACCTTATAACTTAATAACTTAACCGCTTAATTTGCAACAATGTTATATCAATCATATTTTAATATATTCCAATATATGAAAAATATTTACCGTATAATAAGACAGTAGGTACATATATATTAAATATATTTCTTATACATATGTACGTACATATTATATACATCCTGATTTTTATATGATTATAATTCCCCACCCGTAATAATTAATTATGTCCATGTTATGTTTAATATGACACTAATTTGTTGTAATTTATATGCATTGGTATCATAAATATATTTATAATGCACATATAGTTATTTGATCATTTTCAAACTATGGTGCAATTGTAAATATCACAACCATATAATATTTTATAGCATTTTTATTTAAATTGTTATAGAGCGAGAAATATTTAAAATTCTCTGATAAAGAAATTTTTGCAATACTGATTCATTTATTTCAATTTTATACATACAGTAGCGTAAGTTCTGAACACGATGATTTAAACATTAAAAAGTTCTATATAAAAATATATCGAAAATTTCATTTTATAACTAAATGATCTCATTACAAATTATTATGTTTAGGAATATTTTAAAGAAGAATTGTGCAAAATATGAACTATAATTAAATATATTTTTTACAATGCTATACTTGACTATATTTTAAGACATCACAGTACTTAGTTTGACCCCAAATTTTCATAGTTATTTGGTACATTTGTACCCTGCTTTTTACAGAATTTAAATATCTCGTTTTAATTTCGAATTTTATTGAAAACTATAATAAACGCTATAGTAATGTTTAAAAAAATATCGTTATTTATCTATATATTTTAAATTTGAATAGCAATAGCCCGTATTTTCACCTCACTTTTAAAAGTGATTTTTATCAAAAGTACTTTTCACGTTCACTGAAAATTACTCATTAAGCAACTTTTATTAGATTATTTAAATTTTATAATATTAGATATAATAAAAAATGTCAAAAAAGAAATATTACTCACATTTGATAAGATATAGAAATACAAATTTATTTTGAAACAAAAGATAAAAGCACTTTTTTACAAACAAATTAGGTGAGAATACGGGCCTATATATATTCTAATTAAAAAATTGGTCATAAAACCTTGTATAAAGAAGATTGCTCAATTTAGATCATCGTGTATAATCACAGACATTTTAATATTATAACAAAGAACTTCTTCCTGATATAATTTCGTAGAAAAAATAACTGTATATACATACGTACATGCATCATGCATCTAATCTTATTCTATTTGCTTTGGCAATGCAAGCAAAAATTGTTCGGGTTACTAAGAATTTATAATGCGGATGTGTCGAAATAAATTTAGTGATAATGAATTATTTTCAAATGCACATTCAAATATTTATTATTAAAATTACTATTATTAATTACCAAGTTGTGTTGGAAATAAAATAATTACCCTTAAGCTACAAACAATAATTTTAAAAAGCTATATACGTATTACGAAAGCTAAGCTTTCATCATCAGTAGCAAAAGATAAAGTCCTAATCGGTGATCTAAGGTTATACATATACTCAATGTACCCAATGGTCAAAGAACACTTAGTTGTCAGTGGTCTTTGACCACTACGCACTACAACATACAACTATCAATAATTGTAAATATATTTTTAAATATATTTGAAAATCATATATGTACATGTGTATAATAATAATAATACAGGTATATTTTATATCTACTCAACATCCATAGCCTACTTTCTCTATATCAACTAGTTGCCGTTCATAAATATTTTCTATGCAGAGCTAGAGATACACTGATCATTAACTTCTTATAAATAAGCATCTTTACAATAGCGTGTATATCTATATGAAGCAAAAAAAAAAAACATAATATTTTTTTACATAATTCATCTATTCTAAAGTGTTGCCCGTCATCAACTAGTCTCTAGAGAAATTTTGGTTTATTAAGTACAGACATTAAATTTGAACGTAAATTTACTAGGTACCTTTTGAATTTTGGAAAACACAAATATCCTCTTCATTTTAATATAAATGAATGTTGTTAAATTTAGATAGCAATTTGCACTTTATACATCAATTTAGGGCAGTGCCGTCTTAATGCATGGGCCTACTGGGCACTTGCCCAAGACCATACGAGCCCCATGTTAATCCGTGTATGTCAATTGACTTGCCATTAATAAAAATATATTTGATATTTAAATTAATTATATGTAATATAAAGCCATTTACATTTCATTTCTCTGATTGGATATTGAAGGGGCCCATAATGCTGTTAAGACGGCTCTGATTTAGGACCGATTGCATGACACTGTTAAATTAACTCTCCCGTTATCTTGCTAACTGACCAATCAAACGTTTCAGGGACAGTTAACAATCTACTTGCCCAGTTAATTAATAAAGTTAACAACGTTTTATGCATTTATTGTAATAATATTATAATATTATTATCAGCAACAAACTTTACCAGTAAAATTTTCCCTCTTGATTCAAAATAAAATCAATTGTTTCTATCGAATTCTGATCGTACCCACAAACAAAAATTATGTATTCGTCATTTTTTCAATAGAAAATAAAATGACTATACAAATTTACTTTGGTAAAATTAATTGTTAGTACGTAAGTAAAAAATATTCTGAAGTATTTTACAAAACATTTTTAGACTTAACAAAAGAGCGCATAACACCATACGTATTACTTGTTACAAAATTTTGTTTTAAAATTCACTTCAATACACTTATAAGGAAACAAACATTAGTCATAATACTTTCATATCAAATTGTAGGAGTAATATCCAGTGGTATAGCCAGAAGTGTACAATAAGGCTCAAGAAAAAATCTGCAAAAATAGATTTTTTTATATTATATCCCCTGTCACATCATCGAACTTTGTTGTACGATATTAATAGACCTTAATGTTTCATGAAAATAGAAAAGCCGCTATTTCAGTAAAACTTTGTTGTATAAAAGAGTGAGTTACTTATTTTTATTTTCCAGTGATACAATTTATTCCTCATTTTACAGGAATTATATTTGTAATGAAAAAATATTTTAAAAAATTGTTTTTTCATCGAACAAAGTTTCATAAAACAAACAAAAAGAGAAAATATTTTATATACGAAAGAAAAAACAATTTGCTCAAATTGAATACATCAAACTTTACAGGTATAGGGCTTCGACTTCATGATTACTACACAGATTTTATATATTAATTTTTAAGAAATTTATTAGTGTTTTATTATATCACAGAACTCAATAAATGAATGTCCAATAAAAATACAAGATAAGATATAAATATATTTCAATCATCTATAGTGACTTTAAATTTAAAGATCTTTAACTTAAATGAGACTTTAACTTGGCGATTTAAATAAATTTTAATAAAACAATTCTGTACATACATGCCATTTAAATTTTGAAAAATTTAAATTAAAGATTTTTCACACTTAAAGTAGTGACCAGAATTGAAATTTACTTAAAGATCTTCAGGTTTAAAAATGTGAACTAAATTTAATGACAGCGCGTAATCCAGCGCGACATTTTATCCATTAAGTCCCACTGATCTCATATGATAATTCAAATGGAACAATTTTTTTCCAAACAATAATTTTGTTAAAATATTTTGTAAATTTTTGGTTTTAAAAAAAAAAAAAATCAATGTAATGGGTTAATAAACAATTTGTTTGTACACTAGATTGTACAGTGATTTCCCTCGTAAACTTAACTTTAACTTGTAGCTACATCATTGAAAGTTACATTAAACCCTGTTATCTAATACCGTGGTTAATTATACGATTAGACTGTTGTTTTCGGAACAATTAATTGCTTGGCTAGTTAACAATTCAAGCATGGTAACTAATAATATTTTTAACAGCGTTTTATGCAACCGCTTCTGAAAGTATTTCATTTAAAATCGCACCGTATATAACGTTGATAAAACTAAAATTAAAAAGCCATATAAATATATTACTTCCTAGAATAACTCCTATGCTTCTTTTCTGACTCGATAATATTCACATGAACACTTTTACGTAAGCCCGCGTTACTCAGTCAATAATTAATTAAATTGGTTATTTTGAAATCATCATTCATTCGCATATTTCCGTTGTTAAATATGAAGTGAACACAGATCGCTCGCTACTCATTCATCGAATCTAATAAATACTTTTTTTTTCTTTTTCAAATCAATTAATTTAGTTAATTGGTGACGACATAGATATGACGTTTGAACAATGTTAGTCTAACATTATTTTCTTACATTCTTCCATCAACTTAATTAAATAATATCTGTGAAATATGTATTGTAACATTAATTAACTATCGTCAAGTGATAGTTCAAGGCATCGTAGTCTTATTTTTTTAAGAAAAATAAATAAAATGACAAGAAATTCTTCCTCTAAATTTAGAAGACCTTGATCAACATTAATAAAAGTATTTTTTTCATTTAAGTTTCATTTAAGATTATATCGAAATAAAAGCAATAAAATTAATTTAAAATAATTGTATTTCTTTGTTAATATCAGGAGTATGGAGTTAAAATATCTTTTCTTAAAATATCTTAATAATTTGAATTTAGATTATTATAACATTTTATGTTACTTTCATAACAAAATTATTAGTTCTTTTAAATATATAATATTTAAATATTTAAATATTATATAGGTATAATATTTAATATTTAAATTTTTAATAATAAATATGACTCGATTTTTTATATTAAAAAAATTAATATATTTTTCAATAACATAATTGATTAGTGACCTGATATTTGTATCAACCTAACCTAAATTTAATCACTGTAATTCAATTAACTAATTAAACAAAACAAAGAAATTTGTACGTAAATTCACCAACTATTAATAACTATTATTTATAAACAACGCGATTTTGTTACAAAGCAATCTAGGTATACAAAATTATATTATTCATTAGATAACATTTAAAAACTACGCAATGAGCTGAACAATATATTATATACCTACTCTTTCTTCTCTTAATAACATTTTAGGTAATAATTATATAGTAAAAAGAATTTCCTGAATATATCTTTTTCAATACTAACAATTCTAGTTACAATAAATTAAAATGTCAAACTTTTCCAACAATTCATATTGTTAATAAGTGTGCACACACGAAGCAAGAACAAAAAAAAACAATTTGAAAATAAACCTTTAGGTGCTATAATTTTGACAGATGAAAGTTTAGTCGCAAGCGACCTTGTAAGGTCGCAAGATACTTAATTCGCATTTAACACGAACAAAGCATGAATCAGCGAAAAATAAACTATTCAATAAATCTGAAAATGATTAAAATATCCATGGCTGTTCTGGTACTTTTCAATTTTATTAGAGCAGGCCGCTAACTACTTATTAGATTTTTTTTGTGTACCTCGTCCGAAACCAGAGTGCATGAATGAGTTAAGTCTTTCTGCTTTGAATAAAATGCTAAATATCTTAACATGTTCTTGAATGTCGCGACTGGTCGCTGTAAATACAATCTCGTATATTTTCACTTGCTCGATACCACGATATTAAAGAAAAATCGAATTGCCTTGAACAACCAATAACCAAATCATAAAAATCAGGAAATGTCAGCGCTTATACCAAATTTATTTTAATGTTTTCTCATTATAATTATACACGTAAAATAATAATAAATAACAATATTACATTGTTCTATATACTGACTATTACATTACGTTTTTGTGTAGTAATTGGAGTAAAAATCAAATAGTATTTTTAATTAAAAATCGGTACATATGATTTTCAGAAAATATCCTGCATTTACTATTTCCCTATTTACTTCAAGTCAAGTACTAGAATGTGCTAATTGAAGTAATGAAACAAAACTGAGTACGATGTTGTATGACCTTTTCAAACAAGAGAAAAAAAGAGTCACCTGTTTCATTAAAAAAAAAAAATTGCAAGGCCGCATTAGAACTTAAAAATCCAAATACATAGCTACAAGTAATATAAAATAATATTATTTTTGAAAGACAGTGCCAAAGTTTTATTTTGTTATTCTATTCACCCAAACTTGTAATAAAATTTGGTTGCATAGTTTTATTATGACATTTCAAATATTAGAAAATTCCAATATAAATTTGTAAAAGAATGGCAACAAGAATCCTACTAATACATTATGATACCCAGATAAATGATAAATAACATTTTAGTTTACATATATATATATATATATATATATATATATATATATATATATATATATATATTGTGATTTACATTCATAAAATGTGCAAAATTAACGATATGTGAAGTTTGAAGAAAATCGATTACAAAACCGTAAAGTAAAGTTTTACCATATATTTTCTTGTTAATAATTTTTTGAAATATCATCAACTTTTAAACAAGTGAATTAGTTTGTACACTTGGGCAGTGTATTACAATAAATTCATATTTTTAATAAAAATGTTTTTTATAAAAAAAAAGAAAAACAAATAAAATTGAGTCTTACTTAGTTTAATAAATTCCAATGATCAAAAAAGTAGTATTGCAAACTTAACATAAATGGATGTTATTTTGTTATACAAATCAAAGTTCTATTGAAAACATATTCATTTTTCGTAGAAAAAATATTTACTACATCCTCCAATTATTATAACAATTTCTAATATCAATAATAAATAATTGTATAATAAACAATTTACTAGAATATGCAACATAGTGGTCGATTTAATGAACGTACGTATATTTAATTATTTATGGTAATAAATGTACAAAGATCGTATTAAGTGATTCATAGTCACTTAGAATTAATTAGCATTTATCAAACCACAATTTTGTCACGAAATATTTGACTGTAAAGTAGGAAAAATAAAATAAATTGGTCATATACCGGTTCCTACCTTGCAAATGGTGTCTGTTCCACATGGTAGACATCATAAATCGAGTCTTTCCGGATAAGCTGTCTGAGTCGTTCTTCAGAAATATTAAGCAAACCGTCTCCAGCACTTTTAACATCAGCCATAATGTCACCACACAAATTCATATTTGAATATTATAATATAAATATTTTACGATCAAATTTGCGTACAAGTCGCTCTGTCCGTGTATTTTTTTGCAGCTAACCAAAAATGCTGACTGTCCCCACCGTGCAAAAAACACTAAAGTATAAGATTACAGTTACGACTTGTTCTGTCTACCACAGTCAAAATCACGAAAATGTTTATAACTCAAACACTTCAAATTACTCAAATTACACACGCTAAATCATGCACCAATATCCCCCGAACAGCTGCTTTATATCCGAACTATGTAATAAGTTCCCCCAACGTATCCGGGAAATTTTAAACTTCCAATTTGTTTTTACGCCACAAATAGTAAAAATTATAACCACAGATTTATGCACAAAACATCACAAATAGCTGCAACTGATTGTGGAATTAAACGGACAATATTTTTGTAAATAATAACCGTGTTTTTATACAAAACATGAAACTCATGTAATGTTCGTTCAACCACAAGCGCCTGCGTTATGTGCGAGGCTGCCGTGATGCAACTGACGGTTGAAAACCGTTGTCGATTGCTATTATTTACCATTGAAACTGACAGAACGGCATGCTGCTGCCATCTTTTGACTACATCGCAAACTACTCTGTCGGTAACATTGTATACTTCTTTTTGAATTGAAAAATAAATTTTGATATATTTTCTTACAGATTAAAAATACATAAATAAACATGCATATAAACACTTTATATATTTACTTATTTTAAATACAAAATAAAACAATCGTATTGTAATTTATTTTCTTTATTACATAGACAATTTATATATGTACATACAAAAAAAAGTTTACAAAAATATTTCATATATGTTAAAAACAGACAAAAATATTTATAAATATAAGTACAAAGACATTAAGAAGCACTTGTGTTACATATTAATTAATTTTTATCATTCTAAAATGCATTGTAAAATTTTCAGGCACATGTATATATAGGCAGTTTAAGTTTAATTTTAAATGTTGACATTTTATAAATAATTTGGAAACGTGTAATATACTAATTAAAAAATAATCTAAAAATAAAATTTTTACATAGATCTACTGCATGTATATAATTATTATATATGATAAAAGTATATACCATAATATTCTAAATATTAATTTTTAATAGATATTGTTAATTAAGTAATCTAATGTATCTAGTAGCTACGCAGCTAGTACATTTTATTTAAAAAATAAATAATTATAAATAAAATAAAAACAGTGAGTAAGAAAATGAAAATATGGCATGAAGCTGAAGAGTAAATATTGAAAGAAAACAATTATAAATCTAGAATCCTCTGTAATGTCTAATTGCAAATACTGTGCTTAAAAGATATAATCCAGCAATTACTAATCCAATTATCTGAAACAAAAAAATTCAAGTTAATTATATAAAAATTAAAATGTACGGTAATATTTTTCCACATATTAAATGTATTATTCAATTGTATATTTATTATTAGGGCTATTAAGATTATTTTGGGTAAGAGACTAAAATTTTTCTTGAAATTAATAAATATTACTTTTAATCAAATAATTAAAAAAACTGTTTTTAAAGCATGACTCTGAGACTTTTAACAGTCTCTAAAATATCACTTTTATAGCTTAGGCTAAAAAAATTAAATCTAGACTAAAATAGTTATACAAACTACTAGACTAGACTAAAAAATATACTAAATATACTAAAAAAATAATGTGTTCAACATGGTAAGAAAACGGATTTACTGACATGGCTTGTTTTAAAGCCTCGGCTGTAAATACAAATTTTGTCTATAAATTTGTAATGTTTTGCCTAATTAAACTAATTGCTATTATTTGGAAATGATAATAGGAGAGGCACTGAGTGAAACCTAAAAGGAATTGACAGTCAATTTGTTTGGAAATTATAATTTTCCAGTTAAATTATGAATAAACACAACTCAATAAAAGTTAGTGCATATTTAAGTATAAAATGAATAAATTTAATCACTTATTGTGCAGTATTTTTTTAAGTTTATTCTGTTTAGTAACATTTTTGTTAATACTATAACGCTATAACGCTATTAAATTTCGTCTTTTTTTTAAAAAAACAAAAGTTTTTATAGAACTACAGAGCTTATAGCAAAAATACAGACTAATAACATTAATTGCATTAAATTTGATTTTGGTTTAATTTATTGTTTTTTTTAATTACAAATTTTCCAATTCTGCTGATTATGAATAAGATATGGTAAAATTCAATCAGTTTCTACGTGATAAATCTATACAAAAGTAACTAACATTAATAATTATGTCATAATTATAACGAAAAAACTATAAAAATTTGTAAGCTAGTTTTAAATAGTGTTTTCATTATTATTATTTCAGTAACATATACTTAACATACAAATAATTGTATTAATTTTTAATATTTTTAAAAATAAAGCTTTATTTTTAGAAATATGCTTATTTTTAATAATATGTATAGCACGAATAGACAAAACAAAAATTTTGACAAAATATTAGGAACAAAATCTAAAAGAAGCCCTAAAGCAAAATGATTACAAGTGAGGCTAAAAAAGATCTGAAGAAAAAACAAGTAGACTGATTCTGGTATTACAAGCTCGGTTTTTGAAGGTTTTAGTTCACTTGTTTAGTCCTACTCTTATAATAACAGTTTCATAGTCATAAAACCGATATTAATTAAAACTAATTTTAAAATCGAGTACGTAATACGAGTAATGGTGATTGTACTAATTATATCATGAATATAAAAATATTGTAACATTATTAATAAATACTTACAGAAGCAGCCAGATAAGCATCATAATATGAATATCCTTTGTGAGTATTATTTATTTCGACCAGAAGTGTAAGAGAAGCCGCTAAATATAAACCAAAAGCGACCAAGTGGTAGACCACTTCCTGCAAGATTACATCAACATAATTAATTGATACGGTTAAAAATACCTAAAAATCAAAAGTATTTGCTTACGTAAATTGTTTTTGAAATAATTGAAGATGTCGATATTGAAATAACACAGGCTAGAAGAAGACAAAATGTTCCTATCATGAATGTTGTCGCAATTAATAAGAAGAAAGTTTCTGGTGTTTGCGGAAATTTTCGAGCATAATAATATCCGACTAGACCCACACAAACGGCTCCAAGAATCTAAAAATTCAAAATAAATCATTAAAAACATTGTAATTACTTTTTATAATAAAATAAAAACTGCTTTAGGTTAAAGTTCTATATTAATATTTATTTATAATCGACGTTTCGACGAACTCAATACAAATGACATTTACATGAAGACAGACGTTGAGTTCGTCGAAACGTCGATTATAAATAAATATTAATACAGATCTTTAACCTAAAGCAATTTTCATTTTAATATAATGAGTTCTAAAAATTTGTTTACTATATTACTTTTTATAATAATATGTAAGTAATAATTAAAAATAAAATAATGTTATTTAATTTAACGATCATATTAATAAACGGTGTATTTACAAATTTTGCTCCCTCCAGCCAAATTTTAAAATGGGCCCCCTCAAACATAACCAGTTTATGAAAAGGTCATTTTTTAAAATATCACTATAGTAACTACATATATAATTTTCGATAAAACTCGAAACTAAAACAAGATTATTTAAATTCTGTAAAAAACAGGAAATATAACATAATGTAAGTATATTGGATATATTTTATAAAAATTCTGTTAAAAGTAACGGCCAGTTAAAATAAAAATTTTGATAAGAAATATTGTTGTACATGCTAAAGTACTTTTCTTATAGAACCTCAGAATTGTTATTTTAACACGCCAATATTTTTAACGAAAATTAAATAGAATGCACTCATATAACAGGAAAAAAATTAGTAAATTTAAGTATAGTCGATATTTTACGCCATTTAACTCTACAATTATTTTGAAATATAAAAATATGTAAGGGGATAATTTAGTGGTGTGATAAATTTTCAATGTATTTCTTATTTATTATAATATACGAGTATTGAACTTTTTAGTGTTTTAAGTCATTTCGGTTCACGGGCCTCTACGGTTGCCCCCCCCCCCCCCATGCATTGCAAGGTTTTACGTCTAGAACTAAACAGATATTTTCAAAAGTTGTTGAAAATAAAGAAAAAAACATTTTTATAAATATATTTGTACTCGCTATTTCTCTTGCGCCTGATGGATAGGCATACTATTTCTTCGTCATATTGTTATTTAAATCAATTTTCATAATTATTTATCATACATTAATATATAATATATAGGTCTGATTTAATTATAGTAAATTTTTTCTAACGCATAGGTTCCTAAATACTAAATGGTAATAAATAGTTATATAATATTTATAAAATTTTGTTTTTGTTTACACCCATTTATAAAAATTGATGTGTAATTTTAATTTACGTTTGATTAAAGTATATACTTTTTATGTAGATTTACCAAAATTACATACAATTTTTCCCTGATTTACCTTTTTCAATTAAACTTTAATTTTAGTTTCAAAAAATTATATAAAAAGATCTATTCTTAAAAAAATTCATTTTGACAGATTTCTATAATTATAACAATTCTCTGAACAATTAGACGATATTTTAATTTCTGTTTATATTTTATTTAATTTGAAATGTTAGATTATTTACAAATATTTTTTATTATAATATAAGTTTTTTAGATTGTTAAATGAACTATTATAAAATACGTTTGTATTCATATATTTATAGAGTTTAGCATATATGACTAGCAATTTTATTTATTTTTCTAATTAATATTACAAATGTATATAAAGTGACATAATGCATTTAAACTCTAGCGTCATAAAATAAAAGACATTAAAATTAAACATACAGCACTTTTTATGCAGTATGATTAAAAACACGTGGAATCCAGTGCGATATACACTGTGTCCCTGAATAGATACTAAGAAAACGAAAAGAATAAAAATTAATTAATTTATTTATACTTATACTTTAATTAACACTTCAAAGATTTTTTAGTTTAAGTTACGATTTTAATAACAATATTTTTACTAAATAGAATTAATTTTTGATACTACAATATTATTAATAAATAAAGGGTGGTCCAAATATCGCTAAACCATTTAAAATTCGAATTAAAGAAAAAAAAGATTAAATCTGAATAAATTATTAATAAACAAAAAAGTTATTTCACTTCAAAATGGTCAAGTGACTTTTGGGCCAGTCTTTATTTATTGATATTGTAGTATCAAAAAGTAAACCTATTATAATTTAGAAAAAGAAAACGGCTTTAGGTTTTAGTTCTGTAATAATTTATTAATAAATCAGCATTTTGACAAACTGAACAGATGAACAGACGAATACAGATGAAGACAAATGTTCAGTTTGTCGAAACGTCAATTTATTAATAAATAATTACAGAACTAGAACCTAAAGCAGTTTTGTTCTAATATAATGAGTTCTGAAAGATTTTTTTTACTATGCTATTATAATTATTTTTTTTATAAACTATTATTTTGGTTAATACAACTAAAATCTAGAGTCTCAAAAATACTAAGGAAGGCTGACTGCAGTTTAGTTAGCGCTTCTCCCCTTAATCCGCCACTGTGCAAAACACTTTTGTATCTATAAATATATTTTCTGTGTTGCATTAAAAATGCAAACGAAGTTAACAATTTATCCTTTAAAAATATATTCTGTATGACAACATTAATTTACCAATTAACATATGTGACGTCATTCAGTTATTATTTAATTCTTTTATCAGAAAATAATTTTAATATATACGTATACTTGTATACACCTATACTGCCCGTTTAGTCATTATTATTCAGTTATTTATTAAAATAAATAAAAATTTCTATCTCCTTATTAGTATGTAATGTAATCATATATCAATCTTGTAACACGTAACGATGACTATAGTATATGCATCCTTGTAATCGTTAACTTTCTCGTTACAACCTTGTCCTATTATCGGCTGATTCAAATTGATCTTGACACTCAGACAAACCTGATTAGCTATTATCCAAATCTGTATAATTGTGCTGACGAATTAATTTCTTTCATAAATTTCTTTTTTGTGTTCTCATTTTAACAGTTTTTTAATTCTAAAATAGCTTATTATTATTCTGGAGATTTATTTTTTTAATATAGTGTGCTATGCTTTTTAGGTTACCATGAAATCAACATTTTAGAACGATTTTACAAAATAAAAATAGGTTTTCTTATAACACAAATGACAAATTAAAAATTTATCAATTAGACTATGAGAATGCGATGGTTTCTGTACATTTTTAAACTACATGATTTTTCAAAAATATACATATTTATTTTATTATCGTTTACGCTAATGGGGATGTCTTTGCAAAAAATTATTTATTAAAAAAAAATTATCTGTAGCCACCACAGAATCGACAGTCATCATATTACATAAATTTATGGAATAGAAAAATTTGTAAACAACAACTATACTGTAGTTATGGTAACTAAAAACAAAACTGTCTTGAAATAAATATGTCATTTATTTACAAAATTATATACATATCATAAAAATATAAAAAAATATAAAAATATTATTTAGCCGTATAGAAAAATATTCCAAATAAAACTTGTTAGATAACTTATCTAGCATCTTTTGCTAAATAAATTTTTTCGAAATATATTTCTGTTGTGAAATATTCATAAATCACATAAAAGTGACATCAGTAAATTACCACATCCGGATGGCAGATCTTTACCAAAAGTTGATTAAATTAATACATTCACCGCTGAAGCTTAAATATGAAATTTTATAACAATCCGTTCAGTCGAATTTGCTCTACAAGTGTCCATAGACAGACCGACAGACAATCGGACATTACTCTAAAAACAGTTGATTCGTGTTACTATAAGCTTAATTCGTACTTATCTGTAAAAATCTCGATATATCAAATTTGGTATAATTACAATACCTCTCTTATCATATGTGATATAACGGTCGGTAAAAAGTCTTGTTGCACCTGATTTAGATAAGCAGTTTATTATTATTATTTACAGTTTAGTGCAAGTTCCAGAATAATTTATTACAGTAATATTATTTATATAAATTACTTTCAAGAAAATTGTGTTTAAAAATTTTGAAATACGGTCCTGACCAGACACTCCCTCACAACATATATAGCATACAAATACAAATTCGGTCAGATTATAATAAAAATACATGAAACTCGTTTAATGCGCATGCTCGTTAACTCGTCTGAAATTAGGTCACAGGTTGAGTTTATTTTCAACACTGACCTGAAGTTCGTTGCAAAAGTAAAACAAAAGAACGCTCACGTCGAAAAATACAATTGAAGCATCTCGAAAGATATTAATCGTTAGTAAAAATTTAATAATTATTTTATTGTGTTTTGTTTATCGGATATTGCTGGTTCGCTCAAAAATAGCGGGCGTCTAAAATGACGTCATATCGGTTGTTATATTAGTGTTAAAATTAGCGATGCATATATCCTATAGCATTAAACTTTGCATAGAAACAAATGCAAATACAAAAATAAATATATTCAACGCAAAATTCGTTTTTACGCAAATATTATTTCTTAAATATATATATAGTATCTTAATAAACCAATCTAGTACAAATTCAATTTTATTAATACCAGTTAATTTCATAGTACATATAGTACTTTTATTTCGAAACATGCATCAAATTTAAATTTTTTTGTTAGTTACATTAAAATTGCAGACAGGTGTTATTCAGTGGCAACGTGTTTGATTAACATCTCGAAAGTTGTCCGTTTAAGTTGCGCTCAAGTTATAACTCTAATAAAATATTTTTTTGTCTAAACAATTTGAAATTTATTCTAACTATAACAGAATATTTAATATTATGCGTTTGTAAAAGAATTAGAAAATTATTTAATTCATTTTCCAATTTTTTTAAATCCTGTTACACTTTCGTATTGTAGAGTTGTAAATTACATAATTTGTTGCCGTAAACGAAAGTTCTCAAATAGTAGGAATAGAAGAGCATGTATGAGAGGCACCATGAATGTGGATGACGCTAGAATTGCTTGTCTGGATAGGAATATTTGGAGAAAACTAATTTCGGGATAGTGGAGACAGTTTGTGCCACACCATTTTGCGTACATGGTGTGATTGTGTATATACGTATGAATAAAATGCAAAAGTATTTGAGAGCATAGAACTAGGCCCGTTTATCTGTAAGATTTATGAAACAAATTTGTTGCTTAAACTTCTTTTCAAATAAAAAAAATGTTTATTATAAATTTTAATTATCACACTTTGCGTAAAATATTTTTTCAATCAGATGCTTTAATTTTAATTTATTTATAATTTTATATACAACATTTTCTAAAGAAAACAATAATAAACGCCAAAAATTTAGTAGTTTAATATAAAAACTCTGACTCATCAAACGATAATTAATATTTTGCATCTAACATAAAAACTTTTTATTAATTTATTAGAGCATAAAGCTCTCTGTAATATTGACATGTATTTAACAACGCTTAATACATTTAACAGAAAAGCAAATTGGAATAACACCTTTAATCAGAGATAAACTACGCAATTATGTGTATATTGTCAACTATCTTTAAAATGCTTGATTAATTGGTCAATTTGCAACTAAACCACGTTGTTAAATTGATATATATATATATATATATATATATGAGAATGTTTTGTGCAAATGGTCGAAAATGTTACATTACATTTAAATAAAGTATAAACATTTTGATGAAACATATCATTTTAAAAACGAAATAAGTTTTATGAACTAATTCCAATTAGAATAATATTTTTGCAGATACACAAAAGTACTTCAAAATTGTGTGTTTTTTTAAACACTTAATTTAAAGTTGCTTATAATTATTTACATGCATTGTAATAATATTTTAAGAAAATAAAACCAAACACGCGTCAAGTTCATCGTAACTAAAATTGATATTAACAATTTTTTTCACAAGTAAATTTTACAAAAAAAAATATGTACAAAAATAACAAAATAATATAATTATTATTCAAAAAACTAATAATTTTTTTTACCAATTGAAAAATTTTCAATAATCCTGACATAGTAGACATATACCCCGTGTTCAGGAGTATAGCCGATGTAGAAGATGTAGTGGTAGTTCGGGTTACGGTGATTGAATGTGACATTTTGGTTTTAAAATTGAATCTGAAAGAAAGAGACAGAATTGTAGTCACGTAGTATAAATTACAAGTACATATTTTCAAATACAGCTACTTGTTAACAACACAAAAATCTATAATTACAACCAATGATTCATACTTTTAGTTTCAGTTCAGTGAAAAAAACAATTTCGAGAAAGCGTTTTTCTTAAATAAGCTTTTAGTCAAAACGCAAATAAATTGTGACGATAACAAAATGTTTATACACTGATAAAGATTTTAATTCAGTCTATTATATATTTATTTCTTTGAATAAAATTTAATATAAAATATCTAAATATTACATTATTAATTTTTTTTACTTTGCATGAATTTTAATTTAGAAAAATTCAATTTGCAAAATTTATTCAAAATCATAACAAATTTAATATTCGAAAATACATAAAAATATAAACAATTTATAAATACTGTTAAAAGATATTTATTTATTATTTAAAAAGTATATTTACTCCGATTTTAACTGAACACCTGTTGAGTAAATATCTAATAGAATATTTATTTTGTTTTATTTAAATTTTTTACAATTATTTATGTATGTTATTGTAATTAAATCATATGAAATATTAATTAAATTTTATAATTATAATCGAAAAACCATAAAAAATGTAACATTTATAAATAACATATATGATTCACAGAAAATATTAAAAACATTTTAAATTCGAGCGACCTAAATACATTTTCTTTTTTGACAAAAATGAAACCAAATCTATTTATTATTAAAAATGCAACACAAAAAATTAATTATTATTATATATAAAAACTTTTATTTGTTAATATTTCTATATTAAGCAACCAAAAACCAAATTTATTTAAAATAAACATTAAATATTTTATAATAAAAGAAACAAGCAAAATTGTTTATAACAAATCATAAAAATAATCTCATAAAAATTTATCAAAATTTAAAACAAAACAAAATGCCTCGCCTACTGCACATTTTTCGACACTTCTAAAATCAATACAAGACGACAAATAAAGAAAGAAAACACTGCCATACCTTAATATGGTAAATATAAATCGTAATACAAATTTAAACAAAATTTAGTTAAAATACGTGTTAACACTTTTATCACTAAACGTGTTACTAATTCGTTTAAATAGTGAGTCGAAACTGTTGGCTAGCCGCTTACTGAATTGGAGTCAGACTGGAAAAAAGATTCCTGCTTCGCCCATGCGCAATACTTTGGCGGGAGACTGTATATGAGCAGAATTATGCTGGACTTACATAAAGTTCGCTGATATATAAGCATTACGACATTTTCGATGGTCATCTTTAAAAATAGAATGATTGCTAGTAATATTTCTGGAGTATTTTTATTTTTAATCGTGTTAAAGTATATCGAAATGTTTTTAGAAATAAAATAAATCAAAGTAGGTTTAGTTTACATATTTTAATTGTTAATTAGCATAATTATATTAATATTGTTAAAAATATAAAAATGAAATATGTATATTTAAAATTTTATATATTTGAAATGTAATAACATTAAAAACTAATAGGTATTTACGTGTTTTAAAATGTGTAATATATGAATATACATACACATGTGTTTTGCAGAAATAAATATTTTATGTGAATGTACTAAAATAAAATTGTAATTTAGGCAGTTTATAATATAGAAATGCCATGCGGAATGTATATCATGCAATAGTTTTTTAAAATACTAACCAGTAAATACATAACATTAATGTAATACATTAACATCCTAATTTAGGCAGTTTACATTATATAACTGTTAAACAAAAAGTATACTATGCAGTAGGAATAATTTTATATTTTATAAAAAAGTATTTGCTTTATACGGCATAAATTTGCAAAATAATTTAGCAATAATTTTAAAATAAACTACATTCTTTTGTCAAATAATATATTTGTTATATATGCCTTATTTATTAATTTTATTCATTACTCACGTTATATATACCAGGGCTGGGAAAAGTTGCAGAATAGACTTACCTTGTATATCCCAAAATTTTTCAAATGCATTATGTTTTTATATTTTTTATTCTAATAAACATGGAAATGACATTACAGAATAATAAAGATGAATTGTAAAAGTGACAGATATAAAATTAAATATAATTCTTTATTTAAATCTAAGTTAAAAGACGATTTAATAAATGATTTTTTTCGGAAAAAATTTTAACGATATCTTCATTATCTAACTTTTCCAAAATATCCTTCTCGCATGACATAAGCATGAAAGTCTCGAAATTAACATAACTTACACAATATAGCAATCTGTTTAAAATGTACTTTAATTTTGAAAATGTTCGTTCGCATGATACTTGAGTGGAAGATAATGTCAGCACTAATTTATAAGAAATGAATAAATTAGCGTATGTCAATGTATGGAGATTAAATTTCTGTAAAACGGAAAAACAACAGACAATGCAATTTCTACAAGTCTCATTTTCTTGAATAAATCTAATAACTTAAATTGTTCTTTTTAGTATTTATAATTATTTTCTATTAATTAAATTTGTCATTAATTCAAAAGTTTTATCGACAATATTACCACTATCGATTTTGAGAAAGTTGTTAGGATCTAACCAATAAACGTCATTATATATATATATATATATATAATTAATTAATTAATCAATTAATCTATATATATATATATATATATATATATTTCGCCCCCTTAATGTTACAACTAGATAACTTGATTTTTGTACATATTGAGTTATCTAATGTTTCTACTAAACTTTTTGTCCTCTTTTCAGAGCTTCAAGTCGATTTCTTCTCGTAGGCTGGAAGGTTATAGAACTGAGTGGCAATTAATATAACTTCAAGATCTTCGAAGGTTTATTTTTTTTAGACTTGCAAACTTGAAACCAATTTTCTGAAAAATGTGTTTTTTGAGTTACCTATATATATATATATATATATATATATATATATATATATATATATATATATATATATATATATATATATATATATATATATATATATATATACATATCGATGTTTTTGGGATAATCTGTTTTTTAATTTTTGTAAAACTCAGTGATCGGCTTTAATTTTTTGACAATCGCCTGTCACGGTCCATAATAAAGACGGCCCACCGGTGAAAACCCGGTGAGCCAGTTCAACCCTATATATATATATATATATATATATATATATATATATATATTTACACTGGGTGTTTGTTTGCAAAGTGTAGATAAAACAGATTGCATGGTAAAATGATAATATTACTTGAAAAAGTTTTGCGGGTTAAATTTGCATCCTAAAATTTTATTCTGAATTTTATAGTAATTTAAATTATCTCAAAACGGTTTTATTTACTTTAAAGTATGTTGAGTCATAAATCCAATCAACATCCAATCAACATTACAGAATTTCACGTCCTTTACTGCAATTTCACACTTCGTGAAAAATTAATACTTACTTTAAAAATATCACAACTTATTATCGCATTAGTCAGTTTTTCAGATTAAAATACTTCAATTTTAATTCTAAAAATTTCTTATAATTCTACTTTTTTAAATTTTTGTTGATGTATATTTGTTCAAAAGAATTTTAAGCAGATTTTAATTTTCTATTTATTAACTTTAATATTTGTCTTGTATTTATTTAAAATGTAAAGATTGTGCAATTTGTAATACACAAACATTAGATATAAATTTAATATTTTCAGGTTACAATAAAACAATACCAATTTAATAATTTAAATTATATTTTTCTTCTTTTAGAATATACAGCTTTAGCAGAAATATATTATAGATATGTTTTTCTGTTATCATAAAATAATTATTACATTTATTATAAAGGATGTAAGGCATATTTCGGTAAATATTTTATTTAATAATTATACATAATAATAAAAAAAGAAAAACAAAAACATTGAATATATAAAATGAACATTATTAAAATGAAACTGTGGTTTACTAAAAACTATTAAATACGTAATGAAAACTGTACAAGAATTAATAAAAAATAAAGATTGAAAACAGTCATTTCACATTACAACTTAATTATTAAAAAAAGAATTAATTTGTAACAAATAAAATTATAATGTAATATTTCAATATTTTTCAATACAATCAAAACTCAAGGTTTAATTGAGAATATAAAATTAATTTTATATATTTTTTGGACATATAGGCACTTCTGAAAATACCTTACAATGTTATATAAATTACTGAATTTTTTAATGTTTTTTTTTCGTTTCATACAATCTGTCAAAATTTTATATATTATAAAAAATATTATTTTAAATTTTTTAACAGATTATACCAAACAATATTTTAAAGTAACATTCTGACTTTGCAATCTTGCAAAATGTAACAAAGATATTGCCATCCTTATATATGTAGATTTTAATAATTTTATATATGTGTTGTTATAAATTGTGATCAATATTTATGGTCCGTATCCTGATCATAACATCACTTTCAATCTCGGTCGTGACACCATTTGATATTTTCTGTTTTAAAAATTAAATTTTCATTTGCAAATATATCTGCTAGCTACTCATAGATGGCTTTGCTATCATATGTAGCATTTTATAAAATTGCAAAAATACGGAATAACATTCATTAACATTTATAAAGAGATACGTACAAAACATTTTAACATTTCTGGATTTGACAAAAATATTAATTAATAATATATAAATAATTATTGCGATTGTTACTAGATGCACTGTGCTAAGAAACTTGGACGGGTTTTTGTACACTACAGTGCAACAGTGAAATCATTTTTGTAATAATTAAAAAAAATATATATTATTCGTAGGGTTTTTTTATTTTTTAAATTATTTATTGGTTGTTTGTACTGCTCTTCCATTCAACGTATAAGAAATATGATCCTGCTGCATAAGCGATGAAATTGAACAAACCGAATACCTAAAACAAAAGAATGATAATAAATAAAAAATACAATTTTATAACGTATGTGTGCATTGGTATATTTTAAGATACAGTTATGTTAGCAAAAATAACTGATTTGAGTGTCAATAAATAAGACGTATCATGTAAAATTGGTGTAAGTTAAAAAAGAGCTGTAAAATGTGAAAATGGTGTAAATCGAAAAAGTTGATTATTGGATATTCCCTATTCAAGTGGACAATTCATAATTATTGTTCTGCGATAAACAAATAAAGCTTATAACCATTGATTATATAATAATCAATGATATAACAGAAAGGAGGTAAAACATTTGATTAACATTAAATGGCTAATATAAATATCTGCATATTTTAAAATGTGTACTATTTTCAGTATTCAATTTTTTACTGTTATTAACTACAAAATATATAAATAAACATTCAGAAATACGTAAATAATAAGTTATTTTGAAGAAAATGGATAAGGTTGATAAAAAGTTGATAAAAAGTTTTAGAAATTATAATATATTATTTATTTAAACTTTAGTAAAATGTCAATTATGTAAATCTTAAAATACAGCGAGTTTAACTATGTTTTGTCACATTTTTTGCACTTTATACAAACGATATTACCATACAACAATTTTTTTTTTCATTCTAGTATTGTAAAATATCAATCTATTATATTTCTGCATTATATAATAAACAATTTGTATAAAATAGAAAAAAAGCATTTGATAAAAATGTTCTAGCGTATTTTGTATTGAGTTAAATTTAATTATTGCTACAATTCTGTGCGCATTCAGCAAAACTTGTAGAGTTACAAGATTTTCTATCTTGTACTATCAAAAGACGAATTCCATTTAGAGTCCATCTAAGCGTCTTAGATGGGACATACACGCTCAGTTTTAATCGTGCTGTATTAACTGTGCAGTAAAATTAGTTTTGTGTATACACTTACAGTTTTTACTCAATAACAGGCATTTTAATGATATTTTTAAATAAACGGTAAATAAATTCTCTCTAGCCTACGACATATTTAATCACAAATCGTATTGCATCTATACAAATATCAAATGAACTACAATAAATACATGCACGCTTCGTTTCAACTGTGTAGTTATGCCTTGCGCAGTTAAAATTTTAGATTTTACTCAGTCCAAAATTTTTAGACTGAACGTCACTCCGATTTTCACACGCACGCGCTACGAATTAATAGTAATTTCCTGGCCTTAGAAGATAAGCAAAGAATTGTAGCATAAATCTTATTTATCAATAAAACACAAATTAATTTGTAAATCTATTAAATTCTTGTTATAATTAAATTTAAAAAATTAAAATTCGGTATAAATAAAGCATAAACAAAATTGGTTATTTTTACAAAGTTTCAGCAAATTGTTATATAAATAATTATTCTAAAAAATTGTTACATTTTACTGATATTAAAACAAAGTTAAAAATACATTTTGTTTGAATTATCTAAGATAATTCACTTTCTAATTCAATGCATATCCAATAGAGGTCAGAATACATTCACTAACGTTAAAATAATATTAACTTCAGTCTATTTATTTTGTTTGACGTATATATTTACTTGAACTTACTTTGTATTTTTATTATATCATTAAATAAATTAAAATTTACTTTCTATGAAATAATTGTAAAATAAAAATAAAAATTCTCTTTGCTATCAGCAAATGAGATTCTTTCTGTAACAATTTGTTTTGCAATAAATAAAATATATTTATATATAAAGATATAATACAAAACAATATTTTAAAAATGAAAGTACTTATCAATGGAACAATATGTTAAATAATACATTTATTACAAATTAATAATACTTAAGACTTTTCGACCAATTAAAATTTTATAGGTTTATTACTCAACAGCTCTCATTTGAAATATCTGATACAGCATTTAAGGCCTTTTAATTTCAATATAATGAGATCTGCAAGGTTTTTTACAATGTTAATATTTATTTAAGAAATTCCCTACCTCTTGAACGAGCAAAATTCGGTTCGTCCTGATATTAAAAGTGTGTAAGAAATAATAATTAATCATTTTTCATCCGCGTTAGTAATAACCATCATTACATGATTGTTGAATAATTACATTAGTCAACCATATAAATACAAGGTGGTGCAAAAGTCATCACTATATCTTATAATGCTCTAATTTTTGCAGATGGCGTCTCATGTAATCGCAACTTTGAAATTTGTAAAGTAAATAGATTCAAAATACACACAGATGAACCATGAATCGCTATACACATCAAGAACGCGGAATAATTGTGCCAATTAACAAATCAACAAACAGAACTAATTCTTTTTATTTACAAACAAAGTTACTGCCTTAAGAAATCGAGTGATGACTTTTGCGCTACCTTTTATAAATGTATATTAATTACTAAAATGCTACAGTTATTTTTTAAACAAAACTTAAATTATTTCCAGTAGCGGACTGAAATTTTTTATCAGTTCCAGAAAATTGTAATGAACCGGCTTCAACAAAATAAATTAAGAAGAAATTTTTGAAAAAAAAAATTTAACTAATTTAGTGATATTAAAAACTATTTTCATTACAACAATCTTAAGTTAAAAGAATTATGGAAAACACACAGTCTTTATCTGACAAACTATTTAGTAACTTCAAAATTTTTAATTTTATTATAATATCAAATTCAATGGATAATTTTATGAAATATATTGTTTTATCTAAATTATAAATTAATATAAACTAAGATACAAATAAACACAATTCACCACTAAATATTTCTAGTAAAATAAATTAATTATGCAACATTTCAGAAAAAAGCAAATGCTTCCCTTGCGTCAAGTGATAACTTTTTATATAAATTACTTCCTTCGTTATATTCTAATACAATAATTATATTTTCAGTTTTTTTACAATGTCCATATATTTTCATTAGCTAGAAATGTAACTAATGAAGTAAATAAAGCCTGAATCACATTTTTGAAGTCATTAATTCAGTGTCACCGTACCAGTAATATTTACGTTCATAATAATTTATATGCTAGAACGTTATTTTCGGTTTCTTATAATTTGGCACCTACAATATACACAGTTCACGAAAATAATGCTTAATACTGGGCAAATTAAATCATATTTTATTATATAATGTAAATTTGAATATAACTAACATTTTATCTAATAGATCTAACAAATTTTCTCAAATATAATAAACATTTTTTAATAGAATTTAACATTACGATTTCTTAAGTCTGTAATTATTAACCAATTTTTTTATAAAAAGGTAAATTACTTTAGCTATAAATTAATAAAGTTAAAATCGCCTTAATTATATAACAAAGTTGCTAAGTTTTAGCAATGTTGTTAACAACTATAACCAGTAGAATGTTTATTTTTTAATTTTTTAATTAATGTATACTAATATTATTTGTTAATGTTTATTAGCAATCTTACAAGGACAAACAAATTCTTTACAAAATTGGGGTGAATTACTATTAACTGTGAGTTAATTTTAATTTAATTTTTTTATATTTTACATCAAGAAAAGCAAATTCCATTTTAAAAATTAAATCGTAAATAATTTATTATTAAACTAAAACAGAATTTTTTTTTTTTTGATAATTTCAAATTTACTTTACCTTAATTTAATTTAATAGTGAAAAAAGTTTGTGCCGCACCCTTTTGGGTACATAGCGTGATTGTGTATGTATGTAATAATAAAATAAACCGAAGCTTCGTTTTTAGGCATTTTAGTCATGTCTTATGACATTTGAAATCTATCTTGTATAAAACCAAATATAACTAGAATTATTTATTTCCTTTAAATAAACATCATTTTATATTAAAACTAACAATTTAAAATTTCTAATAAGATTATCGAATTATTAATTGTTTCTCTAGTGTATATTCAACTTTAATACCTAAACATCGCTTTTATCTAAATTTACGTCATTATTAATCTCACCAATACTTGTGGTTAAACTAGTAATCTGACATTTCACTATCATTCAAAAATTATTATATCATATCAGACAATTAAAATTATTTATTTAACTTTTTATTTTGACCTAACAAAAATCCTATGATATCATTAGCCAAATATATTTTTATAAATGCAATGACAGAATAAGCTAAAATTACGTAAAAGAGTTTGTTTTGCCTCAATTACAAATTACAACGGTTATCTGATAGATAGTTATTAGAAATAAACATGACCAACCAAAGGAATGCAATATGTATAGAACGCCCAGCTAATTCTATCCTATCACCTTGAATATTAACCACCTTGAGCAATATGAGAAAAAACGGACAGCAGAGAAATATGTAAATAGCCGAGAGAAAATATTTGACATGATTGTTTTCATATTTGTATTCAAATGAATTTGTTTTATAGTATGTTTGCACTACTCTAATATCTAAATGCTACAATCAAGATCGTCTTATGGTCTTAAAGAGTTCTAAACATATTTATCTTCATAAACCAATGGAAATTTACTAAAGCCCCGAACATTATAGGATTTACAAAAGATTTCCTTATTATAATTAAAGTGTTTCAAATTTTTTATGAACTTTCACAATTTCCGTGAGGTATAAACACTATGGGTATTGCATAAAAATGATTAAGAATAGTCATAAAGAAAAAGATAACATCAATCATTAATTAACAAATCTATAAATTTCATGATCTAGTTACTTATTTGTTACCTAGTAACGTGTTTCTATCTTCTGTTATTTACTGTAAATGTCATTTGCATCTTTTTTCCTGATGAAGATCGACGTTGAGTTCGTCGAAAAGTCGATTATAAATAAATATTAATACAGAACTTTAACCTAAAGCAGTTTTATTTTAAAATATAGAGTTTAGAAAAAGTTTTAAATCGGTTTATTTAAATTAGCACGAAATTTTGGCATGATATTGACCTATATCTAGTTTTGTTATTATTCATTTCTTTTACATTAAAACAGAACTCAAATGTAGCATATATGAATTTGTCAATTTTATTTATTATAAAAAATAAAAAAAAAAACAATAAAAAATACTGTTCTGACAGCTGAAGCTGATTTATTTTGTCGTATTTTTTGCTATTTTAAGTTTTCTTTCAGTATTTTTCTTGAAATTATTTGTATAAAACATTATAAAAGTGTAATACCATTAAATATAATTATAATCTAAATTAATTTTATTATTTATTCAATGGTAATACCTCATTGCACACAGCAAAATAAAGAATCAAATTATTCTAAATTTGATTTCTGGTTTACTTTACAGAAAATAAATGTAGCTGCCTAAATAAACTGGCTATAATTTTATTGAATTGGAAATAAAGTGTAAGTGAGAGTAATGGAATTTCTAATATTGATTAATAATTTATAATTATACTTACTCCTGCAGCAATATTGCTACCTCTCCAGTTGCTTATAAGATGCGACCAAACAGACAGTTGGACAATGAAAGCAATTGCGTATAGTACAGTTATAATAACTGTGTTTAATAATTCCTAAAAGAATTAAACATAATTTATTAATTACCAATACATAAATATAAAATATAATGATGAATTTACTCTATATGATTGATTTCATTTAAAATAAATTTTACAAAAATTGTTAAATTATTATTATAAAATTTGTAAAAACATATTTTTTTTATTAATTTAATAAGTATGTTATAAACATCATATTTATGAAATATTGCATCAATGAAATTAAATATTAAAATAATAGAAATTTATTAAAACTCCATTGCATTAATAATATCTTTGACGAAGAAATTAAAATTAATACTCCTACCAAATTATTTCCATGAAAAAGATTAAATTTATTAGAAAATATACGTGTCTAAAATAACATAAATTATAAAATCTCTTGTATATACAATATGATTAATTAAAATAAAATTATATAGAAAAATTATTTATTGAACATTTTATTCTTGATATATTATAAATTTTACTTATTCATCTGAAGTAGTAAATGAAACATTATTTTTAAATAAAATAATATAAAATAGTGTTTAACATGTACTTGTGCCAATGTGCACATACACATACTACAATGTCGTGAAAACAAAAAAATTCAAAACATTCGTCAAAATAAATAAAAATTATGAAAATATTATATATATTTTACCACTTGTACAATCGATGGTATTTTAGTTATTTTTCCCAAAATTGGCACAGACTGCAAAATTTAACAAACGTTTTTATCAAAATTTTGAATAAAAAAAATCATTAATTATAACACATTAAAATATATTTAAATGATTCTTTACCAACTATTTTAAATATTATCAAGAAACATTTCAAACAAACGTTTTATAAATTTCTACATAATATATTACTTATATATTAAATATTTCTATATTTGTCTAAATGCATTCGTATATTATTGCGTCTATTTTAAATTCGAGAAAAAAAAAACGTAAATATATAGTTTAAAATAGAGATTTAAAAATAGAACAAATTCTCGGTACATGCGTTTACGTGTATGTATAATAAGCAACAACTTACCGTTAGTATCCAATTAATGGGTAATGATAAGGCTTCTCTTATGCTTAAAGTGTAGATCATTGTCCAGATCAGAGTGGCAATAAATGCCGTGGTGACTACAAACAGGAACCAATGCGTTCCGGATACAATGGCGGGTGATGCTAACGCCATACATAGTATGCCCAAAATCTGAAACAAAAAACATTATTGTATTTTCAATCAGTTTTGTCACTTATATTTTTTTTTGTAAATGACTACGTTTATGTAGATATTTCACTTTATTAATCTTTCATGAGAAATATAGGCGAAAATTTATTATTAGTTCAAGTCATATTTTTATGGTGGTAAGTTTTTAAAAAATTTAAACTATATTATCTATATTTATTATTTATTTTCCTAACTAAATTCCGATTATTATTTTTTACTCGAAACTAACCATTTCATAAACTGTACAAAATTTTGCACAATTCATGAATTGGTGTCGATAATTAGTTGTAGTATCCATTTATTCATGAAATGATCAAGATTTTATGCATTTCTTGCGAAAGTTTGGAAAATGGTCAAGTGTAGAAACCAATTCATGAACTGAGTAAAATTTTATCCAATTCATAAAATGGTTAATTTCAAAATTGGAGTGAATATACATTGAACTATCATCTCGGTAGTTTTATGACAGAAGGTTGCATGAGCTATTCTGAATATTTTGCAGTAAAATAAGTTTTAGCATATTTCAAATTTGCCTAATGTTAATTATATCTGTCGCAGTTTGTTCAAATATGTTATTCGTAAAAATAACACATATTACAAAAATCGCAATTATAACGTTTTGCCATTAAACTACCGATCTATAATCTTATAAAAATCTGAATCTATCTATATTTCTGATACATAAATTAAAATTTTGTATTTTTTAAACGGAAAGCAAAAAGTAATATTATTTATAAAAGATTAAATTCGAAACCAAACAAATCTAATAAATTATTGATAAAATAATAAATACAAAAAGATGTGGTAAAGTTTTATTGAATATAAAAATGTTTTCTAAAAAAAAAACATAAAGCAATAAATCTAATGCCCGGTATTATAAAGGACCAAATAAAAGTAAAATAGTTATTTGTTAAATAAATTTATTCTACAAATAAATATTATCTCTGTATTATAAAGCAAATATCCAAATAAAATAACTATTCGTCCAATAAATTGCGAGTGTTACCAATGTAATAATGCTTTCACGTTGTAGCATATTAAATTTTTTAAACAGAAACTTAAATCAGCATAATTATTATTAAAATTTATTTCATTTGTTTTGAAAATAAAATATGAACAATACAAATAATTGTTTTATTTTAATTTATTAAATTTAAAATTATATTTTTAAAGAATTGTTATTGAATATTTGGTAACACTGCCTGCATGAGACAAAATGCACTCTGCTAGTAAATTGCGTTAGTGGGGTTATGGTTATGTATATTTGGAAATGTCAGAGTACTATTACGAAATAAACGACATAAATATCAGTAGAAAACGCGAACGGGGTAAAAATTACACAGAACAAGACAAAGAAAATTTAATACAAATATTAAAACAATATATTGATATTATTGAAAATAAAAAAAACCTTAAAGTTGCCATAAAATACAGGGCTTGTGCCCAAACAGGCAATCGTAGTGGCAACCAACTAAAATTATTATACGAATGTATAAAGAAAAAATGTCGCCTAGTAGATATTTAGTCTCAAATTCATTATTTTCGAATTGAACTCTTAATAACGAATTATTGAATATGTGGTTATCGTGAGCAGAACCTGGCCACTTCGCTACAACGTCCCATATTTTTAACTTGGCTCCACATACCATTTGTACGTTGATTGAGAACCATCCTTTTCTATTCTTAAATATTTTACCATTGTTTCAGATGATCTAGACATTTTCTTTAAAATCATTAAAATTATATATTAGATATATTTTATTTTCTTTGTCGCATTTCAATGTTTAATTGAGAATACATTTATTTTGAATTTGTTTAAAATAATACATATTAATATATGATAACATACCTATATTAATAAATAAAAATAAAATCTTAATTATATTTTAAGTATATACTTTTATTTTTACAAATATTTTTCTATTATAACCTAAAACTTACAAAAATATAACCAGTCAACTGATTTATTCAAGAGAATAAAATTTATTTCCATGTATTTCGACCAAATAAAATTTATCAGTTTATTTACTAGATTTATTCGACAACTAAATTTATTTTTCGTTTATAATACAGAAATCTACCGAATAAATCGATTTATTTGGGAAGTAAATTTATTCAGTCCTTTATAATACCGGGCATAAGTCAAATAAAGAAATAAAATAATTTTATTTGAAATCATTAATAGAAACATCAAAACAGTTAACGTTTTTTCCTTGTATATATTAATGTAACACAAAAAAGAACATTTATAATAGTTTGTTCCGTTATTCAATAGAAATCATTGAATTAAGTTGAGGCAATAATAAATTTGTTGAGAAAATCATATTAAATAAAACTAATTTCTATTTAATGACTAACTTAATTTTCAAAATATGTCTTTTTAAATTCAAACATCTAATTTAGTTTTTTTCTGTTATAAATTAATACTACTATAAATTTATATAAATAACCAATAAATCTTTATCTTGGTGCAGAATTAGTTTAAGTCCATTTTTTCATATTGTATTGTATTGTATTCTAAAGTATCATAAAGACATATATTTACAGAGTCAGCTCCAGAATCTATTACTTTTTAATTCCGACTTATGCCGATCTCTGTGGAAATATTTCCAATCTTTAAACCAAAAGTCAAAAAAATGGACTAGTTCTAGAATAAGGCCTATTTATACATAAGGTGTACAGTGTACGAGCTATTCGTGAAGCTGTATTCGAACGAAGTCGATACTTACGGAAAACAGTAGCGTCTGTCCCGCGTACGTCGAGATATCATGTGAACAAAGCATCAGAAATTTTCCGGATACCGAATGCCTTATGTATAAATAGGTCTCTAAAGTGATAAAATATCTTTTATGTTGGCTTTACACAATGCGCTTTTCTATAGAAAAAAATGTATAGTTTTCTGTACAAACAATTTCTGTATTACACGATCCAATATTCGATTTTATATAGAAATTTGTAGAGGATATTTTATACACGCACATTCTCAGTTTGTCCGAGTCAGTCTATATAAAAAATGTATGAATTAGAACACGTCCTATTTTTTATGTATTTTCGACACAAAACTGAATGCGCATCGGTATTAGGAACGTCAAACTCTCATTTAGGTTATATATTATCGTCAATTCATATTTATGTGTACACATTTTTTTTATTTCTTATTTAGTTGAAGCAGTAAATATTATTAAATTAGATAAATTGTCAAAAAGTAAAATATCATTGCGCATGCGTCTATACATTTTATTTCATATTTTGTACAGTAAATTGTATAGATTTTTGTATAGATAAATGTTTCACGTAAAGCCAGCGTTATTTTATATACAAAATAATATAATACGTACTATTCTTTATATTACATTTAAAAATTTGTTAATCTTAAAATGAAAACAATCATACAAACATAAATAAATGTAAATTCACTTTCTAAATTTTGATCTACCTAGTCTGCAATTAATTCCAATAAAATCTAAATTTAAAATTGAAAAATCAAATTTATTACAATTATTAATAAAATTTTAAAACTTTAACTATCTGCAATATTGAATAAAATCCATAAAATAACTTAGAAGCTGACAAAATTAATAACAACTTTTACTACAAAGATACAATCAAATATATGTTTATAAATGTCTTTTAGTAAAAAAAGATAAAATCAACTTGCGCTTGAAAAACAAATGCTGTACAATTTCCTTGAAAGCCGTTATTATCTCCAAATAATACCTTTCCGTTATTTTTAACCGGTTGCGACCTCAAAGTATACAAAGACATATTTTTCAGTGACAATTTGAAAATAAAAAAAAAAGTATGTCGACCGTACGTGCAATATTTCATTCCTAATCGTCTAGTATTTAGAAAAATGTTTTAACGCACGCACACGCTTTGTATAATAAAGGGTAAACGCTGATTATCGTCGCTTGATTAACATGTATATGGCGACACAGGAAATTTCCCTAATACGGACCAAAGTGGAAATATAGATAAGTATTATTTTGGTATCGCCCGTTAGTTTAAGTTGATTGCGTATAATAGGAAAAAATACAGTGGTATTCAAACGAATTTGGATTGGTAATTGGTATACAGGGTGTAACAGAATAACTATTCCTAATTTTAACTGGAGTATCTTGGGCTCAGAATATGAAGATTTAATGCAAATCACTGAGATAAAATATGGCTCCTTATTGAGCTACAGGGTGTTTTATATAAAAATTTAAAAACTATTTTTGCCCAGTACTTTAAAACTATTTGACGTATCCTTATCATACTTGGCAAGAAATGTAGGTACTGTACACCATACTAAATTATGTTAAATAAAAGTTTCTGGCTACTGCCAGTGGCGTACAACAGGGGCAAGTGAGAGGTTGATTCTTCCTAAATTCTACGCCACTGGCGGAATTGTCATTTTAGCACAATTTTTCGATTCTCCAATACTTGCTGTGTAAAAAACATACTCTTCCTTTGTAACGATAAAGTCACTGTTTTTCGAGATATTTAAAGTTAAATATAAGCTGCACCCTTGGGATTTTTTCAAAATTTGCTAAAAAAATCTGAAAAAATTCAGTAAAATAGAGAAAAAAATTAGCTACATAATTTCTAAGTAACTTTTTCTCTAACTCATTTTGGTTTGGCTGGAAAAATTATTGAAAATTAATATTTTTTGCATTTTATTTTTTTTATTTTCAATAATTTTTACAGCCAAATCAGAATGAGTTAGAGAAAAAAGTTACTTAGTTATTATGTAGCTAATTTTTTTCTCTATTTTACTGAATTTTTTCAGATTTTTTTGAGCAAATTTTGAAAAAATCCCAAGGGTGCAGCTTATGTTTAACTTTAAATATCTCGAAAAACAGTGACTTTATCGTTACAAAGGAAGAGTATGTTTTTTACACAGCAAATATTGGAGAATCGAAAAATTGTGCTAAAATGACAATTCCGCCAGTGGGGTAGAATTTAGGAAGGATCAACCTCTCACTTGCCCCTGTTGTACGCCACTGGCAGTAGCCAGAAACTTTTATTTAACATAATTTAGTATGGTGTACGGTACCTACATTTCCTGCCAAGTATAATAAGGATACGTCAAATAGTTTTAAAGTACTGGGCAAAAATCGTTTTTAAATTTTTATATAAAACACCCTGTAGCTCAGTAAGGAGCCACATTTTATGTCAGTGATTTGCATTAAATCTTCATATTCTGAGCCCAGGATACTCCAGTTAAAATTAGGAATAGTTATTCTGTTACACCCTGTATAAGTAACTGTATCATAATATCGCACATTCCAAAAAAAAAAGGTAAACAAAATACAAAATTTCCATTACTTTTATCATTGAAAAACTATAGTAACATAAGTATGTATATCTTTACATTGGTAAAATATTTTAATCAAGGGAGTCAAACTCATTTGTGCCGGGGGCAATTTTTTAAAAAGATACAACTTTTGCGGAACCTTAAATATTTTTTGTATAATTAGGTAGAATTATAAGCGAGTTTAGAATAAGTGAACAGACAAAAACAAACATATCTTTAATTTTTTATTAATGGTAGGCTGCCACTTCACACCTATGATTTTAAGTATAGTTTAAATAAAATAAGTTCAGACGTGGTTTAGACTAACATAAAGTCGAAACAATATTATTTCAAATTCATGATAACTTTTTATACATTATTCAGAAAATGACAACGATCCATCATTGAAAATTTAAAATAAATATTATATTATACTAGTTTATTAGGTATATTACATTCAAAAAATATTTTTCTCGCTTGACATTTATCAAATCTATTTAATTGTGAAAAGAAATTTTAATGTTATACTTTGTTTTTATACATACATACATACACAATCACGCCATGTACTCAAAAGGGTGCGGCACAAACTCTTTCAACTATGCCGAAATTAGTTTCCTGCAAACATTCCTATCTAGATAAGTAACTTTTGCTTCATATCAATACACCTGTGGTGCACAGTACACACATTTATACACGTAAAGTTTACACTATATTTTTTGATAGAAATAATTGCAATAATTTGAAATTGCCAATATTTATTTGATGTTTAGGTGATTAACTTCAACTTAGTAAAAAATTTAAAATTAAATAATTAGAAAAGTTTGATATCTTCATGCATAAATTACTTAATAATACAAAAAGAACTAGTTCAAATAATTAGAACAAAAGAAGGACAGTTATCTTCTTTTAATTACTTTACAAATAAATAATTCGTTATCGTTAAAATCAATATTTATTAGCCATATTTCTATCATGAATTGAACTATCTATTATTCATAATTTCTAAAGTAGAATCCTTATTTCTTCACATCAATATATTCTGCACGATATACAAGAATTATTTTAAAGAAAGAGTGTTTTTGTTAGTTCTATAATTTTAAAAATTCATCATAATTTACTGACATATTTGTGTATCATAGACACTATCAAAAAATATGTTTACAAAAATGCTAGACAAATTATGTGTTGATTTCTTAATGATTTCATTATTATTCAGTTATTGGCTCAAACAATTTGAATAAATTATGACAAATTTTTATTTAGATAATGAAATGTTGATATCCACTGTGAAAAATAACTAAAGAAAAAGCGAAAAATAATAAAAGAGGTAGTGTAGTTATATGCCGTTTGCCGTTTTGGAACTGTTATCGCTAACTAACTACGGGTCAGTGAACTTCACGTGTATAAATGTATGCACTATGCACCACAGGTGTGTTGCAGTGTTGCATCTAACACCGTCTGTCTGGATTTAGATACTGATGGATATGGATACTGTAAGTCTGGCTGATAAATTGGTCAATACATTAATTAAATTATAATATTAGAATTATTTGATTAAAGTTTTTTGAATGTCTAGCTTTTTTAAAAAAAAAATTAATATGAAAATAAAAAAATATTAGGGAGTATTCCAATTTAAAAAAAATAAATATAGATATATGTTTTTTAGTTTTTGTTTAATAATTTAAATGTTAAAATTATCATTCACATCAGAGTAATTAAATAGAATATACAGTAAAAACGAAAAATATGTGTCATTCTGTAAATATATTAAAGATAACTACAAATTTTCAACAAATTGTGCAATAAAATTATTCAATAAAATATACAACAGCTGCTATATAGGTGTATATTTCTTTAATAATCATAAATCTTAAACATTTTTAATTAATATTTTCTAGTTTTCACTTGCATTATTCATTTTTATTTTTTCGCATATCTCTCATAATGACATGTTGTAAATACCTTTTTTCTTTTTTAAATAAATAATAATAATAACTTTATTTGTAGCATGTGGCTAAAAAAAAAAATACATGTAAAAATATTGTCAATTACATTCATAATATCTATAAAAACCAAAATATTAAGAAATATTTTTATAATTTCTCCAATATTTAATTTTAACTTCCCTGTCATACTTATTAATTGAAATTATATGTATAGTTCAAATAAAATATAAAATTAAAGCCTCAAAAAGGAATTTTTGTAAAATATGCTCTTAAAGACATTGGTTAGGAGATATCAATATAATTTAGATTATTATGTTTATTAAAAATAATTAAATTTTGATAGATATTAAATATTTTTTCAAAGGAATACTTTCCAGCTTCCATTTTTAATGAGACTTTTCTAATGATTCATTAAAAATATTTTAAACTTTAAATATTGTTAACTTAATTAATGAGTTAACTAGACAACTAGATTGTCAATTGTTTTTAAACCATCTCACTGATTGGTCAATTAACAAGTTAACAAATTTGTAAATTTTCAAAGCATTTGACAATGCTTTGTGCAGCCGAGTCTAAGAATTGAAACTACATTTTACTGAATTTTAATAAAATTAAAAAAATATTTATCTATCTGCAAATTTAAAAGTCAATCAATATTTCACTGTGTTTCACAAAATAAAATATTTTAATTTTTGAATTCTTCCAAATTTAATACAACTAAATATCCAATCATTTATTTATAGAAATATTCTCAATTTAAAAATACGAAGCTAGTAAACATTCTACATCGTCAAAATACTTTTATTTCCTGTTTTATTTCAACCCACTACACGTCATAAAAAAAGATCAAAACATAATAGATACATATACAATAAGAACAAATCTAAAAATCCACGCATGATATAACACAGAAACTCTTGTTCTTTCCAAAGAAACCAACAGGTCTTCAAATCTTAAAACAACATTCTCTTACAACACAAGAGTAAAAGTCTGCGTTATCTCACTCGTAAATATAACCCAACTCGACAAAATTAGATCCGTCCATTTTACAGGATCATTGTCTCATTGAAAAATTGGCATATAGCCGAAGACATCGGTCGTCGCTGCGCCAAATCGAATTAATCACGGAAACATTGTTGTTCGAAACGCGAATGTAAAAATATATTTTTAGCATGAATGTTAAAGTATTGGTAAGTGCAGGAGTACTAGAGTTATTTTGTCGACGGATGTACAAATGTAAAATGGATGCCACGCCTCCGTTTTGACCAACGCGACCGGAAATGCATTCATTTGTCCGGTAATTAGCTGTAAATCAAACATGGAAGTATTTTTCGGAATATATCAATTCGGACAAGGTAACTGTTTCTGTAATGTTGTAATTTGGTTGTGTCTACGGCTACATATTTTTTTATTATTATTACAAAGAATACAATAATACATATTTGTATTGACTATCTTAGAGCAAAAGTTGGTATTAGTCAGTTAAGATCGGAGCAGGTAAATTGTACGCAGCGGTTAGAATAACCAAATTGCACGCCGGTCAACCGCCACTATTGGCTATGGGTAGGTTAGGTTAGGTTTAGGTTGTTTAGTTATGTTATTATTCAATATAGGCGCTTATCTCATCGGCGCAAATTATAGATATCCACCTCACACCGACGTGCAATTTAGCAATGCAAAATTTCGGTAAGAGATTAAAACTCAACCGCCGCGTGCAATTTGTATGTACCCGTTAAGATAATTATAAAGTGATGATGATCATGTTATTTTGAATCATGCTTCCAAAACAACATGTTGTGTCATTATATAAACAAAAATAAAAGTAATATAATAGAGAGAAAAATATGTGTATTACTATTACAAATCTTTTTTTTTTTAAACAAATGTAACTTTATCTATTTTCCTTAATAGCGATAATAGTTTAAAAATATCTTTGTTCCTAAATATTTTTCTATTGAGAAAGAAAAACAAAAAGAATTATATACCTATATATAAAATTAAATCAGGTAGGAAAAACTAAAAAAATAACCTTAAATTGCTAAATTATAAAGCCCCAAAACTCGTCAATGTTTCAAGTTAAAATGTAAATCTATCCTGTCGTTTTCAATCTCAAATGCTTTTTTCTTAATACGTAGTTTTTTTCTTTCTAATTTTATGTGAATAATCTTATAATTTAAATTATTATAAAAATATTAATGTATGTTTTAATAAGAAATATCAATAACGTTCGAAATATCATCAATGCACTTATAAATACTTTAAATCTTCTATAAAAAATATAATATATTTCGAATTCTATTTTCTGTTTATTTCATTGAGAAGTATATGCTTATAAAAATAAGAGTTATATATTTATAAAAATTCTTATACTTTTATTACTTGTGTGTATATTCATATAAACGTAAAAGCAAATGACTAATGTTATTATATATATATATATAAATTATTCTTAAAATTTTACTCTAGATAAACAAGATAAACAAGAAAATCACATGGTTCATTTACGTTCATATAAATAAAAATACATGATTATTAAATTATAATTATGTTATTATTACACATATTTTTAATAATAATACAAATTAATTTAATGTTATATCAGAAATGAAATACATATATATTGCATGTACATATGTATATAAAAATATCTATTTTTGTATTTTTACATATAAACATTATTGAAAAAAATTCTATTTTAATACGATTTACAATTATAATAAATTATTGTTTTCATTTCTATTTGTAGAACTTTGTTCTTTAATGTGAAAAAAGTTAAATCAACTATTTATTATATACTAGTCAATAAATAATAATAATAAATTGAATATTTTGAATATTTATATATTAAAATTGACATTATGATTTTTTCCACTACATTAAATATAAAATATTTTTTTAAAATGATAATTAAAATTCATTTTATTTGTGTTTTGAATACAGCTTTAAAGTCATTTGACTTCACATATAAATATATCAGATGGCATTTATTTAAAATAAAAAAAAACAATTATTAAATATATATTTTATTTAAATATGAATTCCTAACCAAACCTAATTTATAAATGTAAATTTAAAATTTACTAAGTTACAATTTTATATAGAATCTACACTGTAAAAATCAAGGTAAGGTATTTGATTACCATTAATAATTTGAATATATTTTTCGTTCTAATTATATAAATCATTGTATATTCATCTATTTAAAGTTAATATATTTACAAAAAATTTAAAAAATATCGTACCTAAAATAGTGTAGATTTAAATATATATTAATATTTTTGTTTGTAACGAAAACTTTATTTACAAATTCGAAATTAATATTTTAAACAAAAACTATAATTTCCACATCAAACGTTCAAACGCTTATACTTCGTTTTATAATTTATGAATCAAAATTTTATTAAAATAATTACATTAATTTTAGTAGATATGTATCTAGTATATATTCAAATTATTTATATTTACATAGATACACAACATTATTGCATACTTGAAAAATTATATTATTATAATCTTTCATAATTTCTGAATATTGCAACATTTTAAGTACAAAAACGGCGTTTCAAAACCCACAATTTTTTCAAATATAATAATTTTATATAATTCATTAAGTGTGCATGTAAATCATCTGCCATCTTTAACGCGTCAAAAGACACTATAATTTTTCCAAACCTTTTTTTATCGTAACGATTTTATAATAACAGCCTAGCAAATCGGCCATTATATTATATAAATAAATGACTAACATTACTGAATTTTTTTTACAGTGAAAAGCTGTTACATGTTACAAGAGAAATGACATTTGATATTTTTTCTCTTCTGTGATTAAATAACTTGAACTTGGTTTTTAATTTTAGCTTACTAAACAAGTTTTATAGTAAGAGATGTCTCAAGGTTACTAGATAATTTTTTTATGTGTTTTTTTTTAAATCTGACTTATCAGTTATATTTCATTGTGTAATTATAATTGTCACGAAATGTTGTTTTGATATTACCATATATGAGTACATTTTCTATTTTGAAATATTATTTAATATTCATGTTTGTTTAATCAAAAATAAATTAAAATAAACCAAAATATGTTTCCAAATTAAAAATTTACTACTATATTTATTTTCAACATTATACAGTTCATGAAAGAAATTTTTGACAACTCTTTTAATTTTTATTTTAAGATTTTCAATTTATTGAATTTTTCAAAACCATCTTTTCTCATATGGAATGATTTTTCTGTATTTTTGCTGAGTATTTACAATTAAATATCTCTAAAACTAACAAAATTAAAAATTTTCAAATAAGAACAAAAAATTATTAAATTTAAAAGTTTTAGCGAAAGCCGTGTAAAGCTTTGTTCAAAGAACAGTTTGAAACCGTTGGAAACGGTCACTTTTTTTTATTTTGAACTGTGGTTGTCATGAAGTACCTGATGTATTTTATTTACTATCCCGATCTGAATGTCTGTTGTTGGTTTCAGATTGGAAACTGGAAGTGTCCCCCTGAGGGATGGAAACGATCAGCTGATCTATATATATATATATATATATATATATATATATATATATATATAAATATAATTCAGACCTCAGCATCATGTCCGCCGCGACGCTGAAACTGGCTTCACTTTTTGATACGCTATAGCCTATCCAGTAGTTTATATGCAGATCAGTAGTCAGAAAAGTATGCGCAGTTTGATTTTAGCATGCGATTTTGAGCCTTTGTGAACATTTTAGTCCAAAATGCGCATGCTTCTGACAGTTTACAACGGTTTGAAATTGTTATTTAAACAAAGCTTCATTTTACATAATATCACGACGCCTATATTATACATGATAAATACACATGTGCTAATGAAAAGTACTATTTGGAACAATTTTTAAGTTCACCACCAGATTGATCCAGGACTTTTACGATTGGCAATAGTATTTCCGATATATGTAGTCGAGTATATAATAGCTTCCAAATCATTCAGACACAGTCAAAATTACTTTTGACGTTTACTTAAAATTACTTATTAAACAATTTTAATTAGTTTATTTGAATTTTATTATATTAAATATAAAAAAATACATATCAAAAATAGAATTACTACTCATATTTGATAAGAGGTAGAAGTAAAAATTAATTTTAAAGCAAAAAATAAAAGCACTTTTTCATAAACAAAAGAGGTAGGAATACGAGCCCATAATATAGCGTGTGTGTAGATTAAAGTTCAGTTATAATTGTGTCTAAAAACAATTATAAACACGTCAGTCAAGTTAGCACCCCCCATTCTCCAAAAATTAAAACAAATTAGCTCACATTTATGAGCTATTTATGAGCTATTTTTGAGCCACATTCAAAATTTTTGAGCTGCAAAACTATGCATGAAAAAAATGTTTTTCGATGGGGGGTGCTAACTTGATTTCAAGTTAGCACCCACGCTATCAAAATTTTTTTAAAAATTAAAACAAATTAGCTCACATTTATGAGCTATTTATGAGCTATTTTTGAGCCACATTCAAAATTTTTGAGCTGCAAAACTATGCATGAAAAAAATGTTTTTCGATGGGGTTGCTAACTTGACTTCAAGTTAGCACCCACACTATCAAATTTTTTTTAAAAATTAAAACAAATTAGCTCACATTTATGAGCTATTTATGAGCTATTTTTGAGCCACATTCAAAATTTTTGAGCTGCAAAACTATGCATGAAAAAAATTTTTTTTGCTAGCAAAATTTACCTTTAAGTTTACATGAATAATAATAATAATCCTTATTTACTTCAAATGCTTTACCAAATACAAAATAATAATACAAAAATACTAATATATAAATGTAAATCATATATAAATATTTTTTAAATCTATTATAAACATAAAAATACTTTATTTAAATAATAATCCTTAAGGTTAATTTTGAATATTTTTATATGTAATTTTTTAAAAACTATCAGGTAACTTATTATATATTTGCACTCTTTTAAACAGTAATGTATTTTGTCTTTGTTTAGTATTTTTTTGAGTAATATAAAATTTATTCTTTTGCCAAGTATTATGATTATGTATATATTCAGTTTTAGCTAATTTATCTTTAAAATAATCAGATTGAGGACCTAATTTTATTTTATGGATTAATATAATTATTTGTATTTCCATTAATTCTTTTATATCGCACTGTACCACTGTAATTCTTCTAACATTTTTTGTATATTAGTATATCTATAGCATTTTAAAATTATTCTCATTGATCTGTTTTAAAGTAACTCTAATTTATTTATATAATTTTGACTAGTTAGATACATTATTGAGCCTGCAAAATAAAAATGCGGACAAATTATTGTACAAGAGTTGATTATTTATGAGTTACTTGAGAAATACAAAAACTACATTCGTGCTGCATATTCAAAATGGAAAAAAATTATTTTTCAATAATGTGCTAATAAATTTAGGCCATGTTAGCACCCGCGCTTTTAATTATAAATAAAATGGGCAATATTTGACATGAGATTTATGAACTCTTTATGAAGTAGTCATGAGTGTCGAAATTTAATTTTGTGCACCACTTTGGACACTCGAAAATTCACACTATTCTGCCAGTGCAAAAAACGAATTTTCGAATTTTTAAAATAGAGCTCAAAAATAAATTTCGACGCTCACAAGTAGCTTATAAAGTGATCATAAATCTCATGTTAGATATTTTACATTTTATTTAGAATTACGGGGGGGGGGGGACTGCGGTCTATCATGACGTCAAGATAGTACCCTCCTCCAATTAAAAAAAAATATATAATGTAGAATAATTAGCCCCACTATTTATGAGCTCGTTTTGCGTAACTTTTGTAGTGACGAAAAACGTACTTTTAAAACTTACACGCGCGGTGTCAGCTAAGATGGCAATTCTGATGACGGCGATGTAAAATGAATGAAACTGTATTGGGATAAGGCAAAAAGTGCTCGAGTTATAATTACTTTATAAAAAGCATAAAATCGAACACTTTTTAAGAGAATGAATTGGTTTCAACCAATATCCAAATAATAATAACAATAAATAACAATAACAACAATGCATAATTTTGCAGCTCAAAAATTTTGAATGTGGCTCAAAAATAGCTCATAAATAGCTCATAAATGTGAGTTAATTCGTTTTAATTTTTGGAGAATTTTTGATAGCGTGGGTGCTAACTTGAAGTCAAGCTAGCAACCCCATTGAAAAACATTTTTTTCATGCATAGTTTTGCAGCTCAAAAATTTTGAATGTGGCTCAAAAATAGCTCATAAATAGCTCATAAATGTGAGCTAATTTGTTTTAATTTTTAAAAAAATTTTGATAGCGTGGGTGCTAACTTGAAATCAAGTTAGCACCCCCCATCAAAAAACATTTTTTTCATGCATAGTTTTGCAGCTCAAAAATTTTGAATGTGGCTCAAAAATAGCTCATAAATAGCTCATAAATGTGAGCTAATTTGTTTTAATTTTTGGAGAATGGGGGGTGCTAACTTGACTGACGTATTATAAACTACTTTTTCATTTACATACTGTGTCTTTTTCTCTAAAATTCTACACTCTAAAAAATATACCTTAAATTTATGTAATTTTACATAGATTTTAGCAGTAAAAATAACAACATTTTGTAATTTTACTTTGTTAATTCACGTAATATTACTTTTTTATGTAAAATTACATTCACAAAACAGATAAAATTACATAAATTACATGTAAAATTACATACATGTTTTACAGTGTATTTTAAATAATTAATTGAATAAAAATCAATTACATTCATTGAATTTCTAGAAATCTTATCATTTTCGCAATTAATTCAAAGCGAATATATAAAAATAATATATTATTAAAAAAACCTACGTATTATACGTATTGCAATTCACAGACATATGGTCACTCCATATAAGTCCCGATAAAGCTGGGCAGGTTACCTCATACATATCAACGACTATATATTAGCTATTCAATAGAGCTGAAGTTAGCTCCGTTATCTAAACGAGCAAATGACTATTGTTTACGTCACACACGAGTGAAATTCGTACAAATCGAAATAAGTCGGTTTCGCGTATTGAAACGAAATGCACTGAACGGTACCATGTCGGAAACAGACGTCTTATAGATTTTTTTTTCATTCAATTAACGTTCGAAAACAATTGAAGTAAGGAAAGGTTAAATTGTATAAGAAGTAGGAAGTTGTAAAAATTAGTTTATTAGTATTTGGATTTTCAAAAATGTTATCTGTAATTTACAATCAAGTAAGCTCTGATAAATATGAAAAAATTGAATTGACTTTTTAATTTTATTTACAGTTAAATTTGTAATCAACTAATTCATCCAAGACTATACAATGAAAAAGAGGAAAGAGGCCCCTAAATTCAAAATACAAAAAATACAAATTCCAGATTATTAGTTTTAAAATTTTTAATAACTCTGCTACTTTGTTTATTGATTTTTTTTTAAATTATTGGTAAATTATTATAATAATTTAACATTTCTATGTTAAATTAACAGATTATGTATTTATTTTGTTATTACAAAATATAACTTTCTTAATTTTTTATGTAAAGTATTAAAAAACAGTTTTATTTAGCAATTAAATAATTTTTGGCTTCATATTTCTTCTTGATGAAGATATACGTAGAGTACATATATCGAAACGTCGATATTTAAATAAAATATAAACAGAATTTAATCCTAAAGCCTTTTTATTTTCATATAATAAGTTCTGAAAGATTTTTTAGTGTGTTACATGATTCCATTAAAATTTGAATTTTATCTTAGAAACTTTATTTAATAATTATAAATATATACATGTGTAATTAAATTGTTTTATTAATCATTTTATGATTATTATAATTCCTGTCTTAAAATGACCAAAAAAGCAATTAAATTATTATATGTATTAATTTAGCAATATCCTTTAAAATCGAGTTCAATTTATATGAACTTATACGTAAAATTCTAGTTTTAAAATTATATATTAGCTAACCTGTTTATTTAAAGGTTAAATTTATAAATAATCAAAAAAAACACTAGATATCTTTCACGGAAGTTAGAAGAAATTATGCAAATAAATATTTTTTTATGTTGTCAAAACAATGCTACATTTAATTTTAATTATGAGAACAATTTATTAAAAATAACAGGATAAATTCCAAGAAATATTATATAAAATATTTGTATCTTAATAAAGCTATTAAATAATAAAATTGTACAATTTTTAAAACGCAAAAAAATATTTGTTCTAATCAATCTTTTTTTTAATTTTATAACTACTGGACATTGGTCTATAATTTATATAGATTATTGCAATATATATTTCATATAACATACTATCTAATTATTACAGAGATTAAAATCAATAATTTAATAGTAAACAAAATTTTTAATATTTCATAAAATTAAAAAATGTAAATTCTTGAAAATCCACAAGTAGCGTGAACGTAATAAAAATTCGTGGGTAATAGTTACTGATTAGCAACATATAATTATCTTAGATTTTTTTATCAACAAATTCTTAATAAATACTGACGAGTTTAATAAATACGAGCTTACGCACACACATACACTCTCATAAAATAAGTTCGGATTCTTCATCTAAAGGCTATTTGAAGAATTTCTATATTTTGTTTTAGTTTTGGAAAATGTTACAAACACCGTACCACTTTTCCTTGCAGTCAAAGTGGTAAAAACACAAGAATTCTCGTGATCCTCCTCAAGTATTAAACTTAATCTATTCTTCGATTTTTTCTTCTTCATTCTTGTCGTAATTTTATGTTTTAACACAACGCATTACAAAATCATTCATAACACTAAATAAAATAGAAAACGTACGCATTTTTATCTATCACAATATATTTTTATATTGTAGTACTATTTCTTAATATACAGTCTGCCGAAAAATTATACGGTCACCTATAGTTTTGCCAATTACACAGATAGTATTGTACATAAAAAAAAATATAAAAATAAAAAAATAAAATGGAACCTTGATGGATCTGATGACTACAACTCATACTGGCATGATCTTCGAAAAGAACAACGTTATTACCCTCAAAGAAATTTTGGTGGAGGAAGGGTTATGACTTAGGCAGCATTTAACTCTCGCGAAAAGGCAAGAATTGCCTTTACGTCAAGCCGCATGAACAGTGAAGATTATCAGGAGGTACTGGAGGGTTCCTTAATTCCATTTCTAGAGGAACATGGTGATGAAGACCTCACTTTTATGCACGACAACGCGAAAATCCATACAAGTCGCAGAACAAAAGCTTAGTTGGTGCAAGAAACATTCCTGTTTTTGATCACCCAGCGCAATCACCGGATGTTAATCCAATTGAAAATGTTTGGGAAATAATGGTAAAACGTGTTTATGACAACAACATGAATTACGAATCAAATGATGCATTAAAACAGGCAATCCAGGCAGCTTGGGACAATTTGAAACATGAAGTTTTGGAGAAGCTTGTACGAAGTATGCCGAATCAAATTTTTAAGTTAATTCACTGTAACGGTGGTTCAATAGATTACTAATACTCTGTTTTTTGTTTAGTTTATTAAAATATATGCATTTTAAAAGCGTTTGTATAAGTGACCGTATAATATTTCGGCAAACGTAAGTAGGCGCTGATTAAAAATTATCAGTGCAAGGCTCTTTAGAAACCTACGATTACAAAACCGCGAACGGCATAATGTTTCTAATTTTTTAGTGAACATTATAGGCAAATGTCACTTTTTTATGTACAATACTATTTGTATAATTGGCAAAACTATAGGTGACCGTATAATTTTTCGGCGGACTATATTAAAAAACAAAAACATATAATTAGGATTAGCTGTATTATTAGTTTAATCAGTAATTAATTACGCAGTTAGATTGTCAACTGTTTTCAAAATACCTAATTGATTTGTTGACAACTTAATCACGTTCTTAGCTGACAACAATGTTTTATAATTTAAATATACATCTATAAAGTATGATATTGTTCCATAGGGACACAAGAAAAAGTAAATGAAATTGATTTAATTAATTGTAAATATTAATCATTCTTTTAAATAATTGACAATATTTCTATAATATAATAATACCTATCCATTTATTTATTTCATAAATTTCACAAATATTCAATTTATAAATAAACAACTTTCATTAAAATAAATAAAACTTACATTTAGAAAAATACACAATTAGAAAACAAAATGTTTTTCTGTTTCTATTTATTTTACAAATACCACCAACTAAATTTATTCAAATAAAATTTCAAAAACTTGTCATAAATATACAACATATATGCTAATGAGATGACGTTACACGGCCACATCGTAATCAAATGATGCGTAATAGAAGAATATTAAAGAATTCTTACATTCAAGAATTTGTTTTCTTATAATTTTTACATTCTTCACTGTTAGCACATCATTTACAATAATAATATTACATGTTCAATCAGAAAACGACAGTAGAAATTCATCTCGTGTAACATGTAGCATCATCGTAATTAACTACTATATTTAAAATGTTAATTATATCATAAGGTTATTTATTAAATGATGTCAGCATGAGAGAATTGTTATTATATACGTGAAATATTCTTTTGCATTCTTCTATTCGTGTGCATCTACAATAGTTTATAAAGTTAAATTGGTATTAAAAATATGTGTATGTTTTATATGACATAATACAGTATTATTACTTTATATTGTAAGTTTATATAAACAAGCAAAATTGTTGTAAAACAACACATTTTTGTAAGTATCGTAAAAAAATTATATAGTCAATTTTTGAAATATTTAATATTATTGATTATTTAATATTATAATAAAATGTTACACTAATGACTTGATATGCTCATATAACTGTCATGATTAATTTTATTTTTTTTAGAAATACTTTAAATGTTTTAAATTTTAAATCTGCCCTTAGTTGACAAGCTGGGATGCTAATTCGGTTACATATTGTAATTTGTGCGTTTTACAGCCTAATATGAGGTTTTTTTTTAGTTTCCAGCATGGCTAATTCGATATGATGAAATTTTTAAAAATGCTAAAAATCTCCTCTTAGTTGACGGACTGTGATGCCAATTCGGATATATATTGTAAATTGCGCGTTTCACAGCCTGATATGATGTTTTCTTAGTTACATAAAATTGCTAATAAATTTATCATGTTAGTACAAAAATTATAAAGTTAGTAACTATCAGAAAATAAGTATTGCAAGATTTATTATAAATTAAAAAATAAAGTTTTATTCAATAAATTATTGTTCAATAATTTTTAAATAGTAAATTTTATGAGGTATACTGCATTTCAATTCAAATTAAATTAATTATTTAAACTAAAATATCCAATAAATTATAAAATCAAAACCAGAATTGTCAAGTTTACTTAAAATAAAATTTAAATATATTAAGTATCTCTTAATTGATGACTGATTGGTTGTTGTATATTTTTCTTTATGTAAAACTGCATTGTATAAATATATATAATACATAAAAATATAAAATATTTATTAAAGTTTTAAAGTCTTGTTAATTGTATTGCTCCAAAAATTTTAAAAATATATTAAAAAATTTATAATAAAAATATATCCGATTTTAACTTAATATTTCAGTATTTTTATTCTATATAATAATTTATATTAAATCTATTTACTTTAAATATTTATATAAACTCATTTCAAATGAGTTGTTTACACGATAAAACGAGTTATAAACAAATTAATTTATTTTGAAATCATAGAATTTATTTTTTATAATTAGCTTCAAAAATATACAGACAATAAACATGTAATTTATAATTTCTAATTAAACATGACAGAATATACGATATATTTTATCTGAAATGTGCAATATACTCTAACTTTCTTTTTCATTCATTCGTTTTAGAAGAAAAAATGTAGGCAGGCTGAATCATCGCTTATTTATATATCTAAATTTAGAATAATACCTTGTGCAACAGTTTTATTACATCAGTTTACCAAATTGTTATAAAATGTACAAAGACATATATGTAGTGGGCCATAAAATTATTTTTTCTTTATCAGTTTATGTCTATGCTAATATAAAACAAAAGTGTACATTGATAAATATTTTATACTAATTGAGTTAAAATTATAAAAACAAGTTTTTAGAATTATGGTCCGTCTATATTCTATTATCACCAAAACTATGTATGTGTGTAAAGTTTCAAGTCGATCGAATATATGTAAGTGGATCAAAATTGGATTATAAAATTTGACCATGACAAACTAACAAAATAACCAATGAACAACATAAACAAAAATACCTTTTATATAATTTTCTGTTAAAAGTTAAGTAATTGGTATGTTTTAGTGCAGAGTTTATTAATTTACGAAGAAACAACTAAAATACACGATTTTATTTGATGAAGAATATTTGAACCTGAATGTAGGACATTTAAATCTAAATGTAGCACGTAAGACACGTGCAATTGCAGAACTGTCCCTACCTGAAGCAGAATGCCTATCAACCTTAATTACGAGTGAAATATAACACTAATTTCGAGATAAGTAAGAAAATTTGAATAAGTATTTAATTTAGAAAATTTCGTAATAACCTTAAAAATATAATAGTTATAGTGTACTTTGAAAATTATTCATCATAAGATTGATACAGATTTTCAATTGTTTGCACCAATGACAACGTGAAACAAAAACCTGTCCTATAAACAAACAAGAATCGTCTTTTAATACCAATATTTGTCCTCATATGTACTAACGTGAAGTCTTAACTCTTAACGCCTACTTTAAGTATGGGTAAAGACATGATTATGAAGTCCAGACCCACGCAACCCAGTGTCTGTGTTTGTGTTATAGCATAGTGAACTAAACACGCCCAAAATGTATGAGATCTGTGACCCACTCATCGGTATGATCGTGTGACGTAATATGGAATATGTTTAAAACCCACATACCCACATAGTTTTGATTCTTGTTACTTTTTTTTCTAGTTTCATTTCACTTCTCGTAAATGTGTGAGCCGCATGGAGGTTATGTTTTCAATTGTAATTTATTTATCTCGGTGTTTTGTAACGTGTTTTTGCTTCTTGCGAAAAACACTTCTGCGTTGATTTTTGCTGTCATATATATATATATATATATATATCTTATTTATCTACATGTTTTACTTTAAATTTTTGTTTATATGCGTATTTAATTATTTATTTTATTTTTCTTACTCTAAATCTTCTAAATGTGTCACAAATAATACATATATCGTCCTGTAGCTCCTTAAAAACCTAGGGCCTCAACAAATTTTCACTATCTGGTTCGATTTTTGGCGATTGCCTTGACTTCTTTCTATGTTTTCCTTTAATTCAGTGCTTTCGTCCATACGGTTCTATGCCATGTAATAATTGGGCGACCTTGTTTTCGTGTTCCTTATGGATTCCAGTGTAAAGCTTGTTTACTTATGGAACTATCTTCCCTTCTTAAAGCATGTCCAAGCCAGCCCCATTTTCTGGGTTTTATTTGCTGCTCTATTGGTTTTTGTTTACATTTATCTCAGAGATCGTTACTGGAAATTGTATTTGCCCAAAAAATGCCTAGTGTTTTACGTAAACACCGATTTACGTATACTTGCAGTCACAAATAATAAATGAATGATAATATATATTGAGATATATATTGATAATATATATTTAAAATTGATAAGTTTGTTTCGTATTATCAAATTGTATTTGACATATTTTTGAAGCAAAATAAATAAATAAAAATCCAATATTTTAACATTAATGCAATAAAAAAAATTAATTTTATAGTTTTAAACAAAAAATTAAAAATAAAATAGAAGTTCAAATCTATGAACACTATTCATCGAAGTAAAAAAAATTCTGAAAAGAAATTTATACTTTCAAAACAAAAAAACATACAATTTATTTTTATCTTCGTATTAAAAAAAAATTCATTAAATAAAAAAATCCTATAACATTTGTTTTAACTTTTTGTTATTTAATTATTTAATATTTTGTACGTCACGAGAAATAAACCATATCAAAATCTTATTTATTTTTATTTCTAAACATTTCTAACTGTTTGTGAGAAAAAATACCACAATAATTTAAACATTTTTGCATGATACACGGCAATAAAAAAATTTACAGCGGGTTTCCTATTTTAAAATTAAATGTTAGTGCTTTAGAGTTTAGATGTATCTTTTATTTATGCTTGCTGTACTGTTTATTATTTTTACAAATGTTCCATGAAATTAACATATTTAATTCAACGAAGTTAATAATGAAATATTTACATTCAAATGTAGTAGCCATTAAATTAACTAAATTAAAAATTATTCACATGTTATCTCCATATGAAATAATTAATAAAATTAATTATTTCGTTTTATATAAAATGAAAATTTGATAAAAACAAACTCTAAGGAATAAAATGTATAAACCATAATAATAATTATAATATTTACATATTTTTGTTTCATTTTTTTTAAAGTAATTTATATATATATATATATATATATATATATATATATATATATATATATATATATAATATTATTACTGATGTATTTATTTATGTCAATGTATGTTTTAGTTAAATAAAATATATTTTTGACATAATATTAAAATTAATTTTAGCAAATATTTTATTTCTTTTCTTTCAAAAAAACTAATATAATTAACCAAATTAAATATTATAAGTTATAGTGATATTAATTACTCAATTACAAAAATCTAGCGTTAACAAATAAAGCAAGTAATAAATTTGAGTAAACGACTGAAATATGAAAAAAAGAAAAATATTTTAGAAATAGCAAAATAAGAAATGATTACTTCTATTTTAAATCTCTTACGTCAAAAAAACTAATCAAATTCAAAGCCTACAGCATCGTAAATTTGCAAATAAAAGTTGTTGTTGCTGTCCTTAATTTTAAATTTGGTAACTAGATTTTCATTCATTCAAAATTACGCTGCGTTAAAAATAAATATATGTTGTCACTTAAATAAATACGAAGTATGTAAGAAGCTATTTAGTCAATGTACGAAAGCAGTATCTTCGGACTTAAGTCGCATTCAAACTTCCGTGTTTATCTCAGTTTTGTTTTCATATTTTAGCATAAAATGAATGGTTCCAAACACAATCTATTTAATAACTTACGGAAAAAACAACGCAAATTTTTCGATTCTAGTTTTGTTCTTTTTGTTGCTTGTTTTACTGCATTGAAAATTTGAGATTGTCAAACAAATTTTTAATGTGATTTTATAACCTCGTAAATATTATAGGTTAAAACTCATTCAGAATATCCTTTACCACAAAATTAGTGTCATGTTTTAGCACAAAGCTAAATGAATCAAACTACTTACTACCTTATGAAATATGAATAAACAACGTAAATGTATCAGTTGTGGTTGGTTTTATAGCAATCAAATCAATGTCTTTTAATACACATTTATTATGTTTTTACAAGCTAGTGCAATTCAGAACAAATAGCATTACGACTAAAATAAAATAAATTTCAAACTAAGTAAAATAGTCTATACAAATATTATAATCTATATGTATTTCAAAATAAAGGCAATCTATTCATTATTAAAAAAACAAGTTTGATAAAAAAGTTATTTGACTAACAACTATTTATTCTGATAAGAGAAATGTACCATATCCGTTTTGAGTTTTTACCAGGAAATTGATAACTTCTTTTCTGTACTTTATACATTTAAATATATGTCATTAGTATTAATTAAACAATTTTAAACATATCAAACATTGATACTTATTATTTGTTTGATAAAGATAAAAAATTTAATATATAATACTCAGCGTCATTATAAACAATATATTAATAAATTTCTTAATTTTCTACTAAAATTAAATTATAAATTTCGAGACTTACCTCTGAAAAATAAAGTAAAGTTACTTGTATTCTGTTACCTAATTATTTGTTTTTATGGTTTGTTTGTTTATTATTTCTGTCATTTGTAATTATTTTCCAGATGATGTAAGTGCAGTTTATCAAAGCGTCGACATATAATTAAAAATTGTATAGAACTAAAACCTAAAGCTATTTTATTTTATTAAAAACGTATTTTTTTGTAGATAATTGGTAATAGTAGACAGTTCAAGTTTTTAAATGGGTCATTCTCATTAACAAACAAACAGTTAATAAGTGTTAATTTCAATTCTGTGACAAAAATTTGAAACAAGCTCTTTTCCAAATTTACAATTCAATTATTACAGTCAATTAATAATTGACATATAAATAAAGAAAAATTTTCTTAATATTTTAAAATAAATTTCAATGATTCCAATTGTAGGTATGTAAGTTGTGTGAAAACAATTTATAAGAAGTATATTAAACATTATACAAATAAATTATGTGGAATAACAGTAGATGTTATTAATATTTAAAAATTTGAATCTTATTTTAAATTCAAATCAATATATTTTATTGAAATAAATGCAAATAACAGAAAATTAATAACAAATACAATAGAATGAAAAATTGAATAAGATATAAATATGTACAAATCTACAAATGCTACAGTTATAATAATATAAATATTTCTTGATTGTTGTTTTGATAATATGAAGTACAATGACTTTTTTTTAAACATTTACGGTTGCTTCTAACCTAACATTTTATGGGATTCACTCTGTGAAATTTCCATTATTCTGTCATTCTTTTGTCTTCGTATATGTTTGCGTTTTTTCTATCTTTTTTTTCAATTAGAATCATTAGTATTAAGCATGAAAATAACTAACGTTAATTATACTGTTTTATTTTTGTTTAAATGTCAATAAATTTGACATCGTAATTTAGGTTAAAATGATTTCAATTTATATTTATAAACAAGATATATTTATATTATATTATATTTATATTATATTTATCAAACCCGAGAAAAATTGATCATAAAACTACACTCGTGCAAGTTAACGCTGCTGTTTAAAGATCACATTGTCAAAATATCAATAATCTAATTTTTTCAATAATTCAATTAATGAATTATAGATTCAACCAATTAGAAATAGTATATTATAATACAAAGAATAGAAAATGTTCTATCCTAAGTAAGATATACTATTTTTTTCTTCAGGAGTTAAAAATGAACCTTAACTAAATATAAAATAAATACCAATAACCTGACTAACAGTTGCAGAAGAGTAAGTACATATATTATTTATATTGTTGTTACGTGATTTGTGAGAATTAATGTTTCTTTGGTCAAATATGCAATATCAGACAAATCTGGCCGTGTACATCGAATTTCTTACACTTCTTCATCCATTTTTAATAATTAAATTCAAACGAAAATAAGCAATACTACTAATTTTCAATATGGCATCATCATAGATACTGCCTGTATCAGTCATGGTTTGTGCTGCCGTCAGTGAAATACATTGTAACTAACATTATGTTACTAGTAAAATAATGTTTACAATATTGTAATGACATCCTTCGATACAACTGATGTTTGAAGAAAAAAAAAATAAAATAAAAAGACTATAGGATTAAGTTCTGTACAAAAAGGTAATAAAATTTTATAAATTTCACGTATGATTGTTGAGATTGTAGTCATTCTTCGTTTATTTTACGGATTTTACAAGAACTTTCCAGAATTTTTAGGGATTTTGCCAGATTTTAAAGAATATTTTTAATAACTTTTTACCATGATTTTTAAAGAATTTTACTAAGAGTTTAAGGGATTTTAATTAATGTGAGAACCAGATTGTACAAGTGGTTTTCTACTCGGTTCTGTATAAATTTCAATCAAAAATCGACGTTTCGACATATTATATGTACATCATAAAGAAAAATTATAATAAATTCTGTTAAAAAAATATTATTTCCATAAAACTATATGATTAAGTATCTCAAACATATAAGAATATTGTTCAATTGAAACACAAACACAGACGAAACAAATCACGGACCAAACTTGAGGATAACCGAAAGGTCGAAATGCATCGTGAATAATAAAAAAGACAACGAACCTGACAGGGGATTTAATAATAATAAGATTAAAGTTAATATAAGAATATGTTTAATTTAAAAACTAGTTTATAAAAAATATCAATTCATTTGACATTTTTCTGCATAAAAAATGTTTTAAAATACCTCGAGAATTAATATTTCCCTTGAAAAATTTTGTTATAAAAACATTTTAAATAAAGTATTTATAAGCGTTTAAGTTTAATTACAAACTAGTACTAGAAAACCTTTTAGTATATTTTTTGCTATTGTCATTGAACTAGATTTTTTTACAAGTTGTCTTTTAAACGAGTTCTACATACATACTTCGTTAGGTCAAAACACTGAATTAATAATAATTTCGTACTAGTAAACGCTATCATTTATTTACCAATGAAAAGTTTAAATTTCTTTTTGATTATTTATTCAACGTACTTACCTATATGTTATATTTTTTTAAATAATTTACTCCTCCATTCGTAACTTAAGTAATATTTAATTATAAAGAGAAACATTTTATTCAATAAATATTTGAATCAGAAAGAAAATGATTCACCCACATTAAAAAACAAATTATTCGTGATTATGTTATTATTTAATAAATAAATAAATTAGTAAATTTCCTTGAGAAACAGTTGCTAATTGTTGTATGATTGGTTACTATAGAAACGCTTGCTTCATGACAACTAGACATGTTTTTATGTAGCTTATCTTTAAATTACTGTATAGTTTTGTCGCTAATTACAAATTGCAGCATTAATTTCGTTTTAAAAAACAAAATAAAAAACTATACGTAATTTCTATAAATAAATATCTATCAACATACAAATATTTAACTATTCATACGTAAAATATTACATTTATTTTTAATTTTTAACGAAATGATGTCCCAAAAAAAATTATTTTTATACGTTTTTAGAATAAATAAAATAATTTTAAAATAAAATCTTTTAATCCATTTTGTACCAGTTATCAATTGAAAACAACCAGATAAGTAATAATAATTCATCTATACATTTAAATTTTTAAATATAATTAATGCTATTATAAACGTCAAATTTTCAATAACTTATTTATTGTATTTTTATTAAAATTACAATGAGGGGGCAACTATTTTTACAATCTGATTTACAATTAATTAAAATCATCTCTAGTACAAATCCTACAATCTTAGAAATTTCGTATAAAAACCGTAAAATCAACGAAAAAACACTACAACAATCTCAACAATCATACTTAAAATTTGTACAATATGGTGTACAAAATTTGAGAAAGTGGATTACCCCTCGAATTAGAACTAGCTATCTATTTATATGGCAAATTAAAAAAAAACATTTAGTTTATTAGTTTTTGAACTACAAACTATCAGGCAAACTTTATTTTATTTTTATAATATTACAAGATATAGATATAAATTAAACTATTGTTATATTAAAATTAAATATAAACAGCAATATTTTAAAATAAAACGGCTTTAGGTTGTAGTTCTGTATTAATATTTATTAATAATGGACGTTTCGACGTGCTCAACGTACATCTTCACTTTTATTCATGGATGCTAAAAGGCAATATCCTTGTTTCCATGGTTGTTTTGCCACTATCATTTGATAAGTTAAAATGTAACAAAATAAAAATAATAAATCTCAAAAAACTTTGTTTATTTTAAAAAAAAATTTCGACTAAATTAATAATAATATTTAAATAATTTCACATTAACAGTTTACACTTTAGAAAACAAAACAAAAAACATAATGCAAATATGAATAACTATGATTAATTTTTTGACCTAGTTAGCTAGTTAAGCTAGTTACATTTAATTACATTAAATTAAGTCAAAATTGAAAGATAAAATCGTTTGCTAAAGAGCAGTTGGTCCTATTTTTAAGATTTATCACGGCCGACGTAAGCTATTATTTTAATTTTTGGATTAAATCCAAATAATGAAAAAACAACAAATTGTTCGCCCGCACTGAATAAAGAAATTAAGTAATACTTCAGATTTTTTTTGTTCATTTGAGAACAAGCCAATGTCAGACTGTAGACTAATTAAGAAACAGTTTCATTGAAGAAAGAAAAAAACGCAAAACAAACTATTCACACAATCAACGCTTTAAATTATACGATTATATAATAAATTTTTAATATAATTGAATAGTTGTTGTTGCGAATAAATATTTATAAAAGATTTTACATTTTGCTGCCTTTGAACATCACGTAAAATTATTTTGAAATACTGCAACTAAAATTTTTGTTTATTTACATAACCTAATTTCATGTTTGATTTGATTAGAATATTTGATTTTATTAATAATGTTTATTAAACGTAAATATCTAATAGAAAAAATTAAGTTTATGAATAAATAAGATGCAAATAAACAAAAAAAAAATAATGATTACACAATTCTAAAAGTCCGGTCGCTTAATATGTAAAATTATCGTATTACAAGACTCTTATTTTTGTAAATAAGAAAAAAGCAAATAAAAACTTTATTATGAAAATTGAAGATATAATATTACATATTTACTAAGTTTTCCATGTATCATCATCAGAGTCAAAAACCTTGGTAAGAAGTCATCAAGTATAAGACGCACTATAAAAATAGAAACATAAAAATAGGGAAAACATGCGCTTTATAATCGATGTACGATAAATACGGTATTTGTTGAAAAATAAAATCGTTTATGGCTAAATTAAAATGTTTTCAATTTTTATTATATAATAATTGTTTCAAAAAAAAAAATGTTTGTATGTTTATATTACACTGTATATTATATGATATAATAATTATTATAATATAATTCCCTAAACACACTACCAATCACAAGATTTTTTTAAATATTAAACTGTATTAATAAGTCAATCCAATATCATTACTAAATTGTTTGAAATAATAATATGTATTTAAGATTCATACACGAAGAAAAAATCATTTCCTCAAATTTTATACGCCAAATTACCAGCCTTTATAATCTTATAGGGACTATATGACTATATTTACTAGTTTATTATTATATGAAACTAAATAATAAAACAATAAAATAATATTATTGTTTTATTTTTAACATTTTCTTTTAAAAATCATCAATTTTAAATGATTTATTTAGCTTCACGGATTTATTATTTTAACAAATTTGTACGCTATACCTAAATCACTTTAAAGAGTTTATTTTCACACCCCCTATTACGTTTACATTCATATTATTATTACTTTCTGTATTTATATTACAATACAAATGTAAACATAATCGATTGACTGAATCTTGAAAAAGTGAAAAGACTTTTACAGTAAACAATTAGGAAATAATGAGATAAGAAAATAAGATTTTAGAGAAATTAAAATCGAACATAAATTAGTTATTTCAATATACAAATAGTTTAATATAAATCGTAGTTTAATTTTAAAATAAACAATATATTATAATTTTTATATTTTCATGTATTTCTAAATAAAATTTTTTTAAATAAAATTAAGAAAACAGTATCAAAAAAAAACTACCTCAATATTTGTTCCATATATTCGCATAATACGCAACAAAATTTGACTAAAAATAAATATGTACAAAATATTTTTAGAAAACATGAAATGTTCATTGTCACCTTAATAATGACAAATTATTTTATGTTATTTAACAATTTAATAATATACTTTCTTCTGTAATCAATAAGTAGTACAAACCAATTTGTTTAATGAAAAATCGATATAAGTTTATACTTTTTCAGACTTTACTATTATATATATATATATATATATATATATATATATATATATATATATATATATATATATATATAAGTGGGGATCCACTTGCTCAAATTTGTACAAATTTTAAGTGTTATTGCTTATTGTAAAAATTGCAATTTTTTTTACAAAAGTTCTAAGATTATAGAGATTTTACTCGTGATTTTTATATGTTTTTAAAAAAATCTTAATTGTTTTTATCATGTTTGTAAAAAATTTTACTAAAATTGTATGAAATTTTAATAAATTTGTACACCAGATTGTACAAGTGGTTTCCCCCTTGAAATATATAAATTTTGAAAAAGATCATCTTTCCTGCTGTTGCTAAACATGCGTTATGATGTAAAATTCGAAGATACTGTAATAATTGCAAGACCAATCAATAAGAGAAACAATAAAAATCTATAGAGAAAAAGATAACATAAAAAATAATTGTAAAGACTTCCATTAATTAAAAATCTATAAATTTTATGATCTAGTTACTTATTTTTTACCTAGTAACTTGTTCCTATGTTCTGTTATTACTGTATATGTTATTTGTATCATTTATCCTGATGAAAACGGACGTTGAGTTCATCGAAACGTAGATTATATATAAATATTAATACAGAATTTTAACTTAAAACATTTTTATTTTAATATAATAAGTTCTGAAAATTTTTTTACTAAATTATAATCTTTACAATTACTTAAAAAAATTAATCTAGTTTTAATTTAAAATATACTGTTAAATATTAGTACTGTATTTACAAAAAATATAAGAGTAATTATTACAATGAGCTGAATAATTAAGAATCATTTTACTTTTACATTACATATTGTTTTCAAGTGATAAAGTGAAAAAGAAATGAAAAACAAGTGCACACAAAAACAAATGAAAATCATGTAGACACGTTCGATAATTACGCTCATATGAAAAGACGAATCTTTATAAAATTTCTACGACCCAGATTTTCAGTAACTACAACATGTGAAAGTTTAAGCAAAACAAGAGAAATAGCTTTAAGTTAATATGTTAAATGTTTTTTTTTCTGCACATGCATGCATACCATTTTACAGTTTACGCTAGACATAACTAAGCTATGCTTGCTATTTTCATTTCTACTGTCACTTGTCTATCGCTGATTTAAAAAATTAGTTTTTCTAAAGATATTCTTAGAATTTATATTTCTCAAACTTGTATACCTATATTTATTTTTTTATAATGGTAATGTATGATGTTCTATTGTATTTTCATGGCAATCTTTAATCACAATATTTACATAACAAATTAATGTTAGAGATAGAGATAGTAATATAATTCAGACATTAATATTCTTGCTAAATGAAAAATATAAATTTTATAGAAATTTCAAATAATTTGTAGAATAATGCAGGCCATTTGTAATAAAGACTAAATTCAATTAAAAACTGGTATTTATTACATCTTTAATTCAGAATTTAGCGTCTTGTAATCAGCACTAATTTTATGTTTGATAAGAAAGTTTTAAATCAAAATTGATTTAATTTTCTGCTGTTTTAATCTAAATAAGTTTACAAACAATAATTATAATTGTTTTTAAAAGTTTAATATTAAAAACTTCATTCAAAATTAATCCTTTTTGATACAAAAATTAACATACATTTCTAAAAAACTATTTAACTTGCCAGTTGCGAGACAAACATTATGTTATGTTCAAATTAAAAATGTAAATTTAACACTTTGACTGTTATGTTCCCTAAATATGATTATGCATATCTATCTTCAGATTTCTATCATCGAATACTAAAAGATATTCGGTTGAAAATAATTTTACTAAATATATAAAGAAATCATGATAAATTATAAATGTTTATTAAAAATTAAGTTACACATGTGTTCCATAATATCAAAGTTAGTTAAGCATTTAGAAGTGTTAAAAAAATTTAATATTCACAGTAATAATATAAGTAAATTTTCATGAATTTTAATGTAATAAATAATACTTTTAAATTATATATAAATATGGAAATATGTGCAGCTGTCAAAACGTTATGTTGTTTTATGCACAATCCTATACATCTAAGAAAAATTAAATTCTAAATTATGTATTGATATCAATTTCTAAATATTTGAATTAAAATACAGCCTTAAAAAATATTCTAAATTATATAATCGTTAAATTATTACAATTTTGTTTCATTTTAAAGTATAAAAGACATTATTTTTATTGAAAATATATAAATAATAATATTGATAATATAATTTTGTTAATGTAATGTTGTTTACTTATAAAAAAAGTAATTTTATTTATAAAATAAACTAAGTAGTATCAAAAACAAACAAGAATGTTTAATAAATAATTTTCTGTCAATTTTCATGGCAAACCAGATCCAAAAAAATATATATGGATCAGATTAGTAATTCAAAACAAAACAGATGTAAAAATAATATTTCTGTATCATAATTTACTTTAAAAATGATTAAAACAGATGCATTTAACCCACTGATATTCTATTGTTTTTCATGGCAATCTAGATGCAAGAATAAGGAAATATTAGTAACAGTTTAAATTTCTTATACTAAATGCTACCTGTTTCTCGCGATGTCAGCATGAAAAAAAAAAGAATACGACCACAGGTATTCTAATAAATGTGTCCTTGAAAATGACGTCATTAGTTGCGACATTCAATTGTTGATTCTAAACTACGCCTTATGCTATAATAACTGCAGCAAATTTATTTATTTATTGTAAAACTTGTATGAGACATCAAAAATTAAAAATAAAGAAACGTCAGAATTGAGTTAATTTTGTCTTATGTTTTACCGTCATTTATAAACAAAAATATTGAGGCGCCATTTCAATTTTAAGCACAAATGTTCTCGTTTTTAGTTAAATTTATTTAATATTATTAATATTATTATAACTAGCACTTAAAACCATTTGCATAAAACGTTGTTAATGTCAGCTGTCAACTCGTTTCAACAATAACCATAGTTAATTAAAAGGAAATGAAATTTTTACTATTACTGAGATTTTTAAATATTACTATTATAACTTTACTATATTATTAATAATATTTAATAATATTCACAATGCACCCATATTTTTTTGCTGTTAAGACATTTAATATAATTATTTAAGCGAGAATTATAAATAACAAAAACGGAACAAATTTATGTCTTTAAACATAGAACAAATATACAGTGCTATCGAATAATTAATGATATTTAGTCCAATTTTACTTAAGTTAAAAACGATGTATATCAAATTCTATCTTAAAAATTAAACATAAAACATTTTATTATAATATAAAAGCTATTTGAAATCAACTATATACACAGCTTTATTTTATCGAATTGGACAAATATAACTGACACACTTTTAATATTTGAAAATCGCTAAAAGTATAAAAAGACATTTTTGACCTCAACTAACATTTATTGCTAGAAATTTTTATGATTCGAGAAACTTTATTTGAATTCTCGGTTTGAATTACGTATTTGATGTATCAGAAAAATATTAACGGTGTACATAAATTTTCACTTAAAGTTTTGTACGTATATTGCTTGATATAAATTATAAATATTACTTGTTAACAAACTCTACAAAGTTATTTTGTTTTTACTATATTATAAAACTATTATTTTCATTATTTAAATTGTTTTAATGTCTATCAACAAATTTGTAAAATTTTTACTTAGATCATAAATATATTTTTATTAAGTTTAACTACTAGCTTGTCAAAAAACATACTAAAATCAATATAAATAAATATTATTTTAACATTTTGAGCCCTAAATCTTTTACCAATGGACTTTCTTGGACATATATCTACCGGTAGTCATATGATCTAAATTTTATCTACATATGGCCCAGATCTAATTGTAACGTATAGTTGGACACAAAATTTGCAGTAAGAATTCTAAATTTTACTTTTTAATGAAACTTGATAATCATATTTCCAATTTGTAGAACATTATCTAATAAAAAGTCTTTAATTATATTGGTAAATTATATATTATTTAAATTACGTACTGACAATAATAGCATTTTTAAGAGTTTCTATTTTGTAATTTCGCATATTAATAATTTAGTTTCCGAATATTTTGATATATATGCAGAAAGAAATAAATCTTAAAATAATGTTTGGTATATGACCACCAGTGGATCTGATTTATCAAAAATATATGTTATATCCCTGTCACATCATAAAACGCTGCTATTTCGGTAAAACTGTGATTTATAAAACGCGTGTATTACTAATTTCACAGTTATATATTTAAACATTTTAATCTAATTTTACAGTAATATAATAGAAAAATATTTACTTTTTTTATCAAACAAAGTTTCATGATAAAATAAAAAGGCTTTGGGATTTAATTCTGTATTAATTTTAATTAAAAATTGACGTTTCGAAGTACTCTACGTACATCATAATCAGGAAAAAAAATGATAAAAATGACATATACAATAAATAAACAGAACATAGAAATAAGTTACTAGCTAACAATATAAGTAACTAGATTAGGAAATTTATAAATTATTAATTAAAGAAAGCCAAATTTTATATTAAATAAAAATGAAAAACAAAAAATAAGTTTCAGACTATTACTAGCTATATTTCGCACACAGCTTCAAGGTATTAAACAATTTCAGCAATTATAACACCATTCAGTTATGTATAATATTTTCAAATATTAAGATATGCAAAAATATGTTAAATTATAAAGTCTAAAACAACATAATACTATAAGTATTTTGTTCTTTCTCAATATAACATTAAATCAAACAATAAAATATGTAAAAATTCCCATTTGAAAAATAAATAAATGTTTTTTTTTTATTCTGTTGAAATATGGATTGATTTTTCGCGAATATAAGGTCAACAATGAATAATTCAAATTAATATGAACGCGGCACCAACAGGTAGAATTCTCACATCTATTAAAGGTGATCGAACGAATTTATGATCAAATCAAAAGATGGCGTCCATATCGATAGCTACCACATATGGAAGAATGTCAAGTTTAATTTACATATTTTACTAGGTCAGATTCAAATTTCCAGTTATATACAACGCTTACGGACAATAACATAAAAAACGCAGCTATATGTGACGATCTTGATAAATCATGTTGGAAGTTTAATGAAAAAAAGACATCTTAATATTATTTTAAATTTAGTTGTTACATATATCTGCAAATGTTACTAAGGACTTAATGATAATAAAATCTTTATATTGTTATAAAAATATTTCAAATATAAAACAAAATATTCTATTATATTTTAAATACATTAGTACCAAAATTTAACAATTTAAATCTATATTATTTTTAACAATCTGTCGCAAAATTATTTATAATAAAAGCTTGATATTAAAAAATTAAATTAATTACAATTTTTTTATATTATATTAACAATATTATTTGATAACATTCTCAAATTAAATTATTTATTTAGTTTACAAAAGTATATAATTAGACGTGAAAAATTAGTTTTTATAATCTACAAATGTATTTTTTATTCTAATATAAATTCACATAACTGCTTAGTATATAGTTAAAAAAAATATTGCGCAAAAAATGTAAATAAATGTAATTTATTTAACAAAGTCAATTGCAGTTTATAAAATTTATTAATAATTATGTGACTAACTAAAAATTGCACAAAATTTCATATATACGTACAATTTTTATCATAACCAAATAATTACTCTGATACTGAGTTATTTATTTAAAACAAATAGTAAGTAAAATATGTGCATAAAAATTAAAATATAATCATTACATATGACATACATTCAAAAGAAAGTAAAATAATTAAAATAAAAATGCTTTAAGGATATAATTCTGTATTAATAATAAATTTTATAATCTAGTTACTTATTTTGTTATTTAGTAACTTGTTATTATGTTTTGTTTATTTACCGTATATATCATTTGTATCATTTTCCTGATAATGATGTACGTAGAAGTACGTCAAAACGTCGATGTTTAATTAAAATTAATACAGAACTATATCCTAAAGCCTTTTTATTTTAATATAATTTACATACTAGTTTTGAAAGATTTTTTTTTATATTAAAATAAATAATTTTCAAAAATAATCATATATAAAAAAATTATAGCAATGAAACAAATTATTCAACAAAAACTATTATCAAAAATTAATTTAGATCAAAGCATTGTTATTTTCATAGACACTTAAATATTTATCTGATAACAAAAATAATTTTATCAATAAAAATACCAAACATCTTCAATTATCAGTGTATTTTTTACAAATTATACACAAGATCAAAAAATTCGCAAATTCAAAGGTTATTTTTCGATAAACATCCGATGTACTTAATATATATTTTCTCTTACTTTAACATTTGTTCTTGTCCATCTCTTTTTTCAAATAGTCGGATGTTAGACGAAAATAACCTTCCAGGTTGCGAACATCTTCAAGAAACCATATGTCACTTATAACTTAATAAAATGTCGTCAAATTTCCAAAAAAATTTCAAATTTTTTATATTTTATAGATTGTATATGTGTAACAAAAACGATTTACAATATTATACAATAACATTCTGAGAAAAAAAATTGTTACATTTATATTGACCCATTTTTAAACTTTTTTTAAAAGACACAGTTTTTTTCATATAATGTGATTACATAGATATAATAAATAGTTAATAATTTTATATTATATTTAGTAACTTGGAACATAAGTCATAAAAATAATGGCAAATCGTAGAAGCAGATAACAAATATATTTATTTAATATTTTTCAATTAAAAAAAAATAAATTTAGTACTAAATACGAATATATTTATTTAATGAGTCTATTCGGTTTACATCTATAGGATCTGTAGCGTTACAAAATATTTTTACTATCAATAGAAAAATTTTATTTACTAGAAAAAGTCAAAACAAATTAGTACATTGCAGGCCTTACAGATGCGAACTGAATAGACCAATAAGACTGTCAACTATTATGAATAAATTTAATACAAAACAAAATAAAAACTAGAAATTTTTCGAAGATTAGGAAATCGAAACTTACCAACTGAACTATTTTTATAATTCCGGGCACTGTTCTCCAATAGTCCACATTAATTTTGAGCCACGAGAGTTGTCCACCAGTTTGTTGATTATCTGGGGCCGGTTTCGTAGCGTTATTGCGCGGTGCTTCTTGCACATTCACTACCGTTTCCGTCATCATGCTAATCCCTTAAATCACTTCCTTTCTTAAAATAAATCTCGCACACTTCCGTTTATCGCCCCCCAATCAAAACCTCGTTCAAATAATCGTCGAAAAACAAAAAAACAAAACGATTCGATGCGACTAGAAACACCGTCTAACGTATACTGATATACAAAATAACTCTAACCTCTCTTCAACGAACGGAGCGAACTTGCCACACAGCATTGGCTCCGCGTTCTAGCGGGACTGGGGCCCCCGTTGGCCCCCCGCATTAACGCGCATACATGGTCTCTCGCGCTAGGCTGAGAGATCGAACCGCTTTTTCACTCGCGGTGTATCTATATACAGGTGACCGTTTTTATTCGAGGAATAAATAAGTTAGTTGGTTTTTTTTTATTTCGGATTTTTGTTTGTTTCCGAAGTGTGTCTAACATATGGTTGAGACGAGACGACCTTTCTGAATTTCTTCCGATGCTATTAGCTTGTTATTAAATGGTATTTTTGTTTTATATGAACAGTATACGGGTGAATTAATCTTTAATAAGTTGTTAAATTAACGCAATTGATGCATTAAATTACAGTGGGATGTTCAAGTACTGTTAGGACTTTAAATATAAAATGATACTGTTGTTTATTAACGTATTATTAATTTACATTGATTCAAAAATATTCGTAAAAGTTGTTATTATTTTATGTTAATTCATTTACATTGTTTTTACCACTTTGACTGCAAGGAAAAACTGGTATAGCGTTTGGTACGGAATCTGTAACATTTTCAAAATCAAAAAAATTGTGTATAGAAACCCTACATATAGCCTCTAGATGACGAATCTGAACTTAGTGTGGGTGAATGGATGTGCGTCGTCAGCTCGCTCGCTCGCTCACGCGGTCGTCAGACAAAATTTTGTGATCGCAACTCCTCCTAGATGGTTCAACCGATTTTAATGAAATTTTTAGGATAAATTTGTCTAGTGCCCAAGATGGTCAAGTGGTTTTGGTTTTTTCCAGTGATGCCAACTTTCCTAGAAAAAAATTACTAAAGTTTTTAAAAATTTATTGTGGTTACATTATTTATCCGATTTTGATCAAATTTTCAGGAAAGATTTCTCTAATGTTCCCATTAATTATATAATTTTACTAATATACAATGTGCCAACTTTCCGAGAAAAAAATTACTAAAATTTTTAAAAATTTATTACGGCCATGTTGTTTAACCGATTTTGTTCGAATTTTTACTAAAGATTTTTTTGGTATTTATATAAATTTGATAATTTCAACAAAATACAGTGTTGCCAACTTTCTGAGAAAAAAATTACTAAAATTTTTAAAAATTTATTATGACCACGTTATTTAACCGATTTTAATCAAATTCTCCTAGTGCCCGCATAAATTATACAATTTTAACAAAATACAGTGTTGCCAACTTATCGAGAGAAAAATTACTAAAATTTCAAAAAACTTATTGTGGCTACATTATTTTTCCGATTTTGATCGAATTTTTAGAAAAGTTTCTCTTAGTGTCCACATAAATTATAATTTTATTAAAATATGTTGCCATCTTTCCGACAAAAAAATTAATAATTTTCTAAATATTTGTTATGTCCGCATTATTTATCCGATTTTAATCAAATTTTTACAGAAGTTATCCTTAGCGCCTATAATATTATATATTAGCAAAATACAATGTTGCCAACCTTCGATGAAAAATTTTTTTATTCCTATTTCTTATCATTTATGTGATAATGTCAAAGTGGTCTATATCTTGTTTTTTTACCTTTAAGCAAACATAATATGCAAAAATATACGTATAAAAAGAATTTTCGCTTTGAATAAATATATAATAAATTTGGCAATCTCTGTTTTTCTCACAATACTATTTTTGATTATAATCAAATTTTTGTTTTGATTCAAATTTAAATTCAAAGTTACAATCAAATATGGAATCAATAAAACAAATTTTTCTTCAATTCAATAATTCGTACATTTAGCTATATAGCTCATACATAAACAAATATACTTAATACATACTTAATATTCATTTATTAATTTAATATAATTGTCAGTACAAAAAATATTCCTAATTGGTTTAAATAAATCGGCGTCAACTCTGACTCTGATTTTGACTAAAATGTTTATTTCTGTGATGCCGCAACTTTTAATTTTGAGTCCACTTCCTTAGTACTAAAACACTTCAGAAATTTATGAAATATACCTCACAAATGTATAAAGAAAATTGCCTATTATTTAGGCTAAATTTACTAAAGCTAAAGTTAAATGTTTGTCCTGCCATCTCTTTTTATAAAGAAATAATATTACATAATAGAACGCTATCTATTTTCACAAAATAGAAATTATATTTAAAGTATTTTTAAATATATAAAGAAATCTACTATGTACGTATTAATAACACTGATAATGCATAAAAAAAATGAAATAATATGCAAAATTGATTAAAATATTAATATTGTAGTATTTCCACTTTGATACACTAGATGGCACACAAACTGGCATTTCTATGGCTGAGTAGCAACTGTAAATTGAATTAGAACCCTAAATTATATTAAAAAAATTATATTTGTATTTAAATTTGTCAAATATGTTTAAATGGTTTTATTAATTTAGACAACAATAATTAAATAAAATTAATTAAAAGTAAACGTTTCTGTAAATCTAATCCATTGATTTTGATTTTTATTAAAAAATTGACATGATTGAGAGTGTTTTGTATCAGTAAATATTCCAAATGCTAGAAGACGTGTTTGTACAGTTCGGTATAATATATTACAAGAAGAAAAATAAATACTACTTAAATTTCAAGATTTCTTTTGGTTCTGTATTATTTTTATTAAAATTTGACGTTTCGACTCATTATGATTGATGTAAAATTAATATTTCTCATTAAAATAAACATATTAATATTATATAAAGGGTGATTCATTTAGAGGTACTTTTTTTACAGCTGATTTTATGACAGTTGACGCGCGAGTCGTGTCAACCTGTCATTGTATTTTTGTTCAGTATTGTTTGACATTTCATTATGGAAAGACTTAGCCCGGCACAGCGTCTACAAATTATTCAGCTGTATTACGAAAATCAACGTTCTACGAAGAATGTGTTTCGAGCGCTTAGAGCAACTTATGGTCCACATAATCGACCTACCGAACGCACAATTCGTCGTACCATCGAAAAATTTGAAATTAAATTTTTATTATTGGATAATATGCGACCAAATAGACCACATCCAGCACGTAGTGAAGAAAATATAGCGACAGTAGTTGAGAGTGTCCGTGTTGAACGTGATGAATCGATTCGGCGCCGTTCTCAACAACTTGGCTTGTCATATGCGACAACTTGGCGTATTTTATGTAAAGATCTTGGTTTAAAAGCATATAAAATTCAACTCGTGCAAAAACTGATGCCGGCCGACCTTCCTTTATTGCTTTATGGCTTTATTGCGAGAACAATTCGGTGAAAAGTTAATTTCACGCTTCGAACAGGTGAATTGGCCGTCTAGATCGTGTGATATCACATCTCTAGACTTTTTCCTTTGGGGCTACGTAAAGTCCAAAGTCTACAGGGATGAGCCGGCTACGATTGAGGAATTGGAAGCCAACATTACTCGCGTCATTCGCCAAATATCACTCGAAATAATCGAACGTGTCATCGAAAATTGTAACTTCAGAATGGAGTATATTAGCCGCAATTACGGCCAACATTTGAAAGAAATAATTTTTAAAAAATAAATGTAAAGAATGGTTCTTTTGTATGATAATAAAGATTACCCGATAAAATCGAATTTTTCTATTTGTTTTTATTTTTGAAAAAAGTACCTCTAAATGAATCACCCTTATTATGTTTATTTATTTAAAAACATTATTTGTAGCTAATATGATCAAAATAAAAATTAAATATAGACAAAGCAGGAATCAAATAAATACAATCGAAATTGAAAATCTGTAATTGATTTCATGATCTGGGATAAAATGTAGATAAAATTAATGACAAAAAACTTACGTTAATTTTTCTTATTAAATTACAAAACTTAGGGCCAGTTGCACAGAGCAGTGTTAAATGCAAATGCTTTGTAAGGTAATCATTTCTTTAATTAGCTAACTTACCAACCAATTAGGCAATTTGAAGACAGTTAACAATCTAATTCCTAATTAACTCATTGATTAAGATAACAATACTTTGTGCAACCGAACCTTAAAGTTGTAGATCGACGTAAAAATCAAAATTATAATTAAATCGAATAAAAAATCAATTCGGAAGCAACAGAGCTTTTTAAAATTCTATATCCCTGGACAAAATATAAAACAAAAATACGCCGAAAAATGTGTATTCACTTCACGAAATCTGAAATAATATCTAATAAATTTTTTATATTGTATTATTATTTTTAAAAATTAGTTATTTTAATATTATAAAAAAATCTTTCAAAATTCATTATATTAAAATAAAAATTGTTACCAACGTAAACATTTGTATTTTAATTTTTTAATGTTTTTAAAATATTAAATAGTGTAAAATTCTTTTCAAAACTATGATAATATAGTAATATACAATAAAAAAAATTTACATTAACATAATTTTAACAAACTTTGGTGTTCCAGAGGTTCCCTGGCCAACAACATTGTTAAATATTAACATGTTAAATTAAAATAAAACGGCTTTAGGATATAGTTCTGTATTAATTTTATTTAATGACGTATTTCGCCACATCATTATCATCATTCGAACTTTAGTATATCAATGTAAGCATTTCGAACACAGCGATAGGAACTGTAATAACCCCCACAACGATGGTACGTTCACATTTGTATCAGCAGCTGTAACACCCAAACAAAAGACGGTTAGCCAACCAGTTGTTTCCAATAGCTTGTACCATGTACGGTGTACCGAAATATGTACAGAGACGATGTGATTTTTGAAATCTGTTGTGTGCTTTGAGTTCACTCACTCACTCACCCATTCCGTCGACTGTAAAACTAGTTGTAATGACTGGAGGCTGACGTATTTTTCCACATCTGGTGACCTAGCCATCATTGATCTCAATTAACCAACCCTTTTTTACTGGTAAACAGGTATTATTGTTACTTATATATTATCTCTTATTATTTATAAGATTTGTTGAATGAAAATATTCGTATTCTTTGTTTCTCGGTTAATAATTGCGTAAATAAATTATATCTGGTTTCTCGTTAGATTTTCTTTTTGTTTTGTTTTGTTAATTGGAATGGAAATATGTAAATATGGCGATTAAAACGTTTGTTTGACAACATGCTTTTTTAGTGAATTTATTAAAAATTAATCGACATTTAGATAAGAAATATTTGCAATTAAAAATTCTATTATATTTGGTATGTACTTATATGTATGTTTGTAAGATAACTATAATAAAGTTTCCAATTAAAAATAGGTTAAAAATATTTTTTTAATAATTTTAATTGTTTGAAGTTTTGATTTGATATAAGTACAGAAAAATTTAATAACAAAATAGTTAATTATTTTATTAATTAATTTAAAATTAAGAGTAAATTTATGATGTATGTAATAAAATTTAAAAATAATTTTGTAATATATAAAATAAATTAGGTGTTTCTCTAAATATGATAAATATTATATACTTTTGTAAAATAAAAAATTAAATACAGATAAAATGGTAATTAAATATTTAAATATATTTGCTAATTGTTATCTATGAGATAATATTGTACATTGGAATCATAATGCATGTTTTTTGTTTTAGAACTTAAAAATGTAATGATAATATTACAATATATTTTCAAAAAAGTACGTCCTGTATTTTTGTAGTCAGATTATTTTAAAAAGATATTTTAGAAACATTTGTAAAATGCATGATCAAACATTTTTAACAAAATTTTATCATAGTTATAATCGTAGTTATGTGTATTTTTTATGTCTGTATTTTTTACATTTACCTAAATTGAAAAGGTAGAAATACACTTTTGAAAACAAGAATTTCGACTAATTTTCTGAAAGATTATGTGAATTATTATTATTGTATTTTTTATAAAATGACTTATATTAATTATAATTTTGCCAATATAGTTTAATTTTCTATTTTTGATATTTATTGTTATATTTGATATTATATAAATTAAATAAACTATTTGAAAGTGCTTAATAAGTAATTTAAATAAATATAGCAAAAATATTGACAAGAATCACTTTTCAAAAGCTGACAATACAAATCTACTTTTATATTTTTAACACATAACTATTTTTGATTTTATAAAAAATTTTTAGTAAATTTTTAAAAAATATTTAGCAGTAATTGGAAATTAATTATTATTAAAAAATATATTAATTATGTAAACTGTAGAGAAAAAAATATAATTTTAACTATACAACGCAAAATAGAAAATATATTTGAAAGCTCTGTTTCATAAACAATAAATAAATTTACTTTATAAGTAAATTAATTATGAATATGGATGAAGCGAAAGTTGCTTGTTTGGATAGGAATGTTTGGAGGCGACTGATTTCGGGATGATGAAAAGAGTTTGTGCCACATCCTTTTGGGTACATGGCGTGATTGTGTATGTATGTACGTACTCGTATGTATAAGTAAATTTTTTTGTCACACTGAATAACCTTGAAAACAAATGTTATTTTAACAATATACTACTAGATTACTATTATTAATAATAATAACTATTTTTTAATACCATTAGATTAAAGTTATTCCCTTTTGATTTTAATAGGAAAATCTATAGAGTAAATACATTTACTTCTAAAGTAAATTTAACCAGCGTTTATGAAACCTGGCCTAAAATGTGATCTGTTTATAGTAAAAATGCATACAAAATAAATACAAACTCTGGTAAATGCACAATTAAAAGCTATCGTATATTTACACGTACAGTTAAGTACATGGTATTTCCGGTTGTACAGACTATATGTATATGTATGTACAGTTCAAACCATAATGCATTTTTGTGTTCTATTAAAATTGTAAAAAAAAGTTCTCATTGCGAGATGAGATTATTATAAATTATAATTCTTTATGATCTAATCATTAAATATGCCAGCTAGCGTAGTTACATATAACAATGCACTGTGAACAATTATGTGAAAATGTATTCACATATGTAACTTGTTTTCATATCATTTGAAATAATTATTATTTAGGTGGTTTTTTATTAGAATTGCAAATGTTGAAGCTAGATGTTTTTATTCCGTAAAATTGACAATAAAATAGGTCAGTTTAAATAATTGAAACAAGCACGTAGAACTTACATGTCGTCAGTCGATTTCTTGTTTGTTCCATAATCCAGTTTTGTTCAAATTGAATTATTTCTTATTTTGGCAATGTTTGTTTGTTTTCTATCTATTTTAACAATTGTGGATGTTATATTTTTATAGTTTGGGAAATATAAAATCTAATTGGTTCCATATCCTTACTATAAAAAATTCAGTTCAGAAACTTTGAACATCAATTTCTCGAAAGTAAGGTTTTGTGATATGGAATGAACAAGAAATCGATCGACGATATTTCATTTGGAAAATTATACACATTTAATATATTTAATTTTAACTGAGAAATAAAATTTGAATTCACATCGAATTTATGGAACTATCAGTATAAATCGAGAGAAAATTAATTAAAGTCGCAGTGAAATTAGAGTCCATACACTCAAAGTCACTTCCTATACGTTTTAATAAAATATTGTAAGTAAAGCCAAAAAATATGCATTATGTTGTATTTTTAAAACGTTAACATTAACATTTTTTAAAGAAATTATATGAAATCTGTACAGTTATATAGTTCTTGTGATCATACAATCTTGAGTACAAAAATTTAGGAAGTGATTTCTCTCTCAAATATTGCAATTTATGGGTCAGTTCACATCTGTAAGTCCTGTAGTGTTGCAGAATGTTGCATCTTTTTTCTAGTTAACAAAATTCTTTTATTGACAGAAATAATAAAATATTTTGCAACGCTACAGATTTTATAGATGTGAACCGAATAGACCCTTTTTGAATATATTTATATACTATATGTAAAGAGAATATATAGTATAGTTATTTTTTTATTTGTTTTTTTTTTAATATATCTTAAAGCTTAATAAAGCACTAATACATGTATTATTATTATTAATCATACAAAATAAAGAATTTTTCTGTTTTCAGTTATATTAGGTATAGAGAACGTTTGTGAATTTTCATTAATAATCCAATATTTAAATTTATTTAAAACTATTTAAAAAAATTTATTTAAGTCTGGTGAATTTTAATTTTTAAACGCTATATTGCCATGTTTATAGATAAAAAAAAGTATTCGCCTAATGGTTTAAAATAAAGTTTTAAATAATCATTCTGAAAAATAAGAAACCAAATATTATAATCAAAGAATTACAAAAACATAAAATTAATTTCTACCGAAGGTCGAATAATACTTACTATTACTTGTATATTGTTATTTTTGTATACACTGTTATAACAATACAATAATAAATTTTATAATTGAATTATAATAAAAAAGTATTCTGAAAATTATTAATATTAATTAGTAATTTTTATTTTATATCTTACACCTCTTTGGACAAAATCTATCAGCAGCTGGCATATTTAGCCAGCCCCAGAAAATTTTGATATATGGGCCTCGACAAAAAAAAAAAGAATTTGTTTTTTTGGAACAGCAGAAATTCGGTTTATTATGTGATATTAAAAATTACTTTTATTACAACATTAAAAGAATAAAAATGCATTATAGAAGACGCACAGTTCCATCTGACAAACTATTGATTGTAACTTTAAAATTATTAATTTTATCGTAACGTCAATGATTGCATTAAGATATTGTATAATATTGTGATAACCAGAATAAGACATTTTATATTGTGATTACAGTAAAAATATGAAATTTAAAAAATTATATTGTCAGCCTTATGAGATTATATCTTACTCGTAGTTTAAAATTCTCATTATAAAATTAACTTTACCATTAAATTTTTCTAATTAAATTAAAATTTTGTTATAATGATAAAATAGTTAACGTTTTTAACGTTAACTGTAAGTAATATTTTATTTTATTGTATTTATAAGCCTTAATAATATGTGTAATTAACAGAGATTAATTACTAACTCGAGAATAAATTTTAGATTATGTTAATTTATCAGTGTTAATAGGATCGGAGCAGATAAATTGCACACCGCGGTCATAAATCCGAAATTTGAGTAACCGAATTGCACACCGATCCGGAGTACATAAATTGCACACCGCCTTCATAAATCTCAAAGTTGAATAAAGAAGCTGCACACCGGTCAACCGTTGTACGACCCAAACGGATTATCGGTTTATTTGGGACTTGAACCTTACACAGGTACTTTTTATAGCATATTTTTACGCCAGACATTCGCCACTGTTGGCTTAGGGTAGGTTAGGATATAGGTTTTAGGAAAATTTTGCGTGAAAAGATTCGCAGGCGTTTGTGGTACGTTCTAGAGTCGAACTGTTTTCGATTTTACCTGGTTTTAGGTTGAAATCTTAATTCCTTAATCTGTTTATGACCGGTGTGCAATTTGGCTATGCAAAATTTCGGTAAGGGATTAAAACTCAAACGCCGTGTGCAATTGGTATGTACCCAATGGGATAAATTATTTCAATTGACATAGTAAAAAATCTTTCAGAACTAATTTATTAAAATCAAACTGCTTTAAATTAAAGTTGCGTATTACTATTTATTTATAATCGACGTTTCGACGAACTCAACATCCATTTACAAATTTGTATCATTTACAATTTTTAAAATTGTTTCTTATGATAGTAAAAGTGATACCAATATATCGAACAAATTTGTAAATACAAAATTTTTATTACTGATGATCAATTAGGTATTCAATATATCTAGATCAGTTACAACTCTTATTCCTATAGGAAAATACACATTTTCTTCTTCCGGGATGTGTTACTTATTAAAAGAATCAATAAATTAATTAAAGACTTATAATTTATGTGCATTTAATGTTATTAGTAAAAGAGATTTTTTTAATTTAAGTTCATAAATCTTATTTTCGATAATAGATACCTTTCTTTAACCTACTTAGAAATATCTTTAAAAACTTTTAGAATTAATTACTTTTAAAATATTTAAAATGTTTAATTTAACATTTAAGTATAATTTATTGCTTAAAAAGAATTTCAAAATACAGAATTTTGTTAAAATTGAAAGAAGATAAATTTGAAAAGCTAGAAATTAATTATCCGAATTGAATATACAAATTTCGAAACTAATTTACATTAATTTTACTGAATCACTTTTAAATTTGTTTCTGGTTTTGCAATGTTTAATTTGTATTTTTTACACTTAGTGAACAAAAAGAAAAGTAATTAGTCTATTTAATAAAGTTTTGTTAATTATGAAGGAAATTAGAAATTACTTTTTGATTAAAATCTTTTATTTTTCAGTTTTAAGTTTCATTTTCTATTAACAAAACTTATATATATATATATATATATATATATATAAATATACATATATATATATATATATATATATATATATATATATAAATATACATATATAAATATATATATATATATATATATATATATATATATATATGTATATATATATATTATTGGTGTATTTTATATTCCCGTTATTTATTTTAATAATTTTTAACACTTATTTATTGTCCTTATTTGAATAACTTGTTACGTAATCCATGTAAAATGGTTATTGGGACTACAACTTACTAGTAACACGAGATTGTAAGAAAAGAAAAACTAAGAAATTCAAATAATCTAACTTTATTTACTATTGAAATTCACCGAGATTAACAATTTATAAGCTTGAGGTTGCCCCACTTTTACACGCACAGATATTTCTGTCGGGAGATGCTTATTTGTATTTATTAGTATCGATATATTTTTACATTTGTGTTAATAGACCTGTTTACTATAGGTCTATACAAAATCTACAGTATTTACCCTGAAAATATTTTTGATTAAAAAAAAAAACAATGTAGATATATTTGATAACTCTAAAAATAACAGTACGTATTCACAGTCTTTTCAGTTGAAAGCACTATTTGTCGTATATTTCAAATTGTGTTTTTTTTTTGTTTTCTGAACAAATGTAATTAATATATTTTATATTTGATATTTTTATTATATGACTTTTCTAAATATACACAAAGCTACATAGAACTCTTGAAAATAATAAAAAATAATTTGAAATATAGGTACATGAAATTGTACTTTTATTTAAATAACTTGAATTTTTTGTATTTAAATTTTGACAACTGTATTATTGTGAAGGAATCTGCATAAATTCTGCGCAAAAATACTTTATAACACTTAGCATATAAATTAAAAAAAAATATATTTGCACTTGAAAAGTATGCAACATAAACATTGCAAGCTGCAGAACTAATCTATGTATTATAACTGTATTTAATAACGACAGTTTATCATTATCTTGTAAATAGTAAATTGCATGAAATGATTGCAACTTTATGTGAGAAATCAGGGCAATTATTTTTTTTCTAATATAATCATATACAAACTTGATTTACTCGTATTTCTATGACAGTTGACCATCATCATGAAAATCTGTTACTCAAATCTAGTTAACATTGAAAATAATTGATGCGTTATTTGTTCATATAACTAAGACGAGACATATGTTTGATTAATTAATTTCTAATAACGGTATTTTAGTTTACTTTTTAATTTAATTGAAATAAAATAAAATTATTATGAGAATTTAATGTCAGCTAGCAAAACTATGTTGAGTTGAAAAATTGAAAGTGGTCTACATAAAATCTGATTTTTAAAGAAAATATTTCGATAAATTTTTTCCAATTTTTAATTGTTTCAAAAAAATGATAATTTTAAGCTTAATTCTATTAGTAATCTTCGCTTTGTTCCTGATTCTATTAGATGAAACATCTAATTTAAGAGTAGATGATTATGTTCAGTGTATTTATTTAAGGTAATTAGATTTATCTATTCTTGTTTGTTATTTATCTAAAGTTTTAGATTATTTATCTAAATAGTATTTGAAATAACAATTTGATTTCAACTCTTTTATATATAAATAAAACAACTATAATGTTATTACGAATATCATATAAGTAATTAAATAAATTATTAAAAATTTGACAATTTAATTAGATAAAATAGCAATTTTTTCTGTTTTGATACGAATCAATAATACATGAAACATTTCTGTAATTTTTAAATTGTTATATTTACACTGTTATTAGTGCAAAAATTGCCCTGCTCTTGCGTATTTTAAAATATTTGACTTTTTACCTTGATGGCAACAAATACGAAAAATAAGGGTAAATAACTGCCCACTCATTTAGTTTTAGAGTAAAACTGTAAAATTTACCCTTTTTTTGGGTATTTTTTAAATTTTCTTGTTACTGCGTATGATCCAACATGCGTGTGGTCCAACATTAAGTTTCGCGTTCTACGCTTTGTGGCACTATATTTTTGTTATTTATATGCGTATGTCAAATGTAGCGTACTTGCGTATGATGTTCTATATAATGTCAGATACGTTAATATTAATTAATTAATTCATTTAATTGCCTTAAAAAGAGTATATATTTTTTACCCTCCTCTGAGATAATATAGTGCATTTTTTGAATTTATCTATTTAGGGTAATCATATTTATTATTTACCTTTTTTGAACGGACTTATATAGGCACTAAAAAGGGTATTTTTTTTTCAAACAGTGTAGCTAGTTTTAGAAAAGTGATTCTAATCATATGAATATTTGTCAAAATAAGTTTAATTTTTATAATTGAACGTTTATTTATAATTTTTTATTATAAAAGTAAATGGTAGAATATAAAAAATGGTTTCACTATATTTTACAAATTATAAATGCTAGCAAAATCTTTTTAATTAAATTTTTTTGAGTAATCGTAAAGATCATATCCAAATTATAAAATAATAATAAAGTTTCATAAATTAAAATTTTTGTTATAATTTAATGTATTTTTCTTAGAAGCCTAAAATAATTGATTTTTTTTATCAGTATTTGCTAATAAGATATTTTATTTATATTTTATATGCGTGTTTGTTAAACCTCATTAAATATATTTATACGATTGTTTTATATGCAATATTTATATATTTTTACAATATATTACTTAATGTAATGTTTATTTTCAAATAAATAATGCGAAGGAAATAATTATTATAATTATGAATACGTTTAAAAGAAATACAGGTAAATGTCAATGTGTTTTTATGTATGTTTTATATCTATTTATATAATAATTTATGTATTTATATGTCACGTAAAAATGGTGTACACAGAAACTTGCAAGAATCTTAAGCCGATATACTTGCTAAATATGTCAAGTTGAGCTACCTTTTACAGGTTTGGATTTACTATAAAATGTAATAGAATAGAAAATTAAGTAACTCAATTATCATATATGTTTTTATTCATATGAAAGTATATGATATTTAAATGAAACAAAATATTCATAATATGCGTATAGCATTATTAAAAAGAACTGTCGTTTGATTGTGAAGTTTTTTGACAAGTCACAGACAGAGCTGATTTATTAATTAGAAAAATCGTAGTTGTAAATTATTTAAACTATGTTAATTATTCTAAATTTTATTTGTTTTTTTTTTGTCAAATTTGCCAAACGTATTTATTCTTTTTTACTACGTAATTGTAAATTGTCGCAAATTTTTTTTTTGCATTTTTATCATTTGTCTAGGGCCTAATTTAATTCTAGCCAATTAAGGCATTTACTATCTTTACCATTATAAAATCAAAATCACATAAATTAAAGAATTACAATTGAACCATATTAGTGATAAAAGAATAAGTGCATTTTTTTTTAATAATTTTTTTTTATCGAAACGTTCTACTGCATTTGATAAATAATAAAAACATGGCGTATTTTATTGAAAATTTGCGTTAATTTTCATAAAAAAATTTGTAAAAATATATAGTGTTATTACAAGTAAAATTTATGAAAATGTTTCTTGAAAGATTACAAAAATCATAATTTTTGAGAAAAAAACAATATTAACTGCGTACAGAAATAATTATATTTTCATTATATTTGTTTTAATACATTATTTTATCACTCAATCTTATAAAATTTTTGCGTTAATTTTCATAAAATTTTCTGTAAAAATATACAGGGTGTTTGCAATCAAGGTATTTTATTTTTAAGGGGTGATACTACAGGTCAAAACAAGGCGATTAACGCCAAAACACCTTAGTAAAAGTTTTCTAATAAACGAGATATTCATTTTTTTTTAAGTAAAATGGTAGCATATGGTATAATTTTTATTATCCAGCTCACAAAAAAAATTATTCTTCATAATAGTTTTGGATTTGCTTGAAACGAATAAAAATGTAAAAATATTCCAGGTTTTAAATACAGGGTGACTCGGATTTGCTGATTTGTGTTTCAACTTTTAGGTAAAATACCCTTATTTAAAAATTTTGAATAATTTTATTTGAATATTATGTTTAGAATTACAATTTAAGTTTACATACAAAAATTTGTGCCGATCGTCGATTGTTAAAACACCTTAGCAAAAGTTTTCAAATAAACGAGTAATATCTCGTTCATTAGACAACTTTTACTAGGGTGTTTTAACAATCGACAATCGGCACAAATTTTTGTATGTAAGCTTTACAACTTTTACTTTTGTATGTAAGCTTAAATTGTAATTTTAAACATAATATAATCCTATTAATCAAATAAGGGTATTTTACCTAAAAGTTGAAACACAAATCAGCAAATCCGAGTCACCCTGTATTTAAAACCTGGAATATTTTTACATTTTTATTCGTTTCAAGCAAATCCAAAACTATTATGAAGAATAATTTTTTTTGTGAGCTGGATAATAAAAATTATACCATATGCTACCATTTTACTTAAAAAAAAATGAATATCTCGTTTATTAGAAAACTTTTACTAAGGTGTTTTGGCGTTAATCGCCTTGTTTTGACCTGTAGTATCACCCCTTAAAAATAAAATACCTTGATTGCAAACACCCTGTATATTGCTTACTTTTATATATGAAAAATTGATTATTTGACAAACATGATACATATTTAGTATAAAAATATGATATAACTGAGTAATTCTGATATTTGGTATCTTTAATATTATGTTACAAATAACGGATGTTAAAATGAGGTAGGGATAAATCATGTTTAATGCACTAATCATATTTGGTCATATTAACTAAAAAAAAATGACAGGAAAAACTATATTAAAAACTATATATGATAGGTCTTTATATTATTTAATTTTTAAGAGATTTTATTAAATTTTATATTTGTAAAATCAGTGTTTTCGCTATCAGTGTACTTTCTTTTTATGTCATTTTTGTATTTAAGAAAGTTAACAACAAAATGATAAACAAAGAAATACATAAATTATTCAACAGATGTTTCTTATCTTTGGTAAAATTTAACAAGAACATTTAAGTTATTGACGTTTCGCATAACTGAAAGATCTTCAGGCATAAACAATATTTAAACGATAAATAAATCGTTAGAAAGTAAATTATTAGTTAGAAAAATACTTAATGTAATGTACTGTATAAAATAACCGTTGTCATTTTTATATTCAATTACCGTTCAATTGTTCTTAAGTAATTGATAGTATTTTTGTTTTCAAGGCTGTTTTGATTTAAAAATTATGTTTTATATATGTGATTGGTTAGTCAACTTGAGTAAGCTTATGATTATTAAGTTCTGATATAACGACTTTCTCTAGGAATACCTAGAAGTAACTATGAATGCGAAATAATAATACAAAACTCCCACACTAAAAAATTTACTCATTTGTTGAGTATTTAGTTGCGGTAGACGGCTTTCTCTTGACGACATTATTATTAATACATTTTGTCATCATACCTAATAATTATTGTGAAATACAAAATCCAATTAGCACTAAAACAAATATAATGAAAAATATCGTTTTCTTCTCAAAAATTATGTTTCTTGAAAGAAGAAAAACATTTTTATAAATTTTACTTGTAATAACATTGTAACATTTAATAGAATTTCGTTACATAATAATTGTGGAAATAAATTATTAAACTTATTGATTTTAAGGCTTTATTTTGCAAGTGTAAATGTTTAATTGTTATTATACTATTATTTTTTTCAAAAATAATTAGAACTCAGGTTATTAGTGTTTATTTAGAACAATATCCCATTTACATACTAAATATTCAAGAGATACAAAATATACGACTTATTGTGATATACTGCAAACAAAAAGTGGGAGTATGCTACACAACCGTACATTTAAATCAAAAAAATTTTATAAAAAATTATTATTGTCAAAAAATATATGTTTATTGTTTTATTACTAATAAAACATCAAAATTTACTAATTTTATAGAAATACAAAATAAGATACTAGCAAATATAATTTTTTAGCTTAAATTTTTATAATTCTATTGAAATTATACAAAAACTGAAAGTATATTACATCAAAAAGTTGAATATCGGTTATCTAATTTTTCTTAAATTAAATGAAGTATATTATATAATTTATGACAACAATGATTAAAGTAGTGTCATAAACCAGTTTTTATATACCTTTTACTTATTAAATTTATCGTCCTTGAATAATTAGATAGTTTTAATGACAAAATAGGTGGAAAAACAAATTTAATGTTTATAAAATAAATATTCAATATACTCGGTTATTTATTTTGTCTATTGGCAAAATTTATTTGACACCAACTGCCATTTGATATTATCTGTTATTTTATTAGCCGATGTGAACATTTTTCTATCACGCTATATTTTTTCTTTTTTCTTTATGACAAATAAAATGTGCTTTATTGTCTTAGTTATATTCCACATAAATAAAAACCAGTATTGGATCAAACCAAATTTAAAAATTGACCTTCTAGTATCAGCCCACATTGTTCAAGAACTAAATTGAAAATAAATTCAATCCATTTTTTTCCAGATAGACAACAACCGATTCACAATGACCCGTTTAAAAGAATGGTGCCTCCAAGATCGTCCCCTGCACACGGTACATTTCGAATGTCCCTCGCATTGCGGAACTCTGCTAGCAGGACTGGACTCGCTCCGAATGAAAGGCGAGCTACTGGACATAACACTGGTGGCAGAAGGTCAATCATTTAGAGCGCACAGGGCCGTACTTGCTGCGTGCAGTGACTACTTCCGCGCTATGTTTACCGATGCCATGAAAGAATCGAGACAAAGAGAAATCTGTCTCAATGGAGTCACAGCTGAAGGGATACGATTGCTTCTCGATTATGCTTATACCTCACGACTTGCCTTAAATTTAGCTAATGTGCAGGTAGAGAATTTGTTTATTCATATAAAAATTGCCAAAATAATCTTATTTTCTAGGGATTATATTTCAATTATTACATTAGCTTTTTATTTTTTACATCAAATTTAATTTCATTTTAGTTAAATTTGTGTTTGTTTGAAAATCGGACATAGGTCAGATTTTTAAGAATAATGCACAATTAAGAAATGAAAAAGTAATTTTGGGCTGTGTTCAATTTTCATACATAATGTAACTGATATGAGATACAATAAATTAATTAGCCTATAAATAGGCAACCAACATTACATTATACAATACACATATAAAAAATTGAATATACTACAAAAAGTAACCAAGTAATCAATTAAAATTTTCCGTAAATAATCAATAAAGATTCAGATGCCTATATAAAAACGATAAAAACACAATAATACAATTTTTGTTGAATTATTTTTTCCATAAATATTTACATTATGTAACCTGGCCATTTTTGAAAAAGATAAATAACAAAACAAACTCAAAACCTCCAAAATCTGGCTTGGTCACATTTTTTGCAGTATATTTATAATAATTTATTAGGATATGTAAAAATAATGTGGCAGTACAATATCTTGAGAACTATCCTATATATCCTATCACAATAATTGCTAAAAGTAACGATTTTCTTTTTGGATGCACTGGACAACTCAATGTTCTATTTTTGAGAATGTCTCAATTAGCTGAGTACGTCCGATGTCGTCAATTGTAGCAGTAATGGTAAAAAAGAGTGCCCAGAGTGTTTTTATTGTTATTTTATTTTGGGTCTTGTGAAAGTGAAAAATCAACGCAAATATCACTGTTGTAATTGAGTGCATTAGCTACGCTTAGCTAATTGAAATATTCGCAAATACAAAGTGCCACATTACTGGTTCTTTCAAGAAGGAGATGGCCACTTCTAGCATTTATTGTGTTAGGATATTTTGGATATCTGGATATATATGTACTGTCAGAATTACTTTTGTACATTATATATATATGCAATAAACGATATTTTGAGGTATCTTACGATTGAAGTAGCTTGCGTAAAACAATTTACTGTGTTGATAATTTTTAACAGTAATTAAACAATTTTCTTAATTTTTCTAGGATGTATTATCCGCAGCCAGCCACGTACAAATGGTAGCTGTAGTCGAAGCGTGCTCCAGCTACCTTCAATCCCAATTAGATATAGAAAACTGTGTCGATATAGCCACAATAGCTGAAACTTACTCGCTGACTCAGCTACGAAGAAGAGTCTATCGGTTTATGAGTGGCCATCTACAAGAATTTGCAAATTCTCCCGAATTCTATCGACTAGCACCTCAGCAATTAGAATACCTTCTGGCATGCGATTTCCCGGTGGACTGTTCTGAAGCGGACGTTCTCAGAATTGTGCTCATATGGCTTAATTATCCCGATGCGCCCGGGTAAGCTTGGCATAAATTAACTGGCGATTGTTTTTAGTGCGGAAAAATGCAAGCATAATTAGTAAATGTACATGCAAAGTTAAATTAAGTCAAATGTGTTGAGTATTGTTATTTTATCGAAATATAGGTAGTTATTAAATATTAACTAATAATTAATTTATTCTATAATTAATTAAAATATCAGTTTCATGCTTGAAAATATAATTTTAATGCTAAATAAATTTGTCATGCAAAAATAATAAATTAAAATTTGTAAATATGCATGGAGCTATATTGCATTATTAAGCTACATTACATATGTATTATTTATTTAAAATTATTATTAAAATAATTAAGAAAAGAAATTGAATGTAGAATAATAAAAATAATGCAATTGGTAACATAATAATCTTTTGAATCACATGAAATGAAGAAAGAAATATGTAAATGGCGAAAATCTTAAAGCGCATACTGTTTTAATATCAAAGTCTATGTATATTCCTTAGAAATTAAAACACAATTTAAACATTTATTTTTTCAGTCTTATTCAGACGCTATTTTTTTAATGATTAAATATACCACAATGTATAAATATTTCAGATTGTTAAACTACAAATTAAAGCCGTTCTATTTTAAAATTGATCAAAATAATAGAAGTATTTATTTAAAATAAATTGTATTGTTTAGTTTAAAATTTTTATTTTCTTTGTTTTAAAAAATGTTTTGTGTAACAATCATTATTTTTTATGAAAATTTTTTATTATTTTAAAAACGTTATCAATTTTTTTACAAACATTTTAAATAATGATAATTTTTTTTATTCATGAAACGACAAAAATATCGTATGTATTTCGTATATTTTTGTTTTGTTATTTTATAAGTTGGATAGCCAAAAATAATAATAATTATTTAGCAAAAAAAATAAATAAATATATAAGTACAATATTTTTCTGACGATCTGGTAATGTACATATAAAATTAGTTTACATTTTTTTTGGACATAATAACAATCTTTTATTTTTTATAGTATTATATATGTTTTTTTAAATATTTTTAGACAAAACACACGCCTTCCCTATGCATTGAGAGTACTCAGGAGAGTTCATTTTACAGAAATATCTGACTGGAAACTGGACCACGTACTCCAAAAAACTTCCATGAACAAAAGCTCATCTGAACAGTATTTGAATCGTCTCGTGTTAGCCGAAACATATCGACAAACTCGTTTACCAAACTCGAAACTGAACCCTTCATTAAACAATCCGTTAGTTAACTCCCGAGGAATGGAATTAGCTGTTGTTAAAGTAGGTGGTTTCGGTATTGGAGGAATAACAAATGAAATAACCTACTGTTTATCAAATGACAGAAAATGGCGTCATTTAACTTCAATTCCACACGTTGAACAATGTAACTTTGGTACTGCAGTATTAGATAATGAGCTGTTTGTCGTTGGAGGATGTTTTAACCAATCTTTGCAAGAAAATATTCATCCATTCGGCTTTAGATACAATCCTAGGTATAATAAATGGTCCACAATGGCTCCAATGCAACGAGAAAGATGCCGATTTTCTTTAAATGTAGTTAATGGAAGATTATACGCCATTGGAGGAGCAAATGAAAACGATGATTTTGCTGAAAATGACGAAGATGGCAGTGCTTGCGAATGCTACGATCCCGAAACAGACAATTGGAGTTCTATATCTTCTTTACAAGAATATAGAACACAACATGCCGGTGCCAGCATTCAAAGAGGAGCTAGCCATTTTCTTTTTATAAGTGGAGGATTAGACAGGGATTTAGTGTTATCGTCATTTCGTTGCTACGATGCCATCACGGACACCTGGGAACTCAAAGCTCCAATGTTAACGCCACGAGCAGATCATGTAATGCTTTCAATGGGTCACAAACTTTATGTTTGTGGAGGTTGGAGAGAAGATTTGGATACAGGCAATCGACTTTTAGTTGACACAATAGATGTTTATGACGTGGCGGCTGATCATTGGGAAGTTCTAACGAAAATACCGACTCCAAGGTATCATGCGGGCATTGTGGGTGTTCACAATAAGATTTATTTTATTGGTGGATTTCATAGTGATGTTATGTTTGATAGAGATACAGCGGCAATTGAGTGTTATGATATTGAAACCGATTCGTGGACAACTGGTGATAAATATCCGCAAGATGTGTGGGAACATACGTGTGTGACGTTATATATACCAAGATGCCGAGAGGATATGGAGGTTTTAGCTTCCGATTCTACTTGTACGTAGCGGAATTGATTAGTATCCATTAGATTAAGTTTTATCATACCTATTCGATTGTGGAGTATGACTTTCAAAAGTTTATGTAAATGATTTATATAAAAGTATTTTCAGTAAAATAAATGAATTAAATTATTTTTTTATACATTAATATTTGTATTTTTATTTTGATTAAAATTAAACAAATACGAAATAAAATAATTTCTATTTTACCATGTATGTAAAGCAAAATGTATCAAGTAGGTGCTGCCATCTGTAAGTATATTTAGTTTAAAACGCTGAAAATATATATTAATATTATATATTGAATTTGTATTAAGAATATTTATTTAAATTATGTAGTAATATTACTATTAGTAATATTAAATTTTGTATTTATATTTTTTTATATGCATGTCATGTTGCTATGTGTTGCTAGTTGTTATATTAAATTATTTGTTTTTTGTAACAATATTTCGTTAATATTATTAAAATTTGGTTATCGTGAATAAATAAATTAATTTAATTTTTCTAATCATCTGACAGTGATATTCTAGAAAAAAATATAATATAATTTTTTTGTTGGTAATACCGAATGAGTCAGTGATCCTTGTAAATAGTTCTAAAGATATCCGCTAGAGTGGTTTACGGTTACAAATGACAGTTATATTTTCTTGTCCCACTACCTCAGCAGTGTGCCGAGCAAATCAGAAGATTGTAGGTAGTGTTTGGCATATACCGGCTCGGCTGAAAACATTTGTGTTTGTCAGTCTATTGCTGTGTAACCGTGAAGTTTTAAAGTGTTGTTTTCTGATAACGTCTACTTGTTTATCAAACGAAACACTACGAACACATAAACTAATATTTCACAATTAAATTTAGTCGGATTCATGCTGTCGTCGTAGAAGTGATTTTTAAAACATTTCATGCTGTGAACAAGTTAGGATTAATAGAGGATTTATCAAAAATATTTTGTAATGCAAAGTTTTAACAAAGTGTGTGTATGTGATCTGTGCGCGTTATTTATTATGAACTGAAACACTGATGGAATACGCTTGTGTGTGCAGTGCTAATGTGTATATAAACACGGACGTACGTTTACAAGACGTACATTGTTGTAAATTATAACATATTGTAATGTCAGGAAGTCGTATGAGTAACGATCAAGAGCATAAATCACCACGGGAAAGTGGCGAAGATTCAGAGGATGAGAGCGAAATTCTAGAAGAGAGCCCCTGTGGTAGATGGTTAAAACGTCGAGAAGAGGTAAGTCTATCGGCGTTTTACTTTCATTTACCGTCCTCATTTTGTTGCTATTTGATCAGTTTTAGTGGAATGTAAGTGAGGATTGCGGAAAAGTATGAAATGTAGTTTTCCAGACAACCTAACCTTAACTAGACCAGACCGTCAGGTTTGGTGCGGTGCGGTGTAGTGTCGCAGACAATCCGCATGCGTTTTCAGTGTCTGGCGCTGACGTCACACTGGAATATCGACTATAAAACAAGACTTTTCGCTGCATTCAATCGAAATCATCGTGGTTCTTTTTTTCCACACCACTGTCTTATTCGCAATTAATGTAGCTAAAATCAACAGTCAAATGCGAATAAAATAGCTAGGCTGCGTCTAACGCTTAGAGATGCGTTTCATAGTGTCGAGAGGGGCGTGTAGAAACAGCTGAACGTCGAGTTGAACGAACAAGTGCCGGTCCCATGTTGATGCTGTTTTATTTGTCTTGGTTTATTTTGTCGCTAAAAACCGTTTCGATGTGAGAAATTCATTCATTCATTCATACATCATCTTTTGGCCTGCGGGGCAATCCACTCTGCGCTATCTGTTAGTTTATAAATAGAAATTGAAGAACCACGACCTTCTCGATAAGTATATATACAACCGGTTTCTGTCGCCACGATGTTTAACAGTTCGCTTACCGCATACCAACACTTACAACAGCTTACAATTCAATATTTTTCACTATTTTTACTTCATTCTCAGCCCACAAAATACGTATTCACTTACTCTTTGATAGTATAAATATTTACCTCATTTTCTATTTAAAAGCGATGCTCTTTGGGCGTCTGTTAGACTAAACTTTTCTGTTTTATTTTTCTTTTTCATATACAGGATATAAATATTTTCCAAATAATTATTTCATAATGCAAGCGTTATTTTTACTACAAAGTCAATATTATTTATACAATAAAATATTTCATTAACTATTAAATGTTTACTGTTTTTATTGCTTTAATGTTTGCGCAACGTTATGCAAAAACATATTTTATATACAAACGCTAGGGAAATAAACTAAATATTGTTATTATTGCATCACATAAATGCATAAAAATGTGATTGAAATTAAAAATTCAGTCTTATCAATTGTCACATTGCAAAAACAAATGTACTTTGACGTTAAGTCAAGTTTATTAATTTATACGCAGTAATATAAATTATATAAATTTTCTTTTTGCCTTATGAAAAAAATTAAATACGAAGTACGTACTTGAACAAGCAATTTTGGAAATTTTATTATTTTATAGTTATATGAAACATTTAAGTTCTTTTTTAAAAGAAAAATTGCTTTTAATGTATTCTTGACAAATTTTCTTAACTATAACACCCTGATTTTTTCCCATTATCAAAAAACCCTCTAATATTTATTGTATTATGTTTGAAATTGCATATTTGATTTAAGTAGGGTTATTGTAAAGATAGATCTAATTAATTTGTCATCAATAGTTATCGACTTTTAAGAAGGTATCTTTTACTATTTTTTTTTCTAATTTCAAAAATAATCAAGACAAATTACATAAATAAATAAAGATTGACCTATTTATTTGTACGTTAAAAATTATGATAAAAATCGGACATAAAGTTAGTTTTATTTTATTATTTAAATGACATTAATTTATTTCAAGCAAACAAGAAAAATGAGATTCACTATACAAAATTTGGAAGCTTTATTTAATAAATCTGACAGAGCTCTCGAAAGTAATAAGAGTAAGTATTAGAATTTTTAACTTGATGCTTCAAAATTGTTAAGATACAAGATCATATCACAAAGATTGTTAATGTAATATTTTGTGAATTATAGGGTCCTAGTTACATCTAATATTGCTAACTGATTATGTGTGTTAACTGACTTCAAAACGTCTGTTTGGTTGGATATTAGTCAACTTAACACGCTGTCATTTGATATAAAGTTGAGTTGTTATTTTTTATATTGATATAAACTGTACATTTTTTGTAATAAAAATAAAGAAATAATAAGTTATTAGATCTTAGGTAAAGATTGATAAAGTATTCAAGCAATGAAAAGTGTTTTGAAGGATATTAAATTATTTAACAATTCTTGAAAGACAGTTTTCTTTAAAATATATTTTACTTCAAGAAGAAGAAGAAGAAGACATCGTTTATACAGTCAATACCTCTTTTTTTCTTTAGTTTACATAAACATAGTAATTGATGTTAAAATATTTAGATCCCCGAACGAAAATAAACGCATTTTAAACACATTTACGAGTGAACTTCAATTAGATATAAATTACACTTTAATTTAACCAGTAACAAACGATGTTTATATAGAAATTTTTGGATAGAATCCCGTAACGTGTGTAGGTAATAGCCGCCCGCGCCTACATTAATTAGTGCTTTGATTTTAATCAGATTTTTCCTATTACAATGTGGGTGGTGTAATCAGATTCTGGTCGTGTATTGATAAAAAAAATTATGTTTGAAACATTAAACACATAAAAAAAAATATATTTACCAAAGGTTGGTATATACAAAATTCGATTGAATGTTTAATATTGAATTAGAATTTTGGGTAACAATGGCGCTTGTTTATGTTTGCTAAATTTTGTTTCGATTGAATTTGGTACAGTGATATTGAAAAATGACGAACTATTTAATCTCGGATTTTTATTACAAATGAAACGAAATAATTATACATTTTATTTTATCTTTTCAATTAAATTATCAGTTGATTCTTCAATTGCATTTAAGTTTATGATTTATACAATAATTTGTTTTCTATTTCGTATCAATTGTAAGTATTTTTGGAATTACTTATTTAATGTCACTGATTAATAAAGATTATCTGTTTTATTTCTTTGTTTCACACTATATTATACAGTTGAAATTTATTCATAGTTTAGTACAAAACATTTATTTACTCTAAACTGTATGGCTGGTACTACAAGCTCGGTTTTTGGGTGTTTTAATTCATTTGTTATTCTTATTCTTATGACAGTTGCATTATTTTAAAAACAAATTTGTAGTACCCATAATACGTAGTGGTCTATGTGATTTTTCCAAGAATAATACACTTGAAAAGAATATAATTATTAAATGCGCGTCGGTACATTAAAAAGCAAACCGATGCGACGTACATCTACACTAGTCTGTAGGGCTTATAAGATTGTCAAATATCTAATTTCCACTAAAGAATTTGCAAATCCCACTGCACATTTTGTGTCCATCTACACATGACAAGAAAGTCTGTTTTATGTATTTATTTATTTATTTATTTTTGAAAGTTATTTTAAGATTCAATTTTGAAACTAGTTTTTGTGTCAATATATAGTAAAAGGTGATTTTTTTGATAATAATTTGTATTAAAATAAAACGGCTTTAGGTTGTAGTTCTGTATTAATATTTATTAATAATCGCCTTTTTCCTGATGAAGAATGTATGTTGAGTAAGTCGAAACATCGATTGTTAATACAGAACTAAAGTCCTTTTATTTTAGTATAAAGAGTTCTGAAAGATTTTTTTACTATGTTAATAATTTGTATATTTACATAAGAAATTAATTATGTTTTACGAACAAACGAAAACGCTGAAAAAAGTCGGAATATACTTTATATATGATGGTATTTTGAAAAGAATTGAGAATATATTACCGAGGAATTTAATATAGACATTCTTGAGCTTATAAGAAGTCGATAATTTAATATTTCGACCTCATAACATATGTTCCATGATGTGCATGATAAAATTTTATGTTTTACATGGAACCTCTTCGTTTATTTTCATTTTCTGACTTTTTATTACTGCCAGTTACATATAAATGTTAATCTAACTTTATAAGAGAAGAACTTATTGGATTAAATTTTTATAAACAGAAACTTTATAAAGCAGCGTAGGAAACTAATGTTATTATCAAACAAATTCAACTTTTTTTTATATTATTTGGATTATAACATGACAGGATTTTTAATTAGTTTATAGTTAAAGAGATTTATATTTTTTAAAAATTTGTAATGCAGTTGAATTTGTCTATATAAGATATATGCTTTGATATCGGGGCTGATATGAGAAAAATTGTGGAGAAATAGGCTTCTAGAGACTACACCTATCAATAACACCAGATCGTAAAAAAGAGAGAAAGATTTAGCATTAGACGGAACAGAGATTTTATTTTTCTTTAAAATTTATTTAAGTTAACAGTGAGCTGAGCTTGCTCTTATAATATTTGCTATATTTACACGTTATTTCTATTGAGGGAAGGAACCTTATTTGTGTTTGCGTAGTATCGGTATATTATTTCGCATTTATGTTGGTAGGTTTTTATAACAGAGTGAAGTCACTCACAGAAAGCAAAATGTGTGGCTTCTAAAAATCCGTATTTTTCAGAATTTTTTATAAAAATATTGTAATAAATTTTAAATTAATAAAATATGGTATGACATTGTTTTTATGTAATCTGACAATATTTCGCCTTAAAATAGTAACTTTTACTATTTATTCCAAACTGGTTTAGTTTCAATGAAACAAATTGCAAGTAAAAAAATCGATTTGAGAAATATTCTGCACGAAAAAAGTCTTTCGTAAATATAATTGTTTTATTTCTTTGTGACGATATATAGACAAAGTTTGTTTTTTTCTTCTTCTTTTGAACTCTATATATTCCCATTTCTCCGGGAATAAAATGGAAAATTGTTTTTCGTCGAGTATTTGAAACGATCGGCGATTGTTTTCAATTTGATTTAGTCACGTGATTTTGTGACGTATCGCCTAAATAAACAGTTAGATATCAATCACTCAACGAAGCAATTGTCTATTAAATTGCATTCGATGATATTTCGAACTCTTCTTGGCTGCCGATCAGAAATGATTTGCGTTGCAAAATTTGCATCTATTAAACTATCTATTGAATTATTATTGCATACACTGGAACAATTTATTATGAAGTTGTGTAATTTTTATAAATTATGATATAATAAATTTTGGTTTTTTAATGTTCCTAAAATATTATAATTTTACGAATAAGATATTAATTAAATCTTTTTTTAATATTTACTTTCAGGCCAGAACTTTTTAATTTCTGGATGCATTTTAATAAATATTTCAATAATTAAATTTTATAAAACAAATAAAAATTGCTTTCTTTACAATTTTTATTATATGGGCCTTTATTAAAACAAAATGTTTTTTTAGATATATGTAAAGATTAATATATAATTTCTTAATACCTATATGCTAAATATTAAGAAGTATTTTATTTAAATATTGCAGAAATGTTTGCAATAATAGTAGAATATTAATAATATCGGATTATAATTTAAAAATAAAAAAACTTTAACATTTCTGATTGAATTGCAATTTTAAAAATCTACTGTGGCCATCACGAAAGAGACCGTCATTCTATTAAATAAATTTATGGAATAGAATAATTTCTATAACAACAACTACTGTACTGATGGTAACTAAAAACAAAACTGTAAATATGCCATCTATTTACAGAATTATATATATATCAAAATTATGAAAAATTATAAAAAAAATATTTAGTCGTAACGAAAAATGTTACCAATAAAAGTTATTAGTTATACTTATTTAGTAACTTTTATTAAATAAATTTTTTCCACTTCTGGTTGACAGGTAGATCTCAACCAAAAGTTAAATATGAAATTTTATATCGATCTATTCAGCCGAATTTGCTCTACACGTTTCCACAGACCGACAGACTGATTCGTGGTTATCTGAACAAATCGCGGTATATCAAATTTGGTATGATTACAATTTCTCCTTTATCATATGTGATATGACGGTCGGTAAAAACATGCTTTTTGATTCGGGTCGGATTTTTTGGAAATTCTACTTGTAGTTTTTGAGGCTGAAAAAATTAATACTTAACTATAAATACAAAATATAAAAATAAGAAAACTATATAATTTGATTGATAAAAAAAATATTAAATTAATCCAGACTTTTCTCAAATCTGAATAACAAGAATTTCACTGTATTTATTTAGTACTACTTTATATATATATACTTATATTTTTTAATAAACAAAATTGGAATAATTTTATTAAGCATGCACTCAATAAAATTTTACGACAACATATAAAATTGCATCAAGCGTTTTTTCGAAAGAAAAAAAAAACCGAAATTATTTTTGGAACGATATGGGCCAGTAAAACGTAAGTCTTTACTATTGCAGTCTTAAATTATATTACGTCAAGGTCGTAATACCTATTTATACAACACTACCGTTTTAAAAATACTCATTATATTTGTATGTATGTATATGTTAGTATAGTACACCTTGTAAGAAGTACATAGAGCACATTGAAACTAATATTGGTACTATTTTGCTCAAATTACATATTGAAAAAAATAAATATTATATTACGCATTTTTTATAGCATATATATATATATATATATATATACACACACACACACACAGTTATCTGATACTTTTATAATATTATTATATGTGCGCATGTATTGCGATGTAATTTATTAATTACAGAATTAAAACCTCCCACAAGTTGCACGGAAAAATCAATGTTTTATATAAATTAAAGTGCGTAGAAAAATTATAGCCCTAATTAAATATTAAACAAAATACATTTATGGTATATATTGCAAAATAGTGAAAATGGTAACAATTAATTTCCGTACTCTCCGGTTTCCATATGAAAACTAAACTTTTGTTTACATTATACGATTTTCATTCGTTTGACCTTTTGACGAGAAGAAATAGAATAATTTTTTTTATCGATATGAAGTAGTATAGAAGAACTAAGAAGAAATTATATATCTTCTCTCTCTATCTTACTGAATATCATGAGTAAGATAGAACGAGTTTTTTTTTTTTTTACTTCTATGGTCAGCATTACGTAATAAAATATTTTTTTTCTTCAAGCGTATCGAAATATTGATATTACGTTACTATATTGCCTATGTAGAAAGAAATTATTATGTTACTAGTATAATAATGTACATTATACAGTATGTAGTTAGTTACTATATACATTACGAATGGTAGTACAAAACATGACTATATACGCTTAAGTGTATTTAATCTGTCGTCTTCGGCGGCCTTATTGAAATTTACTAAGTTAATTGGTAGTTGCATTATTTATTTTCGTTTAAATTTGAATTTTGTTAAGTCGAAATTGCGTACTTGACTAAAGAAACACGGTCAAGTGTATTTAATTTAACATCTCCTACAGCGATATTGAAAATTACTAAGTTAATTTGTATTGTTTATTTTTGCTTGAATTTAAATTTGATTATCGAAAATGTATGAAGAAGTGCATGAAACCGATAGATTTGTCGGAAATTGTATATTTTACCAAAGAAACATTAATTCTTACAAATTATGTAACAAATATAAATAATGTACTTACTGTTTTACGAATTGTTAGTAAGGTTAAAGTTATTTGGTATGTATTTTTATTTGTTTTTAGTTTTGTTTGGAACGCTTGAAGAAAAAATAGCATATGTCACTCGCCCAGATTGTTTGACCTCGACTCTGCTTCCACCGCAAGTATCTTGGCTCAACGCAATACAGGTCGCTTTCTGCTCCTTGTAACATAATGTAGTTTTCTTTAAAAGATGACAGTGAATAATGTGAATATGGCATAACTTATCAAGAACTTGAAAGATAGAAAAGAATAAAAAAAATATATTACAAGAGAATATCTTATCATTTTTAGTATGATTCTTAACAAACCTACACCATCATAAAATATAATATCTTCTTCTAATGAGTGGAATGTTCCGCTGGATTTTTTTTGTTTCATTATGGAATTATTTTTTTATTTGTATTTCTTATTAAAGTCTAGTGTTTCTTTGTTTATTTAATATGCATTTTATTGTTTTATTTTAATTTATATAACCACTATAACATAATGAAAATCATTATTTCATTTCACGGAAATTAATAAAATTTTATAATTTACATTTTTAGGAAAAATAAATATAAATACCAAACAAAAATTAATAATATATTCAGAACTATTTTAATAATTCATATCGCGACAAAAAAAAAATCGGTTAAAACTTCCGAACAATATGCGACAAATGTCTTTTTTAATTTATATGCAAATACGATCGATGATAAAATAGAAATCCTTTAAGCCGTATTTTTTCTAATACCCGGAACGTTAGGGAGCGTACAGAAAAAAAAACGAAATAGCAAATAATGAAAAAATGGGACAGTGTGACGACATTTCTAGTGACAGTGTAATACTGTAAAACTACGGAAGAAACATTTGTTTCATTTGTAAATTAAAATGTTGTCATTAGCTATGCAGTCAATAAAGTGCAAATGTTTTCGAATAAAATGTTTTATTTTTTTATACAAGGGATAAACCACTTGTACAATCTGAACTCTGAAGTACAAATTGTTATATAATCTTAGTAAAATCATTGTTAAAATCAATTAAAGATTTTCTTAAAATCATGTAAAATTTGCAGTAAAGTCCCTATAATCTATGAAATTTCGTATGAAACCACTTCCTCTAATTTTGTACACATTTTCGTTTTGACAATAGACATACAAGTTCTACTGTAATTAAATCTGTAAATAATTAAGATATAGATTGCAATTAATTTCAATAAAAAAATTTGTATATAATTTAATTTCAATTTATATTTTTCTGATACGCATTTGTTTTTATAATGGCATTTTGTAGTCTAATTGAATATGAAGAAAAAATGAATGTAGTATAATTTCGACATCATCGGAAATACATTTTACATTTAATTCGCGAAATTGAATTTTTGCAACTGCAGCAAATACTTACAAAATGAATACCTATTTATATTGTTTTGTCGTGGTTACACGCCTTTAATTGCGTTTCCATGGGAACTAAAACATATGTTTTGCTTGTAGCATTTTCAACTATTTGTCGTTCCTTTTTTATTCTTCCAAATTAGTTGTTTTTACATTATTCTGTTTTATTTTATTTTCTCAGAACAAAGGTAAACACTAAAATTTTGCTTCAAAATAATTAATATTTTTTTATTACTATTTTATTTATTTTTAAATCTAAATCAAAATGAAAATAGCTTTAAAAAATCTAAAAATTGGTAAAAAAAAACATTCGTTTTATTAATACCTGTAAATATAGGAGTAAAGTTTTATTATCTAAAATTGCAAAATAAGGCCAAAAATACTTCTTATATTATTGCATAAATAGTAACAGACCGTCCCGTCCCGATGTTCGAGTTCTACTGAACACAGGCAACGTTTGTCTCTGTGCATATGCTTAGAGAATTGCTAACCAAGTGATGCGCGCATAGCCGTACGTATGTATTTTTATTCATTATATTATTAAATTTGACGATTATTTGACACTGGAAATTATTTCTGGGATTGATATATGTGTATATTTAATATAAACGAGTTGCTAGATACAATAAATTAATATTTGAACTAGGTATATTATACCCATTTTGGATACGGAAAGGTTAAGTTGAAAATAAAATATAAATAAAATGAAAAGTAATAAATATATTAATAATAATAATAATATTTTTTTTTGTAAAGCAAGCAGTGCTTACTGCGAAGAGGGTTGGTACAAATTACATTTTCTAGGATAGATCGACCACAGCATACCAACCCAGAACATTCTATAAATTCAATTGATACCGGCCGTGAAAGCCTGAAGAATACTATTGCATTTTAATATATAAATATATTAAATTGTTTTCATTTATAGTAATTTATAATTGTATTGAAAAGTCGACAACTTTTAAGACTATCAGTATATGAAAATTTTATTGCTAATATATCACTCATACATACATATATATTATTTAGTTAATGTAAAATAAAATTGTAATTTACTATTATATTTTATACATAAATATATAAATTTTTATGTTGTATTTAATTAATTTAACTTGAAACATAAAAGTTTTAATATTTTCAAATTTTTACGTAGTTTTGTATGTTGAACTATAAACAGAAAACGTTTTAATACCGAGATAAATCATAAATAAACAATGATAGCTAGCTTATATATGTATATATTTGTTTACAATAAACACAATATTATTGATATAATTCGATACACTTTGTTTAATGTAAATAATTTTAGTCAAATAATATTAGTTCTCTGTAAAATAAAATCGTAAATGAAATTTGTTTCGTAGAACAAATTTTGCAATTTATATTCCAATATAAAATTGATCAAACTGTATAAACTGCACATACACATTCGTAACGACCAATATCTATGTTAATAAAATAATAACAAATAACAAAATTTGATATTATTGAAATTGAATATTGTTTAATATTATTAAATGTAATAGTTATATAATCGTGTGAGCCGTGTTGAAGGTTAGGGAATTTTTACGTATACCACTGGTAAAATAGTTTTTGCTATTAAATTTGGAAGCGACATTGTTTAATAGGTCTACTTAAAATCTTATAACTCGTGCCAAAAAGCCGTGACGTTTACAATGTTCATTTTGAGTGCGAGAAAAATTTTAAGCGCTGCATACAATTATTTTATTGTTGCTTTTTTTTTTTATTATTATTTGCAATGAAGCTGCGAAATGCTATTTTAATCTATTTAACTTTTTGTTCACGGAACTGCTGTACTATTGGATTTATTTGTGTTTTTATTCAAGTATTTTTATTAATAATAAAAAAATATTCAGGAGGAATTGAATTCCTTTAATAGTTAATAATTATTGCTTGTTTAAATGTATAAAAAGTATATTTTGAAACTTGCAATGGTGATATAAATAAAATTGTAATTTACTATTATAGTTTATACATAAATTTTTATGTTGTATTTATATTAATTTAATTTGTAACATAAAAGTTTTAATATTTTAAATTTTTTACGTAGTTTTGTATTTTGAACTAAGTTTGATGGATATATGGCAGCATTTTTTCAATATTTATTGTGTCAAAAACGAATTTTAAGATATATTTCTATATTGTATATTAGTTTTTCCAAAATCGATACCTATAGCTTAATTGCTTTTCCGAAGTAGAAAACGGTAGATATATTATATTTTAATAAAATCTTTATGCCTGGTTTCTAGATAAAATTACACACAAAAATGAACAAATAAATATATAAGAATAGATCTTTTAAAATAAAGTATTGGATGAACAATATGGTGCATGCGTTTTGCATAATTTTGTAAATAAAGAGAGTTTTGACTTGCGATGTCCAGATAATATTCTATAAACTAATAACATTAGGAAAGAAAAAGTTTAAATATAACTTATTTAGTATTACGTACTCTATATTATAACGTAAAAAATGGGCATTTTGGTGCACAATTTTTTTTACTGAAATTGTCTTATTACTACTTTGACTGCAAGGAAAAGTAGTAAAGCGTTTGGTACGGTGTCTGTAACATTTTCAAAAAAAAAAAAAAATTGTATAGAAATCCTTCATATAGCTTGTAGATGACGAATCTGAACTTAGTTTATGTGGGTGTATGGATGTGCGTCGTCAGCTCGCTCGCTCGGTCGTCAGACCAAATTTTGTGATCGCAACTCCTCCTAGACGGTTCAACCGATTTTAATGAAATTTTCAGGATAAATTTGTCTAGTGCCCAAGATGGTCATGTGGTTTTGTTTTTTTCCAGTGATGCCAACTTTCCGAGAAAAAAATTACTAAAGTTTTTAAAAATTCATATTGGCTACGTTATTTATCCGATTTTGATCAAATTTTCAGAAAAGATTTTCCTAATGCTCCCATTAATTACATAATTTTATTAATATTCTGTGTTGCCAACTTTCCGAGAAAAAAATTACTAAATTTTTAAAATTTTTATTATGGCCATGTTATTCAACCGATTTTACTCAAATTTTCACAAAAGATTCTCCTAGTATTCATATAATTTATGTAATTTTAACAAAATACAGTGTTGCCAACTTTCCGAGAAAAAAATTAATAAAATTTTTAAAAATTTATTATGACCATTTTATTTAACTGATTTTAATCAAATTTTAATAAAAGTTTTTCCTAGTGCCTAAATAAATTATGCAATTTTAACAAAATACAGTGTTGCCAACTTATCGAGAAAAAAATCACAAAATTTTTTAAAAATTCATTGTGGCTACATTATTTATCCGATTTTGATCAAATTTTCAGAAAAGTATCTCCTAGTGCCCACATAAATTATAATATTATTAAAATACAGTGTTGCCAACTTTCCGAAAAATGTCAAAGTAGTCCATATATGGGTTTACCCATATACTTCTAATCTTGTTTTTAAATCTTTTTAGTTTCATGCTAGCGTGAAACCTGTTGTACAATCTTGTGTGCAAATTAATTAAAATCTTTAAAATCTTAGAAAAATTAATAGAAATCATGGTAAAATCAATTAAAGATTTTCTTAACATCTCGAGTAAGTTGAAAATTCGTACAATCTTAAATTTTGTATAAAAACTGTAAAATCAACGATAAATCACTACAAACTTACTAATTACACTTTAAATTTGTACAATCTTGTGTACAAAACTTGAGGAATTGGTTTTTTCCTCGGTTACATGTCAATTTATTGATATAATTATATTATCAATTTTTGCTTGAAATTAAATTAAAAATGACAAAATTCAAGAGAAATTAAATTATTTAAATAAATAATTCGTGGATTTTATCTTCAAACTTAATATTAGTAGAAATATTTTGTTATGTGAAAAATATATGAAAAATAATATAAATATACATACATAAATAAAACATTTTAAACTTTTTTTAAATGAAATGTCGCAAAGGAATAAAATATTTTGTATATTGTATTTTTTCTATTTTCTTGACTTGCAGAGACATTTGCTTTGATTGAAACGTATTTTTCTTCATCTAATGTTTACTTACGAAATTGAGTGATTTTTATTTCGTATTTTATGTTGTGTTTATTTATTCTCTTTCTTGAGAGCTATTGCAATAGTAAATAAAGTTAATTTGATTTTTCGTTAAGTGACTACTTTAAAATTGAATTAAAGTTAACATCAGTAAATTTTTAGAAATAAATTATATATTAAAGTCTTAATAAATATTTTATATTTAAGTAGAAATTTTATTATAAAATAAATAATGACATATACATTAATAAAATTTTTGATTATTTAATATTGCCTATAGGGGGGAAACAACTTGTACATCTGGTGTACAAATTAATTAAAATGCCTTAAAATTTTAATAAAATCCTTTAAAATCAAGATAAAATGTATTAAAAATTATTTTAAAATCTTGTTTTACAACAGGTTTTATCTCAACCAAAAAGTCACTACAATCTCAAAAGTCATACTTAAAATTTGTACAATCTGGTGTACCAAATTTGTAAAAGTGGTTTCCCCCCCTCGGATATCGCATTAACCGAGATAAAAAAAATTTTTTGAAATATTAAGTATATAAAATGTAAAAATATTTTTTTATCCAACTGCATAATTTTAGGTTAGAACTAAATAATAAAATTGATATTGTATTAAAAAAAAAATCTTTCGGAGATTATTCGAGATTTTTGATTTGTTTCCTCTTTACTGCGCTACATAATCGATAGCCTACTGAAATTTTTATTAATAATTTAAGTAAATTTCTGAAAAATAATAATTTAAATCAAGTTGAAATAAATTGCCATTTTTTTTAAACTTTTCAGCTGGCACAAAAAGTAAAACTATGTATGTAAACAACGAGTCGTAGCATGTACCAAATTAGTCGCGCGACTAATAGGCGAGTAGTGCTGTTAATCGCCTCTTAGTCACGCGACTAACTTGGTACATGCTACTACTCAATATGTTTATTATCTCGTCGTACAAGTGGTTTTGACAAACTTCTTTAGTTTATTATTTGCAGTAATAATTTGAATATACTTTTTTTCTTTTGTAAATTCATTAAATTTGATCTTTTATAACTTCAAAGAATTCTTATTGTAATACATTCATTAATGTAATTTTCTTGTGTTTAAATTAAATTAATTCTTATAGTTAACAAAATAAATGTCAACATTTTACTGTGTCTGATGTACTAGAAACGAAATGAAGTAATACAATTAATTTAATAAAATTTATGCAAAAAGTTTTCGTGAAACAAAAGTGGTTTCACTTGAATAGACTTACCTACATTATGGATATTGTTGTGGCATTGGATTTTCAGGTTATACGCGCTAATTTAATTAATAAAACATTAATAAATTAATTTTATTTTCCGTGATAAACGCAATAATCCTTATGCCGTATAGTTTGAATGCGTGTACCAAGTAGGTACCAGATTCTATTCAACTTTGACGGAATATAACGACACGTGCTCAAAACTCGAGTATGTAATTTAATTTAATTTTCTTTAGAAAATACATGAATTTTCTATGATATTTTATATGCTGAAAACTGAATATTTGCTTTAATAATTCGCTAATATCAGAAATGAAATTTTCAAGTCAGTTTAATACGAATATATTCTGTGCCATTACATGGTACAATTATTATAGATGTAGAATATAATAATGTAAACAAAATATTTAAATATATTTTTTTTATCATAACTTTAAGAATAAAAAGTTATATTTATAACAATATTTTACCATGCAAATGATAATATTATTTTTTGAATAAATATTATTTATATTTCACAAGTATCGTTATTCTTATTTTGTTTTTGGAATTAAAAGATCTGCAGTATAAACGGGAATGTATTCATTTGAAAATTATGTAAGAAACAGATAAAATTAGTTAGATCAATAATCTTTTTTTTTTCAATGTGATTAATGTTGTTGCTATCGAATTTTCACCACCCAAAATTCATTATGACTCATACGTTGACTCAGCGGCAAAGAATGGGTTAAGCTAATTTCATCAAAATTTAATGGTTTCATTTACAATGAAAAGTCATGTTATTACTTTCATGTGTTTGGCCTTTAAATTAAAAATGATTTTTTAATTAACTTATGTTAATGTGTCAACATATTATTTTTTTTTCAATATACTAAGTTTTGGTTTAAAAGTACATTTTATTATAAATAAATGAAGTTTTAACATTTTTATGACATATTGTTGTATTTTAAGTGCTTCTTAGAGAAATTATTTTTAATCTATGTAAGTTGTAAACTATGGTAAACTACATGAAAGTGGCAACTAGATTCTTTGAAATATTACCACAGTAATTTTCTTGTAGTGAAATCTCTAAGTAGGGTTTATATTAATTTGAAACCGTAGGGTCGTTTTATGGCATTTAGGAACTCTAGGTATACATTTGTGGATTCTTGAAAATTTATGAGCTGTTCTTGATGTTAATTAAATATAACTTTATCGATATAAGTTGACATATTAATTGAATTCGTGGATCACTAGAGATCAAAACAATCAAAATTAAAATTATTAAATTGTAATATCGAACGCTTAATAATAATATAATACAATTATTTACATAAAATATCTGTTTATGTCGAGGGGGAAACTACTTTCTAAAATTTTGTATATATTATTACAGAAATTTTAAATATGATTATTGATATTGTAGTGATTTTTCGTTGATTTAACGGATTTTATACGAAAATTCTAAGATTGTACTCGAGATTTTACTCGTATATGATTTTTAAGAAAATTTTTAATTAATTGTACCATAGTTTTAAAGGATTTTGCTGAGTTTTTAAGGGATTTTTAATTAATTTGTACACCAAAGTGTACAAATGATTTCCTCCTCAGTTTATTATGGTAACAGTGAAAAAAAGTAAATAACGTGAAAAAAAGTGTCGCAGCGTATCATTATTTCGCTTTGGCGTTTTACAAATACATGTGTACAGAAAAAAAAAACTGTATTAATACGGTTATTACTATGAGAGCACTAAAAACATTTGGAATTTGTTTCGCGATTTTAGCCTTTCAAAAAGTCAAATGTAGGTTTTTGTTTCGATATTTGTGTAAGTTAATTCTAATTGCAGCCAGTCGTAGGAAAATATTATGTGTAACTCATGCAAAAATCGTTTTTCACTTATAGGATTTTTTATGTCAATAAAGTTAGCACCCCCACTTCGTCCAAAATTGAAAATTTTTGATCCATGATTTTAGACTAATTGTAGACAATTTTAGACCATCAGTATCAAATTTTGGACCAAAAAAAATTAAGAGTGGGGTGTGCTAGCTTGAGCTCAAGCTAGCACCCTCACTTTAATGACATGGATTTTTCTGTTGTGAAAAAAGTAATATTTTATACACTTGTTGCTTAAATTACTTTTTTCTGCAATTACTATGAAAAGTACTTACGCGAGGACAAATATACCCAATCAGCTATTTTTGACATTATTATTTTAAAAATATTTAAGCAAATATGGATTTAATAAGCAACAACAGCACCGTGTCAATTTTTTAAACTGAATAAACATCAAATTCTTTTTGTTATGTGTTGATGTTGACAACGTACTCACTTTTTGCAAACAATTTCTGCATAAAACTATCCACTCATAATTGGGGTATATTTGTTCTCGCGCAAATATTAATTGTCAACGTAAAGTTGATGGTTAGTAAGAAACGAGAAAACTTTTTCTTCTGCTGTAATTTTAATTTATTGAAAAAATGCTTCAATTACCAAGCGGAAGCACAAAGATTCACTTTACGCTCTTGTAAAGTGAAAATGTAAAATATAAATAATAATTTTGCAGATCACCTGTACATTATTTATGAACCACTGCTGGTTTGTGGACCACATATTGAAGATCCCTGCTTTAGACGTATATGTGGCTTTATACGTTTCTGTATTAATCCCTATTGTAATACCCAATTTATGTCCTGACATTTTCTATTGAATGGAATAAATGTTGTACGTTGATCAAACCTAAATGTAGAACACTAATTTGATAACTCGCTGTCATGTTATAAATAAACTCGAATGAGATACAAAGATATTTCGTTTAACGATTTTTTTTCCTGAATGTCTTTTCAAAACGCGAGAAATTTTAATCTAATCTACTAAAAGAGAGTATGATTCATTCTTTTCATTGTATCATTGGTTATATTTGGTAACCAGTAATTTACATATGCACTCTAACGGACATACTACGAGAACTTTTTTGAACTTTGAACGCTAGAATTTTTATTATTTTATCAAATGTGATTGACTTTAGTTTGTTTTTTTTTTTTTTATTCTTAATATTTAATTTATCTTTTTGTTTTAATATTTTCATTTTGTATTAACATTAAATCATTTTATTTTGATGTTTTTAAAGTTTTATTTTTGAAGATTTTTTTTTATAAATTGAGAAATATGAAATTTATGTAAGGCAAGTTTTATAAATTTATTTGAAATATTATTTTTTCTATGGATGAATGACTTTAATGTTGCTATCATTACATTTACATCACATCACTATTAAATAGACATTATACACACTACAAATAGACATATATATATATATATATATATATATATATATATATATATATATATATATATATATAAAAATTTAGCCATTTAATTTAAATTAATTAAATAAAATAGCTTTTAAATTTTTGCAATGTACTTTTTTGCTATCATGTATTTTATTATGTACATAGTTTTTATGTTACGAATACAAAAGATCTAAATATAATCTGATCACAATACCACACTTGACAATGATTATTTAAGAATAAGATAAATATACTCATCTTGGAATGCAGCATTAAGACGTAAGATTTAAAATACTACATGTGTTAATTTTACATTTTTCACTATCTTTTATTTATTTAAAAATAATGGGGATTCCTTTCATGTACAATCTAATCTTTATTTTTTATTACTTTTTTTTTGAAAAAATAAAAAATAATAATTTTTGACTCTGTAATCTTATCAGAAGAATGTTGATTTAACTCTATGTGCATTTAAATAATTAATTAAAAGATTATATTATGTTATTAATATAATTTATTCTTGAAGGAACAATTCATATTATCAATATAATTTATTCTTGAAGGAACAATTCATATTATCAATATTCTGAGAATTGTTCTAAGATCTAAGTAGTAACGGAATATTTTATTTTTGTAAATAGAATCTAGTTAACCTTGTAATGTACTGTACTCATAGACTATCGGGATTTTATTTCATGGTTAATTTCATATTTTATGCATAATATGTAATTTTCTTCTTGGAAATGAAACTAAAAAATAATATTTCGACTCGTAATTATTCATGCACTGATTTTGAGACAACTTGCTAAAATAGTATTTCTGATTTATAATTATATATAGATAAAATTCTAGCTTTTGATAAAATATTGATATTAGTTAGGTGCTAATATAGTAGGAGTATTAGTTTTTGTAATTTTAAATTTGAATATAAAATGTTCAAATTTAGAATGACAAAATAATGAAATTAAATTGTTTCAAAATGTTTTTGTATAAAACATTCATTATTAACTGAATCGATGTGTTAACTAGGCAACTAGATTATCAACTGTTTTTGAAGCGCCTAATTCATGATCAGTTACAAGTTAATGAGATGGTTATTTTACAAAGCGTTTAACAATGTTTTATGCAACCAGCTCTTATTTTATGGTATAATTGAAACTAGTTTTGTTTAAAAAAAATTATTGATTAAAATTTAATGATTGATTACAGGGCCGTAATTAAGATTGTTCAGATTTTAAATAAAATATGAATAATACAAACATAATTTTACTGATTTGTAAAAAAAAAAATTATATGTATGCCATGAAATGTCATACTTGTAAATGCGTCGTTGGTTGGTAAATGTGAAACACAGTACACGCTTATTGAATAACTGAACCCTAATATGTATATTGAAGGTTTGTTTATTCATGCGAAATATAAAATTTTTGTGATAATGCGTAGTTTGTGGCCAATCAATACATTGCATTTGAAATAATTATATTTATATCTAATTATATTGAAATTTTATTCATGTCTAAAGTAAAATTTTGTTTGCTCATTTTCTACTAGTATGAATTTACGATTTTACTTTACTCGTGGGATATGATACCATTTTCTTTTTGTTGACGATATACTATCATATTTTTATTATTTTTGTATATTTCTATTTGTGTGCGTGGTCTTTAAGCGATAATTTATTTAGCTTATGCATTAAATCCGGATTTGGTGATTGTCAATTGAAAATTACTCGTATTTACTAAAAATATTTCAAATTTTTTACTTAAAATTGATTTATACATCTGTAAAACAAGTGCAATTCACTATATATTTGAATTTTTTTTGTGTTATTTTTATAGTTTTACACCATTCATATAGCTTTATGTTATGTTTATAGTGTATAGGACCTCAGTGGAATTGTAACGATTGCGCCACTTTCAAGATAAACCCGGATAAAGATTAGAAATAGCCAGTGATGAATGCGCGTCCAATGTTTTCAAATGAGAATAGCTATACATAATATTTGACTAATACCTAAATGGACTGCAGTATATGATTGGACATTTTTCTATTAATAAAATAGAAACAAGAAAAATTCAATTTCGATCAAGGTAGCTATTCCGCTGAGGTTCTTATATGTTTGCGCATATCGGGTGTTTCATATTTTCTATAATTCACGTGTTAAGAAATTGGCAATATTACAAAACTATACTGACTGGCTCTGATTAACATTCTAGATATGTAGTTTATGACAAAATAAGTAGGTTTTTGTCTGATGCACTTGGGTATTTTTACTTTTTTATTACATGAGCGAAATTGTCAGAATATTTGGATTTTTCTAGAAAAACGTTTGATTTTTGTATTAATAGTTCTTTCTTTCTTCTTATATTTCAGATTTTGAATCAGTTACTTGTAATAAAATGAGTTTTCTACACTAAAAAGAAATAGTTATTTTATTTCATTTTAATTAAATATATATTTGACATATTAGAAAAAATATCTAATTACATTAAATAAATAACCAAACGTATCACCATATTTCTTTATAGATCGAATATGATTAGAAAGCGGAAAATCAACAATTTTTTTTTGATTAAATAAATTCCAGTTATTTAATCGATGTCAGCTATGAAAAACGTTTTATTTAAATGTATAAAAATGCCAGTGTTTTATTATTTTATTACTTGATTGTGATATTTTATACAGTATAATCAAAAGTAAGAAAAATAAAATACAAAGGCCGGATCAAAAGTAATGCACACTATCAAATTTTAAAAAGTATGCCGAATTTTATCTATATTCAAGTTTCGGACTGGGGCACTGGATCAAATTATTTTATATTTATTTCTGATTTAGATGACTTAAGGCGGGACCCCACCTTGACGGCTCTAAAAAAATAGCAATTTTCACGAATTTTTTTAAGCGTTAAAAAACAATTGAAACATTTGGGGTTTTTTACTATAGATTGCATGTATTTTAAAATATATTACAAAAATTTGTTGAACAAAAATATTAAACTCTGGAGCCGTGGTAGCCTTCAGCGTCACACATGTCCAAAAAAAACTAGAGCCAGGCGCGATTAGTCCTGAAACAAGGTAGAACCAAATCTGTTATATTTTCTTGTATCTTGTATCTTGTATCTTGTATCACCGCACACATTAATAAATCTGTATTATTCATATATTCATACACATCTTAATTATGGATGTTTATTATGGGGTGATTCTGTTGAGAGTATCAGAATTTTTAAATTACAAAAAAAGTCTATTCGTATTTTAACTAATAGCTCATACAGGCAACCTTGTAAACAACTTTATATTAAGTTAAAAATTCTTACATTGCCATCATTGTATATACTACAATGCTTACTACATGTTAAAGAAAATTATGAGCATTTGTCAAAAAACAAATGTTTTCATAATTATCATACAAGGCAAAAAGATAATATTAGACTTGAGCTATGTCGGTTGAATGTTGCTAAGAATTTGCCTGCTTATGCTGGTGCATTTTTGTTTAACAAATTGCCCAATAATGTTAGGGATTTGCATATTAATAAATTTAAGAAGGTAATAAGAGAGTTTTTGTGTACAAATGCATTTTACAATGTTAATGAATTTACTGAATGTGTTATAGATATTTCTGTTTAACTGAGTTTGTATTATGACTTAAGTCTATGTACATTTATTGTATTCCTGGCTTAAATAAATATTATTATTATTATTATTATTATTATTCTTAAACTATATTAGACTGGCTATCATGTAGCGTAGGATTTTTTGAATTTTCAAAATATTACAAAAATGGCGGCAGTTTGAACAAAAAAGTGTCATTTTTCGTGATGAAAAATTGTTTCAAATTGCCGCCATTTTAGTAATTTTTTGAATTTTTAAAAAATCCTACGCTACATGATAGCCAGTCTAATACAGTTTAAGAAAATATTACTGAATTTGTTCTAACTTGTTTCAAAACTAGTCGCGCCTGGTACTAGTTTTTTTTTTGACATGTGTCACGCCGAAGGCTACCACGTCTTCAGAGTTTAATATTTTTATTCAAGAAATTTATGTAATATACTTTAAAATACATGCAATCATATAGTAAAAAATCCCAAATGTTTCGATTCTATTTTAACGCATAAAAAAATTCGTGAAAATTGCTGTTTTTTTAGAGCCATCAGGGTGGGATCCCCCCTTAATATATTTTAAGTTCAATGCGGTCAAAATTAAACAAAATAAATTGCTTTCTCAGAATTTTCGGATTATTATAAACTTATACGATCTTCACATCAGGACCAAAGTCAACCATGCACTACAATAAAATCGAAGTTATAGTAAATAGTTTGTCAGCTGAAGACTGTGCGTTTTCCATGATGTAAATATTTATGTGTTTTCCTTTAATTTAAAAATGTTGTAATGAAAGTTCTTAATATTACAAAATTAGTTGAAATTTCTCAACTTCAATTTTTTTTTTGTTAATTTTGTTTTATCGAAGTCGGTATATTAGGGTTTTGTCGGGTTGGTTAAATTTGGCAGTTCACTTCTTGTTTAGGAATTACGGGAACTGATTCGTTATTTATTTATTCTTAAGGGGAGGTTTCGGTAAAATGTTTCGAAAAAATCGATTTTTTTTACATAATATGAAAGCTATAAGTGTCTAGAATGTGTGGGTGAAAGGACATTTCGATCCGGGTAGTATTTACGCCGCTATAGCGTTTTGAATGCACCGGCGTCTCATGTGCGCAATTGGGAAATACTAGTTTCAACTTCGTTTTTCTCGAAACGAAATTTTTCAAAACTGCGTAAATTCTAGCGTTTGAATCGTTCAACCAATTTACTTCTTTCTTTATACCAGCTAAAATAGACAATTTTCTTCATGGAATAGGCCTATGTCTTGGTACAATTTTCAATTTTAAAGATTTTACAGCGGGCCAAAGTCAAAAAATTGTCCGAAAAAAACACACTTTTTTTACCACGCTTATATTAACTCACTCTGTTGTTGTCACGGTCAAATTTTGTAACCAATTTTTAGACCACTTCCTATTATTTGATCTCACTGAAATTTTGCATGTAGTTTTATTCCAGGAGACAACACAATATTATATTATATATAAAAAAAAAAACCGATTACAAGATATGACACGCTTATATTTATTTTTTTAATACAACTAATGACATCTGTCACATGAACTATTTTTTGTTCAATTAACAATTGAATAATTGAATAAAAATTGAATAAAAATTTTTCCTCTTTTTAGTGCATTTAAATATAAGCGTGGTTTTTTTTTAAAGTTTTTTTATATTATACTTATTTCAAGTGACTTTTGAAATTAAATATAGATGTTTAAACTTTTAAATTCAATAATAGTTTTTCTTTACTTTTTTGAGACGTGCGTAGTCTTAGGAAAAGGAATAAAAAACCTACTACATATATTCTCAATGGTAAATCTTGAACACATCTATTGTAAAATTAAAGGAAAAGAATAAACACAATATAAAACACGTAATAAAATCACTCAAGTTCTTGTGCAAATCTAAAGGGAGAGGACGACCACTGCTACTACTACTACTCAATCAAGAACAAAGAATACATAGACAGAAAAAAGAATAAAAGCAGACGAATCAATACTCATGTCACAAATGGTATATTTGTTACTATATATATATATATATATATATATATATATATATATATATATATATATATATGCAGTATAATAAAAGTAAAAGTCTATTTTGATATTTATATTGTAACGCGGCGAAATTTAGAATTAAATATCAAAGTAATTAAACGACAATTAACCATTTAAATTTAGAAAACTTTAATTATTCCGTGATTTTAGGACCCAACTACGTTATGTAAATGAATAACAAAAATTTAAGTAACCCCAGTGAACTTTAAAAGTCGCCGAACTGCAAACAGGAGAGTACATAAAATGATTTGAAATAAAAGTCACATTTGGTTTAACTATGTCGATTTATTGTGCATGAGAAATTTGTAAATTATACAATTATTTAAATATTTCAATATTTTTAGTGTTTGTCTGTATTTTGTTTACAATTTCATTAAAAGATTTTGAATAAATTGTTAGTGGCGGCTCGTCAGTGCATCTTGTGCGCAAATAATAACTTCGATATAAAAACTCTAATAACAACGTAACTCAAAGAATCCTTTATTATACTTCAAAAGGTGTAGTGTATTCTGTGGGTGACCACAATTCAAATGAACGGGTCGGACACATACTCAAAGAGATATGCTGTCACTCATGAGGGTACGGATCACTGCCGACCAAGAGCTCGTGTATTAGTAATCATTTAAGAAGTATGTATAAAGTACTCGCATCTAAATGCCCGAAAAATTCTATATTTTAATCCGACGAGGTACCAAAACCAATGTACAATAATTATTAGTTATTTGCCAAATAATATGTAATTTTATACGTGTAAGTGTAAGTGTATTTGGGGAATAGGGAATGTGAATACATTACGTAATTGGTGCGTGATCGTCTAGTGAAATCATGGTCGGATCGGTGTCTCTCGGCTACTCGCTACCCCCAACCAGACGCGAGTCGCCCGGTGTCGCAGCGATGGCCCGCCGAGGGTGCTGGCTTACCGGTTACTGACGGCGACGATTGCCCGCTGACTGGGTATGCTCTGGTCATGGTTTGAGTTTACACGTGAACTTATCTTCGTGAAACTTTTGTACAAGTATACTATGTTTTCTGAGAGATGACAAGGTTACCTAGTATAATGAACTATACCATGGGCCAAGCTTCCCTGATTCTGATTCTAGATCAGAATGCCTCTCCCTGAGATCGGTCAGCCCTCATATACTCCTAGTCCACGTTGACTTGCAACAAAGTTCGCATATACCAAATCATTAGTAAGAGTAGGACATAACAACAAGATATAATATTTTACCAATCAAATTACACTTCTAACATCCTTGTTGAAGATTACTGGCTGAAAATGACATCATAATTTTCTACACCCAATAATATTAACTTTTCAAACCTATCTTACAAATAATCGCTTTGCATTGGCTAGGATAGGAGATAGTAGGATGTGCCCAAAATCAGAAAAACAAATTCTTAAAAACAAAATTGTTTTCAAAATAAAGTACCCCAAAATACAAAAGAATTGGGTCAACCTTTCATGTAAGACCGCGTTTATACCTAAACAAACAAGACCATAAATGACCCTTAAAGAAATGTATTTTTCTCAATAAGCAAAACAACACAATAAACTACCAGATGTAGTTTTAAAATATAAGTAAAGTTCAGCGTCCCAGATGTGGTTTTTAAAATACGTAAACAAGTACAGTTGACATAATTATTATCGAAACACATTCTTAAAAAATATTACTAGTAAGATAAATTAATAACATAAAAAATTAAAAAATTAGGTACAGATATTTGCCTCGTTTCAATATTTTTGTTTAAATTGAGGTAAAGTACGAATAAAATATGTCTAAGTAAAATATTAACATTGTTTTCTTTAATTTTGAAATAAAATATTATAGGGTGTTTTACTTGTTGTTTGCCTCTGATTTTTATCTCATAACTTTTAAGGATGAGGCTATTTATACATACGGTATGTATACCCAATTGGCTATTTATACATACTAAAGAAAAAAAAAACCTAAACCAACCTACTAACCTAACCTACCCTAAATAGCCAATTACGTAAAAATACTGTATGTATAAATAGCCACTTTCAACTTTTAAACCAATGGACGTACTTTAGTGAAATTTGATACGAATTTATGTATGAGAAGCATGATTAGGGAAGACCGATTGCGTGTCCGCGGGAAATTAAAGCTTTTGATGTGTTGGTGAATACCTTTCGTGACATGACATATGTGCAGATGTATGCCTTAATACTAATGTCAATTACTTTCAACATTGAGATAGTTATGCTTATGTTCGGAAATATAATGACGGAAAATCATGGGTCAATAGCAAGTAAAACGCTCCATATATTGTGCAATATGAAATGTATTTTAGTTATTCAAAATATTTGACTAATAGATATCTGAAAAGTAACAAAAGTATTTATTGTTCAGTGCCAATTTGAATTCTGATAAAATTTGCATTGTACGTAACACGTAATAAATTACTTGTAACTGTGATAATATTTTATACAGTTGTTAAAAGTCTTATAAATGTGATTCAATAGATAAATGTGATTCAATAGCAAACGCCACAAATTTGGCATAGTTTTGATTTGAGTCTCACAATGTTAAGTAATGAAACATTCAAACATATATTCAACTATTGTTTCAATTTATATTTATTTTTTATATTTTTAAATCTTAGAGGCCCTACACACTAGCGTAGATGTACGTCAGTTCGCTTTTTAGTTTGCCGACGCGCATTTAATAAAAATAAATGTGTAGACCTTATAACCGTGGTAATAAGGTCTATATAATTGAATACATATCACTGTAGGGCCTCATGGACATAATGCGTTATTACTTACGAAAAACAATGTCTGTTACATCATTATGTAAATATTTGTTAATAAATTATGTTCGTTTAAAGCGAGCTTAAGTGATTTATCACAGAATACATATGTTTTTATTCTGCTTCTGGTATGTTTAACATTTTTGTGAATTAGAATTTTGCATCAATAGTAGTACTTATCACACTATGTACGAGTAGTATTTGATAAGTGGTTTTACGTATTTAGAATTTTATTGAATAATGAGGAAAAATATTAAAATTGTATGTCATTTTTATCTATTTGCTAATGGCGCGCAATAATGATAATAAATTTTCTAGTAAATAATTTTTAAATTCAATAAAATCACTATCAATTTATTATAAAACATTATCATATTTACTATATGAGGCGTATAGATGCAAAACTCACTATATGACAAAAAGTGAAAAATGAGATTATGCGAAATTTGGACGTAGAATTTTACAAGGAATACGATAGTTAGGTTAGTTAAAAAAAACCAGTATTTAATATGAGAAACACTCTTTAAAGTTTAGAGTTGGATGCAAAACTCACTACTTGCGTTGATAGTTTAGATGCAAAAGTAACTGTTTGCTTTCCACCAAAAAAAATTTTATTGGTGGAAAGCAAACAGTTACTTTGTATGAATTAATGATGTGTAAAACCAATGATTCACGATTTTAAATAAGTATTGCCATCTAGTAACAAGATTTTATCATCAAAATACAATTACGCTTAGCTATAACAGTTATATGCAAATATCTCAGAATTTAAAATTTGCAAATAGTGAGTTTTGCATCTATACGACTGATATATTAATTACAATTGCAATAATATTTATTTACTATATTTCGCGAATTTTTACTGTCATTTATTTTGAAAATTTTTGATAAACTTTTAATAAATTAAATATAAAAACATGTTCGTGAAATAAGTCGTCATTATATTTTTGAAAATCGATTTTTGTTGGTTAAACCAGAAATAAACTAGAACATTTGTTTTTTATCTTATCAAAAATGCATGCGTATTATACATGTTTGTAAAATTGTACGCACTTAATAATTATTATTTTTTTTTTAGTAAATTGAACTTTATTTACATATATGTACGTTGCAAATTATTAATTTTCTTATCGTAATTTTTTTATTTTGTTATAAAAAAAATTGCATATTGTGATAAGTAGTTTACTATCATTACAATATTATTATATAAAATATTTTCGTATGTATATATACGAATATATATATATATACATCATTACATCATTATGTAAATATTTATATATATATATATATATATATATATATTTATATACACGTATATATATATAGAAGAAATGATTATTGCGAAAATTATTTAAGGAAATACTTATCTCGAATTTTATTTTGCAATGCATCAATTTTGTAAAATTATTATTTATGAAATATCCGAGTGAGGAACCACTTCACTAAGATTTTCATTAATTTGTAAACCAGATTGTACAAGTGGTTTCCTCCTCGGAAATATCAATACAGACATGATCATATCAGTGCTGGGAGCTTAAAAATACGCTACGTTATGCCAATTTTTTCTATTTCCACTTTAATGTTAAAATATTTAGTAGATTTTTTTATTTTGAATGCTGAATGCTGTTAAACTAGTGAAAAAATTTAGATATTAAGTTATTAATATGTGCGGTATTGAATTCAAACGGCAAACACTAAAAAAAAAGTATGAATTTTTAGTTTAGCTTTAACTAACTTTCCGAAAACAATTGATAGTTCTATCAAATAAAAATCGGAGTATGGAAACAGTTATATTAGCGTAGGTTACGCTATCGCTACAATAGCGCATAAGTTTAGGATCTCAATACAGGATCTTTTGTTCATGCAACTATACTTGATTCGAGTCGAGACCAGCGAATATTCTCATGATCTCTCATTGTTTCCCTGCAAGAGTCCTGCATCCCTTCCCGGTTCAATCAGTCGAGTGTGTTTACATTTGTACTGTAATATAAATACAGAAATGTATCTCACATCAGCTGAGAACTACGAAAACATGTAACTGAACACAAATAGTAATATGTACGTAAACGTACTAAGAAGTGGAGATTTTGTTTTTATCACTCTTCTCAGTGAAATTGCTATAGAATTTATATCCAAAAACACTGATTATGATTTTGACACTTTTTCTTCTATTTGGAAATATTCGTTCATGCAAAATACTCTCAGGCGCGATTGCACAAAGTATTGTTAAATCTATTGTAAATTAACGAATTTGTTAACTTACCAACTGACCAATCAGTACGGCTATTTGACAGTTAACAATCTTGTTACTTAGTTAACTCATTAATTAAATTAAAATCTGTGTGCAACTGAACCTTATCAAATGCACTTATCAGTGGAAATAAGTTTTATTTTTGTACATATTTTACATATTACATATTTTGCATATAAAAAATAATAGATAATAATACATTTTCAATTGTTTCAGGTATGTACCGTGATTCATTTTTGACAACTGCTTAATATATCTTGACTTCTAATATGGTAATGTATTTTTAATTACTCATTTAATTATTAACAAGATTAGAAGTATATGGATAAACCCATATATAGACTACTTTGACATTTCTCGGAAAGTTGGCAACACTGTATTTTAATAATATTATAATTTATTTGGGCATTAGGAGATACTTTTCTGAAAATTTGATCAAAATCGAATATATAATGTAGCCACAATGAATTTTTAAAAAATTTTGTGATTTTTTGCTCGATAAGTTGGCAACACTGTATTTTGTTAAAATTACATAAATTATATAAATACTAGAAGAATCTTTTTTGAAAATTTGAGTAAAATCGGTTGAATAACATGGCCATAATAAAAATTTTAAAACTTTAGTAATTTTTTTCTCGGAAAGTTGGCAACACTGAATATTAATAAAATTATGTAATTAATAGGAGCATTAGGGAAATCTTTTCTGAAAATTTGATCAAAATCGGATAAATAATGTAGCCACAATGAATTTTTAAAAACTTTAGTAATTTTTTTCTCGGAAAGTTGGCATCACTGGAAAAAACCAAAACCACATGACCATCTTGGGCACTAGGCAAATTTATCCTGAAAATTTCATTATAATCGGTTGAACCGTCTAGGAGGAGTTGCGATCACAAAATTTTGTCTGACGACCGAGCGAGCGAGTGAGCGAGCGAGCGAGCGAGCGAGCTGACGACGCACATCCATACACCCACATAAACTAAGTTCAGATTCGTCATCTAGAGGCTATATGAAGGATTTCTATACAAGTTTTTTTTTTTTTTGAAAATGTTACAGACACCGTACCAAACACTATACTACTTTTTCCTTGCAGTCAAAGTAGTAATAAACATATAAGTAATTTTTCTAGGTATATTCATTGTAGTACATACAGGTGGCGAAAGAAATAAAATTAGGTATATGTAGGACTTGTTAAATAAACTCTATTTTTAACGTGAAATTTATTAAAGTAGTAAAAAATGAAAGTTTTCATTTAAAAATCTGAGGTTTTAGTTTTTTGAACTTCAAATTTATAACAATATTCCAGGCACAGTTTTAAATAGTTTTAATTTTTTTTATTATAAGGTAGCACAAAGCTTTTTTAAGACCTTGTTTATAAATTAAAAATATTTGGTTACATTCTTGAAATATGGATCCTAAAATTTGTTGCGGATTTCAGATAAAAAATCAGCAAAGGTAAAATACATCGAAAACAGTTGAATTATAGTAAAATGTTTTTAATGTATCATATGTAAAATTTACTCCTAAATTCAATAATGAAACAAAAAAGTTAAGTCGGAAGTGGCATCTTGAAACTATTTTACTTCGACTGAGCATATCGGAATACCCTTATATACCAAATTTCCAAACATGAAATTATATAGTTTTTAAAAAACTAATAGCGTAAGCTCGTCCTGGGACACACTATATATTATTCTTGCATATACTGTAAAGTTCAGAAAAAGAATTGCAGTTATATTTTTTTTAATTGTTATTTTATCACAAATATAGTACAAGATAATAAATTATTCACTTCTCTGTGTTTTATATTCTATATAGGTCAATAATATAGAATGAATATAGCGATAAAATATTATGCAGACAAATATGAAACTGCAGGAAAGATAAATGTCGATAAAATTATGATAGTGTGAGGTAGGTAAAGCTACTTTCATAACTTGTTTAACATCGGTAAAAATTTCTTTAAAACAAATGAAAAACTTGACTGAGAAATGGAGCCCAAGGCTTGTTTGATATATTACTCTTTATAATCAAAAGAAAACAAATGATAATTCTAGAGGTTTATTTTATATCTATAGGAAAGCTAAATTTATTATATTTTTTATATTGAAAAAAATGAGCGTTTCTAATTATTATTAATTGTCAATTAAATAGAAAACTATGAATGAATTTATTGTGTCTTGTTTTGAATAAGAAACATTTAAAATAAACTGAAATTATTTATTGCTTTAGAATATTTAAGTTTATAAATTTGCGAATGCGAAAGTAGGGTTAGAAATATTCACGAGCAAAAACAAATGAAACTTTTTAATATTCTATTGTTTCGCAATGATTTGCTATGACAGTTTAATGATTATTTTATAATTTGTTATTCGTATTGTACTTAACCTAATTTTGCAGACATCAAAACATTTCAAATGTGTATGTAATAATAAACATTTACCATTTTTATTTAATATTGTAAATTTTGTAGATATTAAATATCTTGTAAAGTTTGTTATATATTTTTATGATTATAAAATTTATTATGTTTACAAAATTTACACAAAATAAATTACTGATTAATTTGTGAAAATAATTATAGAACTTTATTCTTTATTTTTTAAAATTTTAATTAGTTGTGCGTTTGATAGAATCCGAATGCAGACCAGTACTTTTAAAATTAAACTTACTATCAATTTTTTTTACTTTTTTGATTAATAATAAATATAATACTAACAGGAGAATAAGTCCAGGTTAAGTTATTCTATCAATGTTAACAAAATAGATTTATTCATAGGTTAACTAATAGAAGTATAAGGAAATATACACTGTAAAAATTTTTTATGTAATTTTACCTACAAAGTATGAGACACTATGATGCCCAGCATTTGTAGGTATTATTACCGAACAGCTGTAATTTTACATAATTGTTTAAAAATACATAATGTCGGTACTTTTACAAACGTTGTGTAATATGATATTACCAACGGTATGTAAAAATACATATGTATGTAATATTACAGTTTTTTAGTAAAATCTCTTTTAGTAAATTTACAGAACTTCAGTAAATTTGCTGTCGGGAATTTTCCATAAATAGGTAATATTTATTTAGTTCTGTAATATTATTGTTGGTAAAATTACATACATTTGTAAATTTACATAAAGGATGTATTTTCAAATGAAGCAGGAATTAATAAACATTGAATAATAATAATATATATAGTTTATTAGCAAAAAAAAAAATGCTATATACAAAAAACAAAAAATATACGTATAGTTTACAAAATTTGTATAGTAATATATGTGTTATATAATATGAATTATTTATCGTAACATTATAAAAAAAAATATATAAAATGAATTAAAAAAAAAAAACATTCAGTCATTTAAATCTCTGAACAAAAATATTGTTATTCTTACGAATAATTATTCAGCTTTCTAATAAATTAAGGTTAGTACGAGTACCCTATTCAAGACAGACATCGTTTTCATTCCTGACGAAGATTTCGATCCTTCTGCTGGATAAAGTTATCTACAAATAAAAAAACGCTACGTTAATTATTTTAATATAAATAAACTGTTATGTATCTTTCTAAAAATATTTAATTATTAAATTATAAACAATTTACTTACATTTTCTTGGTAAATGTTACAGACGCCTGGAATTTGCAATAACCTACACAAAAACACAAATATATTATTAGTAAAATATAAAAATATATATTATAAAAAAATATATTATAAGTAAAAATCATAAACCTTATATAAATATAAATATTATACGTACTTTATGTGAACTGATATATTAATTATACCGGTGATTTCAACTATAATATGCATGCGTACATCTATACTTCTTCACTGCTACAAATAAACTAACATTAAACTAAAGTAATGCACATTCTGGGTGGGCTAAACAGACAGGATTCAACTAGTAGCTTATCACTGTTCCGATTGGCTAGCGTCATATTAAAGGAATGTTTTTACCAAATTATTCTGTAAAATTTCGGAACCCTATTAAAAGTTGCATGTAAATTTGAAATTGCGTTTTTAAACTGCCTGTTTTACATTGTAATACAGAAAAATTATAAACTTTTATATTTAAAATTTTATATTTTATAAAAACCTTATAGGTACGTTTATATGCAATATAAATTATAATACAAAATATGCATAATGTTTATATTGTAAAAAAATATTCTATAGAATAATCGATAATCGATAATTAAAATAATAACTTCAATATTGCACCCATACAATGGAGATTAACCTCAGAAGAATTAATAAGAACATTAATAATTACACTTAAAATATTTTATTAGCATTATTACATAAAATATGTACTAACAATAAGTCTCATTATACTGATGTATTATTACAGATATTAATATGCAAACTGTAATTTTACATAATATAGGAAGTTTTACCAACAATATGTAATTCTACATTAAGTATGTGATGCAATTTGCAGAAAGTAAGTAATTTTACATACATATTAAGTCATTTTTACTTACTTTATGTAATTATTATGAATTTTTTAAATATTACAGAATTTTGAGGTAGAAATACAGAATAATGTAAGAATTACAGAATTTTGAGGTGAAAATACAGAATAATTATAGTAAAATGAAATTACCGAATTTTTTTAGTAAAATTTTACTAGTATTTTTCTGTAATTTTACATTTTTTTTTTACAGTGTATATTATTAAGTTAATAACTTTCAATTGAAGATGATGTTAGTAATCAGTGAAATATTTTTATGATGTACCTATAAACAATAAAATACTTGGTTTTAAAATGAAACGGCTTTAGGTTTAAGTTCTGTATTAATATTTATTAATAATCGTCGTTTCGACGAACTCAACGTTCGTCTTCAACAGGAAAAATGATACAAATGACATTTACAGGAACTAACATATCATAAAAAATTTGTAAATTTTTAATTAATAAAAGGATGTTATCTTTTTCAAAATTTAAATAAAATTTGGCTTCCATTAATTAAAAATTTATATAATTTTTTTGATCTAGTTACTTATTTGTTGCTTAGTAACTTGTTTCTATGTTCTGCTATTTACTGTAAATGTCATTTGTATCATTTTTCTTGATGAAGACGGACGTTGAGTTTAACGAAACGTCGATTATTAATAAATATGATTATTAATTAATACAGAACTATAACCTAAAGCCGTTTTATTTTAAACATATTTACTTTCTTATTAAATATACTGTGTTAGTATATTAGTAATAAAGTCTAGCACAATTTATATACTTGGTTTTAATTATCCAATGCAGTCCAATTACAAATCCAAGAACAGAATAGCTTAATTAATTAATTAAAAAATAAAATCGTATAAAATACGGTCATATGGATTACTTAACACACAATTGATACGGATCTTTATTTACTTTTAATCAAAACAATTAATGTCTTAACATCATAAAAGTAATAGAGTAAGGAAATAATGTATTATTTTCTTTACGATCGGTTTAGCAATATCACCATATAAAGATGTCGTTAATAAAATATATGCATACACATATGTATTTATTTTTTTTAATCAACGTGATATCGTATACAATATACGTCACTCAATTTTAATTAAATCTTGAGCAATCAATTATATGTTATTGTAGATAGATTAACATTTGTTCATGTGATTTTTTTTTGATAAGCTGATAAATTAATGTTGTACTACTTGAGAAGTATCTGTGATTGATTATTATCAAAATGACAATTTGCAGAATTTTTGTTGTTTAATCTATTGTTAGTTAAGTATTGTATAATTGTTATTAGAATAATAAAAAATGAAACTATTGTATAGAATTTTTCAATTTACTAGTAAACAATTTAAATAAATAAATATGATTTTTTTTAACTCAAGATTTCTAGTAAAAATATATAGTGGATTCGTGTTTTATAAAAAAAAATCTGCAAAAGTAGTAAAACTTTTTTCATAGGTTAGAAAAATAAGTATGTCATACCAAAATGAAATATTCTGTTGATATTGATGGAGTAACTTAAGCGGAATTTATTCTCTAGTTAGTAGTCAAGCTTTATTTATTATTACCAGAGAAATTTTGCTACTGATGAAGGAAAAGGAAGCATAGCTTTTGAAATATGTATTTGGCTTTATTGTTTTTAAATTAATTTTGTAATTTACAAAATTTATTCCATATTTAGTATATTGTTTACAAATGAAGGTAGAAGAAGCTTTTGATGAATTATAATAAATTTAATTTTTTTCTACATTGAAATTTATTTTTGTGTTTACTGAAATTTTTTTATGAATCTTGAAATTTTAATGAACCTTACAACTTCTTGTAGAATTTGAACATTTTCCTATCTTATGCTTTAATTGACATATAGATTTAAAACATAGATCATTTTATTTACTTATAAAAAAAAAAGAAATATGTTTTGATATTTTATTTAAAAATTAACAATTGTAATTATGAATAAAATTGTTTTTATTGCATTCAATAACAAATCAAAAATATTCTTGATAAAGAATTCATAAATTCTTACAAAAATTGTTAAAAATTTGCGTAATAATTCAAGGTTTTATATGTTACTACGCAATAAACTATCTTAATGAATATAATGAAAACGTAAGAATGAAGTTAATGCCAATTTATTTTCGATTAACCAGAAAAATGTTCTCATAATTTTGTAATTATAATTCGGAATTGTTTAATAATTTTTAAACTATATACTATTTAGACATTTTACAATAATAATTATTATGTTTTATATTAAAATGGTATAAGATTTATGGCGGTATTCTGTACAGCAATGTAGCCTAACAGAATGTTTTGTCTATTTCTGGTAAATACAGTTTTTCATTCGACAGAAAGAAACAAAACATTCTGTTACGCAACATCACTGTTTAGAATAGCACTATTAGTATATTTGAATGTTGTGTAATAAAATGTTAAATTTATTCTTCGTGTTAATTTTATTGATTTTATTTTCTTTGATATTTTATTTACAAATTATACATTTTGAAATTTACTTTTTATTCTACTTTTGTATTTACTCATTAACATTGTTCTAGAACATGTCAATGATTATTCTAACGAAAAGTACAAAACAATTGCAATTGAAATATTTGTACTTAAATGTAATGACTTCCGTGCAAAACAAATCGTATAAGTAACATTAATATAAATGACGCTACCATGTATTCAAATTACAGAACGTTATTTCAAACATTAATATAATAATATATATGTACGTAAAAATGAAGTAAATTTTGTAGGTAGAAATGACTCATATCTGAAATTTGTCAAATCATTGTTCTACAGCTGATAAAAAATCATTGAATTCAATGAAAAACGGTAACGAGCACGTTTTTTAATATTACAATACTAAACACCAAGGATATTTGATTGGGACTTTTTTGGGATATGATCAGGAGTGATCACTTTTATCACCATTCGCCACATGTGGCAAATTTAAATTTTGAGAAACATAACATGGAAAAATCTACTATGGCCACCACACAACCTAGCGTCATCGTATTATATAAATTTATGAAATAGAAGTTTTTTTATATCTACTGTAGTCATGGTAACTAAAATCAAAACCGTCTTGACATAAATATGCCATTAATTTACAAAATTATATATACAGGGTGTAACAGAATAACTATTCCTAATTTTCAGAAATGATAGAGGGCACATAAAGAAACATTTTTTATTAATAAACTAGTGTCCGGAAATTTTTTTGTTTTTTTTTTCGGCAGTCGATTGTAAAAAACAACTTTATGTTATAACCCGAGAATTAACGGAGATTTATAATATCCGTTAAGACCATTTCATTCTACTCAAAAAAGTGCCTTAAGAATGTGAAAATTATTTTCATCTAATTTAAAAAACCATCGAGATATCACCATTTATTAAAATACGGAAAAAGCGAACTTTTCGCCATAACTCGAAAACAAAAGACGATAGCTAATTTTTGTTTTCATAATTGAGTTTTTTTCAAAAAAAGCGATAGAGGATGCGCGGTCCATTTTTCCATATCTCTTATAGTTTCCGAGTTCCCATATGAAAACTTTCAAATTTGCCCACCCTGTACATCGTTACAACTTGTGTATCGAAAATGGTGGTCGTAACTTCGAACAATTTTTATAAAGTTTAATGCACTATTATTTCTAATAAAATGTTCCTTAACTTAACTATACTCTTTGACGTTGTAATAATTAAAATTGTTTTTAACGATATCTAGTGTATCTTGACACAGAGAAATTTTCGGACACTAGTTTATTAATAAAAAATGTTTCTCTAAGTGCGCTCTATCATTTCTGAAAATTAGGAATAGTTATTCTGTTACACCCTGTATATATCATAAAAATATGGAAAATTATTTAACCGTATCGAAAAATTAATTGTTAATTATAACTTGTTTAGCAACTTTTGTTAAATCAATTTTTTCGAAATATATCTCTCTTGCGAAATATTCATAAAACAGATAAAAGTAACATCGGTAAATTACCACTTCCGATTCACAGATCTTTACCAAAAGTTGATCAAATTCACCTTCGAAGCATAAATATGACATTTTATAACAATCCGTTTAGCCGAATTTGCTCTATACATATCCTACAGACCGACCGACAGACAAATATTACGCTAAAAGTAGTTGATTCGTGTTACTATAAGCCTAATTCGTGCTTATCTGTAAAAATCTCGATATGTCAAATTTGATATGATTACAATACCTTCTTTATGATATATGATATGACGTTCGGTAACAATATATTTTTTTTCATAAATTAAAAAAAATAATTTTAATTAAATATTAATTTCAGTTCCTTTAGATAATATACACATTTATTTAGATAAATTCAAATTAATTGAATCTGCACATTTTTTTTATATAATATGGTAACAATAATAAAAGAATAAAAGATAACACTTTACTTGATTTTCCACTATTTATTTATTAAACGTAACAATGATGATTACTGAAAAGTCGATACAATTGTTACGTTTAATAAATAAATAGTGGAAAATCAAGTAAAGTGTTATCTTTTATTCTTTTATTATTATTATTAAAATGAAATTCCATCAAGAACCGACTACACACACTCTTTCAATTGTTAATATGGTAACGTTTAATTAAGACAAACGGAGATGCTACGTTCATCCCGCATGTGAGTTACATGACAAATAAACTAAATACTGACACTATGTAGCCAATAAGGATAGTATCTAACTTTTCAATAATAATTGAATTCTCATAACTTTCTTTAGTGTGAAAGGCAATGAGCAGTGACAAACGGTAATAGCTTTATTAATGAAAATGATTTATCTTAAGAATTTCTCCACGATATTTATTGATTGTAACGTTTAAAAAATTAATAAAATTAACAGCTGGTTACATAATTAAAATCGATTGCAAGCCAACAAATAAACATTGATTTTATGGTAACAACAAATAATTTTGCCATTAGAAGTTTGAAAAATTGACAAAAAAGCATCGTTTTATTAACAACAATAATAATTATGCCAAGAGAATTAAAAATCCGTGCTTTTTGCAAGCTTAAAATCGATTTCAGTTAAAGCGTTTATCGTTAAACAGTAAAAATTAAAAGAATTATGACAATGAATTAATTTCTGGCTGTTACTTTAAAAGTAAGTATCTTTTAAATGATTTTATAGATTTCCAGAGTCATTACATTTTTGCAGATTTCAAAAAAACTTTATTGGTAAAATAAATGTTTTACGACTTTTTTAATTCGTACATTAAATAATTGACGATCGAGATACTTCTTTTGTCATTTAACTATTTAGCGCATACGCCCGAGTTAACTCGGGCACGCGAAACTAGCAAATTTTTATAGATTCTAGTTAATTCGTACGATTAGAATTTTTGATGTAATATTATGCAGACGTCCAAGTTAACTAGAGCTTGGAAATAAATATATCGCCTAAAATAATAATAACACAAATATCTTAAATTATATTAAAATTGACACGTACAATATCATTAAAATTATTGATTATTATTTTGCTCATTATTAAATTGAAAATAACATTTTATTTTTTATTTATATAGTACTCTTAATTAAAAAAAAAATATTTTGTTGTCTTTAAAAAATATGCGTTAAGTGGTTAAGTGTATAAGAATAAATGAATTATTTAGGAAAATTCTGTAATAAAAATACTGAGTTTTTTCCAGACATCAAACATATACCTACGTTTTCTGAGCAGTTACGTACTGTTTTGAATAAATTCAGATGGTAATGATCTATTTGTGTATCATTCTTTTTTTTCTGTCCAAATACGTAAATTCGTATAATATATAAATAATTTTTGCCACATTTTGACGTAAGAAGAAATTATCAAAACTTCGATCAACTTTCGTATCTTAATTTTAATCCAATAAGTTTGTCAAAGTTCCAAAAAATGATAACGATTTAAAATTGCAACTACATTTTTGTACAAGTATTTCTTGTAAATTATCGGTATCTAATCTTATAATTAATCGTGTTTAATTATAATTTTTTTTATCGTCAGTTGTCACGTATATTAAATAATCGTATACTGTTTTATTAAAATTATGCAATTTTATCGAGGAAAATATTGTAAGGCTATCAACTTATTTATTAAAGTAGATAAGTATCAGTTATTGATTATTCAAAGAATTTTTAAACTTGAAATTGTCCGAACTTATTTTGAAGAAATTCAGAGGAAAATTACTGTGGAAGTTGATAAAGTAAGGGATGGTTGTGTTATAAATAACTATATAGGACCTTACTTTTACGAAAAGTTCCGAGAAATTCTGTGAGTTGAAACAATAATAAAAAAAAAGGTAAAAGGGGACGAGAAGTCTAAAAATATTCTTATTTTTTTTTTGTATATGAATACATGGATACTGCAATTTAGTTTGGCGCTATAAATCAAGTAGAATTTAGTGGGTACGTTTTAGACTAACACATTTTTCTTGTACGTTATATTTGTCATCTTATCAGATATTTCGTTTTTCTTTTTCTTTCAAAATTTAAAACTAAATGCAACATGTAATTTATGTATGTCTGTAAATTTTATTTATTTCTCGATCTACTGATACGTAAATACGAATTGATATAAGATCAATTCCTACTATTCGTTCAGTTTTATTTAACTCAGTTCTTTCCTGCACATTTGTACACTTTCCGACAGCTTCAAACAATTTTTTTTTTATAAAATTGCCTAAAGGTAATATATATATATATATATATATATATATATATATATATATATATATATATATATCATTTGTATAATTTTTCCTGATGATTATATACGTATAGAGTATATTAATACATCGATTTTTAACTAAAATTATAAAGAACTTAATTCTGAAGTTTTTTTATTTTAATATAAGGAGTTCTGAAAGATTTTTTACTATGTTAAATTGATAAATGGTAAATGTAAAAGTGTCATTGAAGGTGTACGCTTGCATGATCGTCCATTGATTGGCATGATTGATGTGGTATTATTTGAAAGTGGTAAAAAATATATGAGATATTATGAATGTGGATGGACAAAATGTTGTTATGAATGAATAAGAATGTCGGGCGTAGAAGTGAATTCTGTTTGTATAGACAGAAGTGTTTGTGCTATATTCTATGGATATGTAGCTTGGATGTGTATTTATATGGCATGGATTATATAAAAGATATCAGCTTTTGACACTGTTACACTGTTAAAAAATTCGATAATTTACATAAAAACCGGGGGCAAATGATTTACACCAGAAATTTTTTTACATAATATGTATATAAAATACGTATATTTTATATAAGTTTACTTACTTTTTCGGTATAAAAAAAAAACATGAAATATAGTAAATTAATTATTTTACTTAAAAATACAAAATTATATTATTTTTCCCGGAAAATTTTTATAAACTATCAGTTTTGCTAAAATGATATATAATTTTTTACAACGGTTTTTATGTAAAATGGCAACTTTTTTACAGGGTAGAGTTTGTTTTACGGTCAGATTCATAAAATAAATTTGTATTTGGAATTTTGTGTAAATACAAAATTAAGGTGGTTATAATTTTAATTTGAGATAAATTTTAAATTCTTTATTGTATTTAAAAATTATAATATGATTCTGTGAAGAGCCACTGTTATACTTTGCATCTAAAGTACCGGTATATTAAATCGTTTTTGAACAAATGTAAATTATAATGTAAAATGTCGAATTTTTATTTTATTTTTTACTTGACTTTCTCATAAATATGTTTAATAATACTAGTGTTGCATTTATATTTCGGAAATAAACTTACGTAAATTGATAGTCTTTTGAATATAAATAGTTTTTTTCTGTCTCGTGTATAAATTATGATATGTAATTACGGTAAAATCCTAGAATATTAATGTCAATTAATTTACGGCCTATGTTTGTTTTTACGATGTCCTGGACATGTGCACTTCACTATCTGCACTGAAGATTGCATAGTTTTGTTTGTAGTGATTCTCTCGTGATTTTTCTTGGCGATGTTGCATCGTACAGAGTGGGATTAGGTTATATTTCCAATGCTCTGCTTATTGCATACGACTTTTTACAACGAATTTGTTTTATTGATATAGATCATTGACCTAAAAGACTCCAGATAATACACGCTCTATCTTATTGATGACTATATTAAAATAGAATAGAACATGTGATATCTAGTTTCTTTAATTTTATGGTCTATGTCGATAAAATGAAAATGTTTTTCATCCAAATGTCGGATGCATGAAGAGGAGGTAAGAATTGTTTGTGGTTTAAGAGAAATTATTTTATTTTATTGATTAAATTGTAATATATATCAAATGACTAAAATCAAATCAACCCTGAAATTAATGATCGGTTGCATAGAGTTTATTCAATACATAATAACACAGTTTCGTAAACTTGTTAATTGACTAATCAAAATGAAGCACTTCGACAGTTGACATTCTATTTTGCCTAGTTCTTATTGATTAAGTTAACAATATTTTCTGCAACTGGCCCTTAATCGATAAGGGTAGCAATGCTTTTCTTGTTTCCATGAACGCTTTGCAATCACCGAACATACATACACAATCACGCCATATACCCAAAAGGGTGTGCCACAAAATTTTTCTATTATATATTTATATATCAGTTTCCTCCAAACATTCCTATCCAAACAAGCAACTTTAGCTTTATCCACATTTATAATTCCTCTCATACCTGCTCCTCTATTCCTACTACTTGTAAACTTCCGCTCACGCAAAACATTCATATAATTCATAAAACATTCATATACATTTTTTAACCAAACGTTCATTAGGCATTCATTCAAGATATCCGAATCATCTTAACTGACTTACACCAATTTTTGCTACAACATTTTTTTTTCAATTTCACACTCATCATATACTAATTTCGTACCTGATTCCTCCTAGTTACATCACATACCCTACGTAAAAATATTATCTCCACAACAGTCATTTTTCTTTTATGCTTTTGCAGCTAAACTCTACATTCACTACCCATACATCAATGTAGGCACCAAAACAGCATTGTATATACTCAAACGGGCTTCTTTGGAAACATTTACATTCCTACATTTACATTTACATTAAATACGTTCCTGTAGTTGGGTCCGCATTTAGAATTAGACAGTGCGAAGTCAGACACAAACGTAGACGCATAGTAAGACGGAGTCAGTTCATTGCTGCCAATGTCCACCTTAACACACACACACACACACACACACACACACACATTGTATAATTCTATATAGCTAAACACAAGCGACTGGTTCTGCAACAACTGCAAGACAAATACATCAGCAGTCCAAATCTCATCATCTTCTTCATCAGCAACAGCATCATCATTACTGATACATATGTGCTGATTCGGCGGTGTGTGTGTGTGTATGTGTGTGTTTCTCGGCACGTGCACATGTTCGCATGGGTGCTGTTCATTTTGTGTGCTCGCGCGCGCGCAGGCGTATGCTGATATGTATGTGTGTGTGTGAGTGTGTGTGTGTCTCAGGTGCGGTGAACTCGACGGAATGCAAGGCCGATGCACGCTTGTCGCGCCATCTGCTTTTGCTGGGATCTCCTCTCTTTTCCTCTTTACGTCCATCTCATTCTCTGTGACAATGGACGAACTATTTTTTTCCACCTTATTTTAGTTACTTTAGTTTTAGATGCAGTTGATGTGGTTAGGATGGTCATCATGGATGAAGCATTAATTAGACAATCTTTCAGCTTTCAGCAACCTATTTGTTGTTATTATTATATAATGGTGAAAATAAAAAAAAAAATTTTTTATCTAGTTACTTTAGTTTTATTTTTGTTATATTTCGTGTAGTGAGGATGGCCACCGTGGACGAAGCATTAGTTAGGCAATCTTTTAGCTTTTAGCAACTATTTGTTTTACGTATTATCTAGTTACTTTAGTTTTTGGTTAAATTATATTTACTATGGTTAGAGTGACTACCATGAATGAAGCATTAATTAGACAATCTTTTAGTTTTCAACGCTGTATTTGTTGTTGTTATTATTATTACCTATCTAATAGTTAAACAAAAAAAAAATGTTAAAAAAAATTGGTTATTTTAGTTTTGGTTTAATTATATTTACTATAGTCAGAGTGATTCACCTGTGGTTGAGGTACGAATTAGGTTATCTTTTAGCCATCATTGTGTAAAGTGTCATTTGTTTTATTGTGGTCTGCTGATTTGATGATGGAATGATGTTGCCCTCATGGTGGTCGTTTGACAGACTGGGGATTGAGATATGTTCAAAATTATATGAAAGTTTATTTACTATATGAAGATTATTTATTTTTGTTGTATAATTCTATAACATGACAGATTTATTGATTGAGATAATCTTTATGACTAAAATTATATATTTTGTAAAATTTTGTATAATTGAAATTATAAGAAAAATTCTGGTTTCTTTATATTCAATTTTAAATTAACAAAAACATTAACACAAAGTTTAGTATTTTTAACATCAAATCCAAACGATTTTTTGTTGTGTAAAAATGTATTTTGTAGGTAAATAATTTGAAATACTAAAATAATATACGAGGTATTATGAATGTGGACGATGCAATCGTTTAGTATAGGATAGAAATACTTGGCATCGGATGAATGAATGGTGAGAGTTTGTATCATACCTTTTGAGTATTTGATATGATTATATGTTGTATCAAAGAGAATATAATATATTATATAATATTATATATTATATAATAAACTATGTTATATTCCTCTTTGGTTGTATTCAAATGACATATTAATTTATATTTGGTAATTGTTGTTAGATAAATACTTACAGAATTTACTGAAAAACAAAATCATTACATCGCTATATGATTTAGCAATTATTTTCGGCCATGATAGTTTCGTCGAATATGACAATAGAGAGGATTACGTAATCAGTATCAATTTCAATCGCATTAATGAAATTATAACTAGATTGGATTTGTCGGTTATTCAATAAGAAACGAATTCAGTGTGTCCGTTTATTGTCGATTGAGATTTGTCATCTCGTATATATATATATATATATACATATATATATATATATATATATATATATATATATATATATATATATATTTTGATTCTTTCCTAGTTCAAATTTATTATGACACAATTTTCTTCTGGATAATCATATTTGAAAACTATTTTGTAGTTGATGAAGTTTTAACAATATTATTTTTTAAATAAAAAACAACTTAATTTGTTATTAATTGTCGATTGTGATTTATCATCTCATATATCTAGATTTTTTTTTTTTTTAGTAAATATTTTTATATACTTACTTCTTATAACACAATTTTCTTTTGGGTAACCATGTTTCAAAACTCTATTTGTAGTTGGTGAAGTTTTAATAGCATTTTATAAAATGTTTGTTTTTCAAGTCCAATCTTAGGAACTTGTAATTTAAAATACATTTTGTTTAAACTTTGTTTCATGAAAATGTGATCTGTTTTTAAATTTCTGTTTTAAGACAAATTTCTCTTAAAATTGAACTTGTTTTTGCAACTGTTATTAGAAATATAGTTCAATATTAAAAATAAATTTGAAAATAAAAACATTAATATACTTTAATTGAAACTACACATTAAATGAATCAAATTATATTATTTTTTTTTCGGCAGTTACTTGGACCTGGTTGCACAAAGTCTTGTTAATTTAATCAGTGAGTTAATTTTCTCAGAACCACCGCGTTGATTGGTCAGTTGGCAAGTTAACGAATTGATTAAATTACAAAGCGTTTAACAATGATTTTTGCAACCGGACCTTAATGTTGCACATGAAAATATCTATTTTATTTAATTAGAAGTAGATGGCGAAATTTTAGATGATTTGTGTTTTGTGTAATTTTGCTTTATTTATTTACATGCGAGTTAGTTAAACTAAAATTATTATTGCTAAGCAAATTTTGGACAAATCAATAAACAAAGGCTTTACGATTTATTTCTGTAAAAATTTTAATTAAAAATTGACGTTTCGACGCACTCAATGTACATCATCATCAAGAAAAATTATACTAATGACATATACAATAAATAAACAGAACATAGAAACAATATTATCAGTAAATTGATAAGAGAAATAGAAATTTATGAAGAAAAAGATAACATCAATCATTGTTTTAAATAAAATTTTGGCTTTCTTTAATTAATAATTTATAAATTTTATAATCTAATTAAGTACTTATTTCGTTACCTACCTAGTAACTTGTTTCTATGTCCCATTTATTTATTGTATATGTCATTTGTATAATTTTTTCCTAATGATGATGTACTTAGAGTACGTCGTAACGTCAATTTTTAATTAAAATTTATACAGAACTAAATTTTAACGCCTTTTATTTTAAAAGATTTTTTACTATGTTAAGGTTATATAAATCTACAAAAAGCTATTATAGAAACTAAAATATTAGATCAATATACCAATTAGATGTTTCATTTAATATGATTAGAAGGTTAAAAAATCAACTAAACACATAAAATATTAGTAAAAATTATCTACAATTTTAATGTTTTATTGCTAAAAGTTCAAAAGTTATGTACTGGCAATTTTATTATAAAACGAATTGGAAAAATTTACTAAATTATGTAATTGTAAATAATTAAATATAAATCATGAACATATTTAAAGTTAAATTCAAAAACTCAATGATGAACAATTATATCTTTCTTCTTTTATAATGTGTATAAAATTTTTCTTTATTTAAGTATGTCAAAATGATTCCACTTTCATTCATAGAAAACATTGAATAAAGTATTTTTGTGTATTAGGTTCAATGCCATTTTATCTTAAAACTAATTCCGCTTTAAGCGAATATGGTACGGAAGTCTGTACCGCAAAAATTTTCTGTATACATATTGTCCGATTTTGTATAATTGTTAGAGGTCACAAACACACACAAAAAAAACGCGTATTAATTTTGGCATTTATAATTCATTCTAATTTGTATTCCACAGCATATTTTACGTATTATCCTTGACAACTGGGCAAAAATACTCACTGCAGTGAAATTATACCTTCGCAAAAAAATTTGCTATTTGCCAGTCACACAAAGACCTTATTACGGAAGGTTGTCGAGTAATTGTTATGCATATCCTTTAGATATTTCCGGATTATGATTTATGTATCTTTTTTATATATTGGATTTAGTGTTGTATGTTTATTTTATATTAAGTTATTTTGTCGTATTGTCTGAGGTCCATGGATTTTCTATAAATTATATCTTTAGATAGATAAGGATATTTAGGTTACACATGAGGTTGAGATGTTTGTGATTAAAACAAAAATGACAATGTTAGATTTTTTGAATTAAAATATTTATTACAGTTTGTTTTTGATTGTTTTTTCTGCCTTGCAATCAATACGCACAGGATATTAGGACAGACGACGTTAGCTCTAATAACATAAACAAATTTTACATTATTATATACCCTAAATATATATGATAAAACATTATATCTAACTTGTAATATGCACTAGTATTTTAATTCTGTTGCATATACTACAAAAAAAATAATTTTATGTTATTAACTTTTTTAACCGCATACGGTTTTGAACGAAGTACAATCGGAAATGCTAGTTGTGTTTATTATTATTATTTTCATAACCTAATTTGATAACAAAATAAGCGGAAAAACAGCAATGGAAATTTAATATTTTATATAACAGTTTCTAGGAATTTTTCACATTATCATTGGAAATCCAACTAAAAAGAAATTATTTACACAGTGTATTCCCATATTATCAACTGATAAAAATTCATATTTTAATTAAACAATAATGTAAATATTTTACTAAAACTAAAGTAGTTAATATTTAAAAAAAAAGTTATATTTTGACTGAATATACAGGGTGTAACAGAATAACTATTCCTAATTTTAACTGGAATATCCTGGGCTCAGAATATGAAGATTTAATGCAAATCACTGAGATAAAATGTGGCTCCTTACTGAGCTACAGGCTGTTTTATATAAAAATTTAAAAACGATTTTTGCCCAATACTTTAAAACTATTTGACGTATCCTTATCATACTTGGCAGGAAATGTAGGTACCGTACACCATACTAAATTATGTTAAATAAAAGTTTCTGGTTACTGCCAGTGGCGTACAACAGAGGCAAGTGAGAGGTTAATCCTTCCTAAATTCTACGCCACTGGCGGAATTATCATTTTAGCACAATTTTTCGATTCTCCAATACTTGCTGTGTAAAAAACATACTCTTTCTTTGTAACGATAAAGTCACTGTTTTTCGAGATATTTAAAGTTAAACATAAGCTGCACCCTTGGGATTTTTTCAAAATTTGCTCAAAAAAATCTGAAAAAATTCAGTAAAATAGAGAAAAAAATTAGCTACATAATATCTAAGTAACTTTTTCTCTAACTCATTCTGGTTTGGCTGGAAAAATTATTGAAAATTAATATTTTTTGCATTTTATTTTTTTATTTTCAACAATTTTTACAGCCAAATCAGAATGAGTTAGAGAAAAATGTTACTTAGTTATTATGTAGCTAATTTTTTTCTCTATTTTTCTGAATTTTTTCAGATTTTTTTGAGCAAATTTTGAAAAAATCCCAAGGGTGCAGCTTATGTTTAACTTTAAATATCTCGAAAAACAGTGACTTTATCGTTACAAAGAAAGAGTATGTTTTTTACACAGCAAGTATTGGAGAATCGAAAAATTGTGCTAAAATGACAATTCCGCCAGTGGCGTATAATTTAGGAAGGATCAACCTCTCACTTGCCCCTGTTGTACGCCACTGGCAGTAGCGAGAAACTTTTATTTAACATAATTTAGTATGGTGTACGGTACCTACATTTCCTGCCAAGTATGATAAGGATACGTCAAATAGTTTTAAAGTACTGGGCAAAAATCGTTTTTAAATTTTTATATAAAACACCCTGTAGCTCAGTAAGGAGCCACATTTTATCTCAGTGATTTGCATTAAATCTTTATATTCTGAGCCCAGGATACTCCAGTTAAAATTAGGAATAGTTATTCTGTTACACCCTGTATAAGAAACTTTATAAGCGTTAATTTATATTTTATTTTGAAGATGCTGTTGGTACTCGGTAAAACATTTAAAAAATAATAAAAATACTCGGTTTTAATTATTTTTTATTTTAGTATTTTATATATTAATATTTCTAGTTTTAATTATTTCTATATTTATGCATAATTTCGTATGAATATAGTAAATAATTTTAAAAATATAAAACCGGTTTTAAATTTTGTTCAATTTTGTATATCAGAAATAAAATATTATAATTTACACTGATTACACCAACTTAACATTCTTATAAATCTTGAATATTAAAAGTAAACAAGATTGAAAATTCAGTAGCCAAAATTAACCCATCTACACTTTGACCGTATTAACCTAAAACTAGGAACGAGACGTCCGTCGCATGCACGTTCATTCGTTCGTTATTTGGCCGACTATCCGTGCGACGCCTAGCGACGCAGTGCGCCAGTTCTCTCCGGCCAGACGCACGGCTCAGACCGACGCGACGCGTCCGGGTGCGGGCTATAGGACCAGTGACCCTGAGCGCCCCGACCTACAGAAACCCATTCAGACAAGGTCTCACTCGTTATATCTCCCCCACATTCCCCCCCAGCTTGTCCGAAACGTTCGTTTTACCCGGAAAATAAATGGCGGATAATATTGTGAACCGTGAAATAAAGTGGATACTGTACCACTAGATTTTGGCAACAATTCTCTTTCGACATTAACGAGATGGTTCTTTTAAAAAAGAGAGGTGAATAAATAGGCGGAAGGTTGAAGTGTTGATGTGCAATCACTTTTTATTTATCTTTCTGGTTATATGCACAAGGAAAAATATAATATTTATCATGAGTAAATTGATATAGCGTGATTGAATGGAATGAAATCATTTAAATTTATTATAGATTTCACAGAATATTTTGTTCTCAGCTTTGCTTTAATCTTTGGTGAATAAATTTACCTTATTAGACATATTTTTTTTAAATAACAAAATGCGTATAAAATCAAACATTTTATTTTCTAATTTTGAAAAATATCGGATTATTTCAGCGGATATCAAAAAAAAATTTTTTTTGGCAAATATATTTTTAATTTTGTTTTTAATATATGATTCAATTATTTTGTTGTTTATGAATAATATTACTGAAGATTTTGAAAATACTTTTGTAATAGCATTTTTTCATTGTATAATAGTGATATTTCCACTATTCTTAAAATATTTAATAATCGTTATGTTATGAAAATAATAAACTTATAAGGTGATTAGGAAATTATAATTAATGCAAGTAGGATATAAGCAAACTAGGAGAAAATTTTTATTTTTAAATATTTACAGTAGATTATTAACAAAAGTATGTGCATACAATTTACATACTCTTAAAATATAGATTTGCAATAAATGACATTTGTAAAACGTGATTTCTTTCAATTGTAAAATTGTTTAAAAGTGATAAATATTATTTATTGCGCTCTATACGAATACAACAAACACATAAAACAAGTAACATATTTTACTTATTTCCAAATAATATAATTCTTAAACAGTTGTATTTAAGTTCAAATTTTGTAAGTCAATTTTGATCCACTGCCACATATCCGATCGATTTGAAACTTTGTACATATACGTATATCCCATGACAGTACAATATGGATTATAATTTTAAAATTTTATTGTTTTTTAATACAGCTTATGCTTTCAGCACACATTGCTTATGTAGATAAATAGAGAAAAAAGCATTACTTAATATACAATGCGTAAAAAAATCGCATTAAAAATATAACAACAGACAGAAAAAAATGAATAAAGTTTTTCCCAAAATTAATTATTTCATTTTCTTAAAATTGACAAAAGGACATGATGACAATGTTGAAATATCACTCATATAGCATTTCCGCATTAAAATCTATTTGTCTTCGGTTAGGGATACGCTTATCTACGAGTACAGTTTAGTGTGTACCAACATAATATTTGCGAATCTCTTCTAAACGAAATGTTTAATAATTTTAATTTCAAGCATTAGTAATATTATACAATATTTTAACATTAAAGAACTTTGTATTACTGAACAAATATCGACTGTATCTGAATGATTCGAAAAGACTAACGACTTTTACCATTGACAATGCAATTACAAATTGTTATAAACTATATGATCCGTTTCTCAAGCATACAGCTCCATATTTCGCTTTTCAGTTACGGAAATTGATTAAATGTATATTTTATTTAATATCAGAACATATGAACTGTCACTGTACAAAGGGAAAAAAATTCTTGTCTAAAACAAACGAGCATCACAGTGAACGAAAAAAACACTAAAACAGGATAAAGTCAACGATAAAAACAACAAACAGTTTCTGTTTTACTAATAAATATGACGTCAAACATGTAAGATATGTTCTACACACATGTTTTAGGGAGCTATTACAAAATCTATTTTGAATATTTTTTGATAAAACAAGTTACTAATCATCTGTGCTGACGATAACAAAAACGAAATAATATTTAGCTTAGAAAATTTATTAATATTCAGCGAAACTAAAAATGATGTTCGCGCAAAACGTTTCGTATTCAGCACGTGAAGTTTTTTTTTTGTCCAGCCGTATCATATGTGACGAATAAAAAACCGTCGTGTAAAAAAAGTTGACTGCTAAAAATAGATACAAATTAGCATGGGAAATTCAAGACAACTAAACATAGAACGCTTTATACTGTGTTTAGAATTAATGTTGAATAATTTTTTATCTGTGCGATTAAAGATCGTAAATAAAAAACATTGTTGCAAGACCACTTTTTCTCTTTGTTCTAAAAATAAAATTATAATTTTTCTTCTGATTTTATAATATTCTTTGTTATAAGAAGAAGTGAAGTTATTCTCAGAATTTTTATAATTTATTTGCAATAAATGTTTAATAAAAACTCAGGACTTTGGATCAGTCCAAATTATTAACTGTTCCGCTCCTACTCCGTTCATGGTATTTATACAACTGCTTCACTACGTGCTCCCATGTTTGTAACAAAAAAATTATGAAATATTTAATATTAAAAATGCATTGCAAAATTTACAAAAAATTTGAAAAGTAAATTTTTCCGCTAAGAATGAGAGCAGTGTTGCAGCCAATATTTTTACAGCTCCGAAAACGCTCCTGCTCTTAGCAAAAATAATGTTGCTTCGAGCTTCGGCTTCGAGCTTCGGCTTCAATTTCAGCTCTAAAAGTCTTATAGTAATTTATTCAATGAGCATGTAACAATGAGGATGACTTTTGCGGCACAAGCCGCAGGCAAGTATCATAGTTTATTCGAACGAGTAATAATAAAATAATTGCTTGCGAATAGAATATACTTTTTTTATGATTGTACAATACAAAATTCCATTTTTCGATCTGATGGCATAAATTAAGCTATTTCAAATGCAATTTTGCGATTGATCACAAATTGTTGAGTAATAAATTTATCAATTCACTAGTGTGAGTAATGAATAAAATAAATTATCAAGAAACGCATATATAGTGAATATACTATTAATAAGCCTAGAAACATAATTTTATTGACAGTTAATGGGTTTGTTCCAATCTATCATCAGATCAGTTTGGAATTAGTTCAGAACTGTTCGAGGCATGCACAATATGGATTTAAATTGTTATTTACCATACTGCGCATGTGTCGTGCAATTCCAAACTAATTCAGAATTTAGTTGGAACAAACCTAATATAATAATTTTATTTTTCTGTGCATAGATAGACAAAGAACAAGAATTCATTTATTATATAACTTCTGAAATATATTTTTTCAAACTAGTGATTTTAATATAAATTAAGTAAATACACAAGTACAGTAAAAAATAACAAAAAACAAATGAATAAATATAAATGAATAATATTTATAGTTTTTTTTTTTTTTTTTTTTGTTAAAATAAATCTATTTCAATACAATTATGATTTTAATTTTTAGATGTAACAACTGCTTTATTTTATTCTAAAATACAAAAAAAGTTGATAGTTCAGAGTATATTTCTTAGTGACCCTATTTATAGATTTCAATTATTAATTTGAATTAATTAATTGTTTACGTAGTAGTTGTTGTCGTTGTTTTTCATAGACTTTTCAAATAAATAATAAATTTTTGTTTTATCAAATTTAGTAAAATAGTTTTTTGAAATTTATGATAAAAATATATCCTATTCCATTTTGATCAGTCGCACTGTATAGTTTAATTTTATTTCTAAAAATGTCACTGAACCTAGACGAGCTATTTAGCAAACTTAACCGCACTATTTAGCGTGGCTATTTTCGATATTTTAGTCGCATACATGCAAAATATGAATTATAAATTTTATTACCTTACACAGTCTATTAAAACAGCGGAATTGGAATTGTATAATTCGAAAAAATTTAAACATCGATTGTTTTGTGACATTTGCCGGGTCATGGCAACCGCGATTTTCAAGGTTACATTTCAGTTTTTTTTTTTATATTATATATTCCTACACCTACTTGATTTGAATTGGTATCGGAAATAACTATATAGTTTGCTCATGTTTTTTTGGTATATGTGAGTGTGTATGTGATTATAACGGTCTTTCGGTTCAAATTTAGACGATTTCAACGGGAGTTTTCGTTTAGTTATAGAGTTTAAAATTAGAAATTGAAAAAATTTAAGTTTGGCAGTTTTGTCATTGAATTTTTATTCGATTAGTGTAGCTTTGATTCAACTTTTAATTTAATCTTAAAGTTGGTCTTATAAATATTTAGTATTTATAGTATTGGTAGATAAAGTTTGCAATATATCAAATAAAATTTTATATTTGTTAATAATTTATGAATAAATATTTGAAACAAATCATGAATAAATATTTGGTATTGAGTTATTTTCACTAAATATTTGGGACATATTTGTGGGGACATGTGCTTCACGTCAACTACCACTACTACCAACTGATAGCAAATAGTCAATAACAATAGTTGAGAATGAAAGCAATGACTGTCAGTTGGTAGCAGTGATAGATGACATGAATGCCCATGTTTTCACAAATCTGTTCCAAATATTTAGTGAAAATAAATCAACCCCAAATATTTATTCATGATTAATGTCTGAAGTGGTCTTAAAGTCTAGATACACAATTTTTCACAACGTTTTATGTGTGCAGTTCTAGACGTTGGAGATACATTATAGTAATAGTTTTTTTTTATCAAATAATTTACGTCACGAACTATTGATATCATCTGTCAAAATGTTAATATTGTTTATCAAGATTTTTATTAAATTTTTCTAATGTTTGTGTTTTTATTTCATTAATTATGTATTGACTTGATATAATTAAATTTGTTCGATACAATAAAATTATTTAGTAAATACATGTTTTAGTTTTTTTTATTTTGTTATCTAGTAACTTGTTCCTATATTCTTTTTATTCACTGTAAATGTTATTCGTATCATTTTTTCCTGATGAAGATGTATATCGAAACGTCGATTATCAATAAATATTAATACAGAACTACAACTTAATGCTACTATATTTACATCGAGAGTTTGATTATATTTTATATCTTTATTTTATAATAATTGCAAGACTAATCAATATAACGGCAGATTGATAAGAGAAGCAATAGAAATTTATAAAGAAAAAGATAACAAAATTCACTGTGAAGGTACTGAGTAAAATAAAATTTGGTTTCCATTAATTAAAAATCTATAAAATTTTATGATCTAGTTACTTATTTTGTTTACCAAGTAACTTGTTTCTATGTTCTGTTTACTGTTTACTGTTTACTGTAATGTTATTTGTATCATTTTTTTCTGATGAAGACGGATGTCGAGTTCGTCGAAATGTCGATTATAATATTAATACAGAACTTTAACCTAAAGCAGGTTTATTTTAATATAATGAGTTCTGAAATATTTTTTACTATGTTAATAAAAAACTGTTTTTAATTTATAATACTGTTTTTTTGATTTTTTTTTATGAAATTATTTGCTTTCGATTAGTATGTTACATATTTTATTATAGTTTTCCATTTCTCTGAATCAAACTGTATATATGTGAAATGACTCATATGCAATTAACATTATTACGTTTTCTGCACTAATATTTGGTTTTTATATTTTTTTTATTCTCCACTTTATGTTTTCTGGTACGTCTGGGAGAAAGTTAGTTCAATGTTACAACGATATGCTTTAATTAAAATATTTTTAAGGTTATTGTTCTGAAAAGAGAGGAAAAAAAAAACGACAAACTTTACCAGCGAGAATGTGTTGTTAAATTTAGAAATAGACGCGGCTAAAACTATAGCATCGAATTAAACGAAAACAAAAACACTCGCCTTTTATTTAGGACAATGAAAATGCATTTTTGCAACGTCCAATAATAATCATTTTTACTTTTTATCATGTCTGTTCGGAAGAACAAGAAAAAAATTAGATTAGTCAGCTCAACTTTCATGCGCTCAATTTTTATACGCTGAGAAATTATAGATAATTACTTAAATATAAAAGTCAGTTGCTTCGATGTCTGCTGACTGTTTATTTTATCGTTATTATTTTCTCTCTCTCTTTCTCTGTCTGCATGTTTTACTAGTGTAATTAATTATTTACTATTTAATTTTCAATTTCTTATCGTTAGCATGTGTTTAATAGTTTTATTTAATAGTTTGTAATTGGCAAGACTTTTTAGAAACTATTAATTTAGACGAACTATATTCAAACAATATATTTTAAAGTTTGACTCGTGACATGTTTTTTTTTTTTAAATATTAGATTTATTGTTAATTTATTTTATAAATTTTGAATATAAATATTTGATTGACACACTAATATTTGTTAATTGTTATAGTTAAGTTCTGTTTTTTTCAAAATTGAAATTAAAATATTGTGGAATTCACTTCATATAAGAAATATATGTCTTTCTTAGGATTTTTTAAAAATTTATTTATTTATTTATTTATTTAGAATAACTATCCAAAAGGCATACTTGCCTATTTGAAGGATACATATACAACGACATACGTACAGAGATACAATACAAATTTACACACACATACATATATGTAAAATACAAAACATAAAAAATTGAAAACAAGAAAAAATTAAATATTGTGACAATACAATTTCATTTTAATATCATTATTAATGCTATCCTCCACAGTCTGATAGACATCCACCATTTGATACATCGGTGAGGATAGCATACAGTTATTGTATATATTGTATTATATATTGAATATTATAATGTGTAAATGCCAAATCTTTTAGAGAAGAGAAAAAAATCTCAATCAATATAATATTGTATAAACAAATAAAAAATAATAAAACATTAGGTTTTGTTTCACAATTTTATTATGGCAGTTAGGCCATCATCAGAACCTAGCTGCCGAAATTGGCCAATAAAGGGTTTTTGATAAAATTGTGAAACTTAAAACCGAGTGTTTTTATTATTTTTTATTTGTTTAAATATTATAAAAATGTTTCACCGAGTACCAATAGCATCTTCAATTGAAACAATATCATATAAATAAAAAAAAATTTTTTCTTCAAAAATTCTAGACGCATAAAAATCGTATAATGTTAAACAGGAGTTATGCATAATAAGTTATTTTTACATTAATATATTTTAATGAGTTTTGAGATATATGCAAACACTTAGACAGAGATCATTGCGAAATAAGATGAACCATATTCTAATGATCTTAATTTATTCTCCAACTAATTATTCAAAGAGTTACAGAATATTCTGTGACATATCTTCAAGAAATTTACATTGAAATGAACCATAACTAATTTGAATATTTTGTAATTTCTGTTGTAAAATATGATGAATTCTATTTTGATTTTCATTTTTTATTTAATTATCTTGTTATTTTAATAGAAACATTTTTTAAATTATTTAACATATTTGCTAAAACTAATTATTTAATATATCATTTCTTAAAATATAGTGACGACTAAAGTGCTCGGCGTTGCTCAAGTGTTGTAAACTTAATTGTTTTATAATATGTTTAAATATACAGTAAAACTGACTAATTTTTTTGCATATTTAATATTTACTCACTTCATTTGTTTGATCTTAAAATTTATTTTATCTTTGTTTTATTATTAAATCTGGTGCATGACTGGTTTAATATACAAATTTAAAATTTATGATTTTAAATCTGAATAATAAAAAAATTTATCATTTAAAATTTACATTTAGAATATCATCATATTTTATAATTTAAATTATAAATTATAAATCTTAACTAATCATATTACAGTATTTCAAACATTTCACACATGCACTTAGCTGACTTATTTTGTTGTCGTCAGCTGTTGAATAGAGTAAACAGTGTTGTTAAATTCCATTACAGATTAAGTTTTTTTTTTCTTTTTATATTCATCATATATTAACATCATTCCTATGACAAATATGTCACTTTCACTATCATCCGAAAAATCAGTTTTTGCAATCCAGTTTCCATATAACTCCAAAAGATGCTTATATCAAAAATGTCAAATAAATATACATTCAGTCACGTGATTTCTAAGTTAGGTCCTGATTAGTTGGATTTTCATATTCTAAATTCATCGCTTAAATTTATAAATTTTAAATCTAAATCATAAATCTCAAATTTATAAATTAAATCTACCATGCACCAGGCTTTGCTAAAAATAAAATTAATGTATATTTCTCACTGCGACTGTAAAATTGCTCCATTTGTGTAAAATGTGGTGGGGTTTATTACAGTGTAGGTTAGATCAAAAAGGTTAGTTGGTTAATGTTTAGAGAAGATTAATACACGCGAAAAATATTTTCTTTAATTGAGATCAAGAAATAAGACAAGTACAGAAATCATTCCACAAACTAAGCAATTTCACGATTGGAATTTAACATATACATTGACATTATTCTCTATATAGCATTTTATAATATTACTATTTATTTTTTAGTCGGTTACTACGGCAAGGCAACTATAACAAAATTTGACATTTATTATTTTTTATAGTTTGTGTTAGGTCAAAATTCCAACTGTGCAGATAAGTGATATTTGTAGGTTTCGTATTTAATTCGTTTTTTAGTTATAAGCTACCGAAGAGACAAACAGATTAGCGAAAATAATGGTTTCTACAAACTATAAATTTGAAAGTTGGTTTGTTAAAAACTGTCTAGTGTTTAAAGGTAAAGTACATATGAAAAAAAAAACTGTGGGACAAAAATAGATTTACGTTTTAGACGGTAACCATGAATTTTATTTTCGCTAAAAAATTTGTGCTTGTGTCGGTTTGCACGAGGTATTACAGCACATCCAATGTCATTTTAACTGAAATGCATCATTAACATCGTAAGTAACACTGACCGAAAGACATGTCTGTGTAACATATATAAACACATTACCTGCTATTGACAAAGTTTAATCTATTTTTATCATGGCCGTTTTTCTCGATTTATTTTTTAAATGCGTATATTATTTGTATCTCGTTTAAATGTTATTATAAATTTGTAATGTTTTTTTTTTTCTATAAATTTATTGATTTATAAAATTAACAAAATCAAGTTGAAGAAGTACGGCAATGTTTAACCCTTTTTTTAGTATTCGTGTAATTTTTTAAATGTAAATACTAGCGTGATGCCTTTGAAACGCAAAAGAAAATTGCGATTTATGGTTAATTTTTATGTATGGATAGTGCAAAATACTGAAAATACTTATAAACAAAATAAATAAAATAAAATAGATTAAAAATAGATGGACGCCTCTCACACGTCACGAGAAGGTTAATGAATCATTAGGTTATACAAAACTATTAAATTTTACTTTATAAATCGCTAGATTTATATAGAAATATGTGATAACGAATATTTTATGTTTGTAAAGAAAAATAAATTTTTGCTACTGAAAAACTTGTATATTTTATAGAAAAATATGTACTTATAGCTTCTAAATAATTGATATCTTTTTATTAAGAATAATGCTTAGATTTTGTGCATTTTTTACAAATTTATAAATTTTGAAAACGTAAATTTTGATCACATATTTAATAGCTGCAGTTTTACAAAATTTATTATTTTGTCCTCATAAATATAACTTTTTATTTAATAGACAAAGGCATAATATTCAGGTCTTATAGATATGATTAGAATCTAGCCATGAGTTAGACAATATCATTTCGTTTTGTATAGCTTTATAAATTTATCTAATTTATAATCTGTACAAATATATTTATTTTATATGGAAGCGTATTCATTTCATTGAAATGAACATTCTGTTGTCTTCAACCGTATAAATATATAAATAGTTTTTTAACTACAAAATTAATGGTGTAAATAAGTTTCTGTTTTAAAAGAAACGGAATTTTTTTCACAGGATAATGGAATTAACCAGTCAAGTAAAAACATATTGCAAGCAAAATTATTTTGTCTTGTTTTTGTAGGCAAAATGTTCCATTCGCAAGAAAAAGGTAAAATATAAAATATGACTTTTATCTTCTTCAAGTTAACAAAAACACATAAAATGAACTGAAATTAACTTTACTGACTGGCCGAAATTATCTGTGACCTACAATTAGTGGATCAGTGTGATTTTTTTTTTTTATATTTGTAAAATTTTCCATTTATAAACAAAACAAAATATAAAAAAAATATGATTGTTTCTAAGTTGACAATAACAAAATTCAATAAAATTTTAATAGTAGTTTTTACTAGTTTTACTACTGGAATACGTTGCTGATGTGTTCTAACAACTGTATAAAACAACATGATAATTACATAGCAGTTGCTAGATAATATTAGCAATACTAGCTAGCAATAGTCTTCTGACATTCCCACCCTCCCTAAAATTATCGAAAATAAAACGTAATTGAATGCCATTTATTCATACAAAGGAATATTATAATGTTATACTTTACAGTATATTGTTTTAGTTATAAATAATTTTGAAAATTGTTTATCCATCTAATTTTGCATGTAGCTATAATGGAAAAATACAGTAATAATTATAAAGAAACATGAAATTTTTGATCATTAAAACTTACGATTAAAACAGAAACAAAATAATAAATATTATGTCTTATTATAGTTCCAGCTAAACGCAATGAAAACAATTATAAATGATAACAATATTTTAACGAGAAATATTTCATGAAATCATTATTTGCTTGCATTTAATAATTTATTGTTGATGTTGGTTAATTTGAAGACGTTAAATTTATAAATAGGAGTCGAGAGGAATGAGTCGGTACTAACAATAAGTCGAAACGGCACATAAAATAGTTTTAATGCGACGACGTAAAATTTGAGTAAAATGATGACGAGAGAAGAGAAATTACAATGTACGAAAATAAACAGCTACCGACTACCGAGGTCGTTAATAATCATTGTACAAATGGCACAGCTCAAATTTCCTATAGCCTAGACTTCAAACTTCGTGCGAATCATATTCGAACAGTTAGAAGATACAGTAGAAAATCGTATTATAGCAGAGACGGATTTACTGTGTTTCGAAATTAAACTTATGTATATGTTTATCGAATGGTTTTAAGGATTTGAGATTCGAAAATCATTTATTTGAAAATAATAAAATAAATTTATTTATTATTAAAAAACTTATACAAAGGGTTGACAAAATAAATATGTAATGCACACTATTATAAAATCATATAGAAATAATAATTAATTTACATATTTAAAAAAAAATTAAATATTAAAAAAAAAAAATTTCTATGGTAAAATCTGCAAGTAGAGAAATTGTTATAATCTTCAGGGGCAAGTTCAACTAAATGACATAAAAATTCTTTTCTTGAAGCATTGAAAATAGGACAAGAAAATAGAAAATGGTACGGTGTATCGTCTACAAACAGATTGCATATAGTACAAACATTTTTAGAAAAAAAATCTATTATTAATTTTGTTACACACTAAAAAAATCTATTAATTTGGTGTAAAAATGACAATAATTTATTGAATAAATTACACTTTACAATAGTATCAAAATGTTGGTGTCAATTTAATAATATCAGCAAATATCTCAAAGAGCAGCCACCGGATTATGTAAATAACTTTTTACTATATGTAATTAAATTCTTAAAATAAAACTGCTTTAGGTTAAAGTTCTGTATAAATAATAAATATTAATATAGAACTTTAATCTAAAGCAGTTTTATTTTAATATAATGAGTTCTGAGAAGTTTTTTTTACTATGTTAATTAGATTGTTGTCTCATAACTTTTATTTAATTTAATATTTTTCCAGTTTTTAAAAATGTTTTATTGATTATGATAACACAAATTTTTTATTAGAACTTTCTAAGATTAAAATAAAAAGTAAACACTGATTTATATAAAATTTTATAATCTAGTTATTTATTTTGTTTCCTAGTAACTTGTTTATATTTTGTTTATTTATTATTATATATCATTTATATAATTTTTTTTAAACGTAGTTTTTTTTTTTTTTAATTTAAATTTATTGATTAATTCAGTATTTTTCTTATACTTGTACTACAAATGCTTTAAAATAGTTGAAATAAAACCGCTGTAGGATATAGTTCTGTATTAATATAATAATCGATGTTTCAACGTATTCAACATCATCTTCAGGAAAAATTATGATTTATGTTGAGTACGTAGAAATGTCGATTATTAATTAATATTAATACAGAACTATATCCTAAAGCTGTTTTATTGTAATATAATGATTTCTGAAAGGTATTTTACTATGTTAAATAGTTTAATTTTAGATTTCGTAGAATTTGATTCATTATTAGAATAATTAAATGGAAATATATTACAATGAACTTTATCATAAATTATATTTGCAATATATTGATTTCACAAATTTTAATTATAGATTGCTATTGAAATTAATACTAAGTTAAATCATTTTGGAACAAAAATAAATATACCACTGTCAAAATGTTTTTTAAAATTATTATCATTTTTATTGTTTAAAATATAATTCGCTATTCAATATGTAAATAAATTTTATGCAAAGGTCCTTGTTCGCGCTGGACTTACTCCAAAATATAAATAAAAATATTATTTCTAATGTTAAAGAACTTTGTACTATTGAATTTATATCGACCGGTTCCTTATAGTTAACAACCCGCATTATTGACAATACAAGTAGAAAAAAAAAACAAACTATATAATTGTTTTATTGGTCTTATAGCCTTATGTTTCGTATTGGAATTACGGGAACTAATTTTTATTTATTATGTAAATAAATTATTATGTATATAAAATTATAATTACAAATATGTATAATGTAATAATAACATGAAAATATATCGCTGTCAGTAACATTTATGAAAATTCATGAGTCATAATAAATTAAACGATATTATATGCATCTAAAATACATTTAATAATCTTATTATACTGAAATAAGACTATTAATAATTATTATAAGGGGTGCGTTCTGAGCGTAGGTAGACTTCGTTAATACGCTTCGGCGCCTGTTGGCTCGTTGGCTGGCAACCGTCAGTTTTTTGTTCGTCGACCCGCGGATGTTTTTCCTCTACACATTATAAATGAACATATGAACAACGCTACTACTGCTTGCGCAGTGTTTTGTTTTGTTCCACAGGCATTGAAAATGACATGTTGAAAAAGCGCATCTTTACAGGAATGTTCATATTACATTTAAATTTACTTTAAGTTTTGTCATGTTTGCCGTGGTAAAACAGCTGTTTGCGACTGCATCATATTCTTTAGGAGGTGTTGTCCCTGTAACAAACTGACAAATATTTTGGTCTCCAAGACGTAGATTGATACTGTATAATTTATTTGTAACGTAAATATATGCGTGACTTTGAAGTAAGAATATATATTTATTCTTGTAATAAGAAGATATTTTCAGTTTTCAGAAGTATCCGATTTATTTATAGTAAATAATAATGAAGTTTGTGAAACTAAATTTTGATTTTTATTATTTTTTACCGACCGTCATATCACATATGATAAGGAAGATATTGTAATCATACCAAATTTGACATATCAAATTTTTTACAGATAAGCACGAATTAGACTTATAGCAACTAATTTTAGTGTGATGTGTCTCTGTCGGTCTGTGGACACGTACGTAGCAAATTCGGCTGAATGGATTGTTGTAAAATTTCATATTTAAGCTTCGGAGGCGAATATCTCAATTTGATCAACTTTTGGTAAAGATCTACCAACCGAAAGTAGTATTTACTGATGTCACTTTTATGTGTTTTACGAATATTGCGCAACAGAGATATATTTCGAAAACAAAATATGTTTAACAGAAGTTGCTGAACAAGTTATAAACTAACAACTTTTATTTGGAACATTTTTTGGATACGACTAAATGATTTTTTTCATAATTTCTCATATTTTTATGAACATATCATTCTGTAAATAGGTGATATATTCATATCAAGATAGTTTTGTTTTTAGTTACCATGACTACAGTAGTTGTTGTTGCACAAGTTTTTCTGTTCCATAAATTTATTTAATACGATGACGGTCTGTTTTATGGTGGTCATAGAAGTTTTTTTTTCAAACCATGTCATTCGAAACCTTGTTGTGTAAGGTATTCCTGTTAATAGTATTAATTAAATTGTAGATTTGTTTTGTAATGTTTTTTTTAATTTTTACAAAATATATGTAGGAAATATTATATATATATATATATATATATATATATATATATATATATATATATATATATATATATACATAAATTATAGTAGATGCTAGAAGAAATGTATAATGCATGCTTAATTTTCGGATTTATAATTTTTTTAATTAAACAAACCGAATCGTTAAATAAGAAATAATTGCAATTCTGTGCATAGTTTTACAGCTTTTTATAGGTACATAGTGTAAAGTTAACAACCATATTACCAAGTCCCGCTACGTTTTATTTAACGAAATATTTTATAAGTTTATCTCGTTAATATTTTGCTATAATAATTTGTTATTACATAATTTTTATTTTTGTTATAGGTAAGAATTACTCATTGGCTAATGATTCTGATAAACAAATTGGCTTTATCGTAAGTAACATTTTATCATTATTATATGACATTAAACTTATCAGAAGTTATATACAAAAACATATACTAAACACATTCAAAAAAATACGTATAAAGTATTTTAGGGTATTATTAATAATCCGTGTAAAATACATAAAAGTAAATGAAAGAATTAGGTTCACTAACCACTGGTCTGAGAAACTACCAGAATTAATTTAAATATTTTTGAATACTTTTTAATTTGTAATAAAATCTACGAGGAGTAATAAAAAAATATTTAAAAGTGAAATTATAAAAATTACCATTTTTTGTGTTACTTAAACCATTATCTAATAATTTTATTCTTTCAATAAGAATTCGATTGAATTCCAATTTATGCTGTCAAAAAAAATGTGTGTGTATTTTTAGCGAAAACACTTTATATTATTGGAGAAACGAACAAGACAGGTTCTCTTACATTATTTCAAAAAGAAAATCGAATAAAAAGCGAACGATGTTGAGTGGTGAAAAATTTATTTCAAATTCACTGTCATTTTAAATCTTACTCAAAGAAATGTAACATACTTGAAACATATGCAATGCATATAACGAAAGTCTAGAACGCAAAATATTTGTCAGGAAAGTGCATATACTTGTTACGCCGATCTGTACGTAAAAATAACTAAAAAATAAATTTAAAAATAACACGATGTTTTATTTCTATATAATGGAAAATTTCACACTGAAAGAATAAATTTAAAAATAACAAAATTGAGTGTGCGGTCTTTATTGTGTTATTAATAATTTTTTTAATAATTTCGTGTTTAATTTAATTAAGTTTTATTGCTGATGTCAACATGACAAACAGTTTACGTTTTTACTTGTTTTATTTTATTAAAAATTCATAATGTTTTCATTGCGTGTTTAAAATTGTAACTAATGTAATTGATAATTATAATTTGTAGTAAAAAATTAAAATTAATACTAATTTTAGGTGTTCTTTGTCAGATCATATGACAATTTACAGTTATATTTATAAAATGATAAAAATAGAATTCTTTATATTACGAAAAAATTACAATATTAAATGGTGTAATTTTATTTATGTTTTTTAAACGCAATTTTAAAAAATACTTGTAAAAAATATGTATTATTATTTATTAATACTTTTGTAGGTATTTCAAGCTAATAGTAATTTTCTTTGAATATTTAATATCATAATAAATGTTAAGGTATTTTTATAGATAATAATGCTAGATATTTGAGAAATATGACCTTTTAACATTAAAATCCTATATATAGAAGGTAAATAAGTTATATTTGTTATTTGTTACGATTTTATGTAACAGGATAATAGATTATTTTCTTTATAATATTTACATAAAATTATTGTACGTTTGTACAGTTAGAAAATTGTAAAACGTGATAAATTTTTGAGTTTGTTGTAATATTTTCTTTATTATTCGTTTAAAATATGCAAAATTTAATGAAAAAATAAAACGGCACAATAGTAATGTATTAATTGGTCAAACTTTAAATATTAATTTAGGTTCTAAATTCTTCTGACGGTGCACTCGCAAACGCTATTCATTTCTGATTGCAGAAAATATTCGAACTCATTTAGACTATTTTACTTAGCATAAAATTAGTGCTACATATTAGGGCAGAGTTAGTGATTCTGAACCTACTTGTACAATCTGGTGTACAAATTAATGAAAAATCTTTGTAAAATTCTCTAAAATTCCTTAAAAATCTTAATAAAATCCTTTAAAATTCTTTAAAATCTTAGTAAATTCTTTTAATTATGATATATTCAATTAACTATTTTTTTAAAATTATGTAAAATCTCGACTAAAATTTGTAAAATTCTAGATATTTCGTATAAAATTCGTAAAATCAAAGAAAAATTATTAGAATCTCTACAATCATACTTAAAATTTGTACAATCTGGTGTTTCTGCTCGTTCTGAACCAAACTACTTACTAACTTATATATATAAAAAAAAAAAAACAACACAAATACATGATTTCAATTTTATTAGTTGTTTTTGGTTTTATTGCAGCCAAAAACTGAGATTATTCATATATAGGTAGTGTTCAGTTCAGAACCAAAATACCATTACGAATAAAATATAATACTAATTTTGTGATACGTAGGGTAGGTACGAATGAACTTTTAAAGATTGGAAATAATTTTAATATTCTTTAGGAAATAATAGTAATAACTAATTTATTGATTCACTTTTTGCTTTAATATATTTCAAATTATTAAATATTAAATACCTTTAACAATGATGAAGCAAATATGATATTTCTGATTGTATTCTTTTATGAATGTATTAAAAATAATCTAAAATTTTAGGTTGAACATGATTGATAAATTAATCGCCAGAAATAAAAACTATATTAAAATAAAAAGTCTTTAAATTTTAATTAAAAAAATCTACGTTTCGACATACTCCACGGTTATCATACAGAATTTAATCCTAAAGCTTTTTTATTTTAATATAATGAGTTTTGAAAGATTTTTTACTATATTGAAACTATAATTTGTTGCAATTTAATAAAATTAAATAAAATAAATATGCGAAATATGTATATAGAATTTAATTTTATTTGTAACTTTGTTTTAAGAATCTAAAGTTCTACTTTTGAGAGTACTTTATACGATGTTTACGAGCAAATAAGAAGTAATAATTTTCTAATGTGTATTCAACACAATAATACAAATACATATTAAATATTACAACTGTAAACATTATTTTCCGATTATATCTAATAAACAATAACAATACATCTATCTAAATTAACCTATCGTTAATTTTGACCTGGTGATGCAGTTTATCACAAACAAACGATCACGAGACTAAAGTAACATTATTATTTTTTTCATTCGTATATACGAATCAAGTAGGCTTTGCACACCGCGCCATCGTTGATCTCTGCGGCTGACCTTCACGATCGTTTAACTAAATTATAACAGTAGTCATGTGCTTTATTAACATTGACAACCTACATGTATTTGTGCTTTAGTATTCTTTTTTTCTTTCCTACTTTAAACGACTCTCGGCTGTTATTTAGCAATGCAGTCGTCCAGTTGTTTATGAATACGGATATAAGAAGTTGGTAATTTTTATTTAGCGCTACTACACGATTGCAATTGAAGGTTGTTCGGTGATGGAATCTATTATATTATAAATGGGGTGATTTGCAATTTGATATGCTAAAAACATTGGGGACATTTGTAGGTTAGATTTCATGGACGGATTTTAATTTGATATGTTTTTATTATATGAAACAAATAGTTGAAGGTTCGATTTTTCGATAGTCAGTTTAAACAAACAGGTACACGAAGAAAGAGGATTCTTTCTAATTTAAAAGATCTGTTATTAAATATTTGATAACACTGCTTGTATCTAAATTTTATATTCTGCAACCAAACTGTATTTATTGATTGGATTTATGTATATTTGTATGTAAATTTTGCAGGCTGTTACAAGTGCAAATATAGAGAAAAACGTAGACGCGACAGAATTCATACTGAACAAGATAAACAATAGAAATATTGAACGAATATAAATACAGTAGAAAATAAAAAAGGATATGTATACGATAAAAACAAAAATTATTTGAAACTAGAAATATATATTAATAAATTAAATCAAAATTTTAATTACATACTATACTTTCTACAAAAATATTTATAACATAATCTAAAACTTACAAAAATACTATCAGTCATCTAATTTATTCTAGAGAATAAAATTTATGGGAAATATATAAATGCACTTGAATTAAAATAGAATGCATTTAGTTAGTTTGGATACTTTCCACTATAAATAAGATACTTTGCACTTTAATTTGAATAATTTGGACTATAAATTTGAATAATTTGCACTATAAACGCTACGAAACCTTATCATCTGCGCCACTGTTGGCTTAGGGTAGGTTAAGTTAGGTTTAGGTTGTTTAGTTATGTTATTATTCAATGTAGGCGCTTATCTCATCGGCGCAAATGATAGGTATCGACTGGCGTAAATGATTGACACCCCCCAAACTGGAAAGTATCCGTTTTTATAGTGGAAAGTATCCATTTTTTTTTTAGTGGAAAGTATCCGTTTTATAGTGAAACTAATTTAATACAAGTGATAATATTTTTTTTTGTACATTATGTTTTTTCAGTTAAAATATTTTTTTTAAAGTTGAATAAATTTAATTATAGTAAATTTTTTTTTTTAGCAATATATTTTTTATAAGTGCAAATTGCTTTTATCACAGTGAATATGATCTAAATTAAAGTGAATATATTCTAAATTATAGTGCAGTTAATTTCAACCCAAAATTTATTTCTATATATTTCGACCAAATAAAATTTTAGTTTATTTACTAGATTTATTCTACAAGTAATTTTGTTATCCGTTTATAATACAGAAATCTACCAAATAAATCGATTTATCCAGAAAGTAAATTTATTCCTTTCTTTATAATACTAGATGATAATAATGGATAACTATAAATACAGTTTTATTAAATTTAAAAAACGAAATCCGTAATATTTGTTCTGTTTATTAAATGAAATTATGAAATATAAACTGAACGTAACAAAATTCAATTATAACGAATGTTATAATTTAATTAACACCATCAAAGTTGGCGAATGCAAACATTTAAACATCGCACAAGTTGCAGAAATAATCCTAAACATTTCTAGAAGTTTCTAATTTCGTTTTTACAAATAGAAAAGCTAAAAAATCCTAACTGAAAATATACTAGTTAGCTATAGCTACTTGTAAAGAGAATTACGGTTATTTTTGATTTTATTTTACCACACATTACATACATTGTAATTTGTCTTGCTTCCTAGAAGATGAGGACGAGGAAACGTTTTACTGTTCGGTAGATCTTTGTATTGCCATACCGCAAACTGTCCGCACATTAAAGTGACAAGTGAAATGAGTACGTGGACATATACTAATGATGCCTCTGTGACAAATTAATTATAACCAACCCCCTTTAAATTATCGTTGTAATTTTAATCCCGCACCTGCTTTGAATAGATCATATGACATGTGACAGTATTCGATGAACGATGGATATGTTTTCGTTGTACCTCGATGTATTAGAAGGATTTTTAACAATATATGATGAATTTGTTTTTCTTAGTATACATTTTGTAGAAACTGATAAAAATTAAGAATTAATGATACAGGAAAAATGACAAAAATGGAAACGCACTTTCATTGAGGTGACAGATGTGTAAAATTATAATTTTCAGTTTTATATATTACTGAAAGCTTTTTTTATTTAATCTATTCATAGTAAATTAAGAAAATAATAGTGTTCTGTATTCCCGCCTCTTTTGTTTATAAAAAAATGCTTTTATTTTTGCTTTAAAATAAATTTTTACTTCTACCTCTTATCAAATATTAATGGTATCTGTATTTTGGATGTATTTTTTTATATTTAATATTATAAAATTCAAATAAACTAATTAAAATTGCTTAATAAGTAATTTTAAGTAAATGTCAGAAGTACTTTTGATAAAAATTACTTTTAAAAGTGAGGAGACAATACGGGCCAGTGTATTTGATTTATAATCCGTAGATTGTCAGTTTAGCTCTACTAACACTGAACTACTCGATGAGAGTGAATCTAGCAGCCGATTCGCGAGCGTACCACTGTAAACGTGGTGACTCACCGCTAGCGCTATAGCAGTTGTATATTGTATTTAACATAAAACTCGTTATAATTATTAAAAATAATGTAAATACAGTGATAATATTAACAATTTTTAAAAATCAATCTAATAATATTAAATAAAAATAAATTTAAAGTAAAACGGAATACAAGAAAAGTTGCAATACATGTTATCACAAAAAATAAAAAATAAAATATTTCTAAGAGGTGTCTCTCTTTAATTTTTTTATAGTGGATATCTACCCTCTTATAGAACATTTTCACCATATCGTTGATATAGCAGCACCCGTACGAAACTCGGGATATCGAAAAGAATTCAAAGTTATAATATGCGAATTTTAAGAAAAAAATTCAAAAAAAATATTTCTAAGAGGTGTCTCACTTTAATTTTTTTACAGTGGATATCTACCCTCTTATAGAACATTTTCACCATATCGTTGATATAGCAGCACCCGTACGAAACTCGGGATATCGAAAAGAATTCAAAGTTGTAATATGCGAATTTTACGAAAAAAATTCAAAAAAAAATATTTCTAAGAGGTGTCTCACTTTAATTTTTTTACAGTGGATATCTACCCTCTTATAGAACATTTTCACCATATCGTTGATATAGCAGCACCCGTACGAAACTCGGGATATCGAAAAGAATTCAAAGTTGTAATATGCGAATTTTACGAAAAAAATTCAAAAAAAAATATTTCTAAGAGGTGTCTCACTTTAATTTTTTTACAGTGGATATCTACCCTCTTATAGAACATTTTCACCATATCGTTGATATAGCAGCACCCGTACGAAACTCGGGATATCGAAAAGAATTCAAAGTTGTAATATGCGAATTTTACGAAAAAAATTCAAAAAAAATATTTCTAAGAGGTGTCTCACTTTAATTTTTTTACAGTGGATATCTACCCTCTTACAGAACATTTTCACCATATCGTTGATATAGCAGCACCCGTACGAAACTCGGGATATCGAAAAGAATTCAATGTTGTAATATGCTAATTTTACGAAAAAAATTAAAAAAAAATATTTCTAAGAGGTGTCTCACTTTAATTTTTTTACAGTGGATATCTACCCTCTTATAGAACATTTTCACCATATCGTTGATATAGCAGCACCCGTACGAAACTCGGGATATCGAAAAGAATTCAAAGTTATAATATGCGAATTTTACGAAAAAAATTCAAAAAAAATATTTCTAAGAGGTGTCTCACTTTAATTTTTTTACAGTGGATATCTACCCTCTTATAGAACATTTTCACCATATCGTTGATATAGCAGCACCCGTACGAAACTCGGGAAATCGAAAAGAATTCAAAGTTGTAATACAACGTAATAGAGAAAAAAATTCAAAAAAAATATTTCTAAGAGGTGTCTCACTTTAATTTTTTTATAGTGGATATCTACCCTCTTATAGAACATTTTCACCATATCGTTGATATAGCAGCACCCGTACGAAACTCGGGATATCGAAAAGAATTCAAAGTTGTAATATGCTAATTTTACAAAAAAATTCAAAAAAAATATTTCTAAGAGGTGTCTCACTTTAATTTTTTTACAGTGGATATCTACCCTCTTATAGAACATTTTCACCATATCATCGATATAGTAGCACCCGTACGAAACTCGGGAAATCGAAAAGAATTCAAAGTTGTAATATAACGTAATATAGAAAAAAATTCAAAAAAAACATTTCTAAGAGGTGTCTCACTTTAATTTTTTTATAGTGGATATCTACCCTCTTGTAGAACATTTTCACCATATCGTTGATATAGCAGCGTCCGTACGAAACTCTGGAATCGTACGGGTCCTGCTATATCTACGATATGGTAAAAATGTTTTATATGAGGGTAGATATCCACTATAAAAAAATTAATATGAGACACCTCTTATTAAACTTTTTTTCCAATTTTTTCTTTATTATCCTATAATACAACTTTCAATTCTTTTCGATATACCAAGTTTCGTACGGGAGCTGCTATATCAGTGACATGGTGAAAATGTTCTATAGGAAGGTAGATATCCACTGTAAACAAATTAAAGTGAGACAACTTTTAGAAATTTTTTTTTTTGAATTTTTTTTCTAGTATTTGCATATTAAAACTTTAAATTTTTTTCGATTTCCCGATTTTCGTACGGGTGCTGCTATATCAACGATATGGTGAAAATGTTCTATAAGAGCATAGATATCCACTGTAAAAAAATTAAAGTGAGACACCTTTTAGAAATATTTTTTTTGAATTTTTTTCTCTATTACATTATATTACAACTTTGAATTCTTTTCGATTTCCCGAGTTTCGTACGGGTCCTGCTATATCATGGATATATTGACAATGTTCTATAAGAAGGTAGATATCCACTATAAAAAAATTAAAGTGAGACACCTCTTAGAAATATTTTTTTTTAATTTTTTTCTCTATTACGTTGTATTACAACTTTGAATTCTTTTCGATTTCCCGAGTTTCGTACGGGTGCTGCTATATCAACGATATGGTGAAAATGTTCTATAAGAGGGTAGATATCCACTGTAAAAAAATTAAAGTGAGACACCTCTTAGAAATATTTTTTTTGAATTTTTTTCGTAAAATTCGCATATTATAACTTTGAATTCTTTTCGATATCCCGAGTTTCGTACGGGTGCTGCTATATCAACGATATGGTGAAAATGTTCTATAAGAGGGTAGATATCCACTATAAAAAAATTAAAGTGAGACACCTCTTAGAAATATTTTTTTTGAATTTTTTTCGTAAAATTTGCATATTACAACTTTGAATTCTTTTCGATATCCCGAGTTTCGTACGGGTGCTGCTATATCAACGATATGGTGAAAATGTTCTATAAGAGGGTAGATATCCACTGTAAAAAAATTAAAGTGAGACACCTCTTAGAAATATTTTTTTTGAATTTTTTTCGTAAAATTCGCATATTATAACTTTGAATTCTTTTCGATATCCCGAGTTTCGTACGGGTGCTGCTATATCAACGATATGGTGAAAATGTTCTATAAGAGGGTAGATATCCACTATAAAAAAATTAAAGTGAGACACCTCTTAGAAATATTTTTTTTGAATTTTTTTCGTAAAATTTGCATATTACAACTTTGAATTCTTTTCGATATCCCGAGTTTCGTACGGGTGCTGCTATATCAACGATATGGTGAAAATGTTCTATAAGAGGGTAGATATCCACTATAAAAAAAATAAAGTGAGACACCTCTTAGAAATATTTTTTTTGAATTTTTTTCGTAAAATTCGCATATTATAACTTTGAATTCTTTTCGATATCCCGAGTTTCGTACGGGTGCTGCTATATCAACGATATGGTGAAAATGTTCTATAAGAGGGTAGATATCCACTATAAAAAAATTAAAGTGAGACACCTCTTAGAAATATTTTTTTTGAATTTTTTTCGTAAAATTAGCATATTACAACTTTGAATTCTTTTCGATATCCCGAGTTTCGTACGGGTGCTGCTATATCAACGATATGGTGAAAATGTTCTATAAGAGGGTAGATATCCACTGTAAAAAAATTAAAGTGAGACACCTCTTAGAAATATTTTTTTTGAATTTTATTCGTAAAATTCGCATATTACAACTTTGAATTCTTTTCGATATCCCGAGTTTCGTACGGGTGCTGCTATATCAACGATATGGTGAAAATGTTCTATAAGAGGGTAGATATCCACTATAAAAAAATTAAAGTGAGACACCTCTTAGAAATATTTTTTTTTTAATTTTTTGTGATAACATGTATTGCAACTTTTCTTGTATTCCGTTTTACTTTAAATTTATTTTTATTTAATATTATTAGATTGATTTTTAAAAATTGTTAATATTATCACTGTATTTACATTATTTTTAATAATTATAACGAGTTTTATGTTAAATACAATATATAACTGCTATAGCGCTAGCGGTGAGTCACCACGTTTACAGTGGTACGCTCGCGAATCGGCTGCTACGAATCGGCTGCTAGATTCACTCTCATAACTACTCGTATAACTTCTTGGGTGATATTGAATTTGACAGAGATGTTTAAATTTACTTAACCTTAGATACCTTACTTAACCATGGCTTAACAATTTACATTTACAAGTAAATAAAATTAATGGATTTATGTGATTCTAATATTTTATGTCCAGTTTTTAAGATATTATTCAATGTTGATTATACTCATTTATTTGCGATGATAATTAATAAACAAAAAAAAGACCACCAGTTATTTGACAGAAATATTTATTCATAAATTTCAGTCACATTTGGAATTTTTTTTAGTAATTTATGTTGAATTTATTATCTTGGAAATTATAAATATAAATGTTAATTTGATGTTAATTCTTTTAGGGAAATTAATTTTAATAAATTTAAAAGATTGATTAAATACAATATTTTTATATAAAATAAAAAACTGCTAAAGATAAATCTAGTTTTACTTTTCAAATTTACTAAAGCACATTTATATCAATATTGTCATAACTTTATTATCTAGCAAGAGAATCTCTATAAATTTTCAGAAATATGAGAGTAATAATAGTTTGAAAAATATTTCATAATAAAAAAGATCTTGTTATATAACATCTGAAGGTTTTTTTTTCCACATCATTTTTCTAGCGATTTTCTTTTTTTTTTGTTCTCTTTTTTTTTTAAGTCGTTTACACAGCTACATTATATTGTTTTTTTTTTTCTACTGGATAACACCAGTGACTATGAAACATTAAAAATAGGGAAATTATACTTTATTACTGAAGGTAGTTTTAATTTTGCTAATCTATTATGATTTATGAATAATGAATTAGATTGTTAATGATGTTTTGTTTCTGTCAAATGCAAAATTTCAATCATTTGAAAAACAAAACAATAAATTTAGAGTAAATTCCCGTAACTACAAAAATAAAATAAAAACTCAGCTAAATACGTATTTACGATGTTTGTTCTACATCATCAGTAATATATTAGAATTTACTTCTAGTTTTAGTCATCAGTCTATAATTAATTATTATAAATATATTCAATGTGGTGTCCAGTGGTCAAAGATCACAGAATTCCAATTTGATACGTAGGTTAGTTTTTATTTTAATAATTTTTTTATAGTAAATTCCTAGATTATTTATTTTATTTTAAATTTTTCCTGCTTTAATTTTTACCAAAAATTAGCATATTTAATATATGCAGTAAGAGCCGGTTACATAAAACATTGTTTAAGATTTTGTAAGTTAACTCGTTCGTTAACTTACCAACTGACAAACTGACCAATGAATGATGCTGTTCGAAAACTGTTGACAATCTAGTTGCCTAGTAAACTCATTGACGGGTATATTCTGTACCATTTCCAATAAAAATAACGATTCGTTAAAATTAAAAATTCTGCGATTCCGTAAGAAATATCGTTGCTCTATAGCAAGATTCCTTACGAAATCTCATAATTTTCAATTTAACGGACTATTATTTTTAACGGCTATGAAACAGAATACATCCGTGAGTAAGTTAAAAACGTTTTATGTAACTGATACATATTCTATTTATTGTTCATTATAACTTTGATATAATTTTTTTAATATACTGCTTATGATAATATATCGTCGGTTTAAAGGTAAAAATCACGAAGTACATTTTACTGAAAAATTGAGTTAAACATAAGAAAGTGACAATTATTTAACTCATAAAATATTTTCATACTTTCTAAATCATATTGTTGATCAGGAGGATTATTTCTCGTTACAGAAAAATTATGAAAATGTACAGAATTTGCCTTTTTTTAGAGTTATTCACAGGCAAAGCATTGCTTAATTCCAAATAAAGAATTGCTATTTAAGGGGGACACCACTCTGATACTCTGAATAAAATCGATTTTTTCTCATTTTCTGAAAGTGTGTAGAATAATGTGTTAAAACGGTTTTCCGAAATTCGAACTTTTGACGGAGTTGTGTCAGAGCAGTTAAAACGTATAGATCGAGAAATAATAAATCTAACTTCAAACTTTTAACGCGATTTTCTCGAAACCATGTTTTTCAGCCTTGTCCTGCGGCTTTAAAATTGATTTTTTACACTGACAAATCTACACGTGACGTCACAATTTGAAAACATGTTTTCATGTAAAAATTCGAAAAGTAGTTCAAATATAGGTACCTTAATAACATAAAAAAATCGGAACATTTGCATTATTATGAAAAATGAAAAAAAAATTCTAACTTTGCCTATTTTCAAAGTGCTCAGGGTGTTTTCAGTTTATTAGTTTTTAAATTATAGTCTATCAGACAGACGAACAGAATTTCATTTAAATATTATTATATAAATTAAACAATATTTAAAGATATTTAATGTTTCTTTATCGAAATGTTAGAAATATTTACTTTATTTAGTATTTCTTTGTATAACTATATATAATATTTATCTACCTACTCGTACTTCGAAACTCATAATTATCTTCAAGAAAACTTTATCCATCATAACATAAAATATATATAAAATTCAAATGTTAATTACATTTTCGTCTTAAATTTAGTGGAAGAAATGAACACTTAAAACTTTCCTTATAAAATCGTTATAAACATCACAACGCAACTTTTGTTCTAAAACTAAGACTAGTTTACAATCCTTAACATCTACATTCGTACAAATTTCACTACCAATTTTCATTTTAATAGGTCAGTACAATCAGCCAAAAGTCACCAAATACAACGTGTCCCAATTTCAAACCATTCACGGACACACATACGAAATAAAACCCTTCTCGAATTTTTTTTTCGTCTGCCTGTTATCGGATCGATAAGCCTAGCTGTGTTAAACCGGTTAACCGTTACTCTACCGGGTCATAAATGTGACACCGGTTAGGATAGAATTGGTTCTGATAAAAACCAAGGATTTGCTATTCAAGGTTATTTCGGCTAAATAGTGGTTGGAAAAACTTGGCGGGATAAAATTTTTAAGATTGAGGCGGGTTTTGGTTTTAAAAAATAAAATGAGAATTCGATTTGTAATCTTTTGACGTAGACATCGTTGATGTGTTCAAGCGGCGTCTCGGCGCTGAACAGACGCGTAACGTGGACGTCTGGCTGATGCGGAAATGTCTGCCAGTGGCGGAGATATGAGGGTTTTTATAAAGATAATTTTCGTGTGTAATGTAATGTTGTTTTGAAAAATTTAAGATATATATATATATATATATATATATATATATATATATATATATATATATATATATAAGAGTATATCAAATATAAGCATGAAATAACTATTAAACTGAACCATTATTTCTCACTTATATTATATATATATATATATATATATATATATATATATATATATATATATATATATATATATATTATTGAAAAGAGTGGAAAGAGATTTAAATGTTGTAAATTAATTAATTTTAGATTTGAATTTATTCGCATCTGTCCATTAAGTAGAATTAAAAATGTTATTTATTTTAATATAATGATATTTAAATTATTATTATTATATTAACATGTTATACAGGCAAATCTTCATTTATCGTTCTAGATTCTAAAAATACTGTTATCATTTAATTTGTGTCATTATGATCAAATTGATGTTTCTATGAACTTTCAGAAAATGCACCTAATTCTATAATTAGTTTTAAATTGTTATTTATTTGATCTTTGTGGGTAAATGTTGGGAAATAAATAAAACATTATTATACATTATCTCACGAATGACTAATAATAATTCTATAGAAGCAAGTTTAAAATAAAATTTTTATTTTTACAACGATTATCGTTCAACAACATCGATAAAAACAAAACCTTCTTGTTATTCCACCCATTAAAATTTACATATAGTTATAATATAAAATACCAATTATGTGTAGTGAACTATAACACATAAAAAAAGGGCAGTTTTCCTAGTAGGCGTTTTTGCCATATATTTAGCCCACTTATCTGCTACGCCTATGCCATCGACAATTCTCCGACACGGCTCTCTCGTGTTCGTATGGCGTCGTGAACTTCGTTAGTTCACAGTCAAACCGTTGCCGTCGGTACCCTCTCACACGAGAGAAACTCGAACTGAACCCCGAGACGGAGACGATGGTCTCGTAGCATTTATCGATTCGTTGTGTTGGCTTTCTGAAGCACACCATCCACTGTTAACGGTTGCATTGAATGTGCATCGTATAGCACATTCTGAACCTATTGAATTGCACTGACAAATACTACCCGTCGTTTTCGGGCTGCAGCGCTGTGTAGGACTCTGGGGAATATGAAGTTCGTTTTTAGTTCATATTCCTGACTTTCTAATCCCGTTGTTAAACACCACAGATGCCAGAATTAATAGGACTGTACTAAAATATTTGTTGATTTTTTTTTATTTATCAAGTTAACTTCACTTTCATAGATTTAAAAAAAATATATTTTACTACATATTTTTTTTTTTAAATAAGTACCTATAAATACGCAAGTATTAAATATATAACGGTTAATTGTTATTACAAGATTAAAGTAAGTACTTTATTATCCGAACCGAATATTTTAGTACGGTCCTCGAAATTGTGAAGAACCAAAACAACCAGTTATACAATTCTATAATGATCATGCTTGCAAGTAAATGCAAGCAATTTCATACCTAAAGCGATACTAAGGTGCCTGTAAGTTTCTTTGCTATTTTTAGGACATTTAACAACCGGATTAAAATGTCAGGAATATGAACTAAAAACGAACTATATGACCTAGAAGTATTCGATTATAAGATACAATATATCAGCAGTTTGTTGCTAGGATATAGAATTTTTGTTTATAATAATAATAATACTTTATTAAATAGCTTTACGCTAGTATTATACACTATACAAAGAAATATTACATTAATTTGATAAATGTGATACATGCATATTTTTAACCACTAGTAATATGCATAAGTCCGAGTTAATTCGGGCTTGGGGATAAATGTATCGAATTAAATTAAATTGATAAATAATTAAAATAATTAAAATGGAATAACCCAAGTGTAGTTGATTTATAATAATATTATTTTAAAAAATCGTATCATAAATTGCTAACTAATCGGTAATTTCTTAGAACTATGGTTTATACTTGGATAAAATGTCAGTTATCTTCTATAATTATACTTATTCTACAAAACTTTAAAAGTATGATTGACTTCTAGAATTGTAATGAAAATACTGGGAAACTATAATATTGATATAAAAAAAAAAGATGAAAAAGAAATCTACGAACAATAATAATAAATAAATATCTTTATGAGAAAATATAAAAATAAAAATTTCCGAATAATAAATAATAATGAATTAAGCCAGTAACTATAGGACTATACTATTAAAGATATAAGGGAGAAGTTTGCACGAATAGATTTAATCCGCTGGGCAAAGGGGGGGTCTGAAGAGATAGAGGAAAGTTTATGTGCCTGTTGATTGAGTTTTCTGAAGAATTGCTTGTTCGAGGGTAATTGTGAATTGTTTTTCGATTGATAGCTGTTGAGTGTTATGAAGGGATTGTTTTTTTCTTTTTTTGCTCTATTTCTGTGATTTTAAGTAATGAGTAAGGGTGGTATTTTAAGAAGAAAATAATGGGGGAGTGAAATGGTATTTTTAGAATGTTTAAATTTTTGTGGAACAGGAAGAGATTTTAAGATAAATAAGAACACGAATTGGGAAGAAAAATCTTGATTTACAATTGATTAATAAACAATAATGTTCTTTTGATTTGAAATTTCAACTTTTGGTAAATGAAATCGATAAATTAAATATGCTGAAATATTTAACCAAATACTGATCAATATTTTAATCAGATTGAAAATATTTATTCTAAGAGAGAAATTCAAAATTTGTTTCACTAATTAAAAGTTATCTGTTTGTTATTAATATAATATACCTACGCCGAAATGAAACCAAACAATTATTGTTTTCATAAACTTCGTATCGAAATGTTAATAGTTTTTATTTAATATTAATTAATTTAATTAACTGTGAATAGTTTCTTGAACAATTGTATTTATTTAAGAAATACAAATTTGTAATTTAAATAATTTTTAATTTTAAATTATTTTGAAATGCAGATAACGTTTGTTATCATTTGACATTATTATAGTTAGCTACAAAATTTAATAAACTTTTATATTAAATTATGAAGAAGCTTTGATTACAGTTGATCTATTGGAACATTTCGAAATAGGATATTAAATATTAACAACCTGTTTTTAAAATAAAAATTAAATGAACAAAAAATTAAAATAAGGATGCCACCTACTATGGCGAAACGTTTGCGAGGAGAATAGATCGACCATGACATACCAGCCCAGAAAATTATATAAAATCAATGGATTCCGGCAATAAAAGCCTGAATTATAAAGTTCATAAAAATTCTAGAGAAGCAAATAAAAAAATATGTAAAGAAATTCAGGAATTTTAGTTTTAATATGCAAATCTTAAAGAAGTTATTTTTATTGGTAAGTTATCAGTTATCATAAATTAGAAGTTGTTAAGTGTTACATATTTTAGAAGTGGCCGGTATTTCTAATTATATATTTTATTATCATATTACCATTGAATATTACATAGCGGCCCTAAGAGAAACATTCTTGATTTTAATTTTATTTGGACTAAAAACTAAGTATATATTTTAAATTTTTACTACTCAAATGATAGAAATTTTAGTATTTGTTTTATTGTAAATTTGTTGCCTAGTTTTGAGCTGATGACCCGCATTATTGATATAATAAAAATTTCTAATGAAAGTTTGTTATTGAAAAATATTGCATATTAATTAACTTCATATTAAAGAATTTCTGATGACCGAAAATAAAAAATTTGTAGTACTGGTTTCATTTTTAAATTCTTATTAATTAGTTTGTTACTAATTTTACAATAATATTTTTTGCTTTTTTATTATTATTAAGGTTCGATTTTATAAACGACAAATAAATTTACTTTAGAAGTAAATTTTATTCTTCTTCTAAATAACTTTGAAAATAATATTTTTTAATACCGCTAGATTAAATTTATTTCGTCTTTTCAATACGAAAATCAATAGAGTAAATACATTTACTTCTAAAGTAAATTTAACTGGCGTTTATGAAACCGGGCTTATGAAGGATAATTTTATAAACTAATGAATAAATATGGGAATGCCGCAGGGTATAATATTGGGCTGAGAATTTATATCACAATAAAACATAATTTTTTTATATACAAGATTTTTATGCGATTGTCATAAAATTTTGATGACTTTGTATATGTATAGATGTAGACAATATTTGACCCCTAGTTTGACCTAAACGAGAAGAAAGTACTTATATAAAATTATTTTCGGTGGCAACTAAATTTGCACTTTTTATTATCGAATAGAAACTTATTTATTACTCGCAGTCGTAAAATATTAATTTCATTAATTTACTAGTAGTAATTTATTATTTGTTAATGCTTTAAGAATATTTATTGTTATTCTATTCTGAATTTTACGATGTATTTATTAATTTCAAGAAACAAAATTAATTTTTGTATTTATTTTATTGGTTATTTAGAATACACATATATATTGCAAAAATGCATTACGAAAGAAATCATATTTAAAAGGCTATTAATTTCATATGTATGGAGACTTTACAATTATTTAATTTAAAAATACTTATCTACGTCCTGTTTTCTACAAATACATCATTAAATATTCATGTATCATAGATCTATATATTTCTTATATTATTTGTGTTTTTTATTTTATTTCAATTTATCAAAGAATATGTCATATCTGAAATTTTATTAATTATTTTGCTTTTCAAAGGACAATGTATATTCAAAGTATTACTAAAATGTTTTTTCAAAAGAATTAATGTGGGTGTTTTATTGAAATAATAGAACTGAAAATAATTTAAATTATTAAATTAATTAATTAAGTTATTTCGTTTTTTATTTCATCTATAAATACTAAATTATATTAAAATAATAAAGCTAAGGATTAAGTTCTGTATATATTTTAATTACATATTGAAACGTCGATATTTAATAAAAAATATATACAGAACTTAAATCCTGAAGCTTTTTCATTTTAAATATAGTGAGTTCTGAAAGCTTTTTACCATATTAAATTATATATTTATGATGTCAAGATGTTTTTTTAAAAAAATACCAAACCGAGATTGATGTTAAAAATTAGTAGAATGAGATGTATTCGGCGAGACTGTCAGAAGATAGTTTCTGTATAATTATTTTTTATTAAAAAAATAACATTTGTAACAGATTAAAATCATATAAAGAATTATACAATAGATATTTATTAAACAGGACATTTAATATAATAAAAAATCTTTCAGATCTTATTATATTAAAATAAAACCGCTGTAGGTTAAAGTTCTGTATTAATATTTATTAATAATCGACGTTTCGATGAACTCAACGTACGTCTTTATCAGGAAAATAGATACAAATGACATTTACCTAATAACTTGTTTCTATGTTTTGCTATGTACTGTAGATGCCATTTATATTTTTTTTCCTGATGAAGATTATACAGAACTATAACCTGAAGCCGTTTTATTTTAGAACATTTAATATTTGGGAAATAGGTTGGTTTGGTTTTGCCTTAGCAATATATTTTTTTTTTTCTGAAAGTTGAAATCTCAATTAATATAATATATGTTTTTTAAAATTTTGTTTCATTACCGAGAAAATATATTAAATAATATTAACAAATTCAAATTACATATGTATGTCGTATTTTTTTCTAATATTTGTATTTCTTGATAAACGAAGAAACATCTTGTTTGTATTTCGCAAAGCATTATTTAAATAATTCAGCACGAAATAATATCTGGACTACAATATTATTTAGGTTATAATTACATAACACATAAATGTTAAACAAATATAAATGACGTAATAATGTCGATAAAATGATGGCACGTAAAAAATAATAGATTTTCGATATTTATGAAAATAAAAGATATTTTAATATTTTTTTTGTTTTGTTTTTATAATATATTTGAACTTATATAATCGTTATCTGCAGTTAAATTTCGAGTTTGATGGTTTTTTAAAAATATTTAACAGGTATTTTTTGTTTTTCGGTCCGATATGTATTTCTCGATATATTTGACTGTTCCGGGACTGAAACCGATATTTGAAATAGTCATTCCGTCTTGTACTGTTCTGCCACCAAGTACTATTGGAAAACAAGCATCCATCACCAGTAAACGTCACTTTGAACGAGTGATGCGCGTGTTGGAAACGATGATAAAAAAACAATATTATTATGATGTCCTTGTTTGTCTGAGCCACAACAGATCACACTACTTGGCTTCAATATACGGCGCCAAGCGCGCTACGTCACAGGATTTAACTTAACTTAGCCAGTTAGGCATATTTGTTCCAAATGACGAAAAGAATGCGACGTGCGGGGGCAGCGACAAAAGACGAACGCCGTTCAATCCAACTCCAAACACCGGAAATCAATATTTTCAATTGTTATTTTGTATTTAAATTAATAACGATAATTTCCAATAAGGTTGTCTGCTGCTTTTTTTTTATATTTGTCCAAATGTTGAGTCATGCATTATTGTTGGTGTCATTATTATGGAATTTATGTATTAATTGTTGGCGTAACATTTTTTCTAGATGTATGTATGTCCGTACCATAGTTACAATGAGTCATACTTTACATTTTAATTCATGCAATGTCTGTAAGTGTTGAATAACTGCACTTGTCGACTGTTACAATTAAGTTACAAGAATGCGCTGATTTGATTCTTATAACAGAAATTGATTTTAATGGATTCTTAATGTTTGGTTTATAGTAGGCCATGATTTATTTCTTCCTGGAATTTATAATGATACATTTAGATTGACAAGAAAATGATTAAATCAGAACAGAGATTTTATTATGAATCATACACATTCATATTATATTTGTTTTGTTGTTGTTTGATATATTACATTGTTTTGAAAAGTTCCATTCTTTATCACATGAATATTGTCATGACATTTAGTATATATTTTGTCGGCCAACTGCATAAAACTATTTAATTTAACGATATCGTTAACTTGTTAACTGACCAATTATTAATGTGAAGCTTTGAGGATAGTTAACAATCTAGTTGCCTAGTTAACTTTTTGATAAAATTAACAACGTTTTATACGACTGGCACATTATCTATCATACTCATACTCATATTTTGCGTGAGCAAAAGTTTCCAAGTAGTAGGAATAGGACAGCATGTATGAGAGATATCATGAATGCGGATTAATCTAGAGTTGCTTGTCTGAAAAGGAATGTGTGGAGAAAATTAATTTCGAGGTAGTGGAAAGAGTTTGCATCACACTCTTTTGGCTACATGACGTAATTGTTTATGTATATATGTATATAAATCTTTTTCTATTACGGAAGATGAGGATCTCTAGACTTTAGAATCAAATATACTTTTTCAAATTTAAACTAATTAATACGTTAGCTACCATAAGGCACAAACGTTGTGTCTCATGTCAAATTGTTTTATCATTCATGAGGTACATCGTAATTATCTCAAGTTTTGATTAAAGTTTTTGTATTCGTGCTTCGTCCACAGGTAAGATCAGTTATTTTAAAACGTTTCAACAATCATATTTTCAGCAAATATATTTCAGAATATAAATAACAATAAAGTAATGTTTTACTTATGGTTTTATCAGATTAAGATTTGTTAAAAATATCATGTCAAGTTTCCTGTACTTAAAACTAAAATTTGCAGTAACTAAAAAATTGATATTTACGATGTTTACATAATCCAGAAACATCAGTAACGGATTGTAAATTTTCTCTATGTAATTAATTTGGAATTTAGCCAAAAATGATATTATCACATTGATATCTCAATGTTTTATATCAAAAAAAAGTTTTATACATTTTTACTTTCATGTTCACATTAAAAATATTGACATAAAATTTAAATTTTATTCATTTCGTATTTGATTCGCCCATAAATATTATGAAAATTCTCGCGAAACATTCCGTTATTTTATTTAATAAAACTTCGCACAAAAAAATTGTACATTTATAAAATTATGAATAATATTAAGTTTATGAATAATTTATTAAACATAAAAGCACGCAATTTATTTTCAAATAAAATCGATTATTTGTCGCAGATATTTCACAATTTCAATTACGTATTATGTTTTTGTTTTCTATATTAAATTAAAACAATCGAAATGCAATCAGATATATATATATATATATATATATATATATATATTATAATAGCAAATATAATTATTCGCAAACCGAAGGCGTTCAACCAATTAGTACATTATTTCAGACCAGTTGAAATAATGGATATTTCTTTTTTATTTAAGTTATTGAATTCTATAATTTTATTAATTTAAACGGCAACATTGTGTAGAAAAAATGCAGAGAGTACAGTTAATGAAAACATCCTTTTAAGTTGAACTCTGATGGGGATTAAAATATAAAATTATAACGACAGTCATGTGTTTCAATTAATAGTTAAGAGACATTTTATTATTCTTGAATCTAGAGGGCATTGACATGGGATTGTTATTTTTATAATGCTTACGTATTTAATAATAAATGAAATTTAATTAAATTTCCGCGTTTTTGACACATCAAACTCAACACTCAATTAATTTAAATTGCTTAATTGGAAACGTTTTAATTTTTAATTTTGTTTGAACAAAATATTGTATAATTTAATTATAAGGTTAGTATATAGCACGATATTTAGACTTAGTAAAAATTGGGTTTATCATTTTAATTTTCCATTTAATTTACCATCGCCAATTTCGGATGTTAATTATACAGTGTCTATGATAAAATCAGCAGTATATTATAATAATATAATATATAATAATATATATAATATATATATATATATATATATATATATATATATATAATAATATATATAATAATATATATAATAAAAACTTATAATTTATTTATATTGTATTATTCAGTGCATCCAATTTGCATTGTGTTTGCAATTAAAATTTGTTCATTAAAATTTTTAATATATTAGTAACTTTATAATTGAACTTATTTTTTGCATACGTTTTCATAAACTAGAAATTTTTCTAGTTATTTCAAAATTAGTATTACGTTTTAGTTTTAATGCTATTGGTTCTGAACTTCATTATCTACTAGTGAAAACACAATAACAATTTATTAATAGATATATATACATTTGATAAAACCAAAACAATGACAAAACTAAAATTGTGCATTTGCGTTGGTTTTTAATAAGTTATTTCGTAATTTGATTCTGAAACATAACACTAATTTTTTGATAAGTAAAGTAATAATTATATTAATATCTTTTATATATTGACACATGTCAATGGCAGATTTAGTCAATAATTGTCCGAATAAACCTTTATTCAAAAAAAAAATACAAGTCAAGGAACTTTTATTATTTTAATTTATTTATCACATTATTATCAAACTAATGTTTATAACAAATGCTAATAAAAAAGTTATTTATTTAAATCATGTGAGCCACAAATAAACAAATATTTTAATATGAAATAGGAAGCTAATAAAATTAATAAAATAATAATTTTTTGTTAAGCAAATGAATATTGCAAATAACAACAATATACGTCGAGTCGCGCATTTGAAATCAAGTCACACGACCTGGTGACGTACAATTTTACAACTTAAATTTAGTGTAAATAAACAATTGAATATGTTTGTTTACATGATAAAAGGTAGCCATGGCTTCAAGGTCAGAAATTTATTGATAGAACGAATGCGTTACTTGCAATTTATACATACAGATATGTTTTAGTTCGTAATATGTATATATGTATGTTTCTAAAACATTTGCTCTTCGTGCTACACGTGGTACAGAACTAAATTTTCATAAACAAACTGCTTTCAGTGGGCTGCGAGGCATTTGCGCGCTACTAAGACGTAATTAGACGAGTATTTACCGTGTCTAGAGTGTATTTAAAAAGAAGAAAAAAATTATATGCGTTTTTACGTAAAGAAAACTAATGTGTATTTTGACATCATTTCTTTGCAAACATTTGTAGTATATGGAATAAAAGTTGTAATGCTGTTTATTTGAGACGTAAATATTGTAAAAATTTAATTGTTTATATTTTTTATGGATATGTTTTTACTTTTTAGTTGATGATTAAAGTAATAATTATTTTTAGGTAGTGTTTTCATGTTGTTTTGTTTGTTGTAATAAAAATGTTAATAGTTATACATACAAATTGAATAAATGTAATGATTGTTTAACACTAATAAATGTTCATATAATACTTATTGATGAACTGTAAACAAAAAATTTAAAATGATTGTCCGTATCATTCAGAATTTCTTTTTTTTTCCTCTTTAAAATTATGTTCGTGATGATTTTTTCTAAGCTTATAGTTGTTTTATTTTTTAAAAATAGATGATTTTATAGTCTGTTAATCATATTCAATAAAACATCTAATACTAGAATAAATAATAATGTTTGATAAGTAATTATATATTTTTTTCTAATTTGATGTATTTTACACTTTCAGATTATTTAACTAAACTAATAATAATTTGATTTCAACTAATTCGTATGTAGATGAAAGAATAAGTGTTATATAAATTTGCATCTAATTAATGGATAAATCAACTAAAATTTAGCCATTTAATTAGAATTAAATGAAATAGTATGTTCTTTTATTTTGGTTGTGATTAATTTTAATATTCAATTCAAACTCGCTTTGTAATCTGGTTTTGAAGTTCGAAACGTTTATAATGTGTAGTTTAAAACATAACATATGAACAAATAAAATTGAATGGAAATAATTTATTGGTATCGCATTTGAGTAGCAATCGAAAGATTCGGGTTCGAAACCTGGAAGTTATCTGTATTTACTGAACACTGATTTATTAATTTTTTAAAACTAAATGAAAAGTCTGATAGTTTCAAACTTTTCGTTATGCTAAAACAAAAACAACGTATGCACGATGTGCCGCAATGAATAGCTCTAGCTAACACATGAGAACGTCAGTGGAATAGTGGCGAATACTCACATTGATTGAAACTTCGATTTTTTTACATACTGCAGTTTATTTCGATATTTGTCAAATATTATACATATATAGCAATTCCCATTTGAAATCATCTGACACTTGATATTTCTAATCTTTAAACGGCATTATTTCAAAAGTGATAAAATAGCATATTTTAAGGTTCTTATAAGTTTTAGTTCATAACCACTAACATAACAAAAACAAATAAAAAAATAACAGGAAAAAATATAGATACGTTAACAAGGCCATAATTTTCGATTAGATTTAAAAATTTAACACTACAAAATATTTTTTTTTCTAATATTATTTATGTACCAATATACCATCATTGTTTATTTTGTATAGTTTATAACAATAATAACAAGTGTAATTAGTCATACAAATATAATGTTTTAATAGAAAGTATAGGGGAGATCTAACCCAACTTTCAGAAGCAATGTACAATTAAATATTAATAGCATATACATATACAGGTGTGTTTATTCATTTTTCTATTACATCTATTATATTGAATCCACGTTGGCATACAAACTGTTCAATCATTCTAGAATGGCATCATCTATAGAATAATAATAGTGTAAGTAAAAATGACTCATTTTAATCAACAATTTTCTATACTATCATCATCAAATCGTTGTTCATATCTGATGGCAGACAGACGATCAATAGTTTGTTTTCAATCATCATTTGTTTGCAACCTTGTAACAAATGAAAACTACCACTTTTTACGATCGCACCCGTTGCCGAAACTTAGATTTGGCAAACAGATATATACAATAATTTTGTCATGGCAAATATTGGCCATGACTTGAAACTTAGTTCCTCCGCACTGCAGATGTTTCTGGTCCTTAATTTTCTCCTTGAACATTTCTCCACCTCCTTCTCGTATGTTTTGTATACGTGTCGTGTACGATATGCGACAGGAAAAAATAAAGAAGAGAAAAACAGCATCATATTTTGTAAAATATAAAACGCGCGTTTGCTTTCCGTAAGTGTCCTGCTGTTGTTTTCCTGCTTTGTTATATTATGTTCTCTAAAGTGGGCAAGAAGAAGATGGTAAATACATAATGTGGAAACTGTGTACTTTTACCGGAAATTACCGAAGTTATTTATCGGATTTGTTCGTGAATTTTATTTTTATTACTTTTGTATATACCTTTTGATTACTTGATGTTTTTTGTTGTTTGTTTTTGTTTTGTTATTCTTTCTACTATTTCCTGTATAACATTTTTCGGAAATTAAATTTACACAATAGTGCATTTAATTTATAGTTTATAGTTGGGCATGAAGGTGTAACATGTTTGTAAACAATATGTGAACTATTTTTGTTAAATATTTATTTTAAAAATAACTTTTATTACTACTTAAATTTAAAATATTTAAATTTAAATAATAAATTTTAAAAATTATATATTTCTAATTATAATGTTATTAAATTCCCTATCAGGTTCGTTATTGTTTTTAACAATAACGCGTTTCGACTTTTTAGGCATCTTCAGATTTTCTGATCTTGGTCTGTGTTGTGGCTCGAGTGAACTCGAGCCACAACACAGACCAAGATCAGAAAATCTGAAGATGACTGAAAAGTCGAAACGCGTTATTGTTAAAAACAATAACGAACCTGATAGGGAATTTAATAACATTATAATTAATCATAACGCAGGTTCAGGACCCAAGAACAAAAGTTTATCTTTTGACATTATAATATTTATATATTTCTCTCTCTTCTAGCTCCTTTACAAGAAGTACAAATACTTTTTATCTGCCTTTTGTTCATTCTAATCTGCTAACAAAGGCTCTCATTTATCATATGATATTTATCTATAGATATTTTTTCATGTTCTCTTCGTATTTTTATTAATCATTTACACATTTTACATACTTAATGTTTTTAAGTAAATTTAGGTATTATGAGAATATTTTATAAGTTTATGTTTGTATTATTTGCAGCATTTAATTGCTCTATTGCTTTTTTGTTGTAATTAAATAAATATATTTTTGAAAAGCACAAAAAATATCTTTTTTAATTATATCAATTCTGTTTTAATATAATGAGTTCTGACTGAATTTGTACTATGTTAATTTTATATATGTTTTACTGTTTGGCAGAAACTAATTCTTGCTTGAATGAAAAAAAAATTGTGTTTTACTCTCATGAGTACATAGCTTGATTATATATGCATATATGTATGTATTTAAAACACCACAAGTTTATGTTATATTTCATAAAAACTATAAAAAAATAGATGTAAATTTTATATAGCAATAAAATTTTCTTTAAAACTTTTAAAAGATATCTAGAATTTTTTTAAAATAAGTAACAAAAATACAATTCAAAATAAAAGTCGGATATTTTTCTTATTCCTGGACACTCGGCAAAATTTAATGATCGTATTAAGCTTCATTCAAATTGCAGTTTTAGCAGTAGACTGAGTAGTGATGCAGTAGTAGTTATATTGCTATTGCTAAAATCGTAGGATGAATGTAGCTTAATGTTAATTAAATTTTGCAATTTGTCCCAGGTATTAGTCATTTATTTGAAAATTTATTTTATTTTAAATTAGATTGTTAAATTTTAGATGATTTATCTATTAATTAGTTGATATTTTCTATAATATTCTATAAAATTAGTTGAAATAATTTTTTATTTCAAATAAAGTTTAAATACATAATATAAAGCTTTGGATAAATTAAGATTATATAAATATATTACAAATTAGGAAAAAACAGCTACTTTTGCGTTAGAAGGATGAAATATGATCTATTTTTATATTTATATTTTATATTTTTATATCTAGATAATGACAAATACTCCGTATAACATGTGTAATATTAACCATAGAAGAAATATATTCTTCCATTTTCACATTTTATTTAAATACTGGCCGTAAAACAACTAAAATATCTAAAGAATTTTTTTCTGTGTAGCAGATGAAAAAAATATGAAATAACATTTTTTAAAAATGAATTAAAATTTGACCTATTTTTATTACAAACCAATTTATATTCGAATCTGCACAGTGACCTAAGTATTACATCACAATACATAAATTACATTGCCTCGTTCATTCAAAAAGGGACAAATTTGCAAAACGCTATTGCGAACTAGATCATTTTTCAAAATCACTCGCGGTATAATAATTCAGTGATTACAATAAATCTTTCTATTCAAAAGTACGTAACCGTAACAGAGAATCGGCTCTAATCCGGTATCCAATACAGTCATAGGTTCATTCATAGAATCTATTTCTCTATTCGATTTTTTTTTCCATCTGTGTGCCCATGTTCGGTATAGCGGTAACTAAATCTATGTTATACGGTTGTCGTGACACATTTTCACCGAAAATGGTTTCGTTTGGTTTCCGGTTTGCGCGCGACGACCTTCAGTCAGGGACATGTGCAGATTTTTTTTGTCTACTCCCCAGGAGCCGGCCCTGATTTCTGATTAGATTCGCTGCTTGGACTTTGCGTATTTCCGGAATAGAGGCGCACCCAATTGGGTTATTGGAAATATACAGATGGGTTATTTTTTCGGTCAGATATATTCTCTGATTTCGAAGAAGTTTATTATTTTTTTTCTGTTGAATATGGTTTTATTTATTTTTAGATTAAAATAAAACTGCTTTAGGTTACAGGTATGTAATAGTAATGTCATTTATATCATTTATCCTGATGAAGACGAACGTTGAGTTTCGTCGAAACGTCGATTTTAAATAAATATTATTAGAGAACTTTAACCAAAAGCAGTTTTATTTTAATATAATGAGTTTTGAAAGATTTTTATACTGTTATTTTTAGATTATTTATAGATGAAGTTAGTTTTTGATAGGTTTATATAGTGTGTGTGAAAAAGTTTGTTAAATTTGGATTTTACAAGCTAAACTAACTGAACAGAACGTTAAACCAAAAGTTGTTTTAATTATTAAATATAATTTCTACTGCTTGTACATCACCATTTGCAATCTGATATATATATATATATATATATATATATATATATATATATATATATATATATATATACATATTTATCTATCTATACTGAAAAAAATCCATATAATAAACTATATACCTATGTAAAAATTACATATATCGTTTCTGTAAATCAATTTTTTTTTTTGTAAAAATCTATGTAATTTTTACACAGATAGTTTGTGTAGATTTTTTCATTGTTGGATAGCTTCTTTCTATTTTTAATTAAAACATTTTCAAGTGTTTCTTTATTTAATAAAACTGCTACGATTTGTGTAATGATTATTAATTTAAGAAAAGTTTAATAATAATATATTATTTTGTTTGTTTCAGGTAAGGATCACAATGCATTTATACAAATCGTCGTAAGTACGCGATAACGTAAGTCAGTTATTTAAATAAAAATTGTGTGATAAAAAAGTTAGGGCCGGTATTATCAATTTTACTTAAAATGAATCGACCAACGAATTTTTAATAAATAATTGTCAACATAATATTCAGTAGTAAATTTGTCGACTCATTTAAACCAGATTTATAGTTTAAGTGTAATTATTTATATACATAATTTAAAAATGTATTACGAAGTAAAGTTAAATCAAATTAAATGTAAGTCAGATGTTTTCTACAAATATTTATTAATTTTTTTAAATATATTTTTACTTGAAATTGAAATGCGATTTTTCATTATAATGTTATTATTGTTATATTTAATCTTTAAGCAGGAAATGCTTTAAATTTTCAATAATTTAAATTCAGCAAGATTTATTTCCAGATACATTCACCGAGTACAGTTCAACACTTAATATTTTAGATAAAATAGATTAACCGCAGTGATATATCATATGCTGTCTAAATCGCGAACAGTACATATAGGAGAAATTCATACTTAGCTGCACAATAAATAAATCAAATAATTTATAATGCCCGCGCGCGTGTATTCTTAATTCAAATCGATAATCAAAAATGATTTAAGACCACCATATGTCTATATTAGACAAAACTGCAAAACCACCATTATTTTCACATCCTACACAATACTACGTGTATTTCTTCCAACACAAATGCACCTATAGTTTCATCTCTCTTCAATAACAATTCAATAAATGTGCGCTATCTCTGTCCAACATTGCATTATGTTACTGTGTTACATAGAGAGATAGGTTAGGTGCAGTTTATGTAGTATTTGTTCGTTTGTTTTTGTTTTTTTCGTTTACATCAGTTGGTATTACAGGGCGCGGTTGCAACAATACTTTTTATATAGAAATATGTTCATGCATGCATTTATGTATATGTAGTAATCTCGCTTTGTAGGTGTGAGTGGCTGAAGCGCTGAATGTGAAAGAAGAAAAAAAAATGAGATGGAGTTTCGTTTGCTGACTCATCGTTTTGAATCGTTGCTCATCGATGTCTGAGAGTGGTGCTATACAGGGACGGATAATCGCATATTTTTGTAAAACAAGCCAGAGATATTACTGGTATACCGTGGTCGATCTATCAGCTCAGAAAATTCTATAAATTCAATGGATACCGGCCGTGAAAGCCTGCAGATTAACACTACTTTTGCTAAAAAAAATATATTTTTTTTTGTAAAATTATGATTGGTAAAACATACCATGAAAATTCACACTTGCATCAAAATTGATATTTGTAAAATTTACACTAAAAATGGTGGAATTATATAGAACATTTTGGTGTTAAACTTAACCGAAGATTTATTAGTACGTATAAATTTACGTCTATTTATACATGATAGCTCATAAGTTACATTCTGATTTATATACCTTTTGGAAAAATAGCAAAATACAAATTTGAAGTGAGAAAATAATTTTTTCTATTTTGTTTTTTTTTTTACATGTATTCATGAATAAATAAATTTGGAGATTTGGTGTTTAAAATTTTTTTAATTTTGGGCAAAAATTCTCAGTTTTGAAGTTCAATTTTTTTTTTAAATTTTGAAATTCAAAAATTTCTCGATTTTAAAGTTCAAAAATTTCTCGGTTTTAGAATTTAAGATCTTCTCGAATTTTGGGCTTAAAAATACTAAAAATTTACTAATTAGCATTATCTGAATATTGTGACGTTATCGCGAAAATCAGCTTTTCATACTTTTTTCAAGAAAACGACAAACATGTTATATATTTGTTAAGGGTAAAGCAAGTAGATTTACAATTATCTTACTTTCAGACATAGTGTCATTAAATCTCTATTTTTTTTTAATTAAAATCTGTGTCTTCTTCATTTACTTTTCCAAAATTTATAGGCAATATAAATCTGAAAGTAACTTACGTTCTATAATTGAAATTAAAACATATCCATATAAAATAACAAGTATTTATTTTGTTGACACAGTACGAAATAAAAAAAAGAATGTCTTGTTTTGTATGAAAAATAATTGTTTTGTTTCGTTTCAATCGTGGAAAACTTTTCATTATTTGTCTTTATTTTACAAGACGATATTTAGATTGAATTCATTTATCGACAGAAAATTACATAATAACTTAATTAGTGAGTTAACTACGTATGTAACTAGAGTATCAACTGTTTTTGAAGCGCCTTATTTATTGGGCAAGTGACAAGTTAACAAGACAATTAACTTACAAACCTTTATATAAATAATAACTAGAATATAAATTCAAACATAATTAAAAAACGATTTTGTTTCAATTTACATTATAAGTAAGTTTACTAAATTTATAGGTCTGGAAGAAGAAATTCAATAACATGAAATAATGACAATTACTAAATTGATATTATAGACCAAAATTATATCAACTATTTTTTTAAAATTAATAACAATTGTAATAATTTAAACAAAACAAAAATAAAATGAACCAATTACATGGAGATATAAATTTCAAAATACCCATGACATGAACAAATTATTTACAATCAGTGTATATATATATATATATATATATATATATATATATATATATAAAATGTATGTATTAATTTATAACGAATGTACATTATTTATTTGCTACTATTATGTAGTAATACGTTAACTAATGACTGTAATACACTGTACGACATCTAGATAGTAGAAAATGTGAAAAATGAAGCATTTCAAATAAATAAAAATAAAAACAAACAAATACGGGGCGCGCAAACAAATCTGCACTTTTTCCATTTCGTATTTGAACAACGTAAATCAAATTCAAGCTTTCCATTTTGCCACTGTAGTGTGTAGTTTGGTTTTGAAAATATTTTAACCTATTTACATCGCAAATGTATAAAACTAATTGACAATTTGTTACTAAAACGTGTTAATTTATTTATTTTACTTGACATAGTTTTATCTGGATGCATTTACATATTTATTTATCGCTCTGTATGTATGTAAGTAATTTACAGTGTTGCATTGATCTCAACATGGAGAAATACATTAATAATATTATTGGAACAGGGACAAATAATATTTTACAGTATATATATATAGAAAAATAATTTATTATGATGAATATGTTGTCATTAATATTGTTAATTACAAATTTTACTATTATATGCTATTTTATTCATTTAGGTACACAAACTATCAGATGTCACAATTTAGTGGTTTTGAGACCAATTATATACCAGTTCAAAACTAGAATTGAATGATTATAAATTGAAAATTAATATTGATATTTTATTATTTGTTTTAAATGTGAAAACTAAATGCATTTCTATAAAATTTATTTTTGTTTTCTGTTATTTTTCAGAAAACGTACAAAATAAATATTACTTAGTTAATCCATAAGGAGACTTTGTAATTATCAATCATATTTACTTTCAACTTTTTTAACTAAAAATTTACTGTAAAAGTTATACAGTAAAGTGACTTTACACAAGCTAGCCTTTAACACCGAAAACTGATGAAAGAGTTTGCCAAAGTGCTGAGCTGTAAGAAAAAATTAGTCTTTGCGCCTTTTTTATATCGATTTGGGTCGATTTGTTCCGTTAAGATCGATTTTGATTGATCCTTAAGATCAGTTCTGATCGATAAAAAAAATGAAGATCAATGATTGATCACAAATTTTCATATTCGCATGATCTTAGTAATATATGTATATCTGAGATGGTCACACAAAAATATTCATTTAATCAAAGTATCTCTTATTGTTTTAAAAATCGAAATGGTGCCAGTGGAAATTGTGACATATATACACTATATCGAGTTTTAATTTAATCAGCTGATGATAACGAATTTGACAGGTCCCGCAATTTAAAATTTAGTATGAATTTAGCTGTTAGAGGTATTCTGTAAAAATATGAAATAAAACATTATTTTCAATAAAACATAAAATAAAGGCTGAAACACGACTGTAAAGTTCGAAAAGAAAGCTTTCGTTTTAAAATTAAATTTGCATACGTTTATATTACATGAGAACATATAATAAAAGTTTTAGAATTTGATTTTAAAGTTTTTACTATATAATTGAATTCAGAAAAACGCATAGTAAATCTAAAATTTATTCTTCAAATATGACTTTCTATTTATTTTTTTAGATATTGTAAATAAAAATTCTTATAATTAATACTCGTATACCTACATATATCTTATAGCTTACAATTAGCTGTAAAATTACTTCGTTCGTGAATTGCATAAATTTTTGCCTAGTTCGTAAATTGGTGTGGTGGGGCTTACTGCAGCACAGTTAGACCAAAAGGATAGTTGGTTATTGTTTACAAAATATTTAGACACGCGGAGAATTTATTAGAGTAACATATATGTTATTTGATATTCTCAACAGTTTTTTTATTATTTTTTTTAAATGCAATAATTACTAATATAAAGTTTTTTAATAAGAAGCCATTTTAGTTTAATCTAATTTATTTGTCAGTATTTTTTATTATATGTAACAAATAAACTAGTAATTATTATTATTACCTTGACATTTTAATAATAAATTATTAATATATTGCTAATATTAATTATAAAATAAATGTAAAATACTTCTTCAAGACTTTCCTGTATGCAGTTATAATATTACACTTCAATGGATATAATCTTTTTTTCTTTAATAATTTTAATTAAGTTTTGATTAGATGCTGATAGATACATTACAAATCAATAAAATGGAATTATTTATTTGAAATTATGCAGTTATACTATATTTGGAATGTAGTAAATTATTACAAATCATACGAGATATAGAATTTAAATGTGTGCATTAATTAATTAATTTTATATCAAATAATTATTTTAACACTTTGGTTGGTAAATTATAATTGAAATATCGAATCGATAGTTATAATCGGAGCAGGTAAATTGCACACCGCCGTCATAAAACCCAAATTTGAGTAACCGAATTGCACACCGGTCAACCACTGAATGACCCAAACGGATTATCGGTTTATAAGGGTCTTGAACCCTTACGCAAGTAGTTTTTATAGTGAGCGTTCGTTTATTCTATAGCATATTCATCCGCCACTGTTGGCTTAGGGTAGGTTAGGTTATGGGTTTTAGGAAAATTTGCGTGAAAAGATTCGCAGGCGTTTGTGGTACGTTCTAGAGACGAACTATTTTCGATTCTACCTGGTTTTAGATTGAAATCTTAATCCCTTAATTTGAGTATGCAAAATTTCGGTAAGGGATTAAAATCCAACCGCCGTGTGCAATTGGTATGTACCCGTTATAATAGGGCTAAAATGTGTTGGAACTTTATATATAATAACAATAAATAATTAAATATCTTTTTATGCTTAACGTTCTTAATTTATTTATATAGAAATATTCTATAAATAAATTCTAATAAATGAAAGTTTTTATACAGCAGAATTCTAAGAATAATAATAAATATATTGAATGGAAAAAAACTAATTAAATTCAGCCAACAATAAATATAAGTAATTATTATTGCTATATTAATGGAAAATTATTGTTTTATTAATAAAGTTAAATGTTACCGTATAAAATATAATCATTTTATTATTAGATTTATTTCAAGATTTTTTCCGTTCAACAAATAAATATTCCGTGAGTATGTTGCAAAAAGTTATCAAATCACGAATAGTAATGTAAAAACACAGTAATGTATTAATTTTTTGTCGAATGATTAAAGCGAGCGGTTCCTAATATTTTTTTGTCTTGTGTACGCCATAACTATCTTTTAACTAAAATTGTACCCCTAAACCTTACGCTCCAATTATTTTTCTATGTTAGATATTTTTTATTATATCTAATATTACAAAATTATAAACTATTTTAAAGTTCTTAATAATTTATTAAAATTCACTTTTAAAAGTGAGATGAGAAAATACCAACCAATAAAATTGTCTACAATATTTTGTAGTTTCTAACGTCATATAAATAAGGCTAGACATAGGTGACTTTTAAAGAGAGAATAATATAGTTTAATGCAAAAAAGGATGACATAATGTTATGATATCACGTCAGTTCTAAATACAACACATATGTTAACTGAAATAATAAAAATATAAATTTTCGAAAAAACAAAATTATTTTAAAAAAACCAGAGAAACAAAGCTTAATTTTATTGAGAATGAATTCGTTCTATTGTCACAAATTTATTATAGACAATTCTGATAATTATTGTAATTAAAAATTAATTAATTTTGATTAAAACTGTTTTAATTAAAATCGAAATATTTCGAGTACCTTTCTGGTAATGTTCCATGTGTTTTTAAAATATACTTCATGTATTTAGTGGCGTTTTGTAATTGGGCTATTAATTTTAACAGTTTCATGTTATTTTTAGATGAAGAAATATTTTTGAAATTTTGTTCTCTATAGATATATTTTTCTTGGGATGATATTATGTCGTGGAGATGTATTATTAAACTTATTAAAATATGTATCATTTACAAAAAACTTAACATAATTTTAATTTTACTTTTTTAAATTTTTTTTAACATATTTTTAGCTTTAAATTAGAAAAATATTTGCTTGAAAAATTTTGTTTTATTAAAAAATATGTAATTTTATAAATCTGTGAATGTGAAATGTTACAGATATAAAATATTATTAGGACAGTTTTAAAATATTTATTTTTGTAGTGATTACAGAACTTTCAAATTTTATAATATTAATATCAGTTACAGTTATGATATGTACATTTATTTTAACAGTTTAAAGTTTTAGTTACTTACGATAAGTGCTTATTGATAAACAGGAAATATTGCAGATTATTTAAAAAGAATGTTAATAATTTCACTATTTCACTAATTATTAAATGTAATTTTAATGTCATAAGTAAGTTGTTATTAAGTAATATCTATTTTATTTTTGAAAAGCTATTTTCCTAGAAGTTCTACCTTAATTTTTCGTTAGAATTTCGAAATTTGATAACAAAATAAATTAAACAACACAAAAGACATTTAGAAATTCCTGTCAGCAATAAAATTTATGTTTTAATGCTAAAAATAAATATTATCGGTTTTGTTACTAATAAAAAAAGCAAAGTAGATATTTCGAAATAAAAATAAAATTTCTAATTTTATGTGCAGTAGAATTTGTATTACGAAGGTCAATAATTTTTTATCTTTTTCGATTTTACTCAAGGATGTTTCGAACAGTTTTACATACATTATAAATTAAACTAGTATTTTTTTTTTATTATTCATTTAAACTATAACTATTAAACACAATATACAGTTGTGTTTAAAAATAGCATCGGTTTTATATTATTTTGTTCCACTGTCTTATTTCAGCATGACATTTAATTTTCTCAATAATAACTTTTTCCTCTTTATGACAGTAAATAATAAAACGAGCATGCAAAAGCCGTGTCGTCTTTCAAAAATAAAATTAAAACAAAATTCATCGATTTTCTTTTGTCAAGTTCAAGGTCACAGTCAATGGCGCCATCACCGTCAGGTACCATCACTGTCAATTGTCTTCTTGTGCGTTTTGCTCATTTCATGGCCAACTAAAACGCATTCTACCGAAAATGGTAATGCGCGGTTTTTCAAGAGAGAGCGATTCTTTCTATATGGACATTGCAGGATTCCAGTCGCATAGTTTTATTTTATATATATATATATATGAACTGGATGGTTGTAGTTGACCATGGACGACCTTGAACTGAACGCTAGATGCACTGTATTTGCTAAGCTAAATTGCAAGGATATTTCTTTAATCTGTTTTATTCTTTTCTTTCTCCGTAAATAGGTTTTAAAATTTAAAAAGAAAATACAAGTTTATAGAATTTTCTTTGTAAAATAAAATAAAGATAATAGACCGGTTGCATAAAACATTATTAAACTTTTGTAAATTAGCTTTCTTTTTTACTTGTCAACTGATCAATTGTTAAACTCATAGATAATAAATTGAAAATAGAATTTATTATTAATGAAGAGAACAAAACAGATGTATGCCAAAAAAGTCATATTTCTTGCGAAATCAAACTTCTTAAATATTTAAAAAACTTTTATGCCTAAGGAAATATAAAAAAAAACATACTTTAAAAATTCTAATCAGAATTAATAATAATTAAGAAATTGGTTTAGCTTTACAGCAAAATTAAATTAATAATGACTGATCAATAGACTCTTTCCAAAAAAAATAAAAAGTCTTTTTTTGTTATTAAATATGTTGCCTGTGTAATATAAACATCAAATGTGCAAAAACATGAATTTTAAACTGTTTGGTTTCATCAAAATAATCGATTGAAATGGCCAAAATATTTGAATTTTGACCACCTAACTGAAACGGTTTGGGATTGGTCAAGTGCCCGCGTGACGTCATCAGCCAGGTCGTATAAGTAGACTTTGATTTTTTTGTATTCATATATAATTTTGTCTCTCTCGTACACTACAACTCAGTGAAATAATACAGAGATTATATATATATAAAGAGAGAGAGAAAGATTTACATGTATTTATACTATAATAAGTGTAAATAAATCGCGCATTTAAAAATTAAATACCTATATATAAATAAACATAGATAGCTATGAAAAAAATGAATCTCGCTGTCATATTGAAAATGTGTCAAATTGGTATATCAAAATGATGAAAATACCTTTTCCAGAGCAATTCCGCATGAAAATCTCATCGCGCATCGTTTAGGCTGCGATTTAGCTACAATTCGATATGCAACAGCATAATATTCTCCATGTCGTTACGTTTGCGATCTGGCTGGTGACGTTACGCATAAATGGCGCGCACTCAGCACCGTTTTGAATACGTGTTTCGGTCAGATTGATATTAATATACTAAACATAGGTCTAAAAATGTTATTTTTGTTATAAATAGTTTTGTTTTAGGTCGTTAATTAATTTTATATGAGTTTTCAAAATTCGAAAAAAGAGTCTATTAGATAATTGAAAAGGTTTATTTTGTGTGTAGACCGGATTTGATATAGATATTTCAGATCTTATTGTAACATGCAGTAGGACACAAATTGTGCAGTGAGAATTCTAAATTCTGTAAACTATATATTTGGTCTAAATGTCTAACAAAACTAAATAATCTTTGGATAGAGAGTTGAGTATGCGAAACAGCATGCATACATTTTCTGTCTAATGCATTTTAAATAAAATTACATGAATTTAATGTTTATGCAGAGAAGAAAAATTCTTAAAATATAGTCTATGGATCTCCAGGGGTTCGCAAATACTTGTTATGATCTTTTTGATAAAAATATAGTAGAAGTATGTGCATTAACTTTTTTCTCGCTTCTCTCTAAATTTGAAAATTTTGTATGAGAAATTTTACATAAATATTTGATGCATTTTAGGATTTTGAATGTATAACGACCAATTTCATTATAAAGTTGCCAAAATATTATTTGACAACATTAAATAATTTTGCCATTAGAAGATCAAAAAGTTGACGAAAAAGCATTCTTTTATTAACAGCAATAATAATTTTGCCAGTAGAATTTAAAATTAATGCTTTTTTGTCGGCTGAAAGTCGACTGTAGTCAAAGTGTTTATTATGAAACTGTCCGTAAATTTTGATAGTTTTAGTAGATATTTGAAAAGATCTAGAAAAAGATTAAAATCTCTGGTCTATAACATTTTAGTACTTAGTAAATAAATTGGTACCACTAAGTTTTTGGGTGTTTTAGTTTATACGCGTTTAGTCCTGGTTCCTATGATAATTGTATTGTCTTAAAACCAGTATTAGTTAACGTTGAACTTGTATTATCAGCCAATAATTTGAATTGTTTCTTGTATTCAATATAGTAATGCAGGAGTGGGCAAACTGAAGCCCGCGGGCCATACATTAATGCGATCCTCATACAAAAATAAACTTATATAATTATATAAGCAACTAATGTATGCATAGAAGTTTTCTTATAATAAGTATATCTGTGCTGTATCAAGGTAGACAATGGATATACGCTATCTGTTTTTTCTGTGAACTTAGTAGTCGTTTGTTTCACAGATCATTTATAAATAAATGTCGACACGAACATATGAAATATTTCGCTCTACATTAATCGCTATAATAATAATACGCGACCTTGAGACGTTCTAACATAATAATTTATGTTCAATTTTCTGATGAAGAAAAGAAATTACAATCTTCTTCTCTATCTTATACAGCATTTTCTTCAATAAATTGTTATTGCTACTGCGGTTTACCATTAATAAAAAAAAAATATGCGTATGATGTGAAATATCATGCCATCTACAATGTATGGAGAATTCTATAAATTCAACAAGTAACATTTTCTGCAACAATTCTTATCAAATATCTTATTCACAACCGAGCGTTAGATGAATGCACAAGGATTAGTACAGTGTGGAAACTATTACAGCAAAACAAACAGTCCACGTCATCAATGATGATGGAGGGAATGAACCAATCAGAATCGACTAATGACGTGGCAAAACCTAGAATGAAAACTGAACGTACAGTCCGATTGGAAAGGGTGGGTTACTCAAGCCAGCCAGAATCGGCCAATGGCATAACGGCCCAGTAGAGGATAGTGGGGGTACAGGTATATATTCCAAATTGCGGAGCAGAAACTATCATTCAGTCACCAAGCACTGAGGATGTCATCTACCATGTATGGCAAAACGTCCGCGTAGAGGCATACCAGCCCAGAAAATTCTATAAATTCAATGGATACCTGAAAATTACTATATTACATTATATTTACATATGAACATTTATTCTGTATATTTACGTGTGTTTCATGTTTTTTTTTTGTTTTGTTTTTTTCACAACCAGATAAGATGCTCAGTCACATACTGTATTTAGTGCTTCTTGGATATTTCTCAAGTATTATATAGATATGCCCATTTGAAAACATTGAGTGCCTATTTGTCACTGTATATTTCTGATCTTTAAACGGCATTATAACAAAACTTATAAAGTATTCGTCATTTTTTTTACTAAACGCCTTATATATTCTAACACATTAGAATTTGTATATAGTTTAGTAGGTAAGAGATCCACTTTTTTGGTCATTCCATACAAATATGGATAATATTTATAAAAATTCCAAATAATATTTCTAAAGTGATATATATAAATTTTTTTTTTAAAATATTTAAAAATTATTTTATTAATAATATCTTCTTTTGCTTGTTATTACCAAAAAGAATATACTGTATTCTCTTTGCTATTACAGAGTTTGTATTTAAGTTAACTATTTTATATTTACGAATTACACAGATTTCATATTTTTCATAGCAACCATATTATAAATTTTCTTTAATATGAATAATTTATGCTAACTTATAAAGTTATAAATATTATTTTCTTCTTACTTATTATTTAAAGAAATATTGACGTCTGTAACATATTACAGAAATAAAAAACTTCAATAGGATATTAAAATATATATATTTTTTTAAAAATATACGATAATCGTACACAGTAATTCTTAGTATTAAAATGTAAGCATTTGATTACACATTACAATCAGGTTAAAATACATAAATTTTTGTGGATGTAGCGTTTATTTATATTAAACAGTAGGTGTACAAATTCATAACATGTTATTAAGGTTTTTATTTGATGTTAATATCTAAAAAAAAGATCATCTAAAATTTTAATACATTTAAATTTGTGCTTGAAATAAATATTTGACTGATATATTAAATTTATTTATTTAAGAAAATGTGCTTGTTTTTAAATTATAAATATGGTAATACTTAAACGTATTCCAAATTACGAAAAGTCGATAAATTTTTGATATAACAAAAATTTCAAAGTTTTACATAAAATTCCTTTTAAATATTTAATACAATGGAGAATGTAGAACATTCTGCTCACTTCATAAATAATTCCTGAAAAATTTTCTGACACACTGATCAATTTCTTTCGGAAAGAATATAAACTTGGAAAAGTTCAAAGAAATTTTAATTATTTGGTTCAAAAAAGTTATAAGGTACTGTTATTATTCTCAATATAAAGAGTTATTTTATAAAGTATTTTCAAATTGAAATAATTCGTTATCTACTTTGATAAAATATTTTTTGCAAAATATATTTTTCTTCAAACGTATTCAAATACGTATTTATGTTCCTCAGTACTCTCTTATACAGAACGAAGTTATTATCTATATTACTAATCAAATAATATGTTTATTATTGTACTAGTAACATAACGGGTTGTCTAGTAACACATTTTCTTGTGAAAATGTTAATTTTTGATACAAATTGACAAATTTTTATAAAAACTGTTAAATGCAGATGAAACTATCAAATTTTAGTATAAATTGTCAAACATTAATCTTGACAAAAATAATATATTTTTGGACCGCTTTGAAGAAAAAATTCCATAGGAAGTTACTGAAACTAATTAGCTGTCATTTTTATACAGGTTTTGAATAAACAAAAATTGCGTTGAAAACAGTTAAATCAGTAGTTTTTAATGGATTTAATAAAACTTAACAAAATAATTATATATATCAACAATTTTTCATAGAATACCGTGTACATATATCATTCGGAAAAGAAGGCTTTTTTTATCTCACTTAGATTGCCTAGCATCAGCTTTGTCTCGCTCGCAAATATTTGTGCTTTCTTCATTTTTAATATCATTAATTACGTTCTTAATATTTTAACAAAATTCATCTGGTTCTACAGTTTCTTCCATTTTAACAATTGTGTCATTTTTTAAATTCAAAGTATTATCAATATTCATATTACGATTATTAGTGTTAGTACTTTTTAGGCAAGTCTCATAGCTGTTTTATGAATGCTTTCTTCATTTTTAATATCGTTAATGTCATTCTTGATATCTTTACAATAAGATTCTAGATTTTCTTTTATTTTAACAATAATTGTCATTTTCTAAATTCAAAATATTGCCAATATTCATATTACTATTATTAGTGTTTGTACTTTTTAGGCAAGCCACATCACTGCTATCTTCATTATCAGCAAGAACGTTTTTAATATCTTCACAATCCGATTATAGATTTTTCCACTTTCCAATTGTGTCATTTTTCCAAACTTATCATTAAATTTGTTCCAAAGTAATTTTGTTTTCTACATTTTCCTAATAATTTCCAATCGCTTTCTGATCCTGGCAATATAAAACTTATACTATTATAAAATTAATGCATTTTAATAATTTTTAGATTATATTGCTATATTAACATTAAATTTATGTACTCGTAGATTGTAAATTATAATTTTACGTATATTATTTAATTATTTAATCAAAGTCAAAATGAAATATGAACTTGAATTATTATTAACGTACGAACTTCTAAAAATAATTATTACACCATTTTGTACCACTTGAAATATATAATTTGTTGTTTTCAAATTGAAAGTTAATGTTGAAATAAGTTTTTTTTATTTATTTATAAACAATCAACTAGTAATTCATTCGTATACAGTTAAATTGCACTATATAAATTTTTATTACTCCCGTAATTGCGTCACTGGAGAGTATGTTTACTTTTATTTATTTACAAAAGGTTTTTATGTTTCATTACTTATGTTATCCGATATTATTTGAATACATAGAAATACATTGTATAAGAACACATACATCTAATTTAATCAGCTATTAATTATTTTGATTTTTATTTATTATAATTTTGAATCATCATCATCATTGGTACGAGAGCCCTAGTAGATTCAAATACCCGAAATACTTATTCTGTGATCGTTCAATTAGACAAATTTTTGAAACTTCAATTTTTTTGTTCGCGTAGAGCAGTGACGAATTTCGAATAGTAATCTAAACTACTAATGTTTTTAACTTTGTCTATTTCCAAAGTACTCAGGATGGTGTTCCCCCCTTAAAATATATCCTTAGAAGAATATATTTAAACAAATTATGAGAATCTAGAGTGAACTTAGTTTAACTTCAAAGTTATTTTATATGATTGTTATTTTTAAATCATTTATTAAATATTATTTATATTACACAAGAAATTTCAAATATTAAAATTATATCGTATCTCTTGTGGAAAATTGAGATAAATATACCTAAATAATATCTATAATTTTTTTCGGAGATAAAAAGCATTTTAAGATATTTTTAAATACATAAGTGGATCTGATGTAACTGTCGACATTCGATAGAATATTTAAACAAATTAAATTTGTAAATAATGAAACATTTTAATATTTGTCATTTTTTGTTTACTAGTTTCGGCTGGTTAGATTGAAAAGAGACCGAAATAAAATTTAAAAATCAATAACAAATGAATAAATATTTAAAATTCCAAAAATGGTCATTGGTTAATTTAACTGGCAGTCAATTTTTAAATTATATTATATGTGCCTTGTAATTATTTTTTGAAAATATGTACATAACATGTAAATTTAAATACTTATGTATAATTTTCATATAGTTATTAAATTTATATATTGTATTTATTTGTTTTTCATTTTAAAAATAAATATTATTACATACCTAAATATGCTTCAATTAATCAAATTATTTTAAATATATAAAATTGAATAGTACAAATTTAATGTTATTTATAATGAAAACAATAGCATTTACATTAATTTGTAAAATAATTTTGTTTAATAATGAACATGAAAAATTCTGGTATATAATTACGAGGCTCTACTAAAAAGTAATACTTTACGATTCCATAATTAGTTCTTTTATAAAATTCATATAAAACTATTATATTTAAATGGATCGATTCTGATTTGTAGAATCTGTAGCATTACAGAATATTTTGTCTTTTTCTATCAAAATTACTTTTGTATTTACTATAGAGAATGACTAAACATTCGTTATAAACGTTATAGGTCTCGCAAATATGTACAAAATTTGTACATTAATTTATTAAGATCAATTTTTCCATGAAAGCAATCTTGAATATATGAGAAATGTATAATTTCTTTACGTTCTCTATTATGTTATATCTATATACACAAACCACTATTGATAATAGTAATTCGAAAATTTTTGACTATGCACAAGCATATTTTATCTAAATTGTAAATAAATGTAAAATAATTTGATAATTGAAGATACAAATAAACGGCCCACCGGGAAATATTTCAGTGCCCTGCCGGCCCAGTTCGCTACTGAATACACATTTACTTCTAAATTAAACTAGCATTTATGAAACCGGGCCTAAGTGTTAAAATACTAATTAAAAATATAATTAAGATAAATTTGCATATCTATTTTAAAATTTTATGGTTGAACATTCAAAAATCAACGTTTAATAAACAAAAACAAATAATTATGCAACTTTTTACTAATAGTTTAATGTTTTTCTACCGATCCAACTTTAAAAATAAAGATAAAAACTCAATGATTTAAAAGTGACAGGTGTGAATAAAAAACAAAATTGAAAAAATAAATAAATAAAAACAGAAATAGTAAAAGTGATTATAAATTTATGTATCGCTCAATTTACTGTATGTCTGTATCAGAGCTGTGCACAAGTACAAGAAAAAAGGATTTAAATACAAGTACAAGTACTTTGTTGAAAAATGTACTTAAGTACAATTACTTTCATTTTAAAAGTATTTAAATACAAGTACAAGTACAGTACTTGTACTTGCAATTTCAGGTATAAGTACAAGTACATATAAAAATACGAAAATTGAAGAAAAAACATTTAGTTTATTTTTTTTTACTTACATTTAGTATAATTATTACTCCTATATTTTATTAGCTTTTAATAATACAAGTTTTTCAAAATTTTCGTCCGAGAAAGCGTGTCGTTTCGGGGTGTAAAACGTTTTATTTAAGAAAAAAATAACGACTAAGAAAAACAACTAATAGCATTGAATACAGCCGCTGTTTGTACTACACAGTTCCCAGAAAAGTCCATATTGTTCGGCTTATTGATACAACATTTTAATAATAAATCATATATTTAACTAACTTACCGTACCAATGAAATGATTTTATAACTAAAAAATACAGTGAATTGCTTAGTTCGAGAATACGAGACAAACTAGATCTGCGAAATTTTGCAGGTTGAAACCTGAAAAGCAAAAGTACTTGTCCATGTACTTGTAACACACAAGTACAATTCCAAAAATATTGGACTTAAGTACAAGTACAATTACACAATGAAAAATTGTACTTAAATACAAGTACAAGTACAATAAATATGTATTTAAGTACAATTTAAAGTACATGTACTTAAGTACATGCACAGCTCTGGTCTGTATGCGTTCGTTTGAATATAGAGGCACAGATACAGATAAACACATGCATATATATGTAACATGTTTTGTAAACTTTTAAATACAACTGGCGCCAACGATAGGAATATTTTGCAAATTTGCTGTGTGGTAAATATTGACGTTTGTTGGATAATTGCCACCGTTTTTAATGATTGTTAGTGATTTATTTTTGCACTGCGTTTACGTCGGTTTTTATCATAATGCTTTATATAGCCTGAGTACAATATTGGAATATAGTTGGGGCAGTTTCAGGTTTTTTGTTTTTCTTGTAATTAAAATTCAGCCTCATTACAATTTTTTAAATTGAATAATGTAGACTGGCACTACAAACTCGGTTTTAACTCTTAGGTCCTGCACATTATTGTAGATGTACGCGAGCAAACCGTCACACATTCAATTGTAAAGACCTTCTAACTGTGGTTAATAAGGTCTACATCGAGGGGGGGGAACCACTTGTACAATATTGTGTACAAATTTCTTAAAATCTTTGTAAAATCCTTTAAAAATCTTAACAATCATACTTAAAATTTGTACAATCTGATGTACAAAATTTGAGGAAGTAGTTTTCCTCTAGGTCTACACACTTGTTTTTATTGAATACTTCACACTAAAAAGCAATCTATAGTCTATAGGGCTTCTAATATCGACTTTAAGACAATACAACTGCTATAAGACCAGCAACAAATCAACTATTGTAACTATAATTTTTGCAAATATTAGATTTTAATGTAAAACATACTGTATGCGAAGTTTGAAATTAATTTTGTAGGTAACTGTGAAGTAATAATTAATTAAATAAAAATATTAATAATAATAAAGCACTTGATCACTTCTTCATTAAAAACTTCCATTAGTTGTAAATACGTATTTCGACAGCGATGCTATTTTCATCGGTATAAGTACATCTATTTATCTATGCTAAGTTTTTTAAATCTAATACCGAAATTTTTTTCGTTATTCTTGTTTTGGTTACCTTAAAAAATCACTATTTTGAGGTTTTTAAAAAATTCTGTAATATAAAATTTACATGTCTTAATAATTAAATACTGATATGATATGCATTTTTTTTTAAATTAATAGAATTGTGAAATTAAAAAAATCAAATGAATAACAATAATTCTTTTTTAATTTATTTTATAGATAAACTAATTTCTAGATAATGTACAAAATTCTGACGTAGTGTTACAAAATTAGGCAAATTACTGAAAATAAAATTATAGTAAAGCTTTAATACATACTTAATGAATTAGCTTCTTAAATAGACTTTATAAATAATAAAATACATAATGCCAGTAAATTTTAAAGCTGTAATAAAGCGAGAGCTTAAAGTTATTTTCGACATTTCTGACAAATATTTCTGGCTACAGTTTCAAAGTACGAACATAAAATCTTCTCTTTTTCTACTTTAAATCGTGTAGAAAACCGTAAAACGGGCATTACAAGCCGCTTTACTTATTCGTTTTGAAAACTTTTGTCAAACAATACCCAACCAATGAGAATACATTAATTTTAAACATCGGCGAATCAAAGTTATTCGAAATGTTTTACAAAGTCTTTAATGTTCGTTTTTGAATGTTTTCAAACCTAACCTATCTTAACTTAAAATAGTGAATTTTATTGTTTTTGCATGTTTAAATTGTATACATATGTGGAAGTTTTAAGTATCATGAACATAGTAAGAAATTCTTTTGAACTAGAATATTATTTATTGAACAAATAAAGTTATATTTTTATATAAAAATAAAAAATTATGGCTCGTATTCTTATCTCACTTTCAAAAGTAGTTTTTGTCAAAAGTACTTTGATCGTTTACTTAAAATTACTTTTAAGCAATTTTAATTAGTTTATTTAAATTTTATAATATTAGATATAAAAAAAATATATCCAAAATAGAAATACTATTTGAAAAAATTTATTTTATAGCAAAAAAAAAAGCATTTTTTCGTAAACAAAATAGGTGGAAATACGGGCGCCTATGAGTTTCTACTTTGATTATCAAAATTATGACCGTATTTTATTATAAAAACTAAAGTGTAAACATAAAAAAATTTAAATTTAGACTAGATATACTAGGATCGATTGAAATACATATGTAATAAAAAGAAACGATGTCTACGCACTGTGACTGCAATAATGTCACAATGGGCAGACATCGCTACATATTTTATTAACGAAACAATCCTTGATTATAGTAAACAAAAGTTAACTATTAACGAACTAAAGAATAAATTCAGATTAAGTTACGCTGTCAATGTTAACAGAATAAGATTATTTCTAGAATAACTAATCCGAAAATGAGAATATAGGAGTGGTATTCATTATTTACATTAGAGAAACTGTATATGCTTTTTTACTTCAAAGGATATTTTTTCATATTACTACACAGGGTGATTTATGACGTCGGGGAAAAACTACACTGGATGATTCCTATGATCTAAATAAAATCTAAATAAAATAAAAAATAAAATAAAATCTAAATAAAAAACTTCAAATAAACATATGTCCGAAAATTCTTTCTACTGGAACTATAGCTGTTAGAAGTTTATTACATGTCTCATTAATCGCGTTAGCCTTATTTATTATATCAGGGGGAAAAAAAACAAGTCATAAACTTCTGAATAATTGTAAAATTACTTTTTGATTTTCTAACATTTTGTCTAAACACTAGTAAACCAATTTACTAGTTATGACTTACTGCGTCCCGACAAAATGTGTTTTCGATTTTTAATTATTGTAAATTGTTTATTATATATTTATTTATGTGTGTACAAAAATTTATAAACTAGTAAATTGGTATACTAGTGTTTTAACAAAATGTTAGAAAATCAATCAGTAATTTTACAATTATTCAGAAGTTTATGACTTGTTTTTTTTTTCTGATATAATAAATAAGGCTAATGCGATTGATGAGACATGTAATAAACTTCTAACGGCTACAGTTCCCTTAGAAAGCATTTTCGGACATATGTTTATTTGAAGTTTTTCATTTAGATTACTCATAGGAATCAACCTGTGTAGTTTTTTCCCGATGTTATAAATCACCCTGTATTATTATATTATTTTTCATAATATTTATTCTAAAATTTAACTAAAATATTTATTTAGTTTTTACCAACTGCCATATCACATATGATAAGGGAGGCATTGTAATCATACTAAATTTGACATATCAAGATTTTTACAGATAAGCACGAATTTGGCTTATAGTAACACGAATCTGTTTTTTGCGTGATATGTCTGTTAGTCTGTAGAAACGTGTGGAACAAATTTAGCTGAAGAGATTTTATAAAATTTCAAATTTAAGCTTTGGAGGTGAATATTTCAATTTGATCAACTTTTGGTAAATATCTGTCAACCGGAAGTGGTAATTTATTTCACTTTTGTGTGTTTTATGAATATTTCACAATAGCCAAGGCATATTTCGAAAAAACTATTTAACAAAAGTTGCTTAACAAGTTATAACTAACAACTTTTATCTGAAACAGTTTTCGATACGGCTAAATAATTTTTGTATAATTTTTTATATTTTTACAATATATATATATATATATATATATATATATATATATATATATATATATATATAATTCTGTAAATAGGTGGTATGTTAATGTTAAGACAGTTTTGTTTTTAGTTACCATGACTACAGTAGTTACACAAATTTTTCTACTCCATAAATTTATTTAAATACGATGGCGGTCGGTTCTGTAGAGGCCACAGCAGATTTTTTTTAATATCTCAATGATAAATAATTTATGATTTAACTGTACTATACTATTTTAAATTAGTAACCTTTTTAAAACTAAAATTTCAATATTTATTTATTTTATTTGCATAAAAAATTGTGTATTCTAATATAATAACTATTTTAAATTAAACATTTATTCCTTTATGCTGAAACATTTTTGTTAAATAAAATAGTTCGTTAAAATGAAAATTTTTGAATTCCGTAAGAAATCTTTCTATGTATATTGCAACGAAATTTCTTACGAGATCCAAGAATTTTCATTTTAACGAACCATTATATTTAACGGAAATGTTTATGCATACCAGAGGATAAATATGGTATTTAGGGTATCCTAAAAAATAACTAAACTGTATATAGTATGCATCATTTTTCACATAAACATAAATTAATTTTTATTTACATATTTAGAAAATCGAATGTAAATTAATTGTTCTACATCAAGAAACATTTGTGAAATTATAAACACAAAGAAAAACAAAAGTTGTTTGTTTATTTTGATTGAAAGTAGAGCATAAGTGAATTTAATACATACTATATATACATGTTCCTTTGAATTGGTTTATTATCTTGTTTAGTTTATAAATCTTTTATGTCACACAAACTAAAGTAGTTTGTGTTTTAATTTTAAACGAATCGTACTTAAACTATGCCGTTATAGAATAATCTTTTTGGGGCATTTCATATTTTTAGAATCATACCAAATATTCAGTGCGTAACCCAATTAGAAGTAAAAATAAACATAAAAACGTGAATATAATTTTATAATTCAGCTCTAAGCATTTGTTTTTTTCCGAATTTTTAATACGTACGTCAAATTTTTTTAGGTCTGATGTTTGGCGAATGTGCGAATCTATAAATGTAGAAAATATATTTGCAGAGCTATAATCTCAATTTGATAAAAATAGAATGTTGCTAAAAAGTTATGATGTGTACACAGTACAGTGATTGTAATAGCATTGTGTTATTACATAGTATGTCTGAAATGTGTTTGTGCAATGATCATAAATTATTTTTTATAATTTTTACATTTGTTTTCAATAGTCACCAGGAAAAATATTTATTTCTTATATACAACTGCATTTAACTCTTTCGCTACGAAGACCATAAATATATGTACTGTTAAATTTTAAGAAAGTGGCTATTTATACATACGGTATATACGCAATTGAATATTTATACATACAGTATTTTTACGTAATTGGCTATTTAGGGTAGGTTAGGTTAGTAGGTTGGTTTAGGTTTTTTTTTAGTATGTATAAATAGCCAATTGCGTATACATACCGTATGTATAAATAGCCTCATCCAAAATTTAAAGTCTAGTTTACATTAGTAGAGTACTGTGGTAGAGTACGTACTATTTCGCGGTTTTAAAACGTGTGTCTGGCACCTGTGCGGGGCCGGGTTCGAATCTCACTTGGGGTATGGATGTTTGTGATGTCTTTGTATCGTTCAAATACATTTTGAAAAGTGATATCAAACGGTTGTCTCTGGCAGCTGAGGCTAATATGTGTTTAAAAAAATATACAATATAAAGCATATTAATTTATTTTTTTCAATAACTGAATTAGTGGACAAACTAATCAATCGCTAAATTTATAAAACAAAAATTTCAAAAATGAAATAATATTTGATTCATTCTAACACTTAAATGATAAGAATTTTTAAGAAACATTTATTTCTATATACTTACCACAGTTATGATTTATGTGTAATATGATGTTAAATCTTATTTTTAGAAATTGCAAAACAATAACATTGTTTGATAATGTAAATATGGAATATATATATATATATATATATATATATATATATATATTCGTTTGAATGTATAAAATTTTAAATTTTATTTATTTTCATACACAATTACGCCATGTACCCAAAAGGGTGTGGCAAAAACTTTTTTCCACTATTCCAAAATTGGTTTTTTTAAACATTCCTATTCAGACAAGCAACTCTAGCTTTATACACATTCATAATACTTCTCATACATACTCTTCTCTTCCTACTACTTGGAAACTTTTGCTCACGCAAAACATTCTCAATCATATTCGTCCACGCAAACATATACCATGAAAATCATTCACATATACATATTCTTTTAACCAAACGTTCTTTAGACTTTCGCTGAAGATCATCGAACCATCTTAACCCACTATTCTTGCATTTGTTTTTAAAAAAAACTTGTAATTCTCTTCAACACTTTTCAGATTTCAGATAAACTTACATAAGAATTACTGGCAATAGTAGAATAACGGAACGGAACGAATATATTTATCTTAATCCATTTTCATCCATCTTTCTAAAGAATCTTACTTGTACTACAAGCTCGAAAATCAATTTTAAATAATACTAGTTTTCAAAATATTAATCTTTAGTCTAATCTTTATTTATTATTCCAAAATGTTTAAAATATGTCGATAACGAGATAGTACGAACTCTACTACTCTACTTTACCAATATAAATTGGGCTTAATTGTATAACGGCTAGTTTCATAATGAACACTTTAACTAAAGTTGACTTTAACCTAACCAAAAAGTATTCTTTTATTGACAATAACAAATAATTTTACTATTAGAAGTTTGAAAAGTTGACAAAGAAGCATCGTATTATTGATAGCAATAGTAATTATGCCGGTAGAATTTAAAAACGATGTTTTTTTGCTGGCTTAAAGTCAACTTTAATTAAAGTGTTTATTATGAAATCGACTGTAAGTTTAGTATTTTTGAACAGCAGTTCTGTTCAAATTTGTAGAGTAATTTCTGGAGTAAACAGACATTTAAGTTTTTGTAACATTTTTGTAATTTGTGTATATGTGATAAATGCTGTCGCAAAAGTTTTGTCATTTAAAAAAAAATTTCCTTTATCGTAATTTAACACATTTGAACTGGGAAAGACTTAAAATAAATATAGTAAGTAATGCAATACAAATAATTTTACAGCAAAAAGTGTCTATAAATAAATTCATATACATGTTTCTGATAACACTATCAGTCATAAGTTTATAAATGTTTTATTTTAGAAAAAATTTATTTATCTTGAAAAATTACTGATTATTTTCTTGTAAAGTTTACTCAACTTGGAAATAGTAATCGTTCTGAATGGAAATTATCAGAATTTTTCGTCTTTTTTGTTTGAAAAAAAAAATGCTAATATCTTAGAATTATTTATAACTTAGAATAAATGTGAAATGTAGCAGCATCATCTTTGCTTGGTTTCTTCTTATTAACAACATTAAAATTCAACATCTTTAGAAACATACTTTGAGAGTGAGTCACATGCATGTGTTTATAAATAAGTATATAGGAGAATACGGTTACATTAGAATAGACACTAACATTATATGCAGATAGAAAAAAGTAAAGGTTTATTTTACGGTTTTGTTCTATTTGAATTGTTTTATATTTATTTTAATTTTAGCTATTTTACGTAGTGTAACTAGAGTTTTAAAAAGTTTTTTGTGGTTTTGTTCAATTATATAGCACTATTTTGTGTGCCGTCTTAACGCATGGGCCCGCTGGGCACTTCCCCGGGGGAAGTGATAGCGATAATAGCGAATACGTTTTTTTTGTTGCTACTTCTTCTATTTGAGGAAATACAACCTCGATTAAATTAGACAAAATGCTCCAAATTATGCAATATAAATGATGTAATAGAATTTTTTCATCCAATGGTTTTCAAAATATCGAATACAACTTTATAATTTTAAATAGTCACCGTGAACACTCCCTATTTGAAATTAACCTTAAAATATTTTTTCACAATAAAATCCTTTTTATAGTTAGACAAAAATACAGGTAATTATTTTTAACGTAACATATTCTTTTTAATTTTTCTTTTTGTTAATACTTTATTTTCGAAATAGATTGAAAATTGCTACTATTTCAATTTCAACTTCTCTGAACAAAAACAAACATTAAACGAAACAGTAGTCCGGTAGTAATTCAACTGTTTCCAACTTCGATTGCCTTTTTATATATCTATTTTCGCTTGGTATAAAACTACTAAAACACGTGTTGTACTGTACGTGATATTGACCTCGTCCGTTTAAAATTTTCTTCCTAATTCGTGTTTATCTATGTTTTTATGTGTGTGCCGCTATGTAAGTACGTTAAAATTGTGTTTGTATGCATGTGTGTGGGTCTATTACACTGTCTAATATTGAGTAGCGCGGCAGTAAGTGCATCTGACCCAAAACACGAAGTACTTTAGTGTCTGACTAGTTGATTGTGGAAGGCCCCAGGGACTACGTGCTACCAAGCACGCCCATGATGTGCTATGTAGTACGAGGAGGACCCCCTTCTCCTACAAAACGTTTTCACCGATGGACACCCTATATCGTTCATTTTTTATCCGAAATACGGTATCCTCTTTGCGTCTTCGAAGTCTTGTCACATGCCACCATCCTTGGCCTTCGTTATTTGTTAAAATTTATTTATCTCGAATTGTTCAATATTAGTGGTTGATAAAATTCAGGAAATGTGAATTCAATGTTTCGATTATCGTTAAAAATAGATTGATGTTCAATGAACTAATGTTCTCTAATACGATTGTAATCAATTTATAAAATTTTTAATATAGCTTTTTTGTTTTGTTTATATATTGACATATTACTAGGCTTAGGAAATATAGATTTTTGTAGCTCATAAATGTTGTCATGATAATTATTTATATATTTATTTTTATCATACACATTGTTGAATAAAATAACGGGTATCCTTCAAAAAGTTTTATTACGTATTTAGAAACGGTGAGTAAATATTTAGATTTGTTTAATATCGTAAAAATTATACATTGCATTAATTACAAAATTTTGCGTGGATGTCAGAGATATTAAAATCTATCTGTATTATCATTTATAATTTATTATTGCAATTGGTTTTCGAGATCCAAATTTAATTTTTTTTTATAATTGTAACACGAATAAATTTTATCTTAATTGAAAATCTATATACAATGATGCATCATATGTATGGTATTTCGGTATTTCATTAGTAACATTTTAAGAAAATTTAATAAAAGAAAAGTTAAAATGTACAATAAAATTTGTTGGCTTTGTTGTTTTCTTATTGAAAGCTTAAACAATATAGTAAACATTTGTTTCTCAAATCAACTTGTTTTACTGTTCATTTTTCTTTGAATAAGTTTTTTCTTAATTCTCATGAAACGCTATCGTAAATGACGCGTTCTTGTCAAATTTTTGCATTATGTACTGAGAGATCTGATATTATATTATTATATAAAAGTTTAAATTAATGAGGCCCTACACAGTAGCGTAGATGTACCGATGTACGCAAGTAAACCAACTCGCATTCAACTGTATAGACTTTATTACCACGATTATAAAGTTTAGACACCCAAACTATTTCAAGTTTGCAATATTCTTTTTTAATATGAAGAATTATGAATGTAGATGAAGCTAAAGTTGCTTGTCTGAATAGGGATGTTTGAAGGAAGCTGATTTCGGGATAATGGGAAGAGTTTGTGCCACACTTTTTTTTGGATATATGGCGTGATTGTGTATGTATGTAATATCTATATAAATTAATAATATTGTCTAGACAACAACGAAAATCTTGTCAAGTCTTAGATAAAATTAATGCAAAACGCACTATTATGTATTTTGTGTTTGAACTGATTTTTATTGATAATCGGAAACAAATATTGTTCATTGAAAAGGTAAACTTTGGAGCTATAAATAGATCAAACTGAACAGAAATTAGACAATGAAAAATTCACAAATGCCTGTATTTTCCAAATAAACCGTTTGATATCAGCTTAAACATGTTTTGTGCAAAATTTTCTTATAAAGCATATAAAGTTTGTGACAATACTTGGGGATTCACTCCAAATGCACAAAGGTGCATTAAAAAGATCCTAGTTTAAATATATCTTTGCAAATTTTATTAATCCTGAATTTGTTTTAACACAGGACAATGTCCCTTCTATAGTTTTCTTCATAATTTTTAAAATATGTGATTATTTTATTTAGAAAAATATAAAGCGCAAAGCGAGGGGGAAACCACTTGCTCATATTTTGTGTGCACCCGATTTTACAAATTTAAATAGGATTGTAAAAATGTTAGTGATTTTTCTTTGATTTTAAGATTGTAGGGATTTTACTCAAGATTTTATATGATTTTTTTTAAAAATCTTTTAATTGATTTTATCAGCATTTAGTAAGATTTTAAAGGATTTTAATTAATTTGTACACTTTCGACGCAAAGTTAGAATTATAAGTACAATATTTAAATTCAAATTAGTGCGTTAATTTTGTTCAGGAGTTTATTTTAAAACTAGAATATCACTTACGTTACATATTAAATAATATAATTTTTGAATTATTTGTATTAAAAATTCAATTTTAGATATTGAAGCAAATTTTGAAAAGATAAAATTGTGTAAGTAAATAAAACTATTGGCAACTTTTGATAAAAAATATTTAATATTAAATATTTCTATTTTTTTCGACATTTTTTACATTTTAGCACTAATATATAATAAAGTTATAATTATATTTTCATAGCATATTTTAATGTAAACGTAAACTCCATTTACAAATAAAATCAACATCAAAATAACTTCACTATGACTTTTAGAGTTTTGATATTACGGCGTCATCTTTTATGTGACTTTATAACTAAATATAAATAACGAATGAAGCCAAGTATTTCTATGTGATTGAGGAGATGGGTTATAACAATAGTCGGGCACGCACGTCTGGAACTAACGGTCCTTTTTGTCTATGAATGAATTATCTGTAAATTGCTGGTAATGGTTTATACATAACGATATAATGGAATGTTTGACTTCTATTATACAAAGAGAATCGTTTTTAAATTAATTGTGTATGAAGTAATTAAGGCTAAGAAATGTTTGTTGTTCTCTAATTTTCTTATATCGATATTTATCTAGGAGAATATTATATTTTATTTATACGTATTTAATTGCGCCATTTATCTATAAAGTTTATGGCACAAACTCTTTCCATTATACCTCCAGACAAACAATGTTTGCTTCATCCACATTTATGATGCCTCTCATACATACTCTTCTTTTTCTACCACTTGGAAACATTCGCTCACGCAAAATACTCTCAATTATACCACTCCGTTTTTGAAATTTCTTTATTTTATCAATATTTTCAGTAAATAAAAAAAATATAGAATATTTATGACTAGTTAAAAATGATTTTTTTTATTTAGAATTTAATTCCGTTTAGTTATTGTTTTTTTTTTTTAATATACTTATAGAATTACAAAAATTGTATCGCATAATTTTAGCAAATACTTCAAGTTATCACTTGACATGTTCTACATATAACCTTTATAATATTACTATATATTTTTAGTTAATTAACATGACAACAAAAACAAAATTTGATCATTCTTTTAATGCATTCTATCGCCCAATGTATTATAATTATATAGCCATTATTTTGTTTCTAATAATTTTTCATAGTCTGTATATTAAGTCAAGATTTTAATAATGTGTAAGCTAAATTTTAATATTGTCGATGCATTATTATTGAATTATAAGATAAACATATTATTATTATACAGATACCGTTTTAATTTTAGTGGAATTATGTACGATGACATTCTTAGAAAATTGCGTAAAAAGGTGCTAGTTATTTAGTTTACTATATGATACAAATTAAATTATATATAATTAATATGAATTATGTCCAAAATTTAATACTGGGAAAAGATTAATTATCATATTATATGTAGTCGTATTTACTGTGAATTTTGTATGTATATTATTGGTATACAATACACTTGTGCTCAGTTGGTTGCTTACTTAGTGGGAAATAAATATTAAAATTATATTCATATACCACATGCTGTTCGAATATCTTTAAAGTCTCTTATTTTAAAAATTTAACTGTTAACATGTAAGAGTAAACGATTATTTGTTAAACATTTAACAAATTGTATTTTATTTACAACTAAACAATTGTACGTAGATTCAAATTTTCGAACCATACTGGAATTATTTTTTAACGATAGACTTCTAAGTGATAAAATTAACAATCACACAAAAGCTAAACAATTTTAACATAAAATATTACAACTAATTATTGTGTGAGATTATTATAACATATTTTGGTAGTCAGTACGGGGAGTTTTGCTGTTGTCTACACTCTAAAAAAAATTATGTAATTTTACCTACAAATCATGAGACACTATGATGCCCAGTATTTCTAGGTATAATTACTCAACTGCTGTAATTTTATATAATTGTTTAAAAATACATAATATCTGAACTATTACAAATATTATGTAGTATGATATTACCAACGGGATGGAAAAGTACATATGTATATAATATTACAAATTTTTTAGTAAAGTTTTTTAGTAAATTTACAGAACTTCAGTAAATTTACTGTCAGGAATTTTCCATAAATAGCTAAAATTTGTTTAGTTCTGTAATATTATTGTTGGTATAAATTTTCATAAAGGATGTATTTTGAAATGAATGAATTACTACACTTAAAATATTTTATTAGTATTATTAACAAGATATATACTAATTCTCATTATTTTGATGAATTATTATAGATATTAATATGCAAGCTGTAATTTTACATAATTTAAAAAGTTATACCAACAAATACGTAATTTTACATTAAGTATGTGATATGCAATTTGCAGAAAGTAAACAATTTTATATACTTATTAGGTCACTTTTACTTATTTTATGTGATTATTATGAATTATTTAAAAATTACAGAATTTTCAGGTAGAAATGCAGAATATTTATGGTAAAATGAAATTACAGATTTTTTGTAGTAAAATTTACTACTTATTTTCTGTAATTTCGCTATTATTATTTTTTTTTACAGTGTAATAATAATAATAATGAATTTTGTGTTGTTTGTAGGTGGAACAAAGAGATGTACCGGGCATTGATTGTGCGTATCTTGCAATGGACACGGAAGAAGGTGTTGAGGTGGTATGGAATGAAGTTCAGTTTTCGGAAAGGCGTAATTTCAAAGCGCAAGAGGAGAAGATTCAGCTCGTGTTCGAGAATCTCACTCAACTGGAGCATCCAAACATCGTTAAATTCCATCGGTATTGGACCGATACACACAACGACAAGCCCCGGGTGATTTTTATCACCGAATACATGTCGTCAGGATCACTTAAACAGTTCCTAAAACGTACGAAACGTAACGTCAAACGACTTCCTCTACAAGCCTGGAAACGGTGGTGTACACAAATTCTTTCTGCTCTTAGGTAATTGCTTTTTCTTCGAAAATTTTATACTTGTATATTAAATTAATTTGAATTTTGTTTAATATTTTTGTATTTGAAAGATTATGAATTATGAAAGATTTCTACCACAAACTACATAGATAAGTGTTTGATAAAATATACAAAAACAATGGTCATTAAAGTGGTCATCGGCTCTTAAAAAAAGAATTTACGGCCACTATATTGAAAGCTTTTCAGTTGTAGCATATAAACAGTTTTGTAGATACGTTATATTTGTAAAATGAATTTTAATTTGATTTATTACAGTTACAGCTTTCTGATTTAGTAATATGATAGAAAAAATTTACTTCAAGCACATACATACATCTTTTAATTCAAAAACACAATTTTTACAGATACTTTCTTTTGCTTTATACTTTCTTTTGCTTTAGCAGAACAATTTTGAGTAGTAGCCACTAGAAGTTAAAAGTGTTTATTAAATGTTTATAATGATAATTGAATCAATTTTATAATTGATATAAATTTCAAAAATAATTTGTACTACTGCAATTCTATCATAATCATTTTGTGGAAAGTGTTATATTATTTGCAAAGTTTGTTAAATTGTAGCGATTTTATAGAAATTTAAAATAATATTGTATTTCTTTTGAAATGCAGCAGGTAATAATTTTAATTTTATTTAACAGTTATTTGCATTCCTGTTCACCACCAATCATCCATGGCAACCTCACCTGTGATACCATATTTATACAGCACAATGGCCTCGTAAAAATAGGATCAGGTAATTAAAACTTATAACAGGTAACTTGATAATTAATTATTAATACAAAAAAATATATATCAATTTATGAAAACATAGTACGTACAATACTAATTATTTTTAATTACGTAATTTTATTTATTATTATTAACAAATTTAATTTAATAAGTATTTAATAATTTATAGTCAACCATGTGGATCCGGGTTTGCATCTCGCTTGGTGAATGAATGTTTATAATATATTTGTGTTATTCAACGACACTGAAAATTTGTTTAACATTGTTGCTGGCTAAAAGTTTTAGTAGCTGTGGCCTATATGTTAATAAAAATAATACAAATTTTTTCGAATTAAATTGTAATCAAAATAATGTTTGTTTTAGTTGCACCCGATTCCATACATCAACATGTAAAAACGTGTAATGAAAAAATGACAAATATGCATTTCATCGCTCCCGAATATGCGAGTAAGTAATCAAAAAATTAAACATTTTTTATTTATATATTTGCTTTATTTAAATAGATATTATCCTCATTCAAATAACAGATAAAGTATTTACTAAACCTTAAAATAAATAAGTATATAAATAAAGTTAGTTTTATTGTGTGTTGTAGGTGCTTTAAGTCCAGCGATAGATATTTATTCATTTGGTATGTGCGCCCTCGAAATGGCCGCATTAGAAATCCAGGGTAATGGCGATTCAGGCAACCTTGTGACAGACGAAAATATCAATCGAACGATAGAGTCCTTGGACGATGCGCAACAAAAGGATTTTATCCGAAAATGTCTGGATAAAAACTATCAGAAACGACCCAGCGCGAGGGAACTTCTCTTTCATCCGCTACTTTTCGAAGTGCATTCGTTAAAGTTATTAGCTGCACATTGTTTAGTCAAAAGTGCAGGTAAGGATTATATTTCTTTTTTTTAATTATTAAAGAACACATTGGGAGAATTGATTGTTAATCAATTCATTTAGTTTCTATAATTTTAATTCTTGATGAATTAAAACTCTGCGACACGGCACCTTCTGGAAACAAAATAAAGCTTTCTTTACATTTCTTAGAATGTTTAAAATATGAAATATTTATTATATAATTATTAATAGATCGAATTCAGTCTTTTTTAAGTTTTTATTATAATCTACTAAGCCAACGTTTCGGCAAACTCTATTGCCTTATTCAGGGCTAGTAGAATATTTTAGTTTGTTTTACATATAATGTAAAAATAGATTATTTGATGAAAAGTAAGTCAAAATATAAACCATTTTTATAATAAATATCACTTATGTGACATTTATAAAAACTTGAAAAAAAAAACTGAATTCCGTTTATTAATAATTATATATTAAATATTAACTATTTTTGCAATCAAATATTTATATTGAAACAATATTTTTTATTTTACTTATATATTTATCTTAAGTAGCTGTAAAGATTACATAACTTTATTAATGAAGATGCCGCTTATCAAACACGTATTAATTTGGAAATATGGTATTACTGAAAATTAAATTGACTTGCATTAATTTTGTTCTGTTTACTAATTTATAGTAAAAAGATATTTTTGTTTTAAAATTAGTGTAATCGCTTATTTTGTAATTGGTTTTCTAGCAAACATATCGGAAACGATAACCGACGAATTAATGCAGAAACTGTACGGCCCGGACGTGGTGGTAGCAGAAATTTTGCATCAGAATGATGTTGGGCAGCAGCTACGAATGTGCGATGTTCCCGTCGCTGAGAAACTTGAAAAATTCGTTGAAGACGTCAAGTAAGTAAATTATATAAGTAGTTTTTATAAGTTTGTAATTTGGTCATAAAATTAAACGACAGATAGGAATATTATTCTTTAATTTGTTGTTGGTTTAAGAGAGAGAGAGAGAGACATGTAAAATTTTACTGTGGTATTTAAAACAACATTAGTGTACGAATTATAAAAATGCAGAATGTATATAATAGAAATTTAACATATATCACAGCACTGTCAAGTTAAATTTAATTTTTAATAAACTGTGATAAAAATTTGTATTTTAATCTAAGGTTTTTATAATTGAATATGACAAAATTGTAAGTGTAAAATAATATCAAAATCATTATACATTATTATTGCAAACCATATTTAATTACAATAGTTTTGTTTCTTGTTAAAAAGTATACTAAATTAAAATAAATATTTATTAAATAAGTTTATAATTTTTATTGCAATTTATTTTGAACATTAGTTAATTTGTCGACTTTATTAGCAATAATTAATTTAATATTTACATTAGGGACAATGACATGCGCAGTAGTTAAAACATAACTGTTATATTACTGCGTATATCATCGATTGTTAAAAACTGGTCTATATTATAGGATGCTATAGTAGGCTTGCAAATTGGAGCTATATTTTCAGCTAAAATCTCAAATACTTGATGTTTCTGTAACTCGTTTTTAGCTTTCGTCTCTATTTTACTGTTTTCTATTAGTGGAAAAGAAATCATCAAATTTTCTGAACCAAATTTTAAACTTCTTAAAATCATTAATTGATTAATTTGCGATAATTTGTGTTTTTTTGAAGGAACGGAATTTACCCGTTAACAGCATTCGGTGTAAAACAACCGCCGCCGCCTCGTTCTCGTGCAATCTCACCGGAAATGGCCGAATCGGTAAAATCGGTCACGCCTGAACCGTTGGACATCGAATCGCGTAAGATCGTCAATATGATGTGTAACATCAAACCGAAAGAGGATAGTAATTGTGATTTTTTGGTGAGCGACAATCAAAACAATGTGCGATACGCGTGCGATCCGATGACTTATTGCCATAAACAGTACATTGATTGTTTGCAGATGACAATATTACTGCGCATGGACGATAAAATGAATCGACAGCTCACCTGTCTTGTTTCAAAGGCTGATTCACCGAATACGCTCGCTCATGAACTGGTACATTTCGGATTCATCAACGAGGTAAAGAATACACAACACACTAAATTTCATTTTTTTGAAAAACCTCTTCACTACGAATATGACACCAAACTAGTTAAAATTTAATTAGTTTTAATGCGAATTATTTTCCACATACTAGCAAAACAAAAACAAATTATATGGATAGTTTTAATACGTTCTAATACTAATTCTTACATTTCAAGGAGTTTCTAGTCATATTTGTAGGTATTTAGGTCATTTTAGTTACACTTTAGGAAATTTCTGATCATTTTTAAAACTTCTATTTTATTTTGTTTACATCTAGAAAAATCTATTGTGTTATTTTCGAAATTCTTTAGACATTTGCCCTGTTCGATTAGAACTCTTGCGTCTACTGTTTACTGGTGCGTCAATATTTTTTGTTCTTTTATTCACTTCGTAGTTACATGTTATGTAAACGACAAACCACTACATCATATACGGCGACATTTTGCAGTAAAACGCAAGAGAAACCATCGAACAAACCTTTTTTTTTTTCAAATATTAACAATCCAATTGTTTTTAGAAAATATTCGCATAATTTAAATTTTGTAACATTTATCTTCTTGGACAAAATCACTAGCACACAAGTGTTGTTTAGGTATAAAGTCCATTTGTTTAGTTACTTTGTTTTAAAACCGATTTTAAAATCGAGCTTGCGGTACCAGCTAAAATGACGTAAAATTTGAAATATTTATTTCTGTTTTATAAAATATAGGTAGTTAATATCGAAACAATTTCTGATATGATCAATTTGTTCTATGGTAATTTAGTTGGATAGAGAGAAGATATCGGCTCTAATCGAAGATTCGTTGAAGAGTGTATCAAATGATGGTACAACGGAATCGTCGTTGCCAACACTGCCTGCGCCGCCCCCTTCACAACCGCCTTCCAATCATGTGCCGATGCCGGTGCATTCGACTAGTTAGTATTCGGCCGATGCTGATGATGCCAACTAAGACTTTTTACTTTTCAAAATGCAGCCCGAAGACTGGTACATAGGGAAAATAAAAAACAAACAATTTCTTTAAATTGTAAAAAACGCTGGCCGTTGGACACACAGAGAAGAAGAAAACACATTTAAGAAAAAGAAAAAAAAACAATAACAACACGAATTATTATTTGCTAGGAAAAGTTTCTAAGTAAAATATGATTTAAATGAATTAGTCTTTCGCCTCGTCGTTTATCTATCGTGACGCGGTCCAGCTTTTGGTGCAGAACGCCTAGTCATTTACTGAACAGAACTAATTCGTTAATTATTATTATTTTCGTTTTTTTTTTACACTGGTTGGTATTTTAATGCATATCATCAGTTTATGATTTGCGAAACCATGTCAAGTGCCCCTGTGCTTCATTGATTTTAAACGATTAGTTTCATTAAAAAAATATTTACAATTTATTGATTACTAGTGCTGTTAAAATAATATTTATTTTTCTTAAATATTAATGTCAACGAAATGATTGTGTAATTATAGGACCAAATTATTTTAAACTAGTACACTAATAGTAATTTATTTGTATTTTATATATTGTATATTTGTATATTATATGTTTATATGTAGAGATGATTTTAATTAAATATTTTTTCGACAGCATTAGTAATTAAATCGGAAAAGTCTTTCATGTGTTTAAAATTTGTATCAAGAAATTGCGCGTCGTGTCTGTGATTTATCGATTTTTGAGCATTTGATGACAACCAACAAATTTGTAAAAAAAAAAGAATAAAAACAAGCACTTTAGTTCCGCAGAGAAATATAAACGGTGACAATTATGTTTTTTTATTATGAACCATTATTATTATAATTAAGAATTGTGAAATAAATGTGATCTGTTTTATTATTAATATTATTAGGATGAATTATTTTTCGTTTTGTGGAATGCAAGTCAACGTTGTGGCCTGAAGAAAAAGAAAGTAAATAAAAGAAAAGATCATATATATTTTTCTGGATGGCTGCTAACGTCACGTTATTAATTAATGAATTACATATAGTATATATATTATATATATCGCTTCTCCATTGTGTTATATTCGAACAATACTCCTTGTAATTGATCATTGAGAAAAACAATGTAAATGTATTATTTCTAGTTTGTTTGCCCCTTTGAGACTGATGTAATTTTAATATACACAAAATGATAAAAACACGATTTTATATAAAGAAACGATATGTTTGATGGATAGAGTGAATGAATGTTTAAATGTGTTTGACATTTTAACTTGGGAAGGACCAAAATGTTCATTTTGGCAGTTTTGTATTCGAGAATGTTAGTTTATTAAATTTTAGTCGTTGACTTTATTATGATATTTTCCACATAATCTCAAAGTCCAATGTAAATATAAAAAGTTATAAACCCTTAGACACATCATATAACTAAACAATTACGTTTCCAATGATTTTTTTAAATCTGAATTTTAATTAATTACTGTAGTATATTATATTAGAATTTATTCAGAAAATCAATAATGATTTGTAGATGTAATGTTTATTTTCGGACTTTGATGATTTGGGGAAAATTTCTGTCAAATTCCGAAAGTTTATCAAAACTAGTAACGAAAACAATGAAAACTGTCGAAACAGTTTGTGTGATATATCCGCTCAATATCTGATGATAAGGTTTAAAGAAAAATAAAATGCGGCGATTTGTGTGTTGCACATTAATTTCGTCATTTAATTCAAAAATAAGCAAATACAAAAAAAAAATGCGTAAGAAACAATACGATTTCATGTAACCTAACCTAAACATAGTCAAATCAGTCAGAAGATAATGTCAAAGAAAAGTCAGGTTAACTCATAGTCTCACTGTACCCAACGCTTTGTTCACTTGCGCTATAATCTACATTCACAAAATGAAATACAATGTATTGTTCTTCCTTAGTCTTAAACTGCTTACTATTGGCTCACATTGAGCAGAGATTTTTTAAAGGCTGTTTAGATAATTGGTCTCATTCTATGGAGAATGTATAGTATTTTAAATTTCGATCAATAACCGCCATGTTTTTGTTCCATTATAATTTTTCTTAAAAAAGAAAAGGCTTTGCGCGCAGTAATCTGTAAACATATATTCATTAATCCGTGTCCAAAATAATTAAGATTCGGGACACGAATTGAAGAATATATAGTTTCCATCCGAATCATGCTAAATCCGATTGTGTATCAAGTAACTTATTATATTCCCTTCCCCCCCAAACCTTTTGCTCTCCTGTTGTTTGGCTGTTTTTTAAGTGTATACCTTATTTAAATAAAATATGCAGTATGGTCAATTTTATATTATTTTCATATTTTAGGAAAGAACATTTACATTATGAAATGAGATTCCATCAAGAAATGTTCAATAAAGACATGCAAAAAATATTACAGTATATTCTGACTTATACTTTTATTCTTTCCTTGCCCACATTTTTATTTGTTTTAAAAAAAAATAAAAAAGGTACAATATTTTTGGCGGCAAGTTTTTTGAAATTTTTGTTTGTATAGGGCGTTTAACTGACATTTTGCTGTCAGTGTGTATCTGTCAAAGTCACAGGGCAAAGTAAACAAAAGGTATATAGTGGTTATTTTTAAAAAATAAGCAATGTTTAAATTTGGATTTTCATCAACAGATACAGAACAAGAAGGTAAATAATACATTGAATCAGTTTACATTATATATTAATATTATTTTAATTTTGGAAAAGATGATAATAAGTCTGCAGAAAAACAGTGGTACAGTGCAGAAGAAATTATTCCACAAATTACCAAATATAATCTCGATAAAGATTGTAACGTTCAACAACTCACATGTCAAAATATTGTTTTAAAATATGTTTCTATAGTCAATATTATAAATTACTTAAAAGAAAATGAGTCTGAAAGTTCTAATGTTATTCTACTAGCTGAAACTAATCATTCCGATTTAATAACAGCAAAATATGAAGGTATATAAGTAAAATACATTTTATGAAAATATTTTTTGAGGTTACATTCTTGTAATTGAACTTTAAAGGTGGACTGAAAATATGGGAATGTACTATAGATTTAATATCTTACCTCAATGACCAAGATATAGATTTTACAAATAAACACGTTTTGGACTTAGGATGCGGAGCAGGTATGCTAGGAGTGTACACATTATTAAAAAATTCCATTACGGATTTTCAAGATTATGTACGATATTCTACTCGTTATTACTATTTATTGAGCATCATAACATTTACAAATTCTTTGTTTCAGAACAAAGAAGTAATCGAATTAACCACTATACCGAATGTGTTACTTAATATAAGTAATAGTGACCAAATAAAGTTAGGGAATTGCAAATTTTATTCGGGTGATTGGAAGTCTTTCAGTAATTTAACGAATTCAAAATATGATTATATTTTGACATCTGAAACAATTTATAATCCAGAAAATTATGAAAAATTACTCGATTTATTTTTTAAATTAATCAAAGACGATGGAATAATGTATCCTTCATGTTCATTCATTTTCTGTCTTATTCAACTATTTATATTTTCTTTTATAATATTATTAGATATTTAGCAGCAAAAGCTTATTATTTTGGTGTTGGTGGGAGTACAAGAGAATTTGAACAATATTTAAATAAAAATGGGCATTTTACAATATCAGTATGTTGGATTCAGAAGGAAGGCATTCAAAGAGAAATATTAAAAATTCAGAAAAAATAAAACTATTTATTGTCAACTAAAATTATGTAACACATTACTGGAATGTTATATATATATATATATAAAAGGTACATTGTTTTAAAATTTGATATTTTACGGCGATAATCTTTCATAAATCCACCCATCTTCTCCTTCATGTACTAAAACACCATCAATCGTTTCGTCGTTTTTCACTTTTCGGAATCGAATTCTGTCGTGTAAACGGTCCGTTTGGCCTTGCCAAAATTCAATTACTTCTGGCACTAATATGTAACCACCCCTAGAAACATTCATTTACAACAGTAAAATATAATGCATGACCAAAAAAATGTAAGTGCACGACAAAATGTTTTTTTTTTTACACAATAAAAAATATAAGTGCAACCAAAATTTTTGTTCTAAGAGAAATTTCTCATTTTTGTCGTTTAATCTACCAATTTTGTCGTGCAGTTTATATATTCCCCATTATGGGATAATTTCTTTTTTTTTTGTTTTTACCAAGTTGACGGTCTTGGCACTGGTGCCTCTGCATACTTTAGTTTCAACTCTTGTTCCTTTTCCATTAAATAATTTCGACTTGGAATGACTGTACTTTGTTTACTCGCTAAAGCACCGAATTGGCTTTGACGAGGTCGAGAGTAAAAATATTTATCGGCATCTTTTATATCGAGTTTTTTTACGTTACCTTCGATTCGAACCTAACAAATAATTTTTGTATAATATATTAATTTGAAAATTAATAATTCACAATTCACTTACCGATCTTTCGTAAATATCCCAATAAAATGTTAAAGCAGCCACAGGATTTTCTTCCTATAAATGAATTAGTTACATAATTTTCTAATAAAAAATTTAATATACAATTACCAATTCTTTTCCTTTTCTGCTGTCGTAATGAGTGAAAAATTTAAAACCATCTTTACCAAATCCTTTTAATAAAACAAATCTTGCTGAAGGTTTTCCATCCCTATAATGTTTTTATTTTAATGCTATTGTTATTTTTGTATATTTAATAAATGTTTACATACTTTGTTGCGGTCGCTAAACACATCGCATTCGGTTCTACAATCTTTGGATTTTTACAAACTTCATCAAACCATAATTTAAATTGACTAATAGGCTCTTTAACTGGTATGTGATCCTCTAGAAATAGATCATCCTTAGTTCTGTATGCAGTACGCATTCCTATAATTGTTTATATTGCAAATTTTTGAATTTGTTGTTATTTTTGTACTTACCTCCGATATCAATTGCCATATTTGCAACAAAATTTAGATTAATTCCTTTAAATGTAGTACTGGAGAAGGTTGTCGTTTTTGTAATAATATTTCTGTACATTTAAAAGAAAAATCGTTTTTATATTACTGTAGGAGAAATGCGTACGTGCATTTTATCTTGTTCGTTTCACCTTCAAACATTCTAATTTTTTTTTTATTATATTATGTAAGTTGAACCTAAATGACATGATTTGTAATATTGTTTAAATAATTTTGACTGATAACATTATTAGTTTTATTTGAAATCACATAAATTTCTTAATTTTTCTAATATTTAGAAAGCAAATTTTTTGACATTTTAGTGATATTATTTCATAGTTGGTAGCACTGCCAGTTTGACATTACAGTGTGCGTAAACGTCGCGTTGGAATTTTGTAGAATTAGCATTGTATTTATTAAAATTTGAATGAAATGGCTGATAAAAAGATACCGGAGATGACCGCTGACATAGAAAATGAAAATTTTAATATATATTTAATAACTATATTAATAACAATTATCACATTTGGTAAGTAACAACATATGCTGTTTTGGGTTAACTTTTTCTAACCATTATTATTTAATAATAATTTCAGTTATTATATTTATTTATCGAAGGACTAGAACTGACCGTAGAAGTGTTTTATTAATGGGATTATGTGATTCTGGCAAAACATTATTATATGCGCAGTTATTGCATTCAAAATTTGTTCAGACGCAAACATCTATTAAGGAAAACGTCGATGAATATTTAGTTAACAAGGTATTTTATACTATAAATTTTTAACATAAATTTATATTAATATATTTTTGACGTTTATAGAAATCTTTGCGTGTTGTTGATATTCCGGGTCATGAACGTCTTCGTGGTAAATTTTTCGACCAATACAAAACTAGTGCTCGAGGAATTGTTTACGTTATTGATTCTTTAACTCTTCAAAAAGAAGTTAGAGATGTTGCTGAATTTTTATACATAATTTTAACAGATTCAGTCGTCATGTCTGCCGCTCCGAGAATATTAATTCTTTGTAATAAACAAGATGAAATGTTATCAAAAGGTGCCAACGTGATAAAAACGCTTTTGGAAAAAGAAATGTAAGTTAAATCTGATTCTGGCTGCCGTTTTAGTTTTACGCACATTTTTAATTTTTACACCAAGTGTTTAGATTGGTAAAATTCTTGTTCTTCTGCGTACAACTAAAACAGCAGTCTGAATTGCTTATGTTTTTTTGTTGCAATTTTTAATTTTGATTAGGAATACATTGAGAGTGACACAGAGTAGTCAGTTGGAATCGGTCGACGATTCGAAGAAGAAGAAAATCTTTTTAGGTAAAGAAGAAAAAGATTTTGATTTTACTGCAATACCACCATACTTAATCGAATTCGGGGAAAGTCAAGCGAATGATACTGCAACGAATATTGAAACTCTTAAAAATTGGTTGCATAAATTGGCATAATTTTTACTTACTTCAATGTATTTGAATAAACTTTGTTTTCTTAATATAATTGTCTTTTTATTAATATTTAATAAATTGCATGTTAAAATTATTTTTAATAAATTATAAAATTTACTGTTATTTTTTTTGTTATTAAATAAAATTTTTACATAGTGACGGTAAATTTTTAAATTTTTGCGAAATTCTTAACATAAGATCACGGGGTCATATAGTGTGAATCAAAACCGCGCAGGGGTTTAATTTATCTATTCGAAATGTTATATTTAAATTCCAAATAAAATTGATAAAATAGGGTACCAAATAATAAATTATACATTTTTATATTTTATTCATATAATTTAATTATAATATTTACATAAAATACAGTTACTTTAAAAAATAAGATAAACCAGGTTGTTTGTGATTGAATCTGATAGATTTTAACGTGCTGAATGCAAAACTTAAGTTGTTTGCAAAAATTCAAGGTCAAATATTTCAAGTATCTATGATAATTTTGCAAATTTTTAAATTGAATCTTATAGATTTGGTTGCACTGAACGCAATGAAACAAATTTAAACTATCTATCTTATAGTTCAGTCAGAAATTGCATTTTTGCAAAAAAATCTTTAATTGCAAATATCTCGGAAACGGCTGGAAATTTTACAAAAATAACAAAAATTTTCGCGATTTACAAATACTAGTCAATTATGGCCGTACTACAACATATCCAAAAATCAACACTCTACGACACCCCCTTATTCATTAAGTCAAGCCCCCAACAAAACTGATGAAAATATTGAAATTGAAATTTTGGTGAAATATATTTTTTCTTATTGAATAAATTTCGTTAAAAACAGATGCTGTGTTGTATTTATTTTTTTCTCAATTTCATCCCTTAAAATTAGTTAAAATCTTTAATCGCAAATATCTCGAAAACGGCTGGGAATTTCGCAAAAATAAGAAAATTTGCATCCCCCTAACAGAGCAACACCCCTATAAACCAGGTACATACTACAACATATCCAAAAATCAACCACCTAGGACACCCTATTGATAAAGTCAACCCTCAAAACTGTGATAAAAAGTTAACAAATTTGTGTATAAAAAAAAAATGTATTAAATGTAGCAAAATGTATCAAATGTATCAAAATGTATCCAAACGGCTGGAAATTTCGCAAAAATATCAAAATTTTCCGCGTTTTACAAATATTAGTCAATTATGGCAGTACTACAACATATCCAAAAAATCAACCCCCTACGACATCCTCTTATTAATTAAGTCAACCCCCAAAACTGTGATAAAAAGTTAACAAATTTTTGTATAAAAATTCAAAAACTAAAATTGCGAGTATTTTGCAAACGGCTGCAAATTTCGCAAAAATAACGAAATCTGCTAGGCAGCACTTGTGTTGATATAACATTTTTAACCCCCAACCCCGTACGAGCCCTCGGCTATTAATTATTAATGTTTGCAAAAAAAAAATCTTTAATCTTTAATTTGCACACCTTGTTTTCTTGATTCAAATGTTGCATTTCTCGCTTTCCTGATACAAATTTTGCATTTCTCGCTTTCCTGATACAAATTTCGTTAAAATCCCTTAGCTTATACATTCCCGCATTGCATCGATGTTAAACTGGTTGTTTTGAGGCTTTCCCACAAGGGGGTTACTGTATTTTTTGTGCTTCATTTAGTAGGAAAATTAACCTATAAATGATTTATTTAATAATAAATTTGGTTTTCTAACAATTTTTTAAAGAATATTAATCAAATTTGACAAGAATTTTGACAATTTTAAAAGATTTACTTTAATTTAATGAACGCGCTGTTATTTTTTTAATATTTGAGGAACTGGGGAAAAATCAAAAATATACACAGTTATTTGTTTAATAAGTATAATAAATAAGTAATAAATAAGTATAATACGTATAACTTTATTATTTGGTTAATCACATTGTTAACTATGTGATTAAGTTCGCAAAACACACTTAATTATTTAGTTAAGTTAATAATGTGATTAACTATCTGATTAGATTGTCAAAACACACTTTATAATTTAAATAATTAAAATGTAAAAATTTTATAAAAATAAAAATATAAATTTAATAACTTAATCACATTGTTAACTATAAGATTAAGTTGTCAAAACACACTTAATTATCTTGGTAACTTAACTATGTAATTAGTTTATCAACCCATACGCACACCAAACATTTTTCTTCTTTTATATTTTACAAATGTTTTATAACTCTACTATTTCGCTTCTGTTCTAATTATAATAAAAATAATTATTAAAATAAATAATTCATTTTATAATTAAACTTATAAAATAATAAAATTAATGTTTTGTGTGATACAGATTTTACAAATTTCACTTATCGACAATACGTTAGTTTACAAATTTCTTCAAGAGGGTAGTAGTGCATAGACAGTTTTTTTTTGGATTTTTGCATTGAAAATGATTTTTTTAATATTTATCTAGTTTCACAGTTAAACAAAGAAAAAAATCAAGAAGACTTTTTTGTTATTGTAGTACTTATGTATTAATTTCAGAATGATTTTTATTTAAAAAAAAATGATTAATCTTTATTACAATAAACAACATATATATTTTTAGGAAATCAAAATAATAATAAACAAAGAAAATATTGACAATTAAATATTTGATTAATTTGTATTATATATTAATTCTGTAAATATATAAAAATTGTTTTTAAATTATTAATTGTACATAAATTAGCTAATTTTTCTAATAATTAGTTATAGTGAATATGTAGTATTAAACGAATAAATCGAATATAGCCTTTTGTTTGCCTTTAACTGCCCTTAACATAAAGTTTCGATTTACATAAATAAAATACTGATTTTAATTTTTACTGGATGATCCCATTTACTTATAACTAATTTACAAATTTAAACTAAAATTGTATTTTACAATAAGTTACAAAATTTGTTTCAACACAATTTTTTGCTCCTACATATCAGGCAATTTCAAATGCTGTGAATTATGCAAGTTACATATAAATATAATTATTTTAATTATTCTGGAAAATTTGATTTATTTTACAAATAATGTACTTTAATAATTAAAATCTTCGCAAAAATTTAATATTTAATATTAATATTAAAATTCAATATGCAATTGCATGTCTAAATTTCGCCTTATAAATTCATATTTATAGTTCCAAAAAATTGTTCCATCTATCGTATATGTTTATGAATAAATCCATACGACCCGTCCGTATTGATATACCTTGTGGGAAACGCTGTAAGACTACCCCATATCAAATAAATTGAGATTCGGGATGTTGCAGTTAATAATAAGTGATAGTAGAGGATTTGGATTGATATATGTATGTATGCGATAGTTATTGCTCTATTTTTTCAAATATTGTATAATATTGTGTTAAATGTAAATATTTTAACTAATTTTTACTAAAGTAAATAATTTGCAAAATAATTAAAGATTTTCTTAAAAAAATTCAAGGTCAAGTATTTCGGGTATTTATGAGATTTTGAAACAAAATATTTTGCTTTTTAGTTTTTAATAGTGCACTTTGATATTGTTAGTTTGTTAATTTATGCATTAAGAATTTGAAAGAGTAATATAGTTACAAAATAGAAAAAAGATATAATAATAATGAACTCTATGAATAATTAAGTTTTACTAATTATATTGTAAAATTCAAACATATAATAACTATTTTTTAAAAATTATGAAACAAAAACGTACTTATTTCAAAAAATTTTTATAATTACAATAATAAATAATCTAACTTACAATTACGATAAAAATTTATTTCGTTCATCATCAAATTATTTTATTTTGTTATAATAAGTAAATTGAAAAACCAGAAGCATCAAACGAAATCGTCTTGTATTACCCATTCATCTATCGTGAATCTCTGTTTAGTTCAGTTGGTTGCTGACTGAGGCCACTCAGCAAGGCAAAGTGGGGCCCCGTGGTCTGTGGGCGCGTGACACGAGTACGGTCGCACGCGCGACTCGCACACACACACACACATACATAGTACGCCTGGGAACCGACGTTTGCGATCCGTTCTCACGGCCTTATCCTACCACTACACGTTCACATTTTGATCGTTGGCTAGAAGTTTGCCGCGACCCACACATCGATACCACCAAACACAAACAAGCACGCTCGCTTGCATTCGATTTGCGGTCCATCGTCTTGGAATTATTGAATGCGCGATGTTCGACTAGAACAGAGGGAGTTGGAAATATGTTAAATAGGATTTTATTGATATTTAATTGTAGAATAAATATAAATTACAGATTATATTAAAGTCTTATTGCTTATGTACAGTTTGATAGCGAGAGTAGAAATGTGTTTGAAATGTTTTATTGAATTTAAATGATTAATAAATACTGGGTTTAGTTGCATATAAGACATTTATTTTCAAAGTGGATAAATATTAGAAAAACATTTATACCAAGCATAAATCTGATATTGTTTTGTGTTTTATAGGTAGAACTATACTTAATATTCCAAAAATAATTTAGTTTTTGTTTGTTTTGAAATCACAGTGATAACAAAAAATATCGAGTTGTATTATTTATAAATTTTTTCATAACTTTTACCACAACTTATCTACATTAATAACTGCATCTAAAAATAATCCAGTTACTGAAAATATTTTTTTGAAACAAATATTGTAGTGAAACTTGAGTTTATTAATTCATTATTGTCAATACAATTTATATAAACATACAGAAAATAATTAATTGTATCGGAAAGAAATATATTACGTATTCTTATAAATATTTTTATATTTATGCCAATAAACACTTCAACACAAATATTATAATATAATTTTGACGTAAATATTTAAAATAAAAGCAAAATTTCAATAACTTATGAAATATTGGATATGTGATTATTATTGTCTTAAAATATATTCGTAATTTATTATATTATTAAAATTTCTTTTTTTTTTAAATATTTTAACCATTAATAAATTATTAGACATATTTTTGCTAGTTTTATTTTAATATTCCTGTTTTAGCAGAATAGAATTAATGAAGTTTTAAATGCAAAATGAACAAATTAAAACTATTAAAAATAATATTTAATTAGTAAATATTATAGCAATAAAACCAAAATAAATAATGCTTTAGGGACATTAAAATTATATAAAAAAGGTTTCAAATATACGTAATTTTTATATATTTCTTTGCTCATTCAAACACAATTTTTTTATAAAAACAAAAATTGCATATCATTTTGTTTTGGCATTTATAAAATAACTGTGATCATAAGCAATGCAATATTTGGTAATTGTAAAACATTTGTATCTTAATAGTTGCAAATTTATATAATTATTTAATTTCATTTCATGCTATTTTCTATATTTCAACTGATAAAACAGAATTACAGTACGTAAACACTGTATAATATCAATGAATAAAATTAAATAATTAACATTTTCTGTACTAATTGAGCTATCTAGTTCCATTTTATCGTTTCTTTACGTGACCATCATGAACACCGGACCATCGTCATTACCATTAAAGACAGAACTAATGGACGAACCAATATATACTTTAATCTAAGATCGATCACAGCTATATGGTGTGTCGCTTACGAATCGAATTCTTTTTAATATATGTCATTATCGTCAATATAACAATCTATATACCTGGTGCATTAGCAAGCAACTGTTTTTCGTTCTTCTTTTATTGATCACAGTGGTGCATTTTTTAAATGGTGGGGGTGAATTCTGCGTTTTTGTTTGATTTATTTATGAGTTATCAGTCGGTTATCGGGTTGCTAAGGCAACCGTGGAATGACGTCAGTTGAATGAATGTAGTTTGAAGTGGATTTGTAGTAGACATAACAGAATTGTTGATTGCTGAACTGTTGTCGATGCTGGATCAGATGGCGTACTATAGAACTATAACTGGACACAGACCTAGAAAATAATAAAAACAATATAAACAATATTGTTTTGGAAACATAATTTTGTTGTTCATGCGATATGTTATCACTGACATTACCGATATACTTTATTAATATTTTATAATAGTTATATTAATTAATTTAATAATTCAGCGTAAGGTTAAAGAATGAAATATATACTAAATATAAATTGTAACAAGAACATGTTTTTTATTTTATAACAAAGGTTAAAAATAAAAATAAAAACCACTAATACTTGATTGTTTCACTATTATTTTTTATTTATAAATTTTGTTGTTATATAATCCTCCCCCCGGGCACCCTCTGAAATAAACACTTCAATGTAGGAACTTGTAAGAAAAGATGATTTTATGGTTTTACAGTAGTGCAAGTGCCGGAAGAAAATCACCGCACTATGGTAATAGGTGTATATTGTAATAAATAAAAAATATATAAAAAAAATGTCTCAAATTGTTATGAAATTTTTGAATAAATATTATAAAAAGTACAGAATTTTTTAAACCAATAACTGATTTTTAGAATACTTTACTTACAAATTTTTTGTAAAAAATAAAATATTTTTATTATTTTGAGGAAAAACACTGAAAATATTTAAAACAGATGTGACTTCTTGTTGTTAATAAAATTTAAAATTTATTTTAATTTTATTTGAATTTTTGTAAAATAGTATGTAACCTCACAGAAGCTCAGCAATAAAATGATAACTATCTTAACATCAAAATTTCTTATTCTAAATATTATTTTAGATAATGGCATTATTTTCTTTTTATAAAACCGCATTTATGTTAGATTAAAATATTAAAAATAGTTATACAGTAAAATGCCTAATTCAAACGAAAAAAATCTTCGTCATAGTGCCTTATATGTCATCATAAATTCAAATAGCTAAAATTCTTCATCAAAGAATATTTTCTCCGGTAACCACACAAAGAAAAAAAAACGAAAACAAAAGCCTATATAGATAAAACAAATGAGAGAGAAACCATCATAAAAACGAAATAAAAAAAGCGACAATATATAGGCTTGAGAAGAGTGATAGAACGCGCGTCTCACAGAACAACTAGACAGTTAAGACAAAAGCGACGATCATCGTTTGCTGAAGATTTCACCATCAAAATATGACACGCGCATTTGTGTTTTGTTTTTGAGACAGGCAGGGATTTGAAAAATGCAGCAGCGAGGAAAAATAAAGTGAAATAACTAGAGAGATATGTTTGTTCTTCTTCTTCTTCTCGGTTACCGTACTTATGAGCGTTTTATATCCACGCGACGATGCGAGATTGTTTGACTCTGTGTGCGATTTCTCGGTGAGATAGCTTCGAATGCCATGGGCGGTTATGGGAGAAATTTCCGGAAGGGGCAATTATTATGTCATAATTTTTAGATGGAAATTGAAAGATGCCGTGATTTAAGTAAATGTAGTTTTCAACTATTTTATAATATACAAGATAATATTTTCTCATCATTTCTAAATATTATATAATTTATCTGAAGGAAAAATGTATATAAATAGTAATAATTATTATAATATTGTTTGTGAAATCATTATAAACTTTAACATTTTTGTTAAATTTATATAAAAAGTTAAAACAAAATTTAATTTTCTGATTTTCTCTTAACGTATTTACGGTTAATAGAAAATTAAAATAAATAAAATCATGTTAATAATTACACAGCATTATATTTTTATTCATTAGTGTTTTATGTACGATATGAATGTGCTTAATTTAAGATTAATTTGATGCTTTTTTTAACGTTAAGGAGGCCATATCTAATTGCTATATTCAAACTTGTAGCGCAAATATAAAACTAAGCTGAATATTATATTGAAAGTATTCATTTAATACAACATATTTACTATATATAACTGATTATTAAAAGTTATATAATTTACATATATCATATATTCAATTAATTAATCAACAACAAATTCAGAATTTACATATACATATTTAATTGTTATTATTTTCCTTGTTGATTATTATTTTGATTTCAAAAAAATATGTGTTGTTTATTGTTTTTTCAAATAAAAAATAGGTGTGGAATAGGATAAAAATCGCATTTTTCCATCAAATTTCTTCAAACTCGTGATAGATTTAGTTAATTTTTTTTCTGCAAATGGACGGTCAACACACATGTTTAAACTTGCATTTATTTTACAACATTGATGCAAAGATAAGCTTTCATGCCTAAACTTGTATATAGAATTGCATTTTTAACAAAACATATTATATTGTCTGCAAAGTGAGTCATAAGTCATTCATAAATCAGTTTTTGTTATATTCTGCTTTAAGAAATTTTTGACTTATAGCTTGATGTAAGATGATCTTATTGTTAGTGTGTTAAGTCAATACTAATATGAAGAAATACCATTGGAATTTGGAAAAATAATAATAATATATTTTTAAAAAAATATAAAAATTTCTATTATTATAAAAAAAAAATGCAACTCTAGAATGTAATAAAATATTTAAGATAAAACCAAATTATTTCTAATTCAAATGTAATTGTGTTCAGCAATAACAGTCTTATAAAATATTCTAGATTGCTAATATTAACTACGTTTTCTATGCGACCAGTAATTTAAGTGTACAGAAGATAACAAACTAAACCAATAGTGACCACAGTCATTTGAAAATATACTATATATTACACATCCCAATCTTGACGTTACCCAGTTCGTGAACTGGACAATATTTTGCTCAGTCCGTGAACTGGTTTCGTCACTTGACTATTTGTTCACATGGTGGGGCTTACTGCAGCATATGCAGTGGCGGCACTAGACTTTAAATTTGGGAAGGGCACAGGAACCAGATTGTTTTGTTCGAAAAGGTAAAAAAAACATCAATTTTACTAGGTCCTACTTATCTAATTCATTACTGAATTTACGTAAACAAATTATATACTAAATAGTAATCTAATTCGCTTATTTATTTAGTGTCAAATTTGTCAACCATTTTTGTTGCAATCCCTTAATTTAGTTATGCCTATTTCTATTTTAAAAATGCTAATATCACTAAACTTACATCAGTTTAATATTCTAGTTTTCCAAATTATTATTTTCAATTCTTTTTAAAGAAAAAAAGATGTTTCATAAAATGCAGTATAGACACTGGTATACAAATTACTAAAAAAAAAGTGTACAAGTATAATTATATGTTGCCGATTTCAAGAAATTGAAGTAATTATCTACATATTATGTCAAAATTATCAAAATTTACACAAATTGACAAACAATAAAATCATTTTGGAAAACTTGCAAACCACTTGAAATACAATCTGTCTTCCAAAATGTTCTTGAAACTAATTGGCCGCTGATGCATATGTTAGGCAATGAAGTTAGTTGGTTTTTATTTACACGTGAAAAATTTGTTTTATTTTCAAATTGTAATGTTGCTACTCAACGAATAGGACAAGTAAAGGAACAAGTTTTCAAACTGGGAAATTTTACGATTGTGGTTATAACATGTATAATAGTTATTTATGTAATAAATGTGTGAAGATCGGATGTTTGACTGTTTTCGAGCCTCACTACACCTCAGTATGAAATTGCCGAATTCATGTCATAAAACCCAATTTACTCACAAGTTGCATACAAAGTCAGTGTTGACAATCTTCAAATAATTATCTTGTTATAATACAATATTTATTATAAAATTATCTGCATAATATATAATTATTCATTTTGCTCTAATACGGAGTTTTTTTTCAAAAAATAAATTTTAATACACAATTAGCAAATAAAATAATAATAAATTTGATATGATAACAACAGGATTACTGACACTTGCAACGCTGGGTACTTCACGCATCGCATTATAACATTTTTCACAGTGTATAAGTATAGTGTTTTAATTAGGAAAAAATAATAAAATTTATTTATTTGTCTTGATTTCCACTCGTATTTTTTATTTTTTATTAAAAATAGACGACCGCGGTTTCGACCAATATATTGGCCATCATCGGGTCTGGTACTTTGTATTTGTATCAATTTCTCACAAATATATTTTGTCAAATTTTACAGTAATTCTTTTTTTTTATTGTTTTGTATCAATAAAAAGTTCTTTAAACAATTGATCATCTCAAATTATAATCTTAAAAATGCGGTATATACGAAATGTAATCAAAGTATTAAAAACATAAAGCCCGATTCGTACGCCACTGTACGATATAGCGTGACCATACCGTCTGCGGCCACGTAACCCCCCGCTGACACATATTTGATCCATGTTTGCGGTACACCGTATACACCGTCGTCGCTTACCTATATGTAATGTAATCACACCACTGAACACAACTTGCGTAGCTATCTCTCGCTTATGGCTCTGGGTATTGTTTAATTTTCCCATAGGTGCGTCTTAAATAACTTTACTTTGCTCTTCACTTTGTATGTCTATTGCCTGATAATATGGTGTTTTTTTTTTTTTTTTTGCTTTTTCGGTATTTGTACGTATTTATTTGATGGTTGAGTCTTATCTGTAATGATTTTTTTACAGGTTCATTTGTAATTATTTGGTTTTGGCTTGGAGATAGCGAGAATGTTTTGATTGAAATATTATGGAATGTTTGTTTATTATAAATTTCATTTGTTTAGTATGTGTTAGTTTTATTTAACTCTCGAAAATAAATAAAAATATTTTATAATATTGTATATTTTATATTGTATAAGTAGACTATAGACAAAAAAAAGAATTTTTAGGAAAATATACGAACTAATTAATTGATTAATATTGATTAATAAGTAATTGGTTAATATTAATAAGAATGGAAAATGAAGACATAAGATTAATCAAATTGCAAAGAATAAAAAAAATGTAGCAAAAGGTAAAAAAGGTGCTCAAGAACTAAAAGGAGAGACCAAATCAAGAATGGAAAGATGAAAAACTTGCTCCTTAAGTATTTTCATAAAATAAATTAAATAAAGTATATTTAGAAAAATATGTGATATTTAATATGCCTACATTTTTTTTTCAATTTATTGATATCATAAAGAGGTTTCCGATAAAGCGATGAGTATATATCAGATAAATTTAGAGAAATTTCTGTTATTATTTTTGATTAATTCAGAAATAGAATCACAATATCAATTGAATAATTTTAATAACTTAAGTTTAACATAGTAAAAAATCTTTCAGAACTTATTATTTAAATTAAAACGGCTTGTGGTTTAAGTTCTATATAAATATTTATTAATAATCGACGTTAAGTTTATAGTTTGCTGCAGTTACTGTAGTTTAAAAAAGTAAAAAATATACTATTATAATTAATTTGTAAATTTGATTTTATTCAGAAATAATTTTTTCTTGCTTTTACTTTACTATATAATTATTTTTATTCAATTTTAACCCACATAAACTCTTATTAAACTATATTTTTCGTTCATATTTTCGCTATCAAATTATATCAAAAATTCTCCCAGAATCAAAGCACGTAATAATGCATTTCATCGTATAATCAAACCAAATTATGGCTACATTGAAAATTCCAAAACAAGAAATTTTTTTGATCTGGTCATGTGTCTCTTTAATTATACGAACCTCATACCATGTATTTTGCTTATGCGACTTATTCATAAGCAATGTTGCCAGATTAATACGTGTAATTTCAGCGAAAAAAAAAATGCATCGTTGTCAATCTTTAATTGGTATTAAAACACTGCCTGCATTCTTAGTAGCATGAAACTTCAAATTATAATACTTATTATATGTATATAGATACATATATAGTACAAAGTACAATTATACAGTAGCGGTTTTGTATTTTCGCCGCTCGAGGTTATGTTTCTTAATGGTAAGACCCTTATTTTATATATGTTGTTGATATATGAATTGTAAATCAAAAAGTTTATTGTATATGCATTCGCCTACTGTAATATATTCAATAAGAATGTTGATTTATTTTAGTGATAAATATTATTAAAACAATTTAAATATAAACAACATAAGAGTATGTTTAATAATTGTATAATATATATGAATAAATTTTTAAAAAATAATAAAATATCTAATCTTAATTAAAATAGAAAAATATAGTTTTTGTTACATATTTATTTAATTATTAAGAGAATAAAATACACAACTAATCTTTATAAATCTAAATTCATTGGATAATAAGAAGAAATGTAATCCACTTTTTATATTATTCGTTGATACAAAATATGTATAACTAAAAATAATATATTCGTGTAGCACATACTATATTTTACTTATTTAAGTAGTATCTTTCAGAAAGATTAGGTGTGTGATACATACATACACAATCACGCCATATACCCTTAAAAAAACTGTGGCACAAATTCTTTCCACTATCCCGAAATTAGGTTTCTCAAACATTCCTATCTAAACAAGCAACTCTAGCTTCTTCCACATTCATGATACTTCATATATAGCTCTTCTATTCCTACTACTTGAGAACTTTCGCTCACGCAAAACACTCTCAATCATAACCACTCCATCTATTTTATTTTTATTTTTTTATTTTATTTTTTATATGTTTGGCTACTCAACAGGAATCAATCCCAATGACAGAGTAGCACTACAATTATAATAAACAAAGAAAATTTATCACACAGAAATGAAAATTACATAATTAGAGTAAAATACATATTATGAAATAAGAGAATATATATAAATATATATATACATACATTAAATTACAGATACAAAAAATTTATGAAGAAATATTATACAAAATCAAAGAAATTAAACGCTTAAAAGTAGTTATAGATACAGTAAATATATCAGGAAAATTATCCATAGTACAAATTTTATTATACGTGTAAGATAATCTATTAATAGGAGAATTTGCTGCAGAGTTAGTTCTATGTAAAGGGATATCAAGCAAAAAATTTGTTCTAGTTACATAACTTGGCACTCGAAAAGACAGTTGCGAAAGTAAGAAAGGAGAATCAACTATATTATTTAAAAGTTTATATAAAAATGTAAGATCAAATAGTGTCCGCCTTTTTTCCAAACTAAGACAGTTAAAATCAAAATTAATAAATTTCCTACTTAAAAATGAGAGGAATTTGTTTTGTATTTTTTCGAGGCGGTTAATGTAAGTAGAATAATGCGGATTCCAGCAAACCGAGGCAAATTCAAGTTGGCTCCTAACAATCGTATAATATAATGTTACAAAGGTTTTTGGATTTTTAAATTTCATACAGGACATCCACGCAAACGTATACCTTCAAAATAATTCTCATATATTCTTTTAACCAAAAGTTTATTAAACATTCGCTCAAGATGACCGAACCATTTTAACTGACTAATACCAACTTTTGCAACAGAATTTTTTCAACTTTACAGTCATCATACACTAATCTATACATCTCTGTACAAGTATTATTACAACCGCCATTGAGTTGCGGTAAAATCTTCAATTAACAAAGTTAATGAGTCACACTATATCTTCGAATACATTATATGTATATATTAGGGCTGTTAAAAACCACGATTTTTCACAAATCGGTTAACCGTTGCAATTAATCCCAGTTATCCGGTTAACCGGCTTAAATATCGAGTTTTTTTGAAACCGATCAACCATTGTTTCAGTGGCAATTTAGAACTTAACTAAAAAGATGGAATTTATTAATAAATTAAAAAAAATAAAGTACATGGTTCCATTCCTAAGCTAAAAAGTAAAAAATGAATTTTTCAAAAATCATATTATTTAAAAAGAAACTATGTATATACTTACATTTTTTATAAAAAATAAAAAAATTGTATAATACTGGCTGTAGGCCAGTGGTAGCGTGTTGGACTCGCACCCTAAAGGTCCCTGGTTTCTGCCACGCTTAACCAGAAATTAAATTAAATATTATTTCTGGTATTAAAACCTTGTACCACTGAACTGATATCGTCTGGATCTGAGAGTTTCGGATCCTATTATAAACTCATATGTTCCACCTAAGAACGGAAACTGATGATGATGAAAACATTATAGATTTTTTAATGTCTATTTGTAATAAAAATCGAATTTGTAGAATAATCGTGATTTGTGAAAACCTCGGTTAATTTGTTAAAAACCGCACGGTTAGTTAAAAATCACGGTTAGTTAAAAATCGCGATTAGCTAACAACTGCGGTTAGCTAAAAACTGCGTTTAGTTAAAAACCATAGTTAGTTAAAAACCGCGATTAACTAAAAACAGTATAACCACTTAATCGGTTAACCGGTTTTTTAATATTTAAAAACCGCACTAACCAGTTAACCGGTTAACCGGCTGACTGGTTTTTATTGACTTCCCTGGTATATATGTATGGAATTACAATAGAAAATAAAATACATTTCCTGCACTGATTGTACTTCATATAACTCTTTGCAGTCTAATGCTTATACAATTTTTCTACTAACAAAATTTTTATCATATTTTAAATCACTTGAAACTAAAGTGAGATAGAGTACTCTATATATATATTTAAAGAAAACTTTATATTTAAAAAAACTTTTATTATCTGAAAAATTGAATATAAGAATAACTAACCATTAACCATACTTAAAAAATATTTTTATGAATATATATTCCGAACTATTTGTAACGATAATATCCCTATAAAACCTAATAAAACTCATCCGTATAGCCTAAAACAATCTTTCGGTATAATATATTCTCATTATAAACCGGGTGAGACGTAAATAAAAGCCAAGTCGTCACAGTACGAAAAGTGCACATACATAAATGGTGTTGTATGCAATCGCTTGCGGCTTTCAAACTGCGCGGACTCGCGAAATATTTTCGCCATATAATAATTATAACCGCACTTTAATGGCCAAACACTAAAACGATTATTAACTGTAATGGATCTCAGCTGGCCGTGCCTGAGCTGCTGTGTGTATGTGTGTGTGTGTTGTTGTTGTTAATATTCGCACAGTGCGAATAATAATAAAAGCATTTAGGCATTTAGCCATTCGCCTTTTCAGCTGTTGGATTGAAGATCCTTATGTTTTGAGAGCGCAAGCAAGCAAACGTAAATGCGTATGTTTGTATGAATGTGTATGCTCATATGTATGAGATGTGGAGCTACCGTAATGTCTGCGGGCGTTGTATAACCAATTTACGGAGCTATGAGATGATGGTCAGATGTATAGTTTAGTTCGAAAGTATTCTTTTAGTACTGGAATATATATTTACACACAATAAAATGGTTTCGATTAAACTACTTGAACGAGTTAAAACGTGTACTTACTATTTTTATATAATATTATTAAATTACTACAAAGCGAAAATAATGTTAATTATTAAAATTAAGATACTATTTACTATTTCTTGATTAATTAGTACATGTAGTAAAGATTAAAATAAAATATTTATTAATTCTCTTCGAAAAATAGTAGAAAATAGTATTTTAACGGCCGGGTTTATATTATAAATAATTTAACTAAAGTCAACTTTAAACCAATCAAAAAGCATCGATTTTAATTGCTACTTTAATAATTATTATTGTCAATAAAACAATGTTTTTTGTCAACTTTTCACACTTTTAATCGTAAAATTTTTTGTTGTCAATAAAACAAAGCTTATTTGAAAGATTAAACTCGACTTTAGTGGTTAAAGTGTTTATTATGAAGTTGTAACTCTGAAAAAGTAGTTTCCTTGCGACTATTTTAACTACTTATTCTTCTTCTTTAAAAATTAAAGAAGAAGACAAACAATGTGCGAAAACTATAATTATGACTTGTTTTTTAATCTGAAAAAAACGGGACAAGATGAGTTGGGTACCGATATATATTTAATAAAATAATTTTATTATAATATATAGGTCGAGATAAAAGGTTAATTTTTCATTTGTTTAGAGATGAATTCACCTGAAGATTTTGGTTGCGGTTATTACTAGATAGGTTAGGTTAAAATGTTGGTTTTTATTTTTGCTATAAGAACGTTGTTCACTTAATTTTTTGTCGTAAGGAAAATTATTTTAACGTCCACTTGCATTTTTTTCGTCGAAACCTCAATTTTAAATAAATATTAATATAGAACCTAAAGCAGTTTTATTTATAGTAACCAGTACAAATACACTTAGATATAGAAATTTTATCTAGTAATTATATATTTTTGCTTAATATACCATCGGGTAATCTTTACGACTTTGGCACCCAACTGGACCCTGTCTTTTTGAACATCAGGTAAGTTTTACTATTTCGGCACCCAATTCGACCCTGCTCGAAAAAACATAGTAAAAAAATTATACATCACAAAATTTAATTTAATTTACATTTTAAAAGTTGCTAATAATTACAAATTTTTTTTTTAAGTGAATTTTATTTCAAATAATATTTTTGTTTCTATTATTCACCAATTGTAAATAATTTTTGAAAAATCATACTTTTTTCTTGAATTTTAAAATTTAAACAAAACATCTAAATGATTTTATTACTTAATAAGATATTTGAAAAAATATATTAAAAAGATATTTCAAAAAATAAAGAGAGACTATAATCTATAAATTTTTAAAAACAGATATTGTTGAGATACTTATATATTTCTATGTAAAATATTGAAAGAATTTAATAAATTACACTGGTCAAATTTAAAATTATTTTGTTTAACTTTTAAATACATGTAGTTGTTTAAAATACTTTTTTTTAAATTTAATTTAGAATATATTATTCTATAACAATAATAAATAATAATGCAGAACTTTGAGTTCAAATATCTAATTGAAATTGCTAAATAAAATAATAAATAATACATCACAGTGAATTGCATAAAATTGTCTAGTACGTTAATAATGCATTTAATTACAAGAATAATTTTAAATGCACTAAGAGCGTTTGTATGTTGGGAAAATAATTTGAAAATAAACTATACAAAGAGTAGGTTTAAATGATTCAAGTCAGATTGCTTTGCTACCATTCAGCTGCAAACATACTCGTATCTGTACGTGTGGGCACATCACGAAATATGACTTCGCATAATATATTCATTTATTCTCCGTTCTCGATTTTGGCTTTTGTTATTTTTTACTTTTCATTTCGTAGACGAACTTTATTTATTGCGTTCTGCTGAAAATTTTGCACACAAAGAAATCATATACTCCTTTCATTATAAAAATAAATATTTCATCTGAATATCTTTAATGAAGTAAAGGTTTAATATTGCTAGTCTCGTCATCACATTTAAATTTAGATCTGTAGCTTAAATTAAATGACACTTTAACATGGCGATTGAAATAAATTTCAATACAGTAATTCTGAACATGCATGATATTTAAATTAAAAGAAATTTAATTTAAAGATTTTCATACTTAAAATAATGATGTTTACTTAAAGTTTTTTAAATTTAAAGATTTAAGCTAAATATAATGACCAGAATAGTGCCATAAATTTTAAATATCATTTTATTAAATCAAAATGGATAAATTATATATATAACATAATCTAATAAGTTTGTAAATTGGATTGAATGGTAGACGGTTAGAACTTGTAATTTGATAACTTGCCATATTACCAATTTATTTTATATTTCTCTTCATCCATTTTTTATGAGTCCTTTAACTTGTTAGACCTTGGCGAAATTACATTATTTGCACTTTAAATTAATGCACTTTTAAAATTTTAATCTATAATACTATACAAATAAAGTGGTGTCTCTCTGTACTGTAGTAGTTTATAATTCAAAAACTAATAAATTAAAATTAGAGATATGACATTATCGTTGGTATTTTTTTTTTTTAATTTTCCAGTTTAAAATTTTTGATCAACATTGCATAACATTTATTAAATTTTTAACAAATATAGTGTGTATATGTCAATTGTAAAATATTTACCAAAATAATGTTGGCGCTATAAGCTCGGTTTTTGGGTGTTTTAGTTTATTTGTTTAGTCCTGCTGTTATGAAGTTACATTGTTTTAAACCAAGGTTTCAAACCGAACCAAAACGTGAACTGAAACCGAATCAAACTGGTACTTTTATTTGAACCGAGGCTATGAATCGTTCCATCTATCTTGCAGCGGTTTTCTGAACCGAAATCTCAACGAACTCAACTTAATAATGAAGTTATTAAGTACCCAATTATTATCCAGAAATTAGAGATTTAAAAAAAAAATAATTAAATTTGATACTAGATTTATTCCAGACTATCATCAAGAAGAGCCGAGGCTAAGGAATCTGTGCGAAACATAATTTTGCTGCATTTTGCTGCAGAGTGACATATACTATTTTTTCTTCAAACATTTCGAGCGACAGTAAACTAAAAATAAATAATGAAACATCAAATAAATTTGGGATAAGTTTGCAAAAGTACAAAGCATGCGCAGTATGGTAAATTATAATTTAATTCTGCATCGAGCATGCCTCAGATAGTTACAAATTTTTTTCATATTTGTGTGATGGCAGTTTGAAATAAAACTATTAATAAACAATAACATAATGTTATACTGACTCACGTATTTCTTTGTTGTTAATATTTCAAAGAAAAATATAATAAAAATAATTTGTGCACTGTTGACATACGCTTATTCTACGAAATATTTGCTGAATTTGAACGAAACGTCATGCTTTATTTTCTATTTTTAAAATCAATAATATTTAACTCTGTGTGCTATTAGGTTCATATCACAAACTTTATGATAACATTGTTTACAATATGTGGTAAGTATACGTGTTCAAAAATGTATAATTTCTTAGAAGTGTTTTACAAATGTTCGTAAATATTTATTATTGTATATTTTAAATAATATGTGTTTTAGTTTGTAGTCAAAATATGCTGTTCATTTATTAATGTTTTTGTTTTATTTTGTTTCCAAAATTTATAAAAAAAAATTCAATTTAATTTTTCAACTTCCCAATATTATATTATTATTGAAGAGAAATAATGAAGCATACACTCTAAAAAGAAATATGTAATTTTATCGACAAATCATGAGACACTATGATGCCCAGTATTTCTAGGTATAATTACTCAACTGTTATAATTTTGTATAATTGTTTAAAAATACATAATATCAGAACTACTACAAACATTATGTAATGTGATATTACCAACGGGATGGAAAAATACTTATGTACCTTATGTAATATTACAGTTTTTCTTAGTAGTTTCTTTTAGTAAATTTACAGAAATTTACTAAATTTGCTGTGAGGAATTTTTTCATAAATAGGTAAAATTTGTTTAGTTCTGTAATATTTTTGTTGGTATAATTAAATACATTTCTAAATTTACATAAAGGATGTATTTCGAAATGAATGAATTTCACTTAAAATATTTTATTAGTATTATTACACAAAATATGTACTATGTCTCATTATTTTGATGAATTATTACAAATATTAATATGCAAGCTGTAATTTTACATAATTTAAGAAGTTATACCAACAATATGTAATTCTACATTAAGTATGTGATGCAGTTTGCAGAAAGTAAGCAATTTTACGTAGTTATTAGGTCATTTTTATTTACTTTATGTGATTATTATAAATTATGCAAAAATACAGAATTTTGAGGTAGAAATACAGAATATTTATGGTAAAAAAAAATTACAGATTTTTGTAGTAAAATTTTACTACTGTTTTTCTGTAATTTCGTTATTATTTTTTTCAGTGTATATAACAAGGTTTAGCAAAACATGTTTCATAAATCTGATAACAGAATCGCACTGGAATGAGACAGAATGACAGTGTACAATAAAATGTCTATACGAGTATCTATTTCAATTTAGTAATATAGAATACTCAATTTGTGGTATTACTTATTGCGCTAGCGAATATTTCCAAGTGATAAGAATAAAAAAGTATATATAAGAGGTATTACAAATGTGGATGAAGTAAAAGTTGCTTATCTGGATAGAAATGTTTGGCAAAAACTAATTTCTGCTTAAATGAAAAGAGGTTGTATCACTCGTTTATGGGTACATAAAGTGATTGTTTATGTATGCATGGTTATTTTGTTCTAAAATTTGTAAAATATATTTGTAAATATTTTTGTACTGAATTTATATATGATGAAACTAATATAGTATATTATGTTACGAGAATCAGAAAGCGATCTTTATTGTGTTAAGCCCGGATAATTGGGGCCGAGGCAGGGCCAAGGCCAAACAATCTAAGCGAAACATAATAAGAATGACATATGCTATTTTTTCTTTAAGCATTCTAAATGATACTAAAGTAAATATAAATAAAAATACCTATCAAGTAACCTTAACATTACTAACAGTTGTAGAACAAATTTGTGAGAATTAAGGTTTCTTTGGTGGAATATGCAATTTCTGACAAATCTGGTGGTATACATTTCATTTTTTGCACTTATTCACACATTTTCAATAATTAAATTTATATTCAAGCAAAAATAAACACTGTAGTTGTCACTATATAATTTTTAATATGGTTGCCGGAGGTGTCAGATTAACATTTGACCGTAGTTATGTTTGGTGCTGCCAGCATTGGTGTACATAGTAAGTAACTACTGCATAATAATGTTTACAATATTGTACTACTAACATAATGACGTTCTTCTATATAGGCAATATAGTAACGTAATATGAATATTTTAATATTTGCTTAAGGAATATATTATTTATTTTGAAATCTTTTCTTTAAATAATATGCTATTTGAAAAACACACTATCTAATAAACTACCTGGTCGTTTTATTTCATTATATGCGAAAATAATTATTTCGAAAATTATTTATTGTTTGCGAAACTGAAATTTTAATTACGTATTTTTCCATATAATACTGAAAATAAAAAATATATTTTATTGTTTACATACAAAAAAATTTATTATCAAATATTTAGTTAAAAACGGAATACCCAATCTGAATTCCAAATTTAATTTAAACAAAATATTTACATTTTCAATTAAATTTAATTTCAATTTATTTAACTTAAGATTTAAACTTTCCATTAACGTTTTATATAATATTTGTACTAAACATCTAAATTCTGTTATTTATAACAAACATAGTTTTGTTTACATACATTTTACATTGCATACTACTGTAACACGAGCGGTTGTTACTATACAAAGGAAGCGGGCGGACCATGCAAATAATTAAATATTACCTACCTTGGTAATTTGCATACCTACACGCAAATAGTAGAAGCAGGGTTTTGGTTGACAAATGAATTAGAGTTGATTCGGCTTAACGTTTAAGTTTAATTATAAAGACGGAGATATATAAGTAGAATACGTTACAAATAGAAAACAGACACAAATAATAGAAAACAAATACAATAAACACTAAATGCGATTATTAACACAAAATTAAGAAACAAATACACTAAACACTAAATGCGATTATTAACACAAAATTAAGAAACAAATACACTAAACACTAAATACAATAACGGACAACTTAATAGTTATAACTTAAGTATGATTATATCTAAGCGAGAGGCGTCGCGTTTTCCAGAGAACGAACTGGGCTCAAACGGAATCAAAACTGAACTGACTTTACTTGATCGAGAAAGCGTCTCTTTTTCAAAACCAAAGCTTCCCGTAATTTATGTTTGAATCTGTTTAATTTTCTTAACAACGCTCAAGAATATTGATGGCTTTAAATTCTGAAAACTACTTAATAAGATACAAGCGCGTTTGCAATAAATTTGGAAAATAAGTTAAGAAATATGTCGCACTTATAGAATAAAACTAAACAGACAGGCTTTTGGTTATATAACAGTTTTCAATAAGTGCGTTTGCAATAAATTTGGAAAATAAGTTAAGAAATATGTCGCACTTATAGAATAAAACTAAACAGACAGGCTTTTGGTTATATAACAGTTTTCAATCTGATAACGTACATCTGGGCTCTGTAGTAATGTGATGACAGAAATAGGTTGAAATTATAACCAAAATCCTGGCCTGTTACACTACGGAAAACCCAATCTAAATCAAAACATAAACAAATATATTCAACAATACACAAACATAATATGAAAAACAATGTTATCAAATTGTTTGAAATTTATAATAAAAAATTGCAAATGATAAAAACTGCATCACACTCAAAAAATTAATAGAACCTATTAAATATCAAATAGTACTTGTAAACGTAAAAGAGTATTACGCTAAGTTCCTAGGCACGTCATCAATTTTTGATTCTCAACAGTTACTCACTGTTATATGTATTGTTATGAGCTGCTATTCCTACTACTTGGGAACATTCGTTCATGCTCAATCATACCACTTCATCTACTCATCGGACGTCTATGGCATTAAAATCATTCACATATATTCTTTTTAACAGAACTTTCATTGGACATTTGGTCAAGGAGTCCGAACAATCTTAACTTACTAACACCAACTTTTGCAGCAACATTTTTTCAATTTAACAATCATCATACACTAATCTTTTTCGTATCTAATCCCTCTTAGTTACACCACATATGCCATGTAAAAATCTCCCAGCAGTAATTTTCCTTTTATTTGTCCAAATTTGTATATGTATTTTAGTAATTTAGTTAATTGCATGAAGAATAGAAAAAAAATATTTTTTTGCTCATTATAAACGTTCATAAATTTTACACCTTATCCGTGATTCTCTTATATAATCAGTTTTCAAGTAGTAGAAATAGAAGAGCATGTATGAGAGGAATTATGAATGTGGATAAAGCTAAAGTTGCTTGTTTGGATAGGAATGTTTGGAGGAGGCTGATTTCGGGATAATGGAAAAAGTTTGTGCCACATCCTCTTGGGTACATGGTGTGATTGTGTATGTATGTATGTAAATTGATAAAAACTGCATCAAGCTGTAAAAACTAACAGAACTTATCAAATATTACGCGTGTCAAAAACCAACCGGATCCGAAAACGAGATGCGACCTCGCGAGTCAAAAGGTCAGCTTCGATAATCAGTGTCTATTCGTAGCGGTCACTTGATAAACACAACCGCAACGCAACTTAGACAACGCTACGAGACACAAATATAAATCTTTTTTTTTTGCTCCTATCACTCCCGCCGGGCAATCAGAGAGCCGATAATTCATTTATGAACCATTGGGTGATTGGATTGCGAGCGCCAGGCAATGCCGCATGCGTTTTTGATAATGGCCACACGTCAACTTTGTCGAGTGCACGCGTAGAATCAGTCAGTCAATCGTACGATAAGTCCAAAAGTCAAGTGTCAACAGCCAGACTAAACTTTGTCGCATTTGTTTTTCTGTGTAGTTGTATGGAAAACGTTATTGCGAATTGTGTACAGCAGTGGAATGTAGTTTGTAGATTCGGTTGATTTGTTATAAATTTTATTTTGATAGTAGTGTGGCGTGATATTTTAAGATAAGGATACATTATTCGTTTTCAGGAATTATAGATAAATTTTTAGTTATTTAATTTGTGATTAAAAAATAATTTTTTTTAATAAATATTTTATTTTATAACAAAAATGACAAATAGCAATGAACGTTTTGCTACTGTTCTACTGTATATAAAAAAGCAAACAATTCTTTTTTATAAAAATTAAATATTTCTGATTTTAAACATTGCTAATTTTAACATATTGAAGCAATTTTAATACTAACCAATGAAAATCAAAAACAATCAAAATAATTAAGTTCTATTAAATGTATTTTTTTTTTAAATTATAGTACTTAGTTAAAAATATTATTTATAATGGTTCTTATTTTTACAAAAATAAGTAAAATAAAAACTAATTATTTTCATTATTTTTTACTGACATTTACTTTTTTATTGTTCAATATTAAAATTGCTTTAGCATGTTAGAAATTGACAATATTCAATACCATAAACTTAAAGTTTTTAAAACATTTTTATTAGTTTTTATTTAAAATGTATCATGTCATGTTATATATATAAGAATGAGAGCGAGTGATTTAATCAAAATTTAGACTATGACAATGCATTTCTAAAACATAAACAATATACGATACGGTTGTTAAGTGCAAATAAAAAGGAAAATGAAAAGGCTTGACTTTATTTTTCAAGCTTTTTCTTGATGACAAAAAAAAATATAAATGTTTTTTTTTTAAATAAATATCTAATGATAGTACACAATGCATGTAGTTTGTTATTGGTTTGCATTTACAAAAATTGCAACTAAGCTCGTAAAAGAACATTTTTTTAGATATAAGTAATCTTCTGCAACTATTTATATTATAATTATTAGTAAACCATAGCTTCAAGTCTTTCGATATAAATTACCTACTGTACTTTTATTTCTTTCTAAAATAATTTGAAATTAACATTATACCCTGGAAACACACGTAACTGCGATCCAGCATCATATCAGTGATCTGAGGCAGTGTCTCATTTAATTTTCTCGAGGCAATATCCATGTAGAGTCAGTCCTCTGCCCCACAATCTATAATTTTCAACAACACTCTTTGCAGCCTAATATACAATTTAATTACTACACTGGTGAAGCGTGACCAATAATAATGATAGTTTCACATACTTTAAATATATAATTGGTCCCCCTTAAAGGAGTTAGCCATAGTGGAGATAGTATACCGGCCCCGTTGTCATGACAACAGCCATCGTGATGCGTGTGTGTGCGTTAAAGGCGCGCGGTGGGCGCGACCTGCTCGATTCGGTTGCCCTTAAAAAAATAATGAAAGCTCATCGAAGCTGCCGATCTTGGCGCGTGTGTGGTCCGTTTTCCCGATTCCGAAATGTATATTTGGTTGAAGTCTGGGGTGTCTAATCTTTTTTCTCGTGTCTTGCCCGCCTACCTATTTGGAGAGTGGACTGCTATTGCCACCGATGCGAGATGCCCACATCTATCTCATGTACCTTGGATAGTAATGATATTTTAGTTAGAGAGAATCGTGTTTGATTTGACTTGATTTTAATAGATGAAATGACTAATTAATGATGTGTTTGTATAGAAGTACACTGGATGATAAATTTGAATATTTAAATGTCGGTAGTAAGAACATGTGGTTATTATTATATGAATATTAAAATATTTTTTGTAATGTATAATAAAATTAATAAAAATGTTAGTTTTTTTATAACATATTTTTTTTAAATGGTCCTAAAAATGTTAATTTAATTTTAATATGCAATTGAACACAAAATGTGCAATAGGAATTCTCAGTTTTACAGTGGAAATTACATATTTGTTCAATTGAAATCTTACTTTTTAATAAATTTTGATAATCTTTCACAATATAAATAAATAGTAATTTGTAATAATTATTTTGGTATCAGGTATTGAAATTTCAATATCGATATTTGATATTTAAAAATATCGATATTTAATATAATATTTAATATTTAATATTCATAATGAAAAATTTAACTTATATCAATCATTATGTAAATTAAACAATATATCAATATATATTTACATTAATAGTATAATTAAAATTGAAAAATAAAATTTTAATAATGTTTCAATTTTTACATTAAGAATAAATATTTTATTTTAAAAAATATCTATAATATGTTTTTTTTTTTAATTAAGAAATGTAGTAACTAGAATAACTAATTTTTTTTTATTTTTATCAATCTTAAATTTGCTCAGATATCAAAATATATCGAACTATCGATAGTATCAATATATCAATATATTTATAATTTTTATTTTTAATATCACATTAATATGTCGATAAATTATCAATATATCTAGATTTTTTTCCAAACTCTAATATCAGGTATTAGACTTCTAGATCTTTAGTTTTACACAATCATTTTTATTTAATTATTATTGTCAATAAACATTTTTCACTTATCTCCAAGCAATCTTTCAAAATAGTTGAAATTAACAAAGTGTAAGTATCATTTAACATTTAAATTACATGCAACAACACCTAGAAGAAAATAGTTGATATTACTAGGTCATTAAAATCAATTCGGAAAAAAATCTAGAACCTAGAAAAAAGCATATTTATGAGCAACGGTCGACTGGTGCATGAAGTGGAATGCGCCAGCACGTGCCCCAAGCAATACGCGGGCGTTTTGTATTCGTATTCGTGTGCGCGCGAGTAGTGCCGTACGTACGCAGGCAGGCAGTACGTTTGACGTATGTAACATGTGGTAGCTGTACGGAGAAAGAGAGAGAACTGAAACTGATGAATATTCATGTAGATTGCCGTCAGGTAAACTACTTGGAACTGGGCACGTGTTTGCTTCAAATCACCGCGCGACTTCAACCACACAAGCAACGGGACAATTATCAAGAAAGAAAATTATTAAAATCAATGTGCTTTGCATTGATAATTTAGTGTAAATAGAGAAATAGTTTTACTAAATAGTTATATAATGAAGAAGAATATAAATTTCACATGAAGTTAAGAATTTTTAAAACAAATTTATTCAATTCATTTTGAAGAAGTTGTATTTTGTATAACTACTGCTAACGAAGAGTACTGTTTAAAATTTCATTCAATTTATTTTTAAATATTTAGTCGATATTCAAAATATCACATTATACATTTAGTTTTAAAACAATTTAAATAATTTTCTTAACTGTATAACATACAATAATTATTAATATGGCGCGGCGCGGCTATGCAAAAGTCTATTGCAAATATTTACTAAAAAAAAAATTGTTTCAAATTTTTTTTGGTAAAATTTTCAGTAATTAATTATTCAGATTAAGTTGAGAATGACTGTAATCGCAGATAATTTTAGAGATTAGACCGCTATTGCAATATCTCTAAATATTTTTCTTTAGTTTATTACTTACACTGTAAATTTGTAAATATTACTATTTTAATTTTAATAATACTATTTTATATGTAATTTTAAGTTCTAAAGTTTCAATCTAAAATATCGTATTTTAGTACGTTATGATTTACATATTTTTTGTATATTTTATAACAGTTTTTGTATATTTCAAATATTCTATTTTGTTGTGTCCTATAATTGATTGTACGACTTTTGAAAAAATATTTTTTTTATTTAAATATTAATAAATATATGCATACTAAAAGAGTTTCTGTTTTTATACTATGGGCTGGTTTCATGAAATATTGGTAAATGCTTGTAAATTAATTCTCTTGTCGACTGACCATTGACAATTTAGTTGCTTAGTTTTTTGTGGCTATCATAAAAAAACAACATTTTTAATTATGTGCAAAAATATGAATAAACAAATAAATTTTAATTAAAAAATAAAATAAATGAGATTGAAATTGGAAAAGAAACAAATGTTATAAGTTATAATATTTGAAAAATGCAAAAGAATTTTTTTCAACAAATACAAAATTTTCTAAATTTTTAAATAATTCTTTTTTTACGAAACAGAAGTATCAAAAAAATGTTAACTAGCTAACAACGCTTTTGTGTTTCGTTAATGAATCTGAACACAACAGTGTATAGAATGTGTAATATACAATATATAGCGTCTTAAATGAGTTAAAAATGTGTGTTATCCTAGCTTGTTACCATGGTAACACGCCTCTAATGACCAACTACACATTGTTCTTTGTGTCGATCTTGATAAATGTTTAAAAAGAATGTGTTTTAATTATCGAATCAAACGGTTATGGTGACGATCTGATATGTATCTAGAAAACTCGTAAAAATTTTCAACACATTTTTTCTGCATTTCATTAGAAAATTTATTTTGTTGTTTTTCACTTATAAATACAAATACCTATTTATGTTGTAAGTTAATATATAGTATGTAAATTAGAAAACTTATTTTTTAGAAAAATCAGTTTTTGTATTCCAAAGCAAAATCGAAATAGAATAGAAAAAAAAACAATATAATTTCGACGAGTGGCAATAAACTATTAATGCAAACAAACAAATTTGGCTTGGTTCTGTCGAAAGCGTTTGAAATGCTAGAAAAGTTTGGTTGGCTCCAAGCAATTGTTTTGCATTTATAATGTATCATCATTTATCAGAACTAGTCGGATTTGCATTGTCTGAATATTGAATATTTCTGATCAATTTCAATTTCGAACAAGATTTTAAATTTGGCTATGGGATCCAGCTGTATAGTTTTAATAATGGTATTAGTAGAAAAAAATAATTCTATAAAATTTTATTTAATAAATTTCTGTTTTTATTTTTTATTTTCACGAATTTCAAGTTGTCACACCATCTCAAAAACAAATACCAATAGGCTACAGGAAACTGTCATTCAGTCACCAACCACTGAAGATGCAATCTACGATGTATGGCGAGACATCTGTCACCAAGATAGATCGATCACGGTATACCAGCCCAAAAATTCTATAAATTTAATGGATATCAGTCGTGAAAGCCTGAAAATTACTAATTATTTTAGATTACTTTTCTTTTAATGTAATATATTATTTACATAGCATACAAATATAATTCTTTTAAATTCAGAATTATAAATTACTAAAGTCAATTTTTATAAGCGCTTAATTTAAAGTATTGTTCCAGACACGAGCAAGGTTTTAAAATTCCATCTCATGTACATATAAAATGACAGTCATTTTAATAAATGACTTCTATACTTGGTGAACACATACAACTTACAGTACACGTACCTGATTTACCTTTAGTTACAAGATGGACCTCACATACCATCTCAACTCACACTTACATATATTTACATATGCAAGACAACGAACATAAAAATGCGCATAATTTCCAATAGTATTAATTATGTTAACATACAAAAGGTAAACGAAGACCCTGGCACACGATGTGAATGAGTGCTAACTACCGCTACATTCTTTCGGTTATTTAGATACTAAATCTACATACAATCTGTTCTGTAATTGCATAGTATTTAGCTAAGAAATTAATAGGAATGATTGAAAGAACTATAATTTGAATAGGAATTACTAGAAATGTAGATGTCAAAACGATGTGAAAAAATTATTGTAATTTACTTTCTAAAAATAAGAAACTTGTAATAACACTTTAAATTATCTTATATGAGATATTCTAAACGTTGTAAAATATGTATTAAAACGTTATTTTTACATAAAATTAAATATATTTAAATTTAATTATATTGAAATGAACATAATATTATGACATGACTAAAATAGAAATATACTTCTCTAATTTAATCATATTAATTTACATTTACAAATGTCTATTTATTTTTTTAAATATTATAAAAGGCCAATCTGCATAGCCGAGCGGTTTATTTGTTTTTTTTTCTGTACTTAAATTTTAATAAAATTTAATAAAAAGAGAATATGCTACTTGCTACTAATCTAACTTAATATTAAATTTCTAGTAACTTTGTATTTTATAAATATTTAAATATCCACTTAATTGCAGTGAACTAATATATAATTAGTTGATTTAATAAATTTGGTAAAAATGCATATATTTGTAAAATTCTTAGTTTCATCGCAGAAAAACATTGCATTAATACGTTTCAGGAACTATATACTAAATTTAAATATAAAAAAATTCTTTCAAAATTATGGACATTCCAAATTTATCGTCAAAATTCTCTGTATTTTGAGCGATTATTTTTAAACAATATTTAAAATGTTAAACAAAATTATTTGTATATAAACTATTAAGATATTTGTTAAAAATTTATCAAATTATAATTAAAACAATTTAATCCAATATTATTATTTTATTCATTTCATTTTCTTTGTATAATAAGTAATTAACAACAAGATATATTTTTTTAATTATTCTCGATCTAGATTCATGCACCTGGTATTTCTTTGAAATTTATATGCAACAAGAAAAATATGAAAATAATTTATTGTTTGTAGACAAGTTTATTAGTAGCTAAATGAACTAATTATAAAATTGTTATCGATATATTGCAACTTGTTAACGACTTATTTTTACTAAGCAAAGCATACTTCTACATCTTTATATTGTTGAGAAGTTTGCTACTGAAGTTTACTAATGAGCAAATTTGGTCCAATTCTTAATTAACATTCGTTTTTATACAGATTGTTTCCACTCATTAAAAGCATCAAACTATAATGTTGCAATTTGCATATTTTGTTCAAGTTTGTTTTTTCAACATTTTTTAAAGATAAAATATCTTTATTTTTTTTATGACATATTTTTATGAATTTAAATGTAATTTTTTGCATTATTTTTAAAGAGTAAATGAGTACTCATCGATTGACAATCTTCAAAACATTCTACAAAATCCAGATCCAAATGCAGTGGGAACAGTTCGGACTGCAAACAATTCGGAAAACAAACACTTTCACGAAAAAAATTTGTGTTTGGATAACAAACATATGTTCGGATAATAAACTTTTATGAACCCCTCATAAAAAAATAAATAAAAATTAAAATAAAAATATTAGAAAATCTGACAATATTATGAGGATGATCTGTTAACAAACATTTCGGTTTACGAATATAGTCTTGGAACGAATTATATTCGTAAACCAATCACGCGATCACCCACTGTATCTCAAAAGGAATATGACAGTATTTATTGTTATCAAACATTGCTTATTTCTGAACTGAAACAATTGCTTGTTCAATTTTTGAGATGTTAGAATCTGTCGGCATGGCTCTGTGAACTAGTAGTTTTATTTTGGTTCTATGGCGAAAATACAAAGTTGATTTGTCTTAAACAATCTTCGTTCATAGATCATAATGCCACAAAAACTAAAAATATGTAGAAGCTTTTGAGATGTATGTATCTATGTTACATGAGTGAGATTTTATTTTGAGTAGGAATTGAAGTAATTCAATTATAAATTGCACTTAATCTTTGACACCATTACTTCAATTTCTACTCAAAATGTAGAAGCTTCTTCCTAAAAGTTACCAAAATTATAATGAAAATAAATAAACAGAAAAATATAAAAATGAAGTTGCGTAAACTGTCTTATTATAATAGTAGTACCATATTACGTAGCAAATAAATGTTTGTATTATTTTAAATTAGTGATTTAAAAGTAGCTTTTACACAATCAGCATTTAATAACTGGAAAATAAAAATCGAGTATCTCAAAAGAACCAATCGAACTAAACATATTGATCGCCAATGGCAATTGTGCAACTGTTAGCCTTCTTTTTCTTCATAGTCACCGTTTTTATCGTTTAATTATCGGGGAATATTTGTCGCCGCCCACAAAAATACTGGTGAACCAGTTTACTACTAGAAAAACACGTGTTAAAACATTGAACTCTACTGTGTAGAAGTTCTCTTTCTGTATGTCTGCTAGTATATATTTATCGATAATGGGATATTATTGTAAATGATTCAAGATGTGAATCCAATGAAATAAATTGTAGAAATAACTAATCTAGAATACTGTGGATGTGTTTATCTAGAGCAATTAATTCTCTTTATCTTTATTGGAATGTTTTTTATTTAGTTGTGTGTTTCCTTTATGATGTTGATTATTTTTATTATTATTACAAGAGGTTATTTATAATTTTAATCTTTAAGTTGTGGATTATTACTCGTATATTTACTAAATTCTAAAAATATATAAGTTTTCCACTGTTTTTAAATAGTAACTACTAAGTCTAACTAGAAGGAGTAATTTAATTTAAAATTTTGTATCAAAATATATAGGTACTTGTGATTGGTTGACATTCAACCGTTTTTACACCCAACATTATTTTTATATTGTCATCAACTGTCAATAAGCTGTCAGTACTGTCAATATGTTATTGTCAAATTTTGTATTATTACGTTTTCTTTAGTTTCGTGTCCTGTAAAAATTTTCAATTAATTTCGCGGTGTTTGTAAAACTTACTTTTACATTTATTTCTCTAATTGTAAATTAAAAAAACAGACTATATAATATTTTAATATATAAACTGAGATATTATAAATCATTTATTTAAACAAATATGATATTTTGGTTTGTTTACTTTTAAAGTATTAATGTGCATCCTTTTTATTATTAAAATATGTATATTTAAAAATATATAAATAATATAGTATTTTGTATAATGAATCAAATACTATTTTAAAACATTATTTGCAAATTACTAAATTATATTGTTTGTAATTTTTACATTTTTTGATAAATACACTAAACTTGACCTTAAAAATGTAATAATACACATTTTTGTTTCGAGAACAAGTTGCAAGCTTTTAATTCTTATCATTCACCGAAATACACATACAATTACTTTATTACTAATTACTGATTACCTTTTTAATAAAAATGTAATTTTTTAAAGTCCAAATTTAACAGTATCTTAATAACACATTACATTAATTCATGGTTTGAATGTAGGCATTCAGAAAAAATTGTGTACTACATAAGTATATGCAGGCTGAATGCAAAAAAGGACACATGTTACATAGTATATTTGCCCGAATAATATTTTTTCTCAGTGAATTTGTTAAAGTTGTACAGTTGGGCAGATATTTATCTTAAGGTTTTAATCTATATCTACAGTTTTTGAAAATAATTATTAATTTAAAATACATATCAAATTAAATGTTTTTAAAAAAAGGCTATAAACATTGGAAAATATTTTTTTGATTATTTATTAAAAGATTTATTTACATTACTTTCAAACATGATTGAAAATATTTTACGAAAATAAATGTTTTTAAATGGTAAGAATTAATAAGCTTGTATTATATAAAAGGTATGCAGATGATGTAAATGTCTTTTTTCTGAATACGAATGTTAAATGGAAACTAATATTTGCTTGATTAGATTGTATAATTTAGTATATATATATATATATATATATATATATATATATATATATATATATATATATAATAGTAAAAAACGTTTAGAATAAACATATTTTACAAAATTTTCGAAAAAATTATGTTATAATAAAAATTTGGTTAAAATTTTAGTAAACTTTAAAAGAAAGTAATTGTTAAATAGCGAATTTTTGAATTCTGTATCATGTTTCATACGATTTTTACGATGTACGGCGAAACGTCTGCAACGGGGATAGATCGACCACGGCATACCTATTTCATTTTCTGGGCATATCTGCCAAGAAAATTTTATAAATTTAACGATACAACTATTAATAAAACTTCCATAAAAATCTGTTCCGTGGATGTCAGTCAAGTTATAAGCGAACAAAGTTTTTGATCAACGTTTATTGTTTACAGCGTTCACCTGCGGCTCTCGTTGCATTGTTTTATAGTAAAAATTTTCTCAACTATTAATAAAATTATTTCCAGGATTTTTTTTCATCATTGTGGTAATACTACACAGTTCAGTGCTAAATTTCATAACTTCATAACCTACTTTAAAGTTGCATTTTAATACCGAACAAACATACATACAAATATAGTATAGCTTGCAAACTGTTATTTATTCATCATATTTGAAAAAATTTTAAACCATTACAAAAAACTTATTTTTATACATTTTAATGAGACAAGTTTGCTTAGTTGCAGAGCTAAATTATATGAAGATCACGCAGCATCTGCCCAACTGTAATTCCCTTAGCCGCATAGCCGGTGGGATTCTGTATCCATGCAAACTATCCATTTTTATGGAGCTATATCGTAATTGAAAGATATTAACAACAGTCTAAAGGGGGACCACACGCAAATTCGGATTCAAATATACATTGCCAGGTAAATATAAAAACCAGTCGCATCGTATGGATGATGTTTATTTTTTATTATTATTATGATGATTATTTTTGTTTACTGTGATGGTAATTGATGACTACGCTAATATTATTCTCGTTTTTTCGCAAAATTGAATTCTGCTATATCTATATCACATTATGGATGTATAAATATTAGTCTATCTGACAATTATTGTTGAATAAAATTTTATTTGGTTTTTTTCTTCTCCGAACGTAAATACAGTACGGTTAATTTTGTTGATAAGATTTGCGTAAACGTTTATACTAAAATGGATAAGATGGGATATTTTTTTTTCAATTAAATTTTATTGGAAGAAAATTAACCTAAAATTACTATGTTCACTTACTTTTCAAAGTAATTATTGAAAATTAAAATTTTATTTTATCGTAGAATATAGAATGTATAATAAAAACATTATTTATAAGATTATTAACCAAAATTAAGAAAAAAAAAATAGAGCAATGTCAAAAAAATAATATGGCACGGCTTTGTATTAAGTAAATAAAACATGTAATTTTGCCAAAATAATTTTATAAAACATAGTCAGTTAAGATAATTTGGTCATCTTGAGCGAATGCCTAATCAATGTTTGGTTAAATGTATATGTGAATGATTTTGAAGGTATACGTTTGCGTGGACATTCAATGAGTAGATGGAGTGGTATGACTGAGAGTGTTTTGCGTGAGCGAATGTTTCCAAGTAATAGCTTTTATGAGAGGTGTCATGAATGTGCCTGAAGCTAGAGTTGTATGTTTGGATAGGAATGTTTGGTGAAAACTAATTTTGGGATAGTGGAAAGAGTTCGCGCCACATCCTTTTGGGTAAGTAGAGTAGTATCAATTAGAGAAGAACCTATAACGTCATATGCGCAGAAACTAAAATACGTTCAGATGAATATATTGTACGAGACGAGGGGTGTTTCGAGGGGTGCTGACGCGCAGTTTTTGATAAGTCATAGGTTCTTCTCTATTTAATACTACTCTACATGGCGTGATTGTATATGTATGTATACTTTTAATAATTGATTTTTATATATGACTACAAAAGCAATAATAGAATCGTTTTAAACGGAATACTTATAAGATGCACACACATATTTAAAAATTGAACTAAGCCACAGTATACGAAAACCTCCAAGAAAAATTTTAAATAATTCTTCGTAACTGAATAACATACATACATTTATCAATATATCGATTGTAAAAAATTTTTTTTTTAGTACTATTCGAGGTGGCTTAATACCAAGACTGGTTGTGCCATAGTCGCTATGCTATGTACTATATTTGATGACGTATGCATTGGTACATATTAAGCAATTTGCAACACAATGTTTATACTGTAGACAACCCGGTATTCATCATTACATTTATTATAATTATACACATTTTTAACAGACACACAGAAGAATAAAAATTGGACGTTATAGATTTAAATTCAAAACCAAATTGGAAAAAACTTGCCAACTTATAGAAAAAATACAATAGTAATGTCACATTTCACAGAAAAGCTTAAAAAGCTTAAACAGTATTGACAACATAAACGGACAATGGTGACGTAATCAACTTTCCCTTCCCCTAGATTAGGCGCGTTATGGTGCAAAATGTCTTGGTATAAAATCACCTTGTAGTAACAAAAAAAGTTCAGGCCATTATGTCAATATTTAAGATTCAAATATTTATCTTCAATATTTTATGATAATGTATACGATAAATTGCAACATATAAAAATTTATGAATTTGTAATTTAGTAATATCATGTGTATTTAATCGTAATTAACCGAAAAATTACTCCCCATAAATTTTTAATCTCGCATAATGGAATTAAATTATCTTTAATATTATCATAAAATCTGAATTATAATCATAAATGGGACGGGGCAAGTATCATATGATTAATTAAATATGAAAAAATAAACTTATCTGTAGGGAAATTCTGTATAAAAATGAAACCATTTACAATGTAGAAAACGCGAATAGCACCTTAAGGAGTACGAACAACGTAGGAGAAGATGAAGAAAGTGCCTTAAGTCTAAATTATTGCATCGACGATAAATCAAGATGGCGAGAAATGCAAATCAACTGTATTGGTGGTCTCTTCCATGTCTACGAGGAGAAATATACGTAATTATTTCGTAAAAACGAACACACACACACACGCATCCACAACTGATTTTTAAATATATCAGATTTTATTTTCTATGTCTAAAACTTCATATAGCTTACATCGAATCATAATTATTATACATCAAAATATCTTGACATGTATAAGAAAGTTATGTTATCTAAAAATTCAATCTAAAAAAAAAATTGAAAGTATTTCTTTAAAACTAATCAAGATTATTGTATTATAATTTTTGTTTTGCTTTCTGTGCAAACTGAACAAAAGTTAACAAAGTAAAAAAATCTTTCAAAACTCATTAAATTAACAAAACTTACTAAAATAATTTACAAGCGATTGAAAAAAAAAAAACAATGAAATATTTAAGTTTATTAATAAAAATGTTATGATAAAATAAAGTCTATTCATTTTTTTTTTTTTTTTTTGAAAATATGTATTCAAAATTAATAGATTATTACAATTATTATAACTTTTGTATTTGCTTTTTTTCCAAAGTAAACAAAAGCTACTACTATAACTTACAAATGATTGAAAAAACTGAATAATATATAATTTAAGTTTATCAAGCATTTGCAAGTTATAATTCGACTGAAATAATTTTGCATCTGAAAGCAAAAAAGAAATTTTTTTTATAGGCACAAATACAGTTTACTTTTAACTTACTGTGAAATTTAATATCATACAAAAAATATTTTTTCGCTAATTGATAACAAAAATATAACATTACTAAAGTAAAGTAACACTTTTATAGTCTACTAATTTGTTTAACTTTTATCTAGACTATTTTTTTGTAAATATACACTCTACACATTTTTTTTACATGGGTGTAGGATATGAAAGTGATACTTTCGAGACCATCAATTGTCTCTGCAATCATATTTTTAAAATCAATCAGCAAAAAAGTATTCAATAAGGCAAAAACGTAGATTTACTGATTATGATGATGTATTAATATGAATGAATACAAAAATTCAACCAATCAGAGCTTAACTTATAAATCACTTGGCTGAATATATTTTTTTTTGACGTTTTTTATTTATGGATAATGTGAGGTTATACGGAAACTGGATTCCAAAAATTTTTAAATGATGTTGTTATAATATGTTATAAATATAAAAAAAGAAAAATTTAATTTTTATTGAAATTTGACGACAATGACCGCTACCCACTGACAGCTGACGACTACTTTGTTATTGAAACAATTCAGCTATGTGCATGTATAACAAGTTTAAAATACTAAATATGATTAGTTAGATTCAAAATTTATGATTTAGAATATAAAATATGGTGATATTCTAAATCTAAATTTTAATTCATTAATTTCTTAAATGCATTATGCACCACAACATGGTATTTCAAATCATTTATATTTAAAATTTTAAACCATTTTTAAAAGTGATTTTTATCAAAATTACTTTTGACGTTTACTTAAAATTACTTATTACAACAATTTTAATTAGTTTATTTAATTTTATAATATACGATATAAAAAAATATATCAAAAATAAAAATACTATTCATATCTGATAAGAGGTAGAAGTAAAAATTTATTTTAAAGCAAAAAAACAAAAGCACTTTTTCAAAAAGAGGTGGGAATACCAGGCTTTAAAACCTGGTCTGTAAATACAAATTTTGTCGGTAAATTTGTCATTTTTTGCCTAGTTAAATAAATTACTGTTATTTTTATTTTTTATAAGATTTAAAATCCGGCAGTTTTACTTAAAAGTACTTTTTGACTTATTTCAAGTTGTTAAATTTTGACATATTCTATGCATTCGTTTTTTTTTTACCTTATAAAATAATAATCAAACACATACACATATGCATAAAAACATTATTATATTTTTATTATTAGATTACAAAACATAAAAATTGTTTGTTGAAAAATCTATTATTTAATATTGATAATATATTTCATTTCTGAAACAAAAACGATTATTTAATGTCTTATGGTTTGCCACACAAAAATACATTATAATACTGAATGTTACAACTGCTACGTGAGATCATAATTCATTTATAAAAAAAAGAAGCATCGGAGAACAAAAACAGAAGACAGTGTACAGCACCTGAACAAGAATTAAAAACGTGATCACCAAATATTCTTTTCTTTTTCTTTAACTGTTACAACTTACAAGAGTTATACATCTGATATCACACTAAAAGAAAAAATAAACTGAAACCAATAATGGAAATATTGAATATTTTTTCTGAGTGTAATTTATTATTGTATCGATTTTAGGTTAATAAATACTGTGTATAGTATTTTATTGATTGTTATTGTATGATCGTATTCATAATAACTAAAGTATGAAATTTTGATAAATATGTATCTTGCCCTGTTCTTGAACTGATTTTATATTTGTATAATAAACTAATCCAACCTGCAGTAAGCCGTAAGTCGCATCACATTTTTTACATGCGTCTAATTTTTTCTACTGACTGAGTAGTATTTTGCCTATTTCACAAGCTAGGTAGTTAGACGATTTATCTGAAAAATTAAATAATTTTAGAACACAATATTTGAAATATATTATTATTTTATGCTGGCTACACATTGCATTTTTCTATGGTATAGTTTTTTGTACAAACAAAATTTCTATATGTATTAATGTAATGTATTATATATGTAGTAATTTGTACAGAATATTTCGTAAACGCGTATGCTTAGTTTGTCCGTGACAATCTATATAAAAAAATGTATGAATTAGAGCACGACCTATTTTTACATGCATTTTGAAAGCGAAACTAAATGCGCATCGGTATTAGAAACGTCGATCTCTCATTTAGGTTATGTATTATCATCAATTCATATTTATGTGTGCAGGTTTTTTTTAACGTATTATTTATTGAAAAGGTAAATATTATTATTGAAGAATATTTAATTTTCAAATAATGAAATTGTCGAAATATAAACTATAATTGCACATGTATCTGTACGTTTTATTCTATATCGTGTAAAACGTATTAATTTTGTATATTTTCTATATATAATTTTATATATAAAATTGTATAGATTTTTGTACAGAAACATACATCGTGTAAAGCCAGCATTAGATAAAAGAATAATCTGAAATTATTATGGTCCATTATGGTCACTAAAAGATATTAGTTTAAAACATAGTTTAAGTTTTGTTAAATTGTTATTTAAATTTGTTTTACAATAACAAAAAATAACTATATAGTACGTGACGGAACAGAAGAAATTGATGAAAAGTTTCACTGACCATTTTTGCATTTTTTTGAAACGTGCTGCATGTATGTTTTGTCCGAAAGGACATAAATACTTCTTTGCAAGCAGGACATTGATGTTTTTGCGGAAAAAATCTTAACCATCTTGCGCATTGTACCACCCATGTTGACAACAACTATACGTACGAACGACAAGGTAATTTTGTGATGCTTCAAAAAAAAAAAGCGCAATTATTTTATTTGTACGTTGGTATTTTAGTTATTTTAAATGCTGGTATTTTATAATTTATTTATAAGTTATTAATTGATTATCATTATTTTTTGTATAAATAAAAACTACGTTGAAAAACTTTGTATTTTAAAATAATTTAATATTTTTATAAACTTAAGTATAATTTATTAATATTATTATAATATTTCTGATCCTGCATATAACAATTGAATTTTTAATTTATCTTGATTATTTTGCTGAATAATACGCAATTGGAATATAATGTTATCTTTACAATTACAAAACGTTAACTTAATCAGTGGTTATCTAAGCAAATAAATTGTCAACTTCATGCAACACCTGATTAATAAATAATATAACAGTTTATTTTATAAATAATACAAAATTTGAAATTAATTCCTAAAACCACAGAATTCGTATTTTTAGATCGCTGATTAAAATTTTAATCTTATTCAAAATTTGCTATTAATTAAAATAAATATTTGGCTTTATTGTTCTTAATTAAATTTAAAGAAAAATTGTTCTAAATTTAATATAATGTTTATAAATTGTAGGCACAGTTATTTTTAAACACGTGATTAATTGAACAGGTAATAACTTAAACACGTTATTAGTTAACATCGATTATTAATTTTTTAAATAAATTAATGCTGAAATACAATTGATTTTTTTTAAATCAAAGTTTAATGTTATAATCTGTAGTTTAAACTACATATGAAATACTGAATATTGAAGCTGACTATAAAAATATGATACGGCCACCACATAACCGACCGTCATACATATGGTATAGAAAAATTTGTATAACAACAAATTTAGCCGTATCGAAAAATGTTCTAAATAAAAGTTATTAGTTATAACTTATATATTTCGGTTGTGAAGTATTTGTAAAAGTGACATGAGTAAATTACCACTTCCGGTTGGCAGATCTTTATCAAAAGTTGATCAAATTGAGATATTCACCTCCAAACCTTAAATATGAAATATTATAACAATCCGTTCAGTCTAATATGTTCTACACGAGTCCACAGACAGACTGACAGACGGAAATCACTTTAAAACAGTTGATTTGTGTTACTATAAGCCTAATTTGTGCTTATCTGTAACAATCTCATACCAAATCTCAAATTTGGTATGATTATAATACCTTCCTTATCACAATTAAAAACAAGTATTTATATTCAAACAGTGTTCTAACAATATTAATTTTATTTTATAAAACCAGCTATTTTCGGTCTAATGCGATGACTAATGAAATTTTCATAACCTATAAGAAATAGAGCTAAACATGAGATGCAAGCTAAAAATGTAAAGAAGCAGCTTGCGAATGCTAAAACAAGCCAAGCATTCGTGCTTGTAAAGTTTTACAAGGCTTAATTTTTTTCTCGGCGTTCAAACGACTGCATGCTTTCTACCATCCGATGACGAATCGAACATAAATAATTTGACAAGATACATTGTTTTTTCTTTTCTGATGACAACTATAACCATGGACCACCAACACACATCAAATACGTTTGTTTGATATCGTGTTCTTCGACAATTTTCGGAATTTATTGCAGAAATTTTATTCATATTATCTATAGTATATAATTTTTTCTAAAATAAATCAAATTTGTTTACGAAGAAAAACCCTTAGATGATTTTTTCTAATGATTTAGTTGTTTTATGCAAAAAAAGCAGATAATTTTCAACTTTTTAATCATATTAGATGAAACATTTAATTCAAGATTAAATGATTACGTTTGGTGTAAATGTAAATGTAATTAGATTTTATTTTTAGTTTTTCATATTTTTATCCATTCTTGTTCGTTGATTTATTCTATAACTTTAAATTATTTATTTAAACTTTATATTACTTTATAACGATTTGATTTTAACTAATTTGTATGTAGAAAAATATATCATCTAATGAAATGTGTAAATCATCTAAAATTTAATAATTTAATTTGAGTAAAATGAGATAGCTATTTTTATCTGTATAGTTCGAATAGAAGAGTATGTATGAAAAATATCATGAATGTGGATGTAAGTAAAGTTTCTTGTGTGGATAGGAATATTTGGAGAAAATTAATAGATAGTGGAAAGAGTTTGTGTCACACCATTTTGAGTATATGTGTGTTTGTATATATGTATTATAGTAAATAATAAATGAATTAATTAGTAAACTAATTAAATGTACTTTTTGTAAATCTAATTATAAAACTGGTTTGATTTGTCATATGTTTTTACCTTTTATTTAAATTATTAATTTTTTAACTTTTTTTGTGCAATCTCATTCTGGCATCGCAGAATACATAATTTGTCTCATTGCAGCATTTCAGTTGTAGCATACACAGTTTATATAAAAGCGAAAAACATGTGATAGTATAAAGCTACGTAAATCTGTTTTATTGCAAAATTTTCTAAATGGATTGTAAAAAAATAATTCAAAAGTAATGTATATCACTGGAATTTATGTAAAAAATTATTTAAATCAGTGAAAATTTGAAATATAAAAATTGTAATAATTTCTTAAAATTAGATTTTTCGCTCATATTTAGAGAGTTATAGAATTTAAGCAACAGAGAAAATTTCGTCTAATGTAACCAATGTTGTTTCGTTTATGATTCTCAAGAATGATATTTAATTTTCATCTTGCAAGTGAATATATAGGTAACAAGATAATTGACTTCAAGTTTTTGCTGCCATACATATTTACAAGCTATGTGTTGCTTGTCTGTATAGGAATGTTTGGAGGAAACTAATTTCGGCGTAGTGAAAAGAGTTTGTGCCATACCTGTTTGGGCATATATTTACAGTAATTCTTCAACATTTAGAAGTAAAAATTAATGATTCAATTGAATCGTAAAAGTGGTAAAATTATGTACAAAAGTTAAAAAAAATGTTTAAAAGAGATAGAATATAACATTTCTCATAACATTCAACATGGCACAAATAACGTTTCTGTGAAGAAAATCTTGATCTACAAAAACATAATATTTACCTTCATTCACACTTCCACGTTTCATTCACAATACTATAATAAGTTTCAATATAATTAATTACATACTAACGAAAATATAAATTCGGAAGTATTATTATTTGATTGACTTTCGTATACCTATTTTACTATAATGTAAACACATATTTCTTTCAATTGAAACTTTTGACATTCAATCTATTTTACTAATTAAAAACTAATATCGTTAGAATAGAAATACGATATATTATAACTACTCTACTGAAATAAAATCATGTATTATAAATACATACATAGTTAGTTAATGATTACAAAATAGAATATGAAGTAATCGTTCTCACGAGATATAAAAACATATATTTTGGCTATGAATGAGGACCACCCAAGTATCTACTAATTAGCAAAAACTAGCACATCGTAACCTAAGAACGAGTCAGTCATTCACTTAATGAATCCATTAAAGCAAATTAATACGAAAATTAATAATTACATACGAAAAAAAAAATAATAATTATTGTACAGCAACAAATATTAACAAACACATGATTAGAATTCCAAGTTCTATCTTTAACAACAGACAAACATTTCGAATATTTCGACAACATATGTTTTACTAGCGATAAATTAGATAAATTTATAAATATTAATAATATCGTTAGTTTTAAAAGGTTCTGGCACCTGACTAGATTTTTAATTAAAAGATTATGGTAATAATATATTGGAAAACGTTAGAGTGATTTTTGCTTGACCAAACATCACATATTTCAAATATCTTTGGCTTGGTGTTCGCCGCATATGAAATTTTATCTCGCAGATAAAAACTGGAGACTAATAAATGGAATGCATTAAATTTGTATGTACAAATATTAGAAACTGAAAAAAATTTTGTGGTTTCGATGGCCGAACTTAGTTGTAAAAAGTAATATTGGTATTTAACTATATTTTTTGTTTTTATATGATGTTTTTGGCATTTTTATTTAACTTTAAATGTTGTTTGAATTCTGATAAAATTAAAAATATTTGAATAAATAAAAAGTTTTATAAATAAATATAAAAATAATATCTTGAAGTTAATTGATTATTTAATTCAAACTCAGTACAAAAAATTTAAAATAAAGTTTAATGAGTTTTTAAGCAAATTGTTATTATAGAATTTTTATCTTTGTGAAAAATGTTATGATTTAAAATATATATTTATATATGTATTTATATAAAATTAAAAAAAAAATAGGATTAAGTTCTGTATATATTTTATTTAAAATCGACGTTTCTATTTACTCTATGTATATCATCAGAAAAAAAAACACAAATGATATAAATATATAATAAACAAACAAAACATAGAAACAAGTTACTAGGTAACAAAGTAATTCGATGAAAAATTTATAATAATTGTATTTATTGTACACGCTACACATGACTAAGAAAAAAAAATGCACAGTAATGCACAGAAAAAATCTAAATCATTACTTTTGTTTATCAACTTTCATTGAATAACTTTCCAAAAAGGAATAATCTTATCTACAGTCACAATACTCGTATGGTGGTCTAGTATAAATTTAGACAAATTATTAACGATAAAATATGATTCAAAAACAAATTCCGGCATCGTATGATTTTTGATAACATCATTATCAATCGATAACTTTTAATCACGATGGCTAATACATCATTTCTGATTTTATCTGAAATATTGAAATGAAAACTGGCGACACAGATTTTTGAGAAATTTCTGATTAATGGTTATTTTTAGTACACTATTAATAACGATACGTAGTTTGAATTTTATAAACACGTATGCTAATTTATACGATATTAAGTTAATATGTTAATAAATTAATTTCGTTTCTAAACGAGCGCGCATGTTTTCGATCTAGTTTAACTTGTGTTATTTATTTGTTAAATTTATATTGTTGACATATAAACATTCAATATTTATATGTATTAATTTAATAATCGGCTTTCGTTGTAAATTCATATTTATTTTTGTTTGCGGCTTATAATTTTTTTTAAACTGATATAAATTATATATAATATTTTATTGGCTAAAAATATGAAAAATAAATAAATAAATATTATTATGCAATATTTTTGTAATGTTAGTTAAATCCTAAACACGTTTGAAAATATTTACTATTTATGTGATATTTTATAAAAATTGTTTTTGTAAATATGTTTTTACAATTATACAACATATATTGTTATTATATTTATCCTATATAAATTTTTGTAATTCCAAAGTAAAATATTTAAAATATGTTTGAGATATTGAGTCATATATTTTCATTAACGAACTACGTTTATATCGACATTTGAAGCTGCTTGAAAATGAAATATGTAGTGTTTATTGCGAATATATAGAAGTGGTTTCATTAGTTAATTCTGATTTTTGAAAGAATTAATTCGAATATCTGAAACCGCTTCAAATTGCAGTTATAATTGTTTATCTTCAAAATCAAAACAAGTTTATTAGTATCAAGCGACTTAAAATACCGATCGTAGTCTGTGATACTATTTAAATAACGGATTGATATTAGAAATTATTAATGAATAATTTAGGGTAAATAGTTATGTAATGTATGTAAAAATTTTAACGGGAAGATAGTCCAAGGTTAGGTGTTATAAATCAAATTCTCATGTAAGATTCTTTGTCTAACTTTCGGTGGTATTTTCTATCTTCTTCAGGACATGTTTATGTTAGAAAATTTCTTGTTTCAAATAAGAAAATGCTCTGAAGAAGGTGGAAAAAGCTAGATGAAAAAACTTACATGAGAATTTGATTTATAACACCTAACCTTTGACTATCTTTTCTTTAAAAAAATATTACAGTATAATATTTTCTAGTCGTGAATTTTTAAATTTATATATATATATATATATATATATATATATATATATATATATATATACCGGGTGTAGAAATGAAATGTGAACCATAGGGATTTCAATGTTATTTTTTAAATACGGCTGTATCTCTTTCCCTATTGACTTTAGAGCAAATATTTAAATACAAAACTTGTTCAAAATGTGAAAATGCATGGTATAAAGTCATTTTTTTTTTACATAAATATTAATATTTTACGATATACAGGGTTAACCACTAAAAAATGAGCTATAACATTGGGAAACGGAAATGGTATCGAAAAATGCGGAATAATGAGTTCTATAATTCGGTGAAAAAATCATTGTTCTACGATACTTCGTTTAGGAGAAAAAAAATTAAAAACTGATTTTTGAAAAATTTCGTAAGGGGGTACCCTTGTGTTTTGTTTAAAAAAAAAAAAAAGGATTTTGGATATTTTAACACTGGCTTTCGTTGTCTCCTCTTTTATCCTACTCTTTGTACCTGACACTTTTTTTTCCCCTGTTTTTCTTTAATTTTTTATTCACGTTTTTCTGATTTTTCGAAAAGTTGATAAGGGGGAACCACTGGCAAAAATCAGTTTTTAATTTTTTTCTCCTAAACGAAGTATCGTAGAACAATGATTTTTTCACCGAATTATAGAACTCATTATTCCGCATTTTTCGATACCATTCCCGTTTTCCAATGTTATAGCTCATTTTTTAGTGGTTAACCTTGTATATCGTAAAATATTAATATTTATGTAAAAAAAAATTGACTTTATACCATGCATTTTCACATTTTGAACAAGTTTTGTATTTAAATATTTGCTCTAAAGTCAATAGGGAAAGAGATACAGCCGTATTTAAAAAATAACATTGAAATCCCTATGGTTCACATTTCATTTCTACACCCGGTATATATATATATATATATATATATATATATATATACCTATATATATATATGTATATATATTAATTCTTGAACGTATGGTCCATGGTTAGCCAAAATAATCCTTTAAAACAAATATTCATATACTTCACTTTTAATATTCTTAAAAAATAAAACAAAATCGGACAATCTTTCAGTTCAAATCTATATATCCGCCTACATCTCAACATTTCTTCGTCTGCAAGTTGTCTCAAATGAAAAATAACGCATCGTTATCGTATCAAAAAACATTATCCACATATAAAACTAGGACCCAAATCAAACTCATAGACATAGAACATAGACAACGAAAATACAGAACGGAACGATATATTTCCTCTTTCGTATCCGACCACACACGATTCCATCCGCCCAGGTAACTCAAAACTGTCCGTCAACAAATCTCAAAATCATTGGGAATTAGCTAAGATGTTGCAGGTGCCAGCGTTTTCTAACCTATATCGCAATATAAAAACCTTATAGCAAAATGCACCATAATGTTATAGTAAGTCTATATTAATGGGGGCATGGCAAAAACCATTGGCAATACGTATAATTTCGGTCATTTTGGTAGAGCGAGCGAATCAAGAAAAGATATGCCTTAATTTTGAGTTTGTAATATGGGTTGTTTTTGTAGATATGCCAAAGAAAAGGGTGATTCGTTTTTTTGCAATTTTTATTCCTATTGGTTTTTTTATGGTGTGGTAAATATAGGTGTACTCTTAGAAACGCAATATGTGCATTAATATTTATTATATTTCAGATTTATTTTTCGCTGAAGAGTTTTTAGTATTTTGATGACTTTATTTAAGAAATATTTGGGAACCTTTTGTGGTTAAATAAGTTATTAGTTTTTGATGACAAAATTAATTTTTTTGACACATAAAACTGAAAGATTATACTCGTAATAAAGTTAAATGGTAAAAAAAGCAAAAATTGTAAGGAATTATTTTTTTAAACATGTATACATACTATCACAATTTTTTATTACTCGTAGTTTTTTTTTTTAATCTTTAAAATATAGTCAATAAAGTTTGATTAAAAAAATACTTCAGAAGTATTGACATGAAGTAATAATAAACAATTTTATATACATATATTTTGTCGTTTTTTTAATTGACATATTACGTAGTTTTGAAAACTTGATTCTGTTTGACATGAATAATATGATTTGTTTTTTTCATAAATAAATGTTGTTAGATATTCAAGTAAGAAGGACAATTCAATCTGATGACGTCACACATAACGTGTACATTGCATACAAACAGTGTGCTAATATTTAACAGTGGTTCTAACTATCTGAATAATGTGAAGCAGTATCGTATTTGCAACCTCTTATATTTTATAATTTCACGATAAACTATTTTATTTACTATTATGATACTAACTCTTGTGATATAATATTAAACAATTAATCAATTTAAAACAAATTTAAAAACAAACACGTACATAAACTTTACAAATCAACAACTAATGTAGCACGTCTGCATCAAAAATTAACATGCGTTTGCGGACAATACAGTTGTGTGCAATGCGCTAAACGTATATGAACATATTTCGTACTTATCTTTTCTTAGTTCATACAATAGAATGATTAAAATCTTCTTACGTAAATTTACCTATGGTCTGTATTCATAAATTTTTTAGAGCACTTTGAGTTAAAAACCGTCCTAAATTAAACATTAATTTATTCTTTTTTAATTAAATAAACAAAGTATATGAATTTTATCTAAAAGTGCTCTAAAAAGGTCTGTGAATACAGATCTATATATTTTTTATTTTTTTGATTACGTAATTAATAGAAACAAGGCGTTACTACATTTTCTGTAATTTGAAGTGTCATTTATTGTTTTATATTAATTTTAAATATAGTAATCTTTTTTTTTTGTAAATTAACTTAAATTTTTAAACTTAAGTTTAAATTTAGTAAAATATCTTTCAGAACTCATTATATAAAATAAAATTGCCTTAGGTTGAAGTTCTGTATTAAAATTTATTTATAATCAACTTTTCGACGAAACTTAACGATCGTTTTTATCTGGAAAACTCAAGACGAGCGTTGAGTTTCGTCGAAACGTTGATTATAAATTTATACTTAAATGTTTCTTCTTAATTTATATTACGTATATAAATTGCAAATTATTATAACTGCGTTATATTTTAGATCAATAAATAGATAATACTATTTATCAACATAACGAAACACACTTAAAATATTTATTAAAAAAAAAAAAAAAATGGGCACATTACCAGATTTGATAACAATTATTAGATATGACAACAATTATAACTTATTAAATATTTTTTGCATTAAGGTCTTCTAAAAGTCAAGACCTACTTTTGATATTATTATCACTGTTTCTTTGAATTTTGATTTAAAAAAAAACAACGCTATTTGAATTAGATTTAATAGTTGCAGGTGTTGCGTTGTACGGTTAAATTATTTTTAAAACATAATAATTATTATTTTACGATAATAGAAAAACTTTAAACAGGTTTTACAGCCAAAACAAGATCTTAACTATAGCAATACGTATAATTATTTCTATTTTGTTTAGAAATGAAAATTTATGGGAAGTAATTACTTAATTTGAAAATATAGACGTTTACTTTAGAATTCAGTTATTAGTTTTCATGTTTGTACACCTGTTCTTTTGCTATGGATTTGCGTGTTCGGAATATTTATCATTTTTAAACTATTTCAACTACAAAAACAAATTATTTAATTTATAAAACGAGATTAATTTTCTTTTACAATGTAAACTTCTTTTAACTACCGCTAGAGATATTGTGCAAATTATGATGTTAATATATATTTTTAAATTGTTTTTTTTTTTTTATGATAATTATAATAATTATGTTTGATAAATAAGTAAAAAAAAAAACATATTTCCATTTCAAAATTTGTATTGATACATAATTTAAACACAATTATAATTAATGTTTATTTTTCATTGAATTAAAAAAAATGCAAAGCTGTTAATATTGATTGGTCTTGCAATTATTAAAGTATTTTCAAATTTTACAACATGTAGATTATCTAAAAAAAACAGTAGATTGATAAGAGAAGTAATAGAAATTTATAAAGAGAAATATAACATTAATCAGTGTGACTAGTAACTGGTTTAAATAAAATTTGGTTTTCTTTAATCAAAAATTTATAAATTTCATGATCTAGTTACTTATTTGTTAGCTGGTAACTTATTTCCATGTTCTGTTTATTTACTGTAAATGTCGTTTCTATCTTTTTTCGTCATTAAGACGCACGTTCAGTTCGTCGAAACGTTGATTTAATATTAAATCAAAATAATTACAGAACTATTACCTAAAGCCGTTTTATTCTAAATTTTATATTCTTACTTTCGTATTTAAAGTATTAGCAGTTAGTATTGAGCAAATACAGTAATAATTAATACACAGATTAATGTTAAAAGCAGATTGTAAAACTTTTTCATTAAATATAACGAATTGTTAAAACAATTATAATGGGATTTTTTTAAATAGTTACATAGTATATAATTTTTTATTAAATGAAAAGTCTTGGGGATGTAACAGTCAAATTTAGAGTTAAACTATAGCAAAAAAATATATAGCTAAAACCGCTTTTCTACTCACTGACGGTAAAAATTATCATTAGGTAATTATTTTGTGTGTGTATTAAGTCCCAGCTAAAGTAAGTTGCAGGCAAGCATCTACCGTGTGTGTGGTAAAAATAAAACCGTCCAAAACTCAAACCACATTTATGCCCTAAATTTTTGTTTTCTTTTCTCCGTGTCTCTTTCTCTCTCTTTCTTTCTCTTTTAATTCTTTAATTTAATAGACGGGGCTCTAATTCGTCTGTGTGTGGTAGGTTAAACGTTGTCGCAAATTGAATACGTTGTTTGAGGAAGGTAAATTAAATTAATGACTAAATATCGGACGTCAATAGAACGGGGCCCTCCCAAACATAATTATCGATTTTTTTCTGTTTGTTTTTGCTCGATTTTTGATTCTGTTTCGCTAATAAACTATATGAGTTTAAGATTATAGTGCATATGTGCACTAAATTGGTAATTGGATGCAGTAATTAGGGATAGCCTAATAATTTTGTCTCGAATTTATGACGTAAGTTACTCTTATAATTAATTTTAAAGGTTTATTATTTTTTTTTTATAATAGATATTTTGGAAGCTATGTTTTTATGCAAGATACCTAATATAAAAAAAACACGTTAGCAATACTATATTATTAAAATAAATTGATGTTAATTTCGTATAAATAGCTAAAATTTAAAAAAATTGCATTATAATTCTGTTATTTATAAAAATATGGAAAAAAGTTATTTGAATATGTTTTTAAATACAAAAAAAAAATTTCCAAATAAAATAATATCTAGTTTTCATAGTATTTGATATACATATGGTGGTATAAACAGCTAAAATCATATTTTTCAATTTTCTGCTTTTCTAATTATTTTAGGCAAAAATATAAGTTTTAATGTACAAAATTTTGCATGCTTTATAACGGTATAAATTACATACATATATACATATATGTACATAGACAAAATGATAAGGCACAAACTCTTTCCATTATTTCGAAATTAATTTTTTCGAAACATTCTTATTCAGACAAGCAACTACAGCTTCATCCACATACATGAAACCTCTCATACGTGCTCTTTTATTTCTACTACTTGGAAACTTAGCTCACGCAAAACACTCTCAATCATACCACTCCATCTGCTCATTGAACGTTCACGCATACGTATACCTGTAAAAATCATTCTCATACATATATGGAAATATAGAAAATTACTTCAAATATAACCATAATCAAGGAATTGATATAGAAAAATAAACAAATCTATTTTATCTATCAAAATACTATTACTATTTTTATTATTATTATTATTTCTATTCAGGGTCACACATTTTTTATTACCAAATATAAAGATATTTTATTTTAATTTGTTTATTTTCGTAAAACGATAAACATTTGTTTATGTATGGTAATTTTTCAGGTAATTTTTATACAGTATTTCTATCGTTAAAAAGCATGCAAAATTAATGTAGGTTAATGATTTAAATGCAAAACTTTATACTCTAAAGTCTAAAGTGTTCGAATAATAAAAGCAGGAAATTATACAAGTATGATTTTAAATGTTAAAGTTTTATAACCAAGATTTAAAGTATAACACAAAATTAGGTTCTTTTAAATTGAACTTAATTTTAAATGTTAGAGTTTTATAACCAAGATTAGTATAACACAAAATTAGGTTCATTTAAATTGAACTTATTTATAATTCATTAAAATAAAAAGTCTGTATAATTTAGTTCTGTATTAATTTGTATTAATAATCTACGTTTCAACGTACTCTACGTACATAATCAGGAAAAATGATATAAACAAATATTTTAATTTTTATTTCTGTAATAATTTTATTTAAAATTCGACGTTTCGACGTACCCTAAGTTCGACAAAATGTTGAATTTTAATAAAATTAATACAGAACTAACCGTAAAGCCTTTTTATTTTAATATAATGAGTTCTGGAAATTTTTTTACTATGTTATAATTAATTACTTACATTAATACATTTATTTGTGTCTTGTAAACTGTTAAAATAATGTATAATGTGATCATTGATAATAAAACATATTTTTCATAAAAATTACGTAAATTTTGTAAAGAAAATTATTTTTGTTATCAAGATGTGATCAATTAAGATACAAATAAAAAAAAAATATAAAACAGATTTTTAAAATCACGTGTTTATATACAAGCATGCAGACATCTAATCAGACATTAGTCAGTATGTATTTTTTCTGTAAACATGTTTACTTATAAAAAATGTTGCAAAAAATAAAGATCTGATGTGTAACACGAGTAGTTAGAAAAAAATTGTAATTTTATCAGCTTTTTTTAACATCCCAGACAATATCTTAGATCAAAATAAAATTTTATAAGAAGATAAAAATATTGTAATCTACTTAAACTATTTTTAATTGCATTTTTCCAGTGTGTTATTTTCAAACATCTTATTATAATTTTTCTATGAATATAAAAATATTTAATAATATCTTTAAGCCTGGTTATTTTCTAAAAAGAATTATCGTAAATTTCTTTGGCGCATACTTAACTATGCAGAATTTAATAGATATTGTAAAAAATCTCATTTCAAACGGTGATCAAATTGCAATTTAGAAGATTTCACTTAAGTAGTGTAATATGTAAATTTGATTATTTAGATCTGTATCAAAAAATGATGTTTAATACGCTTACCTGCACCTACGTAAATGTGAATCCATTCCTGAAATTTTGATGTAAATTCTGATTTGCTATCTTGAAACGTTGATTGAATGCATAATGTGCCTGCTGTATTTTTAACTTCTGATGCTGGTATCTGAAAAACAAAAATGAAAATATATATAAATTAGTAACATACTCGTATATTAGGATTATTTTGAACATGTTAAACTAAAAAATATAATATTGAACAAAAAATTGTTCATAATGTATAACTGTGAAGTAAATTAATCTAAAGTTGAGATTTTCTCAAAATTTCACAAGTTACTCAGTCATTGAATCGGCTGGCCAGTTTTAACCATAGACACGTGTTTCAATCTACAGGATCTCGTCAGTATGGTGCTTTGATCAGTTGCTGAAAGGCAACTGATCAAAGCTAGCCGATTCAGTGACTGAGTAACTTGTGAAATTTTGAAAAAATCTCAACTTTAGTTTAGATTAATTTACTTCACAGATATACATTATAAACAATTTTTTGTTCAATATTATTATAAATGCTCGGTGCAATTTTGTATAGATGGCGTTATAGTAGTATTTTTTGTTACTCTTGCTTATCGTTTGTTCTACTTGGTTTAAATAGCCAGCCAGAATCAACATCTGTATCAGTTGCCTTTCAGCAACTGATCAAAGCACCATACTGACGAGATCCTATAGATCGAAACACGTGTCTATGGTTAAAACTGGCCAGTGATTGATACTTGAGCTAGCTTAGGTTCAATGATTGAGGTACTTGTGAAATTTTGAGAAAAATCTCAACTTTAGTTTAAAAAATATAGGTTAAGTATGATATAAGGTTTGTTCCAACTTTCAATCAAATTATTTTGGAATTAGTACGCAATATGGAATTAACGTATAAGTTTAAAATTTAACTGAATTAAACCTATTGGCCCGTATTACAAGCTAGATTTTAAAATTGATTTTAACTAATACAAATTTTTAAACAATGCAACTACTATAAGAGCAGAATTAAACAAATGAATTAAAGCACCCAAAAACCAAGTTTGAAATACCAGTCAATATGTTTAGCGAGAATAGTTTCCAAGTGATAAGAGTAAAAAAGTATATATAAGAGATATCATAAATGTAGATAAAGCAAAATTTTCTTAATTTCTGCTTAATTGGAAAAAAATTGTGTCACATCCTTATGGGTACATGACGTGATTTTATATTTATTATTATACCAATATGTAATTTATTATTGTTTGTTAATTTTGTATGAATTAAATTTGAATTTATAAAATATAAATTCTCATAACATAAAAAAAATTATAAATAAATAATGTTTTTTTTAAACTTAAACCTGTACGGTCTCTTATCCGGAAAATTTTCATATATGGAGTCATGCGCTAAAAAATTGTTACTGTATATTCAAATAAATTTCTTTGCATTTGGTATAAACAGAACAAAAATATAAAAATAAAATATTTTATATGTGATACTCTGTAGAAAATCTAGTCACCACGCTTTTATATAGTCTATTGTTGTATTCCATTCCCGTTATAAAAACTGGTCATCGCTTTTAAAAACATAATAAAAATCACAAAACTATTGGCTTTCGATATTGCATTTAAGTTTTTACACCCGATACAATTTCTACCAGAGAGCTCAAAGCTTATAATGTTATGGATGATTTTTTACACTAAAAACTTCCATATACCCAAACAATGGTTTGGTTTTGAGGCTATTAAAATAACAAAACAAGTGACGAACGAAATATTTTTTACTCTCTCGGTCCTACTAGAACTGAAATACCTCACTTATCTGACGGTGATCGTAAACATCAAATAAAGTCACGTTTTTCTCGCGTTTGTTTGTAGTTTTAGATGAAATCAATAATTCATTTTTATTTTTGTTCAAAGCTGAGCATTTTTTCAATTTAGAAATATTTAAAATAAATATTTTAAAAATATACAAAGATACAGTCGTGTTATGAAAGCCATGTGACTAATGCTGAAATTCAGTTCATATCTCGTAAGATTCAAGAGTTACGAAATATTTTATATTTTTCTAGAAAATGGAATTCTTCTTTTGATAGAAAAAGAATCTAATGAGATGCAAACAGAATTCCATCATAAACTTATTATTAATACAATAATCTTTTTTATATTTAATTTCTTATAGAAACAGTTATGAAAGCAGAAAAATGTAGTGACATAATTATGATGAAAAATTAAAATGACTTTTATCTTTTATTATTGTTAAATTCTGAAAAATTTACCAAATTTTGACACATAAATATTGCTTGTTATTTTCTTGTTTTAAATTGAAAATGTTAAAACATTATAATAGCTTTGGTTTGCAATGACGTTTTCTCGATTTTTTGAAGTATAAAATTTAATTGCAGAAAACATTTATTTAGATTCAAATATGTCATAAAAACAAAAAATTATTATGAAATATCTTTTAGTTTCATAAATATTAATTATTAAAAAAATCTATTTTTATACGCCATTATTCTACCGACATTATGACATATTTGTATGACACTTTACATGTGTTATGTAGTCATAACCAACAAAATATAGTAACCAGATATTGTTTCGTGCCTAATTATCTGAATATTATTATTATTTGAATTATATTATTTGAATTTTCATTTTATATCTTTCTTAAAGATTTTATTACAAAAAAATGTGAAATACATCCACAAATTTATCGGTAATATTTATTTAAAAAAAAAAAACATCTTTTCTCAAACAGACGAAATGGAAGATTCAAACCAACATTAATTAAAGTATCTATGTCTGACCTAACAATTTCACATAAACAGAAATGAAATCTAACTAACATTTTGATATATTATTTTTTAATTACATCTATAATTTAAGAATCAACCATCTACCCGACTTACACATGAGTCAAAAGAAGACAAAAGAAAAATAACCTCGAATAGATACGAAACAAAAAAAAAAGAGTAAGAGAAAGATGGACGAGTATTAAGGTACGCATCCACGATGCGATTTTTTCATGAGAATTTTGTCTCATGAGATAAATATCTCCGAAACAAACAAATGTCGTAGTGGAAACTATGATGAGAGATGTGAGACACTGTTAAATATCTCATGAGAGATTGTCTCATGAAACTTTTTTCTTTCTGCGTGTAAACTCTCAGATCATGTCTCAGCGAGACATCTAGTACGAGATTTTTGTATCACCCTCTGCGCGTGAGTTTTTTTTATCTCACCAAGCTCAGTTCACTAACCATATCATAACCATATCACCAACTGTCACCAACAACATCGTTCGTGTCAGCACGTGTTAATTATTGTTAATAACTTCCACAATATATATCGAAAATAAAGGTAAATATATTTTTATTTATTAAACAAATGTAATTTATAGTACTACTTAATCGTAATTTTTTTAAAAAAAATATTATAATATGCACTATTATTATTTTATTTTAGATGAGTTGTAAACGTTCATCAACTGTAACATGGACCAAAGAGTTAATAACCGTATTGATTACTCACTACGAATCCCATAATAATTTATGGGATATTACTTCCAAAAATTACAAGAACAAAACTATGAGAAAAAAAACAATAGAAGAAATTGCAACGGCTATGGGAATTGCTGCTACCAATGTAAATGAAAAAATACATAATCTCAGGTGTCAATTCCAAAACATCAAAAGAAAAATTTTAAAAAATAAAAGTGGACAATCGACTGATGAAAAATATAAAGTTAAGTGGGAATTTTTCGACTCCCTAAAATTCATAGATACTACAGCAACAAACTTCAAAATACCAATAATCGATTCGTTGGTGAGTAAATTTAATTTTATTTATAGTGATTATAAAATATATATAAAATATAAAAATATTTAGCTGTGGTTACTGAAAAAAAAAATTAGTTAAAAAAATATTTGTTATTGTTACAGTATTTGATTTTTTATTAAAAAAAAAAACAATTTATATACTATATACACTTATATTTATGATAAAAATATTTTTCGTATTTTTATATAAAGTTAAACATTTTTATTTGTTATTGTTACAGTATTTAATTTTTTATTTAAAAAAAAACATAATTTATATACTATATACACTTATATTTATGATGAAAATATTTTTCCGCGAAATTCGTAAAATGCGCAGACATTCCGTGAATATAACATCTATGAGATAGAGAAATATTTCTACAAAATTGGTACCTGGCATATGACCTAAATATTTCTACAAAATTGGTACCTGGCATATGACCTTTTTCTATTTTTAGTTATATATACTTGTATTGCCAGGGTACTTCACCCTCATTTTGAAAATATTGTGTAAGTTCTTCCTGTACATCTTTTGCAAGCATATTTCCACGAAAATTGGAGTTTGTTTGTAGCGGAGTCAGATCAGAACTTTGTTGCCGCCAAGCTCCCGGCTGTACAGAACCGTCTTCAACATTTTCATTATCAAAAGTACCAGGTGGAGCGTAAATTTTTTTAGAACGAGTTATCAGATAATTGTGCAAGACGCATACTGCTGATACAATTATCGAAACTTTTTCTGGTTCTAAATCAATATTTTTTCTTAGTACACGAAATCTAGCCGAAGCTATACCGAAAACATTTTCAATTATTCGTCTAGCTCGTGAAAGACGATAATTATATATTCGTTGAATACAATTCATATTTCTAAATGGATATGGTTTCATAATATAAGGCTTCATTGCAAATGCATCATCAGCCACAATTAGAAACGGAATTTTTTTACAGCGTCCTGGTAAAGATGTTGGAGCTGGTACATTAAGTTCATTATTTTCTAATCGTTGTGATAAAGAACATTTATTAAAAACACCTCCATCAGATATTCGACCTTGGGTACCAATGTTGATATAAGTAAATTTATAATTTGCATCTGCTAAACCCATTAAAACGATGCTATGTGCTCCTTTATAATTGTAATACAAGCTGCCACTGTGTTTTGGTGCTTTTATATTTATATGTTTTCCATCCAATGCCCCTATACAGTTTGGAAAATTCCATTTTAGTTCAAAATCTTTTGCAATTTGCATCCATTCTTCTTCAATATCAGGTGTCTGAAAAAAAAATATTATTTTACATTTAATTAAAAATTGTTTTATTTTTAGGAAAATGCACAAATTTTAACAGAAGACTATCTGAATGAAGGTGAAGATGATTTCGAGAATTCTGAGAATATTACATCCCCGACAACTTTTGAAGTTTTTGAAGCACAGTCACAAGTATTTGTTTTAGAAGACGCTGGAACCTCCACTTCATCGCAAATCCCCACTACATCACAAACACCGACTACATCACAAACACCGACTACATCGCAAACACCGACTACATCACAAACACCGACTACATCACAAACGCCCACAACATCGCAAATTAAAAAAAATAAAAAAACAAATGATCCAGAATACCAAGCGATGCTACAAAATTGCTATAAAATAATTTCGAAGCCAACGGATTCGTTTGACGTTTTCGGTGATTATGTTGCAGACGAGCTAAGAACAATGAGTGCCAGAGCACCTGATCTTCAATCATTTGCAAAGAGGCAGATACAAAGAATAATTTTAAACATGAACGATGTGTATGATCAAAGGCAAACTGCGGTGATAGAAATCGATGATTTAACATCGCAAGACAAGGGCGATGAGATTATTGATTCAAATATTTAAAAAAAAGTAATACTTAATAATTTAATAATTTAATTTAATAACTTAATAATTTATACTTAAAAAAATTTAATACTTTAATACTTCTTTTGATATTTTGAAATTGACATCTGAGGTTGTGTATTTTGTCATTTACGAGTCGAAAAATTCCCACTTTACTTTATATTTTTCATCAGTGGATTGTCCACTTTTATTTTTAAAAATTTTTTTTTTTGATGTTTTGGAATTGACATCTGAGATTATGTATTTTTTCATTTACGTCGGTAGCATCAATTCCCATAGTAGTTGCAATTTCTTCTATTGTTTTTTTTCTTATAGTTTTGTTTTTGTAATCTTTTGAAGTAATATCCCATACATTGGTATGTGATTCGTAGTAAGTTATCAATAATAATATTAAATTTTGGACTAATTTAGAGTAGATCTTCGTTGTGTTTTGTATTTTTTTTTGTATTATTAAAATAAGTTGTAATATTATTTAATTTTGACGTATAATAAAAAAAATATGATTTTCATTTTATTTTGTATTGCCTTTTTTTTCTTAACCTTTTATTTTTATAAATATTGCAATACTTTGAAAATTTGTTCACGACATTATTATTCAATTATGTTGAAATATATTGTAAATGTAAAATAATAATAAAAAAATTAAATATTATGATTTGCGTTGAGTTTCATTTTTTTTCTATAGTCTGCAAAATTGCGAAATTTTGTTCACGGCGTAACTATTAAATTTTGTTAAAATTATTCTTGTAATATAATAAAAAAATAAATTAATGAACTAACCTTCAAATATTCATCTTTCAAAATATTATATATAGCTGCACAAACTTCTGGAATAATTCTAGATATCGTACAAACAGGTATACGAAATAAGTACATAAGCGAATGGTAACTGTCACCTGTTAATAAAATTTATGATTATTAAATGATCTAAACGAATATATATATATTTATATATATTACCTGTAGCTAAAAAGCGAAGAGTTAGTGCTAAACGTTCTGCCGCTGGAATAGCTTTCCTCATTAATGTGTCCTGTTTTTCTATTTTAAATTTTATTTTGTTTAATAAATGATTAAAATCATCCCAGGACATTCGTACGAAATTTTTGTAACATTCCTCATCTTCATTTCTTAATTCATTTAATAAATTTTTCATTACACTTTTTTCTTCTCTTTTTTTTATCCACTCACGCACCCAACATTTGTGTGATCTTTTTGTTTTGTTTGTTAATGACGCAATTATGAAAAAAGCTGCAGCTTTTCGTTTTTGTCTTTTAGAAACCATAGTTCAGCTATAGTTTTGAAATAAAATATCTCACTTGTTAAGTAACTCACTGTGGATACACAAAAATATCAAAATGGCAGCTACGTGAGACATACGAGACAAAAGTCTCATCTAACCAAACTCTCATGAGATAAAAGTTGTATATCTCACGTTCAGTGGAAACACATACAAAATAAGTGACTCATGAGACATAAATCTCATGAGATATTTATTTCATCGTGGACGCTTGCCTTTAGAGTATCCGAGGCTAGAATCGTGCGTTTTCGACGAGTGTCGTGCGTGCGTGCGAGAGCGCGTGTAACGCACGCTTGTACGCGTGTATTGAAAAGACTGAAATGAAGTTTTGTGTCCCGACAACGACCAAATTTGGCGGCGTGCTACAAGCCGGTTTTCGGTTAGAAGATTTTTAGGGGATAAGGCCTTCTTGGGTTTGCCACTAGATTATGCGTGTCGTTGAGTCGAATTATCGATGGAAATATATTGGATACATGGAGTATAATTATCAAAAAATATAACTCTATACATTTGTTTTTATATACCCATCTACTGTGAGAAATATTTATAAACAATAAAATACATATGAAATAAATAACGTAAGTCATAAAATTTTCCTTGCCAAATTACATTTTCTAATGAAGATTTTTAAATGTATGTTTAAAAATTAATAATTGATAAAAGTATAATAATAAAAAGTTGCCATTTTACATAAAAACCATAGTAAAAAAATACATATTATACCAGCAAAACGATAGTTTACATAATTTTATGTAAGAATAATATAATTTTGTAATTTTAGGTAAAATAATTAATTTACCAAATTATATATGTTTTTTAACCGAAAAAATAAGAAATTACTTATATAAAATATACGTTATATTGATATAACATAAAAGTTTTCCTTAAAATATCTGCAAATAATATTACATACATTTTGTAAAAACACTGACGTCTGTAAATTTACACATTGAACTGATGTAAATCATTTACCCCAGGTTTTTATGTAAAATTACCAAAGTATTTAAAGTGTAGATAGGTTTAGATAAAAAATTAATTAATCAAAACCGTAATTATTTTCAATTTGATTTTCGATCCAATTCAGTTAAAATAAAATATTTCGGTTTGGTTCGGTGGTCATTCTGAATAGATATAAAATTCAATATTAATATGTTTGAATTTTTTTCTTTTGTATTACAAATTTTAATAAAAGAAAATATAAAGAATTTATAATTTAAATTAAATTGCAAATTGAATTGAAACTGTAAAATTAATCTAAATATTTTTTCAGTTCAGTTCCAATTTTTATTCCAACAAAAATAATGTTTATTTTGTTTTTGGTTTGGTTCCGGTTCTGGTTAATTTTTATTTGTTTTGAAACCTTGCCTTATCGAGCATTTAGATATATATTTTTACAGAGTTGATTTGATTAAAATAAAACTTAGCGTGCAAATGATATATTTATATTGTAAATTTATTTTATTTAAAATTTGCTAAATCTAAACAAAAACTTGTTACAGCAAAATCAGATATACGAAATTGAAATTTTGCAAATTAAGTAGTAAAATATTTTGTTAATAAAATTATAAATTGAAATAGTATACTGCCAAATATTCATAAATCAAATCTACAAGATTTAACAAAAACAAAAACAAATTTGTATTATTATTTGGAATACTTATTTCCTACATTGTACAAACATTTCAATTTAACAGTTTTTGTAATAGTATTATCAGCATATAAATAATAAAAATATTATTAAAATTCGCTACTTAATACTTAATTATTGTTATCACAAAATATTGATATACCTAATGTATATTATCTTTTCTGTATTTAAAACAATTTTTTATAAACACGTGTGTGAAAGTATTGACCTGTAATCATCTATAATCTTTCGCAACAAGTTTAAATTTCGAAATTATATTTATTGAACATTATCCCCAATGTACGACACGATAATCCGATCTAGTGCCACGAATCACTCCCACCACTTTTGCTACTTTCAGCCAGTAACAGGTAGGCAGGCTTACGTCTGCAGAAGACACCACGTAGTTGCACCATTCGGGGCCTCTTCGTATATTTGCTGCTGCAAGTCACGCGGCCTAATGAACCGCGTCGCGTGCGTATAGACGCTCTTGCAATCCGTACGCGCGCGGTCACTTGTCACTCGCACTTTGCACTTGCCTGCGTCACTGTTCTGTGACGCTGCGTTAATTGCAACCACTATGCCGACCTCTGAAAGCCACCCACGCGATGGGTGGTAAGGTAATCCATATGCTGACGCATTCAGATTGTATGTATGTTCGAATTGTTGAAGGATGAAGGATATAAGGTTAGGTTTTTAGGTGTGTCGCTGATTTGAGGATTATGGAGAGTGACGTCATTTCATATGTGGGTTATAATCGTGGTGGTGATGTTATGGGTTGATGATTGAATGGTTCTGTTTTCTTTTTGCGATTGTCATGTATTTGAATGATTCAGTGTTGAGATTATATTGTAATTTTAGAATGTATAGATATGTGTTTGAAACATTGAAACTGAAAGTGGCTTATACAAACGTAGTCTACAGTGTCTAATTAGAGACATAAATAATCAAATAATAAATTTTCTAAGCTAGAAATAAAATAAATATGTATTTTGAAAACTAAGCTATCATTATCAGTAAATTGAAAGACTAGTCAACGATCTAATGTTACAAAAGTAATTGATGCATCCAATATTTTATTTTATATAATAATAATTTATTTATTTATACTGGAAACAAACAGATCAAGAAGACCCATTACGTGTGGTTGATACCAGGGCCGTATTTAGGATCTGTAGGGCCCTAGGCTGAACCTGTGGTACGGGCCCTTACGAGGGGGGGGGGTTGTGATTTTATAATTTTAAATAAACATGTTAGGAAAATGCAAGATAAAAAAGGAATGTAACAAACAAGTAAATTTTACTTATATTTATTTAATTGAAATAGAGTATTTAAAAAAATAAATAATAAACTTAGAAATGAAAATATCAAATAATCTTAGTGGCTAATTGGTTTTGCGCTAACACTTAGTACTAATGAAGCTGTATGTACTAGTGAAGTGTATTGTCACTGGTTGCAAGTCGGGTTATTCTGTTTTATGAAAATTTAAGTAAAATACTTAAAAGGTTATTGATTAAGGGGGCATAGTAGTTTTTTGTGATCAAAAAATCGATTTTTTTTATTTAATATTATTAAAGAGTAATGTCTAAAGAATCGTTTTCACGAAACCGCATGTCAAAATTATAAAAATTACGAAAGTTACATCACTTTTTGTAAAGAAACATAAAAACTCACTTGGGCTTTTCTTATGTGACATTAAACTCATTCTGAAACTTCAACCGTGTTTTCTTCGAAACCATATTTTTTTGTCGGTTCCAGTGATATCTCTAGAACAAACAATCGGATTTATTTAAATTTTTGTTCTTCTGAAAGCTAATAGAATTCCGCATCGTTTGAGCCATCCTTTTTTTTTAAAATTTTGATTTGTTATATTTTTTTACGTCGAAGTCCAAAAAAAGGACAAAAAATTGACCTCTTTTTTTGCAAGCCCGCCTTTTTTCCGAAAAAAAAAAACAATTTTCAAAAAAAAATCGGTCAAACGATGGGGAATACATTCAACTTTAATAATCCGAAATGATTTTTGTTTCCGATAACCCAGTCCCGAGATATCTATGGAACCGTGGACCTCGGCACTTCAGATTTGGTCTACGGGATAGGGTGCTAGGGAGGGGAGCTTTTGGGGGAGGGGGATGAAAAAATTCTGACGTATTTTTCAATAAAGCATCTACATTATACAAAAAGTTTCAATGCTTTACGCCTTCCCGTTATTGAGAAAAAAAAAAATAATGAAAGTGGACTACTTTTTCATTGAAAAAAGTACTATGCCCCCTTAAACAATTATTTACTTTAAATTTGAAACGTGTGGTGCGGGCCCCTTTGTGGTGCGGGCCCATAGGCTGCAGCCTATGTAGCCTATGCTTAAATACGGCCCTGGTTGATACTATCAAATATCTCACGGAATCTCACAGTTTTTTGATCTGATTTACTGAATGAAACGTTGTTTAGATGCAGAGGTTATAATTTTCAATTGATAACAAATAAACATAACTGTAATAACTGTAAAAATTTCTATTTACTCAAATAACTGATAGTTTAAAATTTACAATAACTAATATTTGATTAGTCTTATCATATATCATTTACAACTAATTCGATATAATTTTTTTTTAAAATACAATTTAAGTTTGCACTATGAAAAGTTAATCTTACTATAGTAACTTGTTTCTGTTTTGTTTGTTTATTATTTATGTCATTTGTATTTATTTTCCTGATGATGATATACGTGTGGTACATCGAAACGTTGAATTTTAATTTAAAATATAATAGAACATTAACTTAATGCTTTTTTATTTTAGCTAATTTTAACTAACACAAAAGTATAAAAAAGCACTAATTTATTTAAGAGCGTAGAATAATTAATTATGTTTCATTATTTTTAAATTCTGTATATATACTTTTCTAATTTGTAAATATTGTAAATAAATAAATAAAAGCTACAACCCTTCCATAGTAACAAATTTAATAAATTTTAAACTAAGCAAGCTAATGATCTTAGAATTGTAAAATATAATACAAAATTGTTAAATAAATATAATGGAGAAATTTAAAAATTATAATTTTATTTATTTGAACACATAATTAATTATAAATATAATTAAATGGTATTAAAATAACTAATTTAGTTTAAAATTGAGATTGAACTTTGTACATCAGTAACAACTCCAATAAATATAGAATATTTTGTTCAGTTTGTTTATACATATACGTTCTAAAAATACAAATATTGTTTAAAATAAACTGTTGGACTTTAATATTGTCCAATAAATACATTATTTCCATTTAACTATTTATTTCCGAAAATAATTCTATTGTAATACGACACACACATTTTTATGTTAAAAAAAAACAATTACGTGAGATAAAATTCTGTAAAACGTCATAATAATATTACAGTAATTTATGATTTGTCATTTACCTGATTAATTAATATGTTTCATAAGTATTGTTTTGTAAATAAGTTGTTTCAAAATATCAAAACATGTAATAGGAAATAATTTGATGAGTTTCAAAAAAATCTCTTTCTATATTTGATGACACTGATTAAAAACTAATAAATGTAATTGTATGTATTTATTATTACTATTTTAATATAATACATTATTTTTTCTCCTTCTATTAAAAAAATAATTTATTTAATATATATGAGTTTCTAAATAAGTAATTTTATTCGTTACTAAGCCAATGAATTTGAATTATTATTACATTTTAATCAATCAGTATGTTGTAAATTCAATACTTTAGCGCTGTTGCTTTCGAAACTTATTATATTAAAATAAATAACTAAATTAATTTAAAAAAAATTGATTTAGTTACTTATTTGTTACCTAGTAACTTGTTTCTATGTTCTGTTATTTACTGTAAATGTCATTTATATCATTTATCCTAATGATGGACGTTTAGTTTGTCGAAACGTCGATTATAAATAAATATAAATACAGAACTTTAACTTAAAGTAGTTTTATTGAAATTTTCTATTGTATAGTCGCAGAAAAAATATAGTATTTCACTCGTATGTAATGATTATTACTTATTTGAATGAATTACGACACTTGCTCGTACCATGAACTTTATTTTTGTAAGTAATAACCATAATTACATGCTAACTTTCGATATGCCAAAAATTTTAGTTTTATTTCTAAATATTAAAATAGGATCGTCCACAAACAGTAAAATTAAGGATCAATTTTTAATTCTCTTAATCAATTTTTGATATTTTTTTTGCAAAAGTTATAAATAACACAGATAAACTAATATATGTAAATTAGACAACTTAGATAAAAGTTTGTCATTTGGGTACTGTATATACATATCCATTTACGTACAGACTGACGTATTTCTTTAGCCTATAATTTTCGTATCTTAACTCATATGTCATTCAAAACATACGACTTTATACTCGTACGTAGATTATTAAATTTAAATACAGTACACGCACATATTTATATAATAATGTATTTTAAATCGTTTAAACATGTAAAAATGCACGTATGGTTTTCAAACCAGAATTTTGTTTATTTTTTTTCAGTCCAACAAGTTCGCTATGAAAACAAAAATATTTTCATTTGTATTATAGAATGTCTGAAAAAATATTTACTGTGTGGAGAAATAATATTTATTTGTAAACAGAAAATGTTTTCAATGACATATCTAATATTGTAAGTTTCAAATGAAATAAAAACATTCTTAATAATTTTGAGGAATATATAATAATTAAATTAACACCTTCACGGCCTTCCACGTCACGTTACAGACAAATACGTAACGTCTGCTATGATGACTAAATATACTAAATAAGTAAAAGTAAATAGAATTCAGTTAACAACGAGGAGTTAATGATTGTTACGCAGAAGGATAATAGTAAAATACGTTTCTAAGAAAACAAAGTATGGATTGTGCATGTTTTCAAAGAGGATTCATTAATGAATGTAAATCAAACCCGGATATTCTAAACAAGGTTGGCTTCGGCTTTGAATCATTACCGTGTTAGTTAGCTAGGATGCTGTACGTACGACGGGAACCCATTAATTATTTCCAATGACATGCAATGCTAGTAAATAAACATTTTAGTAGTTATATATATTTTGCAAAAAGAATTTCATATATTTCATATACTTAATTAAATTAATCCGTTTTCCAGAAGATACACAGATTGTGTCTATTTGTTCCATCTTTCAACTTAAAATATTGCATTAAAATAAATTGAATTTTATGCGAATATAAGTATGTATAATAGAAATTTAAGTTTATCGTAATTTAATTTTCTTAGAAAAACTATAAATTTGTAGATTACTAAAAAATTTTATTTAAAAAATTAACATTATAAATAAAAATTCTGATATTTATTTCGAGATAAAACTAAAAATAATATTAAGTCATAAAATAAGGTAATAAATAAAAGACATGTATAATTATATTTTCAAAGAAATTGTGTATTTTATTCAGCACCATTTCAGAATAATTTTTCTTTTTTTTTCTTTCTAATTTCAATAATAAACATATTTTATAATTGGAAGACTTGTGAAAGATTTTGTTGCTCTTGCAAATAAGGCACATTGAATTTATATATATCATTTGATATCTTTACAATATAATTAATAATTAATTCTTAAAATATATTATCTACAGTTATTTCGTTTTTTTTTTAAATTTGACACATATACAAAAATATATATTTATTACTCTCATAATTCTGCTGCTGTGTATAAGTACTGAATTTAAATGATTAAAAGTTGCTAAATATAAATGTAAAATTTTTAAAAATGTATTCACTCTTTACGTTAGTTTAAATATTTCTGCACAAAACTACACAGCAGCAAAATTAAGTTCACATTTTTCACACAATTTTTCACGTATCAAAATAATGTCCTGAGATAAAATCCGCATCCAAAGAAATCTTTAAAAGTTTATAAAAATTCTGGCAGTCATATCACATTTTTTTCTTAAAATTATTTTATAAAATTGACTTGATACAATCACTTGCACACTTAAAAGTTACCACGGCCGCCAGCACCGTTTCTCTTCTTCAACGCGTTCGTACGACTTCCTAATAACCAACGAAAGCGGTTTCTGAGCTGGCGGGCTGTAAGGTCGGACAGGATGCAAATCTGCAGGTTCGGGACTTGAAGGCACAGAAACATATCCAGGTTGAGAAGTGCGTTCATAACCCGGCGCACTCATTGAGGAATGTGTTGAAGAAGCACTTGAAGATGATGCTGCAGACGCGGTTGATGCTGTTCTTTGCGGAATTGGCACCAACATTGGTAATGGAGAGCCTTCTGGTAAAGGTGGGGAATTAGTATTTGCAACTTGAGCTGGTTGTTGACGGAATAACGTAGCTTGTTGATTAGCTGTTGGTAATACCAGTGCGATATCACCATTTGGTAACCGAGTTGGAACCAATTGCACTCCAGTTCCGTTTCCGTTGCTGAAAATGATTCCATTATGGGCTTCTAGGGTTGTAGTAGCCGTGGATGTTGGTAATATGTGTACTTGTACTGCGGCAGGTTGTTCTTGACGGATTTGTGTTGGTTGATTTTGTGGAGCAGTGGCTCCAGCAAGACAATTGGCCAAGTGTTGCAGTAGACGACGTTTAACCGCTGGTTCTAAACCAGGAAACCGACCGACTTCACCCGCGCACTCACTAAAACCCGCACGAAATTTATTTACAACTGCTGGATCAGCTGCAGCGGACATTGCAACTTGTTGACGCTGAAGGTTTTCCAAATGTTTGACTGTCATTTCGAGAATATCAGCTTTTTCCAGTTTTGAATGTCGGGCAGGCTGCAAAGAAAGATTAACGTCAGTTTTGCTATTCTCTTGTGGTTTATGAAGGATTAGGCTGTTCCTGGAAGAATTAACAATAGATACTTACGTCTTTTTTCATGGCGTCAAGGATGAGTGTCTTCAGCTCGTTGAGACAATTGTTTATTCGAGCCCGCCGACGTTTCTCCATGATTGGTTTGTTACTCTGTGGGAAAACAGACATTATAAGATGATTTGCATTTCCAACAAGATGTAGACTTGAATGTTTTGTGTTTTAGGATATATAGAAATGTGGCTAGAGAGCGTGTCTGTTGGCCTGAACAGGCGTGTGTAGGTTTTTGAAACCCGATTAATGAAACCAACTACACACAGGCTACAACCACCTGTTGATTACGCGTTGACGCCAAGTGTGCGTCACACTAGCCTGGTTTCCCACGCACGTGTTTAACGCCCCCGTAATTTCGACACCGGTTTAACCATATTAACTTTACTTTCATTTTATTTTAAACAGCAATCATAACGAGGTGTCATCCACCAGTCTCTCACATACACACACAACAGACACTTTAATTTTAATGAGGCGAAATATGGCTGGGGATTTTGTCAGTGTAGGTGTAAAATTATAAATCGTGTAACTCACCCTACGGTTATCGCTTGGCCGTTTTGTGGGGGCGGCAGCCGCCTCCACAGACGTCCGTTCCATAGGTAAATTGGTGGCTGGTTGCGCCATACTGTTCGTTGTTCCCGTAACCATTATATTCCAAGATACAAACAATATACCCAAAAGGTATCACTCACTAAAAACTTGTTAACTTATAAGTATATCGACAACTGACACAAACTTGTTGATAGCACAGAGCACTAGATCGAATGTTCTTTGTGCAGCAAGAGATAGAAGCGAAGTGTTTCTAGTCGACGTTCGAGTCTCGTGTCTGGCTCAGTTTGCGCGTGTCCTAGAGTGGGGGAAACGACTACAACTGTGTGAGGAGAGTGGGTAAAACGTTATGGTCCGACAAAGACAGTGGGTCTGGGTGCAGGCAGGCACGACGTGATTTCATCGTCGTGGTCGTGTGTTCCTCTTGCGGTCGGCTTTCGTTGGAATTTCTTCCCATGCGGCCCAATGAGCGCGCGGGCGGCGTGTGTCCCCTTCTACCGCACTCCGCGCCACGGCGTGTTTGCGTGCACGTGCCAGTGTGGGAAAACTCCACCTCGAAGCTTCTTATTCTCCGGCACAGCACAAACACACACACACAGACAAAGGATAGATTCTTGAATTGCTGTGCGCTGGTGATTTGCATGCACAGATTGCGTATACTGATAGACGCAGCGAACGAACATAAAAAACTTATTAGGTTATCGCGGTGGGTTGACGGGCTTGCATGATTAAGTATTTATCGCTGGTTATCATTCACAGGTGCGGTTGCCATGGCACTGCTGCTTGCGTTCGTAATGGTGATAACCAACATACGTGTGTGGTTCTCGTTTGGAGATTAGAATGACACAGTTCCGTGTCGAAGTTGCGGCTTCGTGATCGGTTATATTCAGTTTGTTATTTGAATTTTGTAGTTCCGTTTTTGACTGCAGCGTATCACGATTTGCTGTCGACTCTTTGTTTTTTTATATACTTCTTGATTAATTTATCAAGATAACTTTTTAGATCCAAGATTTCAATAGATTAAAACAATTCTCTAGTTCTAGTTCTAGTATTCATACTGTAAAAAAATATATTATTTTGATTATGAAAAACTTACAGTTAATAATTAATATCACACATATGTATATTTCATGAATGACTTACGAAAATGTTAATACAATTATTTTTTTTTAAATATACTTACCAAATATCTATATTTTTCACATCCATTATTACACTCGAATCTAGTAATTCAATATTAATTATAAAATCACATAAAATTTTCTTATAATAAGTTAACTATGATGATTTAATTAGTATAAATATAAAACAAAAACAAATTAGTTGAAATTTTAAATTATTTAGATAACTTCAAAATAGACAGATACTTATATATTTACTATTAACGGAAAGAAAAAAACTGGCTTATCATTTATCAATATTTTTATTTCATATCGTGAAAGAATAATTAATAATATTTTCAAAAATTAACAACTTTTTGTTTCATGTTATGTTTATATAGTTGACATTACGTTTAATATAATAATCATATTTGTTTAATTTTAAAAATTTATATAAATATTTTAGTTTAATAGTTAAAATATACTAAATGTCACTAAAAAGTAATAACAAATAGTATTCTAGTTCATTCTTTAAAAAAATTAGTAAAATAAATTGTTATTTTTGAAATTTGTTGTGTCAACACAGTATTCTAACAACACAATAAATATCTTATAAAATCTTAAAATTATCATTTTATCATGTTAATGTTAACAAATTTATTACAGAATAGTCTCCCTAATTATATAAATTCATTTTATTATTGTTCAAAAATATATATAAATAGATTATTATATTTGTATTAGAAAAATATAAAAACATTTTCAAGAAATTCTTACTAACTTTATCCAATTTCAAATTATATAGAGTTTTAATTTTCTTTAAATGTTACTTACATTTAGAGATAAACAAAACTTGGTACCAATCAATATAATATCTTCTTAATCTCTGACACATTCAATTAGCTGAAGGATGAAATAAAACTTTAACTTCAAGGTCTTTTCCATTCGAAAAATCAATAAAATCCTTAGTCGGCAAAAATGTCAATTGTTAAAAAAGAACTATCCGAAATATATTGCATAGGCATCTAGGATCTTGTAAACTTTATAATAGGTGTCAATGACCGTTTTTACTTTCGCTAGGCTATTGCAGATGTCTAAATTGCAACTCATAAAAACCGCTAGTTCGCGGTCAAATATGTTTACGAATTGCCCATTTATGATATGCGCTGGCAATAAAACCATTAGAATTGTGACCGAAGAACTTAACGGTAGATTGTAAAGAAATCGGCAAATATGCAGTTATTGGAGTCGCCAAAGTTTTGAGACTTCAAGTTCGGTGTCTCTTTTAAACATATCTGATTGCAAAATTTGTTGAGGGTTGACCGCATTGGAAAAACAGAGATGGATTGAAATTTATTTGAAATATATATTACAAATATCTGATACCAATATTTGAAATTTTAATAAATTAATATTTTAAATATTCGTGTAAAATAACTACAATTTATTATGTCGCTCTGTGTTAGATTCTATTTTTAAAAAACAATTTTTTGCACTTTATAAAAAAATATATAAATATGAGTACAATACGACAATACCTATACAATAAAAAAATGTAGGTTTTGGCATAACGTAAATGACATTTAAAATAATTATAATGTGACAATTTCACAGTATCTCAGCAACAGCGATAATTTGTCAATTATTTTAAATGCAATATTGTAATTGGCCAAAAACTGGTAAGTAATTTTAATTACTGTGAAATAAACAATTCACCTCATCCAGGATGGTGAATGAGATGAACCAACCAGAGGATGGTGGAGGTATAGGTATATATACCAGATGGCAAAGTAGAAACTGTAATTCAGTCAGTAAGCACTGACAATGCTATCTACGATATATGGCGAAACGTCTGCGACGAGAATAGATCGACCACGGCACACCAGCCCAGAAAATTCAATAAAATAATATTTGATAAAGACATTCGGTTAAAAAAAAATTGTAACATAAAGATGATATAATATATATCAGAAGCTTGGATTAGCATTTCAATTGAGATTCATTTACCTAAAGCCCTAACAGACTGTTTTTAGCCCATAAAAATTTTCTCTATCTATCGTTATCCAGTCAGGATTACTCCGATTCTTTATATGTATTTTTTCTAAATTCTAATATTGATCAATATTTGGATTTAATACATCTCTGTACTAGTATTGCCCATTAGGCTCTAGGTGAGTGACCGTTGCTCACAACAAATAATCGTGTCTACTAAGGGATGATATTGCCCACATCGCAACCAAGGTCTAAAATGTGACTGACCTTATTTGAAGATAGAACTCTGTCGCCAAGGCCATTTATCAAACATATCAAAAAGAGGAGACAAACATTTTCTCCGTTCGAAATTATTTACAGCAAAGACGATGTAGATCTTCTTGTCAGTACTGTCAGAAACTAGAGATAAAACTGACGACGCAAGCAACTTGAGATGAGAAATGAGAAAACAAAGCATCCGCCGTTTTTGATTTCAATAAAGATAATTTTTGTTTTTGAAGGAATATGAGCCTACGCACTAAGAAAGGTTTACTGCGGTTGAGGTTTGTGAGAAATTTTTTGTTTCTTTGTAATGCATCATTTTACGTGAGCTGGATGACGTTAAAAAAAAAAGATTGTTTAGTGTGCAGGGTGATATATAAATATGTGAAAAACAACAGGAAATCTTTATTTTGGTTAAAACAAACTTTTAAGTTTATTGAGGAAGTGCAGCATATATTAAAAAAAGGTCTTGTTTATTTTATATGTTTTTGCACATGGTGGTTTTAAAATATTTTTTTGTTTTTTGTATGAAAAACTTCAAGAAATTTTTGTTAAATGCATTAAGATTTTGATAAGTTATATGTTTTCATAATTAGTTTTTACAACAAACTAATAAATATTGTATAAAAAAATATGTTTTATTAATATTATGTTTTTAAAATGTTTGTTATATAGCGTATAGATGTATGTCAGTTTACTTTTTAGTCTGCAGACCTTATAACCATGGTTATATTATAAGGTCTACGTTAGTCTATATCTATAGTATGTAAGGTCTCTTGAACTTTAACGTTAAAAAGAATCAATAACATTGTCGCTAAGATTAGAAATAAAAGTCATCTTTTTGTTTACAAAGGTTTTGCAAATGTTTATAGAAATTTATCTGTGTTTTTATTTTATCCGAAGAAAATGTGATTCAGTGTACTTGTGAAATGTAAAACTTTTCATATTTCGAAATAAGAAAAAATATAATTATACCACTTAAATATCGGCTCATTTATCCGAAAGCTTTTTTATTTTAAAAATATGTCGATTCTATTATAAAATATTAGAAATAATTGTAAAGTATAGAAAAATTGAAAAAAAAGGGTTTGCGATTATTGTGTAACGTTTGACAATATTTCTAAATAAATTTTTTGTGATGTTTAAATATTAAGATACACCTCTTTTGTTTGTGAAAAAGTGCTTTTATCTTTTGCTTCAAAATAAATTTGTAGTCCTATCTCTTATCAAATATGAGTAGTATTCCTTTTTTATATTTTTTATTACATCTAATATTATAAAATTGAATTGAGCGAATTAAAATTGCTTAATAAGTAATTTTAAATAAACGTCAAAAGTACTTTTGACAAAAACCACCTTTAAAAGTGACGTGAGAATATGGGCCCTTGTATTTGAACGTAAGTTATCATTTTAAAGCATAACATACGATAATATTGTTAACTATAGTAGTTATATACAATTTTTTTTTTTAAATACAAAAAAAATTCAACCATTTTGTACATTGTTTTGTTACTATAATGGTACAATTCTGAAATAAACCTGTAAGATCTGCAATATTATAAAATATTTTGTTCTTTTCTTTTGTAATAGAAGAAAATATATTTTCTAATGTAATAGGTTTTATAAATATGTTTCAGAATATTACCGTTAGTCTAGAATTGATTTTTTATCAAAGAAATATTTTTAAAAATAATTTTTTTTAAACGAATCATTTTAAAACTTACTCTAATGTATTTTAATCTGCAATAGGTTTGCTTCAATAAGACACAATTTATCGTCAAAAACATATTAAAATTAACATAATAACATAAAGATAAGTAAGCATTACAATATTATATTACAAGTGCAACCAATTCTAGAGAAATATGATAATAATAACAACACCACTACCGAGCTAATAATCATATTATAGCAATATAGTTACAAACCTTATGACATTACACATTATTATTATAGAAGGCATTTGCAAAACAATTCCATATCTTTATTCATACTCGTATAATACTTATGCAATATGCATGCATACGTAATATAAAATATCGAACACCGGTTTGAACTAAAGTTAGCTTGAGCATGATTAACCGAGGTGATAAGTAAATGGTTAAACCCGGCAGCGGTTTGCGGGAAATTATCACTGTAAGGTGCGTTTTGCATCGGCTAAAGGTCCTTTTACACATCGTTCGCAAGCGCTAAATTTTAAAGTAAACGATGACCAATATTCATATGGTAATTTTGACCCAAGCGATATATCGCAAAACCTAACGGAGATATCGTTTGTGATAAAGAGTTTGATTAAATAATTTATGCTGCGGATTTAAGCTGGCGAAGAATTATTAAGATGTTTGCTTTCAGAAAAATAACAAAAAAATTTATAAGGTTTTCGTAAATAACTTACACTTTACATGTTGTAGTGACAGCTACGAGCATGATTTACACGGAAAATTTAATTAAAACTTACAGAAAACATAAAATAAACATTATTTTAGTTACTAAAACAGTTAAAATTCAAAAAATGATTGAAGTAGATTATTGAAAAATTATTGAAGTAGAATTAAAGAATGAAAAAATTAATTTATAATTTTACAAAACTTGATATAAAATTTAATTTAATACTTATAACAAATTTTTCTGAACTTATTATATTAAAATAAAAAAGTTTAGAAATAAGTTCTGTACAAATTTTATTTAAAAATCGACGAATATAATTGATATACTCTACATATGAGTCGTATAGATTCAAAACTCACTATTTGCAAATTTTAAGTTCTGAGATATTTGCAAAAAACTGTTATAGCTAAGTGTAATTGTATTTTGATGACAAAATCTTGTTACTAGATGGCAATACTTATTTAAAATCGTGAATCATTGGTTTTATACATTATTAATTCATACAAAGTAACTGTTTGCATCTAAACTATGAACGCAAGTAGTGAGTTTTGCATCCAACACTAAACTTTAAAGAGTGTTTCTCATATTAAATACTGAGTTTTTTTCTAACTAACCTAAATATCGTATTCCTTGTAAAATTCTACGTCCAAATCGCGCAAAATCTCATTTTTCACTTTTTGTCGAATAAGTGAGTTTTGCATCTATACGCCTCATATATTATCATCAGAAAAAATATACAAATGACATAAATAATAAACAAACAAAACGAAACAAGTTACTAGGTAATAATATAACTAGATTAAAAAAATTATAAATTATTACTCCTATTATTTTTTGCTTTTTGCTCAAAATGTTCTCTTCCGAAATATTAAAGACGTGATACAATAGTATAGTATTTTTTGCTGAATTTCAGTGAATTTTTGTTAGTTTCTGATTTAATTTTAAATTATAAAATTGTAATATGTACTTTAACAATTTTTTTAAAATAATTATGAGTAGGTAATTTTATAATATATTTACAAAAACAATTAGATTTTAGATTTTTCTTATTTTTTTGATAAAATTTTACTATGTTCTTATTTTTAGTAGGCAACCGTTGACCAGTGGTAGCGTGTTGGACTCAGACACCAAGGTCCCTGGTTTGTGCCGCGAAATTAATTTAAATATTATTTCTGGTATCAAAACCTTGTACCAGTTAACTGATATCGGCTGCGTCTGAGTGGTTCGGAACCCACTTTAAGCTGTAAATCTCTTGCTTGGATGTGAGCTGACGACCCGCATCATTCACAATCCAAGTAAAAATTATTAAGAAACTATGTGATCAGCTTCTCGTGCATATAGCCTCATGTTCCGGTTTAGAAATTACGGAAACTGATTATTATTATTAGTTTTACTTATATGCTTTCTGATTTATTCTTTTTTGATAAATCAATGTATCTATAAAATGACATAAAAGTGCTTTTAAGATGTTATCACTGAATTTCGAATAAATTTTAAAGAATTTTTCCCCGTCCACCCCTCTTAAATTTTGATAGAATATTTTTACTAAGTTTGAATTAAAAAACCTGAAAATTTGCTTATCTTATTTTTAAAAATATATTTAATTAATATAAAAAATGTTTGCATATGATTTAATTCTGGTCGTTAACACCAAGAAAATAAATTACAAATTACAGCTTTTAAAAACAGTTACAACTTTCAACTAGAACAAAAAAAAAATTGGACAGAAAAAACAGTTGAAGAAAAAAAAAGTTGAAAGCAGGTGACACAAACTTTTTGCGCTATCAACGGCTAACAAGTGATTTAGAAAAAAAAAGTAGAAAAAATATTTTTTGGCTACCTGCTGCTAAGTTTATAACTGCAGGTTCTACTGAACTAAAAAAATGTTTTGCGTGATACTTTTTTTTATTCAACAAAAATGGAATGTCTTTTGTGATTTAAATAAGTTTCGTTTTAATATGCACCCTAGTTTGGCACGTTTAGCTTTTGGGCAATGTGTTGGGCACAAAGTGGCAATCAACTGGTTAGCGATCGGGCACAAAAGCGAACAAAATTACTGAAAGAAAAAGACTTAGATTGCTAACTATACTATTCTTTAATGCACATAAAAAAAAAACAAGTGATGCATAAAGAGGTTTGTAATTAGCCTGATATAATGCATATGTATTATGTTGCATAAAGAATATTATATTATATATTTTTGTTGTTTATGTTTATTTTTGTTTTTGCGGTTTTAATTTTACGAGATTATTACATGATATGCAAAAGTAATTATGTTCAAATCTAGTTATTGCTTCTTGTTTCTTTATTTCACACAACTATCCCCGGTAACAATAAACAGACTCGGGCCTATTCTGTACCATTACTGTTAAAATTAACATGGTAAATCAGTGGTCAAAGATCACTCAATTAAATTTTAAATTATTGTTTGTGGTTTAAGGGTAGTTATTTTATTAGAATAAAACTGCTTTAGGTTCAAGTTCTGTATTTAAATGTATTTATAATCAACGTTTCGACGAATCTTAACGCTCGTCTTCATTAGGAAAACTGATACAAATGATATTACATTTTAAATTACAAATGTAATGTCATTTGTATCAGTTTTCCTGATGAAGATGAGCGTTGAGATTAACTTGAATTTAAAGCAGTTTTATTTTTATTTTTATTAACTTTTCGCCACAGTAAAATCATATTTTAATTTATTACCTGTAAATATGTTAAAAATTAATTTTCTGTAACAAAAAAAAAAAGAAATTAAACAGCTTTAGGTTGTAGTTCTGTATTAATATTATTATTATTAATAATAATAACTAATATATAATTATATAAATTTTAAAATTTATCATTTTTAGAAAGCAAGTATAAGATATAATTATCGAAAATTTCTATTAAAACAAAGCACAACCTAAAACATAATAACATTAAAAAATAAATATAAAATTATAGCAAAAATTATTTATTTCTGTTTTTGTAAAGTTTATTTTAAATTACAATATCCTTCAGATTCTATCATAAAGTTGAATGTAAATTTTAAATATTAAAAACTCATTCAAATTCATTCACAATGCCGAATCTAAAAGAGACGATTTAAAATTTTACTTTTACATAAAACATTTACTCGTATTGCTTTCGACATAAAATAAATCATCTTGTTCGTATATCGCTTGACTTTGATTAATCTCGTATTCATTATTCCGCTATTCAACATAAAATTTTGAAATTTGTTGCGTATATTTAAGTAATCTATACGTTGGGTTGGGGTCTCGCCATAGCAAACTCGATGTTCGAAAAAAGGAGACTATATAACGTAATAATTTATGATATATTTTGCATTGCGTAAGCTCAGGAAAGTTTAAGTTCGCTTGTCGTATAGCGTTAAATATAATTCACGTTTACGTGGATGTTGTATATATATTTATGCTCGGAGCGATAGTAAATATAATCAATACATAAGGATACAAATAAATAAGAATCTGTGTATACGGATAAACATATATAAAATATTAAATGTTTTGTAAAAAATGATCGTGCCAACACGCGTGCACGCTTGCTTGCCATGTGGCGTGTGTATGAAGAAGATATGTACAGAGTCGGATTGCAATTTTTATTTATTTTATAACAAGTTTGTCAAATTTTATTCATATAAGAACATAAAATTATATCAAAATATAAAGTATGTATATGTATGTATAAAGTTTGATTTTAAATAGATAATAAAAAAAGCATAACATTTAATAATTTAATAAATATTTTCATTTCTGTACTTGCTAACGGTAGACTAATGATTTTATGTTATGCACTTATATCTAGATAATAATTAATAATTTAAAAATTTCCTGGAAAATTCGTACAGAAAGTAAGTTTTCGGTATAGAAAGATGCAATTTTAAAAGTCATAATTAAGTCTTTCTAAAACGTATCAAAATAGAGATATTACGTTACTATATTATATATATATATATATATATATATATATATATATATATATATATATATATATATATATATATATACCACTGGCGGTAACACTAAACATTGCAGCGAGTGTCTATGTTTATCTGTGTTGACAACACCTGTGGCCATATTGAAATTTTGTAGGTTATTGACAGTTGCTCTATTTTTGCTTAAATTTGTTTATTGAAAATGTGTGAAAAAGTGCAAGAAATGCATTTTAAAGTGCCAGATTTGTCAGAAATTGCATATTCGACCAAAGAAAAATTAATTTTCAGAAATCACGTAACAAATATAAATAATTTATGTACTTGTTTACTGGTTAGGTTAGGTAATAAATATCGTATGTATTTTTTAAATATTTAGTTTAGTTTCCTTTGGAACGCCTCAATTTTATATAAAAAGTTTGACAACTTCTCTTACAAAAAGAAATTAATTCAGTTTACATGTGTGAGACTTTTAGTGTTACAGAATATTTTCTTTTTCTATCGATAGTAGAATTTCCTTTACTAGAAAAAGACAAAACATTTTGAAACAATACAGGTCTTACAGATCTACACAAAATAGACCCATTATTCTGAAAGAATTAATTGATTATTTTAAAAATTAAATACTTTTTTTATATTTGTAATATTGTAATTTCTATTGTATTTTGACTTGTGTAAGCACTTTCTAGTGTATTAACATAAATAAATATTATTATTATTTAAAAATCAGTGTGTGTAATAATTTGACTAATAAAATTTACTAAAATCCAACTCTGTCTCAAAAATCATCGTCATCTTTAACACTGAATCGCGGAGAAATACCGCACGTGTTTCGCGCTCACATGCATATTTCCAAAGACGCGCAACAACAACAACAACAAGAGAAAGATTCTTCCCCGGGATCGGTCCACCGTGTACCGCGTGCATCGTGTGTCATTCGGAATAAATTAACAACCGTCGGCTGTACGCGCGGAGCCGATGGGAACATATCTACTTTATAACGCGACGCACCGTATGCCAGTAAAGAATACGAAGATGTCGTGTCATAAACATGCCGCGCGATGAAATTATGAAAAGCAGTTTGGTTTTAAGTTGTGGAAGATTTGTTTGGTTACGGTTAGAAATAAACACGGTTGCAATAAGAAAATTATTGTAATAGTTGACTGAAATATGAATAGATTTAGCGAGAAATAACCGTTGGGTGTTACTAAAAGTTCTGATATTCTATGTATTTGTTAAAAACTATTATTTGAAGAAAATTTATAATACACACACACACACACACACACATATATATATATATATATATATATATATATATATATATATATATATATAATATAATGTAAAATTATATATTGTTGGTATAACTTTTTAAATTTTGTAAAATTACAGCTTGTATATTAATATCTGTAATAATTATAATAATAACAACAATAACTACAGAACTAAATTTTTGGAAAATTGCTGTCAGCAACTTTACTGAAGTTTTGTAAATTTACTAAAAGAAACTACTAAAAAACTGTAATATTACATACATATGTACTTTTCCATCCCGTTGGTAATATCATATTACATAATGTTTGTAATAGTTCTGATATTATGTATTTTTAAACAATTATGTAAAATTACAGCAACTGAGTAATTATACTTAATTATAGTTGACATCATAGTGTCTCATGATTTGTAGGTAAAATTACATAATTTTTTTAGAATGTAGTAAAAAAAATTTTATTCAAACACTTTTTAAATATACACAAAATGAAAATTGAAAAAAAAATATTAAATTTATATTTTTTGTATTAAAATATTTATCACTTTATATTTTTCGGGTTTTTGCTGTTTCCCCGTCCAAAAGTGCCAAGGAGCGCTTGTCTTATTTCCTATGCTACATTATTTAGTTAATTATATTATTACAGTAATCGTTGTTTATAAGAATAAAAAGTGTACACCTACAAAGTGTAATATTACTCCAATTTTATTTTTACTTAATACGGAACGGTAGCCGTTAAGTCGGGCATCGATAGAAAACAAACTTACTAGAGCGCTGGCAAATTTCGAGCGTAACAGAAAAGCGCAAAATCGCTGTTTGGCACTCAAACGGTTAATGTTGTGTTAAAGCCAAGGAAGCAAATTATAGCTACATATAAAGCTTTATATCGAATAACAGTGTTTATTTCTTGTTTTTAGATTTTAATAAATTAAAAATAAATATGAAAAATGATTATATTATATTTATTTTACTCTGAAAATATAAATTGTAATAATATAGTCGTATATTTAATTACTTATTAAAAATAAAGTAAAATTTGTTAAATAATTTAATTAAAAAAGTATAAACAAGTTAACTAATAATTTGAACAAAATTATAGTACAACTTTTGCAATCGCAATAACATAAATTTAACTTATATATAAATTTCTTTTCTAAATTACATAAGAAACCAGATTAAAGATATATAAAATTTCTAAGAAATTCAAAACCATATTAAAAATTTATGAAGATATTAAAGCAAACCGCAATCGTCTTTGAAAAATTTTCTCACACCCACGTAAAAATATCTCAAACTTAAATCCGCCTCATCGAATCATCAAACGAAACAAAACTGAAAATAAAACCAAGCCTACTCGATTCACTCATCGAGGAGAAAGACAGAATAACATTTGTCGCGTCATTAATTAAATTTCCATTCGTCTAAAACATCGTGGCTAAAATTTGTTATGTGTTGGTGTCGCCATTATCATTGAAACGAAACGCTACCCGCGCCTATACTGACAGCCCATGCCTCGTCTAACTGGGTTTCTATTCTCCAATTTCATTCATATAGATGACAAGGCCTGACGTGTGTGCAAACGAATAAAGAAATTTCACTTCAATAGAGACTTGTATACACTATAAAGCTGGCCGGTTTCTTGCGTGGGGTATCTATTTGAAGATTAGGTTATGCGGGTCGACCAATGAATTAGATCTGTCTACAATGCTTATGGTTTTATCGGAACGTATAATCGACTACGTTTATCTCGGCATTTGAAGCCGTTTGAAATTAGTAAATCCTGTTTCGGTTTTCGAATAATTAGGATTGTAATTTTATGGATTAAACGATCAAGTCAATTCTCGAAAAAATCAGGATTGACTTATGAAGCCACTTCAATTCATTTGAGATAATGACGTCGAACTGGAAGTATGTTTGCCTTGATAGTTTAGAAAACATACGTCGTTTTTTTACTATTTCTTTTTTTCTTATTATCACAACCAGGAGTGTGGAGTCGGAGTCGTGGAGTCGAAGAATTTTGCCGATATCGGAGTCGATTTGTTTGCTACGACATTTTTCGTTAAATCAAAAAATTAACAAATATAAAAGCATGTGAAGAGAAAGTTATTTTTTCCCTTTTTTAATACTAAAAATAACGCCACGATGTTACCACTAACGATTTGCATTATCTAATGATCGATAAACATAAATATGAGCAAAGCACATTACCGTCTCACTGCTGCAAAAAACAGTAATTCATTCGTTAATTATAACAACAAATTCAAATAAACTAAAAAATCAAACAAACAAACAAAACAAAAGACATTAAACATTTTTAATACAATATTACTTAACACAACTGAAAATATAATGAACTACTTGATTAAAATATTGCAATATTTAAAATAATTAGTAGCATTATTTTTGTGAATGTTTTATATTAGTTTACTATGTAATATTATAATCACGGAATGCAGTTTATTTAATACGATAAAACATAAAAATCATTATCGAACTAAAAATTGGAGTCGGAGTTAAATAAAAAAATCGGAGTTGGAGTTGGAGTCGTTTCAAGCGGCTTAAGTTTATGAGATAAACGTAGTCATTGTTATATGTGTTTGGAATATGAGTCGAATATGTACTACTAAAAGGCTTGTGTTCTCAGCGAGCGTTGAGGTTTTTTATTGTTTTTCTTAACCGTATTTGTAGTATGGTTGTTATGTATATGGAATAGATTTTTGGTGTCTTTAATAGCGTTGAAATATGTCAGATGTTGTTTTTAAAAGTTAATAGAAGATGTTGCGTAATAAGATATTTGAATTTTGATTGGAATATTATGTAGGCGATAAAATTAATATAATTTGAATGTGATTTATAATGTAGATTTCTCTAGACTGAATTTAAAGATTAAAATATTGAAGCATAAGAACAAATATTTTAGATATTTAATTATTTCTTAATATTCCATTTTGTCTTGCAGAATTTTATAAGAAAACATATAAAATAATAATTAATGTTATCACAGAGCTACAACCCAAAGCCGTTTTATTTTAATATAATGAGTTCTGAAAGATTTTTTACTATGTTAATGTCATGTATATTTTAACATTTCTCGCGTATTGTAAGTTTTATTATTTTACATTAAACGCTTGCATATTTTTTTAAATAATTTGTTCATATTAAATGAATATAATTATTTATTTTTTCTGAATTGATTGTCACAAAATCATTTTGGGGGCAACATTTTCGTATATTAATCATTTCTAAAATATCAATATATATACTCTCATAAAAAGAAATAATTATTGGCAGGTGAAAAATCTAACCCTAAATTCGATTTGCATGACTAATCATTATAGTTATGAATATTCAAAAAGTTTTATTGTTAAAAATTTGTATTATTAATAAAACTTTATATTCATTTATAAATAAATGTGACCTATAGAAATCAATAGACTCAATATCGTCATATCCAAATTCAATAACCGATATTAACCCTTTAATGGCAGCGAGCTATAAAAATAATTTAACCTCACACGCTAACTATGACTTGCATATTTTCACTTTCAATGCACCGCATAGTGCAACATAATAGCCTTCCAATATGTATCATACCGTAAGGGTTGATGCATTTTAATTTTTTCTCGAATACATCGCGATAGTGTAACCATGACAATGCATACATTAAAAAAAAATGATAAAAGATACTGACATGGCACTATACCCAATATTCGTTACTTACCCTTTTATTTGCCGTATTTTATTTTTTTATTTTTTTTTTCGATATGATACCTCGTTCGGTAAAAGAAATCATTTTAGATGTATAACAGATCATTATTCAGTGATGAGTCGGCATATTTCGGAAAGATTTTTATAGATTTTACGTAGGGTTAGAATATCGGTGCGCGACTGATCAAAAGATCGATTCCTATGGGATATAGATTCGTTGTGATGGATCAGTTACCTTATTAATAAACTTGAAGACTGAATCCCTTGATATTAACATTGTAACGAACTTTTTTTATATTGTTAATGATATAGTTTAATAATTATTTGACAGACAGTATTCGAAAAACCATTTATCAAATTGGAAGTAAATTTGGAAGAATTAATGAAAATTAATTAATATTTTTTGTTGTATTAAAAGTTGTAACATAAAGTATAAATTCGTATTTCGATATTAAATTTTGAAATTAATCAAAATAATGTCATGTTTCTATCTTCAATTACCTGAATTGTGAATAAGAAGAGATATAAAAATATGCCAAAACGTCAATTTTTACTTTGCGGGAAATTTTTATTAATAAATCAGTGGTAGTGACGTATTAAACAACTTCGTTAGTACTATTATTTTTTTTTAAATATTATTTAAAAAAATAATTAATTTTGGCATAATAGAAAGAGTTTGTGTCACAGTCTGTGGATACATGGTGTAATTGTGTATCTATGCATGTATTTAAAAAATAAAAGGCAATTATAAAAAAACATTAGAATTAGAATGTTACAAAAAAACGGAATTTGACATAGTTTTATGAAAGTTATGAAAAAAATCTCTTGTTCGAATTTTATTATTATTTTTTTAATCTGTATATACATACATATAAGAAACAGAAAATTGTTGCCAATTTTACAATTGTTTTAGTTGTCTTTCTTGTATCAAAATTGTTTTCAGTATAAGTAAATTATTATTACTATAATTTTTCAAAACTCTAGATTTAATCATGATACATAATAACATGTATAAAATCTTTCAGAACTCATTATATTAAAATAAAAACGCTTTAGGATTACTTTCTGTATATATCTAATTTAAATATCGACGTTGCGATATACTCTTCCTGGAACCTTCAGCAAAATATAATAATAAAAATAATATTTTTCTTGATGAAGATATATGTATAGTATATTAAAACGTCGATATTTAAATATAATATATACAGAACTTAACCTTAAAGTTTTTTTATTTTATGATAAATGAATTGTACTAGAAAAATAAAATTTTTCATTTTGAAAAAATTTAATTTTATATAAATTTGTAAGTCAATATATGATATCCAAAAAAAAAATAGTATTTGCATAACAGAAAAAATTCTTTGGATATTGTTTTAATTGTTCCATCTAAACAAATATCTTTTAGCTATTAGATAAATCATCTAATTCGCGAGAAGATGATTACGTTTTTGTATTTGTCTAATTATTTTTTTTTTAAATTTCTACTTTGCCATATATATTTATTTCTTTTCGTTGGTTGATTTATCTAAGATTTTAGATTATTTATCTAAATTTTACTTTAAATAACAATTTGATTTTAAATAATTTGCATGTAAATTAATATTGGGAATATAATAATAACTTAATAATAACTTTATTTGTAGCACGTGGCTAAAAAAAATATACATGTAAAAATATTGTCAATTACATTCATAATATCTATAAAAACCAAAGTAAAGTACAAAAAAATACAAACAAAAATATAATGATTACAACAAAATCTAAAACAATAAAAAAAAAAAAAACAGGCTATATCTATTTTATCTTATCTAATACCTATGTATGATACAATATATTTTTTATTTCATTCTTAAATTTATTAATTTTTTTAATATTTTTTATTTCCTGCGGAATACTATTGTATAAACTAATGCCTTTATGGAATATGTTATTCCGTGAAGCCATTTTATTTGTAGCCTTAATATGTATGTTATCTTTACTCCGTGTGTTATGTGTATGAATGTCCTTATTTACTGAAATATTTTTTATTTTAAGTATTTCGGATAGTTATCAGTTTGTATCTGGTGAATAAAAACTAAGGTTCGTAACTCAACATAATTTTTAATATCTAACCAATTTAAAGCACTCAACATTAACTGTGTACTAGTGTATCTACTACAAGACAATATCACCCGCATTGCTTTGTTTTGCATAATTTGTAGCTTACTTTTGTAGGATTCCCTAAATAGATAAATAATCGTTGCACAGTAAGTAAAATGCGGTAGAATTATTGTATTATATATGGTCGTACGTGTCCATATTGTCAAATTATATCTATAAGAAATTCTACTGAAGTAACCCACTTTTTTTCCTATTTTCTTAATAAGGTATTCCGCATGATCTCCAAATCTTAACTTATCATCTAAAATTACACCTAAATATTTGTACTTAGTAACTAACTCTATATTGCTATTATTAATTTAAACTGTCATATTCTCAGGTATTATTATTTGCTTTTTATTATTACTATATAACATATACTTAGTTTTATTAATATTTAATTTTAACCTATTATTAATTAAAAACTTATATATTTCATTTAAATCACTATTAACTTTTTCGATTGCCTCCTGCTCTGTGTTACCCTCTGCATATATTAGAGTATCATCCGCAAATAATTGCACTTTGCATATCATCTAAATAAATAGACAAATTATCTCAGATTTAGTAATTTCATTAGAATTAAATAAAATTCCCATTTTATTTCTTTTCTACAGCAGAATCTTAACATATTGGAGTAAATATTTCTACAATAAATTTTTATGTTTTGCACTTTATTGAACTACAAATAAAATAAATAAAAAATGAAATATTATTCTAATTATAGTTGGAACAAACATAAAAAGCTTTTTGAATAATCTGTATTATAATTTAAATCTTTTTGCTTTACAGTTTGACAAATTAGAAATAACACTTTTGATTATTCTTTAGACACAGAAAAAATATTATTCTTTCTTACAAATCGGCTAACCGTTAAAAGAATGTTTAAACCCTTTTGTAAAAAAAAGATTCACCTGACGACGACAAAAAAGTTCTACAAATTTTCTTTGTATGTGTCAGTTGAGTCAAATTTTAAGCAGAAAAAATTAATTTGTATTCATATAAAAAAACGAAATACCCATATATGCATTTCCAACAAAAAAATTATACACAGAAAAACTGTAATAAGATATATAAGGTTTCGATTAAATATATGTAGATTATATTATTAGACACACAAAAAATGTACCTGTTTTGCATATATTTGAATGTTTAAAGGGTTACCTTAGTTATATGTAAACTTATACCTGTCGTTTGAACAGAAGTATATTGGGATACAGTTAGATTAGAATATATAATGTCTGAATAGAAAAATTTACATTTTTACTTTTAGACTTACCGATTAAAACAGTTTCTAATGCACCCTTTACTAATGTATAGGTATGAATTTTTCAAAATTTGAATACGTTCAAGAGTTAATGAGTGTAATTATTAAATAATTATTTTTATATAATTTACATATTTTAATACTGGAAAATCAAACGCATCACGCATTTATGTTTTTAGAATTTGATTTTTAATTTTTTATGAACCAGTTTTTCTCTCATATTAACAACCTGATTAACTTGATTAACAACTCTTATATAATATCATAATTCTTTTTTATAGTAATGCTATGTTTAATATGCATCGATATGTATGAAGAAAAGAGATTTAGTTACAAAAGAACATATATGCGAAAAAGACAGATACTGATTTTTGTACATAATAATGCGTAGCGAACATATAACATTAATAAATATTTATTTACAAATTATGACGGTCTAAGACCAACTTAACCCATAGAAAATAATAACAAAAACATTCATATAAAATGGAAAATATGTTTAATTTTTTAACAAAATAATTACAGTGTATTTAGGAATTCACCAAGCCAAGTAGCTTGATTTGAAAAATAAAAGCTTGGCTTGACTTGACTTGATTTGTGAAGCCTTTTAACATTTGGTACTTGGGTTGGGCTTGAAATGCTTGATTTGGTTCTAAACTTTTTCAAGCTACTCGATCAAAATTTAAGATACTTGGAAGCTTGGTCACCACTGTATATTAATCTTTTACGCATGCGTATCTTTTTCATTGTAGCATTGTTATAATCATGATATGTACTTAAACTACAATCCATAGTAAATATGTCAATAAGTTGTTAAAATAGCAAGCGATTACCTGGCCCTGGCATTGAAAGCTATTTTTCTCGATCTGTTTTGACTGTTACGAAAATAAGAAACAGGCTAAATGATGAAACTATTAGATCTATAATATGCCTTAATTCTTGAATGTCAATTATATAATAAAATAAAATGTTAACTTATATTATCATTAGGTACGTTAAAGACGAGTTAATTTTATAAATATAACTTCTAAATTACCTTCACTTCCAAATTTTTTTAATCTATATGGTTATATATCTATTAAATCTATAAGTTTACTATAATGTGCTTGTGATGGTGATGTAGTTTATACCCAATTAGTTGGTTAATTAAGTGGGTACATGCTACCATCCATTATTTTTTAGAAATATATTATTTTCATATTTTTTTTTAATATTGTAACAAAACTGAGGTTGCATAAGTAATTATGTTTGCGTGTGTGTATGCGTGCTTACATGTGTGTGTGTGCATGCGGTGAGTCACGCGTATAGAATGTGTTTACGCCTTGTGTTTACGTGATGACGTAATGTCGGTGTGCGCTCTGTGTGTATGTATGTGTCGAAGATTCTACGGAGACTCTAGATTGTTGTAGAAGGATTGGTTAAGGGGTATATTAAGCGCTACGGGCCACAAACAGGCCAGTCATCATAAGTTAGTCGATCTGGTGAGATCGTGTAGTCGGTCCGGGGGGCCGAAAGGTGATGGCTCAGTGAGTTATCGTCAGAGAGCAATCCTCGTTGGGTTAATTGGCGATAGCTCGGTTAAATAAATAAATAGTGTGATATAAATATGTGGAAATAAATGTGCGCAAGTATAAGTGAATATGGTGTTAGTTTATAAGTTGTGTTAATGCCAGTCCGATAGGTGTAAGATTAATTATAAGTAATGTAAATAGTAAATGTTTGTTTAGCTTCGCTCGGCTAACCATTGTTGTTGTATAGTATTGTTATTTAGTGTTTAAGTGTTGTAAATAAATGCTAGTCAAAAATACAATCGCAAATATTGTGGTAATTATTTTAATACATTTCCAATACTGTTCGAACAGCCCCGACACGAATTCAAATTCACGTTACAATATAATAGCATTAACATGTGAATATTTTTCAACATAAATTTCAAGTAATTTTATTTCTTTCTTTCTACTTATATCTAATATTTTTCTAAAATTGGCTTAATTACTTTTTATCCAAAATTTAGAATGTAATTTTGTTAAAGCGACGATAAATTAAACATTACAAGCAATCTACGATATATGGCGAAACGTCTGCGACAAAAATATATCGACCATGGCAAACCAGTTAAATTTTTTTTTATAAAATCAATAAATACTGGCCAGGAAAGCCTGAATATTACTATTACAAGTAGCTTGGATTTACTTAAGCTACTTGTATTCAAAAACTTATCTTGGCTTAAAATTTCAGTTAAAAAGAAATAACTACTTGGCTTGACATTTTCAAAGCTTGGCTTGAAATATTCAAAACTTAGCTTGGCCAAGCCAGTAAATTCTTAATTGTATTTAGATATAAGAAAACTTAATATCGAATAAAGCAAACATGTAAATATTAGATCTATGACAAATTAGACTTTGTTAATGCGCTACCAGTTGTGTCGCAGTCTTAGTCATAAGGCGTACAATGCATCAGCAGCCGTATATTGTCTTCGACAGTCATGCATACGGCTGACCTTAACCTTTGACCGCGCCAGTGAGTCAATCATTGTCTTTTAAGGGCCGACCGCAGTTACCAGTCGCTTCTTCTCACGAACACGATTCAATCCGAACCGATCGCCTTTTGTCTCACAGAAGAAGAGCATAGAAGACAACGCCGTTCGCTGCTGTTGCGGCTTTTATGACCGGATAAGCGAGATTCCAAAATATGACTAATTAACTTTAATGAAGCTAAAATTAGCGCTTTGTTATTGTCTGCGCACGACGGAATTAGTCTAGATAGTGTGCGGCAAGCACAGCGGGAGAAAAATACATTTCGTAGACGAAATTTTTTAATTCGAGTTTTTTTTTTGCAGTGAAATTTCAGTATTGTTTTTGTCTAATGATGCGTTCATTGTTGTACGTTTAATAGAAATTGAGTTTTGTTCGTTTCCAGCAAAAATAATTAAATTTTAATCCGGACTAATTTTGTAATAATTGAGAAATTTAAGTTAAAGATCTTTAATATTATATTTATTAATATTTGATCAATAAGAGAATGCTTTAATAAGAGATTAAATAACTTTTAACAAAAAAACAATGAAAATGTATTAAACTTACATTGCTGTAAAATATTTGATCTTTATTTCTTATTATTTCTCGGTTAAATTTGATCTGAAACAAATAATAACTTTAAAATGTGTATATAATTTTAAACATTAAAACATAATATTCGATATACATATAAATTAATTATTAATTAAGAAATTATTATATAACTAAATAACACGTTTTCACCGAAAATTGTGTCATCTAATTTAACAGATATTAAAATAGTTTGTCTTTTGAAAAATTTCGGGAGTAAATTTATCCCCTAATTTTCCACCACTGATCTGTATATGGTAAAACCAACTAATTACACAAATATAACCCAAAAAACCAACTAACCTAACCTATGGCAAATTTTTATGTGAGCGTTTTTCATATGCACTTTTATACATACAATAGTTTGTAAACTGGCAATTATTTTAAATGTGCATTTACTGTTTCATCTCAAATTAAATGAATAAAACATACATGGAATTTTGATTGTTTAACTCATTATATTTTATGACAAAATTTCCATAAAATTCAAAGAAAAACTGAAAATAAAATATCTTCTTCACAATCACAAGAAACACACATATTCATATATTCATTGTACTTTCTCTTCACTATATAACAAATACAAACATTTCTGAAGATTTATGTCTCATATTTTTTGCACTGTGCTACATTTAATTAAAATAAATGGTATCATGTTTAACATTTAAATTCAACTAAAGCATTTTTATTATCAAAAATAATTACTAATTAAATCAAATCTGACACTTAATTTAATATTAAAACAATTTACAGTCGCCGTTATTTTTGAGCATAAAAACTCGTATATTAAAAGTTAAAAACACAAACAGAATTTAACCGTGATATTGCGGGTAAAATTAAAAACCGTCCGTAACAAAATCTGAAAAATGTTATCGTCCGTGCTTTTTATGATATTTTCGAAAAACTCATCACAAAAACTGGACACATTGACCGAATATGCTATATACACGATGACGCCAACACGTACAGAGGCGGCATTTTTCTTTGAAGCCGCATTTACAGTGGGACAATTTATATGAGTTTAAATCTCGGACAGTAGAGTCACAAGTTGGAGTTGAAAAAGGAAGTCAAAGTCAACCGCCCTTAGTTTAAAAGTAATAACTACCTGAATAGGATGCTAATAACGGTTTGGGATTTAAGACCTTTTTGACGTATTGTATAGTGTTGTAATGAATGTTCTTTTCTTTTCTATTTTAAGATTTAGCGTTTTGCATTTGCAAATAATTATGTGATTAGTATATTGGTATAATAAATTTAAAAATAAACTTTTGTATTGGGCCTTGAAAAAATTTTTATTTTTACTTCTATTGATATACATCATAAAAATGAAAATACTGTAGGTAATTAGTGATGTAGCCAATAAAGAACGAAAAACTTTTGCTATCATGGCAATAATGTTAAATTTTGATATTTTTACAATCGCATCATTATTTATAGTACTCTGCACTGGTGAACATTAATAATTGTACAAAAATGCGAAGATTTTAGATGATGTGTAAAAACACTAAGAACCAGTTGCATAAAATGTTGTAATTGAATCAAATAAATCTACGATATACGGCGAAACGTCTGCGATGAGAATGAATCAACTGTTCAGAAACAGAAAATTCTATAAATTCAATAAATATGTAAATGCATTTGGTTATTTTGTATCATATATAAAACAAAGTGTAAATATCTCAGTTTTCTTGGTCTTTTTATAACTGAATTAAATAATTTAATGTAAATCATTGTTGATTATGTACCAAAATATTTTGAAATTGAATACAATAAATAATTTAAAATGATAAAAATAATAGTATTTTTGATGTGAACTGATAAGAAAAATTATAATTTTATTCGAAAATATATTACATAACTTGCTTTTATCAAAAACTGTTTAAAAAACAAATGTATATGTCACTAATATGTTCGTCATAAAATTCACTTTTTCATTTTTAAATTTTTGATGTTCATTTCGTAAATTTGATTAATGCAATGTATTAGCTCAAATTTTGATATTTAATATTTTAATTTAATTATATAACTGTTAAATAATGTCTATTAATTAGACCGTTTAGTATATATTAATTAACAACATTTTACTATAATTAAAAGTTTATCTGTCAAAAACTACCATATGATTATCAAACTGCAGATAATTTAATAACTTGCTAACTTCAAAAGGTCATCCCGAGGTACGTGCATTTAATTTTTCTAATTCTCAATTTTTACCAAAGTTAAAACCAAGTCAAAGGTTAACTCACTATCCGGGTCAAAGTAATTACGATATAATTACACATAAATTTAATTCATCACTAAATTTCTATCGTAACGAAACGTAAAAATGAAAAGTGATAACAGTATAAAAAATGTGAACATCTACGGATATCCAATCATTTGTTATTTATTCCAAAGCCTACTCGTAGTGTTTAACACTTGAAGCGTGAACAAAAACAAGTGACACTCACGAAAATGTCAAAGCCAGCTATATAACGAAATAAACAAGTCGTGTTTTAGAGATACAAATAAATTCATTCCTAGTATTAGAAATTCCACGGTTTTATCTTCAGTTGTCCACTGAGAGGACACGCAAGATTAGGCCGTTATGGTCTATTAAAAGCGGTTGTAGAAAAAGACAGATGATATAGACACCTTTGAATATCTTTGTCGTTTTCGTATCTTCCATTTCCAAAGTCTGATTATCAAAAATTTTTAGGCGTGCGGTTCTTTTAAAGTCACTGGAACTTCAAAAGTGTCTTTCGGTTTCTTTTTGACATTACTCGACCGAGCGGAACAGATATTTTCAAATTTCAACCCTTGTAACTTATAGGGTTATTTTATGATCGGTTGAATTGTGGGGTATAATAAAAATCTACTTTATCTTGGTTCGTTAACCCTTCAATTTGAGGGTGGTTTAATGCATTTTAAGGATTACGTATAGCCTTGAAAGATTGCGTTAGGTTTTGTAAAAATATTTGAACACAAATTTCATAATTTGTATGACAGTTTTGAAGGTTGTTGCATTTTTGGTGTGCAATAAAATTTGGAGCGGAAAAGAGTTACTGACATTTTAGTGTTGTAAAATTTTATTGCGTATTTTGCCTACAGTTTTGTGAAATATTTTCCGAAACAAAATACATATATAAAATACAAATATTTTCAAATTTTTAATATTATTTGTCTTATATATCTTAAAACGTCTATTTTTATATGAAAATATAAAAAAAAATCAAACATCTTCATTTGATAATTTTAAACTGTAAGATTTCGAATATTTAATAAGTTTTTATATTAAATTCTAATTCAGTATAAGGAGTAATGAAAGGTTTTGTTTAAACAATTACATTAATTTTAAATTTAATTTATAACATTTATTTAATATATAATTGTAAACTTTGCACAACTTTATAATATTAAAACAAATATTTATAATAATTGACCAAATTACAATTGTGTTATTGGTTTTTAGTCTGTACCAGTCCGGATAATCACTATTAAATGGTTGAAACCGCGCTCATCAATTTCATAAAATAAATACGAGTTGAAATCAAGACTCATTTTATTCAAATTTATTAAATTTATTTTGTATATTTTTAGCAAAACATTATTAATTTTTGATAAATTATTAAATAAAAAATGTAAAATTCAAATAGAGTTCTTTTCAATTATTTGTTTTTTGTACCAATAAGAGTAATATAGAATGTCCCAAAAGTTACTACAGTGAAATATTTTAAATATTTCTTATATCAGATGTCGAAAGTGTCTCCTGCCTCTAATATGTATGAAGAGAAGTTTAAGCATACTTTTGGGGCATACTGAATAAATATGTATATTTAAATTATATGTTTAAAATAACTTGATTTCAAACTAAAAACAATTTTATAAAAAAAAATTAGCTTATTATCAGAGTATTAACAATGTAAAAATACGTTATTTTAATAATTGCTGAAATTCCTTATAAAATACATCGGCAATTTACCACCGAAAAAATAAAATATTAATTTTTCAGAAACATAACGATCGTCGCGTTGCAATATTAATAATGAAATACACAAAATTATGTTCAATTTAGCAGCGAGTAACCGAACGAACGACTTGAGAGCAATAACAAGAAACAAGATTTTAGCCGAGACAATTTGCAAAAGATTAATGAAGCAAATTTATTATTTGACCAAAAACTCAAGCATTTAATAATTCCATCAGTCAATTTACCAAATTCGTGATGTTATCGTGGGTCCCAATTTAAACTCTCTGCCGAAAAAAAAAAACCAATTAAGAGTCCAGAAAGCAAAAACGCAGTCGCAGAAAAGTGTAGTGCAAATTTCAAGGTGTGTTTTTTTGCACAGCGCACGTTTCGATCTTAAAAGGTTAAGTAATTTCGCTGAGTGCGAAGATATAAGTTTGTTTTTTCAAGTCATTATTGAGGACGTACAGAAATTAACACGGACTATCTCTTTAGGGTTTTCGCTGTAATATTAATTACAAAGTGAATATACAAATCTGCATAAAAATACTGATAACGAGTGGCCCATTCGATATGGCTGTTTGTAGCTGTCAAAAACTTTGACTAATTGATTTGTGTTACAAAATTGGATATTTACTAATTTCTATATTGCTAAACGATGCAAAGAGAAATAGCTGTTTTTTTTTCAAAAGTAGATAATTATCTAAAATAAAAATTAACGTACTTTCATAATTCAATTATCGACGACGGTTGGAATATTTCAATAAACGTTAGTCATTTGTTGATATGATCAAGATTATAAACGAAAAAAATGAATAAACAAATTACATGAAAGATTTTAATGGTTTTTTCCTTATCAGAAAATAATTATTAAGAAGAAATTATTATACATATCCTAAATGTCAATATAAAGCAATTATGCTTTTTGTATTTTTTTTGTTAATGTACAATTTAAATATAAACAATACATCACAGAATTTATTTTATGTAATGAGATATAGTATTTGATATGAAATAAATTAATAAGTTACTTTTGATTAATTTTTATATTGATATATGTATCAAGTAGGTACAATTAGATTTTTCATAAAAGTCATTTATTCTGTCAATAAAGTTTTTGAAAAATTTTCTGATTTAAATTTGAAACAAATTTAATGTCTATTTTATAAACAAAATAAATGTTTGATTTTTAATGAATTTTTCAATTTTTTATTAGAAATATATAAATGATTATATATGATAAAATTTTATAATGTTTGTCAAAAAATCTATTAATATCCTTTGCAAATATATGTTAAGTTAAAAAAGTATTATGTTTATGAATAATTGTTAAATTATTATTTTTATTTCTAAAAATAATTTACAAAGTAAAATATACAGTGACTGTGCCTTTCCAAATATAGAAAATTTTAAAATATAGATTAAATTTTGAATTGTCTGCAAGTTATTCAAAATTAAATTGTTCCTATATTTTCATTTTTAATTTGTGTAAATTTCGACAGATTAGACATATGTACAAAGTTCTAGAATTTCTTGTAGCCGGCAATGTGCGAGGCTGTATTTATATAATTATATCAGTCTCTACTGAGGTCTCTACTCTATTGCATCCTGTGAAAAATTATTTTCTTTTTTAACCAGAATTGAAAATTATTTAAGGACAAGAATGTCAAAGAGTAGGTTTAGTAATATTTGTATTTTAAATATAGAAGAAAATATAGAACCCAATGAAATAGCTGATAAATTTACCACTTGAAATAAAAATAAAAAAATTAAATTATTATATGAAATATAAATTGTTTATATAAAATTATCCAGTAATGAATTAGTGAAACAGACAAGTAGAAACAAGTAAAATATTATTTTTTAGCTTTAGGTACAAAAATTAATATTCAATTTCAAACAAATGTACGCCCCCCCGCCCCCCAAAATGCTGGCACCATCTAAAACATTTTCAGATATAGTCAAAATCAACATTACGTATGGTAAAAACGATGTAATAATATGTGTTTACATTTAATAATGTTTTTTAAAAGATATTTCTATAGATAATCCAGCTATATTTTACAAATAAATTATTATTTTTTTTTTATTAGAAGTGAAGTAAAATCTAATTTAGTGTTAAAAAATGAGCTAATGACTAACGAAACTATAAATTTGGCAAATCTACATTCAAAATGAATTTATTCTTCACTCAAAATATAACTCGGGGCTAGTTTGAAAAATATAATGGCACACAAAATAGATCCTAAATTTTGGCAGGCCTTCATTTTAAAGACAGTTAAAAAGCGCCCAATAGGCGTTAATGACTTAACACCGCCCAGACACCGAAATATACGAATATGAAAAATTGCAAAAACTGATTTGTTTTGTTTTTTTAAGTTTTAGCTTCAGTAGAATAGGATTTTCAAAATGCATTCTTAATGTTCGTTTCTGGCATACGCCAAATACAAAATAACAAATTATGGTTTAAAATGAATAGCTAATTTTCTAATATAGCTGCAGGTTGAAGTTTAACATTCGGTTAATTTAAAATGTTTATGAATGTTAAAACCAGCTAATTTTTTAAGCGTTAGCTTCGCATTCATATTTATGTTTCTATGAAATGGTGAATAAATTAAATTATAGCCTAACGCATCATAAAAAAAATGTGGAAAATTTTATGCATAATGTAAAAAAATAACTTTTTATATTGATAGATAGATCAATATGAAAATAATAACCTAAAATTTGTTATTAGTGTGTTTGACAATACAAAACTATTTTAAAAAAAATTAAAGTAATATTAATTTATTTAGTTTCAGTCTTGTCTAAAAATGAATGATCATAATTAATACACACGTTTGGTGTAGTTATCTAAAGAAATTAGATATTTTTTTAGTTTGTCGTATATTTATCTATTCCTGTTCGTTGATTTATCCAAATTTTATTTGGAATAACAATTTGATTTCAACTAATTTGTATGTAGATGAAATAACTAATGTTATTGGAAATATTATCGAATTAAAAAATAAATCATGATACGCGCTTTTGTTTTGAATTCGCCGCACATGTGGCTGACTGTTTTTAATTATTAATAAATATTTTTATTTAATAATAATCTTGTTTTTGATAATTTTCTATTTATTTCTTGCAATAAATATACAAAATATACTTGATTTGCAATATACAATAACTGTAAAATATGTTTATCTGACCCTATGAGTCAGGCGATCTTTACGATTTCTTACGATTATCATTTTCAAACGACGTTGGAACACAAATGATCATTAGAGATAAATAGATGTGTAATGATCTTTTAACAAATGACACCACATATAATAAATTAATAATTAATGTTCAATAAACAATAAATTTTGTCGTATGTTAGGTATTAGAAACAAATTAAGTTTGTAATGATCATTTAACAAATGAAATCACACGAACTACAAAATTAAGAATTGTAGCTTAATGATCATTAAATTTTGTTGTGTGTCACAAGATATACAGGGTGTAACAGAATAACTATTCCTAATTTTAACTGGAGTATCCTGGGCTCAGAATATGAAGATTTAATGCAAATCACTGAGATAAAATGTGGCTCCTTACTGAGCTACAGGGTGTTTTATATAAAAATTTAAAAACGATTTTTGCCCTGTACTTTAAAACTATTTGACGTATCCTTATCATACTTGGCAGGAAATGTAGGTACCGTACTCCATACTAAATTATGTTAAATAAAAGTTTCTGGCTACTGCCAGTGGCGTACAACAGGGGCAAGTGAGAGGTTAATTCTTCCTAAATTCTACGCCACTGGCGGAATTGTCATTTTAGCACAATTTTTCGATTCTCCAATACTTGCTGTGTAAAAAACATACTCTTCCTTTGTAACGATAAAGTCACTGTTTTTCGAGATATTTAAAGTTAAACATAAGCTGCACCCTTGGGATTTTTTCAAAATTTGCTCAAAAAAATCTCAAAAAATTCAGTAAAATAGAGAAAAAAATTAGCTACATAATATCTAAGTAACTTTTTCTCTAACTCATTCTGGTTTGGATGGAAAAATTATTGAAAATTAATATTTTTTGCATTTTATTTTTTTTATTTTCAATAATTTTTACAGTCAAATCAGAATGAGTTAGAGAAAAAAGTTACTTAGTTATTATGTAGCTAATTTTTTTCTCTATTTTACTGAATTTTTTGAGATTTTTTTGAGCAAATTTTGAAAAAATCCCAAGGGTGCAGCTTATGTTTAACTTTAAATATCTCGAAAAACAGTGACTTTATCGTTACAAAGGAAGAGTATGTTTTTTACACAGCAAGTATTGGAGAATCGAAAAATTGTGCTAAAATGACAATTCCGCCAGTGGCGTAGAATTTAGGAAGGATCAACCTCTCACTTGCCCCTGTTGTACGCCACTGGCAGTAGCCAGAAACTTTTATTTAACATAATTTAGTATGGTGTACGGTACCTACATTTCCTGCCAAGTATGATAAGGATACGTCAAATAGTTTTAAAGTACTGGGCAAAAATCGTTTTTAAATTTTTATATAAAACACCCTGTAGCTCAGTAAGGAGCCATATTTTATCTAAGTGATTTGCATTAAATCTTCATATTCTGAGCCCAGGATACTCCAGTTAAAATTAGGAATAGTTATTCTGTTACACCCTGTATAGACATTTTATTCGAATTAAATGAAAGAACTAATATCATTGTTTTTCTTTTCTCTGTGAACAAAGTAAATATTAAATAAATTACAATGATTAGTACTATAAGTTTAGTTTTTGGGTATTTTACTTTATTTGTTTAGTATTATAGTTACATTGTCTTAAAACAAATATTAGTTAAAATTGATTTCAAAACTTGGCTTTTAGTACTATCTATGTTATTAAAAGTAATTTATTTATTTTTATTGATAAATGAAATCACTTGCATTTTTTTTAAAATAAATTAGCACGATTAACTTTCATTACAAATTTATATTTTACAAAATTAATATACATAATTGTAAAAATCTCATTATCTTTGTTAAATAAATTATTAATATTATATTACAAAGTGCATCTGTATTTAGGTGTAATTTCTTAAATTAAATATTAAGTGAAAGTGATGCATTACAAATTACACAAAGTAATAAAAAAAAACCTATATACTTTGAAAGGTATTAATTTTAAACGGGAGTTGGAAAGTTCGTATTATTAAATTACATAAAAATAAATTATATACGAATAAGTATAATGATAGAAATTACCAAGGCATATTCCACTAATGTAATGGCGTAAAAATCGTCACATATTAAAGCATAATTAGCATTTTTTTACCGAAAAAAGAAAATGGAAAAAAAGAAAACGCAACCAAAGCAGATATATAAAAAAATAATTATTCTTTAAAGTTAGGCATTATCTATAATCATTTCTAATACAACTTTATGAAATGACACTGAGTCTCCACGTAGAGTATTTTAATTCTAAGATTGGTATGCCTGCGAGAAATAAATTCTTGTACCGCATGTTTTTTTAAGTACGTTCGTACATGAAACACCACACTACGTCTTCTCCCTTTCTGACTCGGGGGCCTAACGAATAAAAACCTGTATTTCTAATTATGTTTGAATTTAAAATGCTGCCCAAAAGCAACTAGTGTCTATTCAAGGTTATTTGTCAGTTTTTTAATACTATTTTTAAAACAATTGTATGAAGATAAATGTTTCTTTGTTTTATAATTTCAATAGATATTGATTTTTTATTCAAAATGTTTTTGGAAAAATTCAAAATTTATATAACTTTTTCAGCAACAAGATTATCACTAAAAATAGTGCGCTAGACGTACGAAAAAAACAAAAATATTTTGTAATATAATAATATGTGTAGGTATATATTTCACATGTGTAAAAATGGTAAAAATTATAACTTACCATACTTACACACAAATTGTTACCGACTTCTTTTTTACATACATACATACATAATCACGCGATGTACCCAAAAGAGTATGGCATAAACTCTTTCTATTATGTCGAAATTAAGTAAACTATATTGGAAAAAGAAAACTAATTTTTTTTATGAGATTTTAACAATATTCACATTTATTTTGTCATAAACACTAATTCAATAGCATATATAAAATTTTGTTAGATATGTTATTATTTACATACCAGTAGTTGTAAAAGCAATATCTGACTTCTACTATATTTTTTTTACATTATCCATTTCAAAACTAGAATTTTTATTATTACATTCAATTTTTTTCTATTTTAGTTTAGAATGTTTACTTTTAGTTTAATTTATGACTTTTTAAGAGATTCGGCTCATATACTCTTATTATTATACTCTTATTATATACTCTTATTTTAATGTTACACCTCAGTTGTGAAATTGCCCCGTTCTTGAACTGGTTTTATATTTGTCTTATTCATTAACCACAATTTATAAAACTAAACCCTTCTTTTATAATTGGCGGATAAACTATGGAATAACAATTCGAGATATAAATTTATCTTGGCAACTATACCTCCGATAAATACAGTTGGCTTTTACAATAAATTTTTAAAATGTTACCTACCAACTAACAGCCTATGAAAGCAAGTGATAAAGTTTTCCAAAGTTATACGACCATCAAAGAAATACTGATGTGTATATCATAGTTTATTCTATCCGAGATTTACCCGATGTTTGTAAAATACGATTTTCAAATTTATACCTGGTATAACGCTATGCGAGGTTTATCTAATGATTGTAAAAGCGGCCCTAAGTGTATTCAACTATTCTAAACAATAACTAATTAACATTTTATCCTTATCTATGCTACAGTAAACTCCAAAATATATATATATATATATATATATATATATATATATATATATATCACAGTCAACCAAATCGCGAACTGGACAAAATTTTTTCTACTTCACAAATCGGGTAATTTCACGATTGGAGTGCAACTTATACATGCAAATTTCATTCACTAACAATCATTTTATTTACATTAACATTGTCAATTTTTTAAATTTACTACAATACAACTATACTTTATTATAAATTTTATCTGTTTTATTAGATTTTTGAAATTATAAATATATCTATGCATTTTCTATAAAACTATTAATTGCAAAGTGGATAAAATTATATCAAACAAATTAGAGCAATACTTGATAATTTATTAAACTCTATAAAATGATGTAATATTTTCAAAATTATAGATCGATAAATTTACTGGAATTGATCAAAAATCTTATTTTTTTTTAAATAGAAATAATGGTTTTTTTTTCAATTTAATAAAATAAAAAAAAACTACAAGTATTTTGCATTATTAAATTATCTTTTTAATGCTTGATTAATCCGTAAGAATCAAGATTTAAATTAAACGTATTTCTTTAAAAAAAAAAAAACATTATTTTAAGATTATTGTCTGCATACAGACAGCTAAAGATATACTGCCAATTCGTAAATACATTAAAATGTAAGGTACTTTCAAAAACTATGTTTGATATGCTTTTAATGAAAGTAACATAAGAAATTGCTCAAAACTTCTTTGGTATACAAATAAATATTTCTCAGTATTACGTGCAAGTTACTGCATTTATTTCTACAATAAATTGTGCAAAGCATTGAAGAATGTCACGTGTCTGGCGAGCGAAAATTTTACACTTCCATGCATACACGGAGTATTCGTAAAATTGTGTAAACAAATTGATTAGTAACGCCGTATGCGGCACGCGATAAATTCTCAGAAGTATCTGGTATCTCAGCTTTAAGTTATTCCTGCTGAGCTAACTACCTTTGCCACTGTATATCGCAAAATATCAAAGTTTCTTGACGACTGAACACGCCCGTAAAAGTTATATTACTGCTAACATAATTTTGCGAAAAATGTAGTGACTAATGCTGCTGATGAAAGTTAGCAGCATCTAACAAATTATGACATTTTATGCATCATATTTCGAAATTTTATTTCAACGATAGCTGAAGTATTCAGATATAATTTTGTATTCGAATGATCTTGCATTTATGATAAATATTGTTTTTATGTTTTGCGTGCTTAACAAGTTCTACTGCAAAATTATTTAACTATTTATTATTAAAAAATAATTTCATGTTTACGAACTAAATAATAATTAAAAAAATAAACACCAATAAGAAACAATTTGATAATTAAAATAGGAATATTAGGTGTTTTAATCGAAGAAGAAAATACTTTCTCAAATTTTGTACACTAGATTGTACAAATTTCAAGTATGATTGTTGAGGTTGTAGTAATTTGTTTGGTGATTTTGCGGATTTTATACGAAATTTCTAAAATGTATTGATTTTACTCGAGATTTTATATGATTTTATGAAAATCTACTAATATTTTAAGAGATTTTAATTAATTTGTATTCCACATTGTGGAAGTGGTTTTGCAATCGGTCTTAATAAAATTAAGTATTTTTAAACAATAAATAAATTTTATTCTCCTACTGTTATTTCAACAATTTACTAAGAGACTATTATTATTAAAAATAATAACTATTTTTTTTATACATACATATGCAATCACATCATGTACCCAAAAGGGTTACAAACTTTTTTTCTCCCCACATTCCTATCCAGACAACCAACTCTAGTTTCATCTAAAGGACATTCAGTGAAAAAAGATTATTTGCATGCAGTGTGCACGTGATAGGGGCGGCGCTTAGCCCTTATACTACGTTTATATAATACCCTGTAGCGTCTTTTTTTTAAATCATTATTATATGATTTGTTTTATTAGAAGGCTAATTCTTCTTTATCACAATAATAATAATAATAATAATAATAATAATAATAATAATAATAATAATAATAATAATAATAATAATAATTTTATTTCCGTTAAACCGATACGAATAGTATGGGAAAAAATTATTTTCAAAATTTGCTAAAAAAAATCTGAAAAAATTCAGTAAAATTCAGAAAAAAAAGTAGCTACATAATAGTTAAGTAACTTTTTTCTCTAACTCATCTGATTTGGCAGGAAAGAAAAAATAAATTAAAATTCAAAAAATATTAATTTTCAATATTTTTTCCTGCCAAACCGGAATGAGTTACAAAAAAAAAGATACTTAGCTATTATGTAGCTACTTTTTTTCTCTATTTTACTGAATTTTTTCAGATTTTTTTAAGCAAGTTTTGAAAATAGTCTTATTTCGAGGGAATTTTAAAAATTTAGTTTTTAATTTTCTTTCTACTAAACTATGCATCCTAGAATAATGGTTTCTACACTAAATTATAGTACCCATTATTTTGCATTTTAACATATTATGCTTATTTTCCTACACCTCATAGTTTTTGACAAAAAACATAAAAACAAAAAAATCAAAAAAAAAGTTCTAGCGCCCAAACGGCACATGCTAGCAAATTTAAACTAAAACCAAATTATAGAACTTTTTATGCCCTATCAAAATGTATTCTAAGTATTTCTCCGAATTTAACTCGAGAAAGAAGTATATCGCAAATTATCGAAATTGCATGTTAAATTCCCATACGAACTCAACGAACGAACACCCGGTATATATGTGTACATGATAATAATGATACAATAATAATAATATAATAACATAGTTTTCATTTCCATATAATACACGTGGTACCTATAGGAAAAGTCAATTAGAAAAAAAAAAGAAAAATATAAAAAAAAAGTGCATAAGACTTACATTGTAATTGAAGATTGGAACTTGTCACTAAAAAATTAAATGCAATAAAAAATATGTATTTAATCACTTTCAGAAAATTATGAGCCCTAGAAGTTATTGAATTAATAAAAATTGAATAAATAAAAATTGAGGTGGAAAAGTTGGTGCAAAATAATATAATATAATATAGTTTAACTAAATTAAATTAAAAATAATATGTATTCAGTTCGCTCTTATATATGAGATAATGTAAACGTAGTCATTGGTACTTGGGGTAGGAGGGTGGATACATCCCTTCATAGACCAATCACTGAGCACCAAGCAAACTATCACGTGCTGATCACGCAAATATTCGCTACTCTTTGCTCCTTGAATCCAGTATAGTTTCATCTAGTTTCATCTACATTCATGACATACATGCTCTTCTGTGCTTATTACTTAGAAACTTTCAATCACTGTCAATTATATCACTCCAACTACTCATCGGACGTCCACTGGCAAACGCATATCTTCAAAATCATTCACCTATATTCTTTTATTCAAACGTTCATTGGATATTTGATCAAGATGACCGAACTATCTTAACTAATTGTAACATCAACTTTTGCAACAATTTTTTTTTTCTATTTCACACTTACCACACAGATACACTAATCTATTTCGTACCCGATTCCATCTACTATTATGCCACGTAAAAATCTTATATCAATAGCAGTCACTTTTCTTTTATGATTTTGCAGCCAAACCCAACATTGACTACCATACGTCAATGTAGGCACCAAAACAGCATTGAATATATTCAAACGGACTTTTCTGGAAACATGTAATACTACTAGATTAAATTTATTCCCTCTTTCTAGTACAAAAATCTAGAGACCAAATACATTTACTTTTATAGTAAATTTAACTAGTGTTTATAAAAAAATGTTAATAAATTGTTAGTTAATTTACCGATAACATTATATACACAAACAAATTGAAAAAATAAAAATACGGCGTGTAATGTTTCTAAATCTTGTTTACATTGATGAAATTCAACACTTTAAAAGTCAATATCAACATGCAAAAGGCCGTACTACTTAAAATTCAAGATAAGAACATCTTGCAGACGAAATCTTTGATATTTTCCGCTTATATTTAAAGTATACATAAATTTTTAATTTTCTATCACCATATTAACCATTAATTGATGAAAGATTAAAAACACCGATAACTCATCAATAACTACAATAATCTTAAAGTTCAAGGTAGTTAAAAATCTATAAAAAACAAGAAAAATCCAGGTGAAACACTGCAACATGAAAAATAATTACTGTTCATCGATTATTTTTACTGAGACCGGTAAGGGATCCGTTATTTGGTGGACAAGTTACCTGCTACATAGTGTCTCACTTTATTTAACACGAATAAAATTTATTTTTCAATATCCTCCTATCTTATAATATTAAACGAGTAATTATTGTATATTTATTTATTTACAAATATTATTTTGAAAACCGGTTTAAGGATTCTGATGAAATAAGGTGATTTATCATTTTTGAATAAAAAAAAAAGATATTTAACAAAGTGTTTGTAAATTATAAGTATAATTTTGGTATATATCATATTTTAAAAATATACAATTGTTATATACCATAGACTAGGTATAAAAAAGAGACAGGTTATTTCTATAATAAAACGTTGAAAAAAAATTGTCGAAAAATCTATAGTACAAGTTTAAAATCGTTTGCTTCGATCAGCTGATTTGGGGCATCGACCAGTTCAATAATGTACTTTTATAGTTAGTCAAACAAGTTTATACATGTTTTTTATTGCTGTTATTGTATAAAACTACATATTAGAAGTAAACATATAAGGAAATTATATTTTTTTAAATTTGATTATATTATTCATAAAAAACAAAACATAAACATCTCTTTCATTAAATATGTAAATATGCTTTTCTTTAATATTTTCATCTCTTTATAAGCAGCAAGCATCTAAGTATTTATAAAAATGCTTCTTAAAACATTTCTAACTGAAAATATATTTGAATTTATATATATATATATATATATATATATATATATATATATATCTCAATTAAATTATAAATATACATATATGTAGTACATATAATTTAATTAAAATTACAAACAAAACATGTTTTGATTTACTTATTTCAAATAATTTAATAATTATATTTTTAAAGACTCGTATTATTATTAATTATAAATTTTTATTGAATTTTCATAAATTAAAAACATAAGCAATACATCTCTGACCAACAACGGTAAACATTATTTAGATGGTCGATGCTCCAAAAACACATGATTTTGACGTCAAATACTATAGTTTATTTTAAACCTTCTCTCTCATCTCCCCTCATCACCCCTCTATAGCTTGTCTAAATGATTTGTTAAAAAAATTCAACAAAAGTATCCTTATAAAAACACAGTTATATTAATAGTAAATAATAAGTAATAGACGAAATTCAGTCAGTTAAATATTTTTATAATCTTCTATGCCAACGTTTCGGCAATCACTGTTGCCTTCTTCAGGGTTCTACAATAGATACAAATATGTATTACATAAAAACATTTAATACATTTGGTTTATATATTAATAGTGTCAACTAAAAATAGGACACAGTGTAGCAAGTAATAAACGTGGAGTATTTTTATGTAAAGGCAGGTGAAATTTCTGTAGACTTGTAAGGCACGGGAACAGGTCGTAATGAGCCGAAAAAATAAGCAACACGACCGTTAAGAATCACGACGTCTTGTCTTCGTCGTCTTGGTTCTCCGGTAAAAGGCGGTAAAGTCAACTCTATGGAAGAGTTCGATGATCGGTTAAGCGCGGCAATAACTCTTTAAATAATTGAAAAACACTTTCAGTATGAGTACGGTACCACTCGCCACCTGTCCACGCGATGTGCCACATCGCGTTTTTTTAGGTCCGCGCGTACGGTTCTGCCGTTGCAACGCAGCGCAGCGCAGCGCCTTCATTACGCGAGCCTTTTAATGTATCTTGTAAATGAGAAAGATTGGCTTTTCAGACGAGATGCTGTTTCGAAACAAAACGGTAATGCACTCAACTTTTTTTTTGTTTGTTTTGTTTTTGTTTATTTGCGAATATGTTTTATGACTTGCAAAACATTGCTGAATACTGGCGTTAAATGCTCTTTTTAGAATCGTAAAAAGTTTGGAATAATTTTAGTGTCTATAAAAATTTCAAGGATAACCGAAACGTTAAAAAATTCTGTATAGTTTTTACAATCAGCATTAAATGCATTGTTTAACTATACTAAAATCAATGAAGCGACATTTCGACGAAACTAAACGCTCGTCTTCATCAGATCAAAATTTATCAATGATATTAAAGTAAATACAACATACAATACAATAAAGAATAAAGTACATAGCAACAAGTTACTAGGTAACATATAAGTAACTAGATCATAAGAATTATAGATTTTTAATTAATGGAAGCTAAATTTTATTTAACTCAGTGTCTTCAAAGTGATTCATATAATTCTTTTCCTTATAAATATCTATTACTTCCCTTACTAATCTACTGCTAATCTTGATTGGCCTAGCAATTATTACTGTATCTTCAAATTTTACATTATGAAGATATTCTAAAGCATGTTCAGCAATAGCAGATTTATGTGGATGATTTAGATGAATTGACCTTTTATGTTCTGTCAATCTACTTCATGTTTTCAAAGTCCTAAAGCCTGGTGGACAATGGATTTAATTCACAAATTTGAGATTTATAATTTAGATTTAAAATTTATAAATTCAACCAATCAGAGCCAAACTTAGAAATCACATGACTGAATGTATGTTTTTGTTAATATCATAATATATTTACATGTAAAAATAATAATAAACTGTTTAAAGCAAATATATTACATTATTTAGTACTCGTATTTACATATAAATATAAATATAGACTTGGAAAATATTGAATAATTTTTTACTATGGTTTTTATGTAAAATGGCAACTTTTTTTTATTAATATGAATAATTAGTAGAAATTGTAAAAATTTTAGAACGCTTTATTCAAAATCATTTTTTTTTCATATTATTAATAAATATTTAATAAATAATACTAGAAGAAGATGTAAGCTATCAAATGTTGAATATCGAATTAAAATTCGTTAATTATTATTTCTTAGTTATTAAGCAAAACTTTAGTATGGCAAGGTATAGAATTTATTGCTAAATTTTCAGAGGTAAATATAGATATTAATTTACAATTTTTTTCCAATGAATTCAGAAGAAAATAAGCAGTATTGCAAACAAATTATAATACCTATAAACTAAGTATAAACAACAAAAATATACAATTTACAGGTAGCTAATACTCATTTATTTATTTATAACCAACGTTAAATGTCAAATTCTTGTAAAACCTTTCAGACATCCAACAGCTACTAAATAGTTAAATCCCTTAAGTATACGGTCGCTACTGGAACTAATAACCATATTGAATGCGTCAAAAAGCATCAAAAATCTTTTCTTAGGAAGTCACCCAATGGACAATGGTAAGCGCATCGAATCGCCACGACCAACTGCGACCAGCACAGCTACATCTGCAATATTGTTCTTCTAGCCTAGCTATAGGAGTTTAGTAAAAAGAAAACGGTATGCATGCAAACGTCGTGTGATTTCACGGTTTCACATTTTCCTCGTATTTATCGCTATGATGTTATATGGCGGGGGTGGAGCACAAGTTTGATTTTATTTATAAGATAGATTGGCAGTTGTTTTGCGCTCTTTCAAATGTGTTTGTACAGCTGACTGAACCGTTAAGAAATGCTTATTAAACGTCTCAGAAAATGCGTGATTTATTTCGTTAAATTGTGGTACGTAAATTTGTAAAAAAAAATGTCAAAGTATGTTCGATTGTTTTTTTACTAGTAAATGATTTCTTTATATGTTTCTAAATTATTTTTTTATCATATTTACTAAAAAAAAAAACGCTAGGTAATTAATATTGCTAAATTAATTGCTAAATATATATTTAACAAAAAAATTGACAGACAATTATAAGCTGAAAGATTTCAATTATCTATCACAATATTCAGATATTTAGATGATAACAATTTCATATACATACATATTTGTTTAATAAGTTTCTTAGTTTCAGTTTTAATTAGATATTTATTGTCAATAATGGAATCAATATGCTAGGGTTGCCAGGCGTTCTACTTTCGGTAGAAATGTTTGTAAAGTGTCCTCGCATGTATATTTACATATTAATGTTCTACATTTTTATTTTGACGTTATGAACATTAACAGGGTTTCGTCTACACTATAAAAAAGTTGTTTCTGGCAACAATTATTTAAAAAAATTTGAGTGCACACAAAACTAGTAAAATTATACATCTGTTGATAGATGTATTTTACAAAATCCTAAAATATGCACACAATTAATTTAAATTCCTTGAAAAATAATAAAAACAAAATGATTAGTATTACAAGCTCGGTACTTGAGTGTTTTAGTTCATTTGTTTAATCTTGCTCTTATGACAGTTACGTTGTTTTAAAACGTGGTTAAAACCGATTTTAAAACCGAGCTTAAAGTACCAGCCAATGAGTTCCATTTATATTTTGAGTAACTATTAAAGGATTTCTGCCTGTTTTTACTAATAGATTACAGCACTTTTTGATAGTATCAGATGGCACCCTCAAAACCATTAAAATTTTGTTTAGAACATTTTTTTGTGCAATGCACATTTGTCGAGATATTCCAATGGATTAATTAAAATGGGTCACCTGTATAATAATAATTGCAAAACCCATCAATATTAATAGTAGATTGACAAGAAAAGCAATAGAAATTTATAAAGAAAAAGACAACATTAATCAGTGTGACGGCACTGGTTTAAATAAAAATTTGTATTCCATTAATTAAAAATTTATAAATGTTATGATCTAGTTTCTTATTTTGTTTACCTAATAACTTGTTTCTGTGTTCTGTTTATTTATTTTAAATGTTATTTATATCATTTTTCCTAATGAAGTTGTACGTTAAGTTTATCGAAACATTGATTATTAATAAATACAAAAAAAAAATACAAAACTACAAACTAAAGCGGTTTTATTTTTATATTGAACATATGCTTAGCTTTCAAATTCTTCTGTTTTTCTGTTTAGTATAATTTCAATATTATATGGAAACTTCAAATAAACAATACTAATGTAATAAAATAATAATAAAAATAAACTAAAAATAAACTAAAAATAATAATAATAAATAATAACGTATTAAAAATAAATTTAAAAAATATAAAATACCTTTTATACAATTTTGCAATGTCTGCATGATTCAACAATTTTTCATCCAATTTACGTACGTACATATAACAAGCTTCTAAAAATTCTAATATACGATATCAACAACATTCCTAGAAATTATCGTGCGGCAATTTTCTATTACACACAATAATTTTCCTAATAATAGACTACTATTTTCACCCCTAATCTTAACAGACAGACAATCATACAATCACATAATTTCGAATAATTGTCTATTCCTAATAGGTACGCCAAAAGACATAATACATATAGCTAACACGGAACTCGAGAGGAAATCATGATGTAAATTGTAGAGTATATCATCAAATCGAACAGGGGGCTTTTTGCCGATGCCGGCTTGATGGAATAAGACAATGAAAGAAAAAGGATGATAAGAGTGTGGAAAAAAAAGAAGATAGAATTATATCATGTGGCACGCCTTTACTAATCACCATCTCGTTTATGTTCGCGTTAGGTTGGTGTAAGCGAGAGCACGTGATCAATGTATTATATTGTTTAGCACTCGTAAAAATTATCCTTGATTACTTTTCTTGGCTTGTTGCCATGCTAACGCGAACTGAATTTATTGTACATGCAATGGGAAGACTTATTGTTAGGTAAAAGCAAAAATAAATTTTAATTAAAAAAAAATGGAATTTTGTGTAAAATTGTTATAAATCTATAATCACAGGTTTATATCAGCACGACATTTTGAAAATATAGTATATAGAAAATTTATTTTGAAAGAAAATAAATTTACAAATAATTGTTAACAACGTTTTCGAGTGGACAGTAAAATTTTCATAAAAAGTAAATTTTTCATTTTACTATATATTTGTGAATTTTTCATATTACAATAAATTAACTAAATGCCCTTTAAAATATTAAAACAATTTATCAATTTTAATCGTTAACAATATAACATCCATATTGAATATTCTTTTTTTAAAAATTTAAATATTAATCCGAGTTTTACCAAATTTTCAGGAAATATTTACCTAGTACCTACAGAAATTATGCAACTTGGTTAGTAAATTTTTAATAAATATTAATTTACAATAGTATATAAAAATACGTAACAAAAATTCAATATTTCATAAATAATAATAATACGTTTTGTTGCCATGATTTACATGTAATTTTATTTATATAATTCAAAATTTAAATTAAATATTATTTAATTTAATTATTGAATCTAACATTACCAATAAAATAAATGATATTTAAATGGAAATTTAAGTGAAATATATTTTACGCAAGCTTTAAATATTATAAAAATTGAAAATATCTATAAATTATAAAGTATTTTATGTGATTTTACATTATTTCTAACAGTGGAACTAGTTGTTTTATTACCAATATTTAAAGTCGCAGTTAATAAATTGAAGATAAACTTATATACTTTAAGCCTAATTTTTCCAAAATTTTATCATCCTAGTACCATTGACTAGTACCTTCCAAATAACTTAGCATTTCGACCCTATGGGCCAAAGTCAAAGTACCAAAAATCAAAGTCAAGGCAGCCAGTAATTTTTCATCAGTTAATGCATCGGCTTATACGATGGGTAACATACATCCATTTCGTAAAAGAATAGGGTGCCTTAGGGTGCCAAATGAAACATTTAAGCATCCGAGCAGCGTAAAAAGATACAACGACCCGATATTAAAGACCCATTGTGTCCGTGTTTTAGGTGCGCATGCGCGTATACGAGAAGAAATCGGTACAAACGATCGTGTATAAATCGAGACGCGTTTAAGGGCAAATACAAACTCATATACGTTCTTTAGTTCTTTTCAAAGTTAAACGATAAACGCGCAGCGTGATTAATATAAAATGGTATCTAATTTAATATCTTCGCGGCTTTTGTTTTTATATAGCGACCTCACACACATGGATAAGCATTTGTATATGTATTGAGGTGAATTATATATTACGTGCATATGAATATACAAAGTGTTTAAAAAATTTCAAGTGGATTTAAAAACATTTTTTTTTTAATTTATGATACTATCGAACTATCGAACCCATTGACACCAAGTACCAAATGGGGTATATATAAATAAACATTTAAATATATTTAAATATGTCAATAAACGCCAGATAATACAAATTGAAATTTGTTTTTTATGATAGTGTTATTTTTATAAATAAAATATATAAACTAATTACATATTTATAAATAAGTACATTTAAATGTGTATTTAATAAATACATTTTTAGTTACTATACAAGGTTACCAAACATACAAATTTAATTATTTAATTTAATTATAAATATATAGTTGTATTTACTACTAAATTACTGTAGTTAAATATTTAATTTATAAAAATGGTATACTAATTATTTTGAAAAACATACGCTAATTTTATATTATACCTTTTTGAATATTAATTAGTTTAAAATTTAAATATTTATGCTTATAATAAAAATATTATTTGCAAATAATTATTTTTATTTTTAATCTCCAATGTCAATATTAAGCAGGGCAGTATTTAGGTATTGCAGGGCCTATATACGCAAATAGTTCTACTGTTACTTATTATTATTTTTTTCTATTAAATTTTTTATTTTCATTAGAAAAAGATAAGTTTACAGTTCAAAAACATGTTTACCTGTTAAATGTAAAAATGTCGAAAAGCAAAATTTTTCTCAGTGTAAATATTAAAATATTATAATTAAATTTATTTCTCTAGTTAACATCCGGTATATAAATATATTAGTATAGCAAACACGTGCATGTGTAAACTTCTAATAGTAATGTAACATAATTAACAGTTAAGTCTGATGTTAAATTATTACCTAATGATTTATTAGAAGAACAAGTTATAGGTACCTTATACCTACAGTTTTACTACAGTTAACTTATAATATGGATATAGATAAAAATAAAATAAAAATAACAAAAGAAATTTTAGATTAGTTTCTGATTTGTGCCTTGTGGTTAGATAATTACTTATTAAACGAAAGTAATTTAAGCTTGTTAGCATCTATACATAATTAACATAACTTTACGTTAAATAGATTTTTAAATTTTTTTATTCAAAATTATTACTGTGTAATAAGGAAGTCTGCAGTGTAATTAGAAAAATTGCACTTTCAATATTTAGTAATAATTTATGTTGAAGAAGAATGTTAACATAATTATTAATATGAAAATAGTTAATAAACGCTTCATGAAATATTCAAATTTAGAATCATTTATCATTTAATATATAAACAGCTTGTTTTAGCAATCATTTTTCTTAGTTAGCAGACCGTTAAGAAAAAAATGTATGTCTTTAAATGTATGATAAATGTTGTGTATTAATCAAAATTTCTTATCATCTTAAGACTTGAAACAAAGAAAATTTTATTTTCATACATATGTCTGGTAAAAAAAGATTTGTAATTTTTTTTATTCCGTGGACTTTCTTTGTGCCATTTTAGTAAAAATATTTTACAGAATGTGGAGTAATTTTAAATCATGCTTTATAGAAATAACAAGAGAACTTAACATATTTTTTTTTACTCCCGTTAAATATATATATATATATATATATATATAAATTAGTTTTTTTGTAACATAAATCAATTGTTTTTAGCGTGATGTCTGTCGGTCGATTTGAATGGAGGCACGTGCGAAGTAAATTCGGTTCAATAGATTTTAAACAAATTTTATATTTTATGCTGGTTTTACACGATACAATTTTCTTTTAATATCATATCAATTAAAAATATTATTGATATTTTCTAGTGAAAAGATTCTATTTTTTCTTATAGCAAAAATTTCATAATGTAGACACATATATTCCATTTTTTATCATTTTATCTTTATCAGTTTGTCTTTACTGTAGCAATCACAATAATTAATTTCATTTAACTAACTACATAATAAAATCGGAATTTATACGCTATATTTCAATCGTATTTATAGCTTTATCATTATATAGTATCAATAACAATAATTTTTATTTGTTAGGAAAACTATAACGTTTACAAGTTTTAATTCTAACAAAACATTTACAATCAAGAAGTGTTGTAAATCTTATTCTTATTACTTGATTACCTCAATCACCATCTTTGATTTGTAACCAAAGATATAAAAGTCACACGTTATTTGTATAACAATCTAGAGCATAGATCTAAAATCTTAAGACATTAATTTCTATTTTACGTATTGTAGCTTTGTTAGACATTAAAGTTTAACAAGGATGGCATAATATCAAACTCTTTTTTTTACCAAAGTCATAAAAGTCACACTTTTCTACACTAGGGTTCCATCAGAGCATATAGGTATACATACAATTTTCGTTAAATTAGAAGATTTTTTACATTGTTCAAACAATATAAATGATAGTTTATCTGTTTTAAAATAGTTTAATGTTTAATGCTTTTGTTTAAATCTTTGCAATTTTTTTATTTTCATATATAAATAAATTTAAATTAAGCTAATTGTATATGATAAAAAAAAAGAAAATATTAAATTAGCAAATTTATTTTAAACTAATAAAGCATTATTATATTATAATATTTAAGTAATCTGGATTTTTTTGTCTAATTTGACGAACACTGTCTCGTTTGTCATACTAGTATAGTATAATTTTAACTTTATAGACTTGTTTTTTAATCTCAGTATTAAAAGTGATTTTTGCAAAATTACTTTTAACGTATTATTAAAATTACTTATTAAGCAATTCTGATCAGCTTATTTGAATTTTATAATATTATATATCAAAAATAAAAATACTGCTCATATTTAATAAGAGGTTGAAGCAAAAATATATTTTAATACAAAAAAATAGAAGCACTTTTTTTTATAAACAAAAGAGATGGAAATATGGGCCACTGTTTTTGAAATTTTCATGTTTTGGTGATTAAAATTTCTAGCTTATCGTAAGTTTAATTTACAATCCAATACAGTTTTTTTTTTACATCTAAAACTTTAAAATCAGAGAAATTAAAATAAAAACAACACGAAACCTGTTTTTATTTTGGTTAGTTCGAGTTTTATATCAATCAAAGATAGGTGGAGTGGCGGTCTTATAAGTCATTCGAATGAAGCGTTTGGTCCAGTGAAATTTTAACAGCATCTCGAGATATAAATGTCGCTATAAAGTTGATTTTTATACCATGGGTGGTAAAATGGTGGGTGAGTACAGGATCCAGCCAACGCCTGAGGTCCTTCGGGCTACAGCTTATCACGTGGACTATGCAACGGGTCGTGGTCGACCCTGTGACACCCATTCTCAGGGCCGTATCGAAAATATTTCTATTTAATATTCGGTGCTGCATGTACAGACAATTAATTTTTATTGTAGAATTTAAAAATAATGTACTATTTATAAGAGTGACAGAAGTTGAATTATAAAAGTGAAAAATAATTTTATTTTAAATGTATATAAATAATTTATTTTATTTTGGTATACAGGTTTAGCAGTTTCTAAGGCTTGTAGTATATTATTTGCTAGCGTTATTATCAAATGCCTTAGTATAGAATCTCGGACTGGCATCAGTTACTACAGCTCACACAACATTAAGTAGACTTTACACGGTCAATCAGAAATAACAGTCTGACTAAAAAATGAAACTTGCATTCCTGACTTTAATTACGAATCACCTGCACTTATCAGTCAAACTTACAGTCTGATTGAAGTAATTTTAGCTCAGTTGACATTGAAATACCAAAAAGTGCGAATCTGGCGTAATGTCTAATACTAAAATTAGTAAAGTAAATGCTTGTTTAGGCATTGTCCTGGTATTGCGCAGCAGAAGAACAGTGGAACGCAGAGTGTGGATGAAGAAGTGGTTAAAAAAACGTGATTACTACAGTCATTTAACATTGCAACGTGAGATCTCAGGAACCAATGCTTTAGTTAACTATAAAAGTTACTACCGTATAGACGAAAATCTTTTTAACATATTGAACACCATACTATAAAAAATATATCTTAAATTTATGTAATTTTACATAGATTTTAACGGTAAAAATAACAACATTTTGTAAATTTACTGTGATAGTTACGTTCACAAAACATGTAAAATTACATATTTTTTTTTTATAAAATTACATTAATTTTTACAGTGCATGTTGATATCATATTTATCCAGAATAACTGTATATGAGAGATTCAATATCAGTTCGTGAGAGATTAGCGGTTACTTTATGATTCCTTGCGACTGGGAAAAGCATTCAGACTGTCAGTCTTCTCTCCACATCCCGTGATTGAAGTTCAGATTTCAAAATATTTGAAAATATGCCAATCCATTTATAAGTCCATCAGTCTTCTTGACCTCATACTTGCAATCAGAATGTCAATCTTTGATCTAAATGTTATTCCAAATGATTGTATAAGGTCCGCTTTACTGATTTACCTGTAGGTTAGTAGTTATGGTAAGATACAAAAAGATCGTGGGTTTAAATCCCACTATTAATAATTTCCATCAAAGAGTTTAATTAAAATATTCAATATTCTACATTACTATATTCCCACCAAAATTTCCAATCACACGTCACCGTCAACCATTTTAAGTAAACTCCAACTGTTCAACGCCAACCCTGATGCATTCGTCTCTGCAAGAGCCAGAGTGGCTGAGCAGAGAGCGTGTGTAGATCGTGCGCCACCCACGCGCGTACACTCACACGCGCCGCTAAATAGCCGCACGCCAGCTTCCCATGTTAATGAATGCTTAATGTCGGCGCAACGCGCACTCGTGTGTGGTCCCCGGCCGCGCGGAATGGCGCAACTGACCCGCACCTCGCGCTGCTTCATGATGCGTTCTTGCTTATCCAAAGGATACACACCGCAACCCTGCGACAGGGGGCGCACAATTTATTGCCGATTGGTTCCGTTCGTAACCAAGCTGTTTATTGGTCGTTTGCTTAAGGTGAATGCTGGTGATATTGTTTTATCTTGTTTATTTGATTTTTTTGTTTTTGTTTTTGTGCTGGAGTTAAATTCGTGGTGGGATGGTCCAATGAGTCATATATGTTTTTGTGGTATATGCAGATTATATACATGATTTGTAAACAAGGTATATGGGGGTGTGTTTGAATTGTAATTATAATAAAATATAAAGATGAATATGGAATGATTTATATAATGTAAAATTTAATCTCTTATGTTGAGGATAATGTAAGGAATATTGGAGATACTATATTTTTTATATTATATCTAAAGAAGAATATAAAAGCGAACTTTTTCTGATTATTTGGGAAAATTACTATATTTATTCAAATATTTAATATTCAAAATATTTAAATGTTTGAAGAAAAACTATGATCCGTATTCATAGTTTATTTTAGAAACACTTTTAAATAAAAGTATTATTCGATATATATTTTAAATTAATTACTATTACTTAAGAGTTTTATTTAGCATTATATAAATTTAGGAATACCAGATATTGTTTAAAAATATCAAATAAAAAATATATATTGGTTCTATTCAGATCAGATCAGTAATATTACAAAGTGCTTAGTTTTTTCTAATAAATGGAAATTTTCTTCTGATAGAATAATTCTGTAACGGTACAAGTCTTACAGATTTAAACAGAATGGAGCCATATGTATTTGACAACAAAAAACCAAAAACGCAATATAGAATACACGTTAAATACGCTTTTACCAAAACGTGCTTGTAAAAAGCGAGTTATAAATATGGATTAATTGAATTTATTTTATTCTCAAGTTGCTTTCAAGTTCAGAGAAGGTTATTTTTTGTTTTATTTCTTTCAGAGATTCTACAGCTTATTTTTCTGCAAGAATTTTTTGTAAACTAATAACATTGTATATCTAATAGATTTATTCGTTTTGGATATTTTTCTATCAATAGAAGAATTCCTGTTATTAGTAAAAGACAAAACAATATGTAACACTATAGGTTTACAGATTTAAAATTAATAGACTCATAAAAAAATTTCTTTGTGAGAATGATAACGCGCAACATCAGTTTACATGTTAATTTACAAATTTTTCAATTATCGTTTCTTTTTTATATTTTTTCATGTATTATAAGGTTTGTTTTCATAATGATATTTTAGCGATAATAAACTAAAATAATTGTACAGATAATCTGTTGTTTAATCTGTAACAGATTAAACAACTTTCAATTTTTATAACTTTAAGTTTCATAATTTAAGTTTTAATGTTGGACAGAGGACCTTTATTTGCAATTGTAGAACTGTCCTACCGAAAGTGGGACGCCTAGAAACTTATCCATATTAGAAGTAAAAAGAATACATACACAATAAAAAGTAAACTTTTTATAATTGAAAAATAGGTTGTATAAAATAATAAAAATACCATTACAAAACCAACCATATAATAAATACGCATGACATATTTCAAATTAATTATTATTACAGTTTTTAAATATAGTTTCAATGTATTACTTGCACGTAATGTATCTGAATGTAATGTATCTGTTGATGGTTCACGTTTAGATCAGGTAGATGAATTATTTGTGTATCAGGATAGTTTATGGTTTAAGGATGGTCTATTTGATCGTGAGATTGAAAGTAGAGTTAATGCTGTAAGGTTTTGGGGGCTTTGGGTACTTTTGCTAGAAAAGTAAATGTTTCCATAGAAGCCCGTTTAAGTATATACGATGCTGTTTTGGTGCCTACGGTAATGTACATTAGTAAATGTTGAGTTTGGCTGCAAAAACATAAAAAGGAAATTGACTGCTGTAGAAATAATTTTTTTAAGTGGCGTATGTATGTAGAGTAACTAGAAGGAACCGGGTACGAAATAGAGTAGTTAGTGTATGAGTGTAAAATTGAAAAAAACTATTATTGCAAAAGTTGGTGTTAGTCAGTTAAGATGGTTCGGTCATCTTGAGCGAATAAATACATTTGAATGATTTTGAAGTTATACGTTTGCGTGAACGTCTAATGAGAAGATAGATGGAGAAGTATGATTGAGAGTGTTTTGCGTGATCGAAAGTTTTCAAGTAGTGGGAATAAAAGAGAATGTATGAGAAGTATCATGAATGTGAATGAAGCTAGAATTACTTGTCTGGATAGCAATGTTTGGAAAAAATTAATAAGATAGAGAATTTCTGTCACTCCCTTGTGGGTACATGATTTGATTGTGTGTGTGTGTATGTATGTATGTACGTACTTGCACGTGTATATACGCATAAAAATATCTTAATACAACATAATATTCGGCGGTAAATAATAATTAGTACAAAAACTAATAATTCCGAAACAATCATATCCACACATACACAAACATTTACATTTGGAGATAAGTCTAAAAGTCTATATAAAATAAAAGTGTCGTCATCGTGTTTTATCTCCGTCTGCGGCTTATTTGGTGTACGTACGTCCTGCTGCCTCCCCGCCGGGTGACACGGGAGTAGTTCGGGGAATAGCGTGCGAGGCCAAGCACAGACACGGCCTCGTGACCTACACCATAGACCTCGCAAATGCGAGGACAGGCTGTTCGGTCTTGCGCCTGTGGCACTGCATATTGCACGTGGGTACATGGCTATGACACATTTTGTGGCTTAGATTTTTTGCGAAGTTTTTACTTGGCAATGTCAATGTGTTGTTTAGTGGTAGAGAAATTTGATTTATATGTCTAAATATTTTGTTTGAATTGCTATCTTGTTTTGAAGAAAATATGCAGATATAAATATTTATTTAAAAAAAATTAGATTATAGTTGCTGAGAATCTTTTATTAATAAAATAAAAAAATTGCTTATAAAATATCATAAAAAAGTTCGAACTCATTGTATACAAAAACTGTTTTCAATTATGCTACATTTTACTCTCTTTACATTAGAAGTAAAATAGCTATGTGCCCAGGGCCGGATTTAGACTTGATAAGGCCCTAAGCTATTTGAGATATGGAGCAATACAGACGAATCCCCGTGTTTATAGTAAACAGTATATTTAAGTATATATGACACTTGCTAACTCGGACAATTTTTTTTGGGGCCCCCAAGAAAGTGGGGGCCTTAAGCTATAGCTTGTTAGCTTATACGTAAATCCTGCACTGTATGTGACTTAGCAATAGCAATAAAAACTGAAAATAATAACATAAATATCCAATAATTGTATAAAGTTTTATGTCAATGCAGTAAATACTTTTCAGATATTAATAGATGTACTTAATATCAGTTCTGCTAAAAGTAACGGCCCGTTAAAATGAAAATTCTAAAATTCCGTAAGAACTGTTGTTGCACATAGCAAAGTATTTTCTTACAGAATATCAAAAATTTGATTTTAATAGGTCGTTCGTTTTAACTAAAGTGACACAGAATACACCAATAAATTGACTACATTTTTTATTGAAATCTGTATAACACACGATTTTACTTCTTATTAGACTCAGTTGCACGAAGCATTGTTAACTTAATCATGATTTAATTAGGGAACTAGATTGTCAACTTGACAAGTTGACAAATTGGTAAATTTCAACACGTGTCTGAATGTATTAAATATATATTTTTTAATAATAACCTACGATTATTTAATGTATAACTCAATATTTATTTGATTATTTACTCAAATAAATATTATTGAATTTGCTAATCTTCAATCTGAAAATTACATATTATTAATATATTTATAAGGCCAAATTTTTGATAAAAAAATTTCTCTATTTTGAATTGTCAATGCATTTTTCTTTAATTTAAAAATTGTCTAATGTTTAATTAGATAAATAAATATAAAATTAATGGTGTTTAATGCAAAAAATAAAAATAGTTAAACATTTACACCAAAAGAATTTATGAAAAAAAAAACTTAAAATTATAATGAATTAATATGGTAAAAAAAATTTCAGAACTCATTATATTGAAATAAAAAGCTTTATGATTTAAATCTGTATAATTTTAATTAAAAAAAAACGATAATTTTTATATGAATTAATTTACATGAAATTGTATATTAAATTTACTTATTTATTAAAAGTATTATAAATATGTATTTTCAATACATTACATGATATTTTATTATGTTAGATATATAATATAATTTATTAATAGCTTGTCTTGAAATTGACCTTCATAGTTAAAATATCTAAAAACATAAAGTTTTAAGATCGAATATCAAAATTGATACCATGATCACACCATTAAGCGTCATTCTTGTGAGACAAAATAAACACATCAAATTGCATTTATGTTAAAATAAGTCGCAATATAAAGTGTAGACTAGACAAGACACTGACGTAGCAATATTTACTGGATATGTATGTGAATTTATTAACCTATACAAATTTTTAAAATTACTATGCATTTCTATTATTAATAAACAAATAAATATTAGCATAATTACATAGAAGTAGTAAAAAATTGAGAACCGTGCAAAATTCAAGTAGTTTTTACTTGATTTTGTTTTACTTATTAGTTTGTAAATTATTTTTTAATTTAAAAATAATAATAAAAAGAATATATATATATATATATATATATATATATATATATATATTATGTATATAAAAAAAAAAAATTAATACTTAAAACTTTTGTATAAATATTTCTGTAGTTTATATTTAATTCCCTGTGAAACCTAATTATAAGCCTATCATAAATATTATAAAATATTGAACAAATAAAAACTAATAATTCTTTTTTACAATTTTTAAAAAAATTAAGTTAAATGATCATATAGTTTGTAAAAAAATCATTAAATTAAATGAATTTTACCCGGTTTCTTAAACAACAGTGTAATTAGTAGAAAAGTAAACACATTCAATGAAATTATTCACAATTACTTTGTTGATATCGCAATATTTATTGAAGTCTGATGATGACTTAGCGGTCGAAACTGGGAGTAACTATTTAATAAAAATTGTGATATCATCAAAGTAACTGTGTATAAATTAATTTAATTTACTAAGATGTATCACGAAGTAACGGCTGATCAAATTAATTTTAGTAAATATGTTTATTCCTCTCGTAACTTTACTAGATAAATAAATTGCCCGAATCAATTATTTGGTTAAAATCTTTGGTAGTAAATTTTACTGTACAAGTAAATAAGTTTATAACCTATAATTATTTTTTTTAATATTATGTGTTGCATAACATCTACTTCTAACACATTCTCTTTGTCAGATTCTGTGTAGCTTTTGCATCTGTCACAATTTTTATTCATTTTTAAGTGCTTTTTCACAATTTAAAAATGTTATTGAATATATTGAAAGTTATTTTGACAAATGTTAAAATTCTCAGTCGGTAAATTTTCCAATAGTTATTTATTTTAATCGTCTCTTTGTAAAAAACAGAGTAATTTTATTTGTTTATTAAATTTACTGATAAAGTAGCAACTTTAGAATTTGATTTGATTCTTATAAAACCGGGCCTTAAGTACACTAAAAATTCTATAATTTTATATCATATTTTTCGTAGTTAGATTGTTCAATATACAACGTCTTATACCTAAATTTTTTTTTTGATAATTCACTAATAAAATTTACTATAATAAAAAAATATAGAAGTAAAAGTATTATTAAATAATTTATATATTTTTTGGATAAAATTAATATATATATATATATATATATATATATATATATATATATATATATATATATATATATATATATATATATATTGTTAACATAACATTAAAAAATAATGCAGAAATTTGTAAAATATTTCTAACTACATCAAAAAAAATGTTACAATTTTTAATCGACAAACTACCTAACTTACGCAAATAAGCTAAAAAATATTACTTCCAATTCTGGAAAAAACAAAATAAACGTAAACAAATTATGCAAACGCGGCATTACATAAATAAAACAAGCCATTGTTTCCCGATATTCAAAATCGCGCATTTCCAAGTAAAATTACAAATAGAAAAAAATTATGAACATCGTGCCACTTAAGTCGATAGCGATAAACACTTGACAAACGCACTTGTCTACGGGTACAAAACCTATCACCCAATGGCATGTTCGTATTATCACCAGGGTCATATGATCTGTTGTAACACAGTCGTGCGACACAAACAACTTCACTATAATAAATATTAAGTATAATTATATTTATCAGACAGTTTCAAATCCGTGTTACGCGACAAATACATATTTATTTATTTTGTCGATGTGTGTGTGTATGTTTTTACACATGTGTTTGTTCAGTCTAGTCGGGTCGACGGGATAACCGTACCGTACCGATTTTTTATGTCTCGTGTCTGTGAATTGGCCGTGACTATTATGATATTATATTTGATTTTATTTATTTGTGGAATAAATGTTTGTACTATGTATGAATGTTGCAATTGTTTTCATGTTTATGAAATGATTTTTACAAGTTTTGTTGAGGGCAGTAATGTTTGTTGTTGATTAATGAAAGAAAAAATTCAAATAAATATTTGCATCATTGATTTATAAGAATTGGAAAATGGTTATCTCTTAGCGTAACTCGTTATACAAGTTTTTCGAATTAAATTATTTAGAATTAGAAATATTAATTAGCACAAACTCTAAAGCTACCAATCCATCAAAAACCAATGAAAAACTTTGTTGTTAGTGTTATTCCGGTAGGTTTTACACTTGCTAAGGTGTTAATAAATGTACATATATACGACAATGGGAAAGTTACTAAAACTTACTGGAATAATACTAACAGAAACTAGAAAGTTTCTCAATGTTTCCTGTAGTATTCAAACAAAAATTTTGCATATATTTTTAAATATATTTGGGGTAAGAAGCCAATTTGAAGTGGCGTACATTTTTAAAAAGTTGTACACTGACTATAATCATAATATATGAGCAATTAGCCTTTCCGATTGACTGAACCTGTATTCCAAAATAGATAAAGGGTTATTTGTCTCAATTAGGTTATGTGTTTATAAAGTTGCATTACTCTTATGTAAGCAGTACTCCTTTTTCGTATTTCCTTGATGTTACCACAACCATGGTTTCATTTTTGAATACAAGGTGAGATTGTTTTTTAAAAATGTGTTTTTTTGGTACGAACTACAAAGAAAACTAATACAATCTATGAGTTTTCTGATAAAACATTGTTGTAACTAGTATAAACTACAAATATGCAGTAATAAAAATAAAAATTTAAAAAGTATGTAATTTATTTAGCAAGAGCTATTTAAACTACAATAGCAATAAATTTTAATATATTATTTAAAATGTTGTTAAAAATTGCTTATTTAGTACTGTCATAACTTTTTATAGAGAAAATGTCACAAATATTGAAATATGCCAAAATATATACATTTAATAAATAATAAAAATCAATTTAAAATAAACGTAACATACATTTTTAACCAAATAAAAACATATATATTTAAACATATATTTAAAACATATATTTAATTTTAAAAAACAAAACAGTATTGTTATATTTATTTTAATTGCAGTTTATTAAGTAATTATAATAATACCGATATAATGCAGAACACGTGTTTATTTTTATCAATTATTGTAACATCTTAAACTTGTCGCATAATATTTACATATGAGTTGTTTGTTGATAGACATTTTCAAGTGTTTAATAAATTTTCTAACAGATATGATAAAATATCCAAAAATAAATATAATACAATACTTAGGATTTACTGTCTGTTACTAGGGACTTAATTAAATAGAGTTTTTAAGTAATTATAAAATAAAAATAGAATCGAAAAACAAATTGTAAGTTAAATTTGAAAAAAATGCTTTTTTGAATATTTATTTATATTTGAATATGTAAACGTTTCATTAAAAAATAAATCTATAGATGCAATATTGTTTAAAATTAATATATAAGCTACAAACATAATAATAAATAATACATTATTAGTAAAAAATCTTTTAGAACTCATTATATTAAATTAAAACAGCTTTAGGATTTAGTTCTGTATTAATATAGAATTAAATCCTAACATTATTGTTTTTAGTTTGTAGTAGTTTTATTATTATACATATAAATATTTAATTTACGCATTTACATTTAAAAAAATGTCTTTACCAAAAATATAAGTATGTATTTACTTAACTCGAGTTGATCTAAACGATCGAAATAGATTTTTTTCCAACTAAATTCTGAACTAGTTATTAACTTTATACGAAGCATGCGCAGTACGGTAAATTACAATCTAAATAGATATTGCGCATGTCTGGGATAATTTTGAACTGATTCTAAACTAATTTGATGATAGTAAATGTTAAAGTATATTTAAAAAATGCAAAATTTGTTTGAAATTATAGATACAGAATTTATTTTAATAGTAATTAAATATATTAAATTTTATTAGTTCATAAATTGTCGTTTGTAGTTTATTAAGTAATTTAGTTTTATTTTCTTGTCAACAATTCTCAAAAGGAGTCATTAGTGATAATAAATATCATTATTAGTTATTAAATTTTAAAATATTTCATTGTATTATCATTATTGCTATCAATGAAAATTAAATATAATTATGTTAATTTTCTAGTAAATTAAATATAATAAGTTATGAAAATTTTAATTTCACATAGTAACACAAATAATTGTATTTTTAAAATATCAACATTATTTGCTTCTTTTTATTTTAAAAGCAAAATAAATATTAGATTATATATTGATAATAATTTGTAGTAAACTTTGATAATTGAATGAGCAATGAACTTGTATTTTTGTATTTTTGAAATTTTCAATTTTAGATCAAGTCTAAATATTTAAAACTTGACCTTTTTTTATAATAACAGTGTCACAAGATATGTCAAATTTAGAAATATTTTAAACACAAGTAATACAGGTTTTCGAATATTTTTGCAATTTAAATTTCAATATAATTTTATTATTTTTGTGACCCTCATTTTATTGTTCTAAATAATATCGAGCTGTGTTTTCGCTTTGATTTAAAATTAATTTTTAAGTACATTTCAAAATATCCGTTTACATTTCAAAATATCTTGTAATAGAAAATATTAAAAATAAAAACAAGTACCGTATTTTTTGAACCATAAGACGCAACTTTTTACATAGAAAAATCAACTTAAATTTGAAGCGCGTCTTATGGTCCGAAGGTAACGAGAGTGAAGATGAACTGAATATTGCTATTAAATATAAATTATTTCAACAATAAATAAAAATTAAGTAATAATCTAAAAATATCTTTATATACCTAATAAAATATTTTTTTCTAAAAATCGTCCCATAAATTTGACCGATTGACCGGGAAGTCACAATGATAATAAATTAAAATAAATATGGTCCTACTATGGCAAAAAGTATAAAAGTATAATCGAATAGATGAAATAATCATTTTTTAAAAATAACAAAAAAGAAATTTTTTATGTGCATATATTTTTTAAATAAAAAACTGAATTAATACATTTTATTTAATTATCTATTATCTAGATACACTTTTATTTTTATATGTATTATTTCATCTTTTTTTTTCTTTATTTGTCCCAACACAGCAAATCAAACAAATAATGTGAAAAAATGATAAATAAAAAAATCTATGCATTGATGTTTCATTATACATATATGCATTAAATAATTTACAGTATAATATATTATTACATAAAATACAGAAAAAATGCAGTTTGAATTGTATTAATTGAACGTTGCAACTAAATTTTGAACTAGATTAAAACTGTACAAATCATGCGCAATATGGTAAATTACAAGCGATTTAAATCCACATTACGTACGAGTATGCCTTGAATAGCTCTGAACTGATTTGATGATAGATTAGAATAAATATATTAAAAATTTGATTTTAAATTAAAATATAAACAAAATTAATTTAATCATAAAGTTTGTTGTTAGTTAGGTAGAACAAATTAATGTTAACGTACAATAATTGTATAATAATAAATATCCGAAAATTATAAATATTCATGTGTGTTCAACAAAACCATTCATTAAAGTAAAAATCCGTATGTATTACCAATGAAATTTATGACCACACTTTATCTAACAAGACAGATTACCTAATTTATTCTAGTGCCCGTATGCCTATATGTATTACATATTATATATCAAATGATTTACAGCATTAGTTGAAGAAAAATAATTATATTTACCAGAGAAATAAACAATTTTTAATTTCACACTTTTTTGAGATCATCGTATTTATAGCTATTTCATTCTATTATCTAATTTTGTGTCACAATGGGGTGTCTTTTAATTTTTAATTCTCGAAACCGGTCAAATTCAGTGAAAATAACATTTTGCGTATAATTTTGATAGAGTTAATATATTCATGAGAGTTTTAGTGTTTTGAGAATTGGTTTCCGAAAAGGTTAGTCATTTCTTGTTGAGATTGGGTCGTTCTTGAATTATTTTTTTCTGGATGCTGCACCTATGGGGACACCTGCACATGGCCTACTTGATGGACACTTATTATGCTGCACACGTTCGTCACCAAATATCACATATATATGGAATGAAAAAGAAAAATTTAGATAGGTAGAAATGTATATATATATATATTTCGGTGTCTTAATGTTTGTGTTTTTTTTTTTGGAGTTCATATAAAGATGTAATATTTAAGGAAATTTTTAAGATAATTAATATTAGAAATTATTAGAAATATTTAATATTTTATGTAATATTAAAACTATATCCAGAGAAATTAGAAATAATTTTTAATAATTAATAAAAAGAAATATAAGTAAGTTAAAATGGTTCGGTCATCTTGAGCAAATGTCCAATGAACGTTTGCTTAAAAGAATATATGAAATAATTTTAAAGATAGGTATACGTTTGCGTGGACGTTCGATGAGTAGATGAAGTGGTATGATTGAGTGTTTTGTGGTGTGAGCGAAAGTTTCCAAATAGTAAAAATAGAAGAGCATGTATGAGAGATATCATGAATATGGATGAAGTTAGCCTTACTTATCTGGATAGGAATGTTTGGAGAAAACTATTTTCGGGGTAGTGGAAATAGTTTGTGCCACATCCTTTTGGGTATATGGCATGATTGTGTATGTATTAAAAAAATCTGCTGTGGCCACCACAAAACCAACAGACATCGTATTAAATAAATTTATGAAATAGAAAAATTTAATAAAATATGACATACATATGCCCACCTATTTACAGAATTATATATACCTATATATCATAAAAATATGAAAAATTATAAGAAAATTATTTAGCCGTATCGAAAAGTATTCCATATAAAGGTTGTTAGTTATAATTTGTTTAGCAATTTTTATTAAATAAATTATTTCGAAATATATATTTGTTTTCGAAATATTCGTAAAACACATGAAAGTCACATTAGTAAATTATCACTTTCAGTTGGCAAATCTTTACTATAGTCGATCAAATTGAGATATTTACTTCCGAAGCTTATATATAAAATTTTATAATAATCTGTTCAGCCGAATTTGTTTCACAGACCGTCAGACGGATATCACGCTAAAAACAGTTGATAACGTTTTACTATCTGCTTAATTCGTGCTTATTTGTAAAAATTTTGATATGTCAAATTTGATATGATTACAATACTTCCATTATCATATGTGACATGACGGCCGGTAAAAAGAAAATATGAAAAATTACTGAATTTCAGTAAAAATAGAGTTCAGTTAAATTTATAATCAAGTAATTCAGACGGAAAACTTGCATGATAAACTATAGTTTTACTCTATAGTCTATAGGTCTATACTATATAAAATATATAATATATTTGTTAAGTATTTAAAACTTGTCTATTTGTTACATTTATAAAAAAAATTCCAAAACAAACATGTTTATATCATAATTTAAATACAAACATCAGTAAAAACAAAACAGTTATTGTTATATTTATATGGAAAAAAAATGTTAATTCCAATAACCTCAAAACCATCACGAGAAAACCTTGTGCCGTAAAATCCTTAGTTCAACAAACAAACACTTGTGGTGTCTGACGTATTATGTGAGCAAGAAAACAAATTCACATCTACACTTAACAACATATATGCATAGCGGCAGGTTGACACGTGGACCCCACGTACTTATGTTACCTGGTACCACATATGATCCCTTCCTTACCTCCCCGTACCAATACGTCGCTCTTAAACATTTGCGCAATGCAGCGTGATAACAATTAGCGAGTCGCCAAGCAACGCTATTATATATACATATAAACAGCCGTTTTGCTATTTAATATCGATGTATGAGTATGCTTGTTTGTGTGTGTATGTGTGATAAATTCATAAGCAAATAGTCGGGGATAATTTATGTCGGTGTGATGGCAACAGTGTTTGCGCGAGCATTTACATACCGGAGGCAATAGATGATATTATATGTATATGTACAAATAGAGAAAATGTAAAGTGAACGTAGTCCGATGTTTATGTTTTAATTTTATGTTGTTAGGTTTGTTCCTACCCACCATCAAATCAGTTTGTAATCGGTTCTTATGCTGGAGTCATGCAGACAAATTTGAACTTCAATTTTAATCTAAATTACAACTACAATTTATATATATATATATATATATATATATATATATATATATATATATATATATATAAATAAAAAAAATAGCTATTGACTAGTAAAAATATATTTGTAAGTAAATAATGTATACCAGTCAATTGGGAAAGAATGTTAAATCAAATTCATTTAGGTTTAAAAAGCAAGCTTTCGATTTATTTTAAATCTTCTCTAAAACATATGAAAAATAAAAGAAAATTGTCTATATCATAGTGTCAATGTAATATAAATGATTATAGGAGCAGTTGAATTTAGAATATTTAAAATAAATCGAAAGCTTGTCTATTAAACTTAAATGAGTTTGATTTAACAGCCTTTCCAAATTGACTGATACACCCATTATTTACTTACAAAAATATTTACATCAGTTACTAGCTATTTCTTTCATTCATATATATATATATATATATATATATATATTAATCTGGTTAGTTGATAGATATATCCCAGGTCTAGGTGATATGAATTTTTCATTTTCAAATTATTCCTTTATGATTATATTTAAGTATACATATATATATATATATATATATATATATATATATATATATATATATATATATATATATATATATTACCGTATGTATTCACTACAATTACAACTTAAATTTCGCTTAACTTATAAGATATCCAACTTTTATCTTTTCTCTCTTTGTCAGATACTGTGTAGTTTTTGCCTCTGTCATGATTTTTAACAATTTAAAAATGTTTTTGAATATAGGTATTGAAAGCTATTTTGACAAATATCATACTGCTAAGTCGGAAAATCTTCTAATTTAAAATGATTTTTTGTGAAACAACAGAATAAATTTACTTGTTATTAATTTTATTTGTAAAGTAGCTACTCTACAGTTTACTTTGGTGTTAATAAAATCCAGCCCCAGCCTGGTAAATTAGTGACTTAACTATTAATAAAAATAATAAAATAAAACTTGACATATTAAAAAAAAAGTAGTTTTATTATCTATATACATACATTTACTTTTTATTTTCTCTAACTGTACAAATATAAATTCATGTGTGTAAGCATACATGCATGAAAGCTTAAAGTGTATTTGGTTAATTATTTATGTAGGAATGTGTATGTTGCGTCAATTATATTTATCTTTCTCAAAATGTAAAGATTTTTTTAAGCGTTTTACTTTTATTTTTGTGTATTTTGAATTTAGTCTAAGGTATATGGTATAGTAATTAAGCATTTTTTAAAATATAAAATTAGCATGTTCGTTTAGTAAATATAATGTTTATACACAATATCCCTAATATATAGTTCTGAGCAAAAGTGTAGATTCAGTTAAATATCTCAGAATGTGTTATTTTTTTTGATATTAACACATAGGTACATATCGGGAGGAAAATCACTTGCACAATCTGGTGTACAAATTAATTAAAATTCACTATAGTAAAAAAATTTTTCGATACTCATTATATTAAAATAAAAAAACTTTAGGATTAAGTTTTGTATATATTTTATTTAAATATCGTTGTTTCAATATACTTTACGTATAAATTTATAAATAATTAAAAAAATCATTTATAAATTATTATTATTATTTTAAATAATTTATAAATTTTTCGATCTAGTTACTATGTCATCTAGTAACTTGTTTCTATGTTTTGCTTATTTATTATTTATATCATTTGTATTATTTTTTTAGATGAAGATATGTAGAGTATATCGAAATGTTGATATTTAAATAAAATATTAATATATACAGAACTTAATTTTAAAGTTTTTTTATTTTAATTAAAATTCCTTAAAAATCTTAGTAAAATCATGGTATCATGGTAGTCATGGTAAAAGCAATTAAAGATTTCTTTAAAATCATGTAAAATCACCATTAAAATCCGTACAATTTTAGAAATTTCGTAAAATCAACAAAAATCACTACATTCTCAACAATCACACCTTCTTAAAATTTGTACAATCTGCTAGGCTAAAGAATTTAACGAACTGGTTTTCCCTTCGATACATATCAGCAATATATATATTATTATTATTACCAATTTTTTATTGTTCAGTAGATTCAAAATAGGTACCTATCTAACCAAATTCCTATTACTAAGATAGCAACAAGAATCTAGTTTAACAGAACTGGAATATTTTTGTTTTTGCATCAATTGGTATAATAATACGTTAATTATCTGATGCTGTACAACAAAAATGTTACTATGTAATTACAATTTCGTATAACTAAACCCTTTTAATAAAATTTTATAAAATAATATTATTCATTATTTTTCTTCCTAAATTATTATTAAGAATTTAGTTGCATAAAATCATTGCATCAATTGCTAACTGTTTTTAATTCGTCTCAGTGATTGGTCAGTTGACAACTTAATCATATTGTTAGTAGACATAAACTTATAAACGTTTAATACAACTGGCTCTAAATCTACTAATAAAATTTTTAAAATTAGTAAATAAAATGTTATGTCCAATAACTGCAGTAATTTTACATTTGGATTTGTAAAAAATAAAAATTTTATATTCTGCAGTAAAAAAATGTTGTAGTTCATAGTTAGAACATATGGAAATAGTTACGGTTGTTCAGTGAACAAATATAAAATTTTAATAAAGTGGTACCGAAAATTTAATTAGTTCCGTTAACAAAACCGAACAAAAAAACAAAATGTCGGCAAAACATAACTAGCATTTATGGCTAGAACAAAATCATAAAAATTTAATAACTTCGTTAATTTTATGCCATTTTAAAACTAGACTAGATTTTTATTGCAGTTTCTTTATTTAGAAACATAACAATTTTTATGATTATAATTTTTACAAAAACAATTTTTTAATACCAAAAAATTCGTAACTGGAAAAGTATTTTTTAAAAACTTTGTCCTACTGTGTTAAAATCTATCTAAATAGTTTTACTAAAAACAATATCGATAAGTCCGAGCGAAAATATAAATTCCAACAAATATGGTTGATTGCTTGAAGTTCTAACAAAGAAGAATGAAGACAATTTAAAATAATAATTTTATTTAAATAATGAAATAAAATTAATTAGCAAAATGTATTACGAAAAAACAAACTAAAATTATTATAATAACGTTAATAATTGACGTAATGCATGTCTGTCCGTAAATAAATTAAATTAATTTAGTTTCCAGCTAAACCAGATTCGTAAAAATGCAGCTTAAACAAAAATCGAATGCAATCGAACTTTGAACAACATCTAAAAATGCTGACAAAGTGACAAAATTCGATGGATTCGACAATCGTGGATATGTCAACGTACTAACTTCCGAACAATGCTAAATATTAAATTTTGTAATAAATAATAAATTATGATTATAAAAAAAAGTTTTTTTATTTATAAAGTTAAAATAATAAATTTATTTTGTCTTAATTCTGATTTGTGTAAGCTTTTAAGATTAATTAAAATAAGAACAATATTTCGAAATTAATAAACAACGTATTAATTAAAGTTTTAATAAAGAACAAAATTTTTAATTTTCACTTTTATACTAGTTGTTTTTTTCGTTTTAAATTTCATTTTTACGCGGTGGAATGCTATACCACTGAAAAATAAAAATCCACGACCACAATCTTTATCTGATATTATACAGAGAACTTGTAATTAATTCTTCAAACGAAAATTATTTATTCTTGTCACGTACATGTGAAATTTAAACTTGAGACACACCTACGTCATTAAATCATATTTTAATAAAGCACTCAACGTAGATGGGTGTAATGCGTGTGTTTATACGTGGACACCCTGTATGCAAAGTGCTTGTGTCCACTTGATTCTGTCATGGCCGTTATCAGTTCGGACATCAAAAAAAAAAGAATCACTTGAGAATTTTATTATGTTGCAGCAAAAATAATAATAAAAGAAAACAAAAATGTGCTGAAAATGTTTGTTTTAAAAATAATTTTTGATATGCAAATTTCTTAATTAAATTTTTCGATATTTAATTATGCTAAGAATAAAATCAACTGTCAAGTAAATAATTTTAAAAAATTGTATTATATATTTTCAGTTTAAAATAATTAAAAATATTTTTTTTTGTAGTTTTGTTCCTGGTGATTCATCTACAGTCACTAGTTTCTAAACTTCTAATTTAACACGTTGACTGTCACAGTCATTTTTAGAGTTCTGGCCTCAAAAGCTAATTTAATTTAATCATATTATATTATTATATATTATATCATATTATTATTATTTTCTGTTCATTTATTAATAAATTTTCTATTCGTTTAAGCCATCCTTGATTTTTATTTTTTCCCCAGAAGTTATCTATATATAGTTACGCTTATATACTACGAGATAACTCGTAGCTGCACGAATATGGCAAGTCAAACAGCTACGAGATAATTCGTAATCGACGTTCTAGCCAAGAACGCAAACTACGAGTTATCTCGTAGTTGGCAGTCAACGTGTAAATAACTGTTTTTTTTTTAAGTATTATTTTTCATATTATTTTTGAAACACGTTGTTTATATATCAAATGTGAATAAAAAACTATCACAAATATAGTCTGAAAAATATAAAACCGAAATAAAATAGTCTTACCAGACTGGGTAGTATTATTCAACCGGGTGGTGTGCAAATGGGAATCTCGAGAACTGTAAAAGATACCATTTGCATTAAATTAAAATTAAAAAATTGGATGATTGTAGTAAGAGTATCGCAAGATACATAATTTTGTAAGTAGAATTTTAAATCAACTTAGTTGATTTTGAATTTAACTGAAAATTATTAGGCATTTTGTAATATGTTGGAATCGAGCCAGATAGAGTAACAAAAATCTTACAATCATAATAATCTGAATACAATGCTAGGTGCATCCTATGAAGGAAAAAAAAAATTAACAGAAAATATTGTAAATATATAACTACTATTTTTTTTATCTATACTAATGTAAAATTATTAATTAAAATGTATATTATTATCTAACATCAAATTAATTTAACATAATCTATACTTTTTGTAAACAATTTCAATTTTCAATTTGTTGGAATTTGATCGTGTCCACAAAAATATGTTTAAACAAGATTAGAAGTATATGGGTAAACCCATATATAGACCACTTTGACATAATCACATAAATGATAAGAAATAGGAATAAAAAAATTTTCACCGAAAGTTGGCAACATTGTATTTTGCTAATATGTATATAATATTATAGGCGCTAAGGGTATCTTCTGCAAAAATTTCATTAAAATCGGATAAATAATTCGGGCATAACAAATTTTTAGAAAATTATTAATTATTTTTTTCTGAAAGTTGGCAACACCGTATTTTAATAAAATTATGATTTATGTGTGCACTAGGAGAAACTTTTCTGAAAATTTGATCAAAATCGGATAAATAATGTGGCCACAATAAGTTTTTTAAATTTTTTTTTTCATTAAAATCGGTTGAACCGTCTAGGAGGAGTTGCGATCACAAAATTTTGTCTGACGACCGAGCGAGCGAGCTGACGACGCACATCCATACATCCACATAAACTAAGTTCAGATTCGTTATCTAGAGACTATATGAAGGATTTCTATACACAAATTTTTTTTTTTGAAAATGTTACAGACACCGTACCAAACGCTATACTACTTTTCCCTTGCAGTCAAAGTTGTAATGAATAAACAGTACATACTGTAGAAACAAGTTACTAGTTAACAAAATAAGTAACTAGATTATAAAAAATAAAGGAAGCCAAATTTTATTTAAATCAGTGTTATTTCACACTGATTGATGTTATCTTTTTTTTTATAAATTTCTGTTGCTTCTCTATCAATCTGCTGTTAATATTGATGAGTCTTGCAATTATTACAGTATCTTCGAATTTTACATTATGAAGATATTCTAATGTATGTTGTGCAATAGCAGATTTATCTGGATGGTTTAGACGTAATAAAAAATTACAGAAAATACATGATCTAGTTACTTATTTTGTTACCTAATAACATTGTTTTATGTTTATTTACCCTAAATAACATTTGTATCTTTTTTCCTGATGTAGACTAACGTTGAGTTCACCGAAACGTCGATTATTAATAAATATTAATACAGAACTATAACCTAAAGCTGTTTTATTTTAATATAATGAGTTCTGAAAGATTTTTTACTATGTTATTTTTAATATATTTAATAAAAAAAATAAACTGTATTAATTTTCAATATAATTGAGATATCTGGCTCTTCTTTCAAAAAACTAAATTTTGCTTTTTTGTCTGAGATAGACATATTTAGAACAATTTTAATAATATTTTTAGTATTATATTCTACAAAATTATGACCTATTTTTCATTTTCTTAATAAATATTTTTAAAACGTGATATAATATTGATTATCAAACAAAAAACAGTTTTTTATTTTAATTTTTTAAGTCTGCTTCTGGAACTAATTGGCATTATTATTTTGAACGTATTATAATTGTGAATATAGCCTAATTTTCATGGCATGTAGTGGCTTGTGTGTTGTATTAAGTTTTAAAATATTTCTATTGCAGTTTTAGATAAACACGAGTTAACATTATACAAAACATCGGTTGACGCGTAAAATAGATAATTGCCTTAACTGCCAACTTATATATTTGACATCTAAAGCAAGAAGAAGATGCTCAACACACAAAGGCATTTTTCGAAAAAATAAAATTGACATGGAAATGCTTCACACGATGTTGACAAAAATGTTTTTATTTATACGGGGACAACATGGTACAACTGCACCCTTAAAACTACCAAATGTTTTCACAGACAACAATTGAACATCGTCCAACAGACGGCCAATCGTTGTCTGCAAAACAAAGCACAGGCGAAACAATTGAGAAAAAAATTGTCGCGCCACCCGGCGTGATATTGTATTATTGTATATTGTTTGCGCGCGTGGCCACAGCCACCTCCGATATTCAATTGTTGCGATTGTCAGTTGGTTTTAAGGCACACTGCAGCAGGAACTTATTTCTGTAACAATTGAGATTTTACTGATAAAAATTAAAGGTGTATCTACAGTTCACTCAAAATGTAAAAAATATTGCTTATTTTACATGTGTTCAAAATTATAATTTAAAAAGTTAATATGATAAATGATTATATTTGACATAATTGCATATTTGATATAGTAAAAAAACTTTTAGAATTTATTATATTGAAATAAAAAGGCTTTAGGATTAAGTTCTGTATACATTTTAATTAAAAATGAACGTTTCGACATACTCTATGTACATCATCATCATCAGGAAAAATTATACAATAAATATACTGAACACAGAAACAAGTAACTAGGTAACAAAATAAGTAATTAGATTATAAAATTTATAAATTATTAATTATTATTAATTAAAGAACGCCAAATTTTATTTAAATCACTGTTTTTTACATCGATTGATGTATATTTATTTATATGTAAATAGACATTGATTAAGTTATATCTCGATTTTGGGAAAACTTATTTACAATTACAAAATATTTTGAAATTTATTTTTGACATAACAAATATTTTGACACCTTGATGGCATGTGGTCAGATTGGAAATATTGTTAATATTTTCATGGCAATATGACAAAATATAACATAATTGTTTTATATGTTATTTGAAGAACAAATCAAGCAATAATTTTTGAAATTTTATTTTAAAATAAAACAACAATAACAGAATTATTGAAATGGGTTTAAATTCGAGACCAAATCAAACGAATGATTTGAGAAAATAGTAAATATCAAATGAGCAATTCTTAACTATTTAAGAAATCCGGCGAAGCTCTGTTTTTTTTTTGATATTATATCTAATATTATTAATATATGTATATACGCATATCATAACATTAATTGTATATAAAAATATAAAGATCTATTAATTGTTAAGAAAGAGATATTAATTTGCAATACAATTAAATGCTAATTAACGTATAATAAAATAAAAACAGCTAAATAAAATAATATTAATTTACTTCTGTCAACATGTCAGTCAATACATACGTACATTTTACAAAACAAAACAAAAACATAAGAATGTACACATTTAATTTCAATAAAAACAACTGAACATCGAATTCAACAGGTGTTTTGATTGCAGCGTTAAGAAACCACATAAACAAAAAAAGCATCAGTTATATAGTAGTCATTTTGTGAATATGTCAGCGAGTAATACAAAAACAAACGAAAAAAACGAAAAAAACCAACAGAAAGCAACGATAACAAAACAGCATCGCGAAAGAAACAAAAATCAAGACGGACTTCTTTTGATTAATTATAATAAAATTGCGTACGGTGACTTGCGAAATATCGGGACAGTATCAATTACTAAGTAATTATTTTTAACGATATGAAAGTCATAATATATAAACGGGAGACGCGATGAAAAATTAATAAAAAAATCGCGGTTTCATTATTCGACATTAAAACGATTCGACAATGTTATTGAGATGGACTTTTTTCTTAACTGTAAATTGAAATAATGGTAACACTTTATTTGTGCGTATGTGGTCGTCGTCTCTTGGCGAAAGAGATACCGATAACTCCCAATGGCGATATCAAAACAGTTTTTTAATTAAATTTTGCGGTTCATAATAACGTTTTATTTTTTTGACAAAGATACATTATTATGCTCAGACAATATTTTTTCAACACTTTAAGAATACATATTAGCTACAATAGTTGTCAGTTTTGCATATATATTTCAATTTAAAATTAAATATGTATTTAAATATTTTTAGCAACCTAATTTAACAAATTATTTGAATGCTTAAATTTCAATAATATTTATTAAATTTTTTAATATCTTGTTTTTAATAAAAATTAAAATTTCAAATTTTAGAAATTTATTGAAAACAAATATTTGGTTTTCATAATAGAAATATATATGTTTACTTGTAAAAACTATAGTAAAAACGTTGGTTTTTAAAGTATATAGGTGGCCTAAATGTCGCTAAAAGAATAAATGTGAATTATTAATAAATAAAAAAAGTTATTCCATTTTAAAATGGTCTAGTGACTTTTGGGCCAACCTATAATAAATCTCAAATCTTAATTAATAAAATAACTTTTTATTTTAGTTCTTTTAATATTAAATTGAATTTTATTAAAAAAATTTCTAAATTTATGTAACATATAAGAAACAATAGCTAATTGTATGTATTCTCATACAACAAGCAAACATCTAAGACCTCACAACTAGATTTTTTTTAATTCCATCCAAAAATACTTAATTAACACTAGAGAAAAAGAATAAAACATTTAGTCCATCCCTGGTTGTCCTACTAACAAAAAAGCCCAAACAATAGTCCGTTAAAGACTCAAACCCGTTGGTAGCAGACATCGTAGTTAAAGTACTTTGTTCGTATTATAACCGTAGACTAGCACAATGGACTGGTTTTGACATCCTAAGATGAGGATTTCGAATTTGTCGCCCCGTTCGTTGAATGAACATCCCCTGTCACGGAGGTGGTTCTAAAATACATAGTAAGGACACTAAGAAGATGTCAGTCAAACAGGTGACTTTGCTGTTTTATTGTAATTTTGCTATTAGTAAAAAATTTGGAAAGATCTGATAAAAAGATTGTTCAGGAAAGATTTGTGGAACTAATGTTGAAAATAGAGCTGAAATTATTATTGTTTGTTTTTGGTTTTAAAATGAGTTGACACGTAGTTATTAGGTAGAGGTCTTAATTTTCTTAGATTTTAAAAAGATAAAAATTTATTTCTATTATATACAACATATTTGATATTTCTTGAGAAAAAATCAGGACTGTGTAGAGTGACTGATAAAAACCATAATAAATAAACTTTTTTAAATTATTAACATAACAATTTTATATAAAACATATTGCATGGTACTATATGCTCAATTTAGAATGTTATAACTCAATTTAGTTCTGGTCTAAGATAGTTGCATATCTTTAAACCTTTATCACTTAAAACCGAGCTTGTAGTACCTTTAAATGTTTATAAAATCAAAAACTTTATTTTTTATTTTGTAAGCACAATTTTATATATAACTATTGTGTATTTTTTGGTTGCTACATTGATTCTAGTATAATTTTAGTTAAAAAAATAGGTTGTCAAAACTTGGTTTATCTGTTTTATGATCATAGAAAAAATAACTAAAATATACACTGTTAGAAAAAATATAAAATTACATAAACTGCTTTAGGTTAAAGTTCTGTATTAATATTTATTTAAAATCGACGTTTCGATGAAACTCAACGTCCGTTTTCTTCAGGATAAATGATATAAATGACATTACAGTAAATAACAGAACATAGAAACAAGTTACTAGGTAACAAATAAATAAGTAGATCATAAAATTTATAAATTTTTAATTTATAATGGAAGCCAAATTTGATTAAACTCAGTGCCTTCACAGTAATTGATGTTATCTTTTTCTTTATAAATTTCTATTGCTTCTCTTATCAATCTGCTGCTAATATTGATTGGTACGTATGTATGATTGTATGTATGTATTTATATTTTACTAAAGAAATAAGTCTATTTTGCGAATTATTTATATTTGCACTCTAAAATGCTTTTATTTTTTATATAAATTGTATATTCTACAATATCAAAATATATATGTTACAAAATATTTTTTATTATAAAAATTAAAAAAATTAAACTTTATTTATTTAAGAATATACAACAAAAAAACAAATATTTATATAGAAACCCATTATTTCATCTAAAAAAACATCCTGTAATCAGTATTTTATAATATAAAAAATAAACCATAATATATAATAACGTAAATTTCATAAAGCTATTACATATATCTGAAGCAAAATTTTACCGTAACAATAGTTATTCATGAAAATGCACAATATGTACGAGTTATTATCTGCGATACATGTCTTTCTTATCTGCAGGCTGAAGACGCAATTATTGGTAAAGAATTTTACGGTAAAGTACAGCCAACAGATGTAAACTTTATTATACTGTTTTTATATAAAAACAAGTGGTTTTATGTATCAATTATTTTATCTGATCGATTTGTTCAGCAGAAATGTTTAACGTAAAATAACTCAGATGTAGCTATTAATTTTTTTCCCAGAATTGAACAAAACCAATGTATGGAAGAGATATTATCGAAATATTGTTTTTATTTTGTTTATTTTAAACGTAAAAATGTATAAATATTTATTGAAAAATTGTATGTGGAACGAATGACTACAAAGAAATGCCTATAATAATTTATATGCGTGCATATAAAACTACTTAATTTTTTTTAATTTGTAAAGATTCTAGTGCATTTTATTAAACACGTTATTAAGATTAAAATACTTAAAAATATTAATACAGAACTACATTCTAAAGCCGTTTTATTTTAATAATTTATATTAATAATTTATATTAATAGTTTAATACATAGTTTCTAAGTACATTCTTTAGTATATTTTTAACAATAAGTAAAATAGTATAATATTATATGAGAGTGAATCTAGCAGCCGATTCGTAGCAGCCGATTCGCGAGCGTACCACTGTAAACGTGGTGACTCACCGCTAGCGCTATAGCAGTTGTATATTGTATTTAACATAAAACTCGTTATAATTATTAAAAATAATGTAAATACAGTGATAATATTAACAATTTTTAAAAATCAATCTAATAATATTAAATAAAAATAAATTTAAAGTAAAACGGAATACAAGAAAAGTTGCAATACATGTTATCACAAAAAATTAAAAAAAAAATATTTCTAAGAGGTGTCTCACTTTAATTTTTTTATAGTGGATATCTACCCTCTTATAGAACATTTTCACCATATCGTTGATATAGCAGCACCCGTACGAAACTCGGGATATCGAAAAGAATTCAAAGTTATAATATGCGAATTTTAAGAAAAAAATTCAAAAAAAATATTTCTAAGAGGTGTCTCACTTTAATTTTTTTATAGTGGATATCTACCCTCTTATAGAACATTTTCACCATATCGTTGATATAGCAGCACCCGTACGAAACTCGGGATATCGAAAAGAATTCAATGTTGTAATATGCTAATTTTACGAAAAAAATTCAAAAAAAATATTTCTAAGAGGTGTCTCACTTTAATTTTTTTATAGTGGATATCTACCCTCTTATAGAACATTTTCACCATATCGTTGTTATAGCAGTACCCGTACGAAACTCGGGATATCGAAAAGAATTCAAAGTTGTAATATGCGAATTTTACGAAAAAAATTAAAAAAAAATATTTCTAAGAGGTGTCTCACTTTAATTTTTTTACAGTGGATATCTACCCTCTTATAGAACATTTTCACCATATCGTTGATATAGCAGCGCCCGTACGAAACTCGGGATATCGAAAAGAATTCAAAGTTGTAATATGCGAATTTTACGAAAAAAATTCAAAAAAAATATTTCTAAGAGGTGTCTCACTTTAATTTTTTTATAGTGGATATCTACCCTCTTATAAAACATTTTCACCATATCGTTGATATAGCAGCACCCGTACGAAACTAGGGATATCAAAAATAATTCAAAGTTGTAATATGCAAATTTTACGAAAATAATTCAAAAAAAATATTTCTAAGAGGTGTCTCACTTTAATTTTTTTATAGTGGATATCTACCCTCTTATAGAACATTTTCACCATATCGTTGATATAGCAGCGCCCGTACGAAACTCGGGATATCGAAAAGAATTCAAAGTTGTAATATGCGAATTTTACGAAAAAAATTCAAAAAAAATATTTCTAAGAGGTGTCTCACTTTAATTTTTTTACAGTGGATATCTACCCTCTTATAGAACATTTTCACCATATCGTTGATATAGCAGCACCCGTACGAAACTCGGGATATCGAAAAGAATTCAAAGTTGTAATATGCGAATTTTACGAAAATAATTCAAAAAAAATATTTCTAAGAGGTGTCTCACTTTAATTTTTTTATAGTGGATATCTACCCTCTTATAGAACATTTTCACCATATCGTTGATATAGCAGCGCCCGTACGAAACTCTGGAATCGTACGGGTCCTGCTATATCTACGATATGGTAAAAATGTTTTATATGAGGATAGATATCCACTATAAAAAAATTAATATGAGACACCTCTTATTAAACTTTTTTCCAATTTTTTCTTTATTATCCTATAATACAACTTTGAATTCTTTTTGATATCCCGAGTTTCGTACGGGTGCTGCTATATCAACGATATGGTGAAAATGTTTTATAAGAGGGTAGATATCCACTATAAAAAAATTAAAGTGAGACACCTCTTAGAAATATTTTTTTTTGAATTTTTTTCGTAAAATTAGCATATTACAACATTGAATTCTTTTCGATATCCCGAGTTTCGTACGGGTGCTGCTATATCAACGATATGGTGAAAATGTTCTATAAGAGGGTAGATATCCACTGTAAAAAAATTAAAGTGAGACACCTCTTAGAAATATTTTTTTTGAATTTTTTTCGTAAAATTCGCATATTACAACTTTGAATTCTTTTCGATATCCCGAGTTTCGTACGGGCGCTGCTATATCAACGATATGGTGAAAATGTTCTATAAGAGGGTAGATATCCACTATAAAAAAATTAAAGTGAGACACCTCTTAGAAATATATTTTTTGAATTATTTTCGTAAAATTTGCATATTACAACTTTGAATTCTTTTTGATATCCCGAGTTTCGTACGGGTGCTGCTATATCAACGATATGGTGAAAATGTTCTATAAGAGGGTAGATATCCACTGTAAAAAAATTAAAGTGAGACACCTCTTAGAAATATTTTTTTTGAATTTTTTTCGTAAAATTCGCATATTACAACTTTGAATTCTTTTCGATATCCCGAGTTTCGTACGGGCGCTGCTATATCAACGATATGGTGAAAATGTTCTATAAGAGGGTAGATATCCACTATAAAAAAATTAAAGTGAGACACCTCTTAGAAATATATTTTTTGAATTATTTTCGTAAAATTTGCATATTACAACTTTGAATTCTTTTTGATATCCCGAGTTTCGTACGGGTGCTGCTATATCAACGATATGGTGAAAATGTTCTATAAGAGGGTAGATATCCACTATAAAAAAATTAAAGTGAGACACCTCTTAGAAATATTTTTTTTGAATTTTTTTCGTAAAATTAGCATATTACAACATTGAATTCTTTTCGATATCCCGAGTTTCGTACGGATGCTGCTATATCAACGATATGGTGAAAATGTTCTATAAGAGGGTAGATATCCACTGTAAAAAAATTAAAGTGAGACATCTCTTAGAAATATTTTTTTTGAATTTTTTTCGTAAAATTCGCATATTACAACTTTGAATTCTTTTCGATATCCCGAGTTTCGTACGGGTGCTGCTATATCAACGATATGGTGAAAATGTTCTATAAGAGGGTAGATATCCACTATAAAAAAATTAAAGTGAGACACCTCTTAGAAATATTTTTTTTGAATTTTTTTCGTAAAATTAGCATATTACAACATTGAATTCTTTTCGATATCCCGAGTTTTGTACGGGTGCTGCTATATCAACGATATGGTGAAAATGTTCTATAAGAGGGTAGATATCCACTATAAAAAAATTAAAGTGAGACACCTCTTAGAAATATTTTTTTTGAATTTTTTTCGTAAAATTCGCATATTACAACTTTGAATTCTTTTCGATATCCCGAGTTTCGTACGGGTGCTGCTATATCAACGATATGGTGAAAATGTTCTATAAGAGGGTAGATACCCACTATAAAAAAATTAAAGTGAGACACCTCTTAGAAATATTTTTTTTGAATTTTTTTCTTAAAATTCGCATATTATAACTTTGAATTCTTTTCGATATCCCGAGTTTCGTACGGGTGCTGCTATATCAACGATATGGTGAAAATGTTCTATAAGAGGGTAGATATCCACTATAAAAAAATTAAAGTGAGACACCTCTTAGAAATATTTTTTTTTTAATTTTTTGTGATAACATGTATTGCAACTTTTCTTGTATTCCGTTTTACTTTAAATTTATTTTTATTTAATATTATTAGATTGATTTTTAAAAATTGTTAATATTATCACTGTATTTACATTATTTTTAATAATTATAACGAGTTTTATGTTAAATACAATATATAACTGCTATAGCGCTAGCGGTGAGTCACCACGTTTACAGTGGTACGCTCGCGAATCGGCTGCTACGAATCGGCTGCTAGATTCACTCTCATTAATATTATAGGTGTAGTTTTTACATTCATTAAAACAAATATTTGATTTGATGAATATTGTACCTAATATAATCTTTAAAAATAAATATATATGGTATATATATTTTAATATACAATCATTGTTTTATAAGCTCATTTATTTTTACATAAAATCAAATGTGCATGTATAAAAATTAGATATCTATAATAAAGTGGGTCCACACTAGCTCAGATTATCACACAGTTTTAACTACATAGATTGAAATTGCGCAGTGTAAAATCGTAGCGTATGTGTGGAAACCGAAGTGACGTTCAGTCCAAAATTTCTGACTTACAATTAGTATAGACTCACAATGAGTAACATTTGTAACTGATTTTTTGAAAAACTACGCAAACTGTACTTGTTCTGTTAAAACAGAGTCTTTTTGTGGTTATTGTAGTTTATCTGACCTTTACATCGATGCTGTTAATATTTATTTATGTTTTATGTAGTAAAATACATCGTAGATTGAAAAAAATTGTTGTAGCTTTTATTGAAAAATATCATTTATTCTGTTACGATTTAACTGACAATGAGTAAAAATTATACAGTGATTTGGCAAAACTGAGTTTTCTATAAACTGCGCAATTTTATTACGATTTTACTGCCCAGTGTATGTACTGAGTGTGTATGGGCCACCTAATACGAACGAATTTTTGAACTAAACTAGCAATGAGATGATATTTGATGTAAAAATAAACCATTCAATTTTTTCCAGATTACTAACGAAATATAGATTTTAAGATAATATTTTTTTGATTAACCCTCCTATTTGTGACTCAAAAAATACGGTATAAATAATTCTGTGAAAATTTTATAAATAAATTAAAATAATACATTACTTTTTTGTTTAAAAAAAGAAGATAGATAAACTTTACTACTTTATTACTTAGCTGCGTATATTTTCTTGCAACCACTTTCATTATTTCATATAATTATAAAACAGATGATAGCTCATCTATCAATTTCCAAATCTCGAAATAAACCATTAAAAACAAACGCTAGTCATGCATTTAAACATATATACGCCGGCGTTCACTACTACGCAATAAAATTACTTTAAAAACAAAATACAAAACCAATTGTTTTCTTCCTTTTACCAACTACTTAACAAATGAACGTCGTAATCAAGAATATGGCCCATTAGTTCATTTCATAACATAGCACAGTTTAAACGCGAGCATAAGCAGAAAACACAAAACACAACAGTGCACAATTTTAACGGATACAGTCTAAGTTTTCAAGTTAATATTAACGTTATGATATTACGGTTTATGCCTTACGATGAACACCTGTCCGAAGAAAGAAAGATAGGTTTATATGTAAAGAGTAATCGTTTATCGTTTTATATATATGTACGGGATCGCATGGTTAATGGTACATAAAGTTAAAATAAAATCCATCTAAATGTAGGTATGATTTTAATTCGCTTCTGACTGATTCGGATACAGAACTTGATTCTGATTGAAGATTGGATTAAATCGGAGTGGTAGTGTGCGCATTGGCACAACCATGCATCATGTCTGCTCTTAATCTGATGGACGGTATATGATGGTTTTAGTGGAGTTCGTCAGAGGTGGATTAAAGATATATTTATGTTTAATTTTAAACGAACATATCATATCTAGATTGAATATTAAAAATAGTTAGTAAAAATAGAAATTGTTTATACTCCTATAATTATATGTTTTTGAAATATTTCAATAACAAACATCGATAAACTGTTTGTAAATTCAGTGGATGTATTTTTTTAATTTGTAGGTAAATTAACTTTAAAAAGTTAGTGTTTTATTGATTTTATTTTTTCAAATTTTCGGAAGGAAATTTATTCCCTTAATCCCTCTCTCTTGCGTACGTCACTACCTAATATAATCATTCATTTCACTTGAAATTAAAACAAAAATTATAATAAAAAATTACAGTTATATCGAAATATATTCTAACAGTTCATAATTACTAGTAAACTAGTTAAACTAGAATAAGATATAAATAATAATATTAATACAAATTTAAGTTTAGGTTTGAACATTTATATAAGTATTAAATCTGCAAAAAAAAATGTACAATAAAAAAATCTGTAATAATTAAATATTTTCCACGATCCAAAAGAACTAACGGAATTATTAAAATATTTTCTATAAATACGTCCCTGTAAAACCTTTATCCCATCGGCTGTCGATCACAGATGTCCTACAGGAGATGTCGTTCATTTGTTATATGTCTGAAAAACACTTGCTTAATTCAACTTCTATTTTATTTCAGGTCAGTTCATATCATTGTTAGGCCACGATCTACATATATGTATACCACATTCCCATTTCTCTATCTTACATATAACCTGTTCTCAAACAATAGAAGCACTCGGTTTCAGATAGTAGCCCCCTATTATTAATAGAAGCAAGCCAGTGGTTGCATTTGTATTTATTCTTATTTACATTTTCGATGCTCAACGAAGCATATTGATTTTGATTTGATTTGTGTCTGTCTTGTTTGGACGACTCTCCGATTGCGTGCGTGTTTTGTTTGTGGCTCTGATGTTCTTCTGTTTGGTCTGGCTAAGTGGATGGATACATCGTTTGAATGATCGCATTGGTATTTAAAGAATTAAACTGGGATTTCTGATTGGAGATGCCGAGATGTACAGATGCAGATATGTAGAAACATTGTGTATATATATATATATATATATATATATATATATATATATATATATATATATATATATATATATATATATATTTGAAATCGTAAATTTATTGTTTGGAGTTGATCATGAGAATGGTAGTTTGTAGTATTTAGTGAAGCGTTTTATACACTGATTTTATCGTATAATTGTTAAAAATTCTAGACAAATTAATATCTCAAATACTACTAGTAAATATTTTATTATTGTAGTTTTTACGTGAAGGAAGAGTTTGTGTTACAAAATATACCAAATATTAAAAGCAAAACAAATACCTTATATTTATTAAATAGATTAGGACATAGTAAATTGATCCACATTTGGTTTGTGCATGTAGCTCAAATTACTTGTACTTGCTCATCTTTTATCTACACACAAACACACACACATACAAATCCAATAGATTTGTACATATTTATAAAAAAGTAATTAATTATTTATTATATTTATTATCCAGTAGTATATGTAGTAGTATATGAGAGGTATTATGAATGTGGATAAAACTAAAGTTGCTGTCTGGATAGGGATTTTTGGAGGAAACTGATTTCGGAATATTAGAAAAAGTTTGCAAGTTAAACATGTGTTTTGATGTTACTAACCTAACTAAAAAGAACGTTGTATGCTATTGTAGCTCGCTTATGGAGATATATATATATATATATATATATATATATATATATATATATATATATATATTTGAATAACTAACTTAGTTGTCTTGTAATTAAAATAAATATTTGAGTAAGAGGTTGTGAAAGAAATTTATAAACATAATATTTTTTTATATTAATTTGTATGTACAATGACGTTTTAATTATGCTAAACTAACAAAAAACATGAAATGCATAAAACTTGTGCCTAATAAAATTATAAAAAAAAGTTACAAAAAACTAACTAAAATATGTTAATTACTTAATTGCCCATAAACAAGTAAATTCATCTCAATTGAAATTCAAACATCTACAAACGAAAATTAAGTTATCAAATCAACAATTTCCGTTCTATTCATTCGAACCAACCTTCAAATATTTATGTACATTTACTTTACTACAAACCAACTGTTGAACAAATACAAAAACATCATTAAAAAGCTCAAAAGTTAAATGCCCAACTCACACCGGCACCAGTAAGCTTTAATGATGGCCATGATCATTTGAATACAATTTCAAATTAGTTGACTACTGCCTGTCATTTGACAAATGCCGTTGCGCACGTTTCGGAATGCGCGATTGCTAATGATGTTCCATCTTCGGCTTCTATTCAAATGTTATGTTGTTCTCTATACACAGTTCTACTCATTTCGTATATAAACACGTGACTGCGCTTGGCAACCGCCTGTTGCTTGGCAACAGTCGCTATTTGTTTATTTTTGTTTGAATTTTTGCCGACTTGCTACCGGTATTCATCCGACGACTTTCTATTTTAGATTGTAGATTCTCATTTTAACGGTTAATGGATAATAGGTGGCTGGTGGCTTACTTAATCATCAAGTGAGTGCAAAATTATTATTGAAAACTGTGTGAGAAATATTGTTGATGGTGATGGTGATTGTGAAATAAGCAGTTAATGCGAAATTGCTAAAGTAAATTGTTGTTTACTTTCAGTATTTTGTTTTTAATAAATAGAATTACCGAGAAATTGATGTGCCTTGTATGGTGATTTCTCACACATTAACATTATAGTTGTAATCTTTAAGAAATTGGCGAAATACAATAAATCCAAAACCGTTTTAGCCATTAGAAACCTACAAAAAATTTGAAAATGTTCAAAAAGTTTTAGATGTATCAAAAATTTCAAAAACTTATATAATTAGTCATCATAAAAACTTTAGACCATTTGTTAATGCTTAGTAAGTTGTAGTAGAATGTTTAAAAGTTTATAAAATTTTTAGGTGTACCAAAATTTTGAAGAATGTACATAATTAGTGACTACAAAAACTTTGGATTAAACGTTAATGGTGAAATTCTGAACAGTTCTGTGTTACACATTATTTTATGTTTTTCCTAGTAAATGCAATTTTTCATTCGAAAAGAAAAAGATAAAATGTTCTATAACGCTTTGGAATTGTTCAGAATTATAGATTATGTTAATATCGTTAAAAATCAAACGAATTCTATTGTCATTCGTATAAGAATTAAAAAAAAAATTATAAATTTTAAAATATTTACAAAGGGAAATGTACCTTGGACTCCAGAAAACTATAGAATGACCCTGAGCGAAACCGTAAATAGTTTATTGTTAGAGAAAATAAAAACAATAAATGTAGGAAAATTTTGAATACAGAAAATATTGCAGCACTTACCAAAGCTTGTGCTGTTCTACTATGTTTTGTTGTACTATATTTTTTGATTTTTAAGATTGATCATTAAAAAATTAGAAGAAAAAAAAATTACTAAAGAATTTTGCAAAGTGATATTAAAATAATTGATACAATTATATCATATAACAGTTGCATTGCTTTTAAATTAACATTATTTAAAATAGATCTTGCAATATTAATCAACAAATCTAAAACGTGTAGTATTTTTGTTAAAATTTGGTATTAAAAACTTAATAAAAATATTTATCAGTAAAATACTATATAATGTAAACTCATAAATATAAAAAAAATAATATCTATTAACACATTTTTAATTTACTTTTGTAGCTAACCAAGTTTATATTTTATTTATGAAAGAAAATAAATTTTTAATATCTCGCTGTAATACTTTAATATAATAAATTATTTATCAAGAACATAAACAGCAAAATCGATACTCGATTTCTTGTCTGGAAAAGTAGTAAATCTTATTAAAATCGCAGAATTTCGAAGAACGTAACCGAGCCATACATGAACTAAATTTCGAAATTTATACCCTTAAACCGAAACCGATAATTTGTGCTGTACTAAATCCATTCTACGTGAAACGCTGTAATTTTATCAAACAACTGAAACAGATTTACGATCCAGTGAACTAGTTTTTCATGTTTTTCATAAAACAAAAATGACGGCCGCGCGCTCATATAAAACTTAACGCCCCGTTGTAAATCAGTTGCAAAACATCCTCTTTAAAACGTTATTATAACAAGATGGTTTAGTAGCGAATGGTTTTATTCGTCGAGTGGTTTGCGTTTATTGAAAAGTTATACGCGGATGGTATTCAGTCATAGCCGCCTAATAAATCGCGCCGTGCATCTTGGACGCGAACCCGACTACAGCGCCCTTATTTACATATAAACGGCGACATCGCGAGTTACGATCACAGATTGGAACCATTACGATGGTGCGGCGTTGCTATAGCAACCGTTATTGCATTGGTGTTTTGTTTATACTCTTTTGGTCTCTTAGCGGTTTCAAATGTACGCGAGTATCTTTCTTTCTGATGTTTTTTTTTTCATATCTTGTTTGCTTGCTGTAGTATGTCTTTATTGCAGTTGTGAATCTGTTGGGGTCATATCTGATTAGTTAAGAATTTACTGATATGGTAGCTATACTTTCTATAGGACAAAGAAGTGAGTTTGTTGGCTGAATGATACATTCAAGATAATAGTAAATTGAGAATTTATATAAGTATGTACAAATTAATAATGAATTGTTATAATAAATATATTATTAAAATCTAAAAGTCAAGTTCTGATAAAAGTATATCATTCTTAATTTAATTTAAAAAATTTTAAAACTTCAAAATTAATTAAAAATAAAGCTAAATAAGTATTTTGGAAGCTAAGCTTCCATCAATAATAGGACATTCATAAAAAAAAAATTAAGGTAAAAATTCACATTGAAGTGAAAAAAAAGAAACATTAATGTAAAAAAATGATTAATCATTAAAAGCCTATATAGACAGCGATCTAATGTAGTGTTGTTTATTTCAGATCTAGATCTCCAGGAGTGTCAAAGAAAAAGATTAAAATTAGCCTTAAAAATAAATTTAGTATTATTAATTTAGTAATAAATTACGTATAAATATAAATCGTCATTTATAATAATAAAGAATAATCTTAAATTGTACACACTACACTGTCTACTGTCTTTACGTAGTTACGTTTCGGGTTATTTTGCAGCAATCTTTGAAAATTCTGCATTGATATTTTTAGCTAAACATGCTCGGTGGAGGGAGAGAGAGAGAGAGAAAGATTCTCAACACCTTCCTGAAATTAACACTGATCTAATGTTACATAAATGCTCAACCTACCCATTGATTAAATATCACTGACGTATCAATAAGATTACACTAATTTATAGTACTGCTATGAGAAGTTAAAGTTATCTAGTCGATTCTGATTGAGTAATATGATTCTTCTTTCTCGTTAATGCTTTTTTCCACTTTAATGTTTAGAACAATCTTGCACTGTTTTCAAATTATTATTATTTAAAATCGATCTTGTAATACTAATCAAAAGTTTCCAAGTAGTAGGAATAGAAGAGCATGTATGAGAAGTATCATGAATGGATGAAGCTAGAGTTGCTTGTTTTGATGTCTAGACAAGTATGTTTGAAGAAAACTAATTTCGGGATAGTGGAATGAGTTTGTACCACACCCTTTTGAATACATGGCATGACTGTGTATGTATGTTTATTTTTACGTTAATGCTTATTTATTTTTTATATGTTGTCGAAAATTCTGCTGTATTTTTTGTATCGTTTCCTTTTGGCTACGTAAAATTTTTCAATCTCGTATCGACAGGTACCTTTCATAACCTAACTAATAACAAAAGTAAAAAAAATATATTTTAATGTAACATATATGATAGCTTGTTTATCTGGTTGTCTGAAGACAGATATATAACTGAAAAATAAAATTTAATTGCATATCTACTGCTAGTACTGCATGAATATTAATGAAATTAAAATATGCAAAAATTAAAAAAAAAGTTTTAATGCACAGTGCGAGATAAATAAATTGAAATATCATTTTTGACAGTCGCGAGATTAATTTTTGTTTGTATTAATAAATAAATCATTTATTTTAATTAAAAATAAATTAAATAAAAATATTCATTTGCATGATACATGTAAAGTGGAAATATTTTATATATTATTCAAAAAAAAAAAAAAAACAGAAAAGAAACAAATAATTAATTTAAATTTAAAGCGTCAATTTTAAATTTTATTAGCTCAGTTATTATTACTGTTAATAAAACAATGCTTTTTGTTAATTTTTAAACTTCTAATGGTAAAATTATTTGTTATTGCCAATAAAATGATGCTTTTTTTTATTAGATTGTCGACTTTAGTTAAAGTTTTTGTTATAAAACGGGCCGTAAAAGGTATAAATTATATTATCTAAAGCAAGAGACAAATTTAATTCTAAGTTTTATAAGTGGGTCAAGAAGAAATTTAATTTTTTTTATTTAATGCTACACAAAAACATTACATGTATTTAATTTCAGTCTTTCTGGGCCGGATAAAAATTATTTGCGGTTGATCTAAAATATATAATAAAATAAAAAGACTTTAGGATTAAGTTCTGTATAAATTTTAATTAAAACTCGACGTTTCGATATATTCTGTACTCAGAATAAAAAATGTATAACATTATTATATTATTTTATATAATTTTTCTAGAACTTAATTCTAAAGCCTTTCGATTTTAATATAATGAGTTCTGATAGATTTTTTACTGTGTTAAAGTATATAATATTTCAGGTTTTAGAACTAAAGACAAAATCTCATCAAACAAAAGTACACATCTAAAATATATAATAAAATAAAAAAGCTTTAGGATTAAGTTCTGCATAAATTTTAATTAAAACTCGACGTTTCGTTATATTCAATACTCAGAATAAAAAATGTATAATATTATTATATTATTTTGTATAATTTTTTTTGATGATATACAGAACTTAATTCTAAAGCCTTTCAATTTTAATATAATGAGTTCTGATAGATTTTTTACTGTGTTAAAGTATATAATATTTCAGGTTTTAGAACTAAGATAAAATCTCATCAAACAAAAGTACACATCTAAAATCTAAAAATAACTTACTACTAACCTTTTATCCAATCCAATATAACTTAACTAGTACTAAATTCTTCAAATGTACGAGTATTTATTTTATACTAATAATTGACTACTAATCTCTTTACATTTGTTAATTGCACTTTTGGATTTGGGTTTTTGTCTGATGAGATTCTGTCAATTGGGCTTTAACCCGGCCACAAAAGTTAATTGAATATATAACCGTTTTGACAAATATGGCATATGGCGACAAAAATGGCTATTTCTGATATAGACCATAAAAATAAAGTACCTTTCAAAATAATAATGCATATTTCTTGAAAATTATACAACAATTAAAAATTACTTTCTCTTAGATCTTAAGAAATAAGATAAAACATCAAATTAAAAGTTAGTAAACGCGGTCTTTGCGGTGTTTATACTTAAACATATCACTTTGATTAAAAAGCAACAATTATAAAATCCAAATTAAAAACATTGCCAATTAAGTTAATGTATTTGTAACAAATTAATGACCCGTAAAACACCAATTGAAGCTAAAAGCCTACGACAAACAGAGACTTGTGTGATCGACATTCTTGACTTTTTAATAACACATCGAAAATCGAAACAGAATAAAACCAATTTAAGATAATAAACGATCAATAATACCTTATAAACTAGCGAGTAAACTAGATCCCCGTTCACTTCATAAATGAGTGGTTAAATTATTTACTCACAAAGCTAACTTAAATATAGAGGCAGTCTCAAAAAGCGCACAACTACAAATAATAATGTAAACATATGGATTCAAGTCAGGTGCTCGGTGTAGCTGTGTTTGTATCACAGACAAGGAAAATAATATACCTAGATATACCTAGACTAAAATTTGTTAAAAAAAACTGAATTTATTTCGCAATTTTTCTGCGTTTTTGATAATAGTGAAAAAAGTGCCGTAGTATGTTATTATTTTATTCTAAAGTTATGGAAATACATGTGCCAAAATAACTGAGGTAGCGTACACATCTGAGCATATATATATATATATATATATATATATATATATATACATACATACACAATCACGCCAAATACCCAAAAGGGTGTGGCACAAACTCTTTTCATCATCCCGAAATCAGTCGCCCCCAAACATTCCTATCCAAACAAGCAGCTTTCGCTTCATCCACATTCATAATTCCTCTCATACATGCTCTTTTATTCCTACTACTTGGACACTTTCGCGCACGCAAAACACTTTCAATCATACCACTCCAACTACTCATCGGACGTCCACGTCATAAAAATACCAAAATGGCAAAATTTTGGAAAAAAGGTGTTTTTTTTTATATAAAAAATCAACTTTGAAAGCACTTAAAAAATCGAAAAAGTAGATATCAAAAATACATATCCTAGAGAATTTAATTCTCTTTTTTTTAGAGAGAAAATCAAGTCAATTGGATCAAAAGTTTCCAAGATATTTTCTGGATAAGTTATAAAAACATGCTTTCGAGAAAAACGCTTTTAAAGTTTGAGATACCCATTCGGTTGCCCTAACACGATTTTGTAAAACTCGCTGTAACTCCGCAACAAGTTTTAATTTCGAAACACCAATTTAGACAAATATTCTACAAACTATAAGCTTTCAATAAATGTAAAAAGAAAACGATTTTTTAAAATGTCAGGGTGGTGTCCCTCCTTAATCATCGACGTTTTGACGAACCCAACGTATGTCTTCCTGTAATTTTTATGATATATATATATATATATATATATATATATATAATTTTGTAAATAAGTGGCATATTTATGTCAATACAGTTTTGTTTTTAGTTACCATAACTACAGTAGTTATTGTTATACAAATTTTTCCATTCCATAACTTTATTTAATACGATGATGGTCGGTGTTGTAGTGATCACAACGGATTTTTTATCACAGACAAGAATAAATAAGTTGGTCAACCCTGGAATATGGTAACCCTAAAAATAACCAAATCATAAGAACGTAAAAACATCAAATTTTAAATATATGTCTTAATATTTGTGAAATAAAATTCTAACTGGAATAAGTCGTAGGAAAAATATTTTATAAAAATTACGCACTAAGTGTCTATTTTTCGTTCATGAAATTGCTTTTCATTTATGAAAAAGTCGGTGAATTTAGCACAAATTTATAACCCAGAATGCGCCATCTAGTTCTTATAAGTTATCTTTGAACTTGTATTTATGTATATATATATATATATATATATATATATATATATATATATATATCGTGCAAGAGCATCACTGGAACTATGTTGAGTGACCAATCAAAGTAATTGATAATTGAATATTAAAAAGCTATTAAAATAATTGATGCTGTCGTGTTTGTGAAACAAGCTGTACGGTTGAATAAAATTAGCAATTGGTAATACGCATTATTTTTGCTTTTTAATTCGATATCGATTTATGTAAGTGTTATTTAAATTAAGAAGAATCTTTTAGCAGTGCAAATTATAATTGGATGTAATTAATTTTAATTGACAGGTCGTCGGGTGTTACTGCGTTTTCATAAACTCTGCCTTGTAATATTTACATGTATATTAAATGTGAAACAGAATATTTAATAATCTCATTCGGAGATTTTTGTTTGTTTTACAGTATTCGTTGAAATACGAGCGATATATATATATATATATATATATATATATATATATATATATATATATATATATATTAATTATGTTTTAGTATTTGCTTAAAGCAATTCAACTGTATCTTTATTTAAGTTAAAATAAAATGACTTTAGGTTATAGTGAAGATATTGATTTAAATAAAATTTTATTTCTTGTTTGACTAACTTGTTTCTATGTTCTGTTCATTTACCATAAATGTCATTTGTATCTTTTTTGTTGATAAACATGTGCGTTCGTCGAAATGTCGATTATTAATAAATATGAATACAGAACTATAACCTCAAGCCGTTTTATTTTAATATAATGAATTCTAAAAGATTTTTTATTATGTTTATTTAAGTTATTTTCTTACACTTTACACAAATTAGACGTTCAATTCTATATAAATCTATAGCGTTATTATTTTGTGTGTGTGTACAACTATAGAGAACTTCTAGGTTTGCTCTGAATTCCACTTATTAAACGAAGAATATCCGTAACTTTCTTAACCCTATAACTGCTGGTATTTCGTAATATTTCACAAACCTCAGAAACAAAAACTAGCTAAAATTTGTTTAAAAATATGTGTTTATCTAACTAACGCCCGTATGCATAAACATTTTCGTTAAATATAACTGTTCGTTAAACTGAAAATTCATGGATTTATACATATAGTAAGGCGCGGTTACATAAATCATTGTTAATCCTTTTGTAACTGGCAAATCAATGAGACGATTTGAAAACAGTTGAAAATCTATCTGTCTAGTTAACTAATTGATTAATGCTTTGTGCAACTGAGCCCAAGAATTGTAACATTAAAATATAAAATAAATTTTTTTCGAACCATAAGTTGTCCAAAAATCGCATATGCAAAATATTAAAAAAAAATATCCAACTTTAGTTAATGTTATTGTTAAAAAAACCAAAATTACTGTTTAATTTTTAATTCGATTTAATAATTTTTTAAATTTAAAATTTTTACAACAAAAATCACAGACACTTTGAAAAATGAAAAACTACAGCAACAACAAAAAACTCTATTGTTATTGTTAAAAAAACCAAAATTACTGTTTAATTCTTAATTCGATTTAATAATTTTTTAAATTTAAAATTTTTACAACAAAAATCACAGACACTTTGAAAAATGAAAAACTACAGCAACAACAAAAAACTCTATTGTTATTGTTAAAAAAACCAAAATTACTGTTTAATTCTTAATTCGATTTAATAATTTTTTAAATTTAAAATTTTTACAACAAAAATCACAGAAACTTTGAAAATTGAAAAACTACAGCAACAAAAAAACTCTACGTTATCTTAAAAACTGTGTCAAATCTGTACTGAATCCATCATTCGGTGACAGGTCTATGGGTTCGCCAAAGAGATATACGAAACTTTGGAAAAAAATACGGTAAAATTTAAAAACGTGTGCATGTGTATATGATACTACTAAGCGGTACAAAAATGAACAAACGACCAAACAGTGCTCCGCCCCCGTTTCCGGTGGTTGCTAGTTACTAGAAGAGCGCCCGGCGTCAATGAGACCCCGAAAATCTTGTCTTGGTGCCACATGGGTTCAAAAAGAAATGTAGTACTTTGTAGTTACGCGTTAAGTAATATAATGTTTTTTTAAATGCATTTCATGTTCAGAAGTGTAAAATGTTTGGTAAAATGTTTAAAATATTGTTTAAAATTAATTTTTATCTGCAGAGTGTCTCATAAGAAGTAGCCAAAACTAATCAGCTGTCATTTTTAATAAAATAAAAATTGTATAAAAAAATCAGTTTGTATTGCATATAAATAAAATTTAACAAAATATTGCTAATAAATTAGTAAGCTAATTATATATATTTATTATATTATTAGCATATTTTTCATTAATAAAATAAAGTATAATACAAACATTTTATTAAGTTTTATTTATACCCATTAAAACTACAGATTTTTCTTTTTTCAAAGCATTGAAAATGACAGTCGATTAGTTTCAACAACTTCTCTGGAAATATAAATATTTTTATATTTATCATAAATATAACACATTTGAAATATAAAAAAAAAAGTTATTTTAACGAATAAAATTATTGCTGCATCCTGTATTTAATAAATTACGTGACATTTAAAAAAATATTAATTAATTACAAATATTTTAATGTAATTATTATTTAGTGCAGATTAATAAAACGCATATTATAAAAACTCATTTATATATTCTTAAGACAGAAGTAAAAATAAATCATCATGTATCTTGTACATTATATTAAATTTATTTTTAGATTTCATGCTGTTTTTTGAATTAAATGTTTATTTTTATAAAAATAAAATAAATTATTTTATTTTACACTGTTTATTTTTTAATGTATGGTAACTTTAAAGATGTTATTCATAATTTTTCGTTTACATTACTAACGAAATATAAAAATATAAGCATTCATGTATCTTGCGGTGACGCTTGAAAAATTGACAAATGATATTTTTCTGCAATGATGAGTATCTGAAATGAAACATTTGCAGATTTAAATTTATCATAATTAATGAAGCGTTTCTCGTAACATTTATATGAAAACTTCTGATGACGTTAAACATGTCTGGCGCGTGCAGCCTACGCACCAGATATTCTCAAAATGTTCTCTCTATATTCTTTATCAGTTTGCTCTAAATCTAAATATATTTATATTTATTATTTATGTTGTGCAATTGTTTACACAATACTTGTTGTGATGAGTTTACATATTTCATTATTTCATAATAAATTTTATTATTTGAACTTTCTTTTAAAATTTGTACCATAAATTGCAAAACAATTTAAAATCATATTATTTATTTGATAACTATAAAGCAATGCTGTTTTTTCAAATCTGTTTTTTAATTTTCTTGTCTACATATAATTTTACATACGTTTTATTTGCAATTTACTAGTAATGAATTACAAGTACAATTTGAAATGCATTGGTACAATTAAAACAAGTAGTATAAGTCAATTTTTCAAACTAAAAATGAGAATACAAAATATCTACTTACTTATATTTACAATTATTGTCGATTTTATTCTTTTTGTGGCTCCATATTACAAATAATGCGTTGTAAGTTTTATTCAAGTTTGTTTTTGTAAAGTAAATATATGAAATACATGTTATCTTTTGAAAAAAGATTATAATATCTACAATAATTAAAAAAAAATATAGATGTAAGCTAGAATTAGACGGGGTTTATAATCAACTGATAAAGAGAATTGTAACGAGAACGGTATAATAGTTTATTTTTTCATTTATATACAATTTGATTAACAATAAGTTACGGAAACATAAAACATAACTTTCTCTGTAAACGGAAACGGTAGAATTGTTTAAAATTCAACATTTACGTTGCCGATTTTTAACTGTTACGTTCTCGTACTCGATATTGTTTTCGGTTGGTTGTAAAATAAAGTATATAAGTGAATAAAATTAAAGATGTGCATTTGTTTTGAAACATTACTTAGTAAATTGACATAAAATAAAGTACTTACTCTGTTTGAGAATTTGTGTTTTTAAATAGAAGAACAAACGAGCCTGAATGAGAGGTATTACAAATATAAAAAAGCACAGAAAAGGATAAATGTATATCTTTACTTGTGTATGTATGTGTGATATGTATTTAATATCAAGTAGACCGAACTTCGCTCGTTTAAAAGGGACTACATCTTTTATTTAAATAGTCAAGAACTGTACATTTTTTAATACTTATAAAAATATTTTTAACCTATATCATTTATGTTTACTGATTTCTCACATTACTCGTTTGATTTGATCTCGAATTTCAACCGATTTAAATAATTTTTTTTGTTTAAAAAATTAACAATTAACATAAAAATTATCAATTTTGAACTAAGTTTAATTGCGCATTTGTGAAATTGTTAATCAAATATTAAATATTAAATTATATTCCCTACGATTTCACAAGTTACTTAATCTTTGAATCAGCTTACAATTCCATTCAGCTTCGAGCACTGATCAAAGCACCATACTGACAAGACCCTAATGGTCGAAACACGTGTCTATGGTTAAACTGGCCGATCATTGATGGATAGCATTTTAAGCCGATTCAATGATTCAGTAACTTGTGAAATCGTAGAAAAAATAATTTAATATTTAATATTTAACTAAAATTATCGTTTAATTTGTTTTACAAATAACACTTTATAAAAATTAGAGCCGTTTTCAAGATAAAATTTACACGTAAAATTTGCACGTAGTATAGCATATATAACAAATATTCAAGAATTACTAAAAAAAATACAGATAAGTGAAAATGTTTGAGAACTGCATTAGTATAGCCGTTGGCTCCTTCACGCCACAATAAATACAAATGACAAACGTCCTGCCTTCAACCATCCCATCCCAAAGTCATATAAGAAGCGACCGGATCTTGGTCCCCCGACTTATACTCTCCCAGTCAGACTTTTGACCATATAATAGATAGTTTTTTGACGAAAACGAAACACACCAGAGACAAATCTCTTGAAACGTGTTTGTGTTATGGGTTACGGATACGCGTAGAGGGCTGTTGGGCCAACCCTCGTGCCCTCCGAAGAAGCTTATATTGGAATTAGTATTCTTTTGTGAGTGCATGCGTGGGGTTTATTAGAATTAAAGGTCAACTGAAGGATATTAGGAAAATGTTCTAATATTGAGTATAATTTATTATAGTGGTGGAATTATTTTTGCGTTTATATTATGCATTTTTTATATACAATATATATAAAAACAAAAAATCTTAAATAATTTGAAACAGTTTAGTACATTAAACTTACATCATTAATTTAAAAAGTCAATATTTCAAATTTCAGTTTATACCTATATGTATATTAAATCTAAATATTTGGTATTTTTGTTTTGCTATGTTACTATTGGATGAAATTAAAAATAAATAATTTTATTCCAACATGTAAACAAATAATATTAAATTATGAACCAAAACATATAGTCTGATCTTTACTATTCTGTTATTATACTCGTATACAATTTGAAAATCTAATATAAGAAAAAATACACAGTACTACAAAATTGCAATAAACTATAAATAAGTATAAGAAAAACAAAGTATAACCTGAAAGACTAAATTAGTTGCATAAAACGTTCTTAACTTAATTAATAAGTTAACTAGGCAACTAAATTGTTGAGAGTCTTGGAAATGCACCATTCGTTTGTCAGTTGGCAATTTTATTAGCAAATTAACTTACAAAGATTTTAACAATGTCCTTTAAAATTAATATTAGTATCATAGTCATTTACTTGAATGCTAGTATTTTGTATCATTCTATAAGGTATATAGTAATATTAAATCTTTTTTTTAATAAATAGAAAGTGACATATATTGAAAAAAGACAAAGTATTTTATAGTACTATAGAGCTTGTAGAATGATACAGAATACCAGTATAAGTTTACATAAAATAATAATGATATGAACAATAAAGAATTTGTTCAAGTTTTTTTTCTTTCTATGTCATTAGATAACACTTATATATTAACACTAATATAATTTTATATATTTAATTAGAATCTCAACATAAGTGTACTTATAATTTAAATAAACTGAATTTATCTTATATAAGAAAAAATATAAAAATGCAAAACATTTTTAATATATTTTTGTGTTTCTGCGACAAATATTTTAAGTAATATTATTATATAAATATTTTAATTAATATTTAACTGAAAATTTAATTATAATTAAAAAAAATAATAATAAAGATAAACACATGCGCACCATAATTTTACGCTTGTTACCAACTTGACCAAATAATAAATACGCAAATTCATTTATGAATATTAAACGAAAACTGTTATCGGGTGATTTACCGATATTGCTTTTAGGCGCAAGTGATGTGTTCCATATGAGTTATGAATAAAGTGCAAACGCCGGGCCGGTGCATAGAGTTGGTTATATAGTGATGATAAAGAGATATCTGTATGTATATGTATAACGGGGCATAGCCACACTCCCACCTAATTTTTACCAACTTGTGTTCCGCCTATGGCCAAATACCCAATATATTAAAAATACGATTTCGATGCAACTGTTTGCTCGAGATATGTTAATGCGGGATACCGGATTCTGCTACTATTATTTGCACGTATGCACCTATATGATATCAAGAACTGTATGCATAATTTGCAAGAATGATTTTTATTTTGTTTTATTTAATTTGCATCGAATTAAAATTGGACTAAAACAAGTACATATTTGATTACTTACGCTCTCTGATCAACTATATTTAAAAAAAAAAACATCTAATATATTTTAAAATCCATTCTTATTTTATTATTATAATTACACTGTAAATAAAAAAAATAGCGAAATTACAGAAAAATAATAGTAAAATTTCACTATAAAAAAATCTGCAATTTTATTTTATTATAAATATTCTGTATTTCTACCTCAAAATTCTGTAATTTTTGCATAATTCATAATAATCACATAAAGTAAGTAAAAATCACCTAATAAGTAAGTATATAAAATTGCTTACTTTCTGCAAATTGCATCACATACGTAATGTAGAATTTCATATTGTTGGCATAACTTCTTAAATTATGTAAAATTATAGTTTGCATATTAATATCTGTAATAATTGTAAAATACATACTTTATGTAAATTTACAAATATAAATGTAAATGAAAATTGTTGACAGCAAATTCGCTGAAATTTTGTAAATTTACTAATTTATATATTACATATATATGTACTTTTACATCCCGTTGGTATTATCATACTATATAATGTTTGTAATAGTTCTGATATTATGTATTTTTAAACAATTATGTAAAATTACAGCAGTTGAATAATTATACCTAGAAATACTGGGTATTATTGAGTCTCATGGTTTATAGGTAAAATTACATATTTTTTTAAGTGTAAGTATTTTCCTTTCAAAATAAAAACTGTAATTTATAAAAAAGTTAATTTAAATTAATATAAAAACAAAAAAGTATAATATTTTGACTAGGTGTTTAAATATTCAAAAGATAATTTAAAACTGCCCTATATATTTCTTTTGATTTTATTTGAACTTTAGTTTTAATTTATAGTTACACAAACCCTAAAGATCAACGTTTTAAATTTAAAACCTAGATCGGTTTTAATTAATATTCAAATTAAAAATTAGAAACTTCACAGGTTAACAAACAAAATCTTATCTAGACACTGAAAATCTCCACGTTAGATCCTTGTCAGATGGGAGAGGGAAAAAAATCGGACGCAATATTAATATTCTAACAGGCCATATATATTTTTTTCAATAACATCCAATTCAGTTAGAACAAGCCCAGATCGAGAGAATGTGTAAATTACATGGTTAAGCTAGTGATGGGTTAGAATGTGAGAACCACCTGCCTAGTACGCCGCCAGTAAAGGGTTAAAACAAGTGTTTACCAAATTATGGATTCAAGCTAGCCGTGTTATAAGGCCTAAAACAACATACTAAACACTGGTAGTTCCTTTAACACTGTGTAGCACTAATTCACAAAAAGAACAAAGAAAAAAAAGAAGATCGTATTACCTTTGAAAACAAATGTAAATTTGTGATTTATTTAAAGATTTATGTCTGAACACCTAGAGGAATATTTTCCAAAAATTTTACTACCGAATATTACAGTATTTATTGTATAAATTTTAAATTTATTATTGAAAAATTAATGACATGATATTTAATAATATTAAAACGGTGAATTTGTACTGTTAAAAATTATATAATAATTTATGATCCTGCATATAATAAAATATTTAAGTTCGTAAAATGCTACTGTATAGCTCATAAAAATGATATTATATATTGTTTTTATTTATAAGTTGTTTGAATTCTGGTCGTTGCTGAAATTATTAAAAATATGATAAGTGTGCAGTCATAAATTATAAATAAAAATTCTGATAATGAGTAAAATATAATTTATTGAATCGTAAATGTTAAAATCAGTAGCTTTAATGCAGGAATTTATTTGTTTTCTATATATTAATTTTATAAAATATGTTTATAGTATTTAATTAAATATTTAAATGAGTACAAATATATTTAAAACATTTTTTTTAAACTGCAATTTTTTAGAAATTTTAGCAATTTCTATTTGAAATATTGCACCATACATAGTTTTATTAATAATTTATGCATGTATTGTTTATAAGTTATTAAACATAGAAAAACAAGAAATTTACAGCTTAATATGGGTTTCAAATTATTTAAGCTCAGCCGCATATTTGTTTACAATGAAACGTAAAAATACTAGAAACATGCACAAAATATCACTAGTATACTTAAGAAAACAAAATAATTAAGGCATACTTGTGGCGTAGCTATAAATTTTTGTTCCTCAATTAAATAAAAATTTAAAAAAAAATTATTTAAATTATTTAATTATTAATTAAAAAAAAATAAAAATTTTAAAATAAACTCCCTTAAATATACACAAATTATATAAAAAAAAAACATTTTTTCAAGTACCACTGTAATATTTATATAATTTTCAATAAAACAAAAAATTAAAAAGATCATTAAAATTTTATAGCAAAATATAGTTGTGTCAAATAACTATATTTCGGCTCAAAATAAATAGTAATATAAGCAATATATAACAGTAAAAAATACATAAATTTGATTATAGTCAATATTTTATATGTAAACTATAAACTATAAACAAGAATTATGATTCTTCCCTAAAAAATATTCTTAAACATAATAATTTGTAATAAAATTATTAAGTAGTGTAATAAATATTTAATATATTCTTAATTTGTTGTAATATAATTATTGTTTCAATATTTTGAAATTTGATAAAAAATACTTTGGCCCGTATTCTCACCTCACTTTTAAAAATAATTTTTGCCAAAATTACTTTCGACATTTACTTAAAATTACTTATCCAGCAATTTTAATTAGTTTATTTGAATTGTATAAAATTACAAATAAAAAATATATCACAATTGGAAATACTATTCATATTTGATAAAAGGTAGAAGTAAAAAATTGATTATAAAGTATATTTAAAAATAAAAGCACCTTTTCATAAACAAATGAAGTGGAAATACAAGATATAATTTTTGTTAAAATAATGATATAGTTTATGTGTTCGTAATATTTTTTGTGAAAGTATTGTACATAATATTTTAAATACAGAAACATAAATAATTTTTATAAAATAAATATTATAACAAGGAAATATCTAGATAATCTTTGACTTAAATATCAAAAAGTAAAACAAGAAGAATAATAACATATATTAGCATAAAGCGAAAGTATTTTATTATCCTACAAATTTAATTACTCTTAACTTTTCAGAAAATCTACGCTTTCAAATAATTTTAAATATTACCGTTAAACCATTAACTCATAAATACGAATCCCTATTCATTTGCAAGATAATTTCAAACAGCTTCTAATCGATATTGTTTTGTCAGCGATGCTCATATATTTATCCACACATTTTCCAATTTTACTGCACCTAAATCAACTATAGCCATGAACAAATATTCTTGCGTACGTAAGCAAAAGTCAAATATTTTATCAACAGCATTTGACCGAATAAATATTTGTCATTTTCAAAGTGTATGCATTCGCTTTAAACGGCTAAGTACTTAAATGGTATTATGGACACACTACACAGGTGTTGATGGGCTGTAGAAAATTTTTTTATAAATAGAAAATTTGCTAGTGAAAATGTTCAATTTGTTATTTATAAAGACGTTAATACCAAACAGCAATTGTTAAAGTTAGAAATTTATACTGTATAAAGTAAATATTTATAGTTGTATTTATAATAAATTTTAAGTGTTGAGTAAGCCGATTATGGAATTGATTTATTTTATAGTATACATTTATATCAGATGCGGATTAACTGGTTTTTACCACTAAGAAACTGAATTATGTTTACGTTTGAAAAAAATAATATTAATTTTATAACTACATACTATTCTTGTTCACTTAACTATTAAACTGTTTTCATTTTATAACAAATTGCAAAAGTACAACATTTTACACTGACAAGTTTTAGCTATCTTTATTTATATATTAGCAACAGTATCATTATGTCTTAGATTTGATTGCAAACAAATTAAAGACTAATAACTGTAAGTGAATTTTGAGGTCTTTGCTAGACGTAAAATCAATAATCAAAATTTTGAGAATTGAAAATTGCAACAAAAAAACATAAATATATGCACTAAAATTGATATTTTTATTTTATTTTAGAAAATCAATAGTTTGATTATTTAACATTTTAAGTGTTCAGAATTTTGGCCAGAATTTTAAGTTGTTTTTAGGTTGCCAAAATTTTAGTTATTGGAAATTTAAGATTTAGAATTTTAGATACAAAGATTTTTTTACATTTTTTACATTCTTTTGGAGTTATTTACATTTTTCTTGTAAATAATTTTGTGATTTAATAAATGCTAGTAATTGAAAAAATATTATTTTTCAAATAATTCAATGATTATAACGTATTATTAATCTTATTTAATTTGTTCATACGTAATTTATAGTAATTGTTACGATTTTCAGAAATTTTAGCCACAAATGCTTTTCTAAATGTTAATCTGTATACAATAGATCCCATTTTTTTTTTGTAATGTAAAATTTATGTAGTCATCAAATTATTTATATAATAAACTTTTGTTGATTCTTAAAATATTCTTTTAACTCTTATTTTTTTTGAGAATTAAGTACTGTGCTTATTGTACCTGATAAAGTAGAATATTTAAAAATTAAAATTTGTAAAAAATTATTACTAAATAATAAATTTAAAAATTTATTGTAAATACAGAAAAAAAAAATTATTATTTGTGTCTGTTTTCATTATTATTATGTTTTTTTTTTACAAAAATTTAAGGTAGGTTCTTATAATTTATTTTCTACCTTATGTACGAAGCAAAACTTGTAAAAATTTTAAATTTCCAAATATGACTGTGAAAAATTAGTTCAATTTAAAGCTATAATACCAAACTTGTAATTTTATAATTATTTTCTTGTTTGTATTCAAAATAAGTGCGATATTTATTACAGTAATTTATTTTATATAAAACTGCAATTATCTGAAAATTTAATTAAACACTTTTACTTTGCGTATCAAAAGAAAGTGATTCTTAATAAAATTTTGCGTACAATAATTATCGATTTATTCTGGTCGAAAATTTATTCACAGTTCATCAATAAAACTGGTTGAAAACAACGTACGACCAATGAATATGTGTGAACATTGAGATTATAATTAGGCCAAAGATAATTTGCCATTCACAACTTTATAGATGTTGGAAAATTATAGGGTTTTTTTCTTTAAGAAATTAAAAAAAAAAGAAGAATAAAAAATTGGACTACGTAATAACAATAAGGAAACAAAGTGTAACGTATGTCTGAATGTCTGGTAAGAAAACATTATTTGCATGATACCTTTAGGGTTCGTTTATTATTCGCGAAAGAAAGTCGTTGGAGGTTCGATCGTCGTAAAATATCAACTGTGAAACTTTTTGCAGCAAATCGAAAAGAGAACCCTCGGTGAATTGAATTGACGCTAGATTTTTTTTTTCGTCGTCAAATTATGATAATAAAGTTGTTATATTGAATCTATAGAATTTTCTAGGCTGGTAGGTATGCTGTGATCGATCTCTCCTCGTCGCAGACGTTTTGCCATACAACGTAGATGAGATCTTCAGTGTTTGGTCACCAAGTACATTTTAAACAACTTGACATATGACCATATGAGGATCTTAGTGGAAAAGTGACGATTATGCTATCTTGTATAGGAATTGAAATTTTTTGTTTTTTACTAGAGAAAAGTATCATATACTAAAGTTTGTTTAGATAAATTTTTAATAATTATAGATTTATTCTTTAATCCCATTAAAAAACTAATATATTTTATGTAAATTTCCTCTTGGGTTTGTGGAAGAATGATGAATATGCCAAACCATGACAGATACAAAGTATACAATTGCATGGAATTCTGATAAAAACACAATGCGTTACCTTTGTTACCTTTGTTACCTTTGTTACCTTTAATTTCTGATATTAATCTGTAAACAGCATTATCTCGAAATTTACAAAGTAGCGTATTTGGTTCTTTTCCACTGATGTCTTCGTATTTATTGTTTTCTCATAATATTATTTTTTCTGTGTTATATCTTACCAAAAATTAGAAAATTTAAAGCACATACTAATAGTTAATACTTGCAATATTTTACATGTGATATTTTGTAATACTGATATTTTGAAAAAATATTATAGCAACAATAATAATTTTTGACATTTCATTTATATTATATTAGTTTTATCATTCATTAGCCTTGTTCAATTCGCACCCTTGCATCTACTGTATACTGCTGCGTCAATGTTTATTGTTTCATTCTCTACCCAGTTACATGTTATGTAAATAGCAAATCGTTGCATTATTTACGGCGACCTTTTAAAATAAAACACAAGAGAGTCAATTGAAAAAAACCTATTATATTTTAACTCTATTATATTGTAGATTATTTCTGATAATTTTTATAATGTACATGCTATAACTCAAAATGTGTATGCCAAGATCGCCGGTTCATTTGTTTCTAAGTTATAAGCTATACCAAACAGACATAGATTTCAATATATTATATAATTTTAAATATCTAGTACATAATTGTTATTAAATTATGAAAATGTGTAATGCATATCAAAATATCCGTATGTATGAAAGTTTTCTTGTTTACAAATATTAAAAAAAAAAAAAACTTTTTACTTCAATTTGTTATATGTTTTATTTCTTTGGAAACATATATTATTTAAAAAATGACGTAAAATAATATTTTGATATGTTATTATTTGAATATGATTTTTACATATATTACAAGTTACTGATTTTAAAATAATGGTATAAAAATAATTTTGCAACTTACATATTCTCTAGATTATAATACTTTTATACTTTTTTTTAACGCTATCTCCAACAACTTGACTTTCCTCTCATATAATAATGTAGGAGTACGAAATTGAACGGGACACGGGTGGCATATAAAAATACAGGGTGTCCACCGATATCATATAGCAAGACAATAAATTGCAGTAGCCAGAAGAAAAGAAAGTTAAACCGCTATAGAGTCAGGACAAACACAACCACACAACCATAACAACCGTATAACCAATACGAATTCTATATATCGTAATCGTAATTTTAGCATTTTGCTGCCGCACCAAAACTGCGCCAAAATACGATCGTATACTGTTTTTTTTTTCTTCTTCTTTTGGTGCTTGATGCCGTGAAATGGGTCAACGCATAAATTCATTGTTCACTGTAAAGTCAGTACTGACTGCAGAATAAGTATTGCTTCGGTATGAACCAGTTTTTCTGCGGCAAGTTTTACGAAAATTTGTATTTTAAAGGATTGTTATAAATTACTGCCTCATTGTGTTTTTAAATTAACATTTTGTGGAAGAAAATTATATATTATTTAAAAAGCAAAATATGTAATAGGTATATGTATATATTGTACTTTTTCAATAACAAAAAATAAAAATACAATAGAATTTTTATATATCTATTTATATAAATTAAGTTTTTGACAACTTATGAGCATATTTAAATTATATTTTAATAGTAGTAGATTATTAATATTATTTTTTGTATGTTTCATTTCTTCATAAGAAAAATAAATATCACAAAAATAAACCTTGTAAACAAAAACAGACATTGATTTATAATTTGAATTAGTGAAAATATTGTTTATCTGTCATTTACTAAAATCTCAAGTTTTTAAATGTTGAATATTTAAAAAAATATTTTTCTATTGGATTGATAATGTATACGACTATATGAAGCGCTTATAACTGACAATCTAAATAAAAATAAGATTATAAAAAATTCCAAAACTACACTTAAAGTGTGGTTTTAAGCGGAGCAGGTAAATTGCACACCGCGGTCAGAAATCCCAAATTTGAATAACCAAATTGCACACCGGTCAACCGTTGGACAACTCAAACGGATTATCGGTTTATAAGGGTTTTGAACCTTTACGCAGGTACTTTTTACAATGAGCGTTCGATTATTCTATAGCATATTTTTTCGCCGGTCAACCACCACTGTTGGCTTAGGGTAGGTTAGGTTATAGGTTTAGGTTGTTTAGTTATGTTATTATTCAATATTCGGCATACTGACACTATACGCATTTTGATATATGTATCAATTTGCATGTTTTTTAAAATGTCCAAAAATTGATAAATATTTGGGTGGCTGGTATAAAATAAATAATTAAATTTTGCGTGAAAAGATTTACAGGCGTTTGTGGTACGTTCTAGGGACGAACTATTTTCGATTTTACCTGGTTTTAGGTTGAAATCTTAATCCCTTAAATTTTTTATGACCGGTGTGTAATTTGGCTATGCAAAATTTCGGTGTGCAATTTGTATGTACCCGTTTTAAGTGTGGTTTTGGGATTTTTTATAATCTTATTTTTATTTAAAATTCGCCACAGTAGATTATTTTCTAATCTTATAACTGACAATCTAGTTGCCTAGTTTTAACTCATTGATTAAGTTACCAATGCTTTATACAACATGATCTAAGAATAAACATTTGAAAGACTAATGAAAAACAGTAAAATATCATAGATTTATATATACATTTTTGTAAATTTTGCAGCCTACTAACAACAAAATATAAATATATTGTCAAAATAAAATTTACTCGCAAATTGTCAGCACTTTATATGTATCTCGTTATTAAAATTTGAATAAAATGATTCGTCTATAATTGGTAATATAAATATTGCAATAGATTGAAAATGTAAAATTTCTACAAATAAAATTTACTATGCAAATCTTTCTAAGTATTTAAGTACTTGATACGTCGACCATTTTTATTTATAACCAAGCAACCTTCAATTTATAGTCTTTACTAAACGACGAATATGTAGCCAAAAGGTAGATTATCAAATTTATATCATATAATTTGGATAATTTACATATTTTATATATGTTACTACCAATGATTTATTTTTATATAAATATTTTTCTTCGTACAAAGATCAGCTATTTGGCAATGTATTTATTCTTTTGAATATTAATGCTGTATGAAATAATATTTCAAATGTTATTTTATTCCCATAGCATGGCTATGATACAAAACAAAATGATGAATGTTTTTTAAATTTATATTTACTTACAGATCTACAATTATCTTAATATTATGTTGGATCAAAATATCAAAATGTTACATACTACGTCTATATCAATAATTTAGTTAAATTATTTCTATTTAAATCGTTTATATAATTAAGTCAAAACACGAAATATACTGATATTTCGTGTGTTGTTATATTGTTTTATAAGTTACAGTAAAACAAAGAAAAATAATATAATTTAGATAAAGTTTTCAGTCGATTTAAATGTGAAAGGAAACGTAGTATATGATGAATTCTATAATAGTGGGTAATATAAAACGTCGCCTATAACCAAAATCAAAATCAAGAACAAACAGTAATTTTCAAGATTATTATGTTACATGCATGTTACGTTTTACATGTATTGATGTGCTATCGAACAAAGTATTAATTTTTATTTAAATAAAAATTATAGAGTGATAGACACAAATTATTGATTTTAGTTTTATCTAGATTATAACTGTTTATAGTGTATTGATACGGTATATGCTTAAATATTTAAATTGTTTCTTTAATTTTTTTTATGTTTTATATTATTATGTAATGCTGTTGAGAAATTTACATTTAAAAAACTTTAAATCTAACCTTTTTTCTATGTTTTTCTATATTGTAAACAATTTTGCAGTGCATTTTGCATTAATATTAATAAATATAAATTATTAATGAGTATTAATTTTATTTTGTTACAGTGAAATTTTTGCAAACATTCTTCAAGAACAAATTTACTCAGATCAGCTGTTATTTTGATATTTGTACAATTTTACACATTTTAATACTGATAATTTAAATGAATGTGTGTCTTGCAGAAATTTTATTTATACACAGATATAACTTGAAATATATATGTAATTTAAAGTGATTTTTACAAATTTAAATTTATGATTAGTTATATTAGAATAATATTTCTATACAAATATAATAATTTATGTAATTATATATTAATAATATAATAATAATATAAATAATATAATATACAAAGTATCTTCAGTTGTCAGTCAGTAGGTACATAAATTACTGGCGAAAAGTGTTAATAATAATAAATATTAAGTATTTTTTTTTTAAATGCACTGAGAAAAAAGTCTATGTAAAATTACGTAAACCGTCTATATAAAAATTACATAGATCGTTTGGTGTAAAAAAAAAATTTTTTTCAGGATAAAAATTGATTTACAAAAATGATTTCCGATTTTTACATACTTGGTTTATGTAATATTATATGAATTTTTTTCAATGTGTTTTATAAATATATAAATATATATATAAATAAATAATGATATAAATTATTATAACAGTACAATTATTATTCTAATATAATTATTTATAAATATTTATTTGTAAAAAATGCTTTAAAACAAATTGTCAGTGCATTTCTTGTTTGTTCTATATCACGAAATCTTACTTTCGAGAAAATGATGTTTAAAGTTTTTAAATTGAATTGTTTATAGTAAGACTATGCAATTATTTACAGCCGTATTCATAGTAAATTGGCTAAACTAGGTTTAAACTAGTTTTAACTAGACCAGGTTTAAACATGGACTAATGATACCTATTCATAATAAAACTAAACCTAGTCTAAAACAAGTTTACTTAAAACGGAATTAAACCAGCATTATACAGCCGGTCTTGGTACGTACATGCGCAATATAAATTGTTTTTAGTTATGACGTTTTGATAGTGTCAAATTACTGCCGATTTAAGAACATATATTGAGGTTATATCTACTTTTGTAAACAAAAAGTAAGTATTGTACATTAAATTCGTTATTTTTTTTATTAAGTTTGTTACTTATTTCAGTAAAAAATGCCCAAAGTAAGAAATACTAATTGGTGCCATAAAGAAAAAATTATCCTTTTGGAAGAAGTCCAAAGCGTAAAAATATCATTGAGGACAAATCAATGGATAGCAGAATAAATAAAAAAAAAAGAAGCCTGGGAAGAAATTCAAAAAACAATGGAAATAAGTGGTTACAACAGAGACGCAAATCAAATAAAAGGAATGCGGAAGAGATTAAAAGTTACTGCAAAACAAAAAATTTCTAAATATAAAAAATATACCATTGGAACTGGTGGCGGACCTACAGGAAAAGAACCAGATGAAATTGATTATTTTGTTGAGTCTATTACTCCAATCGATTTTTCTGTGGATGTAAGTTGTTTCGATTCGGAAAGAATGCAGTCCAATTGTCAAAATATTAGTGTTGCCACTGCAATACAGTATGAAGAACCAACACCAAGCCCTTTAACAAATATTTGTACAGACAAGGATCTAAACATTTCACAACCACTCACTATTCTGGAATTATTAAATAATCCAGAACCTACTCCAGAACTATCAACACCTTCCGTTAGAAAACATAAAAAGCAATCTGCTGGCATGTCGTTATATGAAGAACGATGCCTCGAATTGTATTTGAAGCAAATAAATATGAAAATAAAACACGAAAAAGAAATGCATAACATAAGAAAAAGATGGGAAGAAAAAATTTATAAATTAAAGTATGCAATGTTAAAGAAATCAGAGAAATTAGAGATTTAATTTAATTTTTTTTAATACGTTTTTAGAGAATATATTTTGTTTTTTTAAATTATTTTATTTAGATAGTATATTTTATTTTTTATATATTTATTTCATAAAAATATTTTTGGATTGTTTTCTTTGCGCCGAACTGGGATATATTAATATAATATTACATGTACATATTTTTGAAATTATAATTAATATTCAGTAAAAAATATAGACATATTCTACAACTTAAAATGTTTTTTAATTAAAATATGTATTTATATAATTTTGCCTAAAAAGATTTCTGTCGGGCTGAATATTTAGTTCTTCCATATCCACATGATTATCATTTTCAAATTCATTATCATTGTCCGACTCACTGTAATGATTTTCATTCAACCTTTCATCTACAGCAATATGTGATCAATATTATCTTGTATTTCTTGTATATCAATCGTATTAATATCCATTATAAACTGAAATTTAAAAATAAAATAAATTTCGAACATAAATATTAAAAAAAAAAATATAACAATCGTTTTTTTTTACTTACTAATATTTTATATTCACAATTTCACTTCTTGTTAACTGTCAAAATTATGCTAAGACTAAGTTAAACTAGCCCCGGCCCAGTTTTAAAACTTAGACCTAGTTTAACCTTAAATTCGAGTTGAACCTACTCTATGAATAGGGTGTCAATACGGTTTAAAATAGAACGGATATAGACCAGGTTTAAATGTCTATGAATACGGCTGTAAGAGTTTATATAGATATGTTTAATGAAATTTAACATTTTCAATTAATTTCTATTAATTTTTATAATATTTTCAATCTGCTAAATAATGTATATTACACTTTTACAAATAAAAATTTTAAATTGATAAATATACAAAAACTTACTATAAAGAAACAAAAACGGTTATTTTTATTCTTAATAATAGAAAAGATTCTTTGACATTGTAATTTAAAATGTCAGTAGTTGTTTACCTTTAATATTTTATATTAATTTTTATTATATTTAAAAAAAAAAGTCAATATTTTTTTATATGAAAAACTTGGTTCATTGTTATTATAATAATATCTTTAAGAATATTATAATAATTTTAAATAACAACCGAATTTAATAAACCGAATTCTTCAAAATTCATATGCAAATAATTTTTATCTTTTGAAAACATCTTTGTATCAGCATCCATCAGGCTTAATCTGTCAAGATATACATACAGACTGACTCAATATACAAAGCAAACATGTTTATTTATCAGCAGATTAATTTCAATTAAATCTTATCCCGCAAAAATCTTAAAGAGAAAAATCTTATCACGCAGAAATCTTAAGTCTTTCATCTTACGATCAACATATTTTGATAGTCGGGCAAATTATAATATTTTACATATAAAAATACAGGGTGGCTATTTATAATAAATATTGACGTGATATTCCATTGTATATTGTGTATATTTTTTCTCGGGCCGGTTTTGGTCACGCGATTTGAAAAATAACCATGGTTTATGGCATGGCTAACTTCGATCAACTATTATATTAAGTTTGCTTTGTAAATGGACTTTGTCGGCATCAACATGTGGTGCCAAAAACTAATATTGAAGCTATAAAAAACTGTTGATCAAAGTCATTATTATTCTGGGCACGATATTGATAGAATATCCGTAAGTTAAGCTTGTTCAAAAAATGTATTGCCTAAGCTTACTATATTTTTCAGATGTATGATGTTACTTAATTTGTTTATTTTAATCGCCATTTGTTTAAAATATAAAATATTACATAATACATAATTAACTAATAGTTTTAATGCTGTATTATTATACACTGTTCATCTTCTACTTTTATGATTTTTGGATGCGAAAAGTTATTCAACTATTCTTTATTTCAACTAAAAAGTCAGTAGGTTAGTGTAGCGGGTGAAGTTTAAGTGTTGAAATTCACTACACACAGATTAAAATAAGAAAAACGTAGGTATAATAATTTATCTGTTTATGTTTTCCATAAAGTTGATAAAATATTCGTTAACAAGGGATGAGTGTCTGAGCAATAGAGTTGTTCAAAACCGTCTTGTAGAATTCCTACCCTTTTGGGCTTGGGCTAGTAGTGTATTACAATTAACACGTTGACTGTCAACTAAGATATAACTCGTAGTTTGCGTACTTAGTTATCTCGAAGTTGTTTGACTTGCCATATTCATGCAGCTACGAGTTATCTCGTACATATAAGCGTAACAATGAAAAGAATAAAAATTAAGGGTGGCTTAAACGAACAGAAAATAATAATAATAATATGATATGATATATGATAATATAATATGATTAAATTAAATTGGCTTTTGAGGGAAAAATTCTGAAAATTACTGTGGCAGTCAACATGTTAATTACATGCCCTAAAAATATTATTTCTGAATACAAAGCGTAGTATTCTTCGAATATTTTACTTTTATAATAATATATTTAATATTTGAATAATATTGTTGAATTTCTTTACTATACTTATGTTAGTATAAAAGAGTCAGGTGCAAAATAGCAGACATCAATCGTTCCATAGTGCACCGTAATTTGTAAGTGCCGAAAAAAACCAATAATAGACTTAGGAAAATAAAACAAAAGTTGAACGCTGTATCAATAGAGCGAATAGGTGTAGCTGTGAGGTGTAGACAAAGAAGCTATGATGGATAGCCCTTAATTAACAAACTAACTTCGGGCCACATTTCTTGCGCCTTTACAGAACTGTGTTATGATTATAAGTTTCAGGTGGAAACCAAGCGCCTTATACGTGCGTTTTTATAACCTCCCTCATATCATATACAGCATGTTTCAAGTTCATAATGAATAAGTAGAATTTTAAATTATTTTTCAAAATTTTAGCCGCGGACTTATTTTGGTCTTTCGCAGTTTTTGAGATCAAGTTAAAAATTAATCAATATTTGTTTCAAGAACATAAAATATATTAATTTTTAAATTATTAAAATAGTAAATACAGAAAGATATCAAATTTACATATCAATTATAAAATTGTATTTATAGAATACTTTGTTTGGTAATTGCATTTTGCTAGACAACATAATTATGAATGTGGATGAAGCTAAAGTTGCTTGTTTGGATAGGGATGTTTGTAGGAAACTGATTTCGGGTTAATGGAAAGACTTTGTGCCACACTTTTTTAAATACATGGTGTGATTGTGTAATGTGTATGTATGTATAAATAAATAACGAAAGTAAATAATAATATTTTTTTTTTCATTTTGTTTACTTATTATTTTTATATAATTTTACATTAAAAACTATTTTGTAATTATTTTCATATACCTATTAATTAATTCAATATTAAAATAAAACGGCTTCAGGTTGAAGTTCTGTATTAATATTTATTGATAATCGAGGTTGGGTACGTTGAAACATCGATTATCAATACATATTAATACATAACGTCAACTTAAAGCCGTTTTATTTTAATAGAATGAGTTGTGATAGATTTTTTACTATGTTAATTCAATATCATTTTTATTACTTTATAATTTAAAAACAGCTTTCAATTAATCTAGATTTTCACTGATTTGGATCAAGTCAAACTTAATTATGATAGGTTTTTATAAAAACAAAAATCTTTTTTCATAAAATTATTATCAGTGATGACTTTTTTCTGAAGCAGCCTGTACATTTTTTCGAGTATTGATGACCCAAAACCAGTCATAATTAGTTTAGCGAGCCAGTCGCTACAGGGTAGCACCGAAATCATGTTTTATTCAAAAAGGCTTTAGTGGTTAAAATCCACTTTGGATTTTCTGTTATACTATGCCATGTGAGCGCAACACAGCAAAAGGCAGGTAATGTAAATATATAAATAAAAGCAAGTTGGCCGCTCCCTATATAGGTACAATCTATGTATAAAAGATTATTTATTAACATAATTTATTTAAGCAAAGCACGGACCGATTTTATTTGTTGTAACACCCCCGCATTTACTCTAGGCTACAAATGTTTTGATAAAATCTTTACTACCTTTATAGAGATTGAATGCAAGATATTGTCATAAATTTTCTTTAATGTATTCCACTCTTAATCATTTTCCTTCATTTTTAATATATAAATATTAGTTTTTCTCTTTTCGTAATTATATGTTTTATAATAATTATGTATGAGTTACACATAACGTAATTTAAATTTCATATCTAATATTTTTAATTTTGCTGTATTTTTTAAAATAATTGATAAATATTATTTCGATATTTTTGATAACTAATATTAATTAATTGTATGTTAATATCTTTTTTAAAGATTTTGTAATAAATTGTAATAAATAACATTTATAAGAAAAAAGCATCTATTTTTATTTAAATTGAAACTATGCTTGAATAAAAAGAGTTTGCGTCACATTTTTGCGGGTATATAGCGTGGTTGTGTATGTATAACTTATTAAACTTTAAAATAAAAAACTTTAAGATTAAGTTCTGCGTATAAATTTTAATTAAAAATTTAATCTGAGAAAAATTTGCAAATGACATATATAATAAATAAACAGAACATAGAAACAAGTTACTAGGTAACAAAATAAGTAACTACAATAGATTATAAAATTTGACTTTCTTAAATTAATAATTAATAAATTTTATTATCTAGTTACTTATTGTGTTACCTAGTAACTTGTTTCTATGTTTTGTTTAGTTATTGTATGTGTCATTTGTATAATTTTTCCTGATGAAGATATACGTAGATCATATCGGAATGTCGATTTTTAATTAAAATTTATACAAAATTTAATCCTAAATCTTTTTATTTTAATATAATGAGTTCTAAAAAAATTTTTTACTCGGGAAAAAATTCAAATATTATGCAATAATGGTTATTAATCATGAAAATGAAGTTTATGGCAGAAATCCCAAGCATATGCTAGTAGAATAGGTACTGTATATTATACTTTTTCCACAACTATGCACTAAAATTTGTTCTTATTGACTTGACATAATTGACATTTTTGATATTTTAAAATAGTTACATTGAGCTGATCGTAGCATACTGAATAATGGCTGCAATAGTATTTTGTGACCACCTATAAAATAATCAACAACAAAAATACAAAATTTTGATTAATTAAAGATTTTGAAAGATAATTTTTTTTTACACAAATAGATTTGGTAGAGACGACCATAAATCACTTTTCAAAGTGTATTTGGACGATACAAAGACATTACAAACATCCATGCCTCAAGCGGGATTTGAACCCGGGCCCGCACAGGTACGAGCGGTGTCGGACACGCGTCCTAAACCACTCGGCCATGTCGGCCGGCTGAAACATAATTAAAAAAACAAACTGCGAATAATGAATAATAGCATTAATTATTAAAAAACACATATGAATTTAACTGTTATTTAACAGAAGTAGAACAAAAACACAATGACTGGTATCACAAGCTCGGTTTTAAAATCGATTTTAACTAAAATCAGTTTTAAAACATCGTAACTCTCATAAGAGCAGGACAAAACATATGAACTAAAACACTCAAAAACAGAGCTTGTGGTACGAGTCATTAAAATTAAATACGTATAAAACTAAATTTTCATGAATGTACACATAAAAATAAAATAAAATAGCAATGTTATTTAATTCTAATTAGATGATTAAATTTTAGATGATTTATCTATTTCCAATAACATTAGTTAATTCATCTACTGCATGTACATCAAATTAGTTGAAACAAAATTGTTATTACAAATATAGTTAAAATAAATACTCGAAATCTTTAAATAAATCAACGAACAAGAATAGAAAATATACGACAAACTACAAAAAAAATCCAATTACATAATAGCTTTGTTCGCGGAACACATCCCGAACTAGTTCCGAACAAGTACGCATGCGCAATGTAAATTCGATGGTTCGCGGTAAGAAAATTACATGTTCTGAACAAAAAGTTCTGCGTTCGCGGAACACAATTATTTCATTCGGAATTAGTTAAGAACGTATTCGACACATCCCAGGATTTTATCAAGAATTTCTGATCCGCACATGCGCACTGACATTGTATGATCGTAAAAGTTTACCAGCAATAGTTTACACGTCAATTTCGAACGTTTTATGTTAGATTTGTGTTTTAAAAGGACAAGTTATTTACTATTATGCACGGAATAAACAAGAACAGCTGATATCTAAAATGAAATTTGTCAAATAACGGGATTGGCAAAGCGCACTCTATGATCGAATAATTTAATTAAAAGTAATGTTCATTTAACGTTCACGGAAATATCCTGAATAAATTCAGAATTGGACATGCGCATTGGATTAATCCTAAAGACATTCCGAACAGGTTCCGAATTAATTCGGAATTGCTACCGCGAACAAAGCTAATATTAGATAAATACACAAAATGTATTCATGTACTCTTTTGTTGAATGTTTCATCTAATTTAATTAGAAAGCTAAAAATGTTTTACTATTTTAGATCAAACTTCTAAAATATTATAAAAATCATCTAAAGCCTTTTGTCCTGTGTAATAACAAAAAGTTTTGTAGTTTAAATTTTGAAATTCTGCATATATATTTAGTAAATTTAAAATCAGTGAACCCATCTTAAGTTGATGGTAGTTAAAAGCATCACAAATGTTCTACAAATACTTATATATGAGCTAGAGCGAATTGGCTTGTAATTTGAAAGGGGCAGACGCGCACTCTAAACTGATTGTAAGCTATATCACGCCGGTTTTGGACTGGACAAATTTCAATGGGCAATAAATCCAGGAATTATATTCCTACATCTTTTTCTTGTTCCTTTCACTGTCTTCGGCTGCTGGTTATTCGGTAGCAAGGCGGCTTCTTTATGCTTCGTTCATTTCATGTCGCGTGTTATGGAATTTGTTAATGTAACAATTTTTTTTAAATATATGAATACGGCTACTTGTGTCGCATTTGTTCGTTTCTTAACCTTATGTGGTATGTGGCTTAATGTTTTGACTTAAATTTTTATGGAGAAAATTAAATGACAATTTTTTTTTGGTGCAGACTTTAATGCTACGTTAAACCAGACACTTTTTATTCGTTTTAGAGCTTATATCAAAATTTTAAAATTGTCATAAAATTTTTGATAAACATTTTACGTGTAATTTTTTGGTTTTATTACTAATACATTTAAAATTAATGATTCAGCTTTTGAATGAAAAAATACTGTTACTTTTATAAAAAAATTATTGTTTTAAATTCAGTATTACTTAAAATTGGTATAATACTTTTATATTTTTACAATAATTTTTCTATAATATAGTAAATAAATTGTATATTTTATTTTAAAAAACCTATAGAAAACTATTAAATATTAAATATGCATCCTATTAAAAAACCATATGTTTGTTTTACATTTAAGAACTTGCAAAGAATTTAACTAAAATAATCACAATGATATGTGAATGATTTTGAAGGTATAAGTTTGCTTAGACGTCTGATTATTAGATGGAGTGGTATAATTAAGAGTGTTTTGTGTGAGCGAAAATTTCCAAGTAGTAGCAATAAAAAAGCTTGTATGAGAGGTATTATGAATATAGATAAAGCTAAAGTTGCTTGTTTGGTTGGAATGTTTGGAGAAAACTAATTTCATGATAGTGGAAAGAGTTTGTGCTATACCCATTTGAGTACATGGCGTGATTGTGTATGTATGCTGATAAGTTTCTAAAAGTTACGATATAACATATTTTTATTTTAAAAAAATTAATTAATTTTTAAGTTTATTGATTTATATCCTTATAATGGTTGAATAACAAGATTGTTTCACAAAGTTAAATTTAAAGTCCTTCATATTTTTCTATTTGAAACTATACTAGGTAATAGCATAACAGTTTATAAGCATGTTTTTATCGAAAACTGAATAAGTTATGTAGTAGTGGCTTATTTAATTGGCATTTAAATGGTTGTCAGTTTAAGTTATCTTCAAGTCAGAATATAAATAAAAATATTATTTTTACTTTGTACCATTGAACTAATATAAACTGTATTTAAGTGATTCTATCTATTATAAGTTATGAAATTCTAGTTTTATAATGGATTAGTAAATAAATCATTAATAATGCAAATAAAAAATGTTAATAAAATTTTTTATACTTTCATGTTTATCTTATTTGAACTAATACAACCTGCAGTTAGAGAAAAATAAATAATATAAATAATAAATTTATTGATCACATCAACGTAAAAAATAAAAAAAAAATTCAGATTGAAAGGAAGTAACATCTGATTCAACCGTAAATTAATTGAATCAATTTAATTCTCAAGAAAATCAACTTAGCGTGCTTAAAGTCAATTGGTCTCAAAATTTAAAAACCAACAAATTTCCTCGCATACTCACTAATCGAACTCCGCATGATATTGGCTTAAAAAACAAAACACTAACTAACCCAACTTGAAAAAAAAAACGAGCTCCAAACCACACATACACTATGTTTATCTTTTTACGTATGTACACCAATCCCCAGTACAAGTATAGTTTTCTGCATGTATATGCACGCATCGTTCAACTGTTTCAAAGCCGAGGTAAAACAAAACAAAAGCGAAACAAATGAATCTAGAAAAGAAGAACGAAAGAAAAAATAAAAACGCATCTGGCTCAGTCACAGCTCACTGGATCGCGTGGCTGCTCGTTACCAATGGCGCGTGAACGAAAGACAAGCCTCAAGCTATCAATTCATTATCAACATCTAGAGATTATTCCATCTTCGTTTAGCATATGAAAGGATGAATATATCTCTGTTCTTCTCTACGATGCACTGTCATTACTGCTTGGCTGTAATCACATCTTTCCGCAGCGGTATTGTCTGCAATGCGTATATGCATATAGAAAATTCCTCATATGTAGTTAGATCTAAAAGTTCTCGGCCTTAAATTTACCATCGATAGCTTAGCTGACTCACAAGCTGCGGTGCGCAAAGAAAACGCATTCGAAGTAAATAAAATAGGTAACTAGGAAACCCGTGACCCTTAAAGGGTCACGTTTAAAGTCGAAAATAGTAACAAACGCAACACAAAGACACAGTATATAAATATAAAAAATAAAGGGCGCGCGCACGCGCGCGCCCCATAGAAAGTATTACGTAAATATAATAATAATATATTAAAAATTTTTGATTTAAGCTCTTCTTTTTTATCCGACGAAAGATTCGAATATTCCATCTTTATTCTCTTGGCATTTTTATTGCCGTTTATATTAGATTTTGCTTATTTGGGCATGATACAAAATTTTTATAATACAACAATATCAATGAAATGTACTTTTTACTCTTATTTTAATGAAAAAAATGTAAGTATATGCACTGATATATGTAAAAAAAATATACTTGCAATATATTGTGACAGCTGCTTATTTATTTATTTCTTTCATTTTTTTCATAGCTATCTAAGTTTATTTTTGACATTTGCATTATAAACATAGTTTTTCAAATTTTTGAGAACCAAGATGAAATCGTAGAAAGATGAAACTTGCCTATTCTCAAATAGGGAATGAACCATTTAAAATGACACCACTCCCATCAAAATCGGTTCAGGGGTTTATAAGGAGATGCAGCAGATACATACAAACAAACAAACATTTGTCAATTAGAGAGATGAATATGCTTAAAACGTATAATATGCGGCATATGTATTTCTATCGAGACATACGCTTTGCATTGCATTTCTCTCCACTACTACGTTTGTACCAATGCTCATTGTGCCTTGTGAGTCAGCTCAATATAATTAAATTGTATTTATTCTGAGGCCTTTGTTACTGTATTAGTTAATATAATTTTAAAGATATACGTTTGCGTGGACATCAGATGAGTAGTTGGAGTGATATGATTGAAAGTGTTTTGAGTGAGCGGAAGTTTCCAAGTAGCAGGAACAAAAGAACATGTATTAGAGAAATTATGAATGTAGATGAAGCTAAAGTTGCTTGTCTGAATAGGAATGTTTAAAAGAAGCTGATTTTGAGATAATGGAAAGAGTTTGTGCCACATCCTTTTGGGTACATGGCGTGATTGTGTATGTATGTATAATATACATTAATAATTTGACAATGAAAGTATTAGATAAATCTTTTATTTTGTAAACTAGATCAAAATTAAACAAGTGTAAGGAATAAAACTATTTATTAATTGCAATAATTGTTAATGAAATTTAATAGCGAAACTATTATGATTTATATTATAACATATTTATTATATTATATTTATTTATATCAATTTCACTCCTTTTAAATTTTTATATAAGATGCGAAATATCATAATAAATGTTTAATGTTTCATGTGGTTGTTTGTCATATTTATTATATAATTTCTAGAACAAAATGTTTATTCCAATTACAAAGCAATTGTGTTGTTTATCTAAACATTTATTAAGTATTACGTTTATGATTTTATAATGCAAATTTTAGACAGAATATACACATATTATAAACGAATTATTCAACCGAAATAAAAGATAATAAATTATCTTTCAGTTTAGATTACATAATGCCACAATTAATTTACCTTGGCGTACGTACAGAATATGTGAGTTCGGAAACTTTTGGACTTTATTACACCATCGGATGTACATAAAGAATCGAGAAGTATCTTAGTACTTTAGTTTTGCGTGCTAAACAATTTGCTGATAGGTCGCTAGCGAAGCGCGACTATGCACATTTAGTGGCTTTAGATATCTCTCCAGACTTAATTTAGTACCAGCTGATACCGATAGAGCACACTGTATTTAAAACGGTTGCCAGGTTCAAGAAAAGAAAAAAAAAACGATTCAAGTAAATTGCTGTAATTGAGCGTCGGTAGAAAAAGTGTATCTTTGTAATTTATAATGATATTTTTATTTTATTTAATGCGCGTATACTTTAAGTAACTGTACGAATGATAAGTAAAATGTAAATAACTACTTAAAGTATCAGAAATTAAAATAAAAAAAAATAGTAAAGTACGTTATCTATTTCAACGTCCATGCTAATAAATTATTTTTTTCTGGTTAAGAAATAACATTTTGTTGTTTGCTGTAGTATTGTCGAATTTATTTATTGAAAATAATGTACAACAGAAAATTTCCTAATTAGTAATACAGAAAAAAATTAGTAATTTTCACGTCGGTATCCATTGAATTTATAGAATTTTCTGGGCTGATATATCGTGGTCGATTTATCCTCATTGCAAACCAATGAGCCTAGTAATCACGGAAATATTCACTGAACTCGATTCAGAAAGTCAAGTATAGTTAAAAACAATTATGTATCTTTCAGAATTCATATTAAAATAAAACAGCTTTAGGTTACAGTTCTGTATTAATATTAATTAATAATCGATGCTTCGACGAACTCAATGTTCGTTTTCATCAGGAAAAAAGATACAAATGACATTTACAATAAATAAACAGAACATAGTAACAAGTTACTAGGTAACAAGTAAATAACTAGATCATAATATTTATAAATTTTTAATTAAAAGAAGTCAAGTTGTATTTAAATCAATGTGTTCACACTGATTGATATTATCTTTTTCTTGCTAAATTTCTATTGCTTCTCTTATCAATCTCCTATTAATATGGATGAGCTTTGCAATTATTACAGTATCTTTGAATTTTACATCATAAAGATATTTTAACGGATGTTGAGCAATAGCAGATTTATCTGGATGGTTTAGATGTATTGATCTCTTATGTTTTGTCAATCTAGTAGAAACAGTTCTACCTTTAATTAAAAATTTATAAAGTTTATGATCTAGTAACTTACTTGTTACCTAGTAACTTGTTTCGTTATTTTTATTTATTATAAATATCATTTGTATCTTTTTCCTGATGACGACGGACGTTGAGTTCGTCGAAATATCGATTATTAATAAATATAAATACAGAACTATAGCCTAAAGCTGTTTTATTTTAAGTGTATATTAGTTAAAAAAATTTACATTAGGAATTCTTCAACCCTTGGGCAAATATTTAGCATTAGCAAAGCAGAAAATAGATTCAGAACAATCGGAAAATAAATTTACAATGCTAATACATGCTCGAAACACTAGAATCAACATTTGCAGATGTTTCTCTAGTTTAACACATACGGTTTCAAAGAATTTTTCATTGATACTAAACTGTGTTTAGTTTTTTAAACGTTGTAAATAATAACCACACAGCAATGTTTTATTTATGACATAATTATAGGATTAGATGTTATTTTCTTGTCTTCTCTTATTCGACTTTAATAAATTCGATGTTTGTTTTTATCCAGCTCGTTTTCGGGTGTATACGTAAGGTTTGCTCTTTGGTTATGGTATTACCATAATTTTTCGGTTTCAGTTCTGTGGTTTTAATGATGGTTTTCAACGAATTTATTTTGTCTAATTGATGCTTCGTATAAATACTAACCATGTTATTTTTTTTGTGATTTGCTTTACAGATTTTTTGATCCATTGTTGTTTCGATGTTTCTTGGTAACAAATAATTTTTGGCATTAAATTTAAGTAGTTTTTTAATATTGCAGGTATTAAATAATATTGTATTTGTATTACAAATGTTTATATACTTTTTATTAACTGATACAAAATGTTGTTTGTGAATTTAATAAATAATTTATTTGAAATTTGTAAAATATTTTGCAGAATTGTTTCATGTTACTTATCTTTAAATAATTTTATTTACAGAGTTGGGACAAAAGATATATATTGTTTAATCCATTTTTAATAACTGGTTTATATATATATATATATATATATATATATATATATATATATATAATGATTTGAATGTTGTTATAAATTTTATTTTTATTTATTTCCAATTTAAGTGACTGCTTGATATTAAATATTCATTAATATAATGATAAAATTTTTATTAATAAAAATTTTTAAAATATATTTTTAAGTTATCAAATATAAAATAAAAATGTTTAAATCATAAATTCAATATTCCGATATTTTAAAACTACGAATATTTCCAACCGCAAAAGTTTTAGATCCATCTGGTGGTGAAATTAAAAACTGTCGCAAGTGGTACTTTTCATTAGCACAAGTGTGTTTATCAAATTTACAGTTTGATTAAAAATAATTAATTTTAATTCATTATTAAAATTAAATATGGAGAGTGGAAAATCAAAAGATCCAAATAAACTGTTGTGTAATTGAAAGGTACCTTGAAATTGGAAGGTACACATTTTAATATGTAAAAAAAATATATTTCTAAAAATATATAGAAAAATAGTTTAAAATTAATAATTTACAAATTTTGTAATCTACCTATAATAACCTATAATAACTTGTTTGTATTATTTTTTCTGATGATGATGCACGTAGAGATTTAAACGTCAATTTTTATATTAAACTAATACAGAACTAAATCCAAAAGCATTTTTATTTTATAAGAGAAAAAAGTTCAAACTTACTCTTCAACTCTTATTAACATTATTTATTTATTAGAAAAGTATGAAATTTTACATAGATTTATATAGCAGTATTTTGACAGTATCATTTTTTAAACGATCACAGCGCCACCATCAGCAATTTCAGATACTAATAACTGTAAAACAACTAAACTTGTTTAGTGTTTATTATCTATGAAACAAGTTTACTTCTCATGTATTTTACAGAATATGTAGTTAATTCAAAAAAACAAATTATAATAAAACAGAAGATAATTTTAACACAATTTGGTTAGTGTTAAAACACATAATAATTCCCCATCATAACAGCGCCTTCGTTGTCCGTAGCGAAGCTACGAAACTTTTATCTAATTGCGTGAAGCCGGTAAGACTATAAGTTCAATACTAGCTCGGGACTTGTTCATCTGCCAGATTCCAATCATCTGTACGCCCTTTTACACTCCAAATGGCCAGTAAATTACAACTTTGTGGCGTTGAATTTTGTACCTGTCGTGGCAAAAATATCAGCTTCACTCACTTCTGCTCGAACATCATTGAGAATAACCGTTCAACTCCAAGCACCAAGCCAAACAGTCGGCGATGCGCTCTTATGTTATAATAATAAAGTAAACATTTCGTTTTCTTTCTTTCTTTTTTTTATCATGGTCAGTGTTTGTTGTTATAATACGCAATTACGGTGTTAGTTTTTCTCTATAATTAAGCTTCTTTTGTTTGGTTATCGTGATCAGCGCCGGCTGGCACGCTATAGGTGTTTCTTCTCACACCAATTGCATGAAACGGTGAGCGCGCGGTCTTTGTCTGATTTTCGGGGCTGAGAACTACACCTGTATTTAAATCGGGATGGTGTGCTGTCTGGTTATTAAAATTTGCCAGATTATAATGTGAGAGATGCACGGGTTCTGGTGTGGTTGGAAATGAGAAGGTAAGCGCCTGGTGAGAACGTGACCACCTCGTTATCACCTAGCGTTTTCGCACTTTTGGAACGATCTGTAAACACGCCATGCTGTGCTGATTGCAGGAATATTCAATATTCTGAGTAAAAGTCTGATAATTTAATATAATGTATGTTCTTAAATATTAAACAAAGGATAAATTTACACTGACTTTAATCTAAAAATAATTTTCTCTTAAGACTGGAAGTAAAATAAATTTTGAATATCATTTTTAGTTTGGTTATGGGTATACAAACCAATTATTTATTTTTCAGTAGTTTTACAAGAATATCTCGCCAAAAATTTTAACGTATAACAAAAAATTAAAATTAAAAAAAAAATTGTATTATTTTCAATTTTTTTAAATTAATAATTATAAGAGTAATATGAAATACGTAAAAAAGTAAATAGATACTTTTAACTAACAAATATTTAAAAATTAAAATTTAATAATATTTAATTTTGTTATTACGTAATTTTAATGCATATCGTAGTAAAATATATTACATAACAAATATCTAAAAAATTGGAAAAAAATTAAAAAATCGCTTATTCATTGTATAGGGTACATCCTTTACTTTTATGATAATTGCACACACTCATGCATATCTATTTTATGAATGTTGTTGTGTAAAATATCAAATTTAACAATTTTTTGATCTGTCGTCAATGACTATACGTTTATTTCGGTATTTGAATTTTTTTGAAATTACAAATCCTATTTTAATTTTAAAGATATACAATTAGAAATACAATTTTAACATTCAAGCAAATTAAATAAAAATTGAATTATAAAACTACTTCCATTTATTTAAAATAAACGCAAAACATTTCAATTTCAAGCGAATTCATATTCCGATATAAACCTAATTATTCTATCGTACCAAAGTTGTTTCAGAATGCAGAAAAGTAAATATCTAAGCCAACTTATACCAAACACAAAATTCAATATTAAATTTTATAGTATCTAGCTTTTAAGAAAGTAGTGTTATGAAAGAGAGGAATAATATTTCTCAGTTTTGATTGGCGAAAATTTACGGTAAGTTTACATTGGGCAAAAATCTATACATTTTGTTCACTAAATTTAAATTAAATTAAAGAAAATATTAGGTACTAAATTTAATTTTTATCTATAAATTTTGTCACAGCATAACAGTTCTCTATATTATCAAAGAAAATATAATATATTATATTCTCTTTGATATTATCCCTTTGTTATATGTACACAGATCTTTTAGATTTTAGAAGTCTTAAGTAAAAATTCAAATTTTTATATTTCGAAAAAAATGTAACTGATAAAAAAAAACAAACAAACAAACAAACTAATTATAAAATATTAAACACAAAGCATAGGTATAAATACGAGTATATACATATTTAGGTACATTATTTCATATTTACGTGACAATAATCAAAATAAGATAATTTCTTATTCTACATATTATAAATATATAAATAAATATTTACAATATACAGAAAATATCATCGTATTTTGACTTAAAAAAAAGCAACTGAAGCGAGAAACGCGTTCCGTTTATAAAAAATGTACTGGAACGACGTTCCGGATCGTTGCGGCTCTATGACACCACTGTAATAAAGTATATAAAATTTAATAATATTTGTTTAAAAAAATGTCACTCTACGTATTATTTCGATTTTGAATAATACTAGTTTTAAAATAATGCAACTATCATAACACCAAGGTCTAATAAATATTTGATTTAAAACACCTAAAAACCGAGCTGTACTATCAGCTAAAATAACCAACAAATCAACAAAAAAATCGTATTAATGCATGTCTAAAACCCTAAGTTAAAACTAAGCTGCTGTAGTACATCTACCGATCGGCTCTCTCTGGTTCAATTTGCGATCCGGCGTGTGTATATAATATATTTTTTCTTGTTTGGGTTTCACATAGTCTACGCTCTACGGCGTCCCGCTGTTTCATCTTAAAAACTAGCTGCTGAGCCCCATCATTATGGTGATGCCGAGGCGCTGCCCCCGACACTTGAGGTGCGCCCAAAAACACCTGTACACCCTGCCTACTTGATTCCCTGAGCGAGTTTCGGTTCGCCTTTTGCATCGGCCGTTGCACGGACGCGGACAGATAATCGTTAATGTTTTTCTCTAGTTTTTGATTTGGTGGTTTGAAAGACTGGAACACTGTGGAGAGATAATTGAGTAGATTGGAAAATGGGTGGAATAATATTTTCGTGAAAAGTTTGTTCGTTTTAACCTGTTTTTCGCTCCGTCTTAATGGGAGTTTGCTTTTTCAGAATGTTTCACAATTTGTAACGTTTATATTTAACACTACAGTAAATCTATTCTCTAATAATACTATTCAAAATTAATATTAAAACAAAAATTTTAGAATTATTTGCAATAGTAAATATTTTAAAAATGTTGAAATTTTTTGTATTAATATGTTTTTAATTATTTTATTGAATAGACTTCTAGATAAAGTTACTAAAACGTATCTGTATTTATTAAATTTGGAATATTACAAGTTCTGTCATAGTGGAAAAAAACCTAGTGTTGTTACAAAAATCATGGCATATTGTAAAATAAATATTATAAAATACATTTAATGTACGAGTACCTGAACTAGTTAAACAAATTGGAAATTAGTTTCATAGTAATTTATTTTAATTTGTTTACGTTAATTTAATAATAATTTTAACAAAATAACAGTAGTATATAATTTTATTGTTGTGTTCTACAATGTGGTTTACTTGATTCTGATGTAATGCAAATACATTGGCCCGTATTCTCACCTCACTTTTTCGTGAAAAAGTGCTTTTATCATTTATTTCAAAATAAGTTTTTGCTTATGTTTTTCATCAAATATAAATAATTTTACTATTTTTGATCATTTTTATTATATTTGGTATTATAAAATTTAAATAAACTATTATAAAGTGCTTAATAAATAATTTTAAGCAAACGTTAAAAGTACTTTTAGCAAAAATCACTTTTATAAATGACGTGAAAATACGGGCCATTATTTGTTGTTAATAATAAAAAATCATAAATACTAGTCCAATTTACTTTAGAAATAAATGAGTTTACTCTATAGATTTTCGTATTAAAAAGATGGAATAAAAATATAGTTATTATTAATAATAATAATCTGGTACTAAATTGTTGAAATAACATTTGTATCTAAAGTTATTTAGCAAAAAAATAAAATTACTTGTGAGTAAATTTATTTATTGTTTATGAAACAGGGCCTACATCATGTAAATATATACATTAATTAATTTAAAATAATTATTTATATGAGTTACTTATTAAATATATTACAGTATTACAACCAAATTTTGTTGCTAGAAGCAAAAATCAAATAAAACAAAACTAAATTTAGTAAAAGTAAAAGAAATTCATTTAAATCGGATTTATTACATCAACGCATGCGTACTAAAGTATTTTTAAGCAGAAGAATTATGAGATGCAGGTGGTATTTGTGTTCCAAACTAAAGATCAAAAGAAAGCAAAAAGCTTCAACACTAACCGCTTATAATCTTCTTAGATATCTTTAAATAGGAATGGCACTTCAAGGTTCGCGCAAAAAAATGCAGCCGAAAAAATTGACGAGAAAACAAAAAAAAGAAAAGAAATAAACGTTTCGCTAATGAAATGAACCGAGTGAAAAGTGATATACTGCCAAAGATTGCTATCATATTTATACCTTATATGAGTTTAAATTGTATCGTCCCGTGCAAAAAACTAGATCGAATTTTTTCTTGTTATTGATAACTGGTGCAGACTGTTGGCAATATTTGATGCCTCGATCATTTGGTGTCATTTCGAATAAAAATTGATGTGCGCTTTTTGCTGTATTTTTAGTTGTTTATTATTAATGGTGCTGTGGTAATCCGGATTTACAGACAAAATATTATACTCACTATGTGTAAAAGTAAAAAACTGGTTTGCTAAATATTATTAATTAAGAAAGAAGTTTGTATATTTCCGAATTAATTATTATTAATGTACCTTATTTAGTAATTTTATTTTATAAATAATTGATAATTAAAATCTTGTATTAAAAATATTTAATTTTTCTTATTATATTAATAATTTATTTTATAATTTTATATAAATGATTTTAGAATCTTCAATTTTTTTTATTTGAAATATTACAATTTTTTTTTAAATTTTTATGCAATTCTTTTTTACAAAAAGGTGGAATTTGACAAATAATTTACTTTTTACTCTTTTAATTAATTTTATTTTAAAAAAATGCTATTTATTTTTTATTAATTAAATAGTTTTATAACCGAATAAACTGAAATATTTTAAAATTTGATATATTTAAACATTATCAGGCTGCTTAATATCATTTTGACTTTATAAAATTATGATAGAAAATTGTTTTACATTATTTATTTTTCCAGTAAAATTTAATTTTTGTACACATTTTTTTGTATCTAGCAAAATTCTTAAAATTTGTTATAAACATTTACTAGTATTAATAATCTAGCTTTTAAAATCTAGGTCATTAATAAAAATTATCCAAAACACTTTGCATATTGCACAATATTTTTAATAAAATCTAGTCTGTCAAAAAAACAGTAGACATATTAAATCTTCTAATTATAAATAAAATTTTAAAATCACATTAAATAAATTATTTAGCTTGTAAAACTTTTGTTTATATATAAATATTATAAATAAATATTTTTATAATTATATTTTTAAAATAAAACTGCTTTAGGTTAAAGTTCTGTATTAATACGTCCGTCTTCATCAAGATAAATGATACAAATGACATTTACAGTAAATAACAGAACATAGAAACAAGTTACTAGGTAACAAATAAATAACTAGATCATAGAATTGATAGATTTTTAATTAATGGAAGCCAAATATTTTATTTAACACAGTGCCTTCACAGTGATGGTTCTTTATAAATTTCTATTACTTCTCTTATAAATCTGCTGCTAATATTGATTATATTTTTGTTTACGTTTGAAACAGCTATAAAAATTATCAAACTACAACATAATGTTTACGAATTTTTAATGTGAAAGGTTTATATTAATTTTATAAGTTTATTATAGCGTTATTAAGTCAAAATTATTTTATGTAGCTACAAGCCCTTTAAATTTTAATTTGCCAAAAATACATAATCCCGGCATAAATTTTATAAACTGGCAGTTATATTTCTGAACACCCTATCGAAACGATTAGTAAATACCGATAATTGGGCTATTTATTGTCGGCGTTCGAGAGCGCAGTACGCTAGGAACGCTTCGCACGTTCATCTTTCATATAAATCATTTATAAATGTCGGTTATCGGATCAGCGTAATCAATAAATAACTCCGGGGCTAATTTTCTTATATACCACGCTGCGATGCTTCTTGTGTACCATCAAACAATTATACGGCTAAAACTTGTTAGCCAATTGTACAAGTTAAATATATGGCATAACTACCAAACAACATATCATATGGTTAGCGTAAAAGTTTTTCAGATAATACTAATAATTATTTTTAATTTTAAAACAATATTTTACATTGTTTATCACAATTAAATTGTTCAATTCATTATATTATCTTGAATAGAGAAATATAATTGTAAGTATAGTAAATTAAAATATGGTTTTACTGTTGCGAAAAGTTAATAAAATAAAATCATTTCGTTTTTTTAATCTGATAAATTTTAGGTGACAACATAAAAATAAGGTTATGTTGTTTTTTTTGTACTTTTAGATTACAAAAAATTAAAGATATCAAAAAATTAAAAAAAAAATATAATAAATTTGATACTTTATAGTTATCTTTGACTATAATTTAATCGATTTTTGTATTAATCATTGAATTAGAAATTTTGTGAGCATTAGAAAAGATATTAGACGCTAACCAAATGTTTAAAATTGATATTTAATATTACTTTAAAAATTTGATATTCTAATGATACGTAGCACGTGCTAAAAAAATTAATATTCAAGGTAAAAGTATATTTTTTTAAATATACAGTGTGTTTATATATTTATCTATTGAATTTATAGAATTGTCTAGTTTGATATGTTGTGGTCGATCTATCCTTGTCGCAGACGTTTCGCCATACTTAGTAGATAGCATCCTCAGTGCTTGCTGAGTGATGCCATCTACGATGTAGGGCGAAACGTCTGCGTCGAGGATAGATCGACCACGATATACTAATTCAGAAAATTCTGTAAATTCAATAAATAAGTATATATAAAAATATAATAATAATAAATTCCTGACCTTTGTCGAATTCTAGTACTTCACTTGAACTCCACCAAAGTTTTTTGCAGTATTCGGAAATTGATTGCACTTTAGAATATTTGTACTTTAAAACACTTGCACTTTTAGTTTTAAACCAATGACGTTTTAAATTCAGATTAAACACTTTTTCACCAATAATTTAAAATATTATGTATCGTTTAATGTGGGTTCAATTCCCACCAGATGACGGCTTTTTTTTTTCATTTAATATATTAAAATTATTTAAAATATTAAATTTTTGCTTGTAATATTAATTATACAATTTAGTTTGGGCGTTTTCAAATATTATTTATTATTATTTAAAACTTTGTAAAACAGCTTTAATATTATAATATAAAATCCAAAGAATGGTTTACTTTGTTTAAAAACGCACGATTGATACTTTAAAAATTAAATTACAACTAGTTTTAAATATTAAAAATGCCAAATTCGTTGTTGAAATCTGAAAAAACAAAGTAAATTAAAATTATTCTGTTACGCAATTCCATTACTTATCATCAATTTATTTTATATTGTGTCATATTTTTTTTTTAACACATACTGGCTTTAACTGCTATGGTTAAGAGTCATTATCAATGTTTTATATTCACTTTCAAGTTTATTTTAGACGATACATAGACATCACAAATATCCGTGCCCTAAGCGGGATTCGAATCCGAAGCTGCATAGGTATTGTCATAAAGTTGTTTGCCTATAATGTTCTATCAATATTTTAAAGAAATTGTCATTAATGTTAATAAGACATCATATATGTAATAAAAAATATACATCTTTTCTAACATATAATTAACTATATTATTACATATAATTAACATTGAATTTTAAAAATTTGCAACTTTAAATACTAGAAAACAAATAATTAACAAATATAAACTGTAAAATAAAATTATAATAAATTAGAATAGATAGACAATTAATTATAAAAACAAACTATAAATTCAACTACGAGATGATTTATTTTCTATATAATCGTGTTAGCGCAGTGATGCGTTTAAAAGCATCGGAAACATTGTTTCGAACAACGAATCTTACCATTAGCCGATTGTGGGAAAACTCGACGTATATTTTAAGCCGATTACATACATCGTATAAGTTTATCCAAATCACTAAACTATATCGGATTGAAAATTGTACATATATGCGACTAGGATACATCTTGTTACATGAAAACGTCTTAAAAGATTTGTATCGAGTTACACATATATGTGTAAGTATAGTTATTTGTTTATTATGAATGTAAATTAATATGTAAACACAGATGATTTGGTTTAAGAATTATTTAAATTCATGTTGGATGATTAATTAACGGATTGAATTTTATGCGTTTCAGTTTAACGTATATATGATTAATTTTGTTAATATCATGTTTCAGTAAAATTAGTAATTAATTATATATAAATTTATGCAAAAATATTCTGAATTTTTATTCTATATATTAATATTTTTCATTACAAAATTTGTAGGAAAGTCAACTACTGGTCCGTATTTAAAACTAATTAAAGGCAGTTTAAAAATAGTTCGTTAAGAATTTTCAAGTAATCTACTTAAATTTGTTAATCTACTCAAATGTTAAAATATCAAAAATATTTCCTTTTTATTATGTTTGATTAAAAATAAGCAAAAATACAATATATTTTAAATTAAAAATGTTTTTAAGTAATCACTTAAAAAAATGTAAATATGAACTATATTCTATATTCCGTTTTTAAAGTTATTAATAAACTTGATTACTATGAAACTTATGGGTTATTCGGGTTATATCTGTAGACCTGTAGAGTTACAGAATGTTTTGTCGTTTTCTAGCAAATAAAAATCTGATATAGATGGAATAAGACAAAAATTCTATAAGATGCAGGTCCTATTAGTATAATAAATAAATACAAATTAGTTAAAAGACAGTTTTTTTTTTCATAATGTTAAATAATTCCTTTAAAAATAAAGCAAATGCTGGAAATCTAAACATCATTATGTATATAAATTTATAGATTTGTAAAATGAAATTAAATTAGAATAATATTTTTAATTTATTAAAATGCAAAATATTATTTTTTATTTTCTAAGGCTAGCTATCAATGCTGATATTACTTAACACCTGTGTTAGCTATTGTAAAATACCCTCCTAAAGTTGTCGTACCAAATATAATGATAATTAATCAAGGAAAACCAGATTTTTTTAAATTAGTGTCTCCACACTGATTGATATTATTATTATTTTTTAAGATTTCTATTATTTCTCTAATCAATTTACTATTAATAATATTTATTTAATAATATGATTTATGTGTAGTGTATCGAAATGTCGACTTTTAATTAAAACATTACAGAATTTTAAACCTAAACTTTTATTTTAAATATAAATAATATTTATAGATATTAACAGTAATTTCGAAGCATTATTTTGTAGCTATTTTTTATTATTTTTATTTTTATTATTAATCTTTGGAAACTTAAGAAAAAAAAAACTTCAAATTATATACAATACATAATTTCAATATAATCAATTTCGTATATCTGAAGACACTTAAAGAAACTTTTGTTCTGTCAGAGAAAAGAAGCTTAAAAACAAAACGATTTTCATGTCAATTTTCTTGTCTATCAAAAACGGTGCAACAAATTACAAAATTACAGAAACAGCTGTGATTGCTGCCGACTATCTGACTGTTCTTAAAGAAATTGAATCATTCCTAAATTGACTGCAAGTGCGCAAGTGTATTGTATTGAATTGAATTGAAAGCTAAAATGAAACATTACCGAGTAATAAACGACACAAGAGTTCTAAACTGTACGATCGGCACGTTCACGTGCAACCGGAAAAACGTAAAATTGGTTTATAGTTCGCGTTACGATCGTTGTACGGCGTACACCGCACACTGATTTGTTGTTCAATTCGAATCCGGTATTCGGACGGTAAAATGATCTTAAATTGTTCTTGATCGCTGGCAGCGATTCGAGAAATGATTGTTATGTGAGTAAGTGTGTGTGTGTGTGTGTGTGTGTGTGTGTGTGTGTGTGTGTGTGTGTGTGTGTGTGTGTGTGTGTGTTTCGTTTTGTTTTCGAAGCGGTATGTTTGGTTGAATAACTTTTAAACTTGGAAGGTTTCTTTTTTTTACATTCTTGAAACATTGAAATTTTTGTAAATTTTTCACGTAACTTTAGAAGCATTCTTAAATATTTATTTAAATAAAAAAATATATTGAGAATTAAAGAATGGTATACTATGAGATATTGACATTATATTTTATTAACAACTAACATCTTAAAATACTCAATAAATATCTAGCATATATTGTTGTTATAAAAAATTATACTTAAAAAAGTCATTACTAATATATTTCTTAATTATGATAGTTTACTTAAATTTTCTAAAATATAAAATTGTATATATTTGACAAAAATGCAAAAATATTAGATTCCTATTTTAGTTGTAGAATTAAAAAATAATTTTCACTTATATTGTCTTTAGTTCGCGGATGAATAAAAAGTCTTAAGCTTACACTAAAATTCAGACTAATCAGGAACATATTCTATCAAAATATTAATTATACTCATATAATATGTTTTAATATCTAAGTTAATTGTACTAAATTAAGCAATAATATAATATTTACAGTTCTTATTAAATTAATTAGGCTATAATAATATTTCTAATATTGCTTACAACAGATAATTATCGCTTATATATCTGTCAACTCTTAAATTCTTCGAATTTTATACTAGCATCAATAATAACAGACTATGGAGAGTCAAGTCGTACAGATGCAAATAAATACAAAAACTGAAGATAAATTTAAAGCTAGTAATAAATTTTTCTCATAAACAAATAAAGTTTATTGCACCGTTATTAAGAATAAAACTCTTCATATATCTAGAAGAGTATTAAGCAACGAAACGATGTATATCTATAAAAAAGTATTGGACGATTTTAAAACGTAACGCAACCGCGATGCGATGTAGGTATACATTATAAACATTAAACGCGCTCTTATTTTAAAGAGTTTTATCGGCATGGACCAACGTTTTATCTCGATCGTTTAACGAGCCATTTTGTCCAAGTGATGATCTTAAATACCACCGCGTTTAAGAAGCATAAAAGCACGATTTTATAGTTTTCATATCATATTTGTTAAACTGTTTCAACTGTTTTCATAAATAATAAATTACCGGACCATTATCTTTAACCGATACGTTTATTGCGACTAACATTTACAAGAATTAAATTGAAAATTGTTTTATGTATCGTTAAATTTCTGAAATATTTTGTAGTTAAATTGAATTGAATTTGAATTGTTAATTAAAAATATGTTACACTTACTAAACAATGTATTTTAACAGTGTGACAAATAGTAATTCAGCTGAATAACAAATAGAAAAAACATGGCCGAATAGACTAGATATCGAATAATTATTCGGCTTTGATTCCATTTTTAATATATATTATTATAGTAATGTAACGAATACGAATAGTAGTTCAGCCAAATAGTCGCATAACGAATATTTGTATAAATTTCAACAAAACATTCGGCCAAATACCGAATAGTAAAAGCATTGTGAAATAAGCCGAATATCAAATATTTATTCGGCTTTGGTCCCATCTCTAATTATAATATTATTTACATATAACTCACACCACTTAGTTTTTAAATTGTTACTTGTACTTTTTACCAATTAAAATTTTGTAAATATGTCAAAATTGCATTTGAAATATTTGGCGAGTGATTCATGTCAGATCAAAAGGTGTATTTTTTATAAATTTCGAAATAGTAAAAGAGTTTGTGCCACATATTTCTGGATACATGGTGTGACTGTGTATGTATGTATATGTATAATATTATACTCGCATGTAATGATTATTACTTATTCGAATGAACGACATACTCTTGAATGAAAACCATCATTATTGCACGTTAAATAATATACTATTTTTCTATTTCTATTAAATAATAAGGTTATTTTATGTGCATTTTTTAAATATTAATTATTTATTGTAATTTTGTGATTAGTCATATCAAGTGATTTTGTCAGTAATTATTTTAGTCAATTATTGTCATTTTTTGTAAAAAATACGCCGCCTTGGTACAACTAATAACTTAAAATTTAAACAAATAATACTAATAAATAAATTATGCAAATAAAAATTTATAGAAACAAAAAAATTGAAGTTATAATATAGAGAAAAAATATTAAATTTAATTATTCAGTGCCACCATTTGATAGTACAAAACGCTCATATTTTTAAGTTAAGTTAATAAGTTTAGCTAAATATAAAATTGTAGTTGCAACATTATTTTCAAATATTATAAACACCATTCAAATCAAACTAAAAATACAATTTCTTATTGTATAATTGTAGAAAAGTATAATATCTTACTAGCATATAATGATTATTATTCATTTCCATAAATAATATGTCGTTAACTTCATCTTTAACAGTTTGAGTGCCACGGGTTTTTGCTGTTTCCCCGTCCAAAAGTGCCAAGGAGCGCTGTTGCGCTTGTCTTATTTCTTATTCTACATTATTTAGTTAATTATATTATTATAGTAATCGTTGTTTATAAGAATTAAAAGTTTACACCTACAAAGTGTAATATTTCTCCAATTTTATTTTTCCTTAAAACTTGCTAGAGCACTGGCAAATTTCGAGCGTAACAGAAAAGCGCAAAATCGCTGCTTGCCACTCAAACGGTTAAATTATTATTTTGTGCATTGACAAAAAATGTAATATAATATATAATTCATCAATATTAGAAGCAATACTATAGTACTAATATCTACTAGAATAATAAATACAATATAAAATAATTTTAATGTTAAATAAGGACATATTTTACAATAAACGATATTTTTGTTTTATCTTTCAGTTTTACTTTTGCCATTTTATTAATGTACAATTTATTAAAGCTATTATGTCATTAGGCCAATTTAAACTAGAAATCTGTAAGTTGTAACTAACAATTTTATGTTTAAAGATACATTAGTTACATTTAAGTAACAGAAAGTTTCTTGTATACACAAATATTTTCATTTAGTCATACAAGAAAGTCCTGATCAAAATAAATTGTTATTGACACATATATCGCTCAAGAACTAATAAAATTTAATTGAATATAAATGTAGTGGACCATTTTAATACGGTTAATTAGCTCCAATTTGAATACATAATTAATGATTAACACTTTAATATCTGCTATCAAGTAATATGTAGCTCATATCATTATTTATTTAATCTGATAGATAAAAAAAAATCAGGACTAATTATTTAGAAACACGATATCAAATATTTTAGATAAATACATTTAATGCAGAACACCTGCTATAAATAATATCAAATTTCACTGCAATTAATATTTAAATTATTTGTTAATAGTTTCATTTAAATTCTAGTTTTATATTCGCAAAATGGCCGTCTCCTAAATCTGTTGTATAAAAATTAACATTTTTTTTTTAAATTGATAATAATTATACAAAAAGAATATTGACAATAAAATAATATAATTCTCCTATTTTATTTGTTAAATTTTTGTTACAATAAGATTATATTTTAATTTATTAAAATATTAAACAGTCAAATATATTAAATTTATAGAATTTTCTGGGCTGGTATGCCGTGGTCGATCAATTCTCGTCGCAGACGTTTTGTCATACATTGTTAATGGCAAAACGTTTGCGATAAGGATAAATCAACCATGGCATACCAGTCTAAATTTTTTTATAAATTCAATAGATATCGGCCGTGAAAGCCTGAACATTACTATAGTCAAAAATATATATTTTTTAAGCATATCAAAATATTGATATTACTAGTACAATAATGAGAACATTATTATACAGTAGTTACTCATTATATACATCGTTGATTTACTTTATTACTTTATTACTTTTGACGTTTACTTAAAATTACTTATTAAGTAATTTTAATTAGTTTCTTTAAATTTCATAATGTTAGACATAAAAATATATATCAGAAATAGACATTATACTATTCATATTTAATAAGAGGTAAGAGTAAAAATTTATTTTAAAGTGAAAAATAAAAGAATTTTTTCATAAACAAAAGAGGACGTAATATGGGTTATCTAGACAAAGTATATCTTTGTCATGCGAAATAAAACGCTCTTTTTGTGTTTCGTCCAGATTGCATATTGTATTAATAATAATTTGTTGCTGAAGAAAAAAATAAACTGAAATAAATGGGTGTCATTTTAGTAATTCATGTAAACGTGTGTAATAACTACATATTGAAATCACCGCAACATATAAGTAGTGGTTGATTTTTAAACTTTTGCCGATAAAATCTTAATCAGGAGTAAATATAGGTAATTAAAGTCAGAACTTAATTGGAGTTTTCTTGAACATCACGCCTTCTTCATCTGTTGAAATGACTATTACAACATACTTTGGATTTAGCATCAATTGGTTTTGAACGTTAACTCGTTTCTTATATAAGCTGTGCCCGCATTAAAGCTACCTACTTACTCCATGTATTGCTTCTTGTTTTAACACTCTATAACGCGAGCTTTATTAGCTTCATTAAAAACGATTGCAAATTATTTTTTCATGTGTTTACGGTAACATATAAAGAAAATCCTATCTTGAAATTCAATCTTTTATAACCTTATTTAATTAATTACTTTAGAAAAAAATCTAAATTTTATATTTACACTTTATATTATACACAGAAAAATAATAAAATGGCTATTTCATTTTATTTGAATTAAATACTAAATTTTAGGTGTTTTATTTAGTTTAGTTAATTATGTAAGTTTGTTTTTTTTTTTTTTTTTGTTTACATAATTTTTTTTCTTGAAGCGTATTATAATATTGCCTATACAGAAAGAGGTCATTATGTTACTAATACAATACATACATACACAATCACGCCATGTACCCAAAAGGGTGTGGCACAAACTCTTTTTATCATCCCGAAATCAGTCGCCTCCAAACATTCCTATCCAAACAAGCAACTTTCGTTTCATCCACATTCATAATGCCTCTCATACATGTACTAGTACAATAATGGAATTATTATACAGCACTTAGTTACTATATAAGTTGAAAAACATTTATTTTTAGATAAAACAATTAAAATATTAGCAAAATTACTAATGATTTTTTTTTTTTGAAATTTATAAATTTCATAAAAATGTTGTGTTTAAAATAAAGTTAATCTTAATTAATGCATCTTTCAAAGTATATTTTAATTATTAGTCTATTCACTTTATTTTAAAAATATTCGACTATAAATTTTATTAACTTTGATTACTACGCAATTAGGTTGTGAACTATATTCAAAGCAGCAGTTGACAAGTTAATAACATTGTCAGCTGACCAACATTAAGAACATTTTCCACAATCGATTCATAGTCTACTAATCACCCATTTTAATCCACTACTACTTTCTAACAAACTAAAAGAAATAATAAAAATACATTTTCAATCATAATCACTCAATCTACAAACTCGACGCAATATCCAATTTATATCAGCTCATATATTGCGCTATCGTGCGCGCATTTGCAATATGTTTATCTCTTGTAGGGCAGCGCGCGCAAGCATACACCGAACAGCAACAACATTTAAAAACGGCTTGCGGCGCCGCTTTGTTCTTGCGATCAAGTCTTCGGCTGCGTTTGCGAGTTCTTCGCTCGCGTCGTTTGCCCCGTTCGCGCTCCTATCTGACTTATCACCGGCGATGCATCTCGCGCGAAACTCGAGACCGCGCGTACGATATTGAATTAATGCTGTTAGTGTGGCCCCGGCACTGGCACGGATTTTTCTCGAACGCGAAGCGTGGCTAATCGACTGTGAATAAGAATGTAATATGACACTGACGATCATCAGCGGATGTATGTAGATGGATGAAGAAATTTAGAGCAAAGTTTTTTATGGATTGGTTTTGTTCTTGGTTTATTAATGTAGAAAATTATATTACAGTATAACTTGTACAGTGGTCCATTGTAAAAACGCTTTACAACACATACGTATAACTATACTGATACTATACAAACACAAATAAAATTCTCCCAAACAAATATAAATGGGTAAATATGAGAAGTATCATAAATCTTGATGAAGCAAAAGTTGCTTGTATGAATAGGAGTTTGTGTCACCCTCTTATGAATACATGGTGTAATTGTATATTTATCTAAAGACAGATTTCGCTCACGCAAAACACTCTCAATCATACCATTCTATCTACTTATCGGATGTCCACGCAAACGTTTACCTTTCAAATCATTCACATCTATTCTTTTAACTCAAGATGATCGAACTACCAACTTTTGCAGCAACATTTTTTTGTCAATTTCACACTCATCATACACCCAATTTCGTACCCGATTCAATAATTTAATAAAATGTAAATAAAATCAATTGTTACAAAATATTAATTGTATTGCTCAAAAAATTTTAAACTAACATTGTTTCATTAAAATATATAATATTATTTATTGAAAAAAATTTCAAACTTATAATTTTCAAAATTCCCATTTAAAATACATGGAGACTCCAACGTTAGGTAACGACACATTTTTCCCAACAGCTTCAAACCTAACACAATACAGCACAACAATCACACAGCTAGTCTAAACGAGCCATCACATACAATAAGTGTGCGTGCGTGCGTTTATGCATGCGTGGGCGGTGTAGGAGGGAAAGGCGTAAGAAGTGCCCCTTGGAAACTGGTTAACACACAATAACTGGATCAGGCATAAGACTTGATGGCTTGCCGCGGCAAACGTATTCGGTGAAAGAAGACACGCTTCAGTGAGCAAGAAGTTGTTGAATGATGTTGGATAAATTGACGATACACTGCATGGAAAAGAAGTTGATGGTCATGCGAAAGAAGCTGGGGTGTTGAATTACATGTAATAAAATTGGAAGCTGGATTATCTTACCAATTATTAACATTATTAAAAATATTAATCATGTACAGTAAAAAAAAAGTATGAAATATCGGGGATATAGCTCAGTGGTAGAGCGTTCGCTTTGCATGTGAAAGGCCCCGGGTTCGATCCCCGGTATCTCCAATTTTTTTTTTTAATAAAAAATTTTTAGGTTCAAGTTTAGTTTATTTTTATATTAAAATTCGATGTAGTATCACTATATCCGACTATATCATCAAGAAAAAAAATACACAAATGACAAATAACAAGCAAAAATAAATAAACAAAATATAGAAACAAATTACTAGATAACAAAATACAAGTAACTAAATTACAAAATTTATTAATATTTAAATCAGTAATTATGCACTGATTGATTTTTATTTTGTAAATTTCTATTGAAAGATTTCTTACCATGTTTATATTTTAAATTATTTTAATGTTATTTTATATAAAAAATTAAATTACACGTATTTTTTCTTTTTTAGAAATATGTCATATAAACCTTGAATAAAAAATTTAAATTCAAAAATATTAATTACTGGTTGGTAACTATATTATTCCTGTTGATGAGTTTTACACCAATATTGTTAGAAAATAAATATAAGTAAATAGAACAGTATGGGTAATGCGTTACGTGCACAACGTACGCTTAAAATTGCAAAATAATAGAAAAAAAATCTGATGTGGCCACCACAGAACCGACCGTCATCGTATTTAATAAATTTATGGAATAGAAAAATTTATATAACAACTACTGTAGTCGTGGTAACTAAAAATATAGTTGTTTTAACATAAATGTGCCACCTATATATATACAGTGGAACCTCGCTCACCTCGCATAACAACTAATTAGCATAACGAGCAAAATAAATTGTACAAAAAATTACTCGTTTAACGAGCGACGCTTCGCATAACGAGTGACGTGCCATTGCTACATCAGCCTGTGTTTAAAACAAAATGTAGCAAAAACAAATGTCTCTAGACAGCTTTATAGTAAAAAAGAATTAGATATGTTACTAATTATTTCTATTTTTTTGTTTTCTGCAAATCGAATTCTCATTCCAGGTTGGTTCATTCCGCGATAGAAGAAAAGATGAAGATGAATCACGCTCTTTAACAATTTATATGTAATTTTCTTTAAATAAACGTCACGTATAACGATTTTTTGAGTATTTTTTTTTAATTTTATTTTTGAGTATTTTTTTGGCATGGAACGCATTATTACGCATTGGTAAAAATTGTTTCGCTTAACGAGTGTTTCGCATTACGAGTAAGACTCCGGAACGAATTATGCTCGTTATGCGAGGTTCCACTGTATATACATATAGTATATATGAAAAATTATAAAAAAATATTTAGTCATATCAAAAAATGTTCCAAATAAAAATTGTTAGTTATAATTTGTTTAGTAACTTTTGTTAAATTAACTTTTGTCGTTGTTGCGAAATATTCGTGAAACACATAAAATTGACATCAGTAAATTACCACTTTCGGTTGGCAGATTTTCCCAAAAGATGATCAAATTGAAATATTCGCCACTGAAGCTTAAATATGTAATTTTATAACAATCCGTTCAGCCGAATTTGCTCTAAACGTGTCCACAGAGCGACAGACGGACATCACGCTAAAAATAGTTGATTCGTGTAACTATATGCCTAGTTTGTGCTTATCTTTAAAAATCTCAATATGTCAAATTTGGTATGATTACAATACCTCCCTTATCATATTTGACATAACAAATACATATGTTAATTTAGTTACTAAAATGTAAACGCTGCAAAGTACAACAGTGTTGGAAAGTTTCATTTTTATGTATTTGCTAGAGCGCTAGATTATTACAATAATTAATATTTTTAAACAGAATGTACCACTATTTTATTGATGGGATTATTACTAGCAATACTATTTGAGATACAAAACTTAAAATTTAACTTGAATTAATAATACAAGCTTAAATTTTAAGTTTATTTTTTGTGTACCGACTAGTTAGTCCATATTTAACTCGAAGTTTAATTTAACTCTTTATTGTGAAAAAGATTTTCAAATTTGCTATCCAGTTAAATTTTAACTATCGTTTATAAAAATTAAAATTACAGGTTTATACATTTATAACAAAACATATTCATTTTTAAAATATTAGTCAAAAATTTGTAAATATTTTACAAGTAAGTACAATACGATAATTACTTATTTAACGTTAATACTTATTTTTTAAATATTTTTTCATAAAATAACGACTCTTCATTTTGTTGTAAAGCCCGTACACCCCGCTGAGAAATTTAATTATTTTTTCGAACTTTACACACTTAAGCTTCAAGACTTTTAAATCAGAAGTCATTTCACACTCAGGCAAACAATCTTAGCGCAAGAAAAAAGGCATCAAGAAATTTCAAGAAGCAATTACTTAACACACAATCATAATATCCTGTCAGTCATAAACCGGTCGAAAATTTTTTGGGTGAAAAAACAGTTGAATCGCGCAAAACTTACCCAACCAACGACAGGCAATTAATAAAAAAACAATTTGTTTGACAGCTGCGTACGGCGGCAATTTTTTTACTACCAAAATAGAAGCAAGCTCCGGCGGAAAACAGGAGACAAACGGAAAAAAATGCGCATCGCGGTCAGTCACTATATATCACTGCCGTGTCGTCATTCTTTTTTTTTTTTATTTGTTTTGTTTTTAGTGATGTTTGCGAGAAACAAAGATACTGGTTTTTACTGTTTGTTAATTTTCAAAAGCGATTTAAAATTTAAACGCATATTAAATAATCCGGAAAATTAAGATTCAGTAAGTTGGCAATATTGCGGCAAGTAAACATTAGTAAACAGAAACATATTACATAGGATAACAAATTTTTGTGTCGTAATGATATAATGCAACTATAAAAACTTCCATTTATGCTGCATTCTACGAATTTCCTATTAGTGAAAGCAATAATACTTGAACAATATTTTACTAAAATATTTAGATTGTAGTTCTGTTTTATTTTATATTCAAAATTGACGTTGCGATATACTACATGTATATCATCATCAATATATATATATATATATATAAATGACATAAATAATAAACAAAAAACAAACAATCAATATAAATATAATAATAAAATCAATAAAAATATATAGTCAAATTCATCTATAAATTATCTTCAAGACGCTGCTGTCCGAAAATATGTTTTTTCTGGCAAGGATTTCCCTATTTTTACAAGAAATAAATTATTGAAATGTTGTATAATGGTTAAAAAAAGATAATGTTAAGTCTGTATAGAGTACTTTTTATAAAACTTTTAAAAATAAATGAGTAATATGTACTTAAATATAAACAATTTTTTTAAAACTTGCTAATTTTGAGCTAATTCTAAGGCTGAGATTTTTAACCAATTTTGTTGAAATTTTGTACATATTATGTCTATAAACCTCTATTGAGTAAAATTTGTTATATTTTTTATTATTCCAAAATAAATTCATCTCAAACTTGCTCATTTTCATTTACATATTTTTATATTTTATATGAACACGGACTAAAAAATATAAAAAAATTTTATAACCCCATATAGAAAAACGTGGCGTAACAACAACTACTACCTACACTCCTTACTATTATCTATTGCATGCGTCCCACGTTTTTCTGTATGGGATTATAAATTTGTATAAGGCTAGAAGAAATTATTTTATACTTTTTAGTCCGTGTTAAAAACGTGCTATATTAAAAATTTTTTTATTTAAATATTTTCTGCATTTTAGTCATTTTTAACTTTCACTTTAACCTAATTAATTAATTTAATTAATTATAATTATAAACGATGTTTTATTCCGAAACAGTTATTTAATTATGTATATTGTTATTTCGATTTAAAATTAAGCAATTTTTGAGATATTTAGTTTGTGCTTCCTACGCTAAATGTATCCTCGCAAGCAAATGCGTAATCTAATTACACCCTGTTCGTGTACTCTGTGATGATTGGTTCGGTTTCAAAGCATGTAGATCGTATACTATCAATACAGTTAGAGTAAAATAAAAATATTTACTGAATCCTATTTAAAATAAGTAAATAATATATACCGCTAGCCTGTTAAATTTATTAATTCATGTAGCGGTAGGGATACATTTGGTATCTACCTCCTAGCTACTCACCACCACACACCGCGGTCAAATTTATGTTAACAGATTGTCACAGTAGCCTCTTAATATTGTTTGACTAATTTCTACTTTTGAAAATAACCAGAGGTGATTCAATTTATATATCTTAATCATTAGAGATTAAGGATTTGAGATTGGTCCTTTAAATTTTTTGTCCCAATATATACAAATACTTAAAGTATCACTATATTTAAACAGTACAAAGATGAGCCAATATTTCTATAGCACGATTACTGGCAAATGTTCTGCTTGCCAGCGTGTAACATTGGTAATCTTTCGAGATATTTATAAAATACAGGACATTGGTAAAAGGAGTATTTTAGTGGTCTTTATAGAGGTGAAACACAGCGAACTAATCCTGCGTTTTGTCTGAATTCTTGTTTATCGGTGCTATATCTTTTTTTTTTGGAAGGATGAAAAGAGATGAAATAGTGTCCTGTTTCACCCACGCGTTTGGATTTCTGACAATAGCATAGATATTATAGTTGTGGACTGAGAAAATGGATGTTCTGAAGTGATATTTTTTCATATTTAATTTTCTAATAAAATGTAAGATCTATGTAATTTATATGTTATATAAACCAAATTGTTCAATATTAATTAAGATTAAAAATAATATTAATGTTTGAACTAATAAATACAAATTTTATACATACATGCACAATCACGCTATGTACCCACCAGATGTGGCACAAACTGTTTCCATTATTCCGAAATTAATTTTCTCTAAATATTTTTCTCCAGACAAGCAAATCTAGCTTAATCCACATTCATTTTATTCATATTTATAATTTTTAGCATTTAAAAATAATTTTTGTTAAAAATAAATATAAAATTTTATTTGTAAATTATAAAAAAATATTATCTTAAAAATGTAATAAAAAGTCATCAAAATACGTTTTTTAAAATAAAAAAACTTTAGGTTGAAGTTCTGTTTTATGTGTAGTATATCGAAACGTCGAAAAAAGGAATTTCAATATAAAACAAAAAGGAATTTCAGTCTACAGTTTTTTCAATTTTAATATAATGAGTTCTGAATTTTCGTTTTAATAACATTATTATACATATAATAATTTCTTTAAAAAAAACTGAATTTTAAATTAGCTATAAAAATTAATGTTTTTGTTATCAATTTTAAATTTTTTTAGTCATTTTAACTAATATAGCAAAATTTTATTGATGTTTTTGAAAAATTCAAATTACTAGTAAAAATTTTGTGTCTTATACCTATCACTTTCAAAATGTACTTAAGTATGAATAATTTATAGTATATATATATATTCAATACTTCAATAATTAATTTTTAAAACTGATCAAAAACGCATAGAATATTTAATTTTTTTAGATAAATAAATACACTGACAATCAAATATTTGATGTTTTCTGTTAAAATTTAATTGCGATTAAAAATATTCGTATCGAACAATATTTCATAAAAATGTTACTAAATATTTTTAAGGTTTATATATTATTAATTTTAAAAAAAATTTACTTTATGTACGAGAGATACCATAGATATAGATAAAACAAAAGTTGTTTGGATAAAAATGTGTGCTGCTTGAATGAGACGAGTGTGCGCCATATTCTTATAAGTATATAAAGTAATTGTGGAAGTTTGTTTGCTTCAAATATAAATACTCATTCCTCGATCCACGTAGATCTCTAAGAGTAAATTCTCTGGTAGCATGCGTCACACGCACGCCACCATTACAATCATCGGCTATTTCTTTCAAGAATTTCCGAATTCCAGGTTGTTTGTTGTTCTATTGACGGTCGCGTACTGAACCACACTGTACCTTTTAAAGGAACAACCATAAACGTCTAGGGATGCAATGCCAAAGTTTGTTTTTTCAGCTGCCCGCTTCGATTTTTGAACCTAACCCCTAACGACATTTCGAGATAGATGGACAGACACTCTTTTAAAGCTGTGCCTGTTTATTGTTCAGTTTCTTATTTTTTTGTAATATATGTATAAGTGTTAAATGGGGTTTTACTCTTTTTCTATGAATTGATGATGGATAAAGTTGGTAAACATTATAAATTGATTTATTTATCAATATGGAAAAGTGAAAATAGATTTAACTTAAGTATAACTGAATAGATATATTTAAGATAATTGTTGAAGTATTATAATAAATATTGTTATTGTAGCTTATTTTATAATCAATTTTATAGTAACGTTTCGGTTTACGTTAAAAATACTGATTTTAATTTTTACTATATAACTCCATTCAATGGTAACTTGGAACAATCTTATTTCTTTGTATACTATGTTTTTCTGGTATTATTTTTATATCGGACATTATCTGCTGTTTCAAAAACTACAATGTATTTTTTTAATCAAATTAAATCTGATATTTATATCATAATTTGATAATAAAACTTGTAATTAAATTATAATAATCTTCTGTACAAAACCCAAATAGAATTTTTTTATTTCTAATTTTCATAAACAAAGAATAACCACATAAATTATAATAAAACAAATGCAAAACAGTGCAAACAAAAACCATATGTTTTCCACAAAAATTTCAGTAAAAAACAAAAGAACCATTAATATAAAACAAGAAAAACTAGTGTCGACTAATGTAAAGTCAGAGCAACATCAACAAGATCAGACCACGATGAAGAAGAGAAAATAAAAAAAGACGATCATTAATCTCTTAATTCAGACGCGGCGGCATAAATATCCTTCAAACACCTGTATTTAACAACAGTTCTATATCGTTACAGAAAGCACGTCTTTAAGACCAAAGTGCTGAAAATGAGTTTTTAAATACAATGCGCGCACATTAACGGCTTCGGATGAAATTAACAGCATTTTTTTGAGAAGTTATAAATCGATGATATTTTGTGAAGAAAATGAGATCAAGTCACCTGCACTATTGTTTCGGTTTAGAAACGTTTTCCGTGTTTGTTTTGTTTCATAGCTAGGGTTGATCTGATATTTGTAACCTGTTATTGTTTTCTTTTAAAAATTTCATGCTATTAAACTAGACTAATTCAGATTATGAGATTTTAATTTTAGAGGATAGAGTAGTAGAATTTTTTTGAATGAAAGAAATATTTATTATGCTTAGCTTTAATTGCAGGAAGCAAGTAAGATTATATGTATAATTGTAGCTTATTTGTTTGAATAAATTTATAATATAATATTTAAAATAATGACTAATATTTAGATACTTTTTTGTGAAATGAAATAAATAAAATATTTAATTTTGATAATTTTGAAATATTTGCAATAAAAACATTTTATGTACCTTTTATTATAACGAAACAGTTTTTTATTTGTCATAAATATTTTTAATGGTCGATATAAGAATGATACTTATTTTTTATATATTTTAAAAATCTTTAAACACCATTTAATTAAGTAAATTATGTGAATTTAAATTATTTATTTTTCACATAATTTTGATACTTATCGTACACTAGTCAACAAAATTCTATAAATATTTCTAAATTTTATAGTGTCTTAAAAAGTATAATACATTGACATTAAAATTTAATGTTATTTTATTACAGTTTAAAAATCTATAAAATGAACAAAACGTGCAAAATTTCGATATAAACTGACAGGAATTTTGTAATTAAAACAGTTAAAACAGTTATTTTATATATAGTTACTTTAAAAATCTAAAAATAATGTGAATCGCTTCAATAACAGTACTAAAATAACAAATTTTTAGAAATGTGCTTATAAAAATAATACATAATATTCTGCAGAAATTAAATTGTGATTTACTGACTTACATAATTATATAGAAAACATATTTGGACGATTTAATTATCCTTTAAAAATGTTTTTAAAATTGAAATAAAAGTTATATAAATTATACTGTTCGAAAATTTTATTTATTAAAATGTAACCGTATTCGAAATCCGGATATCCGAAAACCGGATTGGTTTCCAGCATTAGTAATTACTATTAACTATATTGATTTTTTGCCTAATAAAAATTTTCTGAGACAATCATTAAAACATTTAAATACATTTCTAAAATATCCACAAGATATTTCAAATCAATCTTTTGCTAATGTCATTTGTTTTTACACTTTCCAAATGCAAATGCATTTTAACCGTCATCGTTGATCGTCAGTTGTTCGGTTGAAACAGTCATAATATTTTTTTTTTTCTATCTGGCACAGCACAGTTGGCGATACGCCCCGCGGTTCAAAAATGATTTCAGAACTCCGTCGCGTTGCTTCAGCAGCCGTTCACATCCGTCAATCACGGTTCTGTCACGGGTTGCAGGATTTACATAAAATCATCTACCAACCTGCGCGTAGCATATGGGACCGTTGCTAGCCAACTTCGATCTATGAATTTTTAATCATCGATACCACCGACAAAAAATCACACCATGCATGAATTATGTAGATATTAATGTGGTATTTTAAATGAGATAGTTTTTATATAGGCTTTTTTTTAATCAAATACGGTTGAAATTAATGATTTAGTGAAATCGTATGTGTGAATATAATTATTCAGAATTTGTTCTGTGATAAACAGTTGAATGTATTAATACTGATTAATCGATATTTTTTTTAAGAATTAATTTAAGTTTTACTGCGTATTATAAGTAGATTTTTAATGTATGTGCGATTGGGTATTTAATATTTATTGCAGATATTAATTTGTTGTTCAATTTATTATTTGTATTTACATTTTTAATTGACATGTAAATGAGAATCTTAATTTATGTTGCAAATAAAATGTAATTTCAAATATCTGCATCATAATATATGGTTCTTATAATAAGCAAATAGTGTTTTTCTGTCATAATACTGAAGTACCGTTTCACATTGACTTTATGATGATAATTATGGTAACTGAATTATATTTTTCAATAAAATAATCAAAGAAATCAACTTATTCATTAATTAAATGGTTTATTATAATGTATTAGACATATTGTTTGTGCAGTTAAATTATATATTAAAGTGTTGTATTTTTCAGTTATAAAATATAAAAAACACATATTTGAATAGAAAAATGGACTATGCTTAAATGCCGGTAAATTATATCTGATTAAAATTTAAATATAAAAAAATAAATTGATAAAATAATATCAAGAGGTAACATATTTGACAGAGTTTTACATTATAACAGATAAACAAACCAATTCTGTAACAAAGTTTTAGGAACGTTACTAACAATATAAACAACTCGTCAGTCAATTTCTTGTTTGTTTTATATTGCAAAATCTTACTTTGGAGAAAATGATGTTTAAAGTTTCTGAACTGAATTGTTTATAGTAAGGATATGTAACAAATTATAATTTATATTTCCGAAACTATTAAAATTATAACTTCCACGGTGATTGTTAAAATAGATAAAAAAAAAAAAAAATTTGCCAAAATAAGTAATAACTTAAGTTGACCAAAAATGGCGTATAGAACAAACAAGAAATCGACTTACAAAATATAAATAACAGCTGTTATTTTTATTTTTTATTATGTCTAATAATATTATTTATTAATTCTTGTTAGCAACGTTATTAGGACTAACTAACAACTTCGTTACAGGAGAAAGTCTCTTTCACACTACTCTACTTATCTCAAAATTAGTATTATGTTTTAGTCGTAATACTATTAGTTCTAAAATGTATGTATGTCTATGTATGTAGGTAATAATACCAATTTTGGGGATCAATAAGTGATAAATTTTAAAAAATACATTTATATTTTTTTTCCTAAATTACTAAGTATTTTAGTTCAGAACCATTATCACTGCGTTAAAATATAACATTGATTTTGTGATAAATAAAGTAGTTTAAATTAGCATTAATTAATAAATCGGCAAAATAAGAAAAGATAGTAAATTCCTTATAAATTTTTTTTGAATAATTTATTTAAAAAAATAGGTATATAAATTAATAATATTTTTGATATTCTGCCAGAATAAAATATATAAAATAAATATATATAAAAAAATGAATTTGCTTTGAAACAAATATTTAATATTTTGTTTAAAAATTAAATAAAAATTTTAATTAACAACTTAACAGATAAAATTATTATATACTACGCCAGTTTTCAGTATTCATTTATTTATTTATTTCAAATACAAGTGACGTTATCGCACTGTTTTCTCTACCAAATGTAGACTTGAAACAGTAGTTCTTATCAAAGTGTTGAGATGTTCTGTATGTATTAAATATTATAAATTTTTAATGCATTCTGCTTTCAATTAATATATATTTGATGATAAATACTGTTAGTGAATTTATTGAATATTATTAATATTACAAGAACAGGGCAGGAAAAGCGTTCAACCGGAGATCGAGATATTTTGACTTTAAAAATATAAAATATAAACTTGTAATAATAAAAATTATGCAACTAAATTTTTTTGTGTACCTAAGTATATCACATTTTAAATGTAAATATTTTTGTCAAATAAAAGCAAAATATGTAATATTTATCAGATTGTAGCAGAATATATGAATATTATCAATATTATCTTTACCAAACAATAGTATTTTTTGTGTTACCTAAGAAAATATTTTTTTCTTGCAAACTGACCTGATGCTATTATATTTCATTATTGTATATTGTCATATATTGACAAAATACAAATGTTAAAAGGTTTCTGATATAATCTAATATGCTACAAGTATATACATATGAAGATTATTTTAAATTCTTTTTTCGAAAAATCATACCCATATAGACCTCCCATTGCTTAGCTAAAAGCACATGTAAAGATTTAAATTTTTTGAGAAAAAAAAAATGACAAAAATATACAGTATGTCCAATTCTATAGAATTGATATTTTTATAACAGGATTAAATAGTGACCAATGTATAGAAATATTATATTTTCTTTGAGTTGCAGTTGGCTGAGAAATAGCCTATTGTCAAATAACAATCGAGCAAGATTTGCAATGCCTACTGCGACATGTATTCAAAAAGAGTTTTCCATTTGTCTGTCTTGCAAGTCAAGTTGTCTTAAATATGAATAGGAATAATTTGTTTTTCGATGAAATGTTGTTAAAAACATAATTTATTTATGAGAAATATACATGTCATATGTTAAATAATTGTCAGTTATAAATTAGTTTCGGAATAACTTATTCGAAAGTTTAGTATTAATTCTAAAATCAAAACGTGTATCATGATAGGTATTGAATAATTCAAATAATTGGTAGATTATGTTATTCAAATTTCAGATTCGGTTTGTAAGTTAAATGACTGGAAAATTATTGCCTGTTCAGCATTTGAAAAGGGTTAGAGCGGCTAATGTTATGGGTAACTGTGGTAGGTAAGGGATGTGGTAATACGTAAACCAATACGGTTCCTTTGAAAATTGCAAAATAATAGTCATTTTTTAAAATTTAATTATTTTGGGTTTTTATTTTCTAATTTAGAAGTAAAATATTGTAATAAAACGAAGAACAATGTTAGTTTTAGTTCTGTAAAATATTTATTTATTGTTCATATTGTTATAAAATTAAAACTAATTTTGTTTTATTCTAATAAGAATTCTGATAAATTCTTCAATAAAATATCATAATAATTAAACAAAAATAATAATTATATAAATATTTTGAAATTCATTACAAACTATTGTTATTTTGTTTAAATGTATACTGATAAATAAATATTCTGATAACTATTAAGAATTTTTAAAATTTAAATTTAAATTTAAACTTATAAGGTAAAACCGTCAAACATTGACACATCTTTAGTTATTATTTTTTTAAAATTTTATTAAGATATATAATTTTTTTTTTCTTAGCAGAAAAATTAGCTTCATATATTAGTTTCTAAAATGTAAAGTAATTTATTGATTATCATAAACGGTATTGAAAATATTTAATATATATGTATATACCATAATTAGTCAATGTTACTCTACATGTGGGTAACATTGACATGCCTTGTTTTTTCTTGCTTTATGCATTGAAATGGCAATGTTACAATATAGGAATTTAATTTTGACATAGAACTTTCTTTTTATAATTTGACAATTTTAAATTTATTTAAAAAAATTGGTCAAAAGTGCATTTTTATGAAACCAATTATTTCCTTAGTGATAAATAATTCTTCTATTCTTATTATAAGTAAATACTAGGTAGTAAATAAAGGAATAATAACATAAGAGTGAACTTTATTGTAATTTTAAGAAAATTTATAATATACATGCAATTAATTAACAATTAAAGAATTTTACTCCGCATCGAAAAAATTTGTTTGAAAAAAATACATGTCACGACGAATTCGTGGTTGAGGCAGCACGCGTACTATATCTGTAGCAAGAACGTAACTTTTGTCTGTAATGTCCGGAAAAGTAAAATGACCTCCTCGCTTTCTTAAAAAAAACGAATTGTGCATGAAATGGTACGCGAATTGCGGGTAAAAACCTCTTAGAATGGAAGTTTCAAACACGAATTGTCACCATATAAAAAACAACACGTCGGTATTCATACGCCATAAGCCCTAAGCTTCGAGTAACGAACGATGGATGGTGATATTATCTACAGTAGTCATATACATTATTTTTAGAGCTAATCAACAGCGTTCTGTGACTCATGATGAAAATTTTATAAGCCGTTTTCAAAGATGTGTCAATGTTACCCTACTGTCAATGTTAGCCTCCTTTACCTTATAAAATAAAATTTTAAAAATATATAACATTATTTTTATAAAGTTTGAACTACACAAACAATTTTCTTTTAGTAAAAACAAACTTAAAGGTTTAATTTTTATTGTTAAAATTTTTGTTTGTTTTAAACATGTTCTTTTTAAAGTTTTTTTTTTTGCGTTTGCATTATATGTTTCGAACTTTCGTCCATCTTCAGATAAACTATTTGATTTTTGTTTTAAAATTAAAACCTAAAACTCCACTGTAGCCCCCACAGAACTAACAGTTATCACAATGTATTTAAAATACTTAAAAAAAACAATTATTATTAAAAGAATAACATTAGAGTAACATATTACGTTGACAGTTTCATGATACGTATTTATAATTTCCCACCATAGTCATAGAAACGTATATACATATATGTCAAAATGGATACTTGAAAAATATCGTAAAAATATAAAAAAATATAAAAAATTATAGTTCTATCAAAATTTTAAATAAAAGTTGTTAGTTATAACTAATATACCAATTTTTGTTTAACACATATTTTTCTGTTTTGAAATATTTCTAAAATACATAAAAGTGATATTAGTAAATTATCAAATTCGGTGGATGGTTCTGTAGCAAAAATTGATCAAACTATAAGTTATTCATGACTGAATCTTCAAAATAACATTTTTTAAAAATCAGTTCAACTAAATTTGCTTCACATGTGTCCACATACGAGTACCAATAGGCAGACTAACATTAAGCTAAAAATTGTTGATTCATTTTACTAAAAGTTTAATTTGTGCTTATATTTTTATAAATCTCAAAATTGGTATGATTACAATACCTCTCTTACTATATGTGACAGTCGGTATAAAAAAATGTTTTAAATTAAAAATAATATATGCGCATATTTTCCATATTTTACTTTATAAATTATAAACAAGGAAATTAGAAAATATGTATGTATGTAAGAATTATAAATTTTATATTTTAATTTATACTAATTAGAAACATTTGTTAAGTGTTAATTTGTCAAAATAATATTAAAAAATTTGTTACTGATTTTCAAATTAATTTTTTGTTTATAAATTCTTCTAATAAGCGCGATTATAAATTAACTTATATTTTCGCCCGTATTCTAAATATAATTTATTATGTATTAATTTTCAAACAAATGAATAACTAATTTTGTAACCTCTAAAAACATATGAATTACACACTTATTTATTGCATACTAATGAATGTAAATTCTCAAATAAACATGTAATTAATTTTATTTCTAATAGCGTTTAAATTTAAATATTTAATACTTTCTATAGTGATAACATCAAAACACTTTTAAATATATTTTTTTTCTCAGCGAGACTAACCAATAGGATATCCACGTAATGAATTGAAATCACTTTTATGTTTCGACTGTGTTCTCAAAGTGGACTAATAAATTTTATTTTGTGATTTAATAATCTCATTCTAGCATGTTTTAATTAGTTTAAAAACAAATAATAAAATAAGACAATTACTCGCATCTAATTATAATATCAAAGCCGAACGTTCACACATCTGTTTAGAGATATTTGTTTTTAGTTTCAAGTTTTGAATAAATTAGTAGACATGAGTACAATTTTAATTAGTTTTAAAGCAATACCAATAAAAATTAACTATTTATTTCAAATTACTGCTAATTTTATTAGTAACGGATATTTCTTTATGTTTCAGAATCATAAATAGTTAAATGTGTCAAATGTATAATTATGAACATGTAGAATACCAGTTGCATAAAACGTTTATTAACTAAATAAGTTAGTTAATTACATAACTATATTGTCACTTGATTAATCAATGAGGCGCTTCAAACACGATTGTCAATCTAATTGCTTAGATAACACAGTGATTTAATCAACAAATTTGTATGTATCTGGCCCTTAATCAATTGTTCATATGTCTGAGAATTAATTATCATGCAATGATATTATTTTTTAAAAGTAAAAGTATTTTTAAAAATACTTACCAATATTATAACTGGAATTTACTCTTCATACAAAAATAGTCTCTTTTTGAATCTGAAATAAAAAATGCAATAAATTATTTAAAAATAAAACTTGTATATTCTTTATTATTATATAATTTACAAAATTTTCTATTATTTTGCTAAAGAATTAAAACAAATAGTGGTTTAACCTTTCATTTGTCAACTATTCTATATATATATAAATTTAATTATTTTTATTGTTTTGTAAATTTTTTATGAAAAGTTATTATGAAAATTGCAATATTATTTAAGAACAAGTATTTACTAAATCTATAGAAATTGACATAAGCATTACTTAATATATTACCATTGAACACTGCTTATCTCTGTTTTTGTCACCACATTTACAAACTATTTTTATATTTCTGTACTATTTATTTTGTAAATTTTATAGAAACAAAACTTAGAAAAATAATCTATTTAAAAAAAGTTAAATAGCAGTATCAATTTAAACTATTTATAGTTTAAATAAATAAATTTGCGAGAAATGTTTCATACTACAATTGCCATACACTAATCAAGAAAATCGAAACTTTAAATTAAGTTTTATTATAATGAAATATTAAAACAAACAAATTTATTATAAAGTTACAAGCAATTATAAACTCAAATTTGAAAAAAAGAAGATACAATAGAGTATTTATTTACAAATGTGCATTTTAAAATACTTTTTGCTTTAATTACAAACAATTTTAAAAAAAAGTTAAACTTTTTTAATAGCTTTAAAAGTTATAGTGTTTTTCAATAATTCAGTCCCAATAACTAATATTAATGGCTACTATTACAAGTTCGGTTTTAATCAATACGAGTTTTAAGACAATCCGTTGTTATAATACCAGATCTAAACAAAAACATCCAAAAACTGAACTTGTAGTATGTCTTTGTCTTTAAAAATATATTTATTGAATTTCTAGATATATCAAGTAATTCGAACAACTTGTGATTTGTGAATTAAGTACACAAACTACGTAAGTACAACTAGCTATCGCTCTTTGCAGACTAAAATAACTTTAATCATAAACATTGACCATTAAAACATCTGACTAACTGCAAAACTCATAAACTAACTTAATAACAACTCGATAATAATTTAATTACAGAGAAAACAAAATCTTAACTAGCAATTATTAGACACAAATAAGCCACTGCTATCTATTTGCTGTAGGAACAACGAAAATAATAAGAAACTAACATCAGTTATACATAGTTAACTACGATCCATTATTCGTTGAATAAAAATAAAAATAATATAGGATCGTAATACTTGATATTATAAAGTTTGTATAATTCTTTATAAGCATGATGAGTGCTTTGTAATGGTTAGAAAAATGTAGGTATAAACCTTACAAATTTATCATAATGACCAGGTAGATTTAGAAAATTTGTGGTGGCTGTGTGTGTATGTTACCCCTTTTTCTAGACGGGTAATAATGTAATATGAATTGATGTGTCTTAATTGTGGAACATTGAAACGTGGTTTTTATACGGAACTTACACGCATAGATGCGTGCAGTGGTTGGAACATTTATCTAAACACACGCATTTTTCAGAGACGGATTTATGTAATTTTGTTTAAATATATAGATATGCACAGGTAGCCGTAACAAAATGTAATATAAAAATATATAAACATACAGAATAAATTCAATAGAAAAGTAAATTACATTTATTTATATAATAACTGTACTGGTAATGCTTACGTTAGTAAATTTACTAATTAACCGAGTAAAATACTTGGTCAAATATCATGGTAGTAAATTTTACTCTAGAATTAGAAGCAATTAAAAAAATAAAAAAGTTTTAGGATTAAGTTCTGTATACACTCTATGTATATCTTCATTAGAAAAAATATAAAAATGACATAAATAATAAACAAACAAAACATAGAAACAAGTTACTAGATAACAAATATAAATAACTAAATTATAAATTTATAAATTATTTTAATATTTTAAAGTTGAGACTTTTTCTTAAAATTTCACAGGTTACTCAGTCATTGAATCGGCTTACAAAGCTATGCATCAATGACTGGCCAGTTTTACCATAGACACGTGTTTCGATCTTTAGGATCTCGTCAGTATGGTGATTTGATCACTGTTCGATGACAATGATGCAGATGTTAAGTTCTGGCTGGCTATTTAACAATTTTGTTCTATGTTATTTTTTATAAATTATTAATTAAATAAATTTTATTTAAATTAGTGCCTTTAATATAATGAGTACTGAAAGATTCTGTACATGCTAGAAGTAAATAAGATTATAATCTATAAATTTTATTTTAGTATTAATGTCCAACATATCCTCTATTTCTAACCAATTCTCTTTATCAGATCTTGTGTGCTTTTTGCCTCTGTCACGATTTTTATTCACATTCAAGTGTTTTTTAATAATCTAAAAATGTTATTGAATTTATTGAAAACTATTTTGACAAATGTCAAATTTCTCAGCTGATAAATAAAATAGTTATTTATTTTAAATTTTTCCTTAAAAAATAACAGAATATTCTGACTTATTCATTCAATTTATTTGTAAAGTAGCTACTTTATAATTTATTTTGGGAAGCTGGAAATAGCGCCTCTAAAACAACTAGATTGTCAACTGTCTTTGAAGCATTTTATTCATTGGTTAGTTAGCAAGTTAACGAGAAAATTAGCTTATAAAGCTTTTAATAATAATTTATGCAATCAACTCAAAGTATTTTTTGTACTTTTGTTAAATAATATATTTATTTTTAGAAAGTGGCTATTTATACATACGGTATGTATACGCAATTAACTATTTATACATACAGTATTTTTTACGTAATTGGCTATTTAGGGTAGGTTAGGTTAGTAGGTTGGTTTAGGTTTTTTTTTGTCAGTATGTATAAATAGCCAATTGCGTATACATACCGTATGTATAAATAGCCTTATCCTTATTTTTAACCACGTGTCACTGCTTTAATAATTTGTGTGTTTCTATAGATATTTTCTTCGATTTTCTACATAAGTTTATTAATACTGAAACTGTCAGTTTGTGTAATTAATTCTGTTATATTTGTAGTTTTCTGTTTTCTGCACATACATATATATATTTTTTGTTGTCGCCTTGTAATTGGGCTTCTGTCTGTTAGACGCAACTAATAAATAAATAAATAAATAAATAACTGTATGCATTAAATAATGCTATTCGCAACCAATGCCAGTAAATTTTAAATTATTACTCAATTCTTTTTGATCTATCAAAGTTTTATAAGTTAATTACGCTTAATAGTTTGTGACTAATCACAAAATTGCATTTGGAATGTCTAATAAGTTAATATTGTTGCTTTGACATATTGTAATTTTTAAATTATAATTATTTTAAAATGGTATTTATATCAGATCGATTTCGATTTGGATGAACAATATACTATATTCATTTTAGTGATTGAATTCAGTCACTGAGCACTGAGGATGCCATCTACAATGTATGGCGTAATGTCTGCGACGAGAATAGACTGACCACGGCATACCAACCAAGAAAATTCTATAAATTCAATGGATACCGGTCGTGAAAGCCTGAAGATTTTTAATTTTGTTTATTTAATTTTTTAAGTTATTTTAAATAACACTATTTCGTGTTACAACTCTATAAAAATATATTTTATTTATTATTTCAATATAATTTTCCTGCATTAATTTTAATATAACTAAGTATGTATCATAAAAATAAACATTTTGTATCATTATGTTATTACACAAATGATCTAATTTCTGGAAAAATTGTTATAGTAATCTTATGCTCAAAACTAACATCGTTATCATTATAAATACATATACAATTTATATTTTGTCATCCCTAATAAATATAAGTATTCTTCTTTTAAAATCAAGTCACATATGCACGCGACAATGAAAAAGAAAAAAACGCAAACAAATTTTTTAATGGACGGAAGTAGATACGACAGCATAATGGCTCAATTTATCGTTTTTGAACGTTGGCCAGCCTGGAAACGTGACCACGTGACAGACACTGAAGATTTGACAGACGCGTTCAGTCATTCGTCATCTTTTTTACTCTTTTTCATATATTTTTTTATAGATTACCAACTGTAGAAAAAAATATGAACGAATGGAAAAAAAAAGTTGTATAAATTATCTCGGGGGCAAAGAATAAAACGGAAAAGGTATATACTTTCTAAATTAACACCTATAAGTGGACTTGATTGCACTTGGAACACAGATACGGACTTAGATTTATTTTCAAATTTAATAGAAATATGACTTGTAAGTAAAAAAAATAATTAGATTAGATTATAATATGTATTTTTGAAACAGGATATGCAATTTGTCCTAATAACATATACATATATTGCACTGAAAAAAAAAATACTTTAAAACCAAGGTCTCTATTATTGATCTGTAAAATTGGATTTTCATAATAGAAATTATTGTTTTAATAAATATAAATAATAGTAAGTTATGGCATAACTATTTTAAAACCTTTTTATAAATTTCTTACTATTCAGTTTGAGAAAAAATACATATTTGAATTGGAAATTATTAATAATATAATTTTTCACTTCACTTTTCCAGAAAACACTGCGCTAAAACAAATAGTAAATAATTGTATACAATACTTTTAAAATAGTTATACTACATCTTATTATTTATTGTTATTTAAAAAATTATTTCTATTGCAAAACCTAATTTCACAAATTAAAAGTATATTTATTTTTGAATTAATAATATAAATGTTGACTTTAAAGTAATATTTTTTCATTGTGGAATCTCAAAACTATAAATGTTACAGATAAAAAAATCGACGTTTAAAGTACTCCACATACATTATCATCAGAAAAAATTATTCAAATTTATTTGTAAATTTTTTTTCTGATGATGGATGCACGTAGATTACGTCAAAACGTTGATTTTTAATTTTATGCAGAACTTAATCCTAAAGCTTTTTTATTTTAATATAATGAGTTCTGAAACATTTTCTATTGTGTTATGGATAAACAAATTAAAATCTTTAAAGAAAATAAATAATTTTTAAGAAAATATTTTTATTAATTGTATATAAAAAATTGTAACAAATTAGAAGCTACAATCATCTATAATTTTCTATAATAAATTTTTATACTAGTTCTGTATTAATATTTATTAATAATCGACGTATCGATGTACTCTACTTACATCATCATCATTTTTCCTGATGATGATGCATACAAATGCTTTACGTCTGGCGCGGTCAACAGTTTTTAGAGTGATAAAGTATAGTCGAGAAGTTTCCAATAGTACCAAGTAAAATGTTTTGTTTGCATTTGTAATGTACCGTCCTTCGTCGGAACAAATTATATTCTTATTGTTTGAAAATTGTTATTTTTTGATATCGATCAAGATTTTGAATTTACCATGAAATTCAGCTACTTGTTTCAAAACTCTGAAATATTTACAAACTGTACTTATAAGTATATGAATAAATTATACAATTGAATAAAAAAATTCTGTCACACTGTTAGAGTTATTCGATAGCATAATTGGTATTGCGTTTAATATTCAAAAGTTTTTGTATTTAATCCATTTTCCAATATTGGAACATTTGATTTTTAACAGATTTGTACAATCTAATATAATAACATACCCATTAATTTAATTTTGGAATACTTTATTAATTGCAATCAACTAATTTTCTTTTGTTTAAATCTTTCAAATAATTTTGACAATAATAAAAATTTATAAAGTTTTTTCTTCAAATAATGAAATTAGGATAAAAATAAGTTAAATCTCGTAGTCAGATGTAAAATGAATTTTTTCATTTAGTGTTACTAAATATTCATAATTAAAAATTATTTTTTTGTCAACATATTCTAAAGAATGGGTCTCGCGTTCTTTAAGACCAGGCCCCGTTGATGATAGGTTAAATGAAATAAATACCACGTTTAGAATTCAGATGACGTGACTGTGCCAGGATGATTATGATCTAAGATCACCACACTTCTTACATACGCTCATGTACAGTCTGAAATGATCTCAGTTCATGGGTGTGAAAGATATCATTATCACCCGGACTGCCGCGGACTTATTACGAAATTCGCATACCATTAGCCTACCATCAACCTGTTATTTGCATATTTTATTACAAAAAAAAATTAATATAAATATAAGATTGATTGTTACCAAGTTGGTATTTGGGCAGTAAAATTTTTTTAATATTTTTGTATATTATACTCGCTATATACTTTTTTTTTGTTTTACATAATTCGTGTAATTCACTGTTTATATGATGCAAGATTAATGTCTAAAATTGAATTTATAATTTTTAAAATATTTTTATATAAATTTTTTGAAGAAAGAATTCTTTTATATAATTATCAGCATGCAAGTTTTTAAATTGTCAAAAAAAATCGTGTACCTTTCAAAATATTTAAAATATGCTAATAATTTAATTTTTTGTCGTTTAAATTTAAAATGTAATTATAAAATTATTTTAAAATAAAAACATATTTCAAAATAAACTGCTGAATAAAGTAAAAAATTAATATTTTTCAATATTTTTTCGGAATTTAATTTGTATTTCAAATACATATTTGTATTCTTATTAGCACACATACTATCTTATAAATACAATAATATTTAAAAAATAATTTTTTAAAAATATTTTTTAATTTTTGTTTTAAAATTTAATTTTTTTTTGCAAAATAACTATATAACTAGGAAACCCGTGACCCTTAAAGGGTCACGTTTAAAGTCGAAAATAGTAACAAACACAACACAAAGACACAGTATATAAATATAAAAAAATAGAGGGCGCGCGCACGCGCGCGCCCCGTAGAAAGTATTACGTAAATATAATAATAATATATTAAAAAATTTTGATTTAAGCTCTTCTTTTTTATCCGACGAAAGATTCGAATATTCCATCTTCATTCTCTTGGCATTTTTATTGCAGTTTGCGCACGCGCGCGCCCCGTAGAAAGTATTACGTAAATATAATAATAATATATTACAAATTTTTGATTTAAGCTCTTCTTTTTTATCCGACGAAAGATTCGAATATTCCATCTTCATTCTCTTGGCATTTTTATTGCCGTTTATATTAGATTTTGCTTATTTGGGCATCATACAAAATTTTTATAATACAACAATATCAATGAAATGTACTTTTTACTCTTATTTTAATGAAAAAAATGTAAATATATGCACTGATATATGTAAAAAAAATGTACTTGCTATATATTGTGACAGCTGTTTATTTATTTATTTATTTCATTCATTTTTTTCATAGCTATCTAAGTTTATTTTTGACATTTGCATTATTAACATAGTTTTTCAAATTTTTGAGAACCAAGATGAAATCGTAGAAAGATGAAACTTGCCTATTCTCAAATAGGGGATGAACCAATTAAAATGACACCACTCCCATCAAAATCGGTTCAGGGGTTTAGGAGGAGATGGGGCAGAAACATATATACAAACATACATACAAACATTTGTCAATTAGAGAGATTGATAAAAAAAAACATGTTTAAATAGATCGGTTGTTATGGTAAAAACGTAAAACGTTTGAAAATAATTGATAATTAAAATTGTTAGGTAATTTAATTTAATTCTAGTTGCATAAATCGTTATTAACTTAATCAATTCATTAACTAAGAGAGAGTTAATTTTTAAAGTGTATCATGCAACTGGATCTTATACATACTCACAAGCTCGGTTTTTGGATGTTTTATTTCATTTGTTTAGTGGTTCTTATGACAGTTACGTTGTTTTGCAACCGGTATTAGTTAAAACAAACTTTAAAACGGACCTCGTAATACGGGTTAATAAACATTGCTTGTGCTTCAAAAATAATTTTGTAATATTTTCAATTATAAATTAAAATTTCATAAACAAAAATTACCAAAAACTTTAAATGCAACTCTGTTTAAAAAAATATTTAGTAACAGTTATACATAACACTGTCGGTGTATACAAACATCTGAAATGCATTTAATATATCTAAATGACAAAATGTATGCTTAAGCACGTACACAAACATCCAGCAGAGTGTTACCGACTGAAAATTATCGTCTCCGTCAATTGTTGAAAGTTTGCAAACATTCAGATATTTCAGAAATATCTTATAGTTACAAATCTTATAATAGATAATCTGTAAATTAGATGTATAAGTTTGCACGATATATCTTCCGCGAAAAAAGATACAGCAATCAATTTATTTATCGTATTGTAATGCGTTTCGTTCGTCTTTTTACGAGATAATTAAATAAAACAAAATATGCACTTATTAACTAGATATTTATTATTAAAACGATTAAATATAGAATGTAAATATAAAAATATAAAAGTATGAATATAACTATAAACTAAATGGTTATAAGCTTAAACACTAGTAATCAAACTAACACTAAATATTTATTTCACTATTTATATAACTGTTGCACTCGAAGTGAACTTGTTTCAAGCTTAAGGTTTGCGTAAGAACTGTCTTGACTTTAGCATTCGCTGTGTTTTTTATACGGCCATCGTGTTTTCTCGAACGTAACTCTGGTTGCCTGTAGAACATTCTCGAATCAGCATGCTTGAAAACACATATAGAATTCTCCAGCATGTTTCGTGCGGTCAAGGCTATTCGTTTGTGGTAAACAGACGGGTTCCGGCTAGCTCGCTTTGCTACATTGCCCCCTCCCTAGAGTGTTCCGTCTCGGGACACTCATAAATTATTGGTGAGGGGCCATGGCGAAATCGACACGTGGTCCCGCGAGCGCAGTGGGAGGTATGATAAAAGTAGCATTCCACGGTCTTTTCGGCTTTCTTGTTTTCCAGAGGATTGAAGCTACAAACAAGAATGTCAATGCCGGTATGCTGGAAAAGAGTTTCCAGCATATTTCTAATAATTCGCCAATCTAAACCGTCAAGGCCACAGCCTACTCTGGGGATCGCCAATTTTAGGATATTGTCCCGCAGGAGTAGCTCGCGTAACGTCTGCAGTGTGTTCCACATTGATTGGTAACTGGGCTTCTCTCGAGACAGTTCCTTTGTAACCAGGTAGTAGATGTTGCGGTGTTCCCTTTGCAGATGTAATGCGGCCCCAACGGCAGGCAGCTGTTCCCGTAGCTCGGTGATCCCGCCAAACTTCTTGCGGAAAACGGTAGCAATCCCTCTGGACATTTGCAGGTCCTGAGCGACGCAATGTGCAAGTGCATAGTCCTCGGGTACGGTGAACAGGTCCTGTTGAACTTCTCGGGTGACGCCATGACGGGCCTTGCGACCTGCAGCGTAAGAGGACATAAATTGCTCGAAGTCCACCTCTTCGCTCCGTAACTGGTGGACGTGGCCTTCTTCGATATTAGGATCTTCCTCGTTTTGCCCAGCGAACGGGGCTAGACGATTATAGTGGACGACCCTTGGTTTTCCATTGGGCGTCTTGCGGATCCGGTATATGACATCGTTAATCCTTTTTATGATTTGATATGGCCCTTCCCACCAGCGTTGCAGTTTAGGAGACAGTCCCCGACGACGTTGCGGGTTGTAGAGCCAGACTAAGTCTCCTGGCTTATAACCTCCCATATTAGCATTAATGTCGTAGCCGTCCTTCATCCGATCGCTTGCGATCTGTATGTTGGAACGAACCTGTTGATGTATTTCATCCATCTTCTTTCGTAGGTTGTCGACATAGTCTTCTCCGGCCAGGTCCTCTCCAGGTTTACAGCCGAATTTTAAATCACAAGGCAGGCGTAGCTCATGTCCAAAAACAATTTTTGCAGGGGTTTGTCCAGTGGTTTCGTGCACGGATGAACGATAGGCCAATAGAAACAGATGAATGTATTGGTCCCAGTCTTTTTGATGGTCGGAGACGACTTTTGATAGGTATTTACCCATTGTGCGGTTCATCCTTTCTACCATGCCATCAGACTGCGGATGTAATGCAGTCGTTCTAGTCTTCCGTATTCCTAGTAACCGACAAACTTCCTGGAAGATGTTGGATTCAAAGTTTCGTCCCTGATCGGAATGTAATTCCATTGGTATGCCGAATCGACTAAAGAGCTCTTTCACTAGGACTTCGGCAACTGTGGTAGCTTCTTGGTTTGGTAGTGCATACGCCTCTACCCATTTACTGAAATAGTCCATGGCTACCAGGATAAATTTGTTTCCTTGCTCACTCATCGGGAAAGGACCAGCTATATCAATGGCTATTCGCTCGAATGGACTGCCAACGTTATATTGTCGCATTGGCGCCTTACGTTTTCTATGCGGGCCATTACTTGTAGCGCATGTTACACATTTTCTGCACCACATTTTCACATCTTCGTGGCATCCGACCCAATAGAATCGTTCTCGCACTTTCTCGATCGTTTTCTTGACTCCTAAATGCCCGCCAGAGGTCCCGTCGTGGAGTTGTCGCAGTACATCCAAAACCTTGTTTCTCGGAACCAGTAGCTGCAATTTTTCCTGGGATCCCTCTTCATTTTCCAGAGTCCTCATTAGGAGCCCATTCCTAAGTACGATCGAGTTCCATTGCGACCAATACGATTTAAGGGTGCGACTATGTGGTGCCACTTCTTCCCAAGTTGGCCGTTGATCTATCGTTTTCCACCGTTTTAAGTGCTTTAAATCAGTGTCCATATCTTGTTCGTGGCTAATATTCCCTATTTGCCAGTCGTCATCAACGGCGGTCGTCCTAAGGAGAGTGGTCGCTTTTTCCTCAATTCGGGAGCAACTTTTACAATCCGGCAAGCATGGTCTTCTTGACAAGGCATCGGCATTACAGTGACTTTTGCCAGCGCGATGTTCAATGTCGAAGTCATATTCTTGTAATCGTTCAATCCATCGTGCCACTTGTCCTTCTGGGTTCTTGAATCGCAGCAACCATTTGAGGGCAGCATGATCGGTCCGCAGCAAGAATTTGCGGCCGTACAAGTATTTGTAAAAATGCTCGATGGATTTCACTACTGCCAGTAATTCTCGCCGAGTTACGCAGTAATTGCGTTCGGGCTTTGACAGTCCTTTACTGTAATAGCCGATGACCTTTTCCTGTCCTTCCTGAATCTGCGACAGGACTCCGCCAATGCCTACGTTGCTCGCATCCGTATCCAATATGAATTTGCCTTCCTGAAGAGGGTAGCTCAAGACTGGTGCACCCACTAGGGCCTGTTTCAGGGTATCAAAGGCATTCTGACAGTCTTCATCCCAATTGTATTTACGACCATCTTCGGTTAGACGTGTAAGTGGTTTGGCTATGTTGGCAAATCCTAGGACATACCGTCGATAATAGGAACACAAACCAAGGAAACTTCTGAGTTCGTGTTTATCTAGCGGTACTGGCCATTCTTTGACAGCTTGTGTCTTTTCCGGATCAACAGCTACTCCTTTTCCGGAAACAACGTGGCCGAGGTAGTGTACTTCTTTCTGGAAAAGGTAGCATTTCTTGGGACTCAGCTTTAAATTGGCATGTCGCAGCCGTTGGAACACTTCTTCCAAATTCTTCACATGATCCTCGAAGGACTTTCCAATCACAATTATGTCGTCTAGATATACTAGACACGTTTTCCAGGATAGTCCATTCAGGACATTTTCCATCAGCCTCTCAAAGGTTGCCGGAGCATTACAGAGTCCGAACGGCATTAATTTGAACTGCCACAGTCCCGATCCGACACTAAACGCTGTTTTCTCACGATCTCCCTGATCCATGGCAACTTGCCAGTAACCGTTTTTCAGGTCCAGAGTCGAGAATATTCTTGATCCGGCCAGCGTGTCCAAGGTGTCATCTATTCTTGGCAGCGGGTAGCTATCTTTCTTTGTTACATTGTTCAACAGGCGATAATCAACACAAAATCGTGTTGACCCATCCTTCTTTTTCACCAGAACCACTGGCGACGCCCATGGACTGTTTGAGGTTTCTATCACATCATCCTTTTCCATGTCTTGGATGATTTGTTCGGCCTCCTCACGTTTTGCCAGTGGTAGTCTTCGCGCAGTTTGGCGTATAGGTCTCGCATCACCAGTGTCGATTCGATGATGAACAATGTTGGTTCGACCAGTACGACCACCCTCGGTTTTGAATATATCTTGGTAACGACACAACAGATCTTTAACTTTGTGTTGTTCTTCTTTTGTTAAATCTTGACAAGCACTCATGACCGTTTTGTTCAGATGTTCCGGAAATTTAGTTAACGTGGTTGCCGAGCTATTAATTTGTCGGACGATAGATGACGGTGACGAACAGCAACCAATCGACGTTCCATTACGTAATGTTACGGAATAATTGTTGATATTCATCAGCCGTACTGGAATGCTCTTCGTATTTCTAACTATAGTTTTTGCAATCAGCACTCCTTTATCCGGACCCTTGTCACCGTATCTTGGTTCCAACATAATGATTTGTTTTTCCGGAATCGGACGGTCTAGTTTTGCTTCCACAAATACTTCGCTGCGTGGTGGTAGCTCAATGTCGTTCAGCAAAACTGCTTGTGCCATCGTGTCTTCTCGCTGATGTAGAACAACTTCTTCATCATGAATCTTCCCGATTCCTAGCTTCAGATTTAATTCAAAACCGTGCGTTGTCATCACATCCATTCCAAGAATGATTTCTTCTTCTATATCCGCAACCAGCACTCGATATAAAAAGCTGGTGCCACCGATGGTAAAGTGGGCATCCAACTCGCCGCACACATTGGCCAAGTCTCCAGTTGCTGTGCGTAGTCTCCAGTTGGTCGGTAACAGCTTGTTTTTGGTTTTGATCATTCCTGTCTTCACGATGGTCTTCGTGGCTCCCGTGTCTAATAGAAGAAGAACATTCTTGCCATTAACAACACCATCGATGAACACGCTCTTTAAACAGTTTTTAATTATGGCCACTCGTGCATTACGTGGGGCTTGTGTACGGCGGGTTGAAGATTGCCCCTTCCCATCAACCCGTTTTAGTTTTCCTGTGGCTGTTGGGGCTTTCCGCACCGGCGTCTAATATGCCCCATTTCGCCACAGTTCCAACAGCGAGGTTGTCTCCTCTGATTTTTCAGTGCTTGCAGTACTTGTTGTACGATTTGCTCAATCGAGCCATTTTGGTGTTCCTCCTCCTCATGGCTGTTGACTGCACGAACTCGAGCGTGGCTCCGTGTTGATGCCTTGATGGCCTCAAATTCGAGAGCTTGCGTTAATGCCTCATTAACCGTCTGAGGATGGGCTAGCTTAACGGCTTGTTGTAGCTCTGGGTCGCGAACTCCATTCAGGAACTTATTAATTGCCAGGTTTTCATAGATGTCATCGGGAGCCGTTGGATAAGACATTCGTATCAGGCGAACAATGTCGGCTTCGAATTCTTGCAATGTTTCGTTCGCCTTTTGGACACGACTGTCTAACTGTGTTAGGTACAACCCTTTTACATGCTTATGTCCGTATCGTAGCTCTAATTGCTCGACTAGTTGGCTAAAGTCCGTACGGTCTCTCAACGGCACACTTTGTAATACACGTAGTGCATCCTCACGTAGAGACAAACTCAATACTTGTGCCTTTCTTGAATCAGACCAGCCGTGGACTATTGCTGTCGTCTCGAACAATGTCAAGTATTCTTCCCATGACGATTTCCCATCGTAAGTTGGTAGTTTCGGGACAGGACTTGGTTGCCCAGCTTCTTGTTTCATCATAATACCGTTGGCGGATGTAGCACTCGAAATTGCTTCAATCTGGTTTTGCATCTCGGTTCTGATTTTATTTTCCATTTCGGTTCTGATTTTATTTTCCATTTCAGAGATATTATTTTTAACTTTATCTTCTAATTCAGAGATGTTATTTTTAACTTTATCTTCTAATTCAGAGATATTATTTTTAATAACTTCTATGTTACGATTTACTTCTGTTTTCAATTGTTCTACTGTATTTTTAGAAGTTTCTTCCATTTTTCTAGAATTCTCATCAAATTTCTCTGTTAAATTTTCTTCTGTTTTTCTAGAATTTTCTTCCAATTTCTCTGTTAATTTCTCTGTTATTTTTTCTTCTGTTTTTCTAGAATTTTCTGCAAATTTCTCTGTTATATTTTTTGTTAAATTTTCTTCCATTTTTCTCATCAGTGCGCTTATATCCGCTGGTATTTCAAATAGATATGTTTCAGGATTCTGGCCAGCATCTTCTATAGCTTTTCTAAGCCGTTCTTGTAGAATGATTTTAGCCCCTGTTATGCTTAATTCACGTTCTTCGAGTTCTTGTTTCAGGTGCTGAATTTTCAACTCATTCAAACTAACTTGTTTTGTAGCCATTTTCACAATATTTTACGCGTTTTTAATTCTACGTTATTATTTATTTCTAAAATTATCTCGCACTTCACACCGGACACCAATTGTAATGCGTTTCGTTCGTCTTTTTACGAGATAATTAAATAAAACAAAATATGCACTTATTAACTAGATATTTATTATTAAAACGATTAAATATAGAATGTAAATATAAAAATATAAAAGTATGAATATAACTATAAACTAAATTGTTATAAGCTTAAACACTAGTAATCAAACTAACACTAAATATTTATTTCACTATTTATATAACTGTTGCACTCGAAGTGAACTTGTTTCAAGCTTAAGGTTTGCGTAAGAACTGTCTTGACTTTAGCATTCGCTGTGTTTTTTTATACGGCCATCGTGTTTTCTCGAACGTAACTCTGGTTGCCTGTAGAACATTCTCGAATCAGCATGCTTGAAAACACATATAGAATTCTCCAGCATGTTTCGTGCGGTCAAGGCTATTCGTTTGTGGTAAACAGACGGGTTCCGGCTAGCTCGCTTTGCTACAGTATTATTAGTTACTGAGCAAACTACACTTTCTTTTCTTGCAATTTGTTGATGTAAAAAACAAAGAGTAATTATGAAATTGAAAATGTATAATTGGAATTTTATAGCGGTCTGATTTAAACTGTAACACCACTGAAATTAAATCCGTCGATAAACTTTTTTGCCAAAATATAAAACGTATAATTATTTTATTGTTTTAAATGCAATAAAATAAAATAGAGCTAATTGCTTGGTTATAGTTCATTGTTTAGTTCTGTTCGTATGACAGTTACGCTGGTTAAGAACCGGTATTAGTGAAAATCGAGCTTGTAGTACTAGCCAATGTGATTTATATATATAAAAAAGTTTTATAAACAAATATATTATACGAACTTTAAGCTCCACATAAATTATATATTAATGTTGTTTTTATTTTATTATATGCCATATATTTGATGCAATTTTGTTCAATTTTAGATATATACATAAAAACAAACATAATTCCTGCAAGAAATTTAATATCAATTTATATTACAAAAAATATGTTTTAAGAAAAATTACAATTTTTGCTAGAAATTTCTGTAATATTGCAATATTAACAAATTGTAAATACTTTTACAAGAATTAAATAACATTAAAATTTTGCTTTCAGAGCAGCAAAATTATATTTTCGTTATTAAAAATAAAAGCAATAAATTTATATAATTTTTATAACAGTGTAAATAAGGCTTTAGGTACCGTGAAATTTATATGATTGTAAATGAGAGCAAGATAATAGCATTTATTACAATTGATGACAGCTGCAACAATGCTTCTTGCATTCCGATAATTATTGTACTTTCACTAATTCGCAATTCTCTTTAAACAATTACAAAAAATAAAAATAAAATAAATATTAAACATATATTCTTATCACGTACAAAAAAACATATACTTTTAACATACAATTGCAATTACAAAATAAACGCTTACAAATCGATTTAAAATGAAAATCAAGTGTAATTTATAACCTCAAATATTTTGCATAAAAATCTCATGATCATAAATTTTTGTCTCACATACGTTTTTAAAATTGAATGTGAGTAAAAAATTAAAACTGGTTGGATACATTGAAATTTTCCTTTTAAAGATATTTTAAGTAATTACTTAGATTTAATGATGTGTGATTAATTTTACCACTTTTGCAAAAGTGCTACCGTAATTATTTCACTAATATTTAGAGGTTGTGAAGTGTTGCAGTTATCAATATGAATATTTTATAAATTTATTTTGCATATATTAAATGAGTAATTTTTCTCTGTCCAGTTTATGCTCGATAAATGAAAAAATGTTTCTTTTAATAAGCATATATTTTATATTTTTAACAAAATTATCATAGAAATATAAACAGGCGCATAAAAGTATTATTTATTACCAATAAATTTATTTTAAAATATTGATCTTTTACTTGGGATAATTGGACTTACAGAAATCAAAGTACAAGAATATAAAAAACTATATAAACTGGTTAATTTACAATGAAATTGACTTTTATATTTGCAAAAATATTATTGAATTAAAAATATATCAAACAAAGTAAATTTTGTTTACAATAGTGCTTTTGCCTTTAAAAAAAGTTTTTGTAAATATTATACCAATCTTTTTTTGTAATTTACAACATTATATTCAATAAAAAAATAAAAAAATATAAAGAAATGCAATTTTTTAATTATCCCCAAAATAAATCATTAAAAAATTAATTTTAATCTGAAAGTAAAATTTGACTATTTTTAAAAATATATTTCAAAGTTCTTATTAGTTTCATACAATTTTTTTTTGTTTAATTCCGGAAATATTGACAATAATCTGATCAAAAAAGTGATTTAGCTTTTCGGACAAAAAAAAATTTATGTTTTTGTTGTAACTGAGACTACAAAAACATATACAATATATTTGACTATAGTTTGATTTATATAAAAAATACTACTGTAATAGAATACTTCAACAAAACAAACATCACATTTTTATTTACTACGAAAAAAATAAAATAGATCACTTTCATTCATGGTAGGTCATTGCCTTTTTTTATTTCCGGCATATGACACAAAATATAACACAAACATAATAATTATTCAAAAAACTGCCCCTCAATATACATATCGTTTACATTTCTAAATATGATCTTATTTTCTTTATATTTCTTCAATACTAAGATATAATTTCATCATTTCGTCAGCAAATTCAATACAGCAAAAAGGAAAAATCTTTTTGCGAAAAAAATTGCATAGAATACCAGTGAACCGTATTAAAAAATATTTTGTGTGCAGAAAAATGGTCAGATTGTGTCATTGTGAGAGCTTAAGCTATTTACTGAAGCATCAGGTAGGAGTTTAGAAACAGGACAGCTATCAGAAAATATCATAAGACCCATCAGTTTGATAGAAAAAAATATCCAGAAACCAGGAAACGATTGCTGTGGCGAATAGAAGATTGTGTGAGATTTTTTAAAAAGATATCAAGTTTGAATTTTTTTTGTATATCTATAGTAAAAAATTTTCTTGTCATGCTTGAGTGAGATTCAGGGTGGACATGCTTTGTGAATTGATGCCGAAAACGTGCGATTTTTTACAAAAAATTTCAATCGGTGGACAATGATTCTCAAAATGTTAATATGACAAAAAAATATGTACGTATTCATTTTTAATTTGATAATTTACGTTATGCTAAAATAATAATTTAAATAGCTAAAATTAAAATAATTCAAGATCAACTTAATTTTTTCGTAAGTTTGTTGTCTACCAGAGTAGAATAACAATGTTTATCTGTGTGATCTGTGAACTGTGCAATTTTGCTATGATTTTACTGACAGTTAAAATTCGGCCGAATACTGAATATTTGTAGTTGAATACCAAATATTTGTGGCCGAATACCAATTATTTATGGCTGAATACCGGATAATGAAAAAACCTGTATAAAATATTCTGCACAGATTTCTACATAGAATCGAATACTGCATCGTGTAATACAATATTTTTGTATGCACACAGAAAAATGTATCGTGTAAAGCTAGAGCATTATTGTTACAAGTATTGAAACAATACATTTTTGAATCTTAGTATTTGAAAAGCTTTGTGATAAACATTTTACAAATCCTAATATAAACAAATGTCATGATTTGTGTGATATAAAATCATATTGCAAAAATAACGTGTACATTAATTAGAAATTTAAATAAAAAATTATTTAAAATTATATGTTTTATTAATTTATATCTATTCTTTAATTTTTAAATTAAATCTTAGTTAAATATAAAAGGACATTAGTAAAAATATTTTTAAATATTAAGTTTGATTTGTAAACCATTTATTAACAGCAACAGTAACTAAAATTTGAGATTTAAAATTAATAAATATACATAGACTGTAGTCTATAATAATAATAATATAGTACATACATACAAAATATAGCGTTTATTGCAGTGTCAAATAATTCACAATATATATATATATATATATATATATATATATATATAGAACTTTCGATTATTATATATATATACGACAAATTAGTGTTGCAGTCATCATATAAACTAAGAACCTTACAGATTTATAATATTTGAATTGAAAGAAACAAGTTCACGATTATTTAGTTGTTTAAAACTGTGCAATAATCGAATCAGAATTATATTAATATTTTTTGTTGTACTAAATTAATTTGAAAAAACAATTTGTAAATGCAATTTTACTATAATTTTGTAATTGGGTGTTTTCTGTAAACTTGCAGTATAAAATTTATTTATTAAAGTATTATTATTATATCATTGCTTCAAAAATTACCAAAAAAATAAAAAATGTAAAACATTTCCTTAAAAGTTTGAGAATCATCGTTGTATAAAAACGTGTCATTTACACATATCTAAGGCTGAATACCACTGACTGGCCACCGTATCGAAAATGCGAACAAACGGGTAAAAGTAGAACTTGTTAAATAGAAACCGATATTTTTTCATCGGTTTGGTTTTTTTTTCATTCTTTCTTCAGTTTTTCTTTTCTTGCGTTGTGCCGTTTGTTCGTTGTTTGGTTGCGAAAAACGCGTACGGGCATCTGTCTTTTAATCCCTTTATCACGCTGGATTAACCCGCATCAAATAGGAGAAGGGTGGGTGGAGTAAAGCAAGGGATGATGGAATTGTCTTGTTCACACTGTTACTCGATACTGGACCGATTTGCGTTCACTTAAGAAACTAAAATGTTTTCAAAGATAAATTTGACCAGTTAACGTTTTTATTGACGTATCTTCTTTAGTAAAACAATTATTTAATGTCAATAATAAATTTAATTTCTAAGATTACAAAATCTAAAGTTTTTACATAAATGAAAAGTAATTGAATTTTAAAAGAAAGACAACTACTAAATAGATTATATATATATATATATATATATATATATATATATATATATATATATATATATATATATATATATATATATATCTGTAAAACGATATGCAAGTTTAAATTGAGAAAAAAATGTAGAGAAAACAGAAATTTGTGTTAAACTTGTGTTTGAAACGAAATATATTAAATGAAAGTAATACTAAAAACTAAAAACATTTTACAATTTCTTCTGTTCGTTAAAATACGAATTTAGAATGTAGAACTTTTGAAGAACACTTATGAAAAACTTTTAATAATTTATATAACTAAATTTCGGAACCCGGTATGTCAAAATAAAAATTTATTTACTCAAATTATCGCTAATATTTTTTAAAATTCTTATCTTGATTTTATTGATTGTATAGAATTTCACCGTCAATTTCCAATCATAAATTTTTCATTTACACACAGACACACACACACACGCAACAACTTATTCCATATTGCTGCAAACCAAATAATAATCCACTTTCTTGCATAATTATGTTCCGTTTTTCGTCTGATTGTTGTTATTCGCGGTAGAAACCGGTTACCAGATTAAGCTGTTATTGGTTAATGCTGGTAATCACTAATGTTTTGCCAATAAAACCGTATTTATTATATGCAGCGTAACGGTTTTCGGATCAACAAAATTGACTGATTTTAAAATCGAACAGAAATTACAGAAATTATTCGAGTTAACAATTCTGCGAACAGTAAGAATTATACGGCGATATATAATTTTGCTTTGAATATATTTTATATTTAACAAGATAAAATATATTATGCAGTAAATTAGTCGATATGAAAACTGTAAAGGTTTCAGAAATTATAGATGAAGTTCTGATTTGTCAATGGCTTACAATTTTTGAAAATTTTGTTAATGAGTTAAATAAAATATTATGAATTTGAATTTATAGAATTTTCTGAGTTGATATACCGTGGTCGATCTATCCTCGTTGCAGACGTTTCGCCATACATCGTAGATAGAATCATCAATGTTAGGTGGTTGAATAATTGAATTAGTCATCAACGTCACGAAGCACTGAAAATGTCAACTACGATGTATGGCGAAACGTCTGCGACGATGATAGATCCACCACGGCATACCAGCCCAAACAATTCTATAGATTCAATGGATACCGGCCGTGAAAGCCTGAAGATTATTATTATGAATTTATTCATATTAAAGTTGATTTTCAAACTTTTTTTGTCGTTGATTTAAAAAAAAAGTTTTTTTTTAATAATATTAATATTTAAAAAATAGGTTAAGTTGCAGAAACATAAAAAGAAAGTGTATGCTGTAAAAATGCAATTTTTTATGAGATATATGGTGTTACTAGAAAGAAATGGGTGCGAAATAAAAAATGTAAAATTTAAAAAAAATTGTTTCAGAAGTTGGTATAAGTCAATTAAGACAATTAATTGGCAGCCTTGAACAAAAGTCTATTATATGTTTGATTAAAAAACAATACATGTGAATGATATTGAAGATGTACCTCTGCGTGGACGTCTGATGATTAGGTAGGAAAGCATGATTGAGCGAATATTTCCAAGTATTAACAATTATAGAGCATGTATGAGAAGAATTAGAAATGTAGATAAAACAAAGTTGCTTGTTTGGTAGAAAGTAATTTCTATTTGAATGGAAAGAGTTCGTGCCACACCCTGATGAGTATATAAAGCGATTGTATATATTATATATCGTATATACTAAGTTAAATTACCAAACACAATAAAAAAAAATTGTAAAAATAAATAAATCAACTCTATTTAATATAGTATGCTGTGGTAAAGTTTATGTTAGACAAGCAGGTAGAACTGTTTCTATTAGATTGTCAAAACGTAAAAGATCAAATACGTCTAAACCATTCATAATAAATCCAATATTGCACAACATGTGATAGGAAATTTTTATGATGAAAAATTTGAAGATACTGAAATAATTGTAAAACCCAACAATATTAACAGTAGCTTGATAAGAGAAGTAATAGAAATTTATAAAGAAAAAGATAACTTCAATCAGTGTGAAAGCACTAATTTAAATAAAATTTGGTTTTCTCTAATTAATAACGTATAAATTTTATAATCTAGTTGTTAATTAGTAAGTTTTTCTGTTTTGTTTGTTTATTATTTATATCATTTGCATATTTTTTATTAAATAAATTTTATAAAATAAATTTTAATTAAAAAATATACAAAACTTAATTTTAAAGTTTTTTGTTGTAATTTGTATAATAAAAGTTTATTTTTAAAGTATCTTTAAATTCTAATATATTTTTTTCTTTATGTTAAGACTAAACTATCATGGCGGTCTACACATACACATTTAATAATATGAGTGAATAATGGTGTATGTGTGTGTGTGTGTGTGTGTGTGTGTGTGTGTATGTGTGTGCGTGCGTGTGTTTAAAGATATTAATTCACTATTATGTACTGGCCACGCGTAAAATTTCTTCATACTAATTTCGTTACGAAATAGCTTAATTCATCTTCTACGTGCGTTAAGTGAACACCCTATAATTTCTTAAAATTATATGAAAGTAATTAAAAACGTTTCTGGCAACTGTACGCAGTCATAGGCGGCGAGATAAAAACATTTTATTATTAATAGAAATATTAAGTACTAAAATTATTTTGTTTTACTTATTAATTTAATTCAATAAATTAATGTAGAAAAATTAAAAATTTGGCAGTAAAATATTACAGTAATATTTTTTAAATAATAACCAATTAATAAAATATTAGTATTTATAATTTTTGTTTAAGAAATAATTAAATTAGAATTAACAAGCTTAGAAGCATATGGGTAAACCCATATATAGATCGCTTTAACATTATTAGTTGGCAATGATGCATAACAATAAAGTTACACAATTTTTGCAAGTACTAAAAAATATTTTGACTAATTTTGGATAAACAATGTAGCTATAATTAATTTTTTTTTTAATTTTTTCTTGAAAAGTTGGTAACATTGTATTAAAGTAAAGTTATATAAATTATATAGGTCACAAAGAGAATTTTTTGTGAAAATTTGGTTAATCACGGATAGTCATAATATTTTTTTAAAATATTGTATTTTTTTTCTCGGAAAGTTGGCAACACTGTATTTTACTAAAATTTTGTAATTTATTTGGGCAGCAGGAATTTTTTTTGTAAAAATTTGATAAAAATCGGGAAAATAATGTAGTCATAATGATTTTTTTTAAATTTTAGTAATTCTTTTTCGGAAAGTTGGCAATACTGGAAAAATAAATCCATTTTAGGCACTAACTGAACCTACCTTGAAAATTTGGTAAAAAATTCGATGAACGGTCTAGGAAGAGTTATGATCACAAAATTTTGATGACCGAGCTAACGACACAAATTCATTCACCTAAAAGCGGTTATGCATACGGTATTTAATAATTTATCAAACTATAAACATTTTAAATTGATTAACTTATCATTTGCAAAAAAATTTGTATCGGCAATAATTTTAGTTACGATAATTCAAAAATATATTATTTTTTAAATTTTAATTTATAACTGCACAATTACAGAATATATATATATTCACAATTTTGTAATTAACTAATTTAAAATTTGAAAAAATTTGGTTCGGCGATAATTTTAGTTACGATAACGCAAAAATATATTATTTTTAAAATTTTAATTTATAACTTCAATATTACAAAAAGTATATCTACAATTTTTTTTTCTAAAATTGAAATATTTGTAAATATTTTATTTTGTATTAAGGTATATATATATATATATATATATTAAATTTAATGCAAAAAGTTTAGGTAGCAATTTAATTATTAAATTCAATATGAATAAATTAATTTTGATTTGATGAAAAAAATTTAATGTGTTTAAGCCTTTATTTCATTTAATATTTATTGGTGTAAGTACCATATTTATTTGTAATGTTTGATAACGACTGTGTTTGTAACAATCTTATATTTAGTTGTAAAGTAATAATAATATAATATCATAATATAAATCTTAACAATTTATATATAATTAACAATAATTAAAGTTAATAAAATTATTTGTATAAGTACTTTGTAATTGTTAAATTTTAATATTTCCAAATTAATTTTGTATTTTATATTTGTTTGTATTTCTAATTTTGCACTTTAAAAACCAATTTCCAGAAGTTCAAAACCGAGAATGTAATCACAGTCAGCAAATTTTAAAACCAAACACTGAAAAAAATTAATCTAAATCTAAAAAAAATCAACCATATCATGACTATAACTTTAGCGAAATTCCACATCTAATGAACCAAATCCTAAACCAGTGATCATCAAACATTTTTTCAAACCTATATCTGATACAGCTAAAAAATCTTCTTAACAACTATATCTTATTGTTTCGGCATCACTGTGAAACAACTGCAAAAGAATACAGCGGTGAAAATTTATAATTACTACATGCGCATGCGTTGCAAGCAGTGTGCAGTTTCGTTTCACGGTCAATGATGATTGGATTGGCTGATGATGAGTGACGTCATGCGACCACCTGCACCTGCCTGACATCTTAATTTCTATTACTAGTCAGCACCGTGAAAGGGTTTACGGTCTAACCCTAATGCTAGTGTTAAAATACGATTTGTGTGAACTAATGAATGTTGGCTTGTATTATTCGGTTGAGATTTTATTATGGGGGCCCTTAATTATTTCGTATTTTTTGTTTGATTATGTTGTTATTTTGTTTACATGATTAAAAAACATATATATTTTTCTACAACTGTTAAAAAAATTGTACTGTATTCCATTAATTTTTGTCCGTAAAATATATATATATATATATATATATATATATATATATATATATATATATATATATATACCGAAATAGCCGGAACATAAAAGTTGCTTTACAATTTTAGTGTTAAAAACGCCAAATTTTAGATTTGTGTTTTGATGTATGTAATTTCGTTCTAATTGCAAACAGTTTTACAAAAATATTCAATAAAACTCATGGATAATAGTGTATTGTAAAACATGAACAGAATGGAACTAATTTCTCATTAGTATGAAAATTTACACGAGCCTTGGCGAGTGCTGCAATTCATACGAATGAGAAATAGATATTCTGTGCGGGTTTTACACTATACTTTTTATACAACTATACAATACGAAATTCTAGCAACAACGCTGGCTCAAATGCAATATTTTTTTCTATGACTATATCTATTATACAAATAAAAAAAATTTGCAATTTTTATTTTATTTATTAACAATAATAAATGTAAAATTATTACAATTATTAAATATAATTTTTTTTCTACAGGGTGTAACAGAATAACTATTCCTAATTTTCAGAAATGATAGAGGGCACATAAAGAAACATTTTTTATTAATAAACTAGTGTCCGAATTTCTTTTTTTTTTTCGGCAATCGATTGTACATCGTTACAACTTGTGTATCGAAAATAGTGGTCGTAACTTCGAACAATTTTTATAAAGTTTAATGCGCTATTATTTCTAATAAAATGTTCCTTAACTTAACTACTCTTTGATGTTTTGATTAAGATTGTTTTTAACGATATCTAGTGTATCTTGGCACCGAAAAATTTCCGGACACTAGTTTATTAATAAAAAATGTTTCTCTAAGTGCACTCTATCATTTCTGAAAATTAGGAATAGTTATTCTGTTACACCCTGTATAACGTAAATAATTCATTAGTTTCGAAAAAATTTAATATTTTCATGTGTCAAAACTATATAAATTATTGTATTTCAATAATTTTTGTGTGTCAAGCGAAAGCCGAATCTTATGTTAACTAGTTTTATGTAGCAGTTTCATTATGTTGTTAATAATTAGTGACAGTACGCTGCCTTAGTGGGGAAACTGCACACAACGCGATGTCATAGCAAATTGTTACGTCACATGAATCAACAAATCTACAATAAAAAATCTGTACTACAATATGTATATTGCAGTAACATGATATGCATGTAACATTCTTTGATTTATCGGTGTCACGTCTGTATTCAAATTCAAGGAGCTCCCTATGTACATTTGTTGTAAAATATATAATAATTTTACTTGTCGTTTGACTATTTTATTTTGTTTTTCTACGGTAACTTGTTATTAAACTCGTGAATTTACAATGCCACTAAAAAGACGTTTAATATCTTGTAGTTACCTACGCAATTAGATCGAATAGGATCTAAGTTCATATGACATTTTTCACTCGAAATACCTCCCTAATAAACTATTAAAGTTTGGTACACTTGTCATAAATCACCCTGTATAACGCCAGAGTAATATAATTATATATTACTTTTTTACATTATTATCATAAACAGATATTTTGTGCACGGAAAATAATAAAAGAAAGTATAGTTACTTCAAAAATCATAAAATATACTATTATTAAATAAAAAATAATATCAGTCTATTACTTGATGATTATGTAATAGTTTATTTGAAGATACTGTAATAATTGCTAGACCAATTAATATTAGTAGCAGATTGATAACAAAAGCAATAGAAATTTATAAGGAAAAGAATAACGTCAATCACTGTGAAGACACTGAGTTAAATAAAATTTGGCTTCCATTAATTAAAAAATCTACAAATTGTATAATCTAGTTACTCATTTGTTACCTAGTAACTTGTTTCCATGTTCAGTTATTTATATTATTTATCCTGATGAAGACGGACGTTGAGTTTCGTCTAAACGTCAATTTTAAATAAATATTAATACAGAACTTTAAACTACAGCAGTTTTATTTTAATTATTATATAATAAAAAAATATACAATAAATGTAAGAATTTATTTGAACATATGTTGATTTCAGTAGAAATTTCAAGAATTTTTTTATTTGCATTTAATCTTAAAAATCCACCTTTCAAAAAAAAAAAAAGAAAAAGGGACAGCACAGAAGCAAAACAGATGAAATTCAAATCACGTAAAAGCTCACTTGATTCTCAGCTCGAAAAATTAAAACAACAGCCCGTAGTTTTCACGGCCACCTATACAGAATCAGAATTTAATTTAAAATAAGCAAGCAAGCTACCTGAAAACAGTGGCATCGTATATATTATCGGAGCGAGACAGAATGATACGAAAAGCGTGTATGTGTGTGCACTTGTGTTATATGTTATACATGTTATATGAAACCCTCAGGGCTCATTGGTAATCCTTTTGCCGCGCTTCGTCCTTTGTCCAGCCGATACGTGTTATACACTGCCATAGCGATAATGACTGCCCAAAAGATAATTACAAATAATTATCATACGCATACGTAGATACACAAGGTGTGCTAGAAAAGTATTAAAACTTATAATTTAATCTTTTAGGGACGAGATTAGCGGTAAAAAACCACAAGTACAAAATATATATATTGTACACTTTGTTCATTCTTTATAATCTCATTGTATTGTGTTTGAAGGGAATTTGTACCTAAAATATTTTGTAGACACATTATATTTAAAAACATTTTTGCATAACTTTAAGTTCAACTTTTACATATTTATATATATATATATATATATATATATATATATATATATATATATATATATATATATATATAATTCTTTTTTATATTATATATTTTTTATATTCTTTGAACACACTTTAACAAATAATAATAAATAGTACTATAGTATTAGAACGAAAACACAACGAGCACCGAATGGACATTCTGCACGAGTTTTACAATACTTTTCTACGACTATGCAATATGAAATTCTAGCAACAATATCAATGCAATATTTATTTCTACGACTATATCTATTATACAAACAAAAAGAATTTGCAATTTTTATTTTATTTATTAACAATATTAAATATAAAATTATTACAATTAATAAATATTATTTTTTCTATAACGTACATTCATTAGCATCGAATATAATAGTAAATTTCATGTATCAAAACTATTTAAATTATCTTATTTTAATAATTTTTGTGTGTCAAGCGAAAGTCGATCTTGTATTGACTAATTTTATGTAGCAGTTTCATTATATTGTTAGAAATTAGCGACAGTACGCTAGCCTAGTGGCAAAACTGCACTCTACGCGTTGTCATAGCATCTTGTTATTTCACATAAATCAACAAAACTACAATACAAAAATCTGTACTACAATAGTATAGTATATTGTATGTATATAGTTCGTGAGATAAAAATCAGTCTTATTACTTTTCTGCTACACCTCGTAATATAGTTTCTATGAAGATTTTTTCACCGCACACCGCGATGAAATGTGATGTGATATGATGGGAAGCTTCTATGAATACAAATTAATTTTTAGTGGTGGCGGTTTTGGTTAAAAACATTTTACAAAGTTTAAAATTACAGTGTACGTGATTACGGGCCAAATTGTATTTATTATACAGTGTGTTTATAAAAACCGTGATGGTTTTGTGTTGGCTAGGCTAACCGAAATAGCGGATGTTTGAAATTGAATTAATAAATTTATAAACAAGGTGTTAGTAATTTGAAAATGGTATCGAAAAAAAGTGTTATGGCTTTTAAGTGAAATTTTATGGAGCGTGTAACTGTTTTGGAAATACCTTTATCGTGTAAACTGTAACATAAAATTTGAATAATTTTTGGAAGTTTTATAACAGGTATTTTTATGCGCGAAAACTTTAAAATATTGCCATATTATTTAAAAAAATTTAATTTGAATATAAATAAGATTTTAACGTAGTATCATATAGAATTTGCGTAAAACTCATTTGTGAATAAATCGTTAGTAATAAAAATTTATTTACTAAATATTTATTAATAAATATTTTTACTATGCGTCGTTATAGACAAAAACATTATCTGCCTCTGTCGCACCTACGTTTTTGGGTAATAACATCTTCTTTTTTTTTCATAATGACGCATAGTAAATCTACAATTAATAAGTATTTTTTCAGAAATATGATCGTGTATTTATGTAAAATTTTGCAAGAATATTGAAAAATTTTAATATTTGTGTCTTACTAATTTCAATTTTTAATAATTGTTTTTTATCAAGTTGCAAGACCAGTGACCAGATTCCATAGCATTTTCAAAATGTTTGTTCGAATATAATGTTATTTATTTCCATTACAATTAATGCGATTTGTAACACAGTGGTAAATGACGTTCAAATTTTCGAATGAATAACATCGAAGATGTTATGGAATCAGGCCGACTTAAAAATATATATTGACGCCTAAAGAAATGTCTACTAATATTTTGTTTTAAATTCTGAGTAAAAAATTAACAAAACCAGTTAATAGTAGAAGTAATATTTATACTCTGTTTTTTAGATAGGAGGGATCAATGCAAAAGTCAGTTTTACACTATAAAAAAAAACCCACCAGAATAGTCACTAGAAATTTTTCAAAGCAAGTATAATTTACGAAGTGTGTGATCTCCAAATCTGGTTTATTAACCTTATTAACCTTATTAACAAATAAAAATAATATTGGGTGTAAAAACAGTTTCATATCAACTAATCAAAAGAATATATTTTGTCGTAAAAAATTTAAAATACTTCTCCTGGTTAAACAACCTACTATAATATATTTTTAATACATTTATAAATATAAAATTAATAATACATTTGACACAAATTCTCGAAAAGATATCAAACATTAAAATCGGTAAATTTAAAACTTCGGAAAACTTTAAAAATGTTAATGTCGAAAAATCTTTAAGTGAAAGTTAATTTAAAGCTGTAAATTTGACACTCGAGTTAATAATTTTCGTAAAATTTCTAATTAAACGCTACGTCACTAAAATAATTTTAATTTAAAAATTAATTACTATCTACCAGAATAAAACAATTTAAATACCGGGTAATTAAAAATCCAGATAATATTTACTATTAATTATTATGCACTTCATTAGAAAATTGTTTTCAACAATCATATTCTGAAATTCTTCTCTCAGTAAATATAAAAATAATTTCTTTAGGCTTAATTTAAATTATAATTAGCTGGTAGCTGGTTAGTGTATTTATGATAGGACGATAATAAGCAGTTTAGTTAAGCGTACAGTCAGTTGATTTAAATTTTGGTGTAAAGAATATAGAAGAAAAAACAAAGATTCCTAAATATCGATTTACAGATAATGAGATGTTATAAACATGGTTTCTTATCATGTTTTTTTTTTATTTTGAGGATGTCGTAAATTATCTGATATTAAGAATAAAAAATATCGAAGAATAATAAATTATTTAGCCCAAAAAAGTAGAGCCTAGTTTATATTAGTAGAGTTAGTTGTAGATGGTAGGTAGCACAATGTAATTTACTTTAGAATATTAAAATGCTAATCTTTAGTATGCACTTTATCACTATAGATTTATTTAAATATTTAAATATTATGATATCTTTCTATTCAGAAATATGAAATTATATGTTTGAAACTGTCCATTATAAGTATAGGTATGTTGTTTTATGATTAAATTTTAATTATACTGTCAATGATACAAATTATTAGTTGACACCAAAATATAGAATTTACATCAGCTTGAAATAAAAGTCAAATTATACAAAGTAGTTTATTTCAGCGATAATTTTAAAAATAATATTGGCTAATTACTCGAGAAAATTTGAACTGACTAAATGATAAATGCATATTAAAAAACATTATATAAAGTTAAGTTAAACTTGAGATCAATTATGTATTATTATAGGTACATACATTCATTCATACATGCATACATATATACACAATCACGCCATGTACCCAACAAGATGTAGCACAAACTCTATGCTGAAATGATTATTCGCTAAACATTTTCATCCTTACGAGTAACTTTTGCTTCATCCAAATTTATTGTACCTCTCGTACATGCTCCTCTATTTCTACCACTTGGACAATACTTCTCTGTTCAAGTCATAAAACAGTGTTTTTATATTAAAATAAAAAGACCGTAGTGTTAAGTTCCGTATAAATTTTAATTAAAAATCTATGTTTTGACGTACGTAATATATATATATATATATATATATATATATATATATATATATATATATATATATATATATTCCTGATGATGCACGGAGAAAAGGCATTCTTTGGAGTAAAGAAAATCATTTTCATTCCAATAAATATTTGTTTCAATAGTGGCAAATAAATATCTATTTGATTTAAAGGTATTTATTTATTACAAACAAATAATTATTTTACAATAAAGAGTTGTATATTTACTCTAAATAAATTTATTTAAAATAAAAAAATATATGTTATTGAAATTTATTTATTAATATCAAAGAAACGTTTTTCTCCGTGTGTACGTAGAATACGTCGAAACGCCGATTTTTAATTATATTTATACAGAACTTAATTCTAAAGTCTTTTTTTATTTTAATATAATAAATTCTGAAATTTTTTTTATTATGTCAGTGTTTTTATATTCTGGCTTGATTAAATATTACTTACTGCATTAACATAAAATTTTGCTCATGTTATAAATATTAAAATCTTTTTTTGTTATTGTTTTTGATTTTTTATTGCCATTGTTTTCCGATATATTCAGTCAAGTTTTAAGATAGGAAATAAGTATTTAGTTTTTTAAATTTAATTTAACATACATATACATAAACGCCATGTACCCAAAAGAGTATAGCACAAACTCTTTCCACTATCCCGAAATTAGTCTTCTCTAAATATTCCTATCCAGACAAGCAACTTTAACTACATCCACATTCATGACAAAGCCAATTAATTTAATTATATTTCTAACATCACTAATCTATAATGACGTCATTATATCAAGCTCTTTTAAACTCATATACTTTTTTTCAATAGAGTAATATAGTTTCTAAGTTATTAAAACAGTTTCAAATTTTTATCCAACTTTATATAGAACTCTACATTATTTATGAAAACAACAAAATTTAAAACAAGCAACTTAATTTAAAAATAAAATTTTTACAAAAATATAAAAAGATTTATAGTGACACATCTCGCATTTTCCTGAAACTTATACAAAAATGTTACCCACCAGAAAAATTAACAAACAAAACCCTTTTTTCGAAAACAATACAATAACGGGTTCACTTATAAAATTCAATAAGAACAGGGCTTACCAACATAAGAGAAAACCGCAAACATAAATAAAATTATATATACAAAACATACACAAGTCAATGAAGAAAAAAGACGGGAAGAGAAACAAAAGCTATCTTTTGACATTGCGCATATGTAAGAACAAACAGCTAAACATTTCTTTCGTCATGTTGGCAGTGATAAATCGGTCAGCATTTTATTATTAATATTCTAGGCAGTGGTTCCATTGATATTCGCACAGTTATCCCAATGATGGCAGGAATGCCAACTTACACCGATTTAATTTATGTGCAGCGACCCAATGTTGCCAACATGCCGCTTGCCATGAATCAAAATACAAATTTGTAAAACGCCCTTAGAGAGCGTACAAGTGAGAGACACGTTGAGACCAGATGCTGTATTAATTAGTAAAGAGGTTCTCATTGTTTAGAGATGATACGAACAAGATATCAAGTAAAAGGGAAAAAAATGTTTGGTTTGATGTTTTTGAAATGTCGGTATGTGATATGAGATACGTTGTCGTTATTTCAATTATATTTTCTGCTCCATTAAATTTAAACAATTGCCGGGTGCATAAAAACAATTGTGATTGTCTATTTTAATTAATTAGTGATTGATTGCCGTCAATGAAAAAACTCGCTTTTGCTTTAGAGATGCTGGTCAGAACAATTGAAGGTTTATATGCCCAGTTAAAGGTATTATTAAAACTGTAATCATATTTTTGTTATCATTTTCGTATCGAGCAAAAAAGTACTCGCTTTTATATTAATCCACTAATATCAGATCTTTAAATACACTTCTTTTAAGTATCAACAAAATATACAAAGAAAACTAGTAAAGGAAATATTTTGAACAGTACCGAACAATTTCGTTTAATTGTATAAAATATATATTATGATTATAAGAAAATATGAGTGTATTGTATATTATTTTCTCAAAAATCTATCATTTACACTCATAGAGCTGGCTGCACAAAACTTTGTTAAATATTGTTTAAATTAATATTCTCATTAACTTGCCATCTGATTAATAAATAAGGCTCCTCAAAAATAATTGACAATCTAGTTGCCTTGTCTAGTTAATTCATTAATTAATATTAGTAAAAAATCTTTAAAAATTTTTAAATTTTATAATCTAGTTGCTTATTTTATTACTTAGTAACTTATTTCTATGTTCTGTTTATTTACTGTATATGTCATTTGTATCTTTTTTTCCTGATAAAGATGTACATTGAGTACTTCGAAACGTCGATTATTAATACAAATTAATATACAATTACAACCTAAAGCCGTTTCATTTTAAATTAATAATATTTTGTGCAACTGGCCCATAATGCAAAATATAGAATAAACATTGATATATAGAAACAAGACTAACGTTCAAAAAATTAGATTATATTTATTAAAAAAAAAATTTAATATGTAAAATCGACAATTAAGACTGTTTTATAAACGCTGATTAAATTTACTTTAAAAGTGTATTTACTCTGCAGAATTTTCATATTAAAAAGGGAGAATAAATTTAATCTAGCGGTATTAAAAAAATAGTTTTTATTATTAATAATAATAATCTGGTAGTAAATTGTTGAAATAATATTTATTATCAAATAGGAAAATAAAATTTAATAAATTTATTTATTGTTTATTTATGTTGTCTCAAATTATAAAATTAATAGTAACGGCAATATTTTTAATAAAAATATAACAAATGAAATATATTTAATAATAGTTACCATACAGTATTAATAAAATAGTATGATTATTACAAAAACAAAACATAAATAAATGTCATAACATTTATTTGATAAAAAATAGAACATATTTCCATAAAAATATAATAATTTAATTTAAAATTTTAGGAGAAAACAATATAAATTTTATGCATATTAAAATTTCTCAAGTATTTCTTCAAAAAAATCTAAATATATTTCAAAATATATTCATGACATTTTATCAGTCAATTTCTTGTATGTTTCATATACCATTTCTGTGAAATTGAGTTATTGCTAATTTTGGCAATATTTGTTTGTTTTTATCTATTTTAACAATCGTGTATGTTATAGTTTTAATAGTTTCGGATATATAAAGTCTAATTTGTTCCATATCCTTACTATAAACAATTCAGTTCAGAAACTTAAAACATCATTTTCTCGAAAGTAAGGTTTTGTTATATGGAACACACAAGAAATCGACGGACGATTTGTTTTTATACTGTTTTTGGTCATAGATCCAGTAGTATTTGTTAAATTCTGCAAATTACTTTATTGTTTAGATAAATATTTCTGAGATATATTGACAATTCTTTTAATTTATTATTGTGATACATTTAAAATTAAAACAATCCAAAATATTTAGAATTTTTAATAACTAACCAAGATTAGAAAACCAAAAATAATTTATATTGTGTAATAATCTAAAACAGGATGTAGTGCATTGGTTATCAAAATTTTTACCGATAACAGAAGTTATCAAAAATCTTTAACCCGAATCGAATTTAAGACATATGTCGGAATATTTCTCTTTTTCCTTTCAGTAACATATAACTAGTAACCGAACGAAGCCCAATTATATTTTATTGTCACGATAAGCTTCTGTAGATGCACGCGATATATCTGGAATTTAAACTCCGAGAAAAAAATCTTTGAGAAGTGTTATCAAAGCTCTTACCGCTGACAGTTTGTGATTTGTCGATCGATTTTTCGATTTCAGTTTCAGTAGAAATTTTCTCGGATTGAGCTAGTGAAGGAATGCCCAGTTTTGTTGGTATTTTAAATGTATTTATTTATTATAAGATAGAAGGTGTTTTGAATTTTAAATTTACTTTTAATCAGATGTTTATTTATGCAGTCGTTATATGTCACATTTATCAGACAAATTTTTATCGATTTTTTTTTTTTATTAATTTAGTTGATTTTTAATATCGCTGTGTAATTGGCTGTCGACCTCAATTGAAATTTATGGAAATTGACTGCTGTGTTTATGATATCAATATTATAGTTTTTAAATTTTTATGATTTTCAGTTATTTATATTTTATGTTCAATGTTGTCAAATACAAAACGTAAGTTAGTTATTTTATGAGTTTTATATCGAATTTAGAAAATCAGATATAATCAAATAAAGCTAATTTAAATTTTTATACAAAATTTAAATACATCATAATGTTTATTTTACAGATTATAAAATTTTGGTAATGTATGTAAATATTATTTAAACTTCAAAGATTAATTTATACTGCACATTAAATTAAAGGGGTAAACCAAATGGATAAATATATTGCGTTAGTGTAAAAAAAAAAACACTAAATATTTGTATTTTGTTTTCTGCGTAGAAAATCATGTTTTTTTTTCTGTTTCTACTTACACTTACACAGTTTGTGCAAGTATTTTACAATATCTTGTGAATGTAGCATTAGTTAATACCACCCTTGTCATGCAGCTTCCATCTTTATTGTGAATAAAGTATAATAATATTTCTAATATTAAAATTACTCACGAAATTGTTAATGTATAGAATGCATATCAATGCCAAGAGATAAGTCAAAATTTTATTAAAAATGTGTTTATATATTGCAAATTCAAAATATGAATTTACTTTCTATATACAAATTTTAAATAAAAAATAAAACAAGCAAAGTTTGTTTTATTCTTTATTAATTGGAAATTTGGCTATTTAATAGGCTATAAAATAGAAGAAATTGTTATAAAAAATTAAAACTATTACACATTTATAATGTAAAACATAATAGTTTTAATAATTTTACTATAAGATTAATTACATAATTTAAAAAGCTTACATGATCCAGCTCGTAATTGTACGGGTTTGGGTTCAAATTCCGTTTGGTGCATGGATATTTGTGATGTCTTTATATCGTTCAAAATAAACTTTAAAAATGATAATAAACATTGTTTCTGGTTAAAAGCCGTAGCAGCTATGGCCAATATATGTTAATAAAAATATTAATTTAAAACATATTTTTAAAAGATATTTCATTTAATATTAATTAAAAAACAAGCAATTTGTAACTAAAAATGCGTGTTTGTTTTATTTAATTGTAAGTTTAAATAAAAACTTAGCAAATTTTTTAGTAAAATATTGTCTACTATACAATAAACGTAATATTACAATAAACATTATTTATAATTCTTTTTTATTATCGGTATAAAATCTATTCTTATAAATTTCTATGTAGCAAAACAAATATAAGATTAATAATAGGCATAAAAATTCTACTGTATAGAAATAAAAAAATCGAAGACTCCAAGTCGTATTTGAAGTGAAACTAGTAAACTAATGAGGTATTTACATCTTGTCTCTGATAAGAAATGGAACCTGGAATTCGAAAGAAAAATAAAACTCCTAACAATGATTTCAATGTATGCAGAGAAGATCTCACGATATAACGGTCAGCAAGATGGTAGAAGATCAATTTTCTTACAAGCTGAAATTACTTCTTTCTGGACAGTTAAAGAACGAGAACGCATTGCACTATTACCAGATTGAACGATTTATCTAGTTTGAATTACTAGACTGTAATTTAGTTTTTCAATAGATTTGTAATTACATTACTAATGAAAAAAAGTTATTGAAAAAGTAGTAAAGAAATTGGAAATGTAAGTTTTTTTTAAACACACAAAAAATATTTATTTCTAATTAACACTTTAACTATTCAACTTTAAACAAAAAAAAATTCCCGTTTTATTGACAGCAATAAAATTATGCCAGTAGGATTAAAAATCAATGGCTCGCCCATATACTCAACTCTTTTGTTTATAAAAAAAATGCTTTTATTTTTTGTTTTAAAATAAATTTTTATTTCTACCTCTTATCAAATATAAATAATATTTTTATTTTTTATATCTAATATTATAAAATTCAAATAAATTAATTTAAAATGCTTAATAAGTAATTTTAAGTAAACATCAAAAGTACTTTTGACAAGAATCACTTTTAAAAGTGAGGTACGAATACGGGCCAATGTTTTTTTTTTTTTTTTGTAAAATTACATAAATTTAATATATATTTTTCACAGTGTACTTTAAAAAGATAATTCATACAAAAATAACAACATAAAAATTAAAACAGAAAGTCGCAATATGACAAGAGCGAATTTAAATCGAATACTAAAACGGTAATATATCTCTCATTTATCATTCGCAAAAATATAATTGCAATATTTTACAATAGATTTATACTGCTCAGATGATTTCAAACAAAATTAAAAATTGTAAATATAAATAAGAAATAAATTAAAAATATTATTTACTCAAATATTTTTTTTAATATCGATAAATCGTATAAAAAAAATGTTTTAATTTTACATGTTTAAGTCCCCATTATAATATACTGAAGGCCGGTATTTTGTGTTCTAGTTAAACGCATGAATAAGTAACTGAGCTTTCAAATTAAGCAGGTTTTATTTTAATTCATAATTTAATTTGATAGATAGAACATACAGATTTAACCACTTATTAATATAACCACTTCAGAAAATACAAAAATATCTAATTTAAATCAAGTATAAAAAAATTAAAAATTTGAAATTAGTATAGGTATATGTTTTATAGTTTACAAAATGCAGTTTAATTGCTTTTAAAAATTGAAACATTGCAGGATAATTTTTAGCAAATTTCTAATAGATAAAAATAATCAGATAAAACTAAGACTGCCACCCTTGTCAAAATGTTTGAATACGGTCAACTCTTAATCCAAACCGAAGTATCCAGTTTTTCGTTTGGATAAGAAATGCCAAAACGCACGCAAACGTAAAATAGCACAACATGGCGTAAAACGACGTAACTTTATCGGGTGGAAGTATCGCAATCTGTTTTTTTTTTAGTCTCTTCTCGAAAGTCGAAACAATATACGAGCTACAACAGTTAGCTGTTATAATGAGGTAAATATCTGATGCTTTCATTCTTTTTTTCTCTCGTGTTTGTCTTCCTACTTTTTTTGTTGGCTTTGCCTTACTTTGCTCTGCAAATAATGTTACGGTAATGCTTATCTATGTTTGTTATCGCGAATTCTGTGGATTTTTGCCACCACAAAAACACCAAAGAAATTATGTTGTTTTTCAACGTGGAGGTGTGTTCACTATTTTATGACTAAACTGATTATTTTTTATGTGCCGATGAATGATCAAAAAAGTCTTATGTGTGTTAATATATGAATCAAGAATTTTGTAATAATTATAGTTAAAATAAGTATATATTAGTAAAATATTCTGTTTGAGCTACTACATATATGCATGAGAATTTCAAAATCAATATAAAATTGAATTTGAAATTACACGTGTCAAGTTTTAATTTTCGTATAAACACTGAAATGGTTTTTACCAAATTAAAAACACGTTTTTAACGACCGATCGATAACATATGATAAGGGTTGTATTGTAATGATACCAAATTTGACATATCGAGATTTTTTACAGATAAGCACAAATTAGACTTATAGTAATACAAATCAATTAATTTACCGTGATGTCAGTTTGTCGGTCTTGTCGGACACGTATAGAGCAAATTCGGCTGAACTGATTGTTATAAAATTTCATATTTAAGCTTTGAAGGTAAATATTTCAATTTGATCAACTTTTGCTAAAAATCTACCAACCGAAAATAGTAATTTACTAATGTCACTTTTATGTGTTTCACGAATATTTTGCAACACAGATATGTTTCGAAAAAAATTATTTAATAAAAGTTGCTAAACAAATTATAACTAACAACTTTTATTCCGAATATTTATCGAAAGGGCTAAATAATTTTTCATATTTTTATGATATATGTAATTCTGTAAATAGGTAGCATATGTATGTCAAGACAGTTTTGTTTTTAGTTATCATGACCACTGTAGTTGTATTTATACAAATTTTTCTATTCCATAAATTTATTTAATACGGTCGGTTAGGTGGTGACCACAGTACATTTTTTTTTAAATAATACACTAATATATTTAAATAAAAATTATTTCAGCACTAACTAGATTTCATATTATCAATTTAATTTTAAAACATGTTTCTTTCCAAAGTATATAATAGGGCTTTTCACAATTTTTTTTTTATTTCAATAGTTCTATATTATTCTTTTATTTAAAATAATTATATGTTTCAAATATTGTTTTAAAATTACATATTTGTTAAGACAAATTAATTTAAAGAAATATACCTATAAAGTCATACTTGTCAAATCACATAAACCCTTACACTAAAAGACGATCTAAGTTACTATCAAATGTACGTTTGCGTCACACGTAATGCCATGAAATACAATTTAGCATATTAGCATCGTATCGCCAAATTAGCAATTTAAATAATTCATTCTGTGTTTATGAATAAAATTGAAAATTAAATATAAGTATTAAATTTACTTTTTACAATATTTATTTAAGAAAAAGAAAACAAAATTGTGTACAATTATGTAGTGACCTGCCCAATTTTATACAAGTACAAAAATACTTAAAATAAGCATGTTAAAATTTCAATGAACTAATATTTCATATTTTATAGTAATCAAAATTTCAATAATGACAATTAAAAATTAACAAACAGAAATAAAAGTTAATGATATCTTTCCAATCACATCAAAAGTTTCTCATATTAATTTTATATTCTGTTACTAATTAATTTATTAAAACCTAATCACAACAAATTAAAAACACAAATTAACAATCAAAATATACGCATAAATTTTCGAACTAATTAAAACCGTATAGTTTAAATCTTATTTATATAAATATTTCAGCATCTTTACCAAAACATCATAACAAACTAGCATTTTATTAACTAAATCACTAATTGGCTCCACTAACCAGCACTTTACCAAGTTTGTTAGGCACTAATACGATCCATTCGATACCAATCAACAGCCTTAAAATAAAGACATTAAAAGACGACACAAATTTATCGTTTAGTAATTAAGAAAAAGTTAGAAAAAAAAAACTTATTCGAACATGTAAAAGTTTTATCGCGTTGTAGAATAAAAATCTTCTCAAACCGAACTGTGTAAATTACATCAATTATTAAAGAAAAAATATTTAAATAAAAAAAATATTTTTAATATACCACGTTTTTAAAACGGACTAAAAAGTAAAAAATAATTTCTCTTCTAGAAAAACGTGGGGCGCACTCTTTACTATTATCTATTGCATGCGCCCCACGTTTTTCTAGGAGAGAAATGATTTTTTACTTTTTAGTCCGTTTTAAAAACGTGGTATATTAAAAATATTTTTTTAATTTAAATATTTTTTTAAATAATTATTAATATTAAGGTAGAAAGTGGCGAATATTATATTGTACTGAATATTATATGTCACTGATATCACTGAAGTCACATATCACTAATTTTGTCACTATTATGTTGGCGCCCACTAAATGATAGGCTAAGCGTATCCACTAACGGTTGAATAAATAGATTTTAGTGCGGGAATACTGTGTAAGAAGTTTTTATATCATTTTGTTTTCATTTGATTTTGACATTTACTAGAAAACAAAATTCAGTATTTCGAGGAAAAATACTCATAATCCTCAAAAATACGTTTATTTTTTTCAAAGTTACCTACTAATTTATATTTTTTTTAATATGATATTTTTAGGCTTTTATATATATATATATATATATATATATATATATATATATATATATATGTCATCTTATTAATGAATTAATTAGTTAATATTGTATTGTCATCCAGTTCTGAGCTATGTTTCAAGTTTCAAGTCTCTAGCGCATTGGGAAGTTAGTTTAAAATCGATTGCAAAATTTGTTCCAAACAGACAAACAAATAAACAAACAGACAGAACAAAAAGCGAGTTAATAAAAACGTGTTAACATATTTTAAAACAAATAAATAAAAAAAATCATAACCTACTGAGATTATAATTATTTGAACGAAAATCGTGTAAATTTTGTTCCGAATTCCAATTGCATGTAGAAGGAGAGAAATGTTAATGAGTTGAATAACTTGCATAAAAGAGATAGAGTATAATTGGTGCAAAAGATATACACAGTGTGTCCCTTATATTTACGACTATTTACCTGTAAATTTAGGATGTGTTTTAAGCGTGGCTGATTTGTTTAATGAGTTGAAAAATGTAACGTGCTACTTTGTAGAAATGTACATTTTTTGCAATGCAAAATATTGTATTGCAATTTAGATTACCATTACAGTTTTTTTTCGGGTGACAACAACTTTCCGAATTCGAAATTAAGTTGAATTTTTAGCACTATCAGTGTAAAAATAATTACTATATAAATTTTTATATGGTGCTGAAACAATTTAAATTATGTATTTCAATTAACTGGATTTTTACATTCCGAAATAAAAAAATATACTAAAGTCAGTTTCGTATCCTATTATTAATTTTTGCAAAAATATTGCTTATTATTTTCTTTTTTATATTGTTTTAAATATTAATAATAATAATAATATTTATTATAGCTTGCGCTGATAGAGAATACATTTAATACATTTAAATATAATTAATTATAAAATACAAAACTTTAAAAAAAATACAAAAATAAAAAGGTGATAATCTTATTTATAAACCAATATTAAATAATATGTAAACATATAACATATATACAAGATATATATACCTATATATAATCTTAACTAAAATAAATCATTTAAATATAAGTCTATTAACTTTCTAGAAAAATTTTTATAATTGTACAATTTAACATTTTTTGGCAACACCGCTTTAAAGAATATAGAGTTTTGTGTTCGTTTGTAATTTCTGGATTCTAATATAAAATTTCTAGCATTTAATGTTTGATAGGTATGTGTTATTTAGATTAAAACTATATTTTGTTTTATTGTTTGTATGTAAATTTGAAAAGTTATTGTACATGTTTCCTCTATTTTTATAAGTAATATCAAAGTTATAAAATAAGAGGTTGAAACAACTGAAAATCGATATGTACCATTCAATTAGTCTGAAAAAAATTAGTAGATGAGATCTACATTGTCTTTTATATCACTAACAGTTAAACTGCTCGACGTGACTCTTATAGGCTAGTATTTTCAAATCATTGAAATATAGACAAACATTTTTACATATCTTTCTATATTTACTTAGAGAGCAATAATAATACAATTCAAATTAATTCCTTTTTTTTTTTGTTTAAAGTCGATTTTAATTAAAGTGTTTATTATGAAAACGGACCTAAGAATAATAATAAAATTGTTGTTACATAAAATATATGAATATTGTAACTGTGAAAAGTTAATAAAATAAAACTTTACTATTTGATAAACACTATAAAGTTACTGATAAAGAAGATATAATTCATCTTAAACTAAAAATACCAGTTAGTTATCTAAACGTTAATTATCCTACTTTAATTACCCCAATATGTTCATCCTCCCACGCGCACGGTTGCTAGAAATTATCTGACAGTGAAAAAAATTAAACTAATTGGCTCTTATGTTGAAACTATTAAAGTCGTTTTTTTTTTTGTTAATACCACACCCCTCACAAGAACGACGTGTCAAATGGACCATAAATGTCGTTTCAGATTTGATAAACAAACACGAATCGAACATATTTGTCACGTGAGAAAAACACCTTGCATTCGGTTACTGATAATATAAAATTTTATACTACTAGTAATATATATAATAAATGCTAATAAAAACCAATTTGTTATCGCGTGTTTTGAATTTTAAAGGTTGAATTTTAAATAAGACGGATGTTTGGATAATATGTATTAAGTATATGTCTAATCGTTACAGGCAGCCTTAGGTCAGTGGTAGGGTTTTGGAATCAGACCTCAAAGGTTCTTGCAGCGCTTATACCAGAAATTAAATAAAATAATATTTCTGGTTAAACTGGAAAATAGTCGACTGCTAAAATTTAATAATAGACAGTTAAATATTTTTATTTTCTTCTATGCCAACGTTTCGGAAATTACTATTGCCTTCTGCAGATCTCTACAATAGATACAAATATGTATACATAAAAATACATTCATATATACATATATAATAATATGCAGAACAAAAAATTAAAAAAAACAAAAACTGATTGAATTCCGTCTATTACTTATTACTTATTATTTCTGACACCATTGACAATACAAGTAAAAATTGTTAAGAAACTATATGATATTAAAGCAATGTTTTCCGCGGAAACACTAAGAGTTTTACAAACATTTTAATTTCTATTTAATCGCAATGAATTTTTTAATTATATATTAGTTCACTGCGATTAAGTAGAAATTACAATATTTGTAAAACTATTTGTCTAATAGTTAGATTTTTTTAAGAGTTTATTTTAAATTATGCTACAATTCTGTTTGGATCTCGTAAAACCTGTAACGTTGCAGATATTTTGAAGACAAATGACAAAATATATTCTAACGTTATATGTTTTGCGAGGTCCAAATAGAATTGCAGCATATTTTAAAATAAAATTAGTATCTATCAATTTATTTATTACTTATTTTTTTTTTTAATAATTTCATATCAATATTACAATGAGTACCAAGTTATAATTTAATCGAATAAAAAATAATTGAAATATAGATTTGTAGACATTACTTTTTAAGCAACCTTCATAGTTTAATAAATTCATAAATTTTATGTAATACATGTATATGTTTTTATTTTATTAAAAGCATCAAATTTATATGTTTATAAGATATAATATTGTAAGTGGCCAAATAATTTGAAAAAAATTCCGTTAAAATTTCCATTTAAAATACATGAAGACTTTAACGTCAAGAAAAAAAACACATTTTATAACTTCTAACATAAATGTGTTTATTACTTTTACTGTATTAATTTACTATTTATTTAATTAGTTTACAATTAACGAAGAGACAGATCCGTAAACATCACTTTTTGATCAACCCTTATAATGCATTAAATTCATAAATTGTGAAAAATGCATATAAATAAATTTTAATTAACATTTTTTTTGTTATCAAATTTCCCATTTGAAATACATGGAGATTTCAACTTGAGGTAAGAACACTTATTATAACTTCTAATCAATGAGTGTTTATTAAATTTACTGTATCAAGTTACTATATAATTAGTTAATAATTTACTAAAATAGACATTACTTTTTAATCTACTCTCATGGTTCAATAAATTTCTAAGTTGTAAAAACATACATTATTTTTTCATTAAAAGTATTAATTGATATATTTTACTTGTATTACCAATAATTCAAAAAAATTTGCTAAATTTTTATTTTCCAAACATTCAATTGAAATATATGGAGACTTGAACGTTAGGTTAGAACACATTTTAAAACTGCAATCTACAAATTAAATGAATTTGAAAATGTACTAGAAATTAACAAATTCTTTTCTTATCATAACAGGGTTTAGTAACTTCAAAAAATTTCGTTCAATAAAAACAACTTTTTTCAATAAATAATAATTTTTAGATTTATTAACAAATAAAAAATACTAAAAATACTCGGTTTTAAGGTTCACAATTTTATTAAAAATTCTTTATTGGCCAATTTTGGCAATTAGGCTATCATTAGAAAGATTATAGAAATTTTAACAAAGTTCAGATCTTAAATATACAAAACTATCTTAGCTTTTAATAAAAGGTAGTTATTCTGTTATTGTTTTTAATAACCCTATACAAATTGCGTTTGAAGATCTTTGTAAATTTACAAAAACTACAAGGCATTACAGATTAAGTGAAATTTTTTGGTCAATATAAAATGAATATTGTATAACAACTCTGGCCCTACCTTAGTTGTCATTATCATAAATAAACGTATTGGCAAAAAATCTGAACTAAACAGCTATTAAAATTATTTAAAATTATTCAATATTTAATAAATAAAAAGCATAATAAATGTGGATGAGGCAAAAGTTGCTTGTCTGGATAGAAATGTTTAGCGAAAACTAATTTCTGCATAATAGAAAGAGTTTGTGCCACATCCTTATAAATACAAAGCGTGATTGTGCATTTTAGAAAAAATAAAACTGATCACGACTCACACCAATGTGTTGATAAGAATTCACCTAATTAATTCGCATATTTGCGTTATCACTGTAAATGCAATAAGACAGAAAGTTAAAAAAAAAGACAAGAAAAGTAACACACTTTAGCTGAAACAAAACAACATCAACATGTAATATATACGCAGTAACAGATGGCGCACGTGCTCAGAAATGAACACACAGTCTCACCCATACATGTGCATGACGTTCTGAATAAATCTGCTAAGAGGAAAAAAATAAAAATATAAAAACGAAAACAAAAAACCTCAAGAACGATACGTGTGATATTTCTTCTTGTTAAGACGATTATTTGTGACTGGTATCATCGTTGCATGTACACGCGAAAGTTTGTAATCATTTTCATAGTTGGAAATAATAAAACAAATGCCTACGCGGTTGCAAAACGCGGGAATCACGAAGAAGTCATCTGTGGTCGCATTATAATTATCTGAAGGATAATTGGAATAAATTATGGATCAGATAAGACCGCCTGACAGCATTTGCGGGAGAGACGTTTTTTTTTTCTTTGTTTTATTTTTGTTTTAATATAATAAGAGAAATTGTTTTGAAAATAAACCTACTAATGTGTAGAGCAATATACAAATACTACTATACGTTTATTTTATCAAAATTTTAAAAATTCAATACTCAATAAACATTTTTGTTTTGTTATGTTTATTCAACAAACTTTTAAGTTTAAATTAATTAGTTTTTAGCTTGATGTCTGTCTATCGGTCTGTCGGTCTATGGACACGTATAAAACAAATTCGGCTGGACGAATTGTTATAAAATTTCATATTCAAGCTTCCGAGGTGAATATCTCAATTTGATCAACTTTTGGTAAAGTTTTGCCAACTGAAAGTGGTAATATTTCGCAACAAAGATATATTTCGAAAAAAAATTATTACTTCCATAACTAACAATTTTTGTTTGAAACATTTTTTGATACGATATTTCGATATTTTCGTTTTTTTTTTTTTTAATAATTTTTTATATTTTTATGATATATATAATTTTGTAAATAGGTGGTATATTTATATGAAGACAGTTTTGTTTTTAGTTACCATAACTACTGAAGATTGATGACTACCATGACTGGTTTAAATAAAATCTGAAAATCTTTCATTTTAATAAATTATTTAAAAAAATTATCTAGTTACTTGTATTTTGTTACCTAGTAACTTGTTTCTATGTTCTGTTTGTTTATAATTTATGTTATTTGTATATAGTTTTTCTGATGATGATATATGTGGAGTATATCAAAACGTCAAATTTTAATTAAAAATTGAACAGAACTTAATTCTAAAGCTTTTTAAATTTCAATACAATGAGTTCCAAAAGATTTTTTAAATGTTTATATATATAAAATAAACTTTCAACAAAATTAAAAATAATACTGTTTTTTTAAATAAAATAAATAAAAAAAAATTTAAAAAATATTATTTATTAAATGCAAATAGTGTTTAAGACATTAATTTGTTAATGTTTCTTTCTTTATAATGCAACACAGCATTATACCAATTATACAAATTAAATTTAATAAACTTCTGTTTAGTATCTATAAAACTAACCCTCATTTAAAGAAACTATTGTAAATAAATATACAAATCCTAATTATAACCTAACTTTTGGCGTTTGATTCTATTTTACGACCAGGTTGTCATTATAACGAAACAAAATAGGTAAGAAGTTAACACACGCCGTCAAATTTCACAGCTTTAAATTTTTTGGGTACTAGCCGATAACGAGTTCGTTCTATCGACAGCCCATAGAAAAGTTTTTTGTTTTTTGTTTTTTTCGCTTTCTGTTTCATCAACGGAACATAAATAAAACCAATAAACACTGGTTTAGTTATTTTGTTTCCAAGAAGTTGTTCATTAACATCACAGGTAGCTGGTTGTTGTTAGGGTAGGTGTGATGTTCAGCTGTTTTTAATCAAAGATTTCATTTTAGTTTGGTACAAAATTTATAAAAATTTATTATCCTAAAAAAAATATTTATTAAATACCTACAGATTAAATACAAATATACTTGATAATCTCATTTTGTATACAATCAAAATTAAATTAATTTTTAATCTTATATTGGTTATTTTTATAAGTGAAATAATATTACAATAACAAAATTTATAAAATTAGTATTTATGTTTTGAATATCTTAAAAATAAAATAATTAAATATAATTTATTACAATATCTATTATAAATTGCTTTAAATTTAAACTAACTTTTAAAATTATATAAAAAATTAAGAGGATATTAATATAGTCATCACGAAGTCTTTATAATTTAATTTCAATGTTTTAGTTAATTAAGTTCTAAGTTCAAGTACCTCCTCTCCAATAAATTACTACAATATTTTAATATAAACTATTTTTAGTGTATATACTAAAAAAATTACTATTATTTTTTGTCTTAAAATTACTTATATTATAGAAGACAGATACGGACTATCCAATTTTATGTGATATTAATTATTATAATTCTAAACATTTAATTGAAGTTTGCTAAGAAGGATTTAAGATAATTTAGCCAAATATTCAGAAATTACTCTTAATGTTTACCAGTTTTAATCAAGAAAGATCAATTTTAAATTATTACGAGGAGTAGAAGGCGATGATTATTGTTTTGAGCCTACACTGAGAAAAATGGATAGTTACCGTAACGCTATTTATATTTAAAAAGGTGACACAAACACAAGATATTAAAAATAACAAAATAAGTATATTTAAAAATTAACTATAAATATAATAAAAACAAAAATTTAATACCATCAATTTGTATATAGTATTACAGTCTTAATTCTTAATATATTATTAAAATATATATGTGAGTAGATTTTAAAAATGTATAAATTTGTGAATACAGTAAACATACTCGTATATTTCAAATAAATATCTACTTATTATTATCCAATTTGTTAAATATCTATTTTTCTCAGTGTAGATATTTGTGGCCGAGGCAGGGCGAATCACGGAAAGAGCTTTCTATTCTGAGTGACGTATACGATTTTTTCTTCAAGCGTTCTACACGAAACTAAACTAAAAATAAATAATAACGCATACCAAGTGACCTTAATCTTACTAACAGTTGCAGAATAGTATGTAAATGTATATATTATTTATATTTGTTATGTGATTTGTGAAAATTAATTTTTCTTTGATAGAATATACAATTTATGACAAATTTGGTGGTATACATTGCATTTCTTGTACTTCTTCACACATTTTTAATAATCAAATTAAATTTTAAACGAAAAGAAACAATACAATTGTCAATTAACTTAACTTGACTTAATAATTTTTAATATAACCGTCGGAAATTTTAAATTAAACCGTGTCGACTTAGACCGTGTTTTTTGACAATTCTACACGTGCTTAAAAAAATTGTAAATAAACAAATCAAATGCATATTTTTGATGTTAAAGATAAAATTCTTAATCCGGCTCTGTAAGCCAATATTAAATTTTGTCTAACACGGGTCCAAGTCAAAGGTTTCGGTACCCACTAATCTTTTCAAATAAAATGACTAATAAGCCATTAGTTCCTTGACACCGAAATTCCCATTATAATGCACTGATTAAAACATATATTTTATAGTTGTTCACTACGTCCATACCTAGTCGGTATCTTCTTCTTCTTCTTCGTTTTCCAACTTGGTATATCAACATTCAGGTAATTAACCTAACTTCATTAGGAAATGGCGTGATGTATGAGCTATATTTCTTCCATTCTTTGTATAAGGTACAGTTAATTTTTATAAATTGTATAAGTTGTTTGAATATATGGACATAATAGTAATTTAGTTTCTTCTTTCAAAAAAACTCACATAATTTATTAATATTTTATTTACTTTGTTGTAATCTGTAAAACTAAAGATATAATATTTACTTCTTGTGTACTACGTATTTTGTAATTACATAAAATATTCAAACATAAACTTAAACAAAGATCTGTAATTTCTGAAATAAGATTTACTTGCATATGTATGCAGTAAAAAAAAAGTTACACAGTTAGCAGTCAGTGTTATTTTATTGTTTTCAGTGTATATTGATTTAAATAAAATTTGGTTTCCTTTAATTAATAATTTAAAAAAAAATATAATCTAGTTACTTATTTTGTTATTTAGTAACTTGTTTCTATGTTCTATTTATTTACTTTATATGTCATTTGTATCTTTTTCCAAATGATAATCAAAACGTCGATTTTTAATTAATATTAAAAAATATTTTATCATAAACAAACAAATAATATTTCATAACATACATCTTCTGAACATTATAATTACGAGCTGTAATTTGTAAATTAAAGTATTTTCACCAAAAAAAAAAACTAAACATAAAATTTTAACTAAATTAGTCGCCCACATTTGTCTCGTAAAATAAAATTTTAGGACCACATGTTTTTCTGAGAACGAGAAAATCTGTATAATACATTCTAAATTTTAACACTAGTAATAAATATCAAAAACTTTACCACCCAAAATAAAAACAAAATAATAAAATATGGATTTAGTGTTTCACTAGCTAGCACAGAATGTGTCATATAAGTATATTAAAAATTTTACGATTTCACATATATAGTAAATTTTCAAACTTCGATATTAAATCATAAAATATGGTCAACTGTCAAACCTTAGACGAAAATATGAAAGTTATTTTCTAGGTTGTATTTATTTAATCTACACCAATTGAAATACTTGAATTCAAAAACGTACCAATGAAAGATCAGATTATTTTATACAACGTTAAATGAATGTAATTTTAATTTTTACCGAAAACATTTCTACAGCTCCCCGCCAACTTATTTACATATTTAACACATTAACGATTAATAAAACGACGTTTCTCAACATAAATTAATTAGTAATACATAAAATTTCAAAAAAACAAACAAACTGGAATTGTGCTTATCACTTTATAGGTGTTTACGAAATTTATAACACATTGGGAAAAATTTGTTTATTTTTATATTTCGATATGATGGGTTCGTGCTGAGTAAAATATTGATACTAAGTTAATTTTAAATTATATCCATTGCTTATCGTGATTTTATATTGTAATTAATTTATATTTAAATGAGGAGATATTTTAGAAATTCGAAATATAGATATCTAAATTATTTGTGAATGTTTTTAAAATGATACATTAATAAAAACAAATATTTTAAAAGTAGGATTATTAACAAGTAAAAGTAATAAAATTTTTAAATTTATTTAAATTTAAATTTCAATATGCCAAATGTTTTTAATCTATATTTTATGTAAATAAAAAAATGTATAAATATTGGTATAAAAATTTTGCAAATATATTTTAATAAAATATTTATAAATTTAGAAATTTTTGTTCAATTTCCAGTTTTCACTGTAATTCCTACTAAATAAATTATTATATTTAAATACGAAATATGATAATTTGCTAAAATGTGCATACGCACAACAGGACAACAGTAAATAAACGTTCTGGTTTGGATAACGGAGAGTCTGGATTACAATTTTGGGTTAGATAACAGTTCTGGAATAGTATTCTGTAAACTTATTGCTAACTAGCGTAACTGTTGTTGCCTAACAACTGCCTTAGTTATTGTGCAATTACCATGTATGCTAAAACATTTGCCTGGCAAAATCGGTAATGCTAAGTTGTGGTAACCCTGGAAACCTTATATAATATTATCCCAGATCTGAATAACTGCTCTACCCTCGTATTTTGAATTATTTCCGTTAAAGGTAATGGTTAAAATGAAAATTTTGAGATTTTGTAAGAAATCTTGCTATATAACAACGAGATTTCTTACGGATAGTTATAGCTTGTGTTTTAACAGACCGTTATTTTTAACAAACTGCGTTTATAACAGACTCTCCAATCTGAATAAAAGCTTTGATCTGGATAGTCTTTTCTAGATAATATAGCTACAGTTGGAATAATTGCGCTAATCTACGAGAGTAGTCACAGAAGTACCCCACCTGAGGTATAGATAGCGTTTGTTGTTTGAAAAGAATGACTATGGTAAAAAGTACTAACCCTATATAGCTTAAGAACGTTCTCAGTGAATTTGTAAACATAGAAAAAATAATTATATTCGGTTGGTTAAAAGAATATACTTATGTGAATAATATAGATGATTGATGAGCAGATGGAGTGGTATGATTGAGTGTTTTGCGTGAGCAAATGTTTCCAAGCAGTAGTAATAGAAGAGCATGTATGAGATGTATCATAAATATGATGAAGCAAAAGTTACTTGATTAGATAGAAATTTGTAGAGAAAATTAATTTTAGCATAGTGGAAAGAATTTGTGCCACATTCTTTTGGGAAAATGGCGTGTGATTGTGTATTTATGTAGAATAACTGCTTGTCTAAATAAGATTGAAGTATTCTAGTCCAGATTACAAAAATAGAACAGGATAAAAAAAATATTTTATCTATAAATTTACGGAATGAAAATTTGAAAGTTATTTATTTTACAAATTTAATGTTTTTAAAAGCAAATTACATACCTACATAAATATGTACATACTAATAACAGAATTTCTTTTTAAATAACAAAAAAAAGTTATATATTGTTTCTTAAAATAATTATTTGTCTATCATCTTCCATTCTAGCTTGGTTTTATTACCAGCTTAATGAAACAAAAAAATTACGAAAAATTTTTAAATAAACTTCGATAAAATAATAAATGTTTGAAATATGAGAATATTTAAATGTTAAATTTTCGTTAGTACCGCCACTGTAAACTGTAGCAGTAAAGATAGCGGCAGTCGACAAGCAGTCGAAAACATCAACATATATGAGAATTTATTGCACGGAAGATTTCGACTCTCAATTATTCTTGACAATTGAACGACGACTACAGTTTCTTATCAAGTTAGCCGGGAGGATTTCTTTCAACGTTAACAACAAAACAGTTGCACATCACTGACATTAACAACTCCGCCTCCTCCCTCTATACTTGAAAGTTCTTGCCAATGTATGGCAGAAGAAACAAAAGGCCTATCATCGCAACAACCAACGGTAAGAAAGAAAGAAGTAGATCGTCAAAGCCATTCATTGTTCATTTGGTAAAATTGATCAAGTACTCGTATAAATCTTGACCGGTTAAAACGTTAAATTGACATTAAAAGTTAAACAGCGCCAATGAGACGTTCTGTTTTCTTTTTGCTTCTTGAATGTTATAAATTACGAGCGTAAAGTGGTTGGTAATTGTGCGGCTGTTTTGCGAGATCGGCAAAAATGCCTGTGCTCCGCTAACAAAAAGTGGATTCGTATCGTATTTACAATGGAAACGATCGATTGGAGATATCGGTAAATCGATATATAAAGAAATTTAATTGAAAGTTTAAACCATTTATGTAATTTTTGTTTTCAAAAAAAAAGGTTAAATATTTAGTTTAACTAAATTTCTTTTTTGCAAAAAGTAATGTTGATATAAATTTGAATTTTTTTAACAAAATACCTCAATAAAAACTGTTTTAGCATTAGATTCTGTTTAATTATTTTATAAAAAAGACGTTTCGACAAGACTAAACGCTTGTTTTCATCAGGTCAAAATTTTGACCAGATAAAGACAAGCGTTCAAACTTGTCAAACCGTCGTTTTTTTTTATAAAATAATTCAACAGAATTTAATCCTAAAACAGTTTTTATTTTAATAAGTTTTGAAAAATATTTTACTATGTTGAAATATCTCAAATTGTTTGTTTCTGTTTTTAAATTGTGGTTATTTAATTGTTATTTAAAATGTTTAAATTCAGATGCACAACAAAAAATATATAATTTGTTTTATTGTAATTGTTCAAATATTTTCAAACAAGTTTAGAACATTTAGAATATAGAATAACATAACAGTTGTTAGATTGAAAACACTGATAATAATTTGTCTGTTAAATATATTGAGTTGTAGCATCTATCCACTTAATTGCACCAAGTCGCGTAATTAAGTGATTAGATGCTTTCACCCATTGTGTTTTGATATTGATTTAAAATAGCGAGCAATATTAGATATAAACTAAGTAAAATATGAAATTATATGTTCCAGAAATAAAAACATAGGCTAGTATTACAAGTTCGATTTCTAGCTGTTTTAGTTCATTTGTTTAGTCCTACTCTTATGACAGTTACGTTGTCTTAAAACCAGTAATTAGTTAAAACCAACTTCAAACCCAAGTTTTTAACGATATTGTTTATGATGCAATAGTAAATATAATAAAAATATTAAAAAAATTAATGAAATTGTTAACTTACACAGGAACAATAGTCAATTATAAAATAAAAATTTGCATTCAAACTTCTTATTTAAAAACTTTCATATCTTAATTCCACATTACGTCTTGACAATTGAAAAACAGAAAATAAATATTCGTATGTATTGCGCATACAAAAAAAAACTAAATAAATAAATTTGTATAGTAAGAAGGTTGCTTCATCTGTCAGTTAAATCTTAATAATAAAACGCATTTAAAAAGCAAGAGAATGCTGCCTCTATAACGACTTCCATATTCTCATTACTGACAAATATCGTAAAGGGTGATGAGCCATCATTGTTAGTTAGGCATCTTCTTTAAGGCATCCAGTGGCGTGCCATCAATTTTTCGAAATGTAAATCCACGAATAAACATCATTAATATCTGTCACACTCTTATATATTCGATTATACTTCTCGCATTAGACTATTTATAATTGAATTTAGAAATAAAATAAATAGTGTCTACGCCAATGGAGTTATCAAGCAGCAGCTGCTTTTTTAGCACAACGTAATCCAGATATCGATAAGTTTTATCGTTTTTAAGTTTTTATTTTATTTGAATTCGCAGACCATTACCGAAAAACTGTGACTGCAGAATTTCGCATTCAAAGCTTATACAAGTGGCTTCTCTGTGTAGAAGAACGCTTCAAATAATTCTTGTGGTTCTTTTTTTTGTTTTTATTCAACGTTCAAGTAGTGCTTTATTTAGTCTAAAAGAGATTTAAAAGCTAGATAGTTCGCACAGAGACGTATTGTACAATTATAATAACAAAAATCAAAGAACTATTTTAAAAAAAATTTTGATAATTATATTTAATATTTGAGATACTTATCAAATAGTTAAGTAATATTGATAATAAATTTATCTGTTACTCTTTTACTGTTCAAAGATCAGAAATAACCAGTGATAGAATAGACGTTCAATATTATCAAATGGAACTAGATACAAATAATATTGGACAAATATGTGATTGAACATTCTCTATTCTAGTGAAAAAATATATTAATTTTGATAAAACAATTAATTCGACGTTTTTCCACTCATATGCATAATTTCTGATAAATAAATTTGTATACATTTTTTTTAAAAATATGTGTTTATAAACGTTTACATTTTATCAATATTCTTTTTTTGTTGATCAGAAGAGAATACTTTTTATATAACACTCAAAAATCCTGCTTTAAATTTTGACGTAACATAATTGTTAACGCCCAAAATATTTGAGGTATAACGCAATGCAACAACTTCATAAAATCTAAACAGCCCAGATATTTATACAATTATATCATCTAGATCTGCATAGCAATTCTTCCAAATTCGTCCCTGTTAAAATCGGCAACTCGTTCCAATCCAATCCAATCCACCCATTCGCGGCTTAATTACGATTGTTCCGAAAAAATGTTCGGCACCAGATAGAAAGAAGCAAAGCAAAGCACAGTCACAGCGCACTAAATCGCTGCTGCCTCGTTTTCTGCAGGTGCAACAATACACCCGAAAACCAAATCTCTTTTTTCTTTAATTCATCGACTGCCTCCACCTTCGGATACCTCGCGCTGTTAATCTGCACCTCTGTTTCCACTGTTTCTCATTTGTAAATGAGTCGGCGAAGCTTGAAATTCACCTCTCTCTACTGGTATTCATTGGCTACCTTTGATCAATCACTGACGCGCGCATTTCAACAATTACCAAATTCGATTTCTGTTTTATTGTCTCGATTTGGATTTTGTTTTTCTTTTTTTTTTCTGTATGGAGAGTGTGTTTTGTCTGGCTGTCTAGCTGACTGGCAAATGTCGATTGGATTTTTATTCGTTAATTATTGTAATTTGCGTTTTTGTTTTGTTTTTGAATGTAATAAAGATTTCAAAGGAATAAATTTGGCTAGTTAATTAATTTAATTAGTTGTGTTTGATTGGTTGATTTGATATGAACAGAGATGTAATTTTACTAGGTATATGCAATTCAGTTTTGGCGTCATTATTAGACAATAATTGGTACATGATATAAACGTGATACATATTTATAAAGCTAGAATTTTTCATTGGAGTTGTAATACAAAAGTAACATAGTAATATACGTCTCTGTCACATATATACATTCATAATAGATATTTTATTTTGTTGTAGAAACTTTAACAGCTTTCTTTTGTTCTATAAAATTACATTAATTAAAAAAAATATATATTTTTTTATTACTTTTACAAAATAGAAGCGTTTAATTTTACGTTCTACTAACAGTTTTTATTCCTTTTTTAGGCTAAAATGTTTATTTATTAAAATTGGAACATATAGCGTTCGTTTTTAAACATTTTAAACCTCTACTCGTATTTGCATTAGCGCAAATAGTAGTGCTTATGGATATTTCAAGCCCTATTTTTGAGTGCCAAGTTTGTAAATTATAAACTGGTAAATACTTTTGCTAACATTTTTTTTAAGAGTTTGTGCACCATCATATTGGAACCACATGCGTTGTCCAATATAAAATGGAGTATATTCTATCAATTTTTTTTCTAGCTTAATTTGTTACTAAACTCGTAAATTTACTATGCCACTAATAAAACTATAATTTTTTGTAGTTGCGTAACTAGATAAAAAAATAGAACATAAATGATCTCCTTAACAAACTGTTAAAGTTTGGTACACTCATTATAAATTATCATGTATATTTTATTTTAATAAAATTTTTATAGTCAATTTGTAAGAAAAACGTTTTTACAGCAAAAATTTGGTATGCATGACCAAAACGAAAAAAAAAAATGCTACTTGGAAAACAAGCAACATATTTATTAAAACAATTTTTATATAATTTAGAAACCACCCTTAAATTATAAATATACTAACCGCAGGCCACCAGCGCACAAAGGGTCACCTATTCCCATTCCCTAACTAACCTGCAACCCAAAAAAAGCAAAATAATAAAAAGGAGCACAAGAAACGTGACACCAATTCAATGAAGCGTATCGAAAATAAAACCAATAAATTTCGTGCAAGAAAACATCGAATAAACCTTTTAATAGCACACATACATATACACCAACCCAAGAACTGAATCTCAGAATTTTCGAATTTCAAATTAAACAAAATAAAAATCGAAAAAATAAATGCATCGAAACATTATTGCATTTATAACGGGCACGCCGCTCAATGCTTAAAACATTAACGGTGCTGTATAAAGCCAGGTTACACATCTGTTTACTGTGTGTACTATATTGTACCTGAGTACTTTTATAATGCGAAGACGTACTGGCCGCGGTGGTACAGTACCAGTATTAAACCCGATCGGTCAATATTATTCTGGTCGCGTTGAAAGTTGTAGCTCGAACATCTGGTTAAAAGAAATAAAATTGGTTTTTTTTTGTGGAAGAAAATTATTGTGTTATTTAAGTTGTGCGCAATTGGAATATATTGGTGGTCATGCTGATTTTAGTTGGTTGCTAAATTTAAAAGAACGGTTAAATTGTTGGTTAATCTAAATATTAACAGCAGGAGTTTAATAATTTAAAAAAATATTTTTAAAATGTTTTACTATAAAAATCATGAGTTATATTACGTGGTCCCTAGTTGGCCAAATTCAAATAAGGAAGAATACGTATAATAATATTTATTTGCTTTGTCACATATAGTATACATATTTTAAATATTAATACTAAATTTAATATAGAAAAAATATATAAAGTGATATACGCCAATTTATCTTAATATTGTTAAGCTTGTGTCTAATGTAATTTTTCTTTTAACAAAATACAGAGGAACAATACATAAATATTGTGTCAAATAAATAATAAAGAACAATCAAAATGATAAAACCAAAATTTATTGTAATGTCCAATATAATAAAAATTTAAAAATTGGTATAAGTCAGTATTTAAAAATTCTTCTATCTTATAAAAGCTATGTTGCAAAAGAATTTGTTTAATTTTTAATTTAAATTTATTATCATTAAATTTTTTAATAAGTTCAGGTATTTTGTTGTATAATATCATAGTTGTATCTAGGTCTCGTTTTATATTTGTTCGAAATATGCATTGGAACTGCAAATTTGTTTCTTTCTCTAGTATTATATGAATGAATATTATTATTTTTGGTAAACGAATCGATGTGAGTCTTAGCGTACAGAACACAGATTAAAATGTATAATGAAGCCAAAGTTAGAATTCCAAGTTTTTTAAATAATTGTTTGCAAGAACCATAAAAATATAGAACATAAAAATATCATATAAAAATTATTTCAAAATTTATTAATTTTTTGCGATAATCATTATTATCGATTGTTATTTAAATTTGGAAAAAGAATATTGAAAATGTAGTCTTATATTACAGAAGTTATTTATTAATTATCAAAAAAAACCTCGATGTTTCTTACTGACTAGTGTACTTCTTCAGGAGACTATAACCATCTACATATAAATTTTACAAAAATATACAATAATAAGTACGAAAGGTTTTAAATGACATTTGATATGAAATAAAACTGCGTTTTTGATATCCTTTTTCCAAAATTATTATTACATTTTAATATCATGTTTTTAATTACGTAGTGAACTACTAACTTAAGTTTTATAAAATAAATACTTTTACTATATTTAAATATTTTAATAATTAAATATTAATTGCAACAATTTTTAAGAAATAATCCGGATCTGTACTCCAAATAATTAAAACAAAAACAAAAAAACCAGTTATGAAAAAAAGCAAAATATTTTAATTGATGGCCGTCTTCTAAAAATCGTTTAATAATTTAGCTGACGTGGCCAGCATCATAAACGATCTGTTTTTCATACGTACAAATCATTCGTGTACGTTTGATCAAATTAAGACGTGACGAAATATGAATTAATTAACCGCAAACTCACACATCGACTTAATAATATTTGATAAATAATATCTACGCACTTAATCTCTAACGCACGACTGGATTTTGAAAATTTTTTCGGATGCCCATTTAAATAATTTCTATTTTAATTATCACACTTCTAACTTTGTATATTAGATAAGAAAAAATATATATATATATATATATATATAAAAAAAACGAGGTAGCTTATTTTCACTAGTTTTAGAATTAATAATTTTAGATAATCGTATGATAAATATCTTCAAACTTTATTAGCGATATTTAATTACCAATTTTAATTTGCTTGATTGCATCTGCTGTCACATTTGTTTTAAATTGTTTTCAGATACGATCTTAGACTTTTTATGAAAATTTTTGCTGCTTATTTGATTTATGTTAAATTAATAAATTACAAAAAAAAAAAATTATTAATACGTTTAAGAAATAATCAATATAATTTATAAATTTTAGGTTTTATATTAGTTTCTGCAATATTAAAGTTACATTTTTTACGCAAGTTGTTCAAAAACTGTAGGCACTAAAACACTATTGAGTTATAACTATACCTAAAATTTTATTTACGTTTTATAGACAGTATTATTGATGGTCAAAAGAGTAGAATAAAGTTAAGTATTGAAGAATATTCGAATATTTTAATATTTAATTTGCAGTACTGTCATTATTACTGATCCAAACATAATGTAAGAAATATTGATGCTAAAAACTAATACTAATTTTTCAAAAATAGATATCTGTTTTAATTCCAAATATATGAGTCGTTATTTTTGAAAGTGATATAAGTTTACTTTTTCTTGTTTCGAGATACTAATCGCTTTAAATTTAAGTGCATATTATACTAAATACACTGAAGTACAGATAAATTTGCTGAAGTACAGATAAATTTTTCTAATCATTTATAAATCTTTTATAAACAAAAAATTATTTATATTTGTTATCATAGCTGAAATAATAATTTTTTTTAATTAAAACAAAAAAAACAAAACAAGTAATAGCTAAGTTTTAGAATAACTATATCTTACACAATTTAGATCAGGGGGGGGGGGTCTAAAAACTGTATTAGTATTCCCAAAGAGAATATAGTATAATACTATATTCTCTTTGGTATTACCTCAAAATATATTTGGATATGCCGATATTACCCCTCGATTTGAAAAGAAGAAATTTAAAGGCCTTTTAAATTCAAAATGGTTTATTGAATCAATTTATACGGAGAATACTATCACAAATATGTAATTATATACGATAAAATGAATGCATTAAAAATACTCAAATATATAAGTTAGCTGCATAAAATAGAAAAACTTGTTTTTATGTTCTGTTATTTACTGTAAATGTCATTTGTATTATTTTTCAACAATTATTAATAATTAATACAAAACTATAATCTGAACCCGTTTTATTTTTGAAAAATAATAAATAATATACAACATTAATAAAATTCTCATTATAATACAAAAAATTTCATTGAATAATTTTTAAATTCAGGTTTTGGAGTAATAATGTTCCACTTTTAATGTGCGTCGGGGTTTCATGAAAATATTTGCTTCGCTTGCGTGTATTAAATAATAAATTTTTATGTACTTAAAATAGTGTTGCATCGCTTATATTTTTAATTAATATAAATAATATTTCTTTATTTCTAAAATGTATTTTTTTAAATTAACATAAACACCAAATGTATCAACTTATGAAACTATTTATATCAAATAAAATATTCTGTTATTTAAAAAATTTAACTAAATTCAGAACATCAGTGTGTTTGACTCAATTTTCTTCTTAAAAGACAGACACCCAAAAAAACCAAAATTTAACGACCGACTCGAAAACTTAAACGAAACAAAAAAAAACCTCCGAACATTGTTCCTTTAAAGTCAGACCGAACCGCGGCGTGACCTGCGACCTTGTCTTACGAAACAACCTCGCAATGGCATAACCAACAGCTTCGTCAAGAAGCTGAAATAAATGGAAAAGTAAAACTTGACTTTATACAGAAGCATACACACACAAAGAAGTTGGTTATTACTTACACACATATGTGTTGAACTGGTATATACGTATATAGTATAGAGCTCTGTAGTCTTCAAACTGTGTTCCGCGGAATGTTAGAGTTCTTTGCGATATTTCTATGATTTGGGCCCATTCTGGTTAGTCACAATTAGATTAAACACTGTTAGTAACACATGTATTCTAATGCACTAAAACACAAATTAGTCATAAGGTTTACCAGAAATAATGTGTTCTTCTTTGTGATTAATGGATCTATTTGGTTCAGATATGTAAGATCTGTAGTGTTACAGATTATGTTGTTTTTTCAATCAATACATTTAGTAGAAAAAGACAAAACATTTTGTAGCACTACAGATCTTACAGATATGTACCAAACAGACCCATAAATGTGTCTAATACATATATACATACACAATCACGCTATGTACCCAAAAGGGTATGGCATATATTCTTTCCACTAATTCGAAATTAGTTTTCTTCAAACATTTCTATCCAGATAAACAACTTTAGCTTCATCCACATTCATAAACCTCTCATACATGCTCTTCTATTCCTACTACTTGGAAACTTTCGCTTACGCAAACTTTCTCAAACATACCACTCCATCTACTCATCGGACATTTACGCAAACATATACCTTCAAAAAAACAGCATTTCATACTTTTACAGTCCAACCCAACATTAAGAACTATAACTCACAACTGAAAATTATGAAATCATAATTTACAATTTTTGACCAATTTCAGCTATTTAATACTTCTATTAAAGAGTTGCAAAGTATATAACCTATAGATAACGCCGTTTCTAGAATATAATGTTATAATAGAAAAAATATAACGTGTTTTAACTACAATTCACTCAGATGAAATACGGCACTTGCTCAGGGCTCGTACTGCAAATCTCATCTTCGTGAGTTATAGTCGTTATAACATGTTTGTTGAATAATATACTATTATCAGAATTTAATAAAAGTGATAAACTAGCTTTCTCAAACCGCAGTAGAAAATAATGATTGAATTTTTTTTACAAGTTTTTACAGTTTGAAGACCACTGGTGTATATAGTACGTAGTTTATGTTCGTAGTATATAGTGGACACCTGTGTACCATTCTTGCACACATGTGAATGTGAGTGTATGTGTAGAAATATGTACGTGGACTTCAGGTGTGACTCGCGACAGGCATGCGACTAGTAACGACATGGGAGGCTTATTGGCTTCATTTGTTATAACAGAATGATCAATCCACGTGTGCAGAATCGTTAGTTTTCCGCGGAAAATAAAATTGTCAGGTGGTATTACCAATTGCTTAGATGTTGTTGGTAAATGCAATAATAAATAATTTATTTGACAGGTGGTGAATAAAGCTAGAGTTTTTTTTTTTTTAATTCATTATTGATTTTAAAATGATATTAGTTATCTTTTTGTTATAAAAAAAGTTTTCAGGTTTAAGGTCTGAAAGTTTTTTACTATGTTTTTTATATTACCATTTTGACTTCCCACAGTTTCAAAAACAAAATTTTCTTTAAAAATGCTGCATTATTAATACATGTATAAATGACTAATTAAAATATATATATCTATGTAGATAAAAATAATACGGAATCTGTAATATTTTTATATGTGATACAAGTGATATATCTATATTACAGATATACTCCTATCATTTAATGAAATGGTTATTTAAATAGAAAGCCCCACTATAGTCTACAATACAGTTTAATATAATAAACAGATTTAAAGTAAAACTGCATATTATTTTCAAGTGTAAAAAAAAGATTGTGTATAAAAGGTATTACAAACGCAAATTTTATATATGTATATATATATACAACAAAATTTTCTAACGTAATTTAATCTCATTTTTACATAATTGTATCAAAATAAAAATATTACTGTGTGGGCCCGAGTTCGAATCCCGCTTGGGGCATGGATGTTTGTGTTGTCTTAGTATTGTCCAAATGCACTTTGAAAACTGATATCTAGCATCTATTGATTGATGGTTTTCGCTACCAAATCCATTTGTGTAAAAAAAAGATAAATTATTTAAAATTACTAAACTTACATATCAAAATTTAAAACAAAATTAACGTACTACTGCAACTGCAGTCATGGTATTTAAAAAAAATAATAATAAAAAATCAATTTGATCGATAACTCTGTATAATTGCTATATTTAAATTTAATAATTTTCAAAATAATTATAACGTAATCAAAACTACATGCCTTGCAACTAAAAAAACAAAATCCAACCTTTGAATCAATCAATGTAAATTGTACTATGCAAATTGGGACACCGTAATCTGTAACCAATACAATATACAAGCCTAAAAAGATTTAGTCTGCAGTAAAAATATACAAATCGCGCTATAAATTAAATAGCTAAAAACTCCTTCTCAAAAGGAATACGATTCAAATAAGCTCTCGCGTATCTCGTACGGATATATTTCATCTGGTAGAGCAATTATTAGCAATTATTTAAATGCTCTCCAAATACACTCGTAAATTTTAGTGCCCCCGGCAATTTGCAGACACAATCAAAAAATATATGCATGTATTACATACTAATCACACTAATATCGATTCGAACAACACACAGCCAAATATACAAGAAGGTATTCCGTAGAGTGCAGTGTGCTAAACTGTAAGAAGAGTTAAAAGGCATCTGCTGAATAGAAGACAATAAATATGCAAAATCATTAGGACGAATCATGAGTTCGGATGCGTAGGCAATCACCTGGCCGCCAAGCGACGGGCTAATAACAAGGATAATGCCGCCGCCACCGCAATACCGGATGCTTGTAATCGAAGTCCACATTGCTACAGAAGGATTGCTGAAATTTATTACTTTCAAACATGTAATTTGTTCGTCGGTTTTTTGTTTTGCAATATTGTATGTGGAAAATTGTGTGATACATTACAATTAGATTACTGTAAGTGATGTTTTATTTGTTTTACAATAGCGATTTTACTACTTTCTAAGATAAAAACAAAATACTAAAATAATTATATTTTAAGCAAATCTTGCAGTAAAAAAATTATAAATTTTATTCTCTCCTTTTTGTCAAAATAAACATATAATATATGAGGACTTCAGTGTTAAAGCGGTGAATTAACCGTTTTATCGAAATTGATATTTTCTTGGAGTGGATTGGAGTGTAACACGTATACTTATGTTTTGTTCACATTGTAAGTCTTTATTCACAAAAAAACGAGAAATTATGTTATAAAAAATGTGCGTGCGATAGAAATAGATAAAGTGTTTTGTAAGTGACGACTTACAGTGTAAAAAGGCATTACTCATCAACGACCAAACAAGTGTACTTTGTATATCAATTCATGCTTCAGATTTGTTTTAGTTTTAAACAAGATTAATTCTAGGATATTAAATAACGAATGTTTAGGCAAATCCGTTGTTTATTCATGTCAAATTTGCTCTACATTTCGACTATCCAGAGACTTCCTCAAGAGTATAAAATAATAAAACATGATTGACTAAGCCTTTGCTATTTAATATCCTAATCACAAAAACAGTTGTTATTATCTAAAAACAAGATTTATTCTATTTCAAATTTTGATATTCTATAAAAAACATCACTACATACTTGAGAAGTCGGCTAGTTTATTAGTTAGCAGTTTTACACTTTGATAAGTTAGCAATTGCTCAGTTCCCAAATACGCAAATTGGTAGTTTGACATGCAAACAAGTAGATAATGGAAAAGTAAGCAAAGATATTAAGTTTATGAATTGTTAAACTGTCAAATTATGTTTCAAATTATGTCTGTCAGAGTATGTTATAAAATAGGCAACTTCGAAAAAAGGAAAATTAAATAGGAAAATTAGAAATTAGACATATTGGAAAATGGGGAAGTTAAAAAACGGTCAAGTTGAAAAATTGACAAGTTGAAAAATTAGCTAGTTGGAAAATTAAGCAAAATGGCAAGCGAGTACAATTAAGAAGTTGACAAAATAAAAAGTTACCAAATTAACAAGTTGCCAAAGTTGATCAAAACTAACAACAAAAAACTAACAATAAACCAAACTATCTAAAGATTGAACGCCATCAGTCAACTATAGCTCGAAATTTAAACCGAATCGAAGTGAAGCAAGGCAGAAAGGAAGGTAGAAGAAAAAAATGCGCGTGTGGCAAATATGTCTAGTGGCTATAAAACTTATCGACGGAACAATAAAAAATCTCAGCGGCGGTTTAAGAATGCAGTGGCGCGCCACAGACGAAGTGAAGTGGGTGTGCTGCAAGGCGAATATGGGAAGGAAGAAAATTACCGGCTACGAACGGATATCAGAATCAAGACAGGCTTTAGCTTAGCTTTCAAAATGGAATTGCCTCAACATTGTTGTCTTTCAATTGGACTACATTGAACTTATTGTTCTCACAAGAATATTTTGTTCTTTTTCTGTTCCCAAAGAACTGTTATCAGTTTTTATTTTCTGTTTAATTTTATTTTTCAAAAGAATTAAAACTCTTAAAAAAACAATGAAATATATCTATAATATTTTTATTACTTTAAGAGTATTTAATTGTTTGTCATTTAAAGTTAATAGTTTTTATTTCTTTCCAAAAATAAATTAAAATATTAAATATATTAATATTAATCAATATTAGAATATTATTGATAAAAACTTACCTAACATAATTTGAAAATTGTTTACGAACTAAATAAATGGGCATGAAGCTTATGATACTATTTTTATAATCGTTTTTAATGTTTATAGATTTTAAATAAAAATTACTAAAAAAAAGTGCATAATTATTCCTAAAATATTATAAGAAAACAGATTTTGTTTTCTTACCTATAATAAGTACAAACTGTGCAATATTTTAAATTAATTTTTTACTTATTTTATTGTAAAATTTGCACCAATAGTAGACTTATTGCACATTATTGAAATCTGAAATTTATATAGTAGTCAAATATATAGAGTATTCTAATTTAAAAAATTAAAACGGGTTATAGTGATGTCACACCACTGAAACGCAGCAACCATCCAGGTCAGTGATACAAAGTTCTTTAATACCATACATAATATTATTAAAATAGTAAAAAATAAAAAATAAATAGGCTTTAGGTTTAAGATCTGCATCAATTTTATATTCTACGTATGTCATCATCAAAAAAAATTATTATTATTTTGTATAATTTTCCTGATGATGATATACATAGAGTATATCGAAACGTCGATTTTTCAATAAAATATATGCAGAACTTAATCCTAAAGCCTTTTTATTTTAATAGTATTAAACTTTGGTGTGTAGGCATCATGAACTAAGAAAGATAACTGATAACTTCTCAGGGGTTAGAATTTATAAGATAACTGAATATAACATGTTTAAATTTTTTCTATGATTTTATTTAAATTTTACATACGTCAATTTTTTATAATTATAATATAATAAACAATATTTATATTTAAACATCCCATAATTATGACTAGTTGTTAGAAAGTCAAATGACAAAATTATTATTCATTAAAATATTAATACCTACAATTTACATACTTTTTACACGTCAGCGTGAACATTAAAAATGCAAATTTGCATAAAATACCTACAAAATACGTTACTACCATACATACTACACATACATTCATACATACACTACTTATATATTTCGTTTTTTATAAAAATATATTAAAATATTATATTAAAATTACACTTAATTTATAATATTTTTATAATATCATACAGATATCAACACAAAAAATGTTGATTAAGCAATTTCGATAAAAATCTAAGACGCGAAAGTTAAAATCTTAAATCGCAAACAACATTGTTTTGCAAAGAGATTAACATATTTTTGTACGAAATATAATTTCTTCTCCTTAGACTTAAACTTAATATATAAAGGGGTGGGAAAAATAGCATTAAATAATGTTACGTCTAACATTTAATATATGCAGAGATAAATTCATGCATTTTACGAGCGGCGTAGAAAATAAAATACGAAATTTACAATGTAAAATGAAACCATTTTTGGGACTACAGTCTCTAATTGGACACCTTGTATAAGATTTTATCAGATAGAAGTTGGATTCTGTATAAGAACAATATGCAGACACAAAATTGGTATACGTTATTAATATAAAAAAATACTTTGTATCGTATTCAAATTTATTAGCAATGTCGTTTAGTAAATTTTTAATACAGAAGCTTCGTAAAATTAATCGTATACTACATACAAAAAAATAAAGATCAACATTTAAAATTTATGCTAAAAAAAATTGCATATTTTAAATAATAGTCTAATTAAAAAAAGTACCTACATTTTCAAACATTAATAATTTATTCTGTCTAATTTTCATTTATACATATGTACAATCATTTAAACGTACTTAAAATTATAGTATGCACTAGTTTTAAAGATATCTTTGAAAAAACTTACATAAAAAATTCATATTTTTATCATTTCACAAAAAATAATATACATATCTAAAAAAATATACAGGCCATGTACTAAAATCTAAATGTGTTGTTCACATTAATATATATATATATATATATATATATATATTGTGCCAATAGTCTATATTTCAAGTAAATAGCAAGTTTGCAATGGTAAAGTGCTTTTTAAATTATTTGCATTAAAAGTAACTTTACATAAAAATACCACACTTCATTTAAATTATAAGTGGCACAATATAATTGCTAGGCAATATAAATTTATAATTTTACAAAATAATATTAAAATATTTAATTTTATAAAATAATATTAAAATATTTTCTATAAATTTAGTTTTGAAATAATTTTACAGCACGGAAAATGAAATTGAAAGTCAAATTTTCAAATAAAATTAAACCAACTTTATTTTAATTTCATTAGAAAGTTTGCATAAATTTAATAAATTATAGCTTTACAGAAAAAATTATATTTATTTGAAATTAAAAGAGTTATTTGGAAAATACATATACATATAATAGTTAAATAAATTACAAATGTAATTTTCAGTCATCATCCAGATATCAAATATAATTTATTCCTAATTATACATTTATACTTTCTAAATTTGCATATAACTTTTATACAATACAATAAAAACTAAAATAAAACACCGGAATTTAAAACAGTAAAAATTTATAATTTTTCACGAAACAAAAGAAAAAACAATCACAACAGAAACAGATGAAAGTGTCAGACAGGGGCAAAATAAAATGAACAAGGATATAGGAAGTATCACATTATCATGCGATATATGGCAATGACGTCATCTTGATGAATAAAGAGAGAAATAGTGGCAGAAAAAGATAGATAAACGGGATGTGAAGGCGTCCGATAATACTATAGATATTGATGATAATGTCTGGTGGAATAACCGAAGCGACAAGAATATTGTGATTTGTTTTACAGAGACGTATTATTAGAAAAAGTGTATCTAACATTTTATACTCTAATTTAATCATTTATTTATATAATAAAACTTCTGAATTTCTAATATCCAGTCATAAAATTTGCCCGTTTGTGAACAAAGTTTTACGTGTATTAATTTGGTCTAAATAATGCCCAATTAACCTTTTGGGTTTAACCTATGCTACAATAACCCCCATATTTTCACGGTCAACTAGTTGTTCACAAACTAGATCAAATTTTATCAAATTTCAAACTGAGATATAATATCACATCAACCATAATATTGATAAGGAACACAACACAATGTTTTAGTATATTAATAAAATAAAGACGTTTTGTTTAAAAACACGTTTGTGTTTACATTTGCTTTGATGTAACTGTATTAGCTGGGCAGTTCATTTTAGACATATAAGATGTCAGGATACAAAATGTAAACAAATATTAATAATAAATTTATTTGTTATAAGAAAAACTTAGAACACTATATTCATCCTATTTTAATGTATATAGCAAAACAATCCATGTATTAGGTATAAGCATTACATATCTATATTAATTTATAGTTGATATGGTGAGATATAAGTTCTGAACTGGTTAAATATCTCAAAATTTATTTACGGTATCAGCATGAAATTTTACATAAGAATTATCAATAATATAAAACCTACTTTTGTGAATATTTTAAAATTTTTGTTATCAGTAAATTTAGAAATACACAAAAAATCATTTTTAAATTGTAACAAAATTGTCAAACATAGTATAAATGAAATCCGAATTTTATGCTGGTACAGACTAGAAAATATTATATTATGTTAAGAGGAGTAGAAAGTGCAACCGAGGCAGTGCCGAGGCTAAACAATCTGGAAGAAACATAAAAAGAGCATATGCATTTTTCCTTCAATCGTTCTAAACGAAACTAATCTAAAAATACATACCAAGTAACCGTAACCTTACTAACAGTTGTAGAATAGTATGTATTATGTATATGTATATATTATTTATATTTGTTACGTGATTTATGAGAATTAATGTTTTTTTGGTCAAATATGCAGTTTCTGACCAATTTGGTGATGTACATTGCATTTCTTGTTCTTCTTCATACATTTTTAATAATTAAATTTAAATTGAAGCAAAAATAAATAATGCAACTTAATTAACTTAATAATGTAACTTAATTAACAGAACTTAATATTTTTCCATATAACCGCCGAAAATGTTACATTAAATACACTTAACCATGTTCCTTTAGACGAATATACAAAATTGGCGGTGTCATTTCTTGCACATCTTTACACATTTTCAATTATCAAATACAAGTTCAAGCGAAAATAAGGATTGCAACTATCAATAAACTTAATAATTTTTAGTATGGCCAACCGAGATGCCAGTTTATATACACTTGACCGTTTAGTCATGTTGGACACAGCCATCAGTAATGTATATAATATAGTAATTAATTACTATATGATAATGTTACATTATTGACTAGTAACATAATTTTTCTACATAAGCAATATAGTAACGTAATATCAATATCTTAAAACGCTTAAAGAAAATTTTGTTATTTTTAAAACAAATTTCCAAACATTTTCAAATCATTTGAAATCCATAATGAAACACCAGTATATATTCATCACTCGTCAAACATTACCCTGCCTATCAAATCTTCCTAAATCCCTGCATTAATTAGCGGGGAACTCCTGCTCAGTGAACACATCGTAGAGGGAGGAAAACGCAGTAAACAAAAGCGTACGCATGACTACCAATAAACAACGGATGAAACATTGGCGGTAATGCTGCCTCCGGGGGGGGCAGGTTCCCCACGCACGCGGTGGCGTGCGACAGATTGTTGTAGCGTTAATTACAATGCAGTGATTTCAATGTGATTTTTTTTTTCAAGTTTAGTTTACCATGCATCGGTGACACTGTTCGGCAATCACGTATGGACCATTGTTTATTATGCGTGACTAACAGGAACGACGTAATTAGATGATAGTTGCGCGGATATCAGATTTTTTGACTATGTATAGGATTTTCAAATATATATATTTTTTTTTTGATTTTGCTGATAAAGATAATGTTAATACATATATATATATATATATATATATATATATATTTATATATATATATATATATATATATATATATATATATATGATTTCAGCCCATTATCCATATGTAAATATTTAATGTATTGAATTTTTTTGAAATAATTTTTCAAAAATATATACATATATATATATATATATATATATATATATATATATATATATATATATAGAGTAATTTTTTTTTATAGATTTGATGTTATAGTGATATAAACAACATTACTTTTATGTAAACGTTTCTGTTTAAAAAATATTATTAAAATAAAGACATTAAGTTGACGTACTGTTTTTTTTTATTTTATATTAAAATTCTATATTTCCATATTACTTTTATGTATAAAATACACTTTAAAATACTAAAAAAATTATTGATGCTATATTTTATAATCCACATAAAAATATAGAGCATTACCTAAAAAATTTATGTAATTTTTATACTGTCAAATATTTTTACTGTGTAAAAATCTTTTTTTTTTTAAATACATTAGTATACTTTTAATGAACACATACCATAATTATATAATTTTCGTAACAAATAAGAATTAATTATTTATCAAATAAAAAAAAAGTGTTCATAGCTCCTTTTAGATAAAAATGTGTATATTTCAAATTACTTATTTTAAAAATATTAGAAATGTTTTCAGCTTAATTTATATTTAAAAATGTTAAAAATAATAATTTAATTTATAAAATTAGTTAATATCTGATAATAAAATTTATTCTTAACTTATGACTGCTTTTAACTAAAAGTGCTGTTTTTAAATTTCAGACGTTCGATGAGTATAGATGAAGTGGTATGATTGAAAGTGTTTTACTTGAGCAAATGTTTTTAAGTAGTAGGAATAGAAGAGCATGTATGGTAGATATCATGTAAATGAATAATGCTAAAGTTACTAATCTGAATAGGAATGTTTGAAGAAAACTAGTTCCAGGACCGTAGAAAGAGTTTGTGCCAAACCTTTTTTGGGTACATGGCGTGATTGTGTATGTATGATATAATCGTCTACTAAAAACTGGATAAAATAATACTATTGAAAAAACATTATATGCAAAAAATACTTTTAAAAAATGTTTTGTTTTAAATGATAATTTAAATGCATAATTTGCGTACTCGAAAAGTGACTGAATAAATGACATAATCGTCTTGTACTTGAATAATTGTAAATATAAAATTAGATCATTTAAACAAATTTTAAATTAAAATACAAACTAATAAACATAACTTTTATAATTAAAAAAGTATATAACTAATATTCATATATAAAAAGTTATTTAATCAAATTATAAATAATGTAACTAATTTCAATTATTATATTTTAAATACATATAAGATGAATCTAAGTTTTGATACATGTAAAGTAGGCCTTTTAACTGACAGGGTAGTAAAAGGTGTTGCCTGCATATTCATATTAATAACACATTAATTAAATAATTTTTGCTCAAATATCAAACTATAATACTAATACATATTATATAATCTTAAACCAAATGTTAAAATTTTTTATTTCGACTATATATGTTTTTATTATACAATTAAAAATAATTTTTTTGACTAAAATATATTTCGTTTCTTTTTATTATTATAAAACAAGGACTTTAAAGTTTATTTAAATTGTTTAAAATTCTAAAAAGAAAAAACAAAAATAAATTCCATTATCAATGAAAAACACAAAATGTAGCTTAAGAGAAGTTAGTCACCTTTTTTATCGCAAATAATCATCTTTACGGTAGATTTTTTTTCGTTCGTTCGTTGATTAAACGTCAATAAAAATTCAAATATTACAAATTACGCTACGTAAATTAATTTCGTTATCCAAAGCATGTAATTTTGAAAGGCATGCTTCTCTCTATAACAAGCAAAGGCGCACACTTAATGACGTGTTTTCACTTTCATTGAAAAAATGCAGAATGTTAATTCGTAGAAGAAAAAAATAATAAAAATACAGCGTTATCGAGACGAGATAATGTAAGAACCATTAAAACGTTTAAAAATACATAATAAATTATATACATCACGTATGTATATATATAAACGGCTTTAAATGCTTATACATGTTATAACGTAAGAAGTAGATTCATTTCGGTTTAAGTGAATCGGATTTAGAAAGAATTTATGATCTTGTTGATGTTTATAATGTTAAAGATAATAATAATTATCTACCATAAAAAAGTTACTGAAAGATACACCTTTAGCTATGAAATTAACCTTGCTTATCGATTTTGTTGGTTAAACATAAAATATTTGATAGTTCTACTGCACAACTTTCCGAAACAATATTGATTGTTTTCCAAATGAATAGTCCATAAAAATCTTTGGAGCTTCTAGCTTGTACTGCTTGAAATTACAATTAAAAATTTTTTGTAGGTGTTTAAAAATAACAAACTGTTGAGGATAAACAGTAACGTACTTGCTAAAGTGTGCGCAAATTAAGATAATAAATAAGCAGAAGCAATATTAAGTTTAAAACATTTTGAGAAAGTTTTGTTTTTTATGTCATTTGTTTTCATTTTTCCTGCTGATAATGTACATAGAAGTGCGTCAAAACGTCGAATTTTAAATAAAATTAATAGAGAATTAAATCCTAAAGTTTTTTTATTTTTCGTTTTATATATTTATACATATATGAAGTTTTGGAACTGATTAAATATAGTTCGATTAACTAACCGCAAATATAAGTGTTATAAAATATACTCAAAATAGTTCTTAATTTGCCTAACATACTCTAGATCAGTGTTTCTCAACAGGTGGTCCGCAGGAAAATTTTAGTGGTCCGTGCAATATAATGAAATTTTTTAATAATTATTATACTTTTGCTAATAAAAATTATTTATATATTGTGTATTTCCGTGATTTATTGGAAATGCAAAAGTTTTGTGTAATTTTAAAATTATTTTTGTGTTGTATTTCATTATTTAAATATTATTATGTGTTTTTTGCAGTTTCTGATGTTATTTTTTATGCGCATTTTTTGTGGAAATATATTGTTTATTTTCTGTGATTTTCTATAACTGAAATAAATATATTTAGTAGTACATTAAATATATTTGTTTTCTAGAAAAAATTAATCAACAATTATTATTTGTGGTACGCGTAAGAAAATTAGATATTTTACAGGTTCGCGGTGCGTTTTTGGTTGAGAAACACTGCTCTAGATTATTTAGAAAAATACCTTGCAAATTCTTAAAATCCTTCAATGTTTTGAATTAATGTATTTCAAATTCTTTAGATATTCAGAAAAATTGAGGTAAAAATTTCAAATATTTTCCGAACTAAGCCAGAGATTGTATATCGTTAATTTACAATACATGTTCCTCTTTGACTGATATAAATTATAATGTCTTACAAAACGTTTGATATATGAGCAATCTTGTTACCATATATTGTTTAATTTATTTATTACAGAACTTTTTCCTATAGAATTTAGAATCATTTAAAGAATTTGTTAGCAATTTGAATTCAATTAAGTAACAAATAACTGTTTTAGTCGTTAGAAGATAAAATTAATTAGAAATAAATATTTCTGAATCAAAACTGCACGTTATATTATGACCAACATACAACGCCATAAATTTTAGACTATAGTTCTTGTCTTTTTTTTCTTGATATATCCGTTCATTTTAATCATACAAGTATAGGCAAGTATATATATATATATATATATATAACTATAATTAAATTTTAAAAAGATCAATTTTATAATTTTATGTAATATTGAAAGTTTTTATATCTTCGAAGTCAACTTAATTCTACAATATTAATAACTATTTCAGAAAATATCTCGAATTGCTATTTATTTTCTAACTTTTTTTACATAGAAGTCACGCATATTTAATAGTTCTCATATACTTACATATTTTTAGTAAAATAACATATTTTGCATTAAAATAAACAAGTTTTAGGATTAGTTTCTATATATTTTATTTAAAAACCTACATTTTGATATAGTCTACGTATATCATCATCAAGAAAATTAATATAAGCGTGGAAAATATATACAAATGATATAAACAATAAACAAATAAAACATAGAAACAAGTTACTAGGTAACAAAGTAATTAGATTAAAAAATTTATAAATTAAAAAAAATATATACGTATAGTTAAAAAAAAAATTATTTTAATTTTAAATTATTGTGTAAATTAAGAATAAATAATAAAAATATACATAAAGTAAATTGATAAAAGTTATTAATTAAATTGTATTAAAAAAATGTTGATTATAAATTTAAATAGACGCATACTTTTTTAAATAAGTATTTACTAATTGTTTTAATTTATATTCATGTCTAATTATAAAAAACGTATTACATTTTTTTGAATGCAATTTCTCCCTTTATAACTTTTAATTCCCATAGACTTCAACTGCAAAAAATATTAATAGTACCACCATAAAAATTTTGAAAAATATTTGTCTTCAATAAAAAAAACACACTTCCTGTATCGTCTTCTATGTCACCATTACCTACTACCTATAACTTAAAAGTAATAATAATAGAAACCATAACAGGTGTACCAACCATCATAATTTCAGTTTCTTTCTTGTTTGTTACTTCCCGTTTCTCACGCACCACCATTCAATAACGTCACATCCTTCAAATTCACTTCCACTTACACTTGTATTCCGTTATTTCATCATATTGTTACTAGAAAAATATTCCATCATCCTTAATAATCAAAAAGATGTGAATCGGAATCTATATTATGAAAATATACCGCTAGATTTTCGGGTCCTAATACAGTTACAATTTTTATTTCATTTCAAATTTACAAACTGTTACCTATATTGAGGGTGTTGAATCCCGTTATCCAACCAGGATGCAATCTGGCAGATAACCTAGTACCGTTACCATATCTAACCCTTTCCCTTATAATGAATACCGCTAGATCTGCCAAAACAGCCTAAAGATTTTACTTTAGATAATTAAGGGTCCCAAAAATAGATCAGCTGGTATTTCTAATGAGGAAGAAACCCTACCGAAGAAGCTGTCCCATTAATTTAAAGAGCTTTAAAAGTTATTTCGGAGCAAAGAACGAGTGCGCGCTTCTTTTGTTATTTCACCCATCGGTTTGTTTTTTTTGTTTCGTTCGCTGACTTGATCGAGATCATTCTGCTACTTTTGTTTTTCTCTATCCGAAACTGATTTGTTTTGTATATTCGAAAATTAATGACCAGAAGATTGAGATTGGATTGAATGAAAATTAGTTGATAGTGACTTGAAGTTTTTGTGGTTAGAACAACGGTTAGTTATAAATAAAAGTTAATTGTAAGTAGGTACCAAGTTATAAACACTCTAGTTCTTTTTCTCTTGCTTGTATGATGGCTAGCAGTGTTTTGATTGAAAGAAGTAGTTAAATTAACTATGCTTCCTTATGCATAAATTAATAAATATTTAACATATTTCTATGACAAAAAAAATTTCACATGAAACAGTTATTAATAAATTGTAATATTTACAATTTTAACAAATACTAAATATTGAAAATATATAATGATCTATTGTTATAAAATTTATAAACAATATAACAAATTTGCTATATGTTTTTAAAAATCACAAAATTTTAAAGCAATAACTACATTAAATACTTGTGTACTCTTAAATTGGTAATTACAATTTAATAGTCATTTAAAAAATTTGTTACTTATTTAGTTTAATTTTTTGGCATTAAATTTTGTGGTTTAAGAAATTTATTTAAAATTTATTATGTTACTCATAAACTACTAAAATACTTGCAGTATTTTTATTTTTAAAAAATTAGTTTCACTCGATAATAAAGGGTACATGGCGTTGTACTGAAATCTCGAAACTTCGAAGTGTCGTTACATAGAAATCTCACTGCACCGAAGTGGCAGTACCCCGAAACGTATTCCCACCCCTGCAGTTTATCATGAAATGTCGTTGTAGTGAAATATCTTTGCATCGAAGTGGCAGTATCTCGAAATCTCGATATTATAGTTTTGTTTTATTTCTATTTTTACCAATAAACACTAAACAAATGTTTCAAAACATAGTAAAAATCTTTTAGAACTCATTATATTAAAATAAAAAACTTTAGGGTTCAGTTCTGTACATATTTTATTTAAATATCGATGTTCCGATATAATCTACATATATCTTTATCAAGAAAAAATAATACAAATGACATAAATAATAAACAAACAAATATGGAAACAAGTTACTAGGTGACAAAATACTAACTATAGACTAAAAAATTAAAAATTAAAAAAATCTTCATGATGTAAAATTCGAAAATACTAAAATAATTACAAAATTAATAAGAGAAGCAATAAAAATTTATAAAGAAAAAGATAACATCAATCAATGTGAAGGTACTAATTTAAATAAAAGTTGGCTTTTTTTAGTTATTTAGGACTTAGTAACTTGTTTCTATATTTTGTTTGTTTAGTATTTATGTCATTTGTATTATTTTTTCCTGATGAAGATATAAGTAGAGTATATCGAAACGTCAATATTTTCATAAAATATACACAGAACTTAATTCTGAAGCTTTTTATTTTAAATGTTTTGTAATTTTTTGAAAAACTGAATGGTTATAATATTAAATCTAGTATTCATTGAGTTACAATTGCAAATACACAGGATTGAATGATCGATACTGCTAATTCTAATAATATTAATAAGATTTGAACATAAGTAGATTATTTATAGCATATATACATACTCAATCACGCCATGTACACATGAAAGTGTTATAAAATAAATTCAGATACCATAGATACATACACAATCACGCAATGTACCCAAAAGCTGTGGTACAAACTTTCCACTATGCCGAAATTAGTTTCCTTCAAACATTCCTGTCTAGACAAAAACTTTTGCTTCACCCACATTTGTGATACATGAATACATGCTCTTTTATTTCTATCACTTGGAAACATTTGCTCATACAAAACGCTCTCAATCATACCACTCCACCTACTTGATCTACTAAAATAAGTAACAAGGCATATCCTTTCTTATAAATCGAGTTTTACATATATATATATATATATATATATATATATATATATATATATATTATATATATATATATATATTATATATATATATATATAATATATATAAAAAATATAATTTATTTTCAATTTATTTAAATGTTAAAGCACTGTATAATAAGTAAATGGTTTTTAGTATGTCATAAACAATTGTATATTATTTTCATAATAAAAATTAAAATACTTTTAAAGTAAAATATCCTCATCTAATAATAATAATGATCAGTAACAATTTATAAAAGAAAATATTATGTTTGAAATAAAGAATATTATATAGAATTATAGCTTTTTTTTTTTTTGTTAAATCTCTAGTACTGCAAGGTATAAAATTACAACCGTAGTTTTATGTATTGAACTATTAATAGTGAAATTGAAAACTCCCTTTACAGAGAAAGTTTTCCAATACTTTCTCTCCTTCAAACTTTGAACAAACAATAAAAAATAAACTTTCAATCAACCCTATTAAAAGTAAAATTGTCCTTTTCATTCATATTTCAAAAAAAAAGCAAACAACAAAGAACAAACAAAAAGAGCATCACCACCGACATTGACACACTTTTGCACAAACACGGGAACAAATGCCTATCGTTTCCAAAGATGAAGAAGAGAATAAAACACTTGACGCTCGAAGCATCTTATTCTTAAAGAGGTCAATGCCAAGCTTTATCCGGCCTTCTACAAGGGTTCGTTCTTGGCCCTAAAATGCCCTTAAGGGGTGTGGCAAACAGGTGGCTCAAGATTCGACCCTCTTTTATAAGGTCAGGGTTAAGAAAAAGAATCCTTTCTTTTAAAAATCTGACTTTGCAGCCCAGATAAATGTGGTAATTTAACCCTCTAGGGACTAATGATTCGTATATCATCCCTAATCATCTCGCACAAATGATGCGAAAGAACAGCACGGTCGATAAAGCAGTTTTTTACTGGGTGATTATCGACTGAGTCATGGTTGGTTGAAAGAAATCCGTTAATGTTTGGAATGGAATGTTATTTATGAACGTGGCTACTTGTAATAAAATATATATTTTTTTTTATTTTGCTTTTAAAGCTGCGCATTGATGTGATTTGATTTTCATAAAAAAATTAAATGTTTGGTGAATCAGCCATATGTTCGATCGATCGACGAAATTAATCGATTTTTCTACGGTGAATGTACTGGTAAGTATATACTTTGAAAAATAAATGCTTATGCTGGTATTACACTTTATTATATTTATCGAAGTTTTAAATTGATATTAATGATAAATTTTCCAATAAATTTATTAATATATAATATTATAAATTTTAAAAGATACACAAAAGAAAAATGTTATTAATTTTTTATATGAATTATAAAAACTAATTTACATTTAACGGTATATAATCGCAACAAATAATAGCGCATCACAATATTAAAATTTACATTAACTTTTTAACTTGAATTTATAATTTGTAAAATACAAATATATAATATAATGTAAAATGTAAATACAGGGCCGAAGCTGAATAACTATTCGGCCGTGTTTGTACTATTCGGTATTTAACTAAACTAGTATTTGGTACATCACTAATGCCTGGATTGCATTAGTAGAAAATATAAAAAATTATACAAATGACATATATATTAAATAAACAGAACCAAATTAAATTTAGGTTAATTTTTTTCTGTTTATTTATTATAATTATTATTTTATATATATATATATATATATATATATATATATATATATATATATATTATTTAAATAAAAGATATACAGAACTTAATCAGCATAAGCATAAGCATTTTTAATTTAATATAATGAGTTCTGAATGATTTTTTACTATGTTGCATTAGCAGAGTAAAATATAAACATTTTTAAATAGTGAAAGTGAATCTTTAGACTTGTTTTTCACATTTCACTATTCCAAAATGTTTACATTATGCTAATAATAACGAGATAATGCATACTCTACCACAATACTCTACTACTAACTCTACTAATGCAAGCCAGGCTTAATTATATATTAGAACAGTTTTCAATTTATTTTTTAGTGCATTTTTTATTATATTTCCATTCTAGTAATGTATATGTATAATATAAAATTTGTATAAGAGGCCCTACACACTAGCCCTACTCTAGCAATATGACACGCTACAATTGTACAGATATTATAACCGTGGTTATATAAAAAAAAACATATACATATAGGTATATCTATGCTATTGTAATGCGTTTTGTTCGTCTTTTTACGAGATAATTAAATAAAACAAAGTATACACTTATTAACTAGATATTTATTATTTAAAACGATTAAATATAGAATGTAAATATAAAAATATAAAAGTATGAATATAACTATAAACTAAATGGCTATAAGCTTAAACACTAGTAATCGAACTAACACTAAATATTTATTTCACTATTTATATAACTGTGGCACTCGAAGTGAACTTGTTTCAAGCTTAAGATTTGCGTAAGAACTGAACTGTCTATTGCATTGGCTGCGTTTTTATACGGCCATCGTGTTTTCTCGAACGTAACTCTGGTTGCCTGTAGAACATTCTCGAATCAGCATACTTGAAAACACATAGAATTCTCTGGTCTGTCTCATGCGGTCAAGGCTATTCGCTTGCCGTCAACAGACGGGTTCCGGCTAGCTTGTTTTGCTACATTGCCCCCTCCCTAGAGTGTTCCGTCTCGGGACACTCATAAATTATTGGTGAAGGGCCATGGCGAAATCGACACGTGGTCCCGCGAGCGCAGTGGGAGGTATGATAAAAGTAGCATTCCACGGTCTTTTCGGCTTTCTTGTTTTCCAGAGGATTGAAGCTACAAACAAGAATGTCAATGCCGGTATACTGGAAAAGAGTTTCCAGCATGTTTCTAATAATTCGCCAATCTAAACCGTCAAGGCCACAGCCTACTCTGGGGATCGCCAATTTTAGGATATTGTCCCGTAGGAGTAGCTCGCGTAACGTCTGCAGTGTGTTCCACATTGATTGGTAACTGGGCTTCTCTCGAGACAGTTCCTTTGTAACCAGGTAGTAGATGTTGCGGTGTTCCCTTTTCAGATGTAATGCGGCCCCAACAGCAGGCAGCTGTTCCCGTAGCTCGGTGATCCCGCCAAACTTCTTGCGGAAAACGGTAGCAATCCCTCTGGACATTTGCAGGTCCTGAGCGACGCAATGTGCAAGTGCATAGTCCTCGGGTACGGTGAACAGGTCCTGTTGAACTTCTCGGGTGACGCCATGACGGGCCTTGCGACCTGCAGCGTAATAGGACATAAATTGCTCGAAGTCCACCTCTTCGCTCCGTAACTGGTGGGCGTGGCCTTCTTCGATATTAGGATCTTCCTCGTTTTGCCCAGCGAACGGGGCTAGACGATTATAGTGGACGACCCTTGGTTTTCCATTGGGCGTCTTACGAATCCGGTATATGACATCGTTAATCCTTTTTATGATTTGATATGGCCCTTCCCACCAGCGTTGTAGTTTAGGAGACAGTCCCCGACGACGTTGCGGGTTGTAGAGCCAGACTAAGTCTCCTGGCTTATAACCTCCCATATTAGCATTAATGTCGTAGCCGTCCTTCATCCGATCGCTTGCGATCTGTATGTTGGAACGAACCTGTTGATGTATTTCATCCATCTTCTTTCGTAGGTTGTCGACATAGTCTTCTCCGGCCAGGTCCTCTCCAGGTTTACAGCCGAATTTTAAATCACAAGGCAGGCGTAGCTCATGTCCAAAAACAATTTTTGCAGGGGTTTGTCCAGTGGTTTCGTGCACGGATGAACGATAGGCCAATAGAAACAGATGAATGTATTGGTCCCAGTCTTTTTGATGGTCGGAGACGACTTTTGATAGGTATTTACCCATTGTGCGGTTCATCCTTTCTACCATGCCATCAGACTGCGGATGTAATGCAGTCGTTCTAGTCTTCCGTATTCCTAGTAACCGACAAACTTCCTGGAAGATGTTGGATTCAAAGTTTCGTCCCTGATCGGAATGTAATTCCATCGGTATGCCGAATCGACTAAAGAGCTCTTTCACTAGGACTTCGGCAACTGTGGTAGCTTCTTGGTTTGGTAGTGCATACGCCTCTACCCATTTACTGAAGTAGTCCATGGCTACCAGGATAAATTTGTTTCCTTGCTCACTTATCGGGAAAGGACCAGCTATATCAATGGCTATTCGCTCGAATGGACTGCCAACGTTATATTGTCGCATTGGCGCCTTACGTTTTCTATGCGGGCCATTACTTGTAGCGCATGTTACACATTTTCTGCACCACATTTTCACATCTTCGTGGCATCCGACCCAATAGAATCGTTCCCGCACTTTCTCGATCGTTTTCTTGACTCCAAAATGCCCGCCAGAGGTCCCGTCGTGGAGTTGTCGTAGTACATCCGAAACCTTGTTTCTCGGAACCAGTAGCTGCAATTTCTCCTGGGATCCCTCTTCATTTTCCAGAGTCCTCATTAGGAGCCCATTCCTAAGTACGATCGAGTTCCATTGCGACCAATACGATTTAAGGGTGCGACTATGTGGTGCCACTTCTTCCCAAGTTGGCCGTTGATCTATCGTTTTCCACCGTTTTAAGTGCTTTAAATCAGTGTCCATATCTTGTTCGTGGCTAATATTCCCTATTTGCCAGTCGTCATCAACGGCGGTCGTCCTAAAGAGAGTGGTCGCTTTTTCCTCAATTCGGGAGCAACTTTTACAATCCGGCAAGCATGGTCTTCTTGACAAGGCATCGGCATTACAGTGACTTTTACCAGCGCGATGTTCAATGTCGAAGTCATATTCTTGTAATCGTTCAATCCATCGTGCCACTTGTCCTTCTGGGTTCTTGAATCGCAGCAACCATTTGAGGGCAGCATGATCGGTCCGCAGCAAGAATTTGCGGCCGTACAAGTATTTGTAAAAATGCTCGATGGATTTCACTACTGCCAGTAATTCTCGCCGAGTTACGCAGTAATTGCGTTCGGGCTTTGACAGTCCTTTACTGTAATAGCCGATGACCTTTTCCTGTCCTTCCTGAATCTGCGACAGGACTCCGCCAATGCCTACGTTGCTCGCATCTGTATCCAATATGAATTTGCCTTCCTGAAGAGGGTAGCTTAAGACTGGTGCACCCACTAAGGCCTGTTTTAGGGTATCAAAGGCATTCTGACAGTCTTCATCCCAATTGTATTTACGACCATCTTCGGTTAGACGTGTAAGTGGTTTGGCTATGTTGGCAAATCCTAGAACATACCGACGGTAATAGGAACACAAACCAAGGAAACTTCTGAGTTCGTGTTTATCTAGCGGTACTGGCCATTCTTTGACAGCTTGTGTCTTTTCCGGATCAACAGCTACTCCTTTTCCGGAAACAACGTGGCCGAGGTAGTGTACTTCTTTCTGGAAAAGGTAGCATTTCTTGGGACTCAGCTTTAAATTGGCATGTCGCAGCCGTTGGAACACTTCTTCCAAATTCTTCACATGATCCTCGAAGGACTTTCCAATCACAATTATGTCGTCTAGATATACTAGACACGTTTTCCAGGATAGTCCATTCAGGACATTTTCCATCAGCCTCTCAAAGGTTGCCGGAGCATTACAGAGTCCGAACGGCATTACTTTGAACTGCCACAGTCCCGATCCGACACTAAACGCTGTTTTCTCACGATCTCCTTGATCCATGGCAACTTGCCAGTAACCGTTTTTCAGGTCCAGAGTCGAGAATATTCTTGATCCGGCCAGCGTGTCCAAGGTATCATCTATTCTTGGCAGCGGGTAGCTATCTTTCTTTGTTACATTGTTCAACTGGCGATAATCAACACAAAATCGTGTTGACCCATCCTTCTTTTTCACCAGAACCACTGGCGACGCCCATGGACTATTTGAGGTTTCTATCACATCATCCTTTTCCATGTCTTGGATGATTTGTTCGGCCTCTTCGCGTTTTGCCAATGGTAGTCTTCGCGCAGTTTGGCGTATGGGTCTCGCATCACCTGTGTCGATTCGATGATGAACAATGTTGGTTCGACCAGTACGACCTCCCCCGGTTTTGAATATATCTTGGTAACGGCACAATAGATCTTTAACTTTGTGTTGTTCTTCTTTGGTTAAATCTTGACAAGCACTCATGACCGTTTTGTTCAGATGTTCCGGAAATTTAGTTAACGTGGTTGCCGAGCTATTAATTTGTCGGACGATAGATGACGGTGACGAACAGCAACCAATCGACGTTCCATTACGTAATGTTACGGAATAATTGTTGATATTCATCAGCCGTACTGGAATGCTCTTCGTATTTCTAACTATAGTTTTTGCAATCAGCACTCCTTTATCCGGACCCTTGTCACCGTATCTTGGTTCCAACATAATGATTTGTTTTTCCGGAATCAGACGGTCTAGTTTTGCTTCCACAAATACTTCGCTGCGTGGTGGTAGCTCAATGTCGTTCAGCAAAACTGCTTGTGCCATCGTGTCTTCTCGCTGATGTAGAACAACTTCTTCATCATGAATCTTCACGATTCCTAGCTTCAGATTTAATTCAAAACCGTGCGTTGTCATCACATCCATTCCAAGAATGATTTCTTCTTCTATATCCGCAACCAGCACTCGATGTAAAAAGCTGGTGCCACCGATGGTAAAGTGGGCATCCAACTCGCCGCACACATTGGCCAAGTCTCCAGTTGCTGTGCGTAGTCTCCAGTTGGTCGGTAACAGCTTGTTTTTGGTTTTGATCATTCCTGTCTTCACGATGGTCTTCGTGGCTCCCGTGTCTAATAGAAGAAGAACATTCTTGCCATTAACGACACCATCGATGAACACGCTCTTTGAACAGTTTTTAATTATGGCCACTCGTGCATTACGTGGGGCTTGTGTACGGCGGGTTGAAGATTGCCCCTTCCCATCAACCCGTTTTAGTTTTCCTGTGGCTGTTGGGGCTTTCCGCACCGGCGTCTAATATGCCCCATTTCGCCACAGTTCCAACAGCGAGGTTGTCTCCTCTGATTTTTCAGTGCTTGCAGTACTTGTTGTACGATTTGCTCAATCGAGCCATTTTGGTGTTCCTCCTCCTCATGGCTGTTGACTGTACGAACTCGAGCGTGGCCCCGTGTTGATGCCTTGATGGCCTCAAATTCGAGTGCTTGCGTTAATGCCTCGTTAACCGTCTGAGGATGGGCTAGCTTAACGGCTTGTTGTAGCTCTGGGTCGCGAACTCCATTCAAGAACTTATTAATTGCCAGGTTTTCATAGATGTCATCTGGAGCCGTTGGATAAGACATTCGTATCAAGCGAACAATGTCGGCTTCGAATTCTTGCAATGTTTCGTTCGCCTTTTGAACACGATTGTCTAACTGTGTTAGGTACAACCCTTTTACATGCTTATGTCCGTATCGTAGCTCTAATTGCTCGACTAGTTGGCTAAAGTCCGTACGGTCTCTCAACGGCACACTTTGTAATACACGTAGTGCATCCTCACGTAGAGACAAACTCAATACTTGTGCCTTTCTTGAATCAGACCAGCCGTGGACTATTGCTGTCGTCTCGAACAGTGTCAAGTATTCTTCCCATGACGATTTCCCATCGTAAGTTGGTAGTTTCGGGACAGGACTTGGTTGACCAGCTTCTTGTTTCATCATAATACCGTTGGCGGATGTAGCACTCGAAATTGCTTCAATCTGGTTTTGCATCTCGGTTCTGATTTTATTTTCCATTTCGGTTCTGATTTTATTTTCCATTTCGGCTCTGATTTTATTTTCCAATGCGCATATATCAGATTTAATTTCATTATTTTCAGCTTGTATTTTGTTATTTAACTCAGAAATATTATTTTTAACTTTATCTTCTAATTCAGAGATATTATTTTTAACTTTATCTTCTAATTCAGAGATATTATTTTTAATAACTTCTATGTTACGATTTACTTCTGTTTTCAATTGTTCTACTGTATTTTTAGAAGTTTCTTCCATTTTTCTAGAATGGGGTCGTTGCGCTCATTTTTTTTATTTTTTTAATGAAAAATATATATTTAGACAATTACATATATATAGATATGAATGTTAAATTATTTGTATTTAATTAGAAAAAAATTATTGAAGTCGAAGGTCAAATTCAAATTTTGAAATTTGTGACGTCAACCATTCTAGAGAACCATCTTGTGGCTAAATCAAAAACTAGTCGATTCTATTAGCAATATCAAAAACATATACGTCGGCTAACGCCTCCGATACCTATAATAATAATATATATAATAATAAATAAATATGTAATTATAATAATAATAATAAAATGTATAATAATAATAAAATATATAATAATAATAATAAAATATATATAATGTCCACTATTACATTATTAATATCAAGTGCACTTTTAACAAAAGCAACACTATACCAGTAGCTGTCATTTGACATTTCTAATAAGTTGTGTGCGATAGAAAGAGATAAATACAGATATCTGACAATAGGTTGTCCTTGTCTAATCTGAAAAAGGTTGACGTCATAAGCGTTGTGGAGATTCTGTGGCGCGTAAAAAACGCTATTTTTCCTAATTTTTTTTAAAAATACTGTAATCGTTTTTGAATTAAAAAAATGTGTTTTGGCCTTGTTTTTATATAATCTTTTAATATTTATTATTGAAAATAGTAAATTTGATTGAGCGCAACGACCCCATTCTCATCAAATTTCTCTGTTAAATTTTCTGTTATTTTTTCTTCCATTTTTCTAGAATTCTCTTCAAATTTTTCTGTTAAATTTTCTTCTGTTTTTCTAGAATTTTCTTCTGTTTTTCTAGAATTTTCTTCAAATTTCTCTGTTATATTTTTTGTTAAATTTTCTTCCATTTTTCTCATCAGTGCGCTTATATCCGCTGGTATTTCAAATAGATATGTTTCAGGATTCTGACCAGCATCTGCTATAGCTTTTCTAAGTCGTTCTTGTAAAACGATTTTAGCCCCTGTTATACTTAATTCACGTTCTTCGAGTTCTTGTTTCAGTTGTTGAATTTTCAACTCATTCAAACTAACTTGTTTTGTAGCCATTTTCACAATATTTTACGCGTTCTTAATTCTACGTTATTATTTATTTTTAAAATTATCTCGTACTTCACACCGGACACCAATTGTAATGCGTTTTGTTCGTCTTTTTACGAGATAATTAAATAAAACAAAGTATACACTTATTAACTAGATATTTATTATTTAAAACGATTAAATATAGAATGTAAATATAAAAATATAAAAGTATGAATATAACTATAAACTAAATGGCTATAAGCTTAAACACTAGTAATCGAACTAACACTAAATATTTATTTCACTATTTATATAACTGTGGCACTCGAAGTGAACTTGTTTCAAGCTTAAGATTTGCGTAAGAACTGAACTGTCTATTGCATTGGCTGCGTTTTTATACGGCCATCGTGTTTTCTCGAACGTAACTCTGGTTGCCTGTAGAACATTCTCGAATCAGCATACTTGAAAACACATAGAATTCTCTGGTCTGTCTCATGCGGTCAAGGCTATTCGCTTGCCGTCAACAGACGGGTTCCGGCTAGCTTGTTTTGCTACACTATTGTATTGTGTAGGGCCTATAACAAATAAAAGTATGTGACATTGACATTTCAGACGTAAGCTCGCTTTAATTGTAAGATTTTGAAAATGCTTTGATGTTAGTCTTTAATTAAAAATTGATTTCTAATTTATTTCTTACTTGAATTTAAAATATTATATGTACATAGAAATAAACTATAAATAAACAAAACAATCTTTGACAAACACGTTATATAAATTTTTATTGCATGCAGAATATACACATTTATTTTTTTAAATGTTTAAATTTGTTAAAATATATATTGTGTGCATAATAAATATTTTCCGAAAAAAAAAAAATGTATTAGTACAAACAAAAAATATACAACTGTATAAATTTTATTTTAAAAATTAAATACATATTTACATTTAAAATTGAAAACTTTAAAATAATTTAAAGTAAAATAGATAAAATATAACGAGCCTGTCTAGTTATATCAAATAAACACTTCAAAAAATAATAGAATTTTTTCTAAAACGAGGTGTGTCTAATTTTATTATATCTTTCTAAATTGAATACTTTTGTAGAGTTTTTTCGTTAGTATCCTTGTCAGATTACCGAAAAATTTTAATTTGATTCCGGAAAAAATTAACCGCTACCTTTTCAACCTTTTCTCTTTATGATTATGCTATATTATTTATAATAAAAATTGTAAAATATAAATTACGATGACAGAAAAAACACCATAGAAAATTTTAAAATACATTAACTTTTATAAAAAGTTTGTTTAATTTGAATGAACATTTTTCAATTGTATAAAGTAACAACTACATACTTAATATAAAATTGCAAATAATTGTTGATAAAATATTATGTGTATTTTTAAATATAACAAACTTTAAATTCATCAAATATTCTTGAAATATATTTAATCACAAAAACAAAGAATTTATTATTACAGAAAAATAGTACAATGTTTAAACATTTCTCTTATAGAAAATAATACAAAGGCAAATGTTGTATGTATAATAAATTATAAAACTATATTGTTAAAAACAAAACATTTAAAATATATGTGCAAAATAGTAGGTTATAGTAAGAAGAAAAATAAATATTAAATAGATATAATTAAAACAATTTTTGGGTTATTGTTTTAAAAATAATAATATCAATAGCAAATAAGGTTTGGAAATAAATAAAGTATGGCTTTTTATATTGCATAATTTATAATTGTTTTGTATTAATTTTTACCGACCGCCATATCACATATGATAAGGGCGGTATTGTAATCATACCAAATTTGACATATCGAGATTTTTACAGATAAGCACGAATTAGAGTTATAGTAACAGGAATCAACTGTTTTTTAGTGATGTCTATCTGTTGGTCTATCTATCTGGGTAGTGCAAATTAGGCTGAACGGATTCTTATAAAATATTATTATATTTAAGCGTCGAAGATGAATTCTCAATTTGATCAACTTTTGGTAAAGATCTGCCAACCGGAAGTGGTAACTTTAATGTCATTTTTATGTAAAATATATTTCTCAACAGAAATATATTTCGAAAATAATTATTTAATAAAAGTTATTAAACAAGTTATAAATTTCATTTGGAACATTTTTCGAAATGGCTAAATAATTTTTCGTATTTTTATGATATATATTATTCTCTAAATAGAAAAATAGATGGCATATATATGTAAAGACTAAGACAGTTTCGTTTTTAGTTACCATGACTACAGTAGTTGTTATACAAATTTATCTATTCCATAAATTTATTTGATACGATGACGGTTTGTTCTATAGTGGCCACAGTAGATTTTTTTCTTAGTTACCTTATAGTTTCTTTATTTTCTTGTTTATTATATGTCAGTTTTCATTCTGATAAAGACACTACTGTATACAATTGAAACGTTAGCCAAATATAATCCAAACAGAAAGTTAACCCGAAATTGTTTAAATAACTTATTATGAAAACTGAAAGATTTTTCAATATTAAATTGTTATATTTTATTATTTAGTTCGATCTAAAATTGTACATGAATAGTTTGATTGCTCAAGCTGTAGGCGAGTATAGTAATCCCAATAAAAAACACTTTATGCATGAATATCATACAATATTTTTCACACGATTGTTCATAGGTAATTAGAAATTTAAAAAAATAACGCCAATCAGTGTATAAGCACTGAATTAAATAAAATCTGATTTCGTCTGATCAATAAATTATTATTAATTTTTTGTAACCTATATAGTTACTTGTTTTTATGATATGTTTGATTATTTCTCATTTGTATTTATTTCACTGATAATGATTCACATGCAGTGAATCAAAACGTAAAAATTTAATTAAAATATTACAAAACTTTAACTTTAGTCTTTTTATTTAATAGAATTAACTTATACAAACATCAAAATAGAAATTTAAAAATTAACATTTTAACACCAATATAGCGGAACAATTTCAATTGTTTTCAATGCACTTTTTTGGTTTGGATATTTCGGTATATGAATTTGTATAACGCCAGGGTTAAATAATGACACTATCTACTTCTGGCTTTTTACATTGTTTTACTATTACTACCATAGACAGATATTTTACGCATAAAACAGTCGTAAAAATAATAACAATCTTCTATATAATTCCATTAAAATCAATCACACTGTGTATATATATATATATATATATATATATATAAATATAATATATGTATATACATATACAATAATTGGAAAATATTAAAAATTAATCTGAATCATAAATAAATGAAAAAACAATAACCCATAATTTTAACGTAAAAATGAATGAAATACATACAGCGCACCTGTTATATCAATACAGTAAAAAAAATTACCATTACAAAACCAACATATATAAACATACACATATACATATACATACACTGGCACACTCACAATGCAACACACACACATTCATATATTGAACCCAAAAAAGGAAGGAAATATCTCTACAACGTTACAAAAGCGGAACAGGGTCCCTATCTCTATATCCGATGCACCACACGTCGCATACATTTCATATACATATTTATATGTATATAGACAGGGTGCCCTACAACACCAGACAAGGACAGTTACAGAGACTCGAGGGGAAAGGGGAGCGGTAGGATTTACTGAAACGTTCCCACAGTGTCCATGGACACGCTTATGTCGTGACGACCGCATTGCTAAGTCGTGTGATCGTGTTTTGTGAATAGCCGACATATGAGCGTATGTGCGGAGTGTACACACACCGTGTATGTGTCTGTAGAGGTAGATTAGGTGAGATACGAGCTTCGGTTTGAATAAAAACACGCATGCACTCACATATGGTCGCTTGGCGATGAACTATTTAGTCACTTATGGACATAGAAGGTCGTCTCCATTGATGATATGCTATTGTTTGTTGCAAGTTATGGAAATGATATTTGTTTATTGTATGAATGAGTAATTGTGAAAAAATTATTTATTTATAAATACCAAACAGACAAGAGTCTAATTAAATAACGCAACTAATACTGAAAAACATTAAGTTTGTAAAATGTGCAAATGATTAATGAAAAACGAAGAAAACATGAAAAAATATCTATAGTTAATTCTAACTTATTAAATGAGTGACAAATATGATAAATAACAAATTTTATTAGAAGATTAGAATGAGCAAAAAGCAGATAAAACGTATTTGTACTTCTTGTTGAGTAAAAATATATATTGCTATCAAAACAATATAATCTATATAAAATTTTATTTATATTTTACTTGTAAAATATTTTATTTTCAATTTTGTAAGTTAATTTTTGGTAATAATAAACAGTAGATACTGAACACAATCTCAAAAGTCCCTGGTTCAAGTCGTGCTCACACCAGAGTTTAAATAAAAACTGATTGCGTCTGCGCTTGAATATAAACTGTGCTTGAATGTAGGCTAACGACCCGCATCGTAGATAATGCAAGTAAAAATTGTTAAAAAATTATATAACCAAGTTCTCGAGGTTATAGCCCATATGTTGCATTTAGAAATTACGGAAATTGATATAATAATAAACAGAGATTAATTACTGACCCAAGAATAAATTCTCGTTAAATTAATTTATCAATGTTAATAGAATAGAATTATTCTTATTTATTATTATTATTATACTTTACTTTTCCAAGGACAATTTTTTTGTTTTAAAAATATAATTTATTTAATGGGTCTATTCGGTTCAAATATATATGATTTGTAATGTTACAGAATTTTTTTTTCTAGAAAATGGAATTCTATTAATAGAAAAAGACCAAACATTCTGTAATGCGACAGGTCTTACAGATGTGAAATGAATAGAATTGTTTTTCTTTTCTTTTTTTGGAATTGTTGATTCGTTAAATATTTTTAACCAAAAAATTTTGAGTACTCCTCGTCTAATTTAGGACCATAAATTTATACAGTTTCAATTATATAATCAAAAATTATAAAACCATATTATTATTTCAATATGATAGGTATTAATAATATATTTACACATTTAAACAAAAATTATAAATTACACGTTGATTTTTCATAATAAAATGTGCTTTTGTAATAAGACTATAACATAATAATAATAAATATGTACTTACAGTTATGAAAAATCTGCCATGACTTGAGATATCTGCCAAAATGGAGCACAATTGTTAATATTTGCAACATCAAAGTTTGTAAATAGTAGTTTACCGCTATACACAACACCACTTTTAAGACAACAGAACTGTCATAAGAGTTATAACCAAATGAACTAAAACACCCAAAACCAATCAACATGTCTATAATATTATCAATAAAAACACAAACGTTCAATAAAATAATTTTAAATCCATGCAAATTTCGATAATACACAGGCGAAACGTTGCAACGAACTGATTTAAACCGACATAAAATGGTACTGTTCAAGAAAGGTTATTACCTGCACTAGCTAAACAAGTTAAATTTTGTCTACTAATTAAATAAAACTCTAATTGACATATAATAGAATTTATTTTTCTTATATTTAAAAAGTTAAATTAAAAGATGCTTCACAATTAATATATTTTTCTATGACTGTATTTTATTAGAATATTTTTCGTGCGTAAAATATTAAATATTGTTACGGCATTAGTGAAAAATGTAAAAAGAACGTAATTGCCACAACTTGACTCTGTTGTATATATATATTAAATATATTAAAAAATTGCGTTAAGAAAATAATTAAAATATCAAATTATTTATGTATTGATGTTTGTGTAAGTTAATTCTATGGTAAAAAATCTTTCAGAAGTCATTATATTAAAGTAAAGAATCAACCGTTATCGTATTAAATACATTCCTGGAACACAAAGTTTTTTTATAACAACAACTACTGTAGTCGTGGTAACTAAAAACAAATCTGTATTGACATAAATATGCCATCTACTTACAGAATTATATATATCATAAAAATATAAAAAAATATAAAAAAATTATTTGGCCGTACCCAAAGATATTCCAAATAAAAATTGTTAGTTATAATTTTTTTAAATATATTTCTTCTGCGGAATATTCAAACACATAAAAATAACGAATAAATTATAACTTCCGGTTGGCAGATCTTTACCAAAAGTTGATCAAATTGAGATGCTTAAATATAAAATTTTATAACAATCCCTTAAACCAAATTTGCTCTACACGTGTCCATAGACCGACAAATGAACATCATGATAGAAACAGTTGATTCGTGTTACTATAAGTCTAATTCGTGCTTATCTGTAATAATCGATATATATCAAATTTGGTATGATTACAATACCTCCCTTATTATATGTTATATGACGTTGGTAAAAATTAATAGAAAAAATTCATTAAAAATTTATTTATCATAAATATTCTAGTAGCAATGTCAATAAACGTTTCATAAGTTAATTTGTGAGTTTTATTGTTTTAAAAAATAAATAAAATTCAATATGATCAAAAATAAAATAAAAATAAAATTTTATTCATGGAGGTCTACAAAACACGTTTAACATATAAAAATTTCATTATATTTTTTATCACTTCTTATAAAGATTACATTCGATTTTAAAACAAAAAAAAAACAAAAATCAAACTAATATTGATGCAATGCGGTGTTTTATATTAAATATAAAAACTAAAGTTACATTATTATAGTATCGAATCAACTTTGGAAAATCAACTTTTTACGCCTAAACAATTTATTCTTCAAGTGAAAAACTTGTTCTACTTCACATGTTATAATGATTATACCATAAAATAATATATCAGAACGATATAGAAAAAAAAAACAAATTGATCTTTATGTAATTGAGTAATTCTACAATGTCCAATTTCGGAAAAAAACTAATTTGATATTTATTAATATCGTATAAAAAGAAAATGAAGAAAATTTATCGGAATTTTCAAACATTTTAAGAACGTAAATAACTTCTTTTTTTGTTGTTGTTGAGTTATTCAACGTAAGTTAATGTTGTGTCAGGTGACACATGGTTACAAATATGTCATGAAAGGGTTAGCTGAAAATAGCTAACTGATATTTTTGTAGGAAGTTCATGCAGGTGGAAAGATAAAAATATATATATTTTTTTTGATAAGTAATACTACATGTTTGTGATATATGTACTCGTATGAATATGTAGTTATGTACACGCTAATAAAAAATTTATACTCCGCAAATATTTTGTTAAAATGTAATAGCAATTATTTTTAAGAAAATTTATTTGTTTATATATTTTTAATATAAAATTGATAATTTTTAAATTAGTTCAAAATTTAAAATTTAAACAATACGCTAAATAGATTAATGTATTAAAATAAAAAAGCTTTATGATTAAGTTTTGTATATATTTTATTTAAATATTGACGTGTCTAATTCTAATTAGCTAGCAATGTTTTATGCAACTGGCCAAAAAAAAACATACAAATGATTAATAACCATAGCGACATATACAAACTAATGCTGCTATTCTAATCACATTTCGTAAAAAACGTAGCGATACGAGATATTTTGTCTTTTTCTATTAATAGTATATTATGTTACTAGGAGTAGAAAGCGATCTTTATTGTGTTGAGCCCAGATACTTACTGCCCAAACAAAGCCAAGGATTCTGGACTAAACATAAAAAGAACTGATGCTATTTTTTCTTCAAGCCAAATAACCTTAACTTTATTAACAGTTGTAGAACATTATATTTTTATATTAAACAGTAATATTTGTGCATTAATCGTCATTAATTTATTTATTACGAAGAAGAACTAATGAACATTAGTTACAATTTAAATAAAGAAAAATGTATTGACTCTGCCGGGGTTTTCTTTATTTAAATTGTAACTAATGTTCATTAGTTCTTCTTCGTAATAAATAAATTAATGACGATTAATGCACAAATATTACTGTTTAATATAAAAATATTTCCTATCGTCGAATTAAATATTATATTATATTTTTTACGTGATATGTGAGAATTAATGTTTTTTTGGTTGAATAATATTATACAAATTTGGCGGAGTACATTTCATTTCTTGCACTTCTTCACATATATTCAATAATTAAATTCAAATTCAAACAAAAATAAACAATGCAATTGTCACTATATAATTTTCAATATGGCTGCCGGAGATGTTAAATCACTTACGCTCTCGCTTGTCCGTGTAGTCTTTGCTGCTGTCACCAGCGATGTATATAGTAACTACTGTATAATAATGTTCATATTATTGTTCTAGTAACACAATGACCTCTTTCTATATAAGCAATATGGTAATATAATAGCAATATTTTGATATGATTGAAGAAAAAAAGCCGGAATAAATCGTTATGAATCTTAAGAGATGCTAACAGAATTGTAGCATTAGATTCAAATAGAATTGATTTAACTGGTCATTAGAACTCTTCAATTAATTTTTTTTTGTATTCTTTTAACATCAACAAAAAATTGAAAAAAAAACAACTAATGATTTAAATCTAGTAATGAAATGTCTAAAAAAACGAAATAAAGTAATTTTTTAACTAATAATGTTATTTATTAGAGAACAAAAATCGAATTGAAAGCATGTAAAATCAGAAACAAACTAATGTCGAACCATGCCCACATGATGATAAAACGGTCGACTGTATACATAATTAGGCCCTGAGAAGATTCGGTTAAGATACGCTTGACCAACCAGAACCCCCTTTATATATATTAAAACAGGGTTTAAACCTTGTTCAAATCGCCGCTAGTGGCTCGCCACCATATGGCAGAAAATCTACGTTATTTTACGTTACAATTAACGCAAACTTGGGATTTTTCTGTGTCACTAAATTCGGTTAAGTGAAAATTTTTGATTTCACTAAGTTAAAGTTTGATATACATGCTTGGTAGCAGTGTTTTTAACCGTTTTATAAAAAAATTTATGTAAAGTTAATTTGCATTTTTGACAGTGATTATAAATTTAAAACAATTCTATTCAGTTTTATCTGATTTTATTTTTATTTATAATATTGCATCAGTAAAATATTATTTTAAATTAACATTGTTCAATCAAAAGAATTATTTATGAGTAAATCAATAATCATTTATTAAATATATTTAATTTTTGAGTCTTTTTCAGAATATGTTGATAAAAATTACGCTTTTAAAATATTTGGAACAAGTCAATTTTTGTAAAACAACAAAACAATTACAACTTAATTACTTAATATTTATACAATATTCAATATTTTTTTTGATCAAAAACATAATACTTAACAACGTAATACAACAAATTTATTCAATGAAATTAAATTTGATTCTACAAAAGCGTCTTTTCCAAATTAATAAATAATAGGCAAAATTAAAATTAAATTAAATTAAAATTCTGTCTATTTTATTCATAACATAATAGCAGCATCAATCTGTTAAACAATTTTTAATTTTAAATAAATATTATTATTTTAAACTACACAACTACAATAAATTGTCAATTGTTTTTGAGACCTGTCATTGATTGGTTAGTTGGCAAAGTAATGATATCATTATTTTTAAAGGTTTTTAACTAAGTTTTATGCAGCCAACCCTAAGAATTATTATAATATGCATACAATATTATATTATACAATAAATAATCTATTGACAAATAAATTCATTTCAATACTAATAAATTTTTTATGCAATTTATTGTTCCAAATTCTTTTGAAATGTATTGTATAAAATTTTGCCTAGTATAAAACTCATTCAAAATACGTTAAATTAATAAATATACTTGTACATGTACAAAAAAAATGTAAACTGCTAGAAAGACATCAATAATATTATATTAATTTTACCGGGAAATTCTTAAAACACACAAGTGTTCAAATTAAAATTTAACTATCCGATCCATTAGTTTATTTAATTAAAACGACGTATTATATTCACGTTCACAGACAATACGCGAAGCAAGAGGTGGTAGGCGTTATACATTGTCAAACAGGTGCACGTTAACTGAGGGTTATAATATGCATATATTCGTTAAAAAGCCACAACCCTCCGTGTGAACTGACTTCACTAGAATAAAACCAGTATTTCCATATAACGATATATATGAACAATATATTATTCAAAAAGCTTTTTGTAAAACAATAGCTACTCGATGTTGTGTTTACCATAGAATAGCGTTTTGCTAAGTAGTTTTTAACCGTCTAAACTATTCATTGTGTAGACTTATTAAAATGCAATAATATTGTATTATATTGTTGACGTGGATATTGTTTAGAGTTTACAGATTAGATCTAATTGATAATATTGAGGATTTTGATTGTCAGATGATAGGCAATAAAAGTTTAACTGATTTTTGATAATGTTTGCATATCCTTTGTTTCCAATAAAGAATTTTTTATTTATTAGTACATTTTTATGAAAAATTATTATGAAAAAATTCAAACTTATCTATTTTCAAAACATTGAATATTTGTGTAATGTTATTATCACTGATTAGATATTTATAAATTTTATTAGTAATACAGAAAGCTTTTTTAATACAAATATTGCCAAACTTGAGGCCACTTTAGATGGTAATAATTTGTTAATAATTAATGAATAAATATTTGAAATAATTCATGAATAAATATCTGGGATTGATTTATTTTCACTAAATATTTGAGAAATTTGTGAGGACATGCGCATTCATGTCATCTACCACTGCTACAATGTGTGATTATACTTGTACGATATGCTAAAAATTTGCGGTATTATAGCACAATGAACATTATCTATCGTATGCTGCAAAATATTTTATGATTTTAAAAGAATTGAAATTTAAGTACAAGATTGTTAAAGAATATAGAATCAGTGGTATTTATTCGAATTTTAAATATAAAAAAAGACAGCTATAAATTAATAAATCACAATAAATGATTAATAAATTTACCACTTTTATGAAAATATTATTTGATATAATGTATAATTTGTTTAGTAATAAATTAAAATAAATAAAAACCAGTAAAATTAATATTTTTTATTCTTTCGTACAAAAAAATATATAAAAACAAATGTGTGCCCCCTAAAAAAATAACATTTTTTTTTAATTGAATTATTTATATTATAACAGATTTTCTTTTACTATCAAATTAGTTTTGAAGATTTTTTGAACTCACGGTATATTAAAATAAATTTTTATTAAAACAAAATGTTGCTGTAAATTTTTCTGTATTATCACTGATAAAAAGTTGTTAATATTTTTTCACTATATTTTAATAATTATTGAAACATAATCTATTTTCTATTATGTCTGTTTAAAAATGAAAATATATTTCTCATTCTTTTCGTTGAATATAATTTATCATACAATAAACTTCCAAATAATATTGAGCAAAATCCAACAATACTACAATTCCTACTCGATCATCTCACATTTCTTCAAAAATACAACAAATGCATTTCCAAAAATGGGTTAACTAAGATTCAAACTCCAGGTACCATCCTCAATAACCATGTACCATTGACCATGCAACCGTTCCATAACTAAATGCATCGAATGACTCGAAAATCCAAATTCAGGTACAAAAATTTCTCAAACCATTCGAGTGGCATTCGCGTGCGACGCACACACACACGCGCGCGTTCAGAAAAATTTCATTTCAAAAGATTCTTTAGTATATTTTCGGTAAAACTATGTTAATGAACCTTTGGTAGGTCACAAGACTACCACGCGAATCCTAACCTATTTTTTCCCAAACGGATTCTGATTCAATCCGTAATATGTATTCTTCCGTCCGGAAGTCAGGGTAAGGAAACAATAGATTCCAGGGCACCCTACGATCAAACTTTTACATCGCTCCCTTGCTTTAATATTTAATGGTATTGTTATTTTACTTCGGAGATGTTACGTAGGGTAAGATTCCCTTCGTATTTCGTACTTTTATTTTGCTAGGGTAGTACGAGGTAGTAAGACCGTTTTTGCGTTTATTCTTTTGTCACCTGGTGAATTTATGATTGCGTGTGTATGTGGACTGGTCACGTTTCAGTCGTGAGAGAAAGTGCTTATGCGTCTATAGCTAAAAGATTGCTTTTATGCAAATTGCATGTTGATTTTCAATTTTTGTATGTTTGTATAACAATTTCAACAAAATTAATATGTATGTGTTTAAAAAATTCGATACGGATTTTATACAACTTTCTTACAATCTATAGGAAAGTTCAGAAATAATGGTTTAAATTTTGATTTAATTTAGAGGTAACTAAACTAGTAGATAATTATATGTAAAAAGAAATGTACAGAAATATATTTCAATTTATGTTGAATTTTTTTATACGCATTATTCGAATTATACAACAGTATTTATATTACAAGAACGATTTTTGTGTATTTTGTATTTTTTTTAATATTTTTTTATGCTTTTGCAGCCAAACTTAACATTCATTACTATGTATCAACATCGGCACCAAAACAGGTTTCTTTAGAAACATTTACATTCCTAGCAAAAGTACCCAAAGCACCCAAAACCTTATAACCAGCATTAACTCTTCTTTCAATTTCACGATTAAACCGACCATCCTTAGATAATGAACTATTAAAATACCCACAAATTTATCTATCTGCTCTAAACGTGCATCATCAACAGATACATTACATTCACTCGTCATCCTAAAACTTTGCACTTATCAACAAACAAAAATAAAACAAAATATTACATATCTAAACGTATTAAAGTAATGTTTTTTGCGATGAAACTAAAACTTTTACAAATATTTAAATATCCATTTAATCCCAGGGAACTAATTACTAATATAATTATTAGCTAATTAGTTGGCTTAATATTTATTTAAATATTTGTGAAATTAAACATTTAAACAAAATCGACTAAGTTATTCATACTTTAATAAGTTTTTTTATTATTATTGTTTATTATTGTAATTGTAATTGTAATATTAAAAACATCAACTTGATTATGTAAAATTTAAAAACCAGTTTAATAAAAAAATGAAAATAATTATATGAACATATAAATTATCTAAAAAAAGTGTTTGTTCTTGTATAACACTCTCTAAATTTCTTTCAAAAAAATAGATTTATTCAAATTAAGGTAATTAAAAATTAAGACTTGTGTCTGACACCGCTGATACCTATGCGGGTCCTGGTTCGAATTCCATTTGGGGTATGAATGTTTGTGATGTCTTTGTATCGTTAAAATACACTTTAAAAAATGATATCAAACGTTGTTTCTGGCTAATAGTCCTGTGTTAAAAAAGTATGCTTTACACTTTACAAAAACATTTCTCAAAATATCGTAAAAATACTTATATTTTTATTTAATTGCCATAAAATAACAAATAATTAACAATTTTGCTGAGTTAAATAAATCGTTAAATAAATTATAAATTACGTTCTTTATTTTAACAAAATTTTCCCATAGTTAAATTAGATTTATAAATGACTACTACAACTTAAACAACCATGGAAGTGTAATTACTTTTTTAATGTACTTATATATTTAATTTATTATTATTTCTTCTATGAACATAAATTAATTTTAAATGCACAATTTATAAAATAAAATAAAGTATAACAAATAATTAAAATCTGAAATAATTTAAATAATTTTATTAAGATTAACTGATAGATCGCAATATAAAAAGAATGACGTAGGCGTAAGGTTTCCCGTAAGATCAGAATGATAAATATTCTAAAGCGTAGACATAAAAATATTCTCGAAACATATCTTCTTCAGTCGCCCGCCCATGGCTTACTTCGTTTTTCGTTTGGTATTTTATTTTCGTTTTTTGCTTTTTTTTTCCGAAAAAAGGAAAACAAAACAGTCACACAAAAATCCAAGCGACTTAGAAATTTAAATAACTTTTCTTGTTTCGATAATAAATATGTGCATATATTTTGATGACAATAGCATGAATATTAGTTTGTATACTGAGAAGATTCTGCGATATTTAAATGTATAAAATATGAACGTTATTTTTACTTTCTTTATATGAATTATCACAAAATCTAGTTATTTTCTTATTGTTACCATGAAATATTTGCATATTTGTTTGTAATAATGTAAAGTACTAAAAAATATGTAATACCCAAAAAAATATAGCATTTCAAAATATATTTTTAGTTTAATTTGAATATAAAATGTGAACTTTGAATAGAACCATATGCAAAATATGTTATTGGTAGAGAGACAGTTTTTCCACTTCGTTTTTTCCACTCCATTTCTTCCACCGTACTTTTCTTTCGCCAAACTTTTCTTCCGCCAATACTTTTTATCACCAAATTTTTGGTTTGGTTAGGTTTGGTTAGGTTAGGTTAGGTTAGGGTTAGGTTAAGTTTGGTAAGAAAATTAGTGAAAAAAAGAATTGGTTGAAAAAATATATAGTGAAAAAAGAATTGGTGGAAAAAAGAATTGGTAGAAGATAAGTATTGGTGGAAATAATGGAGTGGAAAAAATGGGGTACAATCTATTTTATTATTAATAAAACATAAAAATTTATTTTAGAAAAAAATTCTTGTTATATTTCATTCATTTAATTTAAATTTAATGTTTTACATTTATAATATTATAACTAAATAATTTTTAATAATATAAGTAAAGTAATATTTGTTTCAAAAAACAAAAATAAAACTAAATTACTAAATATTTCGTTTTGATTATTATTAATAATAAAAATATTTTTTCTCGAAGATAAAAAATCAAAGAAAAACATTAATTTTTATGCAGTGTACTAATTAAGCCTTAATTTCGGTTCCATTATTAAAAAATTTAATTAGGATTTTTTCAATTTGGAGGCGTTTTTCAAATACATAGTTGATTAATGATTAAATCATGAGAAAAATAAGTTTCAATTTTAGTCCTTTTGAAAATTTTAGTTATTTAATCAAAGCTGGTTGGTAAGATCTAAAATCCTGTATAAATCTCTAGATTATTTTGCTGAAGATTAATGACTGTTAACTTAAATAAAAGATTAATAATGGAAATGTATAATTCAAAATTTTAAGCTTATAGTTTCATACTTTTTACTTTTATGTTTAAATAGTTGTTCTAAATTTTTAATTTTTAGTATAAACGGTAAAATAATAAGAATATAACTCTGATATAATATAGCAGCATAGCACATCAAAAAGATGAATTGAGGAGCAGACTTTCAAAATGCGTTTTGTCCAAATTCCATAATTTTCAGTAAGAGGCAAAACGTTTTTGACTAAATCTGAAAGTACATTACGTGCCCATTGGACAAAACGCGTTTTGAATGTCCAAGTAACTTTCAATATTTATTTCAGACGGGACAATATGCGTTTTAAATGTCGAATTTGTCTTAAAAGATGCGTGTTTGCGCATAGAACGTAATACCATCACTAACTAAAAATTTTACATTTTGGACAAAATGCATTTTGAAAGTCTGCTCCTCAATTGTAATACAAGTAAAAAAATATTTATTCTAATTATAACTACTCGTACATATTTATTGTAAGTAAAGCTTAAAATTTTAGAATTACGTATAATAATTCTTTTACATAATAGACGCGAACCTCAAAATTATTGAATTGTGTTGCTATTCTTAAAATCAAAAAATTTTGATTCATTCAAAACTCAACTGAAAGTTGAGTTATTATAATAAAAACAAAAAAATTAAATTTTATTTTTCATTTTAATTCCCTAATTTTTAGTAGTCATTGCAACACCTAAATTATTCACATATCAATCAAATATTTTACTAGCATCTAAATGCAATTCACACACTCATACATTTCTCTACAATATCCAATCAGTGCAGTAAACACATCACGAGAAGAAACAAAGCACAATCTGCCCCATCCTGCCGCCCGATCTCCTCCTCACGGAGACTCATCAAAGCATCAAACAAAACTCGCGCAACCGCGTGTTTGCCGCGAGTCGGCCACGCTCCAGAAGCGGCGGTCGCGAGCCGAGCCCGCGGGTTGCCACGCGAACCTCCGACCTCGTCCGAACGTCCCATTTCGGTCACACTCGGTCCATGAGTACCGGCAGTCGGTCGTGCTCGGACCGTGAGTACCACGATTCGGCCACGATCGGGTCGTGAGTACTGAACGAACTCGTCGCTCTGTGGGAACGCGGTAAGCGTGGTGTTCTCACCCGAGCGAGCAAGCGACGCTTGTTTCGTTGTGTGCCGCGGTAAGAAGATTCTCTCTCACCGTGCTGCGCTGCACTGCTACCATTTCGGGTTGTAAGAGACGTAGCTCGATGTTTTCGACTGGGATGCAGAGGACCGCCGAGCGGTTTATTTTTAATGCGAAACAATGCAACTCTCTCGATGTGAGGTGAATTTGCAGGATAGGTTGTTTTATTTTAAGATGTTTGGAAAGAAATAAGTAAAAAAGTTCGATCGATTGATGACTTGAATAAGATGATGCGATTTCTTGAGGCGTACAAATTTTTTCTCACGTTTTGATTTTAGGCAAAAAATTACATGTACCTATAATTTTATAAACTATAAGTTTTGTAATCTATATTAAATGTTACTATTATCAATAAAACCAGAATTATAGTTTCAATAAAACAAAAAAAATATATTATTACTATATTTCTTTTTCTAATTTTTTTATTATTATTTTGCAATGTTAAGTATTATAAATATTACAATATTGTTTTAATGAAAATACATGAATATAATTTTGGAACAAAAAATACATTATCTTAATATGTCAAAGCATTCACACTAGAAAGCAATAAGTAATTATATTTTATTTCATTGAAACTCAATACTATCAACGAAAAAAAAAACATATTTTTTGTAACATTTAAATAGTCACACGAGAGTAACTGACCCCCAGACGTATAATCAACATCACAGTGCAAGTAAATATTTCAACAGTCCCAAATTCAATAATGTTTCATCAAAGGGTGACAGACACTCTCAAACAGTCACAGGTAAGTAAACTAGATAAGGGTTGCCATCTCGTTATCCTTCTTGCTCCCACAACCCAAACCATTTTCATTCATCCTTTTCTAACACCGTCCTGCTGCCCCATATCCCCACCACTGGTCACGGTATTCACACAGTGGATTCCCATACGCACATATATATACTTGTGTGGGAACTTCGGCATCGAACTGAAATTGTGTATAGTAATTTATCCAGTGTATAAGGGCCCCAGCACCAGTGCCCTGTAGTGTATCGTTGTTTAACGCTCCCATGGTATTGTAGTTCGCTAACTCGCAGGGTTGAATTGGTGGTGGGGGTAAATGTGAAGGAATGTCGCATGATATCACGAGGATATCATTCAGTTTAAACGATAGCCATGAAGGATACACATTATAGATTTAGTGCACCAGTTTCGACAATAATATTATAGCAATAACATTAAGAGTGAAAACTGGAACAAAATCGGTTCTGTCTAGTGTCAGTTTTAATCATGTGCGAATTAATAAAATTATTAATTTAACAATAGTGTTACGAACAGCATTATGTTTTCCTAACTTTGTGAAACTATTTATTAAAAGTTTGTAATTTTGTGCGTTTAATTTGGATTCAAATTCAAGCTATTAATTTGAAAAGACAAAATGCCAATTAGTGAAGATGAATATGAACAAAGGCCTAATCAATCAACTTTGTCTAAAGCAGAACAAAGACGAGTAAGTGTTGTTGAATAATGTAGCTGTCAAATAAAAAACTTCTAGATATTGACATTTTGAAATGATTACTAATACATGTTCCAAAATTTATAATTATTTTGGTCACTACTTTAATACTATACAAAAATAAGTATATTAATAAAAATTTATTTAAATTTAAATGTATTTAATATTTTATAATTGAAAATAATAGCCAATTTTACTATTTTGTAAAAAAATAATATACAATTTTCAATTATATTTGGAAAAAAAAAGTATTATGTATTATATAGATTTATAAAAATATTAGGAGTATTATTGTATAATAATTTCAAGTGAAATATAAAAGCCTATTTGGAAGGTATTATGGTTGTAGATGAAGTGAAATTATGTCAAAAAAAGAGTTTAATATAAAATATGTGTTAATTGCTTAAATTGGATATAAGTTACTTTCACACCCTATAAAATTTTAAGTAAATTTAAGTAAATTAAAATGCAAAAGTAACAAATATCTAACATAGTAAAAATCTTTCAGAACTCATTATGACATTATGTAATACAAAACGGCTTTAGGTTAAAGTTCTGTGTTCATATTAAAATAATCGACGTTTCGACGAACTCAACGTCCATCTTTATAAGGAAAACGGATGAGGACAGACGTTGAGTTCGTCGAAACGTCAATTATTGATAAATATTAATACAGAACTTAATCTAAAACCGTTTTATTTTAAATAAATAGCTAATTGTTTGTAATAATAAAAAATATTTAGAGATGATAGAGATGAAAACCATATATTAAAATAATTGTTGAATTAAAACAATTAATTAACTAAAGTATTAATTGCAATTTTTCAGAACAACAAACCAATTATGGAAAAGCGACGTCGAGCCAGGATAAACCACTGCTTGAATGAATTGAAGACGCTAATTTTGGATGCGATGAAAAAAGACGTAAGCGAACCTTTTCACTTGTTCTTTTTTTTTAATCTTTCTTTTCATTGATGTGTTATATCAACAGGTAGCGCCATAAGCGCTCTCACATTGCTTCGCGTTCGTTGCTTTGCTTTACTCTGCTAACAGGTGGTTTTTTAGTTTAAAGAATATAACACCCACCGGATGCGTGTGAAAATATCAAATTCGCGAAGAATTTTTTCTTTGCAAAAATGTTCTTTTTTGTGTTTTGTAGGTTATTCTTACGAGAGTATTATTTTGATGTTTATCTATCTTTTGTATAACATTGAAAACTGGATTAATATTTTTACGTGAATGATTTTTAAACAGTTTCAATTTTTATTATCATTTTTAATATATTTTTGTGTATTAACAGTAAAAAAATTTAATTCCTAGAAATCTTTTGTAATAGGTAATTAAGATTATATATAAATTATTAAATTAGTTAATAATAAACTATAAAAATATAAACAAAATAAAATTAATTTTATTTGAATCATATTTGCAGTTCTTTTTAGAAACACTTTCAGTTAAAATAAACCTTTTTATGCATATTTAAAATTATTTATTATTATTTTTAAAATTGTTATTATTATTTGTTTTGTTTCTAGAAATATCACATGTTACCAAAATATTATCAAATATAGTAAAAAATCTTTCAGAACTTATTATATTAAAATAAAACGGCTTTAGGTTTTAGTTCTATATTAATATTTATTAATAATCTACGTTTCGACCTACTCAACGTATTATTGAGTACGTCAAAACATCGATTATTAATAATTATTAATACAGAACTACAACCTAAAGCCGTTTTATTTTATTATCAAATATAACAAAAGTAAAAACAATTTTTTTATTAATTTTGTCTAAAATTGCTTATAAAAAGTTGCAAATGTAAGTCAATAAATTCTTATATTAAGATATATAACTCTTTTTATATACATAAATAATTTCAAATGTGATTTTTACAATTTATATAAGTTACTATAAATTATTCATTAAAAGTTACAAATTGTTTAGACTAGTTTGTAAAAATGCATTTTAAAGAAAAAAAAATTGAATTAATAAAAATGTGACTATGACAGTTGTGTTAATATATTTAACATTCAATAATATTAATAAATAACAAAAAAATTAAATTATAATCAAGCTATACTTAAAAAAATCGATCCAAACATCAAATTCATTCATAACCCAAAGCTACTTTTAAACTACCTTCAAATTTCACATCTTTCAAAGAAAAAAAAATAAAAGAAAAAGCTCATTATAACAAAATTCCGAATATCTCCATATACCCATCTTTTACTCGAACCTCTCTCCGATTCCGCACTGCATCGTACCAGTGGCAGAGTTCCCACGCCCCAAAGGCAGCATGCATATCCTCCCGGGCCCCTAGGGGCCTCCTGACAGCCCACCGGACCCCGCTGACCGCGACACTTGAGACGGGGGCCTTTTACAATCGCCGACAGCATCACACAGACCAAGCGAGCAAAACTGGCCAGCCGCAAGTATATCCACGTTGTAAAATGGTTTTTTTGAGAAATATTTCGGCATCAACCTCCCACACTTGGGTTAGTTTTGGTTGCTCGGATGATTAGCTGACGGTTTTTAAGTTTTTAGAAGTTCGGGGTTAAATTATTTCGACCGGAAATCGCTTAGTATTTTTTTTTGACACAGCTAAAGATGTGTTCTAATTTTTTTGGTACACATTAAATTATAATTCAATGAGAAAGATTAATTAATAAAAATAATTATAACTTATAATTATTATATTATGGAAACAAAAAGAATATTATTAACATTTAATTTACTATGTTAAATATGAATCTTTTTGTAAATACTTGTTATTACTACTTTGACTGCAAGGAAAAAGTAGTATAGCGTTTGGTACGGTGTCTGTAACATTTTCAAAAAAAAAAAAAAATTGTATAGAAATCCTTCATATAGCCTCTAGATGACGAATCTGAACTTAGTTTATGTGGGTGTATGGATGTGCGTCGTCAGCTCGCTCGCTCGCTCGCTCGCTCGGTCCTCAGACCAAATTTTGTGATCGCAACTCCTCCTAGACGGTTCAACCGATTTTAATGAAATTTTCAGGATAAATTTGCCTGGTGCCCAAGATGGTCATGTGGTTTTGGTTTTTTCCAGTGATGCCAACTTTCCGAGAAAAAAATTACTAAAGTTTTTAAAAATTCATTGTGGCTACATTATTTATCCGATTTTGATCAAATTTTCAGGAAAGATAGTACCCACATACATTACGTAATTTTAATATAATACAGTGTTGCCAACTTTCCGAGAAAAAAATTACCAAAGTTTTTAAAAATTTATTACGGCCATGTTGTTTAACCGATTTTGTTCAAATTTTCACAAAAGATTCTTCTGGTATCCATATAAATTAGATAATTTCGACAAAGAACAGTGTTGCCAACTTTCTGAGAAAAAAATTACTAAAATTTTTAAAAATTTGTTACGGCCATGTTGTTCAACCGATTTTGTTCAAATTTTCACAAAAGATTCTTCTGGTATCCATATAAATTAGATAATTTCAACAAAATACAGTGTTGCCAACTTTCTGAGAAAAAAATTACTAAAATTTTTAAAAATTTATTACGGCCATGTTGTTTAACCGATTTTGTTCAAATTTTCACAAAAGATTCTTCTGGTATCCATATAAATTAGATAATTTCAAAAAAGTACAGTGTTGCCAACTTTCTGAGAAAAAAATTACTAAAATTTTTAAAAATACATTATGACCACTTTATTTAACCGATTTATGTGATAATGTCAAAGTAGTCTATATATGGGTTTACCTATATACTTTTAATCTTGTTTTTATAAAATTTATGTTTATATTTATATTATAGTCGATATTTTATAGAAAACTGTTCTTAGTTAATATATTGGAAATTTTATTTGCTGTAATAATTTTCATAAAAACTAATTATAAATTTAAATAATGTAAAATTATTATGAAAAATTATTTTATTGTGCAAAACGTTGTATTTTAAAATTTTGTTCACAAATTTGACATTTTTGTAATGTATTTTAATATTCATGTATGTAAGTAGTTCTACCAATAGCCATATGATTGTCAAACATATCACACACATATAAATAATAAATTTAGAACAAAAAAATTAATAGTACATACAATTAACCATGCCATTCAGTAAAACAATTGTCGCATTACGATGAATCATCATAACAGTTGGCCAAATGCAAAAAGCATCAGTCATTTAGTGGGTCACAAAAATAATTAACATGTTTTTTTATTGTTTAATTGCAGCCAGCCCGACATTCAAAACTAGAAAAAGCGGATATACTAGAAATGACAGTAAAACATCTCCAGACCCTCCAGCGACAACAACTAGCTGTTGCCGTGGCAACGGACCCTTCCGTGCTACAAAAATTCAAAACGGGTTTCGATGAATGCGCCACTGAAGTTAATAGATACATTGGAAACATTGATAGCGTTGAAACTGGGGTTAAACAACGTCTAGCTACACATTTAAACACTTGCGTATCGGGCCTGCCACAAGTCAATCCATTTTCATTTAGCAACATTGGAGTTTCAACTAACAGTACAATTCCTTTAATATCTCAAGAAAACTCAAATCCTTCGACAAGTACTACATCATCGGCAGGATTTAATGGAGATGTTAACAATAACCAAAATACATCAAGGATTCAAATTCCGCCAGGAATTCAACTAATTCCAAGTCGTCTTCCAACGGGAGAACTGGCCTTTTTAGTTCCTAACAGCCACAATATTCCATTTTTTAATTCATCTTTAAATGGTTCACAAAATTTATCAACATCGGAAATACCACAAAGATCTTCCAGTAGTGCCTTTACAAGCGTCCGCCCTTCAAAACATTCCGAATCAATAAAGATACAAAGTCCTCCATTAAGTCCAGCATCATCAACAACAAGTTTCGATGATCATCAAATTTCTGAAAGTTTTCAAAGACCAAGAACTCCTTCTCCTAAAGAAGTAGCAATTTCCTTTCCAACTCCTCCTGGTTCCATGCAGAGTTTACACCATCCTACTGCATTTAAACCAAGTACAGTTACCTCTAGCCAAGAACAAAAACCAGCACAACAGTTTCAAGTTACCTCTACATCATTTTCACCAGAATCTACCAAACCAGAATTGGGTTTGAAGATCGAATATAAAACTGTACCAATTTACCAGCCTTCAGAAAAGCATCGTGATAATTACAGAAGCTTTTCGAATAAAAATATGGAACCTCTATCTGTGATTACAACTGATAAACCAAAATTAGTTGAAGAGACAATAATTCGAAAGAGACCTTTCCTTGAAGATCGATCTTCGGAAGGATTGCTCGTAGTTGCGCATGATTCACAGCCTTCTACGAGCAAATATGCACGATATTCTCTCGATGACACATCGCCGTCATCGAGTTCAAATAGTTCCTCCGGAAATGTGGATCAACGCTTTGCAGTTGAAAGTTATTTCCACCAGCAGCCGTCGACTTCCGGTCAGAACAGTGGCGGTAGTATTCAACAGGCGGATGGTCACAATGATCAAATGTGGAGACCTTGGTGATGATGCGTGATTGTTTCCATTTGAATGATTTGCTTTTGTTTCGCTTTAGATTTGTAAGGTTTAGTGTGTTTGATATGTTAATGATTCTTTTTATTAATATTATTGTATTTTTGCGTTTTTCAAGTACGTTTAATTATTTTTTTTGTGAAGTTACACAATGAGTGCATTCACACTTGTGCCTTATTTACATAGATGCGTGCCTTTTAGTATTAAGAATAATTTATAATATAAATTTTGTTATTATTAATATTAGTTTATAGTTTATACTTCGCGATAGAGATCGTTAGTTATAAGATATTTTGTGATACTTAATTTTAGCTTTATTTTTATACTTAATTATAATAAAATCTATTTTTTTTATACGTCTTCCATTTATTACCCAGATAGTTATTGACAATATTTTGCTACAAAATTGCAAGAATCTAGTAATAAAATGTACTAAAATATATTTTGTAAAAAAATTTAAAAACTTTTTTATAAATTGCTAAAATAAAACGGCTTTGGGATATAGTTCTGTATTAATTCTTATTAATTATCGACGTTTCGACGTACTCCACGTACATCATCATCGACGTCGAATCGTCGATTATTGATAAAAATTAATACAGAATTATATTTTAAAGCTGTTTTATTTTAATATAATGAGTTCTGAAAGATTTTTTACTGTGTTATAAATTGCTATTTAATGACTAAGATTTAAAAGTAAATAATGTTACTAAATGTTCATATTAATTGTAAGAATTTCAGCTTTAATAAATAATTAGCAATAAACAATTCATATTTTTTTAGCATGAAGACGAAACTACTAGAGCCATCTAGTTGAATATAATAATACTTTGATGTTGAAACTACTTGGCGCCAGAGAGCTTATGCAATTTTATAAAAAACTAAAATTTGTTGTTGAAATAATATTAATATAAGAAGAAACCACTTATAACATCAAAAGCAAAGTTTAACATAATTTAAAATAGCGTATTTATGGTACAAACATAGTTATTTGGTAAATATATACAATTTTACATCTAGGAAAGTATGTCGATATTACGGACAGCTTTATCAAGTTGGCAGTTTCACCAACAGATGGCTGACACATTAACGTACTACAAAATATTTCAAACTGTAATTACAATATAACTTAATACAAATATATTATTAATTTTATCTAAATGTACATAGATAGTTATCAATACATACGTATCTGCAATGTATTTAATAATCGTTTCAACTGTAATTTATTATTAATAACATATGATGCGTAATCAAAAAAATGTGATTAATTAAAAATAGCTAATTATTCATTAGCAAGCAGCATGCATTTCATTTAATCATTTCTACGTAATTAATGTACGATCATCGTCACAAAAAATAAAAATAGTTTTCACGTGTGATTTTTTCATAGCAGACATTTTAAATATGTTGTACGGTGATATATTATTGTAATTAAATCTTTCTGTCCATAATCGTGTTTTAAAATGGTTTTATTGTATTTTATAAACTATATTTTTTATATACTTATGAAATATTAAGTAAATGTAATTTACAATTAAAAATTTTAGAATTAGAATTAAACAATTTATACTGATTTACTATTTGACCTGATAATGATTATATTTAAATGATTTAAAATTTACTATAGATTGCATTTATTTTGTTTGATATTAAATTAAAGTTTATAATAAAATTAATATTTTTTTATTCTTGTATTGTCTTGATTTCCAAAATGATATTACCATAATTTTGCTTAAAGATTCTTAAATTCCTAACGTATTAAGAGCTTAATATTTTGAATAACATATTTTATTTGAAGTAATTATTTATGTATTTAGTAAATAAAAAATACATAATTAAATTTTTTAATATATTTTTTATTCAAATTTCAATAAGTTCTTTTAATTTAGAATAATATCAAATGAAGTAGAAACCAGACTTATTAGATGTGTGTCATCATAAAAAGTCAGTATAGAAATAGGTAAATGTATGCAGTGCAGCTATTAATAATAATTAGTTTGTGAAATATATATATATATATATATATATATATATATATATATATATATATAAGTAGCTTTTCCGTCGCGCGTTGCTGCGAAACTGCGCTGTCATTTGACATTTGCAGGTTAGCATTAAACATAATTTTTCAAATTTTTGAGAATTAAAATAAAATCGTAGAAAGATGAAACTTGCCTATTCTCAAATAGGGAATGAACCAATTAAAATGACGCCACTCCTATCAAAATCGGTTCAGGGGTTTAGGAGGAGATGCTGGAGAAACATAAATACATTTGACAATTAGGGAGAAGATAATTACAAAAATCTTAAAATATGATTATAATATACGTATATTATTGCATTATTTAAATTTTAACAGTATGTATTGCATTTCGTCGAATATATCCAAAAATGTTTTGTTTGTTTATTATTTATCTCATTTGTATATTTTTTCATGATGATATAGATATAGTAGGTATATAGAAACATCATTTTTTAAATAAAATATATATAGAACTTAATTCTAAAGTTTTTTTTTTTATTTTAATATAATGAGTTTTGAAAGATATGTTTACTATATTACTATGTTAATGTATTTTGATGAAAAATACATATAATTTGAAAACTATAATAAAATATATCAAATAACATAGTAAAAAATCTTTCAGAACTCATTATATTAAAAGAAAACTGCTCTATATATATAAAATATTTTCTCTGTCTAAAATTACGAAAATAAAATAAAACATTTAATGTACAAGTCATAATAAATAGTTTATTATACGATAGCAAAGAGGCGTCTGTCGTCTATTCGTCGTATTAGTAAAATTATTTCCAGAATTCAGTTAATAATATCCGAAACAAAAATTATCATTATTTTGAAAATAAAACATGAAAATAAGCAGCGAAAGAGAAATAGCAGAGCAGGCGTATGTACACAATGTTAGTTTATAGATGTAACAGCTCATTTAATACGACCGATGTGTGCCAAATTTTACAACAATATAAAACAAATGCATAAGCACATATACCCATACACACACATACACACAGACACACACACACCAACAGCAACGTTGTAATGTTTTTTGTTTTCCGATATTTGTTCTGAATTTGCGCCAAGACTAGTTTCGTTCTATGTTTACGAGACGAAATATTCAAGCGAAACATGTTAAATACATACGATTCTTTTTTTTAATTATTTTGCTTGTTGTTTTTTGGTTATTATGTCTTAATTTCACACATGTTTAAAATTATCGCGCGGTTATTTTCGTCAACGAATAAGTGAAATTTGCTGGGCAAGACAAATATATTTTACGAACATTATGATAATAAAATTTTCGAAATTTATGCATTTCTTTCTTTGTATGCAGCGTATTGCAACTCAATATTTTGTCAGAATTATTTACTTATAAAATAAAAAAAAAACAGTGATTAAACTTAAATATATAATTAAGAAAACTCCTGTCAGATTTGTTCTTTTTGTTAACGTAATGGATTCCAGATGTAATAGTTATATTAGATAGAAAAAACATTTATTTTTTCAGTAAAATTTAAAATAAAATACAATTTTTTCGTTTTGCTACATATTTTTTTTATTGAAAAAAATTTAACAATTTTTATAACAACAAACAACACATTTGGTTTTTTTTTAAATCAAATAATCTGATGATGAATAGAAAATATTTTCAGTTAAATATTTAATTAATTTTTATTACATGTAAATTCTGTAATCGCAGACCTGCATGACTGAGCGATTTAAAGCGTGTGCGTAATATCACTCGTACCCGTGTAGACTCGGGTTCGAATCCCACCTGGTGTATATATATATATATATATATATATATATATATATATATATATATTTGTGATGTCGTTGTATCATCCAAACTACTTTGGAAAATTTAATAAAAAGTGTGCTGGCTGAAAGTCTTAGCAACTATGGCCAATATATGATAAAAAGATAATGGGGAAGTTTAGCGTGATTAAAGTTGCGTGTAAAATTATTTTTTCTCAAATATATATATATATATATATATATATATATATATATATATATATATATAAAATAATAACAGAAACTGTCATTAAAATTTTTAATAATTGTTTCATTTATTTGTTATTAACAATTTTTGTAAGGACATTACTGATGTCACATGGCAATTGTGCGCAAGCGCAAAAGAGTTTGTGAGATATAATTTTGAAAACGTATGTCGTAGTTGATTTTGGTTGATTCAGTTACGCCCAGCCAATAGCTTGTATCGACATAAGTTTTGCGAAGACATTACTGACGTCATCACGACATATTTTTGCATTTTTTAGGAAATCTGGACATCTTTGTGAAAAATGATAAATTAAACATCACTTTTTAAGCCATTTCCAACAAAATAAAGAAATAAAAAAAAATATGCTAAACTTTCCCATTCTGTAATTATGTAAAATTGTTATTGAATTTAACTGCACCATACATTATGTAATTTTAAAAATAGCCGTTTCCAGTGTGTTGCATTAATGCTCGTATAAATAAATATTTTCTTTAAATTTGTTAAATTGAGAATTCTTGGATTCCTTAAGAAATTTCGTTGCAATATACATAGAAAGATTTCTTACGGAATCCAAGAAAATGTTTATGCAAACGGGAGTAAATGAATAAATTTAATGTTAAATTCATCGTTTTTGTATTCATGCTATTTAAGTATTTACTATTTGAATATAGCCATTAGATCTAGGCTTCTTCAGGTTAAGTATAATGCGTTTCGAAAAAGTAGAACCAGACTGACAGAAAGTTTCTTAATAATAATTTACAGTTTAATTATAATGTAGGTTCAGTACCTAAGTTGCGTGTAAAATTATTTTTTCTCAAATAGATATATAAAATAATAACAGAAACTGTCATTAAAATTTCTAATAATTGTTTCATTTATTTGTTATTAACAATTTTTGTAAGGACATTACTGACGTCACAAGCCTATAGTGCGCAAGCGAAGAAGAGTTGGTGAGATATAATTTTGAAAACGTATGTCGTAGTAAATGTTGATTTTTGTTGATTCGGTTACGCCCAGTCAATAACTTGTATCGGTAACCATGGCAATACATGTGCGTCTGATTCAGAAATCGACATAAGTTTTGCGAAGACATTACTGACGTCATCACGACATGTTAATAACAAAAATACGTTAAACTTCCCCCTTATTAAAATTTTATTGCAGACTGTTCACAAATGAAAATTTCATGTCCTGAGTAGTTCTTCTTGTCTAGTTTTGGATACTTTTTTAAAAACTAAATTCTTGTTTTCTTGAATCAAAATTTCTTAATATTTCTTGAATTCGCATTCATTCCATTTTCATTTTTTATATCGCACATTAAATTTACATATTGGCTTACATTGATTAGAAATGTGATTTCATTCAATGTTGTTATTAATATATTTCGATATTTTCGTAAAAAAAGTAATAAAATTATTTTTATTTTATAACAAAAAATTCATTACATTGCACACAATGTATTAGGTTAGAGATCAAACACATACCATTTTCATAAAAAGAGTTTTTTCTAAACATTTATTAACAAAATATTCAAAAGTTTGGGATCTTATAATAAAATAAATTCAATAATATATACATACATACACAATCACGCCTTGCACCCAAAAATATTGTGGGCACAAACTTTTTCCACTATCTCGAAATTTGTTTCTTCCAAACATTGCTATCCGCTATCCAGACAAGTAAACAAAAACTTCAATAAAATTTGAAGAAATGTTAAATATCTTATCAATAAAGCAAAAAAACTGTTTCTAAATTTTTGATAAAAGTAACTAAAAACTAAGTAAGTGTATAATAAGAAAAACAATGAAAATATATGAAACTGTCAAACGTGACGGCAATTTTTTAAAAAATCGATAAAAAAATATATAAATATGTTAATTATAATTTAAAATATAAATTTATTGGCAATCCTCTTTATGACTTTATTTTTATTAATTACAACACATAAATTATTTACATATCTTAATAAAATATAAAAAAATATAACATATAAAGAAAAGTATTTTTTATATTAATTTTAAATTTGGTTACCTTTCTTTTATTATGTCGACTATATGTGGCTAACATTATAATAAAAACATAAGTTGAGTGTCACATAATGTTTTATTAATTTTATAATAGATAATTTATGTATATTTCTCACAATATCCTGGCAATTTTTCTCGGTAAAAACAAATTATTCAAGTATAATAAATAGGTAGCATGTATTTTTAGCATTTTATTATATTTTTATTGGCTGATGTTGAAACTACATATTATTTGAATTTTATATTTTAGATCAATAGTTTAAAATAAGCACCTAAGTAATATGCAATTTGTGTTGCAAGTTTGTTTTTCAGATAACATAAAAATAATATTTAATGTTTTTGATATTATTAATTTTATATATAATGTATAAAAACATATATTTTCCTATTAAAATTACATAAAAAATGTTATAAAAATGCCGATATAATGTAAAACAAATAAATAAAATATATATTTTTTTAAAATTACAATAATAAAAATTTCATTACCTGTTTTTCGCAAAAAATTAATATTTATTTAACATTATTTTATTTGAAACGAATAAAATATTGTTAAAAAACAAAATTTTCAACTACAAAAATAAATATAGTGGAAAAATATTACACAAGAATATTTTGTACAATATTTTAGTTGTAATAAAAGAATTTTTTATATATAAATTTTTTACAGTCATATTAAAATTTATATAGATAAATTGCTTAAAATCACAGTTTTTTTAAAATTTCAAATACTATATCAATTAATACGAAATAAAAAATAAATTATTTTGTAATTTACAAGTATACCAAATTTTTTTTATTATTCTATTGTAAACTGTATTAGATAATTAATAAGTTGTTGTTCTTTTCTTAAATATATTTATTTTTTAAAAAACAGCACTTTAATTCACATATTACTGCATATATATATATATATATATATATATATATATATATATATATATATATATATACATACAGGATGTTCGTTTCGGCAGGTTGATATAGGACAATAACATGGGATATCGATAATAATATGCAGAAAACTTTTTTCTGAAGTAAAATTCGGAGAAATATTTAGAATACTTTTCGATAGGGAATAAAAAGTTATATAATTTGGTTATAGTTTTAATTTGCTAGCATGTGCCGTTTGGGGGCAAATTTTTTTTTTTGTAATGTTTTTTAGAACTTTCAATAATTTTTCCTGCTAAATCAGTATGAGTTAGAGAAAAAAGTTACTTAGCTATTATGTATGTAAAGTTATGTATGTAAAGTTATATTTTGATTTTTGCTCAAAAAAATTTGAAAAAAACCTGTAAAATAGAGAAAAAAATTAGCTTATAATAGCTAAGTAATTTTTTTTTCTAACTCATAGTGATTTAGCAGGAAAAATTATTGAAAATTTTAAAAAACATTTAAAAAAAAATTCTAGCACCCAAACGGCACATGCTAGCAAATTAAGACTATAACTAAATTATATAAATTTTTATTCTTTATCGAAAAGTATTCTAAGTATTTCTCCGAATTTAACTTCAGAAAGAAGTATTCTGCATATTATCGATATCCCATGTTATTGTCCTATATCAACCTGGCAAAAATATATATATATATATATATATAATTATATATATATATATATATATATATTTTTAAGTGGAGCATAGTTAGGTCTTAGCAAAAGTTGTATACAGTAGCGTTCTGGATACGGAACCCTGCAATTCGGGGGAATCTGTTAGCCAAAGGTAAACCAGAATAACTTGAACACTAAAAAGTTCTATATATCGTATATATCGTAGTAAGTAATAAATAAAGAATATATCTCACTATAAATTGTTATGTTTAGGAATATTAAAAAAAAAATTGTGCAAAATATAGACTTCAAATTAATTTTTTACAATGCTTTAGTTCTATATTTGGTGACACCGCCGTATTTAGTTTGAGCCAGAAATATAGTTAGAAGATACATTTGCATCCTAATTTTTACAGAATTTAAGTAAATACATACATTTAAGTAAATACATACATGCACAATCAAGCCATATACCCAAAAGGGTATTTAAATTAATGCTCTTTTCACGAACTATGTATATTTAGAAAGGGGCCCATTTTAAAATTTTGAAGGGAAGAGGCCAAAATTTGTAGTTACGCCACTGGCTGTTTAAGCGTTATTTTAATAAATTTTTCAAAACATTTTAATATAATAATGAAACCTCAATCCATTGTCTTTGTATTCATCGTTTTTTGCATCATACTTTTAATTTGTTTGGTAAAAATTTAATTCCAAATGAATAACAGTATTTCCGGAATTGTTATCTCAAAAATTACAAAATTTGAAATCTATTTGACATTTAAGTACACTAACTTAAATTTATAACTTGACATATTTTGCAGAATTTTTTATAATACTAAATAGTTTTAGCCAATTGCTACAAGTTTGAAAAAATAAACTTCTTGAAACTTTTCAAAAATTATTGCAAGAAAACTGCGCTTGAGAATTCGAATCAGTTCTTCATAATTCGGATAGTCAAATAAATTATATAGAATATTGTATATACAATAAATTTTGAAAATCCAAATTTATGAAGAGATTTAGTAAATTTAGAATCATAAAAATAATTTTTTTGAAATAATAATTTAAAATTCTTCATCACAAAATAAGAATTTTTATCTACTTTGACACTTTTTTGCTAAACAAATAAGTAATTGTAAATTAAAAAAAAAAAGATGTTGTTTCTATTGTGAAAATGGACACTTTTGTCGAACAAAGGTAAGTTGTCTGAGGCGTCGCCGAGAATAACATAAATGCAAGGGTGATAAAAAAATTCCGTCTGTAATACCATTGGTAATACATACAATATATTCCTAACATCTTAAAAAAATTAATAATTATTTACCTATTTTTATTAATAATATGTTGTCCAAATTACAAGTATCAAATCAATTTACAAGTTCACATTGTCTGAAATATTATATTTTCTACTTATTATTTCCTAACTCAAAGGAAGTTTTAGAAAAATTAATTTTGTAATAAATGAAAAGAAAGAATTTTAATTATTAAATTAGTTCAGATTTAATTCAAATTTGTATTTATATTTTTGATAAATAACTCAGCAAATTTCTAGTAATATAATATCAAATCAATAAATTAAATATTTGCATACGTATTAAATAGTATCACATAACAAAGTGAATATTTCTCGAATCGCAAAAGGAGAAATCGCCCATAAGACTATAAATCAAAAATAGCTCAACTTTATATAGCGCGATTATGAATATATTATGAATCATTTGACACTTTATTTATACTCTGTACGTGTCAGATGTCGTAATTATGATTATTCTGAATGTCAAAATTACCATGATAAATATCGGTAAGTATTGGATATCATTAGTTTCGCACTCCGGCAAAAATAAGTTAATTTTTTCTTGTTTAAACTTCGTATACGCTTTGTGTAGCTTTGATAAATTGAATGGATGTATGTATGTATGTATTTGTGTTAATATTAAGATAATCGGATCATAAGTTTTCATAAATTATTTATGTTGTAAAATTAAAAAAAAAAATACAGTAATCAATCAGTAATGTACCAAAGAGATACGTACTTATATTTATTTGTAATATGGAAAGATATCAAAATAGTTTAAAAATATTGTTTCTAAAATATATATAAAAAAAATATATAACCGAATGCGTATCTTAGTTTATCTTGAGCGAATAACTAATGAACGTTTGGTTAAAAGAATATATGTTAATGAGTGGTATGATTGAGAGTGTTTCGTGTGAGCGAATGTTTTCAAGTAGTAAAAGTAGAAGAACATGTATAAGATGTGTCATGAATGCGGATGAAGCTAGAATTGCTTGTCTGGATAGGAGTGTTTGGAAGAAACTAATTTAGGAATAGTGGAAAGAGTTCGTGTCACACCCTTTTGGGTACATAACGTGATTGTGTATGTATTTGATACATACATACATATATACATACATACACAATCACGCCATGTACCCAAAAGGGTGTGGCGCAAACTCTTTTCACCATCCCGAAATCAGTCGCCTCTAAACATTCCTATCCAAACAAGCACCTTTCGCATCATCCACATTCATAATTCCTCTCATACATGCTCTTTTATTCCTACTATTTGGAAGCTGTCGCTCATGCAAAACACTCTCAATCATACCACTCCAACTACTCATCGGATGTCCACGCAAACGTATACCATCAAAATCATTCAAATAAATCTTTTTAACCAAACGTTCATTAGACATTCGCTCAATATGTCCGAATCATCTTAACACATTGTATGCGGCTAACAGGTGGCGCGGGTCATTTTTGCAAATTTTTTGCGAAAATGGCAACGTTTAGTAAAATTACGATAACTTTAGTTTTACATATTTTTTTCAATGAAACTTTTTGTGATTTACTATAAAATGTATACTGAATTATTTTTCTTAAATTTTAAACAGACAAATACTAGAAACTTACTGGAAATTGAAATAAAAGTAATAAAATATGTAAAATGTCCGATTTATTGAAAATATTTTGAAAAAAAGTACAATACGTGCTGTTTCGTGAAGAAATTTTTTATATTTTATTTTCCGAGCATATACATTTACCACACATCACTGCTCTGCTTGCATCACTGCTAAGCAGTTGAATAGATTACCGTCATACCCGAAAGTACAAACATAATTCACCATTGTATGTGTTAGAGACCCAAATTTTGTCCTTTGGAATTCGTATATATGCATGTTAGCATCCCTTTAGAGTAATAAAAAAGTATAAAAATAAACGTATTTATAAGTTACCTACATTCTACCGCTAGTCTATAAAATGTGTTAACTGACTAACACCAACTTTTGCTTTTTTTCAATTTCACTCATCATTCACTAATCTATTTCGTACCCGATCTCTCCTATTTACACCACATACCCCACGTTAAAATCTCATTTCCACTGCAGTCATTTTCCGTTTATGCTTTTGCAGCCAAACTCAATTTCACCCAATTTCACTCATCATACACTAATCTATTTCGTATCCGATCTCTCCCATTTACACCACATACCACACGTAAAAATCTCATTTTCACTGCAGTTATTTTCCGTTTATGCTTTTGCAACCAAACCCAACATTCACTACCATACATCAACGTAGGCACCAAAACTGCATTGTATTTAATAGAAACTTTGATTTATTTGTTACATTAACTGGAAACAGTTTACAAATATAAGCTCGGTTTAAAAATTGGTGGTAACTAATACCAATCTTAAAACTATACAACGCAGTAAAAATAAAATGGTTATTTCATCTAATTCAAATTTAATGGCAAAATTTCAGAAGATTTATGTATTTAATTAGATAATATTCCGAATAACATTATAATTATTTCATATACATACAAAGTAGCTGAAATTAAATTTTTATTTTAAATAAGGCAAAGATAAATAATCTAAAACTTCAGATACATCAACAAAAATGTATGGATATATACAAAACTATAAAAAATATCTAATTTTAATATAATTAAAAAGTTAAAAAATATCTATTTTGTTTAAATGAAACAAATAAAACTTTAGATTTTTTATATAAACTGTCATAAAATCTGAACTTATTAAATAAACTAAAAAACACGTAAATACTTAGTTAATTGTACCAGCTATTATTTTGAAATTGTTTTACAAAATTGATTTCAAAATTGAATTGAATAAGTTACGTTAAACAAAAAAAAATCGAATTTGTATCTTAGTTTATTATCTATGTTTGAAAATTCTTATTAATTTATATCATTATATCCAAAAATTAGAGATAATTATCTATAGTATAAAAATACATAGAACTTTTGTAGTCTGTAACGTACTAAATATTTAAAGAGTGATAGAGAATGCGATATCTACTTCTTGCGAATGAAACGTGAACTATTTCATTTAAAAATGTTTGTTCGTATTCTCACCTTATTTATAAAAGTGAGTTTTGAGAAAAGTACTTTTAACGTTTACTTAAAATTATTTATTAAGAACTTCAAAATCGTTTTTTTTTTTATATTACATAATATCAAATATAATAAAAATGATCAAAAATAAAAAAAAATATTTATATTTGATAAAATGGCAGAAGTAAAAATTATTTTAAAATTAATGATAAAAGCATTTTTTTTACAAAAAAATGAAGTTGTGTTTGTAGCATTTAAGTATTTTTGTAAAATTAACAAAAAGTACTTTTGCAATAGAAGTTTAACATAATAAAATATTTAAAATAAAAAATCTTAATAACATTTTTTAATATCTTTATTTTACATTTTCTATATACTAAGAGTTTCGTAATAAGTTTTGTGAGAAAAGTAATTATCATAAAAAATTCTTAATGTAATTAATAAAAGAAATTTTAAAAACATATCAATATTTATTCCGTTAAAGTTTAAAAATGATAAATAGTAAATTATACAAAAAATAAATCGCATTGTAATATCAATAAGCTAGTACGGTTCTGTTCCAAGTGCCTGTATGTCTGAGAAGGTAATATCGGTAAGTTTTCACTTTTACAATTGAAAAAAAAAGAAACAACGAATACGAAACATAAGTCTCGTATACGTTAAACGAGTAAAGTATCGTTAGTTGTGCTATGTAAACGTGTTATGTCGTTTTTCTGTTATATTGTGTTGTGCTTCGCTTCCGATCTACAACATACCAATAACTTTACGAGTATAAACTCACACAACACAGTACTGACCATGCACAAGAAATACGCGTCAGATAAACTTTCAGATACATATTGTACAATATTACAACTTTAGTTTATATAATAAAATAATTATTTTTATTATTATCATGTTTATCAGAGATAACAAATTTTACAAAATGTTATAAAACTAAATTGAGCAATTAGATATTTATTTATAAAAATTTATTTAAAAAAGTAAAAATGTATTATGTCAGTATGTTTGCCAGCGCTCTAGCAAGCTCGGTTTCTGTCGATGTCCAACTTTACAGCTACCGTTCCGTTTTAAGTAAAAATAAAATTGGAGTAATATTACACTTTGTAGGTGTAAACTTTTTATTCTTATAAACAACGCTTACTATAATAATATAATTAACTAAATAATGTAGAATAGAATAAGACAAGCGCAAAAGCGCTCCTTGACACTTTTGGACGGGAAAAAAGCAAAAACCCGTGGCATTCAAACGGTTAAGCGTTAAGTACTACCGATTATAATACTGAGAACTGAGGTTCGAATCCGCTGACCGGCGTTTTTGTTCGTAGTAAAATAAGAAATGTCACAAGTCACAAGGTCAGGCATTAATTAAACAGAATCGGACACATCAATTTGATCAATAACTTATATTAAAATATCAGTAGTTTAGATTACTGGCCGGAATTTATTGCTGCTCTTGCGAACGCTCAATTTGCAGTTTTAAAACAGTGTCTAAATGAAAGATCACAGAACAAGCATTTCATACTTGTGGTCATGGCTCTCATGGGGCTATCGTATCAAATATAATGATAAATTCGTTGTTTGTAAACTAATAAGTACCTATATTTTTTAACATTTTTTACTGTTAACTCAAAACTAAGAAAAGGATCTATAACAGTGCCCAATAGCTTAATTGCGTGTAAACGAATTAATCAACTGTATTATTATTATTGGTAGTAATAGATATTTTCTTATTTTCTGATGAATTCTTTTAAAAATAACTTTTCTAATTAAGTTAACCTGAATTTTTTTTCAAATTAGTGGTTAATATCCGTTTATTATTATTAGAATGTGAGATAATTGTGTGAAGTGTGTTTAAATAAATAATCTGCTGTGGCCACCACAGAACCGACTGTCATAGTATTAAATAAATTTATGGAATATAATATTTTGTATAACAACAACTACTGATGTAGTCATGATAACTAAAAACAAAACTGGCTTGACGTAAATATGCCACCTATCTACAGAATAATGTTAATCATAAAAATATAAAAATTTATGAAAATATTATTTATTATTATTTTTAGTTATAACTTGTTTAGCAACTTTTGTTAAATAATTTTTTCCGAAATATATCTTGTCTTGAAATATTCGTAAAACACATAAAAGTGACATCAGTAAATTACTATTTCCAATTGACAGGTTTTTACCAAAAGTTGATCAAATTAAGATAGATATTCACCTCTGAAGCTTAAATACGAAATTTTATAATAATTCGTTCAGCCAAATTTGTTTTACACATGTCCGCAGACCGATAGACTATAAGTCTATAAGTCTAATTCGTGCTTGTCTGTAAAAATCTTGATATGTCAAATTAAGTATGATTACAATGACTCCCTTATCGTATGTGATATGATGGTCGGTAAAAATAATCAAAGTGAATTTATTATTTAATCAAAAAAAGATCGATTATGTAAACATTGTTAAACGTTCTCTAAGTTAACTCTCTTGTTAATTTGCCAATTTACCAATAAGAAACCGTTGAAAATCATGCTTATAGTTAACCTAATGTTTAAATTAACAATGATTTATGCAACTGGTTATAAATCTCAGTTTGAAAAAGTTTTTCGTTTCGTTATTCAAAATATTTTACAATATATTTTACGTTCATAAATATGTCACACGTAAATGTATAAATATGAAATATTATTTAAAGATTTGATTGCTTTGTTCACGTAAGAAATTGACACATATTAATTAAAAGTCATAAAAAGACATTAATAAATGAATCATCTTGTACATACGAAGTAATAATAAAAAATAATAAGAAAAATTGAAAATAACTGCAAAATAATAATAAATGTCAATTTAAAACATGTTTGTTTTGTGGAAGCTATAAACGCAAATGTATATAATAATTTCTTATATTAATTAAGGTTAAGTAGATTATGCTTATAAAAATTAATTAATTTATTTTACAATTATATGTACATATATTTTCATCCATAATTATTTTTTTGCCGGTTCTTTTGAACATATGTTAAGGATAATCATGTTTAAGATTATTTATTTAATTTTTAAATGTACATAGATACAAAAAAACACATTTTTATTAATATTATAAAGTATTAAAAAATTTTACATTCAACAAGAATTTTAAATTATATTTTCATATATAATAAGAGAATAAAAGTATGTTGAATAAATTTAATTATTTACACATGCATTATTTGACACGCAAGAAAAACTAATAACAAAATTATAAAAAATTAATAAGCAGCTATTAATATAAATTGCAAATATTTTTTTTATATTATTTAACCATAATTATCATTAAATATTAAATGTCACATATTATTATTTTTTTAAGCAATTTCATACTTTAGTATTTTCTTGTTTATAACAATTAACATAATAGTATATTATGTTACGAAGAGTAGAAAGCGGCGATTATTGTATTGAGCTTAGATAATTGTAGCAAAGGCAAAGCCGAGGGGCAAGCAATCTGGGCGAAACACAAAGAGAACTTTCTATTCCAAGTGACATATACGATTTTTTCTTTAAGCGTTCTAAACGAAACTAAAATACTAAGTAAACTTGTATATATTTGTATGAAATGCAAAAACCACCCACACCTTTCCTGGAGGGTGGGGCGGGCACAAGTTTTAAAACTTAAATAGAAACACTCATTTTTTTATTGCACTGTTGCATTCTTCATAAAAAACTGTTTCTGGATTTGCAAATTGAGCCCCACCCCCAGCTCTACCCCCTCGGGGGAAGAAAGGGGAGAAATTTTGAAAATTTTTGCATAAACTATTACTTTTTATTGCATTTGTGGATTCTTCTTCCATGCTTATGTTTGATATACTCTTATATATATATATATATATATATATATATATATATATATATATATTCTCGAATAATTTTAAAATTATATTATATCACATATCATACAAAGAAAAAACGGTTGTTAAGTCTTTTCGACTTGTTTCTGTAAATCTTTTTATTATCATGCAAAATAATATTTTTTACTTTAATATAATCGAGAAGGTTAATTAGTATAAATACACTGCAAAATTATTTCCCGAGTAAAGATGAAACATACTTCACATTATATATGAACTTGTCAGCTAAATGTTAAGATAAAGTATTTCGTACGAAAACGTACACTTAATATTGCGCAATGCTTCTTTCACGTGGCGTTGACTATAATATTAAGCACATTTACTTATGTCATTCTCACGGGTGTATTATGTATCATTTCCGTTAAAAATAACGGTCCGTTAAAATTAATAAATCCGAGATTCCGTAATAAATACCATTGGTATATAGCAAGATTTCTTACGGAATCACAGAGTTGTCATTTTAACAGATCGTTATTTTTAACAGAAAAGTTGCAGACTACACCCATCATAGGTATAAACTAAGTATTTCCATTAATTAAGAAAAGATAGTTTAACATAGTAAAAAAATTTTTTAGAACTCATATTAAAATTAAACTGTTTTAGGTTAAAGTTCTGTATTCATATTTATTATAATCGACGTTTCGACGAAGTCAACGTCTGTTTTCTTCAGGAAAAATGATACAAATGACTTTTGTATTATAATACAAATGTCATTTGTATTATTTATCCTGAAGAAGACGGACTTTGAGTTCGTCGAAACGTCGATTATAATAAATATTAATACAGAATTTTAACAGAAAGCAGTTTTATTTTAAGATAGTTCAAAATAATTTAAATTTTAATATATTGTTTAATCTTGTGTATTTTAATTAGATTTTGAATAGTGATTACATGTTTGTTGTTTAATGTAGAATAATATTATAGGTTAGTTATTTAAAATAAATTAACTTCACTTTTTTTCCCGTTAATTTTAAAACTTTACAGCAGCGATCGGCGTTAATTTAGTTTGTAATTATAAAAGATATATAAATTTATAAAATATGAGTATGATATTAAATGCATTTTAAATAGAATAAAGTTAATATAAGAGTGTGTGTGTGTGTGTGTGTGTGTGTGTGTGTGTGTGTGTGTGCTAGGCTCGCTAACGCAAAAATTAACTATATAAGAAATATAAAATTTGAGCGTGGGCTGCATAATTACTAGAAACATATATATCACCACTTAATAACATTATAATTAGCTATGCTAATTATTCATTTTAATGCATGGTAATCTGCTGGCGAGACCGGGAGGCCTGCCATCGCATACCTCACCAATTGCTCGCTTTTTAATCGCGACGGCCTTGCTTGCCTGCGTCTCGGTATACTTTACAGTAGACGTTTACAAACTATTTCATGCACACTGATTTTTTTCGCATTAAAATTTCGTAAACTTATTACTATTATAATAATAATAGTAAATTAAGAAAGTGAAAACACAATTTTATTCCTAGTTATAATAATAATAGAAACATAATTAATTTTCAGTGTAATAAAAAGGTAATTGAGGATTTCACTCAGTGGAATAGTGACAAATACGCCAACTTGATCTAAATTGAGATCTTTTTTTCCTTACTAATAGAAAGAATGACTAATCACATATCACAATTAATCTAGATATTTGTCAAATATTAGGTACATATTATTATTCCTATTTGAAAACATTGGGCGTCTGTTTATCACTGTTAATTGAAGTCCTCAATTTAATTTTATAAAAACGGCGTTGTTTTTGAATACTCTGATTATTGATATACTCTGTTTATTATGTAACCTTAGATCACTGATTAGGTCTTTAGCTTTATCTTTTGCTACTGATAATAAAACCTTAGCTTTCGAAATACGTATATAGCTTTTTTAAATTATTGTTTGTGGTTTAAGGGAAATTATTTTTTTAAGAATATACAGTATATTTAGTTTTTATATTTTTTTTTCTTTTTTTTTTGCCTGTAATTTGCGAACGAATAAACTTAGAAATATGCGGGTTTTGCAGTTTAATTTGTGATTTAATGGAGAATCCCAAACTAAGAAAATATACAGGCATGCCATTAAAACAAAACTTTGGTACATTTTTTTTTAATGAATCACTCTGTACATTCAAAATTATTTCAAATTTATAGTACAAGCTACTGTCTAAAACATTTATTTGAAACTTTTGTGTTTTTATAAAAAACAAGATATTGATATGTTACGTTACTTTTTGTACAGACTGTATTTTATATTAAGTTTCAAATTTGACCCTTGAACTTCTCAATTGGCACTTTATCTAAATAACAATAAACTGATCTATTTTTTTCAACATAGATATATGATAACAATAAATATTTATAAACCTATTAGTTAGATATGATTTTTTAAATAATATCTGTATTACAAACTTAATTATTTAGTTCTGGTTTTGAAAGTTTGTGGTATCAGCTAATATAAAGTGGCGCAAAAGTTATCTGATAATGCTCTAATTTTTGCAAACAGCGTTTCATGTCAAATCGACTTTGAAATTTGTGAAGTAAACAGATTCAGACGATCTATGAATCACTATACTCCTCAAGAACACGGAATAATTGTGTCTTTAAAACAACGGGCAAAACCAATTCTTTTTACTAACAAGTAAAATTACTGCCTTATGAAATCAAGTGATGAGTTTGGCGCCACCTGTTAAAATTAGAACTATAGACACAGAAAAAATCATAAGAAATTATTGGTAGTTTAGATGCAGTCGTAAAAGCTTTAGTTTTCCATAATTTTCCCTCTTTTTGTTCCAACAAGAGTCTCTACACAAGTTCTATTGTTATAACAAGTTCACAAAAGAATTTTTTAAAAGTTTTGTAATATTTTACTAGAAAAATTTCGACTACAAGTTTGTGTACCAAATATAATATATCATCAGAAACCAATTAGACAATAAAATAGCAAATGCGAACGCAGCCATTGTATATTATAGTAGTAACCGAATCAGGAATCAGGTTATATATATTTAGTGTATATAGTTTAGTTTATATATAACATAGGTAGGTAGGTATATATATATTGCCTACGCTGTCCTAGGTAAAGGATAGGGTAGGGTAAAGCAAAAGGTTCGCCCCGGTAGCATCTTATATCGACCAGTCTGCTATGTTAATATATTATTTATAACATTTTATTAACAATTAGGTAGTTACACGCGAAATCTCATTATGGCAAACTCCATTATAAAGTAATTATATTGTATAACGAGTTTTTTAGGTCGTTAATATTGGAGTTGTAATAAATTGTAACTTTACATGACGCATTAAAAGCACACACAGATATGTATTATATGAATGTGTATAAGTGTAGTTTATATAGTCGAGAGTCCGGGGTCTCAGTCGCGATATATCAGTGAAACGGTCAGTCGCTTGATTTCTCCGTCCGCCTCCCCCCACCCAACCCCCTTCACGGACCATGCTACGTCAATGGTCTGATGTAAGCGTCAGGCAATGGGTATAATCAGGACGCGGCCCCCAGTTTAATTTATTATAATATCTGTTGGCGTGCCACTGAACTGACTACCCCACACCCGCCGACACTGCACACTGCCAGATAAATAGTTCGACGTCAACGGTGCTGTGTGGTATCTTCACTCACTTTTTTTTCCTATTTTCTTTTGTTTTCGTTTTTTTTTTCAGTTAGAATTTTTTTAATGGCTTTGTGTTATTGTGATTAATTATAAATATTGGAAATAGTAGTAAAAGAATTAAAGCTTAAATAAATTCGGACAGTATATATTTGTTTCTAAAAATAAATATTAAATTATGGGGAAAATATAATTGCACGGTAAAATTAGTTTATCAAACGATAAATATTCATTCATTATCTAAATCTATACTATACTCTTTCATAGTTGGTGGAATTTTTGCTAATTTGCATCATTTTAATTTATTCTTTACCAGGAACGGCTCTTTTATTTCTGTAATACAAGTTTTGTTAGATTAGGTTAGGTTAGTGACAAATATGGTACGACAAAATTAGTATACCTACTGAATAACAAAAATAGAAATGTACACGATAAAATAATAAACTGCATTATTTTTTAATTTGTTTAAAAACAGTCAATAGACTTGAAGATTTCAATCAGACTCATTGATTGCTAGATAGTTGTGATTAAAATGTTAATTTTAATTATTTTTTTTGACAAGAAAAAAATATTTTGTCCTGAAAAAATATTTTGCCGTGAGAAAAATTATTATATTTTCCTGTTGTGGATTATATCAAATTTGTTGTACAAGAAAATATCAACCAAAATTTATCATTATCATCAATTAACCAAAATAATAATTTATATTCCCAATAAAAGTTTAATTCGGAATGTATATTTTCATACATACATACACAATCACGCCATGTACCTAAAAGGGTGTGGCACAAACTCTTTTCATCATTCCGAAATCAGTCGCCTCCAAACATTCCTATTCAAACAAGCAACTTTCGCTTCGTCCACATTCATAATTCCTCTCATACATGCTCTTTTATTCCTATTACTTGGAAACTTTTGCTCACGCAAAACACTCTCAATCATACCACTCCAACTACTAATCGGACGTCCACGCAAACATACCATCAAAATCATTCAAATAAATCTTTTTAACCAAACGTTCATTAGACATTCGTTCAACATGTCCGAACCATCTTAACTGACTAACACCAACTTTTGCTACAACATTTTTTTCAATTTCACACTCATCATACACTAATCTATTTCGTACCAGATCTCTCCTATTTACACTTTTTTGTTTTAAAATAAATTAAAATGAGACTTTTAAAAGTAATCTTAATAACAAATACTACCATTATTATAAAATTAAATTACTTAAAATTTATGTAAAATATGTCTTTTAAGAAATAGTATATTTCGTACATATAGGAGAGTTATTAGTTTTCTGCATGTGTGGTAAAATTTATAATATTTTATCAGTTTCAGAATGAAAGTATTAAAGTTAAATAATTTTTCCAATTAAATAGAAATAAAAAATTAATTATTTAAATATTGACTTCTAAACTCAACATAGTAAAAAATCTTTCAGAACTCATAATATAAAATAAAACTGTTTTTTGGTTTAAGTTCTGTATTAATATTTATTAATAATTGATGTTTCGAGGAACTCAATGTCATTTGTATAGTTTTCCTAATGAAGAGAGACGTTGAGTTCGTCAAAACGTCGATTATTAATAATTATTAATACAGAACTTAAACCTAAAGATGTTTTATTTTATTCTAAACTTATATACTAATTGAATTAAAAACAAAAAATAATAAAATTTACATTTTATAAAACAATTATTATAAAACTACTTCATATTTATCTACACAGGCAAAAATCTGTTGGATTTGGTGTTAAAAAACCACAATCTTTGTGGAAATATTTCTGTATAAAAATGACACTAATTTTGTATATAAATTACACTTTAAAAGTGTGTCAAAAATGTGGGTATTATTTTAATTTAATTTCCTGTCGGTAACACCAGCAAATGTAATTTTTGATGTGTCCCAAATGGAACACTGGATAATGTCAAATATTTTTTATTCATAAAAACAAATATGTACAATTTTAAGAATAATCATTTATTACAATTTTCTACTAGTGTTTTAACTATAAAACTATATTGTGGCTGTAGATATTGATTTCTTTAAAAATATATTTGTAATTTTTTCTAAATATATTTGAGCAAAACTACTTTGATAGCTACAGTAGAATTAATAGTTTATTATTGTCGGATAATAGAAAATTTTACTTCCAATAAACAAATTCGCATTGTTCACAAATGTTTTCTTTCGGTATCTATAATAAGTAAAATTAATCATAAAACAGAAAAAAATATAGTAAAAAAAAAGATTGATAATTCCAGTTAAATAATCAAATAAAATCCAAATTAAAATTTAAAATATTTATTTAATTATTAAAATATTTATATTTCTTAAATCTCAATTAAACTACAACAAAATTTCTATAAATAATATAAACTGCAAATAAAAATTATCCTAAATATAACAATATTTCTGTACAATATTTACTTGTCCACTGACCAATCAATAAGACCCTTTAAAGATAGTTGACAGTCTAGTTACCTAGTCCACTCATTTATAAAGTTAACGACATTTCATACAACTGGCTGTAAGTCTTAAATTAATTTAAACAAATATGATAAAAAGTTTAATAACATAGTAAAAAAAAATTTTTAGAACTCATTATATTAAAATAAAACGGCTTTAGGTTATAGTTCCGTATTAATATTTATTAATAATCGACGCTTCGACGAACTCAACGTACGTTTTCATCAGGAAAAAGATAAGTTTGTCGAAACATAGATTATTAATAAATATTAATACAGAACTATAACCTAAAGCGTCTTATTTTAAAAAAAAGTTAAATGTTTATAGTTTGGATATTTGTCAATTATTATATATAATTATTTTTATTTGAAAACATTGAAAACATTCGTCATTGGTTATTTTTAATCTTTTAACGATATTATCCCGATACTGATAAAGTGGCTTATTTGTCACAATTTCAAATATTAATAAAGACTTGAATTTTTACATTTTCAATAGATTTAAACAACAATATATATACATTGATACGTTGTGAAATTATTTAAATTATCGTGTAAAATATTCATAATGTATATACTACTGTGAAATATTAAATATGGCTGGTACTTTTTTAAAGTCATCTTTCTCAACTTTAAATATTCTGTTTAGTTGTTCAGTAGACACGTTATTAAAATAACTGTGCCTAATTCAGCGCTAAAATTGATTAGTGATAAAATACAAACACAAAAATGTTTTGCTTGTCTCATGTTATACTCACGATCAGTTAAACAACTAACTTACTTACATTGGTATTGCAATTTTACATAATCACTTATATTAAAAATTATATGCAGATTTGAAAATTTAAAAATTTAAATCGTGTATGTTGCAATAAATTTTCTGCAAGGAAAATTAGCATAAGTGAGCAAAATTTTTACATTAATCATACTATTTTATTACAACTTTTAATTTGTTTAATTATTATTAATGTTAAAATAAATTAAAGTGTAATAAGATTGCAAATAAGTTTTACAATTTTAACTGTACGTATAATATGGCAAATTCAATTAATTTTAAAGTGTTCTAAATATTAACTTGGAAACTAGTAATATCGTATTATAAATTAACGAGTTAAGTAATTTCTAATATACATAATTAAATCTTATATACTAAAAACTAATTAACAGAATTAAACAATTTCTAGCTTCTAGTATAAATAACATAGTAAACAACATTCTGGGTAGATTTTATATTCTAATTATTGGCAGGAAAAAAAGTGTATTTAGATTTGAATAATTTATTGCTATTACAGATACAATTAAATTTACTTTACATAATAACTATAAGTTTAATTTATGATCAAGACTGCTATGAATTTTTTTATTATCAACTAATAATTATTTTAAACTAGATTCTTTTATTCCTGTTTTGAAAATAAAATATATTTTGTCAAATAATTATAAATGGTTTTTCATTCGCTTTTGAATCTTGATTTTTTCTTATAACTTTCAAACTATTGAATGTAAATGAGTGAAATATAACACAATATGTAGAAAGAATGATTAGTAAAGAATGTTTACATATTTGCGAAAAATTGAGGTGTGACTCTTAATGTGTAAGTGAATATCTTCCATAATATGGAGATGCATGTTTAGACATATATACCATGGTACGACTGTGTTAAATTCTAAAGTTATTAAAAAAAAAAACCAGGTGCTAGAATCAAGTGTAAAATACGGTAAGGGTTTGCAGTAGTAATGTCTTTCTGTAGTCTAAAATATATTGAAAATTTAATAAATATTTTCGATGGTTATAATCTAATAAGTATATTGTAATTTTGTAAAAGTCTTCGCAGCTACAATTTTTTGTCACCACAATTCTTACCTCACAAAACTTTGCCGCATATATTTAATTTTAAAAAATCAAAAATTAACCTTTAATTCAACTTTCTCTAAACAAATAAAAATTAAACTTTTAACCCAATCTATCCCATAATGAAACTGTAAAATACATGTAAGTATATGCGGCAAAGAATTGTAGTTGAAAACTTATAATCAAAAAATTGTGGGAGAACAATGTTCCGAATACGATTTCCATTACATGGGTTAACAACAAATTAAAGAAACATATAATATTCTTTATTATTTGATTAATTATATGTATGCAAGTACACTAATACTCCGATTTACGTTGCCCCGTTTTACGCTGATTTGCTATAACGCTCTTTTATAGCGGGGATCTACGCCGATGGTTTTTTAGGCAACAAACAAAAAATAACAAACAAAGTTAGATAGTGTCTTTATAAAAAAATAATTTTTATTTATAATATGTACATATGTATTTCTTAACTGTATTTTTTTTTACCCCGATTTACGTTTGATTCGCTTAACGCTCATTTTTTCACGCATTAAGAGCGTAAATCGGGGTATTAGTGTATTAAAGCAATAATATAAAATTACTTATAATGTTATTATACGAGGTGGTATCCAAAAGGTTCCCAAAATGTAGCGATAAACATAATTGCAGAATAGCTGAACCTTATTGACCGCTGTCATCTACAAAGTTTCTCCTTTGGGATTATAAACACCGATCCTAGCCCTCCTGCAACGAAAGGAACGCATTCTGGAAATCTTGTTTTCTTAATGTGTTCAACATCGTCTGCGATTCAACTTCAATTTTATTTTTATTTTGGGAAAGAGTAAAAAATCATAATTATTTCAATTACAAGACAATTATTGCGTTGTTGATTCTAACACTTTTAAATTCTGTAAGTTGTGCGTCAAGGGCGTCAAGATATAAATGGGTAGCACTGATTCTCGTTTTGTATCCAAAATACGATTTAAGATAAAGCAGATGATCAGGTTATAAATTAATGCAGTCAATGAGAAATATAAAATGCTACAAAATATTTAAATAAATTTTTAAAAATTGCAGTTTTAAAATACATCAACAAATTTTTATTATTTCACTATAAAGTTTACATAAATATTTTTTATAAGATTATTTTTGTGACTGAAATATAATTTATATTTTTTGTTATTATTTCTAATATATTTTTAAGTAATTGTTGAAAATTAATTTATTACTGTATTGTTCCAAAAATATGTTTCTAAATATTCGGATTATTATCAAAATGATAAGATAGTATTGTAATTTCAAAATTTTATTTGAACTAACTATTATTGTTGGGCACAGTATATAACCTATATTCAATTTTTTTTTTGGTTATCACTATTAACAATTAAAACAAAATAATTTTAATGGCATTTTGTTTTCAGAACAAATTTTCTACAAACAAAATTCTTTAATTTACATTTATTGTTATTGAACTTTTTGTCTGAATATACATTAAATATCACAAAATAAAAATTTTAAAACTACAATAAAATATACGTACATTTTAAAAATTAATGTAAAAAAATGAAGTAAATAAAACATTTTTTTTGTAAATTGCATATTGTGGTATTTTCTATAACGTAAATTTTTTTTTGTTTTAAAATTTAACAAAAAAATTTTAAAAATATATTTATAACAATTTTATTCAGTTTAAAATTTTGATATATATTTATAATTTTGATATTTTTATAATCATTACAATCAAAACCGAAGTAAAAGAAATGTAAGAAAATTATGAACAAATTCGGTTCGATTTTTTTCAGCATTTTACAGTTATGGTAAAAACGTATTTTATATTATTTTAATAAAATTTTCTTCAATATCTGTTTTTATATTTTAAAATCTCATTTGTATATTCACTGCACATATAAAGAAATATATTTTTTGTAAAAATATTAGAGAAAAACTGCAAAGTAAACAAAGTTAGAAAACAAATACGAAATAAAGTAAAAAAAGTTTGACTTTATTTTTTAAATATGTAACTTCATGTACACAAACAGTATTTAAAAGAATATCTCTTTTATAGTACAGGTTAGGGGTAGAATTATATATGTGTACATAAAAATATTTTCTTTTCAATTTTTTCTCGTTTTTTATTTTGGGGAAACATTTTTCTACGAACAAGATGAATACATACATATCGTACAGTAAATGATAAAAAACACCCAACAAAGTATTCTTAAAAACAATGGGTAATATTTAACATTGTTATCAAAATATGGGAAAAAAAAATATATAAAAAGATTGAAACAGCATTGCATAGGATGAGAACGTACGAAGGTTTTGCAATATTCAAATGCAACTGGAAAAATGTGGAAAATGAAAGGAAAAAACAACTCTGGAGAATTATAATAAAACGGAAAAATCATCGAACATTAACATAGGATAAAGTCATGCGTAAAATGGACAGGACAGGCCGAAGGGGTTAAAAATAATACCAATAAGATAAAACGAATACGCGTTGTATATACGGTGGCAACATTTTTTCTGATTCTTTTATTTCTATTTGCCGTCAAACAAATACCAGTAAGTGAAATAGGAAAACAAAATATGATAAAATACGAAGATGTACATGTGATAGAGCATAAATATTGTTTTATATTTGTTTCTTTTGAATATTTAAATATTCATGATGCAAAAATTAATTTTAGTATAAAGTTATATAATGTTTTAGATGAGAATTGATAAAATGTGTTTTAATTTCACACAGACGTTAAAATTTTATAACACCTTTTTTATATCATACTTCATCGAGTTATGTGTTATGTATAGTTTTTCTCAAAAATAATAAATGTAATTAAAAAATTATTTAATACAAAAAATTCTTAGGTAAATTTTTAATTACAAATAATAATATAATATAATCTAAAACCATTAAAAGAAAATGTTTTACAACGGTTGTACAAAATAAACTCCAAGAAGATAACATGCAACCTGCGGGCACTAGTTTGACACCTATAATGGTAAAATCTTGTTTAAATTAGTATAGTAATTCTTGAGTTTATTGTAAATATATAAATGTAAATAAACATTTGAAAAACGGAATATTTATTAACATATTAATATATATTGTTAAAGACTAGATGCTCTATAATTGTCATTTCAATCACCAGACTTAAATGTAAAAGAAAATTTGGCAAATTATTTAGAAAAACAAATTAAAAATTACATTTTTTTAACAAAAAAATATTGTTTTAAAATGTTACAAGAAGAATAGAACAGTAGCGTTGTGTGAGCTGTAGTAACGATCCAGTCCGAGATTTTGTACTCTAGGTTTAGTAATTGCTAAAGCATGGAGTAGGTGCTTTCTAGTATTATCAAATGCCTTAGTACATGATTCGAGATTGGTCTCAGTTACTACAACTAACGCAACGCTACTGAAATGGAGCAAAAATTATACAAGTTTAACACGAAAAATAGTTAAATTAATGCCAAAACGTTCAGAATAAATAAAAATTAGTGAAGGTTATTGTACGAAATATTAAAATTTAAATTAATACAATTTATTTTACTTTCGAAATTTAATATAATTTAATACAATTTAATCAATTATAAAGTTAAATGTACGATTGTAGTTGTGAGATAAGAGTTTAGAATTACTTTTTTGTATTAATATTATCACTAAATAGAGATATACATACATATACTTTATTTTGTAATATAATTCGTTCAAAAAAATTCCGTAATAGATAATAATGTAATCAATGAAATTTAGTACTAATTAAAGTGTACGATTTTGACTTTGACTTACTGTAATAGTAATTATTTTTAATTCTTCCTGAAAAAAAAAATGGAAATTATAAGCAAAGAAAATTATGATTTTGTTCTATGTTTTCTATTTTTTAACTGCAAAGGATTATAATATAATTTCAAGTATTCGCCACAAGGTTGTTCTTAGACTACAAGTTAAAAATCACTGCTCTGTATCAATATATCATAAAAAACATATATTACAAAAACTTATAATAATTGAATTTGAAGTTTAATAAATATGTGTATTATAAAAGAGCTAATAGCAATGGTAAATAAGTACTCATGTTATTAGTAATTAAAAAAAATAGTTGTGATAATATACAATGCATTAAATTTATAATACAGTTTATTAAAATAATAAATAACATCATGTTTATGATATTTGTATCTAATTTTGGTAGAAATAAAACATATTTTATGATTAAATAATTCATGTTTTAAAAGTTTTAACAAAAATTATTATATGTTACTGTTTGTTTATCAAAATAACAAAAATAAAACAATGTATAATATTGTACTTACATTATAAAACTTTCTTAACATTCATGTTAAAAAAAACAAAACAATCGAACACAGAAAACATTAGACTATCGAATGGCAAATAAATATTAGCCAATGAGTTATAAAATTTTGGTTAGCAAAAAGTTATTATGATCGAAGTTGGCTAACCTAATGAAACAATGTTTGCGCTAAATAAAAATTCCAAAATATCGAAAAAAAAAATACATAAACAACACAGGCTGAGAACAAGCAACAACAGTATAACAAATAACAACAACAGAAAAAGCATTATAACACGTAAAAAATAAAAAATAAAAAAAATAAAAAATACGGGAGGAATGAGTTCGAATTGAGTCGTGTCTCAATTAGCGGGCCATGGTTCAGTGGGACGGAAACATTGGTCCCTCAAAGTTATAATGAATTCCAAGCCTGCAGATTACCTTTTGAATGAATGCTACCCGCAAAAACACATTAAAATCGAACGAATGTAAATGAAAATTTGGTTAAAATCAAAAGACCACAAACCGAAATAGCCAGGGACACACACAGACCAGACCACTGTCCACATCGACAATACATTGTACAGCTAATAAATTCTGGGACTCATTACATCATGCTAATGCCATTTTTCACCAAACTGCTTATTTTCCTTAAGTTCATCTTCCTATAGGTCCGAATTGCAAACAGTGTTTATATGGTGTAAACAAAAACTCAAATTTTCTTTTCATAGATTTTAAAGGTTTTTGCAGGAAGTTATTTTGTTTACATTTACAATATCTTTTTTATATATTTTTTTTATTTCTCAAGTTTGTTAAATTGCTTTTTCATATAACATTCCTACCCCCCTTCTAATTTTATGATCTACAGGATAATTTATTCAAGTATTGTTTAAGTCTTTAAGTTATGCAAATAATTAACTGTATTATTTTCTTATGAAAGTTGTTAAAGATAACATAATCATATTAAAAATTGAATTATTTGCAATTTTTTAATAATATTAGAACAATAAATAGAATAAATATATACATGTTTGAAATCCGTTTATTATGATGATAGACGCAATTATTTTAATCGATTTTAAAATAAATCTTTGTATTTCTTAAATCAAAATTAAATCAATATTTGAATAAAATTTATTGAATTATTTTGGCGTAAGCTTCGTACAAATAAACATCAACATATTTTACATTATTAGCTCGTTAGATTTAAGTTGGAATTCCGAACAGAGCTGTAGTCTAACAGAATATTTTATCTTTTTTTATCAAATAAAAAAAATATATTTACTAGAAGAAGACAAAACATTCTGTGAAGCTACAGTTCCTTTCAGAATTTCAACGTAAACTTTGTACATAACATAAATACAACAGTAATTCCCGTTTCATAAAAAGTGTAAACAAATAACGATGTTAAAATGTATTTAAGATTGATTTTAATGGAGTATTAAATTGTTTCTGAAACTAACCGTGAATGTGACATATTTCTGATGAATTTACAGACAAACGCAAAGTTTTATTTATATACAAAGATATTTATAACCATATTTATCCCATACAACATTCATTGCACATTAGTCTAAACTTAAATCATCTTATTAATTATTTCTAATCAGTTCGAGAACTTATTATCCGTACATTATTTATACACATAGAATACAGAGAGAAATACAAAAACACAACAGACTATACGAAGCATGATGATGGTGTAGTGTGGTGCGGCTGTACAGCAAGCGAACGAAAAAAATATATTCTCGTTTCCCTCTTGGTTCGGCAACTGGGGGCTGGGAGCTTCGGAAAAAAACGTTTGGGAAACGATAGGTGGCACTGGCGCGGCCGGATAAAAAGGGGGTTGGCGGTGGTCTGGTGGTTTGGATATATATGTATATGTATTGGTTGTTTCTGTTCCCGATTTCGAAGCTTGTTGTTCTTGGTGCTAGCAAAAAATTCAGCCTGCGTATGTGGGAATTATTCAAGTAATCGAACTGGACGTTGAACGCGCGTAAACACAGTGATGGATTCCATTCGAATTTATTTATTTCACTTCATTTTCTATTTGATATTTATTGGAGATACTGCCAATTGATTCGGATCGCTCGCACACTTTCTACGATTTTATTCAATTATGAATTTTAAATTACAGGTAGAATTTGCTTATATCAAATTCTTAAAAAAAAACAAGCTAAATTAAGTTTTATTCATTATTATTTGTTACTTTTCGTCATTTCAAATATCAATATTAATAATCATTAATTATCCAGCAGTAAACCAAATGCAAGTAATAGAATACAAATAAAATATAATACAATTAAATATTTGAGTAGAAAGTTAAAGTAACAAATAAATAAAACATGTAAATGATAAGCTTGAATTCAGTAGGTATATGATTATTTTGAAAAACTCGATACAATTAAATGAAGTAGCTCCTCTATTAACTTCATTATAGGTATAATATTCACATATTCAACTCTCACTAAATAATGTTAAAATTTTTTTAATAATAACAATTACACACACATAGGTAATGTAATATTGCTAATTCGAAAAAAAAAAAATTTATAAGTTAAAAATAACTTAGATTTAGTTTATTTTAATTTATATAAGTTACAAACCAGTAATTTAAATTCAAAATGCAAAAATAAGTTAAAAGTAAGAGTAAATAATGTGGAATAGCATTATTTTATCAAAACTTCTACAATCTCTTAGCAAGTAACAAAGACATAATACGTCTTGTTATTTTTAATTTAAATTAATTTAAAGGAATGCAATTTTAATTTGTTTAGTTTATATGTGACAGAAAATAAATTTTTGCAGTCTCGACTTTTTTGAGATATAATATTAAAATTTTTATTACAATTTACTAGAATTAATTTCATTGATAAAACTGTTCTAATTAATGTACTTTTAATTCACCCAAAAGTGTTAGTTAGAAGTGTTATGAAGAATTGTTCAAATTCTGGAGAACAACTAACTTTTATTAGTAATCTTCAGGCTTTCACGGTCGGTATCCATTGAATTTATAGAATTTTCTGGGCTGATATGCCGTGGTCAATCTATCCTCGTTGCAGACGTTTTGCCATATATTGTAGATGGCATTCTTAATGCTTACTGATTGAATTCAGTCAACAATTCAGTCAGTAGTTTAAAGTCAGGTGTTTTAATAAGCATTTAAACTATTTAGATAAGTATCATTTTCTAATGTATCCATAGTTACTCAGTTATAAAATAAAATTTTAACTTTGTTTAAAATTTAAATTAATCACTACCAGATCGGTTAAGTTTGTTTCAAATTATTAAATTTTTAGGTATAAACACAAGATGGAGTTTCAATTTGTATGGAAATTGTACACTTAAAAGACACAAAGGTTTAAAAATTATATATTATATATTTAAGTGACATATGTACAATAAGCTATTAATAAGGTAGCGGGATACCTATATTCGGTTTTTATACCGGATCGCCGAATTCAAAATTAAAAACCAGTTTTTATTTTTAAATATTATGGAATTTTAATAACTTTAATTTTTATAAACTAAAAATTTATAATTATTATTTTTGGTTTAGTGTAATGTAACTTTAACTTATTGTATTTTTTAAAAAATTTATTAATAAAACGGGGCCCTCCGACTATGTTTGCGTAAGGGCTCGATATTTTTAAATACGCAATTTTAAAAATTAAATTCTTGAGCTATTTATTTAATTTAAATTACAACTTTTTATATTTTTAATATACTTTAATAATGGACATTAAATAAGAATTCAAAAAATATAATTATTTAATTTTCAAAATACATTCTTTTTAAATTTTGTTCATTACATTACAAATATATTCAAATTAACATTTTTAATTGAAGTAATCCATAAAAAATTAAAACATAAATATTAAAAATTAATTTCTTACAAATGCATTGAAAAAAATCCGGTCCTGGATATATATATATTCCAGCTTCATTTATTTCTGATATGTACATTTTTTTCCTCAACCAGGTAGATTCGTCAATGTAATAGCTATTCGGAAATTTTGCAAATTAAATCCACAATATCCATAATTAATACGTTCTGTTACGACGACAATCTCTTGTTTTCCACCAAAACAAAAGCAAAACGAACATATTTTCATTATTATTTTTGTGGAAACATATATATATATATATATATATATATATATATATATATATATATATATATATATATATATATATATATATTCATTTCGGTTAGTTACTATTTTATTATTTTCAATACTTTTTTTTATTTTTATATATTATTATCGGAAAAATTTATTTTTTGTTGAAATAATATCGCGTTTTATCCGTTTGTTTTTTTTTCGTAAAATTTGTTAATTTTTATTTTGTTTTGTTGTGTATCGTATTTATTAATTATCAGTTCTCTCAATTATTATACACCGTAATTAATTTAATAAGAACTTCGATCAATATTTGTGAAAATCCGTAATTAAATTGTCTGTTTTATTTTATAAAAATAAATAAAAATCTTACCTTAATGTGTTTGTGTGTGTGTTGTAGTAGCTGGTCTGTAAAAAAAATATTCAAATTAACAAAATTTCTGATGATAATATAAGATAATGCAATGGTAAATAATATTAAAGAATTTTTATGATAATTCAACCGGGATGGATGCAAATTAAAAATAATTTTGCTTGTCACCTGTCTGAACCGCAAATAATAAATGATTTTGTAAGTGTATGCTCTTTGAAAACAATAAAACGAGCAAATAAGAATAATTTGAAGGTACGCGATGATAAATGATCGTAAATTATAAATTATGAAAATTCTAATTTTTATTGTTTTCGCCCGTTATTTTGTTAAATTATTCGTAATTATTAATGCAAAAAAGAAAATTAGCTAATATATCTTTTCTTCATTATATTATTAACGTTAATGTATTACTTTTTTATAATTAAGTTATAAATATAAATTAAAATTATTAATTGAGTATTGTAAACTGTGAAAATGTATGTGTGTGAAAAAATAATTTATATATTGTATAAGCTGATTATATAAATAATATATAAAGTAAACAATATATTTGTAAAAAATAATAAACAAAATGCATTGACATGTCGTAGTGGCCATGTAGCTCAGTTGGTAGAGCATTAGGCGCGAAACCTAAAGGTCCCGGGTTCAAACCCCGGCAGGGCCAATGCATTTTTCTTTAATTTAAAAATTGTCTAATGTTTAATTAGATAAATTAATATAAAATTAATGGTGTTTAATGCAAAAAAATAAAAATTGTTAAACATTTACACCAAAAGAATTTATAAAAATTAATATATTTGTAATTTTTTTTACTGATTATTAAATAGATTAAAATAATAAACAAACGTATCAATTATTTTAATTAATACCTACAATTTTTAATAAATGTAATCTATAAAAATAATTTTTGTTTCTATTTATAATTCTTATTGGTTTTTGTTTTATAATAAAAATATATAATAAATAAATTGTCCAATTTGAAATACTTTTTAGTGTAGAAAATAAATATTTTCTAAGGTTTATATTAATATTTTAAGTTTTAAATTTAAATTAAATTCGATTGATAACAATAATTAGAAATAATAAAAACTTTAATCGTAATAATAAATTTGAAATACATATAATTTCTACATATAATACCATATGGCCAAACTATCTTAATTGATTTGGTTCTATTGTCACACTTAAAAAATATAGTTAATAAATTTGAATAATTTAACAGATAAATAAAAAATTTTCAGAATTCATGTTAGAATAAAACAAAAAAATTTAGTTTCACTTCTGTAACAATATTTACTATGTCAACGTTTTTGAATTTATTATAGTTTAGTTTCTATGGTTACATGTTTTGTTTTGTATTTATTTTAAGAAAATATTTGTATATAATAACGATAAGTCGGTATTACTAAATCTTGTTAAATAATTAAAAAAGAAGTTTTTTCTTCAAGGGTATTAAAATATTGATATTACGTTACTATATTGCCTATGTAGAAGAAAGTCATTATGTTACTATTACAATAATGTACATTATTATACAGCAGTTGGTTACAATATACATCACTGGTGGCAGCACCGAACATGATTACAACGTAAAGTGTATTGTATTTGACATCTCCGACGACCATATTGAAAATAATTATGTCAAGTTACGGTTAATTGATAATTGCGTTGTTTATTTTCGCTTGAATTTGTACTTGATTATTGAAAATGTGTGAAGAAGTGCTAGAAATACAATGTGCACCGCCAGGTTTTTTCAGAAACTGCATATTCGATCAAAAAAACACTGTCAAGTGTATTTAATTTGACATTTTTGACGGATATATTGAAAATTATTAAGTCAAGTTAAGTTAATTGATAGTTGCGTTGTTTATGTTCGCTTGCATTTAAATTTTATTATTGAAAATATGTGAAGAAATGTAATGTACACTGCCAAATTTGTTAAAAATTATATGTTTGACCAAAAAAACATTAATTCTTACAAATCGCGTAACAAATATAAATAATATATACATATTCTATTCTACAACTGTTAGTTAGGTTAAGGTTACTTGATATGTATTTTTAGTTTAGTTTCGTTTGAAACGCTTGCAGAAAAAATGGCATATGTCACTTGGAACAGAATGCTCTTTTTATGTTTCACCTCGACTCTGCTTCGGCTGCAAGTTTCTGGGCTCAATACAATAAAAATCGCTTTCTGCTTCTCCTGACATAATATACTATTGTCTTGTTTTATTGTAATAACTTAACTAACAAAAAAATAATAAAAATTGACGTAGAATTTGTCATTAAGATAAATATCTATAATGTTTTGTATAACAAATAAATTATTAAATAAATAAATAAATAAATTTTAAATTCAAAATTATCTTTTAGTAATATTTAAATTTTTTTTATTATAAAACACCCTGCTAAACAACACATTGCACATAGAAAAAATAATATTTCCAATTATGATAAATTTGACAATTATTAATTTGAATATTAATAAATTTCTGAATCCAATAGCTTATAGCAAAACATAAATTATAAAATAAAATATATTCGTTTTGATTCTAGCTACGTGTTAGTACAAAAATAGCACTCATCCTTTACAAAAATTATTTATAATATTTTCTTTAAAATTATTCCGGGTGCCATAATGAGAATTATAAATAAAAAATTCTAAACAAACCACTGGTCTGGTGTCAGACAACGGAACTCATACAAACAAACATACATAATACCAGAAACGTCGGTAAAGCACGCTTAAAAAGGTCCTTCTCGTGCATTTGTATCTACGTTGGGTTGGTAGGTGGTTGGTAGCCCTGTTCGTGCACGCTAATACAGTAGCGACCTCATTAAAATATGCAAAATACATTTCAACGAATTGTGTGACGAAAAACAAAAAAAAAAACAAGTGAATGTTTACGACTGACCCTTTGCTGTATATACTTTCCCACCCTTCAGATAAATTAAAATGCACTGCTAGAACATTAGAGTTAAATGAACAATACGATTCTTTGAAAATAATGGATATTTAAATTAAATATATAATGAAGCTTGCCTTGTATTTAATTACTAGACTAGTATATGTTGCTAATTAATTTATTAAAATATTTAGAAAAAAAAAAATAGTAATTCAAATCATATTTTTAGATTTTTCGTTTATATTACAAGTGTAAAATATTCGACAACTTTTAAAAATAAAATTTTTAGTATAAAAAAAAATAAAAAGGTTTCAGGATTAAGTTCTCTATTTAATATTTCCTGATAATACGTAGTCTATCGAAACGTCGATTTTTAATTAAAATTTATTCAGAACTTAATTCTAAAGCATTTTTATTTTTTAATAAGTTCTGAAAAATTTATTTACTATCCCAGTTTAAGCTTCAGAATTTAATTGGCATAAATTAATACTACTATTTATTATTTTTTGTTATTCAGAATAAATTTTTTTGAAAAAATAAAATATTGCACTGGTCTTAAACTAGCGGTTTGCAACTGTAATAGAGCTATACATTAAAAATATTGCAATTTCAATTAAAAATTTATCAATTTTTTTAAATATTTTTTTCAATTATTTACAAATGAGTAAATTGCCTTTTGACCACTAATTCAATCAAACAGTATTAGGTACTAATTTAAAAATATTTGAGTATTACAAAACTATGTGCAGTAAAATAAATAAAATGCAAATTTAAAATGGAAATTAATATTATAATAGTGAAATAGGCTTCTTTTGTTCTTTGTAATTATATTTATAAAGTTGTTAGTTATAACTTATTTAGCAATTTTTGTTAAATAATTTTTTTCGAAATATATCTCTGTTATGAATATTTTTAAAACACATAAAAGTGCCGGTTTTTAATATTCTATAAAGAGCCATACACAAATTAATTTTTTTTATTTAATATAATTGCATATTTTCACAAGTCACAATATAAAGACATAGAAAAAATATCATTTTAACATATGAACATAAAAATATAACAATGAAAAAGAAAATAATTATTTCAAAATTTTAGTAATAAAATTCAAATATAATAAACATGAAATATAACAGAAATCTATATCATCAAAATATATTTACTAATGTGTCGTAAATATGTCACTCATCCTCTAAATCTTTAATGGGAGCCGCACTTGACTCAGTGAAGAGCCGCATGCGGATCTCGGAGCCGCATTTGCCCACCGTTGTATTATAAGCTTAATTCGTACTTATCTGTAAAAATCGCGATATGTCAAATTTGGTATGATTACAATACCTCCCTCATCATATGTTGGCCCATCAGTATGATATGATTTAAGCCTACATGTATTTTGAATTATTGGTTAAAACCACGGGTTTTTCTAATCTAGCCCGCAGAGAAACAGTAGAAATTTTTAAACATCCCAGAAATTTAACAGAGATGAAGGCACAAGGAATTAGTACAGCGTGTAAACCATTATTGCAAAACAAACAGTCCACGTCATCAAGTGGAAAGATAGAACCAAAAAAAATCGACCAATGGCGTGGCAAAACGTATAATGGAAACTAAAGGTACAGTCCGATTAGAAAAGGTGGACCATCCAGTTTAACCAAAATCGACCAGAGGCGTAACAGTACCAAAAATAGATAGTGAGGGTACAGGTATATATAACAGATTGCGGAGCAAAAATTATCATTCAGTCACTAAGCACTGAACATGTGATATACGATACATGGCGAAACGTCTGCGACGAAAATAGATCCACCACGCCATACTAGACCAGAAAATTGTATAAATTCAATGGATACTGGCCGAGAAAGCCTGAAGAGAACTTATTGTTAGTTTAATATGAAGATTAGAAGAAAAATTATACCCCACTGCACTAATTCAGAGTTAAACGAGTTTCCATATGAACAAATTTTTATTTTATAAAATTGTTTCATAAAAAATTATAACTTACTATGAAATATTAAAATTACAAGAACAATATAAAATTCTAGTGGTGCATAGATACAAAAAAAAATTCATTAAGCACATTAGTCTAATAAAAATATATATTCCACTTTAAAATATTTCAAAAAAAAATAAATATACATCAGCAAAATTATTATCTATAACATTCTAGACGGCTAAAATAAATGAAAAATCTCGTAAATAACACAATAAATTGTCTTTGTCGAATGTCATCGATGGTAAATTCTGCAAATGCGTCCGTCGCGTCGCTCAATTGGAATGCAACTTGAAAATCAGGCAGGTATTATAAAGCATTTGTTAATAGCGTTGAGACCATGAAAAACGTATATATGCCTACATATAACGAAAACTAACTGATTTTAAATAACGTTCATCTGAATCACATTACATTTCGCATTATATATAAATTTAAATACTCGGATAATCGACGAGGACGTAAGACGAGTTGAAACGTCTCGCGGCACCAAGGTTTGGTTTTTGAAATCGAGACGACAGACTAATAAATAATATGATCAGATGTCCACTTACATACGACTATCATTATTAACAAGATTTTTTTTTCTTTCATTTGCAAGTTTGGTTTTATTTTAACTGGGCGTTTAGTTTTTGTTTTGCAAATTAGACGAACGGTAAATGAATAATTTAATAAACATTAGCTGGAATTATAAATGACTTTGAAATTATATTTAAATAGTTTTTTTTTTTTTTTTAAATATAATTTCTCTTTTTAATATGAATGTGTAATGAACTTTAAGTTTGTGTTATTTCTATGGAAATAAAGTTGTAAATAGTTACTTAACCTAAAATTTATTTATTTCGGTATTTTGTTCAAAGAATATTAGATTAGACAATACATGATCTTGCAAATTTAATTATAAAATAAACAATTTAGTATAATAGTATTTCTGTACAAGAAATAAATATGAGCAAAAAGTAAGAAAGCTTGTACGAGAAATCTCATAAACAAGATATTAAAAAATATTTTATTTATTTTTTTTTAATCTTCGTGATTTATTTAACAAAGTTTTGTAAAATAAATAATTTAAAATAAAAAGGTTTAGGTTAACGAACATTTGGCGTTTCGACATAAATATTAATAAATAATTGCGTAAAACAATTAATGAAGATAAACATCGAGTTCGTCGAAATGTCGACTATAATAAATATTAATACAGAACTATAACCTAAAACAGTTTTATTTAAAATTTAATTAATTTGGAGAATTTACTTTTATGTTATAGTTTTTTAATAAAAAAAAATCTATTTAGGAATTCAATAAATGTAATATAATAAAATTACTTCACTACTTTGTAATAATTTTGCCTTTTGCATAATAAAAGTAATATTTGATATAAATTTCTAAAGAAACAAAACTTTAAAATAGAATAATGTAAGAATAAAACGGCTTTAGGTTCTAGTTCTGTAATAATTTATTAATAAATCAATGTTTTGACGAACTAAACGTGCCTCTTCATCAAAGATTTTTTTTTCTGATGAAGATGCACGTTAAATTTGTCGAAACGTTGATTTATTAATAAATTATTACAGAACTAGAACCTACAGCCGTTTTTTTCTACTATAATGATTCTGGAAGATTTTTTACTATGTTTGAATAATGTATTTTATGAAATGACAGAGGAAAATTAATAATCAATTAAGCAAGAACATTGCAAGAAACAATTGTTATAATAATTAATATATAATTGGCAATATATAATCATTGTTGCTAAACGATAAACAATTTATTAATACAATTTCAATACGATAAAACTAGCAAGCATCGGAACATTTTTCACGATCAAACAAATAAATACTTAACATTAAAACAGTTGTTCTCGATACCAAATGCCTAACAAATACGAGTACATACTTACTAACATACATAATCTGCACAAAATAAACGAAATAAATAAATGAATAACAGAGAGAGCAAAAAGAAAGAATAAAAACAAGATCGCATCATCGTGTGTTTATCATGCGTTTGATGTATGCAACGGAATCGTTAGCAATAGGATAAAATCCCGTAAAGAATATTCGTTAATACTGTCGGGACATTAATGGGGCCGGTCAACTGGCAGATATTTTACTTTGCAAATGTGCTTGATTATAATTTAAGCCACCAGTTCTTTTTTCCATAACAAACATGATGTTGTATATCCAGCGAGAGTGAATCTCGTTGTATGTGCGTAGAGGGACATTACATTGTAGACAGATTCAAGTACACGCGGAGAAAGAATCAAGAGCTGTTGGCTAGAACTATGAGACGTATATAGGTTGTACTGTAATGACAACGCAAATTTGTGACCGTAGTTTTGAAGCTACTTTGCTCGTTGTGTTGACAGTGGCGGCGGAGAAATTTTACAAAAAAATTTATTTATTGTTTTATCCAAGGGTGTGTAGTTGAGGAGTAGAAGAATTGTATTGTAAACAAAGTCGGAATCGATTTTTTTGTTCCGACTCCGATTTCGACTAAAAATACTAAAAAACTAAAAGTTAAAGTTGGAGTCGAAGTCGAATAAAAAATCACGGATTTGGAGTCGAACTCAGAGTTGACTGATTTTATCAGTTTTTGGTAACATTATTTCTGTTTATGTAAAAAACTAAAAAATTAAAAGTTGGAATTGGAGTCGGAGTCGAATAAAAAAACTCGGATTTGAAGTTGAAGTTGGGGTCGACCAATTTTTTTGTCAATATGCACATCACCTAGTTTTAACAGTTTATATATGCAAAAGTCAAATTATCAAATTTTCAAAAAATAAATAAAATTAATAAGGACATTTGTGAATTTTCTTTAAACCCAACTCTATATCTAGAAAGTTGAACAAAATTGCATTATTTTGTAAAAATAATAAATTAAAAAAGCATATTTAATGCAATAAGTCCAAACTTTCAAACTAAAAATATTTAACACCATTCAATGACCTAGTGTAAGAAACATATTAAAATAATATTTCAAAAAATAGATATACGAGTACATTATATATAACATATTTTCGTGCATTTGACAATCTAGTTGTCTAGTTAACTTATTGGTTAAGTTAACAATGTATTGTACAACCAGGTTTAAATCCAACAGATTTTTTGTTGGTGTGTTTGTATAATTGCTGTGTAACTGATTCTTAGTTTATAACTTTTTCCAGGATATTTGTTTCATTTAACGCCTACTGCATAAAAAATTAAGAGCTTGTTAATTTGTCAACTAACGATTTATTTGTCAATGAGATGATTCAAAAATAATTGACAATGTAGTTGTTTAATTAATTCATTGATTAAGTTTTATCAGGAACTCAAAACAAACCAGAATTGAAAAAACACCAGAACTCAAAATATGTTGAATCACTTTTTAGAAACCAAACCGATTACCAAAAGAAGATTAAACAGGTTCTAACTCTTATTTATTATATATATATATATATATATATATATATATATATATATATATATTATATTTTATTAATTATGTATTTATTTATTATAGAGTCGTACTATTAATAATATATTATACATATATATATATATATATATATATATATATATATATATATATTATTTTTAAATTTGACTTATTTTTAGGACGTAGTGTTTTTGAAATAATTAAAAAAGATCGAAACAATTTATTTGTTTTTTTCTTATATATCTTATATGTAAATTTCACATTTATAAAAATTCAAACAGGGTTTTAAAGTCTATGAATCAATTAATTTAAAATTAAATTAAGTATTAGAATCAAACATCTGTAAATTTTGTATTTCGTCGACAAATTGTTATACAATTATTTTTAATATTAAAACAACAATATATCTAACGTAAATATTCTTAAAAGTATATTAACTTGAATGTATTTTGAAAAATTAAATTCACAAGAAATATCGCTTCAACCTAAGTAATAAACAACATCGATTATTATTTCTACAACATTTTTCATTGAATTTTAACGAACGCCACTGTATTTGTCAGTAAGCAGTCGTAGGCAATCTTTACGAGGTTGTACACACGCCCGTGTATATATGTGTCTCCGCATACAGATAAATATAACGTATGCTCGTACGCATAATGTTAATGTAATGTATGAAACGAAACTGACCACACCCGTATATATTGTATGTATGTCTTTGATTCTTTTATTAGACGGGTTTCCGGCCAGTCTCCCTTGCCACCGCTTTCGCTACGATCTCGATATCAACTAATTAGATGAATTGAATGACTAGATCATAATTATCATTTGAATCCTGTAGGTAGACTTAGGCAGAGAGTATATATGTTGCAAGATACTGTTTGCATTCGAAACATGGCTAATGTTGTGTTGTTGCTTTTAAATTTACTTGACCTATTGCGTTAGTGCGTATTTGTCAACTCAAAACTAAATTATAAGATCATTTAAATGATATAGTGGACGACAATAGATATTAGTTTATTTTAAACTTTTTGCAATCGTTTTTAATCTTGCATGATTTTGAAAGACTAAAATTTGATTTAAAAAATTTTTCAATATTTTATTTATAAATAATAATAATAATTTTTTTGATTATTATAAAATTTTATTAATGTAGATACTTAGATAATTATTAACTGATTAAATTTAAATTTTTAATTTTGGTAATAAATCCATATTTTTTAATTAACAACAATTTTTTTTTAAATCACTAAAAAATACCATAAATACAAAGTTATTATAATAAAAAAAGAAAACGTATATCCATTGAACTCTCAGGATGATAATCAATAATTTATAAATAAAATTTATTAATTTTTTCAGAAATTCAATATTACAACTTAAAAAAAAAACTTAAAAGTTATATGTGTATTTTGGTTGAAATATCTAAATTAAATTAAATACATTAAAAAGTTTAATTAAAGTATCTATACATTTTAAAACATAGAAATCTAGTAGTAATTAAAAAATGACATATTTTAAGTTACGTTTCTAATTTGAGAAATTAATTTAATAATTTGTGACAGTTAAATATTAATTCCAAAATAGATTTATATTATATTTTATCATGTGCAACAGATATAAGACAAATATTGATATAAATTTCAAAAAATGTATGTAACAAATAAAACCGCAAATATGTTTTATAATAGCGCGTATATATGCAACTAATTAATTAAAAATATTATGCTAATAAATAATAATTAAAATAAATCTATACGCGTTGCAATAGCTCCCTAGTCAGCCACAAAAATTCAATGAAAAACTGTTATTATTGACGAACATGCATTCGTACAATCTGACACCCCCGAACCCTAAAACATACGAGCCTCTGGTTACTCGTATTTTTTCCACGACAAAAATATCACATCGATTTTTTCCCCCAAAATTAAGGGGATTGTCTACTCGTCGAAACTGAAGGGTTATGTTAAACGGTTTTTGTAAAATTTTAATGTATGTCTTAGTTATCATTGCAATTCTATGAAAATATTATTTTTTTAAGATTTTGAAAATAGTGTCATTGTTAATGATGATTTATTATTTTTTAAAGTATTTGTTATTTGTTATATTGTGTTTATTACATAAAAATTCTAATGTGGCCACCAGAGTACTTGCTGTCACTACAAAGAACTTGAAATACTTTTTAACAGAAAAATTATTATTAAAAAAGTTTACATACCATATTATGTTAACAATTTATAATTTACCATAGAACCATGAAAACGTATTAATTTGTCAAAACAGATGCTTAGAAAAAATATTACAAAATATTTAAAAAAATTATTGTATTAAAAAATGTCTCAAAAGTTGTTGATTCTAACTTGTATAGCAACTTTTGGTGAATGGATTCGTTCCAAAAGTAAACAAATATGAAATTTATTAAAAATCTGTTTAACTGAATTTTTTCTACGTGTCCACAGATCAACAGATATTACAAAAGGTCTAATTTGTTCTTATCTGTAAAAATCTCGACAATTCAACATTGGCATGATTACAATACCTTTTTCACTATATGTGACGGTCAGTAAAATCTATGTGACTCTATGTTTAACTTTGCATTAGTCCAGTGGGGTCATAAGACAGTAACTAACTTTTCTTATTATCTAAGTATTAAATTAACAATAAGTTCTCTTCAAAATTTCACTGCTGATATCCAATGAATTTATATAATTTTATGGACTGGCATGCCGTGGTCGATCTACTCTTGTCACAGATGTTTCGTCGTACATTATATATGGTATCGTCAGTGCTTTGTGACGGAATGCGAGTTTTTGCTCTGCAATCTAGTATATTCTAATAAATCAGTTTGGGGGCGACTGATTTCGGGATGATGAAAAGAGTTTGTGTCACACCCTTTTGAGTACATGGCGTGATTGTGTATGTATGTATGTATGTATGTATGTAAGTCACCAAGCACTGAGAATGCCATCTACAATGTATGGCAAAACGTCTGCGACGGGGATAGATCGACCACGCCATAGCAGCTCAGAAAATTCTATAAATTTAACAGTTGCTTATAAATACTTTTTCAGTTTATTCAAAAATACATGTAACGTCAACATAGGAAGAACTGTCTTATAACATTCAGGTATGTAAAGCACATTTTATTCTTGGCAAATTAGCGAAGCCACTAAACGTCATTTAGTTTACAGTGGATGCTAAATATTTTGTAAAATACAAATTTTATACCTATATCGTTTTAAAGTATTTGTTAAAATTTTTTTTTGCTCTCTTAAATTGTTAGTGACTTTATTTTCGTGTGCTTTAAATTGTTTTTGTAAATTATCAAAGTTTTGTTTATCTTGGCTTGTGTTTAAAAAAATTAATGTTTGCTAGTAATAAGAATAAAAGAAATGTATTAGAGGTATTTTGATTGCGGATGAAACAAAATTTGCTTAATCTGATAAGGAATGTTTGTTACGGAAACTAATTTCTACTTGAATAAAAAAAGTTTGTGTTATACCCTTATAGATATATGGCGTGATTGTGTATGTATGAATTAATTAATCATCTTAATCATATAAATTTAACATAGTAAAAAATATATATAGATATAACGTCAAAATAGGAAGAACTGTCTTATGACATTCGGGTATCTATATTTTTTTAAGAGTATTTCACAACAAAGAAATGTTTGTATCATATATTTCCTGATGAAGACGGACATTGAGGTCGTCGAAACGTCGTCTGTAAATAAATATTAATACAGAACTTTGACCTAAAACAGTTTTATTTTAATATACATTCACTGGCAAATTCGTTTCCATTACTAAAGCAACATTTAAATACAAATATTTAACAACATATTTTGACTCTTTAGGCTGCCAATGCGATTACATATATTTTTTCTTGTTAAATTTAATTTCACCTTGTTTATTCTTCTGTACAAGTTTTCTTCAAACAGGAAAAAAAAAAACTTTAATAAGATTGCGAAACAATAAGTGGCATATTAGGGGCTACAAATAGTTGTGTTTGTAAACAAATGTAGTCAAACAGCATTTTAGAGTGAATAAATGCGCATGGAACGGACGCGTGTTGCATAGGCAGAACGCAACGGCGGTCGCGCAGTTGTTGTTTGTTGTTTAAACATACAACCGACTAAGTTTGTTGTTGATTTGAGCTGGAAATGTGTGTGCGTGTAACGCGTATGTGTGTGTGTGTGTGTGTGCAACATTGCAACGTGATTGTAGAAAGTAGATCGTGCGTAGCGATGTGAAAGACTATTGACATTACACGAATGGATCGGAATTTTGATGCTTGTATAAGCAACGGTGATGAAAATTGTTTTATTGTATTTTATCGACTTAAATTAAGAACAAGTATGTTATGTTAATTAAAAAGACATGCTTTTATTAATCATGTTATAAACATTAAAATGTAAATAATTTCCTAGTATTTTATAATAGTTAATTCCTACAATTTATATTGCTTACATACATACATACATACATATATACATACATACATACACAATCACGCCATGTACCCAACAGGATGTGGCACAAATTCTTTTCATCATTCCGTATTCAGTCTCCTCCAAACATTCCTATCCAACCAAGCAACTTTTGCTGTATCCACATTCATAATTCCTCTCATACATGCTTACTATTAATTTTAATTTAGAAAAATTAATTTGCAACTGCATTAAAATAAATAGAAATAAAATCTTTAATGCACATATAAATTTAAGAACATATTTTTATTCAAACGTGAAATATATATAAGGTGGAGTTGGGTAAGTGCGTAAACGGGGCAAGTGCATTAATTGGCTATATTTATTATAATATGAGATAAATTTCTCTAGCTAGTATGTAGTAATGTACTACAGGTTAATATGTATTATATCTCATAGATAACGCGTAAGAATAAACGTGTTTTCCTTAATTATATCAATCAGTGTAAACAGTCACGTTTGAACTACCAAGCAAGATTGACGGCTCCGTAAACGAACAATAGTTTCTTAGGATAATTTTATATTTTTTGTTGTTATTTTAGGTAAATATAAATAATATCGATGTAATTTTACATTAAATAAACAGTTTCATTTGTTTCTTGTTTTAATTTATTGAAAAAACACTAATCTGATCTTGCCCCGTAAATATTATAACTTGGGGCATGTGCAGACCAACACGGTGGGGTAACTGCGTATTAGGTTATCATATCTACGTGGATTGTATTTTATACGGCTTAATACGGCGTGATATGCTACGCCGTACTTAATGTTGTTAAAATTGGATAACTATAGAACTAAACAATATATTTTAATGCAGTAAAAAGCATTTTATAGCAGGTTTCTTAATAATTCTGCTCCTGTCTCATTGCACATGAAACAAGGTTCCAAAGCATTTTTAACTCCCACTTACGCTCTTGCCCCATTTTAGGGGAAAGTGCGGAGTAGTTGATTTTTTAAACAATTTTCTATCAAAATGAAAATTTACAAGGAAAATTAGGGTTCTAGTTAATATTAATTAAATAGTAATGAATGTGTAAAGCGTTCGATATCGACAGTGTTAGGAATTTACATATCAGATTAAAAATACATATGTTTAAAGTCCAACTATGCAAAAACTACTCTGCACTTACCCAACTCCACCTTAATATTAATGTTTGGGACACACGGCAAAATTTAATAGCTATCTACCACCAGTTTTTATTTCAGGGGTTGGGGTTAAATCCCTCCGGAGTATGTGGAGCCAAAAAATATCAATGCAGGATTTTTAAAGACTGCCGCAAAATATACCGAAACGCACCTACGCAATGACAGCGTACTGTGAACAATTAAAGATTATCCATTATTATTATGAATAAAAATTTATATTTATATGTAATTTTGTACCTGTTTTACTAATAATATCTATTACTACATTTATTTTTAGACTAATTTTAACGCCACTATCTTGAACATCTATATGATCCCCCCGCCGGAGACAAACCCCATACGCTACTGCTACAGCCGCAATCTAACTGTAGCTTAATAATCATTAAATTATACGGTGTATTCCAAGCAAAAGTTTAAATCATAAATGACAAAAAAAAAAATCACAAAATTATAAAAGTAATTGCTATTATCAATTATTTTAAAAAAAATATTTAAAGAAAAAGTAATATTTTTGATAACAAATATGCATAGTTTATAGTTAATATTTTTTTAAATATTTGTTATTGTATATATTTCCATACAATAAATATACCAATTTTTATATTATACAGTTAATTATTTTTATACAAATGTGGATAAAATATATTTATTAGATAAATTAAAATAATAAAATTAACTATATGTATAATTAAATTAAAAATATATCAGAAAAATATAATTTTGTTGGTGTTAATTAAATGAACTATTAGAAGAATGGTGGAGGTGCCGTGCTAATTTATTATTATTTATTTTATAAAATAATTTTGTCCAAATTTAGATTATTAATTTTTATATAATTTTGTTTTAATTTTAGATTTTTTTTATATAATACATGCTTTTTTATGCTGATATTGTTACTGTTGAGAGCCAACGTTATTTTTTGTCAATCTTTGTCACATTTTAAAGAATAAATTAAATTATTTAAATCTCAATTTTATTTAGTTAATAAATATTTTTTTGTTGATCTAAATATAAAAAGAATAAATATAATTATAGTAATTATTAATCCAAAAATAATTTTGTTTTTTCGCTAAACTATTCTGATTTTTGTTACTAAGAACTATATAATTTCGTATGCAATATTATATATATTTAGTAATCTGTGTGTAAATAGTAATAAAAATATATAAAATTCCTATGACTTATAAACAGATATAGATAAATTGTTTTCTAAAATTCTAAATTACTAATGACCGGTTGCATTAACTATATTTAAATTTTACGTCACTCAGGTTAGTATTCAGTATTATGGAAACAATTATTTATTAAAAATTTGCTGTTAGATTTATTTAAACTATGCTTATAATTTTTTTGAAGATAGTACGATCGGCTGTAAGTTTGGATTTTCAAATGAAATTAAACATAGAAATAAAATAGAAATAATGTTACGAAGAAGAAAAATTCGAAAAGAAAAATGTGATTGAGAGCTTTCGATTAACTATAGGGTCTATGGATTGCAAAGTAAACGCGCACCATAAGTCAGCCGGTAAAACTTTGATGCCGCGTCTACTTTATGTTTATTTCAAGCCATTAATTGAAGTTTATAGGTTCTGCAATTATAATAAGATAATGCGTATGTATAAACTGCCCGTGCTTCTCCATCCCGAAACATACATACACAATCTTCCCGTCTACTTCTGTCTCTCTACCTATATAACTTTTTGTATTAAAATATATAGTGGTTGTGTATATGTGTGTGTGTAAGGTTCGTTTAGTGAGCGACCACGTGATCACGATGATGTTGACCGCCGCCGCTATGAATACTTGTCACAGTTATCTGAAAAACGTGCCTCATTATTTAGCTCGAGTTCGTTAAAAGTAATGCTGCTTTATTTTCCGGCTAGGCCACCGCCGGTCGGTCGCTTCTGCTTCTGGCCGTGCCGTACGATGCGCCGCGCCGTACGCGCTACATTATTTAATTTCTGGTGTGATGGAAAAAGCGAGCGATATACAACGGAGAAGACTGTGTGAGGGTGGGTGTATGTGAGTGTGTGTGTGTGTGGTGATGGTGTGGTACCTCGGCCTCTGCCTCGGCTCACTGAAGAGGATGAATTGTGAGGGCCGCAGCAGTATTTTTATATCGCCCGCTTGTTGGCTATATACACACGTATGTAGATGTACGCGTTGCATATGTATGATGATAAGCGCTTCGACGCATACGCTATCCTTGTCCTGCTAATGTAGACTAGTTGGACGGGGTTGTCTCTGTTGCGCTCGCCGCGACTTGCCCTGCTACATAATTCAAAGTCCATCTCCCAATTTTTATTATTTTCCGCAGTCAAATTCCCTCTATTTTTCTGCCCTTTCGGAACGAACGGTCGGTCGGTCAGTTTTTTTTTTGGGTGCGCGCCGGGGCTTTACAGGGGGCTTTTCCAATGTAATGATATTTCCATCCAATTCCATTCTCTCCTGTCCTCCGTACGTACGTACGTACGGCTCGCGTTTTTAGCAGCAGCAACGGCAACGAAAGCCTCCCTCTCTCGGTGTGTTGTGTTACCCCTTCCTCGATGGCGCTACGTCATCTGTCCAGAACCAATCGACAATCGCCATTTTTATATGAAACGTAATGCTGTTTAGTGCCGGCCAATCAACATTTCCAGATGCATGCAGCAAAGTACGTGTAATTATTCGCAAAACGAACCGATCGCCGACCGATTCTCTCTCCTGCTCCGCGCAGCACATCTTGCGTGTGCTTATTATTATTATAATTCAACGGGCGCGCTTCGACCGAAAAAAAAGTACGAAACGGACGGACGGGACGGATGCGTGCGTGTGTGTGTGTGTATGTGTGTTTGTGTCTCGCGGGATGGTCGAGTCGAGAGCGACGTGGCACATTTGATGTAGCGCGATGGTCGAAGATCATTATGTATGGTCGTCATGGAAACACCGCCAACTCTCACCAGCGTGTCCCTTGTTGTTTCGTACATTACTCCTCTACGTACGAACATGTGCGACTGTGTGTATACGCAACACCCTCAATTGGACACACGCATACACACACACACATATACAAAGACACTATAGATTGAAAGGCGCTTAGCTTTGATCGCTACCACTTGCCCAAAACAATATACTTTTTGTAACTAAATCGTCGGCAACGTTAAGATCAACAGTTCTATGTCATCTTAGGTAGCGTTTTCTATTCTTATATCTCAAACTTATTACTAATTCGTTACTTAAATATTTAAAAAGTGTACTACAGTTTTTGATGCACAATAAATCATATAAAATGTAATTTCTTATAACATATTTTAATTAGTTACGTTTTAAAAACAGTAAAAATATTTAAAATTTACATTCATACGTAAAAAATAGGGTATCTTTTAAAAATATGTTATATAGTATTAATTTTATATTTTAAATTTTAATATAGGTATTGCAAATGCAAATCTTTAAGAAAAAATAGATTTTTAATTTTCCCTCAATAATTTAAAAAAATTTTAAGTTTATTATTTTTAATTTTAAACTAAGATAGACAACTGTAATTTAAGATAAAATGTTTATGGCCAAATATTATAGCATAAACATAAGTAATAAACTACCTATTAGGTTATAGAAAACCTTTGACAGAATTTAATGATCATTACGCTACATTCACACTACGATTTTCGCGGTCAATATTAGCCCTGTTAAATATTACTGTTTACTGCTGAGTCAGTATTTATTGTTTTATTCACTTTGCAGTTACATGTTATGTAAACGGCAAACTGCTGCATCATTTACGGCGGCGTTTTGCAGTTAAACACAAAAGAGTTAATTGAACAAAGCTAGTAAGTTGTGTCTTAAATCTGAACTGAGTAAATATACAGTTCTTAAACATAAATATAGAAATTATTCCTAAATATTGAAGTAGGTTTGACAAAAAGATAAAAATTCAATTTACCTTAACTACTATGCATTATGCATATTTATATGTTTTACAATTTGTAGTAAGTTTCATATGAGTAACATGTTCTTAAATAAGTAATGCAAAAAATACATATTTATTAATACAATTACTTATTAAATTAAATAAGTAATAGAATCAGAAATAGTAGAGAATCTAGATATGAGAATTGAAATGAAATGTTTAGACTCGTGACTGGTTTGGCAATCGTTTGATGTGAAACAATACTTTAATTAAAACGAATATAATGAAGGGTATTCAATTAAAAGAGTCCGGGCGAAAATTTAATACAAATTTAATAAATAAAAATGTACAAATGTAATTTTTTCCAATTTCCATAACGCAAGCAATGCAGACAGCGCGCTAGCCAGCCCACTTTCCTACCGCATGCTCGCTGCGGAACGATGGAACAAAACACAGAAATATATTTAGTATTAACAAAAATAAATTTTCACAGTCACGAACTGAGGTCCCGCCACTTCTCTCGTTTTACCCAGATATATATAATTTAATAAACATAAATATTTAATAGACTAGGTAATGAGCAAATATAAGCTGCATATAAAACGTGTCGGAATTATTCACAAAGCTAATTTAAACTTGTATTTGAGTTGCACGTAAAACATTATTATCGAAAAGTTAGTTAAGAGTTGACAAGTTCAACCCTATCTCTTTGCCTCCTTTACCCCGAACTCTTTGCCTCTCTTTGCATCCCCCTATCCGTCATGTTGCCATCATATTCAGAGCGCTGTTTAAGCGAGCATCTAGCCGTCTTGCTTGCACTCGCTTTATGCGCTGAAGCTGATTAAGGCAATTGAAGGCGCTGCGCCGTTTCTTCGTCTATTCTATTTCTTTCTTCTCGGTTTTTAGTCTTGTTCCGCATCTACTTTTCTTTGCTTTCCACTGTCCCGATGAATGTATTTAAGAAATTTACAACACTTGCGGCTATTAAATATAGTTGAAAAATCCGTTTTAGGCGGTAACTTTTTGTAGCCGCTCATTTCAATTACAAATCTCTGATGGGAAAGATTATTTTAAGGAACTTTGAAATAGCTGAGGTGCAACTGCAAAATGTTTAGAATGCGATTCCCTTTCTATTTATTTATCAAAATTGGTATTAGTAAATTAAATAATTTTAAAACGATGTAGTTTGGATTTTCTAATGAGTGACATTTTTAACATTTTAAAACAAATTTTTATTTATAATTTTTGACTAATCGGTTGTGGTCCTCTTCAGTATCTGAATTACAACACGAAAATATTTATTTACAATTACAATAAACTATAAATGAAAATAAATATTTACAATTTAAAAACTTTAAAAAACCAAACTAAATTATCTGTTGAAAAAATATTTTTTACAATAAGTATAAAATCGTATTTACTGAAAAACAATATTGTCGATTACATAAAAACAATAACATACAAAAAATTTAAAACAAGAAATAAGAGTTAAGAGATAAAATAATAAATAAATAAATAATGTTGAAATATAAAAAAAGTCGGAAAACATTCGTCATGTAAATCATATGTAAAAAAAATAGTAAATATATTTTAAAGAAAAACGGTTTGAACCTTTTATTGACAAGGAACCTTCTTTAAATATCTTTTATTGCAGCAAACTACTAAAACTTAAACTCAAGATTTAAAAATTTAAATTGCATCTAATATTTATTTATTTCATGAAAATTCTTCAAATTTCAAAAGAAGTAAGAAACAAGTTAATGCGCATATTTCTATTATATTTTATCAAAAACACTATATTTCTTAAAGTCGTCGTGGATTTCCTATTAGGTTATCGAGGGTCCGCGGATCACAGGTTGGAAATCGCTGCTATAAACAATCTAAAGTAAAAATTGTACTAAATCTGTAACTTAAAAAAATTGGTTTAAATTTTTAAATATGCACCTTCAATAACTTATCAATATTATAAGTCCATTATTAGCAGTATTTTTAACTAGAAATCTGTAATTTATATTAAATTTAATAAAAATAGTGTAATATAAGTTAGCATTAAAATAAATGCTAAATATTTGGTTTAAAAAATAAATAATAAAAGTAATTAAAAAAATTAACACTAATTGTTAAAAAAAAATATTACAAGTTAATAATTAACTTTTTTAATTTTGCGACCTGGCAGGATTTGATCCTGCTACCTTTTAATCCCTGCTTCAACGTCTTCGACGATTGAGCCACAAGTGACTACTCCACTTGACAAAAGTAATTTTATTGAATTATTTTTAATTACTAATAATTATAGTTAATATAACTGCAAATTTTAAATTTAATTGTACATACTTCTCATAAAAGTATTTCGTACTTTTATAAATCTTATCAATCTCTTCTTTTAAACCAAGTAATTTTGTAAACATATTCAACCATGTATATCCAATAATAAAAAGTATTAATACTAATATCTTTAACACTCTGTGTAATAGATATTCATCGCTGTGTGTGTGTGTGTGTGTGTGTGTGTGTGTGTGTGTGTGTGTGTGTGTGTGTGTGTGTGTGTGTGTGATGCTTGCTGAATATACATACGTACACATATATTCAGACACATACACACCTGGATGCATCGCAACACCGCAGGCGACAAAACACTTATAAGATGGATTACAATCTTACATGTTTAACGCACTGCTTTACAACCAATCGTATTGGCTACCTTGTGCCTCGCAACGTCACAGTCAGTCTTCTGGTGTCTGGATACGGTTAATTTATTTTCTTTTAAACGTATTCTTTGATGGTATCATGCTGGGCAATCAACTTGTTATATCTTAACTATTTGAAGTTTGCAACCGAGAGATGAAGGTTTTATGTACAAATTACTGTATGCTGAAGTAATGTGCCAAATTAAAATAAAACTAAAATATTTTATTTGATATGCAATATTTTTTTAATGCAAATATAAATACATGAATTACATGTAATTTGAAAAGGTTTTTTTATTGGAAAATCATAATAATAAATGACAACATAGTAAAAAATCTTTCAGAACTCATTATATTAAAATAAAATGGCTTTAGAATTAAGTTTCGTATAAATTTTAATTAAAAATCGACGTTTCGACATATTCTACGTACTTCATCATCAGGGAAAATTATACAAATGACATATACAACAAATAAACAGAACATAGAAACAAGTTACTAGGTAACAAAATAAGTAATTTGATAATAAAATTTATAGATTAACAGAACATAACTGGCCAATACGTCTAAACCATCCAAATAAATCTGCTATTACGCAACATGCGTTATAAAATCTTCATGCTGTACAATTAGAAGTTGCTATAATAATTGCAAGACCCAACAATATTAACAGTAAATTTATAAGAAAAGCTATAAAAATTTATAAAAAAAAATAACATCAATCAGTGCATAGGCACTGATTTAAATAAAATTTGGCTTTCTTTAATTAATAATTTAAAATTTTTATAATCTAGTTACTTATTTTGTTACCTAGTAACTTGTTTTTATGTTCTGTTTATTTATTGTACAAAATGGCACAAAAGTCACTAGATAATTTTAAAATAAAATAATTTTTTTTATTAATAATTCACATTTATTCTTTTATAACAGAAAATACACTTCTTGGAAATAAATTTTATTTAGTTTTGAAAATTACATCTCTTAAATATCCACTATTTTGCTAGTAGAAAGTTATTGGAATTTTAAATGGTATAACGACTTTTGGGCCACTCTGTGTATATCATTTGTATAATTTTTTCTAATGATGATGTATGTAGAGTACGTTACAACGTCAATTTTTAGTTAAATTTTATACAGAACTTAATCCTAACACCTTTTTATGTTTATAATAAATGATATTTGGACAACCTAAAAACAATCATATTTAAGTAAGTGTTATTTGTACCCGGATCAGCACGGGTGATGAGTAGTATCAGGCTAACATCTCAAATCACTTAGTCGTGCTAAACTACTCTAATAATTTTTTTTTTTAATTTATGTCCAAAATAAATTTAAACAATAGTTTCAAATAAAAAAAAAACATTAAAATTATTTTTTGTTTCTCTCAATATATAAAATAAAATAGATGCAAAATTTACAGCTTTAATTTAAATAAAACTGTTTCAAAAACTCCAAATTTCAGCTCCTAAATTATAGATTTAAGATTAAAGTATTTAATAAAAATAATAATTTTCGATCATAAATTTTTTAAATATTTACCATTAATACAAATTACCAGTTTGTTTTAGAAACTATATTGTATTTATGTTTAATATTTATATTAATTTCTAAATAATTCTAATTTCGGCAATAAATGCATGTGCCAAATAAAAGAAGGTTAGATAGCTATAGATATGGAAAATGAGAAAAGATATATTTTTATTTATGGTAGTTAAAGTTGACTTCTGTACAACCATACAGTAATCAACAAGCGACAAACTGATGGCCAATTTCGTTGAAAACTAAATGACATTATGTAAAAAAGTGAAGCAAAGAACGACTCCAGTGGCGGAACAATTTTATTTTTGATAAGTAAACACATTAGAATTTGTACGCAAAACTAAAACTACTTTTCAAATTTATTTCTAGTAATTTTTAAATTATACGACACTTTCTATTAAAATTTTGACTTTAAAATTTATTCTCTTATAATTTTATGAACAATTTTACTAAACTTTGTATTAATAATAAAATAAATGAATATATAAACTGAAATAATAAGCAACCTAGACCATCTTAAAGCTGCATATCCATCAAAGAAACAAGAAACTTTTCAGTAAGTTTCATTACTGAAACTTACTTAAATAACAGTAACATAAATTAGAAATATATATGAAGATAAATATGATTTAGTGAATATGTTGAATATTATTAATATTATACAATTTTATATTTAATATTTTTAAAGTCTAAATATTAAATGATAAAATTACGTGATCTGGCAGGAATCGAACCCAAACTCTCTCGATCTCTGGTCAAGCGTCGTCGGCGCTCGGCACTCAACCGGAGATCGAGATCTGCTTTAGAAATTAGAAAGTTTCTCAATGGTTTTTTGGTTGATTCGTAACTTTATTATAAATTTAGTTACTTGATAATTAAATCTATAAAAAATTAATAAATGTGATTGTGATATTTTTTTTTGTTTCCTTGGGTTCTCCATTACATCAATATATCATTTAGGAGCAGTTTCTATATTAGAACAATCATTAATTTTTTACAATATTTGATATATTAGTGTATGATTTACCTACTTTAAAGAAAAAAATGTTTCAAATTTAAAATATGTTTAATGAATAGCATTAATATTGACGTAATTCTCGACACTAACAAATATTTTAAACCGTTCCGATAAGACCGCTTTTATCAAACTCATGATACATCAATGTCGTCGTGTCCTGATAGCATCCTCGAGCTAACACCAGACGGAGAAGGACAGAAATACAGCGCAACAACCCCTTCGTTTCGTACAGATGGAAAGACAATCGAACGTGAAAGGGTGAAGTTGTCATTGGCGGCATAGGTGGGTGGGCGCTTTTGGTAAGGGGGTGCCGGGCGCAGATTGTAGTGTAACAACGGCAAGAGCAGCGCACCGACCGTCCAGAAGGATGAGGGGGAAATATAACAGAATTCGCGGGGCGTGCGGGGTTGAGGATGGGTAGAAAGGGGGGTGGGTGGGGGGCTTGTGCCAGCCGGAGAAATGTAGTATTCGGTGTTCGGTTTGGGCGAATCGAGCACGAGCGCGCGAGGCGCAAGGATGAAGGGTATATGCTAAATATTCAAGCATTACAGCTCTGCATAAATTCATTTCATTACGCCACCAAATATTGCTCCAGCATTCTCTACACTGTGAGCAGAGCCTCATGCATATGAATGAATTCATTATATTAAAGCCTTTTCAATGTATAATTTACTTTTGCGTGAGTCATTTTAGTTCTCTGCCACCGTTCCCCTCTTTCCCCCATGCTCCTCTGTCTCCAGCCGTACGATGTTCAAATGCTATCTTTCCCCAGCGCCTACTTTGCCTATAAAGTGGGAATACAGGAATCATTTCGAATATTATAATTATATTACACGAGTTATGATTTCGCGCGCGCGAAAACGGACGTCAGCACGAACGTCGGCGTCGCCTCGTTTCTCTTCTTCGCTTCAATCGACGTCGTTTTTTTTCCCCTAAGCACTTTAGTTACGCGAACGATAAATGCAACAAGCTGGAACAGATTTAAAAGATAATAATCGCACAGATTTTTTTTTTTTAAATTCTGGTAATATTTAAAACATTACATTATTGCATGTGATTTATGTCAATTAAATGGATATGGATAATAATTTTAAAGTTACTAAGTCACAAGTAAATATGGCAAAAAATTTATAATGTTAGATTTTAAATTAAATTTGGAAATTTTCCAAAATTGTTTAATAGAAAAATATTTTTGGAAAATATCAAAAAATTATTGTTCATAATTAAAACATCTAATAAATTTAAAACTGATTCGTATATCATTATTCATTTTGTCTATATACAATTTTAAATTTATTGAAAATATTTGCTTTTATATTTTATTCCAGTTTATTTTTTTTATATATATTTGGTGATTGTTTTTCAACAATCAAAGTTTATAAAGTATAAAATTATTTGTTTAAAATCACGGCTAAGTAAAAAAGCAAACTTCATCATTTATTAACTACTTTTATATAATTCTAAATTATACGACAACGGTTAAGCAATATTAAAAAATTCCTAGGAAATTATTTCAAATATTGTTATAATATTGTCATATTACATATGTTACGATTTTGCGAAAAATGTGTGTCAACCAACGCAAATTGTCTCTTTTCTTCTTCCATCGGCGTCTTTTTTCTTTTTCTTTTTTCGTCCTTGTTCCCTAAGCACTTTAGGTACGCAAACGATAAATGCAACAAGCTGGAAGATTCAAGAGATACTATAATCGTACGAAGAGCGAGCGCGCAAAACGAAACCGAGCCCGAACCAGTGTTCACGCAAAAATGAGGAAAAAAATTGTAATAAAATCCTTCTGGTTGCGTTAAACTGTACTTTGTACGCGATTTAAACGCAGATTTACCTCGCACCTAATTGCTTGTTACGGATTTTATAATTGTTGTTTGATAATGTACTTATACTTTAAATACTTTTACTTTTTTAAAGTTGTTCACTCCATTAAAGAAGTATATAGGTTCATGAAAAGATAATTAACAAAAGTTTATTTTGTATGTTGAGCATTTCTGCAAATTTGCAGCTTTTATTAATGAATTAAACATATAGGAAATTGTAAATAATTAATAATAAAGTAAGAAAAATATTTTCTATCAATAAAAGTTAATTTATTATAAATTTAATTTCTGATTGCCGGTTCCATAAAAAAAAACACTAACTAAAGTCGATTTTAAATTGTCAAAAAAGCATCAACTTTTAATTCTACTGACAAAATTAGTATTAAAACAAAGCTTTTTGTCAACTTTTAAAGCTTTTAATTAGTATAATTATTATTATTGCTTTTTATCGGCTCTAAGTTTAAGTATTTCGACTTTAAATATTAAATATTAACTTGTAATATTAAAAATATTTGAATTAATTCACAGAATTGTTATTTATCATTTATCAAATTAAATGTTTTAATTCCAATTTTTTGTTGTTAAAATATTTTTTCAAAAGACTAAACCTAAAAAATTTCTAATATTTAATAATGTAGTATTCTAACTGAAATCTATATTCTCGTATTTTCCCTACTTTTTAAATTATATAAATATAAAAATTTTACAATTAATTAATACAATAATATTAGTTCGCAGTTTAATTTTATATTTTTAGAAGCAGCATCTGTCCAATTAAAAAAGTATAATAATTAGCTGTTAACTTATTAAGTTCTGTAATTTTTTTTTATAATTTGATGTTGTATAAATATAAATATTATTAACGTAATTTAAGAAAAATAGTTTTTTTACTATATTCAATAAAAAAAATCGAAACATAAATTTAATATTAGAAAATAATTCTTTAATATCAATTTTGTTTTAATTTAAATAATACAAATAACACGACTTTTTTTAATATAATAATAAAAATGTATTTTAAAGTCCTAGATATTTAAATTAATATGTATCATGACTAACAAAATATCATATAAAAACTAGTTCACAGTACTTTCAAAATATCATAATCATTTAAATGAAAAATATACTGAGAATATTTTGAAATAATTTCCAGTAAAAGCTAGATTTAGGTGGCGAAATGTAATCACGAAATACAATTCTAATGTTATGCGTACTTATTACAGTAATTTTACATTTACAGATTTCCATCTGCTTTGTTATTTTATGACTATAAAGCTCTAAAAATAACCGCTACAGTTGATATTATAAATCCCAGAATTAGAATACGTAAAATGCAAATTATAATCATACCTGTTATTTTCACACAACGAATCAAGTATTAAAATTATTAGAGATTAGCTGTATTATACCAAATTATTATTCCGAATTTTGTATAAAAAAAGGTATATTTAAAATGCTACTACAAAAACAAAATTATAAGGTTGATTTTAGTTTTTCTACAATATAAATATCACAATTGTTCGATTTAAAATAACTTTATATATAACTACAAATATAAAAATGCAATTGAAATTTAATTTATTAAATTAGAAAAATATCAAAATAATAATAATACTATTTTTTACCGTAAAATTCATTAAAGTAATAAAAACTGGAAGAAACTAGATCATAAACTTATTTTTTTGTTACCTAATAACTTGTTTCTGTGTTTTGTTTATTTAATATAAATGTCACTTGTATCTTTTTTTCTTAATGAAGACGTACGTTAAGTTAATCAAAACGTCGATTATTAATAAATATTAATACAGAACTATAACCTAAAGTCGTTTTATTTTAATATTATATAGTTTTTAGAATACAGATAGTGTAAGCTTGTCGTGGGACACCTGTTTAAGTAAAATTATTAAATGAGAATTACAGGAAACATTTTCAAATTATTTTTATAAAGTTTTACATTGAAACTTAATTAAAAGTAAGCTTACTAAATACGGAAGTATGAGTGTAATTGTATAAGATAAAATCAGAAAAAATATTTAAAAAATAATATTGTTTGTATCATAAAACAATGCAGAATATACAAATGTTTATAATAACAATTTGAAGTAATTTTCAATTAAATACTAACTTACAACGTACATAAACAGAAATCTAGTAAAACTTTAAGCACTCGCTTTCTCTCTCTCTCTCTCTCTTTCTCTCTTTCACACACACACACACACACACACACACACACACACACGCATAAGTAGTCTAACATAAAACAGCATAAATAAAAAAGAAGTCGGAAAATAAAGTGACGATAGGTTTGAGCAACTGGTGGCAAAAGCTTGGCAAAGTCCTGTGGCGCTTTTGCACTTGAACGCGTTACCGGAAAACTCTCCTTACACTTCGTCAGTTCAACCGAACCTTTCAGTTCGTCGCATCTTTTTATTCAGATCATGTTTACCAAACCAAGCAATTGCTAATATTTACTAAAAGTCATCCCGTAACAACCATCATTTTCTTCTAGCATCAGTAAATATTGTTTTTCCATCTTTGTAACGGTTATATTACTTTGTTTAAATTATTTGCTACACGTGAAATTTACTGAATTTATACAAAAAAGTTAAGAAGGTTTCTATTTAGACGTTAATATAAAAAAAATACAATGCTTCTAAACGAACAAAGAGTGGGCGTGTTCAAGATCGCTTTGAATATTTGTAACAAGTATAAATACACTTAGATATAAAAATTTTATCTACTAATTACACGCTATATTTGAATATGTAACGATATAAAACAAGACATTTTTACAATACAAAGTAATTTTATGGTAACAACAAATAATTAAAAATTAAATAACAATAAATAGCAATAAAAAAACTAACTGAAAAACGATATTACAAAGTAAAATCACACAAATAACGATCTGTTCACACTATCAGTGCACAGACTTTTTTCATAGACTGCACGAGCGTTTCTGATTGGTTTTAAACTTTGTTTAAAAAAATTTGAATGTAGTTCACATATTTTCCAGGATTTTTGTTCGTTTAAAAGCACTAATATCTATAAGCTATATACATATCTACATCTTTCTTAATAATTAATGCATTATTCACACCAGTTAATTATTTAATAGTTTGTCTAATCACATTTGGATAAATTATGACACTTTTCTACAGCTCGTTCTATGAACTTTTCCTCGTAAGTAATAATTATCATTATATTACTCTTTGAATGACAAACTTTTTTTACATATTGATAATATTGTTAGTTTTCAATCTATGAAATTAAGATATTCAAATTTATAAGTTTTAGGTTAAAGTTCTGTATGAATTTTATTAAAATTCGACGTTTCTATTCATTAAACATGAATCTTAATGTGGTTCAATTAATTTATACTGTAATTTATTCGTATATAAATTTTTTAATAATTATTGTAATATAAAATAACTTAGTATATTTATTGCACATTAAATTCGAACGCTCCGTAATAATATTGGTTATGAATATATTTCTGTAATTAATCCAGGATTTTATGCAAGAATTAGTATAATTATATCAACAAGAAAATATTAAAAAAATCTTTTGCGAACATGAATGGTCGTGTGATTTAAGGTTTAAGTCTTATAGCATTCATTATTCTTGTGGGACAAAAATTTAATTCAGCTTACATGTTTGTAATATCTTTGTATCATTTAAATCACATTAAGAAATTTGTAACTATATAAACTAATAAATAAATAACTCATTGCAAATTGAAAAATACTTGGAACTTATAAAAACCCTGAAAATTATGTAAAACTGTGCTGCGTGCACTATTAAAAAACCAATTAAACAAATCTCCCAAAAATAAATTAAAATTAAATTTTAAATTAAAAAGCACTGATTACCAAATTTAGATTTTCTACTTAAAAATAAATATCACATTTATTAAATAAATATATCAAATTTTTCATTAATTTTAAATTAAATTCTAAAGGACGAATACGACAATAAAAAATTAAATAAATATAACGAAAGCAAACCGAAAAAAAAAAAAAATTTCATGTACTTACATAAAAATTTACATACAAATTAAATTAGGTAAATACAGAAAAGAATATTTTTTTCTGTTTAATTCCGCGAGTATCTATACATAATTGTGGTTCATTATAAATAAATTTGCTTCGAATTTTATTTCGTTTTAATTATGTATATTTACTTTATATCAGCAAAATAATATTTTTATAATTTTAATATTAATTACAAAATGTAAATAAAATATTCTTCGATATAATTAAATATAAATTTATACATGAAGATAAAAATCTAGATTATCTTTTTCAGTTCAGTAATTTTATTATTTTTTGAAATTTATTATATATTATAGAAATAACGTTTTGTGCAAAAATCAAATATTTGATTTATAATAGCAAATCACATCAACTTAAACATATTTTTTTAAATTTATGCAGCTTTATTAAATATTTTTCTTGAACAACAAGAAAAATCGTTCATTAAATTAATATTTTTTTTATTTATTAGAACGTTAATAAAAGTGGGTTAGATTATATTACTGTTATTTTGATATAATGAGAATTATATATTCATCTTAAAATATAAGCGCCATCATGCATTTATGTAAGTTTGTCTTAGATGTTGTCGTAGATTTATGCAACAAAATATAATATTAATTTCAAAATTAACATTGAAAAGTTAAATCAATGCAAATGCATAATCTATTTTACGCACTCCACTAAACTTAACTAACATTAAACACTAAACTAGAAAGTTGGCCAACTTCCAATTTTAAATTTTGTTTTATTATTATTATAAATTAAATTTACAACTGGCTTACATGCGATCCAGTAAATGTGATACATGAAATAAGAACATGCGTGGAAAAAAAATTATATTGGCTAGGTGTATATATTATTAAAATTTAGTGGGTTTTTTTTTCAGTTTCAGAATTGTTTAGTAGGTTTCCTGCCAATTCATTTGGATAATAATTTAGGCGTTTTTGATATTTTGACGAATATATTTGTATTTGTTCGTTCACGTATTTAATTCCCAATCAAAAGGAAGTGTCTTGTTGTTTACATACCATGGTTAGGGAGACCATTTTTATTTACTGATTCGGAGATTTTGATGACGGGAGGAAGGGGGTTAGAAAACTCAATACATTTTTAAATATAAAAACATTTTAATTTAAATACAATCATAAAATTTTGAAATTTGTTTCAACGCTTATACATTAAACTAAATAATATTTTAATTTGACTATAAATTTATTACTGATCTTAGTAATGACTTACTTATTTTTTTAACTGAAAACTATATGATTTCATCTAAATTTAGTTTAATCCAAAGATTAGAACAAATAACCCGGAGATCGGAGATTTAGTTGAAAAACCTGAGACTCCGGGTGAAAACTGGAGATGTGGTTACCGGTAACCATGGTGCGTTTGCGATAAATCGTAAAGTTTTATTCTGAAATTTTTAAACTATTATACTCATATTTGATCCTTTTGTATATCCCCATAATTGAATATCGTATGTCCACACGAGTACTTTTTAAAGTTAAAATTAAAATTTTCATCAACACGTATGCGTTAACTATATAGGATTTAATGGCTATTTATCTCAGTTCTCAGCTGGCATTAACTCAAGTTAGTATTTGTTTTAAATATGGATCGGAAAAAAGATGTTTTATTAATTGATTTGTTTCAAAAATATCTGAGGAACTTTAGCATCTGTTTTAAATAAATCAGGTTTTTGTCAAAAAAAAAATACTGGATGCCAAGTAATAGTAATAATAAAGCCAATACTAATACGTTATCATCAATTTTAAAAACAATATTGTTTTGAAACATACTAGGCAAACAAACTGTGTAAAACTAGTGGAATTATACAATTTTGAATAAATGTTAAACGTCAAACTAATCAACTGCGCAAGCGTAATGAAAGTCAGTATAAATTCTTCTTTTTAGTTTTAAAGTTAATATAAGTTTAAGTTAGTCTGCACAAATCCACTTTTAGTATTTTTTAAATTAGTTTTAATTTTGTTCCATTAGGTAGTTAATTTATATTCGTATTTTTCATTAACTAAATTTAAAATTAAAATACAATATATATTTATCATGAATATATATATATATATATATATATATATATATATTTAAAATCTGTATCTAGTTCAACGTGTTAACTACAAATTATTGCTATTTGTATAAATGTAAACTGTCTTTCTTATAATACAATTTTGAAAAAATATGTAAGCTTTATAACATTGAAAAATATTTGGTTTATTTCCTACAAAGTAAAAAACTGTGTCAATAGAAAATAATACATTATAAAGCGCTAGTGGTCTTACAGATTTGTTCAGAATCTTATCATTTATTTACGGTTACTGTATCAACTAAAACAACAATATTAGTTTCCAAACATTCAAAGTATTATTTCACTTACAAACAATTTATTTTCAGTCTGTTAAGTCTTATTCTGACTTCCGTTTTAGTTTTAGTTTTACGCACAAGCCAAAGAATTTAACCAAACCAAACACTTGACACATTTTTTTTGTTTTTACACCGAGTGCTTGGATTTGTCAAATTTTTGTGCTTGTGCGTAAAACTAAAACGGCAGTATGAACGAGACTTTAATTAAATATTTCTTATCAATAAAATTTAATCACAAATCATTCAGTAATAACAAATTTATTTATGATAAAGAAATGATAACTTTGACTATTAAATTTTAGTCTAAACGCAATTTTTATCAATTGTTCTTATTTAGTAAAAAAATAGGAGTAATTATTTTGAGTTTTTATTATAAATCTAGTTGTAGGATTAGTTAACAAAATATAAAAATTTTAAAACAAAAGATTAATATTAAAAATATTTTTAAAAATTAGTTTAATCTTAAGCAAACTTAACACAACCAATTTTTTTTCGAAAATAAATAAAGTTATTATGTTAAAATAAATATTTAAATATAAATTGTTTTCTTGTAGACTAATTATTCTTGTAGTTCTGTCGACGTATAAATACTATTATTAAACGTGCGAACATGATAAAAATATGCGCAGTGTAAGAAGAAGAACGAAAAAAAAAATCAAAATAAATGTTCTTCTAAAATTAATGCAATAAAATTAAAGCACACAGAATTTAAATTATGCTGCGTGGGTTCGTAATACTGGCTTTTAATGAAAAAAATTAAAGGCTTATATTTATGCAAAGTTTGCAATTAAGAATTCCATGTATAATAATTCTGGTTTTAATTACAGTCGAAAAAAATTGATTTTATTTTCGTTGGTTTTATTATGCAAAATAGTGTTTGGTGTGGTGGCCCCTTTTGTAAATGTATTTAGATAATCATTTATATATAAATTTGTATAGTTCGCACTATGATTAAATGTTTGTCAACAGATAGAATAGTAATGAATGTTATTGAACAATATGATGAAAAATGTAATTAAGTAACTACGTATATACACATTTCGAGTAAAATTTAATTTGATTTTTAATACGAGAGCATGTGAAAATGCTTTAAAAGTTTTTATTTTTTTACATGCACTTTGATATCTGAAAAATAAGAAAATAAAATATTTTTTATAATTTTGTAATTTATAAAAACAGTGAATGTAAGACAATTTATTTATCTAAACAAAATGTAACAAAAATTGTTAAAACTTATAAAATAAAAAAAAAAATAACAGCACTCTAAGCGTGAATTTAACTTACTAAACAAAAACGGATTAAAGATTAAACTAAAGCGAAAGCAAACGTAGACTTAACTTAGACGGAAGCGAACATAAACTGACTGTGTGACTTTCACGAAAGTTATAGCAAAAAATTTAAAACACTTCAAAATATTTCCAAAAGTCGCTTGAAGTGGCAAGTGGTTGGCCGCGAATCATGATACATAAATCTGTCACTAGGTCAATTCTTACAGATACAAAAATTACTTAGTTTCAAAAATATGTATTAGGTTAAAATAACCACTTGGCCTAACACTGCCCTATTGCACAAAGCAGGGAATCACGCAAGTACCACTTCCTTTAGTCCTTGGTAATTACTATTCGATGAATAAAATAAATTGAACAAAAATGATGAATTTATTATCTGATTATTTTTGTTTGTAAAACTAGATATACGGCCGATTTGTCTACACTTAAATTTTAAATGTAGTTTAAATGAGTTGATCAATTTATTATTTGATATTATGACGACGATTATTTATCAAAAATTAATTGGTTGATTTATTTAAACCACATTTAAGATTTAAGTGTAGTTGATAATACCGATCAATAGTTACATAAATATAAATGCGATTTCAAATAACAGATACTTAAGTTGTATCAAAGCTTATTAGTTTATGTACGCCCGTAACTTAAAATATGTCGCTGAATTAGAAGATTTTAGAAGCAAATATGGTTTTTATTATAAATTTGACAAAGTAACAGAAAATACACAATAGATATATGGCATATAATGTATGAATAGATAGATACCTTCAGGTTTTTTGATTGGTCCAATATATTTCTGTCAAATAATGTATTTTTATTATTATTTTGTCTGTCACCAACGAATGCGCACTACAATGGCATGCAGGGACTACGTATACACATATGTAAAATATATATGTGAATATGAATATTCCGCGTATATGTATCTGTGTGTGTGTGTGTGTGTGTGTGTGTGTATTTGGTATGAAAAAAAATTCTCATTCTATTCGTAATAAATCCTTTATCTGGCGTTACCGGCCGATTCGTTCGTCAATGCGTGAATTAAAAATGAGCGATTATGCATATTTAAATTTGGCGCAAAAAAATTCACGATTCAAAGCACAAACCAATATCCAGCCCGAAATTGTAATATTTTTTATTAAAGAAATAATATGTGCCATTTTAATCTGTTCAAAAAATATTAGTTCTTCTCTTTTTTTTATTTTACTATATATGTGTATATGTATATATATTTTTTTCTATTTAGTTTTTGTATTTTTTTTTGCAACCGAGCTCGCTTCGAACGGCCATTGCGGCTGTCATAAATATAATTAAAAAATCAATTATTAAAAATAATGCACCGTATAAATTAGTGTGCAATATGGAAAAATTGAAAAATACATTTTTATATGTAAATACGTGTTTTTTTCGTTTTCATACGGCTCAATATTATATGTATATGTATATATACACAAATATACAGAATAAATTAAAATTTAATACTATTTTGTCATATAGTAATGAAAATCCTTTGCAATTTTTTTCGTGTAATTATTTTCATTTGTATTTTTCAGAAATAATTTAAATCTCATTTTTAAAACTTTCATCTATGTAAGTACATAATGTGTTTTCGAATTTAATTCATTATTCTGACAACTAAGTTTTATAATTAACAAACATTTTATAATACATTTCTCGTTTCCAACTAAAATATAAATTTAGAGATATTATTTTTTGATTGAATTTTAGCATATAACATGCTGATTGTGTTTCTTCATAGCAAAATATAGTAAAAACTCTACACTTGTCATTGAGAATATTATCTGTTATCAATTAAGACAAAAGATTCTGCATTCTCGTCTATTTTTAATTCTGGAGATTTGGGAATTCTGATTAACAACATATTTTTCAATTTTAAGAAATCAATTTATTTTCAGATATTCTTGAGATTCTTGGAAATTTGTAAGAATTTTTTAAAATTAAATACATATTAAAATAAAACTTCTTTAAGTTCAAGCTTTGTATTAAAATTTATTTATAATCGACATTTTGACGAAACTTAACGCCCGTCTTCATCAGGATAAAGGATATTAGGTGTATGATTGATACAACTAATATCATTTATCCTGATGAAGAAAGGCGTGGAGTTTCGTCAAAACGTTGATTATAAATAAATTTTAATACAGAATCTGAATCTAAAGCAGTTTTATTTTTTATAATAAGTTCTGAAAGATTTTTTACTCTGTTAAAAAACGTATTCTTAATTGTATACGTTAAATTATAATTATAGTAAAATATGAGTATAAATATATTAATATAACAAAATAGGTTATAAAGAAATGAAAATTCTATTCCTATTAAAAACACTGTCTTTGACAATTTATTTGTTGATTTATGATATACTTATACTTAATAAATACTTATACATACATACACATTCATGCTAAGTACCCAAAAGAGTGTGGCTCAATCTATTTCCACTACCCCGAAATTAGTTTCTTCCAAACATTCATATCAGGACAAGTAACTCTAGCTTCATCCACATTTTTGATACCTCTCATACATGCTCTTTTATTTATACTACTAGGAAACTTTTGTTCACGAAAAAACTCTCAATCACACTACTCCATCTACTCATCGGACATCCACGCAAGCATGATGTAAAACGGAGCTGTGTAGTCTGTTTGGCTATTTAATTTATATATGGATGTCCTTAGAAAAGTTCTGTGTAATGATGCTGATATACATATGGGTGATTGTTTTGTACCTGCTTGTATGCTGATGTCGTGGTTGTATTTACTAAATCGGAAGAGCAACTCAGAAGAATGTTTGATACAATTAATGTTGCATGTAAGGATATGAATCATTTGTTGAATGTTAGAAAAGTGCAAAGTATTAGTTTTTGAGAAGAGTGACGGTCGAACGTAAAGTATCTGTTGATAATGCATGTTTAGATCAAGTATATTTGTGTATTTGGATAGCTTATTGTCTATGAATGGTCGCTTTGATTGTGAGATTGAAAGAAATGTTAATGCTGGTTGTAAGGTTTTGGGTGTTTTGGGTACTTTGGGTATTTTTGTTAGAAACGTAAATGTTTGCAAAGTTGTCCATTTTAGTATATATAATGCTGTTTTGGTGCTTACGTTGATATATGGTAGTGAATGTTGGGTTTGACTGCAAAAGCATAAAAGGAAAATGACTGCTGTGGAAATGAGATTTTTACCTGTCGTATGTGGTGTAAACCAGAAGAAATCGAGTACGAAATAGATAAGTGAATGATTTGTGTGAAATTGAAAAAAATGTTTTGCAAAGTTGGTGTTAGTCAGTTAAAATGGTTCGCTCATTTTAGCCAATGTCTAATAAACGTTTTGGTGCAAGTGGGCTTTTCGTAATCAATTTTATCTTTATCTATTTAAGTATATTTGGTAACTGTATCTTTTTTCTTATATATAACAACGTTAAGTACACATAACACTGATAAATATTTGTTTGCAAATAATATCCATTTAAGACGATCTGAAAACAGATTTAAACATAAATTTTATGTAATAAAATTAAACTATAAAATTTATTTAAGAATATATATATTTTTAAAGTCTATGTTGTAAATTTTCTAGTAATATTTATGTCATATATTCTTTACGCCGACAGGTATAAATGCTGTTCACACATATCGACACATAGAATTTCTTTATTGGAACATTTCTCATTTGGAAAATGATCACAATTCAAAATACGGCAGGATGCGAGGGTGGTCGGAGTTCGTGTTCACACACACACACATATCGGGCAATTTTTCTAAACACCCCGTATAACATATCCCGCTAAATACCATTCTGCGTATTACAGCTCCATTTTATCATGAAACATTGCAATAATGAGAGTACAACAGTGCGATACTATACATTTTTATTTTCAACGATGACAAAAAACAACAGAAAAAACAAATAAAAATGAAAAAGATGGCGTTGTATGCATAGAGTCCATCGAATATCCATATCGCTAAAGAGCGGTGCGATGGGGTGGGAAGGAGGGGAGGAGATGGAGGTTTATATGTCGATACCAACCAATCTTCATTGAACGTCGAGCATTGAGCACTCGTTATGAGCACGGCGGCGGTGGTGGTGGCTAACTCACTCGCATATCGGCGCGGTGTGGCGCGGACGAAATATTTTTCCAATGTTTAACAAAAACGTGACAGTTGCAGTGTACACCGCTTACCCAGACAACGCATTATTCACAATTAATTAAACAGAACAATGCACTGTAATCCCCGCTCTGTCCATAAAAATTAAGCACGTAGAGTCCCGATACATACACCACTCACTATACACTTTTGCTAGATGGAAAAATTATTGGGGCCCGTCCCGTTTCGTTTCGTTTCGTTCCAAATGTAAGGATACAACATCGCTGCGCTGCGTCGAGCACCGTCTATTTCTACATTGTGCATTCATAGGCGCGCCGAAATTTTCAAATATCTCTTTACAATACGCACATCATTAAATCTGAAAAAAATCTTAGACAATATTATATAACAAATAATATTTATTAAAATAAAAAAGCTTCAAGTTGAAGTTTTGTTTACTTTATATTAAAATTCGACATTTCGATATACTAAACGTATATCATCATCAGAAAAGAAATACAAATGACGTAAATAATAAACAAACATCAACTTTTAATATAAATTAAACAAAACGTCAATCTAAAGTTTTCGAATTTCAATAAAATGAGTTTGGAATTATTGTTTTATTATGTAAATAATATTTATTTTATATTTGTTCTAATTAGAAGACGATTGAGTATTTTTTCCGAAACATTTTTTAACATGGCAATTTGCCCGTTCAAATTCAAGTTGGATATAAATGATTTATATAAATTTTTATTTGAGCACTGATTAGGAATCAAGTTTTTTTGATAGCTTTTGAAATAGATATTTAAAATTATTATTTTCATTAAAATTTGTGATTAGAAAATTTATATCAAACATTTATATTTATAAATTTTCGCCAGACAATTATATATATGTTTAATATCTAAACTACGATTTAAAATAATGTAGGTGACTAATCTATATATAAAAGTCTGTTAGTTCTTCTAATCTAAGTATACCAAACATTAGGTTATAACATATTAACAGTCACAACTAATTTGTAGTTTTTTAAAAATAATTAAAGTAAACTAAATAAATTCAAGAAATGTATATTTTTTAATATTCTTATAATAATTTCATTTATGGATGAGGCTATTCATACATACGGTATGTATACGCAATTGGCTATTTATACATACTGAAAAAAAACAAACCTAAACTAACCTACTAACCTAACCTACCCTAAAAAGCCAATTGCTTAAAAATACTGTATGTATAAATAGCCAATTGCGTATACATACCGAATGTATAAATAGCCATTTTCTTTATTTATTCTACTGTTTATGGAATCTTTATTCCTTTAAGATACGGTTTCATAAAAAACAAATAAATTTACTTCACAAGTAAATTCAAGTAAAATCAATTCAATTTACTATCAGATTATTATTAATAATAATAGCTATTTTTTTTTTAAATAATATTATATTAAATTTATTCCATTTTTTTAATACGAAAGTCTACAGAGTAAATACATTTACTTCTAAACAAATTTAACCTGCATTAATGAAACCGGGCCTAACATTGTTATATTTGTTATTTTAAATATCCACAACATATTATGCAAAAATTTGAAATATACATACAATAGTTAAACTTAATTATTAATTAATAAAAAAGTAACTTTACGGGTACATAACGTAATTGTGTATGTAAGTAAATTTTTTTTTATATATTTATACAAATTGTTTGAATAAAACCTTATTGAGACTGCCGTTTTATTTTTATGCACAAGTACAAGAAATTGACCAATTCAAACACTTGCCGTTAAACGTAAAAGTGTGTCAATTTTTTGTGCTTTTGCATATTTTGTATAAATTAAAGAAATTAGATATATTATTTTAAAAAATTCATTGGTTATTATTAAAATATATTGGTAAATTGCAGTTAATTGTTTTAATTCTGACACTAATAAATATTTATATATTATTTTAAACTAAAATAAATTCAAATTTTTCACATATATTATAAATAACATGTATTATAAAATAGTACAAATCTTTCAGAACTTATCATATTAAAATAAAAAAGGTTTAGGATTAAGTTTTGCATTAATTTTATTTAACGTTTTAACATACTCATCATCATTATCAGGAAAATTATAATTATAATTTTTCTGATGATGATGTACGTAGAGTATGCCGAAATAGAAATTAATCGCAAAGCCTTTTTATTTCCTTTAAACTAAAAACTATATTATATTATATTATATTCTATTTTATTAACTTTTTGCAACAATATGAACATATTTTAATTTATTAATAATGTATTGTGTAGACAGTAAAAGTTGAAACATATAAAATAATTTTATGTATACAAATGTGAAAATACCTAACGAAATTTCAGAGTTGACGCCTATGACACAAAAATCTCTAGGCTACCTAAATTGTTTGCATATAAATACTACTCTACTCGTATGTAGTTGGTTTATATGCGGACATATGTTTTTTAAAGTTGTTACGAGAACTACATCATATAGGGAGTTAAAGCTAGATTTCTGCCTATTTCATTTATACAAGTATCTATTGCCCAATCTCTATATTGCGTACAGATTTTTTTCGTTTGTTTTGGACGATAAATACAATTTTGTGATATTAGTTTTAAACTACAAAAAAATAAATGTAAACTAAATGTTTCCTATAAATTATTTTTCAATATAAAGTTACTTTTTAGATTTTATTTTACAAGACCCCCATAAAATTTATGAATATTTCTAGATAACAAATTTAAATTATAAAAAAAAAGATTTAAAAACTATATAAATGAAAATTAATGTTTTTATATTAATATTTAATTTTTAATTTTATATCTAAACTAAATTAGTAAACATTTTTCTTTATAATTTTTGAGTAAACTTTGTAATAGTTTCTTTATTCTAAAAACTTCTATAAAATCTGTTACATTACATAGTTATTTTCTGTTGTTGTTAATTAAGATAAACTATATTGTTAAATTAAAATTAAATTGTCCCAAATATAAGGAAAAAAAATCAAATTGAAATTGTGACTACAAACAAAGTTCTTAAATTTGTATATTTTAAGAAAATAAAATTATACCATTAAAATCTAGTAATTTTATCTTCTAAATAATAAAATGTTTGTAAAAATAAAATAAGTTTATGAACGGCATATTCTTGTATAATATTTTTGAATTAAAATCTTGTCACAAATGACAATTAAGAAAAGAACAAAACCAAATCGAAATTGTGATTACGAAGAAAGTATTTAAATTTGTATGTATGTGTGTCAGTTGGCCCATTCATCATTACTAGAGAGAGATAGAAATAATCACACACACACACATACAGAAACGCGTGCTCACACAGATAGAGTCAAATCCCGAATCAGTATGCTTGTGTGTACGTCTGGGGGTCCCTGCTATATGTGTGTCTGTACGTATATATTGCATATTTCCAGCGAAAAAATAAAATTTAATTATATGCTACTTAAATTAATGTGCGCGCAGAAGTACGAAATTAACATAAGGCTATTTGCATTTAAATTGCATTTACACCATTATAATGAAAAATATTTCATTATGCATAATATGTAAAGAAGTAATGTATGTTATATGTATATGAAAATGCATTTGTCGGGCCAATAATGCCTCTTTTTTCTTCTTTATCTTCTTCTTGCTGAAGCTGGACGTTTGCTTTACGAGCTCATCGCTTATATGCACAGTACGTGCCAAAAGTTTTCTAACTGTATCAATCTAGCAAAAAATTTAATTAAAAAATTCGTACAATTTTCCTGATTATTAAAATATTTATAAAAATATAAAAATTTAGTATTTTATGTTGTTTATCGGTTTAGAAATATTTTTAATTTTATAGCTACTAGAATAATTATAAATAAAATTAAACATATAATTAATGTTAAGTTAATTTTCTTGTATATGTTACGTCCCAATTGTAAAATTGTCTCCAATTGGCTGGCAACACAACATTAAAAAAATTCTAAACAATAACCAATTGAACTTTTAGTCTAATTTATATTGCAGTAAGCCTCACTATATTTTACATCTGCATAAAATAGTCACCAGTTCGTGGATTGCATAAATATTGTCAAGTTCACAAACTGGAAAATCTCATAATTGAGGCATACGGAAAACTAAAAATATGACATTTTAATGATATATTTTAAGAAATATAAAAAAAAATATGAAGCTAAATAAAATATACAAGCTTACATATATTCTAGTAAGCAAAATAAAATTTGTATTAATATTATTTTCCTAGAAATACAGAATTAAATATTTTTTGGAATTTTGCAAATAATATAAATTTATTTTCAATATTCATATACATGTAATTAAGTTTGAATACTAAAAATTACAAAACAAATTATATTATATAAATATCAATTTATTTCTTTAAAGAATTATATTGATTTCAATTTATTTATTAAATAATCTTTAGATTATTTATTGCCAAATCGGTACCGTTTTCAGCAAGTAAAAATTTTAAATGTTGGAAACTTAATGAACAATCATCAATCGTCAGTTGTTAATAGTATTAGATTTTGAAAACAACATAATTTACTTTTTATATATAAAAAAGATGGTTGAATGCAATCATAAAGGATGTGAAGTTTTTAGGAATTAGAGGACGGGAAAGAAAAGTGAAAGATAAGGTCAAATGAAGAGAAATTGTTAATAAAATTACAGGCTCAAGAAACCTGCTTATTTATTACCGCTGATACTATAATATCTATTAAAAAATTTAATTTTAACAATATGTATATAATAAATAGAACTTTTCAAGATTAAGTCAAAATTTTTATTCAATTTATTTTATCATTTGTACAGAGGCGTATTATAAGAGCTGAAAATATTACTGGGCCTAATAAGTTTTAATGATATTTTACTTTAAAAAAACACACATATGTATTTGATATAGGAAGAGTCAAAAAAAATCTACATTAAAAAAATGTTGAAGACATTTGATTGGCTGCTTTATATATTTTTGTAATACCGTTAAATTTTTCTTTGATTTAAATTCAAATTTATCTTCAGAATATATAGTATCAATATCATTTTCGTAAATATTTAAAATTTTTACATATATCGAATATTTTGTAATAAACTAAAGAACTTGTACTCAACTAACGACACAGTTAAAGTAAATACAACAAAATGTCTCTGAAATGGGAAGTACCAAAAAAAAGTTACATTACAAATGAATATTTGCCATAATTACTTGTAATAACTAGTTACAGAACTACTTGTGACATTTATTGCTAGCACATAGGCATAACAATTATTCTTACAAAGTATAATATCAAAAAAAAAATATTAGTTTATATAGTTAGGGTGGTTTTGTATAGATAGTTTTTATATTTACTTTGTTTGATTTTTTAAATGAATACGTAAATAACAATTATTCAATTATGCATAATTTTCTAGTTAATAAATATGACTACTAACTAAGTCTGATTGTTTATATGTATAACAATATCTGGCCCCTTTGTAACATTATTTAATTTTATTTATTTAATAATATCAAACCGTAGTTTTTATTATTAGAAAATGTAAAAATTAAAAAATATTTTTTTTACTGAATCTCAAAGAATTGTTTTATTCGTAAATTAAAATTTTCAGTAGAAAAATTAATATAGTATAAAACAATATAAATAACTGATATTATTATTTGTTTCGCTTTCTGGTGTCGTTCTAAATCTATGTTGCAAGTATAGGAACTTTTTGAGCGTACTCTCTAGCATATCGTCTACATCCACATCTACCGAGTGGTGTGTATGAAGCAAATTGCTTAAATTAATTTCAGTAGTTTAAAGCTTGTAAATAAATGACCGCTGTATAATATAAAGCAACATTATCAGAGGGCAATTTGCCCTAAGGATGGGCCGGGGCAGGGTAAAGACGTTGGGACAGCACGGCCCACCTTGATTATATATATATATATATATATATATATATATATATATATATATATATATATATATATATGTAATATATTTTTTACCCCCCGATGTACTGCTCTTCACCTCTCAAACAAATCACGATCACATGAAAATTATTATCAATACCTGAATTACGCATCTGTTTTATATGTTAATATCATTCTGAGCGTAATGAATTTTTGTAGTATCATTAAGGGAACTTAAAATTCGTTTTTTTATGAAAAGAATTTAATTATAGCTATAAATTTTTGACAATGTTATTAATTAATTTCGGAAAATAATTTGCATATATTATTTTAAATAATCGGTAATTAGCTTTAACTTTATACAAACCGTAAAACATTATTTTTTCGTATCTCTCAGAAATTAAAAATTTTGGTATAAAATTTTAATCTCTCTAATTGTCAAATGTTTGTATGTATGTATGTATATATGTTTCTCCAGCATGTATAATATATAATAGTGCAATTGATATTTTATTATTATTATATTATTATTATTATTATTATTATTATTATTATTTGTTTATTAATTTATTTTTATTATGTTTATGTTTAATTACTATTTTCGACTTTAAACGTGACCCTTTAAGGGTCACGGGTTTTTTAGTTAATCTCTCTAATTGTCAAATGTTTTTATGTATGTATGTTTTTCCAGCATTTACTCCTAAACCCTTGAACCGATTTTGATGGGAGTAGTGTCATTTTAATTGGTTTATTCCCTATTTGAGAATAGGCAAGTTTCATCTTTCTACGATATCATCTTGGTTCTCAAAAATTTGAAAAATTATGTTTATAATGCAAATGTCAAATGACAGCTGCCTGAAGTTATGTACACTACTGATAGAAGTGTTGCTTTTGAGTAATATATAATAGTGCAATTGATATTTTATAATTATTATATTATTATTATTATTTGTTTATTTATTTATTTTTATTATTTTTATATGTTTAATTACTATTTTCGACTTCAAACGTGACTCTTTATGGATCACGGGTTTCCTAGTATTAATTTTAAATTATTAATTAAATTTATTATTACTATTTGTTACTACTTTGACTGCAAGGAAAAAGTAGTATAGCGTTTGGTACGGTGTCTGTAACATTTTCAAAAAAAAAAAAAAATTGTATAGAAATCCTTCATATAGCCTGTAGATGACGAATCTGAACTTAGTTTATGTGAGTGTATGGATGTGCGTCGTCAGCTCGCTCGCTCGGTCGTCAGACAAAATTTTGTGATCGCAACTCCTCCTAGACGGTACAACCGATTTTAATGAAATTTTCAGGATAAATTTGTTTAGTGCCCAGGATGGTCATGTGATTTTGTTTTTTTCCAGTGATGCCAACTTTCCGAGAAAAAAATTACTAAAATTTTTAAAAATTCATATTGGCTACGTTATTTATCCAATTTTGATCAAATTTTCAGAAAAGATTTCCCTAATGCTCTCATTAATTATATAATTTAATTAATATTCAGTGTTGCCAACTTTCCGAGAAAAAAATTACTAAAATTTTAAAAATTTTATTATGGCCATGTTATTCAACCGATTTTACTCAAATTTTCACAAAAGATTCTCCTAGTATTCATATAATTTATGTAATTTTAACTAAATACAGTGTTGCCAACTTTCCGAGAAAAAAATTAATAAAATTTAAAAAAATTTATTATGACCATTTTATTTAACCGATTTTAATCAAATTTTCATAAAAGTTTTTCCTAGTGCCTAAATAAATTATGTAATTTTAACAAAATACAGTGTTGCCAACTTATCGAAAAAAAATCACAAAATTTAAAAAAAATTCATTGTGGCTACATTATTTATTCGATTTTGATCAAATTTTCAGAAAAGTATGTCCTAGTGCCCACATAAATTATAATATTATTAAAATACAGTGTTGCCAACTTTCCGAGAAATGTCAAAGTAGTCTATGTATGGGTTTACCCATATACTTCTAATCTTGTTTATTTTAAATAACAAAAAATTCTATTTTAAAAAAAATCATTTTATACAACTTGTAACTATTCCTATAATGCAGCATTATTAAAATAGTATATTATGTTACGAGAAGTAGAAAATGATGATTATTGTGTTGAGCTCAGATATTTGTGGCCGAGGCGAAGCTGAAGCCAAGCAATATGGGCGAAACACAAAAGAAGCTTCTATTCCGAGTGACATATACAATTTTTTCTTCAAACCTTCTAAACGAAACTAAACTAAAAAGAAATAAAAATATATGACATGTAATCTTAAACAATTACTAACAGTTGTAAAATAGTATGATTTTTTTTATATTTGTTATATTTTGTTATATTATTTATATTTGTTACGTGATTTGTAAGAATTATTCTTTCATTGGTCGAATATACAGTTTCTGACAAATTTGGCAGTATTTCTTGCACTTCTTCATACATTTTCAATAATCAAATTAAAATTTAAGCGAAAATTGTTGCGATATTTGTGGCCGAGATAAGCAATCTGAGCGAAACACAATAAGACCTTTCTATTCCGAGTGACATATACGAAATTTATCTTTAACCATTCTAAACGAAACTAAACTAAAAAATAAGTAAAAATATACGTCAAGTAACTTTAACCTTACTAATAATTGTAGAACAGTATGTATATGTACATATTATTTATATTTGTTACGTAATTTGTAAGAATTAATTTTTTTTTCGTCGAATATAAAATTTCTGACAAATTTGACGGTATATATTGCATTTCTTCACACATTCTCAATATTCAAATTTAAATTCAAGCAAAAATAAATAATGCAATTATCAATTAACTTAACTTAATTTGACGTAATAATTTTCTTAATATGGCCGCCGAAAATGTCGGATTAAATACACTTGACGTTGTAGTTATGTTTGATGCTGCCATTAATGGTGTATATAGTAATTAACTTGTGTACAATAATGCCATTATTCTACTAGTAACATATGCAATATTTTCTACATATGCAATAAATATTAATATAATGATATGCTTAAATAAAAAAACACTTTTAAATAATTTTTTATTTATTTATTTAATATCCACAATAACAAAGCAGTTCTTGCATTAGAATGAGCGTTTTTCTAAATTTAGTTGATGGATACATTATTTCATCAAAAACCCATTATATTAGATCAGTAAGTTAAAAGAAATTAAAACTAAAATATGCAATATTTAATATAAGTTTATTTTCTAATTTTTATGATATCATAGAATAGGTCTCCGATGAATCGATGGATCCATCAACTGAATTTAGAGAAACATTTAATATTTTGAAAAGTAAATCATTTTGCTTGTGCAACCCTCTGTTTGCAATATTAAATCAAAGTTGAAAAATATAAATATAAGCGATAAAAATGTAGTTAATATAATCTTATTTGTATATTTTATTTATAGAATAAAATGAAATTAGATTTAGTTTTATTTCACACTAAATTAGAATATAATAGAAAAATAAATCACAAAATTTGTCAAACATAAATAAAAATATTTTGTAATAAATTAAATGTGTGAATAGCTAATAAAATTCTCAATAAAGTATAAATTTGTAATTGTTATAAAATTTATATCAATATAGGTTATAAAACACATTGTAAATAGGTATTATAATCTATTTACTAAACAGTATATTTACGCTTTAATCTGTTTTCGATCTGTAAAATTATGAAAATTATTTTTATAAACTATTGTTTAAATACATTAAACACAAAATCAATTGTTAATATATAATTGGATTAAAAAAGAAAAAAAAATCGTTTAACTTTAAATTGATAACGCAAAATTTTTTCATAAGCATAGTTTTAGTAGTTAAAATTTCTGTTTAGTATCTGATTATTATGACTAGCTTGTTACTTAGAATGTGAAATAGATGTAAAATATAAACCAAAACATGGTTAAAAAATTACAAATTAAAATCTTATCAAAATGTTATTTATATTGATTTTATTAGTTTAAATAATGTCAATATTTGAGTAAATTTTTCTAATATTTCTAAATCAAAATTTAAAAATTCAACAATTTGCAGCACCAGATTAATTCTGTATCTTTCATTTAATTTTTTGTTTAAAAATGATATCTCTAATAATAGAGAAAAGCACTCAAATCTTACAATCCGCATTAACACTTCTTTCAATCTCACGATGAAAGTGATCATTCTTAGACAATAAACCACCCAAATATACAACTTTGTCTACCTGCTCTAAACGTGCACCATCAACAAATACATTACATTCAGTCGTCAAGTCATTCTTTCTATTTAACAACATTCAAAACAAGATTCATATTCTTAACTACACCATTAACTCTATTAATTCTCAGTTACTCTCCAGATTTAGCCAAAACAATCACGTCATCAGCGTACACTAAAGCAGATACAACAAAATCATAATATGTAAATTAAATAGCAAAGGAAACATTACACAGATTTATTTCAGTAATAAACTTAAAAAATTATAATTGGTTAAATAGAGTTGAGTAATGATACAAAAACTCACTAGCGTAAATAATAAATAACATTATATATATTTATTTATTTATATTTATTATATATATATATATATATATATATATATATATTTAATTTTCAATTAATAATTGATATTTATTCAGTTTAAACTATACTATATGGCCTTACAGCGTTAAACATTTACTTTATATGTATATATATATATATATATATATATATATATATATAATTATATAATCAAATTTGTCGTAACTGAATAACAATAATTAAAGATTAAAAAAATTTCGTTAATTAAAAGAATCTGTTAGGGTACTCATTTGAAATACTATTCAAGCTTTCGATATATACAGGGTGATTCAGGACTAGTGGAACAAACTTTAACATCTTATACCTGAGGTCATTTTGAGCCAAAAATGTCATATGAACATAGGTCCTATTCCTTCTAGTTACCAAAATACAAGAGGTTGAAGTTCTATAAATAACACGAAATTTTTTAATTTTTGTAATCAAGATACATTCGGAAAACAAGAGTTTTATTGAAAAGTCATACTTATTTGTCTTAATTAAAAATTGTTATACTTTTGATTGTATTTTTGTTTCATAATGGATGGTTATAGAACTACTGAATATGCAGATATGATTTTTATTTATGGATTATGTAAGGTAATGACAAATAAAGTATGACTTTTCAATAAAACTCTTGTTTTCCGAAAGTATCTTGATTACAAAAATTAGAAAATTTCGTGTTATTTATAGAACTTCAACCTCTTGTATTTTGGTAACTAGAAGGAATAGGACCTATGTTTATATGATATTTTTGGCTCAAAATGACCTCAGGAATAAGCTGTTAAAGTTTGTTACACTAGAAATTAGAAATTAAAAGAAGAAATTAGAAATTAGAAAATTTCGTGTTATTTATAGAACTTCAACCTCTTGTATTTTGGTAACTAGAAGAAATAGGACCTATGTTTGGCTCAAAATGACCTCAGGAATAAGCTGTTAAAGTTTGTTACACTAGTCCTGAATCACCCTGTATATTATATTATCATAAGGGAGCTACAATAACATACATGTAATTAATATAATATTCTTTTTAGTTAGGTTAAAATGAAAGCACATGTTTTCCTTACAATTTGCAAAGATTTATTCTAAAAGGTAACTATTATACGAAATAATTATAACATAACAATTAAGAAACTTATAACTGTTCACAAGTTCCGAAATGTTTAAGGTGTAAACATTGTGTAAAATCTTTTAAACCGAATATCTATTTCTAAAACCTTATAATTTCTTAATTGTTATGTTATAATTATTTCGTATAATTATACTTTTTTCACTAACTCCTACTGATTTAGCAGGAAAAATTATTGAAAATTCTAAAAAATATTTTAGAATGAGTTGGAGGAAAAAGTTACTTAGCTATTATGTAGCTAAGTAACTCTATTTCTCTATTCCACTATCTTGAAAAAATCCCAAGGGTACCCCTTGAGAAATTTGCAAAAATTCACTAAACTAAACTACTAAACTAAACTATGCATTCTAGAATAGTGGTTTCTCCATTCAATTATAGTAATCATTAATCCGCATTTTTTCATCTCATGCTTATTTTTCTACACTTTATGGTTTTTGAAAAAAAAATAAAAACAAAAAAAAATCTAAAAAAAATTCTAGCGCCCAATCGGCACATGCTAGCAAATTAAAATTAAAACCAAATTATATTCTAAGTATTTTTCCGAATTTTTCTTCAGAAAGAAGTATTCTGCATACTATCGATATCCCATGTTATTGTCCTATATTAACTTGGCGAACGAACACCCTTCATATATATATATATATATATATATATATATATATATATATATATATATATATATATATATATATATATATATATTATTTAATAAAAATACAAAAAAAAATACTGGTTATGCTATATAATTTTATTTACTAATAATGTTTCTTAATAATTTTAGAATAATATTTTTTAAAAAGATTTTTGCCGGTTATTTAAGCGGTAAACATTTTTATAAAACATAATCAAAAACTGTAAATTTAATATTTAAACTGAAATAATAAATTTTTAATATTCTTTTTAACGCTATTATTATTTTAATAGTTAAAAAAAATTAATTTTAGATAAAAATTTGAAATCGCACATTTTTAATACATACACCTTCTTATTTTTTAAACAATTTTTTTTTTAAATTTACATTAAAAATGCATTTTTATATTTTTCGTGTTAAATTTCGCGGATAATACAACCTACAACTTAGTAAATATAATATTCAAATTTTATTAAAATTTATTATAAAAAAAAGGTATTGTTTAGCGACTGCTAACACTGTTTATTCTTATATTAATTTATTTAAGATCGCTTTTCAAATAACAATAAAAGAATATCAGTAAAAATTTCGTGTTACAAATGAAAGAATAAATTCGATTAAAACCTGTTTATTGTTAATGTTTCATAGTACAAAAAAAAATAATTGTACTTATTGTTTGCTACAATATAAACTAGGCCTACTCATTAAATCCACTATTTTGTTTATTTGTGTTTTGTTAAATTTTATATTTTTTTCAGAATGCTGTATTTTTGGGGCATTGAAATGCTGTAATTTTCACTCACAATCGGAATATGAAACTTTAAATTTATTAACATAGTAAAAAAACTTCAGAACTCATTATATAAATAAAATTGCTTTAGGTTCAAGTTCTGTATTAAAATTAATTTATAATCAACGTTTCGACGAAACTCATTTGTATCAGTTTATCCCGATGAAGACGAGCGTTGAGTTTGGTCGAAATGTCGATTATAAATTAATTTTAATACAGAATTAGAACCTAAAGCAGTTTTATTTTAAATTTATTATTTTATAGTTTCTATATAGAATTTTAATTGTTACATTTAAAAAATGTATTAAAATATATTTACAACTAAAAAAATTGTACGTTTATTTACTTTTTGAATATAATACATTATTTTATTTTTGTAAATTTTTTAAATATTTGTAACTTTATTTTCATAAAATTGATTTATTTTAAAATAAAAATGCTTTAGGATTTAGTTCTGTATTAATAAATAAATTATTAAACAGAACACAGAGAGTTATTAGGTAACAAAACAAGTAACTAGATTGTAAAATTTATAAATGATGAATTAAGGAAAGCCTAATTTTATTTAAATTAGTGCTTTCACACTTGACTTTTATTTTATAATCTAGTTACTTGTTTTGATACCTAGTAACTTGTCTCTATATTCTGTTTATTATACATATATATCATTTGTATCTTTTTTCTTGATGATGTACGTAGAATTCACCGAAACGTCAATTTTTAATTAAACTAATACCTACTAAATCTTAAAGTTTTTTTATTTTAATAAAATTAATTTTGAAATATTTTATTGTATTCAGTAAATATTCGTATAATTTTATTATTATTATTTTTATAATTTCATATCGACAAACACGCTTTATAAATATGTAAATGGTATTTTTTATTAAGTGAAAGAAAACATTGACAATAAAAGAAAATTTATCTAAGAAATTGCAGGTCGTGTCTCTGCCTTAATTTGCAATGGTCCATGCTTATACTGAAATCATGTACTTTCATTAATAGAATCATAAATAATTATATTCTTTTGTTTTTTAGTAAAAATAAAGTTAAACATTTTTTTAAAGCTACAAATAAATATATAAACATTTAAATATAAGTATTTAAAGTAATTCGATTTTTGATAGAAATACCAATGCTTATTAATAATACTTAATCAATCAGATATTTGGTCATCAATTATGAACATTTCTATAATTTTCCTGTTTAGATTTATCAACCTAATGAGCTGATAACTGACGCTAAAATTGATCGCTTAACTAGACCTAAACAGAATATTTTCCACAGATCTGATTTAATTTCATATTATAATTAGGTGAATTGGAACAATTTAATAAACTTATATTGTTAACTTATATAGTTATTAGCATATAAATTTTAAAAAATTATAACAAAAATAGCAACATTTCATAAAATTCATAAGTAATATTTATTAGTCTTTAGTTATATTTATAAATAGTGTCAACTATAGTGTATTTCAATATTAATAATGCAGTTCACACCTATATAAATTAAATTTTACTAAAATGTATTCAATTTTAAATTTTTTTTTTTAAATTGAACATGAATTAAAGTTCTGTAACTATATAACAAAAAAGAATGTTTTTTGTTTAACATGCATAATATTCCAAATAATTATAATCTGAAAATTGCTGTGTATTTTAGCAATAGTGCTAGCTCGTCGGATATTTCTTTTGTGATTAGACGATAAGTAATAATTTAAAAAAAAAATTGATCCAAAGTTATTGACTAATAATTGAATAACTCACTGCCGTAAATAATAAATAAAATTACTTATCAAGAAATGCATTTTCAGTAAATGTATTATTTATAAAAAGCAGAAAATTTTATTTTCTAAGATGTTGATCCCAAACAGGAAATTCAAACTTGTTTATTTTTTAAGTTATAGTCGTTGAACAGCATAATTACTATTTGTGTTAATTTGTAATTTATTTTATAAATTGGAGAAATACACAAAATTTTAGATCCAAATAAATTAAATAAATTGTGTTAAATTAATTATTAAAACTTTATAACACATTTTATTCACTAAAAAATGTATATCTTTTTTATGAAAAAATATTTTATTAATTTTGTAATTGTATACAAAAAATAAATCAATTTTTCTTGTTAAATAACAATGAACAAACATTTACAACAAACTAACCGGAAAGATCTTCAATTTTATTATCTTTTTTAAGAATCTTAATTTAAATTTCAAGTTAAGCCGTTTAAATATAAAGCACCCCCGTATATTTTTCAGAAAAAAATTCACAAGATTACTATTTTAATATTCCATAAAACTCAAATATAAAACCTACCCCGAATAATAGGTGTTGAAAAAAAGTAATATTCACATCGTCTCCGGCACATCCAATTGACCAGTATGAAAAATATTTTTGAATAAGAAATTTGTTGGAAATGCGAGAATATTATATAGTATACGCAGTAAGCTAGTATTATTGCGTGGTCCTTCGTTTCTTATCACATTTTCCCAATAATATTGACCAAGAAGATGCATCATCCCCCTATTGGCCATTCAGCCCCCTTTCCCCCAAATCGAGAACTGTATGACTATCATTTTCGGTAGACGGTGTCCATAATGCTCCCATACATAACATAAATCCAATGAATGGTCAACGTAGATATTGAAAAATCCTTTTTGCGTTCTCGTTCATTCGCATTGATAACCATCGGAATAGACAACTTGGACGAAATGTTATATTGATGGGCTGATTGCGTTTATGCGATGTATACTTTGGTACAGACTTAGAAATATATCTTTCTTTGCATACATAAATAAATTTATATTTTATTTTTGCACCCTTCTTTTGTTTGTGTATGTAGTTTCAATGCAAATTAACAGCCAATTACATATAATTGTTAATTTAAACAGTGATTAACTATACGCAATTAAATTGTCAATTATTTTTAAATTCTTGGTTGATTAATTATTTAACAACTAAATTCGTTATTGACTGGCATGTATATAATAACAATTTTTTTTCAAAATGTAAGTATATAATTTTGTTAAAAAACTTGCGTACGAGTATGTTCCAGCCGTTGCTCAAACAAAATAGGACAATTGCACAATTTTTGTCAAAATGTAACAATTTTTAACAAAAATTATACAATTTTACTTAAGATTCGATAATTTTTAACTAAATTGTAATTCTCATTAAGATTTGTTAGTTTGTTCCTTTTATCAAGATTTTGCGATTTTTTCAATTTTTGGAAATTTACTATAACATTTACAGTGTAAACCTCCAACTCGTTTTGTAATTTATGTTTTTAAACACATATTTAGTAATGTTTCGACAATTTCAGTGTTTGCCTATGGCTTTCGCTGCATTGTAATTTGTATGTTCAATCACAAACTTATTTCTTATTAATATTAAAAAGCAAGACTATTTGCAAAATCAGAAAAACCTGAAAAATTCTTTAGATACACATGTAAAATTCTTTAAACTTATTTTTTTAAAGAGAAATAGAACTTTTATTTTACTGAGACATAAATAATCGAGATCATATTATTAATTTGAAATTAATAAAAATTTCACAAGAGTTTTCCTAGTGTTCACAAAATTATACCATTTTACTATCGCAAAGAGTTGCTAACTTTCTTAGAAAAAAGTCTTTTCATAACTATTTTGCTTTATTTTCATTCCGTTTAATAAAGATTTAAAAAATGCATTGTTTCGTTAAACTTGGTTATCAAATTTGAATCCAAGAAAATGCTACTTTTATTATTTTTTTAATTGTTAAATTTCATAAAATAATTATTAAAATTTAATATTATTTAAAAATTAAAAATTAATATTTTTGGTGCTAAAAATCGCAAAATAAAATTATAAAAAGTATTGTAAATGAGAATAAAAAAATTAGAAGTATTTATCAGTCTGTATTTTTTAAACTCTTTTTCATAATACATATACTTTTTATAGGTAATCTAATTTACTTTCAAAATCAGTAAATATTTGTAGTGTGTTCCATTATGAAATATTAAGTAGCATATTGTTGCACTTATATGTACTCGTATATATAAATATATATATGGTACGTAGATAGACAATGATATATAAAATACATGTTATTTAAAGAGTTTTTAAAATATACAGACCGATAAATCATCCTGCATATTTTAAGTTTTATTGTCAATTTTTATAAAGTAAATTCTTTATTTTTAGATCTAGGGATTTTTTAATTTCTTGAAAATATGTAACATAATTTTTGAAAAATATTAAATATTAAACTATTAAACTATTAAATATATCTAAATTAAGTTATTTTTAGATTATTTTAATTTCTATATAATGTTATTAATGAAAACCATAAATATTAATATGTTTCATATAAATATCGATATTTGATTTTATCATATCATATTTAATTATTAAATATTTTTCTAAATATATAAAAAAATTAAACTTAATTTAAATAATAAAAAATATTATATTAAATAAAAATTAATGAAAAATAAAATTTAATATACATGTAAAAGCAAAAATATGTTTTCTATAAAACTAATGTACATAAAAAATTATGAATAATAAGTGTTATGATAAAAGTTATAAAAAATTTAATTTAATTTTTATTGTTTTTTATTGTAATATTTATAAATAATATAATATATTATTTCTCTAATTTATTTTGAATATATCTAAATATCTAAATTGAATATCTAAATGGTTAAAATGCAAATATATTTATATTTTAAATCAGATATTTTAAGATTGAGTTCTGTTTATATTTTAATAAAAAATCGACGTTTCGACGTACTCGACATACATCATCTTTAGATAAATTTATAATTATAATTTTTCCTGATGACGATGTACGTCGAGTACGTCGAAACATCGATTTTTATTAAAATATAAACAGATCATAATTCTAAAGCTTTTTTATTTAAGTTATTTTTTAATAATTAATTTAAAATTAGTATTCAAATTATTAATAATAATTAGAACTATTAAAAAATCATCTATTACATCTTTTATTTTTATGTTAGTTAACAAATAAAATGTTAAATGTTAGTCATTGGTAAGCTTACCTCCCGTATTCGCGTGTTTAAGCGTTAAATATTAATGATAGTATTAGTAATATTAGGAACTAAGGTTCGAATTCGCTGGCCGGTATTTTTGTTTGTCGTAATATAAAAAAAAGTGTCTCAATGTCAGGTATAAATTAAACAAAATCGGATACATCAGTTTCATCAACTGTTTATCTTAAAAACGTTAGTAGTTTAGATTACTTATCGGAACTCGTCACCGCTTTTCGTGAACGCATGACTTGCAGTTTCAAAAAAGTATCTAAATGAATGATCACGACGAAACAAGAACTTCAGTACTTACAGTTAAGGCTCACCTAGGACTGTCGTACCAAAAATGATAATATGTTAATGATGATTTTTTTTTATTACACGTAATACAAATACCAGATCAATTTTTATAACCATAAACTTTATTTTTATTTTTGTAATAAATACGAGTAATTATAAAAAAAATTATTTCATGTATTTGGTATCAAAAAAGATTTTATTATACTTGCTCTAATATGCAGTTTATTTTTAATTTTTATTATTTTTGGGGTCAAGTTATAGTAATATTTCCAGCATAAATTACCAAAAATAATTTACAGGTAATTTAAACATCACAATCTACAAGTATCCTTTTTTACTTTCACTTTAAAATTATCTTCTAATTTCAACATTCAATATCGCATCCTGGCTAGGATCCTAATAACATCACCAGCAAAATGATCAGCAGCTTATAGTGTACGAGTATCAAGGATGTTCTATTACAGGTTACATCATCGTACACGGTTTCAATCAGATGAATAATTTTCTATTCGACTGCATGATGTCGCTTTAATACGCATACACATCAGGCAAATGATATATATATATATATATATATATATATATATATATATATATATATATATATATATATACATATCGAACGTTAAAGCTGAAAGCAATCCATAAGACTGGACACACAGCTTCTAGAAACGTATATAGCCGTTGGTCATTTCAATTTACATAAACACACCCTTAGAAGGTTTTCTTATTTTGACTAGCTGGATCGTTTCGAATACTGAGAGCGTGTAATATGAGCACAGGTTATTAAATGTTTTGATGTAAGCTACTCAAGTAGCCACAAATTTATAAACTTATTGATTAAAACGACAGATCCTAAATATAAGAGCCTTTTGTTTTGTAATAGATTAGAATAGATGTTTTGCTGAAAATAGCACAATTTTGAATTAATATTTAAAGATAGTTACTAAGATGATACATGATAATAAATGTTTAAAATACATAAAAATGTTTAAACTATTTTAAATTTCTAAGATAAGCATTATTTTTAGTAGCGACTAAAATTTAAAAGCAATTTAAGTAATTTATTAGATTACAGTATTTTGTTTTTGTTTAAATCGTCGTTAATTTATTTTGATGAACTAATTAAATTAATGGCAATTTAAGCAAAAACAAATACTATAACCTAATACATAATACGCCATTTGTAATTAAGAATATTGTTGAAATAATTTTTAATATAGCCGTCGTAGATGTTAAATTAAATACACTTGACCGTGTTTCTTTGGTTGAATATGCAGTTTTTGATAAATCTGATGGTGCAAATTGCATTTCTTGCACTTCTTCAAACATTTTCAATAATTATATTAAAATCCGGGCAAAATAAACAATGCGATTATCAATTAACTTAACTTAATGTAATAGTTTTCTCAATATGGTCGCCGAAGATGTCAGATTAAATACACTCGATATTGTAGTTATGTTTCGTGCTACCACTAATGATGTATATAGTATCTAACTGCTATACAATAATGTCATTATTGTACTAGTAACATAATGATTTGCTTCTATGTCTTGTTTATTTACTGTAATATCATTTGAATAATTTTTCGTGATAACCATGCACGTAAAGTACGTCAAAATCGATTATTAAAAAAAATAATTAAGAACTATATCCTAAAGTCGTTTTATTTTAAAATAATTAATTCTTTCTACATAGACAATATGGTACCGTAATATTAATATTATGATACGCGTGAAGAAAAAATATTGAAACTATTTTAAATTTCTAAGATACGCATTGTTTCTGTAGCGACTAAAATTTAAAAACAAAAGTAATTTATTTTATATATTTCAAACAAAATAATATTTTTTAATACTGCTGAGTAATTAATTTTCAATCACTATTCGTACATATAAAGATATTTTACCAAATTGCAATTTTCTTTTATGACATAAGAAGTTGCTTAAATATTTATTTATATAAAAAATCTTATTTAAGTAGTATATAATATTTAATTAACTGATTAAATAAAAATTAAACTAACTCGTTAGTGTTAAAAGTTAATTGAACTGAAATATAGCGTTAATATTTTAATTCTCATTAAATGATCCTGTTTAAAGTTTAATTAATTTAACTAGTTGTTCGATATTATACATTTATTAACAGCAAAATTATTGGTATTTGAAATATATTAATGAATCATACTTCATAAATATTTTATTAAAAATATTATTAATTACTAATTTTACATTAGTTAAGAACATAAATATCTGTTCAATAATTTATATACATTTATACATATAGAAATAAATGTATTTATATTATATATTCAAAAATGATAATTTTGTTACACGCCATTTTTACATATGTATGTGTACAACTTACTGTCATAATTTGTATGAAATTTTATTTATGTATAAAATTAGTTAGAAATAAATACTAAGAATTAATTTTCTTTTTACATTGTGTATATTTAGTAATATATTTTCTTTTTAAATGCAATATATCGTTCCTTGTTTTCATAAGAAAATTTTCGTATAAAAATTCTGAGAATATTAAATACAAACTATATTTTATTTTTCAATTGTTTTACTCATTTTCAAGTAAATCGTTAAAAATAAAAATATCTATTTTAATTTTAAATTATAAGTAATTATTTACAAAAAAATAATAATTGCTGTGGCTACCACAGAACCGACCGTCATCGTACTAAATAAATTTATGGAATAGAAAAATTTGTATATAAACAACTACTGTAGTCATGCTAACTAAAAACAAAACTGTTTTGATATAAATATTTCAAAAGAATTAAATTTAAACATTTATAGAATTATTTATATCATAAAAATATGAAAAATTATAAAAAAAAAATATTTAGTCGTATCGAAAAATGTTAAAAATTTTCGAAATATATCTCTGTTGCAAAATATTCGTAAAACACATAAAAGTGACATCAGTAAATACTACTTTCGGTTGGCAGATCTTTATCAACAGTCGATTATATCTCCGAAGCTTTAATACGAAATTTTATAACAATCTCTTCAGCCGAATTTGCTCTACATGTGTCCACAGACGGACATCACGCTGAAAACATTTGATTCGTGTTACTATAAGTCTAATTCGGACTTATCTGTACAAAATCTCTATATATTAAATTTGGTATATGACGGTAGATAATAAAAATTAATTAGGTATCCTTAGAAACATCTTAGAAAAAATATTCTATTCATATAAAATTTTATATTTATTCTGGTTTTTAAGTTTTAAATATTTTAGTTCACTTCTTGTACAAATAGTTTACATGTTTCATATGCATTATAAATTGTATAAAAAAAAATATTTTCATTAAATTAATTAACGTAAAACTATAAAAAATATGAAATAAAGAATACACGACAAACATATCTTAAAACTTGAATTAGATTATAATGTTTTCGTCTACATTTATGCTAGATTTCCATAATTGTTCGATTGTCGTTCGAGGACAGATAACCAGTTTTAATAAAAATACAGATCAAATTTTTACGTACAACTGAATTTTTCTGTTCGATACCATATTTTTGTCAATCTTAAGCATATTTGTCAAACATATTTTTTTTAAATTAAGTACTTTATATATTTTATACCTATACAGGAGTATAGGTATAGTTGTTCTACGCTAATGTTTTATTGTGATTCTTCGAGAACAAATATTTTATATAAGACACCAATCAACATAATGTGCAGAAATTTTAATAATTGTTTATCTAATTTTGATATTTTTAATGAAAATTTACATTCACTAATTAATAGCTTAAATAATTAAGTTAGTAAAATAATATATGTATATATATATATATATATATATATATATATATATATATATATATATATATGTATATATGTGTAATAATAGTACATATAATATAATATATAATAATATTATTATTATTATTATTATATATTATATTATATGTACTAATATCATTGTATACTAACTGATTTGTAATTTTTTTTATATATCTTGTCCCGTACTTGGTTGTACAACTGTTGGGTAATAAAGACATTATTATATTAATAACACTTCAAAAAAAAAATCGAAGTTACTCGAAAGTGAACGATTGATTATGAAAAAAGTATAAAAATCAAATAAAACTTTAACCAAAATTAAAATAGAAATCTAGGATAAATGTATTATAGTTCAAGCTTAATAATCTCAATGTTTTCGACAAACAATTGCAAGATACTTGTCAAATACTAAAATATGCAAAAATAGGTGTACTTACAAATAAAAAAAAAACAAATTAATATAAATAGTTTATAATTAAAAATATTATAACAATTTTTAATGTTATAGATCAAGTTCTAAATGTTAATAGCGTTAATTTTTAGAATAAAATTTGTAAAAATAAATTTTAAAAGTCCAAACGAGTTTAACCGATCTATTATTAAAAAAATATTTTCAGCTTTGGTAATTTGTTGCAGCGAACACATGCATATGAATTTTTTATGACGCAAATTTATAAAAAATCTTGATATTTATATATATGCAGATAAAAATTGAGATAATTAAAAAAAATACGCATTGTCAATAACTGGCGGTTTCGCTTAATAACTATGCACATGTTTTTGTTAATTAAAAAAATATGTATAACTATTAAAAAATTGAAACGGGATTATCTTTATATTAGATAAAAAAAATTACCAACGCTTGAAAAATTAAATTAAATTTTTGTAAAATCGAAAATACCTACCAAATAAAAATAATTAGTTTTACACTATGTTGACAACATGCATACGTATAGATATGAATATTTTAATTGATGTAAAAAAAAAATATCTATTTTAAATCCACCCCTTTGTTTTCATATTTTTATCCAAACGTTACAGAGAAACACTGTTTATTTTGCCATAAAATGTAAATTATACAATGCATTCCGGTTTTTTTATATTTATATATTTTTTTGTAGAAACATTTCCATAAATATTCAAGTTAAATAAAACGCACTTCATTTATATAATAATCTATTTAAATATGAAACTAAAATTAATGCAAAAAAAATTGTTTTGTAATTAACTTTTTTTAGTATACAAAGATAATGTTACACTGAGAAGCGGTTGTATAAAACATTGTTAAAAGCTTTGTAAATTAACTCTCTCTCTCTCTCTATCTATAGTTGTAGATATTGTAATTTCAAAAAATGACAAAAATATAAGCAATGTAAAGAATACAAAATTTGTAAGGTTAGGATTCTTCGAGACATATTAAATACGCAACGGATACTATTGTTCTACCATGGTTGCATAAAATTAAGACTTCGTTATGGCATTTGTTTTTGGGGCTCGTCTTCTCATACAACAAAAGTATTTATAATGCAGAAGAGAATCCTCAGATGCATTGCTAATGTTTCAAATAGATACTCATGTAGAAATTTATTTATAAAATATAAAATTTTTACACCATACGAACTGAGTGACTATATATATATATATATATATATATATATATATATATATATATATATATAAATATATATATATATATATAGTTGTGATGTTCATTCTGATAATCATATCCATGATAAACGTAATAAAAACTCTTTTTGTATACGTACATTTAAACAAAATTTAGTTCAAAATTCTCTTGATAGATTTGATCTAAAAATATTCAACAAATTGGACAATAATATAAAAAATGATAAAAATGTTAAATAAATCTTTCAAACGTAAGCTGTATAAGTTTCTATTAAACAATAATTGTTATGCATTATATAAATATTTTAATAGGTAATTTGTATATTTGTGACAATTCCTATACCCATGTACTTTCTGTCGAAAGAAATAAATAAATAATTATTATTATTACTTGTCAACTGATCGATGAATGAGAAACTTACAAAATAGTTGCGTTCCTAATTAAGTTATTAAAATGCAATGTTTTATGCCTAACGTCATTATTACCGCAATTGCATTTTTTTCAATTAAGAAATTTTTACTACTTATATTTAATAACTTTAAATTAAATTAAAATATTTTAATTTCAAATAGGTAACTGATAAGAAAAAATCTTGTAGAAGTAAAAAAAGCTTTTCAGAACTCATTAATGTAAGAAAAATACTTTAAGATTTAGTTTTTTTTATTTTAATTATAATACGATGTTTCGGTTTACTATGGGTAAATCTTCTTGTTCTTCTTCTTCAAAAAAAAAAATAACTGACAATTAAATAAACATTCGTTACTAAGTGCTACTTTAGATTGACGCTAATATTTTGCTATTAATTTATGAATAAATATTTGAAATAAATCATGAATAAATATTTGGGATTCATCTATTTTCACTAAATATTTTGAACATATTTATGAGGACATGCGCATTCACGTCATCTATCACTGCTACCAACTAACAACAAATAGCCGCTATTACTTTACATTGCCAGTCAGTTAAATGACAGCTATTGACAGCTGGCAGCAGTGATAGTTGACATGAATGCGCATGTCCTCACAAATCTGTTCCAAATGTTTAGTAAAAATAAATAAATTCGAAATATTTATTCAAGATTTCTTTGAAAAATATATTCATAAATTGTTATTACTGTCAAAAGTAGCTTTCAGAAACAAGTAACTAGTACCAGACACAACGAATTTTAATTATCATTTAGCATTAATTCTTAATTTAGTAGTTTGTGTGTTACGGTTTCATTTGTTAAATGATTATTACAAATTTCATTTGTTTCAAATGATCATTTCTGTTCCGATGTCGTTTGAAACTGATAATCGTAAGAATTCCGTAAAAATCGCTTGGCTCAATCGCCATTAACCTCAAAATATGTTTTACAATTGTTTGTCAAATACGAATAGTGATACAGTTATCGTATATTGCAAATAAAGTACATTTTTTATGTTTTTAATTACAAATAGCGTATTATATATTAGGTTATAGTATTTCGTTTTTGCTTAAATCGCCATTAATTTATTTTGATAAACTAATTAAATTATTAGTTAATTTATATTTTACATTTTTTATATTTATTACAGGATATAATCAAAAACAAGATTGTTGTTAAATAAAAGAATTCTGAATAATTAAAAAAATTTCAGGGTTTAAAAGTAGTTATTAAAACATACAATATACATATACAATTACGCCATGTACACAAAAAATGTGGCACAAACTCTTTCCACCATGCCGAAATTAATTTCAGCCAAACAATTCTATCAAGACTTCTGTTTTATCTACATTCAATCTTTTCTTACCACTTTGAATCATTTGCGTAATTATCATTAAAAATTGAGCTAATGATCACTATGGTGTATCATATATCGAAAGTACAAAAATATTATTGGTTACTTTTCTAAGTTTGTTTTTATTTATTTGCCAATTGTTTTTCTGAAAAAAGTATATGCGTAGTAAACCAAAACTTGCGGTATAATTAAAATAAAAAGAATTAAATTCTAAAACATTTTTCTTAAAAAAAAATTTGTATTTTTATAGAAAATAATAATATATGAAAATTTAAAATCATGACAAGTTAATTTAAACGAAAATTGGTTAATTTTCAAAATACATTTCGATATTATTATCCAACATAAATAATCAATGACTTAACGAGAACAGTTATAATTAAACCTTAATTAATTAACTGAGAAAAATGATGAAAACAACATAATTTTAATTATTTATAATTAGGTTAAATAAAAAAATAAAAGCGAAACTATAAAATATAGTTACGTATAAATTGTAATGAGGTGCTGTTAATATTTTCATAAAGCAAATATGAAAGAGATAGATAGAAAGAGAAGGCATGAGACAAATGAGTGAGATGGATAGATAGACAAATAACATAGCGAAAGGCAGTTGGCTAATTTTGTCATCAGAAATGCAATTACATTATGAACGCTATTTATAATTTCAATGGGCAGCTGTGCGTAATTTAATAAAATATAAATGGCGTCCACAGTTAACTTTTATATATCTTTATACGTGCAGCTAATGTGACCAATTGAAACTGAATTGATCAAGAGTCGGAGAGCAAAGTAATGTGCTAGTGCAATTGTACCTAATATTTATTATAAATGTATTTCATATATACAGTGTGTTTGGCAAAACAATATTCTACTCACAGAGTTATAATTTATAAATTACGTTATAATAATATTTATGTTTAAAATATAAATTAATTTAAGAATAAACGTCTATATTACAAGTTCGGTTATAAAATTGGTTTAACTAATATCGGTTTTAAAACAACGTAACTAAACATAAATGAACTAAAACACCCAAAAATCGATTTTAAAAAACAATGATGATTCTAAAAGTCACCAAAATATTGAAACGATAAGTTTTTTTTTATTACCGTTTGATCAGTAACTTAACCTAATATAAGTTATTTTTCAAACTTGTTTATTTTATACTTTGTTTTATATCAATATTTAAATTTTAACCTTAACAATTGGCATGCATAACTTTGGATGAGTTTGAAACGGTTCTAGCCATACCGCATTCCGAGAAGTGATCCGACTACTCGATGATCAATTTATATTAATTATTTTTTTAGTTAAATATTGATTACTAAAAATATAATATTGATCGAATAATTTAGATCCTAAAATATCATATATAATATTTGATATTTTAGAAACTTTTGACAAATAGTTTATTTTATTTTCATAATAATAACTTAAAAATCGCAATTAGTGTTAAGAAGAGCATTCTAGTGCAGAACAAATTAGTGTAATAATAATTGTAAAACTGGAAAAAATATTATGGCAAAAATAGGTGTAAACCAATTATGATGGTTTAGCTCAGAAGAAACTAAGTCAATTGATATTTTTTAAGTTTTGAGAATAAGCTCCAAAGTTATTTAAAATCCGTGGAAACATAAGTTGAAATATCAGTTTCTTGTTTCATTACTAAAGCTATTAATTAGCTGATGTTTTCTCTAATACTAGTATATTTTAACTTCTAGATTCGAGAAATAATCTTAACTAAAAATATTCAAATTTTTCGCTAAGCTAAGTGTTCCTCTAAACCTCTCATATGTTTCTAATATTGATGATCTACGCTTGAGCAGTACATGAATTAGCATGACTAAGATTGTTCTGCAAATACAAATGTTTTCAAGCGGAAAAAATAAAAAAGGTATCATAAATATAAATAAAACAAAAGTAGCATGTTTTAAATTAATTTGAAATTTACGACAAACGTTGTTTGTTTTTTACAAGTCTCTAAAAATAATTTAAATAATCTATAAATTTTTACAAGTAATTATTTCAATAACCAAATAACAATATTATGTTATAATTAATAAAAAACTAAATAGCATTAAAATCTGTAGATTGTAAAACCAATTTAATTTAACTTTTTGTAAAAAAAATGTGTTTTTTATTACAATCAATATTCTCTTTAAGAAAAGCATCTTGCAATTTTTTAATAATCTGTTAAACTAAAATAAAATTATTAACTAATATTACAGCCATTTTTTATATAAATTACTATTACAAAAAATACAGAGCTTCAACATAGAAAAAAAATCTGTCAGAACGCATTATATTAAAATAAGAAAGTTTTAGGTTTTAATTCTGTATTATTTTTAATTTAAATTTAATTTAAATTACAAAGCTTGTAAACAGTTATAAAAGATTTTAGTTAATTTTACAAATCAATTTTTACAACAAATAAATAAAGATTTATTCTATTATCTTATATTATTAGCACTATTACCAAATTGAAATTTTCCACATTACCAACATCAGGAGAGGAAAAAACTAGCAAACATGCTGTATATACTTATAAAATATCGTGTAAATTACATATTCGTTTTATATGATCCGTAGTTGAGTCGGTGAATCGGCCCAGTAGTATGTGCAGCGGGCTGCATAATGTATATATAATGACAATTCCAATAAACAAACTTGTCTTTCGTAATTATAAATGGCCGGTCGTCGAGTTTTATTGGTTAGCGTCGTTACACTATATGCTGTTTTGTATGTATAGTTATTATATATTCGCCGTTATATCTATATACCTTTCGATGTGTGCGTGTGTATGTACGGGGCGATACTATAATTAGTGAGAAAGTATATCGTGTAATTAGAGAAAATGCCACGTTTAATTGCTAATTGAGTTTCACTATGATGCGAATGCTAGTTCCAATTTTAATCACCTAATTACGTACTATATGCATTCGGGTGAGGTGCAGAAGGGTGAAGGGAAATATATAGGTAGAACTCTGAGGCCTACAGGATTCGTTCTATATAGACTTTTTCCTATCTATGTTTATTGGAGTCTACATGTACATATGTGTGTGTGTGTATATACATGTGCAGATAATACCATGTATTCTTTTTTTAATGATACTGCACTTATTATATCTGTAATATATGTAGCACATGTTGATTATTTTGTATTGATAGAGTTACTAGCATGTAAAATGGAAATTATAATGTAAGGTTTAAAATTAAATGTTATAATGACGTAGTTTAAAATAATCATTTAATTTGATAATGTATATAGATTAAGTGTAAATTAGTTCGATAAACAAAAATGTGGATTAGATTTATAAAAAAATATTTTATTTTAAACACATATTGAAATTGACAAATGTCCTAACATTATACAAGACATTAAAATCAAAAAAAAAAATTTAAAACCCGTCTTTGACAATCATAATTTCTAAACAAATAAGAGTATTTATTAATGCTACATTTATGTACTATGGGTCATTAGGTACAAAAAAAAGACACCCTTACCAAAAAAAAGTACTTGCTGTAATGATACTGATTTTTTTGTACGTAATAACGTATATTGAATATAACATTAAAAATATTCATTTACAAATTATGACCATTTAAGATAGGCTTAAGATGTTTTCAGCAAAAATTTGACTGATGATCTGCTGTAAGAAGTAAATGCAGCAGCGTAAGTTTTGAACGCCAAAGGTAACCTAAACATTAAAAAGTTCTATATTAATAAATAAAAAATATATTAAAGATTTATCTAACTTTTAAATAAATCCACTACAAACTGCCTATGTTTTGGAATATTTTTAGAGAAAAATTGTGCAAAATATCTACTATAATCAATTTTTTTAGCTAATCCATACTGCCTATATTGCGAAATGCCGCGGTATTTAGTTTAAGGTAAAATATGGTTATTTGACAATCTCCTACTTTGTTCTCATAAAATGTAAATATCTTATTTTAATTTCTAGTTTTACTGCAAATCATATTAACAAACACTATAGTGTTGTTAAAAAAATTACAAACTCTTAAGTAGAGCCCATTTTAGAACTTTGTGGTGAACTCAAAATTTGTAGTTACGCCACTAAGTAATTGTAATGTTTTTCAAATATTTGCTCGTTCAATGTTTCAACCGTTGAGCGACGAGTGGTTAAAAGAATTTCATTCTTAAATTTGGGTGCATTATCGATTGTGAAAGAGTACTTTTCCGCGATATCAGTTTTTATGGTAGCGTTTGGATAATATTTGATTTTACTTTAAAATATCTTTAAAAATCGATATTACACTTTAAAATTAAATACAACAGTAACAACTAAAAATAAACTTTTTTAGTAAAGATATTATTTATATTTAATTATATTATTTTGTAATCTTTTTTTTTGTATAAAATTTTTTAAAAAATAATATTGATACTTAACTTTGCATTATTTGTTACAAAATTAGTTATTAACATTAACATTAATTGGAATCAAAATATGTAAAAAAAATACTTAAAATATGTTACTATAATTAAATGTTGATTCATAAAAAGCTTACTGTATATACAAAGGTGTAATAAACATTATTCATCTATATATCAATATCATTTATGTAATTGGCTACTTAAAAATTAAAGATATAAAACATTATCAATTTAATCAGTGGTTAATAAATCAGGCAATCAAATTGTCAACTATCTTCGAAACGTCTGCTTGATAGATCAACTGAAAACTTAATAACGTTGTTAAGCTGATAAATATTTAACAACATTTTTTTTATAACTGGATGTAATTGTTCGTAAAAACTATTAAAAATTTTATTTTAGAAAAAATTATTGATCAAAAATCAATAATTCAAACACAATCATATATCATGTCTATTTATAAAATAAAAATAAAAAAAACTAATATATGATACGGGAAATTAAATATGCATAAGTACACCTTGACACAATACTTTTAATCCGTTACTGTTTCCCACAACGATAATACATCGTTAAATATATTATTATTACTTATTAAACAATCATAATTAACTAATCAAACTTAAATTATCTATTCATTACGTTACTAACATCGTACTAATGATAATCAAAAACTAATAATCAACAGCGTAATAACCATCCAAACTTGGTTAGTGAAACCAAAAAGAAAGAAAAAAAAACCTATCGAAAGAACAAAGAACCACATTTGATTGAATTCATTCGAAATGCATAACCATTATAAAACAACGCGCGTCCTGCCATCTACTAATACCGCTACCAAACTAATACACTACTAGATTGATTGATTAACAGATCAGAATCGAAACGACCAAATGACTAATTAGTAACAAGTTAAGTAATAAACTTATCAATCGATGGGTAACTCGGCACGAAATTACATTCTCCATCTGTATGCGCGATGCGTTTGAAAATATGTTGACTGTGTTTTTTTTTTCTTCGTATTTTGCAATTTGATGATTGGCTGCCTGCCCCGGATCTAGGCAAAAGGTTCCAATTTGACATTGCAGTTACCGATGTAGAGTGGCATAATGTAGTAAAGCATTCATGGTAAAAGCACTGACGAGGCAACAATGGTATAGATCGGTAGGGTAAAGCAGCAAAGGTAAATATGTTCTGATCTATTAGTGAATACTGCTTATTGCAGACTGATTACTGTTTCCTGGTTATCTGGTAGCATTTAAACTGGTTGATAATAAGTATAATTAAAATTGATAGTGGATCATATTGATACAACATTTTTTTATTGGTAAAAATTCTGTTTTTTACGTTTCTTTATGATAAAAAGTTATTAAGATAAATAGTTAACTAAAGAAATTTTAATTTAAAAAATATATCTTAAAATCGATTGTTTAATTAAAACTTTATTGTAATTGATTTGCACTGAATTATTATTATACAAAATTTTAATGCATACTCAAATTCAAAGCTGAATTAAACCATACTCTAAAAAATAAAATTATGTAATTTTACCTACAAACCAGGAGCAGGGGTGTAGTGGGGCCGGAACGCGCCGGAACGTCGTACCGGCACTTTTTCATGATCGGAACGGGTACCGGTAAAATATGTTAGTATACAAAAATTATAATACTATAAATTTATTTAGTCAAAAATAAATGTTACATTGTCGATATGAAACAACAATTTTTCAAGAAACCAGAGACTATACGGCCGGCCAAAGGACGAGATACAAATAAAATCATATAGTTAGTTGCTTGTAACTAATATTATCAATTGCTGTAATTTTACATAATTGTTTAAAAATAGATAAAATCAAAACTATTACAAACATTATGTAATATGATATATTACCAACGGGATGCAAAAGTACATACGAGTATGTATGTAATATTACAATTCTTTTATTAAAGTCTCTTTCATTAAATTGTCAGAACTTCAGTAAATTTTCTGTCAGGAATTTTCCATAAATAGCTAAAATTTGTTAGTTTTGTAATATTATTGTTGGTATAATTACATACATTTCTAAATTTAAATAAAGGATGTATTTTGAAATGAATGAATTACACTTAAAATATTTTATTAGTATTATTACACAAAATATGTACTAAGTCTCATTATTTTCATGAATTATTACAGATATTAATATACTAGTTGTAATTTTACATAATTTAAAAAGTTATACCAACAATATGTAACTTTACATTAAGTATGTGATGCAATTTGCAGAAAGTAAACAATTTTACATACTTATTAGGTCATTTTTACTAATTTTATGTGATTATTATGAATTATGTAAAAATTACAGAATTTTGCGGCAGAAATACAGAATATTTATAGTAAAATAAAATTACAGATTTTTTATAGTAAAATACTACTATTTTTACAGTATATATTTGTATAAGTACGTTTTTGTTTTCAAAAATTCAATTTAATTTAACATTTTATAATGGTTACGTTATCAGCAAAGATATAACTATTATTATTCATACGTTTCAAATACTTCAATTAGCATTTGAAATCAATCCTAGAGATATTAATATGTATAATTTATAAATAAACAAAATAATCTATTATTCGTCTAGACCGGCCATTAAAAGTTGATACACCTTAGGGAAATCTTTTGCGCATAGTAAATGAAAAACGCTTTAAAAATGTACAAATAAAAATTAAACCGATTGAAATGAATAATTTTTTCATCAGTTTGTGACTAATTGTTGTTTATCGTTGCCTGTACATATATGATTAGAGCCACCGGTTCGCGTATTTATCGGTTAAGATCTGATGAATATTCTAGCGAATAACGTTATTTATAAAAATGCCAAGCTAGCTCGGTGGCCGTTCGCAAAAAATACAACAACATAAAAAAATAATGAAACAAAACAGCGTAAAAAAAACCTGAAGCACATGATTTATATCAATGTATATCAAATTAAATTTATATCAAACTTGGGAATTGAAAGCCAGTATTTTCCAGAATGGAATACAGTGTTTTTACATTCGTGTATCTGTTGGAATTATATTTAGGACTCTTGCGCTGCGAAAGGGTGACCGTGTGGAGAGAAGTGTAATGTGTTATTACTTTATTCTTCTTTTTTTTTCGCCATGTGTGGGAATTTTAGGTTGGCAAGTACTGATAATACCATATATTTATAAAGTTATTTCCGTATAAATCAATTTGAAATTAATGTGATTTTAACATATAGTCAAAAAGGAGGTTGGATGTTGAAAATTTATAGTATTTATTTCCAATTTCTCCCTGGGATTGAAATAATTTCATTTTTCTTTCTAACATGTGCACGGCACGACATATTTTGATAATTTCATATACGCATATAGAGATTAAAATTTAAAATTAAGTTGCTAGACATGCAATTGGATATTGACTAAATTCTGAAAGTAATTATCCAGCTAGAAAATAAATCATTTTCATATGATTGCTTATTGGAATAAAATTTATATTTTACTATTTTGCAAAAAAAATATATTATAATTTACTAAAAAATTACTGAACATTAAAAAAAATAATTTTACTGTAAATGCAATGAAGTGAGATGTTGAAAACCATAACGTTCGGTTTAATTAACACAAGTTAATACTTAATTCGATTTAATGTGATTAACTCAAGATTAAATTTGAAAATATGTTTTACAATAAAGAGTTAATAAAATAAATCAATTTTCCTTAAACCACAAATAATAAATAAAGCTATATACGTATTTCGAAAGCTAACGATATAGCTAATGTCCAAATCAGTGATCTAAGGTTACGTAAATACTCTACGTACTCAGTGATCTTTGACCACTGAGTACATTGAGTATTTGTATAACCTCAGATCACTAATTAGGAGTTTAGCTTTATCTTTTGCTACTGATGATAAAAGCTTAACATTTGAAATACGTATATAGCTTTAATTTATTGTTTGTGGTGGGAAATTATTTTATTTTATTAACTTTCGCCACAGTAAAATCATATTTTAATTTATTAATAAAAAATTAAGTTAAAAAGTAAGTTAAATACAAAGTTAAGTAACTCGTCAACAGAAATAGAGTTTAAGCTTAGGTTAATGTGATATTTTTATTTTCGTTTTATTAACTCGAGTTAAATTTTTACTTGCGCATATGAAAGGGTGCATAAAATTCATTAAATTACATAAAAAAAATTACTATTGTCAATCGCAAAAGTCCTGAATTCATCTGGTGGTGAAATTTCATAGTTAGTTTAAAAATAATTTATTTTAATATATTATTAAAATTAAATCATTATATTACACATTTTTAAAAATTATGGAGAATGGCAAATCAAAATATATAGAAAATTAGTTTAAGTATGAGAAAATAGTTCAAACTTACTGTTCAGTAAAAAAAAAATTGACTATAAATATTATTAACATTATTTATTTGATTAGAAAATTATAAAAAAATTACACAGATTTATATAGTAGTATTTTAACAGTCCCGCTTCGCCAAACGATCACAGCGCCATCACCTTCAATTTCGGATGCCAATTATATAAATATTATAATGATGTTTAAGTTTTATAATGGTTTTTAAAATATTAGCTTTGTTTTATTTATATTTCAATGTCATATACATACTAAATGAAACCACTGCCAGCAAATTAGAAGAAACTAAATTACAAAAAATAAATCTAATAAAAATATATAATGTAAATATAATTTCATAAAGTTAACCACGTCAGGTCAACCGATTTAAAACAGAGATATGAGATTTTCATACGACATTTTCTTTAAAAAGAAAAATCAAATTAAAAAAAAAACGCTTGAAACATCATTTCATTTCAGTTTCGCACCATCTCATAGCTTTAACTTACTCGACGCTCAACATGGAAAAAAGAAAAACAATTGAAGGTACAGAGAGGAAGAAAGACAGAGATAGAAGAACGGAGAAACAAAAAAAACACTCGAATAAAAGAGAAACAATGGAACGTACCGGCGTTAGTTACTCACTTCGCATCAGATTTTCCTGAAGACATATGCAGCACGTGGTTCCAAGCGTACTTGAGTTCATTCTGAAATACAACAAAAAAACAAATGAAAATAAGAGAAAATAAAAGAAGATCGCCCGAGTGACGATGCCTTGTATTGTTTGTATGTTGCTTAATTGTGTTGTTAATTTTTGTCCCTTTATTGCCCGAAGCTTTTTGAAATACGCTAGTATTATAATTATGTATTCTCTTGGAATGTATTATAATTAACATATTATTATTTTCGGTTTTTTTTTTGTTTCTTGTTTTTGTTTTTGTAAGTGAATAAAATTGCAAGTGTAAGTATGATTTGTTGTTTTATTCTTTATAAATATTGTTAAATTATCATTCTGTATTATAATAATACATATTTTAATTTTTATTAATCATTTATACATTTTACACCCTCAGTATTTTTAAGCAAATTTATGTATTATGTGAATATTTTACAAGTTTATATTTGTATTATTTTATATATATATATATTTTATATATATCAAAATTTAAATGCATTATGTTAAAATTTTGTATTAATTTACTAAAATTTGACGTTTAGATTAATTATACATAAACCATCAAGAAAATATATACAAATATCAAATAAATAAACCCAACTTAAAAACAAATAACTAGATAATAAAAAATTATTTTAAATTATTAATTAAAGTAAGTCAAATTTTAACTTTAAATCTAAAGCATTTTCATTTTTATATAATATTATATTTTAAAGTTATTATAAAATATATTTTAGTTCAGCACACCGTATAAGAGTTTGTTCAATCAAAATATTAATGTTAAAAATAAAACAGTGCATGCGTATTGTATTTCTATAACATTACATCAATGTATTTCTTTATGCTTGTGCTTATGCTTAAAACTTATCCAGCAACGGTAGTATGACTGACTTAAAACTTATTTTACATTGTTAGATATAGTAAAAAATCTTTCAGAATTCACTCTATTAAAATAAAAAGGGTTTAGAAATATTTTAAAAATAAGACTAATAGAAATAATGACTTAACTGTCGGAACTAGCGTAGCCAAAGAGTAAATAAATACATAAGCTTACAATACAATGAGTTTATAAGGAATGGACAAACTATATTTGATATTGTACATCAATAGAAAACTTTAGTTCTTTACAAGTATGAACCTACATTCAAATTTTACGTTAAATTAACATATAATATGTTATGTAAAATCTCGTTATAAAATTAAACAAACATTTAAAACATTAGCAACAATAAAATTTAAACCAACAACGTACATAAGTAAGTTAACGAAAAGTTTCGATAACATTCTAAAATTTTGCATATGAGCGAGCGCGTAAAGAAAAATTTTCCTAGCTGTGTGCTTTAAAATCTCGTAGCGTAGAGCTTTGATGACAAGTTCAAGGGTCAACTTCACAGCAAAGTGGGCTATTCTTTCTTGTTGCCATACAGTGTACTACGGACGTATAAACTACCGTGTTTCTCTTGCACATTAAAAGTGCTTCACAGTTTACTATTGTCTAACAAATGTAATACATACATTTTTTTTAAACTTTATTATATATGCTTCTTCTACGAAATGAAATAATTTTAATATTTCTTTGTAATTTAAATAATAATCCTTTGAAAATTTAGTAATTTCTACACAATACTAATTATATTATTTTGTAGATTTTTATGTATATAAATTAAAAATAAACTTTTAAATAAATATTACACTAGTTATGTTGCTTTTAAGTTTGATTTAATTTAATATTGAGTACAACAAACTTCTACATATTCAGAAACGTTCAAAGTATATATTAGAGATGGGACCGAAGTTTATTATTCAGTATTTGGCTTATTCGGCTATGTTTTATTTGGTATTCGACCAAATACTTGGTAGAAATTTCAGCGAATATTCATTACAATATAATGTTCTATCAATACCAATGTTGATGTATAATAATAAATTTCGAGTTGTATATTACAGAAATATAAAACTGGCGTAAATTTTATAAAAATAAATTATCTGGATAGTATATATGAACATAAAAAAAAAGATCAAATTTATATAAAAAAATGTGTATGATAAATGTAGAATAAACTTTTTTCTGCAACTATACTGAAATTTGTCACTTATGTATCTAATAAATTAAAATATGATCATACTTTGGCGATAAATTAATAAAATAAAATAATTTCCCTAAAACAACAAATAATAATTTTAAAAATCTATGTATATATTTCGAGATCATCATCATCAGTAGCAACAGATAAAGCTAAAGTCCTAATCAGTGATCTAAGGTTACACAAATACTCAACGTATCCAGTGGTTAAAGAACACTGACGAAAACATAACTTTTGAAATATTTATGAATCTGTCATTGGTTAGTATATATGGTTCATTATGCAATACTACCAAAAAATTTGTACTACAATATAAATGTTGTATTACAGATTTTTTTTTATTGTAGTTTTGTTGATTTATGTGACGTCACAAGTTGCTGTAACAACGAGTAATATGCAGTTTCGCTACTAGGGCGGCATACTGTCACTAATTGCTAATAACATAATGAAACTAGTCAATATAATTTTGCTTGACACACAAAAATGATTGAAATGAGATAATTTAAATAAATAGTTTTGACACATGAAAATATTTTATTTTATTCGATGCTAATGAATTATGCACATTATAGAAAAAAATTATATTTAATAAGTGTAATAATTTTACATTTAATATTGTTATAAAAAATAAAATGAAAAGGTATAGTGTAAAACTCATACAGAATGTCCATTTCCCATTTATATGAATTGCAGCATTCGTCAATGCTCGTGTTGAAAATTCTCATACTCGTGGGAAATTAGTATTATTCTGTGCTTGTTGTAAAATATACTTATTATGTACGTTTGTAGGTTGTATAAGTGTACATGGATATCCCGTTCAGTAAATGAATTAATATGATTTTAAGTAGAAAAAAAATAATAAAAAAGCATGAACAACATTAGTTTAGATGAAATAAATTTTGTATATTACAATACAAATTCTTAGTATAAAATTTGTAGTGGTTGAATGAAAAAAAGTTTTTGTCAAATTTAAATGTCTTACGGTTATATGGTGTGATTGTGTACATATGTTATTAATACAATATATCTTTTTTTTTGAATGATTATTGAACAAAATTAGTAGTAATTTATAAGTAAATCCAACACTGTATAGATTACATAAAATCAATAAATAAATTGAAACTAATCTAAAAGTTTATATTGTATTTTATGTATATTTTAAAAAAAGAAAAATTGATTATATAGAGTTATATTAATAAGAAAAAACTATAATATTGACAATAAATATTAGTTTAAATATAAACATGAAAACAACAAAAAAAGTTCAGTTTCATAAAATTTAACTGGCTTGTTTTGAGCTACATCGGCTCGGCGCAGTGGTAGTGGATTGAGCAAATAATGCATATACATATATAAGACAAAAAATGGTTATCAGCTACATTTAATGTAATACTGTAGACAAAACAGTAGCAGCAATACATTTATGAACAGTGAGGTGGGTGTTCCCCATAGCATGGCACCCAATCGTAGTCATCGAATTTTGTTCGCTTACAAATACACGCACGCGGTGCGGCGGGTGCGCGCAAACTACTATAGAAAAAGAGCAAAGTGTATTATAGGCATAGTAGTGAAATATACTTTTGCCAGATATAGATTCCATACACAGACAAACAAATATGATCCGAGCGTTTGAGCGACGATGTAACTGTATGCGGTAGTATTGGCCGTGTATGTATATGTATATATATATATACGAACTGCAACAATTTTAATCCCCTGATAATAAAAATGAGAATAAATGTTCATCGAGAGCGCCTAGTACGAGTGGAGCAGAACCGAGCCGCATTTCGCATGTGTATGTGTGTGTGTGTGTACAGTGGAACGAGGATATATCTGTAACAGAGGCATATAAATTATAGCAGCCATCAGCCCATCAGAGAGAGGGAGTAAGCTAGGTTATTTGTTATTTTTCATTTCGAAAAATCCAGTAATTTAGTTTCTGTAGTGTATGCAGCCGTAGCCTGGGCCCGCTGCCGCAGCTTCGTTCGCCCATATCACATTTCCTGGCTTTTTATAGCGCACAATGATACATCATTCAATATCGGGCCTGTATTAATGGCTGAACTCGCCACGGCCCGCGCGCTTTGCCGCGTTGTCTGTTTGTGTGTATCTATCCTATATACTGCTACTGCTGTTGAGGTAAACGGGTCCGTTCGCGGGTTGATCCACTGCGAGAATCGAATGGAATGAGGGAAAGAGGAGGTGCTATACCGTCGCCGCTACGCTTATATGTATACAGATAAAATACTAGGACTGGGGTGTTCTATGAAAGGCACCTCCACCAGAATGCGCACCGATTCCTGCAACGGTGGCTCTGTTTGTCTGGTTGGTGGGAGGTAAATATGACATAAACGCTTACAGGATTGGTTTTGATGCTGCACAGAATGTCAGACAGATGCATCCATTCTTATTTAAATTGCTTCTTATAATATTACAGATGCGTCGTCTACTCTAAACATTATTCCTATTAACTTATATTGGATTAATAATATTTATCTTATTTTAAAATATATCTATACAAAAATGTTTCTTATTTATATTTATTGGGTATTATTTTAGACAGATTTTCTTAAAATAAAATTGAACGAAACCGAGTAAAAGTTTAATGGGTACCGTAAAATTATCTTAAGATGTTACTTAAAAATTATTAATACAAAGTAATAATATACATTATTTTCTATAATTATTATCATATTTATTACTATATCTCATACTTCTAATTTTAAATTTTGTATGAAAAAAGTATTTGATTTAGAAGATGATTTGATCAATTAATATTAAAAAATAATATATAAAAGTAAGGCAAACCCTCAGTATATTAAAATATTCATACTAAAAAATCTTTCAAAACTTATTACATTAAAATAAAAAAGCTATAATTTTTCTCTAATAATTATATACGTAGAGTATGTCAAAATATCGGTTTTTTAATTAAAATTCAATCAGAACTTATTCCTAAAGCCATTTTATTTTAATATTATTCTGTTTTCTAAATGCAATGTAATTTTTGTTTTCGAAGATTTTTCTTAACTTTTTTTATTAAAAAAATAAAATATGATAAAATGTAACTTTAATTTGCCACCATTTTACATTATAAAACTTCTACTATTTTTTCAAAAACACGCTATGCACTTTATCGTATAATATTAAAATAGTATGACAAAAATAACTGAAAAAACAAATTGTTAGTTGAAAAATATAATTTTGTACTTTATGACCACGCAAAACATTATGGATCTATACTCGATAATAATTAAATTAATTTTGGTATTCGATAAAGTTTTAGACAAACATTCAAATTTTACGACATAGGCAAGTTCGTAAATATACATAGAATCGAAAACATTGTAAAAATTTGAGATGTTGCATTTCAGACAAAAAATTACCCTAAAAGAATATAAACTAAAAATATATTACATGTTATATTCTTTAAAGCAACTCTTTGTTACTGAGTAGATGTTTTAATAATATTATTATGTTTTAATAAAAAAAATTGTATAGTAGTTAAAATTTTAAATTATTTTTTTAAAATATAACAAAATATAACATAGTAATAAAATTAAAAATAATAACCGTGTATAATGCAACTTTTTATGTAAAAATTTTACATTATGAGATTGGCATTCATATTTCAGAGAGTAAAAATATGTTAATTTTAAATGAACGCAAAACAAAACAAAGCTGGTCAGTATATATAGTAAAATGTTATTAAAATGCGGAATGTCACTAATTATAAATGAAGATTTTATGACATTCGGTGTACAAAAATAATGCTAATGATGTACTGTTATTAAATGTATATGTAGAAAAAAAATTGTACTGCAATATATACATATATATATATATATATATATATATATATATATACATAGACCAGACACCAAAAAATAATTAATTCCTGTAATTAAGAGAGAAATTAAAATGTCTTCTATATGCGACTCGGTTGAAGTAATTAATTTCTTAATTAAAAATGTTGCAAAATAAATAATTACGAATATTTTTAAAGTACTGACACTTACCACGCGCATATGTAATTGTTCTAAAATATAATGACAAGATAAAATGTAAACATTGTCGTAAAGTCAGTTGTGATTATTCAAATAATAAAAAATACGTACTAGAAAAATGTAGATAAATTTATAATATGAAAATCTTTTACATGTGAACAAGGTACAATTATAAATTATATACCGTGTGTTGACTTGGACCGTCATACATAGGGATTTAGCATGTAAAATCAGACATGTGAGATTTCCTGCTTCCCAAATTATTTTACAAAAAAAACTTTGGGTTAAATGTTTTAGGAAACACTTTTTTACATGTAAATCAATCAACAAAATTTTTTTTGGAACCATCCCAACGTCAGGAATTAGCCCTAAATTTGTCAAGAAATTGACTAAAAATGGCATTAGTCGTGAAATTGGAACAAAAATAAAACAAATGCTAAATGTTATATGCAATTTCACGGCTACTGCCATTTTCCAGTCAATTTCTTAACAAATTTAGACCTAATTCTTGACGTTAGGAAAGTTCCAAAAATTTTTTTAGTAATTGATTTACATGCAGAAAAGTATGCCCTAAAACATTTATCATAAGGTTTTTTTTGTAAAATAATTTGGGAAGCAGGAAATCGCACAAGTCTGATTTTACATGCTAAATCCCTATGTACGACGGTTCAAGTCAACACACGGTATGTCATTTGTATATTTTTCTTGATAATGATATATGTAGAGTATATCAAAACGTCGATTGCTAAAATTATACAGAACTTAATTCTAAAACTTTTTTTATTTTACTATAATAAGTTCTGAAAGATTTTTTAAATTTAGTTACTTTGTTACCTAGTTACTTTGTTACCTAGTAGTAACTTATTTCTATGTTCTATTTATTTATTGTATATGTCATTTGTATCATTTCTCCTGATGTTGATGTACGTAGAGTACGTGAATTATTAATACAAATTAATACAGAACTAAATTCTAAATCTATGTTAATATCTATTAATCTTTGAATTAACATTTTTATAAAACAAGTAATTCTTTTATTAATTTCATTAATATTATTTTAACTAAAATATGAAATTCTCGGTTAAAAACTTTTCTATTACATCCAAACATGCGTATAACAATTTACAAAGTGAAAACAAAGTAAATGTGTATCCGTACGAAGAACTCTCTGGAGAAGAGAGAGGCAAACTGCCGGAGTACTGTCGATCGCTTTGGTGAGCGTCGTCGTACAAACGGCGACATTACGCTTTGCGCCGAGCGACGCGTCTTGTTACCGGCAGGATAATTTGATCGCTGCGCGCTCTATTGACAGCAATTAACACATATTGTCTTCGCAGTTGCGCTGCTATTATGTATCCATCCGTCTCCTTATTATTTGCGGCGCGAAACATTATTTTTTCCTCTCGTTCGATTTGATGAGTTTCTTTAAGTGAATTGGAGTTTATTAGAGTTCTTAATCAGTTTTATGGTGGCACGGAAAAATAAGGAGTTATTTTTTTTTATTTGTATTTGAAATTGACGGATATTAAAGCGTTTATAGTAACAAAATTAGAGTTATGATTTAGGTCAAGAAAATCTCTGAAAATTTGAAATATTCTTATAGAAAAAATGCATTATTTTTTTGTAATTACTTTGAAAATAGTTACAAATTTAAAATATTTTGAAATATTTTCGTACAATGTAAAATATCACATTCCAAAATTTTGTTCATATATCTGAGATTAGTAAACTAATTTTAATTAGTCGAAATTAAATCTCCATATGCTCCAAAATGAAATTACGATTTTGGTTACATCAAAGAAATACGAAAAACGAGTGTAGTGCTAAAATAGGAGCAATGCAACTTTATAAACGCATAAACTAATAAAAACAAATAATCCCTTATCCTAGTCCCTTGGTGATACTACAATCACGGTTTCATTTTGGAATACGATACTATTTGATGAAACCGTATATTATTCGAGTTGGTATTTTTTTATGTTAACTTTTGAATTATTTACGAAATAAAAACTTTCAAAAATTTATGTGACTATAAATTTTAGGAGTAGTTGATAAATAATAAATATAATTAAAATACATATTTTGTTAGTAATAAACCTTGAACAAATAAATGTTTATATTTTCATTGTGAAATTTAATATAAAAATACTCAAAAATATTGAGATTTTATATTTTTGAGTATTATTATATTAAATTTCACAATGACAATATGAACATTTATTTTTTCGAGGTTTATTACTATAATTGCTTATTGCATTATTGTATAGATGACGTTGGTGGTATTTATTGCCTCTCTTTGCAATCGTTTCAAAGTACTTGGCATAAAAGCCAGCCAGAACTAACATCTGCATCAGTGTTTTCCCGACACTGATCAAAGTACGTACTGATGAGACCCTATAGGTCAAATCACGTGTCTACGGTTAGGTTAGGTTGGGTTAAGTTAGGTTAAACAAGTTAGGTGTATACAAGTTGATCAACTTTTGGTAAAGATCTGCTAACTGGAAGTGATATTTTACGAATATTTCGCAACAGAGATAAATTTTTAACAAAAGTTGCTAACCAAGCTATAACTTACAACTTTTATTTGGAATTTATTTCGATACGGCTAAATAATTTTTATATAATTTTTCATATTTTTTCAGGATTTTTATATTTATGTCAATATATTTTTGTTTTTTGTTAGCATAACTTTAGTAGTTGTTCTTATACAAATTTTTCTGTCCCATAAATTTATTTAATTCGATGACGGTCGGTTCTGTGGTAGTTACAGCAGATTTCTTTTAGTTTATTTTTGTCAAAAACATAAAAATAAAACAGTAATCAATAATCACAGGTAGCAACAAAATACACGTCTAATAATTAACAACAAAATTCCGCAACAAAACCATGGCCAACTAGGCCATACAAAGATCCTCACACCAGCAGCATCTAAAATCAAGCAAGCTGAACCCCCAAACGTAAAACATAGATTAACCATCAGTAACTCGCATCCATTCCGAGGTCTAACACCAGGTCAGATATATATATATATATATATATATATACAAATGAATTGATCGAGAGACCGGGCCTGTACAACATATATAATTATAGCACAAGAGTTAGGTCCAGTCCGGTTCTACTCACACACACACACATACGACTACACATACATCTGCACGGGCAACAACATATATTCCTAAGGTTGAATTATGCGATATGTTTAATGTTTATTATAGCGCTGCAAATGATGGAGTCGCAATTAACAGAGCAGTGTGACGTGCATAATAAATAGATTAGCTAATTTATTAACAAGTGCCTACGCGCATGCGCCCCTTTCTTTACTCTTAAACGTCCTCCACCCCATACCCCCTCCTCCTTCAACGTTGTTGTAGTTTGCGAGACTACTGAGAGACACAATGCACGACTATTATAAATGTTTGGATGTATGTATAACTGGACGGTGTTTTGTGTGTGTATATATATATATATATATATATATATATATATATATATATATATATATATATATGTGTGTGTCTGTGTGTGAGAGAAAGAGAGAGAGAGAGAGAGAGAAAGTATGTACAAAACTTAGATTGTTACACTTAATTTGATTGGTGAATTGTTTTGGAATTTAGATTGAATAAATAATTTTGTTTGTTTTTATAATAAAAACTAGAAAGATTGTATAAAAGATTTGACAATAATAACTTCTATAAATTATATAATACGAAATTTAATAATAATAATAATAATATAGTAAAAAAAAATTTCACAGAACTCTTTATATTAAAATAAAAAATTCTAGGATTAAGTTCTACATATATTTTATTAAAAATTTACGTTTCGATATACTCTACATATATCATTATCAGGAAAAAATGTACAAGTGATATAAATAATAAATAAACAAAAGATGGAAACAAGTTACTAGGTAATAGAGCAACTAGATTAATTTTTTTTTATAAATTAAAAAAAATATTAATTATAAAAAGACAAATTTTATTTAAATCTATGCCTTCATACTAATTGATGTTATTTTTTCCTTCGTAAATTTCTATTGCTTCTCTTATAAATCTACTGTTAATATATTGTTGAGTCTTGAAATTATTTTATTATCTTCAAATTTTATCTGTTAATCTATTTTTTGTTACTAAAATATTCTTATTTGTTTTTATTTATTAAATTCAGTTTTGAGATAACTAACTGCAGAATTTTAAAACTTGATTTATTTTGGACTATAAGATACAAAAACATTGCATATCTGTAATAAAGTATTTTGCAACCCAAAATTAAGTTTTTCGTTAATATTTTATATCTTCTGGTAGTAGACAAATAACTCGTAAATGATAGATTATAATTTTTTTAAAAACACATATTGGCCTTAGTTGCTAAGACTATTAGCCAGAAACAATGTTTGTATTATTTTTGAAGTGTATTTTAGACGATATAAAGACATCACAAATATTCAAGTTCCAAGCGGGATTCGAACCCGGGCCCGCACCGATGCGAGCGCTATCAGACATATTTCTTAATCCGCTCGACAATACCGGCCGGCAGATTACATATTTAGAAACGCATAAGAATGGTGTTTCTTTGTTTCGTCAATTCGTGATTGTCAGTTAGGTAAATTTTACTTGAATCGGCCCTTTTTATACTCGTTTCGTTAACCTCGAAAAATTTCAGTCAGACTCAATGCCTAGTTAGGTTGGGTTAAAAGGTTAATTATTTATTTGCTTAGAAAAAGTTAATACACTTTCATACTAATATTGCTAGATCGGCTAGTTTAAAAGGTTAATTTTTTGTTATTCTCATCTCACTTTTTTATGAAAAAGTGTTTGTTTTTTTGTTGTGTTTTTGCTTCTGTCTTTCATCAAATATAAATGGTTTTTATATTTTTGATTACTTTTATTATTTTTGATATTATAAAATTTAAATAAAGTATTTTAAAGTGTTTAATATATAATTTTATAAATATAGTGAGAATATAGGCCATTATTTCTGAGTGGGTAAAAAAAGGGTGAGATGATATAAAAAAAAAATTTGTTCCGGAAATGAATTACAAATTAATGAAACAGGACAAAATATTCCTTTTTATACATCTTATACCACAATCGCGAAATTGTGCAGTGTGTAAACTGCTTTCTTTACTTGTACTAATCTTTTTTAACTAACCTTTTGGCATAACTTATACTTCAATAAGCCTTACCACATTTTTCATATACATGACATAGTTACAAATGCATGGCTATATAAATCAAAACCTTTTTATCATTAATTTTATTAAATATATAATAGTAATGTAATTATCATTTCTTAATAGCAATATAATACAATGTATGAATACGATTGCACGATATAGAGCAATCGAAACAAAAAGAAACACCAAATACGGAAACATTAACATCACTTTCTTCGTCCGCCATCATTCTCCGACCGAATTCACCCGACAACAATCGTAACTAATCGACCACATCCCCAATGCGCATTTACTTACATCACAACCATTAATTACTATTAATGTCAAATCGAAATTAAAAGAAAATAATGACCATAGTCTGTACCTCATCATCGTGTTTCACGGCATCGATTATACAATTTCAATTCTTATTAAAAGGGTGCGCTGCGCTGTATATATATAGTGTTGCTTTTTTTTTTCTCCCTTATTCTTCACCGTTATTCTACTTAACTTTAACTCTATTTGAACCGGGAGCCAGGTCGGTGACCAATTATATCGACGCATAACTCATTAATGGTTTGCCTACTTTGTCATTAGGTGAGCTGCTGTAGTGGACGCCGCCGTCGCTGGCTTGATGTCGGACGTCGTTCAGCCGGCTCTCCTCTCCACTCTCGATGATGAGAGAGAGTGAGTGTGTGTGTGAGAGAGAGTGAGTGTGTGTGTGAGAGAGAGAGAGAGAGAGCGAGAGAAGTAGTTCGTCGTTCGGGACTGTTGACGATGAATACGATGCATGCTTGGACAAGGGTTATGTGACGTAGAACAGGGGTGGACAAATTTTGGAGTGATCCGAATTGAGGGGTTTAATTAAAATTATTTGCAAAACTAGACGGTCAGCTAGGAGGCGACTGGTGGCGAGATTGTTAAGAATTTTAATTTATTTAAATGTATTTACGTTTTAATTGAAAGTCTAATATGATATTATATTAATCATTTTATAAAAATTATATATATATATATATATATATATACATTATAATAAATTAAAATATTAATTACTTAAACCTAAAATTAGATATTTCTTAAAATCTGATAAATGTAGCTATAAATGTAAATAAATTAGATATTTCTTAAAATCTGATAAATGTAGCTATAAATGTATAATAAATTTCATATATGTTTCATTTAATTTTGTGTTTCGGTTTTATAAAATTTTGATAAATATTATATCATTTTATAAAAGTTTTATATATATATATATATATATATATATATATATATATATACATACATACATACATACATACACAATCACGCCATATACCCAAAAGGGTGTGACACAAACTCTTTTCATTATCCCGAAATCAGTCGCCTCCAAACACTCCTATCCAAACAAACAACTTTCGCTTCATCCACATTCATAATTCCTCTCATACATGCTTTCTATTCCTACTACTTGGACACTGTCGCTCACGCAAAACACTCTCAATCATATCACTCCAACTACTCATTGGACGTCCACGCAAACGTAAACCATCAAAATCATTCAAATAGATCTTTTTAACCAAACGTTCATTAGACATTCGCTCAACATGTCCGAACCATCTTAACTGACTAACACCAACTTTTGCTACAACATTTTTTTTCAATTTCACACTCATCATACACTGGTCTATTTCGTACCCGATCTCTCCTAGTTACACCACATACCCCACGTAAAAATCTCATTTCCACAGCAGTCATTTTCCGTTTATGCTTTTGCAACCAAACCCAACATTCACTACCATACATCAACGTAGGCACCAAAACTGCATTGTATATACTCAAACGGGCTTCTTTGGAAACATTTACATTCCTAGCAAAAGTTCCCAAAGCACCCAAAACCTTACAACCAGCATTTACTCTCCTTTCAATTTCATGATCAAAACGGCCATCTCTAGACAGCAAACTACCCAAATACACAAATTCATCTACCTGCTCTAAACGTGCACCGTCAATATGTACATTACATTCAGTCATCAAATCACCTTTCTCAAAAACTAAAACTTTGCACTTATCAACATTCAACACAAGATTCATATCTTTACCAACAACATTAATTCTATCAATCATCCTTCTCAGTTTTTCTTCAGATTCAGCCAAAACAACCACGTCATCAGCATACGCTAAAGCAGGTACAACACAATCACCTATTTGTATACCATCATTACCATATATATATATATATATATATATATATATATATATATATATATATATATATATTAATTATAACATTATAATAAATTAAAATGCTAATTACTTCATCTACAACTAGAAAATTTTAAATTTGATAAACGGAACTATATTAAATTTAATATGTATTTCATTGTATTTTGTGTTTTGGATTTATAAGGTTTTGATAAATTTTGTCCAACAAAAAATACTAATAACTACATAGAAACGTAATGTAAAAAAAATTAATGCTACACTGAGAAAAATAGATTGCTAAACCTTTATTGCTAACAAAAATATAGCTACCACAGCAATATTTGTAGTTGTTTCAGCAATATTGTATTATTTTGTATTGCTATAGCAGCAATCCACATGTTGCTATTTTATTAGCAATCTCATATTGTTCTTATAAATATCTGTATATTTATGAAATAGCTTTATTTAAAAAAAAAGAAATAGCAATAAAATATATTTGGTGCACATATCTCATATTGCTGTTGACGAATATTCAGATATTTAATAATAATCCAACAATCTGTATATTTAAAAATAAATATATTAGATATGTATAACAAATATTTAGATTGCTACATGGAACGAACTTGTAGTAACTCGTATACGGATTGAACGCCATTGCCAGTGCAAATGTTATTTCGTTTAGTTGCGTTTAGTGCATCTCCAACTTTCAGAACGTAAGTTATTCATATTTTAACTGAAAATGAGTGACACCTTTGTTAAAAATTTGTTAAAGGATTGGGGATTTGAATCCTACATTTCATTATTTGAAGGTAATGCATTTTCAACATATTATATACTTATTTAATAAAAATGTTTGTATTTACAAACTCTTATTCAATGAAAGTTATTTTTGAGAACAATTAAATATAACCTGCTTGTCAAAGTAAAAAGTATATTAAAATGAAGAGCGATTTTAATAAATTATTTTGATCAATTGAATGACATTAAATTTGTAAATTGTTTTCGACTTTTTGTACATTTGTGAAAAAATATTATTAGTACAAGATATTACAATAGATTATAAATAGCTATTCGCTGATACATTGTTGAAAATACCAGCCCCAAGTAATGTGTAAATGAATAAATTTCATTACAGAAGAAGAAATAAATGAAGAAGCATTTTCTCTGATAGATACAGAAACTATTAAAAAATTATTTTCGAAAGCAGGACCACGACTACTATTTTTAAATAAATTCAAAAATTATATTCAAGAAACAACTATTACTGATCAAGAGGTAAACTAATTTTATATTGTGTTACAGAATTTTTTAATCAATAATTTGTTTTTTGTTTTATAATTAAATTTTATTTATTATTTGTTTTTCTATGCTTATTATTTCGAGTTCAATTTATTTTCGACTGAATATTGAACAAATTTTTAATATCTTTTTAGTTCGTTAATGTAGAAAATGTTTCGACCGATACTTGGAGCTCCAAAACTTCTTTTGGGAGTGATATGATGTTGGATGACGACATTACTCTAGATATTAGAGATTTACCGGTATCAATAATACCTTTAAATAATACTTTTAATGCACTTGGCAATGCAAATAATATTAACGTATCCTCAGTAGAAGAAACGGATATTTTAAATCCAAAAAAACGTATATATTTTTACTTAATTGGTTTTCCGAATTTTTTGATAAATAATAAATTTATATTTTCAGGAAAATTGACTATTAGCAGTGAACACACTATATTTCCAACGGTATTTATTAAATTTTTAAATTACATTATACATGTTACATTAAATATTATTTGAACATAAAAAAATACATTTTAAAATTCAAAATTTAAAAAAAAAATATGTTTATTATATTTTCATTTTTGGTTAAAATTAACATGTATAATTGTAATATTGTTATTTTATATTATAATTTATTTTATATATAATTAATTAATAAATTTTTAAGAGCCTTGAATATATATTAAAGCAAACAGTCGCTGGACAAGCAGCTTTAAATAATAAATTACAACTGAATGATAATCACCGTCAAAAAATTTGTAACATAATTGTAAATGAGTTGTTATGTCAGACTACAAATGGAAGGTTTGTTTTTTTTAAGAAGTATATTTCAGTTTCTTTATTTTTTTATTATTTTAGAATTCCTAGCGATTTGTTTGAAAAAGCATCTCTAGAAATTGTTAAAATATTTTCTAACGAAAAAAAAGAGACGTATTTCCTACCTTACATTGCAAAAACCGACACATCTCCAAGAGTTTTAGCTCGAGGAAAGTTATGGTCTAGATATATAAATGCCAAAAGATTTTTGCATGTAGGAAAAAAAGATCAAAAGTGTAAAGGTATTTACTGTTTCCTTAAATATAGATATACAAGTTTATCGAATTTTGAGTGTTTGTTCAATAATATTTTTATTTTAATTTAAATTTTACAGCTTCAGACATTCCAGATAATAATAAAGTTTCTAAAAGCAGTATTGACGATGAATACATAAATTTTTTAAAAGTTTGCACTGAGCCAGAAAGTCAAGTTGATAAATACTGGTTATTAACACATCAATATCGTTCACAATTACACAAAGAAACATCTGTATCTGATTATTTTCATCTATTTCCAGCACTAAACACCTCCACGGGATATCGTCTGGTTTGCTTAAAATTCAGTTCAACAGAATTTAATATAAAATAATGCATTATAAATTTGTAGATTTTACAAGATTTTAAGACTGCATATCCCAACAAAGAAAACGTTTTTTATGAAAAATGGCCACAAATTGCGCAACAGTTAATTAATTTAGCACAAAAAAAAAATATTCAAATTGAATATATAGAAGGAGGAGGTATATCACAAATTATTATTATCCTCTCATGACATACTTTATTTTATTGATTTTGTACTTATTTTAGATACTGAAGTTGTAGCTTTAAAAATATTACCTTACTTATTTCCACCAACTACAATACGCAATAAAAAAAATTCTTTCAGACCATCAAAAATTGAAATTCAAGAAAGCTTTTTTCTTCATTTACAAGTAAATATTACTTTCATTGTGTTTTATGTTATAAAATATACTCTTTTATCCTATTTTAGAATTTTGCTGATTTAGAAAAAAAAATCGCTGATAGACGATTAAATTTATTAAAAACTGGTGGTACCCTACAGCCTTTTGTGGTCATCCATGGCTCTTTACAAAACACGACATCATGTTTTATTTATATAAATGATTTAAAATACAAAGTGGAATCTTCAATGAAAGCAGTCGATTTATGTTTTAAATTATTTTCCTGCTTAAATATACACTATCCTATGGAGTGTAAATTAATATGGATGTTTATACAAAAAGAGATTTTTGACATTCATACCGAATGGGACACAGGTATTCCGGCAATATCGACTATACTAGCGGATTTAAAATCTTTATAAATCATTATTATTATTGTTTACTTTTTGAATTATTACACATAATATATATTTACGTTTCTACTTATTATAATTATGACATTTTTTTGTTTTAAATGTGAATTAACATTCCATAGCATTAATGAACTTATATCTCATTTAAAATACATACATAATATTTTAAATAATAGTATATTTTACTGTGCTCAACCATATTGTCATAGGACCTTTAATAGTAACAACTCTTACAGAAAACATCTTAAAACTCATTCTCTGACTAAAATAACAACTTGTCACTCAATAGAGATTCAAAATTCAATTGATAAAAATATAGATTTTCAAAATATTTCAGATGAATATCTATTAAAAGAGAGTACTAATAATAACGTAAACGTATATTTTGAAAACAGTAATGATAATGAACAGTAATGAGAGTAATGATAATGATAAATTATTCTCACTTGACGTTCTAAACAACAAATTAAAATATTTTAATTATGAATGCGTCAGTAACAAACCACCATTATTTACCGAAGATAATATTAAGAAAAAAAAATTGAATATGTCTGCTTCTGAAATGGCATGTTTTATGCATTACTTTGGATTGCTAATAGGTGATTTAATTCCTGAAAATAACATACATTGGAATCTTTATATTCTGTTGCAAGAAATAATATCAATAGTAACAGGTAGAGCAACTCATTTTAACATTAGTGAATATTTAAAATATTTAATACAAGAGCATCATTTACTATATATAAAATTATTTAATATTCCACTTAAACCCAAACATCATCATATGATACATTATCCCTTAATTATGAAAGAAGTTGGTCCACTTATCTCCATTTCTTGTTTTCGTTTCGAATCTAAACATAAACAATGTAAAATGACTGCTAATTTAAGTACTTCAAGAGTAAATGTAGCTCAAACTATTGCAATTAGACATCAGTTAATATTTTGTTCTAGACTGCAACAGAATATTGGATTCCAAGAAAAATTTGACACTAGTCAAAAAATGATATTTGATTTATCTCTCCTTGACAATACTATTATAGTAGATTTAGATCTCTCTCTAACATATCATAAATATAAATGGATAAAATATAATAATATTATATACAAATGTAATACTGTTATAAATATAAGTGATGAGGAATTACCTGTATTTGGAAAAATTATTTATATAATATCGTGCAACCAAAATAATACATATTTCATTTGTAAAAGCTATGAAAGTCTATGGTTTGACAAACATTTACAAGCATACAGGGTACATATTAATAGTAACAATATTGTAGTAAATTATAAAAAATTGCCTGATCCTTTTCCCAAATTATTATATTTAGCTACCGACGGAAATTCTTATATAACATAATTTTTGTTAAGATAGGAGCACAATTAAAGTATACACTTAACTTGTATAAAATATTATATATGTTATATTAAATATACTATATTTATTAAACTTCAGCATTTGTGATTTTATAACTCAAATATTTTATATGATGCTAATACATGTTTATATAAATTTATATGCATTTTGTAATACCATTGTAAATGTATAACTTTAGAATAAGAATATTATATTGTACTACTTTAATAAAAAATAATAATTTAAATTTATAACTAGTGAGTTTTATTTTACATTATATACCCAAAATATTTATCATTTCAAATTTACCACTAAAATTTGATTTTCTATCAACAATATGATATTGTTGTTATAGACATCTTAGATATCTATGGCAAATATATGAGCTAGTTACGGTAACCATATGAGATTGTAAAATCACCTATATAGTGCTTGTAACAATAATTATATTAGTTTGCTAGTTTTACAATATATTTAGATATTTGAAACAATGATCTAATATTGCTATTCTTTTGCAATATATATTGCTACAATAAATATATTATATTGCTAAATATTAGCAATATTTGTTTTGCTACTGTAAATATCAAAATTGCTGTCACTATACGTACGATACATTATTGCTATAATAGCAATATATATGGCTACGGCACATATCTATTTTTCTCAGTGTAGTATTCTGTATTATTCTATAAGCTTTATAATAATATAGAAATCTACTGTCTTAACATAGTAAAAAACTTGCAGAACCCATTATATTAAAACAAACAAGGCTCTAGGTTGAAGTTCTATTTATATATATATATATATATATATATATATATATATATATATATATATATATATATACTGTTCATATCTATTACAACGCAGCAATACTCAAATGGCTCTATTTTGAAGCAACTGTGAATTATGTTTACTACCCTCATTACCAATATATAAAATTGTTGCACAATATGTGAAATAGGGTAAAATTATAGTGCTATTAATTAATGTTAGAGTCCAAATTGAAACAAAACTTCTTATTCTTTGAAAGAAATTAATTTTTTTAGCAACTTTTTTTGCATGAAAGTCAAATTTTAACTTGTAGTCCAGCATAACTCCCAAATATTTAATAAAAATAAAATTAAAAATAAAATACTTCTTCTTATATAAACTGTAACTGTAAATTTGTAACACATATTCCAAATATTTTAATTAGATTTGTCTATCTTAATTTTATATTCGAAAAAACTGTATGTTAATATTACAAAGCAATAATTTTATATTAATTATTTCTATAAAATTACAAATGCTTCTGTTAGCGTATATAAACTTACAACTTACTTTATTAGACAATTATGAATCCGGTTAGATAGCTAATTATTTTTTATAACTGTATTATAGAAAATTAAATCGAGAACTATTCTTCATTAACATTAAAATATGATCTGGTAGTTCAATGTGTTATTAAATTATTTATGTATAGTTACTGATTAATTGACTTTAATAATGTCTTATTAGAGGCTATAACATTAACTTATAGTTTATATATGTATCTGCCCGTTAATGATACAGAATCTTGATAAAATCAATCAAACCCGTGACAGCTATTATGTATTCTCTTTTCTTAGACTTAATTATGAAATTCGATTAGATTTACTTTTTTACTATGTTTTTGTATAGCTATATAATATTTAATTTATTATATTCTTAGCTATTACTATATACATATATTAAAGAAAAAGCTGTTTATAAAATTTAAAATGTTTATAATTTATTAAATATATTGATAACAAAAATTGTTTAAACAAAAATAAATTTTATTTTGTTTTATCCTTAAATATATAAACAATTTTACAAAATAGTTTATTAAAGTCGAATTTTGTCATCTAATAAACAATATTTTTTTTTACAAAAAGTTATAAATAAAAAGAACTGATGACTATAAATAAATTTAAAAAGTTTTAAATTATAATTAATTTACTTAATAAATTAAATTAAGCAGTTTTTAACTTTATTTAACTTAGAGTGGAAACAAACTAAACTTTTTAAAACATTAATAATTTTTAGTTAAACTTAAAAAATTTGTTTAGTTTAACGTTAACGTTTTATGTAAACGTATCTGTATACAACATACATGTATATAAACATTCATACATACACAATCACACCATGTACCCAAAAGGGTATGGTATAAACTCTTTCTACTATCTCAATATTAATTTTCTTCAAACATTTCTATCCAGACAAGCAACTTTAGTTTCATTCACATTCATGATACCTTTCATACATATTTTTCTATTCCTACTACATGGAGACTTTCGGTCACACAAAATACTCGCAATCATACCATTTCATCTACTAATCGGAAATCCACACAAATGTATATCTTCAAAATCATTCACATATATTCTTTTAACCAAACGTTTATTAATCATTCGCTCAAAAAATGACCGAACCATTTTAACTGACTAACGCCAACTTTTGCAACAATATTATTATTCAATTTCACACTCATCATACACTAATCTAGTTCATACTTGATAAAAATCTCATTTTCACGGCAAACATTTGCCTTTTATGTTTTTGCAGCTAAACCCAACATTTACTATCGTACATCAACGTAGTCACCAAAACAGCGTTGTATATACAAAATAACACTAATCTTGTGTGTAAATATTGGTATTAATTTAATTTAGTGTTCTTTTGGTAACACCAATAAATTAATTTCTGGTATAACTATAACATTATTTTTGGCGTGTCTCAAATAGGATACCAGATATAATGCTTAACATAATACTTGTAAAAATACTGTTATATAAAAAAATATTATTTATTTAAAAAAAAGTATCTATAATTATTATAGGTTATTTAATGTTAAAAATGTAAAATTTGTATATAAAGAAAATTGTTTTATAAATTCATAATTTTCATAATTATAATATTCTGTAATCTATTACATTTATTTAAAATAATAATAATATCTTTACATAAAGGCTAAATACCAAAATGCAGATTTCCCTCTAGAGAAATTATCTGCAGAAGAGATACTTACTATACCATACCATACCATACTATACCAAACCAGTAACACAACAAATATGATCTATACATAATACAAACACACACATATATATTTGTGTAACGTTGGCATTCTACGTCTGCCTTTGACCTGCTTGCCTGCCTGCAAATTCTCTACTTGATTATTTAAACACCCGGTATATAACGAACATGGAAATAGCTGTGTTATTAGCCTTATAACAATAATCATTATTACATCGCCATCATCCTATCGCATATTACATGAGATTGTTATTATGTTGGTCGTTTTAAAACTTTTTCTCATTTTAAAGAAATCATTTAATAAGAAGGTAATCTTAACGAAAAATAAATAACCAACCCGACGTTGTTCGAATTTTTGCATTGCCCATAATGATATATAACATAAAAAGTTGATTTTATAATTATATACGACAAATTTTTTAGCATATTATCATTAATTTAGTAAATACAGAGCGGAATTTTTGAAACAAGAATTAAAATCGTTTAATTTAATTGTAACCAAAAATTCAATCTCTAGTCGAAAATGTACTGTAATTTTCTTTATTACAACATTAAATATACTTTCTAGTAATTCATGTTTAATTAAAAAATGATAATATACAAAAATTATTAAATTTTTTTTATGTATACTATGGTTTAACATACTAATTTGCATTAAAAACAAAAAACAATCAGATTTATAACTTTATAACACTTTAAAAACATTAGCTAATCAAAATTGTTACTAGTATTCGATTACACAAAAATAGTTAGGCGAACAAATATCTCTCACAAATATTTTGCCAATAAACTCGTTCAAATATTTTTATGTATCAATTTTTAAGAAATGTGTAGCTTCCCAAACACATTTGATGTCCAGATGATATTTCCTAAACTAATAACATTATTAACAAATGCTTTTTCTCGATAAATAAATTTTTTAAATATTAATTAATATATATATATATATATATATATATATATATATATATATTATCTAATTGACCTTGCCATGTATTTATTTGATGGTCTAACAAAATTATTATTATTATTATTATTAGAAAAACATTGTTTAAAATTAAGTTTATTTAGTATTATTTACATTACAGCTTACATATATTTTTTGTTAAGACATTTTTGGTGAAGAATGTTTTTTTGATTAGTTACAAATAATTATTTTTAAATAATTTTTACCTCACTTTTTCGTGAAAAGTGCTTTTATCATTAATTTCAAAATAAGTTTTTACTTTTGTTTTTGATCAAATATGAATAATTGTACTATTTTTGATCATTTTTACATTTAAAAATTACATTTAAAATATCTGATGAATCAGCGTTGTTGCTAGAATGTTGTATTGCATAGTCGTAGAAAAAGTAAGGTATAAAACACGCACGGAATGTTCATGTTTTACTCATATAAATTTTTATACTCGCAGGAAATTAGTACTGTTTTGTGCTCATTCTACAATATACTATTATGTATTTTCATATTCTAAAATAAATAATATTACTGACATAAAACAGCACAATATTTTATTCTTCAATAATGGCATCGGGATTATTTTATATCGTGTGCAAATACTAAAATAATAAAAAAAAAAATTACTCAGAAAAACTAAAATATTATGAATTTAATAAAAATAGAAAATAAACCAAAAATACTATTCGTACAAAATAGAAAAATAACAAAAACATTTTATTCGGTACGTCAATATATTCAATTACATATCTTTTTTAATACAACGAATTATATGCAAAAAATGTACTAGTATTTTTAAAAACAATAAATTTACAATTTTTTTATATAACTATACATATAATATGTATATATGTATATATATATATATATATATATATATATATATATATATATATATATATATATGCATGTATAAAATATTTCTGGTACCTACTCGTATATCTGATTATTTTGCGAACAATGAAAGCTAATAAGTTTTATAAAATTTCAAATCAATGCATTTTTATTCTAGTTTATTAAAATTTTTAATAATTATACTTTCAATGCCTGACTGCTTGCTAATTAAATTTTTAAGCGAATAAAAAAATACATATTCGTAAATTTTCTATATTAAAACAAAAATACAGGTTTTATCAATATTAATAATCACATTATTTTCAATTAAATTTAAAAAATGTACGCTACATTTTTTGTAATTTTTAATTATGTGTCTGTTATATTTGACAGAATACGTTTTATTTAAGTAATAGTGATTTACAAATTAAGTGAATTAATATAAATTATTAATTGTATAGACAATAGATTACACACATTAGAACAACGTACAACATTCGACGTTCAACATTAAAAACATAAAACATTCAATTTGCAGTCATAGCACACTACAAACTATATTAAGGTAAATTAGTGTCCGGTAACAACACATGCGCGATTTCATATTCTAACAATATTAACTGCGTATTGTTTATTAATTAATACATTTATATTACTATTAACATATTCTAGAAAATTATATGTATTTAGAACAACATATAAAATTAACACAATTGAAATACGAATCCGAGCTTTCAATATATATATACTCGATTAATAAATAGTACATTTGTAATATGATAACCTTAATATGATATAATATAATAATTCTAATTTAAATCTTAATGTTTTGTAATAATAATAAAATTATCAAGATATTTAATTGTCGACCGTTTGTAAAAAAAGTCCTATTTATTCATCGAATTGAGTTGAAACTATCTCTAAGAAATCTCACTGAAGATGGTATAATATATATATATATACATATATATATATATATATATATATATATATATATATATATATATATATATATATATATATATATATATATATTGAATTCGTATTTCAATAAGAGCCCAAACTGACTGCTAAAAATCCCACAAAAATTTTTCTCTTTATATATACAAAATGTTTACGGTTTTTTCTGTATCTTTTTAGGGGGCGCTAGTACACCTTAAAAGAAGTCGATAAAACTTAAAACGCTTAAGTAAACGTCGCGTCGTCTCATAAGCAAGATAATAATTCTTTTAATTTTTACATTAAATGATTAATTTATATTAGACTCTAGTAATCTACTACTTAATCAGTATTGTTCAGTTATTATTACTTTTGTTATTTGACAGGTAAAGTTATTATCAGTAATTCGCTTTTACAATCATCTTTGTGATAAAAATTAATTATATAAAAATGTATGTTAAATAATTTTCAGGTAGCTTAGAATAATAAAATATAAATACATTTTTAATATATTCAATATTTAAACAATTCCGTATGAAAATAATGATCTAATTGTGTGTATAAATTTAAATCGCGCAAAAAATTAATTATTAATCGACCACGAAAAACGCAGAAACCGATGAACGAGTTATGTTCATTAAAAAATAATAATAAATTTCATAGCTCTCAACATTTTTCGTACAAAATAAATTAACATCAATTATTCAGCAACAAAACGTAATTTAACACTTTAAAGTTTTCAAATCAGAATCGCAAATTCGTTAAACTAATTTTAGTTTGTTGCAATATAAAATGTATTTTATTTATTAAAAATAAAAATTATTTATTAGAAAAAAAAACTAAAATTATAAAATTAAAAATTAATTAAATGTTGACAGCAGCAAGACCCAACTCGAACGTCACACAAAATACTTATCTTTATTTATTAAATTATTTTATATACAGTGGGAAAAATTTGTATTATTTGCTTTTTGAAAATTATTATTATCATTATTATTTTTTCTTTTGATTTAAGGGTATTGTCATAAAAATAGTTTCTAATAACATAAAATTAGTCAAATTTCTTTTTTTTTTCAAAAATGTTTTCTTCATAATAATTTTTTTTTGAGGTCGGTATATGACAAATTTCCTGGACTGGTTAAATTTGTCAGACCGTTCGTTACTACAAAACAATTAATGTAAAAGCTATATGCTTTTTTAATTGTTTTGATATTATACACTTTCCATGATATTGTTGTATCTTTATATAAATAATGCGAAATATTGACTGTTAATATTGAACAAGTAAGTAAAAATTGTTAATGAATTGAGAAAATATCTCGATCATATGGATCCAATATTCTTAACAATTATAAAAACTTGCAATGTTATATTGTCCAAATATAGATATTAAAAAATTGTTTCACAAAATATGATTGTAATGATTATACACATTTTTTATTTGTTTTATAAAATATTAACATGCACTTTGTATTAAATTTGGTGCTTCATAAAGTACATTAAATATTTACAAAATTAATAAAAATTGGCACAAATTGATATAAAAAAGTTAATTGTTTTACGTTTTTTTGACAAGTCCCCAGAACAACAAAATATATACATACGTAATAACTACACTAGTTATTTATTTTCAATTTTTATTAAGTTTTTAAATATTTAAAAATATGTATACGTTCAATTTTTTTAAATATAGATTGCATACATGCATATTGATACTTAAAAAAAAAAACAATGCATAGATTCTATGGAATAAAATTAATCATGTATCTACAATAATTAACTTTGATGGAAATTTTGTCCCTTTCACGATTTTGCAAATAAAATAAAATATATAAAAAAAAAATACATATACACATATTCGTGTATAACAAAGAATTTAATCATTATTAAATATTAATTTTTAACAATATGTATATAAAAAAACGATCGTGCTTTTTTATTAAAATTTTATTTTCCATTTTAATCTAGTTTTTTTTTTATATATTTTTTATATTTTATTTTTATATATCAATTCTAATTTAAATTTTGGATATTATTTTTTTGGCATAACTAGACTTTGTGGATTATGAAATCAACATATAAATTGTAAAATTATTATTGTTTATAATTATTTACTATTTTCAATTTACATTTTTCTTAAATAAAATAATACTGAAATCTTATTAATAATTTAAATAATAATTTTAAACATAATTAACATACACCTACACTTAACAGCAGAAGAGATTTAACTATATATATATAAAAAAAAAATTAACATTTATAGAATCTGGAGTCTCAACCAGCGCTGTCTAACCCACGGCCAGTAGCCTGCATGCGGTCCGACACTGTAAAGCAGCGTTTCTCAACCAGTGCTCCGCGGAGCCCTTAGGACTCCGCGTGCACTTCTCAGGGGCTCCGCATACAGAAACCGCTTAAATGCAGAACCAGATATTCGCCTGTAATTATCATCGATTAAACCTGATATAAGTAAACTGTGTAAAAAAAGTAGAACCACAGAAGTCTCATTAAACGCTTAAGATTATTTTATGTTTTGTTATGTCATTTTATATACCCCATTTCCAGTAACTAGTAAAAAATTTACTTATAAGACTATAAGGTATAAGGAGCTCCGCCACAGAAATTGATTCTAAAAAGGGTTCCTCAAGTCAAAAAGGTTGGGAAACGCTGCTGTAAAGTATGCTGTTCAACATAAAATCGTAAACTTCCTTAAAACATTGAAATTTTTATATTATAATATCCAATAACGTTTCGTAAAAACTTGTTTTGTATCTCTATGAGTTTTCTTTCGAGAAACAGATATATTTTATTTGTATTTCAAATCTGAAAATTAATTTGGTAATACTTTTTTTAATTTATACTTTACCGATAATTCCAAAGTTAAAAATTATTTTTATAACGGTACTTACGTAATGTTATATAATATTATACAAAATAACAATTCATTTTTAAATGTTATTTAAATAACGTTAAACGATAACGTAACTATTTGAAACGTTATTTTATTCTTGGTTATCACTTATATTTTTGGAAATATCATATAGCTAATGCCTCAACTTACTCCAGCAACATTTATCCTGGGTCCTTCCCATTAGTGCATGTTTTTTTTTCCTGATTTTATACTTACAAATAATCCATACTTCCTTGTTCATAATTAAAAATAATAATAATAAAAGTATGTAGATGTTATTATTAACTTCAATTACGGTGAAATATTCACATGCTGGCGAATGAGTCACAAACGAAATTACTAATCTAAATTTCTCTTTTTCGGGTAGATAGTAGAACGATCGTGCATGAGATTACTCATTATTTAAAAATTCCAATAGCGCGCAAATTTCTTTTTAAGCGAAATGTCGCAATATGGAAAATGGGTGTTTGCGTTTTATCATACAAATAAACACACACACACACACACGAATAAAAAATATAATACTTGGTTTGAAAAATTTTCCGTTCACCCGGAATAGATGTGCCGCGAGAAATAAACAAAACAAAAACGTACACACGATCGCGAATATTGGACAATTCTTGTATGACATTAATTCTACGTAACACAAATCAATTTTTCAACACTTCTATGTGACATCATTCGAATATTAGACTGAAGAACTTAGCACAGAAACGGACTCAAATTGTACCCAGCAATTAAACTATAAATATTTTAAAAACCTAATGCATATTATACTACATTTACCAAAATATTTTACACATAAAATACAATAAATTGTTGATTATTTTCGAAGTTTTTATTATATTGTATTTAGCATGTAAAATTTTATAATAATAATTTGTATCAAACGTATATTTACATAACATGTCAAAAACTAAAAGTTTGTTTTACATTAAAATATTCAATATATTAATTATTTTGTACATAAAACATGTTAGTATAAAATGTGTAATAATATTATTAATTTTTGAGGAAAATTATTTTGCAAGTTAAAAAAAAAAAGAAAAAATATTAATAGAATTCTGAGAAAATCTACAATTTAAAGAAAATTGTATATTATAAAAAAAATATTTTGTAATAAATAACAAGTTTGGTCAGAATTCAAACATTAATGACATAATTTTAATGTATAGTATTGAGTTGGTGCATAATTATCAGGCGTTTTTGTAGGTTTTGTTAATAAAAATTGCTGTTTTGTTTAATTTTTTATTTTTCCACTTCGCCCATGGAATCGATCTTCTTCAAATGGGAAGCAAATGGGAAGGCAGTTATTGAAGTAGATGGAGACTACGCTACGGAATAATCATTTAAAATCATTTATTGTTAAATTTTTACGTTTGTTTTTTCATAATAAATATTGTTTAAAAAACGCCTGATAAGTATGCACCAACCCTTTATATTACGATATAAGGTTAATAAATGCACTTTAACAATTAACAGAATCGAAAAAACTTCTAATTTCCGAGATTCTGTTACAACAAGCATTTATCATATAATGCTTTTTGCAAAATCGATTTAGAAATTTAATATTAGAATAGATACTTGTATATAGTTAGCAAATAAACAACTGCTCTGTTTGTAAAGTAACAGAATTAAAGACAAATTTGTGTAAATTTATAAGAAAATAATTTTTTTATATAATTATATTATAAATTGTGAATCAAAAATATTTTCAAAATTGAAGAAGCTCGGAGAATCAGCTGTAATTTGTTAAACCTAAGAAATTAAAGTTAAAATATGAAAAATAGACATTGTTTGTTATGTTATAACTTCTAATAGTACCGTGATTTGGTCGGTTGTTATAGAAACTTGTCGAAGTGTAGGACATTCAAATTATACGATCTATTAATGGTTGTAAGTACGTATAACAACACGATTGTTCAGAAAAACATTTAAAATACAAATTACCTATTTGATTTTAAATCTTTTGTGTTTTATGAGTTAAACTAAATTTAGCTCTCAAATTATCTTATGTCAGCAAAACCATTATATGACTTTTAAAATTAATTTTAATAAATTACAGTTTCCAATATTTTTGTTCTAATTTTATTTTGTCTATAATTTTATTTTTATACTGTCATATAGAACAAATTAGATTTTTGTGTTACCCAAATTTACCCACATTTTTTTGCATATATTCTAATAAAAGTGTGTAATAAATTTCAATATTTTAAAAATTTGTGTACATAAACAAAATATTTTAAACTTTTCTTAACTTATTATATTAAAAAAATTTGGATTGTTTAAAAATATTTAAACAACTACATAAGTTCAACAACAGTTTTATATCTAACCTAGAATCTACGATACATAAATTTTAATTCTATGTTAAATAATTTATATATTAGAAAATATTTTTAGTCCGTTCCTGCATTCGTCTACAAATCCCCACCACCTTTGACAATTTTTCCATACGACAATCAGTCCGCGTATCCACGCCAGCAAAACGCAAACAACAATGATAATTTAACGCCATTGTAAAAACAACAAAATGATTTTCGCGCCAGTCGAAGCACAAATTAATCTTGAAAGTGGCGTCCGTCCATCCACTATTCTACAGTTCTACATCCTGCAACCCAATAGCATCGCGACGCTCTGTCCACCTAAACTATTGTATGTAATTGGACGCAACATGTTGACGTATGTGTGACAGACATAATGCAGCTTAAGTGTGTTGTATAACAACAGCACAAGCGCGGACGCCATTGCATATTCGTACGGTAGATAAACACAGGCACACACGCACGCACAGACACACGACGGCTGAGAGATATATTCTATATGTCTGTTCGTTGATGAAGCTTAAGTTTGGTTTGGATTTAACTCCAATGACGCTATAATTCAATCTGTTTTATGTGCATTGGTTTTATGTCATGGCTCTTGCTGGTTCTACCGTGTTGTCCGCTCGTCTTTCATGTACGAATTCGTACTTTACGAATTTGTTATGAAAAGAAATAATTAAATTTTTTAATTTAATAAACAGATTCTATTGTTTCTGAGGATAAGCTGAGTGAGTCCGAAATATTGCATAATTATGTGTAAACAATAAATAAAATTTAGGTTCAAGCCGAACTGTTTCCTCAATATTTTAAATTTAATATTTAAGTTATTCGTTTCCTTGCGCTTTTGTGATTTATTTATTAAATAATATGGAAATAACAATCAGCTAATAACATTATAATTATTATTTTTGCAATTTTTTTAATGTTTTTATTTGTAAATATAATGTTATAAAATTTTGCAAACATAAACTAGATACAGGAAGCCAATAGAATATTATAAATTTTATGAAAATATCATTTTTAGTTTTACTGGAAATAATATAAAATTTTGAATTTTAAATAGAACAATTTATATATTTTTACATATTTGAATTGTACTTTAAATTCGAAATTCAATTATGTGCAATAAGTCTACCTTTGACGGTAATTTTTCTATAAAATTAGTGAAAAATAAATTTAAAATTTAACATATATTTGTAACAGAACAAAAACTTGGGTGATTACATCTATTTTTTATTATGTATAATAAGTTTAATTTTTGTACATCTAAAAAATAGAAATAAACTAATTTTAAATAAGAAATTATTAATTTTTTTGTTTTATTATATTATTACAAGTACAAATTATGTATAATTTAAAATAAATTTTAGAATTTTTAATAGAAATTATTGAATATTAAAATTATTGAATTTTAAATTTAAAATTAAATTTAGATATGTAATAAATATGTAAAGTGTTTTGTTTAAAATTCAAAAAGTTATTTAAAGAGGTTCTAATTCCGCGGACACCCGCTATATTTCTAAAAATATAATTTATTTTGATTAACATTTGAGTTATAGTAGAAAGTAAGTTAAAAACAAACATTCCTTTATACATTTTTTAAATATTTATAATGTAGAATTAAGTTTTTGATTATATCAGGAATTAAATGTTTAAAAATTTTCGTTATATTACTAAAAAGCTAAGATTATAGCACAATTAAAATAATATCAATAACTTTACATATTATTTTAAGTAAATTATTAGTTTTGTAATGTGACTTTCAGCAAAAATCTGACTAATTTATTAACTTGTTTATTTATATATTTAGAATTGTATAATAATGACTCAATTTATATTGAAATTATATTTGAAATATATTATAACCTATCATATTCCAGTATTATCATATTTGCAATTCTGATGTTTGCATTTTTAATTTCATTGAACGTATTTGCTGATATGCAAACTTGGTTTTTTTCAACTTATAATATTTTAGCACTACAGGCACTGTAGGCCCGTGGCTTCATTAACGATTATTTGACACTGACACCTGTCTGTTGCTTTTTATTTGCCAGTTGATAATTTGTAAATTTTTTGTATTTTTTCTACATTTTACATTTTTCCACTTTTCTCTTAGTCGACCCCAGTTTCTTATTGCTGTCACTCCACCGTCAAAAACTATTTCAACAGTTATGTCATTCGACAATCTGATTATATGTTTTAATCATTGCAACCCTTGCACTTTTACAATTTGCACTATACCCGGTTTACCCTACAAATTCATTATTTCTTTATTAGATCTTCGCACGCATAAATCCGTTTTTTCAACAAAAATTTTTTCTAAACATTTTTCTTTTTGACACTTTTTTTGTCTTATTTAGATATAGCTTTATGACAGTTGCATTATCTTAAAAGCAGTATTAGTTAAAACAAATCTGAAGACTGATTTTATAATACGAGATATACGCATGTATAAACAAATAATAAAACGGCTCTAGGTTGTAGTTCTGTATTAATATTTATTAATAATCGACGTTTCGACGAACTCAATGTACGTCTTCATCAGGAAAAAAGATACAAATAACATTTAGAGCAAATATACAGAGCTAATATACAAAGCTAATGCATAAAAATTTATTGTATTAAATGGCACCTCACACTTTATCTGCACAACTAAAACTTATTTTAGCTTAGTTTGTATTTTCCAGGCCAAAAAGCTTTTTACACCTTTTAGTGAGTATAATATGGAATTATATTATTAAAAAATTCAAAACTTTAACAAACGTTTTCTTATAACACACTTTCTTAAACTTGTGAATTCAAAAAGCAATAACTTTTACAGTTTTTGAAATATTTTAACAAATTTTATATAAAATTATTCAGAATTATGTACTCTTCATAACTCAATATTGACTTGGGTAAAAATAAGGTACCTTTTCCTGTGACAAATTACATATAATTATTGAAAGATATGTGCAAAATATAATTTGGAAATTATATTGAAAAAAAAAGTGATAAGTACAATTTAATATTTTACGAAAAAAATAAATGATTAAAAAATTATTATAATATTAATATTATATAATATGGTAAAAACATTTAATTTATAATGAGTAATTTAATTGATAATAAATTTAATTTAAAAATCAAAATAATGATTAATGATATGAAAATGATAACACCTCTTCTTGATTACAATTTAAGTTAAATTATTTATGTTATGATATTTTAATAATGACAGTAATATTTATGTCGAAAAATGTTCCCAATTAATTAATGAGTATTTACAAATTTTATAATAACATAATTGTCGGATTAAATCAGGCTCATATAATGCGAAGTAAATATTACATTTATGTACATTCATAATAAAATAATATAATAATGTAATCACAAATATATACATATCATTGCCCACTATATATATATATATATATATATATTATAAACATGTTTTTATATTCCTACAGTATTTAGCTGGAGCATTAAAATTGATCAAGTTAACAGCACGAGGTGAAAACGAATTGAAAATTGTTACATTTATAAATTATTCAAATGCATTTGGTTAACAGTTGATAGTTAATATTACATCCATATCATATATATGTATATGGTTGTTTTATTATTTATAATCGACTACTACCTTTTTCCAATTTTATTCTGTTATCCTAATTAACATACGTTGACATTAACATCTGTGATAATTAACAACTTCCATTAGAGATCGGTTTAAGTGTTAATAGTTTGTTTTTTTGTTTTAGTAATAAAAAAATTGATAACATTTAAAGTTTTTTTTATTTCGTGAAATATCATTTAAAACTAATTACTGTGAATAATATAAATTAATTAGTTTACAGTATTTCGTGTAAGCGAGTGTTTTCTCTTTTAATATTATTATTATTGTTGTTTATAAATACATTTTATAATATTTTTATTTACATTAGTTAACTGTTTTAATTTATGTATTTACTGTTTTATAATTGATATTATTAGCATATATATATATATATATATATATATATATATATATATATATATATATATATATATACTGAATAATTAATGCAAGATATATATTTAATTTAAAGTAAAAACTTTTTATGAAATATAAATATTTACCTGTAGTATACAATATTAGTTAAATCCAATAACACAGTCTATAAATAAAAATAAACAAACAAAAGCTGAACTTTAAAGTATGTAGTATAAACATTGTATTTCTAATAAAATGATCATTTCTATTACATAATATGTGTATCTCATAAAAGCTTTACTGCCATTTAAGATTACACAGATGGAGTGGTAAAAAAATAAATATGTTGCAGGAATATTGAATAATCCAGATTGGTTTGTAAAATTATTAGTAATTCAAAACGATTTTTTTTTCTTCCGACTTTTTCGTTATTTTTCAAAAAAAAAAATACAAGTAATGCTTAACCTATACCGCGCATCGAATATCCGATCAAAATTTTTAATTACTGTAATTTTGCAATAGTAAATGATTATCCAATATGTCTCCGACAGATACATTATTACATCATCATATACATTAATTACAGAATTTTTCCCTTTAACTAAAAATTGACCTATCTAGGCATATTTATAGGTACTTATATATCTTGTTTTGTTTTTAATATTTTAAAATAAAAATTAAAAAGTATAATCAAAAAATATAATAATAAAATAAAATAATATAACAAAAAATTATATTATAGTATTATGGATTTCCTTAATTAATTTTTTTCATACATGTTTTATGCAACTGAAAACCGTAATTTTAATTATAGTAGCGAGAACACACTTTTTGTACAAGATGTACATTTTTAATAACGCCAAAATGTCTAATTTAATATATAATTAGCAAAATAATCACTGACGATAAACTTCACTGATCTATGAGATATATTTTATACAAATATGATAGTAACTGGACAAAAATAACGAATAAGCATAATATGATGAGCATATTTACTCTACTGACAATTTTAGATACCACTGTAGCTTCAAATAAGTATGCTGATGAAATAGGTGACTTTTTTAAGCTACACAAATCTATACTATCTTTTTAACTCTAGTATCTTTTTAACTCTAGTTCAATACTAAATAAATAATTTTTTTAAATTTCTGTCTTGTTATTAAAAAAATTTGAACAATTAAAAAATATAATAAATTTCTAATCAAAACAATTTCAATAGTAATTACTCACAAATCAACAAATAAAATGTTCGCCTTCAATAATTGTACAACTATTCAAAAATCTATTTTGTTATTCTGCAAACCTATGCGACTATAGTAGCATCATAGGGGCAACCAAATTCATTCGAAACATAATATAATTATAATTTCCAACTACGCGTCTAATAATAAATAACTATAATTATGCTAATATAAAGCAAAAGCACAAATCATATGACGAAGGTTTCGCTCGCTCTCCTCAGCCGCGAATCCAATGACTCACGATTCTAACAATAGCAATGAGGATAGGATATGATTCGGTTAGCTAGAGTGAGACGGCACTACAGCAACGAGGGCGTCTGTACGACAAAGCCAGACAGCCGAGAACTGATTGTCGTGGGTGCGAGTGAGAGAGAACCCCCCGATGCTGAATAACGAACTGGACATTACGAATCTAATTACTAACCTTGCTCATGCGTAGCCGGGATTTGGGTTTCTCTGGAGACTCCAAGATGAGACGGGGTTTTAGAGGGTTGCGGGCGCGGGGTGTGCGAGGATGCGATTGGGAAAGGGGTAAACGGACCGCTACTATAGACGTGTTACGTGGATAGATCGTGCGAGCGAGCGAGCGAGCGTTTTAGAGCGTTGGGAACGATGTACGGTGGTAGTGTTAGCGCGCGCGCATGGGTAATAAGAAAAAAGTATGAAACGCGCTGGTCAAAGATGAAAAGTGAAAAATAAATGTCGGTTGTTAAAACGTTTTAGTATTGTGTTAAGTGGTTTTTGTTTTCAAGTTCTTTTGCTTGTTTTTTTTTTTTTTGGTTTAGTTTAATTTCTCTGTTTTTATATTGTTTAAATAGTAGTATAAAATTAATAAATGCTTGTTTATTTATAAAAAGAGATTTATAGATGTCATATATTTTAGAAATATTATTTAATAATATACATTTATAATTTTTTTAAATATATGTTTAAAAATATTTGTAAACTATATTAGAGAAATAATAATTTGAAATATACACTAAAAATATATAATTTTAAACATCATATGGAATCATTCGATTTATGAAATTTATATGTTGGCTTTGTAGCTCTTATAAAATTTTGTTGTTTGTACTTTTTGAAATCTATATTGCAATTTTTTCTTTCTTTATAATGAATGCTCAATGTTGCAATTTTATTTACATTTCATAAAAATTGTAGCGTTATGGAATATGCTTTTCTTCTATCAAAAGGAAGAATTCCACTTACCAAACAAAGACAAAATATTTCGTAGTCTTATAAGAATTGCAGCATAAGTTGTATGGCTTATCTACATATGCATCTTTTCTGTTTAATAGCTCAGAAAATGTGTAGAGACATTAAATTATGATACATTTCTTAATTAATAATCTTATTTGATTTTATGGTTAAAGTCTATGTAAAAAAATGTAAATATATTACTAAAAAAATAGATACTTCTAAATTAACATTTTTATAGTTATTGAAGTATTTCTTACTTAGTACTTAGTATGATTATAATTCATTAAAGAAAATTTATTTATAAATGTTTATAAATTAAACCCTTGCTAAACTATGTAATATATAGTTTAAATAAAATTATATTAAATTATATTGTAAATAAAAACTTTGGCTAGCCTTTTAGCAAAAAAGCATTTGTATCGATTCAGAATGTATTTCAACTTTTTATATTTATTTTATTAAATACATATTTTTTTAGATTTGATATTTAATATTTTAAAATTAATATAAATCACTTAAAAGTATTTAATGAGTAATTTCAATTAAAATTTTAAACTCACTGAAAATTAGTGAGAATACCAGTCCTTATTTTTTCTAAGGTATATCTACAAAAATATTATCTCCAACGTCTCGTCCCGTATTTATAGATATGTTTTTAAAAATATAATTTACGGAAGTTCGAATTAATAGTATTCATATTTTATTTTTATGTTTATGTTTATGTTTATATGTATATTACGTAATACAATTTGTAAAACCTTGCTATAGATTTAAGATAAAATATCTGTATAAAATTTGTATAAAAATATGAAACTTTATTAAATGTTTTACAGATTAAAATCAAAAATATACACAGGTATATTAAAAAGTTATGCACCTCCTTAGCATAAAAATGAAAAGATCTCTCTGCATATTTTTTTAGAAGTTAGAGAAATTATTTTAAAAATAAGAATGTAAAAGGGTATGTGAGCAAGTAATTATTTTATTTTAAATTAAATATTCAACCAATTGAATTCGGAGCCCATACACTAATGTGTTACATATGTCTAATAGATAAATCAGGAAACAAAAACATATATTACTGAAGGCTGATATTTTTAACTACGGATAAAATGTAAATTAGAATAAATGTGAGATAAAAACATTTATTCTATTCGTAACTATTGAGCTTGATATGACGGTCCTTGATAAAAAAAATTGAAGAAATAAAAAGGTTTTCTTTACAAAAAAGTAACTGCTAGGTATATTTTTTCCTACAAAAAAGGTTGTAAACAAATACATTATCAAAATTCTGCATTTCTTATCCTTGATCAACAGTGTGCAAAAATAGAATATCACGATTAGCGCGATTATTGTTATCACAAGGGCCCCGCATTTCAACCGATGCGAGCGCTGTGGAATAAAATCTAAAACAAATTTGTAATGGTTGACACAGAACAATTATACTAGATGCAAATAAAACGTACTCATGCAGAAAAACACTAAATGAAAAATTGCGACAATGCATAATGTGTTTATGCCGCTTGGGCATGTTTTTTTTTTCTTCGCTGCGCGTACCTTAAGAACCGGGCCCCGCGATTCTTTTCCACTCGCTATTATAATTAGTAATTTCACACACCATAAAAGCGAGGTCAGAGGTTAAACTGGAAGCGAGCTGGCCTGGCTACTTACTTTAAGAAGGTATTACTTTTCAAGCAAATGCGATAGAGTAAATATTAGTTATTATGTCGCCCGGACTGTTGAACAACGACACGACGGGCGCAAAAGTTTGTGTACTTTTTATTTCGTTGCTATCGTTACGGCACTGTGTTTGTTTATTTGTTTGTTTTCACTAATGGCGAACATAAAATTGTAATAACTATGGTTGAAGGCAAATGTTTGCTGTTATATCAAAAATAAATTTTATGCGTTGTGATTTTTAATTTATTTTAGAAAAAATCCTAATTTACTTCAACTAGAACTGAACGCTGCTCAAGAATTTATTAATTTATTACAAAATTATAGTTTTTCTTTAGTTAATATTACAATTGCTTACAACATATTTTAATATATTAATGCGAATAAATGCAATAATAGTTTTAATTTTTATTTGATTTACTTTCGATACAAATATTACATTATAATTTCTATTTTGCATGTTCTGAAATTAGTTTTATAATTAAGTTTTAATAGGTTCTTAATAACTCCTTTTTTTTAATAATTTAAAAAAATATTAGAGAAGTTTTTATTTTATTTTACAGCTCTCTCTTTCTCTCTCTCTCTCTCTCTCTCTCTCTCTCTTTGCAATGGCATTACAGTCCAAATCGGGCCTTGACCTCAAATTTCGAAATACTTGTTTCGTGATGGTTCATTTAGACACTTTTTCGAAACGACAAGTCGTGCGTTCGCGTAGAGCAAGGAAGAGTTCCGAATAGTAATCTAAACTGCTCATGTTTTTTTAAGGCAAACAGTTGATCAACCTGTTGTGCCCGATTCTGGCATTTTGGCATTGTGGCATTTTTATTATATTGTGGTACAGTATTATACCTGACGTTTAAACACGCTCGGCTGCCGTGCTGACTTCATTTAACAGCTACATATTTAAATTTATTTTTTTTAAAATTACCGTGTTTCTAATTCAATTATTATTATAATTATGATAGATTATTTCTAAAAGAAAAAAAATATTTTGCAGAAATCAGAATTTTTAAATTTTTTTCTAAAATTTAAAAAAATTATATTTACTTATTTTAATTGTTAAAAATAATAATTAATTTAAAATTAAATTATAGTAAACATACTTAAATTAAAAATAAGTTTTGTAATAAAAATAGAAATGCGTAGGAATTCAATATTAAATTAAACTAAATAATAAATCAAAATTAAAAATATAATAAAACTAACTAAAAAAATTTGCGGGTATTCTTTTATCGAAAAGATTATTGTATTAAACAAATTTCAAAAAAGATAAATCAAAAACGAAAAATGAATAAAATAAACTATTAAAAAAAACATTACCGATAATCCAAAACTAAAACTAAGAAACAAATAAAGAAACCCAAACAGTTTTTCGGAAGCACCTCACTAAATCCAGCAGCAAACAAACCTAAACCCCCTAACCCCTTCGAAGTGATTGCGAGAGAGGGAGGGGGAGGAAGGGTAGTCGTGGTGCGCGAAACAATCGCGTGATCGGGGGGATGATTCTTCGCCGCGCGTCGCTCGCGCGTCGTGCGAGGGAGGGCCGGCAGAAGCCGTGTGCGGTGGCGGCCAGCTTCGGGGGGCGGCGACCGGCCGCACGGCACGCGGGGTAGGTGAGATTGGTTGTTCGCGCGACTAGCTAGCTATTCAGCATCACGCCAGACCACTCCGTGCGCCAGTTGTCGGATGACTCTCACTTCGTACGCGGACCGAACGAACCGTCGCTTACGCCGCTCAGCTTACGACTCAACACACACAACACTTTATGAACTTAGAGCGTTATCGCGCCACAGTTTTTAGTGCGCTAAATTGTTCAGTGACTGTGCTAGTATTTATTTATTTATAAACACGTGTGTTACAAACTGTTTACTACAATTTAACAAACATTTTCATCTGTTTTTAATAATAAAACAACGTGCGTGTGCGCTGTAAACATTTTAAACTTTTCGAAGTATTTTTCATCAATTTGTGACTGCTTATAAACTAATAACTTAAGAAGAGTTAATTTGTGTCTTTTGTGAACATTACAACAAATATAGTGACGATAAAGATTTGTTTAATAGACTAAAAAAAACTGTTTGGAAATATTATTGATACCGGGTAATGATTTAGCTGTCAAAACGGCGACCATTCAACGAGAACTTACTTTATTTTCTGCGGTATCAGGTAAGTTTATTTTTATTTATTTCATTACTCTCATTAAAGCAAATTCTTAATTTGTACATGCTTTCAAATGTTTCACTGTGTACATGTTTAGTACACAATAACATGAATATTATTGTAAAATGTCGATAATTTACTTCTAAAAAAGTAAATCGAAATATCAATATTTAAGACTTTAACATTATTTTTTCCATGAACTATTTTACTATCATCCGTCTTTAAATTTCTCAAAATTAATCGGGTTTTGGTGATGTAAATTGTATTTTTCCGTGGCAGCGTGGTAGCATGTGTGACAATCACAGTACGCGGCGCGTAGCCACGTGGTTGCTGTTTCGAATCGGACGAATCGCGTGGTTGGGAAATGCCGGGGCGACAGGTGAGAGCGAGAGAGGCAGGAGCGCCGCGCCGCGTCGAATGTGTAGCGACGCGGTGGCGCGCGTTATCACGACGCGCGCCAAGGCCGTCTAGTGCCGTCGTGACGCCTGCCGTCGCCGAGTTTCTTTGGCGCGAAGAAACCGAGACGACGACTCGGGGTAAAACGCTAAGCGCGCAAAAGCGCACGCCCGAAACGGCGGAAAAACTTTTATTTTCACGACAAAGTTTTCGCGAAGAAGTTTGTGTTCGTCTAGCGTCTAGAACGGTTGTTGTACCACGATTCCACGTTGATTTCTTTACGTCGTTTTTATTCCCTCTTCAAAGATTTGTTTAGACGGTTTTATTTCCAGAAATATTTTTGTACATAACCTAAATATTTCATCTTTTTTATTGTATAATTATAAAATTTAATTTTCTACGGGTTGTAATTGTGTAATATATTTTTATATAATTTATATCTTTTTTGTTAAAAGTAAATTTAATTTAATTATATAAGTATTTTTTCTATGTCTAAAATTTCTTTTTTTTCGTAACTGAAACAAATTAAATATTATATACGCTTAATTGAGTGCAAGTAATTTAAATATAACGAATTAGGTAAATTATACCTTTGATTTGCAAATAAGCTGATTAAAGTTTGTTTAAGATTAAAATATATTACTTTGTTTGTTACATAGAGAAACATGCATAATTTTGTAATTACGAACATTAAAAATTAATGATATACTTAACATTTTTATATAAATTGTTTACATAGAATTTTTATATATATATTTTTTAAAGAAATGACGATAACAAGGAAAATTGCAAATAACTATATAATGTATTTTATTCACAATATCTTTTTTTACATTAAAAATGTTAAGTACGTAATTAGCAAGTATAATTTTTGCATTGTAATTTGCAACAATTTAGAAATTTTAATGTTAGACGCAGTTTTATTAAAATGAAATAAACATAAACATTTTTATTGCATGTGCATTAATTTAAAATAAATAAAAATCGTAAAAATATATGTAGAAAATATGCTATATTATATCATTATAATATTTATAATATTATTATATATAAAAATAAGTAGATAATTTAATAAATAAATTGAAGAATATAAGAATTTGTGGTTTTTAACAGATAATACAACTTACATGTTTTATCGTTTCTTTCTCTGCTGCAACAAATAAAAATTTCCAATATTCAAATTTATATTTAGTTTTAGTTTAGTTTTTGGAAATTAATTATGCTTGAGTATCTGCGGTTTTTATTTAAAATTGTCAAGTTTAATTTTTCATATTCAAAAATAAAGTAGACTGATTTTATTTATGAAAAATATTTGTGTTTCATAAATTTTAAGTTGCAAAGAAAATATAAATAGAAAATATGAATATAAAACATTCATAGATTATATAGCAAATATGGGATGTAACTTTTTAAGTTACACAGTATTAAATTTTCAATAAAATGGGCCGACATAAACTGTAATAACATTCAACCAACAGATTAATAATTGGAAAAAAGGTCCTCTTAAAAAATTAAACCGAAAAATTTTCCATACAACCTTAGTAATTCGATTACAATTTCATTTAAGAAAAAATCTAATCTAATGAAATGTGAGAAAAAAGAAAAAAGAAAACAGCGAACGTGCTTTTTAAAAATTATAAGTATTAATGATGTGTCTGTCCGTTTGTATTATATTATGTATGTATGTAGACGTGCACTCGTATGTCCGCGTGACCTCAAACAATAGACGGCAGATTTGCTCGTAGCCACATTAAGCGAGAAGAAGGCTGTGCACGGAGGCCCATCGTTGAGCCTGTTTGAGGGGTCGAGAGTGAGGTCAGTAGAAAGGGCTTTTAAAACAGCGCGCGGCGCGGCACAACCTCATGGGGGTTTAATTTCGCTTTCAAAATAAATTCTAACCCTTGTTCTGAATAATTATCGATCCAGTGCCTAGTCAATGCCGTATAATTAGTGTACGTGTGCGGTAAAACGGCCCGATGTTGGCCACGAACTATACCCTCTCTATACATTGCTCATTGCATCCCCCCCCCCTCTTCCCACCTCACTTTTCGGAGCGGTAAAGTCGCCCCCTTGTTCCAAACAATCCGACTCGTATTAGATATGTCTCGAGCGCGAGCGGACTGTCCGTATATTTGACTTTTGCGGTATTAATTCTTCAATGTATTCGACACGAAATTATACACAAGTATGCTAAAGTTGCCTTAATTGCTTCGTTAAGTTTTAAATCGTTCACTAAATGTGAAAAATTCTTGGTAATTTTTTTCTAGACATTTCTGTACAATCCTGTAATATTTTTGATAAACATATAAAAACATAAAAACCACTGTATTATTGTGTTAAAATAACCTCAAAAAATCAAAACTTAAGTGTTGGATCGTCTAATCGTTTCTTATTTTCTATTTGCCAACTGCAAAATATTATATATTAATATATCGCTATTGGAGTTATTTTAAGAGAATTGCAAAATGATAAGATATTGGTAGCTAAAATTTTCCCTTTTGTTATATTTGACTAACTTTATTATAATAAATTGAAAAGTTAATAGAATAAAACAATTTCCTTTAAATCACAAAAAATCTATATACGTATTTCGAATGCTAAGCTTTCATCATCAGTAGCAAAATATAATGTCCTAATCAGTGAACTAAAATTATACAGATACTCAACGTACTCTGTGGTCAAAGAAAGCTTTCCTTTCGAAATACGTATATAGCTTTTTTTAAATTATTATTGTTTGTAGTTTTAGTGAAATTATTTTATTTTATTAAATTAATTATGTTATAATGTGTATTAATATGGTTGCAAAAAAATTTGAAAGAAAGAATAAGGATCTTTCCTTATCAGAAACTTATCTATCAATTATCTATCTTATCTATCAATTCGATAGATATAATAATACCTAATTTACTGACAGCAATATATATTTTTCATACTCAGAAAAAAAAAATATCTAATTCGAATTACATGACTAAATTTTAGATAATTTGTCTAATTTATTAGATGACATTTCCGCTAATATTAATTGTTTTATCTATACACAAATTATTTGAAGTCAAATCAAATAAAGTTTAGATAAATAAACGAACAAGAGTAGATAAATATATGATAAACTAGATAAATTAGATGAATGTACTAAATCTAATTATCTATTCTTAAATTAGGTGTTTTATGTAATATAAGTAAAACACTGAAAGTTATTTATTTGATAAAATAACTAAAACATTAAAAAAAACATATGAAGGTTTTTTTTGTGTAATGCTGGACTTTACACGTTACATTTTTCTGCATAAAAATCTATAAAAAAAATGTATACAAAGTTCTATACAGAAAATAATCAAAACTAATATGTTTTACACGATATAGAATAAAATGTACAAACACATTCCCAATGATAATTTTTATTTTGACAATTTATACAATATTTAATTTGAAAATTGTATATTCGTCAACAATAATATTTATTAGGTACTTCAATTAAATAAGACATTAAAATAAAAATTGTACATATAAATACGAACTGATGATAATACATAACCCTAAATGAGAGTTTGACTTTTGTAATATCAATGCGCATTCAATTTCGCTTCGAAAATTCATGAAAAATAGGACGTGTTCTAATTCATACATTTTTCAATATAGATAGTCACGGACAAACTGAGCATGGGTGTTTATAAAATATTATATATATAGAATCTAATATTTGGTCGTGTAATACAGAAAATTTTGTTCTTACAGGAAAATACACCTTTTTTTTTATAGTAAATTGCTTTGTGCAAAGACATACAAAATATCTACTAATTCTTATAAAAATTAAATACGCATAATATATATATATATATATATATATATATATATATATATATATATATATATATATATATATATATAACAAAACTAATACCACCATAAACATCAGTTTATTTTAATTTTAAAATAAACAATAATCTGTTATTTTTATTGTTACGAGTATATATTTATTTTGTTTTACATTTCTAATTCTACCATAATATACGTCATTAAGATGGCGCACAATATGACGGCACTGATTTGACGATGCTAGATAAACTTTTGCAATTATTTTTGATAATGTAATAATTTACCAACTAATATTTCCAATAAAACCAAATACATTTGTAATAAATCTTTATTAAAATTAAAAGAAAAAAAACATAATTATAATACATCCTATTTAAATTTTAAATTATTTGTACTTCAGTGGAAATAGTATATATTAGGAATATATTAGAATCTTAATGATATTATTTTAAACAACATAATTTACCTATAAATTAGTTGATTTTCAGGTGCTTTAGTTTCATTATTTTACAATTGGTTGAATGGTATAGATACAGTGGCTTGAAATTAAATGTGCAGCAAATTAAGAAAAAGGTCATTTCAGATACTAGGAAGAAAAGAGTAGCAGTCAAACAAATAGGAATTATGTATATACATTCTAAGAAACTCTATAAATATATTGCGGAAAATTTCTAAATTAGATTTACGTATTTGATATGGCTTTTAATTTATAACAATTCCTAGTAAATAGTAAAATAAAAATAAAAACTTAACAAAAAAATGACAAAGAAATATTCTTAAACATTTTCAAAAATATATTCAGAAATTCAGATAAACGCTGCTAAATAACATCTGTTCAAGTAATCAGTATAATTAGTATTTTTAATTGATATAAGTTTAGTGCATATAAAAAATTAAAGATACTTATTAATGAAATGTTACATTATTAACTTTTTATGGCCAATTTTTTTTGAATTTTTAAGATTATGTGTTAATAAGTTTTTCTTATCATTGTTACAATTAGGTAATTACATAATTTTTTATTAAAACAAAAATTTTATAGTGCTACTTTAATTTACATTATTTTTTTAACAAAAATTAGATTTAGTTATTTAAAAATTAATATTACAGTTTAAAATTATGTTTAAATAAATTAAATTTAGGTGAAATGTTCAGTTCAAAATCATAAATTTTTAGCAGAAGTGTATATATACAGGGTGTTCGTTTGCCAGATTGATATAGGGCAATAACATGGAATACCGATAATAAGCAGAATACTTCTTTCTGAAGCAAAATTCGGAGAAATACTTAGAATACTTTTCGTTAGGGAATAAAAAATTATATAATTTAGTTTTAGTTTTAATTAGTTTGCATGTGCCGTTTGGGCGCTAGAATTTTTTTTAAAATGTCTTTTAGAATTTTCAATAATTTTTCCTGCTAAATCAGTATGAGTTAGAGAAAAAAGTTACTTAGCTATTATGTAGCTATTTTTTTCTCTATTTTACTGAATTTGTTCAAAAAAATCTGAAAAAATTCAGTAAAATAGAGAAAAAAATTATTTCAATATAATGAGTTGTAAAAGTTTTTTTTGCTATGTTACATATTATATAAAATATTCAACTTACGTGTTTTTTTCAGTTATGTTTTTTAGTCCGTGTAACACGATGTATGATTCTTTTTAGAGAAACAACGCGTGAAAGTGCGTTGTAATTCAATTTTTATAAAAATAATAGAGAATTGATCTTTTACGCACTTCAACGAATTACTTCTGTAGAGAACTATGCATGCCGACATACAGGTTTTAAATTATTTATTTAAATTTAATATTTTTTTAATAAATTGTAGACAACTATATACAATATCAAAAATAATTTTTTTTTTCAAGCGTATTGAAATATTGATGTTACTTTATTATATTGCCTAAAGTAGAAGAAAGTTATTATATTACTAGTACAATAATGTACATTATTATACAGCAGTTAGTTATTATTGGTGGCAGCATCAGACATGACTACAACGCCAAGTGTATTTAATGGTGCTCTTTTATTTAAATCTATTGGTATTAGACGTTTGCAATACGCCGCTCTGGTGTCGAGTGGTGCAACTCGTAAAAATGTACAACATAAGCGTGTAATAATTTATTTTCATTTGTTTATTTGTATATCTTGACATTTAAGAATAATGCACTGTTTTATATATTTATATAGTCTACAAAAATAATTAATAACTTAAAATTGCAAATTAAAATATTATTAGCAGCAAAGTTTTATTTAAAAAACCTTTAAAAAGAAACAAAAAAATTAAAGACAGAGAAACTATTCGACTTTGCTATACACGCGCACGCCACTGATAAACGTCAAATGTATATTTCGTTCATTTTTGTTTATATGAAAATCACGCCATCTCTTGATAATTGGAAAAAATATTGTCCTGTTGTTAAGGAGACAAGGAGATTCCTCTCGATTTAGCTTTTTGAAAATTTGGTAACCATAGTTATTAGCAAATAAAATATGTAAGCAATGTTGGAATTTATTTAAATAATTTTATTTAGATAATTCTTCTAAACATAAAATCAATATCTTTTATTTTATTTAGATAAATTGAAAATTCAATATCAATTATCTAATCTAGATTGATTTTCTACTAAACTTTAATCATTTAGGTAACATTTTGCGAAAAGAAATATTTAAATTTGTAAGTTTTTCTTAAAATAGAACTTAATTAATGCCTTCGTAATTATGTTTACATAAATATACATTTTTGAATAACTTTCATATAATTTTAAAATCAAATGGTGTAGTAATTATAAAAAAGTATCAATAACTAAATTTTAATATTAATAACAATTATGCAAATGTTTAAGTCGTGTTTTGTTATCTTTAATAACATGTGTATATATAATTATTTTGAAAATTATTTTTTTAACTAACACTTATTATCTGTTTAATCTATTATCTAGATAAAATTTTATTTTGTTATTTATTATCTTATCTATCTTTATCTTTATCTAGATATTTTTTTTTATCTGCTCCAATACTGTAAGTAATAAGGTTTGAAGAATTAGTTATAAAAGTCATATAATATAATAATTATAAGCGCAAAACACTTTAGCAAAACGAGTATAATACCTGACGGTCCATCTGTGCTGCCAGCGACATATAAAGACAATAGAGTTTATAATTGTATGCGTGAATGTGTGTGTGTGTGTGTGTGTGTGTAAAATTCTGTATTCGCAGCGGGTGGGGACCCACGCACGCACACACTTATACAAAACGAGCACATATGTGAAGCGGGCGCATACACAACGAACGGACGTGGACGCATGCAATGTGGAAAACAAAATCTGACATAATTACTGAAATAAACATCTGGCAATTGTCCACCGAACTGGAGACATAATACTCATGTTTAAATAAATAATATTTTCGAGATGTGTTTTGGAACTCGGCTTGCATCATTATCGCTTCTTTTGTAATAATCATAATGTCGGATTTATAAATATGTTTATTATAGTTTCAGTACAGTTATGCAGTTATTATTATTATATGATGGAAGTTGGATGTCACTTATATGTTTTGCAATCATATTTTAATACATTTATTTTCTAGCATCAAATATTGTATAATAGACTTTGCTCAGAATAACAGATATATGAATAAAATTAACATTTGAATTAATAAATAAAATTATTTGTATATTTGATAATTTTATAAATCAAATTTTAAAAATATGGCTGTTTTATAAAGAAAATTAGATGAAATTATCATACGTAAAAAAAGTTTGGTTGAAAATTAAACATTTTGGCTGATATTACGATCTCGGTTTTTGGGTGTTTTAGTTCATTTGAGGTCCTGGAAGCTACCCTCTCAAGTATGCCAAAAATAAAAATGAAATATACTAAAATTATGTGCCTTGTATGTGCTATTTATGTGCCAAACTCAAAATTTTTGTGATAAAAAAATGGAACTTCCGTTTTGATCTAAACCTAACATAATCTAACTTAACCTAACCTAATCTAATCTAACCTAATCTAGCCTCAAACCGGAATTGAAAAGTAATTTGTTTTTTGAGCAGAAATTTTTTGGCATATTTTGTTTTCAGTTTTGGCATACTTGAGGGGCTAGCACCCAGACCTGTTCATTTGTTTAGTCCTACTCCTGTATTAGTAAACAAATAAAAATAGTTTAAGAGCCCGTGTGGTGAAAAACACATATAATTTTTACTAAACAATTCAAGTATCAGTTATAGCATTTTAAAAGTAAACATCTTTTGGAATTACTGTGGAAGTTTTTCAAACTTCCAAGTTTGTATAGTAGTTAGAATACATTATTGTTATAAGATAAGATTTTTTTAAATGTTTGGTTCTTAATCACAAATAATTTTTTTTGGATAAATAATAATATAAAATGGTATTCAATTTTGTTGGTAAGGAAAAAAATGTTCTTATGGGTTAATAATAATCAATAACTTATAATATTAAAAATTTAGTTTAATTGAGAACTGATTTTCATCACTAATAAATATTGAAAAAATTCTTCCGTAGCAGTTTTAAAATTATTTTGATTTTATTTGCAAAGACTGTATTATATTAAATGTGATATTCATCTAAGAATGATTTTCTTCAGCTGTTCCTAGTCTTTACCATGTACGTAGTACCAGAATGACTAAAAAATAATTGCGGAATAATAAAATTATATTATCTTAAATGTCAAATTTGAATATTTGGAATTATAGGTTTTAGATTAATATCTGGAACATATGGCAAAATTAAATGATCATTAAGCTACATTCACATTGCAATTTTAGCTGTAGCAGTATAGCTACAACGCATTCGCATTTTACTGCTACTGCAAAAACCGGGTTTTAATGATAATTAAATTTTGTTGTGTGTCCCAAGAATAAGTTAAATTAGGTTGATGAACTGTTAAAACGAAATAAAAATTCCAAAATCCTAAGAATTTGTACCAAACACAGATGCAAAATTCTTTTAGAAATATTGCCCCATATTACGAGGTCGGTTTTAAAATTGATTTTAACTAATATTGTTTTTAAGACAACATAGCTGTCATAAGAGCGGGACTAAACAAATGAACTAAAACACTCAAAAACCGAGCTTGTAATACTAGCCACTATGTTTAGTAAAATATTTTGTATACCCTGCTTCGTACAAATGCTACTCAAGTATCTTCTTCGCAACAAAAAATTAAACTAACCGAATTTATGGCAGGACTATGTAAATCGAGCAAACATTAAAAAAAGATCATTATCATCATCATATATTTATCGTAACTCATGAATTCTCTTTAGACGAATCAGGATGCGAGGCTGACATGGCAGAAGGCGGCCAGGACGAAGACAGCGGTGACGTCATGTTGGCCGGCGCGGCGGCAAGCGTCGCAGTCGCAGCCACCACCACCACCACGCATACCACGACACACACCCCTCCACTAGCCGTAGCCACACGGCCCTCAGGCTCTCCGCCGCCCGCGAAACGCATAGCGACGCATCACGACGACACCGCGACGCTACCGCTTCAGATGCAACCAATTGCGCTAAATATCAAGAGTGAGGTAAGTGGAAGGAAACTAGAATTTAGTGCTGGCAATTCGAAACAGTTTCTATAAAGTTAAATCAAATCACCTCCAAAGTTATCGTTTGCATTTATAATTTAGTATTACGATTTTTTATATATTATACAGACTTAACATAGTGAAAAATCTTTCACAACTCATTATATTAAAATAAAAATGCATCAGGATTAAATTCTGTATATATTTTATTTAAATATCGACGTTTCGGTATACTCACATATATCTTGATCAGGAAAAAATAATACAGACTTAGCAAAAGTCTGGGATTTATTTAATATCGCAAAAAATATTTATTGTGTTCAATTTATTTCATATTAAGATTAATTTATATAATCAGTTCCATACCATTCCGTTTCAACTTCAGCTAAAATAATATCTAAACACGTATCTTGGTAATAAATATTAAATATTTTTTAAGATATAGAATTTTGTTCTTTCGATGACGAGTCATATATTTTAAATAACAATTTTATTACATTTTCGGCTTAATTTTGCGGCCTTCTTCGGAATAACGTAATAAACGGTTAAAAAAATTGTATTTTCCTGATATATATAAACAATAATCTTTAATTGCATGGTATTTTACAAAAAAAAATTGAGCAAAACTTACTAAAAGAAAAATTAAAATAATGGAAATATAATAAAATTAACGTGGATCTGTATTACATGAATGTAGTTATATTTGTTATAACTTCATTTATTTCATACAATTATAGCATTCAGTACTGTACATCAAATTTTATTTTTCTGAAATAGTTTTCCATATAATATTAATTAAATATTTGTTAAGTTATTTAATTAAGACCGTTTCATATAAAATATTAATTTTCTAAAAAAACATAAGTAAAATACATTTGAAAATACAAGAAACTAAAATTAGTAACTATCAAACAGAGTTAGCTTAAGTTAGCTGATTTTTATTACAGTTGTAAATTATGTATTTGTGATTTTGTGATATAATTTATAATTATTTTTTAAAACGTATTGCTTTAAATTTAATGGTAAATTTGTAATATATTGAAAATATAATTTAAATTATATTTAACAATAGTTATTTTTTTTTATTACATGCTCTATAAACAAAATATATTTAAATAAAATTAATAATATTACTTATTATAATACTTTTATCAGCGTGTCACATTTAAACTAACAAGAAAATCATACACCAAAAATACTGTTTTAAAAACATACAATGATATCGTAAAATTTTTATAATTATAAATTTTGTATAATTTTTTATTTATTTGAATGCTATAGATAAATAATATTTAATAAAAGAAATACGAATTTGCGCTCTAGTTTTTGTTGATTCAACATTAATTTCAGTTGCTAATTATAAAAGCATATGCCTCTATTATTTTAAGAAATATGACTTAATTATATCAAAGATTTATTTGTCCGCACTTGGAATTTTTCCAGATAACAGAAGAATTAATGCTAAAAATAATAAATTTAAAAAATATTTCAACAGATAATAAATAATGAAAAATAGATCAGGCTATAAATTTATTATTTTATATATTCAAAGAAAATATATTTTTTAATAAACATAAAAATATAATTTACTTATACTATTAGCGTATTCGTAGAAGTATTTCATATTTCTTAAAATAACAAAGAAATTTTTTATTATTTAATAATTAATTATTGCCAAAATATTCGTGCTTAAGGAAAAACTAAATTTATTTATTTTATATTGATTTATTTATGAATCATATGTATAATTTTTGATTTAGTACTATAAATATATTAGCTTATAATATGTGTAAATGCATTTTAAAATATTTTTCTTGGTATAATTGTTTTTTGTTTTTAATCAATTTACTAACTTTTTTTTTAATTCATTAATGTATTATGTATTGTATTCTGTAATAATATATATCAGAGTAGATATTATAGGATTCTGCAAGAGATCTGTTAACATTCTTTAACTAACGGTTTGTTCTTGTAACTGTGTCTATTATTTTATTAAGTAAAAAAACATTCCATTCTGACAAAACATTATTATCAGAATTTCTCATATAAGTTTTAATCTTATTCGTTTCGTTTCGTTTAGATCAGAGGTTCCCAAACTTTTTTTCCCCGTAGACCACTTTCAAAAATTTACTGGTTTCGGTGGACCCCCTGCTGCTACATTTCTACCATATTCCCAAAACTCGTCAAAAAATGTGAAGATTAGATCTAACGATGGATATATGCGTCGCGGCTGAGTTCCAACTCTAAATTCGGAGTGGTAAAAATAAAAAGAAGAATAGTATATTTTCATTATTCATTAAAATTTTTTATTAAAATAATATGATTAGACTTAATAGACTTAAAATTAAACATTAATAACGTAACTTCAACAATTAAAAAAAATAGTCATTTTTAATGGGAGGGATGCACTTGATGAATTGATAGCAAGTTATCAATATTTGGCTTCAGTTTTGTCAGGAATAACCGCAAATCTCCCCGTTCTGTGATATTCAATCTGCTCCTTTTTTTTGTTAATAGGTTTGTCACCACACTAAAACTTTTTTCGACAAGGTATGACGAGGGAAACGCTATCAAAAGTTTTCTCGCAATTTCCCACAGTCCAGGATATTTTTCGGCAATTTCTGCTTGCAGCCAAAATGTTTGATAGCCTTTTTTAAATTTCACCTTCAGCTCCTCATTGGTGGTAAGCTCGAGTAGCTCCTCTTGCAATACCACATTCGCCACTTCCGTTTCATCAAATGGATTTATGATCCATGGTGGTATTTCCATCGTCAGAATATCTTCAAATCTATTTTTGAAGTCATCATGCAAGGCATTTAAATGTTGAACGTATGTCTGAATATCCTCATCAAGACATTCTGCCTGTGACAAGTTTGGAAACTGTGCGAATTCGCGCCGACTAATATTTTGCTTCATAAATTTCAATTTTCCAAGAAAAGCCGAAATTACACCCTTTGTTTTTATTAAATTTAGGCTGTCCCCTTGCAACTGCAAGTTAATGTCATTAAATTTTTTGTACAAATCTGTCAAATACGCGATGTCTGCTTTCAATTTGATCAGATTTTCTTTTAAATCTGGATCTTTACTTTCCAAAAACTCTAAAACTGATTCAAAAAGTGAGTAAAATCTTGTTAAACATGCACCTTTCGACAACCAGCGTACTTCAGTATGTAAGAGTAATCGTTGGAAGTCTTCATCATTTTCGTCGCACAATTGTGCAAATAAACGGGTATTTAACGCGTTGCTTCTTATTTTGTTAACTGCTTTAATCACAAATTGAAGCGATTGGTGCAATCTATCACTCAAATTTTTCGCTACCAGGTGTTGTCGGTGTATGACACAGTGAATTGCAGTTACTCCTGGTATAATTCTTTGAAGATGGCTTATAAACCCACGATATCGCCCGAACATGGCAGGAGCTCCATCTGCTGCCACCGAAGTAATGTTTGTAAATGGAATCGATTTTTCCTTAAGAAAATCGCTCAGGACATTAAATATTGATTCTCCTTTTGTGTCCGTCTTCAAAGTTTTCGCGAATAGTAGCTCTTCATGGATTTCTTCGTCCATAACAAATCGAACATATGCCAATAATAAGGCTTCATTGCCAGGTAATGTTGATTCATCCAATTGAATAGAAAAATGAGTTGTTTGCAGATAATTGCACAAGAAGCTTTCAACATCAGAGCTCATTTCATCAATACGCCTTTGTACAGTGTTGTTACTCAAAGAAATTTTTTTAAGTACGTCAAATGGAGGTTTGTGCAGAACAGTTTTTAAAACCTCTTCAACAGCGGGTAAAATTAACTGTTCACCGATGGTGTGCGGTTTTCCAGATTTCGCGATAAGCAATGAGATATTGTAGGATGCCCGCAAGCCATCATCGTTACTTTGAGACGTTGAAGCGAACATACTTTGCACGGTGGGTCTTCTTTCATATTTTTCCTTCAATGTTTGAAAATATTTTAAATCTTTGCCTATTTTATCAGGATGACACCTTCTTAGATGATCTTCGAGCTTCGATGGTTTCATCGAGTCATTGCTCAAAACTTTGTTGCACAAAAGGCATATGGGCAATCGTTTGTCGGCCGTTGATGGAACAAAACCAAATTTCAAATATTGAACACTGTATTGTCGACATTTCTTCTTAGATTCAGCCATGTTTCGTATCAGTTACCTACGTGTAAAGAAAAAAAAAAGTTTGTTTTAGTAATCATAAGGTGATTTTAACAGGATATGGCTATTTGAACAGAATTGAATGGGAATAATTAGTTAATTATTGCAATGAAAAAACCAAAATGCCGGCGGCAAAACTGATTTTAATTATTAAAAGCAATAAGCCGCTAAGATTGAATCTATTTTAATGTAATGCAAAACATTTTTTGATTAATTATATTTTGATACATTTCTGTAAATTCGAGAGAAAATACTTTTAAAGAATATTTTGACGTCAAAACACCGCGATTTTAATGTTTTATTTATTACGTTGATACATTACTATACGAGTGGTACATTTTATGAAAATATTTTTAGTCATTTAGCATTAGCAACTACGAGGGCACTGAAATATGTACAAACATGCAGGTCAATTATAATAACTCTCTTTTAGTGAATCACCACAGTCGGGTAAATAAATAATTTTATAATAAAAAGTACTAAAAGTTCAATCTTTCTCGGCTTTCTGTTCTTTTATAGAAGTATCGAATAATGGCCCTGTTCAGTATTTAATTTTTATTACGTACCTACTACACGCAAACATAACAAATAATATAATATTACTACAATATAAAATAAAAGTATGTATAACAAATAGGCAGGTATACTTACTTTTTCCGGCACTGGCAAACACTGACATCGATTCACTCACACGTTTCTTTTCAAAATTCCCGAAACAAATGAGCACAGCAAATGAGTAAAGCAAATGAGTAACGTTTGTTCTTGGCATTCGTATTTATATTGGTGAAGAATCAAACAAGTTCATGCAAGATTGCAAGCACAGTACAAGTCGTATTTCGTCCCTATGCACGTCTTAACTAGCGTTGCTGGCTGGCTAGCGGGCGGCGCTTTGCAAGTCTCGATACGCGTTGTACTCAAAATATCGAATATGCAAGTTTTTACAAGTTAACAGTCGCTGACTTTCTTAAAATACACTACTCAAAAAAATTAACGGAGGTTTAAAAAAAAGGAAATTAATACTAAATAAACAGGCTATCAGATCCATATGCCGGCCTAACTGAAAAAAAATTTTCACACCCGTGGACAAAAAAAAAACAAGCAAAAAATTTGCAATATTATTTTTTTGCGCTATCTGTTAGTATTGCATGAGAACCGTAACTCCTAAAATATTTTAGCAAAAATCTGAAAATTTGAATCATAAAGCTTCAAAATGCTTTTTTTAAAGTCTCAATACGACCATTTTGCACCGAAATAAAGCCTGTCAAAAATCACCGAAAAATTTGGAATTTTTTTTAGTACCTAGTGTATTATCTGCCTACAATGTAGGCCCTACATTGATAGGTACAGCCAAGCCAACATTTTAGTTCTTTACGATCGAAACCAGATAAATTTTCGTGGACCCCCACTTACAACCAGTGAACCCCCATTTTTTTTTCTCGCCATCGTAGACCCCCGTCGAGTCTTCCGTGGACCCCTGGGGGTCCACCTGGACCACTTTGGGAATCACTGGTTTAGATGCTTAACTTTTTAAACATTCTATTTTATAATTATAATGACGTTTTAAGTATGTTAAGTTTAGTAGTTTAAATTTTATTGTAGGCAAAGCAGATAATCAATTTACTATATTTGATCTCTAGATTTATTTTCTTAGCCAGAAACACACAATCTGTGTATTTCAAAAACTTGCTGATAATATATTTTGACCGAGAGGAAAACCACTTGCAAAATCTGGTATAATTATTTTTTTGTAAAATACTCTAAAATTTCTTTAAAAATATATAAAATCTTTTAATATACCTTAAAATATTTTAAAATCATGGTAAAATCAATTGAAGAATTTCTTAAAGTCATATAAAATCTCAAATAAAATCCTTAAAATCTTAGAAATTTCGTATAAAATTCGAAAAATTATTACAATTTTAACAATCATACTTAAAATTTGTACAATTTGCTGTACAAAATTTGAGGATTTCGATTTAAGTTTTTCAACATTCAGTGCTTTTAGAATCGATAATACAGTAAATATTATAAATGAAGTAAATATAACGTTAACACTTTCTATGGTTGCCTCTTGATGAAACATTTTAAAAAATTATTAAGAAATAAAAATAACGATAAAGTTATATTTATTAAAAACACTTGGGTAGTTTCACAAATTATATATTTACTCTACGATCGTTTCGACCTTTCGGTCATCGTCAGGAGATACAAAAAATCTTATAAATATTCTTATATAAATACTTTAGAAAATGTGGTGGGAAAGCAAATTACAAATTTTAAAAAAATTATTTTTACTGTTAACAATAAGTTATGCAGATAAAATAATGTTTACAAGGGGTGAGTCGGATAAATCTGTATATTTATTAACAATATTTTCTTTCACTGCAAATGCTTTATTAATAGCTAAAGATTCTAGCAAATTCAGTTTATGGCTTTTTTTTCTTGAACAGATAAAATTTTATAATCTCCTAGAACTTTATGTTGTTTTGAAATGCAATGTGTGGAAAAACCTGTGGTATTTTTGTTGTTAGCTATGGATTTTTGGTGTTCGTAAATTCTTTGTTTAAAAGTTATACCTGTCTGTCCTATATAAAATGCATCACAGTCTTTATAAAACAATTGGTAAACTCCGGTTAATTCATTTGATTTAAATATCTGAAGTAAATATTATAGTTTAATATAGGTTTAGGTTAGGTAATAAAAAATATTTACTTGGTTTGTAAATAGCTACCACATTCAACTAAACTGACCTTTACCGAAGTACCGTATATTGAACTCTTAATCTAGAATAATTAAAACAGCTTATTATAAAGTATGTATCATAACGCGTCTTTAAGAAATTAAATTACAAACAACGTAAACGAATTTAAGTAGAATGCCTCATCGCTAAATTCGTGATTAATTACAGTTTCTATTGCAATAAAACTAATTCTTTTCGCATCTGAGTAAACAAAACGAAAATAACAGCATCAGTTTTCTACTTAAACTAACAGTTTTAAGTTGGATTGGTTTACTCACTCATTACTCACTATCAAACAGCTAAACAGTTTATAAATATATATATGGTGTGGTACTTTAATAAGTGACTCACCGCGGCACCGCAATACTGTAATAAGTAGTTTACTATACGGCACTCCCTCATAATTCTACTCCGGCTTCTCGCTTCGACTTACGATTACGAACCCGACAAAAAAAAAACAAGAAGAAATTCTAACTTCGACTCTCTCTCATTGCTAAATAGCAATTATTATTATAATAGTGCTCAGAACATAGTGAGGTTTAAATGCTATCCTATCTGTTTTCTGTTACAATACATATAACAGCGATAAGACGACTTGATCCTGATAGTTAAATATTGTAGTGTAATACTAACAGATCATTATTTGTGCTTGAATAAATAATTTCTAAGTTTATTTGACAAGATTAATTTTTGTTCTCTTGACATGAGGAAATGTATAAATCATAAGTTTCTATAGGGTAATAGATATTTCTAATGTAAAAAAAGGTTCATACAATTTTTAAATACAAATATTTAATTCAACTAACAGAGTTTTTATATAATCTCAAAAATCTTAATGTCAATGCTATAGCAATTTATTATTTATTTTGGATATTATAAGAAATTTTTGTTATAATAACTGTATAATGAATAAATTGATGTTCTCTACATACATGTACAACCACGTCATGTACTCATAAGAGTGTGGCACAAACTCTCTACATTTAAGCAGAAATTAGTTTTCGTCAAATATTCCTATACAGACAAGCAACTTTCGTTTCATACACCTCTGATACATGCTCTTCTACTTTTACCACATGGAAAAATTTGTTTCCGCAAATCATTCCCAATCATACCACTCCATCTACTCCTTGGACATTCATGCAGACGTATACCTTCAATATTACAATATTTTTTTAATCAAACGATCATTGACATTCGATCAAGATAGCCCAACCATTTTAATCAACTACATTTTCTAACAGATTTAATTTTGTTTTGAAATAAATTAAAGTTAAATAAGAAATTTTTCTACAATTAGTATATTTATAATAGATTTCAATTATTTACATATTTTTTAAGTAAAAAAATATTTAATAATTAATTTATTTTAATTAATATATATATATATATATATATATATATATATATATATATATATATATATATATATATATAATTTTCTAAATTTTCTAAAACTAACAAGTTGATAGATATTGCATAAGAATATTAAGTAAATAAACAAACCTGAACGAAGTAAATAAAACCTATTCGGTTTACAGTTTCCAATATTTTATCAGTTCAATTATCGTGTCTGTTTAACAAAAAAAAATAGTGAAATATTCCATAAATAGGAAAACAAATAAAAAAGAATTGTATAAAATTAATATGCAGATATTTTACATTAATACTTATAAGTTTTAAAATAAATTTTAATGTTTTTTTTAGAATAGTTTTTTTTTTTTCAAAATTTAAATATAATATCTATAATGAAAATGAAGTAGTTTTGTGATATTATAAATTAATCTAGTTAAATAATTTTACAAAATTACATAGTAGTAAAATATAAGCTCAAAATTTTGGCAGTTTTGTTTAAAAATTTGGTTGGAAGTCTCAAAAATAAATTATTATATTTTTGAATATTTTAATAAAAATAAAATAAATACAAATATTGACAATATTTTATTTGTTTTTTTTAAGGATTAACATTAAATCTAAATTAGATAAAACACAATCTCTGTTCTTGATTAGTTGAAAACATAAAATTGAACTAAGCCGCTCGCGCGGATGCATTGTATAAAATTATAATAGATTATGTGTGACCGTTGTCTATATTCAAAATAGTATCATAGATTATTTGTTTTTGGAATAAATAAACTTGGTAATGAAATAAGAAGATTAGAACCACCGAAATCGAATTAATATGAAAATTATATGAATACATAATTTAATAGCTTAACTGAAATTTTTATAAATTTAAATTAAAGTGCCTTTATTAAAAGCGCTATCATAAATCTTGTATTAAATAAATTAAAGTAATAAATTAGTGCATTAACGCAAAAGATTATTTGAAATTAAGTTTAATGAACTTCTTTTTTTTTCAGTATTTATTTTCTTTATTACGCTAGTGGTATGATTAATGGAAAGAGATCATTTATAATATGAATGCTGATCGCAAAAGCGAAGGAAAATTTTACATAATTAATATGGTAATGAGTATAGTGTTCCTTATTATAAATCTAATATAACTAATATATTAATTATTTATTTCGTAAATCTAGAACGAAGTATTTTACCGACATTAAAACCTAGTAACTATACCGCAGGAATATTGAATAATTAGTTTCTTTTTACCGACCGTCATATCACATATGATACGGGAGGTATTGTAATCATACCAAATTTGACATATCGAGATTTTTACAGATAAGCAAGACTTAGGCTTATAGTTATATGTTAGTGTGCTGTCAGTCTGTCGCTGTGTCTGTCGGTCTGAGGACACGTGTAGAACACATTCGGCTGAACGGATTGTTATAAAATTTTATATTTAAGCTTCGGTGGTGAATATCTGTTAAAGATTTGTCAACTGGAAGTGGTAATTTACTGTTGTTACTTTTATGTGTTTTACAAATATTTTGCAGCAGAGTTATATTTCGGAAAAATTTATTTAACAAAAATTACAAAACAAGTTTTAACTAACAACTTTAATTTGCAACTTTTTTCGATACGGCTAAATAATTTATTTACATATATATATATATATATATATATATATATATATATATATATATATATATATATATATATATATATATGTCTGTAAATAAGTGGCATATTTATGTCAATAAAGTTTTGTTTTTAGTTTCCATGACTACAGTAGTAGTAGTTATCTTAATTTAGGGACATTCTATACATTTAATCTTAGATTTTCTGATGGTTAACTTATTTATTCAACAAGCAGAACTTTTTATAAAGAATGACTTTTTGTCATAAAATCAATAATAAAAAAATTGCCCATTTATTGCCAACTTTTTCAGATATACTGTATTATGAAATAAACATTAAAATCGGTTAATTTAAAACAATATTTTACTACAACCAAAATAAAACAGTTGAGTGTAAAATATAATGTTATAAAAACAGTTACAAAAGACAGACACATTTTGTATATATATCTTCATTGCATTATCCATATTACAATGAAAATTATGTTAGTACAATATTCACGTATAATACATATAATTCAGCTAATTTCACAATGAATATTCACTCACTGCTAGAGCAATACATATATATTTAATCTTTCTCTCTCTCTCTCTCTCTCTTTCTCCTCTGTAAAGTTTAGCTAATAAATAAAAGAAGGTGTGGTGAATAAATTTTCTGTCTCATTCATTTTGTTTATATAGAATTTTGCTGATGTAATGCGGAATTACCCGGTAATTTCTAATGTAATGTAATAAACATAACCATATAGCCGGTAAACAAAATATGATATTAACATAAATAATGCTAATTATAAATAAATTTAATTGCTCTCTGTGTATATGAAAAAGACACATTTCCATAGAACTCTTGCATTATGATTCATCGCTGGTATAATTTATTTGTTTATTTTCTAAATCCGTTTTTAATTGTAATTTTAATCAAATCTTAAAACACCAATATTATTAAAAATTTATTATTAATAATATATGCTAATGCATATATTTGCATATGCTGGGTGTTGTAAAGTATTTTATTTCCATTACAAATAGAGTGTACAGTAGACTTAGAAAGTTTACAAATAGCTAAATGAATTTTTCATTAATAACCGACATAACAGATGATGAAAAAATATTTTGAAGAAAAAGAATGACATTAGTCACGTTTGTGATTTATCCAAAAAAAAAAAATTGTTATTTGTTATTTTTAAATTATTATTATTTTGTAATTTAAAATTACAAGCTATTTTCAAAATTATTTTGTTTATAAAAAAATATTTATATTTGAGAAGTATGTTTTTAATAAAATACATACGTGAAATTTATATTATTTTTTGTAACAAAACACACACATTATAGATTACTAGAACTAAAGTCCAGTGGACCAAATTTTACCCGACAAAAAAAAACTAAACTAGCCTTGTTACGAAAACTTAACCATACTATTACTAAATTCTATATATTTTAAGAATTAATTTTGCTTTTGAATGTGGACTTAAATATAAAGAAATGCACATTTAAATATAAAAATTTATTTTGAGTTATTTTGAGAAAAATAAATTAGATTTACGTAGTTTTATTTAAAATATTCAAAATTATATTTTATTGAATTCAAAAAGTGTGTACGACAAAACGCGAGAATAAGCAAATGTTATGACAACATTCATGTGATACAGAATCAAATTTACGATACGACATACTACTTATGTCAATAAAACATGAAAAGGAAAACTAGATAAACGTTATGGTATGTGTACTATTGCTTTATATTAATGCTTTTTGAAGGTATTTTGTATATATATATATATATATATATATATATATATATATATATATATATATATAAATTAGATTTTTTCCGATTGTGTACACAAATTAATACATCAATTGTCGACAACAATAATTTTTCTTATTTTAATATGGAATAAAATTTTAATTTCATTTTTACCAATTTTACAAGTTATTATTTTTATAATTAAAAAGGTACGTTAGCAGATATCAGACAAAAGTAATAAAAAAATAAATACAATATGTTTAATTTAATTAAAAAATTAATAGTATTTTTAAAATGTATTCCATGTTAATTATTTTTATTTTATCTGAACATAATGAAAAGTCAATTTTTGCTATCAGATTTTTTTTTTTGATATGTGGGCGATATACATCAGATCATTGTAAAAATAAAATAAAAAAAATTAATAAAATCTGCTTCTGTCATTTCTGACGTACTACTGTCGAACCAATCAGATCGAATTCTCATTATTTAATCGACGAATTCAATAATATGAAAATTTTTTTTCCAATTTTATCAGCGGAAAATATTTTGCTATGTGATATTTAGTATTAGTTTTTTGTTTCAATTTTTTTTTTGTAAATTGAATGCAATTTTATTTGCGGAAAAAATTAATTAAATCGGCTTTTTACATAAGATTCCATTTAAACCACATTTTTCAATTTACAGTGGTTAAAATTTATATAATCGTTTGTTTTACAAGCACTGTATCTGCGTATATGTATATTTCACATATTTTAAATGTTTCATGTTACATATTTACGGTAGAAATTATTACACAAAGTTATTTCTTGTGCTGGTAAAAAAATGGAAGTGAAAGCATAAGTATTACACTATTACTTGTAGTAGGTGTTCGAGATTTTGTTGTGATTAGAAACATTTATAGTAATTAATAAATTAACTTTATTGAATATAATTTTATATCGTAAATAAAGTACTGCCTTTGATAAAATCGTGCTCTTACTCAATAACTTAGCAATTTCTAATAATGTATATTAAAGTTTTTAAATAAGAATGAAATTTTTTAGCTGCAACGGCTGAATTGATCAGTGATGTAGACCTATAGTGGAAGGTATACTGTAATATGTAGTATATACTTTCTGATTTGTTTTGAATGAATGTTTTTAAATTTTTGAAATATTTAATGCGTTTGCAATACAAGTCTATAAGAAAATGTAAGATATGTACAAAATAAATTACTATAATAAAAAATAAAATACTGACCGTATACTCTATTTTTACGATTCTTGACTCTTACTAAAATTAAATACAGAATAATTAGTTTTAAGTCTTGGACTTCAACAGCAATATTTTTTTTATAAAAATTAGAAATAGTTTTGAGACAAACAGTACGTTTAAAAAATTAAATTATATATATATATATATATATATATATCTGCTGATTTTGATGATTACAGCAATATTTAATATTGATAAGGGGAGAATGACGGTTGAATCAGTGTTTACAAATTTTACTCTCAATAATTTAATTTATTAACTGTTTAAAATAGGTGAAAAAAGAGTGATATATAAGTTTTCGTTTTGCTTTTGTTTATAATCTTTTATTTTATAAAAATAGATTTTTGCAAAATACATAAAAAATTGATATTTTTTTGCAATTTTTACAGATAGATAAAAAAGAATTATTTTAATTTATTTTTGCACGATCGTGCTGTTATTTGTGCTTACAACTATTATTGACAGATTGTGTAAATTTAATTTTGTCACATTTCGACAAGTTTTTATAGCAACCAACAAAATCATAGTGCTGTTATTTTCGTTTTATTTCCAGAGTAATATAATACATTTATAAATCGATCTATATTGATTTTTTTCTTTGATTATATTACAGTGTACTGACCAATCTTCTATTGTAATATATTATTAATTGATTTTATTTAACTTACAGATCTATAGATTATATACAAAATATGTAGTTAAAAACTGGATTGTAACTATGTTACTGACTAAATTATTGCTTTTCAACTTCAATATAAAACAATTTTTTGTAAATTTAACAGCTCTGAAACAATCTAATCTTCCTTGAAATGATACATTTTGCTTAGAGCGCAGACATATAACTTCAACCAAACATACATACACATCTAATAAACATTAGTTAAATTCTATGCGCCTTAAACATGAGCGAACGAGAGATGAGGTTTGTGTAGTATAGTCATAGCGTCCCGATTCCGATCCAACCATCCCTCCTAATAATTAAACGGTATCAGTCGAGTCCGATCTGTAGCGATAATGCGACAGTCGTGGGGCTCCGGCCAATGTATGTGTGTAAGAGCCATCAAACGCGGCTTTATGGTTAAACGATGGCCATAAATTCGGGGCAAAGTGGCCGAGCGGTTAGGCAACTTATCGTTGTGACCGGCCAAATAAACAGGAGGCTAATCTACAATGTTGCGAACGCGAAGAGTAGCAGCAGCCGAACCAGGCCAGGCCAGCCCAGGCCCAGCCAGCGCAACGCGCGCGCTTGCCGCTATTTTATGGTCTATTATTAAATCTCCTCCATGAATGGTTTTGGTCGTGGAATAAGAGGGTGGTAGAGGGTGAGTAACTGGTGCTGCTGCTGCTGCTGCACCAGATGGCGCTAACACCAAACCTGCACCAACTTGGACACGATTTCACTAACTGGTGTTAATTTTCCAGAAGACGAGAATATATTTCGACCAATAGATTTGCAGAGGAATATACACAATTTGGATGTAGTATTGTTTAAATATTATTTCTAGCAGAAGCTAAATAGATATTATTGAAGAATATTGTTTTCGCTCTTAATTTAGAAGTAGTTTTATTCAATGTTACGTAATTTAAAAGAGTACTTGTAAAAAATATTTCCAAAAAAATACAGACATTGTATTTATTTACAAACTAAATACCTTGAAATATAGTCAAAAAGTTTGTGAATAAGACTGGAATTGATTAACATCTAAAATACTGTTACTATATTAGTTTGCATGCATTTAAAAAAATACAAAACTTTAAACTTAACTATTTTTTTTTTTAATATTACTGTTGATTTTTATCATACATAGACAATTTGATGCAATTAAAACCTTATTTTTTCCTCCAATACATTGATGTTATTTTATTTTTAATTTCTACATGTTTACTACTTTGACTGCAAGGAAAAGTAGTTAAGCGTTTGGTACGGTGTCTGTAACATTTTCAAAAAAAAAAAAAAATTGTATAGAAATCCTTTATATAGCCTGTAGATGACGAATCTGAACTTAGTTTATGTGGGTGTATGTGTGTGCGTCGTCAGCTCGCTCGCTCACTCGCTCGCTCGGTCGTAAGTCAAAATTTTGTGGCCGCAACTCCTCCTAGACGGTTCAACCGATTTTAATGAAATTTTCAGGATAAATTTATCTAGTACCCAAGATGGTCATGTGGTTTTGGTTTTTTCCAGTGATGCCAACTTTCCGAGAAAAAAATTACTAAAGTTTTTAAAAATTCATATTGGCTACGTTATTTATCCGATTTTGATCAAATTTTCAGAAAAGATTTCCCTAATGCTCCCATTAATTACATAATTTTATTAATTTTCAGTGTTGCCAACTTTCCGAGAAAAAAATTACTAAAGTTTTAAAAATTTTATTATGGCCATGTTATTCAACCGATTTTACTCAAATTTTCACAAAAGATTCTCCTAGTATTCATATAATTTATGTAATTTTAACAAAATACAGTGTTGCCAACTTTCCGAGAAAAAAATTAGTAAAATTTTTAAAAATTTATTTTGACCATTTTATTTAACCGATTTTAATCAAATATTTATAAAAGTTTTTCCTAGTGCCTAAATAAATTATGCAATTTTAACAAAATACAGTGTTGCCAACTTATCGAGAAAAAAAATCACAAAATTTTTAAAAAATTCATTGTGGCTACATTATTTATTCGATTTTGATCAAATTTTCAGAAAAGTATCTCCTATTGCCCACATAAATTATAATATTATTAAAATACAGTGTTGCCAACTTTCCGAGAAATGTCAAAGTAGTCTATATATGGGTTTACCCATATACTTCTAATCTTGTTTTTATTCTTATCAGTTGGAATCATTGAAAGTGATTTGCATGAGCGAATGTTTCCAAGTAGTAAAAATAATATGTAGAGCCATATAAGAGCGGTCTTGTGAACTTGGATGAAGCAAAAGTTGCTTGTCTGGATAGGAATGTTTGGCGGAAACTAATTTATGTATAAATGAAAAAGTTTGTGCCATGCTCTTATGGGTACATAAAGTGATTATATATATAGGCATATAAAACGAAATATTAATTATTTATTTCATAATCGGTTAATTGTAACGTATTTTACATGATTTTTTTTTATAAAACAAATATACAGTAAAACCTCGATTATCCGGGCCAGCCGGGACCGAGCCTTCGCCGGATAATCGAAAACACGGATAATCCAAAGATCTCATTTTTATTTTTTTAAATAATTTATTCAGACAAATACATGTGTCAAACAAATGTCTGTTTACGTTTAACTAACGAGTCGGTCGGCAGTTGGCGAAAATAATAAGTAAACACATAAACGGAGGATTTCTCGAGCCGAACTCGGGTATTCCCCGAGGCGAATGTCTGAACGGTGCAGCCACGGATAATCCGCGCACGGATGACATTTTAAAAATGTAGCACGAAGAATCCGCCGCCCGGATAATGCGCGCACGGATAATCGAGGTTTTACTGTATATATATTTATATATATATATATATATATATATATATATTTATATATAGTATAAATTACTGAAAGTGGCTATTTATATGTACGGTATGTACACGGAATTGGCTATTTATACATACAGTATTTTTACTCAATTGGCTATTTAGGGTAGGTTAGTAGATAGTTTAGGTTTTTTTTTTTAGTATGTATAAATAGCCAATTGCGTATACATACCGTATGTATAAATAGCCTCATCCTAAATTATTATTTTTTTAAAAGTAGTTGCTGTAATTTACCTAAATTTCTTGTTGTTTATATAAAAACTTTATCAAATTATAAGATATTAAAATGAAGAGGTTTTAGGATTAAATTTTGTATACATTTTAATTAAAAATGACGTTTAGATATATCACGTATATCATCAGGAAAAATTATACAGTTGACATATGTAATAAATAAATACAATATAGAAACAAATTACTGGGTAGAAAATAAGTATAACTAGATTATAAAATTTATTAATTAAATATTAATTAGAGGAAGCCATATGATAGCTTTTTTTTTACGACAAAACATTATTCAATAGTTTGTTTTTATTATGCGCCAAGAAAATTATGTAAAGCGCAACTACATTTTATTAGAATTCACATTAAAATTTTATCGAATATGTTTTTGCAGTAAATTTTATTGTTAATATACTATTTACTTCTCACAATACAGATTTTCTGTTGATTGAAAACAACAAAAATTTACGTGTAAACGAAAATGACTTCCTTATTTTTCTGCAATATAAATAACAATTTTATCAATTCCCTTACAGCGATTAACCAGTTGAAATCTCAAATATATCTAGCCAAGCACTTAATAGAAAACCCATTTAATCGGAACACGAAATAAAAATTCGTTTTAATTAACATATCACAGTGAAAAGATTAATCACTCTATTTCTAATGATAAAACGCGTATTTGCAATGTAGTCGGTCGCTGCTTTAATAATACACTGTAAAAACATTAACGCAATATTTGTTGTTGCATAATATCCATGCATGGTCGGAGACGCGAGGGATAAATTTGAAATTTTACTCTCAGTCAAAATCGTCTCGGTCTTAGTTTTGTTTTGTATCTGGTATTAATTAAAACGGAGGACATAAATTATGTTTTCGAAGCTTGGGTTGAGTCTGGGTTGCGAGTGGAAGGGAGAAAATACGAGTATAATGTAATATCTTTACAGGAACTTCAGATGTACATTTATGTTCATTTAGTGTAGATAGCCTAATTGATATTTTATTTATTACTCACTTCCTACATTGTTCCATTAAATGTATGTGTGTATTATAATTATATGAATCTCATGCAGAGCTGGTTTTTTATATTTTGTTGTTTTTCGAAAATGTTCTATTATAGTTACAAAATTGCTGTAATTCTTTAGTAGAATATGATATTAAATATCAAATTAAATATTCTGATTCATTATTTTTTTAACTATTAGCATTAAAACATAGTTTCTTCACCTAGGGCACTAATAAATTTTTTTGATTCGGAAATTCAGTCATATGATAGCGTTAAGCGATTTTTTATTACTTAATAGTATTAATATAACTAATATAACTATGTGTTCATGAAGCTGAATATATAGTTTCTTAACAATTTTTGCTTGCATTGCTAATGGTGAGGGTTATTAGTCCACAGATAGGCAAGGAACTTACAGCTTATAATGAGTTCCGAACTACTTAGACCCAGCCAAGGTTCTTAATTTTAATCAAAAGTAAACTTATTTTTAAAGTGTAAATTTATGTTTTTCTAATGAAAATATATATTTTAATAGCACAAAAGTATGACTATTTTAAAACCTATAGGCTAGTAGCATGTACCAAGTTACCCATAGTGATTTTCTAGAATATAATTGTAAAATTATTAATAATTTTTAATTCAAATTTAGCTATATTTTTAACCTAAATATTAACTAACATTATACGTAGCTTTACACTGGTATTTACTATTTATTTTTTTTTATTAAAATTTTCATTTTTATTAGAAAAATAAAAGTTTATAATTCAAAAACACGCTTACTTTTTTGTTAAAAAAAAAGCAAAAAATTACTCAGCGTACTTGTTTTCTTCGAATGTTTTATCTAAATCCTCTAAAATCTGAATTAAATTATGATTTTCGACCAAATTTAATTAATATTAAATATTTTTACTTTTTTTAAAAAATTTAGCACTTTCAGTTACTGCACTCACTTTAATCAAATAAAATTTCGAATTGAAGAAATAGCGGGGTAAGGAGTGCTGGTTTGTGTAAGCAAAGTAACTTAATAAACACATACTTTTATGAAAACAAATAAACCATGACTATGATTTTATTTCTGAATACAACAAAAGTAAAAATTACAAATAGTTATTTACGTATTTAGTATTGAAAACATACTTTTTGTACGAGATGCATATAATGCAAATTAATAAAAGCTTTATTACATTATTCAGCAACTTTTATAATACATACTTATAATTTAAATTGTATAATCCGTCATATTGTAATACTTACGTATATAAAATAATATTCATATATCAATTTATTCTCACGAAATGTAAAATGAAACAAAAGTGACATAATAAATATTTGCCTGTTGATATTTAAGTAAGCGGCGGCGTGTAACAGTAAATTTGTATCATTTGTATACCGGCTCGGCTGTATTCGCGAAGTATACAAATGGAAAAACATATTTAAAAAAACATAGAGAGGAACAAGGCGAATCCTATTAGTTTATGCCAATTGCAGTCATTTCAAATGCAATTGAAATGCATTTCCGAATTCACCGAGGGGAAATAAAAAGCAAATCACTGCTAAACGCGACATCCATTTTTATATTGATCCGATATCGGTGGAAAAATACAAAATATTATTGTTTCTACATTGCCATTTAAATTAAGATTTATTTACAAAAAAAAAATCTAAATCATCATTTGATTTGTATTTATTTGTTATTTTATTAAATAGAAATATACGAGAACATAAAGTATAATACAAATTATATAAAAAAAATGTTATATTTCATTAATCTAGCTGTGATGTAAACTTATTTTGAACATTTTTATAAAATTGCATTCTACGTCAAATTGTAAATGCAAGTTATAATTTCAGTTTAGGATTAAGCTGTTTATATTTTAATAAAAAATCAACGTTTCGACGTACTCGACGTACATCATCATCAGGAAAAAAATATACATATGATATACACAGTAAATAAACAGATCATAGGCAACAAAATAAGTAACTAGATTATAAAATTTATAAATTTTTAATTAAAAGAAGCCAAATTTTATTTAAATCTGTGCCTTCACACTGATCGATGTTATCTTTTTCTTTATAAAAATATAATTTACGCTTCTTTGCCTATTGTGAAAAATGTTACCGATAAAATAGGTAGAATTTTATCATGAAATAATATTAAAGTTTCCTATTTTCCACACAGGAAATTACAACGCATGTTGAAGAATGTAAAGGATATTATTCCTTTTCAATCTTCGGGAATATATAGAACTCCGTGCAATTAAACTTAAAGTTTATGCAGTTTGGTGCATAAAATTGAGGAAATGCTTTTTGCCTCTGAATTTGTTTTACAGACAAATTGATAACCTACTTTAGAAATATCTTATATGTGACATTTATTAGGATATTTTAATATTGATTAGTATCGTACAGTGGATTCAGAACATATTTTTATATTTTATATTGTATTTTATGAAGTATCACTATATACAGGAAAAATAAGGTTTAATAATTATGTTAAAATTTAACAAAAATTAATTGATAGAAAAAACAATAGAAATTTACAAAGAAAAAATTTAACGTTAATCAGAGTGAAGGCACTGATTAAATGCAATCTGACTTCTTTTAATTAATAAGTCATAATAAGTAATCGAGTTACTTTTAATCAAGTTGCTTAGTAACTTTTTTCTATGTTTTGTTTGTTTATTATTTATGTCATTTGTGTATTTTAATAACTTTGTCTTAAAAAATTAAATTAATTGTGCATCCAAAAACTAAAAATAATTAAAAAAAAAATTAGTTTTCAAAATATTATTTCTTCAGTAGCGTAATTTTGTTGATACTTATATAAGGTTTAAAAAGGTGTATTTTTTAATTGAAACTTTCATGCATTGCTTTTTAAAGATATCTTAAATTTTAGGATTTAAAAAAATAGACGAGCGAATTTTTAGCAAATTATCGTCGTTATAATATTTATCACTAAATTATTTGAACTTATTTAAACCACATTTAAAATTTAAGTATAGTTTTAAAAAAACGGCTTTAGGTTGTAGTTCTGTATTAATATGTATTAATAATTGACGTTTTGAATTACTGAGCATACATCTTCATCAGGAAAAAAGACAATGACAGTAAATAAACAGAACATAGAAACAAGTTACTATCAATCTACTGTTAATATTGATGGATTTTGCAATTATTACAGTATCTTCGAATTTTTTATTATGTTAAGCTTAGTTTGTTTAAAGATAGAATCTCCCCATGAAAATTGTCACATATTAGTTACTCATGTAAATATTTAGATACTCATTTGAAGGGTTAGAATAGATCAATTACAAACATTTGTTCCACCTTAAATGTGGTCTCAGAAAAACGATAATCTATTTTTCTATGTAAATCATTACAATAAAATGATAAAATAAGTTTCCTAGTAATATGTAAAATAGTAATTATGTTATATTTTCTGCTAGGAATGATTGTTTCTAAAGAAAATCGCTTGCTACTGTAAATTTAATTTCACAAAGTAATTACTGGCAAATAGTCATAGCTAACCAATTTAAGTTGCAAGTAATTTTTCAAGCCCTAAAATGCAAACAGTAATAAATGTTTTACAACCAATATTTGGTTAAAAAGTAATTTAAAGTCGAAAGCTAATATATACTATTTACAGAAGGTAGCTTATAGCTGCCGGTGTATATAATTATATTTATGAAAATAATTTAAATAATTTTACTTATATATGCTTACATGTAAATCGTGTCATAATTATTTATTACATATGAAAACCTTTATAGTTATTATTATTCTAATAGATATAAGACACGAAATTGGAAATTATAGATGCGGAATTCCCTAGACATTATAAATATATTATATGTTTATAATATTTATTTACATTATATATATATATATATATATATATATATATATATATATATATATATATGTATGTATGAATGATTATGTGTAAATATTTATATTTCTTCCGGTCTGTCGAAGTTATTATAATACCATTATAAATGTTATTTATTTTATTGCACATATAAATATTAATACATATACGAGTTTTAACAATTATTTGCTTTGGGAAAGTTAAATAATATTAAAATATTTGTGGAATTAAATTTATCTATTTGCGTGAATATATTAATTTTATGTTTATTTTAAGAAGTTCTGTATTGTTTTTTACGCATTTATAGTAACTTATGGTTATTTTAAATTTTTCCTGAAAACATCTATTTGTGTTGTTAAATTATTATATTATAAATATTTATATAAAAAAATTTGATATTTATTGTTATTAGAATTGGAGTCTAATTCTTATGATTATTTTTTTATGTACATTGTAAAAAATATATCTTAAATTTATGTAATTTTAAATAGGTTTTAACAGTAAAAATAACAACATTTTGTAATTTTTCTGTGATAATTTACGTAATATTACATTTTTTTATGAAAAACTACATTTATAAAACATGTAAAATTGCATACTTTTTTTTACAGTGTATATATTCACGTACATAATGAACAAATACTTTGGCTGGTCTTATAAGTTCGTTTTTTTTTGATGTTGTAGTTCATTTGTTACACACTCTTAAAACCGGTACTAGTTAAAACCAATTTCAAAACCGACCTCGTAATACGCGCCTTTGTTTTTAGTGTTTGATTGATAATTGGTTAATAATTGAGAACATATATGATCTATTACTGGAAAAAGAACCTTATCTGTACCAAAGTCACTGGAAAAAACACAAAATTCTGAATAATTTGATATAAAATTTGTTAAAATATTTCAAAAACTGTTGAAGATATTGTTGTTTGAATACACAAGTTTAAGAAAGTCTTATAGTTTTGTATTTTTTAAAAACACATAATACTTATCAAAAGGCGTAAAAAACTACCTAGTGTTGAAAAAAATAAACTAAAATAGGTTTCAGTTGTATAGAAAGAGTGTAGATATATTGGGTAGCAGTATGTACCAAGTTAATCGCGCGACTAAGAGGCCATTAGCGCCATTAATCGCCTCTTAGTCGCAATACTACTTGGTACATGTTAGTACCCGTGGTGTTTAATAAAATAATCTAAAAGTGTAACATTTTGACCTAAATCATTTTAATTGGTATTTCTGACAAATTTGCTCTGTGAAGATTCAGTTTCTTTTCCTGTGACAGGTTACATACATTGTTAAATGAAAAGATATGTAAACGTGGAAAACATTGTTAAACGTTTCGTAAGTTAACTCTCTTGTTAACTGTGAACTGATAAATGAATGAGGCCATTTAGTAGCGTAGTTAATTTATTGACTATGTTAACAAAGTCTTAAGCATCTGATAATAAATGTACTAAATCAAATAAAAAGAATTCATATTGAGAAATTTATAATTACCTTCATTTTTTTAAGTACACAATTTTGTAATGGCTTTATTTTGTTTTGAGTGATTTTTTGTATTAGACCCAATGTGTTAGTGAAATGTTTGATTGGATTCATTCCAAATACACAAAGATTAATCAAAATGCTCTTGTCGATACCAGATATAATTACACCATGTTTTCTATAAATTATATATTAGACATGAATTTGTTTAAAAGCACGACAAATTATTTTTGTTGGTTTAAATGGAAAAGAAATGAAAAGAGTAATGACTTCATGTCAGGTTATTGGTAGAAATAAAAATAATACTCATAAGAATTTAGTTTTACTTTCAATTCGAAATATTACAAAAGATTTTTAATAATTAACAATTAAAAATAAAATATTAGCAATTAATGAGCAGCAATTATTCGCAGGCAGCAATAATTTCACCCTTTTTTTCCCACACGCAACCCATATTAATTCAATTCAAAATATTATTTATTATAGCCCGAAAAATTTATTTTTATTAAACTCCGCATTATCCAAACGCAACAAAAATAAAATAAAATCCCCGAAAAACCACCCGCATTGTTTTCAAGCGTTTTCCACCGAAAACATTCGACTGTCGGGAGAGGTTACCAGGAAGCACACCTAAACCACGACGAAAAGGGGATAAAGATAAAAACTCGGAAAAAAAGTGTTTTAGGTTTTAGGTTGTGTTGCGAATGAGGTTCGGAACTCTATTGTCATCTCGCTCGCTCTCTCGTTCGATGCGAGAATAAAAAATAAAAGAGGCCAAACACAAACCGTCCCAGTGTGTAGTTAGTTGTGTTTAATTTAACCACCTCATTCCGGCGAGGTGAGTGATTTACTTGCCCGGTTGCTTTTCGCTAGCACGATGCTGTTCGGCTGTGTTTGTGCCTCACTCACTGTTATATGGTGGCTGGCGCATTAACCGAAGTTTAAAGTTTTCGGATAAATGCTCGAATTTATGTAATTTGTTTGCGAACGAAATTTACCTGTCTTATAAGTTTGGGTTTTGTAAGAATATATTCTAATATACGATTAAATAATTTTATAAGTTTAGTATTTTATAAATATAAAATTATTCGTCACTAAGTACTAATTGTATAAATTGTACTGGAGTTTTATGTAATAAATTTATTTATAATTTAATATTTGTCAACTAAAATATAACAATTACAAAATAAAAGAAAATAAAAATATGTAACATCTAAAACTGCTATAAATAACAAAATTATAAAATTACAACGCACTCTATTGAGAAAAAAAAAATTATATTGTTTGAATTTTGACATTTTGAATCATTTTTACCGACCGTCATAAGACCGTCATAATCATACCAAATTTGATATATTGAGATTTTACAGATAAACACAAATTAAGCTTATACTAACATGAATCAACTGTTTTAGCGTAATGTCCGTCTGCCAGTCGGTGGAGCAAATTCGGCTGAACGGATTATTATAAAATTGCATATTTAAGATTCGAAGGTGAATATCTCAATTTGATCAACTTTTGGTAAAGATCTGTCAACCGAAAGTAGTAATTTACTGATATCACTTTTATGTGTTTTACGAATATCTAACAAACGTTGCTAAACAAGTTATAACTAATAACTTTTATTTGGAATATATTTCGATACAGCTAAATATTTTTTTTAAACATTTTTATTATATATAATTCTGTAAATAGGTGGCATATTTATGCCAAGACAGTTTTCTTTTAGTTAACATGACTACAGTAGTTGTTATATAAATTGTTCTATTATATAAATTTATTTAATACGATGACGGTCGATTCTGTGGTGGCCACAGCAGATTTTTTTAATGAAATGCGTATATAACAATTATTTTTGATAACTCGATAATTTTAAGATTAAAATTTTTAATAAACTAGAATCCCATATTTTGAGTCTTGGTTAAAATAATTGGTTAAATTTAATATTTGACTAGAAAGACACATTTTTGTACTGGTTTTATTAACCAGTGGATAAATTAATAGGTTTTATCTATGAAATTTAATCATAAATTTGGTACATAATTAATTTGGAAGCTTTGTTTGTCTTACATAATCCATGTGATTTGAGGTATATTTTTCACAAATTTGAATATAAAATAAAAATATTTAAAAGTTTCTTAGAATCCTAATAGGTAATTATATATAATAATATATTTTAGAAACATCAGAATAATATGAAAATTTCTTTCGTTTTCTAGGTTTTTCTACGAAAACATAAAAAATTTGAAAAAAAAAAAATTGTAAAATAGTTTTTTGATTTGTTATTATGAATTTTTTTATATAGTAGTACAAAAAATGTTTATTCAGATATATTTAGAAATAAAAATTTTACTTATTTCAAATATATTAAACATACATCAGCAGCTACTTATACAAACATAATCTAACTTTAGAAATAACTAGTAACCACATATCAGATATATTACAAATTACAATGACTACCTAAATATTATAGTTCATGTTTAATAAAATACCAAGACTTGAACTACATATATATTATTAGTTCCGAATTGTTTATAGTTAGTTAATAATTATGTTTCAGTTATAACTCATCATACACCCTGATATTATTGTTAAGTGGATACCTCATCAATTTCAATATATTATAGTACGAGAAAGAATTTACTATACAATTAAATCATTAGATACTGAAAGGCATGTACTTAAACCACATCAACAACGGAAAAGAGAATTTTAGATCTCTTGATGAAGGTAGAAACAGACCAGAAATTAGAAGCAGTTTATGTGTTATATTCCTGTATTGAAGCCATGTGGAAGAATCGTATTTACAATGAATGGGCAACTGGTTTAGTAGATATAGTTTGTTTGTAGTGAATTCTTCCCTCAAAGAGATGGTAATAAAATATATGTATGTATGTAGACGAGCTGGGATTGTCCGGTCTTGAATTGTACTAGTATATATTTGGTTTAAATTTACATATGAATTACATGATTTACATCTAATTTACTTGAATTACCTATGAAAGATTAATCAATTATTTTAGTTAATATATGCAACTTTTGCTTCCCATTTTTCATTCATGAAATTTCGTCTTTAAAATAATATGCAAATTTTTATTGAATTTATTTAGGAAAATTATTATAAAATGAATATTTAATTTTTATTTATATTTATCAAATGAAATTTTTATAAAATTTTATGTAGTTATTTGTTTTAAAATTTATATAAAAAATGTAGACTTTTATCGAATATAAAAAAATATTTTGTTCAAAAAAACATTAAGTATTTTTTAAAGCCTTTTTGATCGGTTTTAAGCTCCAAAATTATAAAGCTTAATGCATCGAAAATAAAAGTAAATAAAATAATTTAACCTGTACTTGCATTCTGTTGCACCTGACTGCTTCTGGTTGATATTCTCATACTCCCAGAAAGTGTATACACTGTACTATCAATAATTTATTTTTAATTTTACAAATTATTGAGCTTCGATTTAGTTAATTCACAATAAGTTTCATATAAAATCGTTTTCATACATACAGCACTTTATTTACAACTAACACAAAAACAAGATTATTTGTATAAAATTAATTGAATATAATTAAGTTACGTAAAACGGTAGAGCAGGTAATATTCTTCAAAATAATATTAAGATTTCTGAACAAATTAATATTTGTTAACAAAAAACTTAATAAAGATAAATTTTACCTAATTAAATTATTATAGACTTACACAACAAATTTCGAAAAATTTTAGTGTTTAAACTAAAATAAAATATGTTTTTATCAACATTTAACATATTTAAAAATACGTTTTTGAGAAAAATTTCTTAAATATTTTGTTGTATTTTAATTAAATATTTTTTCATTATAAAATTACTTTTATGAGTTATTGGACATAGTTTTTTTTATTAGGTATAAATAATGTAACGTGTGTATGTCTGTTTATTTTAAGAAATATTAATTAGATTAATTTATAATTTAATTCAAACATATAAATATAAAAATATAACTATTGCAAAAGTGCCACTGTTAAAATAATTAGTTTGACATTTGTTATTGAGTCAAACCGTAGGTATGTAAAAATATAATTTAAAGAAAGTCATAAAAACATATTATACGAAAATATATTTCTAAAATAATGTAATATGTAATAATGTTCCTATTAAAAATTGCAAATGTTTTCACAGGAATATGAATGAATAATTTTATGAAAATATTATTATTACATTAACATATCAAAATTATGTTGATTTTATTGCAAATTAATCTATATGAAAATAGAATTGAAAATGTATAATACCAGAAGAGCAAAAAACCACAATTTTAATAAATAGCAATTAAGTTAATTAAACGATTTTGCGAACCGATAATAATCCAGAAATAAACTGTAGGTTCTCCGTACATACATTAAAAGCACCCATCCCATTCCACTGCCAACTTCAGCTAGAATTCCAGTGTCCAGTGAAACGGTAGAGTCAGCTAGGGAGTAACGGTAAGACAAGGTAAGATACGTACCTAGCCGATGGTAAAACGACCAAGAGCAGAGCATCTCTCTTACTACCCGCTACCCTATCTCAAACAAACCTTGCGGCACGGCATCACCGTGGCATTCGGGTAAAAGGGGGAAGGCATTTACCCAACACTCCGTAGGTAAGTGGTCCGGTTGCGGCCGGAAAACGAGAGATGGATTGCGGACCACTGTGAAGTACGACCAACTCTATATAGAGAGAGAAACGATGGTTGCTCCATGCTGGAAAACGAACCCTTTGGGAAAGTCAGACTGCCCGCACACACTACGTAATTTCACGCTGTCTTGCACTACCCAAAGCTGGGCCCCCGTTCGCCTCCGTTCCCGTTTTCTCTCTGTTAACCCTTCGCCTGCTGCGAATACGATGCGTCCGTTCAGGTCCTGCTGCTAAACGGAATTGTTGGTACAAGTGCTTAGTGCAGTAGTAATGCTGGAATGAGTCTGGACAGGGCTTGGGTTATAATTCGGTTAGCTTTATTATGATTATTATTATCATTATTATTACCGTTGTTTATTATATTCGTATGTTTGCATTTGTATATTTCACCTATATGCAAGTTTACTTAAATGTCGGAAGGGATGTTTTGAGAAGAAATGAATAAAAGTAGTAGCTGAAATTATACAAATAATTCTGAGATTCACACAAAAGTAAATAATATTTTAAATTAACGAATAGTTTCAGATACTTAGAGAAATATATATATAATTGTATACTTGAATCGTATTACAAATATTATCAGTTTAAATCGTGTTAGAATGTTTATCTGATAGTAAGTTTAATTGATTAAAATTCATTATAAATAACGGGTTTTTTGTTCCATACTATTTTATAAAAAATAAAGTAAAATTCGTAATCTTTAATATACAAAATAAAACAAAAAGTTATTGTTAATTTTGGCAATATTTCTTTGTGTTCTATCTATTTTAACAATTGTCGATGTTATAATTTTAATAGTTTCGAAAATATAAATTTTAATTTGTTCCACATCCTTACTGTAAACAATTCGGTTCAGAAACTTTAAACATCATTTTCTCGAAAGTAAGGTTTTATGATATGGAATAAACAAGAAAGAGACTGTCGAAAAGTTTGCACACTATTGTAAAGGCAATGATTTAAATAAAGTTTGGCTTCCTTTAATTAAAAATTTATAAATTTTATGATCTAGTTATCTATTTTGTCACCTAGTAATTTGTTCCTATGTTCTGTTTATTTACTGAAAATATTATTTGTATCTTTTTTGAGATGAGTTTATTGAAACGTCGATTATTAATAAATATTAATACAGAACTATAACCTAAAGCAGTTTCATTTTCATCTTAGAAAATATTTATTGTATTTTGTAAATTTTTGCATGAATGTTGATAATATATGATACGTATTATAATATACAATTATTTTATTCGATACTCGTATTTCATTACTAAGGTATTACAAGATTAGAATTCAGATATTTTTCTTATGTAGTATTTCATCAAAAAAAAAAAAAAAAAATGAAGACAAATAGGATCAAATTAGTTCGCTTTTTTATTAAAAATTAAAAACAAGACATTAAAGGCCAGTTGCACAAATCATTGTTGATTTAATCGATGAGTTAACTAGGCAATTAGATTAAGCGATTTATAAATGATAATTAAAGAAATAGCGGGCAAAAGAGTTTAAATTACTACATTTATTTGGCCTTCTAATAAATATCGATTAATGTTTTTATTAAGTCAACTTGTTATGAAGATTTTCATTTATTGGTCGTTAGCAAGTTAACGATATCGATACAATGTTTAACAATGTTTTATGTAACCGGCCCTAAAAATTGGTTTAATTAACTAAAATCAATTAATTTTTGAATATAAATAAATTTTTTTGTTGATATTTATAATTTAATCTTAACAATTTTATATAAATATAATATACATAAATTTATTTAGAAACTAAAAATTCGATAAATTTTTTTGTTTCGATTAAAGATTTGCTTGACATACATATTAAATCAGCTTCCAGCTTTATTGTTTTTATTATTTAAAAGTACAATATAAGAATTTATAGTATGGTAGTGAATGTTGGATTTGGCTGAAAAAGGATAAACGAAAAATGACTGCTGTGGAAATGAGATTTTTACGTGGGGTATGTGGTGTAAATAGGAGAGATCGGGTACGAAATACATTAGTGTATGATGAGTGTGAAATTGAAAAAAAATGTTGTAGCAAAAGTTGGTGTTAGTGAGTTAAGATGGTTCGGACATCTTGAGCGAATATCTAATGAACGTTTGGTAAAAAAGATTTATATGAATGATTTTGAAGGTATATGTTTGCGTGGCCGTCCGATGAGTAGTTGAAGTGGTATGATTGAGGGTGTTTTGCGTAAGCGGAAGTTTCCAAGTAGTAAGAATAGAAGAGCATGTATGAGAACAATTATCTATGTGGATGAAGCTATAGTTGCTTGTTTGGATAAGAATGTTTGGAGGAGACTGATTTCTGGATAATGGAAAGAGTTTATGCCACACCCTCTTGGGTATATAAGGTGATTGTGTATGTATGTATGAAAAGTAGAACATAATTCAATTTTATTAAATTACAAATTAGAAATAGAAAGAAAATAAGACAAATAAATAATAATCTCATTCTATAAAATAAAATATCGCCAATAACAGACAATTGTCAATACATACAAGATAAATGTTAGTTGCGAACAAAACACTTCCCTATGTGTTGGGCGCGAGTGAGACAAAACGTAAGCAAGCCACGGCAGGAGGTCTCTAAAGAGTAAAGCATCATTGAGCAAGAGTAAGACGAAGCGAGCGAACGCAGCGAGATGAAAGAGAGGAGGAGGGGGAGAGGTGGTCCATATACCGTTGTGGCATAATTGAATCGAAGCAGACGTAATTATTGCAGTTTTATCATCGACTGAAGTTAATTTCCTCGCCAATGTCGTTCAATTACAAGTCGCATCGAGGTGCGGAGCGGCACGCGAACTACGAACTTTAGAATCGAACGCCCGCACTGCTGATGACGATGCTAATGGTGAATTAACATTTGTATGCTAGCGCCCCCGCTGTTGTTGAACGGGATGAAAGGTAACACAAAGAAAGAGTTCGCTTTAGGAATTTTTGATGGACCGGATTTTGACGGCAGCACTGATTTTTTTAAATATTTTAGTTAATACTAGGGCGATCACTTTCTATTTAAATTAAACCTGAAGATAAATTACGTAACCTAACTTAACCTAGAGATAGATTACTAAAAAATATTAAATTTAACCTTTATAAACATTTTATAAACACGCTGAAAAAAATCATAATTTAAACGATACTTTCTATATCGCAAGTTAATATGCTAGAATTTGTGTTAGTATATATTATACATACTATACTATAATATCGTTGTTTAGGATAACCTGGAAAAATTATATCAAAATCTGGAGCCTGAAGACAAACAGTTGAATACTAGAGACTTCAGGTGAAAACTGAAGAAGTGTTCATCCTCCCATCACAATTGATGGATAAATAAATAATTTACAATTTTTTGTTAGATTTTTTTTTAATCGATCACTATTATTTGTTTTCAAGATATTAAGAAAAATGGAATTTCTTTCTATTTTTGTATTTTACTACACTGTAAAAAATATATCTTAAATTTATGTAATTTATTATTTGTTTTCAAGATATTAAGAAAAATGGAATTTCTTTCTATTTTTACTACACTGTAAAAAATATATCTTAAATTTATGTAATTTTACATAGGTAAAAATAACAATATTTTGTAATTTTATTGTGATAATTTATATAATATTACATTTTTTATGAAAAATTACATAAAGACAGTGTAGTTAAAATACCCGGTGTTATTCAGGTATTACAAACTTCTTCTTAGGAGGCCTCATTTGCATGGATACATTTTCTCAGGAGTTTGCGAATGAATGTTGAGGTCAAAATTTAGTTTGATATCTCATTTATATCATGTGAATTCCACAGTTCAATGTATTTATAGTACTTACAGTATAAATTATATAAAAGTTCGTTCGGGACAGATTTGAGAAAATATGTGGAAAAACAGACTTCTTGAAATTGTATCTAGCACTAAAGAAATAATCGGTAACACTCAGTGTGTAAGGCGTACTTTATTTTAGGGCATGAAACCGGTAAAATAAACTGGTTAACCTAATTATTGTAATTATTTTGCGAATGTTAACCGTAACCTTAATTATTACTTTAAAATTCTTAAAATCCGACAACCTTCAACCTAAAAATCTAATAATTCTTTCTTTGAGCACAAAACTGAAATTATTTTTATATATAACCTATATATTTTTAACAAAACTTATGGATTTTAAACAATACTAAAGCAGGTAAACAAAATTGAATTTTTATTTCTAAATTAAATTAAGATTTTTTTTATTACCTAGATTTTATAATTTACATACCATTACATACCATACCATTTATACCATTTATACCACTATTCCTTGCAGTCAAAGTGGTGATAATTAGTAAATAAATAAATAAATAAGTAAATTGAAATAAATAAAATAAAATTTTATGTTTGTATGTAAAAAATTCAAATACAAATACATACATTTATTTGGCATTCTTATCATAATGTCGAACCAATTGATGACTATCAATGATGATGATAATGACAGATATTTGTAGAGGTTAGAGTGAAATATATATCGCGCATGCGTGTCTCATGTTTATTTATTTCGCACTCGTGTATTTATGTACAATACACGTACGATATATCCCTAGAGTCCGGAGCGGACCGGAGTGGGCTAGCTCGCGATCGTCCGTAATCAAATGTTAATAACAACAGCGTTGTCGATTTCCTAAAAAAAAAAAACACGTAATGTCCGTGACTAATTTTTCGATTTTTTTTTGGTTCGACGATTCGAACAAACGATTGCGTCGTTGAATCAGGAAATTGAGAATAAATGACTGGAAGAATTTTAATGAAACATTTTTCAAATGGGATTTTATCTTTATATACAATTTTTTGTTTGCATTTGTCGTAATCACAAACGAAGTTAATCTAAATTGAACGAAATTAATTTCATTGTCCGATGGACGAATGTAGCTCTATCTATCAAGCTTTTTACCATTTATATGTATTTTGTATATATGTATGCTTGGAAGCGCTTGGACTTCTCTCTCACTCGGGCTCCGGCTGCCTTGTATCTACACACCTTTTTCCTACATCAAATCGTTTTAATTTTTTTATGTTTTTTTTTCATTTTTTTCCTCGTTACATTTGCACGGATCACTACATATACACACCCGACTACTCCGATCTCATTTACGAATTATTATCAAAACAAACATTGTAATTATAGATAGATACCCTGTATATATGCATGGATGTGTGTATGTATCTATAGAAGCAATTAAAAAATGCTACAAACTCAAAATTGTCTAAATAATCTATCTGATATTTCCAATAATGTTTAATAAGAAAAAACTAATTTTTTAATAATTGAAAAAATTAATTATTTCTCATTATTTTACTATTTATTTTGTACTTAATATACATAGCTGTATGCGTTTTTTTATATTCAATACAGAATTAAATTTTTTATACATGGTAACAAGTAGAAACAGTATATATATATATATATATATATATATATATATATATATATATATATATATATATATACTTATATTAGATTCAAGTAAACAGTATTTTTAACAGTATGATTAAATAATTTCTGTATTTTGTAGTTCATTCATAGTACATTTACAGTGGTTCATTTTAATCAATTGTTATGTATGACAGCATTACTTTTCTCTTAGCTAAATAAGTAATATTGTATATAATATTTTAGTTTGCGGAACAGTATCCTGTAAATGTACAATTGTTACGCAATGCCATATTCTGGTGGCGTAGATTATATATCGTTTTTTTGTATGATATACTTTTTTTACTAATATTTTAAATTAAAAACAAATGTTAGAAAATAACTTAGTTACTATTGGCAATAAATTATATGATTCAGTAGTTTTATCAGATTCCAGTTCGAAATTACGAAAATTTATATTATTTAAATTTCCATTACTGCCACCCTATACGAAACAATTTAATTTTCTATAAATTATTAATACGATTTACGATTGAGATGAAAAATTGGAATTTATCATTTCGCATCAAAACAATTTCTCATCTTCAACTGTTTTATGAGTCATCGCTAGCTTTCCGATTACGGGCACATCAAAAACAAGGGATAAAACATTGGCTCAATGGGGGCGATTGTCAATTGTCCGGAACCAAACCGAAAGTAGTAAAGTAAAAGCAAGTACACTTCATATATCCGAATAATAACTCCGACCAAAATTCCCCGTTAAGTGCATAATGAAAAGTGTTGAAGACATCGTCGTTCGCGTTGACTACTACAAGAAATAAAATATAATTACGATGACGTAAAGTCCCTTTTCATCTACCACCTGCAGCGGCAGTTGTGCCGGAGTTGGCCGAGCTAGCGAGCGAGCGAGCAGGCGAACGAGTGTGGTAGTGAGAACTCGTGCCACAGCACAACGCCGCAGGGAGCATTTGGCTCCCTCGCTGGATCTGCGTTCTCTGTCTGGCGACGACGGTACGCGCCGCGGCGCTTATCCGTTCTGTAACGGGGTGATTCTCGCGACGCCGGAACTTGTTTAACTGTTACTTTCGTTTCGTAAATACAGCCGCTTCGTACGATGACAATAAGTTAAGAAATGTTGACATCAGGTTTTCCTTTTTCTTTTTTCATTTTTTATTGGATGTTTTCGTTAGATGTTATCGCATGTTTAAAAGGACAAGATTAGTTGTAAATTCATGGTTATTAATGTCGATGCTGTTATATGTAGAAAGAAAATTGATTTTTATTATATAGATTAAAATATTTCATAAAAATTGTTCTTCAATATGGTAACTTTAAATTTTGTTTTTGTTTTTGATTGACAAGTAAAATTGAAATTTTTATTACAAATAACGAGTTTATTAACTGCAAAATCATGTTTAAAAAGAATGAATTCACGGTGCATTCCTATTATTTTGATTGAACGTAAAATTTTTATAACAATTCTTTTGAAAAGTTTAATAATGTTTTAAATTCCTTGACTAATTTTAAGCAAAAAGATAAAAGTTTTATTTCGATTAGATATACTCTTTCAGAAATAATAAAGATTTTTATTGTTTATTATACCATATTAGATTGTACAGTTCAGTTATTAGGCAGTTTTACAAACACCAAAATTTTTGGAAAAAATTAAGTTATTATCACGTTTGCAAATAACTTACTTTTACTTATTTTTGTTTTGTTTCACATTATTGTTTAGTTTAATAGATAAATACTTATTACATTGAACAGTAATATTTATTAATTTCAGAGATTAAAGTAAGATAAATAATGGTACGTTTTTAATCTAGTAATAAAAATAATCATACATATTTATAATTTAAATCAATGTTAAAACAAAACAGTAATTTATTAATTTTTAAATATTAAGAATGAATACAAGTTTATACAAAATCTTTGTGTCAAAAATTTAAAATGCAAAAATTATTCAGAATATTTCCAACGTATTAAATGTCAAAATTATCCGACAACTCCTTGAAATAACATTCTTTCAACATTAACAAATCATCGAGTCTGGCTGATTATACCACCATTACGTATAAGCAAAACTGTTTATAAAATAAAATCAAATAAATTACAAAATAAAATATACGTTACTGCTTTAATGATTTCACTAATCTAAAATTCTCAATCAGGCACTTTAAACAGGATTGTCCCAGTCCGTAGTAAAAAGATAAATTACGGTTAACTGAAATAAATGAACATACAAATGTTATTTTGCTATTGAAAGCAACTGCAACACAACTGCAAATGTTGCTCCTTTGCGTATATGTCTGTGTCGAGTTAATGATACTGATTGTCTGCATATTAATGCAATGTTAATAATCTTACGTAAGACCTTCTTATATGTAAATTGCTTGATAATTTTGTTTATTTGCGCATATGGTATGTACGAGAATTAATCACATTAAGAAAAGAATAAATGTAAAGTAATTCTAATTGGACTGCTATTAAAATGTACTTATCTGTATTTAGAAGTTAGACTAATTAAGCATAAATTCCATTTTCTCTGTTATTTAAATATTAAACATTGTTTAACTTATATTGATCAGAATTAAATATTAAATTTTCGTAAAAATTATAGAAAATTAAACTACTGCGCACTTTAACACCTCGATTTTGTGCATTTTAATGCATCGTGCCACTCGTTAGTCTACATTTTCACTTAATTTTTAAAAGTAATTTATAAAAATTATTTACTTTATACAATATCTGTCAAAAAGTTGGCATCATATGAGAAAATTTTTGTAATTTGTGTTTTTGAAAATTATTAATATGGGACATTTTGATGCTTGTCTAAGAACTAAAAATGCTTTAGCCGAAAGTACTAATAGCATAAGTATAAGTATAAGTCAAAAACAACAATTATGAAAAAAATTCAGGTTAACTTACTTATTAGTGAAAATTTTGAAAAAAATGTATTAAAAAAAACCAGAATGATATTGTATACAAATTTTGAGTTGAGATAAAATAGAATATTAATAATTATCGCAATTAAAATTTATGATATAAAAATAAACAAAAATCAAATGCATTACTTACGATTAGAGATTAGTAAATCTGTTATATAAGTAGTTTTTTTTTTATCAAGAATTTAATATTAGCTTTTTATTTTAATAATGTACATAATAGGGATTTTTTAGGAACTATGAAAAATTTCAATGTTTATCAATTACTTTGATTGACAAATAAATTACTAGAGAAGTAATTTATTGTTGACTTAAAAATAAAAATAGAAAAACGCCTTTTTTGATAAGCACCTATATAATGAATAATAACCTAAATTATTTTTATATTATTGTATTTTACAATTATTAAAATGAATTATATATTTCCCTATTAAATTCAACACAAATACCGTAACAAAATTCTATAAAAACAAGATTAAACTGTACAATCAAAATCTAAGTATTTAATAATCGAAAGCAATTGTTTTTATCTTTAAAAAATTGATTATTGTTACTTAAACTAAACATAAAACGTTTTGCAATTATATCTCTGATTATATTATAGAATTAATACTGTAAATTTTGCTAAATAATCGATATTTAATTTTCACACTCTAACTGTAATTTCTAGAAAACATTCATATATATATATATATATATATATATATATATATATATATATATATATATTATATATACTTTTAATAATAGGAAAGTCAAATACATTGTTAATAGTTTATAATGCATGAATATTTATTGTGTTCTTTTTTATATTATGTACACTATAAAATAATCACAGTAATTTTACTATATTTTCTGTTGTAATTTTATAAATTTCTTGTAAATTTTCGAATAATTGATAAAATTATAATGGAAAATATAGTAAAATATCTATGATTATCAATGTAAAATTACATTGTTTTTTTTTGCGGTGTAGCATTTTCGAAAAAAATAATTATGTGTAAGGTACAATAATGTAATTTAGATTCTTTGTTGGCATGTACAATATAAGCTAATATAATCTAGCAATGCATAGATAGGTATGTTGGTTACCATCAAATAAAAGTATAATTTTAAATTTTATTAAAATATTAGTGCCAGTTGTATTAAATATTGTTAATTGAATCAATGAGCTAACCAGGCAACTAGATTTATGAAACCATTTCTATTAATATGTTAAATATTAATCTTTATAAATGGAAAATTTATTATTATATTATTTTTTATTAGAACTTTTTTTTATATATAATTGTCATTAATTATAAAATTACAAAATAGTATGAGCACAGAATGGTATGAAAATTTGCATTACAAGCCTTGGCAAGTGCTGCAATTTATACGGGTGGGAAATGCAAATTCTGTTTTTTGTTTTACACTATACTTTTTCTATGACTTAAAATACAAAATTATAATAACAACGCTTACTCATTAGATATTACAAATAAAATATTTTTACTTCGACTGTACATCTATTATAAAAACAAAGGAATTTGCAATTTTTATTTTATATATTAACAATATTAAATGTAACATACATAATTCAGTAGCATTGAATAAAATGAAATATTTTCATGTGTTAAAACTATTTAAATTATCTTATTCCAATAATTTTTGTGTACCGAGCGAAAGTCGACCTTAAGTTGACTAGTTTTATGCAGTAGTTTCATTATATTATTTGCAATTAGTGATAGTACGCCACTTCAGTAGCGAAACTGCACACTACGAATTGACTCTGCAACTTTTTACGTCACATAAATCAAACAAATTACAATGAAAAAAATCTGTACTACAATATGTGTATTGTAGAACCGATATTTGGATAGTATTGCATAATGTACCACATATTTTTGTTTCATTTCTAGTGTCAAAAATATTGAAAAGCAACTCTTAATTTTTGGGTGTATTTTTATTTTTGTAAAACTCAGTAAAAAATATATGCTCATGTCAGTCTTTTAGTCAAGAATCATTCATTATCAAAATTAAATAAAAATAAAAACCGAAAAAAATAACAAAAAACTGTAGACTTAGAATTAAAAAAAAAAGAAGTCCTTGTATTTAAATTTAAATAGCGATTATACAAAACGGAAAAAAACATCCGAATAATTCCTAATCAGGTTATTTACATATTCAGTGCGTGTGCGCGCATTAAATTCTTCATAGCCTACTACATAAAACAGACTAAATACTAAACATATAAAAGTATACCCAGAGAGAAACCCCCGTATTTTTTCTGTGAGAACGCATGGCATGAGAACAGGGTAGTCTGCATAGTGTCTAACGCCCTCTGTTGGGACAAAAGCGTGCGCGCGGATTTGGCTCTGATGATGAGAATAGAGTACAGCGCGGTGGAGGGATGGAGGGAGCAGTTTGGACCCCCTGAAGAACGAGTGAGAACAATAAAACATTCGAAATTAAAACTAAAGGGAGTTTAAGTAATCAGATTTACATCTGGACGCAGCGGGTGGTTGGTGGATGGGGTGCAATGCCGTATGCAAACGTCGATTTGCCACTGAAAGGGTTGATGAAATGTTGCGTATTGGACAGGGGCTGATTAAGGATTCGTTTCTTTTTTTTTTATTATTTATTTGATTTAAATTTACATGTCAAAAGTTGTGATGATTGCATAAATTAAAATATAAAACAGATTTTAGTATTATTTTTACAAAGAAAAAGATTTAAGCTTAACGTAGTCTGGTAATACAAAAATATGTCTTATTTAAATATTTTCCATGTACATTTGCAGAGTACTAGCTAAACAAAATAGAAAATTGTAGCTGATTATGTGCATTATCTTCCCAGTTATTTATTTTTACAAGAAAAAAGACACAAGAAATATAAAATATTTTTCATGCACTTACAAAATAATTGTTAAACATAATTGAGAATTGTAACTTTTTATTTGTTTTATATTCAGCTGAATTTAGACGCACAGTTATTGTCGCAACGTTATGTATGCACAGTTTAAACGGTGGTAAAATTGTTACAAACTAAAGTGTCCACGCGTATAATTGATTCACGTATTTTTTACATGATCTGAGTAAAAGATGGATGAAGTCTTGCTATTATACTCCATTCACGTTAAGAGTGCAGCGTTGTGCAATATAGGAGAAACATAACTGTGTTTCTGATTGGTCCAAACGCAAGACAAGCTTACACTAACAAAAAATTTGGTTTGAAATAACTTTATAAGTATATACTTCTGTTTCTATTTCAAAATAATATAATTTGTTTGTTATTTGTTTCCTAAAAATTGACATTGTTATTAATCAACACATTTTACAATTACACTTATATTTTAATTTTTGCGCTTATATGCCGTTGTACTGTGTAAGTCGTACGTTGCTTCAAGAAATATTTACTGCACTCTTAACACGAATGAAGTATAGTTTCATATTTTTTAATCCGACTTTTCTTATCTCTATTATTATATCCTTAAAGTAGTATTAATATTTAGTGAAAACGATGCTTACAATTCCGTTTACCGTCTTTGTTTAGTTTTTATAAAACTATGGTTTTGTCGTCTATACGTAACGTTTTTATGCAACGTCTAGGACTATGCAAGTTTCAAAAAATTGTGTCTAAAACTCAGCTTTTAATTTTATCAAATTACAAATGCATAACTCAAATAATATTTAAATGTGCAACTTGACCGACTTACAATTGAAACAACTGAGTTGTTAGGAGGTTATAAAAACAAATGAATTAAAATAGTAAATTCTGATAATTTTTTCTTGATAAAAAGACATGATGTAAGACACACAAATATAAAACAAAACCCAATTAAGAGTAGATATATAATACCAATTATTTATAAAATGGAACTAATAGTAATGAATATTATTTTAAGAACGTAAATGAAATTTAAATTAAATTTTCAATAAGGTTTTTTTATTTCTATACTAATTATAAAATGAATCCGTTATGTATGTAAAACATATGCTTAAGACAAAATTAAATTATTTTTTTCAGTTAATTGATACTAAAATTTATTGATCTATAACTATTAACTGTAAAATAATATTACTACAACTTAAATTTATTTATTTCTAAGTGCTTCTTATAATTATTTAAAAGAAGTTATTCATTTATTTATTATAATTAGTTAATAATATGAAAACCAGAAAAAGTAAATGAGAATCATGCTAAGTTTGTAGGCACGTCATTAATTTTAGTTACTAATCGAATAATGTTACTCACTAGTATGTTGACATGAGCATTCGAATCGGAATAAAATTGTTTTGTCATTATACCTTTTTTAATATCTACCCTAGTCTCTAACGTAATAGAAGTAACGTCATTTTTGTATTATTTGACTTTGAAAAACAATAGGAAAAATAAATATATTGTATCTAATAAAAAGTACAATAATATATGATATATCTCTACATATTTAACTTGAAAAAAATTAAAATAAAATAATAATTTTTTTTCATATTTCAAAGTTTTACCCCCTAGATTTTGACTTGCCAACAAGCTTAGCGTGATATTCTTATATTACATTTTTTTTTACATAGTTCTAATATTAATAAAATTATGCAATTAGAAAAAAATAAATAAATTTAACTTAACAAATCGTCAGATAATTTCTTGTTTTACGCCGTTTTAATATTTTAAAAAAGTTGGATGTTATAATTTTAATAGTTTTGGAAACATATATTTTAATTGGTTCCGTATTCTTACTATAAACAATTCAGTTCAGAAACTTTAAAGAACATTTAGCAAAAATAAGATTTTGTGGTATGGAACAAACAAGAAATCGACTGATGAAATAACTAATTTAACAAACTGAAAAATGCTAATGCGCTAATCCATCCCTGTAACTAATTTAAAAAATAATTGCAATCCATAAATGCACTTGACAAAAAAGCAAAGCAACTTTGAAAATAATAAAGACAAAAAAAATATTCGAACTAAGGGTTTCTGGCTTGTCATATGTTCAGTGTAAAAAATCCATAGTTTTCTGGCCCTACGTTACGCAGTGGGTGCTCTATTATAATCATGGTCATATAATTCATAAAATCATTTTCATTGGGCATTAAGTACTAGTGCAATATGCATTAAAAAGAGGTACATAGAGAAAAGAGATAGAAAATAATTGAATGAGTGAGATGACGATAGATTTGTACATAATGTGCTTGATATGTACGCATGAGGACTATGTACCAGATACATTGAGTATTGCTATGGCTGGTACTTTAAGTGCCGTTATAATGCGAGTACTTAAATTATAAATAGACAGAATGCAATATATAGGCAGTTTATGAGTTTGAAGCGATGAGTACCTAACTTCAATGGCTATTTTCGAATATATTTTCGCTATAGAGGCATATGCAGAAAAAAATGTGTACGGCGTTCTCAGTAATAATTATAATAAACCATATGGGTAATAGTTTTATAAGTTAATTAAATTTTATAGGATTATTTTTAAACAGTTAAAATTTTATTGAATAAAAGTTGGCTTATGTCAGTTATAAATAAAACAAAATCAGTTTTTTTTTAGTTTAATTTGATAATTCTGTAATTTTCACTTATTTGCTTTCTTGTTACCTAGTAACTTGTTTCTATGTTCTGTTTATTTACTGTAAATGTCACTTGTATATTTTTTCCTGATGAAGACGTAAGTTAAGTGTGTCGAAATGTCGATTATTAATAAATATTAATACAGAAAGTCGTTTTATTTTAAATATATTCAAAGAAAAATATCATAGTTAACGTTTTTTTTTTTTTAATTTTTAAAATAGCAGGATTTTTATAGAAATTTTTGCCAGGCGAATTTATCTGACAGTGCAATGAGTTTCAAATATACTAATTAAAAGATTTCAATAGGCACTAGTTCTAAATGGATACCTTTTTAAAATAGTTGTTTACATTGGCTTCTATTTTGTTTTACAATTATAATATAGACTTTTTAAAAATTAAACGATTAGCTTCATATTAAAATACTCGAAAATACTGAAGTGTGTTAGTATATAAGTTTGAATTAATATAAAATCTGAAATAAAAAAAAATATTTCTGAATTGTTACTATAAAAGTGCTTATTTTCCAAATCCACGGCAGTAATTTTAAAAATTTACATTTGATATTTTTTATTATTGTTTTTAAGTGAGTTAAGCTCAAAGTCTAATTTTAAATCTAAATTATTTTTAATTTTACTGACAAAAAATTAAAAATGCTATATTTTTAAATTTTTATGTGAATATTTTCAAATTTTACATGGTTAAATCTGAGGAAAGGAGCATATATAAAAATATAATAGTATTTTTAATTGAGTGAGTATATAATAGTTTAATATATCTGCATTTATACAAATACTATTGTAATATTCAAATCGCACGTCTAAACCGAGAATTGGCATATACAGTTGGCAATTACATCTGAGATTTATGAAAAACTGAGTAATCAAAAAAGATTTAAATTAACAGATACTACAATTATTTTTTTGAATAAACAAAAGTACACTATACAAATTGATCTTTCAAACACGTTTGTAAAATAAAGTAATAGCATATTGACAACCTTGCTTATTATTAAACAAAAAAATTATTTACATTTAAAAAAAATTATGCAAGTTTGTATATTCCGAAAGTCCGTGATATTTGAAAACTATTTATAATTTATATAATTTTTGCTTCTAAAGTTAATAATTACAGCATTGATGTAATAATATAGTATTAGTTTATTCGGAAAATTTGGCGAAAAAACAAAATTGATAAAAATACGTAGTTATACCTTTTGTCTCGAATGTAAATTATCACTTGTTTGTTAAATTGCAGCGCTATTTTATTGTAGATGCGCGCATAGAATAACAAACATACACCATTTATACATATAGTATGGCATAGCATAGCGAAAAAACTAAATAGAAAAAAAAAGAAACGCTAACAATTGTCAACCCAATCGCAATTTGAAAAACTACATAATAAAGCCGTAGAGCAAATGGCGTATTTAACAAGTACGCTTTTGCTGCAGCAGGCATCGAGAGCGGACCGATTTTCAATAATTACAAATTGCAAAAGCGAATGGACGACCATCTAACATTGCAGCCAGAAATCTGATAGTCCGATTGGACGTCATCATTCGCGTGTGCAAATAAAATAGCACGTCCATTTCCGGGGACCCAGTAGCGACAAAAAAATCAAACACAATTAGGTTTGATGCAGACTAATCACAAAGGACAAAAAATCCATGCGAGCTTTTTGAAACAACTCAGCTCGCCGGCCTCGGACGGCAGGATGGGAAACGAAATGCAGCAAGCACACACATACACACAGACAGACACACACATATATATTCAGCAGGCGAGAGGCAAGCGAGAGAATCGTTTTGTCCGGCCAAACTGATTTTGCGAACGGGCCCGTTTGAAAAACGGACAAAAGCTAAAAACCAATCGTCCTTCATTTTCATTTATTCACCGGCGGCTCGGCTTCGGCTCGCTGGGCAAGCGTTCGCTATGTTGTTGTATTGGAAAAAGGTTTTTGTTTAGTGTTGGAAGTGGCGGAGTCGCGACGCCCTGATTACACTCGCTCACTCGGTCGCTCGCTAGCCACTAACGCCGCTAGTTCTGGATGCATGCGGGGCCGTTGTTTATGACTTTGTAGATGTATGTATGCAATGTCGCTGTGTGTGTGTGTGTGTCTGTGTATTTGTACGTTGTGTGCGGGCAGGCGAGCAACTTTCAAGTCCGACGGGTAATGATTCAGGATTATAATTATGATAATGAGTTTGCTGAAAGCATATTTGCATGAAACGTGTCATGAGGGACGCTGCTGGACGCCGGATGGCGACGCTAACAGAGACGGATTTACTCCGGTTTCATTTTCTTAAATTACGGAAAATTAGTTCACGTAGTTTAATGCATATCAAACAGAAATTAATATACAAAGAAAACGATACTTTTACATTTTTCAAATGTAAATTTGTTACAAAAACTCTAAGAAGAAACCTAGCTAAGTTACCAGTAAATTATTATCTGATATATTAAACGCTTTATTTTAACTCAGTTTTTAATTTTCTTACGTTTCTATCACTATAAAAACACAAAACAACATTTTTAGTTGCATTATGTTTTTCACAATATTTAAAAATATAAGAATCTGCATTTATAAGATAAGAAAATGAACTTTTAATTTTATTTTATAAAAAAACAAATTATAAAAATATAAAAATTACATTTATATATATATATGTACATATATAGAATATTGTGGAAATATATACGAGTAAATGTAAATAAATATACTGATTTTTAACAAACACGTTTGAATAGTTGTCAAATATATTGTATACTTGTAACGAATATACGCATAGAAAGTTGTTACAAACTAATAGGTAAAATTTTAATTTTTTATATTACACATTACAGTTACAAATACCAGCACAACTGAGTTGCACAATAACTTTACAGAACATAATTAAAAAAATAAGTTACACGCAGAGATAAATATTGAACATCGAGTAAAATTCTATATAAATAATATAAAATAATTTTTTTGTTCATGTCTACCGTCTTTTGTTCGAATTGTTTAAAATCACCGACGCTATCAAATGTTTATTGTTTTCTTGAAAAACGGCTTCCATTATAATAAATGAACACCAACTTTTTATTTTAATTTTCAACTCGCTGCCGTACAACAGCATACAGAGTGTTCCATATTGTATGGTGGTTTGGTGGTGTGGCAAAAGTTACTTTGCTCGTACAAAAGGACCTTATCTGTGTGTGTGCATGTTATTTTCGCGTGTATGTGCAGTTTGTACATAGAGAAGAGCGTATATGCGGGCATGTGTATAACAAAGTTTTGAACGTTTAAGTACTTATCGGGCAATCGATCGAAAATGCATAAAATTTAACCTCTATATGCGGTTCGGAAATTGACCGCAATTGAATTGAGCAAATTTTATATTATTATGATTATATTAACTACTTATCTCGAAATTAACGATAAGCACCTACATGTAATTACAATTATTGGCAGTTTGTTTTAAATAAGTTAAGAATTTAAGTAGCTAATCAAAACAATATGATAAAACATTTATTTTTCTAGAATTACTTGTATCGAAAGTATTTCTTATAAATCGTTCCAAATGTTTATTTTATGGTAATTACAACAGAAAATTATTTCTTTTAGTATTGAAAATTGGTAAGTTCACATTTCGTAAGACACGTAATGTTACAAAGTATTTTGTTTTTTCTAGTAAATGAAATTCTTCTCTTAATATGAAGAAAATTGCAGCATTATTTTCCGTATTGAACAAAAGTTTAAATTTTTAAATTTTAATTTTATCCATTATTTTTTCTAATTATTAAAAAATGTATCGTAAAATTATATATATATATATATATATATATATATATATATATATATATATATATATATATATATATATAAATGTACGGAACACTTTTACCGTTTAAATGTCGAAGAGACGTAAAATTATATATAATAAATTTTATCGTTATCATGTCTTGGCTAATAAACTTTTTCAACTATTTAGTTGATTACGGTATAGATAAAATTCTTTATTTCATGACAATATCTCACTATTTCTACGTCCTTAAATTATTGAAGTTGAAGTAACTTTATATTTTAAATTGCAATGTCGTTGCTATTTTGATTGTTATTTAAAAAATAAATAAATTTTAAATTAAAATATCACAACATTTACATTAAATAAACAGAACATAAAATAAGACGGCTGTAAGTTTAAGTTCTGTATTAATATTTTATTAATAATCGACGTTTCGATGAATTAAGCGTTCGTCTTCATTAGGAAAAACATACAAATGACATTAATTGAGTAAATAAACAGAACATAGAAACAAGTTACTAGATAATAAAATAAGTAACTAGATTATAAATTTTATAAATTTTTAATTAAAGAAAGCTAAATTTTATTTTGTATTTTTTTTTGCTATTGCACATTGAGTTCATCGAAATGTCGATTATTAACAAATATTAATACAGAACTATAACGTAAAGCTGTTTTACTTTAATATAATAAGTTTTAAAAGATTTTTCACTAAGTTAAATTTTAAATTTCGTCAGCTACTGAACTTGGGGCGGAAATCATTATCTCTTCACTAGTTAGTTATCAATCTTAAAAATTTTGTTCAATATTTAGTGCTATCGTACAAATGGCTATGGAGTGGAGGGTTTTTATAAAAATGTGACTGAGTAACATTTAATGATGTATTATTTGGTACTTTACGATTATTAGTTTCGAAAATATAAGCATTCTAATTGTAACATGTTTTCGTTGCATTAGTGCTCGCGATGTGATCTCCTGCTCAGTGCAATAAAAAATGAAATTTTACATAAAATATATATATATATATATATATATATATATATATATATATTATAAGCTTTTCGTAAAAAAAGTTAACTATGTAACGCTATTACTAAATCACTTAAATCAAACAATAGGAAAAAAATAAGCATTTCGTTGACGTAGCAAAGTAGTCAAAACAATAAATACAAAACGCATATCTATTTAAGATTTAAACTGTAACGGAGATAACTAATCGTATAATGTAAGAGAAAAAAATAGTACAAGATAAGAAAATAAGGAAAAGGTAAGTGGAGGTGGTGTAAATGTGAATATTAGTAGTTCGTAAAAATTTCGCTTTCAAAACAATTCATGTAATATTAGTTTATACAGAAAAACAATTTGGCACAGAACATACCGTAAAGATTACAACGGTCTATTGTAAATTGCATTTTTTAATTAATTTTCTTTCGCTAAGATATTTCGTTTGGTTTGCAAATTGTGTTATATTTATTGTTTTGCTTATCGTTAATAATTTAGCTGATATGTGTAATTCTAATATTTTGTCATTAACATTTCGAATGCTTACTTAAACATTAATTAAATGGTAACTAATTTTCTTTAAACAAACATTTTTTTCAGTAATTTGATTTTCTTTCTTTCTTTTTATTTTATAGTATGCTTTATTGTTTTTGTAAGCGAAGAATATTTTTAAAATAAATTATACATAATTAAACATTTTTGGTTCAATTAAATATTATATTACAAAAATTCAAATAGAAAAATTCTTTTGTGTTTATTTTTAAGTTTACTTTGTAGTTTTATTGGTTTAAATTTGGTGGAATAAAAGAAATTAAATCAATATGCAAGGTTATGTTAATAAAATTTTCTTTTTAAATTTTTTTTCTTAAATATTTTCTAAATGGTCATTTTGTTGATTCATTGTCGTGCATTACTAGGAAAAAATCTTTATTCATTTTAGTGGATTTGACATATCAAAGTTTAGAGATAAACTTTTCATTTTATAACTGTGTGTGATATAATTTTCTTATACTTTTTCTTTTTTTTTTCGAAACTGCTGAATATTTCAAAACACTCATGAAAATATACAATAGTATATGTTACAAGGAGTATAAAACAATTTTTATTTTGTTGAACTTAGACACTTGCGGCTGAGGCAGAGCCGAGGCCACGCAATTTGGGCGAAACACAAAAAGAGTGTTCTATTTTGATTGATTTATACTATTTTTTTCAAGCGTTTTAAGCGAAATTAAACTGAATAAAAATACATATTAACCTTACTAATAGTTGTAGAACAGTACGTATAAGTAAATTATTTATATTTATTAAGTTATTTATTAGAATTAATGTTTCTTTAGTGGAATATACAATTTCTGACAAATCTAATAATGAAAATTTTATTTTGTGTAGTTTTTCATACATTCTCAATAATAAAGTTCAAGCGAAAATAGTTAATGAAATTGCCAATTTATCTATTCATTTTCAATATGGCCGCCGGGTCTGTCAATATAGATGCTGCCTGGAATCTGTATCAGCCATATATATATATATATATATATATATATATATATATATATATATATATATATATATATATACCGGGTGTAGAAATGAAATGTGAACCATAGGGATTTCAATGTTATTTTTTAAATACGGCTGTATCTCTTTCCCTATTGACTTTAGAGCAAATATTTAAATACAAAACTTGTTCAAAATGTGAAAATGCATGGTATAAAGTCATTTTTTTTTACATAAATATTAATATTTTACGATATACAGGGTTAACCACTAAAAAATGAGCTATAACATTGGGAAACGGGAATGATATCGAAAAATGCGGAATAATGAGTTCTATAATTCGGTGAAAAAATCATTGTTCTACGATACTTCGTTTAGGAGAAAAAAATTAAAAACTGATTTTCGAAAAAAATGCCAATGGTCCCCCCTTATCAACTTTTCGAAAAATCAGAAAAAGGTGAATAAAAAATTAAAGAAAAACAGGAAAAAAAAAGTGTCTGGTACAAAAAGTAGGATAAAAGAGTAGACAACGAAAGCCAGTGTTAAAATATCCAAAATCTTTTTTTTTTAAACAAAACACAGGGGTACCCTCTTACGAAATTTTTCAAAAATCAGTTTTTAATTTTTTTCTCCTAAACGAAGTATCGTAGAACAATTATTTTTTCACAGAATTATAGAACTCATTATTCCGCATTTTTCGATACCATTCCCGTTTCCCAATGTTATAACTCATTTTTTAGTGGTTAACCCTGTATATCGTAAAATATTAATATTTATGTAAGAAAATTGACTTTATACCATGCATTTTCACATTTTGAACAAGTTTTGTATTTAAATATTTGCTCTAAAGTCAATAGGGAAAGAGATACAGCCGTATTTAAAAAATAACATTGAAATTCCTATGGTTCACATTTCATTTCTACACCCGGTATATAGTAATTAACTAAAATCATAATTAATGTTACATTATTACATTAGAATAATGTACATTATGTTACTAGTAGCATAATAAGTTCTTTCTACATAGTCAATATAGTAACGTAAAATAAACATTTTGCTACTCTTATAGAAAAATATGTATATCATTATGAAGAGCCGATAATTTAATTAGTATAGTTTTAGATTAGGAATTTATAAATTTAAGGTATCAAAACAGTTCAATAGTTTAAGAACATATATTTTTAATCAAATAATATGTAAGAATAATTAACGTAAATCTTGATAGAAATCCAAAGTTACATTGCTAGATTACATGTATATTTTAATTATAATGCTTTGAAATAAAATATAAGCAAATATAAAATTATTCCATTTTTAGCATTCCAAAATACACGGTTTGTATAATAGATAAAAACATGTGACGCAGCAAAACTAGATATACTTTTTCATAAAATTTATCAAACAAATATTTTAATAATTAGTTAATAAATATCATAGTCAACAAAAATATTATTACATAAAATATAATACCAGTTGATTATTAGCGTAAGCCTGTTAAAATTTATGGCAAAATTAATTGATATAAACATGCTGTAAAATAAGTAGCGATGGGCTATTACGTGTGACAAATATAATTACTATAGAAAAATGAATCGATGCTCAGAACCTTGAATCAAATATCGATCAAGAAACGGATGTAGGTAAAGCAGAAGGCAATCACTGGCAGATATACGAGGCAGTTTAGATTAGAACGCATTATATATATTTATTTTTTTGCGAGACTCAAAATTAATTTCTGCCTCATTAATATTTATACGAAATAGAATCTGTACCAGCGTCGTATATTACATCAACATTATTTATATATACAGTCATTGTCCGTATATTTTAGCGTTCCTCTTGCCCGCGCCGGATAACGAAAATATCTGGCCGTTTTCAATCAAGACTCGTTGTGCCCTGATACAATCAAAAACGAATCCAAACACATCGCGAGTAGGATAGACCTCGAAAATCTCTCGACTAGCAGCTAACGTAAATTATGTTATTTACTCTATAAGATAATAATATACCTCACGTAACAATTTATGACAATAAATTATAATTAATTTGAACATCGTGGTTTCTTTTTCTTCGAACGAAAACGGTTCGTTCGGTCTTATAACGCTTGCTGTGTGTATAATATTTTTATAATTTATGGACGCGTACAAAATAAGAGTATCATAAAAAGGTGATGAATGAGATTTTACTGAAATTAACTTAATTAACATAATATCTCCTTTGGATTTTTATCGACCCAAGGCTAACGGATAATTATTAATACTCCGTAATGGTCGATAACCGAAATTCAATCGTACATTCACCAGCTTAAATTATATTTTTTTTTTGCTTATTTATTATTTTTATTTTGATTGGAAGATTTCATCTTATAAATAAATATTTATCGTTATTTATTAATTAATTTCATATTTACTTGCTCTTTGAAATGAAATTTAAAATTCAACTATAGCCAAATTGCTTAAAAATTATTTAAATTGAAATTTTCATTTTATTAACAAAAATCTTTTGTAATCAGCGGCCAGATTCTATTTTTTTGCTGGAATTTGAATTTGATTATTAAAAATGTGTGAATAAGTCCAAGAAATGCAATGTGCATCGTCAGATTTGTCGGAAACTGCATATTCGACCAAAGAAACAAGGTCAAATGTATTTAATTTGACATCTCCAACAACCTTATTAAAAATTATTAAGTCAATTAATTGACAGTTACATTGCTTATTTTTGCTTTAATTTGAATTTGATTATTGAAGCCAGCCAGATTTGTCGGAAATTTCATATTCGAATAAAGAAATATTAATTGTCACAAATTACGTAACAAATGTAAATAACATGTGTACTTATTGTTCTACAATTGCTAGGAAGTTTACTTAGTATTTATTTTATATATAATATATATAAATAATATATTTTTTGGAACGGTTGAAGAAAAATAGTATATATCACTTGGAGTAGAATGCTCTTTTTTTGTTTAACCAGATTGAATGGCCTTGGCGGCAAGTTTTTGGTCTCAATATATTAAAGATCGTTTTCTTTACTCCTTGCAACATGATATACTATTATATTTATTCAGAAAATTATAGTGTTATTAGATATTCAACTCACAAATATGTATTATATTTTTACTTAAATATTTAATATGTTTGATACTAAATTATATACAAATTTATAATATCGCTCATAATAAAACCATAATATATTACTGATATAATTTATATTAAGATGATTATTTATGCCTTTTGATTATATATATATGTTATCTTTAGTAATATAATAAGTATAAATATTTTATTCAGATCAGATTCGTAGATATGATCACTTCAATGACGTATTCATCCTGTTTGTATCTATGTATGAAATATAATTAAATCAAGGTGTGGTACAATTTAATTGATCTTGCTCGACGCCTCTATCTTTTAGACAATTGCTTATTTAATTAAAAAAAAATATGCTTACTCATTAAAACTTCGATATTTTTCAATATACATCGACATGTACAGGAAAATAGAGGCCATTATTATTTATAAACTTTAAAAATATTACGGTAATATAATTTTAATATTTATCGATAAAAATTTAATTTAAAAATCCGTCATGTTAATACCCACAATTTTAGGATATTATGTAAAATAAACTCGATCGTTTTAAAAAAATTTCAAAACCAGTTTACGAAAATAATGAACTTTCAATATGAATAATTTAAAACCAAAATCATATAAATTATCTTTAATATTTTACTTAAACATGTGGGCATTAAAATTAATATGATTTAAATTTATCGTTTTACTGAATAGAAAAAAAAATGACTATTAAAACAATGCGTGCTTATTTTTGTTTTGTTTCAACTAATAAATAATTGAAAGGCGTTGTTTCTTTTATTTGCAAGTAGATGTCACATATGTATGCTTCGGTAGTTATTTGCAAGTAGGCGTAAAAATTATTATAAATTACATTTAACAAGAGAGTTTTATTATCAACATAAATGACATTACATAGCAGTAAATATAACGCACTTTTATTTTTCGAATTATAGTATAAAATTTTATTTGATCATTTAAAGTATTCATAGTTTATCAAAATATCTAGAAAATGATTTATGAAGAACAATAGAAGAAAAATGTATATATTTTAGGTTTAAATATGCATCAAAGTTTACTTGAAGCCCACACGTGCCCTGCTATCTAAGAATTTCGGATTCAATGTGAAAAATCTATAAATTCTTTATTAATTTATCATTGAAATATTTTAGAAACTATAAATATACAAGAAACGTATATTGGATAATATGTAGATAAAATCCAAAAAGAAATTATATGTGGTTTCAAGATTTTGTACGTTTATAGGTAATAGCATAAATAGGAAAATTAATGCAATAAATTTTATTTTACAACTTTTCTTAACATACAGATTTATTATTTTTTTATTATATTTACCTTTAGATAATTATAAAATTTCTAAATACAATTGTTGTTGAAATGAACAAATTTTTGAAATGCAGAACCACGCAAGTTTTAAATTAATTATTTAAAATATTTATGTATTATGTATTTTGTTAATTAGTTAAAAGAAAAATTATATTACAGTATTATTTGGTATTTTGGATTAATAAAAATAAATTTTAACACTAATCACTAATTAATAATGTTGATAACGTTTAAAGTTTATGCATATAATAGTTATATAACAAGTGTGTAAAGATGGGTTTTAGGACATGAGTTCGAAAATTTTGTGCCGAGTATAGTGAAACGCAAGAACATCTGAACGAATGTCATATAATAAAGTTTACTCACAAGTTGCATACAAAATTTTATCTACATTTTTATAAATGTATATGAATATATTTTCTGAACAAATGTTATTTACAATAACATAAAAATGCTACTTAGGATTATTAATCACTGTTATTAATAGTTAAATTTACTGTAGAGTCTATTTTATTATTTTAATTAATTTGTTGATCAACAAATAACAAACTATTTACAGGTTAGAGTAAAATGTTCTATGCTATGTTGTAGTTATAGTCAACAAATGAATAATGTTAAAGAACCATGAATAGTGTTGACAAGTGTCAAATAATTATCATAATTTAATATAATTTTCATTATTAAATTATCTGCACTTAGGAATAATATAGAATTCGTATTTTTGCTCTAATATGCCTTTTCTTCAAACAGATAAATGTTAACACACAATTAATGATAAAATACTAATGAATATGGTCTGATTTTAACAGCATCACTGACATTGGCAATGCTAGTTACTTTAGGCATCGTATTATAACATGGTTTGGTAAACGTCAATATTTCACTGTGTCTATAGTGTTTAAAGTGTAAACTTAGAGACGGCCGTATTTTTATTAAGTTTATATCTGTTGAATATTCAATATAAATATTCTATAAATAAACAATATTATTTGTTTATTATATTCTTAATATTAAGCAATAACATTAGTAATCAAATTGTTTATTTTTGGAACATTAAACATTATGTATTAAATTATTTTTAAGAATGATACAATTTATTCGTACTCTGTTTATAAAAAGAATTGTTCGCTGTCTACAGTACAGCCGAAAGCGTTACTTACTAAATAATTTAATCATCACAGTCCGCGCATATCTCAGCGTCTGGTATATAAATACCAAAAAACCAATCCCAGAAATTCAATCATTAATAATAAAAAAAAAAAGAAATCTCATAATGTTTTAATTCGATGAGTCACGTTTGTCGATTAAAACTAATTCTTTATTCATATTGTATTATTATTATATGTATACATACAACATTTAACCGTTTTTAACAACAACGAACATAGGCGTCGACAAGACAAGGACAACGAAATAGAAAATCCCTTGTATTACAAATATATTTCTCTCCGTCTGACACACGCATACAAGCACAGCGCACGCATACAGATATAATTAATTTCTGAATTGCGCAATTATACGTGAATTGAACTATGGTTGAAATGGGTGCGACAAAGATGCGGTACGCCACTGTACGGCTGAAAAGAGATAGATAGAGAAATGGAATTGGTATTATGTCAGCGCGAAATCGCATCGTGGTAAATCAAGATAAAGATACGTTTTCTCAACCACGATATATTGGTAAATGTATTACAATTTACGCACCAGACTAAATGCAGGTTATACCCGATGTAATATTAACTCGGATCTACTCGTATATATGTATGTATGTGTATGTGTGAATACTGGAAATTGTAGAAATAAAAAAATATTATTGGGACTACACACGCATATGCCCATATTTTGCGCAGTTGAGAGAAATTTCTTTAAGTGAATTATTTGGTATTTTAAGTCAGGTTGCGGTTGAACAACACTTAAGTTAATTTCTTCGCATGTATTTATAAGTGAAAAAAACAAATTACAGTAATATTTATCGCAGATAATTTTAACGTAATTGTGGTAAACATTAATTCTGCAACAAAATTAAATTAAATATGTAAATTTAGAAATATCTTCTATTACCTTTTATTAATAAGTTCTAAGATTCTAAAAAATGTAAAATGCTCAGAGACGAATTTGCTTTATTTACGCCCTAAGTAGAAAATATGACCCTCTATATTAGAAAAAATATTAAAATTTTTGATAGCGAATAAGAAAGATTATTAAAAAAAAATAAGAGTAAAAATATATGTGTTATTACAAATTAAACTTAAGAAATAAAGTAATATACAATTTACAATACAAAAACAAAAAAATTACATTTTTCTGGCTTTCTTTCAGCAAAATTATTTTTTTTATATCACTATTGCCAATATCTAACATCAAATAAGTTTATATTTTATGATTTTTGGAGAAACAGTTTTAATATTTTTAAAATAAATAAATAAAGTATACGCACTTCTTTTCTAAAAGTACTTTAAAAGGGGCTATGGATACGAGCCATTTACTTTAAATCTGTTTTATGTTTCAGAAAAAAAAAATCAACTAACTAAATATATTGGCCGGTAATACAAACTTGATTTTATAATTGGTTTTAATTAATACCGATTTTAAGACCATGCAACTGTCATAAGGGTAGAACTAAATAAATTAACTAAAACATTCCTAGCCATATTGCAAAAAAATGTTATATTATTCTGTATTAATAAATATAATTTTGATAATCTCTATTTTGGTATTATAAGTTTATATTTACTATTTCATGTCGAAATATTAAATGAAAAAATTCAATTTGGCGGGAATCGAACCCACAATCTGTCACCTGTGGTCTAACGAGCTTGTGAATACGATTCCCGCCAGAAGACGGACTTTTTTCATTTCATATTTTGACTTGAAATATTAAATATAAACTTGTAATAACACTTATATACTATTTTTTTAGTTCCTACAAAATAAAGTGAAATTTAATATATAGGAGTATTTGTTTTTATCTGGAAGACAAAAAGTTGAAGAAAAATGATGTTTTGTACTATTAAAATAAAAAATTGTTATTTATCAATACATGAAAGGCATGAGTTCTTATATGCATCTACTTGGTTTCATGAAAATAAACAGTAAGCAAGTAAATTAGTATCATTTGCGTCGGTAATAATTTATTATCGCATGAAATATTATACAAAATATTAATCTGCATACGAAGTTACGTAAAATAATAACAATACGTCAATATTAATTAATGTATCGATTATTAAGTTTACGTGTGAATAAGAAAACTGACAGTTTTAATCTTATTGCGCATGCGTACAACAAACACGTGTTTTCATTACTTATGTCACGTGGCATAACACAACGCAACGCATATGAAAATATCATTATTTAATGCTTCCTCATTTAAAATTAATGGATATAATTGTTTTATTTCATTGATTTCAATCTAATATAATAAACTTAATAATATGTCATCAACAATTTTTTTGCTTCTCATAATGGCTTCAATCAAGGAAATTAATAAGAAATTGTTGTATTTTACTAAATCTATGGCTTGGTTCAATATGGGCCAACGTATTTTTTTTTTAATAGATTTGCATGGCTTAAGTAATTAAAAGTAATACACTTTTTAGTGCATTAACGAGCAATGTTATAAATAATTTTTTTTATAAATTAAAACAAATCCAAAATTAATTTGGTTTTTGCTATACTGCCAGATTTGTTTTGTTCATTTTTTTTAAACTTAAAATATGGACACTGGCTCTTATTGAATCAACTTATAGAAATTATAAAGCATTTTAAATGCTAATTATTAAAAATCAAGCATTTAAAATTTTGCTAATTTTATGCAAACTAATGACAGACCAAAATTTTTTTAAAATACAGGTTCCATTTATACTCCTATCATATAAGACCAAGTAAATCTAATTTGTTTTCATGATTTTTTTATTCTCATTTATTTAAATTTTGCACTAATAAATGCTAAATACTAGTATAATTTTGATTATAATTAAAATATTATTTAAGCATAGTAAGAAATCTTTTAGAACTCATTATATTAAAATAAAAAAGCTTTAGCATTAAGTTCTGTATATATTTTATTTAAATATTGATGTTTCAATATATTCTACGTATATCTTCATCTGGAAAAAATAATACCACGATTTATTAAAAATAAATATGTTTATAAATTTTCAAAGCTTAGAAATATTTTTTGGATATTTTTAATATATTTTGTAACTATTCTTTCTATCTATTTATCTTTACATAAGTGGTATCTCATTAGCACTGTAGCTCAATAGCCTATTGTACTTTTCCTTTAAATTATCTTATGATAGAAGTCGTATTTCTCTTATGAAATCCAATAACTTGATACATGGAAGTTTGTGCACCGACTCTTTTTATCTCATCTAGTCCAAATCTTTTTTGAGTTTGAGTTAGAATGGTACAGTCTTAATGTAAATGTGTTTCGAATGTCTCACCATATTTTCTATTTAAGGGGCCTATCTTTTAAAATTATTCCTTAAAATAAATGGCTCGTACTACAAGCTCGGATTTTGGATGTTTTAAATCATTTATTTAGTGATTTGGTATTGCTTTTGTTTAGTACTGTTTATGAGAGTTACTTTGTTTTAAAACCGATTTAAAACCAAGTTCATGGAGTAGAATTGTTTAGGAAAGAAGTTGGGCCAAAGTCCAATGTGCATAGTATAACTGACACTTATTCAAATATTTCTCTCTCACCCCCCTTATAATGTATTACACGCAATAAGAAATCGACGTGTGTCTAACGTGTGTTTATTTTTTTCTTCAAAATTGTCTAAAATCTTACTTCATAAAATTCACATTGGAATTTGCCTCAACTTTTTTCCTATTCCAACCTATGAAATTAAAATTCAAGATTTCTTAAAATGTTTGATAAATCATGTAAATTAATACTTGTTTTGATATTTAACCAAATCCTAGAATTTTATTTTGAGATAAACTTTAGAAATTTCTTAGAAAACAGATCCGCGATGTATTTTTCTTCTTAGAATTATTTACACAATTTATGTATATGAGAAATATACATATTTAATTTTATGAGTTTATGCAACACAACTAACACACTAACAGAATGAATGAGCCACTGCACATCTAACTTGCCTCTATTCTCCAGATACGTCTTTATAATTTTACGCATACAATTCTTTATGTTTTTATGCATTATTTTACTATATGTGACACGACACATAATTTTTGTATGAACATGTATGTATTTTATGAAATTAGTTTTAGCGTTAGCTAATATAAGTCTGTAATATCAGTCTAGAGTATTAATTTCATTTGGGGACCAAATCAAGATCATAGTTACCTCATCGGTATTTGGTAGAACGAGTCGAAAGCAATGCTGTATTACACACACACACACTTACACATACATCCAGACAACATCTCTCTCTATATACATAACGCAACGCAAACGCGAAAATGCTCGCGACTAGCGTAATTACAATACATTACTCATTTCAAAAGTTATAATTAATGCTCACATGGGCTAAGTATCCAGGCAATTAAGCCAATAATTTATATCATTCTTTGAAATGCAGTAATTTCTGTGTGTTATATAGACGAGTCATAATGAGAAATGGGAATTGTAAAGGGTAGCTGGCGGAGTAAGCGTGCGCAAGCACTCGGCGACTGCGGACGGGGGCGGCACGGGGCGGCGGTAGATGTAGAACGGGGGGGAGGGAGGGAGTATAAAATTAATGTTATGCAATTCTCGGAAGGTGGGAGAGAGAGTAAATGTAATTAATTATCTCGGTGTTCGTAATGACTCTGACTGATGAGGTGTTCGGCTCGCGACCAGGCTGTTCGGTTCTGGTGAAGGGAGCGTTGAGGAGAGCAGGGCGATGGTGTCTACTAGTGGTGGTTTCGACGTATGTACGGTTAATAATAACTACCCGCCAAGGTGGTGGTTCTGACGAGATCCATGGACTTTAAGCGCGCAACACTATTATTACTCAAATTCTATTTTGTTGAATCTTATGCAAATAGATCTCGGATAGTTTTATGTATTATTGAATTTTGTTTGATTTTCGTGCTTCTATTTTTAGTCAATTGTTTTAGGGCAAGTGAATTCATTGAAATTGCTTATTTTAATTTGCATGTTATATATTCATTAGTAATATCTGATTTAATTGTTTCAATTTTATACAGACTTGTACAGATTAATTTTTCAAATTTGGTGATTTCTAGTATTTTATTTTGGAAGTAAAAAACTATCAAACTTTTTTTTATTAAATAAATAATATATATATTGTAATAAAATTGATGGCTGGAACAATTATGTAGGATATGAAACATACATTCTAATAAAAATACATTTGATATGATGTTTTGCCATTTGTCACTAGCTTTTATTTTATTCTGGTATATAATTATAAACAATGCTATAAAACGAAACTCAAAACAAAGCGACAATCTAAATCACGCGTTATCAAAAATTAAAATACACTTCTATAACGAAATTGGAAATAAATTCAGTCAATACCTTTTCATTAATTAACATTTTTACTGTAAGCTGCGCAACGTTATCAAGTAATAAACATAATTTACAATTACATCATCCAATCATCTAATCTAATAGAGACTTATAATCCAGTTTCGTATTCATTTCCATTCGCGTACATCACAAGCAAACAAATCTACTAGCTAGAACATATTCCACTAACAGAGAGCACTATATAACGTAAGTAATACAGTCAATATAATAAGTTAATAACATTTTATCACGCGCTACTAGGAAGTAATATAAACGAACACGTTAGTGGCGGGAACGCGCGAGCGGAGCCAAAGCCCCAAGATTGTTTCTATAATGTTATCTTTCACATTATACGATTGCTGTAATCAAACGACTCGGGTTTTCTCTTTACCGTTAATGAGCAAGTAACACAAAGCTTCGATAATTTATAAATTTTTATTGCGATAAATTGTTTTGTATATAAGTAACAGTGGATATGTCCGTAGAGTTAATATAATGGTCATAATAAAGAGAGATTATTTTCTATTTCTTTATTCGTTTTTTTTTACTGCTTTAATAAGTATTATTATATGAACCCGTAATGAAGTTGTTGTTGGCTATTGTTAATTATTTTTAATTGCAATTTTACTTACCTTATAATATAATGCGGTCAGTCTTGAATTATCTGGAGAAATATCACCTGTAACAAAAATTTATAAATAGTTATAAAATAAAATTTAAAAAATGTAACTCAGTAAAAAGACTTTTCAAAACTCATTGTATTGAAATAAAAACCTTTAGGTTACAATTTTGTAATAAATTATTTAAAATACAACGTTTCGATATAGAGAATCATCACCAACCCCCTAAACCTTTTATTTAAAAAAAATATAACAAATTTAGAATTAAGCTATAAATATTTATAATTAAATATTATTAATAAATAACTAACTGATAAATTATTATAGTTATCCGATAAAAAAATGTTCAAAGAATATGTCTAGAAAAAAGTTGTAGGTGGTAAAAAGATTAAACTTGCATGAAAGATTTTTTAAATATAGACTAGAAAAAGTTCTGGGAAAGAATGAACGATCACAATGTATTTTTGTTTAGCATAAATTATAAATGGTCAAATTCATTTGACATTTTATATCTATTTTTGATATTAATTAAAAATAATTTATAACGTAATTAATTATTTAACTATTATTGTCTGGTAACTCAAACATTATTAGTTTAAGTTGTCTTGTTCTGTAATTGATTTAAAAACTGTTGGGCAATAAACATTATTGTTATTAAAAAAAAATTCTAACTACACGAATTAAACAAAAATTTGTTTTTCTACTTCTATTGAATAACACCTTTATAATGTACGTGCAATCTGTTATTTTACACTGTCATAACATAACCGTGAGTTATGTTTTTGACCAATCAACTTCTTACTTTTTTTTTTAACTACACAGATGTAAAATAGATAAACAAGCACCGTTTACGTTGGAAAACTTACATTTGTCAAATAAAAAAATATTTATTATTATCATTTGTTTTACATCACAAAGTGATTATTTGTTCTATTGTACAGTCGTAAAAAAAGTGTTCTACTCAGTTATAGTCATCATAAAATATAAAGATTTTACTACGTTTCTAGAATTGTAAAATAGTAGAATTGTAATATTTTATCGCATAACATAATATCGATTCAAAATCTTTTGTCTTATTTAAATATTATAATATTTGTTAGAGATTTGTTAGTATTACAGAATAATATGTTGACCGCGTAATTTTGTTAAATATTATAAACAATTCTGACTTGCAAACGATACAATTAAGCAAATATTTAACATAAATAATAAATCAACAAATTTAGACCGTAGGTTACCAAAATTCCGTTATATTATATTAATCCGTGAATTGATTTTCTAAATAAATATTGCAAGTCGTGCCCAAGCAACAACGCAATGTTATACAAACTGAAAAGGGCTTTCCAACGCACACACCTATATATACACACACACACAAACACACATACACAAATACAAAATCCACATTGCTACTGTTGTTGCGATCCTAGTTCATGTATATGAGTACATATTAAATTTATTCACGCATGTTCTGGCTTCATCGCAATATTATGAGGACCTAGGTGATTAATTTTAATACCTTCCATCCACGTTCGTCAATTAATTAACTCATTATTCAACGTATACAAGAGAAATAGGTGGCTGTGCATCTGACATGTTTTCTTTTCGCCCCCTTAGTCTAGCTAGGCTGTGGCCGATGCCTATATAAATTATTTCAAACAAAACACATATTTAGCCGAGAAACTGTTATTGTTTTCTCCTATTAAATCTTCGAATATTTAATAGGTATTGTTTTACGGCATACTGCAATTTATACGGAAATTATTTTATTTTATAATTAATGTATTTATTATCTGTATTTATTTTTTAATATTTCTTAAATTATTATTTGTGATTTATACGTACAACTAGCATATCTATCTGGTATCCATATAAAGATAAAAATTAAGTGAGTCGAAATTAAAACAACAATTATATAGAAGTATTTTAAATATGATAATTTTTTGATATATATGAATATCATCATTTTAACAACTTTGGATCTAACTTGAGTTCTTAACTGAGTCTTTTATTTTGTTTTATGAAATTTATTTTTACAATTTTTACTACTTTGACTGCAAGGAAAAGTAGTAAAGCGTTTGGTACGGTGTCTGTAACATTTTCAAAAAAAAAAAAAAATTGTATAGAAATCCTTCATATAGCCTGTAGATGACGAATCTGAACTTAGTTTATGTGGGTGTATGTGTGTGCGTCGTCAGCTCGCTCGGTCGTAAGTCAAAATTTTGTGGCCGCAACTCCTCCTAGACGGTTCAACCGATTTTAATGAAATTTTCAGGATAAATTTGTCTAGTACCCAAGATGGTCATGTGGTTTTATTTTTTTCCAGTAATGCCAACTTACCGAGAAAAAAATTACTAAAGTTTTTAAAAATTCATATTGGCTACGTTATTTATCCGATTTTGTTCAAATTTTCAGAAAACATTTCTCTAGTACTCCCATTAATTATATAATTTTATTAATATCCAGTAATGCCAACTTTCCGAGAAAAAAATTACTAAAATTTTAAAAAATTTATTATGGCTATGTTATTTAACCGATTTTACTCAAATTTTCACAAAAGATTCTCCTAGTATTCATATAATTTATGTAATTTTAACAAAATACAGTGTTGCCAACTTTCCGAGAAAAAAATTACTAAACTTTATTGTAGCTACATCATTTATTCGATTTTGATCAAATTTTCGCTCAAAGTTTCTCGCTAGTGCCCACATAAATTATAATATTATTAAAATACAGTGTTGCCAACTTTCCGAGAAATGTCAAAGTAGTCTCTATATGGGTTTACCCATATACTTCTAATCTTGTTTATAGAAACATTTAATTCAAAATAACTAATATTGCAACTCTGTTCGCATATCATAATGCCTGATATACACGGCAAAATTTAATGAGCATTAAGCAACATTAAGACTGCGGTTTCAGCAGTAGCAATAGAGTGAGAAGGTAGTGTTAGCTATATCACTACTGCTAAAGTCGTAGTGTGAATGTAGCTTAATGGTCATTAAATTTTGCCGTGTTTTCCAGACATAAGACGTTACGAGATTATCTGTCTTTTTCTATGAAAAGAAGGATCCCATATTTATTATAAAAACACAAATTATCTCATAACGCTATAAGTCTTTAAAAGATATGAAAAGAATTGCAATATAAATGATTTTGTGAAGTTATAAATTTTGAGCGAGTGATCAAGTTTATCTGCCCAAGTTTTATTACTTTAAAAATATGTGTTTATAAACTATATTTTTTTCAAAACACTTATATTTACACTTATTAGAAAAGAAAAGTTCAGGTTTTCTCCATGTAAAGTAAAAACAAAATTCCAAAATAGTTAATCGAATATTTCAAAGACAGTTGACAATCTAATTATGTAGTTAACCACTAATTAAGTTAACAACGTTTTATGCAACTACACCAAAAACGATTTTCTTTCTGTTATAATTGATCAAAAAGCTCTTTGCTTGTTTTTTGTTTTGAGAATGACAAATGACGAACGATTTGAAACAAAATTGTTTGAGCGTTCACCGGTTGGGCAGTTTGGCAGTTCGAGTCTTTTGGCGCACGGCGATAATGAAGTGGCCGGCCAACATTGGAGGCGGTTAGAGGCGACAGCGGAAGGTAGTAGGCGTGCATCCGAATTTGTAATTTGTTGAAATGTGCATCTGATATTTTTTAATCTACAAAAAAAAAAACGCGAAAATTTTTATGCGCAAACCTATTGATTTTATTTCAAAACGGCTGTCAACACCAATACGAAAAAATACAATAGATTTATTTTAATAAAATACATTTTTTCAAATATTAATAACAGATATACCGGGACAACTCTATAACTTTGTTAAAACCAAATTTTTAGTTGAATAGAAATTTGCTTTTGTAAAATGTCAATTTTAATTTTGATATAATAATGAAGAATACGTATATTATGTAAAATATTTAAAAAAAAAAATATTTCGTGATTTCTTACACGGAGAAAAAGGATTCTTTCGAATATAAAAAATTATTTTTCGACAAATAAATATTTTTTTCAATAGTGGCAAATAAATATCTATTTGATAATAAAATGTTTATTTATTACAAACAAATATTCTTTTAATTAAAGAGGTGTATAATTATTCTAAATAAATGCATTTAAAATGAAGAAATATTTGTCATTGAAACTTTTTTTTTATTAATATCAAAGAAAAGTTTTCTCCGTCTATTTATATGAAAAAGTTTATATCAGAAAAAGTCTTACTATTTACAAAATTACCGATTAAACTTGAGCAGTTAATAAATTGATATTCGCATATCTTAAAACATTAAAATGATTTAAAGAAAAGATTAAACTATCTTGTAATTGAATCAGTATTTTTTTTAAAGATAAATTTAATAAAATAATATTTGTATTATATATATTAGAAAATGGTAAATAAAAACAAAACTGTTTTTAAAAGTTTGTAAGTGTTACAACTTTTTGACGTCACACAACGAATAATATTCCTTGTATATTTATCAATTTACAATCATCAAAAATGATGGATACGATTTTTATATTTTAATTAAGGAATATCATAATAATTTAATGAAAAAACAATAATTTTTATGCAGCTGTTACAGTCTATTACTTACATAATACATCATATTAGTTCATCTATAAATCATAATACATTGACATCAATTTTGACACAATATTTAATAATATTTTATAATATAATATTTTTTTCGACAGTCGACCGATATGCGCCCGATATAGAATTTACAAAAACCAAAATGACATTTTAAAATTTTAATCAGTATTTGAAATCTTTTACAAGTAAATTTATGCAGTGATTTATCAGTTTAGAGAGGGAAATTTTAAACAACCAATATGTTACGATTAGTTAGGTTAATTTTTCGTTGAGAATATTTCGCGCGAGATCTTTGCTTGTCATTAATTTTAATTTTAAGTGTCACTTAACACAAGTGACAACACTAAAAATAGGGTACTGGAAATTTAAATCTTACTTTTGCCGGCTGTGTTAATAGTTTTGCGACTGTAGAGGACAATGACGTCTCTATAAATATTGTAATCACGGATAATGTTATCATTCTGGTTTCATTATTATTTTCGGGCCAGACGTATAATACTTACTATACATATAGAAAAAATATCGTTTATGGTTTGTGTTTATGTTATCAATTTTTTCTTAAGACTGATTTTTGCCAATAACTTTGTTCATATGCCTAAGAGGGAATTTTTGTTTTTTTAGTCTAATAGTCTGCAGGCTGAATGGCAGCAGCTTTTCTTTTGTTTATAAATATATATATTTCAGGTACTACCGAATATAATGAGACTGCTTGTATTAAAATATCAATAGTTGAAATTACTAACCGAAACTGCTTGATGCGAACGCAAAATTTGCAATTTTGAAAGGTGTCTAAATGAATGATTGCGGATCAAGTACTTTGTACTTGTCGTACCAAAATGATGATAATATTATTTTCAATTTATATAAAAAAAAAATGCTATCTTAATTGTTAAATTTTGTAATTTATTACATAAATTATTTATAGTTCATTCCTACATATTTCTTGACAATAAAGATTTGTATTTGTGTTTATATTTGTTGTATATATTATTATCAATCAGTTATTGCTATCAAAATCTCAAGTCCAGATGTGATCACATTAAGTTATTAAGTTACTCATATCATCGCATATTGCTCAAATTGCAAAAAAGATTTCATTGTTTGAAATAAAAGTACTTATACATTTGTTTTACTACGAATGTTATATGACATTCTGTTTTTGATTTAATTTTTTACTTAAAAAGAAAAATAATATATCTTTAGACTCTCAAATTAAATAATAATGTTGCGAAATAAATATGAGAAGTTATAAAGAATGTGTAAACAACTTGTTTACATATTCAGAGGCAAACTACATCAAGCCTAGAAACGACTAGAACATTCTTTTCAGAAATCTAGAAAAGACTAGTAGCTTAAAGCAGACCTATATAAACCACGCGTTGGTAGCAGCCAGCCAGTGTACGCCGAGATGTTATATTGAAAAGTGCTAAGTGAATACGAGCTATCGTTGTGCGGGCTTCGTTGACATAAATTGTTATATAAATTATATAGGCTAAACCGCTCGGCCGTTTGATATAAAATATTAAGTAATATTTATTCGTATTCTTGTATTAAACATTTAACCATTATTACTATTTATATTTATCCATTTATTATTATACGTATTATATCTTTGTAGTGTTTAGTTAACTATTTTATTTTATATCTTTAAATATATTTCTAGTTTTAGTTAATTTAAGTGTTGTGTTTATTTTTAACCGATTTCACCTAGTGCGAACTTTAAACACGTTACAATAACTTACAAAATTTTTTAATAATTTGCATATGAAATGTGCCAAATAGGAAAAATGGATTATCCTCAGAAAGTTTGCAAACTAACTATCTGATGAAAAGATATGGGAATGAAAAAGTGATAGAAAAGAAAAAAAAGAAATATTAAATTGATGGTTAGTCTTTTAGACACCATTTTAGAGATATCGAAAGTAAATCAAAAAACAGTTTTTGAAGCTGCAAACATTTATAACTTACAACAATTTTTTTAAATATATTAATTTTATGATGTATAAGGATTAACACTCCACGTAATAAAAATTTATGTATTTTAAAATTAAAATGTTTTAGGTTAACATATTTTGTTCAAATATAAAAAAATGTGTGTCTGATCTTTTGTAATTATATAATGCTGAATGATGAGAAGGTTAGATAATATATATATATATATAGTTGACTATAATAAAATTTAAATATATATATATATATATATATATATATATATATATATATATATATTATCAAACCTTCTCATCATTCAGCATTATATAATTACAAAAGATCAGACACACATTTTTTATATTATTATTATTATATATATATATATATATATATATATATATATATATATATTTGGTCGATACATTTTTTAAATTATATTTAAATTAAACTTCATATTGTTATATATAAATAAAACTAAATCAGGTATATAATAAGTAAACAATATGAATTAACTTTGTCGTATATATTATTTCGTAGGGTACAATATGTATTTAAAAACGTATTTATAGATGAAAGCTGATTTGAGTCGTCTAACCTAACCTTTTAAACGACATTAAAAAAAATACAATTACAGCAGATTACGAACGAATGTATTATATAGTAAATTTTGCGTCATTAGATTAAAGACAGCCATGGTTGTAGACAAGTGCCGTCAAGGGGGAGGTTCTTATAAAAAACGCTCTAATGAGAAACAGAAATAAACGCTTGATGTAAATGGCTTAATGATTTTTAACCGCATTATAGTATAAGTCAACTTGGTTACAATAAAAATAAAGCGAATACGACAACTGAAAAAAGAAAAGAAACAGAGACACAAAATTAGTGCTTAAGATAAATATATGTATATATATATACGTAATGCATTTTCAGTATTAACTAACACAAACACACTAACAACAACACAGTACACAGAGTAAATAATAATTCGTAGATTCTTTCAATGTTAGGTTAGGATAGGTTGTGTGTATATAATTCCGAAGTGCATTTTACATTTGGCGCCGGAAAAGAGAAGGAACACGCAAATTTTGCATTAAGTTTCTGGAAAGCGGTGAACCATCATTAGTTTCGGTTTGAACTTAAGTTCTATTTAAGTAAATGATCAGATAACGTATCGATTTCTAAATTGTTTTTTAATTGGAGCAACGACCATGCACGCTTCATTTAATTTATACATTCATATATAGGCTTAACTATATTATATTTTATTATCGAGCCACAATTCTTTTCATTACATATTTCATTATGATTATTTTTATATTATTTATTGCCTGTCATTTACTATGTTCTCGTGCATCATATAATCAAGATATCTAATCATCGCGCCATTTTCACATTTCAATAAATAAGGGACCTTTCTCGTTTCATTATTATAAATAAATTGCATTTTTATTATGCATGTAACAATTACCTTTTATAAAACTATAATTATATTTAAATTTTATTATAGTCAACATAGATTAGTTTACATACATTAAATTAAAAATATATTAAACATATTATTTGTTAAACATTACTTGCTTTTTAATGATAAATTATATTTTACATAGATATATGTCTATAAACAAAATTTTAGATGATTTTTTTAAATATTGCATCATTAAAACTGATAATTTTCAGCCTTCTAATATTGTTAGATAAAATATTACATTTGGCATATTGATTTGATATATAGGTAATTAGATATTTTGTCCATTTGGTTGTATATTTACAAATATTTTTGTTAATTTATCGAAGGTTTTTGATTATTTATCTAAATTTTTATAAAAAGAACTACTACTATAAATATATTATTTAATAAAATAATAGTTGTTTTGAATTTTTTAAATAAAAAAGCTTCTGTATAAAAATTCAATAAATTTTTGGTGAAATAAATTTATTGCATTTATTCTGCAAATTATTATCCTTAACCCTTAAGTTTTTAATGTGTTAAGTATGATAGGATGAGTTTATCTCACATATTTAATCTATTATAATTAAAATAAGATATGTTATAGCAGTGAATAAAATAACTAAGTGTGATTTGATCAATTTTATTTTATTCTTTGAACATTTCGGTTCACAAGTAACGGAACCGTCTTCAGCAAAATTCACGTAGGAGATCTTAAGTTAATGTATGTTTGACCTCACGATAAACACGTGGTGATTCAATATTTGTTAAATATATTACTTTACAATAATATAATTTTAAATTGTTTGAGTTAAAAATTTAATATTGTTTCTAATTTTAAAGAAAATTATTATTATATAAATCATACATAACATATATAATATAATCTACAGTATATAACCTATAAAATAAGTTAACTTAAGAAGACGTGCATTTTGCTTAAGATTGTTTCGTTACTTGTGAATCAAAACGTTTAAAGAAAAAAATAAAACTGATCAAATCACGCTTGGTTTTTTCATATACTGCATTCACAATATATTATAATTAAGTTACTCTATTGGTTCCGAAGAGAGAGAGAGAAGTTTCAAGAATTGTATTAAATTGGAACCTTTTATAACTTGGAGAAGAACGGTTTTAAAAGAAGTGTAAGAAAGTGGAAAAAGTTAAAAATCTAGCCAAGAACCGGATCCGTTGGAAATCTTTTGTAGAAGCCCTTTGCTTCTCCTAGAAACTATAGGAAGATATATATATATATATATATATATATATATATATATATATATATATATATATATATATATACTGGTTTCGAATAAACATATGAATTATAAACCTAAAAAATCAAGGAAAATCAAACACCATACAACCATCTTTCTATAATAACAAATCTATCAATTTAGTTTTAGCAAAACTAAAACTCTATAACTCTCCTCTTCGTACATGTCTGTGATCTCAAAATGTGTGTGTGTGTGTGTGTGTGAGTGTGTAGTTCAGTAGATTTGCGCACGTGTTATCTTAATGTTGCTATATTATTCTCGTAGTCCATGGGTCGTAATTAACGCTGGCTCTGATATGCACACAGAGATGGGACTACCATATACGTAACATACTCATCCAAACTGAACTCAACTCTCTACTCTGTACTGCCTTCACCTCCCCATTCCGAAACGGAGTCTCCAACAAGCACCACCATACATATAAACCTTATATATATAAATAGGCAATGAGATATGATTTAATACCACCCGTTACCGGGATCATATCATTTATGCTCGACTATCCCAGATATTACGATGGCTGAAATATGAATGACCACCCATACTTGTACACTGTGCGCAAAATCTACGTACTTATTAATTAAAAGTGCCCTGACTCCACTTCGTTTTACCTATGTCATTAAATGTACTTACACCAATTGTAGGTTATGCGTGCGCTGTTGTATAGAATTTTTTTCCGCGGCGCAATAATAGCTAGTTTTGCACAGAATTATGTTCATTACTCTATCCTGTGTTTGCGAAATATTATACCTTATATTTAGTTTATATAGACGCCCGGTTGTATGATGTTATTTATCGACGGTGGAATTGTAATGTATGACTCGGTAATTTTCTGGAAAGAATCTAGATGCATTATTATAATCTTGGAAGTATTTTGATCGATTTGCAAAGTATAGGTTTGCCAGTTGCTTGAATACGATATGCCTGCTTAGTCTTACGTATTTTCTTAATCAATAAATGTTTATTTTCGTTTTTAAATCTTTCTTTCAAGTGTTTTAATGTACGGTGTAAAAAGGACTTTAACCAGAAAGACTATAAACACAATATGTACTTGTACCAAGAGCACTAAAATAAAATGGTCTGATAGATTAATATAGTAAATATTTTATTAAAATGAAAACAAATAGACAGCCAAATTAAACAACAACTTTTTTTTAGTTACATAATATAATTAAAAAAATAGAGATATTTGCAGTGGAAATAATAGGGAAATAAACTTTATATTAGTATAGTATATTACGTGGAGCAGAAAGTGATTTTTATTGTATTGAGCCCAGATACTAACGGCTGATTGTGAGACAGAGCAGATACTAAGCAATGTGCTCCAAGTGACATATAATATTTTTTCTTGATCATACTATGAATACGGGCCTATGTATTTTAGTTGATGCTATTTGCTTAACTTATAGGAACAAGTAGTTATCGCTTAAGATTTAATCAATGTTGTTAAAACTTTACTAATAATTATATATTAATTATTTCTGGTCAAATTAAAAAATTAAAATTAATTTAGTTAAACCATTACCATTCACTGTAATATTGAACTTTAATTAATTTTTAAAAAAAATTTGCAACTATGTAGAAAAATAAGATAATTCGAATTTGTTTAACAAAAAATACAATAATACGGTTTCTAGCGAATATTTGGTAATATTAATAATAAATATTTAATGTTAATCAAAAGAATTTTAATTGAAATATTAAAAATTTATTTTGTATAACAAAGTAGAAAAGTTTGAATATACTTTGTGTGTGTTGTATTATGAAAAGGCAGAGAGGAGAAAAAAAATTTCGCAGCTATGTCTAATTCAGTTTATGCCATTCTATTTAAAATTCAATTAATTTCATTTACAAAATTTCCAGGTAATTAACGTTCAACTAATTGAAAATCTCATAATCAAGCGGAACAAAAGATTGCTTGAACTGTTTTCTGAAACAAATCGGTTTGTTACTGGAAAATTTTATTGCAACACACTCGCATTAAAACCTAATGTGCTATCAAAAATTGCCTTTTTTGCCATCATTTTTAATTAGCTACAATGTGTTATTATATTGTTCTCAAATCACCAATACCTGATACATTTGCACCATTTCCAGAATATTTATTTTATTTTGTTCAATATTTATTAAATTTATTTTATTAAAAATATAATGTTTAAAAGCCTTTTATTTCTTAGAAACGATTTATTATATATTAATATTAAATTTAGCATGAATATCAATGACATGAAAACCTGTTTCTGTTAATATTTTTAATTTTATTGGAATTCAAATTTAACAAAATACCTACAATAATACCTACATCATTCATATAATATTTTATTAGAAAAAGTTAATAAAAGTAAATTAAAATCATAAAAATTACAATAAACTTAATCGGATTATTTATTTAATTCATTAAAAATATGAAACAAAACATGAAATACAACCAACTAGTTTAAATTTTTATATGATAATAATTAATAAATTGCAGGCCGGCATAGCCGAGCGGTTTAGGCCGTGTTTCTCATTGTGTCTGAAACCGCTCGTACCTGTGCGGGCCCGGGTTCGAATCCCGCTTAGGGCATGGATGTTTGTGTTGTCTTTGTTTCGTCTAAATACACTTTGAAAAGTGATATATATATATATATATATATATATATATATATATATATATATCTATATCTAGCATCTACTGGATTGATGGTCTTCGCTACCGAATACATTTGTGTAAAAAAAATATTAATAAATTAAAATACCGGATCAAATAAAACTGCTCAAATAATACAGATATTAAAGCTATATTTTTCACAAGTTTTAGATATTTAAAATTTAAAATGATAATAAATACATAACATTAAAAATGAAGTAAAACCGTAAATATTGTGAAAATTATATAGTTATTTTTATAGTTTTTAATCTTACAAGTTTTGCAAGAGATTATTAATACTTGAATCGATACAGAAAACTTTCAATATTTATATTAACCGATTATTCTTGGTTAACCTATTATCCGGTTATTTTTTAACCATAGTATCCGGTTAACCGGATAATCGGTTAACTTGTTAACCAAATATTTTCGAAACTAACTGTATATCATTCGACGACATCAATTTTTATCTGAAAAAACTAATTAACTTTAGATTCTTCATGATATATTTTCAAATTAGTTATTAATTTTTTTTTTGTAATACTAATTAAAGATAATCTATAATTAAATATTTGCAGTAAATCTTATATATCTAACGTCATTCTAAGATAATTGTTCGCGTCTTTAATAAAAGTGATTAATTTAATTAAGAATTAAAAAGCATATATAGAGATAATATATGTATAACATCGATATATTATCCAACGGAGAACTTGAAGTATATATGAATTATTTTGTCATCAATCATGAATTTTTATATTTATTTGTTACGGTCATTAGCTCCGATCATAATTTGTATGTAAATTTTTACTTTTTTTTAAATTTTCTTAACCTTTTTTTTTTGGTTTTCTTGTAATGGCAGTATGTTGTTTTCAGTATAATATTATGTCATTACTTTTTGTCGATGCAAATGTTTTTATATTTAAATATTTTTCTAGTTTAAATTAGTTTATGAATATGTTGTTAAAGTGAGTAATTTTCACATCTGTATGTTTTACATATAGAACTGTTTTTTTTTTTATATTGCTGTTACTAACAACGAATTAGCTTTCATAATTACCTATTACAGTTTTTATTCATTACTCTTTTTCAATTATGATTTTCTTATTGTTGTTTCTAATTTTCTCACATTTTATTTTTATTGTAAAACTTATCGTCATTATCATCATTAGTGTGACAGTCCTAGGCGAGCCTTGACCTCAAGTACTGAAATATTTGTTTCCGTGATCTTTCATTTAAACCTTTTTTGAAACTGCAAGTCGTGCGTTTGAGTAAAGCAGCGACGAGTTCCGAGCAGTAATTTAAACTACTGATGTTTTTAAGACAAACAGTTGATCCAGACTGTTGTGTCTGATTCTGTTTAACTAATACCTGACCTTGCGGCATTTTTATTTTACGACGAACAGAAACGTCAGCCAGCGGATTCAAACCACCGAATCTAGTATTATATTCGTTAATACCTGACACTTAAACACACCCGCCTAAATTGTAACACTTATAGAATTTCTAATAGTAATATTTTCTAATTTCTAATTGTAGTATTATGTATTATGTATGTATTATTTTTTAAATATTATGGTTTTATTAAAATTATGTTTTTTTTAATAAATAAAAATTTTTGCATGTTAAAAAGACAAAAATTTATGTATTACTATAGAACAATATATAATAGTAACATAAGTTTTTTATTATAAATGTAAATTACCATAAACAAGAATAAAATATAATTATATAACAAAGAGTAGAAAGCTATCTTTATTATGTTGCGCCTAGATATTTGCCGACCGAAGCACAACCGAGGCTAAGCAATCTGGGCGAAAGAAGAAACATTTTGCTTCGAATGACATATACTATTTGTTCCTCAAGTGTTTGGAACTAAACTAAACTGCACTATTTCTTGCACTTCATCACACATTTTCAATAATCAAAATTTACAATTTTCAAAATAAACAACACACATTCTGTTTGGTGTCTCCAATATATATATAATGACTTCCTTCTACATAGCGAATACAGGAGCATAATATGAATATTTTGATATGTTTGAACAATTTTTTTTTAATATATTATGTATAAAACTGGGTATTTCAATTTCTCATACCACAATTGCAATCAATAGGATATATGTACAACTTTGGTTGAATGGAACTTGTTTTAGCTATTATATAGAATTATTTTACAAATATTTAAATGTACACATTGTGAAACTCTTAATGTCATCGCAGAAACATTGCTTTAATAAATAGAATTATTTTAATTTTGTTTTCTAAATAACTTTCGACATAATAAACTTTAATATTTTTTAAAATTTCAAATGAATATCTTTATTTTAATAATATTGTTTAAACTGTAACATAACTGTTTTACAATATTTTGAACATTGGAAGGAACAATTTAAATTAAATGTTTTGTAATATTTTACATAACATAATAAAACTAAACATACTTTTATTGTTATTATTAATAAATAAATAACAATAACTATATTTTCATGTTTTTACTTTGATAAATAATCTCTCTAAAGATAACACCGTCAACTACGTAAAAAAAAAACATAATAAAAAATAAACGTCACTTAATAAAAAAAATAAAAAATCATGCTGCCACCAAATTTCGCAAAAATCCCCTTTCCGTTCCAGCTGAAGCGTCGTTGTCCGAGAGAGCATACAACTAAACAAGCAGTCAACGTACCAAACATAACACGTGACTGCCACCGTTTCCCGGCGTCACTACAACCACCCGTACGCCCTCCTTTTCCCTTGATCAGAGCATTTTGCGACCCCTTTCGACGTTGCGATGTATTCCATCACTTGATGTGTCTGATTGGCCAGTATCCATTCGTCACGCTGACATTTTCGCGTCGTACTCCTAATGATACGCGTGCAGACACCGAGTTGGTAGGGATGCTCATCCCCCTTGCGTTGTGGCATAGTTGGCGTTTTTGAAGGGACTGCGGTGCTGGCACTGGCGTAGGTGGCGGGAAATTCTTTGGTTTAATCAAATATTTAGGAACCGACAAGAGATTAAATAGGCAATCGCAATTCATGACAGCAACAGCCCAAACTAAATATAAGTCTGACAATATTATATTATTTTATATGCAAAATGTTCTTATATATATATATTAGTTTCTTTTTTAATTCAAGTTAACATATGGTTAAAGCTTAAATAAATAATTTTTTAATATTCACATAAATACAAGTTGGTAATAAACCAAATATGTATATAATTTTTTAAATATTTTTTAAAGTGAAAGAATAAAAGCACTTTTTCATAAACAAAAGAGGTGGGAATACGGGCTAAAGATTTTAAAATAAAACAGTATTAGGTTGAAATTTTGTTTTATTTTAAAAAAATATACTAGGTGTATATCAAAATAAATTGGCTTTACTCGAAACGTCGATCCTAAAGCCGTTTTATTTTAATATAATGAATTCTAAAATAGTTTTTACTGTTAGATAAATAAATTACTGTTACATTAAAATAGTACATAAATATACTATGTAAACAAAACAGAAACAAGTTACTAGGTAACAAAGATCCGCCAACAACATATTAAAAATAGTTACTTAAAGATTATATTGGCGAATTTATAGCAAATACATACATACATATATATTTTCAACTATACTAGTGCTAACAGTGATGTGGGTTTAAATTTATCAAATATTTAATTAGGAAAATTGGTTTATGATTTAGAAATTATGTTTACTAATTTATAGTAAAGATATTTCTAAAGTAAAAATTTTAATTAATAGTTAAGAATTTTATTAATTTTTTTCTTGTATTTGTTTAATTTTATTACTAAGAAAATTTTTATAAATATTGAATGTCATTAGATTAAAAATCATGAACTATATATATAATCTTTTTCTTTTAGTATGATTATTAATAATTCTTTTTCTTTGCAGGTACGTTGATCTTAGACTAGTTGAAAGAAATTCGTATAAAGGTAATATTTTAAATAATTAAAAATATTTCGTATATATTAAACGCTACTTTTTTATTTGATTTACTTTTTTATAAAATATATTGTAATTTTGTTTTTATACCGTGGAGAATGTGGGAAATAGAATATAAATATGTATATATGTGTTAAAATAAAAAAAGCTTTAGTATTAAGTTCTCTATATATTTTATTTAAAAATCGACGTTTCGATATATTCTACGAATATTATCAGGAAAAATATACAAATCACACTCACACACAAAACGTAATCTTAAATTTTTTTATTTTAATATAATGAGTCCTGAAAGGTATATACTATGTATGCGTTAATTTATATTCATTTTGTCTTGAGTTTTTTAAATATGAATTTCATTTTTTTAAGAAGTTCTTAATTTTCCAATTGTCTAATATTGTAAACATTTTAGCATTTGCTATGTTAATTTTATTGGCATAAATAATAATTTATTTTGTTACCTATTCCATACTGCACAAATTTTTTGGTAAATATACATTTTAATTGAACAAAATTACTAATTTATAATTGGACATTTTAAAAATACTTGTAACCTTTTTATATACAACATTTTCTTTTATCACAACAAAAAATATCTTTGTGCAAAATCGCACAGAATTTACGTCTAAAGCACGTGTACAGTCGTAGAATAAAAAGTCGGCAAATTTTTATTATTTTTTTCTGTCATATATATAAACGTAACGTAGAAGTCAGTTGACCAGTTAACTCTATAACAACACCATCGCATCGTTTGTTCCAACATAACGTTATCCGTTACCGCGTTACCATAAGCGTTCCATTTAACGCGGCACAACCAAAACGCGGAACACCAACATAACGCATACAAAAAAACCGAAAAAAAAAAATATAGAGAACGCGAAACGGAGGCAGGAGCCAATAATGATGATTTATTTTACAGCTAAAAATTGCAGTCGAGTCGTGAATAATATCTCCGAAAACGGCTACTACAGACCAGGGGGGAGAATTGATAAAAAAAAATAATAATAAACCGCTGGACACAGCCCCCTACCACCGTAAAATATATATAAACCATGGACTCATAATTTAAAAGAACGTTTGAAATAATCAAATGGCCGCTTTTTGTTCTACAGCGAATGCTACGTTTACTTTTAATTGTTGCTTTATTCACTTGTTTTATTTTTATTTTTTTATTCAGTTTTCATTTTTTTTTTTGTTGAGCGCACACTTCGTCATTTTTTCTTTTATTATTATTTTTTTATTTTGTAATGTGTTTAATATAACGATTTATATCGTGGGTGGCGAGGCACACGATCTTCACTTGTTTTCTGTAATGTAGGTGTGACCATTGTGAGTTACTCTGTTAATAAGCGATATAATGTAAAAGTTAATTAGTAACAAATTGTAAGAAATTAAAAATTCTAAAACGGCTTATTCTAAATGCTTATTTGTTATTTTGAAAACTAATGTCATTGAACTTAAACTATGAAACATTTCTAATAAATAGTTAAAGATTTTTAAATACGAAATGAAATTAAAATTGAAGAAAACAGATTTATGTTTGCAGCTATTTTTATAAATGATTTTTATTAAAAGCAATTTTGAATACATTTTAAATTGTTTACTAAACATTAAAACATTAAACATAAAACTATTAACACTTTCTAAATTAACTTGGTTAATAAAGAAAACTCTTCAAAATCTAATTGCCTAGTTAACTCACTGACTAATTTAGCAACGATTATAGTTTGCAAATTAAGTGTTTGAAAACATTTGACAATCTAGTTGACTAGTTAATTTATAACAATTAATTAATATATTACTAATAATATATACATACACAATCACGCCATGTACCCGTGAAGGTGTGGCACAAACTATTTCCATTATGCAGAAATTAATTTTCACCAAACATTCCTATTCAGACAAATAATTTGATCTTGTTAATGATGCTTCTCATCCATGCTTTTCTATTGGAAACATTCGCTCACGCAAAACACTAATAATAATTTAAAATAAAAAATGAAAAATCTAAACTTCAACACAATGATCTACTACTTTTTAAACAAATTAATGATAATGTTTGACAGAATGACTAAATTAAAATTCTTATTCAAAAGATTGTTTTGTTTGAAACTCGAACGCTGAAATATTATTTATTTAACATTAATATAAGAAATATTTTATCAAATGGAACGAAATTTCGAGCGATAAATAATATTATAATGTTATTATTTTTCTATGCTTGATTGGTTAATAAACTTAATAACAGTCTTTTTAATTTTTTTTTTTTGCTCTACGTTATACGGCATAAAGAAGTTGAATGCTCTGATTTTGTTCTCTAAGTTTTTTTGTTAATAAAATGATTATTTATCGTGTGTTTGCAGCGATATAAAGTAATTATTTTTATATCGTAAATCCATTTCTCTATGAACGCAATTCTGTTGATAACAAATTATTGCTATTAATTATATATAACACCTACATTATAATTACCTAGCAGATTTTTTATCATGAACGAAAAGTTGATTGTATTTTCATTTGTTTAACTGATTAAAATTCGTAAGTTGTTGGTGTTTAATAAAAAATTGCACGCTTGCAAAATAAATATTTGGAAATTATGTGAGTCATTTTAGAAATGTAAATATAAATTTATTTATTTCGCTTTTTTTTTCTTTTCTTTTTATTACGTGGGCATTAAATTATAACAATTATTATGAAAATTATCGTTTTAATAACAAAATTAATCCTAATCGTTTATATATTATTTTAAGTTAATTGATCTTACTTCTACCTATATAATGAAAAGAAATTAAATGATATTTGCAAGTCAGCATTTTTATGAATTAAGTAATTTTATCTATACAAAAACTATGTGAATGAAACAATAAATTAGAATATTTTATTGTAATAAAATTAATCTAAATAATATTAAACGTTTTTTTATATGAAATATTTTCGTAAAAAAATTCTTTCATAAACACCAAAGTAAATTATAAAACAACTATTATATAAGTAAATTTAATAAACCAGTGAATTTATTCTGTTGTTTCACAAAGAATCAAATAAAATAAATAACTATTGGGAGATTAACCGATTGAAAATTGTAATATTTGTCTTTCAATTAATTCAATAACATTTTTAAGTTGTTAAAAATTACTTGAAAATGGATAAAAATGGTAACAGGAAAAAGCTTCACAGGATCTGAAAAGACAATTTGTTGAATATAGATGATATGCTGTATATAATACTGAAATAAATTTGTAAGATATGAAATTACTTACTTCTATAATAAAATTTACTACTATTATATTTGCGCAAGTAATTTACTCGGTTAATCTAGTACTTACATTTATTAAGCGTTTATAATACAGTTACTGCAGGAATAAATATATTTATTTTTCTATTAAATTTACTCCTATTGTTTATGAAACTGGCACAAGAGCGAAAAAACCATTTTATGCATGAATTTCGTACAAAATTTTATCTATAATTAGAATTAGCTTACACAAATATCAAAAGTCATGTATTTATATAACACTACTTTTTTTCGCTATTGCCAAAAACAGATATTTTACACACAAACACCGATGAAATAATACAGTTTTTTTAAAGAGTCGTAGACAAAGTATATTATAGTCCAAATGTAATAATGCAAATTAAATTTATAAAAGCTAATTTACTGTTATCAATAAAAATAATTTTTTCAATATATGTATTTGTTTCCCCACCACATTTTTGTACAGTATTTATATGTGAATAATTGTAAGATTTTTTGTATCTCCTGACGATGGCCGAAAGGTCGAAACGATCGTAGAGTGAATAAATAATTTGTGAAACTAATCAAGTGTTTTTAATAAATATAACTTTATCGTTATTTTATTTCTTAATAATTTTTTAAAAATGTTTCATCAAGAGCCAACCACAGAAAGTGTTAATATAATTATAAAAGTTTATATTTTTTAAAATAAAATTTTACAATTTTAATCTTACAATGATTAAATTTTAAAACACAAAAATTACGAACCATTTAACTCTAAAACTGCAAACCAATTCTGTAATTAAACACGTCCATACGAGCATTCAAATAAACAGATTTCGCACGATTAAAAAGCAACATAACACGTAAGCAGAAATTAATTTAATAAGTACACGAAATAAACTTCCCCGAAAGATATACATTTACGTAACTTATAACATGCATACATACATACATACATACACAAACATATAAGTTGAGTGCGAATCAAACAATATTTACATATCTGTTCGTAACATCCGTTTTATGCGATGCGTTCAAACGAATGTACCATGCTTGGTGGAATCGGTGCAGTAGCGCGGTGACGGGGTGGAAATGAGTTATCACCCTCTGGAATTTGACGGACTAAACCCCGAGGATATTATACGTAAAGGTAGAAAACACAGGCGGTTCGCTCGGGTTGACTGTAATAGCTCCGATGAGAACGAGGATTATTTGCTTGTAGGTTTCTTTCGTGTTTTATTTTATGGTCTAAGGTCATGTTTTTAAGGGTATTTTAGAAAATTATCGTATTAGGTATTGGACATATTTTAATAATAAATACAGTGTTTATTTAAAGGGAGTGCCGGGGGGAGGGTTTAGCTCACCTTCTGAAACATTCCGAACTCCCCTACGGAGCATGTCGAGCCAAAAATATTGCAGGGATTTCAAATATTCTTTATTATTATAAATGAAAATTTATGTTTATTAGTAATTTTGTACATGTTTTACTAATAATATCTATTACTGCATTTATTTTTAGGCTAATTTTAACTTCGCCTCCTCCGTATATTTCTATAACTGCCCGGAGATTTAGATTTGATCTAATTAATGTAATACAATAATATATCACATTCTTAACAAATACAGTATAAATTATATATATATATATATATATATATATATATATATATATATATATATTATAAAAGTTATTAATTTCTTGTTCTAATTAAGTTTTGTTAGAATTAAAATATTTTATTCGAATAAGGGATATTTAGACATAGAAATAAGCGATTGGAAACTTATAGCACGCACAGAATTTGGTCTATTAGGCATACGATAAAATCGTAATAAATTCAGAAGCACGTTTGAGTGTGTACAATGCTGTTTTGGTGTTTACGTTATCATTTGGGTAGTCAGTGTTGGGTTTGGTTACAGAAGCAACAGAATGACTGCTGTATGAAATGTAGAAATGAAATGTAGAAATGCTGTAGAAATGATTTTTACTTCGTATGTGATGTAACTTGAAGAGTTTAGCTATGAAATAGATTGTCGTATAAAAAGTGTAAAATTGGAAAAAATGTTATTGGAAAAGATGATATTTGTCAATTAAGACGGTTCGGTCATTTTGAAAGAATGCTCAATAAACGTTTGATTAAAAGAATATATGTGAGTAATATTTAAGGTTACTTCTGGCATGGACGTCCAATGTGTAGTTTGAAAGGTATGATTGAAAGTAAATGTTTTTTTTTGCCATTTTACTTATGTTCTGTTACGTGATAACTTATTTTTCAAGCTATTTATTAAAAAATTGATTGATATTATCAATGAGTGTAAAGGCATAGATTTAAATAAAATCTTGCTTCTTGTAATTAATAAATCATTAACAAATTGTAATCTATTCTCTGTTTTTTAAAAATTCTGTGTAGAGAACATAGAACATATTTGACCTTGATCTCCGGTTGGTTGAAATTGTGAGCATTTAATCTCTTTTTTGTTTCAAACTTATCATTTAAAGATGTAGTAAGTATATTAATTATAAAACTAATTTTGTTTGACACATTTCCTGTAAATGTTTGAAAAATTTTTAAATAAGGTTTAATATTTTTTAAAGAATTAAAGAATTGCTATGGTTTATCGAAAGGTTTAATAAAAAATTCGAGTAGAAAAATAAAAATGTAATTATGAAAACAAAATTTACTATATCTGAATCTAGCGCCAAATTTTGTAACTAAATTTACCAGTTATTCTAGTGTAAATCAGTCTTCAAGTTACAGAATTCTTAAAAAAAAAACAGTGTATATAGTTACTTGTATTTTGTTCCCTAGATACTTGTTTTTATGTTTTGTTTGTTTATTATTTGTCATTTGTAATTATTTTCCTGATGCTGATATACTTGTAGTATATCGAAACGTCGAAATTTAATTAAAATTATACAGAACTTAAACCAAAAGCATTTTTATTTTAATGTAAAGTTTTGAAAGATTGTTTACCATGCTAATTCTATAATTTATGTTTCATATATTTATAGACAAATCAAACCACATATAAATTATTATTTAATTCTATAAATATATCAAATTTGACAGCTATTTAAGAATTATGTGACACTATAATATTTTTAAAGAGAACTATTACATTTAATTCTCGGACAGGCCATTAAAATAAAAAATTACTATGAAAAAAAAAACGTTTTCGCCAGTTAAATTTTTACAAATTATTATACATCTAAATTAATGAAGCATATTTATAAATATTTGTATTTTAACAAAAAAAATTTCAATAACAAAGTAGTTAGAATGTTTTTTCTTACATTTGTTAAGTCTGTTCAAGATAAAACTGAACATAACCAAATTTTATTCAAGCTTTAAACTATGATTTGAAACAGATGACCAGTATACTATGTCCAAGTTTGATTAATTAATACCTGGATGTTTTGGAATATTTATTTTTCGATAAACAGACAATTGCCGGCAGGCAAATTCTCGATACCAGTATAAAATAGCGGGGTGATAATACGCTAACACCCTCTGCTAATATGCATTGAATTTATTAACAGCAATACGTATTTGTTTATAATACATGTAGGTATACAATCTGTCCCAAAAGTATCCAAACTTTTTTTTTATAATTATCACAATTTACAATATCTGATATAACAATGCATACATCTTCTTTTTGGAATTTTATTAATTGAATAGTATTGTTGTGGTATAAAAATTCATATTACTTAAAAAAAAAATCAGTAATAGATTAACAAAACAAACAACAAATTGTACATGTATTTATTTGTGATATTTATCAATAATTAACAACTAATTATACGTTAAGTAAGATTACATATTTTGATAAAAACGATAAGAGCAACTAATAAGTTTATTGAACTTTGATAAAAGAACAAAATTTTTACACGATCAAACAATAAAACCATTCAAAACATCGTTGACAGAGACCCGAATTTTATTCAAACTATTATAACTAGCAATACAAGTTTAATATTGTTTATTCCAATACGTTATTTTTGACAAATAATGTATATTTATACTTTTAATTATATTTGACTGTAAAAATTGTTAATCTTAAGACGATGGATTACGCTTTTTTTTAATGAAACACACTAAAAAATGTTTAATTAATTAGAAATTTTGACCATTTGATTGTGGTTCTCATTAATATAAATGCAAACACAATTTTTTTTTAAATATTACAATAACTGAAATACATACTTACAATTAAAAAAAAATTAAACCAAATATTAATTATCTATAGTAAAAAAATTAAGAAAAAGTATATAAAAATTGGTCTCTTTTTTTATGACAATCGCTAAATACTAATTTTATTAATTTTGTTAACTAAAACATAAAGCTTTTTAACTTTGTTATGTATAATTAATTAATTTTAGGTGTAAATTTCTTAATGCCACTATTTTGAACTGTAAAACTTTAGCGTAAATTTCTTTGAATTTAAATGACCATTGGAGGTGCTTTAACTGCTAAATTTGAGGTTTGACTCGTTAAATTGACAAAATTAGTATGAAAAATATTTGCATGACGAATGGATGAATAATATAAAAAAAATTGCAATTTTTTATATTTTGATTATTTTGGAAAGGAAGAAATTAAATATATACATTACCAACATAGAAATAAAATCCTCTAAATGGTTACGCTTAAAGATGAATGTTCAGAATTGCTTTATTTCATTTGTTTTAAATTTCAAAGTTTCATAAAAGCATAAAATTGTAAATATGTGTTTCAGTTATTGTAATACTATAAATAAATTTGTGTTCTACATTCAGATTACTGAAGAGAATCACAATCGGAAATTATAATTAAATAAATTTTTCCAATCCAATAAGTTTTTCTAATCCATTGTGCTAAGATTAATATAAAATAATACTAATTCTAATGTTACAGGTAGCAAGTTATGAATGAAATTCCACAAATAAAAATTACAGATTGTTTTAGTAGATTATAACTTTATATTTAACAAAAAAAAATTGTTATTTTCGGCACAAACCAAGCACATTTGATACGTTTTTATTACTATTTACTGTTAATACTTTGATATGGACATTAAATTATAATTTATAGACAAATTTAAAAGAATACAAAAAATTCTGATAAGTTGTGTTCAACTTATTACATAAGAAAGTTGTTAACCTATTTACCGCAAAATAAAACAAAACAGTCCTAAAATGACCATTATCTCCATCCTTGTCCGGCATTCCATTTAAATCAAGCGGAGCAAAGTCTTTGTACCATTCCTGTAACGTCGTAACGCTTTCAACAATAAGGAACGTAAACGCAGTAGCAGGTTGAAGCTACAGAAACAGAATGAGTCGGATCCCGAGTGCAGGAGTAAAGTGAGTGAACCTCTCTATCTAGTCTCTACGTACGGTAACACACATACACATTTACAGACACACATATTACAAAGGTATCCTCCTACACACATGTACCGTTGTCCGTCCGGCACTTACCCAACGCCAGCGGCTCTGTGGCGAAGGAGTGGGGTCAACGGGGGACTCTATGCCAGGGGTGCCTTTACTAGGACCTCGGCTAGGAATAGGAACGTTCCTGTAGCGATTTCCGTATATTCGTGTATGCTACTAGCAAGTACAGACTTTAGATCAATAAGGGTTCTCTAGTGGCCGAAGGTATAACTAACTAAACTCCATGTTACGGCTGGGTGCTTTCTATCATCTGATGGTACCGCTCCACTACTTCCACTGGACAATGGGAAAATCTGGTCAGAATTGTAGATGAACATATTTTATGAAAATGTCCAACAAAAAAGATCTTCATTTCATATCAAGTATGTTATTTAAATACAATGAGAAAAAAGTTTCATTTACAAATTTTATTTTAAAAATTAAATGGATATAAGATCATTGTTTTCAAAATAATCTGAAACTATATACGATTTTTAATGTTGAATAGTAACATTTTTAGTACACACTTTTATATATTTCTTTTCATATCTGTCTAAATTATAAAACTAACCGAATATATGTTCCGATTACGAGTTTTTTAACATAAAAAATTAAAAAATTATAAAGAAACAAATTAGATGTATTTGGAAAATACTTTTAACTTTACGAACAATTTTGAAGTTATAAACTCGATCTCTAGTAATTTTATCATAATTTTTATTCCAAATTGTGGTCCAAATTGTTTGTAACGTGCAATTCAAGTTTTTATTAAACCTACTTGAATAATTAACAATAATATAGTATTATTTTTTTCCTGATGAAGATATATGTAGAATATATTGAAACGTCGATATTTACATAAAATATATACAGAACTTAATCCTAAAATTTTATATTTTACAATTAACAATGCATGCATATAAAAAAATGTATTGGCTATACAGTGATAACTTAAAGATTTATTGTATTTCTATTTTAACAAATTTTTTTTCGAAATTTTATTATAAAAATAAAACCATCTAAATCATAGTTTCCGCCATGAATAGTAATCTTCATTTATAATACAGTAAAATAATTAATGGAATAATTTTAGTAGTATTTTTTTATAAATAAAACTTAAATAAAATTTTGATTCATGCCATTTTAAATAATGTAACGTTATTTCTTTATTTTGTCTAAAATAAAAAAGATACAACACACGTCAAATTATACCACAGAAGCGTCAAAATTTAATGAGCTCAAAAAAAAAAAAAACTCAGATTCCATCTCTGTTTAGTATCAATTTTTCAAAAGCAGGCCAACACAAAAATGAGTGCAGCCAAGTTATCTGATACGATACACAAACGAGTATCATTTATTTCTTCAATTCACTTCTTGAGCGAACATATATAAATGTAACACGATACACTGCATACAAGAACTTGATTTTATGCCACTTCGTAGCAAAACGGGCTGGTCAATTCTCGGGTTAGAATTCTTAACAAAAACGGCCTGGTAATTGCTTTCGATTATAAGTCGATTTTGTGTGCGTTGAAAGGCGATTTACTTAGTACAATCGGACTGTTTAATAACATTCTAAAATATTACAGAACGCTGGTGTTATGTTTTGATAATATTCAATTATAAGACGTGAGAAACAAATACTTTTTTGCCAAGAAAAATTTATTATTTAAGGTGACGAAAGGTTAGCCAATATTAGTTAAATTTTAATAGGCTGTAAATGTCGTTTCTTAATTTAAATTATCTTTAGCTAACTAAATCTGCGTTACGGAAATAATACTGAAATAATTCGCGTTAATATATCACTACTCTCCTCTCTTCTCCTCGATAAAAAATAGTGATAAAGAGAACGAGAGAGAGAGAGAGAGAGAGAGAGTTTTCTCCCAACTATAGAACCACATATCCAATTGCGACATACTCTTAATTGATTCCGATATAAATTATTTTTGCATTAAGAACTGATTACGCGCACTGACAGCCATAGCCTGGCTAGATAGATAAATCGCTATCTCTACGTTATAGGTTACAGATAGGTTGAAAATGTCGAACAGAATTAACAGCCTTGCCTGCCTGCCCCTTTCGTTACGATTTTCAAATTGCCGATCAATAATTTATGAATCGATAAATGACTTTTCCGGCCATCGATCTATAGGAAAGTGTACGTTGCAATTTATTAATCATAATTAACATCGGTTTCAACAGAGGAATTCGGAATTATATGCGTTAAATATGTTGGAGATTTTTCTCAATGATTTCATTTTTTAAATGCTTATATGACTTATACGGCATAAATTATATCTATTTCGTAAGAACGTCAATATGACAATACAATAGAAATAATAATGAATTATATATTATTTTATATGTATAATATATGTGTGTAGATAATTATCTTTATTGCTGTATTCTTTAGTAAATAATTTAATGATATGAATTTGGGCTCATTTCCTTGAGCATAAGATTTTAATGTAAATAATTTTAGAGATATCACATTATATTTTTTTTTGCTGTCAATAAAATAAATTTAAAATTTGAAACATTTTGAACAATTAATTTATATTAATTTTGTTTACGTTTATTTCTGATTACTTAAAAACTTTGACATTATTTAAAATTTGCTTTATGGAAATTCTACGCTGTATCATAAAAATGATAATCTTTTAAAGTTGGCAAACAGCAAATTATTTTTCTTGTGTATTAATAATAAATTTTATGAAACAATTTTTGGTAGACTGTTTAAATTAAAATTTGAAATTATTTAAAAGAAAATATAAGGTTCAATTAAAATTATTTCATAATATATATTTTTTTAATGCCACAGAATAACTCAAAATTTTAATTAAATTATAGTATTTTGCACAAAATATTAAAACTTTTTTTTTGTAAATCATTTTTAATTTGAAAATAGATGAAGTATATGTAATCTGTCCTAAAAGTATCCAAATTTTTAATACAGCAAAAAATATTTCAGAACTTATTATATTAAAATAAAATGGCTTAAGGTTATAGTTCTGTATTAATATTTATTATTAATCGGCGCTTCGACGAAATCAACGTACGTTTTCATAAGGAAAAAAGATACAGAACTGTAACCTACTGAATTAATATATAAACTTTTCGTTGTCATTTATATTCCTCCTTAACTTTTTTAATTAATGCTAATGTGAATATACTACTACATGACTTATCAATAAAAAATAATCATGAAAAGAATACACAATTTTTAATTTAATAATTTGTAAAATTTAATAAAAATATCATCAAATTATAAGTTCTTTACAATTGAAGGAAATATATAAAAATGTGGACGATCTTTTCACACTTTTTCAAAACTTTGTAGAACTGTAAGAAAATACAAAAAAAATTATGAAAATTTAAACTTATTGTAACATAAAGATTTACTAAATAAAATTATAAAGTAGTAAATGTAATAAAATAATAATTTCAGTACCTATTGCAAATTTGTCTTGTTCTATTACATTTACATTTTCCGTTAGAAGCCTATTTAAGAATAAAGTAGTTCTGTAAGTGGGTCTCAAGTGATTTAGGGGATAAACGAATAAAATAAAAACGAAAATAAAACGGAAATTTAAGGACAAACGATTTGAGCGAAAGATCCGTTATTTTTTCGGGAAGGGAAAAATGCCATTGCGGATAAGTGTACAAAGAATAAACATGGTAATATATATCCACACACTGACCGAACCGAACCGAAGAGAGCTACAATCGGAATCCCCATTTCCATAGTGTATTTGTTGCGACGACGTTGCCTGCACTGGTGTACACCCAATAGTAGTCGTAGTGTGGTACACATAATGCAGGCCCCCAGCTCCCTGGGGGATTTTCGGGGCCCGTGCGATTGGTACGAACGAGATAGCCAACGATGGAAATCATCTTCTTGTTTGTTATGCATTGCTGGCTATGTGGACATGCCATATACAGACCATGTCCGAGTAGGGAAGCGAGGGTTTGAGACTGGTTCCTTCTTCTCGTATAATATTTCAATATATTCTTCTTTTAGCATACACGATGCGCTGATGTATTCCGTTGGTCCGAGCACACGCCCGCACTCCGTTCTGAATGTAAATAAAATTTCGCGAAATTACTTTACTTTCTTTATGACATCATGAGGACCTCTTATATATATATCTCCTATCATTTTTGATATCACACCCTTATCGCTGAATAACCTGCTGTAAGCCCTGTGTCTTTATTTTCTCCTCTAACTTGACATTCGTTTTCTTCTCTTTTTTTTAAACTGACTTTTATATCTGATGCTTGTATATTCCATTATGTTATTCTAATTTAATATATTTGAAATATATTTTTGTTCGTGATTTAGCAGAAGAAATAAATGATAATATTTTGCAAAAAACCATTAAACGTAACAAATATTGTTTAATTGATTGTCATTAATACGTAATGAAATATTATGTGAATGTGAAACTGACAGGTGTAAAATTCATAATTTAAACATTTCTTTTATAAATTCACACGTTTTGCTTTACACTTTTAATAATGTAATAATATAATCAAGTATTGATAATTATTTCTAAAACATCTTTTAAATTTATTCTCTCTTCAACTACAACAGAAATTGTATAACATATCATTAGTTATTTAACAAGTACGGATGTTTATTAATGAAACATTAATATTTTACACATTTGAGTATAATAGTTTTCGCTGTAGTGCGAAAATAATTGAAGTTAGCGAGTGGAACAGAAGTAAGATAAGAAAGCGTTCAAAAACGATTTAAAAATATTTTTTCTCTAGACAGTTTATTTAGGATTTGCTGTTTTTATATAAGGCTTTGACGACTATTAACTATGGCACTCATAAAAAATATACACCATAAGAAAACTTTTAAATTGAACTTTTAGTTTTTTCTTTCATCATGCTGCTTCAATCGTGTGTGCTGTTAATTTTTTTTTTCATTCTGTTATTTTTAATATGTGTTTTTAATGACATTGGTGACCGTAAAGTGGTATTTACTGCCTTATAACATCATACTTCAATTTTGAATGAATTTTGAAATAATTTTTATTCACCTAAGAGAAATACTGGTATATGCCATAATAGATTAACCTCCGTATGCATAAATATTCGTTAAAAATAACGGTCCGTTATTCTTGGATTCCGTAAGAAATCTGTCTATGTATATTGCAACGAAATTTTTTACGAAATCCAAAAATTTTCAGTTTAACGTACTGGGATGAGTTCTATATGCGGAAAACAATTTGTTAATTGTATTATAATTTTAACATATTGTTTTTTTTTTTGTATTATTTTGAATTTTGTAATTTTTGTTTCTCGTCCTCTTGTTAGGCCATAGTCTATAGTGTAAGAATATTTCATAATATATGTATATAATACAACGTACAGGTTTCAACAATTTTTTCGATATAATAGTCTAAAAAGCTTAAAAAGAGCTTATTATTTTTTATTTTATTTCAGATTACATCATTATATAGTATATTATTTTCCTAAACTTGCATTTTGTACACTTTGATATTAATATTTTTTGCTGTTTTTCCAGTATTTTTTTTCTTATCTTTAAGTCTAAAAGAAACCAGATTTGCAGATGAATGAAAGCTTTAAATGAAAAATATAAAATTTAAACAGAACAACAAAAATATTAATAACAAAGGCGTGTTTTAGTTTATTTGTTTAGTCCAGCTCTTATGACAGTTACGTTTCTTAAAACCGATATTAGTTAAAACCAACCTCATAATACGGGGCAATATTATTATCTTTAATATTGAGCATAAACACATAAAGAAAGATTTAATAAATGCTTACAATTTGCATTGATACAAGAAATTACTTAGAGTGAAACTAGAATTTTTGCATTCTTTGTGAAAAGTAGTTATTTCTTACAAAAATCTACAGTGTTCATACTTAGTTAAAGTCTCACAAATGTAAACTGAATAATTTATAGCTTCGCTTCGTTATTACACTTTACACCTATTCTTCAATTAAACCAATACCAGATTTGGTATTAAGAATAATAAGAATAACACAAAAAAAGTTTTTAAGAGTGTAATATCATCGTGTACGGCTACAGGAAAGTCGATTAAAAGTACAATTTTCCAATAGTATTTGCCTGATGTAAATACTGAGCAGCGAATATTCAAAAGGACACATACACGATACAAGAAGAATGTATAATAGTAAAGTTTCTTTATTTCTACCTCGGGTGTATTACATGTATTAAAGGTTCACTTCTTGTGTATGTACATAATAGTCTTATGGACACGATATAGTCTAACGTCAGTGATTTTCAACATTTATAATATTTAAAAATATTTATGTAGATGATTACTGTTAAAAATGATTTTCTTTTTTAGTTGCATATAAATCATTAATTTTATTTTAGCATTTTGATATTTTTACAAATGTATTTTTAGAAATCAAGAATTTAATAAAATTGTATTTTATTCTATGGGTTTGGAAATATTTATAAAGAATTTAAAAAATAATAAAAAGGTGTTTGAAATGCTAGAAAATTAAATCAAACTGGCTTCTAAACTTATAATTTTTAATATTTTTTATGTCTTTATTTACTATAATATATTTTTTATAGTAACACTATGTCAAAAATGTCGAATAAAAATTATACATGCACAAAGTTTAGTTTTTTTCACATAGATATCAGACTTATTTCAAAGAGTTTGTTTCTATAACAACTACAATAAAACAATAGTAAAAAAGTCGATTGAGTAATATACTTAATTATTACATTTTTTTAAATGAAAATATATCTTACATTCATATTTTAAGTATCGCTAATTCTTAATATAACTGCTGTCTCCTATAGTTTCCAGCATATATTTTAAATTATAATCATAAATTTAGCCAGTTGGGGTATTCTGATCAGGCCTAGAAATTTATAGAATTGATGCAACTAAAACTAATAATGCTAATAAACTGACAAAGTTCAATGCACTCAACAGTCGTGGACACGTCAACGTATTAACTTCCGAACAATTTTAAATATCAAATTTTCTTGACTGTTGCAAATTTTTAAATTTTTTTTAGTAAATAAAAATTTTAATTGAATTGAAAATATAACCAAATATCTGAAGTTGTTAAATTATTTGTTATTTTGCTAAGTGAAAAATTTACGAAAATTGAACATTATATTCGACAAATAACAGATTTATATAAAAAAACAATATTCCTATTCAACTGTTTTCTTGGTAATACTCCTAAAAATATTTTATTCCAATAGTAAATTTGGTGTCAATAATTAAATTATCATAAAAGAAAAACTTATTAGATATTGAAAAGATAAATGACAAAATTAAATATTTAATTGGATAAATAAACAAATAAATCTGAGTTTGAAAATCACTGGTTCTTATGCAAGCGAGTCCGTTAGCAGTGCTTTTGTTTCAACTGAAAAGGCTTAAAATTAATTCAAGAAATCTCTCTCTTATCCAAGTGGCAGTAAATTTACGATTCGATATTTCGCCGCGTACAGAGAGTTTTACCACTTGTAATTTCATTATTTGTGCCTGATGTTCATAAGATTACAAACACACTCTCACAGTGTGCCTACAGTCACACACACACACACACACACACACACACACACACACACACACACACACACACACACACAGCGCGCTCAACTAAATGGCCTACACGTAGAGCAGCGGTGCGCCGTAGTAAATCGAAATTAAATTTCTTTATGCCCCTCGTGCGCGCGCGAACCGCGCTACAGTCTCAGCCACTGGTCAGTCCAAACGAGAGAAAGAGAATGAACGAACGTGTGATAAAAGTTAAACAGTTCGCGGTGCTGGCTGGTCTCCTCTATTGTTTACTTTTATTTGAGAAACACCGTCGGGTTTCTCTATACATTGTGCAATGGCCGGCATACGCCCACCTAATCACCCAGAGAACAATCACTTTAATAGACTATTTATGACGCATTCTCTAATTTACATTTCGCTAACATTTTTTTACAATCGAAATACAGCTTTTTTTCTTCTTCGATTGCGCTACACGGGTTTGTTACGCATTGTCTGAGATTATTTTGCGATGAAATTCTGTATCGATGATTATTTTGAATTTGTTTTACTGTTGATATAAAAATATTAGAACAATTATTTCTATGGGCGTGTAATAATTTCAGTATAATAGTTATATTAAAATGTGCCAATAGTAACGTTCCACAAAACGTATTAGTTATATTTTTTATCTCTTGATAACAAGCAATACCAATAGCCTTTATTCACAGCTTTGTATTTAATAAACCCAATTTTCGGTGAAAATATTAATTCTAAACATAGAAATAGACAATTGCAGTAACTAAGTCAGTACCAAAGTCAGTTCAAATTTATCTGTATGTAAATGAAATCTTTTATGACAAAACTGATATTAGTGAGAATTATTTGCAAAAATTAAAATATTAATTTAAAGATTTTTTATATTTTAAGTCGCATAAAACAATTTTTTTTTATAAATACATATAACACAAATAAAATTTAAAAATTAATATTGTATATTGACATATAGTTTCAGTACATTAATATTCTACAAGCATAATTTTTATTTTTAATTTATCATTTAGTGACATATAAAAACTAGCAAAAATATTAATAAGCATTGAACAGAAATTAATGATTATAAAAACACTATTTATTATCAAATCAGAGTTAATAATCATTTATCATATTTTGTTCATAATTAATCACAATTAAAAAAATAAACTTTTTATGCATATTGACTTTTAAGATTAATTTTTTGTTTGTATATTTATCATTTACATATTTGTGAACATTTACAACTATAATTTATTACAAAAAAAGTAATTAAATCTAATATAAATCAATAATAATTTGAAAGATAGTTTAAAGATTTGTCTTCTAAGACAAAAGAAAAAAAAAACTGATATAAATAATGAGTGAAAATATTTTTAGCGATGATATAAAATTGATCTTAAAATCATGAATCATATTTTTTATATTTCTCGCGCAATTATTAACATATGCGAATTTATAAACAATATACAAATTACATCATAATATAACTAATAGGTAATTTTAATACAAATAATTATACATATGAAAATTTTATAGATTTGACTTCATTTGATGACAATCCTTGTATAATGATTTCCACATACGGTATGACATAAACACAAGTTATTAATTGTTTCACCTGAATCGTTCGAATGAGTGTATTGTGCTAGAGAGAGCGAGATAATGTTACTGGAATGGAAAGAGAGACGAACAGAGACGCATTAATGAGTCATTGTGTCATAAACAGTTGTGATTCATTGGTTTATTAATGTTCAAATACACAAATTCTCGTACAAGTTTTTTTTCGCTACTTTACATTTAGGAATGAAATCAACAAAATGTGCGTAATTTTAAGTCTGTATATTTAGAATTTTTCTTGCGTTTTAACTTGTTGGTTTAAATAGACGCGTTTGTCATAGTAAATGAGCTGGTAGTTTTGTGATATTAGTTTTAAAATTGTTAAGACGATTTTGAGACAGAAAGAAATCAGTAGATGATTTATATATTTTCTAATGAAAATAATATTTTAACCTTCTAATCATATTAGATAAAATATTTAAGTGGATTATTACGTTTAGTGTATTCGTCTAATATATTTATTTATTTTTTCTAATATACTGTATTTTTACCTACTTGTACATTGATTTATCCAAAGTTTTAGTTACTTATCTAAATTTTATTTGAAATAACAATTTGATTTTAACTAATTTGTATGTACATGAAATAATTAATCTAATTAAATGGGCAAATCATTTAAAATTTAGTCATCTAATTCGAATTAAATGAAAAAGCAACTTTTTTTGTATGCATATATACATAATATTAAATTTATATCACCGAAAACAATGAATTTTTTAAAAATTTTCAATATGTTAACTTTATTATGTATAATAATGGAAATATTACAGAAACTGTAAAATATAAATATATACTTCTATTATATATTAAAATAAAATATTCTCTTTAATTTATAAATAAAATAGGCTAATTTTGATTTTTAACTTGAAGGTTATTAAAACTATTAACGATCCAATTACATAGTTTGATCAATAAATCTACATTATTTTTACGCATTACAAAATTTTGTTATAAATAATAGATTATTGATAATATTTTGTTATTGTACATAAATATTGCAGAATTAAAAAATATTTTTTACGTAGTCTAGGCATATTTTTTATATATGTTAATCATAAAATAATTTTAACATATCTGACTAAACAACAATAAAAATATACCAAGAAAATGAGTAAAGCTATATTTTAAGTCGTTATAATTTTGGCTCTGTACAATAATTCGACCAGAAATAATTTTTGTAATAACGTCATTGTAACATAAATCTAAGCATGTTTCCAACATTACAGTAAAAACAATTATAAAATTACTTAGATCCGTGCGCGTATTAAGCAAAACATTATAATAGATCTCTCGTCATTTCTGTATACGTAATGACAGACAATTTTAGTGGAAACATTGAAAGTTTGTAGAATATATTAACGAAACAAGAAACAAGCTCTAAATAGAAACTTTACAATTAAAACATACATCCAATCCACATAACCAAAAAGTGGAGCAACGGCATGGTACGGTATGGTATGGCATGGCATAGCAAGAGGAAGAGACTAGATGAATAATACTCTTATATTTAAATTCAAACATAAGCAACAACATTAGCGATGCTGAATTGAAGACATATAGAAAAGCAAACTCCGCTGATGGTAGCAGCACGTGTGTGCGTGTAAATAGACAAAGACAGCCAATACGTCGACTGTCGTTTGTTCAAACACACAAACGAAAACCGATGGGACGATAGGGTTGCCTGCCAAAGAGAGGATGGGCAATGCCAGGAGAGAGAGAAAGACAAACGACGCAGCGCTAAGGAGAGAGGAACGAAACGAAGCGGAGCGGAGAGAGAGCGAATGTAAAATAAAGAGACTTGGAAAGGGTGTGAGGCGCATAGTCCTCGCTCTGCAGGCTCTACCTCATTTGAATTTCTAATTAGCAAACCTCCATGCAATTATTGGATTAATGTAAATTACGAGGACGCGTTGTGCTCGCACTGGCTGCTATAGCTAGGCAGGGAGACAGAGAACGGAACGGAACGGACGGAACGGTGTGCTACGGGCTGCTCTGCTATATACCGTCAGTGGGGGTTGAGGATAATTAAAATCCGTTGATTAATATGTAAATTTAATAAGATTACAGTTCCAGGAACGAATGAACACTCGCTCGTTTGGGTTTGGCCGTCCTCGTTCGGTCGCTCGCTCCGTCGGTTCGTCCGCCACCCGCCGCCTGCCACCGCCATCACCGCCACCGCCACACAGCCAACTCACTGACGAAGGACCCTATTTCGGTTTTGTTGTCTTCAGATACTCACTCTATACTCTGTTTCAGATATAGACAAAAATTATTATCCTTCTTATTTCTCACTTCGACAAAAAAAAAACTCTACTCATTCTAAAGCCTACAATTTTCATTATAATACAATATACAGGTAGTAAGGTAATTTTCAGTTTATTTAAAATTTTATACAATCTGCACTTACACGAATAATTAGTGCACTACTACAATGGCATGATTACTTGTTCAACATGAATGAAATTTTTATATGGCTTTCTCAATTTCTGTTTACAACACATATTTAATTATTCAAATTTGTAGAACAACACGATAGAATCATTATTATCTTAATAGTGTATAAAAATAATATTAGTCAAAAGTAAATAAATGAAAATAATTGTAGAAAATATTTTTAAAACTTGTTAGCTATACGTATAATCTTGTTTAAAAATTTATTGCTAAATTTATTCTAAATGAATTTTATTTTGATTCTGTTGAGACATAAATATAAAAAAGATATTTCTGGATACCATAACAAAATCGAAATCCCATTCGTATCTATTCGAAATTTTTTTCGTATATTATCGAAATCATGTACAAAATACAATTTTCAGACAATATCAATACGACAAATTTAGACGATGTACTACGAAACTTATCACATACAGTTTATCGCTCCAAACGTTTTCGACTGCGGCAAAGAAAATGCATTTATTTGCATTTGTATTATATTTTCACTCATCGGAACTTTATTACGATCAAGATTTAGAATTCGACGCATATATAAATAAATAGAACCGAAAAACTAAAGAACATATGTGTATAGAAAAGTAAATTCTTATTTTCTACTTCCTGTAATTTTCAAGTGGAATACAGAATTATGTTTTAATTTTTACTTGGAATCCATAGCTAATAGGCGCCAAACTACTACAACATATTCGATACGAGTTCCACAATATCAGAAATAATATTATATTTAATTTCTACCGTAAGCATGACTTGAACTAATAACTTTTGTGGTGACAATCAGACATGCTTCCACTATACTACAATTAGTTTTCATAAAAAAATATTATATATTTTGATTACTGTAACAAAAAAAAAAACTGTAATTATCTAGCAACTTATTACTATATATTTTTGCAATTGCAATTAAAAAATGAGAAAACTAATAGAAAAATGAATAATTTAAAATGTAATTATTCGGAGCAAATATATGTAAATGAAAATGTTATATATGTATATTATTCATATAATAGCAATGCTTAGCTCAAAGTAATTTAACTGGACTTAATTTGCCAAGTATTGATTTTATATCTTCTTGATGATTCATTGTTTTTGAAATTATACAACATTTACATTAGCTTCAAGCTTTGCATACTGGGTACTACAGAAATCTTTAATATACTATATGTTACTTATTATATTATCTATATGTATATTTTTCAAAAAATTTTTTCATTTCAATATTATAAAATCAAAATTAAATGGTAAAGATTTTCTCATTATATTAACATAAAAAGGCTTTAGGATTTAGTTACTAGTTTCTATGTTTTATTTATTTATTGTATATGTCATTTGTATAATTTTGTAGAGTAAGTCGAAACGTCGATTTTTAATTAAAATTTATACAAAACTAAATCCCAAAGCCTTTTTATTTAAATTTTTTTAAACTTTATTCTTTACACAAATATTCATAAAATTTTATATGTTTAAACGTTAAAATGTTACTTTACTTTTATTGTTAATTTTATTATTCTCTTTTATTTTGAAACAATATGTCATTGTATACCTAACAAACTAAAAATAGTTTAATTATAATTACCCATAAAAAAATGGCAATTTATTATTTTCATGACTCATCATTATTTCGAATTAATAACAGAGAATATTAAATTAATTCTCAATAATTTACAATTACCTACTATTACTCATTTTGTAAACAATAATGCAAATATGTTTCAAATAGTTTTAAAATAACTTTTATATTTCAAAGTACACACTTCCAAATCGATTGTGTAGCAACTTAATTACCTATTATATTTATTTTATAACATTCTAATAGAAAATTTACCGAAATTACAAAGCAATTGATTATTTTTGAAATTACCTTAAAAAAAGTAGTGCCATTTCAGATTTGAAAATTAATAGTGCAACTATTGAAAGTAATGAATAAATAATCATTACGTATTAATTCATAAAATGTTTCTTTCAGAGTTTTTTTTTTTTAGAATAAAAACACATTGTATAAAGTAGAATATATTTCATACAAAAATAGTATATTATATTACGAGGATCAGAAAACGATCTTTATTGTGCTGAACTTACATACTTGCAGCCGAGGCAGAACCGAGGCTAAGCAATGTGGGCGAAACATAAAAAAGAGCATTCTGCACCTTGTGACATATGCTACTTTTCTTCAAGCTTTACAAACGAAACTATATTAAAAATAAATAAAAATACATACCGAGTAACCTTAATTTTACTAACAGATGTAGAATAGTATGTATATATTATTTATATTTATTACGTGATTTGTGAGAAAAAATATTTGTTTGGTCGAATATACAATTTACAACAAATTTAACGTTGTGAATTGAATTTCTTGCACTTCTTTATACATTTCAATAATCAAATTCGAGCAAAAATAAACAATACAACTGTCAATTAACTTAATTCGACTTTACAATTTTTAATATGGCCATTGGAGATGTCAAATTAAATACACTTGACCATGTTCCTTTGCTCGAATATAAAATTTCAGACAAGTCTAGCGGTGCACATTTCATTTCTTGCACTTTTTCACACATTTTCAATAAACAAATTCAAACAAAAATAAACAATTGAATTGTCATTTAACTTAACTTGATGTAATAATTTTCAATATGGCCACTGTCATGACAAATGTCGTTATGTCATGTTTTATGCTACTACCAGTGGTGTATATAGTAACTAACTACTGTATAATAATGTTAACATTAATTAACATAATGACCTCTTTCTATATAGACAATATAGTAACGTAATCAATAATTTAAACGTAATCAATATTTTAATACGCTTGAAAAAAAAAAATAATACACTTATCGATATTTCAGACACGTATACACTTATAGAACAGTATTATTTTTTAAGACTAAATCCAATACAAAACAATAACATGAGATATTTTGAAAGTAGTATAACCTCAATATTTCAAAGTAGACATATAGTCAGTGTGGAAAACCTATTCCGTGGTAAGTTAAGCAGGGCATTTGCGGCTTGAACCGAAAATGATATTTACTCTCCTGTTAAAGTATCGCGACGACAAAACTTTTACTTAATTTGCTTCAATTACCGGGCCGATGGCGCCGTGCATTGCGACGCTAGCACGATGCGGCGTCGCGTGATGGAATTAGCGCCGGTGGAATTTCCAAAAGCGCTCTTTGTTATTATTATACGCGCGCTTTTGCACCGAGTTACGACAGAGGAAGATTTCGATTGCTGAAATTGCGAAATTAAATGTTTTAAATATTGAATTTCTTTCGAATGTTAAGAGTTTTTTTTATCTATAATATAATTCTGTAAATTTTATATAAATTTATAGTTTTAAACAATTAAATAATAAATAAAATATTAGATAAATAATAGCATTGATTTTAATTCAATAGACTTAACCAACTAGATATTAAAAAAAAAATCAGATTATTTAAGAAATTTTTAAAAATGTGAGATATATTTTTAAAATTTTATGATTTAATAAGGTAGTGAAAGAAGTAGCCAATTTCCATTAGAAAAAATATATTTAAAAAAAAAAAACGGCTTTAGGTTCTAGTTTAGTAATAATATTTATTAATAATCGAAGTTTAGATGAACTCAACATGCGTAATTAGGAAAAAAGATACAAATGATATTTATAGTAAATAAACATAACATGGAAACAAGTTACTAGGTAAAAAAATAAGTTACTAGATCATGAAATTTATAAATTTTTAATTAAAGAAAGCCAAATTTTATTTAAATCAATGCCTTTACAGTGATTAATGTTATCTTTTTTTTTATAAATTTCTATTGCATCTCTTATTAATCTGTTGTTAATATTGATTGGTCAAATACATATCAAAATTTAACAATCACTATGTTATTACTAATATAAATTTTAAGTATAATTATAAATAAATTTGCAGTAATTCTAATATTTTATTTTTATCGACAATGTAGAAAACTTAACACTTCACAACTTGATAGACCTGTTCGATTCGCACACTTGCGTCTACTGTATACTGTTGCGTCAATGTTTGTTGTTTTATTCACTTTGCAGTTATATGTAAATGGCAAACTGCTGCATCATTTACGCCGGCGTAATACAGTAAAACGGTAGAAGTCAATCGAACAAATCTAATATTTTTTATTTTATATATCTAACTATTATAAAACATTCAGAACAAGGATAATATTTTTCAATAATATTATAGATACATTTCTATAAATTAAAGTTTTTGTATATATTTTTTTAGAAATTGCAATATATATATATATATATATATATATATATATATATATATATACAGGGTGTTTGCAATCAAGGTATTTTATTTTTAAGGGGTGATACTACAGGTCAAAACAAGGCGATTAACGCCAAAACACCTTAGTAAAAGTTTTCTAATAAACGAGATATTCATTTTTTTTTAAGTAAAATGGTAGCATATGGTATAATTTTTATTATCCAGCTCACAAAAAAAATTATTCTTCATAATAGTTTTGGATTTGCTTGAAACGAATAAAAATGTAAAAATATTCCAGGTTTTAAATACAGGGTGACTCGGATTTGCTGATTTGTGTTTCAACTTTTAGGTAAAATACCCTTATTTAAAAAATTTGAATAATTTTATTTGAATATTATGTTTAGAATTACAATTTAAGTTTACATACAAAAATTTGTGCCGATCGTCGATTGTTAACAGTATCTAATATCTCGTTTATTTGAAAACTTTTGCTAAGGTGTTTTAACAATCGACGATCGGCACAAATTTTTGTATGTAAACTTAAATTGTAATTCTAAACATAATATTCAAATAAAATTATTCAAATTTTTTAAATAAGGGTATTTTACCTAAAAGTTGAAACACAAATCAGCAAATCCGAGTCACCCTGTATTTAAAACCTGGAATATTTTTACATTTTTATTCGTTTCAAGCAAATCCAAAACTATTATGAAGAATAATTTTTTTTGTGAGCTGGATAATAAAAATTATACCATATGCTACCATTTTACTTAAAAAAAAATGAATATCTCGTTTATTAGAAAACTTTTACTAAGGTGTTTTGGCGTTAATCGCCTTGTTTTGACCTGTAGTATCACCCCTTAAAAATAAAATACCTTGATTGCAAACACCCTGTATATATAAATATTTTTAAAATTCCAATAGCCACAAATATTTTTATAAGTAAAAAGAGTATAAATTTTATAATTTTATGTAAATATTTAACAGATTTTTAAATACAAATTAGTGCTGAATTTATACATATTATTAATTAATGAAACAAGAATACAATTTTTAGATATGTAGATTTTTAAATGAAATTAAAATCTATAAAAAACACTGGTTGAATTGTTGATAACTACAATCATTAATTTTGGAATGTTCTGATTTATATTTTAAAATTTACGATAATTAAAAAAATGAACAGAACGAATAAAATATTATGTTTTAATTATATTATAGTTTTTATGTGAATTACAGCATAATTATGCAAAGTATTTAATTAAAATGTAAAATATAATAAATTCCAAATTGTTTACAGCATAATGTTGTTTTCTATATTTAGACAACTTTATTTCAAAAATAAGCAAAATTTGTTTGGATTATTAAAATATATTTTATTTGACCGTTGAATACTTGATACGACTAAGCAAAAAATTCATATAATATTTCTAGCAAAGAACAAGTAATGAAAATTTTGATAATGATTTAAATTTTGTGTAATTAATTATGGTTTATTATATATTATAAGCAAATTTTTTATTTCAAATTAAATTAAGATGTTGTAATGTAATATCCTAAACAATCTTTATATTTATAATTATCTAATAAAAAAGTGTTGAACGCATAAAATATTATTAATCATATTGTCAATTGAACATTCAATAACAGTGGACAATTCAATTTCATAATTTACTATTAATTAAATTAACAACATTTTACGTAGCTGGCCATATGAGTTACTTGCTTCTAAATTTTTGTCAAATATTTTAAATTCACATAATTTTTTTTATTTTTAAAGATATTTAATTTTATTACGTCTTTATTCAACATTATACATGGTCAAATAATAAATTGCCAACTATGCCTAACAAACATGTAATACAAAAAAAAAAACTACTACTACTACTTATCTTTATATACTTTTGGACTTCTAATGTGATCTAATCAATATAATATTTCCTCATCATTATCAGAATCAAATATTTCGTTCAATTGTTGTAGCATGATTATTTATAAAAATACATAATTTTACAAAAAATGAACAATAACATGTCGTCAATATCATGAAAATTTTATTGTTTTACTACCACAATACTACCAAATAAACACAATAAGTAATCGCTTTCTTGGTACAACTATCTGATACTTATTTATCGGAGGTACAGTTACTAGGATAAATTTGTACCTCCGCTAGTTATATCGTACTCTAAAATATTTAAATATTTAATTTTTCTTAGAAATATTTACAATGATTTTTTTATATATAAGATGCAACATGGTTTGCTTCCAAAGTATTTAAGTGGCAATCTGAAATTTAATAGTAGTGTGCATAATTATGGTGTTAGAAAGATTAAAAATAGTACTACTAACAATATATTTCACAATGAATTACTTGAATATAATATTCAAAAAGTTTAAAAACTTTTGACTTTGAAATTTAAAAAATTATTTTAATGAAGTAAATGCAAGTTAATAATTTGATAGATTATAAATGTCACGAATATTGTGAATATTATGCTACATTTGTAAATTTTCTGTAATATTATAATTTTGTAAATATGTAATTCATTTAGCCAAAAGATAAATAAAGCTTGATTCTATTCTATTCTATTTATACAGGTTGATTCAAAGAAAACTTTAGCTAAATTTTACAATCTTTTGAGTTTTAGATAGATACATTTAAAAAGTAAACATTAACAGAAAAAATAGCATTTCTTTAATTTAAATTATTTATTAAAAAGTTATTTTGATTTTAATAGTAGTAAAAATTTAAAATTAAATTTATTTATTTAATTTATTTCTTAAATACAAAATACATAAATTCGAAAAAAAATAATTATTTATTGAAAATAAACAATACGCTGTTAATACTGTAATGATCAAAATAACGGAACACTTATATTAAAAAATTTCCAAATACATATTTGAAAGCAATTCTAAGACGTATTATTAAAAATAATCTTTAGACAAAGATATTAAATTTTAATTAAATCTCAATAGGTAGGTTTCGATATGTTTACTTTCAGGTAATAATAAGAAAATTTATACATGTTAAAATAATAATTAAATAATAAAAAAAATCACTATAGTTTTGAAAATTAAATGTTTAGAAAAAGATTTCATTACGGGGTACCTACATACTTAAAAGTGCAAGTTAATTAAAATATTTCTATAGCTGAATTATCGATAAATTAAGTAGGAATAATATATTTTATTTTCTTATATTATTATTATATTTTACTGTTACTTTGATATTTATACATACTTATATATATTATCGAAGTTGTTCAATTGTTTATCAAAGTATTTTAATTGAATATTATTATTTCGAATGACTTCTTAAAAATTAATGTATTTTTTTTTTATAATTAAAATGCGTTTTGCGATTTAATTGTTATTAAAAAATTTGAAATAATAGTAATTTATTATTCATATATTTAATTGCAAATCTTTGTTTGATTAAAATTTAAATATAATATAATTTGAAATAATAAATGAAATTGAATAAAAATTTCTAATTTTTTAAATAAAATTCTTGTAATACGAGTACGTAACCAGTAGCCATTATTGCAAAATTATCCAACTGAATATGATACTCCGAATAATATAAAAATCAAAATATCGAATGTAAAAAATACACATTTTCAAAATTTAAATTTTGAAATTCTGGTAATTTGATTATTACATTATCAAAAAGATGCATTTATATTTTACACAATAAATAATAAAATATCTAAAAATTAAATTTATTTTTTATTTCATTTCTGTTAGAGAGAACAATATAATTTTTAATTAAACTGTATTTTAATATACGTTTTTTAACTGGAACTAATTCTTTAATAACTTTGCAAAAATATTTAAAACTTGAAAAATACAATTTTTAAAATTTGTTTTCGACTATTTTCTTAAAAGTAAATTAAATCCAAATTTTATTATTTTCAACAATATTTTCTGAAGTTAATATAAGAAATATACTAATATTTTGTTTACACTCTAAAGATTAAGCTGTGATTCTAAGAATTTTTGTAAAATCTAATGAACAAAAAAGCATTTATTGAATTAGATATTATTTTACCTATAAGTTTGCCTATAAGTTTGCAAATTTATAGAACCAAAAACCCATAAGATATTTTATATTATTTTTATATTATGTGTAGATTACACAAAGATATATATTGAAATAAATCCAACGCTTTTGAGCAAATTTACAGATACCAATACATATGTTTGCATAGATATTCAACTTTTATAATAATTATTAGAAAATATTAGTATGATTATTAAATAAGTTTAAAAAGAAATAACTTAATAATTAGGAAAAAAATCAATCATTTATTCTGAAAAATGTTGTGTGAACCACGAACCGTCCCCGTTGGGTCGGCAGGAAAATAGCACTCGTACTGCCGCAGGTGCCATGTGACGCGTGGTTATGTGGCGTCGCCGGGCGTCGGTACGCCGGCACTGGACGCTGTCACTCACTCGCACGCTCGCTAATGAGTAATGACTAACGAGTCTCGCGTGAAAATATGCAAATCAAATTGGAAGTCAGCTTTAATTATTCAACAGATTCACTGGCGAAAAATGTTGCCATGTTATATTCGTAACGTTCGCGCGTACGAATCACCGGAAAATGTATTATGAGCATTTTCAAAACGACGCTCGACCTCTTCCTCCCGCCGACCGTCCCTTCCCCCCCCCCCCGCCACCATCGACGCCACAAATTTCGGAACAGGGCGAATGAATGCTCTTCGTGTGTTTGCTGTGGTGTTTGCTCGGAAAAAGGGCAGAAAGGGGTGGGTGGCTGAATGGCGTGTGGTAAATGCATGATTTTATTGTGAAAACACTGGCGTATTTCTTGGGATAATTTCAGATAAATATTAATGAAATTCTACATTCATTTTAAGTATTATTTTTGGTTTGTTTTCGGATTTAATTTCTATTTTCTTTTATTTGCTTTTAAGTATATTGCTTTTTAATTAAAATTTTCGCCGAAATTAACATTAAAAATCAGATATTTTTGAATAATAATTATTTTTTACGAATTGTAAATTAAATTAATTTTTGTTTGTTTCTGTGATTTCATATTTACTAACAATTAAGTAAAGTAATTATTTACATCTTTTTAATACAAATTTTTTTAAAAATCATTAATAAAATAATAATATTTACATTCTTATACCTATAATTAAAATATATACATTTTTATGTTCAATTTTGTAAATAACATCAATTGTAGAATTATATCCGCTTGTCTGTCTATTTTCTGACCATTAAATTTATCTCAAACCTATAGTGGTACAAATTATAATGAAATTTGAAGTTTTAAAAAAAAATAATCTAAATTTTTATTACTCAAAAATACTTAAATTAAAACAATTGTTGTTGAATAAATTATCCAAAAATTATTCATGATACATTAAATCAGATATGTGAAGTTTTTGCTAGTACAACATATTTCTAGATATAACTGTCACAATGCTTATATTTTATTTTTATTAATTACTTTTGCTTCTAAAGTATAAATAACTAGATGTAATTAAAAAAAAATAACAAAATAAAAAATATAAACCAATGTTTATGCAATATTTAAAACTCCAATCAGTAAAAAAATATGTGTCCAATATTATATTATTTAAAAACTTATCTGATACAATTGTGACAGTCACAAGAAATATTGTAACCAGCATCCAGTATATCACAACCATTAAAAATATAAAATACAATACACTTCTCTAGATATTATTTACGCTATGTGTGCAAAATTCACAATCAATAAACTTCAGATAACACAACACGAAAATAAAAAAATTAAGCGCTTATTCGATTCCAAATCTCCATTTCCAGTTACCCAAGTAGAGCAGCGCAGCGCATCAAACCAAATTCCATTTGATTTCGAAATACACGCTTAGCGCGCGGAACACACCAGTCGAATTTAAAGTGTAATACGTTATTAATCCGGTCCTGATTCAACCCCGTACCCTTTTGGCGCGGCGCACACGAAAGTGGAAAGAGGATCGGACGAGGTGTTAGAAAGAGACGATTGGACGCCGCGGCGGCGGCGGCGGCGGCGGCGTCCATTGTATGCCATTCGGTTCGAAATTGTGAACGAACAGTGAAAAATGTCAACCGAACATTGGACGATTTTTAAAAAATGCAATTAACTTTTAAGCGTTATCTTATTTTTGTTATGATTTATGGTATATATGGAAACGAAAGAATTTATTACTGCTGATTTTTTTTTCCCGCCTCGTTCCTGCTTCGGTTAGCGGTACAGGATAAAGCGGGCCGTGGTGGGACTTGCGTTTTGACTTACGTGGAAAAATAACAGAATTGTATTCCGGAATATATATATATATATATATATATATATATATATATATATATATATATATATATATATACTGGTTTAGTGGACATTTATAAATATATTTGATACACATAAATGTATTTTTCTATTAAAATATATCAAAATATATTCTTCTGATTTGCTTGGTTCACATTTTTTTACTTAAGATTTTTGAAATTTAATTTGAACTGATTATAACGTATCGTACTATAATCTGTAGTATTTGTAATTATATGCTGAAAAATATAAAATATGTTAGTAAAGAGGCTAATTTGTATATTTTACGAACAAATAAAACAAAAACTTGTTTGTCTATTTATAATAAAGGTCGAATTGCTTTCAATAATTTACCGAATAATATTAAATGTTCTGTTTCAATTAGGGAGTTTACACATAAATCAAAAAGATTTTTTTAAAAGATTAGTTGGAAATTGAAATTAATTAATTTGTAAATAATTATTCGTTTGTTTTATACGATTATATCTTAAAATAATATATTGAAAATTTTTGTAATTTCGATTTGAGCCCGCTTGTCTTACTTATTTCTATAATAAAAGTATTTGACAAATTTATTTGTGTTTGTCCATTTATATAATATATTATTATGTTTTGATCAACTTAAAAACTACTACAACGATTGTACGAGGTTTTTGTAATCTTAATAGCTTTTAGCAATTATGGCCAACAATAAAACCTAAATAATAATATGAAAATATTCCAGGATAAAGATCCTCAATTTAGAGCCAGTATTTTCAATTTTATTTACTTTTAAGATAAATAAAAGAATATTTGTGATTGGCTAAAAATGTATCCTCAGAATAAATAACAACATTATGTCTTATTCAAAAGATAAATTTATTATATTTGCTCAAAAAAATCTGAAAAAAATCAATAATATAGCAAAAAAAATTAGCTACATAATAGCTAAGTAACTTTTTTTTCTAACTCATACTGATTTAGCAGAAAAAATTATTAAAAATTCTGAAAACATTTAAAAAAAAATTCTAGCGCCCAAACAGCACATGCTAGCAAATTAAAACTAAAACCAAATTTTTATTCCCTATCTAAGTATTTCTCCGAATTTTACTACATGAAGAAGTATTCTGCATATTATCGGTATTCCATGTTATTGCCCTATATTAACCTGGCGAACGAACATCCTGTATATATATATATATATATATATATATATATATATATATATATATATATATATAATAAAAATCGCAAAAGTATTAATATTCAATAATTTTTAAAAATTAGACAAAAACAATATTTTGATTAAAGAGTATTTGCAGAATGAATCTTATAATTTAACAGAAAATTGTTCAATTTTTTTTACAAATATTACTGACTAAAATAACTAAACATTTCCAGCTTGTTCGGAAACCGTGTCTCTCATTTATTTTACAGTTAAGTACGAAACGAACAAAAATCCAAAATACAGGAACATTAACAGCTAAATTTAAATCACAGTTAGCTTAGCTGAACACAATCGCAAACTTAACATTTTCTTAAAGCCGTTCATTTCTCGAGAGAGAGTGTGTGTGTGTGTGTGTGTGTGTCGGAGTCGAGTTGGGTCTCGGGACTGGCGGCCCGCCCATAGCAACCAATCATTGTGACAAATGAACAACGTCGTTGGGACTAGGTGCCCCCTGACTTATAAACAAATTGCATTTGAAATAACACGAGGAACAAGTGAAGTTTTCTGCCTTTTGCCTCTTGCTGTTTAAATACCAAACTGCTTGCGCGGCTCTCGGCTCGGCATTCCAAATAAATTACACGGGCTGGGCACCAATTTACTAATCAATCCACCTGGTGCGATTTCCGATGTTGATATCTATCTTTGATAGGTTTCGCATGTATGATTTCAAATTTTAATATGACTACTACCATCTGATAGTGAAATATAAGTTTTGTAAATTGAGGGTAATGGTCATAAAAATGCATGAATTTCGTACCTATGACTTATTTATAAGCAACTTTTTACAACTATGGGTATCTCTGGTTAACACAAAAGTTAATATTCCAACTCCTTTAAACAAATTTTTTTTAAATAATTAGCAATATTTATTATGATTTCAATTTATCACGTTCTTAGATAAAATGTTGCTCTTAATAAATTTAACGTGATTTTGTTTCTAAGAATATTATCTGCGCAAGTTACTAAATATGCTTTTACATAAGATGGTAAATATGTCGATAAATTATTTAAATAGACAAAGAATATAAACTAATAATAATAATTAATTCAATTGTTATTGATATAGTCAAGTTTATTTTGTAAAATTTCAACAAAAGTTATAAGAAGCTTGTAAACAATGGTACATTTTGTATACATTTAATAAATAAGTGTACAAATGTTTTTATTTTATGTGTTTCGTAGATATATTTAATAAGTACAAAATGCCCGAAAGTGACTATACAGTGATCATTTTTTAAATATTTTCAGACATATATCTTGATGCACATGGAAGGCATTTCCAACACTCTACTGTAGGAAATATTTTACTACAATTTTTGGGACAACCTATTTTTGTACGTTTCATAGGTATTTTATTGGTGTTTACCTAAAAAATTATTTAAAAACATACCTAACTAATTTTTATGTATCCATGGTGTTCTATATTATTGCTAAGTCAGTAAAGCTCAGTGAAATAAGAATCTTTAAATAATACATAGCCAAAAAAAAACCAATTTTATAAAAATTATGAAATTTGAAACACCTCTTTTGTTTTTGAGACTAATCGTTTTAATTTCATTATAAAAAAATAACAATTGATTTAATATTAGCAAAGTTTAACCATCTAACAATTACCTTCTTATAATTCTATGCTTGTGGTAAATATGTGCAACTTTTGTTTTAATTATACATTTTTAATCATCTGTAATATTTATTCTATGAATGACATGAGTTTATTTTTTAACCGTATTTTATTCTAATTCGCTATCTTATGTTAGACTGTTTACGCGATACAATATTTTAAAAACTTGAACATTTTATAGTCGTTCTTATATGGACGAATGTAAGTTACTAAAATAACTGAAAAAAGTGTCGAAAGTCAAATTTATTATTTATATTTTAAAACATTAATTTTAATATTCAATATTAATTATAAATTAAATAAAAAATTTAATGAAAAAACTATGTCACCTGACGGGATCTGAAACCGCAACCCTTCCTATTTATTCCGAATTAATATTAAATATTAAAATACTTAAATTGTTAATATTCCGATTGAAGACTTCTCGAATAAAATTTACTTTTATTTATTAATTTTAATGTTACATTAGTTGAAGAATTATCATATTTCGAATAAATTTTGCAAATATTAATACACAGAAAATAAATTACTAATCGACATGTAGTTTTTTTTTTTATAAAATATAGATTGTTATACATTTTTATTTTATATAATGACATAAATAATAAGTTTTTAATTAAAAACAAAACATTCCGACTTTTGATAAAAAATATTTAATATGATTTGACGTTTAAAAATTCATAATCAATTGCTTTATATGAAATTAAAAATAATTCATACATTTCGTATTCTCGTAACAATATATGAATTTAAAACATTGGATATATGAAAAAAAAATTATTGCAATATTTATAAAAATGCTACCTATTGAATTATATAATAAAATCCATTCTTTTTATTTCGTTCTTTGTTTTCATATGAATATTATACAATGTTTTTTTTATTTTTTTTTGTGAACGAGAGATTTCAATAAATTGCATGAATTTTTTTTTTACATTTCGAATAAAATTAATTTATATGAATAAAAAATATAAGTATTTGTTTGTTCTGCTGTATACAGAGTATTTTGATAAATACAAATATAATGAAAAATTTTGCATGTACGTTAAAATAAAAATATCACCAAATTTTTAAAACTATAACTCAATGTAAATAATATATTTTTTACTAATACTAAAAAATATTAATAATAAAAGTAAAAAAAAAACCTATTTTTTTCCACAATATATGCAGTATTATTAAAAATGTATTAGTGATAAATATTAAGAGTATGTATTAAAACACAAAAATAAAGCTTTGTGGGTTACATTTACAAATAATTTTTTAAATAATTGTTAATAGCATTTCAGGTTTTTTTATTAAGCACTTTTTGCAGCTACCATTATCTGTTTTTTTATTTATATACTTATTTTTTATATATTTTATATACTTATTTATATATTTATTTTATTTTATACTAAAACTATTAAAAAACATATAATAACATTTAAATTTTCGGTAGTTGACATTTGATAATAAAAAAAAATTAATAAGGAATAAAAATAACTGTAAAAGTTATAATAATAATATTCTAAAGTTGAGACATTTTCTCAAAATTTATTTCACAAGTTACTCAGTCATTGAATCGGCTATGCATCAATGACTGGCCAGATTAACCATAGACACGTGTTTCGGTCTTTAGGACCTCGTCAGTATGGTGCTTTGATCAGTTGCTGAAAGGCAACTTGATACCGATGTTAATTCTGGCTGATTCAATGACTGAGTAACTTGTGAAATTTTGAGAAAATGTCTCAACTTTAGAATATTATTATTATATTAATTTCACCAAGTGACATTCATGAACAATTTTGTTCGATGTTGTTTATAAAAGTTATTATTAAAAGAAACATTTAGTAGGTTTTACAAAATTTATATTACTCGATGACCATTTCAACCTTTCGGCTATCTTTAAAAGTTACACATGGACTTTAAATTACACTTTTAAAAATGTCTTATGCAGGTAATACAATAATACCACAATTTCTATACTATTTATATTGGAATAATTTTAAGAATCTTTGTATGTAATCCTTGAAGATAGCCGAAAGGTTGAAACGACCGTCGAGTAATATAAATTTTATGAAACTAACAAAGTGTTTATTTTAATAATAACCTTCTCAATTATCTTCGTTCTTTATTAATAAAAAAAAAACAATAAAGATTACAGTTTTGCAGCTGTAAATAAATAGAGCACTGAAAAATAATATATTTTAGATATTTTGAAAGATTTTCAGCTTACAAATTGTAATAATACATCAATTCAAAGATTATCAATTACATTTATATTTTACTGATCTAATGTGTGTATTATTGTCTATAATTGAATACACTGACTACGAGAGTAAAAATTCAACCAAATAACAGTAGCGTAATCCATTAAAAAGTTCTATATATTGTAATTAATTAAAAATATATTCAAGATTTATTCCACTATTAAAAGGTTAAGAATATTTACATATTACTATTCTTTACTGTCTGTACTAAGAGACACGCTTTTTACATAATTTGAATACCGCGCTTTGATTTTATTGAAAATTGTATAGCTACTAAAGTGATGATTTTAAACGTGCTTTTTTAACGAAGTGTACATATTTACGAAGGTCTTATTTTAAAATGATACGCAGGGATTCAAAATTTGCAGTAACGCCACTAATAAATAATTAATTTTATTAGATCAATAAAACATATATAATTAACTATTATAGATTGTTTTATCTAATTAAAGTTACTGATTTTATTCTGTGTAAGCTAATAAATAATATTTAAATTATGTTTATACAACAGGATAGTTTTCGAACATAAATTTAAAATAGCGATGCATAAAAAAGAAAATCTGCTATGAAATAAAATTTAATTTCATTAAATAAATGCTTAATTTATATAATAGCAGCGGCTATTATATGAAATGATGCAAATAATACAGAAAAATACAGCAATATTTTAGCCTAACAACAACAATATTAAAAACGGAACACAGTTAAAACAAAACAAAAAAAATCAAGTTGATTTTTTTGCGGATACACAATAGCTTCACGCACGGTCAGAATGGATGGGGGGGTTGGGAGAGGGAGAGACGAAATCAGCGCTCGTCCAACATCCCAGCGACGAGTATTCATGCAAATTCCTGGTTCAAATGATAAAAAACAATCTTTTGTACCGAGTGAACAACATTTAATTACGAAACAACATATATACCCCCGGTACAGTATTTGAAGTAAATAACAGGCCCATTATTAGCGCATAACAAAAATAAAAAATAAAGCCCTCCCACTATTTTCCCTTTTTGAAAAAAAAAAAAGCAAGTACAGTAGATTTAGGGATGGAAGGGAGGGAAAGCAAAAAAAAAATACTAATTTATCGAGGCGTACATAATAAAAACGGGCCTTTTGTTTTTAACTTTAAATAACTCTCACCACCCCTTTCCAGTTTCGGAATCGTAGGGGAATGGGACTGTTGTGGAACAATAGTCATTCGGAGTATTAATTCAGATCTATTGAATACGAAACGTCGAACTGATTCTGCGAGAAACAAAATAATAATAATGATCGCTGAAGAACGGACATAATAGTGCATATAATCGCGTTAAGTTTGCGCAAAGTTTTCGTCCTGCTTTTCGGCAAAGTTCGGAGAGTAGCCGCGTCAACACTTAAATTGACCTCCATGCGGCGAGAAAAGCTTTCGCTACTGTTTCGATTCTCATTTTTTTCTCTATTTCTCTTTCTCTCTTTCGTTCAGTGAGCTTTCATCTCGCTTTTAACCGGTCTCTGTCTTCGACGTGAAACGCTACAGTTTGTGTGATTCTTTTGGTTTTTATTTGCGCGTCGAACGCGACTTGTGGATTTACCGTCTTTTTTTTATATACGGCTGTGCTGTTGTGTGTTTTATTCGCTTTTTTCTGGAGGGGTGATTGAAAAATCTTTTGATTTTTATTTCATTTATTTCTTGTCATTAACGTTTTGTTTTAAGCGCCGCGCAGAAAAATGTTTTTCCTGCATATTTGGACTACTTAATAATTTATTATTACAATTACAATGCTTTCAAGTGCATTTTGCAATTATGTGTAAGAAATTTAATTGTAAAAAAAAATCTGCATTTGATTCATATTTTTTTATTATTTCTATAAATATACTGTAAATATAAAATTTCTTAAATTGTATTATAAATATATTAACTGTAAAATAATATAATATGCATAAAACTAAGATAAAAAATTTCATATTCTTTTTTAAATTTTATTATTTGGAAATCAAGTACATTTTGTAAAATTGCAAAAAATATAAAAGGTTATCTATATACCATATATTTGTTATTCATTTGTTTTATTTTTTAGTATTAGAGATTAACAATAAAATGAAATTATGACAACGAATAATATAACTTAGAAAAATAAAATATTTTATAGTAAATGTCATTTTATATAAATTTGTTATGATCAAACCTACATGTTTTATTAGAAAAACTACATAACGATTAATTTGAATTATAGAAAAAGCAACTTTTAACTATTACAAATAGTTTTCGAAATTCTCATGCAAACAAGAAACTAAATAAATATTTTATAATTTATTGAGTAATGTGTAAAAATAATAACTCTATTAAATAATTTCTTACATTATATTTAATTTAATGAAATTACATAGCGACAATTTTACGAAATCAAGATCATGTACCACAAACTAAAAGTCAAATAAATGTTCGCGAAATAACTGCAATGAATATATTTATGTTGACAAGTAACAACTACATAGTTTCACATTTAGTTTAAACTAACAACAGTACTGTACAATCTTGTAAAGATACTATAACCATTTACTAGCTAGTTCCCGGAGTACTTAACATTAAATCCATGGGCGTACCCATTTCCCATTCCCCATTCTCGGCGTGCATCTACGATCGCTTAGAAAACGGGAAAGAAATCGGGCGCAGAACGTCGTGATTTTATATTCGTATCGTGTCGTGGCGGGCAGCGTGGCGTTAGTCCGGGTAGCTGGTAGCCTGCTTTGTAATAAACGAAGACAAATGTCCTGTTTTAGTTGGTCCTGCACCTTTCAGTTTAAGCCAGAGCAGGGAGCCACAGGGGCAGGAACAACGAGGCTTGACTGTGTACATTCAGGATACGACATATTTAATGTTATGTCATGGAATAAATTGTATTAAATAAATTTTGGCGGTGGCACTGATTTTTTCTTTCTTTCTGAGGTATTATGATTCGCATAATAATTTAGATTGTTTATAACTAGTTTTGAAATACAATTTGGAGAATGACACTAGTAACAATACGGAAATAAAATGAAATATTTTTTTGATTATAATGTTGATTAGATGTTTAGGTTTTCATTTAAACTCCTTATTCGAGCAGTAACAATTTAATTCAAAGTAGGTAATCAATCCGCTAAGTCCGAGTTGTTTTCTAAATGATTTTATATTTTTTATAATTATTCGACAAATATAATATTGACAAAATGATTCAGGCCTGGTTAAATTTTTGTAGGTTAATAAATACGTTAACTTTCCAAATAAGCAACCAATGCGTTCGAATACAGTTAATAATCTAGTCAATTAAGTTAACACTCTTTTGTGCAAGCGAGCTTTAACCACACAAAACATTTTTGGCTAACATGACTAAATATTATACATCTTATATTTTTTTAAATTCTAAATTGCATTGTTCTATTTGAAATATTTTTATTTATTATTAAACTAAACAAAGAACGGAGCACAAATTACTTGTGTATGCTAAAAGAATAAATATAAAAGCAATAATTTTTATAATTAAATTATTACTTAAATTTAAAGTTATTAAAATGTATACACTTAGTTTGAAACGATTAGGAATAGGTAAGAATTATAAATTACACCTACATTTTTTGTATGTTGTGTAAAATAAATAAAAAGTTACTGAAATATTTGTTGAATTAGCGGTTCAAATTGACTAAATCTACCATTAAATTTTCAAAATACATTTTTCGGATCTAAATTAATAAATCAAATAAAATATATATAATGCTGATTAGAAACTTATTTTAACTGTTTCTTGAAGAGACTAACTAGTATATTTTGACACGATTTAGACGAAATAATAGTATATTATGTTACTAGAAGTGGAAAGCGATTTTTATTGTGTTGAGTCCAGATATTTGTGGACGATGCAGAACCGAGACCAAGCAATCTTACCGAATCACAATAAGAGATTTTTCTTCTGAATGTTATATGCTATTTTTTCTTCAAACGTTTAAAAATTAAACTAAACTAAAAATAAATAAAAATACATATCAATAGTTGTAGAACCGTATATTTGTTTCATGATTTGTGAGAATTACTGTTTCTTTTGTCGAATATGCAATTTCTGATAAATCTGGTGGTGTACACTGCATTTCTTCTATTTCTTCACACATTTTCAATAATTAATTTTAAATTCAACTTATCAAATTAAATATACTTGACCGATCAATATTTTATTACGCTTGTAGAAAAATATATTACATGCATTTCTTACAGAAAATGTGTTTTCAATAGAAAAATTTTCCGCCAAAAACCTCATCGAATCCATCTCTGCATCACTATATAGTATACATTTCATCGTGTTTAATCGCGCGATAGGGGAGAGAAGGACGCCGAGTGTTTAGCGTAAATGTAGCACACAATGTTTCGGCGTGCCGTGTTTCAACAACAGCGCCTCGCATTGTGCCCTCTGAACCCGCAGCCGTCGCGAAACCAGAGCGTCGAACTATGTGACAATCGGCGCGCGGCGGCATACGATGCCGATTTATTAACATTTCGCCGCCGAAGTGACACACTACCGCCATCTACCACACCGTCATCTGCTTATGTACACCCGGAGTACGGAGTTACCCGGAACACCGGAACAAGTTTTGTCCCTTTTCGGCTCCGGTTTCGCAGATCCTATTTAATATGTGCATTATTTTATGATGATTGTTATTTTCGCACTACGCACGATAAAATTATGATAAACGTAGGGTACAGTTTGATGTATATATACTATTCAAAATATTCTATAATAATAATAAATTAGCTATATATGCAATCGAAGAAGCTTTTCTAAAACGTATAAATCCAGATACTTATTAAATTTTTATATTAATGAAGTATATATGTGAAAACCATATTGTTCTCAGTATGTTGTATTTTACACATTAATACACAATCACGCTATGTATCCATAAGAATATGGCACAAACTCTTTCCATTATGTAGAAATTAGCTTCCGTTAAACATTTGTATCCAGACATGCTCATTTATTATTACTATTTGAAAATATTCGCTAATGTAAACCACTCACAATACCTACCTCATTAAACAAAAATTAAAATAAGAATAAACGATAAAAACAAAAACAAAAGATAAAGTAAAAATTTAGTAGCAATCTTCAGGCGTACACAGCCGATATTCACTGAATTTATTAAATTTTCTGGGCTAGTAAGGCGTAGTCGATCTAGTCTCGTTGCATATGTTTTGCCATACGTTGTAGATGGCATCTTCAGAGCTTAGTCACCAAGCACTGAGGATGCCATTTACTCATACAATGTATGGCAAAACTTGTGCAACGAGGATAGATCGATCACGGCATACCAGTCAAAGAAATTGTATAAATTCAAATTGATTTAGTATTTATATACGAAATATTGAATATCTAATTGATAATTTAATTTAATAAAATTATAGTAATTCCTTTTTTAATAAATATGTCACCAAGGAAACACATCTAACAAAATTTAGCATAACTTACATAATTTTATCTTTCGACAATATAATGTGTAAAATTAATTTAAAAAAGGAAACTAATTTAATGTAATTCAACAATATATTTGAACAGTTAGGACTAATTTTATATATACTTGAAAAAAGATGTATTTATTCAAAGGAACCAAAATCAAGAAAAACGATACTTATAAGTGTACATATACATAAAAAAAATCTTAATATAGTGCACATTAAAAAAATCATATATTTTTTATTTTTGTAAATGTTTAGTGATTTTTGTTAAAAAATTAAAATATCACATACTTTGATTAATAAAAAGAATCTCAAAAAACATTTGCGGTTTTCAAAATTCTCAAGAAAAAACACGTAAATTATTTCAACATGTGGACTTACTATCTTTTTGTAACTTGCAGACACTATAACTTTATAAACAAATATTTTCAATTATAAATTTATTTTTCTTTACTAATGTAACAACTATGTGCATGACAAATATGTAAGTACGGAATAACTTAATGTAATTCAACAACAACATTTACTTAATAAGAGAATATTTATCACATTAGCTCTCACATAGCAAAACAAAAGAATTTAATATAATAATAATATAACATAAACAAAATGGAAGAAACAAACGATTGTCGCTTGGCACTTGTCTGGTAGTCCGTGTTTTATATATAAAATATTATAGTATGCTCTGGTCACAGGCGACTGCGTTAGGCGTTGTGCATCATTATAATTAACTCGGGTTGCAAACATATAACCTCATTTTGCAACATGGATACATACATACATAGATATTTTTTTGTAAACATCATCATTAGCAATTACCGCATGCCGCTTTATTTTGTTTACAACTTGTTTATTCATTACCTTCGCTATGTTACTCTACTACCGAGGATATGTTAATTATATTGCACAGTAGTTGAGTTTTATGCAGATGAGAAAAAAAAAGAAATAAATTTTATTCACCCCTTTGCAACTACCACATACTATATAAATAAGAGAATATTATGTCACCCCACATCTCTTTGCAAATTGGCATAATTTATTAATAAGTTTTTTTTTTAAATTTTTGTTGGTATTCTAGACTTTTTTTTATATAAATTCGCACAATTTATAAATAGTTAAAGAAAATGCTCAGAATTTGGGCAAAAACTTGAAAATTTTTCTGTGCAAACCATAACACAATTAATATAGTAGAGAATCTTTCAGCGGTCATTATTTTGTTACCTAATAACTAGTCTCTATATTCTGTTGATAATGTACATGGTGTACGTCAAAATGTCGATTATTAATAAAAATTAATACAGAACTATATTCCATAGTCGTTTTACTTAACTTATTTACTATTTGTTAATTATTTATAATGATATACATTGAGTACATCGAAACGTTGATTTTTAATTAAAAATTATACAGAACTTAATCCTAAATTTTTTTTAATATTATTTTACCAAATAAATAAAGTATTAGTTATTTAAAGAAAAAGATACAAAATTTAAATATCTAATGTGCCTAACTTATAACCATAACGATTTTGTTCTTAATTTTTGAGTTGTTAATGCTTTTGAGTCATTTAATTATATGAGTCGTTGAATGGAATAACTGACAATAAATTACGTTGGAGATAAAAGCATTTAAAGTTTTTATGTCGTGCACATTCTGACGGTGAAAATATAATTGTTTCTTTGGTACGAGTACAAATTTATTCTTCAGAAATTTCTTATTTCAAATATTTTTATTTTGTAAAGCTTAAGTTTTTGGTTAGATTTTAATTGATAAAAATTATGAGTTATTCCACTTTTCCGCTCAACGACTCGTATTATAATTACAAGATAGGTTTTATAATAAATTTTACTCCTAATTAATATCGGTTTTAAGATATTGCAACTTTTGTAAGAGCAGAATTAACCAAATGAACTAAATATATTATTGGCGACATCTATTGATATATTTTGAAATTACTCAATCATAATTTTAAATTTGGTCGACAATCAGCTAGGAAAGAACAATAAATTTATTATGGAAATAATTAATTGTTCTAGTCGGAAAAAGATATATTGAAAAAATATTGTTCATTTCTATATCAAATTTTATTTCTATTCTATAACTTTTATACTAAATTTTTTATTAGAATGAAATATTATCAAAAAGTATATAAAAATTTATCTTCTTCAGAATGTACCAAACTAAATTTTGTCATTTTCTAATTAATATTGTTGACCGGTTTCATATAATAAATACTTTAACTAGAATCGACTTTATGCTGGAAAACAGCATTGATGTTAAATTCTACTGGCATAAATTATTATTATTGTTGTCAATAAAACGATGATTTTTTTGTCCACTTTTCTAACTTCTATTTTAAACTTGTTATTTTATCGGTTTAGAGGCAAATTTAGTTACGTAAAATGTTTATTATGAAATCGGTTGTGAAAGCAATAAACCCAACAAATTTTTAATATCTGTTATTCTATAGTTATTCAAAAATATGTATATATATAAAATAATAGTATATTATGTTACGAGGAGCAGAAAGCGATGATTATTGTATTTAGACCAGATATTCGTGACTGAGACAAAGCCGAGGCCAAACAATCTAAGTAAAACACAAAAAAAACTTTTTTCCGAGTAACATACATATACTAAAAATAAATAAAAATAGATACTAAATAACCTTTCTAACAGTTGTAGAATAGTATTTATATATATATATATATATATATATATATATATATTATTTATATTATTTATATTACTTACGTAATTTTTGAGAATTTATCTTCCTTTTTTCGAATATATAATTTCTAAAGTTGAAAGTTTCAGCAAGTGTTTTATTTTTTATTTTTATATAATTTCTGACGAATTTGATGGTATACATTGCATTTTTTGCACTTCCTCAGACATTTTCAATAATCAAATTCAAATTCAAGCGAAAATAAACAATGCAACTATCATTTAACTTGACTTTACTTAATAATTTTTAATATAGCGGTCGAAGATGTCAAATTAAATATACTTGATCGTGTTTCTGTAGTCGAATATGCAGTTTCTGACAAAACTGACGGTGACATTACATTTGTTTGCACTTCTTCATACATTTTCAATAATCAAATTCAAATTCAAGCGAAAATAAACAATAAGATTGTCATAATTAACTTAACTTAACTTGACGTAATAGTTTGTCAATATGGCCGCTGAAGATGTCAAATGAAATACACTTGACGTTATAGTTATATGTTTGGTGCTGCCACTAGTAGTGTATATAGTATATAGTAACTAACTACTGTATAATAATGTTATTATTAAGCAATAATACTAAGCAATATGGTAATGTAATATTAATATTATGATACGCATAAAGTAAAAGTTATTAATTTGCCTTTACAAAATAATGTAGATACAAAAAAAATCTCTTGACATATTTATCTCGATCTTAAAACAGTTTGACATCGGCTAAAGCTGTTGTAGTAAGCGTTCGTACAACACAAAATACAACGTAAAAAGGGGGGTAGTTGTCGTCAAGTGGAGCTGAGATGGGTAGGGGTGTAAGGGTTGCAAACGTTAAAGTAAAGGGCGGGTTTATCATTCTGCGAATTTAACACGATCTGCATAATATCATCGTGATCAGAATGCACATCACGTATCTATCTAACCCTTTACAGTACAGAGAGCCCTACGAGAACGTCGCATCAAGCCACCCTTACACCCAACCAACGATTTGAAGCAACGTCGGCGCGGCGGCGGCGTGGCGTGGCGTTTCCAAACCCTTTCCACCACCGGCGTACACGGGTGCCAGCCAGCGCACAGCCCAACTAAAACTTAATTATAATTAATTAATGCGACTGGCACTAAGTCTATAGGCTATACGGCTGTGTAATTAGAAACCTTTATATAAAATGAATACTGTTAATTAACGAACTAAAAGACATTATACACTGGACAGATTTTAGAAAATAACTTAAGTGCGAATATAATTATGGAAATTTCTGTCGAATGAACTATATAACACTTGCTGTCTCGTTTGCTAGCAAGCCGTTTGTCTATCTCGCTCTTATATTTATACAATTTAAATATTGTACAGACTTGCGCTTCATTAATATAGTCGACTTTGTAATTGTAAATTATTTGATCTAATGCAGTCATGTTAATGTTTTCACTTGCTTTGTTTCATATATTAGTATATTTTAATTTTATTTGCATATTTTTCAAGTCTTTGCAATTACAAGTATTTATCTAATTAGCCACATATCTACACTGAGAAAAATGGATAGTTACCGTAACGCTATTTATATTTAAAAAGGTGACACAAACACAAGATATTAAAAATAACAAAATAAGTATATTTAAAAATTAACTATAAATATAATAAAAACAAAAATTTAATACTATCAATTTGTATATAGTATTACAGTCTTAATTCTTAATATAGTATTAAAATATATATGTGAGTAGATTTTAAAAATGTATAAATTTGTGAATACAGTAAACATACTCGTATATTTCAAATAAATATCTACTTATTATTATCCAATTTGTTAAATATCTATTTTTCTCAGTGTAATAATTATATTAGCAAACCAAAAAATAAATCATCAAATATTTTAGTTGTAAGAATTATATTATCAGGTAATTGTAGTTCAGTGATAGCGTGTCTGATTAGTACCCTAAACACTGGAACACAGTTTTTGCGGGTTGAAATATATTTTTACATATAAGTATGAGAAAAATCTGAAAATTTTAAATAATATTACTATACTTATAGGTAGATAATTATATTACAATACTTATGATATAAATTAAAGTTAATTTCAAATATATTAAAATAAAAAAGCTTTAGAATTAAGTTCTGTATATATTTTATTTAAATATCGATGTTTAGATATATTCCACGTATATCTACTTATTTTACCTGATGAAGATATACGTAGAGTATATCGAAACAACAATATTTAAATAAAATATATACAGAACTTAATTGTGAAGTTTTTTTATTTCAATGCAATGAGTTCCGAAAGATTTGTTTTGATTTTTTTTTATTTGATTTTTGACACATAGTTATCAACATTAAATCTTTTGCAAAATTAAATCATACTTGTTATTATCCAAAAATACTTTTGTTTCGTTTCACTATTAGCTTTAAAACATACTATTATTTACTGTATTTTCAACACCGAAATATAAATTTTTTTCAATTATTTCAATAATAACTTTTCTTTCCTACTGGTAAATAATATATACAACTAATATCTTTCACTTTTTGAACTTGATATATAATTTCGCTTATTTAACTCCCTTTTTATTACTTAATAACATGTGTTAATAAAAATATAAACAAATCACCAACGGAATAACAATTTTCCCATAAAAATGTCAATTAAAATTATACATTTGTTTCTATCTCGTGAAATATTACAGCTGCGCTAAAAAATGTTGTGTATTATCTAATATCTTACTATTAATAAATTATACGAAAGATTTTTTTTTTTTAATATCTTCTTTTATTTTATCTTTTTTTTATAATGACTATACATGATTTACCATTTCAAATACATATATAGCTTCATGCTCTAATTTAAAATTACAAGCACCAATTACTTTATTAAATGTATATATATATATATATATATATATATATTTAAAATCATATAATTGTTTCAAAAACCGTAAATAAATATTCCAAAACTTTGTGAAAAGTTTACAAAAATTTTAACACATTAAAATCAAATAAATTATTATGAATTTAATGTGATTTGTTTTTGTACTTTTATATATAAAGCTGAATAATGTAGAATATATATTATTTAGCGAAAAAAACAAAACTCTCATTATCACACAGAAATAATTAATTATTTTTCTTTGACAACGAAAATTTAATGTATAATGAATTTGCCTTTTAGCTGTATCACACTCTTTTTATTTGTGAAATAATAATTAAAGAGGTAAATTTATTTTTAATTTAAATTAGGTTAATTTTTATGAATAAACTTGTAGCATAATATATTTAAATACAAAATGAAATCATTTTAAATTAAATATTAACAGAGAAATATAAAATAAAAAAAATTAATTATTTATTCTGATATTTTAATGTTTATTTAACTAAAAATTTAAAATTCTTATCCCAAAATATATGAAGTTTGGTCATTATTCAAATAATTTTATCTGACTATCATACTTTGTAGGTTATGTAATGACTACATAACACATGTAAAATGTCATACGAAATTAGTGACATCACAATATCGACAGAATGATGGCGCCTAAAATATCGAATAAAAAGTATTTCGTAATAATTTTTTGCTTTTATAATATATTTGAACCTAAATAAAATTTTTTCTGCAGTTAAACTTCATACTTCAAAAAAACTGCACAAGTCCATTCATTGATATAAACAAATCTTAGGTTAAAATAAAATGGCTTTAATTGAAAGTTATGTATTAATATTTATTGATAATCGACATTTCGATGAACTCTTTATCAGGAAAACTGATACAAATGATAATTACAGTAAATAACAGAATAGAAACTAGTTATTAGGTAACGAATAAGTTACTATATTATACTTTTTTATAAATTTTTAATTAATGGAAGCCAAATTTTACTTAAATCAATGCCTTCACAGTGATTGATGTTATCTTTTTCTTTATAAATTTCTATTGCAATATAAATTAGATTGTTTCAACCATTTTTTGCTATTATTTATTAATTTATTTTAAAACAGGGGATATCCTAATAATCAAGAAAAAATAACATTGTTATTTAGACAAATAGATTTTACATCTATTTTTGAAAGTATAAAATTTAAATAAAACATTAATTACTTTTAAATCTGGCATATAAAAACAAGATAGTTTCAATTTTTTATTACAAAATAATTACTAGCTAATATTGATAATTATTTTCAATACAATATAAACAATATGAAATAAATTTAGTCGTAGTAAATTATGTGTATTGCCTGCAAAGTAAACATATAGTAACATTCGAGAAACTACCAATAACTGCACTACATAGGTTACCAGTAACATTATTCCACCAGGTACTAACACTACGGAACACCACCATACTCTAAGACAAAGTCGATGCTGAAAACGTACGTTGCATAGAATATATATATATATATATATATATATCGACTATATACTATATATATATATATATATATATATATATATATATATATATATATATATATATATATATATATATATATATTAGTATTAGAGGAAAGGTCTTGTCTCAATCCATTCTCCTTCATCGGTTGATGAATAAACCATCATCTGCACCATTCGCTCCATCATTCTCACACTTGTGCCACTATACGGAACTGTATTCTAATCTCTATCTCACTTTGTCAATACATAGGTATATACAGGGTGTTGCTGATGTGAATAGAATTTATTATATTGCTGTTCGAAATTAGAATATTAAATTTGATAATTTTGCTAATGTATATATTCCGTAATATTTCTTCATTATAGTCTCAATTTTAAAAATTATGTTCGTTAGATGATATGATATTATTTATTTACACTAAACAAATTCGAAGCGAAATAAAGATTAACTCATACTACCCGCTTAGTTCAGTTTAGTTCAATTCCGTTTAAACACAACATTTTTTTTGAATTTCTTATAATATTTACTTCAGTTCATAGCTTATTATATATTTTAGCTACAAGCATTTTTCTCAATAAAATTTTATATGAAGCTGTTTAAAAGTATGAATTAATATTATAACAATGTATATATATATACATAAATCCATAAGTAAAAATTACTTGCCGCCAAACAATCATATTCAGACAAGCAATTTTTGCTTCATTCAAATTCATGATACCTCTTAAACATGCTCTTTTATTTTTAACACTTGAAAACATTTGCTCACTCAAACCACTTTCAATATCAATCACATATATTCTTTAACCAAACATTTATTAGACATTCATTGATGTTAACCATCTTAAATGATTAACATCAACTTTTGCAATAACATTTTTACCAATGTTACACTAACTTATTTCGCTTCAGATCTTTTCTGATTACACTCTATACTCCTCGCACAAATTATATTTCCACAGCAATTATTTTCCTTTCATGCTTCTATATTCAACACTCACTACCATACATCAATGTAGGCACTAAAACAGCATTGTATACACTCAAACAAGTGTCCTTGGATACATTTACTATTAGTACTATTTATATAGAAATATAAGTCCGTATTCTCACCTTACTTTTAAAAGTAATTTTTGTCAAAATTACTGTTGATGTTTACTTAAAATTACTTATTAAGCAATTTTACTTAATTTATTTAAATTTTATAATATTAGATATAAAAATATATATCAAATATAGAAATACTACTTATATTTGATAAGCGGTGGAAACAAAAATTTGTTTTAAAATGGAAAATTAAAAGCACTTTTTCATAAACAAAAGAGGTGGGAATACAGGTCAAAGATTTTCAATTAAAGTGTCAGATATTTGATAGACATATATTTAATGCTTTTAACTTTTAAATTGATCTCCACGACTTATCATCTCAAAAAGTTAAAAAAATTATCAGCGTGGTTACCTGCAATTAACTTAATAGTTTAATACGTATTGTTCATTCTTTTCAATAATATGAAACATATTGAATTCGCTAATAAAACTAGATACAAATTTGTCAATAAAACAAATTAAATATGTTCTTGTTAATATCTTTTTTTAAATTAAGTTAATGCTATCCGTAAACTTTACTAGTATCTGAAGAAAAGAGCAGAGAAAATAGAACAAAAAAGAAATGAGACTCCAGTTACGGCAATTATTATTCAAAAAAGAATATGCAAAGTGATATTACCAAATAAATATTCATTATTACACTTGCATTTTAAAATTTTACCAAATTCTGTATGACAATAATCAGTTTGTTTTGTGAACAAAATAAATAATTAATTATATTGTAAATCTTAATTGAAATATAATAAAATCTAATTTCTCTCAACCACATACAGTTGCAAATATAGAATGCGCAGTCCCAACCGTTCTCGTATTAAACATTCTGATAGCCGATTCAATTAAAGCATAGAATACACATTTGAAATTCGGGGTTTCTGGAAGCGCGGTGCGACCGCGTCCCATACGAGCGAGACGCTTGGCGTCGTCGTTGGTCAGCCAGCAAGGGCGACGCTCTTCCAAATCATCCCTTAGCCCCACTCCCCGCTGTCCGCGCAGCTGCTGTGGGAAAGTACTACGGTGTTCCCTAGTTATTCCGAAACTTATCACCACGGAAAACTAGTTAACGTTTTGTGAATACGAACGGTTTAATGTAAGTGCTAATTTTCAACTTTGAATATCGTTTCTCTGTTTTGTTCGGGAATGTGTTAGTTGCTGGATTTACTAGTTGTGAATGTTTTCAGAAAATTAACTATTAAGAAAAATACAAATTTATTTGAAGGTTTCAAGTAAGCGATCGGTGGGAAGCTATGCCTCCCTACAAGTATATTTTGGCAATCCAGTGGCTCCCCTAAATATTAAAAAAAAATTGGATTATGGATTAAATTTGAAATGATTTGTAAGCTTTTCAAAATTATTTTATTTCTTCTATATTTGTGCAAATTTTGATAAATTATATATATATATATATATGTAAATTTTCTGTCGGTAATACATATATGATTTTACTTGTATAATTTGTAGTAATATACAATAGTCTACTGCATATTATAAAAATATCAATTATTTTTAATTGATTCGCAATATGTAGACAAATAAATTTCATTCAGAAGTTAAAATACCAACTATTTTGATACGCATTTGTTAATTTCATTTTAAACTTAAGCAGTCTTTTATTATATTAATTAATTTAAAAATCCTTTAAAATCCTGTATAAATTAAATATATTAATTTTATGCTGGATTTATGCATATAAAATTTAACTACAATTACAATCTAAATTACAACTACAATTTTGCTTAAGAGATAAATATACATTGCAGTATGTACTATTCATGCATTTAACTACAATTACAACTTAAATTTCGCTTAACTTAAAAGATAACCAACTCTTATCTTTTCTAGTTTTGGTAAAATTAACGCGTGTTTTAATAATAACACGAAGCTAACAAAAGTAGAAAAATATTTATTATTATCAAAAATTTATCATTATCAAAAATATTGGACGATTCTTGTCTTAACGACAATTTATTATAACATAACTTAAAAAGTTGACAGATGACATTCACATAATATGAGCAATGATATGAGCCAATTACATTCATCTTATACTGCATGAATGCTATCTTTTATAAATAGTTGTAATTTAAATTTAAATTGTAACTGTGATTGAAAGCGTAGTTAAAATTGGTCTGCATGACTCCATCATTATATAACCTAGTCTCAATAATAGTTAAGAGGTATTAAACATTCAGGAATAATTACTTATATTGTAAAAGAATATATAGAATTATCGAATAATAGCAAGAACGACCAGAAACTCGTGTATAAGAGCGAGATGCTGGCAAGTGGGGGGGTTGAGTTTTTGATCTTTAAAGTGGTAATTTTCATGTGAATCTAAATCTTTGTTTAAATTTTCATGGAAATTTTCGCTCGTCTGAAGTTAGCCTCGCGCGCGTTTTCTGCTGCGTCCTGTGCGCCTTCTCTTAAAATATCCGACTAATTTATGTGATCGCGCCGTACTGATATTACTCAATTATCGTCTCTTTGTACTCTTGTGTATGAAAATAAGTTCATTATTCATCGTTGAGTTAATTAGCATTTTCGATAATCCTTTAGAATTGTCTGCCCCGTGCCCGCCTATATGTTAATGTGACCCATTGAATTTACATTTCGCGAAATTTTGTTATATTCCAACGCGAGCTGTGTGCAGTTGCTATATCTGTACGTAGTAGATTTAAATCCAATTATATTTAACTTTTTTTTTTCTTTTTCTAAAATTGATATTGTTTTATAATCGATGTACATTACCTTTGTGTTTTTAACCACCGAACAATGTTAGGTATCATTTCTTTGAATACAAAAAAAAAATTATAAAATTAAAATTGTTTTTATATAAATATCGTATGTCAATCGGCATACAGAATATTGAATACTTAATACAAAATTTAGAATGTTATTTTATTAAAAAAATGATAATAAATATTGAATTAAATCAGTTGAATATTACAAATATTAAATGTTAATATTTAATCTACGGTAATAACAGATACTTTCTTATTCCCCGATTAATTACTCTAGGAATAATTATATCTTATTAAGTTAGTAGTTAATCTCTGTGTATTACCAGGAAATGTTTTTATGACTACACCAATTAACATAATTAATATTACAAGTTTATATTAAATATTTTTAAAGTCGAAATATTAAATGAAAAAGTTACGTCATCTGGCGGGAATCGATTCCAGAATCTCTTGATCTCCAGTCGAATGCTTTGCCCGTTGGACCACAGCTGATTACGCCAGTGTTTAGTATTAATTTCATTTAATATTTGTTTATTTCAAATACAAGTGAAGTCATCGCACTCTTTTTTCTACCAAATGTAGACATGGAACAGCACAGCAGTTATTGTCAAAGTATTAATATATACAGAACATGTCAATACTTAGACTATCACAGTCTAAGTATTGACATAGATTGTTCCAAATCTGCACTTGGATAAAGAAAATAGTGCGATGACGTTACTTGTACATGAAATAAATAAATATTAAATGAAATTAATACTGAAAATTTTATATTAATAATATTCAATAGATTCACTAAATCGTATCATCATCTATATTAATTAATTTTATTCTATATTTGTTTATTTCAATAGCCGATTTATTTATAGCTAATTATTGTTCATAGAATATTTTGAAACCGTTATAAACGGTTATGAGCATGCGCACTTTGATTTAAGTGTTCACAGAGTCCCAAATTTCCAACCCCCTGACTATTAGTTTGTTATTCATATAAATTTTCTGATTGATTTCAAACTAGTTTGAAACTATCAGAATAATTTCCATCTCATTGTCAGTTGAAAATTTGTAGTTTGAGTCATGCGCATACCGACGACATAAAATACAAAAGTAATATGGACAAACTTGGATTTATTTTCAAATTGAGACTTAATGAAAAATACACTAGTAAACTTATGAACAAAGATGGTGATATTTAATATACCAAAAACTTTTAATGGACGTGACATTAGTAATAGATATTTCATAAAAATTCTCGCAGATAATAAAGCATACATATGTAGATGTAGGCAACTTTTATTACATTCGTATGCAAAATATTTAATATAACAGATAAATGAATGGTTGTACATTATGATTTAAATGATAATGAGACATAGTTGTTTTAAGATATATATGTTTGAAACACACGCACTGTGTTTGAAGATCAGGCTTCTGATACAGACAATCGGGACGCACCTTATAAGAAGGTTACTGAACTTTGATTACTTATTTTTTTTGTTATCATTCCAATTTAAAAATATAATAAAAAACTTGATAAAAAAAAATATAACAGTATTATATATAATTTGTTTTAGTCACACTAATACAATAAATGCATTTAAAATTTTGGTTAAAAAAATATATCTAGGTGAATGATATTGAAGGTATACTTTTGTGTGGATGTCCGATGAGTAGGTGGAGTGGTATAATTAAGAATGTTTTGTTTGAGCATATGTTTCCAAGTAGAAGGAATAGGAGCATTATGAATGTGGATGATGCAAGTTACTTGTCTAGGTAGTGGATGGCGTGATTGTGTATGTATTTTTATACTATTGTATGTGTGTTTGTACTTAAAAACTAAACAAGTATTTAATTTAACAATTATTGTAAAATATTTTTGCGAAACTTACATACAATTATTATTAATATTTAATTGTGTTTAGTTTACTATTTGCGAAATTAATTAACAAGTAATTACAATACAATAACTGTTAATTAAAGCACAAATTAATTTCGGGATAGTGGAAAGAGTTTGTATCACACCCTTTTGGGTACATGGCGTAATTGTGTATGTATGTAATTCATTTATTTTAACATAGTAAAAGATATTTCAAAACTCATTATATTAAAATAAAACGGCATTAGGTTATAGTTTTGTATTAATATTTATTAATAATCGATCTTTCGATGAACTCAACTTACGTCTTCATCAGTAAAAAGATACAAATGACATTTATAGTTAATAAACAGAACATAGAAACAAGTTATTAAGAAAACAAATAAGTAACCAGATCATAAAATTTATAGATTTTTAATTGTGTATGTATGTATATAATTAATTTATTTTATCACCTTTCATATTTTTAATTAAAACAGTGCAAAGTTGAACTTTTAAAAATAATAATTATAATAATTAATTAACTTCTTTAAATAATTACACTTTAAAAGATATGATGTTACGTAGGAGGTTTTATTTTTTCGTTCCAGCAAATTGATCCCTGCTGTGTTTACTTGCGATATAGGTTTCTCTCATTTGTATTTATTTTTTATTTTTCGAATTTACCAACATTGCATGGTATGAAAAAAATAATAACCATTATTTTAACATTGATTCTGTATCCATCGTTAATTTGTTAATAATTTTAAAAGCACTACCATTTGTCAGATATCAGTGGTTCGGTCGAATAAATAATACACACCGAATACGTATAACAAAAGAAGAAACTCTATATTAGTATAATGACTTGAATACATGAACATAATATGATACACTTATAACAAAGAAATAATATACAGCGTTTACAATATGGCTACTACAACATATATAACTTAACGTGTACATCGCCGCGCGTATGGATCTCGACTGCACTAATGTGCCGCGTAGATTTCGGCTTTAGCCGAAGTCGTCCGAACACGAGTCGAAACGATCTAACACGATCTATCGTAGTCGGAACACCGCGTTCTTCAACACTCCCCCACGAATCGTGTTCTGCCCGAATCCTAGATGGGACGTTTCATCCCCGATCTCTCCACACAATTCTGGTGCTTATTTTTCTGCAGGCCTTTGGTAAGATAATCGGCTGCCATGTCGGAGGTCGGAACATGTCGTATGTCCAATAGTCCGTCATGAATGACTTCACGAACATAGTGATACTTGATATCAATATGTTTGCTTCTCTGATGGTAAACTGGGTTCTCAGCTAATTTGATCGATCCTAGATTGTCCCCGAATAGGGTGACTGGACTCAACTCGGTGAATCCTAATTCATCCAGGAATCGCTTCAAGAATGTGGCTTCCTTGGCTGCTTCTGTAAGCCCCATATACTCAGCTTCACATGTAGATAAAGCCACGGTTTTCTGCTTTCTAGAATCCCAAGTAATAGCGCATCCACTCAGCAGAAATATGAATCCGGAGTGCGAATGCCTGTCCATATGGCTATTACCCCAATCCGAGTCTGTATAACCGATCAAAGGGTTCGAACTTTGACTATAGACAAGACCAAGGTCGATCGTACCTTTCAAGTATCGCAGTACCCTTTTTGCGGCTTTCCAATGCGACTCGTCGTAACTGGTATTGAATTGTCCTAGATAACTCGATGCGAACGCAATATCAGGTCTTGTAGCGGTCGCTAGATATGTAAGACATCCTACTAATTCTCTGTACGGGAAACTCATCTCAGTTACGGAAGATTTGTCTGCCGGTTTCAGTTTTGCGTTGACTTCCAGCGGAGTGTTCACTGGATTGCTCGATTCCATACCGAATCGTTTAAGAACTTCGTTTATATAGCCCTTTTGATTTAAAGTGATGGAATCATCCTTGCAAATAAATTCTATTCCAAGACAATTGCCAACTTCACCCAATATCTTCACGTTAAAGTGCTTTGATATGGAACTCGTTACGGAATGGATGTTCTCTTCGTCTTTCGATGCTATGAGTACATCATCGACGTAGACAGCGATTAAAACTATCTCCTTGCCTTGACCGATGCGATATAAGCAAGTGTCTGCATCTGTGGCGACGGCTCCACATTTTCTCAGTACTTCGTCAAACCTGCGATGCCAACTGCGTCCAGCTTGACGTAGCCCATACAGTGCTTTCCTCAATAAGCAAACTTTATCGCCGTCATTGAGCTTTTTCATCATGTTTCTTGCTTTGCATCGTATCGTGATGTCTCCATCCGTTTCGGCAATAATCTTCAGTAGCTCACCAAGATTTTTAGGAGGTTCCATCAGCACTTTCTCATCAAGAGATCCATTTAGGTATGCTGTGGTTACATCTAGTTGGTGAATTTTCATTTTATACTGAGCTGCCAAACTCACCATCAATCGGATTGATCCTAAACGTGCCACGGGAGCGAACGTTTCATTGAAGTGGATTCCAGGTTTCTGATTAAAACCTTGAGCTACCAACCTAGCCTTACGACGTTGAATAGTTCCGTCCGGGTTCATCTTATTTCTCAGAACCATTCGACTGCCTATGGTGCTACTGTTATCTTCACGATCTACGAGAGTCCAAGTGTCGTTGGCGATGATCGATCTCATTTCGTCAACCATTGCTGCTTTCCATTCTGCAGCGTCCGAACTGGACATTGCGCTGTCCATGGATATCTCTGATAGATTCGCCACCTCATTCTCGTAAGCTTCTGCGTTTTCTTCATCAGTGCCAAGACGAGGGTATTCTTTCCGAGGTCTTCCCCTCTGTCCTGTTCTTTTGAATTTCGGTCTTCCTCTACCTCTCCGAGGGTTGATATTCACCTGTTCCTCTGTCCGTTCTGGGTTGTGATCGACCTGGTGCGGGTTCTCTACACCAGCTTCCGGAGCTTCCAGGATGAATTCATTATCGGTTACGGCTTCTTGATTTGAGACGTTATTCAAAGTGTTGAACTCGATGTCAATGAAATCATGCGCTGACGTGTCGATTGACTTTTGATCATTCGTTACTTTGGTTCTCGGGTAAGGATGTTCGTCATCTCCCCCAGAAGATGAATCGGTTTTTAGAAATTTTACATCTCGTGACAAGACCATTTTCTTATCACTTGGTATCCAGATCCTGTAGCCTTTAGAGGAATCTGAATATCCGACGAAGATACCAGGAATACTACGTGGGTCAAATTTTCCAATTCCTGGACCATTCTTCGATACGTATACATTACAACCAAATTCTCTGAAGTAACTAACGTTCGGAATTTTTCCAGAGAGAATTTCGAACGGGGTCTTCCCGTTTAAAGAACTTGATGGGCATCTGTTCCTTATATGGTTTGCCGTGTTGACGGCTTCGGCCCAAAACTGTTGGGGTAGTTCGGATTGCAACAGGAGACATCTGGCCATTTCAACTATGGTCCTATTTCGCCTCTCCGCTACGCCGTTTTGCTGAGGGCTGTAGGGGATCGTGAGCCTCCTCGCAATTCCGCGCTCCTTCAAGAAGTTGTCTACGTCTGAGTTGACAAATTCTTTACCGTTGTCAGATTGCAACGCCTTCACCTTCTTACCGGTCTGCTTCTCGATCAGCGTTATACTGTCCTTAAGAGCCTGAAAAACATCTGATTTAGATTTCAAGAAACGAATTTCACCCCACCTACTACAGTCGTCAATGACTTGCAAAAAATACTTAGCTCCGTTAATAGAAGGAGTTCTGACTGGCCCACACAGGTCTGTGTGCACCAAGTCCAGTACTTCAGTTGATCTGCCAGACTTCACAGGAAACGGATTTCTCGCCATTTTACCTAGCAGGCATGTACTGCAATCCTCGATTGAAAACTCGGTCGACTCGACTCCCTGTACTCGGTTTTTGCGTACGGCTTCTTGAAGGTCTTGAGCATTTAGATGTCCAAATCTCCGATGCCAATCTTCAAATCGAATTTTATCTTGTTCACTGGTGGTGACGTTTTCAGCAATTGCAGTTTCGTCATTTGACACTTCAACGACGTACAGACCGTTTGTCTTGTTAGCGATGAGCTTTACTTCACCTTGTTGATCCAAGACGCAAGCCTTGTTTCTGTCGAAGATGACCTTGAAACCACGATCAGTAATTCTTCCAACTGACAACAGATTTGCACGAAGGTCAGGAACCAGTTGCGTCCCCTTTAGTGAGATTGACCTTCTTTCTCCGTCAATGCAGGTGCTGAAGCTAGCGGTGCCCTGTCCAGTGATATCGATTGAATCCTTGTTTGCGAGATTTAGTTTTTCATTTCTTGCTCTCAAATCATTTCTAAATTTACTTGAATCTACACAGAAATGAGATGTTGCTCCACTGTCCAAATACCACTTACTTGTATCCATTGATCTGACAAGTAATGCTTCCGATGACATCATCGTTGTATTCGACGTGCTTTGTATTGTTTGTTGACTTTTACAATCGGCTGCTTTATGTCCAACAACCTTGCACTTGTGGCATTTATATTTGAACTTTCCGGATTGACCACTTTCACTCACACGATTTGGCTTTTTCGACGTTTTTCTGTTTCTAAACTTGTTCGCGTACATAGCGTTCGGAACGGTTTCATTCGCGATCGTTTTTCTAGCATCCGCTTCTTCCGTAATTTTTACGCGGAGTACGTCCAATGTCGGCAACGCGTCGCGTGATTCTATTGCACACCGAAAGTTGTCAAATTCGTTTGGAAGGCTAATTAACAACAAAGTTGCGAGTAGATCTCGATCGATATCGACTCCTATTTCGTTTATTTTGTCCAGAGTATCGAAATATGTACGAAGATGCTCGCGCACATCACTACCACTTGACATTTTTAATGTTGTTAATTGTCTGAGAAGATTCGCTTTCCGCGCCGGACCGCTTGACTGATATGCACTTTCGAGCTTTTGCCATACCTCGCGAGACGTTTTACACGCTTTTATTAACTTTAATTCAGCCGAACTAATCGACAATACGATTTCCGAACGTGCTTTTGCATCGCTTTGAATCCACGCTATTACGTCATTCGCGTTATCTGCAGTCGGTTCTGGCTTCACACATGTACCGGTTATATATTGCCATAAATCACTTTTTATTAGCAACGCTTCCACGTATATTTTCCACGTATCATAATTTTCACTGTTCAATGCTTCTATTTTTATCACTTGTGCCATTTCTATCGCGTTCTAGAACAACTGTTTATGGCGTGCACTTAATGGCGTCACTTCACTATATATTTCAGTCCTTTGAAATTTACCTGGGCCAATAACCTGTCAGATATCAGTGGTTCGGTCGAATAAATAATACACACCGAATACGTATAACAAAAGAAGAAACTCTATATTAGTATAATGACTTGAATACATGAACATAATATGATACACTTATAACAAAGAAATAATATACAGCGTTTACAATATGGCTACTACAACATATATAACTTAACGTGTACATCGCCGCGCGTATGGATCTCGACTGCACTAATGTGCCGCGTAGATTTCGGCTTTAGCCGAAGTCGTCCGAACACGAGTCGAAACGATCTAACACGATCTATCGTAGTCGGAACACCGCGTTCTTCAACACCATTATTTATGTAAAAAAAAATGTACGTCTAAACAAAAGAATAAATCGAAAAAAAAACACGGAAACCGATCACATCTGAAAACATAAACGAACCTAACGCAAACTCAACCAAACATTGTCCGCAAATAACAACTATACAAACAAATGAGAAACAGAAACAATAGCCTAACGAGGTTCAATTTACTCACGCAGTAATCGAAAACCGCATTTATAACAGTTGAAGAGTAAGCTGGACTTTAAGGGCGAGGTGGTGAAGTGGTGTCAGACGAAAGGCGTTAGGTATGATTAGTACCTAGGCATTCTTTCTGCGGTGAAATGAAAAGTTCCACGTTTGGTCAACAGAGTACCTCATCTACATGCATTCGTTAGTTTTGTTCGCGGGTAGTGTGGTAATTTGTATTTATTTTTATAAAACTATTTGTCTTTTTCTTTGATCTGGCGAAATTGTAATGTGCTGTATATGAGAGGGTTAGTTTCGACCACCAGCCGCAATCTGCATGAATGTGTAATGACCGTTGTTATAGAAATGAACAGTGGCGTCCCAGTTGGGACAATATTAGATTTTATAATAATGAAATTAATTGCGTTATGTCCCTATATTATTAATAATTATACATTTTAATTAGCAGTTTTTTTATTGTGTAATTAAAACTTCAATAATAAGTTCTATTTCAACTGAAAAAAAACTCAAATTGCTATTGTAAAGTATATACTTATATTTTGTAGCTTTCTCCGAATATAGATAATCCATAAGTTACAACTTCGTCATAAATCTATTTTACACTGTAAAAAATTAATGTAAATTTACATATTCTATAAATGTATATTTACAGAAAAAATGTAATATTACTTTAATTATTGCAGTGAAAATTATAAAATGCTACTATTTTACTCTTAATAGTTATGTAAAATTTCATAAATATATATTACATTTTTTACAGTGTAACATAGGTCAAGTGTCTTATTTTTTGCTTTTTATTATCAGTATCTTTTCACTGAATTGGTATCGACTGCGACTGAGTAGTTTGGAATCCAATATAAGATGTAAATCCCTTGTTTGGCTGTGGGTTAACGACCTGCATCATTAACAACACAGGTAAAAAATTATTAAGAAACTGAATGGTCAGTTTTTTGAAAGAATAGCTCCTATGTTCTACTCAGGAATTATGAGAACTAATTATTATTATCTTTATAAATTCTTTTTTTTTTGTATTTAGAACAAAAAAAAATACCAGAATAATTATTGAACATTTTTACACAAATAGCTGAAAAATATTAGTATCTTATTTGTCTATTTGCATTTACTAACACAGAATTTTAAAATAACATTTAATATAGATTTCTGAAATATCAAAATTTATAATTTTTTTTAATATTTTTTTGATACTTCTTGCACTTTTTCATAAATTTATAAAACTTAATAAAATCGCATCAAATAATCCTTGATTAAACCATATAATTTTGGCAAATTTTGTATAATTTAAACATTATTTTCTTGTATTTAAATTATCTTGTACATATCAGTAAAATTATAAAAAATACAAATTTACTTACACAATATTACTAAATAAAAAGAACAAATATAAATAAACAAACAATAAATGTAACTAAATTAACAATTGCAGTTGGATGTTGTATTTAATTTTGAAATAATTTAATGTGACATAATTAGATAGAAGCAATTTTAATTCGCAATAAATAAATTTTAACGTTTTAAATTCACGAGCAATGCTCATGTAAAAACAATTATTTTCTAGAATGATTTAAGCTCTATAATAAATGCAATTATTACCAGTTCTGAATTCTATCCGGTTCATAGAAACTAGCATATATATATTGTATAGTTATACAGGAACATAACCTATACACAACACCTAGTATATATTCGAAAACAAAATACACTATTAAATTTAATATACGCAAACGATTACGAATTATCTTTGTATTTGCAAATAACAAATTGCACTGAGAGAGAATACATAACCTCTTCTTGGTGCTCGATATATTTATTATATTACAAGCACGGTTTATGTGCGTCAAAAAATAATTTACGAAAGGAATTTTTAAATAAAATATTAATAAAACTCACCGGCATGATGTTTCCCTGACAATCGCCTGTCATTATTCCGTTGTAAATTCTAATTCCATTATTGTTCAATTGTTCTTAATGTTCTCAAAAATACACAATAATAACTCACGATATTTTAAATTTAAATTTACACTAAACACTGTTTAATTTTATTGTCATTATTGTTTTGTCACACAAATACGACGATTAATTAAATAAAATGTCACTTGAAACATACATTACCTATACATAACTGAAAATAGACATAGTAGTGCCATCTATGGACTAACAAATAAACATTTTTTTTTTAATTTACAAAAAGTTTTCATATATATAGTATAAGATTTTTATATTCATTTAACTATTATTAATAATAATAATAATATGTACAATAATATAATAGTAATACTATAGGTTCTGAACACTATCTATTAGTTTGTGAAAATACAATACAAATTTTTTATCCCATTTTAATATCATTTTAATAACATTAATAACCGTAATTTTGAGCTACAATAAAACCAACAATTGATAAAATTAAAATTGCGTATTTGCGTGTTTTTTTTAATAAGTTAATAAGTAGTTTGGTTCAGAACCACTAGCTTTGCGTTAAAACATAACACTAATTTTGTGATAAGTATAGTAGTCTGAATAAACTTTTACTTTACCACTTTTTGAAATGGAAAAATAAATACAATTAGTTTTTCTTTTTAATTAGACATTACTTTATAAATAAATATTTTCTAATTAGATGCCAGTTATTCTACACTGTTTTGTTTTAATAACATATCAACTTAGTCGCGCGACTAAGAGGCGATTAACGGCACTAATCGCGCGATTAAGTTGATGCATGCTATTACCCATTATTTTTATGTACAATATGTACTAACTGACGTTACGATTTTTATAAAAAAAAAATATGAATAGAAAGTTATAATTTTAAATAATTATAATATAAATGTTTAAAGTTATATAATAAGTAAACTATCAATTTTTTCCTAAACTTATTCAACAAGACTTCTGTAAGCGATACGCCACTGTGTCGTGGCATCGTCCACGTTATTCGCGCGCGTCCAGCGGGTGGGAAAGCGGCAGCCAAGAGGGGGCTCTTTGTATAGTTAGTGTAATTAGTCCGCCCGCAGCTCCTCGTCCGACGCCGGAACGTCCAAAACTCTCGCCACCGCGTCGCTTCTCGGCCGCTTCTACCCACCCTTCTACACACCCCTACTTCAGCATACCTTATTTAAATGCAAATGAGCTTCATTTCGCAATATTAATGTTCCACCGCCCGTCCTCATCAACACGATGGTGCGCGGCCGGACAACGTGCCCGGCGGGGGTGGGGGTGGGGGGGGGCATGATTTTACCCCGAGCGCGATGATGGACCGTGAGTGTTCCATTCTGGGGGACAGTTTGTCTCTTTCCTCTGAACTCCGGCTGGACTCCGGTCTGTTGCGGACTCACTGGACTCAAGGGTTCGTAACGTGGATGTGGAAGTACGAGTGTTCGGTTTGGTTCAGTCAGGGTGGGATTTGGGAATTAATGGAAATGATTGGTTTTATATGAAGGTTACTTTTTCTATGGGATGAGTTGTAGTTAAAGGAAGGAAGAGATAAAAAAAAATATATTTGTTCAGTAATTTTAATTTTGAAAACTTGAAAATAATATAATGATTTTTATATTATTACACGATACTAAATATATAATAAAATTTTGATATTTTAATTATAAGAGATTGATTATTTTTCAACAAAATTTAAAAAAGTTATATCTGTTCTTAAAAATAATAGATAAATTAAAACAAAAATTGCATATTGGAAACAAATTTATACTATTTCAATTTGAAATTTATAAGATTTATAAGTCGCTTTACAATATAACTGAAAATTTTGTAACATGTTTTACTTGAAGCAGTTTTATTACTTTCATTTATCAAAATGTTATACTACTGGCTTTTTAGTTAACGTAGTATAAAATTAATTTAACTTCAAATTTAAAAAAAAATTCTTTGCTACTAATTTTTTAACACCAAATGTCAGATAAAATATAGATATATTGTAAATCTATATTGATTTTTACAATATACTAGTCTTTTGTAAAGTGGTTTTTATAATTTCTTATTTTAATTTTCTGAAATATATCTAGATAATAATAGATATTTACCTAAGTTTATTCTCGTAGTTAATCTCTGTTTATTAATACCAGAGGTACAGTTATGCAATACACATATGTACAAAATTTAAGAGGTTTAATTTAAATTTTTATAAGCTTTATTTAATACAAGAATAATTAATATTAACTAAGTGAAAAACATATAATGCATAATGCCCGTGCTTTGCTACGGGATTCACTACTTTAAACCCGTTATAACTTAATTGTAGTTTTTGGTCAATTTTTATTGTTTACAACGTTGACTCAACTACTAATAAAACTTCGATCAAAATCTTTTCCGTGGAGTTCAAGTTATAAGCAAGCAGAATATTTTTATCAATTTTAAACATTTACAGCATTGTTTTATAGTAAAACTTTCATTGAAAAACGACTCAACTATCAATAAAACTCTCATCAAAATTTGTTCAGTGGATGTCAAATTATAAGCGAATAAAGTTTTTTCGTTTACAGCGTTTGCCTACGGCTTAAGCAGACTTATCTTTATTTTTCATCATTGTGGTAGTATTACACAGCTCTGAGCTAAATTTCAACTTTATAACTTACTTTCAAGTTGCCTTTCAAAACCGGACAAACATGCATACATATTTACATTATGCTTTATATGTATTATAAAAATAAAGTTTTACCGATACATACGTTGCTATAGGAAAATTTAATTTTTTCTGTAGTCAATATCACAAAATAAAACGCATTTACCGGTATTGCAGCTAATTACAATAAAACAGTAGAGAAGTCCGGCCCTGTAAATGCATATACCTAATACATTCCCATATTTTAATCATGCATTAGTATCCCAATGCCTTTCTATCTGGACGCGTATGTATGTCAGCATAAAATCATTGAACTCACATAGATGGATTAGAGTTTCTCACGTACATGTTTTATCCTCGTAACTGTTGTGTCCATGCACGGAGGCTCTTCTCTATCCGGCTAGTTGGATTCGTTGGGGCGATCCCCGTTCGGAATCCAAAGCGTGTTACAAAATCCACCAGTAACGAATCTGAATCCGTTTTCCGCTTTGTATCCGGTAGCTGGCCGCGCGGTACGTAGCGACGCGACGTGTTGAAACACTACTGTTAATTAATAATAATTAGAATAACGAAGAAATGCAAAGCAGAAATAAGGATATAGTGTTTCTGTTTATGTTTGAAATTGTAACAGAGGAATACAAGAATGAGTTCTTTATGATATGATAGGAAGAAATGTTGTCATTTCTTTTTATTTTTTCGTTGTTTTAATTAATTGTGTGTTTAATAATGATGTTGGTTTTCTATTTTTTTTTTAATTTATTTTGAAAAATAAAGGAGAGTGCAAGGTTTGGTTTATGACGTAACGTTTGAGTCACTTTTTTGTTATATTTGTTTATAATAAAATACTTTACAATTAAATATGTTTTTATTGTTTTATTATTAATATTAAATGTAGATTTATTTATTTATTTTTTAGGAAACTAAACAGGCACACTGCCTAATTAAATATTTTAGAAAATATTTCGAAAAAATAAAATAATTTAATTATTGTGCAACGTTTGTAATAAATATAAATATAATAAATATAAAACAAAAGCAAAATTTACAATTTTATTTTTTAATAAAAAGTTATTATACGAATAAGTACATATATTCAGCACAGGCGTATTGGACTCGGATCTCAAAGGTCACTGATTCGCGTTGTGCTCACACCAGAAATTAAATTGATTGTTATTTCTGATATTAAAACCTTGTGCCACTGAACTGATATCTGCTGGATCTGAGTGGTTTGGAACCCACTATAAGTTGTAAGTTTCTTTCTTGGCTATGGGCTAACGACTAGCACTATTTACAATGCAAGTAAAAATTGTTAAAAAAACTATTACCCGTATTCCCATCTCATTTGTTTATGAAAAGTGCTTTTATTTTTTGCTTTAAAATAAATTTTTACTTTCACCTCTTATCAAATATGAATAATATTTCTATTTTTGATATATAGTTTTATATTTAATATAAAATTTAAATAAACTAATTAATATTGCTTAATTAGTAATTTTAAGTTAACTTCTAAAGCACTTTTGACAAAAATCACTTTTAAAAGTGATGTGAGATTAAGGGCTTATATGTTCAGCTTCTTGAGGAACTTACAGGAACTGATGATGACATATTTAGTGGTACAGTAGTTAAATTAGAATTTTTATTAATATCATCAAAATGCACTAGTGTTCTTTTCTTGTAAAACAAAGAATTCTGATAGAATACGTAATAAACATACATAATCACGCCATGTTCCCATAAGTATGTGGCGCAAACTCTTTCTGTATATGCAAAAATAAGTATTCGCCATTTTTATCCAGACAAGCAACTTTTACTCTACCGTCTCTCGCACTTATTACTTGAAAACTGCAATATTAGTTAAATTGAAATATTTTGTAAATAGTGATAAAATTTTGCGTTATACAGTATCTCAATTATCGCTATATTGTCGAAAAAAAATAACAAAATTAAGGGATTTATTTACTTCAAATACATTGAAAATATAAACAGTTAAAAAAAACTATAATATAAAAAATATTTCAAAGTAGTAATATACTCTTAGAGTATATTTCAAAATTTGAAATTAAACTTATGTGCTTCAGTAAGTATTTAGATTAATTTAGCACATTTGAATAAATGTATTAATATTAAATGAAAGATCCTTTTTGATTAATTTTAATAATGAACGAAAGGCGGAAATGAATCAAGAACACACACAATATTTATATCATTTGGACGTTTCGACAGTTAAAGTACATACTAGCAAACATCAGCTCTTTCTAGTTCTTTTTTTTATAAAAAAGAAGATATATAATTATAAAATAAATTAATAATTATAATTTAATTTTTTTAACTAAAGCTTAAAAATCTTAAAATATATTTTTTTTTTTAATTGTACTATCTATATTTATCTATGTCAATTTTTTACTAGAATTTTGATATTACAATAAAAAAAATATAACACCGGGCTTTTACAGCTATTCAGTATGAAATATGATATATTTTTATAAAATTTGTAATATTGTCTTGACAATTATAATTTGTGTTAGCTAACAAAACATCTTGTTAGATGCGCAGTAATTTAAATATAATTACTAAAAAATCAATTACCGATTAGTGATTTCGTAATGACAAAATTATATTTTAAAAATTCAGAACATGTTTCACACCCCAGCTATCCTATTAAAAAAACCGAGAAAGACCAACAGAAATACTAGTCGAACGAAAAAGAGATAGCTAGAGTGTGGTCCCAATATATACACATATATATATATATATAGATATTATAGAATTTTATTAAAAACATTGTTTTATATATACATATGTATAAAAAATGCATATATAGATATTGGGTAGGGCGTTATAATGGCAATGCATTCCAATATACAAAAATGAAAATATAATTGTATAAAAATTACTTTTTTCTGCTTGTTTTTTAATTATTTTATAACTGACAGAGAATAATATATAACCATTATATATCGAAAAAACATTTTATGAATGCATTTACATTATAATAGGTGTTCTTTGTACGGTCAGAAATAAATCATTAGTCCATTAATGAATACTGAATGTGTTTTCATCATAAAAATATATATTTATATGTTATATGCATTTCGATATATTTTTTTCCATCGCTATTTTTTTTTTCATTATTTTTATTATTTTTCCAAAATAAAACACGGGAATCGTATAATCAATTCATGTATATGCAACGGTAACCAGTCGTGCAAAAAAAAATGTCATTAGCTCGGGATGCAATAGCCTGCCTGTAATCAGCCTTGATGAGATTGTTAGAAACATAAGCTTATACTATTAATTATAATGATATTATTATGAACATTTATTCCGATAGATTTTTATATTATCTTTATTGAATGAATGCGAACGTAATGCGAGGAAATATGTAATGTAATTTAGTTATTTAGTTTATGTTTTCTATAGACATTAGTTTATAATTTGAATTAAGCATAGTTGGATGTAATTATACCTACTGCATTCACTTACAATTATTTATTTAATTTTTTATAGAAAAAATTAAGAAAGTGTATAATTACGATGAGTAGCAAGTATACAAAATAAATTTAATTATGGTAAGTTTTAAATTAAATATTGCATTCTTTTAAATTGTTAATTATTCTAAAAACTAATGTTTTAATATATTAGTAACGGTAAATTAACACGTTTGTATTTTGTTGTTGTATTTTTCAAGTGATACTCGTATGTTTTTTAATAACTATTAATTTTATAAATAATAAGTAATAGACGGAATTCAGTTAGTTATATGTTTTTATTATCTTTTATTACAACATTTCAGCAATTACCGCATAGTTTTAACAGAGATTCAAAGTACCGGTCCTAGAATATAAAAATGATTTAATTAGCATCATCTGCTGAAACTATATGTATTTTTTTTTTCTTTCAAACTTTGTTCTTTAACCTGAAAGTGTTTAACTTGCTACATGTGTTCTTTTTACTAATTGTAAACATCAAAACTGAATATTAGTTCCGGTTGCACAAAGTATTGTTAAAACCTTTATAAGTTAGCCAGTTTGTTACTTACCAACTGACCAATCAATGACGCGATTCGAAAACATTTGACAATCTACTTATTCAGTTAACTTATTGATTATGTTAATAATGCAATCGGGAATTGATGGCAAAACAAGAGTTATCAGATTTTATGTTAAATTGAAATATTAAAAATTTAAAAAATTGTGTTTTTAACAGTAACGATAGTTTTAATATAATTTGAATTTTTGTTTGTAATTGAAATGATGTTTGAGCATACGGAACATTTTGCTTGTGAATTGTTCTTGCTAAACAAATACTTAAAATAAATGTCTACATATTTTCTTTTTTTTATCAAACTGTAATAGATTATTTAATTTTTACTTTTTGGTTAATTAAGGTTTTTCTCAACAAGTGATATAGAATTATAATCAGATTTGGTATTAAAACTAGAAAAAAAAAACAATAAAATACAACAATATTTTGTTATGTTTATAATTGTGAAGTTTTAAAGAACAGATTTATGCATACTATGCCAATTGCATAGTAATTTAGTTACTTTCACTTTTTTTTATATTACTTCAACTCCAACACAACATTGAAAATTTACAGTGTAAAATAAAACGGCTTTAGGATATAGTTCTGAATTAATTTTTATTAATAATCAACGTTTCGACATACTCCACGAAATTTTTCCTAATGATAATGTATGTGGATTACGTCAAAACTTTGATTATTAATAAAAATTAATACAGAACTATATCCTAAAGCCGTTTTATTTTAATATTATGAGTTCCGAAAGATTTTTTACTATGTTAATATGATATTTTTTATTCAAATTTAAATTTTGTTTATTTCTTTTAGTTTAGAAATATAGCAAATAAAGTAGAAACCAAACTTGTTACATGTGCCATCATGAAAATTCAACAATTATTCGTGAAATAGAAATATATGTGCAGTACAGGTATTAATAATAATCAGTTCGTGGAACATAGACTATATTAGTTAGTGTTATATTACAATTATCTTTCTTTTATCTTCAAGCATAAGATATACAAAATCATTTTATTTTATTGCACTATATTTGGCTTTACATTTACAAATTCGTACTCAAACATATATATATATATATATATATATATATATATATATATATATATATATATATATATATATATATAAACATTGTTAAGATAATAAGTGTGCATGCCATTTTGATCGAGCCGAAAGTACACCGCTTCGGATATGAAATAGGAAGGGCGCGCTAGAATCGGTTAAGCAAAAGGGGTTAGATTCGTCGTCGAGTCCGGGGTTTTGTGTCCATTTCCATCCTTCGCCCCGCGTATGTATTGATTATTCTCGGGCAGCGAATTTAATTAGAGCCTTATTTGTTCTCTTGTAATTCGTAGTCACGTGATTCGAAATAATCCTTAACCATAGACGACCATACATATATACATAATATAATCTGTTGGTTCAATGGATGCATACATAATGCAGTAGTAGTGACTCAGTTTGCTTCAGTTGGTTCGCTAGTTCTGCTCTCGCCGCGCGCCACCGTCTTTCGCTGGCTTTCACATGTATAATTTAGCCACCCCCTGGTCCCACTCGTCGCCCGGTCTGTGCCCGGTGTTAGACTGTTTTACTACTTGAAGATCAGTTCCCGTTTTCTGGTCCCGGTCCGAATGGTTTCTATACCCCGGCTACATGCAAAGATGGTTTCCATCTATCCTTACCTCGTTTGTATATTATCTATAGATATAGATGATATAGAGAAACGATTCATACGGTTTGGTCACTACATTCATTTGCAAATATTAGCATTATTGTGTTTGTGTAATATTACTAGTGCAATGTTTAAATCAATAATGATATTAACAATTTTTTCTTGTTGGGTATATTACTTACTAAATTAGGTATATTATTGTTTATATCAATATTTGTTAGATCTGAATTTACTGTACACATTTATCTAAACTACAAATTAACTTGTTGAAATTTCAGTTGTTATATGAATTTGAAGGAAATAAATAATATCTAAAAAGTTTTATTTTATCTTTGTTTGTAGTATATAAATAGTTTACTTTATTGAACGAAAGTTGAAAAAAATATTTTCTGCATTAAGTAATTTAATTTTTTACAGGTTATGTTACCACTTATCTTTCCCATTTTTTTTTTTTATTACTATTTGTGTTAAAGATGCACAGTTAACTTGATTTTTTTCAAATTACTAAAGAAGTCAATTTTAGTCATTCAAATTGCTTAGTTTAGTTTAGTAAATCAAGGTGCTTAATTGACAAATTTTTAAAAATAAATTATTTTTTTGTTGATAATTGTATGATTTATTTTTGAGCTAGACGTCATTATTTTGAATAAAATACTTAATACCTATTAATTTATTATATTATTTTAATAAATATTGATTTATTTTTCCCATTATTTTGATTACTATTTGTTTTCAAGATGCATAGCTAATTTGCCTTTTTTTTTCAAATTACAAAAGAAATCAATTTTATCCTAATTAAAATCAACGGGTGTATCAATGGATACTTTTACGAATAAACCCTATTTTTTGTATTTAATGATACATTATGTATAAGGTGTTGAATGAAATACTTAATATTTATTAATTATTTTTTTTGATTATTTTAAACAAGACATGGATAATTTATTAGTTCGATTTGTAATTTTGTAAATTAATAGTCAATACTTTAAAATTGTTACTTATTTTAGATTTTACTTATTTAGATTTAGATTTATAACTAGTAATTTTCCTTTTATATTAAATATCTATCTTAAAATCAAAATCAAACAATATATATTGTATACAATGTTTACAATTTTTTAACTTGAAGTTTATTTAAATACTTATCTGATGACAGAAGAGTAATTTGCGAATTTTTATTACATTATTTTTGAAACAAATCAAAGTTATTTACGAGATAAGTACGTTATAAAAGATAAGAAAAGAAAACATTTTGCATATTGAATTGACTTTACAATACAGAGAAAGAAATTTATCGGAAATGAATCGTGAATGAAAAATCTTAGTTTACTATTAATTCGAATCAGGTTCAATCTATTTAATCATGTCAAACGAAACAAAAAAGCAGCACACCAGCAACCGAGCAAAATTATCGAATGCGACGCCGAGCCGAACGAACGCAAAAGCGACGCATGGCGTCAAAGCACACCAGCCAGTAATAGAAAGTGTCTGATTTAACAAATGGATAACAGGACAATGTATGACGCGTGCAGTTATATTCGCAAACCGGAATTATAAAATTAAAAAACAAAAAAAAGCAAGCGATGCGACCAGCGAAAAAAAATCGCATCGGTTGAATATATAAAAAAAAAAAAAACGAAAACAAAAAAGCAGACAAACATAACCATAATTTCATATTACATTTTTCGTTTATTATCATTACTGCTGCACTCATTTGCTACAGCTCGAATAATCGTTTTATTTTTCAAATACGCGATCGCATAGATTTTTATTTTTTTTTGCTCGCGTTATTTAGATGGAAACGTGCACGAGTTTAACGCAGGCAGGGGGTCGGCAGGGGGGTTTGAATATTCGAATCGACGAATGTAATTAATATTTACGTTATACATAGAGAGACAAATCTGGTGCTTTATTTTGAAAGCGAGGCAGTGGCGAGTCAATATGACATGTTTTCTTTCAATTACAAGCGAAAAAATAATTACAGAGGAAAACATTAGACTGTAGATTGTGTTGGAAAAAAGGGGTTTTGGAAATGGAAGGGGTGGTGCGGGGCGGGGGGTGGGGAGAACGTAAATGGTATGTGGGACGCCAACGGTAAACATTTCGAATAATATTTTTTGCGCAAGCATCGTACCGGTTTGTCAGTTGTTTTTCTTGTTACTAATTAAAATCGGATGAGCACAACAAAGTGATGAATTGGAAATAATTTCAAATGCTTTATTTTTTTTGCCTCTGTTCCGTTGTTGACATAAACGCGCGCCGCGCCGAAGGGACCGTACAATTTTGGCGAAATTGAAAAATGGAAAACGAAGAAAATGTTTCATTTTTACTTACCCGAATTTGTGTAAACAACACATACTGGACATACACCATATATGTGTGTGTGCGTGCGTGCGTGTATCTGTACGCTTTGTTAAATAAACGAATTTTTATACGTCCCTTGTGTATATGGCCGGAGTGTATTGAGCACTGAATTTTGTGATGATGGATTTTTTGCTCTTAGTACTAAAACAAATCTTCAAAGCGAAATTTTATTTGTATTATATAGCTTATGATTTGTTCAAACTGCAAATAAATATATTTATATATATATATATATATATATATATATATATATATATATATATATATATATATATTTAATCAATGTATAGAGAAACAGCAAAATATTTCAAAAAAACATTACATTTTACTTGTAAATTTATACTCAAAGACTTAATAATATTTTTAAATTTGCTTTTATACATTTTTATACTTCATTCACAAGGATAGAAGTAGAAAGACTATTACATGTTATTTTATTATATATATCATGTCACATTATTTATTTAATATTTTATAAAATATAATAAATACATCACAAATCTTGTAGCAGAAAAAATGCACACATTAATATATTTTAGAAATATATATTTTTAATGAAAGTATACTTAGTATAATTTTGCATTTGAAAAATTTATTTTTATTTTAAAATAACGATAAAGTAATGTAAGTAAAAATCAATACATAAAAAAAAGATTTTTTTTGAATTAAATGACTAAATTTTAGATGATTTTTTTTAAATTAGATATATTTCCAATATATTAGTTACTATATCTACCTACAAACTAGTTGAAATCAAAGTGCTGTTTTACATAAAGTTTCCATAAATAATCTAGAACTTTATATAAATAAACAAACAAGATTATACAAATATACGATAAACTAGAAAAATATCTAATTACAATTGATGAAATACACCACATATTTGTATTAAATAATTTGTATAATATGATTAGAAATCTGAAAATCATAATTTTTTTTATATAAAACAATTAAAACATTAGAAAAACCAACCAAACATTTTTCTGTGAAATATAAAAGACTTTTTTTTTACTATTTGTGTATGGTTTAAAATATAATAATTTTGAATCAATGTTAGTTGAATATTCTATTGATATTACTTTAAGAACTAGCACTCAAAACTCGTTATCTTCGAAATATAAAATCATCGTTAATATTTCTAATCGATTCAATTAGCGTAAACTAGAAAATTATGCAAATTATTGAAGCATCGCATCGTACTTATACTTCTGCTAGCATAAAAATCGCAAATTTATCCTCATTAATACCAATATCGTTCGTATGGCACACTGTAGTCGGTCGAATTACGTATCTCATTCCATTATAATAATAACTAATAACAAGCGACTTAAGTTTGGACAGCATCGCCCCATATATTCTTATTAGCCGGGCCGCGTATTAATCTGGACTGAATACTGAACATGTTTGTTTCGCTCTGTATGTGTTAGTACGTGTATATGTGTGTGTGAGTAGATGTACCCAAGTTTGCCGGGAGAAATTGATCGAAATGGGACACGCATACTTATGGAGCTAGTACAACCCTGGTTAACAAGTCATAATGAGCTTAAGAGCGGTTGTTATTATTATAGATTTGGTATTAAGTTTATAAGATTTAGAAACATTTTTGTTTACGCTTTGTATTAGATAGTACATAACCATAAGAAGCCCAAGAACTTATTATTTAAATATCTTAAAAATACAAAAACATTAATGCAAACAATGCATTTTTGCAACAAAATATTTTTTACGTCGGACTAATTTATAATTACTTTCATTCTAATAAATACTCCTATTTTTTTTCAATAGTGGCAAATAAATATCTATTTGATTTAAAACAAATCTTTTTTTAAAATGAAGAGCTATATATTTACTCTAAATAAATTTATTTAAAATAAAGAAATATATATTTATTAAAATTTATGTATTAATATATAAAATTTTCTCCGTGTATATTCAGGCAGATTTATTTATTTTTATATAAAAAAATTATGATATGAAATTAATATTTTTTCTGTTATTTTGTATAATTTTTATCTAGTACGAGTATAAATAAATTGCGTAGTTCAAATATTAAATATGATAAAGAAATAACTAAGTACGAATTTATAAAAATAAATAATTACAATGTTGTTAATATATTTTACTAATAGCTAAAATATCAATAACATTTTAATGTAAAATTTCCCAAAGATTTATAAATAAAATAAAAATATATAAATATTTATGTTTTTGTTAAACGGTGGTTTAAACTTATTTAAATTATACCAAGAAATTTTTACAGTTTAAAATATGGTGTGTTCCATTCAGGGCACACCGAAAATAGTGTGAAAACTATATTATAAGAAGATGTCAAATGATACATTTGTTTCTGTTAACAAAAGACACTAAATTAAATTAACACTATAGTTAAGTATTTACACACTAAATTAGTTACATTTTTATACACAAATATTTACCCAAAAAATCACACCAAAATCAGCAGATTTTTACTAATTATATTTATCATTACTTATTTTAGTAAATAAAATAAATAGAATTTTTAAATCTGCAAAATTTTAAAATCAAAATAAACAACTTTAAGCAATAGAGTTAATTAAACATTTTCATTACAAACTTAATAAAACATTTTTATCACAACATTAAACATTATCTACTATTTAATTATTAGCAACTAGATTATAATTACATAAAAACTACTTCTATATTAAATTATAATGAAATAAAAAAAAATCTACATCAGATTCTTAACACCGCATTACGTTTATATAAAGAAAAACAAAACACGGCTGCGTTTTTTTGCAAGAGGAAAGTTTCTGATTGTATAGGTTAACACGTTGCACAACTTATATACATATGCATATGTGCACACACACACCTACACAAACACACACAATTAAGTTAATTACAAATAGATTCAGTTTTACATTAGAGTTACATTATCATTTTGTTATAACCTCTGGTTATTTACATTGCACTGACCAGCTCGTTTTATCAAGTAGAATGCAACTATAAGATCAAATATGCGTTGAAATGTTAATTGATGGATTTTTTGATATTGATAGAAAAATTATTAATTTTTTTTTTCAATAATTATTACAGTACAAATTAATTTTTTTTTTTGGTACCTATATAATTATATAAAGAATTAAATAGATTACTAATTTTTATAATTTTTATTATTTATTTACTAAATTATTATGTATCACTTATGTACACTTTCTTACTAATCTCGGAAATTAGTTTTAGATTTAGTTGTAGTATTATTGATTCTGAACTGCCGATGCCGTATCTGCTAGCTTAGAAAACAGAATAATAATTAAAAAATAAATAAATAATTAATAAATTTTGTCTTTATTTAACCCCTGTGAATTATTTGCTATCGTACACACGATTTTCAAATCAAAACATGTACCCACGTCATCAATTATGTTCAGTCTGAGATTTCTGTTTTATACGTATTTTTTTATTTAATTAATAAACATTAAGGTTGTTTTGTAATATTTTAAATATAATTTCTAATTATTATTTACTTTGAACTTTAATCTTTTAAAATAAATCGGTTTTAGGTTATAGTTCTGTATTAATATTTATTGATAATCTTTATAAGAAAAAATGCTACAGTAAATAAACAGAACATAGAAACAAGAAGATGTACATTGACTACGTTTATTATTAATAAATATTAATACAGAATTATAATCTAAAGTCGTTTTATTTTATTATAATAAATTCTAAAAGATATTTTACAATGTTAAATCTTTAAATTACGTGTAAAATGAACTATCAATTGTACTATCTGATAATTTTTATATGTGTTTGTTTCGATATATTTTTAAATAAAATCCTGTACCATCAACATTTTATCTCACTTTACTACCTTGTTCTTTACACATAAATATCCTTGCCATTCTCATCCTTACCATTCAGTACCCGACCATTACCCTAGTAAGTTACAAACCGTCCCTGCATTAGGGCCCAATGAACGGTGACTAGACAATGGCACTGACCTCCGAATAGCCTTAATCTGACGACTGAATTTACGTCCGTGCTTCTGCGTAACGTAGTACGTTTCTTGTGTCAACATGCATGCGTCCAAGCCTGTTAAGCTTCGAATTAACGTCTATTTACATAATAACAAATACTAACTATCTACTCTGCTAAATAAGTGGAACGACGTTGCTTTGGATCAGCAATGGGTTAATTTGAGATTTGTGATGAGGTATTCAGCAAATGGTCGGAATTGACGGCGATATTGTGTAGAATTTTAAATAATAATAAGCTTTTTGACAGTAATGTTCTTGATGCAGATAGAAGGAATTATTTTTAAAATATATTGGTAAAACTATTAAAAAAAATGATTTAGGTACTTTGACAGTGACGTTCTGGATGTAGTTACAATGGATTATTTTAAAAATATTATTGGTACAACTATTAAAAAAAATGATTTAGGTATTTTAAAATATGTAATAAGATATTCAAATAATAATATTAGTGGTAAAATTTTTAAGGAACGTTTAGTATTTTAAAACAAATTTTAAGTAAATAAATATAATTATATCTATTTATACACTTTTTAGTAATTGATGAAATATACATTGTACAGTCAAAAATATTTGACACTATTCTGTGCCACTAAAAATAATGTACAAATTACACTAGGAGAAAATGTCAAAAAATACTTTTATTGGTGTTATCAAAAGTACAATTAACATCAAAATTTTTTGACACACTATTATAAAGTGTAACTTATACACAAAGTTAGTGTCAATTTTTAGTTTTTCTCAGTTACTTTATAATTACTTGTTTTTTTGTTTATTTATATGTCAGTTTTATCTGATGTATATATATAGCATTGAAACGTAGGCCAAAAATAAAATGGGCAGAATATTAAACAACTTGTTTTTATTATTGATTATAAATCATTATTATTTTTACCCGATTATATATATATATATATATATATATATATATATATATATATATATATATATAAATTTTAGCGTTGTTTTTAAGAATTAAAATCATATATAGAAACTATTAAAAATACATTGGAAACAAATTCTACTTATTTGTATACAATGTTTACTAGATAAATGCAATAATAATTGGAAATTTAAAAGCATGGTTATAAATTTATACGTTGTCTGAAGATAAATATGTAAATAATTTATATTTAGAGAATAAATATAATTGATAATTTTATATACATTTGTAAAAGCCAGAAGTTAAAAAATATATTGAAATTTATGCAAATATTTGCAAGAAAATCTTTAGAATTACAGATATTTTATATACTCACATAACTTCTAAACATTCTTTGAGATTATAATTATTATATTAATTATTCAATAACAAATTACTTCTATAAGTAATAATTCATATTTTTTTATTATTACAACTAAATAATCTATAACTTAAAACGGAATATTTATGGAATCATTTTTTTGTTTGTTATAGGAAAGTGACCGTGAGAGCAGTGTCGGTTCACCGGAACCAGCGTCAACAATGGGCGTCGAAAGTGCAACAAGTCTTTATCAAAATCAGCAATTGCTGATGATGAATGCTCTACAAAATCGATCAAATATCGTCAGTTCCGAAGCACCTGGCGATCAACTTGATCCCGCAAAAGTTGCTGCAGCAGCCGCTGCACATCTAAATGGAACCAGTAAGCAACATTTTTATTATTTTACTTATTTAATATTTAGATTAAATAAATTAATAAATATATAATGAAATGTTTTTGATTAAAAACTAAAATTGTAACATGAACAATTGTTATTGCATAGAAGTGTAAGTAATTGATTTATTTCAGTGGCAGGCATGGTGACACTCCAGAATTTACAGAACTTAGCCTCCTTACAGAATCTTCCACAGGTGGCATCTTTAGCAGCCGGTTTACAAAGTATTAGTAATTTAGCGAATAACCAGGCCATGAATGGACCTCTTAATCTTAGCGTTAGTGCTGCAGGTATGTTCATTTTTTCTTCATAATCTCAATTTCCTTATCAGAAAATTTACACGAAGAATAACATTATATTAAAATTATATCTTTTGCAAATATTTAAAGTTAAAAATTATTTAAATTTATGTAACATATAGTTTATTAATTAAGTAACTAGATTAATTTGATTGATTAATGGTCAGTCACACCAACACGATTTAGCAGTTTGCTAAACATACATTAATAACGATGATAAGATATTTGAATTTTTAACTAGTTGACCAGTAGTAAAATTGTTCTATTTCATTTAAGAGTAAAATTATTTACATTTTGATTTTATTGTTAGTCTTTTTGAATGCAACTTGTAACTTTCTATTTTATTACTTTTAAATAAGATGAAGAAATATATTAAAATAAACAATACACTTAGTTTTAAATTTCAAATTTTTATTTACTCTATGTACATTACGACTTCTTAAATTAAGAAAATTTACAGAATTAAATGCATTTGAAAATTTATTATTTTCATTATAAACTTGTTTATTAGTTAGTGTGCAGTGTTTTGATTGATCTTAATATTGATGGTAAATTGTTGGTATGTATTAAAATTGTCCAATTTTATTTTTATATAAACTTAAAATTTACACTAGCAGTCAAAAAAAAAGTTTTATTGCTATATTGTAGTAAGTTTTTCTATTTCAAAAAAAATAGTATTATATCTTAACTAACGCTACCATAAATACATTCTACATAATCATTAAAAAATTAATATTATATATGCGTGTTATATTTTCTTACACTTCATATTTACTGAAAACAATACAAGTCTTTCTCTACATTCTTCACATGATCATACAGTCAGTGAAACATCATTAGAACACGATATTTTTTTGTGTTTTCCAGCAACAGCGCCTACGAGTACAAACAACTCAACAAATACCACAAATCTTTTAACAAACGCCGTGAGTAATCAGCAGAACAATTCACTACCATCGCTTCTCGCGGCCCAACAACCAATTGGAATGCCGCAATTCATTCTCGCCTCCGGTCAACTGGTGCACGGTATCCAAGGCGCTCAGCTGCTTATACCGACTTCGCAAGGCACGTTTGCACCGTGATTCTTTTTCTTTTTTCTTTCAAGTTTAATTCTATAGTTGCGTAATAATTGTACGTATGGAATTATTTAACAATGGTTTTGTTTGTTGTGTTTGTTTAGGAATCGCAACGCAGACTATTTTAACGATACCTGTAAATCATGTAAATAGTAACGATCAGATGGTGAATTTAGCTCTTAATAATGGACAAGTGGTGACTACGTCCTTAGCTAATTTACAAGCGATGGCTCAGCCACATCATTTACTTACGTCCGTTGCCAATTCCAGTGAGTTTCATGTTTTATTGATGTCTTACATTGTGTGTGTTTTTTTTTTAAATTTTGATAACTATGTTCATTATAATTATTAAGTTGGAACAATTACTTTTAATATTTTTATATTGAAAAATATTTTTTAATGTTTCAGTTAGTTTAATCAGTTTTTCAGAAAAACTGTTCAAATTTGTCAATTTTTATCAAGCAATATTAATTTTGAACTTTAATCAAAACATTTAAAAATGATTTCATGGGAGATTTACTTAAATCTTTATGTAAATTAAAAAAAAGTTTTTTTAGATCTTCTTTATACACATCAAAAATTTATTCTGTTGTATCAAATTCAAAGTATTGTATATGTTGAAGAAAATTATAAGGGTTCATTAAAACTAATAAAAGCCAAAACTAAACTGTTCAGAAAATATTTCGAATCTATGATCGGTTTCAAATATTTAATATTCATCATCAGATCGAATCGTGAGAACTAAAACTCTACAAGGAATTAATTATTGTATATGTATTTAAAAATATTCAGACTTTTGCTTTTTAAACGACACCAGATTTATCTGTTAACACAATGTAGTAAATTTTTAAAAAACTTTTAGCTTAAACCCTAATATAAATAAACTATAAATTCATAGTTCTTGTATACAAATTTTAATTTTAGTTATATATTTATTTAATAAATTTAGTAATATTTGTTTTATTTTAAAATAGATATTATCAAGTTTTTAAAAAAAATACTTTTCAATTTTTTCAGTTCCAACATCAACTCCAAGTTTACCTTCAGGTCTCATAAACCCTGCTACCTTACCCCATCTGCTCAACACTGGTCCGACCAGTGCTCAACAACTTATCTCCGCACTTCAGCCTCAAATGTTGAATACCGTTCCTCCACCACCCTTACTCAATCCGCCTCAACCACCACCACCAATCATTCCGCCGGCTCAACCGAGTTTGACTCAGAGCTCAAACGCAGCGCATCGGACTAGCGGTAGTGGTGGCTCGGCGCATGGCCAGAATCATCACTATCCAGAATCAAAACTACATCCGACGTCTATAAACGTTTCGAGGAATAGCGCTTCGAGTGCAACTGCCACCAATTCAGCGCTGAACAGCATCAGCAGGCTGGCGGCTAGTAACGGAGAGATTACGATTACAACGTCGCATGGACCTACTTCTAGTCAGCACTCGATGAAGAATAGTCCGCCGCCCAATATGAGCCCTACTTGCAACGATCGGGATACGGCCGATTTGCTTGTTGATTCGCCAAGTAAGTTACTGTTTTTCAGTATGAATTTCTAAACTGGTGGATGCGCTGATTTTGTATTTTTTTATATTACTTATCATTTATGGATACTATTATATTTTTGGTAAAAAGTATTGAATATTGTTTACTATTTTTTACATATATTTTGCAGTAATAGTTATTTTTATTATTTTTTGTTGCTTATGTAAAATATTAGTATAAAAAACAAATACAAAATATGAAGACCTCAATAGAATAGTAGCAAATATGGCATCTTGATTGAAATTGAGATCCTTTTGTTTTCATTAGTAGGAAAGTTGCTCAATCACCTATTTGTCAATAAATGGTACTCCCATTTGAAAACATTGGGCGCTTATTCATCACGGTCATTTATAATCTTTAAAGGAGTTTATCTCAAAACAAATAAAGTAACGTATTTGTCACAATTCACTGAGGTTTTCATATAGTTAATTTAAAAATTAAATGTTTATAACATCATAAACATACTTTTATTGAAATACATATATTTAAATTATATTATTTTTTCAATATCTTACGATTTGTAGTAGTAATAAAAAATTGAAAATAAACATTTGAAAAAGAAAAGAAAATCGTTTTGAAAATAAATTAATAATTCACATTTTAATAATTTTTATTTAAATTTATAAATATGATAAAATATACAGAAATGTATGGTAAATACAAATTCGTTATCAAGTAACAATACATTTAATAACATTTGCTAATAGGAAGAAAACTTTTATGAATTACATTTTTTTAAGTTAATGTTAATATATATATATATATATATATATATATATATATATATATATTAACATTAACTTAAAAAAATGTAATTCATAAAATTGGTAAAACGAGAAATGGAAGTAAAAACAATTAAAATTTTAATTAATATATAGCACAAATATCAGGGTAACAATTAAAATCTCTTTAGTGATTTATTTTTAAAAATTACATTCACGTGAAATAAAAGATTTCAACTCTTTGATAATAAATTGTGTTTTTTTGTATTGTAGTCGTGCAATAAAATAATTAAAAATAAAATTAATATGTAGTTAATTAGCCCGTATATATTCAACTGTTAGCTATTAATATAAAATATATTATGCATAACTGCTTTGAACAAAGAATATAAAACTGGTTAAATACTAATAAAACTAATAATAATAATAATAATAATAATAATGAAATAAGAACACAAAATTACACTGAGTGGTTAAAATAATTCCAGGAATTCTCTTCGTAACATTATGTCTTTCTCGATCGTAAGACATCGCCGTATGTTTATGATTATTTTCATTAAAACGGCCAGTTAAAACGTCACAATTTTCGGTTCTCTAACATGATAAATTACCCTCGGTAAGTCTAATTAGGGTTAATGATGCATTACTGTTCTTTTAATTGATGTAATCATTGAGTAATTGTAATGTTTCATTATGTTTGATTATGGCCACGCAAGCATTGACATTAACAACTAAATGAAAAATAATGCCTTTTGCAATTAGCCAATCAATAAATATGTATTTAAATATACTATTTGACTCCTCCTCATCTTTACTTTTATATTGTACTAATTTTCGTTCTTTAATATCAATTTATTATTGTATTCAAATTGACCTGATACAGTTTCTACATTGTCAAATGATACAGTTTTTTACATTTATTTATTTAAAGCATATTGCAGATAAAAATCTTAAAATATATTATACACAGCATTGAGATTTACCTAGATTATTTTATTTAGATATATTTAAACATTTGTTTCTATTAGCTAATCTAGATAAAAAGAACATTATTTTTTATTTAGTTATCTATAAAAAATTTAATTGATTTCTTAGTCTTTATTCTTAGATAATATTATAATAACAACAACTGAAGTCAAAGTAAAGCAAAGTTATTTGTTCAATAGACGAATTTATATTTAGATTTTAGGAAAATAATTAAATAAAACTAAATTTAGAATATGCATTTTGTCAAAAATATTTTTTATTCTTAGCAAAATCAAATTTGAGTAAATCGATAAAGCTATACTTAAAGAATTTCTTGTTACTGGAAATCTAATGTTATTTTAAAAGTTATAAGAAAATAAAATTACTTTAGGTTAAAGTTCTGTATTAATATTTATTATAATCGACGTTTCGACGAACTCAATGTCAGTCTTGACGTTGAGTTCGTCGAAACGTCGATTATAATAAATATGAAACTGAACTTTTTATTTTAATATGAGTTCTAAAAGATTTTTTTTACTATGTTGAAAGGTATATTTCAGTTTTTAAAATGTGAACTCAAATTCTCACACTATTTAGAAGAAAAAGGCAATTATTTTTTGTAAATAATAATAACATTTTTTTTTAGATCAACCAACAATTAACCAAACAAGTAGTAACGTCGTCGATGGAATCAACTTGGACGAAATTAAAGAATTTGCGAAAGCGTTCAAATTACGAAGATTATCCTTAGGACTGACTCAAACACAGGTTGGACAAGCCCTTAGCGTAACCGAAGGACCTGCTTACAGTCAAAGTGCCATTTGCAGGTAGGACTACGTATAATATTCTTCTTACAATCGGTTTTATTTCTATAAGTTTCGTTTGTCAACAAATAAATTTAAAGAAAGAAAAATATCTTTTGCATTACGTTGAATCATGCATTTGAGGATTTGAGATTTTATTGTTGACATTTCACTAAAAAGTTTAAACTATCAGACAGATATCAGTTTATGACTGTTCATAAGAGTTTATTGTTGAACTCTGTCAGATTACTTTACTACTTAAGTTGACAAAACTTGAATAAGATTGCAATCACTATTATCTTCATCTAATTAAAAAATATTAATTTTTGTTCAAAAGTTTTTATTTGTATATGAAGTAAAATTGTACTATTTAATAAAAATTTTGTTATTATTTTAATAAAAAATTGTTATGAACATATTGCAATCTTATCATTTGTACTAAATACTGTTGAATAGAAAGTTATTATTTGTTAACAGTAACCTTACAGAATAATTTATTTGTTTATATTTTTTTAATAATTAAATGGAGAACAAACTTTATAAATGACTGATAACTTGAAACAGAAATAATTTCAGTTTTTTTTGCAAGAAGTTACGTGTTTATTTAGTGTTTAAATTTGTAAGTAGTTAGTGCCAGGACATTGGACATACAAAAAAAAACTAAGCTAATAAAAAGAATAATGTATTATTGTAATTATATAATCACATGAGGTGCTTTTATAATCGTTTATTTCCGAATAATTTTGAGCGTTTTTATAGTAATGTACATTGGTGTCGTTCTGTCCTTAGTGCCCTGGCTTCCCAGATGTACTGTGCCGCGCAGCTGTCCTCGCAACAACAAGCCATGTACGTGCTTATACCTTGTTTATTACACCAACTTATTTATTATAACATTTTAGCTCAATTACTCAAATTTCTTTTCTTTATTTACGTACTACGGCCGGGAACTTTTCTGTTACAAAATTATAAGGATTTGACAAATATCTTAAGGTGCTTATCAATATGTCCTTACTAGAGTTAGTATACCTACTTTAAATATATCTAACTTTTGATTATTACATGAAATTGGTTTTACAAAAAGGATGAATTATGTTTATATAATAGAAGAATATAAATTTTTTAATTATATTTGAAAGGTTATATATATTGCCTATGCTAATGTAGCAATGAGTTTATCAAATTATTATATAAAATTTTGCATCTAATTTTTGTGAAAATAATTTTATATTTTTAGTAAATAAACTATTCTTGAATAGGAAACACCTAATGGTTACAATATTTTATTATATACAAAAAATACTGTACCTGCTTTTTAATATACATGACAGGTTTAAAATTCTGGAATAAGGTTTATTATGTGAAACAATTTTTATTCTATTTATGAAAACCAATTAAATTTAAGGTTAAGTGTAATTAGGAAGCACCTTAAAATTGATTAGAATTTAGTCTGAAAATGAAATGAAATGGAAATGATTAGGATCCAAATTTAGGACAGAAAAGTTCTGGACCGTTCTGGAGCACTTTTGTATGGAACAATTGGCAGCCAGGGCATTGGCAACTAGCACAAAATAATCAAAAACAACAATTAAATCACATTTCCAACAATGCATGTTTCGTTTAAATCAAATTTTGTATACGCTTATTTCGTTTTTTTTTTCCAAATGTATGTCAATGTCCTTGTGCCATTTGTAGAGCAAAAAACAATATTTTTTGATAATCTTTTCAATATTTCGCTAATCATCTACAAAGTGCTCCTCCTCGCTAGTTTAACCATTTTATCGTCTTGTTTACTGATAAATCACTTATTTGACAGGTTTGAGAAACTGGATATAACGCCAAAAAGCGCGCAAAAAATTAAACCGGTTCTCGAACGGTGGATGAAAGAAGCTGAAGAAAGGTTGGTATTTTATTATTTATACTCATTTTCTGTTATCGGTTGTTAATGCATATATTTGTCAGTTGGTTTTCTGTCCGTGTGATTGAAGCTTTGATAACAATACCTAATTAGTCTTGCGTGTACGAGCAATTCATTTTAATGAATTAATAGTTTCTCTTTTTCGATCCGATAATAACATATTTTAAGCCGGTTCACATTATTTGTATTATTTTTATCATTAATTTATTACTTATATTTATTGTGAAGTAATTTGTTTATATCAATCTCATTCAGTTGATGATTATTTGTTTTACAAAAATGCGGATGATTTGAATTATTTTGTAAGTTATTTTCTAATTTATTTAATAATGTTTAAGAATAAAAATATACCAAGTGATTCAAAATGATTAGTTTTGTCATTAAAAATATGTAATTTGTTTAATAAGGTAACCGATAATCATTTCGGATCAATAGGTAGAATGTAAAAATTTCGTTTGCATTTATCATATTTTAAAAATATCTTCAAAATTCTTTCTGTAAAATATAGTTTTCTAACTTAATGTTTACATACGATTTAAAAATATATTTTACACCATTAAATATATCATAAAATTAACTAAATTATTGTAAGTGTACGAAATTTGACATAAATGACAATTAATAAATTAAATGCAACATTGTATTTGTTATTTAACAGATGGCAATACCAGTATTAAAATAAACTTTTTATTAGTAATGTTTTACTTTTAAATTATATTCCAAATAATTTATTTTGTCATTTATTTTATGTTGTAACTATTACTGAAAATATGTATTTTATCTGTCAAATCAATGATTCTTAACTTTTTTAAAGTCAAGTATTTAAAATTGTTTTATATTTTTTAATTGAAATAAAAATAGTGAAATTACATATATAATTTATAAAATAAATTAATTTTTCTAGCTTAAAATACTTTTAAAACTTTGGTGTTAAATATAAATTCGGCACTTGAATATATTTGAAATTATTAAAGTAGATTTTTTTCAATTTTTAAATTATATTACCAAAATAATTAAAATGCATTGAACTTATATAAACTTTTATCAAATTATCTTGTAAGTGAATTCGTTGCAGTTTCCGTGTTGTAATAAAAAGAAAAAGTTTGTCGCTTTCCAGGTACAAAAGTGGCCAGAATCATCTAACAGACTTCATTGGAGTTGAACCTTCCAAGAAACGAAAAAGACGGACATCTTTCACACCTCAAGCATTGGAACTATTAAATGCACACTTTGAAAGAAACACGCATCCGTCTGGTAAAAATTTTTACGCATTTATATCAAAACAAATTTACTAATAATTTCAATTTCTTCTTTATCTAGGAACGGAAATAACCGGTTTAGCCCATCAATTGGGTTACGAAAGAGAAGTGATAAGGATTTGGTTTTGCAATAAGCGACAAGCACTGAAAAATACAGTTCGAATGATGTCCAAAGGAATGGTTTAAACACGTGAACAAATTTTTAAAAATTTGAGTGTGTAACTCTGTGATTCTTCTAATAGGACTTAAGTCGTCACTTAAGATATTTCAAGAGGCTGTTCATTTCTCTCGTTACTCGCTCAATCACCCATTTATTCAAGACACTTATGTATAAATAAACTGTTTAAAGGTGAATGTGATCTACTTCGGATAATTTTGTCAGCAAATATATTTGATTTTGTATGTAGATTTCTTTTATAAAATTTGTTTGCTGAAAAGATTACTTAGCTAGATAAACTATTTAAAAGGACTTAAATCACAATTAAAGTTAATAAAGTTGTACAGAAATTTTCAATTGCAAAAATAAAAAAAAAAAGAAATAAAATATTTTCGATGCAAAATTATATAAATCATAAAATGACAATCAAGATTTTTGGAGATTATTATGTGACAAAATTACCGACTAAATTTCTGTATATCTACAACGAGTTACACTGTTTGTACTTAAAATTGTATAAAACATAAATAATTTGGATTATTAATAAAATTCAACAGAGCTTATAAAGTACTGACAGTGTAACTATAAAATTTATAATTGTATATTAATGAAGATGTTGAATGAAAAAGTTAAAAGTGTAAAAAAATAAAATTTGACAGATTTTGTAAACATATCTAAACGCGTTTCCGTCGCAGACAACCTTGAACAATTTTCTTAGTTAGTTAGATAAATTAGTTAGTTAATTAATGTATATCTCCAATTTTTGCGGACATTTTGCAAATGAGAATGGATGACCAAAATATCGCTACGTTATTCAGTTTATTGCAAAAGAAAATTTAGATGTAAAATATGAAATAATCGTTGTGTTTTTATAAAAGCAAACGTAGCAAATATTGCGGTTGTCCATTACTGACATCTGGTGTCTGTGATCCTTCGTCTTGTATACGTATTTTAAAGATAAGCACTAAAAATAATTTAATTTCGGTGACCAATTAATGTGATGTGAATAAAAATTGATAAAAAATGTAATATAAAAATTAATTCTTAACAAGCGATTCCCGATTATTTATTAAATACTGATTTATTGTGAAGCTGGTGCCATTTAATGGTGACTAAAGCCTGACGTACGCTATACCACTGCTCGAATTAGTAACTAAATTGTTTTATTTATTAATTTTAAAACTATAATAATTATAAATAAATGTTTCAAATAAAAATTGTAGATATTACATAATCTACAATTTTTATTTTTTTTATAAGCACTTGTAGCTAATGAAATATTTAACAGAAATTGGTTGCCATGTAATTGTATTAAAATATAATATTGTTGTTAATATAATAATTTGGTCGCTGTTTTGAGCAGTATCTTAGTGTGCGTTAGCCATCATAGTGCGTCTAACGATCTTGTATATTTTATAATTTTATTTAGTGGATGTAATCCACGCACAGTCAACTATTTTATGTGAATATATTTTGTTTTAATTTTAATCGTTTATTTATTTTCTTTTAATTTATTTATTGATAATTTCGTGGATTAAAACAAGATGAGTTGTTTTTGATCATCTTGAAATGAAACCAAAGTTCCTATTAACGATTTATAAGCGAAGTCTGTACATAGTTAGGTAGGATAATTAACTATATACATATTATAAATATAAGAATAAGATTATATTTCATAAAAATAGAGTATTTGTGTCAAAAGAATTGTAGAGTTATCAGTGTCAACAACATAAAATATGTTATAAAATTGTAAAACATTCGTACTCTGTAGTATTACCACGAAATAAAAGATCATTATGTAGTATACAAAAAATTATTTCCTTTATTCTTCAATTCATAAATTAATCACTGTCTTTTATTTACACATTTATTTTCTACTTTAATTTTAGGTTCTACGTTTGTATTAAAATAGAGGATATTTAAAAAAAAAATATTATATTTTTTAAAACTTATTAAATTATTTTAATACTTTAGTCATTAATAATAATATTTTTTCCAAAAATAATTATACAGTATAAGAAGTTTCAGTTTAAATATCAAATGTTGATGCACATGCTGCCATCTAATAGAGAAAACATACATTATTTTACACAATTTTACAGGATTTTGTTTTTTCAAAATTTGAAATTTATGTTTTTTTAATTTTATATAAAAGTATGTTTTTTAGTAAATACACATATATTTCATAAAAATTTAATTTACTACATAATATAAAAAAAATGTTTAATACTAGATATTTCTAATTGTTCGATTTAATTACAACTACTGGCAAGTAACTTTACAATATTTACATTAAAATGAGTGAAAACTAAGCATAATAAATTTACAAAATAAAAAATATTGCTCAATGAATATCATTGACAACATTAACCACTTAACATTTATTATCTTGTGACTAATAGTCACAAAAATATTCACAAAAATTGTTACAATGGAATTCAAAAACAGAACAAAATGGGAGAAAATTCAGAGCTGTTAAACTCTAAATGAACGAGTTAACTCGGGCTTCTGCATAATGTTACATTGAAAATTCCGATTGCCCGACTTAACTCGGGTCTATGCAAAACTGCTAGTTTTGCGTGCTCGAATTAACTCGAGCATATGCGTTAAATGGTTAAGGCTGTATTCCAAAATTAAACCTGATTGTGGTTAGACCAAGAATATTCTAAAAAGTAAGTCTTCATATAAAAACAATATAACTTCATAAATGCACAACCTAATTGAAACAAATAAATATTTATTCTGTTTCTTGGTAATAATCACAAACATAGTTTTGTTTTGAAATATAAGTAAATAATATTTAAAACTTAAAATAGGATAAAAATTATCACAGATTATTTTAATCGGCAACTTCGCCCGATTTTCTATTACCATTTTCTCCAACCAATTCAAATTTACCTTTATTGTTTTTAATTATACGAGCTACTTTTACTTTGTACTCAAGATATTCAATTACTGTATAACCACAGATACCAACTAAGAGTATGCCAAGTAAAATATACAATTTCATTGATGTACAGAGATATGGACTGTATGCGTATGCGATAACTGATCCACTGGCTTCCCAAAGACGGAAATTACTGAAAGATGCCTCTTCTTGACCAGGAAATAAGATGCCGTAAAACGCTGTAAAAAAAATAGTATATTATGATTCACTATTAAACATATTTTTATCGAAATATATTTTTATAATGCTAGTTGCAGGAATCTGTTTGTTAGTTCATATATAATATAACAGATGGCAGAACCTGTATTGATTGGCAAAGAAAAATATTCCTCAATTGTTATATTATTATTGTTAAATGTACAATAATTATTATAAATTTTAGTTAATGACTCTATTATACTAAAAGTTAGATAAGCTAGACCTTTTTAATAAAATATAAAGTTTTTGACGGTTATTATTAACCTCTTCAGATGACAATGTTTGTATCAGTTTTCCTGCTGAAAACGGACGTTAAGTTCGTCGAATCGTCAATTATTAATAAATATTAATACAGAACTTAAACCTAAAGCAGTTTTATTTTAACATAATTTAGATAAAATTATAAATAAATTACAATATCGAATTATAAAATTATTTTACCAAAAAGAACAATTTTTATTATCTAAAATATTATTTAAAAACGATGCTTTTTTGTTACACTGTAAAATAAATATATTTAAAAATTAATGAAATAAAACAAAATTGATTTGAAAATTAATAAAATAATACAAAGACTGTACAAACACGATATAAAACGATAACTAAATCTGCATTGCAAATAATACCTGCATTTATATAATTTAATTGGAAAATTATAACATTTACTATGGAAATATTAAAGTTTGAAATCTAGTTATCCGATAATAATTTGAATTATTGTATTAACGTATTAATCACTATTTGTTAATGTTAATGTCACTTGTTTAATCAATACAATTACAATAATATTGGATAATTGTATAATATTGAACTATATATATATATATATATTTTAGTTAGAATATTTATCGCGTGAAGCAGAGAGGCAGTTGACAATTTTTAATTTAATTTTCTAATTAAATTCGATGTGTAATTATTCAAACTATTAAATTATATATATATATATATATATATATATATATATATATATATATATATATACAGAGTGTAACAGAATAACTATTCCTAATTTTAACTGGAGTATCCTGGGCTCAGAATATGAAGATTTAATGCAAATCACTGAGATAAAATGTGGCTCCTTACTGAGCTACAGGGTGTTTTATATAAAAATTTAAAAACGATTTTTGCCCAGTACTTTAAAACTATTTGACGTATCCTTATCATACTTGGCAGGAAATGTAGGTACCGTACACCATACTAAATTATGTTAAATAAAAGTTTCTGGCTACTGCCAGTGGCGTACAACAGGGGCAAGTGAGAGGTTGATCCTTCCTAAATTCTACGCCACTGGCGGAATTGTCATTTTAGCACAATTTTTCGATTCTCCAATACTAGCTGTGTAAAAAACATACTCTTCCTTTGTAACGATAAAGTCACTGTTTTTCGAGATATTTAAAGTTAAACATAAGCTGCACCCTTGGGATTTTTTTCAAAATTTGCTAAAAAAAATCTGAAAAAATTTAGTAAAATAGAGAAAAAAATTAGCTACAGCTTAGCTTAGATATTAATCTAAGTAACTTTTTCTCTAACTCATTTTGGTTTGGCTGGAAAAATTATTGAAAATTAATATTTTTTGCATTTTATTTTTTTTATTTTCAATAATTTTTACAGCCAAATCAGAATGAGTTAGAGAAAAAGTTACTTAGTTATTATGTAGCTAATTTTTTTCTCTATTTTACTGAATTTTTTCAGATTTTTTTGAGCAAATTTTGAAAAAATCCCAAGGTTGCAGCTTATGTTTAACTTTAAATATCTCGAAAAACAGTGACTTTATCGTTACAAAGGAAGAGTATGTTTTTTACACAGCAAGTATTGGAGAATCGAAAAATTGTGTTAAAATGACAATTCCGTCAGTGGCGTAGAATTTAGGAAGGATCAACCTCTCACTTGCCCTTGTTGTACGCCACTGGCAGTAGCCAGAAACTTTTATTTAACATAATTTAGTATGGTGTACGGTACCTACATTTCCTGCCAAGTATGATAAGGATACGTCAAATAGTTTTAAAGTACTGGGCAAAAATCTTTTTTAAATTTTTATATAAAACACCCTGTAGCTCAGTAAGGAGCCACATTTTATCTCAGTGATTTGCATTAAATCTTCATATTCTGAGCCCAGGATACTCCAGTTAAAATTAGGAATAGTTATTCTGTTACATCCTGTATATATATATATATATATATCATTTGTACTCGTAGTTACATTAATATATAGCGTAATAAAATAATAGGTATAAATTATAATAAAATAAAAGTTATATCAATAATATCAATAAAGAAATAATTATCGATTTTTTAGAATTTCTTTGTAGTTTTAATAAAAATACATATAAATGCATATAAAAGACAATAATACTAGCTTCCAGTTTTAATTAAAAATCTACTAAAGACAATTTTTAATTATTTAAATTTTTAATCTTCTAACGAACATTTTTTTACATTTTGCAATATCTAGTACTTTATTAATTTCTGCTTTAATAATACTTAAAAATTTCTCGGAAATCTATGCATTCAAAAAAATTTGATGAAAATTAATTATTGTGATATTAAAATGCAAAAATTTTAATAAAAACTAATAAATATTTGACAAAATTAAATAAAAAATAAATTTATCATTTTGTTCTACATTGCTATGTTTGCTGGGTCCATGGAAGTAATAAAAGCATTGCTTCTTTGATATTGTAAAGTAGGTATATGCTTTTTAATTGAAAATTTGTTTAATTGTTTTTCTGTAACATGTATAAAAATGTATGCTTTTCATACATTTTTACAATCTATATTAAATAAACAATAAATGTTTGACTAACTATAAATGGACATTATTTTACTGGTAAATGCCCCAAAAACAGCTAATCGAAGCAAGTAGTTTTAAACCTTAATTACTATAGATCTTTCGACAATTTATTTCAATGCTTTAGTATAGTCTCCTCTCTATACCTAGTTTATGATTTTAAGTAATATTTTTATAGATTTTTTTCTTACCATTAATTTGTACCAACCAAACAGCATCAACAATTCCCCATAAGCCAGCCATCACAAAATACATGTATTTATCACTAGCATCAGGTCTCCAAACTAATAAAGTTATAATGACCCCAACATGTAAAATCATGGCAAAGATAATCAGAGCACATCTTCCGGTCAATTTGACTAGACTTCCGACCACGAGAGCCGCTAGGGCATTTGTTACACCGAAACAAATCATTACATAACCGATATTGCTAATACCCCAACCGCAGGAGACGAAAGACTGTGAAGATAAAAAATATTGATGAAAAAATTGAATTAGTAGATCTTTTGATTGTTAAACTTACAGCATTGTAATCGGCGAATAAGAAGGCTTGTTCTGCGCCTATAAATATTGTGATCGGAAGAATTAAGAGTTGATAAGGATTTTTAAGATGTTGTAAAGTTACAGCTAAAAGTTTGAAACCTGTTGTTTTTGGACGGTTGTTAGGACGGCCTCTGCTGTATCTAAAAAACAATTCAGATATTAATGGCCGGTTTCATAAACGATTTAACGCTTTCCTAAAACTAGTTCTAAATACGTTTTTAACATCGTTGTTAAAATTTAATAGTCCTTTATGAAACCGAACAGAAGTTTCTTTATTCACATTTTCCTATTTATTTTAAAATTAGTTTAACGTTTAGTTCTTTTGAACTACATTTGTGCAGTTTGTAAATACATAATAAAAATTATTAAAGACATTAATAATTTAAATTTTTGCTTGTAACAAATCCGACAATAACTGATAAAACTAAAATTGTGCATTTATATTGTATTTCAATAAGTTAGTAAGTTTTTCAATTCAGAACTGGTAGTTCTGCGCTAAAACATAAACTAATTTTTGATAGATAGGGCAATTTGAATGAACCTTTATAATACGTATATGAATTTGACTTTTAAAATAATTTCTATTTTTTTTTTTATGCTAAATTCGAAGATACTATAATAATTGCAAGATCCAACAATATTAACAGTAGATTAGAGAAGTAATAGAAATTTATAAAGAAAAAGATAATATCAATCAGTGTGAAAACTAATGCAAATAAAATTTGGCATCTTTTAATTGATAATAATTTATAAATTTGATAATCAAGTTACTTATTTTGTTACCTTGTAACTTGTAAATATATTCTGTTTATTTATTGATGATATACGTAAAGTATGTTGAAATGTAGATTTTTTTTATTACAATTTATACAGAACTAAATACTAAAGCCTTTTTATTTTAATTGTCTTTTTTGTTATAAGTGTTTTCGTTATTTGTTTAAAATTAACTGTTAATCACTTTGAGAAGATATATTTAAAATTTTATGTATAATAAAAATATACATACATACATACACAATCGTACCATGTACTCAAAAAAGTGTGGCACAAACTGTTTTTACTATCGAAATTGGTTTTCTCCAAACATTCATTCGCATATATATTTTTAACCAAATATATAATAATTTGAGATAAATAATAATAAAAAATTATTGATATAATCCATTTTTCTTTTAACTTTAGAAGCGTTTGTAAAAGTATAACATGAATTAATAATAAAATCTCTACAAGAAAATTGTACATATAGTACAAATACGTAAAAAAATATATTATTTGATAAGTTATATTGTTATCTTTATTTTAAAAAATGATAAGTAACGACCGGTTTCATAACATTCAATTTAACTAAAGTCGACTTATTATTATTTTAATAGCAATAACAAATAATGTTGCCATTAGAGGTTTAAAAATTTGACAAAAAAGCATCGTTTTAAAATAGCAATAACGGCCCGTATTCTCACCTCATTTATAAAAGTGATTTTTTCCAAAGGTGCTGTTGACGTTTACTTAAAATTATTTATTAAGGACTTTATAATAATTTATTTAAAATTTATAATACCAAATATAATAAAAATGATCAAATATAGAAAAATTATTCATATTTGATCAAAAACAGAAGCAAAAAATTATTTTGAAATTAATGATAAAAGCACTATTTCACGAAAAAGTGAGGTGAGAATACGCGCCAAATATTTTTGTTGGTTTAAAAATCGACCGTAAGAGTTGTTAAAATTAACTGAATGTCAAAATAAAAATAATAAATTTTACTAAATAATGAAATAAATTTGATATAAACAACTTAGTCATTTATCAATTTTAAGTTAAATAATTGAAACAAATAGTTTTATAATAATTTACAAGTAACAGTATAGTTGATTTTAGTTCAAAATTATGCATAATATTGCACTAAAATATTATTTAGTTTCCATTAAATCTATTATGCTTTATTCTAGTTGTAATAATAATAATAATAACATGTTTATATATTTACATTTAATGTTGGTAAAATAATTACTAAACGGACTATTACTAATTTAATATAGCAAACCAAATAATTAATAACAGTTTACAGAATTTATAAAATAAACATATGAATTTATTTTATAACATTCACATTTTATAATCAAATAATTAACAACAGTCTACCGAATTTATAAAATAAATTTGCAAATACATGAATTATTTTATAATATTTATTTTAAATTTGTACAATAAGTTTGTTCGATTGATTCTCTTGCATTTACTGCAAAACGCCGCCATAAATATTGCATCGGTTTGCTATTTACATAACTGCGAAGTGAATAAAACAACAAACATTGACCCAGCAGTAAACAGTAGACGCAAGTATGCGAATCGAACAAGGCTAATAATTTGTTTAGTTTACATAACTGTAATCAGTTGCACCCGTTTCTATATAATATCTTTGACTATTATTTTAAAAAACAATATCAAATATACTTGTTGTTTGTAACTTGCTGATAATAAAAGATTGAAAATATCAAAGTATACATTTATAAATGATATTGTTTACAATACATATAAATTGGAAAACCGGTAAGATATTTACAGAGTAAAAAAATCTTTCAGAACTCATTATATTAAAATAAAACTGCTTTAGGTTAAAGTTCTGTATTAATCTTTATTATTAATCGATTTTTTGACGAACTCAACATTTAGTCTTCATTAGGAAAACTAATACAAATGACATTTATAGTAAACAATAGAACATAGAAACAAGTTACTGGGTAACAAATAAGTAACTAGATCATATTTTTTTTTATTGCTCAATATACGTTAAATTAGCTTTATGATGTGAAATTCGAAAATACTGTAATTATTGCAAGACTAATCAATATTAACAGCAGATTGCTAAGAGATGCTATAAAAATTTATAAAAAAAGATAACAACAATCACTGTGAAGGCACTGATTTAAATAAAATTTGGCTTTCATTAATTAAAAATTTATAAATTTTTTATAATCTAGTTACTTATTTGTCACCTAGTAACTTGTTTCTATGTTCTGTTACTTACTGTAAATGTTATTTGTATCAGTTTTCCTGATGAAGACGGACGTTGAATTCATCGAAACCTCAATTGCCAATAAAGATTAATACAGAACTGAAACTTAAAGCCATTTTATTTCAGTAAAATATTTTTTCTGCTTTTGTCTCAGTGTTGTAATATGTTCTTTAAAGCGATATTTTAAAGTCTTTAACAAATGTTTGAAATAATACTAACCTAGATAATGAATCAACTCCGAATGCAACAATAATGCAGGCAACAATCATGCAAGCAAGATAAATGCCCGAAATTAATTGGATTTTTTCTGGTGGCGGCGGTTGTAAATTTGGGTTTACGTCAACTGATACGCCCGGACAGAAATTAGCGCCGCAAAGTGTTTCTACGGTTTGTTCTACTGTTTCGTTTACGTATGTTATGTTTCCTTCCATATGCGAAGATAAAACTAAATAAAAATATTTATTGTTAGTATTCAAATAAGAAAATACAATTAGTTTACTTTATGGCCCTTAAAATAAATGTTGGCAGTATGGTAAATAAAAACGAACAACACACAAACTAGAATTTCAAATAAAACGTAAAATTCTTTGCTTTACAGAATTTTAATTTTGATATAATTAATTTTAAATTTATAATTGATATTAGGGGATTAATGTATTTCATTTACTAATTTCCAATATCAGTAATATCATATTAACTTTCTTCTTGTATCTCACAATTTAATCAATTGTTCACTTTTATTTTATTAGGCATAAGGCACAATGCCTAAAGTTTTTTAAATGTTTTAAGATCCATTAAATAATTTACTAACTACAAACATTTTATAAATTTTATACTAGACAAAATCTTATAAGTCCGGTTGTACAAAATATTGTTTAATATATTATAAGTTAAAAATTTCATTAACTCGTCAACTGACCGATCAATATAACATTTTGAAGTTAGTTGACAATCGAATTTCTATAGTTAACAATTGTTAAAACTAACAACGTTTTAAGCAACTGATCTATAGTTTTTTTTAAATAAATAATAGAACTTCTAGAAATTCGAATAAATTTTCTAGAATTTACAAAATCTCAGTCTCCAATATTTTCTACAAGTTTTTATTTAAGTTCATTTTATGTTAGTTAATTAGTTTATTTTGGCCAACTACCACACACTTAATTCACTTGGAACTTTGCATACATTAATAGTTCCGATGATAATATAATATAAAAAATTGATAATTTTGAAAGCTTTTTTTAATTTAATTTTTAACTTATTAATCTATTACATATTTTTAATTTTTTATGAAAAAAATATTAATTGTAAGTTACTTTTTTACTTTATAAAAAATTTATTTTATTTATAAAATTTTTTTTAACTATATATTTACGTTTAACTTGGTTATAAAATTAAAATTAATATTTATAACACTTCCAGTCTGCGCAATTACCATATTTAAAATAATATCAGTTTCATGGATCTATTCAGTTCACATCTGTAATACCTGTAGCGTTACAGGATATTTTGTTGTTGTAACACAACAGAACTTACAGATGTGAACTGAATATACTTATTAATCTTGACACTTACCTGCAGATGAAATCAGATTACCCCAGACCTGTGCCAGCTGATAGAACATGAAAAACAGTCCAAAGAATCTTATTGTCAACAGATCGGACTTAATCCCAGTGATTTGAGAATATGCTTCAGATACGACAGTTAAATAGGTACATTTGGCGCACCACAACGGTCCACCTCCTAATCCAACGGCTAAACTCGCTGGGATCATCGTGTAAAACCGCGGATAAAACTGAGACATTATGAAGGGCATATAAGCGGTAAATGACAGTGCCACTGTCCATTTACAACCGAGCCAACTGGAAAAACATACAGTAAAATTGTAGATTATTCGAATTTTTGTGGGAATTCAAATTTTGCAGTAAGAGACCAATATTAATTATATACTAAGATTGAGAAAATAAAACTGTCTTGACATAAATATGCCACCTATTATCATGAAAATATAAAAAATTATTTAGCCAAATCGAAAAATGTTTTAAATAAAAATTGTTAGATACAACTTGTTTAGCAACGTATAAAAGTGACGTCAGTAAATTACCACTTCCGGTTGACAGATTTTTATCAAAAGTTGATCAAATTGAGGTATTCACCTCCGAAGCTCAAATATAAAATTTTACAACAATTCGTTCAGCCGAATTTGCTCTACATGTGTCCATAGACAGACAGACAGACAATCCGATAGACATTACGCTAAAAACAATTGATTCGTGTTAATATAAGTCTAATTCGTACTTATCTGTAAAAATCTTGATATGTCAAATTTGGTATGATTAAAATACCTTCCTTATCATATGTGATATGAGTCGGTAAAATTATTGATACAATTGAAAATATACTGTTTTCTATTAATATAATAAGATTAATAAAATAAATATACAATATATTAAAAAAAGCATATATCAATTGTTTTATTATTTAGTAGAAGAGTAAAATTCAATAATACTTTATGTAAAAAAAAATAATTTTTTGTATTTAAAATTAAAGCAAAAAGTGTAAAATTAAAAGTACCTACTTTAACATGTTTTATATATTTTTGTAAATAACTTACTTCATGAGTTAGTTACATAAAATGATGTTAACTACAAGCAATTAGTCTTCAAATACAAATTGAATTAACGTTAAAAAAATTACTAATTATATTTAAGTGATATAGATTTATGCTAGTTTTAATATGGCAATTTAAAAACAAAAATAGACAGTGTGTTTTTTTTATCGCTTGTAAAAACTTTTTCGCTAATTCTACTCTTCATACAAAATATCATTTGTCATCGAAGAACGTTTTATTTGCCCTGTTAGACTTAGAGATTGTTACATCTTTTGCAAAAGAATTGTCGAAAGAATAAGTTTTTGAAGAATATATTTGCGAGAATGAATGAATTTGGATGAATACGTATAAAAAAATTGACAAATGAAAGAGGTTCTTTTTGATAAATTGTTCCATTATGAATCGCATTGTAAGTTAAGCTTGAGATCACAATATTTTGATTTATTATTCTCCAAAACTCTGCTCTACTTGTAGTTTATTTGTTTAATAAAATTAGTTATGTTATGCTTCGTTGGACTTATGATATATTATAATTTTATATTAAGTATTCCACTTTTTTCACATCTATATCTATTATTTATACTTATTTTATTAATCTTGTTAAATTAATAAAAAATACCATATTTTTTGTTTGTTTGTCAGATTATTTACATAGCTGTCTGCATATTTTAGTTATGTTTCAAATATTCAAGATCTTAAACCTTTGTCTCAATTCTTATTTCTGTCATAATTTTTTTTCACTTTTTTTATGTTATACTTACTTATTCTATTAATCTTGTCATATTGATAAAAAACAGTACATTTTTCTAATTTTTATCAATTTTATTACATAGCTGTCTACATTTTTCAGTTATATCATAAACATTCAAGATTATAACTTTGATACAATTTTTACTATTAGCATAATTTCTGTAGACATGATACCTATCGTGCCTAATCGCCTAATAAATAAAACTAATTTAAATTAATGTTTTTAATTGTAATACTTAACATTAGTAATTCATAAGCTTTTTTGTTAAATAAAACAAACCGTTAAAACAAATGTCATAAGACTTTTTAAAATGGTACCTACATTACATTTTATAAAACTTTTTAAATAACTTGCCGAATGCAAGAATTTGATATTTAACGATCTAGTTTATTTAATGAAAAGTTTTACAAATATAGAAAAATTTGCAAAACAAAACTAATATTTTATTCTAAACATTACGTAATATAAAAATTATGCAGAATAAAAATAATTATTAAAATTTATTATAAAATTTAAAATTACGAATTTTTTCTTCTTTAAGTATTAAATGAACCATGTTCAATTTGCTGAAAAAATCATTCATAAGACGTACTCGTAATTTCATAACAAAGTTTTCAAATAAAATTACTAGTTTTTAGTTTGATTTTTTCTTACAAAATTCACGACGACAAGAAAAGCATAAAATTTCATTATACTAAGAACATTAAACGGAGCATAAGTATTAACTATCTTGCTCAGCTGAACTTTTAGAATTCGAATATTTTATTCAATTAAAACTTTGTTTTTGTCAGAATTATCGTACTATAATTCCTACAGCTAGTTGTAGTTTAGTTTAACAAATATTCAAAAGTTTATCTAAATGTATTTAATATAAAATAAAAAAAATACATAATTTAATATTTTAAATTTGTTGTAAAACAAAAAAAAAACTCTTTTGCGAAACAAATTTTTTTCTATATAAAATTACATATATAGTTTGAAGGATAATTCATCAGTACAGTTATTAGTATTTGGAAATTATTTCATTTTGACATTTTGATAAATGTAAAATTTGTAATGAAAAGTTTGATTAAAATTTAATTTAACTGAATTTGCAAACAAAACAAAAATAATTTTAAAAATCATAGTACATTTACGTTATTAATATCAATCCATCTAAAAAAAAAATTGTATTTTTCTGAAATACAATTAGAGTTTTCAGAGTTTTGATAGATATACAATTACTAAAATGAAACTATTGTTTATATCTATAAACTAATTCCCGTGGAGTTAGTAATTATTACCAATGTATATATATATATATATATATATATATATATATATATATATATATATATATATATTGTAATATTATTCTCTATAACTTTTTAACGTAAAGATATATTTTTTTGTATTTTAAATATAAAAATTAAAACAAATGATTTAGATGTAATTTGGAACTACTTTGTTTAATTTACACTTTACAGATTTCAAATATAATTTCAGAGATTACGTAACATAGCAATTATAACGTTATATAACGAAAATAAATAATAAATAACGTTATACGATAACGTAAAGATTTGAAACGTTATTTCATCTCCTGATTTCAAGTGACTTTAAGTACTGCGATAAACATAGTCATTTATATAAAAAAAAAACTAGGGTCGACAATATCTGAAGTGGCAGTTTTTAAATTAGCCCTCGAACAAATTATGGGATTAAACGTACCTGATAACGACGGCTGGTAAGAAAATATTGGAAAGAATAAGTGACCCATATATTGCTGCTAAGGACGAAGTACCGAGTGCTTCATCGGCGTTGACGGAACTTTGCAGGTTTGATGCACCCATAAATGCGGTGAAATGCACCATAAACGCCAGGCTCAGCATGAAAATATTTTTTAATATGCGCCATCTTTCACCGCTTGCATACTCAATGCGGCTTGGCTTCACTTCGACTACGGCCAAATCCATAACCTAGCTAACAAAAAAAAAATCGTCTAGTTATTTTATTTATTTGCTAGAATATTTAGTTAGAAAAATTGTTTATTTTCTCGAGAGGAACAAAATTAGTAATTGAAAAATATTTAACTACTTTATGAGTACAGCAAACTTTATTGTAACGAGTAGCTGAATACAAAATGTGCAGTGGAAATTCTAAATTCTACAGTGAAAACTACATATTTGTTTCAATAAAATTTTATTTTGTAACGAAACTTGACAATATTAGAATAGAGCCATTATACTGGTATATTAATAACTTAATTTACAAAAAAATCCACTTTAAAACAAAATACATAAATTTAATATTTGTTTAATGGAGAAAAACTTTAAAATAAAATTCGAAATACAGTTGAAATTATGTACTTTTATTAAATAATGCGATTACACATAGATGAGTAATGTCTTGGAATCGGTGTAATATCTTAAAAACTATTGTATTAACACAAAATATTTTCTTTTTTTGCTAGTAGATTCCTAGATACAAAACGAAATATATATTTGTTAAATTGCAACAAAGATCAAATATAACATGATTATATCCTTTTATAATGTTTCATAATTTACAATGCTAACTAATTTTTCACCCTGGTGTATCACAAGGTTCTAATCTCGGCCATTACTTTTTGTATTCTATATTAACGATATTACTTCGATTATACTCGTATCTAACAAATACTTTTTGTTGATGACCTTAAATTGCATTGCTCAAATGATTTGTATCTCTTTGCAGAACAATGTTAGCATTAGCAGAATTGAATTTTAGTATACAACTAATAAACTTTTTCTAAATATCGACAAATGTAAAGTAATGTCTTTTACTAGGAAAAGAAATAACATTATTTACGATTATTTTCTGTCATGCAAGTCTTTAAATCGCGTTGCATCCACAAAAGATCTTGGTATTTTATTTTAGCCCAAGCTTAGATCACAAGATCTAGTTACAGAACTTTAGAAATTATAACGCACGTAACTTGAATTCAATTAAAGCAAATAAAACTTTATATTTCGCGTTGATCGATCTAAACCGGATCCGTAATTTGAAATTCTTTATATTTAATATATGTTGTTTTCTTTACTTAAAATTTTTGACTCCTCTTATCTACATTCTTTTTCTTATTCTGAAATTCTTTCAACAAGATTTTCGAAGATTTTCTTTTTATATAATTTTTCTATTTATAGTTATCAACAATCTTATAAACGATTCTGAATTACTTTCATTACTTAATTTTCGTATTTAATTATTTTATTCCAGACAATTGTACACTTTTTATAGTACACATTTGTCATAGTTCTCTCGTCTACACAATTTGTCAGTTATTTAATTTTCTGAGTAACTGAAATGAGATTTTTTGTTCAATGAATAAGTATTACAGTTTTCAAAAAATCTTTTGTTTTTATTAATTTGTTACATATTTATAATTGTTTGTAATATTTTGTTTTGTTAATCTTTTGTAATATATTATTACTTTGTAATTTGGCATACTATATATATATATATATACTGTTGGGTAATTGTTCAATATAAATAAATAATTAAATAAAATCGCTGAAAATTAAAATAATAATAGTATATTGTTCAAAGAATATATAATAACTCACGAAGATGAGGTTTACGATACAAGCTATAGACGGATATCGTAAGCTATCTGGGTGAATTATAGCCATAACATGCATGTAAAATGTTATGATTTTTCTAGAATTATAAAATAATAACAAAACACTTTTCGGTATAAAATGAATAATTATTCAAAATAATATAATTTACGGATTATATATTTTAGGGCTATATATTTAAAATTAAATAATTATGGACAATATAACTCAACAGAATGCGATTATATTAAAAATGTATTTTTTTAACAAAAGTAGCGAAATTAATTATTATAAAATTAATCAGTTTTAACATTTTTTTTATTAAACAATTTAAAACAAAATATTAAATAATTTATTTACGAATACAGTAAATTAATTGTTAATCTCAAATTAAAACTAAGTTTTGTAATATATAATAATGAAATAAAATATATATTCTACTTGCATATAATCTTATGCAACTTTATAAATATGTAACAAAGGTGCAGCAAATCCGTTAAGAATAATAACAACTGCTAATGTAAAAACAAAAATATGAACAAGAAAAATATCCGTATTACAAAATTGTTCTAGAAAAATTAATTTTGCCAACAGTTTGGGCAATATATATTTTTTGACTTTTTATTATAAAACAAATTGTTATTTATTTCCAAAAACTATTTTAATAAACAATATAAAAACAGGATACACTGAATTTTAATTTTATTCAACATTGTGTTTTAAATTTTAAATGACAAATTCGTAGCCCGGCTATGCTTCAAAATGCTTTTGTTTAACAAAAATTTTATTTTAAATGAAACTAATTTATTAACGTTTTAGTATACTTGTACATGTAAATATTTTTTTATCTTCTGTGTTATTTTATTGTTTAATATGTTAATTAATGCGATATTTAAATTAAAAGCAATAAATAATATTGTTTTTATACTGTACTTTGTCTATTTTTTATGATTTTTAGTATTAAATGAATAAGTATTACAGTAAAATTTGACAAGAGTTAAATATCACATTTAAATAATTTTAAGTGCGCGCACTTTAAAAAGTAAAACTACTTTTTGTTAACTTTAATTTTTTCTCTAATTAATTAAAATAAAATTTGCTACTAATTTTTTTTTCCCTTAAATAACTAACTGTATTAAAGAATTTTATAACTAACCACAATGACATTACAAAAAATAATAAGTAATAAAAAGTGATATAATTTAAATTACACGATTATTTGTATGCTGTATTATATATATATATATATATATATATATATATATATATATATATATATATATATATATATATTCAGAATAAATTTACATTCATATGTAATGAAATGTGTGTTACAGCGTAACCTTGAACGTTCTGTTTCTTTTGATGTAATATATCTGATACATGATACAGAAAATTATACTAGCATAGTATTTTAGCAGATATAATTTCTCACTTATTTTATTCGAATAATTTTTTGCTTGCAGCAATTATATTTTATTTCCTTATTAATTAACCATTTAATTACTTGTTACATACGCGTAATATTTTCATATATTTACATATTTTGGTATTATACCCAATTTGTTAATCAATTGTTCTCTGTTTTAATTAAATACTAAAAATAAATTATGTAAAAAATAGCTATAAATATTATTGAATTTGCAAATTTATGATGCATATAATACAATTTACTTTAAGAAAATTTAATAAACATTAAAAAAACAAATTAATAATTCATTATATTTTTCTTATTTATATTCAAATTGTCGAACTTATGAGTTAAATACAAAAAGCAAAGCGTTAAAAAATTAAATCAATTCAATAAATATCTCTGATTTTTATTCTAGTTTGTCACACAAACAATTTATAAGTATTTGAAAATTAAATTTAGTTTACTTATTTTACAAATTTTTTACAGAAGTACTAAAGAAATTTAATGCTAATTTAGTTCATAACTTGAGTGCAAAAAAATTATAAACAGCACAATTAAAATTAAGTAATTTCAATATTAAATAAAAATTTAAGTTCAAGTAAATTTAATTTTTCTATTAAATAATTTTGTAAACAAATGTCATTCCAACAATTTATTGCCAGATTATTATTAATAATAATAATGGCTAATATTTATTATTATTACATTAAATTTATTCCTTTTTTTTAATACAAAAATCTACAGAGTAAATATATGTATTTTTAAAGTAAATTTAATTTAATTTTTTTATATATTTTTTCTAGTTTTTGTCGTACATAGATAGTTTTTATATTTTTGATAATTTTTATTATATTTGATATTATAAAATTTAAATAAAATATTTTAAATAAAAGTCAAAAACGATTTTGTCACAAATCATTTTTAAAACAGAGAATGCCTAAATGTTTATTTAATGTTATGAAATATTATTTGTGTTGAATGGAACATTTAAAGTTTCATAAATATGAAAAATATTGAATAAAAATAATATAATAAATAAATGAAAAACTTTTGCAAGTAGGAAATTATAAAAATTGTATAGTAACTTGACATTTGCATTAAACGCAACAATACAATAAATAATACCACAAGAAATTGTTGAATAAAATGAATAACTATTTATCACAACGAGGTCGTTGCAAGAACGATATATGTCAAGTAAAGCCGTATTAAAGAACTTGGATGTCAGTAAGTGGGACACTAGTAAGGAAATTAAAAATATGAACAATGTACAAAGATATTTTAAATTAAATTTGGTGTAATAATTTTATTTTTAAATATTTTGTTTTATGTTTTAAAAATATAAAATCTACATAGTAGTTATCCTTGTGAAATTGTATATAAATTTTCAAGATCAAGATTTCGAAAATATTTTGTTTATTTGGATATAGCTTGCTTTGATATGCTACACCGTAATATGTTTAATTGGAGATTATTTACAATTATGTATAAAATTTAAATTTAAAAAAAAAAACATGAATTTAATTAAATTTTATAACAATTTTCCGAAATATTTAACCTAAAAAAATAAATGTATACTTTAATTTACATTAAAATAAAATAAAATTGTTTCTGTATGTTAATTTGTTACTTATAAATATAGCGCAGTAAAGATTTACGAAATAGATTAGTGTATGATGAGTGTGAAATTGACAAAAAAATATTGCAAAAGTTGGTATTAGTCAGTTAAGATGGTTTGGTCATCTTGAGCGAATGTCTAATAAACGTTTGGTTAAAAGAATATATGTAAATGATTTTGAAGGTATACGTTTGCGAAGACATCTAATGAGTAGATGGAGTGATTTGATTGAAAGTGTTTTGCGAAAGCAAAAGTTTTGAAGTAGTAAAAATAGAAGGACATTTATGAAAGGTATCATGAATGAAACTGAAGCTAGAGTTGCTTCTCTGGATAAGAATGTTTGGAGAAAACTAATTTCTGAATAGTAGAAATTTCAAATTTAAATAACCATATATAATATAATATAATCTAATATGATTGATCTACTTTTAATTTATGTTAATTTTAAAAACAAAAATTGTGTTATAAAAAACTATATTATATTACTAGTGCTGTAATGTAACTTTAAATTTTTCTATGCATTTTAGCAACTTTAGATGGTAATTATTTGTTAATAATTTATGAATAACTATTTAAAACAAATTATGAATAAATATTTGAGATAGGTAGATTGTTCTTCACTAAATATTTGGGACAAAGTGAGTACATGTGCATTCATGTCATCTACCACTGCTACCAACCGACAGCAAATATCTCTCTATTATCTTAACATAGTAATATATATATATATATATATATATATATATATATATAAACATTACAAACATCTAGTGTAAAGTCATTTTTCAATTGGGCATTATTAGAACAACAACTCTACTAAATTACATTTATTAAATTGCATTTTCCTGTACTATTTATTCAATGTCACTCCATCATACTTCAAAAATAATTGATGTATTGCACGTATCTAACATTTCGAATAATATTGAACTTTTCTAATACAAAACTGTAGCTTAGTTGATTATATTTCAATTGAATAAACTCATTGTGTGACAGAACGCGGTAACAAAGAAAATTAAAGTATAAACTCGATTTTTGCGAACTCGCTAGTTAGTTGATTTACAATCGATCCTAGAACAAAAACAAAATAACGTTCTACAGTGTGAAATATCTGTAGAACATGTGCAGCGTTATATGTCAAAAAACAAACTCATTCGCAAATCAACAAAATTGTAGTAGAAGTGTTTGTAACGTTTTTGCACAAAACATGAGCTCGAAAAATAAAACATCGAAAACAAAAAAAAAAAACAACGGAGCATTGACGAAAAACATACAGAACACACGTTGGTAAATTATCTGAATTAGGTACAGCTGGTGCATCTGAATTAATCACAATTTATAATTAAAATGAATTATGCTAAAAAATGTGTGCTCGTTAACTGATTTTAACTTTTTATATAGTACGTAACTCATTTATAATAATTGATAATAAAAAATAAGTTTTTTAATCACCTACAAAATAATAAATTATTTTTCTTTCCTTGACAGTGAAAATTAATGTCTAACGTACAAAAAAATTAATATTATCAAGTTTTTTATTATTTTGTTAACTATATAAATTATACAGTGCCGTCTTATCACATGGGTCCGCCGGTCACGTGCCCGGTGGCTCCATGAGCATAGGGGCCCCTTAATAATCTGTATATATTAGTTGACTTGCTGTTAATAAAAATATATTTGACATTTAAATTAATTTTATGTAATATAAAACCATTTTATATTTTATTTCTCTGAGTGGTTACTGTAGAGGACCCAGCACACTGGTTTGCCAAAGGCCGATAATGCTCTTAAGACGGTTCTAAAATTATATACATAAGTTATTTCGTATATAATAACAATTTTTAGAATTTAATACTTAATATTTAAGAATTAACTGAGTACTTTCATTACAAAACATTTATTAAAAATACATAAACTTAGTACTTAAAATTTATACTTAAGTATTTAATACTTACTTCTTAAGTATTTTTGTGTCAGCATATGTCTAGCTCTGCATAATATTTTATCATAGTAAAAATCTTTCATTTGTATCTATAGAGTATACCGAAACGTCGATATTTTAATAAAATCCTAAAGCTTTTAATTTTAATATTTTATCAATTTTTGTTCAATTATATTATAAATTTAACAGCAATTTTAATATTTCGAAAATGTTATCAAACAGAGTTAAATAAAGATATTTAATCAAAATTAGAATAAAAACTTTTGTAAAACTCGAAATAATATCAATTTCAAAAACAAAATAATTTAAAAATAATCGCTTTATAATGGAAAATAAAAAATTCTATAAAAATTTGTTTAAAAAAATATGTTCCACGACACTTATAATCATACACACTTAAAAATATAATTCAAGTTAATTTTGTTTATCATTTTTTAGATTGATTACAAAATAGAAGTTATATTTTTTTACATAATATTATATATATATATATATATATATATATATATATATATATATATATATATATACAATATTTTACAATTAATTTTTTTTCGTCAATTTTTTTAATGCAAAATTAATAAGTATTGCTCTAAAATTTATTTTTAATTAAAAAATTTGTATATTAGATATTAATTAATTTGTAATAAGATAAACGTATAATTACTTTTAGTATAAGTATAATATTATAAAAATATTTTAAAATCTTACCTAAAATTAATTTAAAACAACACTATCAAAAGAAAGTCACAAAAATTGATGAAGAACTATACTATTCCTTCAGGACACGCGTTATACAACAAACTAACCGAATGAAAACAAAATTTCTAGATCTATAGGTCCGCAGGTAATAGGTGTATTGTCTGATCACTGAAATATAGTATTTTAACTGGAAGGGGCGCACGCGTATCTCGCAAATAAGTGATTAGCGGTCTGAGACAGACCTACAACGTTGGGGGCACCTGTTTCTTTCTAACTCTATTCTGCTGGTGTTGTGCGATTCTTCTCACATGTTGTACAGTTGTACGACAAAGATAGGTGGCCCCAACGATTCTTTTCTCTGTTGGTTCGCGTTTCTAGTCCCAGCGCCCACTATATTTCAGTGTGTCTGATTCACACTGTCAACTGGTTCAACTCTTAACCTGTTGCCTTGGAAACATGACGCTTGTTGTTCGCGAAAAAAAAAATCGTTTCTTTATACACACTCACTCAAAAATCCCAACATTAGCAAAACCAGTTTTCGTCAAATAACAAATATTGCTTTCATATTCATTGATATTTTTGTTTGTTTCGTTCAAAATATTTTAATCGGAAATTGCCTAATTCGTCTAAATTCTAAAATTGGTACAACTTAAGCAAGAATTATGTAAATTTTGAAAATAGTTTAATAGTAATGAGTAAAATGTAAATCCCATGATATTTTAAATTTTTAGAAAAATAAAATTAATGCTGGGTAGAATTTGATTACACCTGTAAAACCTATACAATTACAGAATATATTATTTTTTTCTTGTAAATGTTTTATTTTTCGTTTAATGGATAAATTATTACGAATCTCACATATGTTTTCATATCTATATATTTAACAATAATTATTCTACGTAGATTATCGAAATATTAATTTAATTTTCAATTATTAAATTAAAATTTCTGAGCAGTTATAGATATAAATATACAAATAGATCAATAATTTAACTTAATCAAAATCTTTCAGCTACATCAGAATAACTGTGCATCAGATATGCAAAGTTATTTTAGTGAAACTAGTTCATATAATTTTAAAGATGCTTAAATGAATTTTAAATAAAATATTTTTCCATTTATTTAACAAACATAAAAATTTTATTAGTACATTGTTAAACAAGTATGTTATGATGACTACAACTAATAAATCGTAGGTGAGTGCTGTAAATCATCTGAGTGAGGTATATAAATGCTAGTAAAATCTTACTTTTTCTACGACTACACAAAAGAAAGAAAATCACTTTTTAAAATTATTACTACTTTGACTGCAAGGAAAAAGTAGTATAGCGTTTGGTACGGTGTCTGTAACATTTTCAAAAAAAAAAAAAATTGTATAGAAATCCTTCATATAGCCTGTAGATGACGAATCTGAACTTAGTTTATGTGGGTGTATGGATGTGCGTCGTCAGCTCGCTCGCTCGGTCGTCAGACAAAATTTTGTGATCGCAACTCCTCCTAGACGGTTCAACCGATTTTAATGAAATTTTCAGGATAAATTTGTCTAGTGCGTAAGCTGGTCATGTGATTTTGCTTTTTCCAGTGATGCCAACTTTCCGAGAAAAAAATTACTAAAGTTTTTAAAAATTCATATTGGCTACGTTATTTATCCGATTTTGATCAAATTTTCAGAAAAGATTTCCCTAATGCTCTCATTAATTACATAATTTAATTAATATTCAGTGTTGTCAATTTTCCGAGAGAAAAAATACTAAAGTTTTAAAAATTTTATTATGGCCATGTTATTCAACCGATTTTACTAAAATTTTCACAAAAGATTCTCCTAGTATTCATATAATTTACGTAATTTTAACAAAATACAGTGTTGCCAACTTTCTGAAAAAAAAATTAGTAAAATTTTAAAAAATTTATTATGACTATTTTATTTAACCGATTTTAATCAAATTTTTATAAAAGTTTTTCCTAGTGCCTAAATAAATTATGCAATTTTAACAAAATACAGTGTTGCCAAATCACAAAATTTTAAAAAAATTCATTGTGGCTACATTATTTATTCGATTTTGATCAAATTTTCAGAAAAGTATGTCTTAGTGCCCATATCAATTATAATATTATTAAAATACAATCTTGTTTTAATAGGTACCCAGTTTTTAAAATAAAACGACTGTATGTTGTAGTTCTGTATTAATATTTATTAATAATCGATATTTTGACGTACTCAACGTAGATATTCATCAGGAAAAATGATACAAATGACATTTATAGTAAATAAACAGAACATAGAAATAAGCTGCTAGGTAAAAAAATAAGTAATTAGATCATAAAAATTTTAGTTACTAACTTATGTTGATATCTAGTAACTTGTTTCTATGTTCTATTTATTTACTGTACATAACATTTGTATCATTTTTTCTGATAAAGATGTGCATCGAGTATGTCGAAATGTCGATTATTGATTGATCAAAAACCTTAAGTTATGATTTCATAACTTAAGATTGTGAGAAATGAATAGTATAACTTGGTAGAATACACATATGTTATGAACGTATTATTCAACAGAAATATTAAACTATATTAGGAGTAATAAAATAAAAAAGCTTCTAGATTGAGTTCTGTATATATTTTATTTAAAAATCAACGTTTTGATATAATCTATGTATATCATCAAAAAAATAAAATGTACAATATACGTTAGAAAATTTTTATGATACTCGTATTTAAATAGTTACAAGATCTAACAATGTTAATAGTAGGTTGATAAGAAACAATAGAAATTTACAAAGGAAATGGTAACGTCAATCAGTGTAAAGGCATTGATTTAAATAAAATTTAGCTTCCTCAAATTAATAATTTATATTTTTTTATAATTTTTTAAATTTAGTTACTTACGAGCAACCATATTGAGGGGTTAATCACCGATTTAAATGAGCTTCAGTATTCAAGCAGAACACTAAAAACTAAGCGACATGCATTTTTTTATCGGCAACCGTCAAGGTTTAGAGAGTAAAAATCATCCCCAAAGTTTAGAGTAACATTGGTATTTATTTTTTTCTTGGAAACTATGCATCCTAGGACAAAAATGTAAATGTATGAATACCTTTTTTTTTAAGGATATCCACCGATAGTATTAGTTTTTTTTTCTATACGATTTGTAAAGTTACGCTTTTGCACTCTTGAACTATATTTTAATCTATATTTAATTGTTTTGTAATTTTTTTCAAAATTTTATTTTATATTTTATAAATCATCAGTTTGTTATATAGATTATTATATGCCATTCAATTCAAATTCAAAGCAAAAATCTAAAAATAAAATAACTAGACAACAAATACATATTATCGAAATAATATATATTGTTTACATGCGTTCTATGTTGATAGCTAAAAGCAAATTATTTGTAGTAAACCTCTATATATATATATATATATATATATATGTCGTAGTAGATAAATATTAACAATAACCAATATTTCAAATATTACAATATTTTAACTATAACGACAATTCAACGGACAAGTGACAATCCCGACATCTGATTCAATCGCACATCTCCAACTTAATGACCTCATACCTCTTGCTCTGGTATTTCGGCTTCATTGTTTAGTCTGAATTAGTTATCGTTTATAATAACATAACTTTGTTTATTTCCAATTCTTCGATTGAGTGATGTCGGTTCTGCCAGCAAAACGCGCCGTCAGCACGCATGCTTACTCATCTATTTGTTATGATTTTTACATGACAAATTCATAAACACAATATACGGAGTGATCCATACATATTAACATACAGGACGATCCACATATATAGGGTAATCCCCGACATATATATATATATATATATATATATATATATATATATATATATATATATATATATATATAGCTGACAATCTTTAAAAAGAATTAAAATTATCTTATCAAATTTCTTATATAAAACAAATAAAAAAAATATAATACTTTTTTTATGTAATATTAACGAGTTATAAATAATCACACTTACTTATGAGTATACATACGGGTGTCTACATAAGAAGTAGATAACCCCTTAAAACAATAAGTAGTTAAAAAAATATATCTTTTTTTTTTATTATAATATTTTAATATAAAATAAAAATAAAAAAAAAATTACAAAACAATTAAATATAGAGTAAAATATATATCAGGGGTGTAAAAAAATAACTTTTCAAATTGTATAGAAAAAAAAAAACTAATGCCATCGGTGGATAGCTCTTAAAAAATTAAAGTATTCGTACATTTACACTTTTGTTCTAAGATGCATAGTTTACTAGAAAGAAAACCAATTTTACTCTAAACTTTTGGGATGATTTTTACCCCCCTAAACTTTGAAGGTTACCAATAAAGAAAATTCGTGTCGTTCATTTAAATCGGCGCTTAACACATCGATATGGTTGCTTGTTAGTAACTTATTTCTATGTTTTGTTTGTTTATAATTTATATCATCTGTATATTTTTTGCTGATGATTATATACGTAAAATATATCGAAACGTCAATTTTTAAATTAAATATATCAGAACTTAATCCTAAAATATTTTTATTTTAATATAATGGGTTCTGAAAGATTTTTTACTATGTTAGTAGTAATACCTTTTTACATCAATTTATTTTATATACATATAATAATTTAATTAACGTAATTCCTTTAAAAACATTATCATACACATACAGCGTTAACTAAAAAGTTTCCATGTTTTCCTTAAAAAAAAAATTAAAATAAAAACAAAACTTTAAAATACACATAAAGAGACTAGCAAACACTATTTAACCGACAATGATAGTAAAAATTTATCTTCTCGCTCGGCCGAGTCTGCTATCCGTAACAACATCCAAATTTATGTTTATAGAATTTGGGGCGAGTGCTTTAAAGAAAAAAAAAATGGCGCCGGAAATAAACACATACATATGCAGATATATTTACCGTGCAAAGATATCGTGAATGAGGTGGTAGTTGTTTGCAGTCCAAAGGTCGGTGCGTTTTATTATCGGATACGCGTTCAAACCGAAGTTATTGAACGACGTACAATAAAATCGGATTATTTTTTTTTTTCGGGCCAAAGTATTTTTCACAAGGGTTGAAATGTGAGGTGCGTAAATACAAGGTTATTGGTTTGAATTTCGTTCGTTTCAAATCTTTTTAAAGTTTATTTTTTTCATTTTATATGAATATTTATATTTCATATATTCTGCTTTTGATATGAAAAAGTATTATGTACATTTAGATCACAAAAAGTAAAGTTTTCTTTTAATTTTAGTTTTTATTAAATATTTTATTATATATCAGAGTGTATTTGATCGCATTCTTAAGATATAAAAATAAAAAATAAAATGAAAAAACTTTTTAAATAAGTTTTGTATACTTATATTTTATTAAAGTATATCGATATACTTTACGTATATCTTCATCAGTAAAAAATAATACAAATGTCATTTGTATTATTTTTTCCTAATAAAGATACGTAGAATATATCGAAACGTCGATATTTTAATAAAATATATACAGAACTTAATCTTAAAACTTTTTTATTTTAATATAATGAGTTCTGAAAGATTCTTCACTATGTTATAAATTTAAAAGTCCAATTACGACAAAAACAGTTGAACTGATGTCAAACGACATTTGTATTCTTTTTTCCTGATGAAGACATATAAAAAGTATATAAAAACATCGATATTTTAATAAAATATTTTCAAAAATATATAAAACTTTAAAAAGACTTTGGACGGCGGGGTGACTTTGGACATTTCTATGAATTTTCCAGATTTCTTAAAATAAAATAATAAGATGTGTTCTTCGATTATTTGGTGCTTGTGTTTTGATTAGGCAAGTATTTCCATTGACGTTTATGTGTAAGTTGATAGTTTGAGACCACTTATTCGAATGCAGTCGCTGTGTGACAACATCGCCAAAAAAGGCATTTTGAATTACGTGCGGAAAAAGTCTGCTGCCAACAGGGCCGTATTTATGCACAGGCTATGTAGGCTGCAGCCTATGGGCCCGCACCACAAAGGGGCCCCCCGTACCACACGTTTCAAATTTAAAGTAAGTAATTGTTTAATCGATAACCTTTTAAGTATTTTACTTAAATTTTCATAAAACAGAATATTCGAATAACCCGACTTGCAACCAGTGACAATACACTTCACTAGTACACACAGCTTCATTAGTACTAAGTGTAGACGCAAACCAATTTGCCACTAAGATTATTTGATATTTTCATTTCTAAGTTTATTATTTATTTTTTTAAATACTCTATTTCAATTAAATAAATATAAGTAAATTTACTTGTTTGTTACATTACTTTTTTATCTTGCATTTTCCTAACATGTTAATTTAAAATTATAAAATCACAACCCCCCCCTCCTCTTAAGGGCCCGCACCACAGGTTCAGCCAAGGGGCCTACAGATCCTAAATACGGCCCTGGCTGCCAAGGTATGTAAATTTAATTTTTTATAAATGTAACCAATTCTATTTTATTGTTGCAATACTACATTAATATATTATAAACATTAAGTAAAAAAATAACATTTTTTATATACAGGTGAACAAAAAGTCCCGGAACGGTCAAATATCTCGAGAAATATAGGTACTTCTGACCGACAAAATAAAAAACACGTGTTTAATCTTTTTTAAAAAGCCATCACTGATTTTCCACTTAACCCCCTACTTCACCACCAGGGGGTGGTCTTAGGTGCAACTGTGATATCTTAAATAGGAACCCCTATTTTTTATTGCAGATTCCGATTTTATGGCTAAAAGTACGTAGGATTTGTTTGTAATCTGTGAAAATAAGTCCTCGTTTTCTTTAATTGCCTATTAATATTCCTTATAATTTTGTCATTTATCATTTATTGAGTTAAATTCATTTGTTGACATATACTTTTACTGGGTTTCCAAACTCACCCCAAAAATGAAAATCGATTTCTCTAAATATATATGTTTAAATAATTCATCGTAATAATTAAATAAAACCAAGATTAGGTACAATAATTGTTCATTGGATTTAGTGCTCTTAGGTGTGATAAACACTATTTGTTTTAATTTTATTTTGCAATAAATATTAAACAAAATATCTGAAAAGTGTCCAAAGTCACTCCATTTCACGGTAATGAGTTCTGACAGATTTTTTAATATGTTCTAAATTTAAAAGTTTAAATTACAAAAAGATGATTTTTAAAATTTGGTATTTGCTTCTAAATTTAATAATAAACTAAATCACGGCGTATTCTATTTAAAATTAAAAATTTAGAATCGAAAGTGACATTCTATTGACAGTATTTTATTTTGATTGAACATATCGGACCTTTTCGTGAGACATTCTGTATATAAACTATCATATTAATATTATATTACAAAAATTACGTAATATAAATGTTATCTTGCAAACTAACACTAAAAAAAAATAATTTGAATTAAAGTTCCATAAATATTGTTATGACATTTACATACATTCTGTTTTTGGAAAACATACTACTGAATCTAAACGTATAATTAACATTGTAAAATATATTATATTTCTTGGTTTTTCTGTAATTTTTGTTATTTTACAGTGTTATTTTAATATTTTATTAAATTTATGATAAGTTAAGATTTATGTATAATATTCATTTATACACATAAAGCACAATGTAAATACGTATGCATGTATGTTTGTTCACTTATAAATTGACATCTACTGAACTGATTTTTAAGGGCAGTTTGTTAACAGTTGTCGTTTTTCCAGAAAGAATTTTCTATAGGACAATGCAGCGTGTGTTGCAGACGAACGCTATAAACGATGAAAATTGATCCAAAACTGTAATTAAATTAAAATTGATTTAAAGTAATTAATCCCGCAGCGAAATAATGGGCATTATGCTTGTTCTATTAAAATGTATTTAATATTATAACAAATTATTTTTATTTGAATAACTATCATGGCAAAATATAAAAATTATGTATCGCTGATTAAAAAAAAATATTGTCTTTTAAAACTGTATATTTTATTATTAAAAAAATTTATGTACCGAAAACATAATAGTGTCTAACTAATATTTGAAAAAATAAATAAATAAAAAATTTGTCAATTTCAATAGAAATTTTAAATTTTTTTCCTGTTACAATAAAAGAAACACTATCTTGAAAATAAGTACAAAATGTGTTAAAACATTCTGCTCAAATATTAGACAATAAAAATAAAACGTTTTGTAGAATATAAAGTATCTAATTTCTGTTCCGATTTGATTTTCTTCTACTGACGATTAGATTTCAAACACAGTTTACAATACTACATTAACATGGTTCAGTGAAAGTCACCTTATGTTAACCAGCATAGAACTTGACAATGACTATTTATTACAGCATTTTTATAACTATGTAATAAACAACATTTGTTTTAAGGACAACGTGTACTTATTTGATTTTATCATATATATATATATATATATATATATATATATATATATATATATATATATATATATATATATATATATATATATATACTGTAACTTTATATTGATATTACAAGTTTTTTTTTATGTCACAAAATTGAGATATTATTAAATGGGTTTATTGGTCACCTTGAATAAAAAATTATTAATAAAAAATTGTAAATTTTAATAAAACAACTAATGTATATTGTTATAAATACAGTAGGTAATTTTTAGGATAATTAATTTAAATAATTTTAGCAATTACAAAAAATATGCGCATTATAATATTTATTAATTAATAAGTACGATGCGTATAGGTATTAAAAATAGCTAATTGCTAATTATAATCATAAATATTTACATAAATAATTATATATATTTGTAATACACTTCAAACTTTTTGCGTGATTAATATTATTTATTTACATTAAGTATTATGACATATTTTAATATTATGATTTTATTAAATTTTTAATTCATTAATTAGAATTTTTGACCGTTAGTTGCCATTTATTTTAATTAATAAATAAAATTTTGCTCAACAATAAAAAAAAAATATTTCACAAAAAAATGTTGTCCTTTGCATTTTTATAATTTATTAAGTATTCCAAAATAAAATTAAAATTTTTAATTAACAATTTAGTAATATAAAGTAATTAGAATTAGAAAGACTTATTTTTGAAATTAAAATAATATTATTAACATTGTAAAAAGTCTTGCAGAAGTCATTATATTACAATTTAAATGTCGACGTTTCAATATACTTTACGTATATAATATATACATAAAATTATAGATAAAATTTATACAAAACTTAATTCTAATGCTTTTTTATTAATTAAAAGAGTCAAATAATTTGAAGACATTATTTTTTTTATTAAAATTTTAATATACGTGATTAGCACTGACAACTTTTGAACTGTTAATTAAACATTTTGCTACTAAAAGAAAATTTTACAGGTGTATATAGTTAATTACTATAAATATTTAAAATAATTTATACAACAATATATTATTTATTTTCAGTAGCAAATGTTTGAATCAAACTAAAATCATAATCATTGACTAAGTGTACACAATTATTCACCGTACTATTAGATCGCTAATTAGAATTGTAGCTTTAAATCTCATTTTTATTCCATTTTTATGTACAAGAACAAGAATTTGACCAATCGAAACGCTTGACACATTTTTAATTTTTACACCAAATGTTTGGATTGGCCAAACTCTTGCGCTTGTGCTTGAAACTAAAATTAAAACGACAGTTTGAATGAGGCTTTAAACAAAATTTGCTACTGATAACAGAAACTTAGCTTTGTATTAATTAAATTTCGTGATTGATAGAATATAGTTAAAATTTATTATATTTGTTTATAAAATATGTACTAAAACTCACTAATAAATTCAGCGGCAAAAGGTCATATTTATTAAAAATAGCTTAACACTTTTATTTTTAAACGCACTCTATTTAAATCATTAACCACAAAATAGTTAATGACGATAAAATATGCAAATGGAAACAGTTAAAACTGCAAATTAGTAAACTGGTATACACAAGAATCTTGCAGAAGTTATTAGTAATTGAATAGACGTATACGCAGCACAGTTTGTCGCGGTTGGGATTTTACAAATTAATTACTCGATTTTACGCGCGAATATTTTCCGTGTTACGAGGAAAGATATTAAATTTTCCTATATATAAATTACACACCTAAAAACCTGTAGGATTATTACACTGCCAGTCGCGCGTCAAAGACAAATAAATTTATTTTGTTTAGTTTAATTGGATTTGACGCGTTATCTTTGAGAGTATTAGCTAAATTTTCAATCGTATTTTAATAAACGTAAATATTTTAGCTTAGAACGCTAAACTTACTTCAATTCGACGTAATATGATTAAGATTATCTTCGCATATAAAGCCGTTTAATACTACTAAATCAAATCTTGATTTTTGAAATAAACAATTAGAATTTAAATTTCAACCGGCTTCAAACATTTAAGTCAATCTTTTAAAAAATCATGAATCCACTTAAATTTATTTTTAGGATGAGGCTATTTATACATACGGTATGTATACGCAATTGGCTATTTATACATACTGAAAAAAAAACCTAAACCAACCTACTAACCTAACCTACCTTAAATAGCCAATTTTTTTTTTTAGTATGTATAAATAGCCAATTGCGTATACATACCGTATGTATAAATAGCCACTTTCTTATTTTTATAGTATTATAAACATGTCGGATTTGAATTTGAATCTGAAATAAACGTAGTCACTGGCAATTTTGATACAGAAGAAACTGTTATGTTGGTGATTTTTAAAAACTGTAGTAACTGAAGATATACCGTGTGTTGACTTGGACCGTCGTACATAGGGATTTGGCATGTAAAATCAGACATGTGCGATTTCCTGCTTTCCAAATTATTTTACAAAAAAAACTTTGGGATAAATGTTTTTTAGGAAACACTATTTTACTTGTAAATCAATCAACAAAATTTTTTTTGGAACCATCCCAACGTCAGAAATTAGCCCTAAAGTTATCAAGAAATTGACTGAAAATGGCATTAGCCGTGAAATTTGGAACAAAAATAAAACAAATGCTAAATGCTATATGCTATTTCACGGCTACTGCCATTTTCCAGTCAATTTCTTAACAACTTTAGACCTAATTCTTGACGTTAGGAAGGTTCCAAATTTTTTTTTCGTAATTGATTTATATGCAGAAAAGTATACCCTAAAGCCTAAAACATTTATCATAAGGTATTTTTTGTAAAATAATTTGGAAAGCAGGAAATCTCACATGTCTGATTTTACATGCTAAATCCCTATATACGACGGTCCAAGTCAACACACAGTATAATGATATAATTATTTGGTTATATTTAAACAATTATAAAACTACTGTTCCTAACCTATGATTAACTTTAATTGTGTAGAATATATTTTTTTTTTTTTAAATCAAGTAAAGAAGAATATTTTTTCTAACTTTTTTTGAATACGAAAAAGTTAAAAATTTATATAAATTTTATTGTTATTTACATAAAAATATTTTATTGTATTTACTTACCAGAATATATTTTGTTTAAAGTATGTCTAAAATAAATGTCACTCAACCAGCTATTTAACAGCTCAAAAATGAAAAAATTGAAAATGTCATATTTATAAAATGATATGAACATCACATTTGTTTTCACTTATTTGTTAAAATTAAAATTTATCAAGTATAATGAACTTTTAAACTAAAATAATAGTGATAAAATAAAAACTTAATATTAATATATATAATTATTTTATATTAAATCAAAAACAATTTTAATGTTGTAAAATTTAATATAATTGATAAATAATATGTTTTTTTTTAATATCTAGTGATATAAAAATATTAATGTGTTGTAAAAAAAAAACAACAAAAAAGAAATGAAATATATTATTTAGATAATTGAATAATTACAGTTTAAAGATAAATTTCCTGTGTTACAAACTCAGTTTTATCTCAATAAAATTACTGAATCATAGTAGGAAATGATAACAAGTTTAAGAACAAGTATCGATATTAACAAAAAAATAATTATAAATGGAATTTTTAAAATAAAAAACTAACTAGCCTGTAGGCGCTTGTTGAAATATTTTGTAATTTTACAAATATTTATTAATTATATTAATTTTTTGTTTTAATAAATACTATGTACGTATTTCGACTTAACATACAATCGAAAGTTTAAGTTCAACAACCATAAACTCTTGATAATGACCTAATAAATATTTGTGATATTATTTAAAACTATTTTATAGCAACAACAAATAATTATATTTTTTATAATATTAATATTATGTTATCATATTGCTTATATAGAAAGGGGTCATTATGATACTGGTACAATAATGACATTATTATACAGCAGTTAGTTATTATGTACACTGCTGGTGGCAGTATCAAACATCTTCGGCGGCCATATTGAAAACTATTATGTCAAGTTAAGTTAATTGACAATTACATTGTTTATTTTCGTTTGAATTTTAATTTGAATATTAAAAATGTGTGAAGAAATGCAATATGCATCGTTCAGTGTGGTCAAAAACTGCATATTCGACATCTCCTACGGCTATATTAAAATTTATTTAGACAAGTTGTATTTGAATTTGATTATTAAAAATGTGTGTAGTAGTGCAAGAAATACAATGAATATCGCTCAGGATGGTCAGAAATTATATATTTGGCCAAAGAAAGATTAATTCTCACAAATTACGTAACAAATATAAATAACATATACATACTATTCTTCAACTGTTAGTAAAATTAAGGTTACTTGGCATGTAAAGTTTAAAGTTTTTAGAATGCTTGAAGAAAAAATCGTAAATATATTATGTTACGAAGCGTAGAAATCAATGTGTTTCGCCTAGATCGCTCGGCCTTGGGCACAAATATCTAGTCTCAACACATCGCTTTCTATTCCTGAAAATAAAAAGATGCTACCTATAAAAGCTTTTTTAAAATGGGCGAAAACCTTTTTAACAACTTCAGCTTTTTATACTAGAGAAGATTTTTTAAACCACGTTTTTTAAAATATTTTTATTTTTATATTGTTTATGGAATTTTTAACTGCTTGTAAATATGTTCTACAGGGTGTAACAGAATAACTATTCCTAATTTTAACTGGAGTATCCTGGGCTCAGAATATGAAGATTTAATGCAAATCACTGAGATAAAATGTGGCTCCTTACTGAGCTACAGGGTGTTTTATATAAAAATTTAAAAACGATTTTTGCCCAGTACTTTAAAACTATTTGACGTATCCTTATCATACTTGGCAGGAAATGTAGGTACCGTACACCATACTAAATTATGTTAAATAAAAGTTTCTGGCTACTGCCAGTGGCGTACAACAGGGGCAAGTGAGAGGTTGATCCTTCCTAAATTCTACGCCACTGGCGGAATTGTCATTTTAACACAATTTTTCGATTCTCCAATACTTGCTGTGTAGAAAACATACTCTTCCTTTGTAACGATAAAGTCACTGTTTTTCGAAATATTTAAAGTTAAACATAAGCTGCACCCTTGAGATTTTTTCAAAATTTGCTCAACAAATTCTGAAAAAATTCAGTAAAATAGAGAAAAAAATTAGCTACATAATAACTAAGTAACTTTTTTCTCTATCTCATTCTGATTTATCTGTAAAAATTATTGAAAATAAAAAAAATAAAATGCAAAAAATATTAATTTTCAATAATTTTTCCAGCCAAACCAGAATCAGTTAGAGAAAAAGTTACTTAAATATTATGTAGCTAATTTTTTTCTCTATTTTACGATTTTTTTCAGATTTTTTTGAGCAAATTTTGAAAAAATCCCAAGGGTGCAGCTTATGTTTAACTTTAAATATCTTGAAAAACAGTGACTTTATCGTTACAAAGGAAGAGTATGTTTTTTACACACCAAGTATTGGAGAATCGAAAAATTGTACTAAAATGACAATTCCGCCAGTGGCGTAGAATTTAGGAAGGATCAACCTCTCACTTGCCCCTGTTGTACGCCACTGGCAGTAGCCAGAAACTTTTATTTAACATAATTTAGTATGGTGTACGGTACCTACATTTCCTGCCAAGTATGATAAGGATACGTCAAATAGTTTTAAAGTACTGGGCAAAAATCGTTTTTAAATTTTTATATAAAACACCCTGTAGCTCAGTAAGGAGCCACATTTTATCTCAGTGATTTGCATTAAATCTTCATATTCTGAGCCCAGGATACTCCAGTTAAAATTAGGAATAGTTATTCTGTTACACCCTGTATATTGACAAGCTACTGTATTTAACATATATCATTTCGACTTGAATAAATGTATTATTATTATTATTATTATTCCTCGTAACATAATATACTATTTTCATACTAACAGTTTATTTTTTTTTAGAAATACATAATCATATTTGCGGCAGTTTGCATAATATATTTCTTAAATAAAAATTTATAAAATTTTTCATGGTCGTTACAGAAGTTTTATTTTCATGAAATTGTAATAATCTCTTGTAGATGGCTTTAAGCGCATGTTTCGGACATTCTTTTCGAGTTGAGATACACTTATTATTCATTACTTTTTTTTACGTGTTTTTGTGTGTTTTATTTTCTGCGCCAAGCATAAATGCAAATGTTCGTGCGTTCTTACAGTGAAATTCAGAAAATATAGCAATATACATAACTCTTTTTCTATAATACTGTGGTATACCCATAAAACTAAATTTTATTGCTAAAGACAATTAAGTTAATAGATCTCTATAATTCAGAAAGATGACAACCATAATATCTTGTTACAGTGGCGTATTCAAAAATACTGATTAAATTCAATTGGGGCATAGTTATGGTGCAATTAGAAAATGGTATTGTGAGTGGGGACTAGACACAAAAAGTGAGTTGTAAGAAATTGTTGCGGGAGTCCAGGAAAATAGCGCTATAGGCAAAATTCTTTAAAATTTCACGGTAAAACGTACTCAAAAATAGCATTTATGAGTAAAATATGCAAATAATAATATACTTTATGTGTATTAAAAAGCAGTCTATCGCCTTTATCTTTGAATTTTTGGAAGGGACTTATCCCCTTATTGCGTATGCCACTGTCTAGTTATAGAGTTTAGTTCAAAATAGTTAAAGTTACTTGATGTTTAAGAGGTTGTGACAATAGATGTAAAATATAAGCCAAATTACGTAATAAGTTTTTACTGATGTGATATTTACAAATTTCAAAACCGAGTTCATAATGAAGTCCTTATTCTAGGGCTACAACTTAAAATTTATTCAATATTTAAATTTTTTATATTAATTTTATTAAATTAAATATTGTCAATATTTGAGTATATTTTCTAATATAATTCCAGATTCATTCTTTATCTTACATTTAGTTTTTGTTTGTAAATGATATCTTTAACAATATATGAGATATTTACAAATTTCAAAAACCGAGTTCATAATGAAGACCTTATTCTAGGGCTACAACTTAAAATTTGTTCAATATTTTAATTTTTTAAAATGATTTTATTAGATTAAATATTGTCAATATTTGAGTATATTTTTCTAATATAATTCCAGATTCATTCTTTATCTTACATTTAGTTTTTGTTTGTAAATGATATCTTTAATAATAGAGAAAATTTTATGATAAGGTCTGAAACATTATTTCATTAAAAAATTACATTGTAATAGAACGCTCCAAGCAAACACTATTAATATTTATATCTTAGGACCGCCCATATACATTCTTAAATAGAGACTTACAATAAAAATGCTATATGTAAGTGTGCGCCAGACGAACGTTATTATATCTGTAAAATATTTTTTTACTAGTATGTACAAATACGTCACAAATTCGTCTTCACCTTTTATGCTACCTCTCCCACAACCGACCCGTTACTCAAAATTTTGATATATGTGTTGCACATCCTCTTAACTCTCTAGATTTTTTATATAAACATATCTTACGTTATATTTACGTCATAAGCATTTCAACAAGAGATAAAACATATGTAATATATACATTTACTGATAATAAAAATGCAATTTTAATATAATATTTTTAACTTATCTAAATATTGAATAAATTGCAACTGTGTAATTGTTATGACATACATTGTTTACAAAATGCTGAATAATTTATTTCAACTTATTTCATAATATATACACTGAACCTCTCATAAATTTTTTTTTATTATTATTTCTATTTGGAAACATTCACTCACGCAAAACACTCTCAATCATACCTATCCATCTGTTCATCGGACGTACGCGTCACTTGTAAAGCAAGTTATTTTTATAATAAAAATAACCAGAATTCAGATTCTATAAAAGTGATTTTCTAAAATATTTTCCTTGTGGAAAAAAAGAGTAAAAATAAAACAAAAAAGAGATAGCATTAGTGCACGTAGAATAAAGACAGTCGTGGAATAGAAACAAAATACGAAGTGCTTAGATTGAATCTGTATATGTATTTGTATAGAATGTTGTTAAATCAGATTGTCAGTAGAATCGAGATTGAAATATCTTCCACGGTACAATTTCAAGCTGTCAAGTTTTTGAAAGAAAGACGAAAGCGTTTGAAAACGTCTATAACGTCATTCTTTGATTAATTGAAAGCTACTACAAAAGGCATTCCGTATAGCGAATACTCTTGCTAACATTATTATGAAAATTCTTCTAGAAAATCAATCGAATAGTTTTTCCTTAATCTAATACGTATATATATATGCGAAGTTTTAGTCTTTTATTTTATTAGTTTTGCATTTCAATTATTTCAAAAACCAATTTTGTTAAATAAAATCATTAAACAATATTTGTAAAATATAATCTAAAATATTATTCACCATATCATGATAGATTTTTTTGCTAAATATCAAAAAATAAGTATTTACAATATTTGATAATAGCGTTAATTTTTATATCATTTACACATTCATCAGTTATTATTATTATTATTATTATTGAGAAAAGTTTAATTTACGTTTTATAAAAATACAATTTTAATGCTCTCTGATTTGTGCTGCACTTACTCTAAAATTTAAATAAAAAAACATAGACCCGTATTCTCACCTCACTTTCCCGTGAAATAGTGCTTTTATCATTAATTTCAAAATAATTTTCTGCTTCTGTTTTTGATCAAATATGAATAATTTTTCTATTATTGATTATTTTTATTATATTTAGTATTACAAAATTTAATTGAACTATTATAAAGTGCTTAATAAATAATTTGAAGTAAACGTCAAAAGCACTTTTAGTAAAAATCACTTTTATAAATGAGGTGAGAATACGGGCCATAATTTTTAGTATTAAAAAACTGAATTGATGTCGGTTATGTTTGAGTGATTCTAAACGTACATCTCTATGTTCCATTTTGGGATTACGAATAGATTTATTTATACGGAAAATCTGTTATAATTCAAAATAATTTTAGTTTGATTACAAAAAAGTATTTAGAAAAGAAATTTAATAATAAAAATATAATTGAAAAATATAACAAAACGTTTGTCAAATTTTAATATTTTGTGGCACTTAAAAGACTATTTTGATATTTTAAGTATACAGAGTACAGATTGTTATGTAATTAATTTTATATTTAATTAATTATCCATTAAATAATGAATTGTAAGTCGTATTTTACTCAAAACGTAAAATGATTAAGAACGCAATAAATTTGGAATATATCCTTGAGAAATAGAACAAATATTTGACGCCTTAATACAGCAACTAATTGAACGGTTGTGTATTGCAGTTTGCTTTACAGTTAAAACAATTTCACAAATTATTTTACAACCAGCATTATTTTTGTATTCATCTTTTTCTCGCATTATTTGCTTCTCGGTTTTATTTTGTTTTGTAAAAAATTGTAAAATTATATTACATATACATATGCATCATAAAAAAAATAAAAACGATTTAGAATTAAGTTCGTATGTATATTTTACTTAAGCACATATTATTTTATTATTTGATAATTTATAAACAACTGTTATTAACTTTTTACTATAGTAAATAACTATATTAAATATTTCATTTACTTCATATAAAAATTTCACAAATATTTAAGTATCCACTTAATCGCAGTCAGTGGCGTAGCTAAGGTGGATGTCACCCGGGGCGGAGCTAATGGTGTTACTCTTATACTTAGATGTAGAAAAATTTAGAAATCCTATAAATTAAGGAAAATTTATAGAGTTATAAGAAAACAAAAACAATAATACAATAAACTAAATCAAGTTATACAATCATAAAACTATAAAATAATTGACAAATGTACTATTTTATTTAATGCACGAAAGATTAGAATATTGAATTAGAACAAAAATTGAATAAGAGTAAAAATTCAAATTATTAAATATGTTTAAATCACAAAAAAGAATTCAGCTGGTGAAATGTGTCATCCCGAGAATGGTGTCACCTCTAAAATGATGTCATCCGGGGCGGATCTCCCGCCCCTCTTCGCCCTCCCTTTAGCTAAGCCACTGATCGCAGTGAACTAATACATAATTAGTTGATTTTAATAAATTTGGAAAATGTATTGGCCTAGCTAGGATTCGAATTTGGGATCTCCTGATTTTGCGGTAAATGTGTGTAAATGTGTAAATGTGTAATATAATTCAAAAATATTTTATGTAAGTTACGATGCTTATTAAATTATAAAACTATCAACTTTTTGAAATACATTTGATACTTTATTGTGTTAAAACAAAATTTTAATTACTTATATTCAGTGGCGGATCCACGGGGGGGCCATGGGGTCCATGACCCCCGCTTGGGCCTAAGAACATAATACAAAATACATACAAATATACATTCCACACAACAATTATTATTAACCACCTTGCATACAGCTATGCATATAAGATGGGATACTAATTTCTTTTTGTAGGCTTAAAACTTCTTAATAATTATTTACCTTTATCCTAAAAAAAAAAGGCTAAATGGCCCCCCCCTTGACAGTTTTCTAGATCCGCCCCTGCTTATATTTACATTAAATTTAAAAGTTTATATTGCATTATTTTTTAAGTTATAATAATATATTTGGTATAAATTTAATTTTTGCTTTATTTATTTTTATATATTTATTTGAATGTTAATCTGATATAAATCTAAACAAAAGCAAAAAAAACTTTTATTTAGGTACTTTTATAAAATATTATAATTGAAATAAGGTTAAAATTGACAAAATATTGTTTTTATATAATTGCAGATGCAAATATTAATTACTGGTCTATTGTAGTCTCCACCTCCAGCAAATGTCTAAAAAGTATTATAAAAAGTCGCCTAGAAATATATGAACCCGCAATGCCAGAAGATTGCAGTGTTAATCTAATATTTATCAAATTTTATTATAACAGTAAACATTGCAAAATAAAATATGTAATTTATTTTTATAATGTTTAACCCTTTAATGCAATAGAAACTGACAGTATACGAAAAAAATTATTTACGATAGCCACGTTTCAATACTTATTTAACAGATCATATTATATTTAGGATAGCCATAGTTAAATGGTTAAAATATTGAAATATTAAATTTAACAAATATACAAATTAAATAATCTTAAAAATGATATAAATTAACATAGTAAGAAGTCTCTCAGAACTCATTATATTAAAATAAAAAGCTTTAGGTTTAAGTTCTGTATATATTTATATTAAATATCGACGTTTCGATATATCTTCATCAGGAAAAAATATGCAGAACTTAATTCTAAAGCTATTTTATTTTGATATAAATTAATTTATTATACAAATTTATTTAAACATTTTATATATGTTCCATATATCAAGTTCAATTACGTTATGCAATCTTTTGTTTTTATTACATCAAAATTTCTGCATGGTTTAATAATAAATTTAACTTTTAAATACAGTCATGTATATTATAATTTTATTATGTTTAACATAGTTATTTAAATACTAAGTTTTTAATGGAAAATATAATTTAATTTCCGTATAATTTTGTAGATAATTAAAAATATTATATTACCGGTAAATTAAGTAAAATTTGTATAAAATGCAATAATAACATCAATATAATTCTATTATTATGCATTTATTATAAAAAAAATTTTAGTGATATATGTTTTTAGGATTAAATTAATTTTCGAAAATATAATTTAATTTCCGTGTAATTTTGTAGATAAATGAAAATATTATATTACACATAAATTAAGTTTATAAAATGCAATAATATCTATCAACATAATTTTATTATTATGCATTTATTACAACAACAAATTTTAATTATATACGTTTTTTTTTAAGGTTAAATTAATTTTCTGTAATTTTCCGTATTTTTGTTATTATTATCTAACTGATATATCGTTTTGAATTAATTATAGTCAGTAATGCATTCGCAATTAATTTACTTTTCTTTAGTTTTACACTAAACATATTTGAAGTTCACCATGGGCTCTTCACAAAACATTTTTCTGTAGAAAAAATTTGAAATGTTTTTACAAACAAAATTTTCTGTATTACGAGATCAAATAACCAATTTTGCCTAATAATTTGTACAGTATATTTTCCACCTGTGCATGCCCGGTTTATCAATGACAGTCTATATAGAAAAATGTAAGAATTAGAACGCGTTCTATTTTTATATTCAGTTTCAACGCAAAACTAATATGCAACGACACATCAGATTGTTTGCTACTTGTTCTTATTTATGTATAATTTAATTTTTGTATTACATTTCATAATACACTTGATGTATCAGCAATGTTAATAAATAAATTATTTAAAATAAAACGACTTTAGGACATGGTTCTGTATTTTTATTAATAAACTACGTTTCGACGTACTCTTCGTACATCATTATCAGGAAAATATTACACAAATGATTTTACAGTAAATAAACAGAACATAGAAAAAATAAATTAATTAAATACAAACATATCACCACATTTTAAATATCACTGTACATGTGTTTTCATATTTTATTCAGAATCGTGTAATTGTATAATATATTATGTTACGAGGAGCAGAAAGTGATCTTTATTTTGTTGAGACCATATACTTGCGGCCGAGGCAGAGTCGTGGCTAAGTAATCTGGGCGAAATATAAAAAGAACATCTGCTCCGAGCGACATATGCTATGTTTTCTTCAAGAATTCCAATCGAAACTAAATTAAAATGAAATAAAAATATATACCAAGTAACCTTGATTTTACTAACAGTTGTAGAATATATATGTATGTATATATTATTTATATTTATTACGTGATTTGTGAGAATTAATGTTTCTTTGGTCGAATATAAAATTTCTGATAAATCTGGATGTGTACATTATATTTCTTTCACTTTTTTCCACATTTTTAATAATGTAATAATGTAATTTGTAATAATGTAATAACTTGACATAATAATTTTCAATATGGACATAAAAAATGTCAAATTAAATACATATTCTATTCAATGTTAAATAACATTTTAAAATAAATTCATAATGGAAAACTAAGAAGCTGATAAGTAACAACTGACATACCAATGCAAACATTATTATTTATAAAAATAACAGTTATAAAGTAGGAAGATGGAAGTTACATCTAAGAATTTTATTTTCATAACATGTTCTTGAACGTAAAAATGTACTTTCATAAAATTTAATTGCTTTATATACATATATATATTTATAATAACTGACAATATTTATTATACCTTATCCAAGTATTTTATTTAATCTACATAATACCATTACCTTGTACTAAATTTCCGTAATTGCATCATTTTTGTTAATTTAAATATATAAATTGTAATAATATTTATAGTAAACTCACAGTATTTAAATGTTAACATGTGTAGATAAAAGTAAAATAAGTTGTAGGAGAAAAACAAAGGAAAATCTGAATAAATTCACACAATTAAAAAACTTAAAGATAGTGAATTGCATATTTTTTGTGTCAATCTGTTGTAAAGCACGAGTATATTTAATTAGTACATGGTTTTCAAAATTATATTTCTATGTAATATTTTTATTTATGTAATTCATAATATGTGTCAAATTTTGTCATTAATTTTACATTAATTTTGAAAATATGTGAAATCATTATGACAATTAAAATTAAAAACAATTAAAATCGTTATAAAGTGAAACAAGAATACAATAGCAGTTACTTATAAAAAAAATATACTAAATAAGTTCACAGGCAGCCGTAAGCCAGTGGTAACGTGTTGAACACGGACCTCAAAGGTCTCTGGTTTCAATACTTTGTACCACTAAATTGATATCGGTTACGTCTGAGTGGTTCAGAGCCCACTAGAGTTACCATTAATACCAAGCAAACGATTATCGTTTGCATTACTACATGCAGTGTGGAAATTAAGTAAGGAATAAATTCAGTAATGGAATAAAAAGTACTACCAAAATCGATAACAAAAAATATAGGTTGTCATTTAAAAAAAAGTCGAAGACGTCATAACATGAAAAACAAATAACATAAGAAACTGAGAATAGGCTGAAAATATTCGCTGTAGTCAAATTCGCTATACTTTTTTTCCAAAAAATTGATATCAACGGAATTACTGAATTTATTCCTTACTTAATTTCCACACTGTATAATTTGCATTACAACATATAAAAATAATAATTTTTGCTGAGTTCTACGCATCATTCATATATGAATATAAATCAAAATTACCAAAAAAAAAAATATAATTTTATGAATGTAATTTGTTTTTTGAGCTTCGAGCTTGTTCAGGTCGAGCTTGTTTAAAATTTCTGATTTGGGTCTGGTCGGGCCTGATAAACTTTGGGCTCAAGTCGCGTTAGACTCGCGCAGGTGTCTAGAATCCACTACATTGCTCTAAGTTTTTTGCTAACGCACCATTATAAATCCAAGTAAAAATTGTTAAGAAAGTAAATGATCAGCTTCTCAAGCATACAACTCCTATGTTCCGGTTAGGAATTATGGGAATTACACTAATTAATCTTATCAGTTGCAATTTAAAAATTTTCTGTAAAAATTGAACTAAATAACTTTGTAACATTATTTTAATATGTTTTTTATTGTCTAATTACTGCACCTAAATTAAAATTAAATAAACCAATTCTAAAATTATTTTTATCAATATTTAATTTTTGATTATTTTTTTTAAAATTTTGCTACGCCACTGGATATAAATCTGTCTAATTTGCGCAGAATTCTACCAAAAATTTACAACTAAACTAATTATTTCAAGTAAAATTATAAATAGAATACGTTAATTTTTTTTTTTGCATTTTAACATTTTTACTTATTTCTCATTATCTCATTCTGTAACTCAATTTTTAAATTGAAAGTAATTTTTAAACTAAATAACAGGATATAACAAAAATTTTACAATTAATTAAAATATGTACACAAAATAATAGAAAAATGTTGAAATTATTTAACAAACTAATGATAAACTTTGGGTACAAGGCGTGATTGTGTATGTAGGCATGAATGTAAAACCTAACGTGGTTTAATAATTTTATGCTATTTATATATTATATAAAAAAAAAAATATTTTTTTATAATATAGATTTATTATTTATATTGCATACAATATTATCACCTTTAATCATTCAACCATAAAAATTATCAAACGATTTTTTTATCTACTTTTTATACCTGTTTTTAGGTTACAAATATAAAGTTAATTTTAGAATACAAGTTTAAATATTTTTAATTTTTTCGATATTGCACATATATATTAAAAAAATATTTCACATAAAATTAATATGGTTTTTAAACTGTTCTATATATAACAAAATACTTAAAATACATTTAAAATTATATTATTTTTTAATAGTATAATTAAAAATTAATGTATCGTAATTTGCACTTACGCTAAAATTAATATATATAACAAACTCATTCAATCGGAAAATAAAATTATATTTTAAAATTATATTATTATATTATATATTAAAATTATATGTTTAAAACAATTAACAAATGTTTTAAATATTTAATACATTTTCAACATTAAAATCACAACAAATTAATTAATAAAATTATATAATTATATTATTTTTATTTTATTATAGATTTATTTTAATAAATAATTTAAAATTTACACACTTACAGTATCCAGAGCTTTCTTACTGATAGTGTAAACCATTTTGATTGATTGATTGTCACTTGTCAATAAACAAATAAACTTGTCACTAAACAGACGAACTGGACGAAAGACAATTTTAAACTGACTTAAACAACGCGGCTTAGCTTAGCCAAGATACTAATAGTAAATATAATATGATAATAATTATGCCGGGATAATTTGATCGCGTTTTATTGATGCACGATGCTCATATGTTTTTACTGTTGTCCTTGATGAGTTAGTGAACGCTACCTTACTAAAATTAAATTATTTTACTATTAATTTTATGTTTTGAGAATGCTTTATGTTTACAAAATATACATATATACATATATATATATATATATATATATATATATATATATATATATATATATATTGTTCTTTTTTTTATCAGTCATATACGTTGAATTGCATTTAAATAAAAGTTTTTGATAAAATTTATATTTAAGTATATAAGTATGTAGATATTAAAATTTATAAGATAAGATTTGTCTGTCTATATTTAAGTATGTCTATATCTTATTTTTTTTGTAAATAGTTTAATAATTATATTTAAATTTTCTTAATCTAACATAGTAACAAATCTTCCAGAACTTTTATATAAATTAAAACGGCTTTAAGTTTAAGTTCTGTATTAATATTTATTAATAATCGACGTTTCGACGAACTCAACATCCGTCTTCATCAGGTAAACTGATACAAATGACATTTACAGTAAATAACAAAACATAGAAACAAGTTACTAGATCATAAATTTTTATTTTTAATTAATAGAAGACAAATTTAATTTACACCATTGCCTTCAGAGTGATTGATGTTACCTTTTTCTTTATAAATTTCTATTGCTTCTCTTATCAATCTGCTGTTAAAGTTGATTGGTCTTTCAATAATTACAGTATCTTCGGATTTCACATCATGTAGATACTCTAACGCATGTTGAGCAATAGCAGATTTATCACTGTTTTATTTTTTGCATATTAAAAGTAAAAGTTTCGTTAAATTATTAATTTAGGAAAAATGTGAGACCCGTTTTAAACTTTCAGAATTTTGAAATAAATAATTATTTATGTTATTTGGTATACGTCGTTATTTACGGAAACAATATGAGCCCGTATTTTTACCCCACTTTTAAAAGTGATTATTATAAAAAGTACTTTTGACATTTACTTAAAATTACTTATTAAGTAATTTTAATTAGTTTATTTGAATTTTATAACATTAGATATAAAAGTCTATATTAACAAGATTAGAAGTATATGGGTAAACCCATATATAGACTACTTTGACATTTCTCGGAAAGTTGGCAACACTGTATTTTAATAATAGTATAATTTATGTGGGCACAACGAGATACTTTTCTAAAAATTTGATCAAAATCAAATAAATAATGTAGCCACAATGAATTTTTAAAAAATTTTGTGATTTTTTTTCTCGATAAGTTGGCAACACTGTATTTTGTTAAAATTGCATAATTTATTTAGGCACTAGGAAAAACTTTTATGAAAATTTGATTAAAATCGGTTAAATAAAATGGTCAAAATAAATTTTTAAAAATTTTACTAATTTTTTTCTCGGAAAGTTGGCAACACTGTATTTTGTTAAAATTACATAAATTATATGAATACTAAGAGAATTTTTTGTGAACATTTGAGTAAAATCGGTTGAATAACATGGCCATAATAAAATTTTTAAAACTTTAGTAATTTTTTTCTCGGAAAGTTGGCAACACTGAATATTAATAAAATTATGTAATTAATGGGAGCATTAGGGAAATCTTTTCTGAAAATTTGATCAAAATCGGATAAATAACGTAGCCAATATGAATTTTTAAAAACTTTAGTAATTTTTTTCTCGGAAAGTTGGCATCACTGGAAAAAAATAAAACCACATGACCATCTTGGGTTGAACCGTCTAGGAGGAGTTGCGGCCACAAAATTTTGACTGACGACCGAGCGAGCGAGCGAGCGAGCTGACGACGCACACACATACACTCACATAAACTAAGTTCAGATTCGTCATCTACAGGCTATGTGAAGGATTTCTATACAATTTTTTTTTTTTTTTTTGAGAATGTTACAGACACCGTACCAAACGGTATACTACTTTTCCTTGCAGTCAAAGTAGTAAAAATAGAAGTACTATATTAAAAATAGAAGTACTACTCATATTTGATAAGAAATTAATTTTAAAGCAAAAAATAAAAGCAAGACGCAGGAATACGAGCCATGGTTACCAAAGTTCATGCGTGCAATAGAGACAAATATTGTTTCCCGGACGAAAAGGCGCATAGCAAACATAGCAATAATAAATATTTGTTCACAAATTATAATCGTCAAAAACAGGCTAACATTTAGAGACTTCTATAGGAATATTATTTTTTCATGACCTATTTAAATCAGACAGTAGAATATGTTATGATTATAATTAAATGTTTCACAATTAAAAAAAAAAATTTTAAAATGTTTATTTCGTAAGAAAAAAGAAATATAAATATTTTAAGTAAATATAAGACAATTGAGTTTTTAAAAGATCTTGCTTTTGTTTTTAAAAATTTGAATTTTAAATGTAGTAGAAAAATAATATTGTTATAGTAAAATGAATTTATCTTTATTGAACTAGTATTAAAAAAACTATTTGAAATTTTAAAATATATATATATATATATATATATATATATATGTAATTTTTATACTTTACAATTTCACCTTCAATTAAGACTATAAATTATCATCATCTTGTATATAATAAAAGATGATTTTTATTTAATTGTTGTGCATCTCATACATACACCTAGTAAATTCCCATAATTTTCTTGTACACAGCAGATACATTTATTATTTATGTGAATAACTAATATATTTTTTATAAATTACAATTACAAAAATTTATCTTTCTGTGTTAGAAAAGTTGTATAATCACTTCCTTATATTTTATCAATAGTAAAATGAAAAATTAATTATATATTTTAATACAATTACATTAGAAATATAATTATTTAGAATTTGAATGAAATGAAATCAGATAACGTTTGATTTCAAATGTTTAGTTTAAATTGGTATAAATGTTAATTATATATAAATGCATAATTATAAACTTGATTTTACTAGATTTATATTGACCTACTTATATTAATAATTTTACGTATACTATCGTAATAATTATTAATTACAGCTATGCAATTTATTGATTTTCATAGTTGTAATCTTATATATATATATATATATATATATATATATATATATATATATATATATATATATAAATTAATAAATCATTAAAAATTATAACACTAACACTTAAAATTATTTGAGCAAGGTGTAATAATTTAGCTAAAAAATACTATTTATTTAGAAACATTAACTCCCAATTAATAAACAATTTAATACTTTGTTAAAACTTATGCTTTGCTAAAATTAATTTTAAATAACTGTTTTAACACTGTTTTTTTTAATATCAGTTAAAATTTAACATTTCTTTATAAAACCGAGTATAATTATTTAATTATTTATACAAAATTTCCAAAATATTTGTTGATAATTAAAATAATTAAAGTGTTTGATTTAACTAAAAAATAAAGAAAAACTAATATTTGTTCTAAAATAAAGTAAAAGTATATATTATGCAGTAGAATACAAAAAGTAGTCTACTTTCTTTGTCACACATTTCCTTTAAAATCTTAGATTCAAATATTGCTCATAACTTGTTTTGTGCTAATTTCTAAAATTTAAATTACATAATTTTGTTGTATAATATAATAATAAAATATAAAATAAATAATCTAAAAACTAAAATATGTATTGTCGATATTGCTTAATAAGAACACTTTTTTTTATAAGAACGAATGAAGAATAATATTTCATAAAATTAGATCTTTTTGATATAAAATTTATTTTATAAGTCAATTAAATGTTAAATAAATATTTTACACGTATTTATTCGAAAATAACATTACTTTTTCTTTCAAATATATATTTATTTTATGTTGAATTCTAAATCAATTAATGCAAGTCACTTTTTGGTAATAAAAATTTGTACTAAAGTGGCTGATGGTATTTCATACGTATAATTTATAAAATAGATACATTTTTTATTCAGAATGATTTAGTAATTTTTAAAAATAATATAATATTTTAAATAAAATACACTAAAATTTATTTCTAAAACAGTTTTATATAATAAATAAAATAACAAAATCAATAAATTCAGTTTTTATCTGGGAAGAAAAAACACGAGACTGTTACAAAACAACTTTCCTCTTAACACAAGATAAAGGATAATAAAGATATCTTAAAACTTCGACTTTAGCCGAGGATATTCCGACAATTCACGAACAAACATTAGCCCGGAAACGAAAAATCCGTTAGACACGTCGCACTATAAGTACTTTACAGTTTTACAGTAAAAACGATTCAAATCAGATAAGAAACAAAAGAACAACTTTGAAACTGTGTAGTAGACAGAAATTTTTTTAAAAACACTCCACTGATTTTTTATTGAATTTGCGTAAAAAGTTTGCGAGCAATTTGCAAATACAGTAACAAATAATCTGCAGCTTTATTGTTGTTTTGTGTCGTTGCCAAGCAACGTTTATTTTGGTTCTATTAGTTTTGTGGTGCATTTTCGTTGTTAAAATGGTTTGTTTTTATTAAAGTTAGTTTTAAATCAAGTTTTTCTATAGTTTCACTAATTATTTTATTAACATTTGTTTGTTTGCTACTTTGAAAATAAAACAGTATGTAATTATATAAAAAATAATGTAAGGTTATTTTGTGTTTCGTTCAAATGCAATATGTAGTAGCATTAATTAATTTTGTATTTAAATTAGTTAAACGTACTTAAATTACTTCTATTTACTATATTTATTATTTTTTATGTTTTATACAATTTTATTATTATTTTAACTATTATTTTTTTCCTATTATTAGCTTTAAAATGTATATAATTTATTTTCTAGATTAATAATAAATTTTATCTTCTACTAATAAATAATAAAAACAATTGATATTTGTCGCTCTTTGAACTTGATTTGAAATTTAATTTATCTAACAGTTCTAAGTCGTTTGTATTAATTAATAACATTAATTATTTTGTTATTAATAAAATAAAAGCATAAATAATTCATGAAGAGAAAACAAACTTTCTCATAAAAAAAGGTAAATTATAGTTGTCGCCATGAAAATCTGTCCTTTCGGAAAACTAAGTGTATGAGTTTGTTAGACATACGTAGTGATTATCTTTTTCTTCTCATTACTGATATGACAGTTTAATTTGTATTATAATGTAGGTCTTAGCTTAGTTCGGAAAATTTGTATAGCGTATACATAATTATATTGAATAGTTATGACGAAAACACAAATTTTCATGGCGAGCACTATAAATTTTTCATTTATTAAATGACAATTTCAAAGCCTATTTGTTTTTGGGGATATTTAAAATGAATATTTATTATCAAATTTTTTATTTTATTATCAATATAAAAGTGGTTAAATAATGAAAATGATTGTGCTTTTAGTATAAATATTATATATATTTGTATATATATATATATATATATATATATATATATATATATATATATATATAATGTTATAACTTTCACTCTTATTACCCTCAAAAACAAAAGTTAAAGCTAAAGTTTTAATCAGCGATCTAAGATTACACAGATACTCAATACACGCAGTGACCAAAGAGTGTTTGTTTGTGGTTTAAAGGAAATTATTTTATTTTATTAAGTAACTATTGAATAATAATTGTAGTAGTAACATAATGACTTAAGCAAAAATTTAATATTGATTATATCACATGAAATCGCGTATCTCAATCTCGTAAAAAGTAAATTTTCATGATGTTGGAGCGTTCGATTCAGTTGGCCTTTGACACATAATTTCTCTTTAAACAAGGGACAAAGTTTTGTTGACTTTCCACGTTCTATGTCTTTAAAGGGCACAAGATGCTACCCATCTGAATAATATATATTGAACACACTGTTTTGTTTGCATCAACTCCCGAGTGTAATATGTAACTTTAAACGGCACATTTTTAACGCCACGATCTTTATATTTTACGGAAATGTTACAAGCATTACACTTTTTTATCGTTTTTATTTTTGTATTAGTTTTATTTGTTTTATGATAACTTATAAACATATAAACTGTCATTGTTTTTTTTATTATTTTAGATCTGCAAATGTTTATATTAATATTAGGTTTCTATGGTCAAAAAGACGAAATATCTTTTTCTTTATATTTGACAATTAATAAAAAATACTAGTAATAATATTAGCAAATTTAATAAATACATATACAAATTTTAATGGAACTTGGTGTGAAACATATTTTGTTATTATAATTTTAATTACAATAATTAATACTATTCTAATATACACATAATTTAACAAATTAATTTAATTTTTTAAATTTTATCGACATATTAATCATAAGAATATTTGTTTTGATTTAATATTGTTCGTTAATCTCCAATGTAAATGATTTTATTAAATAATTAAACGCATACAATACAATATTAATTAATTATTGCAAATACAGGTGCATTAAAATGTTATATCTGTCGATGATGAATTATCAAATTAATTAAGTTTTGACAAATAATAGATATAATATTTGTCATAAATAATTATAATAGTATATACATATATTATAGTGCAATATATTTTAGTAGTAAGTATATTTATTTAGTTTTACCGATACACAGCAATAGATTTAAGATAGTGGAAAGTTTTTATTAAAAATTGTAAAAGGGTTCGGCACAAACTGTTTTCACTATTCCAAAATTAATTTTCTTCAAACATTCATATTCAAAACAGCAACTTTAGCTTTATTTACATTTATTAAACCACTTGTGCATGCTCTTCTATTCCTACTACTTCAAATCTTTCACTCACGTAAAACACTTAATAATACCATCTATCTACTTATCGAACGTCCACGAAAGTGTATACCTTCAAAATCAAACTTTCCTTAGACATTTACACAAGATGACCTAATAATCTTAACTGACTAACACCAACATTTACAATAACATTTTTTTCAATTTCACATTCATTATACACTGATCTATTTCGTACCCGATTCTCTCTAATTACAACACATACATCAGGTAAAAATCTCATTTCCACAGCAGTCATTTTTCTTTTATTTTTTTTTGCGACTAAATCTAACACTCATTACCCTACATCAAGTAGGCACTAAAACAGCATTGTATATACTCAAACGGGTCTCTTTGGAAACATTTACGTAAAAGTACCCAATGCACCCAAAACCTTACAACCAGCATTAACCCTTCTTTCAATCTCACGATCAAAGCAAACATCCTTTGACAATAAAGTACCCAAATTCACAAACTCATCTATTTGCTCTAAACGTTCACCATTTTTTAACATATTTGATTTTAAAAAGACAAACGATTTTATGCAGAAATCTACAATAAATTTTAGAGATTCTGTTTTTTAAATTTATATAATATATGTAATATTAAATAAAAATGCATTCACATTAAATATTTTAACTTATGATATTTTTAAATTGAATAAAATGTCCATCAACATTTTTTCAGTAGAATTGCGATTCAGGAATTTCAAGTCTAACACAATTAAAATGATAAATTAATTTAGTTTTGTCGCCGGGTTTTTGAAGTTTCCCTAGAGACAAAACAATGAGATTTTGACATGGGTAGAAATGTTATATTAGCTGAATTCCTTTTGAATATTATCAATTCTACACCATGTTTCTCTCTCTTTTTTTTTTGGTTGCTATCATTTGTTTTGTAATGTTTTATTTTTCAACATTTACATATATACTTTTTTAGAAGAGAAAACAAGTAACCGAATATTTGTCAAAATTATTTGTTTATTCTTAATTTTTTGTTCAGTATTTAAAACTTTTAAAGTTTATCTTTAAAAACAGAATAAAATCTATTTATACATGAGCTATTCCATGATGCTTTGTTGTCTGACTTGTAGTGTGTGTGTGAGACAGGAGCAGGAGCAGATATTCTTTTCTGTGAATATCAAATTTGTTTGAATACATTATCAATTGCCCAGACAAGGAACACTCTAAAAATATTTTTAAGTATGATTTTCTAGAGGAGTATATTAAAAACTACAAGTTTCAATAAAATAATAGTTTAAACATAGTAAAATATTTTTCAGAACTCATATAGTATTAATATAAAAAAAAACAGTTTTAGGTTTAAATTCTGGTATTTATTTTAATAAATGATGTTTTGATGAAAGCTCGGCTTCATCAATTATAAATACCAGAATTTAAACTTAAACTGTTTTTATATTAAAATAATCGTCTTTTAAACTTTGTTAAAAAATCATAAAAAACCTATTTTAATTGCGTTTATTTGTAAAACTAAACTTTATAGACATTTTAAAGTTTTATTTTTGAAATAGAAAACTATAAGTTTCAATAAAAAAGTTGTGTAGTAATTGTAAAATAATCATAAAAATCACATTTTTAGTTGCTTTTATTTGAAAAACTAAACTTTATTGATGTTTTTAAGTGTTTATTTTCGAAATAAACGTATTGTAAACATATATTTCAATGAAAAAAAAATCGTTTTCTAATTTTTTTCATATAAAATCTTGAATATAATATTTTTAATTGCGTATATCTAAAAAACCAGATTATAAAGATATTTTAAGTGTAATTTTCATAATAAGCATATTAAAAACAAATGTTTTAATTTTAAAAAATGTTGTTATGAAATCGTAAAAATCACATTTTTACATACACAATCACGCCATTTTTAATTGCGTTTATTCAAAAAAATAAATTTTACGAATATTTTTAACTCTGATTTCCAAAATAAACGTATTGAAAATTGAAGCTTTATTAAAGCTTTATTTATTTCGAAAATTTTATCAAAAAATTGTATTTTTGATTGCGTTTCTTAGAAAAACTTTACAACCAGCATTAACTCTTCTTTTAATCTCATGATCAAAGCAAACATCCGTAGACAATAAAGTACCCAAATACACAAACTCATCTATCTGCTCTGAACGCGCACCATTTTTTAAAATACTTGATTTAAAAAAAAACGAGCGATTTTATATAGAATACTACAATAAATTTTAAAGATTCTGTTTTTTAAATTTATATAATATATGTAATATTAAATGGAAATGCTTACATGTTTAATATTTCCAGAAATATTTTTAATTGTCTTTTTTAGAATGAACATACTGGAATTGCCAGAAATAAAATAATTATTGTTAATATAATAATATACCATAGAAAACAATATTGTAATATACCCATACGAATAGAATTGAGTCAACAATTTTTTTCAAATTTTTGAAAACAGATGTATGTTCTATTTTTTAAATATTAATGTGTTGTTGATTTTAGAATTTTTCAAGTCTGCTTGTACTACAAATACCAGATTGTAGTAAAGGAGAGAAAGTCGTTCACAAAACTTTGGACCAATCCGAATACAGTACAAGCAACAAGTTAAATTATTTTAATTATCAAAAAACGTTTTTTTTTGTATTTGTATATTTTTTTATAATGGATCTTTAAACAAGTTTTACTGTATTTACATAGAAGCAAAATTAATTTATATTTCGTGTTATTCTGTATTTAGTGTAAATTATATGTAGAGTGATGTTTACAGTATTACATAGATATTGCGATAGTAAATACACAAACATTTCTAATTAATGTTAATTTATTAAAGACCTTTATCGTACTTGGTTAGAAGCTGCAGTTTGAGAAGAGATATCTCTGTAACACATTCACTATGGCCCAGAACCCATACGCACCAGACGCAATAAATAGTTTATGTTTACGTTCGCTGATAAAAGACTAGCGACTAAAGTTAATTAAACGTAAAATACCCCATAACTTTTGTTTATAATTGCATCGTTTTAAAACTGTAATCGGAAAATTTATAATTATTTCATTAGGTATTTGTAGAAAATTTTGCTCAGTTCGTAAGCTGGTTTCTTTGCTTTACCATTTCATTGCACATATTCCTATATTTAGAACTTTATTTTATTATTTTGTTACTTTTGATTTTATGCACTGTGGTGAGCTTTATTGAAGTTCATTTATTTTAAAATTAAGTTTAATTATGCACTAACTAACTAACTTTAACTACACTATTATAAAGAGAGAACATTACAATATGCAAACTGGATTTAAAATATAGAGTATTTTCATAAAACAAAAGTTATGTCAGTTAATATTATTATTATTATTATTATTTTAATAATTATTAAACTATTTATTTTTTTTATTAATTTCAGTTTTTATATAAACTTATATATGTCGCTAGAGACGCGTTTGTTTATAGTCAGATTAAGTAAGATCTCTATGTTCCAGATTTAATTTGTTAATAACTAAGTAAAGACGAAAATTTTTTACCAAAATATAAACTTATGTGATGATTTCGAATATATTTATACATTTTATGGTAAGTTTCATTTGATATTGTTCTCAATCGTATGCTACATTATAGCTTATGTTTTATTCAACAGATGTGTACAACCTTTTAGCTACTATCGGAATACTTTATTTTACTGCAAATTACACATAAAGCGCATTGTAATGAACTACATAACTGTATGAACCAATATAAGATAAAAGATTGCATAATAATTCAACGATTTTGACAATGGAGAGTGCATGTAACTTTTGGTTACAGTACAACAGAAACATGTGAATAAAGTGTATCACTGCATGACATATTGTCTTGTAATGTCATCATAGAAACATTTTCTAACATATATAATTTTGTTAAAGTTTCATATGCAAAACAAGTAAAGCAATAATTTTCAGTATATGTGTAATAGTAATATCAGAATTATTTAAATTATTGTTAATTCGAGAACAAATTAAACGCATGATCTAGTCTCTCTCTTAAAAGAGCAAAGCTTGGTTTCCAAAAAATGTCGGTTACAATATATGTATAAATATATAATTTAAATATAAATTTATTCTGTTCTATTTTATGAATTAAGCAATTTTATATATTATAATTAATAACGATTTAGTGAATCAATTGAATATTATTAATATTACAAGTTTTTAACAAATATTTTAAATTTACAATATTAAATGAAAAAATTCCGTTGTCTAGTGGGAATCGAAATTACAATCTTTCAATAAGTAGTAGATTGCCTTGCCCGTTAGATCACACATGACAACGCCAGTTTTCAGAATTAATATTTTTGCAATATTTGTTTATAAACTGATCAAACTTTTGACTTGGTGTATCTTTTCAAATGAAAAAATAGCAATAGTTACGTTACCCTAAATATCTTGTAGGTATATTAAAACAATATTAAATTAATTAATCATGTAAAAAATATTTAGTCTCTTAGTCAGTCTGTTATTTAATTTCTATCTGTAAAAGTAGACTTTCCACATAACTTTACTGTCAGACAAGTTGTACTCACCGATAAAAAACATTACTATTTATATATTAGCATATATTAGTCAACTTTTAAAATTACTTTATGTTTTATTATGAAATAAATATGTTACCAAGTTAATCGCACCACTAAAAGACGATTAACGGCGCTAATCGTCTTTTAGTCGCGCGACTAACTTATACATGCTACTACCCGTTTTTTTTTTTGCAAATGTATAAAAAGAAATAAATTCTAGGCACGTTTTTGATAGTAAAACATAAAAATACGAAACAAGATATTCAGTTGTGATTGTCCTCAGCAGGTATCGAACATTAAAAATGAAAAAGTTAAATTTAAAATTCAAAGCGACAAACCCAGCCTTATACCCAGTAGAAATATTAACGGGGAACCTCATGATTTTTGCATTACAATGATAAAAGTCTACGAAAAGCTGTTAAAGTACAGAATTATTCAAAATACTAACATCTCTATAATACTTCGAATAACATAATCACCATATATTTCATCAATCTTCATCGGAAAGTATTTTTATCAAAATTCGTTTCTTATTTGATTGATATATGATATTCAAGTAATATTTTATATAAAATAAAGCAAGACATGCAATAAATTCTGCTTTTTCAATAATAAAAACAAATGTATTGATAGTTTACATTAAAAATATTAAAAAATATATTTCATTTATTGTGACAGTAAGTTAGTAGATTAAAAATTATGATTTTGTATTCATATTTTGCACAATTATTTATATTAAAATTTAATTAAGTATATATATATATATATATATAAGTTTATAACTAGTAATCCAATGTATCCAATGAATTTATAAAACTTTCTGGGCTGTTATACCGTTGCCGACCTATTCTCGTCGCAGACGTTTCGCCATACATATGGTATTTTCAGTGCTTAGTCACTGAATGACAATTTCTGTTCTGCAATCTGGTTTATATACCTTTATCCTAACCATCTTTTGCAAGTGCCGTTACGCCATTGGCAAATTCTGGCACCTGTGTAAGACAGTGGGGATATAGGTATATAAACAAGATTCAGGAGCATAAACTATTATTCAGACACCAAGCACTGAGGATGTCATCTACGATATATGGCAAAACGTCTGGGACGAGAATAGATCGTTCACGACATACCAGCACAGAAAGTTCTATAAATTCAAGATTTATAACTATTTAAATTTTCTCTTAAATTTTTTTAGAAAGCATTAGAGATACAAGAATAGATCATAAAAGTGTTTCTTTTTTTGATAAAAGTAAATTTGTTAAGATTCAAAAACATGGAAAACTGTATAAAGTACATTCTTAGTGTTTACATACGTACATAATGTCATGTACCTATAAGGATGTAGCACAAACTCTTTCCATTATGCAGAAATAAATTTCCATCAATTATTTGTATCCAGACAAGCAACTGTTGCTTCATCCACATTCATGATGCTTCTCATATATGCTTTTCTATTTCTATCACTTGAAAACTTTCAATCACGTAAAACGCTCTCAATCATACCACTTCATCAAGTATTTTACTGTCATATTTTTTTACAAGTTACTGATGCATTTCAATATGGCAGAAAAAAAAATTATTACAAGCTTTTTTGTTCTAGCTTTCTACTTTTAGTGAAAATATTACTTTTTATTGATTGTTGTATACAGTGCGATATTTTTATCTCTGAACATATGAACTGAACTACATACAAATTCCCTATGTTCAATTTTTAAAAAAACATATCAGACGCATAGAGACATCCCTGACAGTTATGCAACCAATCATACGTAATATAATGTTTATTTGAATAAAAAATAAAATATTTAACAGAATATGGTCATTTATTGTAAATTGCTGAACACTTAAATTTATAAATAATAATAATAATAAATAATACTATACATTTTTAAACAGATTTCTTGAAATAATGCGAATAGTTTAATGCTTTCTAAATATTTTGTTGAAAGTAATTCATTTTTTTTCAAATAACTGTCACATTATGTAAGATTGGTTGCATAACTATCAGGGATGTCTCTATGCGTCTGATTTGTTTTTTTTAAAATTGAACATAGGAAATTTACATGTAATTCAGTTCATATGTTCAGAGATAAAAATATCGCACTATATATGTTATTTTACATTAAAGTTGATACTAGATACAAAAAAATTACAATTTATATAAAAGAAAAAAAATGATGTGACTTTTTATATAATCAAATTATCTTTTATTATATCACTGTAACAATAATTAGAAAATAATATTAGTGACAATTTTAAATTTTTTGAAGTTATTACTACCAATATTCTTACATTTAGAAATAAAATAAAATTTATATGTGAACTAATTTGATCAAAATAATTTTATAGCTGATAATAAAAGTTTATTATTGCAAATATTTAAAATAAAATGTTTTACACAGTATTTATTTTAATTATTAATACGTGCTGATTACTAATTAGTAATTACATATTAAAATTATTTTATTTGTGCATGATATTATAAATATTTATTACATTTACAATACATATTATTTGAAGAGTAAATTATGCAATATCTATATACAGGGTGATTCAGGACTATTGTAACAAACTTTAACAGCTTATTCCTGAGGTCATTTTGAGCCAAAAATGTCATATGAACATAGGTCCTATTCCTTTTAGTTGCCAAAATACAAGAGGTTGAAGTTCTATAAATAACACGAAATTTTCTAATTTCTAATTTCTTCTCCTAATTTCAAATTTCTAGTGTAACAAACTTTAACAGCTTATTTCTGAGGTCATTTTGAGCCAAAAATGTCATATAAACATAGGTCCTATTCCTTCTAGTTACCAAAATACAAGAGGTTGAAGTTCTATAAATAACACGAAATTTTCTAATTTTTGTAATCTAGATACTTTCGGAAAACAAGAGTTTTATTGAAAAGTCATACTTTATTTGTCATTACATTACATAATCCATAAATAAAAATCATATCTGCATATTCAGCAGTACTATAACCATCCATTATGAAACAAAAATACAATCAAAAGTATAACAATCAAAGGTATGACTTTTCAATAAAACTCTTGTTTTCCGAAAGTATCTTGATTACAAAAATTAGAAAATTTCGTGTTATTTATAGAACTTCAACCTCTTGTATTTTGGTAACTAGAAGGAATAGAACCTATGTTCATATGACATTTTTGGCTCAAAATGACCTCAGGAATAAGCTGTTAAAGTTTGTTACACTAGTCCTGAATCACCCTGTATACCAGATTGGTTCGGGCAGCTTTTACATAAAAATTTTAATAAAATATTATTTCATGTATTAAGGGTATGTACTTGAAAAAATTTGTATTTATATAAATATAACTAAGTTTTGTTAATAACTATGTTTATTTAAAGAATATATATTATGAATAAGAAAATCTTTTATTTTTAATGTTCTATCTACGATGTTAAATTATAAAATGTTTATAATATAAATAATTTATCTATTAAAATAAATATTATGATAAAATTAAAGATAAAAAAGTATACCTTTACAATGAAAATGGTAATATAGCAGAAATAAAAGTATATAAAAACAGTGATATTTTTTTATTCTTTAATAAATAAATTTATTCCCATTAGATAAAGTGTTCTAGTTGTTTATATTAGTATTCCGAATGCAGAACTAAACTAGAACGTTATTATTTGAATTGACTTGGCAAACAACCAAATCTGAAAAAAAAAAAAATTTTACCAATTACCATTAAATGAGTCGTTTTAAGTATGCAATGCACTGCACAATGTTTGAAAATACACACAAATAGATTTTCGTATATATAAAAAAATTATCTGAATTTTTGTTTGCTTATTTTTGGCATTAAAATTCAACGATTTTCAAATATCATAACAAGAACGATAAATATAGTGTTTCCAAGCGAACAAAAACCTCGGAAAATATATGAATTAAATTCAAAATTTGTAAGCGGAGTCTGGAAATATTCTGCGCAGTGATAGTGTGATTCGACAGATTGTTATTTGTGTGATTTAACTTTGTAATATTATTTTTCAGTTAGTTTTATTTTATTGCTATTTATTATTTAATTTTTTGCTATTATTCGTGAAATATTTTGTTATTCTGAACTATAACCTAAGCAAAAAATCATCGATTTTTTAATCTGTGTGTATTTGTACTTGTTTTCGGACACGCCCACTCAGAGATTTTGTTCGCCTAGAAGCATTGTAAAATCTTGCTTTTACATTTTTAGCAAAATTTGTTTCTACTTAAATTTTTAATGTTACGGCAAAATGTATCAAGTTATACTCGTAAAATTATTTATTAAAAATTATATATAATATATTAAAATAATTTTTTTATATACTTTTATATATTATTTTATGTTTAACATATTACATTTCATATCAGTAAAAATTCATTTAGAATTTAATACAAAAAATACAAGACAGTAAAAGTTAATTTATCTGTTACATTTTAAGACCGACAGTATAAAGAAATTCTTCAGTTTTTGTTCTGAAAATAATGGGTAGTCGAACAATAACGTTCATGAATTATATAACGTCGCTTGAAAAATTTCATGTGTTCTAGCAATTTCATATTTTTTGTAATACTTTATATTTTTAATATAATTGTTTAATATTAATTATTTACTCATGTTATGTTGTAATGTATTTAATTATTAAAATTTAATACTTAAAATAGAAAATTATGCTACATAGATTCATATTGGTTGTGAACGCAAGTCTCAAAAATAAGACTTTTAAGATTACTTTAGACGGCAATAATTTGTTAATAATTTAAGTTGAAATATTTGAAATAAATTATGAATAAATATTTGGGATTGATTTATTTTTACTAAATATTTGGGACAGATTTGTGAGGACATACGTGTTCAAATATTTATTGAAACTAAATCAATTCTAATTATTTATTCATGATTTATTTCAAATATTTATTCATAAATTATAACAAATTATTTCCATTTAAAGTTGCCTTTACATGTAAAATTTGTAATGTATTTAAGATTGCTTTGTAAGCTCTAGCATAACCAGCATCTTGAACTGATAATTTCTATGACTAACTACACACGATATTAGTTTAGTGCAATAATATAGTAATTAAATTCAAACAACAATTTTCTGATATATTTAATGAATACTACTCCTACACCAAATGTGAAGTTTTTCTTTATTGTGATTTTTTATGTACATTTTTGACTTAAATAGTATAATATATATTTTTGAAAAATAAGTCACAAAAACAAGAACGTTTAAAAAACAAAACATAAAACTTTCATTTTTATGAGTCTGCATTTTCAACATGCATCATTAATTTTATTAAGAAAATGCAGTGGGAAATAAAATAAATCGTAGCTAAGTAATAAGAAAACAAATCGAATGAAATACATGATTTAATCATCATAGAAAAAAAAACCTAAAAGATTTGTTTGCTTGCAATATTTTTCATGACAATCGAACGTTGACATTCCATAGCCGTCTATTTAACTATAACATATATAATAGAAGCGGAGATCAAATCGGTCTGTTGCTATGGGACTGTAAAGCAATTGTTTGTCAACAACAGAATGAGGCTTTGGCTTGGTACATTCCTTTGGGACAGACGCCATAACATAACCTTTCTTTTCAGACTGATCTCGAGATTTTCAAACAAACGAATTACATTGTTATTTTCTAGTTTTTTTTTTGTGATACATTTTATTAGCAATCTTTTAAACAAAATTATATTATTTTATTAGAATACAATGTAATGATAGTAAATAGAGTAAAAGCAGTTTTATTCGGCATTATGTTAAATGGCACGCTATAAAAACCGGCATATTTTAAAAAATTACCGCAGATAAATCTTAATAATTTGCGGAAAGCCTGAAAGGAATTAGCTGTGAATTAGTATAATTACGTATGTTGCATTCTGTCTTTTTGCAAATATACTAAGAACACGTATGTCAACATATCGTTTTTTTTTTTTTTGATGACAGCAAATAGAAATTCAAAACTATGTTTATTTTATATTATATATACTGTTTATTTCTGTTTGTTAACTCCATGAATTAAATTTATCTAAAATATTATGTTTTTGTTAAACTATGCTTGAACTGAACTGAAACATGTGCGCTCTTCTATTCGGAAAATTGTATTATCCGAAACTATTTCGGTTTTGCGCGTGTTGGATATAGAAACTTTCACAGTATTTATATGCATTTTAATTTGAACAGACATTTTTTAGATATTTATTTTGATTTGTTTTTTTTTTCTTATTTAAAATATTTATTTTATTTCTAAAAAAAAGCGTTTTTTTAATCTTTGGAAATAACAACATTGGTACAATAATGTATAATTATTAATAAGTAAAGTTATTTATATTTTCATTTTATACTTGTCAAAAAATAAGTTTGTTTTTTCTGGTATTTTTATCTACCTCGCTAAATATAATATGTAAATAATATGCAAATCAATTATCAAAAAATAATATGGATACTTGTGATAGCGGTTATTTATTAATTTTTTTCTTGAATACAATTTTATTTTATGAAATTTATACACGTAATCGAGATTAGCAAAATCGCTAGAATTCAATCAAAATTGGAGATTTACAATGTACGTGTATCGCGTTGCATATTAAAATGTCAAAAATATTTTACATAAATATGAATTTCTACAGTAAAAAACAAAATTTATAGCGTTGTTTTTACTATTTTGTAATTAACTAAAGTTATTTTTGTTACCTTTTATTAAATTATTATTGTTGTTTATTAAGCAAATTTTATTTATAATAATAAATTAAAATTATTAATAACAACTGCAGAATTAGGTAAATTTATATTATAAAAATATATATTATAAGTATATTTGATAAACGTGTTTGATAAAAAAAAAATTATTGTCATGATTGAAACTGTTATAAATAATAAATATGAAACAACTAGCATGAGAAGTGCTATACATATGGATGAGTCAAATGTTGCATTTCGTAAAATGTATAATAAAAAACTATTATTATTAAAGTTGAATGATAAAATTATATATCACACTTTTCTACGTGTACAATGTAGCAATATAAAAACAAACATACACAATTACGCTAAGTACTCACTAAAGTGTGGTAAAAACTCTTTTCATTCTAACAGAAATTACTGTTCAGCAATCATTTTCCAGGCAAGAAACTTTTGCTTTAACCATATTCATAATATCTCTCATATATGCTCTTTAATCATTACTACTTGGAAACATTTGTTTTTGCAAAACACTGCATTAAGTCAACACAAATATCACAAATATACATTTCTATAACATTCAAATTTCCATTTATTCTGAATCACATAAAAATTTCTATATGTAACATATTATCATAATTTCTTTTAAAAATTTAATATGAAATATAAATTATTTTGGAAAATGTCAAATTGAATGTGACAAATAACAGAAATTTCATGAAGAAATGATAAAATGTTAAAAGTGCGAAAAAGATTTTTTGACAGAACAATTGAAGTGTGAAACATTCTAAAAATACGATATGAAACAAAAAAAAATAATAAATAAAATACAAATTCCAAATTCTGGCATCTATCACAAACATATTTTAGTGACAAATGTTACACATTCTTAAATTAAAATTTAATGAGGGTGTAACCTGTGACATTATTATTGTTGGTTCTATTTGATATATATATATTTTTATTTTATTTTTTAACTGATTTTGTGTGTTTTGAAAATATAAATAACTAAAAATTTTGCTTAAATATGTTTTGTTACTTCTTCTACATTCTATACACATGAATTTTCAGAGTAACAATTAGTATCGTGTTAATTTTATAATCAAATATTGAAATACAAAAATTATTATTGAATAATTCCTAAATTTGCACGTGTTTATTGCAAATAATTTTTCATAAAAAATTAAAAATAAATATCTCTGCCAAACTGACACATAATTTCTAAAGCTTCCTACGTTAATTATTTTATGTTATAGTAAAATTAACAAGAAAGAAAATTACCCCGTATTACAAACTGAATTTTAAAATTAGTTTCAACTGATACTAGTTTTATGACTATGCAACTGCCATATCAGCAGGAGTAAGCAATTGAACTAAAATACCTATAGGTATATGTAAATAAATGTAAATGCCAAGTTTGTAAAAACTACTCGGTATTTCTACGTTACGTTACGTATTTTTTTAAATTTTTGAATAAAACAATTGTTAAAGTTGCTAAAAATTAAGAAAGTGCCTATTTATACATACGGTATGTATACACAATTGGCAATTTACACATACCGTATTTTTACGCAATTGGCTATTTAGGATAGGTTAGGTTAGTAGGTTGGTTTAGGTTTTTTTTCTTTTTAGTATGTATAAATAGCCAATTGCGTATACATACCGTATGTAATACCGTAATAATATTAGTATGTAAAAAAATAGCCTCATCCAAAAATTAAATCAGGTCTTTCCTGGATTATATTACGACTAACAAACTAGATATGAATATAGGAATTGATATAATATAGAAAAAGATGGTAATATGAAAGTTAAAATATATCAAACTTCAGTACGTTCAAGAATGCCAAATATATATATATATATATATATATATATATATATATATATATATATATATATATATTGTTGAGGTTCCATGAAGAGATATATGAACAGCATATATAATATTTAATATTCTTAAAATATGAATGAAAATTATTGCTTTATACAAAAATTATTGAATAACTCTAAATAAAATCGAATAAATTGTTTATATCTGTTCTTCATATTTTGACATTTTAACATTCCAACTTGCCGACCGCCGCGCAGCACCCCCTTATTTCGACATATCAGTATTTTTCAGTCCTCAGCTGCGCCTGCGCTATCTCCAGCCAATTATAATACATGGTCGGCTGATGTCACGATTTGAATTGGTTTACTTAATTAACTAATTATTGACATCAAATATAAACATTTAAAAAAATACGTATTATTTTAGTTAGCATAAAGTTTCGATTTACATTAAAAAACACTGATTTCAATTTTTACTGGATGATCCTATCCTAATTTCAAAAAAACTAAAACGTAAACACAAAATAAATAACACTAACAACTTTTATACATTTTTAATCATCGACGCTGTTTAACAAAGCTTAGTTTTATCTCTAATTACAAGCAATCCCTTGAAGAATAGCATCGAACCCTTGTGTCACGCCGGTCCGTGCATGATCCTTTTGCTGCTGAAAACAACCGTAAAGAAGGTTGACAAAGACACGAGAGACAGAGAGAGAGAGAGAGAGAGAGAGAGAGAGAGAGAGAGAGAGAGAGAAAGAGCAGGCACAACCGTCTCAGGTTTTCCTGCTTTCCTACTGTCAGTGACATATTCTGTGGGTCCAAGACCTTTTCGCTGAATAATTGACGCTCCGGTACACAGAATCGAAGATAAGTAGAAGAGCTTGCTTTGATTTTTACGTTTTGTACACGAATAGATAAGTATTTTCAAATACAGTTGGATTGGTTAAAAGAGATCTTCTCAATGACAAATTGTTTTCTGATAAATTATGTATTACATATTTTTGTTAGGTGTTATAAATTTTAAACCTAAATTTGCATTCTTATTTAGGAAATTAGTTGCTTGCTTGACTGCTACAGCAAAAATTAAAAGTTTGTTTAAAAATATATATTTTTTTGCAGTTCTATCTCCGTATTCATAAAACTATTTATATTAAATTTAATGAATTATTATGCGATTATATTGTTTTGTAGTTTTTTTTTTAAATAAATCAAATGATGTAACAGATCTTCAATTATTTTTAAATAAATATATTGTAACATTTTTCTATATATTTGTTTCAAATTTAATTAGACATAATTAAAAACTATGTACGATGTTGTGTAGTTTTTTTTTTAAATAAATCTAATGATGTAACAGATCTTCAATTATTTTTAAATATATATATATATATATATATATATATATATATATATTGTTGATACTATAAAGCCCACTTTAGACGGTAATAATTTAATAATAACTTATGAATAAATATTTGAAATAAATCGGGAATAAATATTTGGGTTATTTTCACTAGATATTTGGGACAGATTTGTGAGGACATGATCATTCATATTATCTATCATTGTTTCTAATTGACAGCAAATTGCCGCCATTGCTTTACATTGCCATCCAGCTGTTGCGGCTGTAAGTAGCAGTGGTAAATGACATGAATGCACATGTCTTCACAAATCTGTTTCAAATATTTAGTGAAAATAAATGAATTCCAAATATATATATATATATATATATATATATATATATATATATATATATATATATATAGTTATTAAAATTTTCACTACCGTAATAATATGTATGAGTTAAGGATAACGGATATGCAGTATTATTGAATAATAAATCTGTTACATTTATTCAATTTATTGTAAATTCCAATATTTCGCCTCCAAAATTGTTGGCTTTATCAGGGAGAACACTAAATAATAAGATTGAGCATGTAAACATTTAAATAATATGTACAAGATGAGAAAAATAAATTAATAAAAACTTACATGTATGAATAAATGACTTAAGTTAAGCATAAAATTGAAATAACATATACACTCTGCTTAAAATTCATCAATGATACGGAAAAACACTTTATGTAATAAATAAATAAAATAATAAATAATAATGAACAAACAGAACAATACTACAGCGCAATTTCAACAAATAAGTTACTAATTTAAATTTTTTTTAATAAAATAAAGTAAAAGCCAAATAGTTGTCAATGAAATTAAAAAAAAATAAGAATCGTCAATAATTAACCACGTAATTTAAATATGCAAATATTTAGTCAAAGTTAAAATAATAAATATTAATGAAAATTAAAATATATTATGGAAACAATAAGTAACTGAAAAAGAGTTTTTGAGTTTTTTTTTAATATAGTGTAGTTTCTTTATATGCGTATGTAATTAGTTTCGCTTTAAGCTTTAAGTTTTAGTTTTGTATTAATATTTATTAATACAGAACTAGAACCTAAAGACGTTTTATTCTAAAATAATAAGTTCTGCAAGATTTTTTAACTATGTTAAATTTAAATGTATTTACTTTATAGATTTCTATAAAAAAGTAGGAATAAATTTAATGTAGTGGTAATAAAAAAATAGTTATTGTTATTAATAATAACGTAGTAGTAAATAGTTGAATTAACATTTGTTCGAGATTAAAATTTAAATTTACTTTGAAAGTGAATTTTATTTACGTTTTATGAAACTGAATGTTACTTAAATAGAAAAGTTAATTAATTTTTTTGAAAATATACGATAACATAAGAAATTATTTATAACAAAATATACATCTTTTTATATAACTATTATTTATTTTTAATTCTATCAATTTCCAAACTTATTTTTTGGTAAACATCTTGAATTTGTAAATTTGGAATGTTTGTACATTTTTATACGACATATGTAGAGTTAATTCGAATTCAATTGTGCAGTACATTAAAAACTATAAGTGTTGACACAAAAATCGCTATGAAAATTTTGTGAAAAATTTAAAAATTCATAATATTCTTAACTGATTTTGTTCCCAAAAAATCAAAAGTCATTAAATACATAACCTGTAATTGAAATCTATAGATTTTAATGCGCTGAATGGTGCAATTGGCGAATTAAAAACTATAAGTTTCAACATAAAAATTATTTAGAAAATTTATTTTGCAAAAAATTAAAATTTACTAAATGCATAATTTTTAATCAAAAGCAATATATTTTTATACGTTGAATCAGTGGATTAAGAACTATTAGTTTCAACACATTATTGTATCGAGTTGATTACTTAATTTTTTTTTTAATCATCAATGTTTTAGTAAATTCACGTAAATAAAGTGATTACCGCAGTTTCTTCGTTTAAATTTGAAAAATATTTTTAAATAAAACTTTAAAAAACATATTACTTATTTTAGTATTACTATTCAAAAAAGAAATATTACTGCTTCTAAAAGTCAAATTATCACAATATTTGTTTCCATATTTTTGTCCATCTCTGTATTTATGTATTACATTATGTAATCATGCTTTAAAACAATTTATAAGTATTATATATGTCGCATATTTGGTATCATCTTGTATTAATATCGATTAAGATTCATATTTTGCCAACTCAAGCTTAGATAAGCATTCTTTTATACTTGTTCGGTTGTTTCCCAATGGTTTGTGACTATAAATCTTTTTTATGGAGATTGACAAAAACAAAGATATGTTTATATATGGTGAAATGGTTGTATTTCTGCCACTGTCATACGTCGAGAACTTGTCTTGTCAGATAAATATAAAAGCTGTTTTACTTTCATATGTTTTTTTTGTCGAGTTGCGTTCTCCGTTGTGACTTCAGGTTTTTTGTTTCTGTCATTTCATGTTATACTCGAAAAGATACTCTTTAAGAATTATGTTAATTTTTTTTATTAATATTTATGATTAATGTTTTGTTGATGTCTACATACAATTTCAGCGAAATTTTGGTTTGTTATTACAGTATTTTAAATAATATTTTGTTTATAAGTAAGTACGTAAAAAGTTTATTAACAAATATGTAAAACTAAAAAAAAAATACCTATTATATTTCGGTATTTTGAAAAAGATAACAAATTTGTTTTCGAAAATTAATACAATTTTTGTCAACGTTGTTAATCTGTTGTTAACTTAGTAGTTAATATTCTGTATAAGGTAAACTTAAATAATTTGTAGTAGATTGTTTTTAATGTACTTTTCTTAAATTTTTTGTACGCATTTCATAGTTATTGCATAGTCAAGCATGAATTAAACAGAATCGGACACTTTAGTTTGATCAACTGCTTGCTTTAAAATATAAGTAGTTCAGATTACTGGCCGGAACGGTTTGCAGTTTCGAAAAATGTCTAAATAAATGATCACGAAATAAGTACTTCGTACTTGCACTCAAGATTCTCTTAGAGCTGTTGTACCAAATATAATAATATATTCACTATGTGTTGTTACGTACAATAAAAAGAGATATAATTACACAAAACGTGCATGAAACTAAAACAGTTTCCCTTTTTAATACGTAAACATAACATTAATAAATACTACTATTTGTTTTCAAAGTATGACCATTTAAAATATGCTTAAAAAAAATCTAGTACGGTTCAATGTTATAACAATTTAAATTAATACTAAATTTTTCATGGTCACTAATTAATTTGTCTGAATATTATCACTTGTAATTTTAGTTAGACAATTTTGCAAGTCAATCCTTTGTGACTATTGGAAATTTACTAATTGCTAGTTCGTGTCACTCGCATAATGAACAACACATACTATTGAATGACATTTTCTAATAGCAAAATAGTTTAGTCCGCAACTGAGACAATACTATCAATGTTGTTGTATCATATAATTTCGATTGTCTATTGTCACCCATAGTACCCACTCAGTTAATTATTTCACGATTGGTAATTACCAAATGCGATCTATCTTTTTTTTCTGAGATTTGGCATTTGTTTTAGTTGATAAGTAAGAAGAAAAATTCTTATTTTATCTTGAGCATTTTTTATACTGTTTTATCGATTTTTTTTGGCAAACAAATTGGAATATTAAATTCGAATAAATAATGCGTTATTTAGAGTCAGAACATTTATCACTGTAAGTAGCTGGAGCTTACTGAATTTGTTTTATCTTTTACGATTTAGATAACAAGGTGTATACACAAGAAATTGATTTGTAAATTGCTGTAATTTGAATTGAATAACTACCGCTACTGTGATACGACTGTATTAATATGAAAATATTTTCTGTCTTTAAAAATATGGTATAATTTTTCATAGAATAATTTGTACAGCCGAACTTGAAATATGATGTTTGTTTATTGAATTTGATTATGTTGACTTAATTGGTAAAATAATAACAAATATGCAGTTTTACATTTTATTTATTATTATGGTTAGCTTCATGCCTTAGTAATTGTTAGCGTTAACTGACACGTCAGTATGGAATTCCGGATTGGTTTCCGTTGTAATTACAGACGAACCGCCACTAGCACGTAGTCTTCTTTAAGTTTTGATACAAAACATTAGTTTAAGAAAGTCTACAAGGTTGTTTAGGTTTAACTGACTAAACAGAAAATAAAGATTTTATTCTCAAAAAATGTTTTAGATATATGCCTGAAATTCTTTCGTGTAAGAATTATGTACATTTTAGGTTATTGAAATTAGTAGATACATACATAAACAATTACGCTATATACCTAAAAGAGAGTGGCAGAAACTTTTTCCATTACCTCGAAACTAGTTTTCTTTATACAGACAAGCAACTCTAGTTTCATCCATATTCATGATATCTTTTCTATTTCTACTAATTGGAAACATTCGGTCAATCATACCACTCCATCTACCCATCGGACGTCTATTGGCAAACGTATAACTTTAAAATCATTCACGTATATTATTTAACCAAACGTTTATTAGACATTTGATCGAGATGACCAAACCATATGAACTGACTAACACTTACTTTTGCAACATTTTTTTCAATTTTCAAAAAAAAATGAATCTATTTTAAACTGATTTGTAAAAATTTTAGCCCGTATTCTTACCTCACTTTTCGTGAAAAAGTGCTTTTATCATTAACTTCGAAGTAACTTTTTACTTCTGTTTTTCATCAAATGTAAATTGTTTTATATTTTTGATCATTTTTATTATATTTGTAATTATAAACTTTAAATAAACTATTATAAAGTGCTTAATAAATAATTTTAAGTAAATGTCAAAAGGACTTTTGGGCAAAAATCACTTTTATGAATGAGGTCAGAATATTGTCTATTTTAAATATTATAGTGCTGTAAAAATTACAACGTAGCGTATTCACGGCGTCACTGTAACCGGTTGAAAGTTTCAAACATCTGTAATCATATTACAGGCGTCGGCTGAAAAGTTTCAGGAGCTTTATAGTATTTGCCTTTATACTGGACTATGAATATTGATGCAATATGATATTGTTTTATCTATATATCATACCTAAGTATGTATTGCAAACATTCGAACATCTATTAATAAAGGATTTTCTTGTCTAAATTAGATTAATTTTAATATTATATAATGCGGATTGTTTTTGCCTAAGGCAAAGTATAGCAAAATGTGTAGAAACAATTTATCAATATTTTTATTAAATGAATTACTTTTTTCACTTTTTTTTATATTTAAATAATAAAATATTCAAAAAATTATTACGCATTTTCCATGTTTTAAAAGATTTTCTTTCACCTAAATTTCACTTTTTACCTACGGATGAAAATTCCCGAAAAATCAGCTATCTAAAACAGGAACTGATAAGTTTAAGTACGAGTCACTGACTCACAGTATACACAGTGTATTGCGGTGTTTATCAGTGTGCCACCAGAGCGTGCTAGTGCCGCTACTGTCGTCGCGATATTATCCTTCGATATTCTTCTCTCCATGGCAATCTGCGACGACGTGCATTTTTTGCCTATATGGGAAAAAGTTTAATATCGTATTTTTTTACAAAACATATATGCATCGTATGAGAATTTTTGGCATAGAACGACACGAATTTTTTAGCACTAATGCTCGATTTGGTGGTGTAAAATGGTCTTTAGATTGTGTTGAGACAGTTTTTGAAAAGATATTTGATAATATTTTATTAGGTTAGAATATTTTTATGCTTATCTATATAGTATATTTTTAAAACAGTATTTTATTTTATATTACGTTTATTTTTATATAAAAACTAAATCTACAATATAAAATTTTTGTTGACAGAAAATATTAAAAGTTTATGCAAGAAGGTAAAAAATCATGAAGAAAAAAAGATTTCTGAGACTGCACCTGCCACTAATTTGAAAGAATAGAGATAAAGATGGCAATGGACGGAACAGAGATAAGTAAATTGTAAAACGGTACCACGTATATTCAACGTAGCAATTGTACGTTATTTTCCAAATTAATTAATTAAATTTAAAACACTTTTAAACTAACAGTATACGGAGACAAAATCGAATTTAACTTTATATTACTGCAGAGCTATCCAAACTACGGCCAGCGGGCCAGACCCGGCCCGGCAGGTGATTTTATCCAGCCCGCGAGAGTTTTCGAATTCTGTGGACTGTTTAGTATTGGTGCATCTGTAATTAAGTAACAATAAAAAATTAAAATTCCATGCTCTCTTAGTCATAATGAGATTTTTTAATTGGCATATTCACGTAGCCCGCCGCAAATGGATTTAAATCCCAATCGGGCCCTTGCGGCAAAAAGTTTGGACACTTCTGTACTACTGCACAGTCTACTTTTACACGCAGAGTTATTTCTGACATCTGTTGGGAGACAATTGGTGTTTGTGTAGTATAGATTTACTTATACGTTCTTAACGCTTTTTATAACAAGCCTGTATGCAAATCAACTAAGGTTCAGTATTTTGAATCTCGGTTAAAATTATTCGTACTTGATTAAAAAATGGTTAAATTTATATGTTATATTTATCAAATTTAACTATGAATTTAAAACCTGCTTAATTTAAAAGCTTGGTTAGTTATTTATGCGCTTAACCAGAATTAAAAATAATACAAACACAAGTAATTAAAAGGCGCAAATAATTAAATTATTTTATGGCAATAATAATATTTATAGCTTATAGTAAAAATTTGTCTTCGATAGATAATTAAATTTTGTTTTCTAAATTTTTTAAATTATATTGAAGAGAACAACAACCGATTGGTCCAAAAACTCTAAATAAAAATTTGTATTAAAATAAAAAATGTAACTCATTAGAAAAACGAAAATACATTGTTTTTAAATTATTAATTATATGTGTTACATATAATTAAAAATTAAAAAAATTATAATATTTGTTTATAATTATATATTTTTTTAATATTTATCATTGAAAAAGCCAGAAAGTCAAAAAACTAAGTTACGTTACTGTATATTTAATACATATTAAATAAAATACTGACACTAATCAAATAAACGTTATTGTTTGCACCTGCTAGTTAAAGAAAAATACGCTATGCAGGTAAAATTTGGTAAATTTTTGTTGTTTCACGCGTTCAGTACGTCGTCGCGTCGAGTCGGTACGCTTGTTTAGTATATACATATTTTGCAATGAATATATAATATTTTTTTTAATATATCTTGAGTGTAATACATATGACATACATTTTAAAAACTAAATATTAGGATTTGAGTGAAGTGATGTGAAACAGAATAAATAGACTTAGAACAGAAGCAGGTTTGCAGGATCTAGCAGCGATATCAATTCTCAGATTTTTCTGGTATGATTTTATTATTATTAATAATATTGATTTTTAAATGTTATACTTTGATTTCAAATGTTATTTAAACGCATACATAAATTGTATTTGCAAGCATACGTGATTGTACTAAAATTATATTTACGGGATGCAAAATGAAAATTAACACTGGCACTAAAAAATAACTACGCTGCTGATACGAATATTATATAAAAATATTACATTTAATTTAATATGTGTTGTATTTCTGCTCTATTTTTTAATAAAATGAAGCTAATTTCATATAAAAAAATAGTTTGTTAATTTTATATGCGTGATCAACAAAAAGTTTTAACCTAACACAGGATTAAATTCTGTATTTAATGCATTTTTTTTTAATTTATATAATATTTTCATATTTATTTAAAAGTTTTAAATCCAAATATATTTTAATATTAAACTTATTGATGTGTATTTACATAAACATGAATTTAATATGTTTAAATGTCCACGGATATTTTTGTTTTAATAAAATGATTAAATATATACATTTTGGCTTTATTTTTGTTCAACGCTAATTTAAATATGTTACTTAGTTAAGCGATTAAGATATATTAAGCTACAAATCCACCAAAGTAACAAACATTAATTACTAAATAATTATTTGGGATTAATCGCATTATTCGAGTTTTAAATTAGAAAAAATAGATTTTTATAAACCTATTTGAAACAAAAGATATCCATGAAAATAAATTCTAGTGCACAATAAATTTAATTCACAAATTTAAAATAAATGATTTAGGTTTAAAATTTAAAAAATTTAAGTATTGGTACTGATAAATTATGAATATAAAAATCCAACCAATGAGGACTTAATTTAGAAATCGTGTGACTGAATGTATATTTTTTGATGTTTCTAATATATGTATCATGGGAGATTGTATGAAAACTGAATTCGAAAAATTGATTTATCAAATGATAGCGACAGTCACATAATTATCTCAGAAATAATGTTGTTAATATGTAATAAATATAAAAACAAAATCTTAGTTTTTACTGAAATTAAACAAATCTGTTTCCTCTATTCACTGACAGCTGATGATAATAAATCCACTGAAACAAGTTAGCTACATGCATAATGTCACATGTCCAAAATACTGTGATATGATTGATTATATTTAAAATGTATGATTTAGAATGTAAAATATTGTGATATTTTGAATTTAAATTTTATATTATAAATTTCTTAAATGCATTATGCATCGCAACATGGTATTTCATATCATTTATATTTAAAATTTTAAATTTGTAAATAAAATCATGCACCAGGCTTAACACGTGAAGAAAAAATAATTTCGTTATTCCTATAAATTGTTTAAATTTAACAGCTTTTAATCCGAAACGTATTTTTAATAAATTACTAACTTCAGTGAAACATATTTATTCTGAATATTTTTTCAAATATCAAATTTAAATTAAAACAATTTTTAATTAATAAATGTTATTGCAGTGTAAATAACTAATTTTTTTAGTTATTCTTTTTGGTTTGCTGTATATTTTATATTTATATAGAAAAAAATAATATGAATAATTTTGAAGCTATACGTTTGCGTGGACGTCCGATGAGTAGTTGAAGTGGTATGATTGAAAGTGTTTTGCGTGAGCGAAAGTTTTCAAGTAGTAAGAATAGAAGAGCATGTATGAAACGTATCATGAATGTGGATGAAACTAAAGTTGCTTGTCTGAATAGGAATGTTTGGAGGACTGATTTCGCGATAGTTTGTGTCACACCCTTTTGGGTACATGGCGTGATTGTGTATGTATGTGTGTACATATGTTTCATTGTGAATTTGTTTATTTTTTTTTAAATTTTGTAATACGATCCAATACTTATATAACTGATCCGTGGAAATAAATTTATTAAAATAGTTAATTTCATAAATTGACTTAATCATGACAAGGCAAGGTCAATATATTTTTGCACATTTATTAAAACAATTAATTATGTTAATTCACTGCAATTAAGTGGATATTGCAGAAAACATTGTTTTAATGCGTTTCAAAAATTATCAAAGTTAATTCTCAAAAGTTAAATGCAAATGATTATATGACAATATTTGCAAAACAAAATGATTTGGTTATATTGGAATGTAGGTGCGAAAATTAAACAATGGAGATTTACCAGCACTCCGGCACAATGTTCATTTGTTTGCTAAATCTATTGTTTCTGATTTATTTCTACAGACAATGATATTAATATAGAATACTATATATAGACATCAGTAATTTAGATTTTGATTATTTGTGTTGTTTACTAATTTGCTTCGTCGCCTACTTTCAATATTTGCATAATTAATTGAAATAATTTATAATTAATCCACACATGATTTCTTAGTTTTCAAACATACAAGCTCAATTTATAAGCTTGGTTCTTCAGTTTTAAATTTAATTATTTATTTTTAATTTAATGATATTTCAGTATTAGTTAAAAACAAAATTTACACCAAACTTTATAATATCTACAATATTTACGCTTTAAAAATAAAAATACATTGATTTAACACTATGTGTTCATTTAACAATAAGAATTTTAAAAAAATAATATATATTTTTCCTATATTAAGTTTATTATAATTATTTCAATATGTATATTATGTGTGACGAAGCAAATTGTATTTATGGTACTATGTTAAATAAATAAATATTATTATTATTATTATTATATAGAAGCGTGTAGAAGGATATTTGTATAGGGAACGGATCGATCAAATGTACGATTACTTCTTAATGTATTGGATGGGACATATATTTTTATGTATTGCAAGGATGCCGAATCATCTATTGAATCATGTAATAATTTGTGAACGAAGATAAATTGACGCGTTTTTCGACTCCATTTACGAACTTCTATGTTAAAAATTTGCAGTAATATGTTGTATGGCATAACTGTGTTGTTTGGAAGAAACTAATTTCAGCATTGTGGAAAGTATTTGAGCCACAATTTTTTTTGGGTATATGGTGTGACAGTGTATGTATGTATGTATGAAAATTTATTTTAACATTATATAGTTCCAACAAGACTTTGCACACGACAAAGGCAACGATGGTAATGTTGCGAGAATATTTTCTGAACATTTGTTTTCATTATGCGATAATATTTTTTTTTCAGCTCGTTTGCTTGAATTTAACGTATTGTAATTATTGGTTATAGATACTTTTAGATTTGAAAAAGTAGAAGATTGAATACAACAAGTACAACAAAATAAAATAAAAGCAATTTTTAACAAAATAATCAAGAAAATAGTAAAAAATATTTAAAGTATACAAAAGCAAGATGTAAGGAATAATATAACACATCGTACTGGTACTTTTTTAAAACCAAAATGGCATAATATTGTTTTTGTGATGACACAAAAAATTAAAAAATAAATTTACTGTTTTATTTTAAAACTCGTCAGATTCACATGTGTACCTGGCAAAGCTCTAATTTAATTTTTCAGTATAATTTTATAAATGCATTTAAAAAATTAAATAATTTTTCATTTAACATGTACAAAATTTGTTTTTGATCATTAAAATTTAAAATTTATTATTATACGTGTTATTTTTTCGCTTAATGCTTCAAAATATTTTGTATTACTAATGATGTGTCAATTAAATCAAAACAATTATTTTTATTTCAATTCGTATTTGATTGAGTTTCTGCTTAAAATAACAATGTTAATTAACAATTAATTTAAATCAAAACTAGTAATGTGGAAAATACGACTTGTCTACTTTTAGCTACAGTGATTCTTTATCCTGAATTTTCCAGAAATTTATTAAAAATTTTTATGAATATTTATAAGCTAGAACTACATACTCTTTATTTTATTAATTTAATAATTAATGTCTTTGTTGCGTTCTAAGAAAGTTACGTTCTAAATTGAATAAAGTTAATTTGAAATTTTAAATTAACTCCTTTGTTAGGAGTTTTTGTTTTCTATGTATAATTATTAAAAAGATTATAAATATATTTCAGTAATAATATAAATAATAAAAATAATAAAGTAATATTATTTTTATTTTTAAAACAGTTCTAGTTTTTAATATAAAAATTGAGCTTGAAAAACTAAATAATGCTAGATACAAAATAAACTAAGTATGTGTTTGTATATATACATATGTATGTATCTTTTTTATAAAGTATAAAACTTTATCATATATTCCGTAAGTTTTTCAATTTCCTGTAAAAAATAGACTTTTTTATCAGGAGCACCAAAAGTTCATATATTTGTTGTAAAAGTCTAAAAATGACCTAAATTTAATTCTATAAATAAAATATGAACATTTCAAACTTGTTCTATAAAAATATTTGGAAATTTTGCTGCCGCAATTAAAGTGATTTGAAATATAGGAAGATCGTAAAAAAATTTACAACAAATACATGTGTCACAGTTTTTATTGGTGCCATTTTTTTTATTCATTCCGTATATATACAGTCGATAAAGCAGGTGACATCAGTATTTATTGCTACTATTTATCTCGGCTGAACACAGACTTGTTTTATTTTTTATTTTACACCAAAAGTACGAAGAAAAAGATTGGTAGAAAAACTTGAGCAAAAAAAATATAGGCAGAAACTGGGTAATAAAGAATTGAACTGATTTCTAGCGGTGTACCCACAACAAATTACATATAAAAACAATTTTTTTTTCTTCTATTTCTATTTTGTTCAGATTTATCTGAACATATAAATGTATCGATACTTACATTTATATAAAATCCTTGTTCTGCAGCAGATATTTATTTTTCAAAAATAACAAAAAAATGTAACTGTTAACTTAAGCCCCATTCAGACTGCCGTTTTATTTTTTGCAGTAGCAGTAGCAGTAGTTGTACGCATACTTGACCATTCACACTGGCTTGTGATGCTATGCACTGCTATGCTACTGCAATGACACATTTGACACAAAAAAAAAAAAAATAATTAAATAATAATAATATAATAATAATAATATTAATAATAATTAAATATTATTTGATTAATTTTGCTTTCTAAAGTCGCCATTTTAATATGTTTTATGAATTTGATGTTTGTTTGACGTTTCTAACTCAAAATAGTACTATCTATTTTTATTCAACTCTGATTAGCCAATTCCTACGATTACGTAAAATTTTAACCAGAAAGTTTGGCTAGTCCAAATTTTTGGCTGCTTACAACTACTGCTATTCCTTATTACAAAAACCACGCATGCGCATTGTATTCCCATAAGCTTACATGTATTTTCTTATGTTTACAACTACTGCTACTGCTACTGCAAAAACTAAAACGGCAGTCTAAATGGAGCTTTATTTACAAATTAGAGCAAGTGGTGAATTAAGCGCAGGGCGGACTGGACGATCGCCCAAGTCTCCGTGAATAAAAGGGCCTCGTGAGCTGGGACAAGTACAAGCAAAATGTGCCTAATACTGAGTACTGAGTACTTCTAAAAAATAAATTTTGAGTATTTTGAGTACAGTACTCAGTATTTAAGTACCAATTTACGAGTACAAGTAGAAATACTTTTAACAAAGTGTTTCCAGAATTAAGGCCACTCAAAATATTTTTTCAAATTTATAATCATAGTGACATAAAACATTGCTGAGATAAATTAGGCACGGAAATAATACTAATTTTTAAATTTAAATAGAAAACACCATATATTTTTATATAAATTTGGAATTAAAAATATGCGATAAGTTTACTTTGGGTGCTAATTTTTCTATAAAAGTAGTCAAAAACTAATTTAAAATTATATACAATGTTTACTTATTATGTTTAACAAACAAAAACATGAGTAACGTTATCTATGATTTTATAATTTAAAATTTGTTAAATATAATCAATACAAAATAAGACATAATACGAAAAATATAAACACAAATTGGGAGGTTTATCATAAAATAGGTTCGATTTTGCAAAAATCGGAACTCAAGTACATTGAAATTATTTGAAAAGTACGAGTACATGAATGTATTTGATTACTTTGAATATATATATATATATATATATATATATATATATATATATATATATATATATATATATATATATCACTTTGAGTATACTAAAAAAATATCGACTGAATACAAGTACAAAGTACAGCAAAAGTACTTAAATAATGTACTCAAATATTTTTGTACTTAAGTATTTCCCAGTTCTGCCCATGGGTGAATAATGCTTGGTGGATTTTTATACTAAATTTTTATAACAAATTTAATTAAATAATCATGGTCTTTTGGAAACTTTTAAAAAATAAATTGTTAATAACTTTTAATTTTTGGTTGCATAAACTCTGTGGGGGTACTTCCATACTACTCGCTAGCAAATTAAACTAAAATCAACTCTCGAACAAGATTGTTTCTTTTTAGTTTTACAAAGTGTAACGAATAATGTCTAACAATATTAATAAGATTCGATTATACAATTTTTAATTCAATCAAAATGTAAATTCTGTTTAATAAAAAAATGTTAATTTAACATAAAATATGATGAAAAAAAAAACTACTAATATAATAACAGTAAACAGTAAATTTGTCAAAGAAAATTTTATTTTATGAAAATTTTTCGAACAATTTTTCAGAAAAATATTTATTAATGCTGTTATTTTTGGACGATCAAAGTAAATAAAATATTTTTGTATTTATATACTAATTTAATTAAATAATTAAAGAAAGACTTATATACTGTGTAACTATAAAAAAGTAAAAAGTTTTTATTATTAAATTACTCGCGTATTATAAAATAACAATGCTTATTTATATAATTTCTAAACTCAAATTGATAACATTTAAAAAGATTACTAATAAATGTGAATATTAATGAAAATATTTAGATAATTTTTAGTTTACTATATTATGGTAGATAAAACATAATTAACAAGAAATAGATAATTACATATATTTTAATAATACAATGACATTAGTTTTTTTTTATTATTAAATTTTACATATTAAATAATTAATTAGAGAAATTATACACAACATGTATAATGTTTCATTTTTAAATTAGGTGTTTCATTTATCAGAGTTGTGCAAAAGTACCAAATAGAAAAACTTGAAAAATAATAAGTTCATAAGTTCTTAAAAAAAGTACTTAAGTTCTTACTTAGGTACAAACTTGAATCTTTTCAAGTATTTTCATATTAAATTTGATTTAATTGCTTAATTGTAAAAATATTAGACAATGTTAAAATAAAACCGCTTTAGTTCGTCGAAACATCGATTATAAATAAATATTAATACAGAACTTTAACCTAAAGCAATTTTATTGTAATATAATGAGTTTTGATAGATTTGTTACTACGTTAGACAATGTTATTTAGAAATACCTTAATAAATTTAACAAAATTGAACATTTTAAATAAAATTATTTGACAATTAATTTTTATCTAACTATTTTAAAATGTAATTTATTGAAATATTTATTTTATTTGTATATCAATTAAATTTATTACATCTATTTTAAAATGAAATTGAACCTATTAATAAAATTTAAAATTATTTTGAAATAAATTGAAATAAAACAATATTTAATTTTACTAATTTTTTTTAACATAAAAAATAGCATTGCTTGCTTTTTAAGCGAGAGAATTTTCATACAAATTGTATTAAACAATTGAATAGAAAAAAAAAGGTTAAAAAAGACTCTTACGACAAACCAAACGACTTCTTTTAATACAAAAATAATAAGATTTAATAATTTGATATCATTATTACGACATCAAAAGAATGCAAGATAAAAAAAAATGTTTACAAAGATTTTAAAAAAAGCATTAAATGTTTAACCGATTGACGTCAGGTTACGTTAAGCCTAACTTAGTTAAGCCCATTGTCTATTGTTGCAGCAGAATTTTATTCTGAAAGCGTTTCAAGATAAACTTCCGTGTAATATCATTATAAATTCTCTTTATTGCCCGTTGTAACCGTTTTGACGTCTGTTCTTTTTCCAAATCCTTGCGCTCGTTATGATTTTGCTCCGAACGCAAAATTAAAAGGAATACCCGGGATTTTTGCCTTATCCAGAATATTACCAACGTAAAAAAAAGAATAAAATCCGTATGACTGTTGCATCTAAATTTTGAATCGTAATTTCTTTTTTAGTTCTGCCTTTTGATGTTTCTTTGTCATTGTTTTATATTTTGTTTTGTTTTTTAAACTTAATTAAATCAAAAGCTCATTTTTATTATATTCACATACAATATAAAAGTAAATATTAATTTTATAGATTAAATATAACAAGATCAAGAAAATTCTTTAATATTATTTATCTACAATTCTTAAAAAACTGCAGTTTATTTCATTATTTTTCGTGCATAAAATATCTGTTTATGGTAAGAGTTTAAAAAAGTAATATAACGTAAAAAATGTTCTAACATAACATTATTTTACTCTGACATTAATTAAATACTTATATGTACTAAATATTAGACTTTAGTTTTAATGTTGTGTTTTTAATTGCAAACAGTCGTAGAAAAATATTGTTGTTGAAAATCTTGCATAAAGTGTCTTTTTTTCACTTACGGGATTACTGTACTCGCATCCGACTTGAAAAAAGCACTATTTTATGCACTTGTTTCAAAAATAATTATTTAGTGACATCTGAGTTTAGTTAATTTAATTATTTTGTAAGAGCAGATATTTTTAAGAAGTAAAAATTAAAAAAAAAACTTGTATGAGAGATATCATAAATATGGATGAAAAAGTTGTGTAGCAGAATAGAGATGCTTGATTTATGGATAAATGAAAAAGTTTTTGTTACATTCTTATGAGTATATGATGCAAAAGTACACGTATGTATAATTATTTTTTTGCTTAAAATTTTCTATTAATAAAAAATAAATTTTAAAACAATGCAACAAAATATTTTTAAATAACTTATGCAAATAATATTAAAAATCAAAAAGTTTATAAACATTAATAATAAATCAATGTTCCAGGAATTAATGACAAAATGTTTGAGAATATAAAAATAATAAATATATTAATATTATTATTATTTATTATTTATATCATTTGTATATATTTTTTTTGATGATGATGTACGTTTGGTATATTGAAACGTCGAATTTAAATTTAAAATTAAACCGAATTAAATCTAAAAACGATTTATTTAAAAAATATATATTTTCAAATTTTAACATGTTTTAATTTTAATTGTGGATAGAGATGATTGGTGGAAACTAATTTCTGCAAAGTGGAAAGAGTTTGTGCCACACCGTAATGGGTACATGACGTGTCATTAATTGTCATTAATTCTGAACGCATAATATTTATGAGTCAAAATACATCTTTTAATAATAAACCAATTAAAATTTTTATATATTTAATTGAAACACTTTCAAATTTGCACACATAAATTAACCGCAATTAACAGTTCCCAAATTTCAAATTAAGTAGCAAATTACTTTATCGTTAGCGTGTAAAACATAATATCCTATCAAAGTACTTGTATTTCAATTAAAAAAATAAAATGAAATAAAAATTTAGTCAGAAAAAGGTTCTAATTACATATGAGATCAATTCGTAGATTCATTCAGCGAATGAATGAAGTATCGAAGCGCCAACCAAGCGCCCATCTACAGAGCGCAGACTCTCCAAACTTTGTCGACGCGCCGTGTCGCTTATACAAGCGTCGAAGTGTAGTCTTCGTGCGTCGGTCCAGGCAGACGCCCGTCCAGTGACGTATAGCGGTGTTATTCGAATCACATTTTTCCGGTGAAAATAGTTCTTCTCATATTTGATTATAAGTTGCTTAAGACACATTGCAATTGTGACAACCTTGATAAGATTTATTAAAAAAGTTTGTTCGCGGTAAACTTTTCATTGTGGCTACTTGCAACAGGTGTAGTAAAGACTTTTTTTGAGAAATTTGTGAAGATTTGTGGAGGTAATTATTTTTTAATAAATTTTCGATTTGTGGGTGTGTCAAGTGTAGACATCATAAAAACAATCTTAACTATTTTTATTTATGAGAAAAATATCTAATTATTAATGTCAAACTTTCAATATTTTAATTTAAATATAATATATAGCAATACTATTTTAGAATAACATAGAATTAATAGTTATTATTTAATTAATGAATTATATTTTTTAAATATTATTTTGTTTACATTAAATGAATTTGAAATAAAATAATTAAGAAATATTTATAATTTATTGTTGAATAATAATACATTAAAAATTCTTTTACTTTAATTTGACTTGCAATTTAAAAAAAATAATAATTTTTTAATTTAAATTTAAATTTTGCATATTTTTTTATAAATTAAACAAATATGTTGATATAAAAACTAATGCTAATAAAATAAATATCTAAAATTATAGAATATGACCAAAATCACAACAAAAATGTACAAAATATAAAATATTTTATGCAATAATTTGTTAGCATTAGTTATTGCATTTCTATTTTATAATTTTAATATTTATTGTTAGTCGTAACATTTATACCAAAAAATATTATGAATAAAAATATTATGAAAAAACTTTTATTAAATATATTTTGTTCTTTAAGGTAATATTAATTTGACTTATAATTTAAGGGCCAGTATTTTCAACTCGGAATAAAATGTAGAATAGTTGATCATATAATAAATGTAATGTAATATATTCATTTATTCAATTCATAACTATTTTACATTTTTATTGGAAGTTGGAAATACCAACTTTGAATTAATAAAAACGTTAATTATCGCTATATTAACTCTCTTTTATGAGTATATTAAATTAAGATTTCATTAAAAATGTTTTTCATAAAAGAGAAGTAAAAGACTACGTTGCACAAGTAAATGAAAATGAAACAACATTTTATTTTGTTTCAAGATTAAAATGCAAAAATTTGTTAAGTATCAAACATAAAAAGCATGCTCTATTCAAAGATCTGACACGAATTCTTAACTAATCTACGAAAAGTGCATATTTCATCACTAACCTTTTGTTTAGTATTCTACTACTTTGTATTTTTGTTTCTTTTCTTTTCCCTTTTTTTTTTTGAAAATTAAATGAAATTTCTTCAACGTTTGAAAATTGTAAAATATGGCACGTCAAAACATAAAGGAATAATTCTTGCACATTCATTGTATAATGTGAGAAAGCTATTAAAGACGCAAAATTTATCGCAAATTTCAATTTTTCTCTTTTGCATGTAGGAAAGTTTTAATTAAATTTATAGTATTTATTTTTATTTTTACATATATATTTTAAATTTTAATGTAATATCTCAGCTTTGTATATTTACTAATATTTAGTTAATTTTGTTATTAATAAAATAGATCATTATCTTCAATTTTTATTTATAATATCTGTAAGTATTACTTGACAGACATTTTAAATGTAATGTTGTGGTTAGTCTCAAACTGTTAAGTAATGAATTCACTTGCGTGAGTAACAGATATCATTACTTATTCAGAAGTGCTTATATCGGTAACATAAGCAGAAGTAGTAATATATTAATAGTGATTGACATTGTGGAACAAAAACAAAAATTAATATATTATATATAAATATATATATATATATATATATATATATATATATATTTAAATACCTAACGTAAAATTATACGGAAAGAGCAACTTTAAATATAAATTGAAATAAAATATGAGATAAAATGTCACATACCATTTTTAAACTAGTTAAAACAAATATTTGGGAACATTATTTTTTCTCTGTGTCATCAAATGTCACATATATACTAGCTGATGAAATGTTTAGACAAACAGAATTCTCTCGCATCATTTGCGAGAAAATTCACCAAAATTTCATTTTACATTTTCATCACATAATTGTCAAATCAGCAAAAAGCATTTTTCTCTCTGCAAAAAAAACCGTAAAAATTGTTGATTGAGTAATTTCTCATGGCATATACTGTATCACAAGTGACACCTCATCGCTTGAAAGCGCTACCAAACTACAAGAACAACGCAAAACAACCGAGAAAAGGAAAATAAGAATGCTAAGTTCGAAGCATAGTAATTTTAGACAAACAAACAAAAATATATTCCGCAAATATAACTTAAATTTAAATATAGTTAAAATACTATAATTCTGGTACAGACTATTTATTAATTTTTAGTTTCTAATAATGTTTAATAATTTTGAACAATTTTGTTTATTTTTAAATACTTATTTGCAATAATTTCAATAAATAAATTTTATTATATTCTGATTAATTAAATCGACGCTAAACAGCCAGTTAAATAAAACGTTAAAAATATTGTTTATTAACAATTTGTTTTGTTTCAAAAACAATTTATAATCATTTATATTAATTATTGATAACAGTTATGTGACGAATAGTTATTTAACCGAATAGCTGAATAACGAATATTTGATCAAATTTCAACGGAATATTCGACTTTATTGATTAGAATACGAGACTATTTAAAAAAAAAAAACAGTTTCTAATAATTTTTTTACAATTTTGTTTGTTTTTAAATACTTATTTGCAATAATTTCAATAAATAAATTAATTTTATTACATTTTGATTAATTAAATCGATACTTAACAGCTAGTTAATAAAACGTTAAAAATATTGTTAATTAACAATTTGTTAATTGTTTTAAAAACAGTTTATAATCAAATTAATATCAAGTTTTTAATAATGGTGATGTGACTAATTGCCGAATAACGAATATTTGGCTAAATTTCAACCGAATATTCGGCTTTATCGAATAATATATTTTTCTAGTGGGGGTTTTTAATGTTGAAATATTCACTCTGCGTGTCTAAATTCGTTTATTTGTTAAACTTAGACAATATTTTTGGAGTATTTAGCGTAAATAATAAGGTCGTTGACAACAATCCCAGAGTCCAGTGTAGTAATGGAATTGAATACTTATGTATCAAGAGAGATGTTAAACAAAGATCACAACCCGTTTTCATGGTGGTAAAAATTCTTTAAAATATTTTATTTACATTTTTAACTTTAAATAAATAAATGACAGTGTATTTTTTGTTGGTTGATTATAATAAAATTTGTTATATTTCTAAATATTTATATAAATAAATCATTAAATAGTACTTTCTTGTTTGATTATTATTAAATTTAATTATTTACTCTTAATATAAATAAGTTATAAATATGTATATACTTTCTGCGCAAAACACATTAATTATAATTATAGTTGAAGTAAAATGACATATATCTTGTACTTTATTAAATCAATACTGAATAAGTGTTACTTACATAATATTGTTTGTGTTGTTTTAAGGTAAAATAATAAAAATATAAATACAATTAAAACTATATTGTACAATTAAATAAACAATAATAAAAATAAACGGTATTAACATAGTAAAAAATCTTTCATAACTCATTATATTAAAATAAAACGTTTTTAGGTTGTAGTTCTGTATTAATATTTATTAATAATCGACATTTACAGTAAATAAACAGAACATAGAACAAGTCACTAGGTAAATGTCATTTGTATTATTTTTCCTGATGAACTCATCAAAACGTCGATTATTAATAATATTAATACAGAATTACAACCTAAAGCCGTTTTATTTTGCTCTGTTATAAGTTTCACAATTTTATTAAAAACCCTTTATTGGCCAATAATTAACAGATAATTAACAACCCCACCACCTTTTGTTAAAAGCTAAAATATTTTTGCGAATTTAAGATCTGAACTTTGTTAAAATTTATGTATTCTTTCTGATAATGGCTGAACAATCGAAATTAGCCAATAGAGGGTTTTCAATAAAATTGTGAAACTTAAAACCGACTGTTTTTATTATTTTTTTATTTATTTATACATCATAGAAATGTTTCACCGAGTAGCAATTGAAGTTATTAAAACTATACTATTTATATTATATTAATTATTTATAGACATTTTCAGACTTTGCTTAAGAACTATATATTTAATTAAAAACGTCAGAATGAACCTAAATTTATTAAACAAAGAACTGTAAATAAAGCTCTATACTTTACAAATAAACAAAAATAAATCGTTTACTTTTAAGAACGTAACTTTAAAATATATTCGTATTTCTTCACCATTTTTAACCTGCTAATATATTCTACCTTTTTCCATTTTAGTTTTTTGCTTCAATGGATTATTGTAGCTGCGTCAACTACTGGTCGATCTCTATCAAATTTCTTTTATTCTTACCGTTTTTTTGTTTATTTGTCTATCATTGTTATTCCATTTCTCAATGGCGCAGTCATGCACGATTCATTTTTCAAACAAGCGAATTTAGTTGGATGCCTTTGGCAGCAAATTTTGCGGTGAAAAGTTGTTTTCTGGATATCTAGTGTTGGTATTTCCAGAATATACTCTAAAGAAATGCTTTTTTTTTAATACATATGTTGTTCGCTTACTTGGAAATGGTAATACTTTTACAAGCTGTGTTATGATTGATAAGTGAATGTTTTTCCTGACGTCATTGCTATTATAGAAATTAAAATTAAATATTAAGTTTAGTTTCTACTACAATTTCTTTAAGTTTGCTTTATTTTGAAATGGAAACAAAAGTTGTTTTTTGATTTATGATCTACTTTCTAAATGTAGGTGTTTTTATAAATTTATAAAGCATTAAAATTAATTTTAAATTATAGTACATTTATTTATAAATTTTAAATTTTACATTTAAATTTAAAGTTTTTAATATAATTGATGGTTCACAATGAATTAAAATTTTGTAGAATTATGCTTTAAATTTTTATTAGCTAAAGAAAATGTAATGATTGCCGGCAACATGATTATTTTATATTATGAATATAAAAAAAAATGAAAAATATGACAGCAGTGATATATTTTAAAATACTATACTGATGTATTTCGTACCCAATTCCTTCTAGTTACACTACATACGCTACGTAAAAATCTCATTTCCATAGCAGGCTTTTTTTATGTTTTAACAGCCAAACCTAACACATACTACCGTAAATCAATGTCGATAGCATCATTGAATAAACTCAAACGAACTTCTTTGGAAACATCTGCGCTTCTAACATTGTAAATAATCTTTTAGAACTCATTATATTATAGGTTATAGTTCTGTATTAATATTTCTAATATTTCAAATATTAATAATTGACGTTTCAACGTACTCAACGTACATCTTTATCAGGAAAAATGATACAAATGACATTTACAGTAAATAAACAGAACATAGAAATAAGTTACTAGGTAAAAAAATAAGTAACTAGATTATAAAAATTTATAAATTTGTAATTAAAAGAAGCTAAATATTTTCATCAGGAAAAAGATGTTCTTTGAGTACGTTGAAACATCGATTATTAATAAATATTAATACAAAACTACAACCTGAAGCCGTTTTATGAAATTTAAATTTTAATTATAAAATTAATAAAAACTACATTACGAGAAATGCCAATATGACAAATTTTATTTCCCCAAAATATGATGTAGAGTTTGTAAAACTTATTTATCTTCGTATCACATCATTTCTCTCTACCGGAACACTTTAACCGGTCATAACCGTACTCACTCGCAAGTTTAATAGTAAAATTTCACTAACGGTGCGATTATTTGCTTCTGTTACATGTCCTTAGAAGGTAGTAATATTAGTGTATTACTATATGGTTTGACGACAGTTATATAATCTCGTGTAATCTATTTGAATTTTGTAGGTCTTTTTGTTCGTGACTTTATCTAATATTCTCTACTTAATTAATTTAGTTCGTCGAGTATATTAATTTGTTATCGTAATAACTTAAGTAAATTACGGTAAACATATTTAATTAGATACCTACGTTTGTGTTTCATAATATATGTGGAATTTCATTAAAGTATTTAATAATTTATTCGGTTGCAATTAAATTGTTGTTTTTAAATCATTCAACTAATTTTAGTTACATTTTTATTGACATATGCGATTATTTCTTCAAGCGTTCTAAACGAGACTAAACTAAAAATACATAAAAATATTTTCCAAGTAACCCTTATTCTTACTAACAGTTGTAGAATAGTATGTATATGTATATATCGTTTATATTTTTTACGTGATTTGCGAGAATTAATTTTTCTTTAGTCGAATATTCAATTTCTGACTAACCGAGGCATTTTTTGCACTTCTTCACACTTTTTCAATAATCAAATTCATATTCAAGCGAAAATAAACAATGCAATTGTCAATTAACTTAAGTTGCTTTAATAATTTTTAATATAGCCGTCGGAGATGTCAAATTAATTACATTTGACTGTGTTTCTTTGGTCGAATATGCAGTTTCTGATAAATTTGACAGTGCACATTGCATTTAGTGCAAGCGAAAATAAACAATGCAATTGTCAATATATATATATATAACTATTTTTATTTTTTGCATTAAACACCATTAATTTTATATTTATTTATCTAATTAAACATTAGACAATTTTTAAATTAAAGAAAAATGCATTGGCCCTTCCGGGGTTTGAACCCGGGACCTTTAGGTTTTGCGCCTAATGCTCTAAAAACTGAGCTACATGACCACTACGACATGTCAATGGATTTTGTTTATTTGACTGGTCATGATAAACTCATGAATTTCATCCAGGCAAATACGATGTTGAAATATTTTACATCTAGCAATGATATTTTTAATTTTTATAAATTCTTTTGGTGTAAATGTTTAACTATTTTTATTTTTTGCATTAAACACCATTAATTTTATATTTATTTATCAGATATCAAATATTTTAGAAAATTCTATTTTATTGTTTGTGTCAGTAACTTGTAAATTATAATCCGCTATTTACTTTATTTTTTAAATTTCGTTTTAAAATAAATATGAATTATTGTTTTTAATTGTTCTCATTTTGCAATTTGTTTTTAAAAACTTTATGAACAAGATATATTCAAGTTCTACAAAACAGCTAACGCTTGAAATTAAAATTATTATTAAACATTTCGTTTAGTAGATAGGAGCAAATATTATGTTGGCGCACACTAAACTGTAGGTAAGCGTACCTTTTAACTAGTAGACAAATAGATTTTGCTGCGGGAATTAGAAATATTTTCAACAATTTCATGTTATTTTGCCATTTTTAAGAAAAAAAATATTCATTTTTTCAAAACTACCTATTGTTTATATTTTTTTAATGCGATATTTTTACGCTATATAAACAAGCAATGTATTTTTTCTTTTTCTACGTAAGTTATATTATTTCACGGAAATGCAGTGTACGAGACAATTATATACGATATGTCCAAAAAAAATTATATGCGATGTAGCTCAAAAATAAATGTACTCTGCTATATAAAAAATTTATATATATAATGTGTCTAAAAAAATTGATAAACAATGTATTTATTATATTTTTAAGCAACTTAAATATTAAAAAGTTTTAATATTTCCCCTTTTTATGATAAACATTTTAAAAGTTAAAATTCCTTAAATAAAACCAGAACAACAAAATAAATACTTTTTGTAATTGTACATTTATTTTCTCACTGACAACAAAACAGTATCAGTTATGTTTAATTATTTAATAATAGCAAATATTTATATTTTGGAGTACAATTCATTTTTTCCTTGACGTAAATAAAACAAGACAAATACACAGTTACGCAAAATGGCTTCGTAATTTAATAAAGGCACGATCAAAATTTTTTTGAAATATGAACTTATTTTAATTTTTTTCTCCCGCTATTTATTTTTTCTTTTCCGTTTTTGTTCGATAAAGATTTCAATATGATGTAACCAGGGGTTGCATTTAAAGCTGGTGAGACTTTTATAAATGTATGAAATATTTTAAATTAAAACGTAAGATTGGTTTAGATTGAAAGAACGCAGTCTTTCGGATTGAAGATATACAGATCTTATGATTAAATTTACATTTAGAATCTCTATAATCAAATAAGATTTACATAAATAAAATTTAATGAATATTTTTCTAGAAATCTATGCATAGTTTGTTTATTTCATATTAGGAATGTAAATGATGTAAACGAATATTGCATGATAGAAATATTTGACATTTTTTTTCCTAATAAATCTGTCGGTGTACATTTTCAATATTGCTAATAGAGATGTCATATTAAATACACTTAATCTTGTTTCTTTAGTGGAATATGCAGTTTCTGACAAATCTGGCAATTGTATATTATATATCTTGAATTTTTATACACATTTTCAAGAATAAAATACATCTATCAATTAACTTATATTATGTTACGAGGAGTATAACTGCGATGATTATTGTGTTGAACCCAGATATTTGTAGCTGAGGCAAAGTAGAGGCTAAATAATCGGGTCAAAAACTCAAAAAAAGCTTTCTATTTCGAGTGATATATATGATTTCTTCAATTGTTCTAAATGAAACTAAACTAAAAATAAATTAAAATACATGCCAAGTAACCTTAATCGTACTAACAGTTGTAGAATAGTATATGTATATGTATATATTATTTGTATTTATTTGTGAGAATTAATCTTTCTTTGGTTGAATATACAATTTCTGCAAAATTTGGCGGTATACATTGCATTTCTTGCACTTCTTCACAAATTTTTAATAATCAAATTCAAATTCCAGCAAAAATAAGCAATGCAATTGTCAATTAATTTAACTTAATATAATACTTTTCAATATGGTCGCCGAAGATGCCAAATTAAATACATTAGACATTGTAGTTATATTTGGGGCTGTCACCATTGGTGTGTATAGTTACTAACTATTCATACACAATCACGCCATGTACTCAAAAGGGTGTAACACAAACTTTTTCCACTATCCCAAAATCAGGTTTCTCTAAACATCCCTATTCAGACAATCAAATTTAGCTTTATCCACATTTATAATACCTTTCATACATGTTCTTCTATTTCTACTACTTGGCAGCTTTCACTCAATCAAAACACTTTCAATCATACCTCTCCAACTATTCATCGGACGTCCACGCAAACGTATACCTTCAAAATTATTCAAATAAATTCTTTTAACTAACTAACTAACTGTTGTATAGTATTGTCATTATTGTATTAGTAACATAATGACCTGTTTATAATAATATACGCTTGACGAAAAAAATTTATTATTTTCCTCGCATATAAATATAATATTATGATATATTATTGAATTAGTGTTACATGTCGTTAAATATATAGTAGCAATGGGTTAAGCACTAAATTTACTCAACTAACGAAACAAGTATTGTACATATTTGTGTCGGTTTCAAATAAGATAAAGAAATCTCTAAGACAAATACGTTTCAGAAGCCGTACTTCAAATATTAGCGCAGTAAATTCTCTCATATTTACATTTTTCACATTAAAACTCTTTGCGTAATTATATAATTTAACAAGCGTATATCGTACGGGACAAAGAAATATATGTTTGAAATGTTATTCAGTGTAATTTTGGGGGACTTTGTAATTTACATTTGCCTGTATGTAGAGAGGAGTGCTGCAAAATAGAGTTAAAGATATTTTCTGGTTTTGTACCCGATGTTTATATGTTTATTTAGGTTCGTTTGTACGACATGGCTACTAAATTTGTTAGCTATTTGCTAATTACAATTTATATACAAACTGCAGAAACATAAACTGTTTTAAATTGAATTTGCCAGAGATACTACACGCTTTCAATTAAGGTTCATTCATATGATTCCATCTATATGATTAATATTGAAAAAAAAAAATATACAGTATATTGTAAAATGTTGGTGTAAATTTACATTAATAATAATCATAACAATTTTATTACAAGTTTTATAAATTGTTGTAAATTTACCAATTTATATTTAGTAACTGTACAATTTCTAATATTACAACAAAGATGCAGTAAAATTACTGTAATTATTAATGTAAATTTACATTTATTTTTGCAATGTGAAACTTGTAAAAAATGAACTATTCAATTTAGTACTTGTTTATTTTATAATATTAAAATAATTAATAAAACAAGTTTAGAAGCTTGTATTTCCTGTGCGGGCCCGGGTTCGAATCCCGCTTGGGGCATGAATGTTTGTGTTGTCAAAAATTCGTTGAAATACACTTTGAAAAAAGTGAATAAGTTTATATGCTGACTAAAAGCCATGAAGCTACGGTCATTAAGGATTAATAAAAAAAAAGCTTGTGTTAATTATAATTTCATCTTTATATGTAGCAGCTTACATAACTATGTTTTTAAGTACAAAAATATGTGTAAAATATATTTTAATTATATATTTTAAAATTAATTTATTTTGCAATATTAATTACAGAAAAATATTTTCATTAAGATATTATAAAGTTTTTCTTAATAAAAATTAAATACATTAAATGTACATTAAGTTTGGAGTAATTAATATTAGTTGAAAACTTTCTTTTTGGTTTTCGTAAAAGTGCATTTTATTAAAATAAAATTTTAGTAATTTATTAAAGCGAAAATAAATGCAGACAGCAATTTTTAACCTTATGTAATAATTTAATGTAAAAGTTGAATGCTGTGCAAATCTAGAATGCTTCTTGCTACTTAGAACAAATGTAAGACGAAAACAAATGACAGTAGAAACAAACTATGTTGACAATAATGAGTGCACACAACTGCTGCACTGCGCTATGTAACGTCATTTTTCCGTAAACAAGTTTAAAGGTGATGGTTTTCTTCAAATTAAATTAAACATTTAAAGATGCATCAAAGAAATTTCTTAATTTTTACTAATTTGTTTTTCAATTTCTATTGTCAGTTCTGTTAAAACTAAATTACTATATTGTCGACCATCATATCACATATGATATTGTAATCATACTAAATTTAACATATCGATAAGTACATACATTTAAAGATGCATCAAAGAAATTTCTTAATTTTTACTAAATTGTTTTTCAATTTCTATTGTTAGTTCTGTTAAAACTAAATTACTATATTGTCGACCATCATATCACATATGATATTGTAATCATACTAAATTTAACATATCGATAAGTACGAATTAGGCTTATAGTAACACGAATCAACTGTTTTTAGCGTGATGTCCGTCTATCGGTCTGTCTGTCGGAAAAGATCTACCAACCGGAAGTGCTAATTTACTAATGTCACTTTTATGTGTGTTACGAATATTTCGCAACACACATATTTCCAAGAAATTTATTTAACAAAAGTTGTTGAACAAGTTAACTAACAATTTTGTTATAATTTTTCAAATTTTTGTGATATATATTTTTATATTTCATAAATTTATTTAATACGATGACGGTCGATTCTATGGTGGTCAGTGTGGTCACAGCAGATTTTTTAAATTAATAATTTCATATTTATTCTGTAAAAATATTATTGTCAAATATAAGTTAAAACTATAATTTCAGAATTTGTTACAATGTTGCGGATTTTCAGAATTTATATTTAAATTAAATTTATTCATATTTTTTTCCGCAAAATTGAAGGAAATATATATTATATATTGCGCTTAAAATATATTTAATTATATAAATCTATTTAACAGCATATAAAAGTATATTTCTTAAGAGGAAGCGTTTTATTATTATATCTCTTTGAATATCATCGGAAAATGAAACAATACATATTTCCATTCAAAGCATATAATAATCTATATTTAATCTTTATTACAAATTTTAATATCATCCAGAACTGCGGAGAACAATATTGGTATTTTTCGGAACATATTTAACTGATAAAATAAATCATATTCGCGGCACGTTAAAATATCCATACGTTTTATCTGTGAGATAATAAAATTTTCATCGCAAATTTTATATATTATATTCGCTAAGTACTTTTACGACACATAATTATTGTTTTTAAAGCAATGTTTTACGCAATTTATTATCTAATGGATTTCCTGTAAATTCCGTCAAAAGTGGTTATTACCAGCATAAAGGTTTATTTTATTTTAAAAAGTTGGTAGTATATGGAATAACTGTACGCTTAATGCACAAAATGCAAGAAACAGAAAGAAAAATTATATATCTTGAAAGTTGTAAAAAACATTAGCATACTCAATGTATTTGTTGCTTCAAAAGTTTTCTAATGTAACTTGAATTTAAAATAAAGTAATTTTTGTAAGTTTTCATTTTAGTAAAAGTTTTGTTACTTATCGTCTTCATATATTTTCTTTGTTACATAAGCTACAATGTATGATTTTGATATATTGTGTACATTTATTACAATAGTTTAAAATATTGCAAAAGTGCATAATTTTTAAGTTGTTTTTTTTTTTGTTTATTATTTATTTCTAACAAATTCTCTTTGTCAGATTCTGTGTATACAGGGTGATTTATGACGTCGGGGAAAAACTACACAGGATGATTCTTCTGAGTAATCTAAATAAAAAACTTCAAATAAACATATGCCCGAAAATGCTTTCTAACGGAACTGTAGCCATTATAAGTTTATTATATGAAACATCAATCGCGTTAGCCTTATTTATTTTATCAGAAAAAAAAAAAAAAACAAAAAAAAAAACAAAAACAATAATTAAAGCACTAATTTAAAGCAAGAACGTCTGGGATTAAACTTAAAGTAAGTGTTCGAAGTGTCCTCCTTTGGCTATACATTTCCATCACAAAATCCATAAATAAAAATTATATCAGCATACTCATGTACTGTGAACTCATTCATAATTAATTTAATGTTGATGTCAGAGAAAATTATTAAATTATTAATTATTATTATTATTATTATTATTAAATTATTGCTTTAAATTAGTACCTTAATTATTGTTTTTGTTTTTTTTTTGTTTTTTTTTTTTCTGATAAAATAAATAAGTCTAACGCCATTGATGTTACATGTAATAAACTTCTAATGGCTACAGTTCCGTTAGAAAGCATTTTCGGACATATGTTTATTTGAAGTTTTTTATTTAGATTACTCATAAGAATCATCCGGTGTAGTTTTTCCCCGATGCCATAAATCACCCTGTATATTGCCTCCGTTACGATTTTTATTTAATTTTTACAATTTTGAAATGTTACTGAATATATTGAAAGTTATTTTAATAAATGTCAAAATTCACAGTCAAAAAATCTCCCAATAGCTATTTATTTTAAAAATTTCTTTGTGAAATAAGAAAGTAATTTTACTTGTTTATTAAATTTGCTTGTAAAGTGGCTACTTAATAATTTACTTTGATGTATACGAAACCGAGCTTAAAAGTAATATATATTTTATAAATTCGTTATTGTAATACAGGGACTGCATGTACCATTAACTTTGTAAAAAGATAACAAAAAATTTAAAAACAAATTAAAGGTAAAAGCTGGTACCTAATACAAGCTTAGCCTTAAAATCGGTTTTAATTTACTTAATTTCGTTTTTCTACGATTATACTGAAATTTATCACTTACGAATTTGTCATTGATTAGTATATGTGGTACATTGTGCAATACTACCCAAAAATCAGAACTAAAATATACATATTGTAATATAAATTTTTTTCAGTGTTGATTCATGTGATGTAACAAGTTGCCATAACAACGCATAGTTTCGCTACTAGGGTGACGTACTGTCACTAATTAGTAACAACATAATGAAACTGTTACATAAAACTAATCAACATGAGGTGGATTTTCGCTTGACACACAAAAATTATTTAAATAAAATAATTTAAATAGTTTTGACATCATGACAATATTTTATTTTATACAATACGCGATACTAATGAACTGTGAACGTTATATATAAAAAAAATACATTTAATTTTAATATTGTTAATAAATAAAATAAAAATCGCACTTTTTTTTTTGTTTGTATAAAGATACGGAATCGTAGAAAAAAATTGCATTTTAAATATCTGATTAGTCAGCGTTTTTGCTAGAATTTCGTATTGTATAGTCGTAGAAAAATTATAATGTAAAACTCGCACAGAATGTCCATTTCCCACTCGTATGAATTGCAGCACCAGCCTTGGCAAATTTTCATACTCGTGGGAAATTATTACCATTTTGTGTTTGTTGTACTATTTTAAAACAATACAACTGTCATTAAATAAACATTTAAACAAACGAACTAAAATATTCAAAAACCGAGTTTGTAGTATCATAGCCACAGTGTTTTTGAATTTTCTATTTGGTCATGTACATTTTCTAAACTGGTCGATTGATTAATAAATTTCTTTTTGTAAAGAATAATAATAATGATAATAATAATTTTTTTTAATAAAATCTAATAAAAAAAATATTTTGTACAAGTAAGTTATGGAAACTACAGTATAATTAACTAAAAGTTTGTCTGTTATTAATTTTTTTTGCTATCAGCTTAATCGATTTATAATTGCGTGAATAATACATAAACCAATAATTCGGATGTAACAAACTTATAACTATTGATAAGTCCCGTTCGAATATTAAGACTTTAGCAACTTTGTTAAAAGTAAAAGGTGTAAACATCATGTGTATTGGAGATTAATAAGTTTGTTATCGTGAATATCAATCAAGTTTTACGTCGGAACTTTTTGTTATAAGAACAAAGTTTTAAATCTGATTTTTACTCCAATTTTTGCAATTATAATATTTTTACAGTATAAATTTATACTGTATAAATTTATAAAAGTTAAAGTATTTTATAATATACATTAATATTAAAATATTTTTTAGTGATAATGTGTTAGAGAACGATAGAAGCAACTAAAATTTTACTATGTTATATGCAGAATCGTTAATAAGTATTGATATATAGTTAAATATTTTTAAAACGGTTTATCAAAACTTGTTAAAATTTGATACAGAGTTAAAAGTATTTGAATTCGATCGTCTGAGATATTTTTAGAATTTTTGCTGTAATTTATTTTGGAGATACAAGGCTTACTTGATTTGTGCATTAGGTGCAAATTTAATATTTTTGAAAAAAAAAGTTTAATTTACTGATGTAGCACATATATATTGAAAGGCAAAATAAACATTTCAAAAATTTAATTTGGAAACAAAGTAAAATTAAGTTAGTATAGAAAATGCTGTTATTAGCAATCCATCACTTACCTACATGCCAAAATGTTCTATTTTTACAATTATTATTAACTTTTGCAAGTGGCAAAAAAAGTCAAGTTAGCTTTATATCTCCAAATCAAATGATGGTAGAATAAATACCTCAGATGATATAATGTAAATATATTTAATTCTTTACAAAATTTCAATTTTTTTTGATAAATTGTCTTTATATGTATAGTATCGAATATGTTCATAATAGTGAGTAAATTAAAAAAAATAAAATATGTGTTTACGTTATTTATTCAACAATGATTTCACAAAGGGTTACTAGAAAAATAATTTGATATTTTAGTTTGAGTTTTTTTGATACGTAAAATTGCTGTTTCTTGAACTTGAACTTTGGAGTTTCCAAAATAGGCCTGGTCTCATCAGCATTGTATATTTGATGTTCATTTAAATAAAAAAAAATATTTTTAGTTTCAATATCTCTTTAAAAGATCTACTTATTCTGGTGTAAGAGATAACTTTTTTCCGTTTATTTTAAAGTATCAAAAATCAAAATGTTTTTTGAAACGTTGTGGCCACCCGTAACATATATTGAAATTAGCAATACCTTGATTAATTTTTTTATAAAAAAAAAATGCATTTTGTTTAAAAATTTCTGCATTTACTAGCACACTTTTTTCACATTTTTTAAGGAACCATCGGTATAGAGAGCTCTTTCCATTTTAAAAAATCTCGCTTTTCTTAAGGTACGTTGTTTGTTTCGAATTGAAGATATTTTATAAGAATATTTTGTTTTTTGTTTTTAATACAGTACACTGTTTACTTCACTATACCGTATTTTCCTGATAAGGCTGTAACACTCAAACCTTTTTCATAATTTTCAAGCAATTTTGCTCTTTCATTTACCACTTGCACACACCACAATTTATTAATAAATCTCTATCAAAACAAGAGAATATGCACGCAAGCTTTGTCACTAATAATTGTAGGTTAGCCATAAAACTCCCGGAAACCCCTAGAATTGAAGAGAAATTAGCTAGAAAGAATTGTGCACATTTTCGAATTATGCGCTGTGTACATTATCGGATTACAATAAGAAATATTTAGCATTCACGACATATTCATATTAGCGCATATCCACAGTTTCAAGATTCTATTGTATATATATATATATATATATATATATATATATATATATATATATATACTTTGTAATAAAATTGATCGCTGGAAGAATTATTATAGTTATAAAATAATGGGTGGCCCAGTCAATTGGTTAGATAAAAATCAAACACTCATTTGATATTCAAGACGAGCTTTTGACACCGTTTGTGTTTTTTCAAGTCAATACTATTACAGAAGTTTGTGAAAATCAGTATGTAAAAATGATTAAGTTTATGTGCAGTAAATAAAATAAACAAATTTGCCAGATAAGTACTTAATATTATTTCCCTAAAACTCTCGTTTTTGAAAAATAAATATTAGTTAAACTTGGCAACGTTAATGTATCATACGTAAAAACCGAAATAATGATTATATATTTTGCTGAGTGCATTTGCTGAAAGAATGTAAGTGTAGTATTTCTTTTGTTCTAAAGCAATTTTCACTGTGTCAGTAGTGTTGTGCTATTTCCTTTTGTATTTAAAATTAATAGAGTTTTCACATGGAAAAACTGTCTGCATACTTGAGTTTTATTTCTAACAATTTTTTTTATATAAATTAAATTTTTCAGGTTTAATTATAATAACGTAAAAGTATAAAAAAATTTGCTGTGGCGCCCACAGATCCGAATCACAATGTAGTTAAAATAATTTCTAATACCAAAATTATTATTAAAAAAGAAAATAACATAGGGGTAGCATATTACGTAAATAGTTTTATATATTATACGTATTTATAAATTATTACTGTAGTTATGAAAACTTAACTACATATAGATCAAAATAAATACTTAGAAAAATAGCGCAAAAATATAAAAAATTATAATAATATTTCAAAAAAAAATTGTTAGCTATAATAATAATTTTTTTAATTTTTCTTTTTCAAAATATGTTTTTGTTGCATGTAAAATACATAAATTAACATTAGTGAACTACCAATTTGGTTGGATATATCTATACCAAAAGTTAATAAATTTGAGATATTCACGTTTGAAATTTAAATATGAAATTGGTTACAAATTCACCAAATTTGCTGTCTATACGTGTCCACAGACCGATACACTGACATTACGCTAAAAATAGTTTATTCATTTTACCAACAATTCCTAATTCGCGCTTATTTGTAAAATTTGAGACAGTCAATATTGATATGATTACTATACTTCCATCACAATGTGTGATAATCGGTAAAAAAGATATTTTATTTGCATTAAACTTTCAATATTAAAGTTTTAACAAAAAGCACATTTTACAGTTTCTGAAATAAGACCATATAAATTTTACGTCAATATTTGTGTTTGTATTACTTAGTTTACTTTATTTTATTTTAGTTTATTTTATATTTAGTTTCACATTAGTGATACTGATTTTAAATTACAACTTACTTAGCTATTTTTATTTTTTATTTATCAATTTTTATCGTCGACTATATTAATTCTATGTTCTGCAAAATATTTTTATGCACTATTCTTTATGTACTGTTTTTTTTTTAATTCTCTAACAGAGTATGTCCTGAAGAATATGAAATATATAACCGAATTTTAGAATTTGATATAGAATTTTAAATAAGAGTTTGATTCGAATATTTAACCTTTTTGACTACCTTTCCATTAAATTAATTCAATCAATTTTATTATATTCTAGTCGTAATTTATATTTACATATGTATATAGGTATATATATATATATATATATATATATATATATATATATATATATATATCATTACAACAAAATTGTAGAGAAATAGTAAGGTAACTAATTCAAGCCAAACTCTGAAATGGTTCCAGTAAGCAAAGCATTTCAGTAATAAATAGTTGATACTCGAAAGTTATTTGAGGTAAAATGATTATAAATTGATGCATATGAACAAAGGATGCTATAATATGTACTAGTTGCATCACTCTCTCATTCTATACAGAATACCTACTAGTTATATTGCGGTTACCTACGATGCAAAACCATTTAAACTTTAATATATTAACGAAGCACATAACTAGACTAAACACGTTTGTGTTTATCCATGTGTGTTATGAGCGAGTTAAGTGTATATGAATGAGTTACTCAATTAATTAGCGTTTCAACTATCCAAATTAATACGACAAGCAAATATTCAATTTTACTCATTAATATTACTTGATAGTTTACATTAATTTATTAATTTCGTTTTCCAAAGTGAATTAGTTTTTGTTAAGCTGACAGTGTAATCAACGTTTTTCAAATTTTCTCATTACATCCTCTTGATATAGTAGAATGAATATTCCTTTTATTTCTGATCTATATAATTTTTCAAGGGTTTCAGCTTCGTTTGTTCCAATCTTTTTATTTAGTATGGTTTTTAGCTAATGTTCTTCATTTAAGTTTTTTTTTTTATTTTTAAGGTCATCCTTTAATTGATTTTTTTTCATTCCGTTCTTGCAGCTTTTTCAGCTGAATTGTAAATTTATTTTTTTTAATATTTTAGAGTTGATTGTTCACTATTACTAGCCATGAAGATATAAAAATTTTGTCAGTTTTTTTTATTATTGTGTAAATATTATAAAAAAAAAACCAAAAAAGTATGTAATGTAAGTAAAATTATAGATAAAAATGTGCTGTGGCCACCACAGAACCGACCGCCATCGTATTAAATTAAAATAGAATAAAAAATCTGCAACTACTGCAGTCATGCTAACTAAAAACAATTCTGTCTTGACATAAATATGCCACCTACTTACAGAATTATAAAAAAATTATATTATAAAAATATGAAAAATTATAAAAAATTATTTAGCCGTATAGTTATAACTTGTTTAGCAACTTGTGCTAAATAATTTTTTTTGAAATATATCTCTGTTGCGAAACACTTGTAAATCAGATAAAAGTGACATCAGTAAATTACTACTTTCGGTTGGCTGATCTTTACCAAAGTTGATCAAATTGATAAGCTGAAATATTAAATTTTATAACAATTCGTTTAGCCGAATATGCTCTAAACGTGTCCATAGATGGATGCTACCAATTGACAGTTATTCTTTTATATTACTAGCTAGTTGTTTACGTTATTTACTATCAGTTGGTAGCAATGGTAGAGGACATGAATGCGCATGTCCTCACAAATCTTTCCCAAATATTTAGCGAAAATAAATTAACCTCAAATTTTTGTTCATGATTTATTTCAAATATTTGTTCATAAATTCTATAGTGGCCTTTAGCTTTTTCAATAACCTGTTTAAACACTATACTGAATCCTTGAATTTATTTAACAATTCCTTTAATTTAATGAAATTTTTTCATATATATATTATATATATATATATATATATATATATATATATATATATTATTATTATTATTAATGCAATTAATTTTTTTTTCTAGAAAATAACGTTTTAGCTTTGCGTAGTATAACATTGAAAGTACAAAAATAAAGGTCCGTATTCTCACCTCATATGAAAAAGTGCTTTTTCAAAAAAGTGCTTTTGACGTTCACTTAAAATCAATTATTAAGCATTTTAAAATAGTTTATTTAAATTTTATAATACCAAATATAATAAAAATGATCAAATATAGAAAAATTATTTATATTTGATGACAAAAAGAATCAAAAAGTTATTTTAAAATTAATGATAAAAGCACTTTTTCACGAAAAAGTGAGGTGAGAATACGGGCCAAAGAAATTATTGTATAGTTAATAAATCAATTTAATTAAGTTACACTATATTACTATCACTAATTAATACCTAGTTGAAATCAATGACACAATTACATAGTTTAATAACAAGTATCTTAAATACCTATTGAATATACATCGCCAAAATTGACACAAACACAGCAAGAAACATGCCCTGATGACGTCATAAATCTTAGTTGACAGGCAGGCATGACATACTATTATTATGACAAAAGACTATCAATATGACAGCTTCCTATAATATCTAATGTAATTACCTAAATCCTATTCGCTATTTAGTTGCTATATATTACAAGTATACAGTTAATCAGCAGACAAGATTACATTTCCAATAAAAAACAAATTAAATGTTTGTATTTTTTATTAAATATTTTATTTATATATTTATGCTATTACTTTACAAATTTTTTTTAATTCTAGATTTAAAACTTATCATTATTTATCTTTTGGTTTTAATCCAAGAAATTCATTTTTTTATTTAAAGAAATAATATATTTTTCTCTTCTACTTGTAAGTAACAAAAATAATTGATATTTGTCATTTGATTTTAAATTTCACTCATATAATATCTTAAACTATTTTTATTATTAATAATATTAATTAATTTTTGTTTTTATTAAATATATAAATATTGTACAATGATAAGGGAGGTATTGTAATCATACCAAATTTATCATATCGAGTTTTTTAAAGATAACCACGAATTAGGCTTATAGTAGCGCTAATCATTTATTATTATCGTGATGTCCGTTTTTAGGTCTATCTATCTATCTGTTGGTCTGTGAACACGTGTTCAGCAAATTCGGCTGAAACGGATTATTAAATAATTTCATATTTAAACTTCGGAGGTGAATATTTCAATTGGGTCAACTTTTGACAAAAATCTGTCAATAATAATTTATTTAGCAAAAGTTGCTGAACAAATTAAAACTAACAGCATTTATTTGGAACATTTTTCGATACGCCTAAATAATTTTATATATATATATATACAGTATGTCTGAAAAAGTTGGCAACAAATGGGAAATTTTTTTATTATTGATTTTACGACAAAAAGTCATTCTATATAAAAAGTTCTGCTTGTTGAATAAATAAGTTTACCATCAGAAAATCTAAGATTAAATGTACAGAATGTCCCTAAATTAAGGTAACATGAAAAGAGAAGTAACATTTATTGATTTTTTTTTAGTTTAAATACAAAATTTCAATTAATTATGAAAGTTAACAAAAATGATTCTAAAAGACCATTGTTCTATGATGCATCCTTTAAAAGAAAAAAACTGTTTATTTTTTAATTTTTAAAAGTAATTTCAAAATAAGATTTTTTTTTCAAAATTTGCTCAAAAAATCTGCAACAATTCATTAAAATAGAGAAAAAAATTAGCTACATAATAACTAAGCAACTTTTTTTTCTAACTCATCTGGTTTGGCAGGAAAAATTATTGAAAATTAATAAATGGTACTTCTCTTTTCATGTTATCTTAATTTAGAGATATTCTGTACATTTAATCTTAGATTTTCTGATGGTAAACTTATTTATTCAATAATTCAATAAGCAGAACTTTTTATAAAGAATGACTTTTTGTCGTAAAATCAATAATAAAAAAATTGCCCATTTGTTGCTAACTTTTTCAGACATACTATTGTTACGAGCGTACATACGGGTTCAATAATTATTAAAAACGCACCTCAAATCCTTATAAACGGTTTATTATATAAATTGTATTAATACAAGCAAAAAACAAAGTCCATTCATATGACATATGTAACACAAAAGAATATTCTAATAAGAGTTCGTCAGCGCAAGCCACCAGTTCCCGCGCGTCGCCACGCACTCACCCGATGAGTCTACGATCCGGCATTCCACGACCGCCCGCGCACAGCACTCACGCGCTCGCATTCAACACTGCTCGCGCACAGAACTCACTCGCACGACTCGATAAGACAGCGACACGCTTTCAACCACTGCTCGGCTCGAACTGACTGTCTGTCCCCTTGGGCCTGGCGCGCGAGCCCACACCCCTCGTCCGTCTCGCCCTAGCCGTAACGAGTTTACGATTGCGTCGTTCAGCGCGACTAACAAAAGACAGCCGCCGCAACACTGCCCCCCCTTTAAGCCTGTTCGTCCCGAACAGCAGCTACACCGTGATAAGGCGCCAGTCGGTCAAGATGCACGACCTTCATCTTCGTCCTTGGGGAGCGTTGAATCCGGTAGACCACATCATTGATCCGCTTGATTACTCGGTATGGGCCTTCCCAATCTGCTTGAAGTTTTGAGGATTTACCCCTCAACCGTACGAGATTATATAACCAGACAGCATCACCTTCATGGAATCCTGCTGTCGTTCTATTACGATCATATCGTGCCTTCATTCGTCCACTGGCTACGGATATATCGTTACGAACGACATCGTGTATCGCCTCCACGCGGCCTGGTAACTCACGCACATAGTCATTACAGGGCCGAAGTACGGCCTTGCGTTCAAACGGTGCACCGACGTTGTACTGTGGTAGCTTTCCTCGATTCCGAATAGCTAGACCCTTACTAGCCGCACACGAGTCACATTTGCGACACCAATCCTTTACATCTGCACGACATTTCAGCCAATAAAATCTATCTCTGATCTTTGCCAGTGTTTTGTTAACACCCAAATGCCCCCCAGATGCACCATTGTGTATTTCTCGAAGCACAACCGGGATTCGAACGTTCGGAAGGAGAATTTGAAGTTTGCTGGTATTCCCGTCTTCAGATTCCCATTTGCGTTTCAGTACGCCGTTGTGCACATGCAGGGAATCCCATTGGGCCGAATAACTTTTATAGGTGGGACTTCGATTAGCAATAGTCTGCCACACTGGGCGTGCATTGCTTTCCCTTTCATGAAGTAAAAGACCGATGTCACCGTCATTAAGTTGCTCTTCTCTCAACCGTTGTTCGCTCCATTCATCAGCCTCGTCTGCGACTTTAGTTATTCGTACGTTGACCGTCGACTCGTGATGTTGTTGACAATGTTTGCAATCATCCTTAGACGGCCTTCGCGAAAGTGTCAGTGGTATCTCTTCCGCGCCCAATCGTAACATAAGATCCTTCATATTCACGACTAATCCGTGTTGACTGAGTACATCCAATCCTAGTATGAAATCATCTTCAACATCAGCAACCAATGCAAACACTTGAATTACTTGTTGTCCTATTTGCATTCGTATAGGGACACCCCCATATATCGGTGCCTTCTCACCCGTTGCTGTGATTAATTCGTGATGATTTGCTAATTTTTCTACAGATCCCGCTCCAATAAGATTCGACCTTATTATTGTGCGGGAAGCGCCAGTATCGATAGTTATCGTGCGGAGTTCACCATCCACTAAGCCTTGTACTGTCAAGCTTTTATTGTCGCTACTCAATCTCGAAGAACGGATTTCGATTTTGTAGGCCTGCTCCCGACATACCGGCATCTGGCCTGCGATACCGGCTCTTACTCGTTTCCCTGACGTTTGTTGTCCGTTCGAGGTTCGTCCGATTGACGCGCCTTCGTACACTCATTACGTACATGTCCGCTCTCACCACAATTCCAGCATTTCACATATCTCGATCTTTGATTACCAGAATCTGAATTATCTCGAGTTTTACTTAATTCATCTCTTACAATTCTTTGAATTTCCGTGATTAGAGCTACTTTTTCATCTGTCATCTGCACGTTAACTTCACGCACTCGAGTCGCAGAACGTGACGTTTGTTTAGCAACTTCAAACTGTAGTGCGTGAATTAGTGCGTCCTGCATTGTTTTCGGCCGCATAAAAAGTAATGATTGTTTGGTTTCTGCGTCACATAAACCATTCACAAATGCATCTACCGCCATGTCATTTCGCACTAAATTCGAGATAGTTGGGTATGCCAATATTGTCAGTCTCTGCACTGCTGCCATGAATTCCTGTAATGACTCCGAGCTCTTTTGTTCGAGATTTCTTAACTGCATCCTGTACATATCCTCACGATGTGCATCACCGTAGTGCATACTCAGTGTGCTTACCATAACGTCAAAGTTACCACGTTGTTCCGGGGGAATGCTTTGTAATAATTCTAACGCTGGGCCGCGCAAAGCAATCATCAGCGCGATTGCTTTTTCGGTAACCGACCATTTATTTATTAGAGAAACTCCTTCGAATTGTTGTTTAAATAACGACCATGCTGTCGTACCATCAAATGTAGGTGACTGTAATCTCACAACAGAATCCGTTACCGGCCGAACGGGTTCCATAGACGCACCTGCATCTTGATCCTTAGTTTCCAATTCTCTTATACGTTTCTGCATCTTTTCCAATTCTGATTCTAAACTCTCAATTTTATTTATAAAATCTTCTTTTATTGCTTTAGAGTGTTCTTCTAACCTTCTGTCAATCTTCTGTGAATTTTCTTCCATTTTATCTAGTATATTCGCCACTGGATTGGGTCTGATTTCGAATGTTTCTGGATCATTGTTCTCACTTATCAATGCATCCCGCAGCCGCGTTTGTAATTCAGTTTTACGTCCACCTATCGGCAATCCACGATCTTCGAGCTCCTCTTTAAGCTCAGCCACTTTCAAGTCTTTCAGTGTTTTTGCCATATTTGCAAGTATTAATTTCACTTCTGATCACCAATTGTTACGAGCGTACATACGGGTTCAATAATTATTAAAAACGCACCTCAAATCCTTATAAACGGTTTATTATATAAATTGTATTAATACAAGCAAAAAACAAAGTCCATTCATATGACATATGTAACACAAAAGAATATTCTAATAAGAGTTCGTCAGCGCAAGCCACCAGTTCCCGCGCGTCGCCACGCACTCACCCGATGAGTCTACGATCCGGCATTCCACGACCGCCCGCGCACAGCACTCACGCGCTCGCATTCAACACTGCTCGCGCACAGCACTCACTCGCACGACTCGATAAGACAGCGACACGCTTTCAACCACTGCTCGGCTCGAACTGACTGTCTGTCCCCTTGGGCCTGGCGCGCGAGCCCACACCCCTCGTCCGTCTCGCCCTAGCCGTAACGAGTTTACGATTGCGTCGTTCAGCGCGACTAACAAAAGACAGCCGCCGCAACACTATATATATATATATATATATATATATATATATATATATATATATATATATATATATATATATATATATATATATTTTGTAAATAGGTGGCATATTTATGTCAAGATAGTTTTGATTTTAATTACCATGACTACAGTAGTAATTGTGTTACAAATTCTATTCCATAAATTTATTTAATACGATGACGGTCGGTTCTGTGGTGGCCAGAACAGATTTGTTCTTTTACATATTCATTTATTTAAAATCTAATTTGTATCAAATCTTTTAATTTCTTATTAATATAGAAATAGTTAAATAATAAATATAAATGACCAAGTAATGTAAAAAACGCAGGTTAAGAAGACAATTATCTAGAAAATTAATACAGTTTGACTTTAAAAATGTGTTCTCAACTTTAGTAATATAATTACGATAATTTTAAATAATTTTGTAATAGTTCAGTTATAAAAATAAATGTTATTCTATCTATTTTTTATAACAAAATTAAATAATTTTAAGTAAATAAGTATGTGCATATGTTACCAGACGAAAAAACTTTTGGAACATCTGTGTTAAAATAATACAGTTTTAAATATTACTTTAAGAATGTAATATTACATTCGACAATAAAAAATGTTGAACATTTATTTTTAAAGTCACTTTGTTTTACAACTCTCGTTCTAAATAAACAACATAAATAATCTTAAACTTTATTGCTTTATGAGCAAAAAAACAACAAAGTTTTATCGCATTTTATTTCTAGTTTCTGTAAAACTATTTTAAAATGACAATTATATTGTTTGAAAGTTGTTTTATTCTACAGAACAAATTTTGGTCGACTTTATGAGAAAAATAATACTATTTTATTACATCAATTTAGATTCTATTTGAAAAACATTATTACTGCAAAAGTAGCAAAACTATCTTGTGGTTTTTTTATTTCTCTTTAGAAAAATTAATTAAATTTATCCAGAATTTAAAATCAAAATTTTTAATTATAAATATGATAAACACAATAACGTTTTTCTTTTTAATTTTTTATATTTTTAAAAACTGTACATGTATATTTAAAAAAAAAAATTCTACTTTTGTTAAGCTATGTGTATTATATTTGTGTAACGTAATATACAACATTATCGATAACTCATGCTTGTGAGTTAAAATGTCATAACTTACAGTTCTTAACCAATCTCTTAACCAAGACTGTTTAATCACAATATAGGCAGTCATTTAGTTATGGAAACATTTGTTACAAAAATATTGCGTTGCTATAGCAACAAATTATTATTGTATTGTTAGTAGTGTTTTTGTCAGTGTTGAACATACTTTATTTACAAAAGAAATTCTGATAGTGAAAGTTATTATCAATTAAATAAAGTAAAAAATACACGTTAATATATACATTTTATGAATTAACGGAGGATAAAATAAAAATTATTTTCGAAAAATGTTCTGTTAGCCTATTTTGAAGAGTTATTAGACGAGTATACAAGGTGACCTGATACTGAGCTGGTTTGTGCCATAAACGGCATTTTGTCTACCATTTGAATGACGTATGCATTGGTACAAATTATTTATAAGCAATCTGTAATAAAATGCTTATAATGTATGCGACCCGGTATTCATAATTATATATTTAATACACATACAACAAAATAAAAATTAGATTTTTTCGATTTCATTTTAAAAACAAATTGGAAAAACTCGCCAACTTGTAGGATCAAGTACAATAATAATGTCATTTTTGATAAAAAAGCTAATTAAATATTACTAACTTAAACTAGTATTGACAACATAAATAAACAGGCGTAAACGTTATCTATTTTTTCCTTGCCCCAAATTAGATTCACACTGTAAATTGCATTATGGCGTAACCTGTCTGGGTATTAAATCATCTTGGCATAAATAAACATTAATAAATAAATCAAATAAGTAATTTAGGAATTTATTTATTTATGTAATGAATGCATGTTCATCTAACCTCAAATGTTAAGTAACAAATAACGTTTTTTTTTTTTGAAAACGTAATTCATTTTACTCGCATGTTATATTTATAACTCACTTAATCAAATAACATTACTGGCCTGCAACTCCTAAATAATATAATATTATATAAGATATTGCATAAAGCAAAACTTACTTCAGAAATCGAATATTAACATATTTATAAATAATAATACTCAAAAATATTGAGATTTTAAATTTTTCCCAAAATTTCATATGATAATCAGTCATTGAATCGGCTGTTAAGCTATGCATCAATGACTGGCCAGTTTTAACCGTAGACACGTGTTTCGGTCTTTACGATTTATTGGTCTTTATTGGTCTTTATTGGTCTTTATTGGTCTTTATTGGTCTTTATTGGTTCAAAGTACTTGCCATATAAGGCAGCCAGAACTAACACCGGTATCAGTCGCCTTTCAGCGACTGATCAGAGCACCGTACTGATGAGGTCCTAAAAACCGAAACACGTGTCTACGGTTAAAACTGGCCAGTCATTGATGCATAGCTTAACAGCCGATTCAATGACTGATTATCATGTGAAATTTTGGGAAAAATTTAAAATCTCAATATTTTTGAGTATTATTATATTAAATTTCACAATGACAATACGAACATTTATTTGTTCAATGTCCTAGTATTATATTTATAAATACTATATATCTATATTGTTCGAAATACTCATGTAAAAAAAGCACGTATTTTTTTTTATTATTTATCTGATGAAAACTCAAATCAAGAATAATGTGTAATATAACAACAGCCGAAAAAATATAGCGGGCTTTATCTGGCTACAAATACGTAATTTAACTAACTTTTATTTCTGTCATAAATCAATTTCGCTATTAAATTACGGACATAAAACAAGAATTTAGCTATAAAAATGTGGGATTTCGTGACAAATGATACGAGAAGCAGCATCCACCAAATCACGTGACATGTTGTTTTGTGGCAAACTTGATGGAGATGGAACAACACGAAACGGATGTAACTTTAAACAGCAGACCGGATGTGATGATTTATCGAAAAGCCCGATTCAAAATTCACTGCCAACTGCCATACATATTATATTTAACAATATGAGTATTGCAACTAAGTTGATGATATCTAAGCTTAATTTTACTTAAATTAGTATAACAAGAAATTTAAACAAAATAATCTAAATTTGAGTAAAATTTTTATTTCAAAATTTTAAATGTATGTAAATATTTATAATTTTTAAGGTAGTTCAAAAACTTTTAATTATAATGCTACAGTTTCCGACTTGTACTATTTACTAGCTTGTTAAAACACAACATAAATGTGTTTGAAGCTATTTTAGAAGATGCATTTTTTGCATAAAAATTTATAAAATATATACACAAAATATTATATAAGGTGATTTATAGATTCTGTAACAAACTTTGGGAGATGAAATCTAACGTTTTTTCAAACAAAAAATGTTATGAGGATATACTTTGGTTTGTTTCAATTAAGTAGATAAATCTTTAAAAATGTATCACGATTTAATTCATAAGAACATAACATTAACATAACATACAAAGAGTTTAAAAGTTACAAAAAATGTTTGAAACATTCACCTTTATCGTGAACATATGCCTCATTAAAGATTCTGTAACCCGACAGCGATCTATTATAGATATTTGGATTATTTTTTATATGACTAGTTGCGTCTTGTTATTTTGCCAACATTACAAAACACATATAAAAATTATATCTACATACTTTTTCGTAAATGCCTAAATTTTTTATTCAGAACTCCGATATGAAAAAACTTTGCAAGTATGACACAGCCAACTTAATTTTTGTGTTTCATCTTTGCTATGTTAAATGGCTCTTTAATTAAGACAACCTACAACAATTGATAAAACTAAAATCGAGCGCTTACGTTGTTTTTTCGTAAGTTAATGGGTAAAAGACATAACATTAATTTTTTGATAAATACACGGTAAAAAAATATATGCTTTACCACTTATGTGGTCGTATTCGGTGTTAAATTTTAACACCGAAAAAGATAAAATTAACTATTTTTTTTGCAGTGATAAAAACTATAAAACATGTTTATTTAAATTAATATTGCGGTTTACTTTTGCATCAGCTTTGTGTTATATGATATATGTGTACTTTCGGTCTTTAAATTGCTTAACATGAGACGTGGTTAAAAACTGACCAACAAAAAATGGTAAAAATTTAACACCGACCAAGGTGGTGGTCGAATATATGTAGTATACTGTAAAAAACATAGCGAAATTACAGAAAAGTAGTAGTAATATTTTACTATAAAAAAATCTGTAATTTTATTTTACCATAAATATTTTATAATTAATATTTGTAATAATTTATCAAAATAATGAAACTTATCGTTAGTACATATTTTGTGTAATAATATTAATAAAATATTTTAATTCATTCATTTTAAAATACATCTATTATGTAAATTGAGAAATGTTTGTAATTATACCAACAATAATATTACAGAACTAAACAAATTTTACCTGTTTATGGAAAATTCCCGACAGCAAATTTACTGAAGTTCTGTAAATTTACTAAAAGCGACTTTACTAAAAAACTGTAATATTACATACATATGTACTTTTCATCCCGTTGGTAGTATCATATTACATAATGTTTTTAATAGTTATGATATCATGTATTTTTAAACAATTATGTAAAATTTTAGCAGATGAGTAATTATACCTCGAAATACTGGACATTATATAGTGTCTCATGGTTTGTAGGTAAAATTACTTTTTTTTTCAGAGTGTACTCGAATAGCGTTAATGTGATTAAAATATTTTTCACTATGTAAGGTAGTCTGAATAAGTCTTTAAATTTTCTTGACAAAGTAATAAATTTGTATATTTGCAATTAAAGTTATTTCTTGAAATTAGAAGTTAAACTGTATTGAGGAAATATGAGATAAAAACTGAAATTTCAGCTTATGTTTCCACTGATTTCATAATGAGTTTGTAGCCTGTTTTACAAAACTTAAAAAAATGTTACCCTTCTGAGCTCGTTAATCGTAATGTATTTTATAATCATTTTAACAATTAATCTATAAATAGCGGTCACCTTTATTTGCATCTTTGCGCATGAAACGTCTCCAAATCTGAACTGCTTTCAAAGACAAATGTTTTATGGAAAAAGCTGTCGGAAGCAGCTACTAGTCAGGCGCTGTCATCACCCGCATAATACGTAATATTCTTTCAGTCCCTTTGGAATACGCAAGCGCGTAAACAAAAATGGTTTTTGCCTACGAAATAGCCAAGTAAATACTGTTACGAATGGTTAAGACAGCGGTAACTTACGCACAACGCAAATTTCTACATTTTTTGTATCATATATGAATGTTAAATATGAGCTGGTCGCCGTAAAAATGAAACCTTTGTGGAATTTTAATTTTAAATAACGTTGAATTTTTTTTATTTAAACATACATGCTTTTGATTTACATATTATGCTGTATGAAATATAACTTCAGGTTATTTTACTTTTTGTAATTATAAAAATTAATATTAATTAGATTTTAATGCAATGATTTAATTTTAGTTTTCGAAAGCATTTGTACGTATTACTCGTAATTATATATTTATAATTTTTTTTGTAAGTTTCTACATTAAGTATGGTTGACAATCTAGTAATATCAAAGTAATCATTATAATGGACAGACAATACTAATTTTAATTTTAAAATTGTAGATTTTTATCAATTTATAATTTTAAGGGTCAATTTTTTATAAATGGTTTGAGAAAAGTATTTTATTCTTGTAGTGTTAAATTTATTTAATTGATGTACAAAACAATAGTTATTGTAATCATATCAATTTTTAATTTTTGAGATTTTTAGAGATAAGTACGAATTTATGCTTTCGGTAACATAAATCAACTGTTTTTAGCATGATGATTGTTTGTCGATCTGTCCGTGGACATGTATAGAGCCAATTCGGTTAAACGGATTTTTAAGAAATTTTATATTTAAATTTTGAAAATAAATATGATTAAGTTTTGATATAAATTCGTCCACTAGAAGTAGTAATTTATTTATATCAAGGATTGTGGAAGAAATGAACTAACCAGAATTGACCAATGGCGTAGCAAAGCCTAAAACAGAAACTAAAAAGGAAAATGGTGGACTATCCATGCCATCCAGAATCAGCTAATGACGTAACTGCACTTGTAAAATATTGTGGGGGTACAGGTATATATACCAGATTGCGGAGCAAAAACTCTCATTCAATCACCAAGCACTGAGAATGTCTTCTATGATGTATAACAAAACGTCTATTCTATAAATTCAATAGATACCGGCCATTATATATTATTATTTAGATGTTTATTTTATATTTAACAACTTTTATTTGTAACATTTTTTTGATACAACTTAATAAATTTTTATAATTTTTTATATTGTTTCGGTGAATTCTAAATTATCAACCAATATTAATATGTTATTAAGTTTCCAATAACAATTTGTCAGTATTAAGTCGATTCTATGATGGACACAAAATTTTTTTTTTTTTAATAATTTGAGGGTTTTACTGTAATTTTTGTATATTTTGTTTCACATTTGAAAAACCGTTTTAATATTCATAAATTATTATTAATCTAACAAAATTTATTATCAAATACAATAACTACTGTATACCGGGTGTTCGTTCGTCAAGTTCGTATGAGCGTTTAACATGTAATTTCGATAATTTGCGATATACTTTTTTCTCTAGTTAAATTCGGAGAATTACTTAGAATACAAAAAATATATTGAAAATCTGTTTGCAATTACTTCTCATTTTTGTTATTCAATATAATAACAATTTCATAATAATAATTTTCATTTTACCAAAAAAAAGTTCAGTTTTAATATTTTTAAAGATTGTAAAAATCTTTCAGAATTTATTATATTAAAATAAAACTGCTTTAGGTTATAGTTCTGTATTAATATTTATTAATACAGAATTATAATCTAAAGCTGTTATATTTTAATTACTGAAGATATTTAATGTAAAATATTTTATATTTGCTTTTTTTTTTAAATCAAATGATGGTTGATAAAGCAATTAAAATTGAAAGAAAAAAATATGTTTGCAATTCATTAATCAAATCAAAATTAGTTCAATCCGATTACATTAATTTGAGTTGTACCAATTTCTAGTAAAATCTAATTATCCATGTGACAATTACTAAATATTATAGAACATTAATATGTCAATTACTGGTTTGCTGAAAGCGATAATTTTCAACAACGGAACACGTATTAGAGTCCAAAATACGTGGTTTATTCTGAATGCGGTTTATACGGCCGACCAAATTTCCAAGTTTATCCTTCTAGATAGGCTAACAAATACACATTTGCCAACCCAGCCAGCCATCGTCCGTTGAAACGGAGAACGCTGGCGTTATGACGAAGGAAGTTATTACAGAAGTTTATATTCTGCATGAGCTGCATTGTAAAGAAGAAGTAACTAGAACTGAGCGAGAAACTTGTGTTACTATAGTCAACTTAGAAATGTGTTTCTACTATATGCTGACATACCGTGAAATACACATAGTACTGTTTGTAAGAATATGTTGGTTTAGCGACGCTAAAGAAAAATCTAGTAGAGCAAGGATTTGCACATTTTTATTCGTAACAAAAAACATTTGGCTTTGAATAAACTGTTTGCTGAAATTTTTATATTTTACGTATGTTTTGCATTTACATTGTATTATATTTTAAGAAAAATATAAAAATAAAATGCTTATGTTTTTACCAAGATACCTATATCTTTCTTAATACAATGTTTACATATACTGTATCTACAATAAGATGAGAGAAAAAGTGGGAGCAATACTATTCTATATAAATCTCTCTTACATTTTAAGAATAATTGTAAGTAGTGCTAACAGCGTCTGGATTCTATAGTAATTTCGTAATCGTAATGAACTCTATGTACGTATAAGATAAATATAAAGCATGTGTTAGAAAACACATTTATTGTCAAATAGAACCGAATCAATACGAGGTTCCGAACAAAGAAATTTTGCTTTGTTTATGATCATAAATTAATAATATTCTAGCAGACGACAACTTACGAACAAAGTAACAGTGATCATGCGTAGTTAATTGTAATCGTTAACATCGTGTGGTTAGTCAAGCCATCTTACAATTCACTGATGGATAGTTTAGAGATGTTAATATATCTAATCTCTGTCTACAATAATATTGCTTTCAATTTTATATTTATCATTATTACTACCTAAAATTAATAATTAAAAAAAAATATAGTTTATATATATCTCAATATTTAAAAAGTAAAAAATTAATATATTGAGTTTAAAGATTCTATACAATCTTTATATTTATGTTTTGTGAAAATATGCAGTTTTTGAATTATATGTTATTTTCTGCAAAATAATTGACAATAAAAAATAAACATGTAAACAGTTAAAATTATTACACATTACCTGGATCAGCGCCATTTTAAAAATGTAATACATTTAGCCAATTAATTATAAAATATAAACAGAATTTATACCATGTCTTTAAATTTATTTATTAATAGATAAAATAACACCTTTTTGTTACTGTTTTTGCTAGTTCCACTTGATATTAATATTATTCGCGTGAAATTTTAATTTACTAATCTACATCAAACAACACAATTTTTTTTGATGCTGTTAACCACATAAAACTTATCACGTCATTGTAACAAACTCTTTTAAACATACTTTTTGAATTACACCTTTTTTAGCCGCAGTAGTGTAAGTTTATTCAATTAATAATAAAAGTAAAACCTGTCACTCAATTTATATATCACATTATTCCTAATCCTATTATTTTAAAACTTGTTTATAATAATAGAAATTAAATGTTTCGATATTATGTAAAAGTAGTGAAAGTTTTTTTTTAATTTATTTTTTATTTTTATATTTATTATTATTTATATTTATTTTATATTTATTTTTAAGTTATTATAATCATATTAAAACAACTGACGAAGAATTCGTATTATAATATGTCAATGAATTAAAATTAAACTTTGTAATCCACCTTAATTACTCATGTAATATAGTTTTGTTAATAATAAAATCATATTATGTAGTAATTATTTGACCATGTTTCTCTCCAACACAATTATAGTTCTGAATATCTATTTTTGATAACATAAGTTTCATTGCCAATGTAATACAGGAATTAAATTTACAAGGCCTACAGAGAAACAATATATAATATTATAATACCTCAGTTTCAACCAGTAAATTATTGTTCCTTCACTCCTTTATTAAGAGAAATTTCTCTTCGGAAATTACAAACATTAATACGCAAATTATGTTGAAATTTCAGAAATTAGGGAGAGTTTTTTTTTATAATTTATTTCTTACATTGTAAATCAATTTGTTTTATTATGCTTGAAATTGGTTAAAATAAATTCAATTTGAATCATGTGTGATGGATTGATTAAATTATGTTGCTTTTATCTTGTTTGTCACTTAAGTTTTTATATTTTGTTTTTATTACAGCTTGCAAAAAATTTACTAAAAGTGTATTATTTTTTATTAAATTAGTATTGTGCTAGACCTATAATTTTTACTTAAAGTATATTTGAAATTATGTTTTATAAATTAGATTTACAAGTAAAAGTATATATATTAACATTAGTTTTATTATTTATAAATAAAAATTAAGATGACAATAAAAACATATTATCACATAAAATCTATTATGACAAATACTTTATTTAAGTATTTTTTTGTCAGATGTACTAATATTGCAACTGTTTTTTTGTGATCTTAATTATTTGTGATTAACTAACTGGTTGCTTACTTTCTTTAAATAATACGTATTGAAAGAAGTTAGCGATGTTAGTTGCAGAGTTAACCACAAATGATTACGACTGCGAAATAGTGTATTATATTACGAGAAGCAGAAAGCGATCTTTATTGCGTTGAGCCCAGATATTTGCGGCCGAAGCTAAGCAATCTAAGCAATTTAAGTGGCTAAGTGACACATGCTATTTGTTTTTTAAGCATTACAAACGTAACTAAATTAAAAATACATATCAAATAATTTTTACCATAGTAACAGTTGTAAAATATTATGTATGTATATATTATTTATATTTGTTGCGTGATTTGTAAAAATAAATGTTTCTTTTGTCGAATATACAATTTCTGACAAATCTAGCGGTGTACATTGCATTTTTTATATATTTTCATGCATTTTTAATAATCAAATTAAAAATCAAGCGGAAATAAACAATAGAATTGTCAATAAACTTAATCTAACTTAATAATTTTCTGTCGAAGATGTGAGATTAAATACATTTGACATTGTAGTCATATTTAGTACTGCCACAATTAATAGTAATTAACTGTTGTATAATAATGTACATTATTGTGTTAGTAACATAATGACCTTTTTCTATATAGGCACTGAAATATAGTAATAACTGGAACGCGCACTGGCCGCTCAAATGCGAGCCGAGAGAGATATGAGATACGTGGTATTCGCGTCTTTGTCTTTCTAATGGCGTAGCATTGCTACTACATGATAACTTAGATAGCTATGAAAAAAAAAGAATCTAACTGTCAAATGTCAAATTAATATATCAAAAATGATAAAAATACCTTTTATAGAGGAATTCCCCAATAAAATTTCATTACTTATCGTTTATCCGATGCATTTAGCTACAATTTAATATGCAACAACATAAGATTGTCGCATTTTTACCGCAAGAAATCGCATTTGAATTTCAAATGCGCAGAAGTGTAAGACAGTGATAGAGATACCACGTATCTCCTATCTTTCTCGGCTCGCATTGGCGCTACTAGAACACATAGGCAGTGCACATTCCAGTTATAACTATATTTCAGTGTATATAGGCAATATAGTAGCGTAATATCAATTTTAATACGCTGGAAGAAAAGAATTGATTTTAATTACTTATATTTTATTATTATGTGCCAATATGTACAAAAAAATTATCATATTAACACAATTTTCCAAGTATAATAAAGATATGAGAACTTACAACTCCAATAATTTTGTAATTACTTATTACTTCCAGTTTTTACAATACACATTCAAAAATAATTTTTTTGATATAAAAAAGTCAAACACGATTAAATTAGATATCGATTTTTTTACATAATATAAAAGTTTAAGAAAATCGGCTTTTACACAATACTAATATGCATAACAAGGTCGAACAAGTTCAAGTACGTATAGAAACGGAAAAAGCACAGTTTATAAAAAAAAAGTAAGAAACGTAAATTTTTAGGAAAGTAGCATATAAAATTATGTTTGAAAAAAACGTATATTTATGGACGTAGCAGCGAAAGGGTCAGTTCTAAGCTTTGGTTAATATATATATATATATATATATATATATATATATATATATATGTATACATATATATATTTATTTATTTATATATATATATAAATAAATAAATAAAAAAAAAATTACAAATTTTTAGTTAAAATGTTCATTTTAGAAATATAAACACTAAAAAAAAAAAAAAAATAGTAATATTATGGCCAATTAAATGTTTTTTTTTTAAATAATCAAATTTATGATATGAAGTAACTTTTAAATTACAAATAAAAGTCTATTAAAATTTTCAAAGCTTTAGTACACATATTTGAAATCACTGTTAATTGGACAAAAAACTAATATTATTATATTGGAGTTTGGCAAATTAATACTTTAGTGCAAATAAGCGTTAATATAAAATATTGGTTTTTACATTTAGTACTTAAATTTATTTGTTTTTTTTTTCTGTACTTTTGCAGTTAACCCGATTTGAAATAGCGATTAGCCCGTGCTGAAATTTCAATATCAAACACTTCTAAAGTTTACAGGACAACGGATAAAGCTTTCAACTGATTTTATCGGTGAGTTAATAACCTTACAATATATATTTTCATATAGATATCTTTAAAATATAAACGTGTAGCGATATTTCAATTTTTCATCTAGCTGCATATATTTATTTATTTAATAAAAAATATTTTTTTTTAAGTTTTTTTATGTTATTCAATTTATTTGTGTTTACGCGAGTAAGAATCTACTGGATATTGTTTTAGTTGAAATTTTATTATAAAACTTTATTATTACAATAAGTGTCACAAGAAGACATTTACGCAAAATTTTTAATGGCTTAGCTTAATTTAAAACTAAGCTAAATCAAAAAGTAGCTTAATATATCAAGATTTTTTATATAAAGAAGGTTGCATCGTTTTTTACATCATCAAAAGTAATGACGTTGAATTTATACTATTTACGTTTGACTACAGTTGCGTTTTTTTTAATATTGGTCTATTACCGCGTTGCTTAATCAGTAAATTTATTTTATATATGGTTTTTTTTTTATAAATAATTAAATAATTATTTTCTTGACATAAAAAGTTCATTCTAATTAACAAATAAAGCACTAATAACAAAACACTATCAGAATGATAATTATACATTTATAAATGTAATATATAATAGATACATTAGTTAAAAATTAATTGCTACCAATAGAAAAAAAAAAAATTAATTCGGTTAAAAATTATTTATTTTTATTAAATATAATTAATGATTTTAGTAATCATTTTTATAATTTAAGATCTATCTATCATAAAAATAGGAAAGGTACCCTACGGTCCCAGTAGCATTGTGGCCCAGTGGCCTATTGTACTGTCCCTTTAATTTATTTTATAAAAGTCTTGTTTCTTTTATGAAGTCCAGCAACAGGGTTCACGGTCGGATTTTTGTTGTATCTATTTTAAGATAGAGTTTCAAAGTTGCATATCAAGTATAGAGGTGTTTCAAGTGCTTCTCCATATTTCTTACATATAGGGCTGTTTTTTAAGCCTATAATATGTTGGTGTTTTGCCAGATGACAATGTCCATTCAAGATACCTGAATTTTTTTCTGCTAAGATAATTAAATATGTATATGTATTTAATTTGTGCATGTAAGTTTAAAAGGAGTATAGTAATATTTGTTTACATTTTCTTGTAATATATATAGAGTGTCTGTTAAAACAAACATTTTTTCCAGTAAAGCTAAAATAGAAACAACATCAGAAATAATAATTTTTGCTTGTTTTTATGAAAGTAACAGGTTCCTGTACACAATTAAAATTTTCGAAAAACGCGTGTAAATACATATATCGTTTATATCGCGTATGTATTAACACGCGTTTTTCGAAAATTTTATTTGTGTAGAGGAACCTGTTACTTTCGTAAAATTATCGATTTATCTTTACTGAAAAAATTCTTTTTAACGGACACTCTAATATATATCAAAAGTTGTTTTATTTAATATGTTTTCAGTATATTGAAATAGCAATTATAAATATCTAATTAGAATATTGAAAATCTGAAAAAATAATATAAATATATAATTTTTTTGCCAAAAACAAACAGAAAGTAACAAAATTAGTTCTGAAATATTTTAGATCTATTGTTTTATTAACTTAAATTACAAAAAATACTAAAATCATATTAAATTAGGTGAAATTTTGAATTTATATTTATGAGATATACATTACAAAGAGTAAGTTTTCAGTGCATTCTTTTCCAACACATATATAAATTTTATGATCAGAATTCAAATTTTTAACTAAATTAATATAAAATAAGTTTAATTAATAACTGAGAAACTCATAGCCTCTTTTTTAAAGAATCTTTTGAGTAGAACCACTATTTTATGTATATTTTACATAATTTATATATTTTATATTTATAAATGCCGAATATAATTTAAATATCAAATATAAAATAATGTTATTCGTATTCGATAAAAAAAATAGAAAATAAAACAATTTGAAATAAACCTCAAATAGTGCTAGTAACTAAAAGTATTTCTAAAAGGAACTATAAATATGAGCACAGCTATGTTTAAATTATTATTGCTATCCAAATCCTCATAAATTATATAAAATATGTATATTATTATTTTCTACTACGTCCGTTTTCGACAATATTTAATAATTCAGTTACATGTTATATTAAATATTCATATAATGATTTTATTTTTAAAGCAATTGAAACATTTAATAACATTTAATTGTTATATACAGCAAATTATAATTAATCTAAAATTTGTAATTTTCTAATATTTATATTTCATATTCAATGTATTTCAATATGCAGCTATTTAACTTTTAATTAATTTATTGCATTACATATTCACTTTATGCCGAATAGATTCTAGTTTGAATTTTATTTTTGATTTACAAACTGCATATTAAATACATTTTCATATATACACATATTATCAGTACTTTGCATTTCGTACTAAAACTGTATTTGAGAATATAATAAAAGTTTTACAAACCACTACAGCTAACTTTAAATGTAACAGTTTTTCATTATTTGCCAGATTTAACTACACTTTTACATGACGTTACATAACTAAAATAAAAAATTTAATTTTTCTATTTATTAATGGTAATGTAATAACTAACAAAAAGTTTAATGTTTTGTAGTAAATACTGGTTTTTAAAAATCTATCTCTATCATAAACATGTTAAAAAAAAAATACAAAAATCTAGTTCTTTATTTGTTCATTTGTTGAGAGAAAGAATCCTAGTGAAAAAGAATTTTTTTCGGATACCCTTTGAATTTAATACTGTATATAAGTTTGTAAAACCAAATGATACCAAATGATATAGTATTTAAACACAGTTTTGTTTTATTTTATTGTGCAATCGGTTAGTTGAATAACTGGTATGAAAGTTTACAGATTAAAGAGCTATTTTTTGGTAAAAAACTGTTGTATTTAGTGTATGTTTTTTTTTTGGTTTTCCATTGTATGAACTCAACGTCCCTCTTTCTCAAGAAAACTGATACAAATGATATTTATAGTAAATAATAGAACATAGAAACAAGTTATTAGGTAACAAATAAGTAACTAGATTTAAAAGAATTTAAATTTTATTATAACTCAGTGCCTTTACAGTTATTGATGTAATTTTTTTTTATAAATGTTTTTTTAAAACTTAATGTGATGTTCGTTGTACTATATGCTTCTAAAATTTGTAACTTTTTATTTCAACGCCCTATAGAAAAAAATTTGAATATTTTTGCAACAAATTTTGTACATATACTAAAATATTATCTGCGGTGTATTAGAAATTAAACATTAATCATATTAATCAATTAAATAAGTATGTGCTAAAATTTCATTAAAATATCATTTAAATATATATACAGGGTGTTCGTTCACTTGGTTGATATAGAGCAATAACATGGGATTTCGATAATATGCAGAATACTACTTTCTGAAGTAAAATTCGAAGAAATACTTAGAATACTTTTCGATAAGAAATAAAAAGTTATATAATTTGGTTTTAGTTTTAATTTGCTAGCTTGTACCGTTTGGGCGCTAGAATTTTTTTAAAATGTTTTTTAGAATTTTCAATAATTTTTCCTGCTAAATCAATATGAGTTAGAGAAAAAAGTTACTTAGCTATTATGTAGCTAATTTTTTTCTCAATTTTACTGAATTTTTTCAGATTTTTTTGAGCAAATTTTGAAAAAAGTCTTTTTTTCTAAATAAGACTATCTTCAAAATTTGCTCAAAAAAATCTGAAAAAATTCAGTAAAATTGAGAAAAAAATTAGCTACATAATAGCTAAGTAACTTTTTTCTCTAACTCATATTAATTTAGCAGAAAAAATTATTGAAAATTCTAAAAAACATTTTAAAAAAATTCTAGCGCCCAAACGGTACATGCTAGCAAATTAAAACTAAAACCAAATTATATAACTTTTTATTCCTTATCGAAAAGTATTTTAAGTATTTCTTCGAATTTTACTTCAGAAAGTAGTATTCTGCATATTATCGAAATCCCATGTTATTGCCCTATATCAACCAAGCGAACGAACACCCTGTATATATATATATATATATATATATATATATATATATATATATATATATATATATATATATATATATACCCACCCGTCTTAATAACAAACATTTCCGTGTAAGCATCTGACAAATCCAGGACTAATTCTAACACCGAAATGATCGCAGCTATAATGCAAACAGCAAAACATGTCAGTTGCAAGCTCGCGTGTAACCACACACGTTAGATACAAACAAACGGCAAAATGGCGATTTAGGAGTAAGAGGGGCGTTGATGCACTCTGTCTGAATTCAAATGAGTGTTTGAGTACGGTAGTCGCCGGCCTCTAATTCGACCACTATATGACTTCAAATGCAACAACATATACACTACGCTAATCCTGCTATACCAACTTCCGCTTGGCTAAGTCAAATTAATTGTTAGGCACGGCTACGAGGATACCTAGTTGTACGCGGATTACAAGACGTTGTCGAGAATTATTCCAATGTTGTTCTAAAAGCTATTATAATGCATAAAAGAGTATTGTTTGGTTTAAAATTATTCTCCTGTTTTTGTTGAATAATATGGTTTTAATGTATTCTGTTAAGTTACACTATTTATAACTCACGGTTGTAAGTTTAAACTTATTGTTTTTGATCGATTGCAACTTTTAAAATAAATCTACTGTGACCACTACAGAATCGATCGTCATCGTATTAAATAAATTGTTGGAACTTGTTTTTTATTAGGACAAAACTGTCTTGGCATAAATTTGCAGCATATTTACAGAATTATATATTATATACGAGAATATTATAAAAATATGAAAAAATATTTAGCGGTATCGAAAAATATGCTAAATAAAAATTGTTAGTTATAAATTGTTTAGCAACTTTTGTTAAATATTTTTTTTTTTTCGAAATATATCTCTGTTGCAAAATATTCGTAAAATACATAAAAATGACATTACCACTTCCAGTTGGCAAATCTTTACCAAAAGTTTATTAAATTGCAGACCGACAGACGGACATTACGGTTGATTCGTCTCACTATAAGTCTAATTCGTGTTTATAGGTAAAAATCTCGATATGTCAAATTTGGTATGATTAAAATATCTTCTGAATCATATGGGATGTGACGGTCGATAAAAAGGGAATGTAGCGTATAATTTTCATATAATTATTTAGTTTTATTTTTCCTTCTTGAATGAATTTTTGTTGTTGTTCACTTGTAACGCGTTTCGGCTAATGCCAACTTCAGACTATATAGTCTGAAGATGGCATTAGCCCGAAACGCGTTACAAGTAAACAACAACTAAAACTCATTCAAGAAGGAAAAATAAAATTAAATATTTTCACATTCAACAATGAAGTTAGGGAATATAACTAAACAAACAAACATGAATATAATATAATTATTTTAAAATTATAGTTATATTCATGACAGACCAATAAATGTAAATTTTCTATCGTATAATCATAAGAAAAGTATAATTTGTTATTCGCATGTAATGATTATTACTGATTTGGATAAATTACGATACTTTTGTACAGCTTGCGTCGTAAACTTTATTCTTGTAACTTTATTTGGATGTAGAATAATGTACTATATTGTGTATATAGAATTTGAAAACTTTTATGGTAAAATTTTTAAATAAAATTTGAAAAAAAAATATAACATTATTATAAAGTTTTTTTTTCTTTTCTATTGAATAAAATTTATATTTACTAGATAAAGGTAAAATGTTTTGTTAAGTTACAAGTTTATAAGTTTTATTAGAATCTTACTATTGAATTGGTTTGTTATTAAGAACTTGAAATTGCGACACTAAATTACATTTACTGTCACTATAATTAAAGTTTATTTTAGAGTTTTACAGAAAAGTAAATATTTTTATTAGAAAATATATGTTTGCTTTGTTCAAATAGAATTGAAAATAAATTTATTTCTTCTTTTTAATAAAATAATCTTTTTTATATAATCAACAAATTTTAACATATTCTCTATAAAAAATTGCAAGAATTTTTTTAATGAACACGGTGTTAGTTCAGTAAAATTGACCGAGCCGATTAATATGGGAAATCAAAATATAATACTTCTTTCTCGAGTTGAATTTCGACAAATTACCATTAGGATTAGGATCATTTAGATATTAAAAATAACAAATAATTAAATACCATAAAAGCATTTAATTATTATTTACTATTATTTAAAAATGTATTTTTAATAAATTATTTGATAACATTATTATTTATAACATATTACGAGAACTGAATTGGTCTGCCATGCTTGTACAGTGGCTAGAGTTGCTGACTTACCATCTACCTACGATTCTAATTATTCCAGATTTGAATCACAGCTATGGAATTATTTTTAAAATTTTTAATAACTATCAAATATTTTAAAATAGCACAATAATACTATTTAATAATTATTTATTAATATTTTTAAATATTAATAACAATACTAATAACATAGAAAAGTTGTATTTCATATTTTTAGAATCACTAGTTGAAATTTTGTTTTATTTATTTAAATACATAAAATGATTTTTTTATAATTTAATCAACTACGTAGCTTTTATAGTTCTTAAGATAGCAATTGTGGAGCACTTAAATTAAATATCCTGTATATAACGTATTAAATTTTTGCACTAACTGAAAGTTAAGATATTAGTAATTAAATTAATTTAACGTTAGCTTACGTTACATTTTAATTTAGTTCTCCAATTTCTCACTCTAACGAAGTCACTTTTTCTTAAAATAGCAAGACGTTTAGATTAAACTGAAATTTAATGCAATTTCAACTTAACAAGACATTTTTAAAATGATATTTGCGTATTTTTTACTTATATTTAAAGTTTACTAAGCGTATAATATTCACGACACAAATAATTTACTTCCAAAAACAATTTTTTTTCAATTATTTCATCATTTGATATTTGATCAAGAATATTCTGGAAAAATGACAGCAATTGAATATTATAAATGATAATTAATTAAACAGTATGGTGATTAATTTTCATTAATGTTTGTTCAACACAGTAAAATGAAAAACTCTAATTTTGAAAGAAAACGATTCGTATTTAATTAATATCGTAGAATATAAATTTACAAAACACTTCAGAACAATTTCACTCATTTATCAGAGAAGGAAACCGAAATACATAATTAATTGTTCGGAAATTAGAGCCTGTTTTAATTTTATCTTTGGTTGAATAACGTTCCTCTTTCCTTGAAACAAAAGACAATCAATATAAATATCATTTGTTTCAATTCATTACTCTGTTCGATTGAAAACGAATTTTTTTCGAAACAAATCAAAGAATTTTAATTTTTTTATTTTAACACCAAAGAAATTTTTTAAAAGAAAATTTAATTTAACTTTTGTTTTTGAAATATGTAATTATTTAATTTTATAATTAAATTTTAATTAACATTTTTAAAAATTGATTTTTAAATACTTTTGAAGAAAGTAATGTATATGTAGTATTCAAAATATTTTTTTCTATAATTAGATTTAACTGTTTCGTAACCATTTTTTTTATATTGAATTGAAAGAAAAATGTTTTGTAAATGTTGGTGTTAGTCGTTCAGATGGTTTGGTCATCTTGAGCGAATGTCTAATGAACGTTTGGTTAAAAGAATATATGTGAATAATTTTGTAGGCATACGTTTGCTTATGATTGAGAGTGATGAGATAGTGGAAAGAGTTTATGTCATAATCTGTTTGCGTACATGGCGTAATTGTTTATGTATGTATGAATTTAGTAGATGATAAATATTAAATTAATTTTAAAATTTCCATAAAACTGCAAATATAATTTGAAAAACATTTTTGATAATCTAAAAAATTCATAAAAAAGATAATACCTATTTTGATTTTAGATTCTGTGCTGAATATTACTCCTAGAATATGAAAAAAAAAACCATTTAATACTTTACACGCAAATTAGTAAATATAAACTTTTTGAGTAAAATTTTAAAATTATTATTATTATTATTTAGATAAGTTTAATTTTATTAAATCCTATCAATCTATATTTTTTTTTCTTCATAGAACACTTATATTTTTATTTTGTATAAGTAGATATATACTTTTCTCTGTTCACAAATAAGTAATGTGCTAGGAACATCATATTTTGAAACGAGGTACTTTAAACTAAGTACAGGAAAAGAATATTTTCATCAAAAATTTTTCTTTAATATCCGAGCAAAATTAATATCCCAGCCGTTGCAAACGTCAAAACGAAACATTAAAAAATAATGAATTACTTTGTAAAAAAATTTCTCTTAGCTTTAAAAATCTATTTAAATGTTCATTTACTGATATTATTTGTAAAAAGTTTATATTATATATATTCATAAAAATATTTTAGAAGAATAACTTTAAAAACTAGATTTATAATAAAATAAATGATAGAATTATTACAAACATTGTATTATAAATAAAAGTATAAAAATTTAACTTACTTTGCTTTGTTATTCAAAGAAAGAAACTGCCCGACATTCTAAGTTTTTTTTTTTATCTTATTCTCACGTTTATCAAATAACACTGTAAACAGTGAAAAGAACTATGAACAAGGAAAACTTATATTTTATAAAAGAAATAGGACACTCTCTCAAAAAGAAGTATATTTTTTATAATAAAACTACTTTGAAGTAGGGGAATGTGAAAAGTAAATATACTAGTACTATTGCTTTAAGTTTTATTCTACAGTAGCATAAAATAAGTTTAAATATTTTATGAAATACCTATATATATATTTATATAGAAAATTTTTAAAAATATAGACTACAATATATGTTCTAATTTTAATTGCTACTGTTTATGATTCCATTTCTACAAAGCATTGTTAATTTAATTAATGAGTTAACTATACAATTAGATTATCAACTGTTTTAAAACCGCTTCATTGATTGGTCAGTTAATAAGTTAAATAATTGATTACCTTATAAAGCATTTAACAATGATTTGTAAACCGGCCCTTGCAGATGTAGCTTTAGTTAAATTAAAAAATTACAAATTTAGATTTAGATAAGTTTTCTATTTCAAGCATTCTTAACGAGAAACTAAACTAAAAATAAATAAAAATACATACCAAATTATCTTAAACGTATACTAACATTTGTACAATATTATGTATATGTGTGTATTATTTATATTTATTACGTGATTTGTGAGAAAATGTTTTTTTTTGTTGCATATACAATTTCTGGCAAATTTGGCGGTTCACATTAAATTTTTTGTACTTATTCACACATTTTCAATAATAAATTCAAATTTAAGTGATAATAAACAATGAAATTGTCAATTCATTTATTTTGACTGAATAATTTTTAATGTAACCGTCGGAGATCACAAACTAAATACACTTAATCGTGTTTCTTTGGTAAAATATGCAGTTTCTGACAAATTTGTTATTTTCAATAATCAAATTCAAATTTAAGCGAAAATAAACAATGCAATTGTCAATCAACTTAACTTAACTTGACGTAATAGTTTTCACAATATGGCCGCCGAAGATGTCAGGTTAAATACACTTGTCGTTGAAGTTATGTTTGGTGCTGCCACCAGTAATGTATATAGTAAGTAACTGCTGTGTAATAATGTCATTATTGCCACATAATGACCTCTTGCTACATAGGCAATATCGTAACGTAATATTAATATTATGATATGCTTCAATAAAACATTTATATATTTATGTATTTCAAATTTTAAATTTTAGTTCAAGTAATCAGTGAACTTTAATAGAAGCTATTGGGTCACATCAGATTAATAACATGATTAGTTTCAAATCAGAATTTATCAACTCAAACCTCCTTTTGCTGATTGTAAATTGTAAATTAGATGTTACACTTGATATCACAGCTATCATAGATTACAAGATCTGTATACATCATCGTAATTATCATTTCTGCGAAGTCAATAAATTATCCATGATTAAAGTGTCGTTCAGTCTGTCTCTGTCTATATGTCTATAGATTATGAACTTTAGAAAACAATTTATTGAAAATTTATACGTGTCGGAATTTTTTCAATTCGTTTTCTTCGCGTTACGGAAACGGATTTTTCAACTGTTTTTCAGATATCAATAAAGAAAATTTATTTGAGTTTTATTTCTTTTGTTTCTTTCATGGCTATTCCGATATGATCGAGCTGCATTTTTTTATGATTTATATAAAATTTATTACATAATATGACAAAGTAGGAAAAAGTTGGCTATTCAGATTTTAAATCAAAATAAAAATATAGCATAAAGTTGCATTGTTCGTAGACCATGCTGCAAAATATTTAATTTGAATTTAATTTATAACAAATTTTAAATTAAATTGTTATGTATGTAACAAATTTATTGTGAAGATTACAGATAATAGTTTGCAAATGTATGCAAAATGTCTTTTTGCAACAATGCCTCATGGAAACTTTGCTAATGTACAAACGATAACACAAGATATCTACTAATTTCTCAGAGCATTTGATATATAACTAATGTTTGTTTTCTAATCTTGAAATAATTTATTAATTTTATAAAATAAATGTAAAATTTGTTAATGTATATGTCCTGTATGAAAATATATATCTTAAATTTAATTTTTTTTTAATTAGTTTAATACAAAAGCGCGTTTTGTATTTATAAGATTTAAATAAATTTTCTTACTGAATAATATTCAGATTATTATAAATAAAAAGCAAAATATAAATTAAAATCAATTTTTAGAAATTTTTAATTTAATTAATACGAAAAGGATTTTGTAAAAATTCATAATATAAGCGGATTCAAAAAAAAAAAATCAATACTGCAAATTTCTTAATTGACAAATCCCCTTAAAAGACAAAATATAATTGAATTAAAGTTTTAATAAGCTAAACGTTAGAAATTGAACAAAAAAATTCTATAAAATAGCGAAAATAAATTTTTAGAAAATCGTATGTGTCGTTATGTGTTATTTTAAAATAGTTAATCGAGATTTATAAATGGCGTATGTAATGTAACTAGAAGGATTCGTGTATGAAGTAGATTTAGCGTATAAAAAAATGTGATATTGAAAAATAATTCTTGCAAAAGTTGGTGTTAGCCAGTTAAGATGATTCGGTCATCTTGAACGAACATCTAATGATGTTAAAAAAATGTTAATATTTTTGAAGGTGTACATTTACGTGGACGTCTGATGAGTAGATTAAGTAGTATAATTGAGAATGTTGTGTAATAGAAACAGAAATTCATGTATGAGAGGTATCATAAATATGGATAAAGCAAATGTTACTTGTTTGAATAGAAAAGTTTGGAGAAAACTTAATTTGAGGCAGTAAAAAGATTTTCTGCAATACTTTCGGGTACATGGCGTGATTGTGTATATATGTATGTATAAATTGAATTAGAAAACTTTTGGTTTGCACATTAAATAATTTTAAACTATCATTGCAATTAAATAAAATATATAAATTTTAAAATAGTATAATTATTATGTTACGAGGAGTGGAAAGCGATTTTTATTGTCTTGGGCTCAGATACTCAGATATTCAGATAAACTAAAGATACATTCGATTTGCAAGAGTGGCAGGTCAGCCAAAATCGACTAATGGCGTGACAGAACCTGCGGGGGATGGTGGGTACAGATATATATATATACAATAAATTGCGGAACAGAAACTTTTTTTATTCAGTCACCACGTATACTGTGTATGTATGGCGAAACAAAAATATTATAAATTTAAAGGTTAAGATTTGATATGTTACTTTTGCATTAATAGGTTTATATTTTTCTAAATTTTCCTAAATATAACTTAAGCATACGCACACACAAACTAATCGAATAATATTACAAGCTAAATAAATATATAAATAACTTTTATTTTATAATATAATAGGCACAAGAATAATTTTGTAAATCTATTTTATTCTATACATAAACAATTTGCAGAGAAAATTTCCTATTTTACGTGCGTTGAGTACAAACCTATATCCATGTAGACATATTATGATATGGTATTGTATCATTGTTTATGCATTACTATAATATTGGAAACAGGATCAGGTATTCAACATACTCGAGACGAGCGACTTATCTTACCGCAACAAATCTACATACATACGCACAGACATCTGTCAGACTTCCGTTTGTGTTTTGTCTTGATACGTAATACTCTAAAAACAATATATGGATATCATACAACTATGACTTACTACAAATATCCACTATTTTCTATTCTGAAATATCTGTAGTTCTTTTTGCAAAAAAAAATTCTATATGGAATAGGAATATTTACAATGTAACGTAGATAATGGAATTTTTATGTATACGAAAATAAAAGTATTTTTTTTTTTACATAAAGTTAAAGTAATGTAAATTTCAAAATGTACATCAAATATTTTATTTGTCAAAAGTAGTACAAGATGGCGCAAAAGTCATCACCCTATCTGACGATGCTATATTTTTTTGCAAAAAGCGTCTTATATCATTGCAACTCAGAATACACGTTGACGAACTATAAACCGCTATACTCTTCTAGAACGCGGAATAAACGTTTAAATAAATTTAATCAACAAACAGAACCAATTTTTTTTATTTACAAAAACAGTTACTGTTTTAACAAAATTGAGTAAATGACTTTTGTGCCACCTTATGTAAAAGTTAATAAAATATTAATAAATGATTTAAACTATTGTATCAACAAGGTTGAAAAGTTTAATAAACGGTATCGAAACGGAAAAGAAATAAGTATAAAGCTAAATTAATTGCCTAGTAAAACAAACTTTGTTGCCATTAGATGTGTTCCAATTAATTCTGAACTAATTCGGTACTGTACAAAGCATGCGCAATATGGTAAATTACAAACTAAATTCATATGATGCTTGCTGCAGATAGTTTTACTTGAATGAAAAGAGTTTGTGTCACAGCCTATAGCAACATGAAAATGTATGTATGTATGTAAAAGCAATTTATAAATTCATAATATCAAACACAAAACATTAAAATAAAATTTGAATTAATTATATTGAACTAATTAAAAATTAAAGCAATGTATTTTTTGAAGGTTTTCAATTCCTTTTGTATAATTTTTAATTTTTCAGTTTTTTATATTATACAAATTACAGATAAACAAAAACTAGTTAAAAAATTTAATAACTATTATTTTAAATTAATACAATTTTTTATTCCAATCATAACAGAACTAAATATGAAATTTTGTTATTAACAATTTGTAATAATATTAAATTTTAAAGTTTTATTTTACTAAAAATTTAAATTATAATTAATTTAAAAGTAGTACATAAAATTTATAGTGAGTAGATTACTTTTTAATCACTTAAAATACTTCAATTATTTTAGATTAAGTTGTTCAGCTTTAAGAGAAAAGAAATAAATTACTTATTGTAACAAAAATAAGAAAATTACGATAGTTTATTTTATGTTTCAATTTGGTATGTTGGCAATAAATTTTTATTTTATTATTATTAAATTTCAATCTAATTTCGATATGTTTTAAAACTTCTGCATTTGAAACTAACCGCAAGTTAAAGTGTAACATAAGTTGTGACAGTTTTTAAAACTTGTATTACTAAAATAGTTTTAAAGTTTAATATTTTCTTAAAATAAAATAAAAATATAGATAATAAGATTAATGACATGGAAATGAAATTAAAGTTTTTAGTAGGTAAAATACTTTTTGCATTAATAAAAATATTATTAAAAAATCTGATGTGACCACCACAGAACCGATTGTCATCGATTGAATAAATTTATGAAATAGAAAATTCTGTATAATATAATATAATTCTATAGTCATGGTAACTAAAAACAAAATTATCTCAACATAAACATACCACTTACTTAGGGAATTATACTTAATTAGAATATTTAATAAATTTAGAAGAATGTGTTGGCGTTGCTGGGATTTGAACCCGGGTTTCTATATCATAAAAATATAAAAAATTATAAAAAAAAATATTTAGCCGTACATAAATGAAATTTGTTAGTTATAACTTATTTAATAAATTGGTTAAATAATTTTTATCGAAATATATATAACACATAAAAGTGACATCGTTACATTACCATTTCTTTACCAAAAGTTGATCAAATTGAGATGTTTACCTCGGAAGCTTAAATATGACATTTTATAAAAATCCGTTTAGCTGATTTACTGTACAACTGCTCACAGACCGATAGATGATCATCACGCTAAAAACAGTTGATTTGTGTTACTATAAGCCTAATTTGTGCTTATATGTAAAAATCTTGATATGTAAAATTTGGTATGATTAAAATATCTTCCTTATCATATATGATTATAATGGTCGGTAAAAAAAAATATTTTTTAAATATTATTACTATATTAGATACTTAATAAAATATATTAATGTTAACTTATAATTTCTTACTAAATATTTATTAATGATATTTTTACATAAAGCATCATTAAGTACAAAAAGGATCTGTTTTTGAAAATGCTAGAGCATGATATTAACAAATATTTGTTAACGAATTATGATCAACATTTTTTGAAATAGAAAATTTAATATAATATTTTAAATTAAATATTCATAATATTTCTGGTACTTTTTTAAATGCAAGTGCATGTTTTAACAGAGACCATGTTTATGTATGCAAATTACATTTTTAATTACTCCAGAGAATATGCGGGTAATTACGTGAATCTAGGTACAGGTCAAGTGCGCAAATATTCCCTCCAAGGAATCAAACTATTAACTTAAAATAATTTTACTATATAAAAAAAATACAAAAAAAACAATTTCGTAAATTTTGTATATATTTTGTAATTAAACGTTTTCGTTATTAAAAATTTTAATAAATAATTATGCGCCGTTTATTAAATTTAAGAGGTACATGTCAAATATATTTAAATATTTAATATTTTTAAAATTTAAATAAATAATTTTAAAATTTACAACTGAAAATGTCACGTCATGAAGAGGAAATGAAAATGTTTTAAAATTTATATAAATTTGTACGATGTTTAACTGTCGTTGTCATACAATAATTAATTGAATAAATATAATTTAATATAAATATGTAGTATCATATCCAATGTTTATTATGTAAATTAAAATTTGTATTGACAATATTTATATTAAAATGACAGTGGAAAAAATTTACATTTATATATTTATTTGAATTTATTTGTTTGAAAATATGAATGTTTTATATTTTATTTAAATATATTCATATAAATTTTATTATATTTTTTAAATGCATAATTTCGGGCACCTTTACCATATGTTGATTTATTTTATTGAATAACATGCTTATTTTTTTAATTAAAATATTTATTAGTTTTATTTTTTAAATAAGTCACAAAAATTATTATGATTATACTGAGTGTCCGATGAATTTGGTCAGTAAGTAACTTTCTGATTTTTAAACAGAAATTTGTAAAATTTTGCAGGAATAAATTAGATATAGGTGGATAACAGAATAATATAAATTTTAACGAAAATAATATAAACTTGTAAATTTTAAATATAACATTCCATATATTTTGACATATTTTATTTGTACCTCATATTTGATATTTAGTGATATGTGATAAGTCTGCTAGTTGTTAATTTATTTACAAAAAGTAGTCAAAAATTTATTTTAAATTATTCATGGTTTCTACTTATTACGAGTAATAAATTAGTTACTAGATTTGTATTCTTATAGTTAACAGTTACAAATTATTAAATATTATAAAAATTATTGATTAATTCACAGCTTTGAAATGCGTCGCAGATATAACTCAGCAAATATATTATTCCTGCATCGTTGCCATCTCGCGAGAATTAGTAGTTGAGTGACGATCCTGCGACGCAGGACGAACGCGATTGCACGCTGTCAGGTTATTCGGGGCGGCATTGCGTTGTGCACGCTATACCCGTTTCATCTGCTCGCATATTGTTTCCATCACGAAGTTCAGTGGGTCGTGCGTGAGCCGACTGAGACTATTTGCGGACTTTCTTTAGCCTAGCGTGTGCCACACGAGCTCTTGCTTCTAGGATTCGTACGACTGTGCTGTCTTATGGAATCTTACCGCTGAGAACAGCTGTGAATGGATATTGTGCTTCAATGATTTTTAGTTTCATATCATTGGTGTTGAACAGAATTTTTTTAGATGTGTTTTTTAGGTATTTTTTACGTGCTTATTGAAGGACGTACAAGGAGCATACAATTTTTATAGTGAATAAATTTTAATTACAAAACTTGATGGCTTTTGCTATCTACAAACTGGATTTTTAAGAGTTTTAGTTTGATTGTTTAGTTCTGAACATTTGATTAAAATAATATATGAAAGTAATATTAAAGGTATACGTCTGCATGAATATAAATAGATGGCATAAATGAGTATCTATTCTACATGAGTAAATATTTGCAAATTGTAGAAATAGAGAGGTATCATGACTGTAAATGAAACGAACATTGCAAATATAAAAATACTTTGGTGTTGAATAAGACAAGTATTTGTACAATACTCTGGGTATATGGCAAGTAAAAATTAAATAATTTTATTTAATTAATTTTTAATATTTACTTCAAAAAAGTTAATAATATCAATTGTCAAAATGATTTTATTAAAATTATAACATTGATTTACTTAAAAATCACTGGTATTTTAGTATAAGTGAAATCAAAAATTTAAATATGATTTATATGACATTACAGAAAAAGTTTTGTAGTTTATAACAGTCGCTGTCAAAGTAAATCGAACTATTAATGTGTTCAGCAAATCAAAATTTATTGAAATTATTATTTTTTTTGTCGCAACTTTTTTCTGTCAAATCTAAATTTGTGATTCTAACTTTTATAGATTTCAAAAGTTTAAAATAAAGTAACGCAGTTTGACTAAAGTTTAAAAATGTAGCATTTACGTTCCGTGCACGTTTTCTTTTTGCGTTTTTTAACTTTTTTTTTTAGCCACGTTTTTTGAACTTAAATGTATAATGCTAAATGGCGGTTGTTAATTTTTGCTGATAAATGCGTATGTCATATTTTATAATTATGCTTATTATCTTTTAGCTTTTTTGTTTGCACAACGAAATTCTTTTTGTTCTATTACATTTGATAAATACGGGTACGAATTAATTAATAATTGTTTCTTTAATTGATATTTTTGTTTTAATTAATTGAGATGATATTTTTTAAGCATCAAATATTAGTTAAACTAATTTACTTTTAATATAAGCACTTTTCATAATGAGTATGAGACATTAGTTTTATGAAATCATCCCAAATCTATAATAAAGTTTGTAAGTTTTACCAACGTTGCTAACAAATATAACCAATTGAAACAAACGTAACATTTTTATTTTTATTTAGTGTCTAGTGATATTATTAGTTAATGTTTGTTACTGCACTAAAAAAAAAATTGACAATTTATCATAAAAAGTTGGGGCACCTGATTTACACCTGTTTAATATATAAATTTATAGATGTCAGTATTTTAAAAAAATATATATTTAATATTAAAATAAAACATCTTTAGGTATAGTTCTGTATTAATATTTATTAATAATCGAAGTTTTGACGAATTCAACGTACGTTTTCATCAGGAAAAAAAAATACAAATGACATTTACAGTAAATAAATAGAACATAGAAACAAGTTACTAGGTTAGAAAATAAGTAACTAAATCATAAAAGTAATTGTTACCTAGTAACTTGTTTCTATGTTCTGTTTATTAACTGTAAATATCATTTGTATTTTTGTTCCTGATGAAGATGTACGTTGAGTTTGTCGAAACGTCGATTATTAATAAATATTAATACAGAACTATAACCTAAAACCGTTTTATTTTAGTATAATGAGTTCTGAAAGATTTTTTAATATGTATGTAATATTATTTACAGATATTTTGAGGAAAATTTTTACATTATATAAATGTAAAATACGTATATTTTATATAAGTAATTACTTAATTTTTTTGATAAAAAAACATTTAGTAAATAAATTATTTTACCTAAAATTACAAAATTATATATTTTTACAAAATATTTATGTAAACAATGGTTTTTATGTAAAATGGCACCTTTTGTTTTACAGTATAAGATTAACTTAGTTATAGAATTAAGTTAAATATTTTCTGATTAGTTTTCTTCTTTGACAAACTAGTGGTCTTTGATCTTTTTAATATATTCTGTACTTGAGTGTGCAATTAGGTCAATTGTAAACCGATGCGATGTGGTTTGATCAAAACGATGCACGATAATTATGTTAAGATAACTTTAGTGCACACCGAAAGCGATATAATTGATGGTATAGTGGATGGTGTAAAATAGTATTATTACAAATAGTTGTTAAGCTGAATAATCGAATAACGAATATTCGGCCAAATTTAAACCGAATATTATATTATTTGACAATTTAAAGCATGATTGGTGGTCTTCTTTGTAAAGTGAAGTTTTCTAAATGTTGATATGTTTGCTCTACTTGTCTGAACTCGTTTATTTGTTAAACTAAAGCACTCAAGATAATTTTTTTGCAGAATTCAACGTGAATAACATCCGGTGTAACTAGTAAGATCGTTGACAACAACACCAAAATCAGTGTAGCAACTGAATTGAATGCTTATGTCTCTCAAATATTTCTTACATTTTTGACGTATAAATATAAATAAATGACTAAATGTCACATTTGTTGATTGATTATAATAAAATTTGTTGTATTTTGTTTGATTATTATCAAATTTCATTATATAGTTCTAATATAAAAATTTTAAAGTAAATTAGAATAGCGAAAAATGTGCAAAAATCTCACCAACCGAGATAAATTATAAACAACATAATCTTCGACACCTTTCGGAACAAGAGTAACCTAGATTATGAATAAATGAATTAATAAGTTATATATATATATATATATATATATATATATATATATATATATATATATATATGTACAACTTCTTTGTAAAACTTATTAATTATAGTTGAAGGTAAGATGATATATTTCTCATACTTTATAAGTTAATTTTGGGTAAGTGTTACTTGCGTTATTTTTGTTTGCATTTTTTTAAAGTATAACAATAAAAATGTAGTACTTCACTTATTTTTACAACCGAATATTCGGCAATAAAATCAAATATTTGGCTGAATACTGAATAGTAATGTGGCCGAACAGATCATAGTTTAACATACGTTTTCAAATCAGTTGTAAGTATCGTACGATACTGATCGCAAGGAGATCAATAGTGTTTGCCGCTTAATAAGATCGTAAGATAGATATTGCAGTTTTATTGCTTTGACTAAGTTTATATGCACCAAAGTTACTCTTATCTTATTAGATATTTATCGCGTATGACCGTACGACAGACATGGTATTGATTCAGTGAGTATCCGGGCTTAGATCGCTGATTAGGATTTTAATCCTATTTTAAATTTGATACTAATGATGGAAGGTTAGCTTTCAAAGTAATTAATTAGCTTTATTAATGTTAATTAAATATTGTGATTTAGAAAATTTATTCTAAATTTATTATGTGGTTTATTAGTTGCTAAATTAAGAATAAACCATTTGCATATTAGTTGCTAAGTTAAGATAAACCATTTGCACGAAAAGATATATATATATATATATATATATATATATATATATATATATTGTGATTATTAACGACGGCGATACAATTACACTGTAAGAAATTTATGTAATTTTACATATAATTTATGTAAGTTCATATGTTTTGTGAACGTAATTTTTCATATATAAATGTAATATTACATAAATTATCATAATTAGATAATATTACGTTCTATCTTTACAAGTTTTATCTATGCAAAATTTCAACAAAATATATGTTAATTTGACGGAGTTTGAAATTATAAAAAAAAAATATAATTTTATTAAATAACTTCTTATCTAATTAAGATTTTTTGATAATTTCTTTTAACATAACTAGGTAAAATGATTTAATATTTACACAATTTTTGTCCATACAAAAATTTTAAGTATTTCAATAAATGTTTAATTTTCGAGGGAATTAAATCGTCGAATTCTAATTAATTAAAAACGTAATTATAATAAGTTATATATCAATTGACAGCTTTTATTGAGTACGAGTTTTGTGCCAAAACAGATTTGAAAAATATTGAATGGTAATATAAATATTTAGAAAAAATTGTAAAATTTTCAGAGCACTTTATTCAAAATCATTTTTTTAATATTTCTAATAAATATTTCGTAAAACAAAATTATCACAAAACTATAAAAAGATATAAGCTAATGAATGCTGCAAACCGAATTAAAATCCGCTAATTAGTTTTTTAGTTATTAAGCAAAACATTAGTATGGCGAGGTATAGGATTTATTGCTGGAACTTTATTGCTAACTTCTCAGGGGTTTTTATTAGCATTTTAATTCAAGTTTGAAGCACCTAAATTTAAATACAAATAATTTCAATTAAAGCCGTTTTATTTCGATATGAAGATGATATAGATGTGAGCCATTTTAATCTATCTAAACTTTTTACTGAAAGAAAATTCTTCCGACGACGACAATTTTATTAAATTTCCTGAAAATCCGTCTCAATCAGTCACCGACGTAATACACTGCAATTAATTATAGAGCATAATCTCTACCATACGACTTGATGTATGGCCAGGATACAGACATGTACGTATTACATATTATCTATATGACCTATTTATGAAAGATAATTATTGGATATATTTTGTTTACTCTGTACTTTACTAGCACAGGTAGTTTAGAATATCAAAGACAAATTATTTGAAACAATATAAGTTCACGTAAAAGAAATAAAAATAAATTCTGTTTTTTAGAATGTCTCATACGTTAGAGTAATATTTGCTCACTATTACATATGAAATTTCTTTCAGAAATAGTTTAATGATGCCGATACATGTCTTGTCAAGTGTAATAACATCAAATAGGTAGTGATATTTTTATAAAATTAAATTGTGAGTAAATAAATATTGCTTTAGTAATTGAGTATATGGTTTAACAGTTTTTTTTATAGGTATATTACATTTTGATTAGATCATTAGTCTATTACTTATAAACACATCAGATAATAAGTTTAAAATGATTTTGTTACTCTGATTACTTGTATAAAGTGATACGTTTAAAATATATAATAATATATTATGATATGGGGAGTAGAAATTAATCTGTGTACTCCGAGTAACTTTTTTATCAAGCTTTCCAACCAAAAATAACTAAAATAAATACCAAGTACTGGCATAATTGATGCTGTTTAACTTCTAGTACAATAATGTTTACATTATTGTACTAGTAATATAATGACTACCTTCTATATAGGAAATACAGTAGTATAATATAAATATACTCTTGATAATAGTATATTAAGTTACGAGGTACAGAAAGCGATCTTTATTGTGTTGAGCCCAGATAATTGTGGCTGAGGCTAAGCAATCTGGGCGAAATATAAAATTCTGCTCCAAGTGCTGTTTTTTTTTTCAAGTATTCATATCCAAAGGAAACTAAACTAAAACGATATAAAAATACATACCAAGTAACCTTAACCTTACTAATAGTAGTAGACTAGTATGTATATATTATTTGTACACCTAGAATTTTTGACAAATCTGGCGGTGTACATTGCATTTCTTGCACTTCTACACACATTTTCAATAATTAAATTCAAATTTAATCGACAATAAACAGTGCAATTGTCATTAGCTTAACTGGATGTAATAATTTTCTATATTGACGTTTTAGTCATGTTTGGTTTGCTACCAGTGGTATATATTAGTAAACTACTATATAATAATGTATATTATTAAACAAATAACATAATAATGACCTCTGTCTTTATGAATAATTTAGTATAGTTGAAGAAAAAAAAAATTATTTTTATTTGGTTGTACTTCAGTCATAATAAGTGGTAGTAGCATCCCTTATCTTATTTACGCGACTAGACGAAAATACGCAATCGTTAATCGCACTTAGTCGCCCGATTAAGTTGACAATGCTACGACCAGAAAAAATGTCAGTTTAAATTTTCAAATTTGAATCAAAAATTATGAAAAAATATTAAATTTATTAATATAGATTTAAATGAAATTATTCATTTCGTTTCTAAACGAAATGTAAAATAAATGACAATAAATAACTGTATTTAATGTATGTGATAAAAAGAATTGGTGAACATAAATAAAGAAAAAAAGGAATTTCAGCCACCATTTTCATGTTATAATTTTTGCATATCTTGTTTCAGCGTGTTTTCCTGAAAATACATTTAAAATGGTTTTTGTAAGTGCGACATAAATTATAAATGTCGAGCGTGGAAAAAAGACACTATATTTTTTCTAGAAAAACTTTTCAAGTACTTATTCTTTGGGCTTTTATAATACGTTTAAATTGTAAAGTTAAGCTTTTTAGAATTTGACTATAAAACTTAATATCACTTCGGTTAAGATACAGGTATAATATATGATTTTTTTTATATGTATATCGTTATAATATATTTAAAAGAATATTGATTTATTTTTAAATTTTTTTGTCATACAATGGTTTTTATAGTAAGAAATAAAATATTGTAAAAAAATATTTTCTTAATAAAAAGTTTTATGTTTAAGTTCTTTAAGGTTAAAACGTGGAGGATTCGAAGACACTAATAAGAGTAATAATATAATTTGATATATATATATATATATATATATATATATATATATATATATATATATATATAATATAAAGTAAAAATACAAAAATACAATAAAAATTCATATTTAATTTAAATTAAAAAATTCATCAATAGTACAGAACCTATGATATATTAAAAAAAAATTTTAAATTATTTTTAAAAATAGTTATTGGACTTTATACTTTTAATAATTATGTTCCAGAATATTATTATTATTTTTTTTAATTTGCATTTAGCTTGAACAAAAAGGTCTTTATGTCTTGTGTTATAAGTATGAACAACAGAATGTTTAACATAATTATTTAAATTACTTTTCACATGAATAGTATAATAAGTACTGAAAAGATTTTTACTATAATTTTTAGTTTATGATAAAATTATTTAAAATATATCTTACAAATAACAAAGTTCCAAAAAAAGTAACATTATTCAAAATATTTATATTTTAATAAAGCAATATATTATTAAAATAAATACATACAGTTTGTGGTACTTTTTGCTTAATTTGTAATAAATTCTAAAAGATTATATGTTTTGTTCATTAATTTTAGTTAAATTTTCAGTAGAATTTAGATAAAATAATGATACATTACAGGAAATATGTAATATCTTATAAACCACTGCATGAAAAGCTAGCAGGTCTTTTAAATATATATTTACCTCTTCTGTACGATAAATTTTGGAGTTCAGCCAACATTTTCAAATTTATCTTAAAGATTTATTTACATATTTCATTCTTATTACTCCATGGAATGGAAAATCAAAATTGACCATGTTGTTGAACAAAATTGTTTTTGGTTTATGAATATTTAAGAAGTTTTACTCATGTTTCCTGTTGTTATTAATTTTTTATTTGGCAAAAAATTTATACGCATTAGAGCAAAGTTATACCATTTGATAAATTAAAAACTGTAAAAGTCGTAGATATTTGATATTTATCATAAAATTTTGTCAGTTTGTCACCATTTTTTTGTCGTCGTTCAAACTTCGATTGAATTCGATTTTTGTTTAAACAGCATTTTTATGAATCCAGTTTAGTCAAAAATTAAATTATTTTAATCGACGTTTTAAATTATATCTACTTCAAGTTACGTTAATTATTACAATTACTCATAAATTGTGTTATTTTTTTGTAATACATTTTGTAAATTAATTTTATTTCATTATTTAAAGAAAATTATTTTTTTAATTTTTTTTCTTTAGGTAATCAACCACATTTGTTGCAATCTATATTGCCGCTCTGACTGGCAAATAATATTTTTAGTAAAATTTGTAGATTGTTGCAAAACAGTTATTATATTTTAATTGTAATCATACATACTTAAAATATCAGATATTTATATTTTTTATTTTACAAAAATATAAATCTTATTGTTGATGTGGAATGTTTTTAATGTTTTCTAACAAAATTGTGAACATGTAATTTTGTTTTATGAATAGCAAATGAATATTTTAATATTTTTAATGATCATAAAAGCTATATTAATATTTGTCATAAAAAATCAATAACTTGTTAGTTTATGAATTCCGTATGAAATGTGGAAAACAATTTGACAATGTCATGAATTGACACAAGTAGCTTTGCAAAATTATATTGTAATATTTATTTTCGATTTATACGTATGACTTTTGCGAGATATGTCATATTCTGTCAAAACTTTGACAAATATTTGTGTCTGTAGATTAAAAGCATCTGTTTATGTAATAAATTTGAGTGGTTTTTATTAATAAATATTTTCCGAAACAGATTTATATTGAAAAATATGTATCATCAATATTACTACAAAAATGTAAATTGTTGAATATGAAATGAAAAATGATTCTTAAGTGATAGAAAATAACAAATTTTGATACAAAATATTTATTTAATTTAACTAAAAATAAAAATTTTATATATTTTTAATCTTTTTTTCTTAATGTAAAGATAATCAAAGCTATCTTAATATTTTTGAGTTAAAAAACCATGAAAAATTTGCCAATTTCAAACAAAAAATAAAAAAAGGTAAAGTACGTCAAAGATAGTTGAACTAAAGTAAAATATTTTTAATATAACTTATGCGAAATTTACTTCTAAATTCAATTATAAAATAAAAAAAAGGGGTATTCTATTTAAAATAAGAAAGTTAGGACCAACTTACCGTTAAACCGGAAATGACATTGTATTGCCAATATTTTACTTCAACTTTTAGTAACTTAACACTATTTTTCATAAGTAAAAAACCATTTATTTAAAAAAAAATGTTTACTAAACAATTTATCATTCTTCTTTGCAAATCCACGAATTAAAAAAAATACTCTTGACATTTTAAGTATATTTGAATGTTACAGTTCCTTTTATTTTCTTTGGAATGTGTATTACAAAGAAAAATAATTTGATTTGTTTGCTAATTTTATTCCTTTTAATTATATAACCTGTTTTCTTTGAGAAATTCTTCAAAAGACTCATTAAGAAACGAACTTACTGAAATAATTTCAATGAATGTTGTGCCAAAAATGCAAAACGTTAAGCACATAGAATTGCAGCTTATTTTTCAAACGAAGACTTTCAATGTTTTCAAAAATAAAGTAAACTCATATAATGTAAATTATTTTAAAGCAAAAATTAAACTATTTCGAATTTATTTAAGAATGAACTGCAGAAAAACATATATTCCAGCACGTTGAAAGGGTTATAGCGAGAAAATGGATAGGGGAAATCAAGAATATAATAACAGATTCAATTGAGTATGTTTCATACTAAAGAAATTTATTGGTTTACTTGTATTGCATTGTAATTTTGTATAATAACTTTGAAATACATTCTTAAAACACAAATTTCAAATTTATTACATTTATAAATTTATACAACAGTAGATTATTTATTTATTTATATTAAAAGTAGATTGATAAAAGAAACAATAGAAATTTATAAAAAAAAAATAACATCAATCAGTATAAAGGCACTGATTTAAATACAATTTTAGTTTTTTTAATTAAAAATTTATAAATATTATAATCAAGTTACTTATTTTGTTAATTAATTAAGTTGCGATAGCCAAAGTGTTATAAGTAAGAGATAAAAGATTTATTTGAAAGCAATAATATTGAATAATCTTTTAATATATAACCGGTTTCGAATATTTTATATTCATCATCAGATCGAACCGGAAGATTACAATAGAAACAAAATTGATACATATAAGTTTTTCAGAGTACATAAATATAATACCGTACGTAAGACATAAGATATCGTTGATTTAAGTAAAAAAATAAAATAATAACTAACCTACACTAAAATACTACAGAAAATTATTAGCTAGTAACTTGATCCTATGTTCTGTTTATTTACTTTATTGTTATTTGTATAATTTTTCCTATATTCTAAAGCCGTTTTATTTTAATACAATGAGTTCTGAAAGATTTTTTACTATGTTAGACTATTATTTATTTATTGTATTAGTATAGTCTTACGTGTATGTTTATAACTCCTTTATATTGTGTTCTTAGTTTATTTTTAATTTTATTTAACCCTGTACAAGTATATGTAGCCATTTGGCTACATTGACTTTTAAAATGCCAAAATCTTAGACTGGGTAAATGTACTGTTTCCTTGCAGTGTTTCTATTTAGCTACAACCTATATACGCCTACCAGAAAAACCCCGACATCTATACGTGATGTTTTGAACTTTGAAAAAATTCAAAATGGTTGCAAAACGATCAGCTTGTGCACTGTGCTATGTTCTCGTGTGATTTTTTGAATCGTGTAATTCGTACAAAGGCTCCTTCTGTGAAAATTTTTGTGCTGTGTTTTACATAAGGTTAGTTTGACAAGATCTTATTATTATTTGCAAGAAAGAATGCATATTAGTTGGCCAAATTTGGATGCAAATATGTATGTAGCGAAAAAGCTACATTGCCCAATGCAGGTACCTAACCGTTGCTTTTATTTCTTTGCAGGAAAATGAATTTTACTGGTTTCAATCCAGTTTCCTTTTATGGAAAATTGCGTAAACAAACAGTTGTTGTCCCAGCGGATCCTAATGTGTCAGATTTTTCTGATGGTGATTCTTCAGATGAAGAAGAATTGGAAATAACAAAACTGAATCTGGGTAAAACTTTGGTCGAGGAATCGGAAGAAGAATCGGAAGTAATAAATCAAGAATCTGACACAATTATCGAGGCTTCAGACACTGAGGAAGTAGAAGAGGGCGAAAGGAACGAGGGTATGAATTTTAAAACGGCTAACAGTGCAAAAAGAAATAAAAATAAAACACCACTGAGGTATGATTGGGCAGAAAATGATTTGCCGCAACTGTCATTTGCTGATGATCCTCCTTGGGATACTGAGGAACTCTCTACTCCGTTAGAATATTTCACAAGATTTTTCTCGATCAATATAATGCATGACATTGTCGAACAAACCAATTTGTACACTACCCAAAAAACAGGCGTACCCATACGTCTCACGAATTCTGAATTGACAGATTTTATCACAATAGTTCTGCGAATGGGAGTAATACAATTGCCAGCTTATGCAGATTACTGGTCGAATTCATCTCGTATTGATCAAATAGCAAACATAATGACTTACAAACGTTTTAGAAAAATTAGAAGTTGTATACACTTCAACGATAATTCCAAAATTACACCTGAAACAAAAGATAGATTCTATAAAATAAGACCACTCTTAGACAAAATTCGTAATAATTGTCAAAAACTCAACACCGAAAACCAATACTCTATTGACGAAACCATGATCCCATATAAGGGAACCTACGCTGGAAATCTTCGGCAGTATATAAAGAACAAACCCCATAAATGGGGGTTCAAGTTTTTCGTTAGGGCTGGAGTCTCGGGGATAATAGTTGATTTCATTCCATATCAAGGTACATACACTTTCGATGAGTTGAAAGGCACTTGCAACGAACTGACTGATGAAGAAAGAACATTTGGTTTCGGCGCTGGAATTGTGATAGCCCTTTGCAAAACACTACATGAACCACAAAATTCAGTGGTGTTTTTTGACAATTATTTTAGCGGTTTAGTTCTGCTCACATATCTAAAAAATAAATTTGGTGTCCTTAGTTTGGGTACATTCAGATCAAATAGGATTGGTGGATGTCCATTAGAATCGGATAAAGTATTGGCAAAACGACCAAGAGGGTCGTATGCACATAAATGCGATCAAAAAGCTGGAGTGATAGTGGTAAAATGGTTGGACAATAAATGTGTATTATTAGGTAGTACCTTTTGTGGTCTTGCACCTGTAACTTCCCTGAAGAGATATTCGAAAACTGAAAAAAGGAAGGTTGATGTTCCATGTCCAGCAATTATCAAACAATATAATAAGCATATGGGAGGCGTGGATAAAGCCAATTCTCTGTTGGGATTGTACAGGACTTCAGGAAGATCCAAACGATGGTATTTTCCAATTTTCACATATTTATTAGACATGTGTGTTGTAAATGCCTGGCTACTTTATAGAAAGGATTGTGTAGCTTTAAATCAAAAGTCACTTCCATTGAAAATATTCAGAATGGAATTAGCAGAATCATTGCATAAAACTGGAAAATACAACAAAAAGGGAAGACCTTCGAAGGACGGTAATATACCAAAGGTACGAGTTCCTGTCAAAAGAAGACCCGATGATTGCAGCAGAAAAGATGCAGTTGGACATTGGCCGATACATGCGGAAAAGGGTAGATGCCGTCATTGTACAAAAGGCTTCACTACAATTATGTGTCAAAAATGTGAATGTCGTCTTTGTTTGACGGCAGCAAAAAATTGTTTTTATAATTTTCACGTGTGAATGTTGTTTTGAAATTATATATATTATACCTATTGTACAATAATGCCAAAAAATGTCATATTTTAGTTTAGTTTGAGGCGCTTTTCTTGTTGCAACTTTTGAAAATAAAATCTATTATGAATCGATACGTTTTACATTATTGCTTGTTACAGGTCTATGAAATAAATGGAAAATGTTGCCGCTATGGGGCAATGTTGCTCTTCAGCTACATTATCAAACCTCCACTTCTAATACAAAATGTACATTTTTCTCAGATATTACAGAATTGTAGAGCCCTAAAAACAGTGTATACAAAATATTAGATTTTTTAAACAAGGATTTATTAGAGTGGCCCGTACCGGGTTAAACAAGATTAGAAGTATATGGGTAAACCCATATAGAGACTACTTTGACATTTCTCGGAAAGTTGGCAACACTGTATTTTAATAATATTATAATTTATGTGGGCAGGTGGGCACTAGAAAAAACTTTTCTGAAAATTTGATCAAAATCGAATAAATGATGTAGCTACAATAAATTTTAGTAATTTTTTTCTCGGAAAGTTAGCAACACTGTATTTTGTTAAAATTACATAAATTATATGAATACTAGGAAAATCTTTTGTGAAAATTTGAGTAAAATCGGTTAAATAACATAGCCATAATAAATTTTTTAAAACTTTAGTAATTTTTTTCTCGGAAAGTTGGCAACACTGGATGTTAATAAAATTATATAATTAATGGGAGCACTAGGGAAATGTTTTCTGAAAATTTGAACAAAATCGTCTAAATAACGTAGCCAATATAAATTTTTAAAAATTTTAGTAATTTTTTTCTCGGAAAGTTGGCATTACTGGAAAAAAATAAAACCACATGACCATCTTGGGTACTAGACAAATTTATCCTGAAAATTTCATTAAAATCGGTTGAACCGTCTAGGAGGAGTTGCGGCCACAAAATTTTGACTTACGACCGAGCGAGCGAGTGAGCGAGCGAGCTGACGACGCACACACATACACCCACATAAACTAAGTTCAGATTCGTCATCTAGAGGCTATATGAAGGATTTCTATACAATTTTTTTTTTTTTTTGAAAATGTTACAGACACCGTACCAAACGCTATACTACTTTTCCTTGCAGTCAAAGTAGTAAAAAAAATATATAAATATATTATTAATGTAATTCTGTTGTTTAAAAAGTTTACAATAAATTTAAGATTAAAACAACATTTCAATATATTACTACTGTAACTGCAAGGAAAAAGCAAATACACATTTTAAATCAAGAACACATTTTTGACTAATACGATCTATTGATTTAGCAGTATAAATTCGTACTATTTAGTTTATACCCAGTATTTTTAAATATTAGAATAAATTTAACTTTAAAATAATTTTAAAATTAGCCTATGAAATGTTGTTATTTATTATGAGGATAAATAACCAATCAGAAATGATTTTTTTATTTATTTTAAAAATAAATAAAATTGAAAATACTGACCCTTATTTAATACATATGATTTATATTGGTAACGATTAGATTTATTTTTATTTTAATACAGAAAGCTAGCTACATATTTTTATACTTCAGGAATTACAAAACTTTTGTAGTTTTAAATATTATGTTTTATGCCATTTGCTTCAAATTATTTCTAAATAAAAATCTATAATTAAATAGTTTTAAATCAATGCAAAATAAATTACTGCCAATTACTTTTAAATTGCTAGAAAAACTCAAGAAATATTATCTGAAAATACTTATATTTTTTCTGATATCAGGAACAAAAGAAAAGTAATTACACTTTTTCCGTTAGAAAATAAAGCCAAACCGATAGATGCTTGTTTTCACGGCAAAAAAACAAAAAACTCGCGAAAGAGTAAATCTTTAAAAATTGTATTTTTGCGTGCCTAAGGTTTAGAAACAAAAGCTCACTCACAGTATGCTGGCTGAGAAATGAAGAGTGGAAAACAAAATCGAATCAACTGTAACGTATGGAAAAAATTCGTGTATGATGAGATTAGCATATAAACATACATGTAAATGATACTACCAGCATACGAATATCAAAAGATAGTACAGTTTTTGAGATTAAATCTAGTGATGTAAAATTTTGTACAAAAATGGGAAAAAATTGAAGTAAAGATTTTGATGTATAAATGAAAATAATGTACAATAAATGTTTATTTAAATACAATAGTTTTGCAAATTAAAATATTGAAGTAAAAGTATAGTTTATAAATCAGTATTTTTTAATATAAATAAAAAATTTATGCTATACTATACTATATTATATATTGTATAATATTATATTATATTATACTATATAATAACACATAATTTTAAAAATATTTATATATGATGTCAATAATTAGTAAATTGACATTAAAACAACAATAAACAATTTATTCGATTTCATTTTTATTTTTTCTATAATTTTTCATTTTTCAATAATTTTGGTGAAAAATAATATTTCTCATTTATATTTTAAGAATATTAAATGTTAAGTGTTTTTTGCCATATATCTAAACATATAACCTCAACAAAATTTAAAAACGTTTAACTGATATTTATAAACGTATTGTACTACTATCTCTTTCTATATTATAATAATTCCAATATTCATATCAAGTTCGCTAATCGTTACTCAATCCAGGAAACACCAGACTTAATCTTTTCTCTATAAATTTTAACAACCTTAAATTTTTTCTCTGTAAAAAAAGCTCACTATCAAAAAATAAAAATACGGGTTTCGTATTTTTAACTCTAGTTTAACATGCAAAAAACCCAAATATACTGGATAATCTCATTGTCCAGTATAAAATATCAAATTACATACAGAGGTAACTTTCTGATTTTTAACAGAGTGAAAACCTTTCAGAACTTATAATAAAAGAAAAATGCTTTAGGTTATTTGTTCATTTTGTTTCTGTTAAAATACAAAAGTTAAATAAAATTTAACTTCCTTTGATTAATAATTTATAATATTTTTTTTTACTTATTTACTTATTTTTAAGGTACAATTTAATTTTTCTCAAATAAGTTAACTAACTAAGTAAACTGAAACGTTGTATTTTAATAAAATAAACAGAACTAAAACCTAACAATTTTTTTCCTGATTTGTTTAAAATAAATACATACATACACAATTCGCCATGTACCCAAAATGGTGTGGCACAAACTTTTTTCACTATCTCGAAATCAGTTTCTTCCAAACATTCCTATCCAGACAAGCAACTTTAGCTTAATCCAACTTTATAATTCCTCTTATACATGCTCTTTTATTCTTACTACTTCTGCTTACTAAATTATAATGTATAAAAAGAATCTTTTTAACAATAAACTTAAATTTATGTGAAATTTTGTATTTATGTAGAAAATAATTTTTAATATTAAATTGATTTACAATTTACAGTTTATAAACCAAAAATTAATTAAAAAAAATATATATTTATGCTATTTTATTATAAATTTAGGGCGTGTTGAAGAAGCGCATATAGCCTTTTTTGTGTACATTACATAGGCGCATCAAAAATATGTTGAATAAGCGCATCATGATTATATTGAATAATATAACTAAATTAACCTAACCTAACCTACCCTAAACCAACTTAATATTTTTATGCGCTTATTCAATGTTTTTAATTGTGCTTATTCAATGTTGATTTTCTACGCTTATTCAACGTTTTTGGTACCCAAAATGCGCTTTCCTCACTCTTCGTAAATTTAATTTTTTGTGTATATTTAATGCAAATATTATATAATTTCAAAATTAAATCAATGTTTGTAATCAATAAATATCATAACAATTTTATCTTATAAAAAAAGAAAAAATACATAACAAAAGTACTTCTTTTGTTTTTTGTTATTTACTTTGTTTTATAAATTAACATCAAAATATTTTATGTAGTAATAAAAAATATTTTATAGAATTTATTTCCACTTCAATATTTTTTATGTAACACACGTTTCACGAAAAAAATATTATTATTTCCTATTTTCTATATTGGCGAAATAAAAACCAGGCGGTATAGCGTTTTTTTGGACGTCTATTTTCTCGTTAATAAGCCGTGTCAGTCCACACATTTCCTGCAAAATGATCAGAAGCAGGAAAGACAAAAACGGTAGACTTTGGTCATGGTTAACGTTGATTATATGACGTGTTAAGTGGTTTGCTTTCAACGAATGTTTTTCTTTCATTTGGTAGTAATTAAAATTTTCGATAATATTTTGTTTGCTTTATATATATATATATATAGTGTCTGCTAAAAAGATTGCTTCATATGTATAATAATAATCATTTCTAATTCATTCAAAAAATAATTCATTATATTTTCACAAATTAATCATATTTAATACAAAATTTGTCACTCATTTAAATAGAAATAATTATATTTATTTAAACTTTATTGATCATTTTTGAAAATAAGTTCTACAAAATTTAATATTCTGTTTGTTACATGTATTAAAGAGAAATATTTATGCAAGTTGACTATAGAAAATGTTATTTTAAAACTTTTTTCTAAATAACTTTTTCTAAAATTTTTGCAAATGAAGTAACTTTGCATGAAATATTTTTCATTATTATTTAATTTGATCTATATCGAAAGTAATATCCCTACTTCCAACTGGTGCCGTTTTAGTTTTTAGATAAGCACCAAAAAGTCCCGTAATAATGATTTTTATAAAGAAAATAATATTTTTTTTACCATATGATGCAGACTTTTTGGCGGATATCGTAAAAAATTTGAATTTTAAACTATAATAAATTTATGGTGGCGGCTATTAGTTGCCAATTGTAGCAGTGATAAATAACATAAATGCGCATGTCGCATTATCGTATCAAGTGGCCAGGAGAACTAAATGTATAAATGTTAACTTTTCATATTAATCGCATAAAAGAAAATTGATGGTTCTATAAAATACAAATTTAATATTATTTGTATTATGTATTATTGACGTATACATAAAATGTTTGAAAACTAACTTCTCGTACATATTTTCCACTATATTTATTCTTGGATTTTAAGAGCATCTCTAAATATTTTACCATAGTTTTACGTATTAGCGAACGTAATAAAATTTTATAACGTAAGAAAAGAAGCTATTAAGTAGTACCGTAAACCCATCTAGTTTTTCTTATAAAGTAACGATCTATTTACATTCACTTAAAGCAGCTAATTGAAAAATTTCCCTTGCGTTGGTGAAAAATTATTCTCGTCTTGCTTGGCCCGTGAACATCTTAACGTCTTTCTAAAGTAGAAAATATATACTCGTCATGTTTGCTAAATAAAGTCTTAAGAAAATCTTTACATTAGCTTTAAGTTAAGTTTATCGACTTGATTGCAAATTAAGAAATTTTTCCTAATACAAGTAATGGTGTTATTTTGACGCATTCGCAAATTGTTAGTCTATACAAATATAATTAATTGAAATAAATATTTATTTATTATCCAAAGTCGTATTAACGTAGATTATTTTAATATTTAAATACTGAAATTGCCCTTAATGAACTAGTTATAGACCTTGCCAGATTTCAAACCCGAGATCTTCTGTTTTCGCGGCAGCTGCTTTACCAACTATGCCACCGTATCGATGGCAAGTCAAATACTTTACGCTCTTGTATAATAAGTAAAAATATTAACATTGTTAAATATGTTCATATGTTAATGTAATGTACTTGACTGGGTTAATTATAGAAAAATGTATATGCTTTTGGATAATAAATAAATATATATATATATATATATATATATATATATATATATATATATATATATATATATATATATATACAGTATTGGGCAAAAATGTGGAACCAAGTGAATATCTCGAGAAATACAAGTCGACCCTCTACCCCCACCCCCAGGGATAGGACGGGGGTTAACTTTGAAATCTTAAATAGGAACCCCTATTTTTTATTGCAGATTTGGATTCTATGGCTAAAAATACGTATTATTTGTTTGTAACATTTTTGTCTATTTATGGTAGATAGCGCTGTAATCGGCGGACACATTAAAAATCGACGTTTCGACGAACTCAACGTCCGCCTTTATCAAGAAAACTGATCCCTATATTTACAATAATTTTCAAATAATAATAACATAATTTCCACATATATTTAACCAAGAAAGCAAAAGTTTGTGGAGTGAAAAACTTCAACATACCTACATACACATCGTCAATTACAAAGTATGTAAAATTGTTCTGGCGTAAACATATCCCGTCGTATTACCAGTACGTGTTTCTGAAAGTTTTCGGCGATGAGCCCATGCACACCGCCACTGCGTATTAACAGGAAATCTACCTACATGCCGACCGAAACACTTTTCGTGTAAATTTGTATTCTATTAGACGGTTGAATGCGGGACGCAATTTCATAACGCAGTGATATTTTTAAGACGGTCGGTATGCCAGCCATACAGTATGCGCACTACCGTAATTAAGAGCGCAAAAAGTAAACGAGCTTTGCTAACGGCTGCTGATGACCTGAACACCGCATTCAAACAGGCATGGACTAAGGGTAGTTTTTCTCTAAATTTTATATACATATACTGTGAAAATAATAAATTTAGAATTTTTGTTATCAAATATATCTATAAGTAGAAATTAGGGACAGAAATTTAAATAGATTTTTTTAAGATTACATAATACACAACGATTTTTAACTAACTCAGTAAATATTAAAAATAGTAGAAATTTATAATTATATTTTTAGATTGAAATACTAAATGAAAAAATGTATTTAAAAATGTTATTTTATAACAAAACTATTATCTAAATGAAAACTGTGAAACAATAAAAGAAAAACAAGAAATTATTTCACTTAAAAAGAAATTGTAACTAAGCAAGAATCGAACCTGCAACCTTTTATTCTCTAATTATACACGTTATTCTTTCGATTGCAAGAATTATTACAAAAATATATTTTACTAAAAAATATGCGTCATACAAAAATAATTTCATATTTCGGTTTTGTTCCTAAAAAAAATTAAAAGTAACCGATTTTTAAAATATCAGTTAAGGTTACAGTTAATGTTCGCCAAATGTTTACATAAATATTGATTAACCGGTTTAATTAACCCGTATTTTTCCCGGTTTTATGTTTTGTTACTTAATATTACTCAATTTACCAACAAATTAAAAAAATAATAAACAAAAAATCATTTATTTAATTTCTCCGGGCAACTCCGTCTCTAGTCTCTAGTAGCACATCTTCGTATAGGTATGCTAACGCGTGTTTTAGTCTCCCAAGACGACGTTTAACACAAGATGACGGTTAATCTGTTTAAATATGCGGTAATACCTAAACTTAACTACATACAACTACGCACCACTTATATAGCATTGATCCTGAGCTGAAAATGAGCTAAAGTTTTTTTATGCCCGATATTCGGGTAAGTAAATTTTGAGTTGATAAAAATGTTGTAGGTATAGACAAAAATAAAGTTGCAAACTGGAAAATCATATTTTTTTCTTGTTTAGATTAAAATATAAATTATTTACAATCTTTTGACAATATGTTTTTTGTTAATGTAGAGTTTTTGAATAAAATATTTTTTTTTTTAAAGAAAATATGCATTTAAAACTTTGTAAACATTATATTTGCAAACAAAAATATCGGAGATATTTTGGAAGAATGAAAAAAATAATGTAAATAACAAGAATCGGTTAAAATAATTAATTTAAACAATGGCTGACTTACTATGAATTCTCAGTAGCCGAAAATTCTATTTGTACTACGATTATTTTTATGATTTTGTGTTATGTATCATATTGCACTTAAATTTTTTATGCAGTTTACGTTTAGAACAGGTAGATAAGTTTGAATATTTTCCAACCTACCTAGCATCGAATCTGACTGAAATCTTTCTTGGCTGACAAATCAAGAATAAATAGTTTCGATTCAGGTAAAATATTCTTAAGTGACAAATCACGAAGTGACGAAACAAGTATACATTAAAAATAATAATTTTAATGGAAATGAGCACAAATTTGGAACATAAGCATATGTAAACTATAAAAAATAATAATATTCTAATATTTAGATAATAATTTAATTCTTTGCAGTTTATTTTAATATTAAACATAGTTAATAAAATTGCTTTAATTTCTTTTGTTCACTGAATAATTACTAATGAAAATACTTTTAACTAGAAATGTATTAAACAAATAGAACTCTTGCTGTACTGTATGCAAACAAAACATATTTTTACCATAACAGTAATGTAACAAAAACCAGTCGTATATCTGAAAACTCGCAGGGCTAAGTACAAAAAGTAGGACATGTCCTGTTCAAACTGAACAGCTGGTCACTCTAATTAAAATACCTTATTATTTATTAGATTTTTATTTAGCTTTGTTTTAATTTAGAAATGTCGGATATAATAGAAATAAACAAAAACACAATTTGAAAGAAATATCGAAAACAATTTTTCATAAAAAAGTTTTCTACAAAACGTTATAAGTACGGTGTATGATCTATGTACTTTTGATTTGAATTTTGAAGTAATTATTAAACAATAATTACTTTTTTGCCATATCATAACAAATTAACAATGGAATTTGATTAAAAAATGTTTTCGAAGCTCCTTATTGATTGATCGATTAACAAATTATCTTGCAATGTATTTAATAATGTTTCATGCAATTTGCCCACAATGTAGAAAAGTTTTAATTTTTAAAAAATACAGAAAATAAAAACAAATTATTGTATAACAAATCAACCATGTAAATTTATTGAATACAAAATCGAAATTGTAAAACATTTTAAAATAAATATTATATTCAATTTGTTTAATTTTACTACATGTTTTATTAACAATTATTTTTATATTAAACAATAACATCTGTTAAAATAGTGACAAAATTAAAAAATATTTTAAATTAATAAAATTTATGGTTATTTTCTATTATAATATGAAAACATGATAATATGTAGTTTTTTAATTTAACAAAAATGTTTTTAATATAAATTAAAATAAATAGGAGTATATTTTTTCTCCTGATACCATGTTTTTATTGCATATTTTGGAAAGCAGAGAATGTAATAATAAAGTAATATTTTCAGATATTGTTTCAGGTTTTTGCTATTTTCCTTTGTTGTACTTTAATAAGCAGATATTCATTTGTTTTCTTATTTCTAATTTAATAATATAAGATTATATTATATAAGAAGAAAGATATCTAGATCTTTATCTACCAGATATTACAAATAAAAAAGATTACAATAATTTTTTTTCTTTATTTGTTTTTATTAAAAATCTAAACAATACAAATGATGAAACTTATTAAAACAAATTTGATTTTTAACAAAATGTTAATATAACCAAATTAAATTCAAACCACATAAAATTTTAACATATTTATATATAAAATAAAACGGCTTTAGGTTATAGTTATGTATTAATATTTATTAATTATCGACGTTTCGCCGAACTTAACGTACGTTTTTATCAGGAAAAAAATACAAATAATTATAGAACTATAAACTAAAATAGGTTTAGGTTATAGATCTGTATTAATATTTATTAATCATCGACGTTTCGCCGAACTTAACGTACGTTTTTATCAGGAAAAAAATACAAATAATTATAGAACTACAAAATAAAATAGTTTTAAGTTATAGATCTGTATTAATATTTATTAATAATCGACGTTTCCTGATGAGGACGAACGTTGAGTTTCTCAAGACGTCGATTATTAATAAATATTAATACAGAAGTATAATCTAAAGCTATTTTATTTTAATGTAATGAGTTCTGAAATATTTTTTACTATGTTATTTTTATTATTTTTATATAAAATAAAACCATCGCAAATGTTAAGTATACTTATATTTATTGTAAAAATAATGATGAACAATTTAAATATATTATGTATTAGTTATAGTTGAATATCAGTAATTCTCCTGGAATTTTAAATATAGTTTTAAAAAAGCGAATAATGATTGTTTAGTGAACGTTTGGTTAAAATAATAAATGTGAGTAATATTGAAAGTATACGTCTATGTGGACGTCCAATTAGTAAATTAGCTTGGTTTACAGTGTTTTATGAAAGCAAATTTGCAAGTGATAAGAATAAAAAATCTGTATGAGAGATATTATAAATCTGTTTGAAGCAAAAGTTACTTACTTGGATAAGAATAATTGTCAGAAACTAATATCTGCTTGAATGTAAATAGTTTGTGCCATATATATTCGAGCAAATTAATGACTAGAAATTTTTTTATTTATATATTTTTTATTTGGCAGATGAATCACTCGATTTCAATATTTTAATTATAGAAAAACATATTATTTAACACTCTCGGATAGTACGGCAACTTTATATCTTTTACATACATTGCCAAAGATATTCCTTGTAGATATTTCTAAAAAAAAATATAATGATAAAAAAAATCTCATTCAAACATAAAAATATTAATTTTTGTTAATGAATGGAACATGCATAGATTTTCATTATCAAATTTGTAATTTCAAGTATATACATACATTTATTCAAAAAAGATTATTTGTTTTAATTTTAATATTTGATGTTTTATTGCAGTTACAATTTTTTCACGTTTATGAATATTTAGATTTTGATTAATATCCCAGATTATTAAATTATGTTATCTTATTGCAACTATGTATTAATTAAAATGTGAAAACATTAATTTAGTGCAGTTATATTACTTTTATGTTTAGACTACTATAGAAAATACATTGCAGAATATAATCAAGATTTAATCAAACATTTTTGAATTACCAATTTATAAATTGTTTACAGTTTTCATTGTTATCAATAAAAAAAAATCATTTACAACAAAATGTCAGAAATGATCTATTGTAATTTAACGTTATTTAATAATAATTTTTTTAAATATTTTGTGAACATTGTAATTGTAATATTTCATTGAAAACGAGATAGAATAAACAATTTTTTACTCACTGTCACTAAAATGGGCTGAAACAATTAGTTCCAAAAAAATATTTAAATTTATTGTAATTTGTACAAAAAGAATTAGTGTTTTTTTTTGTATTTGACATCAAATTTGTTTTATTAAACAATGTGTGTACCAACAAAGTGTAATTAGAGATAATTACAAATTAAACTTTTAATTATTGTTTAAAACAAAAAATAGGTTACACGATTAGTTTTTTTTTTTAGTAATTGAATTAGTACATGAAAATTTTTCAATTTATTATTCAGTTTAAATATATTTAAATCTAAATTTGTTTTTATTGGTATTTTTTCTTTAATCTTAACAATTATAACTTATAAGGTAAAAAAATTTAACTATTCCATTTAAAACATAGGTTCAGTTGTATTAAGGCATTGTTAACTTAGACGCAGTTTTATAAACATCAAAGTAAATTATAAAGTAACTACTTTACAAGTAAACACTGTTGTTTCACAAAGAAACAATTAAAATAAATAACTATTGGGAGATTTACTGACTAATAATTTTGACATTTGTCAGAATAACTTTGAACATTTATAAATGGATAAAAATCGTAACAGAGGCAAATGATATGCTGAACATAATATACTGAAATAAAATTTGTAGGTTATAAATTTATTTACTTCTCGACTAAAATTTACTACAATGATAATTTATCAGGTAATTTACTCATTTAATTTATTGATGTAGTAATTTTTACTATTCATCTTTAGGAATAAACGTATTTATTTTTCTATTAAATTTTCTGTTGTTTATAAAACTGGGCATTAATCAATCAATGAGTTAATTAGGCAACTAGATTGTCAACTGTCTTAGAACCGCCTTATTGATTGGTCAGTTGGCAAGTTAACGATTTGGTTCATTTACAAATCGTTTGACAATATTTTGTGCACCCGGACCATAAAGTATCAATAAACATTATTTTTAAGCCATCCATTTGAAATTTATATTTGAATATATATTTAATATTATAAAATTAAGTTTGAATTGCTTTTGAAATAAATAAATAGCTTATAAAGTCCGTTTTTTTAATAATACATTTTGTATATACAAATTCAGTTAAGATATTACAAAAAATTTCATTTAATTACTATATGTACATATTATTTTTTTTAATATATTTTTAAACTTTTTTCTCATTAATGTTTTGTAACTTAAACTGTATAAACATTTAGCTCTTACATTTATCTAAAATATCCATGAAATCATAAAAATCTAAGATATCAAACCAAGATTGTTTTAAAATGTCCCATCTAAAACCCATCTTTATACTTATAGCTTTTCAAATCTATTTAATATCAAAAAAACAAAGTCCAAACTTCTTCTGAAACGAATAATTCAAATATAGGTGACACTTTCTTGGTGGAAAATTGCCCATATATGAGAAATCTTATTCGTAAGACGCATGCGCGTAACCTTCGCCCTAAAAACTTTTTGCATAATACACTCGCACGGGCATCAGCTTCGCATCGTTGATTTATCCGAATTCATATGCATGTTATTGCACTGTTTTGCAAGTTAAGAAGCAAGCTGGCTGGCAGGCAGTCAACGATGGGCGACAGTGAATTGCGAGAGAGATAGATAGAGAAATGTAATCGTGAAGTGCGGGCCCGAGCTGATATTCCAAAGTTTTGCGTAATCGTTCCGGAGCAATAAACTCGCGAATCTAAATAGGATTTAGGTTCTAAGTTTGTACATAAACACACCGTAGTAGGGCTATGGTAAGCTTTTTGGGCTTAATTCTTTAAACGTTCGAGGTGTTTGCATGGATTATGTTGTAGAAGAATACAACAAAAGTTGGTTTAATGGCCGTTTGCACCACTTACACTTAACTCTTAAATAAAACTTAAATTCTAAATATTAATTGCACCGTTGACTAAGTTACACTTAAGTTGTAAAATTTTCTTTAACTTTAGCGGTAAACATCTATAGCTTAAGTGTAACTCAACCTCAAAATTAGTGGTGTAGGTGATATTTGTCATATTATAAATGGAACCAGCAAACAAAATAGATTTATTAGAATCAGATAATGATATTGACGAATTAGTAGTCATGGAAATAAATGATTACGGTATACCTCGTCATATATACGAAAAAAGTAACTATTTTAATTCGTTGGATAAATTATCTTTCTTTACAAGATATCGAATAAAAAAGATATCAGTTTTGAATTTATTGACAGAGACAGAGCATATTTTGTCGTTCAGTTAAAAACCTAATATTTTAAAACACTGAATAGTAAGATGATTACATTTAAACTTAATATTCTAAATACTACAAATTGGTATATAATTTTAAAATTTTTCTTCAATTAGTGGCAATTACGAGCCTCATATAATAATTTTATAGGACAGATTTTATTGAAAAACGAGGTAAACATACAAGACAAGCTATTATGTGCTATGAGACTATTTGTTTATTTAAGTACGTCTAAACAGAAGAAGAAACTTCATAATAAGGAGCTTGTGAGTATACGTTAAAAAACGTTAATTTATTTTGAGGTTGCCTCAGGTCGCAACAAGTGTTAATACAGATGTCCATTTACGAATGAGGATTCTTAGCGAAACTAATGCAGCTTGCACTAAAATGAAACACATATGAATGTGTATCTAAAAAAAAAAAAAAATATTACAACACTTAAAAATTAAACGAGTATTTATTAACAAAATTCCATCACAAAGTTTTAGAGAATTAAATCGTAATCTTGGCAAAAGGGTGAAATACTTTCAGTGAATGTTTTGAACCTTTCAAATTAAGGAATTCTATTTTGTTAGCTGATAATAGATGAAGGAAATGAAAATTAGATAATGATTAACGGGTATTTACGTCTAACTGAAAATAGATTGTAAAAGTTAAGCACTGTACTCAAAAACGTAAAACGATTTTGTTTCAACTTTACAATTTCCGAAATTAACAAAAACCATATCTTGTCAATGCACAAATTACAACACTTTAAATTGTGTTTTTGCTCTTGCATTACAAAAATTATGAAATTAATTTCAGATCAAATTACCTGATTATTTTAATAATGTCGAAATTTTAAAAGTTATACGTTTTTTGGTTTTATTATTTGTATATTATTTTATGTTTACAAAATTTACTGATTATAATATAATAAACAGTAAATTTATACTATTGGAATTAAATAGTTACTTTAAACTGATAAAATACTAGAATATAAAATTAAGTTTTGTAAACTACGACGTTTCGATATACTCTACGTAAATCATCATTAGGAAAAATATACGTGAAATTTTAATCAAAAATTATACAGAACTTAGTCCCAATTTTTTTTTATTTTATATAATGAGTTCTGAGTCTTTGCTTTGACAAAATACTAAATTATTTAAATATAGTAATTTTCTTAAAAACTTTTTACCAACAAACTTTTTACCGGATATTATATAAAATTTTTATTTTAATAAAGATGTAGGTTCAACATTTCCATTTTAACATATTATAAATATAATGTATATAAATTGATTTAAAATTTGTGATCAATTTATAATGTAATACAACAACAAAAATTTGTGTATGCTATATTTTGCAAATTTAAGTTCAAAAGATATAAGCAAAAAGCAAATATGCTTTGAAATTGAATAATGTATTAATTATTACCAATTACCTTTTATTTACATTCCGTATTGATTTTATGAAAAATAAAATTGCGATTGAAAAATCAAATAATCATTTAACGTTCATATGAACAATATTTATTTGATGTTAAAATGTAGATAAATTTCACTGACTTAATTTAATAATGACAGCGCTACAAAATAATGTAAATATATTACATACTTTATTTAATAAAATGTTAACTAAACAAAATCAACATAACACCTATATATTTGAAATAATCCCAGATTAACTGATAAAGATTATGAGTGATAAATTTCCATTGTAGATTACAAAACAAACATTTAATTAAGTTCTAATTTTGTCAGTATAATTAATTTGAACAAATCAAATTTGTAGTTGAGAATTAGTTTGAAACAAATTTTAAGCTGCTTATTAGAACTAAGTTTTAGAATAAGGAACTGATTAAGCAGTCACTTCTAATTTATTTAATTAGCCAAATAGTGTAAAATTTATCTTTTATTATTAGAATTAAATTATTTAATTACAATATTTTAAAAAAATATATCAGTGGTAAATACAATTGATATCCACCCTCTAAAGCTGTTCTTAATTGCAATTTAATAAATTTCTTGTTAAATATAAAAATGTAAATTTAAAATTTTTATTATATTAATTCGAATAACTTTATATTTTTTAATTAAAAATATGGCCATAATAAATTTTTGAAAACTTTATTAATTTTTTCTCTAAAAATTGGCAACTCTGAAAAAAATAAACCCACATACCCATCTTGGGCACTAACTAAACCTAGCCCGAAAATTTGGTGTAAATCGATTAAGGGTCTAGGAGGAGATGCATTCATAAGAAACTAACGAGCCAGCGAGCGAACGATGTACATATATACATCTTCATATGAATAAACTAAGTTCAGATTCGTCATCTAGAGACTATATGTAAAATTTCAGTATATATTTTTTTATTTTTGTAAATGTTATCGACACCATACCGATCACTATAAAATGCTATAATAGAACAATTATAGTATTGCAAAATTAGTAGAAATTTTGTGTAACTCATATTTTTAATTTAAAAAGTTTTGTAATACTTACATTGAAATTTATCTTTAATTAAAATACATTTATAATTTTTTTTATTAAATTTTTGCAATAATTAACAATTAATTAACTAAAATTAAAAAAAAAATTATTTTACTTAATATGCGAAAAAATAAAGCAATTTTAACAATGTCGCAAATTAAATTATTATTTTTATTCTTGAAATTTATTTTTAATTAAAACACGTTTATTGTTTATTCATTAAGTTTTTGCAATAAATTTCTAAATTTAAAAATTATTTTATGTAGTTTACGAGAGTAAAACTATGTTTTGCACAATTGTTTCCTTTTATATATATATATATATATATACAGGGTGTAACAGAATAACTATTCCTAATTTTAACTGGAGTATCCTGGGCTCAGAATATGAAGATTTAATGCAAATTACCGAGATAAAATGTGGCTCCTTACTGAGCTACAGGGTGTTTTATATAAAAATTTAAAAACGATTTTTGCCCAGTACTTTAAAACTATTTGACGTATCCTTATCATACTTGGCAGGAAATGTAGGTACCGTACACCATACTAAATTATGTTAAATAAAAGTTTCTGGCTACTGCCAGTGGCGTACAACAGGGGCAAGTGAGAGGTTGATCCTTCCTAAATTCTACGCCACTGGCGGAATTGTCATTTTAGCACAATTTTTCGATTCTCCAATACTTGCTGTGTAAAAAACATACTCTTCCTTTGTAACGATAAAGTCACTGTTTTTCGAGATATTTAAAGTTAAACATAAGCTGAACCCTTAGGATTTTTTCAAAATTTGCTCAAAAAAATCTGAAAAAATTCAGTAAAATAGAGAAAAAAATTAGCTACATAATATCTAAGTAACTTTTTCTCTAACTCATTCTGATTTGGCTGTAAATATTATTGAAAATAAAAAAAATAAAATGCAAAAAATATTAATTTTCAATAATTTTTCTAGCCAAACCAGAATGAGTTAGAGAAAAAGTTACTTAGATATTATGTAGCTAATTTTTTTCTCTATTTTACTGAATTTTTTCAGATTTTTTTGAGCAAATTTTGAAAAAATCCTAAGGGTGCAGCTTATGTTTAACTTTAAATATCTCGAAAAACAGTGACTTTATCGTTACAAAGGAAGAGTATGTTTTTTACACAGCAAGTATTGGAGAATCGAAAAATTGTGCTAAAATGACAACTCCGCCAGTGGCGTAGAATTTAGGAAGGATCAACCTCTCACTTGCCCCTGTTGTACGCCACTGGCAGTAGCCGGAAACTTTTATTTAACATAATTTAGTATGGTGTACGGTACCTACATTTCCTGCCAAGTATGATAAGGATACGTCAAATAGTTTTAAAGTACTGGGCAAAAATCGTTTTTAAATTTTTATATAAAACACCCTGTAGCTCAGTAAGGAGCCACATTTTATCTCAGTGATTTGCATTAAATCTTCATATTCTGAGCCCAGGATACTCCAGTTAAAATTAGGAATAGTTATTCTGTTACACCCTGTATATATATATATATATATATATATATATATATATATATATATATATATATATATATTAGTATATAATTAAAGCCATTGTTGGTAAATCGCTTTAATTGAATTTACTACACTTTGACAAGTTTCCATGGCAATCGACAAAATGACAGTGCTATAATTAGAAGTTATAACCCAACTAGTGTTGTTAGCAAAAAAAAAAACAAAGAACACACACTGTATATTTATTATACGTATGTTTCTACCAACTTTTCCGCCTTACAATTTATAATCTAATTATTAAAAATAATTTTCTAATAAATGTTACACAAATGTTTTCTTCGTCCATTGTTTATTTTTTCGTTGTCGTTGTCCATAGCAACTGTATGCGACTACGCAATATTTATTTTGATTTTTGACTGATATTTACAAAAATAAACTAAATGTAACTATTTTATTATTATAATTTTAAATATATTTTGAAAAAACAGTATATCATACAAGATTGTTAAATGCTAATAACAGAAATTCGGACATTAAAAAAGCTCAATTTCATCTAACCATTTCTCGATTTTGTTAAAGTACACTTACCAACCTTATTTTTATTCTTTCTCAAATCTACTGATAAAATATGATAAGACATTTTATTTCACATACATTAAATAACTACTTATATTACAACATCAAATGCATCTTGAAGCCTTGTCAAGATGCATCACATAAAACTTACGTGTTCTCTTACAACAATTTATTTCCAACGACTGGGATGTTTGTGGAAATTTTTGGCGCACAGAAATAGCTTATAAATAATGTAGAGAACTTCTACAATCTACACTATATACTACTCGCTTCGGCTACCGTTCTGCATCACACGGCCACCCAAAAACGGTAGATACCATTTTGATGGGTTTGGCCCTTAAACTTCCCGGTTACGCACTCAATTCCGTCAATGGGCTCTAACCCGTTTGAGATTGAAATTATTGTAACCGAAAGTTACATCTTAATGTAAGACATAATTGGTAAAATATATCGCCGGTGATATAAAATTATTTTATGTTTGTCACTGTAGGAAGGAGGTAAAGCTTTAGACATCGTATGTGCAAATTGAGATAAGAGTTTAGAATGTACAACATAAAGTTAAGCTTAGTTTAGCTAAGCTAATTATTATGATAATATTAATGGCTTTGAGGCTTAATTTTAAATTATTTCTTACCGGTTATTGTGCTTAAAAACTATGTAACTTTTCTTGTAAATATGGCAAGATAAAACAAAACTATTAGGTATATTATGTACTAAATACAGAACTGGGTTAATTGTGTGATATTAAATTCACAAAGTAAAAGCTACATATATATGTTAATTTGTAAAATAGTTTTTATTTATATTATTAATTATTTTATTGTAATATATGTATACAGGATTCAGCCATAATGATCGGTCATAAAACCTTAATAAGTAGAATTTTATAACTTTCTACATTTTTAATTATTTTAGGTCAAATAGCTTCAAATAAATAATAATAATAATAATAACATACGCGAAAAAAACATGACTTATCTCATTGACGTGTCGATACCATCCGATCAGAATATTATAACAAAAGAAGCAGAAAAAAGAACTAAATATGTCTCATTAGGAATAGAATTTAAAAGAATGTGGAAAACTCCAACCAAAGTAATTCCGATTGTAATTGGCACCACTGGATTCATTTCAAATAGTTTCAGAAATTACATAACAGATATGCCGGGAAAACATAATACCAATCAAATACAAAAAACAGCTATCCTTGGAATAGGGCACATAATTACAAAAGTACTGACCTAGCTGAAACCTAAGGAACATGGATTGTTCCCGGTTTGTAGCAAATGACATACCTACCTAAAGTAGTGAAAATCAAGGATAATAATAATAATAATAATAATAATAATAATAATAATAATAATAATTATTATTATTATTATTGTGATAAAATTTTGTTGGTGTGGCCATCTCAAAATACTTTCTACCAAAGAAATTCCTTGAAAAGGATAATATATAATATTAAAATTATTATGTTAACAATTTTTAATTAACGTAACTATGGCAACGTTTCAATATATGTGTCAAAATAGATACATAGCAAAAATATTAAGTAGTATCAAAAATTTGCATAGCAATTTTTGCTAAATAATTTTTTTCTTGAATATTCGTAAAATACTTAACATAAGTATTTCCCATTGACCGGTTCATACGAAAAATTGATCAAATTGCGATATTCAAGGTCAAAAGCTTTAATATAAATTTTTTTTAAAATTTGTTTAACCAAATTTATTCTACACGTGTCTACAGACCGACATTACGCTAAAACAGTTGATTCATATTCCAAAAAAGCTAATTCGTGCTTTTGCTAGAAAAGTAAATGTTTCCAAAAAAGCCCGTTTGAGTATATACAATGCAGTTTTGGTGCCTACGTTGATGTATGGTAGTGAATGTTGGGTTTGGTTGCAAAAGCATAAACGGAAAGTGACTGCTGTGGAAATAAGATTTTTTCGTGGGGTTTGTGGTGTAAATAGGAGAGATCGGGTACGAAATAGATTAGTGTCTGATGAGTGTGAAATTGTAAAAAATGTTGTAGCAAAAGTTGGTGTTAGTCAGTTAAGATGGTTCGAACATGTTGAGCGAATATCTAATGAACGTTTGGTTAAAAAGATTTATTTGTACGATTTTGATGGAATACGTTTGCGTGGACGTCTGATGAATAGTTGGAGTGGTATGATTGAGAGTGTTTAGCGTGAGCGAAAGTTTCTAAGTAGTAGGAATAAAAGAGCATGTATGAGAGGAATTATGAATGTGGATGAAGTAAAAGTTGCTTGTTTGGATAGGAATGTTTGGAGGCGACTGATTTCGAGATGATGAAAAGAGTTTGTGCCACACCCTTTTGGGTACATGGCGTGATTGTGTATGTATGTATGTATGTAATTGCTACCGTTACAAAACATAATGAAATAATTTTGTTTAGTGATTTAAATGCAGAATCGAATAGTCGTATACTTATATCGAAAGAATTTTTTTTGTTTAAAACAATTATGTAAAAAGAAATTACTAAAGTATGATTTTTAAATGTTAGCCTCATAACTGAGAATCCTCGTCACTACCCTATATTTACTAATATATAATAATTATCAAACTTATCTTGATTAAATAATAACATACAAATAAAATTTAAAATTTCTGTATTTTACTTATAATATTAGTTTTATTTTAAAATTTGAATATTAAATTTTACAAATCTTTAATTTTATTATTTTTCTTTGAAATTAATTTTTAAAATAATTTTATGATTTTGAAATTGAATTATATTAAAAACTTTTTATTTAAAAACTTATTTAATCAAAGTAAAGAAAAAGTTTTCAATATTAATATTAAAAACTTTTAATTTTTATTTTTGCCGAGGAAATTATGTGCATAAAAATTTAGTTAATAATTTCTATTAGTGAACTTAAAGTATGTGTATAATTTAATTTTTTATTCAATTTATTAAAATTATAATTTTAAAAATTTGTTAGTTCTTAAATTCTACATAGTTTTATAATTTTTAAGTAAAATATTAATTTTGATTTGTTTTGTCAGTGTTGCTGCATAAAGTGGTCTATATTTGTTTAGCGGATTCTGGTAAAAATACTAAAACATACTATTCTACAACTGTTAAAAAACTGTACCTTATTTCACTATTTAAAAAAATATCTGTTTATGACCATGGTGCGAAAAGTGTGAAAAAATAAATACCGTAACGTTTTATTATTTCACTATTGCGTAATATAAATAAAAACAAACAAAAACAAGTATTGCGGTTTAGCGTTATAAATATATCACATTTTTGATTTGAATTTTGATGTTTATCTATTTTAATTCTAATTGCAGAAAGAAAAATATTTTACGAAAGTCATGTAAGTGGTTTGTTCACACATTGGATAGTCGCACTCGCGTCCGATTCGTACGAACAAATTATATACTTAATTAAAAAAAAAACATTAAGTTATTTACAATTTTTTCATTTACAAAAAATTGTATCTCATAATTTTATAAAGTTTACAAATTTTCAAGATTTTTATATATTAAATTTTAAAAATAATCTATTTTTTCCTTAATTTGATAAAACCAAACTGAAATATATATATATATATATATATATATATATATATATATATATATATATATTCTTGTTCCGCCAATCAAAATCTCCAACAAAAAACATTTTGATAAGTTTCAAAATAACAAAGATCAGTAAAAATAATAAAAACTTAACTACCGAAAAAAGAGAAAAAAAATTCTCCATTCAGTGAATAAACTCGTGAATGTTGTAAAACAAAAACCAATAACCGGGTTGTTTTCTCTGGAGACTTTCATTGTTTAGTTTTACTATACATTGATCAAAAAACAAACAGAAAATGTCGTTCTCGCGTGGTGGAAAATCTATTCGCCAAAAAGCTGATTTAGAAAAAGCTTGACCAAGCGCCAACCACTCGAAAGATTGACACTCACTGCTGGTGGCGACTTAAATTTGGTCTTATCACGGACATACGTCCCACCGATAAATATTACCCGGTCGTAGGTTATCTACTGAACGATTTGTCTCACTTTGTCTTAACAAATTGATTGTTATTTGTTTGGCTTTTAAAATATAAACTTTTAACAAAGAGATACCAAAGAAATAGTAGGGCGAGTACTAACTTTCATATGTTAAATATTTCATTGATATTAAGCGTTATTTGTTCTAATGTCAATTTTTGTAATTCTTTTTTTATAATTAATATATAAGAATGCATATTCTGTGATAAAAACAAACAAATTAAAATTGTTTTTAAGTTTTCTTAGTTTCTCCATTCGAAATTTATATTTAAAATATACATAGAGTACGTCAAAACGTCGATTTTTTTATTAAAATATAAAAAAGAAAACTTAATCCTAAAAAGCCTTTTTATTTTAATTTTATAATTAAACTTTTTTTTAATATTTGTTAGAGCTTCATTAAGAAAATAAAATTATCAGAGTAAATTTCTAACGTATTAATTGATGATTATTTAATTGTGAATATAGTTGATTTCAATGCAAAATGTATTAAAATTGAGAAAACGACTAACACATAAAATATATCTTCTAGAAATAGATAATTGTAACAGTTTGTCAATATATCGTATTTTTAGATTTAATTAAAATTTCTTGGTATGTATACATTCACATTTGTATAACCTTACTTTTATTTATATTTCTGGTTAAAGTTTTCGTACAAAACTGGTCAATACAATAAACCCACACAATCACAAAATTAGCGGTAACTTTAAATAAGTTGGCAATCTGTAAACTTTTCAGTTGGTATTCCTACTTTATCGAAAATTAGAAATAAGAGAAAAAATATAATTTGTTGTAACAGCAATAGGATATATGATGATTATATTTATTTATATGTATGACAGTTTAAATACAAAATTATATAATTTATGCAAATAGAGATACATATATTTAGCAACTTTTATCTTTTAAAATATCGATTTCTGTTATATTTTATTTTTCTATAATTACAAAATTATTGACATTTATTATAATACAATTACCGTTATTTATGCACTTCTAATAATAAATTTAATAAATTTTTCTTAATTTTTACAATTCTGTTAAAAAAAAAACCTATTTTTTTATAATATAAAAGTGTACGTTACAAATGTCAATTTGTTATTATAAAAGAATCTATGTACTAAATGTGTATTTAAATAAATTAATTTTTTTTTAAGTAATATATTAGTTACGTATAATTTGCAAAACATGTCTAATTATTTATTTTTAAAACAAACTACTACTATATTATAGTAATCTTCAGGCTTTCACATTAAGTATCCATTGAATTTATAGAATTATCTGGGCTAGTATGCCATGGTCAACTATCCTACTAGGATTGATCCACCACGGCATACCAACCCAGAAAATTTTATGAATATAATTGTTAGTTGTTTATTTATTCTTTTTTAATTTCTTATATAGAAAATATTCTGCTTAGTTTCAATTTTATTTTAGCTTAATTTGTAAAAACAAATGGATAGATATATATGTCATGTAAAAGTACAAATTTCTTTAAAATATCTAAAAAATATTTAAACAATTTTTATTTAATTTTTATAAAGAACAAATAATTATTAAATCAATATTTAAAAATAGCAAAACATTTCTACATATCTGTAATAATTACAAAAAAAATGTGTATATACAAAACTATCTTTTATATAGAGAATATCTCAAAAATAGATTTATTGATATTAATTCATTTGAGCTTTATTTCTTTTAATAATAATACCTTATTTGAAAAGATTTTAGACGATTTGTATACGTATACGGAATATCAGCAATTTTCTTAAAAACATATTTAATTTTATATTGATTTTAAAATTATAATTTAAAATTTATTATGTTGTAATTTCCTAAAAATAATTTATTTTTATATAACAGAATTCTTGATATAATAAACTTAATATTATATTAAAAATTAACTAATTGATTGCATGTCAGAATGTTAATCACAAACCAATATTTCACGTAAAGCTTGTCATTTAATCAAAAATGTCATAAGTTAATACCGCCGTCTTACCCAATCAAACGTTCTAAGATTTCTATTAAAATAACACAATAATTCCTTTCGCTTTCAAGGCAATAACTTTAAACACCCTCGGCCGAAAATAAAACCAAACGCTTTTAATTTAAACCCTTGCCGTTGTAACATAAAATTCCATAAATGTTTTCAGTCACCAAGTCGAGCTGCTTGCCTGCAAATATCTCGTTAACAGCTAAAATGTCACAGCATCCCATGGCTGGGGACCAAGCCGGGGCTCACCTTTCTCCGCAAAACTTGCTCCATTGAATTGCCCGCAAGCAAAGTTGTATCTTCATTCATTTCGTTCATTCATCTTTCTACTCATTATTAGGTGATTTATTTGCTGGTTGAAACCGCGTTATAGCCCGCCTAGTACATCCTAGCCAGGCCAGGCCTTGATTTCTCTGTTGTAAACTCTTGATGGAGGTCGTCGGTATCCCTAAGGACGCTCAAGATTTAATTATCCTCGACACTATGGCTTTATATTACGATCGGCCGTTGTTATGAACGCGCACACAAACACGTGCTATTACACTGCCAGGCTGGCAGCTCCCCCCACCCCCACTCGAATGTGGTGCCATCTAGGAAGTGTGCGAAACACTCAAAATTCGAGAAGGATATGGGTTTCTTGGTCTTTGACGAGTGGTTATTGGGTTCTGATCGTTCATCTCCGGAGAAACAATTTTACCTGCTCCATTCCACACTCTCCTACTACCACTGACTTGAATTATGACTTTCCGCTTCTGATCATTATTTGCTCCCCATCTTCCGGTTATTAATTATTCCACTAATTTCACTGTAATTGATTTTTAAGTACTATCTGATATTGGTTTGCATATTTATTTCTTAATGTATTTATGACTGTGCTTTTTTTCTTCTTGTTTAATCCAGTAATGACAAAGCAGAATTTAATTATGTTTTATATTATTTATTATTATTTTTACTATAATATAATAAAGTGAAGCATGATTTTTGAAAAGAAAAAATATATTCATGGTTTAACAAATAAAGTAAAAAAAGTTAAAATATTTTTTTTAATAACTTTCATCACGAATTACATTTATTCTGACTTAACATAAAAATGAAATTAATAAAAGTTGTTTTTTCTACATATTTCATTTTTCATTTTAATAAACATTTAAATCATTAATATTTTTTACTTTATTTGTTAATCATTTCATTTAATTGGTAGTTGATTAGTAAGTGAATAATATTTCAATAGATTACTATGACATTTTCTGAAAAAACAAATTGGTTAAAACGAAAGATAACAAAACAAAGTTGTAAACAGAAATTGTCTTGTTTTGTATTTGAACATTGATATTACAGGACATAATCATATCTGTTATTTTTAATGGTATGATTTACTACTATATTTCAACAGTTTGTTATATTATATATAAAATTCTATTCTATTTTATTTTTCTAATACAATTTATCTTGCGTATTTCTTCAAATCGATTTTCTATTAAAACAAAAATATATATTTTTATATATATTTTATATATATGTATATATATATATATATATATATATATATATGATATGAAAGCTATTTTGTAATATAAACAAATAATAATTAATAATAAAAAAAAATCAGAAAATACTGATTTTTTATATTTTAATTCACAAAATTCATGAAATATAAACTATTGCACTAATTTCCTTAATATTTTATTCACTTTTATTTCATCTTCAGTATCAACTAATATTTTTTTGTTTTTATTTTATATCACATTGAAAATATATGAATATTACCTTCTCAAATGATTACACTTTAATCTAAAATACGCTATTGTTAAATGGTAACAACCACAATTGCATTTACTTTATTGAATGCATTTCTGACACTAACAGATTACTGCCCGGTATTATAAAGGACCAAATAAAAGTAAAATAGTTATTTGTTAAATAAATTTATTCTACAAATAAATATTATCTCTGTATTATAAAGCAAATATCCAAATAAAATAACTATTCGTCCAATAAATTGCGAGTGTTACCAATGTAATAATGCTTTCACGTTGTAGCATATTAAATTTTTTAAACAGAAACTTAAATCAGCATAATTATTATTAAAATTTATTTCATTTGTTTTGAAAATAAAATATGAACAATACAAATAATTGTTTTATTTTAATTTATTAAATTTAAAATTATATTTTTAAAGAATTGTTATTGAATATTTGGTAACACTGCCTGCATGAGACAAAATGCACTCTGCTAGTAAATTGCGTTAGTGGGGTTATGGTTATGTATATTTGGAAATGTCAGAGTACTATTACGAAATAAACGACATAAATATCAGTAAAAAACGCGAACGGGGTAAAAATTACACAGAACAAGACAAAGAAAATTTAATACAAATATTAAAACAATATATTGATATTATTGAAAATAAAAAAAAACTTAAAGTTGCCATAAAATACAGGGCTTGTGCCCAAACAGGCAATCGTAGTGGCAACCAACTAAAATTATTATACGAATGTATAAAGAAAAAATGTCGCCTAGTAGATATTTAGTCTCAAATTCATTATTTTCGAATTGAACTCTTAATAACGAATTATTGAATATGTGGTTATCGTGAGCAGAACCTGGCCACTTCGCTACAACGTCCCATATTTTTAACTTGGCTCCACATACCATTTGTACGTTGATTGAGAACCATCCTTTTCTATTCTTAAATATTTTACCATTGTTTCAGATGATCTAGACATTTTCTTTAAAATCATTAAAATTATATATTAGATATATTTTATTTTCTTTGTCGCATTTCAATGTTTAATTGAGAATACATTTATTTTGAATTTGTTTAAAATAATACATATTAATATATGATAACATACCTATATTAATAAATAAAAATAAAATCTTAATTATATTTTAAGTATATACTTTTATTTTTACAAATATTTTTCTATTATAACCTAAAACTTACAAAAATATAACCAGTCAACTGATTTATTCATGCCCGGTATTATAAAGGACCAAATAAAAGTAAAATAGTTATTTGTTAAATAAATTTATTCTACAAATAAATATTATCTCTGTATTATAAAGCAAATATCCAAATAAAATAACTATTCTTCACATAAACTGCGAGTGTTACCAATGTAATAATGATTTCACTTTGTAGCATATTAAATTTTTTAAACAGAAACTTAAATCAGCGTAATTATTATTAAAATTTATTTCATTTGTTTTGAAAATAAAATATGAACAATACAAATAATTGTTTTATTTTAATTTATTAAATTTAAAATTATATTTTTAAAGAATTGTTATTGAATATTTGGTAACACTGCCTGCATGAGACAAAATGCACTCTGCTAGTAAATTGCGTTAGTGGGGTTATGGTTATGTAAATTTGGAAATGTCAGAGTACTATTACGAAATAAGCGACATAAATATCAGTAAAAAACGCGAACGGGGTAAAAATTACACAGAACAAGACAAAGAAAATTTAATACAAATATTAAAACAATATATTGATATTATTGAAAATAAAAAAAACCTTAAAGTTGCCATAAAATACAGGGCTTGTGCCCAAACAGGCAATCGTAGTGGCAACCAACTAAAATTATTATACGAATGTATAAAGAAAAAATGTCGCCTAGTAGATATTTAGTCTCAAATTCATTATTTTCGAATTGAACTCTTAATAACGAATTATTGAATATGTGGTTATCGTGAGCAGAACCTGGCCACTTTGCTACAACGTCCCATATTTTTAACTTGGCTCCACATACCATTTGTACGTTGATTGAGAACCATCCTTTTCTATTCTTAAATATTTTACCATTGTTTCAGATGATCTAGACATTTTCTTTAAAATCATTAAAATTATATATTAGATATATTTTATTTTCTTTGTCGCATTTCAATGTTTAATTGAGAATACATTTATTTTGAATTTGTTTAAAATAATACATATTAATATATTATAACATACCTATATTAATAAATAAAAATAAAATCTTAATTATATTTTAAGTATATACTTTTATTTTTACAAATATTTTTCTATTATAACCTAAAACTTACAAAAATATAACCAGTCAACTGATTTATTCAAGAGAATAAAATTTATTTCCATGTATTTCGACCAAATAAAATTTATCAGTTTATTTACTAGATTTATTCGACAACTAAATTTATTTTTCGTTTATAATACAGAAATCTACCGAATAAATCGATTTATTTGGGAAGTAAATTTATTCAGTCCTTTATAATACCGGGCATCAAGAGAATAAAATTTATTTCCATGTATTTCGACCAAATAAAATTTATCAGTTTATTTACTAGATTTATTCGACAACTAAATTTATTTTTCGTTTATAATACAGAAATCTACCGAATAAATCGATTTATTTGGGAAGTAAATTTATTCAGTCCTTTATAATACCGGGCATAAGATAGTTTATTTTAACTTAGTTAAATGAAAATGCTCTTTGCTGCAAACAGTTTTCAAAATAATTCTCTAATGGTAAGTGCACATTTATAAATTTACAAAATGAAATGCAGTTTTAATGTTTATAATGATTACAGCAAAATAATAAACCACATTTATTTGAAGAAGAGAAACTTATATTGTAGGAGTAATAGAAAAATAAAATTTTGTGATTTTATATTATAAAATCACAGTTTTAAATATGGAAATACTTGATGTTTTTACGTTTAAAAATAACATTTCAGTTATCTCGTTCATATTACGCTTGTAATAACTAACATTGTTACTGTAAATTTTGAAATAAAACATTGTTTTTGTATACGTAGTAACCGTGATTTATTATATTTTTTGTTCTCTTTTAATATGCATTGTTTTATATTCGCTTTTGTAGTTCATGTAAACGCTTCACAAAAAATTGCAAATATATATGCAATTATTAAAATTGACAATAGTAAATTGTGCCATGAGTGCAAAAGTTACCTATTGGACGCAAAGTATGACAGTTTAATCAAATGTTGGAATCACACAAGCGTGCAGTAGGTAAATTTGTACGAATTTATACACAATGGCTGATATTACAAGCTATGTTTTTGGGTGTTTTAGTTCATTTGTTTAATTTAGCTTTTATGACAGTTACATTGTCTTAAAACCGATATTAGTTAAAACCAATTTTAAAATCGAGCTCGTAATACGAACCCGATATTTTTTCTACGATTACATTCACTACTCACCACAATTTTGTAATTAGTATTTATATGTATCACATCAGAAACAGCATCCAAGATGAACTATGACAGCTATGGTGGCGCATGCGTAATTGAAGCCAGTCCAAGATTTTGTGCTGAAACATCAAAAATTGATCAGAAAAAGTATCTTTGTTTTCACTAGAAGAACTGCAAAACTTTTATTATTTTCAAGAAAGCAAAAGTATACTGTTACAAGAAGCAATTTATGAATATGTTATCAAAATAATGACTAATATATAATAATATTAATTGTAACATAATTTAAAATTGTTACATTTTGTAACGCTAGAATATTACCACAACATAAAGTATCAATTTTACAACACAACTTATTACTTGCTATTAGCAATAAAGTTCCGTCAATTCTAGAATTTATCGAGTAAAAAATTTTGCTCATTTTCCGGGAAAAATCTTACCGTAACAAATATAATATATATATATATATATATATATATATATATATATATATATATATATATATATATATATGTTGTAAGTTACATCGATTTTGGTAGCCGTCTAAAAATTTATCGGTCCATAAGCTAGCACATAATAAACTTAGAATTTTATCGTCTAAAACTCTTCATGCCTTTAACATCCATCGAAAGTGATCTTGGTTGGCCTGTGTGCTTGGGGGCATTCGGCTCTGTTGCGTATTCATTTACTGCCTGCGACCGTATAAGCTCCCATTAAATTTAATCTAACGCATTGGAAGTGGGTATTAAAATTTCGTCTATCTAGGTATCCGATCGTAATGCTGGCACGAAATTACAACAACGCTCGACGATTTCGGGAACGAATTAAATCATTGGGACCATATTGCTGAGTTAAACGTAGGTCTTTGATTGCTATTTCAATCTATAATTAAATGTTTTTGGTGTAATTGTTAACATTGTTATTTTTTTTACTGCAACTATAATAAAATTTTACATAGTAAAAAAATTTTCAGGATCTTTAGAATGTAGTTCTGTATTATTTTTTATTATTCCACGTACATCATCATCAGGAAAAAATAATACAAATGACATATACAGTATACAGGATGTAACAGAATAACTATTCCTAATTTTCAGAAATGATAGAGGGCACATAAAGAAACATTTTTTATTAATAAACTAGTGTCCGGAAATTTTTTTTTTTCGGCAGTCGATGGTACGTCGTTACAACTTGTGTATCGAAAATGGTGGTCGTAACTTCAAACAATTTTTATAAAGTCTAATGCGCTATTATTTCTAATAAAATGTTCCTTAACTTTACTACTCTTTGATGTTTTGATTAAGATTGTTTTTAACGATATCTAGTGTATCTTGACACCGAAAAATTTCCGGACACTAGTTTATTAATAAAAAATGTTTCTCTAAGTGCACTCTATCATTTCTGAAAATTAGGAATAGTTATTCTGTTACATCCTGTATAAATAGAACATAGAAACAAGTTACTCGATAACAAAATAAGTAACTAGATTTAAAATTTATAAATTTTTAAATAAAGAAAGCAAAATTTTATTTAAATCAGTGCATTTGCACTTATTGATGTTACCTTTTTCTTTATAAATTTCTATTGCTTATCATATCAATCTGTCGTTAATATTGATTGGCTTTGCAATTATTACAGTATCTTTGAATTTTACATCATAAAGATTTTCCAAACGCATATTGTGCAATAACAGATTTATCTGGACGATTTAGACGTATTGGCTTCTTATAATAATCTATTAATCTAGTAGAAACAGTTCTACCTGTCTGTCAAACATTAACCTTACCGCATTCCCACGGAGTTATATATTGTAGCAAAGCGAGCTAGCCGGAACCCGTCTGTTTACCACAAACGAATAGCCTTGACCGCACGAAACATGCTGGAGAATTCTATATGTGTTTTCAAGCATGCTGATTCGAGAATGTTCTACAGGCAACCAGAGTTACGTTCGAGAAAACACGATGGCCTTATAAAAACACAGCGAATGCTAAAGTCAAGACAGTTCTTACGCAAACCTTAAGCTTGAAACAAGTTCACTTCGAGTGCAACAGTTATATAAATAGTGAAATAAATATTTAGTGTTAGTTTGATTACTAGTGTTTAAGCTTATAACCATTTAGTTTATAGTTATATTCATACTTTTATATTTTTATATTTACATTCTATATTTAATCGTTTCAAATAATAAATATCTAGTTAATAAGTGCATATTTTGTTTTATTTAATTATCTCGTAAAAAGACGAACGAAACGCATTACAATTGGTGTCCGGTGTGAAGTGCGAGATAATTTTAGAAATAAATAATAACGTAGAATTAAAAACGCGTAAAATATTGTGAAAATGGCTACAAAACAAGTTAGTTTGAATGAGTTGAAAATTCAGCACCTGAAACAAGAACTCGAAGAACGTGAATTAAGCATAACAGGGGCTAAAATCATTCTACAAGAACGGCTTAGAAAAGCTATAGAAGATGCTGGCCAGAATCCTGAAACATATCTATTTGAAATACCAGCGGATATAAGCGCACTGATGAGAAAAATGGAAGAAAATTTAACAAAAAATATAACAGAGAAATTTGCAGAAAATTCTAGAAAAACAGAAGAAAAAATAACAGAGAAATTAACAGAGAAATTGGAAGAAAATTCTAGAAAAACAGAAGAAAATTTAACAGAGAAATTTGATGAGAATTCTAGAAAAATGGAAGAAACTTCTAAAAATACAGTAGAACAATTGAAAACAGAAGTAAATCGTAACATAGAAGTTATTAAAAATAATATCTCTGAATTAGAAGATAAAGTTAAAAATAACATCTCTGAATTAGAAGATAAAGTTAAAAATAATATCTCTGAAATGGAAAATAAAATCAGAACCGAGATGCAAAACCAGATTGAAGCAATTTCGAGTGCTACATCCGCCAACGGTATTATGATGAAACAAGAAGCTGGTCAACCAAGTCCTGTCCCGAAACTACCAACTTACGATGGGAAATCGTCATGGGAAGAATACTTGACATTGTTCGAGACGACAGCAATAGTCCACGGCTGGTCTGATTCAAGAAAGGCACAAGTATTGAGTTTGTCTCTACGTGAGGATGCACTACGTGTATTACAAAGTGTGCCGTTGAGAGACCGTACGGACTTTAGCCAACTAGTCGAGCAATTAGAGCTACGATACGGACATAAGCATGTAAAAGGGTTGTACCTAACACAGTTAGACAGTCGTGTCCAAAAGGCGAACGAAACATTGCAAGAATTCGAAGCCGACATTGTTCGCCTGATACGAATGTCTTATCCAACGGCTCCCGATGACATCTATGAAAACCTGGCAATTAATAAGTTCTTGAATGGAGTTCGCGACCCAGAGCTACAACAAGCCGTTAAGCTAGCCCATCCTCAGACGGTTAATGAGGCATTAACGCAAGCTCTCGAATTTGAGGCCATCAAGGCATCAACACGGAGCCACGCTCGAGTTCGTGCAGTCAACAGCCATGAGGAGGAGGAACACCAAAATGGCTCGATTGAGCAAATCGTACAACAAGTACTGCAAGCACTGAAAAATCAGAGGAGACAACCTCGCTGTTGGAACTGTGGCGAAATGGGGCATATTAGACGCCGGTGCGGAAAGCCCCAACAGCCACAGGAAAACTAAAACGGGTTGATGGGAAGGGGCAATCTTCAACCCGCCGTACACAAGCCCCACGTAATGCACGAGTGGCCATAATTAAAAACTGTTTAAAGAGCGTGTTCATCGATGGTGTTGTTAATGGCAAGAATGTTCTTCTTCTATTAGACACGGGAGCCACGAAGACCATCGTGAAGACAGGAATGATCAAAACCAAAAACAAGCTGTTACCGACCAACTGGAGACTGCGCACAGCAACTGGAGACTTGGCCAATGTGTGCGGCGAGTTGGATGCCCACTTTACCATCGGTGGCACCAGCTTTTTACATCGAGTGCTGGTTGCGGATATAGAAGAAGAAATCATTCTTGGAATGGATGTGATGACAACGCACGGTTTTGAATTAAATCTGAAGCTAGGAATCGTGAAGATTCATGATGAAGAAGTTGTTCTACATCAGCGAGAAGACACGATGGCACAAGCAGTTTTGCTGAACGACATTGAGCTACCACCACGCAGCGAAGTATTTGTGGAAGCAAAACTAGACCGTCCGATTCCGGAAAAACAAATCATTATGTTGGAACCAAGATACGGTGACAAGGGTCCGGATAAAGGAGTGCTGATTGCAAAAACTATAGTTAGAAATACGAAGAGCATTCCAGTACGGCTGATGAATATCAACAATTATTCCGTAACATTACGTAATGGAACGTCGATTGGTTGCTGTTCGTCACCGTCATCTATCGTCCGACAAATTAATAGCTCGGCAACCACGTTAACTAAATTTCCGGAACATCTGAACAAAACGGTCATGAGTGCTTGTCAAGATTTAACAAAAGAAGAACAACACAAAGTTAAAGATCTGTTGTGTCGTTACCAAGATATATTCAAAACCGAGGGTGGTCGTACTGGTCGAACCAACATTGTTCATCATCGAATCGACACTGGTGATGCGAGACCTATACGCCAAACTGCGCGAAGACTACCACTGGCAAAACGTGAGGAGGCCGAACAAATCATCCAAGACATGGAAAAGGATGATGTGATAGAAACCTCAAACAGTCCATGGGCGTCGCCAGTGGTTCTGGTGAAAAAGAAGGATGGGTCAACACGATTTTGTGTTGATTATCGCCTGTTGAACAATGTAACAAAGAAAGATAGCTACCCGCTGCCAAGAATAGATGACACCTTGGACACGCTGGCCGGATCAAGAATATTCTCGACTCTGGACCTGAAAAACGGTTACTGGCAAGTTGCCATGGATCAGGGAGATCGTGAGAAAACAGCGTTTAGTGTCGGATCGGGACTGTGGCAGTTCAAAGTAATGCCGTTCGGACTCTGTAATGCTCCGGCAACCTTTGAGAGGCTGATGGAAAATGTCCTGAATGGACTATCCTGGAAAACGTGTCTAGTATATCTAGACGACATAATTGTGATTGGAAAGTCCTTCGAGGATCATGTGAAGAATTTGGAAGAAGTGTTCCAACGGCTGCGACATGCCAATTTAAAGCTGAGTCCCAAGAAATGCTACCTTTTCCAGAAAGAAGTACACTACCTCGGCCACGTTGTTTCCGGAAAAGGAGTAGCTGTTGATCCGGAAAAGACACAAGCTGTCAAAGAATGGCCAGTACCGCTAGATAAACACGAACTCAGAAGTTTCCTTGGTTTGTGTTCCTATTATCGACGGTATGTCCTAGGATTTGCCAACATAGCCAAACCACTTACACGTCTAACCGAAGATGGTCGTAAATACAATTGGGATGAAGACTGTCAGAATGCCTTTGATACCCTGAAACAGGCCCTAGTGGGTGCACCAGTCTTGAGCTACCCTCTTCAGGAAGGCAAATTCATATTGGATACGGATGCGAGCAACGTAGGCATTGGCGGAGTCCTGTCGCAGATTCAGGAAGGACAGGAAAAGGTCATCGGCTATTACAGTAAAGGACTGTCAAAGCCCGAACGCAATTACTGCGTAACTCGGCGAGAATTACTGGCAGTAGTGAAATCCATCGAACATTTTTACAAATACTTGTACGGCCGCAAATTCTTGCTGCGGACCGATCATGCTGCCCTCAAATGGTTGCTGCGATTCAAGAACCCAGAAGGACAAGTGGCACGATGGATTGAACGATTACAAGAATATGACTTCGACATTGAACATCGCGCTGGCAAAAGTCACTGTAATGCCGATGCCTTGTCAAGAAGACCATGCTTGCCGGATTGTAAAAGTTGCTCCCGAATTGAGGAAAAAGCGACCACTCTCCTTAGGACGACCGCCGTTGATGACGACTGGCAAATAGGGAATATTAGCCACGAACAAGATATGGACACTGATTTAAAGCACTTAAAACGGTGGAAAACGATAGATCAACGGCCAACTTGGGAAGAAGTGGCACCACATAGTCGCACCCTTAAATCGTATTGGTCGCAATGGAACTCGATCGTACTTAGGAATGGGCTCCTAATGAGGACTCTGGAAAATGAAGAGGGATCCCAGGAAAAATTGCAGCTACTGGTTCCGAGAAACAAGGTTTCGGATGTACTGCGACAACTCCACGACGGGACCTCTGGCGGGCATTTAGGAGTCAAGAAAACGATCGAGAAAGTGCGAGAACGATTCTATTGGGTCGGATGCCACGAAGATGTGAAAATGTGGTGCAGAAAATGTGTAACATGCGCTACAAGTAATGGCCCGCATAGAAAACGTAAGGCGCCAATGCGACAATATAACGTTGGCAGTCCATTCGAGCGAATAGCCATTGATATAGCTGGTCCTTTCCCGATGAGTGAGCAAGGAAACAAATTTATCCTGGTAGCTATGGACTATTTCAGTAAATGGGTAGAGGCGTATGCACTACCAAACCAAGAAGCTACCACAGTTGCCGAAGTCCTAGTGAAAGAGCTCTTTAGTCGATTCGGCATACCAATGGAATTACATTCCGATCAGGGACGAAACTTTGAATCCAACATCTTCCAGGAAGTTTGTCGGTTACTAGGAATACGGAAGACTAGAACGACTGCATTACATCCGCAGTCTGATGGCATGGTAGAAAGGATGAACCGCACAATGGGTAAATACCTATCAAAAGTCGTCTCCGACCATCAAAAAGACTGGGACCAATACATTCATCTGTTTCTATTGGCCTATCGTTCATCCGTGCACGAAACCACTGGACAAACCCCTGCAAAAATTGTTTTTGGACATGAGCTACGCCTGCCTTGTGATTTAAAATTCGGCTGTAAACCTGGAGAGGACCTGGCCGGAGAAGACTATGTCGACAAGCTACGAAAGAAGATGGATGAAATACATCAACAGGTTCGTTCCAACATACAGATCGCAAGCGATCGGATGAAGGACGGCTACGACATTAATGCTAATATGGGAGGTTATAAGCCAGGAGACTTAGTCTGGCTCTACAACCCGCAACGTCGTCGGGGACTGTCTCCTAAACTGCAACGCTGGTGGGAAGGGCCATATCAAATCATAAAAAGGATTAACGATGTCATATACCGGATCCGCAAGACGCCCAATGGAAAACCAAGGGTCGTCCACTATAATCGTCTAGCCCCGTTCGCTGGGCAAAACGAGGAAGATCCTAATATCGAAGAAGGCCACGTCCACCAGTTACGGAGCGAAGAGGTGGACTTCGAGCAATTTATGTCCTCTTACGCTGCAGGTCGCAAGGCCCGTCATGGCGTCACCCGAGAAGTTCAACAGGACCTGTTCACCGTACCCGAGGACTATGCACTTGCACATTGCGTCGCTCAGGACCTGCAAATGTCCAGAGGGATTGCTACCGTTTTCCGCAAGAAGTTTGGCGGGATCACCGAGCTACGGGAACAGCTGCCTGCCGTTGGGGCCGCATTACATCTGCAAAGGGAACACCGCAACATCTACTACCTGGTTACAAAGGAACTGTCTCGAGAGAAGCCCAGTTACCAATCAATGTGGAACACACTGCAGACGTTACGCGAGCTACTCCTGCGGGACAATATCCTAAAATTGGCGATCCCCAGAGTAGGCTGTGGCCTTGACGGTTTAGATTGGCGAATTATTAGAAATATGCTGGAAACTCTTTTCCAGCATACCGGCATTGACATTCTTGTTTGTAGCTTCAATCCTCTGGAAAACAAGAAAGCCGAAAAGACCGTGGAATGCTACTTTTATCATACCTCCCACTGCGCTCGCGGGACCACGTGTCGATTTCGCCATGGCCCCTCACCAATAATTTATGAGTGTCCCGAGACGGAACACTCTAGGGAGGGGGCAATGTAGCAAAGCGAGCTAGCCGGAACCCGTCTGTTTACCACAAACGAATAGCCTTGACCGCACGAAACATGCTGGAGAATTCTATATGTGTTTTCAAGCATGCTGATTCGAGAATGTTCTACAGGCAACCAGAGTTACGTTCGAGAAAACACGATGGCCTTATAAAAACACAGCGAATGCTAAAGTCAAGACAGTTCTTACGCAAACCTTAAGCTTGAAACAAGTTCACTTCGAGTGCAACAGTTATATAAATAGTGAAATAAATATTTAGTGTTAGTTTGATTACTAGTGTTTAAGCTTATAACCATTTAGTTTATAGTTATATTCATACTTTTATATTTTTATATTTACATTCTATATTTAATCGTTTCAAATAATAAATATCTAGTTAATAAGTGCATATTTTGTTTTATTTAATTATCTCGTAAAAAGACGAACGAAACGCATTACAATATATATATATATATATATATATATATATATATATATATATATATATATATATATATACTCGAAGATTGAAGAGGAATAATAACTTTTACACTAACATAATAAAAAATCTTTCAGATCTCATTATATTTATAAAACTACTTTAAGTTAAAGTTTTGTTTTAACATTTATTTATAATTAACGTTTCGACCATCGCTGAGTTCGTCGAAATATTGATTATAAATAAATATTTATACAGAACTTTACCCTAAAGCAGTTTTATTTTTATCTTTTACACTCTTGAACATGCATTGCAATTTAATATTTTGGAAATAAGAAACTTTAATATTCTTTTCTGATAAAATTCTTCCTATTTTATCGGTAACATTTTCAACAACTCCAAGTCTTCTCTCGGTTGTATTGCTTTCTTGATGAAATTTTTATCATAACTGTATAATTTTGTCTGATGATGTACCTAGAGTATGTCGAAATGTACATAATAAAAATTAAAATTAATACAGAATTATAGAATTTCAACGCATTGATATTTAAACAAACAATATATATCAAATAAATATATATTTATTTTCAAATTTTATTCAGATCAGACTAAAAGTACAATATTTTATTTTATTTTATAAGTATAGAATAAAATTTGCACAAAATTCTCATTTTTCACTCGTTAATTAAAAATTACTAGAAATTAGTAAAAAATAACTTATTTTTTATAAGGATTGAATTAAATTATAATCAGAAATAAAAGAACAATAAAAGTTAATAATTAATTAAAAAGAGTTGGTTAATTAGTTTTACAGTTTTTGTTGCTCAATGATTGTTTCAACCTTTCGATTATCACCGATACTTTGTTATAAAAGTTTTTTTTTTATAAAAGTATTTTATATTTGAATTAGTAAAATTGTGATCGGGGAACAATTTTACTAAGAGGAACAGTACATAAATATTTTGTTTATTTACACTTTTAAAATGTAGGAAATACAATATTTATAAGTAAATGTTATTAAAATGAATTATCTAATTAAAACAATATTTAGAACAATAGAAGGAATTGTAAATAAAAAAGTAATAATATTAAGAAAATTGTATTTATTTTTGAATATTTTATACACATGTAATTATTTTTATACAAAATTTGAATAAAGTTACGTTTTGAGAAGTTAAATTTGTCGGTGGAATATTAATAAGCATAAATATGAACTGTACATCTAATGAATAATAATTTGTTGTTGAGCAATACAAATCAATATTTAAATTTAATGTATTATTTAGAACTAAATCTATATTTAATTTATACAAATGTATACATTTTCAATTTTATACTGTAGAAAATATTTTTTTTAATATTGTATATTTTAGTATTAAATTGCAATTAATTACAATGCAAATTTATTTTATTAAAATGTAATTATAGCTTCAAATTTTTTTATTTATTATTAATTTAATATAATTTAAATTTTATATTTAATTTTTTCAAGCTTGTACTCTACAACTTTTATTGGATTTTGAAAATCAGCGATGCAAAGTCAAAATACTAAAACAATATTTTTAATTAGAATATTTTGAGATGAACGTGATTTGAATGAACAACATTTACGATATGATGCATTATCTACTACTTAATTATAACTTGTACAATTTTATAGCTTATATGTATATTTAACAATATTGTTCACCTGATTAATAAAAATATAGTAAAATATCGATGTTTCATCAAATTTTCATTGTTTTAATATGAACCCTTGAGTACTCGCTTAGATCTTGGAAGGCACAATGTTATTTTTATTTCACTAGATATTTTTTTCCTCATAATTTTAAATATATGTAGTAATAATTTTTTTGCAATAGAAACCAGTATTTATTTTTGTAAAATTCATATTTGCACAGATTTATTTTAAGTGAAGAAATTGCCTAAATTAAAAAACTAAATCAATTTTTAATAGCAATTTGTATACTAATTATGAATTTATGCATTTATAAATCAGTTTTTATTAATTTGAAAAAAATTAATCGAAATTTTATGCTAAATAAAATGATACGTATTTTTTAAATGTTTATATTTGTCAATAATGTCAATAATTAGTAGATTAAAGATAAACAAATAAACTCATTCAAATCGTGACGTCCGAAGACCAGTGATTACAATAGGCTGGTGTAGCGCAAGCGCAATTGAGGGCTGAGAAATACTGATATGTCAAAATAAGGGTTGAGGCGCGGTAGTCGGCAAGTTGAAATATGTATATGAAGAACAGAAATAATTTATCAATTTTATTTCGTGTTATTCAGTCATCAGTATAAAACAATAATTTTCATTCATAGTTTAAGAATATTAAATATTATATATGCTGCTCATATATCTAATCACAACAAAATTTATAAACATCAGATTAACATACTGATGTTTAATACATTTTAACTTTTATACAACTATTTATTTCTATATTATATCATATTCGTTAATCATAACTTAATCAAAAGAAGACCTGACTTAATCTTTAGTGTAAGTTTAAGCATATGACGTTACAATATGAATTTTATTTGCTCACTTTATTCAAAAATTAAAAAATACAGGTCTTTTATTTTTAACTCTAGTTTAACATGTCATCATCATCATCATCATCATTATCAGTTCCCGTAATTCCTAGATGGAACATACTCGTATGCTCGAGAAGCTGAACATATGGTTTCTTAAGAATTTTTATTTCCATTGTAAGTGGTGCGGGTCGTTAACCCACAACCAAACAAGGAACCTACAGCTTCTAGTGGATTCTAAATAATTCAAACCCAGCTGATATTAGTTCAGTAGTACAAAGTTTTAATAGCAGAAATAATATTTAATTTTAATTTCTAGTGTGAGCGTGGCATGAAACAGGGACATTTGAGGTCCGAATCCAACATGCTACGGCTGCCTGTAGTTTAAAATATAAAACATTCAAAAGTTCATTAAATAAATAAAAATCAGTTAAATAATTTTTAATATAACATCATGCAGAATATTTTATACGTTCCCTATACAAATGTGCTTTTACATTCTCCTATTTATATTGTTCATTATGTAACCACTGTATCTTATGTCATTCGTATATCTATTATTCTTTATTGTATAGGTACTGTCTTATATGTTAGGAAATCTGTTAGACAGTTTTCCTTAAATAAATATTGTATCTAACTAAATTATTTTTACAATCCGAATGATTTTAAAATCCCAGTCATTATTTTTTCAATACGCTTTATAGGGCAGAGTCACTAATGCACAGAGTTAGTCGTTATACCGTCATCAAAAAAAAAAAAAACTGCCGTACGCAGTTCTTTTCTTTCAGGCGCGCGGCGTTTTTATCGACATCAGGCGGGGACATACGACATATCCACCGTTACTGCCACTATACGACGTTGTTCATAAACAACCTCGACAATTTTATTCCTTTTAGGCCGCGTACGATATGATACGCCCCGAGCATTTTCATGTTCGTTCCCATTCTATCAACAACGGGCCGGAGCCGTGTCGTCGACCGCTTTGCCGCCGCGCGACTAATGCCCAGGCTACACAATAAACCATCGTGTTGTATAGGAACGACGAAACGAAATTCGGTAATACACACGATGAAAATTCCCGATTTCCGTCGCGCTTAATCGGACCGCGTAACGCGCCATATCCGTTCGGGGTCGAGACACGTATACATACGCACAGTAAACACGCACACAGTTGTGGACATTTTTTTACGAATGCTTCCATGCTGGAGTTGAGGCTAAAAGTTTCCGGGTTGTGAAAAGTTTGGGTAGAAATTTTGTGCTGTAATCAAAAGAAATAGAATATAGGCAGTTGAAGGACACACGTTTCTGTTTTTTTTTTACAATTCATCTATTTAGTATTTGTTTAGCAGACTTTACACGATCAGTAATACTGTCAGTATCTACAAATAGTGACAGTATTATTAATCATGTAAGGTTAAGTATTAAAGACTATTAAAATATTTTGATATATATATATATATATATATATATATATATATATATATATATATATATATTGGCCATACTATCAGTACCGATAAAAATATTGACCGTGTAAAATCTACCTTATTTTCGCTGTACATCAAATTGAGAATACGTGGCAAGAACGTGTACTTTATTCGCTTATTATATTATTAGTACTATAATATACAACTATCTTTGGTTTTATTATCTAAATATCAAGATACTAGTATATTTTGTTACAAGGAGTAGAAAACCATCTTTATTTGCAACTGAGGCACTACCGAGACAAATAATGTGGGCGAAATGTAAAATGAGCATTCTACTTCGAGTGACATATACCATTTTTAGTATTAATTAATCTTAATAACAGTAACAAAATAATTATGTTTGTTACGTAATTTGTGAGAATTAATGTTTTTTTTTGTCAAATATACAATTTCTGACAAATCTGGAAGTGTACATTCCATTTCTTGTATTTCTTTGCACATTTTCAATAATCAAATTCAATTAAAACAATCAATGCAATCGCCAATTTATTATAACTTACAAATTTTTAACATGGCCGCCGGTACTTCATTAATATTATACTCGTACATTATGTACATATGTACACTTTATTATACTAAAACACAATAATTTCTTTCTACATTGGCAATATAGTAATATAATACTAATATTTTGATATGCTTGTAGAAAGAATATAAATATTTTAGTTTATTAATTAATAGTTTTTGTTACAATTCGAATGATTTATTTATGATTTTAAAATGGAAAGTACTCTAAAATTATCAAAGCAGTAATCAAGTTTAATTTTTTTTTTTGCAAAACAAAAGTTAGAAAACATTTTTTTATTTTTCATAGTCTCTTCTTGTATTGTATTACAAATTTGAAAACTTTTATAACTTTTTATTATACAATATTATATTGGTGGTACAGACCAAGTATTTTTCGTTTACGCTTAGTACTCGTAGCTTGCGGGCCGTTGGCGTTTTGGGAAAAGACAATTATGGGACGCGTAACATAATAGATTATCGAGATATGTATGTATACTTTCTATCCGCCCTACAGTTTTTATACGAATGTGTGTTGCATATTTTTTTTTGCTCTGATTTTTTTTTTTGTAAGCCATTACAGAGATGAATTTTGCATTCAATTCATTCTGGGATTTTTCAACGTATATACACTATCAAATAATCCTTGTAAAATTCATTTTATTTGTTTGTTGTCTGTTTTAATTTAGTTAAAGTTAGTTAAAGTTAAACTGGAATATTTTATGAAATCAGTACATTTATGTATATATATAAAACATGCACAAATTTTTAACTTTTATTTGTAATTTTATAAGTAAATATTTATTGGTTACATACATAATAAACATACAAGTTTTATTATCGATCGGTACATATACTAAGGAAGGTATTGCAATTATACCATTTATAATATTTTAAGATTTTTATCTATAAGAATAATTTAGGCTTATTTTAACATGAATCAGCTATTTTTAGCATGATCTCTATTTGTCTGTTTATCTGTTAGATAAAATTCAGCTTAACGGATTTAAAAAATCATAAGGTTCAGACATGACATGATTATCTCAAGTTGATCAACTTTTGGTAGATTACCGATATCATGTTATACGATAATATTTCGCAATAAATAAATATTTCGAAAAATAAAATTAACAAAAATTACACAAGTTGTAACTTAATAAATTTGTAGAATTTTTTATATACTTACGACATTTTATTTTTTATTTTGATATATATATATATATACCGGGTGTCTACTTTTTTTTTGTTACATAGGGAATACAATGCTAAAATTTTCATTTGGTGATAAATTTTCCCCTAATTATTATAGAACAAAAGTACAAATACAAAAGTTGTTTAGAATTCAAAAATGCATCAAATGATGCCAAATTTATCAATATAGGATGTTCCGATCAAGAATTAGAAGCAAATTAAAATTTCCATTTTTGCGCTCTTTACATCAAAGTGCCATGGAAATTAAACAAATAATTTCATTTCTTCTGGAGTTTGAGTTTGACAGATCGTATTTATTTTATTGTTACGTTCTGTATTATTATCATTATTATTGAAAATAATGAATAAACTTAAGGTAAATGAAAAAGTTCAGTGCGTAAAATGGTATTTTACTGGAAATTCGATACGACGAGTAAGAGATATATTCAGCGCTTTCTTTGAAAACCGTCCCATACCTTCCGCTATGACTATTCGTAGGATAATTAAACAATTCGAAGAAACTGGAAGTGTGTTAAAACGTTGTAAAAATTGTAGAAAAATCAACGCAGAAGATCAGGAGGAGAATTTAAATCAAAATGCAATTAAAGAAAATACATTGAATATACTTTTGTGTGTAACGGAAAACCCAAATGTTAGTGTGCGTCAACTTGGTGCTGAATTAAATTTGCATCCTTCAACAATACATAAGGTACTAAAAAATGAAAAATATCATTCTTATAAATATTCCACGCACCAAGAGATATTTGAAGCGGATAAAATGGCTAGAAGCGAATTTAGTAACATTATTATGGAAAAATCCAATTTAGACAGAAACTTCTTGAAATCTATTTGTTTTACTGACGAGTCTACGTTTACTTTACACGGCGAACCTAATACACAAAACTTTAGAATATGGAGCCAAACAAATCCTCATTTAATGGTAGCAACACGTACCCAATATCCAGAAAAAGTTAATGTATGGGCTGGAATTTTTGGCAGGTGTATAATTGGGCCATTTTTTATTGAAAATAATTTAAACAACGAAAAATATTTGGATATGTTGCAAAATCATATTGGTCCGCAGTTAGAAGAGTGTGCAACTCAAGATAATGTTGTCTGGTATCAACAAGACGGATGTCCGGCACATTACAGCTGCAACATTAAATTATATTTGGATCAATGTTTTCCAAATTCATGGATTGGTAGAGGTGGTCCAATTAATTGGCCAGCTAGATCGCCCGATTTAGCACCGTGCGATTTCTTTTTATGGCCATATTTGAAGGAGAAAATTTATAAACGACATATCAAAAATCTTGTTGATTTGAAAAATGCCATTGTTGAAGAGTGCAATAATATAACACAAACACAATTAAGCTCTGTACGTCACGAATTTTATAACAGATTAGGTTATTGTTTGGCAGTTAATGGCGATTTATTTGAACATTTAATTTAAATTGTTAGTTTCGTTTTTGTTCTCCTATATCTTGTATTCATGAATTTTTCTGTTTTATAGGTATATTGAATATTGTAATAAATAAAGAAAGTTTTACGGAGTTCAGCTATTTACTATTTATTAAACTCTTATCCGACGTTTCACTGCACAACTTACAGCATCCTCAGGGATAAGTTTAAATTATTATAATAAATATATTAGGCATAATGCCAGTCATCTAATTCAAATGTATTGTTTTTATAACTTGAAGTTAATAAATAAATTAAACAATTACTTAAAATTATAATGGAGACATTCACAATTTAAAACCACAGCTAGTACGTAGTGTACAGCCGAGTAAAATACCCTTTCATTGTAATAAATAATAAATACTTAATACTTTTTATACTTAATAGCTTTTCATTTACATTAAGTTTATTCATTATTTTCAATAATAATAATAATAATAATAATAATAATAATAATAATAATACAGAACGTAACAATAAAATAAATACGATCTGTCAAACTCAAACTCCAGAAGAAATGAAATTATTTGTTTAATTTCCGTGGCACTTTGATGTAAAGAGCGCAAAAATGGAAATTTTAATTTGCTTCTAATTCTTGATCAGAACATCCTATATTGATAAATTTGGCATCATTTGATGCATTTTTGAATTCTAAACAACTTTTGTATTTGTACTTTTGTTCTATAATAATTAGAGGAAAATTTATCACCAAATGAAAATTTTAGCATTTTATTCCCTATGTAACAAAAAAAAAGTAGACACCCGGTATATATATATATATATATATATATATATATATATATATATATATATGTAAATACGTTTCCATGATTACGATAAATTATAAATTGTCAACGTAATATAATAGGTATGTTCAATGAACTCTCTTACGTTTTACTGCAAAACGCCGCCATAAATAATGCAGCGGTTTGTCATTTACATAACGTGTAACTATTAAGTTAAAGAAACAACAAAAATTGACCCAGCAGTAAACAGTAGATGCAAGGGTGCGAATCGAACAGAGCTAATATATTATAGGTTTGTTCGATAGACTCTCTTGCGTTTTAATGCAAAACGTCGCCACAAATGATGCAGCGGTTTGTCATTTACATAGCATGTAACTACGAAGTACATAAAACAACAAACATTGACGCAACAGTAAACAGTAGATGCAAGTACGCGAATCAGACAGGGCTATTACCTTTTTTAATAATAATTTCTTTGCTAAAAAGTATTTTGTTTAAGGACTATATGGAGCAGATTGGAAAAAATCTGTCTACCAGAAGTAGTAATTTACTGATGTCATTTTTATGCGTTTTACGAATATTTCACAACAGAGATATATTTCAGAAAATAATTTTTTTTAAAAGTTGCTAAACAGGTTATAGCTGACAACTTTTATTTGCAACATTTTTCGATACGACTAAATAATATTTTTATAATGTTTTATATTTTTTTGAGTATATACAATGCAGTTTTGATTCCTACGTTGATGTATGGTAGTGAACCAACACGTGTAGTTGCAGCAAGTAATTACTGTAATTGAACACATAAAATAACAAAATAATACAATACAAATATATACAATATAATATACAAAGTACAGCACCTGAATCAACACAATTGTCGGTATTCCACTCTAAATGTATTTACAAAAATACAATGATTGTATTTCGTATGACAGTTCATAAACGAATAGAATCTGTTTACACTCAGATGTTTTTAGTGAGTGTTTCTCAGCCACCTTTACGAATTAATGCTGCCAACAACTAGGCAACTAAGTTTACGAAGACGTCAAACTTACATATATATATATATATATATATATATATATATCATAAAAGTATAAAAAATTATCATATATATATATATATATATATATATATATATATATATATATATATATATATATATATATATATAACCGAGTTTTTAGTTAGCATGACTATGGCAGTCATTGTTATATAGATTTTTCTATTTTATAAATTTATTTAATACGATGACGATCGGTTCTAAATTATTATATATATAATACCAAGAAAAATCATATCAACGTTTTGAGCAATATAAAGAATTGACAAAAAAACAAAAAAGTGAATAAACGCATAAAATACACTCATTTATTCTTCTTCCGCTTGCGATGACATTTACCGTCGAATTATGTAAAACATATAGGGTTGTTTTGAGTGTTTGCCGCGATAGTCGCTTGGCGTTAGTATCGCCAAATTTCGAGGTTCATGTCCTCGGTTGGAGACTTCTGATAACAATACTGCTTTGTGGTTGTATACAGTTTCCTTCAGAAAACTGAAAAATATGAACTCCGGGAGGAATAATTTTTTTTTCTTGCAGTTTATCATCGATGTAGTTCTTCAATAAATCATTTATGTTTTTCTTTTTTCTTTTAGTAACGTGGTTCCGTTGTAAATTGAATTTTTTTGATGAAACAGTGAAATATTATTAAAGGCTTTTTTATGTACAATGGGTTTATGCATGACTTTGATAGCTCATGAGCTTTATAATTTGCTTTCGTGCTACTGTAATTTTTCATCTATTACAAAGTGTGCAAAAGATTTTTAATAGAAACTTAATGATACTAGTTGAACAGAAGTGAAGTTCTGATGAGAATATTTGTTTATGTATCATTTAACCTGAAAGCATAAAAATTCTTTGATAAAAACAAACAATTTGAAATTTCTTTTGAATTTAGAAAATTGTTTCTCTAACAAGCAAAAAATATACATATATTTTCAGTTTGCACATAAAATAAATGTTTGAAAATAAAATATGTATATTTTATATTTTACTAGCGAACACTGCATTATGTTTTACATTTATTGTGTCTGCAATTTTATTTTAAAATTTTTACCAAAGTATAATTTACTGAACTTTGTTAACAAAATTAAAAACATAATTTTAAAACATTGGCTAATATATGTTACACGTAGACAGCCGTAGGCCAGTGGTAGCGTGTTGCATCATCAGTTCATACGATGATGTGTCTGTCTACATAGTTTTATATTGACAAATTATTTACACATGTTTTATGTTTTTAAAATAATATGTACAAAATTTTTAATGTATTTTTTATTGGTAATGTTTTTGAATTTCCAAAAATGTTTTTATATTTGGATTCTATTTATTTATAACAATGTTTAACATAGCAAACTGATAATTTTATAATGTATGAAAATCCTCCAAACTTGATTTAATTGCTGATGATGACTTGTATCAAATTTAAAAGTCGAAACGTCTAATATATTTTTTAAATAATTAAGATTAATAAGTTTCTCATAAGCCCATCCAATAATAGATACACCAATACTAAACAGTCCACAGAATTTGAAAACTCTCGCGGGCCGGATAAAATCACCTGCCGGGCCGGATCTGACCCGCGGGCCGTAGTTTCTACACCTCTGCTTTAGGTTGTACTTTAGTTTGTATTTGTTTCGAAGTAATCAACGTACATTTTTATCAGAAAAAATAATACAAATGACATTTACCTTATATAACAGAACATAGAAACAAGTTACTAGATAACAAAATAAGTAACAAAATCATAAAATTTTTATAAATTTTTAATTAAAGTAAGCAAAATTTTATTTAAATCAGTGCTTTAAAACTGATTGGTATTATCTTTTTTTTATAAATTTCTATTGCTTCTTTTATCAATTTACTGTTAATATTGATGGGCCTTGCAATTATTACATATGTATTTTTTAAGAAGTTCTTATACGTAAATCAGATTTCATAAATTAGCATTTAGTTGTGAGTCAAATTTCAAAAAAAATTGGTTTTCAGAATATATACAGGTTTCAAGTTAATAAAATCATTATAATAAATAGTAGAAAACAATAGCTAAATTTTGGCTATAATTTGGGTTTTTATTAAAAAAAAAATGTAATTTCTATAACTTGAAAAACGGAACAGGTAAAAAAATTAATAAAATAAAATACAGGCAATTCACATATAACACATTATTTCTACAACATAGTTTTGCTCACGGTTTAAGAATTGAGAAAAATTTCCTGTAATACTGCATTTCTACAACACTGTTTTGAAGTAACACGGTTAAATAAGAGGTCTCTTTTGTAAAAAGTATAGTATAGAACTCAAAATGAGGATATTTTGACAAAACAAAAACCTCGCGTTTAATGGTTTAATACTTTTGGTCAATTATTGTTTTAATAAACATATTTTCACTTAGTTATAAAATGAAAATAATACATTTTTTTTTATTTCAAAACCAAACTGTGTTTTTTGTTTTCTATAACACAAATTTGAGTAACGGCATTTTTTAGAAAACTAGAAAGATCGCGTATCTTCAAGTATATGTGACTATAAAAATGTTTTAATTATTTTTGCAAATATATAAGAGTTACAATAATTATCCAAATATGCCGAAATTACAAGTATGTCTGAACTAACAAACATACAAATGGATAACTTAATATTATATATTTTTGGCAACGTTTCAAATGTTTTTCAGTTTAGGTCAAAAAACTGGGAGACCATTGACCAAAAACTACTGAAACATTTGTATCAGATCACTAACTGTTGGCATAAAAATTTAGTTCAAGAAAATTTGTGCGATCGTCTTTTTGTTTACGAAATCAAACATATATTTATTTTTACAGTCTACTTCAATTTGTGCATAACGTACTTCAAACATGGTGTTTGACTTTTTCTCGACATTACTTTTAACTTTTGATGTAATAAGTATTTCAACTTTGAAGTTTTCTTCTAAGTTGCTGTCGATAAAAATTGCAAGGTACATTGACACAAATAAGATGGAACGTTTGTAATCTTATACTGTAATAGAATATAATAAAAATCTTCAAACAGAGACATTAAGTTTTCCTACCAAGACAAAGAAATTATAATTGAAACATGTTAAAGAATAAGGTTTGAAAATTATATTTACTTACTATTTTTGTGATTTTCAAATTTATATAAGCAAGCTGTATAATCAGTTGTTAACTAAAAACTTTGTAAGGCAAAATGCAGCAATGTTAGTCTATTTAAAAACTGATATAGTAGGGTTAAAGTAGGTAGATAATATATTTTTTACATTATATATATATATATATATATATATATATATATATATAAATAGTTATTCCATGCTTATATTTGATATACTCTTATATATATATATATATATATATATATATATATATATATATATAAATAAATGTATAACAGTGTGGTGATAAAATTTGGAACAAAATTCATAATTTCCTTATTTAATGTTTTCAAGAAAAACGCTTGGACACGTCGATTTTATTTTTTAATTAGTCACCTTATGGCATAAAAATTTTACTTTTGACGTTATGCATTTTTGCATAATGACTTTATCATTGTTCTTTTTTTTAAATGGCAACCGAAATTTTTTTTTTTGCTGGTTTTTATAGATGGTCCAACTACTTAAATGACGGCGTAAAAAATTAGTACCTTAGATGACCATTTTTTTGAGAAAATAACACACTTAAAAATTTAAAAAAGTATGTATATGTAAAACATAGATTGCTTTGAAAAAAAAATGAATAATTGTTTTTTTTTGTTGAAATATTGAAAAAAATGTTAAAATCATGTTTGAAAATGATGAAAACTTCTCTCGTACAGCATTCCCGCATTAAAATCTATAGATTTTCATCATTTTCATATATGATTTTGACATTTTTTTCAATATTTCAACGAAAAAACAATTATTCATTTTTGTCAAAGCAAACTATGTGTTATAGATACATATTTTTTAAATTTTAAAGTGTGTTATTTTCTCAAAAAAATCGTTATATAAGGTACTCATTTTTTTACGCCATCATTTAAGTAGTTGGACCATCTATAAAAACCAGCAAAAAAAAATTTAGGTTGCCATCTAATTTTATTATTATGTATATAAATGCAAATGCAAAACTTTTAATAAAAATATTTACAAATTACGATAAAAATAAAATATCATCTGCAGGATACATTTGATATTCTAAATAAGTTGCAAAACTTACAATATACAAGCAAATGCAAGCATGTTCATTCAGTATTCTGTTTTTCGTAAAATGTATACGGTAACAAATAGTGATTTTGTAATGAAAAAGTTTTACAACTTTATGAGATGGAAAACAGAAACAGCAAAACGAAGAGAAAACAATCTTTATTCCGGAATTGTTATTTCTATTTGTATTACAAAACCGGAAGTGTTGGCGACATTTGTGAGATTATTGCAATAAACTTTTCTCTTTATTACCAAGTTAAATACGAAGATTATTTCTTAGTGTAGTTAATAAAACTTTACTAGTATTGCTGACATTATTATTACAGTGCATTATGTATTTTCTTCTTCAAGCGTATCAAAATATTGATATTACATTATTATGTTACTTCTAAAATTATTATAATAGCAGTTAATTACTATATATACCACTGTATGTTTATTATGACAATAACGGCAACCATATTAAAATTTAGTAAGTTATAATTGACAATTGCATTGTTGTATTTTAGCTTGAATTTGAATTTTATTACCGAAAATATGTGAAGAAATACAAGAAATGCTTAACCGTTTATTTATTTTATCTTTATTCTTATTTATATATTTTACGATATTCATTAAGTAGGTACAGAAACAAAACACAAACGTTATTGAAATAAATGTATTAATATAGTTAACCAAAAAAAAGTAAAATAGAATAAAATGTGCGTGTTATTTGTTCAATAATTTGTGAAGTGGGACTCAACTCGCAAGCAATGCAGGGTTTTTAATGACTTACATTTTTTATTTTAAAACATATTTTTATTTAGAATTATCTACCAATCGGTTGTGGTTCTCTTTACTATAATTTAAAAAATTTAAAAAACTAAATTTAATTATCTGTATATTTTTGATTTATTAAATGAAAAATAAATTTTTGCAAACTTTCTGATACACTTAAACAATTAAAAGCAATTAGTTGTAAATATAGCAAATTCAGGTTTTGTATTTAATGGCCGCTATTTCCAACTGCATATAAAATGTTAAATAATTAACCATAGAATATATATATATATATATATATATATATATATATATATATATATATATATATATATATTTTACATTATATTTATTCCATATTTTATCTGGAGATCAAAATACCCGCTTTTTAGGTACACATATTTTTATTAAGTTTCTTTTTGTTATGCCTTTGATACAAAAAAATGCGTAGTAAATGATTTAAAATATGTTATAAAAAAAATTAATATTTAATGTTTTAATGGTTGATAATTTTAATGCGGATTATGTATATACTTTTTGTCATATAAATATTATAAATTACTGGTATTTATTTTTTATTCATATATCTTTATGCTCGTACAAAAAGTATTTTATTAATACTGCACATTAGATTAGTTAAAAGTTAAAATATTTTATGAAGTAATATTTTAATGTTGGCTGTGACTATTATAAGCTGTAGGTCTCTTACTTGGCTGCGAGCTAACGACCAATACTAATGACAATGCAAATAAAAATTGAATTAATACATCGTAGATGGCATCCTCAGTGCTTGGTTATTGAATGATAGTTTCTGCTACGCAATTACACTACCATTTTCCAATCGAATTGAAAAAAGTGGTACATCCAGGTCAGCCAGAATCGACAAATAGTGTAACGGCATCTATAGAGGATGGTGGGGTTACAGGTATATATACCAGATTGCGGAGCAGAAACTATCATTCAGTCACCAAGCACTGAGTATGCCATCTATGATGTATACCGCGGCTACCAGCCCAAAAAATTCTATAAATTAAATAAATTGCATATGAAAATTATTAATAAAACTATATAATTAGTACTATTATTAATGTTCTACTTAGAAATTACGAAAACTAATTATTTATATTTTAATACTAACACAATTTAATTACATATTTTGAATAAGACATTAATTTGTTACATATCTAACAATACTTTTAAGAAAATATATCATCTATTGATTATTGAAATACAAAATTTGTGTGCTGTGATAGTTGTTCACAATTTAAACAATTAATTCAGGCTCAATTAAGTAAATTACTGTGTAAATACAGAATAAATAATTTCAGTTGGCCGTGAATAATTAATGACAGCATTTTTTTTTTTGCAGAAGAGAGTCTATTGACGAGATACTTCCGGCGTACTGGTGAGTAAAATTTTTAATTATGTATTTTAATATTTAATAAGGTAGATAAAAAACGAAACGTTCGATTCAGAAATATTTGATATATTTTTTACTTCTTTCGTTTAAACGTTGATATAAAATATACAATCGGAAAATTAAAAGTTTATTGAGGAAATATTGACTTTGCTGGGACGTTCTTCTTTTATCTATAATCCGAATATTTTTAATGAGAAAAATAAGAAAAAATAAAGCTCGGAAATAATTTTATACATTAAACTTCTGTGCTGTTTAATAATATTCAGTTAATATACCTACATATTTTTTTGAAATGTTTACCAATATTTTGTTTTAATGAGACACAGTAAAAACATTTAAGAACATCTAAATAATTTTATTAGTTTACTCATGTATCAGTAAAATAAATTTGCAAAAAAAACGAAGATTGTTTATTAGATTTTTAAATAATATTTCTTTTTATGTATGACATTTTAAAATTATGTAACTTTTTTGCGAAGTACGTTTGCATTTATCATAAATTTTAATATGGCGGTGTGCCATATTTTCAACTGTTTTAAAAAAGACGGTAAATGTGTGATTTATTAACAAAATGAATATTGTCTGCCTTTCAGTGTGGTAGAGATATTTTAAAATGCATATTCGGTAAATTTTAATATTTTTACTTTTTGAAATATGACGTACTTTCCTAGTATTTTTTGTTATTTTCTTGTTTTGGTAGACACATGTTTTGCAGAAAATAATCTTATGCAAGACAGTATTTATTTGCATTTGAAATTGTTCAAAATTTTTGAAACTAAATAATATTGTAATTAATAGAGTTATAAAAATTTGTAATTTTAAATTTTTTAATGTAAAATTATTTCCAGAATGTGTTTAAAAAACTGTAATTTTTAAAGACTCAATGTTCAAAATTATTTATATCTAAATTTTTTACTAGATTAAAAATGAAATACATATATACACAATCACATCATGTATCCATAAAGGTGTGGCATAAACTTTTTCCATTTAAGCAGAAATTAATTTCCGTCAAATATTCATATCCAATAAAATAATAACATAATAATAATTTAATATTTCTTACCATTTGAAAACATTCGCTCACGCAAAATACTCTCTATCATATCTATCTACATATATTATTTTATTATAAGTATAGTATTATTGAAACTCATTGGTATTTTCTTAAAATAATATATAAAGATAAACACCTTAATATAGAAATGAAAATTGTAATAAGCTGACAAAACACATGTGAATCATAATTTTTCCACATCATTTTTTTTAACAGTGTGAATATATTAACAGTTTTCAATATATGTTTATTTTGGAAAAAGTACAACTTTTTATGATAGTCGTGGAAAAAGATTTTTTTAATACATACATACACAATCACGCCATGTACCTTATAGGATACTCTTTTCATTATCCTGAAATTAATTTTTTCCAAACATTTCTACCTATAGACAAGCAACTTTAGCTTCATCCACATTTTTATGATACCTAGAAATACATGCTACTCTTTCTACTACTTGGAAACTATTGCTTACGCATGCCACTCATTCAATTATACCACTTCATCTATTTATCGGATGTTTACGCAAAGAAATACCTTCAAAATCATTCATATATATTCTTTTAAACAATCGTTCATTAGACTAGATGACATTATTTTTTTCAAAATTTACAAAATAAAATATAATTATAATTATAATTTTTTTTTTATTATATATTTATAATAATAAGGTAACGTATTTATATATATATATATATATATATATATATATATATATATATATATATATAAATTTGGAAATATCCTAAACATAGAACAGTATTTTTTGTTATATCTTCTATTTTATTACTTTCATAACAAAATAATTTATTACAAAACTAAATATTACATCCAGTATAATTAATTACAAACCAGCGAAATCCGACAATATCACATGTTATCAAACCGTCAATTAAAACAAATTTCTTCACTAAAATGTGTATCATCAAACAATTCGAGAATCTTTGAGTAACATAAGTAAAACACAAGCAAAAGCCCAGGGAAACAAGCCTATGGATATTCGACGTAGTATTACTTTTCGGTACTAACAAAGAGAGAAAGAAAGAGAGAGAGAGAGAGAGAGAGAGAGGACCAAAGGTAAATTTCGTAAAGATATCTCCATCCACTCTAACGGTTGCGGTTGCATCAAAGTAACCACGATGCGAGCGTACTAAGATTGCCGTACCACACCACGACCTAAAGGTTATAAGGGTGACTCAAAGAAATTACCCCGATTATTAGTTGGGGTAAGAAAAATTTCGTATGATGGTTGATGGTTGGTAGGCGGTTAATTATTTTGTTGCTTTGTGGTACGATAATGGATTTATTACTGTGGATGGTATTACAAAATTTACATCTGTGTTTTAAGAAATGTTTTCGGGTTGTTAGGTGATTATGCAGGATAATGGTATGAATACCAATTAAACTGAATTTATATTTATATTTTCTACCGGTGAGCGGTGTAATGATTCATGAAATAGAAGGATGTGTGAGATTTGGAACTGACGTGTTAACTACATATGTAGTAGCATTAGCTGACACAAAACAGTACAGAATTTTGTACAGGTTTCTCTAGTATGGGCTTGCATTAGGGCTGGCAAAAAAGACCATATACCGATTTAAAGCTACTTTTCCGCAAAAAAGTCGATCAATGTTTTTGAAAATATAATATCGATTAGTCAGACATTGACTTCCGATTTTCAATTTTTCAATATTTTCGACATCTCGATTTTTCGGTTTCTTCAACTTTTCGACTTTTTTTTCGACAAACACCGAAAATTTTGTAATAATAATTTTTAAAAAACAAATAATATTTTCTTTCTCAATATGATGCATAATATATATACCGGGTGACCCATTTTAATTAATCCACTGGAATATCTCGACAAATATGTGTCGTACAAGAAAATGTTACGAATAAGAGTTTAATGGTTTTGAGGGGGACATCTGATCTCCCTCAAATATATATATATATATATATATATATATATATATAAGAAATGTCTGGTGGCATCCGACTATATCATGAATTATTTTTTCATTTAATTTATTAATAAGTAACTGTAGTATTTCACTATTTTTTTACGTAACCATATTTAAATTTGTGTATATTAATTTGAAAAATATTAATTGAACTATAACAACCCACAGAATATTTTGTAGATAACAAAATAATTTATATATTATAGGATAATAAAAATTGTATGATTTTCATTTAAAACCAATTTTATACTGAAATATTTAAAAAATCTTGTGAAAAAATATATCCGTTAGGTGCGCAACCTTTATTATTTGCTTCAGGCGCCAAAATTACTGAGCACGGTTCTGTATATCGTGACAATTTTATATATACGTTCAAATAAAAAGTTTGTATTAAATTATTTTTTTAAGAGTAATATAAGTAATAATGGAATTATAATAAACAATTAAAATTGATCACACATTCATTTATGTGAATTACAAATTACATTCAATTTACTTCAATTTATTCATATCACAAATAATAATTCCCCAAAAAGGTGCCGCAAAAGTCTTCACTCGATTTCCTAAAGCAGTAACTTTGTAAATAAAAAGAATTGATTCTGTTTGTTGATTAAATTTATTGACAAAATTATTTCGCGTTTTTGAGGAATATACCGATTGCAGGATTCCTGATAGGGTAACGACATCAATATTTTTATTATTTTTATTTTTAACTGCTAAAATAACGATATTCGTATAAATGAAACACAAACAAAAGAATAAATTTTAATAAAATCTCTTTTGCTTCAATATTTCAAATTAATATTAGATTGTTTTAAACCTAAAAATATGCAAAATTACATTCTCGTTGTTTATAAGCAAATTTTATTTGTGAGAAATTTATGGTCCATGTAAAATAGTTGACAAATTGAAAATTGTTTAGGCATTTTCAGTTATTTAATCTAATAAAGGAAGAAGCGCGCACCGTTGTGGTCACACTACGCCAGCCAGGATAATGAAATGAAATGAAATTTTAACTTTAATGAAAGGACTGAGAGTGTTTGTATGTATACATGCATTCGCACCCACGCATACATTTACATTAAGCGGTGGTGCGTTAGTTAGTTTTCATTTCATATAGGTGAATACATTAAAATTTTCTGTTGACCGACTAAAATCATAAATTCAACGACTAAATTTAAATTCCAAATCTTACGAATATATATTATTTATAATACATTTTTAGTATAATATTTACTTAATATTTATCTAGATATTCTAATTATGTTGAGTAGAAAATAATATTTGTACGCATATGTTTACATAGCAATATTTAATTAAATGGATTTATTTTTGTAGTATATTTGATTTGTTATTGTTGAAAACAAATAAAATTTAAAAATAATGACCATATTTTGTTCAACACTATAACATTGGGGAAAACAAATTTAATGATAAAAAATTTTTGACGCTTATAAAAATATATATGATTTTTTTTTGTTTCCGCAAATATGCGCAAACAGCAGATTTTTAATCACCAGCACAATTTTTATTGTTTATATAAAAATTCAATAATATTGTAATTGTGTAAATAGTTTTTTTTATTTATAGATTTTGACCATATTTATTCCTCAATACTTTACACATTTGTAATAAATTAAATACATATATTATATGTCTCAATTTTATTTGCCCCCACCGCTGTCTTAAAATCTATAAAAGCTCCAACTTTGATTATATATATTTCTATACATATATTGACATACTTATATATATATATATATATATATACATATCTTTTTTTTTCCCAATTATATATGTATAATTTAAATTTTCTTTCGAGATAGATTTTTTTTATTTCTTCTTACTTTTTTTGCTATCTTTAACTGCAATAAAACAATAAAACAAAACAGAGCGTGTACGGCAAACATATATTTACAAGAACTCCAAGGCATCAAACAAGAACAAAATAAACAAAATGAAAATACAATGAGAACGGAAAAATACGATTGTTATTTCTAGGTTTTATGGAGTTTTTGTACTTACATACAAATACAAGCCTGTCACAGATTTAGTCATTGCGTAACTTGAAAAAGTTATCATGGAAAATATAGACACATCATACATACAATATTAGGATTTTTTCTACACTTATTTCAGAGTAGCTGAGAGCAAACTTATTGTGTATTTATAAAATATAATATAGTGTATTCGAGAACATAAACTCATTAGCAAGTACTTCAAACTGGGTTCTAAAATCGCGTTTGCATTATATCTACATTTTGTATTATTATTATTTCTTTGCATACATTTATTATAATTTTTGTACGTGTACATTTTGCTCTACACATACAATTATATATTTTCTTGTATTTTACCAAACTAGTTGTCCTGTAATTGTTGAGTTAGTATAATACACAAACTAATATCGGTTTTAAGCAAATGCTATTGACATAAGAGCAAGATTAAAAATTTGAACAAAAACTGAGTTTGTAGTTCCAACTAATGTATTGAAATTTTTTTATTATGTTTGAAGGAAATTTAGACCTATTTTTTTTTTGTATACACCATATTAAAAATCATTTTCGCATAATTCTGAATTTTTATTGAATGAGTTTATGTTCTTTGAAAAAACTTTATATATTTATATTGTAATATTACTTATATATGTATATTGTAATATTAGTTTTTTGTTAAAATTATTGAGTGGTAGCATGTATCAAATTAGTCGCACGATTAAGAAACAATTAACGGCGCTAATCGCCTTTATTATATTGTATTTATTAGCAATTTTGCAATTTAACCAACTATTTACATGTAATATTTCAATTATAATAAAGAAATAAAAATATGCTAAAAAAAATTAAAGTTTATAGATTTATCATAAGATTTAAAAGCGACTTTAGATTGTAAAAAATATAAACATTTTTGAAATGTTTTATTTTGTTCAACTCATAAAATTTAAACAAAATATATTAAGAAGCAATGATTATTCAATAAGTTAAAAATTGGTCAATTACATGAAAATAAATCTCAAAATTGAATTCAAATAAAGCCGAACACGTACGTTTATAATTTCGAGCAATACCAATCTAGTCGAAAAGTTACAAACTCATAAAATGGATTTCAAATAAGAAAGTCAAATAACAACTTTCTTACACAGTAGAAGAACAGCTATTGAAGTTCAGCTCGGTAGAACAAATCTCAATCTGGTATTCTACGAGTAGATGCCGGATTCTGAATAAGATTCTGCTCTTTAACAAAGACTGCTATTCGGCATAATTGATAATTAAACCTTAGGTCGACTTTCAAGTATTGAAATTTCAGGTAGTCACGTAATTACAAGGCACATGCATTGTTTAAACTGCATTATTTGTTTGTCAAATATTTAATTAATTATGCATTTTGAGTAATTCATATAAAAAGCATAAAGTTATAACTTTATGCTATGTTATATATAACATTTTTTTTTATTTAACATTTTATAGTTTGGCGCATTCTGGTGGAGGCGCTTTTGATAAATTAAACTATTGTTATTTTTTAATCAATTTATTTTTGAAAAAAATTAAACTCAATAAACCCAGTTTAAAAAAATTAATTATTACATATTTGTAATTCCAATAACTATAAATTTATAATTTTTTATAATCAGTTCCGTAATTTTTAAGTGAAACATAGAGACTATATTCTTGAGAAGCAAATTATCTAAGTTTTTAAATTTTTACTTGCATTGTCAATGATGCGAATTGTTATTTCAAAGCCAAGCAAAAGACTTACAGTTTATAGTGAGTTTCAAACCACTCAGACGCAATTTCTAGTAGTTTAATGTTACAAGAATTTAATACCTGGAATAATATTTTAATTTAATTTTAATTTTATTTATCAATATAAAGATAAAAAAATTTCGTTGATTAATAGCAGTCTATTAGAGCTTTGATAAATAAAACTCAATTGAAATACTATCCAAGCTTGCGATATATATATTATATCATCATCAGGGAGAATTCCCAGAGACAGTAAAAACTGAAATTGTTTAATAAAGAAAACATTTAAAAAAGTAACCAGTATACAAAATAATAATAACATAACAATTATAAAACTTACATTTTTGAAAACAATAGAATTAATATTTGATTAAGTCATTCGGCTTAAGTTCGGTTATTGTTGCTCTGCTACTTAACAAAATCAAATTTTATTTAATTTAATTTAGAAAGTGTCGAGTATTTGGAGATTTTTGAAAAATATTTTTTAGTTTAATAACAATAATTAAATTTTTAAAACTTATGAAAACAACTATTTTTTTTGAACAAGTTTTTATCAAAATATGTAAAGTTTATAATTGTTATTTTTGTTAACAGCATACTCCCCAGCTGACGAAAGTATCAACTAGCATAACTGTACAACTAATTGTTTGAAATTTAAACGTATACTCGTAATAGTTTACACAATGTTTACACGTCAAACATTGACAAATATTATATGAGGTAAAATATTAATTTTGTAACTAATTAATTAATCTCTTATAATTTATTTTAAAGATATATATATATATATATATATATATATATATATATAAAGTAAAAAAGCTTTTAAGGTTAAGTTCTTTTATATTTCGATATAATAAGTATAGAAAGATTTTTTACTATATTAAAATTATAAATATTTTAAGATTCTCTATCAGTTTAATAATGTTTATCAAACAACTTTTAATAAAAATAAAAAAAAAATTTGAGTATTTATACAAGAAATTTGTTTTTTACTACTTTGACTGCAAGGAAAAGTAGTAAAGCGTTTGGTACGGTGTCTGTAACATTTTCAAAAAAAAAAAAAAATTGTATAGAAATCCTTCATATAGCCTCTAGATGACGAATCTGAACTTAGTTTATGTGGGTGTATGGATGTGCGTCGTCAGCTCGCTCGCTCGCTCGCTCGGTCGTCAGACAAAATTTTGTGATCGCAACTCCTCCTAGACGGTTCAACCGATTATAATGAAATTTTCAGGATAAATTTGTCTAGTACCCAAGATGGTCATGTGGTTTTGGTTTTTTCCAGTGATGCCAACTTTCCGAGAAAAAAATTACTAAAGTTTTTAAAAATTCATTGTGGCTACATTATTTATCCGATTTTGATCAAATTTTCAGAAAAGATTTCACTAATGCTCCTATTAATTACATAATTTTATTAATATTCAGTGTTGCCAACTTTCCGAGAAAAAAATTACTAAAGTTTTAAAATTTTTATTATGGCCATGTTATTCAACCGATTTTACTCAAATTTTCACAAAAGATTCTCCTAGTATTCATATAATTTATGTAATTTTAACGAAATACAGTGTTGCCAACTTTCCGAGAAAAAAAATAGTAAAATTTTTAAAAATTTATTATGACCATTTTATTTAACCGATTTTAATCAAATATTTATAAAAGTTTTGTTTAGTGCTTAAATAAATTATGCAATTTTAACAAAATACAGTGTTGCCAACTTATCGAGAAAAAAATCACAAAATTTTTTAAAAATTCATTGTGGCTACATTATTTATTCGATTTTGATCAAATTTTCAGAAAAGTATTTCCTAATGCCCACATAAATTATAATATTATTAAAATACAGTGTTGCCAACTTTTCGAGAAATGTCAAAGTAGTCTATATATGGGTTTATCCATATACTTCTAATCTTGTTTTTTTATTATTTTAGATATATGGGAAAATCATGTTCCACGTTTTTATATGGTTATAAAAATTGACATAAAAGTTGCAAATGTTATTTTTAGAGATTTTAAAGCTGAACAATATTATAATTTTAATATTGGTATAATAAAATATTTTAATTAAACTTTAAATTCATTATCACTTTTTTTTCACGTAATAAAACTTGCATTGTTGCACATAATTTTAAAAAGGTCACATCACAAAATTTATTATAAATATATTTTTTTTAAATAACATAATAGAAGTAAATTTTGAATTATATAAAATTACGAAGGTACCTTCCGAAATATATTCATTTATAATTTAATATATAAACAAATTTCGTTCAATTTTCCGAGTTGATTTTTTTCTGCGTATTTACGTTGAATACAAGTCCGCGTTTCTCTTTGCCAGCATCTTTATCTAAGCCATCGTACCGTATAGCGTAAACGAAAGAAGCAGAAGCCCAGTAAATAACTGGGCGTGTATATCGGCACAGCGCGCCGTATTACAGGCCCCGCACTCGCACACGAGACGAACTTATTAAAATAGGAGTCAAATTTCACTCGGAGCCAAGCGCTATCGCTACCAGCTTATTTTTAGCGAAAAAGTGCCGCATAAATTTCGGTTATTGTTGCTCTGCTACTCAACAAAATCTAATTCTATTTAATTTAATTTAGAAAGTGTCTTGAGTATTTGGAGATTTTTGAAAAATAGTTTTTAGTTTAATAACAATAATTTGGTTTTTAAAACTTATGAAAACAACTATTTTTTTTGAACAAGTTTTTAACAAAATATGTAAAGTTTTTAATTGTTATTTTTGTTAACAGTATACTATCCAGGTGATGAAAGTATCAACTAGCATAACTGTACAACTAATTGTTTGAAATTTAAACGTATACTCGTAATACTAATAGGTAAATTAAGCAAACAATTTAAAAATATAACAAGAAAATAAAAGCTACAAAATACAGAAAAATATTAGACTTGATAATTATGCTGATAATTTTAAATGTACACTGTTTCCATTTCATTTGTGAATTCAGCGCCATCACTTGATAGTACAAAACGACAATACTATAGAAAATAAAAGATAATAAGATACATACATACGTACACATTCACACCATGTACCCAAAGGGGTGTGGCTCAAACTCTTTCTATTATCCCGAAATTAATTTCCTCCAAATATTCCTATCCAGACAAGTAACTCTAGCTACATCCACATTCATGATACCTCTCAAACATGCTTTTCTATTTCTACTACTTGGAAACTTTCGCTGACGTAAAATATCCAGATTTCTTCAATATAAATTTCTTTTATATAAAAATTCAAATGTTTTAATTTTTTTTATAAATAAATAATTTGGCTATATAATTTAAAAATGTAAGCGTAAATCTATTTACTACATTAATAAAAAATTGTTAATGAATATGCAATAGTAAACGTATTTTATCTGAAATTATATAAATTAATATGTTTATGAAAAATAACAAAACAAAATGGATTAACAGTTATTATATTTAGCATAAATGATACGCGCTTGTACATTTTGAAATGGTATTATTTCAAATTTTAAAAACTATCATGATGCATAATAAACTGATATTCGTAATGTTTTCTTAAGCTTTAAGCTAGCGATTACAATAAAAATGTGTATTTTAATTACGTACTGTTTTTTCAAAACCGACTTAAAAATATAATAATAAAATAAATATTTAGTTTAGTTTTTTAAATACCAATTAAAAATTACAATTATTATCGTATTTTTTTACAATGAAATAAATAAGCAACTGCTTCGTTTATAAAGTGACAGAATGGAAAACAAAAATGTGTAATATTTATTAGAAAATATTCTTTTTAAATAATTATATTAGGGACTGTGAGTCAGAAAATAATTCTGAAATATAAAGATGTAAAGAATCGGTTGTAATTTATTATTATTTGTAAAATTTATGCGAAAATATGAAAAACCATACAATGTTTGTTTTTTACCAACGTCACTTGTTACGTTATAACTGTGATTTTATCGATTGCTATGGAAAATTTTTGAAGTGTAATAAATTCAATTTGCGCTATAAGTTTGTATTAGAATACAATTTGTTTTTTGTTTGTGTTGAACAATTCTTTTTATTGAACTTGGAAGCTATTTTATTTAAAAAAAAATATTCAGAACTATAGCGGTTTCATGCGTGTTCGATATATTTTTTACTTGTTATCTAGTGTTTCGTTTTAAAAAAAATATATTTAATAGCATATATTTTTGTTTAAAAAATTATATTTTTTTAAAAATATTTAGAATATATCATATTTATACAAAAAAATCTTAAATTATATAAAAAAATACGTACAAAAGAAACACGTACTTGTTAAGCAGAATATCATCTTCCTGTCTTAGTAGTAATACAACCCTAGTAATCATCTGAACTACCAAAGGTATCATTTAGAATATCTTGCAGTAAAAAAAACCTACACAGAGACATAAAATAAATTCTTTTTTCTAATGGTTGCCCTATCTGCAAGGTGTTACTTTTATTACTGACCATTTTCTATGTCGAGCGAGTTACTTAGCAACCAGACCGCACCAGCTTAGCAACCATCTCTTGTTTTCTTAACGATCGTCCGATGCTTGCTAATAGAAAATAGTCTCTCCAGACGAAAAAGCAAATACTATGAAGCGTAAAGAAGTTTTTAGTTTGATTTTGAAAGCAAATGATCATTATTGTTGATACTGGTATCGTTAAACAATAGATTTACTATTTGAATTGTTTTGTATTTGGTGAATAGTTACAGGGGATATTTATTACAACTATAGGATATAATATTGTAGTGTCTTATTAAAATTAGAAAAATTTAAACTTTGTGTCCCTTTTGACTTATGAGTTGTATATTACATGCAGTTATAGAAATTATAATTGTAAAATATTTTTAATTTTTAAATAGAATGTATATATATATATATATATATATATATATATATGCATATTTGTTCCAAATTCAAATTTCTATTAAAGTTGCAAAATTCTATTTCTCTGTATTTCATGTATGCTCAAACATAAACATAACTTAAAATATGTGTAGCTATATGTTATTTATTTTTTAGTAAATCTAATAAATATATGATTAAAAAAAAATTTATACTTTGGTAATAAACAAAGAGAAAGTTAACTAGGGAATAAACAGAATGTTAATAGACTAAGAAATTCCTAGAATACCTAGTGGAAGAATAAGAAAAATTTATATTATTACCAGGGATAAAATTTAAAATTTATAAAAAATAAATAAAAATCATTTTATAATATTGAAAATGATCTGAGCAGAATTATGAATTGTATGAAAATAACAAATAAATTTTTCAATAACTTTCTGTAAACTTTTATTTTCATAAACATCAAATAAATATACAAAATATAAAAAAAAAACATTTTAATTAAATATAAATACTGTATATAGCAAATATCATTTTTAAATTGTAAGTAAACAATATGAAAAGATTGCAAACTGTTTCTATTTTTTTTTTAATAATTACACAATTATTTATCTTGAAATATATTTATTTTTGAATTATTCTGGAATAATGGAAATGAAATATTATATAAGTTAAAGACGTATTAAATAATATAATATAATTAATTAAATAATAGACCTGCACACAATTATAGGTCAAAATAAAATTAGAAATTGAGTTGGTACCATTTTGCATAAATTTACAGTCTTTGCCCTTAACACAGCGCTTTTCCTTGTCTTCCAAACTTCTGAAAAGCCTTTTTCGTGCTATACAATTACATTCTATGTACCTTTTGCAAATAAAATTTTAAATTTTAATTGTCTGCGATCTAATTGACAAATATTTACTTAACTGATCTATGCTGATAATAAATGATCGTGTAAAATAATAATTAAATTTTAGAAAATCTATTTTTATTATTAAATATATTTTTCATTAACGAAAACTCGACTTACTATTATTATTTTAATTAAATTTTTGTTGACTTTATTTCGTCAATTGAAAACGAGCAGAATGAAATTCAGTTTAAATGAATTTTTAAATTGGCAGTACAAAAAATTTAAATTGGAAATTAAATAAATAATTTTTTTTTTTTTAATCTCTAATAAAAACATATGAGAATATATATTTTTGATCATCTAAAAAATATCTATTACGCATATATATTTAAGTAATTTTAAATAATTTGTTTCGTCTATTTAAAAAAAGAACAATTTTTAATTTTGAAATGAACCTGAACGTTTTATTATTAAATGTAACCGTAATATTTAAAATGAAAATTTATTATTTCCTTAAAGCGTTTTCAGATGAAACGTGGAGTTTCAAACGTTCATATTTTTACAACAATAAATTCTATTTAATGTTAAAACTCATATCGTAAAGTACAAGATAAATTTATGTTCAACAGTATATTACGTAAGTTATGTGTTCAGTGTATTATGTAATTTAAATCAAATTTTAAACATTTACATTAAAACGTTTTGTTTATGTTTACAGCAATTATTTTATGATATAATTTTTTTATATATATTTTAGTTTTTAAAATTTCAATGCAAAATAATGATTTAAATAGTGAAATAACACTGAAAAAGCTTTAATTAAAATGTAACAATGAAATATTCGTGAATATCAGTTTCGTTTCGTTTAAAAAAAAATGTACTCTTTAGATTTTAGTATCATAATCAAATATCGTTTAAAGTTGAAAATTAGGATAAAGTAGACTACGATAAATTGGTAAGTTCGGATAGAATTGGGAAAAAATATGAAAAAGTGAGATAAAATCAAATTCTTTTAATTTCTGAGATTCCGTCATTAGCATTTAATAAAAATAGCATGTATCATATAATGTTTATTGCACAATCGGTTTAGAAATATAATAATAGAATAGATAGATACTTTTATTTAGTTTGTTTGTGTAAATTTCCGTTGTTATTGCACATGTAATTTTTTACAGTGAAATACATAAATAATAAACTAATTCGTTTATAAAGTAATAGGAAAAAAAAAAACAAATTTTGGAAGTATTAAAAAAATGTTTTGTTTTAGTTTGTAATTTAAAATTTTTATTTTTTTTATGTTGCAATATATAATAAGATTATGTTACAAATATGATATATAATATTTTGTGAAAAAGTTTAACAATATGTAACAGTCGTGGATATTTGCTCGGAAGTTAGTATTTTGACATATCAACGACTGTCGAGTACATCGAACTTTAACACTCCGGCAACATTTTTAGTCGTTCTAAGTTCGATTGCATTAGATTTTTGTTTAAGCTGCATTTTTAGTCGAAAATTAAATTATTTTAATTTAGTTACGAATAGACATTTAGAAGAACAACATTAAATTGTAAATTACAAATCAACATTCAAAAGAATAACATCTACTTTGAGTTACGTCAATCATTAGTATTAGTCCATATATAATCTAGTTTTATTTTATACTTTATAATAAAATTTATTTAAAAACCGTTTTGATTTTTGTTACAAACTTCAAGTTCACTACGATTGTGATAATCTATGTTCTGCTTCTGAAATTTTTTGTAACCCTTTTTTATATATAATTTTAAAAATAACAATAGAAAAATGAAATTTTGTTTCTTTTAAATTATTTAATACAATTTTAATAAAATGAACGACTTAATAAAAAATTAAATAGTATATAAAAATTAAATTAAATTTTTTTACTCGTTATTGAAAATAAAAATTAATATTTTTAGCATTAAGATTAAACACTGATAATTAAAAAGTGTATTTATATAAAAATATTTAAATTAAAAAAAATTGTATAGAATTTGATCATTATTTTGGCCCATTTATTTTATTTCAACGTTCCACACTTTAATTAAAAACTGTATTATTTACCTAACATGTCAAAAAAGTAATTAATTTTGTTTCTAATTAAGAATTAAATTTTTTATGGTTTTTTAAACTATTTACATATGCATTTTTAGAATTTCACTGCCGTAATAAAAAAAATATTCATCAGTAAAATGTAGTTTGCAAATAATAAAACAAAAATATCAAAAATAAAATTTAATTGTTAATGTATTTTATATACATATTGTAGATGAAAATTGGTGGAGGTGCTATTTAAAATAAATAAGAAATAATTGTGAATAATATAAAAAAGATTTTTAAATTATTACCAGTTCCATTCAAGTATGTATTTCACAATTTGTTGGTGGTAGTTCAATTTATGATTACACTACAAATATGTCACATGTATGTGCGTTTCTGTAAAAAATGTTTCTATTTCTATTCTTTTAGAATTAAATGTTAAAATTACAAAATATTAAAATAAAAGCAGTAACATACAATATAAATTTATAAAAATTAAAATATAGTGTACATATAAACTAAGAAATACTGTTAAATATAAATAAATCAAATATTAAGTTTTATCATTATACAATTAAATAATGATGTAATGAATAAAAGTTCAGTTTAATAGTCAAATAATAAATATTCGGAAAAATTTTAAATAAATATTCGGCCAAGTATCGAATAGTAAAAACGTGGCCGAATAAGCCGAATACTACATAATTATTCGGCTTCAGTCCTATTTCGAATATATATATATATATTAGGGTGCATCGAAAAAAATCGAAATTGCTGGCTAGGGTCTCAAACGATAGTTTTTCATCTAAAAACATGCGGAACACCAAAAATCCGGTAAAAAAAATTTTTTTAGAGGGCGCGCGGGGCCCTCGAAAATGCCATTTTTAGCACTTTTTTCAGTTTTGAGGCTATATCTCCTCAGAAAATGGTCAAAAATGGCTGAATTTTGGATATATTGTACCCAGAACTATACCCTACAATGTGATTACATGCGACAGATATGGAGATAATATGCTGATAAACTATACTTAACTTAAAAAGCACATTTTTTGCCACTTTTTATTTTTTCGGAAATTTGCGATCTTTTAAGGTAATAAGATGAAGGTAAGAAGGTCATTTAAGGTAATAAGATGATAACCGATAGTTTTTTTTATCTAAAAACATGCGGAACACCAAAAATCCGGTAAAAAAATTTTTTTTAGAGGGCCCGCGGGGCCCTCAAAAGTGCCATTTTTAGCATGTTTTTAGATAAAAAAAAACTATCGGTTATCATCTTATTACCTTAAATGACCTTCTTACCTTCATCTTATTACCTTAAAAGATCTCAAATTTCCGAAAAAATGAAAAGTGGCAAAAAATGTGCTTTTTAAGTTAAGTATAGTTTATCAGCATATTATCTCCATATCTGTTGCATGTAATCACATTGTAGGGTATAGTTCTGGGTACAATATATCCAAAATTCAGCCATTTTTAACCATTTCCTGAGGAGATATAGCCTCAAAACTGAAAAAAGTGCTAAAAATGGCATTTTTGAGGGCCCAGCGCGCCCTCTAAAAAATTTTTTTTTACCGGATTTTTGGTGTTCCGCATGTTTTTAGATGAAAAACTATCGTTTGAGACCCTAGCCAGCAATTTCGATTTTTTTCGATGCACCCTATATATATATATATATATATATATATATATATATATATATATATATATATATATATATATATAATATATATATATATATTAGTGATGCGACAAATAGTAGTTCAACCGGATAACAAATATTCGGCCAAATTTCAATCGCATATTCGGATAAATACCGAAAAGTAAAAATAAAGCTGAATAGACCAAATACTGAATAATTATTTGGCTTTAGTTTTATCTCTACAATTAAATATAATAATTAAAAAATAATTTTATATGTTTTACATTTACGGATAACAGTAAATTTAATTGCATATATTTTTTTAATTAACTAAAACCAGTTTTAAATTAAAAAATACAAATTTGAAAATTACTAATAGCTAGCAATGTCGTTCATATAATATTATCAAATAAATGCGATTTATTAAAAAATGTAGTTGTTTTGGTATTTTTAGTAATATTTTAGCCTTGACATAGTCTGTAACAGTGCGCCATTTTTACGTTTTTATAAAAAAAATTTAATATTTATTTTGTTAAAACTGAAAAAGTACATGTATAAATATTTAAAGTGTAGTTTTAATTCTATTTAATGACTGTGTATTTAGCACTAGCAATAGAGTGGGGATGCAATGGTAACTATATTATTTTTGTTAAAAAGTGAAAGTGAAAAAGTCGTTTAATGATCATTAAATTTTGCATTGTGTTTCAGACAACTTATATTTATTGTAATGTTATCATTATCATTATATTAATTGTAATTTTATTATATAGATAAACCTGATGAAGATATATTCTAAAAAGTTCATTAATTTAAGATCTAAAATCCTAATATAAATTAAATTTATGAAAGTTTGTTAACCTCAGCATGATAATAAAATATACTTTATTTGTTAAAGCATTAAAAACAGTTTTTTTTATAGGTTAACTTTCGCAAATACTTTTATTTTTCAATTTGAGACTAAAAAAGCATTTGATAGACAAAAATTGCAAAAATGAACAACAGATTTTCGATCTAATAATGTGTCATATTTCCTATCAACTAGTATTTTATTTCTCATAAGCCTATAGGCCCTGGTCGGGTATTTGAACAGCAGTATTCACTTAACGAATTGATGGATCTGGACATTTGGTCCCACTTACTCTATTTGCCAGTGTGCGTGCGTATCGATTTTGTCGCGTCGTTGTATTTCTGGCGGCATAGCGACACGGCCCTTTTGTACACCAAACACACACACACACATACACACACAATCACCCATACTGGTACGGACACTGGGCTTTGGCTATAGTTTCGCTCGAATTGTTTAGATAAACTGAAGTTTCTCCCCGAGACTAAGACGCTGTAGCGCCTGTCGCTGAATTGGATTCCTTTCTTACTTAGTTAGGGATGTTTTCCAAACGCTGAACTTGCCAACTAAAAATAAATATTTTTATTAGCTAGTTTGCCAGAAAATGGATTAGAGATAAAAGTTTGTTTTAGAAAAAAGAACAGCAAAACTTGTTAATGTTTTGGTAATTTTTATTTTTAAATTTATATGTCGCAAAAATTTTAAGTAATCTGTAGGTTTGTATTTAAAAAAAAAATTTTATTCTGTAAACATAATAAATACAACTAACTTTTCTACCTAACCTACTCTGCATTAGTCCGTCTGAAGTTATAATATAACTATTTTGAAGGTTTTGTATATATGAAATTATTTACTATTTCATTTGGAAATACAATGTTTTCTTAAAACAAATTAAACAAAAAAATTATTAATAATTAAATTAAATTAAATTAAATAGTAAAAGAAATTAATTATAAAAAAGTTTTAAAAAGTTACACTATAACTTACTATTATTGATTTTTATTAAAAAATATATTAAAAAAACCCAACTTTACAGACCAAAAGTATGTTTACTTTGGAATTAATAGTAAAAGTGTTGGTTTTAATATAATATTATTTTAGTGTAATGATTTACAAAAACTGGTTTATTCAATATTACTGTAACATATAAACGGTATTCATAAATTTGTTACACGAAATTATTTGTAAATAATATAAACTAACCTTTTACCTAACTTACCCTGCACTGAGTGTAACCGAAATCCTCAAAAAGTATTAGAAATTTCGCAAAATAAAAAGATTATTCAATATTCCTGTAACAAACAAACAGTATTTATAAAATAGTTAAAGAAAATTATTTGAAAATTTTGCAAAAACAATGATTTAGGGTTTGTTACAGAAAAAAAATTATTAAACACGTTAGCCAATAACAGTATTAAGTTGTTAACTGATCAATCAATCAGAAGTTTTGCAAGCAATTAACCGCTGATTTTATGCAACTGATTCAAGGGGAGACACCACCCTATGTGCGTTCTAAAACGAAGCAAAGTTTGGGAAATTTTTATTTAGAAATAATAATACAAATGTTCTTAATTTTTTTTATGTTATTACAGTATATTTAAGGTAAGTTTTTAAATTTTTATGTAAAAAAATAATTTCATATTATGACATTATGCGTAGATTTTTCAGCCCCTGTCAAAAAAAATTTGACCACTTGTCTTGTCTCCCAAAAAGTTCTCAAATATAATGCAAAAGTTTTCTCAGAATATCCTAAAACAAAAAAATCTACCATGATACCTATTTTCTATTACTTAAATTTCAAGAAAATATACTTTTTAAAGTAAATTCTAAAGAAAAATAGTTTATAATACTTATATCATAAAATATCCGGATATTTGTGACATGTTTCTTGTAATAATATTTCTCCGTAAATAAGAGTAAAAAATTTAATAAATCTTTGAAATACGACGATGTAAACCAACGATATCAAAGTATTATTTGTGTATCTTATGCTTTATATTTATTTTACGGATGTAAAAACCTGAAAATATTTTTAAAGTTATAATACAAGTTATAATACATATCAAAGAAAATATGATAACCGGTAGCTGCATTTAAAATAAAAAATATAGGTAACATAAAAGAAATAAAAATATTTTACTATTTTTATAATTACTGAAAGCTAGGATATGTATAAGATGTTATTTTGAATAGAAAAGTATGAATTAAAAATATATATATTAAAAGTTTAGCATATAAAGAAGAATGTTTCTTAGATATTTTAATCTCAATCTTATAAATATATAACATTTTAACATCATTTGTAGACAGTCACTTCATTTAACTATGACTCTAACAAAAAAAATATTAAATGAAATATATATATATATATATATATATATATATATATATATATATATATATAATGTGGTAATCCCAACTATTGAACACAAGATTTTAATATATATTTTACAGAAAATTGCATAACAAATATATGTATGTTTTACACAATGTACCAAAAGTGCACTGCAATTTTAGTTGTTTTATTTCAAGATACCAGCTACAATAATCTAACCAAATATCAAAGTATATTATAATTGTTATAACTTATAACTGATATATGATATGTATATAAATCACATTAAAATAAATATTATTTTAATTTATTAAAAATATATTTCAATACGATTTAAATAAATGATTATAAATATAAAAAAAATATTGTAACTTTTATAATAGAAGTTGATAAACTAAAAAGTAACTAAAAATTTCAAAGTCAAGTAATAAAATTACAACATGTTCTAATTTCCACAGAAAATTGTACCAAACAGACAGAACATGTAAAATAATGTTTTTGTAATAAACTAAATTAATTTTGCATGCTCTATAACGACAGAAATTAGATAAGAAAATATCAAAAATCACAACAAAAATAATTATAGCCATGAAATTTAAACGGAAAAATAATTAAATGTTTGTTGTTTTATCTCTTAATATAAACAATTTTGTAGATACTTATGTATTATTTGTTATTAATTAAATTACATGAATAACTAAAATATCTTTTTTGTTTAAAAATATTTATGGTTCTAAATAGAATTAATAATAATAATAATAAAAATAATTTAAATGATAAGTTGACTACTGTCACATGCATAAAAATAATGTGTGGTAATTATTTTTATTTTTGTTTTGTTAATAATATTTTAATTAACATAATTTGATTAATTACATTCTTGTCATTGCACTGTGAACTTGATACGTATTTTTTTCACCAAAAAAAAAAATGACAAAATTTAGCTTTCTTCTCCACATACATTATATTTTTGGTTGTGATCACTACGCAACGATCACGGTCAAGAAAAAGAGTGAAATTTGATCGTGACATCATGGGTGGTTCAAAGACATGTCTGCCGATCAATGACAGTGCTCTTTGGGCGACAAATAACCCTCTCTTTTCCCTTTCACAACAACTCTGATGATTATCTAGCTTTTTTCCTTCGTTCGACCGAGAGTTCTACTTGACTTTGATAAATTTCCATTTTGGTTTTTCATCGGACTGAATATGTTTTCGTTTTCTATTCATGCATGTTGTAGGCAAAGAAAACAAGACATTTTTAATGTAGATGTAATTGTTTGAATCTTAAATCAATAAGTAGACCATCTAAATGTATCGCTTTAATTATTATTTAAGTTGAACATATTCTTTACAATATAGTACTTGAATATTTATTATTATTACAATATAGTTAAAGCTAAATAAAGTTCATATTATAATTATTACCATTTAGTAAATATTTCTTTTTTAAATGTAGTTCTGCATATTAAAATTATTTTCAATAATTTAATTATTTATATTATAACATTAATTTATATTATAATTATTTGAGTAATAATATAATAATTACTTATAAATATTTTTGCAATTTTAATTACTATTTTTTTGTATATTATTTTATCAAAATTTCGCTGTAGTGAAAAATATATAATTCAAACTGATAATGTTAAACAATGTTAATTATTTTAGCATACTTTGTAATTATCTTTCTTCATTTTTAATATTTTTAGATTATCTTAATTTTCTTTTATATCATATTTTTAATATTTCTCTAAGTAAAATTTAATTTATCAAAAATTTGAATTTTTTAAATTTAACCATATTTGCTTGTATGTTTTATTCACTTAAATTAAATTAATTAAAGTACATTTGACATTTTCTGCTATTGTCATCATTTGATAATAGCTGTTATTTTATTTTAATGACTATAAACAAAGCGTCATAAAGAAAAACAAAATAAAAGGAAATACACAATTATTGCCTGTTTGTTATTGTTTTTTTTTTTTTGCTTTTTTAGGGAAGTTTATTTTTAAACGTTAATTATTTAGCCAATTATAAAATACAGTAAACACACAAGGTAAAAATATTTTTTGTTTATTTTATTTATAAATAAAATTAAACCTATATAAAATAAACATAAATGTTAACACTTTTATCAAATTATTAGTTTAAGAAATAAATCTTTAGCATTGTGTATAATTTATAAATTTTGTTACCTAGTAACTTTTTTCTATGTTTTGTTTGTTCTTTATTTATGTCATTTGCACTGAAATATAGTAATAATTGGAACGCGCACTGGCCGCTCAAATGCGAGCCGAGAGAGATAGCGATATACGGGGATTGGCGTCTTTGTCGTATAGTCCGTTCAATAGTTTCTATTGGCGTAGCATTGCTACTACATGATAACTTAGATAGCTATGAAAAAAAAGAATCTCACTGTCAAATGTCAAATTAATATATCAAAAATGATAAAAATATCTTTTATAGAGGAATTCCCCAATAAAATCTCATTACGTATCGTTTAGCTGATGCATTTAGCTACAATTTAATATGCAACAACATAAGATTGTCGCATTTTTACCGCAATAAATCGCATTTGAATTTCAAATGCGCAGAAGTGTAAGACAGTGAGAGAGATCCCCCGTATCTCCTATCTCTCTCGGCTCGCATTGGCGCTACTAGAACACATAGGCAGTACACATTCCAGTTATTACTATATTTCAGTGGTCATATATTTTTTTCCAGTTTATAAAGTACGTAAAGTATACGGAAACGTCGTATTTTAATTAAAAATTATGCAGAACTTAATTCTAAAGTTTTTTTTTATGTTATGAGTTCTGAAACATTCTTTGCTAATAAGTTTTAGATTTTTTGTTAAATAAAATTTAGAACAACAAGCAGTTGAAAATAAAATGTAATTAAATATTACATGTACGATTAATATACATTATTAATAACTACAACCAAATGAATATTAAAATTACTGTGTAACTGAAATTATTTTCAAGTCTTGTTATGTACAATTTGAAATTCCTCTGTGCATTTACTAAGTAGAAAAGTATACAGAATTATATTTCTCAATTTAGTAGAGCATTGTTATAAATTTGTTAGTTTCATGCAGTTGTTTGCAATGAGCAACAGACGCAATAAAAAATTGAATAGTTGTAATTTTGTAAAGAGCCACATCATCAATTTTAAATCAGAACAATTTTGCAGGTAGCCGACTAAACAATCAAAAATTACTTCAATTTCAATCTGAAACTGAACCCAATTCCGTTTTCAGTTCTGTTTCATTCAACTTCGTTCCAGTAATTCCCAAACGTCTCAACCGGGTGGCACGATGTACCAGATTCGCTACACGTTTCTTTCAGTGGTTCCCGTCACTTCAGCGTCAGTCAGTTGTTTTTTGTTACGGCGCGCAATCGCGCAGGCAACACTAGCAACTGTTTGGCCGTTTGCCATTGGCACGCCGTGCCGTGCCGTTGAAACAAGCGAATGTTGGCCATCTTTTAGTCTCCCATCACGGCGTGAAATCGAGAAACAAAAGATGCCCGAACACGGCCAACTGAGAACAGGGTTCGTGTAAGTTGTAAGACTTCTCGGATAGAGGGCTGTAAATTATTAGACTGATTTAAGGACTTGTATCCATGTCAAAGACGTATATAACATCGACTGACTTATCCAGTACCAATTAACATTTACCAAGATAAATTATTTTACCCAAGCACAAATTTCTACAAAAACATAACTTATCATTTCTTGGGTGTGTTTAAATTTGTTTTTTTTTTCAAATTATTTAATTTAAATAGATAGTACTATAAGTGAAAAAATTAAAAGTTTTTATTTTTCTCAATACTAATTTGTACAAGATTTTAACATATTTTTACGACCATCACATATAGTGAGGGAGGTATTGTAGTTATATCAATTTTAATTTTTTTGAAAATTGAACTTTTTGTCACATGTATCAGCTATTTTTATCGTGATATTAATCGGTCTGTCCGTTTATGTACACATGTAGAACAAATTGAAAGGATTTAGAAAAATATATGTTTTAATTTCAGTTATGCATAATTTTAACTTTTGGTACAAATCCGTTCACCGGAAGTGGTAGTTTACTAATATTATTTTATGGTTTTACGAATATTTCGCTACAGAAAAATATTTAATAAAAGTATTTATATATAACTAACAACTTTTATTTTAAAGATTTTTTAACACAATTTCATATTTTTTATTCTATTTTAACTTATATGTATACGTTTCCATGACTACGGTACGTATCATGTATTTTATCATATTTTTTAAATTATAACATATTTTTTAAATATGATAATGTTAGTCGGTTCTGTGGTGACCACAGCAGATTTTTGTTAGGTATTTAAATATTATTTATTTATTTTTAAATAAAATAATGTTGAACTTTGGTAAAATAAAGCAAAGTATTTTAAAAGTACATTACAATGAGGTGGTAATACATTTGGTAAAATACATAATATGAATATATTAAATTTTAATAAATAAATAACTATACTGATATAGTTAAAATAAATAATGAACCCAAAGTTGAAAATAAAATATTCATTATATATGCTAAGTAAAAGAAGAAAAATAAATTCTATGTCCTAAATAAATAAATTTTATGGGAATAAAGCTTTATAAATGTGAATTTACTTAAAGTGAGCCTTATACAGTTTTCATATACATAGCAAAACGGACATAAATGTTTATTATGCAAAATAAAATTTGAATTATTTTATCTAGCATAAAACATATTTCCTCTATTTATCATAACTAGCAAAAAATTTGAGAAAAATACTTACAATATAAATTTATTTTATTTATATTATTATCAGAGACGGATTACAAGTTAAGTTTAATTTTCAGTCAAAATATGAAATAACTTTCATAGCTGAAAATTAATTCGTATATATAATTTTTTTTTTGTGTGAAATTATGTTTTTATTTGTCATAATTAATTACATAGTACGTAATACAGTGATTGTTAGTAGATACACTTTATTATAGTGGATGTATTATCTAATTGGATTATGATTAAACTTAGTTTCTAAATGTTTGTGAAATTTATAGTAGACATTTATTTTTGTTGAAAAATTGTTTTGTTATAAAATATATAGGAAAAACAGTGAAAAAGCCTAATTAAACTGATATAATTTGTTACGTATTTACAATGAATGTATGATATGTACAGTGAAAATGAATTTATAATTAATTTATGATATGGTGGTTGAATGAATGTGTATATGTATGTGTTTAAATGTGTGATTGTTGTGTGTGTGTGTGTGTGTGTGGCGTGTATTGTTGCTCTTTTTATGTTAGGTTTTCGGGAAAGATTGGTAGGATCTGATATGTTTGACGTATATATAAAATTGAATTTTGAAAAAAAATTATGAAAATTATAATTTATCAATAAATAAATAAATAATTATTTGCTAAAAATAATTTATTAAAACGTTTTACAGAGATTTGCTAGTTTATTTATAATAATATTATATTTTAAAAATAAAAACACAATTATTTAACAAAACAAATTTAAAATAAATCAATTAAAATTACATAAAAATAAAACAAAAGGGCAAAAACGTAAAAGTAAACATTTTAATTTAAACAAATATACTTAACATGAGCAAATGTCTAGTGAACGTTTGGTTAAAAGAATATATATATATATATATATATATATATATATATATTGATAAGGATATTATTGGTATTAGAAGTCAATACAGAATATGATATTTCGGAGCAACGTATACAATGAATTGAGTTATTAATATCATATTCTGTATTGACTTCTAATCCCAATAATATCCTTATCAACATTTATATAAAGTCAACATTAAATATTATATATATATATATATATATATATATATATATATATATATACATATTACCTTCAAAAGCATTTATATATATATGAATGCTTTTGAAGGTAATGATTGAGAGTGTTTTTCTTTAGAAAAAGTTTTCGAATAGTAGGAATGTAAAAGCATATATGAACGGTATTATGAATGTGAATGAAGCTACAGTTGCTTATCTGGATAAGAATGTTTAGAGAAAAGTAATTTCGGGATAGAGAAAAGAGTTTGTGCCACATCCTTTTGAATATATTGCGTAATTATGTATGTATAAGATAATACCCGTATTTTGTTTATCTAAAATAAAATAAAAAGAAATTTAATATTTTATATTGGAAGAAATAAAAGGTTAATTTTAATGCAATTTTAATTAATAGAATAAAAATAAGAAAAAAACGAGTAAAAACGTTGACGGTTTTTTGAATTGTCCGTGACGTTCTCTACCTCAGCATTTTATAAATGTTTCATTAGACTTAGATTACTTAATCTATATTTGCTTAATTTTGTGGAAATATGTCAATTCAGGTCCATTGAACAGCTAACCAAAAGATTTTTATTGTAACGTGACTTTTTCTCTATTTTTTTTTTTGTCTGACCTTTAAATAACATTTCGCACAAACTTTTTAATTACATAAATTTAATCATTATTTTTATTATTTTTTTATATTCGAATTTAAATAGAATATTTTCATTAAATAATAAATGGAATGTATTATTTGCTACTGAATATGTAATTGATAAAAATAAATTTATATAAAAATAATCTGTAGCTATATAGCAACAAATATTTTGATATTTATATACATATATATATATATATATATATATATATATATATATATATATATATATTTATATATATATATGTTTGTATATATTCACAAGTTAATAGTTAATTTTTGTTTATTATTATCGGAAAAAATCTGCCACAGAACTGATTGTTATCGTATTAATTTATCGTATAATTTTATATATAATATATATATATATATATATATATATATATATATATATATATATATATATATATATTTATATTGAAACATTTTATTTACCAAACATATTTTTTGTTACTTCATTACACAGATATTTTTAAGTCAATTAAGTTAATAATATTGTATACGTAATAGTGTCTTGTTTGTGTGAGGTATTGTAACATTCATAATAATTAAATATTCATTGATGTATTAAAATCACCGTATAAATTTAGCATATTTCAATATCCCAAAAAAATTGTTATTTGCTATTGACTTGCAAATGCTCATTATCCAAAAATATCGCTTGAAACCAATTAAATTCCAATTGAAATTTTAATTTTATTAACCCTCAATGCAGCTGGCAGCAAACAAAACGATTTTTTAATCAATGCTTGGTAACAGATTGTCATTACAGCACAATGTATTTCCTGCTGGCGGGTTTGTCCATCGACAGCAAACGATTGCAGGATCGTTTTCGATTAGTCTAGGTCGCGCGTCTAGTCCTGGAGGCTATCCGGTGCTGTGCTAAAAGCACAAAGCCATGTTTATCGATGCGTTTACGACGACACCAACAGAGCTTTGACGAGCTGACGCGCAACTAGGAAATGATCACAAGCTGCTGATAGCCCCGGCTACAGCAGGATTTTCTTTTGTCCCTGTTTGTTGTTGTTATCTTACTTTGGTTTGCTTTGCATTTGTTGATGTTCTATGAAAGGATGATAGGCATCTCTTTTCATTAAAATTGCAATGCAATACAATACCAATCACACAATATATGACCTTCAATTACTGATCAATACTAAATTAAAATATGATCTTACTGTGGCGAAAAGTTAATAAAATAAAATATTTTTTCGAAAAACCACAAACAATAATTTTGAAAAGCTATGTACGTATTTCGAAAGCTAAGCTTTCATCATCAGTAGCAAAAGATAAAGATAAATTCCTAATCAGTGATGAGTCGTCGTCTTTGACCACTGGGTACGTTGAGTCTTTGTGTAACGTTAGATCACTAATTACCACTTTGACTGCAAGGAAAAGTGGTATAGCGCTTGGTACGGTGTCTGTAACATTTTCAAAAACAAAACAAAAATTGTATAGAAATTCTTTATATAGCCTTTATATAGCTAGATGACGAATCTGAACTTAGTTTATGTGGCTGTATGGATGTGCGTCGTCAGCTCGCTCGCTCACTCGCTCGCTCGGTCGTAAGTCAAAATTTTGTGGCCGCAACTCCTCTTAGACGGTTCAACCGATTTTAATAAAATTTTCAAGATAAATTTATCTAGTATTCAAGATGGTCATGTGGTTTTGGTTTTTTTCAGTAATGCCAACTTTCCGAGAAAAAAATTACTAAATTTTTTAAAAATTCATATTGGCTACGTTATATATCCGATTTTGATCAAATTTTTAGAAAAGATTTCCCTAATGCTCCCATTAATTATATAATTTTACTAATATTCAGCGTTGCCAACTTTTCGAAAAAAAAATTACTAAAGTTTTGAAAAAATTTATTATGGCCATGTTATTTATCCGATTTTACCCAAATTTTTACAAAAGATTCTCCTAGTATTTATATAATTTATGTAATTTTAACAAAATACAGTGTTGCCAACTTATCGAGAAAAAAAATCACATTTTTTTTTTAAATTCATTGTGGCTACATTATTTATTCGATTTTGATTAAATTTTCAGAAAAGTTTCTTCTAGTGCTCACATAAATTATAATTTTATTAAAGATACCTTATACCTCATAAATTAGCTGTTTCTGTTTTCGTTACATAATTATCAATTAAATAAATAAATTAAATTGCAAATTGAATTTTTATTAAAGTTTTCGATTATTTACATAATACATTGTAAATTTTCTATTAATAATTACAACACACAATAAGATATTCAAATTATGAAATAATCAAAAAACAAAAATTTAACATTAATAATGTCAATAACAGAATAAAAATCGAAAATTTGAAAGAAAAACATTCCAAAATCAAGAGAAAAAGGAAAGAAAACGGAATATTGAAAACTAATGAAAATAAATAATTGAATTAATTATTTATTATCGCCCTCATCGGCCTCTTCCTCTTCATCAAACTCGCCCTCCTCTTCAGCGGTTGCATCCTGATACTGCTGATACTCAGACATTAAATCATTCATATTGGATTCGGCTTCAGTAAATTCCATCTCGTCCATACCTTCACCAGTATACCAATGCAAGAAGGCCTTACGTCGAAACATTGCCGTGAATTGTTCGCTGATGCGTTTAAACAGTTCCTGGATACAAGTCGAATTGCCGATAAAAGTCGAGGACATTTTCAAGCCACGTGGTGGTATATCACAGATGGCTGTTTTTACATTATTTGGGACCCATTCCATGAAATAATTGCTGTTCTTGTTCTGAATGTTTAACATTTGCTCGTCGACTTCTTTCATGGATATTCGGCCACGAAAGATGGCCGCAACGGTTAAGTAGCGGCCATGACGTGGATCGCATGCGGCCATCATGTTCTTTGCGTCAAACATTTGCAGAACGAGTTCGGGCACGGTAAGTGCACGGTATTGTTGACTGCCGCGACTTGTCAGTGGGGCAAAGCCCGGCATAAAGAAGTGTAATCTGCAACGTTAAATGGTTTGTTATCATTCAGGAGGCTTTGGAAGAATTGGAGTTTGGAGCAGGAACAGAGTTGGAGTTGTGAGCTATACTGTACCACTGCTCCATTTTTACTAATCTCATTGGATTTTTTAAATTTAATTAAATATTTTATAGTAATATAGTATTTTTTGTTTATTAAAGTTTCATAATTATTTTCACACACACAAAATTTTCGTTGAAAAAAAATAAATGATCATTTCTTCCCTATTTCATCTGAAACTAAAGTCAAAAAGCACCCCTTTAGGTATGATATATTATCTGGTTTTTAATCAATTTTTTTTTTCAACAAATATTAATTCGGGATAAAATCGGTCAAAAACCAGATAATATATCATACTTCAAGAGTGCCTTTTGATTTTTATTTCAGATGAAACAGAGCAGGAATTGTTACCGCACAGACGTCCGGTTTTGCACAATTTTTTGTACAATTTAAATTGTTTATACTGTTGTTGATCTAAAAAAATCGGACTAACTTTATGAATTTTTTACTGCGAAACTATAAAAGATTTTAAACCGCGATTTTCTGGACGTGAAAGAATATACTTTGAACTTCTTTCAAAAATTTTTATTTCTACTTTTGTTGGAAATTGTCTTCGAAGCATCTGCAAAAAACCGGATGGTTGTGCGATAACAATGATCATTTCGTTCCTGTTTCATCTGAAACTAAAGTCAAAATTCACCCCTTTAGGGATGATATATTATCTGGTTTTTGATCTATATTTTTTTTTAACAAATATTAATTCGGGATAAAATCGGTTAAACACCAGATAATATATCATACTTTAAGAGTGCTTTTTGATTTTTATTTCAGATGAAACAGAGCAGGAATTGTTACAGCACAGACGTCCGGTTTTGCAGAGCTTCGAAGAAAGGGTTAGAACTCGGGACGATTTCCAATCAAAGTAAAAATAAAAATTCCTGAAATAAGTTCAAAGTCTATTCTTTTATCTCCGGAAATCCATGGTTTGATATCATTTATAGTTTCACAAAAAAAAATTCATAAATTTAGTCGATTTTTTTAGATCGAGAAAGATACGTATATACCTTCTTAAAAACAGAACAGTTAATAATTTGGACTGTCTCAAAGTTCCGATTATAATTACCAGTATAATAAAGTAAATTTTAGAGGTAATTTTGCATTTTTTTTAATTATAAATAAATAAAAATCTTGTATACAAGAATTAGTTTCGTTAACATATTGTTATCTTATTATTATATAATACTCAAGAATATTGAGATTTTATATTTTTCCCAAAATTTCACAAGATACTCAGTCATTGAATCGGCTGTTAAGCTATGCATCAACGACTGGCCAGTTTAACCGTAGACACGTGTTTCGGTCTTTAGGACCTCATCAGTACGGTGCTGTGATCAGTTGCTGTGAGGCAACTGATAACCGATGTTAATTCTGGCTGCCTTTTATAGCAAGTACTTCAAAGCGATAACGATGAGAAGTAAATAAATACCACCAACGCCATCTATACAATAATGCGATAAGCAATTATAGTAATAGACCTTGAACAAATAAATGTTCGTATTGTCATTGTGAAATTTAAAAATAATTAAAACATACATACAAATTAGATAAGTTTTGAATCATAAATTATATTATATAATCTTTTATAATTATTAAAAACAATATTTACTTACAATATATATAAAAAAAAAAGTAAAATATTAGTTACTTGAATAAAAAACAATAAGAAACAAACCTGGGGAATGGCACCATATTTACAGCCAATTTTCTCAAATCAGAGTTTAATTGTCCGGGAAATCGCAAACAAGCTGTAACACCAGACATTGTCGCCGAGACCAAATGATTCAAATCGCCATAGGTAGGTGTGGTAAGTTTTAGTGTACGGAAACAAATATCGTACAAAGCTTCGTTATCAATACAATAGGTTTCATCGGTATTTTCAACCAGCTGATGCACCGATAGTGTAGCATTGTATGGTTCAACAACTGTGTCAGATACTTTTGGCGATGGCACCACCGAAAATGTGTTCATAATACGATCGGGATATTCTTCGCGAATTTTTGAGATCAATAAGGTGCCGAAACCTGATCCTGTGCCGCCTGAAATAAAGTTTTATATTTATTAATATAGACCTTTAGTATTTAATCGTCTGAATATATATATATATATATATATATATATATATATATATATACAGTGTGTCCCAGGATTGATGTTACAAGAGGTGTAATGGACTAAAATTTTTTGAATTTCATTTCAAGATTCTGGAATTAAGCCCTGCTTGGCGTGAAACGAATTTTAAGAATTTTTTCGTTTTTTGAAAAACAAAATGGCCGTGACGGTGAAGCAAGAACTATTTTCTTTTCAGGTAAAGTACCCTTTTTGTTTAGGATACGACAAAATTTTATTAAGAAAAGTTGTTTATAATGACAAATCATGGCCGTATACCAAACTTCAGGACGATCTACCTACTTTCATTAAACTGTCTGTTTTAGATTGAACAAAATAAATTGTAGGTATCTATTAATTTATTAAAATTTTTATTTGTAGACCATTGAACGAAACAAATAGTATTTACAACAAATTTAACTTACAAAACGTAACACAAGATTGTACTGCAATAAATTATCTATTCAAAGCAACCTCCATCATTTTCTGCACATCTTTCTATGCGACGTCTGAATCCTATGAAACTGTTCCGAATTTCCTCTATGTGTATTTGTGTTACTGCGTTTCTTATCCTTTCTTTTAGGATTTCTCTACTGTTGGGTATTGGTTGAGAATAAACCAGTTGTTTGAGGCGACCCCATAAAAAGAAATCTAATATGGTGAGGTCGGGCGACCTTGGAGGCCACTCAATTGAACCATTTCTAGCTATCCACTTTTCTGAGAACACAGAATTTAGCCACTCAGCTACGCGTGCTGTCGAATGTGCAGGGCATCCGTCTTGCTGGAAATACATTGCTTGTCTTTCTGTTAGCGGCAAGTCATCTAAGTAGTCTTCCCTGAACTTTTCAAGTAGCTGTAGATAAACATTTTGATTTAACCGTCCCTCTATGAAGAAAGGTCCAATTATGCCAAAACGATATGAAACAGCACACCACACATTCACTTTTTGGTAATACTGTCTTCTACAGTTGATCCGAAAGTTTGGATTTTCTGTAGACCAGTAGCGACAATTTTGAGAGGAAACAACGCCATTGGTAGTAAAAGTTGCTTCGTCTGAGAATACAATGTTTTTATAAAAATTTCGTTCTTGAAGACATTGCTCCCCGATGGTAAGACAAAATAATAATCTACGGCCTTCATCACCTTCTTCGAGAGTGTGCACAAATTTTGGTTTGAATGCCTTTACATTGGTCGACTTATAAATTCTTTGCAGTTCTGATTTACTAATATCGAGATTACGCGAACGTTCCCTTAATGATAGTCTGGGATGTTCATCCACCGAATCAAGGGCAAGAACAGTTGCGGTATCATTTTCGTCATATTTCTTTCTTTCTTTCTTAACGTTACCAACGCTGCCAGTTGCAAGAAATTTTTTAACTATTCGCATGGCAGTCATACGTGTAAGATTGGTGTTGGGAAATTTCTCGTTAAACCGCTGCACCACTACTCTTAGGGCAGTTTGTCCAAGCCCGTAACACTGAACAACGTAAATTCTCTGTTGTAACGATAACATAATCTAGCAGTAATTATACTTTGAACTAAAGGCAGTTACTACAAATTGCAATCTGACAGTACTTGAGATTATACTCAACGATTGTTTTTTCATGGCCTCCCATTGTTATTTTCTTTATTTCACGCCGTTTGGTGTAAATTCCGAATTCGCAGATAACGCTGAGTAATTTTTAATAAATTTATTGCACATCAATGATATTATTAAGCTTCGTAAGTTAAATTTGTTGTAAATACTATTTGTTTCGTTCAATGGTCTACAAATAAAAATTTTAATAAATTAATAGATACCTACAATTTATTTTGTTCAATCTAAAACAGACAGTTTAATGAAAGTAGGTAGATCGTCCTGAAGTTTGGTATACGGCCATGATTTGTCATTATAAACAACTTTTCTTAATAAAATTTTGTCGTATCCTAAACAAAAAGGGTACTTTACCTGAAAAGAAAATAGTTCTTGCTTCACCGTCACGGCCATTTTGTTTTTCAAAAAACGAAAAAATTCTTAAAATTCGTTTCACGCCAAGCAGGGCTTAATTCCAGAATCTTGAAATGAAATTCAAAAAATTTTAGTCCATTACACCTCTTGTAACATCAATCCTGGGACACACTGTATATATATATATATATATATATATATATATTTCGGAATAATGGAAAGAGTTTGTGCCACATCCTTTTGGATATATGGCGTGATTGTGTATTATATTTTTAGGTTGTGCAGCATTTATTTACATGTATATTTATTAAATGGTTTGTTTCAGGTAGGTAATTAAATTTACGACAATCAATAATTACATTTTTTTTGTCAAAATATTAAAAACTAAATACATTAAAATAAAATCGTATTCACTGCATCTCCGTGAAATAATACAGTTTAGTTGGTGATAGAGAGAGGAAAATATACGTTACTTGTATACAAAATGTCTAAAAATATCGCATTAATAAATACGATAGTAGATAGCTTTGAAAAATTGAAATAATTGTATATAATTCATTGCATCTCCGTGAAATAATTCAGCTTAGTTAAAGAAAGAGAGAGAGAGATAGAAAAATATGTATTTAATTAAATTTAAAAAATCCAATGACGTTAAAAATGAAGCAGTGAAGCAGTTAATAATTTCACAGCTCCGATTTCGTTCCTGCTTCGAGTAAAATCCTGCTGCTTTACTGCTCCGAACTTCGATTCCAAAACCCCCTGATTATAAAAAAATAAGTATATAAAATGCCTAAAAATACCGCATTAATAAATAGTAGATAGCTTTGTTAAAATTTTGTTTCCTGTTAAAAACTCAAAATATGATTTTAAGCCACATTCAGAATCTCTGAATTCACCTTTAGTCAAAATTTCACTCAGTAATTATAGATTTAAATCTGCTGATAACAAAAATTAATTACTCTGAAATATTTGAAAGTGTTTTATTCCAAGCGTAAATAAATAAATTCGAATTACCTCCTAGAGAATGTGTCAACTGAATTCCTTGCATGCAATCGCATCCTTCAGCTTCTTTTCGGACAACATCTAGTACAGAATCAACCAATTCGGCGCCTTCTGTATAATAACCTTTTGCCCAATTATTACCAGCACCTCTCTGACCAAAAACAAAATTGTCCGGACGAAAAATTTGACCAAATGGTCCCGATCGTACCGAATCCATTGAACCCGGTTCCAAATCGACCATAACGGACCGTGGTACATATTTACCACCGGTAGCTTCATTATAATACACGTTAATTCGTTCCAATTGCAAATCGGAATTGCCGTGATAAGTTCCTGTCGGGTCTATGCCGTGTTCGTCTGATATTACCTCCCAGAACTGTTAAATCATTTACACGATTTTATTCATTACTTTTCCAATAATAATTAAAATAATCATCAATATTTAAAAAGAAATTCTGCTAGCAATCACTTAATTTTATATATATATATATATATATATATATATATATATATATATATATATATATATATATATCTCATTGTTAATCAATTTAAAATATAATTTTGATGTTGAAGTACTATTTTAGTATTGAAAGTTATTGGCCGAATATTTGAAAAAAAAGAAAATATTAATCGACGTATCTAGTAAAAATTTAAAAAAAATTAAGTTAATTTAATAATAATTTAATATATAACTCATCGCTAATCAATTTAAAATATAATTTTGATGTTAAAATATTAAAGTACTATTGTAAGTTACTGGCAAATTTTTGAAAAAAATATATTAATCGATGAATCTAATTGAAATTTTTAAGAAAATACGTAAATTTGTTAATAATTTACCTTAGCTCCTATTTGGTTACCACATTGTCCAGCTTGAATGTGTACAATTTCCCTCATAATAATTTTTTTGGGTTCTCGCGTTCTTGCGGTTTGAAAAATGTTGTTGTGAAAACAAAATTGTTGCTATGTCGCCCAAACCTAGAGATACTATAGGGAGAGTTCGACCGATAGACTGCAAATAGTGTGGAAGCTTCTCATTGGTTCTCTAATAACAAATGATTTTGAATTCGCGCGCTCATTACATTTTTTTGGAAATATTATGTTGTCGCATATTAAACTATAGCTAAACGTAAACTCAAACCGCTGAATAAATAGATTTTACTGCGGGATTGCTGTACGAGAGGTATTTTTATCATTTTCATATTTGATTTGACAGTTTTGAATATTTTAACGAAGAAAATATTCATGCGCTACTTCGATTTATTTGTTTATTGTGACATTTTGACATTTTTTTATATCAGTATATTTATTATCATAATAAACGTCATTACAATATTATGCATTACATTTTTATGTTTTATATGTTTTTTTGTATGCAGAACACAAGGACAAATATTCTGTATTCATTTGATGGAACAAATTTTAATTTTAATTTTGGCGCCAGCTTTCCGAGAAAAAAATTAGTAAGATTTTTAAAAATTTATTATGAATATTTTATTTAACCGATTTTAATCAAATTTTCATAAAAGTTTTTCCTAGTACCTAAATAAATTATGCAATTTTAACAAAATACAGTGTTGCCAACTTATCGAGAAAAAAATCACAAAATTTTTTAAAAATTCATTGTGGCTACATTGTTTATTCGATTTTAATCAAATTTTCATAAAAGTATCTCCTAGTGCCCACATAAATTATAATATTATTAAAATACAGTGTTGCCAACTTTCAGAGAAATGTCAAAGTAGTATATATATGGGTTTACCCATATACTTCTAATCTTGTTAAAACTTTAGCTACGAGTATATCTTTTGCTGCTATATGCCTTTAGCTTTCCAATTAGGTATATTACTAACTATATAGTGAAATAATAATAAATTTAGTATAAGCGCAAAGGGTAAATTTTCATTTTAAGTTTTCTTAAAAAATCAATAAAGTAAAATTTGATTTAAGACAAGTAATGCTTTATTAAAACATATTTTGAAACATTTGACTTATTTATATGCAAAAATGACTTTTATGTTAAAATCGACGTTTTTCTCTTTTTTTTTGCGTTTGGCGTTGTAGTCGCGTAAAATTTTACCCGTAGTTAACGGGTTAAAAAAAGAATTAAATAATATAATTTAATATTGGCATCATAACAGTATTTTCAGCTTAGTTAAACAAAACAACTTAATAATCCCGGCGGTTTTATTTGCACCTTCATGAATCCTTTAATAAAACCACTTCCAGACAAAAGAATTTTTATTGCAAATGATTTTAACAAGCCTAATAATTACCCCGAGTTTATTTAAAGAAGTCCACTCTACCGCATTAAGTTCACTTAATTTATTTCGCACCCGCACAACTGCGCGCCACATCTTATCTCCATGAGGCCATAACCATTTGCTCGTCGCATGCTCCAAGAAACGCAACTGGCTCATTTGAAACGGGCGGAGGCAAAGGCTCTTATTAATTATATCAATCCATTTATTTCACTCTTGCGGCCTATTTTTTCTCGCTCTTATAAACGTTTAACTACATTTTTCGCTGGCGTTGAAACAAACAAAAAAAAAGCGAACTCGAATCTTGAAAGATCAGTGACGGTCTCTCACTTTGTGTCTACAATGCTTGTTAAAAAGTTTTCAACCTGCAACGTTGGAAAATTTCGCCCGGCTGGTTGGCTGGTTGCGTGGTTGTGATGTTCTTTTGTCAACCAGCGATGAAATCTGATTGGATATTACAAGGTCAATAGCGATTTTTTGTTTACTTTACACACTTTATAGAAGTTTTCTATTAGTTTCTTAAGAAAGTTTTTATTGAAAAATAGTGATAGATATTAGTAATATTAGAAAATAAATTTAATTTTTACGTAATTTTGAATATACCTACTTGATATTTTTTATTTTAAATATTTTTGTAAATTAATTTTACAAAACTATAAAAACTAATAAACGCAAACTTTTATTTAAATGGTTAACTAATTAAATCGACATTGTGTACTAAACAAAATGGTTTATAATCAGTAAATTTATCATAGAAACAGTAAAAATAAAACTTAAAAAAAATATATGAGTACAACTGTAAAGCAATTGATTTACTAAATATTTTATAATATTATATTACGTTACGAGAAGTAGAAAGCTATTGTTATTGGTCTAAATACTTGCGGCTGAGGCATAGCCGCTGTCAAGCAATCTGAGCAAAATACAAAAAACGCATTCTACTTCGAGTGACATATACTATTTCTTCTTTAATGGTTGCAAACAAATATATATATATATATATATATATATATATATATATATTTGCTATGTGATATATGATAATTAATGTTTTGCTAGTCAAATATGCAATTTTTCACAAATCTGGCATTGTACAAAATTGCATTTCTTGTACTTCTTCACACAGTTTGAATAATTAAATTCAAATTGAAGTGAAATAATGATATATAATGAAGTAACATAATGATATTCTTCTATATAGAGAATACTGTAGCATAATATGAATATTATGATGCGCTTGAAGAAAAATACATTTTCAAAACTTAACATTCATCGTCTTGCTGCTGTACAAAACAAGTTTATACTAGTTTTTTTTTGTTAAGAAATCAATAAAAAAAATTATTTTAGCTTTGTAGTTATGGCGATTTTTGAGTAAGAAAACAAAAATTATTATTGGATATTTTTACATAATATACAAAAGGTAAAGATGAAACCCATTAACTTTTTTTTTTTATTTGAAAAACAATGATTTACTTATGAATATTTCTTTAAAAAAAATACTGTACAGAATTTTGCTGTAAACAAAGATACTATTTTTCATTAATAATTGTTACTTTTTTTAAGTAATAATAGAAGAATATCGTAAGAACGTTAAAAAATTGTCGCTTAGTTATATCAATTCAATTTTCAAAAAAAATTATTTTATATCTAATAACTTTTACCTTTAAATCGAAGATATACTCTATTATAAGCTTTTGAGATTGAATATTTAACAATTTGGGAACCCTTAAACTAATTAAATTAAATTATTAAACAAATGAGTCTAATATCTTTTTTTTTTTTGATTTTTTAATAAATTATTTCAAAAACAGTTGATAAACAAATTATGTAGCTAATCAATAAATAAAATAAGGATATGGAATCGGAGATATTACTTTTTTATCACTTATAAAACAAAATATTAATATAAAATATGAAAACAAATAAATACCATTTTTAACTTTTGTGATATCTAAGGGTAAGTTTATGTTGGAGCTGCGACAAATGATGAGAGCAGCGATGCGAGCAGCAACAAGAGCAGCGCAAAATTCATTTCTATGATATGCAGTTTACAGTGGAGCTTCGACAATAGCGACGATCTCTGCTTTGCAAGTGACATTTCATTGAATCAAACCAATTAATTAGAAATTTTTCTCTAAAAGTGAGTGATTTTGAAAAAAAAAGAAAATAATTTCATATTCGAAGCTCATTTTATTTATTCATATCTAAATTTAGAGGTTACAAATTTAGAGGTTACAAATAGAGACATATTCATTTTCCGTTTTAATTCATTCTAAAAAAATACCCCAACTAAATCTTATACAACATCCTGTTCAGAATAAATTCATCTACAAAATAACATATCATTCATGAAAATCCATCACAATTTATCTTCCCAAAGAGTAAAATTTCATTTCAACCAGACAAAAATCCGTCATAGGCGAGAGATTTATTCGCATTGAAGAGAAAAGTGCTTCGGACAAGTATTTTATGATATTATGTAGTAGTTTCAGTCCATGTGAACGTAGTATTTCCTATTATGTAACGAACAACACATCTGCTTATCTTCCACTGCTCTTCAGAGGAGGGCCACTTTGATCATTTGGGTTTAGTTGAAGAAATAAGATAGACAAGTCTTATAAACTCTTGTAGACTTTTGCACATACTATACATAATGTCAAATATCGCTTAAATATGAATGTATAAGTCAAAATATTTGCATGAAAATAAGAAATAAATCATGTTTCATATTTGACATATCGAAATTTATAGGTTAGAAATCGAAAAATATTTATCTTCCGTTTTAATTCATTCCAAAAAATACAGCCACTTCGTCCCATATTTTGTCGAGAACAAATCTGTTATGATGATTTTTATCTTTTTGATCCCACAAGGAGGATCTAACAAATATTTCACTAATTAAGCTGTCAACATCCATGCTAACCACACCTGATAAAAGCTAAGAAAATAGGCAGTACAATTTTCGCTGCTCTTATCGTTGCTCGGCTGCCAAGCGTATCTCAACGCATCGCTCCAATATAAACACTTCCATATAAAATAATGACATCATTTTCTTTGCTTCGCTAGTATCGTCGCTCTTATCGTTTATCGCAGCTCCAACATAAACTTACCCTTAGACACGCAAACCACTCATTGCGAAACTATTGTCTAGTATTTCAAAATAAAACAAAAAACTATTTTCCAATTTTTTTTTCTGCTTTATTCTATTTTAAGCTCCATTTAAAATGAAAAAAAAATCGACTACGACTCATTGGAGAAAACGAACAATAGGCATGTGTTTCTCGAGCGCGTAACTTATTCTTACTGTGAGTCGGCTTTTTATCTTCATGATTAAAAACCTTGTTCTTCTGGCCATGATGTTTCGTTGCTTAAAAAGCACGCGCACCCTTACCGAACGCCTCTCTCTTCGTCTCAGATTCTGTTTGTCGTCGTGAAATCAATCACTAAAGGTCGTGCTACTGCACTCAAGGTTATTAGAATATGTTTGGCTTATGTCAGAGCTTATAATCGTCAAGATCTTTTAACTGGTTACCGAATTGAATCTGATGTGACTGGAATAAGTGTTCTCTTTAGATATCGATAATATTTAGAAGCAATTTTTTTTATATAACTTCTCTAAATTGAATCAAAATAAATATTCACAAAATCATTAGCGAATTAATAAAATAAATAAAAATTAACTTCTCTACATATTCATTATATAAATATTTTATTTTTTATCTAATTTCTGTGAAAAATAGAGCTACGGTAATTATATTTTTAAGCAAATTATTCTCGAGTGCAATAAAAAACGTTAAAAAACACGTTTATGGCTAACGGCTGGCGAATAAATTGCCTGGCAAAAACACTTCCTCGGTTTGCAAAATCTAGGATAATCCGGATAATATTAATGGAAGATTAAGACAACCCAAACTGTTTTATCCAATGCGATCTTATTTCCCGCGAGGCGAAATAGTTTTCATTCGTTTGGTAATTAGCTTTGCGCTTTATTAAAAACTACAATTTCAAATAAATGATGATGAAAACGTATAAATGAAGTTTATTCTACTATTTTTGTAATTCATAATTAATAATATTTTATAGTATACGTTAGGAACAAAGAAATGATTTGTTTTTGTTAAAACAAAATAAAATTATTTAGAATTTAACGATGTGATTATGTATGTGTGTATATAAATATCCTATTGAACTACAGTGTGTAATGAGGGATGCTATTTATTAGTGGAAAACAAGTAAAAGTTTCAATTTTGGTCAAAATGGCGGGTTTGCTTTTATTTTACTGAAGTTCTCATTTATTCTATAAATAAGCTGTACATTTTCTTTTGTTTTAAACAAGGTTGCAAACCGAATTATAACCTAATCTGAAACTGGTCCTATAAAATTTACAAACTGGTTTTCATGTTGGGTTTTTAATATTTTTTTCCATATTTAGCATCATTTGGAAGTTAGTTTGCTGGCATATTCACGACTGTCAAGTGCATCGAACTTTGTCATTTTATCAGCATTTTTAGTCGTTGTTCAAAGTTCGATTGCATTCGATTTTTGTTTAAGCTGCAGTTTTACGTATCCAGTTTAATCAGAAATTAAATTAATTCAATTTAGTTACGGATCGACGTTTAAAAGAATAACATTTACTTTAAGTAACCTCAATTATTAGCATTAGTCCATATATTGTCTAATTTCAGTTAATAAATTTATTTCATATTTTTATATATTGTAATGCGTTTTGTTCGTCTTTTTTACGAGATAATTAAATAAAACAAAATATACACTTATATTAACTAGATATTTATTATTAATGATTAAATATAGAATGTAAGTATAAAAATATAAAAGTATGAATATAACTATAAACTAAATGGCTATAAGCTTAAACACTAGTAATCAAACTAACACTAAATATTTATTTCACTATTTATATAACTGTTGCACTCGAAGTGAACTTGTTTCAAGCTTAAGATTCGCGTAAGAACTGTTCTGTCTTTCGCATTCGCTGCGTTTAAATACGACCATCGTGTTTTCTCGAACGTAACTCTGGTTGCCTGTAGAATATTCTCGAACTAGCACGTTTGAAAACACATAGAATTCTCTAGTATGTCTCATGCGGTCAAGGCTATTCATTTGTGGTAAACAGACAGGTCCTGGCTAGCTCGCTTGATAAAGAAAATGAGGAACTACAATGCACAAGAACGATTTAAACAATATCATTAAACGTAGTTAATAATAACAAACATGAATATCATAAACACGTGGATTAGTCTAGCTAAAACTATACAAAGGATCTTACAACGATCAAGTCACAAACAGAATTGAACTATATGCTTCCATATGAAGTTACAACCGCGTACCTTGCATCAAAGCAAACGCGCACCACTTACTAATATAAAATCGTGTCTATGATGCTGACTTGTCAAATACGTATAAATGAGTCGCTATTCTAACACTTCCCCTCGACGAATTTTAGCGGCACATTCAAGTTCATTTTCTCAGAACAGTTTAAGAGTTTTTCACGTGGCACTCCCTTCGTCAAAATATCGGCCGGCATCTCCGAAGTGGGCTGATGAACGATCTTCACCACGTAGTTCCTAACAGCGTCCCTGACGAAATGATGTCTCACGTCGATGTGCTTGCTTCGACCATGAAACGTCGAGTTTTCCGACAGTTTGATTTTGTCAACCATTGAATCGAACCAGTCATCTGCTTCGGGGCTTTCCAGTGCTTGGCGCATTGGCACTTCCGACAGAAAGCACGCGTTTTCTTCGACGATGTTCGCCTGGTTAAACGTTTTTCTGGGTCTTCCCCTCAAACCAGTACGTATGAATCTCGGGCGACCACGCCCACGTCGTGATTCTGGCTCACCTTGTCCCTCGTCTGCTGCTTCATCATGATCATCAACTTCATGTTCATGATCAAAAGCTTTGATTTCGCCGTCGAAATACCAATCAACCGCGCCCTCTCTGCTTTCGTCGTTAGGATAGACTTCAGTTCGATTTTCTGTGTTGATTACTGGTGCGGTTACGAAACGAACATCTCTGCTTATTTCGACGATTCGCTCTTCCGGGATCCACACTCTATAAGCCTTGGATGTCTCGGAATAGCCTAGAAATACGCCTTCGCGACTACGTAAGTCAAACTTACCCTTGCCGGGCTTCTGGTTCATACTGTACACCTTAGAGCCAAATTCTTTTAGTTGATCCAGTGCTGGCTTCGTTGCGTACCACATTTCGTACGGTGACTTACCGTCCAAGCTCTTACACGGACACCTGTTTCGGATATAATTTGCCGTATTTACAGCTTCGGCCCAGAACGATCCAGGCAAGTTTGCCTGTGCTAACAAGCATCTCGCTGAATCTAAAAGTGTACGGTTTTTTCTTTCGGCTAATCCATTTTGCTCCGGATTGTACGCCACGGTTAGCCGTCTTCTGATGCCCAATTTCTTCAGGTACTCGTTGAATTCATTACTAGTGTATTCGGTGCCGTTGTCGCTCTGCAAACTCTTGACTTTCGTTCCCTTTTGAGTTTCCATGAGAGCAAGTACTTCCTTGGTCGCTGCCAAAGCTTCACTCTTGTTCCGAATGAAACGTACCTCGCACCAACGCGAATTATCATCGATGAACTCGATAAAGTACCTCGCTTTTCCCAATGATTCGCACCTCATGGGACCACAAATATCCGTGTGCACTATATCCAACAATTCTGTGACGCGTTTAGTTGTCGGAAATTTTGTTCTAGTCATTTTTGACTTCGCGCATACTTCGCAGTCAAAGTTAAAATCGCATTTATCGATACTGACGCCACTTATAGAATTGTTCTTTATGATATCGCGTAAATCTTTTAAATTTACGTGCGCCATGCGATTATGCCACGTTTTCGCGAGCTCGACGCCCGATTCCGAAACCAAATTGCATTTGCTACGTCTTTTATTACCGTTCACGTAATACAAATCACCAACCCGATCAGCGATTAATTTAACGTCACCTCGTACATCCGTAACAGTTGCACTTTCGCGAGTAAAAGTTACTTTTAAATTATTATCGGTTATTTTTGCAACAGATAACAAATTTGTCCGTAAGTCCGGAATGTGCAGTGTATTAGACAAATTTATATTTTTACGAGTATTTCGAACGTCAGTACTAATCGTTACAGTACCACTTCCCGTTATTTCCGTTGTCGCGTTATTCGCTAAGTTTAAAACGCCACTTTGTTTAGTGTTAAGTTCGGAAAAACTATCGCGATGGTTGCACATGTGTGATGTAGCGCCGCTATCCAGACAAAACACGTTACTGTCATTAAATTTCTTTTCGTTTACATGCAACGCTTCGACCGCACTCATACCGACATTTTCTGCGTTCTTTGCACCGTGTTGCTGAACATTTTTCTTACTTTTGCAATCGGAGGCTTTATGTCCGACTTCTTTACACTTGTAGCAGCGATATTTAAAGTTACTGAATGATTTATTACCTGCTTTGTCCTTTTTCGCGTAATTATGTTTGTTCACATACATCGCGTTTTGCATAGAACCGCTTCGGGAGTCACTAGTACGCGCGTCGCTTTCTTCGATTATTTTGACACGCAGCGTCTCCGGTGTTGGCAGATCGTCACGACTTTCGATTGCACATCGGAAATTTTCGAAGCTTGGCGGCAAACTATACAGCAGCATGATGGCCAATAAATCAGGATTGATTTCCACTTCCATTTCATGCAACTTGTCCACAGCATCGAAAAATTTATTTACATGTGTTCGCACGTCGCTACCTTCCGGCATGCGTTGCAGCGTTAGTTGCTTCAGCAGGGTAGCTTTTCTTGCCGGACCTTTTGACTGAAAAATATTTATTAATTTTATCCAAACCTCGTGCGATGTGTTGCATCCTTTAATCTGCTTCAGCTCAGATGGATGGATGGATAATATAATGTCGGATTTCGCCTTGGCGTCGGCTCTGATCCACGCTTCCATTGCTGCTGCTGTATCTGCATTTCCGGCCACGATCTCTGGTTTTTTGCATTCGCCGTTCACGTAACCCCACGCATCGTTCTTAATGAGTAATGCTTCCATTTGAAGCTTCCATGTGTCGAAGTTATCTTTGGTTAGTGCTTCGATACGATAAATACTGGCCATACTCATATTCTTTCAGTATTTATATACGAACAATTTTAACATCAACAACACACACTCACTATTTCACTGAAGTAATAATTTACTAATAACAAATTATTTACTTAGCACGCGTTTGCTTCTGGGCCCATAACCTGATAAAGAAAATGAGGAACTACAATGCACAAGAACGATTTAAACAATATCATTAAACGTAGTTAATAATAACAAACATGAATATCATAAACACGTGGATTAGTCTAGCTAAAACTATACAAAGGATCTTACAACGATCAAGTCACAAACAGAATTGAACTATATGCTTCCATATGAAGTTACAACCGCGTACCTTGCATCAAAGCAAACGCGCACCACTTACTAATATAAAATCGTGTCTATGATGCTGACTTGTCAAATACGTATAAATGAGTCGCTATTCTAACATCGCTTTGCTACAATATATATTTAGAAACCATTTTGATTTTTTGTTTTAATCTTCAAGTAAAGACCGACGACTGTGATAACCTATGTTTCGCTTCTGAACATTTTGAAATCAAAATGATAAAATATTGAAAACCGCAAATCGAATTGCTTCAAATATTTCTGACGATTTGCAACGTTAATTTTAAATAATAATTTTTTTAAATTAAACTTTTAATGAAAATAGACACAGTATACAATTTTTGCCTTTCATTCAACAGTTCTATTATCAACTTTTTGCTAAACATATTGAATAACATATTAGGTGACAGGCCCTTAAAAACTTTTACTTGGTAATAAAGCTTAATTAAATTTACTGCATAAAAGGGTATCATGAATAAATATGAACGCCTTTAATCCATGATGAAAATGAAGTTTTGTGTAAAAATTCAGCCGATATAATTTTTTAAAAAAGCCATAAGCTAAATATAAAGCATAATATTTTTAGAGACTCCTATTGTTTACATTGTTAAAAAATTAATTCGTTTCACAAATTTAAAACTCGGAAAAAACTACAGGCGTTAACGAAATTTCGACCTATTTATTTTCTTCTTTTTTCAGCACATTTGGGTGCTGTTAAAACTGAATAAAATGAATGAAATCTGCCGACAGTTAAAAGTAAAAGTTTATTCGGCCAAGGGGGATAGATTGGACACTAGTTGTTGCAGGGTTGTAACAGGATTGTATTCAAGTTTTTTTTTGTTTTTTTGCACAGTTTTTTTTTTTTTGTAAAATAATATAGATGTAATATAAAATAATTAAAGTAATTAACGTAATTGTAATTTTTTATCTGAAACTTTTACTTTTCTTGTAAATAAAAAAGTTCTAATATAATATTTGTAATATTTGGTTTTATCAAGAAGTATATTATTATATAATAAATTTAGACATTTATTTCACACATACATACACAATCACGCCATATACCCACAATAATGTGGCAGAAACACTTTTCGTTCAAGCAGAATTTACTTTCCGTAACTTTATTCACATTTGCTTACGCAAATTATGCTCAATAATATTTATTCATCTACTCTACGTCTACGTAGACGTATACCTTTAATATCACTCACATATATTTTTTTAACCAAACGTTTATTAGACATTCGTTCAAGGTAGTTGAATCATCTTGACTGATTAACACCAATTTTTACAACATTTTTACCAATTTTAACATTATTTGATTATAAAAACTGTTTAATTTTTTATATTATAATTAAATTATTAATTAAACAATAAATTTTTGTTAAATTTAACATTTCTGAAATTAATACAGATTCCGACGAAAGAATAATGATTTTCTTTTATTTTTTGGTAAAACTGTTCTTTCAAAAAAAAGAAAAATGTTAATTGGGTAATTTTATATATATATATATATATATATATATATATATATACAATGTACGTCTACAATATGATACATGCAAAATAAAAAATTACTCTACCAAAAATTACTATTTCTAAATCAATAGCATCGCACGTGTTTCGTCAAAGTTAGTTTTTTACTTCGAATTCTCAAGAGCACTATAATGTAAGTATCTCTAAAGTCAACTTTTATTACTTCCAATTTGTTTTCAAATATTTAACTTTAGCTATTTTATTTTATCAGATTTGTTTTGTACTAAAGCTTTTAGTATACGGTAATTTAAAATCGTATAAAAATTGTCCTTCAACAATAAAGTTTAAGTTAGTAATTTTTCATTAAATTTATTTATAAATAGTTATAAATAAACACAAATATTAAAATAGTAAAAAATCTATAATTTTGCAGAATGTTTTTACTCTACTGTTAAATAAAAAAAAAAATTATTATTAGAAAAGGACAAAATATTCTGCAACGCTAAAAGGCTGCTAGAAATATTACTATTATATTAAATTTAGAAATTCGTATCACAATTTTTCTATTATTTAATTTATGTGAGAGAATATTAAATTTGAAAATATTCTAATAGCAAAGTTAAAATGTATTTTAAATCTCTTATCTAAAAATTTATTTTGACCTTATAAAATTTTTTTTTTATCATATATAATCAATGTTACAAGATATAATATTACAAGGTATAATATTACAATTTAAAATTGTACGTACATATTAAAATTTGATATTCTGTTTTTTGTGCGCGAAAGCTTCTTTCTAATAAAATACACAGTTCTGGTGGTAAATGTTCAAATTTTTATTTTAAAATAGACATAATATTAAGCTAATAATAAAAGATAATATTCCAATATGCAAATTGCTGAACAAATGCATGTAGTATATGCAAATTTGTATTTGTGTATATGTATTTAGTTTATTGCAAAATTACAGTACATCCAATTAACTACAATTATTAGTACTATTACTTATTATATAATTTATATATATATATATATATATATATATATATTGTGTGTGTGTGTGTGTGTAGAATAAATAACGTTTTTATATATCTAATTTAGTCATTAAAGTACGGTTTATATCTATTTATGTAAATAATTTTAACCTTTAACTAGTAACTTGATTTTTCTTTGTTCAACAAAAATTTAGCAAAACTCCACAAAATTTTACATAAACAAAATTGACACATTTATATACTATATTTATTTACTAGAAATATATTATTAATAATTTAAAAATAAAATTAAAAAAAGAAATTGAATTTGTTTTGCATAATTTCGCAATTTATTTAAACTCAGAATAGTAAAATGGAATATAAAATTAATATAAAATTTATTATATTTATTATAAAACGAATAAAGCTTTTTTATTAATAAAAATCAAACATAAATTTGTAAAATTTAAAATATTTAACGTAAACAAACATATACTGTTTGGCAGACTGCACTGAACTTATGATTATTATTTCAGCGGCGAAGAGAAGTACATTATAAATCGATTAGATTAGATAAAATCATACATTTAAGGGCTGGCTCGAATTGAAATTATTGGGAAATTTATATTAAAAACAGTCTCACAGACGGCACATACTCAGTTAAATGTTAAAGTAAAAACAACAAAATAAATTATATATAAAATTATATAAATTTATACTAACAATTTTAATTTATAAACTTTTGTAATTAACAGAAAATTTAATAAAAAATATATATTTCACTTTTAATCTTTCTTATCCTGGCAAAGCTCTTTAATTAAAGCATAATGCTTCATAATTATAAATCTAATGAGACTAATGTCAATAATATCTACCAACCTTACCGTGCTTTTCAATAATTTTCAGCTTCGTCTGAAACTTCAGCGTACCGAATAAAATAAGAGTTCAGTGTGGTATACAAAACCGTATATTGTGCGGTCCAACCTTTTAATATCAGTGTGATTATATCAGAGAATTATAAATTTTCACTTGGGAATTATTCAACGTTAAATCTAATAATTTTAGCATTAAAAGCTTTCCTGTATTATGAAATTCTATGTCATCTCACCTATATGAAAAATCAATGTATAGTCTCACTATTAAAAGAAATATTATATTTAATACTACAAAGGGTGTGGCACAAACTCTTTTTACTATCTCGAAATCAACTTTATCCAAACATTTCTATCCAGACAAGCAACTCTATCTTCTTCCACATTTATACTACCTCTCATGCATGTTCTTTCATTTCTACTACTTGTAAACTTTTGTTCACATAAAACATTTTTAATTATATCATTACATTTATTCATAGGACATCTTCGCAAACGTATACCTTCAAAATTATTCAGATATATAATTTTAACCAAACGTTCATTAGACATTCGGTAAACAATTTTATTACTAATTTATTATTTTAGCGGCAATTTTTTTTTCTTTCACGTTTTTACAAAAACAAAACAAACAGAAATCATAAAAATGAACTGAATTTTTTTCTATATTTACTTAAAATATTTGTAAAAAAATGCAATTAAATTTGTTTTTCATTGTAGTATAAATATTTTAAAATTCTGTGCTCATATTGTGAAAGTTTTAATCACTTTACAAGTTCTAACACCAGTTAACGATTTATTATATATATATATATATATATATATATATATATATATATATATATATATACATATACATGTAAAATAATAAGTGTTTATATTTTTAATGTAAATACATTAAAAAGAAAAACGAAATAATTTTAAAATAAAAAAGCTTTAGCATTAAGTTTTTAATAATTTTTAATTAAAATATAATTAGTTCTAAAAGATTTTTAGCTATGTTAGATAATTTTGTTTTAAACTTTTAAGAAAGTAAAGTTAAAAATGAATTTAATTTATTTACTATTTAATTATTTAAAAAAAAATTAAAGTTATTTATATTATTTATAACACTATAAAAAAATATTTTTTATTAATAAAACAATTTATTTTATTTCATCGAATGTATTTGCAGGCAGTGATTTAAAAACCATTTCCTGTTGAAACATATACAAAAAAAATTGACATGTTCAACTGCGGAAATTTATATTTGACGTTTATAACTAAAACAAATAAAAAATTTGATAGTTGACAGTACTAACAAGAAATCATATTGAAAAATATGAACGCATTTACTAAAGTGCTAAATTGTGTTGAATGTCTTTATCATTTGTATGTTTTTCTTTATTGTTTTTATAAAACCAAATACACTTTGGTGATATTTTTCTCACGCGACAAAGCAGTACAATATTTTGTAAAAATAACACGTTTTAAAACGGATGAAAATACCTAGTATTTTCGTGGATAATCATATTCTTTCAGGCGTATTTGCAAAGGCTGTCATTGTTTGTGAAATATTTACAGTACAAATAATGTATAACGCTTGAATCAATAAACTAAATAAATGTTTGTTTCTGTTTCCGAATTATTTATACGCAAATAAATATTTTGGGTTTCTCAATATTTGCCGTTATTCGGCCGAAAGTAAAACATGGTCATTTCTAGACAATAATAAATTATATTTGATTTTATTTCAACGCAGATATTATGTTACATTATTTATTACTATCATTGTTTCATATGAATGATTTTGGAGGTATATGTTTCCGTGGATGTCCGATAAGTAGATGGATGGTATCATTGAGAGAGTGGTTTGCGTAAGCAAATGTTTTTAAGTAGTAAAAATAGAAAAGTTTATTGTCTGGATAGGAATATTTGGAGAAATTTAATTTCGGGATACTGGAAAGAGTTTGTGCCATACCCTTTTGGCTACATAGCGTGATTGTATACATTGTTTCAAATAATTATTTAAGAAGTTATTCACAATAATTTTTACAAAAATAATGTTTTATTTCTGGTCATTTTATATAAATCAGTAGATGTATAAACATTTAAAAACTATATATTGTATTAACACAAAATATTGCTTATATTACATATATATAATTTATTTTTAAGTTAGTGCCAGCAGATTCTAAAATATAAAAAAATATTTTTCTATGTTGCATCAACAGTCAAATGTACTATAATTAAAATTTTTATTTTTATAAATACGTTAATGATATGTCACTTGTATTTGGCTTAATTTTTTTTTTTTAATTTGCAATAGAAAAATTAAAATAGGGAATAGATACTTCAAACTTATAAATATAATAAAAGAAAACATTGCATATTTGCCTAAATTTCTAATAGTTGTATGGTCGCTATTATAAACAATATTTAAATCAATTTTATTTATTTTATTTATTTATTTTACACATTTTCTTATTATAAAGAGGAAATAAATTTAATATAATGGTATTAAAAAACATTTATTATTATTAATAATAATAATCTGATAGTAAATCGTTGAAATAACATTTATTTTTAAAGTTATTTAGTTTACAAGAAAAAATTACTTGTGAAATAAATGTAACCAACATTTATAATGCCGGGTATAATTACAGTATTTTCTTGTAAAATATAATGTTAATACAATATGTTTTTACAGGAATACAAATATTAAAATCGTATGTAAACTATCCTTTTATGCTCTTTATGGGAGTCGATGTTAAGGTGTCCTTATTTTTTAATTAGTTTGAGACACTTTGTTTTTCTTGTTGCTAACTCTTTTTTTTTCCTCGTGATGCATAGTTAATCTTTTAAATTATTTGCGTATATTGCTAAGTCGTCTGCAAAATCTATTCTGTAATGATGGTTTTATTTAAGATATATATATCTTAAAAATACTTTTTTATATTTTGTTTTATGTTTTTTATAATTTATTCTATTATTATTATATTGAATAAAACTAGACTAATTTTAGTTCATACTCATAGATTGTATTATAAAATTACAGGTGTCACAAAAATGAAGTAACAATAATAATTTTATCAATACAATTTATACTAAAAGAAGCTATAAACTTTGGTATATGGAGTACATTTTGTATATGAAGATAGAAAATTCTAATTAAGTCAGAATCGTAAAAGATATAATAAAGTGTTAAATAACTGGATTGTTTTTTGTGTAATGCATTATATAACAAATGACAAGCTATGCAATAAAAAACACAAGATCAATTGTCTGCAGACATGCACAGTAACACTTTCAACTTCATGATGTTTCGTATATGAAGTTTCATTTGTTTTACACCAACTTTATAACCTTTTTTATCTTTTGTTTTTGTTTTTCATTGCAACGATTTTTTTTTTATATTTTCAATTGTATCAGTACAATTTAATGCTATTTTTTATAAGTTGCGATAAGAATTTAATTTACGTTCATTTTTAATATTGTATTTAAAATCTTATTTACAGTTAAATTATGTAAAAGCGACAGAGTAAATTTTATTTTTCAGAAGCTAAAACTAACATAAAGATAAATTATAAAGAAAATAATATAAAATTTACTACCATGTTATCTTCTAGTGGTCTGGTATAAATGTAAAGTTATTGCTTGTATAAAATATATGTGCATTATATATATATATATATATATATATATATATATATATATACAGTGTGGAAATTAAGTAAGAAATAAATTCTGTAATTCCGTTAATATTAATTTTTTGGAAAAAATCTCGAAGGGGTATAGCGATTTTGACTACAGCAAATATTTTCAGCTTATTTTCAGTTTTTTATGTTATTTGTTTTTCCAGTTATGACTTTATCGACTTTTTTTTTTAAATAACAACTTATATTTTTTATTATTGATTTTGATAGTACTTTTTATTCCGTTTTCATCCGTATAACATTTTTAATATGTTACATTTGAAAAAAATTGAGAAAAATAGTCTTAAATTTCAAATATTAAAATTAATTAAATTGGCAAAATTAATCTAGCTATCGGTTTATAACTTTGAATTGGGTAGATAATAAATTTCTAATTTGATTTTTAACCTTTTTTATAATCTCAAAATAATAACGAATATAGCGTCGATAACTTTCCATCAAACTTAGGTGACTAGATTCATTTTGCCAATTTAATTAATTTTTAATACTTGAAATTTAAAACTATTTTTCTCAATTTTATTCAAATTTAACATATTGATAATTTTACATGGTTGGAAACGGAATAAAAAATACTACCAAAATTAATAATAAAAAATATAGGTTGTCATTTAAAAAAAAGACGATGACGTCATACCCCTTCGAGATTTTTTCCAAAAAATTCATATTAACGGAATTACTGAATTCATTCCTTACTTAATTTCCACACTGTATATTACACATGTTATGTGTCTAAAATAGGAAACTATCTAAAATTTTCATGTAATAATTGTAATGACGTGTGAATATAAGCCTAGTTATTTTATGCGCATATATTATTTAAATTTCATTATTTTAATGACTTACGATTTGGAATTGTGGTAGTTTGACATAATAATGAATATATTATTTAAAATACAAATCAGTTACATAAACATTAATGTTATTGTTGAATATATTTTATAAATATTTAGTCTATTTAATTGAGCTTTTAACTGTATGTCAATACTATGTATGTATTATTGTCATGTGAAATGTCAGATTTTTTAATCAAAGTTAACATATTAAATATGAAATAATAACAAATTTACGCTGCATGTTAGCTATTTACTATTTTCAATTGTTAGTTGCAGTAATCTTCAGGCTTTTATGGCCGGTATCCATTGAATTTATAGGTCTTATATGCCGTGGTCGATCTACCCTCGTCGAAGACGTTGTGACATACATCTTAGATGGTATCCTCAGTGCACGGTGACTGAAATCAGTCACCAAGCACTGAGGACGCCATCTACGTTGCATGGTAAAACGTCTGCTACAAGGATAGATCGACCTCGGCATACCAATCCAGAAAATTTTATAAATTCAATTTTTAATTGTTTATTTTTTCTTTCTTAATTTTTTATGCAGAATTTCATTAGATATAAAAAAAATATATCAAAAATAGAAATGCTATTTATATTTTATAAGAGGTAGAAGTAAAAAATAAAAGGACTTTTTCATAAACAAAGGAGGTGGGAATACGGGCCAAGGATTTTTGTAATGCTTGTCACAGAAAACTTTTAAAACTATAAAAATCTTTAATTGCTTAAGTTATTCTCAATTAATTTTAAATATTTAATTAGTAATTATATAATAGAATATTTCGATATAAGGTTGGTAAGTGTACTTTCACTAAATCAAGAAAAACTTTGTAAAAGCGAAATGTAATTGAGTCTTTTTTAATTTCCGAGATTTTATTATTAGTACTTAATAACCATGTATCATATACGGTTTTTTGCACAGTGGATTTAAAAATGTAATAATAGAATAGGTATTTGTATTTATTTTACTTTTGCAAATGTTAGTCAAAAAACACAATAGATATTTTACAATGAAATAAATGAGCAACTGCACTATTTATTAGAAGGTGACAGAACTAGCGACAAATTTGCGTAACATTTATTAAAACAATATTTTTTAAATAATTATATTATGTATTAGTGATGTTCCGATTGTATTCTGTATAATTTCCATTAAAAATATCTGAAGTTTTGTAATAAATCTTGTTATTATATAGCCAGATTTCTTACAGAATTTCAGAATTTTTATTTTAACATAAAGTTATTTTTAACGAAAATTATACAGAATACACCCGTTAGTTAGTTAAAATGGTTCGGTCATCTTCAGCGAATGTTTAATAAACGTTTGGTTAAAAGAATATACATAAATAATTTTGAAGGAATACGTTTGCGTGTATGTCTGTCGAGTAAATTGAGTGGTATGATTCAGTGTGGTTTGCGTGAGTGAAAGTTTCCAAGTAGTAGAAATGAAAAAGTATGTATGGATAAAATAAATTTTGGATTAATCGAAAGAGGTTTTGCCGCGCCCTTTTGGGTACATGGCGTGATTGTGTATTGTAAGACAGAAAATAATTCCGAAATAGAAGAGGCTTAGAGAATCAACTTTAATTTGTTCATAATACCTAAATAAAGATATTAACAAGATTAGAAGTATATGGGTAAACCCATATATAGACTACTTTGACATTTCTCGAAAAGTTGGCAACACTGTATTTTAATAATATTATAATTTATGTGGGCACTAGGAGATACTTTTCTGAAAATTTGATCAAAATCGAATAAATAATGTAGCCACAATGAATTTTTAAAAAATTTTGAGATTTTTTTCTCGATAAGTTGGCAACACTGTATTTTGTTAAAATTGCATAATTTATTTAGGCACTAAAAAAAACTTTTATGAAAATTTGATTAAAATCGGTTAAATAAAATGGTCATAATAAATTTTTTAAAATTTTATTAATTTTTTTCTCGGAAAGTTGGCAACACTGTATTTTGTTAAAATTACATAAATTAAATGAATACTAGGAAAATCTTTTGTAAAAATTTGAGTAAAATCGGTTGAATAACATGGCCATAATAAAAATTTTAAAACTTTAGTAATTTTTTTCTCGGAAAGTTGGCAACACTGAATATTAATAAAATTATGTAATTAATGGGAGCATTAGGGAAATCTTTTCTGAAAATTTGATCAAAATCGGATAAATAACGTAGCCAATATGAATTTTTAAAACTTTAGTAATTTTTTTCTCGGAAAGTTGGCATCACTGGAAAAAAACAAAATCACATGACCATCTTGGGCACTAGACAAATTTATCCTGAAAATTTCATTAAAATCGGTTGAACCGTCTAGGAGGAGTTGCGATCACAAAATTTGGTCTGACGACCGAGCGAGTGAGCGAGCGAGCGAGCGAGCGAGCTGACGACGCACATCCATACACCCACATAAACTAAGTTCAGATTCGTCATCTAGAAGCTATATAAAGGATTTCTATACAATTTTTTTTTTTTTGAAAATGTTACAGACACCGTACCAAACGCTATACTACTTTTTCCTTGCAGTCAAAGTAGTAAAAATGTACAATATATTTTCTAGAAACAGCACTAATTAGGTTTTTCTAACAATACGGTGATTTGGTCGGTTCTCATGGAAACTTATTGAAGTATGTGTAGTAAATTCAGTTTACACGAACCATTAACAATGGCTATAAATACATATAATAGCAAAAATACTTTAAAACAAATTATTATCAATTTCATTACAGTGTTCTAACTTTTGATAATATGAAAACTTAAGTTCTTATTAAGATAATTCAAGCAAGAATATGTTCCATTATCGTTCAACCGCCAACCATAATTATTAATCAAAAATTAAATTTCCGTTTTGAAAATTTGTCGTTTAGGAACTTGTCCGCACGCTTTCATTACATCCACGTCCCGTCACTCCTGTCTCATCGTCTGTTCAAACAAAAGCCGGTTTGCTGCCATCAGGAAGAACACGAAGAAAGGCCAAAGTGTAAAGAGTAAAATAGCTAAGAGCGGAGAGAAGAGGCCCTTCTAGCACAGACTGAGTGACGGACTACAATATTACACGCGAAATACTATTTAACTCAATTTATTTAGTAACAAACCCAATTTTGTACGAGCAAGCTGTGACTAGATGCGAGTACGTGCAACGTGCTCAAGTAAGCTAGCTACCTGGGGTGTTGGTCTCTCCGGCCACGCCGGCTACGATGTAATTTGCAATTCCATGGTGCGGCGGATGAGGATGACACAGAGTGTGTGTCACTGATACCATATTGCGATGTGTTAAAGGGGGGGGGGGGGGTCACGCTTGTTGTAACTATATACGAGACTATCAACGCTAACGTTTTGGTTACCGAAACTCGCTCGTAGGGACTCACGAAAGGGGACTTTAAAGTTCTCGGACTGATTAAAGTTGGATAATACTGCAGTATTTCGTCCACTAATGTTTGGAATAATTTACATACTCAATATGGTTATTGTTTACTGTTTTAGTAAAATGTTAAGATAGCTTTAATTACTTTTATATTTTGTAATATGAAACTAAAAAATTAGAATACAAATTTAGCGTACATCTTAATACTGCATACTAATATTTGTTAACGATACATAATTTTAAAAAAATAATAACTTTGTTTGAACAATAATTTCTCACAGTATAAAACTGTCAGAAGAATGCACAATTTAATATATTGATTTTGAGATTCTGAATGGAAATTGGCTGTTCTAGCAAAGACCTTGAGTAGTTTCTGACACTTTGCAAACTATCAAAATAATTTGTGGATTTTTCTCTTATTGGAAATCAGCATAATGTACATTCTTACATTTTACAGTGTATATTTGTGTATATGACTATTTTTTAAATTACTTACACTCCATTGTAAATAATTGCTTAACTATTCCGTATGTTATCCAGTTAGAAATATTAATGGTTGACATATAAAATAAATATTTATATTTATATAAATGTAAATATTTATTAAATATTTATTTTAATAATTTTGACTATTTACATAGCGAAAATTTCGCACTATTAATTTAATATATTTAATAAAAGTAGAATAATTTTATTTCATAAAAAATTATGATAAAATATTAGCTGTTAGTTAAAGTTATAGTTGTCCCTTTTGTCATCAATCAGATAGAAACGATTCGATTTGTAAGTGGCTGTGTTTTGAAATGCTTCAGAAACAGTCGTTATTCGTAGTACACAATTAAATGTAATATCTAATATAGAAATCAAATAAAACTTCGATAAAAATTCTGGTATACAAATAGACGAAAAGTTTAACATATATGTGTATAAACCATAAACCTATAATGAAAAAAAATGGAATAATGTTAACATAGTAAAAAAGCCTTTAAACTCATTTTATTAAAATAAAAAGACTTTAGGATTAAGTTTTGTATGAATTTTAATTAAAAATTTACTATATAGGTATCAAAATGAGTAACTAGATTACCTATATTATATTATTATAATCTAGTTACTTATTTTGTTACTTAGTAATTTGTTTTTATGTTCTGTTTATTTATTGTATATGTCATTTGTATAATTTTTCTTGATGACAATGTAGGTAGTGTACGTCGATTTTTTAATTAAAATTCATATTGAACTTAATCTGAAAGCTTTTTATTTTTAGAACAATGTTATTTCCATTAACTTTAACTTCGTAAACAATTAAAATAATAACAAAACTTATGTCATCATATTAACTATCTACCTTTATTTTTTGTTCTCAAACACACCATTACCTAAATCAGTTCGATAACTTTTTTGGCTTAGCTATATACAGCACGCAGCTCGAGTTGTGTATACCTGCATTAGAATTATATACAAAACATTAAACCCTAGTGCTAATTGTGCGGGAGTTAGGCAAACCTCCGTTGCGAATTATAATAAACAAATCTAGTGAAAATTTCGGTGGAATTCAGAAATATACCCTTACCACTCTATGGCTGTATGCCACACCGCGTATTAAATTAAATTTCTACGGAAGAATTGTTGGGTGGATGGTGGTGGTAGGCTGTGGAATCGTATACGCACGTTGGCATTTTCGTAATTTATGAAAGAGAAACATTTGCCGTTAGACTGCTGCTCTGTTTCGTATTTTGGTTCCGTGTTGTTTCTGGTTTTCGGGCTGCACAAAACTTCCGAAATTAACCTTACTTTAGTATATTCTCATATATGTGTGTGTGTGTGTGTGTGTGTGTGTGTGTTGCGTTATGAAAATATATATTTGAATTTAGTCGTGTTATTGGATATTGCTGGTATTTATGTATGATTTAATGTTATCAATTTTAGCTTGACGTAAACATCTGTTTTAAATGGATATTTCAATTTTAATTTAATAGTCAACATGGCAGCAATAGTTTTTTTTTAATACAATTTAACTGATAATTATTTAATAAAATCCCATACCCACTTAAGAGATTTTCAAAAATTCAGTTTTTAATTTTTTTCTACTAAACCATGCATCCTAGAATAATGTTTTATTCACTATATTATAGTACTCATTATTCCGCATTTTTCCATATCATGCTTATTTTCCTACACCTTATAGTTTTTGAGAAAAAAAAAATAAAAACCAAGAAATCAACAAAAAATTCTAGCGTCCACACGGCACATGCTAGCAAATTAAAACTAAAACCAAATTATAGAACTTTTTATGCCCTATCGAAAAGTTTTCTAAGTATTTCTTCGAATTTTACTCGAGAAAGTAGTATATCGCAAATTATCGAAATTGCATGTTAAACGCCCATACGAACTTAACGAACGAGCACCCGGTATATATATATATATATTTATATATATATATATATATATATATATATATATATATATATATATATATATATGTAGGATGTTAATAAAAAAAACTTTACACACTTTGGTAGGTGATAGTAGAGATGAAAACAAGAAAAAATTCTAATACATTTAGGTCCAATACTCATTGGTTTTCGAAATATAAAATTTTTAAATTCCAAATCTCTGCTGGTACATTCGTCTAGCTTCACGCGAATTTCGATAAGCTTCGCCATAACATAAATGCATATCGGCGTACTCCGCACATTTAAATTGAACCATTGCAAAAATAGACTAACTTAAATAGCAATAAGTAATTTCACCGTTAAACTTATTACAAAATGTTTATTGACTTGTATTGTTGTATTGTTTCTGCGATTGTTAGTTTATCGCAGATAACGCGATATCGCATTCATAAGAAGTGTAAATAAAAATTTAAAAATTCCATATTTCGAAAACCAATGAGTATTGGACCTAAGTATATTACAATTTTTTTCTTATTTTCATCTCTACTATCACCTACTAAAGTGTGTAAGGTTTTTTTTATTAACACCCTGTACACATATTACCGATAAAATATTTTTACGAATAATTTCGTAAATATCTATAAAAATGCATAGTTGCTGAAGACAGTTAAAATTTGAGAAATGTGGGAACGTTCGTACAAGCAATGCTCCCATGCCGAGTAAACACACACACACCACGCACACATGTGGTGATGTATATAAAAATAATGTCACCATATGCTAAATAAACACATGTGGCATGACATCATCGTCTAGACATTTGTGTATGCGTACATCTTTCTCATTATTTTTATCAATTCAAATTGTTCGTTATTTTTCATCATCAATTCAAATTGTTAATAGTTTGAATGTTAATTCACACACACACACACACAAAGATTACAAGAAAACATCTGGACTAACGTTGGGAATAATGACCTCAAGTGAAATTATATACCCACACTCTATGTGTTACGGGTTGCGGATTGCTTGCGCCTGGTCTGGTTTCGGCACTACTTAACTACTCATGTATTAGACTATCTTCATGATGTAAAATTCAAAGGTACTGTAATAATTGCAAAACTAATCAATATTAATAGCAGATTGATAAGAAAAGCAATAAAAATTTATAAAGAAAAAAATAACATCGATAACTGTAACGCCATCGATTTAAATTAAAAATTTGCCGTCCATTAATCAAAAATTTATAAAAATTTTATAATTTAGTTATGTGTATTTTGTTACACAATAACTATGTTCTATTATTCTATTATTGTAAATATTATTTGTATCAATTTTTTTGATGAAAACGGACATTGAGTTCGTCGAAACGTCAATTATTAGTAGTAATACCGAAATTGTAGCTTAAAGCCCTTTTATTTTATTGTATATTTATTTTAAGTTTTAGTAAAATATCGGATCAATATTGCGTCATTAATTTAAAATGAACGAAATTTAAGTAGTTAAATCAATGCAAAAGTTGATATTTTATTACTTTTAGAAGCATCTTCATATTTTCTATTTTAAATGTTAGAATATATATATATATATTACAGTTTTATATTTACATTGAAATTAATAAAAAATATACCATTTTAAATTTAAATTAAATAACTATTTTTGGTTTTTGTAATTTTTTAATTATTGTAAATCACATTAAAAGACTTAATTAAGGTTCACAATATAATGAATAAGCATTTTTTAAATTGGATATGTTCCAAATGTTAGAAATCTACTAAGAGTACTTTGTTGATACTAGCAAAAATATAGATAAATTTATTAACCAATTTTCGTTAAAGTGTTTTACATAAATCAGAAAAAAAATTTATATTAAATTTATGTTAAAATACAAAAACCAAATAGAAAAAAGTATAATTTTGATACGAAAACTCTGTACAGTAGAAAACAAAGAATTTAGATGAACAACAATAATATATTTCAAAATAATTAAACATAATTCCACTTAACGCTAATGCAATGTGTAGTTTATGGTAAATTATGTTCGTCTTGTAGGGTAATTTCAGTGATAAACTGTTACGTAAGAATTTCTTCATGCTAATTTTATTACTAGTCGATAATCCAAGTATTAAGGTCCTGGTATATTTTGCTAACGTTCGGAATTTTTAATTATTTTTAAATGTACCGATTACAACGCTTTTGTTTTTTCTGTGTATGTGTATTGTATTTGTATTAAATACACATGATTATTATGAATTAATTTTAAAACTAAAACTGAATAACTTCGAACTGAAATTGTTTTAAATTAAAAGAATTTTTACAATTCCAAAAACTACAAAATTAATTGAAAATAAAACTACACAATTATTTCGAAAGCTTGTGTTAACTTAGATGGTTGAGTAGACTTTTATTGTCTATTTTATATTTTAATGCCTAAATCATTTAATGCTTAAAATAAAAAAGTTATGTATATATTTTATTTAAAAAACGAGGTTTTGATGTACTCCACGTATATCATCATGTTGATATACGTAGAGTGTATCGAAACGTCGATTTTTAAATAATACATATATATATATATATATATATATATATATATATATATATATATATGTATAACTTAATTTGAAATCATTTTTACTTCAATATAATGAGTTCTGAAAGATTTTTTACAATTTATTATTTATGCCATGTTAATACTTATTTTATTATTAATAATTTGCTACTAATCATGGAAATTTAAATTACAACATATATATTAGCATAATTTTCAATTAATTTTGTGCGACAACAAATTAAAGCGGAAATACCACGTTTCAATTTTTTGAATAATTCGTATATTTTTATCATTTAATAAAACTATTCTATCAAATCGAACATTGCATAGTAAAATATACCGTATAATGTGATTGAATCAACTAAATTTTTGAATCAAATTGATCCGCGTATTTTCGTTTTAATCCGCTCTTGCAGTTCACCTATAACTTTGAACGGAGTGACCGGTTTCTGTCGACCTAGAAATGAATCTACATGGTATGGGGCAGCGCGTATTTAGAACCACATTTGAATCAATATTGAATAATATATTTGAAGTTATTCAGCTTAAGTTTTAGATAATTAATTTATAATTACCATAATAAAATGTGCACTTATAAAAACAATTTTATAGAAAATAATAGTATATAATTATATTTGCATTATTTATTTATTTATTTGTATTTGTATGAAAACAAATAAAGTTGCCTTTTATTTTTTTGTTCCTATTTCAACAAAAAAACGAAACCAATTTGCAAAATAAAGTGAAATATATACGTCAAATAAAATAAAATCACCATTTTTTTCAAAGAAAATAAAAAGAAAACATCGGTTAAACAAAACACGGTACCCGATGTTTCAAATGTTAAAGGTTCAGAAACGTTTTATTTATTTTCTAAAATTGTTTAGTGAGTTCTTCAACAAAAAGTGGCAAAGCTAGCGGTAAAAAACAGAGTAGATTTTACAGCAGATGGTAAGGGGAAAAAATTATCAAGCAGAAGATAAATTACTGAACACGTGATCCGGGGAAAAAATGGTAGAATTTTGCGAGATTTACACGAACTAAATTTACCGTTTTGTTAATCAACTAATTAATTTTGATTTACCAAAAAAAATACTCCAAATATCAATATATATATATATATATATATTGTTTTCAGTACCTTTATTAAAGAAAGTTAACCGAGATCTACATAAATTAATTCAAAAATGTTTTTTAAAATTTTCCAAATATATATATATATATATATATATATATATATATATATATATATATATATATATATGTTTATTTTGCAGAACAATTATTACAAGTAGAAAATTAATGCAAAAAATATTTTTTTTTTCACAGTAAGATAATTATATATAAAAGTTAATTTCTAATTAAAAAAATTAAGTAAGTAATAAAATATATAATACTGAACGTATTCAACAAAGTTATTTTAATTAATAAATTAACATACATTTAAGAAATTTTTCATTAGAATATATTTTTTAGTACATCATTTATTGCTTTGCTTTCATATATCATCTACTTTTACAAAATATGCGTAAGTTTTTTATGGAAGTATACATTTTTTTGTTAATAATTTAATAACTATTATATTTCTAAAAAAATGAATAAATAAAATATTTTTCAACCATAATAAGACTGAGTTTTCGATAACCTTGTAAAATCATAACTGTTACAGTCGATACAAATTCAACAACGATATTACTATATATCTTTGTTGTTTCTTTAGTTATATGAAAGAAAACTTTACAATTAAGAAATCCATGATTTATTTTGACGATACTTGAATGATAAACAACCAACTGAGTACAATTATAATTACGATTTATAATTTTTTAAGTTTTTTTTGTTGCTTATTTTATGTTGAACATTTATATACATTTTTATTCCAATACAAAATTTTATTTTGTATTTTTATTTTTATTTATATCTTTAAGACTCTTATATTCGTAATTGCGCCAATTTTGCAGATTTTTGCTGTACGTAGATACGAGAATGCATTTGAAATTTTCTATTTTACATATAAAATAAAAATGAAAAATAGTTATTAAATTTAATATATTTACATTAAAATAAAAATTGTTAAAAATTTAATCAAAAATATATACAGTAATCAATAATACACAATTATTTTGTTAAGTATTCCAGTATTCATTTTTAAATTATGACGTGACTGTAGTTTCATCCTTTAGACCATCATATTAGAAGGAATATGAACGGACATGAGTATATTATATTAATAATTATTTTGAATTCAGTAAGTTTCTAAGAAAATTTTTTTTTATATTATATCTGTCAATAGCAAACAATAACTTGTATACATTGAAATGGTTGATTTGGCAGCGTTTGTTTCTGAAAACGAAATGATTAAGTAAATGGATTGATTTGAAACGTGGCAAGCGACAGGTTCCGGGTACTCACGGAGCCGACCGGAGTCCGGAGTTTTCGGAAACAAGTCGTCCGGAAACTTATTGAAATGTCGTCGAATAAGAATAGGTGTTTTTCGGGTCACGATCTCTATACACGCACCCTAAAAACTCCCTAAGATCTGCTCTCTGCTTTACTCATATATATTTCAGTTGAAGAGTAGAAACTGAAGAACTGAATTGCCAGCTTTTACTAGGCGGAGAATATCTTTATTTCCAGTTTTTTTTCAAGTTCTTTTTGTATTCATATTTGAATAGAGATATTTGAAAATAATATAGTACTATTTTTTATTAAAATCAATTTTTTATATGCTCAAGATATATTGTATACATACATATACAATTACACTATGGACTTATAAAGGGTGTGGTACAAACTCTTTTTATTTAAGCAGAAATTATTTTTAACCAGATTAATGTCTCATAGTTTAAGATAGTACTTAAATAAGATTAATATGATAAAATACTGTCAAACATAGTAAAAAATCTTTTTTTTTAACTTATTTCTATGTTCTGCTATTGACTGTAAATGTTATTTGTACCTTTTCCCTGATAAAGACGTACGTTGAGTTCTTCAAAACGTCGCTTATTAATAAATATTAATACAGAACTATAACCTAAAGCAGTTTTATTTTGACAGTATTTAAACACAAATATTATTTTAAAGTATTTCAATATTTTTTTATGAAACTAAATAAAATATAATTTTATTAAAAAATATTTATATTATATAAAATTTATTCTTTTAATTAATAATAAATAATTCTGTGAATTTTGGAATTCAAAAGCAATAATGGAAAAAGCAAAATTTTTAAAAGTAGGATATGTTATTTTAGCTACATATGTAAAATTTTAATGCTGCCTGGTTTATTATCGTAACTTTAGTATATTTTAAAATAATATTAGTATATTAATAATACATAATATAATATATAACATCTCTGTAAAATGTGTCATTTTAATTACAAATTAAGTTATCAACATAAACTTATTATCAAGCATACAATTATTTTTTTAACTTTCTCACATACAAAAATATTTTAAACAATTTAATACAATACTAATAATTTAAAATAACGTTAATATAAATATAACATTATTATAATATAAATATAACATTATTAAATTATGTTACTAAATTTTTTATCGACCTTCATGTCACATTTGATAAGGCAGGTATTGTAATCATACCAAATTTGACTTATCGAGATTTTTACAGAAAAGCTGAACAGATTGTTGTAAATTTTATATTTAAGCTTCGAAGGTGAATATCTCAATTTGATCAATTTTTGTTATGGTAATTAACTTATGTTACATTCATGTTACTTTCGCAACAAAAATATATTTCGAAGAAATTTATTATAACAGTTGCTAAACAAAGTATAACGACCAACTTTTAGTAAGTACATTTTTCGATACGGTTAAATATATTTTTTTTTTTATAATTTTATATATTTTTATGATACATACATATTATTTTCTAAATATTATTTTAATTTTTTATGTACGTGTATTAATGTTTTATATTTATATTTATTTCAAAATGTATCAGACGGGTTTTGTCAGCAATATTATTAAATATAATAAAAATATAAAAATGATACGCAATTGCAACTATTGAATATTTTGTAATTTATTCGTTGAGGCTTTGAGTTTAAGAAAAATCAGCGAAGCATTTGCAAATGCAATGAAGAGACAGCGCTTATTACACGTTCAAAATCTTCTGAATATAAAATATTGAAAGTTAAAGAAAATTTTTCGCAAAGAATAGAAATTGAACACAATTAGAATACTTTATTACTTTTTTCTGACTGTAGCTTAACGGCGAGATAATATTATAATACTATAAAAATGTAATAAAAAAGTTTAGAAGTATTCACAATATTTTGCGTTATTCAGATATGTACATATTAAAAAAAATTAATATAGTCAAATATTTTTTGTCATTTTGAAAATCACGATGTATACGAAATAATAATCGAATCTAACACTTTTAATAAATTTAACAATTGATATCAGAATTATATTTGAATTAACAAATAACTGTCAGTTTTTTTTTTTTTTTAATAAATTTGAAAGTTAAAATATTTTCAATAAACTATTTATGTATTTATATTTACTTTTTTATGTGGAGACTAGCATAATGTCCGTGTTTTGCTACGGGATTTATGACTTTGAACCCAATTTAATTTAATTGCAGTTTCTGGTCAACTTTTATCGTTTACAGCGTTTGCCTGTGAATCACTCTGCATTGCGTCGTAGTAAAATCATTCTCGAAAATCCATTCAACTGTTAATAAAACTCAAATTAAAATTTGTTCCGTAGATGTCAAGTTATAAGTGAACAGAGTTTTTGATTAATTTTTATTATTTACAGCGTTTGCCTGCGGCTTACGCTGAATTGATCGTAGCAAAACCTTTCTTCAAAAGCGATTTAATTCCCATCAAAACTGTTTCGTAAATGTCAAGTTATAAGCAAAAAGAATTTTTCGTCAATTTTTATTGTTTATAGCGTTTACCTACGGCTTACACTGCATTGCTTCATAGTAGAACTATTCTCGAAAATGGTTTATAATTTAACTATTAATATGTAGAACTTGCATCAAGATCTGTTCCATGGATGTCATATTATAAAGAAACAGAATTTTTGTTAAATTTTTATCGTTTACACGCTGCATTGTGCCATAGTAAAACCTTCCTCGAAAAAGGAATGAACTATTAATAAACTCTTATTAAAATTTGTTCAGTAGATGTCGAGTTATAAACGAACAGATATTTTTCGTTTACAGCGTTCGCGTGCGGCTCACGCAGACTTATCTCCAGTTTTGGGTTTTTCCATCATTATGGTAGTATTACACAGCACTGTGCTAAATTTCAATTTTATAACTTACTTCCAAGTTGCATTTTAAACTTGGACAAACATACATAAATTTGCATACATACATCGTGCTTTATACGCATAGATTTTTTTAAATTACTCGTGTTTAGAACGTGCCTTTTAATATAATACCTGATAAAACAACTTTTACTGTACATATGTGTATGCAGTAACTTGGCTATTTACTTTATACTAAATAGTATTGCAATTCTGGATATTTAAACAAAATATTATTATTTCTTGATTAAGAAAGTAAACACATACGTCCAAGTTTATAGAAACTAAGACATCTATAATGAACTACTTGTTTATCTACATCAAATCGATATTGCATATAATGTTTATGTTCTGTTTCATATGTGAAATTGTTAAACATATATTCACAAGACGTACATATGTTTACACTAATACTAGATTATCACTTTCACAGAACTAACTATTACCTACATGTAGTGACGTATCGATACTTAATTAGACATATAGATTAGACAAATAGATTCAATAAAATTAATTATACAATTATCCATCATCACAAAACATATATAATGGCAATTAATGTGATTAGTTATTTGTATCTAATTATAATTTATTGATAAATTACATTATTAACTTCACTATAAATATAAAAGCAGAAAGTTATAAAATAATAAATTGTTATAATTATTTATATTATTTTTAACTAGAAACAAAGTTCTAAAAATAAATATTAATTTCAATTTAAATTTTGTGATATTAAATGAAAAAAGAAAATATTATCTGACTCGAAGTTAAACAGGAAACTTTTAAAGTGACAAACAAAAATTAAATTTTAACAATACAATATTTGAATAATTCCTGTTTTCAATTGCATAATGAAAAATTGACATTTAATTTTAAATACATATGAGATTTTTACGTGACATGTGTGGTGTAACTAGTAAGAATCGGGTACAAAATAGATTAGTGTATGATGAGTTTGAAATTGAAAAAATGTTGTTGCAAAACTTGGTTTAGTTAAGATGGTTCGGTCATCTTGAGCGAATATTTCCAAATCATAGGAATTGAAGAGCAAGTGGTATCATGAATATGGATGAAACTAGAATTGCTTGTCTGGATAGGAATGTTTGGAGAAAATTAATTTCGGGAGAGTGGAAAAAGTTTGTGCCACACTCGATTGAGTACATGGCGTGATTGTGTATGTATGTATATATGTATATTCATAATAATGTTTCTAAATATTTATAGCGAAACTATGAGCAAGTTTTTGAAACAATTAATGTTACATTTTTTTTTAACAAATAGACAAAGAAAATATATTAATATAATAAATAATAAATAAATAATAAATCTTAAAATTATTTTCAAAATTTTCATTTAATTTATTATAAATAATATTTATATAATTTTTTTACAATATTTTTTTCTTTTAATTTTAAACATATTGAACAATTTTTTTTCATATTGTGTTATTATATTTTCTGTACTAGTAAATTTTAAAATATTACATTAGAAATAAAAATTTGGTTATCGGATTTTTAGTGTTACAGACTTAAATGTAATTTATATTTAAAATTTCTTTAAAAGTACAACTTACTTGAAGCTTTTAACTTAGAAGAAAAGTTTTCTAACTAAATTAAACTTTATACTGCACTTTTAAAAGTATATGAAAGTATTTTGTAATAGTGTTTGCAGGTAAACAACTACAATTTTTTTTAATTATTTTTAATAACTACGTATTTGCCATAATTAAATTAGTGTTAAGAGTAAGACCAGTATCTATACTGCTGTAGATTTATACATTAGACAAAATTATATCAAATAAAATAAAAACGCTTTAGGATTTAGTTCTGTATTATCTTTAATTAAAAATTAATGTTTCCACATATTTTACGTACATCATCAGAAAAAATGATACAAATAATATATAAAATAAAAAAACGAAACATAGAAACAAGTTACTAGATAACAAAATAAGTAACTAGATTACGAAATTTATAGATCATTAATTAAACGAAGCCAAATTTTATTTATATGAATGCCTTCAATGATTGGATGTTATATTTTTCTTTATAAATTTCTATTACTTCTTTTATCAATTTACTGTTACTATCGACGACTCTTGCAATTATTATTATTATTACGTCGAAATTAAATCCCAAAGCCTTTTTATTTTAATATAATGAGTTTAGAATTTTTTTTTACTTTGTTATATCAAATAAATAAATTGTAACAATCACAAATATGTACGTATATGAAATTTTTATGTGGGGTATGTGGTATAAATAAGCAGGGCCGGATTTACGTGCAAGCGGAACAAGCACGTGCTTGGGGCCCCCAACCCAAAAGGGCCCCGGTCAACCTTTTTTTTTTCTTTTTTTTTGTTTGATACATTTTTTTAAAGTAGAGATAGGGGCCCCATCCTTACCTCGTGCTTGGGGCCCCGCAAACTGTAAATCCGGCCCTGTAAATAAGGGACATAGATTAGTGTATTATGAGTGTGAAATTGAAAAAAAGTTGTAGCAAAAGTTGTTGTTAGTCAGTTAAGATGGTTCGGACATATTGAGCGAATGTCTAATGAACGTGTGGTTAAAAAGATTTATATGAATAATTTTGATGGTATACGTTTGCGTGGACGTCCGATGAGTAATTGGAGTGGTATGATTGAGACTGTTTTGCGTGAACGGAAGTTTCCAAGTAGTAGGAATAGAAAAACATGTATAAGAGGAGTTATTAATGTGAATTTTGGGAATATGGCGTGATTGTGTATGTATGTATTCTTGGTACATCCACCAAAATATTTAGTATATAAAATTTCTAATTAAATTATTTTACTATTACTAAAATTAATTACTATTTTTTCTAATTTCTTACAACCAGTTTTATAACAAAATCTTAAAAGTACAACAATGTAAGAATTCGTAACAAATAAAATTAAAATAATATTATTTTATTATTTTACATAAAATAATAGTATATTGAGAAAAATAAATTAAATAAATTTTTATTCATTAATAAAATTCTATTTTAATAGAAACAATTATTAGGTTGACGCATAATTATCAAGCATTTTTTAAACAATATAAAAATAATAGTTTTATTAAAAAAAATATAAACAAAACAGCAATTTTTATTAACAAATAACCTGCCTATAAAAACGCCTGATAATTATGCACCAACCCTATATTATCAGAGTTACTAATATTGTAAAACGTAAAAAATCTTTGGGAACTCATTATATTAAAACACAAAAGCTTTGGGATTATGTTACTTTTAAAAATTTATATATTCAATAAAATTGCTTTTTGCAAACAAAAATTAAGTTGAAAATATAAAATATACAAGATAAACAAAATAATACATTTTTCAAAATAAAATAAAATATGATTATTTATTGTTGAGTACATGAAGTTTTAATAAATTAAAAATTTGAGACAAATTTTTTCTTTATATATTTATTTCTAAATCAGATGTACATTTCGACCACACTGTGATCATCTTCAGTTAAGTCTTAACTGAAGATGACCACAGTGTGGTCGAAATGTACATCTGATTTAGAAATAAATATATGAAAAAGAGATTTGTTTCAAATTTTTAATTTAAAGTAAAATATTTTGGATTTATATGTTTAGATCCAAACAAAGTATTTTTGTATTTCTGTTTTTCAAAGAATGTCGAGTCTTAGAATTTAGGTATTAATCATTTTTAATAAATTTATTATAGAAATGTGGACTTTAATACAAATGTTATAAATAGCATTTGAAAGTATAATTTTTCTTATATAAATTTCATGAACGATCTTTCATGCTATATATATTCCAAACTAGTGCAATAATGTCAAATTAAAACAGCATATCTTGCAATTTTCTCGCGAATTCAATAGACTTTGCGAAAACGAATTGCAGGCAAACTTTTTCAATTAAATATGTTTAAGTGGCAAGAAGAGTTTCTAGGAAAAATATTACGTCCACGACTGTCCAATGTTCGCAAAAGACAACTTTTATCAGTGCTACCCAACTTAGATTATAAACAGAGCGTTATTCGATTGTCTTCTCTACTGACCTAAAATAACTTTAACAAAAAACAAAACACTATTTTATTACAGTTCTTCTACAAACAATCCTCTAATTACTTTTTTTAGAAAAATATTATTTATAAATATAACCGATAATATTATGTGATATAAGTATAAAATATTATGTACAAAATACTTGAAGTAAAATCATATATTTTATATTTTTTTAAATGAAATTCACGGTACAATTAGTAAATTAAATGATAAAATAATAAACTGTATTATTTTTTTATTTGTTTAAAAAAAATTAATAAATCTGAAGATAAGTTAAACTAGAGTTAAAAATAAGAAACGCGTATTTTTGTATTGGTAAATGAAATGAGCAAGTAAAAAAGAAAAAAAAATGTTAAAGTTGCGAAAATTCATATTGTAACATCCAAATTTACAACAAGTTTCAATCAGATCTTTCCTGGATTAAGTTACGACTAACGAACTAGATATGTATACAGGGTGTAACAGAATAACTATTCCTAATTTTAACTGGAGTATCCTGGGCTCAGAATATGAAGATTTAATGCAAATCACTTAGATAAAATGTGGCTCCTTACTGAGCTACAGGGTGTTTTATATAAAAATTTAAATTTAAATTCATATTGTAACATCCAAATTTACAACAAGTTTCAATCAGATCTTTCCTGGATTAAGTTACGACTAACGAACTAGATATGTATACAGGGTGTAACAGAATAACTATTCCTAATTTTAACTGGAGTATCCTGGGCTCAGAATATGAAGATTTAATGCAAATCACTTAGATAAAATGTGGCTCCTTACTGAGCTACAGGGTGTTTTATATAAAAATTTAAAAACTATTTTTGCCCAGTACTTTAAAACTATTTGACGTATCCTTATCATACTTGGCAGGAAATGTAGGTACCGTACACCATACTAAATTATGTTAAATAAAAGTTTCTGGCTACTGCCAGTGGCGTACAACGGGGGCAAGTGAGAGGTTGATCCTTCCTAAATTCTACGCCACTGGCGGAATTGTCATTTTAGCACAATTTTTCGATTCTCTAATACTTGCTGTGTAAAAAACATACTCTTCCATTGTAACGATAAAGTCACTGTTTTTCGAGATATTTAAAGTTAAACATAAGCTGCACCCTTGGGATTTTTTCAAAATTTGCTCAAAAAAATCTGAAAAAATTCAGTAAAATAGAGAAAAAAATTAGTTACATAATATCTAAGTAACTTTTTTTCTAACTCATTCTGGTTTGGCTGGAAAAATTATTGAAAATTAATATTTTTGGCATTTTATTTTTTTTATTTTCAATAATTTTTATAGCCAAATCAGAATGAGTTAGAGAAAAAAGTTACTTAGTTATTATGTAGCTAATTTTTTTCTCTATTTTACTGAATTTTTTGAGATTTTTTTGAACAAATTTTGAAAAAATCCCAAGGGTGCAGCTTATGTTTAACTTTAAATATCTCGAAAAACAGTGACTTTATCGTTACAAAGGAAGAGTATGTTTTTTACACAGCAAGTATTGGAGAATCGAAAAATTGTGTTAAAATGACAATTCCGCCAGTGGCGTAGAATTTAGGAAGGATTAACCTCTCACTTGCCCCTGTTGTACGCCACTGGCAGTAGCCAGAAATTTTTATTTAACATAATTTAGTATGGTGTACGGTACCTACATTTCCTGCCAAGTATGATAAGGATACGTCAAATAGTTTTAAAGTACTGGGCCAAAATAGTTTTTAAATTTTTATATAAAACACCCTGTAGCTCAGTAAGGAGCCACATTTTATCTAAGTGATTTGCATTAAATCTTCATATTCTGAGCCCAGGATACTCCAGTTAAAATTAGGAATAGTTATTCTGTTACACCCTGTATAGGAATTAATATTACATAGAAAGAGATACGAAAATTAAAATGTATTAAACTTCAACGCGTATAGAAATGTCAGTCTGACATTTATAAATTTTGTTGACATTATATGAGTAGATATATAAACAGCATACATAAAATTCCGTATTTTTAAAATATGAATGAAAAATTTTGTACTAAAATTATTGAATAACACCAAATAAAATCAAACAAATTATTTATTTTGGTTCTTCATATTTTGATATTTTAATATTTTAACTCACAACTCGATCACAACTTCTTATTTTGACATATCAGTATTTCTCAGCGCTAAGCTGCGCCTGCGCTATCTCCAGTTAATTGTAATCCTCAATTGTCTAAAATCGCGTTATAATTGGATTTTGAATGACTTTACTTTTCAACTTTAATTTACTAATTATTGACATGAAATATATACATTTAAAAAATACGTATCATTTTATTTAGAATAAAGTTTCGATTTTCATTCAAAAATACTGATTTTAATTTTTATTGGATGATTTTATTTCATAGAAATTTTATCGAATATTTGTTGTTCAGCTATTCGACTAAACTACTCACAACACTAGTTTAATTTCAAGTATTTTTGCTGTTAGGACAAATATTTTATCGTTCACTTACATTTTTTGGTCTTTAGAAAAATATTATGTTATGAACTTACGTTTTTTGTCACAAGAAAAATAATTTGTCGTGCATTCTATTTTCTTGTATTAAATTTGTTTTTGTATAATTTTGTTGTGCGAAAAGATATTACCCATAATATACTAAATCTGCATTATCAATTTGGAAAGTTAGTAGTATTGGTATTTTGGGTTTAATGTTTTAAATACACACTAAATATTCCTACTAAATCAGGCGTTTTTGTTTATTTATTTACAAGTAAAATAATTGTGTGACATTTTCTTTTAGTTTTTAGTTTAAAAATATTTCGCAAATTTAACAGTTATATATAATGTGTAATGTGTTCCAATTTCTTCAAATAATACTAATAGTTACGTACTACTAAATACTTTAATTAATATATAACCTAAAATAAATCTATTATAATTTACTGCAATCAATCAGTACAATCTACTTTTATAAACCTTATAAAAAGCACTCTTGAAAACTGTTAATTCCCAGCGAAATCGACAATTCAAAAATCTCAGCACTGACGATAAATCCCCTCTGGTACCATACAATAATTTACTACCACGATTTGCAGTCACATGTTCGCACACATGGACCAATCAATCCCCTTTGCAATCCTAGCTGGCACGCTAAAAATTCCTGCCGCATTTCTGCGGCACATGGTCGTCGAATATTATATCCCCTCTTTGCTCACAACACAAATCGTTACAAACCTGTATCGCTCAAATCGTTTCACACTTATATCGACTATCAGGCGGATGAAAACCGGTAGATGAACGGTGTGCTCTCTAGGTCAAATCAGTTGCTAAACGCGGTTATATTGAAGTGGTTAATGCGTTTTATGCTACAATCGAATTGAGTTTAATGGTTATAAATGATCATCGGTTTTGTAATGGTTACGGAGAAGGGTGGTGATAGGTGTATATTTTTATTTGTAGCAGACTGGAGATATATTTTTCGAATGGTTGTTGATGTTTGAATATATACTTGTAATGGATTTTTGGTTAGATTTGTCGGGTGAGAATATTTATGAGTATTGGAAATGTAATATTTGTGTATTTTACAAAATATTTATTTTAATGTTTTATTTTTGATATTTTGCTTCTAAATTTTCTAGATTTAAGTATATATTGAATGCTAATAATAGAATCTAACAATAGAAGCATATGGGTAAACCCATATATACACCACTTTGACATCATCAAAAAAAAAAATTTTGAAAATCTGGTAATTTTTTTCTCGGAAAGTTTGCAACATTGTATTTTAGTAAAGAATATAATTTAATTTGGGCACTAAGAGGATCTTTTGTGAAAATTTGGTTAATCACTGATAAATAATGTAGCCATAATACATTTTTATAAACTTAGTAAATTTTCTCAGATAGTTGAAATTTTGATTAAAAGCGTATAAATAATGTGGTCATAATAAATTTTTAAAAACCTTAGTAATTTTTCTCTTGTATAGTTGGCAAAAATGGAAAAGCAAAACTACGTATATGCCTATCTTGCAGTAAATGAACATACCCCGAAAATTTAGTGCAAATCGGATAAATAGTCTAAGTGGAAATATATATATATTAATTTTTGAAAATGTTATAGACACAGTACCCAGTATTAAACACTCTACAATTTTTTCTTGTACTCAAAGTGTTAAAAATATATAAAATGTTTTTAAATTAGGGTTGAAATAACGCTTCCAAATATTACGTTTTTATATAACGTTATTTATTGTTTATTTTTGGTACATAACGTTAAAAGTAACAAAGAAAATAATGGTTATGTTATATAACGTTACGTAAAATGTATAAAAATAATATATATATATATACGATGAGAGTCGATTCTGTGGTGGTCACAGCAGATTTTTTTTTTGCTTTCGATTATAACTTGCAAACAATATATTTCCGAACATATGAATGTGGATGAAGCGAAAGTTGCTTGTTTGGATAGGAGTGTTTGGAGGCGACTGATTTCGGGATAATGAAAAGAGTTTGTGCCACACCCTTTTGGGTACATGGCGTGATTGTATATTTATGTATGTATGTATATATTATATGACATTTTTTATTCGTGCACATGCAAAAACTTACTTGCAAAGTTTATACAAGTATTGTTTATTTAAAAGTATAAAATACAAATGATATAATTTATACAAAATAAATGATTTCCTGGTATTTCAAATTGTTCAACTGTAACAGATAAATACAAAAATATTATTAATATTCAAATATTTACAAATAATTTTGCACTTGAAATAATGTGACTCAATTATAAATAATAATAATAAACATCAAACAATTTAATTGAGATATAATAGCAGAAATAATTAATTGAAATTGTGCAAATAAAATTAATAATATCATATTTAACATTTAATTCTAAATAATATTACCAATATAATAAAACAAATTGACAAGTTGCAAAATATTAAAGATCCAATTAAATTTTATGTTGTAGTTAATTATACACGAATATCTACATCAACTTTTAATGACTTTGATAATTTGATCAACAAGATAGTGCAATGATTAATAAATTTGATACTATTATTTATAAACATATTTCTCGATAATTAAATTTAGCAGCTTATTACAACGCAGACAAAGAAGCACTTTATATTATCAAAAGATAATTAAATTAACTATTAAATTACTTTGAGAATAAGTGCATAAATTTTCTAAATATCTATTTTAATATTTATATTACAAGTTTATATTTCATATTTTAAAGTTGAATTATTGAATGAAAAAATGACGTCGTCTGGCGAGAACCGAATCCACAATTTCTCGATCCACTGTCTTGCCCGTTAAATCACAGGTGATCACGTCATTTTTAGTATTAATTTCATTTAATATTTGTATTTGTATATTTGAGATTGAGAGATTGAGGGTTCAATTCTCAACAAATGACGTAATTTTTTCATTTAATATTTCGACTTTAATTGTATCAAATATTAACTTGTAATTTTCATAATATTCAATTGTTCTGCTAAATCGTATTTATCGTCGTATATATTTGAAATTTATGTTACTTAATAATTTTATGTGTTTATTTTGAATCCGTTCACTAATAAAAAACATTAAAAATATTAATTTAAAATTAGAGTGGAATATATAATATTTGTGCAAATAAAACATAAATCAGTTATAAAATTTTTCAGCAACATAAATTTACATAAAACAATATTTAATTGAAACTGAAATTTTAAAAAATTTTATTCTGTTAAAGTTGGCTTATTGATTGATTTTTGGTTTGATAAATTATGGAAAAGTGTCGTTTGATTAAAATTTTGTTTGAATTTCATTTAATTCAAAATTTGTATCAGCAGATTCAGATATTTTTATAGCTCTTATAAATATATTGTTTAATGATATTTTATATTTAAAAAAATTTTTTAATAATAGAATTATATATATATATATATATATATATATTATTGTGGGTGGAGATACAGGGGTTGGTATTATTAAATAAACTTTGTATAATTGTCCCTGCTTTCACATGGTTGTGATTATATCTTGGCATATTGTGATAACACAAAATACAAATTATGGGATGACGGTCTGTGTTTGTTTTTTTAGCGCAGATCTTAAATTAGAAATTTTTAAATAAATCTCAAAATATAATAATATAATAAAAAAATATTTTTTAAATAAAATATATGATTTGTCTAATATTATAATTATTTTAATTAAAAAAATTAAATGAATTTTTATTTTCTAATCATATTAGATGATATCTTTAATTCAAGAGTAGATGATTAGTTTTGATATATTCATCTAATGTAATTAGATATTTTTTCTAGTTTTTTTTTTATATAAGTATTCTATTTTTGTTCTTTAATTTATTTAAAGAATTAAACTATTTATCTAAATATTATCTTAAATAACAGTTTGATTTCAATTACTTTGTGTGTATATAAACGAAAAAAAATTATTGAAAATACCAGATAATTAAATAGACCAATCATATAAATTTAGCTATTTAATTCAAATTAAATGAATAAGTTATTTTACTTTTTCTGTGTACAAATAAAATATAGTAACAATAATAATACAGAACCATAACCTAAAACTGTTTTATTTTAAATATAAAATAAAAATTCGTTTAGTTATAAAATATATCGTAATGATTATAATAGTATTTATTTAAAATTAAAGGTTGTTAAGTAGGTCTGAAATTGGAACGATGTTGTAAATGGTAATGGACACCACAAAATTTATGAAAACCATGTTTCGGTATGCGTCTAGCAAACCTAACCTAACTTAATTTTAAAGTGAAAAACTTTTGACAAATCGTTAATTCCCACTCTTAAACTTTTCACCGGAACTTGAAAGTTTGGCGCCTGAAAAGTTCTCTCGAACTTAAACTTCAGTTCTCGGTCGTCCACAATAATAAAACGAGTGTACTGCTCTAATAAAACCAAATATATATTACGTTCGAAAGTAATTCGAAGAACAATATAGAATAAGAGTGAAAGTCTCCAGAGAAAACTGGATTTTTCCATCATTGTTTTTTCATTTTTCTAGATCTTTAAACTTCATTTACATATCTACGGTTGTAAACGAATTGCTAAACTTATTAAACAATTTTAATTTGTTTACAAATTATTTTAATTAAATATTAATTTTTGTATTAGAGTTTGATTTAGTGAAAGTGACATTTGTTAAAAACTATACAGGTAATTAAGATTGGATTTAAAATATTTGAACCTGTTATCACAATACATATTCTCGTATTTTCGTTTCACTTTTAAAAGTGCTTAATGTCAAAAGTTACTGTTAATGTTTATTTAAAATGATTTATCAAACAATTTTAACTAGTTTATTTAAGTTTTATAATATTAGATACAATAAAAATATTAGAAATAGAAAAATTATTTATATTTGTTGAAGATTAAAGCAAAATTTATTTTAAAATAAATATTAAAGCATTTTTTACAAAATAGGTGAGAGTGCAGGTCATAATTTTTAAATGTTCTGTCCATTGTAATTGAATTTTATTATTTCCACGATTTTATTTTATTCTATTACCTAAAATAGAAATATGATCCAAATATTGCGATTTGAAAATGATTATTTATTGAGATAAATCAATTTGAATAAGGCTTCAAATATCATACTTTTCAACGCTCTTCCATCACAAAGCGTAGACTATGTCATTAGCACAAGATAGTCATAGAAATATCGTGTGGTACAGCAAACTTAATCACGCCGTAATAGTAATAACAGCAACATAATTTTTTTTTACAAAATTGTAAAATACACAGTACGAAAGTTTAAACCAAAATCACTACAAGTGACTAAAGGTAAATATACAAAGCTTATAAGATATCTGTTTCTACACTACACCAATAAATGTATAATATTAATAATACATCAGAAATATAAAGTATAACTTGACTTTATTGGTTGATGTGCATGTACATTTTTCCTGGTCCACAATCATGTTATACGTACTGATACGAATAACTACGTGGAATAGCAAATGTTACCGGCGTCTTTGCCAATTTAAAAAAAAATTATTTAAGATATACGATAAATAAATTTTGTAAAAAATATGCGCAATTTAAAAGAAAAAACAATAAATTCTAAATTCCAAATAAAAAAATAGTGGACAGGCTTATTAGATTTTATTTAATTTAATTCGTTTCTAATGCCCCTATGCATAAAAACATTTTCTTTAAAAATATTGGTTCGGTGTAATAAAAATTCTTGGATTTCGTAAAAAATTTGGTTGCAATATACATAGAAAGATTGCGTACGTAATCGAAGAATTTTCATTTTAACGAACCATTATTTTAATAAAAATGTTTATACATAAGGGCATAAGTGTTTACATTAAACATATTCTTTACTGAAAACGTAGACAATGATTTAAAAATAAGATTTTCTAAATTTTTACGCATTGTAAAAATACTATATTTTTTATTTCTCGGTTCCTTACGCGCGATTAATGTTGGGGCGTAGCATTTGCGAACAAACAGAAATAAATCGTTCTGATTCGATGTTTGAATTAAACTAACGAGCAGTGAACCGGTAACGGAACAGAATGTAACTGAAACCTTAGACCCAAATACTAAGGATTTACAACAGAAGGTTGTCCTATTTTCCAACAAGAGCCGAACAATGTTTTTGGAAACAAATTGATAGGAATTTACATATGCTAATGACGGGACTATTTTATTTCACTAGATAAATGGTACTTTGTATTTTATATAAATATGTAAAACAAATCATTCCGAATTGTTTTAGACGCGTTTAGGCTTTGGATTAATAAAACTGTGTTAAAGTTGTTTTAACCTAAAATAATATTTATACCTACTTAATATTTTAATTTGCAAAAATTACAACGCTTAACTTATAATTGCTTATATAACATTTCAGTTTTTATATGATACGTATTAAATATGATTACACAAAATATCAATATTTTTAAATTCTTTTTTAAATATTACATTATGTTTCGATATTTCACGAGTTTAAGCAGATAATATTTACTTTTGAGTATATTACAAATAATATTGCATAGTAAAACAATCAGAAATAATAAAATATGATTTATTTTGTCATATGATTTTGTCTTTTATATAAATTGTAAATTTTACAATGTTCAAATAAATTATTAATTCTAACAATAAAATACACAATTTTTATCTAGCATTGTAGAATAGGTATACAATTTGTATTTTTTTGTGAATGTATTTTAGGAACAATATTTGACAGTATTGAATTAAGCTTGTTTAATTATAAATAAAAAAACTAATTTGTTGTATTGATTTTTTGTAACAATTAAATTTAAAAGATAAAAGTTACATAATACATACATAAAAATAACCAAAAATTAGCTATTTTGATATACACATATGTGTGTTATAAGGTATATTTCTATCAACTATGAAACTGATTTGCAACTGTGCAAAGCATTTGCAGTAAATTACAACTTAATTTCACATTGTACATGTCTCGTACAGTTGTAACCTTATCTCAAACTATAGCCTTCAGTCTTTCACGGCCGGTATTCATTGAATTTATGGAATTTTCTGGGCTGGTATGTTGTGATCTATCCTCGTCGTAGACGTTTCGGCATACATAATAGATTGTATCCTCAGTGCTTGCGACGAAGATAGATCGACTACAGCATACCAACCCAGAAAATTCTATAAATTTATCTCAACCTGATTTGATGGTAGATTGAAAACAAACCTATATTTGTTGTATAATTTAATTTTTTAATCTAAATTAATATGAGTACATATTTACATATCTTTAATCACGCCATGTATTTCAACGATTTAACAAACTTATTTTACATTTAACCAGATTTTTTTTCCGCAACATACTTTTGTTTCTTCGACATTTATACATACTTTCTTCAATACAAGTTTTATTTTTTTAAATTTAGACACATACCCTATAATTTTCTGAATAAATCGTCATTTGTTTTTGTTATTATTATTTAAGTAGGAAGCTTTTTATTTGAACCAATAATGAATTCAGTCTTTTGTCTTTTGCAGGTGACCTTAAGTGTTCGCATCCTTAGATACGCTGCAACATAACAAAGAAACTAAAAACGACGAATGTTCCGGAATGTTACGATTTGACCGAGCAATCATTAATCAATGTTCAGGTAAGATTAATTAAAATTTTTAACGATCTTCTTTAACTGTCAGGGAAACGAGAAACTGGATTCCTCTTTCTCTTGTTTCTTAATCTTTTTAAGCAGTTGTTTGTGAATAGTGCCGAAATGCTTTTTTGCAAATGATGGAATTTCAAATTCACTTTGTTCTTGTAGATTGAATTTAATCAGAGAATGATGTAGTAATGACGTTGAAATAACGAGTTATACGCGAAGTAATTTGTAGTTAATGAAATATTAAATTCGATTTTATTAATTAGCTAATTTCTTAAAGAACATTTTAATACTTCTACAAGATAAATATTTATTAAATAAGGTTTTGGTTAGATTTGCGAAAAATAAACTAAAATATTAATAATATTACAATATGTTAAAAATTTAAATACTTAAACATACTAATCTCGTTACTTATTATTATTATTATTTTAATAAAACGATTCATTAAATAACATATGTTTCAATTCTATGCAATTTTATATTTTGCAGCATTGTTTTAACTATTTCTTTTACTTAATAAAAAGTTTTAGAATTAAGGAAACACCTTTTTTTTATCATTTACTAAATCAATTATATAATAATATCTGTTAATTGAAATGTTTTGTTAACAAATAAATTTTTTTAAATCAATTTTGTTTAAAACATAAAGAAAATGTAAAATAACGGGCGTGTTGAGGAAGCGTATAATGTCTTTTTTTTTGTACATTGCATAAGCGCATAAAATATGTTGAATAAACGCATCATGATTATTACTAAATACTAACCTAACCTAACTTATCCTAAATCAACCTAATATTTTGATGCGCTTATTCAACGTTTTTTTTTTGCGCTTATTCAACATTAATTTTCGGCGCTTATACAATGTTTCTGGTACCCAAAATGCGCTTCCTAAACTCTCCGAAAATAAATTAACGTTCTTGAATATTGCACAAACAAAAATTATGTTTTATTTATAAATATAGAATAATATTTACTATTATTTTCTTTCTATTGTTTAGGTGTTTAATGATTTATTAAAAACAGGTAATAATAATTATCTAGTCTAAGGCTGGGATAGAAAATAGTTTCAGCCTCTGCGCCACATTGCAAATAAAACAAAATATTTAAAAATTGTAAAATACAAAAACGACTTATTAAATTAAATAAAATTTTATTATAGAATTGATTAATTAAATTAAAAAAAAATAACAAAAAACTAATGTGGCGTTTTAAGGCATTTTGTATCCCCCTATTCGTAAAAAAACTTGTAAATAAAAAAAAAAATTAAGAATTAAAAACTAAAACTAAACTTGTAACTATTCTTTATTAAAAAACAAACATATTTTTAAAAAAGTGTCAATTAAAGAAATAATATTAAATAATTATTCCGAGGGCCGCATAATTTTAGTACACAAGCCGCATTACTTTAATATGCGGGTCGGATCCGATCCATGGGCCGTATTTTGGGTGGTTACATTGTTAAACACTTTTAAATTAATTATCTCGTTAACTTGCCAACTGATCAATAAATAATGCTTTTTAAAGATATTTGTATAATTAATTTATTGATTAAATTAATAACTTTTTATACAAGTGGCCTTCACCGCAAAAGAAATGAAATACTAATTAAATAGTAACTGTTCATTTACAAATTTATTATAAACTAATTATTTTCAAATGCATTTCTAACCCTCGCATTTTGAATTTTTTTTGTTAAAAATACCAGTTTGTTAAAATGAAAATTCTTAGATCCTTTAAGCAATTTCGTTGCAATATATATATAGTAGTAAGATTTCTTACGGAATCGAAGAATTTACATTTTAACGAACCATTGTTTTTAACGAAAATGACAGGCGGTGGTTCGATTCTTACTTGATTTTAGGTTTAAATCTTAATCTCTTTAATCTCTTTGGAAATAACCGGCGTGCAGTTTCGCTATGCAAAATTTCGGTAAGAGATTAAAACCCAACCGCCGCGTACACTTTATATGTACCTTTCAGAACACGGGGATAAGTGTGAAATATCATCAATATTTTTATTTATTTTTGTGAACATATAAGTAAATTTTTAATTAAAAATAATTGATTGATTTTATATAATTATTTTATATAATAATAAATTTTTTCTGTTCTTTTAATAATAACAATTATATGATAATTGTTTTAAAACTTCATGAAACACATTCTAAAACTGCATATAATATACTCCAGTTAAGTTTAATATGCACTAACTTTATTTTAACGACATTTGTTCTAACCACCTTATAATGCAATTTTAATGGAAGCAAAAATTAGTGGTCACATTTTTTTTAAACCAATATTATACGTTAAAGTTATATTTCCTGGTTTCAAATTGTAATTATTTTCTAATATATCAAAAAAAAATTTGTCATAAATTATCATTTTTTTGTTTGACCTAATTTAAATAATCAACAAGTATATATATATATATATATATATATATATATATATATATATATATTAATTACTTGACATAATTTGAAATTGTGACAGGCAAAAGTAATATAACACGATGTTTTTAATAATCTCTTTTTCTTTTTAATTTCATGGCGATTAATTATGAAAATTAAATCCTTTATTATCTCTGTCACTAATAAATTATTCAATTGAATCTAAATTTTTTTTTTGTATAGAGCAACCAGAATATATTAGTATAATTTAGGATTTTATTTGAAATTTATTTGTTTTTTATTTTTATCTAACTTCGTTTTAGATTGTTTTTGTCGTTATGCATTTAATAGCTTATTATATTATAAGTCATTAAATGTTTTTTAATTGTAGATTATAATTTTTACTGTCAGAAACAAATATAATTTTAATTGATTATAAAAATTGTTAAAACTTATTACCATTTTGCCTGAAAAGAAAAGGGATATTGGTCCCGGTACGATGTCATTATCAAAAATTAAAACAAAATATATAGTATATACACATATACAGTATGTCTGTAAAAGTTGACAACAAATGGGAAATTTTTTATTATTGATTTTACGACAAAAGGTCATTCTTTATAAAAAGTTCTGCTTGTTGAATAAATAAGTTTACCATCAGAAAATCTAAGATTAAATGTATAGAATGTCCCTAAATTAAGATAACATGAAAAGAGAAGTACCATTTATTGCATTTTTCTTAGTTTAAATACAAAATTTCAATTAATTAAGAAAGTCAACAAAAATTATTCCAGAAGGCCATCGTTCTAGGATGTATCGTTTTTATAATATAATTTTTTTTTGTAATTGTATGAAAAATAAAGTGCAAATAGGCAATTATTCTAAAAAAATCTAAATTGTACAAGAATGAAATCTTCGAGATGTGAGAAAGATTTTTTTTTAGAAAAATAGAACTGACATGAAACGCAAGAGAGATAACTATATTAAAAAGTTGTCTAAAGTATAGTTAAAGTCTGTTGTACAAAAGATTTTTAAGCTTGTTGTAAGTTAACTTGCTAATAAGACACTTCAAAGAGAGTTAATAATCTAGTTGCCTAGTTAACTCATTGATTTAATTAATACAATTTTAGACGGACTGCTCAGGCTGATATTGTGCAGTTAAATCCCATTAAATGTGTGTCTGAAAATAGAAGCGTCGTTTACTTCAAAATTTTGAACTGAATATGAACTGAGTAAAATCTTTAGCTTTTAACTGCGCAAACTGTACTGTGCAGTTAAAATAAAGAGTTGCAGTTCACCTGACATTTACATTAATGCAATACCATTAATTTTATTAAATAATATGTCGTGGGCTACAGAATTTTTGTAGTTTTTATTGAAAAATATCATTTACTAAAATACTCATTACGATTTAACTGCGCATTAAACTGAGTAAAACTGTACAGTGTATGATTAAAACGGAGCTATCTGCCAAATTTTACTACAATTAAAACTGAGTGGTACAGCTCATCTTACAAAAGTTGGCCTAAGTGAAACAAGCGTACAATATTTTCTATTGATGTTGAGAGCTAACAGCAATCTGACTTTTTTCCTTCTTTATGTTATATGCTCTGCATAGTCGATCTTCATATGCAGTTATTTTTATCGGTGTAGTTTTAAGAAAAGGTTATATATCTGTTTTATCCGTTGGGTTTCATTGGTCATGCACTCTGATTTGTTTATTCAACTCAAACATTTGAAATATGCCAATCAAAGTCCACGAAGGATAAAGCAAATACATGGAAATCTAGCTATAAGCCTCATTCAGACTGCCGTTTTAGTTTTAGTTTTACGCACAAGCACAAGCATTTGACCAATCTAAACACTTGACACACTTTTAGTTTTAACGACAAGTGTTTGGATTGGTCAAATTATTGTGCTTGTGCGTAAAACTATAACTAAATCGGCAGTCTGATTGAGGCCTTAGGCTTCATACTGCATATCCAAAAATAAAAATTGTATAAATATTTTTATTAATAGACACAAACAGCTATGAAATTGAATATTAAAAAAATTAAGCGTTTCAATGAAGGAGGGTTGACGTGTCGCATAAATTATGTTAAATTTAGTTCAAAACTGAATTTAATTAAGAATAATTTCACTTATAAACTCGTAAAACGTCTCAGAAATTTGCATACTGTTTATTAATTTACGCAGCACTTAAGGCGTTAATAATTAATATAAACGACGTTTACCCCAATAGAAATTATTATTAATCAGTTTACTACCTACATTGACTTTATTTTATATTTTAATATGTTTATACATTAATTATTAATAAATTATTACTAATGTAATTAATAGTAAAATAATTTGGTTAATTATATTTATATATTATACTAGTATATCGTATTGGCAAATTATTGTTTTATTTATTTTTTAATTAATTTAATGCAATAGTATATTAATGCAACATATTTAAATTTTTTAAAAAATATCAAATTCAAATTAATATCATTGTGTTAATTATTTTCTCTAGAATAACAGTTATGGAATTACTTTAGGGAAATTATATGCATACGAATTTTTTTTATTTATGTTATTAGATTAAAAAATTATAAATAATAATTACAATTTTTATAAGTTATAAGATATTTTTTAATATCTTGATAAAAGCTATTTTTTTCTCAAGATTATAAACGCAAATTAACAAAGTAAAATTAATTAATTAATGTGACGTGTGCAAAATATTTTTATGTAAATCAATAATAATTTTATTTAGAATTAAGATAATAAAGTAGTCAATTTTTATTTATTACAATAAAAACACCAAAACAAGTCCAACCCAATTCTTTATCTCCATTTAAATACAGCATCATAATTTATCCTCCATATTTGTACATTCTAATTCCATTATTTTCGTTCTTTTTTCCCCGACAATAATTCATTCTTTATTCACCAAACAAAACGGTATACGGTAACCATAGCATACTATACAGACCACATCAAACAAAAGCAAAACATGAAATACAAAATATAGCAAAAGTATAAAAACAAAACGAAAAAATTCTCAATGATTTAATTTAGCGTGCGCGTAAACGAACGCCCCTTAATCAGCGGCTTTATCGGTCCAAATCCGCGCTAGTCAATTACCAGCTTTTTTTTAACGGATCGTTAAAAAACAATTTAACAATTCTTCCTGGTTCTAAAACCCCGACTAGATTATATAGTATCCGTATGTTACCAGCAGGGACGTTCTCAGGAAATTTTCAAGGATGGGGCAAAGCTTGCAGACAAATAATTACATCAATAAATTTTTATTTTGAATTTTTTTTGTAAATACAAAAAAAAATATAATCACTTAAATTTATTTCATGACTAATACGTACTAATTGTAATTTTGTAAATTTTCAAGTGTAATTTTTGCAGTTATAAAACATGGGAAATAAATCTTGCTTATTAATGTACATGCAGAATTTCAAATTTTATAATATTTGTTTATAACAATTTTTTCTGAAATAATTTGGAGAGCAATGCATACGGAAAATTTGTTTTTCTATATTAAATACCTATGCACACATGTATTCCTTACCACACTATTAAAAATTTTAAGATAAAAAAGTAAAATTTTTTTTGGGCAATTGAATTTGTATCATTATTAGTCTTATATATTACTTTTTAATATGTAACTTTTTATATTAATGAAAGAGCAAACAAATTATAAGAAGCAAGGGTAAATAATTACCCAGACATGAATGGGCACATATTTACCAATTTTTTTCGTATTTTTGACTCTTGAATAATATAAAAGTTAATGTTACATGATGTTAATAGATAGTTTTTTTTTGCCTCAAAATGTGTTTACATTTTTTTACATTTTTTCTGGAGTAAAAAAGTACTCTATTTAAATTTATTTGTTTAGGGTAAAACTATTTACCTTTTTTAAAGAAAGGACATATAAGAACTTTTTAGGTTACTTTTTTTGAATTTTTTATTATTTATTATTATATATTAATCATAAACTTTTGATTTACATTAAAAAAAGACTGATTTCAATTTATACTGGATAACCCCATTTGAGTTTGTGAGATTTTTACTTAATTTTAAAAGGGGCAAGTACCCTATTTATCCGTTTCTATTGATGCTTATGGCAAGCAGTGACCAGCGGAGTTAAATTAGATTTATAAACGGGTAATGAGAACCAGCATGATATCAGACCTAAAAAGGGCCTGATACGCAACTGGTTCCCCTTGGAGGAATTTCAAGGAAAATCAATTTTAAATTTGATTGTTACTTATCATTAACGGGCAAGAGTCCCCGGTAATGAGAAACGTGCAATAACGCGACGGTGGCAGCCGGGTGAAGATTATTAGTTTGAAAGTGTAACTAGAGATAATTATTAATGAATAGACAAATGAGAAATTGAGATTGGACAATGTCTGCGCGTCTTGGCAAACTTTGATGGAGCTAAAATTATGTTAGTTTGCTGTGTTGATTCCGTGTTGATTACTGATAAGAAATTTGTGTGGAACTGAAATAATATTCTCAAAATTATTTGTTACGATGGTTAATTGCTTAGATTTGTTTTAATCTAAAATTAGTTTTCGTGTAGGCCCGGGTTCAAATCCCGCTTGGTGTACGAATATTTGTATTGTCTTTTTATTGTCCAAATAACTTTCAAAATTTAATAAAAAATATGCTGGTTGAAAATCTTAAGAATTATGGCAACTATATTTAATTTGGTGTATAAATAGTTGAGATGGTTAATCCATTTCTACCGAATGTCTAATAAATGTCTTATTAAAAGAATATACAATGTGATCATTAAATGTCGCATCACATAAGTCAAATTAAACAATAAAAAATAATGTTTCAGGAAAACATACTTTATTTGTTAAATTTTTGAAAAAAGTTATTTATAAAAAAGTTTTAGAATGACATTAAAAGGTCCCTATACAAATTTTTAATCAAAAATACAAAAGAATTTTTTCCAAATATTTTTTAATCGTAATTTATAATTTTAAAAAAAAATACGTATTTTTAATAATTATTAATAAAAATAACTACAAGTAGATAAATTATTGACGTGTTTTCTATCTATAGCTATTTATTCTGGTCTACAATATAAACACATTTTACGTTAAAACATAGGATGTGTTCTACCTAGTAATAATTTGTCACTGATTTTTATCGTATCGAACCTTTAGTAATATTTTTACGTCATTTTTATTCCTACCCTAAAACAAAATTCATAATAAAATTTTCAAAAGTATTTTTAGCTTTTGACGGCATAAAAGTAGCTTAAATTTTTTCAGCGAGTTAAAATGATTTCGTGTCGGATGTTTCTGTTTCCGGTAGAAGCATTTTATTACAGTCAGCCGGTCTGAAGTAAGAGGAGAAAGAGAAAGGGGGAATGAGTGGACTTGTAACAGTTTTATAGATACACAGTCATGCGAAGTAGCCTTTTCAGGCGAGCGTCCTTTGAAATTCAAAACGACGAGTGGGAAATTTTTGTCACCTCGTGTCTATGTACTTCGCCGGCTCGAGTTGAGGTGCTGTGCGCTGAAAATGCGAAATAAATTTTCGGCAACCGATTCACGACTTTTCAATGAGAACAAGTTTACAGTAAATTATTCTTGTTTATGTGCTTTTAGACAAGAAGAGCAAAAATTACTTCTTTTTTCATAAATTTATGTTTTCTATACTCTAAATAAAATTATGTAATTTTACCTACAAATCATGAGACACTATAATTACTCAACTGCTGTAATTTTAAATAATTGTTTAAAAATACATATCAGAAGTATTACAAACATTATATAATATGATACAATTGTTACAGATATTAATATGCAAGTTGTAATTATACATAATTTAAGAAGTTATAATAATAATAGTTTATTAAATAGCTTACGCAATTTCCGAAAAATAAGCAATTTTACATACTTATTATTATATGATTATTATGAATTATGTAAAAAATTACAGAATTTTGAGGTAGAAATACAGAATATTTATAATAATATAAAATTACAGATTTTTTTTATAGTAAAATTTTACTATTAATTTTTTGTAATTTCGCTATTTTTTTTACAGTGTATTAGTTGGAAATTATGAAATAAATTTGACAAATCTAAAAAAATTTTATAATATATCTATGTTCATTAATCTGAAATTAAAAATATATTGTCATTTATCTCAATACATTCATAAAATGGTTCGATTATTTTGAGCGAATGTCTCATTAACGTTTGATTAAAACGTGAGTGATATGGAAAGTATAAATGTGCGTGGATGTCCGATGAGTAGATAGAGTGAAATTATTGAAAGTGCTTTGCGTGAGTAAATATTTTTAAGCAATAGGAATAAAAGAGTAAGTGTGATAAATATCATGATTGTATATGAAGCTAGAGTTGCTTGTCTGAATAGAAATTTTTGTAAAAAACTAATTTTGGCATAGTGGAAAAAGTTTGTGCCACTCCTCTTTGGATACATGATGAGCTTGTATATGTATATTTGTAATTTTAAGAAAAAAAATATGTAATATAATATTAAAATATAAATCTCGTGACACAAAAATTTAAATTTGGCAAAAATTAATTATGTACTGAAAAATTAAATAGCAAATAAGTATAACGAATGTAAGTAAAATATATATTTTTTTTTGTAAGACTTTATAAATTATTCAGTGAGTGAATTTTTTTTGCAGAGAAATATAATAATAAAAGCAGATATGTATATATACATACACAATTGTACAAGAATATTACAAAACCAAATGAAAAATAGATATAAACATATTTCAGTGAAAATGGAAATTGAAAAGCGTCAAAACATATTTCTAAAGCGCAAAGTCAAATTCCTTCTGGGAAACTCAATTTTCATATCCGTTTTTCATATAACTCGTGCGATATATCATAAAAAATAGTGCGCGAAATTTTTTTGTTATTCCTTGTCAAATTATGTATTAGAATATATGTAAGTAGAATTTAGCATTTACATGCGAAATATATTAACGGAAAAACTACGTTATATTAAAAATTTAAATTTAGTAGTTTTGTAAGAAAACTCGTGACAAATTTTTATTGAAACATATAGCATATATTTCTGAGTACTTTTCAAATACAATTTCGAATTTTATATTGAAGATATATAACATTTCAAATGTGAACGACTATTTTTATTTTCTTAGAAAATTTTAAAACTTAAGATATTTTAAATTTTTGATTTTTTTTCTCTTTTTAAGTACATACATACACAATCACGTTATGTATTCATATTAATGTGGCACCAACACCTGTTATTCAAGTATAAATTAGTTTCGTCCAAATTTTCTTATCCAGACAAGCAACTTTTGTTTTATTTATATTCATATTTGTTTTATTTATATTAGTTTAAGAATCAGCTACGAAATATATTAATATATGATAAGTGTGAAATTGAAACAAAATATTGGTGCTAGTCAGTTATGATGGTTCGGTCATCTTGAGCGAGAGTCTAATGAACGTTTTGTTAAAAGAATATATGTGAATGATATTAAAGGTATATGTTTGCGTGGATGTCTGATGAGAAGATAAAGTGATATAATTGAGAGTGTTTCACGTGAATGAATCCAAGTTACTTGTCGAGATAGGAATATTTGAAGATAACTAATTTTAGCACAGTGAAAAGAGTTTTTGCCACACCCATTTGTGTACGCGACGTGTGTATGTATGTATGTAATTTTTTTTATGTTTTTAAATATATTTTTTAAATTTATGTTAAGATAATATATTCCAGGATTACATAACATAATTTTCCTAATTTTTTCTACTTATTACAAAAATTATTTTGAAATATATATATATATATATATATATATATATATATATATATATATATATATATAAGAATAGATCACTAGTTTTTTTTGCCAATGAATATTTATAAATATTTTCATGATAATAATAGATTGTTAATTTGTATATTAAATAGTTGCAAAAATTGATTTTAAATTTGTATTGAAGAAAGAATGAGATTTTGGTAAACACAACAAAAAAATATTAATTTTTTAAAATTAACATGTAAGATTTATTTACAATATTAGTTTATTTATTATTATTGTTTTTTTATTAATATGTGAAAATATGATCATTGGATTTCGTATATCTTTGCACATTGCAACGACATTTCTCACGAGATCCAAGAATTTTCATTTTAACGAACCGTTATTTTTAATGTAAATGTTTATGCATACGGACATTACACTATTATATTGTCGAACTACGTCAAATGTGATTATATCGAAATAGCTATATAATTATACATTACATTTGCTGCTCATTAAAATAGTACAAACAAATAAACAGAAATACGATGCGATATTGTTATGAGAACTTGGTGTGCGCTGGTCCATAGTCAATTGTCTTCTGATTTTGTTTTATTATTAGAAGTAGACTACTGAAAACGAAACGTGACATAAATTTATAGTGTATCTTGGGGTTTCAATTGTCTGCAGATAGTCACTTGTCATAGCAGCTGCTGAGAAACTCGGATAAGAAGCAGTAGGACATGAAAAGCGGGGCCGGAGGGAGAGGTTATTCTCTCTTTACGCCGTAAAATATAAATCTCCATGTATAAAGAGCAAAATTAATGTGTTGTGAAACTTCATTTGTAATCGGGTGCAAAATTTTAATTACAAATATAATTACAAATCTGTCCACGTCTCGGTGTTACAACCGCATAAATGTACAGTCTTGCGCATAAATGCATGCATACTATTTGTTTGTTTGAATCGTGGACATTGAAACATATGAACCAGTAAATTGTTTATCTAGATTCTCAACGGAAAATTTCAGAAGCTACGGTTTTCATATATTTACGTGCAGTAATAAAGTTTACGTAATTAATTAGAGAAATTATGTACACAATAAAATTATATGAATAATTGTTAATTGTAATTTGTTTCAAAATTATTTTTATAATACATAAATTAAAAAAAAATTTAGTTGAATTCATTCATAACACACTTTGAGCTCCAGTGAAAATTAATTTGGTGTAAATTTCTCGAAAAGTTTACTAATTATAAAAATTTTGAAGACTGCTATAAAATCTTCGTAAAGAAGTGCATGTACTAATTCAAATAAACAAATTATAAACAAAAAACTAAATTAACAAAATTTACATTTTTGTTGACATCTAACATACAATTAAAAAAAAATGCAAAGCATTATTAAATTACTCTTTTGTTGCGGCAAATTATGTCTAATTCAACTGACTTACGGTTTTTGAGATGCTCATGGTAAGCCAATTATTTTGGACAACTTATATATATATATATATATATATATATATATATATATATATATATATATTTATATTTATATATATATATGCTGCTTGATACTATTTTTTTTTACAACTTAAATTTACCAATAGTGTCATTAGGTTTTTGAATAAGATACCGATAGTATCAAACAAATAATGACGGTTCTATAATTATAATTTTTATTTAATATTAATTTACAAAAAAAATATTGAATTATAGATATGTGAAATTACTTTTATAATTTCAACACTATAGACAACTTTTATAACTAATACCAAATTATTAAAAAAGATAAAGAGTATTAGATGGAACAGAGATAACTTTAACTTTAGTTATCATAGTTGACATAGTAAAAAAAAAATAGAACTTAATCCTGAAGCCTTTTTCATTTTAGAGATACTCATAACTATACTATATGAAGGGAATATGCAGATTATAATAATTTACAAACAATTAATATCAATAGATAGGAATGTTTGGAGGCGGCTGATTTCGGGATGATGAAAAGAGTTTGTGCCACACCCTTTTGGGTACATGGCGTGATTGTGTATGTATGTGTGTATGTATGTATGTATGTACAAAAAAAAAATGTTAGTAAATATGTAAACAAAGGTAATTAATTAGAAAATTATCTTTATTTTAATATTATTTTACAGAGTTTTCTCTTTTTCTTTTAAAGTATAAAATTTAACTACTGAAAACAATTATTTAAGTTCTAATATATTATAAAAACAAAAATTATTATAAAATAATTTTTAATTTTATAAATATAAATTTAAAGAAAATATTCTGGTCATTAAATTTAAAGAACTTTAAGTAAATTTCACTACTTTCAGTGTAAAATTTTTAACTTAAATTTATGTAAATTTACATTATATCCATGGTCAGAAATGCTCTATTAAAATTTATTTATATCGTCAAGTTAAAGTATCATTTCAGCAAAAGATCTTTAATTTTAAATGCAATGACCAAAATAGTTAGCAGCATATGACATTTTGTATGTCTTATGTAGTCATAACCTAAAAAATATACTAGTTAAATATTGTTTCGTAAAAAAATATTTTATAATTCTTTGCGAAATAAAAACAAAATGCTTATTCTTATAACAAGAAACACAAACATTGGAAATAAATAGTTTTATATGAATTGCTAATGTATTTTTTTTTAGTATCAATGACATTATACAAATGTAAGTAAGTTAAATTTTTCAATAATACACATTTTTGTTAAATTTAGTAAAATTTAACAAAAATGTGTATTATTGAAAATCTTTTATCTATCAAAGAGTTTCACAAAGTTAAACTGTCGATCATTAATTATATTAAGTTAAATTTGTTGATCTTGTTAATTTTTGCTTTCTGTAATGTACATTTTGATTACTTGAGAATTTTAAAACAAATTAAAATAAAATAAAATAAAAATCTGACAACCCCATTTTAATTAAAACTTTTTGCTATTTATTAAAAATTAATAAATATAACAAGAAATAATATGCTTCAGTAACAAAAATGTTGGCAATAGTTATAAGAAATATTATATTTGCTTCACTAATTTTTCTAGAATGTAAAAAAAACCATTTTCATTAGCGTATAATTCTAAAAAGCAAACTTAGTGACAAATAAGAGAAAATAAAATTTAATCTCCTTTGGAAATCGTTCATTTTATCAAAACGGACACTATAATACTTTTCCAAGTCGGTCAGCACTGGCCAACTAAAAACAAAAAACAAAACGCTGAAGTTCAACAACCTGAACGAAGGAGAACAACCTATCCAAGTTTCCGCTTCCTGGCATCCTTGCATTACCGACTCAGCATTCGGGGCGTCGGTAATAAGCGTCCGTACGGGCACTAGCCTAGTATACCAAGTAAGGAAGACGATGCGATGACGCCGCTTTGCAAACTATTTCTATTCATCATGGTTACGACCACCAGCTTGGCTCACTATCCTCTTTAGATTCCATCGTGAAAATATGCTATCACCACTGCACTGAAAACGAGCCAGAAAGAAAATCGACGGCGCTGAAATAAAACAAGCCATCAGATCTACTACAAATATAGATAGGTAATGCCTATACTTAATATATTAAAAAAGAAAGAATATAGTGTTTGTTTACATTTTGTAAACTGACACTAATATATATCTAAAATGGAATCGCCAACTAACAAAGAAACATTAAAACGAACTATCGAACTAAGTTCAATGTGTTCGTATAAACAAAATGTCTCTCTCTTATTTATATAACAAATCATTGTGTTTTGTTCCCGATCTATATTATGGTAGATCTGTTGACGAGCCAGAGATGTATATACAATAATTCAAGCAAATTGTTGTTTGATAACAGATGGTTGTGCGTGATTACGTGATGGGAATATGAAATTTTCGAAAAAATAAATGAGATTATATTTAGTTTTTTATGACATTTGTTTATTACAATTTCCCACTCTAAAAATATTATTTATGTAATAAATAATTCTATATTTCATATAAGTTCTTTTATATTACAGAATAATATTATTTTTTTCTTAGCTATAATAATACGTATATTAAATATTTTCAAATATTTTAATAATTATAATCGTAATAATAGATTACAATATGCATTTAAATATATAATATTTTGAGAAAAATTAGTTAAAATTTATTTATAATTTGCAAATGAAACAAAACTAATTTTATGTGCTTTTTTGCTTTGATTTTTTTTTGTTTCATTTACATTAGTATATCAGAAAAAAACATAAATTAAATTATGATAAATAACGAAAAATATCAAATTTAAATACTTATTTAAAAATACAAAATAACCAAAAATATAATAAAAATTAACGAACACAAATCAGAACTCATAAAAATAAAACTATAAAATTATTTGTCGTTTTAAACTGAAATGTAATTTTAATAAAATAAAGAAACCAAACAGTAATACTTTTGAACTACTGGGTGTAGTAATTAAAACTTCTAGCGAAATTGATAATAAAAAATAATTTAAATTTAGTTAATATAAATTTATAGCTATTAAGTTTAAATTAAAATACTACATACTAAAATTACAAAACCAAATGCTCTCGGAAATTTCAGAAAATCTCTTTAAATTGTTTTAGAAGTAAATACAGTTGTTGTTTAAATTCTTGAAAGTTAAACATAATATGTAAATAAACAGTACGCTATTGACAATAAATCTAGCTAACAATTAAGTTTGCAATATAGGAAACATTAAATCTATTTTTCATTTTATTTTTAACATTTTAATATGTAATAGTTATTTATTTGATGTTTTTAAAATATCTTACTGTACAAAAATTAAATACTTATTTAAAATATGATTTAGAGTTTTTCACATATTCATAATATCCGAACTTAAGTTTATAAATATATAGAAATCGAAAAAAATTAAAATAACCACTATATCAATATTGCAATTATTTTAAAATTTACATACTGTCAAATTTCGTTTTTAATTTTGGGCTGTTTTTTTCTAGAAATGGATAAATTGTGGGAACTAGTAAATGGAATTTTTTTATTATTGTGTACAAAACATCTTACATGACATAAAATATTTGAAATATATGAGTTAGCTCAAACTTTGTTTTAGCTAACAATTATAAAAACTTTTCTAACTCACATTTAGCAAAAGTTTGTTTAAGTCATTAACATAGAAAATGTATAATATATCGTTTTGTTTTTTTTTTTTAATAACATTTTGACAAATTAACGCAGTAGCAGTTTTTTAAAAAATATTATATTTATTAATATTCAAAAAAAAAAACAATTTAGAAATAATACTTTTTGCACTAATTATAAGGTTTGCTTCAACTAAATTTTGAAACTACTACATTCGTAGTATAATTACAAGCGTGGTTTTTAAAAAGTTTTTTTTATATATTTTATTACTTAATTAATATGCGTAATCTTGTTAAATTTTGTCTGTTTCATATATTTATATATTAAATAAATTTAATAAAAAAATAAAAATAATAAAGAGATATTTATTTATTCAACTAAATAAATAAAATTCTATGTCTGGTACTTGTCTGGCCTGTTGTATTTTTACTTAATTAATATGCGTAATCTTGTTAAATTTTGTCTGTTTTGTTTCTATAAGCAAAACAATATTTATATCTGTAGACAGAGCATTACAAGAATTTCAAATAATTTAAATATTAGCCAATCAGAGATGAGCAGCGAATTGATACAAGTTAATTTATGTTTTTAATAAAATTTAGTTGTGAAGAATTAGTGTAATCTGTTGCATCAGATCGTGAAAATTTCGTGTTTTTCATAAAAATATTCTATAAAATTTAGTGTATTAATGTTTTGTGACTAAGTTTAATAAATATAAATGTATTTTGTTTATAAGACGTGCAACAAATATCGGATTCTAATTGATACTATTAACTTTGTGGAATTTTATATGATAAAAGTGAACAAAGAGTATTGATGATTGAACAATTTATGTTAATATTTCATGTTATATAGACATAATTTTGAATGAAAAATATTACAATTGAAGCTATAATAATTCTGCAATTGAAGGTAAGTAAAAATTTTGTAATATCATTTTATTTAAAATATATAAAATATTTTATTAAAATTCTTTTTAGCATAACTAAATAATATGATTTAGTATGAACATAACTTTCGTTTATACAAAATTTGAGAAATTAGTAGGTTAATTTGAAGTATTTTATTAAATGTGTAATTTTTGAAGAAATTAAAGTGTTAAAATTGCAATTAATTAAGAACGTAATTATAATGAATAATATATCAATTGATAGCTTTTATTGAGTACGAGTTATTTACTACTAGAAATTTGAAAAATATTGAATGGTAATAAGAAAAATTACTAGAAATTTTAAATTTTTTAAAGCGTTTTATTCAAAATAATTTTTTTCATATTTCTAATAATTATTTCGTGAAGCAAAACTAGTACAAAACTAGAGGAAGATGTAAGCTGTCGAATGCTGTAAACCGAATTAAAATTCGCTAATTAGTTTTTTAGTTATTAAGCAAAATATTAGTATGGCGAGGTATAGGATTTATTGCTAGAACTTTATTGTTAACTTGTCAGGGGTATGTGTGAATAATTCACATACTTATATAGTATTAAAAAAAAAAAAAAAAATAATGACAAATAACAGATAAAGAATCAAAATAAATACGAAAATTGTAAATTAAAAAATACTTAAAATTATATATTCAATATAATTTAGTAAATGTAAAAAATAAAATATATTACGCTTACTATAATTTTATGAAGAAATATATATTGATTTGATGATTTGATATGATTTGATATGATGTGATTTAACTTTAATTTGATTTAAATTTTAAATCAATAAATTTATTATTGTATATATTATTTGCATAATTTTTCTTGATGATGATTTACGTAGAATACGTCAAAACGTCTCTTATTAATAAATATTATTACAGAAATTAAATCTAAAGCCGTTTTATTTTAATTTGTTATCATTAGTACTACTTGTAACAATTCAACTATACCCATATGAGCATAAAATTTGAAATGGATAATAATTCTGCTTTTTATGTTTGTAAACTTAATGGAATGATAAGGAATCTGTAAAGCGTATAAACGAAAATGATTGGATTTGGAAATTTTATTTAGCAAAAATATGATCCATTCACGTGTATGGATGCATATTTTATCTAGCATACCTGAAATTTGCAACACAGGAGAGACATACATACATGCCTATTCGATTCATCTCTTTATTGGAAATTTACATTTAAAGTGACTATAGATAGTTACGTTCATATATGCATTTCATGTCGAACAGAATCATAAAATTTTATGCAGATATACAAATTGCAGTATACGAATCGATGAGTCAAGTTATGCAGAAATGTTATTGCACATAAAAATAAAACTTATGTTCCAATCGATCTATTACTGACAATTGGACAAATTGCATAACTCATTCTTTATTATAACGCACATACATACATACATAATCATGTCATGTACCCAAAAAGGTGTAGCACAAACTGTTTTCACTATCCTTAAATTAGTTTCCTTCAAACATTCCTATCCGGACAAGTAACTTTAGCTTTATTCACATTTAATAATACCGCTAATACACAAATATTTTTTTCGTTTTATGAATATTGAATATGTAGACAATTATGTTGGCAAAATATCATAATCAATTATTGGTTTTAAAATGTTTATATCAAATGGTATAAATGCTCTTTAACTCAGTTGAGAATTTTGTTTTAATATAATTAGAATGGCTAACATAGTAAAAAAACCTTTCAGAACACATTATATAAAATAAAACAGCTTTAGGTTTAAGTTATATATTAATATTTATTAATAATCGACGTTTCGACGAATTCAATATCCGTCTTCATCAAGAAAACTAATAAAAATAATATTTACAGTAAATAATAGAATATAGAAATAAGTTACTAGGTAACAAATAAGTAACTAGATCATAACTTTTTATATATATACAGGGTGTTTCACAACTTAGAGCAAAAAATTAAAAGGTATATTCTGTACGACGTGCTGATCATGAAACAAAAAGAATTTTTTTAAAATTTGCAAAAAAAATTGCATCGTATTTCAAGCAAACATTTTTTTTGCCACTGGTCGATAGTTATTTTTAATAATTGTTTTCAAATCGTCTACAATGAAAGTAATTGTTTACGTAATATCTAATACTAATAAAATGTGTAATAGTTTAATTAATAATTTAATTTAATTTGATAGGTAGTGGGTAGGTAGTCTTTCGTCGACATTGCTGTTAATTATTATTATCTTTGCTGGTGCACTGTTCTCATTTTACAGTGAATAGCAGTGTAGTGTAGTTTTTGTTAAAATGAATGCATTTAGTAACAGTGAATTAGTGGACATGATGTTAATTTATGGCGAAGCACGGCAAAATTCGTTATTGGCACGACGTCTGTATGCTGAACGTTATCCTTTACGCCGATTACCCACTCCCCGTTCGTTTGTGAGGATAGTCCAGCGCCTTCGAGACACAGGATATGTGCAACCTAATCGTGGGAGAGGTGGTAGCCGCCAGCATCAACACGACAATATGATTAATGATATCTTAGATGCTGTACATGCTGAACCAACTATTAGTACCCGAAGAGCGTCTCAACAATTAGGAGTATCACATAGTTCAGTATGGCGAATATTAAGAGATCAAAACTACCACCCATTCCATTTTCAACGGGTACAGGGGCTAACAGAACCTGACTATCAGTTTAGAGTACGATTTTGCAACTGGCTATTACAAAAACACACTGAAAATCCGAATTTCCCCTCGTACATCATATTTTCTGATGAGGCTACTTTTACGAGGGAGGGAGTGCATAACTATCATAACTCTCATTATTGGAGTCAAGTAAATCCACACGTTGTTGTACGTGGCAGTTTTCAGCATCGTTTTTCGATAAATGTTTGGGCAGGTATTGTTAATGGAATATTACTTGGGCCGTACATTCTACCAAATAGGATGACTGGAGCTAATTATTTATTATTTTTACAAAATACTTTGCCAGAACTACTTGAAAATGTGCCTTTAAATGTGCGTCAGCAGACATGGTTTCAGCACGATGGTGCGCCATCACACTATGCTCTAAATGTAATAGAACATTTAAATCAAGTGTTTGAGGACAGGTGGATTGGTCGCGGTGGACCTGTAGCTTGGCCTGCTAGATCCCCTGACCTAAATCCGCTGGATTTTTATTTCTGGGGTCATTTTAAATCCCTCGTCTACGACAACCAAAATGCGCCGGAAAACGAAGAAGAACTTAGGCAGAGAATAGAAAATTCAGCAGAAATAATACGAGTACAAAATTCGTGTCAAGACTGTACTAGGTCATTAATTCAACGTGCTGCAATGTGTGTAGGGATGAATGGTGCAAATTTTGAACAGTATTTCTAGTTTTGTGCTTCAGGTATGTTATTTCCCAAATTATCTTGATATTAAATAATACAATGCATTAATATTATAAATTATTTTGTATTCAAAACAATTATTGTCTCTAAATAAAACTAACATTACATAATTTTTCTTTGATAATTAATTTCATTTAATATTTCTTTCTATGACGTATGCTACTCCAGTGGTTCAAAAAATGTCTACTTCAAGTAAACTACCCTTAACTTTGCGAATTTTAAAAAAATTCTTTTTGTTTCATGATCAGCACGTCGTACAGAATATACCCTTTAATTTTTTGCTCTAAGTTGTGAAACACCCTGTATATATAAATTTTTAATTAATGGAAGCCAAATTTTATTTAAATCAGTGTTTTCATAGTGATTTATGTTATCTTTTTCTTTAATTAAATTTCTATTACTTCTCTTAATTAATATTCTCTTAATATTGATTAGTTTTGCAATTATTACAGTATCTTCGAATTTCACATTATGAAGATACTCTAACGCATGTTGAGCAATAGCAGATATATCTAGATGATTTAGACGTATTGACCTCTTATTTTCTGTCAATCTAATAGAAACAGCTCTACCTGTCTGCCCAACGTAACTATTACTCAGTCTTTTTCTTCAGTGCATAAACCTTACAGCATTCACACGGTGTTCTATATATATATATATACAAAAGGAATAATAATGTTTTGTGATTACAACAGTATTTAGGGAATTAATACACGTAGGTGCAACAATTTTTATATTTACAAAGTTAATAAATCAGTTACTGAAAATAGCATATTTATAAATGGAATTAAAACTTTTAATAAATTATCGAATATGGTTAAAGAATTAAAATCGCTATATCAATTTAAGATCAAATTAAAACAGTATTATGAAACTATAGTTCCTGATAATCATTAATAAACCTAAGATAAGATAGAATTTAAGTAAAAACTACATAATATTTAGTAAATATTTAGAGTAAAAATATATTTATATTTTATATATTTAATGTTATTATTTCAAATTTTTTATTAAATCTTCTTTATCTACTTTGATAAATGTTTACGTTTTAAAATCTATTACATTGTAATAAAGTTACTTTTAGTTACCAAAGTAGTAATAATGACCAAATATATTTTTAGAAATAGTTTTCAGATTGTGTACATGAAATATAGTTTGAAAGTTTGTACGATTAATGTATCTATTTAGCTAATACTAATAAATAAACTATATTATTATTATTATATCTTTTACACTTTTCAACATGCATTGCATTTTCATGCGTGGAAAATAAAAAACTTTAATATTCTTTCTTCATAAAAAAATTTGATATTAAAATAGCTAGTTTAATGTTATTGTTAGGAGGAGAAGTTATTGAAAGGTTTAATTATATCACATATTTAAATCATATATTTTTTCTAAAATTATAGTTAATATAAAATACACCTACACTAACTTTGAATGTGAAAAATAAAAATTATGAAGTAATATGCAAAACATGTAGGTAGTACTTTCCACTTAAAATATCTAACAGGAAAACTGGAAAACTCGTAACGCATATACTAGGCAACATACTGCATGAACTGTAAAAACAAAATACGGTTACTAAACAAAATAAATTCAGATTAAGTTTTAGTACAAATTTATGTTTCATATATTGACTAAATTACTTCATTTTACCAGTTTTATAAAATTTATTTGTTTATACATTTAACACGTGCGTGGCATTATATCATTTATTTGACTAATTGCTAATAATTAAAAAAAGGATACTTTTAAGATTTTATTTAAAATTTACTTTTAATTATTAACAAAGTTAATTAAAATAATGTTTATAAATAATCTAAGATTTTGAAAAAATTAATGAATAGGAATTTAAGGCTTTGTTTATCGAATCAGTTTCCAACTGATTTGAGTTTGAGCGTGACATCGCATGCGTGGTTTGAAACTGATTGTAAATAAAAACAGGTACATTGCTTTGTGAACAGAATTATAATACTGTTTTTTTTTAATGTATTATAGATGGAAATTGATTTCAAAAATTATAACCTCCACTGGAAACGGTTGTATATGAGTCCGACAATTACAACTTTAAATTACTTTTACTATTTGTTACATTATATATACAGGGTGATTCAGGACTAGTGTAACAAACATTAACAGCTTATTCCTGAGGTCATTTTGAGCCAAAAAGTCATATGAACATAGGTCCTATTCCTTCTAGTTACCAAAATACAAGAGGTTGAAGTTCTTATAAATAACATGAAATTTTCTAATTTTTGTAATCAAGATACTTTCGGAAAACAAGAGTTTTATTGAAAAGTCATACCTTATTTGTCTTAATTAAAAGTTGTTATACTTTTGATTGTATTTTTATTTCATAATGGATGGTTATAGTACTGCTGAATATGCAGATATGATTTTTATTTATGAATTATGTAATGTAATGACAAATAAAATATGACTTTTCAATAAAACTCTTGTTTTCCGAAAGTATCTTGATTACAAAAATTAGAAAATTTCGTGTTATTTATAAGAACTTCAATCTCTTGTATTTTGGTAACTAGAAGGAATAGGACCTATGTTCATATGACATTTTTGGCTCAAAATGACCTCAGGAATAAGCTGTTAAAGTTTGTTACACTAGTCCTGAATCACCCTGTATATATATATATATATATATATATATATATATATATATATATATATATATTGTGACGCTACGCTTCGCTACGACACAAATATACGGTTGTGTTTTAAATTTAAAAATCTAAAACATGTATTTAATCTGAATAATTATATAACAGTGTAAAACTCGCTATGACATAATAACAGTCAAAATTTCATTTTTTATATTTTAAGTTCGTCACTTAAACGTTCTTCGATAAATTAAGATTTGATTTATTGTGTTAATAGTATAACAAAATGAACGGAATTATCCCATAGCGAAGTTCATTCATCTTATGTTTACAATTTATTATGTTTTATTGTGATAAGACCAGCAGTCAGTAAAAATATGTTTTTATCGTATGGCATACAAGTAACGACAACTAACCGCGCGTTTGGTTACGACCGGTCGAATTTTATTTTAGCAGATTTTGAGTATAAAAAAGATGATTTTCGGCTCAAAGATTCATTCGGTCTCGCCTCGAGTCCTAGTCTCGGGAGGAGTTCTGCTTGGTGTCCTAGTCTCGGGAAGAGTTCTGCTTGGTGTCCGAGCGGAACAACTAGTTGATTGGTGTCCCAGTTCTAGTTTTACGGTCTTGCGGACTTACAGAAATTCAATCAGCAGAATAAATTTTTCGACATAAAAAAATTCGGTCGTCGGTATTATAGTTTTCGGACTTAGAAAGGTTTTTGAATTAATTTTTCGTTTTAGAAAAATTCGGTCGCGGTATTACAATTTCGGACTTGGAACAATTTTCAAAATTAATTTTTCGTCTTAGAAAAATTCGGTCATCGGTATTACAGTTTTCGGACTTAGAACAGTTTTGAAATTAATTTTCCGTCTTAGAAAAAATCAGTTGTCAGTTTTTTTTTTTTTTTTGGACTGTATTAGATTTCGCGGACTCATATAAAGCCTGGCTGTCGGTAATACAATTATCTTCACGGACCCGGATAGAATTCAGCAGTCAGAATTAGAAGTAGTTTCGCGGACAGAGCTAAAATTCGGCTGGCAGTATTAAAATTGAAATTGTTTTGGCAATTGTTGTTTGATGTTTATTTACTGTTATAATTTATAATGTATCATTAACTTTGTAAATGGGTTTTTTTTTTAGATTATAGTACTTTATGATTTAATTTAGTTTTGATATAATTTAAAATAAATATTTTTGTCGTTAGCATTACAAATGTGTGTTTTCAATTAAAACGTGGCCATGAACCCCGGACAAACGCGATTGAGATATCTGCACCCCGTTCCCCTTTCACGTGTTACAGGTTACAGGAAGTACAGAATGGCGCCCGAGCAAACCGGAAATAAATTGGAATCAAAATAACGGTTCCGAAACCAAGGTGTCGTATATATAACATAGTAAAAACTCTTTCAGAACTTATTATATAAAATAAAACGGCTTTAAGTTTAAGTTCTGTACTAATATTTATTAATAATAGATTATTAATAAATATTAATACAGAACTTAAAACTGAAGCAGTTTTATTTTATATAATATATATTTAATTGAATAAAAAATTATTTAAATCGAACAATTTAAAGCATAAAATAAACCATTATAAATCGTCAGTCAATTTCTTTTTCGTTCCATATCATAAAACCTTACTTTTGAGAAAATAATGTTTAAAGTTTTTGAACTGAATTGTTTATAGTAAAGATTTAAAACCAATTAGAATATATATTTTCGAAACTCTTAAAATTGTAATACAAACAATTGTTAAAATAGATAGAAAAAAAAGACAAATATTGCCAAAATTAGCAATAACGCAATTTAACCAAAAATGTCGTATGGAACAAACAAGAAATCGACTGGCGAAATGTCAACAGCTAATGTGATCGTTGTGCGCATGTCTCATACTAAAAATTTCCACCTGCGTTGGAACTTATTCTAATAGTTTCAAATTGATTTCAAATCAATTAGAAAATTTCTATGAACAACCAACTAATAATCAGGATTCGAAATTTAGGACTTTGTGAATACTCCAATGGTTTGAAACTGTTCTATATGAATACCGCTATTGTAAATATATATTACAAAGGAAATTAAATTACATTACATTACATCAATATATCAAATACAATTATCTACTCACGTATTAAACACTTTATTTAGAGCTAATATTTTCAATTATATTTATTTTTAAGATAAGTAAAAAAACAAAACCATTTGCGATTGGCTAAAAATGTATTTTCAGAATAAATGACTAATTTTAAAATTATTCCGCGGCTAGCTTTATTTCAATATTTGAAAATACAGAGCCTTAAATGACTAAACAATTTATTTTTGTTTTTATGAAATAAAAAAAAATATTAAAAAAAAAATATAAATATGTTTCTGGATAATGGCAAATTATAGTTGTATTAAAATCAACAAAAATCAAATTTGTTTTATATTAAAGAACGATATAAAATTAGAAAATGAAATACCTGATATTTTAATAAAGATACATTTGGTTTTCAAGATTGTTACAAATAAATTATATCGTAAAAAGTATTAAGAATGAAATTTTTTAATTTTCTCGGCAGATGTGTTTGACAGTTTTAATATCTTTTCTTCAATTTTGCAGCGTTATAACATTTTAACCAGTCATTTTTTTTACTTAATTAAGTTTTACTGCATACGACATATTTACGAGTATAGTAAGTTATTTATATTGCAAAATATAATAAAAATAATAATATTTTTCTTTAAGCGTATCATAATATTAATATTACTTACTATATTGCTTATATAGAAAGATGTCGTTATGTTAGAAGTACAAAAATGACATTATTGTACACTCGTGGTGGCAGCACCAAACATAACTACAACTTCAAATGTATTTAATTTAACATCTTCGGCTGCCATATTGAAATACTATTACGTCTAGTTAAGTTAAGATAATTGGCAATTGCATTGTTTACTTTCGCTTGAATTTTAATTTGATTTTTGCAAATGTTTAAAGAATTGTAAGAAATACAATGTGCACCGTTATATTTGTCAGAAACTGCATATTCAATTAAAGAAGCACGGTCAAATGTATTTAATTTGACATTTCTGACGGATATGTTATAAATTATTAAGTCAAGTTAAGTTAATTGACAATTTCATTGTTTATTTTTGCTTATTTATATTTGGTTATTGCAAATGTGTAAAGAAGTGCAAGAAATGCAATGTACGTATACCGCCCAAGATGGTCAGAAATTGTATATTAGATCAAAGAAAGATTAATTCTCGCAAATCATGTAACAAATATAAATAATATATGCATGTACATACTATTTTACAACTGTTAGGTTAAAGTTATTTGGCATGTGTTTTTATTTATTTTTAGTTTAGTTTCGTTTAGAACGCTTGAGAAAAATTGTATATGTCACTTGAAATAGAAAACTCTTTTTGTGTTTCGCACAGATTGCTCGGCCTCGACCACAAATATTTGGGCTCATCATAATAATCGTAGCTTTCTACTCCTCGTAATATAATATACTATTCCCGTAAAATTGTTTGAAAAAAATATATATAAATTTGCAATTTTTTGGCCAATTTGCAATATATGTTTACATATTCAGTTTCAATGTATTTTGAAATTCAACAAATGCAAATTTAATGTCTGAATGTAAAATTAGCAGACATTAGAGTTAGTGAATATTTATGTAAAACATAGTGACAGTTCTTGCATATATTTTACTATATAAATTTTTTTACATATAAATTTATCATTATTATCTGCATTATTCATTCGCAACAAAATTACAATCATTTTTTTGCTGTATTTAATCTGATATTTGTTATAATATAATATCTAATTAATTATTTTTGTAATAAAATATATTTTATTTATCAAATATTATATAATGTAATATAATTAATTTTTTTGAAAAACCATAACTTCACGCCAAAGCATCTCAAGTCTTTGAAACTAAGGAGAATTTACGTAGAAATGTTTGAATTTTTACGACCGCTTGGTAAATTGACTCGAAATTTTTTTTTGTATACTATACATGTTGTCAAAATTGGACAATTTTTAAAGACCAAACATGGTTTTTGTGCAGGGTGTGGTGGGGAGCGGAATGGCTCAAATGGTTTATCATTTTACATCACCTTAAAGACGAGATTATTTCGTGGCAAATCCTATAACAAAAACTGAAGGTACAGTCCCCCTTAAAAGGGTGGGCCACTCAGGCCAGTCAGAATCGGCCAATGTTGTAACGTCACCTGTAGAAAATTGTAGTGGTACAGGTATATATATATATACCAGATTGAGAAGCAGAAACTAACATTCAATCACCAAGCACTGAGAATGCTATGTACGATGTATGGTAAAACGTCTGCGATGTGTACAGATCAACCAGGGCATACCTGTCCAGAAAATTCTATAAATTTTGTTTGTTTTGTTTTATTCTTATATATATATATATACAGAAAAAAATGTATGTAATATTACATAAACCGTTAATGTAATTTTTACACAAACTAATATTACATACTACATAGTGTCCGTCTATCGCTTATAAAATAATAAAATTTTAAATTTAAATAATTTAATAATAATAAACAAATAATATCATAAATTTTGTTGAATGAAAAATTGTGGAAAAGCAAATTAAATTACAAAAATTATATTATTATCGACCAAAAAGTAATAATATAATTTTTTTATCGCTATGTTTACACAGAATAGTACAGATTTCAGAAATAATATTGTTTCATAATTTCCTTCGGGAATATAGTCCTATGTCACGTTTTTCCTCTAGTTTTTTATGTAATAAAATGGCCTATTTCAACGGCTTATTGCTTCAATTTTTATTTAATATTTTGCCAAACTGTTTTATTAAATAAATATTTTATTAAAAAATTTCTAGTATTACAATTTTCATTGAAATATTATTAAATGTTAAAATTGTATACTTTATAATTGAATTAGTTCAATTTTTTAACGTTTACCATTTTTAATTAAAATTTATTATTTTTATTTATTAGTTTAAGTAGATGTGGTGTTTTGAATTTCAAATAAATTCAATTGCTAAAAACTACCACAATGTGAATAGTAAATATGTTGGTTTCTAGAGAAAATAAAGAAAAATTTAATATGCTAGAAAAAGTTTTGGAAAAAGGTTCTAAACAATTTTGCTTAGTGAAGCAGAAAAAAGATTAAACGAACCAAAAAAACTTGAGTACTTGTATAGAATATAGAGTGACCGGTCTGTTTTAACGATAGCTAAACAAATACCTACTTAAAGTTTTGTGGTTTGGTTTTCTTTCCAGAATTTTGTTAACTTATTAGTAATCTTTTTAGTTTTTTTTTCGTTAATCTGTATTATATAAAGAGATCTTATAAATTTTGTTAAATATTTCATATAATAGAAGTAATAAAATGTACTTGTAATTAAATTATGTATAAAATATTTTATAGTTTTTGTTCAGCTTTAAACTTTCATAACTTTATTTTATTTATTGAAATAGTGTAAGCCCGTAATTTGCAAACTTTGTTTTTAAAGTACATTATTTGACCATTTTAAAGATTTATTTCAATATTTTTTGTTAATAATTTACTTTTATTTTTAAATAATCACAAGTAATAAAAAACATTTAATGCTACTCAAATTATTATCATACATTCTAAACTTTAACACAATTTAAAAACATATTTTTTTGAATAATATCTTAATCAAAATTTAAAATATTTTTTATTATTTTTGAAATTTCATTTCTTTAAGGTAAAATTATTGAATAAGTTTGACTTGAACGCAGATATCACTATAAATATTTATAAATTTATTAAAATATGTTGTGATCTAGTGTTCACAAAATAAATGAAAGAAACAAAACAATAAAAACTAACTATTTCAAAACTAAAATTAAAAATCTCTAGTAAATTGTGTCAAATTTTTTAATCCAAATATTAAAAAACTAACATTTGTCAATTACATTCGCTTATTAATATTTTTATTTTCATTAAAAAAAACCAACGTGACATTTCGAAAAGTACTTTCTACCATACTCAACCAATACCATCGGTTTTCCTAAAAAAAATGACTACCGTCAAATGGATTTAGCGTCAGTTCAAATGACACGCAACAGCCCTGAACACGAGGCCAACGTTTACCAATTTTTATGTACATTTTCACGGGCTTTTTCTGTAAATGTTACGCCGATATCGAATCAGATCACGTAGAATTACCCTAACGCTTGCGTCTCCACAACCCCGCTGCTTGCCTTCAATTCCGCCGATATCTTCCGCATTTTGTTCATTCTTTGTTCTGACAGAAGAAATGTGTCAATATCGCATCGAGGTATGCTATAGGTACCACGTACGGGTTCGGCCTTTTTCCCCCGGATGTGACTCGGACATTTGAGAGGAAAAATATTACGGTGTTAACACACTCCAGTCGGATTAGATACTTCGTTTACACCCCACAAATATGGTTTTTGTTCTTTTTACTACTTTGACTGCAAGGAAAAAGTAGTATAGCGTTTGGTACGGTGTCTGTAACATTTTCAAAAAAAAAAAAAAATTGTATAGAAATCCTTCATATAGCCTCTAGATGACGAATCTGAACTTAGTTTATGTGGGTGTATGGATGTGCGTCGTCAGCTCGCCGCTCGCTCGCTCGCTCGCTCGGTCCTCAGACAAAATTTTGTGATCGCAACTCCTCCTAGACGGTTCAACCGATTTTAATGAAATTTTCAGGATAAATTTGTCTAGTGCCCAAGATGGTCATGTGGTTTTGGTTTTTTCCAGTGATGCCAACTTTCCGAGAAAAAAATTACTAAAGTTTTTAAAAATTCATTGTGGCTACATTATTTATCCGATTTTGATCAAATTTTCAGGAAAGATTCCCCTAGTACCCACATATATTACGTAATTTTAATATAATACAGTGTTGCCAACTTTCGGAGAAAAAAATTACTAAAGTTTTTAAAAATTTATTACGGCCATGTTGTTTAACCGATTTTGTTCAAATTTTCACAAAAGATTCTTCTGGTATCCATATAAATTAGATAATTTCAACGAAGTACAGTGTTGCCAACTTTCTGAGAAAAAAATTACTAAAATTTTTAAAAATTTATTGCGGCCATGTTGTTTAACCGATTTTGTTCAAATTTTCACAAAAGATTCTTCTGGTATCCATATAAATTAGATAATTTTAACAAAGTACAGTGTTGCCAACTTTCTGAGAAAAAAATTACTAAAATTTTTAAAAATTTATTACGGCCATGTTGTTTAACCAATTTTGTTCAAATTTTCACAAAGGATTCTTTTGGTATCCATATAAATTAGATAATTTCAAAAAAGTACTGTGTTGCCAACTTTCTGAGAAAAAAATTACTAAAATTTTTAAAAATTTATTATGACCACTTTATTTAACCGATTTATGTGATAATGTCAAAGTAGTCTATATATGGGTTTATCCATATACTTTTAATCTTGTTGTTTTTTGTTTTTGGTTCCGGAAACTATGCTGCAACGATGACTGCGGTAGAAAATTTTCAGATGTGATGTGGATAAAAAGTTTTGATGTACTTTTCTGTGACCTGAATTATTTTATTTTACCAAAATTGAGATATTATTGTTTTATTTATTTTTTCTTAATTTTAATTTTTTTTAGCTAATTATAATGTTTTCTTTTCTCAAAGCTTTCTATTAGAAACAGAAAGCATATTTTTCTGTATAATTTTATATACATTGATTTAGCTGCTTATTAAATAATAATCAGTGTGAAACAAATAAAAGTATTTACAAATTGCTTGTCGTTGCTCAAGTGTTTTTTCTCAATATGTTTTAATATATAGAGCGTCTCCCGATAGAAGTTACAAAAGGACAAATGGACTAAATTTTTATCGAATTTTAACCAAATTAATTGTTCCAGTTTGATTTGATACCATACTGCACAAAAAGTTAGCTTCATGGCATGTATAGTCTGTCTAAAATTTCTAAATATTTAGAAAGTAAAGTAAAATTAAAGAATGTCATTAGGAACATTTGTGTGTATTATCATATAAAATATAAATCTAAATGTTTTGTCTTATTTAATATATATATATATATATATATATATATATATATATATATATATATATATGTATATATATATATATATATATATATATATTTAAAAAATGTAAATTAATAAATTATATTAATACATATACTTTATTAATAATACATACTTTCTTATTTCCTGACTAGTTATTGTAAGGATAACCCCATTTTGTTAATATTGATCGAGTAACTTAACCTGAATTTATTCAGAATTTAGCCACAATCGGTCATTGGCGTATCTGTAGAAAATGGTGGGGTATAGGTATATATATATTATATATATATATATATATATATTAGATTGCGTAGTAGAAACTGTCATTCAGTCACCAAGCACTGAGAATGCCATCTACAATATGTGGCAAAACATCTGCGACGTGAATAGATCGAATACGGCAGGGGGAAAAAATTCTATAAATTCAATGAATACCGGCCGTGAAAGCCGGTATTTATATTATATATTAATTTTATCATTTATTATAAAATATAACATTTCGTTATTTTTATTAATTTTTAATAGCTGATATATTAAATTATAATTTTAATAATGTATAAATGAAATATCAACATAGTTTTAAACGGGATTCTTGGAATAAATATCTCAAAAAATATTTCGTCTGTCAATATGCATCAAATACATAATGGTACGAAAAGATAAAATAAAAATAAATAATCCAGAAATAGAATTTCTATAGAACGACATAAGAACATTTTATGTAACTAGATCTTCAAGATAACTATTTCTTTTGAGTGTTATAAAACATTATAATAACAATGTACATACATATATAACAAGATTGTTCTATCGAATTCATTGAATTTCAGAGTATACTCAATGGATGAATATATTTTCTTTTTATCGTACTTTTTTCCGGAAAAGTTGTGTTCCGTATAAAATTCAGTTAAAATTTTTTGGTCAACTTTTAAGAACTGAAGTTAAAAAATTTACAACTACTTTTAAATTATTTATTAGATTTGAGTAGACGTTGAGTTTTTACAAAGAAATGCTACTAAAATAAAATTAGCATTAAATTATTATTTTCCTATAAATCAATAGAAAACTTTCATACGTATTTATTCAGTATATTTATAATAATTTGAAAAAACAGTATATTATTCAACAAGCATATTATGATGATTATAACTGACGAAAACATGGTTTGCGGCACGAGTCATAGGCGAGTGCAGTAAATTATTTGAGTGATTTTTCTACCGCTATAAAATATAAACAATTCTCTAACGAGAATAATATTTCAAAATAATTACGATTGTGTTGTTAAAGATTTAAAGAGATGTAATGGGTCAAAATTTATTTTATAATTTTATAACTCACGATTGTTAGTTATAAAATACAACTAAGTGTATCTTATAATAGATTATTTCAGCTGGAGATTAATTAAGAATTTAAACTTCTCGACATTTAACTAAATGTAATACTAAAACAATTTTATTATAACAAAGTGAAATATAAAATAAATAAAACCAAGCAGAAGTTTTTTTTTTTAAGTTATGCAAGTACCTTAGTAAAATGTATGTAAATGTAAGAAACGCAAAAGACAAATGCTAAACAGACACATAATATAAGGTAGTGGAAAAATTGTAAGAAAACTTTGGAAATTCTTCTTCACAGTTTTTCCATCGAGAGCACTAAAGATTTTTTTTAGTTTTATCATTGTTTGGAACGCGTTTCCTCGCGTAGGATATACATCGCAGTTCTTGTGCGATATATATATATATATATATATATATATATATATATATATATATTGTGCAGATATCCTATGTTTATTCCCAATGGATATAAAGTAAAGTTTTCTCAGTATAAAAGTGTTGAAATGATTTCAGCGTATTTTCTGTATGTTTTTTTGCGTAAAACTGTACTTGTCATGTGGCTAGGATGAAAAATATTACATATACAAGTATTTTTAAAAGCATTGAACGATTTTTGTTACATCAATATAAAGTTTGAAATTCCTTTACCTTATGCAGTGTTTTACAAACCACAGCTTTCCAAGAACAATTTTATAATAATTGAGAAACTTGATTCAGATGCATTATGCATTATAACTGTTATTATATCTAAAATATTTATGTAAACTAAACTTCAGACGTTGGAAATTTGTTTTCAATTCATTATATAAACGTAAAAAATACATTATCATTTGAATATTTTATTCAAGTATTTGTTTTACAAACTTTTAACAACGACATTGGTTTCATTATGAAACAGTTGAATTTTTCATTTAAATATTATTTAAATCTACGAGATGTAAAATAACGTCAGTAATTATTAAATTGCTAAACTAAAGAAGAAGCCGCGCCTGGGGTTAATTTTTTTAATTTAAAAATTAAATTTTTATGGAAATGAAAATCATCAAATCTCGATTTAAAAAACTAACAAATTTTGATAAAAATTTGTAATTTAGTCAAAAAAATTCAAATCTATAAAATCTTAAGTAAAAGTGTTATGTTTTGTTAAAAACTGTCACATTTTGACAGTTGCTTGGGCTATGTAGAGTATATAAGATAGTTGTTAATAAATATTGCTGTCTTGCTCAAAAATTAAAAAAATTAATAATAATTATATAACTTAAAATATTATATCATGGAATGAATTGCATTTATCATTATTTTAAAATTTATTACATTTATTAAATTTTGTTTTACAATGCAACGTACAAAAAATGTTTTATGATTTTTTTTTTTTTAAATATAGTAAAAAATTTTTCAAAACTCATATTAAAATAAAAAAAACTTTAGAATTAAGTTCTATATATAATGTTTTATCTAAAGTACATATATTGTAGTAAAATACACCAATTAATCATGAGATTATATATTATTTTGTGAGTAAATGTGTCTGACTATATCTTGTCTTACCCTTGGTGCTTGCAGTATAATACTTAATATTTATTGATCTAAAACATTCTTTATTTCTATGAAGAGTTATAAACTAGATATTACAAATAACCTGCGTAGTTTTGAAACAAGTAAATTACAACCAATTAAATTATATTATAATAATTATTAACATAATCTAATTAATCTATCAACACCGGCGACAGAACACTATTTGAGTAATTTCAATTAGTACGCACCCACAGTACGTGTATTGACAGCAATCGCGTAAATTCGTTAAATCCATTGAAAGTCACGCATGTGGTACGGCTTCAAGTGCATAGACATTGCAATCGAGCCACCAATACTGTATAACCAGACAACTGCATTTTGGCCCAGCAACGATTTGCATAATCCAATGTTCCGCGTCTATTTGCCGATACTCTTATCGGTCAGACAGACCACATGCGTTAACGATTAACCTAACGGACGATCGAGCATGGATTTCTACCGCGGGTGTGACGTAAATGCCAATACGTATTAGCGTTTCAGTCTTGCCTCAAACGTGTGATTAGTGGAACATACGCTGAATGAAACAAAAGCATGTCGCATCCGTCTTGTTCATAGATTTTCTTCTACTATAGTTATGTATGTATACGGATACCGAATAGGAATAAGTGCATGCTTTAATCTATTGATTGAAGATATTTAAAGCTAATGTATAATACGATTATATCTTATTGTTATATTTTTAAAATAAATATATTTTTCTTCAAGCGTATCGTAATATTAATGTTCCGTTACCATATTGCCTATGCAAAACAAAGGTTAATATGTATATTATACAGCAGTTAGTTACAATATACACCATCTGGTGGCAGCACCAAACATAACTACAAGGTCAAGTGGGTCAAGTGTATTTAATCTTCGGTGGCCATATTAAAAACTAGTACGCCAAGTTAAGTTAATTGACAATTGCATTGTTTATTTTCGTTTGAATTTTAATTTGATTATTGAAAAATGTGTGAAAAATTGCAAGAAATGCAATGTGTACTGTCAAATTTGTCAGAAACTGCATAATCAATTAAATAAACACGGACAAATGTATTTAATTTAAAATCCCCGATGATTATATTAAAAATTATTAAGTTAATTGATAATTGTGTTGTTTATTTTTGCTTGAATTTGATTGATTGATTGATCATAAATCAAGACATTTGTTTGTAAAGGTCCCCCTTGTAGAAAATTGCTCTGACAAAGATCTCACAATTTGTGACAATCTGAGACAATCTCTGATAGTCCCAAATGTCTGATTCTGATTTACACTGGAACATACTATTCACTCCTTGCTAAAAAAAATTAAGAAAATATGTGTAATTGAGAAAAGCAAACCAGAAAATAACATCTTATTACCTTAAAAGACCGCAAATTGTCGAAAAAATGAAAAGTGGCAAAAAACGTGCTTTTTAAGTTAAGTATAGTTCGTCAGCATATTATCTCCATATTTGTCGCATGTAATCACATTGTAGGGTATGGTTCTGTGTATAATATATCTAAAATTCAGCCATTTTTGACCATTTCCTTAGGAGATATAGCCTCAACACTGAAAAAAGTGCCTCGCGCGCCCTATAAAAAATTTTTTTTACCGGAATTTTGGTGTTCCGCATATTTTTAGATAAAAAAAACTATCGTTTGAGACCCTAGCCAGCAATTTCGATTTTTTCGATGCACCCTAATATATATATACCGGGTGTCTACTTTTTTTTTGTTACATAGGGAATACAATGCTAAAATTTTCATTTGGTGATAAATTTTCCCCTAATTATTATAGAACAAAAGTACAAATACAAAAGTTGTTTAGAATTCAAAAATGCATCAAATGATGCCAAATTTATCAATATAGGATGTTCCGATCAAGAATTAGAAGCAAATTAAAATTTCCATTTTTGCGCTCTTTACATCAAAGTGCCATGGAAATTAAACAAATAATTTCATTTCTTCTGGAGTTTGAGTTTGACAGATCGTATTTAATTTGCTTCTAATTCTTGATCGGAACATCCTATATTGATAAATTTGGCATCATTTGATGCATTTTTGAATTCTAAACAACTTTTGTATTTGTACTTTTGTTCTATAATAATTAGGGGAAAATTTATCACCAAATGAAAATTTTAGCATTGTATTCCCTATGTAACAAAAAAAAAGTAGACACCCGGTATATATATATATATATATATATATATATATATATATATATATAGTGCGATATTTTTACCTCTGAACATATGAACTAAACTACATACAAATTCCCTATGTTCAATTTTAAATAAAACACATCAGACGCATGGAGACATCCCTGACAGTTATGCAACCAATCATACGTAATATGATGTTTATTTGAATAAAAAATAAAATATTTAACAGAATATGGTCATTTATTGTAAATTGCTGAACACTTAAATTTATAAATAATAATAATAATAAATAATACTATACCTTTTTAAACAGATTTCTTGAAATAATGCGAATAGTTTAATGCTTTCTAAATATTTTGTTGAATGTAATTCATTTTTTTTTTTCAAATAACTGTCACATTATGTAAAATTGGTTGCATAACTATCAGGGATGTCTCCATGCTTTTGATGTGTTTTTTTTTTAAATTGAACATAGGAAATTTACATGTAATTCAGTTCATATGTTCAGAGATAAAAATATCGCACTGTATATACTATTTTACAACTATTAGTAAGGTTAAGGTAATTTAGCATTTATTTTTATTTATTTTTAGTTTAGTTTCGTTTAGAACACTTGAAGAAAAAATCATATAAATCACTCGGAATATAGAGCTCTTTTTCATCGCTTTCTACTCCTTGTAACAAAATATATTATTTTATTGCCTTTTATGTAGAATTTCTATGGGTTTTTGGTGTGAGATTAAATGTTTTCTTTTGAAATACAAAATAATAATAAATATCTAATAAATTTGTAAAAAAAAAATTACTTATGTTTATTATGGGTTTTTACTTAAATCCAAATTCACGGTTCAATTTTTTGAATCGTGTATTTTGCTATCCAATATAGTTGTTCAACCAAATTGAGTAAAATACATGCTTTAATGTGGTTGCATCAATCAAATTGAATGGTGTATACCAAGCTTTTAGAAAAAAAAGTGGTTACGTGCATGCGATTGGGACATATAATACACATAAGAAAATAGTTATTTCATCTAATTCGAATTAGATTGTTAAATTTTAGATGATTTGCCTATTTAATTAACCGATTTTTCCAAAAATATTAATTATTTCATTTATATACCAAGTATTTGTAATCAATTTATTATTACAAATAAAGTTTAAATAAATTAAAATAAAAAAACTTTAGGTTTTAGTTCTATTTAATTTTATATTAAAATTCGACGTGCTTTTATAAAATCTTTATTATGTAAAATTTAAATATACTAAAATAATTGCAAGACCCAACAATATGAACAATAGATTGAAAAAAAAAGCTATAGAGATTTATAAAAAAAAAAATAACATCATTTTCCGTAAAACCGCTTAGTTAAATAAAATCTGGCTTCCTTTAATTAATAATTATAAAATTGTAATCTAGTTAACTATATTTCGCTACCTAGTAAGTTTTGTTTGTTTATTATATATATATATTCCTATTAATATATATTTAGTATATCAAAACGTCAAACTTTGATATAAAATTTTTATAAATACTAAAACTTAAAGATTTTTTATATAATATATGAGTTCTGTAAGATTTGTTTACTATGTTTAGATAAATTATTTAAAACTACAAAATAAATCAACAAACGAAAATAGATAAATATACAATAAACTAGAAAAAATATCTAATTATATTTGATGAATGCACCAATCGTAATTATTTATTATTGAATAAAATATTTTATATAATATGATTATTGCCACTTTATTGAAATTTTTGTTAAAGATCTTTAAATTTAAATGAGATGACCAGAATTGTAGCATAAAAGACTAAAAATTATCTATTAAATTTTTTTTTAATAACAACGAAAAAATTTAAAAAATCATCTGAAGATATTTTTTGTTAGTTTTAGTATATAAAAACCCATAGTTAAAACTGCAATTGTCACTGTATAATATTTTCAATATAGCCGCCGAATTTATCAGATTACATACACTTGTGCGTGTAGTCATGTTTAGTACTGTCACCAATTTGTATATAATAACTAACTATTGTATAATAAAGTACATTATTTTACTAGTAACCTAATGACTTTCTTCTACTTAAACAATATAGTGACACAATATCTAGTTATCTACTTATATCTTTATATGCTTGAAAAAAATAGCATATTATGTTACAAGTAGTAGAAAGCATGTTTAATAAATATTTGTTAATAAATTACGTTTGTCTAAAATGGATTTGAAAAAAAACAAACTATATAGTGCTGCTATACTCATACATAGTATCTACCGCAGAATACATCTTAGATACTGAGTACCCAGACATAAATACACATGTCAAACTGACCCATTGAAGTCCAAAGAATCTTTCTGAAACGAATCGGTACAATAGTACTGCTTGGAAAAGTTGCTTTTTGATGGTTCGGCAACGCAGGCAAGCGTACAGCTCCTGGCCTTTTCCACGTTCTCATCGGATTGTGAATGATATATTGAACATGTGCTAAAATCGTCCATAGCATGTAAACTGTCAACTCCTATGTGACAGTGTGTATATGTGAATGTGTGTGTGCGACGTTCAACCAACTACTAATACGTGATTTATATATTTGTTATCAAGATTGATGTTACATTTCACTGTTCGAATTACAATATCATATGTTTTTCACGTATTTTTTTTTGCTATCGCTCTGTTTTACGAGAAAATATTTGTAGCTATACAGCAGTTGAACGTTGTAATTGGTTGTAATGTGATAATATATTTTGTTATTTTTTTATGTTCACGTGATGTAAAATATAGGTAATGGTTTTTTGCGAACATATATTTTGTTTTAATACGATTATACAGTGATACGTGTGTACTCGTATGTATCAATAATAATATATTAAAATGTATCAGATTTAATTAATTCTTTTTCAATTATTTTATATTCAAAATTTATGATAATATTAATAATTTAAATTTATATTTATAATATTATATGTTATTTAAAATATAATTTATTATTTATGTTCATATTTTTAATAATTTTCCAATTCTATTTGCCACATTGCAATTTCGAATTCTATAAAACAACAAATATAATAATAGCTTATTCTGCCGAGGCCAAGCAATCTGGGCAAAACATGAAAAGAGCAATAAATAAAATACATGCTAAGTAATCTTAACTTTACTAAGTTGTAGAACAGTATATTTGTTACGTGATTTGTGAAAATTAATGTTTCTTTGGTTGAATATGCAATTTCTGATAAATCTGGCGATGTATATTACATTTCTTGCAGTTCTTGGTACATATTCAATAATCAAATCCAAATTTAAATGAAAATAAATACTGCAATTGTTACTGTATAATTTTTAACATAGCCGCCGGATTTCTCAGATTACATACACTTGACCGTGAAGTTATGTTTAGTACTGTCACCAATGTGTATATAATAATGTACATTATTTTACTAGTAACCTAATGATTTTCTTCTACATAAACTATATAGTAACACAATATCTATATTTCGATATGCTTGAAAACAATAGTATATTATGTTGCAAGTAGTAGAAAGCATGCTTTTTGGGTTGATACTTGCGACCAAGGTATACTCAAGAAAAATACAAAATTTTACTCTGAGTGACATATGCTATGTTTTCTTCAAGCATTCCAAATAAAACTAAAACTAAAAATAACATTTTTTCAAGCAGCCATTTTCGAAATTTTTCGACTTTCAAAAAAAAATGACACGTACCATTTTGAATTTTTTGTTTTAGTTTTAGGATATTCTAAGAAAATTTTTGTATTATGTCTTAGAACTTCCCTATGACGTAACACATTGCTAGGAGTTTTTAACAGGAGCTGACAAATTTACGCGTAACGTTACCATTTGAAATCATTTTTTGACATACAAATTTGAAAACGTAGTAACTTTTAAAAAAACGGTATATTTGCCTATTTTCAGATCGCTCAGAGTGATGTACTACCCCGTCCCCTACTAACAATGTTTTATATTTCCAAAAAATATGCTTCTAATATTTAAATTTTTTTCACTGACACAAATGCACTTGAAGTTACTCGAAACAGTCGTCATTGTTTTGCATTTTTCAAACGAAATATAGCTACAACAATAGCGCATTTTTCATACTCAAACGAAAAATGCGAAAAAAGGTATAAGTGCATCCGTATTTTTAGGGCTTTTTGCAATAGAACTAAAGAGTTTTCATTTTTTTGTTACGTACAAGAAAAGTCGGTGCTGTTAACATTAACGACCTCGGCTAGTACATGTCATAATGGGCCTTGCTGCTGCATAGAATTACCGTTGCATTGAAGATTCTCTACTGAATACCAAATTATAGAGAAAATGAAAAACTTTCCAAGATAAAATGTTTTATGGCTTTTCAGCATGCAGTGAACTGAATAATTTTTATTTTTAAATATTTGTTGTAAAAGTAAATTTATTTTAAATTATTGTTAGACTAAAATAAAACGGGTTGTTAATTGTAAAAGAATTAATTTTTATAGAAAGTTTATAATTTAATTAGATAAAAATTCTTATAATAATTAAATTTTTAATAAACAAATATTAATTCGCTTACACAAATAATTATGAATCGCAAGCCTTTTACGTAATTCATATATATTTAATTAATACTATATAAATAATTTTGATGTTTGTGAACTTTATATGAAGCATGTAAATGATTTTATTTAATAAATTTAAATTTAATGTAGAGTGAGTTATTGTTAGTATAGTGTATGTGTGTGGGTGTGTGGTTGTGTGTGTGTGTAGAATTAGGAGCATAATTTACTTTTATTTATTTAAAATTAATCAAATTAATATTTGAAATATTTTCAGCGTACCTAAGTACACTGCTCTAAATTTCCAAAAAATACTAATATTTTTATTTCACATAAAAAAAGATAAAATACAAAATATGGTAAAATTATACTTGCAATCTGTTACTTTATTACATTTTATGAATATAAATCAGAAAATTTTAGTCCGAAAATAATATTTACAATAATAAAACTGATTTTCAAAATTCGTTTTTCTCATATTGAATGTTGAAAATTTGCTGCCATATTTTTCCATGCTAACATAACTACTAGTAGATACTGTTATTTTTAATTTTTTACGTTAAAAACAATAAACCAAAATTTATTTGACTTACATTGTTCTAAACATAACCAAATTAATCTCTTTACTTAACCTACTATGCAGCGAGCGCTACCATATATATATATATATATACATATATATATATATATATATATATATATATATATATATATATATATAGAATATTTTGAAATTACTACCGTGATGAATGAACTAAAAATTTTACGGGTACGGTATAGGTTGAAATTAGTAAAATGCAAACATAAGCATTATATCAATTTATTGCTTTGACCAATATTTCGCCAAGAGAACATATAATGTAGTTTATTACTCTGTACTATGTGTAATTCTTGTATATTTTTCTTATATTCAGTGTTAACCCTGAAGAAGCCAAAAATTTCTTGGCGAAATATTGGTCAAAGCAGTAAATTGATATAATGCTTATGTTTGCATTTTACTAATTTCAACCTATACCGTAAACCCGTAAAATTTTCAGTTTATATATATATCACCTACAACCAATTCGTATTACGTATAACCTATGTTATTAACGAGTTTTTAAAATAAGTTTTAACATTGTAAATATCATTTCCGTACTAAAATTTTGCGATTTATATTTATATAATCTGCAAAAATAACAGTATGCAAAGTTTCAAGTAAATGCATTTATTTGGTGATTGTAAAGTATAAAGTTTAGTTCAAAATATACGAAACAAATATAAAAATGAAAATATATATAAATAAAAAAATCGAAACAGACAACAATAGAAATTATATTGTTTGTAAAAAACAATAAAAAACATTAGTTTTTTATTTAATTAAATTGAAAATTGTATGTTTTATACATATTGTAGAAAATTTGTAAAATGTAAATACTGAATACTGTGTTTACAGTTTATTTATTTACATGTTAAACATTAATAATTTTATAAACTATATTTTATTTACATGCAAAATTATTTTATATACGAATAGTTAAGTAATTTTTTAATAAATACTTGTAAACATTATGATTTTTCACAGAAATGTTTTTGTTATAAATATATATATATATATATATATATATATATATATATAATACATTTTATATATCAATTTTTCTTTATATTTTTTTCATGCTACCATAATAGTATGTTATAACTTTGTGATATTATTATTTTTCGCTATAAAAACTCTGTATTGTAAAAGAAAAAAATGAAGATTGATTTGCTGTCAAGAAATATATCTTTATATTTTTCATATACCGGATAATTTATGATAAATTTAAAGTCGGATTTATTCAAAACATTTTCTATGATATATTTACTAACTAAATATAATATCCAGAGCTTGACAAGTTGCAATATACAATACAATCTCCCGCAACCTAATTTTTTTTCCCTGTCAAACTATATTCGGAAATTCAATTAAAATTTACGTTTTTATGTATCGGGTAATCTAATTGTAATCAGTTCGATTAATTGTATTGTTAATATTTATGTAAATTACATTTAGAATTTAATTAAACAATTTCTATTGAATCTAACTTTTATATTAAATTATTACTTTGTTAGTTGTTCAAATATAATTACAAAGTTGTAGATTGTCTATTACAGTATAATTATAAATAAAATAAAACTAGTTTAATTTATTGTAAAATGTAGCTTTAGTTTCAAACATTAAACTTAGTATTAATTTATGATAATATTTATTATAACATAACGACATAATGGATGTTTAAAAAGTTTCATGCTTGGCAACTTTTAGTATTAAATTTTAAATCCTTTTTATTAAACTTTAAAAATTAATTGAAATTTATGAATATGACTGAATTGTATTATACTATAATATAAAAATTAATTGTTATATATTCAGTGTTTTAATCAACTTTTTTAATTATAATATTTAAAATATCATAGTTCATTATTCAATGAGTTTTAACTCACGAAGATGAGGTTTACTATACAAGCCGTAGGCTAGTATCATAAATTATCTGAATGAGTTATAGCTTCTACTTTAAGTAGGACAGTCCCGCATTAGCTAGTATGTGTCCTACGTCCTACATTTAGGTTTAAATATTCTATACAACGACAAAAAATTAACTCGAGAAAAAAGTGTGGATTCAACAGTGTTACCTAATGTTATTTTTTTTAAATTAACACAATGTAACATTAGTTAGTGTTCAGTTAAGCCCTCACTTTATGTATCATATATTAAATTTTAAAAATGTATTTCTGCAACAATTTTTTTCATATATTAAATTATGAAATATTAACAATCATTTACGAAATTTATGAAAATTTCAATCAATCTCAAATATTATACGTGCACAAGGGCATATATATATATATAACATAAATGTCTCATGTTAAACATAAATTGTTTTTTGCTAATTCGCAAAAGTTGTATACCGGCACAGAATATCAGCAGGCCGGTACGAAAACTTAGTCTTTGTGTAACAAATTAGATTTGATCTTGTGTCGAGTACTACATGAATGATAAAGTGCTATTAAGTGTTAACTTTCTCTCACACGTCTTGAATTCGAATTGCTTAACACAATTGTAACGGTGTTAAAGACACTATTCTGACAGATTTTAACACGATGGTTGTTTATTCATTTCGGAAAATAATCAACTTTAGCGTCAGTCAGTTTTAAAGCTATATTGACAAGATTAATTTTTTTATACAAAGTTTCCGGCATGTATAAATACAGCAATTTATTTAAAAGGTTACTAGGGTGATGTTTTAAACATTTTTGCAACGGATTACTTTTTTAGAGGTGCAATTTAATTAGAGGAAAAATTGATCATTTTTTTCTTTTAATTAATTAAGTTTGGCTAGTTTGGTAGAAATATAAAAGTTGCAGTGTAAATTTAAATTAAGTTAAAATAGAATTTTCACTACCTGATTAATAGCAAATTTATATAAGTGTTTTGAAATTCTCTAAGCTGAAGGTGTATGTTGATTACTTGTGGGGCAGCAAACCGCATTACTAACAATGCAAGTAAAATTGTTAATGAAAGTATATATCTTTGTCTAACTACTAACTAACTAGTTTATAAACTTATCTTATTTGATTATTTCTCATTAAAACAATATGTATAGACAGAAAGATTTCAAATTAAAATCAACTTTATATATTTTATATACCTAAATAAAAAATTTTAAAAGTTGTGTTAAAAAAAGCAGTAACAATTTTAAATAATATTAATATTAAAAATCTTATAATTATAATAAATAAATTACGTAGTTTAAAAAATTAACATTTCTTTATTTTTGTTGAACATAATACTTTCAAGACAAAATTTATGACATTTTATGATTAATTTTCATTTAAAAAAATCAATTATTATTAAAAAATCTAATAGATTATAAATGAAAAATATTTCAGCATAGATTAAATATGTAAATGTCAAATTTAATACCTGTGACATTTGATTAAATTTATGGCACTCTGTATGATAAATTTTATTGAACAATGAAATTTCATGACCAAATTGAATTCAGACCGTGTTGTATGTATTAATCTTTCAAAGTATTAAAAATGTAATATGTAATAATCTTTAAACTTATTGAAAATTTAATGTTTCATAATTTCAATTTTGCAATAATTTATTTTCTATTCTATATTGCCAAAGTCAACATTTATATTTTTGTTAAATAATAAACAATGTATATATATATATATATATATATATATATATATATATATATATATATATATATTTAATAATTTGATACTACGGTACATAAATATATTCAAAACGCAAAATATTATTTATTGAATTAGTATTTTATTTCAATTTAGTTTATTAAGCATTATTTCGGCTTAAAAAACCTACATTAAAAATTGATAATCTTTAGGTTTTCACGGTTTTTATAGAATAATCTGGGCTGGTATGTGGTGTTCGATTTATCCTCGTCGCAGACGTTTCGCCATACGTCGTAGATGGCATTCTCAGTGCTTGTAAATATATAAAGATAAAGGCTGTTACAAGCCCGGTTTTTAGGTGTTTTAATTCATTTATTTAGTTCTGTTCTTATACCAATTTTAAAATAGAGCTCCTAATACTGGCCACTATGATTATTGCTTATTTTAAAAACAAACGAAATATTTTGATAATTTATTTTATTTTAGAGAACTTAAACAATGAGTCCTTGCACATTTTTTTTTATTTCTTTAATCAAAAATATACATTAAATAACTAGGTAAATATATGTATTAGCGAAATTATTTGTAATAAATAAAAAATTTATTTTTAAAGTTAAATGTCAAATATAAATTTGCTCGTCGTGAAGTATTAGTGTATCAGCAAGTATTCAGCGTCTCTTACTGTAAAAACAAAACAGTGTTGCCTAGAGTTGCTATGTTAAAATCAAAAGCACGTGTTTATTTAAAAATTTATAATCATCTTCGCAACGCATAATTATAATAAATAATAATAATTGATATAAAACCATATATCACAAACATAATGTTTATCCTAATTTAAATTTCAAAATGCAGAAAGCAAAACGCGTGACGCGCAAAAATCCTTATTTTTCCAAATTTTTATAAGAATATTGTAATATATTTTAAACAAAAGAAATATGTTGTGACATTGTTTTTATGTAATCTTGCAATATTTCGCCTTAAAATAGTAAATTTGACTAGTGCAACGAGCCCATTTGAGACTAAATTTAATAAAAAAAAGAAATCTGAAATATTTGAAAGTAGACTATTAAAGTAATGACGACGTTAATAAACCGTAGACTTGAACTGAACTAGTGCACTTACGTAGGTTGGTTCCGAAAAGATATTTTGCAGAAAAAGAAGACATTAATATTCTCTAAGTATTATTAAACAGAACTTGAAGCGCGACAAGTTAAACCGTTGTGCGATAGCAATTTATATTTAAATTAAAGTGGGCTTGGACCAACCGCAAGATACAAAAATGTTTTATTCAGTCAAAATTGAAACTAATCTTTGCGAAATTATTAGACTGCTGTGACGCCTGTATCACGTCGCGTTGTCAAATGAATGAATATAAAATGACAAAATGTTCAGGAACAATTTCAGATAGTTGATATTAAATTTTCTTCAAAAAAAAAAGACATTATTATTTTTTATTGTTGACATAAATTATATTTATAATAATTTTAAATAATTGTTTATTCTATTATATATATTTTTTTGCTTTGTTTACGACAAATCAAGAATATTGCAAAAAATATAATATTAAAATAGCAATATTTGAAATTACAAAAAATATTTGTGACAAATTAAATAATATAATTTTTTTAAATAAATTATTAATTTTTTACCGACCGTCATATTCACATATGAGGTATTGTAGTCATACCAAATATGACTTATCAAGATTTTCACAGATATACACGAATTAGGTTTATAGTAACACGAATCAACAAACTGTCGGTTTGTCTATCTGTCTGTAGGTCTTTGTGCATATATAGAGCGAATTCGGCTAAATGGATTGAATAAAATTTCATATTTCAGCTTTGGAAGTAAATATTTCAATTTAGTCAACTTTTGATAAAGATCTGCCAACTAGAAGTGGTAATGTACTAATGTCACTTTTATGTGTTTTACAAATATTTAAAAAACAATTTTTATTACAAAAGTTGCTAAACAAGTTTTATTTGGAACATTTTTCGATACAGTTAAATATTTTTTTCATATTTTTATTATATCTATAATTCTCTAAATAGGTGGCATATTTATGTTAAAACGGTTTTGTTTTTAATTACCATGACTACAGTAGTTGTTATACAATTTTTTCTATACTATAAATTTATTTAACAGGATGGTGGTCGGTTCTGTGGTGGCCACAACAGATTTTTTATATCTTTAAAATTATAAACTTTTCAGATCTATAATAAGATGCATTGAATCTATATCTTAATAAAACTAAATTGAATTATAATAGAAAACAAGTAAAATCTATAAAATTACTGAATATTTTATCATTTTTAAATATGTATTAATTTTTGTTTAGAAACTAACATAGATCCTTAATTTCTATTTTATTTTTTTAAAACTTTGAAAAAAATTATGATAAATATATGCTTTTCTAATTGGCAAATTCAAATCATGTTATTTAAAACTAACATAAATTTACCTAATTAAAATATAAAACGGCTTTGGAGTATAGTTTTGTATTAATTTTTATTAATAATCGACGTTTCGACGTACTCTATGTACATCATCAGGAAAAAATTATCATTTTTCATGATAATAATGTATACGTTGATACGTCGATACGTCGATTATTAATAAAAATTAATACAGAACTATATTCTAAAGTCATTTTATTTTAATATAAATAGTTCTGAATGATTTTTTTACTATTTTACTTATTGTTGTATATTAGACACATTGTAAGAATTATCGAAAACATAAAAAAAAAAATGTTAAATGAAAATTAAAAAAATATTACATAATATTTGTCAAAGACAATATGTTTTTACAAAAATGTATGACAGCAAGACAATTGACATAAATAATACTTATTGTTAGAAGACATATTTTCTATAAAAGATTTAGATTTAGTGTTCTTGCAGTTTGAAGATGTTTACAGACAAATTTGTTTTATACAGTTTGCATAGTTACAAGAAAATATACAAATATGTCATAACTTATATCAACAGTATGTGTTTATGTATATCTTTACCATTAAAGTTCGAAATTCGTATTTTCGAAACATTTAGATATTAAATGAAATATTATTTCCATTTTGTATATGTAATATATGTCTATACATCTAACAATAAGTACATTGCATGTATCACAGTTACAAAGCAAATAAGATTACTGCAATCATGAATGTAAACACATGTAGCATTATGTATCTACATAAATGTCGTTTTCAAAATATTAGTGATGTAAAGGGAAATATTTTACTTTTAACTTTGACATCGAAACAGAAAAAAATTGATTTATGCATTCTGCTGTAAATATATTTAAATAATCTTTAAATTCATTTAATGTATGTTTTAAAATATATATTTTTGATTCTACCTATTTCTAACTATTAATTTGTTAAACATAATATGCAAACATAATTAATATATAATTTAAGATAAACGTCAAAATATTTTTAATTGATAGCGCTTCTAAAAAAAGAATACTTTTTATTGTCTATAAATTTCATATTATTTACTATTTTATTACAAACACATAAAGTTATTTCCACATTCATTATTTTCTTTACAATTTCGAATACTACGATAATAAATACAGATGAAAATAAATCTATGTTAATATATGAAGAAATCTATAGAATACCGTAGCGTAAGAAAGATAAACAAAAGTTTTCATTGAAAGTCGGCAAATGTTTTATTTCATTAGCATTATCTTTAAACACCTCTAGCAACATACTATCTACGACCTAGGGTCGTATTTTATTTCCGAACTCTGACTGAACAAAACTTTCTTAATTAGTTTGTATGTTATTTAGGGAATGTGTCGACAACAGAATTATTAAACAATGACTTATAGTTGTTTCAACTTTTATATGAAGTATAATAACATCGCAGTAGGCTTATTATTATACTAGTTTTTTGTTGTATTTTTATTCATACTTTTTTAATAATATTTTTTTTTTGAAAATTGTTATAAATTAAATTAAAAATTGATACATTTTAGTATTTTAATAATAAGTTTGATATTAGAAGAATTTAAAAGATAATTAAAATTGTATTTATTAAACATATAAATTTTGCAGTATTACATATTTTGCTAAAATAGAGTAAATATTATTACTATAAGTTAGAACTTCTCAAATTTATGAGCTAATATCCACTTTTTACAATGCTATATTTTTGAGACTCACTCACTTATAATACATATTCTAAAAGAAATTCTTTTTAGCAAATCTTGTGTAGTTTGCCACGATTTTTATCCACATTCATTTGCTTTATAACAATTGAAATAATGAATTTATATAGTATAATTAATTTTATCTACAACTGCTTCGTTATATGGTCATTATATATATATATAAAATCAGATAAATAATATTAGTCTTTATAACCCGAGGGAAATAAAATACTAGTCTTTATTAACCAAGGTTAATAAAATATTAGTCATTATTAACCAAGGGAAATAAAGAAACGATCTTTATTAACTTGATTTCCGTACGCACGCTTCGTTGCTAGGCAACATCTACAAACTAAATATCTCTACGCCAGATGGCAGCAGTTATCAGTCAAAGTAATAAAATGACAGTTGTAGTTAGTTAGTTAGTTAGTTGTTGTTAACATCATAGATTTGAATAAGTAAGTACAATATTAAAAATATATAAACAGTTGTAGATAAAGTATAGTATTTGACTTGCAAATAATGCCTACAATGTACTCGGATGTTTTATTCCCCTCGCTACGCTCGTGGACTAAACAACATCCTCGTACATTATAGGTGCCATTATTTGCTCGTTAAATAATATACTATTATTTTGACAAATGTCGAAATTTTCAGTCGGTAAATCTCCCACTAGGAATTATTTCTGTTGTTTCACAACAAAATAAATTTACTAAATCGTTCAAAAACCAACTTATAATACCAGCTATTATTTTTTAATTAACTTAATTAATAATTTTCAAATTATTTACAATATTCTTTTAACAAAATATTAATATAAGGAAATTCAATTTATTTGATTATGTTTTATTATTTAAATTATTATACTTTATCTTTTAGCACAAAACTTTATAATTAATAGTATTTAGCAAATAAAACAAAATACTTCGTTATTTTGTATTTTACTAAAAGAATTTACAACAGAATTAATTTACCATTATTTATTTAAAATACCGTGCAAATTCTAAAAATAATTTAAATAAATATATCATTATAATAAAAGTATGACAAACATTTTCGTTTGTTTCATCAAGACGTTAAAACTTTTAAAAACAAAGAGAAACACGATGCGGTGAATGTGTATAGCAAAACAATTATTTGTGATGAAACAAGAGAACTGGGTGACAATTAGACAAACGATATTTTAATGAGAGAAAAAGACGAAAACTCTTGAGTTTGCAATGAAAAAGTATTTGTGAAATGAGGAACTTCAAAACGAGAACACTGCTAGCTTATTAACTAAGAGCAAAGTCATAATATTTATGTAGAAAATAGTTTGTTAAAAATCTTTGAAATTTCTTTGACATTATTATAAAAATAATATTGCAAAAATGTTTTTAAAAACTAAGAAAATGTTTTGGAACAATAATAAATTTATAGTACTATTTTGGGTATATACAGTGGGACTAACTTTGTGCAATTTTTTTTTATGCGGTATGAATTCCAATGGTGTTGGCATTATAATGTTGTAATGGTTTCTATAAGTGTATTTACATATGTACATGATGTACTGTAAGACGTTGTTCGCCTTTAGACGCAATGTTCATTTGATATCAACAGTTTCCCGACAATGCACATTCAATTTCTATTGGACATTTTTCTCTAAATGAAATTTTCCAGTATTTTTTTTGTGAGATTTTTTTTATACGGTCCCTATCTACCGCACAAAAACAGGTTTGACTGTATATAGTGAAAAATATTTATCGGTAATAGCAGTCAAAAAAAGGTTGATGTTAATTAAAATCTCATATCAAGGTTCATACCACCGAAAGCTAAGAGTTATGAATCTTGATATAAGATTTTAGAAGCTATATTTGTATTTCTGCATAGGAATATTTGGAGAAATTGAATTTCGGAATAGTGAAAAGAGTTTGTGCCATAACCTTTTGGAAACATAGCGTAATTGTATGTATATATATATACAGCCTGATTCAGAGTAAGCGCCTTATTTTTTTTAGCCACACTATGGGTACTACTTTCAAAATATTTGGCAGTAATATGTTTCAGGACATTCTCCACACGATGGCGATATCAGATTTTCAATTGGACGAATCATTTCAAAATGGCGACGTTCAACTTTCTTTTTTTTTAATGGGATGCCATAATTTTTTTTTTTATTTTTGAGATCCTAAAAACATTCTTTTTACGATAGTATTTTGTTTTTGCACGTAAAATCGGCAATACTGTACGTCGTGTTTCCTGTTTCTTGTGTTTCCGTGTTTCTGATTTCCTGTTTTATGGTGAAAATAGACACTTCCTAAATTGAAACGTCGTCCAATGGTGGTGTTTGACGTTTGACTACTAGTTTTTCTACCGCTACTTGATATTTGGACAAAAATAACATCGAGTATAACACATTCATGCGCTACTAGATTAAAATGTTAGTTTGCTTTTTGATAGGGAAATAAATGAATTTTTAAGGAAAACAAAATACTATCGTAAAAAGAATGTTTTTAGAATATCAATAATAATAAAAAAATTATGGCATCCCATTTAAAAAAAAAAAGTTGAACGTCGTCATTTTGAAATGATTCGTCCAATTGAAAATCTGATATCACCATCGTGTAGAGAATGTCCTGAAACATATTACTGCCAAATAATTTAAAAGTAGTATCCATAGTGTGGCTAAAAAAAAAATAAGGCGCTTACTCTGAATCAGGCTGTATATATATAATTAAAAAAGTTTTTAAATTATTTTGAGTATACAATAGACTTATTAAAACAAAACCTGTAACACAAATTGAACTTTTATATCCGCTTGAAATTTTCAATAGCCTTAAGTCTACAAGATTCATCAGATTCTGGTCCCAACATCTAATATTTATTATGTATTTTTTTAAAACATAGAACAATATTTAAAAATATATATTTATTCACTTATTTGTATTTTCACTAAATCTTACTTTAATAGATAAATAAATAAATAATATCAACTGACTTATACTAGCCAACCTGTAAATTTTGATACAATAAAAACATAAATATTAATTTTAGTTTTGAATATTTAAATAATATTGATTGATATTATTTTGTTTCATTTAATAGATATTACTAAAATATTTAAAACTAAATCCTAATAATTTATTTGTGTAATTAAGATTTCCTAGTAATTTATATCACAAAAACAAATCCTACAAACATCTATATTAATTACGAAATGTATGTTTACGCATTAATTACAATAATGAAATGAAACTTTAAATTTATATTACCTAGGGCAGTGCTTCCAACTCTAAATTAATAAATAGTATACTAAATCACGAATTAAGTTAATATACAGCACAAAACATTATTAGTACACGGAGTAGTATATATAACAATAATTGAATATCTATCTTCTGTAATTTGAGCAACATTTAATTACTGAAATTAAACAGAATCTATTAAAGTTTACGACTTTTCTGTATCAGTACGTATCAATGACAATGCGGGAGGATGGTAGAATAAGAACTTATTCACATTCTGGTTTTAGTTTTAATCTTAAGCATAAGCAGAGATATAAGCATAACAAAATACAAATAAGCTTATGGGAAAACAATGCGCTTACGCTAACAGAAAATGTTTTTAAATTGGCTAAACCCTTATGCTTATACTTAAAACTAAAACAGCAGTGTGAAGGAAGCTTAATACTAAACTAAGCAAGTTTCGATTTTTTTAAAATCAATTTAAACGGTTATAATTTATTAATATTTAACAAAAATAGATGGGGATATCAAAGAATTTGTATAGGACAAATATATACTGTTTTTTTTTTATGTAACGACGTTAGTGTATACATTGTATTATTATTGTCTAAAATAAACTTTAAGCCCGTTCAAAACTATAAAGTTTCCAATGTCAAATAGGGAATAGAGAATGGCATAGTATTAAACAGTATTATTCCCTTTGCCTATATTCGATCAATAACATTGATGTATTACACTAGATATTGGTGAACCAAACTAGCTATGCAAATGTTTGGATGTACAACGCAGTTTGTAATAAACTACTTATCAATATACTCGTATGTTTTGTCTGTATAAGCGCTACATTACTAATAATGTTAGAAGGCAATACTAAATCAATGATAATCTTTTGATATAATAATATATTGCATTTACTTTTAAAAGATATGTGTATTTTAATATAACCAGTGACGTGTCGACAAATTTGTGGACCTGGTGCTAAAAACATACTGAAGCCTTAGCTTCTTTGAAAAGATCAAAAATTATTTTGAAATTAAGATAAAATCCGTGCCATTTTTGAAAATAATTTGTTTGCTGTAGTGTAATATACATACATACATACACAATCACGCCATATACCCAAAAGGGTGTGGCACAAACTCTTTTCATTATCCCGAAATCAGTCGCCTCCAAACACTCCTATCCAAACAAGCAACTTTCGCTTCATCCACATTCATAATTCCTCTCATACATGCTCTTCTATTCCTACTACTTGGAAACTTTCGCTCACGCAAAACACTCTCAATCATATCACTCCAACTACTCATTGGACGTCCACGCAAACGTAAACCATCAAAATCATTCAAATAAATCTTTTTAACCAAACGTTCATTAGACATTCGCTCAACATGTCCGAACCATCTTAACTGACTAACACCAACTTTTGCTACAACATTTTTTTCAATTTCACACTCATCATACACTAGTCTATTTCGTACCCGATCTGTCCTAGTTACACCACATACCCCACGTGTAATATACAATTTATATTATTTAACAATTTATTTAGATTATTATAAATTATTTAGATTATTTTAATAGATAGTTTAGTTTATAATCAATAGTATTATAACTAAACCATAAAATTAATTTGAAAATAAGATAGGAAGTGAAAATAAGAAGGTACAGAAATTATATTATAAATAGTTAGTTACTATAATTTCCTAATTTTTATTTATGTTATATAACCGTTTTTTTTTTGACAACACTTTATTTTAAACATTTATTTTAATACGGAATTATTTTTTGAACATATTTTCAACAAAAGATTTTCATTGCGTTTACTGAAATGTATTTTCTAAATTCGTTCTATCATGTTATGATTGTGTACACTTATAGAAAATTTTCAATAGTTGTTGAACAATTTTAGTATTACATTTTTATTTTAGAAAAATTTTTGTTGAAATGTTTTATTTGTTTTTTGATAAATTAAATATTGATTTTTGAGTTTGTATTTTTTATGTTGAATAATATATCTAAAAAAAAACCATTTTGTAATTTTTAAAATTTTTTAAATTTTACTGTAACATCATTAGTACACGAGAAAATCAATATTTTTTAAAATTTTTGCAGAATTACAAATAAATGAAAAACACCTGATTAGAAATAAAGACAGAAATATATGTATGTAGTTTTAAAAATATATTAATTACAAGATAAACATCTCTTAATTATTGCGGAATTTTATTCAAATAATAAATTTGCTGAAAAACAAATTAGCTAATATTTATTTTAATTGTAGTTCTGATAACACAAAAATATTAGCGTAGTTATTTCGTTTTAGTTACAATTGGAATTATATTAGAATTAACACAATTTATTATTATTGCCAAAAATCATCGACAATATTTTAACAAAATTTATAAAATTATTTCATTTTCACGCGAGCAAATCAAACTTTTGTCAAACGTCAAAATATTTTGCAACAAAAATGTAAACTTATTTAACTTGTCAAAACTTTTTCTTTCGGAAAAGTTACTCAATATGTAAAGCATGCTAAAGGCCAAATTTTTAAAGAAAACTTTGAGTTTTTGATGTGGTGATTGAACACTTTTAACTAATCTGTGTCAAACATGACACAATTTAGATTTATAAGTTGTTCATTTTTTAAATTAACTTTGTAAAATTTAACACTTTCGATAAATATGTACTTATTTAGAATAATACTTATTGATCACATAAACAAATAACAAAATAAATAATTGTTTTTATATAGTAAAAATTTTTTCCGAACTCATTGTTTTAAAATTAAACTCTTTTAAGTTTAAGTTCTGTTTAATTATTTATTTAAAAACGACGTGACGACAAAACTCAACGCTCATTTTCATCTGGATAAAAAATACTGAAAAATGACAAAAACAATAACTAATATTTAATTATATCAATTATTTAAAGTACTCGTATTTTAGTTTTTACTAACTGTAACAATGACAAACTATCAAATGAAAATGAAAATTTATTAAACAAATGGCAAAATGCACGTCTTCATCTGGAAAAAAAGACAAAATTTTGAATTTTTTTTCCTGTTGAAAACGTACTTTAAATTAGTCGAAATGTCAATTATTAATAAATATTAATACAGAACTATACCTTAAAGCCGTTTTATTTTAATATGATGAGTTTTGAAATATTTTTTTTTTGCTATGTTAAAAATTATTGTTACTTGTAGATTGAATGTATTTTAAATATACAATAAAAAATATTGAACAGTTAAATATTTTTTAAGAGATAATAAGCAATTATTTTAAATTAAATCTAATTAAAATAAATATGGAATAAGTTCTGAAAGATTCTTCACTATGTTAAAAATATTTTACATTCTTTTGTGGACAGTATCATTTTTTTTTTTGAAAGTTAAAAATATATTCCAAAACTTAAAAAGGAATTTACATATTTTTTTTAGTACATATTTATTTCAAATATTCACATTTTATTTTCTTTTCAATAAAAATCTATCTTCTATAGTATTTGAATTTGATGAGTTTTTTGGGAAACAAGAAAACGACTAAAAATTTTGTTATACTTCATTTTCTTTATATTTGCTAACATACCCAAAAAATCAATATACTGACTATACTAAATATTCTTATTATATCTGAAATTAAAATTTTAACATTTTTTTACTTAAATCCAAAATTTAATTCCGAAAGCATATGAACCAAACTATCAAAAATGTTCTATTAATGAAATTTATAACTTCATTTTTATGTATTACATAAAAAAGTCTTACTTCTATTATTTATTGCCTGTTGTTGAGATACGAAATAGTTCTTTTCAAATTATAGGTAGTTTTTCTTCTGGGTATTTTTTTTTTTTTTTTTTGGCAATTACAAAAACTATTTTATAACTTCATTTATAAGTATTAAAAATAAATCTTTTTAACTGTTCAATATTTTTATAGTCAATTTCATTGTTTTATTAGTAGAGTCTTACCTACATAACCTATGTTAGTAAATTATTTTTTAACTTAGATAAAAGAGAACTAGATAACAGAGTAACTGATTTGTGCACACGATAACTTCTTAAATTTTATGATGTATATTGTTATAAAATACGTTATTAAAGGCAGAAAACCGTTTTTGATCGTTAACAGTTTTACGATTCATAAAAAAAACTTCAATTTTTACGTTCTTGTTATATATAGATAAGATAAATCATGGAAATATAAATTTATAACTGCCGTAAATTTTTTTTATCAAAAGTTCAATTTCTGAAGAAAAAATTTCTTCAACCAATTTTATTATAGATAACACTACTTATCCGATATGAAGTTTATTATTTCATAATGTTTTATTGCTTTTTTGTATTAAATTACTAATTAATAAATTTATGAATAACGAAATTTTAACATAAGAATAATTTATGCTATGTATACGATGTTTTGGTGTTACTTTAGCTTTGACTGTATAAATATTGCCTTCCCTTTTTAACTAGACAAATCCAATCGTAGCATCACCATAATTATCTTTGCCTGCTCTATAAATATAAAAATTTGTTATACTTTTATACATTAATAATATATTTAAAACTTAATTTTGACATTTAACATTTCTGCACTAAAAAAAAAACATAAATTTGATGTAAAATAATTATCAGCTATTACAATTGGTAGATTGGATGAATGAGTTTTACATAAACCTGGTTTCTTATTTATAATTACGCGTTGTAAAGACGTTCATAAATTTTAATCATAAAAATTAATCTAAATTTTTTTATTATAATTAATACAGAACTAAATCTTAAAACCATTTTATTTTAATATAATGAATCCTAAAAGATTTTTTACTACGTTAATAATAGTTTTCATATGATAAGACAAATCAAATGATTCAAGCCGATTTCCAGTTACTTCAATTGTTCGCAAGTAATTCATAGAAATTGTAAATTAAAATTTTTTGAATTATATGTCATATGTTAAAATTAGAGAAATTATATTTTAGATATTTTAATAAAGATTTTAATGTAATATACATACAATATTGTTTGTAGTTTATATGTTATAAAAACATATTTTTTTATTTATTTTTATTATTTTTATTATAAAATTATTTTTTAATTGTAATTGTAATAAAAATTGTTTGTAAATTTTACGCATATGCATTATTAAATTGTGGAAGCATATGATAATGTTGTTAAGTTGTTAATTCAATATTAATTAATTTTAATTAAAATAAATATGCAAATTAATGAGGTGCTAATAATAATAATGGATAATTATTTACATTTGGCTTAAATATAATTATAAAATCAAACAGTTTAACATAATGTACCCTAATTATAAATTTTGTTTTGTTTTGCAATATTGTGGAATATATCACACATTAATTCTAAATTGTTTTAGTCAACCAACCGCTATTTGAAAGTTACTTGTTTACTTAATATTTTTAATATATATATATATATATATATATATATATATATATATATATATATATATGTAAATGACAAAAATATATAGTAAAGTCTCAAGATTAAAAACAATATATTTAAAAATATAATAAATATAAAAGTTGTTAATTTTAACAAATATAGATAAAGATTTTTTTAATAAACGAAGATTGTACAGAATGTTTTTTTACCGATCGTCATATCACATATGATAGGGGAAGTATTGTAATCATACTAAATTTGACATATCGAAATTTTACAGATAAGCACAAATTAGGCTTACAGTAACACGAAACAGCTGTTTTTAGCGTGATGTTCGTCTGTAAATCTGTCTGTCAATCTGTGGACAAGTGTAGAGCAAATTCTGCTGTTATAAAATTTAAATATAAACTTGGAAGGTAATATCTCAATTTGATCAACTTTTGGTACATATCTGCCAACTAGAAGTGGTAATTTACTCATGTCACTTTTAGATGTCATAACTAACAATTTAATTTACAATATTTTTTGATACGGCTAAATAATTTTTTAATTTATTTTTAATATTTTTATGATACATATATTATAATTCTGTAATTAGGTGACATATTTATGTCAAAACAGTTTTGTTTTTAGTTACCATGACTACAGTAGTTGTTGTTATACAAATTTGTATATTCCATAAATGTTTTTAATACGATGACGATTTTTTTTTATATTTATTTCCTTCTACTTATTTACTAATGAAAAATGCTACAATAAAAATCAAAATAAATTTGACAAAATTTGTGCTTGTATGATTTTAATTTATTAGTAGAAAAGTAAACAGTTAAACAATAAATACAGTTTTATTTAATTTCGTTGTGTTTTAAAAACCAATATTTTTTATAAATACTACAGTCTGCAAAATAAATAAAATTTTGGAATACTCGCTTAATAAAAGAAGGCAATTGAAATATTCAAAACAAAACAAAATAATCTGAATGGCAAATGATAGCTTTAAATTCTATAAAGCATGGCTTCCAATTTTGCGTACATTATAAATATTTAATATTAATTTTTATACTTATCTGAAAGTTACATGTTTTATATTTTTTAGTATTTGTCATCTTGATGTCAAGCCTGATGAAAGTACTAGTATATTGTTCTGAAACGTTGGCCTATTATAAATAAGAAAGGACGTAAAACCGAAAGGTGTTTTTAAATTTTAAAATATTTTGTTTTTGTAATAATACTGCGTCTCAAACATATTGTAATAAAATTAACGTTTTTGTATAAACAATTTGCAATATACATACGTGATTTTATTAACGTTATATATTTATATATTTTATTATACGTAAATTTTTATTGTTTTATTAAAAACTTAAAATAATCAAATCATAATTAGTATTATTGTATTTGTTGATATAATATAAATATAAAACTTCTTTATTCTGTAAGAAAACTTAAGATACAAAACTTTGTTGTATCCAGTAAAATTTGTTAAACTTTGAGAATAATTTCAATCTAACCAATTCAATTTTATTAAGCATCTCATTACCGCTGTCAAAACATTGCCAATAACAACCCCCTCCCACTCCCCGTCTTTTTCAACTCTTTATTGCCGTTCAATTTAAACTGTTAAGACTCCATTCGCTTTTTCCGGGCCGCCACTTTCGAAAACGGCGCCGAGCCGCGACAGATCTTCAGCACACAATATTGAGATGAAACCATGCGTATCCACTTGAAATTTCGCTTCAGCTCTAGCCTCTGCTGCCTGGAACTCAATAACTCCTTCTGAAGCCCGTGTGCTGTCTGTGCAACGGATGACGCCTGAAGCCTGCTGTCACGACGTACACATGTGACGTGCATCGCACTGTATAGTTCACGGATCTTTTACTCCGGGATCGGTGGATCCCGAGATAGGTTATTTGATTTTCTTTACTTTTTGGGTCTCCGTTTTTTTTTTTGGGTATATAATGTCGAGATAAAATTGAAATTTATATAGTGCCGTTTAGTTTATTTTAGATTTTTTTTGTATAAAAGTTATTGCTATTGTAAAATAATAAATATGCCATAAAATCAGTTCTCTAACTTTTTTTTTACATTCTTCATTATATATTTTTTCAAATAAATAATGAAAACTATATTTTTTTTCCATAAAACAAACCATAAAACTAAAATTTGACCATGTACAAACCTTTCAGAACATTAAAATTAAAATACTTTTTGCATTATTTTATTAAAATTTGACGTTCAAAATTATTAATTTAAATGGTGTTTTAGAAGTGTGTATATTACATAAATTTTATAAATTTGTTGCATAAAATTAAAATTTAATTGCAAAACTTCATTTGAAAGTAGGCACTGACTAAGTTATTTAAGTAATTTACAGAATGGTAATTGATATTATTAATACATTAATTGTAAAAGTTAGTGTATCTTTAAGAACAAAATATTAGCAGTATAATAAAACAAAAATTTAATTTAGAAAATAGATATTTTAATTTTAAAACAAAACCGAATAAAATTTATCAACAGATGCTAACAAAAAATTCCAACAAAAACTGTTCTTTTTTTTTTCATGCAAATTGTGAACATCGAGAATAAAATGGTGGATGTATATCACTGTATTTTTCGTATGCAGATTAAGGCGCAAAACGCTTTATATCGGGTACGAAATCGTTTTGCGTTTATATAGGTGTGTATTGTAATACAGAATACGATGGTTCAGCGAGGAGAAAAGTGAAGAATCTTTGTAGAATGTTACGCGTAGGCACGATTTTCTCATCTTGACTATCTCGTAAAATAAATGCGAACTTTTGACAGAATATATGTTGCTGTTTAGCGACCAATCAATATAATATATATGACAACGTATTTTTTTCTTTTTGAATAATGGTTCGACATTTTTAGATATTTATTTAAAGATTTTTTCTATTTTATTTAAGTTGGAATAATTTTTATATGCGTAAGAAATTCAAGCGCTAAGCGTTACTACACTTACATTTTGTAATTTGAACTTGATGTATAGCTGAATATTAATATTAAGAAAATGAGTAATTTAAATGTAAAAAAAACAACAGGAACGTGTGGCATTTAAGCGCACATAAAAATTACTTTTATTAAAATCTTTAAAAAGTTATTGACAATATATATATATATATATATATATATATATATATATATATATTCTACATATTACATATATATATATATATATATATATATATATATAATATTGACAGATATCCGTAAATAATAATAATAATATGCTTATTTTTGTATATTTTTTTGTAAGTAATAATATATATTAATTAACTTTAAAAACTATTTAAATATAACATATTTTTAAATTATAATAAAAATAAATGACGTGTTACTCTCAATATCAAAAGTGTAATATTTTATTAATTTGCGCATATTTATATTATTTTAAAATGCAACAAAGCTGCAAAAAAATGATATTTACAAAATTTAAATTTTCAATTTTTGTGAATTCCAATAAGAATTGTTTACTTTTTGATGAAATTGTAGGTATATCTATTTGCTTTTCATTGGTTTGTTCGTTGTATCTATATTTATCTACATATTGTTGATTGCAAATTAATATTTACAATAATATTGATTATTAAATATATGTATATTTTGTATAAATATCATTAACTTTTTGATGCTATTGTGATTATACTTATTAACTTTCGACGCTTAATTTTCATAAAATTGTCAAACAAAATCACTTAAAAAATGTCTGTTTTAAGTTTTGAATAATTTGTAAATAATTTTTGGAAGCGTATAGAAGAAAAATAAGTTATGTAAGCAATTATCAACAAAAATATTTTTTGAAATTTTATTTCGAGTTGTTTTTTTTACACAAAATGGATTCGGTAGGGAAGACCATCAACTAGTACTCGTAGATGCTTAGATATTTAGATATCACTTTTTAAAGTGTATTTGGAGGATACAAAGACATTACAAACATCTATGCCCCAAGCGGGATTCAAACTCGGGCCCACACAGGTACGAGCGGTGTTAAATACACGTCTTAAATCGCTCGGCCATGCTAGTCGACTACTTCGAGTTGTTGTTTGTCTTATTTTATTATATATATATATATATATATATATATATATATATATATATATATATATATATATATACAGCCTGATTCAGAGTAAGCGCCTTATTTTTTTTTAGCCACACTATGGGTACTACTTTCAAAATATTTGGCAGTAATATGTTTCAGGACATTCTCTACACGATGGTGATATCAGATTTTCAATTGGACGAATCATTTTAAAATGGCGACGTTCAACTTTTTTTTTTTTAAATGGGATGCCATAATTTTTTTATTATTATTGAGATCCTAAAAACATTCTTTTTACGATAGTATTTCGTTTTTCTTAAAAATTCATTTCTTTCCCTATCAAAAAGCAAACTAACATTTTAATCTAGTAGCGCATGTTATGTTATTTTTGTCCAAATATCAAGTAGCGGTAGACGTAAAAGAAACAATGAAACTTTATTTTGTCATCTACATCAACTTTTTGAAACTCAAAATAAAAAATTTACATCAAATAAAAATTAGGTATTTACAAAAAATGCTCGAAATGTTTTCCTTTTTTTTCAATACATAAATTGAAACATCGTCCAATGGTGGTGTTTGACGTTTGACTATACTAGTTTGTCTACCGCTACTTGATATTTGGACAAAAATAACATCGGGTGTAAAACGTTCATGCGCTACTAGATTAAAATGTTAAATTGCTTTTTGATAGGGAAAGAAATGAATTTTTAAAGAAAACGAAATACTATCGTAAAAAGAATGTTTTTAGGATCTCAATAATGAAAAAAAAAAATTATTGCATCCTATTTAAAAAAAAAAGTTGAACGTCGTCATTTTGAAATGATTCGTCCAATTGAAAATCTGATATCACCATCGTGTAGAGAATATCCTGAAACATATTACTGCCAAATATTTTGAAAGTAGTACCCATAGTGTGGCTAAAAAAAAATATGGCGCTTACTCTGAAACAGGCTGTATATATATTCAAATTTAATTGAAATGTAAATTTTTATCAAACATTTGATTTGCACTTTTATTTTAATTTTCTACTTTTGAGGTTCTTATAGGTACCATATACAATCAATAATGCTTACAATATTTAAAAATATTGACAATGTTATTGACTGCGTAAGTTTAATATTGATGTATTGAAATAGATATTAACAATTTTTTTTTTGTAATCCAACTTTCAATATCGGAGAGTATTGGGAAAATATTCAATTTACAAATAAAATTTAAAAATTTTATGATCTATTTATTTATTTTGTTATCTAGTAAATTGTTTCTATGTTCTTTTTATTTACTGTAAATGTCATTTGTATCATTTCTCCTAATGAAGACGTACGTTGAGTTCATCGAAACGTTGATTATAAATAAAATATTGATACAGAACTATAACCTAAAGCCGTTTTATTCTAAATATTTATGTTTCATATTTTGAAAAAGCATTGCTGAACGAAATAACGGCAGTAAAATTTCGGTTGTTGCGACTGAAGAGAGAAGTAGTATAAAAATGTTTATTCGGATTTTTTCTAGGCTGGCAAAAATCTGACAGACCATCTTAGCATCAGAACACGATGCTTCTGCTGCTTTTTGAATCCGTAGTAAATTTTCATTCCAATGTCATGGCTTGTTTGATCTCTAAACGTCCCTAGCCAAGTATATGTTTACGGGCCGAAAACCGTACATATCTATCTCGGTTTTTCTCATACAGATATATTTTTTGTTTTTTTTTTTACCAACAAAAATTCCACAAAAGCCCGGGGACAATGCATCTGTGTGTGGAAAAGGTTCTTTCAACCCTGCATATCTTGTATGGCTTTGTGTGTTTGCCCGCTATATTTAGGACTAGAGCGACCTAGAGCAGATTTAATAAGCTAACTTGTTTGTTGAAACTGTGTTTTATTAGATAAACCAACAGATATTGTTTACTGATCAGTGATCTTACATCTTTACTCTCAAAACTTGAGATTATGATATAGGTAGATATATTTATGGTATTTTCTTAATATAAATCACACCAAATTTAAAAATACAGAATAAGTTATTGGATTAGTTTCTGAAAAATTTAATAAATTATTAAAGTCGGTTATTCCAGATTGTTAACAAATCTGAAAAAAAGTAAACAAAATAGCATCAACCTTATTGAGAGTGACAAATATTTTTTCAAAAAATATTGATTAATTTTTGTTACTATTTACTTAGTACGTATACAACATTTTTAATCTTTTTTTTTAATAATATCATACATTTTTATTATTCGTTTTCAAAACTTTCAAATTACAATGGCTGTTTTAGCTAAAAAAGTTTCTTCAAATAATAATTTTACTATCTATCTAATAGCATTTGGCTGTCAGCCATATAGTCTGCAATAAAAGTACGAGTGTATGAACTTAAAATACTTGTCTTGAATATGAAATATTAAATATTTTCTAAGATTAGTTGAAAAAACTTTAGAAAATATCTTTTTCATAAATGGCAAGAGTTTGTAAAAATACATAAATTGCAATTTTATTCTTAAATTTTTTAATATTTATGAGGCATAAATAAACACATTGGCTAGTATTGCAAACTCGGTTTTAAAATCAGTTTTAACTAACATCGGTTTTTAGATACCGTAATTGTCATATGAACAGGACTAAACAAATTAACTAAAACAGTCAAAAATCTAGCTTGTAGTACCCGTCATTATTTTTTTAAATAGTTAAATATTAATATTAAATAATTATTATTTAGAAATCAAATTTATTTATGAATATTGTGTTATAATTTAAATATTTAGAAATAGAAATAGGATTTTAGTACAATTACAGTGTTTTTTCTAAATTAGAATACTACAAACAATTTTTAGTTTAAATAATAAGATATTAATAATACAATTCTGTTCAAACTGACAAAAATTAAATAACTTATTATTATTTAGTTATATTTTGCTTAATATTTTTATAAAAATAAAATTACAATTAGAATAAAACGGCTTTAGGTTCTAGTTCTCTAATAATTTATTAATAAATGAACGTTTCGACAAACTGAACGTGCCCCTACATCAGGAAAAAAAATAGAAATGACATTTATTTATTTAAATCAGTACCTTCACATTAATTGTGAACGCAATGATTTAAATGAAATTTTACTTTCTTTAATTAAAAATTTATAAATTTCATGATCTAGTTACTTATTCGTTACCGAGTAACTTATTGTTAATATATATTAATACAGAACGATCCTTTAAAGCCGTTTTGTTTTAATAAATTTTAATTTTAATTTTATAGTTTAATTGTTATTATTACAGTTAGTAAAAACTAAAATACTTTATATAATTAATATTATTAATATTCTTGTTCTGCAATAATAAAAATAATTTTAAAATCAAATTGTTTTAATTAAATTTAAGTTCTGTTTAATTATTTATTTTAAAACGACGTTTCGACGAAATTCAATGGCTGTCTTCATCATTTTTCAGTATTTTATCCTGATGAAGACGTACGTTCAGTTTATCGAAACGTTGATTTATTAATAAATTATTACGTAATTAGAATCTAAAACTGTTTTATTCTAATATAATGAGTTCTGAAAGATTTTTTTACTATGTTAAAATTACAATTGTTTACTTAAAAATATAATCTTAACATATTTTTAATAAAATCAGTAATAGTTATTTAATTAAATCTCAATAATTTATTTTTTTCGAATTAATAAAATCCAATTTAAAACTAAATTAACAAAAGGCGTTTCAAAATCTCTGTCGGTGAACTTTCAACGGATATAACCGAAAACTGCACAATCACAGTTCATGTGGGTGTGTCCACAGACTCTTTTGATATCTCCCAATTGACAGGAAGAACATTCTCAGCGGTCAGTTGCATTGTAAATGTTCCCCAACGGGCGCCAAAATGAAACAGCAATGTCGACTGCTTAATTTATTCACCACAACGTATTCGACATTTTTTTCCTATTTACAATTCGCTGGTTTTTTTTTTTTCGTTCGGGTGGCATCCACAAATTGTGGCCCCCCGTCTAGGGTGTGTATGTGTTGTTTTTTCTGCTGTTTGTGTGATGCGATATTTTATCGTTGTTGTTTTTTTGTGTTTTGTTTATTTGCGAAGTTGCTGTGTTATGTATATATGACGATTTAATTGATTTGTAAACAGTAATAGGGACGCTGATATCAAGTGTTTAGAGACAAAATTATTGGCAACACGGCACTGGATGGGTGAGTTTAAAAGTGTGTGACGTATTGCTCTGTTTTTATATTCATTTGTTTTTTGGGTTGTGGTTTTATTTTCGACTATGAATTTTTATGCTTCATAAATAATTTGGGTTTTTATGCATCTCAATTACGACAGAGCAAAATTCATGTGGGTGTCATGTAATTTGTTTTTACTAAAAATTTATGATAGTGGAATATGATAAAATTTTAGTAAACTAGGTTTTAGTATATAATATTTAATATGTTTGTTAATTTTTTTCTTATAATCTTTTAATATTAAAACATATTTCTGTTAATTTTTTTTAATATTTATAATCCATTACTTAGCATCATTAAAATCTTTTTTCTATAATTAATCCTGTATCTCTTGAATAATATTTCCTAAGTAAAATTTTAACACAACATATATTAACATGATCAAAATTCTTTCGGAACTCATTTTATAAAATAAAACGTTTTCAGGTTTAAGTTCTGTATAAAATTTATTAAAAATCCGACAAACTCAACGTCCGTCTTCATCAGGAAAACTGATACAAATGACATTTACAGTAAGTAACAGAACAGAAACAAGTTACTAGGTAACAAATAAGTAACTAGATAATATTTTTTTAATAATCTAGTTACCTACTTGTTACCCAGTAACTTGTTCCTGTGTTCTGTTATTTACTGTGTATGTTATTTGTATCAGTTTTCCTGACGAAGTCGAGTTTGTCGAAACGTTGATTTTTAATAAATATTAATACAGAACTTAAACATAAAGCCGTTTTATTTCAAAACATATATTACTAAAAGGAAAATTTAAATAATGAAAAAATACAACAAAATTGGTTATAAACAGAGCATGTAGTAGATAAAAATATTGGTTAATGGTTAACCAGTATTGAGAAGTATATTTTAATATCGGTTATCGTTCTTTAACCGATGTTTCATATTTTAGACTAGTTTGAACCAGTTACATTTTTTATTAATTTTATAAAATGAAACTGTGTAAATAATAAACATATTTTTTGTCAAACTGTAAGTTAATTTTCGTATTTTGTTTTAAATATTTGTTATGCGACCTATCAGTAAAATTATTTATAAATAATATTATTTATTTTCATAAAATCATATTATTTTTTTAATCTAGGAATAAAGATTCAATTTTTCAATATAAACGTGCACAGACGCCGATTTTGAAAGCAACATATAAAATACATAAATTTCACATAAAAATTATTTCATATTACAGTTTCGTCTTCAAAAAAACAGGTATATTTTTTTTCGGGATTTTGAAATATCGGTTATGGCTAACGTTCGCAAAATATCGATTTACCGTTTTTTTTACCGATTTCATACTCTGGTTACAAAAGGTAAAAATTTTACAAATTATATTGATTTTAATTATATACCACTTGCATTAATTTAAAACTAGTATTCGTTAAAACTGAACTTAAAAGTGATATCAACCAATAAATTTTAAAATTAATCTTTCTTTTAAATTTACTTTCAAATAGAAACGAAATATTTATATATATTTAGAGTATGCACCCATATTCAAGAAAACATTTTTCATTCAAACAGAAATCAATTTATGCGAAAGACAAAGATTTATATTTTTTATAAGCACATTTTAAAAAATTATTTTTATTTTGATTTTAAATTATTTAGTTGTAACTTAAATAAATATATGTGAACTTATAAATATAAGAAATTGAAAGAATTTGTTTTTAACTAAACATTTAACTATATTTCTGATTTCATTTTATTTAAGATTTACCACAGAAATATTTGAAATTAAAATGCATTGCAATACAATACAAAAAGAACTTATTTGAATACAAGTAGCAGAATATTTTATACAATGCAAAAACATTTTAAATTAAACTTGGAATAACTTTGCTATTTTAAATACAGTCAGCAGGGGATTATCCAAGTTGATATTATGCATATATTTTAATGCAAAATATAAAAAATAAAAAAAGAAGTTTTATTCTAGAATATATCTAGAACTATTTTCCGAATATATAATTTTATCGACTATCATATCACATATAATAAGAGAAGTATTATAATCATACCAAATTTGACATATCAAGATTTACAGATAATAACAAATTAGGCTTGTAGTAACATAAATCAACTGTTTCTAGCGTGATATTCATCTGTCGGTCTGTAAACACGTATAGAGCAAATTCGGCTGAAGTAATTGCTATAAAATTTTATATTTATGTTTCGGAGGTGAACATCTCAATTTGATCAACTTTTGGTAAAAATCACTTTTATGTGTTTTACGAATATTCCGTAACAGATATATTTCAAAAAATTTATTTAACAAAAGTTGCTAGACAAGTTATAACTAACAACTCTTATTTGGAACATTTTTCGGTATGGCTAAGTATATATATATATATATATATATATATATATATATATATACTTATAAATAAATTTATGGAACAGAAAATTTGTATAACAACAACTACTTTTGTCATGGTAAATAAAAACAAAACTGTCTTCACATAAATATGCCACCTATTTACAAAATTACATATGTATATACAAGGGTGTCTTCATACTTTGAGCAAAGAATTAAAAGGTATATACTATAGGACATACTGATCATGGAACAAAAATATTTTTTTGAAAATTCGCGAAATTAAAGCTGGTTTACTTAAAGTGAACATTGTCAGAACTACTGAAGTAGCGTACTTTATTGAAAACTACAAAATCAAAATTAATTAACAATATTACATCACCTATTGCTCAAACGTTCTGAATACAAACGTCGTGAATTTTGTCTTTCTTCTCCATAAAATAACAGCATATCCACTAACTCATTATCACTGTATGCACTCATTTTTATAAACACTGCACTACACTGTACACTCAAAACACAATGAAATAAGACTAACAATATTTTTTACGAAAGTATTATGTTGCATCGTACTAAGTAAATTAAATTAAATTATTAATTAGTAATTACACAACATTAGACTTTTATTAGTCGTTGTACAAACAATTACTTGTTGTAGAGTTAAATTAGCTATCAACTAGTGGTAACAAAATGTTCACTTAAAATGCGATGCAAATTTTTTTAAGAATTTTCAAAAAATTATTTTTGTTCCATGATTAGTATGTCCTATAGTATATACCTTTTAATTCTTTGCTTGAAGTATAAATACACCCTGTATATATATATATATATATATATATATATATATATATATATATAGATAGGATGTTATTGGGAACTGCAGTCATACAGAATAAAAATCACTAACTCAATTCATTGTGGACGAGACTTTCGGAGATTATTTTTCTCCTTCTTCAGGCCAATGGTAGAGTATTCTGTGAATGAATTAAAGAAATTGTTCTTCAAATTGTCCACACTTATATGGTACATACAAATATCAAATGTTAAAACTATTATAATTGTTTTTAAATAAAAAATCTTTTTCTTAATACAAGCACGTGTCAATTTTATGTAAAAAAACAATTTCAAGAACAATTTCTTTAATTCATTCACAGAATACTCTACCATTGGCCTGAAGAAGGAGAAAAATAATCTCCGAAAGTCTCGTCCACAATGAATTGAGTTAGTGATTTTTATTCTGTATGACTGCAGTTCCCAATAACATCCTATCTAAATATCATATACCAGTCAACAAAATTCATATTACATATATATATATATATATATGTATATATATATAATTTTGTAAATAGGTGATATATTTATGTGAAAACAGTTTTGTTTTTATTTACCATGACTAAAGTAGTTGTTGTTATACAAATTTTCTGTTCCATTAATTTATTTAATACTATGACGGTTGGTTCTGTGGCGGCCACAGGCAATTTTCGTTGATGAATGTTAATGATTTTATTGTCAAATAAATAATAAAAATAAAAGGGTAAAACTTGTAGTAAACTATTTTATATATTAATTAAAATATTTATTTGAATGTTTTTTAAATATTAATACTGAGTTTTTATTGTTTTTAGAACAAATAAAAAGTAAATTATAAAATATTTAATAATCAAAAAGAAAAATATAATACTTTTCATAATTTATTAATTTACTTTTATAAGGGTAGCTTATAAATTTGTTTTGAGACGGGGGAAAAGTTGAAGTGGGTAGTGCACACAGGGTGCTTCATGTACGGTGCTTGAATATTTCATTAATAAAGCTGTTAATTTAAAATGCACGCGTTAAATTCTGGACTATAATTAAAGCCAATGTTTACTTGCTGTGTTATGATTTAGAAGCATACCTATTGAGGTCCTCTGAACCGATGTTAAATCTGTCAAATGCACAACCATAGATTTTGTGTACTTCTAAAATTATTAATTTACACTACATAACTTAGCATTGCGTAGAATCCATATATAAGTATAAATTTTTTTAAAGAAATTGTTCTTGTCAATAAATTATTATATTTAAATCGACTTTTTGTGTTAATCATAAACATATTAAAATATGTTTTAATAAGATATTATATAATAAAATATTATATCAAACAAAATTAACTTTAGTCATCATAGAACCGTGTGAACCTGTATCATCCAAACTACTTTGAAAAGTTAATAAAGAGTGTGCCAGCTAAAATCTTAGGAACTATGGCCAATTTGTATGTTAAAAAACTGTTTAACATTTAAATGACAAATGTCGATTGAGTAATTTAAATTAACTTTATTTTATATATGTATATCTATTAATATAAATTATAAAATTTATACAGACACTACATTTGAAATAATTAGTAGAAAACAAAAAGCTTTATTTTGTGTTAAACAAATGAATATTATATAAAGCAACTTAGTTTACGTTATTTGTATCAAAATTAAAATCTAATTTTCATTACAATAGAGAATATACTTTGCAACAAAATACACGCACGTTTACATATTAATCTAGTAACGAAACACGTACTTCGAAAACAAAACACTGTCGATTAATCCGGTTTCTCACAATTTCCGTGCGTAATTTAAAACTACAAGAACACTAAAATAGAATTTTAAATCCACGTTTTTTTGTTACTCAACTGACAGCAACAATATTTTGTTTCAGGCAACCAAATATAATGACGCAAACTTAACAAGGAATCACTTTACATCGTTCCATCACACTCAAAAATGGCACAAGTATTCATACTTCTTTTCGCTATAGTGGGGTTCGTTTTCGGACAAGAAAAAAATCAAACATCAATTCCAGAGACAGTTAATCTCAATGAAAAATATTCAGTCACATCAAATCCTACAGTATCAACTACGAAGCAATGGAAAAGAGTGTTGCCGCAAGGATCTACCGTAGCACCATTTACTACGGTCAGCGTTGCCGATGAATCTGCTGACTTTAAAATTTCCGTTAAGCGATTCGCCATTACGAATTCCACTGGCGACTCGATGGAAATGACAACGTTGTGCCCGGATTGCAATAACATTAACAGTTCAACGGAATTTTTATACTCGAACGAATCGTTTACTACTACGCTGAACACTGAATTTGATATCGTCGGCGATTACTACGATAATTCAACGGATTTTTTAAATTTGAGTGGCACAACGATTGATTATCATGAAGATGCATTTTCCACTCAACATTCGGTTGTAGTGGGCGTGGTTAATAATACAGTGTGGCCCGTAAAACATGCTGCAGTTGTAGAAGGTGAAATTGTGTTAGGTGGACTTATGATGGTGCACGAACGCGAGGACTCAATTACTTGCGGACCAGTTATGCCTCAAGGTGGTATACAGGCTTTAGAAGCGATGCTTTATACTTTAGATAAAATTAACGAAGATCCCGGTATTTTGCCCAATATTACACTTGGTGCTCATATTCTCGACGATTGTGACAAAGACACTTACGGATTGGAAATGGCTGTCGACTTCATTAAAGGTAGGATTACTTTTTCTTTATTTTGTTCAACTTTTTTAACAGTTGAATGTGTTCATAAAGCTTCATAAAGGTGGATACGAACAAAGTATTCAGAGAACTAATAACAACAAACAGTTATTTGGTTCATTAGAGTTTCAAAATAGTTTAAATGCATTTTGTTTGTTTCTGTAGTAGATGATCAAATAGAAATTTTTGTAAATAAAACGAAAGAATTATTTTCTTTTTTTTTTATATTACAAATTGCCATTAATGGAAGCAAAACATAAGCTTGACTTAACATATTTTTAATTTTTATAATTTGGAAAACTTAATATTTATCACTATCTGGAAAATTAAAGTATTTTTATTAGTTTGTTTTTTTTTTTGCACTTTTAAACGAGATATACAGTTCTAATTTGATAGAAATATTTTTTTTTATATACTAATATTTTTTTTAAATATATAGTAAAAAAATTTATAAAAAAATGTTCATACTTACTAGCAATTATTTTCGCAACCTAGATTAGCTAAAATTATAGATTTTTTTATATATTCTTTTCGAAAATCATCCAGTAACTTTTCACTTTAATAATATATTTATAATGAATATGATATTTAATATACTATAGTAGTCACGTGGTAAAATATATTAAAAAAAATTGGAATTGGAATACGAAGTAAATTTAAAATGATGAAATTCAAATAAATAATGGAGAAATTGTGGAACAGTTTCTTCTTATATATTAATAAAATTAACAGATTCTTAATCTAGTTTTTATGTATCGGTTTTTTTAAATTGATTTAAAAGATACGTACATTTTAATATAATTAATATGCATATTATATATTTTTTATAATTATGTAAGTAAAAAATTACCAAATTGAAAGTGTATAGCGCAGCACTATTAGAAAAAGTTGGAGAATCACTGTATTAGAATATATAAAAAAAAAAACATCTATAGCATTCCCAATTATATTACAATATCTATTTATCTTTTATACATTTAAAACCACGTAATCCAATTTTATTTAATTGCAAGTAAGAGAGATAGAGAAAAAAAAACAGTTTTTAACTATGTTAAAACTGATACTGAGAGTTGTGCGCGATAATTACGAATATGCTTTTGGAATAATTAAAGGAAGCAATTAGGTATTCAGAAATGGTGGTCGTTATCCTTTACGACAGTTTGAACTGTAATATGATTACAATCTCACTGATGTCGTTTCCCGCAATCTGACGCTAAGAGAACATCTTTGTATAGTTATACAAATGTGGTCCATCCTGTACTATTTTACTTGTATATGAACATTATCATGCTGTAATTATATTATTTCAATTCAAATTATTATGCATTTTATGCGTATGCATTGCTGAAGTTGTACAGAACTTTCAAATGCAAGTTATTTTATCTTTACAGAAATGTTTCATTACAATATATGAAAGAAAAATGTATCTTTTTTTTACATTTACACCGGATAAAGATATTTGCATACAAATAAAATAATTTATTTTTTTAATGCATATTAGTTCTCAATATAAACATAGTATTTTTGCATAATTTAATTTTAATAATTAAAAGTTTACATTGTGTTTTTACTTAAAACCAGAGTTCTGAACTTTAAACGAATAAAAAAAAACATTATTTTTGCCACAAATGGAAAAGTAATCTATTGCACACAATGTGTGATAGTTTCAGGACGCGATATAGTCAATGAATGAAATATGATATATTTGTGTTGATATTATTGAAATTTATTTGAGATTTTTATATTAAAAATAAATTATATTTGAAATAGTGTTGAATTATTTTGTAATATATAAAGCTGAAAGTACTTGATATAAAAAATGAACATTATAATAAATTGACAAGACACGTGTGTGAAATAATTTCTTATATTATTTCTTAGCAGCGTGTGGATATAAGCAGTTTTCTATGTGTGTTTAGTGTGAAAAAAGTACAAATTTTTATAATAGTTGTAAAGGGAAAAAATTAGAGACGTCATAACTATTTACTGCATTAATTATAAACAATTGTATTTATTAATTTATTTTAAATATTTATTCTTATAGCGTATCAATTTTTATGAATATTTGTATTGAATTTTGGTTTATAAAGTTCAATAAAACATTAACAAAAATCCACATTTTTTTGAAAAAACTAGGCTTAGCTAATCGGACTTGAACCAAAAAACTAAAAACCGGAAATAAAACTAACTAACTGAAACTGAAACTGAAAAAATAAGAGCTAAAGCCCTACTTGAAACTAGAAAGTTTTTGTTTTTTAAATTTTGAAATACAGCAGATTTATCCCTGTACTATTGAAACTAATTGTATATATATATTATTATACTAAATGAGACAGAATAGAAACAAGATTAGAAGTATATGGGTAAACCCATATATAGACTACTTTGACATTTCTCGGAAAGTTGGCAACACTGTATTTTAATAATATTATAATTTATGTGGGCAATAGGAGATACTTTTCTGAAAATTTGATAAAAATCGAATAAATAATGTAGCCACAATGAATTTTTTTAAAATTTTGTGATTTTTTTTCTCGATAAGTTGGCAACACTGTATTTTGTTAAAATTGCATAATTTATTTAGGCACTAGGAAAAACTTTTATAAATATTTGATTAAAATCGGTTAAATAAAATGGTCAAAATAAATTTTTTTAAATTTTACTAATTTTTTTTTTCGGAAAGTTGGCAACACTGTATTTTGTTAAAATTACATAAATTACATGAATACTAGGAGAATCTTTTGTGAAAATTTGAGTAAAATCGGTTGAATAACATGGCCATAATAAAATTTTTAAAACTTTAGTAATTTTTTTCTCGGAAAGTTGGCAACACTGAAAATTAATAAAATTATGTAATTAATGGGAGCATTAGGGAAATCTTTTCTGAAAATTTGATCAAAATCGGATAAATAACGTAGCCAATATGAATTTTTAAAAACTTTAGTAATTTTTTTCTCGGAAAGTTGGCATCACTGGAAAAAAACAAAACCACATGACCATCTTGGGTACTAGACAAATTTATCCTGAAAATTTCATTAAAATCGGTTGAACCGTCTAGGAGGAGTTGCGGCCACAAAATTTTGACTTACGACCGAGCGAGCGAGCGAGCGAGCTGACGACGCACACACATACACCCTCATAAACTAAGTTCAGATTCGTCATCTACAGGCTATATGAAGGATTTCTATACAATTTTTTTTTTTTTTTGAAAATGTTACAGACACCGTACCAAACGCTTTACTACTTTTCCTTGCAGTCAAAGTAGTAAAAAGTATAAAAACAAATCTAAAACTGTAACATTCTAGAGTTATATAAAAATTAAATTTAAAAAATCAGCTGTGGTCATCACAGAACCAACCGTCATCGTATTAAATAAATTTATGGAATAGAAAATTTTTTATAACAACAACTACTTTAATAAAGGTAACTAGAACAAAACTGTCTCAACATAAATATACCACCTGTTTACAGAATTATTATCTCAAAAATATGAAAAATTTATAAAAAAAAAAATTATTTAGCTGTATTGAAAAATGTTGTAAATAAAAGTTATTAGTGATAACTTGTTTAGTAACTTTTGTTAAATAAATTTTTTCGAAATATATCTCTTGCAAAATATTCATAAAACACATAAAAGTGACAGCAGTAAAATTTTATTTTTGGTTAGCAGATCTTTACCAAAAGTTGATCAAATTGAGATACTCACCTGCGAAGTTTAAATATAAAATTTTATAACTATCCGTTCATCCGAATTTGCTATACATGTGTCCACAAACCGACAGATGGACATCACGCTAGAAACAGTTGATTCGTAATATTATAATAGAGCAAGAGCCCGTGACTGCCAGACCTTCCTTATTTTATAAAAGCTGAAAGTTTCTCAGCGCATGCTCCCAACACAGGTAGGAACGATAAGCTACTTACGAAGTTTGGGTCATCGTGGCTTTGGCAGGTAACAGGTTGCAAAGATGTATAAAATGCCAACTTAAATTTGTCAAATAATAAAGCTTAATTTTCATATATTTTCTTCAGAATAATATTAGAAATTACGTCATCCATTGCCAGACACTTAATATCGCGGCAACCCCTTGCCAGACACCCTTAAACTTCAATTTTATTGAAAATTTTAAAAAACGTTTTAGAATTTTCAATAATTTTTCCTGCCAAACCAGAATGAGGTAGAGAAAGTTACTTAGCTATTATGTAGCTAATTTTTTTATCTATTTTACTGATTTTTTTCAGATTTTTTTGAGCAAAATTTTGAAAAAATCTTATTTTGAAAAAATCGCAAGGGTACCTGCCCCCTTGATAAATTTTAAAAAATTTAGTTTTTTATTTTTTCTACTAAAAAATGCATCCTAGAATAATGGTTTCTTTACTCAATTATAGTACTCATTATTCCGCATTTTTCCATAACATGCTTATTTTCCTACACCTCATAGTTTTTGAGAAAAAAAATAAAAACAAAAAAATCAAAAAAAAAAATTCTAGTGCCCAAACGGCACATGCTAGCAAATTAAAACTAAAACCAAATTATAGAACTTTTTATTGTCTATCAAAAAGTATTCTAAGTATTTCTCCGAATTTAACTCGAGAAAGGAGTATATCGCAAAAATTTAAGTTGGCATTTTATACACCTTTGCAACCTGTTACCTGCCAAAGCCACGATGACCCAAACTTCGTAAGTAGCTTATCGTTTCTACCTGTGTTGGGAGCAGGCGCTGAGAAACTTTCAGCCTTTATAAAATAAGGAAGGTCTGGCAGTCACGGGCTCTTAGACTATAAGTCTAATTCATACTTATGCCAAGTTTGATATGATAACAATACCTTCTTTATCATATGTAATGTCGGTCTGTAAAAAAAAATTAGTATTTATTAGATGTTAATATATTAAACATTATCGTGCATTTATTGTTTTTAATAAATAATTCAATTTATATGCAATGAAATAAATATAGCTATTGAATTAAAATATATTATTTTCAATAGCTTCAGTATATTAATGAAAATATTTGTAGCATAAAGCAAGTTATTTTATAATTATGCTTTTATATAGGGTAACAAAACATATTATTAGTATCAGTTATTATTGAATGGTAAATTTATTTTATATATTATTAAATTAAATGGTGGAAACAAAAATTAATATTTATACCGATTGTATATTTGCGATAGAATAAATCGGATTTTGCAATACGAATTTATTCGTTTCTATCGCGTATTATTTCGAGTTTTTATTCGCATAAATTCGGTAAATTAGGTGTTGTAATATACTTTTGAATGCTTTTGTTAAATAAAATTAATATGAAAACGATTTTCCGGTGTACCATTTGCGTTTTATCTGATTTAGAAATTAAATTGAATTTTCAAATTCAATTTGAGCATTTCAATATAGCCCCGCACCTTTAGCAACCAAGTGTTTTATTTTCTTTTTTATGTTCTTTTATGCGATACAACTACTATGAGAATATATTAAAATTTTATTTTCATTTATTTTTTTGCTAAGTTTTTTTCATAAATGTCAACAGCCTTTTGAAATTTTCCGCTGATATTTTAATATAACTGCAATGAAAACATACTTGAAAAATATGAAACTTTGTATAAACATTAAATATAAATTTGTGTTTTACTTTTCAAAATTTATTTACCGTTTTACTTTACTTCGATACGTTGCAAATTGAAATGTGTAAACTTATACAGAATTTTCATTGTGTTAAATTTAACACAATTTACACACACATACATATTATGAACTTTGCTAAGTATAAGAATGCATTTAGGTTTTTGTTGTATAAGATATTATTTTCCTTGTACATTTATTTTACATACGTATAAAATTTTAATGTTTGTTATTTATGTTACTTCATTTTGTAACTTTTACTTTAAAAATAGGATGAGGCTATTTATACATACGGTATGTATACGCAATTGGCTATTTATACATACTAAAAAAAAAACCTAAACCAACCTACTAACCTAACCTATCCTAAATAGCCAATTACGTAAAAATACTGTATGTATAAATAGCCAATTGCGTATACATACCGTATGTATAAATAGCCACTTTCTTAAAAATAATGTAATAAAGAGTTTATTCTGCTTTGCAACAAATTTATTTAAAGTAATTGCCATACTATAGAATAAAATAAAATTTTAAAAATTATATAATAATTATCAAAAAAGTACTTATTTTCTTCAAGCATATTAAAATATTGAAATTTCATTACTGTATTTTTTATGGTAAATGTGATTTGATTGTATTTAAACTGCGAGCTAGGCCACTACATTGAATTTTTTTGTTATATATTAAAGTTGAATTTATATAATCAAGTTAAAGTTCAATTGAAAGTTTTATTAATTATTTTTATTTTAATTTAAATTTAGTTATTGAAAATGTATGAAGAACTTCAAGAATTGCATTATTCGCCACCAGATTTGTCAAAAATTGCTTATTTGACCAACAAAACATTAATTCTCACAAATTACATAACAAATATAAATAACATATTCATATACTTTTTCTACAACGGTTAGTACAATTTATTAATGTTGTTTAGTATATTTTTATTTATTTTTAGTTTCGTTTCATTTGGAATTCTTGAAGAAAAAACAGTATATGTCACTCAAAGCTGAATGCTTTTTTAATGTTTCGCCTAGAATGCTTGGTCTTGGCTGAGCTTCTACCACAAAAGTTTGGGCTCGACATAATAAAGATCGCTTTCTAAATCTTGTAACATGTATATACTATTTTATACAATTAATAACTTTAGTTTTGAACTATACATTTTTATATTTTATTTTATATCATATAAATATAATTTAATATACGTACAATTACTAGCATACACATTGACAACAGGTGTCAAATATGTAGAATTCAGAAAAAAATATTATTTTATTTCAGTTTTCAGAGACAATTTTATTGATGGGCAAAATTCATCCACAAACACAGAAATGACTTGTATAATATGAAATCAATATAATTGAGTCACGTAAACACGTCGGGAAGTTTTTTTTTATTTATATATATTGGTCGTAGTTACAATGGCTTTTAACTAACAACAATGGTAAATTTTAAATTTTGTTTGTACGACCAACGTCCTCCAACCAAGCTAGATTCGAACCCAGGTCAGTATGAAAACAAGCGATATCAGGCATACGTTGTAAGCCGCCCAGTCGAGTAGTATTTCTTCAAAACACTTTATAATTATTTTTGTAAACAAATTAATGCAAGAGTAGATAAATGTGACGCATTTTGTAGTTAGATCTCTGACTCTATATGCTATTTTTATTAAATAAACAATATTCATTCTAAATAATAAATTTCTATTTTATATTTAACTTAAAACCAATATTTGGTTTACGTTCATTAGATGTCAGTTTTAAATTAAACATGGCAACTAAAGAACTGCAAATACGTTATATTTAATAATCAATAAAATTATTTTTCGTTTATTGGATTACCTTCTTTATATGGTTATATATTTATGGTTGCTGTGATATTTTATATACATTTCTTAATATTTTAAAACATAATTTATTATATATTAGAATGTTTTTCTAATTTTTTCTTTCATGTTTTATATTTAATTTCATATCGTATAAAATTTATTTTCCAAGAAACTTTCCGCTTTACATCTACGGTTTAATTTTCGTTACACAAAAGCATAATGCATCATTCAGTGTTGCAAACTTTAATTTCTTTTACTACAAAAATGCACTTATAAACTGCATTATTATATTCTTCGGTAGTAAATTTTCTTACAGCGAGCGTATCACTAACGATTTTTAAATTCAAATTTATTGAATTGACACGCGATGTGTATTAACAAACCAACAACGAATTATTGCTTCCTTTTGGTCGTTATATTTCATAGCTGCGGCTAGATAATTCTAGATAGCCGGCGGCCGTTATCCAGTTTATCATTACAGATAAAAGACTGTTAGTAATTTTGAGATGTGGTATCACGTATTCCGATATCTATCCGATACTGGTAATTTTTCATTACGATAGTGTCAACTGAAAACTTTACTCGAATTTATGGGAATAGTTTTTTAATTTTAAAAGATTGCTATCGAGTTTAAAGTAACTATTATTATTATTTTTTATTGGTATAATTGATGTTGTTGATAAATAGTTGTAACTAAATTATTGATTTATTTTCTCATATTTTAAAGCGTTTTGGAGATAGGATTTTGACTTATAATTTATTATTATTATTAAAATAGAAAAGCTGTCGAATTAAGTTTTGCATATATTTTATTCAAAAATCGACGTTTTGATATGTTTTACGTATATCAACATTTTAATTCAATAATTAATAAAAACGGGGTAGTGTTGCAAAATTGTTCTTGCACACGGGCGGAATACTCCCTAAGAACTGATCTGCCTACAAATATGACTGATTTTCTAAACCCCTAAGATATAAACATATATAAAATAAAATTATGAAATTAAATGCTTTTATTGGTTGATAGATTAAATTAAGAACTTAATTTATATGTTTAAATATAAATGTATTTTGTAATGTCATTTTTATTATATTATTAATAATATTACATATATAATATTTTGATTACTAGTCTAAACAATATTTGTCTGTGCTTGAATTATCAAGAGATTGTCTATCTCAAGCCGTAAGTTTTTCAAATAATTTATTGAACAAAACGTAATTATATTTTAAATAATATATGACAAATATGACAAATATAAATATGACAAAATATATTACAAAAATTGAAAAGAATAATATATTTCTTACAAAAATAAATTATAGAAATAATATTTTGGATATGTAAATATAATTTTTATTTGGAAAGTTATATGGAAAGTTGTTTTAATATTTTATTTTCTGTTTTTCTAAAAATTATTTGAATATTAAAAATACAAATATATTTCGTTAATTTACTTATTATTTAAACAAAAATGTATATTTAATATAAATGTTGTCTGTATGTTTTAAAGACTAATTTTGTATCTGGTAATTATATTTCTAAAAAAAAATTTCTGAACAGTATAATTGAAAAAATAAATAAAATTAATATTTTTGTAGAAATACTTAATTCTAAGTTGTTGCCCCAGTTTTAGCAATAAAACCAGTGATATGCTATGCGCAAAACAAATAAATTTACGAAATTCTTTTAATATATAAGCGAGATTTTTTATTACTAGCTCACGTAGGCACTTCTAACCATCTGTTTACAACTTTAGTGTGGCACAAAAGAAGAAAATGGTTTTTAAATATTATATATAAGCCAACAAAATTACCTACACAATTTTTTGCGAAATAATATGATTATAAAAATATTATTTATATTTTTTTTTATTATAATGTGAAAAGACTTTAATGATATATTTTAATGTAGCTGGACAAAATAATAAAAGTTTTTATGATATCCTAATAACTTTTTTAAAATTTGCATGTGTATTTAAAATTTGTTTTTATTAAAGAGTTGACAGTGTATATAATCATTTAATTGACCGTAAAATGTCAGAAATGAATGGAATAAATTGTTTTAGTATCTTTTGTGTATATGTTTGCACATGGTTTATTACAGTACCAAAATTTTATAACGTGATTTGTCGCATGCACCTAAAATTTTTTGAAGTTTTTACTATGATTTCAAACAATGTTATGGTTGTTTTGATACTACAATTTTTGTATTGAATTTATGTTTTAAATATTTTTAGATAATGGATGAATTTAGATGAATTTGTATATTAGAATAGTTTATTATCAAATAACGATCGCTTTGATCGTGAGATTGAAAGGAGGGTTAGCTGGTTGTAAAGTTTTCAAAGATGTCTATTTGAGTATTGTATATGCAATGCTGTTTTGGTGTCTACGTTGATGTAGAGTAGTGAAAACATAAAAGAAAAACAGCTGCTGCAGAAATTAAATTTTTACGTGGCGTTTGTGGTGTAATTAGAAGAAATTGGGTACGAAATAGATTAGTGTATGATGAATGTGAAATTGAAAAAAATTGTTTGCACAATTTGGTGTTAGTCAATTAAGATGGTTCGGTCATCTTGAACGAATGTTAAATAAACGATGGGTTAATAGAATATATGAGAATTATTTTGAAGGTATACGTTTGCGTGGATGTCTGATAAGTAGATGGAGTGGTACGATGAAGTGTGTTTTGTGTGAGCAGACGTTTCCAAGTAGTAGTAATAGAAGAGCTTATATGAGAAGTATCACACATATGGATGAAACTAGAGTAGTTGTCTGGATAGGAATGTTTGGAGAAAACTAATTTCGGAATAGTGAAAAGAATTTATGCTATACTCTTTTGGCTACATGGCGTGATTGTGTATGTATGTATGTAAGATTTCTTATTTTTCGTACTTTTTATATTTTAAGTTAAATTGTGCTATTTCATAATTTTTAATTTTATTTTATATTACACTCATTATAATTCTGAATATATAGAAAAAAACAGAAAAATTTATCATAGTTTAAAGAAAAAAATGTGGTTACAAATTTGTTATGATTAAAATCGCTTTCTTTGTAGAATAATCATGCTATTGAGATACTAATTTTAAGAATGGAAAATGAAGCTGTATATAAATAATATAATATTTTATTATTTTATGCATAGCAAATACGGCATAAAATATAAAGATAAATATAAAATTTATAAGTATTATTTAAACTTTACTTTTAGTATGTACTTTAGCTATATTCACATTGTTAAACAAAGTATTGTTACAATATGTTGGAAACGATTGAAACCGATATATAAAGACCAATAAATATCGTGCATTCGCTATAAGAAAATTTATAACCAGTCACCATAAATAACAGAATTTAGTTTTTACACACTTTATCTTACGCTTTTTGGGGTCAAATGTTCAACTTCACCTGTCTATTGCTACAATGCTTCTTTGATTTATTTTTATAAAATATGTTGCCCTATTTGTTTTCACTAAACTATTTTGCTGCGTCCACTCTCTCTCTTTTATACAAATTGATTTATTGCTCAAAATTGCTAAATTTATTGCCTTCCAATATTTTAAAATTATAAACACTATAAAAATAAATTAATTTAAAATAAAAAAGCTTTTGGTTGTTTGTCCAACACAAACTTTACTGTATTCACAAACAGATAGAACTATTATTACTAGATTGTCAAAACATTAGAAGTGCATACGTCTAAATCATCTAGAAAAATTCGCTTTCTCACTTGCTTTAGAATACAGTCATGACTTAAAATTTGAAGTTACAAAAAGAATTCCAAAGCACAGTAATATAAACAGTAGGTTGATAAGAAAAACTGTACAAATTTACAAAAAAATAAAATAACATAAATCATGTGAAGACACTAATTTAAATAGAATTTGGATTCCCTTAATTAATAAATTGTATTTTTTTGTTATCTAATAATTTGTTTCTGTGTTTCATTTATTTATTATTTAGGTCATTTGTATATAGTTTTCTTAATGATAATATACATGCAGTATTTCAAAATGTTTAATTTTAATTTTAAAATAGATCTTCAACTTAAAGCTTTTTAGCGCATTTTCGTTTTCAAAAAGGAAGCTCAATAATACGCTTTGTCCGTTCGGTCGGTTGGTCGGTCGGTCGTTCGTTCGGTTCCAGAAAATCTTTTAAACTAGACATCGTAGTGAGTTCTAGTTTTTTGCATTAGTTCAGTGCTGTCGAGTTATTGGCACATCGAATAGTTTAAAAGCGCTCAGCCAATGCAAAATAAGTTAATTAATGATATTTTAAATTTTGTAAACAAAACAGTGCAACCTATCTAGAACGACTATCTCTATAATTTCACCAGTTGAATCTGTCCAAAATTTACCTCTAAAAATTTTCTATAATTTTGAATTCTGAAAAACCGTTAAATTTAGTTTTGGGATTTAATACAAATAACTTGGTTATAAAAATACTGATCCGCTCGCCAAAAATGCGCTTAAGTCTCTCGATCAAAAGCACGAGGACTTTTTTAATTTTTTTTATTTTAACATAGTACAAAATTTTTCATAATTCATTATATTAAAATAAAACGGAACTGATTTATATAAAATTTGGCTTCCATTAATTAAAAATTTATAAATTTTATGATTAAGTTACTTATTTTATTACCTAGTTACTTGTATGTTTTGTTTATTTATTTTAAATGTCATTTGTAGCTTTTTTCCTGATAAAGACGTACTTTGAGATTGTTGAAACGTAGATTATTAATAAATATTAATACAGAACTATAACCTAAAACCGTTTTATTTTTTAAATTTTAATATGAGTTCTGACAGATTTTTGCTATGTGATACATTAACTTATTAAATATTTTTTATAATGTTGAAAGAGAAATAATTTTAAATACTAAATATACTTTTGAATAATAGTATAATTATATTATATGTATATATATATATATATATATATTTATAATTTTTATTGTATTTTAAAATCTTATAAACGTATTTTTCCAGTAAATATTTAATATAATTTTGTATGACACTAGAGACATCCAACGGTGAGCTTTACATTATACTGACATGAAAACTGTTTTAGCGATAGAGCTTTTGACAACTAGCGCCATCTTCTAAAAGCTTTTAGTAACTACAATGCATCTATTTGATAGTGCGCATGATTGTCAAGATTGATTTTTTTTTGTTCGACGCTTTCGCAAAAAGATGGCATTGCAATTTTGTTATACATTTATATTTTATGATAAATTATGAATATTAGTAGTATTTAAAATATTGCTGCTATATAATTATATACAAGTTTATATATTAGTTACTTTTCAAAATTAAAATTTCTTGTCAGATTAAATAAAATATTAACAGTTTTTTATATTAATTAACTAATTTTAATTAAAGTATTTCATAGCAAATATATTTTTTTCTAAATAATAAAAAATTAGATTAATGTCGATTAGTAATATTTATTTATTACTATAAATGAGTCTTTCAAATATTTAACACGTTTTAACCAATTAAAATTTTATAGGTTTATTACTCGATAATTTATGGCAAGTTAAAAATGTTGCATTTGAAACATCTGATGAGTTATCGCTGTTGCAAAGATATTTTTATAATATTTTTTTAACTAATTCAGACCGAAAAGTGCATATTTTTATTGTACAGTATATTATATATCTAATCACATATAATAATTATTACAAGCTCGTTGAATAATAAATAAAAAATAATAATAAAAATGTGGCACAAATTATTTTATTTAATAATAAATTAGTTTCCTATTCAGACAAGCAACTTTTATTTTATCCACATTTATAATACCTGGCATACATACTTTGTTATTCTTACCACTTCAAAACATTCGCTTACGCAAAACACTATCAAAAATATCAAAAATATCGGATGTCCACGTAAATATATATCTTCAATATCACTCACATATATTTTTTTAACCAAAATTTTATTAGACATTCGCTCAAGATGATCGAACCATTTTAACTGACTAACCAACTTTTACAACAACATTTTTACCAATTTTACACTTTTCATAAACCAATTTATTTCGCACCCCTTTTTACACCACAAAGCTCACGCAAACAACTTATTTCTTCAACAATCATTTTAACTGATATTTTGTATCGGAATTACTAATGTATTAATTTAATTTATAGTTAAATAAATAAAAAAATAGTTTTTGCTATGCATGATTTAGCCTAAATATATACAATATACATGTTTAATTTAAATAAGAAAGTGTAGGGAGATGGATTATTATATATATATATATATATAATATTATAACACAGTGCGTATATGAATTTGAAATTAATGGAAAATTTGCATATGTTTTGCGAAAGTTTGTTATGGATTTGAAGGGTGTTTACTATGTTCTTAAGTGACAAATAGGGTCCATTTTCATCGTTAAAACATATTTGCATGAAATTTATACGGGATATTACGCTATTTAGGTATGTAGATATTTTATACTCAGATATTTTAAGCTGTTTTAATATCACCTGCTTTCATAAGTTTCAAACAACATTGCAATAGTTTATTCTAAATTATTTATTGTTTGCTACTTTAAGCATTTATTAAATATTTTTTATATGAAATAAATATATCTACAATTTTCTTGAAACTGTAGAAATTGATGTTTGAAATTTTACGATAAATTATATTTATGTCAAAAATGTCTTCGTTTTCTAAAATTTTATTTTTGATATTTTCCGAACTTGGTAAGTAAGACAAGCAGACTTTGTAGACTTTTTAGAAAAGCTGATTAGATTTTTATACCTTTTCGCAGCTGTCATTTAATCTGGCTAAGGTTGAGAAAAACATGTTTTTATTTCTTAAGAAACTGTAAAGTTACGAAAAGTAAAGAATGATGTATTTGGAATTTTTTGGTAACATTATTCGTATTGTGTGTTTACTGCAGTTTTATACGTCAAATTGAATAAAATTAGATTTTAAGAAATAATACAAGTTTGGATTTTTTTTAAATATTTGTTAAATTCATATTAGCTTGAATTTCATATTAAAAAAAAAAATATTTGATCACTTTTTACGCTTTATTTGACTGGTGTATATTTAGAAAAAAGATGAAACCTTTATTAATTCTATATATATTATTAAGGTAATTAATAGATGAATAAATAAACAATATATTTTATATTGTTACAGAAATATATCAAATAGATAATAACATAATAAGAATAAATTATCACATTTACTATACTTTCGCAAGCAAATTAATCTAACAAAATTAAAACTGTTTTAAAATCAAATATTTACTCTGTTTGGTTTATCGCACGAACCAACCCTAAGAACAAAACATTTAAAACTAAACATTTCACGCAATATATAAATAAACAAAAAACCATTCGTTCGACCGCAATAGACGTCCGTATAAAAGGTAAACAAAACAACTAACGCAAAATTCACAGCCAACTTGTAAATTACAAACAAGTCCTGCTGCGTTCGTATGACAAACAAAACAAAACACGATCGGTCTGGACCACTTCAGTCAACCAATAGCCTAGCGTAGCGCGAACAATAAGCAGGGACATTGACGAGCAAACGAGGCTTAGATAAGACTTTACCATCGGATAGATCCTTCTAGAGGTTTAGGGATAGACCAGACCTAGCCTAGCTAGGGATTTTATCTCATTTATCTCATATATTTACTGGCTGTTGTCGCTTGAGATGAGCGAAAGATTTCTTGGTTTGTGATAGATGTGTCAGCTATATTTTTCTGACCGGGACATAATATTATTTTTGAGGAGCATATTTTTCAAATATATATAATTTAAAAAATAATTGTTTGTAAAAATTTCTACACTAATTTACTGAAATTATAAACGGAGCACATAATCTGCACGCCGCTGTCAAAAATCCCAAGTTTGAATAACGAAAGTGCACGCCGGTCAACCGCTAGTCGATTATCAAATTATAAGGGTTTTGGAATATATTTTCGTTTATTCTATAGCATATTTTTAAAATTATTTGACACAGTAATATTAAATGTAAACTTGACATGTCGAACGCCTCTTCTAGATTCATATTCATTCATACAAATAATAAACTAAAGAAAAATAATAAAATTGTATGTTTCGCAAGTCTATAACGAGAAAATTTGCATTATATATACATACTTATTTATTTAGTAACAAAATTAAAGGAAGTAATATGATTTTGAAAATTAAAGAATTACAAAATTTGTATATTGAGTTTAATTTTCTCTGAAATATATTTTAATAAAATATAAATATATTTTAAGTAAAATCACATTTTGATAAAGGGTTTTTGTAGTTTATATGTTCCCATGATAAATAGATTAAGTCAAGTCATATTGTTACAAAAATGGAAAACAAATGCAGATAGAAGTTTTTGTTAATACTTTTTAATTGTTTATTGAAATATACGTATAAATGATTATACATGATTAAAGTAACTGATATAATAAATATAAATATCTTTACAAAAAATATTACTTATATTTTTTACAATAATACTCAAAAATATTGAGATTTTATATTTTTCCCAAATTTTTGAGTATTATTATATTAAATTTTACAATGACAATATGAACATTTATTTGTTCAAGGTCTATTTTATATTTACAAAATTATGAATGAGAAACAATTTATAACAATTTAATTATTTAATTTGTGTAATATTTAAAAAAAATATAAATTAAAGACTAATTATATAAAACATTCTTGAACACATAATATTTCATATATATTATTTATTTATGTATTTGAAACAATGTATATTTGCATAATTATGAAATACAAAATTATTATTTAATTATTATCTTAAATAATTAAACTTTGTTTAATTAAAATATGTATTTATGCATACATAATTCATATAAAATATAACAAGATATTTGAAAAATATTATAATATATTTTCATAAATAAATTAAAACGTACTAGGTACATAAAATCAGCAAGTACTTATACAACTTTATTCTGCACAGTTTAACAAAAAACTCGTATCTTAATATAATAAGAACAAAAAAAAAATACGGGAAACATAATAAATTAACATACATTACAACCGCGCCTATCTTGTAACTGCGCATGCGCTTGTAACCAATCCAAACCGGATACGGTTGGCGTCACGACGCAATAACAGGACGCTCACTGTCGTTGTGGTTCCGGAACGACGCGTTTGCACACTGCTACCCTCTGTGAGCATAGCGTGGAACTACATTATATTTACGTGCGTACGAAATGCGTTTTCTATTATCATATGATATGAATCGTGTTTTTCATCTAGTTTTTATATGATAAAAGATTTGCTTTCACATGGTTGACGGAGAACTGTGACAGGTGAAAATGTGACAAATATTTTGAAAATAAGAAAAAAATAAGTATACATGATGTTTGATAAAATTATATACAGAATAGTCACTTAGTTACTTGTTTCTAAATTATATTTGTTCATTTAATAAGTTTTATATAGTTTATATAAATATCGACGTTTCGATATATTCTATAAAAATATATGTAGAGTATATCAAAACGTCGATATTTAAATAAAATATATACAGAACCTTAAACTTTTTTCATTTATTTTTTTTTGTTTTATAAAAAAATAATTAATCTAACTTTATATTAAATTTGCAATTTGTTTTTAATATACTAATATTTTAAATTTTTCTACCGAAATTTTTACATAAACTTTACAAATACATTAGCTTTATCTACGTCCAATAATTTTCTTATATTACATGAAAAAGTTATTTCTGGTATAAAAATGTTTAAAAACATACAGTTTACCTTAATCTTGTTATTGATTTTTTCTTACATTCTACGTTATGAATCCAGAAACTGTACGTAAAAACGTTAAAAATGTATTTTATAAATTTATACAAGATGTGGAAAAATAATAAAGTTGTATTAAATTTATTTGTAAATAATATATACAATTATACATACACAATCACCCCATCTACCCATATGGATGTAGCACAAACTCTGTTCATTTAAACTTCTCATTATCTCTCATATATGCTTTTTTATTTTTACCACTTCAATGTCACTCAAAATATATTATTTTAACCAAACGTTTATTAGTCATTTGTTCAAAATGGCTAAACCAGCTTAATTGATTAACACCAACTTTTGCAACAACATATTTATTATTTTTACATTTTAATACACTAAATTATGGTTGCAATTGATCTTTGATCCACATCAATTATTTTCTTTTTACGATTTTGCGTAGATACCAAAATAGCATTGTATTCATTCGAATGCGCTTATCTAAATATGTTTACATTTGTAGCAATTGTACACAAAGCTCCTAAACCCTAGTTACTAGCATTTATTCTTCTTTCAATCTTTCGAGCAAAAACATCATTCCTAAACAATAAACAACTCAAAAACACAAACTTGTCTATCTGCTATAAACGTACACTATTCACAGATATATTAAGCTATAAATCCACCAAAGTAACATTAATAAACTTTCTGGTATCTCTTACTGTTATTCCAATAGATTTTAATAATTTACTCATTTCAGTGTAAACATTTGTTATGACAAATGAGCAAGTTACTAAAACCTACTGCAATAACAGTAACAGAAAACCAGAAGTTTCTGATTGTTACTTTAGTAGATTCGTAGCTTTACATTGAGGCATCTTATCACCCTTCTGACAAACTAATACTTTACACTTAGTAACATTCAAAAGAAGATTCCTATCCTTAATATTAAGACCCGATTGCACAAAGCATTGTTGAATACTTTGTATGTTAACTAATTAGTAAATTATTCAACTGACTAAACAACAAGAACGCTTGAACACAGTTGACACTCTAGTTACCCAATTAACTTATTGGTTAAGTTAACAATGGTCTCGATCTATTAATCATTTTTTTAGTTGTAAACGATATCGTAAAATATTATAGCAATTTTAAAAAAAAAACTTTCAATTGACATTTAATAAATGACATTAATAAAATATTATTATTGGAAACGTATTAAAAATATTAACTAAAAATTAATAAAATAGATGAAAATATTGACGACAATAATTAATAATGAATTGTTAGAAATTGATGTATGTTTTAATATAAAAGTTTACATTAAATAAATATAAATTAAATTAAATAAATAAATCTTTAGAATTAAATTCTGTATACGTTTTATTTAAATATCGACATTTCGATATACTGTACGTATATCTTCATTAGGAAAAAATAATCAAGTTATACGTAGAGTATATCAAAACTTCGATATTTAAATTATATATATATATATATATATATATATATATATATATATATATATATATATATATATAATCAATACCGTTTACCGTAATCCCGTAAAAATTCATTACATATATATAGTTTAAAGTAAATAAATATCAATTATTAATTGGAAATTAAATTAAAAATTTGTCAACTACTATTATACATATATAATATATAATTTTAAAGATTTTTTTATTTTAATATAATGAGTTCTGAAAAACTTTTTACTATATAAATCTTTGTTATGTAGTTAACTGGTATAAATTTACAACAGAAAATTCATACCAAATATAATTTGTCCGCAATAATTAATTGAATTGCAGTTTAGAAAACAAAGTGCGTTCTAAGCACTTTGAAAGAAATGCTAGTCTAATTAAATTAAAGTTAAAAGTCTCCAGGAACTTAATTGGAAAGTTCACACTTAGCATTTTAATCATTGGGATGGAAACCGGTTGAATACTAATACAAAAACATTTTTAAAAAACACAGTGCTATTCGCTTATACGCTGCACTTTGCAGCTTCTAAATAACTTAGTTTAATAACATTTATTTTGCTATCAGTATACTATTTTCTATTCGTTGGATAGTCTATTTTTCTATTAGCAAAAGTACAAAGTAATTGTTTGCTGCGATTAATAAATTAGAAGCTTTTGAACAAATGTTTCTTAAAGAAATTTTAAATTAATTTATGTTTTTTTTTTGGCAAGCAACTACTGCAAAATACAAATATAAAATATATAAATATTTTTTACTATTCTTACAAAACTATATTCTAAATATTATTTATATGTTAATTAAATAACCAATATTTTCCCAATATGAACGTAAAAATTAAAATAAATTAAAAAATTTAAAATTTTAAAAGTATTTTTTGATTTTTTTTTAAAAAAATATGGAAGATTAGTGTATTTTTGAATAGAATTCTGATTTCAAATCCCGATCTTTGATTCTTTTGCTCGTGAGATTATTTTTACGATTTTATTTGAAACGACGATTTTGTTTTCTTTGACGTGCGTGTGTGAATAAAACATCTGTTTGAAAATTCTATTGTACTCAATGAAGCTTTGAACGAAAAACTGAATTCTACAATCTATATATTTTTATTTTAAAATTGAAATTTGCTGCGTTTGAAAGAGAAAAAAAAACTGTAATTTTTTATTTAAACAATATTTACTTACAAAAGTAATATTTATTTGAGTGATGAACAAATTATACATCTGCCTTACTATGCAAATAAAATTGTTTCAGAATTAATTAAAAATTGATATTTTCTTATATATATATATATATATATATATATATATTGCAATGCTTAATTGATTCAATTATGTCTTAATTTGCTTTATAACATTTACATTTTTTTCTAGTTAATACTACTAATAGTATTATTATTACTAATAATAAATAAACATTGTAAACAACGCTTTATGTTAATGTCAATATAATAACATAGCTTCCGTTCTTATTTTTCGGTTTATGATTGTTTACTTGTATACTAGAAAAGTAAATTTATAGTTTATGAATTGATACATAATTATCTATCAAATTAGGTTATAATTCATGTTATTATTTTATTTGTAAAAGTGTCCATAATACACCAGTGGAATTTTATATAAACAAGAATGTAGTAAAGGTGTTAAAAATATTCTATTAAATTTATAAAAATGATTTGTATTTTATCATTTGTAGTTGGCTTGATGACGGTATATAACCGTAACTAGTCGCCAGAACTCAATAAATAATAATTCATTTATAAATTAAATAGAAAGTTTTTAATACTTTTATTATATTTCTCTTTATATATTATATTAATAATTGTAATTTATAAATTTGAAAAGTTGTTTTTAAACAATTTTTGTAAAAAATGATATGGTAATAATTATTTTTCAGTGTTTATTTTAGAGTAAAATAATACTATATGTATCTCAAAATTAAATAATATATTTCAGGGTTTACTCCTCCATTAAGTACTAAATTCCTTTCCTCGTTCCCACCATGCCAGTAATACTATTTCCTTAGTATTCATAGTTCCATGGTAAAAAGATTTGGCTTTCAAATAATTTTTTCTCCAGTGCTCATTTTATTATACTAGGAAACATATTTCATTTCGGTGAATTTCCAACTATCAATTAAAATATTACAGTCTACTACCTCACTAAGTAAGTACTAAATAAAATGTCAATTTAGGAAAATTGATTGTTCAAGTACGCGGTTTGTAACGGTCGACATATGGTATTTAATTAATTTGTCCCCATGTTACGTTGTCGTAAACAATGAGAGACGAAACGTTCTTGTCATCGCCATCATCAACATGACCGTCAGGACTAAAATATTCAGTCAGTGCCGTTGTCTGGCAATGTATTCTATACATTTCGCTGGCTGACCGACTTTAAATTGGCTACTGGAATCTCAATTATTGTCGAATCACAGCGGAAAATCTAATTGAGATACCAGTGACCGATATGAAGCGTCTCCCATATAATAACGCGCTGCCGCTGTATAACGAGCTTCAATTGTCTTTGGCGATGGACAACTAACTAGAGAGAAAAAATAAAAATTGGAGAGATGATAATAAACCAAGAATATTTAGAACAATTAAAGGAAATTAAAGAAATTTTAATTATGATTTTTATGATGGTGTTATTTTTTTTATCAGATTTTTTCTTCATATGTATTTTTTAATACTCAATTTTAATCAAATCAAATCAAACTTTATTTCGCTTTTCAGGCTAGTTAATTATTTAATAATACATTTTAACATTATAATAAGAATTACAGGAAATTTACTACTGTAGACTATTTACTTAATTATCAACTTATTAACATAATTATTAATTTGCATCAAACTTATTATGGTAATAATTTTTAGTTTCAAATTTAAATGTTTTTAAATTCTTTGACTCTTTAATATATGTCAGCAATTTATTAAAATGCAGTAATCTCTTGTGAAATATATTATTGGTGTCACTAGTTTTAGTTTTAGTAATATAAAAATTGTCTGCATTTCTGATATAATAATTATGCATGCTACTATTAAATTTTAGATTGTCACTCAATTATTTAGGAAGCAAACCATGTTTTATTTTAAAAATAAAAGTCATTGCCGACATTTCTGAGTACTAAGTAAAAAAACTAGTTAAAAATATAATTAAGGTTAAAAGTTCTAAAATAATGCCCAGCTATAATATAATTATTAAAAAAAGTAATATATTCGTATTTTAATTAATAATAATTTTCATTTAAAAAAATACTTAAATGACATATTTTTATATTTATGTACTTTTAATTTAGCAAATTTTCAGATGAAAACTATTTAAAATTGTACATTTAAAATAAGTCAAGTATTAAAATATACATTCTTATACGTATTGTAGAGATGTTATTGTAATATGCTGTTGAACAAAAATGCGCAATGGGAATTCTAAATTATGCAATGGAAACTACGTTTGTAAAGTTGAAATTTGACAAAATTTTAAAATCTTTGGACAAAGATTTATGAATATGTTGATTTCATTTCATATTAATTTCTTTCAAGTTAGATTTTTTGTAGATTTATAGTTATATTGATATATTAATAATTTAATGCATGAAATAACTCACACATCGAATATTGGAAGATCGTTTATTTCTACAGTTAATAATTTACTTTCCAAAAGACAATTCTGAACAAAATTATATAAATTTCATATTTGTTCAATGACAAAAAATCTTTAGAGTAAAATGTGGTGCAGTATAGTAATCAAAACAAAAATTATAAAACTTTAATATATACCTAGTAAGTAATAGAACGAGATATATCATTGGCAAAAAAAGATACTCGTAAAAAGTTTGGAGTTGTATTTTTTTTAATATTCCACTATTTATATGAAATATTATTGCAAGGAAAACTTTATAAGTAAATTTAGACTGCATTCCCGTAATTGCACAACTTTTGTTTAATGTATTCTATTTGTTACGATTTAAAGTTTTCTGTAGATAAACTTTTTACGTTTGTCTACAAATAAGTATATTTGTTCATAAATAATAAAAAAAATACAAGATATAAATTTGCATAATTAACATTTATTAGAAAAATTAGATTAAATAAAGCTAGTTTATAATTATTTTTGTTTATTTTAACAGCATTTGTAGTTTAGTAATACCACGTTTAAATATCATCTCAAAATATGTTAGTTCAAATTGTGAATCATATCTAAAAAAATCTGCTGTGGCCATCACAGAATCACCTATAATCGTATTAAATAAATTTCTGGAATAGACAAATTTGCATTTATATAATTACTAGCTGGCCCGGCAAACGTTGTTGAATATTAAATTTTTTTAATGTTTTTTAAAAAAAATATCAATTACATTTTTCATGTTACAATTATTATTTTCAATTTATTTGGAATCATTTTCTTTCACACTTTTCTATATTAACCTCGCCCCCCCCCATAATACTTTTATAACATCATCAATTATTTCATTTATATACCCTTGTATGCACAATACACATATGTATGTGTCTAGCATACAAATCTGTTTGTGTACTGTAACACATTCCGAATAAATGATATATCAAACTTCTAATGGTGGTAATAATGATGATCAAATTTCAGAAATTTTCGGCTAATGACCATAGTAGTTGATGCCCTAAATAAAGAAAAAAAAAATAAATAATATCTAAAATTTTATTTTAAATTATTTAAATTAATAACATTATAATTATTAAATTTTGTGTGCAAATTATACTAAAGTAAATGATAAATAATCTCTTTTTTTATTATTTTAAACTATATAATAGCAGTTAAGAAAAAAATAAGAAGAAAAATAATAATACATCAAAAACAAAAATAGTATAAAAATGGATGTGAATGCCGAAGAAAAATTCCACCATTACAAAAAATTGTTTACTATCAATTGTACCATTTAAAGAAATAAAATAGATATCTGACGCAAACAAAAAAACGTTATTATAAAGTATAAAATATATACCAGGTTGTTGTGTTCCATGTTTAGTTTACGTGTCACTGAAAATGTAAGAAAAATATTGAATATCGCTTCCAGATAAACGATGAATTCTCTGGAATACACAAAATAATGAATGCATTGAAAGAAATATAGATATATTATATATACACAACATTTGACAAGCGAAAGAATATTCGTACATTTTTACATTTCAAGTTTTCAAACTTTTATTATCTGTATTCTTAAAGTGAAATTGAAATTTTCTTTTAGAAAACAAAAATAAAATACGAGTTTGAATTTTAATTAAGTTTTATCAAAATATTATATATAATTTTTAAATTTAATTTTGTTTTTTATTATAATACAACTTCTATTTTTATTTATATACAAAATAAATTTAAAAAATTAATATCTTTTCATTGTAATAAACATTTTCAATTTTGGTAAATTTTATAATAAAAATTTAATAATATAATTAGAAATTGAGACTAACATTAACTAGTTTAAACTATATCAAATTGTAATTGTTTTTGTAATAGAACAAATTTTAAAAATGTTATTGAGAAAGATAACTTTTATAAAAATAAAAATGCTTTAGAATTTAGTTCTGTATTAAATTTAATTAAAAATCGATATTTCGACGTATATCATCAGGAAAAATGATACAAATCAAATATACAATAAATAAGGAGAACATAGTTACTAAATAATAAAATAAGTAACTAGATTGTAAAATTTATAAATTATATAATTTAGACAATTTTAAATCGATAATAAATGATAATAATAAAAATGAATAAATAATTAACAAAATAAGATTTAAAATCAAAATTATTTCACAATCATGTACCCAAAAGGGTGTGGCACATCCAAACAAGTAACTTTAGTTTCATCCACATTTATAATTCCTTTTTTAATATAATAATGAAAATCATATTTGGTACGTTATTTCTAGGAAAACCAGGACCGCATGTACGACGTACTTGATCCGTAATCATTCATTTAGATAATTTATCAAAACTTCATGTCGTACATTCGCGTGGAACAGCAATCTAAAATACTGATATTTTAAGACAAACAGTTAATGTGTCCGATTCTGTTATTTAATGTCTGACCATTTTTATTTTATTTTACGACGAACAGAAACGCTGGAAAGCGGATTCTAATCATGTATTATATTCGGTGATATCTAACGCTCGGCTATCGTGCTGAAAATAATTTATAAAATATTAATTAACAACTTGAATTTAACTTATATAGTTTTCCAAAGCTAAGAAAAATAAAAATTTAAGTTTATATTTCCAAAATATGGAACTTATCATAAGCTGGTGACAAATATAAATGAATAATTTTTAAAAATAGAAAACTATATATTGTTAAAACAAATATTATCTCAAAAATGATATTTGAATTACAGAGAGAAACATAATTTTTAAAATATTAATAATAAAAATATTACATAGTAAATGCATTAAATAACATCTTCTAGAATGTGATTAAATATTAAATATATGTTTTCCAAGTATTTTTATTATTTCTCTAATATAGAACTCTATACTTTTTATTGTAGCATCTACAATTTATGAGTTAGTATAACCAGTATCTTAATATATTTCTTTATACAAACTTATAATAGGATTATTATTAATATTAAAAAAAAATTGTTTCACTGTTAAATAAATAATATGTTTATTTATCTCAGTTATGTGTCATGTGTAATAGTTTAATATATAACCAGAGTTGTGACTTTTGATATGGATCACATATCTAGGTCAAAATGTAAGATCTTTGTTCTGATCCATATCATTTTATCTCGATTTTAATCTCGATCTAGATCATATATAAATGATCTATAATTTTAAAAAAAATTATACACACACTCGCATTGTAAGTTATAACTTGAATTTTAGTTACGTTGCGTTTAAGAGGCGAATAGATCTAAGTCATTATTATTTCAAAAAATTTAAACTTTAGGGAACTAATATTTGACCCAAGTACTATATATTAATATCACACTAATTATATAAATAAATAATTTGTTTTACATTTTTTTGTTTTATCTTTTAATTAAAATTAAAGTATAATAAAATGACCAATTAATTTTTGTTAATTGAATATTTTTTTAAATTTTAATTATATGAAAATATATATAAAAAATATATATACGAAATGATCTTTTTTATGATCTAAAAAAAGATCACAAATTCCTGATCTTATCTTAAAAAAATGGTCCGATTGTAGAAATTGATCTATGATCTGATCTAGGACATATTAAATTATCATTTTAAAATGATCTGTTACAACACTGTTTATAACGCACCATAACGTTAGGTTGCTATTCTGTTTAAGCAAATAAAATTAATAAAATATAATAACACTATTGCATGTTTCTAATTATTTAAATTTTTCACTTTCGTGATTTAATATGCATATTAAGAGAATATTAATGTATATTTAAAGACATTTCAATAACATACAATGCAGAATTTTAACTTAGTTTTAATTGTCAATAAATAAATTATAAAATATAAAATAACGTTTCTTTTTTTTTGAATTAAATAAATTTGTCAGATTCAAGGTTCATTTAGACTACCTTACTTATCAAAAAGTTAGTTATAGTTTAATGCAGATCTATTGGTTCTAAATCAAATAACCAAATTACTTACTAAATATTATATTGAAATTTGATCTACTGTGGCGAAATATTTACATAAAAAGAATTTAGAAAATTCTTTGATCACTGGGTATGTTAAATATTTATTTAACTTAGACTAGACTTTTAATTCTTATTTTATGTTAATGCGTATTCTATTAATTTGCTGATGATAAAAGCGTAGCTTTGGAAATGCGTATTTTATTTAGCTTTAATTTAAATAAATTTAGTTTTTTTTTAAGAAATTTTAATGAACGATTTTGCTTTTGCTAATTATTTCTGATTTTATTGCTGCCAAAATTTTAAATTGTCAATGTCTGAATTTTTATTGTTTTTACAAGAAATTTTATATTGTGGTTCAAAATTAGCATTATGCAAATACATAAAACTAATGTATTCCAACCGAATGAGGTTTAATTAGTAAATTTTATGTTATTATCAATTTATTTGTAATTGACTTGACTTCAAAGAATTTTCTTATCTACAGGGTGTAACAGAATAACTATTCCTAATTTTAACTGGAGTATCCTGGGCTCAGAATATGAAGATTTAATGCAAATCACTGAGATAAAATGTGGCTCCTTACTGAGCTACAGGGTGTTTTATATAAAAATTTAAAAACGATTTTTGCCCAGTACTTTAAAACTATTTGAGGTATTCTTATCATACTTTACAGGAAATGTAGGTACCGTACACCATACTAAATTATGTTAAATAAAAGTTTCTGGCTACTGCCAGTGGCGTACATCAGGGGCAAGTGAGAGGTTGATCCTTCCTAAATTCTACGCCACTGGCGGAATTGTCATTTTAGCACAATTTTTCGATTCTCCAATACTTGCTGTGTAAAAAACATACTCTTCCTATGTAACGATAAAGTCACTGTTTTTCGAGATATTTAAAGTTAAACATAAACTGCACCCTTGGAATTTTTTCAAAATTTGCTCAAAAAAATCTGAAAAAATTCAGTAAAATAGGGAAAAAAATTAGCTACATAATAACTAAGTAACTTTTTGCTCTAACTCATTTTAATTTGGCTGTAAAAATTATTGAAAATAAAAAAAAATAAAATGCAAAAAATATTAATTTTCAATAATTTTTCCAGCCAAACCAGAATGAGTTAGAGAAAAAGTTATTTAGATATTATGTAGCTAATTTTTTTCTCTATTTTATTGAATTTTTTCAGATTTTTTTGAGCAAATTTTGAAAAAATCCCCAGGGTGCAGCTTATGTTTAACTTTAAATATCTCGAAAAACAGTGACTTTATCGTTACAAAGGAAGAGTATGTTTTTTACACAGCAAGTATTGGAGAATCGAAAAATTGTGCTAAAATGTCAATTCCGCCAGTGGCGTAGAATTTAGGAAGGATCAACCTCTCACTTGCCCCTGATGTACGCCACTGGCAGTAGCCAGAAACTTTTATTTAACATAATTTAGTATGGTGTACGGTACCTACATTTCCTGTAAAGTATGATAAGGATACGTCAAATAGTTTTAAAGTACTGGGCAAAAATCGTTTTTAAATTTTTATATAAAACACCCTGTAGCTCAGTAAGGAGCCACATTTTATCTCAGTGATTTGCATTAAATCTTCATATTCTGAGCCCAGGATACTCCAGTTAAAATTAGGAATAGTTATTCTGTTACACAAAAATATTTTCTAATTGCGTTTTAGATTACATTAAATTGACTATGGAATATTAGTACTTTATACAGGTATAAAGTACTAATATTCCATAGTCAATTTAATGTAATCTAAAACGCAATTAGAAAATATTTTTGTAATAATAATTAGTAAATTTAGTTAAACTATTAATTAAATTATAATTTTATTATAATTAATAATGACTATAAATTACTAATATATTTTAAATTGTCAATTAATTCTTTGTTTTTTTTTTGGAAATATATTTTATATAAATAATAATATGTTTAGTGCAAGGATTACAAAAATCTGAACTGTGTATTGCATGATAGTAAATGATTTTCACAAACAGAATAATTATAGTAAAAGTCATTAACTATCCATTAAAAATATTTTAGTTTGTAGCTATCAGATTTCGGTCATTGGCCTTTCAAAACATATATTTTTGTATTTACATTCATATTGAAAGTTTTGCTATTGTTCAGATTTTTCTGAAATTTAAGTTTGTTTTATAAAAAAATCATTTTTAAAATTTTATTCTTAAAAAAGTTTGTAACATTTTAAGAAAAAAATTACTTCCGCATTTAAAAATTATTTTTTAAATATTATTTTTAAAGAAAAGTGTAGTATGTGGTAAAGTATATCTTGTAAATCCTAAGAAAAAGTTTGGACTACATATATAATTTTCTTGACTGTAAAATTCATCAATAGGAAATACAAATACAAATCAGATGTTACAGTAATCTTCACGCTTTCACGGCCGGTATCTATTGAATTTATAGAAATTTCTGGGTTGGTATGCCGTGATCGATCTGTCCTCATCGCAGACGTTTAGCCATACATCGTAGATGGCATCCTCAGTGTTTAGTGACTGAATGACAGTTTCTGCTCCGCAATCTTATATATATATATATATATATATATATATATATATATATCTGTACCCCCACCATCGTCTACAGGCACAAGGATTAGTACAGCATGGAAAGCATTACTGCGAAACAAACAATCCACGTCATCAAAGACAGTGGAGGAGATGAACCAACTAGAATCAACCAATGGCATGACAAAACCTATAACGGAAACTAAAGCGAAAACTGAAGGTACAGTCCAATTGAAAAGGGTGGGTCATCCAGGCCAGCCAGAATCAGCCAATAGAGTAACGGCAGTTGTAGAGGATGGTCGAAATACATAAATATATGTATGTATATATATATATATATATATATATATATATATAATTAAGATTGATAGTGGGTGTTGTAGTCAATGGTTGGATAAAAAATCTCATTTCAGATTTAACACCTTATCCAACCATTGACTACAACACCCACTATCAATCTTAATTATATAAATTTCCTAGTCGTTACAAAAAATCATTATATATATATATATATATATATATATACAGAGTGTCCAAGATAACTTCTTATGCATGGGGATCTCCGGAACTGTTAGAGATACGATCTCGGTTAAATTAGATGAAAGTTGCCTCATTAGTAGGCGAGTTTAGTCATCTTTTGTTTTTTCCAAAAAATTCCTTAGGTTACTAGATATAGGCAAAAATGCAAATTTTGCTTTTTTATATTTTCGCTTATAACTCTCGAATGCAAAACGATAAATTATTTTGGTTTGCACTTTCTTAAGACACTTTTTTACACAGAATTTCCAGGAGTAACCAAAATTTTTTTATCATGTACCGTTTTCGAGATTTATGATGAAACTTTCATTTTTCTTATGTAACTAGTATTTCAATGTAGTGTCATTAAAAAGATTTTTTTTTTCTCTTTCCAGTGATATAACATTGTCCTATTTTATTTTGAATAATAACATGGAAAATTGAAAAAAATCTATTTTGCAAAGTTATAATTTATTTTTTTAGTTGAAAACCGAGTATGCCATATCAAAACAAATGAAACATGAGAAATAGGCTTTGTTTTCGTTATTATTAGATTTTTGGTTTTGCTTTTCTTCTGATTATTGTCTTAGTTAGTTAGTTAGTTTTATTGGAGTGCTTATTGAAAGAATTTTAATTCATGGAGCAGTTTGAAAATTTAGAGAAGTTTGAAATGCTTTATTGTTACATTCGTTGTCAAAGTAACGCAGTATTAGCCGCGGAAATGTATTTAAATTTATATCCTTAAAGAAGGCAACCCAGTGTAGGAATGTATAAGATATTAAACATGAATTTGATTGAGTACGGTATTAAATACCTAAAACTAACCTAACACAAGCTATGCATAAGAGAACACGTATGTTCATTCTAGAAAACGATGGTTTGTTTCAACACTTAATGTAATTTTACTGTTATAGTTATTAGTTATTACGAATGTAAAATATAGCATTAGTATTTTATAAATTGTTTTTTTTTTAGATTATAAGTCTATATTATTGTTTAAACTAAAGTAGGGCTCATGTTTCATTTGTTTTAACATGGCCTACTTAGTTTTTAACTAAAAAAATGAATTATTACTTTGCAAATTAGATTTTTTTCCATTTTCCATGTTATTATTTAAAATAAAGTAGGACTATGTTATATCACTGGAAAGAGAAAAAAAAAGATATTTTTAATGACACTACATTGAAATACTAATTACATAAGAAAAATGAAAGTTGCATCATAAATCTCGAAAACGGTACATGATAAAAAAAATTTGGTTACTCCTGGAAATTCTGTGTAAAAAAGTGTCTTAAGAAAGTGCAAACCAAAATAATGTATCATTTTGCATACGAGAGTTATAAGCGAAAATATAAAACAGCAAAATTTGCATTTTTGTCTATATCTAGTAACCTAAGGAATTTTTTGGAAAAAACTAAAGATGACTAAACTTGCCTACTAATAAGGCAACTTTCATCTAATTTAACCGATGTCGTATCTCTAACAGTTTCGGAGATCCCCATGCATAAGAAGTTATCTTGGACACTCTGTATATATATATATATATATATATATATATATATATATATATATATATATATATACCAGGTTATGGAGCAGAAACTGTCATTCAGTCACCAAGCATTTACAATGTATGGTGAAACATCTGTGATTAGGATAGATCAACCACGGCGTACCAATTCAGAAAATTCTGTAAAGTCAATAATCAGATGTTTTAAAATTTGGATTTTTTAGGGTTATCGAAAACTCAGTCTTTCGGTTTTTTTTATGAAGTTATTTATTCAGTTGATTACTTCGTTTTTACTCGACGTTTCGTGCTAGCCAGAGCACTTCTTCAGGAGGGTTATAGTGAAGCTCAAAATCGTTAATATAAAATAAAATAAAAATAAAACAGGTTTAATTATGTCGCAAATATACCTCGAATTGGCTTTGAACGCACGTGCATAACCTGGTATGATTTTAAAAAACCACAACATTAGTGAAAGCGAACAATATATATATATATAAATATTATTATATATATTGTTCGATTTCACTAATGTTGTGGTTTTTTAAAATCATACCAGGTTATGCACGTGCGTTCAAAGCCAATTCGAGGTATATTTGCGACATAATTAAACCTGTTTTATTTTTATTTTATTTTATATTAACGATTTTGAGCTTCACTATAACCCTCCTGAAGAAGTGCTCTGGCTAGCACGAAACGTCGAGTAAAAACGAAGTAATCAAATGAATAAATAACTTCATAAAAAAAAACCGAAAGACTGAGTTTTCGATAACCCTAAAAAATCCAATCATGCAGTCGATACCATCGCAACAACGTTTTAAAATTTGTTTATTATTAATTTATTATTTCAGTATTACATATGAAATTGTACGTTTATAGTTTCATATGTTTTTTAAATATTGTTTTTGAAGAAATAATGAACAAATATTTAATTTAATAAACAATTTTAATTAATGCGTAATTAGTTGTTTTTTCTATTGTATTATTTTCAGAATTTAAATTATAAAGCTAATTTACATTCTTTAAATTTAAAATAATATTTCTTGTAGTATTTAAAATCTGTAAAATGTACTACGGTACTACTAAAATATTTTTATTAGTTTTATAAATTAACGAATCAAAAATTTTGTTATATATATATATATATATATATATACGTAGAAATTTAATATTTAATATTATAAAATAAAATTCATGACAATAAATTTAGATTTGAAATTATATTATTTTAATATTTATTAAAACTGCAATGTTTATTTACAATAAGCCACTTTTGTATATTTACACAATTAGGTCGAAACAATGAAATGTGACTAGTGAATTGTTTTCTTTCACTTCTCAAATCCCTCGTAAAGTAAGAATGAAATAATAGAATACGTGCTCAGTGTAGACTAAATGTCTTTCAGCTTTAGCTTTCAGCGGTACTTTAATTTTCAGTCGATGAGTTTCATGAAGACAGACGTTCTAGTCTTACGTTCACAAAAAATTTCATTCAGAAAACGATTTACCTAAAGTTCCGCAAATGCAGGTGCTTCTACGCCACTGCATAAACTCGGCTATGACTAAAAAAATAAAAGAAGGGGAAAACAATTGCCTGTCCGGTTTCAATGGCAGTAATTTTTTAAATGTCACCCCGTGATGTTTAAATTAAGCAAGTTCGGGATTTGAATCGATGTGGAAGAAAAATTATTCGAAATGAATTGTATGCAACCTGGAAAAAAGGAGTTAAGGTTTTTTTTTACCAGATTTATTTTTGTTGGAATGAAATTTATACGTGCATTTGAAAGAAATGTATGTATAATAAAGCCATTATAAAGTTGTTTTGTTTTTTAGAAAAGTTTTATAAAATAAATTAAGTCTGGAACAATAGATATAAATGGAACTGTTTTATAAATTACTCAATAAAAAATATGACAAATTTTGTAAAGTGAAATGGACAGAAAGTTAAGGGGAAAAAATATAATGTGAGTATGCTATGTACGATTTTGAAAAAAAAACATAATGCAAAAGTCAAAAACAAAATTAGAGTAATTATAACTAAATTATTCATTATAACTTTATATACTTCTGTAAAACTTTAAAATATTTTATTAACTAACGTAACTTTAAAATATTCCATATTAAATTAAGAGTATTATAGAAAAACGAATTAAATTTTTGACCCTTTGACTGAAAGAAAAAGTGGTATAGTGTTTGGTACGGTGTCTGTAACATTATCATTTTTTTTAAATATAATCATTTATATAATCTTTAGATAACAAATATGAACTTATTTTGTTGCGTCGCTTGCTTAGTCTTTTAAATTTTGTATCCGCATCTCTTCCTAGACTTCACATGGAATATGCATTAAATTTTCAAAATAGGTTCTATTAGTACCCAAGTTGTTCACGTGGTTTTTTTTCTATTATTTTTATATGTACAGTAATATTGTATCTAGTACGCGTACTTACACAAATATAGCATATTTCATAGAATGTGGTAGAAACTTTTGTATTAATCAACAATAAATACAGTAAACATTCTTATTTCGGCACATAATATTTGCTTTATACATATTTTCTTTTCACTTGGAAACTTGTTTGCACATATAATTCTTGTACTTAATTATTTCTTAACTTCATGTTTTATCCAAATTTTGAAACTAAAAATTCAGATCCACAAAGATTGAAAAATATTTTTTTTTAATTTTAATAGTAATTTAGATAAAAATTAGCATTATGTATTTAAAAATTTCAGATTACCAATATTTCAAATGATTTAAATTCAGGATTTTAATTTTTTTTTGTTATACTGCGTTTATACAATAATAATGTTTTCTTTCTATTATAATAACTTGTACAAAATAAATGTAACTAATAAATTAAATTATTTATCGTAATAATATTTGAATAATGTTAAAATAACACATATGAATTTACCGCTAAAACTGAAGTATGTACCTATAGGAAAGAAAACAACGTTGAACTCTATGTATGTACTTTCAAGGTTAACATTAAGTAGAAAGTTAAATATTTACATCAAACGTAAAGTTTGTAAAATGCTTTTATCTAAAATTCTATAATAAATATAACCATAGCAACAGCACAATGTATCTGCGTGACCTATGTTTAAAAAATTTCTATTTTTATTATTTTTGTATACTGAAAATAATGTACTTATAATAGTTTTAATTAGAAAAAATAAAATTAAATGCTGTTAATGAAAATTATTATTATTAAGTTTAAATATATATATATATATATATATATATATATATATATATATATATATATATATATATATATCTCATGCAATGCAAAAGTAAGAAATGATTATTTTTTAAATAATTAAAAATGAAGTGGAGCATATATGCATGCAATGTTTTATTACAACTTTTTCTATATGTAGGTATGCAATTTTGTCCAACAAAATTAAAAACAGGATTTAATTTTCAGATGGTAATTACTCTAGTTTTATTTACGAAAACAAAAACAAAAATGTAATATCTCGCATATAACTCTCAGAGTAATTCATTTTTTTGTCGAAAACATGTAACAAATGTCGCTTTGTACTTAAAATAAATTAAAAAACGATTGGCCGCATATAACAGCCAACTATTTGAATATAATAAAAAAAAAACCTATTAGTTTATAATTAAAATAGTAAAACTTTTTAATTAATAAAATGTTTAAAATATTTGCGAACAATTCTTGTTGTTTTCAGTTTCGAGACATTTTTATCATTATTTACACAACACAACAACAAATTTGAAACTTTTTAATTCAATAATTTTATCGTTAAAAACTTTCACAATGAAATTTTTCATCGACAAAATGAGTTTATTAAAGAAGCCTCATATCACTCAAGTTAATAACATAAAATTAAAATGTTACTTCTAATGTTTCTTTATATATTAATTTGTTTAATATTTTGTATGTGTACTTTTTAATAATTAATTAATTTTGTAATGTAACGCAAAACCGTAATTTAGTTCTGTATAAATGTTAATTTAAAAAATATCGACATTTCGACGTACTCTACGTATATTATCATCAGGAAAAAAGATACAAATGTTATTTACAGTAAATAAACAGAACATAGAAACAAATTACTACTTAAAAAAATAAATAACTAGATTTACAAATTTATGAATTATTAATTAAAAGAAGCCAAATTTAATTTAATCAGTGCTTTCATACTGATTAATGTTATCTTTTTCTTTCTATTTCTTCTCTTATCAATCTAGTGTTAATATTTTTGGGTTCTGAAATTATTATAGTATAATTTTAGTTATTACTAATAGGATAAAGAAGCACAATAGTTACTTAAATATTTGTAAAACACTTTTAAAAAATATAGGCGAATATAGTAATTCAAACAAATGAGTATTAATCATTACATGCAAATAGAATAGATATTAGACTTTTTCTACGACAATACAGTACAATATTGCAACTTTTCAGTTTGACATGAGTGACATTTTATAGTAATTGTAATGTATAAAAAAAAAACGTTAAAACGATTTTCGAGTAATACAAATATTGTGACTAACTATATGTTTCTTTTAATAATAACCTTTATAGTTATATTTATTCTTTATTAATTTTTTAAAATGTTTCGACAAGTTTCAATCATCAAATATGTAAATGTTAATTACAAATACTATTAAAAATATTGCCGATTTATTGTTTAAGCATTTTAACTAAAGTGAACTTTAAATCAACAAAGAAAGTATTCTTTTATTGGCAACAATAAAATAATTTTGTTACTAGATGTTTGAAAAGTTTACAAAAAGCATCATTTAATTAATAGCAATACTACTTATGCCAGTAGAATTTGAAATCGATGCTTTTTTGTCTGCTTAAAGTCGACTTTAGTTAAAGTGTTTATTATGAAACTGGTCATTACATTAATATTTAATGTTATAAAAATTAACAGATATAAACAAACATTTTCAAGAAATAGTTTTTGTTAACGATAATTAAAAATATGTACAAGTATACTTAACTAAAAAAAATATTACATCTGCTGATAAGTGGTTTAATGTATTTTGCAAAAACTACCACCTGACTATCCGTCTGTTTTGTCTTACTTTGGGCTTTTTAAAATTAGCTACTTCTACTTACTAACTTGATGGAATAACGTTAATTAATGAGGAATGTTTATATAATAAATATATTATTTAATAAAAATACAAAAAACGATATTTAATATATGTTTTGTTTTTATTGTTAATTTAATAACAAATTAGTTATTTGTAATTTAACATAAATATGCAAATAATAAATATAATTTATAAATAATACTCCTATATTTTAGTAAGAAGCAGCAAAAATCAATTATTTATATTTAGCGTTTGCGTGTTCAACAAAATTATTACAGTATATCAAAATAATGACACTATTGATTTATTATTACTTCAATATATATTTTTTTCAACTTCGGCTTAGACGATATTGAACGTCAAAAAAATTTGTATTGAAACGTAAGAAATCACAGCCGCAGAAAATCCGAAATGGCAAAAATAAATCATTTTTGCAGAAAACATTTTATGAATCATGACGTTGTCAAAACATTTTAACTTATCGACAGTTGTCAATTGTCACATAGTACATAATACTGGTTTTTAATTAAAATGTGTAAATAATCAAAACTACATGAATAGATACAGACCATTTCAATATTAACACATATTTTTGAAAAAAAAAATAGTTTGTATTGAAAATCAATTTTTAATTAGGAGTGTGGATTATTACATATTTTTTTATTGGATTTTGGACTAGTTTCAATTGCTTGTTCTTAAGTTTACGTCTATATTTCAAAAAATTGTCATTTATCATTAATTAATTAAAGTTTAAAATATTTTCATAAACATTTAGTTAATATTATAATTAAAGTTGTATTAAAAAGAAAAAAGTACTTCAAATGATACCTTACAATGACCTTTTTGTTTGAATTCTGCCATAATATAAAGTAAGGTCTTTGATGTATATATCTATAGAAATTTTTATCTTTTTTCAAAAATATGAAAAATTTTATAAATTATAAAATGGAAGATTCTATAGTGCTATAGAGCTTATAGAACCGTGCATAGTACTAGCACATACTTCAACAATTATGTAGTAACTACAAGTAAATTCTTTATTTAATTAAAAAAATTCTAATTAACTTAACACTGGCAAACATTTGGATGTAAACAAATCAGTATCTGAAATATATAGTTTTATGTTCAACTAAAAAATAATGGAAATCAACATTTTGTTACTGCAGTTTAAATTTAAAAAAAATTATGTTTATTTTTGAAAGGAATATAAAATCTATTTAAATATTACAAAATAGTATGCGTAATAGAGATTAGTCTAGTGCTAGTGATGTTAAAACTTCTTCATACAGATACATAGATCTTAATAGCATTTCCCGCAAAATTTATAATGAATTCTGTAGAGAATAATTATGACATCAAATTAATCTTAATGATGCAAACTTTTATGTTTCTATTGCAAGTGAAATTTTCTTCGAAAAACTTTTGAACGCAGTTTGTCATTTGCTTATTTTACTGAAAATTATGATTTATATTGTTTTCAAAATTATTATGTAGATAATATTTTAAAAAGTAAAAGTAAAAAGTAAATAGTGGTTTAAATTTTGTGACATGTACACAGAATTTTAAGTAAAACTTTATTGATTTAGTTTTTAGTTTGCATGAGCGTTCAATTGAATTAGGATGAATTGTACACTACACTGTTTTTACGATAACAGTCATCATACACCACAATTTTGTAATTAATATTTAGATTTATCATATCAGAAAAACCTTTAAGATGGCAATTGAGCTCTGACAGCGTATTGTGCATGTAGTGATACTTGCTAGCAGCGACACAAATCTTCAAAACAACTTAAATATATAACAGGAAAACTTGACAAAATATGGGATGAAAATAAATACAAAGAAAACAAAAGTAATGAATATATCTAAAGAACAAGAAATAATGAACATAATAATAGGAATAGAAAAGATTCAATATTTAGGAATAACATTGGACAATAATGGAACTCAAGAATCAGAAATGAATGGAAGAATTAATAAGACAGCCAAACTATTTTACGCGTAAAAAACAATTTCATAAGCAAAAAGAAATTAACAAAAAAACTAAAATAATAGTTTATACAACAATATACATACTAACATACAAATGCGAATCATGGGTACCGATTTGAAGCAAAATTCAAGTACTTGAAATATCTAATCATAAGAAGAATCAAAGGTGTTACAAGAAAAGATAGAATAAGGAATGACGACATAAGAGAAGAATTAAAAACCAAGTCAATACTACAATTTATAGAAAAAAGATAACTAAGTTGGTGGAGTTATTTGGTAAGACTGAAGGAGGACAGGCCTGTCAAGAAGATATGGAAGGTTAGACAAATAAAGAAGCAGAGACAGATCAGAAAAAGATTGGGACAACACGCTAGAAAAAATAATATTTAAAAGAGGAATATCGGTACAGAAGGCAACAGAAAAAGCGAACAATAAAAAAGTGGTGAATTTTGTGCACAACTAAGAATTAACAACCCCTACACTTAACGGTAGAAGGGGATTTGACTATATATATGTTGCAGTATCAAATAATTTATTAATATAAAATTTATGCAAGTATTATTGAAACTTATTTGTGATGTTTATATAAAAATCAATTATTATTCCTTGAAACCAGTGTGATTTATTTTATAAGATATAAAGCTAAACGTACTTGACATAAGAATTTACATTATAATAAGTTGGCAAGAAATTATTTCTTACATTATTTCTTTACAGCGTGAAATATTAACATTTTGAAATGTATGTTTAGTGTGGGAAAAGTACAGCTTTTCATAATAGTCGTAGAAAAAATATTTTTAAAATACGCAATTAATAAGTTATGTCACATTGTTAACAGTAATACATTTCTCTTCTAAAAAGAATAACTATTTTTAATACAATAATTTAAATTTTTTTTTTACACAAATGGACTCGGTAGCAAAGACCAACAATCCAGTAGGTGCTTTATTAGATAAAGTGTATTTTGGACGATACAAAGACATTACAAACATCCATGCCCCAAGCGAGATTCGAACCCGGGCTCACCCAGGTACGAGCGGTGTCGGACACAAGTCCTAAAATAAATTATTACTTACTATTATTTTGAATTACTTGTAATATTTTTAAATCCAATTGTACTTTAGATTTTAATCAATAAGAAAATTACCACTTACAATTTGAAACTTTTTACAATGTAATAAAAGTGAGCTACAAAAACATTTTACATCTTACAGAAATAAAAGTTATGACTAACGTAATGAAGAAACTTTACCATAAAATACACATTAAAAATTTAATTAAAAATATATTTTATACAAACTTTTAAATTTCTTTGTTAATATAGACAACGACAAAGCAGACATTTTCCAGAAATACATTATGATTAAAACCGTGTATAGATTAAACATATCCAACAAGTTTGTAATTTCGTCTTTAGTTGGTACGAAAAGTGTATAGCACTTAATTCGAAGGTAAATTCGCAACTTATAATTTAATTATAATTAAAGTACACCACTAAGAACGTTTATTAGTCTAGTAGCGTGGTAGCATTAAGTGTGTAGGGAGTTTCGTATACAGAGACACTTGCTCAAACTACAAGAAGCACTATTAATATTTTGAGCTACATATTTGCTTTAGTTTATGTCCTATTAATCATTTAATACTCTTGTTAAAATTCTAAAGTAAGATTTAGTAAGGATTATAAGTTTGTTTTTTTTTTGTATATCTACACGTTGCAAAAAGTATTCTGTTTTCGATATAAGTAACATTGTTTTTTTTTATTAATATAACCTTAAATAAAACTTCTACGTTTTAAATTATTCCTATATTTTTTATTTGTATAAATTTTACAAGAATGTTAATGTCTAAATGAATAAGCTGGGTCTAAAAAAATTTGTTCTGCGGGCACACTAGAAATTGCACAAAATTATTATTTTTGATAATAATATTTTGTGTTTCTACCTATTCTAAACTACAGGTCTTTATTTGATTATGGACCGCGATTATAAACCATTATGTTTTATTTAGTATTACAAAAATTGATGAATTATTCCATTCTGTAAATTAACAGTTTTTATAAAAAGTATTTTTTCTAGTAAACTATCATAAAATCAAAAATGAATTAATACGTGCATAAATAGTATAATGAATAATATATACTTAGCAATAAAATTGTCCCGTTTTTTGAAGTATGAAATTTAACTGCCAAAACCTATTATTTAGATTCAAATATAGTATAAAAATTAAAAAATTATAATTTTTTTTTTTTTTAAATACTAATTATAGAAAATTTTAATTCGTATGACAGATGAAACATGACATGTGCTTCACATTAAACTGTCCAACTGTCATCAATGTAACTTATGTTTTAAAAATTTGACTTTAAGATTGTTATAAAATAAAATACCGAATTATATATAATATACAAGAAAATAAAACTAAAAACATATACTGACGATGGATCAAGGTATTTAAAATAGGTAGATGAATTTGTGTTATTATTAAGGATGGTGGGTTTGATCGTGACATTGAAAGAAGAGTTACTGTGGTTGTAAGATTTTGGGTGCTTTGGGTACTTTTACTAGGAATGTAAATGTTTCTAAAAAAGCCCGTTTGAGTATTTACAATGCTATTTTGGTGCCAACGTTGATGAGTGAATATTGAATTTGGCTGCAAAAACATAAAAGAAAAATGACTACTGTGCAAATGAGATTTTTATGTGGTGTAATTAGGAGGAATCAGGTACAAAATTGATTAGTGTATGATGAATGTGAAACTGAAAAAAAATTTTGTTGCAAAAGTTGGTGCTAGTCAGTTAAGATGGTTTGGGCATATTAAGAGAATGTCTAATAGACGTTTAGTTAAAAGAATATATATGAATAATTTTGAGGGTATAAGTTTGGGTAGACGGCCGATGAGTATTTCGAGTGGTACGTATGATTGAAAGTGTTTTGCGTGAGCGAAAGTTTCTAAGTAGTTGGAATAGAAGAGCATATATGAGAGATATTATGAATGTAGATAAAGCTAAAATTGCTTGTCTAAATAAGGATATTTAAAGGAAATTAATTTCGGGATAATGGAAAGAGTTTGTGTCACATTCTTTTGGGTATATAGCGTGATTGTATATGTATGTAAGATTAAAGTGTTTTCTTTAATGGTCCTGTATAGCTGTAATAATTACTTACAAATCTTCCAATCAAGAATCCCATATAATTGAAAAAAAAATTGAGTTAAAACATATTTTTAAATTCTAATTATGTTAGTTTACTGTCATACATTTATACAGGCATTTGTAAAGCACTTATTCAAGAATTTAATAATAGCCTTTTCTAGAACTGCTTAAACTTACGTCCGCGCTTATGACTGTGAAATTTAATTTTCTCCTATATGCGTCGCATATTTATATTGCTTATAATTTTTTGTTGAATTTTTTTTATATTTTTTTTTTTCATAATGCAATTGTGATTTAGATTGATAAATATAAATTAAATTTAAATTTCTATTTTAAATTTGTTTTCAATATTTTCTAAATAGATACGAACAAGTTACTCGCTTACCGATTAAGTTTTGAGAACGGAAGTCGTTAAGTGAGAAGTACCTGTATTTTATTTAGTTGTTACATAAATAAACAATTGATATCAACATCAATAAGACATCTGGTAACACAATTAGTAAAAAAATCTTTCAGAACTCATTATATTAAAATTAAAACGCTTCAGATTGGATCTTTGTTTAATTTTATATTAAAATTCGATGTTTCGATATACTAAACGTATATCAGGAAAAAATATTCAAATGACATAAATAATAAACAAACAAAACATAGGAACAAGTTACTAGATTACAAAATTTTATAAATTATTAATTAAAGGAAGTCAAATTTTATTCAAATTAGTACCTCCACACTGATTTTTTTCTTTTTGTACATTTCTATTACTTGTATTATTAATCTACAGTTAATATAGGTAAATTTTGCAATAGTTTGATTAGAAAAGAAATAGAAATTTACAAAGAAAAATCAATGTGAAAGCACTGATTTAAATAAAATATAACTTCATATAATTAATAATTTATAAATTTTGTAATCTAGTTACTTCTATTTTGTTATCTAATAACTTGTTTCTGTGTTTTGTTTATTTAACATTAAAACATTTTCTATACGATGATAAAGTTTGAAAATGCCTTGACATTTATATATATTTTTTTAATTACAACAAAATAGAAAATCTCTTGTCTCAATTCAGAAAATTCAATGTAAATCCACTCCTGTATTGAGGTAACAACTTAGTAGATATCCACCTGCATGTTAGACAAAAGCCAGATAACCTACTTCACTTCATTGTTGCTTTGTACCTTCCTTGTACCTACAACATAAATTAACTAACCCCTTCAATCATCAATTACATACACTAGACATGTGTAAGTCGCTCGGCATGTAAGCACAACGGAAACGAGGAGGGGGAGTGCTGTTATCTATTGGCGATTGGTTGCACTAATGCGCAAGCATGTACATACTCCAACAGCTTCATATGTCATGTTACCTTTCTGTGCCTTGCAAAACTGAAAACTTTTCTTATCACCTCGGCCATATATATATTAGTAAGTTTCTTCAGACTTTCAGGACTCCCCGTATAAGTTTTGCACGAGTTATTTATCATTGGTTGGTTGCACTTTCTGAAACACCGGTAATAACTTAACTTGGCCGTAGTTTTGCGTGGCTAGCGATGCATTTCTGGGGCACCAGACAAAGCTGATGTTTATTTGTTTTATATATTATATATGAAGTTATGATAAAATTTCTGAACGTAATTTTAAAATCTGGGACAATATGTAGTTATTTTTAGATGTTACGTACGATAGTAAATTATGAAATATTAGTAAATACTTACATACTCAAATAACTTTAAATTTAAACATGATATTAAAATTCTGTAAAAAGCAGAAGATAGATGTATCAAATGATTATATTTTAACTTTAAACTAAATATCTGGACGTTTTACAATATACGCCAAAACGACATATAATATATTTATGTTATGAGAAGTGGAAGAAAATGATTGTTGTACTGAGCCTAGAAATACAAAAACAGTTTTCTATTTCCAGTGACATATACGATTTTTTCTTCAAGTGCTTCACATGAAATTGAACTAAAAATAAATAAACATACATGCCAATATATACTAACATTTGTAGAATAGTATGTATATTATATATTATTTATATTTGTTACGTGATTTGTAAGAATGAATTATTTTTGGTCGAATATACAATTTCTGATCACATTGCGCGATATACATTGCATTTCTTGCATTTCTTTTACAAATTTTCAATAATCAAATTCAAATTCAAGCGAAAATAAACAATACAATGTTTATAGCTTACGGGAATTAGTGTAATATGTAAAAAATACTGATAATAAATAACTTACTAAAATTGATTTTTGACCCGCTTATAAAACAAAGAATTAAATTCAACCCGATTACAACAAAAAATTATCCTCCCCTATTTTAAAAATTTATTTGTGCCAAACTATAGTTATCTAATTTATTTTTCGCTTTTTACAAAATTTCAAGATTTCTTTTAGATTTAAATCTATACTTATAACAAAGTAAAAAATCTTTCACAACTCATTATACATATTAAAATAAAACTGCTTTAGGTTAAAGTTCTGTATTTATATTTATTTATAATCGACGTTTCGACAAACTCAAATTCCGTATTCATCAGGAAAAATGATACAAATGATACAGTAAATAACAAAACATAGAAACAAGTTACTAGGAAGCAAATAAATAACTAGATCATTTCTGTACTTATAATATATGCACAAGATATTGATATGATTACTAACAAAAAATTAAATACGATTATTTAGCAACTGGCGTCAAATATTTTCTTTTGTATTAAATACATTGTATTTTTTATAAATAACAGCTGGAAATGATTTTGAACAAATAAACTTGTACAGTATGTTTAAAAATATAATTACTCTAACATATTATTATTATTAATGTTTAATTAAAATGAACAAAGCTTTGTGATTTTACTATTAAATAATATAGTTATATGTCAACTATATGTTAAAATATTTTACAGCACGCAAATAATAAATTCATATGAAAATTTGAACATATGGACGATACATGCCAAAAATTTATTTTGTATTGTAATTTAACTGTCAGCTTTTGTACTATATTTTGTACTATATTTTGTACGATATAATTTTGTAATGTGACAGTATCTCTATTTAATAAATAAACGGTGATACGGGAAGATAAACTTTTTCACAAGTCATTAAATAATTGTAAAAATATTTATCCTATGCAGAAAGAGATCATTATGTTACTAGTACAATAATAATATTATTATACAGCAATCAGTTACTATATATACCAATGGTGGTAGTAATAACTTTTAAAACAAATTTTAATGCAAAATAAAAAATGTCAAATACTTTTTTATTTAAACATTTTTTGAAATGCTAAAAAGAATCATATAACATTTTGAAAAATTATTTAAATAACAGTTATTTAGCTACATATGTAAATAATCTTTATAAATACGTGTTTAATTTTTTTTTTATAAAATTTATTTTAAATGTATTATTTTTGTGATGTTAAAATGTTATATAAATACGCTTAATTTATAATAGCACTTCACTGGAAAATTAGTTATTTCAATTATAATAACAATATGCGTACATTTAATTTTAATTAACTATACATAAATTTTAAAACAAAAATTAAATTTATTAAAATTATAATATAAACATAATTAAAATGCTTTTCCCAAAAATTTATGTAAATTTTACAAATATCCTATACATCTCCCACAATTATTATTAAAATTGTATAATATTGCAATTTTATGCAATAGAATGTAATTAATATTTATTCAAAAATGTGAATTTTGTAAAAGTAATATGCAAACATTATATTTTATATAAATTTCAATTAATTTGGATTAATATGATATGATAAACAAATATCGTTAATTTACTAGTTACTAATTATACGACTGTTTAGTTATAGATTTTAAAGATTTTGTCATAATAATTTTTTGTTCAAGCTTATCGTAACATTAATATTACGTTACCCTAATTCCTATGCAGAAAGAGATCATTATGTTACTAGTACAATAATGATATTATCATACAGCAATCAGTTACTATATATACCAATGGTGGCAGTATAAAACATAACTACAACATCAAGTGTATTTAATATGACATCTTCGACGACCATATTGAAAATTATTACGCCAAGTTAAGTTAACTAACTATAGTAGTAGTTAATTTGTATTATATTGTTGTATAATAGCAGTTAATTTGATTGATTATGTTACGGTTAAAGTGATTAATCCGGTTATTATTAATAATAACCAAAATATGGTGAGGCTTATTGAAAGATCGATTAAATTATTATTATTATTAACTTAACTTGCAATATTATTCTTAATAGTGCCATTAATCATCTCTTAATTGCGTAACTAAGTTGATAGATGCTGCCACACATTAAAGGACGGTATTTTGTGTTCTGGTTAATCACTGTACGAGCAAACACAAATTTTCAAATTAAGCATTTAAATTCATAGTTAAATTTGATAGACAGAACATATAAATTTAACCACTTGTTAATATAACCAGTACGAAAAATACAGAAAATGTGTCATTTTAATCAAGTATTTAATTTAACCAACTACCGAATAATTTTAACCGAGATTCAAAATACTGATCTTAATAGTACTAAACTACTCATATAGTAATAAAATACAATTTCCCTTAAACCGCAAACAATAATTTGAAAAAAGAAAAATTTTATTTGTGGTTTAAAGGAAATTATTTTATTTTATTAACTTTTCACCACAAAAAGATTATGTTTTATTGTATTGTAATCATATTTTGTAATGAAATATATTCGCACTTTATATATATATATATATATATATATATATATATATATATATATATATATATAATTTTAACAACAGTTAACATATTATAATTAAAAATAAAAAATTTTAAAATTTTACTTTACGTTAGTTTTACGCAATAATTTTAGAAAGTGGCTATTTATGCATACGGTATGTATACGCAATTGGCTATTTATACATACAGTATTTTTACGCAATTGGCTATTTAGGGTAGGTTAGGTTAGTAGGTTGGTTTAGGTTTAGGTTTTCTTTTTAGTATGTATAAATAGCCAATTGCGTATACATACCGTATGTATACGCAATTGGCTATTTATACATACTAAAAAAAAAAAAAAAACCTAAACCAACCTACTAATTTAACCTACCCTAAATAGCCAATTACGTAAAAATACGGTATGTATAAATAGCCAATTGCGTATACATACCGTATGTATAAATAGCCACTTTCTAATTTTATATTGCCATCTACATTTACTTTATAGAATAATCAAACACAAATAATCACATTTCTCTGACAAAAACTCTTTACATCTTCTATGACATAGAATCTATGTAATTACTAAATTACCCAATTCACAGCAATCTGGCATTGCATCCGAAAGGTAAAAACCTTGAATGAATACACCTAGTGTTTTCTTTGAAATCCAAATGTAACACGTGTGTATTGGGGCGGGCCCATGTTGAATTCTGTACACGGCGCCGGCGCATCGACCGCCAGATTAAGTTGGCCGACGCTAGGAGACGCTGTCTCTCCACAGTCGACGCTTTTGGACGCGCGCGAGCGAACGTACGCAATTTTACGATACCAAATACGAACGTTACGGAAAATTTCGCATTTCACTCATCTGTCGAACAATTGTTCTTATGATACATTTATTATAAATGCTGCGCAAATTAAACTAGTATGTTGTGTGATTTATATTGAACGATTTAATTAAAAAAAAAAAAACGAACGATAAGATTTAAATAATGGACAAATAATTTTTATTTTATTTTTGACGGAATATATCGTATGTGATTAGAGCATTTTTTTAATGAATAATCTTTTATGGATACTTGGATTTATCAAAAGGTAAACTAAATGTTTTTGATCTCAACACAACTAAAATATTTTTATATTTTTTTTAACAATTAATATTTCTGAAATAAATATTTTTTTTCCTTTATTATACTTGAAATATATTTTTTAACTATAACAATATTTTTACAAATGTGTAAAAAACTGCAAAAAAAACTATTTCTTTCTGGTTTATAAATAATTAAATTTACTAAATCGCGTATTTCAATTTTTTTGTAGACTAAATTTTTTACGTTGTTTAAGAATAAAGAAATGCTACTGCGTGTTATTTATAAGACAAAGTATGCTAACGCGGTTGTAACAAATTTGTAAGTTAAAAAAAGTTGTGTTCAACACAAAATAACTTTTTTCTTATTTAATTCTACCCATTTTTTTCTGTATTCTTTGTAACAAATTCCCTAAACAAAAAAAAAAGTTAAAAAAGAGGTGTGGTCAAATTATAAAACCGGTGAAATTTTAAATAACTCGTTTCTTCTTTTCATATTTAATTTTTTACACTGCCATATTTATAGTAGCATATTACATCTGTAGATAAATATTGATTGTTTTCTATAATAATAGTTTATAGACATACTTTAAAACTTTTCATTGATTGTCATTATATGCTCAATAATTCTTTATAGGTTAATGTCACAACTATTTTTATAAATAATTTATCCTTGAATAATTATTGACAACATATACTGAAAAAATTATATTTATTATTTAGAATGTGTAGTAAACATATCATGATATAAAATTGTTTGACTGAATATTGAATTAAACACAAATGTAAAAATATTGTGATAGATTTATAAAACGCTTCTCACAAAATTAAAATGCTCAACTCTCTATGATATAAATTCCCCAAAAATAAACCAAAATATTTAAAGAAAAGCTTCCAAATGCTAACAAAATAAACTAACCATTATCAATACTCGAAACATATCCGGTTTAAAAATGAAAATCATATCACTTTTAACAATCTTGTTATTAACAAATAACCGATTAATCATTGCGCGTCGACATCGCTACCACCATCATCATGCGAAAGCCTATCTCCCCTTCGATTTCACTCTACGGAATCACGAATTTCCCATCGAGCTGCACGAATTCGAGCATATACCTGATATACCAGACAGTGAAACCTATTTAGATATTCTAGAAGAAGAACTAGAGCAACAACCAAAACATAAGATCAGACATCATCCGGAGATTCAGCAAGAACTAACGACTGTTCCGCCGATTAATTACGTACATGAGATGTATTGGCCGATAAAGAAGGAAGCGGAAGTTGATGGCGATTTGCTACTCGGTGGCTTGATGATGGTACATGAAAGAGAAGATTCTATAACTTGCGGTCCGGTTATGCCTCAAGGAGGGATTCAAGCTTTGGAAGCTATGCTGTATACGATGGATTACATCAACGCGAATCAGAATATTTTGCCGAATATTACATTGGGAGCGCACATTTTGGACGATTGTGATAAAGATACGTACGGATTGGAGATGGCCGTGGATTTTATCAAAGGTACAGATTCTTATTTTATTTTATTTTTTTTATAAATGTTTACAGAATTATTTAAGGCTAGTTACATAAAACGTTGTTTACTTAAACAATGAATTAACAATACTGAGAAAAAATTTGCATTACTATATTTTTATTTTAACTGAAAAGTAAACGTTTTTTTTTAACTGTAAACTTGTGTTTTTTCTATTAGAAATAAAAATATTAATTAGAACAAATATTAGTATGTTACAGTATAATTATTTTAAAAGCTTTGAATGAAATTATTTACTATATAGTTTAGAAATAAAATTACATTTGAATTGAAAATTATTAATAATTTTACAATTTTTTACATTATACTTCAAAAAACAATGTTTGCAAACCAAATAGTTAATAATTTCATACATAGTTTTTAAAATAGTTATTAGTTATTAAACCAAATTATTTATATTATGAAAACACAAATTTACAATTAGAAACACGATTACTTTTGATTTAAAAGTAATAACATTAGATGTGAAGCAAAACTTTCGCAGTGTAGGCAACTAGATTATAAATTATTTCGTTTATTTCTCAGTTGGCAAATTAATAAAAAAATTAACTTATAAAGCGTGTTTAGCATATTTTCTGTGCAACTGGTCTTTAATGCTATGCGTGAGTTACAACCAAATAGAATTAATAAATTTAAAACTTTATAATAATATGTGTAATCGTTTGTAATTAAAATCAATTTGCAATATGCATGAAATTGGTTTTAGCCAATTTTTTAATAGTGGTTTGTGAACAAAAAAGAGTATTTATATTTTATATATTTTCATATTATTTATTACATATTTTCTATTACATTTTAGTAATATGATTAATATTATTTGTAGTTCATAAGTTATTAATTGATCAATAACATTTTTTTTATAAGAATAAAAAAATAAAACAAGATAAATAGCGTTTAAATGTAATATTAAATAAATCAATTTAATTTTTAGAACAAGATTAATAACTAGAAGCAGGTATTTATTTTGTATTTATTGTAATTCTGAAATTCTGGAATTCTGAAAAGAAATCCATTTGTGGCATGTTTAAATATTTTAAAATATATACAGAATCAATATTGAAATTATTTTTCAAGTTGTATATTTTGTAACTTTTTTAATATTTTAGTCAAATTTTTATTAAAATATAAAATGTTATGATAGATAATATTATGTACGCATACTCATTACAGATGTTGTTAACCAGTATTTGAAAAAATATATTGTGTAATATAAACTAGAATAAAAAAATAAACTAAACAAACACATATACGAGTATGCAGCTAAAAATATGTACCGAAGCATTAAATCAGCTATTTAATTGGTATAAAAAAATAACTTACTATCTGGTTTCAATTAAAATAACTGGTATTGTTTATTTTTATATTTTGTTGTTTTATTGTATGATCAAGTTACTGAAAAAAACTATTTTATTTTATTCAAAATCAGTTAAAGCCAAACTTATTTATTTACAATATTCTATGTTTTATTTTTTTATTGTACACGTATTTGTATTTTACAAATAATTGATTACTTTTCTATCACGTCACAGCTATGGGTACACCTGTCCCTCTTTTGAGAGGAATAAAAGTTTCGTCCTAGTTTAGACATAAGTGTTCTACTTTTTAATTCTATATGTCTGTGTCCGACCAACAGCAGAAATAAAGTGAAACTATATATTATTTTCCTAGATGTCTAATTTGAAACTAATATTTTGCTGTGATTTTTATACATTTCTTTAAGTTTCTTTCATTTAGACACTTTTTCGAAACAGTAAGTCGTACGTTCGCGTAGAGCAGGGACGAGTTTCGAACAATAATCTAAACTACTGATGTTTTAAGATAAACAGTTGATCATTCTATTGTGTCCGATTCTGTTTAATTAGTGCCTGACTCTGTTGCATTTTTTTACGACGAATAGAAACGTCTGCTAGCAGATTCGAACCATCGAATCTAGTATTATATTCAGTAATACCTGACGCTTAAACACGCTCGGCTAACGCGCCGACAGTTATTTGTTTTTATAGAATAAATACAACAATACATTCGGGTTCAGTTAATCCATCATTGTATCAGGATAAGATTATTTCTGGTTTAACTAATTGGAGAATATAAAAATATTTATTATAATCGGGGAATATATAACAAATAAAATAATTTATTTGTAATAAAAATTTCTAAACTATAAAGTTGAGATCAATAATGTTTGTTTAAGATTTTTAGCTATATATCAAATACAATAATATCAAAAATGACCATTAATATTAATATTGTATTAGATATTTTGGAATCCATTGTTTTTTTTTAGCTATTAATATATTGCAGAAAATTAATTATGTGGGTTAAGAGGGCAAACAAGAAATAAATTTATTTAATTACGTACCGCCGAGATTTTCGTCTCCAGTTCAGGTTAATTAATAAAGTTTATACCCCCTTGTGCAACATAGTGTACACGTTGGTGTATAGTAAGAGCTTCTCGTAAAAACGTAGATTAAATTTTAAGCTAGACTTTTCATACCAAAAATCTATTATGTCTGACGCTGACATATTGCAACGTTTAATCAATATTAAGGCAACGGGACATTGAAAAATATTTAGATTGCTTATTTGTCTTACGTAAAACTGAAAAATTATTTACTAGGTTTTTTTTATAATAAATTATATACGAAGTTTTGTTTTGTTTAATTTGCTTTCTTTATTTCTCTCGGACTAAACTTTATAAAAGAATTTGAGCAACCTATTTTTTTTTCTTGTTTTTTACATTTATGAAATATTTTCAAAATAAAACTAAATTTTTATACAAAAGTTAGTTCAACTATTTAGTCCTGCTCTTATGGCAGTTGGGTTATCTTAAAACCGATTTTAAAACTCAGCTTGTAGTTACTAATCATTGATTTTAAACTCATATCTTAATTAACTGTCAACAAATTGAATTAAAATTTGATATATTAAACAGATTACATAAACTAACCATATTATTTAACGTAAAAATCATTAAAATAGTAAAAATTGGTTTTCATTTGAAACAAAAAGATATTTTTTTAATGTCAAGTTTGCAACAATATTCCAGATACATTTTTAAATAGTTTTGATTTATTTTTTATAATAAGGCAGTCAATATAATTACATAATTAACTATTGATTTAGTTAACAATTTTTTTATATTGTATGATATACAAACGGTATTAATATTTTGTAAAGCATAAAATATTTATATAATACCATTTCTCGATTGAAAAATGTATTAAATTTTTAAAGTTTAATAATCTGAAATTTTACATATTTATAATTTATATACAGTTTGTTGTGTCATTCATCACGTTTATCACAATCACATTAAATTGTTATAAAAACTTTGTGCAACATACAATGTCAATTTTATTATTTAAGTAAATTGAAAAATGTAGCTTTCATTTTTCAAAACATTATTGCAAGCTTTAGAGTTTTATCAAAATCGATAAACACCTGGCATGCGTCACATCAACAAAATTGTGTACAGGGTCTTTTAGCAAATGTTATTTTTGTTTATGTTATTTTTAGCATGAAATTATAATCTCAAACAAATTTTTGTTTTCATTTTTCATCTTATAAACATATCGAATTTGTAAAACTAAGTACAATTTAAATATACAAGATATGTTTATTACTTATTTTATTTTTTCAATTTTTATTTAAAATATAAATAAATGTTTATAGTCAAAAACATTTATATTTTATAAAACATATTAATCAAAAGTAATAATAATAAAAACTTTTAAAAAAATCAGGAATATTTAATTTTATATTTTTTGTTTGTACGATAATTTAGGAAACTATTAAAAACACAATTTTGAAATTTGATCAAAATAGATTTTTTATTGATCAAATTACTAATGCTTTTGTTTTCTCTAAAAATGCACAAATTATAAAATACTGATAAAAACATTTTTTATTATTAACATTGTTTCTGAATCTTCCTGTAATCTAACAACGAAATTGACAGTGATTTGTTTCATCGACTGACATCATTCAAAAATTAGAGTAAGCATAATACCTACAGATATTATTTATTAGAATCCATGAAGAGTTTTAAAAAATTTAAAAACCAATGAAAATTTTAGAATATTCAAAAAAAATTCCTTATGGTCTGCATAATTTGTATATTGTAAAAAATATTATTTTACATTTAGGAGCTTTAGTAAACTTTTAAATGTCCACAAAAACAAATGTGTCTAGAGCCCCTAAATCTTTGAGAGCCAAAAACATTTCTTGTTTTACTTAAATATTTATTATAAAAACTAATACTAAACCAAATAGCAAAAATAACATAGTTGAAAGTTTCCCAAAAATTCAAAACATTTTAACAGCAAAATTAAAAATATATTTTTATTTAAAAAATAAATGTTAAATACTAACATAATAATGAGTTTCTAATTTTATGTTATAAATTGTTTTAAATAAATTGAAAATAAAAAATATAACAGAATAATTACTTAGTTTAAAGTACTGCATTGTAATAAAATATTCATATAATATTCAGCGTAATTTTCTTTGTATGAAACGTTAATACTTTTACTAGAACAATAAAGCATTATACATATTTAAAATGTAATTTTGTAATAATTTTTATTACTGAAAGTGCACTTAGACAAAAAAGTCTTTTCTTAAAACAGACATATTTTTAATTGATTGTGTCAAAAAATATCAATTTCTAAGTTATTTTTCTTCATATTAATGGCTTTTACACCTCCGCAACTTGAAATTGTGAATAAAATTGTGTTAGAGATAATTCGATTTGTTAGCAAAATGATCTTGAAATGTTTCTGAAATCTGGCTTTTATGCAATAAGATTTTATAAAACTGCCATTAGTAAAAAGAAAAGAAAAACGACTAACGCGGTTATAATCAATAATTTTCTACCGCTTTTCTAACTTTGTTTTAAAGATTCGGAAAATTCGTCGATGACAGTTTTTTTTTTTATTTTTTGTTCGGAATTATTGAAACTTCTTCCGTACAGTTTTGAAAATTGTTGTGAACTTTTATTGAAACTTCTACTGAAAAGTTATATTATTTTTTTTTACATCTATACGTAATGCTTATTTTCTGTTCAATTAAATCATATTTGAATTTAAAATAAAATTTTATTTGAACTTATTCAAACTTATTTTGAAAAAGTATAAAATCTTATTAGAAAAATAATCATCAACCAAAATTACTATTTGCACTTTCTGAAATATATTAAATATTATTAAGTGATATCTGAAAACAATATTTGTATTATTATTTATAAAAATAAAAAAATTGTCCATTTAACATATTTTGTATTGTATATATATATATATATATATATATATATATATATATATATATATATATATATATATATATATATAAACTTTTAATTTAAAATAGAAACTGAATTTTTATAACAAAAATAAAATAAGGTTTTCTTTTATGGTTTTAATAAAAAGTTGCACTGAGAATATTTAAAAATCACATTATGTGTTGAAACTAAAAAAAATAATTACTGAAAGTTTAATTGCTTTTCAGACTATACATAATTTTATAAATTTATTTAATTTTTATGGGAGCAGGACATAAAATTAAAGTTATTATTTATATATAAATATGTTTGTCAAAAGCAATTCATAAATAATAAGACGTAAATTAAAATTTTATGATTTGTTACTAATTTAAAAAATAAACTATTGTAAATCTGCCAGTTTAATATATTCTAATATTTGAATAAGCTTCGTATATAATCACACCATATACCCCAAAAGAGTGTGGCACAAATTATTTTCACTATACCGAAATTAATTTTCTCCAAGCATTCCTATCCAAGCAAGCAACTCTAGCTTCATCCACATGCATGATACTTCTCATACATTCTTTATATATACAATATATAATATAATATATATATATAAGTTTAATAAATAACAAAATAATAGTATGCGGGAGATAAAATTAATGACAAGCAAGCAATGAATTTCTATCAATTTGGTGGCTACATCAGGAAAAAAAACTGAAATTTTTTTTAACAGGTATATAGCAATTGTACTTTTTCAATAAAGATATAAATTAAATTAATGTACGCATACTTACATGTATGATTAGCAATAAATACTAAATGTTATAAACAGTTTTTCAGAGTTTTCCCTGATGGTCCACTAAATATTGGTAATACAAAGAGATATTTCTATAAATTATTCAGCTAAACAGTCGATGTTTTATTTGACTGTTTGACAATTCAGACAGTGTGAATTTCTTGACATATTTGTTTAAATATAGTTCAATTTATAAATGAAGTTATTATTTAAAAGTTAAATTGAATTTATGTGTAGAATCATTACTTATACAATGGTAGAACAAAATTTCCAGCAAATTCTTGACTTCAGAATAAAGTTATTAAAATTTATCTTTACAAATTATATAATGCAGATAATTTTGTAATATTTTGCAGTTAATTTGTTTGATATATATGATTAAATACATTTTTGTATTTACAATTCGGAAAATATATTTGATTGATATTTTTGGAAACAATTTTAAAATAATATAATTTTATTTTTGTGCTAAATATATTAAATTGTTTTACGTAATAATTTTTCAGTGTATATTTTTTTACATTTTTGTAAAGAACAATATTATTATTGTTTTTTTTTTTTGAAAAACTTGTAATAATGTTACATTTTTTTATAATACCACATTAAATAATATTATAAATTTATAATAATAATTTGAGTGAATGTCTAATGAACGTTTGGTTAAAAGAATATTTATGATTTCGAAGGTATACGTCTGAATGTACGTCCGATAAGTAGATGGAATGGTATGAATGAGAGAGTATATTTTGTTAGCGAAAGTTTCCATGTAGTAGGAATAGAAGAGCCATGTATGAGAGATAAAATGAATGTGGATGAAACTAGAGTTGCTTGTTTGAATATGAATGTTTGGAGAAGTTAATTTCGGTATAGCGGAAAGAGTTGTGCCACACCTTTTTGGGTACATGGCGTGATTTTCTATGCATGTATAATAGTATATTTTTTCTAATTAAAAAAAAAATAAAAATTAGTAAATTTTTCTAGTGGAGCCTCCACCATTTTTATACAAACTCTTATAAGTTATAAGCATATTTTAAAAAATAATATAATTATAATTTATGGCAATTTTATTCAGAAATCTAAATAAAGTTTCATACAATTTTTGACTATAATTTGTAAAAAATTGCAACAAATAATACATTAATTAATAGTTATATAGCTAATATAGTTAATAACAATATTGATAAATATCATTTTAAAATATTAATAAATAATTATAATTAGATATTATTAGGTATTTAAATATTTTAAAGTATATTATTAATTATGTGAATTACCAAAATATAAAAAAAAGTAAGCAGGTAAGCAGGAATCAAACCCAGAATAATAAAATAAAATTGCATTATGTTAACCACTGTGCCATTATGACAGTGCACAGTGTGATTTCGTAAATGTCATAAATAAATATTATGTTCAATAATTAATTTAAAATGTAAATTTTTAAAATAATAAGTAATTAAATGATTTTATTGTATTTCAACAATGTCATTTTTTACTATGTGGATGTTCCTAATGGTAATTTCACCAAATACAACTATATTTGCGCATGACAACCTTCCGAATAAACGTCCTGCATATAAAACTTCTGATTATAAATGTTATAAAAAGTTAGAAAACATAATTCAATATCTAAATTATAAAAAAACGCCTAAAAAACTGATCATGTCTAACCGCAATTATACTTAAAACGACCGAATACCACATCAACAGTTATAAATTAAATTTTTATCTGATATTCGCACCAACACCTTCTTCATATAGCTTAATGGGCACTCAAGCGCCACCACCTCATAATCGCTTAATTATAAACAACAGCGACTCGATCAAAAAAAAAAAGAAGTGTGAAAAGTCGGGAAGTATGGCGGTACTTCTGGTTCAAGTACTCCATACAGTTATGTTCGTGTATAAAACGTGGCCTACCGAGTTGGTAGTGGGAAGTCACAAACAACTCCCCAAGTGTAAACAGTACAATGGCATGACCTACGTTAATAATTCAAGGTTGCCAGACAGGAAAATTAGTCACTCGGTTCCCCGACACTGTGGGTTTTGCAAAGCGACACATATAACATACTTGCTAGTGTGTGCGGTCAAAAAGTTAGCGAACTGATTGAATGTGATAGATGGTGTGGTTATGACTAAACGTGACAGTATTTGATTCGTTTAACTTTACAGTTCTCTATTTAACAATCGACAATTTTTTTATATTCTCATTATAAACTTTTTTAAATGCGTACGTATACCGAATTTATTTTTTTAAATTTGGTGTTACAAATATAACACTATTTTTTTTGTGTTAACATTTCTGTGTAAAAAATGATAATTTTATTTAATTCCAATTTGCGAATGTGTCACAAAATGTTGGTGTTATAATTTAAATTAGTTTTTGTCAATTGCATAACTACAAAAATAGGTTATACAATATATAATATATTATATATGTATAATAATATTAAATACTATTCAATTTATCCATTAACAAAATTGGTTTCTCGTTGCCTATAATTCAAATTTTTCGTTTATAGAAATAAATTACTATGAAAACATAAAAATTAGTTATTTCAAAATTGTTTATTAAATATTAATTTTATTTAAAAAATACATATAAAACAAATATTTTTTATTTGCCAAGTTATATACAAAATAAAATAGCTTTGTGGTTTCAGTTCTATATATTTTTATTAAAATAAGACGTTTCGGTTCACTACATATAAATATTTAGCAGGAAAATAAATATAAATAAATGTATTTTTTGTGTAGTTAGTGAACCGATACATCGTATTTATTAAAAATATACAGAACTTAACCCTTAACCCGAAGTACCCTCTTTTAGTCTATTCTTGGAAGTATGTGTATGTCAGACACGTAATTCAAATAATAAAAAATTGCGTTAAATTTCATACAATAAAGTTTTAATACTTAAGCAGAAACATTTATTCATAGTAATAACAACGTTACAAGCAATTAAACATTATTTATAGTATGTGTTTTGTGTCGTGTCTAGAAGTATGTGTCTCATAAACACCGAAAAATATAAACGCTTCAAGAAGTATGTGTCTACCAGACACCGTGAATTTTCACTTTTGTGTCGTGTATAGAAGTATGTGTCTCATAAACACCGAAAAATAAGGACGCTTTAAGAAGTATGTGTCTACCAGACACCGTGACTTTTTCAACAAACGACAAATCCCAACTGGCCGTATTTGAGGCAGCAGTTGCGTAAGGTCAAGTGAGGAGGATACCTTAAGTGTGGGGTAACCAAATGACTTAGTACGTTTACAATTGCAAAAACGCAAACAGTACGTGTCTGTCAGACACATACTTCGGGTTAAGGGTTAAACCACAAAGCTTTTTTATATTGTCTATAACATGACAAATAAAAAAAATTTGTTTTATTTTTTTAATGAAATTAATGTTTAGTAAACAATTTTCAAGTAACTAGTTTTTATCTTTTCGCAGTAATTTTTTTATATAAAAATAAAAAAAATTAAATTACATTTGATAATATGAGTTTTTAAAGGATTTTTAACTATGTATATATATATATATATATATATATATATATATATAATTTAGTATTTAGAACATAAAATTTTAGCCGTCTATACACGCTCAGTTGGTTGAACAGTTTTAACTGCACAGATGTGACACATTTGTCTTATAATGGTGACTTAAAAAGTCGAAATGTACTTCGTATGTTAAATAAAAAAATTTAAATTTAAAACAAAAATTTTTGTGTCTGTTTTTATTATTTTAATAAGGTTTTTTTATCAAAATTATTATTATATATTAAACTAAATTACATAAAATATATGACAACTCTCTTTTTAAATTATTATTTTTTTAAAAAAATAGTGCGATTTTGTCTATTTCATAGATCTGCAAATTTATATAAATTGCTCAATATTGCAGAATTTCTTTTTGTTATTATTTTAAAATAATATTAAGCAGCTTCTAGTTACTTGTACATCTAGCAAGGGTTTTAAAATAATCTTTTTTTAAAATTTATTTTTCTTTGAACTCTATAAACACTTTTTACTATCTTGAAAGTATGCCTTAAAACTTTAGCACAACTTAAATATAATTGTTTGAAATGCACATATTTATTTTTATTATACAAAAATTACGTATATTTTCTGGAAATATAAACCACTTTTCATATTATTGTTTTGAAAATATCATGTAATATGATATTAAAATTTATAAATAAAATAAATTAACTCGAGAGAAAATAATATTTTTTTATTATATTATAAATAAATTTATATTAAAAAAAAAATAACAAATTAATTTATAACATTAAATGAAATAATATGACACATTAAATCAAAAATAAAAATTTTCTGGTCACAATATCCAAGTGAAGTTCATCGTCATATCAACAAGTATATTGATTATGTCTATACATAACATTGACAAATATTTGCATTCAATATTTTCAAATATTTACCGTGTCCAATATTTTCTATTCATCGCGAAATAACTTTATTAGCATTTGTTTACCTGAATCAGTCCGGATAATGTTCGGACCCACTAAGCGTGTAACATAGAACATCTACCTACTAACACATATTTGCGTCAGGCAACTGTCAGACAAAAACCTCGCGCGTAATAGTAAACAAAAATAATGACACAAATTTCAGCACAATGACGACGTTTTTTTTTTGCCTACTTTATGTCCGACACATTTCAAAAACTGAATATTTTATTTTCGGTTGAATTTCTCAAGTAACCGACACGCAAACCGTTTGAATATTATAAGAAATGAGGAAAGAGTGAATGAAGACAAAGTTTAATCTGTTGAATTCTCATTTTGTTTCAATTGTTTTTCAGGCAGCTACTTGTTTTTTGATGAAGGGCGTGCTAAAAATAATGTTGGAATTCTTGCTTTATACTTTATAAAAATATACTTGTTTCATGTACACTTAGAAGGAAATAATAAATGTTTTTCTAATTTAAAATTATAGTAGAAATTTGACACCTTAAATCTGCGATTATTTCAGATTAGTAGTGCGAAGAAGAAATATTTTGTATTGACTTCTTTACAGTGTAAACAATGAAAATCACTGGATAATGTGAACAAAGTTTTAAAATGGGCATATTTAAAAATAACGCTGTAATAGTTAAACTAAAACGGCTTTAAATTGTAGTTCTGTATTAATATTTATTAATAATAGACATTTCGATTTACTCAACATACATCTTTATGATGAAGATATATATTGAGTACATTACATTAATTAATTACATGGAAAAATATGCATTTTAGTTTATAAAATCTTTAATACGGAATAAAATATTAAATATTTTCTTTACATTATTAACACAACTATAAATAGCAAAATATATATTTTGTTCTTTTCGTAATAAAATAATAATAGCTTTATTGTTTGCAAATTATAACAATCTACTAACAAGCACGAAATTCTGAAATCGTCAAACGTCACTTAACTTCAAAAGGATTTTATATCGTGGGTGTTATAAATAAATATAAACCAAAAAGTCTATAACAAGGATTATGCAGGAGGGAGAAAAAGAAAAGAAAATTATTATAGCTAGTTGGTAAAAAAGCACGCAATATTTCGTCTTAAGAAAAAAGTTTTAATTGACTTGTCTGCAAAAATTAATTAGGAGTTATTTTGTTAAACTTTGAAATTCAGAAGATTTTTTATGCTCGGCTTCTCTTAGATAATTGATTGTCTTATATAACAATGATAATTTTTCAAAGAACTGATGATGGTGCATTGTTTTATTAACTTGAGTTTTTTTTTTAATATTATTAATCTGCATTTTATTTATTGGTTTTATAAGAAAATATTTGAAAATGTTTGTAGATTTTTTAACTATATGAAAAACGTGTTACTGGCACAAACTCTTGATATTTACTCAGAAATTAATTTTCTTCAAACATTCTTATCCAGACAAGCAACTTTCGCTTCATCTACATTTTATATATGATCTTTTATTCTTACCCACATATACTTTCAATATAACTCACATATGAGTCGTATAGATGCAAAACTCACTATTAGGCAAATTTTATGTTCTAAGATATTTGCAAAAAACTGTTATAGCTGGGTGTAATTGTATTTTGATAACAAAATCTTGTTACTAGATGGCATTACTTATTAAATAAGTAACATCTAGTAGCAAGATTTTATTATCAAAATACAATTACACCCAGCTACAACAGTTTTTTGCAAATATCTTAGAACATGAAATTTGCCAAATAGTGATAATATATTTATTAGATAGTTGCTCAAGATGGCCGAATCATCTTAATTAATTAATAAACCAACTTTTCCAAACAACATTTTTACCAGTTTTTACTCTCGATCTCTTTTAGTTACATTACATACCCAACGCAAAAATCTTATTCCTACAGCATTCGATTTTCCTTTTATGCTACTCTAGCCAAACCCAACACACTACCGTACATCATGGTAGATACTAATACTAATTAATGAAAACAGAATTACCTTTTTGATTTAAATTCTGTCATGATCGAAAATAATATCTTTGGAAAATGTTTCTGTTTATTTTTAATTCAAATTTAATTATAATTTTAACTAAATGTTTACAAAAATATTTTATACTTTAATTAATCAATGATGATTGGCAATTTGTTCGAAATTTAGAATTGAGAACGACCAATCTAAATTCAATAAAAATATAACAATCTACACCCAATTAAAAATTTATTTTTATTACGAAATTCCATTTTCATCTACGAGTGTTTTAATATGGATGTGTATATATATATATATTTCAAAAATAGAATTGCTTATTTTTAAAATATCGTTCTATTATATTATAAAAATTAGTAAAACTAAAAGTAGACTGTATATTTTTGAAAATTAAAATACCTAAATAAAATTACATGTTACTTCACTTTTCGTTTGGAATAATATGTAAAATATTTTTAAAAGTTTCTATATTTTTATGACGTTTCTTTACAAAATGTAATACGAAAACGTTATATTATAAAAATTTATAATTTAAATTTTGTAAATTATAATTTTTAAAATTTAAATTATATAAACATTTTTGTTAAATATTAAAGATGAGTCGTTTTATTAATAATTTTTACTTTATGTTATCATTATTTATTCATAGTAAAAATCTTTCAGAACACAATATTTTTTAAATAAAATTGTGCTGTTATTAAAATATAATTTACTGATTTTAAACCAAATATTTTTAAATATTTAGTGTTTTTAAATTATTTCTCCTTTACCAATTACAATTTTATGGTAAATAGAAAATAATAATAATAATGATTCAGCCAAATACAATAAATATATACAAAGTAAAAAAAAATTTAGAACTCTTATTAAAATAAAAAAAAAGTTTGAATTTAGTATATATTTTATTTAAATATTGACGTTTCTATATACTCTACGTATATCTTCATCAGGAAAAAAATATTATTTTTTTATAAATTTTTAATCTAGTTACTTTGTCACCTTAGTAACTTCTTTTTGTATTTGTATATTTTCCTCATGAAGATATACGTAGAGTATATCGAAACGTCGGTATTTAAATAAAATATATACAGAACTTTAATAAAATTTATTAAATAAAAATTAAAACATTAAAATATTATTTTTTTTATAAATTTTTTTATGCTATCAATTAAGTAAACTATGTACAAATTATAATAGATTTTAAACAACTAATATATTCTTGTAAAACTAATAAATACAATTTTTATTTAAATTTAATTACAATATTTTGTAATATTAACAAAGCAAGCACGCTACCAGTAAAATATAATTGGCTGTAAAACGAGATTTATATGATAAAATTATTTGTTTTTCTGTATTTGCGCGTAATTTATTATTCATGCAAAATAATAAAAAAAAATAATTCCAGTTATGTACACAAATATAAAAGACTATAAATTAATTTGCTTAGTAAATTAATAAAACTACGAAAATAAAATATTACGATTAATAAAAATCTAGATTTGTGATAATATTAAAAAACAGTTTATACAAAATGTAAGTCAAGGCAAAATAAACTATCGTAACAAAGTTGGGGAAAATCAGAGACGAATAAGTTTTAAGCTTATATGAGTGTTTCGTCTTTAAAAGATTTTACAACAAAAATTTACAGTTCCATGATAAGACTATGCAATTTTCTTGTTAGAAAATGTTAAATCGGTGAAAGGTTTTATATATTTATTACGAGCCACGTAAAAAAAAATTGTTAAAAAAAAAACTTGAATATTTTCTACGCCGTCAAATTTTACACTTGAATACATTTGAAATAATCAGTTATAACATATACACTTGAATTATTTTATTTCAAGTTTTATGTTAATATATTAAAATTATGAACTTTTTATCATAAATTTATTAAAAATTATTAATAACTGAAAAAGTTTTTTTTGCATACTTATGATATGGTTTATAAAATTGATATTTCCATTTACAAGTTAAAAATATATTTATAGCTATTTAGTAGTAATACAATTTTTAAAAAACACTTTACGCCTGCCCTGTTTATTCTGTAAATCGTCACTCATGAAAAAAACAAAAGACATCTATGGCCACTTTAGAACCGACCGTCATCATATTAAATAAATTTATGAAATAGGAAAATTTATATAAAAACAACTACTATAGTTTTGCTATTATTTTTTATAATTAAAAGTACTACATACTTTGTAGATTTACAAAAAGCAAGAAAACAAATAATAAAAAGGATGCATTTTATATTCACTCTGTAATCAGTTTATAGTTTAATAATTTTTTAAATTTTTATTTAATTTCCGTGAGTATTACAAACTTTAAAATATAAATTTAAACAGTATGTACAATATTACATTACTTTAAACATTATTATTTTATTTTTGAAAAGATTTCACATAGATCTGTGTTTTAAAATGATAACAAACTTTTTTTTATATATTGAATAAACAATAAATAAAATAAGTCGCATAGATTTAATGTCTTTTTGGCATTAAAATAAACGTTTATATTTAAGTACAATTTTATACGCACACAAAAATAATCATAAATAATCAATTTTATATTTTATGTTAAAATCTGATAAATATTTATATTTTTAGCTTAAAATAACATTGACGCTTTGTGTTACAAAGCATAAACAAAAAGAATTATTAAGGTTGAAGTTAACCCAAGATCAGAAATTGAAAATTTATGTAGAAAAAAGTCATAAAATAAAATGGGCTTTACACCGCAGATATATTTTGGATGGGAACTCCATCAGAAAATCAATTTTGAAGGATGTAGCGTGCCATTAAATATTATACGGATATAAAAATATATTATCAATATCTAAGTGTAAAATACAAAGCAGGTGAATGAAAATTTGCGGCTGACAATGCCATGCATGTAAGAAAACTTTAATACGTACTTAGCTGGGGTGTCAATAAATAACGTACTTCCGGCAAATCGAAAATCGATGCCAGAAGAAAATTTAATAGACATTTCGATAACAATCAATTTAGCTAATTATACTCACTAGTGTCGTTAAATTCTGGCATAACATATAATAATTAATTTTCTAAAATGTTTGAAAATAAAAATATTAGTTTTATATATATAATCTACAATATAATGTTAAAAATCCCTACACTTTATTGTATGCAGACGATACAACAATAATTCAAGATAATAATTGCAATGAATTATTAATATTAAATCAAAATAAATGTGTTCAAACGGCTATAAATTAACAATAATTAATTCTTAAAACCAACACATATTATTTTCACATTATAACGCAAATAAACTAGTATAATTATTAGAAGTAAAATTGGATCATATGCTAACTTTGCGTGATTAATTTAATCATATTTGTGCTAAACTAAAAAAATATTACTATTGGGAAGAATTAAATAAACTGTTTGTTGAAAACAGCATATTTTAATCTCTTTTACCGATCGTCATATCATATTTGATAAGGAAGGTATTGTAATCATACCAAATTTGACATATCGAGATTTTTACATATAAGCACGAATTAGACTTATAATAACACGAATCAACTGGTTTTAACAAGATGTCGGTCTCTGGATACGTGTGGAACAAATTCGGATACCTGAATTATTATAAAATTTCATATTTAATCTTCGGAGGTGAACGTCTCAATTTGATAAACTTTTGATAAAGATCTGCCAATCGGAATTGCTAATTTGCTGATATCACATTTATATGTTTTACGAATATTTCGCAACAGAGATATATTTCGAAAAAATTAATCAACTATAGTTACTAAACAAGTTATAACTAACAACTTTTATTTGAAACATATTTTTTATATTTTTATGATACATATAATTCTGTAAATAGATGGAATATTTATGTCAAGACAGTTTTGTTTTTACTATGTTAAAATACTATGACTAAAGTAGTTGTTATACAAAGTTTTCTATTTCATAAATTTATTTAATACAATGACGGTCGCTTCTTTGTTCATCATAGCAGATATTTTAAATATGTTATTAACTATTGTATTATAATATGGACAAATAGTTCTAAATGGTAAAACAGTTTTTACAATTCAAAAAAAAAACGATGCAATAAACATTATAAATTTTTTTTTATCAAAATAAGAATTTAATATTTCTTTCATATATTATCTTGCAAATTTTGTTATATATTCATACAAACCATTGTATTTTCGAAAAAAAAATAAATTATTATACATACATGTACTCATATTATCTTTGACAGCAAAAGCCCTGTTCGATTCGCACCCTTCCGTCTACTGTTTACTGCTGTGTCAATGTTTGTTGTTTTATTCACTTCGCAGTTACGTGTTATGTAAATGTCAATCTGCTTCATCATTTACAGCGCTGTTTTAAAGTAAAACGCAAAAGAGTCAATCGAACAAACCTATTATAATACAAATTATATAGTAATAAAACATTAAAAATTGTCTGCCACATGTAGTTAAAAAATTGAGTTTAAAAACATGTAAACAAATTATTATAACTCAAGCATTTTACAATATTAGTAAGTACTCGTACTATAATTTTCTCAAAGTTAAATAAATAAATTTGTTTACATAATTTTTTGTATGACTATACAAAAACTACGTAGAATTAACTAAGTGTTAGGCGTTCCTCAGATGTTATATGAGACTGACACCCAGTGGTACAAGATTTTAATACCAGAAATAATATTTAATTTCACTTCTGGTGTGAACTCGGTGCGAACCAGGCTGTCTGTATTGTGTATATCATAACCGCACCTAACTTCAAGTGGTTATAATTTAATTTAAATTCTAAAATGATTGTAAATATGTATATATATATATATATATATATTAGAAACGGTTTTTTATTTTTATAAAATTTAAAAAACCAACATATTTATCTATTCAATAACCATCGTAACGATGAACAATAGTCCAATATTTTATAAACACAAAAAAAATCAAAATTCGAAGACCAAACGTTAATGCTGCAGAAGTGAAAATTAAAAACTCAGTTCACGTAGTACCTTGGTATTCCGGAGCGAAAACAAACACAGCTTAAATCCACTTCCGTTTCCGGTAGAACCTAACCTCTTCAAAACCCAATGGCCGATGATAACTCAAGATGGCGTCGCGGTTTGCTCATTCTATTTAGGTCAACTTCTTTCACTAGCTGCCGCAACATTTTGCCCCTCTAGTTATGAGAGCTTTCCAAAGAATCATCCCTCTTTGCATGCTGATATGTACCTCCGCCCGGAAATCGGAAGTGGCGGGCGGATATTCAATTTCGTACTGAATAAAACAGTGTATAATACTAGAAAGTAGTGTGGGGGGGGGGGAGTTAAAAGATGGAGAAATGTGATTAGAATACGTAGAGTTTTGCTCAGATCAAACGTGACAATATTGCGTTACATTGTCGGATTAATCAGTCTTTGATCGTTGTTCCGCTGTATGGAATGAATGCAAAGTTAAATGTCGTTTCGGTTGGAAAATTAAGCGATAGAGTGGTTTCACTGAGGTTTTGCTTGTGACGTTTGCTCTATAGCTATTTCGGACGTTTGTTGAACCGTTTTCAAACTATTTATTTGTTTAAAGTAACATTTTGTTTGAACAAATTGTTATTTTGTTGAAAACTGTAATGTTACTTTATTTCCATTTGAAAAAAAAAAAAAATTTTAAATGAATTTCTAATACAGTTTTCTAAACATTAGTGTTATATTAAAATAATAATATTTAACAAACATGTAATAATATCGTAGTTAGGTATTATTTATAATAGTAATATAATTATTAAAATTAAAGAAATAAAAAATATATATAAACTTAACTCGAGCCGTAGACAAGTATTGTAACTTATCAAAGTAATAATTATTACGTGCGAGTAAACGACTACAATTTCTACAATTATATAACAAAAAACTGTGACATGGATGGCATTTCAATATAATATGAGAATTGCATCGTATTTTAAATGCAATTTTGTAATATGTCACATACTGTGGAATATCAAACTTTGATTGGTCAAAAACTATTTAGTAATAATTTAAAAACTCATTGGAGTAAGTAATGAATAATATTATCTATCAAGAATCTTGTATAATAAATATATTATAAACAATTACAAAAATTAATATTTTTACTATTTCGAGTTATGTATTATTTTTTTAATTAAAAATTATATCATTGTCATAATTGATAAAAATTAAAAATAATGTGATTATGATAACGTTTTGTGCAAATGACTAAATAAATTGCCATTAATCTTGTTATTCTAGTCATTTTATTTAAATTTAAAGATCTTTACCTTAAAGGAGACTTTAACTTTGCAAACAAAATATATGTAAATAGATCAATTTTAAACATGCGTGCTATTTTAATTTAAAGAAATTTAAACTAAAGATTTCACACTTAAAATATTGACCAAAATTAAAAGTCAGTTAAAGTTTTTTAAATTTAAAGATTTAAGCTAAATTTAATGACTAGAATAGCGCTAGTATTATAATAAGAGTATTTAAATTTATAAAATGTAGATTAATACTACATAATAGAATTTTTCTATTGTTTTGTTAGATACATTAATACAGAGTTTAATTACAAAAGTACTTAATGTTAATTTAGTTTTTCAAGTTGTTGAAGTAGAACATTTTATAAAATAATAGCTAACGATAATGTGCTTAAAATTAGGAATGTTTAATAGTGCTTTTGGACTATTGTTTTTTTTTAACGTTTTTTTTTTTTTGAAATCGGTTATTAAACTTTTTTATATTACAAAATCAATATTCTTTTACATATATGACATACATTTTTAGTTAATTCAGGCAATGAATATATTGCAATTTTAATTATGTTTCCCTTTAGAATACAAAAATATTTTTGTTAACTAATTCATCTCTCTAATTGACAAATGTTTGTATGTATGTTTGTATGTATATATGTTTCTGCCGCATCTCCTCCTAAGCCCCTGAACCGATTTTGATGGGAGTGGTGTCATTTAAATTGGTTCATTCCCTATTTGAGAATAGGCAAGTTTCATCTTTCTACGATTTCATCTTGGTTCTCAAAAATTTGAAAAACTATGTTTATAATGCAAATGTCAAAAATAAACTTAGATAGCTATGAAAAAAATGAATGAAATAAATAAATAAACAGCTGTCACAATATATTGCAAGTACATTTTTTTACATATATCAGTGCATATATTTACATTTTTTTCATTAAAATAAGAGTAAAAAGTACATTTCATTGATATTGTTGTATTATAAAAATTTTGTATGATGCCCAAATGAGCAAAATCTAATATAAACGGCAATAAAAATGCCAAGAGAATGAAGATGGAATATTCGAATCTTTCGTCGGATAAAAAAGAAGAGCTTAAATCAAAAATTTTTAATATATTTTATTATTATATTTATGGAATACTTTCTACGGGGCGCGCGCGTGCGCGCGCCCTCTATTTTTTTATATTTATATACTGTGTTGTGTTTGTTACTATTTTCAACTTTAAACGTGACCCTTTAAGGGTCACGGGTTTCCTAGTTATTCGATTATTTTGTTAAATATATCAAATTTCTTGTACTAACATAATATATCGATAGTTCTATACACAATGTTTTGCAAATACAAAATAAGCTATTTACCGATATTACAATACGCAAATGTTTTTATTCATATTAAAACAACATGCTCATTAGTCTGCAATGTAAACTCATATTTAAAGTGTCAGTGTATACATGCAATAATTAGAAATTGAAACTTTATCTGTGTAAAATACACAATACATTATGAAAATACATGTGAACACATTTGTATTTTACCATCCACCTACGCACATATTTTGCTAATCCTTAATGTTAGCGTACAAATTCAAAATCATTCCATTTGATATATGATTGTGATTCTCAAAAGTTTATTTGCTATAGCTTATTAATTGCATAAGTTTGTTTTTTTTGTCACTGTTGACATTATATGCTTTCAACTTCTGGCAGAAGAAAACAAACTTTTTTTATTGATATAAATTATTCAAAAAAAATTAGATAATACTACGTCCTCTATTTCGTGGTGGTTGCTATTTAGCATTTTTGGAAGTTAGTACGATGACTTAGCCACGACTGTCTAGTGTATTGAACTTTGTCAATTTATCAGCATTTTTGATCAACGTTCAAACTTCAATTGCGTTCGATTTTATTTATGCTGCCGTTTTATAAATCCAGTCTACCTGGAAACTTAATTATTTTAAGTTAATTATGGGTAAACGTTCAAAAAATGAACATCAAATATTAAGTTACAGACCAACGTTGAAACAATTAAGATCGAATTTTGAGTTACGAACCAGTGTCGAAGTAACATCTATTTTAAATTTTATATTAGCCATAAGTTCATATATTGTAATTATTTTTAATTAATTAATTTTATTTAGTTTTTTTTTTAAATAAAATTATTTTTAAATTGTTTTGTTTCATTTTTCTGTTAATAAACTTTAAACGTTTATTGGTGACACTATTTAACTAAGAACCAATGTTTCCAATTTTATTTATTCTTAAGATAAGTTAAAAATTATTTGTGATTGGTTAAAAATTTATTCTCAGAATAAATAACATTTCATTAACTAATTTTAAAATTATTCCAAGAATAAATTTGTTCCAATATATGGAATACTGAGCCTAAATTAGGTTAGTTACGCAAGATAAAATTATGATAGATAAAAATATGTTTTTTGCCGAATAATGGCAAATGTAAGACTTTGCAGACTGTTAGTTGCTTATAAAACTATTCTTTTACAATCACTCGACTAAAATAATAGTGGGTGGGTAGTGATGTGCATGTGATAAAATAACATTCGTGTAGTCGTGAAGCAAGAATGACGCATCGTTAGACAGTAAAGTGATTCTTTAAAAATTGTAAATTGTTTGTATAGTGATACTTTTACTATTTTTGGTAAAAAAATATTCTGTACACGGAAAAAAGCGGATTTACTGGCTCGGCTTATTTTAGAGCCTCGTTAGTTATTTTGTAGCTTTTTTTCTAGTTAAACCAATTACTACTTTTTTTCTAGATATCGAGGGCATTAACATTTGTATAATGTAAACAATTAAAATTGATTTTCTTCATCAAAATTAAAGAAAGAAGCATCAATTATTTTATGGTTGTTGCCTTCAGTTTATATATTTGAAATTTTAATTTAAATTCTAAATAAATGTTTTGGCTCTTGCTACAAACGTAATTTTAAAAATCAGTCTTATCTAATATGAATTTAAAATAAATGTAGCTGTTATAATATCAAAACTAAATATATGAACGAATCAAAACACTCAAAAATCAAGCTCATGATACTAACCACTGCTTTTTTTCTAAAATAATAACATATGTACTCCAATAATATTAATTTACATATTTTATAAATGATTCTCAAGCATTTTTTAAATTAAAAAAACGGCTTTAGATTGTAGTTCTGTATTAATATTTATTTACAATTGACGTTTCGACAAACTCAATGTACGTCTTCATCAGCAAAAAGATACAAATGACATTTACAGTAAATAAAAGAACATAGATACAAGTTACTAGGTAACGAAACGTCTATTATTAATAAACATTAACACAGAACTACAATCTAAAGCCGTTTAATTTAAATATAGTTTAAATTTTACTATATTTTAAATTATTTATATCTATAAATCTATTAAAAATTAATCTGCAGAGTAAGAATTATTACAAGCATTATATATTTTTCATGACTATACGCGGCGGAAAATTACATTTTTCGATCTGGCATAAACGAATTTTTGAATAAAATTGCGTAGTGTTTATAGAAAACAATATAAGTACCATTGACCATATACCATTTTTTACTGAATTAGCATGACTACATAGAACATTTTTAGTGAAAAAAAATGTACACAAGACTTTTTTGGCATTTTTACTGTTTTTTACAAACACTCTTCAATTTCTAAACAACTTTTTTCAAATTTTAACCAAATTTTTTGTAGTAACTATGACAGTTATGAAATAATACAAACATTAATATTTCGTTGTTTAATTTATTATTTATTAAACAGTTTGAGAAACAATGGTATATGCAATACATAGATGAACAAATATGATACAATATAATGACGATGTTCCATCATTGTCAAAGATGCAATATGTTAGTGTCTGTCGGCTTTAGGCATATATAATTACATGCATTAGTTGACACACTCTAGTACCTGTAATCTGATTATTTGATGCATGTTCTACTATAGATCTATAATGCATGTATTTTATCAATAGACGTATTTTTATAACATCTATTCATTGTTCACGAGGTAATAAATATGCATTAAAAACATACACTCATTAATTCTAATAAACTATTTTTTAATTGCTTAAATTAAATTTAAATTAAAATAATACAGTTTTATATAATAATAATGATCCATATTTATAGCTTTTTTTAGAAGTACTTATAGATAAAAATGCGTATATTTAAAATTATTTATTAAAAAAAAAAAAATTGGAAGCTGTTAGTTTTAATTATACTTTAAAATTTTAAATAAAATAAAAGTGCTGCATTTTTCAAAATATTAGTGATGTAAAGGGAAATATTTTACTTTTAACTTTGACATCGAAACAGAAAGAAATTGATTTATGCATTCTGCTGTAAATCTATTTAAATAATCTTTAAATTCATTTAATGTATGTATTAAAATATATTTTTTTTTGTTCTACCTTTTTCTAACTATTAATTTGTTAAACATAATATGCAAACATAATTAATATATAATTTAAGATAAACGTCAAAATATTAAACATAATAATAAAAACGAAAATTCAGTTGAATTAAAAGTACTTTTAAATAGATAAATACGGACTAACACTACTCTGTGAACAAAATTATTCTGAGGTATAGTTCTCGGTTTTCGGTAGAACATATTTAAATATAAATTTTAATAAAGCACTCTGTATAAGTTTCACAAAGAATTTTATTAATTAAATAAATGTTGATCACGTGATTTCGGCAGTTACAGCATTATTAGAAGAAGATATACAAGATATACAAGATATACAAGAACATTAAGAACAGAAGTTGTAAGCAACTGAGTAGGTAATTATAATTAAATTTTAAATGGAAATTTAATTGTTTCAATTATATTATTTAATTAATTAGTTGAAATATTAAAAAAAAAACCTTTTATTTTAGAATCAAAATTTCATAAATTTTGAATTTAATTTAAATAAATAACTTAATAATAAAAACATATAGTAAATGGTATAAATAAAATTGGTACAAAAATAAATGATTTAAAATCTACTAGCTAGAGGTTTATTTTTAATTTTTAAATGAGTTAATAATTCTTAAAAAAATTAATGATCAAGTTGTTTGACAACAATATTATTTTTAATTTGAAGTAAATTATAAAAGTAAGAAAAAAATTGATGGTATATTTATTTAGCAATTAACAATTTCATATTTATGTCTGGTAGATTACATTTTTTTTTCATTCAGTACTATTAATTTAAATCAAAATTGAAATTAATACAGTTACAAAATATATAGAATAAATTAATTTTACTTTTGTACTGTATTAATATTTATTAAAAGTCATTTGTATCTTTTTTGCTGATGAAGAGTTCGTCAAAACGTCGATTATTAATAAATATATAGAACTAGAGTTTTTTATTTTGTTTGATAAAGTTTATTTAACAATATAATATTGATTACCAAATGTTTTAAAGAAATATACAAAAATACTACTACATTTTCTTTTTTGAAAATATGTTCCTGAAAAATTTTAACATCAACATTGAACTGTAAACAAAATTAATAAAGAAAAACAAGTGAGTGACTAAAATGAACAAATATATTTTTGCATTTTGATGTTGCAAATAGAACAATTTTACAGTTTTGACTGCTACAGCTACAGCTCGTGAATATTTACAAGAAAACTCTTTGAGGCATATGGTAATGAAATGGGTAGGTGGGTACGGAGTGATATTTGCATATTTCTTGATTTTCCATAACGTCGAGTATTCAACATTTAAAGAGTTTAAGAGAATATTGAGAACTCAACATTAATATTATAAACGTAATACATTTTGGTTTGTTTATTATTTTAAGAAATGTTTATTATTTAAATTACAGTAACTGTAATTTAAATACATATAGTTTTTTATAAAAATTTTAATGGAAAATATATAAAATTTATGTTTTAGGTTTATGAAATCATGGATATTTCATATAATTTAAAAAAAATTCAAATAAATATGTATGAACAAAATATAAATACAAATTTCTATTAAATTTTTGTTTTGTTTGTTTAAATTACATTTTTATTTATTTTGTTTCATAAAATAATTTAGGTTTAAAAATAAAAAAATTAAAATTTAGTTTGCGTAATGATTTCTTTTTATTTGTGGTATATTTTTTATTAAAAATACACTTAAAATATTTTTATACATTTTAAAATTATATGTTTTTAATAAAAAATAAGTGAATAATTTAAGAAATTTCTGAGCTATAAAAACAGAATTTACATATATGTGAAATTTTTGTATAGCTATACAAAAAGTTTTCTCAACAAAAAAAAATCTAAAGCAAAGCTCTGAAATCGTTTCCAGTCAGTCAGAAATAATAATTTTCACACGACTGAAATTTTTCCATTTTCTAACTGTAAGATCGATTTATGCTTTTACTGCTAACTTGGAAATTGTCTCCGAGGATTAAACTTTATTTATAAATTTTTAATCAAAACAAATAATAATTTAAATAAATACATATAAAATTGCGTAAAATTGAATTTATATTTTTTGTGTACGAACAAATTGATTATAAAATTATAATATATTTTTAAATTAATTATAAAATTGTAATATTTTTAACAGTATTGTTTAAGAATAAAAATTTAAATACAATTTATTAATTTTTTACTATCAGCTTTACTATTGTCTCTCTTGTTTTTAATTCGAGAATCTAATTTTCTATATTTAAGTCAATAATACTTTTTTCTTCTACTTTGTCATCAACTGTCAATAAGTTGTCGACTTTCGTATTATCGCGTTTTAGTTTTGTGTATATTAATTCTTTTTGTTATATTTTGCAAGTATATAAACCAGTTCCAATTACAAATCTTATTTTTGTCCATACTTTTTATCTCGACATATAATGCAGCTAAACTATAAATTATCTTCTCAGCCTTGGTTTATAATTACATTTAGGTAGTTTTATATTTAGTTCAAATTGGAACTTTTTTCCAAACAAACAACTGTCACCGGATCCATAGTCCCAAAATTTCGTTTGAATCAGGTTGTCCGTAGCTGGCAAAACCTGTAGCCGGGTAACCAAATGACACTAATGAACGTGGTCGGCAATTAGTATTGTTGTTAGCAGGTTATGGTAATTGATTAGCACGTTCTGGCATAGCGGGCACAGGTACTTTAGGCGCGTGTGGTGTGGCACGTTCGCTGTAATCCGAGAACGCACATTGTACCGCCTCTTGCTCATTAATTAGCGAGACCCAACGCGCGACGTGGTTTTGTGTTTTGTCGCCACCATACCGGACAGGTGTGTTGTTTACACACCTACTGTATTTCGATACGTTGCAACAATGCTAGGAGAAACTTTGTATTCGAAAATTGATGCATATAATGGGGGCTTAACATGTAAAATAGAAATGAAAATATACTTATATTTTGGTAAGACAGCCCTAATAGAACCCCGACTTCAACTACCGAAGTACTTGTTTCTTGATCAATTTCATTCAGACACAATCTAAGTTTAAACAAAAAAAATCCATCAATATTAATAGCAGATTGATAAGAGAAGCAATTGAAATTTATAAAAAAAAATAGCATCAATCAGTGTGAACGCTCTGATTTTTATAAAATTTGCTTCCTTTAATTAAAAATTTATAAATTATTTGATTTGGTTACTTATTTTATTACCTAGTAACAAGTTTCTATGTTCTATTACTATAAATGTCATTTGTATCATTTTTTTCTGATGAAGACGTATGTTGAGTTCGTCGAGTTCGTTTTATTTTAATTTTTTTTTTATTTGCAGATAATTATTGTAATTTTTTGTTATTATTGAAAATTATATGAAAACTAACAAATGAATTATTATTGTGTTCAATTTAGAAACATTATTACTATTAACCAAATGCACTTAACCAAATTTCTTCCTTAACATAAAAACAAAACATCAGAGCAATACAAAGCATTGTACATTCACCATTACCCATCCTCTTCAGCAATTCAACATCAGTGCTTGCAAGCACCAGTCACGGTGTAATTCCCCTGCGAATAGCGAACGATGTCAGGACACGAGTCTGCAATCAAAGTGCACAATCACTCACTAGGACAACACACATCATGTACGGTCACAAGAGTAGAATGTCACAGTACTAGAGAGAATGATATGAGCCAGTGTAACCTGGTGGTGGTGCATTCGGAGAATGATTGGACAAGCGAAACGGTTCGTATCCAGCGATCATGTCGAAGGATGAACTCCTTGTCGCACACAGGACAATGTTATGGCTTCCCCGTATCCGAGTGCATTTGTTCACGATGTACCAGTTAGAGATGACAATTGAATGCAATTAAATTCTAATGTTGAAAAGATGGATTAGATAGTCCTGGTTTTTGGGAAATTGGATTAAGGAAGTGTGTGTTACTATTATTTTAATTGGTACTAAAACTTACAAGATAAATTATTTTAAATGTTTTTTTAAGTGCATTAATACTATTTGTACAGTTGGAACAAAAATAATTTTTAAATTTGTATTTATTGTAAATATTGTTTTAGATGATTGTGTTTTAATACGTACAACGCGTAAGTTGAATTCACCATACTTAAACAAGTTTCTATAGCAACCGACAAAATCACAGTGTTGGTATAAGTTATAACCTAAAATAAAAAAGCTTTAGGTTGAAGTTCTGTTTAATTTTATATTAAAATTTGACGTTTCGATATACCAAATTTATATCATCATTAATTAATGCGTGCGATAGGTTACAAAGACATTATTGCACATATTCTCACTTCATTTTTAAAAGTAATTTTTTACAAAAACACTTTTGACGTTTATTTAAAATTATTTACTAAGCGTTTTAAAATAGTTTATTTAAATTTTATAATATCAAATATAATAAAATATGTCAAAAATGAAAAACTATTTAAATATGATAAAAAATAGAAGCAAAAAATTTATTTTTAAATACATGATAAAGCACTTTTTTCCAAAAAAACTGAAGTGAAAATATGGGCACATGTTGTTTTTCTTAATAACTTCACTTAAATTTCACAGGTATTATCGAATTGCAGCCGATATTTCAAGCTCTTTTCCAAAGCATTTTTATTTTATTATATTTTATTTAAAGCTGTTAAATATGCATTTAAGCTAATTGCTAGTGTAAAATATGTTACTTTAATAAACAAATATAATATAAGCGTACAAAATATATAATATATTTTTTGTAATATTTGAAGACTAATAAATCTGGATGAATAGATTAAAAAAAATAAAGAAATAAGTAAACTTGATTTGTAAAAGTTGTAATCTTATAAACTGTATTTTTGTTTTATGCAATGCTGAGCTGTTAAACTTATTTTAAACTATGGTATAGTAAGTATAACATAAAATTCGAATGTTAAATGATCCAACTTCAGTTTATTTTTACTGCACTTTGATATTAGCTTTTTCTTTGCATTTTATTCTTTTATTGGACAAGTACAGAGTGAGTTTTCTTTTTCGAATGTTTTATTTATTGTATATAACTTTCATATGATACTTTAATTTAATAGTATGAAAGTTTGCTTATTATTCCAAACCATTTTTAAATAAATTACTGAAACTAAAGAATACCAATTTCAATTTTATAATATAGCATTGGAACCTGTAGCTTAATTCTATAGTAAAATTGAAATCTTGTTTAAAACTGAAATCGAATCGAAAAATACAATGCTCAGACAATGTGAATACTATTAGTTTTGTTCTAACCAGGAATTATATCAAATTGGAATCAGTTCAAAACTGTTGCAGTAATTTACCAAACAGTGCATGCTTTGTATAGTTTTGAATTAATTCAGAATTTAATTGGAACAAACTTATTAATTCCAATAAGCGACAATGCATTAGAAATGCAAACAATATTATTTTGTTTGGTTTCAAATGAAATTTTTCGTCTGCATACACAGAATACTTTCAATTAAACTTAGGTCACATTTATTTGTTTATATTTATATGCAAACAAAATTTTGATTTTGCTGTTGAATCCAGGCGATCGTTATTCCAAGTTTTAAATTATTCATTTAGCCAAAAGCGTTAAAGTTATTTTTGTAATGTCGAATATTTTCAAATAGTAAGAATAAAAAATGTAAATAACTTTATATTACATAGAATTAATTTAAATGTCAAATATATTTTTATTAATGGCAAATTAATTAACATACACAAATTAGCATGGTGCCCCCTATGCCCATGGGGGCCTTCGGGCACTGCATATGGCATTTATAATCTTTATACAAGTATTACAATTATTTTAATAAAATACAAAATAAATTTTACTGTTTTATAAATTTGTTACAGTTCTTTTTTTTTAACTAAAAAACTAATAACTATATTTTATCAAGTGGTTAAACTCGAAACTATTTTCAATAAACTTTATAACAATCTGGCATCTAAATGAATATCTTTACAACGACAAAATAACCCAGTTAGATTAAAATTTACCGTATTTGCAAAAGTTTTAGTACGAAACATTCTAGAAATTGTAACACATATCCTACTGGCAAACAGATGTAGATGGTTTTCCAGCCGTAAAACCATTCGAAACCATCCACGAAACAAATAAAAAGACGTGAGGGTTGGGAGGGGGAGGTTTATAACAGAATAGATTACATACAAAAAACACTAGCTCACGTCACTTCGAATGTATAACAGATAAACGTAAACGGGCGCTGAGAAAAACAGAATTAAATTTAGAATTACAAAATAGAAATTGAGTTGTTTGTGGTGTTTGCAACAAACGGGGCAAAAACAGTACAAATAAATTTTGCAACTATTGCAAGGCTATTTTGTTGAATAATGCATTTTATTTTCTTTAGATATATGCACTTTTTATTCCTATGCTTGTTTTACATGTTTAGCCACAAACCTAGAATTTATTGCTTGGTGATTTTGAAAATTGGCGAATTCTGATTGGAATTTGAAAACAAATTAAGATTTTAATCTATTGATTTTAATTTGAGTTTACAAAGAAAAAGTATGTACATTTTTGTTTTATTTTTATTTGGTAAAATAATTGGTTTCGATCTTTTTGGTATTGGTAACAATGCAATTTCAATTGGATTTAATTAATAAATGTTTTTTAAAGAGAGTATTTTTTTAATTAAAATATTTTGAAATTAAAACTCTCTTACTGATATATATATATATATATATATCTCGTATATTTAAATATTTGATAAAGTTTGTGTGAAATAAATTGAACTGTATACTTGCAATAAATCTCTAGAAGTAGGTAGAAAATATCATGAAAAGTCCTTGAAACCATTTAAGAATAATTTTAAATTAAAGTAAATAAAAAAAATTTGTTATAAAATATAAATTAATCATAGAGAGTTGTAACCATTTGTGACAAGATACTCAAGTACTATTTCTGAAATTTTCTATAGCTCCAGGGATACACAAACTGCGGCCTTCTTTTGACTTTTTTGCGGTTTGCTTTATCTATTATACATAAGGCAAAAGATTTAAAGTAATAGCCAGATAGAATTAATTAGACAACTATAAAGACTTATTGAGGCTGCCGTTTTAGTTTTAATTTTACGCACAAGCACAAGAATTTGACCAATTTGACAGATTTTTAATTTTTACACTAAGTGTTTGGATTGGTCAAATTCTTGTGCTTGTATGTAAAACTTAAATTAAAACGGCAGTTTGAATAAGGCTTAAAAATGTTGGTATATGATGATGATACATAATTTTTCTGATTTTTTGGTAGTAAGCCACATAGGTATGTGGCCGCTGATTTTAACAAGTCTGTGCATTCCTACTCTATGTCATTTTCAATCTTTTTTTTTTGTAACTAAAAAATAAATAAAAAATGAGAATTTTCATTAAAATAATGAAATCTATTATTTTTATTACTAAATTAAATCATTGTAAAATACTGACGCATTTATGTATTAATATCAATCTAAGATCATATTCAGTTAATTTGAAAGTAACTATTTAAAATTTATTAATATATGAGAATTAAACTACTTAATCTGGATATTCACCGAAACCATACTACACGTAGCGTAAGATTACTTCGATAACAGTTTAATCCAATTTGACAAGTTTAAAGATTCGACATTTCTCCGTATCATATTACAAGACGTTGATTTTTGTTCTACTGATCTTAGTTGGCTTGTTGGATGCTCTGCTCACTATCGTACATGTACGCTAACAAATCAACATGCATTCAATTGTATAGACTTTATAACCGTGGTTATAAGGTCTATACAATTGAATACATATCGGTTTGCTAGCTTACATGTACGGTACGAGTAGTCTGTCTAGAGCCGTCCTTGTAGATTTCTGTCTCTTGAAGACAAAAGCGAAGCAAAATCTATTCACTAGCTTATGCATATTTCTTGAACAAGATAAGTTTTCGGTTATGCAATTGTATTTACAGACTTTGTATTTTTGTTTTATTTGTCTTTTTCATTTTGAAGTTTTATATTATAGCAAGATTTTATTATTCAAATGGTTGACTAAATTCTCTTGTTATGGCTAACTAGAGTTTGTATGATGTCATACCAAACAAAGCAAAACATTTTCACCTGATTTAACTGCAAAATATAGATAAATATTATAATAAAACATATATTCAATTTCTCCTCAAATATTCTTTGAATTTTTTTATAAATGTTAATTTATATAAAATCTAAAATAAAAAAGTTTTAGAATTAAGCTCCGTATATACTTTATTTAAATATCGACGTTCCGATATGCTTTTCTTGATGAAAATATACGTAAAGTATATCGAAACGTCAATATTTAAATAAAAATATATACAGAACTTAATCCTAAAGCTTTTTTATTTTAATATAATGAGTTTTGAATTTTTTTTATTATTACAATAAAACCTATTTTAATATATATATATATATATATATATATATATATATATATATATATATATATAATGGGTGATTCATTTAGAGGTACTTTTTTCACAGCTGATTTTATAACAATTGACGATTGAGTCGTGTCAACCTGTCATTGTTTTTTTGTTTAGTATTGTTTGACATTTCATTATGGAAAAACTTAGCCCTGCACAGCGTCTACAAATTATTCAGCTGTATTACGAAAATCAACGTTCTACGAAGAATGTGTTTCGAGCGCTTAGAGCAACTTATGGTCCACATAATCGGCCTACCGAACGCACAATTCGTCGTACCATCGAAAAATTTGAAACCCAATTTTCATTATTGGATAATACGCGACCAAATAGACCACATCCAGCACATAGTGAAAAAAGTATAGCGGCAGTAGCTGAGAGTGTCCGCGTTGAACGTAATGAATCAATTCGGCGCCGTTCTCAACAACTTGGCTTGTCATATGCAACAACTTGGCGTATTTTACGTAAAGATCTTGGTTTAAAAGCATACAAAATTCAACTCGTGCAAAAACTGATGCCGACCGACCTTCCTTTATTGCTTTATGGCTTTATTGCGAGAACAATTAGGTGAACAGTTAATTTTACGCTTCAGACCGGTGAATTGGCCGTCTAGATCGTGTGATATCACACCTCTAGACTTTTTCCTTTGGAGCTACGTAAAGTCCAAAGCCTACAGGGATAAGCCGCCTACGATTGAGGAATTGGAAGCCAACATTACTTGCGTCATTCGTCAAATACCGCTCGAAATGCTCGAACGTGTCATCGAAAATTGGAACTTCAGAATGGAGCATATTAGCCGCAGTTACGGCCAACATTTGAAAGAAATAATCCTTAAAAAATAAATGTAAAAAATGGTTCTTTTGTATGATAATAAAGATTACCCGATAAAATCGAATTTTTCTATTTGTTTTTATTTTTGAAAAAAGTACCTCTAAATGAATCACTCTTTATATATATATATATATTAAAGATAACGATTTTCTAAATTTGCCTAAAAATTTTAACATATTATAATATATCATATTATTAGAATATTTTTCACATTTTTCTTGATTAAAACTATATTTCCATACATAATTTATTTCAAATATTATCATAAAACGTTAACGATGTTTTATATAAAAATGTAATTTATATATATATATATATATATATATATATATATATATATATATAAAATATAGAAAAAATTTACCGTATTTCTAAACCTTCGTTATATCTCTGCCATATATTAATATAACAAATACATTTAAGTTATAAAAATAAATTTATTATATGTCTACCAACAAAAACGTTTGTCACTTTGATAAATATACATGTAATTTAGATGTTTAACATTATATTTTATTTGCTTATTTATTTCATATATACATATATAATAAGCATTAAAAAATAAACAATCAAAATAATTTATTGTTTCTTTCACATAAAAATAGCGTGCAACATTATTATATATTACTTTTTTTTACAATTATTGCACTACTTTATAAGTTGTGTTGAAATATACAATTAAAAATTATTTATTGCGTTATATTTTTATAATTTCTGTTATAATTTGTTATAAAAACTATGTTAACCTACTATATCAAACTATTCTAAAGGAAATAAAATTTCTATATCGATACATTTTAAAACAGGTACAATATCTAAGGCACAGGATAAATCTAAGACTTGCAAAAAATTTCAGAATTTTTAAAATGTTTTGTCATATTAAAACACTCAATTTAGTAATCATAAAAATTAAATTAAAATATAAAAGAGTTGTAGCTTATAAACAAAATTAATACTAATATACATTTTTTCAGTGAAAAATAACTTATAGTTTCTTAGATTCTTTATTTGTTTTTGATTTATACTTAATAAATAATCCTAATCTTAGTTTGATGTAAGTGATCATAATCTAAAATATAGCATCATTTCTTTGCAAAATTAAACATCAAAGGTCAGTAATTTAGCTACCTAATTCTTTCCGCAACGAATAATCAAAAGTCCCATCTGATTTCAGCAGGATTTTTATTATGTACATTTGGAATAAATCTGTGTCATTTAATGTTAATCGGCCGAACGCGTCACGTCGCAGATGTTTGATGACAAATGAACTTCATTCACTCTATTCCGCCTCCATCAACGTAGGCGTCGTTCTGCATGCCGCAAAAAAAAATATCAAATGACAATCACATCGCGTCCTATGCGAGAGACATTAGTGCGACTAATACCAGCACAAAAGAATCGCTAATATGTATTATTCATGATCTAATATTTTAACAGTAATTACAAGAAATTATAACACCCGAGTTCCTTGTTATTGTACGATTTTCTATTGTCATTCGTTTGGCTATTGTTTTCCGAAGCAGTGTCAGGGTGGAGCTAGGTAATTATAGGTGACGTTTAAATAAACTCTTAGATTTTGATTGATGAATTTATTTTGCTCGATCTGCTTTCTCTTGCTAATGAAAAATGTGTTTTTAAACTGAATTAATTACTTATTTACCTATTATAAAAATTGATTGCATTTTTTATTACAAATTTACCGAACATTCTTATTGAGAAAAGGTATAAAGCAAAATTAATTGAAAATGTTAATCAAGGATTTTAGATTAACATGTTTGAAATTTAACATTATTAAGAAAAATGTCTATGTTAGTTTTTTTTTTTAATTTTAATGAATATTTTTTTTAAGATTATAAGTTATCTAATTTTAATTTGCGAATACTAAATTAATAAAATCTATTGAGAATTATATAATTTTAAGTATTAATTCTAATTCTAATTTACTAAAATGTGTTGCTCAAAAGTTGTAAGCGTAATTATTTTATAAATCATTTTAAAAAGTTGTCAATGGATATATTTTACATATCATATTATATTATTATTTATTTTAATCAGTTACAAAATTTGACATTATTATATCGAGTTGTTTTTTTTACCGTCTAAGGTAATTTTGTTTATAGATTGTTAATTTTTTTTTTAATTCTCTGTATCAAATTGTTTAATTTTTTAGTTATAAGTTAAAGTTATTTGTAACAAAAAATAACTTATTTTGATGTTATTTGAATAATTTAATATATATATATATATATATATATATATATATATATATATATATATATATATATATATTTGTTTTAACCGTAGAACATCATAATTATTCAATGTCAACACTAACGATGCATAAAATTCATAAAAGGAATAGATTGTATTAATTTTCTCTTCAGATAAATTTTATAATCTATTATACCTACATTATAATAAAAATTAAAATTTATAAAAGTATATGGAAAACCAAAAAAAGTAATAATTTTTAAAACAGTTTTTAGCATGTATTTTTTTGTTTTTGGTTTATAATATTTAAATTGTTGTTAAATTTTCTTCTAACATTAATTATATTTTAATTTTGCTTACCAAACAGTGTTGTTTTTATTTAAAAAAAACAACATCTATTTTATTTGTTTATTTAAGAAAATTCGCTAACGGGAGATTTCCTAATATATGTACAAGACAGTATACAATAAAGAAAAATACATATACATATGATATAATATACAGTGGTTAAATAACAAAAAATGTAATGTAATATGTGGATAATATAGAAAAAACAGATATATAGTTACTATAATGAGCTATGTTTATTTTTATGAAGAACTGTAATGGTAAAATAAAAGGAGTGGGAGTTATGAAGTAAAATAGGAAGCTGTGCATATAAATTTTATTTATTATTCTAGAATTACAATTCAAATTTTTAAATAACTAAAAATGATGAAATAATTTTGTGTAAATAAGTAATTTTAGTAAATAATTAAAAATACTAAAATATAAATTGCCGGTTGTATTTTAACGACAGAATGGTATAAGTGATATTTGTCTATACATTCAATCATTAAAATTTGTCAGTTGTGTTTTATTATTTGAAATAACAATAATTTACTTTAAACGAACCAAAGAGTGTACATTTTAATAAATTATTTCTACATAAACTTAACAAAATATTGTTTTATGTAAATTACAATCTATAAACAAAAGTAACAATATATCAAAGCCTTCTAATAAAAAACGAGAAAAATAGAAAACAACATGACAATCAAAACATTCGCCAGTTGCTGAACACATCAACTTCAATTTGAAATTTAAAACTACTCGAAACATAAAGTTTTCTATCTGTAGTATAGGATACTCTGTAATTAAAAATACAACATACGCATATTTACTAATGACAAGCGCAAAGACTTATTACAAACTGACGTTGACAAGAATTGTTAGGTTAGGTACGTTCGTCGTGTGCCTATTTACAGCGAAATGAAAAGGTAAAGTTGGTATACTTTGTCAGTAGGTGCGGTAAGCAGGACGTAGTTCATTATATACCTCACCTGTGGAGCTTTTTAAACCTGGGTATATTTTGTTAAAGTTCACACTGCAAACAAAGTCTTTCAGTGGGAGATTTTCGAAAGCAAATGGTACCTTGACATAGAAGTCAATTAGTTATTAACAAATTGGCATTTATTATGAAAGATACTTTTGAAGTAGGGAATTTTAGTATTGTGTTTGGGTAACATATGGTTGGTAAATTTTGTAATTTATTTAAGAAATATTTAGGAATATTATTGAATATAAAATGTTCTTTCAACCGCTGGAAATTATATGCGATTAGAATTAAGATTTTGTGTTTTCATATTTGAGTTTTCTTTATGTTATTCTATATTAAAAAAAGGCTCTTAATGAATTTGACAAAATTCGGTAAATTTGTATACGTTTTCGGGCGTTAGAAAACAATTTAGCTTTATTTCATTTTGAAATTCACATTACATACATACATTCACATTTATTTTTATGAAAATATGATAAAATATATATATATATTTATATATATATATATATATATATATATATATATATATATATAATTATTATTTATAGAAGTCATGCGATAATTTTTAGTATATACACTGAATTTTTTAAATAAAAAACTAAAATCAAAAGAATAATGTGAGATTATAGTTACCATAAATGACATAGGTTATAATATCCTTTCTATACTATTAAATTAGCTATATTTAAGAGATTTACTCTCTCTTGAATGAGGAAAACTCGATATTTCTGACATACAAAAAATGTTTTCAGAACTCATAATTATTTTAATAAAAAAACCTTTAGGATTAAGTTCTGTATATTGAAACGTCGATTTTTAAATAAAATATATAGAATTTCATTCTAAAGATTTTTTATTGCGGCATTTCTGATATTCTTTATGTTAACTGAATTTAAATTTATTAGTGTAAAATAAAAAATTTTAAAATTATCAATTGTGATATTGTGATTGAAAAAATATTATAATACTTGATAAAAAATAATTTGCAATATTTTATTATTACAAAACTATACTTTTGTTTATAACTAATTAATAATTATTATTAAAGAAATATACCATTAAAAAATAATATGAAAATTGAATGATTTACTTGAAAATAATTCCAGATGCAGTTTTTTGTCAGAAATAAAAAAAAAAGCTTTTATTTTTTTCAATCTCTATAATCTTTTGAAGGTAGTGTGTTCGAAAATGGATTATTCGAGATTTAAACGAAAGAGATAACCGGCTTGACTTTAATTAAACGGGAGCATCATTCCGCCATTCTAGCAATTTAATACGAGAGGAAAAATCGTTAAAATTGTCTATTAGAATGAGATTCTACCTGCTTATTTTCGTCTATTATACTTTACGTCAATGAAACAGCACGCTGTCGACAAATGCGAATTATAATTTTGAATCACGTAGCTGAAAATATAATTCGCGTTTCAAATAGCAGTGACAATATCTCAAGAGGCTATGATTGTCTCTTTGTTGCGTTACTATCGCAATAAATTATCGTTGGAAAAATGAAATTGTAGTTTATTTTGAATTGTTTTGGGTTAATATAAATTTCAAGTTATTTTTCAATTACAATTTTTATTGTTATAAATTTTAAAGTTATTATTTGATTAACGTTTAGTACTTAAGGGCCGGTATTTCCAATTCCGGATAAAATTTATAATAATTAATCATAGAGTAAATGTGTACGAGTATATATACAAATTTAGTTAATAAAAAATTTCAATTATTCCATTGTGTGAATTAAGAAAAAACAAGTATACGAAATAATTATACGTCTAGCTAGCGCATTGCGCATAACTGTTTTTTCTGGAAACTTAAGTTTATTTTTCATTCGGTCCTGCTACATTAATCATTGTTTTGTGTAAGTTTTACATATAACAATGTTTTATGCAACAAATCAATTCAAAAGTAAATAGAACTTTTAAAATACTTAACGAACAATTTAAAATATATTTCAGAAGCGCTTTAATCTAAAAGCAATTTTCTAAGTGATTATTAATTTAGACTATTAAATGTTAGAAGTAAATTTTTTTATATATTAATGCAGTTAATTTTATAACAATTTTTTTAACAGATTTTGTATTTTAAAATTTAAAAATTTAAACAAAAATAGATTGAATTTTTATATGTTGGTGTTTAAAATTGTAACTTACTGTTTAATTTATTGGATTTAACAGAAATAGTACAAAGCAATTTATACTGTAATTGGTACTTACTGTAATTGATATAAATCCGCCAAATAAAATTAGTTCTGATAAATGTTTTACAGAATATCTTTTCTTCGTTATTAAAGATATTTCAGATATTTTCAGATTATACACGATATTCTTTTGAAAATTGCTGAAACTAATTAGCTGTAATTTTCAAATGTACGCAGTTATATAAAAAATACATTAAAAAAAAGGGTATAAACGAAATTTAATAAAATGTTTGCATTAATTTATTTTATTAATGAAAAATATGCTAATTAATCTAATAAGCTAATGATACGAAATATCTGAAGTTAAAGTAGCTGTAACTAATCAGCTATTATTTTTAAATTTATGCAGGTAAAAAAATAACAAACGCAATTTAGTTTTTTTCAGTAACTGCATACTGAAAATGACACCTGATTAGTTTTAGTAACTTCCCATGGGACGTCTTGTATGTTACTTTGTTTTCTTGAAAATGAACTCATCTGAAATTATGTTAATATAATTATTATCTATTGTTTTTAATTTACATAATTAGATGCAGTATGCGAATTATGTATTGATTAATATTATTTAAATGTGAATATATGTGTATATAACTGTCAACGTATGTTTCGCGTAAATTAGATGATGAATAATAATTTAAATTGACGTACTTGGTAATATGTACATATGATATTAGTGAGCAATTGTCTAATTAAATATTACACATACGCAATTTCATTTTATAGTGAATTTAACATGATTTCTAAATGTATCTAATGTATTTAGTAGTAAAACAAAAAATATTTAGTTTTTACTAATACATACTCAATATATAGAACGTTTCATTTAAAATTTGGTGCGCTCTATAAACTGCGTTATGACGCAACTTCTCTTCGTATTAAGCCACCTTGATTGCAAGGAAGTAATGTGAAAGAAAAATATGGCAACAACTAAATAAACAGATGCAAATATTCGTATCTCTAGAGCACAGACGTCACAACAGTAATAAAAGACGTTCAAGAAAGCCCTTAGCAAATGTTAAGTTTTATTTTATGGCAGAAAAAGGACTCCAGTTAAGACTGTTACATGGAGTTGGCTTAAAACGACTTCGTTAGCGATATTAAATAAATCTTAATTAAATTTTGAATTTTGCTTACAAAGATTTCTATAAGAGATTATTGAAATAGATACTTCACTTTGAATACCAACAATTTTTTTTAAATTTTAATTATTTGAGTTAATGTATGCAACCTTATTATAAAAATTTAATTAATTCTTTTAATTTATAGAGAAGTTTTACTAATTACAAATAAATTAAAAAAAAATTAATATACCACTTTTTTTAACACGGACTAAAAAGTATAAAATAATTTCTTCTAACCCCGTACAGATTTATAGCCTCATACAGATTTATAACCCTATACAGAAAAACGTTAAGCAACGACAGCTACCACCTACTCGCCTTATATTATCTATTGCATTCGTTTTTCTGTATGGGGTTATTATTATGTATGAGGATAGGAGAAATTATTTTACACTTATTAGTTCGTATTAAAAACGTGCTATATTTTTTTTATTTTAATAATTATTTTCTGCTTTTTAGTCTTGTTAAACTTTAATTTTAACTAACTAATTTAACTAATTATAATTTTATTGATCATAGTTATAGATATTTAAGTTCATTAATTAACTTTAATTTAATATTTCTAATATTATTAATTAATTAATTGTACAACTTTTGCAAGTAATTTATTAAAAATTCATTATTTTAAATATCTGAAAAATAATATTGCGTTACATAATAATATATTATTACGAATAAAAAGCGATGATTATTGTGGTCAAGCAATCTGGGCGAAACACAAAAAAGGTTTCTATTCCGAATGTCATATACGATTTTTTCTTCAAGCGTTCTAAATTAAACTAAACTAAAGATAAATAAAACTACGTACCAAGTAACCTTAATGTTACTAACAATTGTAGAATAACATGTATATGTATGTATATATCATTTACATTTGTTATTTGATTTGTGAGAATTAATTAAATTAATCAAATTTAAGCAAAATTAAACAATGCAATTGTCAATTAACTTAACTTAATAATTTGTATTATAGTCTTCGGAGATGTCAAATTAAATACATTTGACCATGTTTCTGACAAATCTGGCGGTGCATATTGCATTTCTTGTATTTCGCAATAAACAATGCAATTATCAATTAACTTAACTTAACTAGACGTAATAGTTTATCAATATGGCCTCCGAAGATGTCAAATTAAATACACTTGACGTTGTAGTTATGTTTGATTCTGCCACCAGTGGTATATATAGTAACTAAATGCTGTATAATGACCTTTTTTTATATAGGCAATATGGTAACGTAATATTAATATTATAATACAATTGAAGAAAAAAAAAATTTATATTTAGCAAATAAAGGCAGAAAACTAATTATTGCTGACAAATTTATATTATTTAACTAGCATAAAGTTGCAGACAATTCTACTTGGAAATAAATTTTACAATAAATTAAACAAATAAAATAAATTTACAAACTAGTTAGGTTAAAATATATATTCATATAAATTATTCATGAATAATTAAGCAAAATTAATTTGTTCTGCGTGCATATGTTTATTATAAACTTTAGTTTTGAATCACAACGGACGTAAAATATCCATAAACTTTTCTCGAATTATAAATAACAAACATGGTTCTGTTTTAATATTAATTAGATTCATTTATAACTGTTGTGTTTTAACAGAATTAAAAGATTAAATTACCTCTCGCGCTATTTATGATGCTATAACAAATTTAATATATCTGATTTATTTATCATGAAATATTCTTTAATTATTATTATTTAACATTTGAATATTTTAAAATAATTTTATAATATTATTAACAAATATAATGTGCAATATGCCTATAATTAATAAAAAATAAATAATTTTTGACACTTATTTGCTATTGTATTATATCAATAATTCTATAATTATTTAATGATGCGGTCCATATTGCATCAATTTTTTTCTATAATTTGTGTTTTGTTGACAAAGGTTTATTATGAAATAAAATTTGTTTATTAAAATAAATAAAAATTATTTCTTAGAACACTTTATGAGAATCGTGATGTCAGACCTGTTTCAAAGGATTTTATCAGAAATTATAATAAAATTGAACGCTATACGTTCAAATATAACGTCGTTTAAATTACAAAAAGTAATAGCAAAACGCTGCATTTTTATTCAGAGACAGAGATTGAGTTGTTGTCCCTTAATGATACATGATAATTAAAAATTTGAAACAGAAAATAATACACTTGATTATATTATATTTTTTAAAAAAATAACATGTAAGAATATATTTGCTTAAAACATAAAAACTTAAATTATTTGTAGTTTCAATAAATAGGATGATACGAAAATTTTATTTAATATTTCAAAAGCTATTTATTCCATTGATACTAGTAAATTTTGACATGCACAAATTAATTTACTTTGAAACAAATGTAGTGCAACAATGTTACATAAAAAATTTAAAAATATTAGAATGTCTAAAAATTAAAAATTGGGTTTTAAATAAAATTTGAATTATTAGTTAGTAAATAATCTTTCAGAACTCATTATATTATAATAAAAAAACTTAAGTATTATCATTAAAAAAAATTACACAAATGACGATGATGATGTACGTAGGCTACGTCGAAACGTCGATTTTTAATTAAAATTAATGCAGAACTAAAATCTTTTTATTTTGAGTTATTAGTTTTATTTATAATTAATTCTTTTTTATGTAACTTTATATCAAACTTTATAAAAATTTACAGTAAATAATAAACATTCACAGTAAAAAATAAAAATAAAATTTTTTATAAGTACTTATTTATTAACAATTTTTTTCAGTTGAAAATATTTCTTGACATTTTTTTTTTAAATTACAAATATTTTGCTTTTGTAATATTAAAATTAACCACAATTAAAAAGTATTTTTTGGCTACATATAAAGTGTTAATATAATTTAATTTAAAATACATTTTATTTATTCAATAAAATTTTTACTATAAAAGTATTTTTTAATTATCAAATATATTAATTAATTGAAATATTTTTCTTTTATTCAAGCAACAAGATTTGTAAACTTTTATAATGATATTGATTATTTGCTAATCTAATATTCCATTTTTAGTAAGCTACAATCTATAACGGCTACATTCAATAGCATTAAAAAATCAACTAATTTAGATAATTTCATTAGGAAATCAATGAAAATGTCGTCATTTCAATTTTGATAAAATCGGTAAAAATGAGAAAATAGCAAATAATATGATTAAATGAATACGTCTTTTTCAAGTGTTAAATTAGGGTTGAATAGCGACGTAGAATAAAACAGCACTAGTCGCTCTCTTTCTTTGAACTTGAACATCACATAAAAATGTATCAATAAAACATCGAACGAACTTCAGTTTATTGAAAGTGAAACGACACACAGCACAGGTGAGCAAAATGAAAGCAGCCGCTTTTTATTTGATGAGAACTGAAAATATCTTTAAAGGCTTGAGTGCCAATGCAGACAACCAATAGTGATACACTTTAAGGTACAATTCGCTGGGGAATGTAATATAAAATGGGATTTAATAAAAAATTTCCTTCTTTGCAAAACGGAATGCTAGGAGAGAAATTGTAAAAGAAGTATTTTTCATTTTGTTAGATCGGATAGGAAATTAAAACTCACCTGTGTTTTCTACCCCATATATTGGTCTTATTGTTTCTATGAAGATGTTTTATACATTTGAAAATATTCTGTAACGGCTTGTTAGTTTCTGTAACAAGAAATTATTCATATCCGGGAAAATAAAGCCGAGAAATAGAGAAACAAAATTCAAAAACAGATTTCTATTATGGTATTATTTCAACTGAAAAAATAAATACAACAAAATGATGTTTCACTTAAACAGAAAACATTTTTTTTTATTATAAATGAAATATATTTTTTACATATATGTCTTAAATATATGGAATAATAATTGTATATATCAACTAATCATGTAATCAGAAAAATATTTATTAATAACATCAAAGAAAAACATATCATTCCATTAATAAAAAAGTTGGGATGTCATTACAAAAATTGTCAAATCATATTATATTGTACAATTACGGATATCTGAGACAGACCATATATTCTATAAGAAATGTAACTACTTTTTAAATTAAATTTACTGTTTTTATAAACAATTTTATTATTTTGTAATTGTAATTATTTGTCTTAAAATATAAGGTCTGTTCCAACCAACTTTCAAATGAATTTGGAATCAGTTAGCAATTGTACGAGGCATGGGAAATGTGGAATTAGCTTGTAATTTACTATTCTGCGCATGCTTCTTACAATTGCAGACCAATCAGAACGTTCGTAGGAACATACCGATACTTTATGAGAAGTGTACAGTGTATTTTTAAATCATACTGTAATATCTTTTAAGATTTAATTTTTTTTTCAAATTTATTAAAATAACTGCAGTTTATTTCACTATTTTTTGTACATAAAATATTTGTTTATGGTAATAGTGTAAAAAAAGTAATCATGAAAAATATGTGCCATAATGTGTCAATATGTCACTTTGGCTTTATATAAATAGACGCACCAGAAAAGTACGTTTCAAATATCAAATTTTAGATTTCCAAACAGTCGTAGAAAAAACACAGAAACATGGAACTCATGCACAAAGTGTTTCATACATTGGATTCCTTCACTAGCCTCCATCTTGTGCGGTCAAATTTTCCATTCGTAAGAAAATTGCTATACTTTATGCACTTGTTACATAAATTACAATTTTACTTTTGTATAACACAAAAATACAATACATTATTTTATATACTTTTGTGTTTTTAAATTATTCATTTTGTATCAATTAAATGGTTCAATAAAACGAAGTACATGTATATATTTTATTTTTTATTAAAATACAATTAATTGATTTAAAAACAATTAATCTTTGTACATATTTTTGTGTTGCTAAATCCGGCTAAATCATTTATTTATATCAATTTTTTTAATAAAACCATGTATATTGTACTGTTATTAAAATATAATTTATTGATTTAAAAACTAATCTTCTTAAATATTTGTTGTTTTTAAATTATTCATTTTTTACCAATTACAATTTCGTAGTAAATAAAAAAAAACCATAATAATTCAGCCCAAAAAAATAAATATAAACATAGTAAAAAATCTTACGGAACCCATTTTATTAAAATAAAATAGCTTTAGGATTAAATTCTCTATGTACTATGTCATACTCTATGTATATGAAAAAAATAATATATATGACATAAATAGTTTTTTTTTTTTTTTAATAAATATAAATTTAAAATTGATATCAAAATAATCTGTTAAATTTAAAATGCACGTGTATATTTTACCAAAGAATAAATACATAATAATAAAAGTAAAAGTTGATTTTTAACAGCAACTAAATCAATTAACATTTATCATAATTTGTAAAATCATTAATTTTCTTACAAAGTAATAATTTATATCATTAACAATACAAATATAATTACAAGAACTAATATGTATTATATAGACATAATCAACAATTTATCTTTCGTTATCATCTTTATAAAATAAAAATATATTTATTGATTTTCTGTCAGTAAAATAATAACCATTCAACTCAAAATTTATAAAGACATCACTGCTTCAAAATATTATAATTAAATTAAATTTCGTTTTGCTGTTTATATATTCAAAGTATTTTTTTATATTTGTCTATTTTTTTATACATACATACATACACAATCACGCCATGTACCCGAAAGGGTGTGGCTCAAACTCTTTTTATCATTCCGAAATCAGTCGCCTCCAAACATTCCTATCCAAACAAGCAACTTTCGCTTCATTTTAATAACAAAACAAAAAAAATTAAAATACTATTTTACAAAATACTATTACAATAAATACAATTACAAATTTTAAATTTGCATTTTAAATGTAATGTATTTTGAAAAAATTGGATTAAAAAATTTTGCCCTAATAAACTAACTAATAAGTGAACATCATTAAAATTTTATATATAAAAGTATAAAATAATTGATTAACAATAAATTAACTAAAATAAATAATATGATATCATGTTATCAAATGTTTTATCTGTGCCATCAAATTTAATACGTTTTAGTTTTCAAGTCTGCAGACAAAACGGAACAAAATCTAACATCTTATTCTTTAAAATATAAAGCGATCAGTGACAACTCTAACTTCTAGAACAACTGCGATCAACATTAATTTCACTCAAGTAGAAACATTGTGTAAAGTGTATACGAACACACTTAATACATTACAAGCATTCTCATATTTCTTTACATTTCTTAGTTGGAACTATAAAGTTTTGCTGGATGTTTTTCTTCACTATTTATATTAAATTTTTGCTCTAATCCTAATAATATTTTTCAGAAACAAAATTAAATTATAAAAAGTAATGTTTGATCATATTAGATTATAAAGGTATAATTTTCTAAAATAAATTTTAATTATTTGATTTGTTGTTTCAACGCAGGTATCTTTAGTGTTTTGTTTTTAAATGAACAATAGCAAATGTTCATTACGTTTATTTCGAAATTTTAGAGAGAAATTCTGTATAGTTTATTTTGTAATGAAATTTTGTTCGATTCGAAAACAGACAAAATTTAGTTGCTTCAGGCATGATTTAAAAATGCGTAGCAGTAATTTATATTTATCCTTAAGCAATGTTAATATTACAGAATAATAATTTAAAATAATGAACATAAACATAAACTGGTATTTTTAATTATTATTTTTTAATTTAATGTTAATTTTAATTCATTAATAGAATTTTGCATTACAAATTTAACTCTTTTGATCCTATTGGAATGAATATAGTCAGTCGATTTCTTGATTGTTCTATTCGCCATTTTTAGTCAATAATCGTGGATGTTATAATTTTAATAGTTTCGAAAATATAAATTCTAATTTGTCTCATATTCTTACTATATAAAATTCAGTTCAGAAACTTTAAACATAATTTTCTGGAAAGTAAGGTTTTTGTGATTTGGAATAAACAAGAAATCGACGAACGATATGTCCTAGTAAAATTTTAAAAAAATTGTATAAAATTATTTATTTAACTGTACCAGAATATTGGCTTTATGGTAATCAAGACAGCAAGAAAAAACTTGTACTTGTACTAAAAAATATAACTCTTTAACAATTATTAATATTATTTTTGATATCTATGGAACGTGGCATTTAAAATTGCAAATTATCTTTAAATTTACTTGAAATAAGTTTAATTTTTAATCAGACAATTAAAAAAACTAATTGTACCAAAACTAGGTTAAAAAAATTTATTATAATGCATTACATTCTTATGAGATAACTTTTTTTATAATTTTAGGTTTTTTAAAGTCTTCTGTAAATAATTTATATTTATTATCAATTCTAGTTCACAGATTTATTTTTTTTTTAAAATTCAGTTTTTAATAAAATAAACTTTTTTAAAATCATCTAGCAGGAGTTGTTATTTTATTGCCCGGTTCTAGTATGTGCAGCTCAAAAATTCAAATGTGTAGCTCAAATTAAAATTTGATGTAATATTAAATACGAGTAAAATTAAATTTTATAATTAAAAATTTAGAAATAAATTAATGGTTTTGACTAATTTTATTATTAGTTTACTAAATTAATATTAATATTATATTTATAATTTCAAAATTCATATTTGTGTAGTTCTAAATTTTTCTTAAAACAACTCTAATCATCTAGATATTTAAAAATAATGTGATTTTTAAAAAAATTTAACAGTTATATTGGTTTACATTATTAAGTGAAAAAGCTATTTCAAATGGCTCTACATTTGTAAAACCCAAGTTTATGACAAGTGTTATTTGACGAATAAAAACCACTATAGGTACTTTAAACTAAAAGCACTAAACATAATGTACAGGGTTTAAATAAAATATCCTCAACTTACCGAAACCATTTGTAAAGCAAACTAAAAATCAAACACGATTGCATCAAGTACAAGCTAAAAAAAATGTCTATTTCGAATCATATATAAATCAGTGCGCCGCAAATATTAACCCTCAGAGGAAGAATAACCGCAACGAATGTAACGAAAACTCAAACAGACCCATCCGGAAGGGGACCAGTTTCGCCACAAAAGCTGTTCAGTTCAGCATTTTCCGTGATCCTTTAAGCTGAAATGGACGCGCCGCAAAATCGATCTGCATATCAATAATTCACAAAAGAAATGTTCCGACTTCCAACGCAGAAGTTCGGAGAGAAGTGAAAGTACGACGCGGCGCGGCGTCGCGCCCCAACTCCGAAAAGCTAATGGCTCAGATTTAGCTGCGCCGAGTCGGTATATGTGTGTGCGTACGTTAAAAACCAATTTAGCGGGCGCGTCTTCCGGTTTAAAGACGCCGACTAAATTTAGACTTAATGAGCACTTACGCCCGACTACAGTGACATCTAGTTTGGGAAACGACACTAACTTGAATTAAATGCGAATATGATTATGTTGCAATAATTAGACTCATTGTAAATTGTCGTTATTATAATTGGTATTATACTAAATACTGTATTTACTTAATAATGAAAGTAGAGTCTCTTTAATAATTATAAATTAAATGTGTTACATTGTGATAAGTTTATGTTTTAAACTTCTACATCATGTAAATGGGCAGTTTATATAGTTGATAATAAACTGTTTATCGGGTGTATTTTGTCTCGTTTCCGTTAAAAATAACAGTCCGTTAAAATAAAAATTTTGAGATTCCGTATGAAATCTTGCTACATAGCAACAAGATTTCTTACAGAAATTTTACTCGTATATAATTCAACATGAATAAAATATGGATACTTCTAAATTAAATTATTCTCTTTAGTTACGTTTCAATTATATTGTACAAAAATAGAATAAAAGTTGTTATAAAATATATTTTAATTAAAGAATAATATGATACACAAAGTTGCTACAAATTAGTTATGTACCTAAAACTAAAGATTATCAACATAATTAGTACGACAGTCCAGGGTATGGAGTTCTTGTTCCGTGATCATTCATTTAGACACTATTCGAAACTGCATGTCGTGCATTTGCATAGAGCAGCAACGAGTTCCAGCCAGTAATCTAAACTACTGATATTCTAAGATAAACAGTTGAGCAAACTAAAGTGTCTGATTCTGTTTAATTAATGCATGATCTTGTAGCTTTTTTTTCATTTTACGACGAACTGAAACGGTTGCCAGCAGAATCGATACATAGATCTACCGCATTGACAAAACTAAAGATAAATAATTCTGAAAGTGCGTCATATATAAGTTTTATTTCTAAACCGTCAGAGGTCAGTTACTCTATTCAAAGTTATAGGTAAACTGTGATAGCGGATTAAGACGAAAATTTAACTATACTGCACCGTGTATTTGTATTATTCAATGAAAGTGTTCAATCAAATTGAACACCATTCAGTGTTCTATTTGATTAAACATTTTTATGATTGGTAAAAATATACAGGTCAATATAATTAAATCAATCAAATCGAACCGTGTATTTCCGTTCTAGTCTGCTGTCGCAACTCACCCATGACTTTGAACCAAATAATTGACCTCTGGCGGACTAGAAATAAAACTTTATAGCACACTTAAAACCACACTCGAATCAATACTGAATATTATACACGGAGTTACTTAATTTTTGCTTTAGATAACTAATTTATAATAACCTTATATATCACATTATTCTTTAATAGAAATATATTTTATAATAATAATTGTTTTTTAATAATTTGTTTTTTTTTTGCATTAAATCTTATTCAATAATTCTTATTAAAAAAATTATTTTAACACATATTTGGCCTTAGCTGCTAAGATTATTAATCAGAAACAACGTTTATTTTACTTTTAAAGTATATTTTAGACTATCAAAGATATCACGATACCCATGCCGTCAGCGGGATTCAAACTCGAGCCCGCACATATACGAGCGGTGTCAGACATGTTTTAAACTGCTCGGCCAGCTAAAAAATAGTTAATGAATCTACATTCAAATACATAATTTTGAAATAGAAAATTGTTGTTTTCCATAAATACATCACAAAAATTTATGCAATAAAACTTTATAAAAACGAAAAATAGTAAAAATATAAAATTTAATAAAATAACTGGTTTTGTTCTAAAAACTGTATTTTATTATATTTCATTTTATCACTAAGAACATATAAAATCATGGCAATAAAAACAAATGCAAACAGTTTCAGAATAACCAATTCAATTTTTTTATTATTGAATAAACAAAAGCAAAACGCAGTTTACTTGATTTTTACTTTTATTAAAATAGCTTTTGCATACAACACTACAATATAGATTTTTTTTTAAGTTCTTTATTGATTTTTTTTAACGTTCATGTTGACATGAAAGTTTGAAACATCGTCACCAGGTTAAAAACGAAATTGACAACAAAATAGAATTTCTTTGAGGTTAGAAGCGAGAAGGAGCCGAGTAAAAAAACGAACGGACACATCGCATCTAGATACAAGCAAATAAGAATTTGTCTCCCACGAGAAATAAGCCGCTGCAATCAAAGGTTGCTCTTGGTAATAATCTTAAAAAGGAGTTTTTGCTTTTTAAGCATTAATTACTTATTGATTTTCCGTTGGGTTTCCCTTAGAATATTCTTATAATGTTAATGGAAAATGAAGAAAAAGTAGATTTGATTAAAATTACTTCTACATAGTTACTTTAAAATGACTTGTAATTACGTTTAGAACTAAGAAATTTCGTTACAATGAAGAAAAACTGTGAAAAATTAATTAATTTTTACATTTAATATATAAAAATGACCTAATAAAATATAATAACTATATAAAGTTTATTAGTTTTAGAAGAGTTTATATTTTTTTTGCAAAAAATTATTTACTATCAAGTGCACTAGTTTTAATATAACATAGAATTTTAAATTGAATTTATTAACTGACAATAATGGATTTAATAAAGTCTATAGTAAATATCAATATTAACGAATCTATAGTAACGAATCAATTTTCACATTTGTTATTTTGTATTATGTACAAATCAAAAAAAGTAACGTTATATGTAAATTTTGCTTTCAATTAACTTATATATTTTAAACTTGAATAAATCTTTTTCTTTAACCATCAGGAAATATACTTTTCCACACTAAACATACCTAGAAAACTGGTAATATCTGCACGGTGTTTATAAATGATGTGAGAAATTATTTTTCGTACTTTTCTCGCCAATTTATTATAATATTAATTTTTATATCTGTTGAATAGCAATGGACTGTATAGTTTTAATTTGAATTAATTGTAATACAAACACTGTTTTATGTTAACGGCTGTTAGCGTCACACGTGCGTGTACACTCATGCTCAAACGCAACAACACTGACTTGAATGGACTTGAAGTCGGCAGCACACACAATGTCTGATACCAACAACTTAAGTATAAAATTACAGATTATGACATTAACAATATCCAAGTACTTTTAGCTTTATAGATATTACAAAAAAATTCAGAATTATATCAAAATATATAATTATTATTTTAATATGAAAATCTCAAATAAATTTCAATAATATTTATTTAAATTTTATAAAAACATATCATTTAATATTGCATTTTATAAATTTAAATTTACAATACTTCGCTACGTGCACAATATTATTCGGCTGTCATACAGGTATAGCTCAGTCTACATCTTGAATGCCGTTTGTGATGTGATAAAAGTGAACATTAATTACTAAATTTTACACTGTGTGGTGATAGATAAAGTATAGTATACAACTTGTGCGAATTAACCTATTGTATGCTCGTGTGATTCTAGCACTCGATTGCGTCTTGTGTTAAAATAAATATCTTTTTCAGTCGAGGCACAATATACAATTTTATGTTGTTCGTAAAAATTTACTAAAGAAGCTATAGTATATATTATATATAAAATAAAAAAGTTTTGTGATTTAAGTTCTATATATTTTTTTATTCAAATACGCCGTTTTGCTTTCCTACACATGAATATTTGTTTATTAGATAAATAATCATAAATAAATTTATTTTTCTGATAAAAATTCATGTGTAGTGAACCGCACCACGTCGTATTTTAATAAAAATATGTAGAACTTAAACCGAAACGCTAATTTCATTTAATAATTTGAGTTCTGAAAGGTTTTTTACTTTATATTATATAAAATTTATTGTTTAGAACATAGTTTTATATGGGCTATATTCGCTCAGTTTATTTCACAGTAACTGCACAGGTTGAAATTGCGCAATTATTTCATTGCATGTGTGTGAAAAATCAGAGTGACGTTCAGTCTACGAGTAACATATCGGGCTGATTGTGAGTATGAACCTCTGTTCATACTCACATGTGTGTGACTGTTGCAGTTTATTTGATATTTGCATTGATGCAATACCATTAATATTTGTGTTTAATACGAGTAGTAGTTATATAGCAAAATATGTCATGGACTAGAGAACTTTTGTAGTTTTTATTGAAAATATCAGTGAGCAGTTTTGCTAAAACTGAGCGTGTATAACCCAATTTATATTTTACTGGATAATTACACGAACTCGACATCAAATTTAAAATAAATGCATGCGATTAATAAAAATTTCCATTTTAATCAAACAATTACAAAATTTAATTCCTATGAAAAACTTTTTCTTCAGACAAGTGAATAATAACAAAAAAAGTAAATTAAATTTACAAAGGCTAATATAATAATAACCTAAATGTGCTTTACAAAGCGCTCTAATTGCCGTACTAGACGAATTTAATAATGCAACAAGTTAATATTACATACTTTTAAGGTTGCTTAGCCAGATCTGAAACTTTCTCGCCAAAAAGTTACTGAAAACCGTGCTTTAATCTGGGTTCTATAACGTCAGGCCAAACTTTCAAAATATTTGAATTAATGAGACTGTACCGTATAATATTGTATTTGAAAAGTTTTCCGATTATCAGCTGATTAACGGTATATGTTAAGCCGTTTTACCGATTCAATATCTTTACAATGTTGAAAATTTATGAATAAATTATTTAGTTTTATATTGTAACTCGTGTATAAACGATATTTCATTAAAATTTAATAATCTGGCTTCTTTTATTTGAAATTATATTGTTATTTATCTTACTTTTGATGTCTTATAGCGAAATGTTAATGGTTTGAAGTTAAAATAATCTGCTGTGACGATCACAGAAACGTCCATCACTATAATGTGCTTACAATATTTTTTAACAGTTTCTAATATAAACTCTACGTATGTCTTTATCAGGGGAAAAATCTAGTTACTTTGTCACTTTGTAACTTGTTTCTCTGTTTTGCTTGTTTATTATTTATGTCATTTGCATTATCTTTTCTTGATGAAGATATAATGTTGATATTTAAATAAAATATATGCAGAACTTAATCCTCAAGCTTCTTATTTTAGTCTAATGAATTCTGAAAGATTTTTACTGTTTTTACATATTATTTTAAGAATAAAAATACGTACAAAAGTCTTTTCATTATAAATACAAAATTTTTGTGGAGTATGTGTTTAGTATTTCAAGTACATATAATAAATTAAATGTTATTAAAGAATTTTTTAAAATTATTTATATATTTATTTCAATTTATCAATTTATTTCAATTTTATTATAAACTTGAAACTGTCAAAAAGTAAAAAAAATTCAAATGCATAAAAGAAATAAAATTGAATAAATATGTATTTTCATAATTTCTCTGGAGAATAAAGTGTTTTTAGTCTAATGTATTGTCACCATCAGTCAATATAGTCACAGGAAATACTCGGATGAAGACAATAATAAATTCATATTGGCTTGGTTTTTTTTTAGAATCTGGTAAATGTAAATAAAACAGAAAACAGATGAAAAATGGAACAATGACTGATGAACCAAATTACAATTTACTTGTTTGATAATCCATGACTAATGTGATATTTGATACTGTTTTTGGTTTTGTTTTTCAATTCAATTGAATTGAAATTCAAATTTTTGCCATCCATTCAATTGTTTCAGTATGTCCTTGATTTTGTCGCATTTATTTATTGAATGTCAAATATTTCGAAATTAGACAATTTTTTTGTTTTTTTTTTTATTATTATTTATTACTAAAGTTTTATAAACAACAACGTAATTTACAAAGTAGCTACTTAACAAGTAAAATTAATTTGTAGTTTCACAAAGAAAATTTCAAAACAAATAATTATTAAGAGATTTACCGACTGAGAACTTTGACATATGTTGAAGTACCTTTAATACATTCAATAACATTTTTAAATTGTAAAAAAGCACACACAAAAACTACACAACATCTAATAAAGTATAAAGTATTTCATTACAAATAGTTGATATGCTGGATATAAAACCGAAATAAAATTCGAAAGTTCTGAACTTATTTACTTCTAGAATAAAATTTACTACTATGATATTTGATCAAGTAATTTACTCGGTTAATTTGATCTTCTAGTAAATTTAATAAGCGTTTATAATACAGTTACTTTTAGAATAACCGTATTTACGATGTTTATGAAACTGAATATTAATGATATAAAAAAGTTTTTTACACAAATTTAAAAATATAATATAAAATATAAAATATGAATATATATATATATATATATATATATATATATATATATATATATATATATATATATATATACCGGGTGTCTACTTTTTTTTTGTTACATAGGGAATAAAATGCTAAAATTTTCATTTGGTGATAAATTTTCCCCTAATTATTATAGAACAAAAGTACAAATACAAAAGTTGTTTAGAATTCAAAAATGCATCAAATGATGCCAAATTTATCAATATAGGATGTTCTGATCAAGAATTAGAAGCAAATTAAAATTTCCATTTTTGCGCTCTTTACATCAAAGTGCCACGGAAATTAAACAAATAATTTCATTTCTTCTGGAGTTTGAGTTTGACAGATCGTATTTATTTTATTGTTACGTTCTGTATTATTATTATTATTATTATTATTATTATTATTATTATTATTATTATTATTGAAAATAATGAATAAACTTAATGTAAATGAAAAGCTATTAAGTATAAAAAGTATTAAGTATTTATTATTTATTACAATGAAAGGGTATTTTACTCGGCTGTACACTACGTACTAGCTGTGGTTTTAAATTGTGAATGTCTCCATTATAATTTTAAGTAATTGTTTAATTTATTTATTAACTTCAAGTTATAAAAACAATACATTTGAATTAGATGACTGGCATTATGCCTAATATATTTATTATAATAATTTAAACTTATCCCTGAGGATGCTGTAAGTTGTGCAGTGAAACGTCGGATAAGAGTTTAATAAATAGTAAATAGCTGAACTCCGTAAAACTTTCTTTATTTATTACAATATTCAATATACCTATAAAACAGAAAAATTCATGAATACAAGATATAGGAGAACAAAAACGAAACTAACAATTTAAATTAAATGTTCAAATAAATCGCCATTAACTGCCAAACAATAACCTAATCTGTTATAAAATTCGTGACGTACAGAGCTTAATTGTGTTTGTGTTATATTATTGCACTCTTCAACAATGGCATTTTTCAAATCAACAAGATTTTTGATATGTCGTTTATAAATTTTCTCCTTCAAATATGGCCATAAAAAGAAATCGCACGGTGCTAAATCGGGCGATCTAGCTGGCCAATTAATTGGACCACCTCTACCAATCCATGAATTTGGAAAACATTGATCCAAATATAATTTAATGTTGCAGCTGTAATGTGCCGGACATCCGTCTTGTTGATACCAGACAACATTATCTTGAGTTGCACACTCTTCTAACTGCGGACCAATATGATTTTGCAACATATCCAAATATTTTTCGTTGTTTAAATTATTTTCAATAAAAAATGGCCCAATTATACACCTGCCAAAAATTCCAGCCCATACATTAACTTTTTCTGGATATTGGGTACGTGTTGCTACCATTAAATGAGGATTTGTTTGGCTCCATATTCTAAAGTTTTGTGTATTAGGTTCGCCGTGTAAAGTAAACGTAGACTCGTCAGTAAAACAAATAGATTTCAAGAAGTTTCTGTCTAAATTGGATTTTTCCATAATAATGTTACTAAATTCGCTTCTAGCCATTTTATCCGCTTCAAATATCTCTTGGTGCGTGGAATATTTATAAGAATGATATTTTTCATTTTTTAGTACCTTATGTATTGTTGAAGGATGCAAATTTAATTCAGCACCAAGTTGACGCACACTAACATTTGGGTTTTCCGTTACACACAAAAGTATATTCAATGTATTTTCTTTAATTGCATTTTGATTTAAATTCTCCTCCTGATCTTCTGCGTTGATTTTTCTACAATTTTTACAACGTTTTAACACACTTCCAGTTTCTTCGAATTGTTTAATTATCCTACGAATAGTCATAGCGGAAGGTATGGGACGGTTTTCAAAGAAAGCGCTGAATAAATCTCTTACTCGTCGTATCGAATTTCCAGTAAAATACCATTTTACGCACTGAACTTTTTCATTTACCTTAAGTTTATTCATTATTTTCAATAATAATGATAATAATACAGAACGTAACAATAAAATAAATACGATCTGTCAAACTCAAACTCCAGAAGAAATGAAATTATTTGTTTAATTTCCATGGCACTTTGATGTAAAGAGCGCAAAAATGGAAATTTTAATTTGCTTCTAATTCTTGATCGGAACATCCTATATTGATAAATTTGGCATCATTTGATGCATTTTTGAATTCTAAACAACTTTTGTATTTGTACTTTTGTTCTATAATAATTAGGGGAAAATTTATCACCAAATGAAAATTTTAGCATTGTATTCCCTATGTAACAAAAAAAAAGTAGACACCCGGTATATATATATATATATTGAAACTAAATAAAGCAGTAAATGAAAATGGAAATGAACAACTTAATTTTTATAACAGAAAAAAATTGTGTGAACCGAGAAAAACTTCTTTCTTTCTTATTGAAACTTAAGCGTTAATATTCGAAAGTAAAAAGTTTAGTTGAGATAAATTAGAATTCACTTCCATATTTCAGTTGGTGAAGAACTAAATAAAGTTCTAGGAAACTTCAAATCTACATATAGCAATTTTAAAATAACAATAATGAAATTCAGCGCGGTAAGGTAGTCATTTCCTGAAACGTAACGAAACCGGTAATTTCTATTCCGTTATGAAAACTTTTAGAATTATTTTACTTCACTGAGTTACAATGCTATTTGTGATTAAATAATACATATATCACACGCAAAAAAAAATTCTTTCAATCACTTACAAATTATGAATTTTGTAAATGAATTATGAAATATTCAGTTCAGTGGTTTATTGGATATTAATAATTAATTTTTAATTTGAAATATATATGATTATTATCAAGTTTTTACTTTCGATTTTATAATAAACTTAAGTTAGCAAAAAAGCGTCGACTTGAACTACTGGGATAATTATTATTATTGTCAATAAAATGAGTCTTTATTGTCAACCTGTCAAATTTTTAATGAAAAATTATTTGTTCTTGTCAGTCAATGTTTTTATTTAGTTAGTAAAAAATGTTTAACAGATTTTATTTTTTATATATATTTTTTACAATGAAAAAGTTGATAATTATATGATAACTGTTATTTCAAATTAATCTTAAAATTATTTATTATCTAAAATCATAAATAAGTCAGTAGCAAATTAAATGTTGTTTAAACAATTTCGTCGATTTTGTAACAAATAATAACTCACCAACTTAGCAGAGCAAGTTCTCCAGCACTAACCTCTAGAGAAAAGGGCGCTGCTCGCCTTGTATTCCAAACCTTTTAACAGGATGACGTTAACTTTAACGAGATACCCCGTATTGTATGCTCAATTAAAATGATTAGAGCAAATAGACGGGCTGTGCAACACAACGTATTTGCTGTCTTCGTCTAGTTTTCACACTCTCAACAAAAACGAATCAGGGAAACACGGACGAAATATATACCAGCGAAATTGTTTTAACTTTCGTGGGAAATAATTGTTGCAAAATTTGTAAATTATATCTGCTAGATTTAATACTTGTTTCTAACTAAATTTTACAATTTACGTGACTTTATTATTGTTAATTTCATTATTGTTTAGATTAGTTCAAAGTTTAACGAAAGGAACAACTGTTGACAAAATTTTAATAAACTTATTTGATTTCTAAAGTTTTGTTTTGATTTTGCAAATACGTTTTATAATTGTCATTTCATATTTATTTTGTGACTTTCTAATCAAATATTTATTCCAGTTAGAAAACGATTGGTTGAATTTTTCAATTAAACATTTTTTTAATTTGCAAATTATATTCGAGTTAAAGATGGGCATCAGTGAGTTTTATCCGGCCGTTAAGCTAGGATTTAAAACTAAGTGACTAATTTATTTATTACTGTTTAAAAATATATTATAGATCTTGCTTTTAATTACATTTAGATTTATAAAATATATAATAATTTGTATAATATTTTAATAAAATTACATAACTTTTTTATTATTTTCCGAATATTTCTTTCTACTATAATCAAAATAAAATAATTATCAGTTACTATATACTTATTTTTAAAATATTTCTATTAAACACAAATTTTATTTTTAATAAAATTCAAATATGTAATGAACACAAGACATGTTACTATGTTTTCAACATAAATATAACTTTTCGCGAAAGCATATAATTATTTAATACATATTATATTAAAGTTTGTAATTGGTTATTTACTTAATCATATTTCTATATTTCTCGGAAAATTCATATCTCGCAATCTGTATGTTATACTACATACAAATAAAACTAGTAAATAAATATACACATACATAGAAAAGTTCATATATTTGCTAAGAAGTAAATAAATAAAACATATACGGTACATATATTTTATAACGAATAATTTTGTGACGGAAATATATTAATTAATTTAACTTTATGTTATTCTATAATATAAACTAAAAAACCAACAAAATTATTTTATAAACAAACATCAAATTAACTAAATTAAATTTTTAAGTAAATATTTTTTGGCGTTGAAAATTGTTTTTTTACATTTAATTTTTGTGAATTTACGCCATGTATAATTATTACAAAGAACTAATTATACATTTGTTATTTTTTAGATAACGAAAAGTATTGACTATCCCGGCAGGTCAATACTTTTCTTTATCTAAAAAATAACTAATGTATAATTAATTCTTTGTAATAATTATACATGGCGTAAATTCACAAAAATTAAATGTAAAAAATAAATTAAATTTTCAAATAAAATATCGTTATTCTTTCAACACTGAATTTTTAAACAATTGAAATTTATAGAATATAAAATAACATCAACTTATGAGAAATCATAAAAACAATGACAAAGTAATGGAACCTAGAGTAACATATAATTATTTGATATAAAAGTGGCATGTTTTTTTTAATTATTTATTTATTAATTAATTTAAAATAAATGACTGTAAGATATAGTTATATATTAATTTTAATAATCGACGTTTCGACGTATTTAACGTACATCATTATAATTTTTCCTAATGATGATGTACGTCGATTATTAAGAAAAAATAATGCAGAATTATATCACATGGCCGTTTCATTTTAAATTAATTAAGAAATAAATAATTTAAAACCAAATTTTATTACTCAAAAATGTTGGTGTTTTATTATAAAATTTTATAAGTTTAATAAAATAACTATAAATATAAAAAATATTTCTAAAACATGCGGAACAATATTAGCAAATTAATATATAGGATTACAACCTTGAAATAAGAAATAAACGTTATGAAAAATGATATATTTATTCGAATTCAGGCAAAATTCTCATTTCAAGTTGTTAACAAGAAAGTTACAGATCACAATCGGAGAAAAAGTCGTTAAAACCGGTCAGGCAAATATTACATTAATTATACAAAAACTAATTTATTACATATCTGAAATAAATTATCGATATTTATGAGGTATTATACAGCGAAACAAATTTTTTACAAATTATTTTGAATCATGTTCTCTGTAATATAAACATGAAAAATAATTTGTTATTTTTCGTATTTTTTAAAAGTTATGATTAAATTGTAAAAATATTATTAGTTGATATAATGTCACGTAGAATATTAAAACGTTTAAATTGCTTGTAGGTAATTGAAATAAATGCAAGTTTGTTTTATTAAAATTGTTTATTATACGTATATTGACGTTATAATATTTTTGAAATTGTATACGGTAAAAACTAATGTAAACTAAAAATAAAATATTTACTATTTGCATTAAATTTTGTTATATAACTATGTCAAATAACGACGTATTAATAAAACTTTTCGCTAAATATAACAAAACATTAAAACAATTGTTGTGGAACTTTGTAAAATAATTACATGGTTATATTTTATAAAAATTATGAACTTTTATATATGTTTCCGGAATTTGTTATTTAATGATCCGTTTAATTTAATGAAAAGTATTATAAATGTTGAGGTTTAACAAAACAATATATTTTTTATTTTAAATTATATTTATAAGATAACTTTAAAATAATTATTAGAAAAAGTATTACTAATAAAAAACCAAATTATTATACAAAACATAGTAAATGAAAAAAAAACTGTTTCGCAGTTTTCTTTTTCTTAAGGAAAAATTTTGATATTTTATATGAACCCAATTTAATATTTAAAACTAAAAATTTTTAAGAAATTTTTTTTTAGTATTGTTTATTTTTAAAACCAATTTATTAAGTTTTGGGCAATTTGCACAAATATCTATACACTAAATTTTAAAAAGTTCAGCAAATTAATTATTTAGTGAAACTATTAATTTAGTAGAACAAAAAATTGTCTAATATATTTGCTATCTTAAGATATTTTTTTAATATTTGAAGAAGAGAAAAATAAATAAATAGAAAGATAAATATTATATCTTGATGTGTTTTCTATAGACAGAAAATATAATTGTAATGAATTTCTAAAAATATATACGTGTTTTATAAGGCAAAAAAGGATTGTTATGTGGTAACGTGAGCCGATTTAGAAAAAAAAATGACTCATCAATTTTCCTCGCAAACAGTTGGATATAAAAATCTAACAAAGAAAGTTACAAAAGCGTTTTCTGTCGATTTTATTGAAATTTGAAACGAGACTTGTTAGTATATCAATCAAAAAAATGTTTGTGTTTAAAAAAAGAAAATTGAGATAAATTTTATCGAAATTTTAAAAAAATAATAGTTTTATTTATTTTAATATTTATTGTATATATTATGTTACGCGAAATAGAAAGCGATCATTAAGCGGGCCTTACACGGTCAATCAGGAATGTTAGTCTGACTGAAAAATTAGACTCATTCCTGACTTCAATCACGAAGCCTCTGCAACACTTATTAGTCAAACTAACAGTCTGAGATCAACTGAGACAAACTGAGATCTCAGCAACCAATGCTTTAGATGACTATAAAAACTACTACCGTATAGACGAAATTTTTTTTAACATGTTAATCACTATATTAACACCATATTTATCCAGAATAAATACAGTTATAAAAAGATTCAACATCAGTTCGTGAGAGATTAGCAGTTACTTTAAGATTCTTTGCGACTGGGAGAAGCATTTAGACTGTCAGTTTTCCCTCTATTTCTCATAATTGAAGCTCGGATTTTAAAATATTTAGATATCCGTCAATCCATTTTTCAGTCCATCAGTCCTAGCCTTACACCTTCAATCAGAATGTCTATCTTCGGTCTGAATATCATTTCGAGAGTTCGCATAAGGCTTGCTTTATTGTGTTGAGCCCAGATACTTACGGCCGAGGGATAAACGAAATATATAAAGAGCATTCTACTTTTTTTTTTAAGTATTTAAAACAAACTACTTAAATATAAAATAAATATCAAGTAATCTTACTAATAGAAAACAGTATGTAAATATATTATTCATAGTTGTAACGTGATTTATGAGAATTAATGTTTCTTTAGTCGAATATGCAATCTGGTCGTGTAAATTATATTTCTTTCAGTTCTTCACACATTTTCAATAATCAAATTCAAATATAAGAAAAAATAAACAATGCAACTGTCTATTATAAAGCTATTATGGATGATACACCCGGATTTTGATTGTCATGTTTGATGCTGCCGCCAGTGAACAAAATAATTTCCTTTTACATAGGAAATACTACATAATATGAATATTTTGATACGCTTGAAGAAAACTGTTATTTATAACTTACACTAGTGAGTTTTAAATTTTGTAAGTTTATTACATTTAAAATAGAGTTAGCGCTATTGCTATGATATAGTGCCATTTGTAATTTACAATTATTTTAAAATATTATTTACATTAGAGTCTAATGTAAATAATAATTACATGAGAATAGAATACAGGTAACCCTCCTACAACATGGTATCCGACAACACGGTTTCGTTCTAACACGTTTCGCTTAAATGCACTAACTCTCCTATAACACGGTATCCAACAACACGTTTCTGCTTACAACGCAGTTTTCAGGTTTTTACTTATAGTAACGTGTATGTACATATATACATTTAATAAAAGCACCAGCTATTTAAAAAAAAATTGTTATTAAAGATGTTTTTGTCAACTACGACTTTTGGTTTTACTTGTACCTATCTTTACATAAGAGGCAAACAGTAGTAAGTTTATAATCACCTGCATGTGCTAACATAATGTGTCTATAACTGTCTCAATTTTAATCTGTACGATTATTTTCTTAAAAATAGCATTTTATAGTAATGTTAGTTAACTTATGCCGACATAAAAATCAAAAAAACTATGTAATTTTTAGTTTTTTGCATCTGTAAAAATGACAAAAATAACTGTTTACCTCTCAGGTACATTTTAAATAAAATTAAAGTTATTTTTATGTATCTTAAAATATATATGTACAAATGTATTTTAATTTTTGGAACTTAACTTCTTTTTTTCTATTGGCTTTTGATCTCATATAACGCGGTTTCACATAACACGCCGTTTTCTTGGAACCTGTCTACCGTGTTATAGGAGAATTACCTGTATTAGATTTTCCTGTTGTATAATCGCAGAAAGTTTAATATTCTATTTTCATGTAATTATTATTACTCATTCAGATAAAATAGAAAGTTTGTCAATGTTAATTAAATAATAAATATATTACATTATTATCTATTGTACTAAAATTTAAGGCTAATATTATAAAACAAACAAAAAATTAATTTTATGAAATAGTTATTATTCACTATGTATCTTAGTGTTAAATACCAGTATCAAAATATGAATAAGTTAATAAACAAGATATAATACAACTTGAGCGATACGTGAATATATCCGATTACACTATTTCATCGTATGTCTAGATGTGCCTAGGCAGATTCTAATTTTAGTTAAGGACTTTCCCATATTCTAGAAGCATCAGGATTATCAAAATGCGATCCTCTCGTACGCTTCAGAGTCGTCGCGCGGCTTCGGTTTTGTTTGGAAAGAGCAGTTTCAGTACGACGTACAGCGGAGTAGTGGATTTACCGAGTTAGTGCAAATTAAAGTAACACAGTTACACGCAAACTACTTGGCTCTGCAGCCAACTATCAGAGTAAGCGTAATATTTACCTTAGTTGAGACTTATTAGTTTCTGGTTTTATATATTTTATTTGCTTTAATACAGATATGCAAATAAGTAAATATAAATTTAACTATCTATTAATAAAAGTATTTATTTAATTGGGATTGTTCCCTTATGAAATTTAAGTGCAGAAAGTCAAATATTATTTTGTGCCGAATTATTTGAATAATAAATATAAACAAAATGTATATTCTTGTACCAAGAAATACAGATTTTTAGGAAAAAATTGTTTTATGTGTTTTCTGTTCCAATATAAATGACGTAATACATATGTAATTTGAATTTGTTGGTATTTCTTAAAATACTTTTCTTTGCAATGAAACAAGATTTGAAAAACATAATATTGTATATTTTTTTTTATTTGAGACTTCAACTTTCAGAAAAATTTGAAAAAACGGAATAGCCCCATTAAAAGCAGTATTAACAAATATAAAATGTTATGCCTAATTTTTTTTAAATTTAAATTGAAAAAGTTAAAAATTACATAATTCTAACAAATCTTTTAAAAAATCATAATTTATTTCTGAATTATTAATGCTGAGATTTTATTATTTGTTTATTATATAAATTTGTTGACAAAAGTATCCAATTGAAAAATGTAGTCAAGTAGTTAACATTTCAGATTTATTGTTAAAATTTATTTATTTTGTACAAAATTAAGAATCTTAACATAAACATAGATTCTATGTAAAAATAAAAATATTAAAAAAATTAACTTAATGATTTTTGTAGAAAATTTATCAATATTTTTTATTACTATGTTATGACGATTATTTGACATTTGACATTGACCGAAACGTTTGTTTAAATTGTAAATTTTAATAATAAATCTGAGATGTTAACTATTTGACTTCTTCTGAGTTGAATCATTTTGCTAACAAATTTATACAACAAAATTAATTTCAAAGGATAAACAAAACTACATTATAAATAATTTGTTTATAGTACACTCATTATTCATCGAATTGAGATTTACAATATGAGCCGAAATCATATGCCGAAAATCATCTTAGTATAGCCATAACATGAGAGGAGAACACTATACTTTTCTACGATTTCACAATAGAAAAATAGCATTTTCATTTTGAAGTGAATGACATTTAAAAAATAATTTTAAGTAAAGTAAAAATTTTCTAATCAATAACACGGTATCCTAACAACGTCTTTCATTTACAAGTTATCTATTTTACGACTGTTTAGTTAAAGCTTAATAAAATTATGATTAGTCAAAAACCGGGAGTTATAATTTTTATTATATTTGTAAGTTACGGGAAGTAATTTCACAAGTTACTCAATCATTGAATCGGCTTGATAAGTTATGCAATAAAAAAAATCTCAACATTTTGAATATTTTCATATTAATTTCACAAATACATTATGAACATTTATTTGTTCAACGTATTATTCAAAATAAATGGAAAATTATTTTATAGATATTTGTCATAATATTAATGAAATACAACTGCAATATTTATCAATTTTTAGGAAAACAAATCTACCACTTAAAAAAATAATCAAACACATAGTTTAATATTGAAAACAAACATAATCAGTAAATGCTATTTACTATTTTAATTTACATACAACCAAAAACCACAAACATATTCAACAAATATTTCATTTCAAAACGACCGTCTAATTGCTATTCGATATTCAACAAATATAACACACCAAAAATACGCACTTTATACTAAATTACTAGCTAGCAGGCTACGGATATGAAAAAAAAAAAACAATGGCACATCGTATCGTATAACAAATGCTATTATCACAGAAACAAATTACCATGATTTGAAAGCAATGGCGCTGGGTGTCGCATATGTGAATGATTGGATTGTCCTCATCTGAGTAACCGAACCAGGCGCGCAGCCCACCGAAATCCGTAAACTAAATTTGCGGAAATCGGATAAAGTGAAACCAGAGTTGGAAATTTGGGAAACAGGCACGTTTTCTTGTTATTGCAATCACGTGGGCCTTGAAAGAGTCCGTATAGCGAAGAAAATCAACGAGATATACTTTTAAAAGAACCAAGTTTGCTATTGTATTTGTTTCGGTTTCAGGTTATTGAAAAAGATAAACACGAAACAATAATATTGTTTTTAGTTTATTTTCATTATTGTTTTTCTGTTGTTTTCGAATCATTTGTTTATATAAAATTATATATTTTTATTTTTTCAAATGAAAATTCTGCGATAAATTGAAAAATAACAATTTGGAATAAATAATTTATTTACAATAAAAATGTGTATTTTTAATTTTACAATTGTTTAATAATATATTATTCAATGAGTATTTTATGATAGCAATAATTTACGAGAACGTAATTTACTTCACAAGCTGCTAGCGAGTGATGTAATTCGTTTGGATGAGTTATAGCTATAACGCGCATTAAAAAAATATATTTGTTTAAAATTTGAGGTTAGGTGAATGTGCATACATTACATAAATAAATAAATTACTTATTTGATTTACTTATTATTAATAATTATGCTAATGTTCCAAAATATACTAGTAAGACATTTTCGGAAAACAAACTTACTAGTTTCACACTGCCCCAAGCCATAAATGATTTATATATTAACTCTTATTTCTTTGGTAATAAGTTTATTTAAGTAAATTTAACTGTTTTTATAATGTCTGGTAGTGTAGAGAAAAATTCATTTTTAATTTCACTTTCAGAATTCATTTGTAAACAAAGTATGTTTAACACAGACAAAAACCTATCAACAATACACTGAACAAGATGGTTTCTATTAAAATACAGCAATATTTTTGTAACTATAACAAAGTAATGTGATTGGACAATTTTGAATTGATGATATGTAATATTGGTGTAATAGTCGTGAGTTATAAAATTAAAACTCACGGGTATGATTTGTCCATAATATTATTTATTAGGTTACATATTTATAATAAACATAAAAATTAACAAGCATTATAAAAAGTATAGTGTTCATTATTTCAAAATAATTATAATGTGAAAATTCATCTGTATCATAGCAATAATTTTATAATTAGTCACAAACTGTTGAGTAATGAACTTCCAAAATTTTGATTGGTTAAAATGTGCTGAATGATATTAAAAAAATTCATTGGCATTAGTAATAAACAGCATTGTTTATATATTATATAATGTATTATTTAACAGAAATAGAAAAATAGAATACAACTCTTTACTGTTCTATTTTATTCTGTAATTACATTTAACAATTTAATTATAAAGTTACTGAAACATTTATTTTGAAAATAAAATACATTTGAATATACCCTACTTTATCCTACATTAATTATATTTTTTTATATTGAATGTTTTAAAACAAAGACTGATTATCTTACTCGTATTATGAAAGTTATAATTAATGAATGTATTTATTTCGTTGTATTTATATGTAAGTTTATATGAGAACTCAAAAACAATACTTTGTTAAAGTTTGATACTTTATGTTTGAGTTTCGTATTACATATATATTAACAGAAAATATCTAATCAATAACAGTATATTGGAAACATAATATTTCTAATTATGTAGAAACGTACAAACTTTTATTTTCAGTAAAAACATCTTATTGTAAATTTACACAATGTTCAACAGTAATCGCTCAAATCAATTTGAACCTGAATTTCTTAGTCGTGGTTTAAATCAGAACTAAATGAAATTATGAATATTTTTAATTTAGGTATAAATTAGTAATAGTTTAAATCAGGGATTTCCAAACTACGGCCCGAGGACCACATCGAGCACGCAAAGACGTTTCATTCGACCCGCGGCGTTTTTATAAGGATTAATCCTAATTTTCAAAATGTCTATTTGTTTAGTTTAGTAAGAAAAGTGTATATTCATATAGAGAATTTATTTTATTATTAAGAAAAATTAGTTTAATTATATTTATATAGTTATTATGTGATTTTTTTTTTAATCTGGTTCATATATCACCATTTAATACCTTCATGTGGCCTTTCTTAGAAAAAGTTTGGTGACCACTGATTTAAACTATGGAACTATGAATAATAAGGGAGAGGTATGATGATTGTGAGTTGCAACAAAATAAGAACAGACAAAGAAGATTAATTTGATTAAATTTAATAGATATATGCACTTGGAATAGAGATATATTGAGGAGTTTTAGGTAAAAATAGACAAATTAGTGATTTTTAACATTTATAAACAATTGGGATGTGGATAAATAGTTCCAATAATTTAAACAAATGCTAGTTCTATTATATTTTTTATTTAAAAGTTTAAATCCAGTTTAACGTTGTGCTATAAATATAGGTAACAGTTTTTATTTAGGTTAAAAACTTATCATAGTATAGAACTCCGTGCGAATGACTTAAGGTTTATGATGGACAGACAGGTAGAATTGTTTCTACTAGATTGACAGAATATAAGTTTAAATCGTCCAGATAAATTTGCTATTGCACAACATGCGTTAGAAAATCTTCATAATGTAAAATTCGAAGATACTGTAATAATTTCTAATCCCATAAATATTAACAGTAGATTGATAAGAGAAGCAATAGAAATGTATAAAGATACCATCAATCAGTGTTCTGTTTATTTACTATAAATGACATTTGTATCTTTTTTTTTCTTGATGAAGATGTACGTTGAGTACATCGGAACGTCGCTTATTAATAAATATTAATACAAAACTACAACATTAAGCAGTTTTATTTTAAAAACTTTATATTTGAAATAATTTATAATTAACAACAATATTATAAATTATAATTTATTATTAAAATTTATGTGCATGAGGGTGATTTTAATTTATTATAACAAGTAACTACATTTAATTTTTGATTTTTCATAATTATCAATTACGAGAAATATAATATATTGTTTTGTTTTTCTTTTTTTGCAGCACAAACTTTGATATTGGTTATTACTATAGAGCTTGAATTATGGTTAGGTAAAATATTATCATTTATTTTTAATTTTAAAATAAAATTATAAATAGTTGAAAAAAAATTGTAAAATATTTAAGCATAAAATCACAATTAATTATAGATCTTATTTAGTGAAGAAAAATAAAAAAATATAAGGTTTCTATAAGCCTCCTGCATTTCTAATCCTTGGATTCATTAATTATAAGGTCAGTAGTGTGTAGTAGATACAGTGATTTATCTGTGGTATTATGCCGAAATTAATGTCTAAGCATGTTCAGAAAAAACAATTTTGTATTAATTGATTTTTTGTGTTTTGTTCTAGATATGAAATGGTACAAAATTCTACCACATATGTCTCGCTAGCGAAGAATTTCTTTTATGTAATATAATAAAATAAATTAATATTATTTTAAATTATTATTATAAAACAGCGCGAAGCTGAGAGCTGAGAGTGAGTTAGGTATTATCGAATATAATACTGGAAACGTGGAAACGAAAGTTCAAATCCGCTGGCCGGTGTTTCTGTTCGTCGGAAAATAAAAACAAAAACCACAAGGTCAGGTATTAAACAGAATCGAATATATCAGATTGATTAATTGTTTGTCTTAAAAACATCAGTTTAGATTACTGGTCGGAACTTTTCATTGCTCTGCACAAACGTACGGCTTGCAGTTTTAAAAAAGTATCTAAATAAATGATCATAGAACAAGTATTTTGGTACTTGCGGTCAAGGCTCTCCTAGAGTTGTCGTACCAAGTATAATGATCATAAAACAATTATAAACATATCACAAATCAGCTTGAAATTTTTCCAAATTTATTAAATTTTCTAATTAATTTTAATTTACTGAGATTAAGTAGAAATTAGAATATTTGTAATACATTTTATTATTTACAACAAATTGATTTTAAATAATATAAACAAAATATGTGTTAAATAAAAAAAGGTTTATTTCAGATGAATGGAAATATCAAATTTTAATTAAAATAAAGTTCTTATTTAATATAATGAGTTGTAAAATGTTTTTATATTGAAATATCTCTTATTTATTGTCGAAACAAAAACAAGGAACTACAACATTTTGTTTATCTATTTGAGTGCAAAAACTCAGTCGCAACTGAAATTAATAGTAGAGGTGTAGCATCGGACAATTTGGTAAACAAACGAAAATGTAACATCTCGGAAAGTAAGTGGGCCTTGGTGACTGAATTCTAACATCGAACGAACGGGTAGATCTCTGGGGAATTTACAATTTAACGCGGATGTTTTGCAGTACTGCGTCTAAGGGAATTCTATAAAGCGCAGGCAAAACAGATACGACACTTTTAGCTTGCACGATACGATAAATATAAATTTGTTTACTTGGAAATAAGAACAAAAAAATATCAAATAATATTTTCCATTTGTTTGCTTATATTGTGTATAAATAGTAAAGCTATTTTGTTTTTGTTTTTAAAATAAAGTTCTTTTACATTTTTTCATTGGTAATAAAAACATTTTTTATTACATAAGTTTTGTTATTAAGTACGGATTTACGTGTATGTTATACATACAAAGTTTTTAAAACTATACTGGCCAGCTAAAACAAAAGTCGTACAGCAAAAATGTAGTTTTGAAATAAAAAGAATTTGAATCCTTAACATATAGGCAGTTTTGCAGATACGTTACATTTGTTAAGTAAATGGGGTTGTCTGTTTTTTTAGAATTATAAAATTTAACTGCAGAAAACAATTAATAATAATAACAAGAATCAATTCCTAAGTGAAACCAATTTTTTCTTGCATTGTCAATAGTGCGAGTCGTTAGTCCAGAGTTATGCAAAAGGCCTACAAGCTTACAGTGGGTTCCAAACCACTCAGGTACAGCCAATACTAGGCTTAGTGATAAAAAAATTTAATACTAGAAATAATATTTAAACGACGCGAACCACGCGAACCAGCGACCACTCTACCACTGGCCTACTGCTACCAATCAAATATAATATACAAACAAAAAATAATTATAAAATATCTTTTAGTTTCATATATATTAATTATTAAAAATTAGATTTTTGACTTGCCCCATTCTATCAACTTTATATATGACGTCTTTTATATTTGTGTAACACTTATGTACTATGTAATCAATCATAACCTGCAAAATATAAATATAATATATAAAATTATAATAGTCGGTTAGTATTTCGTATCAAAATTCTTTACGAAATAAAAATAAACTGTTTATTATTGTACCAGGAAATACAAGTATTAAAATATAATAATTATGTATATATGTATATTTCATGTTTTAATGTTGTCGTACATATATAATTTTAATTTATTGTTACTTTTTAATATTTTGATTCTCTGTAATAAAACAAAATTATGAAACATGTATTATATTACAGTGGAATCTCTCTTAACGAGTACCTCGCATAACAAGTAATTCGCATAATGAGCAAAATAATTTGTAAAAAAATGACTCACTTAACGAGCGATGTTTTGCATAACGAGTGATGTGGATAGGGAAATCCCCGAATTGTGCGATGAAACTTTCCATGCCATTGCTACATCAGCCTGTGTTTAGAACAAAATGTGGCAAAAACAAATGTCTCTAGACAGCTTTTTAGTAAAACGAAATTAGGTATGTTACTAATTATTTCGATGTTTTTTGTTTTCTGCAAATCGAATTCTCATTCCGGGTTGGTTCATTCCGCGATAGAAGAAAAGATTAAGATGAATCACGCTCTTTAACAATTTATATGTAATTTTCTTTGAATAAACATTACATAGAACGTTTTCTTAAATATTTTTTTTTAAATTTCATATTTTGAGTATTTTTTTGGCTTAACAAGTGTTTCGCATTACGAGTAAGACTCCGGAACGGATTATGCTCGTTATGCGAGGTTCCACTGTATTTGGAATACATAAAACTTTCATTTCTAAAAAATAATAATAAAAACAATATTGTTACAAAAAAGGACACCTCCATTTTGACTCATTTTGTTATATTTACGATTTTCTTTAAAACACATTCATCTTCAAATTCGAAAACACATTTTTTTGCAAATACGATCTTTTTATTTAGCAGGACACACGAGAAAATTTAATGATCATTAAACTACATTCATAATACGATTCTAGTAGTAGCAATATAGTTACTAACTGCATCCTCATTCAACTGCTACGTCTAAAACTGTACTCTGAATAATAGCTAAATTTATAAAATAAGTATATTATTTAGGTATTATATTTTAAGATATAAATAAACTTATTTAATTTTTAAGTAATCCGTTAATGAATTATCGAATAAAATATTTGTACACATTACAATATTCTCATTCTTTACTTTTAAAATTTATCAACTCGCTACCTAATTTTAATAATACGTAAATACTAGAAAAGGTTTTTTAGTTTATTATCATCATCAACATAATTTCGAATAATTCTGAGTGAATAAATTTTATTAACAGGAGGGGGGGCGGGGGCGCAATACAAATTATTCATTTTGATGCGACAAACGTTATTTGTATCACACAGACATCAAATGAAAAACAAAAGGGCAACAACAACAACACCAAAAACCGCCAAATGCTGGCTTACGCGTTTCACTCCATCCAGCGAGCTGTTGTTTACGCCAAACAATCTTAATTTAATTACGTAATCTTTCTTTGTTCACCCAAAACCATTTTAATTTCGGCAAGCCGCCACTACCGCGACGAGAAAAGCGATGTCGACGCCTTGGTGTGGCCGTTACGATGCCGGAGCTTTGAGCTTTTCGCCAGCACCGAGATCAATGAACAGGGAGTGCGCATGTGGACCACGGACACTTTGTCCTAGCGTTATGAATTTTTGTACATAAAATGTTTGGGTAAAGTGGGCTTGTTAAAGTTACGTTTATCTTGTGCCTGTTTAATTAGTACTTTGGATTTTAGTGTGCTTGTATTGCAAGTGGTACGGGATGAGTAGTATGTTTATCATTTTGCATACTGACACATTTTGGTGGAGGTGTGTTAAAAATTAAACGTTTTTGTTTTATTAAAATGTAAATGTTTATAATTTAAATTTTTATTTTTTAATTTAGTTTGAATTAGAATAATTTGTCAAATTTCCAATTTATATAAATATAGTTAAAATAGTTTAAAGTGAATAAACATTAATTATTAATTTTCAATTAATAATTGATGTTTATTCACTGTAAACTATACTATATAGCCTTATGGCGTTAAACATTTACTTTAATTATATAATTAAAATAGTGTTTAGAAAATTGCAATAGGGAATATGTATATACAAAAAATTATAAATAAAATATATAAAATGTGACCTGTCACGGGAAAAGGGACCTTATATTTATAAAAAAAAAATTCAGAAAAGTCACTTGAACTGATTTAGATCAAAATTTTACATTTTTAGATTATTGCAATAAACGCTACCTGCACTTTTTCTGAACAACTAAATCCTATTTTATTTTATTTTTTAACGCTAAATAGTTTTTACACCTTTTTATAAGTACATAATGTAGATATTTGTTATGCAAACGCATATTTGTTCAAAATAGATTTGTGAATTCAAACGTCAATTTAAAAATTTGTAGAATATTTTAACAAATTTTATTTCAAATTATTCAGAATTTTGTGCCTTTTTTTGTTATACTAATAACTTAATATTGCTTTGAGTAAAGATTTATTAAACTAACATATTATTTTTTAAAAATTTGACATATTATACTACTATGTTTAACCTTGAAATAATATATCTATAAAATTGCTATATAATATAAATAAATTTAAATTTTGTATTTGCATATAAATTCAATATCAGCATTTTACATACTACAAAATACGTCGATGTCAAATAATTTTACTTAGTGCAGCACAACAAAATAAACGCACGCGATCTTTTTTAAAAACAATATTTCAAGGTACGAGACCATTATTTCTAAATAATATTAATTAAACAATAAACTATATTGTTATACAAGCATAAATTTCTATTAAACCAATTTTGAATGTTTTCAACAATGTATTCAAAATATAATATTCACAAAACACACAAGGGCTCAGATTGTATTGTTCACTTCCAAAATAAATTACAATTACGTAAGGCACCCAGCTTTTACTTTATTAAACTTTAATAATTTTATTATTTTCCACCACAATTCCGTTATTGTTTTCCAAAATTACCGCATTGAATTTTAGAATTAAGGTCAGATAACCGAAGAGTAAAATTAGATTTACACTTCTTGCCGCTGAAATTGTGACAGTTTTAACGACTGTGGACAGATTACAGTCTTGTTTTCGAAAATCTGGCCTTCAGAAAAGCAGTCTCCGGTGAATTTTCAATCCAGAGGGGGCCATGAACTTTCCAGCTTGTCACTTGTTTCGTTCTGTTTCTAACCACACTTTCTCCTACAACGTCTAAAACATCTTTCTATTGGATTTACTTTACTTTTGATTAAAACTACGAAATGAAACATGGCAAATTTTTTTCTACCAATTTTTTCTGCAAAAAACTATATTATTCGATAGAGATAGAAAATTTGATACGGTTGTTTGTCTTTTCTTTCTTATATATTGAAGTTTTTGTCCAATATTTCTATTAGCATCGGTGTCAACTGTTCATATCTGAAGATAATATGATGAGCTTTGGTATATAAGATTTTTTTCCTAAAAAAAAGTAACATACAATTTCAAATACATTTTGTACATTGATACTTGAAATAATTTGCTTTTTTTTGTAAAAATAGAAGTACAAATACATTAACTTCGATATTTATAAAACATTTGTTAGATATAATAAATCATTAAATAAAAAAATTCTAGAAATACTTGTGATTTTCAAAAGATAATGTAGCAATTATTTTACCTAGTTTTGTAATATTCATTTCAATAAAATATCTTAAATATTCAGAAAAGAATAAATATAAATTTTTATTTTATTATTATAATGTACATAATGATTATCAATACAGTTTGCGTGGCCTTGGCTCTGCAAGAATCTAGGTTAAACACAATAAAAATCGGTTTTTACTTTAAATAACATAATACACTATTTGTGAGAAAAATGTAGCTAGGATAGTAAATAAAATAAATAAATTATAATCGCTAGTAACGAACTCAACTGGTAAATTGTGTTATAATTTTTGTAACACTCTGTTCTACAATAATTTATAATTATTCATCATTATCATATTTGGTACGACAGCTTTAGGAGAGCCGTTAATGTAAGTACAAAGTACTTGTTCCGTGGTCATTTATTTAGACACCATTCGAAATTGCAAGTCGTTCGTTCGCATACAGCAGCAACGAGTTTCGGCCAGTAATCTAAACTACTAATATTTTATGATAAGCAATTGATCAAACTACTGTGTCCGATTCTATTTAATTAATGCCTGACCTTGTGGCATTTTATTTTTTATTTTACGACGAACAGAAACGCCGGCCAGCGGATTTAAACCATCGAAACTAGTATTATATTTGGTAGTACCTAGCGCTTAAACACACTCGGCTACCGCGGTTATAATTAATAATTATTAACGTATAAAAATTTTATACATTTAAATTACTTAGATTTAATTTTAAGTTTAATATATCAGCATGAATAAATTAACATAATTTTTACAAAAAATACATTAATAAATTATAAGATAAAAAATATAATTGAGCCTGTTGCATAATTTATTTACACAGTAAATGTTTCAGTAATATCTTTAAACAATAATTTAAAGAATTAGCATATAAGTTGATAAACATTTTAACGTTAAATTATAGTGTAGTCAAATGCAAATTTTAATTAATCATTTAATTCACATTTATATGTACAAATGTGAACTGTACGAGAAAAATCAAAAAGAAAAATTGTGCAAAATAAAAATGTAAACAAGTTAGTTAGTATTTCATTAATTATCCAAACAAACGCTGAACAAATAAAAAATTGAAACATGCATATTATGTTAGAAAAAACCAAGTAGGACTATTTTACTTTTATTAATCACATATGTTTTAATATAATTAATTATAAACATACATGTCACAACAAAAAATTATGTTTCTGTATGAAATTTTAGTTTTTATTTTTATTTTATATGTAATTTTTAAAAATTATTTTACGTTTGTCAAAAAATAAAGTAAAATTACAATCTCGATTTTGAAATTATATGCAGTTTTATGAAAAAAAGCTAATGCACGTGTTTGCTAATTAAAAGAAAAACTGAAATAGCTAATGCATTAAATTTTATGAAAAAGGATATATTTTGTTAGTGCAATATTTAAATATATTTGATATTATCTATATATATATATATATATATATATATATATATATATATATATATATATATACCGCATATTTGTTTGCAGAGTGTACATAGGCAGAATACATATTAAAACTGCAAAATTGCTTAAAAAATTTTTTTGACTTAAATTTGTAGAAACTGATAATGCCAATATTTAAATATTAATAAATATAAAGCTTTCAATGCTTTAAAAATTATTATTAATTATCTGTAATTATTAAAAAAAAATTATGTTTTTAGCATTATTAATATTTATTGCTGTTTATAAAACCTCAATAATGCAACATCGTGGCCGAATTGACAAAACAGCGGATTGTCATCCTGAAGAACCTGAATTCAATCCCTAAAAAAAACGCATTTTTTTAAATTTATTATATTTTTATTTCTTTTTCTTTAATAATACAGTTTCAACAAATATATTAAACTAATCACAAATAATTAATGTTACTTTATCTTCTACATTCAAAATGTTAAAATAATAATACGAGTAATAAAAAAAATAAATCAATTGTTTGTAGTGAATTTCATATATATGTTGAGAATGAATGTGGCATAATTACTATAATTAAGAAAAAGAAATAAAACGATAATAAAAAATTAAAAAAATAAAAATTCAGGTGACCAGAATCAAACCTGAGTTGCCGGAATGGTAGACCGTAGACGATAATTGTATATGTACAAATATTGTAAATAAATTAAATTTGTTTTAAAAATGAATTTTAAAAATAATACAGTAAACGATAAAGGTAGCAATAATTATTTCTGTTCTATAAACATTCTATTGCTAATGAATATTTTACTTGTCTATTAATTAAAAATCTAATATGTTATACTTAAAAAAGAAAAATATTTGTTTTATATGTAAAATTATTTTATTTTATCTCTAGCTTTAAAAATAATTAATTATTTTTTTAAATATCAATTTTATTTGAAACTAAATGATTTCTTTTTCTAATATTTTATAATAATATTTTTTAATTTTTGTAAAATAGAGTAAAATTAGGACATTTATTCTCATCGTCAAAATCAAATTTATATTTAAAAATTTTCTTTCATCATTAACAAAACAAAACACACAAAAATAACAAGTGTTTTAATATCGAAACGCCTGCCAATCGGCTCTACGGCTCGATCGTCAATTGTTTATGCGGAAAACAATTTGATTGATTTTTAATAATAATACAGTGCCGATTTTGTAATTAGCCAACGATATTGTTCTATACAAAACGACCGTGACCAGTTTACTGTTTCAGCCGTTAGAGGTCAGTCTGATCGATGTTCTGCGCACGCTTAGTATTTTGTTCGGATGATCGTCGATTGTTAACGGCTTGTTGTAGCCTATTGAAATTGTAAATCAACTGTAAAATCTGTGCGTATGACAGCCGCTTTGATGTTCAATTGTCAATTCGTTAGCGAAAAAATAGCATTCATTCGGATTAATATTTTGTTATTTTAGGTTGGCAATAGAAAGTGATAATATGATAGTTAGTTGACAATATTGAGAGATTACGTGTGAATTTCATAAATTTTCAATTTTTGATAAATCTATTTTAAACATGAAAATTATGTTATCGGTTTTATCATAAAATTTAATATTATGACAGATAAATCAGATGCCTTGATAATATGCATTATGAAATTTAATTCAATAAATATGCAAATAATAGCTTTTACATGTAGATTATTGTTATATGAAAATAGAGTTGTGCCATTTTCTGAAGTATGAAATTTAAAAATACAATTTATATATTTTTATTATATATATAATATACTTATATGTATTTTAATAATTTTTTGCGAAATGAAAACAAAATAAACGTTTATTTTTATACAAAGAAATACATATATTAGCAAAAATAGTTTTACATGTATTTTGTATTTCAATATAAATGCCATCTAAGTGTTGAACTCCAAAAAACATATTTTTGGAATTCAATTGACATTTTTTTGTTCAACATATTATTTGGAAGAAAGATTCTTTAACTAAAACAAACCAAATTCTGTAACAAAATATTTAAAAACTTTTTTAATTAATATTGAATTGTAAATATAATGAATAAAAAAATAAAAAATAAATATTAAACAAAATTACTAGTATTACAAGGTCGATTTTTGGGTGTTTTAGTTTATTTGCTTAAGTCCTATTTTTATGAAAATGCATTGTTTAAAAACCGATATTAGTAAAAACCAAAAGCGAGCTTATAATACCAGCCAATGTACATAAATCATATTATTTAAGAAAAAGATACAAAGAGACAGTTTATATTTACAAAATATTTTATTTTTTTTATCATTTAAAAAATTATATTTACTAGAAGATAAAACATCCTGTTAATACTACAGGTCTTACAGATATGAACTGAATTAATCTATAAATATATGTTTGCAAGTATATAATATATAAACATTGCTACAAATTTATTCCTGTTAAAGAAGCAACATTTTCTTTTGTACAATGTACTTAAAAATTTGCCATTTGCTCAATTTTTTCTTACATTTCAACAGGAAAAACCAACACATTATGGTGGCAGCGCACTTCTACTCACCAAACACTTTTAACTCTTTCACATTAAAGCAGGCAACGACGGCCACGAAACGCTGAAAAGATTTCTGTAGCGTTTTGTCGTCGCGGATTTCCTTTTGCAGTCGCACTTGACTGCGTCCGAAAAAGTGTTTAATCTTTCCCCCAGGACGCGGCGCTGCTAACATTTTCTCATTCGCATTCATATTGCACGCGTGTGTGTATTTGTGCCAGCTTATGCTCTGGGGCGTTTACTAAATCCTATTTTTGTTTTCGAATTGTAAAGAACTGCCTGTTTGACGCAAAGAATTTGTCAGTTTTTTTTCGCTGCGTATATACGCGGTTTTTGATCTGTGGTTGGGATTGTTTTGAGACAGTTCAAAGCTGGACTGGATTTTTGTGAGGCAGAATCGGATTTTATAAAAAAAAAATTGTACTTTATTTTTAGATTAGTTAGATATATGTTATATAACGATTAAAATAAATTGATTTTAATATTATGCATATTGGAAATAAATATTTTAATATTTTAAAATGAAATATTTTATTATCTGGTGTAGTTAAAGCCCCAATCTTTAAATTTTATTTATAAATATTTTCTTTTGCTCTGTAATTTTATTAAGTTCAAATTTGAAACAGCAGATTAACCATTTTTTTTTACATATTTTTAATAGTTAAATTCAAATTAAAGCGAAAATAAACAATGCAACTGTCAATTATAATATCAAATCAACCATAATATAGCTAGAGAAGTTTTGTCTCTAAACACTTTTCTGATTACATTGGTTTCGATGCCTCTGTGTTAGTTTGAGATTATATTTTAGACATATAAGAGTCTCAAGTTACAAAATGTAAACAAACATTATATTTATCTTTTCTTAATGTACATAACAAAACAATCCATATATTAAGTATAAGCATTACGTATCTATATTTATGGTTATTAAATTTCAATGTGGTCGCTGGTGTTATTATAGATATAGGTACATATTCACTGACTGTCATATCTGGTGCTGCCGCCAATATTATATATAAAACTAAATACTAGTATAATAATGTTACCTTGTTTTACTAGCTACATAATAACATCTTTTCATATAGACAGTATAGTAACATAAGATTAATTGTTCATTACGCTTGAAAACAAAATTTTTAACCATATATTTTTTAATAAACTGATATTTTTTTTTATAAAAATTTAGTTAGTTTTTTTTATTAAAGTAACTGAAAATATTTTCATAAGAACTGTCTTTTAATTTAAAAAACATAAAATTTTAAAATGCTAATAAAAATATTATTAGTTAATTTACAGTGGCACTAAACAACTTTATAAAATATTCATTAATATCAAACACTACCATTTCAAAACTGAGCACTCAAAATTAAAATCATAAAAATTTCAGTAGTGTAATACGGTCCTGTCAGCAAAGCAGAAATCCTCGTAACAATTTCCTTCGTCGAGTACTTTCTTTCGGCTGCCTGTTTCTATTTCTCCTGCTAGTCCTGTCAACGAACGCGTTTATCCTTAACAGGAAAATACCGTACCGCCGCACGCTCGCAACTAAGAACAACTGCTGAAATATTTATTACAACAGCTCTGTGAGGCTGTGTACGCTGTGTTTCTAGTCCTGCTTCTGCTTATTCTTCTTCTGTATAGGCATAGGATAATGTCGCCAAATCTGCTGTAAGAATTACGTTTATGTTTAATATACTTATGAAAAATGACCACTTTAGTTTTTGAATTAATACATACACAATCACGTCATGTATCTAAAAGGGTGTGGCACAAACTCTTTCAAGTAACTTTTTCTTTATTGAAGTTGATTTGTTTAATTTTATAATGTTTTCACCACTTCGACTAACAAGAAGAATTAGTTTCATATTTCTAAATATTGTGAAAAATAAATCAAAATTATGTAAATGCATAAAATAATCATTGTATATACATAGTTAAATATAAATAATTAAAAATAAAAACATAAATATATCTTTTTAATTATGATTTTTTTATAAATGTATTTAATATTACAAATTTAAAATTTTACAACTAATAAAAACATTATAAGTGATTCATACAAAAAATAAAAATATGAAATTTGTAAAAAACATTGAAATTAATTGACATGTATGACATGTGTTATAACCTAAAGCAGTTTTGTATTGAGAATAAATTCAACATAAAATACAAAATTATAAACCCATTTTAATTAAATTGACATCCATTGTATTTGTTTCACATATGCTGTTACAAATGGTTAAACAGTTTACAAGTACGGCAAATTAACAATTTGTTCATTTGCAAATCTAAATTAATTTTTATTTATATTTATAAACAATATTTGTATTAAAATCTATTGAACAATTTTAATTTTTAAAATTACAATTTTTTTATTAAATAAATATAAAATTGTATTTTAGTAAATATATAGAATAAAAACATAGTTTTACCATAAAAACCTGTAAATATTTCACAAAAATTTTCCGAGATTGGTCAAACGTATAACTTCAATATTCTGCATTTTCGATCTCAAGTTTATTTAAATATTTTGTTCTTTCTCGGATTTTATCCGGCTTTAGACAATCCGATTTTTCAAATCTCAAATCGATTTTATAAAATTTTATATAACAAGATACATTTTTTTGTGCTAAAATCCAGGGGGAAAATTTTTACAATAACATGTATACAGAAATGTCAATTTCACGTCTATTCTAACTTCTTTTTATTATTATTGTTACAGGTGGGTAAATATTTCAACAAATTCTAGTAAGTTGGTAAGTTAAATAATTTTAATAGTTCATTATGATTGTTTGTGGAAATGATGCAAAGATTTAATACTGTACTGACAGTTTTAGTAGCAAATAAATCAGAATCAAGGTCATGTGAAACAATTTTATTGCACTAGGACGCAGGTGTGTCTTTCGAAAATACATCATTTTTCACATGAGCAGCGTCAGGTGAAACCATTATAGCAAAAGTAACAAAAAATAAAACATTATGATTAACTAACACAGCGGGCTAACAGTTCGATTATCAATTTATTTCCTGTGAAATATATAGCGACTGTAACCAGATAAACAAAAAAAAGATTGTTATTTTTCCATTGTGAAAGGTTTAAATTTCTCAATCCTTTTTTTTTTTGAAATTTAATAATAAAGTTGAAAAGGCCATCTTCAAATTAATTTAATATAACTTGCAAATATTTAACTTTGCCGAGATAATTAGAAAAAATATTTTTCTTTGTTCTTAAGTTAAAATTTAATAATATTTCACTAATTAAAACGGAGTTTTAATTAATCTTATATTTTTTTGGTTTTTTTTTTAAATTTTTTATACTTACAAATTTGAAGAAATTTTGTTATGATACAAAATATTTGCAGCAACCTCAACAAGATCTAAAATTTTCAAATTTTAAATAAAAATGTAAATATTGATAAAAAAATTTGGTTAATAGAATTTAATAAGCAATGGATTTAATATTTTATTTTATAGTTTTAATTAAAATTTTAAATAATTAGTAGTTTTAACATTTAAATAATTTTTATAATTTCAATATTTTATTTTGATTTATTCTTAAATAAATTTACATTTATCTATAAAATATTCAAAGGAAACATTGTTTAAATATTAAATATCATCTAACATATTTGAAGAAATACATCGTTAAAACATTCATAAATCTGAATCAAAAATAAATTACAACATTCCGACACACAAAGAGTTAGAATATAAAATAATTAAGTGTCATTTATGACTTACTATTTGTACAACAATCCAAAAGACTGTATTACATTACACCGTAATGTAATTGCCGTGTGGCACGCATGAAGAAATTTTAAGTTTTTCGTATAATCCGCGCAACGAATTCATATGATTTCGTTTACCTAGAAATGATCGTGAAAGAAGATAGAGTCACCAGAAAACTCACCGTACAAAATGCAAACATTCAGAAACATTCTCTCGTACAAATTACGGCCGAAAAACAGAAATAAACATTTACATTCGCAAATATATAAATACGGTTTCAGTGTTCGTGTGTGAAGAGTTTGTGTACATGTTTCTTGAATGTTTGTTTAGTTTACCATCCCTGTGAGATATTTACAGAAAAAATTTACCCTATACACAAAACGGAATTAATATTTTTAAATTTGGTTAAAATGGTTTTATTCGAAAACAATAATATAAAATCTTTAAAAACAACTATATTAATATTTATTGATTTACATTTAGTATTTAAAAATATAGGAATGAAATAATTAAATTGTAAAATTTATTTTTTAGATTTTTATTGATTTCTGGCGACTAGTTTCGGTTTTATTTATCGTCTTCAGACCAACTGCGAAATAAACAATTTTACATAATTTAAAGAAAATAAAATTTAAACTTACATCTTTAATATTTTGTTCCTATATTTTTAAATAAATCAACGGTTGTATCCATGGATATTTTCACGAATAAATTTCATTTACTGTTTTTTTCTGTTTAGATTTTGCTACAAAAAATTAAAAAGAAAGTGACTAAAGTGTAATAGCATATTGTTCCATGAATGCAAAAGTTATCTGGTGCACGCGAGATATTCAAAATCCAATTTTGACCCTTATATTTTAAAAAGTGCTAATATCTCGAAAACTATGAGGTTTAGCGAAATTTATAATATATGTATATAAATTTACAATATATGTAAACAAAAATTGGATTATCTCGATAAGTATTAGATTTAGCAAAATTTATGTAGAATACTTTTCGATGAGGAATAAGAAGTTCGATCAGATAGCATAGTCAGTTTTATTCTAGCGCTTATTGTTAAAGCTCAGAGAGCAGATTTTACGCAATGCACCCGACAGGTGCCATATGCGTTATGATAGATATCCAAATATAAATAAAATCCTGGATTATGTCGATAAGTATTAAATTTAGCGAAATTTACGTGCAGTACTTTTGTAAATGTTTCCAAAGAAGCCCGTTTGAGTATATACAATGCAGTTTTGGTGCCTACGTTGATGTATGGTAGTGAATGTTGGGTTTGGTTGCAAAAGCATAAACGGAAAATGACTGCTGTGGTAATGAGATTTTTACGTGGGGTATGTGGTATAAATAAGAGAGATCGGGTACGAAATAGATTAGTGTATGATGAGTGTGAAATTGAAAAAAATGTTGTAGCAAATGTTGGTGTCCCAGTTAAGATGGTTCGGACATGTTGAGCGAATGTCTAATGAACGTTTGGTTAAAAAGATTTATTCAAATGATTTTGATGGTATACGTTTGCGTGGACGTCCGATGAGTATTTGGAGTGGTATGATTGAGAGTGTTTTGCGTGAGCGAAAGTTTCCAAGTAGTAGGAATAAAAGAGCATGTATGAGAGGAATTATGAATGTGGATAAAGCGAAACTTGCGTGTTTGGATAGGAATGTTTGGAGGCGACTGATTTCAGGATGATGAAAAGAGTTTGTGCCACACCCTTTTGGGTACATGGCGTGATTGTGTATGTATGTATGTACTTTTAGATGAGGAATAAAAAAATCTATCATAAATCATTAACAGTTTTTTTACACGTGTTGTTAATGCCCCAGGGAGCAGATTTTTCGCAATGCTCCTGAGACCTGCCATATCCAATATAATGGATATTAAAATTAATCAACTAGGGCTTTTAAACAATATTAAATTTAAAAGTAGTTATAAATACGAGTCATTATTCTTTTTATTAATCACAATACAAAATATATTGTCTGCCAATTAGTGCTATAACTAAATTACGTCATCAAAATAAAACTTTTACTAGCCTAAACAAGTAATAACATTGTTTGTTCAGTAGTGTTTCTGTGTCGGTCGAAATCAGTCAATTTTCCGCGATAAATTATAATAAATAATTTGTTTTTATGGTGTATATTTGTAGTTTATGATTTTGTGAATAAATTAACAAATATTTTGCAGGTATAATGTTTAATAAATAATTTACGAACTTTGATATGCAAATATTTAGTTAACTGTGAAAGTTGTGTTTAAAATCTGCTAGCTACATCATAGCATTTACTGTAAATTGTGAGTAAACATATTTATTTTTAATTATTATTTTTAAATAATACTACTGTGTTTTTAATAATGAGGTTATTGTAAATTATATATTATAATTTTATATTTCTATATTATTTGTTTATAATTTATAAAATAGATACAATTAAATTATATATACAGTTTGTCTACTTAAGTTGGAACCATATGGAAAACTTTTTTATTATTGGTTTTGTGAAAAAATTTATTCTTGATAAAAAGTTGTGCATGGTCCAAAACTTAAAATGCAACCATCAGATAGTAATTTTTTTAAGCCGTATACGAGGTTTGTCGAAAAATATCAATTTTACTCAAGAGTAAAGTACCTTTATTTTTTTACAATACAGAAAAATGTTATAAAGTAAAGTTATTTTGAATTATAAGTTATATTCAAATATGTAATTACAGCCATTTAGCATAAAAATTAAGGTTTGGTGATTATTTACTAATTATTCCGTATTAATTATTCTGGCTTGATACAATTTAACAGCAGGTTTATCAGCGAGGACCATTTGATGATGTAGACCATTTGGAAAGGATTATTTCTGAAGTATGCCAAAAAATTACTCCAAATGTGATACGGACAGTAATAAAAGAGTTTGAGAAAAAAACAAATAAATGTTTACGAAGAGAATCTGAATATGTCGAAGCTTTAGTAAATTAAATTAATTATTAATTAAAGTTAATTATTTTTGTTACTGTATAAATAGATGTTTGTTTACTAAATATTCTTTGTATGGATTTTCCTATATCTAAAATAATTAATTATTATGTATTCATTGAAATTGAAATTTATAACAACAAATAATTTATAATGTAAAGCGTAAATAATCACCCAACCTTAATTTTTATGCTAAATGGCTGTAATTGAATATTTGAATATAACTTATAATTCAAAATAACTTTACTTTATAACATTCTTCTGTATTGTAAAAAATAAAGGTACTTTACTTTACTTTAAAATTGATATTTTTTGACAAACCTCGTATGCGGCTTAAAAAAATTGATACATATTTGATGGTTGCATTTTAAGTTTTGGACCATGCACAACTTCTATCAAGAATAAATTTTTTCACAAAACCAATAATAAAAAAGTTTTCCATATGGTTCCAACTTAAGTACACACACTGTATATAAAACAGCTAAATTATATATTAAAATCACGTTGGTTATTTAAACCAAAATTATTAAACATATTTTTTAATAAAAAAATTATATTTGATATTGATTTTGCTCAAACTATTTTTTAAAACTTTTGTTTATTTTGACACAAAAATTCACGTATTTTTTATATTTTATTGAATGTTTATAAATAAAATATTACACACATATAATTATAAATCGCCTAGAGTTACTTTATATATATATATATATATATATATATATATATATATATATATATATATATATATAGTAACAAAAACTAATGGTATTGCAGCCAGGAGTTGGGATTTAAGCCAAAAACTCAATTTTTATTACGTAGGCAAGCTTTCGAAAAATTATATTTCCTTCTTCGGGCCTTCTACAAATTTGAAACAAGAAATAAAGAAATATCAATGGATACAAGAATTACAATTAACACATAAATAACAATGATTACATAAAAATAGAACTTACAATAACGGAAGAGTTTATACTCCATCAAAAATTATTTGTCCAGTCGGCGTTATGTCTTGATACTTTTTTTTAAAACTGATTTTTTTGAAATTTTGCACAGAGCCATAATTTCATATTCTTTTCAACTTTTCTTAATAACATTATGCCGTATTATTAACAGAAAAGGCCGTTTACCTGAATATAAAACAGTTTTTTACATTTTTCATGGCCGCCTTGATTTTTAAAAAACTAAAAATATGCTTGAAATTGTTTTCAGACAAAGCAGGGCGGAATCCCAAAACATGAAAATGAAATTCTTAAATTTTTTGTCGATTACACCTATAGTGAACTCAATCCGGGGACACACTGTATATATATTTATATATATATATATATATATATATATACAAAAATACATAAAATTTTACTGCGGTTTACAAAAAATTTGTTTATTTTTAAATAATTAACATACACATAAATAATTTTTTATTATTTGTATTACATTAATTTATATCCAATTGTTGACAAAATAAATAAATATTTTGTTAATAAATCGATAAATTCTAAATATGAAATAAACAAACTTTGATTAATTAGTATTGATCGACTAATTAGACATTCCAATTCAAATTCAATTCTAAATTTAGTCTATTGTTTACTCATTTATTAAATTCACAATTGTGATGTTTCTATCAACACGTTTACAATTTTATATATAATTTTTGTTGAAATAATCACTGAAGTGATGACTTTTTTTTATTTATTTTATGAATTAAAAAATGTAAAGCTATGTGTATATTAAAAATGCATGTGACAGAAATGATAAATACTTGTATAATTATATTATACCGGATTTTATCCGGAACATTGTGTTGCAGATTGACTATATGTAATTTGTATTGCAGTATATGTCATCAAATATGGTGGACAGAATAGTGGTTATAGCCCAACCTTTAAGTATGACAAAAAAAGTGGAGATAGGTTAATTCTGCTTCAAGCCGACAATATGTTTATTTAAAAACGTTTATGATAATCAAATAAACTTATCTTCTAGATTCAATAGCATCTTTAAAATGGAGTTCATTCGAAATTGATGTTACGTATGACTGTACAACCAATCGCATAAGACGTATTTGCTAAAAATATGTCATTTTCGAACAAATCCAATTTCAAAGATGCTATGAAATCAGGTAACTGTTTACTGCTAACTATTTTCATACGTTCAAAGTATGATAGAAGAAAAAGAATTTTCTATTCATATATACTTTGATACATAGAAATGTTCTTTTTTCTGTTATCCTGCACGGCAAACGTACAAAAATCATAGGTTATAAACAGCAACTTATCTGATTTATCTACTGTCGCAAAAATATTTTTTTTTACATTTTATCATACACAAAACAACTGTCACACACATTACTTCTTGTTACATACTTGCATGTAAAATAATATATTTATATAATTTGTCAATTTTTAGAAATTACAACATTAAATCATAATTCTAAATTACAAATTAAAATTTGACGTTTATGTAAATTTCATATGCAAAACAAAATTGCTAAAAAAAAAATTTTTTGCAAAGAATAAGAAGTTTTGTTTCAATTTGGACTCTAATATTAATATATAACACTATAATTTTACCTTATTTCACATACTGTGCAACAATTTTAAATATATATATGTATATACAGTAGAACCTTGATTATCCGGGCCAGCCGGGACCGAGCTTTCGCCGGATAATCGAAAACACGGATAATCCAAAGACCTCATTTTTATTTTTTTAATAATTTATTTAGACAAATACATGGGTCAAACAAAGAAAAGAAACGTGATACTACATTATTTATGTAACACAAAATAACAATTTTAATATTTATACATAATGTATAAACGTACATTGCACAATATATGTATGTATGTACATATGTCTGTTTACGTTTAACTAATGAGTCGGTCGGCAGTTGGGGGAAATAATAAGTAAACACATAAACGAGGGATTTCCCGAGCCGAATTCGGGTATTCCCCGAGACGAACGCCTGCACTGTGCATTCAGCGTTCATGCGCCAACCTCTGGCCGTCAGCCACGGATAATCCGCGCACGGATGAAATTTTAAAAATTCCGCACGGAAAATCCGCCGCCCGGATAATGCGCGCACGGATAATCGGGGTTCTACTGTATATATATATATAGATAATGAGGGGTAGTAAACATAATTTGCAGTTGCTTCAAAATAGAGCCATGAGAGTAATGCTGCGTTGTAATAGATATAAATCCATTAACAATATGTTGAATGTTGATAAAATTTAACTTGTTAGATCATAAATCTTTTTTAGAAATGTCGGCAATGATTTTTATATATAAAATAAAACATGGTTTGCTTCCTAAATTTTGAGTGACAATCTAAAATTTAATAATGGCATGCATAATTATTATATCAGAAATGCAGATAATTTTTATATTACTATAAAGACTAAAAGCAGTGCCACTAATAATATATTTCACAAGAGATTACTGCATTATAATTAATTGCCGATATATATTAAAGAGTCAAAGAATTTAAAAACATTTAAATTTGAAATTAAAAATTATTACAATAATAATTTTGATGCAAATTAATAATTATGTTAATATGTTGATAATTAAGTAAATAAGTATGCTAAAGTAGTAAATTTCCTGTAATTCTTAAATGTTAAAATGTATTACAATGTAATTAACTAGCCTAAAGCTAAATAAAGTTTGATTTTATTTGAACTACAATAATGTAAACTTATTGAAATTTTTTTAAGAAAGTTAAATTCAATAAAACAGTTTCATCTACATAACTGAAAAATTCAAGCAAAAAGTAAAAAAAATATTAAACGTGAATTGTTCACTTATTGTAACAAATGACTAACACGTACGCGAAATATTTTCATCGCATACAAAGTTAGCGAGTTTCGAATCCCGGCTGCGTGTATGCAACATATCACTGACTTCAGCACATATGACCCGTTCACTGAACAAAAAAAAAAAAAAACTTTCAGCATGTGGCCTTTGCAGTTTTGCCCTGACTAGTTATAATAAATTACAGTTATGATTTCATTCACAGATTTACTCATAAATTTTTATATAAAACTAGCTTTGATATATAGCTTTGCACTTTACTCACAGTTTTCTAAAATGAAATTTTTCATATTGAAATTCTTTTAGCTATAGCTCTTTTAGTAAAAAAATTAATCATGTATGAGACAAAGTTATGATATATGTATTCAAGAATTTAACAAAATTATTTAAATGGGTTTTAATATATAGTGTAGTATAAATTTTAAATACTGTATTTGTTACATTATAAAATTACCAGAATAAATTGATTCTCGTTTTTTTCTTTTAGTAAAAAAATTTAAAAATTTGATAAATGTTTAAAAATAAACATGTTTTTAATTTTTAATTTGAACGAAATTCAAATTTGTTATTGAATAAAAATTTATTTAGTTGTAAATTGTATGAAAAATGTTATTATTTTAGCTTATTTGTACCTATAGATTTATAAATTTGTAGAAAATACTTTGAATCACACAATTAGGTTAAAATTTGTTTGATAATTTACAATTTTCATAAATTTGTAATTATTTGTTAAGTATAATAAATAATCAATGTTCTAAAATTTTTTTTTTAATTTTTACAATATTTTGTTTTAAATTGAAGATTTATAAACCTGTTGTTTATCTGGATCAGTGACGTTTGTGTTACAGTCTTCCGAAGAAGTGCTCTGATCAGCACGTAACATCGAATTTTGTTGATAATTAATAAATAATTTCTGTAATATGATACTGCATTTTCGTGTTTTCCCTAATTTAAATAAGAGTCGATAAATAACTGAAACAATATTACTTCTAACATGATGAAATATTTTTCAGAATTCATTAAATTAAAACTGTTTTAAGATTAAATTCTGTTTAATTATTTTATAAAAACGACGTTTTGACAAGACTGAACACTTGTCTTCATAAGGTCAAAATTTTTATCAAAGACAGTAAAATAAACAAGGATACGTAACAAGTTACTAGGTAACAAATAAGTAACTAGATCATAAGAATTATACATTTCTAATTAATGGAAGCCAAACTTATTTAACTCAGTGCCTTCACAGTGATTCATGTTATTCTTTTTTATATAAATCTCTGTTACTTCTCTTATTAATCTGCTGCTAATATTGATTGGTCTAGTAATTATTACTGTATTATTCATTATTTTATAATAAATTCTAATACACAAATAAATTAAATAACTATGTCAATTCTAATTTCATTACCGAAAATGTAAATAATTTCATTCAACAGTAACAATTTGACTTTGGAAATTGTCATATTTAAAATGAAATTGTAGAAAGTTCAATTTACGACATTGATCGATCGTTTGATATTACTTAATATGATTGCAATTTCCTAATGGATGAATAATTTATCGAAAAAGCTACATGTATAAATTCTTATATGCCTGGCGTTGCGCAAGTACTTGGACCACTCGATATCTGCTTTGCGTGCTATGTCTGACGAACCTCTCCTTACATAATATTATTATATTTGTATTACTTCTATCCGACGATCATATCCCGACGACAGCCCCATCTGTTGAAACTGGAAATTTATTAAAATTTACCGCCATATGAAAATATTTGCAAAAGGATAAATAAAGCGAAAAATGCATATCGGAAAATTTTGAATATGAGTTTGCTGTAGTTTTGTTGGACTTATTTAAAAATGCCAACTATATAATATAAAGGATATGATATAGAATATAGAAATGCACTTGATTTTTACGATTTAGTTTTAAATTGTTTTCGAGAAGGAAAATTAAACTTCTCCGGGCACAATACATACATATTTTGTTTATTTTTTTATTAGAAAATATGCTCCATGAAACTTATATATATATATATATATATATATATATATATATATATATATATATATATATATATATTATTATTATTAATTTAAAAATTGTGAAACTTCCTTGTTTGTATATCCTGCAATGTTTTTAAATTTCTCAGGATTATTGAAGCTTTTTAAATAATAACTTGCTAAAATTTAAAACAAAAAACCAAAAGTTGTGTGTTTATTTTTTACTTTTTAAATAAAAAAATGCATTCTATACTGTAAATGAATTCATGGAAAATATTATAAATATAGAAACCAAATTGTAAAAGATTTTTAGTTTTAAAGAAGGTGGAAAATACCATCGAAAGCTTGACATAGAATCTTAAATGAGAGTTTGATTCGAACATCTAACCCCTTTTGACTATCTTCCCATTAAATTCAGTGCACTATATATATATATATATATATATATATATATATATATATATATATATATATATATATATATATATATATATATATACAGGATGATTTGTAAATAATTGGAAATATTTTAACTGGAGTATCCTGGGCTCAGAATATGAAGATTTGACCCAAAACACTTAGATAAAATGTGGCTCCTTACTGAGCTACAGGGTGTTTTATTTAAAAATTTAAAAACGATTTTTGCCCAGTACTTAAAAACTATTTGACGTATCCTTATCATACTTGGCAGAAAGTGTAGGTACCGTACACCATACTAAATTATGTTAAACAAAAGTTTCTGGCTAGTGCCAGTGGCGTACAACAGGGGCAAGTGAGAGGTTGATCCTTCCTAAATTCTACGCCACTGGCGGAATTGTCATTTTAGCACAATTTTTCGATTCTCCAATACTTTCTGTGTAAAAAACATACTCTTTCTTCGTAACGATAAAGTCACTATTTTTCGAGATATTTAAAGTTAAACATAAAGCTGCACACTTGGGATATTTTCAAAATTTGCTCAAAAAAATCTGAAAAAATTCAGTAAAATAGAGGAAAAAATTAGCTACATAATAACTAAGTAACTTTTTTCTCTAACTCATTCTCGTTTGGCAGGAAAAATTATTGAAAATTTATATTTTTTGCATTTTAATTTTTTATTTTCAATAATTTTTCCTGCCAAACCAAAATGAGATAGAGAAAAAAGTTGCTTAGTTATTATGTAGCTAATTTTTTTCTCTATTTTACTAAATTTTTTCAGATTTTTTTGATCAAATTTTTAAAAAATGCCAAGGGTGCAGCTTATGTTTAACTTTAAATATCTCGAAAAATAGTGACTTTATCGTTAGGAAGGAAGAGTATGTTTTTTACACAGAAAGTATTGGAGAATCGAAAAATTGTGCTAAAATGACAATTCCGCCAGTGGCGTAGAATTTAGGAAGGATCAACCTCTCACTTGCCCCTGTTGTACGCCACTGGCACTAGCCAGAAACTTTTGTTTAACATAATTTAGTATGGTGTATGGTACTTACACTTCCTGCCAAGTATGATAAGGATACGTCAAATAGTTTTTAAGTACTGGGCAAAAATCGTTTTTAAATTTTTAAATAAAACACCCTGTAGCTCAGTAAGGAGCCACATTTTATCTAAGTGTTTTGGGTCAAATCTTCATATTCTGAGCCCAGGATACTCCAGTTAAAATATTTCCAATTATTTACAAATCACCCTGTATATATAAAACTTGCAAAATACATACAAAACATATTTACGTTGATCAAAAGAATGTAAAATTTAGAAAAATATTATAAAATAAATAGTGTTTTTTAATGTAGAATAACATATATAAAAACTAAAAATTGAGGAACATCAAATAATGTAATATTTTTATTTGCTAGTTAAAACATGAGCATTGTATAAATATTGATTTATTGTATTGTTTCATAAAATATAACACATTTGTTTGATATTTATTTAACAATTCTATTATTAAAAACAATACCGTTTTTACATTGTGTAAATAAAATATCTAATAAAAATTGCAATTGTATTTGAAATTGATTGAACATTTTGCATTGACTGACACCTTTGAGGCACATCAATAGCTTAATTTATTTTTCCGTCCGCAAAAGTGAAAATTATTCGAGCTCAAAAAGCCTATCGATTAAAATTGATCCAACACAGGGCGGGCGTAAAACGTCAAACATTTTTTAATTTAAATTTTTTCCAATAAATAGCTATATAAGCTACCAGATTAAACTACATTGAAACGGAGCATAAGCCAAAAATAAGGTATTTCATGTTTAAAGCTTTTTAAATTGCTGCTATTTTTTGTTACAGTGCTGTATTTTTATATAATGAGATGTCCTTAATATTAAGTGAAACGTAAATTAAATATTATTGGCTCGTATTCAAAATTAAAATACTTTTTATGTCATATTAAAATTGTTTCAATAGTGTCATCCAGTAAAAATTAAAATCAGTATTTTTTTATGTAAATCGAAACGCTATGCTTTTATGTTTTTATATTTGATGTCAATAATTAGCAAATTATAGTTAAAAGTAAACATATTCAGTTGAGGACTGAGAAATACTGATATGTCAAGATAAGAGGATGTTGTGCGACAGTGAGCAAGTTGAAATATGAATATGAACAAAAATAAACATTTTATTCGATTTTATTTGATGTTATTCAATAATTTTAGTATGAAACATATAACGTCATATAACTTTATAATAAATTAATATATAATTTTACTGTGGCGAAAAGTTAATAAAATAATTTCCCTTAAATTACAAACAATAATTAAAAAAACTATATACGTATTTCGGAAACTTAGCTTTAACTTTAGTTACTGTTGATGAAATCTCAGCTCTTGAAATAAACATACAGTTTTTCTAAATTATTGTTTGTGGTTTAAGGAAAATTATTTTTTTTAATTTGTCACATAACCTCAAAAAAATGTATAAACATTCGACAGACATTTCTAAACGTACTAAAGTTTGATGAATTTTAACTTTCATATTATCATCTCTTCTTATACGAGGATTGCCTTTTATATTTCGGGATAGAGATAAAAAAAATGGCTTAAGTGTTTTTCAAAATATTCTCCATGAAGATCAACACACTTTTGCAATCCCAATTACGAAATATATATATATATATATATATATATATATATATATATATATATATATATATACTCCCGTATTATATTAATTTCTATATCTATATCTAGATTGAGTCGTAATTTAATCCAGAAAAGACCTGCTTTAATCTTTAGTGTAAGTTTGAACGTGTGACGTTACAATATAAATTTTAGCAACTTTATTTTGTAACTGTATTTGCTCACTTTAATCAAACATTAAAAAATACGGTTTTTTTAATTTTAACTTTAATTTAACATATAAAAAACACAAATTTACTAGATGGGCTCATTAAAATAAAAGAATAATGTGACCACCTTACTGAATATTATTGATTCGTTCATGTTTTGTCAATTTGTGATTTGTCACCTAAATCAAAATTTTTAATTTTTATTTCTCTAATCAAATACACAATTAACCTTTTAACCTAACTTATCTAAATATGTGACTGAAATATTTCGTGATTAACGAATCAAGAATAATGAAAAAGGTTAATTCAGGTAAAATTTGCCTAATTGACGAATCACGAATTCACGAAACAACAACAATAAAGTTTATAAATTTATCGATGTGATTTGTATAACACACAAACATTATGCAAGACTCATACAAGTGACAAATTATCAAGCTGACGCCGTAAACTGCTGACACCGTAAAATAAACCTTTATTTCTCTGACGAATATATTTTATGTATATCCATTTCGCAATAAAAACATTTTGAAAAAGATGGTATAATTTTTTATGGGTATTACTTATTTTTAATTAGATAATTTAAAAAAAAGTTGATTTTATACAAAGTGCTTTAAAAAAATATAAAAATTTTATATATTTTTAAGAGATTTAGAAAAAAAATTATAAAAAAATACCGTTTTATTTGATTAAATTGGATTAAATTGTATTTTCTTTTTTTCTGTAAAAAAAAAAACCTAAAATAATTATTCTGAAATTTTTTTTTATTTTTTATTTTATATTTTTGATTCAAGTGGATTACTATATTTTTCAAAATATTTTAATTTAAAAATAATTTTTTTGTAAGTAAATATTAATTTAGAATTTATTTGGAGATTCAAATACATTTTTAAAATTTTAATAATTTTTTGAGCAAAATATAAATTTTATATAATTTTAAGAGATTTAGAAAAAAAACTATAAAAAAATACCATTTTATTTGATTAAATTGGATTAAATTGTATTTTTCTTTTTTCTGTAAAAAAAAACATATAATTATTCTGAAAAATTTTTTTATTTTTCTGATTAAAGTGGATTACTATATTTTTCAAAATATTTTAATTTAAAAATAACTTTTTGTGAGTAAATATTAATTTAGAATTTATTTGGAGATTCAAATACATTTTTAAAATTTTAATAAATTTTTGAGCAAAATATAAATTGAATTTATTACAATTTGATACAAGCAATATTTGTTTTTGTATTAATCTGTATTTTATTTATGAAAATAATTTTATTTTAAGAAATTCACTGACCTAAAATTTTCCAGTTTCATAAACAGCCAAAATTAAATCTACTGCCAAAAATATTATTTTAAATCAAAGTAATTAATGTTTAAGCTTTTATATATAAAAATGAACTAAAATATTTAAAACCGAGCTTGTATTTTCAACTCAAAATTATCTAGATTAATTAATATTAATTAATATTGTCTTATTTTATATATATATATATATATATATGTATATATATGTTGTTCAAGAATCAAAAATTACCTTCTACTGCTATCGTCTTTTTTATAAAACTACCTTTAAAATAGGACGTAAAAACCCAACTGAATATTGATGATGCCTGAGTTTTTGGTCATCCTGCATTCGCCATCAACCTAAAGGTTCAGCGTACGTTATAAAAGGCTGTAAATAATTCTTTATAACGTGCTGATGAAACATTTCTGCCATTCGTTATAATAAACATGGATTCTGTAAAAATAGGTTATAGATACGAATATGTTCACAGTGAAGCTCGCATGTAACAGAAAGGGTAGCTCACATTCTTTTTGCGTTTTTTATTTTGCGAAACAATATTAGAAATTATTATGTTTGTAACATTGCTTTATAATATTATGTAGTTTTGTTTTGTTTTTAAATTTTGAGAAAAATATATTCTCTATTTTTTCAATATGTGTAATCTATCTAGTTATACAATTTATATTCCATAATCGTTATTATTATTATATTTTTAGAATATTAGGAAAATTAGGTTCTACTTATTAAACCACTGTTTAAAGTATCAAATGAGGAGCTTAGGAAAATACTAGGCTAAATGTCATTTTTTTATTATGTTACAATGTTTTGTTTTTGCTTAAAACGCTATTAATTTAATTAATTGACTAGATTAAATTCATGAATTTATTCCGGGTTCAAACCCTGGAAAGGTCAATGCATTTTTTTCATTTACAAATTAACTAATAATTAATTAGTTTATCGAAATAAATTAATAGTGATTTAAATAAAAACAAAATATAATACGCCATGTGTAATTAAGAAATATTTACATTTTTTATGTTTTGAGAAAAAAATATAAAATATATCTGAACATAAGCAGAAATTTTATATATTTGAACTACTAAAGCTAATTTTTACTCTAATAGATTTAGAATCTAGTTTCAAAAATGGCCTTAACTCAAAATATTTAAATTCACTTAATTTAGTTTTCATCTGAGCGCTCACATATTTTGTGTTGTTGCTAGATAGAATACTGGTTTGTTATACTGAAATTAAAAATGATTTATTTGTTTTTTGTTTACTATGTAAATTCTGCTTTCACAAAATAAGTCAAAATTTTAGGCAATTATTTTAAATTTTGTTTTATAAATATATAAAATTGAACAACACTGAGAAAATATTATATTAAAATATTTTATTTTATATATACATATTAGAAGACATTTACAAATAAATGTAAATATTATGATCACAAAAAAGAGCTTATTTTTAGACATTTTTTACATTTTAATACATTTTTTAATATATTTTTTATATTAGAAATCAAATAAGAAAATACACGAAAATTTTTGATGTTTTTAGAAATTAAATTATTCTTGTTATATACATACATTGGCATATTCCTGTATATATATATATATATATATATATATATATATATATATATATATATATATATATATATATACATTATACTTTAATTTCGGCATTCACTTTAATTTTTCGTCTTTTATTGCGTTGAGCTTGCCATCTATCTCGTTGGTTGGTGTATTTACTTTCAGTATTGATCTTAGCAGACTTCATGCCATAGAGAATTCACATCGTAACAAATTGCGGCTTTTTTCGCCAAGGAAACAAATCTTTCTTCGAGAGAATGGAATGTGATATTGTTTTTACATTCAACCGTTTGCCGCTTTTTTCTTTCATCACGCTAAACCATAATAAACTTATTGAAAATTTTTTTGATGCGCCCAGTCTATGAAATTCTTGTCTGAATTATTTTTCTTCAAATATTTGCATTTTTTTTATCCAAAATTATTAAAATTTAGTTGAAATTTTTAGACAAAAAAAAAAAAAATACAAAATTGTGAAAAAGTCTTAATTTTTGAAATTGCTATAACAAACCACAATAGAACTTGTACAATGGCTTACTGTTAGGACTTAAGATTAAGGAAAATTGTAGAGAAATGATCTTAAGACTGTATCTTAACACTAAATTGAAGAAAAGGGAAAGAATCAACATTAGGCGAAACAGAAATAACTGCTTAGGCTGTATAAATTTCAATATATTTTTCAAAGATTTCTGACGAAATTATTTTATTACAAATATTTTTGTCTAAAAATATTAAAAATTAGTTAAAATTTTTAATCCAGAAAAATTAGAAAAATATTAGAAACAATGTTTGATTTTTTAAACTGCAAAAACAAACTACACTGGAATGTGGAAGAAAAATTGTAAAGAAATAATTTACTAACACCAAATAAATAACTAGCACCAGATTGTAAAAAGAAAGAAAGTGTAGGCATCCGGCGGAACACAAATAATTACAATCATTACAGGAAGCATATATTTTTTCTATTGAAATTAATCAAAATTTAATTAATTTTTATATTATGCATTCCTATTGTCTTAAAATGTGTCTTAAATAATATATTTGTTAAAAAAATTACAATTGTTTTATTAGCATATTTTAATTTCTAAGATTTAATTAATTATGTTTATACATTAATCATTGTAAGTTAACTATCTGAAACTTTATTCTTATTTTACAGCAAACTATTTACAGTAACAGATTGTTTTGTGAACTACAAATGTATAAACTATTTTGAGAAGGAAACTAACGTCATTATTTGTACATTGAAATATCGATGTATAACAATTGTTATATAAATTATTATTATCATCTCAACAGTATTATTTCACAAGTATGTCTTGCAGTTATAATAAAATTCTAACGTGATGTCAAATAATAAAAATATATTTTATTCCGTTTACATACCTTTCAAATGTTTTTATCTCCAAAAATGTTTGTGGAAAAATATTTTTGCATAATATACTTGTAATAAAAAAACCGTAGTTGTTGAAAATCACGTATTTTATGTTTTATTTACATGCAATGTTGTATGTCACTTTTTTTTGTAAAAAAGTGGATTTAAATTTTTGTGTATTTAGTTCGAATGACAGTGGAGAGTTAAAGTAAGAAATTTAATCCATTAGGCTTTTTGTATTCTCTAATACGGTACGTGACTTTTTTTGTGTATTTACATAAAAATTTAATATGAATAAAATTATTGACATTTTGGCAGTCGTATAATAAAATTGATTTTATTGTTAAATGTACGCGTACAGATTTAACTTGTTATTTTGTTTGAATATTTGTTTTTTTGTTAAAAATAAACATTTAGTTAATTAAACGTTCTATTTTTGTCGTATTTTATCTACCAAATCTGCTATGAATAAATATTGATTGAGAAGTTATATATTATTTATGATCAAACTAATTAGGTATTTAGGTCAATGCTTTGACAATTTTATCTGTCATTATCTTATAATATAATATTAATAACACACACACTCATATATATGATAAACTTATGCGTACAATTATTAAATAATTTAAAAAAATTCAATTCTTGATTTAAAAAGATTGAAACTTTTATATTAAAATTATAACAGATTTTTTTTATAAACAGTTTGTCTTTTCAGAAAGAAAATGTTTCAAAAAACTGCATATATTTAAATTCTATATGACATGCAAATTCTGTTATATCTATTAAAATCTGAAATATGTCATCAAAAATTTTAAAATAGTTTTAGTAATACACAAAAAATAAAAATAAAATATATACAAGTATGTCTTTGATATTTAGAATTTTAATATAAGATTCTGACAGATAATTGGAATTTATAAATTTGCAGAAAATATTTTAAAATATATTTAAATAAAAATTAATGAAAATGTTTTTGAAATAGCATGTAATTATTTAAAAAAAATTGTTTATCATGTAAACTAAACACTTTGTATTACTTTTTCATTACAATTAAAAAAAAAACTGTATTACCGCAGAGTATAAAACTATTTGCGTGCATGTCACGATTGCGATGTTTAGTTATAAATTTTGACATATAAATTTTTCGAGAAACAAAACGAATTTATCAAACGTGTGGCGTTTGTTTCAGCAATTTGTTTGTTTGTTATATCCATGATGACACTATTAAATCCTTGTATGAAAATTAAGCCCGAAATGTATTTGCAAAGTTTAGCGAAAAGTTATTTCGATGATACATCGTTTTAATAGCACAAATACTGATGTTTGTTTTGTTTGATTACACCATGACTAGAATGATTATAAGTAGAATTTTCATTAAATGTGTTTATTCATGATTTCGGTTGCCTGCGGTCAACTTAATAGTTAATATTACTTAAGCCCCAATTACGCTTGCGTTTTTTTATATAAAATTGTGTTATATTTTAGCGCAGAGCTAGTGAATATTATATTTCACCGCAACCAAAGCCTATTCTGACCAAGGTTTTTTTAACTAAAATGTTTTAATAACATTCAATTAGTGTCTGAGTTCTACAGAATTTTCGTAATTGTAATCGAAATTGAAAAGTAGTTTACAAAAATAAATAATGGGTATAAGATAAATACAGAACATGTGTTAAAAAATACATTCATTACTAAATAGAACCGAAATAATACGGACTCCCAAACAAAGAAATTTTACATATCTATAATCGAAAGGTTTTTACCAATATTTTAGCAGACGACAACTTGCAAACAAATTTCAAATAATGATATTAGTTTAAAAAGGCATATTTTAGTACTGTCTGCATTTTTAAAATTTCAAAAAAAAAAAAAATAATAATAATAAGCGAAAGCAAATATGATGGTGAATTATTCATTTTACTCGTATAAATCAGATTCGAAATTTTCAAGGTAACTGGGACAATCTTATAATTTTTTGAACCAAAGATATGCCAGAAATAATTTTTAGACGCATTTAAATTGTCATCACTGCGCAAGCGTAACTCAAAATTTGTCAGGATTAATGTTTAGTATAAATGGTCACATAGCGCTGTTTTAAAACGTAAAACCAAAACATTAAACTGATTTGAGTAATGTAAATCACGCTTTACTCGTTCTAATATTGATGTTAACATTAAAGCTAACCACAAATAACCTAAATAGCAAAAAATTGCCTAGAATTTGATTTTAAAATCAAAAATGAATTATGTAAAATTTTATTTTATTTGGTGTTAGTCAGCTATGATAGTTCGGTCATCTTGAAATAATGTCTAATGAACGTTTAGTTACAAGAATACATATGAATGATTTTATATGTATACAATGCATGAAAGTTCAGTGAGTAGATGGAGTAGTATAATTGGGAGTGTTTTACGTGAGCGAAAGTTTTCAATTAGTAGAAAAAGAAGAGTATGTATTAGAGGTATCATGAATATGGATGAAGCTAGAGTTGCTTGTTTGGATAGGAATATTTGGAGAAAACTAATTTCGGCAGGATGGAAAAACTTTGTACCACACCATTTTGGATATATGGCGTGATTATATATGTATGATATTAAAAAATTATTTAATGCATTCATTTATAGAATTTTTGTTTAAATTATTTAAACATATTTATTTTTTATAGAATTATAGAAAATGTATAATGTTTAAATATAGTCAATGCAAAATTTATAATAATGAAAATTATTTCAAAGAATATACCAGCATGATAATAATTTAATGCGCTTGAAGGTCATACGTTTCAGTTTCTTTACTCCAATATTTATTGAACATTCTTTGACAATCTTTGAGAAAAAGTATAGTGTAATTATAAGTTAAATTAATCTAAAAGATAAATGCTTTACAATTTAGTTCTGTATTAATTTTAATTATATGTTATTTGTATTATTTTTCCTGATGACAATATATGTAGAGAACGTCAAAATGTTGATTTTTTAATTAAAATTAACACAGAACTAAATCTTAAAGCCTTTTTATTTTAATATAATGAGTTCTAAAAGATTTGTTACCATGTTAAATTAATCTAGATTAATCAAAATTTTATACTAAAATATGAGTTTGAAATATTAAATTTTGATCGATATTAATACAATAATCACATTTACCTTAACATACATGACAATAACAATTGAACTAAGATACCTATAACTTTTAAATTTCTACTGCAGATATTATTAGAATATATTATAAATTTCTAGTAGTATTTAGTAAGCGTATTACGTCAGAAATGGCAAGCTATTCAACTGCCGCGCACAAAACAAATTGAATACAATTATATTAGATGCAAGGAGGAACGTATTTAGTTATACGTATCCATCTTATGCCTCTTTTGCATACATTGCACTAGAACAATATATATGCTTTAGGGGGGTGCGATTAAATGTGCAAATAAGACAATGAAATGCTCTATCATGCTTGCTTGAACGGTAATAAGGAATTTCAAATTAGGTAATACTGATTTGTAACATTCAAAATCTCTCTCTCTCTCTCTCTCTCTCTCTATCTCTCTCTCTCTCTATCTCTCTCCTTTTCAACAAATTTACTAATATCGTCTACGTATACTAAATGTCTCTAGAAAATAGTGCATTATTAATTTGGAAAACGTTATTTATTACTTTATTGTACTCACTTAAATATATAACAGTAAATCGTCAATATTTTTATTTTATTTTATTGAAGTTATTTTGATAAAATTAAAAGAAAACATATAATTGCACATTCAAATAGGATACTTCCATGCTATGCACATGAACAATAAAAGAAGTGAAAGTGCACATTAAAATAGAGTCCTTGCACGTTAGAATAATGAACATTTAAAAATATGGATGTGCACATTAAAATACAATTTTAGTTAGACTCATTTCTAGATAGGTTGAGTGAAAAGGTTATTTTTATATTTGTTTAAAAAGGACCTATACACTTGAATATTACACTTGGACTCATTTTTAGGTAGGTTAAGTAAAAAGGCCCAGTTTTTTATTTGTTTAGAAAAAGTCGGTACACCAATTTTGGTCAGACTCATTGTAAAAAGATTATTTTTTATAATGTTTAATTTTATCAACCTGATCATTTGCTTAGCGTGCAACTACTAAATTTAAATTGCAATGCATTTATTCAGCGTGCAACATTTTATTTTTTTATAGTTAAAATTATTAGTTTAGGGTGCAATTTTTTTAAACAAATTTGCATAATATTTTGAAATTGTTATTCAGTCTTATATTATCAATGTATTATTTTTTTAATGCGCAAATAAATTGGGCCCAAAAAGAAATATAAAATATAAAACAATATTTGATTTAAAAAATTTATTTTCATCAGTGTTTTGCACTAGTTACTTTTACAGCGTGACATTTCTGTATTCACTTTTAACTACTTTTATTATTATCATATATACAGAGTGTCTTATAACTCGAGGTCTATAGCTTAAAGACGTGTTATTGAAATTATTTAAATTTTATATTCAAAAACGTTAAATGGACATACTTCCTAATTGAACTGTAACTATTGGAAGATATTGTTTTTAAAATTTTAATTTTTAATAAAAAATTTTGGATATATATATATATATATATATATATATATATATATATATATATATATTTCTATTACTACTAAAATAATATAATTTTATTATTACAAAGTATTGCTAACTATTCAAGAACAAAATACTAAAATTTCTAATTTTATTTGTTTTGTGTACTTTTCAGGAATTCACCCCTTATAGTTCAGTTAGAAAGAATTTTTGAAAATATGTATATTAAACATTTTTAACTCTAAATAATTTCAATACCACGTTGTAGACTTTCAGATATGGAACATTCTTTATAATAATTTGCTAGAATTTGCTTGTTATTTCTGTTACCTATTATGTAAATTTCTAAGTCGATTACGTAAAACTAGGCAAAACACATGCCAATCTAACAACGTAATTTAGTTATCAACTTACCAATCAATAAAAAACTAACTAAGTTAACAACGTTTCATGTAACTAGCTTATAACCTCCTAAATTTAAAATAAAATAGATATATTTAATATTCTGAAGATATTGTTTGTATAAGTTATGTATTAAGTAAATAATGAAGATTAAGCTTTTGATATTGCAGATTCCTGTAATTATCGACGGATATCCTAGTCAAATTGTGCCCGGTTGTGTTAAAACAAAGTGTACATAGTTTCAAATAAATGTAAATAATGACTAATTCTACTAATTTATATTAATTTAAAATTTACTAATATTAATATATTAATAAAATATAGAATATGATATATATTGATACTAAATGAAAATATTTTTGTCTTCTATATTTAAAATATAAAAACAATTAAGAAGCAAGTATAGTATTACAATTTAGTGCAATTTTTGACAAAATTAAAACAACAGAACCTAAAGCTTTTTTATTTCCAATACAAAAATTTAAAGTTCTCAAAAAAATTATTTAAATAATTTATACAATAAAATAGCCTTGCATAATATTTGTTTTTATTGTTATTATTATTCAAAATAACACGCTACCAAATTTTAATAAAAAAATAATTATTTGAAATAAAAAAATAGAATAATAAAATTCTAGAATTGCATCAATTGATATCGAAAGTGCTTTATTACTATAAATATAAAATGTAAATAGCTATTGTAATACTTCTTACAAAAAAATCTAAAATCTGTTGCGCAAGTAATGTTTATAAACTAGCCACAGAAAAAAATTCTAACATAATTTTCTATTTATATTCACATCATGTACTTGTATGAAAGTAGACTTTATTTACATGCATCCCAAAAAACCTAGTATTCAGTCCGGTATTTGCATCGTAAGTCGCAACCCGTCGTTGATGGATTATCGGTAACCAAAGGACCCGGAGCCACCCGAAACTAATCGGAGCCAACTGGAGTCCATAGTTCCAAACGCGCCAATGTGGAAATTATCGTAATGATTTTCAATAGGTACCCATCTAATGCTCAGTCGGGTGCCGACGCAAAGATACTATGGCTCTTTTTAAATTTTTTTTTGCGATGACAGACGACGATAGAAAATGGTCGGTCTTTGATATATAATTTATTTCTTTAACGTTTTTGCTTGGTCGCATCTTTTTAGTTTTATTTAGCTATTGAAAAATATTAGACGTACATTATTGATACTTTTATTGAAATATTTTAAATGGTGAAGATAACATTTGTTTGTTGTGGTGAAATGAAATAATATAAAGATATGTTTATCTTAAATAATATAACATAGTAAAGTATCTTTCAAAATTCATTATAATAAAATAATTTTGTATAATTATTAATTAAAATTTGACGTTTCGATATACACACGATAACATCAAACAGTGTGAAAGCACTAATAAATTTAAAAATTTAAATAAAGTTTAGCTTCCTTGAATTAGAAATTTATAAAATTTATAATCTAGTTATTTGTATTTAGTTTCCTAGTAACTTGTTTCTGTGTTCTATTTGTTTATTATTTATGATATTTATATTTTTTTCTGATGATAATTTATACACGTAGAGTATAACGAAATGTTGAATTTTAATTAAAAATTATACAGAACTTAAATTTAAAGCTTTTTTAATGAAAACAATTGCTTATAAATACTTTAATGCTTTATAATTTTGTATTTTTTTTTTGCTTTTATATAAATGAAAATTATTGAATAATACACGTTTTTGTTTACCAATTACTAGTAGGGTTCGAGTGTGAAATAAATTGGTAAATGAAGAGTGCAAAATTGATAAAAATGCCTGATATTGAAAATATACGTTCGTGTGGACGTCCAATGTGTAGATGAAGAAGTATAATTGAGAGTATTTTGCGTGAGCAATTGCTTCCAAGTGGTAAGAATAAAAGAGCATATATGAGAGGCATCATAAATATGGATAAAACAAAAATTGCTTGTTCGGATGGGAATGCTTGTTAGAAATTAATTTATGCATAATTGGAAAGGTTTGTGCCATATCCTTATAAGTGATTATGTCTGTCACTTATAAGTGACAGTTCCACTTGAATTTGATTCTGATTATGTAAAATATTGAAAAATTTGTTTTGATCATAGAAACAATAATTCTATAATTTTAATTTAATTAAATGCTATTTATTTTATATTTATTTTTAGTTTCGTTCTGCATCAAAATAATTTATATAAAATAGTATATAATATAGTTTTTTTTTTAATTTATGATTATTTTAACTTCAACAATTTATATTAAATAATTTATTTAATGTACTTCCGCTGACACCTGGAACTTTTTTATATAACTTAAATTTCTTTATATCAAATATGAAGTATGATTTGAAAACTTACGTATTATTTATGAATCATCGTTATATATTTTAATACACAATCCAATAAAACTAATAATATTGTTGTGAGGTTATTTTGCATTATTTTATGTATGACAAGAATATATGACCACCATATGATACGCTTGAATCTTTATATCTATAATAAAATGTTTTATGTGTCTATGCTGACGTTTCTACTTTTCTAAATACAGTGTTTTTAATATGACAAACTTTTAATAAGCAAAATTTATAACTTACCTTACATATAGTTAAGTGCACTCAACATTACATTTTTTAATAATCTGTACACATCAACAATTTTATTATACAAAAAAAAATAACAGTAAAATAATATAAAAAATTACAAATGTCAGAGGTTTAAAAGAGTAACATATTTTTTTATAATTTTTAAAATAAGTTCAAAAACAAAAACGGATTTTTATAGTAATAAAAACTCGGTCGTGTAAATTAAAAATATAAAGCATTCAGAAAAATATTTCAAGAACAAGAATTATATTTTTTTGTACGTTTATTTGAACAATGCTAAAATTTTAAAACATTTATTTCAGTATGTAGGTATTATTAAAAAATATATTTATGAAAATTTTAAATACGGAAAACAATAGTATGAATAAAATTGTGTTAATACCAGCGAGTGTTTTAAATTTTTTCCATTATATGAAAAATTCTGTAGTATAATAATAATAATAATTTTTAAATTCGTTTGATATATATATATATATATATATATATATATATATGAAACATCACATACAAAATACAATATAAAAACAAAAAATGTTTATTGTGCAACCTAAATTCCTCTATTGAGTAAAACGAACTCTCAATAAATACCTTGTTAGTTTGATTTTAAATGTGTGTATATTTTCGATTAATTTTATGGAAAATTGTTATAAAGATCAAGTTGATTATATATAGGACTTGATTTATACAGTTATAATTTATGTTTTAGAATTTTTTAAATATTATAATTTCATGTATTGTATGTATGATTAGTATTTAAAATATTATATTCAAAAATATATAATTTGACATACAAATTAGTTTTATAAATATATATGCACGGTATAGTTAAAATGTTTATAATTTTAAAAAGTTCTTTACAATTTGCCCGATTATTAACACGCATAAGTAAGCAAATTATACGTTTTTGAATTACAAAGAAACCTTTCTGCAGCCGGCGATTTACCTCAAAATACACAAAATATTATGATTCAAAAATATACAACCAAATTTGTCAGATATTAAATATTCGACCAAAAAAAAAAAGATTAATACTCACAAATAAAGTAACAAATATATAGATAATTACATTTATATAAAAGACTACTATTCCACAACTCTTAGTAAAGATAAGTTATACTTGTCACGTGTTTTTATTTATTTTTAGTTTAGTTTCGTTTAGAATGCCTGAAGAAAAAACGTACATGTCACTCGCAATAGAAAGCTATTTTTATGTTTTGCCCAGACTGCTTAACCTCGGCGTTGCCTCGGCCACAAATATTTGGGCTCAGCACAATAATTATCGCTTTCTACTCTTCGTAACATAATATACTACAAAATAAAACGGCTTTAGGTTTAAGTTCTCTATTAATATTTATTAATAATCGACGTCTCAACGAACTCAACATCCGTCTTCATCAGGAAAACTGATATAAATGACATTTACAGTAAATAAGCAGAACATAGAAACAAGTTACTAGGTAACAAGTAAGTAATTAAATCATTTTTTTTAATTTTTAATTAATGGAAGCCAAATTTTATTTAAATCAATGCCCTCACAATGATTGATGTTATTTTTTCTTTATAAATTTTTATTGAAAGAAAAAGATAACATCAATCACTGTGAGTCACTAATTTAAATAAAATTTGGCTTCCATTAATTAAAAAAATATAAATTTTATAATCTAGTTACTATTGTTACCTAGTAACTTGTTTCAATGTTCTGTTATTTACTATAAATGTCATTTGTATGAGTTTGCCTGATGAAGACAGATGTTGAGTTTGTCGAAACGTCGATTATTAATAAATATTAATACAGAACTTAAACCTAAAGCCGTTTAATTTTATATAATGAGTTCTGAAAATTTTTTTACTATGTTATAATATATTATTTTCTTACCATGAAATATTTATGTAAGTTTTACATATTATAAATAGAGTCAAATTAATTATAAAAAGTTTTTAAACTTATAATTAGCTTAGCAACGTAAAACTATTTATAAAATTAAGTAAAGTTGCAGAGTAATAATTTTCATATTAATAACATGGAAACAATATGCAGTTTACAGTGTACAACATTGTGCAATTTTGATTAATGTCAACAGTGTAAGTTACACGGAACGGATCAAGGTTACCAGATTACAAGGTTTACCTGTTCGGATTACCATAATCCATCTTAGGTTTAATTATCATTTGAGCTACCCCTAAAGTAATTTACTAAACTCCATTAATTTATCCACAACGCAACTGCGTTACAATGCCGAGAGAAATCGAAACAAAATTTTTTATTTCACTCTTTCTCATTTGTTTCAGTGTTGAGACAGATAAATAAAAAAATAATCTAGATAGAGATGAAGATACAGTTTTTTTTTTAATTTTTATGTAGATGATATCATAAGAATAAAAGTTTATCTAGATAACAAATAATTATATAATTGATAAAATAAAACGGCTTTATGTTTAAGTTAATGTTAAAGTAAATGTTATTTGTATCATTTTTCGTGATAAAAACGGACGTTGAATTCGTCTAAATGTTTTTTATTAATAAATATTTATATAAAACTTAAACCTAAAGCCGTTTTATTTTATATAATGAGTTATCCAAGATTTTTTTTACTATATATAATTGGTATTAGTTACAAAATAATCGTTTTAATATTCAAAGTACATAAGTACACATATTATTCGGGATAAAAAAGCATTCATAAAAATTTTTTTCAATGCTATTTAAAAGAAAACTGATTACTGAAATTTTTATAAGTGTTTCATACAAATTTCTATTTTTATTTTTCATTAACACAAATCGATAGAACTGACGGATTCATCGAACATTCACCAATGAAAAAGAGATGCGTTTCTGATGACAACATAAATTTATTGATGCATTTAGAGATGACAAGATGGATTTTCGTTTAACCGGTGGTGGATCTATCAGATGAATTTAGAGAATTATAACTAACTTAAATATTTGGTGTAATTAAATAAATAAATAAATAAATAATTTTTTGTCGAAAATTTTATTATATCATCGTAATATACTTTTTAAACAATATATGACTGATGCTTGATTAGTTTTCTCACAGCTAATTTATATTTAAAAAATTATATTTTGTAATAAAAACGAAAATGTTATCAAAAATACATAGTTACAATATAACAATACGTTTTGTAATTATTTATATTATGTTTTTCAATAATACATTTCTGACACTGCGAAATGCAAAAATCAAAACATTCAAATAAAAATTTTACATTAAAACTTTTCATTGCAACGTCAAAATTATTGAATTTTAACAAATACGTTCGCAAAATTTTCCACGTTTAGCCAATGTACCAAAATGAAATTTGAGCTGTAATAATAGATATCAGATTTACAGATTTGGATATTATTAATTAAATCTGCGGTTTAATTACAAGTCAAACTTTTCCTGAAAATACATTAATATCAAATTTATAAATCCATTGGATTATCTTGTCAGTTAATGTAACTAGATTTATTCATAAAAAAGTTGCTTTATTAAATTTTCAAGAGTAATATACAAATTTCATTTTTCTATCATTTTCAATGCATATTTTAAAAATTTAGTATAGTACTTGTACAGTAATTTTCTTTTACAGAAACGACAATAGTCCGTATTCTCATCTGTTTTATTTTTCACTTTAAAATAAATTTTTACTTTTACTTCTTATCAAATATAAATAATATTTATATTTTTGATATAGTTTTTTATATTTAATATTATAAAATTCATATAAATTAATTAAAATTGCTTACTAAGTAATTTTAAGTAAACGTCAAAAGTAATTTTGATAAAAATCACGTTTAAAAGTGAGATGAAAATACGGGTCATTGTTGTCGAGTATATGTTAAAGAAAGGAAGAAGCTAAAAACACTGAATTTTTCAAATTTTGATTATTTTTTTTAATAAAAAAAAATATAATATGAAAAGAATATAATAGAAATATAATATGATATATAAATTGGCAGTATTTTTTTATCAAAAAATTATATATATATATATATATATATATATATATATATATATATATATATAAAGGTGTATGTGTTTTCGTCGGCTAGGGCAAAAAAAATGAAGTTTCTAATAATACAATAAATTGGGCCCGCATTTGACTCTCGATGTTGCGCGGGCGTTAAACATTATATGTATATAATAATTAATATTAATGATGATGTTTTTAAAATAAATCTGAATTTATTATCAAAATAACAAAAATAGAATTGAGCAATTAAAAAAAAATTGTTATTTATATCGTTAATTTGTATTTTCTTAAATAATTATAATTTAGTAAAAATAATTATATAAAAAAATAATTATGTTATTTTTATAATATAATAAAATTTATAAAAATTGTGCAAAATAATTATTTATTTTGTTTTTGTAAATTAAATACAATAATTAATAGGATTTTAAAGTAAAAAAAAAAAAAAAAACTAGAATATATTAACAATTATTATATAGGTATAAACATTGTTATGAAATATAATTGAATTTTTACAAAAAGAGAAACATATTTATAAAATAAATATAACTTTATATAAAATTATAATACATATAAATTTTACTTATTTTTTTAAATACTGAATTGTTCGTTCAATTCTTATAAAAGCTTTTATACAAATTTAAACGTAAAGTAATTTTTATTGATTATATAACTAATAAATTAAATTTTTGGATCTATAAATGAATTTGTAATGAAATTAAATTCGTAGAATCAAAAACAATTTATAAAAATTTAAAAATATAAACGAATAATCTAAAAATTGTTTTCTAACTATATTAACAGGTTTTTTTTTTTTCATCATTTTGACAGCAATAGAAAAATGTATTTTTTAAAATCAGTTTCGTACGTAATTTTATTACGGAATTATGTTTAATGAGAAGTAGAATCAGAAAAATTTCTCAAATTTTTATTTAATATACAGTATTTTTTTTGTTTGATTACTTTGTATTGTAGGAAACTTTATATATAAAACGTATATAAAGCAGTAATTAATTTAAATATTTTGAATTTGAAATTGTTATTTTAATCCTGTGTAGTTAAATTAATCAAAAACACTAATAATTTAATGTATAATCTGCAAAAACATTGTTTATTAATTCCGATTAGTAATTATAAATATTGCTGTAGGCGTAAGTACTGAAAACAAATATAGATATAAATTTCTAAATACCAAGTAATTTGTTTTATTCATGTTAAAACATGTTATCTATATTATTATTTTAGGTTAAATATTGATATTTTATGAAAATTATTTCATAAAATAATTATACGAGAAATAAGTCTGTATAACACACATTTATATGTTTTACTAAGAAAATTTGTAATGTATTGATTTTAAAATAGAAAAAAAACAACGTAAAAGTATACAGAAAGAAAGATGGCAATAATTTAAAATAGTATAGAATATAAAAAGCATGCTATAGAGAATTTCTAGTTAAATCCATTTCAAAAGTGGTCATCGGTCTTTTTAAACATTAGAATGGCTGACGTTCATACAAAGAATCTATATTTCTGAATGGATTAAATTCTAAAGATATAGGTAATTGATTTATATTTTCTATGGAAAGTATCATAAAACATGTTTTAATATATTATTTTCAAAATTAATTTCATTAAATAACTACTAATATTTTATTTTCTTATGTAGTATAGTTGATAAATATGATGAAATTATTAGAGTTTTGAGTTTTGAATTTTTATTATTTTTTTATTTCATAGTAAATATTGTTTAAAAAACGCCTGATAATTATGCACCAACCCAATATTTATGATACTGTAGTTCAGTTCAAGTATTTTAGTTGAAGTTCTGTTTAAATTTACGAGTATATTAAAATTCGACTTTAAGATATACTTAACGCATATCATTATCAAGAAGAAATATATACTAACAAACTTACTAGATAACAAAGTACAGGTAACTAGATTACAATTTTTTTATTAATTTATTAATTAAAGGAAACCAGATTTAATTTAAATAAGAGCCTTCACAGTGATTGATATTATCTTTTTTTTGTAAATTTCTATTGCTTCTTTTATCAATCTCCTGTTAATATTATTGGGTCTTGTAATTATTTTCAGTATTATCAAATATTATCATAAAAAATTTCTGACGCATGTTGTGCGATAGCGAATTTATCTGGGAGTAATACGTTTTTCCGAAAATAAATAATCGGAAAATAAAAAAATATCTATTATTAGCAGATATACAGTCTTATTATGGACACAAATTTGTTTGCATGCTAAATATTTTCATTATTATATTTTTAAAATATTTTGATTTCTTTTCATGAACGATATTATATATTTAAAATAAAGAAATTTTCTAACATCCTGAAATATTTTATTAAAAAATAATACATTTTTGGTATTTAAAATGCAATACGTATTTTTCAAATATTTTTATCTATATTTTTCATAGTAAGAATACGTTTTTAAAATCATATTTCAATTATTGTTCTTTAATTAACAGTTATTGTAATTTAAGTACTTGTTAATTAATTTTGCAAATGTTAAACTAGACTCAATTAAAAATTAAATTTAATTGTGTATAAGTTTCACAAAAAATATTTTACAATTGCTAAATTAAATATTTGTTTAGTTTTTTAAGTACAATTAAGTACAATAAGCAATCACATACATAAAATATCACATATACATAAATTATATTGGAAAAAATATTATTATTATTTTTTAATTGTAAAGTTAATAAAATAAATGAATAAAGAGTCAAATGACAAGGACTTGTATGGAGAGTTGAACTAATATCATTAATCAAATCGGTACTGCAATATGGGAAACTGGTAGTAAACGTTGAAGAGGTAGACTCAGATCTAAATGGCTTAAAGAAGTAGAAGAAGATCTAAAAAGAATAGGGATTAGAAATTGTCAAGGAAAATACAATAGAGAAATATAAGCAAAAATGTATACTCGTAAATAAGTAAAATGGGGACTAGCCTACCCCGATAAAAAGGTTTCGAGAGCTTCTAAGAAGCGACACAACTTCTCTTATAGTGTTCAGCCAATGTATATATATATATATATATATATATATATATATATATATATATAAAATGCTTTTTAATAATTATTAAACAAAATTTATTAAAACAATAAATAAGCTTATCGTTGCACTGTAATATTCCTGCATAATCCTAGTTGCAGTAACATCTGATAAATGACGTCACGTATAACAAATGACTGCCGCATATAGGTTAGGTTAGCTAGCGGTGTGGAAAGACGAACAGTAAAGAGTGTGGGAGTTATCATCCATTACGGAACAGTCATCACGACACCATTTTGCACATTTAAGGGTGAAAACCCTTTAAAGGAAATGATGCTTCTTGAATACACCGAAAATGACATTGTACTTAAGTGGCTGGTATAAAGTTAATGCGTTAGTCGAATATGGTGCTTTTATATATATATTTTCGAGAAATTTAGAAATTTGAATTACTAAACACATGACTTTTGGTGTATTATGTAAGTAAAATTATTTATTACAAGATTCTGTGTGTATTAAATGTATAAATATGTAAATAGAGTGTTAAAATATTATTATTTTCTTTTATAATATACAAATTTTAACTCGTAATAAATAATTTTCATTTATATTCTTAATTACACGTGTTGTAATATATTAGGTTAGAGTATTTTTGTTTTTTGCTTAAATCGCAATTACTTTATTGTGATTAACTAGTTAAATTAATAGTTAATTTTTAAATGAAGAAAAGTGCATTGACCTTGCCGGGGTTTGAACCCGGGACTTTCTGCTTTCGCAGCAGACGCGCTAATGTGTAAAATTTACTAACGATAACAAAAATATATTGTCGAAAATTTTTAATTCTTTATTTGTAATGCAAAATATATACATACAAAATTAGTTTCTCTTAAAGATTCCAATCCAGACAAACAACTCTTGCTTTATACATTTATGATATCTTTCATACATGTTCTTTTATTCTTATCAAAAGGAAACATTTGCTTACTCAAAATACTCTCAATCATATCTACCCATATACATATTGGATCTCCACATAGACGTATATCTTCAATATCACTCACATACATACATTCTTTTAACGAAACGATCTATAAACATTCGTTCAAGATCATCTTAACTGTCTAACAGCAACTTTTGCAACAACATTTTTACCAACATTACACTTTTCATACATTAAATTATTTCGCACCCAATTCTAGTTACATCACACAAAAATTTCATTTCCACCTGAGTAATTTTTCTTATATAATTTTGCAGTCAAACCCAACACTCACTATCAACTCACTATCACTCACTATCAACTCACTATCACTCACTATCAACTCATCATCAACGTAGGCACCAAAATATTCTATTTTATATTGTGCATTTGTAATATAATAATTATTACTAATCTTTATGAGTAATAATCATCATTACAATGGGTCTGACAACTATTTTACCGACATATATATATATCACATATGATAAGGGAGGTATTATAATTATACCAAAAATTTTACATATCGAGATTTTTACAGATAAGCACGTGTAAAGAAAATTCGGCTGAACAGTTTGTTATAAGATTTCATATTTAAACTTCGGAGGTGAATATTTTTATTTGATCAGCTTTTGGTAAAAAATCTACCAAACCGAAGTGGTAATTTACTTACATCACTTTTATGTGATTCACGAATATTTCGCAACAGTAATATATTTTGAAAAAATTTATTTAACAGAAGTTACTAGATAAGTTATAGCTAACAATTTTTATTTGTAACATTTTTTTATACGGCTAAATACTTTTTATATAACTTTTTCATATTTTTATGATATAATTTTGTAATTAGGTGGCATATTTATGTCAAGACAGTTTGCTTTTACTTAACGTGCCTAGATTAGTTGTTATTCAAATTTTTCTGTTCTATAAATTTATTTAATACACGATGACGGTTGGTTCTTTGGCTGCAACAGATATTTTTATTAGCGCTATTCTTTATAATTTCAAAACAAATTATTACAAAATTTATTTAATAAAATTATTTTTGTAGTGTCAATTGTTCGATAGCGCATATTATAAAACTGAAGAACAAATAATTACATTGCAATATACCATTATAATTTTTTTGTAAAAAAATTACTAAAAATTCAGACTTCGTTACAGAATTAATCAGAGTGTTCCAATTTTGTTTTACTCTTGTTTAATAAGATTTATTCATTAACAAACTCGTATTTTATTTTGTTTTGCTTAAATTTTACACATCAACGAAAATGTAATGACAATGTAAAAAATTGATTTAATATTTTATTGATTTAATACCGAACTTCTAATTAAAATTGTTAGATATATTTTGAAACATATATATATATATATATATATATATATATATATATATATATGATTAAAAATATTATACGAATAAAATGCATCAGATATAAAGATCGTAAAAACTGGAAAACGAGAATTTTATTTAATACAAATAATTTTTGTCAATTTAGTTTGATATAGAATTTTTTATTTAATTTAAATTTTATGAAATTTACAAAGTCTATTAATTCCCGTATTATTTATATAAAATTGAAAATTTTAGTTTGTATAAATATGAAGAGCCAATTATATTTGTTTTTTAAAATAAATAAATATAAAGATTATATTGGAAATATTAAAATATTAATAATTTTTACAGCTATTAGTTTTTATAAAATATGAATTAAAATAAATAATACTATTATTGTATTATTTGTAAACTGAAAAACAAAATTGAAAATTAAAAACTATATTTATATAAACATTATTTTATTTACAAATTTTATAATGTATTTTTTTTAAGTTCAATTATTTTAAGTTCAATTAATCAAATTTTTAATTAAATTGTATATCTAATTTACTTTATGTTGAATAAAAATTAAATTACAAATTTGAGGCAAATGCAATTTCGTTTATTTTCATTTTACGTAAATTACAAATTATATTATACAAAATATTCTAGAAAATTTAATTTCAAAATTAAATTAAGCAATCTTATTATTCTACAGCGTAGTTTTTGTAATAAGTGGTAAAATATTGCAAATGAAATAATAAACGAAAGTTATTATTACAAAAATTACTTTTAATTTTAATAAAAAGTATATTATAATTTAAAAAATATAAAATAAAACGGCTTTTGTTACAGAACATAGAAACAAATTACAAATAAGCAAATACATCATAAAAATTAATTTTTTTTAAATTTTTAATTAATGGAAGCCAAATTTTAATTAAATTTTATTTTTTTTATACAATAAGTATATAGATATAAAATCAAGTAATTTATTTTTACTTAAGTAATTTTGTAGTAGGTCTGAGGAACAATACCTAATAACAGCAAAATATTGATTTTATAAATTGTCTGTGAATGTAAATATTCTTAGTTAATTAGAACATGTGCTCCTGCAAAGGTTATGTTCACACAGATTAGGCCATTCTGCGTAACACCACATGCACACACACACACACACACACACATACTCATGTACAAAATCACAGGCAACGTTGATACAGCAGTTATTAAATGCAATATACGTACATTTCAGCTCGAACAATGCTGTTTATTATATATATGTCATATAAATTAAAGGTCCCGCGCTGAATAAATTTACGGTGGTCTAAGTAAAATTTAATTAACAATATGTTGGTTAAATGATTTTCTCAAAATGCAATTAAAATTGTAATGCGATATAAATTCCCCCGTTGCGGTACGCCACTGGACTGATGCGAAGTTAAAGGTTTAATCTCGTAAATGCATTTCGAATAAAAACTATAATACAAAGTTTCGAATTTCAATGCATTTTTAATTGTAATTGCCGTCGGACTAATGTTTATAAATGTAGTTACTGAAAATGTTATTTTTAATTTATTTAATTAAATGTAATTATTTGCAATTTGCTACAACAATTTGCATTTAATATTTTAATCTAATTTGTATGTATATTTAAAATAAATAAAGCTACAAATTATTAATTTAAAACCAATAATTTAAATAAACAAATATATTATTTTAAATATTCATATTACAGTATATTACCATGACTACAGTAATTGTTATTACACAATTTTTTTTTATTTTATATAATACGATTTAATATGATGGTTCTGTGGTGGCCATCGTTAACTTTTGTAATTTCACGACATTTTTACGATAACATTGATATAATACAGTAACTTTTCGGTTCTTTATGTTAACGATTTTAATAATTGTTAATTAAATATTTAAGTTAAACATTTTTCTTATATGACAGATGAGAGCTGTGTGTGATAAAGTTTTCTTTTATGAGATATATCAAGCAGAAAGTATAATAGGTGACTGAACCCCAGTGCTATTGGGAGTATTGGGATACCACCCTTCTGATAGATAGTGATAGAGTCAGAGACGTTCCGGATCACTCAGAAACTGTCGTGCTTTTTAATGACAGAAATAATATTCCTATTGCGGTATTAGTATTTATCTTTTTCAACTTATATTGATCTATGGGTATTGAAGCATCTTTTACTAAAGTAATACTTTTATATTTTTTTGTCTTCATATAAATCGAAGTAATGATTTTATGACATTATTTAAAAAACAAATATTTTCTGTTACAGATTGTAATTACGGAATAACAATATTGATGTAACGATAATTTCATTATCCAAACGAACGATTTTAATAAAACTAATCATATAAAAATATATTTTACAAAACATATTTACTTAATATTTTTTGAAATTATAAATAAATTACGTTTGAAATAAAACATGATAATTATTATGGAAAAAAATATACATAGAGCTGTTATTCAAACTAAAGTCATTATCTAGATATCTTTGACAATTTTATTTTCTTCTAGAATATTATGTTACCCATCTAATAATCTCCAATTTTTAATATTTCAATTTAAACATTATTTTGACATTTTCATTACTAGAAGTAGATATATTTTTCATTTTTTTCAGTTCAGTAATTTCTTTAATTATAAAACTTTTTAATGAAATCAGTATCAAAAATATTTCATACTCAAATATTTAATTAGTTGTATTTAGTTTTATAATTTTAGTAACATTGCTAATTAATTGATTTACGGATTTTTTTAACCTTGGTAACATTGTAAAAAATATTTAATTTAATTTGATCAGCGTTTACTTTGTAATACATGATAAGTAGGTACTTTAAATAAAAACGAACAATTACTTTGTAACTATCATAGATTTGTTAAAAATAATTTTTAAATATTTAAATGATTTACGGATTTTCTTATAATATTGCTTAACAAAAACGATTTTAATTAGAACTAATTTTAGATTTTTCTATTAGGTATGTATTATAAGAAATGCATTACAACTTCATTTTAATAAATTTTTGCTGTTTAACAGAAACTAATTTTTGCTTAAATGAAAAAAAAATATGCTACATTTTTATAAATACATGACATAATTTACATATATATATATATAAATATAAAAATATTTTTAAAGAAATTTGCAGTCAAATTATTGCAAAAATACAAGTATTATAAATAGCAATAGAATAGATTAATAGACTATAAAATACGTTTTAAAATTTAACCAAAATCATATCTTTTAACGTAAATAGAAGACTCGATTTAATAATATTTTCTATATTTAAAAAAAAAAACAGCAATTTAGAGATATTTTCAAGTCATAGATCTGTCATAATCTATTATTTTAAGTATGAAATATATCGTCAATAATTTATAAATGTAACAAGTATTAAATTACATATATACAGCAATATCTTAGTAATAAACAGACGATTTATATACAGATATTTCTCGATTAGTTACATGGCTATTTTCGTATTGATTCTGTCTGCCAATGTTACATTTTTTCTGTCACTAAACCAGAGGCGAGAGAAAAAAAAATATCATTCACATATCCTGATTTTGTGGCAGCAAAATCACAAAGTTGTCAATTCGAGCGGTGAAAACGAGAATATTTACATACATATAGAAAAGCAAGTTATGAATATATAATACCCGGTATATCTTTTTGTAAGCGTCCGTGTCTGAAATTCAAGTAATGACATTCGTAGCACACCCAGCCGAGGAAAATAAATGAAAATCAAGGCACCTCTTCTCGTGCATTTTCGTAACAACGATTGTTCCGTTCCAACAGGATATACACTTGTCTACTTTATTCCGTAACCATGGAAAATTTATTTATCTTTATGCTAGGGCTATTGTTTGACTTTGAGGTAAATCCTTTTTTAATGATACTATATTTTATCATTATGAAGATTTAACAATAACGAAATTTATGCACGAGAATAACGAAACGTTTATGTATCAAAAATTAAATAACATAAATAGGCATCTTTTCTTTATAAATACTGTTTATGTGGGATTAACTTTACGTAAATCTACTCATATTTATCTAAAGGTTTTTAATAGTAAAGTATCGCTCTTTTGGAATTAGAAATGTTGACTATAATAATATAATATTATTAAAATAATTTTAGTAATATAAACGGTTTTAAATGTAGCAATTAAATCGTCATAAAGTACTAAAACAAAATAATATCAAACATTTTTATTAGTATTAAAGTCATTATAAATATATAGTAAGATGTGTTAGCAGAACTTTATTTATAAAGTTGTATTTATTGCTTAAATAAATAAATTACTTTATCTACGACCGCCTTTAAAGTTTACAATTTACACACTACAGACACTTAAAAATTTACGTTAACCAAACGATGTTATAATGCGATGCGTAACATAACTAGTGTTGCCAATATCAGTGATGCTGTTAAAATCAGATCAGATTCATTAGTATTTTATTATTTTGTGTGTTAACTTAACATTTGTCGGTTTGAAAAAGAGACATATTAGAGTAAAATGAAGAGCTAATTTAATAATAAAAATTATGTTAAAATAACATAATTATTTGTCAATTATCAATACTGTTCATGATTATTCACGTTATTCATTTGTTGCCAGTACTACAACATGGTAGCACGTTGTTCTAACCTAACTGAAAAAATAAATATTACATATATCGTTTGTTTAATACAAAATTGATTTACGAACTATGTAATTTTTACATAGGCCGTTTATGTAATATTACATGGATTTTTTTAATGTGTAAAAAGTAAACGAGAGTTTTTGTGTTTTTATGGTTTGTTATTTGTTAATATTTTTTGTAAACAAATTAATTGAAATAATAAAATGGACTCTACGGTAAATATAACTATTAATAACAGTGATTAATAATCGTAAGCAGCATTTTCAAGTTATTGTAAGTAATATTTGTTTAGAAAACTTAACATATTCATAGAAACATTTTGGTTTATTAGTATAATTTGGGGCGGTAAATAAAATTTTGTATGCAATTTCTTAAATAAACCAGATTTTATGACATTCGTTCACATGTTTTCGGGCCTTGCTATGCTCGGCACAAACTTTCTGAACTCATGTCATAAAACCCTTCTTTATACATTTGTTACATAAATAACTATTATTAAAAGTTTTTGTCTTGTTTTAAATATACATATATATATATATATATATATATATATATATATATATATTGAGAAAATTTATTTAACGGGATACGGTATATGATTGACTAGGTTATTAAAATGCTAGCATTTAATATCTATCAATTTATTACAAATCCTATATTTCGCCACACATTTGTGGCTTCTTCAGGGAAGCACTGAAATAATTTTTTAGAAAAACAAAAAAAAAAATTATTACAATCGTTAAAACCAAAACAATACAGTTTAAATTAACATAGTATGTAAAAACTTACAAGTATGACCAGATATTTAATTGCTGTTGTAGTAAATGAATATTTTTAAAAATGGTATGCTTTTTCTGTTTTCATTCTCATTCAATGTAAAACTCTTTTTTGTAATCCAAGTTAACACAAAACGAACAAATTAAAAATTTTTTTTTAAAATTATACACAGATAATTAACACTTATACAAGTCAATTATTAAAATAATAAATAGAATAAATATAATAAATAGTTAAAAAACAATATAATAGTTATAAATTAAAACAAATGTAATTTTATACGTTATACAAACAAAAAAACTGAAAAATATAAATAAATTTTACTGTTTTTTCAAAAACCAATTAAAATTCAAAATTAACAAACAAGTCGAATCCTAAAAAACAAGAAGAAAAAATTGATTCATAATTGAAATTAAAAGTGTGCGCATGTCAAAACAAAAAAAAAAAAATTTTTTTTTTTTAAAATTAAGTTGATAAAAACAATTAAAAATTTTGGCGCTGCTATGAAGTTGAACAGGTTACTAAGAAGAAAAAGTTTTTATCGACCGTATTGACGATTGATCAATGTTCATTATGTTGGCATATACGGAGATAGAGTTTCTGATATCAGATTTGTTATTAATTACATTCTGTCTGTTTTGAGTGATATGGTATGATTCAAGCCATAAACGCTTGAAATAATTGTTCTCCACATCCAGAATGTAAGGATTGTCATAATCAGGATGGTGTGATGAACTTCTCACATGTACTGCCAAAGCACATAACTTGTTAGTCTTATTTTGATCGCTTTTGTGCTGTGTCAGTCTGTTTTTTAGGTTCTGTAATGATGTGCCAATGTAAAATTTTTCACACGAACATTTAATAGCATAGATAGTGTTAATGGTGGCTAATTTGGACGTTTTATCCTTCACTTTTGTGTACAAGTTGCTTTTAGTTTTACTGTTTTTATTAACAAATCTGATATTATCATCATCTTGAAACACTGATATGATTTTGCTCGATAATTGATTGATGTTTGTCAACGAAATATATGTTATTTTGTTGTTGCTATTTTCGTTATTGTTACTGATTGTAGTTGGTTGAGTATTGTTATTGTATAGCAAGGTATTTATCAAGCTTGCAGGGTAACCATTTTCAATAAAGAGTGTTTTGGCTATTTTTAAATTTTTATCCAATAACGACGTGTGGCTAATTTTAGTGATTCTAGTTTTCATGTTCAAAATTACATTCTTTTTTGTGTTAAAACTGTGATTGGATGCATAATGGATGTAGCGCCCTGAATGCAAAGATTTTCTATACCAATCTAAAGTAATAACTTGTTCGGTAGATCTAATCAACTTCGTATCCAGAAACGGTATTGATCTTTCAATCTCTTGTTCTATAGTAAATTGTATGTTAGTATTATAATTGTTGAATACTTGTAGAATTTCATCTAGTCCTGTTTTAGGTATAGCTGTTACAATATCGTCCACAAATTTGTAGATGAACGGCAAAGTAAAGGATAGATTTGAGACACAAGCATCTAAAACCATATCCATCACGTATTGTGCAATAATAGGACTAATTTTAGAACCCATAGCACACCCTAAAATCTGATGAAAATATTCTCCGTTGAACATGAATACATTCGATTGATAGATGAAAGTTAAAATGTCAATAAATTTTTCCAATGGTATGTTCGTGTGAAGCGTGATAACATCGAATGTATTCATGTTCAACGGAGAATATTTTCATCAGATTTTAGGGTGTGCTATGGGTTCTAAAATTAGTCCTATTATTGCACAATACGTGATGGATATGGTTTTAGATGCTTGTGTCTCAAATCTATCCTTTACTTTGCCGTTCATCTACAAATTTGTGGACGATATTGTAACAGCTATACCTAAAACAGGACTAGATGAAATTCTACAAGTATTCAACAATTATAATACTAACATACAATTTACTATAGAACAAGAGATTGAAAGATCAATACCGTTTCTGGATACGAAGTTGATTAGATCTACCGAACAAGTTATTACTTTAGATTGGTATAGAAAATCTTTGCATTCAGGGCGCTACATCCATTATGCATCCAATCACAGTTTTAACACAAAAAAGAATGTAATTTTGAACATGAAAACTAGAATCACTAAAATTAGCCACACGTCGTTATTGGATAAAAATTTAAAAATAGCCAAAACACTCTTTATTGAAAATGGTTACCCTGCAAGCTTGATAAATACCTTGCTATACAATAACAATACTCAACCAACTACAATCAGTAACAATAACGAAAATAGCAACAACAAAATAACATATATTTCGTTGACAAACATCAATCAATTATCGAGCAAAATCATATCAGTGTTTCAAGATGATGATAATATCAGATTTGTTAATAAAAACAGTAAAACTATAAGCAACTTGTACACAAAAGTGAAGGATAAAACGTCCAAATTAGCCACCATTAACACTATCTATGCTATTAAATGTTCGTGTGAAAAATTTTACATTGGCACATCATTACAGAACCTAAAAAACAGACTGACACAGCACAAAAGCGATCAAAATAAGACTAACAAGTTATGTGCTTTGGCAGTACATGTGAGAAGTTCATCACACCATCCTGATTATGACAATCCTTACATTCTGGATGTGGAGAACAATTATTTCAAGCGTTTATGGCTTGAATCATACCATATCACTCAAAACAGACAGAATGTAATTAATAACAAATCTGATATCAGAAACTCTATCTCCGTATATGCCAACATAATGAACATTGATCAATCGTCAATACGGTCGATAAAAACTTTTTCTTCTTAGTAACCTGTTCAACTTCATAGCAGCGCCAAAATTTTTAATTGTTTTTATCAACTTAATTTTAAAAAAAAAAAAATTTTTTTTTTTTTGTTTTGACATGCGCACACTTTTAATTTCAATTATGAATCAATTTTTTCTTCTTGTTTTTTAGGATTCGACTTGTTTGTTAATTTTGAATTTTAATTGGTTTTTGAAAAAACAGTAAAATTTATTTATATTTTTCAGTTTTTTTGTTTGTATAACGTATAAAATTACATTTGTTTTAATTTATAACTATTATATTGTTTTTTAACTATTTATTATATTTATTCTATTTATTATTTTAATAATTGACTTGTATAAGTGTTAATTATCTGTGTATAATTTTAAAAAAAAAATTTTTAATTTGTTCGTTTTGTGTTAACTTGGATTACAAAAAAGAGTTTTACATTGAATGAGAATGAAAACAGAAAAAGCATACCATTTTTAAAAATATTCATTTACTACAACAGCAATTAAATATCTGGTCATACTTGTAAGTTTTTACATACTATGTTAATTTAAACTGTATTGTTTTGGTTTTAACGATTGTAATAATTTTTTTTTTTGTTTTTCTAAAAAATTATTTCAGTGCTTCCCTGAAGAAGCCACAAATGTGTGGCGAAATATAGGATTTGTAATAAATTGATAGATATTAAATGCTAGCATTTTAATAACCTAGTCAATCATATACCGTATCCCGTTAAATAAATTTTCTCAACTTATATTCACGGTAGTTATTCTAAATTAACTATATATATATATATACTTAAATTAACAATATTTGTTTTACTTAGAATAAAAATAATTTAAATATTGTTACGACAAATAAATTCTAAAATAAATTTGGACCAACATATTATTTTACGTATGAACAAAATTTATTAAAAAAATATGTAGATTTTTTTTAAAATTGATTATTTTAAAATTATTTTATATGAAATATGAAAAAATAAACAATAATCGTCAATGTATAAAGAAATAAAAAATAATAAAAACACTCAGTTATATTTTTGAATTTCTTCTGATGATGGCTTAACTGCCGAAAATTGCCAATAAAGAGTTTTTAATAAAATTTTGTATTTTAAAACCGAGTGTTTTTATTATTTTTTTATTTGTTTATACATTATAAAAATGTTTCACCAAATATAAACAACATCTTTATTTGAAGTTATTAATAATAGTCAATTTTATTTAGGAGTTAGTAATAAATTAAATTCTATTCTTTTAAATACTATATTGAGTAATAATAATAATACTATATAGATTATATACTCAATAGATTATTCAAGTTTTTATTATTATAAATTTATAATAAAAATAAAATTAGGTCATATTGTTATTATATTTACGGATATATATATATATATATATATATATATATATATATATATGCTTACGTTTTTCGTATTATAAACTAAGTAATATTTAAACAAACGTTAATAACGAAAAGAAATAAAAAATATTAGTATGTGCAAACGGTTTTATAGTCTGCAAACAGTAAAAAGCATATTTAATGCACTCAAATGCATCGTAAAACAATGTATTCAAGTCGTTCTATTTGCTAATTTAATTATACGTACGTATAAAAAAGGTAAAAAAACATATATTTGTTTTATGATATTAGCATATCACAGTGTGTATAACTTTTAGTTTGCGAAGTTCATGTAAATAACTGAAAACGGTCTGTATAAAAATAACAGTGTACAGTTGAGTTATCAAACTTAAATTGTCTTTTTTTTTAATGATCGTAAATGCGGATACATATTTTTTGAAATTTGTTTTGTTTGTTAAAAACCACAAAAATATTCTATTAAAGCTTAGTATTTCCAAATGTTTGATTAAATTTATCCTTAGAATAATTCTTAATTTAACCAATTAAATGTTATCATTTATTCTGATTATAAATTTTTTGTTAATAACAAATAATTTTTATTTATCTTAAGTATAAATGAAATTGGAAATACTGGCTCTAAGTGAATATAATTTTATCTAACTTAATGTACATTAATGTTTCCAATTGGCAATAATAAAAGGGCATATATGAAAGGTATCATTAAACATAAGTTGCCTGTCTGAATAGGAATTTTTGGTTGAAACGAATATCTGCTTGAATGTGTATATATATATATATATATATATATATATATATATATATGTATATATATATATATATATATATATATATATATATATATATATATATTGCGCGATTTTGTATGTATGTATTAAAATTTATCAAAAAGTCCTAACATATCCTATCTAGTGTTTGTAAATATCAAGACAAAACGAGAGTGTCAAATATCGGTCACGTCTTGTCTAAAATAAGATATCGGTGTCGTCTCAATACTCATATAATCTTGATATCATAAACCTAGGATTGTGTCATCTAAGTTTCATCAAGAGTTTCGATAAAATCTCGACATGATTACGCACATACACATATTTGTTATTGATGCTGTAATCATATTTATTTATCCCTCTTTTGTTTAAATTATAAGATGACTTTTATTTGGTGTTGGTTGGTTACTTTATCGGTTATTATTACTCTTTTTTTATCATATATATAATAGAAAGAGACAGCAATAGTAAACTATTACAGTAACCGCAAGTAACCGCCGCTGAATAAAAATCGTCTACATAGTTTTTTAAATAACAAAATTGTTTTGAATTTTGTTGAGAAATCTCGTCCAAAATATCATTTTATCTCGTTATTTTTTTAGCATTCTTCGGTCTTACATTAATTTTACAAATACTAAATTTTATTGCAAATAAATATTTATTTTATAACAATCTATATAATTATATTTTCTAATGTTATTATATTAGCACAACTCGATATTTATCAGACATATTAATTCAACTTAATAATAAAAACAAAAACTTTTCTAAATTTTAATTTAAAAAAATGTTTCATATCAGAAAGTTAATAGATTCTTTAACGAATTCTTTTTTATTATAAAATAAAATAACTCGAAAGTAGAATATTCAGTGCATAAAAGAAGCTCTAAAATGAACAAACTTTTTCACCTATCATCCGTCAATCAACAAAAGAAAAATTCTCAACCACTTGTAAACTTGGAAAAGTTTTACACTAAACAGTTGGCAAGCTGACAATAACCAAACAAAAACTTCTTTTTTTTCTTACATCTTTCTCGATTTCTTCTTGTTCGATTTCTTATCGGTAAAATAACGGTTTGAATGACAGTCAAACACTTTCTTTATTTTTAAATTTGGTATCGACATATCGCTAGAAAATGATTATTTTTATTTTTCGATGTCTGTTTTGTTTTATTGTAATATTATTTTTGTAAGCAAGAAATTCAATTTTCGAGTAAGTAACAAAAAACGTACCAGACTTGTTAGCTAAAAAACAAAAGTATATACTAACAAAGTTACTCATCAGGACTGATATAAAAAATTAAATCATATAAAAATATCAGATTACTACAGTAAATTTTTCTATTGTAATTCATAGGAACACTTCAAAAATAAAGATGTATTTCCAAAAGTTTTTATTTCATTTTTATCTCAATTACTTGATCGCTATAGAAATGTTAACGCTAAAAAATATTATTAATATAAATATATTAGTAATAAATGAAAAATAAATGAAAATTCACTTCTGTGAACTAAAATATTCATTTTAATATATGCTTTTTTAATAATGTTTTTAATTACTCACACTAATAAAAACTTTTGACATATAATACTTTTTTAGTTTGTGACTAATCACAAAATTGTATTTGAAGTATTTGACAAGTTGTTGCTATTGTTATGATACATTGTTAATTTCATATTGTAACTTTTTATAAATGTGATTTATTTCAAACCTAATGTAATACATCTTTTTATTAAATATTGTTGATTATAGCATTGTTTATATATATATAAAAATTTAAAAATTCGTTTATATTTTGAATTTAGTGCAAATTTTTTAAAAAAGAATTAACAGACATAATACGAATAAATTACAAAAATTAAGAAATTTTTAGTAATTTTATACAGAAATGAATTAATGAATACCGTAAATTGAAAATCGAAAAAAGTACATCTGAAATTTTAATTTCGTTTCAACGCTATTAATATGCATGAAATACTGGACCATTGCTGAATGAAACTTTAATGTAAATTAAATTTTGCTATGAATTATGAAGTCATTATACCAGTTTTGTTTCATTTAAAACAAAACAAAAAAAAAAATTAGTGGAATTCATTGCAGACTTTTATAACTATTATATTTTGTAATAAAATTTGCAGTTTTTTTTTTAACGAAAAGATATGTATATTAATTTGACAGATATTATATCTGCTTTCCCAAATATGTAAATTGTATTTATTGTAGTATTCTTTTTAAAATTGTTTTATATATAGTTGTTTTAGTTTTTTATTTTTTGAAATGTAGCCTGTCATTTTTAATGTAGTTTATATATTTTAACATTATTTAAAATATTATAGTAAATTGTAAAAACTATTATTAGCTTAATCTAATATCGACATTCCAGTTAATTAAAGGTAACATAATTAAAGAAATTGTATTTTACTTTTTAAATAATAAAGTTATTTTACATTAATAAATATTAATACAGTACTTATCAACAAATAATGCTTCCAAATATATATTTAGTAACTAATTAATTGGTTAATAAAAAAGTATTGTTTTCATTTATTTGATACAATTTTATGTAATGTGTAAATTTATAGATATATAAAAATTATTTCAAATTACAGCATTAGCATGGTATCTGTCACTTGAACTATCAATTTTTGAATTTTAAATAAAAAAAGATCAGTATTTATTTTCTATAACGAATACAAAAATTTGGTCGTAATTGAAAAATACTTACAATAGATCAAACTATAGAAGAAAACAAATAAAATTGACCTGCGTTTGTCGAAATCACTTATAAAGAGTTCAGGCGTGTGAAGTTTCGATTGGCACCAAGCGAAATGCTATTGTTTGAATTTATAATTGTCAGTTATCGTAATTAGTCGTATTGGCATTGTCCGAGCATTATCTACAGGTATAGATAGAATAGGATCTATGTCTATATGATATTTTTCACTTGAAATGACCACCCTAACCAACTGTTAAAATTTGGTACACTCGTTGTAAATCGCCATGTATATTTGTTAGATTTTTATTTTAAAAAATATATCGATTTTGTTATGGAACTAGTTACTAGTTTATACAATTGTTTGTTAAGCAACGTTGTATTTCGTTAAATATTACGTATTACTTTAACGACATATTTTTTAACATAAATTAGTTTGTCAATTACATAATTATAGACTAATTTGATACAGAATTTGAATATCTATTAGGTAATTTATAATTTAAAAAATTGCACCGAGAATTTTAAAAACACACGGATTATAAAAATTATCATAATCGATTTGCAAACAACGTGGCAGTCTTATAATACAATAAGCGACGAGACTGATAAATGTGAAATATTAAATTTTATTACTGTAATAATAAATAGCAATATTATGAAATGTCATATGTAAAATAAAGTGATAACTTTAAGTGTGTGCTTCAATATCAAGCACATGTGTCTGCGATAAAATTTTGTAATTTTCTCGGTGATGCGAGAAATCGGTTCATAAAATTACGATATATTAAGGTTTTACTATTATATTAAAAATGATTTCGGAAAATAATTAAGTTTACAGCACCTAAGGAATAAAGAGTCCTTTATATATCTTATACCTATATAAAATTTAATAATTATTTGTTTGCGATTCATTTCTAAGACCTTTGAATTTTGTATAGATACTTTTTAAAACTTGGTAGAAGAGTAAAAAAAAATGTATCAGTTAACTATATGCTTACTTAACAATATTGGATTAATGATCTTTATACTTTTACGATTAGTATCCATAGAATTTATAGAATTTTCTGGGCTGGTATGCTGTGGTCAATCTATTCTTGTCGCGACGTTTTGCCATACATCATAGATGACATCCTCAGTGTTTGGTGACTCACCATTCTCTATAGGTGCCGTTACGCCATTGGCCGATTCTGACTGGCCTGGATAGTACACCCTTTCCAATCGGACGTACCTCGGTTTTGCCACGCCGTTGGTCGATTATGATTGATCATGCACTCCACCGTTCTTGATATTTAATTATGAATATATAACCAAAAAATTATCTGGTTAAAACCGGTTAAAGACAAAAACCCTATATAAAAATATAGTTCTCGATACTGGTTAACCGTTAACCAATATTTTTATCAGTTACATATTTTGTGCGAAAATAATGACGCAAAAAATTGTATTATTTATCCAAGAAATAAGGAATACTTCTGCTAATATTAAATAGGTCTAAATCTAAAGCTTATCATAAAATATCAATATGTCTATTTAATTAAATAAAATAAATCTGCAAAAGCTTCAATATACGTTTTTACTGAAAAAGCAAAAGTGTATTTACTTTTTTTTTATTTTTCTCTACAAAAAATCGAGACATCTTTCCACGTCGACAGTCGTACCAACACAACAACTGAAAAATCTTTAGCAAAGACATCGTGGTTCTAAAGCAGATTTTGCTAGAGACTTTACTTCGTCTACTAGAATCTGCCTCTTTCTCCACACTTCAAATTTATGGGCCAATGGACGTGAATGAACTGCGAACACCTACACTCCGATATATCCTATATATTAAAGTAAAAGGGCGAAAATTTTCAGATAAATTATCAATAGCTTTGTACCCACTTGTAGTGGGCAGTTAGTGGCAAAATTCCGATGTGACCCTTTTTTAAAGACTTGCTCTCGTTTTTTTTTTTAGAGTTCAGATTGTTTAGAGTCGATGGCGCTACGCTACGTTTAGGTCACACTGAAATTGTGAAATTGTTTCCAGTTTAAAAATGGTTTATGTTCGGGGAACGATATTTTAAACGCAGCTGTTGGGAGTGTTTTTGTTTTCTTTTAATTAATAGAAAAAGTTTTGGGCAAAAATTTTAAATTATGGATTAGAAATACAAGCCGTACCGTAATGAATTATATTATATAATTATTTTACGGTTTTATTCTCGATATACTGATTATAAAGTTTATTAACAATTTTTACTTTTACAGTCTAGCAAGGGAATACTACATCTTCCAAACTATTCAGTTTACGATAGATTTAAAACCTATATGCAATATTGTATTTTTCATAATTTTCTAAATTATATTTTTTTAAATTTTACAATGTGATTTATATCTTTCTTTTTTTACCAAAAACAATAATAAATATTTAACAGTTTACAATAAATTTTAAATGCATAATGTAATTTATTTTGATGCGCTAGAAGAAAAAAGTGAGTATTTTCTGTCAACTTTTAAAACTTTTAAAAGCATAATTATTATTGTATATATAATATTTGAAACAATTGCTTTTTATTGCAATATTTAAATAATATTTTTTTGTTTTGTGTTTGACTTAAAGTCGACTTTGGTAAAAGTATTTGTTAAAAAAACTGATCTTAGTTTTTAATTGCTAACTTTAATATAAGATTATAATTTAATTTTTTATATTATTTCAATTTAAATTAAACAAATATTATTTCTGTAACAATAAACTTATAAAATTTTATTATCACTTTATGCAATACAGAGCAGAGTACATTTTCAACTATATTAATCTTTGCATAAAATAATTAAACACGTAATTCCCTAGCGACGATAAATAATCCTTTGCCACTACTAACTATAATTAACGACTTAACTTTGTTGGCATAAAAAAAAACTGCATCGGCAAAAATAATTACTTAACTATTCGTTGTGTTTTATCTGCGCAGAACCAAACCAAACCAAACGCAACGCGAAACTATGCAAAATAACAATTTCGTTTTGTGCTCGCAATGTAATAATATAAATGTGGTTCTATTAATAATTGCGTCCTAGTGAGACATCATAATACTTAATCAAAGCATGCGACGAAATTAATGGCATCTGGGGTAACAAATATAATTACGTATGATATATATATAGTGTGCACAATGCATCTGTAATGTTGAAAGCAGTGAAGGTAACCAGTAATTGTTGTTTTATAATTGTATTTCATAATATTGTAGTAAATCGTTTAATAATATGGTTTTAGTTTCAATACTTTGTAAAAGTTTGTATCTTTTGTATTGATATGAGTTTTAAGTGTATGGTAATTATAATAAGAATTTTAATTGAGAAAAACAAATTAATTAATAATAATATAATAGGAGGATACTATGCTAGTAAATTTATTTGTGTTTTATATAAAAAAAATTATAAATAATTTACTACATTGCTTACTTATAAATAATGTTAGATTATATATAATATTTTGATACATCTACGATGTATGGCGAAATGTCTGGGACGAAGATAGATCGACCACGGCGTACCAGCCCAGAAAATTCTATAAATTCAATTGATACCGGCCCAGAATACCTTAAGATGTTAGGTTAGTTTTTCTTATTGATATAATATTGAAATTTTTGAAGGTGATAATGTACATACAAAAGTTTTTAATTATTTGATACTCAAAGTTTAAAATGGAAAATTTTACTCACAAGAACACCACTTTAATTCCAAATTATTATGCTAATATAACAAAAACATACGAGTATAAACATCTGTATAAGAAAATGCTTTTTAAAAATCTTATAAATAATTTTATTTTGTCATTAATTTGCAATATGATCTACTGTTGGCGAAAATTTCACGTTAACGCTTATCTTACATTAATGCATATTTTATAAACTTTTAGTAATGAATTCTTAGTTTTGGAAATATGTATTTACTTGTATTTTAAATTATTTTGTAGTTTTGAATTAATTTTAAATTAAACAAAAATATTGCCCAAAATATAATTGCGCAATTTTTAACAATAAAAAAAAATTGAAAATCAAATTTTTTTTCTAAAGAATTGCAATTATAATCTATATAATCATACAAAAATAATTCATTCAATTACAAAATTGCCAGAAATCTTATCATTAATTTATTGATTAAAGAATATTCCCAATGTACTGAAAAAAAAAAATCTTCATACAAATCAAAATAATATTTTTAATATCTTCACCAACTTAAATGATATTTTCCATAGTTTTACTAACAGGAACATCTTGAAATTAATCATTTCGTGAATTGAACAAAATTTTGTTCAGTCCGATAACCGGTTTCTTCTTTCTTAGATGTTCGAGAAAGAACGAAAACAATTTAAAAGATAATTTTATTTAAATAATGGAATAAAATTAATTTACAAAATGTAATTACAAACTAGGTAACTAAAATTTTTACAATATATATAGACTAATTCTTTTGTAGATTGATCTGTAACTTACAATTTAATATTGTTCTCTTGGATGTCTATCCGTAACTATAAACTAAAATAATTTAGTTGACAAAAAATGCTGACAAAGTGACAAAGTTCGCTGCACTCGACAGTCATTAATATATCAACGTACTAACTTCCGAAAATGTTAAATATCAAATATCCAGTTACACTATATATATATTCGGTTTTATTTTTATATTTCTCATTTATTTTTCATTGTGTGCGAGTGTACTTAATTATTTTTTTTTTACTTTCCAAATTTTAAAATCTAAAAATTTTAATCACTTTAATTTATTATTATTTTATATTTTGTATACAAATTTATTAAATTGAAAACACTCTAAATTAATGTCAAATATTATTAATACTAATTCAAGTATTTTAATATTTAATATTAATTTGTTGGAGAAAAGGATATGGAAAACTCAATCTTATATGGAAGTTATTTATTAATTTTTGTAAAAAATAAATAGTTTCCGTAATAAGGCTGAGTTTTCGATATCTTTTTTCCAAACTGAGATGAACAGTCGACAAAATACCTACAAAGCTTAATATTAATTATAAATTAAATAGAAAATTTAATAAAAAATTTTTTTGTCAGGATTTGAATCCGCAACCTTTCGATCTCCGATCAAACACCTTGTTCAATTAGGAAACAGTTTTCCAAATTAAATTTTTTATTTGATATATAATTAATATTATATATAAAAATACTTGAATTGTTACAATTCCGATTGAGACTTCTCGAATAAAATTTGTTTTTATTTATTTATTACTGTTTTAGTTCAAGAACGATTATAAATAAAAAAGTATTATAAATTAATCTTCGTACTTATCCATTTTGTTATCGAATTATTTTATGTTAGCTTTATTTAAACTTTTTTGTTTCTATTTAATTAATTTGGAAAAAAAAACAGTTTTTAAATACATTTAAATAAATATTCAACAACATCATTACATTTTAATGCAGCTAAAAGTACTATCTTTACGTAAAAAAGTAAACATAACTTTTGATTTTACATCGGCAGCTCAACAGCAGTTACAATGTTCAAAACATAAAAATATAAAATACGATTATGTGCCGCGCATTTCTGTGGTCACTTTGATCGTTTCTCTGCCAGTAAAAACCCAACATTTTCACATTTTTGATGTTGCTATTTCTAACGAATTGGGGCACATTTTCGCCTTGTTATTAGACCAGTAACATAAGGCGTAATAACCATTTTTCTTATATATATATTTTTTTTCTCTCTGTCTGCAGGGTCGATCAGCAATATCGATGGCGCTGAATATCACTGCAATAAGACGCAAGTTCGAAAAGTTATTTCGGGAGTGGTCGGAGCAGCTTCCAGTGTTACTTCTATTCAAGTTGCTAATTTACTGAGACTGTTTAAGATTCCCCAGGTAAGCTTTCATTTTGAACATGTGGGTATATTTTAATTAGGTTTCATTGCAACGTTATCTCTAAAAAATTATGAGTTTTGAAGTGTTATTGTTAAAAAATGAAAATTCAACTTATTTGAGCAAGCTGAAAAAGATTTATTTAATATATATATATATATATATATATATATATATATATATATATATATATATATATATAATTTTAATTTATTAATGTAATATGACAAGAATTACAAAAATATTATTACTAATTATTTTACGTATAATATTATACATAAGTACACGCCATGTACCCATTAACGTTAAGGTGTACAGATTTCTCAATTTAAAATTCGGGACGCGCAACTAAGATCAGGGGTAAATTTTTTTTATTGTATAAATATAATAAATCAAAAACATTTCTAAAAATATAATCTACATATATTTGAGTTTGTTTAAGTATTAAAAATTTAAATTTTATCTAATAAATTTAACTTCTAAATTTTAACCTATTGTGTTACTGACAGTAAATCGTATAAATATACTATAAAATTAGACAGTTAAGAGATTGACAGTGCGCCATGTGCCCGATCAGAAAAAGCGGTACCCTTAAATTTACTTATTTGAAGATATTTTTTACAATTTCAGTTAAATCGAGACAGTATAGCTGAATTCAGAATAAACAGACTTTTCGAATTATATCTCAAAAAGTTCGTGACTAACCGTTAAAATTTGAGACTTTGCCGAAAAATTAGGGACATATGGTTATCTTAATTAAGGCGTGGTACAAGTATATTTTATTCAAACAAAACTCATTTTTCGCCAAACAGTCCTATCCAGGCAAGCAACGCTCGCTTTATCCAAATTAATGATACTTTTTATACATGTTCTGTTATTTTAATCACTTGAAAGTATTTATTGTTGTAAAACACTCTAAATTATCTAATTCATCTACTTATCAGATATATACGCAGATATATACCTTGAATATTATACTAACTTTTTATTTTAACTAGACGTGCATTAGACATTTATTGAACATGACCAAACTATGTTAATTGACTTTATACCAATTTTTGCAGCATTTTATTCTAAAATAAAATAATTAAGTAAAAACGTCATCAGTATGACTATTTTAATATATTTTTGTACTATTTGAACATATTTTCCTAAATTAAATTACAACAGATGTTATGTCAAATTTCATAGACTTAATTTTCATATAATGTAATATAAGAAACATACTTATACATCAATTTAATATCATTTTTGTTTACCATATATTAGTTATAAAAATAAATTTTTAATATTAAATTTCTTTTTTATATAAGCATCATTTGAGATTTAATTAAAAGATATTAAATTTTTCAAGTTATTTTCTATATTTTTACCTTGTTATAACAAACTTTAAAACAATATAATTACATTTATTATTTTCTAAAAAAAAAAGAAAAACAAATAATATTTATTTTATTATTTTGCAGAAAAAAAATCTTCATAAAAAATTGTTTATATTTTGGAGAAAATAGCATCAGATTACCATAAGAGTTTATTCTTTGAAACGCAATTTTCTTCAAGATTATAGAGCAACGTTTTCCGATAATCTCAGCGAATATTTTTATATTACACAAGTGCTGAAAACTCAAATATATAAAATTATTTTATTAGATAATAACTTTATTTTAATATTGTTATATTTTATAGCAATCAGTATAAGTTTTATAATACTATATAAAATAATATTTTATGATCTTTGTAAACATGCAATTTTAAAATTTGTTGAAAACATATAAAAAATTACAAATTTTTTAATGCCAGATTATTAATCAAAGTATTTAAATTAATCTTGTTTTATATCAACATAAATTATTTGCAGTTAGAATAAAGAAAAAAAATGAAGAAAGAGAAGATGGTGATTAATTATGAAAATAAATCTTATTTTAAAATTTGATTAATTAAAATACATCAACGTACTTTAAGCGTTATTTTATTTGTTTTTATGATTAATTAATTTAAGATAAGAAAATATTTTTAAAATGTTTTATGTATTGTAGTTGGCCATGTGATTATTGTAACCTAATACATATCTCTGAAACTAAGTAATTAGTGTATCTGTTAGAATTGACCTAGTGACAGATTTATGTTGATCAACTGCTTGTCTTAAAACATCAGTAGTTTAAATTACTGGCCGGAACTTGTTGCTGCTCTATACGAACGCACAACTTGCAGTTTCGAAACGTGTCTAAATAGGTACCAAATATAATGTTTAGATACAATAGATATACACCATGGCTACTTTATCAAACTTCTCAGCATGATGGCAACATTGCAAAACTTTAAAATAGTTTTTCTATACAAATAAAAAAATCAAACTTTTAAAGAATATAACCTCTCTTTTATAAAGGTATCTTGGTTTTCCTGATATTTTAACTTATTTAAACCTAATTTATATATATATATATATATACATGCTGGTTATAATTTACATTCTATCTACAAAGTAGCAGTATATTATAGCTAATATAACTCTAGAGGGAACAGTATAAGTAAGATTATATTCGTAAACTTAAGTTAGTTTAATAAACTTTTATATTTATGATAGTTCAAGTTCAGAAGATGACTTTATGTGGAATACGTGTGCTAATCAGTAAAGATATATTGTTCAGTTTCTAAATTTTGAAATGTGATTGATATATATATATATACTAAGTATTTGTTTGAACAGTTTCCACTTTAATGTATATCGAGTCGATTTTTAATTAAAGAACGTACTTTATTAATTTATTTATGGTAATAAAGTATCTGAATTTTTTGCTCACTACTGCATCCAATATTCAAATCTAAAATGGCACTATTCTTTTCTTTAGAAGATAATTATTATTAGAAATAAATATCGAATAATTATTCGGTATTCCCATGTTTTTGCTATTCGATATTTGGCCGTATATTTCGTTATTTATTATATCACTAATATATATACCGGGTGTCTACTTTTTTTTTGTTACATAGGGAATACAATGCTAAAATTTTCATTTGGTGATAAATTTTCCCCTAATTATTATAGAACAAAAGTACAAATACAAAAGTTGTTTAGAATTCAAAAATGCATCAAATGATGCCAAATTTATCAATATAGGATGTTCCGATCAAGAATTAGAAGCAAATTAAAATTTCCATTTTTGCGCTCTTTACATCAAAGTGCCATGGAAATTAAACAAATAATTTCATTTCTTCTGGAGTTTGAGTTTGACAGATCGTATTTATTTTATTGTTACGTTCTGTATTATTATCATTATTATTGAAAATAATGAATAAACTTAAGGTAAATGAAAAAGTTCAGTGCGTAAAATGGTATTTTACTGGAAATTCGATACGACGAGTAAGAGATTTATTCAGCGCTTTCTTTGAAAACCGTCCCATACCTTCCGCTATGACTATTCGTAGGATAATTAAACAATTCGAAGAAACTGGAAGTGTGTTAAAACGTTGTAAAAATTGTAGAAAAATCAACGCAGAAGATCAGGAGGAGAATTTAAATCAAAATGCAATTAAAGAAAATACATTGAATATACTTTTGTGTGTAACGGAAAACCCAAATGTTAGTGTGCGTCAACTTGGTGCTGAATTAAATTTGCATCCTTCAACAATACATAAGGTACTAAAAAATGAAAAATATCATTCTTATAAATATTCCACGCACCAAGAGATATTTGAAGCGGATAAAATGGCTAGAAGCGAATTTAGTAACATTATTATGGAAAAATCCAATTTAGACAGAAACTTCTTGAAATCTATTTGTTTTACTGACGAGTCTACGTTTACTTTACACGGCGAACCTAATACACAAAACTTTAGAATATGGAGCCAAACAAATCCTCATTTAATGGTAGCAACACGTACCCAATATCCAGAAAAAGTTAATGTATGGGCTGGAATTTTTGGCAGGTGTATAATTGGGCCATTTTTTATTGAAAATAATTTAAACAACGAAAAATATTTGGATATGTTGCAAAATCATATTGGTCCGCAGTTAGAAGAGTGTGCAACTCAAGATAATGTTGTCTGGTATCAACAAGACGGATGTCCGGCACATTACAGCTGCAACATTAAATTATATTTGGATCAATGTTTTCCAAATTCATGGATTGGTAGAGGTGGTCCAATTAATTGGCCAGCTAGATCGCCCGATTTAGCACCGTGCGATTTCTTTTTATGGCCATATTTGAAGGAGAAAATTTATAAACGACATATCAAAAATCTTGTTGATTTGAAAAATGCCATTGTTGAAGAGTGCAATAATATAACACAAACACAATTAAGCTCTGTACGTCACGAATTTTATAACAGATTAGGTTATTGTTTGGCAGTTAATGGCGATTTATTTGAACATTTAATTTAAATTGTTAGTTTCGTTTTTGTTCTCCTATATCTTGTATTCATGAATTTTTCTGTTTTATAGGTATATTGAATATTGTAATAAATAAAGAAAGTTTTACGGAGTTCAGCTATTTACTATTTATTAAACTCTTATCCGACGTTTCACTGCACAACTTACAGCATCCTCAGGGATAAGTTTAAATTATTATAATAAATATATTAGGCATAATGCCAGTCATCTAATTCAAATGTATTGTTTTTATAACTTGAAGTTAATAAATAAATTAAACAATTACTTAAAATTATAATGGAGACATTCACAATTTAAAACCACAGCTAGTACGTAGTGTACAGCCGAGTAAAATACCCTTTCATTGTAATAAATAATAAATACTTAATACTTTTTATACTTAATAGCTTTTCATTTACATTAAGTTTATTCATTATTTTCAATAATAATAATAATAATAATAATAATAATAATAATAATACAGAACGTAACAATAAAATAAATACGATCTGTCAAACTCAAACTCCAGAAGAAATGAAATTATTTGTTTAATTTCCGTGGCACTTTGATGTAAAGAGCGCAAAAATGGAAATTTTAATTTGCTTCTAATTCTTGATCAGAACATCCTATATTGATAAATTTGGCATCATTTGATGCATTTTTGAATTCTAAACAACTTTTGTATTTGTACTTTTGTTCTATAATAATTAGGGGAAAATTTATCACCAAATGAAAATTTTAGCATTTTATTCCATATGTAACAAAAAAAAAGTAGACACCCGGTATATATTAGATTTGTGATTGAAGCCGGTATTTGGCTTATTTTTTTTGTTGCCCAAATATTTGTTATTCAATTATTCGGCACATCCAAGACTTAAAACCGGTAAAATAAACCGTTTAACCGATATTTTTGTAAATATTTTACGCAGATATTTCATAATCCTTAAAAATCGGTAGCATTTTGTCATCATTATTACTGCTATGACAATCCTAGATGAGCCTTGACTTCAAGTATAGAAATACTTGTTACGTGATCTTTCATTTAGACTTTTTTTGAAACTGTTCGTCGTACATTCGGATAAAGCAGCGACAAGTTCCGAACAGTAATTTAAACTACTGATGTTTTTAAGGCAAACAGTTGATCAACCTATTGTGTTCAATTCTGTTTAATTAATATCTGACCTTGTGACAATTTTTATTTTACGACGAACAGAATCACCGGCAAGGGGATTCAAACCAGCGAATCTAGTATTGTAACCTTTAACCAAAAAAATAATTCTATTTGTTTGGTGAACAAAACTGAAATATGAAAATATTTTTATGTAATGTATATTTTTTTAGCGAAATTCATGAATTTTAAACTTAATTACTAAAAACGATATCTGCACACCTTTATATTAAATAATTTCAAAATTTATTGAACTTTTATTTCTAAATTAAAAAAAAAATTATAATTCAATTTTGATTTAATAATAAATATTAAAATTTAGAAAGACGAAAATATAAAGTTCCACATAATTTACACAGTTTTATTTTATAAAATTAATAGAAAAATTAACCGGTTAAAACCGATTTACATAATTTTACTTATTATTTAATTTAATAACTTAATTTAATAATTATAATTATTTAAAATAATTATAATATCAAAATCGTACAGTATTTTAGCAACATGGTTATCTCAATAAATTTTCGAAATATAAAGTTGTGATTGGCTATAAATTGTTGAATAATAGATGAAACTTCGGTTGGTCCAAAATGTGTCCAAAAATAACATTATTTATCAAAAACGCATCTATAATTATTATATTTTATTATTTAACAAGATTAAAACAAATACATTTTCGTCTGATAGGTAATATATTTTTAAATTTTTTAATTTATGTTTTCAACAAAAAAATGTATTATAAAAAAACGTAAAAGAATTTAAATCATATCAATGCGTTTGTATCTGTACCAAAAAAATATTTGCGGTAAATTATACCACACGTTAAGAATAAAGCGAAAAATCCGGAACAAAATATATTGGATTACACCGGAAATTGAAACATGTCGCTCGCTTTTCAAATCTATAGCAACAAAAATAAAAACAAGAACGAGGAGAGAAAAAATTGCATTTGTTTTTTTTATTTGCAAGCTATCGATTCTCCGTATTACATATTTGTTACTAGTGCACTTATACTCATATATTATATGCAATATTAAATATAACCACTATTCCTAACGTTATTAAAAACTGAAAATAATACTCTACGCTATATTGATTACGAAGCCAGACACTAAAATCATTTATTTTTTCTGGTAATATCCAATTTCTTTGGGGAATGTAAAGAGTTTTTTTTGCAAAAATATTTTGCATTTGATAGAAACAAATTAAAAATAATATATAAATTAAAATATATATATATATATATATATATATATATATATATATATATATATAATATATATATATATATACTTTTTTTGTTCGTTTACTTTCAAAGTAAATGTGTGGCACAAACACTTTTTGTTCAAGCAGAAATTAGTTTTCGGCAAATATTTTTATTCAGATAAACAATAATTTACATTTTTCATATCTCTCATATTTGCTTATTTATTCTCCCACAAAATACTCAATCATGACAACTCAATGGACGTTACATATTTTATTTTTTTACAGTCAAATCGGGTTTCAACTATCAAAGTTTGTCATAGAGTATGTTGTATTTTATAAAACAAATATTTCTAAACGATTTTATAACATTATAAATTATATATTTACTAGTATAAATAAGTTTTTATGTGATAAATGACAAATTAAATTATTCCTAAATAATCTAAATGAAAATTTTAACAACAAAATCTGTTAAATTATTTCGCTTAAATATAATATCACCGAACTAATCCCAATGTGTAAGAATAGTTAATCCAGTACCACACTAACAGCCATATACATTTTGTTTTATTCGCCTGGAATATTGTAGAACGTCTTTGCAGATCAAAGGCGGTCTTGGCTCGTGCATCTTTTTAATGCAAATGTATTCATGAAATGCAGTGTCGTCCAGAACGTACCAAAGCAAGATTACAAACGCTTACCAAATGCAATAACTTCTGGTTAACTGACAAATTTACTAGACACAACGCTAACATATATTAAAATGTCAGTTATAATTTTACTCAAAATTTAAATTTAAATACGTGTTAGACTAGATTATAGTGTACGGTAATAAGCGACACAAAGTATAACTAAGTATAATGCAAAATTAAAATTAGTTTTAATAACTTTTAGTAAACTTTAGTAAAGGCTGATATTTCTAACTTTAAATAAAAAGTGAAATAGTGAACCATAAAATAAATATATGTAATAATTTTATATTACATTATTCTGTGTTTAACTATTGCACATTTTATCCGTAGTTTGAAATACTGGTTCTAAGAAAGTCAATTTTAAAGTAAAATATTTGAAATTTATATTTTAGTTAGCAGTTAATTTATTTTAGGAAAACTTGTATGGTGGTACATTTTAAAGGCGTGAGAAAAAATTAGATGTCATTACTAACACCAGATTGTAAGGCGGAAAATGAATCGGTATTAGAGGGAACGGAAATAAATAGACAGCTTGAAGTAATTGTAATTTTTATTTTATTAAAATTAATCTAAGTTAACACTTTGAGAGCAAACAGAAACATAAACTGATTTTGCATTTATTTTATGGTGATATTGTGACGTATACCTACACATTTATAGTTATTTCTGTGTTGGAAATGCTTATTTATGTTTTGCAGTATCAGTACAAGCTGACATATTTTATATATATATAACGAGTTTGTTTAAAATTTTGGCTCAGTCCGGGTCGAGCCTTATAAACTTTGAGCCCATGCAAATCTTTAAAGCAAGTACTGCAGGTTCAAATTCGTATATCACTACATTAAGTTGTATCAAAAACGTCACCAATAAATGTTTTCACTTTTGACATTCATAAAAACTGAATTTAAATTGGTGCTTAAACAAACATCAAAATATCTAAAAATGTAAAACAATTAAAAAACAATTTTATCATACATAACACACATGCAAAGTTGACTACTATTTGACATGAAATTGAACAAAAAGAATGCGTATGCAAATGTCAGTGTGATAGAGAAATGAAGATAGTTTCTTCCAACAAATATTTACTAGATACACTGACATTATAGTAGTATTGCTTTATGCTACAACTTCTGAAAAGATGGATTCAAACACTGTCAGCATATTCTTTATTTACTTTGTATATCGCGACTTGCTTTTCTACAAGAAAATATGGAAATACTTTATGACATAGTAGGCGGCACCTCCACCAATTTTTCCATGTTGACTATATATATATTCAATTTTTTATTGATTTATATTTACAGTGCTCAAGTTACATAGATTTATTATAAATAGTTTTGCAGATATACAAATTTGAAAAAAAAAACTCATTTTTATCTATTTAAAAATTATTAATACTTATAAAAAATAAATAATCTTAGATACAAAAATATTTATATTTAAAAATCAATATCCTATAATCCCCTTTCAAGCAAAAATTTAAATTAATGGAACTAAAAAAGGAAAATCAATTTTACAACACAAAAAATTAACAAAAAATAAAATAAGATATGCTGGATTAATTTTTAGAAAAGCTATATAAGTCTTTTTTAATAGTCTGAGTAAATATTGTCCATTGTATTGTGAAGTCATTTTGTCAGAGCAAAATTTTAATTAAAATGAACAAAAAAGATGTCGTCGTAATTAAAGGGGAATAAAATTTTCAGCACTTTTAAATGAAAGGATTAATTCCAAACAAGACTCTTAAATTATTTATTGGCCACTCGAAATAGTCCTATTACAAACAGAATAATTTCCTCTACAATTTCAAGTAACAAATTTTTTATAGTTTAGGTTTTTTTTTTATTTTTAATGTTTTTAATTAATACTAATATTTGCGATTGTTAATTTATTTAATAATTTTGATAATTTAATATTACAGTGTAATTATTGTATCAGCTAGAATTTAACCAGGGTTGAACAATGTAACTAACATACACAATCACGCATGTACTCAAAATAGTGTGGCGCAAACTATTTTCACTATCCCGAAATTAGTTTTTTTCAAATATTCTTTTCCAGACAAGCAACTCCAGTTTTATCCACATTAATGATACCTCTTATACATGCTCTTGTATTCCTACTATTTGGAAACTTTTGCTCAGTCTACTCACCGGACATTCACGCAAACGTATAACTTCAAAATCATTCACATATATTTTTTTAACAAAATATCCATTTGATCCAAGATGATCGATTCATTTTTACTAACAATAACCGATAACGTTATATTAACGATTCAACTATAATTTCTAGCATAATAACGTAACAATATTTTATTAACGTTATAATATCTAATAACGTTTCGAAAAAAAACTTGTAACTTAATAGACAGTTATTGTGCATTTAAATAATGTTGCGGTATATTTACGTTATTTTGTTATATGTGTAGATGACAAAATATTTTAAACGTAAATATCGCAAGACGATATTTGAATGTACAATAATTCTCATTCTCCATAAGTTTTTTATCGACAGAAAAATATAATTTATATTTTAAAATAAAAATTGATTGAAATTAATTGTAATTTATTACAATTTTTTTTATTTACACTTTACAGATACCTAATATAATATCAGAGTTACAAAAATATATTTATAATGTTATATAATATTATTTACATAACATTATATAAGATAATAATTCATTTTTTAATTTTATTTATAACATTATGTAACATAAACAAATAATAACTGGCGTTATGCAATAACATAACGATTTGAAACGTTACTTCATCTCTAATTTTGAGATCTCAATTTTTATATTTACATTAAAAATTGAACATAGATATTTACATGAAAAATGCTTAAAAAATTATTTTGTCACGCAGATTTAAAATATAATTAATTTTTTTTTCTAATTATTAAACAACGTCGCTTACTCTCTATATGAAAGTGTTATTTTTTATCTCACCATTGCTTTATTTCTAAGCAGTGTATAATATTTGAATTTAGTATATTATTCAACAAGCATGTTATGGTAGATTCAAAAAATTAGGTTACAATACAAGACGTAAGGTATTAACATTAATCATCTGAATGAATTATGGCCATAATATGCGATTGCACATACTTTTTCTACGACTATACAATGAAAAAAAATCACTTTGAATTGTGAAGTAAATTACAATTCAAAATAATTTTAATTTTCTATCAACAGCATGGTATCTTGGTAACAGTGCTGATTTACAAGTTATCTATTTTAAAAAATGTAATTTATTGAAAACCGTAAATTATAATTTGATAACTCATGATTGTAAGTAATGTACAGTATATCTGAACAAAATACATTTATAAAATGATGAAATATCTTTCAGAACTCATAATAAACTAGATAAAACCTTAAACCAAAAGTTGTAATTAAAATACACATATATTTATAAACGTGTTATTCAATAGGTGTAGAAAAAAAAATTACATTTAACTTCTCTCACATGTAATTTACTTTAAAATCAAACATTGATTCGAATAAAAATTAAATTTTTACTTAATTGAAATGAAACCAACAAATAGAAAATAAATGAAATAAAAAACTAAAATGGAAAGTACTTTCTGGTAACAAACAAAATGATTCGAAATAAAAAAAAAAACAACGGAGCAGTATCCAATATGGCGATCAAATGGTTTACCGTGGGGAGATATTCCATTCCCAGAGTATAGTTCTTTTCCGAGCATCAAGTCCGGGGAATGTGGTAGTGATGGTGGTGTATCGATATAGTTAGCGGCGAAACACAGGGCGTGTTTTCCTTTTGATAAATTGAATTTACGCGTAACGTGTCCAACACCATTTTTTCCACTTTTCACTTTTTTTTTCCACAAACCCATATAGTACTATACTACGGATCTGTCTGTCCGTTTTCTGTCAATTGGACTTGCACGTTAGATATTCTTGAAACTTTTGAGCACAAAACTTTGAAAATATTTTATATTTTTACAATTAGCAGTAAACTACTGAAGCAGTGTTTTTTGCTATAAAACTATATTTTTTTAAATTTTAATATCATAAGTTCTGAAAGATTTTTATTATGTTTGTTGTCAAGAGATGGCCGTTTTGATCGTGAAATTAAAAGGAGGGTAAATGCTGGTTGTAAGGTTTTGGGTGCTTTGGGAACTGTTGCTAGGAATGTAAATGTTTCCAAAGAAGTCCGTTTTAGTATATACAATGCAGTTTTGGTGCCTACGTTGATGTATGGTAGTGAATGTTGGGTTTGGTTGCAAAAACATAAACGGAAAATGACTGCCGTGGAAATGAGATTTTTACGTGGAATAAGTGGTGTAAATAAGAGAGATCGGGTACGAAATAGATTAGTGTATGATGAGTGTGAAATTGAAAAAAAATTTGTAGCAAAAGTTGGTGTTAGTCAAGATAGTTCCGACATGTTGAGCGAATATCTAATGAAAGTTTGGTTAAAAAGATTTATTTGAATGATTTTGATGGTATACGTTTGCGTGGACGTCCGATGAGTAGTTGGAGTGGTATGATTGAGAGTGTTTTGCATGAGCGAAAGTTTCCAAGTAGTAGGAATAAAAGAGCATGTATGAGAGGAATTATGAATGTGGATGAAGCGAAAGTTGCTTGTTTGGATAGGAATGTTTAGAGGCGACTGATTTCAGGATGATGAAAATAGTTTGTGCCACACCCCTTTGGGTACATGGCGTGATTGTGTATGTATGTATGTATAATTACTAGTTTATAAAAACATAAATAATTAACATTCTGTACCTATTTATATTTTACTAGATTCTTTAATTTTGTAAATTAAATATATATTCTTTTAAATTTATTTATTTTCTTTACATATTTTTTACTACAGCAAATTACATTACATTTTTCTTAGAATTTGTACTCATTATTGTTATATTTAAATGTAATATATCATAAAAGTAAAATTACATTTATACCAATAACTTAACCTAACTTTTAGAAGAATCTTTTAAAATTTATTTCAAATTGTTAATGCAATAATTAATATTGTTCAAATAACTTCGTTGTACTGTAGTTTTTTTTTATGTAATTATAAAATTAGATTTAGTATAATTATATAATATTATTATAAAAATATTTGTAGCACATAAGTAAATACTTTATTAGTATTGTATATATTATAGTATATTTAGTTGTATAACTATGTAATTAGGCAGTATTTAGTTTCCTAATAAATAAATAAGTAACTAATTAGTTGAATGTATATTAGGTATATTAGAAAATAAACTTGTTACTTACAGATTAAGTGAAAACAAAACAAAATGGTTTTATTTGTAAAGACAAAATTGAAAGCGAAACAACTTCTGGCAGCATTCGACAAAGGCAAACACAAACAGTTTGAAGGATTAGGCGTTGGAACTGTCCTTTCCGGTGAGGTTTTTACACGTTATTGAACGTAATTTGTTTCGACACGTTAATATAAACGCGGTGTGTCGCGTATTGTTTGTGGCATTTTCGTTTTGTTCAGAGCCAGGATGGTCCTATATGGACGTTGCAAGTAAGCCAAAGCTAACGGCGACGAAGATGTATTAGCAGAACGATCCATATGTATCTAGTACAAGCATGTGATATGTCGCAGAAATACCGGAAATGAAAATATATGTTGCCTGTTCACTAACACAAACACCCACGCACACACATACATATACATGTTCAGGGATTGGTTTGTTTATGGGTTTTGCGTCTTGCCTCTCACTTCATCGCACAATATATTTGCTTTGGCACATTAATCTTATTGATTACAATATACGACTTAGATCGGCTCAAGTTTATTTAGAATGATGTCAGGTGTTTGGCATGTTTTATAATAAATTATAATATTTTAAAATACATTTGTCTTCCGTTGATAGATAGATCGATTTCAAAAAAGTAATATATTTAAAAATGTGGTGTGTAAAATCTAAAACGTAACATGTAAATACTACTAAAATTTGAATATTTAAATAAAAGTATACAGGTTTAACAATTTTACTAAAAGATTAAACTCATATAAAAAATATTACATGCTTTACATGTCAAACTAAATTTGCCCGTATTCTCACCCGATTTATAAAAGTGATTTTTGCCAAAAGTACTTTTGACGTTTACTTAAAATTATTTATTAAGCAATTTATAATAGTTTATATAAATTTTATAATACTAAATATAATAAAAATAATCATAAATAGAAAAACTATTTACAATTGATGAAAAACAGAAGCAAAAAGTTATTATAAAAGCACTTTTTCACGAAAAAGTGAGGTGAGAATACGGGCAATTGTTTTTAAAATGTACTACTATCAGAGGCGTAGCAAGACCTTTGTGGGCCGGTGTGCCACTGGTATTAAGGGGCCCCCTTTACTCCTTGTATTGTTTAAAATTTTAATGTTCTTTTGGCTCATTTTAAGTACTAAATGTCATTTTTATTTTGTCAGTTTGTGCCTTATTCGAAAAAAATTTTCAAATAAAAGTTGTTTTATTTTTATGATAATCAAAATTAATTAAAATTACTTTTTTTTAAATGCAATCTGTATTTTCAAAATTAATAAATTAAAGTGAAATTCTTAAAGAAACAACTTGCCAAGAAATATATATGTATGTACCTAATAAAGTTGGCTTAACCATAAACAAGAAAGATGTGTAGATTTTCGATTTAACAGTTCAGAAGATAATTTTAGGATAAACGTTTTTAACGCTACGTTAGATATTATAATTGCACAATTAAAAGATAGATTTTCAAGTTTTACGGAAATAAATAAATTATTTGGAATAATTTTCCCAGAAAATTTAAAACAATTATCTGATGACAAATATACTGACGATTTAACCGCAGATTTTGAGGCACAGATATTATCTTTTAGGAAAACCTTTAAAAAACAGTTAGAAAATATTAATTCGGTATTTGAATTAGGAGAATTAATATTTACAGATTATTCTATTCTTAGTTCGGCATTTCCGGAACTTTGTAGCGCTCTTATTTTGTTTTTAACATTCCCCGTATCAACTTCTAGCGCTGAAAGAACATTTTCAAAATTAAAACTTATTAAAACATATTTAAGAAACTCTATGGGGGAGAATCGTTTATCAAATTTGGCGATTTTCAGCATTGAAAATGAAAGAGCACGTAAATTAAATTTAAATGAAATAATTCGCATCTTTGCTTCAATGAAAGCGAGAAAAGTTAAGTTTATTTAAAGTTAATGAACTATGTTTGTAAACATAAATTTGGTTTGTACTGTATGTTTTTGTGTTTGTAAACTTAAAAGAATCTATGAAAATGTATTTAACTTACTTTAATAAACTAATTTATATAATAAATATATTTAATCCTATGAATGGTATTTTATTCCTCTTCTTTGTTTTTTATTTATTACAAAAAATTAAAATAAACAAAAAAAATGGTAAGTATTAATGAAAATAAGGCCCTATTGGGCACTTTGGCTCGTGGGCCCCTCTCGCTCATGGGCCCGTGTGCACCGCACTCCTTGCACCCCCGGTTGCTACGCCTCTGACTACTATAGCAGTCAAAATTAGAGTTGAATTGAAGCATTTATTAAAATGAAATATATTATTATTAATTTTTAATAGTAAAATAATTTTTCTTTAATAAAAAGCATATTTCATTTATTTAATAAATATATTTAAAATAAATTATTATTACTTTACTATTTATTGCATATTACAAATTATCAATTGTTTTGCCACATTGGCTTACCACCTTTTTTTTTATTAAATTTTATTTTAATAATTACCAAATTACAATGACTATATTTTAAAATAGCAGAATAAATAATAATAATATTTAGTTATTATTTACTAATATTTTTAAATATAGTCATGGCAATATTAATAATGGCAAATAATTTATTTAAATTGATTTTTTTTTAAATAATAGTACATGTTTGAATGATTTTATTGTAATTAATCATTCGCATTTAAATATTCCAAATAATAGTTTCTCAAAATTTAACAATCTCCAGCGTCTCCAGAAAGAATTATTTCGTATATTGTCGATTTTCCATGTTAATTTTCTATATCAACTTTCCAAACGAACACCGTGTATATATATATATATATATATATATATATATATATATATATAAATACAGTATTAATTTTACTTAACACCCAAATTACTAAATTCACTTCAATAATTCTATTCACAATTAATTTACTTTACCACAAATTCAACTGAACTATAAACATAACTATTGTAGAATAAACCTTCCTATAAAATTTATCTAACATAAGTAAATACACTATTAAACCCAATACCTATATTTTAATCGCGTCATAACTATCACTAGCGGCATCATTCTACAAAACCAGGTCAGTAACTATTTTAACATACATTAAACCTACCGTTGTACCCTAACCAACATAACGTACAAACCCTTTTGAATGTCGCGGGCGTTAGAAGAAGAGGTTCTCTTATCTCGTGTCGCCAGCACCGACTTCGTTCATCCGGCAATTTATAACAAGTTGCAATATGTCGTGGAATTTTATTGTGCATCGCCCGGGAGACTTATTGAAGCCAGCCGGTGGGCTCGCCTTTCCCCGTTCTCTGTTCGTCTTTATCGAAAGAGAAAAGAATGAGGCTGCCGTCGCCGTCGGTCGTTCTGACAACGGTCGCTAGAGAATCGACCAGACGAGACGAACCATCAGGCGTCGCGTTCAGTAATTTTTATGTGGAATTATTTATAAGTAGTTGAGGGTGATGAAAGATTTTATACGTATAACTGTATTATATTATACATTAAAATACTTGAACGTATTAAGAAATTAAATGATAATAAATTTAAATTAGAAATTAAACAAAGTCTTTTGCGACATAGCTTTTATAAAATAGAAGAATTTTTGAATACTGACTTATAATAATTTTTAAATTGTTTCTCTGTATTTTGTTAAAAGCAAAATTATATTAGATACAAGTTTAACTACATTAAGATAAATTGTCATATGTCACTTTACATATTTGTCCTATATTAGATTTACTATTAATACTATGCTAAATAAATAATTATTATTATATTATTATTATATTTTTTCTTCAAGCGTACGAGTATCGTAACATTAATACTACATTCCATATTGCCTATGTTACTAGTACAATAATGGCATTATTGTACAGCAGCTAGTTATTATATACACCACTGATGGCAGCACCAAACATAACTACAACGTCAAGTATATTTAATCTGACATCTTCGGCGACCATATTGACAAACTATTACGTCAAGTTAAGTTAATTGACAATTGCAACAATGCAATTGTCAATTTTTAATTGTTATACGAAAATAAACAATTATTTTCGCATAAATATTAACTTGATTGTTAAAAATGTGTGAAGAAGTGCAGGAAATGCAATGTGCGCCGTCAGATTTGTCAGAAACTGCATATTCGACCAAAGAAACATGGTCAAATGTATTTAATTTGACATTTCCGACGGCATCTTAAAAATTATTAAGTCAAGTTAAATTAATTGACAGTTGCATTATTTATTTTCGCTTGAATTTGAATTTGTTTATTGAAAAGTGTGAAGAAGTGCAAGAAATGCACAATATATACCGCCAAATTTGTCAGAAATTGTATATTCGACCAAAGAAAGTTTAATTTTCACAAATCACGTAAAAATTATAACTAATATATACATATACAAACTATTCTACAACTGTTAGTAAGGTTAAGGATACTTGTTATGTATTTTTATTTATTTCTAGTTTAGTTTCGTTTAGAACGCTTGAAGAAAAAATCGTGTATGTCACTATGAACAGAAAGCTCTTTTTGTGTTTCGCTCAGATTGTTTAACCTCGGTTTTGTTTCGGTTACAAATGACTGAGCTAAGCACAATAATCATCGCTCTCTACTCCTCGTAACATAATATACTATTATATAATATGGCTGTTGTCGTTGATTCAAATTTAAGTTATATTATGTAGATTAAAAAATTTCATTATTGTATTCGATCAAAGAATTACAAAAATGTCGAGATCGAATATTGAAATAAATTGATAGGAATTTATCGAATAATTTTAGATTTTATAAGAAAGATTGAATATTAAATATTTTCTACAGGTTTTTCTAATCAAATTTAAGATTACTAAATTTTATTATCTGAAAATAAAATTATGCGGGATTAATGGTTTAAGACTGGATAAAAATTTCAAAAACTGTTTGCTTGCTAATATTCTTATTTGTACTGTTTGGCTATTATATTTTTATGCGACTGCAAATATAAACAAAATTAAAATTAAGCCAGGAAATTTATGTATATATTTTTTATTGAAACATATCAAATTCAACATAACTGAAAAGGTGTGATTTAGTAACCCAACAAAATAAAGTAAAATAACGACGAAATGTATATAACAAGCATGGCTAAAAAAAAATACTTTGCTCTTCAGGGAAATATATTGAACGACAACTAAATACTTCGCACGATAAAAAAGTATATTGAATGACAACTAAATACTTTGCGTGGCAGAAAAAGTGAACGAACAACAGAATGAATCTTGCACGATAAAAAATTCAAATAAATAACACGTTTTTTCTTTCGTTGCCTAGAGGCAAATAAAATTATGCTGTTTAAAATTTAGATTAATCTACTGATAAAATGAAACATTATAAAAGTATTGCAACCTATTTTCTAAACAAATAAATGAAGTTTTTTACCTGACCTATAGCAATGAGTCCGATCAAAATTTTCAATTGTCTGAACCTTTTCTAAATAAGTCAAAACTTAACTTTTTAACCCAACCTATCGTCCAAAAATTTTTAGTGTATGGACCATCTCTAAATAAATTAAAAATTAACATTTTAACTCTTACCTATCTGGCAACGAGTCTATCCAAAATCTTCGAAATAAATAAAAATTAAATGTATTTATCTGACCTATTTAACGCTGACCTGTCGTGTAAAAATCAATTCAGTTGTTTATTCTTTTTTATCCAATTTAACCAATTCTGTCATACAACCATTTATCGTGAAAAAAAACCTTTTTTTAAATACGAAAAATAGTATCTGTCTTTACTTATTAAACGTTTTTTTGGTAACCTTATCTTTTTTTTTTCTTATATATCATGTGAACATAATTAATAAATATTTGTTACAAAATTATGACCGTCTAAAACCAGCTTAACGATAACGCCCACATTTTATTAAAAAATAGATATACAATAACGTGAAATATTTCATATGAAAAATGTTTTCTTTTTATGAACCATATGGTATGCAGCAGGCAAAAAGATACAAGCTGCTTTTATATGAAGCAGACGAATACATATAGAAAAAGCCTGGAATCTGATACAATATCGTTTCAACGTAACAAGCTATTTTCTCTCGATCGAATGACAAGAGATATAAGAACACCAATTGGACCAAATCGAACATTTGGTGCTCGTAATAAAAAGCTAGATTATCTATTAGTAGTCTTGTTACGAGAAAAACTGACGATAATAATAAAATGATTTCGAAATAAAGGTATTTTTATTTGGCAGAATATTGTCAATGTATATTGCAACATTTAGATTTTAAGTAAAACTGCTTTAGGTTTAAGTTCTGTATTAATATTTATTAACAATTGACGTTTCAACGAACTCAACGTCCGTCTTTATCAGTTTTCCTGATGAGGACGGATGTTGAGTACGTCGAAAAGTCGATTATTAATAAATATTAATACAGAACTTAAACCTTAAGCAGTTTGATGTTATATAAGTAGTTCTGAAAGATTTTTATTACATTTAGATTTATTTCTTATCTAAATTAGTATAATTGCAAATTAATCTCTTTAAACTATTTTTCAATTTATTTAATTTATATCGCTTTACTTTGACTTCTGTGAAACTGTAAAGAGAATTGTAAATCATTTTCTTGCAGTGAAATTTATAACTAAACTTTATTGCTCTGATGACGTTAAAAGCATAAATAATAAATAACATAACAAACTAGTTGTTTAGATTACAGTATTAAATTAGTCTATTAACATGAACGCAAAGTTTAAGTTTTATAAATCAGAAATTGTTTAATTTTTAGATTTTAATGATCATCAAATCTTGAAACATTAATTTATACTTTTTTTTTCGCATTACTTATATTGGTATATTGGTATATAACTAGATAATTTACATAAATATAAAACTGTATTTTTTCATTTAGAAATAAAATATTTCTCATTTTATCTGGATAAACTTCATCAGCTTTTTATAGTAAATTTTGGAAATATTTTTCTTACAAAAATATTTTAAAATCAAAGAAATTATAAAGTTAAGAACTTATTTACGTTTTTTACTACTTTGACTGCAAGGAAAAAGTAGTATAGCGTTCGGTACGGTGTCTGTAACATTTTCAAAAAAAAAAAAAAAAAATTGTATAGAAATCCTTCATATAGCCTGTAGATGACGAATCTGAACTTAGTTTATGTGGGAGTATGGATGTGCGTCGTCAGCTCGCTCGCTCGCTCGCTTACTCGATCGCTCGCTCGGTCGTCAGACAAAATATTGTGATCGCAACTCCTCCTAGACGGTTTAACCGATTTTAATGAAATTTTCAGGATAAATTTATCTAGTGTCCAAGATGGTCATGTGGTTTTATTTTTTTCCAGTGATGCCAACTTTCCGAGAAAAAAATTACTAAAGTTTTTAAAAATTCATATTGGTTACGTTATTTATCCGATTTTGATCAAATTTTCAGAAAAGATTTTCCTAATGCTCTCATTAATTACATAATTTAATTAATATACAGTGTTGCCAACTTTCCGAGAAAAAAATTACTAAAGTTTTAAAAATTTTATTATGGCCATGTTATTCAACCCATTTTACTCAAATTTTCACAAAAGATTCTCCTAGTATTCATATAATTTATGTAATTTTAACAAAATACAGTGTTGCCAACTTTCCGAGAAAAAAATTAGTAAAATTTTTAAAAATTTATTATGACCATTTTATTTAACCGATTTTAATCAAATTTTTATAAAAGTTTTTTCTAGTGCCTAAATAAATTATGCAATTTTAACAAAATACAGTGTTGCCAACTTATCGAAAAAAAAATTACAAAATTTAAAAAAAATTCATTGTATCTACATTATTTATTCGATTTTGATCAAATTTTCAGAAAAGTAAGTCCTAGTGCCCACATAAATTATAATATTATTAAAATACAGTGTTGCCAACTTTCCGAGAAATGTCAAAGTAGTCTATATATATGGGTTTACCCATATACTTCTAATCTTGTTATAAGTCAGTTTAGTAATTTGATTTCTCCCAAACATACACTAAATATTTGCCTAAATTTAATTTAATTTATTTTTTTACGAAATAATTCTTAAATTTAACGTTCAAGTTATTAATATATATTTGTATATAAAATTATATAAATTTTTTTATTTACTATTTTTTATATACTAGATATTTTTCTTAATTTTTATATAAACATCAAAGTACATTTTAATAATATTTACCAATTTAAATTTTACTTTATTTAATTTATTTTAAATGATTTGATATTTTTTATAAATAATGTTCGCTTATAACGAACTTTATAGGAAGGAAAAAACTGATTGTTATAAACAAAAGTTTGTTATAAGTGATGTACTTTCAAAATTAGATCGTTTTATCCGAGTTCGTTACGCGAACATTACTATAATTATTGTATATTTTAGTATTCCAAATATGTAGTCTTTTTTATTCTGAAATAATTGAAAATATTCATTTAATAGAAAAAAATAAAAAATTAAAAAAATGTATATATTTGTTTAGATTTACGTTTTCAATTATCAAAATATCGGTATTTTTAGTTAATAAAAAAAGTATTTCAATACAACGTTTACAAAATGACAAAATAAAATTTAAAAATTAATTGGTTTTTAATCATTTACTCATATTGCAATACAAACAAATTTTTTGTTATTAATCGATAAATAATAGAAGAAAAAAACGAAAACAAAAACCAGTTTTGCTACAGAAAAAACTTATCAATCATGGATAATACACCATCCATTAATTTATAAAAAGAAAATATATATAAATCTATCATATCGTCCATTAGTGTTCATCAACAATTAATAAACCGATATCTTTCGCCTTGCACAACGGTCAGACAATATTCCTCTCATCTTGAAACCGGTAATGTGCCATTTATTACGCTGATATTATGCGCCAACGTGTTCGGTGAGCAAAAGTACGAAACCGGTAAGACGATTACCGGAACTTAAATAGTGACGTTCGCGTACCGGTTAGCTACGTTGTCGTTGTGGCCGGGTAGGGCATTAGTCAACTCCCGGTAAACGACGTATATGATGTTTAAGTTTGTGTGCAACTTAACAGGTAAGTTGCAAATGGGTTCGAAATTAAGTTGCAAACTAAGGTGCAACGTTGCTTCTGTTCAGAGATAATTAATAGTACGTTAAAATAGTTAGTTTTATTTTGTTTCTTTCTTGAACTAATAAAGAACTGCTAAATGATCTTTAAACAATACTTAGTGAAATTTACTCGCTTCTTTTCTGATAAAATATTGAAAAATTAACATAGTAAAAAATCTTTGTAGAACTTATTATATAAAATAAAAGAGTTTTTGGTTTAAATAAAGACACTAATTTAAATAAAATCTAGCATCTATTAATTAATTAATTATAAAAAAAAAAATTAATCTAGTTACTTGTATTTTATTACCTAATAACTTGTTTCTATGTTTTGTTTAATTAATATTTATGCCAATTGTATATATTTTTTGTATATTATGATATATGTTTAGTATATAGAACCATCGAATTATAAAGAGTTTTTATATACCCTGCGTTAAATGATCCGTTATAACTTTCTTTAGTTTAGCGTTATCATAACTTTAGTGGGGAGCTTGCAATACTGCTATTTTAATATAAAATTAAACAAAACTTTAACCAAAAGCTTTTTTATGTTATTTAATAATTAGTTGAAAAGTATTTATAGATAATATTTTCTGACAGAGAAATTATTACATTATATAGATAATTTTATGATACGTATTTATAAAAACATATAACATTATATATGATAAATAGATACTTAACAAAAAATAAAACAATTTATTAAGTCATGTCAAAAAATGTCACAAATAAAAGTTGTTAGTTATAATGTGCACAGCAATTTTTATTAAATTATTTTTCGAAATATTAAATATTTTTCGGAGTATGTACCAAATTGAAATTAAAATATTTTCGTCCGAATCTTAAACTAATATAATATAAATCTTCTTAAAAACTAATTCTTTAGATTTAAAAATGCTTTTGATTTAAGTTCTGTTTTCATTTTCATTAAAATTCGACGTTTCGGTTTACTACACTTAAACCTTTATCAGGAAACAGATCGACATTGTGACAAAACAGTTTATTCTTGTTGCAAAAAGTCTAATTTGTGCTTATCTGTAATCATTTCTAAAAGTTAAAATTAGTATTATTACTATACTTCGATTATTATATGTGACGGTCGATAAAAATAATTAAAAATAATTTTACATACTTAACTTTAGAACTACTAATTAAACGTTATTAAAAATTATATATTTTTAACAAATAAAATTTGTTTAAAGCTCTAGATTAGAATTATTATAGTTAATTATTTTACAAGGATGCTTGACCTCTTTTTTAATTGAATATTATATCGATTCTATTGTACAATACATTTTATTTACAATACAATTTTATTTATACTTTAAAAATTTTCAGCGATATATTTTTGATAATAAACTGGTGAAATTGATCACGCCATTTTAAATCTGTTGATACAAATGATAGCGTGCGAAATATAATAATACAATCAAATTGTTGTAACCAAATAAATCAGACAGAAATTGTTATCTTTGGTAAAGCATTGAATATTATAGTTATTTTGAAATGTTTGCTTATTTCAGTTCTATTTGTATTCTGTAAATATTTTCTATGTGCACTAGATTAAAGTTTATTTTTACTTTTCTATTGAAACTATATTTGATTCTAAGTTTATTGTATTTTAAATTTACAGAAAACTTATTTTAGTCATAATAAAAATTGAAGATAGTTTGTAAAAACAGTTACATTTCTATTTTTAAGTAAGAAATTGAAACGATCAGTAATTTGATTTTCGAAACAAGAATTTGTTATTTTCAACTTGGAAATGATAGTAGTTTTATTTAAATTTACAAATATATAAATAATAACTATATTTTAAATATTTTTGAAAGTTTATAAATAGTTTAGTTTTTTAAATGGTAAACAAAATAGTTGAAATAAATAATCCACAGTTTCAATTTGATTCTCTGTCAAAAACAAATGGTGATAAGTTTTTCTATATATTCGTAATCAAAATTGAACAAACAAGAACAAAACAAATGTGTTCTATATCTCTAGCACCACTAGTTTACTTGGAGAAAACAGCACCGCTTGACTTTATTATTGTTCTGAATATTTTTTCTCTTATTAAAAAAAGAAACTTTTATTGAATTTATGGTGTCACCCCTCCCACAGTTATTTTTTGTATCAAACTATAAATAACATCTTTTATAATTTTACAATTATATTTTTACGATAATGTTCTTTAAAATAATAACATTAATAATTACTAAATTAGTTTTAAAATAATAACTATTTAGTAAATCACTCCTATTCCCATTCGATGTTGCACCCAATGCAGTTCACACTCCCCCCCCCCTAACTGATTGAACTGTCACGAGAAAATAAACATATTGCATAAAATAATAAAGCCTGCTTTTATTATAAACACATTAACTAAAGCTGACTTTAACCAAACAGAAAACATTGACTTTAAATTCTGCTGGCCTAATTATTATTGTTATCAAAAAACAAAGCTTTTTTTAACTTTTAAAACTTCTAATTGGCATCTGAACTTGCTTATGGCGACGCTGTGGTAAAATGATACTGGTAAAATACTGTCATAAAAATTTGTATAAATTTTCGTACTATTTTAATCAAATAAATATTATTAATAATATTTATTTATTTTTTAATTTCGAAAGTTTGAAGACTCAATGTATATATATATATATATATATATATATATATATATATATATATATATATATATATATTATGAATGAAATAGGATTGAATAATTGATTTATTTTATTTTATGCAAAATTGACGATCGCGATTTTGACTATTTAATAGTTATCCTATTTTATTCAATGTAAGTATATAGTATATATAGTAATTTTAAAGTTTCTTTTTTTTATATTTAAACTAATTTTCTATATATTTTGTTTGAAAATGTATTTTTTTGCATATTAAAATACACATTTTTTTGTTTATTTTCCACTCTCCGTAATTATTAAAAATAAGTATTATATTGATTTAATTTAAATAATGTATTAAAATTCATTATTTTTAATGAAACTCTAAATATGACAAACACGTGATAAACATTTACTAATAAAAAGTCTCACTTGCGACAGTTTTTTATTTCACCGCCAGATGGATATAGGATTTTTGTGATTGGCAATAATATAATTATTATTGTCACCAATAAAAAGCATTACTTTATTAGCGAAAGAAAATTTTTATGGAAATAATTATAACAAAATTTGTTTGTCAGTTTTTGTATTCAATTTTTATTATGCATTAATTATATATCGACGTTTTGCCCATTTATTATTGAGCTTTTTCAGGACTTTGAATACATATCTGAGGCCTGAAGAATAAAGAAGTTATTATGCTCGAGAAACTGATTATATAGTTTTTTTTAATAATAATTATTACTTATATTGTCAATGGTGCGGGTTGTTATCCTACAGCTAAGCAAAGCACTACAGCTTATAGTGAATTCCGTACTACTCATTTACAGCCGATATCAGTTTAATGGTACAAAGTTTTAATACCAGAAATAATATTTAAAATCTGGTGTGAGCGCGGCGCGAACCAGAGATTTTTGGTTTGAGTCCAATCTGCTATCACTGGCCTAGGGCTGCCTGTGTTATTTTTTATACATTTCTAATAAATATTTAAATAATATTATTTAAAAATATTATAGTAAATGAACACATTCTATACCAATTTTTCCTAGCTTTACGTTAAAACGTCATTTCGCTGCTCATTACAAATAAATAAAGCCGGAAACCGCTTTCATATACCTATACATTATTTTGAACGAGAGAACAAAAAGGTCATAAAGCTCGGATCACAGCCGCCTAATATCCATTATTTATGGTTGGAGAACGTTCGCGGACAATCGTGACGGGTTCGAGTCAACTCGTTCCTTCTGTTTGTGGCAGTAAGAAGCACAAACTTGATGGCTAGAAATAATTTTTATTGTCTCTAGGGTAAAAACTTTTGGCTTTTGTTTTCACGGCTGACTGTGATATGTTATAAAATATAAACGCAAATTCCTAAATATGTTTCTTTCAGCAGGTTGGCAAAAGCTAACACGCTTGGTTTGTTATCATATGTTTTGAATAATTAAACTGCGGTACACAGGTGAGTTTTCATATCGTAAAGTATGTGTTTACTGTCAATGTATGCTTTCTAAATGAGATGAAAAAAACATGTTATTTTTTTTATACAAGGTAGTGGAAAATGTACTCTAATTTATTTCATGTTATAAGGTTTTTATTTTATTATATATTATTTAATTCTAAATTATTTACGTCCAGTTGTATATTATTTCCTTGCAATCGTATTTTGTATATTATTACACATTATTTTGTATATTACTACACTTCAACAAGTTTCTATAACAACCAATAAAATTACAGTGTTGTTTAAAAAAACATAACTCGTATTGTTGGTAAGAAAACAAACACTGTATGTTTTATATAGGTATATATATATATATATATATATATATATATATACCGGGTGTTCGTTCGTTAAGTTCGTATGGGCGTTTAACATGCAAATTCGATAATTTGCGATATACTTCTTTCTCGAGTTAAATTTGGAGAAATACTTACAATTAGAATACTTTTTTTGGGCGCTAGAATTTTTTTTGATTTTTATTTTTTTCTCAAAAACTATGAGGTCTAGGAAAATAAGTAGGATATGGAAAAATGCGGAATAATGAGTACGATAATTGAGTGAAGAACCCATTATTCTACGATGCATCGTTTAGTATAAAAAAATTAAAAACTGAATTTTTGAAAATTTTACAAGGGGGTACCTTGGGATTTTTTCATAAGACTTTTTTCAAAATTTGCTCAAAAAAATCTGAAAAATTCAGTAAAATATAGTTAAGTAACTTTTTTCTCTACCTCATTCTGGTTTGGCAGAAAAAATTATTGAAAATTCTAAAATGTTTTTTAAAATTTTCAATAATTTTTCCTGCAAAATCAGTATGAGCTAGAGAAAAAAGTTACTTAGCTATTATGTAGCTAATTTTTTTTTTGTATTTACTGAATTTTTTCAGATTTTTTGAGCAAATTTTGAAAAAGTCTTATTTTTGAAAAAATCCCAAGGGTACCTAATTTTTTTGTAATAAACGATACATCGTAGAATAATGGTTTCTTCACTCAATTAACGTACTCATTATTTCGCATTTTTCCATATCATGCTTATTTTCCTAGACCTCATAGCTTTTGAAAAAAAAAATAAAAACCAAAAAATCAAAAAAAAATTCTAGCACCCAAATGCTAGCAAATTAAAAGTAAAACCAAATTATAGAACTTTTTATTGTCCATCAAAAAGTATTTCTCCGAATTTAACTCGAGAAAGAAGTATATCGCAAATTATCGAATTTGCATGTTAAACGCCCATACGAACTTAACGAACGAACACCCAGTGTATATATATATATATATATATATATATATATATATATGTATATACCCAGTTACATTTTATAGATATTAAAAAATTATAGCCAATTCTTCAAGATTTTTTTATTTCGGAATTATTTTTCGACTTACAATCCACAGTAGAAGATGGCGCAAAAACCATCATTCTATCTGATGATGCTTTAATTTTTGTAGATGGTGTCTCATGTCATAGCGGCTTCGAAATTTGTAAAGTATGTAAACAAATTCAGAATTCACGTAGACAAATCATGGATCGCTATACAGCTCAACAAACAAAGCTACTGTCTTAAGATATCGAGTGATGACTTCAGCGCCATCTTGTATAATTATTTAAAAAACAATTTTTAATAAATGTTACACAAATTTGTTTTTAATTCTGTCACTTTATAAACAAAGCGGAAAGTAGTGTACGAGACATGGTTTGTTAAGTGTTAAGAACAGAATCTTGGAAACATAAAAAAATCGATTTTATTTTTATTTTTCAAAACTTTTCTCGATTCTCTTAAAGTGTAATTATAGTTCTCGCTATGAAAATCTGTCCTTACGCAAAACTAAGTGTATGACTAACAAAATCATATACTTAGTATTCCGAAAGGACAAATTTTTTATGACAAGAACTATACCCTATCTAATATTGTAATATATTATCACATCTACACAAAATAACATGCTAGTTGTTAATATAATAATTTAATAAAATAATTTCATAAAATTTAAATTATAGATACATGTATATTGTTCAAAAAATTAACTAAATTAATTTTTGCAGATGCAGTTAAACATTGTTAAATGCTTTGTAAGTTAACCCGTAGAGTATTTATTTACGTGGAATATTTGTCGGAAACGTTTTTAATTTGTGTTATTTATTATCAATTCGAAGTTTGAATTTTCAGAATTTTTATACATAGGAAAATATTTTTAGCTTTCATGCAAAATTCAATATTTTCAATTTTTATAATTTTTATAATATCCAGAACGTAAATGCTATGTTTGTACGAAATAGTCTACATATTTTTGTCTTTGGACAAACACATATAGAATTTTAGAATTTATAATTTTTCAAATTTATATTTTAATATTCTTGATGGTTTGGCCATATTGAGCGAATGTTCAATGAAATTTCGGCGAATAATATTAAAGGTGTACGACTGAATACACGTCCAATGAGTAGATGGGAAGGTACGATTAAGAATGAATGTGAATATTTACAAATGGTAAAAATAAAAGAGCAAGTATGAGAGATACCATAAATATGAATGAAGCAAAATTTATTTGTCTGGATAAAATTGTTTGACGAAAACGAGTTTTTGTTTAAATGGAAATAGTTTTTGTCTCATCCTTGTGGGTACATGGTGTGATTGTGTATGTGTATGTAATACTAACACCTACAACTTTTTATAAAACTTTATCTTGATTTAAATTACGAAATTGCAATTTTTTTTGTATATTCTACTAAATTTTCTTTTGCGTCAAGCTGCCTATAGCAAAATAAAAGTCTAATTAATGTTATATTTAATCTGCTGAGAAAATTAGAAAATGTCTAAATCGCCGTAAATTATAGCGCTTTTGATACAATGTGAAGGGCTTTATATATTTATGTATGTATGGTTATATATCAAATCATTAGGTTGGTATAATAAATTCTCGTTTAGATATGAAACATTGTATCATCGTAACGTGTAATAGTTAAAATTTTGTAATAAATTTTGCATTGAATTTTCTGACAACAATACATTAATTAGAAATAATTTTTACATCTATTTTTTTTCTCTTTTGATAATCAAAGTACACGTATTCATATTTTTATGAAAATATTTTTTCAAAATATTTATTTTAATGTTATTGTTTTAATATTATTTTTCATCAAAAATAATAAAATATTTTATAAAATCAGTGTAAACAATTAAATTATTTTAAACAAAATGCATATTTTGATATTGTAAAAAATCTCATTTTCTCATTTTCTGTATTTATATTTTATTTGAAAATAAAATTTTGAACATAAATAGTTTTTACTATAATGTTTCTTTGTTTTTTTTTTTTTTGTTTTTTCGTTACATAAAATTGTAAAATATTTTTGATATTTTATTGATATTAATTTTTTATTTTCCTGAAAATATTCAAAACAAACCGTAATATTTTCACAAATTATTTTACGTAGCTCTATATATTTTATTTTAATCTAGCGAAATTTTTATATATATGTATATATGTATATGAAAGAATATTCTTGATGTTCTTGTATTGACTAAACCAGACAGGCTTTTAAATTTTTTTGCAATACTTGTTTAATGCATATTTTATAAGTTATAAGAAAAGGGGAGAAAGGTTGCATAAAATAAGAAGATATTACTACACTTAATTTTTTATTGAATGTACTTAATATATAAATGTATTAAATAGATGAATTTATTATTTCTCTTAATCTTAATAAACATAAAAACAACTATAATATTTTGATAAATTTAATAATGAATGTTTTGACTAAAAGTATTAGTAGATATAGTCAATATATGGGGTATGTGGTGTAAATAGGAGAGATCGGGTACGAAATAGATTAGTGTATGATGAGTGTGAAATTGAAAAAAATGTTGTTGCAAAAGTTGGTGTTAGTCAGTTAAGATGCGTCGGACATGTTGTGCGAATGTCTAATGAACGTTTGGTTAAAAAGATTTATTTGAATGATTTTGATGGTAGACGTTTGCGTGGACGTCCGATGAGTAGTTGGAGTGGTATGATTGAGAGTGTTTTGCGTGAGCGAAAGTTTCCAAGTAGTAGGAATAAAAGAGCATGTATGAGAGGAATTATGAATGTGGATGAAGCAAAAGTTGCTTGTTTGGATAGGAATGTTTGGAGGCGACTGATTTCGAGATGATGAAAAGAGTTTGTGCCAGACCCTTTTGGGTACATGGCGTGATTGTGTATGTATGTCAATATATGGTTAACAAAAAGATGAATTCTGGTCATTTTTATAATGTATGTTTTATGCGTATATTAATAAATTAAATTATATCAATAAAATTTTTAATAATAATAAAAGCTAAAGTTTCCATTGAAAATATAGAATAACAGAACTTCTTTGATATTATTAATATTATAATTTAGCAGAATATAAATAAAGATATAAAAATTTTAATAAAAATGTTTAATATAAAAAAATTAATTTAAATTTTTTTTAAAAAACTATATTTTCTTATTAAAACTATATTAATAAACTAAAAGATGAATATAAAGAGAAGATCTTACACAGGGTTGCCAACTTTACAACAACAAAATTTTCACATCAAAACGTCGATTTTAAATAAAATATATACAGAACTTAAACCTAAAGCTTTTCTATTTAAATAAAATTAGCTCTAAAACATTTCTTACTATGTTAAAATAATCTAAATATTTCTGAAATTTGTGTACAGTTTTTTGAAAGATATAAAATCTACGAATCTCTAATTAATTGTAACAATTTCTAAAAGTCGATTAGCTAAAAATGAACAAAAACAATATAAAATAATCATAATAATAAGCACATAATAATAATCAAAATAATTTCATAGTATACATAAATTTATCAGAATGCAACAGTCAATATATTATATTATTTTTGTTATACAAATATAGAACTATATAATAGTTGGTTACTAATACAAATATATACAACCGTATCAAAATTAAATTATTGTGCAGAAAATTAAATTCAGCTTGTTCAAATTCGTTGTTTATGTATATAACTAGTTATGAAATTGATATTACCAATAGTAATATACCAGTCACTATAACCAATACCTAACATACATAATTTAGCTATATCTAAGTTTAGTTTAGTGTTTAAGTGTAAATTTGCGTTTAGATAAGATTTGCAAGGGATGATTGGAAGATATTCGTAACTTGCCAATAGTAGGCAATTAGTATAAATGAGGAATATGCATATAAATTAGGTATATCCTTATATTCAGATTTATTATTTATATATACATACACACTCACGCCATGTACCCGAAAGGGTGTGGCATTAGTTTTTACTAAACTTTCCGATCTAGACAAGCAACTCTAGCTTCATCCACATTGATGATACCTTCTCATACATGCTCTTCTGTTTCTACTACTTGGAAACCTTCGATCACGCAAAACACTCTCAATCATACCACTTCAGCTACTGAAGGGAAATGCTACAATTTTTTCTTTTTTTAATAATGTTACAGAAATATCTTTTGTCTACAATAATTACTTGCCTTTATTTCTTTTGCAACGAAACTCAACACTCATACGAAAAGAAGAAAATTACAATTTTCCACTACTTTTCACATTTTATATTACTTGGTTTATTTTACTTTTAATTTCACCATTATGTAGAACTACTCTACAAAAATAATACCACAATGTACTCGTTGTACCTCTTCTGCTACGTCTTCCAAAAACTTTACGAAACCGTAATATTACTGGCATTAACACACGGGCAATTTAAAATGCTCGTAAAAACGCTTGCTTAAGCGCGCAGCGTACGAAGGGGTAGAACGCAACGTCAACGCATGTTTTCCTCATGAGAGCGCAGCCGATTTATATATTTTTGTTATCTTTTCGCAGCAGTAGAACGGAACAGTCTGAAGGTCACACCCCCCCTCGACGACTCGACTGTCACACTACTGAACTAATCTCGTTTTTTACTTCGACCATATCGTTGAGCTATTTAAGCCCCACTTGGAAATTAAAAATAATAGTCAATTGTTTTTTTTATTCTAATTGTGCTATTGTACAATCTTTATGATGTAACATTCGAAGATACTGTAATAATTTCAATTAATATCGTTGGATCTTTTAGATTGATAAAAGCAGCAAGAGAAATTTATAAGATAACATCAATCAATGTGAAAACATTGATTTGAGTAAAATTTGGCTTTCTTTAATTAAAAATTTATAAATTTTATAATCTAATTACTTATTTTGATATCTAGTAACTTGTTTCTATGTTCTGTTTATTTATTGTGTATATCATTTATATTATTTTTCCTGATGATGATGCATCAAATTTTTAATTAAATTAATACAAAACTAAATCATAAATCCATTTTATTAAGAAAAAAAGTAAATTTTTCAAAAACATTTTTCTAAACAATAATAAAATGATAGTAAGTCTTTATTTATCATTTATTTTTTTTTTAATTACTATTCAAAATTATCATAGTAATGTATGTAAATAACAATTCTAATACTAATGCACAAGTGACTCAATTTTAAATAATAATAAACTAATTTACAAACATATCAATAAATATCATCAAAAATACCCTTTAATTATTTATGCAAATAAAACTATAAAAAAATTTTTATAATAAGAATGAAAATAACGATGATAGATTCTGATAACCTAATATTTAACTAGCCTGCATAGCTAAGCGGTTTAAAATATGTGCCTGATGTTTGTACCTGTGCGGACTTGAGTTTAAATCCCGATTGGTGCATGAATAATAATACATAATATTGTTGTTGACTAAAAGCTTTTGTAGCTATGATCAATATATAGATTCGAATTCTGTCCACATAACATACATTTTCTTATTTAATGTTAATTTCTATAATATATTGGTTTACTCACTAGTTATATATATAATATTTTTAACATTATTAATTAATTAAAAATCTGGCAAATGATAAAATCAATTTAAAGCAATACGTAATAATTTTGTTGTTGACATTTTTAAAATTGTACTTGTGATAATTGTGTAATTATTATAGTAATTAGAAATAAGCGATAAAAGGACAACATTTATATTTTATTCTTACTATCTAAAAAAATTAACATACACTTATAAAAAAAAGTTTTATAAATCAATGGTGCAAAAAATATTGCATCATAATTCATGAAGCAATATACCATAACCTAAATCTGCACCAGAAAGAAAAAAAAGAAAAACAATAAAAAAAATATATTACAGTACGCCGTTTCGACTTTCGCTCGAAGCTAAACTTAAACTTCACGAACCAGGAACCGCCGGAGAGAAACCAAATATTTTCCGAAAAAAGTATATCAAAGTAAAGCAACCTCATTCACTTGTATTATCCGATCCGTAAATCATATTTATCCAGATCCGTAAAAGAAAGTTTGACTGTGAGACGCTTCGCGCTCAGATAAAAACCGGGTGGCAATTTTTGGTGGACGAGCGCGTGCGCATTTCTGTTTTATGTTAACGAAATACGCATGCGTTTTAAAAGCTCTTCACTGGATGGAGAATGCTTGGCTACATTGGAGAACGTAGTTGGAAGTTAATCGTTGAGATAAAGTATTAAGATTGTGATTTAAGAAAACGAGCAGTTGTCTGCCTGGATAACAATTCGTTGTTTCTCAACCGTTGTACCTTGTGTCTTTTTACGCTGAAATTGTAACCTTGGGATTTAGGGAATGAATCGCACAAAACGGAGCTTTTGTTTTCCGGAATTTTACTGGATTAAAGATACACGGACATATAAATACATTTCTGGATTTTATCAAAATGATGTTGCTGTTATTTTTTATTATAAACATAAATGATTTTTTTCCTTCGTAGATAAAACAAACTTGGAATATTTTTTAAACAATTTAAATATATTTTTATATATATATATATATATATATGCAAAATAGCTAAACATTTGTAAATTTTTAGATTGGTAATTCTAATTTTAGATTTTATTTCTATTCTTATATATTTTTTATTCATATTTAAATTTGTTTCATAATTTGTAAACTATATAATATGATAGTATGTATATTAAGTGTGAAACTTATGCTTATCTTAGCATTTATTTTTGTGATATTTTTTGTAAGAGTTTGCTCTATTTATAGTTTTATTTAACTTTAAAATTTCGCTAATTTGACTTAAATTGAAAAAGATACATATAAATAGGAATATTGTCAAATTTAAGATTTAATATAATTACAAATAAAAAATTTAATAAGAAAAGCTGTTATTTTTACAAATGTTTATCAAAAAATATTTCAAATTATAATAAATTTAATTACAAATGCTTTCGAACAACTATAACTGTTTTCATGAGTTGCCTGTTAACTAATTTTGGTTAGAAACATTAAGGTACACCTTTGTATTGGATTATCTCTTTCTCTTTTAAATTTTTAATTCTGCAACCAATATGTCTATTATTTATATAACATAACAGGCCTCAAAATAATAAATTTATTAAATATAAAACTTTTACTACTATAATATTTTTATTTATAAAACCGTAATAATTAAAATAACAAATAAAATATTTTGACAAAGAGGGTAACATGATAAGGATAGTGAATCGGCCCCAAACAAATTTTGAGTTGCTGTAGCTTTTGATTTCTTAAAAAATAGTAAAAAACAATTTTCAGATGATTTTTAAGTTTCTACCCCGTAACTATAACCTCAAGACCCTAAAAAACCAGTTTTTTTTATATGACTGTAATTTTTTTTTCGTGTAGCTAACTCGTTTTAACCGAGTTATTAGTAACAGTATAATATTCTACAGACTTTTGAGTATACGTGCAATTATTTTCAAGAGTATTTTACCCGTTTTGACTGTTACAGATTTTTTTAAAACAAAATAAAAACATTTCAAAATACCATATTTTTCGTATAAAAGTCGTGTTTTCTAGGGTTGTAATTGATGTAAAAAAAAGTCGCAAATTCAAAATGTAGCCCTTTTCATGAGGAAAATTTACAATCATATAAAAAAAACGGTTTATTAAGGTCTTGAGGTTATAGTTACGGGGTAGAAACTTGAAAACATCTGAAGATTGTTTTTTACTAGTTTTTAAGAGATCAAAAGCTACAGCAAGTCAAAATTCGTCTGGGGCCCATTCACTATGCTTATCCTGCTACCCCCTTTGATATAAACGCATGCGCAGTTTGGATTTTTGGTTTTGTGAATTTGGTTACTAACCAAACACCTTCTCGAATTTCTGGTTAGGATGACATGACGTTCCATTAACCATAACTGTAACCAGAGTTTGTGAAGGCAGCTACAAACTAATGAAAATACATAATAAATCATTACTTTTGTCAATAATCTTGTACATTTACAAATCAATGTTAAATTTCCATGAAAATATAGACTTTTTTAACAATTTAATTAGAACTTATTATTTAATTATATCTTTGGCTATTTTTAGCAATATAGAAAAGAAATGAAATTGAGACACTAATGGGTATTGTGTTTTTATTATTTATTTACTTAATGACAAAGAACTATAAATATACTTTTATATTTATTATATAAATTTTAGTTTAGGAACGTAATTTATTTAATAAAATTCAAATCTAATCTTGTTTTATGAAAGAAAATTACAAATAAAAATGCAAGAAATTTTCTAGAACGAATATAAAATACCACCTCATTTCTTTCTTGCCACATATGATGATATTTGCGCTCAGAAGATGTTACTTTCAGCTCAAAGCTAATGCTGAAATGCTTGCACAACGCACACCACTCATATTGAGGTCGAATGAGGAAGTAAATCTTCATGAGGCGACATCGTGTAAAATAACCGGATATATACTAATTTTCCAGGCCAGTAAAACGAAAGATATTAGATTTCCTTTCAGTTTTCAGCTTTCATAAATTCCGCCGTCTGTTCTCAATTATTGCGTCATCATTCACGAGATATTATAAACCATATAAAAGTCAAAAAGATTTCTATATTTTTAGCTTAGAGAAAAAATACATTTTTAATTATTAGAATCTAGAAGGTTTCTGTTTTATTTTAAAAGTAATTATTTTTATTAAGAAAATATTGCTTAAAAACTTTTTTAATTTAGTAGTTAGCAAAAATTTGTCTATGTATAAAACATAAAATAAAATTTACAATCAGTTATTAACAGTTTAAAATTTTAAATTACTATTTACATCAAATCTCATTAATGTAATTTATATTTAGTACTTTTTGTAGTAGTAATATTTTGCAATAACTGATAATCACCTAGAGAGAATTTTGATATTATATACAATAATATTATATAGAAAAATTATTTAAACGTACTAAAAATACACAAATGTTTTTTTACATGTTAGAATTTATTTTCTGTTGTGATTGTTTAAACAAACAGCACATAAAAACACAAATTTAAGATTTTGTAAAATTATGTGTGTGTTTTATTATTTATTACGTATTTTAAATATTTTAATTGAATATTTTATTTCTAAAAATAAATCTTTAATTAAATATATTTAGTTATGATATCTGTTCAGACCAGGCATTGCCATCTGTTGGCAACTGGCTAATGTTCAAGTTTCGTTATCATGTTAAGACCGCAGCGGCATCTGTTGGCCACTAGCGCGTACAAATCGTAACACATTTCATATTCTTATCAAGCTTCGTATGGCGCCCGCATTCAGTACAAGTTTCGCTTCGCATCCGCAAGCATACAAGAGAGTCCATATCCGGCCGTGAACGAGTCAACATTTCCACGCTGTGCTGTTAAACAAGAACGCACATTTCATCTCATCAAATATCATTCGCCGCAAGTATTATTATATATTTCTGTGTCGCTTCGTACTAAACATACAAGTTATGCTACGTTATTTCTATACGAACGACTTGTAATGTAATTCTGTCGAACACACATGAAATATCTCGCTAGCTTGCACAACGCTACTTTCTATATTAAAATAGATTCGCTTTTATCCGCTATACTACACATATTACGCAGAAGTATATTATTTCTACTATTAATTGTGATTAACTGATTGTAAATTACAAGATATCACATTTCCGCATATTTTACCAAACACGTGGTGAAATAACCTTCAAATATTCAGGGAAGTACAACATATTTTATTCTTTGTGATTTACATGTTATTATTTACAATTACAAACGCTTGTATATCTGTCACGCATAGAGTTATTCCAATTCTATGCGCTTGCAGTATCATTATTCCGCATTTTATGTACTATGCTTACATTATTGTCGCATCACTCGCATTTCTCATTCACGCTCGCATTTTCTGTGTTTGCAACATTTATTCGCATATTTAGTTGCAGATTCTTTTCTTTATTTGTGCTTTATTAATTGTTTTGGAAGCTTATTAACACTAATTCTCGCTCAACACTCGTTGAAGATTTGACGATCTATACGCATTCACGCATAGCTCCAGACACACACCGCAGCAGCAGCCAGCTTACGTTAATTGAAGTACACGCATCTCGAAAGCTCTCACACTAACCACACAATCCTAAGCTCAAGTGTAAGGTATCTAACCGCCATTTTATTAAGGATCTGTACTACATTATATAAACGTAAGTTGCTTTTGCATTACTCATTCCACTCGTGCAGTAATTGTGCTGACACTTGACTTGCTACAAGTTGTTGGTTTAATTCACCTCGCCTACCGTCCCGCACTCCTATACCTCAGTTGTGGGCCAACCTCTTTCCTCATTTCTTCCTAGAGCTACCACTTCTTGTACAAGCCCTATCTATCGCTCGGATAGGTGAAGATCGTCTCTGATCCTTATCCATCCTCTTGCATATCAATTAATTAGTTCTATTCAGCAAGTTACGCACGCTTAGTTCATATTTACGCCGCAATACAGTCCACTAGCTCGCTACATCACCGCACACACGCCGCATCGCCTTTTTTAGGAACTCGAGCACTTGCCCACAGACACAACAAGTGTTTCGTGGTCGCCAAGCCAGCACCGGGTCCCAACATTTGGTCCTTCGAGCCGGATGGGCGGGTCACAACCCTAGTGACGTGTGCCCCATCATTTGGACCTACGATCATTGGATGGGCAGATCACAACCTGTTGACGTGTGCCCCATCATTTGAACCTTTGCACCGAATGGGCAGGTTACAACCTACGCTACGTGTGCACCATCATTCGAACCTTCGATAGCCGCTAGGCAGGTCACAACTCGTTTGACGTGTCTTCATCATTGATCATTTGGGCTCTGAACATGATCAAACGCTATATTTACGCATTCTAAACGGAATTCGCTTCGCAGTCACCACGCTGTGCACATACAATGCACATCAGCTGTCGCAAATACTACGTTCAACAAGAACTGGTATCACTCGCTCATCAGGAGCAACCGCATATACTACGTTCAACAAGAACTGGTATCACTCGCTCATCAGCAGCAACCGCATATACTACGTTCAACTAGAACTCGCATCACTTGCTCATCTGCAGCAAACGCATACTAAGTTCAACACGAACACGCTTCACTTGCTCATCTGCAGCAAACGCAATCACGTTCATCTAGAACTCGCAACGCACGCTCATCAGCAGCAAACGCATATCACGTTCAACACGAACACGCATCATTCGCTCATCAGCAGCAACCGCATATCCTAAGTTCATCTAGAACTCGCATCACTTGCTCATCTGCAGCAAACGCTAATCACGTTCATCTAGAACACGCCTCACTTGCTCATCAGCAGCAAACGCTATCACGTTCACCTAGAACACGCTTCACTAGCTCATCAGCAGCTAACGCATACAAACGCATATACTACGTTCAACAAGAACTAGTATCATTCGCTCATCAGCAGCAACCGCATATCCTAAGTTCATCTAGAACACGCCTCATTCGCTCATCAGCAGCAACCGCAAATACTACGTTCAACTAGAACTAGTATCATTCGCTCATCAGCAGCAACCGCATATCCTAAGTTCATCTAGAACTCGCTTCATTCGCTCATCAGCAGCTAACGCAACAAACGCATATTCACGTTCACCTAGAACACGCTTCACTCGCTCATTCAAACTACAAACGCATATATCAAGTTCAACAAGAACTCGCATCGCACGCTCATACGAAGCCAACGCATCTATATTTCTATTTTCTTTTATTCAAACCGCAATTCGCATCACACTCTCATCATGACTGAGTTACTAGCTCCGTCTGTACGCCGCAAGTTTTGTCAACTGTTTCTAGACAATCTACAGTCTCTAATCACACAGGCTGCAGATCCACAAAAGGTCACAGAAGCACGCTCCCAGTTTAAGTTGCTTCCGAAACGCATTCGTGAGTTTGAAGACCATCACACTCAAATCATGATCCATTCAAGTAACACTACCAAACAGGATCAGCTTTACGCTGAATATAATGACTTCATGGATTCTGTACGTGTCATACAAGCAGCATTCACGCAACCTCCATTCTACGAGCAACCGGCTCTGGATACCAGCGTTGCAAACACCGCATTCATATCGCAGACGTTGTCACAGTCATACACGCACGCAAAACTTCCGAAATTGGATTTACCTCAATTTTCTGGTGAGATCGCTAATTGGAACTCGTTTTTTGATATATTTTGCAGCTCCGTCCATGACAATGACAGTCTACGACCAGATCAAAAATTCCAATATTTAAAATCTATTGTAAAAGGAGAACCGCTCGCTCTAATCAAGAACTTATCGCTCACAGATGATAATTATTCGATCGCTATTCAATTATTAACTGATCGCTACGCTCAAAGAAGATTAATATCATCGTATCATATTCAAACGCTAATAGAATTGCCAAAGCCAATTCCAATGACTTATGATCACGCCACAAAATTCATTGCTGCAATCAGAGAGCACACTGAAGCATTAAGGGCTAATCACGAACCTGTCGATGAATGGAGTCCAGTATTAACTTTCATTCTGCTCACTAAACTCGACACAAAAATTCGCAACAGCTTTGAACGCAATTTATCTAAAGATAATTTACCTAATCTCGCTGATTTCTTAGATTTTTTAGATAAATTCATACAATCTCAGCAGTGGCAATGTATTGGCAAACCATTCACTCAAGCAGATACATCTCGATCCTCCGATCAGACAAATCGCCAGTCATTCCAGACAAATCGTACGTCATTCAAGACAAATCGCACGACATTCAACACATCATCATTTGTATCAACTGTAAACACAAGTAAGTGTATCGCTTGTTCCAATCCGCATGCACTGTACAAATGTTTCAAGTTTCAATCTATGGAACCAACCAAGCGATTTGAGATGATACGCACCAACAACTGTTGTCGTAACTGCTTATCAGCAATACATGCTACGTCTACTTGCAAATCAAAATTCAACTGTCGCAAATGCAATAAACGACATCACACGCTCCTGCACTTTGAACGAGTTGAAAAGTCAACAAACGCTTTAAGTCAGCCGCAAGTTGCGGACAACGCAATCAACAACAGTCCGTCAACTTCTCCTATGCCTATGATAGCAGGTACAACTCGTACTTCATCACTTTCGCACAGCACGGCACTTTCAGCAGTTCTGTTAGGTACAGCTATTGTACGTATTCAAGATTCACTAGGATCATGGCAATCAGTACGTGCACTTTTAGATAGTGGAAGCGAATCTTCATACATTTCTGAAAATTGTTCCAATCGTCTACAATTACTAATACATTCTGCAAATATCGTCGTTTCAGGATTTGGAAACGCTACAGCTCTGAACAACGTTCGAGGCACTACAACAATTTGTCTATGCTCTTCGCACAACGCTTCATCAGCATACACGCTCTCCGCAGTCATTGTTTCGCAAATCATCCAAGATTTACCAAAGGCGCAACTTTCTTCCGATTTACTTCGCCAATTTCAACATCTACAGTTAGCTGATCCAGACTTTGTGACACCGGCGCCCATTGAATTGTTAATTGGTGCTGATCTATACTTCAATCTTCTCACTGGTCACAAGCAAACCACTGCGAATGGTCCGACCGCTATTGACACCTCATTGGGTTGGATTGTTTCTGGACCAATCTGTTCGCTAACTGCATCAACCGTTACCACATGTCTGACGGTTCAGAACCCGGTTTCGCCAGCATTATCGGAAATTTCGGAACGTGAAGACGCTGCCACGATCGCTACACTGTCAAATTTAGATCATCTAGCCAATAATATCTTTTCATCTCAACACAGAAGATTAGAATCAGGACGCTATATAATTCCGCTTTTTCTTAAAGAATATCCTCCTAAGTTAGGAAATTCATACGCAAACGCACTTAGATGTTTTAATATTTTTCAATGTCGCCTACCATCTGACAGTCACTTACAATTGGAATATTGCAAATATATTGCTGATTACTTAGAACAAAATCACTTGTTATTATCTCGCTTAATAAAATATTTGTTAGACACCGTAACATTGTCTTTCTTTAATATTTTAGCGTCGTCCGATTCCAGAATCACTCTGTCATGGGTTCGGACACCACCATACAAATGGAAAACTTTTGTAACCAGCCAAGTTTCTGAAATTCAACAGAATCTTCTGCAAAATATGTGGCATCATATTTCGTCGGAAGACAATCCTGCTGACTATAAACTTCTACATCAATATTCCAACTTAAATCACCTGTTAAGTATTACTGCACTCTGCACCAGATTTTACAAAAGGTTAAAATTGAAGGAAGCAATATCATCGCCTGCACTATTAGCATCAGAACTCGATAACGCCTCAATCACATGGGTGACAATTACGCAACTTGAAGCATTCGCTGATGACATCGCAAAATTTGAGAATAAAATTCGAAATTCCAGCCTAAGTGTTTCTTATAAACACCCTATACTGCTACCATTACGTCATCGCTTAACCGATCTTGTCATCGATTATTATCATCAGAAATATCTTCACCCATCGCCAAGAACACTTCAAGCAATTTTAAATCGCCGATTTTGGATTGTAGCTGCTCGCCGTCTGATTCGCAGTTATTCTTTACAATGCATCAAATGCTTCCGCTGTCATCCTATTGGAATCAATCCTAATATGGGCAACTTACCAGATCATGTATATCGAAAATCAAATACCAATTCTCTACGCCGCTGGCACCTGTTACAAAATGTCTTACAATCATTTTGGAACCTATGGCATGCCGAATCTTTCAACACACTCCAGCAAAGATTAAAATGGACACGCTCTACCGTTAATCTTCAACCTGATCAACTCGTGATCATCAAAACGATCTACTACTTCCCCTTCAGTGGAAGCTAGCTTGAATCATTAAGGTTCACCCAGGAAGATAACGTATCTAGAGTAGCTCAAGTCCGAACCGCTTCTGGAGTATTAACAAGATCAGTTGTCAAACTGTGACCACTCTTGTGATCCTAAAAAACTCCGTTTTTGGCCGGCCGGCATGTTCAGACCAGGCATTGCCATCTGTTGGCAACTGGCTAATGTTCAAGTTTCGTTATCATGTTAAGACCGCAGCGGCATCTGTTGGCCACTAGCGCGTACAAATCGTAACACATTTCATATTCTTATCAAGCTTCGTATGGCGCCCGCATTCAGTACAAGTTTCGCTTCGCATCCGCAAGCATACAAGAGAGTCCATATCCGGCCGTGAACGAGTCAACATTTCCACGCTGTGCTGTTAAACAAGAACGCACATTTCATCTCATCAAATATCATTCGCCGCAAGTATTATTATATATTTCTGTGTCGCTTCGTACTAAACATACAAGTTATGCTACGTTATTTCTATACGAACGACTTGTAATGTAATTCTGTCGAACACACATGAAATATCTCGCTAGCTTGCACAACGCTACTTTCTATATTAAAATAGATTCGCTTTTATCCGCTATACTACACATATTACGCAGAAGTATATTATTTCTACTATTAATTGTGATTAACTGATTGTAAATTACAAGATATCACATTTCCGCATATTTTACCAAACACGTGGTGAAATAACCTTCAAATATTCAGGGAAGTACAACATATTTTATTCTTTGTGATTTACATGTTATTATTTACAATTACAAACGCTTGTATATCTGTCACGCATAGAGTTATTCCAATTCTATGCGCTTGCAGTATCATTATTCCGCATTTTATGTACTATGCTTACATTATTGTCGCATCACTCGCATTTCTCATTCACGCTCGCATTTTCTGTGTTTGCAACATTTATTCGCATATTTAGTTGCAGATTCTTTTCTTTATTTGTGCTTTATTAATTGTTTTGGAAGCTTATTAACACTAATTCTCGCTCAACACTCGTTGAAGATTTGACGATCTATACGCATTCACGCATAGCTCCAGACACACACCGCAGCAGCAGCCAGCTTACGTTAATTGAAGTACACGCATCTCGAAAGCTCTCACACTAACCACACAATCCTAAGCTCAAGTGTAAGGTATCTAACCGCCATTTTATTAAGGATCTGTACTACATTATATAAACGTAAGTTGCTTTTGCATTACTCATTCCACTCGTGCAGTAATTGTGCTGACACTTGACTTGCTACAAGTTGTTGGTTTAATTCACCTCGCCTACCGTCCCGCACTCCTATACCTCAGTTGTGGGCCAACCTCTTTCCTCATTTCTTCCTAGAGCTACCACTTCTTGTACAAGCCCTATCTATCGCTCGGATAGGTGAAGATCGTCTCTGATCCTTATCCATCCTCTTGCATATCAATTAATTAGTTCTATTCAGCAAGTTACGCACGCTTAGTTCATATTTACGCCGCAATACAGTCCACTAGCTCGCTACATCACCGCACACACGCCGCATCGCCTTTTTTAGGAACTCGAGCACTTGCCCACAGACACAACAAGTGTTTCGTGGTCGCCAAGCCAGCACCGGGTCCCAACAATATCAAAATGCATTAATTTTGCTTGGCATTTAATTGTACATTGATCAATTTTCATGTGCCTGAAAGCTTTCAAATTTATATGAATCTATTAACTTTGAAAAACTGTGTTTAATTTTTTTTATTTATTTTATTAACACTTAAAAATAAATTACATTTTGATGCCATGCATTTTTTGTTTTCCAAAATGTTTTCTGTGATTTGTTTTATAATTGTGTTAATTAACTAAATAGAATTTTATTATAAAAATAAGTTTCTTGAATTTTATAAAAACATAAATATAACCTTACAATAATCAATCAAACAGTAAAGCTTTTAAAACACTGTTTTAATTTATAGTGAACATCAAGGGTTTAAACCAGTTGAGTATAAATTAATTAATGTCACAAAATTGATAAAATTAATAAAAAAAATAAAATCATCTAAATCTTGAGTATAATTTCTATAACTTCAAATTTTGTATAAAATCCTTAAAATCAACGGAAAATCACTACAATCTCAACAATCATACTAAAAATTTGTACAATCTGATGTACAAAATTTGAAAAATAGTGTCCCTCTTAGTGTATATATTATATTGAAACTAATGTTGAAATACATAACCGTTAATTTTTTTTGTATTTTTATTATGAATTGAAAAATTCAACAATATCTTGAAAGTAAACATCTCTAACTAATATAATTAATGCATAAAAATGTATTTTTATAAAATGCTAATATTACTGTATTAATTTTTGAGTAATAGATAACAAACATTCACAAATATATATTATAATAGTATATATAATTATAATAGTATATAGTATATATATATTTTTATAATAGTATAGATTTCTTATAACACTGGTTTTGTCGTAGACTTTTCGAAATTTTTTGCATAAAATTTAATAAAAAATCGTAAAAATTTTGTTTTATCATTTCTTTTTAATCTTGTAAAAAATTCAAAAATTCTGTCGATTTTTTTTTAAACTATTTTGTTTTTTTTACACTTCAAATTAAATATAAAATAATAATTATATTATTAAAGCTTTTTATTCAGAAATAAAAAATTTCCTAAACAGACCAAAAATTTATTATGTATTTTTTTCTATAATTTTGTCTGTTTTGTTAAAAGACTATTTTATTTTTTACAATAATTTTTTAAAATATTTAAAATATTTTTTAAAATAATAATTACATTATTAAAGATTTTATTCAGAAACAAGTATTTTAACTTTTTTCCAAATAGATTATAAATTTATTCTCATGCATTTAAAACATAATCTATTTTAGCGTAAGAAATACTGCACGTTTTATCTTTGCTACATGATTTGTGTTCATAAATGTGACAAATGAGCATCTAATGTCGTGTCTTTTGACTGTCACAACCCGCCTATAGATTCAATGCGGGCAGGGGATGGTCGCTTCATAGAGGCAAAGTGAGTACGAAATAGGGGCGTTGGGACGTCTTTTCGGCAAGCATGACTTGTTTCAGAAAGTAGTCCTCATAAAGCCATGCATCACGTAAGCGAAGGTAGATCTCAGTTGCGTCGGGAAAGCTGGGCACGTGCTTTGGATTGCGGATGCTTTTTTGAATCTGGACAATTTTTTTTCTCTTTTACTTCTGTTTGTTTTTAACTTTACTTTTAAATTTACTACGCAAAGAATATGGCCCGAAAAGTTGGCAAGCTTTTTGTAAGTGGATAATAGAGTTTTCATCTTTTATAGACTTTGTAGTTCAAGAAAAAATTAACTTACATCTAACTGCGACGTGAATTCGGTGAAACTATTCTCAAATTTCAACATATTTAACAATGTTTGTAACAAATAAAAGCATTTTTGTTTGTTAATTTTTTATTCAGAATCATAACATATTACCATATAAGATTGGTAAGTAATATAATTAAGAAATGATTTCAAAAAACGAGATAAAATCTTTTTTTTTTTTTAATTTTTGAGATTTTTGATATAGCATTTAACAGCCATGTATTGTGTACTGTTTTAAGAATCAAAAATCTCAATAAATATCGTATGGCCTTATTCCGTTTATAAAGTGACAGAATAAAAGACATTTTTTCGCAACATTTATTGAAAAATTATTTATTATGGATTATGAGTCAAAAAATAATTCCGAGCGAAGATATGAAAAAATATGCAGTGTTTTTATTACTTATCGCACACGTTAAGTTATAACTTATAGTAGCACTATAATTTTGTCAGTTACTATAGAAACTTGTCGAAGTGTAATGAATCCAATTTACGCGATTTACTAAAAATGAATACGATTGTTACATTAATGTAACAATATTTTAGTAACAATTATAACAATGAAACATTTTAATATTTGTTAGTACATATATTTGACACTATATAATCATTCAGTAATAATCGGATAACTGTGAAATATAAATTGTACGAAAATATTTGATCGTGAAATTGTTTTTTACGCAATTTATGTCTTATGTCATCTTTAAGAAGATTTGGAATGTACTCTACATTCGGATGATCCATAATTTTTTTGAATATAAAAAAATACAATTTTTTCTTGCAAAAATTAATATGAATGTGGAGAATTTGAACTTACACTATCCGTTCATTTTTATATGCTGTACATGTGTACATGCAAAAATCTAATAAAAATTCACACGTGTTTATTGGATCCGTACTGTAATATAATAATTAATTATATACGTTTTATATTTGCATTAAATTATAATAAAAATTAACAAAATATACTATTGTTTAGATTGTTTCATATTCATTACAAATAGTACAATGCTAATTTTTAATATGCATTAGGTTTTTGTAAAAAAAATTCCACTTTAAAAATCTTAGAAATGAACAAAAGGTATGTGTGGGAATACGTCAAAACATTTTAAACTTCAATTGGAGAAAAAAACTTTGTTTATTTATACGTGGTATAATCTATTTATTTAGTTTTACTTCCCGCAACTACTTTGAATTAATGGCGTTACTTTTATTATATATTATTATATGATAAGTAATATTGTTTGAAGTTTGAAAATCGATAAGTATTTGTAATTGATTTATTTGAAGTCATAAGTAAGTCGGGTTTTTTAAATATAATGTCGTTTACGAAAAAAGCTACTTAGTGTTTTATTAATGTCAGACTATACATAAAACTCACATATGACTTCAAATAAGTTTTTCTCTCATAATTCATACAAAACTTTATCGATTCTAACTTTATAAAGGACTTTGAATTTCTTTTTATATATGTATCTACGAACAAATAGTACATCATTATAATAGTTGAATTATGTACAATATTCTGTACAAAGTAACTAAAATTGTAGTTTTTTTATAATTGGAAGCTAGAGGATTATTTAATAATTTACTTAATAAAAGTTTTACAGGTTTTTTTTTTATTAGACATTTCGAGATCTATAATGTAGTTATCTTCAGTATCAAATACATATATTTTTTCATCAATTGATTTTTACACATAATGTTTTCTTGTAAATTATATTACATGTGTTTTAGTTTGTAATACATATCGTAATAAATAAAATTGTGTCTCTTATATTTCTTAAGATTTTCACGCATTGTTATTTAAATATCTGTAAATCAAATATATTACGTACAAGCATATTTATCCTTGCTCCATCCGGAAGATTCAAGTAGTGTATTTTTTTTAAAATTTGATAACACAGCAAATTTATCAGCGCAAATTGTATTTAATATTTTACATTATTTGTTTGATTTGATTTCGAATTTAAATCAAATGTAACAATCAGAAATAATTCCTGTACATGATAGTAAAAATCTCATTCAAATTAGAATATCAGTTTTTAAATATATTATGAATATTTATCTAAACAGACAAACGTTTAGTTTCATATATTATAATTAATTACAAAGGAAGCATAAAGGAAAATGACTGCTGTGAAAATTAAATTTTTGCGCGGGATATGTAGTGCAACTAGAAGGAATCGGGTGCATAATAATTTAGTGTAAGAATAATGTAAAATTAGTAAAAAAGCTGTTGCAAAAAAAATCTGTTAATATGACTCGACCATCTTGAACGACTTTCTAATAAGTAGGTATGATTGAGAATATTTTACGAGATCGAATGATTCTAAATAATAAGAATAAAAAAGTATGTATTAAAGGTATCATAAGGTGGATGAAAGAAACGTTGCTTATCTGGATAGGAATGTTTGGCGAAAACTAATTTCTGCATAAATTGAAAGAGTTTGTAATTTTATTGATATATAGCGTGATTATGTATGTATGTATTTATGTATGCAGTATTGGGACAGATAAAGACAAAATTTGTTTATATAAAGATGCTGTATTTCTTTATTATCTAGATGAAATAATAGATATTAGAACAAAATTTTATCTAGATAATTAGATGATTAAATGATTGACATTAGTTAAAATAAATAATTTTAAAAATGTATATACATGTATTATTAAGAATAACAAATAAAATTATAAAACTTAATTATTAATATTTTTAAAATTTTCATATAAATTTCAATTTTTATTCTACATAAAAAAATATCTCATTAAAATAATATTAGTTTAGTAGTTATAAAAATTCATAATTTATTACAACAGATAACTGTTACAACTGGAACATATATTTACATATTAAATTTTACTTCACATTTTGAATTCAGTGATAAATTTGATTTATTGATATTAAAATGAAAGTGATCGAAAAATTTTATATACTATACTAAGAAAATAAAATTAAATACGGCAACCATATCTAGATGATTTTACATTAGATTATAGAAAATTAATATAGATTAGATAATAGATATAAATTTTTTTTTATCTAAATAAAATGAAAGATAACGATCTTTTAACTAGATAAATCTCAACACTGTATGTATGTCGCTATGATTATTGATAATAAATAAATAAATAATTACATTTTATTGACAATACCTACTAAAACATTTTGCTGATAGAAACTACTCAAAAGATCAAATAAGACGTAGAAGCAAATATAAACATGTTAGACTTACTGAAACATACGGTTTATTTTCACAAACGACTCACGAGTCACTCGAATTGGATGTGAAGTGCGCGCGTGTGTATCTGTGCATGCATGTTCTGCCCTTTTAGGCAAGTCGACAAATGTACGCTACCAGGCCCGCAAACCGTGTACATGACAAACGGGCAAATATACTTGACCTGTTGTCGCTAGCCGCTTGTGTACCTTTTTGGTGGCAGCGCAACGGTTACTTAAGTGGCCAGAATACTGGAGTATGTACTACGGTTAGATTAAAGAGTATTTCAGCGGTTTATATATTTAATAGACTCTTTGAAACAATTACATGGTATATGATTCTTATTGAATGGAATGTAATTTTTATTTGGTTATTTGTTACAGGTATTTTAAAGTAACTTTTTGTTATATTTAACAAAATTTTATACTTTTTCTTTTTAAATATAGTTTTAATATTTATATAAATATGCAAAATGTACTATTTGAAGTAAAAATATGTATAAAAATTCAAATAATATAAAATTTGCAACATTCAATATAATTTAACTGTTAATTTCTATTTCAATATTTTAATAACATAATACGTGAATATTTTAGTATTTTTATATTTTTCTAACAGATCGGAAGATGGCTATTATTTAGTATAAACCGCGATTATTTTTTTATAAAATAAAATGCAAGTGGAAATCAAGACATTTTCTTTATTTATTCCTTCCTTCTATTTTACATTAAATTTTTAAATTAAGTTTCAATATTTTAAATAATTCATATTATTTACAAAATTACCTATGTAAAAAGGTTATTATGTTAATAGAAACATACTGTAAACATAATTATATACCACTGGCAGCAGCACTAAATATGACTACACACAAACACACATACACACACACACACACACACACACACTTACACACACACACACACAATACAACCAAATGCATGTAGGTAGGTAATCAACGCTAAAAAATTGCAGAGAATTGCCATATTAATCATAAATTATTATTCGACCACAAATATTATTTCTGACAAATTTCTTAACAAGTATAAATATATTAATGTTGTATAACTTTTAATAAAGTAAGTAAGTAGTAGTTACTTTAGTAATTTGATATTTATTTTTAGTTTATTTTTGTTGTAGAACGCTCGAAGAAAAATTATTATAAATCACTCAGAGTATAGTGCTTTTTTTGTGTTTCGCTCAGATTGTGTGACTTCGGCTATACGTCGACCTTTAAGAATATGGTTCAACACAACAAAAATCGTATTTTACTTTTTGTATTGTACGTACTATAATATTTATAGTACATAAAAATAATTATCTGTGTTTGGTGTATACTAACTTTAGAAAAATAAAATATTTAATCTGGGTCATCTATATCTAACTAAAAATGGAGAATTTTTAATTTAAAAAAATACTATACTGCGAAACTAACTCCGGTTTTGCATTTAAATATATACAAACAAAATTTGAAAAAAAAAATGTTTATAATACGTACTAGATATATATCAACTTTATACAAAATGAATTTCGCTCAGTTATATTTAATTGCAACATTAAAAAATTTGTAATTTTGAAACAAAAATGTCTAATGTTATCCGATTTGTAGTGCCCAAATTTATGAAATAACATCTTTATTTCTTACAAATATTCTATTTAATAATAATGACAACTAATTATTTTCTATTAATCTGTTGAAATTTTATTGCATATAACAAAAATAGAATTAAATCATCAATAAAAAAGACCTAGCATAAAACTAAATATAGAATTTGTAAAAAAAATTGAAAACATCCAAGTGCTGAAACTACTGCATATAATTGAAATTCGTGTACATACAAGTACACTAACATAAATAGACTAACATAAAAATACATTTCAATTGTGGCTATACGCTCCATTTACACAATACTCAAATTGTAAGCACTTTTAGCGGTTGTAACATTACAAAAACATTCCACCATTTCTAACATAGGCATAGCCACGCCAAAACACCACAGCCTCTCTCGCTCTCGTCAGCTTTTGCCGTTAAAACAAATGAACAAATGACGAACAGAACAGAAACATTTAATAATAACAAAAACGTATCGTCGATGCCACTGTTTCGACAAATTTATTCATTCGCGCATAAATTCATTTGCATAGATGTGCTGGCGTTGGTCGGAAAGTCAAACTGGTTGGACAATTAAACAAAAAAAAAGTGTAAAAATTGTTTTTAATTTATTTTAATTTACCTACTCAACAGTAATATTTGCGTCATGCTGTTTTATGATTTTTACGCCAACACTTGGCATTTTACACTTTGTTAATTTATTATCAAATTGTTAAAAAAAATTGAAAATAATGAATAATAAATTTATTATTTTTATTCATATTTTAATTTAGGAGAAATTAATATGTTTTACAATTTTTGATATAATTAAAACTTAAAAAAAATATTTTAAAAGCATGTGTAAAACATATGAATCAAGATTTTAAAATATTAATAAAAAATAACAATAACTATAAAGTTTCAACCTTTCGGCTATCTTAAAGGGTTATATAGTAGAAAGGTAGCCGAAAGGTTGATATGATCGTCGAGTAATATAAATTTTGTGAAAATAACCAAGTGTTTATTTTAATAATAACCTTTATAGTTTCTTCTTATTAATTTTTTAGAATGTTTTATCAAGTGCCAACCACCGAAAGTGTAAATGTTATCAAGATTTTTAATAAAATACACATATCGCACATCATAACGATAAGTAATATATTTTATAACTGAATGATTTTGAGTTAACCCTAACTAAAACATCAATTTGCTTTTACTATATAAAAAAAATATTATTCATTCAGTTCAAGTTAAAATTATTTATAAAATCATTGATTTTTAGAAAAATCAATTACTATTTTTTTAATTATGTTTTTTTATTATATATTAGTTAAACTTGTCTCGCATTATTTTAAAAAAAAGTAATAAAATATTTCGTCATTTTAACATAAAACGATACAGTAACCTTGGTATACAAATTAACTATTTGAATATGGTACAAAGTTTTTTGAGCAATGTATTCAGTTTAAATCAAACCAACTGTGTGAAAATAAACACTGGATTTATGCATTAATAAAACATTTTTTTAAATTGAATTATTCTATTATTATTTATTATTAGACCAATTTCCAAATGTGTTATTGTTATGTGCAAGTAGGCGTATTTTAGCTATGTCTGATAGCATGTATTTATACTAACAATTATTTCCAGTTTTTTTTAAATTTACAGACAAGCATGCTGAATCTCAATAAATTTAATCGTTTTGAAAATTTGATAAAAAAAAAAAATCTGCCAAGTTTCTTCAAAAAAATTATATAATTTGAAAAAACTGTTTTTGTACCTTATACGTATTTTTAATAATAACATTAATAACCAAATATCTGTTTCTTCTATATTTCGAGAGTTTTTTTTGTAATACTGCCCGCAGTTTGACATGACTGAATTAGGTGATATTCAGAATTTTGATGTAACTTGTGATTCCAGATAAATCAAACTTTTAATATACATATAATATATTTAAAAATCAACTATTTTAAAGATGAAATTTAAAAAATTTGTAACAATCAAAGATAGGGAAGATAAAACACAAAATAGAATACACTTAGATCGCCAATGATTCAACTAAATATTTAATATTATCTTTGTCTGCATACAATGTAATTCACATGCGCGTGTTTGTGTGTGTGTGTGTGTATGTGTGTATATATATATATATATATATATGGGTATATGTGTAAGTCTCATTTCAATTCGTTACCAATTACATTTCAATCTAGTCTTCAGTAACTGAATTACCTAGTTTCAGGACCGAAAGAAACGTTCTGGTCTGCGGTGTACCGATCTAGCCACACCTACTAATATAGCGCATCTTGTTTCTAGTACAATTTTTTGATTACTTTAACTATATTATTAATTGTTTTATTATATAAGATATACTTATATTTTAAATAAACAAAAAAAAATGTATTTTAATGTTGTGTTTTAAAAAGTATTTATTTTGTTTTTAAATCAAGAAAATATTTTTCTTCAACTAGGCCAATAATAACATTTTCTTTTACTAATAAATAATAAAAACAATTAATATTTAATAGATTAATGTATGATGAGTGTGAAATTGAAAGAAATGCTGTAGCAAAAGTTGGTGTTAATCAGTTAAGATGGTTCAAACATCTTGAGCGAATGTCTAATGAACGTTTGATTAAAAAGATTTGTGTGAATGATTTTGAAGGTATACGATTGCGCGAACGTCCGATGAGTAGTCGAAGTGGTATGATTGAGAGTGTTTTGCGTGAGCGGTAGTTTTCAAGTAGTAGGAATAGACGAGCATGTATAAAAGGAATTATAAATATGAATAAAGTTAAATTTTCTTGTTTGGATAGGAGTGTTTGGAGGAAGCTGATTTCAAGATAATGGAAAGAGTGTGTGCCACACTCTTTTAGATATATGGTGTGATTGTCACTTTTTGAACTTGATTGGAAATTTCACTCATCTGACAATGGTATACCATTTTTATTGCTTACTATTAATAATATTAATTATTTGATTTTATTAATAAAAATATATTTTCTCATAAAATGTCACTTCAAATTCTTCATTTATTGAATTTTCTAGGCTGGCATGCCGTGGTCACTCTAGCATAAATAACTTATTTTTATGTTCTGTTTATTTACTGTAAATATCACATATCATTTTTTCTGATGAAACTATACGTTTGGTAATTTAAAATATTTGAAGATTAGTTTATATGTAACAGGAATTGCTAAATATTATCTAGTTTAGCAGTAAGTTTTGTTACATAGTATCGTAATTAGTATATTAGTTCTTTTAAAATTAAAACCTGATTCAAAGTTGGTGACCTAAAAAGAAATACAAGGTAGCAAAAGAAAAAGAAACTTTTTTAGGGTCCTTTACTGCCAAACTTTGTTTGTAGTCGATGTTGAAGTTAACAGATAAATTGGATTCGACAAGATCAATAAATTTTATGGTGGATTTATACCGTAGATATCTTAGTAAATTGTTAAAAAAATACGTCAGATAAACTAAAATTAAATGAAATGAGAAAATCAAAAAATACCTTCATTTATTTATGTAAATTTTATTATTTTTTAATTATAATTATTGTTATTTTAAAGAATAACATATTATATTTTTTTAGTTACGGTTTTCTAATTACCGGTACATGTAAAAAGTATTTTAAAATTTTTGTTTTAATTATTATTAAAACTAACATAAAACTTTTTTAAATAAAATTATGCGCTGTAGGAAATTAAATACGTTTATTTTTTATAGTAATTGTACTATAAACGCTTATTAAATTTACAAGATAAACAAACTAATCGAATAAATTACTTGGTTAAATGTCATGGTAGTAAATTTTACTCTAGAAGTAAATAAGTTTATAACTTATAAATCTATTTCAGTATTATGTCCAGCATATCATCTATTTCTAACAAATTTCTTTTCTCAGATCTCGTGTAGTTATGTAAGTGTGAAATAACAGAAATTTTTAAATAATACTTGTAAAGTAATTACTTTATTATTTTCCGTAATGTTTATCAAACCGGCGGGTCTTAATGATTTTAATTATTATAATTAATAATTTTTAAAATTTGATGTATTAGAAAAATTGATAAGCACATTTATTATGAAATGTGTAACACGTTATGTAGAATTAAAAAATAATTAATTTCAAAAACTATTTTTAAAAAATATGTATTTTAGATAACAATTTTTTTAATATTCTTTAGAACACATTATTATTATTATTTTAATTGTGTCCTGGCAAGAATAAAAAATAATTTTTTTAATCTAAAAAATTAATTATTTATTTTTTATATTTATATATATATATATATATATATATATATATATACTTGAGTACGTATCATATTTAATTAATATATTTAATGTTTCATAATTTCATTTTTGTGAAATTTATTCATTAGCAAATAAATGTTGGAAATAAACTTCTTTTTTGCAAAACAAACATTTGAGTCTAAAACTGGACAACTACAAATCGCAAAATTATTAAAAATTTAAGAACAGAATTCAGTCGGTATAAATAACAGAAATGAACGTATAATAAAGCTCGTTCCAAATTAACCACCAAAGATGAAAATTTCATTTTGGTTTACACGCAGTTACATGCAAACTCCGCTGGGTATTCACCAGATTAAATTATTGGATTAAAATTGTGTGAAGCCCGAGGGTGATTCCAGCGATACATAACCGTTTACCCTCATGTATATGTGTGTATGTGTGTGTATGTGTGTATAACTAAAGATTCTGGCCTTTATGCCCAGACTATGAATCATCTGTTAACTAATTAATAAACTCCGTGATAAATTTTGCGCAATAATGTTTCGGCGTATTCGAAAATCATTTTGAGGTTAAAATGGAATGAGTAAGGTGAAGTTCGTTTTCGATAGATATTCCCCAAAGATTGTTTAAAAGTTGCTATAATATTTGGTTAATAATTTGTTAGGTTTTCTACGAATTGAATTTTGATTTGGAAATAGAATAGTTCAAATTATTGTTTAGTTTGGATTTTGTATTGAATTTATATTTGTTTGTTAATTAATTTTCAATAAATGTAATCATTAGTTAGTGAGAAATTTATATAGACTCACTCGCTAATTAGTTGGTTTAACATTAACTATAATACTATTGAGATAATAATTATTCAACTTTTTTATTTAGTTAATTATTTAATTTAATTAATTTATTTATTATTATTTAATTATTCAACTAACAATTTACACAATTGTCAAATATTTAACAGTTAAAAAACCAAATTCGCAAAATGACGATTTTCAAATTTTTTTCTTCCAAATTATAGACACAAATATTTTTTGCGGATTTACAACAACTTTTAAAAAATAGAAAAGTGATTATATATTATTTTAACGTATACCTAATTATAGCAATAACATTTAACATTGATAGATATCGATATATTAGATAGATATCAATAATTGTTAATATATTATTGATAGTCAGTATGAAAACAGTTGATTATTATTTTGTTAATAAAGGAGTAAAATAATATAATTATTATTATATTGATTCTTGTTGTAATTTTAGAGAAATTTACTTAGTTATGTATGTTTAAATTTTACACTTTCAGTTTGACCTAATAACTTCGAATTACAACATTTCAATAAAATTTATTGCAATAAAAAAATTAGTAGTTCGTTAGTCGTAACTTAATTCAGGAAAAACCTAATTTAATCTTTCGTGAAAAATACTTTTTGTTTATAATACTATATTTATATTACATAATTTTTTTTGGTTACATTAATTCGTTTAATTTGTGTACGAGAAAAAAATGTGTTTTTTTTTCATAAATTTTATTTATTTATTATTTGAAAACAACTGATAAATGTACAATATTTTCTTCAACATGAAGCTAATTTAAACGTACGAAATTAAAAACGTAATAAGAATAAGCTTAGACTGTATTCTCTCTCATGTTTTCGTCATTATTAACAAATAGATACAAACGCACAATCTCGCATATACCTACATTCACAGCAATGAGACTATAATTTAGTTGTAAACCACATATTTGTGAAGACATACTTATTTATATTCCGCGAATCTCGCTACATTCATACACACACACACACACACACCATCAAACACAAAAACACACACACATATATACACGCATACCCAAAACATGTATACAACTGACATGTAAACAACATGATGTTGCAAATGAGAACAGGAAATTCGTTTGGCAACAAGATTCTGCGTCGACAACATCGCCGAACGCCATCTCTTCATTTGAATCCATTTCTATGTATGTGTCTACGTACAAATGTGTGGCTGGTGTTTTGAAATTATTGTACGTGCAAGCAATATGGTGCGTAAAAGTAAAATGGTAAATAGAACTTTCCCGTAATACAATCTAACGTAATGAAACATGACAACAATTCCTTTGATTCTGATAGTGTTGCTAATGTTTGTCAAAATAGCATCGACTTTTTAAACAAGTTTTACTTATTATTTTTCGAAAATATTTTTATGTATACATCAGAATGATTTAATACCAATTAATATAATTCTTCCATCATATCACTAGATGCACGTTATAAAAAAAATTACTAAAATCCATGACTTCATATTTACTACATTTATATTTCACGATTGAAATTATATAGGCGAATTGCAAAACTTGTAAAAATAATATCAAATAACATTACTAAAGATAGTAAAATATACAGAAATGTCACTGATTAAAATACATTAACAAAATTCAAAAACTATTCCTTATAAAATGCTTTTTAAAACTAATTATAGAAGATGGTTATTAAATATTTATATAAATTATCATATTGAAAACTACAAACTCGGCAAGCAACATATTTAACCGTTTGAGTGCCACGGGTTTTTGCTGTTTCCCCGTCCAAAAGTGCCATGGAGCGCTTTTGCGCTTGTCATATTTTCTCTTATACATGATTTAGTTAATTATATTATTATAGTAATCGTTGTTTATAAGAATAAAAGGTTTACACCTACAAAATGTAATATTACTCTAATTTTATTTTTACTTAAAACGGAACGGTAGCCGTAAAGTTGGGCATCGACAGAAACCGAGCTTACTTGAGCGCTGGCAAATTTCGAGCGTAATAGAAGAGCGCAAAATCGCTGCTTGGCACTCAAACGGTTAAATTTAATAATTAGATACAATTTTAAATATGTAGCTCATACCATTATACAGTTTACCTAATCTAAGAGAGGGGACAATTGATGACGTCATCATTGTCCGTTTATGTTGTCAATATTGTTTAAGTTGGTAATATTTAATTATTTTTTTGCTAAAAGTAATATTACTATTTGTATTTGTTTCCATAACATGGCCAGTTTTTACCAATTTCTTTTTATTATTTAAATCTGAAACGTCAAATTTTTTTTTAAATATAATTATAAATATCGGGTTTTATATATTATAAACATTGTATTGTAGATTGTTTATATGAAATTTGTACCAATGTATACGGCATCAAATATGATGGCATCAATATACGACATCAAATATATATAAGTATATATATATATATATATAGAAATGATATGAAATTATTACCGTGACGAATATGTAATGGATTTGTTACGGGATTACGGTAAATGTAATTGATTATTAAAATGCAAACATCATATTTCAATCAATTTATTGTTTGGAACCAATATTTCGCCAATAGTTTTTTGGCTTCATCAGGGTTGACACTGAATAAAAGAGAAAGATACAAGAAAATTTACAATCACCCAAATTAAAATTCAAAATTACATAGAATGTTTGACAATAAAAATTATTAATGTATAACTTACATGTATGATATGAAATGTATGATATTTTTGTAAAAATAAATAATTTTGGTTTTTATTATTCCATGTCTATTGCTAAAAAGTTTGTCTGTAGAATAAAATCTTTAAACTAGAAAATCGTTTCTTTGTAAAATATTAAAATAATAAATTAATAACAATAAAACAATTAAAATTATAGTCGTAGAGTAAAAATATTAAATTAAACACAAAACACTGATTATTTTTATAAGATTATAAATTAAAAAAAAAGCTATGAACTAAGAAAATTTCTTATTAAGAAAATTTCAAAAAAACAGTTTGAATTTAAAAAACTTTTCAAGAACCGAAAACAAGTTATAACAACTGCAAACACCTTTTTTTTGAAAATAAATCATAAACTAATCCATGCTGTATTGTATAACCGTAATGACATGAAGTTGTAATCAAACTATTAAAATAAATAAACTTAATATTATTAAAATTAATATAATATATATGACTTAAAGATAGACTGTTAAAAAAGCAAGGGTTTATTAAGATTGATTAAAAATTATTTTTTTATGATCTAAAGTCATTAAGTTGGAATAAGACGTCAAAGCATTCCTCACGTCGTTTTTGTTATTAATAACCTCACTTTTATGTTTGGAGATATGATATGATTCTAGAGTCAGTCTTTTAAAATAATTACTTTCAGTCTCTAATATTATCGGATTACCATAATCTGCACGATGTTTCGTTTTCCGTAAGTGTAAGGCCAGACTGCACATTTTATTGGTTTTGGTCTGGTCACTGCGATGTTGTGTCAAACGGTGTTTTAGATTCTGAGATGAGGTTCCAATATAAATTTTTTTGCAGGAACACTGAATTGCGTAGACCGTGTTGATAATATTTGACGAAAGAGATTTATCTTTGACTTTCGTATGCAGAGTGGAGATGGTTTTTCTATTTTTTGCGGCAATTCTGATGTCTTTGTCTTTTTTAAAAAGAGCCGTAAGCTTATTCGAAAGATTTTTGATGTTGGTGAGAGCAATATATTTGGTGGGATTGTCATTAGATAAATCATTCGTATTGGTCTGAGTCCTACGATGGTTGTTGTTGTAGAAAAGTCTCCGAATCATTTGTACCGGATAACCATTTGACACAAGTAAGTTTTCAGCTATCTTTAAGTTTTTATTAACTAATGACACATGACTGATTTTATTAATTCGTGTTTTTAGATTTAGAACAATGTTAGTTTTCGTGCTAGTGCTATGATTAGACAAAAAATGAAGATATCGACCAGAGTGAATAGTTTTTCTGTACCAATCTAATTTAATAACTTGGTCTGTTGATCTTATAATTTTGGTGTCAAGGAAAGGTACAGAATTTGAAGTTTCCTTTTCTATTGTGAATTGGATGTTATTATTATAGCTGTTAAAAGTGTCAAGTATTTCTTCATATCCTGTTTTAGGAATTGCTGTAACAATATCATCAACGTATTTATAGATAAATGGTAAGTGGAAAGACAGTTTTGGAATGCAGATGTCTAGAGCAAGATCCATAACGTATTGTGCAATGATTGGGCTAATAGTTGAGCCCATCGAACAGTCTTTTTTAACTTTTTTAACTTTTTTAGCTTTTTTTATCAGCTTTTTTAACAGTCTATCTTTAAGTCATATATATTATATTAATTTTAATAATATTAAGTTTATTTATTTTAATAGTTTGATTACAACTTCATGTCATTACGGTTATACAATACAGCATGGATTAGTTTATGATTTATTTTCAAAAAAAAGGTGTTTGCAGTTGTTATAACTTGTTTTCGGTTCTTGAAAAGTTTTTTAAATTCAAACTGTTTTTTTGAAATTTTCTTAATAAGAAATTTTCTTAGTTCATAGCTTTTTTTTAATTTATAATCTTATAAAAATAATCAGTGTTTTGTGTTTAATTTAATATTTTTACTCTACGACTATAATTTTAATTGTTTTATTGTTATTAATTTATTATTTTAATATTTTACAAAGAAACGATTTTCTAGTTTAAAGATTTTATTCTACAGACAAACTTTTTAGCAATAGACATGGAATAATAAAAACCAAAATTATTTATTTTTACAAAAATATCATACATTTCATATCATACATGTAAGTTATACATTAATAATTTTTATTGTCAAACATTCTATGTAATTTTGAATTTTAATTTGGGTGATTGTAAATTTTCTTGTATCTTTCTCTTTTATTCAGTGTCAACCCTGATGAAGCCAAAAAACTATTGGCGAAATATTGGTTCCAAACAATAAATTGATTGAAATATGATGTTTGCATTTTAATAATCAATTACATTTACCGTAATCCCGTAACAAATCCATTATATATATATATATATATATATATATATATATATATATATATTTTACAGTAATGAGATTATTCTTGTAAATTATCAACATCATTTTCATAGAGTGCACCTAAAATATCGTATAAATTTAGTAAAAATGTATGAAAACGTCGATTTTGTTTTTCAAAAAGTCACATCCAGACAAAAGAAAATTTTTTATTGACCTTTGTTTTTGCGTTATGACACTATCATAACTTTCTTTAAATGGCAACTCCATTTTTTTTTTATTTCGATAGATTGAAATAATAATGAAAACTGAAACTTTTGAATACGTAGGGTAAAAAAAATACAGTAAAAAATTTTGTATTTCAATTTCCATCCATCGAATCCTCTTTTTTCGTCCAGTTTCATTCCCACTCTGTGTCATTATTTCGCAAAAGCGTGCAATTTCACGACCACTTATCGCCGTCGGCGAATTAATTAAGAATAAGCCCGCGTATTTTTCGTGAAAACTCCATTACTATTTTAATCTTTTACGATTCGACGGCACGGCACGGCACGGTGGCCATTTCGAAATTTGCACAATTTTAATTATGCAAAGCGACCTAACGGCAAAATGCGACTTACTTACCTTTACGAAAAATGTTATTTTCTTTTTCTTCAGGTGTCGTTCTTCTCCACTAGTCCCGAGCTGAGCAACAAGCAGCGTTTCGAGTTCTTTTCGAGAACAATTCCATCCGATCATTATCAGGTGAAAGCAATGGTCGATATTGTCATAAGAATGGGCTGGAGCTATGTGTCCATCATATATGAGGAGTCCAATTACGGGATCAAGGTAAGATTGAATTTTATTGCCGTTTCAATAGTGAATTTATTATTAAATAAACTTGGGAATATATATATATATATATATATATATATATATATATATATATATATTTAATAAAAATAATAATAATAATAGAAAATTTTATTTAGCAAAAAGTGCTATATAAACAGAGGCATTTAATATATTCAAAATACATAAAGTGTATACATTTTCTAAATCATTTTTTCTTAATCCTAAACTTACACTATGTAATTTTGTATTTTTAATTTTAACAAATCACTTATTATAAACTAGTAACTTATTATGAACTATTATTTCTTAAGAACTACACAAAATTTAAATCAATGCTTTTAGTACATGTAAAATACATAAAATAAAAATATACATTTAGGAGTAATGATACTCAACTGTTGAGATTTCCCCAAAAATTTCACAAGTTACTCAATCATGGAATCGACTTATTAAGCTATGCGTCAATGACTGGCCAATTAACCGTAGACACGTGTTTTGCTCTTTAGGAGCTCGTCAATATGGTGATTTGATCAATGTCCAAAAACACTGACGCAGGCGTTACCGTCTGGCTGGCTTTTATGCCAGGTAAAATAATTGAGAAGTGATAAATACCACCAAGAGAAATACAATAATTCACTAAGCATTTATAATAATAATAACATTAAACAATACAATGTTCATAAATGTATCTGTGAAATTAAAGAATAATTTAGGAATAATGTTTCTGTAATATCATATTACAGAATAAGAACATGTTTTTGGAAGTATAGTTGAGTTTTAATAGATTATTATTATTGTTTAAATAAATCAGATAAAAGAAAAACATTAGAAAATAATTTTGAAATCAATAACATACTGATAAAAGTTAAAGTTTTGCATTTCAATTAATATAAGATAGTTTCAATAATGATATTTTTCTAATGATATTTGCATTTAAAAGTAGACTTGCAAGTTGAAAAAGGAAATACCTTGAAAACAGTGTACAGCATGGCTAACTAGGAACAGATAATTAAAATCAAAGAAATGAAAAGATAAAAAACATTAAAAATTTTCATCTTCCTTTTGTTAACTTTTAAATGAGCATACAAAAAATGTGTGCTTTGTACTGAAAGTGGCTTTTCTACTTTCACACGTTTGTAGTGTATTATTTTTCAGCTCTTAATGCAAAATATACTATTACATGTAATTAAGATTTTAAATTAAATTTATATTAGGAAAATAATTTCAAAAAAATTATATAAAAATAAATACATATTATTAATTAAATTGACAATAATCTTAAACTTAAATAACGTAATTATATTTAAAAGTTATCAACTATAGATATGTGTTTTAAATCAAAAACAGTTTAATTTTTAATCATTTATTAGAATTAATTTTTAGCTACATAAGAATATAATTTATTATATACAAAAAGGATCAAACTATTAAAGCAATAAATAAACAATTTGAGATATTAAGAAAATATATTAAAATATACATAATAAGTAAAAATAATCTTATACGACAAAATTTGATAATCAGTAAGCATTAATTCTTAATTTAGTAGTTCGTGTGTCAGGGTTTCATTTGTTTCTAATGATCATTTGTGTTCCGATATCGTTTAAAACTGATAAACGTTAGAATTCGATAAAAATCGCTGGACTCATACAGCCATTAACCTAGATAAACATATGTTTTACAGTTGCTTCTCAAACATGAATAGTGATAAAGTATTATTTAATATTTCAAATTACAACTATGTTTTTACGTTTTTTGTAAAAATTAAATACAAAATTATTAAAAATAACAATAACAATTAAAAGGATTAATTATAATTGAAAAATTGTCATAATGTGTATATGCAGTAAATTTAAAACAAAATTCGTGTATCAGGAGTTGAAGTTAATTATTATTAAGATAAATTAAGAATTGAGTTAATGTTCATTAATAAAATAAAAATTTAATTTACAAAAATCATATTAGGTTAGTGCATAATTATCAGGCGTTTTTGTAGACGGGTTATTTGTTAATAAAAATTGCTGTTTTGTTTACTTTTTGCTTTTGTTTCTTTTTTTCATAATAAATATTGTTTAAAAAACGCCTGAAACCAACCTAATACATTTATTAACAAATTACAATTAAATATTTTGTTATCTATAAGTACATTTTTTATATTACAGTTTTTAATATTATATAAAACATTATTGACATTTCCCTTATTAAAGTTTCTAACATCTTGTCATTTGTAGAGCAAATTCCTTACACCATATGACAGTAACATTTTCAGCAATAATAAATATAATGATGTCAATCAAATACATATAGTAACGATCTTCGCCATGTTTCTTCGTTTAAGATTACCAGATTGAATAATTTATTGTTTTGTTTACAAATGGAATACGTGGCTGTCTGTTGGACATATTTACGCCAATTTCAAATGCATATGCATACGCATATAACACACACACACACACATACACACGATATGTTCATTAAAATTTACGTTTATAATCGATTACTAATAACTGAATAATTTACGAATGCAGTTTTTAGTACTTGAATTTTGTATTATTAATAATTATTTAACATAGTAAAAAAAAATTCAGAATTTATTATATTAGAACAAAAATATTTTAGGATTTAGTTCTGCATAAATTTTAATTAAAAATTAACGTTTTGACGTATTCTACGTACATCATCATCATTATCAAGAAAAATGATACAAATGACATATACAATAAATAAATAGAACACATAAATAGAACACGTTACTAGGTAACAAAATAAGTAACTAAATTATAAAATTTATAAATTATTACTTAAAGAAAACCAAATTTTATTCTATTTAAATCAGTGTCTTCGCACTGATTGATGTTTTTTTTTCCTTATAAATCTCTATTGCTTCTTTTATCAATTTACTATTAATATTGATGGGTTTGCAATTACTATAGTATCTTCAAATTTTACATCACGAAAATTTTCTAACGCATGTTATGATCTTACAACTAACATTGAAATATTTTTTAAACAAAATAAATTTTAAATAATAATTACTAATATAATATTAACAGGCAGGCGTAGGCCAGTGGTAGCGTGTTGGACTCAAACCTCAAAAGTCCTTGGTTCGCACCGCTCTCATACCAGAAATTAAATTAAATATTTATTAAAAAAACCTTATACCACTGAACTGATATCGGTTGCATCTGAGTGGTTTAAAACCCACTAGAAAGTGTAGGTCTCTTGTTTGGCTATAGGCTAGCAACCCGCACCATTGACAATGCAAGTAAAAATTGTTAAGAAACTATATGTTCAGTTTCTCGAGCATGTAGCTCCATATTCCACTTAGAAATTACGGGAACTAATGATGAATATAATATTAAGAAATAAAGATTATTCTAAATATAAAAAAAAAACAAGAAAACTTAGGCCCGTATTCTCACCCCATTTATAAAAGTGATTTTTGCAAAAAGTGTTTTTGACGTTTACTTAAAATTATTTATTAAGGACTTGATAATAGTTTATTTAAATTTTATAATACTAAATATAATAAAAATAATCAAAAATAGAAAAACTATTTATATTTGATGAAAAACAGAAGCAAAAAATCGTTTTAAAATTAATGATAAAAGCACTATTTCACGAAAAAGTGAGGTGAAAATACGGGCCTTAGATTTTTTATTGTGCAAACAGTAATTAGTTATTTAAAACTTAAAAAATTTTTACTGCTGACTAATGATGGATGAAAAATTACTTTCGTTTATGTTACAACGTCAATTACATTTGACATTAAATTAATTAAAATGGAAAATAGCGTTTTGTTTCATACTTTAACAAGTTTCTCAATTTTCACTAGGCAACTCTTTCAAACATTTTCTGTTATTATTAAGTTTATATAGGTATAAATAAATAACTATATTCAAGCATATAATTAGCATTTTTTGATCTAAATTAAATTTAAAAAAAGTTTAATTAACAGTATTAAAACAAAATTTGTTTTTTTTAAAGCGTTTTGTTTGCAAAAACAAACAAATTATTTGTAAAATTAAGAAAGAAAATTATAGTTATAAAAATTTTTTATAAATCAAATTTTATAAATATAATACAATGTTTTTAAAATTCTAATTTATAAATGTATACTATATTATTTCAAAATAAACTTTAAATGTAGTTATTTATTATAATTACCAAATCTTTTAGTAACCACACAGCAAAATATTACAAATTTCTATATAGAAAAAATATGTTTAATATTTTATAATTATAGCAGTATATTTTTAAAACTTATTGACAATTTCTTACATAACAAGTGAAACAAGTTTGAAAAATAACTTAATAATTATACTTGTAAAATATATTTCTAAAATTTGTTCATTTAATCAATATCCGGTCACTAGAAGCTTAGAAATTATTTGAGAAAATAGATACATTTATTTGTAAGAAAACTTAACAAAAATTTGATGAAAATAAAAAAATTATAAAATTCTTTCTTAAGGTAGAGATTACATGATATACGGAAAAGAAAGGAACAAAATTTACTGATTGGTGTTATCTAAGATAACATCAATGAATGAGAAGGCGCTGATTTAAATAAAATTCGGTTTTCTTTAATTAAAAATTTATAAATTATATGATCTAGTTATTTAGTTTGTTACCTAGTAACTTGTTTCTATGTTCTATTTATTTTATTATGATTACGTTCATTACGTCGAAACGTCGATTATTAATAAATATTAATACAGAACTATAACCTAAATGTTAAGAATACTTGGATCGATGCGTATAGAAAGATATATATATATATATATATATATATATATAATTCATTAATCTGGTTAGTTGATAGATATATCATTTAAATACAGTTAATACTCAAATACAATCATAAAGGAATAATGATTGTATTTGAGTATATATATATATATATATATATATATATATATAGATTTTTTCGTTTTTTTTTTTCTTCGACTGTGTATGATAGTAATTAATTTAATCTATTTGACTGCATCTAATTAATCTAATCTAATCTAATCTAATTAATTTAATCTATTTGACTGCATACCTGACAAATAGATTAAATTAATTATATATATATATATATATATATATATATATATATATATATATATATATATATATATGTATATATTACGAGAAATAGAACTGCCTAGTAAATTTACTATGTTTTGTAAATTGATTAATCTATTTTCTGGACATGCTTTATATTAAATATTTGAAAAACATAAATTCATTATCATTTTTAAAATTTGATATATTTGTAATTTTATACATGTAATATTGATTTAGTTTTAACACGATTATAATATATAAAATAAACACATTAATGAATTAACAAACAAAAATTATGCAACATACATAATTTCCACCCAAATTTAATAACAATTTGCATCACACTCTTCTAAGCACATAAAACACACCCCAAATTACCACTGAATCGGGTCAAAAAGGTCACCAGACCCCGCCGATTTGACCCTTTGCCCTAGCGACGTATATGTGCATGTGACAGGAGTCCCTTCGAAAACAGCTAACCCTTTTCATGTTTTGTTCCATCCTTCCAACGCCCAAATCGAACAGGGAAAAAAAGGCAAAAATTGCTACCACTTATTGTTTCCAGAACGCGTCCGGACACACTTGGACCGATTCTGTCCACTTACACGGAACTTATCGAGAACTTAAGTACCGAAACCCTTTCAAGCCGATGTTTGTTGACCGGTTTTTAGCGGTGTTTGTTGGCTTTAGGGTTAAGTAAGCAAAAAAAAAGTATTAGGTAATATAGTTTATAATGTTGCTGTATATGTGCGTTTACTTAAAAATATATTTTCATTACTTTGTTTTACATTTTAAAACAATTTCCTTTGATTATTTTAACGGAATATAATCAAAGGTGTATTTACTTTTTATTTATCCGAATTTTATGTAAATATTTTATGTTTGTTGAAGTTCTCTTTTGAAATATTTATAAATTAAAAATTATTTAATAATTTGTTTAAATCTCACTACCCTAACAACATTTAACCATAGTTTTATAAAAATATAAAAATCTGATTATATGTATATCATGAAACAGAGATTTATTTCATATTTTGTTTTAATTCTGACTAAAATATAAAATAATATTAAATCTAAATAAAATAATACGAAATTGAAGTAATACGAGATCATGAAATATGTAATATTTTGTAACAAAAATGTTGATATACATGAAAAATATATTTTATGTTGGTAATTTGTGAATAATAATTATGTTTTAAATTGAATTAATTAAATATTTGTTGAAAACATAAATTTTCATATAATTAAAAATATATATTTTAAATCAAAAAATTATGCAATGAAAAATTTCAGCAAGAACTAACCAAATAATCAAATAATTTTTCTAATAATCTAATACTTGAACCAGACAAATTTTGGCAGTTTATATATTTATAATACATATATTATATTAAGTATAAGTATGCTGATTAAGTAGTAGATTACTGAAGGTTAAAACAAATTAATCGTTTAATGTAAAAACTAAAAGAATTATTATCTCACTTATGAGACGACTTTTTCTAAAGCGTTTTAAGGTTTATCGACTTTTTTTGAGGTATACTATCGCCCTCTAAAGGGATACAGAGATGACCGTAAACATCCTGTATATATATATATATATATATATATATTAGACTGTGCCAAAAAAAAAATTTTTTTTTATTTCTCGCTCTTCTTTTAGTATATGTTACAATACATAAAAACATGGCAGTATGCCGGATTTGAGCCAAATCGGTTAACATTTAGAGGTCGCTCAAGTCGAAAACGTGTTATCGTTTTCGACAAATTATCGATTATGGAGACTTTTTAATATTTATTCACGTCTATTTATTATTTATGCAATAAATTATGTTTTAGTATTTGAAAACAGTATTAGAAAGATTGCTGAACGATTGAAGTCAACGTCGGTTGAGTATTACGGAAGTACCGTAACTATTTGCTTGGCTATCTGAGCTAAAATTTCAGTTTTTTTATAATAATAGCTGAAACAACTATACTTTCATGCATCCTTATCATTCATTTAATGTTTTTCAGTTTATACATGTTATATAAATTGTTTTTAATGTACATGTTCTTAATTAAAACCAACATATATCTACCAAAAAATAATTATTTACATTATTTGAGAAATCGCACCTATGCTTTTCCGAAGTAAAACTAAAAATAATAATAATTAATTGTAAATTGATATTCAATTAGTTAATTAAACTTTATTACATACAGTGTAATATATGCTTTTTAAGCTTCCCGTATCCGACATGGGTATAATATACCCTTGTCTGTATTACGCGGTGCCGTTCGATGTCGGCTTGTCAAAGGCTAAGCAACATAAGTCGATAGTTCTAAATTATATTGGAGGAATCAGATGTTTTTGTTTATTTAATTAATATAATTAGTAATTTTAAAACATTTTAATGAGCTAATATGAAGTTTCATTTATTCAACATCTTTTGTTAATAGTCCATAATAATATTTACAAATTCGATTTAGCGGAACTTTGTTTCAGCCTTCTATATTCGCTTACAATTTTTAGCAAATATTGCTTTTGTTCTTCATTTTTTGTGAGTGAAGAATTGAATTGTGTGAGTTGAAAATGAGCAAATTGCTCTTGCAGCTCTTAGGAAATTTGGAAACCATTTATGGTACCTTTCTGATGAAATCATTGGTCTAGCATTTTTCGATTCCAATGTACCCTCCAAAATAAAACAAAAAATGGTTACAGATTTAAAGGAGTATATTAATTTTAACGAACCAGTAAACCGAGTAGTGATAGATACGAGTTCGAATGCAATCTTAGATTATTGGAAGACACGTAATTTCGAAAAGTTAGTATCACAACATACACAAAAACTGTTCTAGAGATTTCAGATTAATTGTGATTTTCTTGACGATGATCCAGTATCATGGGAATCAAATGATAATTACAAAAAAGCTAAATATTTGTTTTCGCATTTGCGCGTTATCAACGATGCATCAGAAAGAGGAGTAGCATTGATCACACAATTCAATTCTTCACTCACAAAAAATGAAGAACAAAAGCAATATTTGCTAAAAATTGTAAGCGAACATAGAAGGCTGAAACCAAGTTCCGCTAAATCGAATTTGTAAATATTATTATGGACTATTAACAAAAGATGTTGAATAAATAAAACTTTATATTAGCTCATTAAAATGTTTTAAAATTACTAATTATATTAATTAAATAAACAAAAACATCTGATTCCTCCAATATAATTTAGAACTATCGACTTATGTTGCTTAGCCTTCGACAAGCCGACATCGAACGGCACCGCGTAATACAGACAAGGGTATATTATACCAATGTCGGATACGGGAAGCTTAAAAAGCATATATTACACTGTCTGTAATGAAGTTCAATTAACTAATTGAATATCAATTCACAATTAATTATTATTATTTTTAGTTTTACTTCGGAAAAGCATAAGTGCGATTTCTCATGTAATGTAAATAATTATTTTTTGGTAGATATATGTTGGTTTTAATTAAGAACATGTACATTAAAAACAATTTATATAACATGTATAAACTGAAAAACATTAAATGAATGGTAAGGATGCATGAAAGTATAGTTGTTTCAGCTATTATTATAAAAAAACTGAAATTTTAGCTCAGATAGCCAAGCAAATAGTTACGGTACTTCCGTAATACTCAACCGACGTTGACTTCAATCGTTCAGCAATCTTTCTAATACTGTTTTCAAATACTAAAACATGATTTATTGCATAAATAATAAATAGACGTGAATAAATATTAAAAAGTCTCCATAATCGATAATTTGTCGAAAACGATAACACGTTTTCGACTTGAGCGACCTCTGAACGTTAACCGATTTGGCTCAAATCCGGCATACTGCCATGTTTTTATGTATTGTAACATATACTAAAAGAAGAGCGAGAAATAAAAAAAAAATTTTTTTTTGGCACAGTCTAATATATATATATATATATATATATATATATATATATATATATATATATGTTAAAGTTATTTTTATTTTTATATAAAATTTAATATCATATAAATTAATATACCTACATATTATTTATATATAATAAATTACTTATCCTGTATTTTCTTTTAGAAACAATCTTTGATAGAAACATAATTAACATATACATTCATATTATTTTTACTCTCTGATGCATAAATAAACTTCTTGGGAATTGTAAATATTTTGCGGTCACTTCTAATTATAATTTAATTACTTATGTAATTTCGGGAAATTTGCAATGTGACGCAACAAGTATATATATTTTTATCCCCGTAAATGTAATTGCTAATTAGTTATTTTAATTATTTTGATGAGTTTCGCGTCGCCTAATTTCAGGTCTGATTTAACGAAAATGAAAACACACGTTGCTTTTCCTACCCAATTTGTCATAAAAATTCATCGGCTTTAATTATGGACAGAATTTTTTGACGTATCACATTCAATTATAAATACGTACCGAATGTTATGTCAAATATGGTTGATATTAGGCCATCACTATAAACAATTTTTCTTACTTAAATTGGTTTATCTTATTCTATTGGCTAAAATTAAAATAGTTTTCAAATATCATATTCTACATTTACATAATTTTTTAGATAAATATTTTTAAAAATAACCATGAATATTAAACTTTGTAAATCATAATACATTTATACTAAAAAAACAATATTATATTACATCGTGGCGTTATGCTTTTCTAGTTTAATTTCAAAAAACATATTCTAACAATATAATAAATTTGAAATATAAATATACAAATTATTAATCAATTTTCTTTTTCTACAGTACAACTAACATATATTTTTGAAGCCTGTTTTATTTACATGGTTATAATTTGTTTACAAAATATTTATTAATGCTATGCTTACTATGTGTCGATATATAATAACAGTGTCTTTTCCTATGTTGCACGTACGCTCTTTGGAAATCATATTTTATTTTGTACGTAACATAGCATAATGAACATAGGATTAATAAATATTTGTTCACAAATTATGACCGCCTAAGATAAGATGGGGCTTAACATATTAAAAATGTAAAATATGTAACTTAATTTTATCTGCGTTAAAAAAATTTTATATTTTGTTTATTTGATTTTGCATTTAAAAGTTGATTTGATAATAAATATTATATTCTTATATTTTGTTATTTATTTTATTCATTTATGTTCTATGAATATCAAATTATTATCAAAATTAGAAGAAGATTTTTTACACTCTTTACGATTTTATCAGCTAGTGAAACAAATTAGGAGTATTGTATTGGTTATTGTACCCTTATCTAGCATTGCAACTTCTTCTAAATAATCATGAGGTTTGTCTTGCCCACTAGGTTTTCCCTCGCATTCTTCACTTTCCCCTGTGAAATTGATTTCTACTATTGTTTTTAGCGTAATTTTAAAATTATATATATATATATATATATATATATATATATATATATAAAAATTTTAATTTAATAACAGATCATAAATTGGCAATAGAACAAAATTAATGAAGACTTATTTACAAGCATTTTAAGTTTTAAGTATTCTATTTGCTACGTCAAATTTAAAAAATGTATCAAAAGAGCTGTAAGATAAAATTAAGGTCTATCGTGATCTCTTTGTTTAAGTAAGTTTCTATGTTTTCATTTGTTTTTATTTTATTTAAGATTAGATTAAAACAAACTATGAAAACAAATAAATTAATATTTTTATATTATAATTTAAAATGCAATAAATAATTAACGTATTATCCATTTAATTAACTATACAAACAAAATATTATAATAAGTAAATTTATTGCACAAATACAAGAGTAATGAATTGAATATTATTAATTAATTTAATTAATAAAACAACAGATTTACATGTTTAAATAATTCGCTTAAATCAACAAAACTCTATGTAAATTGGTAATTGAACAGAAATTGTAAGTAAAATTAATTGAAAAAGACTTTTTAATCATATCAAAATAGAATAATTCTCTTAATTTTACACATTCCATATTGAATGTGTTCATTTACCTGCAGGCATTTTTGGATCTCGTTCCCTCCTTTAACATGTAAATTTGTCTAGTGTTTATTATTATTTTCCAAAAATATAAATAATATTATGTTAAGGAAAGGTTGTAGATCGTCTATGGAAATAATATGTAAATATGAGTTTTTGTATATTAATTTGAAAAATAACAATATTGGAATGTACTAATATAATTTCTATAATTTTTATTAAAATTAATAATTTTGTATTTAAATTTCATTATTTTGCAATAAAAATCACAAAGAACACCAATGATTTAATTTTTTTATGATTGTTAAAAAACTGTACTTTATTTTACATTTTTTTTTGCGTAAAATATCTGTTTATAGTATAAAACTTCAATCTTAATTATGAGTGCAGTAAAGACAACTGAATTTGTCTCTCGATCTTGGCGTTAAATTTCTTTTAGATTTATATTTTAATGTTTGTGTAAGTTTAATTCTAGATAGTCATTGAAAAAATATTGTATGTATCTCATGCATAAATTGTCATATATTCACTCACTACTTGTTTTCAAACTTTCCATTTATGAAAAAAGTAAACTTTATATGTAGATTACTATTTTTAATTACATAAAAATTTGTGTACAAATTTTTAAACTAAAAAAACATTTAGATGACTAATTAAATAAAATTTGACAAACATTAATCAATCACGAAATATTATTTTTATGTTTATTTCTTTATTATTATTATTTTGATTTAACATTATTTCAAATAGATTTTCTTTTCCAATATCATTACATTTTTGCACATAAATTTTCCAGCACAGATTTTCATCACGATACCAAACCTAACCTACAAAAAAAATGCCCGTAAAATGTAAGAACTTGAAAACTCTCAAACATTCATACATAGATCTCAGCAAACCGAGGAAAAATACTGGTCAACCCCATCAAAATGATGCGTAACTCTGTCAAACGTTCATCCGCGACTACTTTTCATTTTAGTACACGTCGTTTTTTTCGATTTACGTCGCTCGTTTTAGAGGTCCGTTGCCGTAAACAGCTCGAAGGGAATCTCCAACCGTCATATTGTATATGTGTTGACTGGTTGTGGCATACATCATAGTAAACTGTGCCCGGAGTGAGCAGAAAAAGCACAGCAATCCGTAAAAGGAAAAATTGAAAATGTACTTCGTCATTTTGATCTTTTTTATGTGCCGATGGAATTAGTTGGGCTGGGTCAGATCGATTACCGCTTATTTCTTCCAATAGTGACCGTTTTATTGCGCTTTTAAAATGCAGGCATTTTTGACATTATTTAAAGATTGACATTTTTTGTTATTTTTTTCTTAATTTTTTTTCTTATTCTCGGAATAGTTATTCTACAGATATCTTATTGTATTAAGATTGATTTATTAATTTAACAAAAAAAAATTCTCAAGTTAACAGTTCAGGTAAATATGCTAGTAAATTGTTTTTGACAAAATAATAAAATCAAAGAATAATTGTATTTGACTATTATTTAAATATATTCATCTTAATAATAACATATTTATGTATTAATTGAGTTTAATGAGTAAGAGAGTTTCAATATTAGAATATATATATATAACAGAATAAAAAACACACACTACTAAAATGATAATTATATTTTTATTTACACGTCATCATATTAATATACTTAAATTTTTGCATATAACGTTCAAAAAGATAAGGTGTGTTTATCTATATTTCAAAATAATTTTTCTCTTCTACTTCTCATCATAAATAGATAGTTTTTGTATTTTTGATAATTTTTATTATAGGAGTATCTGATATTATAAAACTTAAATAAACAATTTCAAAGCGCTTAGTAAGTAATTAATAAAATAAAAAATAAAATAAATAAAACATCAAAATCACTTTTAACGAAAATTACTTTTAAAAGTGAGAATACTATTATTATTATTTATTATATTTTTTGAATTTATTTTATTTTTTATTTTTTATATTTCAACATATATAAATTATTTACAAATTGATATATAATTTTTTAAATTTAATTTTTATTTTATAATTCTAACAAACAATTTTCAATTGAAATTATAAAATATGTGTATCACAAACATTTCCAAATCTAACGAATTAAAATTGAATTTATTAAAATCACTTGGATAATTAGTATAAATTTATTTCTGGTAGACTGACGGTTAAATTAATATTGCCAGTGGTATTTACAACTGATCGTATAAACATTTTCTTCATTTTTTTTTGACAATTTCATTTAATTTTAATTTAAAATTATCAAAATTTGCATCTTATTCAGGGCTTAGTTGGTGATCAATATTGATTTGTGATTAAAACAAGTTGACAAAAAATGTTTGATTTCGAATCAGTTGATTACTACTAATCAAGAGATTGATGGTAAATTTAACTGCATCCATAACAAAAAGTACCAATTACGAAAAATTATTTGTATTTGATGAAATATAAAAGAAAAAATAAATTTTAAATTAAACGTCAAATTGTTCTTTTAATTAAGAGCGCAAAGAAAAAAAAAATGAGTAAATATTTTTAATTATAAAAAAATTATATTTTGTTTATTTAAAATATTAAATTCATACGATTATATTATAATTATGAATGCAGAAGTAATATTATAGCTCATAGTTTAATAATAGAGATATTTAGATAATATCATGCAATTTTCATTTTAAAAAATTAAAAATTTTAACGTTTCATTTAAATAATTGCAACATTTACTTTAATCTCTACAGTGTAATCAAAAGAACTTGGAAATTTTCTAGCTGAGAGTTTGATGAATATTAAAAAGAGTATCGTACCATTTCCAGTAAATAACAAAAATAAAATAGCCAGGCATAATAAAAAATGTGTGAACAAAACTGTCTGTTCGTAGCAATCTATGTAAATGTGTTGTTTCGTGAAATAATCTCAGGTGAACTATCTAGAAATCCTTCTGGCTTAACATCGAGTATCATAGAACAGAGTGTGTAAAACGAGAGAGCGAGACTAGGATACTAGGTATAGCGAAATCTGTTTTCACGTAAACAAGAACTTTCCTTATGTATGTATGTGTATTTGTGAGAATGTTTGTGTTGATGTGTGCGTTGGTAAGTTTCGAGTTGTAATCTTTGTAATGACTACCGCATGCAACAACGATGCAACATAAGAGGTTAATGCGAATTTGAATCGTTGAATCCCGTTGCGTTGAAAAACACAAATAACCTTACCCGTTACCATACTGCAAAAATCGTGTACTTGCTACTGATTCTGTAAATCTTCCAAGTAGATATTTATGTTATATGTAAATATGTTGAATGATAATTGTTGTTTATTTTGTGAAATAATAATAATGATTTGGTAAAATTTGTAAAAATGTTGTTGCAAAAGTTAGTCAGACAGTAGATCAAGTGATCAGACAATTAATAGGCAAAAAGCGGCACGTGGAGCAAAAGGGTTCCAAATACATATTTATATCTACATTAACTTTTCGACAAACCAAAATCTCAAATATCAATTTCTCGAATGACCAATTTTACTATACAATTAAATAAATTATTTTGATCAAATAAAAATTTTAAACTGATTTTTATTTTATTTTAGTTATTACAGAAACAAATAATTTTATGTAATTAAAATAAAAACAAACTTTTTTATACAGAACTAGCAGTAAGCACATCCAACACTACAAATTTTCGTTGATTTGTTGAAAAGTTGACCTGTCCGGAAATTAGTCTATCGGGAAATTTTGATTTTAATTTATCGGGCAGCTAGTTGTCGGGCATTCGGACGTCAGGAAGTTATCATGATTTTATCCGGCACCCGTGTTTACTAACCTACATGCGTTTATAGTATAGTAAATTATATTTCAAAATTATATAAAATTAAAAAAAAAAACATTAATTTAGTTTGAATTATTAATGGATTTTGAATAATTTTTATGAATTTATTAACATATAAATTATTTTTTTATTGTATAAAAATTTTTTACTTTTACTTCGTATCAAATGTGAGTAGTATTTTTATTTTTACGAATAATATGTATTTCTTATATCTAATATTATAAAATTTAAATAAACAGACTAAAATTGCTTAATAAGTAATTTTAAGTAAACGTGAATAAAGGTGAATATACGGGCCAATGTTAGTTAATTTATAGTTTTACAATATAATATTATGTTATAAATAAACTTGAATAGAATCTAGCATTCATTGAAATGTATTTTACTCTTTTCAATTTAATAATTTATTATTTAAATTTAAATAAAAAATTAATATTTTATTAAATTCTTTTACGTACTCAGAATTGTTACCATGTGCAATAGTGTAATACCAACCTACAGATTGTAATTTACAAAATTTGCTACGCTGAATGCACAAATGTGGTTACTATTTCAGGAAAATAACATTAGTAACAGTCTACCAATTTTAAACTTTACACTTTGCTTTTATTTTTTTACTCTTACAAATATTCTGATTTGTAAACGATAACACAACATATTTTTAGTTTCTGTTTGAATGTATTTTTAAAATAAAATATAAATTTTTCAATACTTTAGAAGCATTTATAAAATGTATGAATCAAGATTTTTTTAACAAATTATGAACTTACTCGAAGTACATATTAATGTAGTATTTACATGTATTAAAGTTAATATATAAATATATGTTTTAATTCAATTTACATTTAATTTAATTTAATGAAACGAAATTTAATCATAATTTTAAAAATGATTGAATTAAAATGTATGTCTCCATGTCAAGATTCCATATAACAATAAAAACTTAATGATATTATAGAAAGTTTATTATAATTAATATTTGTATTGTGACAATACGTCATAATTTATTATTTTTATATTATGCTAAAGATGGTCAATTAAAAAACCAAAACTTTCGTTTGAATTGTAAATTTTAACAATAAATCTGAGATGTTAACTACTTGACTACCCCTCAATTGAATCATTTTGCCAACAAATGCATACTACAAAATAAATATACAAACTTAACTACTTTTAATATACCTTATTAATACATATATAATTAGAACACAATATATAACAAAACACTATTTAATATACAATGTGGAAATTCAGTAAGGAATAAATTCAGTAATTCCTTTGATATTATTTTTTTAGAAAAAATCTCGAAGGGGTATAGCGATTTTCACTACAGCGAATATTTTCAGCCTATTTTATGTTTCTTATGTCATTTGTTTTTCATGTTATGACGTCATCGACTTTTTTTTAAATGACAACCTATATTTTTCATTATTGATTTTGGTAGTACTTTTTATTCCGTTTCCAACCGTACAACATATTCAATATGTTACATTTGTAAAAAATTGAGAAAAATAATCTTAAAGTTTAAATATTAAAAATTAATTAAATTGGCAAAATGAATCTAGTCACCTAAGTTTGACGGAAAGTTATCGACGGCACATTCGTCTTTATTTTGAGATTATAAAAAAGTTTAAAAATCGAACTAGAAAATTTATTATCTACTCAATTCAAAGTTATAAACCGATAACTATATTCATTTTGCCAATTTAATTAATTTTAATATTTAAATTTTAAGACTATTTTTCTCAATTTTTTTCAAATGTAACATATTGAAAATTTTATATGGTTGGAAACGAAATAAAAAGTAGGTACTACCAAAATCAATAATTAAAAATATAGGTTGACATTTGAAAAAAAAATCGATGATGACATAACATGAAAAACAAATGACATAAGAAACTGAAAATAGGCTGACAATATTCGCTGTAGTCAAAATCGCTATACCCATTCGAGACTTTTTCCAAAAAATTAATATCAACGGAATTACTGAATTTATTCTTTACTTAATTTCCACACTGTATATTTTCTAAAATACAGAATAATAATAATAATAATAATGTTAGATGATTTTTTTTTTGTGATCGTGGTTATTTGTGGTTAACTCAATAGTTAATATTGCTTACTATTTATTTGGTTCGATTTTACAAACAACAGAGTAATAGTTATTTAAGAAGGTGTGTAAAGATGAGTTTTATGTCATGAGTTTGGAAATTTTGTACCAAGCAATGAGAGGCATAAAAACGTCCAAACGTATGTCATAAAACTCAAATACAAGTTGCATACAAAATTTTATCTATGGCGCCAAATTACAAAAATAAAAATATATGAATTAATAAATTTTGCACGAAAAATATCAACAAATAACAAACAGCAAATACACAAAAATATCGCTGTCATTCACTTTTTACAGATTATAATTAAATTGCGGCCATATTGTAATAATGGCTGACATGAATAACATGAATAACTATGAACTGTATTGTCAAATAATTATCTTTAATTTAATTATTAAATTATCCACACTTAAAAATAATATTCAATTATTATTTTTACTTTAATATGTTTTTTTTAAGAAGAAAAAATGTTTACACATAGTTAATAATAAAATAATGTTAAATCTGATCTGATTTCAACTGCATCATTTACATTGACTACCCGTTTTTTTTTAATGCATTGCATTATAACATCGTTTGGTAAACTTCACTTTTTCACAGTGTTTGCAGTATGTAAAGTGTAAACTTTAGATGCGGTCGTAGATAAATATGTTTATTCCCATAGTAACTGTACTAAAACACTTTGTAGAAACAAATTAACCAAGTAAATTACTTGTGCAAATATCATGGTAGTAAATTTTACTCGAAGTTAATAAGTTCATAACATACAAATTTTATTTCAGTATTATGTCCAGCATGTCATCTATTTCTAACAATTTCTCTTTGATAGATCTTATGTAGTTTCTGCTTTTATCACGATTTTTAACCATTTTTTATTGTTTTTAAACAATTTAAAATGTTATTATTGAACATATTGAAAGTTATTTTAATTATTTCTTTGTGAAATAACAGAATAAATTTACTATAAAGTACTTACTTATGTGTTTATGAATCCAAACTTTAATAATATATATTGTTAGCAATATTAACGTCTGAATTTACCACAGATAACCACGACTGCAAAAAAAATTACTGTTGTTTATAATATTGTAACATACCAACTTCCAAATGATTTTTTTTTGTAAAATGTAATTTCGTTTTAGCTTGAAAACGTAATGTTCTAACAATTCATATTTTTGAATAATATTGTTTCATTTGGTAAATGATGTATTGATTTTTCACAGTTTTGTAAAAATAAAACAAACAATATGAAATTGAATACGAGATAAAAATCGACAATGTCGGTTATTTGTGCACACCCTGTATGTATATGTATCTATTCACGTTCATCTATTATATCGTGCACGAAATACAATCACTCACTGTATTCTAGCACGCCATTGTAATTTATTTGCTTTCGAGAAAAAAAAAATAAAACAGGAAGAAGAAGGACAGCGTCAGATAAAAGCAAAACAAGAAACTCAATTTTTACAATAATTTTTATTCAGAACGTTACGCCTTATACATGGTATATGCTTGTTGTTGCATTTATATTAAAAATAAATATTAAATTAACAATGTTTACATTTGATAGATTTCGCTTACATTTAATTTCATTACAATGATCGATGTAATTTTGTTTTGTATATTTTTTTGTTTTTTCTCTTGCAAAAATAGTATACAATGCTTTGCTTTTCAATTCTGTTTAAATGCATTTATTTTATCAAAAAATTGTTATTTATCAAAGTCATTTTTACGTTGTTACTTGATTTATTATACATTTTCTGTTTGTAATTTACTGAAACGTTTTTCTTTAAATAAATATTTTGTTTTTGAAGATAATTATTCAACATACACAGCTAGAAAAAGTTTTGTTATCAATTTGATACCTTTTCTACTTTTTATTAAATTAGCAAAAATGTATGTAATGACTACTGAACGTATTAAAGAAATATTTTTCTAAATAAATAGTATTTATTATGAAGTGACGCTGCATTATTTAATAGAAATAGAAAAATAATGTGTAGTAGCCTATACCAAATTAGTCGTACGACTAAGAGACAATTAGGGCAGTTAGTCATCTTTTAGTCGCGTGACCAACTTGGTACAAGCTACTACCCATTATTATTCAAATTAACAAAATTAAAATTATAGTCTGTAATATAATAATATATTAAATTAACATAGACAAATTCTTTTGGAACTCATTATATTAAAATAAAACTAATGTAGCAAAAAATCTTTCAAAACTCATATTAAAATAAAACTGTTTAGTATTAAAGTTCTGTATTAATATTTATTTATAATCGACGTTGAATTTATTGAAACGTTGATTATAAATAAATATTAATACAAAACTATATCCTTAAGTAGTTTTATTTTTATATAAAACTGCTGTAGGTTGTAGTTCTCTTTATTTGTCATTTGTATCATTTTTTTTTTTTTTTGTCTGATGAAGATATACTTTGAACACATCAAAACGTCGATTATTAATAAAAGTTAATACAGTACAACAACCTAAAACTGTTTAATTTTAATATATTAACTTATTAAAACTACAATAAATATTTGTACATCATCGTAAATTACATTAGTAAATTTTAATTTAAAAAAAAAAAACAAAAAATATATCTGACAAGCTATTATTTAATTCCCATTAGCCAGTAAACAATATGTAGTAGAGCAGTGTACAATGCATTTGTTAAAAATTGTGAAACAAGCAGAAAGGCTGAGATAACGAATTTCCGTAGAAATTTATAACGATAAGTACTCGTACGTAAAATAAAACAGAAAAAAAATAATAAAAAAGAGGACGAGTTTTAGCTGGGAAAGGCAATCAATAAATCAACTGAGAATTTTTTAAAGAATACTTTTAACTGACCGTTATGTTCAGGAATATCACGGTGTACTTTTTTTGATACGATAAATTTAATTTTTTACCAAATAAGCGCTTTGATTCACTGACCATGGATTTTTTGCATACGTAGGTACTGTAACTGAAATACGGTGAGATAAATTGCTTGGACTGAACAAGGATTATTGAGATGAAAATTATAATATTTTCGATTTAAATCGATAAATTTTCTTTGTTTTTTTTAGCATTTACTTTTTATAGTATAAAATTAATGTAGTTTATAATATTTAAGTTGGTATATGTCAATTATAAGATCTTCAATAAATATCTAATAAATTGACAAGATTGCGATTGTTTTGTAAAAACGAATGTTACCCAGTAGTAAGAATAAAGAGCATTGTATGAGAAGTATTGTAAATGTGGATAAAGTAAAAGTTGCTTATTTGAATAGGAATGTTTAACAGAAACTTATTTCTGCTTGAATGAAAAAAGTTCGTAGCATAACTGTATGGGTACAAATTAACGGAAACTTATAAAATTAACCTATAATTTACTGTCGGTCTGTCTGTCGATCTGTGAACACGTGTAGAGCAAATTTGGTTGAACAGATATTTAATAAAATATATATTTAAGCTTCGGACATGAATATTTGATGAATTTTTAGTACAGATTGGAATTAGTAGTTTTCTGTTACTTGTATGTGATTTACAATTATTTCGCAACATTTACCCTACAAAAGCTTCTTCTAATTAATTATAACTAAAAACTTGTATTAATTTTTTTAATTTATAAGTAAGTAAGTTTCTATGATTACGGTAAGTTACAAATAAAGATTATGAAACTGTTAACGTAACATGATACTATTATATTATTAACTTTTTTAATAACAATTTCTCTGGAATTTTCTGGGCTGGTATGCCGTAATCGATCTATCCTTGTCGCAGACTTTTTACCATACAATGTAGATGGGATCCTCAGTGCTTGGTGACTGAATGACAGTTTCTGCTTTGTGATCTGGTATATAAATGTACCCCCACCATCTTCTACAGGTGCCGTTATGCCATTCTGGCTGGCTAACCTAACCTAACCTAACCTAACCTAACCTAACCTAACCTAACCTTTTCCAATTGGAAAGGATAATTCAGTCACCAAGCACTGAGGATGCCATCTATGATGTACGGCGAAACGTCTACGATGAGAACAGATCAACCACAACATATCAGCCCAGAAAAATCTATAAATTGAATACATACCGGCCGTGAAAGCCTGAATAATTTTATAAACATATTTTAACTTCGAATATTGATTATAGAATAATATTAAAATTTAAAGTAACAGATATTTAAAGATAATGTACGTAGAATTTGTCGACCGATCATAAACTCACATAAACCTACTCAATAGAGTTATGCGAAAATGTTTTTAAATATTATAAGTACATATATAATATATTCAGGGCCGTATTTAGGATCTGTAGGGCCCTAGGCTGAACCTGTGGTGCGGGCCCTTATGAGGGGGGGGGGGGTTGTGATTTTATAATTTTAAATAAACATGTTAGGAAAATGCAAGATAAAAAAGGAATGTAACAAACAAGTAAATTTTACTTAAATTTATTTAATTGAAATAGAGTATTTAAAAAAAAAAATAATAAACTTAGAAATGAAAATATCAAATAATCTTAGTGGCTAATTGGATTTGCGCTAACACTTAGTACTAATGAAGCTATATGTACTAGTGAAGTGTATTGTCACTGGTTGCAAGGCGGGTTATTCTGTTTTATGAAAATTTAAGTAAAATACTTAAAAGGTTATTGATTAAATAATTATTTACTTTAAATTTGAAACGTGTGGTGCGGGCCCCTTTGTGGTGCGGGCCCATAGGCTGCAGCCTATGTAGCCTATGCTTAAATACGGCCCTGAATATATTTTAGGTGCAAATTCCTTTCAAACATAAGAAATAAAATACAATGTGTTTATGATCTGTAGACAAACCTTACATATATTTCTAAATATTTTAAAAAATATTAAGATAAAAAATATTTATATACTATAGATAAAATTCTGAAAGATATAAATTTATAAGTATTGTTTACAAGTGATCGTTTACATATTATTCTGAGAAAGTTTCAAGCAATACAAAATATATCATACTGAATAAAAATAATGTAAGTTATATAAATTACAAGTATTATTGGTATCAAGTTATTTTTCTCAATGATATTTTTACTATCTTATATTTGAAAATAAAACTTTATCAATATTTCAGAAATAACAGCTTTTCTTCGGAGAAATCTAAATAACTTTACTACTTCAACTATAGAAAGGAAACTGTATGATTTATTTCTTTCATCTACAAATTTTTATCGTCTACAATACTTTGTAAAAATAAAAATATGTGTTCGCTTTTCCAAACATTCAAACTTGTATTTCAGTTAACATTTTCTTTATTTTATTCCTATTGTAAAATTAATAATAATGCATATCTATTATGCAAAGATTATTTTGTTCTTTCTTGAAAACTAGGTTTATTTTAATAAGAATAAAAATTATAATATTGTTTCGCATTATTCTGTTGTACAGTTTCTTTGTTATTCTAAGTTTAGAATTATAATTTATAATTTTGTTATTATTTTAAAAACTATTATTTAGAAAAATATAGAGTGATACTATATGATCTGAATTATAAGATAGCATGTAAAGAATAATTGTTCATGTTATTGAGTTTGCAATTCTGATTTAATTAGATGATAAAAAGTAATTATTTCATTATTAAGATTAAAAGATCATATTACAGTTTTAATTATGTTCCTTATAGTATTAAAATCAGCATGATTTTAAAAAATAGGTTTTAATTGCATTTCTAATTTATAAGATTTATTATCAAATAATTTTCAATAAATTTTTCGTCTGTTGTAATTATAATGTTGCGATGAAATTTCAAATTTCGTTTTCCGCTTTCTGGAAATATGAAGCATTCATCCGAATACCATAAGAATTCCAATAAATATATTCGCTTATCATCACTTAATTGCCTATATTATTTTCGATTACTTCATCATGTGCATGTAATTCTTTAGTGCTTTTCATTGAACTCGTTGAAGGAAGAGGAAGAACCTCTTTGACAGCATTCACTTGCTCTAAATTGTCGGTCTGATTACCAATTTTTTGTTTTTTTGAAAAATAGTCAGTTAAAGTTGTATTTTTTTAATTTTCTTTTTTCATCACCCATATTTTACTAAAATTTAAAATTTATATAGAAATACAACATACAATTTTAATTATTTTTCTACTTACCTGGATAACTTATTTACTTATTACGAATTACAAAATTTATAGATAGTAGGCAGAAAATATCACCAGTTACAAATACTTCTTCTTTAATCTGTGTTCTATTCATGTGTACAAGTATGAAACAGTATTACAATCTCTAATGGTGATTTCGGTTTACTGATTCGGTGATATGAAGAAACTGCACGTAGTTTAATTTTATATATCAATGAAGTTTAATTATATTGCTGATTTTGATTTTTGGTCGTTCAGGTTCCTGGCGGGGGGTTAACCCCCCAAAACCGCCACGCCCCTAAATACGCCACTGTGTGATCAGTATTGTAACGTAAACGAGCCTTAATGGTTTTAAGTACTGTTTTATTTTTTGTACGAGATATTTTAAAGCCTTATTTCGATATTCCTACTTACCACAAAATTTGTGAACTGTTTTAGTGCATAGCTAGTTATTTTAAAACTAATTAAAAACAACGATATAACGAAATAAGAAACTTTTATCGAATTTTATCTTGTAATAATTAAATTGCAGAAACAAATTACAGTGCATTGTATATACACTTTGTATATACATTAAAAATTTACTCAAACTAAATATTTACTCACATTCTTTCATACCTACATTTGCATTCATACAAATTTCTACTATACACGGGATTATTGCAACCTATACGTAATTTATTGTAATTGAAAAACAGCGTAATTTTATTGACTTTACAATAATGAAAATGCCATGGAAGTTTGTACTTAACGTATAGGCTGCTCTAACTCCTTATTCATTTCCACCTATCTCATGTGTGCTGTAGTGCTCAAATGTTTTGCGGTGTTGAACTGGCATTGCTGCAATCGCAAACGCCTGCATTCGGCCAGTCGTATACATGGTTAGGTTACATAGCAAATCTTTTGCAGTAATAGTATCAATGTTTTGTGTTACACTCTTGATAACAATCAATCTAATGACATTATTTACAGCTCTTTCAAATTTGCTACACAACCACAATACATGCAAGTCTTAATTGCTCTTACAATCAGAACGTCTGGTTTTAGCAACTGCCCAGACCAGAGCACCTACATTGTAGAGTCACAAGCACCACCTCTACTTTTTGACTCTATCGGGTAAAGTCCCTACCAATCACATTCACATATACATCTCGGCAATCACACTTCATAGACATCATCTCTCAAAAACCATTCATACTGAACATTCGTTACTCACTACATTCAAATTGCAAATTTGCTCTATGCATTTATATTGTATATTATAATTCACTGTAATTGTTGCTTGTATACTTGTATATTTTAAAAATGTATTGACAATTAATCTGAGATAGACAAAACTACACCAAATGTTTGAAAGAAACTAAAAAAAAAAAACATAATGACAATTTATATTTTTGATTGCATAAGTTGCAAAGTAGTTTTTTTGTTTAGGATCACAAATTTTTCGGTAAAATATAACATTAATTTCGTGATAAATAGGAAAGTCTCTTGTTAAATAATTTTGAAAACAATTTCAACAATTTATTACCAGATTATTATTAGTAACAATAATAACAATTTATTCTTCCTATTTAATTCGAAAATTTACAGAGTAAATGTGCATTTACTTTTAAAGTAAATTTAACCAGTGTTTCTAAAACTGGACCATAAAATAATTAATTTTTATCAATTATTGTTATAGTGTAATAATAGTAATTTTGCTCAGTTAGTATTATATTAAAATGTTTTTGAAGTTTTGCAAATTTACATGGAATATAAATTTTGATTTCACATAAGAAATATAATTTATATTTATATTTTAATGACACAAAACCAATTAGTAGAAATATTAACTATTTTGTTGATTTTATTAATATTAATTATATTATAAATATTATTTGTATTATCTAAATTCAAAAAGATAATATACTTACAGAGATTTCTGGACTGGTATACCAATGTATCTTCGTTGCAGACGTTTCGTTATACAACGTAGATGACATGCATCCTCAATGGTTGATGACTGAATGACAGGTGCAGCTGGGTAATCTGGTGTAATCTGATTTATCCCCTCCACTTCTCCCCTCCACTGTTCATTCCTCACCACATCATATTAATATTGTTATAAAACATATAATTTCAAATATAATATTAATAAAATAAATAAATAAATATAATTATAAAATAAATATTTTATATTAAAAATTTGTTTCATTTCTAAAAAAAATTCGGAATTGTTATATTTTTAAGAAATAAATATTTTTTAAACTTTACTTATAAACAACGAAATTTTACTTATATATATAAAGACAAATTTAAATAAAATTTAATAATTAATTTTTCATCAGACTTCCTTACTAATCTCGAAATTAGTTTTACGTTTCAATCGTACTAATAATAATAATAATACTACGTATCAACGGCATAGCCAGAAACTTGTTATGGGAGGGGTTACTAAAGAAATGATATAATATTAATCAATAAAGATAATACTATAATTTGCATAAAAAATAAAGAGCAATAAAAATTATTTTTATAAAAATGAAAGTAAAATAACATTCCAGTACATTTAAGCAAAATAACATTTCATAGACTTAATTGAAGTCGTCTTGGGATTTTTGATAATTCATCCAGTACTTCGTCTGTTGTAATTATAATGTTGCGAAGAATATTCATCAATACGAAACCATTTATCTGTTTTCGCCGATAGTGTTTCTTAAATATGTTTTTAAACGTCTAAGTGTGAAAAATGATCGTTAATTTACAGTAGTTGTAACTGGTAATGTTACTAAAATTTGTTGCAACATATTTACTATTGAAAAGACATTTTTGTCAATTTTAATTATTTATCTACTTCCTTGAATAACTTATTTACTTATTACGAATTACAAAATTTATAGATAGTAGGCAGAAAATATCACCAGTTACAAGTACTTGTGAGATGTGTTTATGCAAGAATATTGTACACATGAATAGAACACAGATTAAAAGAAGTTAGATTATGTTACAAATTTTGAACATATTCTAACTTTTTCTTTTAATCTGTGTTCTATTCATGTGTACAGATATGAAACAGTATTTAAATCTGTAATGGTAATTTCGTTTACTGATTCGGTGATTTGGAGAAACTGCACGTAGTTTAATTTTATATATCAATGTAGTTTAATTATATTGCTGATTTTGGTTTTTGGTCGTTCAAGTTCTGGGGGGGGAGGTTAACCCCCCCCCCGTAACCCCCCCGTAACCCTCCCTAAATACGCCATTGTTTAAAACTACTAAACAAACATCATTTAATGACATTTTAAAAATATGTTTATATATAGAATGCAAATTGAAATTTATATGCAATTGTTTTTAATTAAAAATTAAGAAAATATTAATGACTTCTTTTTTTGATAATAACTCCATATACTTTTTTAATTAAAAAAAAACTAGAAATACCAATTATCTAGATAAACTTTTGTTCAGATATCTCTTATCTCAATTAGAGAACAAAAGAAATCTGTATCTTAATATTTATCTACATTAAGATTTTATTTATATGCCCTAACACATACAGTATAAATTAATAGCTTCATTGAATCGTCTGAATTTATTTTTATAAATAAAATTTAAATATTACAATAAAATAGTTGAAACTAACTGACAATTACAACACGAAAACAACTTTCAGTAAAATTTGTAACAGTAAATAGCAGAAAATAAATAAAGAATAATTTTAAAACTAGCAAAATATGAAAAGGCTTACTTATGCTTTTATTTATGTAGGAAAGTTGTCAAGTACACCCACCTAGTGTTGTTGTAGCAATAGAAAATAAATACAAATAGAATCTTGAATAACTGTCACAAGCACTTGCTACATGTACATGGACTTTTAAAAAATCAATACAAGTATTAGTATATATCGGAAAAATGCGGATAAAATATTATGTAAAGGCCAATTGACACGATGCATAATTTTGTACATTTTTCTTTGCATTTTTATGCTCTATGTTTCTATGCATAAAAATGCAACGCGTCATACAGGAATAGGAAGAAAAATTTTATATAAAAATGTGAATAATTGGAGCATCATATCGTACGTTAAAAGTGAAAAGAGAGGGGGGGGGAGGTCTACATTGTCATGTATTTCTATTTTTGTACTGAATAAGAGTATCATTAACCTTGTTTGTTATTTTCTATTTTATTTGTTGTTTATTAGTTAAAAAATTATGTTTATTTATCATTATTTTTGCTAATTTTGGTTTTATAATTTTCTGTATATATTTTTTGTTATATTTTATTAATTTAATTTTTATTTATTTTGCTGAAATATTATAGTCTCAGGTTAAAGTACGCTTTTTAATAGACAAATATAAAAAGTATCTTTGTTTATGTAATTATATACATATAACCTCAAAATTACATATGAATTACAATTAATTCATTATTTAATAAGTACCTTTACCTTTTTCACAACGTTTTAACCTATTTTTATATTAAATTTTCGCCTTGTTGATTTTTCCCTTTCTTTATTATTAATATATCTGTTATTTTTATTAATGTCACCGCTAGAAATGTATACAAATTATTTATTTTGATATATAACTTTTTTCATTTGACGTTTAAATTTGAACTATCACATAAAAACAATGATGTGCACACATGCGTATACAGAATTATACATGAAATTATGCATAAGTAAAATACAGCACATAGAATTTTTTATATTTATATATACATTTATGTAAATATTTTGGCGGACACTGTATAAACCATAATTAAAACAACAAATAGTTTTTGTTTAAATTAAGTATATTTTAGCACTTTTAAAAAAATCATAAATGATATTAGTCTCTGTAGTAGTTAGTAAAACTTTGAAAACTTCTTTACTAGTTAAGAAACTCGTGCTTGACTATCGTTAAGAACAAAATTTTTTTATTTTTGCAAGTTATTCAATTTTTTTTTGTTTGATTCTAGAATGGAAGTTTCCGTACAGAAAAAAAAAACTTATTTTATTGTAGTTTTAGTTTAAATAATATTTAGTATATATAATATTTTATTAGAAACTTAAATATAATAATCAAAAAACGTATTTATATTTTTATAAATAAATAAAATATATTAAAATATATTACTTAAATATCTAGTTGTCAGATATGAATATAAATAATTCTCCTTTCATGGAATTCTGTCATAAGTTCATTGGCTTTTATAAAAATTTCTTTGAACAGAAGAGAAAAATAAATGAATTATTCAGAACGAAATAAGTAGATTCGAGGCATGATGCTCAATTTTTTTGCAAACAATAAAATAAGACAAAACAAGATTAATCTAATTTGAAATTTAAGCGAATTTTATCAATTCGTTTTTATTTGTTTCTTTCAAATATAATTTATTTGATTAAATTGATATTAGAATGAACGTTATTATGTTATTAAAAACACATTTTCTTTGTACCTTTATTTCAATATTGCTAATTTGATTTGAAAATTATTATACACAAGATCAGAAGTATATGGATAAACCCATATATAGACTACTTTGACATTTCTCGGAAAGTTGGCAACACTGTATTTTAATAATATTATAATTTATGTGGGCATTAGGAGATACTTTTCTGAAAATTTGATCAAAATCGAATAAATAATGTAGCCACAATGAATTTTTAAAAAATTTTGTGATTTTTTTTCTCGATAAGTTGGCAACACTGTATTTTGTTAAAATTGCATAATTTATTTGGGCACTAAAAAAAAACTTTTATGAAAATTTGATTAAAATCGGTTACATAAAATGGTCATAATAAATTTTTAAAAATTTTATTAATTTTTTTCTCGGAAAGTTGGCAACACTGTATTTTGTTAAAATTACATAAATTATATGAATACTAGGAGAATCTTTTGTGAAAATTTGAATAAAATCGGTTAAATAACATGCCCATAATAAAAATTTTAAAACTTTAGTAATTTTTTTCTTGGAAAGTTGGCAACACTGAATATTAATAAAATTATGTAATTAATAGGAGCATTAGGAAAATCTTTTCTGAAAATTTGATCAAAATCGGATAAATAATGTAGCCACAATGAATTTTTTAAAACTTTAGTAATTTTTTTCTCGGAAAGTTGGCATCACTGGAAAAAACCAAAACCACATGACCATCTTGGGTACTAGGCAAATTTATCCTGAAAATTTCATTATAATCGGTTGAACCGTCTAGGAGGAGTTGCGATCACAAAATTTTGTCTGACGACCGAGCGAGCGAGCGAGCGAGCTGACGACGCACATCCATACACCCACATAAACTAAGTTCAGATTCGTCATCTAGAGGCTATATGAAGGATTTCTATGCAATTTTTTTTTTTTTTTTGAAAATGTTACAGACACCGTACCAAACGCTTTACTACTTTTCCTTGCAGTCAAAGTAGTAAAAAGCATGTTTGATTTGTATAATTTTTTGTTTTCTGAAGCATGAATTACATTTTACTCTTTTTTATCTAGAATCATGCTAAACAAGATTAGAAGTATATGGGTAAACCCATATATAGACTACTTTGACATTTCTCGGAAAGTTGGCAACACTGTATTTTAATAATATTATAATTTATGTGGGCAATAGGAGATACTTTTCTGAAAATTTGATCAAAATCGAATAAATAATGTAGCCACAATGAATTTTTTAAAAATTTTGTGATTTTTTTTCTCGATAAGTTGGCAACACTGTATTTTGTTAAAATTGCATAATTTATTTAGGCACTAGGAAAAACTTTTACAAATATTTGATTAAAATCGGTTAAATAAAATGGTCAAAATAAATTTTTTTAAATTTTACTAATTTTTTTTTTCGGAAAGTTGGCAACACTGTATTTTGTTAAAATTACATAAATTACATGAATACTAGGAGAATCTTTTGTGAAAATTTTAGTCAAATCGGTTGAATAACATGGCCATAATAAAATTTTTAAAAATTTAGTAATTTTTTTCTCGGAAAGTTGGCAACACTGAAAATTAATAAAATTATGTAATTAATGGGAGCATTAGGGAAATCTTTTCTGAAAATTTGATCAAAATCGGATAAATAACGTAGCCAATATGAATTTTTAAAAACTTTAGTAATTTTTTTCTCGGAAAGTTGGCATCACTGGAAAAAAACAAAACCACATGACCATCTTGGGTACTAGACAAATTTATCCTGAAAATTTCATTAAAATCGGTTGAACCGTCTAGGAGGAGTTGCGGCCACAAAATTTTGACTTACGACCGAGCGAGCGAGCTGACGACGCACACACATACACCCTCATAAACTAAGTTCAGATTCGTCATCTACAGGCTATATGAAGGATTTCTATACAATTTTTTTTTTTTTTTTGAAAATGTTACAGACACCGTACCAAACGCTTTACTACTTTTCCTTGCAGTCAAAGTAGTAATAAATGTTAGGTTTCTAGTTCGAATTTCATTGGATTATTATATTTTTTCACAATTGATCACAACCTAAAAATATAGAGTACTTAACAACTAACTGGGCAAAATTGCTTTCGCAAATGTATGATGTATTTCGTATCAATGTCGAATAACAAAATATGGTAAGCTGTATATTTTTATACTAAAAAACTCGAACAAAACTTGGATGCAAATATCTTATTTTCATTAGGCTTGTATTAGCTATCTGTTCTTAAACGAAAATAAAACTAAAAACCTAGCATTACACTGCACTCCAAAATAAAAAATTATAATAATGTCCTTGCTTCGCTACGGGATTCACTACTTTAAACTCTTTTTCATTTAATTGCAGTTTTTGGCAAAGTTTTATCGTTTTCAGCGTTCCCCTGCAATTCACGCTGCATTGCCTCATAAAAAAAACCTTTCTCGGAAAACAACTCAATTATTAATAAAACTCCCTTCAAAATCTGTTCCGTGAATGTTAAGTTATAAACGAACAGAGTTTTTAATCAATTTTCATCGTTTAGTAGTATTATTCAGCTCTATATCAAAATTGCATTGTAAACCCGGACAAATATCCATATGTATAGATAATATGGAGCTGCATTTGAATACCGAATCATATAGTTTTATTAACAATTATTTCAGAAATAATATTTTATTTCAATGTTAAAATAAACACAGTTTTAACTGACAATTTTTGGTAGTCACTAATCCATAACTGATTGTAATCAATTAACATTAATTATTTAACAGAAAATGGTAGGAAAAAATACATACTAAGTAAACTAAACTACTATTTTTTTAGTTTCAAATTTTTCCTTTTGTTTGAATGTAGGTTATTCAGTTAATGACCAACTCGTAACGGTTTTTTGAAAATAAAACGGTTTAGTTCAGAAATTCACCACCACGGTGCGCTGCGCTGTTAATATGCTAAAATAAAAAGGGATGCCCAGCCGGGCATTACAGTAATAGCGTAAGCCTAACTGCCGTTTTATCTTTTTCCATTTTCTTTGGAACATAAACGGCCGTTTAAGACAAGCGGTTCGTCTAAAATAAGTTGGCGATTTTATTTTCTTTTTGCTTTATTTTTTATTTATATTCGCGTTTTTTTGTGTCTGCTTCATTTAGAACATGATTACAAACTCCTCTTAATTATCTTAATGTTTTTGATGATTTTATTATTATTCGGCTTATCAGAAAAAACTTGATTTTGTTTGAAGATTTTTTTTAACAAAAAAAAAATGTGTTTCAAGTAAAAGTTTTTTGAAGAAGATTCAGTTACATAAATTGTTGTTACACAAATTATTTATTATTAACATAATTATCTTATTCACTAGTTATTTATCAATTAGGTATTTCAAAAATAATTGATAATCTAAATAATTTCGTACTTAATCACGTAAAAAGTTGAAATTGTTTTATATAACTTGCTATAATTTTACAATTAAAATTTTTTTTAAGTATTTTAATTATAAATTAATTTGCTATTAAGTAATGTTATTTGCTGGTATTATAAGCTTAATTTTTGGATGTTTTAGTTTATTTGTTTAGTCCTGCTCATATGACAGGTTTTGTAATCATATCAAATCACGAATTAAGATTATAGTAATACGAATCAACTGTTTTTAGTATGATGTCGGTCTGTTTATAAACACATGTACAGCAAATTTGACTTAATGAATTGTTATAAAGTTTCATATTTAAGCTTCGGAGGTGAATATCTCAATTTGATCAACTTTTGGTAAAGATCTACTTACTAACCGTAAGTGGTAATTTATTGATGTCATTTTTATGTATTTTACGAATATTTTGCAACAGAAATTTCGAAAAAAAAGCTACAAAAGTTGCTAAAAAAGTTATAACCAACAACTTTTATTTGGAATATTTTTCAGCTAAATATTTTTTTATATTTTTATGAAATATATATATATATTATATAATTCTTTAAATAGATGACCATGACTACAGCAGTTGTTGTTATACAAATTTTTCAATTTTATAAATTTATTTAATACGAGGACGATCAATTCTGTGATTTTGTTATCTATTTTGAAAACAATATTTAACAGTATTAAACAAAAATTAAATAAAAAAACATTAAAAATAATAATAAAAATAATTTATAATTTACAATAAAATATCATTTGACATGTCACAATAACATTTGGAAACTATTATTAAAAAAATCTCTAATTCTTTAAATATGCATTTAATATAATTTACAATTAATGATATATTATAAGGATTATATTAATTTTTTTGCCAATTTTGATATTCAGTAGCTTCTTTTGAGACAAAATTTAATAATATCTTCTGTACATGATCAGAAACTCAAACATAAAATTTTAAGTTTAGGCTGAATTTGAAGTTTTTTTCACTAATAAAGTTATCTGGTAACTTTCACATGCTGAATTTTTGATATTGAATTTTTTTCCAATACTTATATTTACTCTCATTTATGTTGTGCTGCATACAAAATAGCTAAAACTTTATTTTTTTATATGAAAAATAAAGTTATTACTTTTAGTAATATACTTAGCCGGAGTACAAGTTCAACATTTATTTAGAAATTGTTTTGCTTCAAAAAGAATTATATCATAAAAACCATGTATTTTTATAGATTGTTATTTAAAAACCAGTTACTAAATTTTTAATGAAAGTTGCATTAATAATGAAAATAGAATATAAAGTAATATTTAAAATACTGTTTATCTATCTGAATGGGAATCTGTGGCGGAAATTATTTTTTGAACAAATAGAAAGGTTTTGTGCCACACCCTTAATACATGGAGTGATTGTGTATATATGTATTTTTTTTAATTAAATACTTTGTTCTTTTTAATAAATTTTGTATGTTTTCTCTACAGATAAAATTTTTAACTGAATTTTTTGTGTGAGTGTAGTAGTATTAGGTATATCAGTTACCACATAAATTCATTTCCAAATAAAAATATTAAGTAATTTTTATAAAATTGAAATTAGTACAATTTTATACAAGGTGAAGCGACGAGATACTTAGAGAAGTGACATAAAAAAATTACTTGAAATATATATTTTTGAGTACATATGCTATTATAATTTATATTTTTTTAATGAAAATAATTTCTTGTAAATTTGTTGTGAAAAAATACTTGTTGCCCCCATTTCAAATATATTCCCTTCTTACAAAAATTTTATTGTAGATTAAATTTCCAGTTACTCAAAATTAAAATATTTCAGTATTTCTATTTGTGAAATTTGTGTAAATTTTGACAGAGTGGATATAATACATTCTTCAATTTATTGAAACCTGCTATGTGTTGTTGTATTTATATAATTATACCAGTTTCTACTGTATCCTGTGAAAGTTGCTTTTTTTTCTTTTAGAATTGAACATTATTTAAGGACGAAAAATATTCAAAGTATAGATTCAATAATATTTTATTTTAAGTAAAAAAATATATATAGCTAAATTAGTAGATCACTATGGAACAATTAATAAATTAGGAATTTTATATAAAAATAATTAAAATTAAATAAATTTATTTGGTATGTACTTTGTTTATATAAAATTATTCAGTAATGAATTAGTAAAATAAATAAGAAGAAGCTAGTGAAATATTATTTTTTTATTAAATTGAAAAAATAGTCTATTTTTAATTTTTTTTAAATAATTAGTAATTAACAGAATTCAGTTTTTTATATGTTTTTATTAAAAACGTTGGCTTTGTAGTTAATAAAAATATATAAAAGACTGAATTCCGTCAATTACTAATTATTTATTATTTTTTATCCTTCTGTTCAAAAAACTATAGTATCTACCAGTTTCAGAAATAAATTTTTTATCATATTGTTTTAACTTTCTTTTATTATTATCTACTTTGTAAGTATTATTATGTCTCATATTGGTAACTTGCATGGTATGCAAGATAAATAACAAAAATTAGAATGGAAAACAGTTATACATGGTGTTTTATTCGGACGAGTCGAGTTGTCCCCCGTGATAGCCAGGTAAAGATTTTTCGTGGCCGAGTTATCTTCCGGGCATGTCCCAAGATTTAAAATCGGTGTTCATCATTTGCGCCAATATGACCTTATCTATATAATTATTATTTGCGTCACGAAACCCTGTCATCTGCGCCACTGTCGGCTCAGGGTAGGTTAGGTTAGGTTAGGTTAAGGTTGTTTAGTTATGTTATTATTCAATATAGGCGCTTATCTCATCGGCGCAAATGATAGGTATCGGACTGGCGCAAATGATATGCGGCGCAAATGATTGGCTAGGTTAGATTACTTGTAAATCTTGGGAGACAACTCGACCATGCGCGGGAAACAACTTGGTCATGACCTTTTTTCGTTTCAGGTACAATTTCAAATTTTGGGGGACAACTCGATCCTGCCCGTTTAATTAACATCTAACCTTACTTTCAGCACAAATACAAAATATAAGTCAATATCTTGAAATCTATAATAGTTTGCATAATAACGCGTGTGGTCAAAAATATTCAAATGATCTTCTTTTTACACATTGGCATATTTATAGTATTCTTTATCTAAGATTGTGATAATAATAATACGTTTATTTATTTAACATATGCTAATAATCGTATTACATAATTAATAGAAATTATTATTGATAAATACAAAAGAATATACAATAAATAAATTAACAAGATTATTTCAACTTTCGTTTAAAAGATATCAATAAATCAGCATTTTTATATCTGTTGATAAGTTATTATACATATTTAAACCACTAACAAATATAGACTGACTTGTCGAAACCTTATTAATTTTCGATTTCGATATACCAATATAATTGCTGAACTTAGCAAATCTAAATGACATACGTAATTGTAGAAGTCTCATTTGCTACAGAAGTTATCGGAATTGCTTATACCGTCGGAAAATAATTTCTAAACTGCCAATATACTACGTAAACATTGGTAATATAAAATGTTTTGTAGTGCTACAGCTCTTGAGGTATAACTTAACTTGAAAAGAATATGAAACAAACATTTTTGAACTGCATATTAATGGAATATTATTACAAAATCACAGTATGTACTTCTTTCTATTTCTTTACTTCTACAAACGAAATAACTTAACAGAAACTTTCGACTTACATTACAAATAAAATAAACTAAATTTTTCTTTTGATAAATTGCATTTAAAGTTAAAACAAGACACCTCTTGAAACCATCCGAGCAATAATCTTTTTCACTAGGTCGGAATCGTGAAATCGCGTAACGGTATTTGAAGGTTTTTGCACGCCGCCGCCGCCCTGGAGTTTGTTATCACAGTCCAACGACTGGGTATCCAACTAGAAATGTCTAATCGAAAAACTAGTTGGTCGTATTTTCAACGCTCGCAACTGCAACTGAACGATTTTCAAACGAGTTATCGGGCGCGCTGAAATGGTGAAGCACGGTAACCGCGCTGAATTTTGTTACAAAGTTACGTTTGGTTTTTTGCAAAGCTTCCTGTCGTACGTGGTAGATAAACATTTAAATGTTATCTATTTTGTTCAACAGTGAAACTGTTTTTGTTTTCTTTTATTTTGATATTATAAAATATAGTTTTTTGTAGTGCAGAGGCTATAGTGTAGATAATGTAGCAAAAAATGATTCATATTTTACAGTAAATATAGCAAAAGTTTGATAAAACTATCGCTAAATTTATGATAGACGATTTTTTTTTAGATAGGTACAAAAGTGGAATGTATTTTTACTATCAAATACTATGTTCATAGGCGTCCGTAGAATAGAACGACTAACAGCCCAAAAAAATATTTATTTTTTTCAATTTTAGTTAATATACAGTCATTAATTAAAATTTTGTATTTATTTACAATGGAAATTCAGTAATTTGAATTTTTATTTATGTAAATAATATATCATATATCAGTCATCTTCAGGCTTTCACGGTCGGTATTTATTGAATTTATAGATTTTTTGGGCTGGTATGCCGTGGTCGATCTATCCTCGTCGCAGACGTTTTACCATACATCGTAGACGGCATTTTCAGTGTTTGGTAATAGTCACCAAACACTGAGGATGCCATCTACGATGTTTGGCGAAATTTCATGCGAAATGGCATGCCAACTCAGAAAATTCTACAAATCTATTATATACCAGTAAATTTTTAATTTTAAAACTAGTGTCACTTATAAACAAATTTTAATACAAATAAACAGATAAGAAACTTTTAATCTTAACTGTAAAGTGTAAGAATGCATGTGTGTTGATTTCAAATTAAAGAAAAAACAAATTATTTCGATAGTTGGCAAACTGTCAAAAAAAAACTGTAATCATTTTCATATTTAGTACGATAGCCCTAGGAGAACCTTGACCGCAAGTAGGAAGTACTTGTTCCGTGATCATTCATTTAGACACGTTTTCGAAACTGCAAGTCGTGCGTTCGCATAGACCAACGACGAATTCCAGCCAGTAATCTAAACTACTAATGTTTTAAGACAAACAGTTGATCAAACTAATATATACGATTCTTTATAATTAATATTTGAGCTAGTGGCATTTTTTTAATTAATTTTAAATCTAGTATTATATTCGGTAATACCTACGCTCGGCTACCGCGCTAACGTATTCAATTATGTATTAACTAAAATGGTTGCAATTTTCAACAATATTTTATAATTATAATTGTTTTTTAATAATATTTAACGAAAAAAACTATTAAAGTAAATTGTTAATATTCAATTATTTAATCATGGCAAATTTTTTACAATGAAATTTGAAATACTTAAATTAGGTAAAATTTTGTTTACGTTTTCTTTTACTTATTTTGTCATTTTGCAAATAAAATATGATCTCATTTAAAATTTTTAAAAAATTGAGTCCATATTTTGAGAACCACTGATTTATTTATTTTTGTTTTATTTAACGAAATACCTGTATAAAATAATACTTTGTTGCTAATTTAACCAATCTTATAATTTTTGTAGTTCTCAAAATAACAATAGTAATGCACTTAAATTAAAAACCCCGTATATTCTGCAAAAAACAGTAATAAAAATTTAAAATACTTCAATAAAAAAATTTTTGGCTTATCAATCTATAAATAACATCTTCATCTAAAATAAAATATGTATACTTACAGATTAATGCAAAATTATTTGAACAAAAAACATATGAAAAAATAATTTAATTTTTTCGTTAATAAAACATGAAAAAAAAATACTAGTTAATATTTATATAAACATTTTATTCAAAAGTTTCTGTATTATATTTTTTTCTAATTATTTACATTTTACCTGAACAGATAAATACAGTTGTTTGTTATACAGCGTTATCCATGTAATATTTTGTTTACAATTTTGTTGTACATGTACAAGTAATACAACCGAAATTTAGAAGATTACCAGGTCAAGTAAACAACATCAAAGAAACTTGATACGTATATTGTATCTCACCCTGCAAATTATGTACGCTTTTATAATTTTCGCGAATAATAATTTCATAAAAGTTTCTTAACATATTAATATTATAAAATTAAAATTTTATTTTTAGACATTTATATCGAGTGAAATAAAACTAATTTGCTTTTAGGCATTACGACTCACTTCACAAGAAACAACATTGAATTATAATTTGCTTTATTTATTATTATTATTTTTTAAAATTAAATATGTTACTTCCTTTTACTACATACTTGTAATTTTATAATTACTTATTAGAATTAATAAAAAAGGGTAATTTTGTTTTGCACGACAAAATTAGTATAATTCACGACAAGAAAATGTAATGCACGACAAATGCACGACGAATTTTTATAATTAATATTATTTTCTTGTTCAATATATTAATTTAGTCTTAAACTTTCTCGTTTTTATTATGCTATATTTGTTGTTCAATATACTAAGTTTGTCATGAAATTTTCCATTTATATCGTACGATATTTGTCGTGAATTTTTCCATTTTATCGTGCAATGTTTATGTTTGGTACACTAATATTTTTGCGCAATTATATTTACATAGAACCGACCGTTATCATATTAAACAAATTTAGTCCGTAAAATTTTTGTATCTATTTTAAATTAGTTTTAAATTAAAGGGATTGAAATTAATACTGTAATTTTTTTTAGTATTGAAAATTTATTTTCAATTTTAGATAAAACAATTGACTAAAAAGTAGTGCCTTCAGATACTTAGTTAATCATCAGATATTACGTATATATAATTAGAAATATATTTAACTCTTATCAAATTACATCATTTTAATTACCCTAAATTCTGCTTTCATATTACAAAGCTAAGCTCCAAATCAAAACACTTAGAGCAAATACCCGCGTCAAAATATACTTCAACGATGTACAATAAATGATAAATACAAAGCCAGCGAGGTAACTTTGAAGGTGCTAGAAACTTTTGAAATTGCTTCCAAGATCCACACAGACAAGTCACTCACTCCTCCACGTCTCCTAGATCTTCTGTACTTGCTAAGCTTAAGTAAGCTCACTTCGAAAAATATTCGATCATAACCGAAACCACCCGAAGCTATCCGAAATTTGACGGAGTTTTCCGAAGTTAGTGTAAGCTCCGATGTTAAACGTGAATTTCATATTTTTAAATTATCTCTACTGGGATACCCTTTCCCTATTTTGGCCGCTTTATTTTGTTCTCTTCTTTCTCGGCGCCCCGACGCCTGAACCATTCGGTCTTTATCGCCTCTGCGTCTTTAACATGCCAAGACTTATGAACAATCTGACGTTTTGCTACTTTTCTTTTCTTGTTGAACAAGTTTTATTAAGTTTCAGAATAAATATATGCTTCAGACATACATATACTATATATCACTGACTTTATATTAAATGTACTTAGTATGAGAATGTGTTACATGTAGTTTTTCCTCTAGTTGGATATTTGCTTTGTTTTAAAATAAAAAAAAAATATGATATATATATATGTGTGTATAATATTAAATATTTTTCTCTTTTATTAACAAAATTTTCCTAAAATGTCAGGTTGTATACGAGTACAAGCTAATTTTTTTACAAAACATTTTAATATACAACAAAACCTTGACACACATTTTTGTATTTATTGTTTTCTCACATCATCAATACTCTCTCTAAATTGTACATTATTTGTAGTTTTATTAGAAACATGAAAATATTAATTATTTTTATAATAATAACAATAATTTATTACTCCAACAGGTATTCAACCAAATTCAGTAAATACTTACATAAATGTGTACATAAATACATAGAACACATATTGAACATATCAAAATATCAACATATTATTGTATAATTTTACAGATAACAAAAACAGATGATTTAGATAGTATATAGGTCTTGCAGCATGGCAAATAAAATGTTTCGTCTATTCGTGAATTTACTCTAGGCATACGAAACTGCAAACCATATATTATTTCAAAATAATCTATTTTATTATTTATACATACATATACACACAATCATGCCATATACCCAAAGTGTGGCACAAACTCTTCTCATTATTCCGAAATCAGTCTCCTTCAAACATTTCTATCCAAACAAGCAACTTTAGCTTCGTCTACATTCATAATTCCTCTCGTTCATGCTCTTTTATTCCTACTACTTGGAAACTTCCGCTCACGCAAAACACCCTCAATAATACTACTCCAACTACTCAACATCAACTAAAGTATTGATTGCAATTTCGGTGTGTCTAGAATCTAAAAAATCAATACTAAATAAATTTAATAAAATTTCATATTCAAATCACAGTTCTTGATAAACAAAACATCTTTTTTACCACATATATTTTAAAAACCTTCTTTGAATAATTTCCAACACTCTTCTGGCGTTATTATAATAAATTAGAATACCATATAAGTATTTTGTAATTATCTAATAGTAGAAGAGAAAAATATTATTGTTTTATTTAAAAAAAATATGTTTAGATTAAAAACAAGATAAGCATTAGTATACATAGTAATTTATATAGAAACAAACTTTTACAGATGAAAGCTGAATTGATTTAAAAATATATGTTATAATTACATTACTATAATGTCATTACTGTAATGTCATTTGTGTAATTTTTTTCTTGACGAAGATATACGTATAGTACGTCGAAACGTTAAGTATTAATAAATATTAAAACAAAATTATATCCTAAAGCCGTTCCATTTTAATATTATTTATTATTTATCGAATAATATTTCAATATTTTGGACATTGAGTGAAAATAGGCCTCATGAATATTATACATTTCACTGAAGCCTGATTAGTTACTCGTATTTATCTATACAATGGTGACTTTTCCAATTTTAGATTTTTTTACATGTTGTATATAAAAAATACATATATTTTTCTTTTTTTTTCGAAATATGTCATATAACTTGGAAAACATTTGATTCACTCATTTGAAGTACCGGACGGAAATACGTCATCTCTTTTGATGAGTTTTATTTAGCGAAAAAATATTTATAAATAGAACAGTATGAGCACCGCGTTATATGCACAGCATATGATTAAAATTGCTAATAACAGAAAGAGATGATTAGTACATATTATTATTAATTATAATTTTTATTTAGCAGACTTATTACAATTTGTATAAAAATTCATATATTAAAGTTAATACACTAAATGTAATATTCTAAATACATAGTATTGCTAGTCATCATTTAAGTATATCTATTTGATTTGTCTAGAAAAACGTTTATAATTTAACAATTTTTTGGGTCTATTCAGTTCACATCTATAAAACGTGTAGCACTACAGGATATTTTTTTTTATCAAAAGAAAAATTCCATTTACTATAAAAAAAAACACAAAATTATGTAACACTACAGGTCTTACAGATGTTAAAAGAATAGATCTATTAGTTTGGTTGGCAATTTGTTATATTTACTTGCAGTATTAAAAAAAATAATTAATTTTGTCATTTTTAATCATTTTTATGTTGTACAACAAAGTTTTCTACGTTGTTAATTTTATAGTTATAATTTTTATCTTAGTTCGTTAGAAAAATATGAGTACATTATATTTTATTTTATTTTGTGTACGAATATCAAACTTTTATTTCGTCAAATTTGTCTACCGGCAACCATTGCAAGAGAACTAATATTTGCTTTATACTACTGTAACTATTACAGCCCAAAATTATTTTCATTGCTCTATTACTATAAAACATTTTTAATCTTTCCTTATAATCTTGAGTAGTTAAACATATAATAATTTAATAAAAATGTAGTAAAATTATGGTATTATAGATTGTTTTGTTTCACCAAGTACTTAAATATTTACTGATTAAACAAAATTTCCAATTTATACAGATATAATTTATTTATATGATCCTTAAACCTTAATATATCATCTACTATAATATTCAAATATTTAATTTGTGTTACAATATGAATAGTGAAATATATATTCATATGATCACTAAAATGTAAAAAGCCCGAAAGTATAATCATACTAGTTTTCACTGTTATGTATTTGCTAGACTATTATAACAATTAATTCTTTTAAACAAAATGTACCATTGGTTTATTCATAAAATTTCTACTGCGAATAATATTTGAGATATGAAGTGTATGCCAAAAAAACCGTTGGTGATGTTATGTAAAAACAAAAAATTAAAATATATTAGGTTTATTCGATTAACGGTTTGTCATTTACATAACATGTAACAGTAACTGCAAAGTGAATAAAACAACAAACATTGACGCAGCAGTAAAGAGTAGACGCAAGGGTGCGAATCAAATTAATAAAAATGAAATGCACATATTTTTATGTCAATGAATCAGATGGTAATGAAAAAAATGTTAGTTTGCATGAAAAGTCTCCATTCAATATTAAATTACAAAACAAATAAAAAAATTATTTAATTGAGCATTTTGACTAAATGTATATGCAAACAAGAAAACAATTACATCTATTTCTTGTTCGTTTTATTTTTATCGCATAACAACCCGTTACAGATACAAATTTCTCGTAATTTATCCATCTAATTACATAGTTTCGCCACTTAAAAGTGTTTAACTGTGAAAAAGAAACTTAATGACAGTTTATAGTTTGTAAATTTACATATTTCAGTAAGTAAAAACATTGTACACTTGACCTACTATGCAAATAAACTAAAACGGTGTAGGTAATATGTAACAATCTGCAATGTCATACAACATGTAACTTTTCAAGAATACAACTTGTGAACACCCAAACCGTATGCAGGGATTTTCGTTCTATATATTTTTTTTTTCTTTCTATAAAGTCGACCTTGTAATGTCATGTTTAATTCCTATGCGAATGTAAAAATTCAATTTAGTACAGCGGTGCCAATGTTGAGCAGAATTTATTTACATAATATTTACTCGAAAAATATTTGGACGAGAAATATTCTGTTTGCTTCCGGAATTTACATTTGTATTGTACAATATTTTTCCACTTTTTTTTTTGTTGTTGTAGAAATTTAGTTTTGTAAGAATTGTTATTATTTATTGTTGATATAAAAAAATTTGAATAAATCCATATGAATAAATATGAGGCGCCTCCGCCATTATCAACTGTTATATATGTGTTATACTATATTTTAGTTTTTACTTAGAAATAATTTACATAAATGTCAGGTTTAAAAAAATTATTAGTTTGTAAAAATAGTCTAAGCTAGTAGTGAAATGATGTTAATAAAAATATAACATCTATAAATTATAAAATTTTATATAGTGCATTAAAAAATATGAAATACTTAATATATTATTTGCAGTATATCTTGACAGCAACTTAATATTAATTAATAATAAAATTAAATTTATTATCAATAAATAATTTGAAAACACTAATTTCTCATATTTATAAGTTTTAAATGTAGTTACTTTAAAGTTAAAGTAAGTGCTTAATAAATTATTACAAAAGCACCTTTAACCAGAAATATTTGGAAATTAAACTAATGGATACTAATTAATATTATTATTCTATATATTATTAACAAGTATTATTTAAACTACTAAATTCACCACAAATCAATTGAAATTATTTTTAACTGATTATAACTGAGAATTAATTAATATATTCTTACTGGTTATATTAAATAATATATTTTTTGTATATTTATTTCTTAATAATTAATGTTGTAAAGTTAATGTGCTGTTATTGAATACAAATATGCATGTTAATATATTTTGTTCAAATTTAACTTATAAAAAAAATGGTTGAAACCTTAGTTTCTATGGCAATATATGTGTTATGGGAATATAATGTGTTAGTAATAACAAAAAAACTTGTGAAAAAAGGTATCTCATATATGTATAGTGTCCACCAGAAAGTCTACATTACTTGGAAAAATTTTTGTTATTTACTTTTTGAAATTATTATTATGTGACTTTTTGGTTCTTATCTGAAAACTAAAAATGCACTATCCAGAATTTAATATCACTTCCGGTAAAAGTCAAAATAAACAATTATGAAAAATAATTCAGATGCACTCATTTTATTTATTAAGAAGGTTTGTCGTAAATCACGAACAATCTTCAGTTAAATTTTACAATTTATTATAAAATTGGTATTTAATAATAAGTATAACAAATAATATTTGAATGAGGTAGATACCATAATTTTTATTATTAATCTCTATGTCACATATTTCCTTGATAGGTTAAAATACATATTATCATAAGTTAATTTGTTAAAGTATATTATGGAAGTATAAATTATTTTGTTTAGTCATTTTTAAAACCAAATTACCACTTTATTTAAAATAACATTTTAGGTTCCTGCACAAATGTTGAATTATAAATACAAACCAATTTTTTTAAGATTTTTTTAATCGTAATTTTTATTATATTTGAGTTATGTGTATTTCTAATAATTCTATTATAATTTGACAATAATGTCGCTTGTCTAAATCTTATATTACTTAAAATTTATCGTACAGTTAAACGTTATTAAAAATTTTAATAATTTTACGTAAATAGGTGTTATAACGTTGATGCAAAGTTGATGTATTTTCTCAAATTTATTAAATGTATTCCAAAATTACGAGTTTGTCAGATAAAAAAAAATATTTATTTTAACTTTTATTGATATTTTTTAAATATAACGACCGGTTTTAAAATAAACACTAACTAAAGTCAACTTTAAGTTAACAAAAAAGCATCGTTTTATTAACAACAAAAATATTTTTGACATTAGATGTTTTAAAAGTTGACCAAATAACATTATTTTATTGATAGTAATAACAATTATATTAACAGACTTTAAAATCGGTGCTTTTTTGTTGGCTTAAAGTCGACTTTATTTAAAATGTTTATAAACATTATAATAAATTATAAATTTATTTTTAATTTATAATAAATTATAAAATCGACCGTAAGTGCTACAAATTTTACCTATATATAAATATATAAATCAGCTATGAAAACTAATTTTTTGTATATGGGTCAAAATGTTATTTTAAAACGTTTTTCAAATAATTTATTCTGAACTAAGTTTATCTAATTTATTGTGAATGTTATATCAGTATTTCTAGCACCAAAATGTCCCGTAATAATAATTTTTAAAAAATAAATAATAAATATTTTTCGCATATGATACCGAATTTTGGTATATATATAGATATATAAAACTATACTTAATTCATAAATAATATTATATTAAAATTTGGAACAAACTAGTATTTAATTAAATTATGAAATTTGCATATAATTTTTTTGTAATTTTATAATTTAACTCTGGAAATATTTAATTAAATTACACGAAATAATTAAATGATTTTAACAAAATATAATATTGATATGTTTAATTAATATTGTTAAAAATATCGATAAATTTATAATGAAAATTTGAATTTAATTTCAAGCCAATTAGTAAATTTTACAATTAACCACTATGCCGTACCAGAACACTGCAGACTTCAATTAATTAGCATATAATTACATTGCATTACAACTGCCTCGCTATATAGTATTACATATGAAGCAATATATTTTCAAAAAATTTATAACCATTTATTTTGTTTTATTTACTATTTTAAGATATGTTTGTTTTTAATAAATATGAATATTTTTTAATAACTCAAATTTCCGGTTTTTGGTTCGTTACGTTTAGCTAATGACTTATTTTTACATATTTTATTCTTAGTATATGATCATAAATTTAAATATTTATAATAATTAATTTATGTAATTTTTAATTACTTTATATATTTCAAAGTAATATAATTATATTAGTTTTATTTTTATTATAATCGGTATTTTAAAATTTAAATAAATTAATTTAAAATGCTTAATAAATAATTTGAAATAATCGTCAAAAGAATTTTTGGTGAATTATGAGAATGCGAGTTATTGTTTGTGTAAATAGGATGAATAACAATTATTTAAAAGTTAAAACTTAATATAAATTGTGTAAATATTGTATTTCTATTTAAAGAAAATATTTAAAAAAATATTATATTTCTATATAATTATTCTTTATATTTTAATTTAAAACATTGTGGATTTTATTGCACATTAATAAATGTTTCATACACTTTTTCTAATGATTAATTAAATTTGTTTTACAAACTGTAAATTATTTTATTAATTAAATCGTAATTTTATAAGCAATTAAATCGAAATTTAAGTTGATACATATATTTTATTTAATATATACATAAAAATAAATACTTTGATTTAAAAAATATATTTATTTTATCTGTTTTTGCTAAATTTTAATTTGAAATCATATTCTTTGATCTTCAATGTTTAATTTAAAATCTTGGAAAATTACAATTCTTATCAAATTTTCCGTATTGCAAGCAGTCAAAAGTTTTGTAAATTTATTTTCATTTGGTTGAAAACTTATAAGAACCTTCAAAGTTATATTTAATTTTTTAGGTAAATTTTTTATCTGATTATCATTAAAACTTAAAATAAATATAGAACTAAAGTTAACTTTGGTTACTTGATTAAAAGTTGACTCAAAATTTTTAAAAAATATTTAAGTTTTAATGGAATTTATAAAGTAACTAATCTAACAAAAAAATGTAAATGGTATTTTTCCAAAAATATAAATTATTATTACTACAAATTTAAATTTTATGATTTGTACAACATTAAAATATTTTTTTGCCCAAATATTTTTTCAAAGGGCCTAGGGGTTCAATAACAAATTTAATTTATTTTATAGGTACAAAAATTGCAATGTCATTAGTACATACATACACGATCACGCCATGTACCCAAAAGTATGTCGCACAAACTTTTTCCACTATCCCGAAATCAGTTTCTTTCAAACATCCCTATCCAGACCAGCAACTTTAACTTCATCCACATTCATGAGTTCATGTATGAGAGGTATACATGCTCTTTTATTCTTACAGCTTGGAAACTTTTGCTCACGCAGAACACTTTCAATTATACCACTTCAAATACTTCACTCGAACTACGCCCATGCAAACATATACTTTCAAAATTATTTATATTAGTTCTTTTAACCAAACGTTTATTAGATATTCACTGAAGATGACCGAACCATCTTACTAATTAACACTCATCATACACTAATCTCTTTTGTACTCGATTTTTTCTAGTTACACCACATATTCCACTTAAAAATCTCATTTCCACAGCAATCAGTTTTTTTATGCTTTTGCAACCAAACCACACGTTCAATGTAGGCAGCAAAACAGCATTGTATATATTATTACAGTAGTAATATAACCAAAATACTTGTAATCTAAAAGTGTGAAATATACTGTGTAATTTAAGCAAAATGTTACAATATTTTTTTTAGGAAACAGTGAATTAATTTTAGTATAAAATATTCAAATTTTTTTATAATTTAGATTTTTTTATGATGTATAAATTTTTGATAAATAAGTACTAGGTACATATTATAATAAAAAGCAGATTTTATATTGATACATATAAAGTACATTATTTTTTTTACATTACATATTTATTTATGTTTTGCAATAACTATAACTTTAAAAACAACCAAAATATTCTTCACATTTTCATGCAATTTACGATCAAGAAGTCATAATAAACATAGTATTTACAGTGCATTGACTCGCTTCTATATCGTGTTATATGCATAAAAAACTGTCAACCTATTTTCGATAAACATTCAATGTTTATTGAAGTATTTTGCACCGCAGTTTCGAACGTGCTACGTAATCGAACCAAACAAAATTTAAAAGCTATCAAAATGGCTGACGCCTGTATAACTACCTTGTTTTCAAAACCGAATAAGAGAGATGAAAATACAAAAAAACAAAATCTAATTTGTACTCGAAATAGCAAAATTTATACACTGTTTACATTTTCTTGTTTTACATGAAATATTTGTTTATAAAAATATTATGTGTTTTAATTACGAAAATTGTTTAAAAATCAAATTATAAAAATTTAATGTTGTTAGTAAAATCTATTTTATTATTATATTTTTAACATTGAGACAAATTGTTAATTATTTTATAATTTTATATTCTTATATTACAATAAAAAATATGTTTTATTGTTCAGTGTGAAAATGAAGTAATAACACATAATTTTTTGGTTTGTTCTTGTATTTTCTAAAATTGTTTTCATATTATTGGTTTTTGTTTAGAAAAAATCATTTTAGCTCGTGTAAGTTGATTAATTTATTTATATATTGGTTTGTTACATTGATGTTTGTGCAACAATTAGTACTCAATTAACAAATAAATGGATTTGTTTTCAGCGCTTTTATGAAGTGGACAAAATTTTGCCACGAAAGCTCGGAATGAATTAAAACCCTTTAGTCGTTATCAAAATTTTTATTTATATATATATTGGTATTTTACACAAAAAGTTTTTATGTTGACATTATATTTTATATGTTTCATTATATGGTAAAGTTTATTTTATCTACAAAATTTATCAAAATTACCAACAGAAGTTTAACATATTATTTTTGCAAACACCAATTGAAACTACAGTAATTAATACACAAAATTAATCACCTACCTTAATAAATGAAACACATTTACAACTGTAAATCAAAAAGGTTTTTACATATGTTACAAAGACAAATTTTAGCAATCTATAAACAGGAAATTTTCGTAATACGAAGCCACATATATGCCTAATACTTTGTACTCTAACCCTCAAATCCCAACTAAATACAATTCTGGCATTAAACCCACTGCTACCAAACCCTCAAACAGAAATAACATTAACCTCAAAATAAACTTTACTCAATAACTAAAGCAAGTCTGTGTGTTCCGGAGACCTTTCAATAACTTGGCTAGACGGCAAATTTTCTGGGTGTGAGGTGTTTTGTAAAACAAGTGAATGCAACGGAACAATGGCATTTGAAACAGTTGCTATTTGTAGGCGTACACTTGTATAGCACACCTGCCATCTAACGGGAAACTATGCAAAATATGTTAGGACAACTGAGCCCTCTAATATTTTGCGGTCATACCATTCTTGTGCTATGTTACTGTTATTGCGGTCAGATTATACAAAGTGGTACGTACGTACACCTATATATATTTTTTATCTTTTTTTCTGTGAAATGCTAAATATAAATTACTAAAAGATTTTTACTTATTTTAAATATTTAATTTTACTTATTATAAATAGATATTAATTTGATAAAATAATTAATAGATTTGTATTATTAAAAAAATGGTGGAGGTGCCTTTACACAATGTAAATATGAAATTGTATAAACACTTATTTATAAATATTAAAAAAGAAACGAAAAATAAATTTATTAAATATCTATTAAAATAAAACGGCTTTAGTTTATAGTTCTGTATCAATATTTATTAATAATTGACGTTCCGATTAACCCAACGTCTGCCTTCATTAAATATATATATATATATATATATATATATATATATATATATATATATATATATATATATTGTTTGCAAATCTTGAGCATATTTAAATATATTTTAATAAAATATGAATATTTTCCATTGTTCTACTTTTAAACTAATTAAGCTAAAATAAGAAAAAACTTTTAAATTACAATAAATTAATTTTATTGTAATAACGAGATATGGAATTGAAAATTTGAGTATATGTTTAGAAATTGAATTATAAATGTCACTATTGAAAACAACAAGGACAGATAATATTTGATATATGTATATATGTATGTAAGTTTTTTTTTTCTAAGTATACATAACATATTGTTAGTCTTATATCATGCAAATAAAATTACTATAACATTTAAATATAAAAAAAAAGATTTTTTACAATTTTGTACTAAGAACATTTAAGAAACTTTTTTATTGTTTAATTTAATCGACTTTTAAGCATGAGTTTCGACAGCAAAATGTATGCTTTGAAAATCTAATTATTAAACGGGTTAGCTTTGCTTTGATATACTTTAATATTTTATACTAAACAATGATATGAGACGATAAATTTTTATTTTGTTTAATTCTTGTTTTATTTGCGAATTTGTTTTATTCAATTTGTGTACAAAAAAGAAGACTTTATAAATAATTTTTATGTTGTTTGTATAATAATTACATTTTAAAGATTTTCAAAATGTAATGCAATTTTTAAATGAAATATAAGCGAAAATAAAACATTTTACACGTTTGTGTCAGAAAATTATTACATATTTTTATTTCTTAAAAAAATATGACAAATTAAAATATAACGCTCTAATTCTACAAAAGATTTAAATATATTTAATTTTGGTAAAAAAATAAATAAATTATTTTTAAAGCAATTGCTTGTATGTAAACCTTTTTTACGAAAATTTATGCGATCTTTACTTAAAAGTGCATTTTTTTAATATAAAGTTTATTTTTTATAATATACAAGAAGAAAATTACAATTAAATAATAACGAAAAACACTTTATAAAAGAAAATAGTAAAAAATAGAGCTAATACTTTTTTTAAAACTTTAAACAAATGAAATTCTAAACGGCGTCATTAATTTAAAATCAAATTTCTAAGTTTCTCAAATAAAATAACTTGATATGTCGATAATACATAAATCTATTTATTCCGAATGCATTTCAAAGTAAAACTTACAAGCACACCATTTTGCAAGATAAACATGCACTTCAAAACTTTTAATACATCGAGTGCGAGTAACACTTCAACGCCAACTTAAAACTTTTCGCATTAATAATGGAATAATCGCAGCTAGCTGCCACTGACTTGCAACTATTTCTTCTTTTATTTCATTTAATATCGGTTCGCCGATAATCGCTAAACTTTTATTACCGAATATATTCCAAACGCTGTATAAAACGGTTTTTATCAAAACCCAACTCCAAAACGATACGCTAGTTTGAATTTTAACATATGTGCATATATTGCATAAGGTAGAGTAATAATGGATAGCAACCAATCCCGTTTGAAGTTGGAATATGTGTACATAAATTTGTTTTACTGTACCACGTAATTTGGTATTATGTTGAGATATTTATTAGGGTTGATTTGATGAATTTTATGTGCAAAAATTTTAGGGTAATTTTTGACCTAATTGGGTGGTTTTTTTGCAATATTATTTGACATTAATTTGTTTAATATTAATAAATTATTGATAATATTTTAATATAATATACAACAATATTTTGAATGAAATAAACTTGTTCATTGTTTCATTGTTTTGATTAGCAAAAATAATCACTGATCAGTGATCATTGATCACTAGGTACGTTGAGTATTTGTGTAACCTTATATCACTGACTAGGATTTTAACATTATCTTTTGCTACTAATGATGAAAGCTTAGCTTTCGAAATACGTATATAGCTTTTTTTAATATTATTGTTTATAGTTTAAGAGAAATTATTTTATCTTATTAACTTTTCGCCACAATAAGATCAAATCAAATCAAATCAAGTCAAATTTACATATTTGATACTGAAAGTGCAAAGATGGAGTAATGCAAATAAATGTAATGCTGTATGCAACCGTATAGACTGAAAATTCATTTTCTATACGAGATACATATATTTTTTTTTCAATTGTAAGAAAATTTACCATTTAAGTATTTAACAAAACTTAAAGTATATGAGATATACAAATATCAATAAACCAATTATAAAGTAACAATTTAAAACTTATTGTTTATTAACAATATAACAAATTTTTGATAATTAAATAAATAAATTATAAAAAGGGTTTTTTATTACATCCAATTATTATATGTCAATTTTGAACGCTACATTTACTGTAAAATATGTTGATGATTTAATATGCATATTTTATAATACATTAAATTATTATAGCATTTTAAATATTTAAAAAAATTATATTCTGTCAAAAATTTGCATTTGCATTGTAAATGAGTAATGAAATTGGAATTTAAATTAATTAAATATTGTTCGACATAAAAATTTAATATTTTCAAATTTTTTTTAATATGTATTAAAAATATATTTTTGATAATATTTTATAGAGTATTATTGTACATTTATTTAATTTAGAGTTTTTTATTACTAAATTTGCATTGTATATATATTAATTAAAAAGCAATGCGCTGACTTGATCTTAAAGAATAAAAATTTTAAAATATTTTTTTATTGTGAAGCTATTAATTAAAAGCAAACTAAATTCAAAATATATCAGTCAAAAAGTAATTCAAAATATTTTAGAGTAATTAACTACCTTTATAAATAGTGTGATGTGTAGAACTTCATAAAAAATGACAAAAAATAAATATCTTTTTAAAGTAATTTTTGTCATGTGTACTTTATTAAAAGTACAATGATGTTTTAAAAATTTATTTCTCGAGCATCGTTTTATTCTATTCAAACAAGGATAAATGAATTTATAAAATAAAAACTTCTTTTTCAGGCATTTGAAGAATTAGAAGAACTTCTCGCCAAGTTTGACATTTGCATCGCCATAAAAGAAAAGCTAACAAAAGACTCCGGTGTAGCTGTCGAAATTGCCTATGACAACATCGTCCAGAAACTTCTAACGAAACCCCGTGCACGAGGTAAGTGATAGTAAGTCTGTCAGGACAACATACTACTTACCCATAATGCCAACTGTGCAAAATTAAAAACACCAGACGCGTCCGAAACACCAACTGGTGACTTTTCTCTTCTTTAAGTTGCCACTAACCGTTTTCATTTCGTGCACATCAGCATTCTTCGTGTGATTCTTTCATACCGAAGCCCGGTCGTCTCATTTTGAACAATTTCTCGACTACCGTAAATTTTTATAGATATCATAAAAGAATATTTTAGAACTATTTTAAGTGCTAAAACGTTTTACGTGTTACACAAGTTTTTTTAATAGTTTTGTTCATTTGTATGCAAATGTTTTTGTGCAACGAACTGGTTAAATGCGCATTTTTAGTTGCCTTTCTGCAACAAGAATAGTTTTTTTACGAAATAAAAATAATATAATTGTAATCGATTGCTTAGAAGTAGTTACGTTCACGTACTAAAAATATTCAGATCTTTTTTTTGGTCTTTTTTTTAATCCAAAAACAATTAAAATTGTATCGTATAATATTGTAAACAGAAATTTAATTTTAAGCGGTTTTGAATTCAAATCGATTAATTAAAGCATTTTCAGTTGCTTACAAAAAATACCTTAAATTTTAATAATTTAAATTAATAATAATTAAAATTGAATTAACTTTTTTATTACATACATATCTTTTTCCATTCTAGTAACCGGTAACGACCAAAATATATTTTAATGAGTTTTAAAAACGTTCTTAGTTTAACAATGTTATTAGATTATTCACTGACCAATCAATGACATGCATATACATTGAAAGACAGTTGACAATATAATTGCATCACTAATTAAATTAACAACGTTTTACATACTGAGTATTTATTGTTTTTTGTTTTTTTAAGTAAATTACTATTATTTCAAATAAAACAAAAATTAATTTAAAGTTGTTTGACCAAATTTAATTATTTATTTGTATATATCAATTTAGACCTTTTTTTGAATTATTTATTATTATATTTACAAGTATTTTAGATAATATTAAAGGATTTCACTGTATTAAATTTTATTCGAAAGTGTACTTGTACAAATATCAGAAACAAAAAAAAAACTACTCAATATACTCCGGATATACACATCATTATCATTTTATTGATTATTTTCATAAATATTTAATACTTAAAATCAAGCTAAATATATTTAGTTAAAAATGTATTTTAACAACTTTAACTAACTGCATGTAGAATAAAAAGAATTTATTTTTGTTCATTAAAAATTTTCATATTGCAAAATTTCCACCTAGATTATGACGAGCTTTCAAGGTTTCACCGATTCTCCTGTAAATCTACAATTTTTAAAAAACATCAGATTAAATAATCTCAATTAATTTTATTCTTAAATCAAACTGTATACAAGAAACAAATACCAAATACACAATTTGAGTGCTAGAAATCAAAACAAAATTCAAGGCCGCCAACAAATATCCTTTAATTATAGTCGAGATTAAATTGTTTGTATACCTGTTCCGACCCAAAACAGGAAAGCGTGCGGACCCGGTCAAACTCGGTCGAAAAAGGGTTAACGCGCTCCGGTTCCTAAAATCCAATCCAATACAGCAATTTCACCCATCGAATTCAGGGACGTCTCGTCCCAATTTCGAATTTGAAATTAATTCGATTCCGTGCCTGGTTACGGCCCCGATTGTAACGCTCGTCAAACGAAGTCCCTGCTGCGGAATAATGCTGTCTCGCTTTCGCACGTCAGTTCCTGCTCGATCCTGCTGGCTCCTGCATTAATATTCACCGAGGCCTCTGGCACGGCCCGCAAATTATTTACAAAATCGGCATACGTCGACGATGGGTATTGATGTGTGAAGTTTTTTAATTCATGCAAGAGTTTTTTTTTAATATAAGACACTCAAGTGACATGTTTTTTTATAGAAATTTTTGGGGGCAGTCATGTAATGTTGTAATTTTAATGCTGTAAAATGTGTTGATTAACGAAAAACAAATACATTGTTAATGTTACATTCTAGTGCAGATATCAAGTTACAAAGAGAGTTTAATTTCAAGTTTAAAATGTAAACGGATTTTATTTGATGTACTTACTTTGAAGTAAATACCACAAAATTAGATTATTTTAATTATCAGTAATTTTTATAGAGCAAGTTTTGAACGCGAAATTCTGAAATGCGAGGAGACCGACAAAAATAACTTAAACACTAAAATGTTCTGTATAGAATTAAAAAATATATCGCAGATATATTCTAGTACTAAATTATTTAACTACAAATTGTTATGTTATATTTTTAGAAAAAAATTGGGTAAAATATCGACTATACTTAAATATATTTATTTTTTAATGTTCTATACTGCCTATATTAATTATTTGAAACATCTGCGAGTATATTCTGCTTTTATAGAATTTTAATGTTTTGTTTTATTGAAAATTATGTAAATCTCATGGATTTTTATTAAAGAAAACCTTTTTCACAAACAGTATATAATTAGGGGTGCCCATTGTAAAAGTTTTGGAAGCCCAAAATTTTTAGTTACGCCACTTTGTTAGTAACAAAAATCTATTAAATAAAATAATAAAATATCATTATTTTAAAAAAAATAAATCTTTGGTTCTTGTGTTTTACATGCAGTGTTTTGCTATTATATTTGGTATATATTAAATTTTATTTTTCATTTTCTTTCCATGTTAATTCCTGATATATTTTTGGTTTTGATTTTCTTCTATCTTAAGTTTGTAGTAAATTGTATATAAATTTGTAAAAAAAAAATTAGAAACTGCTAAGCATTTCTAGAAAAGGATCGTAAGGTCGAAAGGTTTTGTATTTAAAAACAAAAATATTGAAAGAATCTGAGAAGGAATTTTTTAATAATAAATTTAGTTTAAGATCAAAAAATGAAAGTTTATCTTTTAATATTAATATTTGAACTATGCAATTTGATTTTCACTTTAAACACTTGACTGATTGATCAGTAAATAATCTAACAATGTAATTAACAGTGTTCATACGTATGTCTACTACCTACTAGTACTAGTTGAACTGTAGTTATACTGTAGTACAACTAGTACTGTTGTACTAGTGTGTCTTTGAGTACAACTGTCATAAATTGACAAACACTCTGTACTCGTAACTTCTATATAAAAGCAGCAATATCATTTGATTAGCAAGCACTATTTAACAATAAAATCATTAACACTGTCGTAACTACATATTGCAACACTCTCTTGCAATCTTTATGATAATTACACATTGTATCACCATAATCGTATAATTCAGACACTTTATTGTACCAAATCATAATCCTAGCCGTATAATATCACATAATAAACAGCAAAATTTACAACAATACCCGAGACTGCTTTTGTCGTATGTATTTGAATTCACAACTCGGCAAACTAATGATTCTGGCACAGAGATGCGAAACATGTAACAGATTTATTTCTCTATCGATTTCAAAATGGAACAAGCTTGATTCTATGTCTGCTTTCTATGGACATTATTAAAGCATACTCTTCTCGTTAAGCTTCGAAGCTTTAAGCCTATTAACGAAGGTTTTAACTACACTCTCTTGCTGATGATTTCATAGTGGGAAACCAATAGACTTAATGGCTAGCAGCCAAAGGCTTCATTACTAATAGTAAGCTAATACCAAAAATTACTTTTTTTACCAACAACAAAAAGATGCTTAAATTCCGCAATTAATTTTTTTGATAGCTTTATGCATCGTAATACCTTAATACTCATTTTCATAGAATTTTAATATTACCGCTTTTTTGCAATAAACGCTAAATAAAATCTTTGACGGGATTTAGTGAATGGAGACTATTAAATTTGGATAATTTTATAAAAATAATCAAAAAAATTTATGAATAATATAAATAATTTAAAATAATATCATATTTACTAAAAAAGCAATAAATTAAAATATTAAATAAACAAAAAAAAACAATAAATTTGATAAATTCAGAGGAAAAATATATTTTACATATTTATGTTAAAAAAATATTATATACGAACGACGTACGAGTATAATATACACGTAATAAAATTTTATTATTAATCAATAAGAAATACAAAAATAAAAAATTTATAAAATGAAACAAAATTGAAACTAATAGAAGAATAAATAGTATATTTATGCCAGTTACTACTAATGGAGACTTAACATGTAAAATAAAAATAAAAAAATATTTTACTTTCTGATATATTGACTTAAAAAACAAATATTTGCAGGAAATATATTTGTTATTTGTTTATTTATTATCAAAATAAAAAAAAAATTACGTAGTCACCAGCGAAATTTGAAAAACGAAAGTATTATTGTTATAATCACCCCAATTCTGTAACAAAGTTATTAGTTTTATCGTTAGTAATGTTGCTAATTAACCAATAATATCAGGTAGACATTAAATAAAAATAAATATGACAACTGTTACATTTACTTCTATTCGTTATAACTGTTAACAACGTCGCTAAATCTTAGCAATTTTATTACAGAATTGAAGTGATTATCTTTATAATTCTAACGAAATATAACTGTAAAAACTTCTGACACGATTTGTGCTGTACACGTGTGTTATTATCGTGTGTTAATGTGTATGTATGTGGATGAAGCTAAAGTTACTTGTCTGGATTGGAGGAAACTGATTTCGAGATCATGGAAAGAGTTTGTACCACTCTTTTTTGGGTACATGGCGTGATGTAATGTTGGTTCCACTATTATCTATCGTCTTTTGTATTGTATTACTCATACTGTATTTATTCTCTAACGACAATAGCATAACTTATAATCATCGAGATTGAGTTTGTAGTCGGTTCTTGGTGAAACATATTTTTAAATTATAACAAAGGTTAAAATAAAATAAAAACCACAAATACTTGATTGTTTCACTATATATATTTTACTATACGTAACGATCGTTTCGTCTTCGCAGACATCATCAACGCTAAGTAAATTCAGTTTTGAAAACTAAAATATTTAAAATATTTATGAATAGTTTTATTTTTTAGAAGGAATTAATACTTTGTTTAAATAGCATTATTTTAGATAAGTTTTACATTTACTATTTATGTTTTCTAACCATTTTTTCGTAATATCGTATATAAAAACTGTTATTATGCGCAATATTAGGCATTTGTAATAGATTTGGAACGTATGTACACTGTAAATTTATGTAATTTTACATAGTTGTTAACAGTAAAAATAACAACATTTTGTAATTTTACTGTGATAATTTACATAATATTACATTTTTTTTTATAAAAATTACATTTAAAAAATATGTAAAATTACATAAATTTTTTACAGTGTATACATATAAAAATATTGAATTAAAAAGAATATATTTATTTTAAAATATATGTAGGTACGAGTATTACTTGCAACCAAAATATATATTATATGTTTTTGTTTACATCAAATTTAAAATATAAGTGATATCTGATTTTACTGTCATTCATATTTTTATGTATGACATATTTCAAAAAAACATGTTAATTTTTTTGCGTACAAATATAAAAAACAAACATCTACATATATTATCTAGGTTAACATAATTTTGATAACAAAATTTCGTCAAAGCAAAACAAACAAAATTAAAATAAAATTTCATAATTTTAAAATTATACTTATACATTTTAAAGAAGATTTTGTTTTGAAATTAGTGAATATCAAAACAATATTTTAGTAAGCATGTAATACAACAAAATCCTGAAAAAAAATATATATATCAAAATAATTCATCACAAGAACAATCGTTTGATCATTAAAGCCGGGCACACTTCTGTAACTAATCAATCAAATCTGAACCACCGCAAAACAAAACAAAAAAACGGAACCACAAAAGCAAAACAATCAAATAAAGTCGTAGCAAATAAAAGGCAGCCGAACTAACGAGCAAAAAACGACTAGCCCACGACATGTCGATCATTGTTTTAAACAACATATGTAGTAAACTCGACACTAAAAACAAATGAACGACGAAGACACTGTATCGACGACGATCGAAGAAGAAGACGTAGAGAATTTGTCGATTCGATTGTGTTTTGTTTGTCGCTGTTCGTTTGTTCGAAGCGGGGCTTGCGTTGCGTCCATTTCGTACGAGAGTCTAACTTTTAAATTCAGTTGCGTTGCGGCTTGAAGGTTCTGTATGTTCTGTCTGTCTGTCCGTTCATGTGAATGTGTGTATGTGAAGAGTTTGTATGTCCGCGGTAACTCGTAAACGACTGAAAAGCTTTTTCACGCGTGAATCTCTGAAGTTTATTCAGGGACACAACCCCCGGTTACGTGTTCCAAATTGTAAATACTGAAGCGAGAACTGGTAACAAATGATGCACGACCGTTTTGGGCCATCTACGCGAATATTTCAAATTTTTTCTAGTCGCTCGCAAGATTTCTTACGCAAAAAAATATTCTCATTTATTTCGTTGTATTGTCATTTAAATATTGTCAATGCAGATTTTTAATTATATTGTTTAGTAATATTATATTTAGATAATGTTTAGACTATAATTTACAATTTTAGTTTATTTTAGAAAAATACGTACATATAAACAAAATCACGCTATGTACCCATAAGGGTGTGGCTCAAACTTTATTTATACAGAAATTAGCTTCTGCCAAACATTCCTATCCAGACAAGCAACTTTTGCTTTATCCACATTGATGATGCCTCTCATATATTCTTACCACTTGGGAACATTAATAAAAAAATAACTTTACTTTATTATTTTTGCTGCATAACTATATAGATAACCGTAACTATAACCGAATATAATTTAATTTAGTTTTTTCAAATTTCAAACCATTAAAATAAGAAGTGTTAAGCAAAAAATATTGTTTTTGCAAATATAAAAAATTATTTGTTATAACTTCATTTAATTGGCATAACTTTATTTTACTTAAACTTAACTACAAATCAGTGATGAAATATCGTTTTAAATCGTTACGTTATGGTATAATGTTATTTATTATTTGTTTTTCGTTACATAATTTTATAAAAAACATTTAAAAAAACTAATTGTTATGTTATGTAACGTTACATAAATAACCTTATAAAACAATTTTTATTTCTAACTTTCAAATTATCTGTAAAGTGTAAATTAAATAAAAATGTTACCAGATTAATTTTCATATTTAAAGTACAAACAAAATAAAGAAAACTTATAGAAAATAACGTTACAAAATTACGTTTTACGAAACATTATCAGTTATTATTATAACATTATATAACGTTATTGAAATATCATTACATTATTATATTGTAAATTATTATCATTTATCAGGTATCGTTATGTTACGTTTTCTAGCCCTGCTAAAAATAAATACAGATTTTATTTAATGAACATTTAAATTAATTTTTGTTATATTCACATAAATGTACAAATAACTGAAAATAAATATAAAAAAAAAATATCATTTGAAATAATGGAAAAATTAATTTTTTATTTTGTAATTAATAAAAATAAAATTGTTCTTTTATGTGAAAAATAAAATAATACTTTGTAGCATTTGTTACATTCACTGTTCAATTTTATGTTATTACTTATTACCCTACTATAGCAATAAAGAAGTTATTATTGAGCGGATCGTAAAATTTTTATAAATTTTTTATGTGTATCAAATATTTCGTGAGCAATACAATTCTATATCAAAAAATGTTATAGACTACTTTATTTTATCTTCTATATTAACGAATAGTTTTATATTGTGCTATTATTAAATTGAATATAAAGAATCTGTTCAACTAATGGAATATATTCTGCTGTTATACAGAAAATACATAATTGATCAATTGGTATTAATTATAAATATTATAATGAAATATTTAATTAAAATACATAATTATATTTCACTAATTAATTGCATTTTATTCAATTTGTTGCGAAACATGTGAAACATTTCATAATTTGTTAAATAATTTACTGTTCAATTGAAACTAACTAAATAATTTACTAGTAATTTAAAAAGATGTATTGGTTTTTCTAATGAGTCACACTTTTTATTTTAAAACAAATTTTTATTTAGAATTTTCCACCAATCAGTTCTGTATCAGTTCAGTATCTGAAATATTTATAAATATAGTACAATAAACAATTAAGTATATTTAAAATTTGTAGTAACTAGTTTACAAATTATTTAGCAATTAAAGAAATTCAGATTTTATTTAAGTCAGTGCCATCATACTGATTGATGTTATATTTTTATTTGTAAATTTTTATTGCTTCTCTTATCAATATACTGTTAATAATGCGGTATGTGGTGTAACTTAAAAGAATCGGGTACGAAATAGATTGGTGTGAGATGAGTGTGAAATTAAAAAAAATGTTGTAGCAAAAGCTGGGGTTAGTCAGTTAAAATGGTTCGGTCATCTTGAGCGAATGCCTAATGAACGTTTGGTTAAAAAAATTTATATGAATGATTTTGAGGCTATACTTTTGCGTGGACGTCCGATGAGTAGTTGGAGTGGTAAGATTGAAAGTGTTTCGCTTGAGCAAAAGTTTCCAAGTAGTAGGAACAGAAGAGCATGTATGAGAGGAATTATGAATATGGAAAGTTGCTTGTCTGGATAGGGATGTTTGGAGGAGGTTGATTTTGAGATAGTGAAAAGAGTTTGTGCCACACCCTTTTGGGTACATGACTTGATTGTGTATGTATTGTGTATGTTATTTGTTAATATTTGAAATAAATAATACATCAGTAGCAAATTTTTTATTAAAATAAAATTCTAATCAGTGTTACAGGATACACCTCTTCTATATTTACATCTATTTATTCATAATTGCTTTTTTTTAAATAAAAATGTATAATTTTCAATATTTTTATTATGTGTCACGGTTATTTGTAAAATATTCATAAATATGAAATGTATTTATTTTTATCGTAAAAATAGAAAACTTTTGAAATACTGAGAATAAATGTAACGTAAGAACAGAGAGCAATAAAAAAGTGTAAATGAGACCTTAATCTTGCATAAACGAAGCAACGAGAATCTATTCTAATAAAGCTTTACAGTCATTTGTTTCACAGCAACTTTTCTTCCGATTCATTACATTGTAAAACAAACTCTTACAGCTATAAAAACGCAAATAAAATAAATTTAAAAGTTATAACACAAAGGAGCAAAATACAAGTGAAAACAAAATCGAGAAACAACGTACATAGTTAAAAATAAAGATAAATATAATAATAAAAACACAAATCCCATTCTATTTAAACATAAAACAACGCATAAGAAAAAAAATTATAATTCTCCCCGTTGTTCCTACCATCATACGTTGCGAAATAAAAATACAGAAAACAAAATCTAACAATAAGTAGCACAGCTTTCGCGATAAAATGGCAAATTACGTTTCGCTTTATTGTATCCATGAACTACATTCACATAGACAGCCCCAGCAAAGTCACAGATTGTGACATCTTCGTTTGACAATGTCGACATGTCAAAAAACGTGATACTGATAAGCATAGTCTGTCGAGCACGTGGACATACCGCCGCGCCGTGTCGCAATGCTTTTCTGTGACGCGACTGGTACGACGTGATCGCACACCGACGCCGGGTCACCGGCTGTAAAGGGACGCCGTATTGGTACCCAGTGTGACGACAAAAAGCCAAATAGAAATGGAATGCTTTGCGTTTCGAATGTACTGCAATAAAAGTAAAACGAAATACACGGAACAAGGACGGAGTTATTACAGTGATTCTTAGTTTTTCTTTTTGTTTTTTTCGGTGGTTCTTCAAATGTAATGTTTAGTTTAATAGTCTGTTTTAGTTTTAGAATAAAACGTATTTATCTTAAGTTATAGTATTTTTATCTTTTACTTAAATCGCTATTAATTTGTTTTGATGAACTAATTTAATCATTAGTTAATTTTTAAATGAAGAAAAATGCATTAACCTTGCCGGGTTTTGAACCCGGGACCTTTTGCTTTCGCAGCAGTCGCGCTAACCAACTGAGCCACAAGACCCCAACAACAAGGTAAATGCATTTTCTATATTTTGACTGGTCATGATAAACTCATGAATTTAATCCAGTCAAGTACATCACATGATGTGTCTATAAATCTAGCAATGTTGATATATTTTTATATTCTTATTACACATAGCGTATTATAGTAAGTTACAGTACATATTTTTGTTTTTTGCTTAAATCGCCATTAATGTATTTTGATGAACTAATTATCTTAATTAGTGAAATCAGTGTTGGGATTTATTTAGATAATTCTATTTAGATAAAAAATTGTTAATTTTTAATTTATTTAAATAAATTTGAAATTTTATTTCTATAATCTAATCTAGATTAATTTTTTTTTATACTTTGTTGTAAAATCATCTAGATAAAGTTGCCGTATTTCAAAGTTTTTCTTAGCATAGAATTTATAATTGTTTACACGTAAAAATTTGTAATCACTTTTATTTAATTTCTAAATCAGTCAATTAATTATTAAATTCATAATTTGACGTAGATATATAAACATGTGTTTCAATTGTAATAGTTATCTTTTATAATTATTTAATGCATCTGAGATTTAATTAAAATTTTCGAACTTTTACTTATTATTGTAATTGTATTTATAAAATACTAGCATTAATTAATACTAATACTAATTAATTAATAGTTCAATAGTTTCCACATCTGTTTTAATTTTTTCTGTAAATTAGTATGAAATTTGTCTAAAAAATTAATGAAAAATTCCTTCGCACTCATTTTTAATCTAAAAAAAAAAAAAAATTAAAAATTACGTCTCTCGTTCTTCGGTTTAAAGATTGTGGGTTTGATTCCCGCTAGATGTCGTAATTTTTTTAAATTAATATTTTGGCATTAAAAATATTAAATATAAACTTGTATACAATATTAATAATATTCAATTGATTCATTGTATCGTATTTATTATCATGTATGTATATATATATATATATATATATATATATATATATATATATATATATATATATATATATATACGGATACTACAAGAACACAAATAAGGTTCCTTTGACAGAAATCCTACATAATAGCAAAATAGCATAAAATCATACTGGTAGATGTAGAATTTACTTTTTTTATATAAAATGCTAATAATACATGTCATTTCTAGTAATTTATTTTTTTAAATTTTATTCCATTTCGTCATGATAAGTTCTACTATATATGCTATAGGAAAAACATCTTTCTTCTTGGAATTTAACATTTTGTATTTGAGATTTGCATTTTCATTTCTCAGAACTGTATAAATTTTTATATATCTATAAGTTTATTATAAAATCATGAAAGAAAGACTTAGATATCTTTTAGAAAAAATTTAATACAATTTATTTTTACTTCCCAGCCAATCGATTCAAAACTATGCTTTTTAAAATTTTCTTTATAACACTGCAATATTATAATATTTCACAAATATATCAAAATAATATTTTATATAGCAAATCAATTTAAATATTCTATTTTATTTGTTGTATATAACATTTTTTCAAAATTTTATTCCATAAGATATACTTGATATATTTTAACAGCATTACTTAAGACTATTTTTTTCAGTATGCAAAAAAATGTGAATTATAAATTAAATAATTAAATATCAACTATGTAATTTATAAATATTTAAATATTTCAATTCTATTTATATAAAAAAACCATATAACTTACATTTTTTAAACTTATTTTCGAAAATTTAAACATTAAAATTTTGATTATTCGAAATTTTGAGCTTTTTGATTTAAATGACGCTTATGCAAATATAGGACTATTTTTAATTTAAATGTACTAACAAATTATTAAAATATAAGTAATAAAAATAATTCACATTTATAATATTTCAGCAATTCAATTTGTTTTTATATTAATATTTATAGAAAAGTTTCCATGATATGAGTCATATTATATTGCGATTTTTGTTAGTATATCATTATTACTTTAAAACTTTACTCATATATGTTTAAATATCACGGTATATATGTGTTATGTCCATATTCCCATGTGATATATGACAGAATTGTAGATAATGTCAAACTTTCGACAAAACATTGTACTCATGTTTCTAGAATATAATTTTGTTTTCATCATGATCATAAATTTTTGGTCATTTGTATGTATGTATGTATGTATCAAACTGTTTCTAGTTTGTATTGTATTAATACTACATTGTATTAGTTTCAATGAAATTCATTACAAATTAATAATTAATATGTTTAATTTTAAATATACAGGTATCTATAACCACTGTGCTTTTAGCTTCATTAAAGCATATTCATACTACCCTGTTTATCAGTAAACTAGTGTTATGTTGTACCACAGAACTAATAGTTCTGAAGCAAATTACTTATATATACTAACTTATGAAAAAAAAAAACGCACAAATATAGAATTTTGGTTTTAACAATTATTACTTTCACGAGCTAATAGATAGTGGCAATTTAGAATCCACAGTATTTATGACTAAAACATTTTTAAATAAGTATAGAAATGAATATAGCTTAAAACAAAATAAGAAACATAGTGTAAATAAAATTTTATAAATATTTATTCAAAATTATTTATAAAATCGAAGAATTATTATATTACGACTGAATTTATGTTTAGTTAAACATGTTTATGTTTATATAATAGAGTAGCAGGTATGTAGGTGGAAATATTTTTATAATAATTATAAATAGTTTTTCTATTAAAATTGCTAGTGACAGTATAAAAATAATGTTTCCATTATGTTTTTCATATAATTTATATTGCGTTATTTACTCTTAAGTTTCAGTCACAGCTTTCAGTGGCGTAACTATAAATTTTGGCTACTCTTCGCAAAATTTTTAAAATACAATTAAAAGGATATATTTTTTAAATAACATTACTAAAAGCTATTCTCTTTTAAAGCTGCTAATCTATTAAATTTTATGTAATCGTAAAACCTAAACCTGCTGGTAAATATACTAGTCTACCACAAAAAAAAAACAGTTAATAAGTTAATAAAACTATTAAAAATAATAGTACTTAAGTAGGTGACATTTTTAAATAAGAAAAAGAAAAATATAAAATATTTATTAAATTTATTTTATTTTTATTAATTTTTACTGGGATCGAAACTGAATAATTATTCAGTATTCTCAGCCTATTCGATCATTTTTCACTATTCTTCATACTAATACTAAATACTAAACTTTGTTTCGATGCTTTACATTTAAAACTACAAAAAATAATAATAATTTGAGACAAAATTAACTAAATAACGTACGAGAAATGTGTTACTACTTTTAACTATAATTAATGAGTTTTATACAAAATATGTATATATTTATTACTTATTTATATTAAGATTAATAATTAAATTTAATAATAATCAAACAACTAAATACCATTTGATCATTTATTTATATAAAAAATGAAAATATGAAAATTTTTATTATAACTAATCAACCAACAAAAATGACTTTTAGTGATTCATTTATTTAGTGTATAAGAAGTATTTTTTCGAACCAGCTGTAAACTTTGGATAATTAGTTCAATTGATACACTGATATAGGAGTTATTGTCAACAATTTTACTATACGATACATTGGATGTATCCCACTCCACAAAGAACACTACCAGTCATGCGTTTAATTGTCAAAAAATAAACTGTTTGAAATAGACGAATATTCGGTTGAAATTTGGCCGAATATTTGTTATTCGGCTGAACTACTATTCGTCATATCACTATTAATTTTTATATTTAAATAAAAGTAACAAAAAAGACTAGATGCAGATAAACGAAAAGATTATTTATATTTTCAAGTCTTAATAAGATTTTAATTTAAAACATCTCATTTAATTTGTGTTGAAAAACATGTACTTGCGAATGCAAATTTATTTTGCAAAACAAATGTGCTTCATGTATTACAGTGCAGAAGTATTATTATCAGTAGACAAGAAGACATTATAGCATGTAAGTACATAGTTATGTGAAATCATGTTCAAGTATAACAGGAAAATATATCGAACCGACTTGGCAATAAGTATTAAGTACTTGTCTCTATAACTGTCTGACACGCGATACTTTACATGTAGCTATGTACATTAAGTCGGATGCACAAAGTGTTTATTATTAGAAAACTTTCGTTACAAACTCATGAAATGTCAGAGAAATACTCAAAATTCTATATGAAGTTTTATGAATGTTATTAGTTTGGAACCGTAATATTATTAAATGTAAAATGAGATTTATCAAATAAATATTATACAATATATTTTGCTAAAAATAAATATTTAATGAAAATAATAAACGCTCGATAAATATTATAAATGCTCGGTATAATACTTACATTAATAAATATTTAATAAAAATAATTAATAACAAATTTGTTTATAAAAGATCACAAAGCACCTGAAGATTTTGATTACACTCATTACTAGGTAAAATGAGTTATAAGGTTATTTTTTCATTTATTTAAAGGAAATTACAATACACTTACAAAATTTAAGCATACTCATTACTAGATGAGTTGGGTTAAAAAGTTTATTTTTTTATTTGTTTGGAGAACTTGAGTTATCAACCAATCATGTTTTTTTACAGAATAGATTTAATTAAAATAGCCAACAGAACTTAGCGTACCAATGGTATATCTTTCTTTTTTTTTTAATTCAAGGCATTTTTTATTATTTTATGTGACATTTTTATTTTTATATCGAGCATTTAGTATATTTTCACAAATTGCATTAAAATCCGAGAATGAATTAGGACTCATTAAATATCAATAATTGATGAATTTATTATAATATAAATTCAACATATATTTTTGTCATTTTAAATTTTATTGTTATCCTAATATATAGATAATTTAACTCAAGTTATTTAAAATTAAAATTATCTCTGATGTTTTTTATTAATAACATAATGAAGCTATCAAATAATTGATAACAATGGTCACATCATGGTCATTATTTTTAAATAATTAATATCAAATTACATTTTAAATAAATTAATAAGTATTATTTAAATATCATTAGTCAATAGATAAACAATGTAAAAATAAAATCAAAGAAAATGTTAAATTAGCATAAAACCATTGAATAGTTACAAGAAAATTTTTATCGAAGTATCTCTTCAATTCACTTGTTCAGAGAAACGAATAGAAATAATTTATTTCACGTCTTGGTACGTAACAAAGCTCTTCGTCGATTTGATGAAAAAGAGAGGAGAAGAAAAATTCGTCCGACATGAATACAAAATAAAAAGCGAAACAAAAGTAATTTCGAACTTGATACAGTCCAGCAAGCTCATAAAGACTGAGTGAGCAGAGGAAAACTCTAAAGGACGTGGTCGTCACTTGCATTTAGACAGACAGCCAGATAAAATATACCTCGTATTTCAATTGAATGAAACGACATACGGATATTGAAATCAATATCACTAACTGACTGACTAGATTTGCTGGTATGTCTTTTCTTGCACCAGTGGCGGATTGGTAAAAAATTGAACGTAATTTTAATTTTTATAATGGTTAATAATTTAATGAAAGATATTTATAGTTTGTCTAGAGAGAATTTGTACTTAAAATATTTTGTATGGACATAATATTTTCGCATAACTCTTAAGTTCTATTGAATAAGTTAATATTGTAAAATAATTATTTTATGCTCTCTTTTAACAAAAATAATTGAGTTTATCATTCTTTTTTTCCACAAAAAATTATGATAAAGAAGAATTATATATCGACCGTATGAAAAATGTATATTATAAACACAGCACTAGACTATTATTATCCTGAGTAATCTTCAGGCTTTCACGGCCGTTATCCATTGAATTTATAGAATTTTCTGGACTGGTATGCCGTGGACGGTCTATCCTGATCGCCATACATCGGTAGATAGCATCCTCATTGCTTCGTGACTAAATGACAGTTTCTGCTTCGCCGTCTGGTATATATACCTGTTCCCCTACCAACCTCTATTATTATACTTGTTTACCAACCAATCAACAAATTATATTGTACTATGTATATGTATCTGTATCTGTCTATGTATCTCTGCTTAACAACACAAGAAAAAATCAGAACAAATTAGAAAAAATAAATAAAAAACAAAACTTGACGAGTTCGGCACTGCTTTCAACCAATATTCCCGCTAACCAGAAATCGGTAAGCAGTCTGGAAGTGAAGTTAAACTGAACCGAACCAAACTGAACGTCTATAATATGAACCGGTCACAGGAAGAATCAAAACGATTCAATTGAATGGAGCAGCAGGTTGAAAAGCTAGACATTAGGCGAGACCCAATTTATCTGGATTTCGCGTTAACTTACTAAAACTTTCGCTTGCCAGCGTCACCAGCTTCTTTCCCTCACCCCCTAATAAATAAGGGCCTACTATCAGCCGCCTTGATCTTCCTTTCGTAAAAAAAATACCCTTTGAAATAAACGCCTGCCGCTATAAGTACACACATTTTCCAAACGCAATTTACCGTCATTCGTTTAAGCATCAACCAGAAAGAATTTTATAGTGTTTTCCACCAGTGAAAACAAAATTAAATTCGAACCAGTTTGATGTTAAATTTAGGTGAGGCTATTGATGTTTGAAGTGGGTAACAATTTGGTTAATTTCAACGAACTGTTAAATTATAGGAGAGGTCAAAAAAAAAAGTTATAACGAATGAACTTTAATTTAGTACACGTTGCAAAATACTGTAAAATTTTAATTAAATAAATCGCGAAAAATGAAGGATAGTAAATTTTGTATATATGTACGTTTTATTTTATTTATGAATACACAATTTCTATTTTTTTATCAGTTTCAAACATTTATTTACATACATACATACACAATCACGCCATATACATATAATGTGGCACAAACTCTTCTAATTTAGGCAGAAATTAGTTTCCTCCAAATACAAGCAATTTTTGCTTTATACATATTTATGATGCTTTTCATACAAACTATTTTATTATTACTACTTGGAAACATTCGCTTACGCAAAACATTTTCAATCATATCTCCTCATTTATATTGCGCAACGAGTACGTTATGACGGCCATAGCTCACGAAAAATTATCTGATCGTCATAACATACGAGTATAACACAGTATTTTATAAAAAAATAACGCTTTTTATTTCAAAATAATTATAATTTGACAAGTGCAAATTTTTTTTCCAACTGTACAGTATTTATATAGGGTGATTTATGACCTCGGGGTGAAACTACACCGGATGATTCATATGAGTAATCTAAATAAAAAACTTCAAATAAACATACAGGTATGTCCGAAAATGCTTTCTAACGGAACTGTTGCCGTTAGAAGTTTATTACATGTAACATCAATCGCGTTAGCCTTATTTATTATATCAGTCATAAACTTCTGAATAATTGTAAAATTACTGATTGATTTTCTAACATTTTGTTTAAACACTAGTAAACCAATTTACTAGTTTATACATTTTTGTACACACATAAATAAATATTTAATAAACAATTTACAATAATTAAAAATCAAAGACAATTTTTGTTATAACTAGTAAATTGGTTTACTAGTGTTTAAACAAAATGTTAGAAAATCTATCAGTAATTTTACAATTATTCAGAAGTTTAGGACTTGTTTTTTTTTCTGATATAATAAATAAGGCTAACGCGATTGATGTTACATGTAATAAACTTCTAACGGCTACAGTTCCTTTAGAAAGCATTTTTGGACATATGTTTTGGACATATTTTTATTTAGATTACTCATAGGAATCATCCGGTGTAGTTATTCCCCGACATCATAAATCACCCTATATATATATATATATATATATATATATATATATATATATATATATATGCAGTTCTAAAAGTTACTTAAGGAAAAAATAAGTGCATGTAGTCTTCCTTACGACTGAATTTGACATATATTATTGCATTTTGTACGATGTACGATGAGCAGTTGGAGTGGTATGATTGAGAAAGTGGCTTGCGTGAGTAAATGTTACCAAATAGTAGAAATAAAAGAGCATGTATGAGAGATATCATGAATGTGTATGAAGTAAAAGTTACTTATTTGGATAGAAATGTTTGGAGGATATTAATTTCGAGATAGTGAAACGAGTTTGCGCCACATTTTTTTGGATGTGTGTATATACAGGGTGTATATACAGGGTGAATAACTATTCCTAATTTTAACTGGAGTATCCTGGGCTCAGAATATGAAGATTTAATGCAAATCACTGAGATAAAATGTGGCTCCTTACTGAGCTACAGGGTGTTTTATATAAAAATTTAAAAACGATTTTTGCCCAGTACTTGAAAACTATTTGACGTATCCTTATCATACTTGGCAGGAAATGTAGGTACCGTACACCATACTAAATTATGTTAAATAAAAGTTTCTGGCTACTGCCAGTGGCGAACAACAGGGGCAAGTGAGAGGTTGTACCTTCCTAAATTCTACGCCACTGGCGGAATTGTCATTTTAGCACAATTTTTCGATTCTCCAATACTTGCTGTGTAAAAAACATACTCTTCCTTTGTAACGATAAAGTCACTGTTTTTCGAGATATTTAAAGTTAAACATAAGCTGCACCCTTGGGATTTTTTCAAAATTTGCTCAAAAAATCTGAAAAAATTCAGTAAAATAGAGAAAAAAAATTAGCTACATAATAACTAAGTAACTTTTTTCCCTAACTCATTCTGATTTGGCTGTAAAAATTATTGAAAATAAAAAAAATAAAATGCAAAAAATATTAATTTTCAATAATTTTTCCAGCCAAACCAAAATGAGTTAGAGAAAAAGTTACTTAGTTATTATGTAGCTAATTTTTTCTCTATTTTACTGAATTTTTTCAGATTTTTTGAGCAAATTTTGAAAAAATCCCAAGGATGCAGCTTATGTTTAACTTTAAATATCTCGAAAAACAGTGACTTTATCATTACAAAGGAAGAGTATGTTTTTTACACAGCAAGTATTGGAGAATTGAAAAATTGTGCTAAAATGACAATTCCGCCAGTGGCGTAGAATTTAGGAAGGATCAACCTCCCACTTGCCCCTGTTGTACGCCACTGGCAGTAGCCAGAAACTTTTATTTAACATAATTTAGTATGGTGTACGGTACCTACATTTCCTGCCAAGTATGATAAGGATACGTCAAATAGTTTTCAAGTACTGGGCAAAAATCGTTTTTAAATTTTTATATAAAACACCCTGTAGCTCAGTAAGGAGCCACATTTTATCTCAGTGATTTGCATTAAATCTTCATATTCTGAGCCCAGGATACTCCAGTTAAAATTAGGAATAGTTATTCTGTTACACACGCACTCATCCAAAAAAATGTGGCGCAAACTCGTTTCACTATCTCGAAATGTTTGGAGGATATTAATTTCGAGATAGTGAAACGAGTTTGCGCCACATTTTTTTGGATGAGTGTGTGTATATATATATATATATATATATATATATATATATATATATATACAATATATACACACACTCATCCAAAAAAATGTGGCGCAAACTCGTTTCACTATCTCGAAATTAATATCCTCCAAACATTTCTATCCAAATAAGTAACTTTTACTTCATACACATTCATGATATCTCTCATACATGCTCTTTTATTTCTACTATTTGGTAACATTTACTCACGCAAGCCACTTTCTCAATCATACCACTCCAACTGCTCATCGTACATCGTACAAAATGCAATAATATATGTCAAATTCAGTCGTAAGGAAGACTACATGCACTTATTTTTTCCTTAAGTAACTTTTAGAACTGCAAATTTGAAGGTTAGAGCTTCATACTAAAATAATCCCTAAATAATGTTATAGTTTCTCTACAAGAGGATAAATAATAATTAATTTATAGTGCAATTACAAATTGGAAATTATCGCTGTTAGATATAATTGAAAATAATTTTATTGTGCCTGGCACTGTTGTTCATTAAACCAAAACAGCTACAACGACCACATCTATCCAATTGAAATAAAAATGTAATAAAAGAGAACAAGTATCTGATAATTGAAACCAAAATCAATTAACGCACTTAACACAAATGCAATTACTTTGGCCCAAAAACGTGTCTAGCGTACGAAAATCACATATGCTTTCACATATGCATTCTGCTTCTATTTTCAGGAGAGAGCATATATACAATGCAATCAATATTAAATCGACGTACATTGGCAGTCAGACAGTACATATCATCTATCCTAGCCTAACCTGAGCTAACCTAACCTATTCTAGCCACCCGATTCGCATCGCAACAGCATAAGCGCATATGCGTGTTCGGAAAACGTGTTGTATGTGTCGCATAGAATGAGATACAGATATACAATATAAAGGTGGTGGCACACTGAATTAACATGGGACAGATTAATCTTGCACGTGATTGTTACACGAAAATCGCACGTGTCGACTCGAGACTACTAGCTAGACAATATCCATTGCCTCTTAGTTCTGATGCATGCATGATCATTTTACCTAAACTACGTACAATGCGACTGACATGCGTTTGTTATTACAAATTAAATGCGCGTTGAGTGCAATTAAAGCGATTTGAAAATTAGTTTTAACATCGCTGTGAACAAGCAGTAAACATAAGTATACGCGTAAAAAACTACTTAGTATGTAAAAGAAAAACGAGAACTTTAAATATTGTCGACCAAATTTGTTACTATTAAATAATCTGTTCACAGATACGAGTATCAGCTAAAACAAATTCTAAATTAAAAAGTACTACGTTATATTTTTTTTCTAGATGAAACTGGATTATTTATGATAAAATTGGTATAATTCATACCAAGAAAATATAATGCACGACAAATATATTGTTTTTATGAGAAAATATTTATTTAACACCAAAAAAATCAAAAAATAATCTACCAAGCGCAGAACAAATCAAAAATTAACTTTTTAACACAACCTCCGTAGCAATGAGTTTATTTTGCCGTGATATATTTGTCGTTTAATATACTAATTTTATCTACAATTTTTTTTATATTTATCATACAACATTTGCCATTAAGTATACTAATTTTGTCATAAATTTTTTTATTCTGTTGTGCAGTAGTGTTGTTCACATTACCAATTTCGTCGTGCAATTATATATTCTCCAAAACTTATTATATTTTAATGCCAAAAATCGTTAAGTTTTTCGATTATCCGGGGCAGGATAAAAAAACTCCGGATAATCTTCGTAAAAAAAAAAACAATAAATTACAAGTTTATAAAGAAATAAAACGGCTTTAGAATATAGTTCTGCATTAATTTTTATTAATAATCAACGTTTCGACGTATTCCATGTTCGTGGAGTATGTCTGAACGTCGATTATTAATAAAAATTAATACAGAACTATATCCTAATGCCGTTTTATTTTAATATAATGAGTTCCAAAAGATTTTTTTTACTATGTTACAAATTTTATTTTATAATGCTTACTTAATATTGTGTAGCTAAATGTAATATTATTTTTACATTTTATATACATAATATTTCGAAAAATTATTTAAAAAATTAAAACTTTTTACTATTTAGGTTAATTAATCCGCAGTCCGATTAATGCGACCCAGGATGATCGAGCATGTATTGTAGTAAAAATAAAATTATAGCAATAAAAATGAAATGGTTCACTACAGGTTGGTTGCATAAAATATTGTGAAATACATATCAGTCTATCACTGTCCTCTAATTGTTAACTGATTAATAAATGAAGCTCTTTGAAGAAACTTACGTAGTTAACCATTAATTAAGTTAACAACAATGTATGCAAATGACCCTATAATTATTCTAAAATTAACTTAATAGCAGGGGTGGATTGACCTATCGGGCAATCGAGCAAGTTTTCGGTGAACCGACCCTCAATAGGCGGATCTTCGATGGGCCGAACCTTAAACTTTAAGTTCCATAATTATATAATATTATATGTATATTGCACCGAATATTTTACTTTATAACTTTGACGACTTTAACTTAGCAATGACACCGAATTATAAGTCGGCATAAATATGTAAAGGACTATTGCCTTTTATTTAAAAATCTCTCGAACCGACTGAAATTGTCAATCCGCCTCTCATCTGTTTCAGTGTTTATGATATTTAAAATTATTTACGTAAAATTTAATGTTAGTGCAACAGTTGTTTCTCGATTGTGATTATAATAATATTTGTTGTAGAAAATTAATACACATATTTTAATATAATTATTATTTTTAACCAGATAAATGAAAAAGATAACTTTATTATAAAATTATTTAAAAATTAAGTTAATTAATTTGTATAATTAATTTGCGAAAAAGTTGTACTGATTTCCGAAAGTGTTTAAAATATACCATTTTTAATTAATAATTTTACTTTTTTTTTGGAAAATTTATCGAAATGTCGATATTTAAATAAAATATATACAGAACTTAATCCTAAATCGTTTTTATTTTAATATAATGTGTTCTGTAAGAACTTAATTTATTTACTAAACTAATTTAAAAAAAAAATTAAGCACTTTGGCTGGTTCTACATGGGTTTTTGGGTGTTTTAGTTCATTTGTTTTATTCCGGTTTTATGACATTTATATTGACTTAAAACTTGCATTAACTAAAAACAATTTTAAAATCAAGCTTGTAGTTATCAATTTTCATAACTTACTTTATATCATTAATTTTACTTAATAAATTTCCTGTTCATATGTTATTTTATTATATTTTAAAATACATGTTTATCATCTTAGTTAGTTCAAGTCTAAAATTTATGTCAAAATATCTGAACTTTATACATCAGCAAAAAAAATAATTTATAAGTATATTAAAAGTTATTGGACAAGACTACAGTTTAATTTAATTTTGCTTTAAATTTCAGATAGTTTACTTATTTAATTATTATTTTATATTATAATTTAATTAATCATATAATTAAAAATCGGCAAACATTTATTAATTTTCTTAATTTTGTAATACATATCTTTCACTTTATATTAAGAAAGTTATTTCTAACGGGAAACGTGAAACAAATAATAAGAGAGAATGAAAAAGTATTTTAACGCATCTAGACGCAGGATAACTTAATATTATTTAATGGGTCCTATAATAAAATAATTAAATAAGACGTCAGACAAGAACAATATGAAGAAGAACATATTACTTTAGGCCTAGGGGATCTTTATATTATTTGTTGTACATATATGAAATGTCTACAAAATATCAACTGAAATTTCATTAATTTCTAACATATTTTTTTAATAAAAATAATTTGATCTAAATTTTGTTCATTTATTGAAGAAATAATCTAATATATTTTATAAACAATTATTATATATGTATTAATAACAAGATTAGAAGTATATGGGTAAACCCATATATAGACCACTTTGACATTTCTCGGAAAGTTGGCAACACAATATCTTTAATAAAATTATAATTTATGTGGGCACTAGAAGAAACTTTCCTGAAAATTTGATGAAAATCGAATAAATAATGTAGCCACAATGAATTTTAAAAAATCAAAGTGGTAAAAATTACATGCAATTAATATTATGTAGGTACAAACATTTTTTACAATTTTTTTGAATATTTACATTCACTAAAATATTCAAAACAACATAAAATAAAATTGAATTAATACAATAAACGATTTTTAGATATTTTTAACCGAAATATTTTTTTTTCAGTTTTATTAAAAACAAAATTCGAAGAATATGAACAAGTTCATATGTAAACCACTTTGACATTAATAATATTATACTAAAATAATAAAAATATAAAAAAATATTGATATATTGTTGGTAACACTGGGCAAAAATAAAATTACATAGTTATGGGTTCTATGAGAATCTTTCCTGAACATTTAATTAATCTCGGATAAAGTGTGTAGCAATAAAAATCTTTCAAAACTTCAGAACGTTTTCTTTTAATAAAAGCGGTAAAAATGTATCTGATGTAACTAGAAGGAATCTGATCATATATCTCAAAAACAGAAATTAATTTTAAATAATAAAAAATCTTTCAGAACTTATATGAAATAAAACGACTTTAAGTTTAAGTTCTGTATTAATATTTATTAATAATCGTTATTTCTACAAACTCAACGTCCATCAGTTTTCCTGATGAAGATGGACGTTGAGTTCGTCGAAACGTTTTAATAAATTTTAATATCCTAAATATGTATGCAAAAATTTATGTTTTTAATGACATTAAATTAATTTCACACTTTTGCTCAACTTTGTACAGTTACATGTTTATGTAAATAATCCAGTTTTTTGTTTTGTTTTTTTTTTTTAATTAGTAAATTAACATTATGTACACAATATACTGGTGGCAGCACCAAATGACACATGAAAATTTAACAATTACAGTGTTTATTTTCGCTTGAATATGAATTTAATTATTGAAAATGTGTATAGAATTGCAAGAAATGTAACTCATTTGTCGAGTTTGTCAGAAATTGCATATTTGACAAAAGAAATATCAATGCGATTTTTACGTGGCATATGTAGTGCAACTAGAAGGAATTGAGTACGAAATAGATATATATATATATATATATATATATATATATATATATATATATATATGTGAATGATTTTGAAGGTGAATGCGTTTTGTTTGAGCGAAAATTTCCAAGTAGTAAGAATAGAAGAGCATGTCTGAAAGATATCATAAATTTGGTTAACGCTAGAGCTGCTTGTCTGGATAGGAATATTGGGAGAAAGTTAATGTCGAAATAGTGAAAAGAATTTGTCACACTCTTTTGGGTGCATGGCATGATTATGTATGTAAAGTGTAACCAATATAAATTTTTTAAAACTTTAACAATTTTTTCTCCAAAAGTTGGCAACATTGCATTAAAGTAATTTTTTTTATTTTTTGTGGAAACTAGAAGAATTATTCCTGAAAATTTAATTAATCTTGGATAAATAGTATAGCCAATACAAAACTTTCAAAACTTTACCACGTTTTTTTTTCAATAAAAATAGCAAAATATATATAAATAATTATTGATTAGTAACTTCAAATAAATAAATAATTAACAAAATATATTTTCGAATAAATTTTGTTCATTGCTAGTCATTGTAAAGTAGAAGTAAAAGTGAGTTATAATAAATTAATTACCGAACTCGCAGTTATTACATTACGTGTTTCATTATTTAATAACTCTTTTCCATTAAACATATTTACATAAATTAAACATTTATTTTACATAATTAAAAATTTATGTTTTAATTTACTTAACATTGACATTTAAAAGGTTAAAAAAATATATAAACTGTTCTTATGTAATTTGCGAGTGAAAATAAAATTTTTTAAAACGTTTTCATTTTTCTTGAGCAGCAAGCAAATTTTTTTCATAGAATGTAGGTCACATAATTGACAGTGTCCAATGGCGTCGCATCTTTTTATTAAACGGAAAACCGGAGTCTGGAAAATAACTGACAAGGAAAATAATATAAGAAAGTGATTTGCAACGCCTGACATAGTAACTGACAAATGACGTTATTATCGGGTCTCCCAGTATATTACGCACACTACGCCTTACTTCGCAGCTTCTAAACGGTGACAGTGAATAATTGTAATTTTGTTAAACAAAAAAAGAAGAAGAAGAACAGATATTTTGTTCTAAATATTTTTTTTCTCGATTTAAAATGTTTCGAATATTTTTGTATTTTGATTGTTTGAAATTTACCAACTTAATTTATTAATTTAATTATTATAACATTAATTTTATAGCACTAATTCAGAAAAAACATATAGGAATTTAAATATACAGCATTACTACAAAAGAATTATCGAATTTTAAAAATTTATATTAGCTGTTCCACTACGAACTTACGCTATATATATATATATATATATATATATATATATATATATATATATATATATATATATATATATATATATATATATATATTCTAAAAGCAATATAATATTATATCAAGTAATTTGGTATATTTGGTAATTCGAAGTTGAAGTAAAATGTTGAAAATAAAATGCCGCTTTCGGTTTAACTGGAAATCAACTTTAACTTTCTTATTTTAAATAGAATAAAACTTTTCAATGTTCAACTGATTTGATGTATTTCAACTATTTTGATTTTTTATTTAAAATCGACAATACCTTTCAGGGTCTATATCTCAAGAATACAATTAAATATTTGCAATTTATAATCGGAGTCTTATTAAGGAAGCTTTGGGATATCTTTTCATAAAAAAAAAAACTATTTAAAAATGTACCTAGAATATTTCTCTGAACTTAAAGTTCAAAAAACATTAAAATCTCTTTTTTCAAATAAAACCCCCATTTTTACCACTTTAGTGAAATGTTACGTTAAAAAAAAGTGTTAGTTTATGGAACATGTCCTATGTTGAAAGTTGATAGATTTTTAATAAAAATAGAAAATTATGTAATTTCGATACGTTGTTATTACTATAAATAAAATTAATAAATTACTATATGATCAGTTTGTTAAACATATAGCGTCTTGTCCCGCTTAGAAATTACTAGATCTGGTTATTATTAATACATTTACACATTAGGTTAGACAAAAGTTATTATATTGAAATTTATTGTATTTTTTATTTATTAATTTTTTCTGTTTAAATAAAAAGAATTTGTGCCACACTCTATGGTACAAGAAAAAATTTGCAAAAATATAACAAAATTTTTGTATAGTTTTAAATTATAGCAAGTTTTTTTTTACCTATAATATTATAAAAATAAAATGGAGTCTATCTATTTATCTAATATCTATAAATCAAAAAGTAATGAAATAATTTTTTACATAAATTTTTAGTTAAATAAGTTATTTTCCAGAACAAAATTTATATACATATAATTATTGAAAATATCTTTAACTAATAAAAATAAAACAAAAATTTTTAAGGTTAATTTGCGTCGTACACAGAATACAACCGAATGCAATGTAGAATAGTTAAAATATTTCGTCGCATGTAATTAATAAAATGCACAATTTAATCTGGACTCATGTCATTTACTTTTAATTAAAGTTGGCTTATTTATCAAAAGGAAAAGTTAGAAAACTAGAATTTTAATTAGTTTAAAGACAAAAAAAAGCTTTTTAAAACTTATTCGATACGCACATTTCAGATTTAATTTTAATTCTGAAAACTTTGATAAAGTGAACTTTTGTATAAGTTTAGTTATATTTAATTAATAATAAATTTGTAATAATATTATTAATATTATTTATCGAAAATTTTTACTGTTGTTTAACTAATAATACTAACAAAATAACTGTTTAAAATTATTAATATCACGAAACGTTTTAATTAGGTAATTAAATTTATTTGTTTTTTTTTTAACTTATAATAAACTATAAATAAAACTACAGCACAGCAAACTTATGTACAAGATCGATTTAACATGATAAGCATAACAAAAATGTTAACGGTCAGGGGCGCCCAAATATTTAACAAATTTTGAAGAATAAATTATTCTTAAAAATGTGTTCAATATTTTGGCGCCCCTGCTGTTGACATATTTGTTATGCTTGCCGTGTTAAATTGATCTTGTACATAAATAAGTTTGCTGTGCTGTAGTTTTATTTACGTTTTATATAAGTTTTTGAGAAAAATAAATAAATTAAAAATTATTAATTAATTAATATTTTTAATTGTTTTAATTCTTAATTTTAAAAAAGTAACAAATAACAAAGAAAACTGTTAGTTATTATTGTTTTCAAACTGAAAATTAGAAACAAACTATATATTATGATATTTGAATTTATCAAAATATTCTTTTTCAAACATTTTTACTTATTTTTTCAAATATTTCAAACATTTGTATGGAACAGTTTATCCAATATATTTTTTTGTATTTAAATTGTTTTCATCTCATTTGCTATAATAAATAAACCTGTTTTTCATTTTATTGACATTGTTTTAATATATAAATTTAAAATAATAAGTTAAATTAATATTAAATAACCATTTACATATATTATTATTTGGAACAAAAATATTGTATAATAAAAACATAAAATGTTATATTTATATATAATAAAATAAAATAAACTTTTATGTTGCAATTTAAAATTTAATAAAAATTTTGTTATTTCAACAATTAATTATTATTAAAAACATTTATACATACCTTCATTATTTTATTATATAAAAACATTTTTGTTTGATATTTTAATGATTACATATTTTGTATAAATAATATATATATATATATATATATATATATATATATATTTAATCCGATTTCAAAAGCAAATGCTGCTGCATATACATATATATTATAAAAATGATCAGTTTCCTGAAAATTTTTCAGCGTAGCGCCTGTCTAACTGAAGTTATACGAACAGCTGAGAGTGACAGGTTTTAACATATACACGCATGCGCACAAATCTATTTTAAATGACACCATTTTTATGCAAATTTTATATTTACATCATCTCTACCTAGTTTACGTGTATTCAAATACAGGCCATCATTTGCTCCAGTCATGTTCGCAATTTCCACTTTAAAATTGATAGACAGTTTGTCAAAATATATTTAACATTGTAAGACTTTAATATTTTTAATTTTATTTATTTACATAATCTTAATTCGTATATATTACACTTAAATTAACGAAAAAGACAAATAATATAAAATAAGGAACGATCTATTTTTATTTGGAAATTGGTTTTTCCTTTTTTTATATATTGATCATGTTATGTATCTATGCAGAATCAAAAATTATTCTAAATTTAGAAAACAACTTTTGCCTTATCAGCATTCGCAATACCTTTTATAGTAACATCAGATATTTCAATTTGATTTCAATTATATTTAATTATAATTTTGTTTGAAGTTATACACATAGTTCTGTACATGTTTGTGTTCAAATATAAAAATATTTAACATGTACATTCATTTGTTTCAAAAAATTAAAATTTGTCATCTAACTTGATGCTTTTTTATATTTATTGTATAAATATTTAAATTTATTTTAGTTTAATATGAGTAAATAGAACTCGATGATTTTTTATCTAAAATTAATTTCAACTTGTGCTGGAATATCCAAATTTTTTCTTGTTGTAATCAAATAAAATTGGTTAAAACTACTTTGACATTATCTTATAAATACTAAGAAATAGAAATAAAAATTGTATATTTTTCCTAAAAATGTTGGCAACATTATTCAAAAAAACTAAAATTATGTAATTTTTGTGAGTATTAAAAGAATTTTCCACAATTATTTAATAATGTTGGATAAACAATGAAATCGAAATTAAAATTTTAAAAATTTAGTAATTTTTTTCTAGGTTGGTAACACTGTAAAACACTGAAATTATAAAATTTGTGTGAGTACTAATAGAATGTTTTGTAAAAAAATTGATTAATCGCCAGAATTAAATTTTATAATTTTTAATACATTTCCTCGCGAAAAGTTGGCAACAATGTATATTAGTAAAATTATTTAATTTATTTAGGCACTAGAAGAATCTTTTGTGAAAATTTGATTTAAATCGGACAAATTATGTAGCCATAATTAAGTTTTTAAAACTTTAGTAATTTTTTTCGCAAAAAGTTAACACCACTGCAAAAAATCGGTTAAACCATCTAGAAAGAGTAAACTAACAACGCACACACATTTACCCTTATAAACTAAGTTCAGATTCGTCATCTAGAGGCTATATGAAGGATTTTTATATATTTCGTTTAAATTTTGGACAATGTTAGACACCGTACGAACACTATACTCATTTTCCTACCAATCAAATTGATAAAAATTAATATTAAAAAAAAATATTAATAAACTATAACGTTCTACCAAAAGTTGTTCTAATTATTATTTTACAATACTTAAATGCTAGAACATACATAGTGAACTAATTTTATAATTAGTTTTAATAATTAATATTCAACTTATTATAAAATTAGTTCACTGCGTGTGTTCTAACATTTAATTATTATAAACTAATTTTCATTTTCACGCCTTTCAATTTTACAAATAATCATTATTCTAAAAGATTTATCAATATTTTAAATAAAATTAACTTCCAAGTATTTTTTTAATAATTATATTTTTTAATTATATTTAATATTATTTTTAAATATTATAAAACATTAACATAAAGTACATTTTTCTATGTGAACTATAAAGTTTTTATATTTATTTCATAAAGAGATTATATATATATATATATATATATATATATATATATATATATATATATATATACATATATATATATATATACATATATATATATATATATATATATATATATATATACGAGTATTAACTTTATTTTAAAGTATATTTTTACAGTATATTGCAGTAGCAGCTGCATTTAATGTATGAAACGATTATCCTGTGGATTCTTTGCTCCTCTTAACCCAATTGCATTTAAAATAAAAGCACCAAGAACTGAAGAGTTTTTAACTAAAGCACAGTCTATTTAGCACTTGTTACTTATGATTTTTTTTTTTGTAAAAAACACTTTTTATTTGTAAGTAACAAATCTTTCAGAACATTGAACAAAAAATGTTCATAAGTGTATATCTGTGAAATAAACTAAAGTTGAGATTTTCTCAAAATTTCACAAGTTACTCAGTCATTGCATCGGCTAGCTAAGCTAGCTCAAGCTAGCCTTTCATTGATACTTGAGCTAACTTAGCTAGCCGATTTAATGACTAATTGTAAGTAAATTGTGAAATTTTGAGAAAAATCTCATTTTTAGTTTATACAAATCTTTCAAAACTCATTATATTAAAATAAAACTGCTTTAGGTTAAAGTTTAGTATTAATATTTATATAATAATAGACGGTTCGACAAACTTAACGTCCGTCTTCATCAGGATAAATGATACAAATGATGTTTTTTTTACGCCAAATGCAACAGATTTTTACTGTGTATGATTGATTAATTTGATACAATCATTCATTTATATTTTATTGCTTAAATTATACTCGTTAATTATTTGGTTGACTTTTACTTATATTTTTTCCAGTTTTTTAATTATTATTCAAATATTATTAAGTGTTTTATTTTTTTTACCTATAATGTAATAATGCAAATTATTTCAATGTTAAAGTATGTATACGAGTAATATTCAAATGCATCCATTTTGCGGTCAATTTACTTCCTTTAACAAAACATTACATCAGGCACATATTTTGCATACATTTTATAACAGACCACTCAACTACCATTCTATCAACGTTATGAAACATCAACAATTCAATCTTGAATCAAATAAACATTATTATTCAACCTGCAATATATTCAAATAGAATCCACGTAGAAATATAGATTTTAATCTAAATAGCAATACCAATTTGTAGCTAATAAATAAACCAATAACCTAATATTTATTACATTGCAAATATATTAAATATTTTATCTTCAGGCGCAATAATTTTCGGGTCCGACCAAGAGGTGGCCGGAGTGATGCGGGCTGTACGTCGGAACAATGCGACCGGTAGTTTTTCATGGATCGGCTCAGATGGATGGAGTGCGAGGTCACTGGTGTCTGACGGGAATGAGGCAGAGGTCGAGGGTACGTTATCGGTTCAACCTCAGGCCAATCCGGTCAAGGGATTCGAAGAATACTTTCTTAGTTTAACGGTTGAAAATAATCGAAGAAATCCTTGGTTTGTTGGTGAGTAGATGTTTCAATTTCATTATAATTTTTTTTTTAATAGATATGTCTGATATTTACAAATAATCATTGAGATATTAAATATTATAAAAAGGCAGTGATAAACATATATTTTTGTCAAGTTATTGAATTTTTTTATTCAGTTTTAATCGCGATTAGAGATATGTGGGTAATATTTTGAAAATTAAGAAAAATATACTTTCCTAATTTGTATTTTATATATAAAATTAAAAATTTTGTTCTATATTATGTGATATTTCTTTTAAATTCAATTATTATATAAATCTCAGTGTCACACAATTTTTTTCAAATACATATTGACCTTAGCCGCTAAAATTATTAGGCAAAAACAATGTTTGATTTCACTCTTGAAGTATATATTAGACGATGCAAAAACATCACATATATTCATGCCTCAAGCGGGATTCGAATCCAGACTCGCATATATACGAGCGTTATCGGACACACGTCTTAAAACGCTTGATCATGCCAATATACAAATTTATTTTGAATGTGTTTTATTAAAACAAATCTAATTATTTGACTATTGACTGATCAAACTGCTTATAACTAAACTATAATTGTGTGTTAAAATATACTTTTAGTATTTTGTTTTGTAATTAGCAATTATTTTAAGCATAAAAATTTATTATTTTAACAAAAATTGTAAATTACTGCAATTATATTTAAATAGGTTCAATCTTTCTTACACCAAATTAAAACTAACAGTATTTTTACATAATGTTTGAAAACACAAATCTCCAAAATGCTGCAGCTATCAAATATAACTCGTTGTATAAAGCTCAGTTGCGAATTGTTTGTAAACCCTTTTTCTAGGCTCTTCTGATAACTGAAATAAAAACTTGAACCGAGAGACGCTGCTCATTTGCATCGCAATTGAGTGCGCGGTTGCTATTTTACAATTTTCTATAGTCAGTGTTTCAACTCTCTTTTCAATTGCTAGCAAAATTCAATGGATGCAAAATAAGAAAAATAATCGTGCAAAAACTAAATCATAACTTTTCCAGAGTTTTTTTTTTTCACTGAAAAATTGTGGGCGAAACATCAAACATAACGACTAGTTTTTTATTCGTTTTACGTATTGAATGTATAATATAGTTTTGCGTTTTTTTAAAAGTATTTCAATATTTGCTTTTTTGACATAGTCGTACATAGGTATCTAAATTGTATTATACGTTTATATTAAAATTTAAATGTTATTTTCATGTCTAAAAAATTTTCTTTCATACTTTTGCAGTAATATATTTTTTCACAAGAATTATTCCTATTTCTTTTTTTTGTAAATTTGATTTATTTAATTGAAAATCAGGAAAATATAGAAGATTATTTCTAGTAATAATAGATATTTTCTTATTTTCCGATTATTTATTCTAGGAATATTCTATTAACATTGATTTATGAACCTATACTAAATTTATTTTTAAGTTAGCAGTTAATCTGATTATTATTACTAAGGTATTTATAATTCATCTAAATTTACTTAATGAATACATATTAGTTAATATAGTCTACGCCATTTAAATATAGCATTACGTAATATTAAATGTACGTTTTCGTACGACATACATAACTATTTTTTGATTTTTCTTAACACTCAGCTAACAAACTCTCATATAATATGAAGTATGTTTTAGGTTTCTCTGGGAAATATTTTTGCAGTTTATTTATAGTAAGTTTACAGTGGTTTATATTAATCAATCATTGTGTTTGTGATGATGAAAAAAGTTTGTGCCACATCCTTTTGGGTACATGGCGTAATTGTGTATGTATGTATGTATTGTGTTTGTATTTTTAAATTATATTTATTTTCTTTAAATGTTTAGAAATAAATTTAATAATTAATATTAAAGCTACGTAAGGCAGCATTACTTTTCTTCTAGCTAAATAAATTAAAATATAACATATTAATTCGCGGGACAGTATCATGTAAACGTACCATTATGCGTAAAGCCATATTCTCGTGGCGTAGACTATAACCATTAAGATTTTCAATTTATTGGTGTTTGGTTTTTTTGAATTATTGACATATCATTTTATTTGTGTTTAAATTCAGAGTCGGCGCAGTTAAAGGGTTAATAAACATTATATATAGCTGTTAGTCTATTTTTTTAGATTATTATATATATATATATATATATATATATATATATATATACATATAATATATAATATACATATAATAAACTTTTAACGGCTACAGTTCCGTTAGAAAGCATTTTTGGACATATATTTATTTGAAGTTTTTTATTTAGTGTAGTTTTTTCCCGGCGCCATAAATCACCCTGTATATATTATATTTTACGTGAAAAACTTACAGCACTCATATTGGTTTCAAGACAATTTAAATATCATAAAAGCATGGTTAAATACTGTATACTGTACTTGAATAAAACTTTTATTGATTATTTTAATTATACCTACATTTCATTAATTCATTAATATCTAAAAATATATTCTTGAGAAACATACTCGGAAATTGCAATTTTCCCGCGAAACAAAAACGCCCATTTGACTCAGATTCTATGAAAAGTAAAATCGTCAGGGGGTAAATGAAAAAGGTGTTTTTGTTTCTCTGCTTCATGTCACATGTTTCATAATAATTTATCTCAAAGTTTAACCGAGCCAGATATAACATAAAGGTCTTTCGTATAGGAGTAAGCCACCTGACTTGTCTGCCCATATACTTTTCACTAGCATTCTTTTCACTTAAACTTGATTAATGTCGCTAAATATTAGGAGTTTGTGCGCGCAAGACCCAGGCATGTATATATAAAAGCGGGGACTCTAAGTGACTGCCCAGTTACCCCTGGCTCAACTAAGATTTTTCTTTTATTTTTTTCCCTGTTGGTCGGTTGGACATGCAGTCTCTGTAAAATTTATTACAGACGTCAGCTTGTCGACGCGAACTGGTTTAATTTGTATAAATGAGTTTTGAAAAACCAAAAGTTAACTTATTTAGGCCGGGTTGAAGTTAATGAGTTAGTTAAGTTAAAAACTATGTTAATATATGCAAAGTTTTTTTTTAAAGAATTATTGTTTATATCTAGTAAAATTTTATTTGATTTATTATCCTTGCCGCACATTGAAATTTTAAAATATTTATGTAGTAGAAATGTATATTTCGAAACAATTTGTTATTTCTGTATAACTAAAGAAACAATTTGTATCTTTCAGGTAATTTATCATTTCTTTTGAAAATAAATCTAACATTAAGAAAGATAAAAAATTTAATCTGATTTTAAAAAAAAGGTACTTGAAAAGCAATGTTACAAAATAAACATAAACAAATTTAGTTGTTCCTTTACCGAAACATCAATGTATGATGTACTCTTGGAGTACAATAATTGTAAGTGTTAAAGGTACGAGTATAGCTGTATTTTTTATATAAATTTTATGTATTACAAAGAATAATGTAATGTAATCTATTTACCTATAAGTTGTAAAACCAAAATTATTTTAGATACATTTAAATGAAAATCGCAGATATATTGTAAAGTTCATCAAATGAAAAGAATTGTCGTACTGTGAAACAACAAAATATTTATTTATTTTAACAATAAAATTTGAGTCAATAAAAAAAAATCCATATACAAAAAATCGAATATTTTATTTTTAAATGTAGTTATTTAAGTGAAACAAAGTTTGTCGCATTACAAAATGCTGAGACAAATTTTAATATTTATTTTATCTAAATTTAAGTAATTTAAATTAGTTTTTTTTTTATAAATAATCGATTTATTGGAAACCGATCTCTTAAATATTGATCTGATCAAAAATCGATTTTAAAAATTTATTTGATTTTTGCCTATTCTTAACTCTTACATTATGATGCTGTTCAAAATACCACTATTAAATTGCTAAAACTAATTATCCCGAGAGAATTAAAAAATAAAGATGGCATTTTAATTTATTTTACACTACTTTTACGTTAGTAATTAGAACATTTTTATAATTTCGTATATTTCGAAAATAATTTAAAATATTCGTGGGTGTATGTTATGTAAAATTTTTGCTTGAAAAAAAAAAGTATTGTACAAGATAATTTTTTATGCGATACAGCACACCAAATGTGTCACCGCCCTAAGTTGTAGGTGTACTCGTATTTGTGTGCGTGAATATGTATGTGTGTGTGTGTGTGTGTGTGTGTGTGTGTGTAGGCGTAAGGTTGGTTATATTGTGTATAAAGCCGTTCGCAAAACCTAGTCGATGATAAGGTTCTGCGAAGTAGAGAATCAAGCCGAACGGAACCGAACCGAGAATATTGAACCGAGATAATAACGTTTTCCAATTCGTTCAGCCTGATCTTGCGCGAAATATGTCCTATAGGCACACACATACGCACACACACACACTCATACTTTAAAATTTGTTTTCTTTTCAAAATAATCATTAAATAGTCTTCAAATAAATTACATTGGAAAATGATTTTAATATTTATAAATTTTGGCAATTGGTTATTTTAAATATTCAGCAGAAAGCTTTTTTTTTTTAGAAATAATTGATATTTTAAATTTTTGATATAAACATATTCATATAAATTGTAGCTCATACGGCCGATATTATGAACTACATTTCAATGTAATTGTAGTAAACCAATTTATTATTCAATACTATGACAATGATTATTTATTAAAAATTTCTTGATCGATTTATTTAAACTGCATGTATACTTTAACAGCTGTATTTATTATAATATATTGGTAGTTTAAACCTAGTCTATTCTATACAAATATATAAGATAAACCGGATTTAAATGAGCAACATATTACTATGAACACGGCTGCAAATCTAATTGATAATACCACACAAATATACATACAAAATCAGGTTTTCGGAAAAATCACTCGTGTGAAACAGCTTTAAATGTATTAATTAATGAATGGAAGATATTATTGGACCTAAATTTAACAGTGGTTTGTGTTTTTATTGATCTAAAAAGTGCTTTCGAGACCATCAACAGAAAACGATTACTTTTTAAATTACAAAGTTTAGGGATTAGAGGTACTGCATTGGATCTACTGTCATCTTATTTAGAAAATAGAACACAAATAGTTAACATGGGATCACATAAGTCAACTGCATTTACTATAATAATATCGGTGTATTTCAGGGCAGTGTCCTGGGCCCTTTGCAATTTATATTATATATTAATGATTTGCCATCAATATTAAATAAATGTAGAATTAAATTATTTTCTGACGATATGTTGATATATTTTTACGGAACTGATCCTAAAACAGTTATTGACACTTTAAATTTAGAATTAAATAATGTATTCCAATGGTTAAATTATAATAAATTAAAGTTAAATGTAAACAAAACAGAAGCAATGGTGTTGTCATCGTCATTGTATTATAATTAAATTAAAGAAAATTTTAATGTTAAAATTGATAATAGTAATATTGAATTTGTTGACAGTATGAAATATTTGGGAGTAATATTAGATTACAGATAAAAGTTCGATATTCATATCAATTATCTTTGTAAAAAAATTGCTAAAAAAATTAATTTTTTGTATCGGATTAGTCATTCTGTATCTACTTGGACTAAATTGCTTATATATAATAGTATTATACTACCGCATTTCTTATACTGTTCAACAATAATATATATCTGTGATTTAGGAAATTAAAAAAACTTCAACTTCTACAAAATAGAGCTATGCGAGTAATATTACGTTGTTCTAAGTATGAGTCAATTACTAGTATGTTGGATAAGTTGGGATGGCTAAATATTTCACAAATGTGAGATCTGAATACCATGATGTTCATATTTAAGATGAACAATGGCTTGTTACCCATATATTTAAGTAGAAGTTTGGAGTTTAACAGTGATAAACATGATTATGAAACAAGAAATGCCAGCAATTTTTATATTTCTAAAACAAATAAAGCTAGTTCAGCAAATAATTTGTTTCATAAAGGATTGATTGAGTACAATAGCTTGCCGGAAAATGTTAAAAATTATAATACTGTACATGAATTTAAACAAAAAATAAAGCTGTATTTTAAAGTATAAATTATTTCAGAAATTTATATATAAATAAACAGAAAATATTAAAAATTGTAATACTTTACAGGCATTTAAGCAAAAAATGAAGCAGCACTATAAAGAATAACTTCATATCTTTCTATCACCACACATGTAGCAATTATTAATAATTATTTATTTTATTGTATCGTATTTTTTCTTGGTTGTAAATGTAGCTTATAGCTAAATAAAGAGTTATTATTATTATCAAAATTACCCCATATATCCATATAAAGTAGAAATTAGTTTTTACAAAACATTTCTATTCAGACAAATAATTTTTGCTCTATTGACACTTATAACACCTCTTATACCTGATTTCTTTTATTCTTAATACTTCACTTGGAAACATTGTCCCATGTAAAAAATTTTCAATCATACCTACCCATCTAATCTACTCATTGGCCATCTGTGCATACGTTTAATATCACTCACATATATTCTTAGATACTCGCCCTAGGTAACTAAACCATCTTAATTGGCTAACACCAACATTTTTACCAATTTTACACTCTTCATACACCAATTTATTTGGCACCCGATTTCTTCTAGTCATAATATATACCACCAAGGAAAAATCTCATTTCTACATCAATCATTTTCGGATGATCTTTCTGCAGCTAAACAACACCTAGTAGCACACATCAACGTATTAACTAATACAGTTGATAATATCGGCCGTTAGAATTATATTTTTTGAAAAACCTATTTAAAAGGATATTATAAAAAAATTATATCTTTTTCCAAAAACATAAGCCTGTGTTCTCACCTCATTTATAAAACTGATGTTTGACAAAAGTACTTTTGATGTTTACATAAAATATAATAAAAATATATATATTTGATGAAAGACATAAGCAAAAAGTTATTTTGATATTAATGATAAAAGCATTTATTCATTTAAAAAATGAGGTGAGAATACGAACCATAATATTATTTTTTGATTCAAACAAATAAACTAATTTATGTATTAAACAAAATACTTATTTATAATAAAATAAATAAATGAAAATTATTTTCTGAAATTTAAAATTGTATATAGTCTATTTTGCTAAATTTTTATTTTTATTCTTTACATATAACAACTTTTTTGCCATTTAAACTTATATACCTTCTAGAATTACAATATAATTTTGGCGAAAACATGTTAATTAAATTTTAAAATTACTTAATAATAATTACAAATTTGTAATCCAGTATTATTATAAATCAGTATTTTATTTATTATATTTTACATTTATATATTACATTTTACGTTGCTAAATATATAATAAAAATTTTCAAAATTTCAAAAACTCTTTCTACGTTTTACTCATAAATTACAAAAACCAATAAAAATAATATATCTACTTATAAACATTGAAAATGTATCCAGTGTAAATTTTATGATAATGGTGCAATTGAAAAGAGATTATATGGGAGTTTTATGAATCTCGGATAGTGTGAATATACATAAAAAATACATATATAAATCCTTCTTTTCTAGAAGCATTCAAAATGGATACCGAAATTTCCATACACTTAGGCATATAAAAAAAAAGCTTTAGAAAAAGGGATACCAAATAGTGAGTCTCGCTACCGTCATGAACGGATTTTAGCTCAATTTATTTGTATTGTATGTCGCCGTGATAACTAATGGCTGAAATACAAATAGAAAACAAAACACGACGCTTAAAAATTTTCGAACGTATAAGGTAGATAAAACTTAAATAAAATAAAAAATAAATCTAGGAAAAAAAGCGCCCCTGCGACAGTTATATATGAGCTGAGTTGGCGATATTCCAAATCTATATACTCCGATTTAATCTAACAGGACGACTTTGAAAAACATGTACTGCAAACTGCAACCATAGATGACTCATCACAAATAGATGTTGCATTTTTCACTACAAATTAATATCAAATTGTGAAACTGACAAGTATAAAAAAAAACAATTTGAAAGAATAAGTTTATAACATGTAACAAGAATCAAAATCAACAAAAACGCGTCAAAATTATAGCAGTTTTTACGAACTAGCTGGTTAACCAGTTCTGTTTAGTAACAACACTTTCGAAAATTTCAAATTTTTGCGAGCCACTTGCTTGTAATGCATATTTTAAAAGAAAAGGCGAAAACGGTTGCATAAAATAGATAAAAAAAAATTACATCTGTAAATAGCGGAAAATTAGAGAAATGATATAAATCACACCATTTGATTTGTAACAAAACATAGGTTAGCAAAAATATACAAAGTTTTCAGCTAACGATAAGTAATCTGTAATCCCGATCAACACAAATTATTATTTATATATCACATAGATATATTTATTTAAATATATGTATTCAATTAACATAAAAACATATGTTACTTACAATTATTCATGTATCTATTTTTCTTTAATCTTTATAGATCATACATCATAGAAAAAGTTACATTACATACAAATTTTCGAAAAGTTTTGAAATATTATTTTAAAAGTTCTTATACAAAATTTTTGTTTCAATAAAGTTGTTATTAAAATACATTATCTTTAATTTTGTGATGTAATTTTAATGTTTGCCAAACGAATATTTTTTATATTTATAAAAGCACCTCCACCAAAAAATGTGAAATTTTTTACGCTGTCTACATAAAATACTATTCTTGTCTATGAGTGCAGGTTACAGCAAACGATGTTATTTAGCAAACTGCATATACACTCATTGCAAAATTTGGCAAAGTCTGTTCTATTAATGTAAAATCGATACATATTTATGTTACCATATTCAAATATTGTCGCTGTTAACTAATATTTTAATCATGTGTACGTGATATGTGTAATTTAAATATACATTATTGAAAGATTATGTGACATAATGTTTAATGACAAACATACTATAATGCATTGAGATGCAAAATTATTATTTTTTCATTAATTATTTAATAACGTTTTTAATTGATTTTCAAATTAATCTATAAATTATTAATACTATCAGGAATATACTGGGTGTTCATTTGGAAGATTGACATAGCAGATTAACATAGAAAATAATTCTTTTTTGAGTTAAATTTCGAGAAACTATCATTAGAAACATTTAGATATTAAAAAATGAGAATGATTAAGTACAATAAAACCATTCAAATATTTATCATTATTTTTTTTTTAATTTAAATAAATTATTTGACATTATTGGTATTGCTATGACTATATTTAAAAATAATTATTATTAAATATTGTGCAATTTTAAAATACAGTCATTTTAGTTGGTAATTATTAAAAATAAAAAAAATTGAAAAAATATTTCATAGCTGGGAATCAAACCTCGGATAGCTACACTCTTAGCTAGATGGTAATGTCACCACTCTAACCACTATGTATCTAACCAGTATGTTGTGAAATAATTTATTTAAAATGTATTTCTTAAATAATAATTAATAATTAAATGATTTTTAGTGTATTTAATCATTGTTATTTTTTAATATATAAAAAATCCTAATAGTAATTTCTCGAAATACAACTCGAAAAAAATGTATTTTGAATATTATCCGATTTTGTATAACTTTCATTTTAAATTTAGGATGAAAATATTTTATGTATGCTTCATATGTAAATTATAATTATCTAATAGATATTACATGAAACTAAATGCTTTGCATCAGCGATTGTCAAAATGTAAGTCGCGAAACATTGGTGGGTCGCAAGCTAATAAGCGAGTGGATCGCAGAAAAAATATATTTTCAAAAGTAGGTCGTGGTTCTTAAAAATAGTTTGGGAAACTATGCGTTAAACATTGTTTTTATTGTTTAATAAATACAAAATATTGCAGGTTATTTTTAAAAATTATACATATTTTAATATAGCTCTAATATTTGATTAAAAATATTTGTTAATTCAGTTTTGTTTTTTACGATGTAAAATTTATAAAATTAGTTTACTGATTAACGTATAGTAGAAGGCAAACGTGCTAGATGTGATACATTTCTGATTTAATTTACAATGAAAATGTTATGTCCCATCTCTATGCATATGCAATAGCTGCATTGTATACATATTTTTATTTTACGAATAATTTATTACGGTTTTTATTATATTACATCTACCAGTTCGACTTCTACTGTACATTAATAAATACATGAATTAAGAATTTTAAAATAAAAAAAAAACAAGTTTATTTAAACAAATATTATTTATATTTATTTCTAAAGTTATGATTATAAACAAACAAATTTAGTTTGTAATATAACTAATGTAATTCTTTTAATTAATTATTTACTAGCATTTAAGAGTTAATTTATAATTTAGTATATAGATATTGTACTTATATACAGGGTGAATAAACTAGAGACAATTGAACCCAACATGCCTTATAAAATAATGTTGCTGCTTCAAAAAACACAGGATGTTCAAAGTTATAATTTTATTTTGAAATTTCTCAATTGTTTTGAATATTTTTATAGCACCAATTTGAAAATTGACAGTTATTCGGTTATTTTTCATAGCAAATAAAAAATTTTACACTAATTTTAACGTCTCTCATAATGTGCACTAATTATACCTCACTGATTTTATAATTGAGGCATAGTTACAGAATTTATAGAAAGTTTCAAATTTATATATATATAAGCATAATTAACATTAAATTTTGATAATTAATACATGTATTTATAGTTAAAACAACAAATAATTGTTTATAAATATTAATAACAAAATTATCTGTAAATAGCATTTACAAATAAAACATAATAGTAACATATTAAACATTTACTATTAATATTGCTACCAACAAAAGCTATTATTATTATTATGGGTATTACTAAAACTAAACTTCTATCTAACATATTCGCTGCACACACACACACGCAGATAAAATTATTATAATTATAATAACTACTTTAGGTTAAAATTCTGGATTAATATTTATTATAATCGATGTTTCAACAAACTCAATGTTCGTCTTCATCAGAAAAAATGATACAAATGACATTATAGTAAATAACAGACCATAGAAACAAGTTACTAGGTAACAAATAAGTAACTAGATTATACATTTTTTTTTAGATTTTTAATTAATGGAAGCCAAATTTTATTTAAATCAGTGCTTTTTTAAAGTGATTGATGTTATCTTTTTCATTTACATTTCTATTGCTTCTTTTATCAATCTGCTGTTAATATTGATTGGCCTTGCAATTATTAGAGTATCTTCGAATTTTACATCATGAAGATATTCTAACGCATGTTGAGCAATAGCAGATTTATCTGGATGTTTTTATAATATATTTTAAAAATAAATATAACAATAATAATAATAATAATTGTTTCAATTTTTCAAATTTTATTTAATAGTAAAAATATTATAGAAATTAGTTTTTAAAACACAATTATCATGTGTATTATTTTTATTATATAGATTATTAAAATATTAATATTTTATTATTTATAATTTTATAGTAATCAACGCGTTCAAGTGCGCAGTAGTTCAATTTTCTATAATTTTTATGAAAATTGACCTACTGCGCACTTTAATGCCTTAATTTTCTGAATTTCAGTTCATTGTGTCACATGGGCTTAACACAATATTGTAATTTGTTTTTATAATATGAGTTTTATAAAATTTTGAATATTTCATGTCTATTCTATTTTTGATTGATTTCATAATAATTTGTTATAAAAAAAAATTTTCATTAAATATGTCGTCATGCTTCTGAAATAAATAGTGGATGCAGTTCTACGAGTCCAGAATTCTCATTTCTTTGTCAACAAGTCTCGATATAAGTTCTGTATTAATATTTTTTAAAAACGACGTTTCGACAAAACTCTACATCCATCTTTATCAGGATAAATGATACAAATGTCATTACTACGTTAAATTATTATTATCATTTTAATTTTTTGGAACAATATTGAAACCATCTATTTTTTAAATTTGCATAAAACATTAATAATTATTGATAAATAATAATGACAAATAAAAGATGATTTTTACAAATTTAAAAGCATCGTTAAAATATCAATAAAAAAATATCAGAAATATGAATCATAAACGAAGGTGCAATAATTTTAGTTAAATTTGTCAAACGCAGCAAATAAATTGAAAGAACATATAAAGGGTTGGCTTGGGGTGTGGAAAATGAAATAAAAGCACAAATTTGCAATGCTGCCAACACCTTCGACCTGTTGGCGTTTGCCGTTGACGCCTGAAATAATGGACTACAGTCGAAGCTTTTTCAAATATAACTCTGAATGGAATAATTACGTGAGAGTGGCTATAGAAAAATACATGTAAAAAACTGTCTAGCCACTACAACAAAAAAAATTTCTGATATTTTTTTATTTGATTTTAAATTCTCTTTTTTGAGATGATTAATTAAGTTTAAATCAAGTGGAGTTAAAAAAAATTGAATAAAATACAAAAATTTATGTTTAATCGTTATGTTCGAACCCGGGTATCCACTCATATTTCTAGAATTTTTTTAATCTTCTATTGAATTTACTTTAATCTTGTCAAATTGTGTCGATTTTATCATTTTCCAATAAGATATTGTTGGTAAATTATTTATTTTTATATTAAGAATAAAAAACAAAGACATTAAATACATATTTATCCAGTCACAACAATAGTACCCGAGTACCTAAGCGTAGATATTTTTTTGTATTTTTCATGTTCTAGAATGGTAGGAATGTTGAAATAAACAGTGACAACTATTTTTAATGAAAATATAAAATCGTATATGCATTTATATATTTTAAATAAGTTTAATAAGCATGTAACTGGAAGCAATTGCATGCTCAGTAATCATTGATATTTGTTTTTCCATGTTCATCAACACACAAGTTTTTGACAAATCGAACAATCTTTTTATGGTTTCTGTGTTTCTTTATTGTTGATTTATAACAAATTTGGCACGAACCAATTACTTTTTGATTTCACGTTTTAGAATAGTAAGTCTATGTGCGGATTCCGGGTACCTTGGAAGCGAAACAACGTTGGTAATTTCGGATGCGTATATAAGAGTTAAAAATAATTCAATTCAATTTTTATAATATTACAAATATTATATATAATTATTTGTCTAAAAATTGAAAATAAAAGAAAAGAAAAATTATTTCATTTTTGTAAACCATTTACCAAACAATATATAATGCATTAGAATCTTGAAAGAAGATCTACGATTTTAGGTAATTTAAACGAAAATTACCCTTTAGACCAATACATGTCATTTGTATTATTTTCCCTAATGATACTATAGGTGGACTATATCGAAACGTCAAATTTTTAATTACAATTTATACAGAATTTAATTCTAAAGCCTTTTTATTGTAATATAATGAGTTCTGAAATATTTTTTAATATGTTAATTTTTATTTATAACTCATTTATATGAAGATGTAATTGTAACCCACAAAATTACACAATTTTTAAATTTTTATATATAATAGATATCGTAGTAAATTTTACTGTAAAATATCGTACATTGATAGTCACAGTAATTTTACTAATTTTTTTTTGGTAATTTTATAAATTCTTTCTAAATTTACTAATAATTTATAAAATTGCAACTAAAAATATTGTAAAATTATTGTGATTATCAATGTAATTTTTTACAGTGTTGATATATTAAAAAAAAATTATTTTTTTTGATATAAGTGTTTGAACACCAAAATTTACTTATCGTATAGTATAATTTACTTACATACATACCATAAATAGATTTTTTTGAAATGACGCTTAACAACAACATAGATTATAAAAAAAAAAACAAGTACATAGATGAAATAAAATAATTAAACTGTGATGCGGTCTACAGGTAACACTTTGAAATCTAACTGTACAGTCGAGAGATTGAAGTGATTTGGATCGAAATTTATTCATATTTTTAGAGTATTGCATTTAAATGCTACATACACTCTTTCTGTAAAACTAAAACTTATTTAAGTTTTTTTTTTAAGGCTAGATAGTTTTTTACACCTTTTGATAAATATGTAAAAATTTGTTATAAAAATTACAAAATTTTAACGCACATTTTCCCAAAAAGCAGCTTCTCAAACTTTCAAATTCAAATAGCAACAGTTCAGCCAACAGTTTTTGGAATATTTTAACTAATTTTATAGTAAATTATTCAGAATTTTGTGATTCTTTCAGTAATTTTAATAATTCAACAGTGCCTGGATGAAGATAAGGTTCTACTTCTTGTGGCAGGGCACATTTATTGGTCTCTTTGCTATCCAGCTTTAAATTTAGATGCTGCAAAAGTTTTATATTTTTTTTTTATATTTAAAACCAACATGAACAAAGTAATAAACAATTCTAATAAAAAGTATTTGACATAAAAATACAAATAAAACTTTTATAAAATCAACTAATAAATTTTTTGCAAATGTGTGAAAAAAATGTAGCAAAATCTTTTCAATATTAAATTAATTTAATGTAACACCCCGTACTTTAGTGGCAAACTAAACTTTTAATTAATTTCCAATTCTAATCCAACTGATTAAAAAGAATTAAAAGCTTTAAATTTATCGTAATTTCGTAATTCTCATTACGCTATTTCCCAGACAAGTGTGAACGACAAGTTTTATGTGAATTATACTAAATTAGTTATGTGACCGGAAAAACGTCTTTCAACTCCGCCCACAATTTTGACCCTCTTTCGGCTTGTTTTATACGCATCAGTTAATTTTGAGACAGGTGACGATCACGCACAGACAGCCAATGAAATCGATGAATTCATTGAATGAGTCGTTCCGAACACAATACCTTTCTATTACGGTGGCCGAAGAATAGGGATTTTCTTTAATAAATCTATTGGAGACATTTACATTTTAATCAGATATTTCGTCAGCTTGAAGGTTCTTTCAAATTACGGTTTTATCTCAAATCTATTATTCTCTTATTTAAATTATGTTATTCTTTTTTCCATTCTTAAAATTATTTCAAATGTAATTGACTTTTATCTTGTATTTTTTTTATAAACACATTCATTCAGTACTCAACTACTATTTTTAATATGTTTTTTTTTTTCAATATATTTTGTCGTGTACACGTGTATATTATATATATATATATATATATATATATATATATATATATATATATATATATATATATATATATATAATAGTTTAAAATTATGACTGGATTGAATATGAAGATTGTAGTAAAGAGTGTAGCAATCAAAAGAAAGACAGTTGTTAAATAAAACTCATTTGTAGTTTCATAATCAAGCTTTCGATAATTGTATTATCTTCATCAAGACTCAATTAAATAGAGTTTTGCATACAGTATTAATACATGAAAATAATGATGAAGATAAAAGCTTGGTTATGAAACTACAAATAAATTTTATTTAACAATTGTCCTTCTTCTAATTGCTACACCCATTACTACAATATATATATATATATATATATATATATATATATATATATATATATATAAAAGAAAGAGAGCAAAGCTTGAAAGCTAATAATTATATCAAATCAATTTACTTAATTATTTAATTTATAATTTGTTTGTAAGTATATAATTAAAAAAACAGTATTGCAGCAATATAAAATTAAGTACATACATATATTAATGCGCATAAAAATTTAATTTATATATATATATATATATATATATATAAATATAAATTATGTAATTAATAAAATGAAATATAAAAATTTTGCATATCTAATTTTTAATATGAATATATAAAACAATGACTAATTATTTAATATACTCGTAACATTATACTACTATTTATTATTTGCAACATAAAATTCAATGAATTTGTAAAAACCATTATTTTAATAAACTAAACTTTTATAAAAACAATATAATTAGTAAAATTATTCATAAACACAAATAGTTGAAATATGTATGTTATAATAATATTTTAGATATAATATTTTTATTAATAACGTTTTGTTTATATGATGTATTGTAAATAATGTTAAATTTTTGAAATGTTGATTTTATGATAACTAAGACCATAAAAAAAAATTAGTTTTGTTGATATACACTGTAAAATTTTTTTATGTAATTTTACCTACAAAGTATGACACACTATGATGCCCAGCATTTGTAGGTATTATTACCGAACAGCTGTAATTTTACATAATTGTTTAAAAATACATAATGTCGGTACTTTTACAAACGTTGTGTAATATGATATTACCAACGGTATGTAAAAATACATATGTATGTAATATTACAGTTTTTTAGTAAAATCTCTTTTAGTAAATTTACAGAACTTCAGTAAATTTGCTGTCGGGAATTTTCCATAAATAGGTAATATTTATTTAGTTCTGTAATATTATTGTTGGTAAAATTACATACATTTGTAAATTTACATAAAGGATGTATTTTCAAATGAAGCAGGAATTAATAAACATTGAATAATAATAATATATATAGTTTATTAGCAAAAAAAAAATGCTATATACAAAAAACAAAAAATATACGTATAGTTTACAAAATTTGTATAGTAATATATGTGTTATATAATATGAATTATTTATCGTAACATTATAAAAAAAAATATATAAAATGAATTAAAAAAAAAACATTCAGTCATTTAAATCTCTGAACAAAAATATTGTTATTCTTACGAATAATTATTCAGCTTTCTAATTAAGGTTAGTACCCTATTCAAGACAGACATCGTTTTCATTCCTGACGAAGATTGCGATCCTTCTTCTGGATAAAGTTATCTACAAATAAAAAACGCTACGTTAATTATTTTAATATAAATAAACTGCTATGTATCTTTCTAAAAATATTTAATTATTAAATTATAAACAATTTACTTACATTTTCTTGGTAAATGTTACAGACGCCTGGAATTTGCAATAACCTACACAAAAACACAAATATATTATTAGTATTCATTAGTAAAAATCATAAACCTTATATAAATATAAATATTATACGTACTTTATGTGAACTGATATATTAATTATACCGGTGATTTCAACTATAATATGCATGCGTACATCTATACTTCTTCACTGCTACAAATAAACTAACATTAAACTAAAGTAATGCACATTCTGGGTGGGCTAAACAGACAGGATTCAACTAGTAGCTTATCACTGTTCCGATTGGCTAGCGTCATATTAAAGGAATGTTTTTACCAAATTATTCTGTAAAATTTCGGAACCATTTTAAAAGTTGCATGTAAATTTAAAATTGCGTTTTTAAACTGCCTGTTTTACATTGTAATACAGAAAAATTATAAACTTTTATATTTAAAATTTTATATTTTATAAAAACCTTATAGGTACGTTTATATGCAATATAAATTATAATACAAAATATGCATAATGTTTATATTGTAAAAAAATATTCTATAGAATAATCGATAATCGATAATTAAAATAATAACTTCAATATTGCACCCATACAATGGAGATTAATCTCAGAAGAATTAATAAGAACATTAATAATTACACTTAAAATATTTTATTAGCATTATTACATAAAATATGTACTAACAATAAGTCTCATTATACTGATGTATTATTACAGATATTAATATGCAAACTGTAATTTTACATAATATAGGAAGTTTTACCAACAATATGTAATTCTACATTAAGTATGTGATGCAATTTGCAGAAAGTAAGTAATTTTACATACATATTAAGTCATTTTTACTTACTTTATGTAATTATTATGAATTTTTTAAATATTACAGAATTTTGAGGTAGAAATACAGAATAATGTAAGAATTACAGAATTTTGAGGTGAAAATACAGAATAATTATAGTAAAATGAAATTTCCGAATTTTTTTAGTAAAATTTTACTAGTATTTTTCTGTAATTTTACTTTTTTTTTTTACAGTGTACTTATTACTGAAAAATAAAACAATTTATTATGTAACCATACTACATCGGGGACATCTAAAATTAGAAGGAAGGGGGAAGAGATATTCAAATATTTAATTTTACATGAATAATCACTTTTAACCGGAACTTTGAACTGATATGTTTTTGAATACGTTTTTCGTTTCAGTTCAATTAAAATGAAATATTTATATTTAGTTTTTCGTTTATCCAACAATAACGGTTCTTTTTTCGGTTCATTTCTAATGAGCTAATATTTTTATTAATATTTAGATACACAAAATTATTTAATAAATTATTTATATAAAATTTATAATCTATTTACTTATTTTGTTATCTAGTAACTTGTTTCTATGATCTATTTTTTTATTGTATGTATTATGATGATTAAAGTAAAATATGTCGAAACATCGATTTTTAATTAAAATTAATATAAAACTAACTCCTCAACCCTTTTTATTTTAATAAAATGAGTTCTGAAAGATTTTTTTACTATATTTACTAGTGTTTTTTATGCTTTTTAATACTCCGTTAAAACTCTTTTCTAAATACGTTTTTGACTAATCGGAATTAAAATAAAAAATATTCTTTATAAAATCAATAGGTCTATTTTTTTCACATCTGTAAAACCTGTAGCATTACAAAATATTTTGTCTTTTTCTAGCAAATAGAATTAGAATAGAATCAAACTTTATTTAGCTTTTGGTTAATATATTTACACAGAAAATTTACAAATGTAGCATAATATTTACAATATTGGTGACATATATAATTTATCTAATTATTTACTTACCTAATTATTAACTTGCCTTAACTTTATTCTTCTATTGATAAAAAAAAGACATATAGATGTAAACAAAATAGACTCACAAGCATTAGTCATCCAAAAGTAACATAAACATACGATATAGCAAACTATTTTCAGTTCTGCATTAAAACAGTAACACATAACTCATATATCAAATACAGGCATACTGCATGATACAACATTAATATTCATTTATTCTTTTGTCACTTTTGGCAGCCACCTTGTATAAAATTAATTGCAGTGCATCTATCTCTATGTGTTAATTAGTAAATTAGCACACACACATATACATACACATATAATCGTTAAAAGAAACTGTAAATCGCCGTTAAAATCAATGCCTCCCAATACACAAAACAGCGATAAACCTAATTAGCGAAGATAGATTTGGTAATCGGTGAACGTTTCCCAGTACGAGCGTGGTACTCTATTGCGATCCATTCGATTATATACAGTGTGTGCTCTTTGCTATAAACCAGTGGACCATACCGTTTAAACAATGTACATATATATATATATATATATATATATATATATATATATATACATATCGTCTATATGGACCAGTATAACGGAGCGCTAATTTGGGCTGGTGGTTCGCCGGATCTTGGGGTAATTTACTATCTCGTTAACGGAGCACACAGAACACCGGGATTATTATATTAACGGCTCCGGTAGGTAGATGGACCAACGACGCCTCCGTTTATTTTACTATACTACTACATCGATGTAAAATACCTTGACTTACCAGAAGAGTTTTTGTACCATTGCAAATAATTTTTTTAACGGATGTAAATATTGTAATATTTGATTTAGAAAATTAATTTCTGCTGTTGGAAGATATCTCTAAAGGAAAATTCATATTTTATGTCATAATTTACAAACACTGTTAATGCTAGATTTTGGTTTAATTTAATTCTAAAAATGCGTTCCTCAAAAATTATATGAATTGAAAAAGTTAAATACTCATGTTTATTTTAATTGCATTACACTCATTAAAGTTGTAATACATAAATCAAAAATATAAATATGTATTAAATTTAAATAGATATTTAGAAACATTACTTTTTTCCAATCTTAACTGCAATATTTCTGTTTTATTTTATATATGTTACTAGTTTTTTATATGTGTATTATTTAATTTAAATTATTCTTAACAATACAAAACCTATCCTTGTTAGTAATCGCTAAATAAATTTTTTTTGTTTTGTTAATTACACATAAAATATATGATAAAAAAATGAAGATGAAAGGTTATAATATTATATCAGTAAAAAATCAGTAAGGTATATAATTAAGTTATTTGCTACTTAATTTAATTGAAATTTGTTCAGAAAAAGGTATAACATGTTAAAAATTTTATGCAAAAACCATGTTCTTCACTTTATTTAAAAATAATTAATTTTCGAATACGGTAAATGTAATCACTATTTCTTCTATATATAATAAACACAGGGCCGAATTTAGATATTGCGGGACCCTTAAATACATTTTTTTTTTAAAGCTCTCCTCAAAAAAAAAGTTTACTGAATAATCGATCTACAATGCGGCATATCAGCCTAGGAAATTATATAAATTCAATTAATACCGGTCATAAAAGCCTGAAAATTACTATATCGACATATTATTTCGATAATTAGCTGTTTACAATATTGAAAAATACTCGTTTTTTCTACAAAGATAAATAAATAAATTATTTTTAATTACAAGATGATAATATATATATATATATATATATATATATATATATATATATCCATCTACTTAACAATTAGAACATGCTAGTAAATATTTGTTACTATTTGTTAAATAGTAATATTTTTTCTAAAATTACATATTGACAACTTTTTATTTAGTTTTTCATTTTAATACACACTAGTTAAAACTATGGAAAAATATCAGTATGCCGAATATATTTGTAACTTTTAAATTTTTACATAGTTTTTTAAAAAAAAATTTTACATAGTTTCTATAAGCAAACAAAACCGTGGAAAATGCACAAATTAATTTTAATTTTTTTAAGATTTAAATTAATCAAAGATAATTAATATTTTTATTCATTTAGCTTACAATCTACAGATTACATTTTTGTAACTGGAGTATTTGCTGTGTAAACAGCCTTAGACACTGCAAGATACAGTTTGTAACTCCATATATTTTCAATATTATTATACATTATTATTTTATGATGTATATCGGGACAGATTCTGAGAATTTTATATATAATAAAATAATTATAATTCTATGAAGACTGATACTTGAGTAGTTATATTAAGTTAAAATTTATACTATAAATTAATATGTTTCAAGTAAACTGTCCAAGTATTGATGCATATATCGTAGCTAATTAATACAAAGTAAACTTACAAACTGCATAATGTTCAATAAGACAGAACTGTTGTTTTATTCTATATGAACAAACAAGTAACTCGTGGAGAATATTATATTTCCTTGTGCACATTGGGTTTATCTTAAACCTATTATAAACTATCGTCACTGTTTTCATTTCATTATTGCAAGTTTATAAACTTATGCCTTTTTACTGCTAACTTCAAATAAGAAAATAAGAAAAAAATATATATTTAAAATTTTTATTATATTTTAACTATAATTTTGATTAATTTTAAGGTGGATTTATGCAGCAAAAATTAACATTAACATTATAAAAATTTGTTAAACCTATATGTCCATAAAATCTACTAAAAAATCAAAATATTTCATTACGTTAAATGTTTTGCAAACATAATCAGAATAGTGTATGTTACACGCTAATCATAAAACTTCTAGTTTGTGAACTGTATCATAAGTTAGACCAAAAGGTTTGTTTGTTAATACACATTAAAAAAATATATTTTTTAATTGAAGTCAACGAATAATACAATGAAAATATCTAGTTCACAAACGGTAATTTCACATTTTTTAAAACATAGTTTTAATTTCTTTGATTCTACAGTAACTATACATATCTAGCTATAATAAATTAAAACTAAATTTAATTTTACGCGAACTAAATATGCCTTAAAAGACTTGGCTTTACTTTAAAACGCATTTATTATTTTCAACACATTAACTTACTCCCTAATGCCTAATCTAAGCCCTTTGAAATCCAAATCTAGTAAATTCTAGTCGGTTGTAAGTAGATCTCCAAGCGAATAGATTTATAGTTTCATCTTCTCTCTTTCTCTCTGTTACTAACAAATACACACACACACTCGTCTATAGTAACACATACACTCAGGCGCACTCATTTACACTTTATAGTAAAAGCCCTTGCGGCTAATGTCCACCTAAGCGAGCTTGAAACTTGACACATTAAAAGCTCACAAGTTTCAGACCTAGATAGAACTTTATGGCATAGCTAAAACGTAACCTACTACTGGTTTTTAATTAACTTTAGTTTAAGTATACTTGATCATTTTTCTTTTGTTTAATTAAATTATATTCATAATATCAATAAGGATTGTCGACCTAAATGTTTTTAAATTTATAGAATTTTCTAGGTTGGTATGTCGTTGTCGATCTATCATCATCGCAGACATTTTGTCATACATCGTAGATGGCATCCTCAATGCTTGATGACTGAATGACAGTTCCTTCTTTGCAATCTGGTATATATCTGTACCCCAACATTCTCTATATGTGCCGTAACACCATTGGTCAATTCTGGCTGGCGTAGATGGTCCACCGATTGGAAAGGGTGGACCATCCAGACTAGTCAGAATTGTCCAATGGCAAAACGGAACCTTTAGAGAATGTGGGGGGGGTACAGGTATATATACCAGATTGCGGAGCAGAAACTATCATTCAGTTACCAAGCATTGAAGATGCCATCTACGATAAATAGCGAAACGTCTGCGACAAGAATAGATTGACCACAGCATACCAGCCCAGATAATTCTATAAATTCAATGGATACCGGCCGCGAAATCCTGAATGTTACTATATTATATTTCTTTATTTATAAAGTAGATTTTTAGTATAAAATACACCTACTGGCACGGAAAAGGGACTATTTTTTATTTTAAAAATTGCTAGTAACAGAATTTGCTATATTATATTAATATTGCTATGTGTTAACTAGTTTTTGACAATGAACAATAATTAGATATTTAAAACAATCATGCACAATCATAAAGTGTAGCATAAACTTGTATTACGTAAGAAGAAATTTGTTTTCGTCAAAAAAATTTATCTTAACAAATCACTTTCACTTCATCCACGTTATGATATTTCATATTACATATTTTTTAGTTTTTACCAAAATTTAATACGTAACAACTCTACGACTGTATACCACATATGAAAATACTTTCTAGATACACAAAATATTTAAGCAATAACAACTATTTCTTATAATATATATATATATAAATATATATATATATATATATATATATATATATATATATATATATTAAATCTTTAAACTATTTACTAAAGAATGGTAAGATGGTTTGACTAACCACAGTTAAGGACGTCATCAATTTTCTCTCAAAAATGCCTAACTACAGTTAACTGCATATAACCACAGTGTATGTTCGTAGAATTTTAATTTTAATTTTAAACACAAATTAAAAAAAATTATTAACACTTTGCCTGCCGTGAGCCACAAACGTTGTATCTCATGCAAAAGTATTTATCAACCATGAGATACGTCATAATTGTCTCAAGCTTTGGTTAAACTTAAAACCACATGCAACATCGGCTGGTAGGACAAATTATTCTAATAGATTTCGGCAGCCAATGTATTAAACAAAAGGAATAAAATGCAAATTGTTATAAATTTGTTTTCATTTAAAACATTTTCTTTAGTACATTTAAACAAAACTTAAATACACTGAAACCGTTAAATATTTTACGTATTTTATAAAATCAGATAGAACCAAAATACTTGTAACGTTTAGCAAATAGTCTATTTAACTTGGTTTCGTGACAAAATTGAAAACTAAACTCAACCAAACGAAACAAATAAATGTTATAGTTAATATTGTATGCAAAATTTCAATTCAGTTCACGTAGATCTATAATTTTCTTGCAACTCTCAATGCCGCATACGAATTCAGATTAAATTAATATTAGATACATACACACAACCAATTCTTATACTAACAGTCTATTGTTAAACAAATATAGGTTGGTTTTGCTTTTATATACCAATTGTTTCTTTATGAAATCATGATGTATAAAATAAAGGTATATTATGTTTTACTTTTATAATAATATTGACTTATATTTACATTATATAACGGTGAATAACAGTAAAAATTATTTTGTTTTTGTTTTTTATCAACTGGTAAACCGTCGTTATTTTTGGAAAACCTGCTATATGTATTTTGAAATTTTAATATGTTTCTTCGTGAGTTTTTCTTAATCAAATGGTAAAAGATACTTCAATTTAAAATTGATAAAACTTTCCGCTAAAGTCTGCATCATATGGAAAAAATTATTATTTGTTTTATTGAAAAATATGATTTCGGAAATTTTTAGACCTTTTCTAAAAACTAAAAATATACAAGGCGATTGCAATATAAGCCAAATTAAATAATTCCACTAAACTTACTTTATTTGAAACAAAAAAGCAATATAAATTTGCAAAAGGAAAAGATAATATCAATCAGTGTGGTGACACTGATTTAATTAAAATTTGGCTTTCTTTAATTAATAATTTATTTTTATTTTTTTATCACCTAATAACTTGTTTTTGGATTTGCTTGTTTATATATATTATTGTCATTTATATTATTTTTTTCTGATGAATATATCAAAACATCGGTATTTAAATAAAATATATACAGAACTTAATCCTATATCTTTTTTATTTTAATATCTAATTTTGTCCAATCTAAAAGCGTATAAGTATATCTTGTCTAATATTGACTAACCGCAGTGTACCGAGCCTAATTTTTAAATAAATGTAAAAATAACTTATTAGACATAAGTTTATTATTTACAAGAAAATATAGTTGAATAGCGAATGTTGAAATTTTCGATTATTAATAATTTGTCAAAACGAATAACAATCAGTGAATGTAAATATTGGGCGATAAAACAAATTTATACGAATTTTGTATCTTTTATTTTATTGTTTTCCAATTCTATCCATGTATTTCCATCGTAAATGTCAATGCGCAAAACAGTACGGATTATAAATTAGGGACTAATAAAAGAAATAAATCAATTTTGATTTTGACCTTTTTACATGAGATTATAAATTTTCGTATGTCGTGTATATTTGCGAATATTTAATATATTACATTTTATTTAGTTTTGTTCATACAGGTTATTTATATGTTTGTTTATTTATATTATAAAATATATATGTAAAATTGAATAAATTAAATTTTGTTTACTATATCTGACATGTTGAAATATGAAAAAATTACTATATTTTTAGTTAAAAATGTCAAAAAATATAATAAATATGACATTTTCGAATTATAAGTAAATACAATATAAAAATGAATTTACAAAATATTTGCATGCTTTTTTTTGTTGTAGCTTAACTTAGATATTTAGTGAATTATAGAGAAAAAAAAAGGGTCTTACGGTAATTTTCTTTATAAAGAGATATTACAAACAGGATGATTCTATTTAAGATAATTAAGTGGAAGCAGATTGAGATTAAAAGATTAACTACATAATTGTCTAAACAAAAGTGTACATTTCTGGATTATTTTTAATATTTCAATCCATTAATTAAATATTTAGAGTGGTTTATTTTTAAATGATTTCTCTGTACAATAATAATAATTAAATTAATAACAATTAAATATAAAATTAATCATATTTATTCAACTCAATTTCATTTGTTAATATTTAAGTATACAGTCATTATTTACAGGATTATTAACAATAAATTTCAGTAATATGCCAAATCTATTTTACTCCATATATGAATTATTAATGACGTTAATAAATTAGACAAAAATAGTAGATAAAATTGATTATTTATATGAGCGTAATGAACAAGAGTGCTGTACTGGAAATTATAGAGATTAGTGCAGTTCTAAATAGGTACATTTACTAAAGAAAAATAATTTTTATGCTACAATATATTATGCATTTTTGACTAACAAGCAAACATATTAATATGTATTATATTTGATTGAAGTCGGCGTGGGACACTTCGATATATTTATTTGTAATTACAAAAACAGATGTTTCTTCAAGCGTATCGAAATATTGATATTACATATTAGTCCAGTCAAATAAGGTTTTTACTTCGGAAAAATTAAAAGTGAGCTGAATTTTTGTGTACACCTTTATTTGGTGTTTTCAAACAACATCCAAAAAGTACCTTTGATTTGACCTTGAGCTTCACGAGTTATAGGGCGCTAATGTAGCAAAAATTTGTTTTTTTGCTTATATCTTCTTTTCTATTGACTTTAGCTATAGAACATTCTTCAGAGAAATTGAAGTTTGCAAAATTCTCTACAAAAAAGTATTCTAGTAGTTTTTTCGTAAGTCTAACCGTTTTACCGTAATATAGGTGTTAAAAGTGTGAATCCAATACGAAGTACCCCATTCCACACCACCTTTGAGGTTGAGTACGAGGCTCATTTTTTTTAAGGGGGCATAGTAGTTTTTTATGATCAAAAAATCGATTTTTTTTTATTTAATATTATTAAAGAGAAATGACTAAAGAATCGTTTTCACGAAACCGTATGTCAAAATTATAAAAATTACGAAAGTTACATCACTTTTTGTAAAGAAACATAAAAATTCACTTGGGCTTTTCTTATGTGACATTAAACACATTCTGAAACTTTTTTTTTGTCGGTTCCAGTGATATCTCTAGAACAAACAATCGGATTTATTTGAATTTTTGTTTTTCTGAAAGCTAATAGAATTCCGAATCGTTTGACCCATCCTTTTTTTAAAATTTTGATTTGTTATATTTTTTTTACGTCGAAGAAGTCAAAAAAAAGGGCAAAAAATTGATCTCTTTTTTTGCAAGCCCGCCATTTTGCGAAAAAAAAACAATTTTCAAAAAAAAATCGGTCAAACGATGGGGAATATATTCAACTTTAATAATCCGAAACGAGTTTTGTTTCCAATAACCCAGTTCCGAAATATCTATGGAACCGTGGACCTCGGCACTTCAGATTTGGTCTACGGGATAGGGGGGCAGGGAGGGGAGCTTTCGGGGGAGGGGGGTGAAAAAATTCTGACGTATTTTTCAATAAAGGATCTACATTATACAAAAAGTTTCAATGCTTTACACCTTTCCGTTATTGAGAAAAAAAATAATGAAAGTGGACTACTTTTTCATTGAAAAAAGTACTATGCCCCCTTAATGTGGTATCCTCTTTAGGCCTAATCCACAGTCTCATTCGATCAAAATATCTTCTCAATACTTCTTAAAACAGTCAAAATAGACTTATCTTAAGCTTATTTATTTAATTACTCTATCTGTTCAACTCCTGGTATATTATACATAATTTCAGACTTCAAATTGGTTGTGGAACTCGTATTACTGTCGTGTTACCCTTCAAATCAACGTTCACAGCGAGTTTTTGCAGAATGGGTTAGTCCTACATCAAAAATACCAGAACACTTTTTTGTAGAAAATTTTGTAAACTTTAATTTCTCTGTAGAATGTTCTATAGCTAAAGTCAATAGAAAAGAAGATATAAGCGAAAAAACTAATTTTTGCTACATTAGCGCCCTATAACTCGTAAAGCTCAAGGTCAAATCAAGGGTACTTTTCGGACGTTGTTTCAAAACACTAAATAAAGGTGTACACAAAAGTTCAGTTCACTTTTAATTATTCCAAGGTTTTGCCGTAAAATTGTCTAATTTGACTGGACTATATATGTAGAAGGAAATCATTATGTTACTAATACAGTAATGTACATTATTATACACTGGTTAGTTACTATATACATCACTGGTGGCAGCACTGACTAGCCTGACTACACGGTTAGGTGTATTTAATCTAAAATCTTCGCCAGCCATATTGAAAAATATTAAGTTAAGTTAATTGACAGTTGCATTGTTTATTTCTGCTTGAATTTTAATTTGATTATTAAAAATTTGTAAAGAAGTGCAAGAAATAGTACATCCAAAATGCCAAAAACTGCATATTCGACCAAAGAAACATTAATTCTCACAAATCACGTAACAAAAATAAATTATATATGCACATAATTACTATTTTATAACTGTTAGCAAGGTTAAAGCTACTTGGTATTTATTTTTAGTTTAGTTTAGTTCGGAACGCTTGAATAAAAAATGATATGTCACTCTGTAGAATGCAGAATGTGCTTCTTATGTTTCGTCCAGATTGCTTGGCTTTCTGGATATCTGAATGCAACACAATACAATGGCAAAGTTTAGCGTATTTTTTTTATTTTTTTATTTGGTTGGACCTGGCTTAAAAAGTGATGTCTAATTTATCATTTTTCTCGAATATTCCCAGATTTCCTAAAAAAATGCAAAAACATGTCGTGATGACGTCAGTAATGTTATCTCAAAACTTATGTCGACATCTGAATCAGACGCACATATATTGCCATGGTTAGCGATACAAGCTATTGGCTGGGCGTAACCGAATTAACAATAATCAACATTTTCTACGACATACGTTTTTAAAATTATATCTCACCAACTCTTCTGCGCTTGCGCACAATAGGCTTGTGACGTCAGTAATGTCCTTACAAAAATTGTTAATAACAAATAAATGAAACAATTATTAAAAATTTTAATGACAGTTTCTATTATTATTTTATATATATATATATTTGAGAAAAAATAATTTTACACGCAACTTCAATCACGCTAAACTTCCCCATTGTTTTCTGCTCTACATAGCATAAAATACTAGTAAAAAATCTTTCAGTACTCATTATATTACAATGAAAAAGCTTTAAGATTGTTTTGTATATATTATCTTTAAATATCGACGTTTCGATAAAGGTACTCTACGTATATCTTCATCAGGAAAAATAATACAAATGACATAAATAATAAACAAACAAAACATAGCAACAAGTTAATAAATTATTTGTTTAATGAAGTTTGTAAATTATTCTTTTTTTTTTTTAATAATTTATAAATTTTATAATCTAGTTACTTTATCACCTATTATTATTATTCATGTCATTTGTATTATTTTTTCCTAATGAAAATATACGTAGATTATATCAAAATATCAATATTTAAATAAAATATGTACAGAACTTAATCCTAAAGCTTTTTATTATAATTACTATTTTTTAGATTTTCTGTTACTGTTTTTTTACCTAGTAACTTGTTGCTACTACGTACTGTTATTTATTTTAATGTCATTTATAAATTTAGACCTAATGAAAACAAGCGTTCAGTTTTATCGAAACGTCGTTTTTATAAAATAATTAAACATAATCTAATCGTAAAACAGTTTTTATTTTATACAATGAGTTCTGAAAAATATTTTACTACATAAAAATAGCATTCTAAACAATTAAAAAAAAAGGATTTACACATTATAAGAACTGGGTCAATTGCCCTAGTTTTTTTAATCCAACTGTTCACTTGATTTCGAAATCTCTTTGTCGGAAGCTTTATTTTTTGATAGTATTTAATTAGCTCTCCCGTTTAGCGTTTGACCATTTAGTCTGTCGGTGGCAAACCACTGAACCGTATTGGTTTTAAGTCAAAATAGGGAAAGGCACAAGGCAAATTAATTCCAACTCATCAAGCCGCTAAGCTTTATTCGATCATTCGATGACACCACCGTCACTCCCGTCGTACCACTCTCATTCGCTCTGCCCTTCGACACGTCGAAAACCGGCAAACTGAATCTTCAATTTCTCGGAATATCTATTAATTAATTAACGATCAAAGCAATAACTATGCCTTTAATAATCAATACACCTTGGGGTCTCACATGTCTACGAGGGTGACAACTAATTAATTTCACTATATTAGATTGTTTGAAGATGACGTTGCACTGAATAATAATTATGGCAATAAATTGAAATTTATTTTTATGATTTTTTATTTGTAGTTTGTATTAAAATTTATTAGATATTAAATTTTATAATTTTTTTACAAGTGAATTTAAAATACTACACGAGATAATAATACATAAACAATCACGCCACTCACGCTTAAAAGTATGGCACAAACTCTTTTTATTTTAACAGAAATTAGTTTTCTATCCAAACAATTAATTTTTATTTTATCCACATTAATGATACCTCTTTTATCTCTTTGAAAACATTCGCTTTTACAAAGTACTCTCAATCTTTAACCTTCAATAATATATTTTTTAGCCAAACGTTCGCGAGACATTTGCTTAAGATGGCAAACCATCTTAACTAACACTAACTTTTGTAATAACATTTTACACTCTTTATACACCAAATTATTTCCCAAGCGATCCCTTTTAGTTACACCACATACTCACACAATCCATTTTCACAGCAGTCATTTTCTTTAACGCTTTTCTAGCCAAATACAACAAAATATTTTTATTATTATAATATAATTCAGATAGATATTGTAACATGAGTTATACGTAGTTTTATTATCCTTCCGGAATAGCCGAGATTTTTCTGCAATCTAAAACTTTCTCTCGTTTCTTAAAATAATTTAACAGGCTAAAATACTAAACACACGAATTACATTTAATTTTATTGATTTTGTTATATATTTTTTTAATCCTAATACCAGGTGTGTAATTGATAAAAATATATTTTAATATTGATTTTATGTCTATACAAAACATTATTATTTTTGTAGAAATATTAACGCTTTTTTGATATTAATTGAAATTATTATTTTGAATATAATACAGTGGCGGCCGTAACTTTGAAATTTAGGGAGACCAGAATGTTTTTGAAAGCACACTTAATGAAACTTGCGATCAATTAATTTAGCTATTGTTAGCGCGGTAGCCGAGCGCTCGACCGAGCGTGTTTAAGCGTCAGGTACTACCGAATATAATACTGGAAACTATGGTTCGAATCCGCTGGCCGGCATGTCTGTTCATCGTAAAATTTAAAAAATGCTATAAAATAAGGCATTATTTAAGCAGAATTGGACACAATAAGTTGATCAATTGTTTGTCTTAAAAAACAAACATCAGTAGTTTAGATTACTGTTCGGAACTCGTCGCAGCTCTACACGAACGCACGACTTGCAGTTACGAAAAAGTGTCTAAATGAACGATTACGAAACAAGTATTGCTGTACTTGAGGACAAGAGCCGATTTGGACTTTATTGCTATTGTAGAGAATTTGGCTATGCCTATTTCTATTTTCAAAATACTAATATCACTGAACCTGAAGCTTCGCGTTCTTGTTCTTAAATTACTTTCAGTTTTGTTTAAAGAAAAAAATTTATTTTTTTAACAAATTAGACAAGCATAAAGTGCCGACTTCACAAACTTAAATATTCAATTTATTAAAATTCACACAAATTAATAAAAAATAAAATAATTTTGAAAAACTTGCAAGCCATTTGAAATTTAATCTATAATCCAAAATTTTCCAGAGTATATTTTAGAGAAGCCACGATCCTCTACCGCCTTTAGCGCCGCCACTGATATAATATTATTGAAATAAAAATTAATATGCACGTTTTACAATCCACATTAATATTTAAAAATTAACGTTCATATATTATGTGTTATTTTCTATATGCTATAAATAAAATTGATCGTTTTTTCTAGGAAATCAATCTATAAATTGTATTTTCCGTGTTTGTTAAATACTATTTATTTATTTATATCCGCGATTAAAAACTATATAATTTTCATCTCATAAATTTACTGCAATTATAGATAAAATATTCATCGAATTAACAAAAAGAAATTATGTAATGTTTAGTGCTACTTTTTCATTAACATTTTTTTTATAGCATTTTCAAATTTATTTTTAATAACATTTTAAAATATGGAAAATGAGCAACAGACGATCTATTTTACAACAATTTTTTTAATACATTTTTAGTACCGGTTACATAGAAATGTTGTTAACAACTTTGTTGTCAACTCACCAATAACTCAAATATTCCAACAACAATTCACAATTTACTTGCGTAATTAATTATTGATTAAGTTTTATATAAATTCAAGTACATATTACTGATTAAAAAATATCAGAAACTTTTTTAAAACTATAATACTGATAGTTTTGATTTTTTATCAAGTACTATATTGGGTTTAAAAAGTATTGACAAATTTTTTGTTCACGTAAAAAAACCGTAGGTCATTTTTATCCTAAATGTAAACGCAAAATCTTATGTAGTTCTGCGGAAAAAACTGTTTATAACACCTTGAAAAAGAAAATGTTTTATTCAGTAGGTGTACTAGCTTTACGTACAGGAAAAATAAAATATATGACTTACCAGTTAACTTAGATAGTTCTTTTAAAAAAAACGGAAGCAACATATGCGTAAAAAAAAGTTTGGCACAGCAGGTTTTTATCTAGTAAGTTTTCCATATTTTTCTCGATAAAATTTTCCAAACATTTTAGATACATATTAAAGATGCTTAATTTATTGTGCAAATGTGTTTTATAGATATGAAGAAGAACTGGTAATTTGTTAACGTCATGAAAATTAATTAACTTGTAACCCGTAATTACTGTAGTGTAATGTATATTGCATACAGACAAACACATTATTCTGTACATAATGTACTTTATCAAAGCATTTAAGTAAGTCAACAAAATAATAGAGAAACATTAGCGTTTGTAGTAATTTTCATAAAATTAATATTTTTTTAATTTAAATAATCTTATACTTAGTAAAAAAATTCAGAACTTATTGTATTAAAATAAAAAAAAGTAGGCATCAAAACAACATTGTATATACTGAAACGGGCTTCTTTGGAAACATTTACATTCCTAGCAAAAGTTTCCAAAGCACCCAAAACCTTACAACCAGCATTAACTCTTCTTTTTTTTATAATCTAACAAAATCATATGATTATATGAAAACTAATAAAATGAAAAAGGTTACTATTGTATTTGTTGCAATTTTATAGATCTATAAATTTAACAGAAATTGTATATAATTCTAGGCATTAATATATTATCTAATGTGCCGCTACTGACTAGTCGTAGGTAAACGCGACCTAACTCTAAATTTACCCAGTTTATTGTTCGTGCTGTACCGGACTTGCACGCAAATATAACAATTAACAAATGATTAATCGATGGCTATTATCTACCAGTATAATCATTACAAATTATATAACCTAATGAAATTAACAATACCACTAACATAACACATATCATACAACTTTAACACCGTTACATTTATCCGAAAACTTTTATCATAAACGTCTCTATTTTGATATTGCTTATATGCATGCTCGTATACGAATTGTATTATAATGTAATGAAAATTTAATTGTTACATTGTTTTGTGCTATTCATATTTATTATTTATGTAAATTTAATTATTCAGACACAAAAGTTTTCAATGTCCGTTATTATAAATAATTTCGATATATTGACTCAAATTTACAGCTCATTTTCAAAGCTAACACTTTTTGACATATAAAAAATTACTGTCATTTGATAAAAGAAAAAACTAAAAATCTCAATTTGATATAAATACTGAAAAATATTTTGAACTAAAAAAAAATCAATTAAAAAAGCTGTGATATGTTTTATTATTATTTTTTTTAAATATTATTTACAAAATTTTAAATTAATATTAATTTTACTTATAATAATTCTATTTTCAAATATTTATTTATAAAACAATACAAATGTACATATTATTATAAATTAGACTTTTTAATTTAACTTCGTGCTGTAATTTAATAAAAATTAAGTAGACGGATAAATACATCTAAAAAATTAGTACAATACTAAAAAATTAAAAATAGTAACAGAGACAAATTTTAATATTCTAAATGTGTATGTATGTTTTTAATGATATTAAATTAATTTCACACTTTTGCTGAACCTTTTTATAGTTATATGTTTATGTAAATAATCCAGATTTTTTGTGTTTTTAATTAGTAAATTAACATTACCTATTTTTCTCTTCAAGCGTATCAAAATATTGATATTACATTACTATATTACTTACGTAGAAGGACGTCATTATGGTACTACTACAATAATGTAAACATTATTATATAATAATTGCTTACTATATTTATCCCTGGTGGCAGCACCAAACATAACTACACGATCAAGTATATTTAATCTGATAGATTTGGCGGTTACATTGATAATCTAACAATTGCAATATTTATTTTCACTTGAATTTAAATTTATTTAATGAAAATGTATGTAGAAGTGCAAGAAATGCAAAGCATTTGTCAAATTTGTCAGAAATTGCATATTTGACCTAAGAAATAATAATTCTCAGAAATCACATGAAAAATATAGGTATACTGTTCTAAAAACTGTTAGTAAGATTAAGGTTACTTGTTACGTATTTTCATTTATTTTAGTTTAGTTTTGTTTGGACCTCCTGAAAAAAAAATAGTATACTTTAATCGAAGCAAAATGTTCTTTTTATATTTAGCCCAGATTGCTTGGCCTCAACCGTAAGTATCTGGGCTAAACACAATAACAACCGTTTTCTACTCCTAATAACATAATATTAAAAAAATTATAAAGAAAAAGATAGCATCAATCACTGTAATGGCAGTGATTTAAATAAAATTTGACTTTTACTAATTAAAAATTTCTAAAATTTTTATGATCTAGTTACTTATTTGTTACCTAGTAATTTGTTTCTATGTTCTGTTATTTACTGTAAATATCATTTGTATCAGTTTTTCTGATGATTACGGACGTTGAGTTCGTCGAAACGTCTATTATTAATAAATATTAATACAGAACTTAAACCTAAAGCCATTTTATTTTATAATATACTATTATTTCATATCATACAATATTTTTTGGTGGAGGCACCAAAAGTATTTATATAATACATAATATCACGTTTATAAAATATACATATGTTTTAAAATAATATATTTCTCAAATATAAATTTTTAATTGTTCAATATTTCTTTAGAAAACTATCAGTCATGTCATTACTTTTAACAGTTCAACTAAATTTATTAAAATTTATTTATAAATTTATATAATATTAATCAATTCCATAATTACTTTGTTATATATTAATTTACACATTTTATCTAAAATAGTTTTAAACTTAGAACAAAAAAAAACAAACTTTAGAAACAGTTAAATATATTGTTTCTCATTACAGACTTTGCGTCTGTGTGAAACATTACGTGAAAATTAGTTTGGAAAGTGATTGAAACGAGAGGCGCCTAGCATTTTCTTAACAAGACGCGTAATTATGGTAATCTGCGATCTCGTCTACTCATTTCTAAGATCGAACATCAAACTAAAAGAGAACGGGCCGCGTACAAGAAATGTGACAAATAATAATACTTGTAATACCTCTTCTCTGGGAAGGGAAATACTTCACGCTATATGCGGATCTCGGTCCCGGGTCTCGCTTTAAATTATGGAGTAAATTTGTGACAAGTTGTAACGAGGGATGGTAGTAATTATTTCTCACGGTCCTTCGTTTCTCATACACATACATTATGCGCATGCGTCGAGTATTTTTGGGGCCTTAACGCTTAGATAAATATGCGGGTTCTTTTTTGCTACGAAAAAACCTTTTGTTTCCTCTCTCGTGAACAATCCTGTAATGTTTCAATGCGTTTTGTTTCAAATGAAAATCATAAAATTGTTCACTTTTTAATTACAAGACAATTTATAGTATGCTGAGCTTGTTTTCAATTGTTTTCAGCCTTCATATGCATGTTGTTATAATTTTGTTAGCTTTTTGTTTTTGTTATGGAATTTATTAGATATATACTGTAAACCTTTTTAAAATTGCTTCGAAAAAGTAAATTACAGAGATTATTTTTTTAGAATATTTTTAGAATTTGATAATTACTTAATATTTTAATACTCAAAAATATTGAGATTTTAAATTTTTCCCAAAATTTCACATGATAATCAGTCATTGAATCGGCTGTTAAGCTATTCAATGACTGATTATCATGTGAAATTTTGGGAAAAATTGAAAATCTCAATATTTTTGAGTATTATTATATTAAATTTCACAATGACAATACGAACATTTATTTGTTCAATGTCCTAGTATTATACTTGCTTATCGCATTATTGTGTAGATGGCGTTGGTGATATTTATTTATTGCTACTCTTCGTTATTGGTTCAAAGTACTTGGCATAAAAGCCAGCCAGAACTAACATCTGCATCAGTATCTTCCAGACACTGATCATAGCACCGTACTGATGAGGTCCTAAAGACCGAAACACGTGTCTACGGTTAAAACTGGCCAGTCATTGATGCATAGCTTAACAGCCGATTCAATGATTATCATGTGAAATTTTGGGAAAAATTGAAAATCTCAATATTTTTGAGTATTATTATATTAAATTTCACAATGACAATACGAACATTTATTTGTTCAATGTCCTAGTATTATACTTAATATTTTTCTAAAAATAATATCAAATATTAGAATTACATAATTTACATATAAAGCAAAAATGTCTACTAAAGAAACTCTGAATAAGAAAATATTTTCAAAGAATATTGGATTTCATACCAGAAATCACGGCACGTATTTTGTTTATTTTACATACATACATACAACAGAAAAATGACCGCTGTAGAAATGAGATTTTTATATGGGGTATGTGGTGTAAATAGAAGAAATCGGGCACAAAATAGATTAGTGTATGAAAAGTGTGAAATTGAAAAAACGTTGTAACAATAGTTGCCGTGTTAGAATCAGTTAAGATAGTTCAGACATTTTGAGCGAATGTCTAATGAACGTTTGGTTAAAAAGATTTATATGAATGATTTTGAAGGTATACGTTTGGATGATCATCCGATGAGTAGTTAGAGTGGTATGATTGAGGGTGTTTTGCGTGAGCGGAAGTTTCTAAGTAGTTGTAATATAAGAACATGTATGAGAAAAATTATGAATGTAGATGAAGTTAAGGTTTTTTGTTTGGATAAGAATGTTTGGAGGAGGTTGATTTCGGGATAATAGAAAGAGTTTGCGCCATACCCTTTTGGGTATATGTTGTAATTATGTATGTATATACTTTAAAATAAATGTTACTATACATTTTATATTAAAAGCAGAGATGAAGTTAAATAATGTTATAAAAAAAATTGAAAAAAATAATTATTATGTTATATAACATTACAAAAAACATTTTTGTAACTTTGACTTGATCTGAGAAGTATAAATTTAATAAAACTGATACCATATTATATTTATTTTCATATTTAAAATACAAACAAAATATATTTTTCTCTTAAGAAAAAACTAGAAAATAATTTTATTAAATATCGTTGTATTATCATATCAGAAATTATAGTTGAATCGTTATTATAATATTATCGGATGTCGTTATACGTTTACGCTTGCCATATCTGATTAAAAATTTAACATTACTTGTTATACAGTACAATAAAAACTTAAATCTTATTCCTCAACAAATAACCACAATAATTAAATAAATAATTAATGCTTCTTCTCGTTTCTTAACTCAAGACATTCTAGTTAACGAAAAAAAAATCAAAAAAAAAAACAAACATTTTCTTAACGAGATAACTTTTAACAAGCAACCTTTCTTCGTTGGGTACAGTGACATATCAATTACTTTTAAAGTTAAAACTTGTTACTGCTTCACTTATTTTACAAAATGTTACTTTATCTTTTTTTATCTTATTTTGTTGCAGAATTCTGGGAAGATCATTTTCACTGTCGCTATCCAAATAGCTCCCTTACACCATACAACAAGAATTATACAAGGACCTGTACCACAAAAGAAGTTTTAACAAAGAATAATACTGTGTTTGAAGATCAACTGCAGTTTGTTAGTGATGCAGTTATGGCATTTGCTTATGCCATCAGGTAAAGTCTATTAATTTATTTTCATTTTTAAACTAGTTTATACGCATAAAAAGTACATAAACATATTTTACGAGAAAAACTTTCCTAGAAGTTAAATTAAATCTTAATAATTTAAAACTAAAATTTATTTTATTTTTATTGGAAAAAGAGAGTTTATTAATTTTTGTTAATAATGTTTTTATAATAAAATAGCTTTAACAATTTTTTTGAACGAGTTATACAAAACATTTTCAAGTTAAACTTATAAACTTTAAACAAAATATATCTTATAGTTTAGTTTGAAAAAATAATCATCATCTGCATATGATAGTTAAGAAAATCTTTAAAATAATTTAACGTTAAGTAAACTATCAAATGTGATAATTGTTTTTTTTTTTTAATTTACAATATCATATGTTGCTTAGAATAGTTAACAGCATTGTAAATGATTTTTATTTTTAGTCGTTACATGTAAACGCAGTTTAGTTTGAAAACTATATTTATAATTTTAAACATAAGAACTAATGATAATATTTTTTTTAACTTAATTTGACACTGTTATTTGTTGCAATATTGTTGTGTATTTTATTAGATATTCATTTACATATTATTATGATTATTATTTGTGAAGTAATATATGTTTTACAATTTGGTCGTTCTCGTTCTAAACACGATTCTCATTACTAGTTTTAACATAAAAAATTACTATAGGATAACGCCCTGAAGAAATAGGCAAAATATGCTACGAAAGCTCGGTTCAAATCTGAAATGAGATTTTTTATTAACACCTTATCCAACCATTGACTACAACACCCACTATCAATCTTAATTATATATATATATATATATATAGTCAATGGTTAGATGTTAAAACATTTTACAATATAATATCGTCTAGTCGTGAAATTTTTAATTATATATATATATATATATATATATATATATATATATATATATATATATATATATATATAAGAAACCATAATATTTAAGAATATCTTTGTGAAATAACAAAAATATTTACGAGTATCATTAATAAAATATAACAAAAAATATTATTGATATTATAAATATTCAATAATATTTATTTATTCTTTTGCTTATATTAAATATAAAATTTCTTACAAAATAATATCTCAATATCAAGATATTTCTCGTTAACAACCTAACGTACCACGCAATATTTGCTCATTTTTGCGGCAATATTGATAAAATCAAAAGGATTAATTTAGCCAACCTCCAAGGACAACTCAACAAGTAGACAACAACTGTCGAAGTGAAAGTAAACTTCGACTATTTTCGGTTAACATCGGGGCCACCGGCTGCCAAGCTCCAACTTTGTTAAGCTTTCCCAACTTGAAAAATTCATTTATCAATCAATCACAACTTTAATACATGCCATATTAATATGTTTTTTTTTTCCTCGTTCTCGTAAAGAAAAAAAAGTTAAACTTTTGTTTTTATGTTGTATTCCGTTTTTTTTATTAGGAGAATTTCATTAAATTTAGAAAAGTTATGTCAATTATATTTGGTTTTATTTTCAAGAAAAAAGTCAGAGAAAATGTAAATTAAGTTTTAGTAACAAATTATATTTCATATTTATTTAATAAAGTTTTACAAATATTTTATCTTTTACAAGAAAAAGTATTTGTTTTTATTATAAAACAAAGATATAATATCATAGCTTAAAATTTTTAATATACAACATTATTAAATTTATTATATTTGGAATATAAAATTTTTGTAATTTTAGATATATATTTTTTTTCATTTTACAGGGATATGCACCAAGATCTTTGTCATGGACGTCCAGGTCTGTGTGATACCATGAAACCAACAAAAGGAACTGAATTGTTGAAATACCTTCGGAAAGTATACTTCAACGGTAAGAAATTTCATAACTTCATTCCAAAAAATTTAATCAAACAAATTATTAACATTATTGATCTGAAATTGTTAAGAAAAATATTTTCGTTACGATATTGATAAAAAAAAACATAAAAAAAGCGTAGTTTTAAAACGTAAATTTAAAATGAAGTTCCTCATATGTTTTTTATTATAAATAACTCCAAAAATATATTAACATTTATAAAATATAATAAATTTTGTAAATTGACATAAGAGATTTATATTTTATTAAAATCATATAACAAATCAAATAAATAATTAAAAATAAACAAACTGAACAGACCATAAAAAAAACAAATAAACCATTAAAAGCAATATCAAATACTTACAAAGATAAAAAAATAACTCGGAATATTATTCAAATATGTAGTAAATTATTTTTTCTGAAGAACAAAAATAATCTATCGTCAAAAATTTAAATATATTGAAATACATTAATAAACTTTGATTCTAGTCATTTATTTATAACCTAAGTAACAATAATAATTTTTAAAAAAACCGATTTTATATTTATGCCCCTTTTTATAATAAACACTTTAATTAAAGTCGATTTTAATTTGAAAAGCATTGTTTTATTGGTAGCAATAATAATTAGATCACTAGAAGTTGACAAAGAAGCACCGTTTATTGGATTAAGTTATTTTTGTTCTGTTTATAATTTAAAAATATTATTGCTGAAAATCTGCTTTACATCTTATTAAATAAAAAAAATGACTATTATTAGTAAATTTATAGAATTGAAAACAACATACTAGTTTTTAATAAACATAATATTATTTTTAATTATTTTATTATCTTGTTTTATATGAAATTCTTTTTTTTTATCGGTATAATATAAAATAACAAAATTTATAGGTTAATAAAGATAATAAATATTTAAGAGGTAAATTTAATCGCAAAAGTTAAATTTTAATAGCAACATCAAACAGTTAATTAATTGTGAAACTTTTATTAATTCAATGATCTATTTTTATTTTATGACCCGTCTATAATATTAAACATAAAATTTTATGATGTCTCAATTCTCTAATGATATTATAACAAACTTTTGAATTATATTAAAATTCAAACAAATTGATCCCTAAAGAATATACTACTCGTATTTCATTTTTATTTCTGTAATTTCGACAATTACAGGGTTATCTAACAAATTTATCAAAAACTAGTGTAGGCAGTTTTTATCTCCACTAAAATATAAATACGTTTTAATAAATAAATTTTATTGCAAATTACATTAAAATGAATAAATTCACATATTATAAAAGAAAAGAAAAAACACAAAAAATATAATTTTGTAATATTACTGAATCCATTTGTTAAAATAATTTGTAATAACAAAATTTAATTAAAATTATAAATATGTTATAATAAATTATTAAATCAATAAATATGTGGCTGAAATGTTTTTAATTGATTGTAAACAAAATAAATTTAATTAAAAATACATAATTTTGGTTAACGACAAATATGTTTACACAATAATTAATTTTCTACCCAGTAATTATGAACAACATAAATTAAATCAAATATTGAAAAAAATGTGTGTTTAATCCGAAAATAAACATGCAATTTATTGCATTTGTAAGCAAATTGTGTTTGATTTTATCGTATTTAATAAAGATAATATTTATTTTGTTTAATATTGCATTATATGCAATGAGTATTTTAGGTATATTGTATTAAATAAAATAACAAAATATCATAAATTTTGTCTTAAATTTATAAGATAAAAATATATACGTTGTAAAATTTTAATTCAGTTTTATTTCTTTTTATATACTCTTAATTAATAATATAGCTTTTTCATATAATATTGTATAAAAATGTTATTAAATTTATTTTTATTATACGTGTTTGCAATCAACTTTTATATTTACAATAATATTTTATTACAAAAAATTTTTCAATAAAGACAAAGTTGATTTCTGTTATTAATAAGTAGTAACTTGGCTACGTAACTTAAAAACTAATAAATAGAAACATTATAATTGATGATAATAATAATAATAGATTTCTGTCCAATTATATGAAATGTTATTAAATCAACTAACCAATCACTCAAACGTTTCTTATGATCATCTAACAATATTTTATACAACCGATTCTAATCTCCTGTTTACATTATACCGTTTTTAATGTATTTCGAAATTGAACCTAATAAACCAGTTAGTTAACTCTGGTTTTTACTGGTAAAATTTAAAGTCTAGTTTATTTTTAAGACACATTGACGTTATTGGTTAAATTATAAATATAAATTTAATTATTTATAAAACTGAAATTATATAATAACATACAAAACTATCTAACTTAATATAGGACTTTTTATTAAATTTGTAAATAACTTTTAGAAATATTAATAAATATTGTTTTTATAGAATTTGAACTAATAATGATTTTGTTAAGATTTTATATTTATTTATTAATATTATTTCATTTTGTTAAGAAATTAAAATCTTAACATGTATAACCAGCTGTAATCTTACATGACATATGTTCAAGTGTCAAATTTTAATTCGCGCGTTAAAAAAAAAACAGACAAACTGCCGATCCCAAACGGTTGAATTGGTAAACCAAATTTGCAGGAACCGTGTACTAAAATGCAACTGGTTTTGCAGAAAAAGACCAATCGGTTGATTTGATTCAATTTCGGAATACACTAGAAATTTTTGGAAGACAAAAAAGAAATATTTTTATCAATATGGATTATAGAATTTAAAAACTATATATCGTTATAGCTTCATTCTTTTATTAGTTCCATATCAGACATAATAAATTTCTCTCTTCAGCACTTCGCACCATGTCTTCAAATGTCTTTAAACAAAATTGTTGCTGCAGACTATTTACCAAAGTCAGTCTTTTACCGTCTCTGCCTCTTACACCCGAAATTTTACTACTAACCACCACCAATTCTAAATAATTAAGCTTTGTGAATCGTGATATCTAGTTTCTCATTTATTTACATGGTCTATATCAATAAAAAATACTTCTTTTTCTTATCCCAAAACCTTGAACACTTGAAAATTATGTAATATGAACTTTTTCAATAAATATTCAAATAGAATTTTGTATTAATTCATTTAAATTTTAAAGGATTAACGCGATTTTAAACTTTGAAACTTTATAAAGTTCTTGTAATGTTGATTGATAATTTAGTTTCAATTTTATAATTAAATTTGAAAAATTGTTAGATTTTGTAACACTTAAGAGCAAAGTAAGCAAAAATCTCGGATATTTTCTGAATCTTCACTTAGTAAAAGTTTCAAGCACACCTTTCTAATCTAGTAGCCACTTAAATAAAAACTTTTTTCAAGTGTTCCCCGATCCAAGTTACTTTATAAAAAGTTAACTTCCGTTTTGCGTTTATTTTACCGTCTGACTTCTAAAGTGTATGTACACTCAACATAATCCACAATCTAGCCAGCTACGTTTCCTAGACGATAAATGCCTGCCATCTAAACTTGTGTTACATAAATAATGATGTGGCCCGTGCCAAAAATCACGATTTAACGATTTTGATGCGATAGACAAAAATATTTTTGCGGTTTTGTGGCAAGACACAAATCATCTGCTAACGATTGTCGACGACTGCAGCAAAAAAAAAACGCCTACTTTAAAAATGTGTGTTATTGGAAGGTTTTTTTTCTGGTATTCGGTGTGCGTGATAACGCGACTAAAATGTGTTGCACATAAATCTTTTTTTCCGGTTGAGTTATTGGGATTTTTATTGCATGAAAATTTTTGGAGATGATTTAACAGAATTTATATTACTTTCAAAAAGATTCAGAACTAAATATGTTTTACATTTTAAACTGAACATTACTTAACAATTTTTTTTACATTATTTTTATTAGTTTTAAGTGATAAAAATACAGTTTTTTATAAGTCAAATATTAAATTCCGGCGAAAATTTATAAATTCAAAACTTACTTATTTCTGTCTGAATGCTAAATAAGTAGTACCTATATAATAGATCATTGTCGGAGCGAAAAAAAAAGAAAATTTCGCACTTTACCTTCACAAACATAGTTATTTCTATTATGTTAGTCTTACGTATGTGTTGGTAGAGCTTTTTACAAAGGGTCTTTATACAAATTTTATTGTATTCAAGTAATGTGCTTTGTATGTCAAACCAGGATTTTTAATATTTTGTATTGAAAAAATAGATTTTCTGTTGCTTAAAATCAAGGTTGCAAACTGAACCGGAACGTATACCGAAACCGAACCGAACCGGCACTTTCTGAACCGAGCATATAAACCGTTCCACCTATCTTGAACTGGTTTCCTGAATCGATACTGGCCGAATACAATTTCTGAACCGAACGTGACGTATATATCGTAATCAGAAAATTGCCAGTAAACGGCGAACGACCGCGTTCCTTAAGCGGTCAAAAACCAGTTTCCATACCAGGTTTTATTTATTTTTTTTACATCACAGTTACAAATATATTTTCTAATCTTTTTATTAAAATTAAAGTACAATATCATTCTAAATATGACTTTTTTATTGCATTAATATCTCATAAAAAATGATTTAAATATATTTTAATTTGCATTTTTCTTTTTAAATTACACCTATCCCTCGATTTACACTGAAGATAGGTTTCGCAGAAAACCGTGTAAATTGAAATCTTGGATTTTGCTAAGTAAAACCGTGTAAAACGAAAATAAAACCAAAAATGTGTATTATTCAGTCATTTATTTACGTAAAACAAAAGTAAGACATCTTGAAAAACTTAAAATTATACTTCCTTCATAAAATAACCAATATATGTAGGTATAATATAAGTACATATTTAATTCATTTTACATTAGGAACAAAAAAATAAAAAACCAAAAAGATCCTTAAAAAGTTAATTATAAGTTTTTTTCATTACTTGAGCTTTCTTGATGCGAATATACATTTTTACCAGTTTTTTGAAATTCGTTAATTCATAAACCGTGAAAAACAGAAATCGTGTAAAACAAGTGCCGTGTAAATCGGGGGATAAGTGTAGTAAGAGTTTTAAGAAAATTTTAGCCTAAAAAGGTTAATGTGTGCGTAATATCTTTTATACCAGTCAATGTAGTAAGAGTTTTAAGAAAATTTTAGCCTAAAAAGGTTAATGTGTGCGTAATATCTTTTATACCAGTCAATCTATACCCATGCAACTAAATATATTATTTATCAATGTTTTTATGGTAAGAAATAATGTTATTTTTGATTTATCTAAAAAAATCTGGGTCGCCTGAACCGAACCGAATCTGATTTGTGAACCTTCAAACCGAACCGACTAAATGTTGAAAATTGCGAACTTAACCGGTTCAAATTTTTTTAGCGGTTTGCAACTTTGCTTAAAATTAATATTTTGAAACGATTTCAAGAAAATATTTTAATATAATTTACATGTACAGTAAATTATAATTCAATAACGTTACCACTAATAAATAAATCCTTACAAATTGTATTCAACTCTTAACCGCAATTTCGCATCTGTCATCCGACTTAATTTTGTTCAAATAAAATTTAAGACGTAATTGTAAGATGTCGTTTCTTTGTCAATTTATCCTACATCCTTACTAAAACAATTACCGTTTCAAATTGAATGAACAAAGGCGAAATATATGCAAATGTATGTTCAATGTTTTTCATGATCTAACTGGCAGGTTTAAGCGGAAGTACGTTCCGATTTGACGCAAATGGTGACGGCCCGGCCCGCTACAATATCATCCATTTCAAACAGATGCAACCCGGGAAGTACCATTGGATCAAAGTTGGCGAATACAATGAAGGAGTACTTAATCTAGACATGTCCCGTAAGATAAATTTAGTAATTTCTCTTCTTTTTTTTTTATCAATTGTAAGATTTATACATTTCTGCCATGAATTGTGCCAGTATTCTGTTTGTTGTGCGATTTGTAAAAAAAAAAAGTTATTTATTTAAAATATTCATGAATATTATTTTTATTATTTAATTACGGTTATAAAAAATACATGAATAAATATAAATTAATGTGACTCTAGACATAAATGATGTTCTGGAAAAGACATAATTAAATAGCCTCGATCAGCTTGATAGATAAAACATTTTCTTCTGCTAAAATAACGAAATTTTTATTTTTTGTCATATTTTAATTATATTAATGAAAATTTTTCTATAGTAATCTTGCTTAAAGCCAGAAATTTTATTTAAATTTTAACATGAAAAAGTAAAATTAATTAACATGTCCTGGTACCAACATTTTTTTAAATAATATGAGATTTCTGTAATTTTTTTTATAATATCATATTTATATAATACATTATAATTTATTACTTATATATATATATATATATATATAATCACGCCATGTACTCAAAAAGGTGGCACAAACTCTTTTCATCATCCCAATATCAGTCGCCTCCAAACATTTCTATTCATTCCTATATATATATATATATATATATATATATATATATATATATATATATATATATTAATATGTCAGTATTCAAATATTAGCATAGATTAAACTAATAATCTGAAAATGAAAATCTCATATCATTTCATTTTCAGATTATTAGTTTAATCTATGCTAATATTTGAATACTGACATTACTGACATATTTGTAAATTAAATTGATGTAACTATCATCTAAACCTTACTAATGTATATATATATATATATATATATATATATATATATATATATATATACATTAAATATTAATTTCAAAAATTAATTATTTTTAAAATTCTGTTTTAAGTTTTTATCAAAGAACTTTTGTATATTTATATATTTTTATATTAAAATGTATTCAGTTTGAGAAAGTTGCTTTAATATATATATATATATATATATATATATATATATATATATTTTACTGCAATGGTAGATATAAAATATTTATGTGTTCAGTAAGTAAAATATGTATCTATGCGCGTGGAACAATTTTTATTTTTTCAGTACCGTACTTGTAAGTGAAAAATTTAATCAATTTTATTGTTAAAAAAATATTATTTTTAACCAAAATAAAATATATATTGTATACATTTTTATTTTATACTATTGCAGAAGTTCAGTTCAAGCTAGGACATCCAAAGTCACCAGAATCTGTTTGTAGTCTTCCATGTGATCTGGGACAAGCTAAGAAATACGTTGAAGGTGAAATGTGTTGCTGGCACTGTTTTAACTGCACTCAATATCAGGTAGGTAAAATATGAATACGTTTTTAAATTAAATATACTGTGATTATTAATTATTATTGTGAAGAAAATAACAAACTGAAATCAATAACAATAAAAATATAAAATTTGATATCTCCAGTCGTTCCAATTTTTTTCTTATAAAATACACACTCAGGCCAAATTTATAAATTTGACGGCTATAGATCAGTAGTAAAAATAGAGTGCAAATATCATATTTATCGGACTTAACACGAGAGAACTCACTATATTGATATTTTGTCTCATCCCCTGGGAATAATAATTTTAAAGTATTTTGTTTCTGCTTTAATCGCCATTAATTTATTTTGTTTAACTAATTATATTTTTAGTTAATTTTTAAATGAAGAAAAGTGCATTGACCTTGCCGTGGTTTATTTACAGGCTGAAAAGGAAAAGTAAGTAAATATGTTTCCTTTGCTGCAGATACAAATCTTGTTTACTTATTTTGCTCTTTTAACTTTGACAGATAACATTTTTTTGATAAAATTTAGACTGGTGAGATTTTTTCACTAGCGAGTTCTCCTTAGTTAACTGTTCTCAAAATTCTATCCTCCTGGTTCAGGTCTCTTATCTACATATCTACATCTGAAATGTTTATATATATACATAGATACATACACAATTACGCCATCTATAAAAGTGTGGCACAAACACTTTCTATTTCTGCAGAAATTTGTTCCACCAAACATTCCTATTCTGACAGGAAACTTTTGCTTTATTCACATTCATAATGCTTCTCATACATCCTTTTTTATTATTACCACTTGGAAACATTTGCGCACGCAAAACGCACTCCTCCCAATCATACCTACCCATATACTCATCGGACACGCAGATGTATATCTTCAATATCACTCACATATATTATTTTAACCAAACGTTCAGTAGACATTCGCTCAAGATAGTCGAACCATCTTAACTAACTAACACCAACTTTTGCGAACAATTTTAAATAATTTTACACTCTTTATACCTTCTACAATATAAAAAAATTGATGTAAATATACATATTCAATGAATGTATTTTTTCAGAAAAATGTACTATTACGCAATTAACATAATATAAATTATAAAATAAAAAATATAAATTATTTTACTGTTGATGATAGTTATGTAAAAATATATATATTTATATTACATTTTTCACAGTGTTAAGTACAGTACATATCCCACGGAAAAAAAATCACATTTCATATTTTAAAAATTTGCTTTCTAATTAACAAAAGTATTTATGTAAATAAATAAATTATCAAAAAAAAAGATATATATATATATATATATATATATATATATATATATATATATTAATCACAAAATAGAGACTGTCTATATAATATACGGACATATGGTAAATCTCCAACAATCTCGCAAAATTTTATCGTCCTACAATAAAAATTTTATTTTACCTCTTGTCCAATCCCTTATTATAAATTTTATATAATTTTAAAACATATTTTTCTATGCATTTTATTTAATTATAAAAATTTACAAATAAAAGATTTAATTGCCCAGATAATTGAAATAAAAATAAATATAATATGAGCACATTTGTGAAAGTAGGATATAAAATTTATTAAAAATTTTATATCGACATAAAATCTAAAAAAGAAATAAAGTACTTTATGTTTTCTTTAAAGAACACACTTCTTCACTTACCGTACGTAAGACAAAATTAAAAAATTTCACTATATTTCGCTGAAACTATCGTATCACATTGACGCAAATACAATTTTCATGTTTCTATTGTATTTTCTAGCTGAACGACGAAAATTTTAAAATAATATTTTACTTGGCTGCTTTATAGTTTCACAAAGAAACTGTAACTACATTTGAAAATATGTTATTTCAATTTTATTACAAAATAGAGAATATTTTCAACAAAAGTTTATGTCACTATAGTTTTAAATCAAATATATTAAATTTAAACATATTGTATATGAAGTTTGTGTTGCTATTTACTGTTAAATTTATGGAAATATTTTACTGTAATTATATAAAATTTAAATGAAGCAATATAAAAAAATATTTTTATATTTAATCTTAATACCATTGAATATATTCAATGTTAATACCAATTCATGTATATTTAAAATACATATTTAATATTTATCTGAACGTTTTAGCTACTTTCAAATTAAAATTTTTGCTGAAATGTTCGTAAAATATTTAAATATCAATTTTTTATATATAGAATATTAAATATTTTATTATTAAAATTTTATATTAAATATTTTAAACAAAACAAAATTAATCTGTTTCATATATAGAAAATAATTATCTAAATATACAGTGTCTGCCAAAAAATAGGAAAAAATTATATTACTTGGTTTTTGATAATTATTATTACGGGACTTTTTGCTGTTTATCGAAAAACTAAAAATGCACTAATAAAGTTACTTTATTTGTAATAATTTTGAAAAAAAAATTTGAAGAAAAGTTTTAAAATAATATTTTAGCTACCTATATTAAATTTTAGTTTCCATAGCCAACTTAAACATTTTTTAAGTACATGTACATTTTAAGTGAATGTTTTCAATTTGTAGCCTTTTTATACTAAAAAATATCAAAGAAAATTAAATAAACATACATTATTTCTATTTAAATGAGTGCTTTCTTCTTATCTGACATAAATTTTGTACCTATTGAATATGATGAATTTCAGAAAATATAACAACTTTGCATCAATGTTATTATTAAAAATTAATAAAATTTAACTGTGTGATAAATTTTAAGTAATAATTCATTTAGTCGAATGACATTATTATTAAATAACATTCAATGATTAAAATCATACATTTTTGAATAAATAAAAAATTAGGATTAAAAAACATTTGAAAAACATTTTCTATTTTTGACTAAAAACTTGTAGGGGCCTTAAACGTCATTCTAAAACTTTTTTACAAATAATTTTTTCAAAATTGTTACAGATGAAGTAAATTTACTTAAAATTTTTTTCATTATTGTTTAATATGAATAATGCCATACCGGAAATGATCAGTACCTTCGGCTAGTGTATTTTTAGTTTAGTCTTTTTTTAATTATTTTTAGTGATTTTTCGTAATATATTTTTCGATATGATGTAATTTTTTTGACGAACACTATATATAAAGATAATTTCTTTTTATCTAAAAGCAGTCTGTTAGGGCTATTGATAAATGAAATTCAGTTGAAATACGAATCAATCTTTCGATATATATCATTATCAGGGAGCTACAATAGCATATATGTAATTAATATAACATTTTTGTTTACACATATTTAACTTACAATGCGCAGATACAGTAGAATCTGAGTTTGTTTACTGAACAAAACATTTTAAAAGGTAACCATTATAAATTGTTCAATTTCTACTGTCTCTACGAATCGTAAGTTAAACATGTGCCAAAAAGAATGTTATATTAATCACATGTATGCTATTATAGTTTCTTGATGATGATATAATATATTATATCGAAAGCTTGAGTATTTCAATTGAGTTTCATTTATCAAAAGCTCTAACTAACTGCTTTTATCCAAACGAAAAAAAATTATATCTTTAACTATTGTTATCCAATCACGACAAATCCGATTTTATATATATAGGTATATGTATGTAACGTTGTGATCTTAATTAATAAGTAAACTAGATTGTCAACTATCTTTTATTGATTAGTTGGCAAATTAACAAGAGAGTTAACGTACAAAAAGTTTAACAATATTTTCATGCAATCGTAAGGTATCACAATAAAGACCAAAATGCACTGCATGAAATAACTGAATAAATTATAATTTTATTCCAAAAAAGAATTCTCTCTAAATTTTTTTTGTCAAAAAACAACGTATACATTTTTTTCAGTAGCTTATATTTTAATTTATTCAAATTGAGGTAGATGAACATTATACACTACGATCTTTACACACCTGTAAGCTGCCATGAGAACAGAGACAAACTCGCCCAAATGGAAATTGTGCAATTTTGTTTTATGACTCTAGATACGTCATCCGCAAGACGAGACGCAATGTGTTCCCTGTCCAGAGGGCACTGTACCGGATGTGATGCATGTATTTTGCAAGGAAATTCCGGAAGTGTTTTTAAGACCGGAAAGTGGATGGGCCATTGGCGCGATGTCCTTTTCTTCTATTGGAATTCTTATTACTATGTTTGTGGCTGGCGTATTCATAAGGTAAGATTTACTACAGTTTTTTTTTTACTAAATGACGAAAAAAATATAAATCATAAAAAATACAATAAAATTATAATTTTTTTCAAAAAATTTATATGTAAAAGTAAACATTACTAATATTTAATTTTTATATCATATGTTGTATGTATTTGTTTAAAAAAATATTGTTTTAAGTAAATTTAATAAATAAATGCATACCTATATTTTTACAATTCATTTAATCTATAGTTACCTATTTTTAAATCATATTAAATTTTATAAATATGTATAATTAATTTATATATATCGCAAATATTTTTTTTAATCTTATAACTTTACATACAGGTATTACATTTTATTAATTTTATACTTAAATAAGAAAAATATTACATTCTTTAGTTTGTTTTCTTTATAAATATGTATTATTCTTTTTTAAATTTTGTCTATTTTTTATTATTATTGACAAATCTGCAAAAAGAAAAGTACATACTTATATAAAGAAAAAGGAAAATATTAATGCATTCAAAAAAAAATCCTGTGACAATTTAATACAGAAAAAAATATATATAAATTAACATTTTCAAAGAATTGAAATTTTTAGCACATTCATTGAGTTTGATTTTTGTTTTTATTGCATTATAATTATATTTTTTTTAAATATGATTACTTAGTTTTACACAAATAGTTTTAATAAATTATATATATATATATATATATATATATATACAGTGTGTCCCAGGATTGATGTTACAAGAGGTGTAATGGACTAAAATTTTTTGAATTTCATTTCAAGATTCTGGAATTAAGCCCTGCTTGGCGTGAAACGAATTTTAAGAATTTTTTCGTTTTTTGAAAAACAAAATGGCCGTGACGGTGAAGCAAGAACTATTTTCTTTTCAGGTAAAGTACCCTTTTTGTTTAGGATACGACAAAATTTTATTAAGAAAAGTTGTTTATAATGACAAATCATGGCCGTATACCAAACTTCAGGACGATCTACCTACTTTCATTAAACTGTCTGTTTTAGATTGAACAAAATAAATTGTAGGTATCTATTAATTTATTAAAATTTTTATTTGTAGACCATTGAACGAAACAAATAGTATTTACAACAAATTTAACTTACAAAACGTAACACAAGATTGTACTGCAATAAATTATCTATTCAAAGCAACCTCCATCATTTTCTGCACATCTTTCTATGCGACGTCTGAATCCTATGAAACTGTTCCGAATTTCCTCTATGTGTATTTGTGTTACTGCGTTTCTTATCCTTTCTTTTAGGATTTCTCTACTGTTGGGTATTGGTTGAGAGTAAACCAGTTGTTTGAGGCGACCCCATAAAAAGAAATCTAAAACAGACAGTTTAATGAAAGTAGGTAGATCGTCCTGAAGTTTGGTATACGGCCATGATTTGTCATTATAAACAACTTTTCTTAATAAAATTTTGTCGTATCCTAAACAAAAAGGGTACTTTACCTGAAAAGAAAATAGTTCTTGCTTCACCGTCACGGCCATTTTGTTTTTCAAAAAACGAAAAAAATTCTTAAAATTCGTTTCACGCCAAGCAGGGCTTAATTCCAGAATCTTGAAATGAAATTCAAAAAATTTTAGTCCATTACACCTCTTGTAACATCAATCCTGGGACACACTGTATATATATATATATATATATATATATATATATATATATATATATATATATATATATATAAACATACGTATTTATGAAAAAAATCAAAGCTTAAATTAATCATTATTTTATAAATGAAAATTGTTCATTTTCTGTAACAATTCCCTATAAAACGCACAAACTTAACAAACATTTTCTTTAATACACATTTAATTGCTCTTTGAAAACAGTTCTTTATTATTATGAATTTCCATAAAATTTTAATGCCAAAATAAATGCTCAGATATTTTGACAGATCTTGAAACGACGTCGGCGTCACAAATATCATTAAAGTTACATTAAAATTTTGATTTCCATTGTAGATAATACGATTTCATCTATAGTACGGTTATAATAAAGTCGTGCAAATAACCTTATTTAGTATATTAACGTATCAAATTGACTTTCGCAAAGCCGAAAATCTACTACAAGATGGCAAGAGAGGACGAACTTTCGACGAAAACTTTCGCTTTTAATGAGATAAAGTTTGAGGCCGCGAGTCTATTGATAGCAGACGGAAGGAAGTTATAGAAACGATGTATAAAGTGCGTACAATCATTAGTCAAATAGTTGACACAGAATTATAAGCAGTGAGTGTTAAACAAAAGGACCCGCTAACTGTCTAAAAAGCTCTTTCCGTCAGCTAGGACTTAAAGACACTTTACAGACGACGTCTTTCATCAAGAATTTGTTAATAATAGCAACTATTATTCAGTTATTAAAATAATTTTTTTTATTTAACTATCTATGGTAATAAATATTATATATTTGTACATTAGTTTAGAATCATCTTAAATTTAAATTAATTTCAGTTTCAAAAATCATTTTATACAAAATTTATTTTGTTGTAAACACATTGACATAATCAAAAAAAAAGTGTTAGTCTTTTTTTTCAAAATAATTTGTTTTCGAGCTCTCATTATTTGATAAAGATCATAATTTCATTTCAGTTTTATTGTGTATCTAATTATTTATTAATTTTATTTAATAATTATCTAATAATTAATCTATAATTTAATATTTACTTGTCTGAATAAGATTAACGATAATTATGATTTACAATTTTCTGATAAAGAACGTAAACGTCTACACTTTTAGAATTCAAAAGTAATATGTATTAGAATTTTTTAAATTATTCAATACTTTAATTTAGATTACGTATATAGGTTTTAATTTTAATAATTTTGAAAAAATTTAGATTAGATATATAAGTTTTAATTTAAACTAGTGGTCGCCCAGTGGTCGAAATTCGACCGTAATTCATTAAATTTTTAAGTTTGAACGTTGTTTTTGGTGTACAAACTAAGTAATATATGCAATCACATGAATTTAAATTGCTCACAGGTATTGTAGGTTGCCTGATTCATTTAAAAGTTAATATACTAATTGTAAATTTTATTATTTAATGTATTTGTAACACATATTATCTATATATAAATTTCATCTTTCTGTACTCCTCCATATGAGCTTTAACTATGCCAAATCTCACACTCCTCCGTGCGAGCAATGCGCTTAAAAAGGGGTAGAAAGTTTTTTCTTCACGTATTAATATTTAAATAATTTTGGAAGATATTAAAATAACAAAATGACTTTAAATGTCTTGAACAACTAACAAAACTGTGTACTAAACTCAAACGTGGAGCAAATCTGAATCGAACCTGTAATTTTATTGAACTAAAATTGCCAATTTAACCACTTATTTTAAGCCAGTTTTTATTTACCTACACTAGTTATATAAAATGAATAACTTTTATTTTTTAAATATATTCATTAACGTATTTTTGAAATTAACTAAAATAAGTATTAATGTTCTACAATTCTTACTTTCTCTGTTTATTTAAATCTTTTGAATTAGATTTGTAAATAGATTACAATCCATTTCAATTGTTTTTTACAAAAATTATTAAAATCCGTGAACCAAACTAAATCAAATTTTTTTATTAGTTTACAGCTTTGATCAAAAATAAAATATTTTAGTTAATGAAATCGTTACAAACATAACTGATTTTCCTTTTTCTATTTTTGCTTAAAAAATAATATTATTTTTTTAATACAGATTCAACGACACTCCTGTGGTACGAGCCTCGGGCCGAGAATTAAGCTACGTTTTGCTAGCTGGCATTCTTATGTGTTACTGCGTAACATTTGCATTAGTGATGAAACCGACTGACGTGGTGTGCGGTATTCAAAGGTATGTTGCTCTTGCTATGCAGCTTCTTTCAGCTTATGTAATATATATATCTATTATTAAAGCATGACTGATATCTTTGCAAGGGGCTCAAAGCTATTTTCATACATTATCTTGATTAAACTTTGTGTTCTCCAACAACTACTAGATGCAGATTCATCGTGCTAAATATATTGTCAGACGAAATATAATTGTTTTTGTTTTATGAGCTATAATAACTAAAAAGAAAAGTTGATAAAGTTTATTGTAATTTTATTTAGATTACACGTTTATAAAAGAATTAAACATTTGTAAAATTGTTGTAAATTATGTAGTTTACATTTTAATTAATATTACAATAACTAATAATTTTTCAAAAAGTATTCGAAATTTTAGCTATTAATTATTATAGTATTTTTTGAATAACCCCCAACTTAAATTATACGACTTTTATGCGTCCAAATCTTTGGGAGAAAAAATAAAGTTGATTTCAAACTATGCTAGTGAATGTTGAGTTTGGCTGCAAAAACATAAAAGAAAAATGACTGCTGTGGAAATGAGATTTTTACGTGGGGTATGTGATGTAACTAGAAGGAATCGAGTATGAAATAGATTAGTGTATGATGAGTGTGACGTTTAAAAAATTTATATGAATAATTTTGAAGCTATATGTTTGCGTGGACGTCCGATGAGTAGTTGGAGTGGTATGATTGAAAGTGTTTTGCATGAGCGGAAGTTTCTAAGTAGTAGGAATAGAAGAGCATGTATGAGAGGAATTTTGAATGTAGATAAAGGTAAAGTTGCTTGTCTGAATAGGGTTGTTTGAAAGAAACTGATTTTGGGATAGTGGAAAGAGTTTGTGCCACACCCTTTTGGATATATAGCGTGATTGTGTATGTATGTATGTATGAAAAATCTTCACTTCTCTTCTCCCAAAGTTTTGGGCACATTAAAATCATATTATGCAAACAGTTGTTAAATGTTTTATAATTTGTAAAAAATACAAAATATTTAATTTGCATACACCCAAATGAACCGTTAATTAAAAAAAATATTGTAAATTTTTACGAAATAAACCACTAATCGGGACCACTTCAAGAAGATTCAAATTGAATATATATGTTTAAAATTTTAATATTTATCAAGTTTACTAAATTTTTGTTGATTTATCTATATCTTATTTTTTATTTTCATTATATGATTTTTAGCCAATGTTAAGTACTATATTCTAAATAAATCCAAAAATCTCCTAGGTTTGGAGCCGGCTTTTGTTTCACCGTCGTCTACGCCGCACTGCTAACAAAAACGAATCGCATCTCCCGCATATTCAACGCGGGAAAACATTCAGCGAAACGACCCAGCTTTATATCACCACGCTCACAATTAATCATATGCACGGGATTAATTTTCGTGCAGGTACTATTAACTATCTTCCCGTGTTATGCCTGAACACCTTAAACCCGCATGTTCTCTAACAACTGGTGTAATACTGCTTTTCCAGATGCTAATCAACGGTGTATGGATGTTGCTGTCGCCGGCGCGCGCTATACATCATTATCCGACCCGGGACGACAATCTGTTAGTTTGCTCATCCTATATCGACGCGTCGTATATGATTGCTTTCGCCTATCCGATATTTCTTATCGTTGTTTGCACCGTTTATGCGGTGCTCACCCGAAAGATTCCAGAAGCGTTTAATGAATCCAAACATATCGGTACGTTATTATCTATCACTATTGGTTTATTGATTATTTTGGAAATGTGTCACTAGTAAAGCAGATTATTAAAATTTATTGAATGAATTATGGCGGATAATAGGTATACAGAGTAAAATCAAAAACTAAAATGCAATTTATTTAACCAGCAACTGACGTATACAGTGTTTCTTTTACATTTTTTCCCCATCAAATACATCAGTTATTATGCATCATGTGTTTTGTTTCTTAATGTAATAATAATAATAATACTTTATTATAGCTGTCAAATATACAAAATATATACATTTGTTTTTTTTTTCATTTGTTTTGTTAAAAACATTTCTGGTTTTTAAACATTATTTATTTCTAAATTACTAAGTTTATTATTTCTTCAATAAAAATGGCACACCTCGATACTGCTAATTTCTAAATTTCTAAGCCCAAATATGATATAAAACAAAAATATCAAAAGGACATACAAAAAAGTGCAGAAGAAATTATTTTTATTTTTAAAAAAAATATGAAATACTATAAGTTATAACTAAATTTTCTACCTATTCTGCACAATTTGGGTGAATTAAAAAACTAATTATTTATATTCTGATACTTTAACGATAACAAAACAAAAATTTCATCCTCATATAAGTAAAAACAAAAGTCTGTATTTATAGCTCCGTTTAGAAACACTTTTAGATAAAAGCACTACTTTATGTATATTTCAAATTATTTATTATTATTTTCAAGAGTTCTATTTAGCTTTGTGTATATTTATAAATGTCAAACATAATTAAAATATCAAATACAAAAAATATTAATTATATTTGTTACAGAGCATAGAAAAAATAAAATGTGAAACAGACGATAAATAGTGCTTTTAACTAAAAGTACTTCTAAAAGGAACTATCAATACGAGAATAGTTTTTTTTTAACTTAAAAATTGATTTGTAAGCTATTGAACAAAATCATTTGATAGAAGAAATATTGACAACGTAGTGTTATTCTAAAAAGTTGCTTCTTTAGAAAGTTAACAATCTATGTTAATTGATTCCGCTATTTTAATTATACAAGCAAATAATAATTTTCTGAGGCTTTATTATATCAAAATTTAGAAACCGATATTTATTTTCTGTTAGTAATTAAATTATGCAGAAATCTATTTATTAAAATTTCATATTTTTGTGCGTAATTACTAAAATTTTCATAGTTAATTTTGCTAATTAATAAGATTGAACTGATTACATCCATTTTATTTACAACCTGATACTTACGTAATATTTTCGCATCATGGTCATAAGGGTTAACCTAATTTTAAAGATTAATTATAGCTCAGTAGTCTTGAATTAATCAATTAATTAATTATATATAACCTTATAGCATTAAATTACTAAATTACTGCATTATAAAACTTCATTATTACAAAAATGAATTTAATCTATTTAAATATTATTATTATTTCCCAAGACTAAATTGAGAGAAAACATTAATAACAAATATTATTAAATTTTCCAAACCAATTTTCTGTGAAATATCACCTATTTTATCTCGACAAACTACGACAAAATAATAACATATTTTTGCTTTTATTTCTGCGCTCACAATGTGCGTGTCATCACACACAAAAAAAAACCTAAAAAATATAGGAAAAAAAAAACGAATATTTATAATAATACTCCAAGGAGTGAAACTCGTATAATAACCGTATAATATTGTATTGTAATTCACAGGATTCACAATGTATACCACATGCGTGATATGGTTAGCATTCGTGCCCTTATATTTCGGCACGGCAAACAATGTGGCATTGCGTATAACCAGTATGTCAGTCACTATTAGTTTGTCAGCTAGTGTCACCGTAGCGTGTCTATTTTCGCCCAAGGTAATGTAATATCTTGTACATGATTTTATTAGATTGATTCAATGATTGATTTGATAATTCTAGTTGTACATAATTTTGATTCGTCCTGAGAGGAATGTGAGACAGAGTATGATGCCCGTCCGATATAGCGCCATTAATAAGAGTACCGGAACAACTAATTCGGGTGCAGGAAGTATGATGGCTGCTGTTAGAGTTACAGCAGCAACTTGTAATCAACAGCAACAAATACAAAAACATGTTCCGCCCGTGGAAAACAAAGACAGTTAGTAGATGTTACCTTATTAATTTTATTATCATAATCTTTATAGCAATTATAATTTATGAAATCACAATTTTGTTTTTTGAATAGTTTTTTATTTTTTAATTGAATTGTGAATTAAAACTGAATTAAATTGGAATTTAACTTTAACCGGTTTGATCACATATTGAATTAAGTACTTGATTTTAATTATAAATATTATTTAACATGAAACATACTCTAAAAATAAGTATTTTTTGTTTAAAATAAATATAAACATTAACTTAAAATTAATTTTAATGTTATTAAATTTCCCTATTAGGTTCGTTATTGTTTTTAGTAATGACGCGTTTCGACTTTTCAGTCATCTTCAGATTTTCTGAGTTTGGTCCGCGTTTGTGGTTCGAGTGAACCATCGAATCACAAACACAGACCAAATTCAGAAAATCTGAAGATGACTGAAAAGTCAAAACGCGTCATTACTAAAAAAATAATAATGAACCTGACAGGGGAATTTAATAACATTAAAATTAATCATAATGTTGGTTCAGGACCCAAGAACAAAAGTTTATCTTTTGACATTAATATTACCTAAAAAGTTGTATTTCAAAATTCTGCAGACAAATTATCAGGACTATTTTTTGGGGTATATGCCGTATAACAACCTGTTTTGTTGAAGATGTTCTGTTAACTTATTTAATATTTTTAAAATGTTATTTCGCGAAGTTTAACAATTTTATTATTATAAAAGATTTTATGATTTTTGTAAATGAAAAAAAAAACAGTATATCCACTTTTTTCTAGAAAAAAAGCCCTGCAAATTATTAACAAAACTCAATATAAATTGTCTTCAATTTTTAAGTAAAACTTTTTTATTTATTTATATTAAACTGAAACAAAAACCGAATGTTAGAAATTTTAAATACTACATATATTGAAATTATCTAAAAATCGATAAGTTATCAAAGTATAAAGGAAATTAATTTCACATAATTACATTGATAAACTTTTACACATAATCACAATTAGATATATTTTGTAACATGTTTTCGTTTTCTTATTTCATTTAGATATCGAAATGAACGCAAACGGCAATGCAAAACCGGCAATGGTAGACCAAAGTACCCAGACAGTACCTTCTCCCATAGCAGCACCCGTTACAAATCAACCGGACCAGCAACTTCAACAACAACCAAAAATTCCTATATCCTCCACGACAACAACAGTAAACAACAATTGTGCGACAGTCGGTAACGGTCCACTTCTCACTCAACTCAAGGACGTTACGTTATAGCATCAAGAAGAAAAGGATGCTGAATCCCGATCCAGGAATTCCAGCGTCAAATCAAGACGTTTACCAGTGCAAGTCTAAACATCTAGTGTGCCAAATTAAAAATAAACACGAAATAAACTAATAAATATTCTGTGCACATTTCAATTTTTATTCAATGGTATTTTTTAACGGTGCTGTGAATTAAACTCTATATAGATGTAAGAAATAAAAAGGAAATTTCTATTACCAAGACATATATCTACAACAAAACTATTTTAAAATTAAATTTAATTGAAAAAAAAAACAAAAACAAATGCTGTAGATGTTGTTTGAAGACTATATAGATAGGTAGTTTATATAAATGTTAAGTTCCATTAAACTGTTGTGTATTATAAAATACTCGTCCTGTCAAAAAAAAAAAATGTACGTACGTAAGTTGCCGTATACTATAAAAATTACATTACATAAATGTAGCCACTGAATAAAGCAAAACTAGTTATATTACAACATATCCAAAGACATGAATGTGAGAACCAGATAATGTTATTATGTATCATCATTGTTTTTACTGTATATATATATATATATATATATATATATATGTTTTATAATTCGTGTAATTCAAGAAACTATCAAGTAGGAACTGTATAAGAATGACGTCACAAGACTGGAACTTGAAATGTTAGTTTTATGCATTATATAGCTAATTCAAATATTGATTTTACTTCATTTTGTAAACTATAGTTCTAAGACAAATTATGCTCATATGAAAATATTTTTGTCATTTTATAAAAATAACAATTTTATTTTGAAAATCATTACTAATTATAGTATTTGATAAAAAATAGAATAGCTATATAAGAAAAAACATCAGTATATTCAATACTTAATTCCGAAAAAAATTATATAAATTCAAGTTTTCCGCCCGTGTCTTATGACGTCACAAAACGGAGGTAAAACTTACTTGATTTGTCAGTCTAGTAATGACGACAAGCGTCTATATTTCTTCCAGATCTGATCGATGAAAATATTTACAACTATTGTATATTGAATATTATATTTATTAAAACTGTTGCAATACAAAAAGCGGACAAAAAAAACAAAAAAAAAAGTGAAACAAAAATTTATATATTCAGTCCATAAAAACTGTAACATTCCGTTACCAAATTATTTGTTTAAAACCAATCATCATCGTTATTACTGTCATTATAAATGTAATTATTTACTAAACGCCTGCAAATATTTTCGGGCGTTTAGTATCAAACAAAAAAGAACTGTATCTATATTAAATAAGTAATAAATGATGATGATGTCAAAATATGTGAATGAATGATTGAAAAACAAAAAAAAACTAAATTGTATGAATGCGTGTGATGACGGTTGTCCAATGGGTAGATGGCAGGTTGCACACTTGAGCCCCCCGTGCTATTCTGCTCTGCCCCATCACACCAAATGCGCGCGCATCTCTTTAACAAAACCTTTTCTCATCGTTGCAGCTTTACACTGACTATAAAAACCATTCCAGATATCAACAAAAGAAATAATTAAAAGTAAATAAATTATGATACGTACACAAACAAAACATAACAATTAAAACTAAAACTTGTATTATATGTGAAAAAAACTCTATGAAGTGAATACAGGGAAAATAAAGAATTATCGAATGTTACAATTTGTGACTTTTAAAACTGTTTTTTTTTTTACTTTGTTTTATATTATTATTTATTCATTTTTATTTAAAATGAAGTCTATCACGTAACGAAAAATATTAGAGTTGCTTCTTTTCTGGCAATTAAAAATTAAAATAACTGATTTATAATTACATAATTATTTACTCACCTGTTTTAATTATTATAAAAATGGGCTTTTTTAAAAAAAATAATATGTCCAATTTTTTAATATTACACAAATACTAAGAAGCAAATTTATGGCTTTATTGAAATATAAAACTTGAACAGTATTTACAGTTTCTAGACACAAACATTTTATTGGAATGTTGAAAATTATATTTACATTTTTTTTTTAATTGATTCTAATATTTTTCGTTCATTTACATGAGACACAATGGATAAGAAAAAATAATAAAACGAAGTAAAGGTAAGAGTAATAAAAATACTATGTACATTTATTTATTAATTAACTATAGATTCATATTTTTTCATGAATTATTTATGCATTGTACAATAAAATGTGATAATTAAATAATGATTATAAATATAGTAATTCTTTTTTTTTTCATTTGCCATTTGAAACTAAAAATATGATACTTTATTACAAGAATTTCTTTTCCAAATACATTAATCAATCAATAAATTTTCAGTAGGTAGATGGTACATTGTGGCGCGATTATGATTTTTGCCAAAACTTACCGCGCACACTTTTCGCTTTGGCTGGTTTTTTACCTTTATCGGCACCTACACCGGAACCAGATAAAGTTTCTCTTCCCTCTGTGGTCATTGCTTCATCTGTATCTAAAACTTGCGATTGCGCTTGACTTTTAAGCGTTTTCTTTATATTTATAATCTGGAAAATAAAAATGAAAAGCACATTTTTATTGCACAGAAAATATAAGCATCAAAACTAATTTTGAGGTTCTATATTTCAAAAGTAATATATCATATTAGATGACAAAATATTGAAAAAAAAAAAAAAATAGGTTACCTCTTGATCGATCGCTTCCTTATGTTTGACAACTTTATTTTTGTCGGAATTAGCGCGTGCAATTTGCACTTCGACACAGCCTAAAATTGCTTCGCAAGCATCTACCCAATCTTGAAGGGTAGAAACAATTATACCGACATCACCAGGACGAATATCGCGTCCTATTGCATAATCTACTTCCAATTGGCTATTCTTCTGATCCAATTTACCGTGTATTATATCTAAATATATATACACAATATTATTTTAACACTCGAATAGTGACATAAGATATATATACTTACCGGCATAAATTGCTTCAATAATTAGATCTTCCAAATCTCTTACGTTTTTAATATCCAATTCTTCTAATAAAACTGAATATGGAATACACTGAAACGAATTGTAATAAGTAACAAACGAAACAAATTAAATTAAAATAGAATGTAATACCTTTGTTCGAGTCGCAAGCGTTACAATAGTTAAATGTTGCAATTTCTTCTTTTGCGTAGATGATAATTCTAACAAATTTGCTTTATTGCTTGAATATTCTTTATACGTTCCATATGCAAATAAATTTAACGTGTTATAATAATTATTATTTGGACCACTTTGCAACTGTAACAAATCATAACCTCAATGACAGTACAATCCATAAATATATTGAGCATTAAATTAATTTTTTTTAAAAATGTACATTACCTGAGTAATATTCGGCATATCCAATAATTCGCCAAAAACGTATACACCAGGTGCTTCCAGAACTTGTTTTATTAATTCTAAACATGCTGCTCCTTTTGCAGATTTTGCTAATAAAACAAACTGTTCTAAAGGATTATTACTTGAACTAGCTGGCTTATCGGAAACCATGTTTTTTTGTTTAAATAACTAATAAATTATAATTACTATAAGTGTAAAATGTTTAAATATTTTTCTTTTCTCAAAATCTACTTGCTTCTGTCAAACAAAACCATCACTCAAAAAAGTCAAAACGCAAAACACCATCAAAACACAAACTTCTACGAATAGATGGCACCACGTGTAACAGCAATAAAACTGACCTCTGTAAACAAATAATGAACTAGTCTCAGCATCTGTCCGTCTGTTTCTGTTTGGTATGTGACTGTCTAATATTTAGGCTTGTTGTTAAATTATTTATATATAAATGTTGTAAATCTAAAAATTTTGAAAATCATTTCGTAATTATTATGGTAAGAATATAGATAATTTACCGATTCAATCTGAATTCTACTAACAAGAATTTTAAAATTGTTTGACAGCAAACACAACGACCACTGTTGACAGCTTTGACGTTTCTAAAATGAGGTGATTCAACTAGAAAGAATGTAAATTGAACACAGTATAGCAATTAACACTTGTATTTTAAAATATTTTATAATGAAGAACAAAATTGAATTAGAAGAGTGCCTTCGAGACTCGCCGAAATTTAGGTAAAATATATGCTATATGAAAATTAAACCGATATTTATTAATTATTCACATTTAACAGACATTACTTAGAAAATGAAGAAAGTAATATTGACCAACTTGAGCAAAAGTTGGATAAAGTGCTAAAACAATGTGGTTCAATGATAGATACTGGAAAAACATATGTGGCACAACAAAGGTATTGTAAATATATTCGAATTATGGTACATTTGTTCATGTTTTAATTATTTTTAGTTTATTTGCAAATTCACTATGGGAATTAAGTATGCATTTTCGTGAAGATTCCGAGGTTATGGCGTCCTTAAATAAATTAATACACGCTTTACAAGAAATGAACAAATTTCATACAATATTATTAGATCAGGCATCACGTACCGTTCTGAAAAATTTAACTTCTTTTATAAAATGGTAAGTCTATTTAACAATATTTATTTATTTTTAACAAAATTGTTTTGCCTATCCAGTGATATTAAAGATGTGAAAGAACATAAACATCATTTCGAGAAAATTTCTACTGAACTAGATACAGTATTATTACGAAACTCGCAAGTTGCTCGTACTAAACAACCGGAAATCGAAGAAGTTGAGAATTTGTTGTTAGCAACACGATCATGTTTTGGCCATACAGCTCTAGATTATCTGTATCGAATATCCATGTTACAAACGAAAAAACGACATGAGATCATTGGAACGGTAAGTGACTCATAATTACTACTCATTTAATTTGCTCAGATATAGTTTTAAATATATTAACTATTTTCATATGAAAATGATTTTAAAATATTTTATTTAAACAAAATTTCCATTCTTTTATTTTTGATACTAAAATAAAATTTTATATAAAATATTTTTAATTTATTTTACATAAATTTTATATAAAAACAATGCATGAATCATAAATGATATCTACAAACGAAATCTTTTACTTTCAATGTCAGTAATTAAGTTTAAATTACCAAGTTCTTAACTAAAATTTACGTAATAATTTTCTATTTTATATGTTCATTATTACTAATTTATTTTGCAATTTATCTAAAACATGATATTTGGAAAATTAAAAATTGTATGTATTTAATCTTTATTTTATAAAAACATACGTAATACATAAATAATCTAATATTGCAAATAAAAAATGTTACAGTATAATTTAAAATTTTGTACACTTGATAAAACTTTTTTGTAATATAACAAAAATACAATTTTGGTTATAGTCCTTTTTTATTTTGTAATTTTTGATACCTGTGAAATTTATGTAACAATATTTCAATTTTTTATTATACAATCACTAATAACAAAAAAAATGTTTGCGAATTATAATCTATTGAAATAAAAGTCAATTAAATTTACTTATAATTATATTATCAATGATCTAATTAATACAAAATGAATAAATCTTCAAAGTTTGAATATAGAGTACCCACATTTATTGTAATTGTATTTCAAAGACACGTTATGGACAGTGGCGTAACTTTAAATTTTGAAATCTCTCGCAAAATCTGAAAATAGTCTTTTTTTTTTAATTAAAATACTATTAAAATGTTAATTTTTTTTCTTTTTTTGTATTTTATGGTTGATATGTTCAAAATCAATTCTCTACATCCATAATTTGAACAATATACTAACAGTTTTGCTTCATGGCATAGTTGTACAAAAAAATCATATTGCATATCACAAATTTCAATTCATACAAATTGATAAAAAAATTGCGTTTGGGCTTCTTCGGATAGCGTCTCCCCTCCACATTGCGGGATTTTCTGTTTAATAACTACGCCACTGATAATGCAAATTAAATTAATTAAATTTGAATGCAGGTTTTAACTTAAATTAGCAGAAAATAAATATTGATAATTATTTTCAGTTATTGTCGTATATGCACGCGTGCAGTACTTACTATCATCAGGGTTCTGATTTATGTGAAGATTTAGATCAGTTTTTAAGATCTGTAGCTGACGATGTACGTAATAATTATTAAAGTAAATGTTTTTGTCTTTGTTTAATGTCAAAATATTTATCAATAGGTAGTAAATATGCGCGACAACACGTCTAAACTAGAAAAAGAATTAGAAAATCGACATACAATCGTACAGAATAAAGAAATTATTCTAAAAAATACCATAAAAGGTTCCCCGAAAATGGAAGGTTATTTGTTTAAACGCACTTCAAATGCGTTTAAAACATGGAATCGACGTTGGTTTTATTTGTATGACAATCAGTTAATATACAGGTTAGGTTGTTTAATATTTATGAGAAACATATCGCACATTATAAAGAAAAATGACACAATTTAAAATTCAGAGAAGTTTTGCTTTTACAATATGAAAATAATAATACAATTTTCTGTATGTCCAAGTTCAAATAATTTCTAAATGTATAATCCTTTACTTACATTAAGTTTCGAATTGTTTTTCTGCTTTCTGGAATTATTTTTTAGTGTGTCACTTTGTGATGTTCAGTATTTTAAATAAAATACTGAAGTACATAGAAAGTATTTATAATCTTATTACTGTCGTATTTATAGAAAGCGAACAGGCGAAGAAAATGTAACAGTAATGGAAGAAGATCTAAGACTTTGTTCCGTAAAACCATTACATGAGGGTGAACGAAGATTTTGCTTTGAAGTTTTGTCGCCATCAAAGTACGAATCTAAATATTTTCAAATCGCTATTATATATATTAATTTTAAGTTAAAGTATTTTATTTTTGCTTAAATCGCCATAAATTTATTTTGTTTAACTAATTATATTTTAGTTAATTTTTCTAAATGAAAAAAAAATGCATTAACTAAAATATAATTAGTTAAACAAAATAAATTATTGGCGAATTAAGCAAAAACAAAAGCACTTTAATTTAATACAATACGCCATGTGTAATTAAGAATAAAAAAATCTATTCATTTTGTTGATTTATTCGAATAGAAGTCACATATTACAAGCGGATTCAATCGAAATGTTTGAAGTGTGGGTAGCTGCATTGCAACGTGGTATTGGTGCAGCAATTCAACAAACCCTATCGGAATCATTTAGCGATCGAGAAGATTCAAAATTAATGTCGCCATCGTCAACGCAATCGGATCAACAAGATTCGACAACACAGAAAACAAAGCCAGTTAGGGAACGCAAAGCTAAGTTAGTAATCAGTAATTTGTTATCAAAATATTGTTCACTAGGACACCTGCGCGCTTAATTGAAATTAACTGATAAATAAATCACAGAGCCGTAACAACAATAATACAACTTTCGTTTTTCTCTAAAATAAATATGAAAACTAAAGTGTATATTTTAAGTAGAAAATATATATTTGTTTAGAAAAATAGTTAGAATATGTAAAATAGTAAAATATATAACTTTTTTGTCTTAGATTTATTAAAATTTAAATACGGCACTGTTATCATGCTGTAATAAAAAAATTTGTGATTTGTAGGACGTTGCAATTTTTTTAGGAATCATTTTATTTTTATATATTCGCGAAATCTATTTAACCTAATTTTTTTTTTATAAAATTCTTGTCTGCCGGTCAGCTAATTGTGTTTTTCATTTGTTTAGAATGTGGGAACAATTGCTACGCATTCCGGGTAATAATTTTTGTTGCGATTGTGGTGCACCGAATCCACATTGGTCTAGTATTAATTTGGGTATCACACTTTGTATAGGTTTGTTATCTTATTAAATGTTATTTAATCTATTACTAATAATTATTGGAACTTATATTTATGTAGAATGTTCTGGCGTACATCGAAGTTTAGGCGTTCATTACAGTAAAGTCCGATCACTAACGCTGGACGATTGGGAACCGGAAATTGTAAAAGTAATGGCCGAATTAGGTAATACGATTGTTAACAGAGTGTATGAAGCAAATGTTCCGTCTGATGCAAATCGTGCTACTCCGAAATGTATAAGGTATTTCTCAGATTTTTTTTGTTGGCATTTACAATTTTTATTTATAAATCTTTTCTTACAGCAATATACGCGAAAGTTGGATAAAAACAAAATACGTTGAACGCAAATTTATTCGTGATCTATCATCATTTGCAAAGTCATCGCCACGCGACTCATTGCAACAGCGTGCTTCCCGACAAATGAATGTACGAAAATGGAGTGTTCGCAAACTACGTCGTCGTCCGCGAAGTTCTGATACGAAAAAACCTAGTCAAGAACGAAAAAAACCACCCGAAAAATCGAAAAAAGAATCTGAAAATAATGAAACTAAGGCAAATGATCTGTTACTATTTGGCAATGATTTAGCGAAACAACCCCTACCGATAGGAAGTTCTTTAGATTTAAGCAGCGATCAAGATTCCACAGGCGGTGAAGACGAAGAAAATGAAATTTTATCTGAAGAAGATATTTCAACATTGGATGCAAATTTACTGTTGTACAAAGCAGCTGCTGCACATAATGTGCCTGTTATGTGTGAAGCTTTTGCTTTAGGTAATATTACTAAATATACATAAAAAAGGAAACACTGTTTAATATAACTGTTTAATATAACTATAACTTTTTGCTGCGCAGGTGCTGATAAATACTGGACAAATCAGACTGACGAAGGACGAAGTGCTATTTTCCAAGCGATTTCAAGTGGATCGGTGATGGCATGTGAGTATTTGATACTAAATGGTGCGAAAATTGACGCGCAAGATAATAGCGGCAAAACGCCATTACATTTTGCAACTGAATTGGGACACACGGCACAAGTGTGCTTGTTGCTAAAACATCGAGCCGACCAACATGTTAAGGATCATGCTGGTACACAACCACTGGATATTGCGATTATTGAAGCTAACGCAGATATAGTTACATTGTAAGTTTGTTTGCTTGCTTTTTTTTTCGCAACTTGCATATTTTATGTAAGATGAATTATTCGGAACTTATCAATGACTACGTTTATATCGGCATTTGAAACAGATAGAAATTGAAATCCGACGTGTTTATCTCGAATAAATTAAAGCGACTTTATAACAGGGTGTTTAAGGAACGGGAATTTAACAATGTACGGGAAATTATAATCAAATTGAAAAAAGAAATGACAAATACCTGCTACATTCATATAGAATTAGTTTAACCGCATAGCACCGGTACCAACCTAACAAAGCCACCACGATGTGAATATAGTAACGTAGTTCCGGAATCATATCGAACAGGTAGAACTTGGTCCTTCATGTTTTGGAGCAGGCAGGTTTCGATTTTGAAGTGTTTCTTTACCGTTTCAAAGCATTCGCTTTCTAAATGTAAAACGCCCGATGATAAAGTAACATTTTCTAGGATATTTATATATAATGCTTTCTAACCGAATTCACAAGATTATAAATATAATCTTGTCATGTAATTTTATGTGACATTAAAATGTGCTATTGGGCGCGTTCTAGAGTAAAAAAAGCTGGTTATTCCTTTAAATTAATGCATGGAAATTTTGTTTAGAAAATCCGCTAGACACCCTGTAGAAATTAAAATCCGACGGTTTTAAACCGTTTGAAATTTCAATCTTAATTGTTTATCTAGAAAATCAAAATGGAATTTACTAATATCGGACGGTTTTTAAAGCCGAGATAAAACTAGTCAATGTTTAGTTTATCAAACTTTGTTTTTTTTAACAAATAAATTCCAATTTTCTTAGGTTACGTTTAGGTCGACTTAACGAAGAAATGAAAGATTCGGAATTGGGTGTTACAGGCGACGATACATTTAACGATGTTGTAAGAGATTTTAGTCAACTAGCATGCTCACATCCCGAACGATTACAGCGTAGCAAAGCAACTGCTAATAATGATGACAGTGATTCTATACAGGGAAATGAAGAGTCATAAATTACAACGAATTTTTCTCTTATTAAACTATTTTATAATCTTTTTTTTTCTCTTAGTTGTAGATATCAAATCTTGAAACATAGGAGAAAACATATAACATATTTATATTATAATTTTACTGATTATATTTTATTCATATTTACCCAAAAATAAAGTGAAGTATTTACAATAGATACATAATTTTTTTCTAGTGTTTCAAGATGTGAAATTTATAATGTTTTTAATGTGATGACGAATATGCATTTGCCATGACAAAAAAAAATCTGGCCACATTTTTATCTTTATTATTATAACGATTGTTAACAATTTGAATATTATTATTATTAATAATGAAATTTATATATGGTTAGTATTTTTATAAAAAGAAGTATTTTTCTCTAGTTACCTTTTTTATAATAGAATAATCGGTGTGAATACTCCCCCAATTATTTAATCGCATTTAGAAACAAAAAAATATAATACAGAGTCAATGAGGTATGTTTATTAAATTGATTATGAATTGAAATTTGAGAGATTATAGAAAATTAATTCAGATGTATTTTTATTGTTTTAAGTTCTGCTAACAGTTTTTAAATTTTTTAATAAATTTTATTTCCTATTCAGATATAGTTCGACACTTTATAGAAATCTGTACAATATTTTAGCATTCCAAAATTTTTATAAATTGTGTTTGGTTGCAATAAAATAAAAATCGACTATTTTTGGTGTTGTTTTTTTTTATATATTAAATTTATAGGAACAAAATAAATGATAATTTTTATTGCAATTAGTATTTATGTTCTTAATATTCATATACCTTTTTTCTAATTTAGTTTATTTTTAATTCAATGTATAATAATAAAAAAGTAATAAATAAAAACATTTTATAAACAAAACATTTATTTTATGTTAGTTGCACCATCTGAATTATAACATTGTATTATTACTAATGAATGAGAGTTCAGCTAAAAAAGTGTAAAGTGAACATTAATTTTTTTACTTTTTAAGTGTATTTAATAAGAATTTTACTTTTTACTAATACTAATATATATTTTTGTGAAAGAAGCTTCTAATGATATATTTGAAGATACTAAATGAACTATGAAAAAAATCAAACAGGTAATGTATAGTTTATATATTTATTAACCCTTTCGTTGCGGAGTTAGGAACGCGAAATTGCCAGCCGCGTTTTCGAAATATTTGCGATTAAAGACTTTTTTTTACAAACATTAATAATTAATTAAGCGAAGAGTGGTCGTACGGGGTTGGGATTGCAAATATGTTTAATAACACTAAGTGTTGCGGGGCAGGTTTCGTTATTTTTGCGAAATTTACAGCCATTTGCGAAATACTCGCAAATATTTTGCAAACGGCTGCAAATTTCGCAAAAATAACGAAACCTTCCCGAAACACTTAGTGTTGCTATAACATATTTCAATCCCAAACCCCCGTACAACCCCCTCGGCTATTAATATTATTAATGTTTGCAAAAAAATCTTTAATTGCAAATATCTCGAAAATGACTGGAAATTTCGCAAAAATAAAATTTTCCGCGTTTTACAAATACCAGTCAATTATGGCCGTACTACAACATATTCAAAAATCAACCCCCTACGACACTCTATTATTAATTAAGTCAACCCTCAAAACTGTGATAAAAAGTTAACAAATTTGTGTATAGAAATTCAAAAACTAAAATTGCGAGTATTTTGCAAACTGCTGCAAATTTCGTCAAAATAACGAAATCTGCTAGGCTGCACTTGTGTTGCTATAACATTTTCAACCCCCAACCTCGTACGAGCCCTCGGTCATTAATTATTAATATTTGCAAAAAAAAAATTTAATCGCGAATATCTCGAAAACGGCTGGGAATTTCGCAAAAATAACAAAATTTTCCGCGTTTTACAAATACCAGTCAATTATGGCCGTACCACAACATATTCGAAAATCAACCCCCTACGACAGCCCCTTATTAATTAAGTTAACCCTCAAAACTGTGATAAAAAGTTAACAAATTTGTGTATAAAAATTCAAAAACTAAAATTGCGAGTATTTTGCGAACGGGTGCAAATTTCGCAAAAATAACAAAATCTGCTCGGCAACACTTGTGTTGCTATAACATTTTCAACCCCCAACCCCGTACGAGCCTTCGGCTATTAATTATTGTTTGCAAAAAAAATTTTAATCGCAAATATCTCGAAAACGGTTGGAAATTTCGCAAAAATAAAAAAATTTGCACCTCCGCTAACAGTCCAACACCCCTATAAACCAAGTACGTACTACAATATATCTAAAAATCAACCCCCTACGACACCCTCTTATTAATTAAGTCAACCCCCAAAAGTGTGATAAAAAAATATTAAAAAAAATCTCAATTTTTGTCTTGTTTTCCCGATAAAATTTCGTTAAAATATTTCATTTTTTGCTTTCTTGACACAAATTTTGCATTTTAGGCTTTCCTGATACAAATTTTGCATTTTACGCTTTCCTGATACAAATTTTGTTAAAACCCCTTAGCTTATACATTTCCGCAATGCATCGATGTTAAACTGGTTGTCTACAGGGTTGCACAGCAAGGGGACACTGCATTTTTTGTGCTTCATTTAGGAAGAAAATTAATAATAAATTTTCTTTTCTAACAATTTTTTAAGAGAATATTGAAACAAATTTGACAAGAATTTTGACAATTTTGAAAGATTTTGGGGAAAAATCAAAAATATACACAGTTATTTGTTTGGACTTTATTGAAAAATAGAAAAAAATACATTTATTAAAATAAGTATAATACGTACATAACTTTATTATTTAGTTAATCACATTGTTAACTATGTGATTAAGTTCGCAAAACACACTTAATTATTTTGCTAACTTAATCATATGATTAACTATGTGATTAGATTGTCAAAACACAGTTTAATAATTTAAATAATTAAAATATAAAAATTTCATAAAAATAAAAATATAAAAATACAAAATTTAGTAATTTAATCACATGGTTAACCATGTAATTAAATTTGATTTAATTATCTTATTAACTTAATCATGTGTTTAACTATGTGATTAGATTATCAAAACACAATTTAATAATTAAAACGCAAATAAAGTGAAGTAAAATTTCTGATAAAAATACAAATTTAGTAACTTAATCGCATGTTTAACTATGTGATTAAGTTGTCAAAACACAAATGTTAACTTGTTAACTTAATCGTGTGTTTAACTAAGTTAATAAAATGTTAAAACATTGATTAAACAAATAAAAACTTAAAAAATGAATTAAAATTCCTGATAAAAATACAAATTTAGTAACTTAATCACATGATTAACTATACGATTAAATTGTTAAAATATACTTAATTATCTTGTTAACATAATCATGTGATTAACTAACTTATTAAATTGTTAAAACATTGCTTAAACAATAAAAACATTAAAAAAAGTGAATTAAAATTTCTGATAAAATAAGCAATATAAAAATACAAATTTAGTAACTTAATCACATGGTTAACTATATGATTAAGTTATCACGTAATTATCTTGTTAACTTAAGTGTGTGTTTAACTAGTTTATCAAAACACACTTTAATAATTAAATAATTAAAACGTAAAAATTTCATAAAATTAAAATTATTAAATACAAAATTAACTTAATCACATAGTTATCAAAACGCACTTAATTAACTTAATAATATAATTAACTATGTAATATATACATATATATATATATATATATATATATATATATATATATATATATATATCGCGACATACAAACACTTTATGGACGCTTAATCACTAATTTCCTCCGATTACTATTATTCTCCAATCAAATTTCTTCTCTCTTTATTATTTCATCTCCCCATCTCGAATTTCTGTAACAAAAAAGAAAAATTCCACATTAAATATTCTCTATATAACCAAATAAATATTTACTTAAAAAATGCAAATTAATTAATTTAATTATATCACTTTCTCATTCAATATATATTGGAAATATTTCATTAATCCGGGTGAAGTGATAGGTTTGTGCCGCCCCGATCGGCGTTGTGTCCAATCGGCATTGTGTCCAGACATCCCTATCACCCATGTACATCTATTCTTTCTTCATGAGCCCCGTATTTACATTTGTAAAGAATTAAAAGTATAAAGTTTTCAGTACTTAGTTTAAAAAATAAATTATAATTTGTCACAAGAAAGGGCCGAAGATAGATTTTTATTTAAAAGAAAATAGAATAAAAAATAAAACTTGTTTCATAAATTTCATGATGAAATTTGCTTTGTTCTATCAAATGCTTTTGTATTATTAACTCTTGACATTATTGTGGAATATACAATTTGCATAAAAAGCAAAGGTGTGACAAAATAAATAACTTTGCTATGAAAATGAACCGCGTTACATAGCATTATTTTTGTTTTGTTTTTATTTTATTGAATTATCGTTGAATTCTTGTTCTTACTGTTCTATTTCTTAAATTTTTGTTAAAATTTTTAATTTTTATTTATCACTCACCGATCATTTTTTTAATAATTTAATTAATTTTGTAAATAAATGAATTTCTGTATTAGTTGATGCTGTGTTTATTACTAGGAACTAGACACAATGCTTAAAGTTCATAAATACTTTTAAAAACCACAAAATTTGTAAATCATATAAATAATATTATTTTTATTAATTTTACATAGCACTAATGTTTCAGTAAGATGAATAAAAACAACGATAATTTAGTCTAGTTTTTGAAAGCCTGTTTTAGAAATACAAAAAAAATGTTTAGTAATGAAATTGCAAAAATACTCAACAAGAAAAATACAAAAAATAAAATTAAATCCTTTGAAGAAACGCCGTATGACTGTCAAATTTTAAGAGGCATAAAAGGTATATTTTATTACTATTTCACTTCAAGTTTTTTACGGCCGGCATTAAAGTCAACTTTCGTTAAAACCATTGAGTAAATAAGTAATATACTTCTTTAATCAATGTTAAAACCTATGCTTGAACTCACTAAAAAACACAGGAAAATCACTCTTAGCGGCAAGGTACGTCATAATGTGGGGGTAAAATTTTGCAATATGAAAAAAAATTTCCATCATCCATTTTTGTCACTAAACGAGTGACATCACTCAATGGTATATTCACATAAGCTTTCGAATTGCCTTGACATTGGTTTAGTCATCATTCGTACCTAATTTAATATAAAACATAATATAAATAGCGTCAGGGGCGTCGATAAAAAATTTGCCAGGCAGATATAATTACATCAATAAATTTTTAATAAGTTTTTGTTGTTGGTTTTGTTGCATAAGAATTGAATTTGTGATTTGTCAATTGCAGAAGAGACAAAGAATTTATTTTATTAGAAACTTTTATATTGTAAAGTTTGTTTCACTTTCAGATTATAACGTACCTTACCGATAAAAGTAATTCTCCTGGTATATATAATATATATATATTTAATTTATTTTATTTATTTTCACGTTTGCATTGGCGCAATGACAAAATTATTTTATTTCGATTTGAAACCTAATGTGAACATACCAGTGAGTGACGACACACGTTTAGTGACGAAATGGATGACGTACCTTTTCGCTAAGAGTAATTCTTCTGTAATGTAAACCAACTTTTTTTACAATATTTATTCATAATTCATTACTAACAAAAAAATTTATTTATGAAACCAAGCACCTAGAAATTTATAAATTATATCATTTTAAAATTACGATATTTAAAAACAAGTTACAATTTTGTTTTTAAAGTGTAAAATTTTTCAGTTATTTTTATTTAAACGAATTAGACGATTTTTTTGCTTTAATTATAGATATAAGTAAATTTAATTTAATATTTATTGTAAAATCGCCTGTTTGATTTCTTTTATTTACTTTGTTGAATAATTAGTTGCATACAACTAGGCGCATTTAACAAGGAATTCACAATATTGTTGTAATTGACATTTTTATTTAAATATACTAATTATTTACTAATATTTTATTTACATATATTTTTATTACCCAGCTGTTAATTATTTAATTAGGTGTGAATTGTCAAATTAAAAATAAATATTGATATAGTAACAAGAAAATTAATTTATATATCATTTTTTCAAAACTATTAAATTAAACGCTATGAAATAACATTATTTCTAATTACGTTTTAGGATATTTCTTATTTTGATATTCTATCTTTCTAGAAAAAATTGTAATAGATATAGATAGTTTAACAAAGTTTGTAATTAGAATTTGGAAAACGTAAAAACTGTTTTGGTTATTATTATTATTATTATATATATTAATAACTAAATTGTGATAGCATGCATCACTGATCATTATAAACATAAATATTATGTAATAAAATGTACAACAGTTTTAGTTATTTAAACATATATAACTAAATCTGAGTTAAATTAGGTTATATGATTTACAATAAAAAACAAAAAACAAGATTAAAAATTTATACAATTTTATATTGAAATCAACTATGTACATAAAAATTGACAATGTTTTATTACAGTCAAATAAATATTCAATTGGTTCATATTTTTTACAAAAACTGATCAGAATAATATTTTCATAATGAATTTTATTGTACATTATTTTGTGGTGAAAATTATTTCCCAATCCAATAAAAAATAACAAAAAATACTGAACAAAATACACAAACTAACATCTAACGAACAAATAATAAATATTTAAATAGTAAAGGATGAATTTTATAAATATAATATTTCGATTTTTGGAAATTAGTCTTACGAATTAAGTTTTATTTCATATATATAAAAATTCTAATCTATTGCATTAAAGCATGCATCTTATAAATTGTAATACCAGTCTCAAAATGAAACTTTCAAAAATATATTTGGATAATTTTTTTTCAGAATCTATGTCATTATTTGATTTTGAAAACAATTGTTGTTTTTGTTTTTTTAGGAAGTAAGTACTTAATTGCTAAATGTATTTGTAAATACTGAAATGAATAGTATCCTTCTAGATATAAGTATACAGTTTAAAAACTAATATGGCGTTGGATTTAGTTTTCTTCTTCTTTCATTTAAACATAAACTAAAGAACAGTTAGTGTCAGTTATGAAGCTGAATCCGGGTGATTTGGTTTTGTTTCCGGTTTACATCGGTACACGTAGGCGGCAACGGAAATATCATCATCATCTCGCACGCATTTTGTTTTACTCGAGCACTCACAACTGAAAAATAAACAAATATAATTATAATTTATTAAAAATTATTTTTACAAAAAAAATATAAACTAATACTGATTCATTTGTAAAAATACTTATTTCCATTTTATGAGCAAAAATTTATTATCGAATTATTAAAAATAATCCAATTCTTAGTTCATTTTAAACAAAAATTACTTATCTTTTTATAATGAAATTGGTCTTTATAACATTATAAAAATTTGTTATATGTTTCTTCTTTATATTTATTAACAACTATTTATTTATTACTAATTTTGTAATTACATTTTTCCCAAATAAACAAAAATATATGCGTTAAAAATTTTCATTAATTTGCTAAATTTAGTTTCAGAAATGTTTTGAAATAGGTCTAAAACTAAATGAAGATTATGTCTAAATTATTTAGATTTTATTGTTCATTACATTAATTTTTAAGAACTGAACTAAATATAATATAAATTTAGCACAAACATTATCAAAAAATCAAATTTAATAATAATTTATACAAACATTTACCTATTCTTCATGAAGAATTCAATTTGTCGTGTTGTACGTTTGTAAACAGCCCATCCACATGGTGATCTGTTTTCGCAGATTTTTGTCTCACTGTCTTTTGTTTCGTGATGATCTTCAATTGACCTTTGCTGTAAAAACAAAAGAAATTCTGTTAAACAACTTCAAATATGAATGCATTGAAGTATAAGTTTAAATTTGATTTTTTAATTTTACTGACGGATAGAATTATTATTTATGTTAAAATTATACTAGAATTATACTAGAATTAGTTGTTATTGTAACATTTTATATCGTTATTTTTCAATTAATTGAAATAAATATTTATATTTATTAAGCTTGACATAGATTTACATTTAATTTTTGAAAAAAGTTAATTGTTCAATTATTATAGTTTTAATAAATAAAATTACAAGTTGTTTTTCACTTGCAATTTTTTTCATATAAATATTTTTATTTCTTATATTTTTTATATTGAAAAAAACTATCATTTTATCACTAAATACAGCTAATCTTTGTGCTTAGCAAAATAATATTAAATTTAAAAATCTTTTAGTTAAATACAGAGTTTTCTCTATTTAGAAATAATATATATAAATTATTTAAAATTACAATATAATTATTACATATTGCAAAATTATGCTATATTAAGAATAATTCCATTATTATAAAAAAAAGTCGTTATTTTGCATTTCTAATTATTTATGATACGTTATATAGAAAACAATTTTTAATAAATTGTAAATTAAAATATAGTCCAAATAAAATTGCAATTCGCTATTACAGATTTTTTGGCAGTCAAACTATGAATGTAACATCAGAGAGAAAAATCACAAATACAATACTTAAGCAAACCCTATTACTGTCAGTATTTTTTAACACGTTTTTATTAACAAATTTTGCAATCGATTTTAAACTAACTTCCCGATGAGCTAGAGACTCTTGACAATGCACTATGAACTATTTAATTAAGTAACTAATTAATTAATAATATTAGATATATTAAATTAAAATTAATTAATTAACTTTATTAATTATAATTATTAAATTAATTAATTAGGTTACAGTTAAAGTTAAACAAGACTAAAAAGCAAAAAATAATTATATTTAAATAAAAAATAATAATATTCCACGTTCTTAACACGGACTAAAAAGTATAAAATAATTTCTCCTAGCACCATACAGATTTATACAGAAAAACGTGAGGCGCATGCAATAGATAATAATAAGGAGTGTAGAGAGTAGCTGTCGTTGCCCCACGTTTTTCTGTATGGGGTTATAAATCTGTATGGGGCTAGGAGAAATTATTTTATACTCTTTAGTTCGTGTTAAAAACGTGGTATATTAAATATTTTTTATTTAAATAATTATTGGAAAGTAATTTTGTCAGTACTACTAATAGAAATGTCAAAATATTCGAATATTTTTTAGTACTTAATTTCATTCCACTTCTTATACGATCAATAATAGTATTAATGTTTAAGATACTGACAGTATTATTGACCGTGCAGGGTCTGCTCATTGATTATATAATAATATTAATCAAACATTGGTCTGCTTTATATTAGCTTAATTCTGTAATACGAGTAAGGGGTAACATTTCGGCATCCATTTATATTGAAATCATACATTTATAATCATCAATTTGATGGAATTCTGAACAAAACTACAGCCGTTACAGAATGTTTTATTTTTTCCTTCTTCTAGTAAATAGAATTTTTCATTCAATAGAAAACAATTGAATATTGTAAAAAATAAGTTAATAATAATTGGTCGTATTTTCACTTCATTTTAATTTTTTGTAAAGAAGTACTTTTATAATTTATTTCTATACAAATTTTAACTTTTGTTTTTCATTAAATATACATATTTTATAAAATAATATTACATCTGATATTATAAAATTTAAGAAAATCATTTCAAAGCGCTTGACACGTCATTTTTAAATAAACGTCAAAAGTATACTTTGTATAAAATTCACCTTTAAAAGTGTGACGAGAATACAAGTTAAATGTAAGAAATAAAGGAAAAATTTCGATAAATTTGACAAATTAAAGTTAATTTTAAATAATTATAGATACATAAATCTTATCTCTAAGCTCAAAATTTTCCAAATTGAAATTTGATGCAATGTGAAGCGTAAATGTTTACCAGAACCATCTTAAATTATGAGTTATTTTGTAGCTTTTCCCGTTTTTATTTACCATGGTTACCAATATACAAAAATGATATTATATTTGCAATAAACATAATTTAATTTTATAATTATAATACGTATATGTTCTTGATTTTATTCTAAGGTAATAAAATTTACTTTCAATTTCAATGTCAGAAATATCTCTGATTTTTTCATTTTTTTAAAGCAATAAATACCTCTATAAAAACTATTTATTATTGTTAATGACTTGTACTAGACAAATGCGAGACAAAATTAACAAATTCCGCTAATAAAAATCAAATTTAATATGTATATTATTATATAATTGCTCGTAAACTTTGAGGAAAAAATGTTTAATATGAAAAACACTTGTTTACAACTATATATACCACGTGATTTATATAACTTCCCGCCGTTATTAAATATATGAATGTATCGCGTAGTAAGAAAGACCTTGAAAATACACTGCCTATAACACAAACATGGAATAAAATCACCTTTAGAGAGAACTTGATTTGATGTAATATTATGCTTAACATTGCATTGAAATTTCCACTACTGAACCAGAAAAATTTGCTTCGATTTGCAAACGGAATACAATTCTCATATATTCACGTATTTCCTTTATTCTTATTTTACACTATTTTATAAGGTTTTTTTTCCTTTTAGAATTTATGCTTATACAATATGTATCACAACAGACGTAATAAAACTTGCAAATTAAGAATTTCTTTAATTTATAATTTATAGCCTACATTTGTGATTTGTTTCCAATGCATTCTTTTAATTAACTCATTAAGCAATCTTAAAGAATTTTTTTACAATATGCGTGAAATATTAATAACAAATTGTTATTATTATACTGTTATTATTACACTGTTAATATTATAATTAAATTTTTTATGATTCAAATGAGCGCTGGCAATAAAATAAAACTTAATATTTGAGTCATAATGTAAATAATAAATTACATAAATTACGTATTTGAAAAGCAAGACGGTTTTTTATACATGTTTATAATTAGAAATGCAAAAATAAAAAATAGATATTTTTAGAAGAAAATTGTTAAACACAGACAACAAACACATATGAAAAAAGATTGCGTCATATTAAGTATTAGGTATAGATATACAGATTATAAATATAATTTTACTTATATTTAGCGTCTATTTTTACTGTAATAATTTGTCAAAGTAAATTGAGTAAGATTTACTTGCATTTTGTAATTTCTATATTAAAATTTGCAGATTTTTAGTAAGCTTTTTGTTTGAAACATTACAGTTAATTTCATTAAACATTCTGTTGTTTAATTTATATTTTATATTTATATCGTCAATTTGTTACAAATATATTGAATACAAATTGATATGTTCAATTTCTAGGATATATCAATATGCTTCTTAGCTGCGTCATTTAAATATAAAATATGAAATAAAAATATGTATATTTTTTGTTTATAGTGAATAAAATCCTTAACTATTTCGTTTTTTAATTAATTTTTACAAACAATTAATTTATTATTTAAGAAAACTGGAATATTTCTTTTTCTTAAAATTCTAGTATTAAATAAACGTTAATTGTAACAAGTTTGTTATAAATTAACATTAGTTTTCCAATTAAATATCGCAAATATTGAATAAAATTTATTAAATTATAAATTTTAAGAATATAATAAATGAAGAATACTAAATAATAATAATAAAAAACGTTTACTTATAGGTATATTATAAACAGTGAAACTTTGGTCGTAACTTATAGTTTATTTCGATAAATAATTATATTTGAAAAACTTAAAAAAATGATAAAAATTAAGTACTTACTTTTCTGTAGACGGTAGCAGCAAAACTATCGACTAATAATGTGAATAGCACAAAACAAATGAATAATTTATGAACAAACGCCATTTTTTTTATATAAACTTAAAAGTACTTAAAGAATGTTTTTATTTTCTTCTTCTTTCGAATAAATAATTCGAAAATATGTACGAATAAAAATTGTACAAAATAACTTCTATACGCGAACCAAACAACCCGATCTACGAATATATTGTTTCGATTCTTGTGTCTTAGTGACGATTGAACCACGGTTCGGCACATGAGCGAATATTTATATGTACCCGCCGCATAACTAGTGTGGTAGTAGTGGTGACCCCCTTAGGGGGACACAGGGGGGCCCGCCACAGATTGTTTCGTTTAGGTAGCAGGCAGGCATTTTACTTATTTAACTTTCGATACAACTCAAAAAGTGTCTATATAGATTTTTCCTCCGATTTTATTTATTGCACACCCCATTGGAAACAAAAGCTAACCTTATAATTTGTTGTTAACTGTGCTTACGATTTATTTTTTCGATTTTATTTATTACATTCACCTAACTTATTATCTGCACATATATAAAATTTATACAATTTTGTTTAATCTTGAGTCGAGAGATCTACCTCTTAATAAAGTTGCTAATAAATTTATTTAACTAATGAACTAATAATATTGCATTCAAAAATTAAATTTTACATCAAACGTCAAAATACAAATTAAAAAATTAATATAAAATATAATTTGCAATATAATATTACATTTTACAATATTATAAAATATTTGTATCCGACGTTTATACAAAAAGTAAAAAGATTAAAAATTAATGTAAAATTTAATTTTTGGATGCAATATTACTTATTCATTAGTTAAATAAATTGAATAGCAATTTTATTAGAAGTAAATCTTTCCGCCTTTAAACGACAAAAACTAATCTAGCTAACATAAAAGGCATAATATAGAGTGAAATCAACAAATTTTAGATACACATAAATTTATTTACTTGTACCTTGTACTAGTCAAAGCCATCATACAATATAAATATTATGTAATTTATTTATTTTGTCGAAGACAGTCAAGTTTCATTAAAAAGTAAAATAGTTTCCACTGCATCTTACAATAAGGTCTATATTACACACTCCGTTCGACAACCGACATAAAAATTCTAACCTTATTTTGTTATTAACCTAGCTCCAGCTTTTCTTTTGCATCGGTAATTCTATGCTTTCATTTTTTTTTTCAATTTTATTTATTATGTACCTCATTGGACAACTAACAGAAAATATTAACTTTAATTTGTTTCAAACTACCTTTATTTGCATTGTAATTTTATAAATTGCTAATTGAAGTCTAGTTTATTGTTTATTAAAGGTAATTATAAAAATACGGTAAGATTTATTAAAGAATTTAAACTATATGTGTATATCAAATAATTTTAATATTTATGGAAATATATTACACTTTAAATGCAAATTTTATGACCTGTTAAAGAAAAATTTGCATTTTAAACATATCGAATTATAAATTTGAATGTTTTAATAGCTAAAGAAATAGTTAATAGTGTTCAATTTTTACATTATAACTTCAAACTGTAATGTAAGTATAATTTATATGATTTTCATATATGAAATTCATTTATTATTATATTAAAAATTGTACTATAATTTAATACAATAAAAAATTCTTATCATTTAAATTTTAATTTATAATTAATGGATACAAAGTTTATAATCTAAATAATTTGTAGTTATCACAAAGTTTTTTTTTAAAAGTGAAATAAATTTTTAATAGACATATTTATTCATGTGTCTATAAATTTATAAATGAGAAAATATACGTATGTATAATCTAAAATATTTACATTTTTCTTCAGAATTTTCTGTTTCATATATTACAATACCAGAAGTTTCTCGCAAACAGAATTATAATATTTTTAATTCTACATACTAATGTATAATGAAATTTGGTTATAAAAATATTCAAAATAACGATTATTTCGGATTAACCAATTATAATTGATATTGAATCGGTTGAAAAATATTTTATAACCGGGTGTGATTAAAATAAACGGTTAGATTTGTAGCTTCAATTAAAAAAAAATATCAATTTTATTTCTTGTAATATTGGATAGTATTCTTTGCAAACAAATTTTTCTTGCAAAATAAATCACTGAAAACATTACTAATACCAATATCTAGTTTTATTAACAAATTATAATTTATTAAATCAGTTGAATAATAAATACTTTTTTGAATTATTACTTTTTATTAATAAAATAAAAATTAGTCACTATTTGAACAATAATTTATTAAATAAGTTAAATCTTTTTTTTTTCTAAAATTTTTTTTTCTAAAATAAATATATTAATAGAATGATAATTACCAAAAATTTATAAATAAATTGAATAAATTATTTGTTATTAGTCAAATTCAGAATAAATAAATTATTATTTCTATTAACAAAAGTTGATTAATATTATATTTTTTCTATTCTAGCTTTTGACCTACCATTATTTATCTTGTTTTTAATTTGAGAAATTTGTTTTCTTCACCTAGGTCAATAATTTTTTTTTTACAAAATACATATATGAATCAGAACATGTTAAAATTTAAGAAAAAATCTTAATTTAAATTTAAATTTCTCAAATTTTAACATGTGATTTCTATTTAATAATTAATAAAATTGTAAATTCATTGAGTCATATCGTTTTTAATTCCTGAAACAAAAAAAATATTATTTATAAAACTTTACAAAAATATAATTATTTTATTAAAATTATAAAACGATTTATATTTTTGTAGAGTTCCTAAACTATTAAGTCTCATTCAGAATTCCGTTTTAGTTTTAGTTTTAGGCACAATTACAAGAATTTTACCAATTCAAATACTCGACACATTTTTAGTTTTAATGTCAAGCATGTGTATTGGTCGAATAATTCTTGTCCTTGTGCATAAAACTAAAAGGCAGATTGAATGAGGCTTTATAATTCATAAATGTTATAAGAATAAAATATCATTAACATTACAAAATGAACAAGATATTTTTTATACTAAAAAAATACATGAAATCTTTGTCAAGAAAAAAAAACAATAAATCAATAAATTAAGCAAAATGCTGATAGCATATCACTGTTGACGTAAAAAAAAATAATGAATGGATGAAGAGAAATAGTATTTATATGTAGATACAAGCTATCGCTTCAAAGTTCTACCAATAAAAATCATGAATGAAACTAACGGGAAACTTCTACTATACTACATATAAATAAATATGTACTCGTGTATATACCATTGAAATACATAGTTCTTCTATCGCACACTACACGTTTATGTATTGTATTTACCTGAGGCAACACAGTATATGATTTACTATTCGGAAATTCTATATAAATACAATAGAAAGAGATAGATAGATTGTAAAGAAACCGACCTCGTATATTATGCATCTGTTAAAAAATGATGCAACTCGAAAAGCGTATTTCATATCTTTAAAATCGGAAATATGGATACGTTAACTATATGTCATTAGTCATCATTTTTTCATGATTATAAATGCATTGAAATATCTGATGCGCTTGCCATCTCGTTTTTCTGTAGTATTAAATATTTAAAAGCAAAATTAATATTCATATTTACAATATTATCGAATAATGTTAAAATACTAATTATTTAATATATAAGTAAAATTGTTTAGAGTATAAAGCTTGAAAAAAAAAAATTAAATTCAATTATTAGAATTATTTTATTTATGATTCTTCATCAAATTATAGTTTATAAGATAGTTAAAATAATTTCTTTTTAAATAAAAAAAAAAACTATATTATAAAAGTTATTATTATTATTATTATCTGCTTTAGAATTTTATTATATTATATTATTATTATAGAATGTTATAATTTGACTTTTTTTACAAAATTCTGTACATTTTGAGAACAACAAAATTTATATAATATCTAATTTTGAAAACTTTTTGTTACTTTATAAATCTATAAATTAAACAGAAGCTTATCAAATGACAGCAATATTTTTTAATTCATATACATACATACACAATCACGCTATGTATCCAAGAAGGATGTGGCACAAACTCTTTCCACTATCTCGAAATCAGATTTTTTAAACATTCTCATCCAGACAAGCAACTTTATTCATGATACCTCTCATGCATGCTCTTTTATTCCTACTACTTGGAAACTTCCGCTCACGCAAAACACTCTCAATTATACCACTCCAATAACTCATCGAACTTCCACGCAAACCTTTAAAATCATTCATATAAATTCTTTTAACCAAACGTTTATTAAACATTATTTCAAGGTGACCGAACCATCTTAACTGACTAACATCAACTTTTACAACTTTTTTCAATATTACAATCATACACTAATCTATTTCCACCCAACTCCTTCTACTTACATCACGTAAAAATCTCGTTATAAATTTTTGTAAATTTGTAAAAAATATTCAGAATTTTGATATAAAACTCGTTTCATATTTTATTCCCAAATAATTTTTAACTTTTTAACTCTATTTTACAGTTTTAGTCATATTTCCAACTTTTAGGTTAGTTGTTATGTAAACTGACAAACTTGTATTTAGAATTAGTTATTTACAAAATATTTTTAAGTACTTGATAATTTTTATTGTAACCATTTAATAAGTGAAACATATTAAATTATTTTCATTTAAAGTGAACATTAGACTTATGCAAAGTCAAATCATTTCTTGATTATGATTTTAAATAGTAGATTTAAAATGTTTATGATGTAATTAGTTTTATAAATATATTCGCAGATATTACGGCAACATCAAAAATTAAAATTATTTACAGTTTTATTTTGTTTAAATACATTTTTCATTGCGAAAAATAAATTATCAATTTCAGTTTATAAATTTTTACTAAAATTTAATTAAAATATCAATCAGTGTCAATCAATAAAAAATTTATAAATTTTATGATCTAGTTACTTATTATTATTAATAAATATTAATACAGAGGTACAACTTAAAGCCGTTTTATTTTAAAATTTAATTAATTTATAGATCTGTCTCTTATTTTTTAAGCTTTGCTAGTAACTTACAAACATACCCGACCTTAAATCGGGGCGTGCGGGCCCTACGCCCAGGGCCTTGCGTTTCTAGGAGCTCTGTATAGCTTTTCCAAATTTATTTATAATTTTTCGGATAATATTAACGATTTCAGTACATCAGCGGCATCGTAAAACTGTTTTAGAATTGAAATTAGAAAAAAAATTGTCTGAAAACTAATATGATTCAAGACAGACTCACAAATTTAAAATTATTAGCAATTGAACACAAACTGTAAAAAAATTAATTTTTGATAATCTACTTAATGAATTTTCGAAATAAAAGCATGAAAAATTGAATTTATAAATATTTTGGGCAATTAAAAAATAATAACTTTTCTTTAATTATTTTTTTATGATTATATTTATATCGTTTTGCATATATTTTGTTTAATTTTGCTTTTGTTGTTACTTATATTTTATTTATATTTATGTTAAATTTGTTTTTTTTTTTTAATTATTTTCCAATAAACAATATTTGATATTAATTTTTTTACTAATTTCAAATTTGTCAGTCGATTTCTTGTTTGTTCCATATCAGAAAACCTTACTTTCGAGAAAATGATGTTTAAAGTTTCTGAACTGAATTGGTTTTAATAAAAATATGGAACAAATTAGAATTAATATTTCCGAAACTATAGAAATTATAACATCCACGTTTGTTAAACCAGATCGAAAACAAACAAATATCGCCAAAATAAGCAATAACTCAATTTGATCAAAAATGGCGTATGGAACGAACGAGAAATCGACTGACGAATTGTAGAAATTTTATGGGGGCTCTCAAAAAAACTTTTTGCCTCGAGCTCTGCACTAGCTAAGGGTTGGCCTGCTTACAGATATTCATACCAGTGGCGCAGCATAACATTTTAAACTAAGAAAACTGTTCAGTTTTAAACAATTAATAAATGATATTAACTCCTGTTTAAGGCGGGACCCCACCCTGAATGCTCTAAAATAAGACCAAATTCATGAATTTTTTTGTCAGTAATAAATAAAGGGAATCAATTGGGGTTTTTCGTGTCTTGTAATGTTTTATTTTGTTTGTATAAAAAAATTTTTTTTTAATGAAAATTATGTTCCTGGAGCCGGTGGTCGTCACGAAACTGCGGCACTGCCGTTGCGCTGCGTCCACCTCGTCGAGTGCACCGGGCCATGCTGAAACAAGATAAACACTTCCTGATTAAAAATTCTTAAACTTTAAGTAAATAGCTAGAGCGTAGCGTAGGATTTTTTTGAAATTCAAAAAATTAAGAAAATGGCGGCATTTTTTTGAAAAAGTCCAATTTTTGCTTTAAAAAAACGGCATTAAATTGCGCACCAAAAATCCAAATTTTGGAATTTCAAAAAAATCCTACGCTACGCTCTAGCTATTTACTTAAAGTTTAAGAATTTTTAATCAGGAAGTGTTTATCTTGTTTCAGCATTGCCCGGTGCACTCGACGAGGTGGACGCAGCGCAACGGCAGTTCCGTGACGACCACCGGCTCCAGGAACATAATTTTCATTAAAAAAAATTTTTTTTATACAAACAAAATAAAACATTACAAGACACGAAAAACCCCAATTGATTCCCTTTATTTATTACTGACAAAAAAATTCATGAATTAGACCTTATTTTTAGAGCATTCAGGGTGGGGTCCCGCCTTAAGTATGTGCGTGCGACAAAAATAGATATTATTTTTCATACGTATCGACGCTAGTGTGAACATGGCAATAATAAATATTTGTTGACAAATTATGCCCATCTAAAATAGAATTTAATCAACAAATATTTATATTCTTTATCGTGCACAGAAAAAAACATTAATCAAAGATTATTTATTATTACAAATATGAATAACTTTACCTATAACCCATAATATTTACATATGTACTCGTGAAAAATGCGTTTAAATTGAATTTTTTTATTGCAATCGCAAAACAAAATATGTTTTGCAATTTTAAACAATTTTTATTGGGAATATTCTGTGAGTTCACTATGTATATGCAATCGTTTTTCTGCATTTTCAATTATTCGTGTATTATGTGCAAGTTATTTTAAATAGTATTTAAACAATATTTTGTTTAAATACTATGTAAAAAAAATTGAAAATATTTCAAATATCGTAAGTTTTTATGGTTTGTATAAAAAGTAAATATATTTTGAAAAACATAAAAGTTATTGACTTACAATTTCATTCAAGTTTCGTGTTTATGTTTATCATTTTAAATAGTAAAATCATATTACAAATATACGCGTAGTTTGATAAATTTCGGTTGAATATTTGAAAATAATATAATTTTTGTTCATTCATTGTTTGTATAAAATCATGTGGTTTCTACTCATAAATATTTAAAATAATAAATAAATTTTAATATTTCGTAATATATACTAAACAACTATTTGATATAGAATTCTAAGAAATTCAATAGATTTGGAAGAAAAAAATGTACTGAAAATACAAACTGACGCAATTTATAATATGATAAAAACAAGCAAATATGTTTTATAGAAAAGAATTCATCTGAAAGTACTTATTACAGATACTACGCATTAAAAAAGAAAATAATATACTTTTTGTTTACATAGCATTCATGATTATATTTAATATCTAATTATTTCTTAATTAACATTGCGATGTTTTAGATAAATTATAGAAAATTCCCCCAAATTAATATATTAATAATTATGTAATAGAAATTATTTATTTAATCATAAAAATATTTTGATAATTATTAATAAACACTCTCGCTGTCAGGTACTTTTTTGAAATAAATGAGAATATAAATCTAGAAATTATTTTTATTCAAATTCGAATGATTACTTTCGGTTTATAAAGATATATTTTTTTAGGCTGAATAAAAGTTTTGCAATTTTTTTGTAGACTTTTCGTCAGAATTTCATTTGGCTGGCGGTACCTGAAATTTTAAAGATTTTTTCCCCTAAGTAAATAATAGTTCTTGAAAATAGGGCACATTCTGATATAATTTTTTTCTAAGAATAACCGGTGCAACCATCTTTAAACGTATTTCTTCTTAAAGATGAATCATCTTGTTTAACAGACAAAATTTTCAAATTTTAAACATTATAATACCCACACATTTTTTTTATATTTTTGGTGTTAAATTGCAATTTTATTATTTACAAATTTGTGTTTTAACATTTTTCGTTATATTATGATATTTGAAAATTTATTATTTATTTAGTTATTTAATAACAATTTAAAATAAACGACAAAAATATTCTTAAAAATGAATGAGAGAATACGATTAAGAATTTTGGACATTTTTAAATAGTTTTTTTTTATTAAAAATTGTAAATTATTTACATTATAACCGTAAAGTTTTTGCAAAATAACTTTGTTTAAAATACTTGTATTATTAAAAGAAATAAAATGGCATATGTTTTGTTATTTACTGTAATATCATTTGTATCAGTTTTCCTGATGAAGACAGACGTTGAGTACGCCGAAACGTCGATTACCAATAAATATTAATACAGAATTTAAACCTAAAGCCATTTTGTTTTATATATTGAGTTCTGAAAGATTTTTTACTATGTTATTTGTATTATTATTATTAATATTTACTATATTTAGCAAAATTTTATACTCTTATAAAACATTGTTCATATCTTTGATACTAAAGTGTTTTTTCTACGAATATTATAGAATTGTAATTACTTATATTTGTCAATTAAATATTATATTAATTAATAATATCTGTTTTTTCGATAAAAATTATTGGACGTATAAAATTTTTTTATGTATGTATTCTCTGAAAAAAATACTTTCACATTTGCACGTAGATTTTTTTCTTTGAATTTATGTTGGAATTTTCCATGAGTGAAATATTTTAATGTATATCACATATTTCATCATTAACTCTATTTCTAGTAAATTTTCTCTCTTTTAACACTCATTAATTTGCCTTCTGCTGATGAAAATATTGACGTCAGGTCTTTAAACATAAAAGGCACCCGTTTCTGAAGAAACCTAAATATTTTGTCATAGCTTCTACATAAAATATAAAAAAAAGTTATTTTAACAACACAATTTAGGTACTGTTGACGATATTGAATTTAACAATGTATGATAAAAACCATGACATTTCATTACGACAAAATCACAAAAACGGTAGATATTGGTTCGTTATCACTTCATAGCTATGTCATTCAAAGACTTCTTTTAATAATCTAGCTGTAAGTCAACATTTTCTTTACTTTTTAGCAATAAACAACAATTGAAATAAATAATATAGAGAATAATACAAAACTGTGTATTGAAACATATGTTAAATGTTCAGGGATAATTATGTTTGGTGAGTAATTTTCCATTTGCTGGCATATTGAATCTGTATTTTTTGTGTCAATGATTCATTCTTGGGGGGGAAATAAATTACTGATAATTAACTTGAAAGTAATAGTAAATATTCCATTTAGGGATCAATGATCTTTTACTACATTCTAGTAACTTTATTCCGACATATTTTTGAGCTACCTGAGCTACATACATAAAAAGATAATCAAATATATTTTGTTTCATAAATATTTTTTTATATAGTGATACATATTGCACATCCTGCATAATCGTAAGTTCGAATATATATATATATATATATATATATATATATATATATATATATATATATATATATATATATATATATATATATATATATATACATAAAAAGATAATCAAATATATTTTGTTTCATAAATATTTTTTTATATAGTGATACATATTGCACATCCTGCATAATCGTAAGTTCGAATATATATATATATATATATATATATATATATATATATATATATATATATATATATAATATATATATATGTATTGTTAATAAATTTTATACAATTTTGTCAATATTACTTTTAAATTGATTATATTGATAAATATCACTAATCATATAGTTTGGAATAACCAAAACTTAATTTGATAACTATTTTTTTTTAATTATAATGATTTTTGATGTAGCATTTTAAAAATAAATTGGAAATGAAAATATGCGATTAATTTAACTTTTTTTAAAATTATCTGAATTATTAGATAATCTAAACAGAATTGTATATATAATAAATGAAAATTCTGAAAAATTATATAGTTTTGGCTCTCATGGTAAAAAAACTACAGAATCATTTCTTGCATTTATTGTCTGCTTCTGTCTAGTGTCTACGTGTAAAAAGGCACGTCTGGGCATAAGTTATACCGGGTGTCCGCAAAATTAGGATCACTCTAAATAATTTTTGTTTTTATAAACATAATAGCATAAAATTTTGCATAGATAAATTAGACATAGGGAGCTATAGAATAACATATCCATACCAAATATTAAAATTTTTAGAAGAATTAATTAAAAATGTTCCAATCGGAAGACACTTAATTAAAGAAAAAGCTTTAGAACTGCACGCAAAATAAAATTGTGGATCATTTAATGTGAGTACCGAATGGTTACAATGTCTTAAAACTAGATACGGATTACGATTTTTGAAAATAACAAGTGAAAAGTTATCTAGTCAACTTTATACAATAAAGAATATAATAGAAAATACTAAAAAAAAAAGTTTTACTAACTTTGTATTTCACCTCTAGTAATATCTTCAATAATTTGAATATGTCCTGTTTTCTCTGTTCAAATTATCGCTACTCTATATTGTATATATTAATCGGTTTCTTCTTTACATATTGAGGGTGTTGAAATTTCATATATATATATATATATATATATATATATATATATATATATAAGTGAGAATTAATGGTTGTAATGAAACAATATCAGAGTATATCAAATATAAGCATGAAATAACTATTAAACTGAAAATGAAAAAACTCACTACGATCTGTTGTCAACTCGGTAGCTCAGTGGTAAAGCGTCCACCCGGCAAGTGGAGAGTCCCTGGTTCGATCCCAGGTCGAGGTGATATGAGTTTTTTCATTTTCAGTTTAATAGTTATTTCATGCTTATATTTGATATACTCTGATATATATATATATATTTTCGATTGTTTTCTATTTTGCACTAATTTTCGTGATCTGACCCTTGTAATATTTTTTTTTAATTTCTTCAATGCAGTAGTTATTCTAAGTTTTTTCGAATCTTTCTCTTGATCTTTTTCCATCCATTCTTGTATTTCATATCGTTTTGTAAAACAGGCTTTACACGATCATTCGGAATGACATTCAGACCGAAAATTGACATTCTGTAAGGTCAATCAGATGGATTGATGAATTAACGGATTTCCAAATATTCTAAAATCTGAGTTTCAACTACGGGAAGTGAAAGGGAGTCTGATAGTCTGAATGTTTCTCCCAGTCGCAAAGAATCTTAAAGTAACCGCTAATCTGTCTCACGAACTGATATTGAATCTCTCATAACTGTATTTATTCTGGATAAATATGGCGTCAACATGGTGATCAACATGTTAATTTTTATAGTCATCTAAAGCTAAAATTACTTTAATCAGACTGTCGCCAGTTTGACTGATAAGTGTAGGGGTTTCGTGATTGAAGTCAGGTATAACAGTTAGATTTTTCAGTCAGACTGTCATTCCTGATTGACCGTGTAAAGCCCGCTTAAGGCATGTCCAGTAATATGACCGAACCATTGTAGCTGGTTTTCATGTTTTTTTCTCTCTGTAATTTCTCCCCAATTGTATTCATTCTGGTTATTTTCTTTTACTCATCTTAGGTAATTCATTTCCATCGCCTGCAATGTACTTTATTAGCTTTTCGTTGTAATTCAAGATTCGCTACCATACAGCAAAATTGATTAGAATATAGTTTTAAGTACAATCACTTTATTTTTTTATTTAAGCACGTGCTTGTGGTTTATAATAACGTTTTTTAATGCATAATATATTTAACAGGAAATGATATTTTTGTGAAATCTATGGCCTCCTATACCTACACTGTAAAAAATGTAAAATAAATTTATGTAATTTTACATAACTATTAACAATAAAAACACAGCATTTTGAAACATTTACTATTATGTATAATTGATGTTATATTACTTTTTTTATGAAAAAAATACATAGAATATGTAAATTAACATAGACTTTTTACAGTGTATAGTTTGTCCCTGCAACCTGCAACATTTTATAATATTATGTTTATGAACAAAAAGTTAAAATAGAAAGGCTTTAGGATTAAATTCTGTTTATATTTAAATAAAAATCGACGTTTGGACTTACTTTGGAAGTACGTACATCAGGAAAAATTATAATTATATTTTTCCTGATGATAATGATGTACGTCGAGTACGAGGAAAAGTTGATTTTTTATTAAAATATAAACAGAACTTAATCCTAGAGTCTTTTTATTTTAATATAATGATTTCTGAAAGATTTTTTACTATATTAACAAAAAATTTATTTAGTGTGACTAATTCCGCAGACATTCGATATAAACCTAATTCTAGTTTTTAGTGATTATAGTTAGCAATCACTATTCACTGTATAATAGTTGTTAGTTAGTGATAACTAGAAACTAGAATTAATTTTTATATATTATTCAAATAGAAATGAAAAAATCTATAATTTAAACGGTTTATAAGAGTTAATACATTAAAAGAAATTAATTATTTGATAAAATTTTATTAAATAATTTGATCTATAGATTTATAATAAAATGATGGTTAGAATCTTGAATAAAAAATACTATTAAGAAAGTGCCTTATTTTTTTTTGTATAATTATGTACTGTTTATCAAAAAACAATCACTAAAATCATTAAAAGCTGTTTGTATAAAAGCTAAAAGTAACTAAATATAATATTATTGTTAGTACATTTTTGAAAAACATAAGCTAATTTTACAGTAGAAACGGTTAATCAAATCAATAATTTCAAATCTTTATGTATTATTTAGGAAATTACGGAAATTATTTATGCATATATTAAATTTTGAAAAATTACCTTAGCGAATGTCTAATATACGTTGGGTTAAAAGGAATTATATGAATGATTTTGAAAGAATATGTTTGCGTGGATGTCCAATGAGTAGTTGGAGTGGTATGATTGAGTGTGTTTTACGTGAGCGAAAGTTTTCAAGTAGTAGGAGTAAAAGAGCATATATGAGAGGTATCCGGAAAGTAAATAAAGACAAAGTTGTTTGTCTGGATAGAAATGTTTGGAGAAAACTGATTTCAGGATAGTGGAAAGAGTTTGTACTACACCCTACTTGGCTACATGGCGTGATTGTGTATGTATGTATGTATGTACAACTCTTTGTTACAATTTTAATTTTTTAATAACTGAAAATTGATTTCGGGATAGTGGAAAGAATTTGTGCACTTAGGTACATGGCGTGATTGTGTATGTATGTATTTAATTTTTCAATCATTTGTTTTTGTTTAAAATTTATTCTTCATTATTAGTTTTTTTCTCGAAAATGCAGGAAATATGTAATGTCTGAAAACAACTACTTATTTTTTAATCAAACAAGTGTATTTAGTAAATAACTAAGTAAATAAAATCAAGTTATTGTCATTTTATCAGCATAATACTTCCATGTTTTTATATATAAGAAAAACACTATTTAATTGCGTCAGTATATACAATAATTTTTTGTTTACATTTTTTTATATAAAGATATGTTTTTTTTTATTTTGCAGAATAAATATTCTGCCCTTTTAACACGTGATTATATATTTGTTTCTTCTGAGTAAATGTGTTTCAAAAAGTTATTGAGAAACTACTAGCAAAAAAAAAATTCTCTGAATTTTATATGAGTAGGCTCAAAAATATCTTAGAAACCGTTTTTACTTTACAAGTTCAAACATGTTCGAAGCTATCACTTCTATCTATCAGTTTAAAAAAAAATATGAACATTCATATTATATAGATTTTTCTACGAACTGCTTAAATCAGAATATTTTTTTAAATAAAATAATGAAGTAGCAATTAATTTAAAAATATATAAAAAATAAGTTAATTATTGTTGTTTATCAAATGCGCATGTATGATTAATTAAAATTATAATAGAGTATCAAAAAAAATCATCAAGTTATCTGCAGTATTACGAAATACAAGTGCAAAATAAAAAAAATTATTTAAAAATATAATTTAATAGAGCACATAATAAAATGCACATTAGATGTTTAGTGGATGGCTATGGAAACTTCAAATTGGCCTTGTTTTATTATATGTTAAGGACCAATCAAATTCTATTTAATAATCGGAATAATTATATAGAAACTGTTATATATTATGTATGAATATTGAAATTGATTTATGAAATATACTTTTTATTGTAATTTTGTAATTATAGAAATATATGTCCAATAAATTTAATTTATGATGATTAGGTAGGCAGACGACATAAAAAATACGTGATTCGATATTAAAATATCTCAATATTTTATTTATAATTCAAATAAATTCTCAGAAAATTATCAATCTGTCAACTGTAAATTATTAAATTAAATTGTTTCAATAAAAATTATATCTATATTTTAAGTACATATTTCACTTTTTTAATCAGTATGTTTTACATAAAATACAGTTATTAATTCTGTCTAGTTTTATAAAATAATATTTTCAAATAATTTGGATTAATTAAATTAATGTTTTATAAATTTTCCGAAATAGAGATTAATTCATAATACAAACTAAGAAAATATGTTTTTCAATTGAATTCAATTACTTATCGAAATATGTACGAATATTATACAGATTTTATTTTAAAGTTTTCTCTTCACTGCATTAATTTATGCAATTTTGTTGCGAGCTACAAGCACATCAGAGAGAAAATACCGGGTGTGCGCAGAATTAGGACCACTCTAAATGACTTTTTTATTTAAAAATGATCAAATTTAGTTTTTTGCAATTATCTAGTGACCTGTGAATTTTTTTGGCAAGATATGATACATCAGAGATGGTCATATAAATGTACACAATAAGTCCCATTTTACCGAAGTTGTAGCTATTACAGTTCACGGTATTCCAATGGTGGCAACTGAATTTGGAAAACACGGTAAATTTAGAATTTAATGATATGCGATTACTTTTGGAGCTAATACTTCTATGAACAAGATTAGAAGTATATGGGTAAACCCATATAGAGACTACTTTGACATTTCTCGGAAAGTTGGCAACACTGTATTTTAATAATATTATAATTTATGTGGGCACTAGGAAAAACTTTTCTGAAAATTTGATCAAAATCGAATAAATGATGTAGCTACAATAAATTTTAGTAATTTTTTTCTCGGAAAGTTGGCAACACTGTATTTTGTTAAAATTACATAAATTATATAAATACTAAAAGAATCTTTTGTGAAAATTTGAGTAAAATCGGTTGAATAACATAGCCATAATAAATTTTTTAAAACTTTAGTAATTTTTTTCTCGGAAAGTTGGCAACACTGGATATTAATAAAATTATATAATTAATGGGAGCACTAGGGAAATGTTTTCTGAAAATTTGAACAAAATCGGATAAATAACGTAGCCAATATAAATTTTTAAAAACTTTAGTATTTTTTTTCTCTGAAAGTTGGCATTACTGGAAAAAAATAAAACCACATGACCATCTTGGGTACTAGACAAATTTATCCTGAAAATTTCATTAAAATCGGTTGAACCGTCTAGGAGGAGTTGCGGCCACAAAATTTTGACTTACGACCGAGCGAGCGAGCGAGTGAGCGAGTGAGCGAGCGAGCTGACGACGCACACACATACACCCACATAAACTAAGTTCAGATTCGTCATCTACAGGCTATATGAAGGATTTCTATACAATTTTTTTTTTTTTTTGAAAATGTTACAGACACCGTACCAAACGCTTTACTACTTTTCCTTGCAGTCAAAGTAGTAAAAAGTCAAAAATGTATTTAAAATAACATGTATATTAGGAGTAATGATACAAAATCATCTTCTATTTTCTTATAATTTATCAATTTTTCGTACATTTTTTTTGTAAAAATACATACATACACAATCACGCCATGTATCCAACAGGGTGTGGCACAAACTCTCCGTTATCCCGAAATCAGTTTCCTTCAAACATCCCCATCCAAACAAGCAACTTTAGCTTCATTCCTAGGACCGGGACGTTTTGCCGCCGCCGTTTTGCCGCCGGACATTTTGCCGCGACCGTTTTGCCGCCGGACGTTTTGCCGCTGAACGTTTTGCCGCTGGGTAAGTTAGGGTAGGTTAAGTTAGATAGGGTAGAGTAGGTTAGGGTAGGTTAAGTTTAGGTTGCTTTAGGTTTAGTTAGTTTAAGTTTACTTGCGGAAAAATAACTGGCGGCAAAATGTCCCAGCGGCAAAACGTCCGTGGCAAAATGTCCGGCGGCAAAACGGCGGCGGCAAATGGTCGCGGACCCCCATTCTTACTACTTGAATACTTCCGCTCACGCAAAACACTCTCAATCATAGAAATAGTAAATAACAAATTTTAAATTATAAGAAAATAGTTTAATACAATAGTTTTCCAAAAATATAAGAAGATAAAAGAAGATATAAGAAGATATATTTAATAACATATATAAAAAATATTTGTACTTTATTTAAGAAGAATTTCTTTAGGAATTTTGTACATTTTCTAAATATAAATCTTTATATTTATATGTTGAAATCAAATATATGAAAGCAATGTTTTCTATTTTATTGAATCTCATGAAACTATGCGAATTTTTAAAATTTTATAGATTACATAGATTTATAGAAAATGCTTAGAATTCCAGCGGTGAATTCTCTCAACAAATTATGTTAACATTTTTACAGTCAGAAAAAATAGTGTTGACTTACCGTAATTTAATGTTTGTATAGTCACAAATATGAATCAACTCAGTTTAAATCAATGAAATAGTTTTCTTATGGTATACCGATTAAGATTAAGAATTAGGCTTCTTTTCAAGACAACTACGATAATATGACGTCATCGGCTTTTTAGTAATAATGTCATAAGTATATTTTTTTAATAGAACATGATATTTTTTATTTCTAATTCGTATAGAGGACCGAAAAGCCTTTCTGGAAAATCCAAATTAAATTTCAAGTAATTTTTCTCGTATCTTTCTTTTTTTTTGCAATTTTTTCACTACATTTTACAGTTCTAATAAAAGCAAAAAATATTCTACCGTATTAGTTAAAATTTAGAAATTTAAATTGTCAAAAATTTGTTTAGATATGATTATTATTGATAAAAAATTTATTACTATGTGCAAAAAAAAATAAAAGGAAAATTTTCAAAGCTGAAACGTGTACTGAAAAAAGTATTTAAGTAAAATAAAACAACTTTAAGTTTAAGTTCTGTATTAATATTTATTAATAATCAAAGTTTCGACGAACTCAACAACCGTCTTCATCAGGGAAACTGATATAAATATCATTTGTATCAGTTCTCCTGATGAAGACGGACTTTGAGTTCGTCAATACATCGATTATAAATAAATATTAATACAGAACTTAAATTTAGAGTCGTTTTATTTTATATAGTGAGTTCTGAAAGATTATTTATTATGTATTTAAATACTGAATACTTTCAAAAAGTATTTAAATATAAATACCAGTTTTACTTTAAATACTTGTTCACTTTCAAATGGTGTAGTACTAAATACTAAATACAATCATGTATTATTATTTTTGGTACAACTGCAGTAAAAAATTATAATTACTTATTTTGTAAATAATAGTTTCAACAATTTTATTATCATTTAAATAATTTATTTATAATTATATTTTTGAACATTAATTTTATAAAAATGATAAATTATTTTCCCATTCTATCGTATTCTATTGTATTTGCAATTTTTTTATAAATTTCAGATCCTTCGAAAATATTATATCAAAGTTTCACTAGTTTTAAATTATAACATTGATATTGATATTGATATTTTTTTCTATATATTCGATAGAAATTAGAAACACAAATATTTGTACATTAGAGTATAAGTATAAGTATTTTAAATACTTTTTAGTACAATTACAAATACTAAATAATTATGTAAAAGTATATCAAATATTAATATTTAAAATACTGACATTTTTGAAATTTAAAAATTAAAATGCGCTTTTTCTTACAGGAAAATATATTCCCGTTTAACAAGTATAGGTACTACTAGTTCTTCTATCTCTTTTCTTTCGAATACATATTTTCATTTATTTACAATTTTCACACTTATGTATGATGTAATAAAATCTTTTTCGTTTTTTTTAAATAATCAAATAATACTTACAATACAATTCTAACGACCTTTTCTCCTTTCCATTTGCAAGATGCATTATCTATGCAAGCGCAGCAGAAATTGCATTTGCAAATAATCATCCCGTGACATGACATATGGTATACCAAGAAATCAAATGGTAATGGTAATGTAATGATTAAAGAGCATTAAAGAAATATGAGTAAGAAATGGAATGTAATATTGAAGCGCTGATGGGCTTGATGGACAGCTGATAAACCGAATCGAATCTAATAATTATGATTCGGTATGAACAGTTGGCTAGTTGGTCACTTTGGCCAGTTGGTTCGTTCGCGCTTCTACTACACACTATCCCAAATTGTTTGTCTTTTTCAAATAAACTAATGCTTTATACTTATGACATTGAACAAATCGGGTTTAAATAAATATCGTCAGATTACTATTTTAAAAAAGAAATAAGTTTTCTAATTGTTAAGTACTCAAAAGTTTCAAACGTTGTATTTATTTATATTAAATAAAATGAATAATTTTATACCCATTTAATAATTTTAATTTTTTTCAAAATTTTAAACAGTTTTCTTGAAACTTGAATGTGACTTATTTGTTTTTGCAGTAAGCCGACGATATGTAAGTATGTAATATTTATTTTTACTTAAATATACAATTTACAACTGGAAATATAGTAAAGTGTTTACATAATTTTGGAATTTTTTAAATCTTTGTCGGCATTAACACAAACAAATTATCGATATTTACACATAACATGGTCCAATTTTCATAAATTGTTCATATTCAAAATATGTTTTTATTTAATATTTAAATTGTTTTTGATAGATTTTAAAAATTAATTTTTTAATAAATAATTTTAAATTTAAAAAAGAAAGTAAAAAACTACGTATTATTATTAAATTCTAATACTAAAACTATGAAAAAATAAATTGTAACTAAAACAAAAACTAAAATTTTTCAGCTGAATTGTAACTCACATTACTGAAAAACCAAAAACTATACATAACTTCGCCAAATACGCAAAATTTATAAAATACCTATTTTAAACAGAATTTAAAAATAGAGAATTAAAAATTTTTTTTAAATGCAATTAATATTATACAAATTATGTACAAATTGTTTGTATGTTAAAAATTTCGAATTTTAAAACAACACAAGAGTAAGAATTTTACATTAAAAAAATATTAATAATAAAAAAAAAAACCAAAACACTCAAGATTTTTTACAAAACACTCAAGATTTTTTTTGCAAAACGGTCAAGGTTAAATAAATTTAGAATGAATTTTTTATTAAGAATATTGTCTATTCTCTAGAATATAATATGCAGTAAATAATGCTTATTATGTGACTTAGAATTTACATTTTTTTTACATCAATATGCAAATTTTTAGTGCAAAATTTACAATTAAACTAAATGAGTGTAAATTAAAGATTTGTCAAATATTCAATAATAAAAAAAATTATTAATGAAATAAAAATCTTTCAGCCGAAAAATCTTGATGTATAAAGCACTAATTATAGTAGTAAAAATGTCATACTCATGCAGTTTATGTTGTTATTATATCAGATATTTTTAAATCACTAATACATTTTGAATCGGAACTGAACTAAAACCAAAATAAAACTAAAACAATATGAAAATATGTTACATAAATACAAACTGAAACGAAACTTATAAGCTGAACAAACCGGAAATCAAAAAATAACACTTCAAAATTTTTAAGTGAATTAATGAAAGCTTCTTTTTGTCATTTTTGTAATTTCTACAAATGAAAAAGTAATAACGTCAGATTTCAATTTTCTGTATTATATATATATATATATATATATATATATATATATATATATATATATATATATATATATATATAAACTGATAATTCTCACGTGAAAAGCATTAGAAAAAAAAACACATTATTGTTTTTTTTTCGTTTTGCAATTTTTGTTTTATTTATTAAAAGAAGATTGGTGTTTGTAATAATATAATTATTTTAATCGTAAATGTTTATAAAATTTAATATTTATTAATTAATAAATGTCAGGATGACCGAGCTTTACTCGTTAAAGAGGAATTGTATCTCTCAAATAATTAAGAATTGCGTGCCCTATTGAATAATACCTATAGAAAGAACGTTCTAAAATTTTGTAATTTTTCATGGTGATCGAACTATGTGACAGCAATTTGTTATATTTAGTCAAAATCGAATTTCGAATTAAGTTTTTTATTGTTAATAAGCTTTTTGCGCTCGATAATATATATTTACTAAATTTTATCAAAGTCGTTATTACCGTTTTCCAAATAAAGTTTACACACAATAATAATTGAGAATTGAACAAGAATTTCCAAACCGTGTTATGTCCACAAATATCAAAAAGTGAATTACGTACAACGCTCCTTGCTTTATAATGCTACGTTAAAAAAAATGTGCACTAATTATTTGGTTCGTGAATATTTTCAATTTAAAATGTAGTAAATTTCGTTATATTTATTTGCCCTACTGCAACCAAAATTGTACATTTATTTTATAATACTGTTTCAAAACTCGCTATATATTCAAAAAAAGTTGCAAAACTTTAAATATTTTTTCAAAAATATTCAAAACCAATTCAAAATATTTTGACCCAAATCACAAATTTAAAATACTTAAAAAAATACAATTTTTTGAATTTTATTCAAAATATGTTTAGTAGGACATGAGTTTTGCAAATGGACGACTCAATTGCTTGTTTCATAATATAGGATTTATTTTTAATTAAAAAAAAAATAATAATATTTCTTTAACTTAAATTGTCACGCCTCATCACTGATAATATGCAACCTAGACAAAAAATGGACCATTAAAAATGGACCAACTCTAATGTGCAATCTGTCTTGTCTCTGGTGTCTTTTCTTCAACAGAGCCCGTAAGTTTATATGGAACGAACTGGCAATTTGGGACGCTTTGTACGCATATGTATTGGCCCACCCAAATGGCCAGTTATATGAGTCTATATATGACGCACATACTTAATTTCATTTCGTTACATTACAGTTTCTTACGTGAGCACGCCACTCAGATCTAATTCATGTATAATATAAAGCAGGGCCATACCATCTGCATTCACCAGATTTGTTTCCCATCTCTCATTCACTCTACTAATACACACATACACACACATACACTCACATACACATAAACATGCCAATTAAAATACCATAAATTATAAACGAATTTATGGACAACGGTCAGTTATATGAGAAATTTCTTATTTAGACGTCACAAATCTACGTTTTATTTACATCGAAATTTGAACGTCCTGTTTTCTTTTTTACTATATTATTCCCATGCTATTTATTTAAATAGTATGTCATTTTTATTTTTGTTTTTGATTTGAAAAATATAATTATCTAAAATTAATTTTTTTTTAACACTACATACATTACAAAAATATGTCAAACTTACCCTTAATCATTTATTATATATATATTAATAAGATAAACGGGTAAATAATTTAATAATCTATACAAATATTATATAAATTATTATTGAATAATAATATTTTTCCAAAACTATTCATATAAATAGCAAAAAAGAAGAAATGGTTTAGATATAAGATAAATTGTTTAAATAATTTTCTAGTAAAAGAAATTTTTCATTTGATATAACTAGACATAATAAGGTAAACCTGCACGTCTGTTCAGAATAGACTTGTGCGATCATAGAAATTTGTGATCGATCTTTGATTTTTTTTTTTTATTGAATTTACTAGATTGATCTTAAAGATCGATCAAAATCCATCTTGATCGAACAGATCGATCCAAATCGATCAAAAGAAGACGCGAAAACAAATTTTTATAAATGCGCAGCTCAGCACTTAGTCAATTTTTACTAGCACTAGCGGCATAGCTATTTAAAAACAAAACAATTACACGATTGAGATAAAAGGTATATACAAAATTAAATGTTTGTTTAAACTATTTAATAAAGAAAGAAATTTAATCAATCTATAAATTAAATCAGATCAATCAGTTGATCGAATAATACAATAGATCAAATCGATCAGATCGATTTTTCTTTTATTGTGATCGTTTGAATCAATCGATATATATTTTGATCTGATCAATCATTTTTGCAGCCTTAGTAGAATCTCACCATAAAATTGGTTTGTAATTTTCATATATAAATCTTCATATATAAACCTTAAACAGGATTAATTTTGAAATTTGTTAAATTCACTTTAAATTTTCATGGATTTGACGACCGGTATCCATATCCAATTTATAGAATTTTCTGAATTGAATGTCGCCTAGTTATCAAGCACTGTGCACTGAGTATGCCATTTTCTTACAAAACGTCTGCGACGAGAATAGTTCGACCACGGCATACAAGCCCAGAAAATTCTATATATTCAATTTTCCATGGTTATTAATTGTTTTCTTATATAATTAGTTAAAAAAATCATGTATATTTTGTTATAGAAATTTTTTTATGAAATATAAACGTTCTAAGTTATTTAACTAATTATTGAGTTTTAATTTGTAATAAAATCAAAGTATGATTTGAATATATTTGGTATTTTTATAACATTATGAAAAATTAATATTCCTAAAAGATTATGTTACATATTACAAGTTACTTGGCATGCGTGCAAATTTGTCAAAAAAAAACAGGTTTATTTTAAAATTTTTAAGGTGTATTAAAATGTATGTTTCTAGATTTCAGGTTTACTTATGCTTACAATTAGTACAGTGATTTTCTAATACTGAAATAAACATTTTTTTTTATTATTTTATTTCTGTATTACTATGGATCATTTCTAGAACCGTAGAATTTTTAATTTATATTCTTATAATTTATTACAAAATTTTAAATTCTTGCTACTATAGATTGAGAACAAATAAGTCGTACTTCTGACAACGTCTTTAAAGTATTTTTATTTTAAATTAATTTTTCTACAATTATAACATTATTAAATTAAATGTATATGAATTATTTTGACAAAAATGAACACCTAATAGTTTAATATCAAATATATTTCAAATAAAAATTATAGAACTAACTTTTAAATATTAAATGCTATTTTCGTAATGTAGATATAACAAACTTTTTATAGTATAAATTAAAATTTAAAAAAATATAAATAATTTTCTGTGAAATGTAATACTATTAATTAGTTTTCTAACTCAAATTTATTATTTTTTTATTGTAAATATTATACTTAAAAAATAAAAATATATATTTTTTTTTTATATGTTAATCATACTTTAATAAAAAAATGCAAATTCTGATTAAAATACATTTTATACTTTACATACGCTAGATAATTTTAAATAAACAATTTGAAGAAACGACAACAAATGATCTTGCATTCCATTATTTACTTATCAAGAAAAAGTATGCCATTAAAATGAACAATAAGAATTGGAATCTAGTATAAATTCTTTGTAGACACACGGTATATGCATCAATATGTTAATAGGAAATATAATATTAGATAGAGCAGTGTCTAGCCTAGGCGAAATGCAGACGGCTTGGTGCCAATACAATATTATACTTGATACTTACAGACTCACATACACGAACCGATCCAATTCTGTCTTTTTATATTTATTGGTAAACATTGAAATGCGTTTGCGTGCATTAAGACACGTCGGAGTAGACATTGTTGACGTCATATTAGAAATTTGAAATCATTCATTTGATTTTCCAAGAAACGATAATGTTAGAACGGTACTTTTTATTTGAATCAAGTCCAAATTAATTTCAGCTTTTTGGATTACGCTATTATTTCATGATACTTTCGTTTTGTGAAGTTAAACGTTATATGCAATAAAAAGTTGTTGTTTTTTATTTAAATTTGGATCAAGTTCAATTAATTATTTATTAATTTATAACTGTTTAAAATGATGCCATTTTATTGGAAATGTTTGACGCATATACAATGAAATCTTTTAGAAATAAGTATTTGAATTTCAAATATTTTTGCTATTTATCGCAATAAGAATAGATTTATGATTAGTGTAAAAATAAATTTAAATCAAAACGTCAATTATTAATGTAGATATGAGAAGTGCGAATAAAATAGCAATTTCAGGAATTTAGTGTTTAATTTTTTTAAATAAACTTTATTTCAAATTAGATGAGCAGATTGTACTTTATTTCTTTCAGTCATATAATTTAAAAAAAAAAATAAATTTAATAGCAAATTATACTTCCTTATGCATAATTTTTTTTCATTAAATAAAACGAATCGTTAAAACATATATTCTGAGATTTTGTAGACTGATTTATTATCCTAGAATTATTATTTAAACAATCCAATTTAGTTAGTTAAAAATATAACAGTTAAAGATATTAATATTTATACTATTTTAACACAAAATTTAATTATTTTTAAAAATGGGAAATTGTTCAAAACTTTATTAATTTCTAAAATATTATTTCTTTGACGATTAACTTCGTAATGAAAAGTAAGTAAAGTAAAACATATTCATTTTTAATATTTTAAAATAATTTATTTTTTAAAATGTTTGATATAAAGTTTTAAAAATGAACACTAATAAATAGATGTTACTAGTTCGGATTAGTTATTTGTAAATAAATAATAAATATGTTGTTTGATCTTTAAATTGTTGATTTTATTGAAAAAAAATGACAAACATATTTTTATTTACCATTTTTACTTATCATATTTATAGATCGACAATTTCAGTTATTATTAATTAATTAATGAATTAATATAAACAGTCTAATTGAATTATTATATTTAGTATACAATATTATCATATTTATATTCCATTTTTCTGGTATTTAATAACAACATAAATATTTTTTTATTGTTAATCAAAACAAAATCATTTTTAACTATCTTTAAAATTTTCCAGTTTGACATACTATACTTGACACAATTTTTGATATTTGCCGATTCTAGAACATTGAGAATATGTATGAATGTGTGTGAATCATTCTGAAAATATAATCAGAATATCTAGTTTCCATATTCGGAAATAAAATTTCATTTTCATGTTTAAATTAAAACTATTAGCATTAATAAATAGCGATCTGTTTGTTTTTTTCGTCGTTCAGTAAATTTGAAAATATTTTACTATTTTTAATAATTTTGAGTTCATGGTCGTACAAGAAAAATATGATACTGTTACGTACTCGTGCGACAAAGGCCATATTACAATCCACGTGTGATTAAAAAATTCTTATTGTAATGAAATCTTTTTTATAATTGTGTTACAATTTTTTAAATAAATTTTTAAATCATTACATCTAATTGTGAACAAAATTATCAAAAAGAAATGTTCAATAATTTGATACTATCTAGTAATGCATGATTTAAACTTATAAATTTGACAAAGAAAAATCAAATTTATTGTTAGAAATTTAGATATATGATTATCACATTAAAATCAAGAAAAATCTTTTTTCTACTCTTGTTGAATAATATGTTTGTAATATATGTGTATTATATTAAGTTATACTGTTCGTAACTCACAACGGTGAGTTATGTAATTGTAATCGTCTATAAAAATTGTAATCTTTTGAAAAATGGTTTTCTAGAAAAATATAAATTGACTAATTTTAATACATATTTTAAATTATCTTAAAAACTAATAATATTTGATTGATTTTAAAATAAAACGGCTTTAGGTTATAGTTCTGGATTAATATTTTTTAATAATTGACGTTTCGACGAACTCAACATTTGTTTTCATTATTTTTTCTGGTGAAGAAGGATGTTGAGTTCGTCGAAACGTCGATTATTAATAAATATTAGTACAGAACTATAACTGAAAGATTTTTTACTATGTTGAATGATTTTATTTTGTGATAAGTACATAGGTAAATTCACGACATAATTAAAAATATCTTAACACCAGATTAAATGTTAATAAAATTTGTTGTATTTGCATTTCTACTACTTAAATATTGATATTAAACAATTAATGCTTTTTTATTTAATTTTGATTTTGGTTAATCAAAAGCATGAGAAGCTCAATTTTCTTTTTAATTTTCCTATTTAATGCATTTCGTATTTAATTTATTAAAATAAGTTTAATTTGTGTTAAATAGTATAGCGTTACAATTATTTTAATCATGAATATTTATAAAATTAGAGATACTTATTACTAAATAACTGAATATATTATTTAAAGAAATGAATAATGAGTTGTTTTCTCAAAATGTCATGCTTCGCCACTATTTCAGAAAAGCTTATAATCAACTGTTTAAGAGTCATAGCCTACTTTTGCTATGCAAATTCTATCATCTATCAATTTGTAAGTAAAAATTTGAGCTATACATTAAGAAATAAGTTAGTAAGTAAAGTATAATGATGAAAGAAAAACGTGAACGAATGATGAATGATTTGATTAATGAGAGCACTGATCGATGACCTATTAACTTTAGAATATTACTATCTCTTCTAAAATGCTTCAATGACAGTTCCCAGTTTCATAGTTTTTTTTCTTCTTCTTCTTCATTCTTCTCTTCTTCTTGTTCATCTTGTGCTCGCCATACATGAATTATTATATTATAATCGTAATTACATACATTTGTACATGGTTATAACAGTGATAAGACCAGAATGAAACTTTATAAATGATAATGTGAATTTATGTATTTCACCCGACCTCAATCACCAGATGCTGGCATGTAACACACAACACAGGATGTTATATTATATTGTACATATTTTAATATATTTATTTTTTTTTTTGTGCGAAGCGTGACGTAGTTGACAATATTGTGATAGCGATTTGTACATTTTCCAATAATTAATATTTATTTACTTAATATGTATTTCAACTTTGAGTGTAATTAAATTTTATTTATTAAATTTTTTCTAAAATACCATTTACGAAATGATCCATACAGTAAAAAGCTTATTGGATTTGATGTTAAAAATAACACTATATATAAATTACACTTTATAGTTTATAATAGTTTGAAAAAATGTTGGTTGTTAATTTAACTTATATTTTTTTAGTAACGCCAGCAAATATATTTTTTAATATTTTCTCCTAGTATAATTTCTACACTATTTTTGGTGAACCCCAAGTAGGTCTTCGAAGAGTGTCAAATATTCTATACTGTGCAATATTTTGTTTTTAAATAAAAGACAAAAATTTTATTCAATTTCAAGCAGTGGTGTTATTAGAGGAGAAAGAGTGCAGAAAGCACGAACTGCATTAGATGATATCAAAACGAATGTTATAAAATATTTGTGTAATAATTCAGCTGCAAAAATGCTATTGTTTTTGAGATTACAGATGTTTTTATAAATGCCCGTTGTCAAAGCATAAGAGAGAAAAATTGTGGCAGAATAGGGGCTCTTAAGGCTGTATCTATCACTAATATCAGAACAGAAATAACTAGATATTTAAGTTTATATAAATTACAACTGTCAAATTCTAGTCAAGTCATTGTTTATTTACACATAAAGCTGAACACTTCTCTTATAACCTTCTACGGTCTGATATTATAAACAATGATTAAATTTACTTCACAAGTAAATTTTTCTTGTCATCTAAATAACTTTAAAAATATATATTACTTCAAACGATTTACTACTGGATTATTATTTTTAATAATAATAACTTTTTTTAATACCACTAGATTAAATTTATTTTCTCTTCATAATAAGAAAATCTATAAAGAAAATTTAACTATTGTTTATAACATCGGCGCTAAGAATACATAAATACTAAATCATGTACTAATACTGAAATTAATATTAGAATAGAGTCTTTACTAAATAAAAATTTATGCTTTTGTAAATATCTGTATAAATATGAATGAATTTACCATGTAACGATAATATGAAAACAAATATTATAAAAATCTGGAATTTTTTATATCTTGTAAATCATATACAGATAAATTTTTAAACCATAAAATTACTTATGTACATTTATATATTTGGCAGTAGTATACAAATATGAAAAAACAAAAAAATAATAATTACCAAATAGTAAATGATAATTAAAACAAAAGTTTAGAAAAAATAAAACTACAAAATTAATTGCACAATAATTTATCTACAAACAATTTCTATTTATGTAAATTGCGATAAGATTTATTAATTAGCAATAATATGTAGTTTAATATTTTTCATACGCTTTTTTTCTTCATTTTTAATTAATTTAATTCAGATAAAATATGAATCTTCTTTTTTTTACAATACGAATATAAAATAATTAAATCTGTAAGAATGAATTAAATTTTTACAATACAACGTTGTATTGAATACAAATGAAATTATTACATGATAATTTACACAAGATTACATATATTTTTAAGTCAATGGCCGCCATAGAAGCCCTTGAGGAAATAAATGATAAAGTCCAATGTTGCAAATACGTTTTACTACGCACATTATATTACATCAATAACTTATATTTTCTATCAAATATACAGAATGTTTCAAAAAAAAATCTTCAATAATATACGTTAAATTAAGTTACAGAACAATCAAATTATTTTATAAAATATATAGATAAAAATTTCAATAATATTTAATATTCAACGATATTAGAGACATTGGAATTTAATTAAAATATATTTGAAGAAAAAAATTGGTGTGGAACGTTATAAATAAGCATTCCGTATGTTATTGGTTTATTTTATTTATTTACGCAAAAAAACAAAATTTCTAAAATTATATTAATGTTTTGTATCGGATATTTTGAAATGTGAAATATATTTAATGCGTTATCATTTAAATCAACAAGTGTTTGACGTAGAAATTTAAAGCTACAAATAAATATTTTCAAAACTTTTCAAAGACTACTCGGTGAAGTAAAAAAAAACTGAATGGCCACCTGTTATTCAACGGCAATGACGTAAATGTAGTTTCAGGTTTTTTTTTTATATATATAAAATATGCTTTAAGAATTGCCATCAATATTTAACTGGTGAAAAAAAGAAGTTTAGGCGTAAGGTCACCTCTAACTCAACTACCGAATATAAGGAGTATTCTGTTTCCTAACCTATAACGCCTATAACACAAATATTGTTACACAATAAGATACGTTCATTGACCGAATGTTACGCATCTGCGTAATTTTTCTACGTCGAAATGATTATTAAAAATTAGTGCAATCTATCCAATGCACTAATACAAATGTTATATATGAACATGGCCTCCAATTTGTCTTCAGATTTTTTCCATTTCTTTTCATGCGTCATACGATTTATGATTTGTAGTTGTCAGTTGATAAAGTCATCTATAATGAATATAAAATACATAAATCGTAAGTTTATTTTTAATATCATTTATTGATAAAATGAAAATGTAAATTTCGAAATGTTATCCACTTTGTAATGTTATCGCAACAGCGAAACGAAACAAAATAATATATTATATTAAATTAATTTTGTCATTCTCTGAAATCGAGCAAAATGATAATATTGTATTATTTTTGTACTTTATTTGCATCATTAAATTTTATCATCACGTAGGGGAAAAGGCCACAGCTATTAACTAAAAATATGTTTATTAAATTGTCATAGGTCAGTTGCTAAATAGAGACGAATTATAAAATTCAATGACGTGCCTAATTTAGCATGAGGTTAGTTTTTCTCAAATTGTTTCAATTATTGTTTACGACATGCATTAAAATCAAATGCTTTCAATTTAATCCAAGAAAGTCAATTATTACTTATTACAAAAAAAGTTAAACTGCGTTGTTTTATTTTTAAGCACACTTTATAACTACTATCGACATCTAACGGAATTCTTTGCTATTAAATTTAGCTGCAGTACTAATCGATAATATAGATAACATTCTAATTAAGTTATTTTTTATTTTAAATATTTATTTTTTTATAATGTATAAATAAGTTTATTTATTAGTAATTTAATTTTTGTTTAGTATTTATATTTTCTTTAATTAATAAATTTCATCACCTTCACATGACCTTCAAATCACGTAAAGGTCATTTTGACATTCCCATCTCTGACCGGTGATCAAATTTTGTAACCAGTTGACATCCTGCAGTTGAGGTGTGCGGAAGATATTTTTCGTTTGGTGTAAGTGAAATTTATAATTTGTTACTGTTTTAAATGTTTTACAATAAATAATATTTATCGATTTTTTTTATTAAAATGATATTTAAAAGCATTTTGGAGAGCATGAATTTAAAACTAATTTCAAACATTTTTGCTTATAGACAATTGCAATTTCGCCTACTATCAACTAGAACAATGCCTTTGCAAAGTATTCACGCTCGGCAAATCTTCGACTCCCGTGGCAATCCCACAGTGGAAGTCGACTTGGTAACAGATTTGGGCCTTTTCCGTGCAGCTGTACCATCCGGTGCCAGTACTGGTGTTCATGAAGCCTTAGAGTTACGTGATAATGAAAAGAACAACTATCACGGCAAGGGCGTTATTACAGCCGTCAACAACATCAATAAAATCGTTGCTCCCGAACTTTTGAAACAAAACTTTGAAGCTACGCAACAAACTGAAATCGACGATTTTATGCTGAAACTCGACGGCACCGAAAACAAATCAAAATTGGGCGCCAACGCACTTTTGGGTGTCTCCTTGGCCGTGTGCAAAGCTGGTGCCGCAAAGAAAGGCATTCCATTGTACAAACACATCGCCGATTTGGCTGGTAACTCGAATATCATTCTACCCGTACCCGCTTTCAATGTCATCAATGGTGGATCTCATGCTGGCAATAAATTGGCCATGCAGGAATTCATGATCCTTCCAACTGGTGCTGCATCCTTCACCGAAGCCATGAAGATCGGCTCTGAAGTGTATCATCATTTGAAAAAGGTTATCAAGGACAAATTCGGTCTTGATGCTACCGCTGTTGGTGATGAGGGCGGTTTCGCACCCAACATTTTGAACAACAAAGACGCTTTATTGCTGATCGCTGATGCCATCGCTAAAGCTGGTTACACCGGCAAAGTTGAGATCGGTATGGATGTTGCCGCTTCTGAATTCCACAAAGAAGGCATGTATGATTTGGACTTCAAAAATCCCAACTCCGACCGAAGCCTATGGTTGACTCCCGACAAGCTTACTGGCTTGTACCAGGAATTTATCAAGGAATTCCCAATTGTATCCATTGAAGATCCCTTTGATCAGGATCATTGGGATGCCTGGACCAACATGACTGCCGGCACATCGATTCAAATTGTCGGTGACGATTTGACAGTCACCAATCCGAAACGTATTCAGACTGCTGTTGAGAAAAAATCATGCAACTGCTTGTTGCTGAAGGTCAATCAAATCGGTACAGTTACTGAATCGATTAAGGCCCATTTGTTGGCGAAATCCAACGGTTGGGGCACTATGGTTTCCCATCGTTCCGGCGAAACTGAAGACACATTTATTGCTGATTTGGTTGTTGGACTTAGTACCGGACAGATCAAGACTGGCGCTCCTTGCCGTTCGGAGCGTCTCGCGAAATACAACCAGATCTTACGTATCGAAGAGGAACTTGGCGCTAATGCCAAGTACGCTGGTAAGAGTTTCCGTAAACCTCAGTAAATTATTTATTATTCGAGTTTTTAACTTTATATGTAAGAATAATTTAAAACAAAAAAAATGGAAAGTATTTACTCGTTGTGAAAAATGTAATAAATAATGTTGTAGATATTTAAGGGCGAAAACACAACATAAACATAAAATGATATTTAATATCACGCTAACATGCGTACACGTTCATGTCTAATATTACGAAAAACTATATTATACTATGTTATTTAATAAAAAAATTTGTTTTAGAAAAAAAAACTGCTATGTTTTATTCTTTATTACCCCTAAAAATCCACTATCCTAATCGAAATGTATTAATATTTAATATGATTAGTTCAAAATTACAATTTATTATTGATTTTTTCTAATTGGAATTGAATAATTAAATCCGTAAAGTTGTATTTAAATTTTGATTTATATTTGAAATATCTTTAAAACTGCAAAAATCTATAAAATCTTTTTCTTTATATATATTTTGTTTGCTAACATTCTGTTAAATTGTTTGATTCTGAATTTATTTCCATACTTTATTTTTCTTGTAACTATTGATTATGTTATAAAATTTTAATTTAATAAAAAAATGTAACAATTTGATTGTCACAGTATAACAACGTGATTATATAGGTGTCAGTTAATAATGTGTTTGTATTACAATCATGTCATGATTCAGTGATAATCTCTAAATGAGTAAATGAATATCATTGCTGAACTTCATGTCAATCACGATATTTAAATTTATTTACAATATTTATTGGTTACAATTTTTGTAGTTCATTTTTGAAAAAATATACTGAGCTAATTTGCATTTATTAATATTAATAATGAAATTCAATATTATTTTTATGATTAACAAATATTGTTATTAGTTATGTTTCGAAGCTAATTTTGTAAATATAAAAACATACACATCGTCATTTTAAATAAATAAATTAATAATATAATTTTTGTCAATAGATATTCATTTTATAAAACAGTAATTTTGTTAGTCCATTAATTTAATACTGTTTTCTTTTTAATTTAAATTTTATCGGATTTTTTAAAAAAATTATGATTATATTTTCAGTTATAGAGAATATTTTTGTTCAAACATTTAATATTTACAAATATAATATATATATTTTTAAATACATATTTTATTTTATAATATTATAACTAATTTACCAAATATTTGGTAAGTGAGTTTTACTTTTTTGTTTAGCTCTAAAGTATGTAGATAAATCTATTTTGTATGCTCAGGACAGGACTATATTAAACTAGAAAATTGTAAATTCCTTTTGCATTTCAGGAATACAGTCAATAAAAAATGGTTTATATATTCGAACCACCCTGGTAAATTTGGTGTAGTTTCATTGTTATGTATGAATTTTTAAAAGCATATTGAAACATAATTAAACAAGAAGAAACTTAATTTTTATTATAAGCATCAACTTAATTTTTGGATAAATATAAAAATCTCAATTAGTTATTCTATTTTTTACAAAATAAATATATTTTTTACAAATAATTATAACTAAAGTTTTTATGAACAAATGAATATTTTGATTCATTTTTCTTTTTCTTTTTTACGTATTGTTTGTTGATATTATTGTTTCATGGAAAAGGTTTGTACAAAACATTTTACAAATTATACAGGGTGTTTTCATATTTCGAGCAAAGAATTAATAAGTATATACTATAGACCATACTGATCATGGAACAAAAATATTTTTTTGAAAATTCGCAAAATTAAGGCTGTTTTACTTAAAGTGAACATTTTCAGGACTTCTGCAGTAGCGTACTTTATTGAAAACTACATAATCAAAATTAATTATCAATATTACATTACCTATTGCTCAAACGTTCTGCATGCAAACGTCGTGCCAATAATGAATTTTGTCTTGCTTCTCCATAAAGTAACACCAAAACACCATATCCACTAACTCATTATCACTGTATGCATTCATTTTCATAAACACTGCACTACACTGTACACTCAAAACTAACAATGAAATAAGACTAACAATAATCTCCACGACAGTATTATACGGCATCGAACAAAGTAAATTAAATTAAATTATTAATGAGCAATTACACAACATGAGTCATATATTAGGCATTGTGTAAACAATTACTTGTAGTATAGTAGAGTTAAATAAAATTATAAAAAATGTTGGAATTTTCAAAAAAATATTTTTATTCCATAATCAGTATGTCCTATAGTATATGCCTTTTAATTCTTTGCTCGAAGTATGAAGACACCCTGTATAAAAATTGTTTGTACATGAGTTACAATTTATATTTACATATACTGTAATTCAAATATATTTTTTTATAAATCGCATAACAGAAAACATTAATAGCAATTTTTTATTATAAATAAATAGAGTTCAAATATTATGTAATACTCGTCTACTGTCAAATAACCTACCTATTAATATAATTTTTTTATGTCATTGATTAAATTTTTGACCTGATGATGACGAGCGTTTAGCTTTCGTCGAAACGTCGGTTAATAAAAATAATTAACAGAATTTAAACCTGAAACTATTTTTATATTAATACTATGAGTTCTGAAAAATATTTTACTATGTATTTATTATGATCTTATAGTTATTATAATGACTAGGAATTCAAGCAGAAATGTTAAAAAATACAGATCTATGTAGTATGTAGTTTTAAATTTACATCTTTGTTTACATTTTACTGTATATAAATAAATAATAATTGTATTTTTTAATCACTGGTATTTGAATTTTTTCATTTTGTGTTGTTTATCGCTACTTTTCATTAGACTTCAATAAATATTAACAAAAAAAAGTATAAATTACTTATTCTCTAAAACTACAATTCACAAATCTACTACAAATATATTTTCCGTATTTTATCATCTTACAATTTCCATTTTAAATTTTCCAAATTTTTAAGTTAATAAATTAACTCAATTTCTTCATTAGTCTTTACGTCTTTAAATACGACCATTCTATTTTTTGTGATCTTGTATCTGACAAGGATAAGTCAGATAAACTTGTTTAGTTAAAGATTTTTGTCTTCAGTCTACAACCTCCATACGTCCTTACTCAAACAAACACAATAAAACGAAGCACAAATGATCGATTATATAAGTCTTTCAAACAGGCTGATTATCTTTTAAAATATTTTTCCGTTCCCATTCTTTATCCCTGGTAATCCAAAGTATATTCTTCTCCAAGAAATAATCCTCAATATGGCTTAGTGTACGTCCTTTTGTTTCCGGTAGCAGTAAATAAAGAAACACACATGAAACAATTGAAAATAGTCCAAATAACCAAAACATGCCGTCAATACCACAAAGATGTTTCACCATTGGAAATATTTTCGCTGTAGCAAAGATAAACACATGAAAAGTCATGAAAGTAAGTCCTCCAGCTATTCCTCTGACTTTCGTCGGATATAATTCTCCCAGCATTACTCCAGGAAGAATCATAAATCCAACAGTATTCACTGCTACGTACAACAAAATCAAAGTCGTTGGTACATAAGTTGATCCTCCAACATCAGTGCCATAACGCAAATAACTTCCCAGCGCAATGCAAGTAATAGCAGTACCAAATGCTGATGCTAAAGCTAGTGGTCGGCGTCCTACTATCGCCAGCAAGATACTAGCAATAATGGTAAATAAGAATCTGACCCCGGAAGTAAGTACTGCTGTTAAGAAACTGTCTACACCGCTATTGTTCGTGTCGAATTTCTTGATTATATCAACGGCATAGAAGACGATAATGTATGTGCCTGAAAGAATTTGGAGCCAGTTATATACGTTGAGGATTATGAACGGTTTTAGAGCTTGTGGATGAGTGAAAATGGTTCGCCAGGAAGATGAGCCGCCTGTATTTGATTGGGCACGGCTTATTATATCGTCTGTTTCTCGTTTAACCTGAAGAGAGAGAAAATATTAGATTTGTTCAATTCACACACACTGTGTTGTTGCAGTAAAACGAAAAAGTATAAATCAAATAAATCTATTATTTGAAATTTAGTGTAATTTTTATATCTGAAAATTAGACAAAATTGCATTGTTTTATACAGTTTAATGAATTAAAAAGCATTTTTGATATAGTGTTATTATTTTTGATAAAAAAATTTAATATAAGTACATAAGAATACCTAAAATTTTGGTATAAATTAAATTTTTAAAATAGGATTCTGTGTTTATTATTTGAACTTGCTTATATAGTAAGTATATATTAAAATAAAACGGCTTTAGGATTTAGTTCTATATTAATTTCTATTAATAATCGACGTTTCGACGTGCTCTACATACATCATATTATCAATTAAATATGAAATTATTTGATAGTTATTTTTAAAAAATGTAATAAATGTAAAAATAAAATTTATACTTATTCGAAATTTACTAAATAATATTTAAAAAACATGTAAATACGATATTTGAAGGCAAATAACTAAGAATTACCTGCGCAGAATATCCACCACGTAACCAAGCCAAAGCTTTTGTACCTTCGACAATTCGATCTTTTCTTAGTAACCAAACCGGACTTTCCGGTAAGAAATACAATACAATTAATCCTAAGAATGGTAATGCTATACTTAAAGCTGCTACTATTCTCCAGTGAAGCACAGAACCAAAAGCATACACTAATAAGATTCCAAAAGCATAACTTGCAAACGGAACGCTGCTAAAAATACCTGCAAAAAAAACAAATTGATTTTTTTTTAATATAAAATATGATTTGTTATAGAAATTTATTAGCAATATTCAAAAGCTAAATTGATAATCTTCATAGAATTAGAAACAAAAATTGTGGAAAGTTAATTTTATTCTACAAATATTAGCAATAAAGTACATAACTAACACAGTTTATAATAAAATAAATTTTATCAAAATTATGTTCGTTATATATCTTTTACTGATGATTCCATTGAACCGTTATTAATATTATTAACGCTTTTACATAATAAAACATTATGAATAAACGTTAAAATATAAAAATTTCAAAATTTCAAAATTGTAAATAGTATAGCAATTCGAATTTTAAATAACAGAGTAACGTCACTGATATTAATAAATATGCAACCAAAGAAAACATATCTAACAAAATTTGACATAAACTATTGAATTTAAAAAAACCTATTATGGCCCGTATTCCCACTTCTTTTGTTTATGAAAAAGTGCTTTTATTTTTTCCTTTAAAACAAATTCTTACTTCTATGAGTAATATGAGTAGTATTTCTATTTTTGATATATTTTCTTTATATCTACTATTATAAAATTCGAATAAACTAATTAAAATTGCTTAATAAGTAATTTTAAGTAAATGTCATAAGTGATTTTAACAAAAATCACTTTTAAAAGTAAGGTGAAAATACGGGTTATTATTATGACAACATTCAAATGATATTGAATCACATGTAATATGTCAATTCAGAAACAAAAACAAAAAATATGCATATATTTTTATTTTGTACCAATACTTCCCGCAAAATTACTGACTTACTGTATATATACTTTTTTTTGTAATGACAATATTGAGTTTTAATTATATTTCTTTTAAAAAAAATATAATGCATTAACTTAAAAATACCTCTGACAACAGGTTGAGCAATTTCTCCAATAAGAACTTGTCCTGGAGCTGCAGCTAAACCTACAGCACTTCCTGCTATAATTCGTCCTACTAGTAGGATGACATACGAAGGTGTGCTACTAATTATAATCCATCCAGCGATTAAAGGGATCATTGCAATTTGTAGTGCTGCTTTTCGTCCATATCTTTCCATAAAAACTCCACTTAAAAATGAGCCTAATGGAGTTGCCGCTGAATGCATACTTGCTGAAAAGAAAATTGCATATTTAGTTTAATTATTAATAAAAAAATATATAAATGTAAATATTTTGGTCCGTATTCTCACCTTACGTTTTAAAGTGATTTTTGTTACAATTACTTTTGACGTTTACTTAAAGTTACTTATTAAGCAATTTTAATTAGTTTATTTGAATTTTATAATATTAGATATAAAAAAAATATATCAAAAATAGAAATACTATTCATATTTGATAAGAGGGAGAAGTAAAAATTTGTTTTTAAGCAAAAATAAAAGCAGTTTTTCATAAACAAAAGAGTTGGGAATCTGGGCCTTTGTATTTTGAATTATCGACAAATAAAATTTCTTACAATTTTTCAATTTTTTTATATATTTTAAAAACCTTAATGCATTGTGAATATTTTTAATTATATGTTTTATTAATTATTTTATTATAAATATTCTTATCAAAATATATACGTTTTATTTCTTTTTAATGTGAAAGTAAAAAGCATTATAAAAAACTAAATTATTAATAATAAATTATACTTATATTAACTGTTATCAGTTACTTTTATTGGTTTATTGGTTAATTGCCAAAATAATTATCAAAATTGTTTATGTTCAAAATAATATTTCCTAATAAATATAAATAAGTATCTATTATATCTATTTACTAGAAAAATCGTTCTAAGAAAAATTTAAAATACCCAGAAAAAACTAGTACATTAATTATTTCCAATTTGTATATCCTCTTCCTTTTATTTTTATTTCTAGAATATTATTCTTCATGGTATAAATTTAATCGTGTCACAATTTTCGTAAGTATTTTAAACAAAATTTTTAATTTTTTAATCTAATATTCAAATTATCATAACTTAATTTTTAAAATTAAAGATGTAAATTATAATTTTCCTGAGTAATTAATATATAAATATTTTCAAATTTTACAAGATTATTCTAATAAAATGTTTATTTATATAAATTTTTCGATTTCACTACTTTTTACCATATTTTCGTTTTGGATTATTTTCAAAATTATATTATAAATATTACATATTGATTTATTATAATTATCATGGCTTTGGAGCGGTCCAAATTTTTAACTGCTTTGCTCTTACTCCGCTCCAAATTTATACAACTGCTCCGGCTTTGCTCCGTACTCCGATTTATATGAAACATTTATTTTTTTAACAATTTTTTTTTGTGAAAAATTAAAATGAAACATAAAATTTTAAAAATTTATATATTTCCATAAAATACTTAGGCCAGTATTCTCACCTCTTTTGTTTATGAAAAAGTGCTTTTATTTTTTGCTTTAAAATAAATTTATACTTCTACCTCTTATCAAATATAAATGGTGTTTCTATTTTTCATATATATTTTTTATATCTAATATTATAACATTCATATAAACTAAGTAATTTTAAGTAAACGTCAAAAGTACTTTTGACAAAAATCACTTTTAAAAGTGAAGTGAGAACACAGGCTTTAATTTTTAGAAATGCAAAAGTCAATAATAATAAAGTTAATTTTTCTAATGATAATGTTGCTAAGAATGAAGCAGTGAAGAAACTAATATTTTCACAGTTCTGATTCCGCTTTTGCTCTGAGTAAAATCAAGCTCTAGCTCTAACAACATCTCCAGTCCCAAAGCTCTGATAAATAATATTAAAATTTGTTATAAAATTGCAATACCTAATGAGCATGACATAAACTACAAAATATATTAATGTTATTTAATTTCATCAAATAGATTTCCACAAAAAAATGTATACAGTTCTTTGTTCTTAGGTTTGTTCCAATCTATTATCAAATCAGTTTTAAATTAGTTTACTATCATTCGAAGCATGCACAATATGAAATTAACTTGTTTTTATAAAATTTTAATGAGAATTCGATAACAAAATTCCTTAATTTTATAGTATTTTGAAATTAATAAGTCAAAACAGTAAAACCACATGCTAGTCATCATTCGTTTATTTTTAAATCATAACATCATTGAATGCAGACAGAATTTATTTGATTTCATTCAACACATATGATTCAAGTGAAGTCTAAGCGTACGTAAGTAATTGAAGTTATATATATATATATATATATATATATATAAATCGCAGTGTAACCTCGCCTCCCACATGAGATAATTGTAACATTGACACTCCGCATATGTACAGGCGCATACGTCATCATCGTCATCGGGTCCTTTCAAGGATCGGTGCGATGACGGTCCTTCGGCCAGTCACTAACCGATTGAGTGGCTGCACTTGAGCGGTGGTCAAGGAGGTCCGACAACGGGCAGGGACGTGACGAACCAAAATATTTGGCTCCCGGGTTGGAGGTCGTTGACAGCCTGGGCGGATTTCGTTACGTATGGAATCGGGTCAAGTGTCATTTAAATATGTAACTGGTCCTAGCTGTGTGTGTGTTGTCGATGTCAACCGAACCAGCCACAGCATCACAAATCAGTTAGCGCTGATTTGAAAATTACGAACGGTGAGACCGTGAAATGCATGTAAATTGGTAATGATTATAAATATTCTAGAATTTGTTTGTATCGGTTACAAAATTTCGTCAGTTTTGTAAATATTTGTAAATAAGAATAAGTATTATATGATTTTTTTTATCTCAAAAATAATCATGCAAGTAAAAATTGTATGCAAACAAAACCTTTTTCTTGCTGAAGAATAAATCTGCCTGTTCTCTGCCTGTTAAATTAAAAATCTAGTAAAAAAGAACGTTTTCATACATACATACACAATCACGCCATGTACCCAAAAAGGTGTGGCACAAACTCTTTCCACTATCCCAAAATCAGTTTCCTCCAAACATCCCTATCCAGGCAAGCAACTTTAGCTTCATCCATATTTATAATTCCTCTCATACATGCTACTATGTATTTGAAAACTTTCACTTACGTAAAACACTTTCAATCATACCACTCCAACTACTCATCGGACATCCACGCAAACGTATAGTCTGAAAATCATTTATATAAATTTTTTAACCAAACGTTCATTAGGCATTCGCTCAAGATGACCGAACCATCTTAACTGACTAACACCACATACCCCAAGTAAAAATCTCATTTCCATAGCAGACATTTTTCTTTTATGCTTTTGCAGTAAAACCCAACAATCATTACCATACATCAACGTAGGCGCCTTGTCATTACTCATTTAATTCAATAAAAAATGCTCTAACAATAACTTAAAGTACTTCAATATTTAATTAAAATTCGACTATTTCTACAAGATTATCAGAACACAAAAAGTCCATATAGAATTTCTTCATGACATAATATTTGAAGAAACTAATAGCGTTACAAGACTTAATAATATTAGGAACAGATTAATTAAAGAAGCAATTAAAATTATCAAAGAAAAAGAAAACATCAATCAGTGTGAAGGTACTAAATTAAATATATTCGGGATTTCTTTGATTAATAATTTATAATAATTTTTTTATTACATAGTTATTTGTTTCTAAATTACGTTTGTTTACTTGTTATTTGTATTTATTTTATTGATAAAAATTCATGTGTAATGAATCAAAATGTCAAATTATTATTAAAAAAAAAATAAAAATTTTATCCGAAAGCATTTTTATCTGTTTACAATAATAAACTTTTAAAAAATATAAAAAACGAAAATATATTTTTCTATCAATAGTTGTCAACAAATTCTTAAATTCTATACATAAAAACTAAAATAACTATTTCATTTGATTTGTATTGGATGGTTAAATTTTAGATAATTTATCAATTTGATTAGAAATAAAAGTATCCCATTAAAAACTGCGTAATCTCGAAATCACACTCATTTTTACATAAATCATTATGAACTATTAAAGCATTCTACTGAAAAAAAAAACTAAATATTTCATTAATTGATGATTAAAAAAATACAATTACATTATCAAATAAATAAATAACTGGATTAACGCAGTTTTATCTTTTTAATCAAAAGCGTGCGTTGCTAATTTTTAACCAGATAAACTTTTTATCAAAAATATCTTTCTGTCTAATAAATCGAAATTACAAAAAACCTAAAAGTACAAAAATATTTAAAATTAGAATCTTATCATCAAAATTTTTATATAAATAAAATCTTGACTTCTCATTAAATCTCATTAATATTTTGATCTATGAGCGAAAGTAAATTTTGCAACATAAAATTTAAGCGAAAGCACCTAAAAATTAGCATATATTTAACGTCATTCATTTTAACTGTTATCTTTATAATACAAGCATAAATAGATACATACTCGTATCTTTGCATATAATTAATAGTCCGTTATGCTCTCTTAATTAAATTTATTATAATTGAATTATAACTAACATAAACTATTACCATAAAGAAAATTAAATGGTACTCTAAGATACTGTTGAATTTAAAGATGTAGATTTGCAAAATTTATTAGTTTAAATTTTATCAGATTAACTGTTTATGCTAATTATTTTTTTATTAACTAGTTTTGCATATGATTAAAAATTTCACATAATCAGACATAAGTATACATTTCTAAAACTAGTATTTCTGCAATTATAAATATTTAAAAAAAAATTATATTAGAAGAATTATGAAACTTTTACATTTGATGAAATGCTTAATCTTTGTTCGATCATGGAGAAAGGTGATACCTTTAATTCTAAATTTTTTATAAATATTTTTTGGCACTTATGTTATTCTGTTTATAGTCACGTTATCAACTATATATTTCTCTTAATTTTAATTAAATTATGATAAAATTATAGTAATTTTGTTACTATATACAAACTTTATATAGCTTTGAGAAATCTTGCTCTTCTTTGAATAAATTATTTATCTTCTTGATGTATATTGAAATTTCCAATACTTTACTTAAATTATATAATTTTTTAAGATTGTAACAACATACACTTTTAGTAAACAAAGATTGTTAATCAAAATGTTCTAAATATTTTTTTTGAATAGCGAAATGTTTTGTGTTTATTAATTATTATTAGTTTAAAAACTATTATATTCTATAAACAAATACATTATTTTTTATATTCTTAATTACACATAGCGTATTATATTAGGTTATAGTATTTTGTTTTTGATTAAATCACTAATTAAATTCATCTAATTAGTTCATCAAAATAAATTAATGGCAATTTAAGCAAAAACAAAATACTATAACCAAATAGGTTGATATTACTTTTTAAGCACTGGTGTAATAATAAAAACAAATGTGTATTTGTCAAATTAAATCTGTGATCAAAATGATAAAAAGCTTTGTGAAACGAAAATTTATAATACAAAATTAAAATTACCTAAAAACTTAAAGCCCATTCAAATCAATAAAAACAATTCAATTTTTAAGAAAGTATAAAGTAATTGTTAATTTTTTTAAGTTACATTAAATTAGTATTTAATTTCTAAAATTTAAATCAAGCTCATAAGTGATAAAATGCTTCAAATTGAAATAATAAAAAAATTAAAAATTGTAATGTGCGTTGTTTTATTGAGCTGTAAACAAAAAAATTAAAAAAAAAACTTACCAATCCAAGAGCCCATTTCTTCGTCAATATGCATTGTTCCATTTGTTGATTCCAATTGGGGTAATAAAGTGGCTGAATATCCAATGGGCATGCCACATGCAGCTGATGTTAGCATTACTGCACCGGTTACTAAACACTAAATATATTTTTCTTTGTATTATTTATTATAAATGCTGATCAAATTATGTATATTCTATTTTTAAAGTAATGTAAAAATTTTGAAACATAAAAATATACTTTGATTTGCTGGAAGCATAATAAAAAGCTTATAGAATAAATAGAATTTTAGAATTTATACGTACTTGTGCTAATATTCCTTTAGTACTTGAATCTTTCTTTGAGTTTTGTTCATTTTGATTTTCGCTAAGCATGGAATCGTCTTCGTTGCTAAAAAGTAAAAATAAAATTATTGTATTAAGCTAACTAAGCTAACGTTTTCAAAGTCAATGACTTTAAAGTTAAATCATATCTTTTATTTTTAAATTTATGTATTTCAGTTTTTTGATAAAATAAAATTAAAATATAAAGATTTCGTTTTTATCGTCAGAATGTTCCAAGGATTACATTCTGAAAAAATTATTCAATTAATTTTTTTATTGTCAATGTCAAAAACGTGTAAATATCTTTAAATTTATTTTGATATTAAACTTAAGATAAAAATTTATAAAATCATAGGTTTATTTTATCATTATCTCCCAAAAATATTAATATTTTAATGTAATTTTTCATCGATTCTTTTTAGTTGTCAATGATAAAAATGTGTAATTAATTGTTTAATTTGGACATATTAAAAAAATTGATTAGAAACATTAAATTTACAAAAATTTTAAAAATATAGAAAAAATTTATGTAGTTTATTATATAAAAAAATTAAATATTAAATCTGGTTTCTTCGATTACTTTCATTGTAAAATCATTAATAAATTATTTAAATAAACTAACAAAATTATTAATTAATTTCATTAAAATACAAGTTATAAATATCAAATAATTCATATATTAATCCCTCCAGTTATAAATCTCCAAATTAAAATAAATTGAATATTATAAACAAAAAAATTAAGCGATCTAATGTAAAATAAACAATACAATAAAATAATAAATAGAAAAATTAAGTAACCTACCTCCATTCTTTATCAGCTTCCTTTTCGGCGGTCATCTTGTTATTTTCATCCACCATATTTACTACCACTTGAGTTGTCCAGACGCGGACAGAACACTAAAGGCAACTGACAATAAAGACGCTGCAAACGTAATTCTTAAGTCGTACGGGCACGAGCAGCAGAAAGCGTCCCAGCCAAGGCAAAGCGTGGTTTGTCACTTCAGCAAGGCTGTCCTCTGGTAAGGTCACGGTTGCAGGAAGATCGTCGTTGACCTGGATTCAGATTCAGGCTCGCGATCCGATCCAATCTGATCAGAATTATCACAAGATCGTCAATCACTATTAGACAATGTTTTCAAGACAAAATCAATTTGACAACAGTCAAATGTCGAAAAAGATGTTTTACTTATTACATATCTTGTTTGGGATATAGTAAAGTACAAATATTGAAAATTTATTATAAACAGTGTTTTCCGAAAATTTTTAAATTCAAAAATAAGAATTTTTGATTGAAAGAATATATTATCCAAAATTATGTTTTCTTGGCAAGTTCTTCAAGATTTCTCGAAATTTTATTATGAATTTTTATGAAAATATAGGTATAACAAAAAAAAGTGTCATATATTTTTGGAAAATAAAAATTAAAAAATAAAGCAAAACATGGCATGTATTTTCACCTCTTTTGTTTACGAAAAGTACTTTTATTTTTGCTATAAAATAAATTTTTACTTCCACCTTTTATAAAATATGAATAGTATTTCTATTTTTGATATATTTTTTTAATATCTAATATTATAAAATTTGAATAAATTAATTAAAATTGTTTAATAAATTATTTTAAGTAAACGTCAAAAATACTTTTGACAAAAATCACTTTTATAAGTCAGATGATGAATACGAGTCAATATTTTTGACGATTGCATAAATTGAAATAAATTAAAAAAATCTTAATTCATATCAAGAATTTAGTCCTCAATTTTTTTTCAAATATTATATTTCTAATTATTGGAAATTAACTGCTTACTAACTTTATTTTTACAGTAGCTCTAAAGAAAAAATAATGTAAAGTTATTGTTTCGAAGTAGTCAAAATATCAGCTTATTTAAAAGTTAATTGCTAGGAATAATATTTCTGAAGTTTCAAAAGTCAAAATTGGAAAATTTTGCTTTAATTAGTTATAACAAATGAACTCAATATAATGTACAACTTTTCATATTGTAAACATGTCATTAAATATCTTAAAAGTTGTGTTTCTTTACAATAATATAATATATATTAAACACTCACAAATCTAAATTTTAATTCTACAAAATCTATGTGACTGTATCAGTTAAAAATCTAACAATTAAAAGTTAAAAAATGTATTGAAAAAAACTAAAATATTAAATATTAAATATTAAATATTAAATTATTTTCCCTACGATTAAAATATACTGTCCAAAATTTGTCAGTGTGTTTTGGTTTTTGGATATAGTTTTAATGGCTGATATTATTTCCCAGAGAACATAATTTATTTTCAAGTTTAGTACTTTATTATATCATAAATAAAATAAATAATAAATATTTTAGAAATACCTGTATAAAAACGAAACTGTTTTCGTGATATTCAAATAAAATAACTGCACTTACAATTCTCACAATAAAATCCAATCTAATCAGAAAGAAGTATTATAATATTATCAATCACTAGACACTGTTTAAGAAAAGTACAATTCAATTGTCACTATCAAAATAATTTAGCAAACTATAATATTATAAAATATGTGGAGTTGCTGATAATGTTATCGAAATTATTTTTTTGTTTAGTCACATTTGGCGAATTGCAAATGTATTTTAATACTAACTTGTTTTCGAAGATGTCTTATCAATATAATATGTTGAGTACTTTTCATAATAATAATGATATCCCAAGTTTAAATTCATTTATATAAGAATGTTTTATTGCAAAAATTTTGTTATCAACCAAGTTATTGATTAAAAATAATGTTAGGTACGTAAGTATTCTGTATTTAAATATTGTTACTGTAATTTAAAATAACACAAAAAAAATGCATTTTTTTATAAAAAAAAATTAAAAATAAAATAATCACATTATGATAAATTGGTTTATTGTAAATTAAAGTTAATAATAATAAAAAAATCATCGATTTTATACTGTTAATAAATTTGATATAATTTTGATTCAATTAAGGCTCGATATTATAAACGCTAATTAAATTTATTTCACAAGTAAATTTGACTTTCTCTCCAAATAACTTTAAAAACAAATTTTATTTCAACACATTATTACCAGATTATTATTATTAATAATAATTATTTTTTTAATATCACTATATTAAGTATTTATTATTATTATTATTTATATAATAAATACATTTACTTCTGAAATAAATTTAACCAGCGTTCATAATATCGGGCATTACTTATACGTTACTAAATAGACATTTTAACATAAAATTGTAAAAATTGTTCTAAATGAATTATTTACATACATACACAATCACGCCATGTGCCCAAAAGGGTGTAGCACAAACTTTTTCCACTATCCCAAAATTTGTTTTCTTTAAACATTTCTATCCAGACAAGCAACTCTAGCTTCATCCACATTCACGATACATTTCATACATGCTTTTCTATTCCTACTACTTGGAAACTTTCGCTCACGCAAAACGCTTATCTTAACTGACTAACATCAACTTTTGCAAACATTTGTTTTTAATTTCACACTCATCATACATTAATCTATTTTGTACCTTCTATATACACCACATACGTCACGTAAAAATCTCATTTCCACAGCAGTCATTTTCCTTTTATGCTTTTGTAGTCAAACCCAACATTCACTACCGTAGGTACCAAAAAACATTGTATATACTCAAACGGGTTTCTTTGGAAACATTTACGTATCTAGTAAAAGTACCCAAAGCACCCAAAACCTTACAACCAACATTAACTCTTCGTTCAATTTCACGATCAAAGCAGATTCCTTTTAAAAAATTTAGTAGCTTATCCATTATTAATTTTATTTTTATATAAAATTATAAGAAAATACTATAACGTGCAATTATTAATTTTTACATACGAAAATATTTAGATGACTTTTCTAATGTTTTATCTAATACAAAATTGATGATTTTCAGCCTTTTCATTATATTAGATAACACATCTATTCGTACTTCAAAAGTAGATGATTATGTACGTTGTATTCATCAAATGAAATTAGATATTTTTTCCAGTTTATTGCATATTTATATTTATCTATTCTTGTTTTTATATTTATCTAAAATTTTCAATTATTTATTTAAATTTTATTTGACATATTAATATAAATTCAAATAATTTATTTGTAGATGAAATAACTAATATTATTAGAAATACGAAATATCATTTAATTAAATAGACAAATAATCTAATATTTAGTTATCTAACTCAAATGAAATGAAATTGCTATTTAATTTTGTTTTTCTACATATACTGAAGCTTACCTATTTTTATTTTCCATTAATATGATATTTATTAATATAATAATCTTAATTACTAATTTTTTCTAGAAAATAACATATGCAAAAATACTTGTTTTCAGGTCAAACCTTCTAAATTGACTTAATTGACCTTGTTGATTATAATTTATTATGTACATGAATATTTATAGATATAATATTATGTAATATTTGTTTATATTTAAGAAAGGTATACTAATACATTAGTGCATTTTTGAATTTAGGAATATAAATAACTAAAAAGATATTTGTGCAATTTAATTGGTCATTATACTTTTATAACCAATAAGTATATTTTTTAATTTAAAACGAATTTTTTTTTTAAACTACTAAGTCACAATATAAATGTAAAATTATTAACATAACTTACAAATATTGTCATTTTAAAATATTTTTTTGTTTTCTACGAAAATATTACTTCAATTCAAATAATAAATTAATGTTCTTTTTTTTAATGCTTGTATTCGTAACTCAAAAACAGTAAATAAAAAGTTCTCTAAACATTAATTTAAAATTAAAATATAAAAAGGCTTTAGGGTTAAGTTCTGTATAAGTTTTAATTAAAATATCGACGTTTCGATACACATCAGGTAAAATTAAATAAATAACATATATAATAAATAAAAAGAACATAGAAACAAGTTACTAGGTAACAAAATAAGTACATAGTAAAAAATCTTTTAGAACTGCTTTAGGTTCAAGTTCTGTATTAAAATTTATTTATAATAGACTTTTCGACGAAACTCAACGCTCGTCTTCATCGGGAGAAAATTGATAACTAGATTATTATTTTATTATGTTATTAATTTAAAAGATTTTCAGTAAAGTGCATATATCAAATTTACATTATTTTTCTAATATTCCATACAGCTACGTTCATATTTTTCATATAATTATTAAAATTACAGGAATGCCATTGTTTTAAATAAATATGTAATCAAAGAAAACATATCTAGCAATACTTATCATTTGTTATTAAATAAAATATAAAAATCACGTTTCGGAAATAACGTAATACGTCAATTTAAAAATAAAGAAAATGAAAATAAATTGTATTACTGTTTCTTACTAACGTATCTCAAGTATCTTTACATGCTTTTTTTCGGTATTTTTTAAAAAAATATCAAAAAAACCTGGAATTAAAAACTGAACATTTTTTAAAATCTTTATTGTATTTGTTATAAAAAAATATTAAATTTTATTTAAAACTTATAGTAATAAAAAATATTACATTAGTAAAACATTCATCTAATTTGTGATAATCGAACATAACTTGAAACAGAAAGATTTAAAAAAAAAGATATATGTATATAATAGTGATCTCAATTCAGCTGCAGGCGCGCGAGCTAGAGGAAAACGGCCATTTAAGTGGTAAACTAGGAACTCAAACTAAGCACTGATGCGGAACAAGATTCAATTAGATATTTGGGCCAGACGAAAATTGGGTAAATCATTTTTAATACCATTTATTGTTATTGTCCAATTTAAGTTCAATCAACTGGTGATAACTGCTCCCAGCACAACTTCTAAATGTAATCACATTATTATTTATATTTTTAGAAAAAGAAAAAAATATGTAATTATTTCGAAATGTATAGTTTTATTAGAACAAGACGTTCACCTGGAGATTGAAAGGTTGCGGGTTGGATTCCCACCAGAGAACGGATTTTTTTTATTTAATATTAACTTGGAAATATTAATAACATTAAATTTTACACGGATGTTAAAACCAAAATCAATTTTGTTATAATTGTTTTCAATTTATCACCATTGGTTTGTACGATACATAACTAGATTTTCAATCTAATATCCGTTTTATAAATAATATTTTTCATATTAAATAATATATTTAAAATAAGTTATACAAATCGAACTACAATAAAAAAAAACGTAAATGGAACTGGATAAATTACACGTTAAGAAAAGAAAATGATGATATTGCAAAACAAGCATTTGATTACAAAATTAAAGGGAAAATAAAAATAGGGGAAACTGGAAAAGAAAGAACACAAGCAAATACATAAAGAATGGAAAGACATAAAAATGAAGGCAAGAAATAAACAAGAAAAGAAAAACACAGTTAAAGAAATAATATATTAAGAATAAGAAGACAGCAAGGCTAGTAATCTAGCTAATCTACATTATATGTTTTAGAAACACTGGGAATTGGTGCCCGATAATCCTGAAGGATTGTATAGGAATAATAATAATAATAATAAAATAATAATAAATAAGAATTGACTTTAAAATAAAATTTACATAGTAAAAAAGAGGGCAATACGTCTACTCATCCAGATAAATCTGCTATTGCTCAACATACGATAGAATATCTTCATGATGTAAAATTCGAAGATAATGTAATAATTGCAAGACCCATCAATATTAACAGCAGATTGATAAGAGAAGCAATAAAAATTTATAAAGAAGGCTCTGTGAAGGCACTGAGTTAAATAATATTTAACTTACGTTAATTAAAAGTCTATAAAACAAATTATGATCTAGTTACTTATTTGTTACCTAATAACTTGGGTCTATATTCTGTTATTTACTATAAATGTCATTCGTATCATTTTTCCTGATGAAGACGGATGTTGAGTTCATCGAAACGTCGATTATAAATAAATATTAATACAGAACTTTAACCTAAAGCAGTTTTACTTTAAAATTTACATTTTTCAAGAATAAGGCTGGAAAATTCATTTATGTATATAAAAAAATAATTTGCAAATTACGTTAAATTTGATAATTTTTACAATAAACAAAATTAATAATTTAACTATATATCTCAAAAATTACTAACAGCAATAAATTAATAATATTAACAACTATTAATTTTATTATCTGCAACGTTAATATACAATTTCGAATTATTGTAGTAACTAATTTTTGAAATATACACAAAAACCGAAACAAAATTTTTTGTAATAGTAAAAATTTTAATTATTAAAATATTTATTTGAAATTAATATTTTTATACTTTTAAATCAACTATTTGTAAAAATTATCTGCATTGCAAATAAATACTAAAATTAATTTAATAAGTTTTTCTATCGTATATTGCGTGTAAAATAACCTAATTCTTAATATAATATTAATATAAAAACAATATAATCTAAAAAAATATAAAATTATTATAACACGTGTTTAGTGCAACATACAAACATATATATTTTTTATAATAATTTATTATCAAACATAAATACAAATTCAAAAAAATAACAACAATTATTGCATTATAAATAAATAAAGATAATAAATAAATATTCAGTGTACAATCAAAAATAAATACGAACACATTTTACAACCAACAAAACTTAAAAGTAATACGTTTTGCATATATTACAGAAACAAAATAAATACGTTAAATAATCTATATAAACAATAACAATAAAACAGATAAATAAATAAAATAAGTATGATAAACGGATTAGAAATAAAATTTCTCTTTCATATATTTGTATCACAAAAATTTGTCGAAACTGGTTACACGCATTTTAGAAGATTAACTCGAAAATTTTTCATGCATACCAAGCAATTTCACGGTATAAATGCTACGCTGTTGACACTAAATTTATTTTTCAAAATGAGAACGTGTAAACATATAAATAATAATTGAAATCCGTTAACTAAGGAAATATCAAATTATTGTCATTTTTTTATTTTATTTTAATCTTTAATATGTATATTTAACTTTCATTCTTATTTTATTTATTTTTTACTAAATTTAATTATCAATAAAAGTATCTGTAACAACAATAATAAAAATAATTTACGTTAAAATTACTGTAATAAAATTATACTAATAAAATAAATAATTTGTTTGTCGAATTATTTTTCAGGCAGTTATAAAATGGAATTGTTTTTCATAAGTAGATCAGCAGTAATGATGATCAAATTAGGGCATTTTTTTATCGAAATATATATATTAAAAAACTTGTACGTGTAGTACGTGCGTTTTCACGGTAGCTAGAGAACAAATTTTCATTATTTTTTGTTATTATTTTCTATATTTTATAATTATCTATAAAATAATTGAGTATTTTCATAATAAAATTGTGTATTTATGGTATATAAAATATATTGTTCACATAAATTTAATATATTTAAAAAAATATTGCTTCAATAATAATTTGACTTCAATTTTTATATTAAAAAAATGTAACTTCTATTATACCATTGTTTTTTTTAATTATTTTTTTGTAAATCTTATAACAGATAATAGCAAACATATTTATTAATCTTATTTGAATAACAACAATAAATAAACTCAACAATCCGTAAAATAATTTTATATAATATAAATAAAATTGCAAGTCAGATATTCTAATAAAAATTTAATATCAAATATATAAAGATTTTTTACTATTAAAATAGTTTCACGTTCCATCAGAGATATAATAATAAAATGAAATAACTGTACAAAATTTTTTTTTTGTTAAAAACAAATACACGTGCAAAATATGTCCTTTTTTATTTAACACGCGGTCAATTTTTTATTTCAACTGAAATATTTTGCAAAAATTTTAGATTTTAATTTCAAATATATAATATCAAATAGTATTTTATTTTACACCAATATTTTAACTAAAAATATATATAAATAAATTAAAACTTTTAAAAATGTAATTCTAATAATTATTTAATTAGTTAAGGTCCGGTTTTAATATTAAACCTGATAAAGATACAGTTTAAGGCCCTCGTACTTGAAAACATGTTTAGGATTCAAATACATAATATTCACATTCGTTTTAATATTGGAAATTTAAAATTGAATTAATTTGCTAAAATTATCAAATTTTTTTACAAAATCTCCAGATTTTAAAAACTTTTATGTAAATCGTCAAGATATTTACCAATTTTTATAAAATTCTAGTGTTCATTATACACAAACTTACGGATACAAATTCTGCAAGCTATCATCATACAAAGAATTATACTGATCCCTCAAAATATGAATATCATTTGGTTTACCATTAAATGCAAAATGGCCATTCAGTCGATGAATCTCAGTGTCTTTAATATGATTAACTTTAGCAGGACTTCCACTGGCAGTTGACGCAAAAGGATTGCCAATGGTATTATGCCACTGATATATAGTTACTGGTTTACCATTGCCCAGAAACGGAAGTGGCAAGTTCAATAAAGATGGCGTAGAAGGCTGGGACATGTATCCAAATCCCGGAACAAACGTATACGGCATCGGTGGTAAACGAATATAATATACTGGCGAATTAAATCCATCGGTTACGGGGCGAGTACGACCCTGAAGGAAATCATTTCCGGTTGCTGGAAATGATAAGAATTTTGCTTGTCGATTGGTTTTATCTTCGATTTTCGATGCGGAGATGTCAACGGTGAGTAAAGCGACAAGAATGACAATTGAAAGTAATGTATTCCTGGAATATTAATTTCGATAGTAAATAATTGATTGATTGAAATTCGACAATTTAACTTATTGTTAGTAACCTACTTTCTATTACTAGTAGTTTTCTTACAATACGTGGGCTAAATTTTAACAATTTACCAAATTTAAGAGAAAATGTCTTGTGTTGATTGTCAACGATAATAAACAATAATAATAATGTTTAATTTTAATAGATAGCCTTGATGGTAGGTGATAATGTGTTATTTTTTTTAAATAAAAAAAAGCGATTTACAGAGAACAAAGAAGTAAATATTTAAATTGTAATTACAATAATAATTTCATTGGAAGTTATTAATGCAGTTATTATTTACGCATGATAGATAATAATTCTTATAAAACATATATATATTTTTTTAATACACACTAGATTAGCAATAAATTTTTATTATTTTAATCTATATAAATAATTAGCTCATATGTTCACTTTTTATTGTGCAAAATTTAAAATTCAATTAAATAAATTTTTTAAATAATTAATAAGTTTTTCACCTTAACAAGTATTAGTTCGTGTACAAATATAAAGGCTCGTATTGCGAGATCGTTTTTAAAATTAATTTTAATTAATACAGGTTTTAAAACACTGCAACTGCTATAAGAGCAGAACTAACCAAATAAACTAAAACACTCAAAAATCAAGCTCGTAATACAAGCAATGTTTTAAAAAGTACTAATCGATTATTTTATGCAACTCAATTATATTCTGTTAATATTATCTAAATCATTTAGGTGTTTGGTGAAAAACATTATGTATCTGTCGAATATGGACTCCGTGAAAAACTGCAGTAAAAAACTGTTTTCATTTAATGATTTCTGTATATGAGTACTTGCTATCAAGGGTCCGCTAATATTTCATATTAAAATTCTGTTAATTTTCTATAAACTAATAAATCTATATAATAAAGTAATTAAGCTGAATCAAATATTAATTTTACTTTAAGTATTCTGATTTAAAAATTAATAAATTGATCTGTCGAATATAAAATGCGGCAGCGACGATTTTGTGATATATCCCAATGATTATTCTCTTTCTTGAAATATTTACTACATCACATTTTTAAGAGTAAAATATCCTATAATGATTATATTAGATATTACTACAATACTAACGGGTTTCCCATTAAATAAAAAATAGCAATTTTTTAAAAAATATTGTTGTCACTTATTTGATACAATTTTCTCTAATTTTATAAATTTATAGATAAAATTTTAACTTATAAATAAAATATAATAATAAAAAATATAGTTCAAATATTAAAAAAAAAACATTAAATTAATATTATACATTTATCTTAATAACTATTTTATAAGAAAGTAATAATTTTGAATTATTTAAACAATTTTTTTTCTTAGTCATAACTTTTTAGTACTTTTGATAAAACATGTATGTTCAGATGATTGTAATTTTGTACAATTCATTTTACTCTAATTGGTCATATTATTTTTGTTTTAATAAACAAATAAATTAAACAACGTATGATAAAAATTATAAATTATTCATCTTGTAAATTAGGTAATATATAACAATAACAAATAAATTAATCTAATTTACATTTTTAGAAAATCTGTTCTATATCAATGCGTGTTTAAAGTCACATATCTGTAAAATGTATATGAATATTAGAAAATAAACATAAATATTTTAATTTGTTTCTATTAGAAAACATAGAAAATAATATATGAAACATGTCAAAATATTCATAGAATATAAGCATAATATATTATTGCTACTGTTTCTGAATCCATTAAATATAAATTAAGATATTAAAACTTTCAGTTAAATTGTTGTAAACTTAACGGCTTTATTTTATATAGTAAAATTATGCCAAATGTTTGCAAATAATTACCATTTTTAATGCGAAACTTTTATGGCACAATGATTACGTTTAACATCCAGTTAAATCATTTATTTTTTATTATATTAATTTATACAAATACTGTATTAAAAACAAAATTAATATTTTATGATAAAAAATATTTAGTTGCAATTTTCATAAACATCATTTTTTAAATTACATATATTAGTTAGTATTTGAAAATATTTTTCATTTAATTATATTTTTTAAACATAATTTTTCATATTAAAATAAAAAACTGTAAGATTAAGTACTGTATATATTTTATTTAAATGTTGACGTTTCGATATACTCTACATATATCTTCATCAGAAAAATAACATACAAAACATAGAAACAAATTATTCATGTTATTTGTATTATTTTTCCTGATGAATATATACGATGATATTTAAATAAAATATATATAATAGAACTTAATTCTAAAGCTTTTTATTTTAATATTATGATATCTGAATTTTTTTTACTATGTTATAATTTTTAATATAAGTTTGTTTATTGGGTTTATTAATTTATTTATTTAATCACAATCATAACTACATTGTTTAAAAGCTGAAAATCCGTATTAGTTTATAATCAAAATTAAAAATTAACATTTTGATACAACCTATAAATATATATTTACATCATTACGCGTTTAATATTTATTTTATTAAAATAGCGCAATTTTCTTATTCAAATATTAGTATTGCTAAGAAGATAGTAATAAATCTTTCAAAACTCATTACGTTAAGATAAAAAGTTCTAGAATTAAGTTCTGTATATATTTTATTTAAATATCGACGTAATGCCATAAATAATAAACAAGTTACTAGATGACAAAGAAATAAGTTTAAAAAAAAATTAAACGTCGACATTTAAATAACATATATACAGAACTTAATCCGAAAGTTAAATAAAATTTCGAAACCAAAAATTAATATTAACCAAGCAACTATAATCAAGTAAAAGAAAGCAGGAGATACTAACGTAAAAAAAGATAAACTTTAAAAATAAATAAAATAAAATACATACCTTTTACATGTAGATCCAAATTCTGAAACCTCAAAGTTAAACATTTTTACCGATATTAATAGTATCGTAACCGTAACCGTAAGAAATGGTTGAAAAAAAAACCAACACTAAACGAAATTACCGAAACCACAATAACCAAGAAAATATCGGCAAATGCAAGCAACCAGCGAGTATAACATTCAACCGATACTGTCAAATCACAAATGGTATCATCTTCAGCCATCGTCTACCATTTTATAAAAACACCCGCACTCCATGAAAAGTGGACTCCAATGACGTCACACGAGAAACACCATCCACTTATTCATTCGTTCTATTTCACTCGCCGTTTACGTTTACCATTCATTTAATTTGTTCGTATGTAGGTATTGTACAGAGTGTTATAATTTAGTTGTCAATTGTGATAAAATAAGATAAGATTTGAAATAAATTTTGAAATATTCACAAAAGTTTATAAAAATACGGAATATTAGATTTTTAATTATAAAAATATTAATAAAAAATCAAGGATAAGTATAGGAATTAGTCGCAAATATATCGCAAATAAATTATGAAATAATTGAAATACAAATACACATATACATATACAAATTATTACAATTGGACAACGTTAGTCTATAAAAATTGTAAAATTCTCAAAATAAACATTATTTTGTTTTTATTTATAATTTACTTATAAGAATAATATAATAAACCAAATATTTATAATAAAACAAAGATAATTATATGAAGTTAAATTTTATCAATAATCTCTTTACTATATTTATTTTTAAGGTATCATAAAAATAAATGTGATTTCAAATTCCTTAAAATAATAAGACTATGTACTTTGAAAATTATTCCTATTTTTTAATTATCATATTACAAAAATAAATGAAAATTAAATAATCATATTTCAAGTAGGTAATACATCTTCTGAAATAAAATTTTGTAATTTTTTGGGTAGCAATAAAAAATTAATATAATAACAATTTATCAAACTTTGATGGTTGCCAGTTGCGTATAACATTGTTAACTTAATTAATGAGTTTACTAGGCAACTAGAATGTCAACTGTTTTTGAAGTGGCTCACTCATCGGCCAATTAGCAAGTTAAAGAGAATGTCAATTTATAAAGCGTTTAACAATGTTTTTGTTTTTTTAATAAAATAATTCAACTGAACGCATCTGAGCAACATAGGAGATATAGCTAGTTTATTACAAAAACCAAAAATATTTTAAAAAATAAATTTTTTACAAAAAATGCTAATCAGTTATTTTTATATTAAAAGAATCAAAAAAAAAGCTGTTAGTTTACTTAATTTGATATAAAAATTAACTATAAAAATCACTAGAAATTAACGTAGTAAAAATTTTTTCAGAACTCATTTCATTAAAATAAAACTGCTTTAGGTTAAAGTTCTGTATAAATCGACGTTTCGACGTAAATCAACGCTCGTCTTCATCAGCATGAAAAATACTAATAAAAATACTAATACTAATTAGTATTTTTTTATCCTGATGAAGATGAGCGTTGAGTTTAGTCGAAACGTTAATTCTAAATAAATATTTATACACAACTTTAACCTAAAGTAGTTTTATTTTACTAGAAATCAATATGCAAATATTTTCTGAAACAACACTAGCTTTATTTGAAGTGGGACAAGTAGACTAAAACACTGTGTACTGTGTAGAAGTAGAAGCAGAAATTACAAGAAAAGTTGCCACAATTTTACAAACGTTTTAATATCTTTTACCGCGTCCGTGGTGCGATAATTATAAAGCAGATTTTTGTTTGTCTTCTGAATGTTGAACGTTTTTCTAATAGCGCAAGAAACCACACGATAACACAGTTAAATGAGAGCAGAAAAGCAATTTATTTACTCCAGATTTTCGATTTTATTTTCATTCTTTTCTCAATCATACAGTGTGTAATTTGCATGTCCGTACACATAAATATATTTTACAATTAGTTGATTCAATTTCGATTCTCTTTTGGCGGCGTTGAACTAATGAAAAATAGAAACATTTACTGACATATAGGTATGGGTAATTTATAATGCTAATAGTTTTCAAATTTTTTTGTAGACGCTGTGTAACATATAAGATAGTATAATAATAATACATAAAATAATCATAAATGTTTATGAAATATGAATTTAACAATAAATCTAGTTATTATTATTATTAAAAATAATAATTGAATCACACTTCACATGTAATATTTTTTTATTACTGAATTGTTATACTATAAAAATTGTTATTCAAATATTTATGTATTTTATTACAAAAAAAGACTTGCACGTTTTCCACAAAAATTCATTATTTATTAATTAAAATAAAACGGTTTTAGGTTATAGTTCTGTATTAATAATTTTAACTTAATTTAATTAATTTAAATTATTAAAATTAAGTTAAAATTATCAAAATGTTTCAACGAGTGCCAACAGCAACCTCTCTCTATTAACTTTATTCTGTATTAATATTTATTAATAATCGACGTTTCGATAAACTCAACCTATGTTTTCATCAGGAAAAAAACATTTACAGTAAATAAACAAAACATAGAAACAAGTTACTATGTAACAATATAAGTAACTAGATTATAAAATTTATAAATTTTTAGTTATAGGAAGTCAAGTTTTATTTAAATAAGTGTCTTCACACTGATTGATCTTATCTTTTTCCGTTATTTGTTAATTATTCATACTTAAACAAATGTTTAGAAGTTTAAACAACAGGTAGAAAATTTAAATCTGAAAAACATGGAAACAAAAGACATTTATTTCTAAATATTGCAAATGCGCGATTTAAAAAAGCCAATAAACAAATAAGACGAAAATCATTTTAGGTATGATGTTCAAATCAACGAATACAAATAATTTTTAAAATATTTATAATAAATTCTCACTCACACTTGTCTGTTTATCTGCTTATCTCAAAATTAGTTTTATTTTTCAGACGTAATGTTATTAATTCTAAACTATTAATTTCAATTTTTAGCTACAATAAACTAGTAACAACTGATCATTTTTATATTTTCATTAGTTAGTGTAAGTAGTTTGCTTCAGAACTACAGGCTTTGAGCTCAAATATAACACTAATTTCATGATAAGTAGGGTAGTTTAAATGTGCCCTAACACTGTCATATAAAATTTGTCAAATAATAACTTTAAATATGTGCTTAAAGTTATAATATTTAATTTTAACCACTTTTAAGAGAGGTTATGATTAAAGTTCATTATTTTTTAATACAATCTGTAGTACTAAATTACGTACACAAAATAATAAATAATTACATAAAATAGCTTAAAACAACTTATTTAAATTAATATATATTTAATTTAAAGAAAGTTTTAACTTTTCAATTTACATTTAAAAGTAATTTTAAAAAATAGTTAATTTAAAAATTTTGCCTTTGGAAATAAGATTTCCATTGTAATTATTATAAAAAAAGTATGTAAAGAAGTATTGCTTTTGGACAAAAAATTAATGTATGTCATATTTTTTATTTATAAATTATCATCAAATTAGCATATAAAAAAATATGATCAATCTTTTCAATTAAAAAAAAAATAATTATGAAAGAGAAATTAAAAATCTGGTATTTGTATTTATCTTGTTCAATATAAAATTAATGTTGTTTATTATTTTCAACATTATAATTAATATAAGTACCATTAAAATCTCATAATAATTTATATTAGTACTTGAGTTAGAGATTTACTCGTATTTTAAAATAAAACTTAATTTAGTGTAGGTAATGCTAATAATAATAATATATTTTTCTTTCATTTATGAATTATAATAAACGAAAATATATTTGTAATTAATTTATTATTAATAATTTATTGAAAATACAACTCTTTTATTTTAATTATCTACATAATGTCATTAATTTTTTTAATGCAAATTAATTGTATGTTAAAAAACTGTTATTTATAAATAATCGTAGATATCAATTGCACAATATTTAATATTACATTTCAAATAAATTTATGTGTAAACTTATGTTTTCATGCTTGTCACTATTATTTTAAATCGCATATATCAAAAAATCTGACAGTTTTTTATAATAATGACCAATTAAAACCAAAAATAAACAACATTGCTAAATTTAAAATCGTTAAATTAATAATGTATGTTAATTAAAACATGCGTAATTACTAAAAACGTACAAATCTTAAATTGTTTCAGATTTAAAACTCTTATTTTACTGTTTTTACCTTGGTAAACAAATTTTGTTCATTTCTAAAATTAGCTGTAATTATCTTAAAGTACAGACATTTTTAAAAAACTACAAAATTTACATTGGTAATTTTTTCACTCAAGTACGTATATTGTTCACAATTTAAAAATAATTTTATTTGTAAAACTAGTTTGTGTAAAGTAAAATTTCATTAACCTGTGCTAGGTTTTTCCCATTTCTTCGAAATTAATATTTTTTTTATTGCATTTCATAATTAATATTTATCTGCGAATTAAATGACAAATTCTTGCTAGTAACGTAATAAAAATTACAAGAGAAAACTGAATTGTAAAACTATAAAAATTACCAGATGGATTTTCTTAACTTTTATAAACTACAATTTTTTATTATACGTATTACAAAAGAATTTTTATAACAAGGAACGAACTTGAGAAGCATTTGTAAAAAATATAGTTTTTTTTTTTTTTTTTTGATACATTAAATTGCCTTGGAAATACTCGAAATCACATGAAATGATTTTGTCATACACCAGTGGAAGCAAGAAAAACACTGTTTCTCGTTTATCTATATAATGTAGTTATTATTTGATTCATTAAAAGAAATTTAATTTTAAATATACGCAAAATAAATATTTATAAACTAATAATACTTCCTTTAATTAAAATGTCACGCATCGTCACTGTCATACATACACATACTGTTAAATTCATTAACATATATCAAATTTTATTAGATATATTATTGATTGATTACAATTTTGTAGAAGCAGTAATGTTACTACATTTCTTTTTGTTTAAAATTATCATATTCATAAATCAAATAAATATATTATTTTCTCAGAATAAATTTAATAGTAATAAAGCATTGACTTACAAATATGTCGTGTGTATACCGTAAAAATAATCAAATTAAAAATAATGATTTACCAAAAATGATTAGTATAGATTTAGATGCTCATATAAAAACACAGAACTGTAATTTTTATCTTTAAATTTATTATTAGTAAATCCCTATCAAATTCATATTCTTTTTTCTTTTCAACAACACGTTGCGACCTTTCAGTCATCTTCAGGTTAGTGTATAAGTTTGGTATGGTTTGTTATGGTTTGTTTACAAGAATCTTTAAACACAACTATACTAAATTCAGACTAACCTGAAGATGACCGCATAATCAAAACATGTAGTTAAAAAAAAAAAACAAACCTGATAGAGAATTTACAAATAAAATAACAAATTTAAAGCTAAATCTAAGAATTAAAGATTATCTTTTAGCATTAATATTATTAATGTATTTTTTTGAATAATTATTCCATAAATATCGACGGTATTTACATGATTTGATAAATTTTTTCTAAGAAAATATGTTATAAACTGTTAATGTTACAAAATGTTAATCATTTGAGCATAATAACTAAAAATCCAATAAAATATGACTTGGTCATTTTTTACAGTATATCCACGATGTATTCAATTGTTACGATCGAATGCTAAAAGAAATAATTGTAATTAAAAAATAAAATGTACTCACTCACCTTTGCAAAATTTCATAAGTAGCTAAATACAGATTAAAAGAAATCTTAATAAACTAAAAAAAAAAAAACACAGGCTTTTACAAAAAATACCATAAACACAACGTAAATTATAAACAATATTATTAATTTCTATATTTGTTATAAATAATATCACATATCAGTAAATGTAACAATAACTAAATGAAATGAATTTTATTGTCACGTGATTAAAACTGATTTAACATTTTGAGATTTAACATGTTGATATAATAAAAATAACCATTTTATAATATTATAATGAATTCATATATCATATATATCATGTTATGCATTATAGAATATTTTTAATTTATTTTTTAATCGTATCAAAAAAAAGTGCTATAAGAAAATTCTTAAATAATTTTATTTACATACAGTGGCGTAGCTAGGGAGGGCGGTCTGCCCCGGGAGACATCATTTTAGGAATGACACCATTCTCAGGATGACATATTTCACCAATTGAATTATTTTAGTGAATTTATGATTTAAACACAATTAATAATTTGAATTTTTACTCTCAAAATCAGAAAAATATTTCTTTTTGTTTAGTTTATATTTTTACTATCTGATTGATTTTGAAGATGTTATAAATGAGTTTGCTGCTGTAAAATATAGAAGAAAATTATTGTAAAAGAGACATAGAATCATAGTCAGTCATTTTTGTTCTTATTCAATGTTCTAATATTATGTGCAACAAATAAAATAGTACTTTCGTCAATAATTTTATTGTTTTATGATTGTATAACTTGATTTACTTTATTGTATTATTGTTTTTATTTTCTTGCGTTATTGTATAACTCTCTAAATTTTCATTAATTTATAGGATTTCTAATTTTTTTTACATCTAAGTTTAGGGGTGACACTATTACCTCTACCCCGGAGTTACATCCACCCTAGCTACGCCACTGGGTGCATAACTGTATAACGTACACTTATAAATATACTAATTGTAAAAAAACAATTAAATTTGTTTATTAATAACAATATAGCAATTTGTTAAGACATTTTGCAGAATTTTTTTTCTAATTCTAAAACTGTACATTTTCATAAATTTATAAATATTTAAGACAAAAAATTCACACCGTTTTGAAAAATCCAATAAATTAAAAAGTATAGCTATCATTTATTTAATGTGATTCTATCTGATTTTTAAATCTATAAATTTATAGTAGACACACAAAAATTTTAGTATTTCACACCTCATTTATTAAAATTTTTCAATAAAAAATTAATTTAATTGAAATTCATTTTCACTTTTAATTTGCGATGCTAAATTTCTAGGCACATAAAATATTGAAAATATTTCAAAAATTACACTTAAATCGTTCATTAAGAAAACTTTAACGTTTAAAGTAATTTCTAATTCATAAACATCATGTTAATTAAATTTCAAAATTTAATTAGTTCGTAAACAAATTAGAAAGTAATTTGAGTGATATTAATATATAAAAATTAGTCATTAATGCTCCAAATAATTTACAAGTAACATAAATTTAACAAGAATTCAATTGTAAACGTTTTAATAGTAAATTATTCAGAAAAAATAATTAATTAGGTTAGTTTACCTACCAGTACTGAAGTCTTCTTTAGATTTCGGACATGATAACTTACTTCGTTATTGCATAAAATTGTAAAACTCTATATAAATATGTATATTAACAAATTTTTATATTTTTAGACTTTTTACTTGAGATCATAGATTTTATTTTTAATGCAATTTATATACAATTACAATATTTGTAAACAAAATTACAATATTTGAAATATAATAGATACATAATATCTTAAATATACATTTATATCACATATGGCGTTTTTATTCATTCTTTCAGTTTCAAAGATGAGAGAATAAAAATGTTTAAAAAATGATGTATTTCTGTTATAAAACTCCAATTTTACAGATCAAAAGTATGTTTATTGTTGAATTAATAGTAAAAACGTTTGTTTTAAAGTAATATTTTTTTTATTGTAGACGATATTCCGTAAAGTAACATTAGAAAAAATTTCTAATAAAAGTTATTCACATTTATTATTATATACTTATGTTCTATATTATAGCGTAAAAATATATATTTTTGTTAGAGTATTTTTTGTTTCACATTTTTCTAAATAGTAACATATAATTATTTTTACAATTTCAAAAATATAATAATTTTCTGAATTCAACAATGTATAATTTATAAAATTAGATATAATTTTCATAGACTTCTATTTTAATTAAATTAAATTTGTTCTATTGTATTGTATTTTACAATAAAACATTTTTATTTAAGTAAATTTGATGGTAAAACATGAAAATTATACATCGTTGATTATAAAAAATTATTGTCATTTTCAAATTGTAAAAATAATAATATATTACTAATAAAAAAAAAGAATAAATTGTACACCAAACAATACTTTAACAAAAAAAATAATGCTATATAATATAAAATATGTAACACTGAATAACTTTTATTTAATGGCTGATTTTATACAGGATAAAAAAAATCAGCCGTATTTGTACATCTACAAAATTAGATAACACAGTATTTGAAGTTACTGTTTTTATTTTAGTTTAATTTTAACATTTTACAAAAAAATATTTTGTAAAATATATTTCGAGTATCTTTTCCAAAATAATTTAGTAAGTATCACTATTAATAAAATATTAAATATAACAATTTTATTCACTCATTTTTCTATTCAAAACAACGTTCCTCTCCAAACATATTACAAAATACAATATTATAAAAATTAAATCAAATCACAAACCAACGAAACGTAAAAAACTTATATTTTACAAAACTAGAAATTGGAATGTATCGGAGGTACAAGTGCTTCTCGGCGAGAAAAAACTTTAACTGCTAATGTTTTGCTGATCAAAGTAAGCTGTGGACGATGTCGTTTGTCCATTTGTTGGTCCATGAAGTTTCAGATGATGATCACTTAAATGATGTTTATGTTTAAAGCGTCGCTGACAAACATTGCATTCGAATTGTCGTCCAACACCGCATTCTAAACGCAAATGCCTCAATAAATTACCTTTATGATTATAGTTTCTGTAGCAACGGGGACAACTAAATGGACCGTATTTAGAATATGAAACCTGACCTTGATACGTTCCATATAATAATTCCGAATCTGTAACAAAATTTCAATTTACACTTGAAAAATTATTTGCAGTATTAGGAAATTCCTGCTTTACCTTAAGACTATTATGGGTTTTGTTATTAATTTATTTACAAAGATGTTATACGCATATATTAGGTTTGTACGATTTACATTTTTGCATTTAACTCCAAATGCGGCTATTAATAACCGATTTCATAAACGCAAGTTAAAATTTAACTTCAGTTAATGTGATTCACTCAAGATTAAATTTGAAAATCTATATCATTAAATTAAACTCCGACCTAAACACAATGAGCTAAGTAACTCGTCTACAGAAGTGGAATTAAAATTTAAGCTTGGATTAAAGTATCATTTCTACTTTTGTTTTATTAACTCCAGTGAAATTTAAACTCGCGTTTATAAAATCGGGCATAAATGTGTTTGATAAAACATTAAAAGCGAAATCACAAACTCACATCCACTGTTGAAATTTTTTTTATCGCTGCGTCATTACTGCGAAAATTTATAGCAATGAAAATGACTTTTTCGTAGCTGAAAACAGTAGACGCAAGTGTACAAATCGAACAAACCTATTGAATTTATTTTTTCATAGTTGATTTTCTCCTAATTATGAAAGCTATGAAGACGTACAGTTGTTATAAATTTACAATCATAATTTACTTACAGATATGCGAATATTTCTATGAATAATAAATTTAATTTTACCTTAATTTGATCGTATTTTCTGTACTTAACTTGCCTTCTTCGTCAAAATTATGGAGATGTGTATAAAATTACAATAATAATTTATTTAGAAAATGTTGATTGCCCCTATCTAAGAACTGCATATTATAAGTTGCAATAATTTACAATAATTTTATTAATAAATAAGTTTATAATCTGTAAAAGAATCCGTTACTTACGTTACGATAATTTGAATTAATTTTGTATATGATTTCCTTATAAGTAACAATTTATGTGTAAGTTATAAATAACTTTTTTGTTATTTAGATATTTATATACAACTAATATATTATAAAAATTTAAAATTTTTTTTTTTAAAATGCTTATGTATTATTTTGTAATGAAAACAAATGTTTTTTTTTTTATAAAAAAAAATTAAATTTTAACGGCGATGTATGTGTTAAAATGAATAATGTTAAAAATGCATTTAATACAGATTTCAGCAAAGCGTTAGAATTTAATGGAATGTTAATTTGTTTATGGAATTGGGCTTATAAAATATAAAAATATTACACAATAAGATTTTGATTTTCAATAAATTAATAATAGATAAAATAGTAAGCAGTTATAATTGACACACGAGAATTCAGACAACTGATACAGATAAAGATAAAACGGAAACGATATATCAAAGTTTCACTATATTATGTTTTACAGTATATTTAATTTTGATAGAAAAACACCATTTGCAATTAATGGAAAGAGGAATTCATAAAAATAACATAATTCAAAAATATCGCATTATTTTTTCAAATAATACAAAACAAGTTAAATTCTATAATATTGTATTTTTATTTTATGTAACTTCACCATTATTACTTACAATTTACATAAAAAAAACAGCCTATTTGATTCAAATGGATTTGCAATGCTTACTATATCTCATGTTATAATGAAAAATAATTCTATTTTTTGTCTTACAAACTTCCAATATGTATTAATTAATTCACATAAAAATATAAAAAAATTCAATCAAAATTTGATAAATTCTAGTATTTTATACTGATTCAATAAGTATAATAAAAGCCAAACTTGTTAGATGTGACATAACACATTTCTGATTCAATTTAAAATAACAAAGATTTGTTCCATCTCTTATTATTTTATTTTACGAATAACTGATTACAGTTTTTATGACGTTACATTTAACAAGTTTGGCTTCTACTATATTTGTGTTCTTTGTTTTTTTGTTGATTAAAAATACCATTTATGAAAAGAATACAAAAATCTTGCAGAAGTCTATAAAATACTAACATAAATTTATAAAGCAATAAATTATTGATTTTACAAAATATTGATAAATATATTTTATTTAAATTCTGAACTAAATAACTTCAATATTCCATTCGATTGATCAGATAACAACCGCACTTCAACAATTCAAACCAAACACGCCTCCTAACACATTCTTCAATTCATATTTTTAACAAAGCCTTGGATTTCATTTTTTCTAGTTGATATATACTACTACTGCAAACTTATTTTGAATGTTTCTAAATTACATGGCAGATATAATATTTTGTATACTATGTACAAAATATTATGCGGTTGCCAAAATTTCAATCAAATGGTTCCATTCGGCACTTAGTAAAATTTCAAATCAAAAGAAAACAAAAGAAAAAATAAATACATATTTATCAGTTTTATTTTCTACATAAGTTTAATACATAAGTTCGTTATTATTAAAGAAAAATCAGTCATAAACACAAATAAAAAATGAAACTTATTCAAGTTATAAAAACTAAATCGTACGTTAATTAAAATAAAAACATCACTATTAAAATAGTTACCTAAAAGTTTGTATCATCACAACCTGGCCGATGATGTGTTCTCATATGTAACAATAAGTTATGTTTATGTTTAGATTTCTTACGACAAACGGGACATTCAAATTTGGGTTCAACCCCACATTCAAATTTCATATGTCTATTCAGGCTATGTTGACGGGAATAACTATTTCCACATCTCGAACATTTGTAATATCCAAGTGATTCGGCTTGTGGATGATACATGTTTCTAGTGATGTTATTAAGTCTTATCTGTTGACGAAGTTCTTCAGAAATAAGCTGTTTTCCTGCAGAAATATTTTTTACTTTCAGTTCTGAAAAATTTCTCACAAAAGAAATGTCGGTTTCATTGGCATGCAAATATTATAATTATATTGTGATTCTTATAACTAAACTTATAACTTAGATGCTAAGGTTCTTATAACAAAGCAAGTATAAAAAAGACAGTCTTTCAATTATTTTTTTTTAGATGTTTACATTACTTGTAAAATAGGAGAAACATTAACTAAATAAATGTCTAAATGCTAGTTAACAAAATAATACTGAAATACATAAAATATTAAATCAGTCATAAATGTAAGAAAAAATATAAGTGCTGGTTTACTATATTACTTTTTTTTAAATATATCTGCATATTTTTTTAAATCTTATATTTATGAAAATATGAAATATATAGTAAATTATTTTTTACTTATTTACTTATTTTTTGAAATAAAATATTAAAAACGTAAGCAGTAAGAATATATAATAAATAATATACAAGGTATTTTAATTAAATAGAAAATATAAATTATTTTTTAACTATTAACTTCAAAAAAAGTCACAGGAAAAAAGTACATAGCTTAAAAAGAGATCTGGGGTAATATTCTGTAAGACTACTGGTAGCAAGCATGACTGGTTGCCTAGCAACTGCGTAAACCTATAGTGTTATTATCTATATTGCATAGCAGCAGCTAACAGCTGGTATTCCAATTCAGTTACGCTAACTAATACTAGTTTTACAAACTACTACCCCTATTTTCTAATATTATTCATATATGTGAATGACTCGTACTCTTTTGTATCTTGTATATTTCTTTAGAAAAAATGCGTGAAATTTGAAAAAGAAATAAAAATAATTATATTGAAAATAAGTCGCTTTTTAATTTTTGTATAAAGATATCTTCAAATTTCAAACAATATTTCTCTAAAAAGTAAAAATTATTCTACCAAATTATACTGCATTGATGAATAGTTTGAAAGATAATAGTTTATTTAGCAAAAATTTCATTTTATTATCAAACTTGTTTTTCAATGACTTTTCTTTTCAAAAATTCGAAAAATAATTGATATCATTTTAATACAAAAATAAAATAGCTATATTACATATATTCTTATTTTAGATTCTATTTTCGTATTGATAATTTAAAAAAAAACACAAATATTAGTATATTTGCTTGTAAAATTAGAGTAGATATGATTTAAAAAAAAAGTAATAGTGCAAATCTGGCTAAGATAAAATAAAAACAAAGTCAAAGTAAATCCTACTACTTGCTTACACGTAAATTAAAAATAAGTAACTACAAATGTAAATATAAATATTGTAAATAAAAAAACCAAATATAATTAAAAAGTCTTAAACGCTTCGTTTTTTCTTTGAGATCACTAGCTTTTTAGTAGAAGTAACAATATGTTTCGAACGCATATGTACGTTCAAATCATATTTATGTTTAAATTTTCGATTACATTCGGTACAAGTGTAGGTCGGTTCTTTGCCACATTCCAGACGAATGTGTCTTAACAAAGAATGTTTTAAACGATACGTTCTTGTGCAATTCGAACACATAAACAATTCAGTTAATACGGGATCGTCAATTGTTATCGGCCAAACATCATATTTCTTTCCAGATTTGGGATTACGATTCTCTTGATCCTTCATCATCAAATTCATTGCTTTTAAAAATTTACCTGCAACAATATATTTCCAATATTTTATTAATACAATCAAATAAAGAAACACTTAGAAATAATTAACTAAAAATAACTATAAAATAAATAAATCAAATCTACTACAAAATAATTTACAAGAAATTAAAATTGAAATAAAATACAATCATGTAAACGTACAAAAGAAAATATAAAAACACAAAAAAAGAAAACTGAAAATAATTATAATTTATTTAAATTCAATTGCTAATTACATACCAAAATATTAGATGATTTAAACACAGCAAATATACAATTTTACAATTTTCTTCAAGTATTTTTCCAAAGCTAAAAATGAAATACATTAACAATTATTTTTTAATGTTTAGATTAAAATGTTAATTAAAAAATTTACTCATTATACATTATATATTTATTATTATTAGAATATTACAATAATTATTACACACAAAACAAAAACATTTTCTAAAAACTAAAACAAAAGGGCTTATACTAAAAACAAGTTATCTTTTTAACTATTGTAAATAATATTTTAAAATCAAAATATATCTTATCTTGAATATTTTTGAAATTAAAATATTAATAAAACAAAAAAAAAAAGATAAGAAATATTTAAATATATTTAAACACATTTCTCGTACACATTTTATTATGAAAACACACAGAAAAAGTTTAATAAATGATTAAAAATTGAAAAAAAAAACATCAATTTATTCCTGAAAACAAAAATTAAAAATAAGCAAAATATACATATACTATCAAATTTATTATTAAACAATGTAAACGCCAAATATGAATTTGGAAATAAAGTTAATAATAAAAATAAAGCAATGTATTAAAAGTTTTGTTGCAACTTTTCCAAACTTTTTAGATTCAATTATTTCGTGTATTAATAAAATACGTCGATCAAAAAGTAATGTCTTATAACCTAAGTGTTATATAGTTATTTGTCAAGTGATTTAATTAAAATTTATTATGATAAACCAACAAAATTGCTAAAGAATCTCCCATAGATCTCAAACGTCATATAAAATATAATGTCAAACGCCAAATATAATGTTTAATAGCGTAAGATTTTTTACAAATATTTCAATGTCTACTTAATCGCAGTAAACTAATATGTATTTAGTTGATTTAATACATTTGGAAAAATGTATTAGTCTCGCCGTGATTCAAACCCTGGTTCTCTATCAATCGCTGAATGTGCTCTATTCAACTACATAAGCTACAAATGTACGCCAAAGTAAATACATTAACTATATTATTGACTAGTCAATAGTGAATTGGTTCACTGCGATTTATATATTTGTAAAAAATCTTACGCCATTAAACACATTCAATTTAAATATAAACAAACTTTTTGGAAACAATGTGTTTTCAAAGATAATTAATAAATTCTTGTAAACACATTTGACAGACAGAAATATTATACATGGTAAGTACTGTACATATTTTACAAATATTACGATCTGAGTGTTTTAACTATTTGCCTGTACTATTTGTCCTACTTTGAGCTTTTTAAAACCTGGTAACCATACTTCATATTATCTTTGTATCTATAGTACGACGATTCTTTAACAATCTAAAAAAAAAAAACGGACAAATATGTATTTACCTACTATAATAATTTCTAGATCGGTCATTAAGTAAACCTATGAAAAAACAATAAAATCTTTATGAACCTGCCATTGTATCATAAAAATATTTGTAGATTTATGAAAGCAGTTGCATAAAAATAAGTTGTCGACATTAAACTGTTAACATCTATACATTGAACGTTACATGTAATAATTAAGTTGCTAATTTATGTAAAAGAAACTTTTTACAATCATTACCATACGTGTAAACAACATCAATTTCTTTTGTAATTTATAGCATCGATACAACCAACTATTAATTATTAGTAATATATGATTTCAACCAATAAGTGTCAATTACTTATGCATCGTTTTTACATGCTGTGCAGTTTGCTCCTGGCTGGGGCTTTTAAAACTACATAAAATACATCCGTAAGATGGAACAGCCGGCTTGGTTTTACGACAAACTTTCAAATGTTCGTTTCGTTTCGATGGTACGTACAAAACATCACAACTGGTACATCTTACAGTGTCTTTAGGTGTCTTTAAAACAGGATTCAAACACGCCAATTGTTTATTTCTTGATGATGCACAATCGGCAGCTGTCATTGTCAAAAATCTTTCCATTCGGCAAGCAGCGATACTCTTATTTGCCACGTTATCTGGTTCGGCTGTTTTTAAAATATAGTTAACCTTTTTCACTTGTGGTATTTTTCTTAAAGTTATCTCTTGATCAGTAACTTTTCTGGATATTATTTGAGTAGGACTGATAATTTTAGCTGCGCCGAACGATAAATGAGTACTTAGTTCTTTTTTTAATTCGCCAATGATTTCCTTGTCTTTAAACGTGTCAACAGATAAGATTTTGATTTTTTTACGAATCTGTTTCGGTTCATCTGCTCTTAAATCCATATCTGAAACAAAAATAATATTGTATTAGTAAGTAATTTCAAGCACTGTTACTTATGAAAACAAAACTATATAACAGACAAATTAAAAGAAAAACAAATTGGAATTGATCTAAAAAATTTATTGGTTAAATAACATTAACAGAAATATTATAATATTAAATAAAATGGTGGAAAATTGTCTTACAAAAATAAATGTTATTCGTTGTGTTTCCTGTGTTTCTAATAATCTTAAATAAAAATACAATGTTTACAATATATGAAACAGGTAATTTCAGCTCTTAAATATTTTTCATATTTTTACCTTTGATTATATCACAGTATTTTAAAATACGTCAATTCTGCCTTTGACAGCTATTCAGCTGGTAGAACTGGATGTCACGAACTGGATGTGTATGAAGAACAGAGATACAGAATAAAATGTAAAAACGAATTGCGCAAGCGCAACTGTATATGATGAAGTTTGCGCAGTACAGTTTTACATTTTATATTCTTTGTCACTTTTACACTATTTTATTTTATATATCTGTCTTCGTCTGGCGTACGAGTACAAAACCATGTACATTATATTATAGGCTTCAGCGTATCCAGTTCTATATAATCAAAGATTTTTACAATAAGCGATTTGAAAGTCATCCAGTTTGAATTTCATTTACATTTTTATTATAATTTTCTTCAGGTGATTATATAAACAGAAACTTAATCAAATTTACAATTAAAAAATTTCTGTATTTGTATCATTTTTAATACACTAAATAAACAAAAATTTGCTTAAACATGTACCAGAATACAATATATATTTAAACCCTTATAATTAATAATAATTAATTAGTATTAAATTTGTAGTAGTTTTGATTTGTAATTCCAAACTCTTGTTAAAAATATAGGTATCTTCTAAAATTTTAAACAGTAAAATGATAATAATTCGGTATCCATTAAATATCTAGAAAATATTTTATTTAATAAATATATCATTAAAAATGTGTATTTATTAACCTACCTATATAATTTTTTGTAATTTTCGAAACTACTGGAAATAAATTATCTGAAAAATATTATTTATTAAATAATTTTGATGGTAAAAGTAAAATTAGTCAATTATTATTCTTACCAAAAAATTATCTTCGTTATTTATTATTTTTATTAATTAACTTTTCGATTTGTTGTAAAGTATCAATAAGTCGGAAATTATGATGTATTATATGGTCCAATGTTCGTTGTGAACCTAAAAAATAACTAATGTTAGTTAATAATGAATTTGTTCTTGTTCTGATAAAAATATATATAACCAGGACTACATTTATAATAAATACAAAGTGATTTTTTATAATTTGATATTTAAATTTGCACGTATTTTTATAAAACACAATTTATACATTTTCATTTTTTTTTAAAGATACGTAGTCGTACCATAAGTTCTATACCGATTTTCATAATTTATATAATAATCTAAAAATTCAATGAAATATTAAATTTTAAAATCATATAAATTGCTTGCATAAGTATAGATTAAATATTATATTTACAATATTATTATCTAGAATAATCATCCAAAAACAGAGGTCAAAAATAGGCATTGTTTTTAAGAAAAAATTTTCCGTTGATTTCAATACAGGCTCTTAAAAATTTTACAAAATCAGAAGGCCCTGATTTCCAAAAAATATTATATACTTAATTATTCAAAACAGAACTGACGGTGCCAGTACATTTTTTAAAAATTCTTCAATAGCCTATTTGATATAATTTGTTCTTATAAATAAAACCTGAATTATACTGAAAAATCTATTTTTCAATAACTAAATACTTTTTTTGCTAAAATTTATATATGTATATTTACTATGGACAATTATATATTTAGACGTGCAATTCAATAGCTAAGTCTTACCCGGTTAAAATGTACGATGCATTAAAATGCAGAAAATTAACGCATTAAAGTGCGCAGTAGTTCAATTTTTTATAATTTTTATAAAAATTAAACTACAGCGCATTTTAAAGCGTTGATTTTCTGCATTTTAATACATTATGTTACACGGGCTTACGGAACGAATTTTCTTTCTACTCAAATTTAATTCAAAACTGATACAGAAAAGCATACTAAGCAATAAAAATCAGCATACAAATGAAGAATATAAATTGTATGCTATTTTTAAGAACATGCCATTATTAAAATTTGGCGATTCTGTAAACTCTGTAATGCAGTGGCGAATATTTCTCAATTATTGGAACATTACAACCAGTGGTAGCATTATGAATAATATTATTGTGAATAAAATTCTAAAATTACAGTAAATAATTTACATAACATATACATTCTGTCTAAATTAACAAAACTTTAGTATACGACTTTTTAAAAGATTATGTACATAAAGATCTCGTACAGTATAAATGTCCAGTGATTCTCAAGCATCTGTATAAATATTTCTAATTGTGAATTAACTGTTAATTTTTTATAGCAATAGAAATAAAAATCAAATTATAAAAACCACTATAAATTTGGATCGTATTGTCTTTATTAACGTTTGTTTAAATGAAATACATAAATTGATGTATATTTTATGTTAATATTTATTAATAAGCTACAATATTTCAATGACAAAAATTATGTAATAATTAAATTATGTCTTCTAATAGCATGAACTTTTAATGTAGTTTTTTGATGTGTTTTAAGTGGACAATATGGACATTTAAAAGTTGGCTCTTTTCCGCATTCGTATTTTATATGTCTTGTTAAAGAATATTTCCATTTGTATTGTTTGCCACAATTTCTACAGGAAAAACCTGAAAAAAATGTCATTTATTAATCAGTTTTCATGTAAAAACTAAATCAAAATTATAATAAACTAAAAAATTTAAATAACAATTTTAATTAAAAAAAAAAAACATTGCTAAATAACAATTAGTTAGAGCAATCAAAAGAGCTTGCCACTTCAAATTAAAGTGTTTGATAAGCAAGCAAGCAAGATTAATTTTGGAAAACAAGTTTTCATTTTTATTGCTAAATAAAATATTTTCTTACTGTAAAATATTCACACTTAATATTAATGTTGAAAAATAAACATTTATTCTTAAGTGTTGAATTTGCGTTGTATTTAAATTTACATTTATTATTAAGAAATACTCTAACAGTGCGAACGTGACAGATAATTTCTTAATAATAAATTTGAGTTTATTCAAACTTAAGCATTTTTAATTAATTACAAATTTACATTTTTCAATTAAATAATAAATTGGAATGTACAGAAATCATAATTTTATTATTATATGAAAACTAAAAAGAATAAAAAAAAGTCAGATTAAAAATCTACAGAAATAACAACAAATTTATATTTGGTTAAAATACATGTTTATTTCATAAAATAAATAAATTTCATTAAATATTAACTCCAGGATGTTTTCTCGTAATATGTCCAGCTAAATTTGCTTTTTGATGTGTTTTAAAAGGACAATATGCGCAAACAAATCCTGGCGGTTTACCACATTCATATTTAACATGTTTATACAAAGATGTCTTCTGTTTATAGAGTTTACCACAGTTTATACAACGAAAAGTTTTTAAAATATTTCCGAGTAGCTCTGAAAAAAAATGCTTTGTTAGTCATTTTAAACAATTTGCAAATTCAAATTTGTAAAATATGTATTTATAAAATTTGAATAAAAATACTTCACAAATTTAATATTAAGTCTTTTTTTTCAAATAAAATTGTATTTTTGCTGTTACAACATAAGAAGCCATGTATCTGTATACACTTATATAAACTATAACATTACAAAGCAAATGTTAGAATAAAAAATAAAAATCACATTTTTTAATTTGAAATTAGATATATTTTTTAATACAAAATACTGTACATAAAATATGCACATAAGTGTAAAACAAACATTTTTTAGTTTAATAAATTATATTTCACTGTAACTACATTTTTTTTTTTTATTGCAATACATATTACATATTAATTGTTTGTAATTTATGTCAAAATTGAAAAATTTACAAAAAAAAGAAACAATTCAAATTTTCACACATACATAAAACATTTTTAAGTTATCTAGTAAATTTGGTATTTAACAATTGTATTTTGGTAATAATACAAAAATAATAGAATAGATTTTTATGAATAACTAATCAAAAAATAAAAAATATAACAAATGATACAATTCTAATTACACTTATAAGGCAAAGTTTTAATATAAATTGACAATTTCGTATTTAGCAAAAATTCAGTGTAAAATTAATTCGGATTTAAAAAGTAAGTATATATATCACACATTGGGGTTCTTTGTATACATCTGTGCATCTGGTCGTAAATAAATTAAAAATATCTTTTTTCTAACAATGAATTAAACTCAATAACGGAAAACAGTGTAATTTAAAAGTTTGAACTAATAGTATGCAACAAACAATAAAATAACTCTTCAAAAAATATATTAAAATAAAATACAAACAAGAAAATATTAATAGTTCATATGCATTCGTGCAATATGTGCATCCAAATTGACTTTTTGATGTGATGAATAACTACAGAATGTGCATTTAAAACCTCTAGGTTTGCCACATTCATATCGGACATGTTTCCTTAATGATGTCCTTAGTTTATACAACTTTCCACATTCGCATTGGTGTTTTTTGTCATTATCTCCTTGTCTGTTTCTTACGTAAATACCTGAAAAATATCTGAATTAGTATAAAGAAATAAAGATATGTCTAATCAACTTTAATATTATTAAAGCCCAGTTGTACCACCTCGAGTTTAAAGATCTGTTCAGTAAAAACTTTACGGAAAGAAATTATTTTATTAATAATAATATCTAGTGATAACTAGACTTAAAAACTAACAGTTACTAAACAGATATAAATTTTAACATGAAGTAATACAACTGATCCTAAGATCTATAAATTGAATCTTCAAAATACGACAATATAAATAGTTATTTACATAACGATAAAGTAAAAATATTTTAAAAATTCGACTTATAAAAATTTAATTGTATTATTTTTCAAAACAAACCTGCAAAAATTTATTTATTTTATAATTCTAAGCATAAATATAAGATTTGCAATATTATATAATTTTATCTTTTAAAAAAAGTCTATAATATGCTTAGAATTATATAAAGTATGTTTTCATACTAATTGTAACACATAAATTCTGAAAACAGCACATACTTCAAAACTTATGTATATATTTATAATATAGAATAAAAAAAAATTAAATTAAATATATAATTAATAAATTAATTCAGATTAATATAGAATTATAATATAGAATAAAAGAAATTAAACAATTTTAGTAAATTACTATTTATTGTTCAATATTACAATTGAAAGGCATTTGAATATGCAAAAAGAAATTTATAACATAAATTTGTATAATAAACTTAAAGACCATATTTTTACCGGATACCTAAAGCAAAAAAAAATGTATTTAATGCACAATTAACAGTAATAATAAAAATTTAAGCAACATATCTTAATTAATAACATAAATAATAGTTTCATTTCTTTCTAAAAATTTAACTTTTCAAATACCAAATTTACTTATTACAAAAAACAATTTAATAATTCAATAATTTCCTAAAAAATAGTACAATATCACTATATAGTTTTTTTTTTTTAATAATAACTACAACGAAATTTATTAACTAATAAATATTTTTTAAATTTTAAAGAAGTGGCAACTATCGATTCTTTACTGTGATAAAATAATTTTTCCTGATATACATTATAAAAACTATTGTTATAAAAAATAGTTAACATATCTTTTTTCAATATTCGGAAAAACTTCTTCCATTTCATTTGGAACTAATTATATAAAAAATATTTTTTCTTTTGCAATCAATATTTATTTTAAATGCACTAAGAAATGAAAGTAAGTTTTTACAAAATATCGAATTTAACAGTATTAAAAATATCTATTGTCTATACTAAAAGTAATTTAAAAATATTACAATTGAGATATTTCCGGAAAAAAGTATTATAAAAACATGCATATACGTATAATACAAAAGTTATATTTGTAAAAAAGTAATTTATAACTAAATATTTTTAATATAAATGTCTTTTTATAGATGATACGATAATCATTATTTATATATTAATAATTTTTATTATTTTAGAATATAATATAATGACACGCGCGACTAAGTTGATAGATGCTACCATTCTTTATAATTTTTATTAGATGTTCCATAAATAATTTAGTGTCCTTTTTTTTTCAGATAAATATTACGAAGTTTGCAAAACAAAATAAGAATTATTAATATATAAATAATTCAAATATTTACGGTCAATTTCTGTGCCAGCCAGAATTACAATAAAAAATATATAAAAAATGTAAATACGTAATAAAAAATACGGCATTTTTATGAGTATTAGTGTTTATTTCATTATTTATATAAATAATTATGGTCACTGTTCGTTGATTTAAAATTGTGTATGAAAATATCCCGTCACCTTATATGCTAGAAAAATGTATAAATATTTATTCAATATTGTTCTGTAGTTCTTCTTGTTTTCATGTTTTTAGGTATTTCGGTAATAAATGTAACCGATAAACTAGTATATGTTGACTTGAGGTAGTGGAGGAAATATCGTATTTTGAGTTCAACAGATTGTATAAATATATATATATAATATTTATATTAAGTCCAAAACATTGCATTATTTTTAAAAATTTTCTCAAATTAAGAACAAATGTGCTTCAAATTGAAATAAAATTTGTTTTACTATAACTGTTTTCTTAAAATAGACATAGTTCTATTATAGTTTTGCATTTTTTAAAAGAATATTGTCAAATTTTTGAGCAAAAATACAGCTCCATATCTTTTAAATGTATATTAAATTTTTATAGAATTTCCTTACTGTAAATTAAATAAAGTTATAATGCAAAATATTAATAATATGCTTAACTGTTATTTTAAAAAAATAATGCAATAAAAAGAACTTGATAATAAACATAAGATACTTATATTTATATATGTTTTTAAATTTTTTTAATAATGTATTTATTAATAATGCTTTACTTACTCCTAAATGTTATTTGCAAAAAAATGTATATATAAAATATGTTAAATGTAATAAAAAAAATTAAAGCGACTAAAAAAGGCAGTCATATAAAAATGTATGCATTTAATACAATAATAAAAATAGCATCCTGAAACATACATTTGTTTACCGTAAAAAAGCAAAGCACTCTTAAAAAATGTTGATAGAAAAACGTATAAATTACGTTATATAGTTTTCATTCTTCTTTTATATATATAAGTATAAAAATAATATTACACTATGTAGATGAAATATTTATAAAGTTATGTATATAAAAAATTGAACATATTGTTCATTAGGCACAATTATAGTAAATGGTTGTATAAAAATACGTTATTTTAAATAATGTTAGTTGGAGTAAAATTAAATTTAATTTTCATCTATTAACAGGTGATTATTTATAACAAAATATTTAAGAAAATTCATAATTCATAAAAAAAAATTAAGTGATACATATTTTTTTTTATTAAATTGTTAATGATAAATATTAAATAAATAAAAAATTAGTAATCTAGAAAATTAGACAAAAAATTTCTAATTTAAGAGAAAACTTTATATATTTAGTTAGTGTATCTTTAAAGAAATTTTTAAATTAAAAATACTAAAACATTTTTTCGCAGTATCACCGATAAATTAAAGAAAAAAAATATATTTTTTAAATGTGATAAGTTGATGATAATAAATATTGAATTACTAATCCAACTAACATTTTATAGTTTAGGCAACTGTAATAATTCTATTACAAAAATGTATTAAAATATTACCACTTTCCAAAAATACGGTTTTCTAAAACTATACTATAGTTATTTTTGCATTGGTCTGACAGATTGCACATCGCAATCAACAATATGTTTTATTAACCTTTCTTTTATGAGGTATAAGGCACCAAATTTGAGTTTTCTATATGATATATCGCATATATTAAAAATATAATCATAGTTTTTTCGGTATCCTGGCATACGTATTCGCATAATATAAATGGTGGGGGGGGGGATAAATTATTTTATCGTTAAAACACGGAGAAAATATAAAAAAATTCTTTCGTATCACAAGTTAAAAAATCACTTGTTTTCTTATCTAAGTTTTGCAATAGCAAAATAGTTTCAAAAAAATTGTTAATACACTTTTATGTTATTATACAATGTACCTTTAATTCTTAACATATAAAAAAACTTTATCATCTTTATAATTAACTTGATTATATAACTAAATATTTATAGGAAAGTTTTAAACTTTGAATTAAAATAATGCGAATGTACAATTTTTGACATCCTATTGTTAAAAGAAAATTAAATTTTAACAGCTGCATAAATTTTTCCAATAGGATGCAAACTTATCCGATAATATTAATCTGAAAGTACGAATGATAGAATTTAATTTTAGGAATGTCAGGAACATTATCTTATAATATAAAACTTGATAAATATAATTAATTAATATAAAATAATTTGGCATGAGACGAAAATGCATACGTAATTATTATAGATTCTACTTAAAATCAAAAGCGTTCATTCCAGGAACGAATATTATTAGTATGAGAACAAACAAAAAATTATTTATAATTATATCACGGCCATGTAGGAACTGATTTAATTATTCAATTATTTAATCGGTTTATAAAATATCATTAATTATCTGGCATTATAATTACGGAATAGTAATTATAATATATTGCAAATATAGTGTATTATTATCAAAAAATTTCTGTACACAAAAATATTAGAAAAGATTACTGCTGCAATTACTGAGAATGGTTTGTATATTTCAATTCAAAATTTAAATCAAAATAATAACATGAATAATGATTTCACAGCCTGTTTATCTTTATATATAAGTTTAACATGATAACATTTATAATATTCTTAAATTTTAGAATTTATATATCACATATGTTGTCCTTTGAATAATTTTTTAATAAGTTTGTTATAAAAAAAATGATTTCTTTTCTTTCAAATTATATTTAAAAAACTTAGAAAATTGAAACACAATGTTGCAAAAATGCTAGAACTATTTAACAAATTACATATTTAAAAAACATATGTAAAAAATTCATATATTTAGTGTTTCAACAACATTTATAAATACGTTAAGGATCCAAATTATGAAACACTAATATTTCTTCTATGTACGTAAAGACGTTTATGTCTTTACAAATGAACTGTCGATTTCATAATAAATACTTTATTTCAAGTCAACGTCAAGTCTGCAAAATCGATTTCAAATTCTAGTGATATGTTTATTATAGCAGTTAATAAAACGATGCTTTTTTGTCAACTTTTCAAATTTCTAATGCAAAAACTATTTGTCGTTGCCAATAAAATAATGCTTTTTGGTCGGCTTAAAGTCGACTTTAGTTAAAATGTTTATTACAAAACCGACCATTAGACTGTTAAAAACTTTTGATATATAAATTACTTATAGATTTATATTTTTAGTTTCAAACTGCACCTATCTTAGGTACAGTAAATATTTATAAGCGAGTTTTCTAAATTCAATCAGAAGTTTATCTACAAAAAGTAAAAACAATACCAAATTCTCAAATTAAGATAAAACAAACTCATTCGCTAATAACCCTATGTACACAAATCTGCAGTGACATTTAATGTTCCCAGTTTTTGCAGCAATAACATTTCTAAAGATTAATCCCATTAAAAACCCTAAGATCAGTTGTCATGGCGGTATATCTAGCAATAAAAGATCTGACTGGTTCATACGAAAAAAGGAACTTGGGGTACTATCAAATAATCAATCAATATACATTACAACACAAAAAAAAAACTAATTCTGTTCGTCTTTGACTGATGAAGGATCTGATGAATCCTTCGGTTTATGCATGCGTTCCATATGTCGCGCCACATGCATTTTCTGCTTCGCTTTATAAACGCAAAACGGGCATTTAAACTGCGGCTCTTTGCCGCACTCCCACTTCTGATGATTGCGTAAGGAACTCTTTAGTTTGTAGAGACGACCACAAGCAGGACATTCGAATCCCGTTGCTAGTTGGACGCTCAGAGCACCACCGGATTTATTCAACGGTGAGGGCAATTTTGTCTTCATCGATAAGGATGAATAGGATTTGGAATCCATAGTTTCCCGTAGAAGCATCATGGGAAAAGTAAGATGCGCCGGCCAGTTGTTCCATTGAGAACTTCGGCTGATTGTCAAGTCTTCAGCTGAAACCAATAACACAGAATTACTATCTGCTCTAAACTAACACAAGTGGTTAGAGATAGTTCTATAATACAAAATATGTGTTTGTTAGTTTTTATTATTAATTTTTACTTTCACATTCCTGTATTTTGTAAACCTAGAAAAGAAAATATGATTAAATGTGTAAATTGTTTTTTTTTTCTTTTTGTAAAAATGATATACTTAATTTAGGTGTTCTGCAACAAAGCTGTGAACTGTATAACTTAAAATTAATCTGCTAGAAAATTAAGAAGAGGCAAAAAATATTTAATTAAAATCTATAAAATAATAATAAAAATTCACATAAATTAAAAGTACAATAACATAACATACAGTAGTAATGATATAAAAATTTCAAATCTTTATTTAATAAAAAAAAACAACACAAAAATCTACATTTAAATTAATATTGAAATAAACTATAAGTAAATTCCATAACGTTAGTAAATTTTCTTGATTTTTGCTATAACGTTATAAAACTTATTGATAAAAATATAATTATTAACAAATTAAGAATAAAGGAATTAACAAATGGAAATAAAAATAAAAAATAAATAAATGTAAAACTGTTTAATACAACTTAAAGAAACATTACAAAAATATAAAAATTAAAATAGAGAACAGTAAATTAATCTTGCTTGTGTTACATTGTAAAATAATAAACTAAATTTATGGTACAATTCTGGGAACAAATCTCTAAGGTCTAAAGCGTTCTATTTTTTTCCTTTCCTTTCCTTTTTTATTGAATGAAATTTGTCAAGTAATGGCAGAAGAAAATATGGCTGAACTTCAGAATAGCCTCCCGTTTCACAAATTTAAAAAAAGTCAGATTTGCGCATGCGTGAGCATCGGAACGCCCATATTTGGTGTATAAAAACCAGTGAACCTCAAAGTGTTTCATTAGTAATTTTCCTTTTGTTATGTTATGTTAAGAAGTCCGGTAGGTTAGGGTAGGTTTGGTAGGTAGGTTTCAGGTAGGAGTTTGTTTTTTAAAAACCGTTAAGAAGTCCGGTAGGTTAGGGTAGGTTTGGTAGGTAGGTTTCAGGTAGGAGTTTGTTTTTTAAAGACCGTTAAGAAGTCCGGTAGGTTAGGGTAGGTTTGGTAGGTAGGTTTCAGGTAGGAGTTTGTTTTTTAAAGACCGTTAAGACACATTTAAAATCATATTTTGTCATGTCAAATAGTTTGACAGTCACTGGTTTTTCAACTCGCGTGCCTACCGCAAAAACGGGAGGCTGTTCTATAACTATACCGAAAATATATATGAGGACCTCAGTGGACTAGTGACCTTGAAATTTATTTTTTTTTCAACTAACAGAAAATATTTCCAGTCACATAGCAGTCCATTTGGATATATGTCAAATATTATACATAGCTTGGAAAACATTGAGCACCTATTCGTTACTAGTGTTTTTTTTTTTTTTAGATTTTAACGGTAAAATCTCGAAACTCATAAAATGATATATTCCATTTAGATCCTCATATTAGGTCTTAGAATTGTACCTTCAATTAATATAAAGTCAAATTAAGTACAAAAAACTCGTTAATATAACATAAGTGTGTATATAAAAATGTTATTCTAAGCATTATTGTAAATATTAGATAAATAAAAAACACACATAAAAATAAACATCAATAAAATGATTATTCAACTTGTAACACCTTATTAAATTTCAAATCAGGATTGTTCTCATCTAAGAGTCCGATCATATCCTTATGCTGCCTTTTAATGTGCCTAATCTGATGTGCCTTTCGTTTGCATTTCTGGGGACAGAATGGACATTGAAATTGTGGTTCTTTGCCACATTCCCATTGTAAATGTCTCTGTAACGAATCTTTCCTAATATAAGATCGTCCACATTTCAAACAAGGAAAATGACCCCTTAATCGACCACTCGATGATGCAGGTAATTGTTTACGTTTTTTAGTTTTCAAATTATTATCGTTTAGTAAATCATTATTGATAGCTGACCAGCCATGCCATGCTTTTAATTCATCACCCGAATAACGTTCTTCAGTTATTTCAATCGAAATTGGCATTTCTGAAACAAGTAAAATTTGTTACTAACTGCTCTAAGAATAAATTATAGATATAAAAACTAAAGTAAATTAAAAAAGACGATTTGTATAAATTAAAACAATTTTATTGCGTATTAGAAATATTACAATTATTAAGATGCATATATGTACAATATATTCTATTATCACACTATTTATAGTTTTATAATTATACGTATAACAAATCAAAAATTAATATTCAAATATATATACTAACTTACCAATATCATTAACAAATCAAACAATAAATTCAAAACTAAAATCTACGATTAAGATACATAAAATATAGGTAATTCAGACCATAATAAAAATATTTTCAAAATAAAATAAATAAACAATTTTTTTCGGTTTCTCATAAATAATACAGTATATATATATATATATATATATATATATATATATATATATATATATATAACCTTAAATATTTTATAGAATAGGTACAGATATTAATAATAAATATAATAAAGGAATAAATATGTGTCTCGCAGCAATTTCAAATCGTACGAGATTCATATTAAATGTGTTAATTTTTTACGAAACACACTCTTAACTTTTAGGGAAACACCAGTGTTTCGCGGAACATAGTTTAGAAACGTAATAATATACTATTTTTGCATATGAATCACATTCAATTCATATTACAGATCTTTACCAGGCATAGATAAATTATAAATATCTGAAAAATATAAATACATACATGCTATTAAATATTTTACATATTATTTGTCAAAACAAAACATAAAAAAGTATAATTATTTTAAAGCAACTATTATATGTAGCCTAAGGCCACAAAAATTATAAATTTGGCATCGATATCATTCTGTAATTTGTATAATATTTGAGAATATAAAACTCAAAAAGTTTGTAAACTTAAGAATTATATTTCGATTAACATCCAATATAAATTAACTTTCAAACTTCTCGGTAGCCAAATTGTGTAAAGTCCCTAACAAGCATGAGACTTTGGTAAATATAAACTTGTGTTCTGCGTAGTTTGCACCAGGAGATTTCAAACCAGTTACCTCTAAGCCAAAATGAACTGGCAACTACTATCCTGATAGCATACACGTTCAATTTTAACTCCACATATCTCGTCTTCCTCATATCTTCTCATCAAATAATTTAGTGTTAATTCTAAATTCATGATAAATGTGAAAACATTAAATAGTACTTAACATATACCAATACAAAATTTCAAAATACAAAAATAAAAGTTATGCCGTTTATTTTCGTGCAAAGTAAAACAAAATTTTGTTTTTTACAATATGCTTCAAAATCAAACAAAGAATAATATTTTCACAATAATTTAACTTAGTTACAAAATTCCTCGAAATAACGTAAAAACTGATACAATATCTATTAAATTTTTATATAGGATGTGTTATAACAGGGGTGAGCAAACAGCGGCCCGGTCCGCTAAATACCTTACCCACCTTAGCCAACCTCTCTATTATAACTATGTAAATTCAAAAATAGTTTGAAATTGTATGAAGTATGTGCAATATGTCAAATAAAAATACACATTGCGTATGCCTCGGACAGTAATTCGAAACTGATTTAGTACTCGACATTTTTTTTTTTTTAATTTAGTTTAAAAAATTAAAGATACTGTTTTAAATAATATAATATAAATACGTTTTTTAAAAATATTTTTGTTTAGATCTGAATAAATTTTTTATATTTATCCAAACAAAAAATGTGAAAATATCATTCAGTTGAAAATGGTTTGTGATTCGAAAAAATGTCTAGTTATAACATGCTTATCTAAATTATGTTTTCGTTTACTAACGAAATTGCAAAATCTGCATTGAAATGTTCCTTGTTTTCCGCATTCATATCGTTTGTGATTAGCTAAAGATGGTTTCCATTTATAAATCCTACCACAATCGTCACATTGATATATACCCGGTTTTTGATACTTTTTCTTATCATGCATTTTAACAGTTGCGAACGTTGTATTATTAAATTCATCTTTTATCAGAAATTCTTCTATTTTAGGATTAGAATCTCGTTTTAATTGCGTACCTGAAACAATTATTTTAGTTAAAAAAGTAAAAAAAAAAACAAAATAAATAAAATTAACACGAAAATAAAATTTTAAAAATGCATAATGTTAATTTCAATCAAAATAAGTTTTAGGATATTAGGATTAGAAAGCACTAATGAGGTATATGAGTTAAGTAAACGTAATATAAGTAAATATTTTAATCTTTATTCATCAGTCTCCATCTATTCATATTCTAAGAATAAAAATATTGGCTTATAACTAAAATAAATACATTATTATATATAGAACACTACAAAAACCCTATGTCCATATCGCAAGCACCTGATGTAGGAATGTTTCTCTTCCTTCCACTCACAGCTTTTTGTTTGGAGAAGTATAACTTACATAACGGCGACTAAAAAAGTTTCATTCTTGTATAGCTGAAGATGATCATGCTTAATGATCGAAACGTCCAAATAAAATATTAATTAAATATTTAATTATTTTAACGGTCCATACTGCTTATCCTTCCAAAAAAAAATTACATGGCGTGATGGCGTATGAATGTATGTATCATTTTCATTCACAAATATTTAGTAACCCTAACTTTTTTAATAGATTAAAGTCAAATTTAATACACAGTAAAAAAATCCTTGAATAAACTAATTTTTTGTAAAAATTACACTTTCTAATAGTGTAAAAAAAAACTTTAATGTTTACTGTACTTTTTGTAAAACCAGCAAGTCAGTAGTTTTATGACAGAAGGTTATAAGAACTATTTTGAAAATGTTATAGTTGCCATATTTTGCCATATTTTAAAACCGAATGTTAATTAAAACATATGTTATATCTGGCGCAATAGGCTTTATACAAACGTGATGTTTTGCCACAGTAAAATTTCAAATTTATTTTAATTTTAACTTGTCATCTTTTGCCATCAAACTATCAAAATAATATTTAAAAAAGAATCTGAAAATACACAATCAATTGTTTTACAAGAATATTTTTTAAGTTAAATATTCCTTATTTTTAATTACAACGAAATTAACAACGATTGATTATTTAGCTTTCTTATTTACATGTATTTTCTGACTAAATGCTACATAAAATACTAATTATTTTAATATTTTTTTTTATATTAATATTTAATTGATTATATTTAATTTTTTGTCTCCCTTTCATTTTTTACTTGAGGCAAGTGTCTTACTCTCCACTCTCGGACTGGCTCTAGATCAGTGTTTCTCAACCAAAAACGCATTGCGGACCAGTAAAATATATAATTTTCTTACGCGGACCACTAATAATAATTGTTGGTTAATTTTTTGCCACAAAACAAATACATTTAACATAATACTAAATACATTTATTTTAGTTGTAGAATATCACAGATAGTTCACAGAAAATAAACAATAATTATATTTACACAAAAAAATGTAAATAGAAACAGAAAAAAAAAACATAATAATTTGAATAAAATTAAAATGTTATTTAATTGTTTAGTTAAAACTTTTTGTTATAGCAAAAGTATAATAATTATTAAAAAGTTTCGTTATTTTGCGCGAGCCACTAAAATTTTCCTGCAGACCAGTAAAATTTTCCTGCAGACCAGTAAAATTTTCCTGCGGACTACTAAAATTTTCCTGCGGACCACTAAAATTTTCCTGCGAACCACTAGTGGTCCGCGGACCACCTGTTAAGAAACACTGCTCTAGATAGAATTTTCGATTTATGCCTGCGTTTCATATGTGGCGTCAGATGCATTTTCTGTTTCGCTTTGTAGAAACAAAATGGGCATTTAAACTGCGGCTATTTACCACACTCCCATTTCTGATGATATCGTAAGGAACTCTGTCGTTTGCAGAGACGATTACAAGCTGGACATTCAAATTCTGTTGCCTCCAAGACGCTCAGAGCATTATCGGACTTATTCAGAGGTGAGGACGATTTCGTCTTTATTAATTCGACGCTGCATAATTAAATTCATCTTTTATTATAACTTCTTCTATTTCAAGATTAAATTCCTGTTTTATTTGTACATTTATAACAATTATTTCGGTTAGGAAAAGTGTAATCTTTTGAGTCCCAATGAGATATAACGTTCCAAATAAGATGAAAATATCGTTTTTGACTTCTTTTCAACTGCATAAAAAAATCAAATAACACACATAAATAAATTGAGATCAAAAAAATAAAATAAAAATAATTATTACCAAAAATTGTTCTAATAAAAATAAGAAAAACGCAAAATACAAATTTTATTAAATAATAATATTTCAAATCTACAACTATTTATTATAATTATAAATAGTTTAAATATTTCAAATTACAAAATTGTTAATTTCCTGAAAATGGTATGAACAAGTATTCGGAATAGTGTGGAAAAATTGAAGTTATATTTTTTTAATGAAAAATGATACTTTTTACATATTAAAATATTAAAAATAAATTTAACCCAGGTAGGCAAAGAAATAAGTAACACATTTTTTATGTTTCCATTAAAATTCGGTATAAATTTTAATAAACATTAATTAAACTTAAATACATGTTTTGGACTCAGAGTATATTTTTTCTAATAAAAAATTACAGAATTAAATATTTTTTAAAATCTAAAAATATACCCTTTTTCGTATATTCATAAGTTACTCTGATTTAATTAACAGATATTTTTTTGTCAAAATAATATGGAATATATATAAATAATATAGTAAAATATTTAGGTTTAAGTTCTGTATTAATATTTATTAATAATCGATGCCTCTTCCTGATGAAGACAAATGTTGAGTTCGTCAAAACATCGATTATTAATAAATATTAATTCAGAATTTAAACCGAAAGCCGTTTTATTTTATATAAATAATGTTTTAGAAAATACAAAAAAATATATTTTTCTTAGTAAATTAAATGAAAATATTTATAATGTTTCGTTAAATAATTGATTGGATAACATTATATATATATATATATATATATATATATATATATATATATATATATAAAAATCAATAAACTAAGTAAATAATCATTAGCCATGAAAATAATATAAAAAAATAAACAAATGTTTGTCGGTTTATTATTATTAAAATATTTCATATTTATTCATGTGGTTTTTAAATAATAAATAACATATTAACATATAAATATGTTTATTATTATGTTTGTTTATTTTAACAGATAAAACAATAAACATTTGTTTATTTATAAATTAATGAATTTAATTTATTGAATTTTTCGTTTTAAAATTTAGATTTCAAGCTTAAGTATGATTTTACAAGTTAAAATTCCATGTTCAAGAGCCGCAGTTACCACCCTGTATAAATTATGAATATAATAAATTTAAACATAAATTTCTTAAACCACAAAGTTTAATTAAAATAATAACACCAAAAACTTATTTCGAAAGCAAAGCTATCATCGTACGTGTAACCTTAGATCATTGATTAAGAGTAAGATTTTCATAATTCATAATCAATGAAAATAGAAGCTTAACTTCCAAAATATGTTTCCAGCATTATTATTTTCATTAAATTTGTGGCTTAAAGAATTTATTTCAAATTTATTACATTTATAAAATTTTGCCATAGTAAATTATTACATATTCTTAATACATTTGTTCGTAAACAAGACAAAATTTTGTCCAGTCCGTAAAATAATGTGAAGATTACTGCAACAGAGGTTAGGCCAAAAAGGTTAGTTAGTTGCTGTTAATAGAAAATTAATACTCCTAAAGAATTTGTTTTTTAAATTGTAGTAAAAAAATAAAGACAAATGAAGAAACCAGTTCACAAACATATATGTAAATTAGTTTAAAAATTCTGTGTTCTATCTTAAATATTTATGTGTGAAAATTAATTTTTAAATACAAGTATTTTGTGTTTTACAATTTACAAATATGAAAATAAATGGTGTAATCGATTAACGAGACAATAGTATTCAGTGAATCAATTTATTTGCATTTTTGACATATACAGTATATACATATACATATAGTGTTCATTTAAAAGTAACAAAAAAAAAATATCGTCTTGTACATTATGTAAATACATTAACTTTACATTTACGTTTATGGTAAAATAAAGATGACCGCCAGTTATACTCTTTACCACAATTTGGACAGTAATATAACGTGTTTGATGATTTATTTATTCGTTTCATGTATTTATATTCTGAAATAAAAATTTATAATTAGTGGAAATATTCAAATACACTAGATTCTACTAAAAGTTCATGTTCTTTTAGTATTATGAAACAAATTTCTATCAAATATAACTCTTAAATTATCAAAAGAAGTAGTTGAATAATAGTAAATATCAATATTACAAAAATACAATTTGTCTTCTTAAATAAGTAACTAAACAGCGACATATTTGACTCTACTATATAGTCATCATGGTTTATTTGTAATCGGAAATTTTTTCAGTTTGGTTAACAGACAATCACACAAATTCTGTAACGAAGTTTCTAAGTTTTACCAAACATTGCTAACAACTATAATAGAAACAACTGTAACTGCTATAATTTTTATTTAGTGTCTATGAATGTTTGTTAGGAATGTAACTAGGAGTAACAACTTTGCTACAGAATTGGAGTGAACGGTAATATTCTAATGTATTACAGAATGTTTTCTCTTTTTCTACTGCATAAATTTTTCATTTGATAGAAAAAAACAGAATTTTTTATAACGCTACAAATCTATTCATATTATCAAATTACAGAAATATCAAATATATTTTAATAATTTATTTAATATAATTAATAGATCCAACAATAAATTTAAAACTAAATATCTAAAGTACATAAAATATATTCTAAGTTCAGATCATTTCATTCACATTTCTGTAGATGATACAGGATTTATTTATGATTTACATACGAGTAATATTCTATTCATATTACAGATCTTTACTACACTGTAAAATAGCAGTGTAAATTTACATTGCTAATTATAATAATTTTACTATATTTTTTATTGTAATTTTATAAATTATTAGTAAATTTACAAATTATAAAATTACAACGAAAAACATAGTAAAATTACTATGACTTTAATGAAAATTTACACAGATTTTTTATAGTGTAGACAAATAGAAGAAAATATGAATCATACAAATATAGGAAATATAGTCACAATAAGAGATTCAGTATTGTCCAGTTGTTAAAATAAAGGATCATAATAATCTCAAAAAAAAGTAAACAAAATTACATTCACCTAAAATACTCGGTTTAATTCTAATGATAAAGTAAAAGAAGCGATGCAAATCTAGCTTCGATAGCAACCAAAAAACTTCTGCTAGAAATACATTTCTGTTCACTTTGATTTGCGACAAACTTAATCCATTGTTTTAATAATAAAATTATTTGAGGTCTATTCCTATACCAACTAAGTTATTAATTTGAAGGTGTTTGAAACATGCGCAGTATAATAAATTACAGACTAATTCCTCATTTCACAAATTTACATACATACATACACAATCACGCCATGTACCTAAAAGGGTGGCACAAACTCTTTCCACTATCCCGAAATTAGTTTTCTACAAACATTCCTACCCAGACAAGCAACTCTAGCTTCATCCACATTCATGATTCCTCCATGTAAACTTCACACAATCATAAACTGATCCTAAGCTGATCTAATGGTTAGATGAAACAAACTTATGATTCGTGAATCTGAAACTTCAGATATATAAAGTTAGTTTTAATACGAATAAAATTTCAACATTCTTGCTAAGTTTTTTGCTGTATACAGCTTTTAAACTTTAAAGTTATATGTTAAAACTTTGTTGGACTTTTACTGCATCCACTACCGAATTTATCTACTGCAATTTAAACCATTGACATTTTAGATGTTTCAAATTATTAAAGATCTCAAATTTTAAGAAACCCAAAATTTGTCTCTTCAAAAAACTTTTTTTTCCTATTTCAGTAATAAAAAGAAAAATAAATCAATAAATAAAATATTTTTATACATTTATTAGTTATTCTAATTCACATTTTTTTTTATTAGTATAATATAAAATATATTAACAGTATAATAATGTTAAATTATTCATTTTCGTTGTTATATTAAAAACAAATATTTATAATAAATGAGGGACCAGTATATTTTATTCAAAATGTAACTAGATAACATGAGATACATATAAGTAGACTAGTTTAATTTTATGAACAAGCACTAATTGAATTTCATATGTTAACTTGTTCAAAATTAAAAGTCATATAATTTTTATACTGCATTTTACATTTCCGTTTGTGTTTACTTAAAGATGGCCGCCATTTGTACACTTTACCACAAAGTCGACAAACGTATGCACCAGGTATGTTATTTAAGCGTTTGATGTATCCTGCAATAAAAAAGTTTAATTAGTATAAATATTCAAATAGAACAAGTCGTTCTAAAAGTATGTTTTCAGTGATTATTATTCTACTAATTTCTACAGAATGTTGAAAATTTTAATGTCAATATTTCGATGTATGAAAGGCTTGGCAAACACCGATTTGTCACAATCGACAAAATACTATTTTGTAATGCGTCTAACACACAAATTAATCATAACATTTAGACACAATAATTAAACATGTATTTTCAAATATTTTGCTTGTCTTAATGAAATAATACATACAGCATTTTGGTTAGTTATCATTAGACAATCAAACGTAACTAATTGATGTGTGATTTTCTTTTCTTTTAGTTTCTGTTATGTCTATCATATATCATGTCTAATCTGTGAGTAGGTATTTAAGTATATTATTGACAAATCAAGTATGTGCCCAGCCTGAACGAACTCAAAACAATTATCTTTTTCACTATATTTTCTTTTTTAATTGTGTCATATTTACGTAAATAACAGTTAGTTAACACAAAATTTACAAATTTAGTTACACATATATCATAATATGTATGTAAAAAAAAATATTTTTTAATAATAATATTTAAGAATTATGTAATATGTATAATTATTTCTCAAGTTCAACTACAATTTTCAAAACATAAGATTTTTTGATTTTTTTTGTGACAGAAAATAATAAAAGTACTACAGAGTTACTAGTTTCCTGAAAAGTAACCGTGGTTTGTTTGATTCATTTTTATAATACATTGTTTAAAAATCTATGCCATATATTTTGAATATAACAATTTTAGAGTTTAGAAACAAACTTTTAGAACGATTCTGATTAATACATAAAAATTTTACACACAATAAAATAAATATAAATAAAAAACAAAAAATACAGCCAATAATTTATTTTAGTTAATACATAAATACACATTTTCACATTGAAAATATATTTATACAATTCGATTTCTATCTCTTTTCAAGTGATAGTACATATGATTCAAGTATGTATCTCTGTCTAAAGTAAAGAAATCACAATGTTTACAATAAAAACTAACTATTCTTCTACAGCCACCTTTTCGCAAATGTTTATTTAGAGAGTCACGCCATTTGTAACAGTTTGAACATATACTGCATACAAACATACCAATGCGATTACGAAAACGTTCGTTATATGCAACTGTACCTGAAACAATTTTATTTATTTAATGATATATTTTATAATACATATAAATTAATTTGACATGTATTTTACTAATAGTTTCGTTCCAAGCAGAAATTTGGAATTAGTTCAAGTATTGATTCATAAATCATTTTGGATAGTAATGGATCAGTTTGTAACTAATTAATTTTTTTTTATAAAAATGCGAATATTAAGCATGCTTTTTACGTATGCGTTAATATTGAACTAGTTTGTAGATCAATTTATGGAAGGAATGGTATCACAGACTGCGTAGATAGTTTAATGTAATGATAAATGTTGAACATGTGGATTTATGCGTTTGTCTCTGTCTGAGAGTCTCTGTCTCAGTCTATAATCTAATTAACTTTACTTTAAAACATCTGACTAGCAGTTCACAGTCAGTTTACAGTACAGTTAGAACGCTAATTTTACATTGCGCAGACTCCTGACAATCCTAAACCAATCAGAAAATTCGTTGAAACAAACCTGATACCTAAGGCTTCATTTAATATCGATCAATTTTAATTAAAAATAAACAAAATACCATAAATTATTTGACAGTAATGTGTGTTTCTCTGCGAGACACGCAAGAACTTTTCTGGCTTTCATTCTGCCTAAGTAGTAAATTAAAGAAGATGAAATAGATTAATAGCAATATAAATATATTCCAAAAATTATGTCATACAGTTTCATTAACAATTTATTAACAAACTGTATATGAATTGTATATTGAAGTCTGTAATGGTTGATAGCTTAGCCATTTTGAGCTGACACGTACGCAGAAAGAAAACACATTCGGAGTAAAGAAAATAGATTGTCCGCCCAAGAAATATAACATACAGCGCAATGTATTTCTTTCCAAACGTACGCTGCACTAGTTAAACAAGAAATGAGAAAAATACAATGTTGTTACTCTCGTCAATATGTTTATCGTGTGCGCATCGTGTCTCCTGTATCAGCTTAAAATAACCAAGCTGTCTAATATATATATTTATATATATATATGATATATGGCATATATCTTTTTACTTTATTTCGAATAAATAGCATAGCCTATGTTTTTTAAAAAAAATCGATGCTTTAAATACAGGGTCAGTACAAAAGAATCATCGGGTTTTACAAAGCTATATTTCAGTTAGTATTACAGATATAATAATAAATAACATGTCTATAGATAGAGAAAATACTCAAGTTTTAGCACATTACAAATGTTCAATGTGGGCTCCTCGACAGCATCAGTAATGCGTCTTCTGAGTTCACCCAGTGTTGTAGGTAGTGTTGGTACGTAAACCGTGTTTTTAATGTACCCCAACAAATAAAAATCGCACGGTGTAAAATCAGGAGAATTGGGAGGCCAAGCACAAGAGATTTTCGAATTATTACTCAACAACTTTCAAACAATCCAAATTTACTGAAAAGTAAAATTTCCTATTGTACTATATAATCGTAGAAAAAGAATAACGTTCTGCTTCGCATGTAATGATTATTTCTAATTCAGATGAATTACGAGACTTCGCTTCGGCTTTTTCCTCATAAGCAATATGCCCATTGAACAATATACTACTATTGTACTATTACAAGATAGTTAATAATATATTCTAAAAAATACAACAAAAAATCAACAAAATTATAAAAAATAACATTAATTTTTTTTTAATAAAAAATTCACAAAATATATTTTATATTTCCAATTTTATTTTACAATATTACAATATTTATTATAAATATTAATACAAACGAATTAATAAAAATGGAACTTATATCACATTTTAAACAATTTTATATTAAATAAAACTTTTAAGTACAAAGGTATTGTTATATTATTATAACAAATCTTTGTATTAACAGGATAAGATGTCAATATTTTGAAAGTAAATTCTATTCACTAAAAACGAAATTTTTTTTATAATGAATAGAATACATAACTGAAATATTAACTTATCTTTTTTAGGAACATATTGGATATAATAAAAATTACCTAAATTATATTTGTACTTTAAAATAATCTATAAACGAATGAACACATATATATTTAAAAATTCTTAATGAGAATTATATATCTACAATTTTTAGATTATAGAAATGTATTTGATGTGAAAGGTAAAATGTAAAAAAAAAAGAATGGTAGCTGGTAAATTTCTCAATTGCAGTTGCTCGAAATCAATTGCTCGAATGTGACTTTGCTCGAAATATAAGTTTCACGAAAAGCAATTGATCGAATTTATAAATGTATGCTGCTATTACCAGTTTTTGCAAAAATTTCTAACCGAAATTTATTAATTTTTTTTTTAGAATTTAGCTATGAGGAGCAATTTAAATTTCTTATTGATATATTAATACTTATTAAAAAAATTTTTTGCTAATTTTTTAAATAAAACAAAATTTTTGAAGGTAATTAAATTATTTATTAATATTTTAGTTTTTTCAATATTTGCTAAACCAGTAAAACTTATAACACTTGTCACTCATAACACTTTTTTGAAATTTAATATTTCATATAACCAAACTTTTATTTTTTTTATTATTATTAGCTGTTGAATTTTAATAAATAATATCTAATATATACTCATCGAAAATCATATACCAATCTTTTATTATAGATTTTAAGATATTTTTAAATGTTACATAAGTTTCATATTTTTTCTAAACAATTTACTTTCGAGTAACTGAGTTTTCGATTTATAATTTGAACAATTTCTTTTCGAGAAAATTAATTTTAGGCATTTTAGAATCTCAAAAAATAAATCCATATTTTACTTTCTTCACAATTAATAAATAAAGATTAAAACATTTTTAAATTCGTAAGGTAAGTATAATACTAGAAAAATTCGAAAATTGACTATTTTCATACAGAATAGCGTACATATATGCCGCCCTTGGACTATAAATAATAATAATAAAGTCTTTTTGAAAACCTATGGCCTTGGCTAGTATTCATAGCCCCTTTTAGAGTACTTTTAGATAAAAGATTTACATGATTATATTTTACAAAAATTCTCAAATATTGCACAGAATCTCCGAATTTGTTATTTTATAATTTGTTTAATTTAATAAAAAGTTTTATAAATACGGAACTAACAAAATATATCCTCTATTAAAATAATATAAAATTGTTGTTAAAACTTTAATTCCCAAAATTTTTTATATAAATAAAAATTATCGATAATATGTTAATAAAAAGAGCTTCCTGAATGTATCGTTTTCACAACACAAAAAGTTAATAAATTTAGTAGATAGTCATTTTTAAAGTTTTGTTTTACAATCGGTTTTAAATAATCAAACAAGTAAATTTGTAATATACTCCTAAATTAAACCAAATAAAAACTATGTTCATTTTCTTTTAACACGTTGACGACCAGGGCAATATTTTAAAACTTTTATTCTGGACCGGGGAAGTGTTTTTGTTGAATTTTGGTAAACGAAAGTTTCATAATATATTTTCTTAGGATAATATGATGTTGGAAAACAGTTTTTGACAAAAAAAAAACATGTGCACCAAACTGGTACACGAGGTCTGATATAAAAAATATATAAGTTATCTTTACCACAGACCATGTGTACCATATTGGGTCACTACCAAAAAGTTTTGGATTCTAAAATAATCATTAAAATTTCAGTTTCTATGGCAATTTTACAGCCGCCTTTGATATTTTAATATTATTTTTTTTATTATTATTATTTAAATACGTTGAATGTTTTCCAGTTACTTAATACAAACACAATTTTATTTCAAATTAACACAAAATTTGTTCATATTTATGTTGGTATTATTTGTTTATTAGTAAATTTCATATGTTAAATACTTTGTTTTAGCAAGACAAACAACAACAACAACTGATGTAATAAAAACATATTTTTTATAATCACTTTGTATCCATTTGTGTTAACTTGTGTAATGACGAAAATAAAATGCGATCATTCGAAATGACATTCAGACCGAAGATTGACATTCTGATTGAAGGTGTAAAGTTAAGACAAGTGTCAGGAATAACAGTCAGATTTTTCAGTCAGACTGTCATTCCTGATTGATCGTGTAAGGCCCGCTTAATATTCGTAGATACATGTATTTTACGTAAACGTAGCATTTGTTAGAACAGTTCCTGTCATGTAATTTTTACGTGATTATTAACATGATGAAAACATAGTTGTGTCGATGTAAGTTAATTTCGATAAAATATTTTTTTTTTAACTTTATTAAATGTTTCAAAATATTCTGTTCTAAACTATATAGAAACACTAACCACATTAAAATCAGAGTTTTATTTTAAATAATAATAATAATAATAATAAAACATCTAATAGAAAACAGATTGTACGCCCAAGAAATATAACACTGTGCAATGTATTTCTTTCCAAACGTACGTTGCGCTAGTTAAACAAGAAATGAGAAAAATGCAATGTAGTTACTCTCGCCACTATGTTTATGCGAGTGCGCATCATGTCTCCTGTATCAGCTTAAAATACCCAAGCTGTCTAAAGCGATATATGGCATATATCTTTTTACTTTATTTCGAATAAATAGCATAGCCTATGTTTTTTACAAAAAATCGATGCTTTAAATACAAAGGAAGTACAAAAGAATCACCGGGTTTGACGAAGCTATATTTCAGTTAGTATTACAAATAGAATAGTAAATAACATGTCTATAGATAGAGAAAATACTCAAGTTTTAGCACATTACAAATGTTCAATGTGGGCTCTTCGAGTCACACGACAGATATCGCAACGATAGTCCATTAATGCGTCTTCTGAGTTAACCCAGTGTTGTAGGTACTGTTGGTACGTAAACCGTGTCTTTAATGTACCCCAACAAATAAAAATCGCACGGTGTAAGATCAGGAGAATTGGAAGACCAAGCAAAATTCCAAATCTCCTTCAGCACAAGAGATTTTCGAATTATTATTCAACAACTTTCAATCAATCCAAATTTTGTAGTGAAATTTCCAATTGTACTATATAATCGTAGAAAAAGAATAACATTCTGCTTCGCATGTAATGATTATTTCTCATTCAGATGAATTACGAGACTTCGCTTCGGCTTTTTCGTCATAAGCAATATGTCCATTGAACAATATACTACTATTGTACTATTATAAGATAGTTAATAATATATTCTAAAAAAATACAACAAAAAATTAACAAAATTATAAAAAATAGCATTAATTTTTTCTTTTAATAAAAAAATTCACAAAATATATTTTCATATTTCCAATTTTATTTTACAATATTACAATATTTATTATAAATATTAATACAAACGAATTAATAAAAATGGAACTTATATCACATTTTAAACAATTTTATATTAAATAAAACTTTTAAGTACAATGGTATTGTTATATTATTATAACAAATCTTTGTATTAACAAAACAAACAAATGGTAACAAATTTGAAAGCTAAACAACAGGATAAGATGTCAATATTTTAAAAGTAAATTCTATTCACTAAAAACAAAAAATTTTTCTATAATGAATAGAATACATAACTGAAATATTAACTTATCTTTTTAGGAACATTCTGGATATAATAAAAATTACCTAAATTATATTTGTACTTTAAAATAATCTATAAACGAATGAACACATATTTATTTAAAAATTCTTAATGAGAATTATATATCTACAATTTTTAGCTGGTAAATTTCTCAATTGCAGTAGCTCTAAATCAATTGTTCGAAATAGAAGTTTCACGAAAAGCAATTGATCGAATTTTTCCAGTTACTTAACACAAACACAATTTTATTTCAAATTAACACAAAATTTGTTCATGTTTATGTTGGTATTATTTGTTTATTAGTAAATTTCAGATGTTAACTATTTTGTTTTAGCAAGACAAACAACAACAACAACAACTGATGTAATAAAAACATATTTTTTATAATCACTTTGTATCCATTTGTGTTTACTTGTGTAATGATGAAAATAAATTGCGATCATTCGGAATGACATTTAAACCGAAGATTGACATTCTGATTGAAGGTGTAAAGTTAAGATAAGTGTCAGGAATAACAGTCAGATTTTTCAGTCAGACTGTCATTCCTGATTGATCGTGTAAGGCCCGCTTAATAAGTTTATGACAGAAATATTCACGTGATTGCTCATAAGTTAAAAACAAAAATATTTTTATTTTTCAAAATATTCGTAGATGCATGTATTTTACGTAAACGTAGCATTTGTTAGAACAGTTCCTGTCATGTAATTTTACGCGATTGTTAACATGATGAAAACATAGTTGTGTCGATGTAAGTTAATTTCGATAAAATGATTTTTTTAACATTATTAAATGTTTCAAATTATTCTGTTCTAAACTATAAAGAAGCACTGACCAGAGTTTTATTTTAAATAATAATAATAATAATAATAAAACATCTAATAGAAAACAGATTGTACGCCCAAGAAATATAACATACAGCGCAATGTATTTCTTTCCAAACGTACGCTGCGCTAGTTAAACAAGATATGAGAAAAATGCAATGTAGTTACTCTCGCCACTATGTTTATGCGAGTGCGCATCGTGTCTCCTGTATCAGCTCCTGTCTCTACAATTTTGATATTCTTAGATTACAGCCTAGTCAGCTTCGGATAAATCTGACGGCGATTTCCAATGTCGTCTCATATGACTTTTAACGTGAACTTTTTGCGTAGCTCGATATTTACAGCCTTCATATGGACAGAGAAACATTTTCCGATTACCACATTCAAATTTCATATGTCTCCATAACGATGAATGTTGCTTATATGATCGGAGACATTGTACACATGTATGTCTCAAGTCACCTAAAATAAACAACAAACAATTAGTATCAAATTTTATTAACAACTAATTAAAAACACATAAAATGCATGACAATATTTTGCAATAAGCGATCTGCGTATTTTTTTATAAATCAACCTACCTATGCATTTACAATTTAATATTTTTCAAATGTAAAAGATAATAATATTTGAATTTAATTATTAGATATTAAACATGTTACATTCTTTACTTTTATATTTATTATTTATGCAAATTTTTATCGCCTCCTAGTTGTACCACATTAATCTAATTTAAAATTGATATTAATAAAATTTAAATCATATATTATTATCCTTATACAAATATCCTAAAAATTAACAAAAATAAAATAATTAACGAGTCATTTTCATATACAAATTATTATTAATAAAATTTTATTTTTAAAATTCATTTACATTTAATAAAAAAATTAACAAACAAATGTAAGTACAATGCAAAATTTAATACATAAAAATAAGTTCTTTATTATTTAAATTTATGATTGACAATAATTTGATTCTATATTTAATTGTGAAGAAAATTGTTAAAATAAACATAATTTTCATATCTATCTATTAGTTAGTTAATGATATTTAAGAAGAGTTGTTAAAGATTTAAATATCAGATATTCGAATTACATCTTTCAAAAGAATATACAAATATTCAAATTAATTTGTATAAATAACCATCTTAAATTAATATAAATATATAAATATATATATATATATATATATATATATATATATATATATATATATATATATATATATATATATATACAGAGTGTCCAAGATAACTTCTTATGCATGGGGATCTCCGGAACTGTTAGAGATACGACCTCGGTTAAATTAGATGAAAGTTGCCTCATTAGTAGGCGAGTTTAGTCATCTTTTGTTTTTTCCAAAAAATTCCTTAGGTTACTAGATATAGGCAAAAATGCAAATTTTGCTTTTTTATATTTTCGCTTATAACTCTCGAATGCAAAACGATAAATTATTTTGGTTTGCACTTTCTTAAGACACTTTTTTACACAGAATTTCCAGGAGTAACCAAAATTTTTTTATCATGTACCGTTTTCGAGATTTATGATGAAACTTTCATTTTTCTTATGTAACTAGTATTTCAATGTAGTGTCATTAAAAAGATTTTTTTTTTTCTCTTTCCAGTGATATAACATTGTCCTATTTTATTTTGAATAATAACATGGAAAATTGAAAAAAATCTATTTTGCAAAGTTATAATTTATTTTTTTAGTTGAAAACCGAGTATGCCATATCATCAAAACAAATGAAACATGAGAAATAGGCTTTGTTTTCGTTATTATTAGATTTTTGGTTTTGCTTTTCTTCTGATTATTGTCTTAGTTAGTTAGTTAGTTTTATTGGAGTGCTTATTGAAAGAATTTTAATTCATGGAGCAGTTTGAAAATTTAGAGAAGTTTGAAATGCTTTATTGTTACATTCGTTGTCAAAGTAACGCAGTATTAGCCGCGGAAATGTATTTAAATTTATATCCTTAAAGAAGGCAACCCAGTGTAGGAATGTATAAGATATTAAACATGAATTTGATTGAGTACGGTATTAAATACCTAAAACTAACCTAACACAAGCTATGCATAAGAGAACACGTATGTTCATTCTAGAAAACGATGGTTTGTTTCAACACTTAATGTAATTTTACTGTTATAGTTATTAGTTATTACGAATGTAAAATATAGCATTAGTATTTTATAAATTGTTTTTTTTTTTAGATTATAAGTCTATATTATTGTTTAAACTAAAGTAGGGCTCATGTTTCATTTGTTTTAACATGGCCTACTTAGTTTTTAACTAAAAAAATGAATTATTACTTTGCAAAATAGATTTTTTTCAATTTTCCATGTTATTATTTAAAATAAAGTAGGACTATGTTATATCACTGGAAAGAGAAAAAAAAGATATTTTTAATGACACTACATTGAAATACTAGTTACATAAGAAAAATGAAAGTTGCATCATAAATCTCGAAAACGGTACATGATAAAAAAAATTTGGTTACTCCTGGAAATTCTGTGTAAAAAAGTGTCTTAAGAAAGTGCAAACCAAAATAATGTATCATTTTGCATACGAGAGTTATAAGCGAAAATATAAAACAGCAAAATTTGCATTTTTGTCTATATCTAGTAACCTAAGGAATTTTTTGGAAAAAACTAAAGATGACTAAACTCGCCTACTAATAAGGCAACTTTCATCTAATTTAACCGATGTCGTATCTCTAACAGTTTCGGAGATCCCCATGCATAAGAAGTTATCTTGGACACTCTGTATATATATATATCTAAAATTAACAAAATTATAACAAAATAACACAAAATGTCCAATCTTTATCTGATACTAATTGTTAAGTTAATTTATTGTTAACAAGAATCAAAAAAATATTTTTTCTTAACAAAAAATTAACAAAATTATTTAACATAACATAAATTACGTATTCCTATATTTTAGTTTATGATATAAAATGTGAGAGTTATAAAAAAATCAGATGAAATTGTATTCAAAAGACAAAAGTTTTTAATAGAAAATGTTAAATATATTTGCTTTTTTCAATAAAATAAAACAATTTTTAAAAGTTACAAATAGTCGACTACATCTGTACTCTCTACCACAAACTGATTTTTCTCCCCCATTTAAAGCTTGTTACATAAAACATTGTTAATTGCTTTGTACGTTAATAATATAGGTACTGATCAATAAATGAAGCGCTTCGAAGACAGTTGACGATCTAGTTAACAACGGTTTTATGCAATTAGCCCCCAAATAATATAATTTATGTGGAAATTATAGATGATTCCTGTTCAACTTTAAATATAATTGAAAATTGTCAATCTTAAAAATTGGACATTAAAAAATAAGCATAAATTAAATTATAACAGAAACAAAAGTAACATCATATAGAAAATACAATTCTCTATAACAACAAAAAATATTGTAATTGACAATCACTTATTATGTCAAGATTCTAGCACATATTGTCATAAATATCGAGTTACAACAATAAAATTACATCTAATAAATACAAATATATTTATAACTTAAGTTTAAAATCCCATTGCATATGCCTTTTCAAATGACTCTTAACATGGACTTTTTGTCTAGCTCTGTACAGACAATTTGCAAATGGACATTGGAACATTTTTTTATTTCCACACTCGAATTTCATATGTCGTCGCAGCGATGAACTTCGTTTATATGAACGATAACATCTACCACAAGTGTAGCTACTTTCATCTAAAAAAAAAAAAAATTGTTAATATAAAGAAAAAAAATTATTGATTTTTTATTTACTTTCCCAGTATTATAATGTTCCTACTATCAAACTTTCAATGAAATGTCAAAATAGAAAGAAAATTATTGTACTTTTCCAAAAATTCAAACCATATTGTATACCACCAAGTGTAAATGAAATAAGTGCAGATATATTCAGAAGTTGTAGAGCATAAAGTAACGTACATTTTTTTGTCAATACACTTGTGGTCGCTCTTAAATTACTCTTATGCGCATTGAGTAAGACAAACCATTCGGTACGACGTGTTTTTAAACTGTTTTCACAAGAGAAATCGCTCGATGTGTATTTTTTTCTTTCTAATCCTATATTCTACAGAAAGCTAGTAATTTTTTTCGAAAATAGTCGATAATTTAATACGAGTCAAATTGGTTTGTCTACTCATCAAGCGCAAGAGAAATGGCGTCAACGGCCATAAATGTACTAACGAAAACTATTCTTTACTGTATGCACTACAACCTCTGAAAATATCTGAATTTATTTTAATTACAACTTTTATATTGCAAAATAAAATATGAATAACAAATACTATTAATATAATATAATTCGTCACTTTAATACGGTACTACTCTAATTCCATTTTTTGTCATATTGAGATATTTATGGAAAAAGTTTCATATATTTTCATTACAGAACTAATTACAGCCTAATTCATTATTTAATTTCAAATTAGGCTGGTTTATATGAAAATACAACAAAATTTTAAACCAATTTATCTCATAACTTAAAAAAATAGATTTAGATTAGTACTGCATTAAAGTGACGATAAAGATATAAAATTAATGATGAAAAATTAAACATATCTATAAGAGTTTTTTTCTTTTTCTACCAAATAAAAATACCATTCACTAGAAAAATGCAAAACAGTCTATTGCGTTCTTATATATTTGCTCAGAATCTCACCATATATGACTAAAAAATATGTACATATTTTTTAATTTCTAAATAATAATAGAATATGACATATTTAAACTTAAAAAATTATGATTATAACATATTTAAATAAAAATTACTATTCTTATGAAATTATGTATTGTTCTTCGAATTTCTAGAATAATATTGACGCCAAATTTTTGTAAAATTTAATAAAATGTTAATTAAAAGTTTATGTATTTTTTTATACCACACTATATTTATTTGTTATTGTTATTTATTTACAAATAATGAACATTTTATACAAATACAACATATTTCTCTTAATGTTACAATAATTTAACAATTTTAAATAATTTATTATCATAAAAATAATATTACATTATAGAATTACAAACACTATATAAAAATAACTGGACTTTAGCAGACCAGAGCAATAAATTCAAATAAAATGTATTCAGAATTGCTACTTCTCCGAATTTTATCCGTGGGTTTACAAGTTTTAATTTATAACTCATCTAAGAACTAGTAGCTGATTTTCATAGCAAAATCGTAATCTTGGTCTAAATCAAAATCGATTAGAAAAATATAATACTCAGATATTACAAATACGATTAATGCCAACAAATAACGATACATTTCAAATGGAAACATAATCATTTTGTTTAGCGCCATCTAAAACTTCTGCTTACATGCTATCAAACCAAAGAAAAAGCATTTAGAAATAAAACGACTTTAGGATTAAGTTCTATATTAATATTTTTTAATAATCGACTTTTCGACAAACTCAACGTCCGTCTTCATCAAGAAAACCCACACAAATGACATTTATAGTTACATAACAGAACATAGAAACAAGTTACTAGGTAACAAATAAGTAATAATAAATTTTATAAATTTTTATAATCTAGTTACTTATTTGTTACCTAGTGACTTGTTTCTATATTCTATTTATTTACTGTAAATGTCATGTGTATCAGTTTTCCTGATAAAGACGGACGTTGAGTTCGTCGAAACGTCAACTATCAATAAATATTAGGTTTGATCGATTGACTCTCTTGCGTTTTACTGCAAAACGCCGACGTGAATGATGTTTGTCGTTTACACAACATGTAACTGCAAAGAGAATAAAACAACTAAACATTGACGCAGCAATAAACAGTAGACGCAAGGGTGCAAATCGAACAAGGCTATTAATACAGAACTTAAACCTAGAGCCGTTTTATTTTATATAATAAATTCGGAAAGATTTTTTACTATGTTAAAAAGCACTTGTTTAAATTTATAGTTTATTACTACTCGTCGGAACTTTATTAGTTGGTCTATTATAACTTTCCATTGCATTCTTGGCAATAACAAAAATTTGGATTTGACTGAATAATACTGGAGTAATTATACAAAAAATTAATATAATTCTACAAACTTGTAGTTTTCGGTGCATGCTAAATGGGCGCGATTTCAGGTAGCGTTAATCCGCAATACCAAATAGGCGCGAATAACCGCTATAATCCCCATCAGTGCTCAGGTATAGACATAGTCTGTAGGTCAGGTATAAAATAGGAATTGGAAAAATTTACAATTAAAAATGTGTACATTCGCAAAAATAAACGCAGTTATTTAATATTATGTAATTATATAATCAATTCTAGTCAGTAACAAAAAACAAAATAAACATTGTGTAGCAACATACAAATAATATTGTAATTAAAAAAATTAACATTGTAGAAATAAAAAAAATATATTGCACAAACTAAAATTAGATCATGGTAGAAAAAATAAATATCATATATTGTATGATAATATAATCAAATCTTGACTATAACAATTGCAAAAATAAAACATACAAATGATATAGAGATTATAAAGTAAAAATATATAGGTAGCACAAACTAAAATAAGACCAGAAAAAATGCATCACAAACTAAATTAGAAATTATAATTCAATTATTTTGTAACCGGCGCGTATTTGTAACATATTAGTTGTGCAAAACTTATCCTGCTTAATATATAACTATTTGAAAAGAGACATGCGACTGAGGATTAGAAGGGTACCGCGCCTAAAAGACAGGGTTTTTGGTACCTGTCGCCCACCTTTCCTGTTGCAAGGGATATTATAAGGGATCGCGCCTATTTGGTATGCAGCCGTAGTTTTTCGTATCTATTATATTTATCTTTGCATTTTTCCGACTGCAGATCTATTTATATTAGAAGTATCCATTTAGACTTGTCATTACTTAGTTAACATATATTATGTTAAATCTGTTTATAATATTTTATTTTTTCTTGAACATAAAAATTATAAAATCTTATAGAAAATGTTTACTTAAGAAAATATAAATACATCGTCGAAAAGAACAAAAATTGCATTTTATTTTCTAAAGCCGACATCTTGAAAATATATCCCAATTTTTGAGGTAATATTGTTCAATTACACGACGTAGCAATTTCACTAATTATTTCTTCTTAAATTCTTCTGAGTTTAAGCTTGATAATACATAAAAACAATAACATAAATGTGATAAACAATATCAATAATATTCAAGAAAAAATCTGAATCTCAGTAGAAATACTGCACCATACATTGAATTATATGCGCTCAAAATTAGAGAAGTGTTCGCGCAGAGATGGAAGAGTCATCTTCTTCAGAAAATAGAATAAGTTTTTTGAACTTTAAGATGATATATTTATAATTTCATATATCATTCCCATGAGTTAAATTTTTCCGATTTTCCGGTACATAAAAGTTATTACTTCATTTTTTAATACTGCGCTTCCTATACTTAAGTTTTTATCAAAAAATTCCTTGAATACAAAATGACACTAATATCTAATTAAATTTTTGTGTCTTCTTACGACATGTCTCTTCAGTTCCTTGTTCACTTTTGCCTTATAATTACAATAAGGACAACAAAATGTTGGTTCTTTCCCGCATTTATATTTCATATGACACCAAAGCGTAGAATAATGTTTATATAAGTTACCACATCTGTTGCAAGAAAATCTATTTCCTTTTGATTTAAAAAGTTTTGGATCAGAATAACCTAAAAATATTTTATTATTAGTAAAAATATATAATCAAAATGAAATATATGTAAAACATACATTTATATTATCATTTTTTTATGTGTTGTCACTTGTTCTTTGGCAAAAAAGAAAACAATAAAAAATATACTACCTATACATAATTAAGTATTACATATACCTATAATAAAAATAAAAATACTTAATAATAAATCTTTTATTATTTATAAAATACATAACAAATAGAAATTTATTAACAAAAAATGCATGTCTTGAATAATTATCATAAAAGTATTAATATTAACAAAATTTGTTAAATGTAAATGAAAGTTTTGAATACATTTATATGCAACATAATTTGTTTTTGTCAGCTGCTTATATTAAAAATAATTATATAAAGTAATGAAAACCCGAAAATGAAAAATTCAAATTTGAAATTATTACTATCAGGCCAATTGTTAACTTAGCAATATTGTTAAATGTAATGTCAAATATGTCACAGCAATTGACCTTGCATTTAACAATTTTGATAAGTTAACAATTTCACTTAGATAATTGAGTCCTGTGTATATACTTTTAATATACATATTGGTTACAGCTACAAAGATTTCATAATTTTACATTTTTTTTAGATAAATCGAAATAATTTGCAAAAAAAATAAACATTATCAAAATTTTATTCGAAATATATTTTCTTTTAAATACAGTTTCTATTTCAAAAATGCACCTTACAAATTTTACAAGAACAAGGAAAATAAAAGTTATTACATAATATTATTACTAATTCTGTAACATTTCTATATTACTTTAAAGATTATAATTGGTATTGGTATGTGATTTTTCAATATGTTTGGTCAAAACTGCTGGATTTTTTGTTGCATACGAACAATGTGAACAAATGAGTGTCGGTATATGTTTGCAAATATAATTTTGGTGATAAGATAGACTTTGATGACGATCATACAATTTTCCACAATCAGAACAGTAATATTTTCTTCTACCATTTTCTATTATAAAGTTTAATTTAGGACCTAAAATTTAAAAAATACTGTTTAATGTATTAATCAAAATAAAATACATTAAATATTTTAATTATTATATTTGTAACAAATAGGAGCGAATCACCGACCCATTTTACTAACTAATGTACGATTTTAAAATTCTTAAGAAAAAATAAAAAAAAAAAATTATTAAAACAAAACAAACTGAGAAATATTGAAAATATTACGCATACATTTTCTAAGAGCATCGATTCACTAGCCCATTTTAGCTCCGGCCCTTCTAATATTTGCCATAAGTGCTAAATGTCTAGTCCGCCCCTGTTAACAACAGTGTAAAAAGAGCATTATTTTGATGTAAATACATTTAATGCGATTCATACAAGTATTACTATAATGTTACAGAGTAACTGTCCAGTTCATAAAATGAGCGAAATGAAATAGATGCATATAAAAATCTGATAGAGCTTACTGCAAGTTAAATTATGTTTAACGGTTAGTATATTATTGCTTAGAAAAGATTGAGACACATGAAAAATTTGGTTTTTTAAATTGTTAAAATAAATACGACAAATGGAAAACACTTCACGGCAGTACCGTGGAGTAACTGAAGCCAGACCGGGATTGATAACGCTAGAAACTATAAATACCTACTCCATAGTAATTACTAAACCTAAAATACGAAATCTTGGACCGTGGCCAAATTCTATAGTATCTTTAAATAGTTATTCGTTTAAAAACGACGTCATTTATGGCTGTGTGACCGATAGCATCAGCTGTAATTGTAGTAATTGCAGTATTTTCGAACGAACATCCTTTCGTAGATGCTATGAAATCCGAAATAGGCTCACTTGAGTACGTGTCAGATGCGTACAAACATTATTTAGTATCACTTGCGTACAAATAAGGATCGGCTCAAGCCCAGGTAGTGAAGGTACTTAGGCCGAGTGTCAGATGCGTACAGCGATTTTACAAATAATCAAGTTAGTATTCAATTTTAATATTGATCAAGTATATATTTAGTGATTTAAATGGTCTCCCAAGATTAAAAGGTAACCTAACCTGACCTAGCCAATCATTCGCGCCAGTCGTCATATTAAATGATAACTATATTGAATAATAACATAACTAAACCTTAAACCTTAACCTAACCTACCCTAAGCCAACAGTGGCGCAGATGATAGGGTTTCATGGCGCAAATGATATACCACTATTGACGCAAATGACAACTTGACATTTCCCAAACCTCTGTACGCATCTGACACTCGGCCTAAGTACCTTCACTACCTGAACTTGAGCCGACCCTTATTTGTACGCAAGTGATACTAAATAATGTTTGTACGCATCTGACACGTTCGCAAGTGACACGACACCATGAAATCCGGCCACTGGTCTCAGTTATTCCAGCTCACGCAACGCCACTGGTTCACGGATAAGAAACTCCACAAACTAAACAATTGCACGATTGATACCTAACATATACACACATAATTTTTTCTAAATCTATTTACGATTATTTATTGACTCATCCTTGTAACTAATAACAATGTATTTTAACATTTATTTATTAACAAAAAATTTGTACATTTCTACAACAAAATATATATATTTAAAAACAAATAAAAAATAATTTTGTCTCCTTCATATTTTCTTAATATGACCAGAATAACATTTTAATTTAGGATATAACCTAAAAAAAAGTAAAAAACAAATTCAATCATATTTAATAGTATCATTTATTAGACATTGCACATTTGCAAAAAATTGATGAAGATATAATAAGTAATGTTAATTGCAACAGAAATTTTATAATAATTTACAAGAAAAATGCAATTTAACAGTATATACAGCATTTGTACAATCATAAACAGTTTGTTCAAAGTACACATTCAAATATTATTGGAAATATTGCGAACATTTATATATAATTAAAATATCAGGTACACTACAGAAAATTCTCAACACTATGATGTCTTTTTAAATGATCACGTAAATGTTTTTTCAATTTTCCAACGTAATCACAAACTGGACAAGCAAATGATGGTTGCTTGTTACAAATATATCTTTTATGCGTCCACAATGTTGTATAATGTGCGTACATTTTTCCACAATCATTACACGGATATTTTCGATTGCTTTTCATTGGAAAACAGAGTAAATCTGAAAGAAAAATATTTTAGTAACATTGTTATTTAATACATTTTTAATATTTTGCATAACAAATACCTATAAATACTTTTAGTTTTTATACTCGATTGTTACGATATAATAATATCTAAAATGAACTGATTCAATATCAAAAATGAGAAAAATCGTGAAACTATAATAATATATAGAAGTAGCATAAGAATTTGACAAATGGATGATGCAGTTGAAGTGGTAGATATATGAGAATTTTTAGATAAATGGACATTGACAAAGTATTGATTATGACGATTGCAAACACTTGAACTGACAATGAGGACAGAGTAGCTTCAATAATCTAGATTAATACCGTTCACAAATTATTCCTTTGGTTGGTAACAAAACATTTAATAATTCTAGTGATAAAATATCCAAGAAAGCAAGAATATGACTACTTCCTTTATATTTTAATACATATATGTATTATTAATTTAATTCGTTCGAATTGTATTCAGCATTTTAAAATGTACCATGTACCTGTAAAAGTGTGGCACAAACTCTTTTCATTCAAGTAGAAATTAGTTTTCGCCAAACATTCCTATCAAAAACTAAAACACAGAAAAAATATATATATAAATAAAAATAAAATAAAAATAACAATAAAAAGAATGGTGACAAATAATCTAAGCAATTTTTTTTCTAATTTTTAATATTCAAAACAAATTACATTTATATACACAAATATGGCAATCCATTTGTCATTACGACAAAAGAAAAATCATCACATATATTATTCTTTTATTATAGCAGCAACATTTTACAACAATATAAAGATCATTTTTATTTTTGTACACAATTATAAATATTAGGTTCTTTTATTTCACTACCCATCGCTTACAGTTCTACTGCCGTATCAAAATTTGCTGTTCGATTCGTTATAAATTAGTTATTGCCAAGACCTCGAAACATTTTAAAAATAATCTTGAGCAATATAGACATAGTTATGTAACTTTGACAATTACAACTACACCAGAATAACTTTACATATCCAACGTTCAGAAGAAAGAAAGAATCAGTATTAGACAAATGGGCTTATTTTGTTTACATCTGCAAAGCTTGTAGCGTCACAGGATATTCTATCTTTTTTCTATGAAAAAAGAATTCCATTGATGAGATTTGAATAGACCCATAAACTATAGCTACAATTCAGTTCGCATCTTGTAAAACATGAAGCGTTACGAGATATTTTATCTATTTCTATCAAAAGATGAATTTCATTTACTAGAAACAGACAAAATATTTTGTAACGCTAAAAATCTTACAAAATGTAAACAGAATTACAGCATATATTACGAATACATATTCAATCCTTCATATAGACAGTTATTCTAGTAAAGCCATACGTATATATCTAGAAAAATATAGAATCTTTTGTCGTTCCTTCAAAAATAATATTTTTTATTTATAAATTTATTAATAAAAAACATCTAACTTTGTAGCTCTATAAGACTTACAGAATTGTACAGAATATCATCATTTACAGGAACAATCTACTGCTGGTATTTTACAGTAACAAAATTTCGTTAATTTCTTACTTCAACCGAAAAGAATATTAAATTTGCTGTAAAGTTTAAGATTAGTTTATAATTATTCCAGGCATGCGCAATACGGAATTCTTTTATAATTTACCATATTGCGCATTCTCCGTAGAATTGCAAACCAATTTCTGGATTCCACAGCAAAATGAAATCTTAGTCGTAATTGAAAAATACAATTGCCAAACAAAATAGTGGCAATAAACTATAAATGCAAACAAATTAATTTAACCTGCATCTATCAAAAGCGTTCCAATTGCTAAGAAACAGACAAAAAGTTTTCATTGATACCAAGTAAAATGGCTATTGTTTGCATTTCCAATGCATCGGAATCAGTCTGTATTTTTCTATCAGTTTCAATTACAAAGAAGATTTTGATTTTGCTGTGGAATCCAGGCACAGTTCCACAGTTGATAGGAAGCACTATATTATTTCCCATGTTTTGCAGTCAACACATTCACAACGAATCAAACCAATTTCTTTTTTTATAATTCAATTCGAATCTGAATTTCTCAAATCATGAAAAGGAACTGTATGACAAAGTTTTGTATTGGTTTTCTGAAAATAAATATATAACTCAGGATGTCTTAATCGGATATGCGTTTTCATTGTTTCCCGTTGCTTGGCTCTATAAATACAAAAATTTTGCGGACAAAAAAATCCTGGTGCTTTGCCACATTCGTACTTAACGTGTCGATAAAGTGATTGTTGTTGCTTGTAAATCCGATTGCATTTTTTGCATTTGTATTCTTTTGTTCTTAGGTAAAGATCTGAAACAAAATTCAGTGTTAATATGTGTTCTGGAAGTTGTAAATTTGATCTAACACATACAAGTTGCTAAAAAATTGTTGCAGTATTTGTAAGATGTGAACATTTTTGATCTAAAAAACTTAACACAATTTGAAATTTAACTTTTTAAGAACCATTAAAATATAGATGATGAAATAATAGCAAACTGCAAATTTTAAAACTACAAAAATATGGAAAATATGAAATTTAAATTAATGCATCAGATATGTTTATTAGATGCCCATCATGTTTTTCCAATTAGTGTTCTGTTAAAACTGGAAAAAATGCATTACTAGTTGTTTGATATTCTATGAAGTGACACCTATAATTCTTTAAATACACTATATCAAATCACTGTATACTTTAGATTGATATCATAAACCTAGGTTTGAAGAAATTCCCACAGAAAAATATTAGATATTGAAAGATTTGATAATGTTGCCAAATTTGATTTTAAAAAATTTGATACTCATCTAATGGATGAAGTTTTTAAAATATGACAAATAAATTAGCTTAAATTCTAGAAAATTTCATACATTTTTGTAACGACAAAAGTTGTTTTAAATTATAATTTTAAATCCATCAGTTTGTGCCTTAAAATGTTACATTATTAAAACTTTTTGAAAAATTTATCCCTGATATTTTAATTTTTTCTCTTGAAGTTATTAGTTATAAAACATCGTATAACATAAAACTTGATATAAAATTTAGCTATTCCTTTCCTTCTAGTAAGCTGTTCAGATCAATAATTTTCAAATTCCACACTATTAATTCTATTTCCTGAAACTAAAAAAAGTACCAATTATAATTTATCACAAAATATATGTATATAAAATGGGCTTAAGTAAATAAAAACAACAAAAAGTTAGTTAAAATATATAAATGTATAATTTTCCAAGCACCAGTCAAAAAATTATCCATGTAATAAAATATCCCAAAAGTGGATCTATTTATACATTATAGAACCTTAAGTATTATAACAAAATTTCTTCAATTATATTTATGTACATATATGATTTATGTAACATTCCCGAAAACTATAAATATTAATTTTACAATTATCATTAAAAAAAAAAATTATATATTTTCTATAATATAATAAAATTGTTAAAAATTTAACAATATTGATATAAGGCTCCAGACTGGACGGTTATAAATATTGCAAATATTGCTTAATTCTGGTAAGTACACATTTTAACCTACCAATATTTTATATAAATAACAAATTTGTACAAATATTCTCTTTTATAAAATTACTACAAGGTATAATATATAAAATAAAATGATTATTCTTTATAAACAACTACAAATAGTATTCTTTTTAAAAGTCAATTACTATAAACTCCATATAATAAAACTATTTTTATTTTTTAACATCTATACGTTTGTCCACAGAGTGTGATCCAATTTTTTTTTTATTAATTTTTATTAATTAAATATTCAAAAATCTTAGAAAAATACAAAATTCCGTGTGGAGCACATTCTTTGGTACTTAACAAAAAATAGTAAAAATATATTTCTAATATATATTTGAAACATAATTATTTCTTCTCAAAGTTAATTATAAATTTCTTTTATCTTTATAATTATTACAACATTAATAAAAAATAACATTAGTAGTATTTCTTAATTGTATCTATACAAGTGACTTCATCAAGTCTATCTTAATAAAATTAACAAAATTGCAAAATAAATTAATTATTTTTCAATATATTTGCAATATTTTATTCTATATATTATATTTAAATTGAAAAATAAACAAATAATTTTAAATCTTTTTATTGCACAATTTAATATTCTTTTTAAGTAAAACTATATAAAAAAGAACACAAAATATTTATTATTACAAAAAATTATCAACCAACACCTAAAAATCAAAAACATACTAAAGTCGATAAAAATAAAAATCATATCTATGTAAGTAATTTAGAATTGATATAATAAATAAAATAAATTTTACACATCTACGATAAAGTAAAAAACTATTTTTGATTGACAAGAATCAAATGTTACGATAACTTGTAAAATTCTATATAGAAAAATAAATAATCTTATCCGGCTTAGTTATTTTTATATTTTATCAACAGCCAATTAACTTTTCTAATATCTAGTATATTTTTTCATTTCTTTTTTCTTCTAGTTTGTGAATAATTCTGAGAACACTATACATTCAACTTTGTAAGAAAAACTACAACCACCCAATGGTTTTAACTTCGTACTTTTGATAATTCTTCAGCAATGTTAACGAAAATTTTAATAGTAATGAAACAATATGGCTAACTCTACAAGTTCGGTTTGTACCTACGTGTTTTAGTTCGATTTGTTAGTTCTGGTCGCACAATAGTTGCATTGGCTATTAGTGAAAACTTAAAAACAGACTTTAAACCGAGCTTGTAGTACCAGTCTATTTTAAATTGATTTACTTATGAAAATGTGACAATATTAATTGTCATTTCCCATTTTATTTTAAACTTTAATGATTTCGTTTCCAATATGATAAACTTAAATCAGTCACTCTGTATTATCAAACAAAGAACGCACAATTATACATCAAAATATCTTAACGAAAATAATAATAAAAAATTCAGAAACTAATAAAAATAATAATAGAATAAATCATATAAAATCAATTTTAATGCACTTTGATAATCCACTAACAAATCGAAAATAAAATAAAATAATGAAACAAACAACCAAGGAAACAACAATTATTTGTCATCTTTTGATTTGATGCTCTCTTTACTATGATGTTTCCTAACATGTACCCCTAGATTACCCTTCTGTTTCGCTTTGTAGGGACAATGGGGACACTGATAGCTCGGTTCTTTGCCCCCACATTCGACCTGTTCGTGTCTACGCATTGTTGATTTCCATCGGTAACGTTTACCGCATCTGCGACAGGCAAACTGGGATTCGCTACTGTAACCCGGTTGGACGACCGATTCGTTCATGATACCATAGGTAAGCAAGGTACGTGTTGTGTCCAATAGCTGGACGCCATCTTGAGTGGTGCCAACCGGTACGGGACAGGTTAAAAGGGCGCGTAATGTTTCGTTACCGGATTGGAGTAACTGATCCAAATAGCCTGTAACAGATTATTTATTATTTTGTTAACGACAACCATAAAATAAAAATTTCGAAAGTAAATAAAAATAAATAAATTATAAATATAAGGCGATTGTAAAGAAATAAAAATACTGTAATAAATCATATAGTACAGAATCTGTAAAGAATAAAAAAAGATTAAAATAATAAAATTTTATTAACATAATATAAAAACGGTAAATCAATATTTAATAAAACAAATATCCAATTTCTCTGTAAATAAAACAAATATTTTCAATATTGTGTTTCTTATTGGCATTTCAAATTCAATATACAATGTAAAAAAATACAAATTCCAAATTTTAAAATAAAATATACAAACATTACTTACAGTTATTTTTTTGTGCAACAGAAATAATTTAAGATCAATATTATTGAAAAAAAATATATATCATTTTTAACAATAAGTTAATAAAAAGTCTTTTAAAAAGCGCTTTTTGTTAAAATTAAATATACAAAAAGATATATTCGATACGAAAATACAATTTCAAGTAAACAACAAGGGCGCTTCTAAAAAGAATTAAAATATTTTCTAAATTATGCAAAAATATCAAAATTATATTTAAAAACCATTATTTCTTATATTAATTTATAATTACAATTTATTGTATTCTGTTAAATATTTCTAATATTTAAATTTATTAGAGAGTGATATAAAAAATTGGTTCAAATTTAAACTTGCTCAGTATTGCAAAAACAGCTGAAGCTAATCGATCGAAAAACAAATTTGAATAAGTTCAATGCAATATTATTATAACAGATATAAAGTGACGATACTGATTATTCTAATTAAAATAATATAACACAAAAAAATTGATGTGTCAGTCAAGATGGTTCGTCCATCTTGAGCGAATGTCTAATAAAGGTTTAGTTAAAATAATGTATGTGAGTGATATTGAAAGTATACATCTATGTAGTTGTCACATACATACATACATACATACATATATACATACATACATACACAATCACGCCATGTACCCAAAAGAGTGTGGAACAAACTCTTTTCTTCATCCAGAAATCAGTCTCATATGAGATTGCACAGAACTAATAAAATAATACAATAGAAATACTGTATCATAATGCGAGAGCTTTTATTATTACTAATACATAAAATATCAGGCGATCAGAACAACTACACCTACTCAAAATTAAAGTATATGTAATATTTCCATCGCAAAAGAAAAGCTCGTAAACAAAATTTGCAATTTATTGTAACTTAATTTAAATTTAGCAACAATACTAAGTTTAAATTTTACAGTTTAAATTTAAATTAAGAAGAAAGAAATTCTTGTACAAACAAGAATTTCTTTCTTAAACAAATATACTATTATTATTATTTATTTCCGACGCAAAATATGCAAAAACTCTTCGAGCTATAAAAAATATATAATAAAAAAATTATAGTTAAGCTGTCTTTCTAATATAAATATATTTTATTCAAGTCTTTTATTGTACAGGTCATGGAACTATGTATATTGTTGTGGAAGTGATATAAATGAAAAGATTGAAGCATGATGAAGACGGACACAGGATGCTTCACTTATACAGTGAAGAATATATTAATTGTTTTTTAAGTAGGCAAAGAAGGACAAAGTAGTAATTTTGACGTTTATAAAAGAAAGAGTAAAAAATAATAATAATAAAAAAAAAACATAATTTAAACTTTTATTTACACTCATTTTCAATACGCTATCTTCAACACTTCTTGCACAGAAATAGTCAAAAAAATGAACCAATATTTCTGTAATCAACTCTTAGAAGTACTTACGTACTATTAAACAATTAAGATACAAGTAAAATACATTTTTAGAAAACAATTATTTCACAAAAATACATTATCTTCTTATATTTACATTATTTTCATAATGTCACTTTGGTACAATAATATTTACAAAATTTTAAAACAAAATACAAAAATACTGATATTTCAAATTAATATAATTAATTTATTAAAAACTGTACGCCGGATGTTGTCTTTGCATATGATGATCTAAGCTACATTTTCTGGTAAACCACTTAAAACAAACTGTACATTGAAATTGTGGGGCCTTATTACAGCGATATCGATAATGTCTAATCAGTGATTTTTTCCAAGTATATTTTTTTCCACATCTTATGCACGGATATCCTCTAAATAAATTTCTCATTGCACCTGAAAAATAAATCACTGTTAATAAAAATATTCAAAAAAATAATATACATACCTCAAACATATAATATACTACATCTACTGACAATAAAAATAAATCAACATTATTTATAACAATTATAATATTTTAATGTCAACATTTTTTTCATTTACAACGATACATATCAACATTTATAATACAATATATAAACTAATTTCTACAGTTTCTTGTCCATTTAAAAATAGATAACTAATCTTTTATATATAAAAAAAAATACATTACATTATGGTATGTACAATATTTTAATTATCTCAAACTGTAAAATATATCTTAACTAAAATATCTACTTACATTTATACTAAATACAATTGCAAAACCCGAATTAACAAACTGAAAATGTTTTGCAAAATAAATAATTTAATATACAATTCTACCAGCAATTTATACACCTCTACCCAAAAAATTAACAAAATAAATAAACATCGAAAAAACTATTATCTTCTCTACTTGAACTGATTGCAGAAACATAAATGTAGAATATTTTTATTCTAAACAAAGTATTAAATAAAATCTATCAATTATTGCAAGCATATTGCAATATTCGTCATATTGCAAAAAGTCGACCGTACTGTAAACAACCATACTATCTTAAAATGAGACTGAAAATTATCAAATATTTAGCATCGTTTAGTTATCGTTGAGTCCAGTTACATTAAAAAGTCAAGTTATTCGACTAAACATTTCTACATTGCCAAAATTAATGGATTTAGTTCTCAATTAATAGAGACAAGTAGCAAAGCGATACCAACCTTTTTCTGTCTTTTCAATAAATCTGTAATTCTAGAATTGGACAATTTGAATAAAAACGAAATAATTAAATTAAAAACAATAAATCTTACATAACAAATCAAATAAATATAACTAGTTGGTTCTAAGTTTTGTTGGTACTGTGTCCTGTGTCGACCAACTAGCTAAACAAATATAACGGTTAACGCGGACGAATATATATCAGCATATTATATATACGAGTAGAATGCAAATAAAATAATTATTGCTATTTTCAGGGGTTGTTTTTTCAATATACTTGTGGTCGTAACGTCTCGTTACGTTAGGAAACGCAAATTTCTCTTGCGCTTAATGGCTTAACGTGTTGTTGAACTGTTTTTACATGTAAACGTATTTTTTTTTACTTATCCGACATCAGACAGAAAAATATGTTTTCTTTTAAAAATTATCAATGATTTAATAAGTCGAGCCAAATAATTTGTCTGTTTATCAGGCGTCAGCAAACACAAGTGTATTGGCAAAAAAAAATGTTCTGACTGCATGGCTCTATAACCCCTAAAAATATCTACAATTATTTCATTTACAGCCTACCAATTTTCTTATGGCTTGTGAAGATCATATGCGCAATAGCATTCGTAAGAGTGGGGATATATTTTGGGAGCAAACATCAGTATTTCTTTAACCGTACCTGGGTTTGTTTCATGTTTTCGGTATTCAAAGTACAATCTACTACAAAAATTAAATTCGAGCGTACTTGCTATTTCTTTCTTACCAAATGCGTTCTCGCTGTACGTACAAGTTATCCCCAAACGCCAGAACAAAATTGGTAAGCTGTACTGTATAGAAATAATGTGCGATTATAACATATTCGACATGACATCATTTTATTTATGATTAAATCATTATAACAGATCTTCCGTTTTAATTTAATGGTTTGAAAAAACATAACTATAAGGTTAATAAATTGTACATCTTACTGATAAATTTGTTTATATTGAGAATATTTAATAACAATTAATTATTATTAAATATAAATTATATATTTCTCAATCTATCAAAAAAGTATAAGTCATACTGTAAGCAAAAAATCATAACATAAATAAAATAAATTACAAGAAATAAATAACAAGTTCCAGGGCCGTATTTATGCATAGGCTACATAGGCTGCAGCCTATGGGCCCGCACCACAAAGGGGCCCGCACCACACGTTTCAAATTTAAAGTAAATAATTGTTTAATCGATAATCTTTTAAGTATATTACTTAAATTTTTATAAAACAGAATATTCTAATAACCCGACTTGCAACCAGTGACAATGCACTTCACTAGTACACACAGACAGCTTCATTAGTACTAAGTGTAAGCGCAAACCAATTAGCCACTAAGATTATTTGATATTTTCATTTCTAAGTTTATTATTTATTTTTTTAAATACTTTATTTTAATTAAATATGTGTAAGTAAAATTTACTTGTTTGTTACATTCCTTTTTTATCTTGCATTTTCCTACCATGTTTATTTAAAATTATAAAATTACAACCCCCCCTCCCCTTAAGGGCCCGCACCACAAGTTTAGCCTAGGGGCCTACAGATCCTAAATACGGCCCTGACAAGTTCACTATTGCCATTTTTCATAAACTCAATTGCTCAAACCCATTTCTCTATAAAACTACATGATTTATCAAATATATTCAACATCCCAAAAATGTAATCTAAAATTTGTTATATTATTTATATTGAGAATATTTAATAACAATTATTTATTATTAAACATAAAATGTATATTTCTCAATCTATCAAAAACATGTCATACTGTAAGAAAAAAACTTGTTAAACTTTAGCTTTCAAATTGTATTTGAAATAAAAAAAAATAAATGTAAAACACAAATCAAACATAACACAAAAGCTTAACTTAAACTTTAAATTAATATGCATATATTAAAATTCAAATGTTTTTTGCTAGAACATATATTACTCAAGTGACATTTAAGGCATAAAACTTTTTTTTTTTTTTTCAATTCACTTAGTGGATTTATTTATATGACATAAAATTGAAAAAATAATACTTTTATTAAGTATAAAATATAGTAGTAGTATATACCGGCGCATGACCCTTAAAAACTACAACATACAACATACAAATTCGATGGTCATTTTTTATGCTTTTATTAGCTAAACGTATGAAATATTGGATGAGGCAATTTATACATACGGTATGTATACGCAATTGGCTATTTATACATATTAAAAAAAAAAAAAACCTAAACCAACCTACTAACCTAACCTACCCTAAATAGCCAATTGCATAAAAATATTGTATGTATAAATAGCCAATTGCGTATACATACCGTATGTATAAATTGCCACTTTCTGAAATATTAGCTTTAAAATTAGGATGTGGCTATTTATACATATAGTATGGTATGTATACGCAATTTGCTATTTATACATACTGTATGTAACCTAACCTAACCTAAATAACCAATTGCGTATACATACTGTATATATATATAAATAGCCAATTGCGTATACATACTGTATGTATAAATAGCCACATTCTTAAAATTATACCTATCTCGTCTTACAAGCAAGTTTTCTTATACCCCATTATATAGGATATTAAGACAAATATAGTATAGTCCAAAATAAAACCAAAAAAACTGTGGTAACTTTTTTCAGAAACCGGTATCATTTTGGCACGTAATAATTGAAAAATTTAGTTATTATCTATCACTAGATAAATCAAGAAATACCTATATGCGAATTTTTTGGTAAATTGTGCCATTCGTTGTGCGTGCATATTTCAAACTTACTATATTTATTATGTCTGGCAGATGTCAACTATTTTACGATTAGTTTTGTTAATGTTAGTTGTATAAAATGTATTCTTAATTCATATTATTATTATCACAAAAACTGATAAGTTGGAATAAGTCAAATTGCTCATTATAAAACCTTATTCGAAACTTACATTTTGATATTTTCAACTTCAAAGTGTTCTTAAATATACCCTGATAAATTGATAAACCAAACTGATTTTTTTTACCACAATTTAACCGTGGTTTCATTTCGAAATATACTATTAATATGAGTATTATTTTTTAAATTTAATGGGTTTTCGATGAAGCAATAAATTCCTTAGATGAATTTTCAGCGCACACACATATACCTACATTTTTTTCTTATTCTGCTAATTACAGTAATCTTTTCTTTAGGCAAACAGTGCAAAGTGATAAAAAGATTTCAATGACAGGTCTCGGAATTAAAAATCTATTCTTAAGAGCATTCTGTAATTTATTACGTCCACCATGTCCAATAGATGCATGAATCACCATCAGTGCCTTGTAATATTGCTCGAGAGATAAAATTTCAATTACTGGCTGATCGTATGTCTTTCGTTTAATAATCAGTACCTCATCATCTCCTACATTCATATAATCGTATTTTTTCATAAAATTATATTCGGAACTTGTTCGCTTCCTTCCCGATAGTAACGCTGCCCTACCGTTTTTCAAATGTGTTATTACCTCAATAATACGTTGTTTGGTCCAAGGTTTCTTCATTGAGTTTTCGTGTCGTTTTTTGTAAAATTCTTCGATTTTCTTTTCAAAATCGCACTTCACTACACCATAAGTTTCAAGATGAGCATCTGCCGTATGTGTTATATTTTCATTACCATATTCGTAAACTGTCGTGTTTTCTGGATATAATAAGGTATACATTGGCATCGAACCTGGTCAACATAAATAGATTTATCAGTAAGATGTTGTTTTATTAACCTTTTTACAATGTGCAGCAATCAGATTGGAAATATTTCATTTTTATAATCTGGACTTAGAATTAAAGACAAAGATAAAATTTTGTTGCCAAATATTGGAAATGTAATTCGTTACTCTTAAATTTAAAAAATAAAATTAAGTAAATGATCCCTTCTCTCCACTCTTCTCAATAAATTCAATAATATTCTCAGTTCATGATACATGTCTGCATATCAATTATCAATGACTGTTTGTTCAACATTATTCTGTTGGTGGACTATTGAAAACCAACCAAATATTTGGAATTTTTAGATATAAATTATACAGTTACCTACTTTAAAAAATTCGTTGAATTAATGCTGTGTTACGTGCCAATTCATTTAATTTTGACAAAAAGTATACTAATTTTTTAATGTAAATTACGTTGGTCGTTTATAACAGTCTTTCTCAAAATGGGCGATAACGCCCCCTTGTGGGCGCTGTGGGATTAAAGAAAATCATATGGCACGTTTAAAAATAATACTTACAATAGTTGTTTTTCAGATGCGCGACAGATGGTAAATTACAAATTTTTGGGGGCTCTAAAAAAATTGTTAATCTCAAAGTGGGCGGTAGGCGAATTAAATTTGAGAACCTGTGGTTCATAATGATAAAATCATCAAACAAAATTATTCATTTTGTTATTTTATCTGTTCTACTCTGGATCTTTTATAAACAAAAAAATAACTACAATTTGTAATTATAGTAACTGTCCAATTGTCTTGAAATGAAACTTATACTATTTTCAAAACAAACAACTCATATAATGAATTATGGTAATCATATACTTTTTTAAAATAAAACTAGTATTTTGCCCAAACAGAAGTTCTGTTCTATTTGAACATAACTCTAACACTTTCAGGTTTTTAAATACAAACTGTCTTAATATTTAAGAATAATGTAAATCTTTTATGTCCCTTTGCATAACCATTTTCGTTAAAAATAACGGTTTATAAATGAAAATTCTTGGATCTCGTAAGAAATTTCTTACGGAATATAAAAATTTTCATTTCAACGAACCGTTATTTTTAACAAAAATGTTTATGCACACGGGTGTTTGTCTTATCTTACAAAATGTCTAATTCAATAAATTAACTTTTCAATATAAATGACTGATAATTTTCAATCGTGTTGCAAAACAGAATAGTGGTTTTTTTAGTACTTCAACTTTTTGCAAAAAGCTAAACAATCGGAAAAACCATCACGTACATAAAAAAATTTTATTCAAGAGATAAGAAATTTTTATGAAATACTGGTATGCTACAATATTTATAATATCAAAAATTTAGATATATTCAGTACTTTGTTGTAGACCTAATATTTCCGAATTCCTGATGTCACTCTAATAGATAATTATAACAAAAACACGTCAAATTTATTGACAGCAATATAATTTTTCAAACACAAATTAGTTGCGTTTTGTTGCAACTATCCTTAGATACTTTAGAAGTTGGAGCAATTAATCCTTAAAAAAACATACTAATTCATTTTTCAAGCAAATACATAAAATAATTTGTGAATTAAATACAAATAAATAAATAGATCAAGCATACTTTGAGCACATTTCAGTTACAATAAAAACATACAGTGCAAAATAAAAATCTTATTTGAAATATACAATAGGCTAAACAATAGAGTTTCCACGAATGATAATAAACTATAAATGTAAACAAATAAATTTAACCTGCGGATGTCGAAAGGGATGAAGATCAGAAGTTTCGTTTGATACCGAGTAAATTGTTATTGTTTACATATGTATCATTATCATGTATTCGTATTGTTTGCGTATTGTATTTTTTTGTTTGATTTCAATTTCAATTTTTTTTTATTTTGCTATGAAATCCAGCCATAGATCACAAATTATTTCACAGTTTTTACATCATCAAAACTCCTTTTATTTTAGATATCTATAACTTTATTTACAAATTTAAATTTCTCCAGAAATACATTTACAACTAACATTATAAAATATTTATATAAAAACATGTTTCATCACAGTTTTTTTTATGTACATATATAATAATAAATGTTTCTAAAACATAGAATGGATAATAAATACATTGCACCATTTAAACAGACCCTTTTTAGGCAAAATTTTACAAAAATCTATTATTGTAATATAGAACTGTAGGAAGTAATGTTATGTCTCAGTCGCATATGTTGCAATAAATTACTTTTCAAATGCGTTTTTTTGTTGCAAATCGGACAAGTATGCTGTGGTTCCTTTTGGCACTCGTATTTTAGATGTCGTTTTAGGGAACTAGCCCTTTGATAGGCATTACCGCATTGAGGACATACATTTCCGGTCATGCTTTTCAAATTTACAATTTTCACTGCGTCCAATCTTAGATCCCATGCAACTAAAAACAAAAAACAGTTTAAGTAATATCTGACTAAAAACAATTTTTTTTATGAAAAATTTAAACATTTTTATGGCTAAAATACAACTTGATTTAATGAGTAAAATAATTTATTAATCTAAGTCATAAATACAATAAGTTCATAACGATATACAGATAATTACATATACAGAATTTTAAAACTAATTCGAACCTAATATTGAATTAAAATGGACTTTTCTACTATAAAAATTAATTGTTTCGTTAAAAACAAAACGAATTAATCTAACGGAAAATCCGTATTTGTAAAAATCAAATTTTAGAATTTTATTCTGAATTGCCTACATTAAATATTACAGTATATATGATGCAGACAATCGGACATATTCTGAAACAATACTGTTAAAATCAACAACATGTTAAAACAAACATTCTGAGCTTACGTACTGATCTGAGTATTTTGAGCATTTATTTAGAACACAAATTAGTGATTTTTGTGCACAAAAATACTCAAATCAGTACCCAACTTATCGTATATAACTTAGTGAACATTTTCAATTTTGTTTTTACAGAATAAACTTGAATATATGACTTATTATTTTCAGAAATTGTCATAAATGTTTATTTTGTATTCATAATTTTAAAATAATTAACAAAACAAACTACATATTTTTTGCAGATTTGAAATGTATATAAAATTTTCTTTATATTTGAAATTTAAAAGTTAGTGTTATTTTTTCAAAAATTTAAAGTGATATATACTTATTATTATTAATTTTAATAATAAATAAAACATTATCTGTACCAATTATAAAGTAACATCTCTTACATAAAAAAATATAATTTTTGTTAATTTTTTACCACAATCATTAAATAATTTCTAAAATTTGGTCTCTTGCAATATCAATAACAATTATTTTTTTAAATATTTGTTTAGTATTTTCAATGTTTCTAAATAATATTGGTGTAAATTTAGTATTTTTTTTGTTCTATTTCTTAAACTTCACTATTCATATTTATTAATATATAAATTATGTTTCTGAATGATTCAAGTTCAAATAAATTATACATAATGTGGTACACATTTTTCCCGATGTATAAACTGAATATGCTTTTGTAAACTAGAATTATATTTAGTTTTATGTGGACAATAAGGGCATTGTACGGTTGGTGCTTTTCCACATTCGTATTGTATATGTCGTCGTAAATTTTTCTTGTACGTATAGATATTAAAACAATTCGGACATTGAAATTCTCGTTTTCTGTTTAGAAAATTTATCGACCATATGTCACTACCTAAAAACAAAGTTTTGTGTCAGCATAAAATAAATCTCTATATTATTTAATCTACTAATACCATAAATACTTTTTTTATAAAACAAATCTAACAATTTTTACGTAAATTAAATTTAAATATGTAATTTTTACATTAATTAGACGCAAAAAAAAAAATAATTGTATATATAATATTTTTATACAATACACATTTAAGAAACTTGTACTGATAAATTTATTTAAACAATTTTAAAAAGTAATATATTATTGAAATTAATAATGATAATTTTCATTTGTTAATTTAAACAAATATTAGAAATAAAACACTAACAATAAGATATATTTCACTATATTAAAAAAATAATACAGTTTTAATTTTTAACAAAAATATGTTTATAAAAAATGCTACAGTGATGAATAAAACTACAGAAACACTTACTATTTCTGATGTTATTAAAAATATTAAAATCGAATTTTATCAAATTCACTGATATCTGACTTTGTAAGCCCAGTTTATACCTATTAGTAGAGTTAGTAGTAGAGTACACTAGCATACTTTTTCTCCAAATCACTCTAATCTACTAATTTTGGTGAAAGAGTTATTTGCACAAAAGTAGTGGTTTGGTAGAGAAGAATTTAGTTTATAGTTCGTTCAAAATCCGTCCATTTCATTTTCCTACATATTAAAATAAAATATTAATTAACTATGGCAATTATTTACCAATCTCAACAACTTTCATTCATAAATTAAAAAAATCGCCAAACGTTTCGAACCCGACTACTCTACCATTACTCTACTCTGCTGCAATAGGTCTATTTACATTGGTAGTGTGCCGATAAAGTAGAAAAAGTATTATATTCTACATGTGCTAACCACTCCGCTCATTACTATCTTTAGTACTCTTACCTCACTATCCCAAAGTGTTTACATTGTGCTAGTAATGAAATAGTGCGCACTCTATCACTGTACTCTACTACTAACTCTGCCAATGTAAACTAGGCTTTAATTTCACTGAAACTGACAATAATTTTCTTAAAAATAAAAAAACTTTAGGATTTAGTTCTGTATTAATTTTAATTAAAAATCGACCTTTCGATATACATCATCATCAGGAAAAAAATATACAAATGGCATACTCAATAAATAAACAGAACATACAATCAAGTTAGTTCTGTATTAATTTTATTTAAAAATCGATGATTCGACGTATTGTACTGTCATTTGTATCATTTGTCCTAATAATGATGTATGTATAGTACGCCAAAACGTCGATTTTTAATTAAAATTAATACAGAACTAAATCCTGAAGCCATTTCATTTTAATATAATGAGTTCTGAAAGATTTTTTACTATGTTAATAATTTTTCATATGTACTCGTAGTCGATTTTTTGCGACACGCTGTATGTATCAATATTATACAAGAACTTCGTTTGAATTTCAAAAGTAAAAAATATATATTTATATTAACATGTTTCACAGCACATAATAATTAAATAATACTATAGATAATGTGAAATTAAATAACTGATCAATTAATGCTGCAATTTTGTTCACATCTAGTGACTTATAGCATTACGAGAAATTCTTTTTTTCTAACAAAATAAAAAAAATATTAATATAGAAAAAGACAAAATATCTCGTAAGGATGTGACCAGAATTGCAACAAAAATTTGCCAGTTATATAATTTCAAAATTAAAATTATAAAAGTTGAACATTAAAATTAGTATGTTTCATAAAAACAAATAATGTTTTTGCATCCTTTACAAAATGATTGCACTTTTATGAGACAGACAGCTTCTATCCATCCTTTTTCTTTTCTTACTTTTCCGTAACATTTTATACAGGATCTTCGTTCTTTAAAAGGTTTTTCTACCAGTTCATGATTTTTGAATTAAATTTTCCATTCTGTAATAAAATACAATTAAATAAAAAATAAAACATAAAATAAAAAAATAAATGTATTTGTTATTTTCAAATCAGTTAAAACCGTCCAAATTTTTCTTGTTTGTTTCAAATAATCTAATTTTATTTGAAATGAGAACAAAATTAACATAGGTACATAAATAATAAATAAATTGGTTTTATAGATGCTTCAAAAAGTGTCTTATTTGTTATTAATTTATTCTTCGCATTTTTGAACCTTAAAAAAATATTACAAATATTTTAAATAGAAACTATAGTTGATAATAAACATCTGAATAGCTAAGAAATAATCAAATAAAACAAATAAATAATTTTGAACAAAGTTCAATTGTGCATTTGTGAAATTGTTAAATCAAATATTATCGTAAAATAATTTAATATTTAATATTTGATAAAACAAATAAAATTTATGTTGAAATATGTACATATTGCAAATTCTTTATTATATTTTTAATTTGAAAATTCATTATAACAGATATTACATATTTTTATTAAAATACTGTTTAATATAAAACTGTAGTTTTATATATTTATAGTAGAAATCTGAGTAAATTTGTAAAGTCCACGTCAGAAAATGTTTAATATTTTCCTAATAAATAAAAATTTCATTTGTTACACAAAAAAAAAACAATAAGTTAAAATTATATTTAAAAAAATAATTAAAAACACGTTTTTGGAATTATAGTCGGTCCATATCACTGAAATATAGTAATAACTGGAATGTGCACTGCCTATGTGTCCTAGTAGTAGCAATGCGAGCCGAGAGAGATAGGAGATACGTGGTATCTCTATCACTGTCTTACACTTCTGCGCATTTGAAATTCAAATGCGATTTCTTGCAGTAAAAATGCGACAATCTTATGTTGTTGCATATTAAATTATAGCTAAATGCATCGGCTAAACGATACGTAATGAGATTTTATTGGGGAATTCCTCTATAAAAGGTATTTTTATCATTTTTGATATATTAATTTGACATTTGACAGTTAGATTCTTTTTTCTCATAGCTATCTAAGTTATCATGTAGTAGCAATGCTACGCCATTAGAAAGACAAAGACGCGAATACCACGTATCTCCTATCTCTTTCGGCTCGCATTTGAGCGGCCAGTGCGCGTTCCAGTTATTACTATATTTCAGTGGTCCATATTATGTACAGATACAATATTCCCAAATTTTGGAATAAATTTATCCTTGGAATAATTTTAAACTTAGCCAATGAAATATAGTCTTCTTTTTTTAGAATACATATTTTGCCAATCACATGATTTTCTTTTACTTATCTTAAGAATAAATAAAAATTGAAAATACTGACCAATCTGAATAAAATCTATCACCATACTGCTCAGAATGCCATTATTAAAATAATCATACTAACAAAAAAATAAAAACTTTATTTTACAATAAAATATTTTTTCTGAATACATAATAAATTCGAATAAATAAAAAATTGTTAGGAAATTATAGTTTTAGAACCTGCAAAATTCCTAAATAAATTTCAAATTTTTGTGAACAATTAAAATATTATTTTTTTTATATATGATTAGAATCGTTTATTCAATAATATCCAGTAACAGTAAAACCTTTATTTATTTATAATGAGAAATTTTAAAATTACAACAGTTTACAATTTAAAAATTTAATTCATTTGGGAGGTTCTGTCCATGTCGATTAGTAATATGAAGATTTAAATTTGCTTTTTGTTTCGATCGATGCGGACAAAAGGGACATTGAAACGTTGGTAACTTTCCACATTCATATTTTAAATGTCTGTTTAAGGTTTTTTTATGTCTATAAACATGATTGCATAATTCGCAAACAAAATTCTTATTTTTATCATAGATAAAATGATCTTCAAGTACTGAATTCCATAATGCTTGCATACCTAAAATTAAACATAATATTAGTATTAAAAATATTTTAAAATAGTTTTAACATAAATAAGCTGATCATCGATGATGCTTGATTTTTATATAAAATCACAAAAGTTTATACATATGATAGATGAAGATGTCCTAAAAATAAAAACTTTTTTTTAAATGATAATTCTGTTTAACATCTGTTAAACTTGTAGCGATACAGAATATTTTGTCTTTTCCTATTAAAAACAATCCCATTAACTAAAAAAAAAAGAACATTCTCTAACACGAACTGTCTTACAGATGGGATTAGAATAGAATTTTGGCAAAATAAATCTACATCATATGTTATGATGTTATGATTGAAAGTGTTTTGCGTGAGCGAAAGTTTCCAAGTAGTAGGAATAAAATAGCATGTATGAGAGGAATTATAAATGTGGATGAAGCGAAAGTTACTGGTTTGGATAGGAATGTTTGGAGGCGACTGATTTCGGAATGATGAAAAGAGTTTGTGTCACACCCTTTTGGGTACATGGCGTGATTGTGTATGTATGTATTATGTTATGTTAGTTATAACATATGTTAATACCTCCATTATTATCATACATACTATAAAAATAAAATAATATGTTTCAAAAGCAATTATTTATTTTATTTTCTATTATGTCATATTTATAAATTTAAATTTATATATTTATATTTTTCTTAAAAATGTAGAAAAACAATATATCTTTGAGATATACTGCAACAGTGCAACAAATTATTATAATAATTATTAAATTTAAAATCGGTTGCAAAAAATGTTGTTAAACGCATTATCAATTAACAGTATAATTCTATTATTAACTGAACAAATAATTAGGCGTTACAAAAATTCACTATCTAGTCTAGTAATAACTAGGGAAGCATATGGGTTTAAATCACAGTACTGATCCGTAAAAACAGACAAACAGTTTGGCTTAGACATGTATATACAAAGCTAAATTTGACACAGATTTGGTGTAGAATTTGCAGTACGAAACTACCCAATTGCTATAGTCTAGGAGTTTACGAATGAAATAAAATAATAACAAGAAAATTAATTTTCAATTTTCAATTACTATAATCTTTTAACTAGAAGGAATAATTTAAAATTTTTGCTCCAAAATATATACCTCTGATTGATTGATATACAGCTGTTTTACATCAAACATTATTTTTATCTTGTCATCAACAAAAAATGTAGCAGAATTTGGTGTTAGTTATTTAAGATGGTTCGGACATCTTCATCATCATCATCATCATCTTTATTCCAATAGAATTTTTACAAAAATTGTTGGTATCGTCAAATATTTACAAAATAGAAAATTTACAAAAAAAGTTACAAAAAAGTTTCAAAAAAGATTTACATACAAGCATATCATCCGCAACTACTAATTCCGATCATTCGCATAGGCACTGTAGAATTCGTCGAGATTGTAGAAATAGGTAGCGAATACCTAATGAACGTTTGGTTAAAAAAAATTATATAAATGATTTTTAAGCTATAAGTTTTCGTGGAAATAGTTGAAATGGTACGATTGAGAGTGTTTTGCGTGAGCGGAAATTTCCAAGTAGTAGGAATAGAAGAGCATGTATGAGAGGAATTTTGAATGTAGATGAAGCTAAAGTTGCTTGTTTGAATAAGAATGTTTGCAGGAAACTGATTTCGGGATAATGGAAAGAGTTTGTGCCACACCTTTTTGAGAACATGGCGTAATTGTGTATGTATGTATCAACGGTCAATATGTTATTGGCGGGTTTTGTATTGTCACGTTTTCTTTAGTTTCATGTACTTTAAATTCTTTTTGTAATATTTTATAAAAAAATAAACCAAATGTGGAGATCACAGACTTTGTACATTAAACTTGCTGTATAAAATTTCTAGTGACTTTTTTGATGATTTTTTAATAGTGTAAAACTGACTTTTTTATTCGCTTCTCCTAGTTAAAAAACAGTGTATAATCAATTTACATTAAGCTGTATCAAATATCCTTGACAAATACGTTTCGACGAGCTATATTAAACTGTGTCAGTTTTTATCAACTAATTTTTTAATTCCGTGTAATACACGCTTCAGTCTAGTCTCATTATTGACATATTACCACAAGAAATAAGCATGAAAATATTAAAAAGCAAGCAATAATACATATATGCACATTTGAATAACTCACAACACAAAAATTTTAAAAATACATTAGTTTAAAAACAAATTCTGAATCATAAAATCTTTATTTAGTATTTTCATAAACAATTTACATAACCTTTTATATTACCACCACTACATAAAATAAGAATTACTGAAACTAAATATAAAATAAATAATCATTAAATAACTAAAAAGATCGTCTGCTAATATGCCTTCTAACAATATGCCCTTCCAAATTTTCTTTTCTTTTCGATCTGTGATGACAATAAGGACATTTAAAATTAGGCATTTTTCCACATTCAAGGTTTTCGTGTCTACTCAGATTTTTCTTATGTTTATACATTCTGTTACAAGTTTTACAATAAAACTTTCTGGCGTTGTTGTATGTTGAATAATCGTACGTTGATATATTATCATAATTCCAATAATCTAAAAGAAAAAGAAACTGTTAGTTTATTTATGTTTTCATATTTTCATACATATTTTTTTAGTTTATAGTAAGATGGATAAGAAATATTAAAGAATAAGTTTAGATACCCTTAAGATAAGCACACATTTAATTAATAAATTTGTCAGATTTATAAAGTATCTATAATATAATATATACACGCTGAACTGAAAAATTAATAATTTTACATACATTTTTAACCTTCTTGTCTCTATAGGATTTTTATCTCTTATATTTTTCATTTCATAAATAATAATCAGTTTTATTAACAAAAATTTCATTGTATATTTGATTTTCCGTCAAAGAAAAATATTCAAACTATATATATATATATATATATATATATATATATATATATATATATATATATATATATATATATATATATATTATTTATAAGAGTTTTCTTCATAAATAGTAAAATATTTGTCAAAATATAAATTTAATTGAACTAAAATATATATTATTTAAAAATTTCCTGTCAGGTTTGTTCTGTTGTTTCAAACTTTTGTTTATCTTCAAGTTGTTCGAATTTCAAGTATAAGGTTCGAGTGAAATTTAACTTGACAGAGAATTTCTTAATAATAGATTTAAGTTCAATCATAATACAGATTCAGAACCTATAAATAAAAGTTTATTTTTTAAAAATTATCACAAACTTAGTAAATTTGAATACGTCTTAATTAAGCCATAAATCTAGTTGTCATACAAAATTGCATTCCAATATAATTGAAAATTAAAAATATAAAATTTCATTAGAAAAATAAATTACACGAAATAGTGTAACTGCACTGTAAAAAATATATGTAATTTTACAAACAATTTATGTAAATTTTCATGTTTTGTGAATGTAATTTTTCGTAAAAAAATGTAATTGTTATTTTTTTTGTTAAAACCTATGTAAAATTACATAAATTTACGATATATTTTTTACAGTGTGACACGTTCTGATTGAATGAAATCTGAGCAGCTGACAATTCCGTTCAGTAATAGTTTAAAATTAAAATTTCTAGAATATACACATTTTCAATTGCAATAAGGCATGCGAAAAAAAAAAATTAAACTATAATTAAAAAAAAAAATAAAAATAAAAATAAGATAGGACTGTATTTAGAGTCTGCTACTAACAAATCGACCCTTTTTACAACACTTCAAAATAAAAATGTTATTGAAATTCAGATTAGACAAGAAGGTTAACAAAAATTACATTAATAATTAGGTATTACAAAGATTCCCATGTTTACTAAACATATGAGTTTCTAAATTAACTTTTTGCTTTGCCTTATGAGGACAATATGGACAACTAAATAATGGCAATTTTCCACATTCATATCGAAGATGTCGATTCAATGTAAATTTATATCGATATAATCGTTTACATTTTGGACAGGAAAATTGATGACTTTCGATAACTCTTCCCAGAATTATATTTTTTAAATCGACTGATGTATATCCATTGTGTATCCCTAAAAATTAAAATAATTAGAATCAATATGAAATATTTTACGTCAGTTTTTTGTTTTATTTTTACCATGCCTTACACTTTAAAATATATCGCATATTAGAAAAAAGTGCCACAATTCAAAATAATATATTTTGACTTAATCACAATATTATATGTAGATTTGCCTCTACCATCACGTGAAATATGTATACAATTGTATATATGTCCAAAGTTGAAATTATTTCTAAATTTATAATACCTAACATAGTAAAAGAGCTTTCAGAACTCATTTTATTAAAATAAACGGCTTTAGTTTAAGTTTTGTATTAATATTTATCAATAATCGACATTTCGATGAACTCAACGTACGTCTTTACCAGACATTCATTGACTTCGTCGAAACATCGATTATTAATAAGTATTAATACAGATCTATAATCTAATACCTACTTACACTAAAAACTAAGCATAAGCAGCATATTTGTTTACTTCTCGTAAAATATCTAGCAGTACAAGATATTTTGTCTTTTTCTATTAAAATAATTTTGATTAGTTTTTGTGCTCTTATAAAAATTCATTATTTTTTTTATTAATGTGTGACTTTTTTGTGATATGCAATATGTAACTAATATTTTCTATAAAACTATAATCACTTCATAATATAAAATACAGCTGATCTTGTATAGAAAAACCAACTGTTGAAAAAAAAAATTATAGGGAAATAAACATATTTAAACTCTGCACGTACTATTAATACCAAATTGTTTAAGAAATTGGTATTATCTGTAACAGAAATAACTAGATTACACAACGATCTAAAACAGGGGTGGGTAAACTTTTTTTGTCGAGAGTCACATGAGTATCTGTACGGCATCTAGCGGACCGCAAGTTACAAAAAGCTAAATTTTTAATGTTATTTTCACACAAATATATAAATATATAAATTTAAATTTGTATGGGGGGCCGCATTAACTTACTTCAGGGGCTGCATTACGGCCCGCAGGCTGCAGTTTGCCCACCCCTGGTCTAAAGTATACTCAGTATGGTAAGAGTACTTTACTTTCTATTGTGTTATTAAATATGCTATCGGAATTAATATTAATCCTAAAAAAGTTCTTAATCAATATTACTTCTGTATTGTTTATTTCACACAGTTATTTCTGTTAGTTTAGTCTTATTTGTGTTTGTTTTGTATCTTATACGGATGTCTACCATACAACTTGTTTCATGAATCTTTGTTCGATGTAAAAACCAAATTATTTTTTTCTATTACACATGGATAAGAAATATTAAAGAATAAGTTTAGATACCCTTAAGATAAGCACACATTTAATTAATAAATTTGTCAGATTTATAAAGTATAATATAATATATACACGCTGAACTGAAAAATTAATAATTTTACATACATTTTTAACCTTCTTGTCTCTATAAGATTTTTATCTCTTATATTTTTCATTTCATAAATAATAATCAGTTTTATTAACAAAAATTTCATTTGATTTTCCGTCAAAAAAAAATATTCAAACTATTTAAAAGTATATATATATATATATATATATATATATATATATATATATATATATATATATATATATATATATATATATATATATATATATACAGGGTGTAACAGAATAACTATTCCTAATTTTAACTGGAGTATCCTGGGCTCAGAATATGAAGATTTAATGCAAATCACTGAGATAAAATGTGGCTCCTTACTGAGCTACAGGGTGTTTTATATAAAAATTTAAAAACGATTTTTGCCCAGTACTTTAAAACTATTTGACGTATCCTTATCATACTTGGCAGGAAATTTAGGTACCGTACACCATACTAAATTATGTTAAATAAAAATTTCTGGCTACTGCCAGTGGCGTACAACAGGGGCAAGTAAGAGGTTGATCCTTCCTAAATTCTGCGCCACTGGCGGAATTGTCATTTTAGCACAATTTTTCGATTCTCCAATACTTGCTGTGTAAAAAACATACTCTTCTTTTGTAACGATAAAGTCACTGTTTTTCGAGATATTTAAAGTTAAACATAAGCTGCACCCTTGGGATTTTTTCAAAATTTGCTCAAAAAAATCTGAAAAAATTCAGTAAAATAGAGAAAAAAATTAGCTACATAATATCTAAGCAACTTTTTCTCTAACTCATTTTGGTTTGGCTGGAAAAATTATTGAAAATTAATATTTTTTGCATTTTATTTTTTTTATTAGACAAGAAGGTTAACAAAAATTTCATTAATAATTAGGTATTACAAAGTTTCCCATGTTGACTACAAATATGAGTTTCTAAATTAACTTTATGCTTTGTCTTATGAGGACAATATGGACAACTAAATAATGGCAATTTTCCACATTCATATCGAAGATGTCGAGTCAAGTTAAATTTATATCGATATAATCGTTTACATTTTGGACAGGAAAATTGATGACTTTCGATAACTCCATTGTGTATCCCTAAAAAATAAAATAATTAGAATCAATATAAAATATTTTACATGTCAGTTTTTTGTTTTATTTTTACCATGCCTTACACTTTAAAATATATCGCATATTACAAAAAAGTGACACAATTCAAAATAATATATTTTGACTTAATCACAATATTATATGTAGAAGATTTGCTTCTACCATCACGTGAAATATGTATACAATTGTATATATGTCCAAAGTTGAAATTATTTCTAAATTTATAATACCTAACATGGTAAAAGAGCTTTCAGAACTCATTTTATTAAAATAAACGGCTTTAGGTTATAGTTTTGTATTAATAATTATTAATAATCGACATTTCGATGAACTCAACGTACATCTTTACCAGACATTCATTGACTTCGTCGAAACATCGATTATTAATAAGTATTAATACACATCTATAATCTAAAGCCATTTTATTTTTTTATTATAATACCTACTTACACTAAAAACTAAGCATAAGCAGCATATTTGTTTACTTCTCGTAAAATATCTAGCAGCATAAGATATTTTGTCTTTTTCTATTAAAATAATTTTGATTAGTTTTTGTGCTCTTATGAAAATTCATTATTTTTTTATTAATGTGTGACTTTTTTGTGATATGCAATATATAACTAATATTTTCTATAAAACTATAATCACTACATAATATAAAATACAGCTGATCTTGTATAGAAAAACCCACTGTTTCAAAAAAAAAAAAAGAAAAATTCTAGGGAAATAAACATATTTAAACTGCGTGTACTATTAATACCAAATTGTTAAGAAATCGATATAATCTGTAACAGAAATAACTAGATTATACAACGGTCTAAAACAGGGGTGAGTAAACTTTTTTTGTCGAGAGTCACATGAGTATCTGTACGGCATCTAGCGGACCGCAAGTTACAAAAAGCTAAATTTTTAATGTTATTTTCACACAAAAATACATTAATTGCTCATATAAATATATGAGTTTAAATTTGTATGGGGGCCGCATTAACTTACGTCAGGGGCTACATTACGGCCCGCAGGCTGCAGTTTGCCCACCCCTGGTCTAAAGTATACTCAGTATGGTAAGAGTACTTTACTTTCTATTGTGTTATTAAATATGCTATCGGAATTAATATTAATCCTAAAAAAGTTCTTAATCAATATTACTTCTGTATTGTTTATTTCACACAGTTATTTCTGTTAGTTTAGTCTTATTTGTGTTTGTTTTGTATCTCATACGGATGTCTACCATACAACTTGTTTCATGAATCTTTGTTCGATGTAAAAACCAAATTATTTTTTTCTATTACACATGGATAAGAAATATTAAAGAATAAGTTTAGATACCCTTAAGATAAGCACACATTTAATTAATAAATTTGTCAGATTTATAAAGTATAATATAATATATAGACGCTGAACTGAAAAATTAATAATTTTACATACATTTTTAACCTTCTTGTCTGTATAGGATTTTTATCTCTTATATTTTTCATTTCATAAATAATAATCAGTTTTATTAACAAAAATTTCATTGTATATTTGATTTTCCGTCAAAAAAAAATATTCAAACTATTTAAAAGTATATATATATATATATATATATATATAATTCATTAATCTGGTTAGTTGATAGATATATCATTTAAATACAGTTAATACTCAAATACAATCATAAAGGAATAATCTGAAAATGAAAAAATCTTATCGATCCCAGGTTGAGGCGATAAGATTTTTTCATTTTCAGATTATTCCTTTATGATTGTATTTGAGTATTAACTATATATATATATATATATATATATATATATATATATATATATATATATATATATATATTTATAAGAGTTTTCTTCATAAATAGTAAAATATTTGTCAAGATATAAATTTAATTGAACTAAAATATATATTATTAAAAAATTTCCTGTCAGGTTTGTACTGTTGTTTCAAACTTTTGTTTATCTTCAAGTTGTTCGAATTTCAAGTATAAAGTTCGAGTGAAATTAAACTTGACAGAGAATTTCTTAATAATAGATTTAATTTCAATCATAATACAGATTCAGAACCTATAAATAAAAGTTTATTTTTTAAAAATTAACACAAACTTAGTAAATTTGAATACGTCCTAATTAAGCCATAAATCTAGTTGTCATACAAAATCGCAATTCCAATATAATTGAAAATTAAAAATATAAAATTTCATTAGAAAAATAAATTACACGAAATAGTGTAACTGCACTGTAAAATATATATGTAATTTTACAAACAATTTATGTAAATTTACATGTTTTGTGAATGTAATTTTTCATAAAAAATTGTAATATTACTTAAATTATCACAGTAAAATTACAAAATGTTGTTATTTTTATTGTTAAAACCTATGTAAAATTACATAAATTTACGATATATTTTTTACAGTGTGACACGTTCTGATTGAATGAAATCTACCATAGCAGCTGACAATTCCGTTCAGTAATGGTTTAAAATTAAAATTTCTAGAATATACATATTTTCAATTGCAATAAGTCATGCGAAAAACAAAATTAAACTATAATTAAAAAAAATAAAATAAGATAGGACTGTATTTAGAGTCTGCTACTAACAAATCGACCCTTTTTACAACACTTTAAAATAAAAATGTTATTGAAATTCAGATTAGACAAGAAGGTTAACAAAAATTACATTAATAATTAGGTATTACAAAGTTTTCCATGTTTACTACAAATATGAGCTTCTAAATTATTTTTATGCTTTGCCTTATGAGGACAATATGGACAACTAAATAATGGCAATTTTCCACATTCATATCGAAGATGTCGATTCAATGTAAATTTATATCGATATAATCGTTTACATTTTGGACAAGAAAATTGATGACTTTCGATATCTCTTCCCAGAATTATATTTTTTAAATCGACTGATGTATATTCATTGTGTATCCCTAAAAAATAAAATAATTAGAATCAATTTAAAATATTTTACATGTAAATTTTTTGTTTTATTTTTACCATGCCTTACAGTTTAAAATATATCGCATATTACAAAAAAGTGACACAATTCAAAATAATATATTTTGACTTAATCACAATATTATATGTAGAAGATTTGCCTCTACCATCACGAGAAATATTTATACAATTGTATATATGTCCAAAGTTGAAATTATTTCTAAATTTATAATACCTAACATAGTAAAAGAGCTTTCAGAACTCATTTTATTAAAATAAACGGCTTTAGGTTATAGTTTTGAATTAATATTTATTAATAATCGACATTTCGACGAACTCAACGTACGTTTTTACCAGACATTCATTGACTTCGTCGAAACGTCGGTTATTAATAAGTATTAATACAGATCTATAATCTAAAGCCGTTTTATTTTTTTATTATAATACCTACTTACACTAAAAACTAAGCATAAGCAGCATATTTGTTTACTTCTCGTAAAATATCTTATGAAAATTCATTATTTTTTTATTAATGTGTGACTTTTTTGTGATATGCAATATGTAACTAATATTTTCTATAAAACTATAATCACTACATAATATAAAATACAGCTGATCTTGTATATAAAAACCCACTGTTGCAAAAAAAAAGAAAAATTCTATGGAAATAAACATATTTAAACTGTATGTACTATTAATACCAAATTGTTTAAGAAATTGGTATTATCTGTAACAGAAATAACTAGATTATACAACGGTCTAAAACAGGGGTGGGTAAACTTTTTTTGTCGAGAGTCAAAAGAGTATTAACTTACTTCAGGGGCTGCATACGGCCCGTGGGCTGCAGTTTGCCCACCTCTGGTCTAAAGTATACTCAGTATGGTAAGAGTACTTTACTTTTTATTGTGTTATTAAATCAATATGCTATCGCAATTAATATTAATCCTACAAAAAAATTCTTAATCAATATTGCTTCTGTATTGTTTATTTCACACAGTTATTTCTGTTAGTTTAGCCTTATTTGTGTTTGTTTTGTATTTTATACGGGTGTCACACCATACAACTTATTTCATGAATCTTTGTTTGATGTAAAAAAACAAATTATTTTTTTCTATTACGAATATATTATTGTAAAATGAGTAATAAATTGTTTTGAATATATCACTATGAAATGAGTAACACACACGTTTCATACAATCTTTTACCGAAAAAGCGGCGATAAAACTGTAATATATAAATTCATTCATTTCGTACAACAAAGTTCTATGATGTGACTGGGGTATTACGTATACATTTTATATAAATTCAACTTTTAAAAGTCTTCTTGTAAAAAAATAAAGAATAAACAAGTAGGTAGGTATATTAATTAATTTATAAAAATATGTAACATATTAAAGAAAAGTTTAATAAATACTGCAATTACATACTTATACAATTTAAAAGTAATTAATACATAATTAAAAATAATTCAGTGTGTCTTCCTTTCTATGTTTTCTTGCCATATGCGTATCTAAATTAGATTTACGCTTGGAACGATAAGGACAAAGTGTACAGTAAAAATCTGGTGCTTTTCGACACTCAAATTTACGGTGACGGATGTAAGTGTTTTTATAATGGTAGCGTCGGAAGCAATCTGGACACGAAAATTTATATATTGAAGTATTATCTGAAAATAAAAATTACGAATAAGTATAACATAGTTTTCTTCTTAATTATTACTTTAACAACAAAACTAGGCAAGTACTGACTTCATAGTGCTATTAGAATTATGTATAATCTTCGATAGAATGAACATTGTAAAGAAGTTTTTATTAGAAATAAGATTTCATGTATCATTTTGCAAAATTTGTTATATGTTCAACAAAAGCAATATAATTTTGATAAAAAGAAGTGATTTACATACATATAATACTCGTGTCAGTAGTAATCTTTCATTACCTTGTCAAAAGTTAACTAAATCCATAAATAATATAAATTATACAGCAATAAAACTTTACAATTACCTACCAGAGAAATTTAAACAGCTAAGGTTTTTCCAGTTTAAAAAACAAGTGAAAGAATTGCTAATGACATAAGCTTTTTACAATAGTAGGGAGCTACATGTTTTTTCGGTATAAATTAAATTAATTTGTTTATATATATATATATATATATATATATATATATATATACTTGTTGTTTTGAGTGAGCAAAAACTGTAAAGTTGAATGCGTAAATATATATTATTAATATTATATAAATATTAAGCAACAGTAGAAGTATCTGTAACTACATACAAAAAATTAAGCATCAACTACCAAACCTTCTAAAGTAAGATAATAGATAATAATTCTTTTTATTTTTTGACTATTTTTTTAAATAATTGTATTCTTTATCTTATGATATTTAATTTAATCCTGAAAGTACAAAAACATTGTAAAAAGTAATTCAATTCAAAAGCATTGAGTAATGAGTTTTAAGTATTAAAAAAGTAAAATAAATTTGTGAATTATTCAGTTCGCTTTTAACATGATAAATATACATTGTTAAGCTTTTATTTTCTTAAATCTAATGTTCAAAACATTTAAACATTTTATAAGAAAAATATATTTTTTAATTAAATAATTATTGTGTCTGACGTTGGAAGTTACAAAAAATCACAACGATATAATATAATTTTCCAATAAAATATACTAAAACAAAACAACTTCTCTAACTCTTTCGGAATGTTTTCTACGTCACAGACTTTCAAGTTTTTTCACGTAGAAAAACTTTATCGCACTAATCGTTGGATGTTTCACAATAACAATAACAAGATTTGATTTCTTAAAAAACTTTATTGTACTCATATATAAAATTCATAAAATATTCAAAATAATATTTTTAGTGGTAAATATATACGAATTACAGGTATATAAAGAATTACTTTTAAAATCAAATACAAAAATTATATGCTTTTTTTATAAAATAAAATTCTACAGTCGGTCATTTATTAAATTCAAAAATTTAAAACAAAAGTACAAGATATTGTTGTTATAAAAATATTTATTGAATTAAATAGCACAATTATTTTAGTTACGATTACATTATAAGAACTTAAATTAATTTTATATAATAACATAACGCAAAAAATTATTATTATATTTTTGACAACAATTTATTCGTCAAACACTCTTTGTTTATTTCAATTAAAATTAAATATTTTTGTTATAACAATCGTCATTAATTTCATAAAATAATTACTTAGAACATATTTTAAAACAACATTCCAAACGAAAACACATTCTTATTTTTTTTAATATTACAAAAAAAAATTATAAAACAACATATTTAACATTTTCAATTATTTCATGTTTGTTAAAAATATGAGCTTCTAAATTCACTTTTTGCTTAGTACGATGCGGACAATATGGACATTGAAAAGCTGGAATTTTTCCACATTCGTACTTAAGATGGCGGCTCAAAGTATTTTTATGTCTATAAATTCGTGCACAATTTGGACAAGTATACTGATTTTGTTGTTCATCATTTGCAGTCGTGTTATAGAATCCTAAACATAAATAACCAAAATAAATAAAATATATACTTTTGTTTATAAATTATTGTTTTAAAATGTTAAATTGTTTCCATAAATAAATACAAAATTTGTTTTTTTTTTAATAAACAATTTATTTATATAATTTATCGTCTACATGTTGTAGGTATGTAAAAACAAAATATTATAACACTATATGAAAAACAAATTTTGTTAGATATAACGTCATAAAAACGTCATCATTTATTCGTAAAATAAAACACAGTGCAACTATTGTATAATAAAAAAAGATGAAACATAAATGTGTTGTCGTAAATTGAATCAGTAATTTATAACATCATATCTAACAATCTATTAAATTATCTTTCTACTACTTAGAAAACAAATACTTGCACAAGTTTAAGTTTAAAAATCACATAATACTTTTAAACATAATTTAATTTATTGGAATAAATTTATGAAATTTTATTTATCTTAGTAATCAACTAATAAAATTCAAATTTGATATAGTAAAGAAACACAAATTAATAACGTTGAACAAAAGTTCTTAAGTGTATCTGTGAAATTAATATAATAATATTTTAACGTTGAGATTTTTCCCAAAAATTTCACAAGTTACTACTCAAACATTGAATAGGTTTGTAAACTATGTATCAATGATCGGCTAGTTAACCGTAGACACGTGTTTCGCTCTTTATGAACTCATCAGTACTGTGATTAAATTAATGTCTGAAGACACTAATGCAAGTGCTAGCTTAACAAGTCAATTTAATGATTGAGTAAACACAAATTAGTTTAAAATAGTGAGAGTTTAGAGATTTACATTATCAAAAACAAAAACTGTGTTAATTTTTGATTGGTGGAAATATTCTTCCAAAAATTCACAAATATTTTTAAAAAAATGTAAACGAAAAAAAACTTAAAAATGTACTTCTGTGTAACATTGTTTACATTATTTGTTTTGTTGCCATACACGTTTGCAATTATTTCTATTTCAAAATGCATTGGAATTTTAATAAACTAATACATTAAAATTTTGTTTTAAATAAATTTATTTGTTCAAAAAAGCTATTTTCGTGTGGAAAAAATAAGGAGTGTAAATAAAATTTTATTTATAATGAAAAAAAAATGAAAATATTACAAACATTTTATATAATACTGACGTATCATTAACGTAATACTCCATGCTTATTGTACATATGAATTTTCAGATTTGCTCTTTGCTTAGTTCGATGTGGACAAAAAGGACATTGAAATGCTGGTAATTTTCCGCATTCGTATTTCAGATGCTGGGATAAACCACGCTTATATCGATAACTTCGATTACAATTTGTACAAGGAAACTTATTCATATTCGCCATATCTAGCATTTGTTGCTCATCATCATCTGATAATACAGTATAATATCCTAAAAATAAAATAATCGAAATAAGTATAAAAATATTTTTTTGATACATACATACATTATTGTGTGAACAGACTAGTATATCATAAATAAATAATATATTAATATCATAAATAATTTTATTAAATACATATAATTTTTATTAATAAAATGTAGTTAGCGATTGGAAATATTTAACTACAACATTTTTTTTTGTCTAGATTCATGCCAAGATTAATAGTAAAACTTTTTTCTAATTCAATTTTGGTTCAAGTTTTGTTCGATTTCACTTTTTTATAATCGATTGTGTACTGTCGAACAATTATGATTTTTTTTTCAAAGTATTTCCAGTACGCCAACTTAAAAATATAGTGCATAATTTGACATTTGTTTTCAAAATGTGTATAAGAATGGCAGAATTGTCTGCACCTGCGTATAATGTATCTAGTATAAATTTCGAATAAAAGATACAGCAAGATGTATATTTCTGTGCTAGAAAACTTGACTATTTGTCCTGGAACGAAAATCAAATTCGAAACTTAAAATAAACCTAGACAAAAAAAAGTTTAATGTAAAGTCTCATACATACTGCCGTTTTGGTTTTAGTTTTACGTACAATCACAAGAATTTGACCAATTCAAACGCTTGACACATTTTTAATTTTTACACCCATTGTTTGGATTGGTCAAATTATTGTGCTTGTGCGTAAAATTAAAACTAAAACATCAGACGAATGACACTTAATTCAAGCATAAAATTGATACAGAACTACTTTTCCAGAGTTATAGTTTATCTTTTGTAGAGAATTAAGAATCAACAAATAGTAAATAGTTTCTTAATTTTAACTATAAAAAAATATTTCCGTTTTGTAATAATTTAATAATATTAAAATATTAACTCGAAACCATTTTAACTACTTATTTTTATGTGTGTAATGTTGATGGACTGGTAATTTCATCAAATATACTCTATCTTCTGACATATTAAAAAAAAACATTTAAATTTATTTAAATATTTTTAATATAACAAATATATTCATAAAATGTGTAATTATATCAGAGTTACCATATACTGGTGATCAACAAAAAAGGATACATCTAAAAAAAAAAAAGATTCTCTCATAATTTTCGTAAAACTCATGACGTAACTATATGATATAATAAGAAAAGGAAAAATATTACAAAAGTTATATTATATTTAAAAATAAAAAAAAAATTCTAGTAATAAAACTGGAAAATAACATTTATAAGTTCTTACTTTTAATAAATAAAAAACAAATATCCACTTTTATTTTTTCTTGTGCTTCTCTGAAGACTTAATTTGTTTCTGTAATTTTTTAAGTAACTGTGAAAATTTTGACAAAATATATTTTTGAAATTATATTACACAAATAGAAAATCACTGATAGATTCAACAGTTTAACAGTAGACCTCAGCCGTAACACCAATTATATGACACACCAATAACGTTTATTAAAAATATAATTTTGTAAATTATTTTTTACTTAGTTATGGATAATATATACAATGAAAATTTGGTAATTTGCTACACACACACATAGATGTAACATGTTTGGATAAACTACCTTTATATCAATTTTTTTTTTTTTTAGTTTGGACAAGAAAACCGATTTTTCTTGACCGTATCTACATAAAAATTGAAAACAAAAATAAATATGAAATATTTTTAAATATATAATTACTACACTTTTTCTACTTAAATAAGAATTTAAAAAAATTTACTTCAAAAATAATTTTATTACACAAACACATACAATATAATAGTAGAAATATATTAATTACATATAAATATTGAATTAATAGATTTTTCTGGGGTGGTACGCCATGGTCGATCTATCTACATCGCAGACGTGTCACCATACATTGTAGATGGCATTCTCAATGTCTGATGACTAAATGATAGATCGACCAATGGATACCGGCCGTGAAAGCCTGAACATATAAATAAATAATAATTTTCTAATCGTGTTAAATAATGGCACATATAATAATGACTACCCTACAAAATTAGTGCTATGTTTTAGCACAGAACTACTGATACTGAACCAAACTACACTGTAAAAAATGTAACTTAAATTTATGTAATTATACATAAGTTTTAAAAATAAAAATAACAACATTTTGTAATTTTACTGTGATAATTAACGTAATATTAAATTATGAAAAATTTCATTTAAAGAACATGTAAAATTACATAAATTTTTTACAGTGTACTTATTAACTTATGAAAAAAACAATGCTAATGCGCGATTTTTGTTTTTTTTTAATTGATTTTAGTTTTATTGCAACGAAAAAATTGAAAATAATATCTGCTAATTTTAATTTTGTTTTCACAAGTTACTATATAGTTCAGCTTAGAACAAATAGCATTACGACTAAAGCATAATAGTAATTTCGAGATAAGTCGAAAAGGGTGAATGAAACATAAGATTACATTTTACGTAGGGTTAAAAGTAAATTCTATGCCATGTTTCATCAAAACATGGGCTTCTAAGTTTGCTTTTTGCTTAGAACGATGTAAGCACATTGGACAATTGAATACAGGTTTTTTACCACATTCGAATTTAAGATGGCGACCCAAGGTACTTTTATGTCGATAAACGCGATTACAATTCGGACAATAATACTGTTGATTTCTATTTGTCGTTTGTCTAACATTTGATAGTCCTAGAAATAAAATGATTAAAATGAGTAAAACATCTGCATTTGCTGTAATATTTACAAAAATATACAAATATTAATTATATTATATTATGTCTTAATTATAAAATAACAAAAATAGTTTTTACTATCAATAATTTTATTTTAGAGAATTCACATTAAAATTTTTATATCATACAAATATATAATGACAGTATTATTTTTAATCTCTTTGACAAATATGACTCGTCCTGGTAATTTAATGCCAAAGTAAACAATGACGAGCTACACTTGCCATGAAAATTGAAGTACTAATTAATTAACTAGATTAACCAGTAAGTAAAAGCACTGTATTTATTTTATTGAATATTATATAAAAAATTGAATATATGTATTTAATAAATCCACCACTAAACTTTATGAGGCATCATAGCTCGCCGTTGTATACTTTGACAATAAATAATACATATCAAAATAAAACGGCTTTAGGTTTTAGTTTTGTATTAATTTGTTACCTAGCAACTTGTACGTTCTGTTTATTTACTATAAATTTACTGATAAAAACGTACGTGGAATTCGTCTAAACGTCGATTATTAATAAATATTAATACAGAACTATAATCTAAAGCCGTTTTACTTTAATATCATACATTATCAGTTAAAACGTATGTCAAGAGCTTACTATCATTATAAAACTATATTGCTAATTGGAATATAATATTTCTTATAAAGTGACTAGATATTTAGAATTACACGAAATTGTCTCGTATTCAATTAAAGTGGATATAAAAAAAAACATGTACAGTTTTTAGCATATTTTTAAGGAAGTAACACAACTGAAATTTTCGGATGTTTTTCGATGTAAAATTATCGATTTTAGCCTTATATATATATATATAGTAATTAAATTGTTTTTCTGTTATAGTTTAATAACCAATAAATTGTGACCTTGAAAATCTAATCACTTTCATTTATAAATAAAATAACTAACATATCCATATTATATGAAAGCTATTATTGTATTTCGTATACTTTAGGTTTTTCGATTAAAAAAACATTCATATTTGTACGTTAGAACATCATAAAATATAATTTATTCAAATATAAGTTAAAACATTAAAAATAAAAATCGATTTATATTAAAATAAAAAGCTTTGAGATTTAGTTCTACATAAATTATACATTTGTATAATTTTTTCCTATGTTTTAATATGAGTTCTGAATTTTTTTTTAGCACATTTTTGTTTTCAAGAAGGAAGCTCAATAATACGCTTTGTCCGTTCGGTCGCTCGGTCGTTTATTCGGCTACAGAAAAACTTTTAAACTAGACATCGTAGAGAGTTCTAGTTTTTTGCATTAGTTCGGAGCTGTGGAGTTATTGGCTATTATTACCCGTATTTCTTATGTAAGTATGATGTCTGAAATTGTTACGTAGCTATATAGAACGGATAATACATACATTCTAACTCTAAAAATAAAACACATTTTCTTAACCATTGTAATATAATTTTAGTTTTCAATCGGGCAAAACACATTGTGAGTTTTTTTACTCATGCCCTGAGAATAATTTGAGTTATATATTGAAAAACAAAACGTAAAAATTCAATTCAAACAAACCATGAACGCAGCGTGAGAAAAGAGTTCACGTGCGATTTCTCGTGTTACAGCTAGACTAGTATGTTTTTCTAGATTAAACACATGGTCTGGTACTACTAGCTCGATTTTCAGATGTTTTAGTTCATTTATTTAATCTTGCTCATATATCATTTGCATTGTATTAAAATCGATACTAGTTAAATCCAAGCTTGTAGTATTTGCCATAGAAACAATTGCATCAAACTTTGTTAACTGATTATGTAGTCAGCTATTTTCGAAACGACTGACTGATTGTTAAATTGTCAGATGTCAACTGTCTTTAAAGCGTTTTATTGATCGATTAATTAATAACTAAATCGCATTGTTTAAAATGTTTAACAACGTTTTATGCAACCGATTCTTAGGCCATCTGCACATGACTCAACTAATTAGTAACTCAGGTTAGAAACTATTATTAACTATAGTTTTCTGTCGGTCGAGCTGTGTGCAAAAGTTCCATTCGACCAATAAAAGACTAGTTTGTAATAGCCAACTCGAATTAGTAACTTGTCGACTTGTATGCAAAGGGCCTTAGTGTCTTACATCCAACTGGTATTTACGGCCAGTTTCATAATAAACACTAAAATTCTACTAACAAAATTATTATTGATATTACTAAAATTATGCTTTTTCGTCAACTTTTTAAAATTCTAATGGCAAAGTTATTTGCTGTTATCAATTAAACAATGCTTATTTATCGAGTTAAAGTTGATTTTATTATGAAACCGGTCGTTAATAAGATAAATCTATAAATAATTTGTACATTTCATATAGTTAAATTTCTCTGTATAAAATAAATATATAATCTATTGAAAATAAACTCTTTAATAAATCTGTTCATGTTTGTGAATATATTGAAACGGCAAATCAGGATGGATATTTCGAGCATGATCTTGTAAATTACTTTTTCGTTTACTTCTATGCGGACAATACGCACATATAAACGCCGGTTCTTTGCCACATTCGTATTGTATATGTCTTTTTAATGTATGCGAATAGGCATAACTTTTGCCGCACCTTTCACATGCATACTTATGAATTTCCTGAGAATTATATTGATAATATGAATTGTGTTCAACTGAAACAAAAGATTACATAAATTACCTAAAATATATTCAAAAATATTATAAATACTTATATAAAATTAAAAATATTTATAGCGGTTCATACAAAAAGTTCTCCAAAATTAATAATAAAATATTTATTTCATATTTCATGTTCTTAAAAATAATATACATTATTTTAAAATATATCAATTACAAATAATAAATAATTTTCTTTTAAAACCGTCATGTCCTATAACTATTTTTACAATAATTTATAAATAATTTAATTTAAAACTAAGATGAAGTCCGTTTCACATGATACATAACAGAGAAACGATGCGTTAAAGTGCGCAAGCAATTCCTTTTTCTATTATTTTTACAAATATTGAATTACTACGCACTTTAACATGTTATTTCCTTGTATATTTATACATCGTGTCACACGGATTTCAATTAATAAAAATAATAAATATACATAAAAAAAAGTTATTCATAAAAATTTTCTTAATTTATATTTTAATTATTAGTTAACTAATTAAATTTTAAAACATAATATGTAAAATTAACATTCGTTATACATATAGTTTTGCACACAAAAAAATATATTAGTCTTTAGACTTTTACGACCGGTATTCAATGAAGTGTAAATTTATTCTGGTCTAATAGGCAGTTTTTGCAAGCCTCCGCTAAACTACTGAACTAAAAAAAAAGTTCAAATAGATATACACTGAAACTTAAAAGTAACAGAGAAATATATGAAAAAAGAGAAAGGATTGGGATACAATGAAAAAGAGGAGGACAAACAAACCAACTACTTCGATAGAAACCCAAAAACGCATATACCTTGGTTCAAGGAGATCAAATATGACTAGGAGGAAATGGGGATAATAAGGAAAGATTTAGAGAATAGAGAGATATTCAGATCAAAATTTAAAAATTTTGTTGATTTTCAAGCTAAGCTGAAAAAGAAGACAGAGGGGAGTATGGACAGAGGAAAGACGAAGGCAATGGAGTGAAAGGATGAAATAAACTGGAGGGTGAGAACGAAGATGAAGAGAAAATCATGAAGATTTATTTTACGTGGTCCCTAGTTGGCCAAATTCAAAAGAAGAAGAAGAAATACACTGAGTCATGTGATATTATCGTTAGCGGATTATTTAACAATCAGTGTGTTGAACACCGAAGAGAATATCTAAAGACATAGCAAAACGTCTGAATAGACCATCGTATACTAGCTCAGATGAAATAAACACATCACCAAAAGTACTAAATACATTCAAAGAGCTCTAAGATGAATATGTAAAAGAGTAAAAACCTATTTATACATAAAAGATTCACTGTTCAAGTAATCCATAATGCTGTATTAAAACGAAGTCAATACTCACGGAAAATAGTGAATTGCACATAGAACGAGTATAAACATATCACAGATTACTCGAACACGAAACGGTTAATTTATAAATAAACCTTAAAACAGCATAATTTTTTCAACCCTTAGATACGCTTTTATTATTTTTGTATATTTTCAATACATAAAATTACCATCTTTATATAGTGATTCTTACATAAATATAAATCCCAAAATGTAAGTAATTAAAACATCATATAACAAAAAAAATAATTATAAACCTTATACTAACAATTAATTATTTATTATTTGTATCAGTAAAACAATAATTTTTTGTCAAAAATTAATTCGTAATTACAATATATAAATAAAACTTAAATCACTATATATTCTAATTTCACCTATCACTATTGCTATCTTTGATACTATAAAATTTAAATTATGGTAGAAAATAACTTGTAATCAATTAGTCATGAAATTGAAATAAGGTACGTGCACAGTGCAGCTATTACAAGCAGTCGTAACAATAGTGACAAGAGAAATTGAAATGCATTAAACATTTAAAACACAACTGATTAAACTAAAATCTAAACAACTAATACCAATATTTATTATAATATAAATTAATATACATCAACATCTTAAAATAATCGCAAATCTTCATTCGCATGTTTATATCGCATATGACTTGCCAATTGATCACTTCGTTTAAATTTTCGCGAGCAAAATGTACATTCGAATTTTTTCATAACATCGCCACATTCGAATTTCTGATGTCGGCTCAAATTTGTTTTCGTTGAATAAGTCGAACCGCACTTATAACATGCATATCGTACACCATTTTTTGACGGTAAAGAAATACTTAGATTTGATCTGTCGATATTAAATTCTTCGGGTATTATATGAAAAGTACTAAAAGTAAAACCTAAAAATAAAAGAAATGTTAATAATAAATCAAATAGAATTATCGTTAATATTAAATATTCTGTGCGCTGTACATTTATTTAAAATATATAAAAAATGTAAATCCTCAAATAATAATAATAAGTCATTATTTGTCCCATAAACCATTTTAGAACACGTAATTTAAAATGGTGGCCAAGAGTCAAATTATCTATTTCTATCTTGATTTGCTTATTATATTATTGAAATGACATATATAATAAAAAATATGAAGTAAGTTATACTTAAAGTGGATTTTTTGATAGGTGGCGACGATTTAACTCTGCACCACCATATTAAATGATCTATTAAAAATAAAATTAATGTGAGATTCTGAATATTTCTGTAACGTTACAGAATGTTTCGTCTTTTTTCTAGTAAATAGAATTTTTCGTTCTGTAGCAAAAGAAGAAACATTCTATAACGTTTCAAATCTCTTCAAAATTCCAGCATAAAATGTATAGACAAGACATACAGATCTGTTAGTATTTACCTGAAAATTTCAGTTCAGTATTCATATATATAAAAAGTTTAGTATTTTGTATTTTTATTTTTCTGTTAATTGACAAATTTTGGTAAAAGAAAAACAATATTATTAAATCTTATGAAAGTTGAACGACCTCTCGAATTGATTTTAGTATATAAGATGACAGGAAAAAGGTCAAATAAAAATGCTCTAGTTTGTTAGCATGCTAACAAACTAGAGCATTTTTATTTGACCTTTTTCCTGTCATCTTATATACTAAAATATTATTAAACTTTCGCCTAACCTAAAATTACAAAATTTTATTTAAAATAATTTATTTGAGATATTTGAACTAGACAAATTGATAAATATACTGTAAAAAATATATCTTAAATATATGGTTTTAACAATAAAAATAACAACATTTTGTAATTTTACTGTAATAATTTACGTAATATTACATTTTTTATGAAAAATTACATTCATAAAACATGTACAATTACATGTAAAATTACATAATTTGTTTACAGTAAATTCAAAACAAAATTTGTTATATCACCTTCACCATCACACTATATGTACAATAAATAATACATATCTTATATGCGGGACAATTTGTAGAAATAGATATACGATATATTAATTTTATTAATTAAAATTTATTAATACATTTTTACATTTGGTTTGAATGGTACATTTTACATTAATTTTATAATAAGAATAGTAAATAAAAATAAATGTAAAATTTTCTCACAATTTTATTGGACTAGAACAAATATGACACATAAAATAATACAATATTTGTCAAAAATATATTCAATATAACACAGTAAAATATAACACATTATAAATCAAATTATTCATAATGCATTTAAATTCTGGTAAGTATTAAAATCATACATAAATATACGGGATCATATTAAAGTTCTTCTACAGTTTATAATTGTCACAACTACTTTTTTTTAACAGGATATAGGTATCAAAAATATTGTCTGTGTACTTATTCGTATAAATATTAAAACAAACAAATTCACAGAAACAAATGTTATAAAATAGGTATTTTCTTGAGAAAATTTAAAAAAAATATAATATACCATGTTTTTAACACGGACTAAAAAGTATAAAGTAATATTTTCTGCTTTTTAGTCTTGTTTAAATTTAACTTTAACCTGATTAATTAATTTAATTAATCATAATTTAATAAATATAATTTTATTAATTACAGTTTTATAATTATAATTAATTAAGTTAATTATTTAACTTTAATTTAATATTTCTAATATTAATTAATTAGTTAATTAATTAATTAATGTTGCACTGTCATCCAGTTCTGAGCTATGTTTATAGTTTCAAGTCTCTAGCTCATCGGGAAGTTTGAAATCGATTGCAAAATTTGTACCGAACAGACAAACACGAAAAAAGCGAGTAAATAAAAACTGGTTAAAAATACAATGCTCAGACTATGCAAATATACGACTAGTTTCAATAAATGACGCATTAGAAATACAAACAATAGCGTTTTGCTTGATGCCAATTGAAACTTTTAGTCTGCAGCCTAGCAAGCAGAACGCTTTCAAATAATAAAAAGCCAAATTTGTTTGTGTTTATAGTTTATTGTCACTCTTTAAAACTCTATCTGATCCATTGCATTTATCGAATATAAAAAAAACTGTTTTTCCCATGAAAATCTGACTTCCTTTAATTAATAAATTATAGATTTGGTAATCTAGTTACCTAGTAACTGGTTTCTATGTTTTGTTTGTTTATTATTCATGTCATTTATATATTTTTTCCTGATGATGATATACGTTCAGTATATCGAAACGTCAAATTTTAATTAAAAATTATACACAACTAAAACCTAAAGCTTTATTATTTTAATATAAAATATCATTAAAAATATTATAAAAATAGTATTAGAGAAATATTTGACATTTGTTTGCAAATTCACAAAAGTTATTAATACAATAATAATAATAACTCAACTTTAAAAATTTATCAAGCATAAAAAAAAAGTTATGACAACTTTAAACTAAATAAAGACTTTAAATATTCTATTATTTCCCCAATAAAATATTCATTTAATTTCTTGAATTTTATCAATATGCAACGATCTCATATGACTGAGCAATCTGTGTCTATGAAAAAACAGCTGACCGCAGAATGCGCATTGGTTTTTAGGCGTTTTACCGCATTCTAGTTTTATATGCCTATTAAGCGTGTATTTGCCTTGATATTTTTTCGGACACCGTGGACAATGATACCAACGTTGTCCATATAAACTTGCAGCTAGATTTAGTACACGATCGCTGCTTAATATCAGTTTGCCTGAAAATAAAACTGAATTAGTTTAAATTCTATTATCCGCTTCGTTTTTTTAACAATAAGACAAGCATTGCATTATTATTACAATTTCTAGTGGTATCTAGCGATATGGTATATGAACAGCGATGTAGCGTAACCCAATGTTTTGTCTATTTTCTAGTAAATGAAATTTTTCATTCAATGAAATAAGATAAAATATATTACGCTACATCGCGGTACAGAATACCATCATTAATATCCAATGAAATTTTAGCTAAACTTATTTCTAAATTCAACATTAAATTGTACATAAATTCATATATATATATATATATATATATATATATATTATACATTTTACTCATTTATATATAGGAATATTTAAAATAAATATTGAATAAATTTTCACCTTTTCTTTATTAAACTAAGAACATATAACATATAATTTATATTTTTATGTATTTTATTTTATATTTTATTATTTTAATGGCTTTCACAGTTGGATAAAAATAACAAAATAAGTCTACACTAATAACTAAGCATAAAGATTTATAAAATTATATTTATAAACATAATTATATATGTGAAAAAAAAAACAAAGTTGGTAGTTAAAAAAAAAATATTTGATAAATTTGTATCATACTGTACGATTTTTTTCGTGCTTCTTTAACACAAAACGTGTCAAAACTTACGAAAATTTTCAAAAATCATGAAATACTTTGAAAACGTTAATAATTTAGAGACTACAAAAAATATTAATTTTTTGCAATATTCAGAAGTATTACATCAAAAATATAAAATCTATTGTAAATTGTATGATCACCTCGTAGCTTCATTAAATTTTATAAAACCCCAAAGATAAATATGTTTAAAATATCCCTGTTTTAATAATTAGTAGAAGATGTCAAACTCGAGCACATAAACTGCACGCCGCGATCGAAAACCCCAAGTTTGAATAACGAAAATACACGCCGGTTCAACAACTAGTCGATCCCAGCGGATTATCGGATTATAATTGGAATATATTTTCGTTTATTCAGCATATTTTTAAAATTATTTGACACAGCAATGCTAAATGTTAACTTGAAATTAATATTGTATTGTCGTATCAATAATAAGCAAGATTGCAAATTAATATAACCAAATATTTATTTTAAAAATAGAATAGGTTAAGGTTAGGTTAGGTTAGGTATATGGTCCTACAGCAATGGTACATTAAATAAGAAAAAATATATGCAAAACATAGTTTTATTGTTAGCTGTAACTTACATAATAATAAATATATACAAATTATTGACACGCGGTGGTCCGATTCTTACCTGATTTTAGGTTGAAATCTTAATCTCTTTGGAAATAACCGGTGTGCAGTTTCGCTATGCAAAATTTCGGTAAGAGATTAAAACCCAATCGCAGCGTGCAGTTTATATGTACCAGTCAAAAATCAACATATTTTCCAAAATCCGATTAAAAATACCGACCAGATTATTATTCATATAAGTTATTTATGAACACTAAGTAAATGATTCCTCAATCTGTAGTGCCTCTTAAACTTATAAGGACAGAGATGACAATGAAATAATGGTTCGCCACATTCTAAACGTACATGACGACTAAACGATGTTTTGTAGGAATAAATTTTATAGCAATTTGGGCATCGGTATTTAGTATTTCCTGCTGGAGGTCTGCATACTCTGCGTCTAGATACAGCTACGTTGCCATCAAGAACGGTTGGAATAAAATCTAAAAAGTATATTTGATGTAAGTAAAATAAATTCAATTGAGTAACGTAAATACATAAGAATAAAAAATATATTGAATCATATTGAATAAAATGTTGGTTTCTCAAGACATACTTTATTAGAAATAAATAATATACATTTGAAATAACAATTATTGCACAAATAAAAAATAAATAAAATTATTATAAACCTTAAATGATTTACTTTCGTTGACAGTAAGATATTTTGTAATTAAAAACATGCTTACAAAAAATCTTAGATTAAAATATTTATTTGTAGTCTTGAAAATAACTGTAACAAAAATAACCAACGTATAGACAAATATTTTTTGCAATGAATAAATTAGATAATTTTGTTCCAGTTATCAAGAAATTACTAAATAAATACTTCAATGTGGTAAAAAAAGATCCTTAATGGACACTAGATCTAAAATGTACTTTTTAATCTCATTGTCTTGCAAAAGTCAATTCTATCACTTCATAATATCTTTTTGATTAAAATATCTTAATCACAAACTTCTATAGAAATAACAAAAGAAACTAAAAAAGTCTCCCATTTCTACACCGAAAACTTTGAATATCCCTTTTATGTGATGCACGCAAATGTCTTAAAAGTCTGTATCCATGTTGAAACATCTTGTGACATTCTGGACATGCAAATGTTGGTTTCTTTCCACATTCTAATCGTATATGTCTACTTAATGTGTTACTGTATCGATAGCTTTTTCCACAATTGCCACAATAATATCTTGTTTCATCTAAAAGTTAAAAAATATGTATTAGAAATAATTTCTGATAATCATTCCATTGAATGGAAGTTTAATGGGTTTTTTTTTATCGTAAAAATGTCATAGTATTTCGACACTTACATTTTCAGATTGTTATGAAATGTATTGTATTCTACATAAAAATCTGTTAATCATAAAACAAATTGAAATAAAAATTCCACGAGATGTCTATTCAACTATATATTCCGCATTGTTCAGTTCCCACGCTTATAAATATTTTTTGAAATAAGAAACAAAATAATAAAAATTGTAAATTTTTTAAAAATATTTAGTAATATTGTGAACATCTTACAAAATGGTATTTTTATTTTAACGATCTATTTTAATTTTATAAATACTTGGTATTCATTTATGTCATATTTATTAACAAAATATTGTACATATTTATCAACATATAGTAAATGTTTAATATGTATTTGACACCCTTAATCTCAAATTATTTGATCGTAGATAGCATTGTCTTATTTTTTAAATTTCATTAATTATTAAAGTTAAGACTTTCAAATTCTTTATATAACTGTTCTAAAATTAATAATACAATTAATAATTAGCAAACAAATAATTTTATTTACGAATAACTTTTCGGAGATTAAAATTGAAAAAGTATAGTACATCAAATAGTATCTATTTTACGTAAATATGTATTACTATTAAAGCTTGGATATTAGTTCATACAACATACATAAATTTAATGATTTCCAATAAACAAAATCTAACCGAACAATTTCCATATCCAAAACCTATAAACTATTGACTATTAATCTTGTTACTTAATATAACTGAATTAGTACGAAATTCTTCTAATATAATCATTTTATATAAACGTTTGACTATTAATTTTTTCATCTTTGTCAATTACGGTTTCGAATTTGGGCTTTTGATTAGTGTGATTTTATCCATTGGGATTTAGTTCAGGCACGAAATTTATTTTTTATTGTGCAAAAATTTGTACGAAATATTTTAAAAATATACACAGACGTATCATCAAATCAATCAATATATTTCAAATAAACAAAACATACAATTCTAATTATAAAAATCACAATAATTGAAAAAAAAATGGCACAATTTAAGGACTAACAATATAATTAATATCTTTATTAGAGAAGCGTTGTCGTAATTTACATATATCTTTCAAATGAGTAACCCGTAAATGTTTAATAAGCTGGTAACCATGTTTAAACAATTGAAAGCATTCCGGACATTCAAATGTTGGCTTTTTGCCGCATTCTAAACGCAAATGACGGCCTAGTGTTTTCTTTTGTCCGTAAGATTTATGACATTTGGCGCAAGCGTATCTAACGCCCGAACAATGTGTGTCTAAATTTCTATAATCTTCGTAAGATGATGCATATAAAATGAAATCTGAAAAATACAATTTTTCAAAGTAAGTTAATACATCTGTGCAATTTTTTTTTTTTGCAACACTACAATCACAGATAATCTACGAAAATGTCTACTTTCCCAATTTATAATGGACATACATGCAGTATTTTCAATTTTTATTTAAATTTAATATTACAATTTCTGTAATATATAAATATTAATGTAGAAGCATTATTTAAAACATAAATTTAGTAATTAACCGAAATTCGTCATCAAACAATTGTGAGTTCAAATAAATAATTTTTAATTCACACTAAATATTCGTTATATTGTACAAAAATAAACTATAGACAGAGACATATATCTCGTACGAGTGAGAATAAACACTGCGAAAAGAAAATAAATTATTTAATTAATTAAGAAATAATTAATTAAATAATTTAAATTTTTTCGAATAAAAAGTTGAGTTTACAAGATTGAAAAAGTAAATTCTGTTACTAATTTTTCCTGTATACTTTTACATTTCATTTAACACGTTCGCTGTCATCTCGGTCTGTAAGACAGAGAGTATAAAATTTCCCATGAGGAGTCATATCGCTCTATAAGATCGTGGGTTAAAATTTCCTGGAGGACCTACCCGGTCCTAAAAGACCAATGATGCATTTTATTACAATTTGACCGTATAAATAGACCGAGTAGGTCCTAAGAAAAGTCTGTCGCACACAAGTTTCAAACTTTTTGCTATTTTTAAAATTTTTACACAATCCAAACACCTTAACTCCATTGGAAATATTACCTACATGCACGTTGGCAGTAAACGTGTTAAAATTAATGATTTCAAAAAAGTATACTAGCTGTTATCGTGATAAAACCGTATAAACACTTGAAAGAAAATTAATGTGCAATTATGATTAGACTGCTCAAAATCGTATTTATATAACTTAGATTGTATACATACATACATACACAATCACGCCATGTACCCAAAAGGGTCCGTCACAAACTCTTTCCATTATCCCGAAATCAATTTCCTCCAAACAAGCAACTTCAGCTTCAAGATTAGATTGTATTATATCAAATATTTGTCATAATAAATTCATACTTATTTGTATCAAATTGAATTAACTCAGTATCAAACCTAATCAGATGCGGACACAAAATTTTATTTATTAAAATAAAAAAAACAATACACATGGAAAGTAAATAGGCATTGTTTGCTCATAGCTATTTAACCATAAGAAACTATAATATTTAATAAATATGCTCAGTTGAGTCGTTCCAAAAACAGATCCTGTGTATGCCCCTAAAACCAACGCCTACTATGATGACACAACAATTTTTCCCTTAATGTGTAGTCTTAATTCATTAACGGAGATTTAAGACACTAATATTAGCAAATTAAAAATTATCTTATTTCAGCACATAAATATGAAACATTCTTTTTATTTGTACATCATATCTAACTTACAATTAGAAATTTTTCATACGGTAAAAAATTAAAATTAAAAATTAATTCTAGAAATTAAAAAAAATAAACATAAACAAAATTAATCTAAATTAATAAATATTGATAAATGTAACATATTATAAATAATTTTTTAAAGAAAACAGTCTTTAATTTCAAACATTTTATTTCCAAAATATACAATAGGTACATAGGAAACATTTTTTAAATATACAAAACATTCAAATAACCCCATTTAATTTCAATTAGAAACTACATAACTACTACGTGAATTATTATGTACTTCAATATGTCGTAACAAATTATACGTTCTTCTAAATTTTTTATAGCAAATATGACAAGTATATCTGCCCTCTTTACCACAGTCGTATTTCATATGATGTTTTAAATTCGGAAGTTGTCTATAATTTTTATTGCACGAACCACAGAAAAATCTATCTTCTCTTATATAATAATCCTTTAAGAAATTATCAAACTCGATTTCTGAAACAATAAAAATCGTTGCAGATAGAAAAATAGTTTACGCAATTTTCATCAAATCTAATTACAAGAATCAATTAAAAAATATTTGTTTCTAACTTAGATTTAATCATCAACAATTATATTATCAACGTTTTATTCTTAACACAGCAACATACATAACTTTAAAAATACATTATGATCTATTGTGGCAAAATTTCTTGAACAACATAATAAATTTGCATAAATATTTTTTAAAAATCAATAAAGTTTAATACATACTACATTTCGGTAAATTTAGAATAAGAATAAAATCCTAATCAGTGATTTAAAGGCACACAGTTGCTCAACGTACCCTTATCACTAACTGGAATTATTTAGCTTAGCTTTCGAAATGCCCATTAAGCTTTATTGTTTTTAATTAATTAAAAAATTTAATATATTGTTTACAACATACATAATATAAAATAAAATGGCTTTAGGTATAAGTTCTGTATCAATATTTAATAATAATCGACGTTTCGACGAACTCAACGTCCGTCTTCATCAGGAAAATGACATTTATAGTAAATAACAGTACATAGAAACAAGAAACTAGGTAACAAGTAAGTAGTTTTATAAATTTTTAATTAAACTGTACATATCACTTGTATAAAGTTTTCCTGATGAGAAGGACGTTGAATTCGTCGAAACATCGATTTTCAATAAATATTAATACAGAACTTAAACCTTAAAGCCATTTTATTCTATATAACGTGTTCTAAAAATTTTTTTACTATGTTAACATACATAATATTTACTACAAAAATATTCAAATTTTTATAAATCGTTGTGTTTGCGAAATATGTGCTTTCTTTTATCAGATCTTCTTCGAAATTTTAACTGGCAAAAGTCGCACTTAAATCGTGGTTCTTTTCCGCAATCGTAAGCCATATGTTGTCGTAAATTACAGCCTGATTTATAATTACGTCCACATGGACAATAATATCGATTGCCAATTTTATATTTTTCCATTATTGCGAGCGCACTGCGTCTTCTTGCATATACGATTTCTAGAAGACCTACAAAAAAATAACGAAATTATTTTGACTAGAAATTTATCAAATATTTTTCGTTATAAATATATAAAATAAAATAAGTATATATATTCTTAGAAACATAAAAGAAAATTTTACAACAATCACAAACCACAAGTAGAAATAAAAAATTTATTTCAAAAATTTTTAACACCATAAAACAATAAGTTATAATTACAATATTCAATTCAATAGGTTCCCTTTTTTTATAAATTAATTGTAATACAACTCATTGTGAGTACATAAATAAATCAGAAAGTAATGCCTTTGACTCCTATCTTTGCACTAAATAATTAAAAACCACCAAATATTTTCAGATTAAAAAATAATTACGGTAAATTGTTGCACTATTCACAATTTGTATCCCAATAAAAATTCATTACTGTTTTGTAAAAATACATAGCAGCAAGATAATTAACTTTATATATTTCAGTAAAATATTGCTTACATCAATTATTTTATTGCCGTATAATTCCACAAGCAATCTGCTTCTATGAGTATGATTGAGAGTGTGTGGCGTGAACGAAAGTTTCCAAGTAGTAGTAAAAGAAGAGCATATACGAGAGGTATTATGAATATGGATGAAGCTAAATTTGCTCGTCTGGATAGAGATGTTCCGAGGAAACTGATTTCGGGATAATAAAAAGTTTGTGCCACACCCTTTTAGATACATGGAAAAACATTCTACTTCTATCAAAAAATCAAAAACACTTTCTGGTATAATTTGTCTGATCAAAAATCATCACCCAATATTTGTTTATTTAGCAAGTTGCAATTTGACCATATTCATAGATTCTAAAGCATTACTTTTTAATTAACCAAAAATATTTTGTAATGAAACTCTTTTCACACAGTCATAAGATATTTACTTTTCTATAAGTAAACAAATAATGATGTACAATTTTCTATACGAAAAACAGTAATATTTCTAAATAATACAAAAACAAATTTATTCTTCATATACAGAATTTCAAAAATTCATTCCAATTAGCATAGAAACAAAACTCACTATTACAGTATAAACATATATAGAGTAGACTTAAAAAAATTAGCCTGATTCGCCAAAAAATTCACACGAAAACTCCGGATGTTGTCGAAGAAAATGTCTTTTCATACTGAATTTGTATGTCAAACAAATTCCACACATTGGACATCTTAATGTTGGTGTTATTCCACACTCGTACTTCAGATGTCGTTTTAGATTACCTTCCCTACTATAACTCTGCAAAATTAATTATAAAGTTAATTAAAATTACAAGTAAATTTTATTAAAAATATATACCTTTCCACATTTGTGACAAGTTAATTCGTAATTTTTTGATCTTTGAGGGATTTTTGTGTTTGATGTTAAAGTATCTGAAAAAATTATTATAATTACTTAACACATATTTTATAAAAATTACATAAATATAAATTGGTAATCGTAAAGAATAACTGTGATTATGATATATAATAGAAATGATCAAAGACGTAAATAGGATTTTTGCACCCCTGGTAAATATATAGCTCCATGCCTTTTTTTATAACTGAAAGAAAATGAACATATAATTGTATATAATTCAATATTGAATTCCCAAACAAGTTTCCATAATTTTATACTATATTTGGGTTTACATTTTACCTTCTTTGCACACGGAACCACACTTGCTTTATTTTATCACAAATTGTAATAGGGCATGTTTCATTTTCTGTATTTAAATAATATAAAATTATTATTTATTACAATAAAAGTTAATTTTCCAAACGACATTTTTCTACACCTATGACTCCATAGGTGTAGAAAAGTGGTGAAAAATATGTACCACTAAGATATTTTTTTGTTTCCGTTCTAGTAAAATGGTCCAAATTTGAACTTCCATTTATTATTAATCTGATAAGTTCATTTTGTTGTCCCTTAAAAAGTAAACAAAACAAGAAAAAAACATCCAAAAATAAAGTAATAAAATTTGGAAAAAAAAAGGACTTGAAACTTATGAGAATTAGAAAATGAGAGAAAATTAGAATCATTGAAAATAAGTTGTAAAACAAGCCAAGGGTTTAAACTTGCAAGGCCTAATGAGCTGATATGCATAAATATAAGATATAATAACTTCTTTTAGAAACATTTTGAATTAAAATATTACACGCGATTTGAATTATTTGCCAAAAAGGATTATTCAAGACATAGACTACCAAATTTTCATTTAATTCATGGTTCAAAATAATATTTATTCTTAAAATTTCATACAAAGAATACAAAAACAATTAGATTTTTTTTAAAATCATGTCATTGGAGAATGGAATACAAAAGTTTTACTGTTTTAGAAATTACACTTTTTACATTTAACAGATAACTAACATAGAATAGAAACATATTTCATACATACATAAAAACAATAGAAATTATGAATTCTTCGACTAACTATATATTTACAAAACATCTAACTGAACTTCAGTTAAATCAGTTATTAAATAAAAAAAATATTTTTTTAATTTGCAATGTTTACCAACTTATTAAAATTTCATAAAAAATACACAGTAATTTATTTACTATTCTATCATTGAATGAGCCAAAACTTTATGTCTCTCCAAATTTTTCACCTTTTTAAATTCTGTACCACACTGTCCACAAACAAACAGCGGTATATTTTGTGATACACTAGCAATGAATGACATAGAATCATTATTCCTTTCCTTTTCAATATTTTCTTCGACATCTTCCTGACGATTTGATGTAACTGTATCAATCATATGCTTATCACGTTTATGATTAAACAATTCCATTTTAGAATCAAATTTTTCAGTACAACGATTACAGCAGTAGAATAAATCTTCATTTAAATTACGAACACTGGATGTTGCAGTTTTTTGAGAAAATTCTAGTACCTCTTCTTCTGTATCCTCTGATATTAGTTCAACTGAAGTAGTATCTGATATTAGAACAACTGAAGTAGTATCTGAAAAATACAAATTACATATCTAAATTTCATATATATTGTACTATTCTTAGTTATAACCAAATCTACAGAATATGTTATACAATCATGTTTATTTTTTTTTTTTAATATATAATATTTTAATGCTGAAATAATTTATTAAAAAATAATACCTAGGCATGTATAACTTAATTATCACTAGGTTAAATTTAGAATTGATCTAATAAATTATTCATTTATTAGTTTATAACTTTTAGATTTTTTCTAAACTGTTAGAGAATCGAAAGATATCATTTCATCCGTCACAAATAAATTATTCTCTCGGTTCTCCTACACAAGTTAATACAACTGAAAGAAGTAAGTTTAAAGTTTAATATAAGTCAGGTAAAAAGTTTATTAGTAGGTAGTAGGTACGTCACTCAACTATACTGACTCTAACTGCAGATATATACTTTAAACTCTTACAATTTTCTTATAAAAAATTCACTAATATCTTGTAGAAGAGTATGACAATAAAACAATCATCATATACAATGCTTGAAGATGTATTACCCCATAAAATATAGCTTACAGCCATTTTGCATTGTCATATACTTTTACAATTAATTAGTATCTCTATAAGCGCGTATTAGATATAAGAGAAAATTATAAACAACTCTACGTTTTCAGTTTCAAACTAAAGTGATTCTTCAATAATTAGGAAAATATTCAATCAGTTATAAATCGATATTTGCTCATTTATTACACCAACTTCCAATTAGTTGATTAAATTATTAGTTAATAATCGGTTGTACCATCGTTACTTAAATTTACCAGCAAATTTTCAATAAATAATCGTCATCATATTATCGAATACTGAACTGGTCAATTAATTTAAACCAAACTTAAAATGTAAGTATATAGTTGGTGTAATCGGCAATAAAACTTTACTCTCGATCGATACTGACAAAAAATACGCAACAATAAATATTTTAAAATAATTATTTTATAGAACAAATTAAAAATAATTGTTTTAAAATATTTATTGTTGCGTTTTATTTCTGTTTGTATCGATCGATATACTTACATTTTAAGTTAATATAAAATTTTAACTTAATATAAAAAGAATAAAATAAAATATAATTCTTTTTCATCTTTCTTATTAAAGTTTTTCTAAAACTTTTTTTGATTCGCAAATTCGCAGATCTCATAATTGATTTCTTTAACGATTATTTTTTTTTAAAGAAGTATTATAAATACGAGAATTACAGGTCTATTTTGATCATATCCTGTAGCCTGAAAAAAATTTGTTTTTTTCTACTAAATAAATTTCTTATTTTAATAGAAACAAACAAAATACTCTTGCAGATATAAACAGAATACACCCATTAATCTAAAAAAATATTTAAGACGTTATAAGTACAAAACAGAAAAAATTAACAACAATTTTAATTATAAGAAATTTTTATTAATATTTCAGAAAATTTGCCTTTTTCTAAAGTTCAAAAAAGAAATTGATTTCAAAATATATTAATACCTTGAAACAAATCAATTAAAAATAAAGAAAATATATAACAAATAATATATTTATTATCAAGTCAGCAATACAAATACACTTTGTATTATTAACAAAATCTAAATAAAATCGACATTTTCAAATTTTCGACTTCTTATGTATAGTATCTAAATGATGTTGGAGAGTTTTCTTATAGGCATATCTGCGTAAACAAATATTGCACTGAAATTTTGGTATAACTCCACATTCGTACGTCCAGTGTCGTACTAAACTATTTTTCGTTTTATATTTTTTCGGACATCGATGACATGTAAAAATCTTTTCATATTGTGTAGTCCATCGTTTTTGCAGCCATGTAACTGAAATAAGTAATATAATCATATATTAATTTATTATTATTTTTATATAAGTATAGCCTCGCTGATTAGTCGAAATTGTTATGAAGTGATTCGTTGATGATGAAATAATGCTTGAGGCTAAAATGCATGCAAAAATGATTAGTAAATGACATTAATACTGCGAAATGATAATAAAATTTTATAATAATAACTAATGCTATTTATTTATTGTTTTCATTTTTGTACAACTCTTTGCATCTACGTAATTTTTTAATTATTTCTTTGCATTTTCAATTATTAAAGTGCCCTCAGTACAATAACTCTGCAAAATATAATAGTTAATAAAAAATACTTATTATTATTTTTTTTTAAATACCTTTCCACATTTGTGAAAAAAAAAATATAATCTTTGGTTGTATATATATTTCACATATCTTATTATACCTAAAAAAAATTAAATTTCATTATAAAACTATAAGTAAAATAAAAAAGCTTTAAGATTAAATTCTGTATATATTTTATTCAAAAAAAAATCAACATTTCGATATACTCTATGTATATCATCATCAGTAAAAAATATATACCATGTGAAATCTACAACTGTAAAATTTAACAAAAAAATAAACAAAACAAAAAAGTGTCATCGTTAATTAATTCTTTCGTTGTGGCACTTATTGAGTATAACAATAACATTTAAACAAAATGGCTCCCGCATAAAAGGTTAAAAGTAATTGGGTCTGCGTTTTCCTAAAAATACATGCAAAAATGATTAATATAAAGGTAAGAATCTACCAAAGAAACAATGAGAAACTTTTTGGTTGTTTTTGCATATCACTGTATTACAGGATCAATAAAAATGCAACAACAAACTAAATGTTCCTAATTGTTCCTTTGGTGGATTCGCATCCTAATAAAATTTAAATAAAAATATATACAGGTAACTACAACACTTTATTTTTTATACAAAGTTTATACAAATTTTCACAATTTTTTTTAACAACATACATAAAAATCTGTAATATTTATAAAACCCCAGAATCAACAAAAGAAAAACATTAGATATTTATTATTCAGTTTTTCTTTCATATAAAATATTTTTTCCTAACCTAACCCCATCTATAAAATATCTCTTCTAATAAACAACTTGAAAAAATTACAAAAACTATTTGTAATATATAAAATATGGCATAAAATCTTTGAAAAAAACTTATTTTTAATTTGTACTTTATAGAAAAACTATTTAAAAAACATGAAAAATAAATGTGCGCTAAGTTTTATAATATGGTAACTAAATTTAACATAATAACAAAAAAAATTACATGAAAAGATACCTTTTATTTTAAAAAGTCCAAAGCATATAAAAAAAAATATAGAAAATTAATATAATAAAAAATTATTAATAAACACTGGTACTAAATGCATCAGTTTCTTATTATACTTGTTCACTCAAAATAAAAAGTATTCAAAACTCTCTTGAGCATTTTTAAACACTTGTAAAAAATATTGTACTTAATTAGAAGACTCTGAAGGTGATTTTTCACAATCGTGATTATCTCTAGTTAACTCAATAGTTAATATTTTCTTTTTTTAATAATATGTACTGAAAAGAGTTAAAGTAGTAATCGCTCGCGAGTTGAGCCCCACGTGACAAACACTCACTTTATTCTATCTTTTTCTTGTTTGTTTACTATTTTTAATAACACATCTATCTCAATTATATTTGTATTTCTTTTCAGTTCTTTATAAACTTCTTAGGAAAAATAAAAATAAAGCTTCTAAGAGGTGGAGGAACGCGTTTAAGTACATGCCTAGGAACGAATTATAGGCTAGGCATCATAGTATTTCTCCCACATTTTTCGACATTCAACAGATGATTTATAACGATGACGCAGGAATTATCTCGTGATGGATAGATACAGTTAGCAATATTAACTACTGAGTTAACCGCAAATAACTATAATCGCAAAACAAATGCGTTTAATTAATATATTTAAAAACAATAGATACATTTGAACACATTTTCTTTGGACTTCCTCACTAATATTTTCACTATACTATATTCACTGATAAAAAATTCATACATCGAAAACGTAGTATTGCTCCGAAAGCTTCAATCACAGATACAAATTTAGTAAAACTTTTATGACACCAATAAATTTCTTTTAACGAGATCATTTTCAAAGTTAAGCAAACATTTTACATCTTACAAACATAGAATTATTTATTATTATTATTATATAATCATTTTTTCTCATAATTTATTAAAATAATAAGCAATTTTTGACTATACAACATAATTAATTTTGTATCTGCCTAATTAAACTAGCCATGAAAAAACAAACGTATTAATTAATAGGTATTTCATTATTTTTAAAAAAGTAATAACATATCTGAATTATATATTTAAAATCTATCAACATTCAACATGGAATATGTTGCATATTTTTTAACGCAAAATTCATTAAAATAGTAAAAAATGAAGATTTCCACTTAAAAAATATTTTTTTATTTTTTTTAAATTTCAAGTTTACAACAACATTTTAAAATAGTTTTAATTTATTTTTATAATTTAATATAATAATTTCTGAAAAGGTTTCACTTTTATATAAGTGGATTAAAGCTTCCTTTCTAAGACCTCGTTTATAAATTAAAAATATTTGATCGCATTCTTGAGATACAGATCCTAAAAAATAAAACCGATTTGGAACAAAAAGTCGAGTTGAAATACGAAAAAACCAACTGAACTAGAGTAAAATGTTTTAAATATTTCATAATGTAAAATTTACTTCTAAATTTACTGAAAAAAGTAAAAAATTGCGTATTCCATTTAAAATAAAGAAGTTACAGTTGACTTCCGATTAAACTATTGACAGTATTTTACTTCGAACCAAATTTCGTAACATAATATTACCTAGTTTTTAAAATACAGATAGTGTATACTCGTTGTGAGAAACCGTTAGACGTAATCCTACGTTAAAATTCTAATGTACACATTCAAAATTGATATTTGCCCAGTTAAAAATCAATTATAAAACTAAATTTAATTTCTATACAATATTTCTGTTATCATTTATCAGCAAATATACTATAGTTGCAAAATAATTTTATATATATAATCTTCATTATATACAATAAAAACTCTTATACATAACATATTTATGGCATTTATATGTATCACACTAGCAATGTTGTGACTAATCTAGATTATAAATCTAGATAAAACTGATATAGATCGTTTCATCTTTACAGTTCTTGATCTCGGTCTAGATCATGTATAAATAATTTATGATCTTAAAATAGATATTAGCCCTTAAATATTATAATTTGAGACATAATAGGTTTGAATCCATTATTTCTAAAAGAAATATTTGACACATGATTAGATATTAATTTCACACTATAATTATATAAATTAATTATTTATTTTACATTTTTGTTCTGCAAAGTAAAAAATATATATGATGAGGAAAAGTGTAAAGATTAATTAAAAGCAATAAAAGCCAAAACTACACTGCTCAGAATAATATCTTTAATCGATGACCGGTTTCGAACATTTAATATTCACCATCAGATTGAACCGGGAAACTATAAGAAAACAATAAATACAATGTATATTTAGTACAAAGAAAATATAAACTAAGACTATACATATATCGTTAAATATAAATATAAATAAAAAATAAATTACTCATACTAGAAAACTACAGAAAATGGTGAAACTACAGTTGTTGTTAAGAAAAAAGTGAAAATAATACAAAAGATCATATTCGATTGAACACTATAAAGGTCAAGTAGACAATGATAAGAGAAATAAATATTTTATCTAAAATTACGTAAGTTTTCAACTAATCGCGACGAACTAAAACTATTTTCTGTACATTTTTTAGTATGGGTAATCTATTTTTTATATATATTTATGACATAATATATGTATAAATCTTATTTTATATTTTCTTTGTACTAAATATACATTGTATCCATTGTTTTCCTGTAGTCTCCTGGTTCGATCTTATAATGAATATTAAATATTTGCAACTGATCATCGATTAAAGATATGTATTATTCTGAACAGTGTAGTTTTGGCTTTTATTGGATTTAGTAAACCCTTTGCACGTTTCCTCATCATAAATCAACTACACTTGGGCTATTCTATTTTAATTAAAAATATATAATTATTGTTTTAATTGAAATCAAAATACAATAAAATTACCAATTTTTTATTAGTTGAATCTGATCTTAAAACAATTTGATCATATAAATTAATCTATGATGTGATTTAGATTATATTAGATCATAATCTAGATTCTTTTTGAAATGATCCCTGTCACAACACTGCACACTAGTAAAGTAGCAACTATGTTTGTAATTTGGCAATATAAACTAGATCATGCTTAACTTTAAGATGATATTGCAACGAGGATTTCTGTGTGAACCATTTACCACATACGTTACATTGAAAATGTGGTATACGATCGCATTCGTATTTCCTGTGGCGAATTAAATTTGGTTTATGTTTGTACGATTTGCAGCATTTTAAACACCTAAACGGCCGCTCCGGGTCGGTAAACTCATCTTTAACGTCCCAAAATGGAAATAAATCATTTGCTAAAAACGAGGAAAATGCATTGTTCAATTTGTGTTTTTTATTTACAAGATTGTTGTCAGTTTAGAAATATCCCAAAAAAAAAACCCGAAGCAACACAGAATTAGATTTCGAAAAGCATGCACATTAGTATATTTAGGTACAATCCCAGCTAAAATAATATCTATTACTTGCACTTTGAATATGTTACAGCATAAGAAAATATAATTTATGTTTTTGGTACAATGTTTTTATGTTTATTAGTAATCCACCAAATATTTTAGATAAAAATGTACCTCAACCAAAAAGCACACAAGCCTGTTAAAATAAAAGGAAAACTGTATCATAAAAATAAGTCTTTTATTTACATATTTACATACAAACTTTATGTATTTACAATATTTCTACTAATTTCTCTTCATTTACGTTTATTATATTTCTTATATAGATTGGTGCAAAGGTTTGACTCTTTTAAGTCAAAAACTTTTATTAATATAAAATATATTATTAAATCTTCAATAACATGTTCTAAAAAAAAATTAAAAATATATTATAGAAAATAAAATAAATAAATATTATATACTTGATAAAAATTCTTAAATTCAATAATTTAAAAAACGTATTAGTTTTTCTGTATTGACGATTTGAGAAAAATACATTAGATAACACTAGAAACTACACAGAAGTGTACATTAATGATGTGCAAAATTTATATGTACACTTTGTAATTGTTACATATATACGCTGTAAAAAAAATGTCAAAATACTACAAAATTGACATGTACTTAGACCCGTTACAAACATCAAAATGGCTATTTTATCCATCTCCGCCTAACTAAGAAAAACGACAATATATATCCTTCACTTCAAGTGTACCTGTTAAAATAGCCTCCTACATCCGTCCCCCTACTTCAACCCCATCGATCATTTTAAAACTCTCATAGTATTAATAATTCCAAGGTAAGTTTAAGTACGACTGTCGTCATGTTTGTATATACGAAAACTACACAAAAACTACACAAATTTGATAAATTATAACACCCTATATTTGAAACTAATTAATAGATAAGATCCGGGTGTACAATGTGAAATAAAAAATGTGTATTTAAAAATAATTAAAATAAAATAAATCGTAATAGTTTCACATGCAAGAGAGAATTAAAAAGTAAAGGCAAAATACATTACAAAAAATATATTGCAAAACAATGCATTTGTTATATCGTTCAACTGGTTTAAGTATTCCTGCAGATAACAAGCTTTCCAGCTGCTACCGAAGCCCGATGTACACAGCTTTCTTTACTTCATCATCAGAGATGAACCGAGTATTTTAAAGAGAATTGTCATCAGTGACAATACATAGGTGCATCATTATGATCCAGAAAGCAAAAGACAGAATGAAATGATGACATACATCTTCTTCAGTAATATTTTTCCAGAATACGTGGTTCACAACGATATAACAAATGCAGCGTCTTGCAAGGAGACTATTTGGAATAGTGATATGCTCAAATGTTTAGTTACTTCTATTAAAAGCATTAAATGTATTTTGCCGTTACTTCTTGATTCTCCCTCATATATATATATCAACAACTACTTTGATATATAAGTATAAATTATATAAAATATATTGTCTACATCCACTGTTTTACTGACTGCGTGTAGATGATAAGATATTGGTTCTTTTTTTTATTCTAATTATCATTCAAAAGTATCATAAACATAAGTCTAAACCAAATAAAAAACTACAACTATTTAATCAAATATATCTTTCATTTTTTGTTCATAAAAAAAATAACTTTTTAGACTACAAACTTCCTCTACAAATATAGCAATTCAGTAGAACACATGTTCTAATTTTAGTAGTCTATTATCTAATTACCAACATACTAACTAAACAACAGAATAATAACAAAATTGCACATAATCATTTAAATACTACAATAAATAAATATTGCAAATATAAAAAACACATCGAATAAAACAACTATATTTTTTAAGTATATTGCTTTTATTTTCAAATAATAATATTAAATTTTAAGTACATATAATTATAATAGTCAAAATAAAAAACAACATAAATAGTTTTCATATTTGGTAACAAAAAAAATCTTCAATTATAAATAGTTAAGCATTTCTTTATTTTATAGATACCAGACACTAGTATAATATCATTAAATTGAAAATAAAACATATTTATTTATACATATTTTTTCAATTTGATGATATCATATAATGAGTATCCGATAAAAATAGGTGACTTTATGTATCATAAAACCTATGTTTCGTCTTTTTTCTGTTGAATATAACATTCCATTTATTAGGAAAAAATGTAATGTTGCAGAATTGTTCATCACTATAAGAACAAACTATTCATTGAATCAATTTGAATAATATAAATTATTTAGCCCTATGAACTCGATTCAAATGTTGTGTAAGATGGAAATTATGTTTGAATTTTTTCTGACAAAGTACACAGATAAATCTGCCTTCAATACCGCATTCGTACTTTTGATGTCGACGCAATAGAAAACAATTCTTATAGTATTTATAACACATTGGACACTGTACTCTCATATTATATTTTAAATTATTTTGCAATGTCCTTCTATTTATCATTCTTCTAAGTTCTTTTGCTGTACGTAGTGCTAATAAGTCATCTTCAATAGCTGATGTATCTGAAACAAATGACAGTATTAATAAAATTTAATTTAAGCTCTTTTTTAATCGTAAATTGTTTCACAAACAACAATTATTTCATGATACTTCACCAACCTTCTAGAATAAATTAACAAATTACATAAAATTTCTATTTATTTTAATAATAATTATGCATACAAAGTAAATCAATAAAAAATCATATAATCATATGAATATTATGTATACATCTCATATGTTTCTTTAAAACAAAATTATATTTAAATCTGCTTCCGCAAAGAGTGCATTGAAATTTTCTTTCAACACCACATTCATATACTTGATGTCTCTTTAATTTTGCTGCCGATTTGTAACTTCTACCACACAAATTACAATATACTCTATCAATTTTATTTTGATCGACAGAATTATCAAATATTCCTGAAACAAAAATATTATGTAAGTATAATATACTACCAAAATTTATTTACAAATGCCATTTGAAAATAACGAAATATCTATTAACAATATTAAATGTATTCGTCACTTATTTTTTTTTTGTTACTAGAAAAAAATAGTACAGTGTAATTGGTAACTAATATTGTTTATCTTATCTAATAATCAAAAATTATAGGCGATTTTTTGTGATCGTGATTATCTTTGGTTAAGTCAGTAGTTAATATTGCTTACTCTTTTTAATAATATATATTGACAAAAGTTAGCAATATTAACTACTAAATTGCTCATAGATAACTACAATCGCAAGAAAATGCCTAAAGTGACCGGACAGTATTTGATGAATGCAATTATTTTCTACAAGTAATAAAAAAACATACTTTATCTATATTTTTTTATTATTGTTTATTTCTACTTAATATTACTCCATTTCTTCTTCATTTTAATTTTTTTTAATTACAAAAATTATGTCCAAAATTATCTAAAAAAAATAAATAAATTTAAAACAAGAATTATCCAGTAATTTTTAATCCATTGTTGCAGTTCGTATTTATTAATAATTAATTAAAAATATGCCAAAAATATAAAAAATTGGTAGTTTATAAATTTAAATACTATTGTCTCATAAAATAAATACAATTTATAAACCATAAAAATAAAACTATAATCAGTTTTATCAATTTTATGTAAAAATATTATTGTTATAAATTTAACAATAAAGTTTATGTGTTATTTATGCATAACACAATGATATATATATAATAAATGCAAAATTTAAAAAAATGTTCTAATGATAATGATTTAAACATCTTTAAAGCATATTTAATTACCGTATTTTTCGGACCATAAGAACAATTTTTTTTTTTTAAATCTGTTGTGCTGTACTAATTTTATTTACGTATTGCGCCAGTAATTGAACTTCTCCAATAGCTTCGATCCAGTATAAAGATACATTACCTTCGAACCCATAAGTCGCACTCCAATTTTAAGGCAATTTTTTATGTAGGAAGGTGCTTCTTATCGTCCGAAAAATACGGTAATATAAGTTAAAATAAATATGAAAAAAAGTTTAAGGTACACTTTTATATAGAAGTCCGATATAAAAAAGTTATTTGAGAAATATCATAAATGTAATTGCGACAAAAATTATATACCAGGATAACAAAATATCTGATTGAACAGAACAAAAACAAGTACTTAATTTAGTAAAAATAAATTAACTCAAAAATAATAAAAATAGTAAAAAATATTTATTATATATTAAAATATAATTTATACATAAACTATATAATGGAATGTTAATAATAATAATAGTAATAATGATATCTAATAATAAATATAATAATATTAATAATAAAAAACTATAATAATAAGAATAATAATAATAATAAAATTATAATACTTCATCAGGATTAACATCATAATTTAAATGTTTAACATCATACGATAAATTATGTTTACGAACAACATGATTTTTAACATCGGACGGATAACGAAACTTTGCAGTACAAATAAAACATTCTAATTTTTTCTCAACTCCACATTCAAATTTCAAATGTCTAGTCAGATGACCTTTTTGTATGTAACTTTTATCGCACTTAGGACATTGATGTCTATAGCCGAAAAATCGTGAATCTGAATTGTATATTCTCGATGAAAGCTGAGACATCATATAGAATTTAGAACGTCTTCGTCGGCCTAAAAAGAAAATAAAAACAAAAATTGTTTAATTCGGAAAAATTAAAAGAAATTTTTAAAAAGAAATTATTTACAGAATGCTATATACAAAAAAAAATTATGAATAAATAAAGGTAATACAGAACAACAAAATTTAAAAGATTACATTTTATTTGCATTTACAAACATAGAATTAACAAAAAAATAATTTTACTAAACTAAACCAAAATACATATTTTTAAGATTTTTCAATATTTTTATACAACTTTGTAATTTTTTTAAATATTTTTCTATTTTACAATAACCAAAAACACATTTTTTTTTCAATTTTACCATTATTTTAAATATTAGACATATAAATAAAATATATTTCAAAGAAAAAAAACTGATTGTTTAAAATAAAATAAAAATCGAAATTATCATAGTGAATTAATTAAATTAATTTCATTCAAAATATTTGTCAAACAATTTATTATTAGTTAATCCTGGTTGACATACATATTTTCTAAACATGCTTGACAACCACATTTGACAAGCTAAGATTACACAAACTGTCAGTTTAAGCTTTCAAACAATACAATCAAAATTATAGCTTATTATAGCTTATTTATAAATCACCGTACGTAGGTCAATTTATCTCATATTCCTATGCTTTTAATATTTGAAATTTTTTTTTTATTCCCAAAAATAGTATTGTTCTTTTAAAGATATTTTGTGTATTTAAATACATTCTCACAAAATATTTTTATATTTATTTAATAAATTAACAAAACCCCTTTTAACCAAACAAAAAATTCTTAACTAAAATCAACCTTCGCAAATTTTGGATAAATAGTATAATAGAAAACACAATAATACTGTATTTCTGAGCAATATTTATCCTACAATGTATTATTTATAAATAGATTCAGATCGCATCTGTAAGATCTGTTGCTTTACAGAATGCTTTGTCTTTTGTAATAATAGAAATTTTTCATTTATTAAATAAGACAAAATAATATATGTTAAAAACTTGAACAGTGTTAATTATGAAATTCTATATGTAATAGTTAGACCAGAAACATAAGAGAGTCTTTTATCTATTCCTGATAAAAATTGATAATAAAATGCTATTCTAGAAATATTACAAACACATAGAGAATTACAAATTTACAAACAAAATATCAACAATAACTTCTGCTTTAATTCTGTTCTCACCTTGTAGGAATCATAGTGTTACAAAATATTTTGTCTTTTTCTAGTAAATGAAATTCTTCTTTTAATATAAAAAAGACAGAATATCTTCGTAACGCTACAAGTTGAAATGCGAATAAAATTGAAATATTTATTATATCGTTGTTACAAAAATTATATCCGGGACATCTAAAATCTATCATTCCTCCATTTAAATGTAGCAAAATGTTTATTAAAATGCTTAGTCATATCATATCTACGTTTGAATGTACGTCCACAGGTTGGACAAGGAAATATTCCACATTCGTTATTCAAATGAAAGCGTAATTTGCCAGATGTTTTCTGTTTACAATTACAATAATGACACATATAGAAACCATTATCAGTTCTACAAGATTCTATATATTCTTTCGTTATAGGTGGTTGTTCCTTGTGTTTATTACGATCTGAAAATAAAGAAAAATCTAAAGTTGTATATTTTGTTTTGATAATCTAGTTTTAAATTCATCGATGATATGTTTGTTTTCATAGATTTTTTTCTATTTCTTATTTCAACTGATTATCTTTAATTTTAATTAAGTACTGCATAGAACAAAACGAAACGAAATTGAAATGGAAAATATTCGTATATATTGAAAACCTTAAATTTATTATTAAGAAATCTTCCGTCAGGTTTATTCTGTTATGTTTTTTCTTTGTTTCGTGTGTCGACGTTTCAATCATCTCAGGTTAATCTGCATTTACTATTCAAATAAACTTAAACTGTAAACACAGACCAACAAACCTAACAAGGGATTTCTTAATAATAAATTTAAGTTTAATCATAACGCAAATTCAGAATCTCAAAATAAAAGTTTATATTTTAATATTAGTAATTATTATCTTATTTAAAAAATAACATAATATCTGTGGTCTATACAGATCACAAATATATATAATCATAGTTAAAAAAATAAAAATAACTACAAATATTATAATTAAATAATTAAATGTTTTATATTTAACTTTTTAAATATATTTGATAGAAAGCAATAATACACATAATTTTATATCATTTTCTTTTTTATATTAGTAAATTACGTCGGTAGCAAACGTGATTCTATATCATAATATAAAAAAATGTACTATTTATGCCCGATATACTGTTAAATTAAATCACGTATAGCAAATATTAATATAGAATATTCAAAACATTATAATTGATATTACAAGCTTAGTTTTAAAATCGATTTTAACTAATACTGGTTTCAAGACAACGTAATTATCATAAGAGATGAACTATACAAATGAAATAAAACACACAAAAACCAAGCTTGCAGTACCAGCCTATATATTTATTTCATTTATGTATGCACCTATTTAAATTTATTCGTAACAAATATTTGTTAATATTATATCTATGATATTAATTACACTTAAAGCACAAAATAAAATAAAGACCAATCTTTGATATAAGAATTAAAACATCTTTTTTTAAAACAAACGTATCCATCAACAAAAAAAGCATCCATACATACATACATACATACACAATCACGCCATGTACCCAAAAGGGTGTGGCACAAACTCTTTTCATCATCCCGAAATCAGTCGCCTCCAAACATTCCATTCCAAACAGCAACTTTCGCTTCATCCACATTCAAAAAAAGCGTTACAACAAAAACTTAAAAAATAAAAATCACAAAAAATAAAATTAAAAAATTAAAATAAAATAAAAATCATGATATTGTGGGTGAAAGAAACAAAATAGAAAACATTTCGTTAATAAATATCTTTGGTTTATTTTAGTTTAAATACACAGCATATAATCATCTACATAGATATAACCCTTATAAGGGCTGAAATACAATTGCAAAATCCACATTAAATCAATATTTACGATTTTATGACTACCATACGAGAGTGCTTAACATGTAAGTGTCGCAACAATGATACCTTATCGGGAAAAGTAAAACTACACAAATGGCATGTTGTCGAATTGGCAGCCTCGTAACGAATATGCCTTTTCAGATTTCGACTATTTTTATAGACACGATTTGGACTTCGGGGACAAAAATATTTCCGATCCGATCTTACACAATCCCTGAAATCTATATACCTCGGTAATCCAGCACAGTCGTCAGTATTAAATGCGGATAAAATGTGTATCCAAGGTGCATCTGAAAAACAAAAATTAAATCGGGTTAATAAAATAATTTGAAATAGAAATTAGAATAACGTTTAATTTTTTGGTAACTTACAATCACAAAAAACAATCATGCATAATTAAAAAAAAAAAATCAAATAAAAAACAAAACCTCTAAATTATTTACAATTACAGTTCTTCGTGAGTGAAAAACATTTTTGCTACAAACATCATATTTATTAAGTTATGTGTACAATTAGCCAATAAATATTTGTATTTCTTTGGTTTTTAGTTTTTTTTGTGAATATTCTTAACGTGACTTTTAAGCGTTGTGTCTCTGGTAAAACGTTTGCCGCATTCGAAACAGACAAACTGTGGCTCGACACCACATTCATATTTAAGATGACGACTAAGATGATTTCGATGTTTATAGCTTGAATTGCATCGTTTGCATGGCCAACGACCATATTCGTCCGGTTCATATTTGCGTTCTCGTTTCGATTGACATAAATAATAAAAGAAACCTGCAAATAAGTTTTATCTATTAATACAGGTATTATAGCTCAGTAGATAAGACACATATAGGAGCCGATTGCATAAAGCATCATTAAATACTTTGTATAAGTTAACTCCGTCGGTAACTTGTCAACTGATCAATCAATGAAACAAGATAGTTGTCTAGTTAACTCATTGATTAATTTAACAACATTTTATGCAACCTATAACATAAATAGATGTGTATCGCATATGCTCCAAAGCATAAAACATAGAGAAATATCAAATTTATGTCGTATAATTAATCTAATCTGAAAATAATTTACATTTATTAATAAATATAATACTGTAGTTTAAAAGTAGACACATACATATTATTGGACAAAGACGTATTGCATATGATACGAAGCACAAAGCAAATAAAAGTACCAAAACTATATTGTGAAACATTATATCAGATTTGTTTCAACCAACCATCATAGAATCAGTCTGAGATCTGTAGCTAGATTTCATAGCAAAATCAAAATCTTGGTCTAAATCGAAATTGAACAGAAAAATACAATGCTCAGTTTGATGCCAATCGAAATTTCTCGTTTGCTTCAAACCCATTCAACTAATTGTAAGTCGGATCAAATTCATTTGTTTGCATTTATAGTTTATTACCATTCGTCTGTACTCTATTCTTTAGCCTATGATGTTTCAATTACGAGAAAGATTTCGATTTACTATAAAATTCAGACACAACCATTCAAAATATTCACATTGTGAAATTAGCTTGTAGTTTACCATACTAAACACAAAACACAGTTGCAAACTAGCTGAAAACAAAGCTATTATAATAATTTAAAAATGTACTAATTTAATTCTAATGCAACATCCTGCTATAATTTGTTTTTTTTTTTAATATATTTATGTTTTCGTACTTCCCAAGTAAAATATGAAGTTACAATAAAGATATAACTAAAAAGAAACAAATCCTTAAAATTATATAATAAAATCATATTTTTAATAACAAATAAAAGTTGTGTTGTATATTACTGCAAAATACTGTAAATATACTGCAAAAAAATTGAAATGAGTATTGTTAATTATCGTTTATTCTAAATGATTCAGATGGATCATATTTTTTTCTTTCATTATCAAAGGCACAAATCGTTACCTCACAGCCAAGCTATAATTAAACACTGCTAATAGCTAATATTTTATAAGATTCTTGCTAGCTAGCGTTACTGACAACTGTCTAACGATGTTAATTTCGTAACAGCTAGCGTAATTGCTAAGCAACATCAGTCACACAATATCAATTCGAACAACATCAAAATAACAAAAATTATATTTAAATTTAGCCATAAACGCAATTTTAACTATTAGGTTTTGGGGTACCAATTAAATACGATACCCACCAAACCTCCAGCGTTCCTGTTATAATTCGAATATAATACTATAAATATATTTACAAAAAAAAATTAGCTCTAAAATATAAAGCATTATAAAATATGTCGGCTTCATTTCGCAATTAATTTTTTTTTTTTAATTTAACCAAAAAATAAAATTTTATACTAATACAAATCTTATAAAACAATACATTTTATGAAATATTATTCAATATACAAGAATAATAAATATAATTTCTGAAAAAAATACAAACTCAAATAAATTACTATCAGTCTTACAACGAAACAATAAGTTATGTAAATTGTTATAAATAATTACAAATTAATAAGCAATATTTAAATGAAAACTAAATGCTGAAAAATTATAAATCTGTTTACCACAAAAAACACATGTTAAATATAATATCCGCGTACAGTATGAAATTCAAAATATCGTGGATATCTTAACAAACAACTTGGTTTACACAAAAGTACATCTTCTAACAATTTTTAAATTTTATTTCTCCTTCAAAGATATTCTGTTTTTTATTGTTTCTTCTAAAATATACAAAATCGTACCTGTAAAAATTTAAATAAGATTTTATTTAAAAAAATATACATAAAAACTATATAATTTATAAAATTAATATATTTAATATTATAATCTATAAAAAAGTTACACATTTGTCTTCAATTTACATTTAACAATTTATACAATTTTTATTTAAAATACCAATTATAGCACACTGTGATTTTGTAATGAAATAGTTAAATATAATTAAACATAATTATAAAATATAATTTTTTAATTAATTTTATAAACACGAGCCCGTATTCAGAGCTTCTTTTAAAAGCAGTTTTAATTAACTGCGCTGATTTAGTAAAAGTTCCTTTTTGTTCCTACCAACTATGAACCATTATTAATCTTATGCACTAAGATAAATTACAAACCAATTTCATATTGTTAATGTTTAAAATCAGTTACAAACTTATCTATTAATAACAGGATGGAACAAATCATAAATAAAACTCTATAAAAATAATAAATAATTTTCTTTTAATTAAAAGTACTTCTAAAAAAGTAATAAAATACGGGTCAATATTTCTATTTTTTAATTCGAACCAATATATATAATTAAATATTAAATCTCATTCAGAAATTAGTTCAATATTTTGTTGCGATTAACCATTATTGTAAAGCCAATAAAATAACACTATTTACCAATATTGTAAATTTTAATACCTTAAATAAAAAACATGTTAATATAGTAAAAAATGTTTCAGAACTCATTATAATAAACTAAAACGGCTGTAGGTTATAGTTCTGTATTAATATTTATTGATAATAGATTTTTCCACGTTCTGAACGTACATTTTCATCAGGAAAAACCATAAAGATGTATGTTGCGTACGTCGAAACGTCGATTATTAATAAATATTAATATAAAACTACAACCTAAAACCGTTTTATTTTTAAGTTGCGACAACACTGTAATAACTTGTAAAAAAGCAACGCAAATGCACGATTTTAGTTTTATCAGATGATTTTTGTTTCATTAGAGTAAAAAATTAAGATTATTAATTAAAACAAATTAACAAATTTTTGTGTTGTGCTAGTAGATAGTGTAGTTCAAAACAAATACCATTACGACTAAAAAATGAAACTAATTTCGAGATAAGTAAAGTAGTGTGAATGAGACTTTAGCTTTAACTTTTTTTTTACTATATTCAATTATAAATATCACCTTTAATTTAAATAATATAAATATTATTTTTATATAAATAAAATACATTCTGATTCTGTTATTTATCTAACATTGAACATAAAAATTGCAAAATAAACAATACAATATTATTATAATTACAAAATATATATATACTTCAAACAAAACCATAAAACATATATACCCAAAAAAAGCTAAATTAAATAAACCAATATATAAAAAATAATAATATTAAATATCCCTATACCGTTTCGACTAATAATAAATTTCTATGTACAGTTTTAAGATGTGTCTGTAAATGTCCATTTTGCTTAAATTTTCGTCCACAGTATCCACAAGAGAATAGTCGTATTCCACCACATTCAAATCTGATATGACGTATTAAATGTGCGCGATTTTTATAACATTTTGGACATTTCGGACATAACCATTTCCCATCTTGATCGCAATGAAATTCGGGATACTTATAACGGACTTTTTTCGATCCACAATTATAAATAGCGTAATTGTCATAGTATTCATCAACGTAACCTGAAAGAAATTCTAAATTTTAAACAAATACATTTCATCTTATATTTACTATATAAAATTATAATATGTAGCAAAAAGGACAGTACAACTGTTTTAGTTGATTAAAAATTGTATTTTTTTTTATTTCACAAAAAATATATACAAATACAATACTACTAAATGATAAATAAAATCACTGAAACAAAAATTAGATTAAACACAAAAATATGATTAAGGTTATCAAATATACAAAGGAACAAAAACAAAACAGTGATTATATATTATAACTAACTAATTTAGATTTCAATAATTATTTTTTTTACAACATTTCTTTGTAATACTGATTCACAAATAAAAATATAACATAATCATTAAAAACAAAGATTGTTTAATTCCTGAGACTTAAAGAAAAGAAACAGCCAATACAAGCTAATACGACTAAATAAAGAAAAAAAAATTTTTACTCATAGTTCGATAAATTAAAAATGTGAGCATAAAAATATGAAGAAAAAGATAAAAAGAGAGAACAAGCAATAAAAACATTTTAATTTCAAACATAATAACTTTAATTATAACATAATATCATTCTAGCAATTTAAAATACTTTTATATGTTCTTCGTAAAACTTAAAGCAATATAATATCACAAGTTTTAAACATGTACATACAAAATTCATACAATAAAAATATTGGAGACGTATATTTAAAGAGTACACGAAATTGTCAAAAAAATGTAGAAAATTTATTATTTTAATTTGAAGAAGATAAAATGAAAGAAAACTGGATCTCTCAAAGTCAAATATTGGATAACCCTAATGCAGACTATATTTACATCAATTTTTTAATAAACCTTCAACACCATTTACATAATTATATTATAGTTGATCAAAAAGTAATGCTAGCAAACTCATATCTTAGTAAATTCTCAAACAATTAAATTGACATAGTAGGTCAGTGATATAGCGTGTTGAATTTGAACCCCAAAGTTCTCTCATTCGCGTCGTGCTTACACCAGAATTTAAATAAAAATATTATTTCTGGTATTAAAATCTTAACCTTGTACTAATAAAAAATACTGGCCACGTCTCAGTGTTCAAAACCTAATATAAAATGCAAGTCCTTTGCTTGGCCCTCGACCCACACAATTGACAACAAAAAATTGTCAAGAAACTATATGATCAGCTTCTCGAGTATGTAGCCCTCATGTTCCACTTAGGAATTATGGAAACTGATTATTATTATGCATTAAATAAGCATTCAATGTATTTATTGATGTATTAATATATTTAAAAATAAACGAAATAAGAAAAACAAAACAAAAACTATAATTTAAGAAAATAAACGTCAAAAAATTACTGAACAAAACATCTGGATATCTATGAGCACACGCTAAATTTTTATTAATTTTTTTTTAATATAATTCTTCAGTAATGCTGATAAAAGTTTAATTAAGTCCCAAAGTTATTAACTATTAACTGAAAGATGAATTAATAGACATTACTTTTTAATACAACATCTAATAATTACAAATAATAGAAATACCCAATTACACACAAAAATACAAGCATATCTATGAGACTTCATCAAATAACAAGTCCTTATGTATTAGTCGAATATGTCGCTGTAAATGTACATTTTGTTTAAATTTTTTATTACAATAAGCACAAACAAATTTTCTAATTCCACCACATTCAAATTTAACATGTCGTAGTAAATGTGTACGACGTTTATAACTCGCCGAACACTTTGTACATGTCCATCTGCCATTTTCATCACATTGAAAATCTGGAAATTCATATCGTCCACTTTGTAATTCAAAATTGTGAATATTATAATTATACATATTTTTGTAATATTCTTCAACGTAACCTGAAAGAATTGATAGATTTAAAACCAATATACAAGTTTATCTAATTGTTAATAATCAATATGTAAATCAATTTGTCAAATTTTTTTCAGAAATGTTGAAAATATTGTAACATATTTCTGTTTTTTCTATGTCTATATTTTATTTTTTGATATTTTTGGATAGTAAATTTGAATCTCTATTGTTTCTAAAGGAAAACTTAGAAAATACGTTCCACACAATTTTTATAATATTACAATTTACAAGTATCTTTTAAATAAATATAAATTATATTTAAAGTGACATTACTTTATTTCAAAATCATTGAGTCATTGATGATAAATAAATAAACAAACATAGTTATTATTAAATCTTGTAAAAATTAAAATATGAATACAAAAAGAAAAAAAAAACAACAGTTATAATGTTTCAAAAAATTTATTAATTTTTATATGTTTCAGAGAAGTTATTTATTTTTAATTAACAAATTATACAAGCACAATATACAGTTATGCCCGTATACATAAACATTTTCGTTAAAAATGACGGTTAGTTAAAATGAAAATTCTTGGATCTCGTAAGAAATTTCGTTGCAATATACATAGGAAAATTTCTTACGAAATCCAAGAATTTTTATTTTAACAAACCGTTATTTTTAACGAAAATGTTTCAGCATACAGGGTAGGGGGTTAGTCTCAGAAAATTCAAAAACTGAGTTGACCATACAACATTATATTTTATGAAGATAAAACATTTACATCAACTATAGTTGATCAAAAAAATAATGAATCCATATGTAGGTATATTTCAGTTAATATTGAATTTGAAATTGTAAAACATTGATTCATAATATTAAAAAAAAAAATCCCAGATTTCTCTGAAATTAAATAATTTATTTTAGTATATAAGATGACAGGAAAAAGGTCAAATAAAAATGCTCTAGTTTGTTAGCATGCTAACAAACTAGAGCATTTTTATTTGACCTTTTTCCTGTCATCTTATATACTAAAATCAATTCGAGAGGTCGTTCAACTTTCATAAATAATTTATATTTATGGTTCCACCGTCATCGCCTAGAAATATACTTAAATAGTATGTTCACAAAACATTGCTTACATCAGTTGTTTTACTGCTATAAACTGAATCTCAGCGAGTGTACGCAAATTTTTTAACAAAAAATGAAAAATATATAAATATAAAAATAATCAGTTAATTAGTAACTAAAATACAAAATAGCAAATCTTACTTTATAATCTATACTCATAATAACAATAAATATAAAAACATTAATATTATATAACCAACTAATAAGAACTTATGAATGTTGTTGCATAATGTGCGTCCGTAAATATGCTTTTTGTCTAAATTTCTTGTTGCAATAAATACAATTGAATTTTTTGGTTCCATCACATTCGAATTTAACGTGTCGTAATAAATGTGAACGATTTTTATAATTTGCTGGACATACTGGACATATCCATCTACCATTTTCGTTCATTTCAAAATCATATTTATAATGTTGAGCTTGTACTCCAAAATTGCCATAATTCATATATTCGTCAACGTAACCTGAAAGAGATTATATAGATTTAAAACGAATATATTTTCATTCATTCTTAACCACTCAATTTGTAACGTATTCAACAACAAGATTTGAGATAATTATAGTAATTATTATAAAAATACAACATATAAAAAAATGTTCACTTATTATCATAGTTTTATAAAAAATATTGAAGAATTGTAAAGAATATTTAAATGCTTTATTAATTGAAGAAACTCAAATATTTATCTATCCATGTATAACAAATGTGCGTAATATCAATATATATATATATATATATTAGTGTGTCCATTAAAACAAACATTTTTCCAGTAAGGCTAAAACCGATAAATTTACATCGAAACAACATCAGAAATAATATTTTTTTCTTTTTTCTACGAAAGTAGCAGGTTCCTCCACACAATTAAATTTTTTGAAAAACGCGTGTTAATAGATATATAGTTTATATCGCGTATGTATTAACACGCTTTTTTCGAAAATTTCAATTGTGTAGAGGAACCTGTTACTTTCATAAAAAAAAGAAAAAAATATTATTTCTGATGTGTTTTCGATGTAAATTTATCGATTTTAGGCTTACTGGAAAAATTTTTTTTTAACAGACACTCTAATATATATATATATATATTAACAAAGTTAATATTAACCAAAGATAAACAACTGATCAGTTTCGCAGGGAAATATTGTCGGTCGATAGCTATAAATAATTAAAATTGCATTAAAAATATTATTTATACCAATTTCAAAGTGATATCTACAGTTTTATACTCTTCAATTATTACGGCTAATTTGAATACTATATTTAAAACTTTTTAACAGCCACTAATAGATTAGCTACTTTTTTTTATTAAAAAAAATACATTTATTTAAAAAAAAAATCATTCCAAAACGTTCTGTAAAAAATTTTACCATATAAAAAACAAAAACAAAAATCTGCAATATATTAAATACTTCTATTTCTAGTGAAATCAATTCTGTTTAGAATTTTACCGTGGAAAATTTGCCTTTCACAGACAAAGTAAATAATAAATACGCCTTTTTCTAGAACAAGTTGTTATAATTTGTTTAAACTTCTCAAAATAATGGCTCAGTTATTTCAAAAAACTAAAAAATTTTAATTGAACAAATCGAGCTTTACAGCTTGTCTATTCTGAGCTGACCCACAAGGCAAGATTCACGTTAGCACAAACGTTGTGGTAGAGATAAATGCAATGTTTTTTTTTTTTTTCAATTGCATTCTCTCTCTTTTACTGCGTGTTCCCATTGCGCACAACGAAAGATTATGTCAGCTCAAAATGTAGCCGTGCTTTTCTTCCAGCTTACTTATCCCTATATCAGTCGTATCATGTTCAATTATTTAAATTATTTACATCATCATAAAAAACACAAAAAAATATGTGTAATAAATATTTTTATTAGATATACAATTAATACAATTTACAAATTTGGTAAACAAACTATATGTACAATATTTTTTTGGTATTATTTCTTTGGTTGATGCTTATTCAAAACAACAATATTTTACAATTTTATATAGAAATATTTAATTTTCCATGAAATCTCAAATAATGGTTAGTAAGCTCATATTTTCGTTTACTACGAAACGTGCAAAACTTGCACACGAATTTTGGCTCAATCCCGCATTCGTAATTCAAATGTCGAAATAATATGAATCTGTGTTTATACAGACGAAAACATTTCGGACATTGAAAACGTTTACCAGAAATTCTGAAATCTGAAAAAAAATTATTTTTGTTAATATAAAATTTTGTACGAATATTCTTTGTCAAATTTTATCTTTTGTCTGTAGAATAACAACAAAGTAAAAACAAAACCCGGTATTCCCACCTCACTTTTTCGTGAAGAAATGCTTTTATCATTAATTTCAAAATAACTTTGTGCTTCTGTTTTTCATCAAATAATTTTTCTATTTTTTATCATTTTTTATTATATTCGGTATTATGAAATTAAAATAAACTATAATAAATAATTTTAAAAAACACTTTTGGCAAAAATCCTTTTATAAATGAGGTGTGAATACATGGCCAATAACATGTGGCTTCATATTTCACTTATAAATTATAATACTTAAGATATAAACAATACTTTGAAAACAATAAATACAATTTATAAATTCGCTATTATTTCATTGGTTAACATATTTGGTGTTCCATGAAATTTCAAATAATGATTTTTAAGTTCATATTTTCTTTTACTTCGAAATGTACAGAATTTGCATAGGAATCTTGGCTCCATACCACATTCGTAATTTAGATGTCTGTATAATATGTTTTTGTGCTTATAATGTCGATAACATTTTGGACATTGAAAACGTTCCGAATATTGTAAATCTGAAAAATAAAATTATATTAATATTAATTTATTTATTAAATAAATCAGCTAAAATCAACGGTTAATAAAAAAACTTACTTATTACATTTTTCAGGTTAATTTTAAACTAGCCTTATATTACTATTCTTTAAAAAAATCTATAAATTCACAATACTTGATTAATATCTCAAAAATAATGTATTACGTTAGGATGAAATTTCGCCTAGATATTGAAGATTCTATATATAGCCCGTTTACACGCTCAAATAATTTATGCAAACTGATTTAAGCATTCACATTTACGCAAGCAAATAATTGCATGTAAATAGATATTTAAAGCTTGTGCAAGCATAAAATACAACAACCAGTTCATTTGCACAATGTTGTATATACGAGTTCAGTTTGCGCAAATTATTTCAGTGTCTAAATAAACTATATAGATCAAAATATAGTTCACCTTATGAAGTGGAAGAAGATACTAGAGTTATAACGCGAGACAAATATTTGAACATAATTTTCATAAAAAAAAAACCGCAATAAATCATTATTTAGTAGAAATCCAGAAATATCATTTTTATTTTAAAATACCATGCAAAATTTCATGTTAATATAGCAAATTTTTTTGAGATATTTGACGTAAGTGTCAAATTTTTATCCAACCTATATTTTAAAAAAATATATTCTTACATCAATAATATTTATTATAATCGACGTTTCGACGAACTCAACATCCGTCTTCCTGATGAAGACGGACGTTGAGTTCGTCGAAACGTCGATTATAATAAATATTAATACAGAACTTTAACATAAAGCAGTTTTATTTTAATAATATACAATAATAATAATAATCTGCGCTGTAACATCCATTGAATCATTATACTTGATTAAGTTTCTATAACACACGCACACAAAAACAATTATCAATCTTCTGCCTAATTATCAATATATATAATTAAAATAAACAAATACTACATAAAATATTTTATTAAAAACAAAATCAGTATGTATATAATCTTCAAATAACAAAATTTACAGAAACAAATAATAATATATTAAAATATCAATGAAATTCAGAGGAGTTATGATATTTATTAATATGTAATTTTAATGTATATTTTCTACAAGCACTATATGAACAATAATCACATTTGAATTGATTTGGCTGCATACATTGATACTTAAAATGTCTAATCATTGATTGTTTACTAGTATATTCTTTTCCACATAATGGACATCTATATAATCCATCTGAATCCGGTTCAAGGTTTTGAAAATGCCTCTCTTCGTAATAATTTAATACTGTTAATCCTAAAACAAACACTTATATTAATGCAGATAATAAAGAAATTAAGTAAAATTGTTTATCATTTTATTATTTACATAAAATTATCATTTTGCAGAATTATTTGTTTATTTATATATTAGAGATATACATATCATTTTTATAAATATTGCAATAATTTAATTACATTGTTTAATAAATAAAAGTACATATTTTATGAAAATTTGCACAATAATACTCACAGCTTTGGTACTAATATTATTTTAAATTATAATATATGCAATAATTTGTACATTCACGTTAGTTTAATATCTTCAGCAGAAATACATATAAATATATTCGTATTCTTACATTTCTTTTCTCATTCAATTTTTGTTATTTTTTAATCGAAGTCAATTATTAAATTAATAGCGATTCTTTAAGAAATTTTACATATATATATATATAAAAATATGATAAAATTATAGAAACATCTATGACACGTGCATGAAATACAAAAATGATAATAGTGGACAGATACACTATTCTGCACAAAAACTAAGAATTCCTTTACCAAACCTTCAAAATACATAATTTTTAAAACACATGTATTCTAATAAAAATAAAAAACTTTAGTAACTTTAAACATTCACTTTAATACACAATTGTAGTTACTGTAGTAGTAGACCGTTGCTACAATTGTGTATTAAAATGAATTTTCAAACTTACTAAAGTTTTTTATTTTTATTTCAATATGAAGTTTCACAAAGTCACGGTCAAAAGAGTTAACATGTATTTTAATTAAATGTTACAATTTTCTTAAATTTGTCAAATTTGTTCACGCAACACACTTCTCCGGCATCTACACCTTCAAAATACAACAGTTTAACAGCTGTTTGCATCTCGCAAGACTAGTAAAGTTTCGAGATATTATGTCTTTTTCAGAAGATAAAATATCTCGAATCGATTAGAGTCTTATTAATTATGAGTAGCAAAGAAAAAGGTAAATGACCTAAAAAATAAAATAATATAATGACCTCAGAAAGCTCACAGATGACTATTTTTCAGTGAACAATTGATGTACCCACATATCTTCTTATCAGGTAGTCAATATTATTAATCGAAAAAATAATATTTTATTCTTCAAACTTACTGAGAACATCATATATCGGGCGCAAAACGAAAAATAGATACAATTTGTTATGTGAAAAGAAAGCATTTATCTTTTTAAGTTCGTCTAGATAATAAGTAATTTATTACACACATCAAGAACATGGCAAACTTTATTGAAAAGATACTTTAAATAGAATAATTTATAAATTTCCAACACAATACTTAGAAAAAATATTTAATGGGCAAAATCTCGTCAGATAAAAGCCCAAATCGAAAGATATCCAATGAGATTTTGTTCACTGAATATTAGTTCTGGAACCATTATTTACATTAAACGTATTCTATGCTGTAATTGCATATGAGATCGCAAATTATCCTTTCTATTACATCGATAAACACAGGCGACACATTGAAATTGTCGCGCATTTGTGCATTGAAATTTATAATGACGCATCATTGATTTTCTCGTCGTATATACTTTACAACATTTTGGACATTCTATAGTCCCATGTTTTCCTCTCTGTTTTTTCTTTCCATCAGGTACATAATAAATGGGCGTTATAATTAAACCTGAAACAAAATCATTGGTTATTAAAGTTCTAAAATAATTTATAAATGCCAGAAAAAGAAATTAAAAAAACTAAATACCAACCTACATTGATAAACATGCGATTCATAATAAAACTGTAATTGTATTTATTGGAATATTTATTTCATTCAAACAATTAAAATAATTTCAAAAATTTGTTTATTTCTGACACAAATTAAAAATAAAATTATACAATTTTATATACTAAATAGATAAAGACATGTAAAAAATAATCTTATAATAATAAGGAAAAGGTTTCCTACATTAACTTTGTTCGCGGAGTGAGTCCCTGACAAGAACGCATGTGTAGTAAGTACGAGTGTGTTCTTCGACTTTGAGACTTAGCTCAAAGTCGCAACACGCATGCGTATTTGTCACAGACTAGTCAAAAGACTGTGTCAAATAAATTCAGCTTACATTAAACAATTACATAATAAATTGTTTCACAAGAGGGAAGAGGGCGTTGTACCTTGAGAAGCTTAAATATTTTTATACTCTACAGCAAAATATTTAGTTTTCTCAAGCTATAACAACAAGCTTTGTGACAACAATTTAAAACTATCACGGGATTATTTTGTCCCTGTTGTGGCGGCTACGAATTGGAAGTAATACAAATATATAATACACTTAGAGCCAGTTGCATGAATCAATGTGTTAACAAAACAAATAGTTTGTCAACGGTGTTTTAGAAAGTTAACGAGAGAGTTACCTTACAAAGTGCTTAACTATTTTTATACAACCTTATTTTTTTATGTAAAAAATAAAAAAAAACATATCTTTTATAAGAAACCTAAAAATCCTAATATCAAGTAACATCAAAAATAAGCTGAATTCGAAAATATTTATTTCTACAAATTACATTAAATCAATAATTTTTTTTATATTCAATACACAATTACGTTAAGTTATAAATTTATTAATTAACATTCATAACATTAGTATAGATTCCTTACAATACTTAAAAACTAAAACAAAAATCATTTATGAAATATATTTTGGTACAAATAATAATAGATACAAATATAGAATTTGGTGAATAAATCAGTAAAACAAAAATTAATTAATCGAATAAGTATACAAAAATCAAAATGCTGAATACTGAAACCTACTAAATCAATATTTCAAAAAAAAAGTAAGCACGATTTCAATTTTGGAATATGTTATTAACATTAACTCCATGTTTGTTCATTAGATGTCGCACCAAATGATATTTTCTTCTAAACAACGCTAGACAATACTGACATTGAAATCTCGGCTGTACATCAATACATTCCTCTTTCATATGTCGAATCAAATGACGCTTGTTCTTATAACTTCTGTCGCATTTTTTGCAAGCGAAACGTTCAGTTCGCGACGCGGCCTCATCTTCCTTACTTATTATCGAAATATCGTCGGAGATTTTGCGTAATATCGGTACAGTTTCTAGTTTCATTTCTAAGCTACGATTTACTTTCGGTTTTGGCTTTCTACGGACTCGCATAATTCTTTTATCGAGATCGTCTACCGCATATATAGGTGTTATTATTAGGCCTGTAAATATAATAAATTGCGTTAGTGAATAATCTCCTTATTTGATTTTATTTCTAGATATATTTATAAAGAATTGCGACACGTTTTTCTAAACTACAATTTTAAACAGTCGTACTACAAAACAGATTTACAAAACAATTAATGAATACAGGAAGATAGAAAAGATTTTTATATAACAGATTCGTTAGTTTAAGCAAATTCTATATGAATAAAAAATAAGTACGTTCGTAAGCTAGGCCTGCGCAGAATTTTTTAACTCAAAATTGAATTAACCTTTTTTTGTTTCCTTGCTGTCTATTAAAGTAATGTTTGATGAATTTATATAAATAATTTTGAATTTACGTGAACGTCCGATGAGCAGTTGAAGTGGTTTGAAAGAGTGGCTTGCGTGAGAAAAAGTTTCCAAGTAGTAGGAATAGAAGAGCATGTATGCTTGTCTGGATAAGGATGTTTGAAGAGAAAAGTAATTTCGGGATAGGTACATGGCGTGATTGTGTATGTATGTAATAATGTTTACATTTTGACTTAGCACATCATTTCAAGCAAAATTGTTTTAACAGATAAACGACTTCCTGTCTAGACCTGGTGTAAAGAGTAAGTAAATATTTCATAATTAAACAAAAAATAAGGAGCAGTACTTTCTTTATCCAATTTATTCTGAAGCACATCAAATTCTAGAAGAAAGGTTTACTGAATCGATAAATTTTATAAACGAATATTATTTTCAGTTGTTTGGTTTGTATATGCGTTACGAATACACATTTATATTTACTCATATAAGAGTTACTTGTAAATGAAAAACCCGTTTTACAAAAAAAAGCCAAATATTTTTAAAAATGGTAAGAAAGCAAATAATCAGTATGCAGTCGCAGATATTTAACAAAACGTTAACAAACTAAAAAAAAATAATTTTTTATTGATCCGATAATAATATCTACATGTTTTGAAATCTGAATAATCACAATCATACCAAAATAATCATTTTGTAAATTTAACTAGAAAACAGACAATACTTCAACAATATTCTATTTTCTGATAAGAAATCGTAAACAATAAATAAAATATATGTATAGATCACAATATAAAGAAAATTTATAAAAATATTGGTAAGTAGCTGATTTACAAAATAAACAAAAATTTGTTAAACTTCATACATTTTATTTAAGAAATCTACAACAATTACATTTACAATGCTAAAAAATATTTCAGTGTTCACTCTATTTTTGACTAAATTCTTAATAAATTACAAATTATTGCGCACAATGAACATTATTTTTATTGCAATTTACTAGGTAACATGACATCAAAACTCTTATCCTTTCTTTTGCATCTAGACTAGATTAATTTCTTAATGACCGGTCACTGTTTGATTAATTTAGAACAGAGGTGGGTAAACCTGTTTCGTCGAGGGCCACAAGGGTATCTGTAAGGCATCTATTGAGCAACAAGTTGCAAAATTTTAAATTTGCATTAACTTACATTAACGGCCATAGTTTGTCCATCTCTGATTTAAAAAATCATATCTCTCTTTCCCACTTAAGAATACCATTATTGTTATCTTTGTTTACTAATCGACCAACAGATGACTAATTATTCAAGAAAAAATTTGTTTTTTTTTTTGTTTAATATTATATCAACCACAGTAAACTCCAGTGAAAGATTTGAATCAATTGGTTGGATACACAAATAAGGATATTTATAGTAAATAAGAAACAAAGAATTAAGTATTTTGAATAACCCAAAACTTATCATTTTCCACTGAATGTACGTGAATAATATGTTTTTTAACACTATTTTTATATTTGGCTCTATATGTACAAAATGAACATTGAAACTTTGGTTCTTTTCCACATTCGACATTTATATGACGTCTTAAATGCCTTCTGGTCTTGTACGATTTATGACAATTTACACACGCAAATCTTAAATCATTTGTTTGACTTTCTATTAAATTGTACGTTAATTTTGTAGAACGATTTGCTTCATTTTCATTCAATATATAACTTGAAGACATATAATCTGAAATAGAAATATTTTATTAATAAATATTAAGAAATTATTCATATTACAACTTGTTAATAAACGATGGTGCTAATAAACACAAAATAAAATTAAAAAACATATAGAAAGACACACTGTAATCGCCCAGTTGTTGAAATGGCGAAAATTCTGTTCAGTCTGTAAAATAGACGTATGTAAAAATGTAGTGGTTGATAAAAAGGTTAGATAAAAAGGTTTTTTATTATTATTATTTAGCAAGTGAAAACACATAAAGAATTTGGTTTTTTAAATTGTTAAAACAAACGAAAAAAACATTTCGCAAACGGAAAAAGAAACAATTTTGTAATTACAAAAATATAATCATTTTTCAATAATAACAGAAACATCCTATTTCCCAAACATTAATAATTCTTTATTGATCATAAATTTAATACAAAAAATATCACAAATGCATCAATTTAAATAATGACTACTTTACATAAAAAATAGTATAAGAATTCAATATACGATTCTTCAGCAATATAATTGAATGAAATAGCTAACACACCAAATAATAAATTTTTTATAACCTAACCTATACTAAACTCTATCAGGTACTTACTTCATTCCATTATATTGACTATCTAAAAGGACCGTACACAAAACTGAAGTAGTCAAGTCAAATAATTTAGTAATAAATTATGATCGTCACTTTTTGATTAAAATTAAACTTCTGCAAAAAACAAATAATTCAAAAAGTGCCAACACTGAATATTATTACTAAATTATATCGATTCATATCCTTGTAAAAGGGGCAGAACAGTAGTTTGTTCGCGATGTTTCTTTCGAATATGTTCATTTAAATTAAATCGTCGATGTGTCTTATGTGGACAATATGGGCAGAAAATTTTTGGCTCTTGTCCACATTCTTTCAAATGTGTTTTCAAATGAGTGTACCACTTATATCTCTTACCACAATTATTGCAAGGATACTGATTCAGTCTTGAAACTTTACGGCCACGCGTATTTGGCCAAAAAAATTTTACACCCGCTGAAAATAAAAACAATAACCCGTTAGTTTAATAAATAAACGAGCTACATATATTCTAATAAAAAAAATACATACAATATCAGAGAAATAATTTCTGAAACGAAAAACAAAAATACCAAGAATAAATTACAACTTTTTTTTTTACAAATAAATTAATGTTTATTTAACAATAAATTAATAATATAATCATATGTTTTCAAAATTTTTATCGGGATGTATAGCATAGACATGTCTTATTAAACTTAAATGATATTTTGTTCTGTGTAAACAAAATGGACATTGAAATTTTGGCTCCTTTCCACATTCAATTTCCATATGTCGTTTCAAATGATGTTTATGCTTATATCTATTACCACAATTGGGACAAATAAACGGTTTTTCACACATATTTTGAGGCTGTAATGATACTTCAAATTCAGAGTTGAGAAAAAATCCAAAATTTTGAATTTTATGTTGATAGCCCAGCGCATCTACGAAAAATAAGAACATGTTAGTTATATTAAAATTTCATATACATTTTCTGAATCCGTATGTAAAATAAGTCCATACAATTTTTTAGCTAATTGCTGTAAAAGTACAAATTACGCAATTTGTAATAACGTAAAAGCCAAACTTGTTAGATGTAACATAATAAATTCCTGATTCATTTACAATAAACAAGTTTTGTTCTACCTTTTTTTTATTGTACAATGGCTGCCCTGTACAAGTATTTCTATTTCACGAATAATTGATGATGTTATTTATGACGTCAAATCTAAGCTAACTCTATATGTAAAGTATTTAAAATTTATGTAATGCACTACATTTACAACCAATTTGAATCAAGAAAACTTTGTAAAAAAACTTTTAGAACTCAAATTTATAAATTATTTATATTTATATCAAATTCTGTAATTAGAATAAATTTTGTAAACTGAAATAAATTTTCAATAAATGCATATAAATCTTGTCTTTAAGCACTAATTTTCAATTTTCTTTAAGATTTTTCATAATAATACTGTAAAATATTCTCCATGGTAGATTAAATAATTTTATTTTATCTTAATAATATAACATAAATATACTTATAATTAATATTTACGAAAAATTGTAATGTAAATACAGATCGTCATATTTTAAATGTAGTTTCAAAGATAATAATTTGGTTTAAAATTATAACAAAATAAAATATAGAAATAAGAAAACAACAGTTTCTAAGACAATATTATAATCTAAAAATACAATAATAATACATTAAATTTATAACTTATATAAATAAATACAAATTTTTAAATAATTGACTTTTTTGTTCAATTTCAAGTATAATTTGAAACAGATCAGAGAATAATGTCTTAGAAAGGTAACATAAGTATTTCAGCAATTTAAAATATAGATTAATTTTATACAACATACCAGGGGTGCTCAACCTTTTAAAGGCTAAAATTATCCTTAAAAAAATTGCGAACGTGAAGATCAAGTCAAAATGTAATCCCGCAGGAATAAATCTTTCATTAATTTAGTTTTCAAGCCAATTAAAATTTCAAACAAACTACCTTTTTTTTTAAGAATAGATATTTATATTGTTGTTTTTTGTTAGCCTTTTTACAGTTCTTTTTTCTTTTTTATTGTATGACGCGTTTCGATCTTGCGATCATTATCATTTGTATTTGATAATGATCGCAAGATCGAAACGCGTCGTACAATAAAAAAGAAAAAAGAACTGTAAAAAGGCTAACAAAAAACAACAATATGAATATAAAAGTTCAGGAAAATAAAAACAAAATAAATTACCATAGATATTTAGTTCTGTTATCTGTTTTCTGTTACATTGTCACTGCAAAGATCGACTGCGTTTATTGTGTCGATGGATCAGTTGATCGCGATCGACGGGTTGGACATCCCTGCATTATACTAATATTTGTACTTTCCTTTTTAATACGCGGTTATCTAATTAAATTACTATGCCACTATCTATTTAAATTTCTATGTAGTTGGAGTGGTATGATTGAGAGTATTTTGCGTAAGCAAAATTTTCCAAGTAGTAAGAATAGAAGAGCATGTTTGAAAAAAATTATTAATGTGGATGAAGCTAAAGTTGCTTGTCTTGATAGGAATGTTTGAAGGAAACTGATTTCGAGATAATGGAAAAAGTTTGTGCTACACTCTTTTGGGTACATGGCATGATGTATGTATCTAATTATATTTAAAAGGATCTAAATGACAAAAAAAAATTATATGAATTATCAAATTATTATACGGAATCTATAATAACCTTCCATTCTGCAAATTTTTGCCAATAATCAATAAACCAATGTAGTATTAATATTCTAATCTATAACCTAATATTTTGGCACATAGGTCCTTTCTTAGTTTTATTCTAAATTTGCATAATAATTGTCTTCTTCATTTCGTTTTTCACCATGTAAGCATTCAAATCTCAAATGTCTAACACAATGTGATTTTTGCTTATAATTTCGACCACAATGCACACAGTACCACGTACGTAATGTACTGATAATCGTTTGGAATACGCATTCGATGTATATAAATAACGCATGTCTGAAACCAAACCAAAGAAAAATAATAATAATACAAAATTAAAAAAAAAAGATTTTGTCGTTCATATTTACATATTTTATTGTAAATGAATACAAAGCTTAATTTTCCTAGAATTTGTACTATTTCTTATGAAATTGACATCCAGTTTGTCAATTGTCAATAAATTGAAATAATGTTTAAAAAATAATCGCCCGTATTCTTACCTCATTTATAAAAGTGATTTTTGCCAAAATTACATTTAACGTTTACTTAAAGTTGTTTATTAAGTACTTTATAATAGTTTATATACATTTAATAATACCAAATACTTTAAAAATGATCAAAAATAAAAAACTATTTACATTTGATGAAAAACAGAAGGTAAAGGTTATTTCGAAATTAATGAGAAAAGCATTTTTTCACGAAAAAGTGAGGTGAGAATACAGGCCAATTTGTTTACGTTGAAAAGACGTCATTTTGATATGAAATAGTATGAAGAATAATATTTCTTTCTAATATTAATATATTCACTGAAGAGATCTTCTCAAAGTAGGACTTAGTTAAAATAAATTTTCGTATTTAAATAACACGTAATATTTATTTTCAAATATAAATAAAATAGTACTGTTCTGCATCTACTACAATACGTCTTTCAATATGTATTATTTCAAAAATAATACATAAAATATTGATAAACAAACGTTGTAAAATAAACCCTTAAAAGGTCATTGTTATTCAATAATTACATGTTAAATAATTATAGTTATATAATCAAATTTTTTCTATCAAAACCATTAAATTGATTTTCTCATTACTTTTTGATTCTGTAACAGTCCTAGATCGTTCGTCCACGACTGTCGAGTGCATTGAACTTTATCAGTTTGTAGGCATTTCGTCAAAGCTCGATTACATTCAATTTTTGTTTAAATTGAATGTATACGAATTCAGTTTGGTTGAAAACCAATTATTTTAGTTACTTACAGACTAGAATTGAGATAATTAACATCTATCTTAAGTTACGTATAAGTAAGTCAACTTTAGCCTTAACTTCATATATTGTAATTTTAATTCTGATTTTAAATAAAATTATTTTTAAATTATTTACATTTTTTTATTAAAACTACAAGCAATCAACCAACGTTTGTTGGTTGCTCGGACTTGCCTATATTTTTTAACAAAACTTATAGGCCCGTATTACGAGCTCGGTTTTAAAACTGGCTTTAACTAATATAGGTTTTAAAACAATGCAATTGTTAAAAGTGCAAGACCAAACAAATGAATTAAAACAACCAAAAATCGAGCTAGTAATACCAGCCATAGATTGTTACAATTTTCTCTCTCTCTCTCTCTCTCTCTCTCTCTCTCTCTCTCTCTCTCTCGTGCTTATTTTCTTTTTTAACTGACATACAAAATATATAGTTGCTAATGGCTATTCTTTAACTAATTTGTTAATTAATATATAAAAGTTTTGCCTCTTACCTATATTACCTCTGACCTACTAACACATTTATACTTCGTAAGTCCTATTGCGCCTATGAGTGAGAAACAAGCATTTGTTTTTAACAAACAAATGCAAGTGATACACCTCATACGCATGTAAATTTATAATGAAACGTTAGAAATACTCGTGACCGAAAATAATTTTAAAAATAACAATGTAATAAATGATTAAACCTTGAAATTATTATATATAAATTTGTTAACATACGTAATTTAATTACATATTACAAGTAATCTTGTTTAAAAATAAATGGTCCGCAAAAAGTTAAAGAGGTAAATCAAAATTAAATAATTTCTTAACATAAAATATTTGTACCAACAGACGCAGTGCAGTAGTATGCATTAATCATTAAAAAAAAAACTTCACACAATACAATATACATATATTTTTACATTCAACTATATCAAATAAATAATAAATACAATATCATTTATAATTTACATAATTAAATAATCATAATCGTAACAATATAAATAATAATTTAACAAAAAGGCTTTAGAATTAAGTTCTGTATAAATTTTAATTAAAAATCGACGTTTCGATATACTGTATGTATATCATCATCAGGAAAAATTATACCATATAATTATATAACGAAGAGTATATCAAAACATCGATTTTTTTCAATTAAAATTTATACAGAACTTAATCGTAAAGTCTTTTTATATTAATATAATAAGTTCTGAATGATTTTCTACTATATTGATAATTTAACACTCCTTATAATTTTTTCGCATATATTCGCGTGGCACATTATGTATAACATTCATATGTTGCAATAAATTATATTTAAAATACGATCTCTTCGGGCAGTACCAACATTTAAATTTCTTTTCTTGACCGCATTGAAATTTTCTATGTCGTTCTAATCCACGCTTATATTTATAACTTTTTCCACATTTTACGCAAGTAAAACCTCCCTCTTCATTAAAATAATTAAAATCTGTGTAACCTGATTCACCTAAAAAATAAAATAATACGTTAAAATAATATTCAAATAACTTTTTCGTAAAACAAAAATATAATAAAAGTTAAAAGAATAATAATAATACCAATTTTATCTTAAACATAGATTCTGTACGAATCTCGTAAAACACGTAGACGATATGAGATATTCTATCTTTTATCAAAAAAATAATTCCATTTATTAGAAAAGAACGAAATATCTTGTAACGCTACAAGTCTTATGAGATGGGCACAGAATTGTAGCAGAAAATACATTTCATTAAAAGTAATTTTAATTCTTTATTATAAAATTTCGATAATATATTGTCTTACCTAAAATAAACATTTATAAGTACTAGTTGTATAATCTTATATTTAGTATTTGTTTAATTTGTTATCTAATTAAATTTAAAAAAAAACTAAATGCCAAATAAGAGATACGAATTATCTAATTATTTTTAAAAAATCTATAACCTTCCATTCTGCAACTTCTTGCCAATAATCAATAAACCAATATAGTAATAATTTTCTAATCTATAACCTAATATTTGGACACATAGGTCCTTTCTTAGTTTCATTCTAAATTTTCATAATTATCTTGTTAGTTTCATTTTTCACCATGTAAGCATTCAAATTTCTAATGTCTATCTAACACAATGTGATTTTTGCTTATAATTTCGACCACAATGCACACAGTAATATCTTCGTTTATTACCATGTATGTAATGTATTGATATCGTTTAGAATACGAACTCAACGTATAAAAATAACGAGTGTCTGAAACCAAACCAAAGAAAAATAATAATAATAAAAAATATAAAATAACATTTTGTCGTTTATATTTACATATTTTATTGTAAATGAATACAAAGCTTAATTTACCTAAAATTTGTACCATTTCTTATGAAATTGACGTCCAGATTGTCAATTGTCAATAAATTGAAGAAATGTTTAAAAAAATAACTTATTTACGTTGAAAAGACGTCATTTGATATGAAATAGTATGAAGAATAATATTTCTTTCAAATATTAATATACTCTCTCTGAAGAGTTCTCTTTAAAGTAGGACTTAGTTAAAATAAATTTTCGTATTTAATATAATACGTAATATTTATTTTCAAATATAAATAAAATAGTACTTTTCTGCATCTACTACAATACGTTTTTCAATATATATTATTTCAACTTCACACAATACAAAATATACACATATATTTTTACATTGAACAATATCAAATAAATAAATACACTATCATTTATAATTTACATAATTTAATAATCAGAATCGGACAATATAAATAATAATTTAACAAAAAGGCTTTAGAATAAAATTCTGTATAAATTTTAATTAAAAATCGACGTTTCGATATACTTTATGTATATCATCATCATGAATAATTATACCATATAATTATATAACGTAGAGTATATGAAAACATCAATTTTTTCAAATAAAATTTATACAGAATTTTATCCTAAAAACTTTTTATTTTAATATAATGAATTCTGAATGATTTTCTACTATATTAATAATTCAAAACTCGTCACAATTTTTTTGCATATATTCCCGTGGCACATTATGTATAACATTCATATGTTTCATTAAATGATATTTCAAATACGATCTTTTTGGGCAGTACCAACACTGAAATTTCTTTTCGCGATCGCATTGAAATCTTCTATGTCGATCTAATCCGCGCTTATATTTATAACTTTTTCCACATTTTGCGCACGTAAAACCTCCCTCTTCATTAAAATAATTAAAATCTGTGTAACCTGATTCACCTAAAACATAAAATAATACGTTAAAATAATGTTCAAATTACTTTTTCGTAAAACAAAAATATAATACAAGTTAAAAGAATAATAATAATAATACCAATTTTATCTTACAAATTAATTAAAATACATTAAACCTGCAATTCTGTATGCATCTCGTAAGACTCTAATCAGAAAAATAATTACATTTACTAGAAAAGGACAAAATATCTCGTAACGCTACAAGTCTTATGAGATAAGCACAGAATTGTAGCATAAAATTCATTTCACTAAAAGTAATTTTAATTCTTTATTATAAAATTTCGATAAAATATTGTGTTACCTAAAATAAACATTAATAAAAAAAAACCAATTGTATTGTATCATCTCATATTTAGTATTTGTTTAATAACCCAAATTATAATATCAATTTTGGGTGGCCAAAAAAGAATTGGCTAGTAATAAAATCTGTTGATTTAGCCATCATACTAAAACAAATCTTTAATATGACATGGTAATACTGCTAAAAAAAATCTTTACTAATTCTAAAAATCCTTCAATACAAATTATAAAATCATTCATATTTTATTCTATATTTAAAAAAGAAACATGAATAATAAGAGATATATATTTTAAATATATATTTATTTACAATACATACAATAAAATACATACATATAAATCTACATAAAATATCTACTTCAAAGACAATGCTTTGTGTTTATTAACAATATGCAGATTCATATTATACTTCCAATAAGATTTATATAAACAAAATGGACACTCAATATTTTTTTCTTTTCCACATTCAAATTTCTGATGCCTTTTCAAACCCTTTTCGTACATATATGTTCTTCTACAATTATTGCATTTAAAAGGTTTATTAAAAGTATTTCGGTTTCTTGTAAATACTTCTGCTTTGAATTGAAAATTGCCCAATCCTTGCCTGATGAGCATATCTACGAAAAATAAAACGTTAATTGTATTACAAATTTTTAAAACGATATTAATACATAATGCGAAAACTGAATAAACTAGTGCCTAGATTCTAAAGCAAAATTTAAATCTTAATCGTAATGAAAATAGAATAAAAACATACAATATATCAAAATATATACCAAACCAATAAATTTAGCCTGTCTCAATCGAATCTGTTTAGATTGATATAATGCAAACGAGAAGTTTCAATTATTGACACCAAGCAAAATATTATTGTTTGAATTTCTAATGAGTCGTCAGTCATAGGAACTAGTCAAAATTTGCGTTGATCGAAATTTTGATTTTGCTATGAAATCAAATTATGGACCCTTATTATAATGTGAACACAAAATGTGCAGTAAAAAAATCTGCAATGAATATTACAAATTGCATATTTGCGCAATAAAAAAGTAGTTGTACCTAAAATTTGTTGACTTTTTTTCTATATTATGCCTTTCAAGTTAGCTAGTTTGTTTAGATTTTACTAATAAATTATTCTTTTTTCTCGAAAAGACACTTTTAAACAAAAATTTTTAAATATTTGTGCAGTGTAAAAAAAAAACTTATATAAACAAAAGAAATTTTGGAAGAAAACAACAATATATTGCAAATAAATAAAAATATATTTATAATAATACTAAAATAGATATATAATACATCACAAGTGGTTTTAATACAATGAAGGTTTTCCTCTGTGAATTGTGCGAATGTGCACATTCATATTAAATTTTCTGTGTGATTTATGGATACAATATGGACATTTAATTTGTGGATCTCTACCGCATTCGTGGTCAATATGATGTTTCAAATGATGTTTGTACTTATATTTCTTATTACAATTATTGCAAATAAAAAGTTTTTGCGCCGTTTGCATTGGTACTTCTGTATTTGGGATGATAAACAATTCGTAATTTTGTGTTCGTTGATAATCCAGTATATCTACGAAAAAGAAAATGTTAGTTATGTTACAGATTAAAAAATAAGTATTTGTTAACCAAATTTTTCTTAAATGTACTCGGAAAATTTCTCAATAAATCATTACATATTAACTGATACCTTGCATCACCCCATTTTGAAATAAATCAAATAAAAAAATTATATATTATATATAAATTTATATTATAAATTAAAAGGAACAGCATGTGCATATTATATTTATCATTTATCTACAAATAGTTTTTAATGTAAATTACATTATCTAACAAATAATTTGTAATTAATAACAAACTTAGTTTTAATTTCTTTAATTATAATTTAATTTCTCAATAATGTAAAAAAAAAATAAAGACAAAAATTTAAACTGAAGTGACATAATAAATACTTTTTTCCCTATGATTGTTAAAAAACTGTACTTTATTTCATTACTTTTCATGCATAAAATATCTGATCATTGTAATAGTGTAAAAAAGTAAAAAGTTGAAAAGTGTCATTATTTCACTCCGGCTCGTGCGGAAAAACTTCTCATTCGTAAAAAAAAGTACTACTTGCATAAATTAATGTTTTATTAAGCTTGCAAAGTACATATAATTACATATACAAAAATAAACAACAAATTTCTTTACCAATAAGATATATATTTTTAATATCATCATATACAAAAGTACAATACAATTACAATAAATTTAAGGTAATAGAGGTTGTCCCTCATGTCTTGACTGTATGTGAACATTCATATGATGTTTTCGATATGTTTTATGTGTACAATACGGACATTTAATATTCGGCTCTTTTCCACATTCATTTTTCATATGCCATTTCAAACTACATTTATACTTATATTTTCTTCCACAAGAAAGACAAAAAAATTCTGTAACTTTTATTTCTCGCCTTGGTAAATTTCTCTCTAAGCTGGATTGTTGGTAATATTGAAACATTGCCATATCTACGAAAAATAATAAATTAGTTTTATATTAAATATTTCAATAATAGCATCATTATAGTTTGTAATTGGTTTGAAAAGGAAATTAACTCTACTTTAGAAGAAACTAAAAATATTATAGTAAATTTATGTAGTAAAAAAGTATGACAAATTCCCAATCCATATAGAAGTAACAGCATGCTGCAATAGTTAAATGTAACTATTTTTCATTGGTATGAAAGTAAATCTATTCAATAAACAGAATATTAAAAAAATAATGCATCAGAATGACTTTAAAATATTTTATTATTGCATTATTAACACTACAATAAACAAGCAAGATGTGTAAAAATACATAATAACAAATTAGCTAATAATATTATAGTATATAGGCTGTCCTGGGTGTTTCTTCCGTATGTGCAAAGTCATATTATATTTGTAATACATTTTGCGCGAACAATATGGGCATAAAATTTTTGGTGGCTTTCCACATTCAATTTCAAGATGTCTTTTCATATCTTGTTTATGCTTATATGTCTTTCCACAATTAGGACAATTAAATAAGCGTCTTCTATAGAAATTTTGGCCTTGCAATGCTGCAGCAGCATTTTGGTTGATAAACCTTTCGAAATTTTGTATTTGATGATAATCCAAGATATCTACGAAAAATAATATATTAGTTAATTATGAAAAAAGCTTCTTTAGCTAAAACTGCTTTCCAAAAAAAAAGTGTTTTTTTTTTAATTGATTATGCCTAGGGAATGTAATTAATGAGATGTAAATGCAAGAAAATATTAATACCCTATTCCCAAAACATTATTTGAACCAATTTTCTCTTTCCATTCACCAACTAGAAATAAATATATCAATATCAATCCTGATATATTCGCACAAGATAAGCAAAAATTTGGAATTAGTGTAATATTTCTAAAACTATTTATTTGTAACAATCGTGGGTATTTAGTGGGTATTTAGTCGTCGTTCAAAGTTTGATTCCATTCTATTTTTGTTTAAGCTGTATTTTTATGAATCCATTGATTATTTTAATTTAGTTACGGATAGATTATCAGAAGAACAATATTAAATTGTAAGTAACGTTACGCATTAGTCCATATATTGTAATAATTTTAGTTTTTTGTAATACTTTTTCATTATTTAAATAAAATTGTATTTTAAATTATTTTCGTTCTTTTTGTTAAAACTTCAAGCAATCAACCACGTTTATTGCAATCTATATTTCCGCTCCGACTTGTCGAAATTGTTTTCTGTAACTAAATTTTTACAGTATATGGACTAATGCTTTTGTACGTCGATCTGTAACTTACAATTTAATATTCTCTTGGATGTCTATCCGTAATTAAATTAAAATAATTTGGTTTCCGAGTAAACTGGATTCATGGAAATGCAGCTTAAATAAAAATTAAATGCAATTAAATTTTGAACAACGACTAAAAATGCTGACAAACTGCCAAATATCAAATATTCATGACTGTTATATATTGTACTAACACGAAACATGCATGGATGTGAATAATATTAAAATTTATTTCTGTCAATATGTTAAATTTTTTATTGCCAAGAAATTTCAAAAATATACAATCAATTTCATTTTCTTTAAATTACAATATTTAGCATAATTAGAATCTTTTTTTTTTCTCTCTCCATTAAAAAAAAAACGCATCACTTGTATACTGCCCTGTTAAAGAAAAAGGTCGTAGCTGCAAAAATGTAATTTTAAGATAATGAAGGTTTTTCCAGTATTACTATATAAGCAGTTCTGTTACATTTTTCGACTTGATTTATTACAGTTACGATTTTTTGACATATACACCTTTTTACTTAAAAACACTTGCAGATACAATCTTTTAATTTAGCAGGGTAGTATATTATCTAATAAGAAATTTTGTAAGCAAAAAAAATACGAAACTTGTATTCTGTTACAGAAATTTAGTAGATTTAGTCATGCTAGCATTCGACTGTTGTAATACTGGAAACGATAGATCAAATATTATTTTTAAATACCAACATACCTAAGCACAAAAAACACTAGCTTGCCGTTTGAACCCTTCGTATAAAAAAAAATGTTACGATCCTGCATTTTCTATTTCAAAATTGTCAAATTTTTCAATATGAATTGCATTTTTAAAATTCTATCTTAGGTATATAAATGTACATATACAAATAAACAACAATAAATAATTGAACAAATTAAAAATATATTTATCACAAAAAAAATTACAGCAATTTCATTTCAATAAAGGATATCCTTTATGAACATTACTTATATGAACATTCATATTATATTTACGATGTGTTCTATGTAAACAATATGGACAATTATAACGTGGTATAACACCGCATTCATGATTCGCATGATACGTTACATATGATCTATGTTTATAAATTTTTTTACATTTACAACAACGAAATCTTTCTTTACCATCAACCATTTCGGTTGTTATGAATTTACCGTAGCCAAATAGTAGTAAATCTGAAACAAATGCATTCGTAAAAATTTATTTATATTTATAAAAACATTCAAATATCAGTTTCTCATAAAATAAGCATTATACGTTAGGTTACATTATTTTGCTTTTTGCTTAAATCACCATTAATTTATTTTAATGAACCAATTAAATCATTAGTTAATTTTTAAATAAAAATGCAACGACCTTCCAATGCATTTTTCTTCATTTAAAAATTAACTAATGATTTAATTAGTTCATCAAAATAAATTAATGGCGATTTAAGCAAAAACAAAATACTACAACCTAATACATAATACGCCATGTGTAATAATATTGTGATTACAGTGAAATTCCAATGCATCGTTTCTCAAAAAAAGATAGAAAATAAAGATAATAAATATGAAAAAGCAAAAGCTACAGGCTGTTATCAATTTAGAGACGATGCAAGAAAAAGGAAGGTAACCAAAATAATGCATTAAATTTTTACTGAATTAACGTTCTGTGCCTGAAAATTTCAACTATTTCCAATATACAAACTACAGTTTAAATACGCTTAAAGATATAAGGATACCAGCGCATGACCTTCAATCGCATTAATATTTATTTAAACTGTAGTAATTTAACCCTTTTCATTAAACTATCCTCCAATTATATCTCAAAATTTTGCATTTGCAATTTTTTTCTAAATTAGATTAATTATACAATGTATTTTTAATATCCACATATAAATTATACAATTCCTGAATTTTTTAGCATTTTATTGTACTTCTACATACTGCTTAATATATAAGTACTTTTCATTGAAAATCAATGTTGATAAAAGTAAATATAAATATTATAATTTCAAAATATCGAACTATTTGATTTAAAACAGAACACAACAGGATTTTATATATTCGTAAATCATCACAATCATGTTATAAATTAAAGAAATATTATAACATAAGAAAAATCATTTTACGTAAAATATATTTTATTAATTTAAATAAATAAATACAATATTAAGTAACTACACACACACACAGTCTTGTAAAAACTATGTTAAGACACATAGATTTTATGTTTGGTTTTAATATGAGAGTTTAAATTGTACTTTCGATGCGATCTAAAAACACAATAGGGACAAAAATATTTCGGTAGTTTTCCGCATTCAAATGCCAGATGATAGGTTAAGCTACGTTTATTTTTATAATGCCTGTAACACTGCAAACATACATGGCCTCTATATTCACCTAAAACAAATACATTCTGTCAGATTCGAAAGTTAAATTCAATATTATTTACCAATTCTACATTCAACTATACTGTAATTATTAGCCAATTCTTACATTTTACAAATAATAAGAAAACTAAAGAAAATATAAAAAAATAATACAAAATTATACTCTACAAAAAACAATCCATTACGCAAAAATATACATATATCACATAATGCATAATATACACATAAAATGTATGACAATATTTTGCAATATCAATATATTATTTTGGATAACAAAAAAGTAATTAATAGTTTTTCTGTTATTAACTATTTTTATATAATATAAAAATAATAACACAAAAAAAGGTAAGCCGTGCAGAATATATAAGTTAAAACCACGTATAAATGTTAAAAGAAAAATTAGTGTATTCCCATAGTTGAGAAAATAATATTATATTCTTAAAATTGTAAATAATTTCTATAATTTTAGTTACAATAAATTAATTTTAATACTAAATTCCAAATATAAATACTTAAGACACCTTGCATTACAATGACTCACGTGGTCGGCCAAAAGCACCATAACAAAAGTGAAAAGGTTAGTAATCAATCGTTTATAGAAAGCGATTTGAAAAATTTGATACTAAACAGATTATCATCAGTCGATTTCTTGTTTGTTCCATATCACAAAACCTTACTTTCGAGAAAATAATGTTAACAGTTTCTGAACTGAATTGTTTATATGTAGTAAGAATATGGAATCAATTAGAATTTATATACTTCCGAATACTATTAAAAATCCACGATTGTTAAAACAGATAAAAAACAAACAAACAAACAGAAAATCGACTGACGTTGTCAGATTGGATGAAAAAGTTACAAGTCAATCATTTTTTGATTATGAGATTTTGTCTGGTAACATTTTGTTCCTTAAGCTGTAGTTCTAAAAATTATTGCTTCATATAATAATACACCAACTCTTCCTGTAACATTTGCAAGGTCTTAATTCGTCAGTGAAGCATTTGCATTCAATACATTACATAAATTTTGCAAAACTTAACAACTAATTTTGAAAACTTGCATATTTTCTATAAATCTATAAATCAACAGTTAGATAAAGTCACATCGTTTCACCCAGCTTGACAAATCAAATCGCATTACTATGATTTGTTTGATGTAATTTTGTCTAATTTTGCAAACTTAAGGCCACTTTAGACGGCAATAATTTGTTAATAATTTATGAATAAATATTTGAAATAAATCATTAATAAATATTCGGGATTGATTTATTTTCACTAAATATTTTAGATAGATTTGTGAGGACATACGCATTCATGTCATTTATCACTGCTACCAACTAATCCCAAATATTTATTCATGATTTATTTTAAATATTTATTCATAAATTATTAACAAATTATTACTGTCTAAAGTGGCCTTTAGATTTAATAAAAAAATGCACAAAATTTCAGAATAAATCCACATATTCTTTACATCAGAAAAATGTTACAACAAAATAAAATTGTGTTTCGAACAACAAAATCAAGTATAATTATTTTGGTTAATAAACTTTTATAACTTTATTTCGATGATAAATACAGTACACTGTAAGTTTCCGCACAGTGACCACATTTTACACAAATATATGCTTTCAAGCGAGATGTTTTGTCGTTGTTAGATAAATTCTCTAAAAAAAAAATTTATTAATATTTTCAGTCAATACATTTTGCACTAGTTTTTTTAAACATACAAAAAATAATAAATATATTTCACATAATATAAACAAGGAACAAATATAAAAAAAAAATATTATTCAAATCCCAAATTCTTTTATTGCAAATCAAAGTCAAATAAATACATAATGAAAATGATAAAAATTATAAATATTTATTTATCTAAATCTAATTTAAAATAAAATATTTTGAACACATTGCACACTAAAGACGAACGTTCACTACAGCACTGCAAGAGACGCCAACCAAATTGCTTCATTAAAATATTTTTAAAAACAAACAAAATCTTAATGTAAGTTATAGATAAAATTATTGTTCCTACCAACTATAGAGCATGTGTAATTTGCTAAAATTACAAGCTTATTCCACATTGCGTATGCCTCATATAGCTGTCAACTGATGATTGATTGAAATCAATATTAATAAAAAGTTGACTGTAACTTACACTGCAATAAAATATTTAAAATATCTTCAATAAAAGTTGTAAATATATAATTTTACTTATTATAATTCATAAAACAAGTATTTGCTAATATGTGCCGCGTAATAGTTATAGGCTAATCCTAATATATAAATAAATAAAATATATTTTATTTAAAATTGTAACACCATTATCCCTTGAAAATTATATAAATAACACATCCAAAATTATTGTACTTAGGCAATAAATAAAATAAAAAAATAACATAAATAAAATAAATAGGTAAATAATTAACATAGTAAAATATTTTTCAGAACTCATTGTATTAATATAAAAACTGTTTTAGAATAAAATTCTGTTAATTATTTATATAAAATCGACGTTTCGACGAAAGCTGAACGCTCGTCTTCATCAGGTCAAAATTTATCAATTACATTAAAGTAAACAACAAGTTACTAGGTAACAAGCAACTAGATTACAAGAATTATAGTTTTTTAATTGATGGAAAGCATGTTCAACAATAGCAAATTTATCTGGATGATTCAGACGAATTGAGCTTTTATGTTCTGTCAATCTAGTAGAAACAGTTCTACCTGTCTGACCAACATAAACTTTACCGCATTCACAACATACCCGAAGATTGAAGAGTTGTGATCTAGTTGCTTGTATGTTACCTAGTAACTTGTTGCTACTTGTTTACTTTAATGTCAATTTTGACCTGATGAAGACGAGCGTTCAGCTTTCGTCGAAACATCGTTTTTATATAAATAATTAATAAAATTTTATCCGAAAACAATTTTTATATTAGGTAAATAATTGTTTATTGAGCATCAGAATGCGCCGTTTTAAAATGTCGCGAAAGAGTCCTTTTATAATAAGTTTGATATTCGCAAAAGGAACATTGATATCGTGCAGGCTTTGAACATTCATACTTCATATGTCTGAGCAAATGACGTTTGTGTACATAAGACCTATGACAATTCGGACATGGATTCTTTTTCTGACTCGAATCTGTTATACGTCTTGTGTATGCCGGTTGCAACAAATCACCATAGGTTTCAATCAGTAAACCTGGAAAATAAATCAATTTTTCAGTCATCAGAAATTAAACGATATTTATTTTTAAGTTGCAAAAACAAAAAACCAAATCAGATCCCACCAAAAACATTTTCATATAAGTAATTAATAAAAGTATTTATTTAATTTTAAAGGTCAAAGTTTATTAGAAGCACTGTATAATAATGCAACAAAAAATTGTATAGTATATTGCATTTAATCTCTTGATCAAAGTATCTTAAGTAATATTTTAACTTGATCTGTATCACAATAATTATAAAAAAATATTAAATTTTTATTTTAATTTAAAAAGTTATTGTCACTAGTATTAACAAAAATATAACTTAAAAATTATTAATATAACAAGTTAAAAAATTACGTCATCTAGCGGGAATCGAACCCACAATCTCCGATCAATTCTCGCCAGATGACGTAATTTCTTCATTCAATATTTCGACTTAAAATATAAACTTGTAATATTAATAATATTCAATAGATTCACTAAATCGTATTTATCATCATATACTCGTACATATATTAAAAATTATAGATACAAAAGAAAAGAAAATTGTTAAGATCAAACAATTCAAATAAATAATATTGGAAAACGATTATAAAACTCAGACCATTAACTTATTTTAAAAGCATAAAATATTTCATTTCCAAAACCTCAGTGTTAAAATATCATGCACAAATACAAGTTCTTGTAATTATTATTAATATATGTCGAAGTCAATTTTTTTTGTTGCGATTCCGACTCCGACTTTTTCGTTAACGCAAAAAATTAACAAATATGAAACCACGTGAACAAAGATATTTTTTCCCTTTCTTAATACTAAAAATAATGTCATGATGTTATCATTAACAATTTGTAATATCTATCGATAAATATAGATACGAACACATTAACATCTCACTGCTGGAAAATATAAACTAAAAATCAAACGAACAATGTAATACTAAACATTTTTAATATAATATTACTGAACACTATGTGAAAATATGACGAACTACATTGAAAAATAAATTCATCACATTGTATTTGCAACATTTAAAATGATTAGTAAATTTTTGTGAATGTTTCATATTAGATTTTTATGTAATATTATAAGCACGGAAGGTATTTTCTGTAGTTAATTTAATACGATAAAACAAAATTATTATCGAACTAAAAGTTGATGTCCAAGTGGGAGTCGGATAAAAAAAAATTCTGAGTCTACTGATTTTTTTTGTCGACATCACACCCCTGATTTTTTTAAATTTTGTTTGTTTCTTAATATTTTAGTAATTATTTTCATATTTTTAGTGTCACCTCATGTAATATCATCTAACAATTGTTGCAATTCTATTCACATCTCGTACGACTTATAACATTACAAGATATTTTGTCTTATTCTAGCAAATAGAATTCTTTTTTTTTATAGAAAAAGACAGAATCATAATGATAACGAATATAGTACTACTATGCAAAATTAACATATAACATATTTACACTAATAGAAAACAAATAATGATTTTCAATATATTTATTATTTTAATGCATAAATACAATAAATAAATCACAGAAATAGTATAACACATTAATATACAAATTAAATATTTTTGTAAAATATAAATTCGAAATTTATAAACATATTTTATTCAACATATTATTTCGAAATTACAATAACTACACATTATGAACTCGTTTCGCATGTTTCAATAGATCATGTTTATAATACGTTTTATATTCGCAATGTGAACAAAATAACTTTGGCTCTTTACCACACTCGACATTTAAATGTCTTTTTAAATTAGTTTTATGCATATAGCCCCTGTTACATTTCTCACAATAGAAACTATAGTTACTAGCGAGGAAATTTTTCCTCATTTTATTTAATTGCGAATTATAACTAGAATTATCATTAGGACGATCCCAATTCGAATTTTGGGTCATGCTTGAAGAGACGTAATTCGTTACATTTATGTAATAGGCTGAAACAAAAAACTACGTAAGTAAATTTTTTTTTGAAACACGATAAATTTGATTTAAAAATACATTCAGCCATATAAAACATTACTTGTATTTAAAGTATATACAATTACAAATAGATATAAAATTAAAATTAACAGTCAGATTTACGTCAAAATCAAAATAAATAAAATCACAATAAATATTGCTGTCAAATTAATGATGCGTTTTTATTTAGTTTCATGCCAGCTGAGGTTGATATTTTGTTTCAACAAGTGGACATTTAAAAAAAAATATTATTAAAATGAATTAGGATACATATTGATGTGCTTTGAACATGTGTTTCTTTAAATTATGTTTATAAAATGTAGAATGTTCACAAAATAGACATTTTTCCTGTGGTAGTTTACCACACTCAACTTTTATATGCCGTTTTAAATGATTCTCAAATTTATATGATTTTTGACAGTTTGAGCATTGAAATTTACGGTCATGTTGATATCCAGCGACGGAAAAATGCGTAGAATAAATATCTGAAAGATAAAAAAATTTTCATTGCATATACAATAAGCTCAATCTATATTTACATAAATTTCTGTATATCTTACAATAATTTTTTTCTATTAGAGAATAAAACTATTCCACAACTTATACAAAATTAGAATAACCAGTTCTTAAAGTATTTTAAAAGAAATTTCAAAAAGTCCAAATATATATTTTATATGTGAAGAGTCAATATTAAAAATATAATAACATTTCAGCAAGTTTTGGCTTCGAAATTTAGATTTAAAAAACAAAATCAATATATATAATTGTACAGGAAAGAAGTTGGGGCAAAGTTCAATATGCACAGTATGACTGACACTAAAATTAACACTTACTAAAATATTTTTCTTTCACTCCCACTTGACATCTCACATAATGTATTGAGCGCAATAAGAAGTCGACGTGTGTCTAACAGGGTAGACTATTTTCTTCTTCTAAATCGTCTAAAAACTTACTTCATAAAATTCACATTGAACCTTTGCCCCGACTTCTTTCATAAACAATTCTATGCTTTCAATATAAATAAAATTTGTATAAACTGAAATATAAAAACATCAATAACTCAAAACAAAAAAAGGGAGATATAGTATTTTGTTTTTGCTTAAATCGCTATTAATTTATTTTGATTAACTAATTAAATCATTAGTTAATTTTTAAATGAAGAAAAATGTATTAACTTTGCCGGGGTTTGAACCCGAAACCTTTTGCATTCGCAGCAACTGCGCTATTACTGCGCCACAAGATCATAACGACAAGGTAATGCATTTTCTATATTTTTGACTGGTCATGATAAACTCATGAATTTAATCCAGTCAAGTACATCACATTATGTGTCTATAAATCTAGCAATGTTAGTTTATTTTTATATATTTTTAATTACATGGCGTATTATATTAAGTTATAGTATTTTGTTTTTTCTTAAATCGCTATTAATTTATTATTTAATTATTCATTAGTTCAATTTTAAATAAAGAAAAATTCATTGAAAATAAAGACTTCATCAGGTTCAAAAAAAAAACATATATTAAACGTATTTATATAGCTTCAAAAATAAATAAAGATTACAGAAATAACGGCCAGTTTCAAAATAAACACTTTAACTAAAGTCGACTTCAAGCTAACCAAAAAGCATTCTTTTATTCCCAATAACAAATAATTTTACTATTAGAAGTTTGAAAAGTTGACAAAGCAGCATCGTTTTATTGACAACAATAATAACTATGCCGGTAGAATTGAAAAACCATGCTTTTTTGCTGGCTTAAACTCGACTTTAAATTAAAGTGTTTATTATGAAACTGGCTGTAACAGTAATTAATTATAATAATAACACATTATAATTTTTTTTTCATAGATTGAAATTAAAAAGTTTGAGTGAAAGACATGTTACGTAACAATTCTAGTAAAAAAAAAATCGTTTTATACAAACAAAAAATATTTAATTTTGTTTAAATTTAATACATTTTTGAAATTCGATTTTAAATCTTGCGAAATTTATTCCAAATTCTTTTTCGTAATTTTGTTGTATAACAATCTTACTTAACTTCTATTTTCCAAAGTATAAGTATATTTGCTTCTTAAAACTGTTAACTACAAAAGTGTTAGTAATGTTTTAGTAATAACATCATAAAGAAAACAAACAAAACTTTAATAAAACTATTTTTATTATCAATATACAAAAAAAATAAAAAATATAAAAAATATAAAAAATATAAAAACAAAATAAACATTAAATCTGATTTATTCAAAATGCTTGTGAATATAATTCCTCAAATGGTAATTTAAACCACTTTTAGTGTAACTCGAATATGAGCACAGCTGGCAACGAAAACGTGGCGGTTTACCGCAAATATAATAAACATGCTTGCGCAAACAGGACCAATTTTTATACGATTTTTCGCATGTTGGACATTCGTATTTCTCTGATTCAGCGTTCCAAAGCTCTTGAATTGTTTTATTTCGCAATGCCTCTACTGGGATCAACGCACCTAAAAAAAGAATTTTCTTTTGTCAGTACAAAACATTTTTACCAGTAATTAAGTTGCAAAATTTAAATTAATAATAATGATTTTTAAATAAATTAACCGATAATATAAAATTAAGAAATTTAAACTATAAGATTTATTTCTACTATGAAATTGGTTCACAACTGTACAAAAGTATGTGCAGTATGGTAAATTACATATTACATATAAATTAAATATTGGTAAATTTCATATTGCGCATGCTTCGAACAGTTGTGAACTGTATTCAAACCTGTTTGAACAAATCTTCACAAAAATCATTAAGTATTTGAATAATTATAAGTAATAATGTCAATATTTTAATACATTATTATATACCTTAAAATTTAAATTATCGATTGAAATATGTGGTAAAATAATTAACTTGAAGTTCTGGATCCTGTATTTATTATTTAAATATATATTTTGGCGAGCAGAAGGATCAATAAAACAATATTTTCTTAATTATGATTATATTATACATAATTTAATGGACGTTTCGGGTCAGACTCTGACCCATCTTCAGCATCATTTACATGTTCTGTTTTTTAAATAACTTATTTTGTTACTTTACAAAAATTAAATTACATTTTTTATGCGTATTTGTTGGAATCACATGTTGTAGAGACTGTAAGTAAAATAATTAAGTAATAGAAAATGAGTAATCAAAAATAGTAACTGTTTAAAGTACACTGACTCTTTTTAGATTTATACCAAACCTATTAGTAAATAATATAATAACAAAAATTAAAACTGTAAAAAAGTGATATTCTAGAAAATTATTTCTATTGTCTCAACTAGTTTCAGCTATCAAGGCATTATCAAGAGTAAATACTGATCAAAGAATGAATTGAGATTTAAAAATATTTCGGGTGGTATATATATATAAAACTAATTTTGTTACGGAATTAATGAATTCGCATTAGTAAAATTACAATTTAGATATAAATTAAAATAATAATACTAATAATACATAACATTAATTTTATTAAGCATTATTATTCGTTTACATTTTATGCAGTTTTCGTACATGTTTAGTTAAATAAAATTGATAAGTTGATTTATATGAACAATAAGGACACTGTAGATTTGGTTTCTTTCCACACTCGAGTCTTATATGTCTATTTAATGATTTTTTTGCAAGATACACTTTAAAACAATTGCTGCAAGAATAAACGCCTCGTTGTAATTGATATTTTTTCCTTGTTCTTCTGCTTATAGATTCTAATAGATATTCTGAAACAATTAGTTATACTTATTTTATGATTCAAACTTGTAGTAATAATAGTTAGAAAGATACTGTCACTTGGGTGCAGAATTAGCCGATCTTCTTTTTTTGGGTCATATTGAAATATTTATGAATACATATTAGTATTACATTACAGAATTAGCCTCAGAGTTTACTATCACTATTTAATTCCAACTTATCTGGTTATTTAAAAATATTCTTCAAACAACTACTGTAACTTAGAACTCAAAAAATATAGTTAAGCTAGTTTCTGCATCTAGGTGACAATATGATAACATAAAATACTACTATAAGTCTGAATCATAAAATAAATGTAGAAAATAAAATAATAAAGCTGTAAGTTTTAAAAAGCTGTAGAGAGAAAAGAGTACATTTTTGAACCTGTATTTCTATTGTCTCAACTAGTTTCTGCTAGCAAGGCATTGTCAAGAGTAAATAATGATTAAAAAATAAACTGAGATTTAAAAATATTTCGGGTGGTATAATATAAAACTAATTCTGTTACGGAATTAGTAAAATTACAATTTAAATACAAATAAAAATAATAATACTAATAATACATAAAACTAATTTTATTATTTACATTAATTATTTGTTTCCATTTTATGCGCTGTTCGTACATGTTTAGTTAAATTAAATTGATAATTTGTTTTATATGAACAATAAGGACACTGTAGATTTGGTTTCTTGCCACACTCGAGTTTTAGATGTCTATTTAATGATTTTTTTGCAAGATACACTTTAAAACAATTGCTGCAAGTATAAACGCCTCGTTGTATTTGACAGTTTTTCCTTGTTCTTCTGCGTTTAGTTTCTACCAGATATTCTGAAACAATTACTTGTACTTATTTTATGATTCAAACTTGTAGAACTTGTATTGTCACTTGGGTGCAGAATTAGCCGATCTCCTTTTTTGGTCATATTGAAATATTTATTAAGACATATTTTCATTACAGAACTAGCCCCAGTTTACTATCACTATTTAATTCCAACTTTTACCGGTTATGTAAAAATATTCTTCATATAAGAAAAGTTTAAACAACTAGTAAAACTTAGAACTCAAAAAAAATATAGTTAAGCTAGTTCTGCACCAAGATGAAACATAATATAAATGTAGAAAATAAAATAATAAAACTGTAAGTTTTAAAAAGCTGTAAATAGAATCGAGTACATTTTCAAACCTGTTATACCTACTGGAACTTTTGATTAGCATATTATAAAGTACAAAATATTTTATAATCTATAATAATTTTCTAAACAAATATTCAAAACCCATTATTTAACAAAAACAAATAATTATTTAAAAAAATCACATTAAATTGAAAACAATATTAAAAAATTATTTATTCTTATTTAGATACAAGATACAACTTTTGACAAAAATATGTACAATACTTGGATAGATAATAACTTATATTTTTATAACACATCAATGAATATTATGAATCATTTTCATATGTTTCCCTAAAACATCGCTTCTAGAATAGTATTTGAAACATACTGCGCATTGATAACGTTTGGTTTCATCTGCGCATAATAAACTGAAATGTCGTACCATATTAGTACGTACTGTAAAAATTTTATCACAACGTGGACACGCATGTCCAGAACTCGAATGTAATTTATTTGGCGCTAATTTATCTATATGGTACCAAGATTCTTCATTTCCTGAAACAAAAGTGCTGAATTCAGTAAATTCAACTTAATTTTGAAACATATTTTATACTTTTTCAATAAAAACAAAATACATATTTTTAATACTTTATTTTGGAAGTGTATATACAGTATATTTCAACGAAAAATAAAATTATTTCAAATATTATACAAATATTATATTTAATTAATATTGTACCCCATAAATTATTGTAATAGTCTACGTTACGTCAAATTGGCATTACGCAATATTAATTGTACGTTTTCGTCCGACATACGTAACTATTCTCTGCTTCTTCTTAACACTCAGATGACAAACTCATATATAATACAGTATGTCTTATCTTATTTGTGCACTTCATTCAGTGCTTTATTTTTGTCGTGTTTATTATCTTTAAACGTTTAGATATAAATTTAATAATTAATGTTACAGTTAAAGCTGGCAGTATCGCCTTTCTCCTGGCTAAATAAGTTAAAATAATATAAAACATTTCAGTTTGCGGGACAGTATCATGTAAACGTACAATTGCGCAATGCCATATTCTCGTGGCATAGACTAGAAAATATGCTTAATAAATAGCTAAGAATCAAGATTTCTTAAATATGTTTTAATACACAGCAGAACTTGTAGAGAAGCCCACTAAAACTATACCGATACTATAAAAATACAATGAAATGTGTACAAAGAAAAATAACTGACAGTGTGAAGATTGCCTGTGGCAGTAAGCAATATAATAAGGGCGAAACAAACTCAATTAATTTATATCTCTCACTTAATTTCAATGGAAAATAAAATACGCTTGCTGTACTGACTCTATTTCGGATTGTTTTGCAGTCTAGTTATCTCTGTCCCGTTCTAATATCAATTTTTTTTAATTTTCTCTTATTACTCGTACAATTAAATGTTAATGATGGAGCATTCTAAAGAATCTTTTTTCTCCACAATTATCCTTTCTCACACCCCCAAAAGCATGCATTTATACAAGTTCTACTGTATTTAAATTGTCAACAATAGATTTTTGTCCTCTCCAGAAAATATTTGCACAAATTTAAAAATTATCTATTACTAGTTTATGATTTTACGAACTACATAATATGTTTTATTTAAAAAAAAAAGAAACTAAAATGTATGTAATATACTTATAGATATACATTTAAAAAAATCTGACACACCATTTAATAAACCCATCTAACAATAAATATTAAATAAATCAAGAAATATCATGCTTCATTCTCAAATGATTTCTTAAAGTGTCGCCTCTTGAATAAGTCCTAAGACAAACTTCACATTGAAACATTTTCACTTCATTGCACAATAATTTTAAATGTCTCATCATATTTCGTTTCACTGTAAAAATTCTAAAACATCTTGGACAACTATAACCCTTTTCTTCTTTATCTGAAACAAATATTTTTCGGTGTTAATAATAGGCCATTTTAAAGAGTCCTTTTTTTCTCCACAACTGCCCTTTCTCACGCCCCCAAAAGCGTGCATCTATACAAGTTCTACCGTATTTAAATTTTCAACAATAGATTTTATTGTCCTCTCCGAAAAATATTTAATAGTTTTGCACAAATTTAAAAACTATTTTAATGTTATTAAATGTTTTCTGAAAACGACGAAAATCTATGTTTAAAAATTTAAATATACATAAATACATTTAAAAAACACATCATTTTTTTAAACCTATCTAACTATAAATATTATATATAAAAAATAAATCAATAAACATTATGTTTCATTCTTAAATGACTTCTCAAAGTGTCGCCTCTTGAGTAATTTTTAAGACAAACTAAACATTGAAACTTTTTCACTTCATTGCACAACAATTTCAAATGTCTTAACATGTTTCCTTTCACTGTAAATATTCTAAAACATCTTGGACAACTATAACCCGGTTCTTCTCCACCTGAAACAAATATTTTTCGATAATTACAGAACAATTAAACCTAGAATTAAAATTTAGTTAACAAACAATACAATAGATTTGGAATAAATCATAAAATTTTATTAAAAACAGTGAGTTTTATACTAAAACTGGTTTTAAAACAATGGAACTGTCATAAGAGCAGGACAAAACAAGTAAACTGAAACTTAATAAAGATAAATACGTATTTCGGTAGCTAAGCTTCCATCATCAGTAGCAAATTTGAAATAAAGCTAAAATTCGAAAGGATCACAAATGTTATTACACAAGTATGTATTCTCTATTAGACAGTTTAGAAAGTATTTATATTTTTTTAAATTAAAAAAACCATTATTAATGCAGATGATTAAACAAAACCAAAATCAATTCTGATTTGACACCTGTCTCAACTTCCCAGTTAGAATATAAATTCATTCATTGTCATTACTTGTGTACCCTTAATTCAGTAATTTAAATTTTAGTCCAAAATACATATTTCGCTTCATTAGCTAATACTGCAAATTTGGTTTTAACTAACACCGATTTGAAGATAATGTTTTAAGACAGGGACTAAATAAATGAACTAACCCAAAAAACCAAACTTGCAGTACCAACCATTATTTTTTTTTTAATTATTCCAAATTTATAATATTATTTATAAAATTTTGTCACCGTGGATCATTATATAATTTTACATAAATTGGGTCGGTTGTACAAAATATTAAACATTTTAAAAATTAACTCTCCTGAATGCAGCTTAATGACCATGAAATTTCGCCGTGTGTCCTAGGCAAACTGACCAATAAATAAAACGCTTCAAAAACGGTTGACAATCTAGTTAATTCATTGATTAAGTTAACAACGTTTTATGCAACTGGTCCTTAATTATTAAAACAATAAATAAAAATCAATTATATTTTTTGAATAGTTTATATATTGTTATGGCACAAAGACTAGCTACATAGGAACTTTACAATAATATTAAAGTAATTAAAATTATTAACAATGTTCCTTAATTACATTATTCAAATATTTTGGTAAATACATACTAAATGTACGGGAATGTATATTTACAGTGCACATTGGAGCACAATTTATTATTAACATATCACCATATATAGATATAATAGTTATCAATACAATTTACAATAAATTGACATGTGTTAAATAAAATTCGAAACACAATAATAATTTAACCTTTAAGACCATTAAAAATTTATAAATATGATAAAACTTATTTTAATATTTTTTTATATACTATTACAATCACAAAAATCACATAATTTTAACTTTCAAATTATTTACAATGGTAAAATTTAAAATGATAAAAAATAATTGGATAATTATTGTTAAATTATTAACCTTTTCTCTAATTTTCGTTAGTAAAGCAATATAAATTGCATATTTCTGAATTATATAATCATTCTTAAGCCCGTGTGACAAGATGTATAAAAATACATAGCAGTTTAATTTTTGTAAAAATAAAACAACATTCTGCCACTGCGCATTTTGGCTGCGCTCGAATTTTAGAAATGAAACGTAAAATTGTATGCCTCAGGTGATACTTCTTCAGGTTTTAACACACAACCTATAACGTCTCCTAGTTTTACTTTAATTTTTCCAATATATAATAATTACTCAATGAAATGCAACAAAAAAAAACATGTTTATATTCAAATTACCACTACTAGCTAATATTGTTCCCAATATGATAAATAATTTTTTTTAGTTATAATTTATTTTTAACACTTCAATGATACGATATATATATTTCTATGTGAAAAGTGCGTTGAATCTTGTAAAAAAATACACAAATTTAATATTATTTTAGATATGCAATCAAAAATCTTCTCATTATAGTTTATTGACTGTTTTATGAAAATACATGGAATAATCTTGGCATCAAATCTAATTTAATCAACGCCACTAATTATGAAATCATCTTTAAAACTGCAAGTAACAAAACCACATACAAATTTGTATACGTTATAGTTTTATTTAATTGATAGATATTATACAAATTATAAATATAAATCAAATCCAAACTTACTCCCGTTAAATATAATAGTTCGCTGAAATAAAAATTCTTGGATCTCGTAAGAAATTTCGTTGCAATACACATAGAAAGTTTTCTTACGAAATCCAAGTATTTTCATTTTAACGAACCGTTACATTTAACGATAATGTTTCAGCATACGGGGGAAGGGGTTAATAAATGATTCATAATTAGAGATAATTTTGAAAGTTATCGTAGGAATGATAGATTCGAAAACATGGTACAATACAAAGTGCAACATGACAATCAGAGCAACAGTATCTAGTTTCCCTTCGAATTCTGATCCCTCTGGTATCACGTTTTCGTGAACAAACTTTACATCTCTTTGTTGGATGCATCTTCATTTCCGTTGCTGGAATCAAATCCGGAAAATGTCTTTCCACAAGACGAAGTTGTTGCAATGCGAAACTTGTACCTACGATAGCAATTTTTTATATAGTTACGATAGACAAAATATAGAGAAAAGGTTAATATAATTAATAAGACTATGTCACTGACAACTTAACATCTTATTTAGTATTTAGAAGAAAAAAAAACATTTCTAATATTATTGACAAATTCAGACTATTTCATACAAAATACGGCAATGAAAGTAGCGAAAATATTTATTAAACGTTGTAAAAATTAACGAATATATGTCTTTTGCATTATAGAATGTTTTCTTTCATTGATAGTAATTGGGTTTCCGTAGTTAAAAATTCTTTATATTTGATAAGATATTTGGTCAATTGCAAAATAACAATAGCCCGAATTCTCACCTCAATTTTAAAAATAATTTTTATCAACATTACTTTTGACGTTTACTTAAAATTACTTATTAAGCAATTTTAATCAGTTTTTTTAAATTTTATAATATTAGATATAAATAAATATATCAAAAATAAATATACTAGTGATATTTGATGAGTTAAAAGTAAAAATTTATTTGAAAGCAAAAAATAAAAGCACTTTTTCATAAACAAAAGAGGTGGGATTACGAGAAAAAATCTCTGACAAGATTTAAACCAAATTATTTTATAATATCTCAAAAACCCTAAAGTTTATAATAAGTTCGTAACTAGTAAGCAGATAGAATCTTGTTGCAAATATATTTTTATTTTAAAAAGCTAGAAATGATATTACTGAATCCAATTGAATAATAATCTATTTAGCAATTAAAATATGTATTTCCATTATTTACTAAACAGATATTATCCAATCTAACCTAAAAGAAAAAAGTTATAAATTAAAAGCTACATAATAATTTAAAAATCCAACGTCAAAAATATATTACAAAAATTATCGCTACTCATTACAATACTCTGTATTAAAAAAAAAAAAAACTTTACTCCTGCTAAAATCAATACATCGATACATTCACAATATCACCAAATATACAAATTGAAATATACATAAATAATAAGTTATGTACAATTTTTTTTTAAAATGTTCATAAGTAAATCTAAATAAATATCATTATTTACTAATTTAAAAACAAGCCCAAGAAAACTATTCACTACATTTTCGGGCAATACGTCTCGCCGTTTGATGTTTGTGTTGTGTGATAAAATGTCTTTTCAAATTCGATTGCTGGTGAAATCTTCGCTTACAATGTCCGCATTGAAACATAGCTTGCTTGCCACATTCATATACTTGATGTCTACGCAAATTGCCGCGATGCTTATATAAACGGCCACAAGTTGGACAAGGATATATACCGAATCCACGGCCAACATAATGCGACGACATTTCCCAGTCGGACTCATCTGAAACGATATTCTGATTTTACCACTAACCACAAGCAAGAGTCATTTCGTCTACAACATTTATTTTCTTGTTGAAGAATATGTTAATTTTAATTTAAACGCTATTCTTTTTCCGAACCACTAACTATATTCTTAAATAAAGAAATACCTAAAAATCTAGAATTCTGCTAAAACAAAACAGTGTCGAGTATTAAACAAATCATCATATTAAGGAGATATCTTCTATAAATAAAACAAAACATCTAAATTATTGATTTTCAGCAAATACTTACAAATTTTATTAGAATGACATTTATTATAGAATTCTGTAACAAACCTGTAAGATCTCTATACCACTACAAAATATGTTACCATTTTCTATTAAGTAAAATATTTCATTCGAATAAACAATCCTAATTAGATTTTACAGATATGTTTCACAATTCTACCATTAAAAATTCAAATTTTGAATATACTTACGAGTACAATTAGTTCATAATTTTACTTAAAAAAAAAACATCAGACCTACAGCGTACCAGAATATTTTCTTTTCCTAGAATAAAATTTTTCTTTCGATAGAAAAAAAAAATTCGTTAAGGTGATGATAACACTTTTTCAGAATACTACCATAATTCTGAAAATGTAGGATATTGTCTTTTCAGCCATTCAAAATTTAAAGCAACAATTATTATTTAAATTTATTTTCTGCTATAAATTTTTAATAATGTTTCTTACTATTTATTATCAAATATTTTGTATTGTATCTATAAATATTTATATAGTAATTCATTATAAAAATTAATTTCCAGTGAGATTTTGAACAAACCTATAAATATATTTAAAAGAATCTTTTCTACTAGCAATAGGTGAAACTATTAACTATAAAAACCGAAATACTCTATAATGCTATAAGCTTTGAAATTTTCCTAAAAATCCTTATAAATCAAAAACAAAAACATAAATATAAGAATAATAGATTGCATTAAATTTTAAAGGCTGCAAAGCCAAAGAAAGTGCATATCTAGTGCCGATTAAGATTTTTAATCAGCATTAAATTATAAAAATGTGCAGTGACTTTTATTTAAGAATAAGATTCTAAAAAAATCTAATAAAAATTTGTAAAAAAAGATTAAACGTGTTCATACAAAAATTTAAATTAACATATTCGCATGTGTAAAAACAAACATCTGATTTAACAAATGTACACTAACTTTGTCAAAATTCAAAATCTTTTTTTTTTTAATAAATCAGAAACATTAGAAAGTTTTTAAACATTTAATAAAATATTTATTACATTAAACTATTTAATATTTACATAACATTTACAGACGAAAGATTAAATACACAATATTCTACTTCATAGTCAAAAAGATAATATATATGACCTTATAGCAGAATATTTAAATAAGTGTCATTTGAACATGTAAAATATAAAAATCATAACAAAGTAGCTGGCTAATGAACTAGTATCCAAAGCCAATAATCCAAAAAAAAAAAAAAGAAAAAAATACACAATATACACTTAATCCTATATTTACATAATTTTTTTCAACGTTATGAAATTTACGCTGAGTGTAAATTAAAAATTAAATTCATTAAAAAACAAATATGTAAATAACAAAAAAAATCAATTTTTAACAATCATTTGTATATCTTTATGAGTCCTTTGCATATGTCGTAAAAGTAAAAAGTTATGCTTAAATTTACAGTCACAATAAGAACATTTAAATTTTGGATCCTGTCCACATTCGTAACGTACATGTCGTGCTAGTGCACCTTCAGACATATATCCTTTGCCACAACCATTTGTACAAAAATATTTTACATCTTCTAGATTCGGTTGATGTGTCATCATCTTATAATCGTACAGAATTAATTCTGCAACAAAATATTCAAAATCATTGCCAGTTTTGTCCATCACACTCACACATCTTAATGTTTCCATTTAACAGAAATTAAAAAAAAAATTAAATAAAACAAATATCATATTAGTTTCTCAATATTTTATATTACATTTTTAAATTATTTACAAAGTATACTAGAAGAAAAATATAATAAATACAATCCTTAGTTTAAATTTATTGCTTTTAAATAAAAAAAATCAACAAGAGATATTTATGTAATTATTAGTTACAAGTTGGAAAAATGGTATTTTTTTAAAGTTTAAAGTTTATAGACATGCTAGTATTCTATGAAAGTGGCATAAAAATCAATGAAGTTGAAGTAAGGTAAAGACAGATATAGGAGGCGAATTTGACACTTAGAGTTGGGAGAGATATATGGGGATTTATAGGAGTGGGTAGACGGAGATGGACGAATATTTTAACGTCTAGTAATACTTAAACTGGGAATAAAATAAGTTCAAAAATTTAAACCAGTGGTTGTTAAACCATGATTCGCAACAGCTTGAATAAATAAGCTTTTGCAGTTAAAATGGGAACAGAAAATGGATGAATAAAAAAAGCAAAAAACAAAAAATATTATTATTTTAAATTTGTAAATAATCATTCCAAATAAAATATGCATTGACTTATTCTTCACTTTCTTCTAAATTTGAAAATCTTTTACCAAAATCTTTTTAATAATAGTTAAGTTTGGGTTATCCGAGATAGTAAAAGATATATAAACTTCATGGTAAAGAAAATGCTTACGAACAGCTGATTTCGACTAATACCACTTCCATTAGTACTACTTCTTTCAAAAACTATATTCTTAAAGATCTTCAAAAGAAGACTATAGAATTAACCGAAAACTTTAAAAAGTTGATATAAAGACAATAAATTCAACATAAGACTGCATATTCATTATATTTTCCTTCCACTTTAATCCAAATACACTCAAAAATCCACTAACATTGTAAAATTATGGTTGTTGATTATGTACTCGTGCAATATGTGTGTTTAAGGAGAATACGTAACTACATTTTAAATAACAGAAAGGACATTTAAATTTCGGTTCTTTTCCACATTCATATTGCATGTGTCTATTTCGCGCTGTTCGTGATAAATATGATTTGTCACAAGTTTCGCATTTATATTTTGTTCTGCATTCAGCCTCCCCTGATATATTTTCTTTATTATTAGACTGATAATATTCTGTAACAGAAACAAAATAATTCCATAATTTTTAACAAATAACACGAAAGTATATGTAGATTATTCTCTGTTAAAACACTAAAATTACAGTAATATTTCTATTTACAAAATAATATTTAATGTGGCCAGCACAAAATAGAACAGAATAAAATCTTTTTAATAGGTAATATTTGAAATAGGTAATCGTGAATTGGTTGAAAATAGACGTAAATGTATAAAAATTCTATTTAAAATTTAATTATATTATTTTTTTAACAAAAAAACTATTTATTATTGGTGTCAATAAAACATTTTGTATTGAAACATTTTAATACAAATATTCATAAAATATACAAATAAAAAAAAATAATCTAAATTTTTTTATGATCTGGCAGAAAGCAATATAATTTAGAACATTTGATACATCTTTTACGTGAACCACCCCCCTCGAGACGTTTTAAAAAATCCATTATTGCATTTGATGTCATATGATTGTAGTACGTGGGCCAACCTAAAATATAAAAAAATTATGTTGTACTCGTCAATTTGTTGTGCACATTTTTAAACACACAAATTCTAATGTATTATAACCAATAGCGTAACTACTAAAAATGGTTATATTTGAATTGAAAAGAAAAACAATTTTAAGATTCTGCAGAAGTTCAGAAATTTAAAGTTATATTAATAATCTCAAAATGTTACAATTCTTCAAAATTTTAGGAGTATTATATCTTTTTGTATTAGTAAAACAACTTATAAATTTAAAACATATCTTACTTTTATATTTATTAAAGGGCAATTCTTACCGAAAAAATTAATTAAATATTATCAAATAAAACAAAAAATAATTATAAGCGATTGTATAATGTAATAGATATAACTTCATATTTAACCCTTATAATTACTATAGATAAATATTATTGCAACTAATACCGTACAACTGCCGTAAGACCAAAACTAAATAAAATAAACTAAAACATGAAATAAACCTAGCTTCTAGTACCTGCCATAAAAATTTCAAACAACAAAATTGTTTAAACTTTTCCACAATTTCAGTTACAACATACAAACACACATCATTGTTGCAAACAAAATAAACAATTTTCTTACCAAAAAAAATTTATTGCAAAAAATTAATATAAACTGACAATATTTTACAAAATGTACAAATACAAAATTTTTTATTTATCGCGTATGATGTAGTAGAAAACAATTTTTACACAATGGTACATTGCATGATGTGCAAAGTGTTCGAGTGCGTGTTTCCATTCTCAGTTTCGAACAACGAAAACATCTACGTCGTGTAGCGCCCTCAAACGGTAAATGATCGCCCACATTGAGTAAACGTCGAGACATTTCTATAAGTGCATTTGATGCCTCATATTTGTATAGAGTCGGCCATCCTAAAAGATAAAAAATTATATTGTATTACTGTCAAATTCTTCAGCACCACGCGCAAAATTAGCCTCCTGGTAAACTTAGCTAATTGCTTATACTGCGTTCACAAAAAAGAACGACCATCTCCACGCAGCTTTGGCCAGAATGGGAATGTGTTTTGTTGGCAAGGAGGCGTCCCATTAAACGCTGTTTGGTGATGACAGGTGTTATGTAAAGTAAGATCTGACCAAACCGGATAAAATACCTGATCGTTCTCTTCGTAAACACAGTATATACTTTCCGTAAAACCAGGGACGTGTAATGTAGCAAAAAATCTATACAGAAATGCATACATAACTTTTATTATAAATGTGCATTTTGCATGATTTCTAAACTCTGATAACATGTTTAATATTTACATGAAAAGTTTTAAAGCGTTGAATAACTGTATTATAATCTATTCCAATGTTTCTCAGTCTTTTCGATTCAGATACTCCGGAAATGCACATCAATCTTTTTGGAATGGTGTCGTTAAAACATTTGTAAACTGGAAGGTTTTTTTTTGTAGATTAACATCCATCCCTTGATGTAAAAAAATGTGCTATAGAAATAAAATCAAAAGAAACAAGTTCCTGGACTCGACAGCCAAATCGAAATCAAACAAAAAAATACAATGCTCAGAATACAAACAGTAACACTTGCACTCTTATCACTCCAATTGTTTTCGACTGCACCAGATAAAATGTATTTGTTTGCATTGATAATTTATTGTCACTCATCGTTACAACCAAGCTCTCAATTTTCCTATGAATTCCAGCTACAGGTGCATCAATGCGATCTTTGAGGCCAATGTACAAATTATTACTTTTATTCGATTTCTAATCTTCGACAATAATTGATAAGTTTCACAAAGATGACCAATTTGCACAATTTATTTTATATATTTCTTTTTATTAAAAAATAACAAAACATGATTTATAAAAAAATAAAAAAACTGATTATTGTAATTTTTGTGTACAAACGTTTTATCGATTGTATCATATATAATTTATAAAAAAATAAATAAATTGGAGCTTATGTCGCGCGATAATGTAGCTAATAATAGTGACATGAATATTTTCATAAAAATATATAATTAATTATCTATAATATAAATAATATAATCATATTATATAAATTCAAAGTTACACAGAACATAGTAAATACTTGCCTTATCTCCGTTTTAAGTAACACTTTAATATAAATGTTGTGCTACAAATACAAACAAGATAATATTTAATGATGAGATAAAAATATCAAAAATATAAAATTTTAAATAATTGTATTTCTTAATATCTACATAAAATTTAAAAAAGAGCACACATTTAGTACAATAAATGACGTATATTTTACCAAAAATAACTTGAATAAATAATCAGTTAACATTTCAGATGTCAGTCAATTTATTTAATATTAAATATCGCAATGAGAGAAAAATTCTAAAAAAAGTTGTTATGTTTTTCTGTGTGTTGTAAACAATTTCGAAATATATTATATATTCTAATTTACGATTTTCTTTGTAATTAGTATTTACATATTTTAAATTTTAATTATAATCGACATTTTTATATTATTTTTCACGAAAAATAGATTTTATTTAATAGTAATAGTTTCAAATATAATGAAACAATTTTATTACAATAATCAATTTTAATATATGAGTCGGTTACATACAACGTTATTAACTTAATCAATAACTACACAATTAGATTGTCAACTGTCATCCAAACTGTCATAGAGATCACTGAACTTACAATGGTTAGATCTATAAACTCGGTTTTTGTGTGTTTTAGTTCATTTGTTTAGTCCTGCTCTTATAATAGTTGCATTATCTTAAAAGCGATATTAGTTAAAATTAAAACTGATTTTAAAACTACCCAGCTTGAATTACCAGCCAATGGCATTAACCTTTCATGCAAAAAAAATATTGATTTTATAAAATTGTTCCAGAAAATGGTATCTGCCTAAATGTTGAATCTATCTAATTATTATAAATAATAGTAAAAAATAAATAAATAAATTGACTGAAACCTAATAAGTTAATGTTTCATTAAAAAAATGAAACAACGTTATTTACAAAAAATTATATAACAAAAAATATTTTTACAATTATCTAAAAAATAAACATTATAAATATTAAATATTATTAGTGAATAGTAGCAAAATATTAAAAAAATATCTATCAAAGCTTCTCGAATTTTTAAAATGTCAGATCTCCGCCTCCGTAAGAAATACTGATTGTGTCTCCAAACTACAAAAAATATTATCTAAATGAAACTATTAATCAACAATTTCGTAAAAATGTATCGACTTCAAATAGTCAACATAGATCCTTTTAAAAAATTTGATTTACTTCAAAACTACAAACACAAAATACAAATTTCAGCAAACATTCTTCTTTAACGTAATATTTTATTTCACATTTATCTATAGCCGAGATACACTTAAATAAATTTTACAGATTTGCTATTAAAATAAAATTCAATAAATTTATAACATTAATTTTATATATACATATATTCTACTCTACTACAAATATATAATACAGATTAAAAAAAAAACATAGATTGAAAGATATTTATTTATTGTTAGACTGCACACACACCAATTAGTTAAAATTAGACAAAACACTTTTATACAAATTTAGTCACGGAGTAACATTTTCTAATGCAGACATCCTTATCGTAACTAAATATTATGATTAATTTATATGTTTCACTACATTAGAACATATATGTGTTACTTTGTACCTAAATATATTTAATAGTGTTTCGTCTAATTGTGACTAACTGGTATGCGTCCAGTTCTAAATTTCAAATAAATAACAATAAATTAATATAGACCGCTATGTACTCTCGAGATGTGTTTAGCGAGAAGAAAATTATGCTTAAATCTATAAGAACAATAAAGACATGTGAATTTCGGAATTTGACCGCATTCATGTTTCAAATGTCTTGATCTAGCACGAGCTGATAAATATTTTTTTCCACAACCATTTGTACATAAAAATTTCACACGTCCTCTTCTATACGAATCATTTAGATTTAGATCTTCTGAAACAAAATTAGAAAATATTGTCTCAGTAACAGAGTCGATTTTGACGTAATATATTAAACATTAATCTATATTATTAAAAAATTTTGAATTTAAAATATTAATATTGCAACAGAAAGCAAGTTAATTTTTCAAATATTTGTTTTTCTTACCATTTCCTATTAAATATACAAATTTAAATTAACATTAAATTAATATAAATGTAGAATCACTTCACAATTTTCACTAAATACATTAAAAAAATTAAAATAGCCAGTAGTACTAAAATATAAAAATAATAAAAATATTTTTTTAAAAATATTAAGTTTTAGGATTAAGTTCTGTGTATATTTTAATTAAAATTCGACGTTTCAACGTGTACTCGACGTACATAATCATCTGGAAAAATTATTTTAATATGAATTCTAAAAGATTTTTTACAATGTTAAAAAATATATACATATTCTCTGAAACTGATTTTAGAATAAATTATTGTATTCAAAATTAGAGTTGTTTGATTAACACTTTTTAAAACTTATTTAAATAAATTATATATAACATATTGAAAAAAAATATTTCATCTTCTACAGTGTAACCAATAAATGACGCATCCATATGAGACATTTTTTTATTAACTTTTTTAAAATATAATTAGGAATAATTTGTTCTTGTAAATGAACTAAATTGGCAATAGTCAAATGTTGTCACGTGACTTTCGGTATACGGCAAAATTTTATTTAAAAGAAAAAAATGTCCCGAAAATCAACTTTCACTTCAAAATATCAACGAAAGTTAGAAAAAGTTGTTTAGAATGCGATTTTGTATTGATATGTAAATTTCCAGAAAATAATTCAGCAATTTTTTTTTATTTTTCGAAAAAAATCTAGAAATTGATTAATTTAATTTCATTCATATATGTTAGAACTTATGCTATATAACAAATTATTCTCCTAACACAATAAAATATATTTATGCTGTAAAAAAATATTATCGCAAATTTGTTTAAATATTGCCAATTGAAAATATTTTCGACATAATAAAAAGAGTTTGTGCCACACCCTTGCGTGATCGAAAATTTCGAAATAGTAGGAATAGAAGAACATATATGAGAAGTATTATGAATGTAGATGAAGCTAAAGTTGCTTGTCTGGACAGAAATGTTTTTAAGAAACTGATTTCAGAATAATGAAGAGTTTGTGCCACGCCCTTTTGGGTACATGGCGTGATTGTGTATGTATGTATGCGAAATTGTATGTATTCTATGTATGAAAATTGCAATTTTGATACAAAATTATTTTGATCGAATTTAATTTTTATATTATTGAAAACACTTCAAATTTTTGATATTCACAAAAAATTAATATTTAAAGTAACATATTAATATAAAACATTGGTAATTTTTTCAATTCATTTCGACTTTTTCCAAAATTTTTATAAATATTGCTAAAAATTTGCATCATATCCATACAAAATTAAATTCTAAACAACTTTTTTAATAACTTTCGTTGATATATTAAAGAAAAAGTTAATTTTTGTGACATTTTTTCTATTAGTTAAATTAAATTTTGCCGTAAAACAATATTTGACAATATTTGATTATCGCCAATTTAGTCTATTTTCAAGCACAAAGAAATTGAGCCTAATTAGATTTTCCAAATTAATAAAAAAATTTCCCATATGACGCGACATTTACTGGTCACACTGTACTTATATATCAAATACATTTTACTGCGGATGCATTTTGTTTACCCATGATGGAAAAACAAAGCAATACTGCATATACATTTTCTTGTTACCCAATATTAAATTTCATTAAATTAGCCAAAGGACTTTCATTTTAATATAATTTATTAATATCATTTATTTAAAATTAATTTATATTTCTGATATTTATACACCAAGTATTCCAAATTTTCATATCACAAAGTGATGTTAGTCTATCATTTTATTTTGATATACTACAAAAATCTATTATGGATTACTAGATAATTTTAAAAAAAAAAACTGGCTCATATTCAAAGCCATATTTACCTATATAAGTGACTTTAAACAAATGCATTTTGTGACACTGTTCTTCAGTTTTACAAAGAAATATTAAAATTATGCCGCCGATGTTAACAAAGATCAAGTAGGTATTCAAAGCCGGTTTTAGTAAAGCGTTAAATTTACAGTCTTAAATCGCTTATGAAACTGGGGCTTGTGTTTTTATTATTTTTATATCTAATGTAATTGTATTAAAAGATATGAAGGTAAGACTCAGTAAATACAAACTATATTTGAGTAAGATAACATTTATTCGGGAAAACCATATTTACATAGTGCACTATGCTTTCTAGCAATATGTCTCATTAAATTAGAATTTTGTTTCGAACGATATAAACAATATGGACACGAATATCGTGGTTCTTTTCCACATTCAAAGTTTGTATGTCGTAAAAACGTATGTCGTGATTTATATTTTTTACCACAAACACAATAGAATTCTTCAAGTGAATCTCCTAGTTGGCTGAATGTAAAAGATGCATTTTCTGGAACAAAATATAACGAAACGTAGTCATCTATAAATATGTAATTAATAAAAAATTAAAATATAGATCATTTAAAGCTAATAATTAATTTGTCGAAAATTGAGAAATATTAATAAAGATTATTTTATTTTGCAGAAAACATGAAAATTGCATATGAATTTTTATTCATTCTCAAAAAACCAATAATATTCCAAATAAATTTATATTATATGCATATTTTATATTTCTATTAACATAAATATGTAGTATTAATAATTTTATATAAAATACCAACAAAACTTTGTTACCTATATATTAGAAATTTTTTTTATTTTCATTTTAGTTTTTCAAATTGATAAATTCAGTATGCAAAAATCAACATATAAACAAATTTTACTTTGAAAAGATTCCCTAAATGAATCAAATAAGACAGAAATAAAGGCCCGTATTCTCACCTCACTGTTTTCGTGAAAAAAGTGCTTTTTATCATTAACTTCAAAATAATTTTTGCTTATGTTTTTGAACAAATATAAATAGTTATTCTATTTTTGATCATTTTTATTATATTTGGTGTTATAAAATTTAAAAAAACTATTATAAAGTGCTTAATAAATGATTTTAAGTAAACGTCAAAAGTATTTTTGTCAAAAATCACTATTATAAATGAGGTGAGAATACGGGCTATTGTATTTTATTTAAATATTTGCACAGAATTCTAGTTTTCTTCAAAAATTGTAACTACAAAATTAACATTAAAATTTAAATACAAAATAAAATTGTTAATTGTAGCTATTGAAAGCAATGCCCGAATCCGAAAACTTAAGTGAGATATTATAAGTATTGTTTTATAATATTTAGTTCATTTTCAAGTAAAATTAAACTACTAATTAAAAATTAGTTACTTTTATTTGGTACCAAAACGATACAAAACATATTTTCAGTGCTATTGAAGAAGCTACAGCTATTTTTAAGTTAAAAATACATACAAAGTGTGTTAAATAGAATTAAAAGAAATAAATTAAAAATCAAAATAATCGAATACAAAAATTACTCAAAATAACCCGTATAAAAAAAGTCTTACGCCGTAAATAACATTTGTTATTTAGGTTTTAATTTTTTGCAAACAAAATTGAAATTGCTTTTGATATAAATAATTCAAAATAAAATTTATTTCAAAATTATCTATAAGATATATCTTTTGTGTAAAGAAACATATTGCTTAAAAATATGATATTATTAAAGTTTGTTTTTTTTTTCAAGTTTCTCATTAAATAATTAATAAAAATAATTTTAACTTATTCAAATTTTACTTGAAAACTCTTACATCTCAATAAATAATTTAATTTACAAATGTAAGAATTATAATATTGAAAAAAAATCACATTATATTGCTAAAAACTAAACAATATTTATTATTATATTCCTTACAACATTAATAACAGGGTTGCATATTATCATATAATATTAATATCATATCATATTAATAAAACATGATAAATATTGCATTGATCATGTTTTTGTTCGGATTCCATGCGATGGGCAGACGATGCATCTACGAGAAGGATATTTTTACTCTGCGTAACTGGAAGTGAATGAATATTTGATGTTGTTCTCAGCAAAGTTGTAACTTGAAAATTACTATCAAGTAGTAACTATTTTCCTGCAGGAATCCCTGCTACTGGTGCATATAGAATAGATAGATATTCTTTTTGTCACTATTGTAAAGATTTAGTGCAATTTTCTTCAAATAAAATTAAGAATTTTGTCCATTATATCATTTAAAATTATAAAAAAAATCAATTTCAATATTACAATAAGAAACATTCCAACATAGTAATAGGAAAAACTTTTAAAAATTAGTAATATTTAAAAAGTTGCATTTACTTCGAATAAAAATATCTATTTTAGTTTGAATAATAAAACATTAAATTATAGAAAAAACAATTATCCAGTCTTACTTATCTCAAATTGTATATATTTTATTATTTTTATATTTTTATTATACCTTATTATTTCTAACCAAAAACAAAGTTAAATTGCAGCTAAAAATATGTTTAAAATCTAAATTAATTAAAACCAATTATTCTAAGGATAACTTTATATACAGATTTTTTTTAATTGTACAATGAGCTATCACGCATATCTTTTTTCTAAATTCCGAAGTAAAATAATACATAAAACTGCAAATAAAACTTTAAAAACTATTAAGCATTTTGAGAACAATATATACATATATTTAATAAATTACAAAAATGCTACGTATACAGCAATTAATAAAAATATAAGAACCGTTATCGGAGTATTTATATTCTCTCACTTTTTATTCTCTAACTCCCTCAAAATATTTAGTACAGCACAAACAATTCATTGTAAATATAAAGTATTTTTACTATATAACTTCTGCTTTAAGAATTTACCATATAATAATAATTCAACATTTTAATTAAGACAAAGCAATCACATATTTTAGCGCCAAGTAATATGTACAATCTAAAATAAAAAATAAATATAAATTTTGTTGAAATTGATATATTTTACATTTTTAAATATCTCATGTTTACCGAAATTTAATAACCCTTATTCACGGCCCTTTTTAGAAATACTCTTAAATAAATTAAAGCTGTTTTTTATGTTTGTCAGACTGCAATTACGTATTTTGTTTTTCATTAAATACATTTTATTTAATTTTAAAATCTAAATAAATAAAACTAAGAGAATCTCAAATATATAATAAAATGCTAAATGCCCACTTTAAAAAGAAAATTGAAAAAAATCAATCAAACTGTTAATACGTATTTTTAATATTAAATATATTTTATTTGCTATCAATTTAGTTACTAAAAATGTATTACAATAATTTAAATTTTTAATTAAATTATAGATACTTTCAAATTTTTTCCTTCAGATGACACTCAAAAATTTTATATAATAATGTATTTTTGAAAACAAAAATATATTTGATTTTATTAAAATATAAGATTTTTTTTTATAACAAAACAAATTTGAATAATATATGAAACTATAAAATTAAAATTTTTAAGTGACAAACGTAACAATAATAACATTTCATTTAGCAATAGCATTACAATAATATTTTTGATGTTTAGCTAAATAATCAGGTCTAGAATATCGGCCACCGCATAAACAACATGTAAATCTCTTCTTTGCGAATCCGCACTCGTAAAGTTTATGACGATTTAAACGTGATTGTTTCTTGTACATTCGTCCACAAGCAACACAAAAATAATGTCCTTGATGAACAACCAATTTTTCTGCAAAGCAAAATAAACTGGCTGTTAGGAGAACTCAATTAATCAAATGCATCGCTGTTTTAGATGCTGGTTTAAAAGTATTTTTAGGTTTGTAATTAATATTTTTTTATAATTAAACTTTAGTTAACATTATTTTTATTTTGAAGCGAATAAAACCTGTAAAGGAAGCAATGGGATATAATCATATGCAATGAATTCCTTTCAAAAATATTTATTTAATATTTTTTTAATACAAAATATATTATTATAAAATGTATGAATAAGTTATTTATGAATTAGTTAAAACTTCAGGTACGCGTAGACAGGTACGGATTCATCTGAAATACAACAGATAAAAACTTACTTTTCTGTTAATTTCTAATAATGATCATTAAAAAAAATTGTTTATATAATTTGTTTAGTTCATTACATTTATTAAAATATTAAAACATGATAAAAATTAATCTTCAAATTGACAATGTCTAGATACAAACGTGTTTATTGACCATGAAAAACAACGTAATTATTTCAAAATTTGGTTAAACATATAGCCGTGTGTATTGGTTGGTTAGAGCCCAATTATTTTAATAAATTTCGACATGATAATTTAAATATTTACCAATCAAAAAATAATAAAACAAACAAAATTTATAGATTCTCAAGTTTCAATATCTATTGAAAAAAAATTACATATTTGAAAACGTTTAGACAATTTGAAGTTTTACGAAAAAAATATTTGTAAATTATTTTTTTCACGTGCTTTGTGTGAGATTTATTGTTTTATGTAAATAAATAAAAATATATTTGAATTGAAACATTTACATTTTCTGGTGTAGATTTATATTCAAAAAAAGAAAATGGTATATCTCTCTTTTACATATTTTCAAAAATAATTATAATACTATAATAAAATTTACAAGTTTATAAGTATAGAAGCATGGTTAATTTTCAATTATAAAAATAATGTTGAAATAAAAAAATTTATAAATCTAAACTACAAACTTTTATAAAATATCATTCGAAAATTATTTATAAATATAAAAACGTAACATGTGTGAAAATGATTTTATACAGATATAAAGTAAATGCACATTTCAATTCCTTTATGTATTTCTGAACAATAAAAATTATAACCGATATAGAACTGAACAAATTATATCAAATTTCGTAACAAAATCCGTACCTTCAAAAATTTTCAATGAAATGATAGCCGCAAATTTCATATGGAAAGGGAAATGAACAGTGTTTACTGTAGCGCACGATGTCCTTGGCTTCGTTGCCTAGAAACCAACAAAAAGTTGTTTGTGAATGATACACATTGTGAACAAACAAATGATTATTCACAGCCGATTTTTCAAATAAAACCATAAAGCTGCTTTTAGAAATATATATGATTACTTCATTCAAATAGAATTTATAATGATGATTGAAAATTTACTATAACAATTTGTATGACTTTCTATTTCAATAATTTTGATAAGATTTTAACAGCTTTCGTTCTGATTATAACTAAAAAAAAATATAGAAACCTTGAATAGTTTATAACATATAAAATCTGTTATCGTTTTTCTAACATTCTCATTACAAATTATTCTTTAAAGAAACAAATAAAGATTATGCAAAAAAAAAAAATTGTGTCCGAGATATAATAAAATGAACAATAACTTTATTTAAAATTATTCCTTTAGTATGAAAACATAATGTAATTCGAAATTTTCATATACAAATTCTAACTAATATGTAAAGGTCGTGTGACACAAGAGTCGTTTCCTCTGGTTTGTATGCTTCATTTTAATTTTCAAGGTCAAATTTCAGGAACACTGTATTTTGTTCTTGAAAAAATTCTGAATAAAATGCAACAAAAATATTAGATGTCACACATCCTTCAGCAATTTACTTAGAAAAATAAACCTAGTGTATAAAAACTTTCTAATTCAAAAAAATTAATTCACATTATTACAGCTCAGACACAATGACTGGATGCTACAAGCTCGATTTTATGACCAGTACTAAAACAATTGAACGAAAACACTCAAAAATTAAGCTTGTAACCAGTAAATATTTTTATTAAAAGATAAAAAAATATATTTACTTTTAGTTGCACCAAGACGGCAGCCGAATCCGATTTCAAGTTCATCTTCAGAAATTCTTGATTTTTTTTGGATTTTTCTGTACTGCAAAGATCTTTACAACCTGGTTTATTTGGTAACTTTACAATAAATTTTTTTTTCTGTAATTTTCATTTAACTTTTATGATTCCCAAATGATTTTTAAAAAAATATTAAATTTTAGTGACGATTTTTACAATAATTTATGTTAATATAGAAAAAATATTAATTATATTTTACAATATAAATTTATTAAATAACTTATTAAATATATTATTTATATTACAAATGTAATTATTATTTCAAAAATTTAATAAGATAAATATAGCAATTCTTGTTCTGCAGCAACCAGAAATGCAATATTTAATCTTATTAATAACCATTTTTTTGTATTTTTTAATTTTTTTTAACAATTAAACTATTAATAACAAAACATTAGATTTAATCTAACCAGTTTCTCACCAAAAAACAATATATTATATATGTAATAGATAAAACAACTCTATATAATTTAAATAAAACCAATAATAAAATTTAAAACATTTTCAAATCGAACCTAATCTAATCTAACTGAATCTAATCTAATAATATCGTAAACGTGTTTCTTTTCATGAACACGTAAAATATCACGTCGTGAAAATCTTCGTGAGCAAACGGGGCATGCAAATTGTTTTTCCACGCCGCATTCGTAGCGTAGATGGCGCTCCAAAGTGTACTGGACCGCGTATTGTCTGCTGCATCTTGGACATTTGTATGGTAGTACTGAAACAAAATCCACTCCATTCACACAAAACCCATACACACTCTGGGCCAACAAATTTCCAACTAAAATTAGATTTCAAAGAACGCGAAACAAAAATTCACATTAACTTTCTCCGGATAATAATTAATGTCAATTATGGTTGCACGTTGATTAAAATATTATTTATAGGAAATAAAAAAAAATTAATAAATAAACATAACAAAAATTTGTTGGCCTCCTATTTTCTTTTTTTTTTATTGTTTATTCAGTCAGTCACAGAAAATCTCACACGAAATAAAAAGCAATAGTTTGAGAAAAATGTGATAATGCGCATTACCTTTTTGCAGTAAATAAAAAAATAAAACTTCACTTCACCTCCCAATAAAAATATTTTCAAAATAAACCCCAGTTGTTAATGACAGGAATGAGGATTAGAGAACGTAGGTCTTAAAACTTACATCGATCTTAAAACTAACATTAAAAATTTGATTTAAAAATGATGTTACATTAGTATCAGTAATGAATTGAAAAAAAAAATAATCAAAAATTGTTATCAAAGTGAGAAAAATACTGATAATAAAATAACACTGTCTAAATCAAATTACTTCAAAAAATAATTAAATACCATTCTAGACCACTGATACATGTGTTCCAGAAAAAATACTTACTGTACGTATTTTCTTTCTTCTCTTAATTTTATTCATATTTTAATTTTTCTTCTTTATATCACACTACACAGAACATCATAGAATTTAAATTTGAAATATATTAATATTAAAAATTATATTAATATATATAAAATTTAAACACTATTAAAAAAAAATTAATATTAATCAATAATCCCGTTCACAAATGTAAATAATTACACACAAAAAAAATTATGAACATACATAGAAATAATTAATAAATAAATCTGTTCTTAAAATTACTTAAACATAAAACCTTAAAACTACATATAATTAGAGAAAAAAGTATACTTTACCTGTTATGTAGTGTTAAAAGTTGCAATATTTAAAAATAAACTTTAGTTATTAGCCTCAAATAATTTGTAGTTATTTCTTAAAAATAATTCTAATAAGTAAAATAGAAAAAAATCAATAATTTTTCAGAATTATAATAATCAATAAAATTCGGATCTATAAGACCATTGAATTCGCTAAATTAATATAATTATAAAAACTATTGATTTTGTTCTAAACGAATATGGTTGCTTTAAGATTGTTAATTTATCACAATGTTATCAGTTATGTAATCATAAAAAATATGTATATATACAAGTTTACATACATACACCCACACCTTCATATACGCTCTCTCATTTATTCATTTCATAAACACAATTTATTCCTTATCATATTTCTTCTCGTTCTATGAAGCTAATTACTGTATTCAATATATTTAAAAATTCTTCTTCAAGTTTAAACATATGTGTTACCTCGCTACAGAATATATCTGCAGCTACAATTTTTACCAAATAATAAAATTATTTATATAAGTACAAATAAATATTTTAAATAAAGATAAACTTAATTTATCCAGAAATAATCAATTTCTATAAAGTAAGAAACTGTATTTCTCAATAACTTTAATCTACCCATTTTTTCAAAAACTTTTTTTTGTAATATTTGCCTAATTAAGTTGCGTACTTAAATCAATTAAATAAATAAATTTAATTTGTTAAGAAATTAATTATTTGCAAAGCAAATAATTTAATGACAACAACTTTAAATTTATAATATAATTTGCCTGAATGTAAACATTATTTATTTTTTACAACAAATTCAAAAGAGTGCTGAAGAAAATTAAGTAACTAAATAAATATTAAATTTAAATTTATCAAGAAATAAGCAATTTTTAAGTAAGAAATTGAATTCCTCAATAATTTTAAATATAACTTTCATTATAGTATTTATCATCTCAGCTCATCAGCTACAACATATATTCACAAAAAAAAAAAACAGATCAAAGCAACATTAAAGTTAAATTAAATTTAAATTTATCAAGAAATAAGCAATTTTTGTAAAAGAAAAATTGTATTTCTCAATACCTTTAAATATAATTCATATTATAAAGTTTTAATTACCTCACTGCAGAAAAATACTGCAGCTACAAAATATGGTACTTTAATCACTAAAAAATATTAAATTTAAATTTATCAAGGAATATTTTTTTTTTTTTAGGTAAAAAAAAATATATATTTCTCAATCATTTTAAATTTAACTTTTGTTTTACAATCTTAATTACCTCACTGCAGGAAAATTCTGCAGCTACAATATATACTCACCCAAAAAAATAAATCTAGAATTGATTATCATTGAAGATAAAATTTAAATTTATCAAGGAATAAGCAATTTTTTTTAAGTAAAAAAATTGTACTCCTCAATAACTTTAAATATAATTATTGTTACAGTTTTAATTACCTCACTGCAGAAAAATTCTACAGCTACAATACATACTTTTAAAAAACCTAGGAATGAAATATCACATGATATATTACATTTAAATTTATCAAGAAATAAACAATTTTTGTAAAGTAAAAAATTGTACTCCTCAATAATTTTAAATATAATTTTTGTTACAGTTTTAAATACCTCACTGCAGAAAAATCTACAGCTACAATATATACTTTTAAAAAATCTAGGTTTGAAATTTCACAAAATATATTACATTTAAATTTATCAAGAAATAAACAATTTTTAAAGTAAAAAATTGTACTCCTCAATAATTTTAAATATAATTTTTGTTAGTTTTAATTACCTCACTGCAAAAAAATTCTACAGATACAATATATACTTTTAAAAAATCTAGGATTGAAATATCACAAAATATATTACATTTAAATTTATCCAGAAATAAACAATTTTTAAAATAAAAAATTGTACTCCTCAATAACTTTAAATATAATTATTGTTACAGTTTTAATTACCTCACTGCAGAAAAATTCTACAGCCTAAAATATATACTTTTAATAAACCTAAAATTGAAATATCACAAGATACATTACATTTAAATTTATCAAGAAATAAACAATTTTTAAAGTAAAAAATTGTACTCCTCCATAATTTTAAATATAATTTTTGTTACAGTTTTAATTTACCTCACTGCAGAAAAATCTACAGCTACAATTTTAAAAAATCCAGAATGGAAATATCAGAAGATATATTATATTTAAATTTATCAAGAAATAAACAATTTTTATAAAGTAAAAAATTGTACTCCTCCATAATTTTAAATATAATTTTTGTTACAGTTTTAATTACCTCACGGCAGAAAAATTCTACAGTTACAATAAATACTTTTAAAAAATCTAGGACTGAAATATCACAAGATATATTACATTTAAATTTATCAAGAAATAAACAATTTTTATAAAGTAAAAAATTGTACTTCTCAATAACTTTAAATATAATTTTTGTTACAGTTTTAATTACCTCACTGCAGAAAAATTCTACAGCTACAATAAATAGTTTTAAAAACCCTAAAATTGAAATATCACTGAAGATAATTATTACATTTAAATTTATCAAGAAATAAACAATTTATATAAAGTAAAAAATTGTACTTCTCAATAACTTTAAATATAATATTTGTTAGTTTTAATTACCTCACTGCAGAAAAATCTGCAGCTACATGTATTATTTATTAAGCCAGTGTGACCACGATGCATTAAAATGCAGAAAATCAATGCCTTAAAATGGGCATTAGTTTAATATTTGTAAAAAAAAAATATAGAAAATTGAACTACTTCGCATTTTAACGCGTAGATTTTCTGCATTTTAATGAATCATATCAAACGGTCTTTAGCATTAAAAAAAAATCTTGATATAAAATATGACTTGAAGATATTTTAAATTTATTAAGAAATATACAAATTTTGAAAAGTAAAAAATAGTTTTTCTTAATAACTTCAAAATTAACTTCTGTAATCATTTAAAAAAATTAAATTACCACACTGCAATAATGCAGCTACAATTAAAGTAAATATTTTATTTAAAAATACCGAAAAATTAAGCTTTCAAAATAAAAACTAAATTCTTCAATAACTTTAAATACAAATTTTCATATTATAAAGCCTCATTTTCAAGTTAAAACTACAATTACCTCACTGCAATAAACGCAGCTACAATATTATACCATAGAAAATTATTTGTTATTGAAAAATAACATTCAAAATTACTAAGGAACAATAGTTTTTGTAAAATTAAAAACTGTATTTCCAATAATTTTAAACATTATTTTTTTTTGTTCATTCTCAGATTCATAAAACTGTTCGAAAACATTAATTACCTCACTGCAATAAAAAATATTGAAGCTACAGGATATACTTACTTAATACCATGTCGTAAAAATCTTAAGTTTGTATGACGAAGAAATAACATTATTTATTGCAGTTATCTAACTACAATAAATTAAAAAATAATTATAACTAATACCTCATCTTGCATAAAATATATACAAGACTACAAAAACCAATTTATTACCAGATATAATACTTTACCTGTCTTAAAATACAACTAAAATTTTTACCATAAAATTCTTCTAGCACAACTGTAAATTTTATTAATGTATAAAATTTACATATGTGTAGAGAATTTCACCTACGCTTCGATAATCTTCATAACAAAATACAAATAAATAATTTGTAAGAAAAACTTTTAAGTCGAATATCGTTAAAATTACCGATGATTACCTCATCACATATGCAAAGCATACGTGACTACAAGAAAAATCAAACAAAAGTTATACTTACCTGGAAAAAATATCAATAAAATATTCTCAATATCTTCGTTTATAAAAAAACTCTGTTAAAATTGAATTTAACAGATTCTTCTCAAATTGTTCTATTAATTTATAGAAAATAGCTAAAAACACAAATCTTGCCGACGCACAAATGTTTCATGTTGAAGAAAATATCTTAAAATCTAAATCGAAGAAGACGTACACGAAATATTATGCTAAAAACGGTACATGTTAAGCATATAAAAGCATGCAATTCCAAATAACATACGATAAAATGGTATGTAAATATAAATAGATAGAAGGCCAACATTTTTCTAATATTATTAATTGTGATTATTTCATATTCAAATGCACATACAAAATATTCTAGTTAATTCATCATTGAATATTTCTCAAAATCAAAGTATTTTACATTGAAAATATATTTGTAAAAATATGTGCATTTGCATAAAAATTTATTTTCATTTTTTTACAAAATTAACTCTTAGTAAAATGGCAGAATTATGTAAATTATGCAGTAAAAATTCGAAACTTAAAACAGAATAAGTAAAGATAACACACAAACAATAAAATTAAAACATTAAAAAAATAATGCTATGATAAATCACAATGTTTAAAAATTAAAAAAAAAATAAAATAAATAAAACTACAAGAAACAATCAGTCTCTGATTTGATTTATGGACCCACATACTAGTTAAAATTAGAAGTAAAAATATTAATAATTTTGTTATTTAACGTTAAAATAAAATATCGTTTGCAATATTTAACACAAACTTGTTAAAATTTCATTTATAAAAAAATTCCGAAAAGATTTTAGTAAAATTTTAATAACTAGTAATATTGGTCCATGGCCAGTCTCCCACTCTTACCTTAAATTGCCCAAAATTTTCGGTCCCTCGGTGCGCAACAAAATAATCTTCATAGTAGTCGAAAATGTTTTGTTTCAATTCAATTACTTAAAAATTTTGAAATTACAACTAAATTTATAAATTTTTAATTTTACACAAAAAGAAATATTAATACCTATTAAAGTTAATTAATTTGAAAATTTTAAAAGTACAAATTTAAAATTAATTTACACTGTATTACACTTAAAATCAATGTACAAATTATTAGTAATTAAAAGTCAGAAACTGTCGTCATTGTTACATAATTAAATAAAAAGTGAGGAGACGGCAAGCAAAATGTAAATAACACACACAAACACATTCATACAAAAACACAGAAATTGTTAAATAAAAAAAAAATAAATACCAAAAGCGTGAACCGCATAAATCACATTGTCATAAAAACGCGTTTTTACAAACATTTATTTATAGTAAATATAAATAAACAAATACTGCAATTAACAAACAGAACAAATAAATGTAATAATAATCAGAGACTGAAAGACAAAAAATAAAAAATAAAATATTCTGCCATATTACTAAAAGTCTAAAAACTCTATCCGACTATAACACTCAACATTTTTTGATCAAATTTCGGTATCTAATTTTAAATAAGTAACAGATTATATTTTATCAAATCTTATATCAGTAATTTACTCCGCGAAATTTAATTTGAGACATTAAATAGTTTCATAGTAAAAAATTTGAGAAATGAAATGTCTCGTGTAATATATCGAATAAGAGCGCAATAAAAATTGAAATTGAAGCTTACCTTGAGAGTCACGATGGGCGCCGACGGCTTCCTGTGCTGCCAAAAATACTTCGTCCTGTGTTTGATTTCCAGACATGTGCCAACTACCGAATCCTAAAACACAAACATCCCAAAATGGTTTCGTTTAATTTAAACTAATAAAAACCGAAAAATATATATATTATTCTCTGAAAATAATAAACGTTAAAAATTGTATAAATATTTTTACTATTCGATATAGTTAAAATTTTGTTTTTTCTAGAAATAAAAAACAATTCCTTGTAAAATAAATGTTTATTCAAATATTTCATTTAAAAAAATGCATGAAATTTAACCAAGTATAAATAAATATATCCGGTATGCACAATTAAGTAACAAGCCATTTTAAGTACATCATTCCTTAATCTAGATAAAGTGCGCAATAACTATAAACAAATTTCATTTTATTAAATAAAAATACTAAATATTCACTCAAATACTTTTAATTATATTACATTACAAACAAACCGTTCATTGCAGGACGGTCTTACATGTTTGTTTTATTGGACAAGAAAAAATATTTTTATAAATTTTAGAAATCCATTTTTGTTTTTTAAGAACTTGTCAATAACCTAGATTTATTCGAATTTTTTTGTCAGTTATCAGTGTCAACCAGATTAGATTCAAATATTATAAAAAGCAATTTAATTATAATTTTATAAAATAATTTTCAAATAAACATATATTCTTAAATTATTGTAACTAATAGATATCAGTCTAGCAATAGTGACAGAAAAAAAAACTTTGAATTTATTGATTATAAGATGACTATAAATTTAATATAAAATAATAAAATTTAAAGTCTAAAAATCTCAAATCTTTATAATTCTGTAATTAATAAAATTAATGTTTCATAAAAAAATTTGAAAAATCCTAGGCGTTAGAATGTGTTCCTTAAATTAGAACAAAAGGCACTAAGAAAAATGAAAAAAATTAATTGTGCAACTGTGCAACCAAACTGAAAATTAATAATTTCCGATAACAAATTACGCTTAATTTCTAGATATTATTCAAATACGTAATATTTTCAAAAAGCTACATCGTCGATTGTTTATTAGTTTTCAAAACAATATTAAGTTTTTTCAAATAGTGTTGCAAAGTCGTTCGTTTAATACCAAGAGCATTAGATGTTTTAGTAACACTTTTTCCCTGATTAAGTATAGAATCTAAAGCACATCGTAAAGTATCTCTAGAGTATTTATAATATCCCAAATGATCAAGTAACGGTTCTATATCAAATCGAAAATTACTATATTGTTCTGTTGCAAGAAAATCCGCGGAATTATAAAATTCTGTTTCATCCGGTGAATCCAAATCAATTGTCGGTAAGGAATAGTCATCCAATCGTGTATCTGGAATGAAACCAGATCACATCACGACCTTTGCTCTCTCTAAACGACCAATTTTTTCATTCGTTCAAATAGTGAAAATTCAAGAATATTTTTCTGTTGAATATTTTTTTTGTTAAGCAAAATATGTTGTAATATTTTATAGTAAGCAAAACTTTTTGCAGTTACAACAAAATTCAATTCAAAGAAATTATAATTAAATTACATTTTTCTACTTTTTAATTATCGGTATTAATTTTGGAAAAAATCATACGACAAATTTTCACAATATGCTGTAACTTAATTAATGTTTTTCCGATTCCGTTGATTTCCTCAATTTTATAATTTTAAATTTAATTACGTGTTATTAAAATTCTAATCATGGTGTTTTAATTTTGATACTAAAACCTTGCAATAATTTTTTTAAAATTAAAAAATATAAACTAAGTTCTGCAAATAAATATTATTTAGTAAAATGCTATGTCATTTTTTATTAAAATAAAACTTTTTTCGTTTTTACGAAGCAACCCGAAATATTTAAAAAATATTATTATGTAGTATACAGTTTAATGAAAAAATTTATATTGCAAAATAACAAAAAAAAAATCGCAAATTAAACAAAAATTTATAAAACTTTTCAAAACATTCTGTTAAATGGCATATTTTTACATTGTTTTTTTACATTATTTTTGAACAGGCATGACATCTCATTTATATCATAAGTCATATCATATATCATATCATTTATATCATAAGTCGCGTCATATAAACCGAATTTAGATTACAAATTTAAAAATAATGCTATCTCCTTTGGTTAAAAAATTGTGGTTACAATTAAAAATCGATCTTAATTATGCTTAATATTAAAACATTCTAAACAAAATCGTGGCTGCCCAGGACACATATTACAATAGGTATATACCATTTTTGCCCTTTTTCTGGCTTCTTCACGACCAGCTGATTTTTGAACTTTTGAATAACACAAACTACATTTTCTTCGAATCTTTTCACCGTCAACGTTAACTCTTTCAAAGAGGTGGTGATATGCTAAAATCATCCACTTTTGTTTAGATAAAACAAAACATTGGGGGAAAAGAATCATCTAAAGATTTTTTCTATATATGTCATATTTAAAATTATAAAATTTTTATTATTAGTTACAAGTTTTCGATCTTGTGATTATTTTCAGTTTAATTTGGTCCGAAAAGTAACCAACTGAGTCTTTATAACTGCCCAAAAAACACGCTAATATAAGAAAAAATATGCTGATAATGTTAGTATAATTTTCATTAATCATATAAATTAATAGCAACATGTTGTTAATAAACTTAATTTATACACATTTTTTAGAATTCATTTTTCTGTTATGTATTATGTCACACATATGAACAAAACAAATTGCAAGGGTCAATCAGTCATATAAGAATGGCAAGTTATCAAAAGTACTCAAAATAGAAAAAAAAAAAATACAAAATTTGTTCCGTAAATATATTGATGCAATAATTTTTTTTTTTTTTTTTAATCATTTGGCACGCAATGTGATACAAAAATATTTTTCAATATTGTTTAACACATTTTCGAATAATTAGAAATGATAATAAAATAATAAACGAATGCATTTCCTATCTTGTTTATCAAAACTCTTTCATCAAATATCATAAACATTATTAATCCCATATTGTTTTTAATAAAACAGTTGATTATATGAATTAAAAGTAGATGCAGTGAAATGATTTGTTACTTTTCTTTGAGCCGGCTTTTTATTTATGAACACTACAAGCTAATGTTTATTCAAAAAGTAGTCACTTTGATTCATCATGTAAAACAGTTAAAAAAAATAATAATTTCTTTGGTATATGTCATAATAATAATAAAGAGAAGCGAAAAAAATCTTTTTACAAAGTGTAATAATATGTATAATTACCTTGGGCTGAGCCGTCCGCAGATCCATGACTAGGTCCAGGTCTCGCATGATCCATATCCGCTTCCATTTGTGAGGTGTCGTCGTCATCTAGCGTTAAATCCTCAATACTATCCTCATTCATTTCTTCCTCTATATATTCAGACTTTGGTTCTAAGATCAGTTCGGAATGGGTTTCTAGTTTTTCGTTGATAGGAACTTGGGATTCGGATACGGCTTGCGATTTACTTTTTATAACTAACTCGGACTTTGTTTCTAAGGGTTCAGGCACATCGGCGGTTAATTTAGACGTAGAGGCTAATGGAACGGCGGGTAACGTAGAAGGAATGTTTTGTGCGGAGGACGTGGCTTGATTACTATGAGATTCAGAGGAATTTGACGCGTCGTGATTATCATTCACTTCTTCCTGACTCGGCCGGCGGCGCGGTTTCTTTCGTTTTCGTGGCACGGGCGAGCCCTCCCTCGACCGGGAATCTTCTATCACATTGCTCGCCGAAAACTCCGTGCTTTTTCGTTGCTCTATCGTGAGGCCTTGTACGCGGGGAATTGAGGGCGGTGCGGCGGCTGCGGCTGCTGCTGCTGACTGGTCGGTTTTTGTTACGACTGCTGGAGCTGATTGTTTGCGTGATTGCGATTCGTTACTACTATCCGAGAGACCTTTGATTTGTAATGATTCGGCTGTTTTTAATAACGCGGCTAATTGATCTTGTGATACGTTTACTTCACCCTTATACATATAGTCCATAATTGACTTGAGCTCTTGATATTTGACATCCTTTAGTATAAAGACTGGATGTTTGTCGTATTGTTGTGTGACTAATGTCTGTAACAATTAATTCAAACAATGCATCAGTAACCTAATTAAGTAGAACATAATAAATTAGTAAAAATGTACAAACCTCAAAATATGGACTACATGCTGATAGGACGACTTTATGAGCTCTCAGAAGTTTACCCTCAGCAAATAACGTACAATCTACCAGTGTTTCATTCGATAATAAATTATCAAATACTGATACTAATGTGGTCTGATGATTGTTCCACCGCAAACAGTACTGTTGGTCCTCATCCATTTTCTTAATTTTTTTTTTCTATAAAAAAATTAATATTTTTCACTAAATTACTTGTCATTGGTTTATTATTATTATTATTGTTATTATTAAACTGTTTTAATTAAATATTTATTTAGTTATGATCACAATTTCCAAACAATGAAGCAGCCAGCAAATGGAAAATGGCATAACTGAAAAAACTAACGGTTCTATAGCAAAGGGGGGGTGAGGTAACGAAAGCACTTAAAGTTTAGAAATGGCCGCTTTTCCGTAGAAATTATCCAAAATGGCGATATATCTATATTAATGTCCCAAAAAAATATTAGATATAAATTTTGAAACTACGTTATTCTAGTTAAATATTACTGTTAACAACGATACATTATGATAAAATGTTTGTTTATAAATATTTAATAGTGAATAATTAAATCCAAGATTCACATCCTGAAAGCAGCAGGGAAACTCCCAATGTTCCCATTACCCGTAATTGTTTCATATTTCTCGAATTTTGACATATTTTATCGTAAAACAATAAATTACATGTAAATAAAGCAAAATGTGATAATATTTACCTTATTTGGCACTATCTGTATTATAATTATCACAAATATACACAAACAACAATACCAGCGACCAGCACTCTAAAAGCTTTCTTTTTGCAATGGCGTCGGTGACCGGCAGCTTGTAACGATCAAAGCGAAACACCCGTAATAGGTGTTTTTGTTGGTACGAAACGGCAATGACGTCATGGGACGCGGCGCATTGAACAGAAATTTGCCATCTGCGCATTGGATTAATACACCACAATGCCTTCAAAACAAATGACTATGTGAGCCGCACTGTAAAAGCGAACGGCAGGAGAAAGGCAAGAGGGGTGTGCGGCCGTGCATGATGCTTCACCTATTCGAAACAACAACGGAGAAGTAGGCAAAGAGAGAAGAGACGGTGAAAACTTGAAAAAGAGAGAGCTTAGAGATGAGAGAGGAGAGAACGAATTTGATCCACAACAAAATAGTGAGCGTGAGCTGTCTCTAATCAGACAGTCTGTTTCCCACTGCGCTCTTGAGTTTACTTTAATATTTCGTGCCCTATTTTTGTGTTTGCATGTGAAAATTCGTGCATAGAAAAACAAGGTAAGATATTTGTTATTACCGAACAGTGTGTTAAATATCGAAAGACTAGATGTTAAAATATCATCTGTCAAAACCAAAATAAATGTCACGAATGCACACACACGGAAATATAATATGGTGTCCTAGTTTCAAATATATCTGCTTTCTATTGCATTACTCATTTGTTTTTAATTCACTAATCTTTGAATATCTGTTGTTCATTACGATTACAATTTTATAGTGCAATTGAGAAGTAAACAAGATCAGCGTGAACATTATTTGAATATCTAAATTTGAATCGCGTAACTTGTACGCTATTCGTCGGAAACACGCACGCACCGCACGCAATTCTGAGTGTGCGTAGATAGGACGTCGCGACGCTCATTCAGAAAAGGGCTCGGAAAACGGACACAACATACACACACGATACACGGAACTATCGGACACTTTTTTTTCTCGAATTTATTGCTTATTTTTAGAAACTTTATTGTCATTATGTTTGTTTATTTTGTTCTCCTGTTTTCTATAAATAAACATTTCTGCAACTAATATTTTTATTTTTTTTTTATTTGCTGCTGAATTTGTTTTACGGACGAAAAATGTGGAGCGAATTTTTAATCGGAAATAAAAATAAAGCATTCTTTTTTCCAAACGCTCATGAGAACGTTTTTTGTTCTCACGAGAAAATATATTTTATTGTTACAATCTATTCAAAATTTTAATAAATTTTGTGCCTGATTAGGTAGTTGTTGATTGAAATTATTTTTTTTATTTGAAATGGCAATAAAGATAATGCGAAAGAAAAATAGGAAAAATTGATGTCAAATGTTTTTCGGTTAGCTTACTTCCACCAATTTATTTTTACGGTAAGTAGAATATCAATACTTGCTTCCTGATGGTTGGAAAGAAATATAAAGACAGCAGAAAAAAGACTGAAGCAAAAAGAATGACATGAAATATCCCTGCTTCGACCAATCACAGACAAGAAAAACACACACACAGAGCACAGTGAAAAGAGAGAATGCAAGAAGTCTGTAATCTTTTTCTTTCATCATCCATCTCCTCTCGTTCTCTTTACTTTATGCTTTGTGACGAGGTCTCGCAGGAGAATAACAAAAAAAAATAATACCAGGGAGAGGGAAAGAGAGGATCCGAAACAACTGCGCCAGAAAGCCCGTGAAAATAAAAACAAATAATGATCCGACTAAATTTTTCCTTCAAAAGGAAGGAAAGAAAGAAAACGCCGATAGCATTTTTCGTTCGTCCATTTATTATTATTACTATATACGGTTCTTCCTTTTTTCTTTATGTTCTAATACAAAAACATTTTTGTTAATTGCGTTTTCTAACAATTAAAGAATTTTACAAACATTTTTTTTAATAAACTCATTTTTAATTTTTATATTTCTTTTTATTATTTACAAATAATCAGTTATTCCAAATCCTTTTATTATTTTTGAAAATGTTACCCAAATTTTCCAAATGTTTTATAAAAAATTTTGTTTAATATATTTTGAACACAATTCTTAATTTATTATAATTTATCTAATAACATAATAACATCTAACAATATTAATATTAAAATATTATTTTTGTTTTAACAAAGCACAAGGAAATAAAAATTTATTTTAGAATTTGTAATTTCTTTCTATATCAAATATTTAAAAAATTAATTGAATTATTTTACTAATATCTTCAAAGAAATATTGAAAATATATATTATTTACAAAATAATATTTAAAAAAAGTTAACAAACAAAAGTGTGAAATATTAACATTAAAAGCAAAGCAGTTCAATAAATATTAACAAGTTTTATTTAGGTTACTCTTGTTTATATTTTTATATGAAACAACGGAACATTACTTATACGGAAAAACTATGTTATAAAAAAAACTAGTAAAATTACTGAACTGTAAAATTACATATTGTATATAAAAAATTCATTTTTTACCTTTCAATAAAATAATTATTTTAAAATACATTAATATATACTATCAAAATTGAAAATGTATAATACTAAAAATCAGAATTAAACAATATTTAACTTATCAAAATTGTGTTTTTGATTAGAATGTTTAAATGCAGACACCTATCTTTGTGGATGTACTTGAATTTAATTTTAAATAGAAATCTTTATATCGTTTACTTGTTTCTTATCATTTTATATCACAAAAATTAGGTTACAAAAGTTAAAATAAATTTAATTAAATAAAAATATTCAATTCACTAAAAATAAATACTAATAATTATATATATTTTTTTAATATAATAATAAAAAGTAATGTCTACTTAGAAATACAATTGCGATTTTGAAAAATTAACCCGCCAAAATTTTAACTCAGATGTCGCACACGTACTAGTTAAGTTCTATAAAGGGAAATCAACCCTATTGAAATGTACTCAAGGGACTGCTATTTTCCACATTAAAAATATTGAAGATTGTCTATCTATCTCTTTCTAATTGATGAAACTAAGCTTGCGCAAACGAGGGCAGGAACAGTACCGTAATAGAAAATAATTGTAAACGTATTTAGTAATATTTTATTACTGTTTAATTAATGAATAAAGTAAATTTAAAAAGAGTATGATATATTTTTAACTTGATTTTTATAATGATCAATTAGAGATAGTTTAGATAACAAGATTAATTTTATTAATTTATTTTTGGGATTGTGAAACACCTAAACATATTTACAACAAAACTAATAAATATATCTCAAATTTTTAAATTATACTGTTAAATTTTTATAAATATTTTATTTTTAATTGATAACGAAAATAATATTTTTCATTTATTAATTTCTATAAATATAAAAAAAAATTAAATTTTTTGTAATTGCTTCTTATGTATTCTGTATATAATTAAATTTAAATAATATTGATTAAATTTGTAATTTATTTTTATTAAATAAAATTCAATATGAAGTTTTTATATTTTTTATTCTTTTATATCGCACTAACAGAAAAAAAAGATAAAAACAAAACAAATAATTTAAAAGTAAACAAACAACGAATAAAATAAACATCAAAAGTATATACTATTACAGAAAAAGAAAACGTTAGAAATTCATAAATAAACGTTAGATTTAAAAATATTTTTTTCATATAAATATTATTATTGGTACCTATTCATTTTGGTGTAATTTTTTGTAAAATTATTGTTGCAGGGCCGAGGTCCTGAAGAAAATTTTGGGAAATATGGCTGGACAACATTACTGTCTAAGATGGAACAATTACCAAAGCAATATGACATCTGTATTCCATCAACTTTTACAAAATGAAGCTTTCGTTGATGTTACATTAGCATGCAACGATCTATCTTTGAAAGCTCATAAGGTAAGCTTCTTTTTAATATTCAAATTTTATTTAAATGGCAGTATAAATTCAACGGAGCTCAGTTATTTACCGAGCATGCGCAATTAAGAAATTGAAAGTTAATTTTTACAAGAGTGAAATTAGCGCCCAAAAGTGATAGAAAATCAATTTTTGTTACGAGTTCTGGATAAATTTCAAAGAATTCTAGAGTTCCTGAAAGTATTATTAAGAGTTCTGGCGATTTAAGCATAAAAAGTTACATTTTTCAGTTCAACGCCCAACTATAGTCAAAAATGAGTTCTGAGTGTATTTAAGTTTAGTTTAGGTTAAGTTAGATACTTTCAGGAACTCTAGACTTTTTCGAAATCTATCCAGAACAAAAATTGAGTTCTTATTACTTTTGGGCGCTAACTTTACACTAGTTTAATTTTTTACTGCACAAGTTTTTTGGAAATCTAAGCTGTTGACGAATTTTCAAACAAACACAACTTAAATTGAAATTCGACGAAATAATCGTGCAAGAAATAGCTTATATTGTTTGTGTTTAGTTGATATAATTATTCAAAAATTATTTAATTAATCTGCTTTTAAATCAGTTTTTCAAATTAATGGTTATTTAGTTCAAGGTATATAAAATTGTTTTCTTGTACATATGGCAGTACAAAGTTAATTTGATATTGTATAAAATGTTTATGCATTTTACATAATTCAATAACAAACAATGTAATGAAATATGTATATGTTGCAGGAATATTAAATAATCCGTCTTTTTTCAAAATACTAATATTTTTGAATAGTTTTTTTTATATTTTTTTCTGTAAACATACAAAATACAAATTAACTTTTTTATTTAATCTATCCTGCATTGAATCCAACAAAAATCCTGCAAAAATCCTGCAAAATTCTGAGGTTTGTTCCAGCTAAATTCTGAACTAGTTAATTTCAAATTGCTCATGCCCGAACTGATTCCAACAAATTGATTTGATTGTAGGTTGGAACAAACCTATGGACACATATATACACAGATATATAGATCAGTTTTCAACAATAAAAATAAAGACAGATACAGATTTGTAAAATAAAGACAAATATAGAAATACTGAAGCAAATTTCAGTTGCGCATGCCCTAAATAAAACAAGCATAACACATATTTTTGTAAATAACCATGTCACTTCGTATATTTTGCTTTTGCGCATTTTCTATTTGAGTTAGTATTTTTATCCTCTATGTTTACAGTTTTTTTTTTTGTAAATTTATGAATTTATATGAAATTGAATTTTTAACAGTTTTGTATATTCCCCAAATTATTATATGAAAATTATGTAAAATATCAAAATTACATATTTTGCTGCTAACGTATATGAAAACAAAATAGTAAACTAATTTAATTTATTTTTTTAAAAAGCAACAAAAACTTATAGCTAATTTGTTCAACAAATATGTTGCAAATGTACAAAAAAAAAAAATAAAAGATTTGAGTAACCAAAATATTAATTTTTACATAAAAAATAAAAAAAAAGAAATATATCCAATAAATTATCCCAAGTATAAAATATGCATTAAAAATATTATAAATCTAAAACTGTTTTCTATTGTTTCAGGTAGTATTGTCAGCATGTTCGTCGTATTTTCAAAAATTATTATTGGAAAATCCGTGTAAACATCCAACGATAATAATGCCCCAGGATATTTGTTTTTCCGATCTCAAATTTATTATTGAATTCGTATACAAAGGCGAAATTGACGTGTCCCAAGTTGAATTACAGGTAAGAAAACAAAAATCATACACAGTAGATTTGATTAAATATATTTGATATATTTGTTGTGCGAATAAAGAAAAAAAATGTATGTTCGTTTTAATGAAAGGTAACCTTAAAATATTTCTACTTGATGGTAGGTTTTTTTTTATTGATAAGTATGAGAAAAAAGTATTATGATTTTTAATCAACAACCAAGTTTTTAAAAAAATATTTTTTAAAGATTATATATTTTTCAGTTTTTCAACATTACTTAATAATTCAATAAATATAAAGTAATGTTTTTTTATAAAATTACTTTAACATTTATTTATATTTTTAAATTCTTTTTTTATAAAAAAAAATAAGAGCAATAATATTTAAAGATAAAATAACTGCTTCAAATGTGAATTTTTTTAAATTATTCTGATACAAATAGAAATAGCTGTATATCTATATATCATATTTTTAAATCTTTATGGAACAAACAAAAATTTAATATATTGTAAATGGATTTTTAAAATAATTTACGTATAAAATTTTTGGTTGAAAATCAATAAATTATATGTGCTCAAATATTAGCCAATGATATCAAATCTGGATTATTTCACAAATATTTAAATGAATACGCTTTTATTTTTGTTTTATTTTATTTTTTCTTTCCCTTCGTACAATTTTCATCTCCAAGTTCTCTACATTTCCAAAATTTAATTTATTTGATTTCAACATTTAATACTTGAATCTGATTTTTTTCTATTTATATTCCAAATTAAAAAGAAATATTTTCAATATTTTTGTTTCTTCCCTGCCGTGAAGAGCATCTGAAAAGAAAAAAAAAATAATGGATATTCTACTTAGAAATGTTTGGAGATTCCAATTAAAATTAAAACGAACATATAGAATAAAATTTGTAAAAGTATTAATAAATAGCCTTTCTTAATATTATATGTTTACATTTATTGTATTTAAATTTTCGTTACTTGTAATTTTGAAACATTTGCAAAATTTCTCTACTACATTTTAAATTGCAGTAAGAAAATAAATAGATTTTTAAAATTTGAATTCGATTTGAAAAAAAATTGTCAAGAATTGCAAGAAATGAACTTGCAAAATTGGGTTATTTTACAAATTTTATTTTTTTAAAACCTCAAGCATCTAAATGCACCACCGTTCATGAAATTGGTAAAATTCTGCGCAGTTCATGAAATGAGCGTACGTAAAAAATGTGGTAAAGCTTACTACAGGTTAGGTTAAATTAAAAGGTTAATTTATTATTAACATGGTAAAAAAAAATTTTAAAATACATTATATTAAAATTAAAAAAACTTTAAGTTTTAGTAAAAATCTAAAGTTTTTTTAATTCAATTGATTAGAAAAGATTAATACACATGAAGAATTTAGTTTTTTAAATTGTTAAAACTGTAATTGCAAACTTTTTAAAGTTTATACATTAAAATATTGTTTAAATTATAATTTTTTAAAATAAATTTAAATAAAAACTGCCATATTTGAGATCCATTTCGGTTAATTTGTTTTTTTTTTTTATATTATTAATCTGAACCAAGTATAAGTCATTTATTCAGATTAATAGAACTTGAGGATTCTTATAGGAAATTGATTTTCCAAAATTTGCATTTTGTAGAAATTTAGACAAATCATGAACAAAAGAAAGCAAAATAAAAATTTTTTTTAAACAAAATACTTGAAAATTTCTATTTCACACTAAAAATATTTCGTGCAAATTAAAATAGCTCAAATTTTTATTCGTGCTTATGCAAAGCCGTATTATGAAAGTATATAAAATTTAATACAGTAGAATTTTAATTATTTGGATCCAATTATATTTGGACTGCTGAAAATTATTCTTTGTTAATCGTAAATTTGGAAATTTATATTTAATATAAGATAAGTTTTTGAGTAGTAAATTAGAAATGTAATTCTCAAAATTAATACCGTTTTCAAATATAATGATGGAATTTTTAGTCTATAGGAAGACTTTTTTTATCTATATAAAAAAAATTTAGTAAATTAAAGTTGGGATAATTCACTTGCAGAAGGAATTAATTCATAATTCATATTTTATCTACAATATAATTGACAATTTTAATTTTTTAGTAAAAAGAAATTAATGCACATTTCCAAAGAAAATGAAATTTTTACAAGTTTTAATTTACTAGATACAATAAAAGCTTATATAAAAGTTATCTGGCACAGTAGATACCGGTATATTGTCTGATAACGATATCTAGATAAAGAGCGAACATTTTAAGTTTGAATAAAAAACATAGTTTAATACATGCATTATAGATTTTGAATTTAATAAAATTTAAATTTTATTCAAGGTGTTAAAAACTAAAATAAATTACTGATATATACATACATACACAATCACGCCATATACCCAAAAGGGTGTGACACTTATCCCGAAATCAGTTTCTTCCAAACATCTATATCCAAACAAGCAACTTTAGATTCATCTACATTCATAATTTCTCTCATACATGCTCTTTTATTCCTATTGGAAACTTCCGCTCACGAAAAACATATACTGGCTATATAATAAAAAAATAAATATAGTTTCCCTGATTTATAAAAAAAATTGACGAATATCGGTACAGCATGTACATCACAGAATTGTTTTGGAATTTGAAATGTGCCTGATTTAGTACGTATCGCTTAATACAATGTCGGAAAAAAGAACTTTTACTGTTCTATATAAGATATTGTGAAACGACAATAATTTTTAATTAAATAAATGATTTCTCACTTAACATATGGTAACTATAAACCCATTTCAAGTGAATTAAACTTTTTTTTATGTAAATAAGTTTTTTTTTTTAGTAAATTACGTATTTTCCATTGAAACCAAATTCCATAATCCGACTTTATCTTCTATGTTAAAAGTCTTAAATTATAAACCATTGCTATGTTTTTCAAAGATTAAATCTAGTTCTCAAAATTATTTTATTCATAATGAAAATGGTATAAATTATAAAAAATAAACTTTGAATTATACTTGAAAATTAGTATTGAATGCGAAAACGTGTCCAGAAGAAACTTTATTTCCGTAGAACTAAATTCTCTCGCAAAAACAATTTTTTTTCGTAAAATTTTCCAATAATAAGTATATAAATTTTTTTTTAATTTCATATTTTTATAATTTTTCTTGTTTTGTGACATGATTTTCCCTTTCAAGTAATATTTGTAGATTTATGCTTCTTCATATATATATTATTTATTTTTCTTTTTTTTTTTAATTTAAAATCAACATATCTTTAAAATTAAACAATAAAAATAAATGACTGCATTTCTCTTATTTTATTTTAAGTATCGTTATTTACATGTAAATAATAGGTAAGAAAAATAAAACCATTATTTTTACAACCGATATTTTCACGTTCAACAAAGAGAAAACACCAATAAATACTCTTAAAAAGAAAGTTTTGCAATAAAAAGAAATACTATCTACACATGTTCCAACAACTATACCTATCTAAGTTGGCGCTGTAACTGTGTTAGTATGGCACTAAAATACGTAAAAAGAACGTCAAGAAGAAGGAAAATGTGTGTGTGATGCATTTTTTTTTTGTTTTATTTTGGTTGTATTTCATTGAGTCGTCCTTTCTAAGGCCGCGGTACGGCAGCCAAGTTCACGAGAGAAACGGAATAGGTAGAAAACGTCGAAGAGCCAAAAGCATATAGTTGGGGCTATGACAATAAAAATCAATCGTCTGCTTCGTGGGGAAAGTCATGTTTTCAGGACGATTAATACAGTCGAGCCTATGAGATACGCAAGTCCAGTTTAAGATTCGCATACATCGGCAATTTTCGGCTTTCGTAAGCTCTGTGCCTGCTGATGTATGTCGCTTGTTTTATTTGACGTACAAGCTTTGAGCTTTTATTTTATAGAAGGTTTTTAATTTACTTTCTTTTCTAATTTTATCATTAAGTTATGATTTATTTTTAACAAAAAATATTTTTTTAAGGAAATCCTGCTAAAGTAATTTAAAAATATTGTTTGATAAACTAAGCTATAAGCATTCATCTAATAATCGATTTTTTATAATAATGATGACTTATTTTGAACAGAACACGTTCAATAATTATTTAAAAAATTTATTTAGAATATAAAATTGCTTTAAAGTTACAAATATGAATTATTTTTAAATTTAATAAACTAAGCTTTAGGCTTTCATTTATAAATAGAATTTGAATACATTTTTATGTTAATTAATCTAATTTCAAGAATCTAAAAGACAAAATGTTTCTAAAATTATGAAGATTATTATTTTTGGTTAAGCAAACTGTGAGCTTTTATTTAAACTAGATAGGTATTTAAATAGAAAATATGTATGAATTTTATTATTCTGAAAAAATGGATTGTTTTTTTAATAATGAATAAGTAATATTTTTATCATTAAAATTTCTTTGCAATATTAAATATTATAACTTAAATGGCGGAAAGCTATAAAAAACAAAGTGGGTTTTGATATTTGAGATATAAATTTTTTGAAAAAATTTATCGTAATTCAATGAGCAAATGTTAACGTAGTAAATTAATAGAAGTGCCTGTATGAGAGGCAACATTAATAAATTCAATATAAATTATTTAAATTTGATTTTTTTATCTACTGTTTTAATTGTAACTTTTTTCTTATATAATTAAAACAACTAAATGTTTAAAATAAAACGGCTTTAGGTTGTAGTTCGGTATTAATATTTATTAATAATCAAAGTTTCAATGAACTCAACGTACATCTTTATCAGGAAAAAAGATACATTTCCTATCTTTTATTCCTGATGAAAACCTCCGTTGAGTTCGTCGAAACACTGGTTATTAATAAATATTAATACGGAACTACAACCTAAAGCCGTTTTATTTTAATATAATGAGTTCTGAAAGGTTTTTTACTATGTTAATTTAATGTTTATTTGTGTAATATGTATTATTTAATAAATAAGTTTTTGATCATATACTATTATATAACATTTTATTAATATGAGTTTTCGACAAATTCTTATCAAAGAATTTATCTAGGATATTATAAACAATATTAAATTTTTGTTTTATTTTAATAACTATATTTTTAGTAGGTAGGTAGATGAAACATAAAATTTTACGTAAAAGAAAGAGGCGTTATTTTGTTGCTTTTATTTACTTATCTTTTCTGTTTATACTGTTATTTGCCGAGTTTTATGTTTATTTTTTATACATATCTTATCTTTGTTTTGCTACAATTGTGATAATGCCATTTTGAAGTTGTAACCCCGATTACTTATATATAAAATTTATTTGAAAAATTGTTTATCGTATTTTCCATTTTACAAAAATATATAAAAAAAAATATTTTTTATTCATTATATTTTATGATAAAAATGAATAGCCGTGAATAATTGGCAGTTTTTTAATTTTAATTTTTGTATATATAATCACGTCAAATCTTATTAAGTATTAAAACAATCAAAATTTGATTTAGAAATAAAAAATCTGCCAGTAAATAACTGAATTATGTTTTCGATGGTGCAAAAAAAGAGAAGGAAAAAAAAGAGTAATACTAAAGTCACAAGTTATGTGATAGTTTATCCCAAGTGAGAGTGATTTCTTTTTATCGTGTTATACAATGCTATAGTACGTTTCACTCTTTTTGGCACACTACACATTAGATATTCATGTAGTACAAACCCTCTTTACACGTTTATTGAACAATTCGTTGTTTTAAAACATAAACAGAAAAAGATGCTATTCAATTTATTAATAAAATTAAGAAATATTTTTATGTGCAGTAAAATTTTGCTGCATTTGATAGTCAAACAAGACTGATAAAAAGCTACATTAAATTTATTGGAACAACATAATTTTTTTTTCTTCAAAATTATTAAATTTATTTATTTATACCATTTAATTTGCAACTTGCGTAATATATATTATAAAAATTTTAACAATTTTTGAAATTTATCTTCATTTCTCGATTGGATTGTAACTAGGAAATTTGATAAACTTCGTAGCTGAAATGTGAAATAGGCAACTTGTTGTTCTGGCATGTAATGGTTGTTGTATTATTTGAAAATCTATTCTAATCAATACTTGTCTAATTCCATTTGTACTGCTTTTACAAAAAAAAAATACTAAACTCTATCATTTCAATTATACATATGCATATTACAATAAAATTTGAATAATACTATTTCTTTTCATTCAACCAGTAATTATTTAAGATTTGTAATTTCCAAGAAAAATGAGGTTCGAAATAAAGAAAAACTACGTCTTCTCAGAAAATACTATATTTATGTATTATTGTTTGTGAGAACACATAATTTTTCTATATTGTGGACTTAATTTTTCCTTGAAATTATAACTCAAACTTCAAATTTATTAAAGTTCATTAACCTACAGTTCATTTTGCTCAGAACATGGCTATCCTGACATATAGCATGATTTATTTTTAAAATCATATATTTATTTATTTTATTAATTTCATTTTTAGTAAATTTTTTTATGTTTTTATAAATAAATTAAGTATAACAATAAATATAATAGGACTTTGTGAAAAAGAAATCTGCTTCCGTAAATTCTGAAACGGTGTATAGGGGGGCGAAAGCTCGGCTGCGTAGCTTTTCTAAAAAAGAGGGTAGGCATGGCACGGATCCGTAAGGCCATAGGCGCGTCGTGCCGGTTGAACGCGATCGAGTCCCGAACTATGTCGTTTCGTCGGCTGGCTGCTGCTGGTGTGCACGCAGCCTCCCGCGTACACGAATCCGGTCCATAACACCGCCACCGCGCCACCGTTCCGCCCCCGAATCTCAATCGCAATCGTAGTAGGCCCGGCTCGGGCCAGTCTTTGTCCGCCCGCAGAGCTCGAGTTTCTGTCTCTCGCACACACACCCTGCCTCAGCCTGCGCCTCTGCCCTACCTGTGCCTCTGCCTTGCCTGGCCTGGCACACACTTCCATCCCGAAGGTCACGCGGGGGTCACACACACACAACACGCCGCCGGCCGCCACCGATTTTCTGGTTTTTTTTAACGCCATCCGTTTCGTTGGGTAAGTCGACAGTGACCTTTACTACTTCCTAACGCACAAAGTGGTGCATTAGATCACAAGCGAGTAGTAGTGCACATGCACTCCGGTTTTGCTCTTTCGGTACTTGTTCTTCTTCTTAACATGTGATTGTGAATAGTGGTGTGTATGTGAGAGCGGTACAGTGTGCGCAAGATTCAGTTACTTTCACTCTTATTTCTCTTTCGAACATCAACGTTGGCTGTGAGAGATTGTGGAATGGAAGTAGATTTTGATGGCGGTTCTTTAAGAACTTTTTTTCCCCTTTTCCTACTTCGTTTTTTTCTTTTCGACCTTCTTTATTTGATTTTTCTTTTCATCGTTCTATCTCACGGTGTTCCTGGTTTTCTGTTGTTCGCCTTTAACTTGTATTGTGAACGGGTTTAGCTTTTTTTATATTTGTTTTGCTATTGTTCTTCGCATGTCAACTGTGAAATTGAGAATGAAATTTTTCTCGTTCTATTTACTTCTGTTTGATAGTAGACTTAGAAATATGGACATATTTTAAATCATGTTTTAATTGCTTTACAGTCTTTTACATGATCATAAATTTTGAAATATTTTTTGAACATTTAAAATTTACATATATAAAAGTAATTTCTAATTAACAATAATTATTTAATTGCTAAATTGAAATTTTAATATTTTAATAATCTATATTCCTTGGACGAGAATATAAAATGTCTGATACTTCAAAATGTAAATTAAACTTCGGCATATTAAAATTATAATTAAATTAAAATGATATGTATAAAATATTCATAAATTTGTTTTTCAAATGAATTGTTAATCGGAGAATAGTAAAAGAAACCCGGAAGAAATGACAGAAAAAAAAAATGCTAAATAAATTTACGTACAGTAGAATGTAATGCTTCATATTATAGGCCTAGTTCAGTGGTAGTCTGTAAGATCAATATTATGAGAGACAGCTATATATTGTTTTTTCACGCTATTTATACTTTTATTATAATTTCATTTAAACATATTGCATATTAATTAAATGTGCGAAATTTACAAAAATATTTTAGTTCTATTTGTTATAACATTCAGCATTATGAACTTTTGAAAATATTGTTCTTTTCTCATTAATAATTTTGATAATTAAGGGGCGTATCGGTTTATAAATTAAATTATAAATTAAATCGGTTTGCTAAATTAAATCGGTTTGCTAAATTAAATTTTTTAAACAATTTTTATATTTCATTTATAAACAAAATTAAAAAATGCATTTTCAATAGAAGAGACAGATTTTTATATAAGTAATTCATAATTAGAAACAATATTTTATTTTTAAAAATTAATTATTTAAATATATAAATGTGAACATATGTTTGAAATTTGTGCTATTTGTTTCATAGTTTATGTAAAATTGTTTTCGGAAAGTTGAAAGTAGATTTTAGATTATTATTGTATATTTGTTATATTTACTTTTTTTTACAATTTTATCAAAAATGAATTTAAAAAATATATTAAAACCGGCTGTCAAAATAGTATTAAATTTATTATTACAAAAATAGATATGATTTTATTATTAATCAAAGTAACTTACTAACTTAAAATATATGGTATTTAATCTAGCTATATTCATACGTAAATTTTAAATCATTACAATTTGAAACAAATCCAGTGAAACTTCCCGTTTACTTAAATAATTAATTTTTTGGTATGTTTTATATTTTCTTCAAAAACGATACAAGGTTTTACTATATTAATCAATTAAACCAATTTATATCTGTAAATACAATTCGGTCACAAAAAAATCAATTTTAACCTAGAATTTTCTATTTCAGTCACTCTTAAAAACCGCCGATCAGCTAAAAATCAAAGGCCTATGCGAAGTATCCGAAGACAAAGAGAATAAATCTGGTGGAAGAGAATCGCCATCAGTTCTAGCACAACGACAGTTACCGAAATTCCGAAGGGTGTTAAATAAAAGGCCACGATCTTCGGAAAATATCAATCGAGCATTGAAGAAAGAATATAGCAATAACAATAAAGGCGACCGAATAAATATTGATGTTCAGATAGAGGAAAACAATGATATGCCAGTGGTTGTAGAAGAACGTACGAAGTCATCATCGTTATACAACGGACAGACAAATATGACCGAACATGGATTGTTACACACACAAGTAATTTGTTTTCTTATTGCCAAGTTTTATTACTAAAGTAGGAAAAACAAGTTTGTTTTATTATTAAATGCAGTAAATCTTCTATAAATATAACTTTTAAAATAATAATAATAATAGAAAACTTTATTTAGCAAAAAAGTGCTATATAAACAAAAGCATTTAATATATTCAAAATACACAAAGTGTATAGTAAACTACATTTTATAAATATTTTTTTCTTAATCTTAAACTTACACTACGTAATTCTGTACTTTTAATGTCAACAAATTACTTATTATAAACTAGTAACTTATTTTAGACTAGTATTTTTTAAGAACTACACAAAATTTAAACCAATGCGTTTAGTACATATAAAATACATAAAATTTAATTAAATTTTCCAAATAATATTGCTTAATTTTAAACTTAATACTATGTAAATTTGCTTGTTTAATTTCATTAGATAACTTATTATAAACTATTATTGCTTTAAAAAATATATCATTTTGCGCAGCTTTGCTATTTTTATTTGGGTTGGAATTAACTGCACTATAATTTAGATCATATTCACTTTGATAAAAACAATTTGCACTATAAAAAAATTAATTGCACAAAAAAAAAATAATCCCACTATAATTAAATTTATTCAACTTTTAAAAAAATATTTTAATTTTAAAAAAACTAAATGCACAAAAAAAAATATTATATTACTTTGGGGCTATCAATCATTTACTCCAGTCGATACCTATCATTTGCGCCGATGAGATAAGCGCCTATATTGAATAATAACATAACTAAACAATCTAAACCTATTTTAACCTACCCTAAGCCAACAGTGGCGCAGATGATAGGGTTTCGTAGCGTTTATAGTGCAAACTATTCAAATTTATAATGCAAATTATTCAAATGAAAGTTTAGGTTGTACCAAGTGCAAAGTATACGTTTTTATAGTGGAAAGTATCCAAACTAACCAAGTTCATTCTATTTTAATTCAAGTGCATTTATATATTTCCCTTTTTATTTTCTAAGATAAAATTATTTTGATTTCGTGTGTTATAATTATGTACTGACTTAAACATTGTCAAACATTATTGCTTAATAGATTAAAAAACCTATTACAGAACAATTTAATTAACAATATGATTGATAAAGTATACAAACAATACTACATAAAGGCACATAAGAAATACAAATAAATGAAATGAAAATAAACATAAATTATCACAAAAATATATCATTTCTCAAAATAATAAGTAAAATCTAGATAAATATTCCGTAATACTAACACCAACTTTTTCTACAACATTTTTTTCAATTTCACATTCATCATACACTAATCTAGTCTAAAGTTAAAATAACTTTGCTATAGTTTTAAACTGATGTCAGAAGGAAGGGGAAACTAATTAAATTGCTCAATTAACAACTTAATCACATTATTAGCTGGCATGTGTTCAACAACGTATAATGCAATCGGCCCTTACTGTATTTCAACAATAAAAATTATAAATTCTATATACCAGATTAATATAGAAAAAATATTTTCAATACTTATAAAAGATCTTTCAATAATTCTGAAATTCTAAGAAATAACACGATGATATAATCTAGGAATAACTGATTTTAAGATTAAAACACAAAAATACAATGAACTTCTCTATTGCTTTGTTGATATTCAAATTTGATCAGTATTAAATAGCTTAGAAACAGTATATAAATTACATACTTTCCATATGGTAATGAATTTTGGATTTGGCTACAAAAGCATAAATGGAAAATGACTGCTGTGGAAATGAGATTTTTACATAGCGTAACTAGAGGGAATTTGATAGGAAATAGAATTAGTGTATGAGTGTAAAATTGAACAAAAAAAATTGCAAAAGTAGGTGTTAATCAGTTGAAATAGTTCGGTCATCTAATGAACGTTTGATTAAAAGAATATTTGTGAATGATTTTCAAGGTATGCGTTTACGTAAGCGAATGTTTCCAAGTAGTTGGAATAGAAAAACATGTTTGAGAGGTATCATGAATGTGGATGAAACTAGAATCGCTTCTCTTGGAGAGAACTCATTTCGGGATAGTGTACCCTTTTGAGTATATGGCGTGATTGTGTATGTATGTACATTTGATTTATTTCTAATTCTTTATACATATTTCTAGATATATTTTAATTTACGTATGCCATTCAATCTTCTTAAAAAATGTTTTGGGAGGCAAGCTATATAAAGTTATATACTCTTCAAAAATTGATTTGGTAATTTTTATTTTTGTTTTCTAATTTTATTATTCTTCTAATTGTATTAGATGTATATGCATATTTTTAGTCATAGACAGAATATGTAACAAATCGTCATCACCAAAAATATAAAACTAGCGTTTACTAATTTGTTTCATAAAATTTTCAGAGTTTCTTCCCTCAATTGTGTGTGGACAACGAAGAATTTCCTCCCGAACCACCTGGACCAGCAGCAACCCCCGTTAGACACGTAGAAATGCACGAATGTTCACCGCCAAGAACGTTACTCACAAATACTGAATCTTCCCAGAGAGGGGAGTTAATAGGTATACCATTCAAAATCATTTCTAACTCGTGCAAAAATCTATAAAAACAAAAATTTATGTTATAGAAACAAATTTGGACGATGAACCGCCTGTAAAAATCAAATTAGAAACATTAAAATCATTGGATCAACCCGATACAATAGATATTGATAGTCATATGTCTAGTCATTCGTTGGGAAGTCATAGTGAAGATGAACAAGGAATGCATACGATGATGATTACACCAGAACTTATGGGACTTATACCGCCGTCTAGTTCGCATTCTGGTAATTATTTTAGTCTGAATAACTCTTTCTTATTTTTTCGAATTTGGCCAACTAGAGACCACGTAAAAGAATTCTTCATTATTTTCTTTTCTCCTGTTCCTTTCACTCTGTTGCCTTTATTTTTCCTCTGTCCATACTACCCCTGTCTTCTTTTCAGCTTAGCTTGAAAACCAACGAAATTTTTAACCTTTACTCTGAATATCTCTCTATTCTCTAAATCTTCACTTGTTATCCCCATTTCCTCCAATTCAGACTTGACCTCCTTGAAACAAGGTATATATGTTGTTTGGGTTTTTATCGAAGTATTTAAAAGAAAAACTCTTTATTGTAATGAAAACAAAATTATCAATTTATGATAATAATAAAAAATTGAATAGACCTTAGATCAGTACTTGTTTTATATATTATCTGTTCTGAAACAGGCTTTATTTCTCTCTTTAACAACAAAAATGATATGAAATTTGAAATATAAAAATCAACATTCAAAATAAGCCCTCTTCATATTTAAGAACCCGAAACATTAGCTCTATCAGTTTTTTTTTTTAAATAAAACCAATCTTGTCTATCTTGACATAAAGAGAATTTATTAAAAAAATTCAATTATTGAAACATTAATTTTTATTATTTTATTTTTCATTGGACATTGTTTTTCTCTTTTTATTTTCTAATAATAATTGATTCAAAAACTTGATATAAAATAATCATGGAATTTTCTTAATTATTAAAATAAAATGGCTTAATTAAATAGAATTAATGTTTTTCTTTTAAAACAAAACATAAAAATATTTGAAAATATATCATTATAATCATTGTTATTATTTATTCAATGGTATTATTATAAATTAAAAATTTGGAAGATACGATTTAATGAAATTCCAATTCATATTCAAATATTTATTACAGCTCCAAAATAATTTTAAAGTGAAAATCTGTTCTTAATTATATAAAAATAAATATTCAAACGCAAACACATTAACACATTACCATAGATTTTTAATAGAGCTACTCTTATTAGTTATTATAGGGTTGGTGCATAATTATCAGGTGTTTTTTAAACAATATTTATTATGAAAAAATAAACATAAAAATTCAACAATAACATTTTTAAATGATTACTCCGGAACGTAGTCACCATCTACTTCAATAACTGCTTCCCATTTGCTTGGAAGACGGTCGATTTCATGGGCAAAGAAGTCACTGTTATTTTTTTTAAAAAAAGTAAACAAAGCAGCAATTTTTATTAATAAATAATCGACCTACAGAAACGCCTGATAATTATGCACCAATCCAATATTATTATCTTATTAAATATTGTAATTAAATTATAACATTTCAATTATTGCAGATCTAAGTAACGATGGCAATCTACAGAAAAGCAATGGTCACTTGGAATCACACAGACATTCTGGTGGACCAAAAACGTGGACACAAGAAGACATGGAACTCGCATTAGATGCCTTAAGAAATCACAATATGAGTCTAACAAAGGTACCTTTACATTTTTCCATTATTCGAAATGAGATCTAATAATAATATTATTTTTTTATATTAATAAAAGGCATCAGCTACGTACGGTATACCATCAACCACTTTATGGCAAAGAGCGCACAGGCTCGGCATTGATACACCAAAAAAAGAAGGTCCGACAAAGTCGTGGACAGAGGACAATTTAAATTCAGCTCTGGAAGCTCTGCGGACTGGAACGATATCAGCGAACAAAGCTAGTAAAGCCTATGGTAAGATTTTTTTTAAAAAATCTAATATTGATAGATTTTATTTCTTACACTCTAAAAAGAAATTATGTAATTTTACCTACAAACCATGAGACACTATGATGCCCAGTATTTCTAGGTATAAATTATTCAACTGCTGTACATTTTAACAGAATTGTTTAAAAATACATATCAGAACTATTACAAACACTATGTAATATGATAGTATTACCAACGGGATATACTTGTTATTATTCTACCAAGCTAGTTCGCGGGCGAGAAATTAATGTCCGAACAGAATGTAATATTTCAGTTTTTTATTAAAGTCTCTTTTAATAAATTTACAGAACTTCAGTAAATTTGCTGTCGGGAATTTTCCATAAATAGGTAAAATTTGTTTAGTTCTGTAATATTATTGTTGTTATAATTACATACATTTGGAAATTTTCATAAAGGATGTATTTTACAATTATTACAGATACAGTAAATTTTATAGATGCAATTTTACCAATATAATATAATAATAGTAATCAGAATGAAAATATTTTTCGGACCTCATTGTATTAAAATAAAAACTGTTTTAGGATTAGATTCTGTTTAATGATTTTATAGAAACATCGTTTCAACAAGACGAGCGTTCAGTCTTGTTGAAACGACGTTTCTATAAAATAATTAAACAGAATCTAGTCTTAAAACAGTTTTTATTTAGTAATCAGAAGTTAGATAGCAACAAACACATCTACAGTATTGACAGAATTATGTATTTGTTCATAAATGCTTTTTATTATTGTGCAATATACATAGTATATTATGTTACGAGGAGCAGAAAACGAGTTTAGAGTACTTTATAATACACTTATAAATACACTTGACCGCCATGTCATATTTGGTGCTACCACCATTTGTACTAGTAATATAATGACATCCTTCTACATAGGCATTAGGCAATATAGTAATGTAATATCAATATTTTGATACGCTTAAACCAAAAAATAAATAACTTAAAAAGAGGCAGTAGTATTGATTCTAATATCGCAATTTCTATAATTAATTAATTTAAAACAAACAAATTATGAAAACAAATGTTTGTGAAATAATTACTACGTTTTATTACATGAAAACTACTAAAAATTATACGAAATTACAGAATTTATTATTTAACATTTTATATTATTGTACGAAAAGTTTTATATATTATATAAGAATATAGGAAGAATAGAAATGATACATAAATCATCAAATATTTAATACATTCTAGTCAAATTTAGTTAGTAACAAAGCAAAATTATATTTAGAAATGCAAACATTTGTTTATAACTCGGTATAAACACATTAAATTTGTTAATATTTTGAAAATAATAAATATTTGTAGCTTTTATTCGAATATTATTTTAAAAGAAAAATAATTTCGGTAACATATCGACATCTTCAAGGCAAAAAAATACGTAACCAAAAATTCAAAATTTGAAAATATAATTGAAAAGCCATAAAATATCTTGTTGTTTATTTTGAAACTATTAAATAATAAAAATTTTGTTTACAAATATTTTAATTTAAAATTGCTTTCAAGTAATTTATAACCTATAATAACTTTTATGTTGAAAAATATTTTGTTTTTATGCACCTTAAATATGCAACCAGTTAAACATATGTAATGTATATTTGTTATAAGAACACATTTATGACTTTTTTTCTAATAATAGTAGTAATAATAAAAGTAATTCTAATTTAATAAGATACTTCCATATATAAACTAAAAATTTATAATGTCTAATACACCGTAATATTTATTTACACCAGAATATAAATAAATGTAAAACAAACTATGAAATTTCTATTAACATATAATAAGATGATAATATATTTTACGTTTTTGGCTTAAATATATATTTGCATAGTACATTGTACATGTTCCTACTATTACGTGTAAAATTATTTAAATTTGATCTTTTAATATTCTCTACTATAGCATTTTATAGATGAGCAAATAATTTTATTTCGATAATTATTTAAATAAACAAAATTATAAAAATATTCAACGTGCTTCAAATATTGATTTTGCTGTCTGAAAATTGTTAATGCGACGTTGAAAAATATTTTGACGTCTGTGAAAGTTAAACAAAATTAGTATGAATACCGAAATATTTCTTTTAATTTGGCTGTAATTTTTGCTGATCTAAGTAATTACGAAAACGGAAATAAAATAAGTTCATTCATACCGCAATCACGTCATTATTTAATTGCTTTTTAATATCATTTAATAGTTTTACGATAATGAATGAAACTGACACTTTCTAAAAGATTCACTAATTACTAACAATATTAAATGTTAAATTTACGTGAAATATTACACATTTGTCAGCAAACTAATTAATATATTTATTTTAAAAGCTATAACATATACAAAAGAGATCTATAAGTCTTGTATTCTTTAATATACAGAATGTCCAAAAAAGTCTGGACTAGCTCAAATATCTCGAGAACCAAACGTCGTACGAAAAAGTTGGTCACGGCACGATACTTGTTAATAAAAAAATCTAATTAACCATGGCGACCATGACAAGGTAAAACCACCCCCACCTCCTTAAGGGGTTGAAAAGAGGGATAGTTTTAAAATTTTAAATGGGAACACTCATTTTTGCATTTTCGGATTCTCCGTCAAAAACTACTAAGGAAAACTGAAATTTCATGACCACAATCACCACTCCTATACGAGAGTTAGAAAAAATTAAAAAAAAATTTAAACGAAAATGAAACTTTTTGACCGATACCCCTTGGGGGTAGTCCCAGACTTTTTGGACACCTGTATATAAAATAAAATGTCATCTTTTGGAATTTTTTATTTGTTTTTTTTTATTATTTAAATTTTTATTTTAAATTGTAAAAGAATCAGTATATTACAAAAGGTTTGGAAAAACGAGATAAAATCGATTTTTTCAAATTTTCGAAATTCTAATAAACTTAACGACCATATATCGTATACTGTTTTTCGTACAATCGATTTAGAAATGTACTAATAGATTAGGTTCTTATATTTAGTTTATTTTAGCAAATCTCAGTCAAAAATCACAATAAATATCTACTATGAAAATATATTTTTTTACAATGAAATAAATAAACAATTAATTTCGTTTATGAAGGTAATAGAACGGAAAACAAATTTGTGTAACATTTATTGAAATATTATTTTTTAAATTATATTATGGATTGTTAGTTAGAATCGAAGAATTGATTGTAATTCGTTAATTAACAGTACTAATTAGGTTTTTTTTTTAATAGTATTGTGATTTTGTCGGTTGCTGTTGAAATAAATTCAATTTACCCGATCTATTAACAATAGCTATAAGTACGTATAAAAACAAGATTTAAATTGAAGTAATGTAAACTAAACTAGACAACTGTGACATACATATCAAAATTTAACTCATTATTTTTCACTTTTTTATATAAAACAATTATAAAATCATTAACGCTTACATAATACAATAGTTTATATTAAATTTTTAACTTCACTTTTAAATTGTGAACATGAAACTTTTTCTTAATCTTCTTAGTATCGGATTTTCAAAATTATCTTGCTGCATTATGTTGTAGATTAAAATTAATTTTTGTTTATAAATTGCATTTTTCTGTACGTGTACCTGAGTTTAGTCTATCAGAAATAAATGCTCTAACGATAAAATCAGTTCTTCAGGTAGTACTTTGAAAATTACTTTTTGAATCACCAATACACATATTTGACTAATTCAAGTTTCAGCACAAATGATAAGGAACAAAATGTTGAACAAATAGAGAGGGTACGTTATTGAAGTCACGTAGACTATATATAAATAACGTCAATACAAGAAAAAAAAAACAATTTAACCAAATATAATATTACTGTAAAATGAATTTTTAATTACTCTGTAGATATGGAAATAGTTAAATCTTCAAAATTTAATAAAAAAAATTGACTCATAGACTATAGTTATACATTTGGTACCTAACATAAATGTCGTTTATGGAAATCGACTTACATATAGGAAAAAATATGGGAAAAAAAAGTTGGGATAAAAAACTATTATTATTTTCATATTATATTGCTGATGAATGTTGAAATTGACAGGAAAATAGATTTTCTGTAAATTAACATAGTATGTCTAAACGTCGAACTTTAATTAAAAATTATACAAAACTTACCCCTGTAGCTTTTTTAGTTTTCTGTAAATTGATAACAGAGGTAAGTTTTAATAGCGAGTTTTAACAAACATTTACTATAAAATTGGTTTTAATTAATATCGGTTTTAAAACAACGTAACTATCATAAGAGCTGGACTAAACAAATGAACTAAAACACCCAAAAACCGAGCTTGTAATATTAGCCATTATGTTAAACGTTATCTAATGTATTTCTTATTACACTATCGTAACTTTAGCGAAGACTTGCAAAATTTCCCTAATACCTTTAACATCCATGCAAAATAATATCTTTTATGAATAAATATGTTTTACTGCCAAATAAATGATAACAACAAAATTTTTCTTTAAAGGATAAATAATTAAATATGCATTATTGTTAAATAAAAAAAATGTTGTAAGTCAATTAAAATGATATGTCCATCTTAAACAAATATCTAATGAAAATTCGGACGTTTGGGTGGATATTCGATGAATATATGAGTTGGCATGATTGAGACTATTTTGCAGTCTGTATGTATTATATTTAAATAATAATTAATAACATAATAAAAAAAACCTTGCAGAACTCATTATATTAAAATATAATAAAAAATTAAATTAAATTATATATCATCATCAGGAAAAATATACAAATTCCATAAATAATAAGCAAACAAATCATTGAAACAAATTACTAGGTAACAAATACAAGTAACAAACAAACAGATTACAAAATTTTAAAAACTAAAGCTTTTTTTATTTTAACAATTAATAATTTTAAATATGTCTTTTCTTATTTTTCCGCAGGCATTCCCAGTAGTACCTTATACAAAATCGCGCGACGCGAAGGCATACGTTTAGCAGCACCATTTAACGCAGCACCTACCACATGGTCCCAGGAAGATTTGGAGCGAGCCCTTGAAGCAATCCGATCGGGACAGACTTCCGTGCAAAGAGCATCAACAGAATTTGGCATTCCCACGGGTACTCTATACGGCAGGTGTAAGCGGGAAGGCATCGAATTGTCCAGGTCGAATCCGACACCTTGGTCCGAAGACGCAATGGGCGAGGCCCTTGAAGCTGTTAGGTAAATTTTTCTTCTTTTTTTTTGCTTCAATTTTGGCCGACTATGGATCACGTGAAATAACTTCTTATGATTGTTTTTCTCCCTTCATTCTTTCTCCATGTTGTTTCTTTCTTTCTTCCGTCCGTTTTGCTCCTGTTTTCTTTTTTCCTTTTCTTGAAAACCCTTGAAATCTCTGATCTTCTCTCTGAATTTTTCTCTTCTCTCCACCTCTTCTATATCTATTTCCATTTCTTCCATTTCTTTTCTGACCTCCTTGATCTATGTCATCAGGGTCTTGGGGTTTCTGTCGAAGTTAAAATATTTATTATATTTATTAAATTTTTATTATATATTTTTATTTTAGTCCTTTACTTAATCAAAATAATGTTTTAAATTCCGTATAAAGAAATGTAATTATATTAATTACAAATATTGTTGTTTCGTGTGATCTCATAAAATTGATGACTTTTAATAATTATTGAAAGCAAGAGTAATTATTTAATATCTGATGTCTAGTTGCTAAATTTATCTTAGGTTCCATCTATAAAATATATAGTACAGTTTTTAATTTAAAGTTATGAATGAATAAGATTTAATATATGATACGAATAGAGAATATAAGAAAAACTATGACATAAAATTTGATTAATTGATAAAATTTATTTTTTTGAACTTTGAACATTATTTGATTATTTTTAAACTAAATAATAAATAAAAATCAATTGATTTTTGACTTTTAAAACTTACTTTTATGAAAGGAAAGTTGATGCAATTTAAAACATTTTATTATAATTGTTGGTTGTTATTTTCACGGTAGTTGAATATTTTAATCCACAAGGTTATACAGATGTCTGTTTGTTGTCAACAAATATAACTGCTCGAAGTTTTGGCTAATTAACTCTTTATTTATTTAAAACACAACAATGATTTCTTATAAAATAATGACAAATTTTCCACTTTTTAAATGCAACTTTTTTTTGCTATTTAATTTAGGAGATTCATGAATTTTTTTTGCCTAATTACTTGACTTTATGCTTAAGATTTTTAGAAATTTTAAAATAAAAACGTCATTATTATAATAATCTGTGTAGTTATAATCATTTAGATAAAAATATTTATTTTCTTCTTCTTTGTCATTGTGTTTAAACCTAACTGGATGGTAGTATACAGCTTAAGATTCAAAGTTTATTTTATACACAAATCAATTAAATATATACATAGTAAATACTAATATTTTTGTCGAGGCCATGATCTGCAAGAGTTATTGCGTCAATGGTGATAATTTTAACAATAACAATAAAGATATTTCTGGTTTTTATAATCAAAAACACTTTTACTGCATAATAAATATTTATTTATAAGTGGAAAGCAAATATCGAAATAAGTTTCAAAAAACTATTTCAGATAATATTTCTAATTTGGTTCATACGCATTTATTATTTATTTACAAAATGTATATTCTAAAATTAACTACCAGATTTATTATAAAAAGATAAAATAACTTTCACTTACATTATACTTGACGTTAAATAAAACACATCTCTTTTATTATTATTGTTATTATACAATGATGGAAGCTTAGTTTCCGAAATAGGTATTTATAATTTAGAAAATTTATTATTTTGTACTTCATGAATGCTGAAGAATCATTATACTTATAATTATATAATCAAAAAACGCACAAAATTGAAACAAAGCTGTTTTTGAATATCAGATATTAATAAAAATTCAAAATGTTTGTGTAAATATTAGCAAAAAAAAAATAAAATATGGATCCTTTTGAGTTTATATAATGTTATATAAGAATTTAACAGTTCCATATTTTAACTTTGTATCTTTTGTAATTCTTTAACATTATGAAAAATTCTTCTGCATACTATGATCCAATGAGTAAATATTTACTTTGTCAAGTTTCATTTTAATCATTAACTAAGATTATAAGTTCGAAAATATTACCATCAATAAAACGATTTTTTGTTAAACTTAAATAAATCAATTTTAATATATTATAATAAAACTTGTTTTCTTTTTGTTCTAAAATCTTAAATATTCCAACTATTACACTTATTAAGTTAAACATGTCATTTTAACATCTAGTTAATTACGTTCGTAAATATTTTAATTTTTATAAACAGAATACGGAAACAGATTGTATTTTTTACGAGCGCTAACATCAGTTAACGTAAAAATATTTTATTAGTATAAACAGTTGTATATACTAGAGGAAGGCCAGATATCCTAAAAATAATATTTTGTCCTTGGCATTAAGTTGTTTTCTGGAAACATCTCATCCATATTAATTTGAAAATGAAAAATTTATGAAATCTATTTGATTCGCTATTATTTTTATTTATTTATTTCTATTAGATATGTTAAAAGAAATATTTGCTTCAATACAAAAAAGCAAACTGTTTGTTTTTCATTAATATTCATATTTTACATAAATTCTATTTGTGCTAAATTTGAAATTTGTTATCAAATAGATAACATGATGTAATACATTGATTACTTACAAAGATAAATTTTTATTTGTTGAAGACAATATTATTTAAATTATTCAACTATCAATAAATATAAAGCTGATCACATTATTTCCAAAGATAATATTGACATGTATTCATAACTTTTATTTTCAAAAAACTTTTTGATTTTTGAATCAAATATTACATTTAAAAAATTTGCCAATCTGAAGAACTTTAATAAATTAACTGGAAGCGCTTCTAAAACAGAATATAAATAATGGCAACTTGCATTATAAAAATAATTTAAACTTATTTAAATATTAATAAATATATTCAGAGTTTGTAAAAAATCAGTTCATTGTTCATAGAATATTTTCAGACACTATTGTTCGTAAGTAGCCATTAAAAATACATATTTGTTTTAAACATGAAATATATGTACATATTTTTGCAATCAATGTTACTATTATATTTAAATATTTATTCATTTTTATAAATTTTTGAAATAAATTTAAAAAGTAGGTCAAATATTATAAAATTAAAAAAATTTAAAATGTCTTACATGAGGTAGAATAAATCAAAATTGTCGGAAAACTATTTTAATGTTCTTTAATATCTTACGATTACGAAAAAGTGCCAATATTTTATTTATAATCTTAATGGTTTTTTAAATGTAAATTTAAATAAATTTTAGTCATATTAAGTTGTGTTACAATTTTTAAAATACTTCAAAATGACTAGACTTTTTTTATTATAATTGTGACCTGCTACAGGATATAGAACCTTATCTGCACCCATATTAATATTGAGTTATTAGTATTACTGGAAAGAGCACAAAATTCTTAATATGTAATTTTATATAAAATTTGTTAAAATATTTCAAAAACTGTTGACGTTATTGCTGTTTGAGTTTGCAAGTTTGAGAAAATGTGTTTTGAAAAAAACGTTTGTTAAATTTTTACATTTTTTTAATAACTCATTTCCAAATTATACTACTATCCATCTAGCAGTTAGAAAAATAGACTAAAATAGGGTTTAGTTGTACAGAACGAGTGTGGATAGCGTTTAGTGCAATAATTTAAAAGTATGAAATTTTGATCCAAATCACTTTAATTGAAAAATTTGCTTCGTGAAAATGAGATCCCTTTTCCTATGACAGGTCATAATTAATGTCGATATCATAAAAACAATCTAAATTATTTCCAATAATGAAAAAATATATATATATATATATATATATATATAAAATTTTCTTATCCTAGCATTGTAAAATATGCGATTTGTATAAGAGGCAAAACTTGTAAGGCACATAAATTTACATAAATAAAACAGTATTGAAAAGAACTTTATGTTTGAAGAAAATTACTACCGAAAATATTTTGTATACACTATAATATTTAAAAATATTGAATTTTAAATTTATGAGCTTATAATCTCTACACACTTTAACAAAGTAGAGTTAGGTTTTAACATCAGATTTACAAATCGAGCACATTAATAGTGTAATAAAGTACCATGAGTAAAACTAAAATTATAAATAAATAATAGAATATAAAGAGATTAGTAAACAATATTAGTATTTAAAAGAAGAAAATCCAGTTTAAATTAATAAAAAATTAAATAAAAATGATCGAAAAACAAGTTATTGTCAATAAAAACTATAATCCGATTACAAAAAACTGCTAATATTTCATTTATGTATTTTATTTGTTTATCCAACAATTTTAAAAATAAAATCTAAATAAGCAAGAAAGAATTATATTTAATCATATTAATTTACTCTCACTCGTTCCGTATTCAATTGCATTTAGTTGCTATATTATAATAAATACATATTCAGCGGAATACGAAACAGATGTTCCATTATAATTTTCACACGATACCGTGCGCTGATTGGTCGAATTTGATGCCCGAACAAATTAATTCTTGACCTTGGCCGATGTGTTTATTGTGCGGAATTACGGTTAGGTTAGAATATGCTATACAAGTAAAGAATTACGTAAGCCAACTTTTTTTTTTTTTGGCAGCCATTAAAGTAATCTCTACTGTGTTAGTATTGTTATTTTAAACAAAAAAAATTAAATTGTTTTTTTTTTTGCTTTATATATTTGTAACAATATATCATTTTACACGCTTCTTGATTTTTTATAAACGTATCAGGACGTTTACCAAATATTTTATAAAATATATCTTGTTTGTTACACTACACATGCTGAAATAAAATTTAAATATTCTGTAAACAACTAATTATACTGTATAATGTAATTATATAATGGTGTAAAAAGTTTTTTTTTTCAATAGGATTATAGTATTGGATTCAAGTATTTTTTAATTATACACTGTAAAAATATATGTAAATTTACATATTCTATGACTGTGATTTATTCATAACAATGTAATATTACATAAATTATAATAGAAATTACAAAATGCTGCTATTTCATTCTTAAAAACCGTGTAAAATTACATAAATTTAAATTACATTTTTTACAGTGCGTGAACAGAATTATTATTAACAAAAATATATATTATTGAAAATGGTATAACTTTATTTGAATTTTACTTGAGTTAAGTTGGTTTGTATCTTCTATAAATTGTTCAATTTTTTGAATGTGTTAGCGATTCACAAATACACGCAAATATGTGACGTGGAATTCTGCAATATATTTTGGGTTTATAATGTGACTGCATATATTATTTATAAAGATGCTGCTACGGCATTTAAAATAGTAATAAACAATTTTTTTCGAAATGCATAATTTTGCATAATAGTTTAAAATAAATAACAAGCAATATTTTAAAATACAACTTTTAAATTTTTCGAAATGGATAGTAGAATTCTTGCAAATCAGAAAAACAATAAAGTTCTTTATATAGAAACAGAAAAACATATTTATTAGTTGATTGAAAAATTTACATAATAAACAAAATATTAATAAATTATTTTATGAAAATTAAGTATTAATTACTAGCTACTCTTTTTGTCAATATTATAATAGCAATTGTTTAATTTAAAAATTCTTAGAATAGTCAAATATAGTAAAATAGAAAAAATATAATTAACACATTTTTTTTGTTATTGACAATGGATGAGTTTAGAACAAATGTTGTACTAATTAGAATATTAAAAAGTGTTTTAAAAAATTAATTATTGAATTGTTTGGTAAAAACTCTTTTAAAAATTAATATCCGGTATTATTAAAATCTGAATAAATTGCAATAACGTGCAAATATTAATAATAATTAATTAATTAATTAATAACGTAAACATGTTTATTTAGATTATCTATGGAATACATTGTTATCTGTTAAACTGATGTAATTTTGTTACTATTTATGAATTTCTCAAGGTTATATTTACACAGAATTTCGAAAAATATTTATTGATTTTTTACGATTTTAAGAAAAATATTTGAAATACTGAAAAATACAAAGGTTATCTTACTTCTCTTCTTTAAATAAATAAATAAAATATACTATTTACTTGTACAACTATACGAATATTACAACATTCAGTTTGTCTTGAAAAAAACTGATAAAGAAGCACATGCACATGACAATTTTTTTCAAATGAGGAAGTATATAATGAAACCACAGAGCGACGTTTTTAAATTTATTTTTTTCATTAACTTCTGTTTTTGTGAAAAATTTGTATTCGTTGCAATTTTATTTTGTTAAATTAAAACGAAAATCAAACCAAAAAATTATTGAAATCACGAACCAAACTAGTTGGAATTTTTTAATAATTTGTAACCAGCCTCGCTTATATTTATAAAATAAATAAGAAAATATTAATAAAAAAAAAACATTGCGAAATAATAATAACAAACATGAAAAAAATGTGTAAAATAATTAAGAAAAACAAGTGCTTTTTACTGTTACTATGTGTTTATTCTGTTGTTGCTAGGTGCATTATCATTGAATAAATTCCGCACAAGAAAACAAAATAATTTTTCATTGCAAATTGATAAAATATACTCCTATATAACTTTTACACGTAAAAATTTTCTTAAGTATAAGCATTACAGTGTTGAATGTAAGGCTTTATTTTTTTTATTCAAATTTCTATTACATATTCATAGAAGTAAAAAACATGACAATAGTTTTAGTTTTACAAACACTCAAATCGTATAATCTCGTCAAAAATTCAAGGTCAATTTTTTTATTTACACGTTTTCCAAAGTCAATATGGTTACCAATACAATGACGAATATACTTATTAGTAAATTCTTTAGTTAAGATAGGAAAATTCAAAAATTCAATCAACTACTAAACAACGCCGAAAACATTTTTGTTTCAGATTGGGTCAAATGTCAATCAACCAGGCAGCAATCCACTATAATCTACCTTATTCTTCCCTTTACGGGCGATTTAAAAGAGGCAAATACGACACAGATCATAGTGACAACTCTGATGGCCAAAACGATCAAGTGATTGTGCAGTTTAGTTCACAACACAATATCTCACAGTACCAGCATCAAAACAGTTGAGAATCCGCGCAAATTTACCACAACGAATCTGGTAAAAAGTCAGTACGAAAACAGCTACAAAAGAAGCAGTATTCCAAAAAGCATTTTCTTTATTAAAAAAAAAACAAAAAACAAAATGCAAAGAATGTGCAAGAAGATTGATTTCCCTAGTACAATTTTTTATATTTGTGATTTGTAAAATTACGATTCAAATAAATTATTATGTTCGATGATTTAGTAGCAAGAATTTTGTTTGTCTACGTTGCTATGGAGATGATGCAATTAATCGGTAATGATGAAAACAACAAATTCGACAATGTAATTTGGACGGAAATTTGTCTGATGTAACTTATTTATTATATTACTTATCTGCAAAGTTACGTGACAACTGTCAGTTCCTCGACAACAGAAACAAATATTATTTGTGTTTTGTAATGGTTTATTTAGCATTTTATTATTAAATAAACGCAAGTAACATTTAAAAAAACATCTTGTTGTTTACAGTAAATTGTAAAAAACAATCAAAGAGCGGAATGTAATAGCTTCCTTGGACTAAATTAGAATACAATATAATGTACATAAATATATGCATCTTTTTTATTTATATACTGAAATAATTTTGAATTTTAATTTTATGGAATAGTTTGATTAGTCATCGGCGGCCTGAGTATGACTCAATAATTATATATTTTTCTGATTATAAAAATATGAAAACTGGAAGTAAAATTATGCCAATTTTGTGTGTGTGTGTGTTCCCGATAAAGAAAATTAACGACCTAGGCAACTAACAAAATGCTTATAATATTAGAAAACTAATAGCTCCTATGACTGTATAATTAAAGTTTATCACTTATTTTTCGTGCTATTTTTAACAGTTGTCGGTAATATCATATAATTAGATTTTTAAACAACAAAAAAACGTTTTTCCTTTCGGTACAAAGTGGAATAAAATTAGAGCTAACATCATTCACTTCACATAGGTATAAAAAAAATGGATCATTCCATTTCTTATGTAAAATGTGCCAAAACCGAATTGATTTTAAGCAAGTTTAAATTTTGAAATTTTATAGGGCTAGTCTATTTTTGTTTGTTTACTATCTTTAGTAGATTAAAATTATCTTGGTGCTATAACTATTCAACAAAGAAAATAGTTTTTATTTACTTTTTTATGAGGTTATTGTCAACAATTAAATTTTATGAAAAATTATACACATATTTTAAAATTTTATGTGTCTTCCATTATTTAAGTCTGTTATTTAGTATTTTTTAAATTATTTGACTGATTAAGAAAAAGTATTAATATTTTATTTTTTAATATAAAAGATTTTTAAAAATAGGCGACTGAAACTGAACACTCAGTTCATTTATTCAAAATAATAAATATATTATAAAACAGAATAAATTTTAAATTAAATTTAAAAAAAAAATATAATTAGATAATATTTTTTATTTTAAATAGAAAATAATTTGATAATAATGGATATATAATGAAACGGATAGATACAGGAAAAATATAAATATTGAGCTAAATTTGAATAAATGATATGAAATAACAATGAAAACAGGAAGGATGCATCAGGGTTGTCTTATAGCTTATAGTTATCGAGGACTTTCAGCACTATTATTTTTATGAGCCCTTGAAAATTCATTAAAGGCCTTAGAAGTTATGTTTTCAAATTTAGAAAAACTCAAAAATGCTTTGAAAGTTTTAGTTCTAGTATCACCATAATTTCTAAATTAAACTTCTAAATTTAGAAACATCAGGTATTTTTATTCTTACATGAAAATATATTATTAACCTTTTTGCATAATTATAAATGAAACAACAAAATAATAAAGTAAAGATTCTATTTAAGTTGAAAACAAACAAAAATTTGATATTATTTTTGAATTTGTTATCTCTGCTATAGATTAAACAATATCTTATTGCAGTAACTTAGCAACAAAGGAATATTTTTTTTATTTAATTTATTAATTGCAAGTTGAGTGTAAAACAACAATTCTTATTATCATATATTGTTATGACATTTTCTTGATAACTATACATATTATTAGCAGTAATTATTTTCGTTTTAAATGTAATGAAATGTTGTACATGTGTTGTATATGACTGTATGCAATTTATACCGTGAGTCACTTTCTTTGCAGATAAGGGATATTTCATAAATTATTTCTTATCATCAGTTACAAGTATAATGAACCAAAATATTTTATACAAATAAGTGTGGTAAAGATAATGTGTACATTAAAGAAAAAAAATATAAAAACAATTACCTTAGTAATATGATACATATATTTCAATGAATCAAGTAGATTTTAGTGCAACATCAAAAGAAGAATTTTAACAAAAATAATAAATGGTTTTAATAATAAAAAGTTTATTTTAATATCACCAATATTATTAATGTTATTTTAGCGTGTAGATAATTCCTTTTATTTGTTTATTTATTTTTTCGTTTCCTCTGCTTGGAAGTTTTTGTTTTATTTTTTTTTTGATACAAAGTTTAATAAATCGTTTATAGAAATAATTATTTATTCTATTTTTTTTTATTTTATATTTTATTTGCTTTAAATATACATAGTTTGATGTCATCAGTACATCAGTTTTCGTAATAGGATTTCTAAATAAAACAAGAAAAAAATATGTGGTTAACACATGATTTACTAAACGTCATTGATAAATTCAGATAATTCACACATAGTTTTCTCAAAGTTTACGTATATTATCCGATATATTCATCATTTTGTTTTTTTAATATTTTTTTGAAACGGATATTTTCTTTATTTTTTTTGTTCAAATTTTACAGTATAATTATTATTGTTAGATAAAAATCTTATATTTTTTAACAAATATTTAACAACCGATTTATTCTAATTAATTATTTTTTTAATAACTTTTATTTCATCCACATATGCATATTACTTTTCTTGCAAATTCTGCTATGCCAGATATTTAAAACCAATTATTTTCACAAATTTTTTTAATTATATTATTGATTTTAGAAGGGTCATTTAGTGACTGAATGTATATGTAATGTAATGTTGTGTACGTCTAGAGCAAGTACATGAATTTGTGTATTTGGGTAGTTTATTGTCTAAGGACGACCGTTTGACAGTGAGATTGAAAGGAGAGTAAATGCTGGTTGTAAGGTTTTTGATATTTTGGGTACTTTTACCAGAAACGTGAATATATCCAAAGAGGTTTGTTTGAGTGTATAATACTGTTTTGGTGCCTACATTGATGTATGATAGTGAGTGTTGGGTTTGGTTACAAAAACATAAAAGGAAAATGACTGCTGTGGAAATAAGATTTTTGTATGAGATAACTAGTAGGTCATCTTGAGCGAATGTATAATTAACGTTTGCGTGGATATATCCGATGAGTAAATGGGAAGGTATGATTGAGAGAGTGTTTTGCGTGAGTGAATATTTGTAGGAATAGAAGAGCATGTTTGAGAAGCATCATGAATATGGATGAGCAAAAATTTATTATCTGGATAGAAATGTTTGGTGGAAACTGCATTTCTGTATAATGGAAAGACTTTGTCCCACACCCTTATGGGTTCATGGCATGATTGTGTATGTATGTATATGTTTAATTTTTTAACGTCTATGCAAATTTATTATTCTCCAATTCGTTTATACAATATTTGATAGCCTTTATGTTTTTTTTTGCATTTATCGTTAATCATCCAAGCAAAGGACCTACAACTTATAATGGATTACAAACCAAAAAAACAAATCTAAATATTAATTCGGCGATATAAGGTCATAAATATCAGAAATAATATTTTACTCAAATTGTAGCATGATTTGAATTGACAATCTTTGGCGTCATAATAAATAAAAATTTACGTAATTTAATTTAGACAAATATTTTGCAAAATGTATTTATCCGCGCGTAGATTTAAGATTAGATGCGCTTTATTTTATTAAATCGATAAAACCAAAAATAATTCACGTTTACAAACAAAGAAGCGACGGCGACGCTTCCAAACTATATTCCGCTAAAAATCAACATTACATCAGATTTTCTGATGCAATCCTGAAAAAGAAAATTTCAGCTTTCCACGTGTAGTTAGTTTAGTTGTACACGCTGCTGCATACTTATTATAAACACCAGGTGAAACTGCTTATTTTAGAATCAAAAACGCTCAAAACATCAAACAGCAAAACATGTTTTTTTCATTTAAATCGCGAGATTAATTTTTTTTTCTGCCATCACACCATACATACTTTCTTTTACGTCAGCTACGAGTATAAAGTAAACAACTCCTTATGCGTTTATATTATATATGTATTTTTTTGCTTTTACCATTCTTTTTAATACCCGGTTTCTAAGACGACTTGGATTCTGAATTCTGATTAACTTTTATTGCAATCATATTTGAACAAAATAGTATTATTTGCCTTACTTTTTTATAAAAACTTATCATTTATTTCAAACTGTGTCATTATCATTATATATTTCTGTTTTTTATAGATATTATCAAATATGTAATGCTTTCAGATAAATAGATTAGTTTCAATTTCAAGCACTTTCAACGGACAGTGTTTTAATTTTTTAATAAATTTAATAAATGTTTTTGTTTGACGCTCACCTGTCTGACAGGGTAAAGAAGTTGTTAAACAATATTTTAATTATATTACATTTTTTTTTTCGTGCAAACACTTATACAAATAAATAACATAAATATTCAAAAATATCATGAGAAAGTCAAATTTAGTATATGGCAATTCAAAGTAACAAAATTGCAAAAAAGCTATGCTTTTCTTGCTTCCATGTACGCTTGAAACCGTATTTTATATTTACGATTTGTTACTTACGTCCTTCAAATGATTTCTTCCAGTAATCTCAACTATACCTTAATAATTATTGCAACAATATTATTTTACATTCAAAGTATTTTAACATTTTTGATTATAACTATCGTATGATTATAATTATTAGTAAATAAATCAGTTAAGATAATACATAAATAAATTTTTAGCACTTAGTTTTGGCTGAATACAATGTTGATCAGGCATCATCATTGTGATATAGGCTTGTTCGCACGTGCTAAACTTGGCAAGATTCCTTCAATTCTCGGTAACAATAAACAAAGTGCGTGCTATGTATTTTCAAATTCGAATCTTTCGTACCTTACGCACATGTAATCGTAACGTTTTAACTTTTTTATTGAAATTCATAATTTATCCAGTACTCTGATTTTCGAAGCAAAAAAACAAAATTCTATGTCTTTCCAAGTTTCTTTGGTAAACATTTAAAATTGAAATGTCAGAGATATAAAAAAACCCGGCTGATGTAATTCCAAATGAAATTTATAATTTCGGATTTATAAATATTTATCAAATTTGAAAATTGTTTTGCTTTTTATAAATATATCAATGTGTACGATATTTGAAAAATAAAAATAAGTATTTTTATCTACTGTCGTACTGAAGTTGTATTTACAGAAATTTTCTTTGTTAAGATTTTTGATAAACACATTTTGAAGTTTACTAAATTCTTTTATAACTAATAGTGTTTTTCAACACGTGTATCTCTAGATTTATGGAGCAAATAAACACCAAGTTTTATTTTTAGATATATTTCTTTCATATCAAGATTTGATCAGATTTTGATAATTAATCTAAAACAGAAGTTATTTTTGAAACATATTTTAAAATATTCAAAGACATCTTTGTTTTAAATTTCTTTAGAAATAATGTTCGTTACACTTTGTAGAATTTCTGGAAATTTTCAGAACTAAAATAACCTGTCAATTTTTTTTATACATAGATAATTATATATTTTGGTTACCACTTACCTCAATATTTTTTTCATTATTCAAATGAGATATATTTTAACATTCGTTTTTTCTGAGAAAAATATAAATGTATTCGTCACATCAGATTTTTTTATACTTTTATTAACTACTGATATATATCCCTTAAAGGTTGTCAATTTAAGTTGCTATGTATTTAATTTGTTTCGTATTTTATGTAAAAAAGCGGAATGGATAATATATAAATTAATTTCTATGTATCAAACCAACACAGATACTATAGTTCACAAAATATTTCAAAATTCTTGGAAAATTCCACTGCCCATACAAAGTTTCAGGGTTCAAAAAAACTTTTAAAACCCAGAAAAATATTTTATACAAATAATTAAATAACAACTAGTTCGTTTTCTATCTGTTGGTTTGATTTTAAAAATGTTATTTTAATTTATTAAATTTATATACAGTCGAGAAACTTACATTATCTATAAATAATTTAGTCGTGTCAAAAATTTTAAGGCTCGCGGGATTTGTGTATCACATTAAAGATTTAGGAATCATAGTAAGTTTCAACAAATTTCCAAGAACGTAGAACACAGTAATTGCACCTAGAGCTATCAAAAAACCAGAAGCCTCTTTGGTAGAAACTACATCTAATTGAATTAATAATATTAATCATATTGTCTATTGTCCAATTAGAATTTTTTTTGAAAATTAAAGTTTCCTGGTTAGATTTAATTTTAAAAAAATATTTTATTAATCGATTTCGATATAAAGTTTTTTTAAAGAAATATTTATTTTTATTATAATTTAAAATAATCTAAAAAATATTTTTTAAATTACAAGAACTTTTTTCTAAATAAGAAAAAATATATTTTTAAAACTTTTATTCCAAAAGTTTCTAGATATAACCTTTGAGATATATATATATATATATATATATATATATATATATATATATAAATATATATTATGTAAATATTTTCTAGAAGATTTTAGATTGAAGATATAGAAAAATGTAATCTGTTTGTTACACATAAATACATTTTCCTTTCTATTTTTATTTATTACTCAAATAAAGATCCAGCAATTTATTCACTGTTGTTTATTTAAAAGCAGTCAAATCATGTGCTACCTACATCATATTTTTGTAAAAATACTAATGAGCATAATGTACAAAAATAAAAAGTGGTTAGGAGATGTACTAGCTACTTCAGATTTTTTTAAACCATTATGAATGGCAGGAACAGAAAAACATGTTTTTTTAACACAAAAATGTTGGTTGCGTACCGTATGACAATTTTATAATATTTATTCGCCGAAATAGTAATTCGAAAATAGAAATTTTTCGTTTCAAAAAAAAAATATGATTTCCGTGTTAACGTCCTATGGCCCGGTTTTAAATTAAAACCGCTCTGTATGTTTGCCAAGTTCAGAAAGGAGCTGTCACATATTTTAAATATTGAACCCATTGCTTACGTCTGTCAGAAATTTGGCATCTGATGACGTGACGATATCAAATAATGGACTTACGTTAATTTTTACCTCAGAAATAAAATCTAACAGCTGTTTCAAATGCAAAAGGATAAAAAAATAAGTCCAGAGTAATTTTTTTTGTTCTAGAGTGCTGGCCACATAATTCTCGAAATTATATTTTCTTTGTGTGCGAATTTTTTACAAGCGCTATTACGTAAACGTGATCTTTGGACCTTAATTATGTTCTAGGTAACGTCAGCCAGTTTTTGTGGGCGCTGAATTGCTAAGCTAGACTGCTAGGTGCCTATTAGCAGACGCATTGTGTATCAGAAAAAAAAAACACGTAAGCCGTATCACGAAATTTAGATAACAAATTTCATGATTCCACCATTTATGTTACTGATAATTAGCCGGAAATTATATTTAGAACATTTTAAAATCAAAAATTAAAAACTCTTATATTTGTTTGAGGTAAATAGATAAGAATCTCAATTATCAAAATTTACATGTCTGAAAATTTGTATTATTTACTCACAGTCGGGATACGTAGTATTTTATATTTATTAATATTTTTTAGATAAACATTCACGTTTTGATTAGTTGAAAAAATGGTGTCTGTTTTATGTGTAGGCACGTGTCTGTTATAATATTATACAATCTACACTCAATGAATAAGTGTCAAATTTTATATTAGTTTTTATTGTTTGATTCTGGATATAATCAGTTTTGCTGTATTAGTACTTTATTTGTTCTACTTTTTGGAGAAAATATATTTTTTGATATGTTTTTATTGAAGATAATAATACTTAATTGTAAAAAACATTATCAATATTCTATAAACAAAAATCTTGTTTTTAAAATACGTTTAAAAACGTAACCATAAATATAAAATAAAATACATATTTTTCGACAGTCTAGTTACAGTACTACAAAATTAAAATTCTTTTTGATAGTCAAATCTTTCATTAACCATGTACCGAAATACTCAATATAGGTATAGACGGAAGTTGTTTGGATTAATTCTAAAATATACGTATATATCTGACAACCTAATCTTTACTTATATATATTTAATTTCAAACCGAAAACCAGTTAATATTAAAAAATATACTAAATTATTAAGTCATGAAATTAAAATAAAAACAAATTTGTAAGTATAAATAGATTTGTTTATTTATTATACAAAAAATAAATATGAAATCTATTAAATTAATCACATTATTTACACAAAATTAAGCAAGTACTTAATTTGATCACAATATTAATTTAATATAATTAATGATATCATCAAATAATTAAAACTATGTTCATTTCATTTATTGACACAATTACGGCTTTTTTTCTGTAAATTATTACATAAAAACTGATAGAAGTTTGTGTTTGTCATTATTTATAATTTTAATTTACAAAACCAATGTCTAATAAATAAAGGAAATAAACTGAGATCATAATAACAAATAAGAATTGAAAATGTATTCCACGACACCTAAAAGTTTTGTCACTTCAATTTTTAGAAATAATTGATATATAATACAAATTTAGATTTATAATTTTTCGAATGAACTTTTGAACTGTATTATGTGCACCTGAAGAATTTTTATTCAAAAATTAATTTACTAATAATTTTATTATTACATTATTGTGCAAAACAAGCATTGCGTTATCAATGGAAACTATTTTTTTTTTCTATTTTTAAACAGATTAAATATTCTTATTTATTATATATCAAGGAAGGTGATTGGATGTGTTGACAACATCAGATTATTTGCTTACCTTGTCAATTAGTAATTACAATAGAAAGCGGATTGTCTTTAAACACTAGAAATTATTTTCTCTACTATATTTTTCACTAGATTCAGTATCATTTCAAATGAAATTGAAAAAGGAAGAGAGAATAAATCAAGTAAATTTATATATATAATACATATATATATTTATATATATTTTATTCTTTTATATAAATTTTTTACAATATTTTTCTTTTTCGATAAAATTAATTGTGTTGTTTGATAAAGTACAAAAAGCTTGAAAGAAGTGTACAGTTGTCTGTACTATCACACAAGGTTGCTATATAAAAGCTAAATTCTATATTATACTTAAATTCTAAAAGTTAAATAACACATTATATCTTACATGTAATATTTTTTCGCAGTTATTTATTCGAACGCCGTTCATGCAAATTAACGTAATAACAAAATTGTGGTGTGCGTAATATACACATACAATGACATCTTGTAATATGCTCAAGTAATTGTTAAAGCAAAGAGATGTGTGTAGGTCGTAAAAAAAAAATAAACGTACGCAGACATACTCCAGCCTTATTTTGAAATCAAATTATCATCTCTTGCCGTGACGTTCATGCTTCATTTGTTTTATTATCAACCATAAAAAAAGCAATCTTTCAATCTTCGAATTATACGCTGTGAATAACTATTTAGCAAATCATATAACACAATATCAAATCGAATTAACATAAATATTTTTATATTAACAAAATATCACAATTATATTTGATATTGTTTTGTTAAGTATTTGAGCAACAGTTGTTCATTCAACGAAATAGAAAATTTTGACGCAAATCCGATCAGCCGATTTTAAATGCCAAAAATCAAAATCGCGTAACCCATAAACATAGATTAATTTTAGTTTTGTTTTGAATAGTGTAAATATAGAAATCATCGCAAACGTCAATATTGTATTTGCCAATTTCCAAAAATAATTTAATTGGTACCAGTTTGGTAAAGTTCAATCAAATAAATTGTTAAATATGGCTGACCTTGATTCGAAAATAATCTATTTTGACCTATTGCCGATGTCACTGTATCGTGTACAACAAACTGTTAAAATATTACAGAATAAGATCCAAGAAAATATTATGCATGTAATGCATAATTTACAGAATAAAACATTCATGAATTTCAGCATAAACAGGTTCGTTTGTTGAACTTACACTCACACTACTTATCAAACTGAAAATACATTTGATAGTTTTTTTTAAACATGATGTGAAAAACTAAATTTATAAAAAGTCGTTTTCGAAGTTCTAAACAATCTGTAAACACATAATTCTAATAATTTTTTTGAAATTTTATCGATGTGAGTGGAAATACGATAAACGAATCTGTAAATAAAAAATATAATATCATTTTATTTTTCAAATTATTTCGAAATCGAATAGACACATCTCACGCACAATAGATATATCAGAGACACAGGTACAATTGAATATTTTTATAATATGTCTTAATCAATTAACTTTATATCACTTATAGATCTGACTTCATTAAAAAAAAATTTAAAAATTAATATTTACATTTACTTTGATATTTATTTCATTGTTTCAAAGTTTCTACATGCAGAGTCACAATAAAAAATGTTATTTTTAACAAATCGAAAGACATATAGGTATATATGCATTTTTCTACGTGTAGCGACCTTGAAACACGAAACCAACATAAACTTTATTAAATAAAGTTGCAACTTGAGATATATAAGTAAGTAGAAACGAATTTTTAAAACTGAAAAATTAGTATTATGTACAACTAATCTGCAAATCAGTTAAACTGCTTTTTTCTACAATTAAAAGGTACAAATAGTACTTCACAAGAAGAGAGAAAAAAAAAAGAATTAATTCGAAACAATATATCTCTTAATCAATAATATATACTCTGATAAAGTACAATTAATAATTCGTTATATGCAAATATATAATATATAATAAATTGCGTCCCATGTCTAACAGAAATAATCGGCGCCCATAATAGTTTTTATCTTTTATAATATATATATAATTCTATATCAATATATGACTTTACTATCACGATATAATATTGAATCAATCTCTCACTGGAGGCCATTCTGTCAAAGAGCTACCATATTTTGTTTGTTGCACATTTAGACGCTCGCACAGCTTAATTTTCTTTTGTTGTTTTTTTTATTAAAAACTCACGACAAATCTAACCTATAAATATACTGATCTATCGCATCTTTTTATATCTTAGATATAATCGGTAATAGTGAAAAAAAAAAAACGAATACTTATAAAAGATGAAAATTAATTAATAACGGTGGGTATATACGAATTTATATGTATTTAATGCATATTATAATATATAATGTTTGTTTGAAATCCGGTTCTTCGTTTTATAGAGCGTATGGCAGATAGTTTTTTTTTTACCGGATTAATAATATATAATTATGACGATGTGTTTTAATGTATTGTGATTTTTATCGGACGAATGAGCGATCAGTCTTAACTCTCGCGTTCTTTAAGTTTCTTACTCTTGCTGGTACGAACGATATAACTTCTTCTTTGTCAACGTATACGTCGAGCTTATCATTATGGTTCCACCTCTCGTCAAATTTCTGTAACAAAAAAAAGAATACATTTAATAATTTGTACTTGTAATTCTAACGTTGTATAATAAAATATTATAATACTTAGCATTGAGCAATGCTAGTCTATTATAAATTCTGAACATTAAAATTCAAATGAGAAGTTTCGAACGTGCAAAGTATCTAAAATCTTTAGCTTCAATGCTAAATTACATAAAATGTACGTAAAAGAATTATATGTATATTTAAAAACAGCAAGATTATAAAAATAATAAACAGACTAGGAAGACTGTTTTATTTTATATCGCACAGGAAGTCAGAGCCGCTATCTGTAACTTTTGAACTATTTTTTTTCTTTCTTAATTATCGCGAGCGCTATACAAACATCAGTATAAAACTATTAAAAAAATCTGGCAAATTAAACTGATATCCCAAAATAAACTTTATGTATAATCCGAATATTTAAAAAAAATAAATAAATGACGCGATTTAATCTCTAGTCTAATTTAATCGACCTTTTTATCTCTGGAGATAAAATGCCTTAAACAAGCTCATACAAGTCTAGTCGAAAATTTCATCAGAGCTTACATCAGACCACCACAAGCACCCGACCTTGCAAAAATCACGAAAAAATATTCTTATCACGGCCTGACCATTCATATAAAGTATGACTCAAATTTTTAATCAATCCCACCTACATTTGCAATCAAACAAATAAACAATTAGTCTAAATAAATAATACTTACTTGAGGAACTGCGGTAGAATGGAGTGCCAACTTGTAACGTCTTGTTTCAAAGTGAGATACAATTCGAAGGTAGACACCGTACTAGGATCGCACTTGATTGTGCTCAACTTTCTGCACTCCTGATCGTTTTCGAAGCTAAGGAAGATGGTACAGCCTCTCAGACCGCACGGTTCTGATTCGGCCATTGCCAAGACATCGCTAGCTATGCTGGGCAGTAATCTGCACGGTAGCAGAACTTCACCGCAGGATAGATGCGTGTGCTTAGCTGCCCTAAGTTCAGTTTCTAATCGCTTCGATATTAATCCGACAGCTACTGAACGTTCACCGGATTCGGAATACGGATCGTATTCATATCCTGCAAAACGAAGAAAAATCGGAATTGTAAATTTATATACATACGGACGGAGAGATAGTAGTTGTAATAATATTAATTTTTGCATTTTGCAATGGTCAATAGCACCGCTATAACGCCGGTACTGTATTTAAATGAATTAGCGTTTAAAATGAGAAATAGAAAGTTAGATGTTAATCATGGTTGCTATGGGTTGAACAAACGCACGAACAAAGAAAAAGATTTCGAAATTTTTACGTGAAACGACCTCCAAAATTGATAATGTATATACAACACCGGCCGGCAACTAATACCACCACCAGCTAGCTAAGCTAATAGGCTAAAAGTTCATTTGCATATATTTTAGATTTTTGTGCGATTTTATAGAATATAAATGTGCAGATAATTTTATTAATGTAAAAACAAACTTATTTATGATAAAGGCCAAACGTTAATTTCTTATTACAAACAAGATTAAATTAAATTCTGGCTTTGCAAAAATAATATATTGCATCACCTGTCAAACTAAAAATAAACAAGTATAAATAAAATTTATCGTTTTTGAAAAAAATTTGAAAAAACATTAATATCTTTATCGGCTTACTAATTTTTTATAATATAATATATTTAACAGTTTATCGCAATTTATTTAAATTTTGTCATACCGGCTTTGTTCACCCCTAACAATGAAACTAACAAAATCTACTATTTTAAAAATAAATTACATTCAAATTATCAATTTCTTTATTATTTCATTAATTCTAATCATAAACTTAACAATTTTGTTTCATATTTAGTATATGATTATAAAGTTTTGCTACACCGGCTTTGTTCCACCCCTAACAATAAAAAAACAAAAAATCCACAATTTTTCAAAAAATTATAATATAAATTATTCGTTCTTTTACCATTTTATTTATTAAATACAATATTTAATAATTTATTTCCATTTGAAACTTAAAATTTAAATTTTCACTAACCGGCTTTGTTTCACCCCCTCGCTAGCAAACCCTTATATGATGTAATCGTCCAATAGCATTACGAACAACGTTAAAATTACACCAATTTAAAAACATTAAAAACTTAAACGCTTTATAAAACAATCTAATAAACCTAATTTATTGTTAGTATTTATAGATTGGCTACAATTAACTCGCTATAACAATTCAACATTTGAAGAACATATATATTAAAACAAAGAAACCAAGTCTAAATTTAACTTTAAGTTAAAACAAATCAAACAGTTGAATAAACATTTATATTATATTCATTTGTTTGAAGCCGAACTGACAAGTTATATGAAAGCGGAGAAAAAAAAAATTGCCGTCAGATAGGACTGGTTTCTTTGTTTAGCTCTCATCTGGAGAGTTGTATCAACTCAAAAAAAAATCGTAAAACTCACCTTTTTGACTACTATACTCGACATTGATAACAGGTAATACTTCCATTTTGTATATAATTTTTAAAAAAGTTCTAATATAACACAGATATAAACAATCACAAAGTTAAAATAATAAAAAAGCAGAGTCGTTTACTTGATCTAACTGTCACTAGTATACACGACGACTGCACTTTCTGTTCTATAATCGAGTGCCGGTTTCTAGCTGTATATATAATTTTATCCCCACCCAGATGGTGTACGTGCGAGCTGACATATGATTCGGTCATCCTCGTGACCGCTATTGCCGGTTCGGCTAAACTCGGGCTTCAAGCACAGCCTACGTGACTCGTACTTAGGCTCTGCTGTTTACCTAAATATTTTTTTTGTATCTTTCCCCCTAGCTGAGCGCTGGATATGCAACCAGCGCTACACCACCAAGGTCAAAACAAGAAACTGGTTATTGGATATGAAACCAGTATATATACATATTATAATTTATAATCCATCGCTAAAGCTAATACTGCTTTTCAAAGGGCCCAAAACACAACAACAAACCTGATCGTCTCTTTTTAAATGTGATTTTCTTGATTTTTGCTTTTTTTCGATCTAGAGAAACTGATGCTGATATCTAGTTTACACTGTGATAAACAGATGTTTTGTTTGATAAAAATAGCAATGTATGTATTCAAAGGGTATAAACACATCAACATAAGCCAAGATAAAGTACAATTTTTCGATTTTCATTTATTTATATCTGATGTTTTTTAATTGCATTGTTTACCATTGTTTTACTAAACATTCTTTTGATATTTTAATGAAAAAGAAGTGCATTTATTAAAAGTATGTAAATAACTAAACATAAATTATGACAGAAAACAAATTGTCGATTTTCATTTATTTATATCCAATGTCTTTTAATTGCATTGTTTACCATTGTATTTCTAAATGATCTTTTATGATTTAGTTAAAAAATGAAAACAAATAAATATAAGAAACAAATTTTCGATTTTCATTTATTTATATCTGATGTTTTCTTTAATTACAATGTTTATCATTGCCTTTCTATTCTTTTGTGCAATATTTTTTTTTGATTATGCACATACATTTACGTTTAATTAAAAAATCATTTGTGTTCGTTCGCATTTTAAATTTTATGACTAATACTGCTAATGTAAACAAAATATACATTTGAAATTACTATTATTAATTTAAATTCAAATATAATAAAAACATCTAATACATAATGTAACATAATGTTTCTATTACATTATCTCTGTATTTATTTTTATTTTATTTGTAAATTTTTCGCTTAATGTAATCTCAGTACGAATTGTATAATATTTTTAATTAATCGTCAATTTATTTATCTCTTTCTAGAATTTACAACTTTTATATTTATTTTTATATTGATAATAATTAAATAAACATTTTTATAGGAAGTTGTCATTCTAATAAAATTCATTAAATTTCGTCATTCTTTAAAGATTAACAAATTTCACTTTAGCACCAATAATACTTTATATGAAGTAATTTTTTTTTAAATTTGAAAAAACAAACTAGATATATTTTCAAATAAAAAAGCATACTGGTTGATTTCATTTATTAATAAATTTTTTCAACATTTAAAAACAATTGTTTTCATTAGTTTATAATTAAAGTTAATTTCAAATATAGGTACAGGATGTTCTATGTTTTTAAATTGAACGTTATATTTTGTTTATACATTATTGTTTGTCATACAATATACAACTGTCAATAAAATAACACTTATTTTTGAATTTTGATTCAGACATCATTTAGTTATTGTATTTTTTTTTAAAAAAAAGAAAGATATAATAGTACATGCATGACTTTATTAAATTATACAGTTATATTAACAAGTTATAAATTATACAGTGTGGCAATAATAGACGCTCAAATATAAAGAACTTCAAATAGTCATTAGAAATAGAAATTTTCAAATAAAACATTATCCTGTATTAATCCCATTTTAATTTGCTTGAAATTTTATCTAAATTTCATAGTATATTCAAAAGAATTAGATGTTTCCCAAATATATACATATAATATTACAACATAGACAAACAAAATCACTTACAAAAAGAATTAATAACATTTACAATTCCAATTCCTCAATACAAGCGAATTAATTCATATTTCCAAGCAAAATTGTAATTTTATTTTAGAAGCTCTAATTTATAATTATTTTTGTTAAACGAATTTATTTTATTAACAATTTAATATTTAATATTAAAAATTTTTTAAAGAAAATTATTTTTTTTTAAATAAATTAAACCTTTTTCACGAAAATTAAGCTGTTTTTTCATGAATCAAACATTTTTCAAAAAAATTAATAAGTCCATATATAATTACACCAATTCCAATTTATTTTACATATTAAAAACTTAACTAATAGAAAGTGGCTATTTATACATACGGTATGTATACGCAATTGGCCATTTATACATACAGTATTTTTACGCAATTGGCTATTTAGGGTAGGTTAGGTTAGGTAGGTTAGTATACTAACCTGACCTACCCTAAATAAATAATAAATAAATAATAAAAAACCTAAACCTCATCCTAAATAATAAACCCTTGATATATTTATTAAAAAACTTAACAATTTAATTTCTCAAAATCAATTAATTTAAGATTTGAATCCAAACTACAAAATGTTTTAAAGACAATTATTGTAAAAAAAACCTGTATTTGTACAGTTATTTATTGTTATTATTCATATCAATTCAATGAATTAAATAAATTTTAAAATCAAATTTTATTGCATCATAAATAATATGACTTGCGGTACACGTCAGGTTTTCAATAAAATTTTGTCAAAATAAAATATTAACGCAAAATGAATAAACAAAACAACACACCACATTGATATTAGTCATCAATAATTTTTATCGCCTTTCTTTAAAATTTACAACTTTATTTTAAATTTAACACTGATAAAGATAAAATTCTTTATATTTCATAAATTAATAAATGTATTATAATCATTAAGTTAATGCATTATTGGTTCAAATTGTTTAATTTATAGTTAATCACCAGTTTAATTTGTTCATAAAATTTACAACTTTTTATACTTTACTAATATTATTAATTACTTTTACTTATAATAACGGTATAATATTTTTATTCTAGAAACTTATCGTTAAATGTCAAATTTAAATTGCAGAATAATGGAAAATTTATTTCAAATTCGTTAGCTGTGAATGATGAATAATGATTTTTATTAGAAAACTGTTAAAAAATTGTATAACCGCAGACTGAGGTATAATAGATTAGATAGACAATAATTGTGATTCAGTTAATTTTTTATCTATAATTGTTTTTGTGTGTGAATGGCAAATCCACGTAATTTTCATTTAATTCTAGAAATAGAAAAAGGAAAAAGAACATTTTTAACTGACATTGCAATTACTTTTTTTTAATGTATGATTTACTAATATTATATTTATTTAATTAGTACTTTTATTTTATTAGAAATATAACCTAAAAATTGCAAATAATTTTGTAATGTAATTACATCAAATAAAATGTTGCAATATATATTATATTGTACACTCATAATATATTTTACGAAAAACTTATACGTATTGCAACACATTTAAATTTAGTTTAAATTATATAGTCATTTTGTTATAATTTTTATACAATATTAGTATTGATATATACATATATACGTAAAAAGAAAAATATTTAGATATAGTTTCAATATTTTAATTGTTTCATCTAAAAAATTGATGATTTTCAACATTCTAATCATATTAGTTAAAGATTTTAAAAACAAGATTAGAAGTATATGGGTAAACCCATATATAGACTACTTTGACATTTCTCGGAAAGTTGGCAACACTGTATTTTAATAATATTATAATTTATGTGGGCAATAGGAGATACTTTTCTGAAAATTTGATCAAAATCGAATAAATAATGTAGCCACAATGAATTTTTTAAAAATTTTGTGATTTTTTTCTCTCGATAAGTTGGCAACACTGTATTTTGTTAAAATTGCATAATTTATTTAGGCACTAGGAAAAACTTTTATAAATATTTGATTAAAATCGGTTAAATAAAATGGTCAAAATAAATTTTTTAAAATTTTACTAATTTTTTTTTCGGAAAGTTGGCAACACTGTATTTTGTTAAAATTACATAAATTACATGAATACTAGGAGAATCTTTTGTGAAAATTTGAGTAAAATCGGTTGAATAACATGGCCTTAATAAAATTTTTAAAACTTTAGTAATTTTTTTCTCGGAAAGTTGGCAACACTGAAAATTAATAAAATTATGTAATTAATGGGAGCAATAGGGAAATCTTTTCTGAAAATTTGATCAAAATCGGATAAATAACGTAGCCAATATGAATTTTTAAAAACTTTAGTAATTTTTTTCTCGGAAAGTTGGCATCACTGGAAAAAAACAAAACCACATGACCATCTTGGGTACTAGACAAATTTATCCTGAAAATTTCATTAAAATCGGTTGAACCGTCTAGGAGGAGTTGCGGCCACAAAATTTTGACTTACGACCGAGCGAGCGAGCGAGCTGACGACGCACACACATACACCCACATAAACTAAGTTCAGATTCGTCATCTACAAGCTATATGAAGGATTTCTATACAATTTTTTTTTTTTTTTTGAAAATGTTACAGACACCGTACCAAACGCTTTACTACTTTTCCTTGCAGTCAAAGTAGTAAAAAGTAGAAAATTACGGTTTTTAAATTGAAATGTATTAGCCATTTTTTCTTGTTCATTGATTTATCTAAGATTTTAAATGATTTATCCAAACCTTATTTAAAATAATAATTTTATTTCAACTAATTTATATGTATGTAAATAAACTAATGTTCTAAAAATATTTTTAATTAAATAGACCTATTTAACAATTTCTTTTTTACTACTTTGACTGCAAGGAAAAGTAGTTAAGCGTTTGGTACGGTGTCTGTAACATTTTCAAAAAAAAAAAAAAATTGTATAGAAATCCTTCATATAGCCTGTAGATGACGAATCTGAACTTAGTTTATGAGGGTGTATGTGTGTGCGTCGTCAGCTCGCTCGCTCACTCGCTCGCTCGCTCGCTCGCTCGCTCGGTCGTAAGTCAAAATTTTGTGGCCGCAACTCCTCCTAGACGGTTCAACCGATTTTAATGAAATTTTCAGGATAAATTTGTCTAGTACCCAAGATGGTCATGTGGTTTTGTTTTTTTCTAGTGATGCCAACTTTCCGAGAAAAAAATTACTAAAGTTTTTAAAAATTCATATTGGCTACGTTATTTATCCGATCTGGATCAAATTTTCAGAAAAGATTTCTCTAATGCTCCCATTAATTACATAATTTTATTAATTTTCAGTGTTGCCAACTTTCCGAGAAAAAAATTACTAAAGTTTTAAAAAATTTATTATGGCCATGTTATTTAACCGATTTTACTCAAATTTTCACAAAAGATTCTCCTAGTATTCATATAATTTATGAAATTTTAACAAAATACAGTGTTGCCAACTTTCCGAGAAAAAAATTAGTAAAATTTAAAAAAATTTATTTTGACCATTTTATTTAACCGATTTTAATTAAATATTTATAAAAGTTTTTCCTAGTGCCTAAATAAATTATGCAATTTTAACAAAATACAGTGTTGCCAACTTATCGAGAAAAAAAAAATCACAAAATTTTTAAAAAATTCATTGTGGCTACATTATTTATTCGATTTTGATCAAATTTTCAGAAAAGTATCTCCTATTGCCCACATAAATTATAATATTATTAAAATACAGTGTTGCCAACTTTCCGAGAAATGTCAAAGTAGTCTATATATGGGTTTACCCATATACTTCTAATCTTGTTGTAATGCGATATAGGTATGTATTTTAATAGTTTTTATCTAAAAAAGAAATAATTATTTCTAGCCTTCTAATCATATTAAACGAAACATCTATTGCAAAAGTAGAAAATTACGTTTAATATATTTGATCTAAAGTAATTAGACATTCTTTTTTTATAATAGTTTGTTGTATTTTTAACCTATTTTTGTTCGTTTATTTCAACTAATTTATATATACATATATAATTTTATAGAAAATACGATAAAGTTTTGTTATATAAATAAAATAAAAAACATTATATATTTTAAAATAAAAAATCTTTATATATATATATATATATATATATATATATATATATATATATATATATATATATATGTGTATATATTTTGTATTTAATGAAAATAATTATTACAATATAATAAAAAATAAACATAGTTTATTTCTAAAATAAAACGGCTTTAGGTTTAAGTTCTATAATAATCGACGTTTCGACGAACTCAACTTCTGTCTTCATCAGAAAGGCTGATACAAAATGACATTTACAGTAAATAACAGAACATAGAAACAAGTTACTAGGTTAACAAATAAGTAACTAGATCATAAAAATTTTAGTTTTTTTCTATTCCCTGGCTTAAAAAAAAGTTGACAACTATCGATTTGTTTTGTTATGTATCACGGTATGTTTGAAAATTAAATAATTTTGAAATGTACAACGACGAATAAAATAGCATTTAATGTATTATCTAATTAAATTGGACATATCATCTATATTTAGCGATCAAATTCAAATTAAACAAAATAAAAAACATTATATGTATATGTATTTTAAAATAAAAAAAAATTTTCTTTATATATTTTGTATTTATGAAGAAAATTACAAATTCGAATTACTTAAACAAAATAAAAAACATTATGGCCCGTATTCTCACCTCACTTTTACGTGAAAAAGTGCTTTTATCAATAATTTCAAAATAAGTTTTTACTTCTGTTATTAATCAAATATAAATATTTTTACTATTTTTGATCATTTTTATTATATTTGGTATTATAAAATTTAAATAAACTATTACAAAGTCCTTACTAAATAATTTTAAGTAAACCTCAAAAGCACTTTTGGCAAAAATTAGTTTTATAAATGAGGCGAAAATATAGGCCAATATATTTTAAAATTAAAAAATCTTCCCTTGTATATTTTACATTTAATGAAAAAAATTACTACCATATAATATCTAATTAAATTGACATATCATCTATATTTAGCGGTCAAATTCGAATTAAACAAAATTATATATTTTAAAATTTAAAATATTTCTTTATATATTTTATATTTAATGAAAAATCTTGCAATTTAATGTCTAAAATTTTGAGGCTTTGTCGAAATTCAGTTTAAAAAATTGATTTTTGTCATCATAGGCCTCACTGCTCTCCTCGGCCCCTGACTGTTTTGGTATATGCATTTGGTTGCTTTCCTTTGTCCTTTGTTTCGAGTGGAAATTTTCCACACGTATCTATACAGGGTGTGCTACGTGACTGGAACCCCCTCCGTTTCCTTTAATACTAAATAGTGGCTTTTAACTAACATCTGACATTGTGAAACATATACGCTCTTTTTATTTGCATTTAACACAAATGCATGTTTTTTTTTTACTGCAAACATTTAATTAGTACAGAAAATGATAGTATCAGTATAAAAAAAAGTATTTAATACAATAAGTTTACATCAAAAAGTTTAAAAATTAATTATTTTTTACTGCAAACGACAAATTTTTATTCATAATTTTAGAAACTAGAAATTAATACTAAAATTATTTATATTTTAACATAGTTAAACAAAATCTTTCAGAACTCATTTTATTAAAATGAAAAGACCTTAGGATATAGTTCTGTATTAAAAATCGACGTTTTGACGTACTCTACGTACGTTATCAGGAATAATGATCCTAAAGCCTTTTTATTTTACGTATATTTTCTATATAGATCTATTAAGACAAAATAAAACAATGCGTTTTATTTTTATTTTATAGTTTATAAAAATTATCAATAGTATTACTTTGGGGGGATAAAATTCGCGGCACAAGCCGTAGGCAAGTATTGCAATTCATCCAAATGAATAATAATCATTACAATCGAGTAGAATACTATACTTTTTCTACACTTATACAAAAAATTGCACTTTTACATAAAATTTCAAAATAACTATAATATTTTGTTCAATTTTGTGATTAGCCAAGAACGGTTGAGTAATAAACTTATAAAATGTTATGAATAGCATTACTTATTAAAGCCATATATAACATAATTACATTTAATAAAAAATTAAAAAATGTTTTTTCTTTTTAAAATTTTCTTTAAATATAATTAAATATGAGTTAAAAATATAATCTTAGGTAAACAAAGCAATATACTTTAATTTTTTAGTATAAAAATATATTATAATAATACAATAAAATCTTGCTCACGATAATTTTAACAACTTGAATGTTTAACCGGAAAAATATGTTATCAAAAACATCATTAACTTTTTTATATATAAAACAACAAGTTTATTTCTAAATATAGCAATAACTTTAAAATAAACTTTTTCGAGATAAACAACACAAACACACATTTGATTGAAATAAAGAAATGTTACATTTTAACAAAATTGTTATTTTCTATAAACAAAAAAGATTAAAATAATTTGATTACAATAATGTAAAACAAATCAATCAACCAATATGCTATTTTTGACTGAATAAAAACAATCATTAAAATTTAACCGCGGAAAGATATATTTTATCAAATAAACATCATTTGTTTTTAAAATAACAAATACATATTTCTAAAAATAGTGACTGAATTAAATTTTATATGAAGATAGTAAATTACAGAAGTACAATAAATTTTGTACTATATTGAAATATAAAATAATAAATTGTATGTGTAGTATCTTGTAGAAAGAAAGTATTTATTGACTTTAAATTTTATCCTTTACATTTAATTTGAAAATAATTTTAAGTGTTAAAATAAAGAAGGCAGAAATAATATTATAAAAAATTTATAATTAATAATTTTAATTAAAAAATCATAATACAAACTTTTTGTACTTCAACGTAATATAATGATAATAAATATTACTTTACAAAAACATTAATATAATAACAAAAATTTAAAAAAAAGTCAGTTTGATTTTAAAAAATATTGCATTGATAAAATATATAACATATCCTTGTGTAAATTTAACTTATGAGTCATATATAGGTAATGCGATAATTTAGTCTAATAATTTAATAAAATAAATAATTTTTAAAATTTTCAGACAATATGTACCAAATTTATTAGTGCTAATTAAATAAGTACTTCTCAAAAATGACGCGACATAGTCTAAATAATGTTGATCTATTGGGTTTACAGAAAATACACAGAATTTAAACTAATATAATAATTTTTAAAAATCTAAGCATCGTATTTTTGAGTAAGAAAACCATTCATTTTTTTTTAATAATTATTGATAAATTACTTAATAATAAATATTTATAATTAAAATAATTCTAATATTATATAATTATTATTTAAGGAAAAATTAAACTTTTTTCGTTTCCATAATAAACACAATAAAATCGATTTTATGCCAACAAAAATCCATTCTTTTATTAACAACAACAAAAATTACTATTGAATGTTTGAAAAACTGACAAAAAAGCATTGCTTTATTAACTGCAATAATAATTATACCAGTAAAATTTAAAATTAATGTATTTTTACCAACTTAAAGTCGAATTTAGTTAGTTATAAAAACGAGCCTATTTCAAAAAAATTAAATTAAAAATATATTTATAGCAAAATAATAAAGAAACCAGTGCTTTGCTTTCGCCACTAAAGGTTACAATTATTTCTTTAAATAATAATCAGAATAAAATAAGCAAAAAATATTTTCAAATTCATAATATTTCAACCTAATTAAAGAATAGTTTACAATATCCAGTTTATAAAAGTAGCAATAAGTTTAAAACAAATTTCATACTAGACTATACTAATGGCATTATAATTTTATATTATAAATTTCACGTTTAGATATTGACCGTATTTTAATAGAAATGTAGGTATATTTCCATCCAACCTATACATTTTAGAAATTAAATTTTACTCCCAGCCCGAGAGATACAAACAAAAAAAAAATAAACTATAGTGGCCGGGTATAGTATATGTTCCTTTGCAAAACAAGTTTGGACAAGTTTTCTTCAGCGTCAGCGAGTCTCTCTCTTATCCAAATCTCTCTTTTCATCTTAACGTAGGGTATAGTTGTTTTTTTTTTCCTCTCTTGATCTAAGTGGCAATTTCCTATTATTATACAGCACGTTTAATATACGTACGTAATCCTATATTTTTTTTAACCACTTCGTGGTGTGGTTTTTTGTTTTATCTAATTAAAAAAAAAATAGAGGAGTTTTTCAAATAAAATGAAATAAGACTACTCTGCTGTTTTTTTCTGACCTTGGCCGTACCTCGCTGTATAAGCACTATTTTTTTTATAACAATATATAAAAGTATGACTCAATCGGTCAATCATATACATAAGCAATTTATATACATATAATATATAATGGTTTATGTATACAATTAAATTAATATTAGATTTTTTTTATTTTCTTTCATGCTAGGCTAAATTATAATGAACAATCTATCGAAAAAACTGTACTGTAGATTTTAATGGAAAGTTTTATAGATTCTGTATGAATCTAGACGCTTTATAGCGAGCGCTATATAGAATATTCGGTTCTTTTTTATTAAACTAAAATATTATTTATAAAAGAAGTTAAAAGATACTACAGTGGTGTAAGAAAGAAATAATTAGATTTGTGATTTTGTTTTATTACAGAAATGGATGAAACAATAAGAACCAATTGCATAAAATATTGTTAATCAATTGTTAACCATGCGATTAAATTGTCAATTGTTTTCAAAACTCCTGACTGGTCAGTAGAATCACGTTAGTAATTGACAATGTGTTTAGCAATACATTTTTAAATTAATATAAGAAATCTGCTGTAGCCATCACAGAGAACCGATTGTTACCACAAATCATTGAAACAAAACATATTTGTAATTTACTATCATGGAAACGTATCTATCTACATATGTAAATATCACAAAAATATGAAAAATTATAAACAATTATTAAGTTGAATCAAAAAATGTCCAAAATATAAGTTATTAGTTATAACTTTTATAGCAGTTTTTCTTTAAATATTTCAAAATATTACGATGTATACAAATATCTGGTTTAATTTGATAGTTTACAATGTAAGTATGTATATCAAATCAATTGAAGAAAATTAGACCGATTCATAAACCGGTTTACATTTCGGTTTCGGTTGAAACCGGAAATATATTAAGAAAGTTTAAATATTCATTTTTGTTAAAATCAGATTGAAGTTGATTTGAAATCGATTTAAAAATATAAGATCGAATTTAATTCAACAAGCCAGTTTAAAATAAGCTATTCGGTTTGTAATTTCGGTTCAAGTAAAAATCATATTAATTTTTTCGTTTAGTAGATTCAATTATAAAAGTTGCTACAGAAAATATAGTAATACTTTACTTGAAAACTGTTTAGAACAATATTCAAATAAGAAATATCATATACATTACAATATAAACCATTGTTTAAATTATTTATGAGATAAATTTCTCGTTTTTTGTAACTTTTCTTAATAAATAATAAAAATAATAAACTCAGCATTTTATTGTAGATGCAAGATTTAATTTGAGACGTTGTAATAACTTTAATTTTGTCTAATAATAATAAATTATAATAGCGGAAGTTTTATATTAAGATAATTTTAGTTTTATTTAAACCTTTTTCCATCCAAACGTATAATGGAACAAAAAAATAACTATTTTCATCTATAAAACAAAAGAAAATGTATACCTATTAGAATGAAATTGTTTCATTTCTTTGATGAAACAAGTGATTTAAAAAAAAATAATTTCTATGCAAATAAACTTTTTTAAATTACAAATAATTGAAAAATGTATTATATTTAATAGATGTAACTAACATAGTTCCTAAATAAATGTAGTTTGACGTAAGTTATTTTAAAATAAGTACCATATACTATTTTTTTTTTTCTTGAAAACGTAATTGCATTGATTAGACAATATTTGATAGGGTAAAAGAAAGTTCTTTGTTCGTTGCATCAGTTTTTTTTTCAAGTTTAGTCAATAGGCCTAGAGAGGGAATAATTTCTAGAACAATTTGCCCCAGTCACCGGTAAAATTCATACAGTATATTCACACATATATATGCATAAAGAAAAGCCGAAAATAGCAATAGGGTTAGTATATAATTTGGTTTTGTGTTTGCCCCCCAGAACGCAAGTCGAGAAATAGCCGGCCGGTGTCTTTCTTTCTTTGTGTGTGTGTAAGTATTACGTGCACACATACATACATTAGAACACATTTATGTATATGGTATATATACTTACGTAGGGGCAATGGTGTATCGGTGTGCGGGGATTCGATAATATCCGAAGACATGATAGTTTTATACCCGTTGGAACCGGTACCCAGGTCTCCGGTTCTTGGTAACACTGTTGTCAATTTCTCAAACACAACATGTAACTGTGAATTGTTTGTTGTTACAGAGTCTGTACCGAGCATCTGTTGAAAATCACCGTTATACATTATTATTTGTGACTCAGTTTTGTCACCCCCGTATTTTCGAGATTAAATTATTTATTACCAGTAGCGAATTTATTGGTTTTTTTTTAGTTATCACGGCCGACTAATCATTTTCAATTTATTAATTCATTTATTTTTTAGAATAGTTATTAAACGGGATGATATTTGGGGGAGATATAAATAATATATATGTTTTACAGTGATTATATGAACATTTTATTTGTGTTTAAACAATATTACAGCATTATTTAAGAGAGGAGTCAATCTGTACCGGTTTAAAAGCAACTGTCGATTGCCGGCTAGAACAAAGCACACTAAATGTATATCAGCTGATCGTCGGACGCGGCTTTCAACTGGCTGTGAATCGGCCAATAGGAGACATCGTTACTGTATAGCGAGCTAGCCTGGCAACAGCCGTCAAAATCAGCTGGAACGATCAACTTTCAGTCTACACCTGAACCGAGTTATCGCACAAAATGTCATTGAATTTGTTTTCATTTATTGTACGAATGTTTTTCTTATCTTTCCTTCATATTTGTTTTTTTAATTACGTTGTAAATATTTTTCTTATTAAATTGCATTGCATACAATATAATCAGATTATTATCGAGTATTATACTAAGTAGAAAATACTTGTACCAATTATAATGCAAAATAATACAAAAAATAAATAAATAATCTATTCTAGGTGTTTAATTCATAAGTCATTAAATCTTATTGAAAAAATACACTTCTTATGTATTAATTACCAATTATTCCTAGCATGCAAAATTTATTTAGATCTATACACTAATTGAATTTGTTATGTTATTTTCTAGAAATTGACAGAACTCAATTTCCGATTAAATCATTTGAAATTAGAATACTTGAAAATCCGCGAAAAAATTTGAATTGTATGTCTTGTTTATCTATGCACATAATAGATGACAACATTACCATATTGCAAATTTTGTTATAATGTCACATATTTGAATTTATCTTATCTACCTCAAAGATTAATAATGACACAGTTTCAATTAATAGCCAATATATACACAACAAATATCAGTATTAATAATGCAATTATATTATCAAACAATTGAGTCGTTTTCTTTGTAGGTGGTGTAAGTCCATTTTTGAAAAAAAGTTAGTTAATAATAACAATAAATGCAATCTGCTAAGAGCTTTTTATTTATAAACAATTTCCAACAAAAAATCTTTTAAAATTTTCATCATTTTGTCAATATTAATTTAAGTGGTAACTATTCAAATACAAACCCTTAAATATCTCCATAGAATTTAAAATGGGCTTACACCATTTTTAAAGACAACGGCTCAATTTATGAGAGGCATGACATGATAACTCGATCCGAGTATAGCTTCGTCGTTCTGCATCTCACTTGCTTCTGTATTACCCGTTACTAGCGAGAATAACGATTTCTTGTTCGCAAATACACAGAGTTTAATTCTCTATTTAATAGAAAATAAATTGTTTCTATCATTTAACAAAAATATATCTATTTCTTCTAATATTAACCTACTATCTACCTAATCACTAGAAAACAAACAAAAAAATCACTATACTAAAATGAATGGTTTTTCGTTTCGACAAGGAAACATAGAGAACAAAGAAACTCATTGATTCTAGTTGAAACTTCTAAAAATTTCCACGTCTTTAATTACTTATACGTATAAAAAAACTTATTTTGTGGAAAAAAATCAATGATATAAGTTGAAAAAGTTGTTAGAACGGAGTTTTATTTAGGAATAAAATACAAAATGTATCATTTGGTCCATTATGAAAATAACCCGTTATGTACCAGTGGAAGTAACATCATTTAATTATAACTTTGAATTGAAACTGACCTACTGAATTAATATATTTTTCATTGTTGTTCATTGTATAGATTTAATTAATGTACAGTAGCAATTTTTTTTAAATTGTTTTAGATCTATATCTAATAAATAAACTTTTGCAATATAACTGTTGTTAACAAATTATTGTGACCTGAACGTTTTGTAAATGTTAGTTAGGAAATAGGAAACACAAAATTTATTGACCTACAAGTAAACAACAAAAAAAATCATATTTATATCCTAATAAACAAGTACTTCCACCTTGACGTCACATTTTCATATTTTTTTCGCTCTTTCATTCGATTCAATATCATTTGAATCAATTAAAGTATAAAATACTCTTATAATGAAGCATTTATTGATTTACAAACTCCACTTTGAACACAATGGCTTTTTGCAACAGAATAGGCAGCACTGTTATATTACTACAGCAGATCCAATTGGAAAGCAGAAATTTTGTGTATTGCGTTCGCATTGGACAGTTTCAGCTAGTTCATGCAGCTTCCGCAATAAGCCCGGTACTTTAAAATTTGCGCGTGGAAAATTCCCAACTTACTGCCGCTTATGCAGCCCGCAACACTAGTACGTCATGTGGGTCATGTGGAATAAAGTAAAACTTGTTTTTCCGAATTGTACTGCACGCGACATCTATTATATTTACTTACGAACCATTTCGAATATTGCCGATTATTTTAAATATAAAAGCGCCTAAATAAATAATAATGTTTGGTTAATAAAATCTATTTTATATTATGTAGATATATTATATTGATATAAATAACATATTATGTCACAAATACTTCGTTATATATAAAATAATTTATTGCTATAACAAACTTGGTTAACTGAATTGTTGTTAAATGAATTAAATAATTTGTTTATACTTAAAAATATAGAAAACTACATAATTACTTTAAAAATTATAGAATATTTATATTATTGTACTTTTACCGTACTTTCTAACCAGGGCCGTATTTATGCACAGGCTATCTAGGCTGCAGCCTATGGGCCCGCACCACACGTTTCAAATTTAAAGTAAATAATTGTTTAATCGATAACCTTTTAAGTATTTTACTTAAATTTTCATAAAACAGAATATGTATTCGAACAACCCGACTTGCAACCAGTGACAATACACTTCACTAGTACACACAGCTGACACAGCTTCATTAGTACTAAGTGCAGGCGCAAACCAATTAGCCACTAAGAATATTTGATATTTTCATTTCTAAGTTTATTATTTATTTTTTTTAAATACTCTATTTCAATTAAATAAATGTAAGTAAAATTTACTTGTTTGTTACATTCCTTTTTTATCTTACATTTTCCTAACATGTTTATTTATAATTATAAAATCACAACCTCCCCCTCCTAAGGGCCCGCACCGCAGGTTCAGCCTAGGGGGCCTACAGATCCTAAATGCGGCCCTGTTTCTAACAAACAAACATATAATTAAGTAAAAGTATTAATGATTTATTTTAATATTTAAATAAAGATTTACAAACATAACTGTATTTAAAACTGCTGACGAAATTAGTAGTGCGTAATTCAATCTGACAAAATTGCAATATTTGGGTTGCAATCAAGTAATCATATTAAAATACTGCCTGTGAATAAGCGTATTAAATAAAATTGTTTAATAGTTTTTGTTAAAAAATGCAGTAAAAATATTCATAAAAATGTAAAATACGATACCATACTACACAGTATGTTTTGAACAAACATACATACGTAAACTCACAAATCGCGGTAAAACAAAGTCATTCAAATATTATTTTCGTGACTAGTTGGCTTTATATAGCAACAACCATGCTTGTTTCGTCATTTCCCGCCATATGATTGAAGTTGTGATCATTGAAGAGAATAGATAACAGATAACTGTCAGTTATGTTCAATTGTAATAATTATCTGTTTGCCTCAATTAATGCTTTTTATTATATGTTTGCAATTTAATGTAACATTCATAACGGTCCTAATAGTTATCCATAAGTTATATGGCTATATCGTTTTATCGAATACTACGAAGTAACGCATGCGCTTCTGTTGTTTACAACTAGCCCGTGCCTACATGTTAAATGAATCAAGTTACGCACTACGATACGCCAGACGTGTAATGTTGTCATTAACAGGAAAAGAGATGAAGGTATATTGATAACTATAAGCAGCAGACAAATATGTTTGCCGCAGTCGTCTACACAACACATGATCGACATCGACCTCGTCAAGATGGATGAAAAGCGTAGTAACTGAATGTGTATTAACATACCAGTGCAAAAATTTTAAACAATTGTTTTGAAACAAAGTGTATAGTGTTGAAAACAAGCGAATAGATAAAGTGAAAGATTGAATTTTAAGTGTGTCTTTTGGAAGTGAAGTGTCGTCGTAAATGATAGGCAGTTGTTTCGAAAGCAAAGCAAAGCAAAGCAAGCAAGCACATTTCTCCGTCACGTCTGGCTATATTAGTGTGTGAATATAATAAGCAATGAGAAGGTATCCGGGAAGGCGAAGGGTATCGAGTATTGTGTTTGTCTGTCTGGCTCGTTAATGCGTTTTGCCTTTGCGGTAAGCTATTTGCAGAGCTGAGAAACGGCGCAGACGAAACCTACACACAAAAACGGTCCAACTGCAGGTACATGTTTGTTTGTAATGTTGGGCTCAGTGACACTCATTTTGGTGTGTGTATATGTTAGTGCTGTTTACGACAGAAGTTGCTTACAACACGGCGGCGATCTGGAATGTCAACGTGTTTAAGTATTGCGCATAAAAAACACTCGTGCCTATGGCAATAGTCACACAATCAGTTTATCAATTCAAATTGAATTCCGCGAGCGAGTGCGAGTGTTTTCCAGTGTTATTGTTTGTGCTGTGAATGTGTGTAGTGTAGATTGGGATTAGTGTCTTCCAGCACTCGCATTCACGTCGAATGTTTGTTATGGTTCGTTACTGTCAAATGTGAACGCGTGGCTGGCGTGGCTAGCCGAATCGATCGCCGTCGAGAGGGGTGTGAGCCGTACGGCTACGGCGTGTGTGTACTGTTTGCGTTTCGTCATCATCATACACAATACAATACAATAATAATAATAATAATAATAATATTTTAGTTTCGATTCGTGTAAAGTGAGTGAAATGTCCGTAAAGAGTAGCGGCTCGATGTGTGGCGAGCAGCCAGCCGCCAGCGATGTGATACGTATCGGCTGTCTCAGGAAATTGAAGACGATGCGGAAAAAATTCTTCGTACTGCGTGCCGATACAGTTGATTCATCAGCGCGTCTCGAATACTACGACACCGAGAAAAAGTACCGTCAGAATCATCAGCCGAAGAGAAGTATTTCGCTGAAAGCATGCTTCAACATCAACAAACGGGTGGACACGAAGCACAAACACGTGATTGCATTCTACACCAAGGACGATTGTTTTTGCATTGTACTGGATTCCGAGCGCGATCTTGAAGAGTGGCTGAAGGCACTGTTGTCGTTGCAACGTGGTGAAGACGTTGTTGACGGTGAACCGCCTAAGCCCACATTCGGTACGCATACTTACTTCACTTCACTTCCCTTACACATACTTCCCATTCTTTCGCTCAAATGCCACCATATTTATTTTTACATTACTATTATGTACACCTAAGTATCTATACAAAAATTAAATAACCAATCGACTCACGTCATCAAAAATGTCACAACATATTTCTATTATATCATCGATGCAATTATGTTAACATTTTGCTGTTTTGTTTTTTTTAACACCCAATTTTTCGTATTAATTATTTATGTAACAGTATTTTGCAATATCGTTAAAAGTATTTTTATGAAAATATAACTGCATTTTCAAAATTTTGGATCCAATGTTATATAAACAAAAGTCTTTAAGTGCATCGTTTCCGAGTCATAGCCTTGGAAACTAATCCAAAATAAAAAAAGAAATGAATATTTGCAAATCTATATTTATATTTTGTTTTTTTTTTTTTTACTGTATCAAATATTACAATGCTTACAATAATTTCTGGTCTACAGAAAAAGTAGTATATAATTACAAAATATATTTTAATATCTGAATCAATTTTTCTAATAAGCTACATATTAAATTTGTTAAATTATTCAAACAAATAACTTTTGGCTTTGAAACATGTTAACCAAATAATAAAGTGAGTCATTTGTTTATTTGATTTTTATATATCGTCAAATAAATATAATATTATTCAAATATAAAAAGTTTATTTCAAATTTAAAAATAGCCATCAGTTATTTAGAAAGCGGAAGTATAAATTTCAATAGAAAATCATTTACGAATTACATTATATAATATGACACGTTAATTCAGCAAATAGATTTATTATATCGCTATTTGAAATGTTGTAAACAACACCCTAATACAGCCACATAATACAGGTGTTTGTTTTCAAATTATTCATTCAATAAAATTTGCATACTAATTTTTTCTCTATAAGGATATAAGTTTGCGCTATAAGATATTTGACACATAAAATATTTAATGACTAACGCGTTAAATTATAAGGGCAAAGTTTATTTCGAATATTTCAAATTTCACAGACATCACGTGATCAACTTGTTTATATCTGTGGAACCCTTCACATTTTTGAAATTTTGTTACAGTAAAATGAACGATTACTTTTTGCATACGGTATTTATTTATTTACGGTAAATTTAGTGGGGGGGGGGGGGAAGTGAACCGTTATCATTTTTAATTTGCTCAAATGTGTATATGTATTACTTATTAAATATTTTTAATTAAGAATAATAATGGAATATATACTGTTAATAATAATGTTTTCTTTTAATACATACATATAAAGTAAACAACAAAAAAATTATAAATAAATTTTGAATAATTAACATGGTAAACAGAATGACATGCATGTAAGTGACGTTTAAAAAGAATACTTGTTTTTGTTTGATTGTTTATCATAGCTGCTCTAGATCAAATATAATTTAATTTAAAAGCAACATAAACATATTGTATTACAGTATTATTGTATTTATAAATTTCCCGATAATTTAAGTACCAAAATTATTATTTTATTCTGAGAAAGTTTTATCTATTTGTCAATTTGGTTTTTCTAAAATTGTCAGGTAATTTTTAATCACATTTTCAATGAAAAATAATTATGGTTTTTCTGCCAACCATGTTGAATGAAAACTAATATTTTTTGTTGGTTTTCTAACCTTTTTTTTGTTATAAATATTCAGTCTTTGAAATATTGTTATACCTTATTACTTGAAAGTAATAAGCGAAAGTTGTTTGTAATATTTAATTTTTTTCTTAATATCATCGCAAATACAACGCTCGAATGTTACGATTAGATATAAAATGGAAATTTGTCAATTTTTTTAAAATAATTTATCACGTGAACAACATAATATAGTATTGAAATATTTTGTTTATAAATAATTACTTTTTTAAAAGTTAAAATGCTGTTAACCTTTTCTTGCAACTATAAATACTGTGGAGAGTATTTTTTAAAATTCATTTATCAATTTGATATTTATATTAATTTCCTGTTTAATAGATTATATATAGTAATATTTACAGTTTGTAGGACTTACGTAACTAGCTAAATTTAATATTTGAAGATATAATAATGTTACGCAAATCCTGGAAATTTTGAATTTCATACTATAAACAACATAGTATTACAAATTGCAGTGTCTGTGATAAACTTGAATATTTAAGAAATAAATGTATTTCTGATAATACATAACGTTAGTGAACAAATTTCTATTGAAATTTTAAATAAAATTCAGTTGCTCGTAATATGTATTGATTTTCGTTATTTGTTAACAAAAATGACTTTTTTTGAAATTGTTGCGCAATTTCCAAAGCGATAAAGCGAAACAAGGTATCTAAAATTTAGGCGCAATAACACGGTTTTTACAAATATTGATTTTTTTTGTAATTATATTTTGTAAATATCGATTACCGAATGATTCTTTTTATTGAATTGTATTATTAACGATATTATCTTATTAATTATTTAATCGCCTGTTTTTACAGAACACGTTTGGCAAGTAACAATGTTGAATAAAGGACTTGGTAGTTCACGTAATATCCTTGGTCCTTATCACTTGTGTTTCACTGATAAAACATTGAGTTTGGTACGGAAAACGACGAGCAGCTTTGGACTTGGTTCTAATCATCACACCAGCGGTAATCCCAGTGATTATGTTGAATTCTCATTGATGAGCATCCGACGATGTGGACATTCGGAATGCTTTTTCTACATGGAGGTACGTAGTTAAAAATTTGTAAGAAAATAAATTGAAAAACTGATTTACTAACATCTTATTTCTTAAACAACATATTTGAGAAGTATTGATAAGACGTACTTCTTTCTTTACCATAGAATATCGGAAATTTTTTGACACCAATAAGTAAACATTCTACTATTGCAATTATCCAATTAAATATTTTATTAATATAAAAAATCAAAGTATGTATTTCTACATTGGAGTTACATTTTGGTAACATGTTTTTTTATCACATAAATGCTGTCATGACATTTGTTTGTTCACTGTTTTTGTGACTTTGTGACTTATTTATAACGACAAATGTTGTTTCTTATGTTTTCCTTAGTTAAATAGTTATTGAAACAGTGACCATACTGTAATTTTAATAATTTGAATTGTTATTCTTGTGAATTAGATTTTTTTAAATTAAATAGAAATTTTTTTTTTCAAAATAGGTTTAATTTTTCATTATGATTACAAATTTCAGCAAAATAATATATTCTTGGTTTATGTACATTTATATATTTTATAAATACTGATCAAAAATCCTTTAGAAAAATTTGACTGTACTAATGTATATTGTTTAATAAGACATATAATTTTGATCTTATATTAGTATACATGATCGTCTTAAAAATAAATATTTAATGAATTGCCAGATTTTTCGAAAATAGTTTTTGTTGTATCTACTAAAAAAATTATCTTGTTTTGGAAAAATATTTTTAAATAAAAATTTAGTAATAAACATTGTTAAAACCACAGTTCAATTCTAAATTAAAAGATATATTAGTAATCAAAATTATATTTACATATTTTACAAAAAATAATTGTTTTTATTGGAGCACCATAATAAGGAATTGGTTAAATAACTGAAAATGAATGTATTATTACAGTTTGCTAATAATAATTATATAGAAATCAAAATTATTTTTTTAATAATAGTAGTTTGAAAAAAAATCTAACTAAACTAACTAACTAACTAAATCCAAAAGTAAAACTTAAAAATAAATAAAAACTAACGGATAAAAATATATGTAAAAAAAATATAACTAGAATGTATGAATAATATAAATATAATTGTTTTCTAATACGTCATTCCTAGAAGAAAACGCGATAAAATTACTTATTGCTTATACGCTTCCTACGGGAAAAATTTGATTACGTCAAATTGTTTTTATATACATTTTTAATCGTATTTTCAATACACATATAATATTACGATAATTTAATAACTACGACAAATTCTCAACGCGAATACTTACACCTCCATGGTAGGAGTTCTCTTTATAAATGTTCAACATCTTTTTATCATATTAAAATAGGAATATTTGAGTGAAATTTAAAAAAATATTATTTTAATAATTTTGTTTAAAAATTAATATTAATAAATATTTTTAACGTACTCATTAAAAATTGTAGTAGATTAAAAAATTTGGGGAACTTGAGAAATACCGCTTTATAGAATATTTATACGAGTTTAGGCTAACAGTTTTTGTAATTTATAAAAAGTGTTTAATAATTATCTTGAAATGTCAAATAATAATTAACAATTAAAAATGAAAATATTTCAGGTTGGGAGATCAGCTGTGACAGGGGCAGGCGAATTATGGATGCAAACGGAAGACACGAATATTGCGCAGAATATGGGCGAAGTGATCTTACGGTAAAACATTTGATTCAAATGTAATTCAACATCTTAATCAAAACTATGTTAATCTAATTTCAGTGCAATGTCAAATAATAATAATAAGGAAGATCTGTTACCTAAACCACGAACAAGATCTAGTTCGGCAAATGAAGCTTCGAAACCGATTCTTGTACAACGAAGACACACGCAGAGTGGACAAAAATCTACCAGCTACTGTTCGCCTAGTCAGAGTAAGTTTTATTTGTAATTTTTTTCGTTTGTTTTCATGAATGATTTCACGATTAAAATTTAATTGAAATTTCGAATTTTACAAAGAATCGGAAATAAAATTTTTATTATTTCGAAATATAGGACAAAAGGTATCGGTCTCACTATTTACTTACATGGCTATCTATGTCATAGTCAGTTTGTTTATATTCTCAAAGTGGACAATATCGTCTTCTTGTGGGCAATTTAAGATCCGTGGTGGGCAATTTTATTTATAATTGGACAACAGTTCAAATAAGTTTGAGAATCTATGCTTTATATCGTCAAAAATAATATTTCACTATATTTAGTTTACTAAGTTTTTTTGAGCTCATATAGTATTATGAACAATATAATATTATATACTTATACACAAATAGAGATAATAAACGACTTGCACCTGCAATATCATGTAACAGCTGATTTTGATCTAAAATTTATTTCGACATTTGAACGAATTTCATTGTTTTTAATATACCGTCAGACTGTCGTATTTGTTCAATTTTCTTAGTGATTATATGTTGTTACTGTTGTTTTTTTTATTGCAATCGTTAAAGTTTTATTTTTGAATTGAGTTTTAATATTGCATCAGAACGTCATCTATTCGCAATAATGTGAAATGAGTTTATTTTTATTGTCATAATTTTATTACGTCGTTCTTTATTTTTTCGAAAATAAAGAAGTTTATTTGAAACCAAACCTATTGAAATAACAATAAAAATATCTTTTATTTTATAGAAAATTACATTTTAATACAAATTAAGTAAAGTCGTTTAAATTTCAAAGTAAATTTTTAACCAGAATCAGCTTTTATATGACCTTGGTGTAGTTTTTTTTACAGATGCCAAAACAAACTTATAACATCAATGATTTAGTGTTGTCAAAAGAAATACAATTAAAAAATAGTGAATATTTCGCAAAATAATGGCTGACTCAATAAGTGTTTATATTATTATTTTATTTAAACTAATAATATATTCCAAATATTGCGTTCTAAAATTATATATTTATTAGATAAATCAATTTTTAAAAAAATCCTACAAAATCTATACTTTTCAACTCATATAACACCTTTACATTTCACAAGACAATACTTCGTCATTAAGCCTTTTAATGCAGGGATTATTGGGGATAAATTTTAAAATTAATAATATACATTAAATCGAGGGGAAAACCACATGTAAAATCTGGTGTACAAATTAATTAAAATCCCTTAAAATCTTGGTAAAATCATGATAAAATATATTTAAAATACTCTTAAAATCTTGTAAAATCCCTGAAATTCTGGAAATTTCGTAATCATACTTAAAATTTGGTGTACAAAATTTAAGGAAGTGGTTTCCCCCTCACATTAAATTAACTTTTTATGGTATATTTTAAATTGTAAAAAATAGTGAACCGATGTAGTAATTATTAAGATATTAATATTTTCTTACGTATTATTACATCTAAAAGTACAACGAAATAATTAATCAAATTTTCAAATATTTATTCTTTTCTATAATTCTTTAAAAATGGGTGATAGACATAAATTGATTTGATGATTGACCTATATTTAATAAAATCATCTTTTTTTTTTCATTCAGTGACAGTCATTGTTTTGACAGTATTTAAATTGAAATTCCTTTGCAATGAATTGCAATTTGTTTTTGAGTATGAAATAGATTTTTATCAATGTACAAATAATTGAAAGTAAACAAATAATGTAATAACGTATTTCTAGAAATTTTTATCGTGAAATCTTTTATTGTTCTAATAGATCAAATGTTGTTATACACGATTTATTTAAATATTTGAAAGTTGTTTAGAATTGCGGTTTTGAATAGAAACAGTACAGTATTTCTTTTTTTGCACAATATAGTTAATCTTTTCTTAATATTATTGTTACGTTCAGAATTATTTTAAAGAAATTGAAAAAAAACATTGGTAAATCATAAGTATGTTTAGTATTTGTTTATTTGAAAAAAAAAATACTTTTTCTAATTCAGATTAGATAAAATTAATAAATTTAATAATTGTTTAATTTTGATTAAGGATACAAAGATCTATATAGTAATTGCTGAAGTGTGCTTACTGTGTCAAATATTGCGAAATAAATAATTTTGTAAATTTAATTTTTAGATAAATTATATATATTTTAAAATAACGTTTAGTTTAATTATTACACTATATATAAACAAATTAGTAATTATAAATATATTTAAATTTAAAAATAGTAAAATGCTTTTTATATAAAACTGACGTAGCTTTGCTTAGTACATGGACTTATTTTTAAAGATTTACAAATTGGATTTTTTTTTGCTAGTATTTTAAATGATATAATAGCAAATATTTAATAAAAATTAATGTAAATAATATAATATATAATAAGGAATAAAATTTATCAATATTTTTATTTATATATAATTTATTGTGGATATAATAATAGGTCAACAAAAAAATTAAAACAGGTTTCAAACAACTTGAAATCCAGAACTAGCCAGATGTATTTTCTGTAAATGGTAATAAATAATAAAAAATATTGTATTTAGATGTTAAACCGGATCGGATTTCATTAAACGGTTATTAACCGATTTGGACATTAAATTTTATATTTTAATTAATTCTAAAGTAAAATATTGGTTTATAATTATAGCGAAAAAAAGTAGTTTTGAATTAAGTGTAATAAGATGTGTCTTTTGATTCGAAATACTTTATATAATAATCATAATTATTACTCTTTGTAAGACTAGAAAATTAAAAATTCTTAGCATTTTGAGCATTTTATAAGTAGATTTAACTAATTTTATATAAATTACCTGTTGCGGTAATTTTGAAAACCAACATCACTAATTATAATAATGCGAATCGTAAATATTTGATACATTAGCCCTGTTGCGTCTACTGTTTACTGCTGCGTCAATGTTTATTGTTTTATTCATTTTGGAGCTACATGTTATGTAAACGGTAAATTGCTGCATCGTTTACGGCGACGTTTTCCAGTAAAACGCAAAAGAGTCAATCGAACAAATCTATTATTTGCATGTTTCTTAAAACATGTTTTTGAATATAAAGCAAAGTGTCTAATTTTTTTGATTATTTTGTAACGAGCTGTAATAGTGTGATAGTGTGACAAAAGTGTAGATTTAAGATTTATTTCTATTAACTATGGAATTGCAAGTTAATTCCACATTGCGCATTTATCGGACGATTGTGAACTAATTCGATACTGATTTGATTGTAGGTTGGAATAAATTATTAATATTTCCTATAAATTTAGGGATTAATCTAAATATTTTAGTCATAATTTTGATGACAAGAAATCTACGAAATTAATTGTTAAATACAGATATCTATTTGTTTATAACTAGTTGATCCATTGACACTAAGTCATATATAGAAAGCATATATAGAAAGCATTAAAATAAAATAGCTCTTTATTCCAGTTTTTTAAGGTGTCAATATTTGACAGATGCACATATTTTATCTACAAACATCGAAATGATTTCTAGAATATTAATTGAATAAAATTTTGTTTCGTAAAAGAGTCAAGGTTGTATTCTTCAAAATACTTTATAATTATTACGAATTACCGTATTTTTGCGGACCATAAAACGCACCTTTTTACATAGAAAAATCGCCTTAAAATTGGAGTACGTCTTATGGTTTGAAAGTAACATAAAATACGAAGTTTTATACTGTATCGAAGCTATTAGAGAAGTTCAATTACTGGCTTTGAAAATATTTTTATATGGTTGGTGCATAATTATCAGTCGTTTCTTCAACAATATTTATTATGAAAACAATAACATTTTTTAATGATTATTCCGGAGGTTAGTCACCATCTACTTCAACAACTGCTTCCCATTTGTTTGGAAGACGGTCGATTCCACTGGCAAATAAGTCACGGTTCTTTTTATTGAAAAAAGTAAACAAAACATCAATTTTTATTAACAAATAATCCGCCTACAAAAACGCCTGATAATTATGCACCAACCAATAAAATATTTTTTTCTAAAAATCTTAATACGGTTATAAATTTAATAATTAAAGTAAATTTTATGTAATTGAATTACATACTTACACAACAAAATGGACATAATTATGAGTTGTTTCTTCATTTTTATATAGATAATAATTACATAAATATTTTACAATTTTCAAATTCCAATTTCGCATACAAATGACGTAATAATAATATAAGGGAAACCAAACTGTAGTAAATATAGTATTGTATACTGTTGAACACATATTAATATTTATCAATTATCTATAATAGACTGTTGTAATACAATTTTGAATTGTTTTCGATGTGCGCTATTCTTTTAGTAGACCGCTAAATAATTCGAATAATTTTTCGTATGTATGTGTGTGTTTCTCTATATAAAGTTCCATCAAACATGCATTAAAATAAGTCGCCTAGCCATAATGCAGAATGAATGAATGACGTAAACAACTGATTGAAAACAGTCAGTTAAAAGAGGTCATTGATCTCTGATTAAAAGGAACTTTAAAACATTATATTCATGTAGGGATGAGGAGAAAAGGGAACTTAGAAATGACGTTTATTAATGTTTAACCAGGTGGATAATTAAGGGTGGCGTTTTAATTGCTCGTTAAGTACGTTTTTTTTTATATTTTGTTTTTGGTCGATGTTTGTTTACAATTTACTCTTGATAGGAATTATTCAGGAATTGATAAGCTAATAATTCCAAAGTTGTTTACGTTTAACGATAAATTTGTTTATTCAAGTTATATTGCAGGTATGTTTGATCGTTTCTCAGAATTCGATATGTGATTGTGTTTTCGTACTTACTTAGTTGTTGAAATTGTTTATTATTTTTTTTCATTTGGTTTTCTTGATTGAGTAAATTTTCTTCATTAGCTTTATCTGTTATTTAATCTACAATTATCATGTTAAACGAAGAAAATAAAATTATCTAGATAAACAAAGATAAGATTTTTTTAATGTTAGAAAGATTATTGTAAGCATATTATTGTCGCGTTTTTAATTTGAAATATTTACTAGATCTTCAAAAAGAAGAACTGTTCACCAATTGGATTTTATCGAGTATCCCAATGTTTTTACATAAAATAATTGCAATGTATCAAAATTGCCTCAGTTTACATTGTACGTATTTTTAGTTTATCGCATGAATATTATAGTGCTTTTCTATAATATATTTTTATATTTTTTCAATTTGTTACAAATTTTTCGAAATAATTTGATATTTAGAAATTTTATTTGAACTATAGTAATGATAAATATTTTTGCTTGAATGTGTTAAAGTTTAAGAGGAGTTCACTTATTTTTTAATTAAATTACAAAAATCTTATTAGAAATATAAAATTAAGTAATTTTGAAATTTCTCTGAAATTCGTAACTGTAATTTTCGGCAAAATATATTATTCAATTGGGGTTTTTACAAAAATATAGAAAATGTAATTATAAATTTAAAAAACTTTTTAAATAAAATTATTAAAAATATATATATTAAGTTTTCAATAATAAGTATACCAAAGTATATTTTTCCTTATATTAAATAATTGTAGTATATTTTAACTTTTTAATTTTAAATATCCTATATACATAACATGAAACAATATTTAGAATGCATTTTAAGATTCAGTTATATTATGTAAGGTAAACAAATTATTATTGAAATGTTTCATAGTTTGTATAAATGTCAAAAAAGCTTTATAATAGAAACTAAACTTATTTAGATGTGACGTAATAAATTCCTGATTCAATTTATATTAAAAAAAAAAGTTATGTTCCATTTATTATATTATAGAATAGCTGCACTATGCACGTATTTCTATTTCACGAATAATTGATTACGTTTTTTTTATCACGCCACATCTAATACGTTTGGCTTCTATTATTATATCTTGTGTCGTCACAAAATGTTGATTTAAACCGTTTAAACTAAAGTCGCTTCGAATATGTTGCTTAGCTTGAATTATTCTATACTTCCATTTTTTTTTGTAACAAGTGTTCTTTCTAGTTGATTAATTTCCGGAAAGTGTTAGAACTCTCCTGAAAGAAGAAATTATTGAATAATTTCGGATAAATATGGAGAATTCCTCTTAAAAATTGTATTTGAAAATATAATTTATATTTAAACAAAATGTTTAATATGCACATATAAATTATAACAATCAATCAATCATTCAACAATTAATTGAGTAATCTTTAACTAAAATATAAAATATTGCTTTGTTTGTTTATTAATAATTAACTTTTCATAACCACCAAAAACAATTTTAGGATTATTTATTGCACATAATTAATATAATAAATGCACTTGCTTATTGAATAATATTGCAGCAAAGTTTCTGATACGGCTATTGCGCGCCTCTTGCAGATTGATTTAATTTTTGTTTGTTTGTTTGTTTGTTTTTTGTTTAACGTGTGGGGTGGGGGTGCTTGATGATTGCAGCCGAATCTGGCTTCGTGATGCTCCAGCCACATATTGTTGTACATCAACGTCCCGGTCCAACCATACGACCCTCCCAACGACGTCATTCCGTTTCAGGTCTGTCTTTTCATTGCAATTTTACTATCTGATTTTTTGAGACATTGATCGAAAGAATAAATACTCATAATGCTTTCAGTTATTCCGCTATTGATTATTCGAATTTGATTCCGATAAATTTTGGAACTAATTCAGAAATTTGTCTTAATCTCTAAAGAACCTAAGTTCTACAGCCGTTTTCATAGTAATGTGTTTTGGTGGTTTAAACCCATTTTATTCTATACAAGTATATAAATAGGATAGACTGAGCTTAAACGTAAACCAGTAAGATGTTACTATGAATATGGTTACTGATGGAACTTTGTATGTGGTGCCTCTAAAAAAAGACACCCAGAACTTAATGGTTGAGCGAATGAGACACTAAACATAATACAACTATTGAATAAATTTATTAAATATAATTAAATTGTTTTATAAGTGTTTTGATATGTTATTTTATCTAATTTTAAAAAAGTAATGTAAACCATAATCAAAACCATAAACCGTCACCATATGAATCTTCCAAACAATTTCTGAAATAGGTCTATCATCTGTTTGAACAAACATATTAATATTTTATGACACAAGTAATGACAAACAATTTGATTAAATTTATAACATATTTGATAAATGAAACACTATAACATAAATATTTTTGAATTTCTCAAGATGTTTGTTCAAAGTCGATACCACACTACGGTTATTTTCTTTACATATACACTTATACATATACACTATCAAATGTGATTTTTATTCAACATGGTTACTTACAAATAACTTTAGCAGTTAACTATTAATTTATGGTGACTAAAAATTGTCTCAAAATTGTTTAAAATGATTGAAATTAAGTGACCGCCATTAAAAAAAAAAAACTACTCAATTTGTTTTTCGGTAATATTGTAAAATTTGTTTTCTTTCTAATAAAAATTTAGAGTAATTTTGGTCGTTTTGAAAAAAATAAGTTATTTAATAACTTAAGAATATTTGAAGCATTACAATGTATTTATACTTTATATCAATTTGGAATTATAGATTGGCTTACGGTATTTTTTTATTTACAATATTATTCATAATTTTTTTTTTAATGTTTTGTTAAAAGTATTAAAGTTTTATTATATTTTTTTATAGTTTTGTACGTATATTGATAGGTATATTATTAATGTAAAAAATAAATTTCTAGTAAAATTGAGTAATACATTCTTCGTAACAGGATCTTATTGAAGAAAAAAAATCTATCAACAAATCATGCATGCATTTGTTATAAGACTATTTTCTTATACAATTAAAAAACTTTTCTCGATTTAAAAATGAAGACGAATTCTTCAAATCAATATTATCAAGTTCTTCAATTTAATCTTCTAATTTATTATCATCGTTCCTGTAGATTTTTTATACTTTATGGAATTATTTTTCTTCTAATATATAATTAAATCCAATATTGTTACTTCATTAAATCAATATCGTTTCTCTTATTGTTAGGTCTTTACTCTTCTGAACTCTTCTGTAAATTTTTCATTATCACTTCATCTCTGTTACGAGGATAAGTAATATATTTTACATTATATCATTATACATTAAATTATTGTTAACAATTATTCACTTGGTTTATGTTTGAAAATCATCGCATATACAACGGTTTTCCAAATGATTATTTGTTTTTTTAGAACGCTATAACAAAAATATTTTAAATTTATTTTTATGATATAATACAGTTTAAAATCTTCTAATTTGATAATTCTTGAGCATTTGTCATATTTTAGTTAAAGCGTTAATAAAAATGAAAACTTTTTGGAACATCATGTATTTCATGAAACTTATAAAGGAATCAAAAACAAAGCACAGATATCGCCGAGTATAACATGAATAATAATTTATATTATCTAGCTTTGGTTAATAACTGTGTGGGTAATGGGGATCCCTGGTTTTGTTTTTATTTAACAGCGGGTGCAACGGTGAGCTGGTCTGGAATAGTGCATCATCAGCGTACGCAATCATTACCACTTGCGCCTCAAGTAACACATCAAACGCCTCATGTCGAAAACAACAATTATGGTAACATCCCCCGACCAATAAACAAACGTTGCAACAATAACTACGCTCAAACTAAATGTATGTAGTAATTTAAATGTTTTCGAACACTTCTCCATCTCTATTTATTTTTTTCACAAATCTAGTCCTCCTCAACTTCGATCCTAATTTTGCTAGCTGGGTACCATTATTCATATTTCTTCCGTATATCTTTGTTTTATTCTTTGTCATGAAACAATAACGTATTGAAGTGAATCGTTGTTGATATTCATGAAAAAAAGAAATCTATATTATCATCTGTTTTTTGACCGTCTAACATCTTTTATAATTGCATGATTCCATTAACAAATAATCTACTCTTATTTGTTTTTATTGTATGAAATTGAACTGTTTTGTTGTGTGCTTAAAAATATTAACATAAATTGGACTCATTTAGATCAAGTTGCAATCTTTTATTATTCAGAAAAAGTGGACAAATCTTATATGAAATGAAGAAAATTTAATCAAAATATAATAATTCTATGATGAGGTAAAAACCAAGGTAGAATAATCAAAACACTACGAATTGCGAACGATACAATCTTAAATATTTTTCTTATCATTTTTATAATTGTGATTTTTAAATATATTTCTAATTATTATGTAATAATTATGTTATTTTCTCTTTTCTCTCTGTACTGTTACTTAAGTTTCTAGTTGTATATTTGTTTTTTTTTTATATTCTGCAAATTAAATTCTTATGTGGGTCAAATAAGAAAATAATTTATTTTTGAAATGAAATAAAATGTTTTCTTACTTGAAACATATTTGAATTCATTGTTGTATCATTATATAATTAAAGGTAAATAATCGGTGATTGTTTTAGGTATGGCTCGAGAACGATGTGACAGCATGCCATCGCGTGCACGAACATCTAGCGAAAGTACACCGCCCGTACCAGTTCACCCCATCAAAGCAGCTCATCTCATACCACACCGACCTCAATCGCTCTACGGTCGAGAAATATCGCATAGTCCATCGGCTGGTAGTCCCGTAAGTCCTGCTTCAGCTGCATGTTCCACAGACTCAGCCGGATCATCGCTTAGCATTGACGAACCAGACGCATGGACTGAATACGCAGAAACTAATATCCGTTACGGACACTCACTGACGCCTGATGAACCTATCGTCGAAGGCGATGAAAGCACAGAGAATTCCTATCCATCAATCAGTCCCGCTCTTGGTTCCCCGATTAATTGCACCGGTAGCTATGCCCCAAGAGCAGCAGTTTCCTCCGATGATGGATATGTAGATATGAGTCCTAGAGGAAGGCATATTGATATGTCGCCGGCAGCTAGTAGTTGCTCTATTACATCGGGAACGCCTTCGACCGATATGCGTTTCTCGGAATATCATTTAGAGAAGGTTAGTTCGTATTTTACACCATCGGAAGAAGATGACACAAGTTCAGCTGAACGTCCGTTACGAGCGTACTCTGTAGGCTCACGTCCAGATGTATTAAAAATAGGAAGAAAATTAGACGCTTCGCTAGTTAATCACGACAATTCTAGAGTACGTGCTTTTAGTGTTGGTTCACAATCGAAAAGCATTCACAATCGGGTTTTGCATCATCACCGTCATCCTCCGTCTACTGGCGGTAAATCATCTAGTGCACCATTGCTTTCTGGTTCAAACAGTCATTTGAGCAGCCAGAGTTCGATGGAACGTATGGATGATTTAATGGAAATGGATTTCTCAAAACCACCTACCCAAGACCTATCCGGATATATGGACATGAGTCCTCGAAATCGATCTGTTCCGCCAGGATATGTTGAGATGAAACCTGGTGTTGTTGATATTCCAACAAGTACTGCTGATATACCCTATATGGATATGAAGCCATGTGCTTCTCCTGTTCGGCCCTCTTCTTTCTCTGGTCTCTTACAACCGAAAACTAATGAACAAAGTGCGTACGTTGATATGCAAGCCGGATCGATTACTTCCCCATCAAAACCACCCACATCTGTTTCACTTGCCTGTACTAGTGTATCATCACGAGACTCTGGTTACATGGATATGAGAGTATCTACATCGCCTCACAGACCGTCAACACTACAAAAATATCCACATTACATCGAAATGTCTGCCAACACTAAGTTAAGTACGTCGCCTAAAAATAACAATAAAGCAGCGACATCTCCTATACAAGAAGAATATATTGACATGGATTTCAATTCTTCGAAAAATATTCCTCGTACTAATAAAACATTATTCGGTGCTGCTCGAACCCAACCAGTTGATTTACCATATCCGAAAAAGGTAGCTGAAGGTTACATGGACATGAGCTGGAATAAACATCATCAACGAAAGTCCAGTTTAGATAGTGCTAAAGTAAATGTTAATAGTGGAGGAGAAGATTATGTAAATATGTCTTCTACGGCGACTTCTTCTTCAACGGCGGCGGCGGCAAAAAAGAAAGAACGAAAAATATCCAAAAAAGACAAAAATCGATCTCAACCCATAACAATACAGGCATCTGGTTCTAATAAAGTTGTTACATCTCAAAGTCCAGTCAGTTCTCTAACTTCATTTTTACAAAGTTCCGGTCGAAAGAATTCGACTGAAACTCCACCAAAACATCCGCCACCAAATTTTTTACCACTTTCCTCTTCAAGTTATAGTCCAGGCTCAAGTCCTTTCTCCAGCTTAAGAAAACCCCGATCGAGAAAAAATAGTCGCCGAGATTCAAGAGAGAATAATAGTGGTCTTATTACGCCTACAAGCGAAACTTCAACGATATTCCCTTTTAGTCCTGGCTCTCCAATCAAACCTTTCCAAGCTACAAGTCCAGATTTTGGCTCGTCAAGAAAATCACTGAACGAAGCGTGCAATGTGGCAACAAAATTATCGCAAAATCAAAATAAACCGCCACAAGCAGAACCCGATTATGCACAAATGAGTTACGATTTTGCCAACAAGGTATCATCCGACTACATGGAAATGCATTTAAAAAGTTTGAACTCGCCTAGTCAAAAAGAAAACATCAGACAACCGACGAATCAGAATCAAGTTATAGATTCAGCTTATGTCAATTTCTTTCCAGTTGGAGCGCCTAAACAACGAAACATAAGTAATTCGTCTGATGACTATGGCGAATATGCAGTTATGAGACCAGTATCGATAATTCCATCGTCTGATAATTGTGTATGCAAAGGTTCGACTTCCTTTGCCACTACCAATCATTCGACGGTACCAACAAAACAACTGTCAACATTATCATTAAATAATGTTAAACCGTGCGTTTTCAAACCGATCGCTGATCCACGAGATGATAATAATCGATCACGTGTGGTGAATCCATTAAAATTGGAGAATCGATCGGAAACCGAGTCTTCCAACGGTAGTCAAGATGAACCTTCTTCTTCCAACTCAGAAAGCAACAATGAAGGCAGTAACTACGAAACATTACGTGCCGGCAGCTGCACATCTCCAATTACAAAACTATCTCGACCAAATTCGGTGAACAGTGAAAATTTTACGAAAACCAATTCGAGACCTGGCTCCGTATCGAGTGATAAATCAGCTTCGCGACCAAGTTCAGTTAGTTCCGAGATCACAAAAGGATCTTTATCGCGACCGAGTTCTGTATCAAGTGAACTTGGTTCGACCAGTTCGACAATTGTCGGCGGTTCTCGTCCTGGTTCAGTCAATGCCGAAGCCATGACACGGCCAGCCTCTGTCAGTTCCGAACGGGAATTGCATTATGCCAGCTTAGATCTGGCACCGACTGAAGATACGGATGGTACGCGCAGTCCACGTAATGCACGAACGCAAGAAGCAACTCGTAGTCCTACACCAAGCGCATCTACAACTGAGCAGCCAATCTTTACCTACGCTGAAATCGACTTTATCAAGAGTGAAGAAATGAAACAAAGTGGCAACGCCGCCGTCGCCAATAATAAAGTTAAACATTAATATTTATGATATGTGTAATATAATGATGATAGTTAATCAGTGATCCCCTTCTCCTCGATTTACCTATCAGTAATGTTCTATTTACTGTTCATAAATGTACGAATAATTATTCGAGAACTTATTTATTTTTGTGCATTGTCTATATGTGTATATACCTATATAGAAAAAAATCTAGCTAAATTTTCAGTATACTGTTTTAATGGTTAGAAAAATATTCATTAGTAAATTATTGTATTAAATGTAAGTAAATGAAGAATTGAGTAAACTTTGTAATGTCTTAGCAAAGCTGTTATATTTTTAAATTATTCATGCTGTATGTAGTGATGAAATTAATTTTTCGACCAGTAAACCAAAGCATATTCAAAAGAAAAATGCCTAACTGCAAATAATTACTGCATATTTTAAGTTATTTACGAGATATAAATGGAAATACAAAAGTTTTATCAATAATAAGTAATAACGTAAGCTTAAAATATATTACAATTATTTGTCAGTTTAGTATTTCATTATAAATAATACACAATTGTTGCTTTTAAGATTACGCACTACTAACAGGTACATATAAAATTGAACGAGGTTATATTTTTACATATTTATATTGATGGTAATTTTAAAAATGCAGTTTTGTGACAAAAAATAATATGTATACTTGTTCAATAGGTAAATTTACATTATTTCTCATTGAATTAGGAAATGTATGGAATAGTGATTAGTTCAGTTCGCGTAAGCAAGAAATTAAATTTGTTAGGTACATATTTTATTAGTATATTAATAAAAACGTAAATGTTGAAAGTATGATTTCGTTTAATTTTACATTTAATAGGAAATTTTAATTCTAGTTATGTAATATCAAAACTTATTAGGCAATGAAATGAAGTGACATTTTTCATGATACATTTCTTTAATAAATAGAAAAAAAAAGGTTATAATTTTGTTAGCAACATATCAATGCAATTTTTTTCCTTGAGATTCTAATGATATTTGCACCTTATCTTTTATTGAGATAGAATGTAAATGACTTTTTGTGAATCTAATTATAAGATAAGCAAAATAAGTAACTTCTAGTCATCCACTAAAATGGTATTAGTAGGATGTGGAGTATTTTTTATTTTGTAGTAATTGTACATATATTTTTACAAGGATCAATTTTTATATGAACTCTTCAAACCGATATCTTTAGTTCAGTTGGAATCACATATATATTTATTTCGTGTTCTTAAGGCTATTTGCTTATATAAAAATGGAATACAACATTTATCGTTTTATTAGTATCTATTACTTTCCTAAACGTGAACTGCCGTTTATATATTATACTATTTAAATATCTAAAGTCATGTATCACAATATATCCATTTGTTATAAAAAGAAATCTAAATCCGATATTCATTAGAAATAACTTATTTTAAAAATATGTATTTTAAACGTTAAATATTAATGTCGTAAATTGATGTATAAAATTAAGAATTATGTTTCAACTAAATGTTACCAAATTTTTATTTTTACAATTTTTATCATTTTAAAAATAAATATAAACGTATTTGCTTACATAGACTATCTCATTAAATCGATTTTTTACGAAATTAGCTTATTTTCAAAAATATGAAAAAAAAAATGTCAGATCTGTGCTCATGAATGAATATTATATATAAATGTTTTTTAAATACATGGTATAATTTTTAATTATATTAGGAATTAACATCACATTTTCAACAGTGCCTTTATATATGTATATTACAATAGTATTCAAAAACAAATGAATTTTTGAAACTCACTTGTTTTCAAGAGCACATTTATATTTTTCATGTGAATAAGTTGCGAATATTTAAATGTACAATTTTACATACTACCTTAAATTCAACAAATGTTTGAAATTTTAAATAGTTTACAAAACTGCCTTATATTTTTTTTAAATTTATTTGAAAAATATAATTGTAACGAAAATTTTTAAGTTTTTTTATTTTTAAAATTCAGAACACTGTATGAATACTGCGACACTTTAACAAGGGGCCTTTTGTAATTTTATTAATGCCACTTAGTTGTGCAATGTATATACTATAGTTTATGAAATATTATTTATTAATATTAGTTAATTGTAATAATGTAAAAGCATACCTTAAATAAATAATGCAGAAGTATGCCAGTGTCGAATCTCCTTTATAGGAGTTCTTGAAAATTGCAAGAATGAACGCACTGAATCAGATTCAATGTGGATAAGACTTAATTTTTGGAAAAATATTTACTAAAACAATTTAATATCTTGTAATTTTCAAGATTATATATATATTAATTAAATGCGAATAACGAAGAATGAACATTATTATAATAGAAGTAAAGAATTTTTAGGTAAATGGCTTCAATATTCTAATATATCGTGAACTGGCAATTTTTATTGTTCCCTATCTTAAAAACTGTGTCCAACAAACCTAGTGTAGGTTTTATTGGGTATATCTTTTTTAAATTATATCGCTTTTTTTCTCTACTCCGTTATAATTGCGGATGTTATATTAAATAATTATACATCATATTATTGTTATTTATAAATTAAAAAGTAAACGTATTAAAAATCTTTGGTAATAATTTGGAATAACTCTTTTATTCCATTTATTATTGAAAATAGTTGCTGTATATGTTTATACGTGGTTGTGATGATGATGATGATGTTCATAGTATCAATTCAGTGCTAATAAAAATTTCTTTAATAAGTAAAATTTTATTATTTTCCATTAATTTTAATTACATTTATTTAAATTCAATCTTATAATTTGCCTCTATTATAGTAGATGGAGCTACTGATCAGAAAATTGTATTTGTCAAGTGTCAAATAAGATATCATCATGTACGTATAACCTAAATCAAATTAAACTTTAAAATGTTGTTATTTAAATCAGTATTATCATTTTTATTTGTATATAATTTTATTTGTAAAGTGAATAGTTTTATTAGTCCAATTCCGGAAAATTTTTCCAACTCGGGACATACAAATAATTGGGCGGTTTTAGTAGATACATCAAGATTTTGGTTCAATTATCGTCATGTAGCAAACGTGTTATCAATTTATCGCAGTGTTAAAAGATTAGGAATACCTGACAGTCAAATAATTTTAATGATTGCTGATGATATGGCTTGCAATCCACGAAATCCCCGACCGGCAACCGTATTCAACAATGCTAACCAGCACATAAATGTTTATGGTGATGATGTAGAAGTAGATTATAGAGGATACGAAGTGACAGTGGAAAATTTCGTTCGACTATTAACTGGACGATTACCGCCAGACACACCAAGATCGAAACAATTACTTACCGATGAAGGCAGCAATGTTTTAGTATATTTAACTGGTCACGGAGGTGATGGCTTTCTTAAATTTCAAGATTCCGAAGAAGTTACTAGCCAAGAATTGGCAGATGCTTTAGAACAAATGTGGCAGAAGAAACGATATCACGAGCTATTTTTTATGATTGATACTTGTCAAGCAGCTTCTATGTATGAGAAATTTTATTCACCGAATATTTTAGCGGTTGCAAGTAGTTTAGTTGGCGAAGATTCACTGTCGCATCATGTAGATCCAGCAATTGGTGTATATATTATCGATCGTTATACGTACTATGCTCTTGATTTTCTCGAAAAAGTTGATATGGGTAGTACGAAATCAATGGGAGAATTTTTATCGGTATGTCCAAAACGTGTTTGTATATCAACTGTTGGTGTTCGAAAAGATTTATTCCAAAGAGATCCCTATAAAGTACCTATTACAGACTTTTTTGGTTCGGTACGACCAGTAGAAATAACTACATCGTTAATTAATGTAACTACAACTGAAACTACATCACCTGCTTCTATACCAAATAGTAAAATTGTTAAATATAAATATGTTCCGCAAATGCCGCATTTTGATAGTTTTATAAGTAATAAGATTTAATTATTGTTTATGTTTGTAGAATGAGTTAAACATTTTGTAAAATATAAAAAATAAATAAAAATTTACTGGAAATTTATTCATTAATATTTGTAATAGGCAACCTACATCGCTTTCATGTAATACAAATGTATATTACTAAAATTATTTTTTACAATTCAGTATTTTTTGTTTTGCTTATGTAAGTTAGATAATTTAAATATGAAATTAAAGTTTATTTGTTATTATTGAATTGCAATATTATTCATAAATAAAATCAGAAAAAAAAATAGATAATCATAATCATAATGTAAACAAAATACATTATTATTTCAAAAATATTAATGTAGTATTATTATATAATTAAATTAATATATTCAATAAATATTTTATTAAAAAAATATTAAATTTTATTAACACAATTTTATTATATGTTTAGGTAAAGTTAATATTCAATCAGCTGTTTTATGTGAAGGCTGTCAAATTATTTTGTCATGTTTTGTAATGTCATTTTACAATTTTAGGTTGACAGTTGATAATGGATGAAAATTTTCAATCTCAAACTAAGTTAACAGAATTTGCTCCATTGGTACAAGAAGAAAAAGAACAAGGAGTTGGACATTTAATATCGAAAATATTTAAATTTGGCAAAAATGCTCTTACTGGAGAACCTTCTGGTTCACAGGAAAATCCTATGCCAAATGATAATGTATCACAAGAATCATTTTCATCCTGGTCATCTGTTGACATTAATGCAACTAATTCCGCATCAAATATAGATAGTTCACAAATGTATAACGAAGGCAGAAATTTACCGAATGTTTTAAAAAGGATTAGTAATCTTCTTGCGTTGAAAAGCTCTGTAAGAATAAATATGTGTAATTTTTTATTTTCCATTATATTATTAAATTATATTTCAGAATTTACAAGCTTATGGTGATACAGAATTAAAACAATATTGGATGCCAGATTCAGTAAGTAGAGAATGTTACGAATGTTGTGAAAAATTTACTGTCTATCGAAGACGTCATCATTGTAGAGTTTGTGGGCAAATTTTTTGTTCGCAATGCTGTAAACTAAAAATTCCTGGAAAAATTGTTGGCTGTACAGGTAATTAACAAAATATATACGTCAAAGCTGCATTAATTAAATATTTTTGCAATGCAGGTGATTTAAGAGCGTGTACGTATTGTTGCAAAGTTGTTTTGGCTTATTTGCAATCACCTGAGGTAAGCGCACATCTTACATCGGATTTAAAAGCATTCCAAGAAGATTTACAATGTAAATTTGCTAATGATGCAGAGTATTTGCAACAAAGTATTACTTCGATAAACTCAAGTAGTGATATTAATGATACTAAGTCTCTTAGAAGAAAAATATCTCTTGGTTATCAAGAGGAAAAGTTTGCATTAGGAAGGTAATTCATTCATTTTTTTTGTGAGATTTTTAAAGCTAAAATTAATACCTAATTTTTTGTTCAGAGCATCTAGTACAAGTTATTTATCTACAGAAGAACGAATAAACGCTTTAAAAAACTCAGTTTCTTTACGAAATTTATATGAAGACTTATGTTCACAATCTGTGGGAATAATACTTCAAACACATCGTTATAGATGGAGCAATTATCCTAATACTTTATTAGGTTCTGAACTAGTAGATTGGTTAATTGCTCAAAGAAAAGCAAACATTAGGTAATTAATTATATACATCAACAATTTTTTGTATTTATTATTTATCGTTTATTTTCTGGACAGAATACAAGCATCTGCAATTGGTCAAGCGTTATTAGAAGCTGGTTATTTAAAATGTATAACAGAACAAACAAATTTTATCGATGGATGGGCACTTTACAAATTGCTTCCTCCTACAGAGGAAATGGCAGAACCCGAACAAAAAATAGATTCACATACACAAGATGAACCCACTTGGATGCAACAAATACCTCATCAATCAAATTCGACCGATTTTGAATCAGACATATTATCGCCTTGTACGGAAAAATGTCGATTACCGTCTTCATCATCATCATATTTATTAGATTTGAATTTTGAGGAGAGTACAGTACATTTAACACGACCGCCCTTTTATGAAAAGAGCGAGCAAGATTTATCAGAAAGAGAAACTCGTATTACAAATGTTGTACCGGTTGATGTTCCTATTGTGAAAACTTCTCAACATCGAGAATTTGTTCCTGAAACCGGTAAATCATTTTCACTATGATTCAGAAAGCAATAATTGTTTTAATTTTGTTTACTTAGGTTGGTATAATGCAATAAATTTAAGAGACGATAATGGAGAACGTGAAGCATACGAATTGTTAACTAACGCGTATAAACAACTCGAGGTAAATTTATTAAATCAACAATTAAGTATTTACAGTTTATCTTTAAATTGGAGAGACATTATATTACAACTAATTCATGAAATTGTAAATAAAATTCGACCAGGTAAATGTAATTTATTATTTTCGAATTATAACTAAATAATTTCAAATACAATTATTTATAGATTTAACGCACGATGCCGAGTATCTAGATATTCGAAATTATATACATTTTAAGAAAATATCTGGAGAGACTAGTTTAGAATGTAATTTAGTTGAAGGAATTGTATGCACTAAATATATAGCACATCGGGGAATGGCCTCTCGGATAGATAATCCAAAAATTCTGCTGCTTAATTGCTCATTAGTCTATCAGCGAACAGAAGGTAGACTTATGTCTTTAGAACCAGTCATGTTACAGGTATTTTAAAAAATTAAATGTAATATAAATATTACTCCATAATTTAATAAATTTATATTTCAGGAACATGAATATTTACGAAATGTTGCTGCTCGTATTGTAGCACTTAAACCAAATTTAGTACTTGTACATCGTAATGTTTCTCGCTTAGCACAAGATCTATTACGGGAACACAAAATCACTTTGATTTTGAATGTAAAATTATCGGTTTTAGAACGATTAGCACGATGTACAGATGCTGATCTAGTTACATCAATTGACGCGCAATTAGGTAGAACCAAATTAGGAACATGTAAACAATTTCATCTAAAAACATTTAATAATAAAAGTAAATCTATTGTTTAATGAAAAACACTTTAGAAGTTAATTAATTCGTTGTTGTTTTCAGCAAAATTCAAGAAAAGTTTAATGTTTTTCGAAGGACTACCGCTACCACATTTAGGCGCAACTGTTTTATTAAAAGGTGCATCCAAATCGGAACTGAAAAGATTGAAAGAAGTTGTAGCAACTTTAATATTTGCTGCTTATAATTGGAGATTAGAAAAATCATATTTAATGGACGCTTTCGCTCAACCACCTAATCCAAAATCTGATACATTTTTTACTGATGATTCTAGCAAAGAAAATTCGCCAGATATAAATGAAAAACTTGAATTAAAAGATAAAGATGTATCAGATAATACAGAAGTAAAAGTACATGAAAATAATGAACAAGAACAAATAACAAAGAATAAATCTACAAGTGATGAGAAAAAGTTACCAACAGAAGTTGTTAAAGATTTTAATGATCCTCTTCATTTAATTTTAAAGAAAGAAGATGATGTATTTCTTTCTAATAATCAAGAATTTTCAGTATCAGAATTACCATTTAGTAGTAAATTTCGTAAAGCATTAAATGATACTGTTTTATCAATTTCTCCATATCAGGTATTTTATGTCCCATATTTAGAAACTGGTATTGGAAGAAAGTGTAAATTAAGATCATTTTTTCCAAAACATATTTATTATTCAGAAAAATTCTTAGAAAAATCTGAAAGTGTTATTTCAAAAACTTTTAAAGACAATAATGATTTTGTACGAAATGCAAATATAATCGAAAAGGTAAATTTATAATTTTTAACATAATATTTAATTTAATGCAAAATGATATTTTAGTTAAATCCACCGCATCCGTTTGTCTTGGCAAGTATAACGGCAAAAATTTCTGAAGATTATGAAATACAAAAATTACTAGCGAATTATCGGGCTTGCGGTGGAAGATTAACTTGTAGGCAATTAAAATATAACAACGAGGAAAACGAGTCGGGAAAACAAGATTCACAAATCAAAAATACTCAAAAACTGATTGATGTTTTAGATTTACAGAATCATCAAAGATTAACCGTTTTATTTTGCAGTTTTAGTCATGTTTCTAACAATGCACCAGCTTTTTGCGTTGATCCCTGGTAATTGTTCGAAATGTTTATTAGGCCTAGTTTATTAATAATCTTTTGTGATATAATGCAACTATTAGTAACCGAACTATTAGTAAATTTTAAACTTGAGATTTTTTATTGATATTTCAGGGTGGTAAATATGTACTATTATGGTACAGACGATATTCCCCTCGGCTGTTTTCTCGAACGATTCTGTTTTCGTTCATCATATGTTTGTCCGTCCGAAACATGTGAAACACCAATGTTGCAACATGTACGACGTTTCGTACACAATTCAGGTTGCGTTAGTTTATCGCTAAATAGCTTCGAAAGTCATTTCAAAGAAGAAGATATTGTAATGTGGAGCTGGTGTACGAAATGTAGTGCCGTATCGCCAGTTGTTCCAATGTCATCTGATACCTGGTCGTTTTCTCTAGCGAAATATTTAGAACAGAGATTTCACGGACATATTTATAGTCGAAGAGGAAATGAGGCTTGTTCACACTCATTACATCGCGATCATTATCAATATTTTGGTTATAAAAATGTTGTTGCTTCCTTTAAGTAAGGTTAAATTTATGACTGCATAACATTGTAATACAATTGTGTTAATAATTGTTAAAAACGGTATTTATTTATTTATAGATATTCTGTAATCAATCAGTGGGAAGTATCTTTGCCGCCTCCATTAATTCAGATAAGTTATGATACTTCAAATCAGCAAGCCGAAATTATTAATGAAATCAAATCATTAGCACTACGTGGTCATGAAATATTCAGTACAATATTAGAGAAATTATCGGGGTTAGCGCACGAAGGTGACGAAGTAAATGTACTAAAACAACAATTACAAAAAGAACACTTGATATTCAAAGGTAAAGTTGAAGAAGTTCAATTAAAATTAACCTCGCCGACATTGGAAGACAAAAAGTTAAACGATCAACCAGAAATTGGTGAGTATTCGAATTGAAATAAAGAGAAATAAATTAATTGATTTTTAATAATTAATATTGTATTTTTAGATTTACGATCAGTATTATGGCCTTTAGAAGATTTAATAGTACAATTAAAAAGAATAATGGCTGAAACTGTAGATACATGGAACACAAGATTAATTGGTTCAACTAAAAAAGATTCAGAGAAACGTAAAGATACAAAACAACAACAGTCATATGTTGATGATAAAGACGTTTCGGAAAACGAATGTACTGATAATGAAAATTTACAAAAGAGTGAAAGTATTTCATCGAATGAAGCAACTACCTCTACAAATATAATTTGCAAAAAAAATCGGAGTCTTGATCACGGCGATAGTAAGCTATTATTTTTTTTTTCGAATTTTATAAATATTAAATTCAGATATAAAATATGGAAAATTTCAAACTAGCGTAAAAATTATTACAATAAATATTTTTTCAGTGTCTGACGATAGTATTCCTATAAATTGTTCGCCGAAAGGTCACTGCAGGTCCCAATCAGATGGAACAGTAATGGCGCAAAACGATGATTCTTTCGATATTAAAAAGGAACAAACCGATAAAAAGAGCGTAAAAACTATTTTGTCACAACTTTTACAATCCGTCCATGGAATCTCACCGTTACAAGTAAAAAATTTTATATTACAATATTTTAATTCTTAAATATAAAAAATAATATCAATTTTTAAGAATCCGTTTGGTCCACAAGAACATCATTTATTGCCGATTATATTTATTCCAATTGTCGTTTACGAAAATGAACCGGGTTCAATAATTGCGTACGCATTGACTACGTACGATTATAAAAGAGCAATCGATGAATTAACTTTAAAACGAGTTTCATCTGTGGAACAGTCGCCGAGTCCTGTGCATAAAAGGAAAAATTTATCGGCATCGGATCGATCTAATTCTGATTTAAATGTATCCAGTGAAAAACATTCTAGCCTACTTTCATTTTTATGGACCACACAGAAAACCGATGCGCCCTTAAATTCGCCCGTATTTTCAACCGGCGATATGAGGTAAATTTTTTAATTAACAACCGTTTTTTACTCGTAGTGAAAGAATTAGTTAATATTTATGTGTCATAGATTATACTTAATTATGTATAACCGTTGATTGAATAATATATTATGGTATATTATCCATCAATAATATGAAGGATAAAGTTTATTTTGTTGACTTATATTTCTTTATTTGTCATGTTGATCCAAAAGTAATATGTTTTATAATAAATAAATTAGTTTTAAAAAGCCTCGTTCTGATGATAACTACTAGATAACAACTAGAATAATATAAAATGGAAGCAAAAATATATGATTTTGGAAACGAATTAAGTTAATAAATATATTGGCCATATGGTATATTGCATACATGAATAAAAAATATATATTATATTACATAATAAGGTTTGTTCTAACCTAAACCTATCGTCAAATCAATTCAGAACTCGCCGAGGCATGAGCCTTGTTGATTCAGCTTGCAATTTACCATATTGCAGTTTCAAACTAGGTTCAGAATTTAGTTGGAACAAACTTATAGTGATTATTAGTATAAAAGTGTTATTGTTTCTAGTGAAAATGAAGATTCAACTGTAAATCGTGAGAAAATTGATGATTCTAAGAAATCAAAACCACCTTGTATAGAAGTTGAATTTCAAGATACACATTGTAATTTTTGCTGTCGCGTATACTATGCGGAAAAATTTGTTTGGTTAAGAAGTAAAGTTTTACCGGCTGGTGAAGAAGCTTACGTAAGATCTTTACGCAGATCGGTGCAATGGAATGCAAGAGGAGGCAAATCTGGTTCATTATTTTCTAAAACCAAAGGTTAATTGCAATTGATATTAGTAGTTGTTTCACTATTAGAAATTAATTTAAATTTTTGTGATTGATATAATCAGCAACCATTTTTTTTTAACTGAGCTACGAATTCAACATAAACACATTCTTTTCATTTTAACTAGTTATGATTATGCTATATATGATCTGCTCAATAAATTTCCGGAAAATTGATTTTTCTTAAAATATGCTTTTTCTTTAGTTATACATACATTTTTTACTACCTGCTAGTGCTCGTTTGAATTTATATCTATATTTCTAAATATATATTTAAAAATCTCTAATAATTATACATTACATATTTCAAATTTGTGTTGCTAATATACAAGATAAAAAATCCACAAACTGATTGATCATCTATTCTTATAGAATATAGAATAATAATACATTAGAAATATTTAAATTAATTTATGTGATATACTCGTCGTAGATATACAGGAATTTCAAATTGTTTTATAAATTTGAAATTTAATAATGTTCTTTGGGAATTTTTTGAAAGAGGAATTTATAGATTTTCCGTTTCAGATAATCGATTTATTTTGAAAGAAATGACCAAACAAGAATTACAGCAATTTTTAGATTCTGCGAATAATTATTTCGCCTATATGGAACGTTGTCTATCATTAAAATTACCAACTCTGCTAGGAAAAATTGTTGGTGTTTATCAAATATTGTATAGAAATATAACAACAAATGCCAATCTGCGTATGAATCTACTTGTAATTGAAAATCTGTTTTATGAACGAACTGTTACACATAAATTTGATCTAAAAGGCTCGATGAGAAATCGATTAGTGAATCCGGACGATCAAGAAGGCGAAATTGTTTTACTAGATGAAAATCTGTTAAAAAGTATACATATTTGTAAACTAACATGTTGTTAATATAGGTTATGTTTATTTTGGTTTTATTTTAAGGGACATGCGAATCGCCTTTATATATTTATCCACATTCTAAATCAGTATTGACAGCTGCAATTCAAAATGATACTAAGTTTTTGTCTTCACAAAAAGTTATGGATTACTCGCTGCTTGTTGGTTTAGATGAAGATACACAAGAATTAGTTGTAGGAATTATTGGTAATTAAGAATTGGATCGTTATTCATTGAGAGTACCCTGTTAATATTATTATTATTTTATTGAAGATTATATACGTACATTTACGTGGGATAAGAAACTGGAACATATGGTGAAGAAAGCTGGTATGCTCGGTGGTCAAGGAAAAACACCAACTATTGTTTCACCCGAAAATTACCGTGATAGATTTATAGCGGCTATGCATCGATATTTTCTGCAAGTACCTGACCGATGGACCGGATTCGGGAAGCCTTTAGAATATTAATTATTTTATATTAATTATATCAATCTAATATATAATTATTATATCAATAAAATACAATAAATTTTCTATTGTTTTAATATATTATGTATATATATATATATTTAGTAAAAATTAAATAAAAATCGTTATTACTTGAGTTTCCGTTTAACCCTTGTTAAAGTCTATAGTGTGCGAAATAATTAAAGTTGTTTGCAAAAATTCAAGGTCAAATATTTCACGTATCTATGATAATTTTGCAAATTATTAAATTGAATCTAATAGATTTGATTGCACTGAATGCAATGGTACAAATTTAAACTATCGATCTCTTATAGTTCAGTCAGAAATTGCATTTTTGCAAAAAATCTTTAATTGCAAATATCTCGGAAACGGCTGGGAATTTTGCAAAAATAACAAAATTTTTCGCGTTTTAGTCAATTATGGCCGTACTACAACATATCCAAAAATTAACCCCCTAGGACACCCCCTTATTAATTAAGTCAACCCCTAAAACTGTGATAAAAAGTTAACAAATTTGTGTATAAAAATTCAGAAACTAAAATTGCGAGTATTTTGCAAACGGCTGCAAATTTCGCAAAAATAACGAAATATGCTAGGCAGCACTTGTCTTACTATAACATTTTCAACCCCCAACTCCGTACGAGCCCTCGGCTATTAATTATTAAAGTTTGCAAAAAAAAAATCTTTAATCGCAAATATCTCGAAAATGGCTGGGAATTTCGCAAAAATAACAAAATTTTCCGCGCTATACAAATACTAGTCAATTATGGCCGTACTACAACATATCCAAAAATAAACCCTCTACGACACCCCCTTATTAATTAAGTATACCCCCAAAATTGTGATAAAAAGTTAACAAATTTGTGTATAAAAATTCAAAAACTAAAATTGCGAGTATTTTGCAAGCGGCTGCAAATTTCGCAAATTTGGCAACATTTGTGTTGCTATAACATTTTCAACCCCCAACACCCCGTACGAGCCCTCGGCTATTAATTATTATTAAAAACAGATGCTGTGATGTACTTATTTTTTTCCCAATTTCATTCCTTAAAATTAGTTAAAATCTTTAATCGCAAATATCTCGAAAACGGCTGGGAATTTCGCAAAAATAAGAAAATTTGCACATTTCTAACAGAGCAACACCCCTATGAACCAGGTACGTAATACAACATATCAAAAAATCAACCCTCTAGGACACCCCCTTATTAATTAAGTCAAGCCCCAACAAAACTGTTGAAAATATTGAAATTGAAATTTTGGTGAAATGTATTTTTTCTTATTGTTGAGTAAAGTTCGTTAAAATAGATTCTGTGTTGTACTTATTTTTTTCCCAATTGCATCCCTTAAAATTAGTTAAAATCTTTAATCGCAAATATCTCGAAAACGGCTGGGAATTTCGCAAAAATAAGAAAATTTGCACCCCCTAACGGAGCAACACCCCTATAAATCAGGTACGTACTACAACATATCCAAAAATCAACCCCCTAGGACACCCCCTTATTAATTAAGTCAAGCCCCCAACAAAACTGGTGAAAATATTGAAATTGAAATTTTGGTGAAATGCACTGTTTCTTATTGTTGAATAAAGTTCAAAATGTATCAAAATGTATCAAATATATCAAATGCATCAAATGTATCAAAATGTATCAAAATCTTTAATCGCGAATATCTCGAAAACGGCTGGGAATTTCGCAAAAATAACAAAATTTTCCGCGTTTTACAAACACCAGTCAATTATGGCCGTAACAACATATCCAAAAATCAACCCCCTAGGACACCCCCTTATTAATTAAGCCAATCCCCAAAATTGTGATAAAAAGTTAACAAAGCGTGTAAAAATTCATGTTCTGAAAAAAACGATTCTTCTTGAAAAAATAAAAACAGGAAAACATGTCATTTCTTGCGAAATAATCAAAAAAACTATCAGGATAACATGATCGTTTGCAATAAACACTAATTTTCCTGATACAAATTTTTTTATTTCTTCGTTTCCTGATACAAATTTTTCATTTCTTGTTTTCTTGACACAATTTTGATAAAAAAGCTTAGCTTATGCACACCCGCAATGCATCGATGTTAAACTGGTTGCCCTAGGCTTTTCCAGCAAGGTCAGTAAAATTTGTATCCGAACAATTAAATTTAAAAGTTGAACATGTGAAGTCGCCAGTAGTATTAAACGTAAAAATACTGTATAATAGATGTCGCTGGTAGACGTAAATAAAATTCAATTTAGTGAGCGCGCCGTTATTTTTTAATATTTGAGGAATGGGAAAAATCAAAATACACAGTATTTGTTTAAGGAATGTATTGAATAATAGAAAAACACATAGTGTAAATACAGTAGTGCATAGACAGTTTTTTTTTCGATTTTTGCATTGAAAATAATTTTTATTATATTTATCTAGTTTTATTTATTATTAAACAAAGAAAGAAAAACAAGGAGACGTTTTTTGTTATTATAGTACTTATGTATTAATTTCAGAATTTATTTATGTGTAGTTTACTTGTAAAAAAATAATTTTCATCTTTATTACAATAAACAACATATATATTTTTGGATAACAAAGAAAATATTGACAATTAAATATTTGATTAATTTTTATTTATGTTAATTCTGTGAATATATAAAAATTGTTATTAAATTATTAATTTAGATTTGTGGCGCTCTCTAGCAGTTTGGGGTGAACTAATTTTTACTAGCTTACTGATAGCATTTTTACTAGCAAGCTAATAAAAATTAGTAAAAATGATATAAAAATGTGCAATGTTTTTTTTATTTGAAGCAGTTTCAGCGTTGTACCATATATTTAGGTTATTACACAATAGATGTCGTTACACGCTCTACACATAACAATTTTCGTATTCTTTTTTTGTAAAATTCAAAGTTTGAAAATTGATTGTTTTAAATAAAGATTATGTATATGAATATGTTGTTATTATTCGATAAAAACTGGAAAAATAATCTCTGAAAAGAGGAAAGCGGTAAACGATAAGGGTAAGTATGTTATCTGTGTTGTGATGGCATTGTGAGAGGAGCAGGTGTTGTGCAGAGCCAACGAAGTTAGGCAGTTGTGTGTAGCGGGGTGTATTGTGGGTTGCGGGCGATCCGGCGTTGCGAACAACCGTTTTTGGATCGATTCAGCACATCCCAGGCAGTCGCTATACCACACTCACTCTGAGCCACTGACGAGCCCTTACAAACCTACTCTCAATGAATTCTTGTTCCGTTTCATTCGCATACGGGACAGAATAGACTGGAAAACAGGACAGGACAGGAAAAGGAATAGGACAGGATATAGTATAAGAGATATTATCGCATCTCCTACCATCTTCATTTTCGAAAATTTAATATTACCTTAATACTTAGATAGAATTAATTCTTTGATAGAACAAAAACAGAATATCTCGTATCGTTACGAGTTTTACGAGATGCGAACAAAATTGCAACATAAATAGTTATTTTGTTATTTATATTTGTTGATACGTTAATTTATACTAAACTTATATAATTTACATGTTCTTCTGATGATGGCCTAACAGCCGAAATTGCAATAAAGAATTATTCTTTTATTTTGTGAAACAACCGAGTGTTTTTATTTATATTTTATTATATAATTTAGATTGATTAAAAAATGTTGCGTAATGATTTAAAAACACACTGGCGTGAATAATGAAATAACATTCTTTATTAAATAATAAATATATTATTTGTAAATATTATATTAAATTATTTTTAAATTTGTTTATTTTGGTAATTATTATTTTTTGTATATTTTGTTGTTTGCTGTAAAATGCTAATTTATTTTACATACTATTTTCTTAAAAAATTATAAATAGAACAAGATTAATATTTTGGTAACAATATAAGATAAAACAGTCTTTTAGTATGAATTGAGTATAAATCTGTACATTAGTATAATATGCGATTGATTTCAAATTTTAAATATATTTACAATTAGAAATTTACTGTCTCTTGAGCATTATATTTCAACTATTTACAGACATATTTTTTCTACATTATTACTGTAACAACATTTTAATATGATGAAAATTATTTAAGACACCCACTGTGGAAAAACTAGAAAAACAGCAATGGCCTTCAGCCACAGACGAATTTCACCACGCATTACAACTGATACATAATTTGACTTGTGATTAAATTCATGAATTCTAGAAGTTTTAACTTTAATTTTGGTTTTGTATCTTATTTTACGACAAATTGTATTTTATTTTCATTGTATTATTATTGTTCATTGTTTTTATACAATTTTCAAAATGTGGAAACACATGTATGTTATATGTTATTCAGTTCGGATATGACCTCCTGTAATTGAATCCTGTACCAGACCCGATGATGACCAATATATTGGTCGAAACCGCGGTCGTCATTATATATATATATAAAAAAAAAGAAATTAATTACATACGAATGGAAATCAAAACAAAAAAGTTGTATTTCTTTTCTATCTATCCAACATTTTAATATGTTTGACAATAAATTAATAATAGATTCGATGTATTACTTAAACTAATCAGTCACAAAACAAATTTTATTTTAAGAAAATATTTGAAAAAACTACATGAAAATATAAGTTATTAAGACCTGTGAAAATATCAATGAACTAGAATAGCATTTTTAAATTTAAGTTACGAAAATGTCAACTCTTGAAACCTTGGTTCTTCCGCATTACCAGGTATGGATCGAAATATTCCATTAGCTACATTTTTGTTGATATCACGTAGGCTGCCCTGAAAAAAAAAATATTATAAATTAAATCTTTTAGCCGTTCAAAAATCAAATCAATGCAGAATAAATGGCAAATGCAAATTAAATAAAACCGTTTTGCTTATGTAAATTACTATATATGCCATCAACTGATATTATGCAAATACATTTTTTTTATATACATATATTTATTGATTATTTATAATATTAACAAAAGAATTTTGTTTATACTAAATGATAATAAACTGTTCTATTTTTTGTTACAATTATAATATTAAGATATAATAATAATGGCAATTTTATCACATAATAAAATTTGTTATATAGACAAGTTTATAAAATATTCGCTTATAAGTGCAATTATAAAATATATAAAATAATGTTAACATATTTTTATTTTTATATTTATGAAAAATTAAAATAAATCTTTACATATTAAAATTAAATTTAGTTTGAGAAATATAAATTAGCTTTATTCAAATTTATAAAAATAATAATTCCGAGTATTTCTAATAAATTCGTAACTGAGAAAAACATATTTGCAAAATGTTATTAAATTTAACATAGAATTAACAAATTTTTTTGTAAACTTTCACTAGTGCATATCTCTAATGTAATCAGTTGATGTGAAAGTTAATAAAATTGAAGAGTTTGGTAAAAAGTTTGTTAGTACACGGTTCTTTAGAAAATGTCAATATACAATTGAAAAGTTTGATATTTCAACGATTATTAGTAATTATTTAATTCAAGTGGTATACATTCTCTGTTTATTTTAGTGAAAATGTATATTCACTAGTAACAGTTGACGTTCACTAAATATCTGTTTTTATTTACGTTAATGTTATTAATGTATTGTATCAATGCTTTTCAGGTATCTCTTTTTTTTTAAATATGTAATTATATATTTTTTATGTCATTGTGTATTAGTACTGAATGAATAATAGTACGATAATACGATTATTGTAAGGTCCGTTGTACGGATAACCTAATAACATGTATATGTATATGTATAATTATGTATAGCAAAAATAAATACAAATGTCAAAATATTATTGTATATAATTAGTAATTATTTATTTGTAAATATAACAAAGTAATATTGATAAACAAATTTATTATATTAAATTTTGATTTTAAACTATTTAAATATTTTCTTATATGAAATTGTTTGCAAATATTTTTAGAAAATATATTAAGTACAGATACTTTTGTGTTATTAGGTTTGTCATCTATATAATGATGTACAACGGAATTTACAATAATCGGACTATAAGTAAAATACCTATAATGTTATTGAAAATATTGTACAAATAAATGTTTTAAGTGGAATGAAAAAACGTCGGTATACAAGAAAAAAAAATCTTTTGTCATATTCTACAGTTCAATTTTTTATTATGAGTAAAAAAGTAGGGCACTAGAAAAACAATACACATTTATATATATATATATATATATATATATATATATATATATATATATATATATATATATAAATGTAAAAAATGAAAGATGAGAGAAAGAAAAAAAAAGAGAGCGACATCTATAGGTAAATGGATTGTACGTGAACTTTGGCGGAGGTGCCTAAACCATTAAAATAAAGAAAATGAAATAATTCAAGCAAGACTCTATTTGCAGAAAATCAGAAAATGTAATTTATTCAAAATCAATGATGATGTTAAAATATTCATTAAACTGTTGTCACCTGATGAAATGTGAGTTTGCTTATAGGATTATTATTGACTAACTGTCTAACCATTCTATTCAAAATTTTACTTGAAAATTTGCTCACATTGAATTCATACTAATGCTAGTTTTTTTTAACACTTTGACTAAAAAGAGACGTTGTATAGTGATGAATTATGGGGTCTGTAACATTGTAAAAAAATAATAAAATTAAATATAAATCTTTTATGTAAGTTATAGATGACAAATCTGAAATCAGTTTGTAAGGGTGTACGAATATATGAACACATTGAACACTATATATATATATATATATATATATATATATATATATATATATATATATATCTGGACTCGAGAACTATAGCTGAATTCCACAACAAAATCTAAATCTTGTTCGTAATTGAAACCGTAGAGAAAATAATAAACAATGTAAATATTAATAGTTTCGATAAATGACAACACATATTGGATATGCAAACAATAATATTTTGCTTAGCCTTCAAATCTTAAAAGTCGAATTATTCCGAATGAACCAAGTAAATTCATTTGTTTGCATGATAGTTTATTGCAACCCGTATGAACTATATTGTTTGACTTATTGTATTTTTCGAATATAAACAAGATTTCGATTATACTGCAGCTCGCGTAATGAACTTATGTGGCCCGTAGGTAATTAATTAACAGGAGTATTACTTTAGTTTTACTTTTTTTTAAGTTAAAAAGTTTAGGCCCTTATTTCCGGGACCCGGACGTTTTGTCGCCGCCCTTTTGCCGCCGGACATTTTGCCACCGGCCGTTTCGCCGCCGGATGTTTTGCCGCCGGGTAGGTTAGGGTAAGTTAGATTAGGTTAGGTTAAGTTAGGATAGGGTAGGTTAGGGTGCTTTTATTTTTTACTTTAAAATAAATTTTTACTACCACCTCTTATCAAATATGAATAGTATTTCTATTTTTGATATATTTTCATATTTATTATTATAAAATTTAAATAAACTAATTAAAATTGCTTAATAAGTAATTTTAAGTAAACGTCAAAAATAATTTTGATAAAAATCACTTTTAAAAGTGATGTAAAAATATGGGCCTTAGATAAAAAAAAATGGGGTATACAGATCGTCCTAATATATCAGATTAGTATTTTTTGACAAGATGGCCGAAATCATTTAATTCTTATGCAGTGTTACCAAATTTTAAAAAAATTAAAAATTATTTAAATTTTATTTTCTATACATTAATAATTTTACATATTTATGTACTTAAGAGATATTTGATGTTCAATATGACTATGTAGTCAAAAAAACGAATAGTCTAACATTTGTAGTAATTTAAATTTACGTTGTAAGTGTAAATATTACTTGAATAAATAAGCATTAATTAAAAATTTAATGAACACTTACTTATTATTTCTTGCTGCACCGTTATTTCTCTCGTTAAGTTGAACAATTTTCATTACCAATAAAGAAACTAATTAGATGTGCGCACAAGCAAAATGCGAATTATATACTGTGTGTCCCAGAATAATTATTATTCGAAAATAATTTAAATAAAATTTATTATCGAATAAAACATTTTATGATTAGTAATACGTAAAGATGTAATATCTAAGTCTAATTAGTTCTTGCAAAATTTTATTATATATAATAATAATTATCAAAAAAAAGTTTCAAAAATAAAAACTATTATGGGTGTATTCTGTATCAATTCTGTTAAAAATAACAGTTATGTTAAAATAAAAATTGTGAGATATTATAAGAAAAATACTTTATTTGTGCAACAAGATTTCTTTGGGAATCTCAGAATTTTTATTTAAACAGGTTGTTACTTTTAACAGAACTGATATAGAATAACATAGTAAAAAATCTTTCAGAACTCATTATATAAAATAAAACTGCTTTAGTTTCAAGTTCTGTATCAACGCTCGTCTTCGTCAAAAAAAAACTGATACAAATGACATTAATGTTATATTTATCAATGCCATTAGTATCATTTTTTCCTGATGAAGACAAGTGTTGAGTTTCGTCAAAACATTGATTATAAATAAATTTTAATACAGAATTTGAACCTAAAGCAGTTTTATTTTAATACAGAATACTGCTTTAGGTTCAAGTTCTGTATTAAAATTTATTTATAATCAATGTTTATTTCAATTTTATGATAGCTACATTGTCTTAAAATCAGTATCAATTAAAATCGGCTTTTGGATGCTTTAGTTTCATTGATTTGTACTAGTTAAAATCCAAATTAAAATAGAGTTTTAATATCAGTAATTTTTTGTTAAATTATATACTAAATAAAGAGAATCCGTTTAAATTTGTACAGAAAGTGCTAAACAAAAATTTGTAAGTTTACTACATTATATAAAAAGAATGTTTCTTCGCTTGTAACACATATTTTTAAAAATAGAAGCGAGATTGCATAAAATTATTTAATATTTTTTATTTAATATTTATTTATTTAATATTTAATTATTTAATATTATACTTACGTATTTTAACAAAAATGTTGTTAGTTTGCATATGAAAAACTTATTAGAGAAGCCTGCTTAAATTAATGCATATGTCTAATTCAAATAAAAAACAAAATTGCTATTTATTATTTCTTGTTCGTATTTAACAAAATTTGTGAAGAAACAAATATGCATTATAGTACTACTATTGCAGAACGAAAATAATATTCAATAATAATAATAGATCCAATATATTTGAGTTATTCTGATTGCGTGTTATTTGTCGGTATGTAATAAATACAGACAGTGGAAGGTAGTTTAAAACGTAGGCGAATTTGAATTTCGATCAATAAAAGAAAATGAAGCTGTAGTGCACGTTTCACGACGAATCCCTTCCATATAATTGGTCCTAAACTCGTCTAAGAGAGTGTCCTTTTAGTGCCCTTTTGGACTATCGCACCAACCCAAAAGCTTAACAGCACCAATCTGAATAAAAGGCAACGCGAGACGCGACGCAACGTGAACACAATTTCATCAGATGATCACGTTGCTAACATTTGTGCACTACCTAAATACTTGAACAAAGTATTTTAATATACTTTTTTAATGTCAAATTAGCTTTCACACGAAAATTGCTTATAATACTGAATACATTTCTTAATTTTTAAACTAAACTAGAATTAAACTAGATTATCAATTGTCTTTGAAGCGCCTTATTGACAAGTTAACGAGAGAGTTTACTTAAAAAGCGTTCAACAATGTTTTATGTAAATAAAATTTTTTTAGCACAAAAAAGTAAAAAATATACATTTGACTAGTTTCTGTTTATCTAATTTATTACTGAATGATTTTATATAAACAAATTATATACCAAGTAGTAATCTAATTCTTCTATTCTTAAAATAAAACGGCCTTAGGTTATAGTTTTGTATTAATATATATTAATAATCGATGTTTTGACGAACTCAACGTTCGTCTTCATCAGAAAAAAATATGCAAATAACATTTAGAGTAAATAAACAGAAGATAGGAACAAGTTACTAGTTATTATTTTTACTTAATTGCAAATTTATCAGCCGTTTTATTACAATCTACTAATTTAGTTACCCCTATTTCTATTTTTAAAATACTATTATTATTAAGCCTAAAATTCATGTCATTAAATTATTTTCAATTCTTTTTAAAGAAAAACAATGATCTTTTGGAAGATGCGGTACACACTGGTATATTTCTGCAAAGTTTATTATACAAGTATAATTATATATTGCTGGCTACAAAAAACTGAAGTCCAAATTGAGAAAAATCAAATAATTTTTGAAAAATTTGCAGGCCATTTGAAATTTAATCTATAATCCAAACTTTTCTTTTAAAAATAATTGGAGGTGAAGGCAGACAAACACCAGAGTATATTTTTGGGGGGGTTACGGCACTGCAAATTCCCGCTAACGCCATTACTAGCTAAATGGTATATTTCGTTAAAAACTGACAAATTCTAATAAAATAATATCACAGTATTAAGTAGAAAATAATGATAAAGTGGTTAGAACAAAGTAAATACTAAATGACAGTAATGCATCTGCATGAAGAGAGCATACATAGACAAACAAATGTATGCTTGGATCAATAGAGCCATCTGTGATTAAATATGCAGATACTGTACTAACCCACATACACAAACACATAGTAGCATACGAGTACGGCCACATGCAAACTGACATATTCCAAAAGTAGAGAATATGCAAATGTACAGATATAACCCTCCCTGCCATACTCCATAGTCATTAGATGCAGTTGAATTTGGATTTAGGTCAGATTAACGATGGATCTTTCTGCTTTCTGTCTGTCCTGTCTAAAGCCGACTATATTTCAATGCACATCTATGCTACTGCGCGCTGTCAAACTCGTAAAATAATCATTGAAATCGACCAAATCATGACTAACCTTTTATTAAATGTAGGCGATACGACAATTTCACTTCCTCTCTAAAAATAGAATTAGCTACTACAGTATATTTCAATAATCATGCAAGTTATTTACAAAATTTTACAAACAAATATATTTTTTTAAATTTTAAAGTCAAATTTTTGGTTATATTACTTTGAATTAAATATTAGGTATTTTAAAAATTGAAACTAATATGAATGTGATATATCTATATATTTGAAAAACAAAATCAAATTCAGTTATATTAATTTGATCTATACTACAATTATTCTACAATTTTAATTATATTACAATAAACTAAAAAAAAAATTATTAGCTTTAAACTGGAAAAATAGTCGACTGTAAATATTCAATAAATAATTAGTAATTAAATAAAAATAATATTATAAAAAATCCCAAAACCACACTTAAATTAAAATAAAGCTAAATACGTATTTCGGAAGCTAAGCTTCCATCTTCAGTAGCAAATAAAATCTACAAAAATTTTTTAATTAGTAATTCACTGAATTCAGTCTTTTATATTTTTTATTAACTACTAAGCCAACGTTTCGGTAATCACTACTGCCTTCTTCAGGGCTAGCAGAATATTATTATTTGAATTTATATGTAACGTAAATATACATTATTTGATCAGTAATTTTAAAATTTACAAATTATCACTGTTATATAAAAAGCAGGTTGAAAAATCATTTTAATAAAAAATGTCACTAAGTAGACATTATGTGACATTTATTATTAAAATATAAATATTTTTCTAAAATTGTATATCAATCATTTATAAAATTATTACAATAATTACTAAAACTATTTTAAGAAATTTTTGTTATATTTAAAGTTTACAAACTTTACTAATATATAAAATAAATTTCAAAGATGAAATATGTCATACTTTCTCTCAGTGATAAAAAAACTCAGAAGAAAAAAAAAACGAAATTGAATGAAATCATTTTTGGGTTGGTCTGTCTAATAAATGATTTTCGATATAATAGGTAGATTGTAGTATTAGTCTTTTTATGGTGTTTGTTGTATATCGATTATCTGGTCAGGCTTTCCGTTCTTTGCTTTTTCCTAACCTCAAACTGGTTGAAACCGAGTGCGTTTTTGTTTTTGACGTTTGGCAGTTATTTCAGTTATGCCAGACGACAGAATTTTGCTTGCCAGTTCCAAGTTTAAAAATAAAGTCCACTTCTATAATATTTCAATAGCAAAAAAAGCAATATTTATATACTTAAATTTCATTTATCATATATGTTTCATATGCTATTTTTTTTGTATATAATTAACAAATATTTTATTATTGAAAAAAAAAAAATATAAAATTAAAATATTTTTTAAATTAAAAAAAAAAAAAAAACTGCAAGTTAAAATATTTTTGTAATTTGAAAGTAAATATTTATTTTAAAAATCATTATTTTTGAATTTTTTTTAAATATTTATTTTTCTAGACATATGAATTTGCCACTTGAATCTAATATTGAATTTGAAATTTCTAAATAATTTACTGTGTATAATAGAAGTTTTGTCCTTGATATTAATTTGAAGTCAACTGTAAACGATATTATAGGTAATAGAATTGAACGAATAGATTTATAAATAAATGTTAAAACGGTCGCCGTATGAAATTCAGGGCTAGTTTTCCAATGTTTATTTTCGTTTCAAAAGTCGTCATTTTCATGTAAAAATAAATATCGCGACCAGCCGTACACTTGGCACATAATAAACTTTAATATTTTGTGTACATTCTAGCTTAGTGCATTTTATATGTTATATGTACGATAACTACATACTTATTTTATTAGTAATAAAATTTTCATTAATTACGAAATTTAACATATTTTTACAAATTTTTTGATTATGCAGTAGAATTTATGTAGATGTGAGAGTGAAAAATTGTAGAGAAACAGAGCTCTTGAGATTGTATCTACTATTAACATTAGATTAACCTATTTGTGAAATACTAATTCTTTATTTAGAATAGTAAATGGGCTCGTTGCACTCAGTAAAATTACTATTTGAAAGATTATATAAAAACAATGTCATAACATATTTTATTTATTTAAAATATGTTACAGTATTTTTATAAAAAATCCGGAAAAATAAGGATTTTTGCACGCCACGTGTTTTGCTTTCTGCGTGTGACGTCATAATGTTTTTCGAACTGTACAATGTATGTGTGTACTATCATCTGTCAGTTTATAGAACAGCGCTGCCGTATGTTATGTTTACATTTTGAAATTTAAATTAAGGTAAACATTATGATTGTGAAATATTGTTTAATACCAATTATTATTATGTATTATAATTGCGAGTTGTGAAAACGAATTTAAATTTATAAATGATTTTGATTTTAACAGATATAGGCAACACTATTTTGCTTTTACCCCAAGAGGCGTTGAAAACTTGCTGATACACTACACTTTAAAAAATTGATGTAAATTTACATATTCTATGGCTGTAATTTTTTTTCAAAAAAATGTAATACTACATAAATTTTTATTGTAAAAATTACAAAATGCTGCTATTTTACTGTTATAAACCATGTAAAATTACATAAGGTTAAATAACATTTTTTACAGCGCAATACGTCAATACGAGCAAATTCAAATTTGACATTCAATTTTAAAATTATTTTTTTATTTATTATAAATAATTTTGCTTTGAACCAAATATTTACGAAGTTATTTTAATGTATGATATATTTTTGATTAAAAAAATAAAAAAAAGTACAACGACCCCTGTTGTAAAAATTAATATTTTACCTCATATTTTTTAGAGTGCACACCCCTACTATCCACTATAGTAGTATGATTTGTAAAATATATAACAGTTTACTATTCATAATTATAAAGTTAAGTTTTAGAAGAATCAAGCAAACAACTGTGGTTCTATAATTGCAAAAAAAGTTTTATGGAGCAGAATAATGGTGGCAGCGCCCTCTGTAATAATAATATGCTCGATGATTTTTTATTATTATAATAATCATAACATTCTAAAAATAAGACAAAAAAGACATTAAAGATGTACTGCATAATTTTATACTTTTTAAAATTGAATTTAATAATTTTTTTTTGTGTATTAAGTAATAATATTTGTTTTAATTATATGAGTAATCTTAAATAAATGATTAGCATAAAGAATCTGATAGTTGATTGGTATTTATGTTTTTGCTATTAAAACCGCTATTCTGGTCATTAAATATTGAAATTTATAGAACTTTAAGTAAATTTTAATTCTGGTTATTACTTAAATATTTTAAATTCTTTTAAATTTTGAAAAGTTATTGGAAGTGATTTAACTGTTAAATATTAAATATTTATATAAAGAATAGATAACATGAATAATATAGAAATGTTTGAAATTTTTGTATATTTAAATAATATTAAAAGATAAGTAAATAAATATAATATATATTATTTCTTAAATATTGATCTTATAATATAGTAAAAAATCTTTCAGAACTCATTGTAATAAAATAAAACAGTTTTAGATTATATTTCTGTATTAATATTTATTAATAATCGACGTCATTTATATCTATTTTCTTAATGAAGACCTACGTTTAGTTTATCGAAACGTCTATTAATACAGACCTATAGCCTAAAAGTGTTTTATTTTAATAGATCTTATAATTATATGTAAAATTATTTTAAAGAAAAATACAAAAATATAAATAAAAATATTAAAAAAAAACAATAATAAATTTTTTGTAAATTTTCGATTGAATTAAAAAAAATGGTAGTAAGAATAAAACTTAAATGTTGATATAAACAAAGTATTATTGTATAATTATTAATTATGTAAATACTTATTATCACTTTTGTAAAACTACAATATTTTCATATTTAATAAATATTTAAATAATATCACTTTATTAACTATCTTTTTGTTATTTCTTTAAAAAAATACATACATACATACATACACATTAACGCCATGTACCCAAAAGGTGTGGCACAAACTCTTTTCATCATCCCGAAATCAGTCGCTTCCAAACATTCCCATCCAAACAAGCAACTTTTGCTTCATTCACATTTATAATTTCTCTCATACATGCTCTTTTATTCCTACTACTTGGAAACTTTCGCTCACGCAAAACACTTTCAATCATACCACTCCAACTACTCATCGGACGTCCACGCAAACGTATACCATCAAAATCATTCAAATAAATCTTTTTAACCAAACGTTTATTAGACATCGCTCAATATTTTAACATTTTAACTGACTAACACCAACTTTTGCTACAACATTTTTTTCAAATTCACGCTCATCATACACTAATCTATTTCGTACCCGATCTCTCTTATTTACACCACGTATCCCACGTAAAAATCTCATTTCCACAGCAATCATTTTCCGTTTATGCTTTTGCAACCAAATCTAACATTCACTAAAATACATCAACGTAAGCACCAAAACAAAATCAAAGTAAAATTCTTGGAAAAAGTTAACAAAATAATAAATAAATTTAAATGTAAGCTTAAATTACATATAATATAAATCAGTCGTTTGTAAAATAAACAGCGCAATTGTAAATTAACTTAATTTAACTTAACTTGACGTAATAGTTTCCAATATGGCCGTCGAAGATGTCAGATTACACACTTGACGTTGTAGTTATGTTTGCTGCTCTACAATAATGTCATTATTGTACGAGTAACATAATCTCTTTCTACATAGGCAATATGGTAATGTAATATTAATATTATGATAAGCTTAAAGAAAAAATTTATTTTTATAATACTAAAACTCTTTATTAAATAAATTAAATTCCATTTAATGCTTGATAAGTTTTATTAAGTGTAATGTTCGAACTATTCTACAATCTCATAACTTGTTTTAACAAATATTAACAAAAAGTTTTATAAACATGAAGTTTAACTTTCAACTTCAACCTTAGTTACAAAATAATTTAAAGTAGAGTTGATTTAATATAAAATCGTATTATTCGTACAATATATGATTTGAAACTGTAGTTTTGTGCAATATATTTTTAAACTTTACTATTAAAATATTTAATAATTGTGTACTCAGTGTATTTAATACTGTTATTAAAAGTGGAGAATCGTAAATTTATATGCTTTTGAAATAACTGTCTAATGCCATATATAATACTTTAAGTATCTGTGAAATTCCTGAAAATTTAATTTAGTTGTTAATTAACGAGACAAATTACATAACGAAAAATATGCAGTTTAATTGCTTTATTACATGTATATGTTACTTAATTCAAAATGTACAGATAATGCACAAGTCTCAAATATAATATTATTATTATTAAATATATTTGTCGTTATATTCTAATATATTATTTTTTTAAATTTTGCACTTGCTAATTATAAAAGTTTTCCATTTTTTTGTATAGAGTAACTAATAAACAAATTATAGAAACTATATTAAATTAAAACAATATATAAATACAATATTGTATTTGTTTATTTTCTTTTCATATTAATTATAAAACTTTTTAATAAAATACGGTTTGTTAAAATATTGCAAAACTAAATACAAATAATAAAAATAAAATATTTGAATGCGAAGCCGTGTTTAGAAAATAAATATCGTTGAATAATTAAAATAAATATATATGCGGAAAAATTTTAATTGTCAATAAATACGTATATATGTTACCGTTAAAGCGTACAAATCCGAATTTCCATGAAATATTTCATAAAATACCGATCTACTGTAGTTAAATTATAGAATAGTTTTGTTATTTGATACTTTAACTAGTTATTATACATATTACCTAGTAATTCTGTAAAATAACGTAGTTGTACACAATAAAGACCAAGATTAAAACTTGAGGAATTAGATGAGTTTCAGTAGTAAGTAATTCATAAAAAACATTGTCAAAAAAATTATTTTTATTTTAGAATAAATTACTAATCTGCTAAAATATCTTAAACATCTAGTTCCATATTAGAAGGTTAGTTTTAAAATTGACTTTAACTAATACTGGTTTTAAATCAATGCAAATGTCATAAGTGCAGGATTAAACAAATGAAATAAAACACCCAAACGCTGAACTTATAATAATAACCTTTTCGATTAGTATGTATTTTTGAAAGTTTTATTATTTCTTTAATTGCTCAACAGTATTTTTTTTAAACGCAAATTGTGTATAAGACAATTTAAATTAATCATGACATATTAGAATTGTGCGTGTGAGAATTAATCTTTCTTTGGTCGAATATAAAATTTTTGCTAAATTTAGCGGTATACATTGCATTTCTTGCACTTCTTTACACATTTTTAAAAATTAAATTAAAATTCAAATAAAAATAAACAATGCAATTGTCAATTAACTTAATTTAATTTATCGTGACATAACAATTTCCAATATGGACGTCGAAGATATGTAGTTGTGTTTGGTCCTGTCATCAGTGGTGTGTATAGTAACTAACTGACTTTAAAACTATGCAACTGTATCTTATTATTTCTTTAATTATAATAAGAATAATCAGTTTCCGTAATTTCTAAGCGAAACATAAGGCGATATGCTCAAGTAGCTGATAATATAGTTTCTTAATTTTTTTTATTTTCATTGTCAATGATTGCTCATAGTCAAGCAAGGGACCTACAGTTTATAGTCGGTTCCGAATCACTCAGACGCAGCCGATATCAGTTCAGTGGTACAAGGTTTTAATATCAGAAATAATATTTAATTTTGTTGGTTTTAGGTGCGTCAGCAGTAAAACACAGAGTTAATTCACAGTAGTTTATATTAAATACAAGTATAAACGTATTTATTTATAATACATATAATGAAAAACGTGTTCGATACATTTTTGACAGAACAAGAAGATATCATAATAATAAGCAGTCATACCAACTGTGTGATACTATATATTGGCGATTCTATCAGTGTTCTTCCTTTTCAACAAATTTAATTTCTGGTCTGAGTCCAATACGCTACCACTGGTCTACGGCTGCCTGTATTTTTGTAATTACTCAACAGTATTTTTTTAAACGGGAATCGTGTATGAGACAATTTAGATTAATCATGACATATGTTTAACCTATACAATAATTGTGCGTGTGTTCGTGTGTGATTATGTACATAAAATGAAAAGTAGCATCATGACAGTGTACGACAGAGACAGAAATAAAGAGGGCGCACACATCTGCTGCGTCATCCGGCAGCCGAAAAGCTTGGCGCGTAAAGTTCACATAAAGCAGTGCTACCCGTAACCGTAACCGTTACCGCTACCGGTCTCCGACCGGGCAAAGCAAAATTGATCAGCGATTTTTTGGTTCGGCTATTTTTAGATTCAGTTCGGTTTTTCTAAATTGTGCCCAACTACGTGCCCAAACTACTATCTAATGTTTAGAAACTCGCTGTTACTCTCTCCCCTGTTAGTCAATGTTGCGTCGACGTTTGCTAACAAAATTTTATTCAACTCAACGCAACTCTAATTATGCGTTTCTTTTTATATTAATGCAATAAATTTTCCTATTTGTATCACCTTCTATTTAAGTTTAAATAAAACGGCAATTTTATTTTTATAATTTAAATACATTATATAATAATATATTTATAATATAAATATATCAGATAGTTAATACCGAGTATTACGTTGGTCACATGATTTCGTCGAAATTAAATTAAAATAATATTGGGAAAAAAAATATCATATGTCAATCAATGTCAAATATCTTTTTTTTCGTTGTAATTGACAAAATTAATTTTATTTCAATATTAAATTATTTCAATACAAGTGATTTTTCGCATTGTACTTCTGCCAGTTATAGATTGACACAAGTGTACAAAATTATATTAAATATTACAATTTTAATTTTTATATATTATGATATTACTCGTTTAAATGTATTATTATTTAAAATTTATAAAGCAGAAAAATATTATTGAAAATTTTAATAATTTTTCATAACAGATATTACTATTTTGATGCAAAGTTGTTATATTTTTTCAAATTTATCATATTTAATACAAAATTTATGTCAAATGGAAGAAAGACATTCAATTAAATAGAAATAATACATATTTATCCAAATTTTCCTTTATATCTTTTGAGAATTGTTAACTACATATTAACTATTTATTTAGAACCAGTATTTCGAATCTTAAAATAAGTAAACGATCATTTGTGATTGGCTAAAAAAATTTTTCCTCAGAATAAATGACTAATTTTTAAAATTTTTCACGAGTAACTTTAATTCAACATTTGGAAATACTAGGTTTTAATCAAATAAATAACACTCGATTACGTTAAATGAGTATATTAAATACAAATACAAAATGTGAATATTTTCATCGATAAACAATAACAATAACAATAACAGATATTTATTATATACATAACATCAACGACATGTTATTATAACGATTTATAAAAATCGTAGACATATTGATATTGCTTGAAGATCTTTCTACTCGTCAATAGAAAACATATATTTAACAATTTATTTAATATAATAAAAAAAAAAATGTTAATTTAAGTCAACTATGAAACACAAAATTTGTATATGAGCTTAAAATGCTATTCTAAAACCTTTTTACAAACAACTTTTTCAAATTTTTTACAAATAAATATAAGTTAAGCTGAATTTTTAGTTTTTAGACAAGAATCAAATAGTTTGATAATAATAATTTTCAAAAAACAAATAATATTTTTTTCCTTATATGATAAAATTTTTTGCAGACACTATATATATGTGTATATGTTTTAAAATGGTTAATCTTTATTTTTATCATACATATAAAAGTAAAACATCCAAAAAATGACGTAATACAAAATTGACATTTCCTAGTAGATGACAAAATATTTCCGGTTTAAAATTAATTAAAATAATATAACGTTAAACATATTGGATGAAATTGCTAAATAACTAATATAATGAAAATTATGTGAGATAAATATCAATTTGATTTTAATATTACACAAAAAATAATGGTGCTATTTGCAATTGGCAGTATAAAAGAATTTTTCTTTAGCGCACAACTCGTATTTGATTGGTCCAATATTGAAGTCGAATAAAATCAGTCTGTTCTGATTGTTCCGTTTCAAATCTAATTTAAATCGAATTCAGAATAGATTGAGCATGGTTGAATGAACAGCGCCTCCGCCAAAATGTGTTTTTCGATCACCAAATATTTCCGCTTTTCTCTCCTCATATATATACACACATCCACAGCAAAATTGTTTATTGATGCCAAAATTACATTAAAATGCAATTGCATACACTATCAATTTCTACCACTATATATATATATATATATATATATATATATATATATATATATATATATATATATATAATTACTTATTGAAAATACTTAAATATTGTTATTTAATATCGGGAAATATAAAATTGCACTACAAGATTGATATTTTAAACGGTAAGTGTAGCAGGATGAAAATGGTAACGGTAAATTGATATTTTAAACGACAAAAATAATATTTCAAACCACAAAAATGAGTAATTTTACGACAAAATTAGTATGTATATTGAACGACAAATATAGTACGACAAATTAATTAACAATAATTTTTTTATTTGTTTAAAGAAGGTCAATAAATATGAAGATTTTAGTAGGATTCATTGCTAGGTACATTGAGTCAGGCCTATGCAACTGTGAGTTTCAGCGTGCCACGGTTTGTCTAAAAATTTGGGGCGGCGCCACTAGTGTACTAGTCCGGCCAGTCTTGTCGGTGTGTTTCCGTATTGTAGTTTTAATGACAAATATATGATTATTGAATCATTATCTGCATAAAAATACAAATAAAATATTTTAACAATTAATTCGAATTTTTTAAGACTTGCACTTCGAATTGCTGTCACAGTCGGCACAGAACATTGCAGGTTAGAACGGCACTATAAACAGGACTAGTGCATAGGTGGCGCCGCCCCAAATTTTTAGACAAACCGTGGTGGATACGATACGAAGTTGCACGGGCCTGGATTGAGTTCTGTTAAAAATAACGGTTCGTTATAATAATAATTCTGGATTCAATAAGAAATCTTGCTGTATAGCAACGAAATGTCTCAAAGTTTATATTATAATGAAGTGGTATTTTTAACGTAAATGAGTAGTTGCAGTGGTATGATTGAGAGTGTTTTGCGTGAGCGAAAATTTAGAAGTAGTAGTGAATGAGGATGAAGCGAAAGTTGCTTGTTTGGATAGGAATGTTTGGAGGCGACTGATTTCGAGATGATGAAAAGTGTTTGTGCCACACCCATATAGGTACATAGTGTGATTGTGTATGTATGTATGTATGTATGTAGTTTTTTTGCTATTAGAACATTGTTTATCTACATATTTTGTCGTAAGAAATATATATTGGCGTGCATTTTTAATTTTCGTTGTGAGAAAAAGTATTATTTTGTGTATTTATATTTTTGTCGTGAAAAACATTATTTGTCGTGCATTTTATTACCTTGTCGTGAATTATACAAATCTAGTCGTGAATAATATCAATGCTGTTGTGTGAAAAATTACGGCCCTTTTTAATAAGCTATTTAATTTAGTTTTAATAAGCTATTTAATTTTTGACTTTTTAGGTTTTTCGATTAATTATGAGTAGATTAAAATTTTTAAAATAAAAACTTATTAAAAATTTTGACCTCAAATTATGGTTAGCTTTAGTAAATAATTAAAAATAAAAGTAATTACAAAGTAATATTACAAGAGCAAATATAATAACGTAATTAGAATTTCAAATTTTGTAAAACAATTTAGTAAAATTCATTTTTTTTTTAAATTCTTTTTAAACATTTATTAACATATTTTTAAATTTTTTATAAAGACGCAAATTTCTAATTACTTTTTTAATTATACCAAATAAAAAGAATATATGTGAGTGATATTAAAGGTGTACATCTGCGTGGTTGTTCAATAGGTATTTAGGTAGATATCATTAAGAAAATTTTGCATGAGCAAATGTTTCTAAGTGATAAAAAAAAAGAGCATGTAGATATTACGCAAAAGTTGCTAGTCTGGATAGGAATATTTAGCAAAAATTAATTTTTATTTAAATGGAAGAATTTGTGCCATATTTTTGTGTATATGTAGTAAATATTACTAAAATAAATAAATAAAGTTTGAACCAAAAACAAATTGAGACAAAAAAGAATGCATGATGCTAGTTAATTTAAATAAAAATACAGGTACTTCTTCTCACTTAACGACCGAGTTTTGTTTCTATTTATTTATCTATCTATTTATCTATCTATTATAAAATAGGGAAGGTACGCTAAGGTCCCAGTAACACTGCAGCCCAGTGGCCTATTTTACTGTCCCTTCTTATGAAAGAAGTTCTGTATCTTTTATGAAGTCCAGCAACTTGGTTTACGGAAGTCTGCGCACCAATTCTCTCTCTATTACATCTAGTCTACGGCTTGGTCGTAAAACGAATTGGTTGGTAAGCAAGTAATTTGTTCAAATATTTAAAAAATATTAAAAACAAATTTCAATTAAATAATTTAGTTCTAAATTTTATTAATCAGTGTAAATCAGAATTACATTATGAAAATAAGATAGAAAACTCTTAAAAAAATTATAATTCACATAAATATGTAACGTATATAGGTGAAAATCAAATTTTCTATAAAAAACATTTGTAAGCTTGGACGTAAATTTGAGCAGTCATTAAACATATAGGTCGTTAAGTGAGAAGTATTTGTAAATATTTTTACCAAAACAATTTGGATCAAAATAATTACTAGTTAAATGTTTTCATATTTTTTAAGAATAATTAGAAAATATGAAATTTTGGTATAAATAAAATATAGTTAGAATATAGATAGATAGATTTATGTACTTTGTTCATTAAAAGAAAAAAAAAACAAACTTTACAAACAAAATAGATGAATGATATATGTTTGATAGCAGTACGATAAAACAAGCTATAATCTATCTTTTTTAAATGACCGACCCAGACAGTTGATAAAAGGTTTGAAACTCATCGTGACGTACATGTATGTAATTCAATTACAAAACTACAATATCGGTTTTCAATGCAATTGAATTTATACGTATTTTGTAAATTTCTATTTACTATAAATAAAAATAATAAATATTTTTAATAATTTTGTATTCAGAACTCAACATATTGTACAAATACAATAAAATTAATAAATTTTTTTTTTATTTCAAAATAGCTATAGAGTTCAAAAAATAATTAAAAGAATAATCAGATTAAAATATTGATTTGCTGTAAAAATAATATTTTATTTTAGTTAAAATAATTATTTTATATATCTCTGTCTCAATTTGAATATATATATATATATAAACACACGTACGCCACTGGTAAACGTCAAATGTACATTTCGGCCACAATAAAACATAAAAAATAGATACACTCACTGATTTTAAACAGATTAACAACAAAAAGTACATATTTCATCAAATATTAATTGATAAAAAAATAATTGTATTTTTGGGCTACTCTAAAACTAATCATTTGACATCACTAGTAAATTTGATATTTAAACATCATTCATCACCATTTTCCTAACCAATTATAAAAACAAAACTGAAAAACATTATATTACAAAACTTTTAAATCTCGGTAACTTATTTTTTTCGTAGTTATTTATATTTATTTTTACTTTGCAATTTTGCATACTCATAATTTAAGACTTAAAATTATAAAAAAATATACTTTTTTGAAAAACTTTATTTTAGATTTAAATATTTACTGGCAAAAATATCCAATCTACTTAACTAGAAAATATCTACGACAAAAAGTCTATGAAAAAATTGGAGAGAAAATTGATAGACAGTGAAAAGTTTAAGAGAGGCGTAAGCAAAAGCAAAAAATAGTGAAATATTATTTAGGTAATTTCCATATATACGAAGTAAATTCCTTCACGAGTTTTTTTTTTTTGCAAAAAAGATGATCGGTTCTTGTACGATCGGATGATGATGTGATTTCCGGTAAAAATTGCTTGAGCACAAGCCTAATATCAATCCATATCGGTTACCATACACGTACATATATCGACTTTACAATGTTTGACATAATATATATATATATATATATATATATATATATATATATATGTATATATATATATATATATATATGTATATATATATATATATATATGTATATATATATATGTATATATATATATATATATATATATATATATATATATATATATATATATATATATATATATATATATAGGGTGTAACGGCAGTCGATTGTAAAAAACACAACTTTATGTTATAACCCGAGAATTAACGGAAATTTATAATATCCGTTAAGACCATTTCATTCTACTTAAAAAAGTGCCTTAAGAATGTGAAAATTATTTTCATCTAATTTAAAAAACCATCGAGATATCGCCATTTATCAAAATACGGGAAAAGCGAACTTTTTGCCATAACTCGAAAACAAAAGACGATAGCTAATTTTTGTTTTCATAATTGAGTTTCTCTCAAAAAAAGCGATCGAGGATGCGCGGTCCATTTTTCCCTATCTCTTATAGTTTCCGAGTTCCCCTATGAAAACGTCCAAATTTGCCCACCCTGTACATCGTTACAACTTGTGTATCGAAAATGGTGGTCGTAACTTCGAACAATTTTTATAAAGTTTAATGCACTATTATTTCTAATAAAATGTTCCTTAACTTAACTACTCTTTGACGTTGTAATAATTAAAATTGTTTTTAACGATATCTAGTGTATTTTGACACCGAGAAATTTTCGGACACTAGTTTATTAATAAAAAATGTTTCTCTAAGTGCACTCTATCATTTCTGAAAATTAGGAATAGTTATTCTGTTACACCCTGTATATATCTATCTCGTATAATTTATAAATATATATTGGTTAATAACTTATGAAATATTTTTATTATAGTTAAAAAACAACAAAATGGAAATAAAGTATATGTTAAGAAAATAATAATTTATAAGGAAATAAAGTGATTTTTTTTGTGGAGAATCTACAAATGCTTAGTGAACAAACATATGAACTGTTTAAAATAATAATATTATGTTCTAAAATTATATATTTATAAATCAATGTTTAAAAAATGTTAAAAATAATCTATTTCAGATCACATAGTATGTGACACAAGTTGATGATGTAACCTGTCATATGTTTTTGTTTCCATTTTATATTATCTATCTTAGTTTGACTGAGGCAAGTGTACGTCGCACTTAAGAACACAAAATACACTGAATTGTATATCTGGACTTTACGGAATAAAGTTGATAATTAAATATATGTGTTTCGTTTACTTTCTATAGTAAATTATAAATTGATCATAATACTCTAGGCCCAATACTCGGAAGCAATTAAAAGAATTAAAAATCGGATTGCATCATTCAATTAAAAATAAATAGCTAACAAAAATCTACAGACTGTTTTATATCAGTAATAATAAAAAATAATTTTTCGAACAAGAAAAATGAATCATCCTGTACCTATACAAATTTTTTTTTATTTAAGTTTTTACTAAATATTCTTATCCAGACAAGCAACTTTTGCTTTATCTATATTTATAATACATGCTCTTTTATTCTTACTACTGGGAAACATTCGCTCACTTAAAACACTCTCAATCAAAGTTCAACCTACTCATCGAAGCAATGCATATTTTTCAATATCACTCACATATATTCTTTTCCACAAACGTTCATTCGACATTCGCCCAAAATTAGCTCAATATGACTAATACCAACTTTTGCAACAATATTTAACCAATTTCATACTTTTCAAACAACTAGATTATAACATTGATTAATTGATAATCAATATAATAATACTCAAAATGTTGAGATTTAATTTTTCCCTCAATTTCACAAGTTACTCAATCATTGAACCGGCTTGTTAGGTTATGCATCAATGATTGAGTAACTTGCGAAATTTTGGGGAAAATAAAATCCCAACATTTTGCGTATTATTAACTAGATTATAAATACAATTTGAATAATGTACCGAAAAGCGGAATGCTTTGTGAAAAAGGGAGAAAAAAAGAGAGAGAGAGAGTTTAGGAATATTTATGTTTCTGTTGAAATGCGTATAATTTTCACGCTACTTATAATACATAAACTGGGTTTATTTGTAATCTGTGTAACATGGTCTAAGTTCATCTAGCGACCTAGCGAGAAAAGACAGTTACACTAATTACATCTATATCTATGTAGAAAGTTTTAACAAGTTATCTATACGCATGTATACGGATACGGGATACGAAACTCAGCAACTTTGTCACACAAGAACTTTACCATCTAGCTACGATATTTAGATCTTACGTGTTTTCAACTTACTCCATATAACTCTGTCATTAGTAGATTCAATTTATTTTTAGATATATATTCAATTATTGATTTCTTTTACATATATATATATATATATATATATATATATATATATATATATATATATATAGCTGGATAGATAGATATATAGAAAAATTCAAGACTAAAATGTATTATAATGTATAAAATGTTAATGGGAAGGTAGTCAAAGATTAGGTGTTCGAATCAAACTCTTATTTAAGATTGTGTCAAGCTTTCGGTGGTATTTTCTTCCTTCTTCTGGACATGTCCTTGTTATAAAATTAAGAAACAAATACATAAATGGTACAGCAATCATAAAATTTGCAAATTGTACAAATCATCAAGTCGAAAAATAATTAAAAATTAATAGAATTGTTATATTATAATGAATTGTTATATCACATTCTTAACCTCAAAAATCACGTTAACTTGTATTTTAACTGGCGCTGTGTAAATAAATTATTACAATAATATCCTGTTTAGTGATATTACCGTAAAAGGATATGTTTAATAATATATTTTTTTTAACAATTTCTTTTATTAATTACTAACTGCTGAAACTTATTTAATTTCTCAAGTTATAATCTTCTTTGCCACATCCTTTTTGTAACTTTATTTTGTTATTTTACATAATAGCTGAGTAATAGAATAACTTGTTAAAGTATCAAATAACAAAACTGCTCTATAATTTAACTACCGCAGACTGATATTTTATGAAATAACTAGTTATTTCGTGGAATATCGAAATTATACAGTTTAACGGTAACATATACAATTAATTACGTTATATTGATTTTTTTCTATATTAAATTAATTGAATCAATTACACTGACACCAAATTGTATTCTAATTGCTCTGAACAGAATATATTTGACATTATTCAAATACGTATACAAACTGAAATTATGTATAAATGCGAGTAATATAAAAACATATAAATATTTATAAAATGTTAGCATTTAAAATAAATGAAAACATTTACATTGTTATTCGAAAAAAATCATATATTTATATTATTTCAAATCATAGAAGCAAGCGAGAAAAAATATGAGACAATAAAAATAATTTTTCATGGAGTGTTGAACAGTTTATATGAGCGTTATATAAAAACATCTGTGTATACTCCATTTCATATATTTTGAAGAAATATAGAAAAAAAATTGTTTTTTAAACAAAATAATTTTTCTACCTACACCCTACACCCCTGTTGGAGAAGAAATTAAATTCATACATCAAAGGTCGTTCAACTCAATTATAAAATAATTTTTCAGTTTTCAGTATTTTGTATTTCAAAACTTTTTAGTACTGTGCACTTTTTTATATAATTTTTTTTTAAGAAAAATTTTAAAAGTAAACGTACTTATATTACTGAGACATATTATGTATTTATCATTACAATTTCAACGTCATCATATTTATCTCAGTGTTTCAAATTTAATAGTTTTATTTTATTTATTTTTGTATATGCACTGTTAAAAGTTAATGTAAATTTACATTGATAATTAATAGAAATTTTACTATATTTTTTGTTGTGATTTTAATAAATAAATCCAAATTTAGCAAAAAATTATAAAAATACAGTAAAATTATTACGATTATCAATGCAAAATTTACAGTGATTTTTTACAGTGTAAATATTGTCTTTTCTTAACTTGCGGGTAGTCTAGCAGAAAGTAAAAAAAAACGAGAAACTTAGTATATGTATTATAGAAATAATAAAAAAAAAAAACTAATAAAGACGGTGATTGTTTTGTTTTATAGCTCGTCCCTGGTGACCGCCTACTATTTTATTTACTTTGCTTTGATTTCTACGACTGCCACAATTTTCTGCACGCACTATACTAACACTATTAATCTTTTGCCATTTTGACAGATAAAAATTATCACACCACATCGCATGCCTCATCATTGTCTTTTTATTATATTCTTTCTTTCTCTCTCTCTCTCTCTCTTTCTCTTTTTCTTTGTCTTCCTGTTTTACTAAAAAACATTACAATAAAGTTAAAGATTTACACTTTCATATTATTACAGTAAAAGCTGTTTCATCAAGTTTTATATAAATGGACACATTTTAAAATCGTTAAGTTAAAAATAAATACCGTATTGCATAATAAAGTAAACTGATATTTGTCAATTGAAAAAAAAAGCTATTAGAGATAATAATATATTATAACATAGTAAAAAATCTTTCAGAATTTATTATATTAAAATAAAACGGCTTTAAGTTATAGTTCTGTAGTAATATTTATCAATAATTGACGTTTCGACAAACTTAACGTACTTCTTTATTAAAAAAAATATACAAATGATATTTACAGTAATAAAAAGAACATAGAAACAAGTTACTATGTAACAAAATAAATAACTAGATAATAAAATTTATAAATGTTATTTGTATATTTTTTTCTGATAAAGACATACGTTGAGTTCGTTGAAACGTCGAATATTAATAAATAATAATACAGAAATATAACCTAAAGACGTTTTATTTTAATAATATATTATGTTACGAGACCTAGAAAGCATTCTTTATTGTGTTGAGCCCAGTTTGGAAGTTTGTGCCAAACACAAAACGAGTATTATAATCTAAGTGTCATATACTATTCTTTTTATTGTATTAGCTAGTCGAAAAGACTAGCTTATAAAATCGTCAATACGGCTGGCTGGCTGGCTTGCCGGCCGTGTCCAAAAAATACGATAAATACCAGTGTTAATTATAAGTATGAAGGAAAGCTCGTAGAAAGCTGAAACTTGGCAATTAGATAGTTCATACCAAATAAAAAATTAAGTTCAATTTTCAGACCGCAGTGTTGCCAACTTTCCGAGAAAAAAATTACTAAATTTTTTAATACGAGTGTTAATTATAAGTATAAAGGAGAGCTCGTAGAAAGCTGAAACTTGGCAATTAGATAGTTCATACCAAATAAAAAATTAAGTTCAATTTTCAGGCCGCAGTGTTGCCAACTTTCCGAGAAAAAAATTACTAAAATTTTTAATACGAGTGTTAATTATAAGTATAAAGGAGAGCTCGTAGAAAGCTGAAACTTGGCAATTAGATAGTTCATACCAAATAAAAAATTAAGTTCAATTTTCAGACCGCAGTGTTGCCAACTTTCCGAGAAAAAAATTACTAAAATTTTTCATACGAGTGTTAATTATAAGTATAAAGGAGAGCTCGTAGAAAGCTGAAACTTGGCAATTAGATAGTTCATACCAAATAAAAAATTAAGTTCAATTTTCAGACCGCAGTGTTGCCAACTTTCCGAGAAAAAAATTACTAAAATTTTTAATACGAGTGTTAATTATAAGTATAAAGGAGAGCTCGTAGAAAGCTGAAACTTGGCAATTAGATAGTTCATACCAAATAAAAAATTAAGTTCAATTTTCAGACAGCAGTGTTGCCAACTTTCCGAGAAAAAATTACTAAAATTTTTAATACGAGTGTTAATTATAAGTATAAAGGAAAGCTCGTAGAAAGCTGAAACTTGGCAATTAGATAGTTCATACCAAATAAAAAATTAAGTTCAATTTTCAGACCGCCAACTTTCCGAGAAAAAAATTACTAAAATTTTTAAAAATTTATTACGACCATGTTGTTTAACCGATTTTGTTCAAATTTTCACAAAAGATTCTTCTGGTATCCATATAAATTAGATAATTTCAACAAAGTACAGTGCTGCCAACTTTCTGAGAAAAAAATTACTAAAATTTTTAAAAATTTATTACGGCCATGTTGTTTAACCGATTTTGTTCAAATTTTCACAAAAGATTCTTCTAGTATCCATATAAATTATATAATTTAAACAAAGTACAGTGCTGCCAACTTTCTGAGAAAAAAATTACTAAAATTTTTAAAAATTTATTATGACCACGTTATTTAACCAATTTTAATCAAATTTTCACTAAAGATTCTTCTGGTATCCATATAAATTAGATAATTTCAACAAAGTACAGTGCTGCCAACTTTCTGAGAAAAAAATTACTAAAATTTTTAAAAATTTATTATGACCACGTTATTTAACCAATTTTAATCAAATTTTCACTAAAGATTCTTCTGGTGCCCGCATAAATTATGCAATTTTAACAAAATACAGTGTTGCCAACATATTAAGAAAAAAATTACTAAAATATTAAAAATTTATTGTGGCTACATTATTTAACCGATTTTAATCAAATTTTCAGAAAAGTTTCTTCTAGTGCCCACATAAATTATAATTTTATTAAACTACGATGTTGCCAACTTTCCGAAAAAAAAAAATAATAATTTTCTAAAAATTTGTTATGCCCGCATTATTTATCCGATTTTAATGAAATTTTTACAGAAGATACCCTTAGCGCCTATAATATTATATATTAGCAAAATACAATGTTGCCAACTTTCGATAAAAAAATTTTTTATCCCTCTATCTTATCATTTATGTGATAATGTCAAAGTGGTCTATATATGGGTTTACCCATATACTTCTAATCTTGTATTTTGGCTAATCGAAAAACTAGCTTATAAAATCAAACCACATTCGACTAGCTCCATTCTCGCTTTGCGAGAATATTATTTTATTTTTATTTTACAATTTAAATATGTAAATTGATGTAGTTTGTACATAATTTGTTTGCTGTAACGTAAATATTTAATACATTTTCTTTAGTATAAATTTAGAAAAATTACATATTGATTGACAAGTTAAATTTAGATACTTGTACAACTACCCTTGAAAACTTTTACTCATACTTAATAAAAGTTTTTAATAAATAATAATTTCAATATTAATTTTTTATAATTATTTCTATATTCGACAACTTATGACTAATTGTTAAATTTAAAACTACTCAATAAAAACAACTTATATACATTTTAATATAAAGCATAGATGTTGTTAAAAGGAAAAAAATATCGAAAATTTTTTTCGTCTGTAGATTATCGTAAGTAAAATGTCAGGAACAAGACAGATCAGAGTTAATGTCAATACTTTTGTCAGAGCATCATACAACGAAAAAAAAAATGAGTGAAAATAAATTTCGAGAGAATCTTTCATCAAATTGACAGTGCTAAGAAAATAATGACAGCTGCGACATAATGACACATAAAAATATATTCTCAAGAATCATTTTTTTTAACGTTTACATTTAAAACTATTAAAAATATAGTTGAAAATATCTTAAATATAAAATAATATTTTTAATATTAGTTGTTGATGTAGTTGTAAAGAATGTTATTTTGTTATGATGCAGTTTTTGAAAGACAAAGATTGTTAGATCAATGTAATAACAATTTTATTTTAATTTATATTAAACATCATTCAAACTGCCGATTTAATTTTAGTTCAACAACACAAGAATTTAACCAATCCGAAAACTAGACACACTTTTAGTTTTAATGTCAAGTGTTTGGATTGGTCAAATTTTTGTGCTTGTGTGTTAAACTTTTTTATTATTTTAATTTATTTTGTTTTTATTTTCCTAAACTTGTATATTCATATTGTTGTTTTTTTTTTTGTTTTTCTGTGTACAGTTCTTTTTTCTTTTTTTCTACATCGAATCGCGTCGTAGAATAAAGAAAAAAGAACTGTACACAGGAAAACAAAAAAAAAACAACAAGATTTTTTATTATTGTTTAATTTAACTTATACCGGGTAGTAATATCAATACTTCCGTTTAGTGCACTAGTGCGAACACTGTACAATTAAGGCCTAATCCTAAAATCTCTTTTTAAGTAGATTACCATTACCGCATAGTACAGACATTCTTAAAAAATATGAGCAAAATAATAGAAATTGTGGAAGGAAGTAAGTTAATCGTTTTTGGTTGCATCTGGTGTTGAATGACACAATGACACTAGGCATTGGATTATGGACAATGCAATCATTACACACACCTAACTGAGTGAAACTTAAGCCGGTCAGATTGAAACGAAACGAACACAAAAGAGGCAACGCGCAACCCCTAGGATCAAATGGTTAGTGTGGTCATGCATATTGCTTGCTTATCTCGCCGCAAGTTTGCAGCTTTTACCGTCGTCGTTCTGTTCTGCCATTACCGCAGGATGAATTCCTGCTGCTTGTCCGGTTACCGGTTCGACTGTCGTTAGGTAATTGAATGGAAAGAATAGGGCAAAAGAAAAAAAAAACCGGATGATGTAAGCATTTTCCAAATACTGTCGGAACTAACATATTTGCATCGATTTTATTCTTATTGGTATATTTCGTATAAAAGCGTCATTCAGTTAGTAAATTTAATGGTTGCACTGTAAAAAAAAATAATAGCGAAATTACAGAAAAATCTGTAATTTTATTTTACTATAAATATTCTGTGTTTCTATCTTAAAATTCTGTAATTTTTATATAATGCATAATAATCACATAAAGTAAGTAAAAATTACCTAATAAGTATGTAAAATTGCTCACTTCCTGCAAATTGCATCACATACTTAATATGGAATTACATATTGTTGGTATAACTTCTTAAATTATGTAAAATTACAGCTTGCAAATTAATATCTGTAATAATTGTAAAAAACATTATGTAAATTTCCAAATGTACGTAATTATACCAAAAATAATATTACAGAACTAAACAAATTTTATCTAGTTATAGAAAATTCTCGATAATACATTTACTGAAGTTTACTGAAATTTACTAAAAAACTTTACTAAGAAACTGTAATATTATAATACATACATATGTACTTTTTCATCCCGTTTGTAATATCATATTACATAATGTTTGTAGTAGTTTTGATATTATGTGTTTTTAAACAATTATCTAAAATTACAGCAGTTGAGTAATTATATTTAGAAATACTGGGTATCATAGTGTCTTATGGTTTGTAGGTAAAATTACGTAATTTTATTTAAAGTGTATTTATCTATTGAGTTATGTATTATAGTATAATCATAAGTACTTAATCATTCATTGTATAATAATTATACAGTCGATGATTAAGTACTTTATGTATATCATACTAAAATGTTCTTTTTATAAAGATTTTTTTGTTAACATATATCATAAAATTATCAGTCTCCAGTTATCGAAGATTTTTTATATATATTATTTATTATTATATGTTTGTATTTAAGTTTAATTATTAGTTTCGGTAACAATACGATATAAGCAATTTGAACTAGAGGTGCGCGGATTGATTCGAAACGTCAAGTGAATAGTGCAACTGTATACTTTCCTATTCTATTCAAGGTCACGGGGCACTACTGCTCTATATACTTGAGTGTTGAAACTAAATATTGAGATGAATGCGCATGTCCTCACAAATCTGTCCCAAATATTTAGTGAAAATAAATCAATCCGAAATATTTATTTATGATTCATTTAAAATAGTTATTCATAAATTAATTATTAACAAATTATTACCGTCTAAAGTGGCTTTAAGAGCAGTTTTTTAAAAATGTATTGTGTCAAAAATAATTTTTAAAGTTAATTTTAATTTTTTATTATAATTTAAAGTTATTTAGATTTACAGGTTTAGAGCAATGCATAAAATTCTAGAAATTATTAATTTCTTATTTTTTTTCCTGAGAAATTATTGCTAAATATAAATAAATCCTAACTTAAATCCATTCTCATAACTAATACTCTTAATATCCGGTTGCACCAACTATACTTAAATTTTAAGTGTAGTTTAAATGAGTCGAACAGCTTAGTATTTAATATTATGACGACGATTATTTATTAAAAATTCGCTGGTCGATTCATTTGAACCACGCTTAAGATTTAAGTTAGTTGGTACAATCGATTATAAATAAAAGTGATTTAACAGAAATGCAACATTTTATTGAGAAGTATTAATAATTATATCATTAGAATTTTAAAAGGTTGACAAAAAAGCATCGTTTTATTGACAGCAATAATAATAATGTTTTTTTTTGTCTATTTAAATTTGACTTCGTTACAATATTTATTATGACAATGGATCTTATCAATTATAAATCTGAAAATAAAATGTAATTTTTAATATAATACGGATTAAAAATAAATAAATAAAATAAATTAATTGCTTGATTAAAAAATATATTAACTAAAAAAAATATAAAAGTAAAAACAGGAAATAGTGGAGAGTATATTGTTAGTAAAATATTGATTTTTATGATCTAAGTATTTATCTAAGTATTTATGATATGTATGTTATGCGAAGGGGGGATAAGTGTGACATACAGTGCATATAAACTCCTGGCCTAAACTAAACAATTTATCCTTGATGAAGCTTGTGCATCAAGAGACATTCATTTGCACTATAATGTACCGTAATTGTGTTTTATCGTGACAACTAAACGCTATACTGTCTAATAAGTTTTTAGTCAAATTGTTCAAATGTTACCACCACATTAATTCACATGCGTTGCTGTCTTAATTATTTCGTTTCATAAAAATCTTTTCCCATGTTAATAATTAATTAAAATTTATAATAGTAATTATTAGAGATGGCACATATAATAAAATGGTCAAACAGACGAGTACCGAATATTCGGCTACAAACTAAAGCCGAATGCTGAATATTTGGCAACCGAATACTTTTTTCACTAATTATTGTTTTTCATTGTTTACCAAACTGTACATAATTTTTATTTAAATATAATGTACTGTGCATATATTCTCTTATTTTTTATTTTTAATATTGCGGAATATTATAATTAATTGTAAATGTGTGTTTGTTCAGTTTTTCTGTATATTAGGAGTATTATATATGTATATATGAATGTATTTTTATGTATACATATTTGTATCAACTATAGAGCCATTGAGAAGGTAATACTGATTGCCAAAACGTTGCATAGAAAAGAATAAAAATATTTAACTGACTGAATTCCGTCTATTACTTATTTTTTATTATAATTAATATTATATAAAAAAAATTATTGTAAAATAGTATTATTCTAAAAACTGTTTAAAAAGTTGCAAAAGAAAATATTAAATTTACACATGTGGATCAAAATTTTTAAATCGTTTACAAATGGTGTTCAAATACAAAATTAAATATTATTTTTACATAAGTTTACTGCAATTTGCACGTTTCACGTTTCCGCAAAATCTTAGTACTCAACTCATATATTTCAATTGAATATCCTAAATCCGTTTTATTTTAATTGTATTATTTACTAGAAGGAGGGAAAACATTATTATAGTCGTTTTATTGTTCTAAGTGACAAAAAATGAATTACATTAAAAACAAAATAGATAGAAATAGATAGAAATAGATAATGTAACAACCTATAAGTTTTACTAACACGATTTCGGCATGGCCGAGCAGAAATATAGATTGCACATACGTGGTTGATTCCTTGAAGTTTTTAATAAAAGAACACGAGAACAACTTAAAAGATAATTTTATTAAATAATAAATAAAATTAATTAACAAATGATTTTACAAAATAAATAAAAATTATAACAATATATGGACAATATTCGTAACTAAAATAATTTGATGTTCTTGTCTTTGCTATCTATCCGTAACTAAATTAAACTCATTTAATTTTCGACTAAAGTGGATTCATAAAAATGCAGCTTAAACAAAAATCGAATGCAATCGAACTTTGAACGACGACTAAAAATGCTGACAACATGACAAAGTTCGATGCACTCGACAGTCATGGATATGTCAACGTACTAACTTCCTAAATTCTTAAATATCAAATATCCATGACTGTTACATAGCCCACCTCTTTAAAATTTAAATGCAATTAATTCGAACTATCCGTTCAATTAATCTGCATTTAAAAATCTCCGGGCCAGACAATTACGAGCTGCATTTTTCTTTAAGATTTAATTAATGTCAAATCAAAAAGAATCCAATTTAGTCATAATCAAATACGTTGACATTGAAACATATGTTATTACTAACACGTATGCCAATGTCCTATCTTTGCAAACTCAGCAGAACATTCTGTATAATATAACATATTATCGTAACATGAATATGTTACACGGTTTATATTACATAAAAAGTAGGTCAAAAATAAACTGTCTTAATTTAATAATATTTTTACAAATTGTAACAAAAACGAAACTTACTAAAATTCTATCTCACATTAATTATTTACGAATACAAAATGTTCTGGAGAGTGATGTTCAAAATTATTAAAATTAATATTACTCTAACTAAACATTTTACTTTTCAAAATTTATAACTAATTTAGAAATAAAAATAAAACAAAATTCTAATTTTTAACAAGGTTTCTGACAAAAAAATAACTAGCCTAACACAAATTTTCACTGTCACTACGGCACAAACAAAACGCACTTAAAATACAACACTAATGTTGCCTTGGAGTTTGTCAGCGTTAATTTGGACGATCTTCTAAAATTCTTTCGCTGACGGACATGAGGACGGCGTACCCACTTTGTACGCAAATATCGGTATTTGTTCTTCAGGACGTCTTCTCTTTTCTCTACTTTCTGAATCCGCGTGTTTTTAGTATCAGGATTCTTAAAAATCGCAATTCTGTGACGGATATTTTCATCTTCAACCTCGGCGCTAGGACAAATCGTAACACAGACGTCATCATCTGCGTGGCTAATCTCGCTACTGTCGTTCTCATGCCGAGCTAAAGCAAGAATACGATCTTCTTCAGCAACAGCTACCTGACATCCAGCCTGGCCGACGATATCCTACGTGCAACTTTTTGCTTTATCGTCGCCATCGTGCTGATTACTCTCAAAGTAAACTGCGGCTAGATTCGGTATACTACGACCACCATATTTACAATAGATAGCCATGTAGATGATTGCACGTGCTGGACTTCCTCTTCGTACAGCGCTGACGGAATCAGATGATGTTTGTCAATTGCGATTGTTTTACGTGGTACGCTGTGTTTTTGAGCCACGGAATTACGGATAGCGATACTGGTCCATATATTGTCATATAATTTCTATTCAACATTTTTACACATTAGCGCGATTTTAACTAAACTTCAAAAAAACAACCAAATTGTGGTTCGTTGTGACTGATAGTACAACTATCCCCATGTCACGATCCTACCAACTGCGCCAATGTAACAACCTATAAGTTTTACTAACACGATTTCGGCATGGCCGAGCAGAAATATAGATTGCACATACGTGGTTGATTCCTTGAAGTTTTTAATAAAAGAACACGAGAACAACTTAAAAGATAATTTTATTAAATAATAAATAAAATTAATTAACAAATGATTTTACAAAATAAATAAAAATTATAACAATATATGGACAATATTCGTAACTAAAATAATTTGATGTTCTTGTCTTTGCTATCTATCCGTAACTAAATTAAACTCATTTAATTTTCGACTAAAGTGGATTCATAAAAATGCAGCTTAAACAAAAATCGAATGCAATCGAACTTTGAACGACGACTAAAAATGCTGACAACATGACAAAGTTCGATGCACTCGACAGTCATGGATATGTCAACGTACTAACTTCCTAAATTCTTAAATATCAAATATCCATGACTGTTACAGAGTAGTACATTCTAGAGTAAGCTGCAAAAAAAAAATATTTGTTTAAGTATAGTTTATTAAAAGATACGTTTAGTAAATAAGGTTATCATAGAAAATAAAATGTGTATAAGATTAGTAATTTCAATACAATAATACGCTAATTTAAAACAATAATATTTTGTTTATTATATTTTATGCAAATATTTACGGTGTTTATTTATAAAATTATAGTAGATAATAATTATATTTACTATGTTATAGTATAATTTACGATCAGTGTTGTGTTAACAAAACTATTTATTTTACGTTATTTAATAGCCGAACATTATAGCGTAATTTTGACATTAACAAATTTCATACTAATTTTGTACTTTTGTGCATTCTTTTATCTACAAATATATGTATATTGAACAAAATAGATTAAAATTTATAACAAAATTTTTTAAAAATTATCATTTTTCAAATATATAAATCAAAATTTCTTAACAAGTTATAAGTGTAATTAAACTAAATTTTAGTTATATTATTTTTTCACTGTTTTATCAAACGTACTTTCAACAAAAAAATAAAAATTTCAATAATAAATTTCAGCTGTAATAAAATAAATTAACATAAACTCATTGATGTTACTAAATTCTGTAATAATTATATCTTAAAAATAAAATCTGTTAATCAACTATGATTTATGATGATTGAAAAGTCACTAGATTAAAATAAAAAATAAAATTTTGTGGCTTTCTTGATTTAAGAAAAGTTTATTTATTTATTTGTTAGGTATTACATAGTTTTACAATCTTTATATACTTACTAATAAAATCATACAATAGTTACTTATGTTGCTAAAAAACATTTTTTATAGAAATATTGTATAAGTATACTAAAACAGAAAAATCTAATTTTAAAATTCTAATACATATATCTGTTTTGTTAGAACCAGTGACAGTGTTCTTCGGAAAATCTTGTGAAAATAATTTCTGCTTAAATGAAAAGAGTTTGCGCCACATTCGTATGGGTACATGGTGTGATTGTGCATGTAAGTATGTACGTACATTAGTAAAAATAATTGTGTTAAATTAGCACAGTTTTAAAAAACTTTGGTAATTTCAAAAAGTTTACTACCTAAATTTTGTTAATTTAATAAAATACAACATTGTTAATACTAAAAATGTGTTCAAAAATATATTTTAACATTTTGCGATTTCAATATAATATAATGTGTGTTCTTTTAACAACAAATTTTGTTAAAATAAAACTGCTTTAGGTTTTCGTACATCTATGTACATCATTATGATTTGTGTAAAATACATACGTACGTCTTAAAGCCGTTTTATTTTAATATAATGAGTTTTGAAAAATATTTACTATGTTGTTTATTATTATTTTTTAAAAATATATTTATTATAAATTTATGTATTCCTTAGTAAATAATGATTTTATTACATAAAAAGTGATCTTTTTGAATTATTACTACGCACCTAATGATCAATCAAAATTTTGTTAGTTTATTGTTTAACGATTTGTAGTTAAATACAAAAATGATACAAAGGACATTACAGTAAATAATCTGTAATGTTATTTGTATCATTTTTCATGACGATGATGTACGTGGGGTAAGTCAAAATGTCGATTATTAATAAAAATTGATGTAAAACTAAAACCTAAAGCTGTATTATTATAATATAATGAGTTCTGAAAGATTTTTTACTATGTTAACAAATTTTGTGTTCATTTAACAATTTTTTATTAACACATTCGAAATAACACGCAAATATCTAAATTTTCTTATTGTGTATTACAAATATAATACCGTTTGTAAACTGTTTACAAATTCTGTATAATTTTGGTTATAAAAGAATTGAAAAAGTTAGTGTAATTTACAAAATTATTACTGTTTTTTAAATAATGATCTAAATTTTGTATTCATATAAATTTGTAAACATATTAACAAATTTTATAAAAAACATTATTTTCGAAATAATGTAAAATCGGTTTAATGTCGGTTCGCTAAAAAAAGTCGATTCGATTTGCGGTCTCAATTTAAACACACAATAAACATAATGGCCATTACAGTGATATTTTCCGGTAAACATTCATTCTGCAGGCGATAATCTAACCGGTCAGTTTTCGGGATGCAATAATGATAAATGCAGCGCGATTGTAACCGATCTAGAGCAACATGAAAGGCAGGACAGGACACAGAACAGAGACAGGCCACCGCCGATCGACGAGAGATCCACGTTCCTGCACGTGTGTAACGCTGAAGCCGATCCGGCGATCGTGCACGAGTCAAAAACTCGGTCGGTCGCGCTGCTGAACGGCGCGCCGCGACTCTCAACATCAGTAGCGCGCGCGACACTCAGCAGGAAACAGATCCTGCTACGTTCCTGTCTCAAATTCGCACAACTACTACTCTTTCTGTGTCAGTTCGTTTGCAATCAGTTCCAAAAACAACAAAAAAACAAAAGAAAACGTAATTGCAAGTTTGCCGATTCAAGATTTTCTTTGATTTATATATAGAGAAAAGTTTTGATTTTGTTCCGATTTGTTCGTCTTGTAATGTGATTGTTTTGTGCTCTATTAATTAGTGATATGGATGAGATTTTGTGCTTTACATACGTGCGCCGGCTACATGCTGTATTTGATCAGGTTAGAATATATTTTTATTTCAATCAATATAATAAAATAGTTTCTGATACACAGAAAATAAAAATAAATTTAAAATCGATTTTTGTTTATTAATTAATTTAATTAATTAATTAATTCATTCAATTACTATTTAATATTTTACATTACTGAAAACTTTAATAACAATGAAACTGAAAAAAATGTTGTAGCAGAAGTTGGTGTTAATCAATTAAAATGATTCGGACATCTTGAGCGAATGTCTAATGAACGTTTGGTTAAAATATTATTGAAATATGCATAATTTTGAAGGTATACGTTTGTGTGGACGTCCGATGAGTAGTTGAAGTGGTAAGATTCAGTGTTTTGCGTGAGCGAAAGTTTCCAAATAGTAAGAATAGAAGAGCATGTATGAGAGGAATTATGAATATGGATGAAGCTAAAGTTTCTTGTTTGGATAGGGATGTTTGGAGCAAACTGATTTCGAGATAATAGAAAGAGTTTGTGCCACACCCTTTTGGGTACATGGCATAATTGTGTATGTATGTATGTATGTATGTTAATTACAATAATGTGGTATATTAAGTATCCTAATAAAATATTAAGGATTATGCATTTTTTCCGTTTTATTTTTATATCCATACTAAAGTGTTAATATTATTAAATAATATATTAAGTAGTAAATTTAAAAACGATAAAAATAAATACGTGCAATTTTAATAAATTCTAAATTTAATATATATTATTTTATTTATCCGTTTTTAATCTCATTGTGGTAAATGATAATAACGCAAAAATGATTATATGCGAGAATTTATATATATATATATATATATATATATATATATATATATATATATATGTAAACCACAGAAAATAACAAATGATAAATTAATTCAAATAATTTTCTGAAACAAATTTTAAAATAAAAATAAATTTAAGTTGGAACGTTCTTGCAATGCAAGAACATAAATATTAAGTTTCTAAAAATATAACTATCTTTTGTCTATAGTCCAAAATTCTAATTAGAAAATAACCTAACTAAAAATATTACCATATATACATATATATATATATATATATATATATATATATATATATATATATATTAAATTTCAATTATTAAACAAATAAAATTTTGTTGTAATACAAAACAAACAAGTAAGTTATAAATAAATTTCTAAATTAAAATTTTGTTTTTGAAATTGACAATTTATTAACAATTTTATATAAATATGAAAACGTAAAATACAAAAAGTCTAAATGAAAGTTAAAATTACTAATTTAATTTTTACGGGTAAATAACTTTTCCGGCTAAATTATACAGCAGAGAAAAGGCGTATATATAGAATTTTTAATTAACGCACATTAATAATATAAAAAATAATTTAGAAAATTAATTACCCTACAGAGCTTTAATCAATACAGGCACTTATATGTATTTATTTTCTCCTTATTTAATTTTTCGTTTTCCTAATGAATTATATTCATTTGCTATCAAAGTTAAATAAGATGTAAAAATAATAAATTTTTGCTATTGATTGATACGAATAAAAACAGTAAATTTTTACAGACTAAGAAGCAATAGACTAAAGCAGAAAATAATTTTCTTTCAAGTATAAAACTTTTACTCTGCATAGTTTTTCGTTTTCAAACGTAGAAAATTAAAAGTACATTAGTAAAATAATTCATTTGGTTAATGCGTTGTTTTTGCCTTTAGGCTACACTTGTTCATGTCTTTAACTTCAAATTAAATACTAACATCGCTTACCGCTATCATACGTAATACTAAAAATTAAAAAAAAAACAAACTCTGTATAGTTGATTGAATATAAACATGAAAAAAATATGATGTATTATCAGAGAAATAATAAAATATTGTTTAATTAATAGTTATGCAATTAAAATAGTTAGTTGATAACTTAATTATGTTGTTAGGTGACATGTGTTAAACAACGTTTTATAGAACTAACCTTTAATCTTTTATTAGGTAAACTAGATTTTGTTTTACGAATATATATTTCGATAAATGTTTTCAAAAATTAAATAAATATAATACAGTAAAATTAATATAGAAATTTGTAAGCAGAGCATAAAGAAGCAGTATTATAGAGAAATAATTTTGTGACTGTACCTAACAATTAGTGTCAGATTGTAAAAAAGAAAGAGTTGATGTTAGATAGAACCGAGATTACTAGATTACAAGGCAACCCCATATACAGCCATTTAAGCAAGTGCATTTTATTTTCTTTTGAAATTAATCAAAGTTAACGCTTTGAGCGATTTAGAGTTGATCTCGACAAAAATTGTTAAAATATTTATTTTATATCTTTAAAGCTTAGTTTGGACAGCTTGCAAAAAATAATATATGTCACTCGAAGTAGAATGCTTTGTGTTTCACACAGATTGCGTGGTCTTGGCTACAAATATCTGTTACTTATGTTACTTATGAGGAAAAATTTCAGTAATATAATTATCATTTCATTTTAGTTGAATTATATACTTACTATTAAATTTATAGAATTTATAAAAAATTCTATAAATTCAATGGATACCGGAAAGTTTGAAGATTGTACTATTACTTATTGGTAGTTTAGAATGTTGTATAAAAATTAATTTATATTTAAGATGACGGACTACAATAAAATTACAAAAAATAATATCAGTTTAGTTAAAATTATTAGTTCAATTTAAAATTGTAATTTATTCTATTATAAAAATATTTTGAAGAAATAGGAGGAGATTATAGAAAAAAGAAAAAAAGGTTAGACGGGACAGGAATTAGTAAATTGAATTTTTTTTTGCTTTAGATCCAAAATTTTTAAAACAAAACTGCTTTAGGTTAAAGTACTGTAATAATATTTATTTGTAATCGACGTTTCGACGAAATCAACGTTCGTTTTTATTAGGAAAAATGATACAAATGACATTTACAGTAAATAACAAAAAATAAAACAAGTTATTAGGTAACAAATAAGTAACTAGATCATAAAATTATTGATTTTTAACTAATGGAAACAAAATTTTATTTAACTTAGTGCCTTCACGATGATTGATGTTATCTTTTTCTTGATAAATTTCTATTGCTTCTCTTATCAATCTGCTGTTAATATTGATTGGTCTTGCAATTATTACAATATATTCGAATTTTACATCTTAAAGGTTTTTAGTTTTAACTCAAAAGTAAACGTGTTTTTGAACTGTAAACTTATGTTTTTTAATAGAAATACAAATTTTAATAAAAAAAATTGTAAGTAATATTATAACTATTTTAAGAAAAAATGTATATAAAATTATTTACTATTTAATTTAAAAACATGATTTGCTAGAGTAAGTGTAATTGTAAAATTATTAATAATTTTCAGTTCAAATGTAGTTTTATTTTTAACTAAATATTAACTAAATTTATACAAAGCTTTGAAAATAGTTATACTGTTATTTACTATTATTTTTTTAAATTAAAATTTCTATTTTCATTAATTTACAGTTTAAAACCACGTTTACTTTTTATATATTATTTTTTTTTATTTAAATAATTATTTTCTGTTTTTTAGTCTAGTTTAACTTTAACTGTAACCTAATTAATTAATTTAATTAATTATGATTTAATATTTATAGTTATATAATTATAATTAATTAACTTTAATATTTCTAATATTATTAATTAGTTAATATTGCGATGTCATCCAGTTTTGAGCTATATTTAAAGTAATTAAAGTCTCTAGTTCATCGAGAAGTTAGTTTAAAATCGATAGCAAAATTTATACCGAATAGACCAACAAACAAACAGACAGGAAAGAAAGTGAATTAATAAAAACGTGTTAAAAAGAGGTGAGATTACTAGAAATTTTTTTAAATAAACCATTATGCATCATATAAAAATTTACAGCGACATTGATATAAATGTTTAGAAACAAGTTCATGTATATGTAATCCATTTTAAGTAATAAAAACGAACTACGCATTTTTAGTGTTGGCCTTGCAAATTTCAATTTTACTACACCTCGCAAAAAATAAAATTTCTTGACCAAAAAAAAAAAAAGGAAACAAAACAAAAATGCATAAATTTGCATTGTCGAATGACATTATTAATGTTCGGAATATCAACTAATTGCTTAAAGACAAGATAATAGTGAAAATATAATTATTTAACAGAAATATCAATTTAACAAAAATTAGATTATATTTAGGAAAGTAAATGTCATTTGATCATTTGTTTATTTTTATCAATTACTCTTATTAAAAATCAATAAATCAAAGAATAATGTATATTTATGATAATATATAATTAACAATTTACACTGACAAAACAATGAGTTATTTATTACTCATAGTTATAAAAAATACAATAATAATTATATATATCATAGTTTATATATAAATGTACAATAGCTAAGGTATTTATATAAAAAAAGTTTTATACCGTAATTAAAATTGATAGTCATGTATGCAGCATATTATTTGTTTTTTCGTAAAGTTAATAATTTTTTAATATATATATATATATATATATATATATATATAATATAGAAATTATTGTGATTATAAGTAAATAAAAATAAAATAAAATATAACATAAAATGAATTATTTTCTAAAAATTTAGTTATTTTATCAAATAAAATAAAACAATTTTCCGTCTTTTAATCATATTAAATAAAACATTTAATTCAAAAATTGATCAGTACGTTTGGTGTATTCGTCTAATGTAAGTAATTAAGTATTTATTTATTACTAACAAATATTTGTTTAATATAAAGGGCGGTATATTTATTTATTTAAAATAAAGAAATATATGGTATTAATATCAAAAAAACGTTTTAATTCGTGTACCATAATTATTTTTATTGTAAACTTTATTCGCATACGTAATAAGTATTTTTACATGCTTGTTGATGTACATATTTTTTTAAATTACTAAATTAATTAATAAGTACAGAAACCATCATAAAAATATTTGGTTGAAATGTCTGAAATCTAAAAAATAATTATTTTATGTTTCAAGATGTCAAGTAATAATTAATATTTTTATTAAATTTTATTTTAATATCGAGCGAAACTAATTTTTAGTAAAAAAACTAAATAATATTGTATTGCAAAAATATAATATTTGCAACAACAATAACATTAAAATCAGTAAAATGTCATTTATTAGTTAACACAAATAATGATAAATTTTTCTATTTAGTTTACATATGGGTTGAAAATTGAAATTCATGCAATTATGAATGAAAATAATCAAACAGATCATGTAGATGTGTAATATATGACACAGAGATGTGTATATACAGAGAAGTATAGAAGATTCAAGTACACCGGATGTACAGAGAGAGAGAACAACTGACCTTAACTTTATTATCATGTGATTATTAACACGAATATAATCGCGACATTACAATTGTTTATAATGGAAAATACATACACATATTAGAATCCATTACTGATCGCTTCATATGAAAATGAATTTTTTTGCAGGAACTCTTGTGTGTTATTACTAAATATTTTCACAGAATATTTGCAAAAGGAAATATATAAAACAAATTTTTTTTTCTGCAAGTATTTTAATTTTTTATTCGTATTATGGTACTGTATTTCTTATAGTGTTCGGTAAGACAACCAAAAAAAATCACTAAAAAAATTCATCTAGATGATATATACGAATAATAGATTTTTTTTCTGATTATTTAAGAAACTATAATCATAATTTAGGTAAAAGATAAGATAATTTATCAGAAAAAAATCTTAAAAACGAAAGAAATTTTCAAAATATTCCAGGAAGAATAAAATAACAAAATAAATCATGACAATTATCTATAAAGGTATATTTCAAAATTATATAATCAAAACAAACTAAAAATGTTTTGAAAACAAAAAAAAAAAAATCTTTGAAAAAAATTATTTATTAATGAAATAAATAAATGTATTTTGTGCGAAAAGTATAAATAAAAAAACTAAATACTGTTGATTATTTTATGATAATTATTATCTAGATAAATTAAAAATTTGAAATTACGAATATTATTTAGATAAGATAAAAGAAAATACAAAAATTATGTAGATGGTCATCTTCGATAATTTTATCTAGATAATTTCCAATACTGATTCGCTATGTAGAACGAAGTTATTATATTACTAGTAAAATGATCCCTGACAATAATAGATATTTTTTTATCCGATTAGTTATTCTATTTCTGTTTTATTATAACATTGAAAAAATAACAACTTGAATTTATTCACGAGTTAACAGTTTATCTTTTTGTTCATTCTTTTTTGTACTAATAACATAATGGGTTGCCTTGCAATGCAATATCAGTCAATATGTATTTAAAATTTGTTTAACTTTCATAAAAACTGTCAATTTTTATTAAAAAATTGTCAAACTTTTTGACTAAATATACATATAATATTTTGACAAAATCTGTTTATTTTTTATGTAAATGTAAATTTTAAACAAAAAATTTTAAATATTGACAAAAATTGTGATATATTTATATTTTTAAAGTTTAGTTTGAGTATCTTAAAAAAAAAAGTATATGTTTTTCGAAGTAAAATCATGGTGGTTAAAATCTGGAAAACCTGGAAAAATCAGGAAATTTTGTTGGTTATGGGAACAAAATTTGGATGACAAACTAAATATCCGTTTTTGGAAAATTTATTATAATATCGACCAAAATTATCGAATTTCAATTTTAGTAAATTAAAATTATTTTTATTTTGATTTACGTTTATGTATGTATTATTTATTGTGAAGATATGTAATTTATGATATGTGATTTTGATTAAACATTTATTGCCGATGTTCGTATTATTTTTATTACTCTTCATTATAATAATTAATGTGTGAGGTTGCAACTCATCTTCATCTGTTCATTTTAAATCAATTTTAATGAATATTTTACGAGTCACAGAACTTTTAAAAACGTAAAAGTCGGGGGAAAAATGAAAAAAAGTTATCTGGAAAAACTGAAAATGTTAAGGAAATTGATTTTTACAAAGTTTTGACCACATTAAAAATGCTCTTCGCATTACCGACAAATATCTGAACTCAACACGAAACAACCTTTTTCTACGCTTAGTAACAAAATATATATTTTTTCTATTTTTACTTCTTGATAATATTAATAATAATATATACTTATTGTTAGTTTAGAATGTTGTATAGAAACTACTTTATATTTCAGGTGACAGAATACAATGAAAAATCATATCAGTTTAAAATTGTTTGACACGAAAGTTTTGTAATTGCTAATTGTAATCAGCTGTATTTATAAAAAGTATGTTTATTTTTTTAATTTCTCTCTAATTTATTTGCAACGTTTGTTACACACCATATATTTTTATACTAATGATATAGTGTAATGTAAAAACCAATCCTAATGACGTCATTTCATTAACGAGATTTTTATTGATGACGTACGTATTATCTTCAAACATAAAAATAAAATGTACTGCACATAAAAATAACAGTAGATACTAAAAACTTTAAAAAGCTATAAAATGTTTCAAATTAAATTTAAAAAAAATCCAGAAGAATATATTGATATACGTATGTATTACGTAGCACAAGAATAGTAAATTAAAAAAAAAAAAATACTGTACTGGTATTACATAAAAAAAGAAGTTTTTTTTCAACAGAAATAATAAATGTTTAATATACTTAACATAAGGTTGAGGCAAGCTCAGTTCATTGAAATAAAGTACGTATGCTACATTGACTGTGCATCATCCCACAATCTATATAGTTATGAATTTATAGAATTTTCTGAGCTGGTCTGTCGTGGTTGATCTTTTCTTGTTGCAGACGTTTCACCACATATCGTAGATGGCATCCTCAGTGCTGGGTGACTGTCATCAAGCACTGAAGATGCCATCTATGATGTATGGCAAAACGTCTGCGACGAGGATAGATCGACCATAGCATACCAGTTCAGAAAATTCTATAAATTCAATGGATACCGGTCGTGAAAGTCTGAAGATTACTATATAATTATCATTGTTCCGTTTAATGCCATGTCTTTCTGTCTTTTAACAATCTGGTATTATTAATAGGTATAGTTTAAAAAACTCTATTTTCCATAATTTTTCAGTATATATATAAAATTTGATTATTATATTTTTATTCAAAAGAAATGTAATTTGCCATTTTCTTTTTGCTTTCTATCGTTAATTTTTAATTTTTAATTGCAAATGTACAAGATTTTTTTTTAAATAAAAAAGCTTTAGGATTAATTTCTGTATAATTTTAATTAAAAATCTACGTATATTATCATCAGTAAAAATGTACAAATGACATAAATAATAAACAAAAAAAACATTGAAACAAGTTCCTAAGTAACAAAATACAAGTAACTAGATTATAAAATATATAACTTATTAATTGAAAGAAACCAAACTTTATTTAAATCTGTTCCTTCACACTGTTTGATGTTATCTTTTTCAACTATATTGACAGTATTCAACTAATTACTTTATTTTAATATAATTTGTATTATTACTTTTACTTGCATTTAAAAATCAAGTAGAATTGTTATTTTTACTCTAATATGTCTTTTCTTCAAACAGAACAAACTACATCATTGACATTGACAATGTTGGTTACTTTACCGTGTAAAGTGTGAACTTTAGCGGCGGCCGCAGATAAACTTATTTATAGTGTAAAGTGTGCTTTAAGCTATATATTACAAAATACACTTAACAATGGTTTTGTTGGCGTACAATATCGATTTTCAATCAAATAAACGCGTTGGCAATAATAAAGGTCGCAACTGGAATAATTTTCAATTTGGATTACCGCAAAATTCGTATTAACACAGACTTGAATTAATACCAGATCAAAACTCTCTAAAAGTACACAGCAAATTGACAAAAGCTACACGAATTGTAGGCATTTTGTAATAGTAGGAACATAATACGGCACCGCCGTACCGCTTGTTTCAACAACCAATAAGCAATTGAAACGGCTTGTATGACAATTTCAATTCACCGCATTCTATAACACTATAACACCCTATTTACACTGAACCAATCAACTGTCAACTAATACCCGAGGTATTAAAGTAAGCATTTAAATATAATAATAACATTGAACAAAAAAATGTTCATATAAGTGTACCTGTGAAATTAATATAATAATATTCAAATGTTGAGATTTTTTTTCTATGGTTAACTGGCCAAGCCCATTCAGTGATTGAGTAAAATTTTTGAAATTTTTGGGATAAATCTCAACATTTGAATATTATTTAAATATAACTTTAGCTCAACTATTTCTTATTTTTTAATATTTTTGTTAATGCCCAATTACGAGTATACAATAAAATCACTGTAGTTTTACTTGAAACTTAAGAGACCATTATTAACTATAACGTATTTAGATTTTGATTTACCAATAGGGTTATTACACAAAATTTAAATTTTAAAAAACATATCACAATTGAAAATTGAATATAAAACTTAATTTTTCATACCATAAATTAATTAATTATTAAAAATCCGTTTACATTTTCAAACCAATTAAAAAGTAATGAAGTAAATGTTTAATAATAGTGATAGAATATGGCCGACCACATTTCTCACCAAATGTCTGATAGAACGTACATTTTATGTATATTCTAACTTATAATATTACATTTATATATATATATATATATATATATATATATATATATATATACAGAATGGTCCAAAAGTCACTAGAACATTTTAAAATAAAATAACTTTTTTATTTATTAATAATTCACATTTATTCTTTTATATAAAAAAAACACATTTCTTGGAAATAAATTTTATTTAGTTTTGAAAATTACATCCTTTAAATGGTTTAGCGACTTCTAGGCTACTTTGTACATGTATTTTATATATGTGTCATGATTTCTAAAAATTAACTGAAATAACTTTTTTATTTATTAATAATTTCCAAAAATTCTTTTATAAACGGAAAACATACTTCTTGCTAATAAATTTTATTTAGTTTTAAAAATTACATTTTTTAAATGGTTTAGTGTTTTTTGAGCCAGCCTGTATTTATAAAGTTAATTGTAATTACAGTTAAATTTGAAACCAAATTAAACGAATGATTTGAAACGATAGTAAATCATTAATAATATGAATCAAAGTATTTTTTTCTTGAATGAACGAAGCTTAGACTTCCTGATTTTAATAAAAACTACGGTATTTTAGAATCAGTACTGATTTATCAGATATTTCAAATTAAATGTTTTGATTGGTCATAAACTACACGAACAGTGAACTACAACATTTACTAACCAAGTGTCATATTTAATTATAGTCATAGAACAAAATCTAATTGAATAAAGAATCATGTAATTTGAATGAAATTTAATAGTTATTTTATTTTTTCTCTGCAAACTAACTAATGTAATGTAAACATAAAAAAGTAGCTTAGACAAATGACGAATGTAAATAATTGCATATATAGATAGAAACATAATATGAATTACGGGATATATACGGAGCAAAACAAATTGTAGAATGCATCTATATACAATACTCATGTCACATGGGTGACATTTATTCACGATTCTAAATTTAGAACATTTATAAGAACAATAATACGGCGACTCGCACAAAATAAGCTGATAGCGAGCCAACGAAAAATTTTACTGTTATCAGTATTAAACAAGGTCGTTTGATTTCAAATTTAGATACGAATCCGAAAACATTTTTTCGTGTTTAGAAAAATCGCATAATATATAAATTTATTTACGAATCACTTTAACTATTTTTCATATGACTCACTATCAAATTTCGACATTTTTAAAGCGGCTAGTTTAGTTCGTTGTAAAAACAATTATATAAAAAAATTTCGATTTTATATAATACAAAGATTAGAATAAATATTGAAATATACTCGTTAAAAAAAAAACGCGCCACTCGAAATATTACCGATTCTTCAAATCGGTATAACTCGGCCGATTTTGAACAAAATTGAATAAAATTTTGCGTCCGAAAAAATTTTAAGTCTCATCTTTAAGATGATGCAAATGATGGATCATTTGAACCATTCCGCTCCCCACCACACACCGCAGAAAGAAACATGTTTTGACTTAAAAAAATTGGCAAACTTTGACAACATGTATGGTATACAAAAAAATTTTTTCGACTCAATTCACCAAAATGGTGTAAAAATTAAAACAATTCGACGTAAATTTCGCTTAATTTCAAGGACATACGATGTTTTGGCACGAAGTTATGATTTTTTGGAATTTACCCTGCATTTTGCGAGTTCAAAGTTCTGACAAATTTTTAACATTTAGACCATTTTAACGACCAAACAAATATGTTCAATGTTTTTTTTGACGAGTGTATGTTTTAGTTATTTTTATTGTAATAATATTTTCAAATGGCAACCATAGCTCAATGGTAATATGTCGGGCTGGATTTCAAAGGTTACTAGTTTGGTAACGTTCACACTAGAATTAAAAAAAATCTAGTATAAAAAATGTGCCACTTAATTAATATCGGTTGTGACTGAGTGATTTGAAATCTATTATAACCTATAGGTCCCTAGCTTGACTGTGGACTAATAACCCGCTACATTGACAAATTGTTAAAAATCTATATGATAACATAGTAAAAAAAAATCTGTCAGAACTCATTATATTAAAATAAAACTGCTTTAAGTTAAAGTTCTGTATTAATATTTATTTATAATCGACGTTTCGACATACTCAAATGTTATTTGTATCATTTTTACTGATGAACACGGATATTGAGTTCGTCGGAACGTGGATTGTACTTTAACTTTAACCTGAAGCAGTTTAATTTTACTATATGATAAGTTTCTTGAGCATATTGGTTCATATTCTGTTTAGGTATTAAGAATTCAATTTTAATAAATATTATCGGACTGTAAGTGATTTTATTAACTTGACAGATTGTGATTTTTACTATGACGTGAATAGGTTTTTCCCCTTTAAAAAGTTTGTATATAATTTTCTTAAAAAATAATAAAAATTATAGCTTGTAACAAAGATAAGTGGAAAATAAATGATTTTGCTCAGTAATTTTAAAACTCGTAAATAGAAAGAAAAATGTAATTTTATTATTACATTTACAAGCAAATTTTATGGATACTTTTATAATTTATTAGTAATTGAGTTTAAAATATACCATAGCAACGCTGTAAAATAAGTAATTTTTAAATTATGTTGGCGTTATCTACAGTCATTCATGAATTAAAACTAAAATACGTTCGCGAACTATAAATACGTTTTTTCTAGTATAAGTAATTTCTACGTAAAACAGAAATTAAAAAACACTTAAAAAGCATTTTTATAATAATAATAATAGACGTAATGTTTATCTAGTTTTGTCACATAAAAATAATATAGTAATAATATTGTCATAATTTGGTAAAAATTGTTGTAATTTTTAGATTAATATTTATTGATTTTACTTAAAAGAGTCCGCAAATAAATTATATGTCAAAACAATTTCAAATAATTACAATTAATTCAAATGTGATAAAGATTTGAAAACTTTGCTACTTAAGACGAATAGATTTATGTTTGGTAAATTTTCATTCTTAAAGCTGGTTTTATAAACGATGATTAAACTGACTTTAGAAGTAAATGTGTTTACTTTATAGATTTTTTTAATTTTAAAGTGGGAATATATTTAATCAGGTGGTATTAAAAAATAGTTATTATTATATTAATAATCCTGTAGTAAATCGTTGAAATAATAACATTTATTTTTAAAGTTACTTAATCAGAATTTCCAAGTTTTGTTTATTCTTAAGATAAGTAAAAAATTATATGTAATTGGCTAAAAATATAGATTGAGAATAAATGACAATATTTTATTGGTTAATTTGAAAATTATTCTATAACAATAAATCTATTCCAAAATGTGGAAATACTGGCAAGCAAAATCTACTTGTGAAGTAAATTTAACCAGCATTTATAACATCGAGCCTTATGTCTATCAGATACACGGCAAAATTTAATGATCATTAAGCTACATTCACTACTGCTATTTTAGCAGTATTATTAGAGTGGGGATACAGTAAAAATTATGCTACTATTATAGTATGAATAGCTTAACGATTATTAAATTTTGCCGTGTTAGAGTATTTTCAAATGTTAGAAGAAATTTATCCTTGAAATAATTTTAAAATTAGACAATGAAATGTTGTCATTTATTTTGAGGATATTTTTAGCCAATAACAAATGATTATATCGACAGTCGATTATTTCTGAACTGAATTGTTTATAGTAAAGATATGGAACCAATTAGCATTTATATTTCCGAAACTATCAAAATTATAACATCTACTATTGTTAAAATAGATAGAAAATGAACAAAATTTGCCAAAATAAGCAATAACTCAATCTGACAAAAAATGGCGTATGAAACAAATATATATAATCACTGCATTTCTGTAACGAAGTTTCTAAGTTGTAATAATGTTAACCGGTAGGAACAAATAGGAGTATAACAGCTGTTTTATTTTTTATTTAGTGTCTACTAATATTGTTGGTTGATGTTTGTTAGCAACGTTAAAAAGACTAACTTTGTTACAGAATCGGGGTAATTATGTTTGAATTAATATTACAGTAACGTGTAGCGAAAATATGAAAATAAAAGACTATTTAATTTGTAGTAAAGTATTTGCATAAATTTCCTAAAATTTTAGCGCAAAAGTAAAATGATTTAATATTTAATTTCCGTCGTTGCTGACGTTACATTTTTTTTTTACTTATAAATTTAGTAAACCAATTTAGTAAAGTTTGAAAACTGTGTTAAAATTTATTAACTGCACAAAATTTTCTAACTTTACTTGTGTGTATGTGTGTGTGTGTGTGTGTGTGTGTGTGTATGTTTGTAAGCAAGAGAGTGAGTACTATCACGGCATGGTGGGGGAGGTGTAATTTCAAGCTACGTTAAAGAATTAATTAATATCGGTAACAAACATTACGTAGTTCAACACGTAATCTTTTACATCAAACATGGTGAACGACAAGCAAAAATTATTATTTTTAATAACGTTATTACACTTAACACGAATACGTGTGACGCGAGCTGTTCTCTCTATAATATAATTATTATTTTATATGTGATATTTTAAAAACTAGGCAATTAGTCGTGTAAAATTAAAACTTGCACAGTAAAAACTTTGAAAAATATAATAATTTATTCATTTATTGAGTAAATAGTACATAATTAATGTTTTTACCGTCTTTTATATTACATATGATAAGGAAGGTATTGTAATCATACCAAATTTGACATATTGAGATTATTACAGATAAGCACAAATCTGTGTGTCGCTGCTCTGTCTGTCGATTTATCTATCTATAGTCGATTCTGTGGTGGCAACTACAGAAAAACTAGTAATTTTTTTTTAATATTAGATCCAACTGGTGTTTGTCACGGCGGCGGCAATAAGAAAATTTTATTACATTACATCGAATCAGTTATCTTGCCAGTCATCTGTTTTGCTCTAGCAAGTGTGAGCCAAAGCAATCATTCTAAATAGCAAAATATACATAGAAAAACAATTTCAAGATAAGTTTTTTGGCCGGTTACCGATGACAAAAACGGTTCCCTTGATGAAATTCAGTGTCGGTCATATGTGACCGCCATGGCAGTTAACTAGTTAATATATATATATATATATATATATATATATATATATATATATATAAAATTTAATTTAATTTAATAATTTAAATTAATTAGTTAAAAAATTAGTTATTAAGATAAAAATTTTAATATATAAATATATAAAAAATAAAAAAATATAGGTTTAACGTTCTGTTTAATTTTATAGTAAAGTTTGACGTTTCGATATACTTAACATCTAAATAAACAAAAGATAAAAATGTCGAATTTTAATATAAAATTTAATTTAAATAGTTTTTTTTTAATATAACGAGTTCTGAAAAAAATTTTTTACTATATTATAGTATTAAAATTTGTGCTGCATTTTTTGTACTATTTTCGTAAATGTAAATAAACTTAGAAACATAGAAAATAGAAAAGTTTCTACATGTAAATTATTTAGTTATGTAAAAGTAATAGTTTCATATTAATAATAAAAGAAGGTAGGTATATGAACAAAACAAAGAATATTGTTTGAAATTGGAAATTTTTAGAATAACACTTTAATCAGTTTGAATAGAATGAGAAAGAATGCTGGCAGTGTTTTGTCAACAAATAAATGTGAGTAGAGATGTTATTTTCGTGAAATCTTTGTTAGCAAACAATTGCCCCGTATCTGCCTACTGTAATCATTAAAGATAACATTAACGACAACGCGACAAGACGCGATGCGACACTTTACAGCTAAAAATATCTATCTATTTAAGAGATCGTCAGATCGTCACGATCTTGGATTGTTTGCATCATTTCCCGCATTGAATAAAAACAGTTTTATCCTGCTTATTATCATTATTCGACCAATGTCACTCATTAAAACAGTTAGAATTGTTTCATTATGCTAAGCTAGATACGAAAAACGTATATAGTTCACACAAACTGAAAACGGACAGTTTTTACACATTTATATTGAAAGCAATAAATTGTATAATATTAAACAAAATAAGAATTTTTTTTTTTTTGAATTTTATGAAATAGTAAGTTTTTACAAATAAGACATAAACTCCACTTTAATATTAACTTTATTGACAGAAATAAAAATACGTTTTGTCAAAAATAACAGTAAATAGTAACAGTGAAACAAAAACAACAGTAAATTACATTAAAAAAGTTATCGGATAACATGATTTTAAAGGTAGAAAAAGGAATATCAACATATTGTTCAATGGAAATGTTATGATAGCTGATTTACGACAGAAACCGTAGACGGAAGTTAAAATCATTTGTGTGAGTTATAACCATAACATAATCTTTTCTACAATTATACAAAAAAAACACTTTTTAAAATTATTATAATTTGACAATTGTACGATATTCTGTTAACACGGTGTTCTAGTAACGACGATAATTTAAGATTAAAAAACTTGTGACTGGTCAAATACCATTACTTATGATTTCATAATGTACGATGTTGAGTTATAAAAAGTATAATTTAACAGAATACACATATATTATAAACGTATTATTTAACAACTTGTCAACCGGTAATAAAAACTTAAACCGATTTTTAATATGCAGAATAAATGTAAACTAAAGCTTATATAAAACAATCAGTAATACTTTAGAAGAAAGATGTGTTAGAACAGATTAATTTTCATAAAAATAATAGAAAATTGAACTATTCGTATTTTTTTATTTTCTACTAAAATGTGATCTCAGAGTATTATTTTATGATCGATACACGTATATTAAAAAATTGATAATAATGTAAATACATAAACGTAAATTATGTATAAATTTTAATATCATTAAAATAAAACGGCTTTAGGTTATAGTTCTGTATTAATATTTATTAATAAACGATGTTTTGATGAACTCAATCAAGAAAAAAATATACAAATGATATTTATAGTAAGTAAACAGAACATAGAAACAAGCCGTTTAATTTTAATATGAGTTCTGAAAGATTTTTTACTATGTTAAATATCATAAATTAAATTATTTTTCGAATTCAAGATAATTTCCCACAGAACGCATTGACTAAATTGCCGAATTAACGACACTCGCTAATTAGCAGAAATTTAAGAGAATGAATGATGAATCTATATAACATAAAACCACTAATTGCCAACTCACACATACACACACACACACACACACACACACACACACACACACACACAAATTTACTCATAAATTGTGAGAACTTAATTTTCTAAATCCAGTTCGAATTCAATTGTAGTATTTCCTTGAATTTTCATGGCAAGCAAGGCCGTGTGTCTAGTCTATTTATAATGACTATTTATTCCATCGAATATTATTGTCAATAAAATAAAATTGACTTTACTTTTTTGTTGATTATCTTCAAAATAATAAAGTACTTTTTTTATTTTATCGTTAATAGTACAACACAACAAATTTATTAACTATATTTAGCTTTGTTTCAATGTCATATGAATCAATTTATGTAATAATATGTTACAATTATTAGATTTCGTTTTAATATTTACTACTTTCAAAATATAAATTATTTTATTATGTACTTATATATAATATACTATTATCAGTGTGTTAAAATTAAAACAAATATAAATATTTATTTTCACTATTTGAAAAACAATAGTATATATTTTGCTTTTTTTTACATTTAAGTATAAACTATTTACTTTTCAAATAATTTAGAAATAAATAAATATTTTCCTTTTTTATAACTAAATTAAATTATATTTATACAGAACTTTAACCTATAGCCATTTTAATTTAAATTGTATTAAATTTGTATTTATATCAATTTTATTTTAACAAATTAGAATGCTATGTAATTATAACAATGATAAAATTAAAATTTTTAATGAATTTTTAAGTAAGTACCTACTTGCGGAATAAATTATTCTTGATTAAACATGATGATACTCTTCATATAACCTAAATAAAAATATCTTTTTATGTTATTATAAAATGCAAATACTTTGACTAATTATTTTATTGGTTTAAATTAAGTGGTTGGTATCGAAGATTATACGTGCATTTTAATATCGGTTTTCGTTTATTAACCGGGTTTCTATATTTAAAATCGGTTATTTTAATTTGGTTAATTATATAAAATAATAATAATGTATATAGTTTTTGCCAAACTGTAAGTTATTTTTTATATTTTTGAAAATTACTTGATTTGTGACCAAATAGTAAAATTATTACCAATTAACATTATTTATTTTCAAAAAAACTAAATTTGATTATAGGTTATAGATTTTTTAAAAAAAATTTTGAAATAAAAATCCAATTCTGTTTAACTATATAAAAAAATTAATATAAATGTGTGCAGACGCCGTTTTTTTGGTAATAAAGTTAAAAATTCATAAAAAAAATTCAAAAAAAATATAAATAAAAAATTATTTTATGTTTCGGTTTTGTATTAAAAAAGAAACCGGTATTTTTTCGGTTAAAGCTTATGGGTTTTTAGAGTTTAAAATATCGGTTAAAGCTACGGTTAACGTTTGCAATATATTTACAAGAATATTCGTTAACCGGTTTTTACCGATTTCATGTCCTGGTTTAAAAATGCAACGTATAAATCAAATCGAACTTTATTTAGCTTTAGCCTAGTTAATTATTACATTTGTAATACATTTTAACAATTAAGAATTACAGGAAATTTACTATAGCATACTATTAGCTTAATTATTAATATAATTATTAATGTGCATCAACCTTATTATGGTAAAAAAATTTAATTTCAAATTTAAATGTTTTTAAAGTTTTTGACTCTATAATAGAAGAAAAACTTTTACTCAAGTTTTTTTCTAAAATTAATATTTTATAACATAGTAAAAAAATTTTTAGAACTCACTATATTAAAATAAAACGGCTTGATATTATAGTTCTGTATTAATATTTATTAATAATAATCGATATATTCTACGTACTCAATGTACATCATCATCTGGAAAAAAGATACAAATAAAGACGTGCGTTGAGTTCGTCGAAACGTTATTAATAAATATTAATACAGAAATATAACCTAAAGTTGTTTCTTTTTAATATTTTATATTTAAATCTTTATCATATTTATATTTTATATAAATATGAAAATATTAGTTGTTGCTGTAAGTTATCATTAGAGCAAAAGACAGATGTCTAAAATATAAATACATTCAGAGATTTAATGATCAATATTTAAATTATTCGTAGAATACGGTAACTTAAATGTCGTCGTAAAACTTTCATACACTTGTCGAAAAGTCATATAAAATATTTAATATATTCAACCGATATAAAAATATAAGTATCTAATGAAAATACTTGTACTTGATTGTATATGTAAGAAGCAAATATTGTGAGGGCGTTAAATATAATAGCTTGTTGACAAGTTATTTAAATTTTTTTAAATAGAATTGAATGTTACAAAGATATTTTTATTTTATGATTACATTTCGTTCCGAAGGTTATTTTTAAGTAAAAATCTTTCAAAGCAAATTGCATTACCTGCTGGTTTTATTACTTTATATATTTATAGCAAATAAATTTCAAATCGTTTCTAAAATTGAAATGTTATAGCCCTTTTTAAAGGTACTTTTTGATTGAAGTGGAAATATTTTAAATTATATAAAAATTTTAGAGCTGTATTTAGTTTTATTTATATTTTAATATGTTAAATATAATAAAAAGTATTTAGTTTATAAAAACAGTTCAAACAAAGTAAAAAAATCTTCTTTAGGATAAAGTTTTGTATTAATACTTATATCATTTATCCTCATGAAGACAGACGTTGAGTTTCGTCGTAATATCGATTTTAAATATTAATACAGAACTTTAACCTAAAGCAGTTTTATTTTAAAATAGTTTAAATTTGAAAAATATTAAAAGAATAATTTATTTTAAAATTATGATTGCTTTTAACTGAATATGCTTCTAAATGAGTTGTGATTTCAAATTTTTGCCATAAAATACAACTTGTAAAAGTGAATAATATTTGATATTGATTAAAATTATTTTTTTATTATAGTGATTAAAAAGGTTGTAATTACTATATTTTATAATTTCAATGAAAATTTAAACAGCTGCGACTCAAGAATACAACAAAAAATTAGGTAAAAGTGTTATAGTAAATTATTAATGAAAACGCAACGATGATAACGTCGGATTAGTTCTTAATCTATAAGCGTTAACAAAAATAGGATGTTCGGTAATCTTTGTTTATAGTGAAAAGAAGGTTGACAAACTTTATAAAAGATTAAATTTAAGATTGTTTTCTTTTAGTCTCAATGATACTGTATATACATAGTTATCCGAAAATAAATTGTTGATGAATCAGTTTTTCTTCGTTCAAAATAAACTAGATAATTTTTTGATTATAATAAAATTATATTATATTCTTAATTCACATGGCGTATTATACAGAGTGGGCCACTGAAAACAGTAAACGCAAGTTTTGGCCACTTAACATCATTTTTGCAAAAAACGCTCGAACACGTCAATTTTAGCATGAAGTGGGATACCTAAATGAATTAGTACTATTTGCCTAACTTCAACCCTAAGATGAGGATGGATTGCACCCCAAAAATTTTAAATGGAAAGGGGGTGTCAAACAGGATGCAGTTCTGAAGGCCTTTCAACAGTCTTTTTATTTTTCAAATCCGATCATTAATTCCAGAGAAAAATCGTTTAAAAGAAAGTTTATTAAGTGTTCAAAAGTACAGACAGAAACTCAAGTATAAGTTTATTATGTGTTCGAAATGACTATCACTAACAATACTGTGTATAAATATTTTGTGGGTCATGTGCAAACTTATAGTATTCTTTTCACTAGGAAAACAAACAGAAAAAGATAAAGGGACGCAATGCGGTGAGCTTGGGTTATAGGCTGTGTTTGGGCTTCACTTTGATCTTTTAGTAATATACTAGGCAGCTTGGGACAGGATCATTGACATTCTTACCAAACATATCTAGGTTTTTTTTGTGTCAAAATCTTTCTATATGCTCCTTTTTTCTACACATTTTTAAAGCTGTACTACCAAATTTAAATTCATTTATTTAAAAATGTAATACTTTAATTTCAGATAAAATTATGATAACCAAAAGAATATTTATAATTATTGTATATATTTATTTCAAGTTAATTATAAAGTTTCAATAAATGTTGCTAGTATAATGATGTAAATGTTGTAACGGAAAAATGCTACTAACTTTGGACTGTAAAATAACGGATTTAGACTTTCGATAATATATTCATAAACTTTATGTTCATTACAAATAATATATTTGCATTTTGGATGAGGTATATTTAAGGTTTGAGATATCTATTATGAAATGACAGGTTTGCACTGTGAATAAGATATATATAGGTATATATATATATATATATATATATATATAAATTACTTGTACTTTATGAAAAGTTTGTATTTTTGATGCTTACAGAATGTTTATTTAAAAGTGGAATATTTTTTGAAAGTTTAAAACTATTATTAATTATACATTAATTTTATGTTGTGGCAAATTTAAATAAAATATTATTTACTCAAAGTGTATTATTTAAATTAAAAATATTATCTATAATATAGGTATATATATATATATATATATATATATATATATATATATATATATATATATATATATATATATATATATATATATATATATATATATTAAATTTACCTACAACAAAGTGCTAAAGTATAGACAATATTTTGGGTTTTTTTTTCTAAAACTATTCCTAAATATAACAATTTATACTGAAATCATGTAGTAGGAAATTTTGACATATTTTTGCTTTATTACAATAAATTAATAAATTACAACTTTTAAATGTTCAAGTCCCCTTAATTAACAGATTTTTCCCGCATTGCGGAATTTACGCTACTGCTAGATTATCTACTGTATTTGAGCGTCGCATTCATTAATTAATTGACAATTGACAATATAGTCGTCTTGTTAATAAATTGATAAAATTAACAACGTTTTATCCAACTAGCCTTTAATATTATAGTACTAAAAATTTGATAAGATTTGCCGTAGTTATAGTACACGTACATGTTAAATAATCAATGTGAGAATTTTAACATCTGCCAAATTTTGAACTTTCTTAAACATTTAAGGCGTGTTAAAATAGCTTAAACTTTAACTAATAAAAATTAAAAAAAAATAGAAATAAAAAATAAATTTTATGTTACCTATAACGAGTTATTAATAATACTAATTATAATTCACTAATGACGAAAGTTGTCCTAGCTGCTAGTAAAAGTATAAAGTTAGTACCTATCGTTACTTGAAAAGCTCGCACCATTTGGTTCATTACATTAGTCGAGATGAAATTTTTTTTCTTGTAAAAGTTACCAGTGATGGCATTATCGATGTCAAAACTTTGTCATTTATCATTTATGGGAAAAAATTGCCGGATTAATATCTATAATATTTTCTCCCCAGAGACAGGGAGCTTCTCATTTTACTCTCCAATACAACGGGCGAAAAAATATTTAAAAAATTACATACAAGTAAAATATACGGGAACATGACAAATTTTTACTTTAAAAGCTTTGTGCAAATTTTATTTATGACTAGGAATAAATTTAATTGTAAGCTGTGACGTTTTTTTTTTTAAATGATTAAAGCGTTGTATTAGTCAAAAAAAATGTTTGTACTTTTTCTGGATTTGGATTTTGTAGCTACATATATAAATGGGGGAAATTAATTAATTTCGAAACATGTATAAAATATTTGTTTGATGAAACCTTATGTAAATGTCTGTAATAAAAATATCATCAGTATTACACTAAGCGATAAAAAAACATTTGTATATACATTTTTTATATAGACACTTGTTACGTTATTGGATATACTTGTAAACATTATGTAGCATTGCTTTTATACATATATTTATTAGGTTTCTAAAAATAAAACACATATTTCATTACAACTATCGATATCTTTATAGATTCTTTCAATAACATTTAACTAACAAAATTAAATATTTTATTTTACACGAAAGATTACTTTACAATTAAAATTTTAAATGTGTTTACTGTATTTAATAGAAATGAGTGGTTACTACATGAGACAATTTATTTCATTAAAATTTGCTACATTTTGGTAGATAATAAAAACAATTTTTAATGTGTTTTGAATATTTTTTTTAATAAATTTTGGAATTGTTATTAATAAAAAGGGTAAAGGGTTATTAAAACTACTAGAAACTAAGATTATTGCTAAACATTAACTGTAGAAATATAACAGAATAAAATATTTTATATTTAAATACTGATCTGTTAAGCTTTATTCACATTTTTTTAATTACTCTAAAATTAGTTTTATGTAGTAATGCTATTGATTCTGAGCTATACTATCTACTAGTTTGTGAAAACACAATTAAAATTTGTTAAAAAACATTAATGATTTCAATTTTTGGTTGCAATAAAAGTAACAACTGATGAAACTAAAATTGTCCATTTGTGTTGTTTTTTCTTAAGTTAATAAGTAGGTTAGAATAATTAGGTTAATAATGGTTTACAACTACTATATCTCTGTGCTCAAACATAATACCAATGGGCCTGCCCACTATAATTGAATTTCATTATTTAAATTATTTTTATTAAATTCTATTACCTAAAATAGAAATATATTCCAAATATTGCAATCTAAAAATGCATATTTATTGTGATAAATCAATTAGAAAAAATGCTTTAAAAATCATATTTTTAAAATTTTTAATCACTTCCCCACTACAAGCATAGATTACATCACTTATTGAAAAATCACATGGTATAGCGTACTATAACCGCGCTGTAACAATAATAACAAAAGCATAAAAATACTGAACAGAAGATTTTACAAAATCCTAACGTAAACATAACAAAAGTTTAAACTCAAATGATTACATGTGACTAGAGCTACGTATATATTACTTATAAGTTATCTCTTTCTACATTATATCAATGAACGTATGATAGACGCGTGTATATATTAGATCAGAAATGAAAAAAATATAACTTGATAAGTATTTGTGTATCTTGAAGTTCCACCTATGTTTTACGAATGTACATGAATAACTATGAGAAACAGTGAATATTACTCGCTTTTTTGACAATTTTTAATAATATTTTGAAGACATATGGAAAATAAATTTTGTAAAATATTTGTGCAATTTTTTTTGTATACAATATATTTTAAATTGCAAATAAAAAATAAATTAGTGGACAAATTCATTAACATAGCCTAAAGTACTTATGTATTATTTATTCAAATTTATTTTAGTTTTACTGTAAATTATATAACTATTATAAAACAATTACAATAGAATTTGTTTATAATTTAATAATAATAATGAAAATGTAGCTAAATCCTAGCAAGAAATTAGTAAGTATAAATAGAGAAACATAACAAACACATATTTCTTTATCAAACTAATTATGGAGAACTGAAAGTTATCACAAATAATAGCAATGCGAAGGAAGAAACTAAGAGAAGTAAACGAGCAAAACCAGAGCACGGAAGGATAAAGAAAATTAAATTTTCTGAAAATCAAAGTAGTCCTTTCCTTTCGTTTTTGCGCGACACACCAACACACACACAACGATATACAAATAGAGAAATTTCAATCGACGAATATAAAAGCTTAACGCAAAAGTCAAATAAATTCATTCATTTTAAATTACCCTGAATTAATTTCAGCTTCAGTCCATTTGCTTTTGTTCCAATAGTCATCAATTTGTTTTTTAAAATCTATTTAAATTTTTTAGTACACTAGAACTAGTGATAAGTATTATTAGTGATAAGCGATAGTGATTAGTATTACTAGTGATAAATATTATTTGTAAAATGTATGAATTGACTTTTTTTTTATAAATTATAAATTATAAAATATATTTTACATAAAACTGTAGTAAAAATTGAAAAGTAACTAATTTTTTTTAATGAATTTAACTAAAATAACAAAAATATTAATATTATGAGTTCTGAAAGATTCTTTACTATGTTAAAAGTATTTATAATTTACATAAAAAAATCACATTACAGAATATAAAAAAATTCGAACAATATCACAATTTCTAATTAAAATATGTTATATGTTACAAAATTTAAGTACGATATACAGCTTAACTTTATGTATATTGAAATGAACGACTTATTGTTATTTATGCCACTAATATATACATATATTTATGTTATATATTATTTGAAAAACAAAAAGCATAAATAATATTTTTATTACATTGCTGATATTTTAAAAACTTTTGTAGATAATTCTACTGTAGGTACAAAATGTTTTATTTAAATTGAAAATCTCAATTGTATTTCAATATTATTAGATTTGTTCTACGGTACCACAAGTTTGGGATAAGTTTACTGTCCGAGGCATACGCAATGTTGAGATTTGTAGTTTACCATACTGCGTATGCTTCGTACAACTGCAAACTTATTCCAAACATTTTAAATAACATTATTAATATATATGTATATTTAAAATATAGATTTCAAATTAGTTTTAAGTATACAAGTTTTTTTTTAATAACTTCTATTTTCTTTGTATAAAAAGGTAATGATATATATAATTCTTTTATATTCTTAATTACACATGGCGTATTATATATTAGGTTGTATTTGGTTTTTACTTAAATCGTCATTAATTTATTTTGATAAACTAATAAAATTATTAGTTAATTTTTAAATAAAGAAAAATGCATTGACCTTGCTGAGGTTTGAACCCGGGACGTGTTGCTTTCGAGGCAATGTTAATGCATTTTTCTTTATTTAAAAATTAACTAATGATTTAATTAGTTTATCAAAATAAATTAATAGCGATTTAAACAAAAAAAAAATACTATAATCTAAGGTAATATATTTATAAGTTTGAATAAAACAAAAATTATTAGATCTGATATATAATATGAAACAAGTTTTAAGTTTATAAAGCGAAAGAATTCAGCATAGTATATTAAATATGATTTGGTAATTTATATAATATAATCAGACATGAAGAACTGTTAAAAGCATTATGTATGTATGCATATATGAGATAAAGACTTTTGAATGAATTGTACAAATAGAGAAACTTGGTTGTGAATGTGTTGCTCGCTATTTAGGAACAAATGTCGTGTTGTTGTTGTTGTTGCTGTTGTGTTGTCACTCTTTTGTCAGCGTCAGCTGTTGTTGCTGCTCATTTCTTCCATTACGTACGGGTGTGTTGTTATTTCTAACACATTCACATATGTACTACCACATAATGTTTCATTCTTAATATTATTATCTGATAACACATTTAACTACTAAATAAATCAGAATATATTTTAAATTTTTAGTAGTTTTATTTTATAATTTAGTTTTGTCTCAAATACCATTTTAATTTTAATAAAACTAAGAGCCGATTTCTTAATATACAATAATAATTACATAATTAGAAGTTTTAAAAGTTAACAAAGGATCAATTTTAATGAAAACGACAATAGTTATGCTATTAGAAGTTATAATCGATGCTTATTTGTCGATTTAAAGTCGACTTTGGTAACCGTATTTTCACCTCATTTATAAAAGTGATTTTTATTAAAAGTACTTTTGACATTTACTTAAAATTATTCATTAAGCACTTTATAATAGTTTGTTTAAATTTTATAATACCAAATATAATAAAAATGATAAAAAAATAGAAAAATTATTTATATTCGATCAAAAACAGAAGCAAAAAGTTATTTTAAAATTAATGATCACTTTTTCACGAAAGAGGTGAGAATACGGACCAAATTGTTTATTATGAAATCGGATTCAAGAATTGGTTTTAAGAGTTAGAATTAATTTTAATGGTTGCGTAAATTATAGGATATAGACTAAAAAAATAAATAAATTTAACTAAAGATTTATTTCTGTATTTATTTATACGAATATAATACGTAAATTACTTTTTTCGAATATTTTACTAATTTTATCTTGACATCCTAAAAGAATCTTTCAGAACTCATATTTAAATAAAACAGTTGATTGATAAAAGAAGCAACAGAAATTTACAAAATAAAGTTAACATTAATTAGTGTAGAGGCACATTTTTAATTAATAAATTATAAAATTTTGTAATCCAGGTACTTGTATTGTTACCTAGTAACGTACAAATATTTTAATTTCCACTTAATCGCAGTGAACTACTATGTAATTAAAAAATTTAATAAATTTGAAAAAATATATTGGCCTCGTTGGAATTCAAACTCCTCTTGCTTTCGTGGCAATCGTTCTAACAACTGACTACGAGCCCAGAATGAAACAAATACATTTTTCCAATTATATTGTGTTTGACTAGTCATGACTAAGTTATATTTTTATTCTAGTCAATTGTATAAGAAATTTTATAGTTAAAGAAAATATAAATTTGTACCAAAAAATTGTTCACTTAATAATTTAAATGACCGTTTCATTGTAAGTGACCATTTAATCTAAAATTGAATTAATTTTATGAAAAAATAATTATAATATGTATTTATAAAATTGTTACAATATTTTTAATTGATATTGAATGGAATTTTCATTAATTTTAATTTACTGTCACTCACGTAAATTTATAATATGCAGAAGCTATAATTTAATTTTAAATAATTGTTAAATTTGGAAATAAATGCAAAGCTATGTTTTCAAACTAAATAAAAAGTTTATTTAAATTTTTATTTTATTATACTTATATATAATTATAATTATAAATAAATTTAAACACATCTTGATTTGGATAGGCTATTGTTCTTGTCTAGTTTTTATCACATATGACATTCTAAAATCTAAACAAAATTCAATACTCATGTAATTTTTAAGTAACTTAGAAAAATAATACGTCAAATTTATTGTCAGCTAGGATCTATTTTCAAAGTAATAATAACTGAACGCCATTTTAGACGGCAATAATTTGTTAATAATTTATAAATAACTGTTTGAAATAAATCATGAATAAATATTTGGTACAGTTAGTAGCAGTTGTAGATGATATGAATACGCATGTCTTCACATCTGTTCCAAATATTTAGTGAAAATATATCAATTCCAAATATTTATTCATGATTTATTTCAAATAGTTATTCATAAATTATTAACAAATTATTACCGTCTAAAGCGACCTTAAAATTCCCTAAATATATTAACAAAAATTACTATATGATAATCGTTTAATTGCGTTATATATATTTTTATTATTCAATGATTTTCTTCACACATTTTGTTAGCTCGCGATTATCATACAATGTCTATAAAAATAAAAAAAAATTAGCATTAAGCAAGTTCAATGTCGTTCAAACTGAATAAAATAAACATAATACACATGTATAATGATAGTGGCGGCATAAACAATTTTTATAATTACCTCTGATATCAAGTTCAAATTTACATATTTATTTATAAAACTTGTTCTTTTGCAGACAAAAAACTTGTAGAAAATAATGTAAAGATTCTATAAAAAAATGCATTTGGAAAAATTCTGCACAAAAATATACACAAGAAAATTTTTATAATATTATAAAGAAATGACATACATATATACACAATCACGTCATGTACCCATAAGGGTGTGGCACAAACTCTTTTTATTTGTGCAGAAATTAGTTTCCAGCAAATATTCCTATTTGAACAAGCAACTTTTATTAATAATGCCTCTCATACACGTTTTTTTATAATACTAACCTAATTAAACTTATTTAAAGTCTTATTCATACATTCCTATTTATCGCAAAATTAGTGTTTTGTTTTAGTTGTACTGCTATTAGTACTGAACTGTACCATCTTCTAGTATACAATAAAAAATTAAAAATTTTAATTATTTCAATTTTTGAGTATAAAATCAACACCAACTGATAAAACTGAAAAATAGCATTTGCGTTTATTTTCAGAAGTTAGTAAGTAGTTTGGTTTAATTAATTAATGATTAATGATGAGTAGCCTGAGTGAGTCTTAACTAATTATCTAACTTAACTTAATAATTTTAAGTTGTACATAATTCTCATTGGGCATATTTTTTCATGTGCGTTCCTGAAAGATTTTTTTACTATTTTAAGAAACTGAAGTTTCAGTTTATGATTTTATAATTTTACATTGAGTTTTCAAACTTTGTTGCCAGTTTCTCAAAATTTAAAAAAATGTCATTGGCCTAGTTTTTCTCTGAGACCCTCAAATATTTGAGGCCGGGTTCGCATTGAAATCAGTAGATAATTTATACAAGAAGCTGTTTCACAGACGGTACATGACCGGTTAAGGGTTATGGGTACATGATGTGAAACTACATGTAATGCAGTTGATGCGAAAGCAAAAGGTCCCGGGTTTGAACCCCAACAAGGTAAATGCATTTTTCTTCATTTAAAAATTAACTAATGATTTAATTAGTTCATCAACATAAATTAATGGCGGTTTCAGCAAAAAAAAAAACTATAACCTAATACATGATATGTTTTATTCAGGTTTTTGATATAAAAGATAAAATCACTTATAGATATCTTAAACGTTGTGTTTAGTTAAGTGAGTATTCTTGATTTAGACTAGCGATATAACAGATGACCAGTAACAACAAAAGCAAAAGCAAGAAACTATTGTCGAATGATTTAATCAGGCAAACTCTATGAGAACAGACTTCCGTCAACTGAGCATACATATAGCATATGTGTTTGTTATCTGAAATACATTGCACATGTATACGGTACGGTACATTACGGTACGTTTGTTTCATATAAAACTGTCTATCTCTAATGTCTGCTGCTGGGTCCTATCGTTTCTCTGTACATCTCTCGTTTTTGTTTCCCCTGTCCCCGGTCCTATACTACAAACACTTTGTTCTGTTTTGTGTATTTAACACTCCAAACTGGAAAACAACTAATACATACATACATACACAATCACGCCATGTACCCAAAAGGGTGTGGCACAAACTCTTTTCATTATTCCGAAATCAGACGCCTCCAAACACTCCTATCCAAACAAGCAACTTTCGCTTCATCCACATTCATAATTCCTCTCATACATGTTCTTCTATTCCTACTACTTGGAAAATTTCGCTCACGCAAAACACTCTCAATCATATCACTCCAACTACTCATCGGACGTCCACGCAAACGTATACCATCAAAATCATAAACAACTCCATACTACATTATTTTTTTCAGTCGAGATAATTACTAAAATGAGTTACACAGTTATTTACTAAATATTTCATAGCTTTTATGTAAAATGATTTACAGTAGCACCATTCAATTAATCGGTTAGTATAATAATTGAATAGTTTAATACAAAAGTGGTTAAGTTATAATAGTTGGTTACAGAACATTGTAAAATGCAATAATATAAATAAATTTTGTGTTTAGTTTGTATAAGATATTGTAAAGTTATACTTTAAGATAATAAAATATCTTTCAGAACTCATTATATAAAATAAAACAGCTTTAGATTTATAAATTGACGTTTTGACGAACTCATTGTCAGTCTTCATCAGGAAAACTGATACAGAATTTTAGCAGTTTTATTTTAAATACTTCTTTTTTTCAAAAATTAATAAATTTATCAATTTATACAATTTATTTGTTTTTGGAATTAACAAATGCTTGATTGGCAATCATAGATGTTCTAGAATTTAGCGAGTTAATTCTTTTATTTGGTTTTACATTGGTCGAATGTACAATATTTTAAGTTTTTGTTTTACTTAGTTTAACTTAAATTTATTAATGTGTAAAAGTTCGCGTAAGGCCTAAAACTTTTTCAAAAAACCAATATTATCTTGTTTAATATTCAGTTATAAGTCAAATATGAATATCTAACAGTACCTAATCTTGAAACTTTTACGGCCGGTATCCATTAAATTTATAGAATTTTCTGCGTTGATATGCTGTGTTCGATCTATCCTCGTTTCAGACGTTACACCATACATCGTAGATGGCATCCTTAGTGCTTAGTGACAGAATGAATCTAGTATTATATACCTATAGGTAGATTTACCAGATTCATTCTGTCTGGGGGTATACCCCCACCATTGACTGCAAATGCCGTTACGCCATTGTATGTGTTATTTTTTTAAATACATCTTTAAGTCAATTGTTTTGTTGACATATTATTTCAATAGAAATAAATTAAATAACAACTTTCCGATTCCTTTCTGCAATGTAAGGTACTTATGCCTGTATATAATAATTCTTTATCAATAAATTTTAATTAAATCGAAAAATAATTAATTACATGGGTTATAGATTTTAATAATAGTTTTAATCAGTTGTCTAAATTCTTAAAAAAATTTAGCAAAACTACAAATCAAATAAAAAAAAAATATTATCCTACAAAGTGATCATAGTTAATATAAATTTATTTTGGTATATGTTAATAATATTTTCTGGAAAATGTTATTAATTTATTAAAAAAAAAATAACAATTTCAAATATGTAAACGCGTGAAAATTAATTAATTTTATAATATTTTATACACTACAATAAATTTTTAATGTAAAATATAAAATTACAATTAAAGCCAACAAATTTATTATATTGCTACAACGAATACACACATGAAAAAAAAAATGATTGTTACAAAATATTTTGTAAGCCTAGCGTAAAATAATATTATGTTTCATATACACGCGGAATTAACGATACAGAATTGTATATGAATATTTGGATAACTCATTAATTATAGCTATTGAATATAAACACAAATTCAAATGTGATGTGTGTGTGTGTGTGTGTATGTGGGGTTGCAGTGGCGGTAGAGTCGAGTGACTGAAGTTGAGCGAAAAATACGCACGATAAATTATCGACATTTCGATGAGCTAAATATTATTAATAAAACAATGAATATTTACGGCAGTAGCTATTGTATTTGTGTTTTAAATGATTTTCGAAAATTCGTCCTGTCGCCATAGGCGTAGTAGGACTGTAAAATTTGGAGGGGGGGATGCTTGAGTCTTTCCTTAAATAAAACATCAAGGAAGATTTACAAAATAAATGAGTATTTATTTGATAGATTTATAAATAGAAACAAAAATATTATTGCAACAACAATTTTCTATTCCTTTGCAAAAAAATAATTTCGTGTTGAATGTCTTTTGTATTATTTTTTTTAAAAATTCATATTTCTTAGAAGGATTGTGCAATATTAAGTATGCGTTTTTGTGAAACATACGTAACTGTTCTTTGTTTCTTTTGTAACACTTAGTTGACAAATTCATATATAATATGAAGTGTGTTGTGTTTTTGCAGTTCATTCATAGCACGTTTATAGTGCTTTATTTTTATCAACTATTGTGTTTTAAAGTTGGTGTTAGTCAATTAAGATGGTTTGGAAATCTTGAGCGAATACCTAATGACCGTTTGGTTAAAAAATCTATATGAATGACTTTGGAGCTATACGTTTGCGTGGACGTCCGATGAGTAGTTAGAGTGGTATGATTGAAAGTGTGAGCGGCAGTTTCCAAGTAGTAGGAATAGAAGAGCATGTATGAGAGGAATTATGAATGTAAATGAAGCTAAAGTTGCTTGTCTAAATAGGAATGTTTGGAGGAAATTGATTTAGGAATAGCGGAAAATGTTTGTGCCACACCTTTTTGGGTATATAGCGTGATTGTTTATGTATGTATGTATGTGTTTTTATTTTCTTTTAAATATTTAGAAATAAATTTATTAATTTATTTGTACAGTATATATGGGTACTTTTAATGCTAGACTTTTATAAAATAAAGATTTACTAATTTTAACAAATGCTTTAATTCGAATTAAACTTTGTCCTACGAAACAAGATCTCTTGTTTAAGTATTCCTAATTTTTTTTCTAAATGAAACCATAAAAATTTAAACAAATCTTAGCATTATTCTATCTACGGTATGCAGGCTAAGAGGTTTCTTTATAAATTTATTGTTTGGAAGAGATTTATAGGTAGTTCTATGCCAATCCTTTGTTTTGAGATGAGAATTATCATTACTAAAATTTACTGGAATATTATTTGAGGGTGATAATTTAAAATCTGGGGATGTCAAGCACCTCAAAGCACCTCCCTCCCTCCACCTAACTACGCTTATGCCCGTCGCGTCAACTGGCTGAGCGAGCGAGCGAGCGCGCACACAAATTGTGGCTGTAACATGAATTTCAGTTCAACCATTTTACATCAAGTGTGCGCGTTCAATTCAAATGTGCTTGTGTGCGTCACATACATATATACACATTTTCACACAATTATCGTCTAAAACGTTGATATAACTACATACTGTTATGTAGTATACATATACGTATTATCGCAAAATGCTGACATATCTCCAGCTACACGAACACAAATGCGTGTTTGTATGTAAATTCGAAATCAAGTTACAATATTTTTTAATTCTGTTTACCTTGTTTTGTTTTTATTTACATACCATTTAATCGCGTTAGATTTTTTACAGATGATTTGTCTTAAAAACAACAAATCTTTCTGAGATTAATTTTACGTAAAAAACATGTTGAAATATTTAAAAAATATATGATCACATTACACTTTACTGTAAAAATTTGTTTTATATATTATACGGTAGAAATATTTACAAAATTTTTTTGAATAGCATACATAAACTGGTTATATATTATATATTTAGTTTTGTTTATGAATTAAATATAAAAACGTAAATTTAGATGTATTTCTATCTATTGATTTTAGTAGCATAAGTTAAACTTTTGTTACGGTCAGGTTTTCCAAGTTCGGATAAAATATAGAATAGTTAAACATTTTATTTTATTCAGAGTTGAAAATATTGACCCTTAAATTTGTTAAAAAATTCTTGTAATTTAATTTATTATTTTATCACATTTGTAACTCTGGATTTTAATATTTATATTCTAAATAAATAATTATCAAAAACTTTACGTTTTCTAAGATGAGCCATATATTCTCAGTTTTAGCTGTGCAGTAAATCCATAGTAGAATTACGCAGTAAAATAGTAGTGAAATTGCGCAGTTCACAGATAGGTCAGTTTTGCCCGTACACTGTACAGTTTTTACTCAGTGTAGTGCGCAATCAAATCATAACAGGCATTCTAACGAATGATGTTTTTCAATAAAAGCTACAATAATTATCTAGTCATTTATATAACTAAATATGAACTACAAATTAATGTTTTTTCATTAATGCAATTTTTAAATGAACTGCAACAGCCACACACACACACACACACCAACACACATGCTATGTTTGAAACACGCAGTACAGTATGCACAGTTAAAACATCTATTGCTTCCAAATTTCACTCAATTTATATTTTCTATACATACGCTACGACTTATCTGCGCAATTTCGGTCTATATAGTTAAAACTGTACAAATAAACTGATCATGTTTACTCTTAATTTTGTATTGTAAAAGACAAAACCAGTATAGGATTTAGTTTATCGGAGGATTTTTTTTTTAAATATAAATAGATATAAATAAAATATTTTACAATAAATTTTTTTTTTAAATTTAACAATGAATATATTATCACTTTATCAAACAATATGTGTTTCATATTGTGAAAATTGTACTATTTACAGAATTAGTAATTGAAAAAATTAAAAATAAAATAGACTGCATAAGGATTTATATGGAACAAAAATTAAAAAAAAAATAATACGGCACACTATACTACATCAAAAATATAATGTAACATTGGCAGATACATTCATATATTTAATTAAAATAAAATTTAAGTACGTAATTGTAAACAACACCATTTATAAAACAATACTCAAGAGATTTTATAATTATTCTAGTGTAAATATATTACGTATAATATTTTGTTTACATTTCAATAAACAAATTACAAATTTTTCTACAATAATTCTATGTAAACACGTTAAATTCAAATATATGTACATATAGAGAAATAAAAATTATTGAAATTTATTTACCAATTTATCAAATTCACTCTAAATAAAATAAATAAGAATTAAAAATAAAATTCAATGACGCGAAATGAAACGAATCAAATCAAATTTATGTAACCTAGTTTCGAATAATATAATAGAATATTTAGTAATCTGTCAGCCGTCACTAATGCTTAATGAACATGGTCCATTTTAAAATTTAATTAAAATCGAACATGTAACGCATAAATCAATTTGCCAGGTTATCGCTACAGTAAAGCTCAGCAGCTTGTGCTATTCGAGCTATCTCACTAACTAATTAGTGCACTTTAGATTTTTCGTCAATTTCACCTCCTCCAACACCATACACCATAATTAAAATTCTTCTCGCAGCTAAAAATAATGCGCGCTTGATGAGAAGTTACATCTTTCATCACTTTCAAAAACAATCATATGCATCAACGAATTTATATTTTATATTTCTAACAGCGGTATAATGATATGTTATTTATAAATTTTTTGATGAGTTGATCAAAGAAACAGAAATAATAGCAACAAACGTCAAAAATAATACATTTATAAAGCAAAATGTAAATATGTATATATGTATGTTTGTCCGGTTTTAAAATGCAACTTGGAAGTAAGGTATAAAGTTGAAATTTAACACAAAACTGTGTTATTCTACTACAATGATGGAAAATACTTAAAACTGAAGAAAAGTCTGCGTGAGCCACAAGCAAATGCTATAAACGAAAAAACTATGTTCGTTTATAATTCGACATCCACTGAACAGATTTTGAAGGGATTTTTATTAATAATTGGGTCGATTTTCGAGAAAGATTTTGCTATGAAACAATGCAGCGTGAGTCGAAGGCGAACGCTGTAAACGATTAAAATTGACAAAAAACTCTGTTTACTTATAACTAGGCATTTAAGGAATAAGTTTTTATTGTTTTATTCGTTTTTTATTCGTTTTCCAAAGAAGGTTTTGCTATAGAACAATGTAGCGTGAGCCGCAGGTGAATGCTGTAAACAATAAAAATTTACCAAGAACTCTGTTCACTTATAACTTGAGATCCATGGAACAAATTTTAATGGTAGGTGCATTGTTTTTAAAGAAAGTTTTATTATGTGACAATGCAGTGTGAACTGCAGGCAAATTATAAACACACAAATTGCATAATATATTTGCTATGTTTACGAGTTTTGAAAAAAATATTTGTATCTCCCGAGCGGAGAATGGATAAATTTGCAAATTTTGTTGTTTTTTTTAACTGAAGTTAAAATGGGTTTAGAGTTGTGAATACTGTGGCAAAACACGAAGATTATGGTAGTAAATAAATAAAATAGCTTCTTAAATTAATTTGGTTGTCTATTCAATTAAACTGTATCTATAATGAAATAACTCTTGCGTCATCGTTATAAATTATCTATAGTAAGTCGAAAAAGGACATAGTTAAATGCGCCCCTCATACTCTAAAAATAAATGTAGATAGTGTTTAATAGTTCGTCCCTCAGTCTCTCCTTATTACTCTTACAATATACATAAAGGAAAGACAAGAAATACAAATGTTGTTGAAATGATGTATTAATAATAGGTAACAAGAAAAGTAAGATAGAATAAAGTGTTCAATAATTTTTGTCATATATTCATATATATTTAGATCATATATTCAACAATATATATTATTTTATCTATATACAAGTTAGTTTAAATAAAATTGTCATTTCAAATAAAATTTAAATAAATAAAGTAAAATAAGAATGGATATAAATACGATAAACTATAGAAAAAAATATCTAATTACATTACACCAAGCGTAATTATTTACTGTTTAGAAGGCTGAAACTTATCTATTTTTTAGATAAAACAACTAAAACATTAAAAAAATTATTTATTTTTTACCACGCTTATATTAGTTCACTCTGTTGTCACGGTGTTGTCACGGTCAAATCTTGTAACCAATTTTTAGACCACTTCCTATCATTTGATCTCACTGAAATTTTGCATGTAGTTTTATTCCAGGAGACAACACAATATTTAAAAAAAAAAAAAAACTTGAAAAAAGAAAAATATCACAAGACGACAAGACTAAAAAGCAGAAAATAAAATATACTAATAAATTTTTTTTAGAAAGAAATAAAAGCGTGGAGCGCTTTATCATCATTACGAAATATATAGTTCCCTGGCGCTCTACGCTTTTATTTCTTTCTAAAAAATTTGGATAACCAAAAAAAAATTATTTTCTTCTTTTTAGTGCATTTAAATATAAGCGTGGTTTTTTTAATTTTTTTTTTTTATATATTTTATTTTTCTTTATTATTATTTTTTTCTGTGTAGAAATAAAAATAAGTATAAAATTTTTGGTCGGTCATCAGCAAAAAACTTTAATCATTTACAATAATAAAATTTTTTTGTTAAAATTTATCTGCAAATTGTGAGAAAAACGATGATTCATTGAATTTTTTATTATTGCTGACCTTTCCCACGATATATTTCCCGAAATATGATATGATTCTGTTTTAATAGTTTATCATGTGTAGGAGTACCAAAACGGGTAAAATTGTTAGCTTGTATCATGTTCAAAATTTATTTTTCTCAATTTTTATTTAAGTAATTATATTACAAAATAATACTTTTATGTATAGTTTTATTTATTTTTTGGACTATTTTAAACAAAGTACGCAAGCATTGGCATATTAAAGCAATAATTTCTGCTATTACATTGGTTGAATTATAGGAAAGTTGCTTCTTCATAAATAATATTAGTTGTGCTTTTTGTTTTTATTAGATTACATAAATTAATAAATACCGGTACGAATATATAATTTTACTAAATGTTATTTTTATTTGTAACATCTTTTATGTGAAATTTATTAAGATAATTTTATGTAAAATTAAATAGATATTTATTGTTTTACCTGTCTCAATATAATTACGCTTGTTTTTTTGATTTTTTTGTATGAATATCGTAGTCCATTTTTATATTTAAAAGTAAGCTTTTATTTAAAAAAAATATTTCAATGAAAATATATAATTGGAAAAACTGAATGCAAAAGCTTTTTTATATTTATTTTTAATTTAATAAAAATCAACATTTGTATATATTTCGATTCTAATTTTAAATTCAATAATTTGATGAAAATTGCTTTTTGTGTACACATTAATAATTGAAATTTAAAATCTTATTTTTAGTCTAATAAAATTGCATGCATTCTATACTGAAAAATATAAAGTATGTTATTGAAAATTTAATAAATATATTATAAAATAATAATTTCTTTTTTCTTTAAACTTATCAAAATATTGATATTACGTTACTGTATTACCTATACTAGTACAATAACGAGAACATTATAATACAGTAGTTACTTAATATATGCACCATTGGCGAGTGCATTTAATCTGACATCTCTGGCGGCAATATTGAAAATTATGTGGTGATAATTACAGTGTTTGTTTTCATTTGAATTTAAATTTAATTATTGAAAATGTATAAAAATGTGCTAAAAATTTGTCAGAAATTGCATATTCGGCTAAAAAAATATTAACTCTGATAAATTACGTAACAAATATATATTGTTTTGCAAATTAGTAAGATTAAGATTTTTTTGGTATGTATTTTGATTTCTTTTTAGTTTTGTTTAATCTGGAACGTTTGAAGGAAAAAATGGCATATGTCACTCAGAATTGAATGTTTATGTTTCCCCAGATTACTTGGCCTCGGCGCTACCTCGGTTACAAGTATTTGAGCGCAACACAATAAGATCGCTTTCTACTCCTCATAACATTAATTAATAGAAAATAATCTGCAAGTTAAAATTTTTAATAAAATATTATATTTTTTCTTTACAGTAAAAGCATAAAAAAATTAAAATGTAATGTGAATATTGCTTTAATATATATATATATATATATATATATATATATATATATATATATATATATATATATATTGGCTATAGCTACTAAAGCTTTTAGCCATCATCAATGTATAGTAAATTTTCAAAGAATTTTAGATAATCCGAAAACAATACAAATAATATTCTTGTACAAAGCAAGATTTGAACCTGAGCCCACACAGATGCATAATATAAATGCAATTGCGAATATAATTAATTAAACATACGACTAGTTTATCAATTGTTAATTGGGAATCGAAAGTACATATGCTAATCAGCTTATCGGTTAGCGACTAATTTGAAAATCATATAATCGATATACATATTAAATACGCGTATACATTATAGAACTCTTTCATCACCATATAACTATCATTTTCAATAGACCGCATACGGAGATTATACTAATCCATTTGCCATCAATTGTTTGCGTGCAATATCCGTTTTATAGCGCGCGTCTCTATGTCCCTAACGCTGCCACCAAAATTCACACATGTAAAGATTATGAATTAATCAGTATTTAAAAGCGAATGATAAATAATGCAATCTATTCACTCTGCATCAAATTATTTCTATGCATAAGATAAAATAGAAAGAGATGGTTTAGATAAACATACAAAGCGAATATTGAATTCTACATGCACTTGGGTACTGTCTGTGTGTGTGTGTATTTAAAATTAGTGATAATAGTCTAATTCGTAGTGCAATTTATTCTTTGTGTAAATATTTAAACTATAGGAATAAGGTTTGAACAAAGATTTAGTAGAAGTAATTTAACTAAATTACCAAAGTTCCGTATTTCCACCTTTTTTGTTTATAAAAAAAAGTGCTTCTATTTTTTACTTTAAAATAAATTTTTATCTCTACCTTGTATCAAATATGAATAGTATTTCTATTTTGATATGTATTTTTCATATTTAATATTATAAAATTAAAATAAACTAATTATAATTGCTTAATAAGTAATTTTATATAAATGTCAAAAGTACTTTTGACAAAAATCACTTTTAAAAGTGAGATGACAATACGGGCATTAATTTTTTAATCAGGGCATGAAACCGGAAAAATAAACTGGTTAATTAAAACTGGTTAACCAATATTTTGCGAACGTTAACCATAACCTTAACCAATATTTTAAAATTCTTAAAAACAAGTAATCTGTATTTGAAAAAAATAAAATTTAAATACGATTTATTTTTATATAGCACACAGTTTTTTAGAGAAACTCTTAAATTTTAAATATTGTTACCGAAAACGGCATTAGCATACATTCATAATAAACAATTATAAAACAGATAAATACAATTGGATAATTTTATGGCCTGTAATTAAATTTGGATTTTCTGCAAATAAATTATTATAATTATTAATAATTTTACTGTTTGGTCACATAACACATATTTTTAAAAATTACAAAAATATACTTTCAGTTTGTCAAAAATATGCTTTATTTACATAGTTTTGTTTTATAAAGTTAATCGAAAAATTAACTGGTAAAAATCGGTTTAGATAATAAAAAGCTGGTTAAAGATTAAAAACCGATATTAAAATATGGTTCTCGATACTGGTTAACCAATAATTAATATTTTTATCGGTTACATGTTTTGTTTTCTAATGCAAATAATCTTTTATTAATGATAAATTAAAAAGGTAATAATTTATTTTATTTCGATATATTTGTAATAAAAATGACGCCATGAGTTATGAAACCTACGGTTTTAGACTAATCATAAAATTTTAAATTTAAAACTTTAATTACACAGTTATAAATAGATAACCAGTAAATTAGCGCTGTTGCTAATAGACCGTGTTATTGATAGGATATCGCACAATTGTTAAATTATTAAATTATTTTAATAAATCATTCACCGTACACCAAAAACTGATTTTTTCCTTTTATCTATAACTTACTTAGATAATTTAAAGAATTCGTTTACAGATTTTAGTCATCTTAATATGCATGGACGTCCGATGAGTAAATGGAGTGGTATGATTGAAAGTGTTTTGCGTGAGCGAATATTTCGAAGTGGTAGAAATAGAAGAACATGAAGTATTATAATGTGGATGAAGCAAAAGAATAGAAATGTTTGGCGGAAAATAATTTCGGCGTAATGGAAATAGTTTGTGCCACAATTTTTGTATAGGTACATAGCGTGATTGTGTTTGTATGTATAAAATAATGATCAATTGTTTGAAACTATCAACAGTTAATTGATAAAAGATAAATTATGAATAAATTTGAATAAATTCAATTTGAATATTACAAAATTACAAAATTCAAATCGATAATATTTTGTACTGACAATAAACAAAATTATATTTACAGTAACAAATTAGATAATTGTAAAATGGAAATAATTGAAAACATTAAGTATTTGAGGGGTAGTAATTGATAGAAAATTGAAAATTACATTATATGCATTGAAAAAAAAATCCATGTTACATCGTGTATGTAAAAATTAAAAATTACACACAAATTACACTAACAAAAATTTTTCAGGAAAAAAATTGATTGACACAGACGGTTTGTGTAATATTATACAGTTTATTTAATGTATTTAGTATATTTATAAAAAAAATTGTTAAAAGACTTAGGATCGTATTCTTACCTCATTTATAAAAGTAATTTTTTGCCAAAACTGCTTTTGACATTTACTTAAAATTATTTTTTAAGCACTTTATAATCATTTATTTAAATTTTATAATACCAAATATAATAAAAATGATTAAAAATAGAAAAATTATTCATATTTGATCAAAAACAGAAGCAAAAAGTGAGGTGAGAATACGGGCCTTAGTTTCTTTTATAGAACTACGATGCATTTATCTATAATAAAATGAGATACTTTTTCAGTATTTTCCAATATCCTCAATACTTTCTAGATAAACCTATAATATAATCGGTATTCCGTTAGGATAGAGTATCTGGAGACCCGGTTCGTAGTATTAATATTTACATTTGGCATTCTCTCGTTTAACTAATTCGTTGAGTCAAGAGAATAGAAGAAGAATGGAAAGTCCCCGTGTTTCTTGATCGCGTGTTTTCTTTGATTTTCTTTGTTCTATATATCAAAAGTTTTGTTGCGTTGCTTCTTAATTTGCGATTGTTACCCCCCAGAAATGCGTCGTGCTGTGCGCTACCGTTCTACGCTAGTCCTCGCTCTGGGTAAATCATCAAATTTCGCTTCACTTGACGACACTGACGACATTTTCTTGTTTAACTTGGCGAAGTTATATTTTTCTTTGTAATTGCCTTCAGTTTGACTGGTCGAAATTTGCAATGAAATATAGATGAGTCAATGTTTACGAACGTTCACCCAAAAAAATACGCACAGCACTTTTTTTAGTTTAACTTTTATATTCTAAATGAACTAGGCAATTAAGATGTTTCTTCTTGCTTAAATAAATGATTGAATGATTTTATTTAATTAGTAATTTAACACAAATATTTCAGATACGACCAATTACAAATATAAATCTAAAAAGTTATGTGAAAAATAAAATATTTATCAAAATTTTTATTTTCGTTATTTCTATGTCATATATTGTTTATATACCTAAATAACAATAATAATAATAAAAAAAATGGTTAAAAATATTTTATTAAATAAAACAGATGAAAATTAAATTTTTGTCAGTTTTATAATCTCTTTGTTGATGTTACATACTTGTGCAGATTTGATTAGCTAAAAAATAAAACACACTAAAATTTAATAAATGTAAATAAATATTTTCTAATTTTAATTGTATAATAAAAAATAATTACAGAAAATATACGGTCTGCTGCAACCAACCTTCAAATCAATTTGGGATCAGTTGACAAATGAATTATCTTGTAATTTACAACACTGCGCATGGTTCGTACAGTTGCAAACCAATCAGAATGTTGGTATAGGAACATGCCAATAGTAATCTACTTGACAAACAAAAGTTTCTTTGTTATTAATGAAATATAATAAAAAAGCTTTACGTTTAAGTTCTGTGTAATTTTTAATTAAAGTTCAAGTATAATCATCAGGAAAAAATATGTAATATAAATAATAAACAAACAAAATATAGAAACAAGTTCTAGATAACAAAATACAAGTAACTAAATTAAAAAATTTGTAAATTATTAATTGAAGGTAGTCAAATTTTATTTAAATAACACTGATTGATGTTATCTTTTTCTTTGTAAATTTCTATTATTTTTTTTATAAATCTACTGTTAATATTGTTGGATCTTGTAATTATTTTAGTATCTTAAAATTTTACATCATAAAGATGGTATAGATGTTTTATATTCTGACAACCTAGTAGAAAATAATTCTACCCAGTAGCGCAGCCAGGATTTTGTCTTGGGGGGGGGGGCCCAAGGATTTTATCTTGGAGAAGCAAAAAAAAAAGCAAATACTAACCAGATTTCCACTTTATCTTACATGAATCGAATAATTAATAGTTTAAAATAATGAAATTTGGCTCAATATTTTGGGGTAAATAATTGTAGCGTTAGAAGTGACTGCTGAATATATGACTAAACGAATAAAAATTGTGCTAATTCTGCTAGCCTTGGGCGAGGCCCGTCGCCCCCCCCCCCCCTTGGTTGCGCCACTGATTCTACCTGTTTATGAATGAATGAAATAATTTCTTGAAAAATTAGTTTTTTATTCTAAATAAATTTATTAAGCTATTTATGTCAAAAATATATAGTTGTTCGTAAAGAAGAAATATTTTATTAGCAAATAAATATTTATTTGTCATTACAGACAAAAAATATTTATTTGAAGTTGTTCTGCCTACTCGAAAGAATCTTTTTTCTTCCTTAATAAATTGGAATTTCTTATTGTAAATATTTATTTTCGATAAAAATATGTAAATTAAAAATTTAACTGATAATAGTACTATTATTATTATTATTATTTTTGGAATGAATACTGTAAAAAAATTATATATATATATATATATATATATATATATATATATATATATATATATATATATATATTATAGATATAAAATTACAAAAAAAAATTGCTAGGTAGATTTCAAAATAATGAAAATAAAAAAAAATATTTTGTAATATTCTGTATATCAATGAATAATTTGATTTTGAAACAGAAATATGAGCAACATGTTCTTTTTGTGCCTGATAAAAAAATAATGAAAAATACGTTACTGAAATTTAAACTGTATACTTTTGTTTCGTTTTTCAGGTACATTGGGAGTATTATATCACACGGTATTTCCATTTTATCTAAATACATTACAAAAATAATTTACTGCTGTAAGTATATACATAATGTTAATTATACTTAATATATTTTGTATTTTATGTTTTAACAACTCACATAATATTTAATATATAGCACTACAAACTTATCTAGAATTGTAAAATATGCTAGTTTATTTTCTAAATAGAAATACTCCGAAGTATTACACAGAGTAAAGAAAAGAAGTTTTAAAATAAAATAGAGTCTTTAGTTTTATTATATAGCACCGTATTGCCATTTTATATATAAAAAAAGAATCGGTATGATGACTAGCTTATAAATTTTAATTTTCATTATACATAAAATCATATTTTTTTAAATGTTACTAAAATAAAACTAGACTAGTTTTTTTTATTAATTTTCAGAAATATTAAATTATTATAAGATAATTGTCAAAACTGAAACAATTGTTTATATATTAAAATTCTATATTAAATTATAATTTTAAATATAACTAATATACCATTTTAAAATTATGTGTATAAAAGTGCCAAAAAAAATTCATATGTAAATAGTTACAAACGCATTGGCAAAGTTTTTAGTTTATTTTTATATTTCTTTCTAAATGGTTTTATAGAAAATTATATAATAATTAATTTAAATTAGATAATAGATATTGAATTTTGAAATTATCTAAATAAAATAAAAGACAACAACTTTTTATTTAGATAAAATTATCAAAATAAATCTTGACACTGGTAACAGTAAACAACAACAAACATAAGAAATTAACAAGCGAATTCTGACGAAATGGTCAAGAGAGTAATAAGAAATCTTTGAAGTAGCAGTTTGTCAAGATTGATGAAGCACATCTTACTGATGCTTTTAAAATTAAAACAGCATAATATTATCTTTGTTTTGCAACTGTAAAATAACAGTAACACACATTTTATTAAACTGTGATAATTACAGAAATATAAGACAAATATTCATCATTGCTGGTAGATTGGTCAAAAATTTGAAAGACACAGATAGTTCGAAGAATATTTTAAATTTCTTAAAAAGTATTAATATTTATAGATACATCTAAAAATCCTTGAATTGCTTTTAATTTTGTTTAGTTAATGAATACTTCTTACCTTTTTACAATATATATATATATATATATATATATATATATATATATATATATATATATATATATTATTAGAAATATTGGCTAATGACCATAGCAGTCGATGCCCTTAAATGCAAAAAAAATATCTTTGCTTTACTCTGTATTATAAATATGTAGGCTGTCATAAGCAGTATGTGTGCATGTACGAAAAGAATTTCTTTTAATCTATGTATGGAAAACAATATTGCCGAACATGGTACACGTATCTATCCGGATATTATCCATTATTCCTTTTTCGCTTTGTATTCACAATTATCGAGGTATACCGCAAATAATCCACAACGTTGTTGTCATTCACAATTATTGACAGTTCACATTTACATTATTATTCGTATATTATCACATATTTACATTTTTACTCGTATTTCTAACAAGAAAATAAACAACGAAAAATAATGTAATTTTACGGAGCTGTGAATTGGTTGACATTCACAGTGATTTAGTAAGAATTTCTGGGTGCCATGAGCTATTTTAAAAGGCCTAAATTCATAAGTATATTTATGTTTTTTTAGGTCAACAAACCTAAATATACTACGGAACAGAAAAAAAAATTCAACGACAAAGTTATAGAGATCAAAATACAATCATATATTTATTTAAATAACATGTGGTAGGTGTTCCTCTTCGGACTTTTTACGACATTTTTATCTTTTTAAATTAGTTAAAATGTAAAATTACGATAATGTGTTTGTTTGTTTGTTTTGATGGTAAAACGTTTCAATGTCATTTATAAATAAATATCATTTTAGTTTTTTGAATTTCAAAGTAAGCTGTTTTAAATTTATGTTCTATATTTATACAGATTTTTTTTTAGTCTATTTCTTTTTCTTTTTATTCAAAATATTACAGACTCTGTAAAAATGAAATTAGAAATTGTCTTAAAAGAACTATTAAAAGAAATTAAAATTTTAATTTTAGATGTGATAAAAAAATTTATTATTAATAAATAAAATTAATATTAGGGAGAGAAGTTTCTTTATCAGGTGAAAATAAAATACAAATATTTGTTTTGAATTATTAAAACAAATATTTATTTAAAAAATATGTAATTGAATTTATAGAATATTTGGGCTGGTATACCGTGGTTGATTTATCCTTGTTACAAATGTTTTGCCATATATCGTAGATGGCATCCTCAGTGCTTGATGATTGTTTTCAGTCACCAAGAACTGAGGATGCAATCTACGATGTATGGCGAAACGTTAGATCGACCACGGTATACCAGCCCAAACAATTCAATAAATTTAATGGATACCAGCCGTGAAAGTCTGAAGATTACTATAAAACAATTTTTTAAAATTTAAATTTAACTAAAAATGATTGCACATTGCTACGAATTTAAAAATATGTAATTTCGTAATATATTTTTTTAGTGTATTTATTTATGTACCGATTGCATCATTTCTGTTGTTAACATGATGTTTTGTATAAAAGCTTCACCTATATTTTCGAGGGTAAAATATCAGCAAAAAATTTGGGATCAATACACAAGTAAATAAGCCACTTTAATTACTCGAAAAAATAATGTAATTAAAAAAATATTTTATATATAAAACTTGACAAAATAAATAATAAATGTTATAAATATGTTTCTTTAAATAATTATACATTAAGAACCGGTTTTATAATAAATATTTTAACTAAAGTCGACTTTAAGCAGACAAAAAAGCATTGTTTTATTGCAACAACAAATAATTTTGCCATTAGATGTTTGAAAAATTGGGAAAAAAATAATAGTTTTATTGAAAGCAATCAGACTTATGCCAGTACAATTTAAAATCGATGCTTTTTTTGCTGGCTTGTCGACTTTAGTTTAAAGTGTTTATAATGACTCCGGATATTTGTTAATAAAGAAAGTAACATAAATCTGTTGAAACCCTTACAACTAAAAAATAATTATTTTTATTTTTATTATTTACATATACTAGAATATTTGAAATAAAAATAACAAAAAAAAAGAAATTAAGTATTTGTAAAATATGCAAAATTTAAAAAGATTTAAGATTCATTGAAATATTTCAGCGTTAACATAAGTATAATACACAGTGAAACGATTAATAATTCATAATTTTTTTTTGTTGAAGAAGCAAACCATTTACGTTTTCATATCATTCAGTTCAGTTATTTTCCTCATTATTCATTTTTTTCATTTCCGGTCGGTCGTTGCCGTTTTGCCATTTGTTTTCGGTCGAAAAACGGGGCCTGTGAGAAGAAGAAGAAGTAGAAGGCATAGGCTCATCGTCATCGTAACTTTCAAATGACGATCGTTACGATTCTTCGATTTTTCAACTGTCTCTTGTCCGAATGATGGTGGAGAAAGTGAGTGAGTGCCATGCCAGAAACCTACCACCACCGGTAGATGGTAGACAATCCGACTAAATAAATAAATGACGATCATAATCGGCGTACGATTTCAGTAATGTGCCTTAAAAACTGATTGCTTTCATCTAGTTTTTTACTACCTACAATCTATTGCGCAAATTACTCAATTAAATCGAAGAATTTCATTTTTATTGTCTCATTTTCTCTCTTCCATAACGTACTTAAAAAAATACAATTATTTATGAATCATTCTAGGAAGCTGTGTTCGGTGTGGCATAAAACATTTAATCCGACTGCTTTAAATATGTTTAAAACTATGTTTAAAATAAAATTTAATTATTTGCTAAATGAAATATAAAATTTAATTATGTTTTCTATTTTCAAGAAATGAATGTATAATAATTTTCATATTGAAATAATATGAATTTCAAAATAGTTGTGGTAATATTTTGAACAATGCAAAATATAAACTAAACTATTTGAAAACTTTTAGACATTTATATGCATATACTGCTTAAAATAATTATAAAATAATAATAACAAAAATTATTTGTTAAATAATTTGTGTAAAACTAATAAAATATTGTTTAATTCTTATATTTTACAAATGCTTATCTATTTAATGTGAAAATCGAAATATTTCTATGAGATAGGCTAGAAAAAATATATCTTATAGTTTTTGAGATCCGTATGCAAATGGAAAAAAAAATAAATTATTTTGTGATATATATGACGATAAAGTTGCAGGGCACTTACTTCATAAACATTTTTTTCCATTTGGGCATCAGACTTTTGTGTATTAGTTTGGATCTACTTTATTATTACCGAGCCATATTTGAAGATCTAAGTAATTTATGTGCAGAGCTAAGATAATTTTTATCTTAATGTTTTTGTCATAAATATGTAATACCTAATAAAATAATTGTTTTTATGTAAAAAAATTAAATTGAAATAATAAATTAAAAAGAAACATATATATATATATATATATATATATATATATATATATATATTTGCAATAATACCTATTTGATTATATTTTTTTTATTTAATTTAATCAATTAAATTGATACGTTTAAATTTGAAATACAATTTGTCATTTTACATCATCTATTAATGGATTTATTTATGTACATACAACAGAAATTAATAAAATAGATATTTCAATTCAAATTCAATTAATAAATTTCAAAAAATTTGTTTATTTAATTAGTTAATAATATATGTCATTACATTAGCTCAAATCAAATAGTTACGTCAAATAAATAAATAAAACTTTGGATGAATCAATAAACAAAAATATATAAATATACCTACTAAAACTGAGGAAAATATTTAATTATATAAGATCAATAAACCAAACGCTTTGCATTAGATATGTCCAATATAATTAAAAAACTGAAAAAATAAAGTATTGGAAAGATTCTATTTTATGTTGAAATACAAAAAAAAAAAATTGGAGAAAAATTGAAATTATACAATAATTTTTTGAGTTGATAATAATATCTAACCGCAGAAAAATCAGTGAAATATTATTGGGATATGGTATAAGTTTGCGTGGCTGAAACTACAGCTGCATTGCGTATATAGAAACGTTGAATCGATGACAGCTGACGGATTGATTTAGAGAGATTATGCGTGCAAACGACATTCAAACACATACACACTCACTCACACAGATTTGAGTAACAAAACGTACAACTCTCTGCTGACACGCACATTTCCCTTTACTCTCTGACCATATTACATAATGAGTTACAGCTCGATGCATCTCTGATCATTATCATCAACACATATACATGTCATTTGCACTCACATTCTCTCAAATACACACACACACGCAAATAAAATTTGTTTTCTAAAGGTTTTTCACGTAATGTAATACGATAGTTAAAATATTTATGTTTTTGCAGATTCAGCCATCAAAATGAATTGTGTTTAACAAATGTTTTATAATGTGCTTGGTACGCATCATAACCGACAATTTATTGTTATTAGTATTTTTTTTTTTATGAATTTTTATTGCTTAATTTATAACCACAAATGAACCAAATTTCAAAACTGGCATCTATTTCACACATATTTTCTACGTTACAAATAAACAGCTACACTGTAAAAAATTAATGTAAATTTACATATTCTACAAATGTATTTTTACAGAAAAAATGTAATATTGCGTTAATTATCGCAGTAAAAATGACAAATTATTGTTATTTTACTGTTAATGGTTATGTAAAATTATATAAATATATTATATATATATATATATATATATATATATATATATATATATATATATTTTAAATTTTTTACAGTATACCGGCAGTTTTAAAATGAACAATTTTACCTAAATCATATCCGGATTTTACAAACCCAAGTTAAAATTTAACTTGAATTCGTCATATATTCGTTTAACGAAACTTGTACTAGACATTCGCTTAAAATGATCGAACCATCTTAACTGATTAACATAGACTTTTTTTCAATTTCAAACACATAATACACTAATCTATTTCGTTCAGATTAATTATATTATAATTTATGTTTTTTATACTTTCTTTTTATAAACTGATTCTAAATTAATTTGTTTATAAATATGAGCAAAGTAATTTAATTTGAATAATATTCATATTCAATAATTTTTAAATACAAATAAACTATACTTGAAAAATATATAATTTTACGATTTAATTTCAGTTGTTAGGATCATATCTTGTAGTTGTAATACAATTTTGATTCACTTTCATATATCCAATTGACGTAAATTTTTCTTTACGCATACATAGTTCATATCAATACAATATGGACAAACTGAATTCTTTAAATAATTATGAATTGTTCATTGAATATGATAGTATAGAAATGATGTTCTGCAATGTTTGGCAACATTTCTATGGTGGTTAAACTATATGCCAGCAGTTTGAAATTTTGTAATATTGCATGGAGATAAAATTGGCTATGTTTCTTTTGTGACAGTTGTTTTTCAATAGTCATTGTGTCAAAAACAGTTTTTAAAATAAGTTTTTCTGAAAATTGTTAAAGAAATAAAATATAATTTATGGCGCTATTCTAATTATTAAATTTAGCTTAAATCTTTAAGTATAAAGAACTCGAAATACATATCAATTCTAGTCACTACTTTAAATGTGAAATCTTAAATTTATTTAAATTTAAATATTATGCATGTTCAGAATTGCTCTATGAAAATTTATTTAAATTTCCATGTTAAAGTCTCATTTAAACTAACGATCTTTAAATTTACATGCAGCATTAAATTTATTATTTGAAATAATTTGAAAAGTACTTGTTTCAAAAAAATTTATATTTTTTGTATGATAATATAAAAATACAGTAATATGAATGTTTGTTTATATTTTAAAACTCATTTGTATTATAGACTAATTTAGGAAAATGATAAGGTATCTAGAATTTATCAAAACATAAAAAACATAACAAATGTGCAACATTTTATCGAAACAAATTTTCAGAAGTTGATAAGTTATACAATTTATTTTGTAATAATTTCTTTTTTTTACAAGGTAACCTTGGTTGATATATAAATATTGTTTTTCAATGTATCAATATTTGTATGACACAAACGGCATTCATTGTCTACTATTCCGTTGTAAACAAAAACTAATTTTATTTGTTACCTTCATTAGGTCTGTGTATTTCATACTATCGAAAAAAAAAGAAGATAAATAGTTTTTTAAGTCGTTTAGATTATTTAAACAGTTGCTAATTAAACAAATATGTTAAACATAAATGGTCTTAAATTTATCCAACAATATACTTAACCTGCTGTTTGATATAATATTAATGTCAAGGATATTAGGCAAATATTCTTGTTACCGGAATACAAATTTTTTCAAAAAAATTCTTAATTATAAAGTTAATTAGATTTAAAATAACATCAAAGAAAAAATGTAATTTTGTATTTTAATTTTATGTACACGCGCGTATATATTGAAAATTTTTTTTTACTAAACGGAAATATAATCATATGTTAAGTTCTAATTTGCTTTCAAAGAAAGAATATTTAGTAACTGATTCCAAAGTTCTCTAGTTCGCGTTGAGCTAACACCAGAATTTAAATATAATATTATTTAACATTTTGATATATCCTGTATCTGACTGCTTTATAATTCACTATAAGCTGTAGGTCTTTTGCTTTGCATATAGCCCCATAATTTTATATATATATATATATATATATATATATATATATATATATATATATATATATATATATATATATAAATTCTGATTATTGAGTCTATTTGGTTGACATCTGTATTGCGGTTAAGAAATATTTTATCTTTTTCTATCAACAGAAGAATCCTATTTACTAGAAAAAAAGACTAAACATTCTGTAATTTTACAGATCTTACAGATGTGAACCAAATAAACTCATATATCCTTAAATATATTTGACAACAAATAGAAGCTTTTATTACAACTAGCAGTATATACAGTGGTCCTCGAATAAATATTATAAAAGAGGGCAAATTGATCAAAATTGTTTATTGAATTTTAACCAAATTCTGGAAACTAATCCAAAACTTTAAAATATTTAAAAGAGATAAAAAATAAAGTTTCAAAAACGTCATTTGAAACATTTATACTTATATTATTATATTATATTATTTTAACACGTTGAACGCCAATAGGATTTTTGCAAAATGTCTAAAAAAAATTTTTGTGTTTTTAGGTTTTATTTGATAGATTATATGTAAATACAATTTTTTTATTTGTTTTGAGGTAATATTGAGGGAATTTATTGAGCTTTCCCATAAAAGAGTTTTATTCAGTAAATTTTCACATATACCACTATATATTTTGGTACTATGAATATATACTCAGGCCAAGCTGCAGGTACGTAGAGAAGGGCCACGTCGGCCACGCTGAATAGCAATTTATATGGAACGCGTGGCTAACAGCCCAAAAAATAGAGTCAAAGCTAGGTATGTCATGTCGGTCACCGGTGGCCGACGCGGCCCATTCGAAATGAGTCGGTGTCGGCCACCGGTGGCCGACACGGCGTTCAACGTGTTAATTAATATGATTTTAATATATTTTTTTTTACAAATTAAATAAGTAAATAACACAAATACAAGTAAAATATTTTGAATAAAAATTTTCGAAGCTCATTTGTATTTATACTGTATTTTTCGAAAAAAGAAAATTAAGAAATTGAGGTAAAATTTATATAATTTTCCTTCAAAATTACTTAATAGTAATAAATATAAATATAAAATGTGATTTTAAAGAAAAACTACATAAATATAATATTAATTTCTTAAATTTTCTGTTTGAAAAACATATTTTTTATGTTTATCATTCATAAATATTTAGATATTTTGAACACACTGTACATGATATCAAACTAATTTGGTGTAGCATAGTTTTAGATTTTGGTTACCAGAAATTTGATTAAAATCTGATTTTTAAAAAAATAGTCTAGTAAATGTATATATGTAGTGTAAAATTCTCTTGTATACCTATCCGGAAACACAATGTATTAATATAGTATTTTTTTAAAATAACACTGAAATTGTTTTGCTCTACCCGTAAAAAGTGTAATAAGAAGCAAAAAAAGGAAAAATTGATAAGTTGTCAAATAAATATCGAGGAACCTGTTTAATGCGCGTCAGAGGAAATTTCGAATCGAATAAATTTTTTGGGAGTAAACGAGAAACGAAAAGATACGTCAGCAAATCGAGACGGCTTTCTTTCGTTTCCGTGCGCGACCGAGTTTTTAATATATTCCAGTCGCGTATTTTAGCGACGTCACCTGCGGGCTAAATTTTGTCACGCCAGAATGCTTGTCTGGAGTCCCTGATCAAGAAGACTTTGTCAGGCAGCCACCTGGCTTGAAATGGGTCCTAAAGACTCTTCATACCATTCATGGCTAGAAAGTTAACTCATATAATAGAGATGAAGAAATAGAGTTCACATGCTTTCATATTCATACACGTTCAGTTTAAATTGTGTAGCAAAATTGCACAGTTCACAGATAGGTCAGTTTTATCAACGCATGCTCATAAAATGATTCATGAAACAATACATAAACTAATCCTGAACTGCTGCACAGAACAAACCATAGTTGAACTAGTTGAATAGTTGAACTAATAAAAAATTATATTAACATATTTAGATTTTTTTTTTTAGTATTAAAGTGTTCTGGTTTGATAGATCGAAAATATATATACATAAAAAGTTGTTAAACACATTGTCAACTAACAATTTGATTAATTTGTCAAAATTATATTTACTTAAAAAAAAATGCTAATAAAAATATTTAAAAAAAATTATATTATTTAAATAACAATATGGTTATCTCAGATATAGTTTTATTTAAAAATACTAATTAAGTACATTAACAGTGGAATTCTGAATAGAATTGTAGCATTACAGAACAGTTTGTCTTTTTCTATCAAATGAAACAATTTATTTACTAGAAAATGGCACAACATGCTGTAACTCCATAAATCTGTTCCGAATATGACATAAATTTATTTATAGACAACTTCTTGCCATATTCCCTCCCCATTTGCTTATGAAAAAATGCTATTATTTTTTGCTTTATAATACATTTTAACCTCTATCTCTTATTAAATATGAATAGTAACTCTATTTTTAATATTTTTTATATATCTATTATTATAAAATTTAAATAAATTAATTAAAAAAATTTAGCAAGTAATTTTAAGTAAACGGGAAAGATACTTTTGATAAAAATAATTTTTTTTTGATTTTAATTTTGCATTATAAATCTGAAAGATAAAAATAATATTTAACTAAGCTTATGACTTTTCAAATTTTTATATATAATAACACTCAAAACGTACTTTCATTAATTTTACTACAGTCTTGCACTCTTATTTGATAAAAATATTTATAATTAAATAATTAAAAATTAATATAATAATTTAATAATATAGTTTTAGAAATATGTATATTCCGACAATGTTTTCAAAAAAATTATCATAGTGACTCTATATTTTAAACTCTGTATAATTCAAAAACTTTATATAACATGGCCAGCAAGTCAACTGAAGTAGACTCAACTAAAATCTCTTGTGGGAGAACGAAATATTCCAAGTTAGGTTGTCAATGTTCCAGAGTTAATAATACCTGTAAAGTAGATAGATATACTCGTATTTCGTGGTGTAATAAGAACCATATTCTAATTTTATTGTTACAATTTTTTTTATTACAATTATATAATTTTAAACTATGACATTCTAGGTAAATGTAACTATAAAAAAACGTTAATTTATTCTCAGTATAGGATGTAGAAAAATAATTTAAATATTAAAATAGAACAAATAATTTTTTTGCAGTGTTATATAAGTGTTTACAGGAAATGACACTAAAATAAAATAATTAATTGGAAATAATTAGCAGGTATCTCTAGAAATACAAAAACTTTGTTGCATTTTTAAGTTTGAATATGTTAATATTAATAACATAAATCTTGACTGGGACTACATTTAATAATAAAAATATCAAAACAAGTGTTTATGTAGGGAAAGCTTTTGGGGAAAAAGTTTTAAAAAATCATGTTGCATGAAAAAGTTTAGTTAAAGATAAGATATTATGGAATACAGAGTCAGTCATGTGTAAAACAGATATCATTCAGTAGTATTGAATTTTTTTATAGTGTATACATACATCAAAAAAAGTGTGAAATGACACACTTGGAATTACAGAATATTTGCAGTATCTTCTTAAAAAACAGATAGCTGTTTAAAAACATGATTTAAAATGACAATTTTAATTTTTTAGTTATGCTGGCGTTACAGGATGCATTTTTCTATACAAAAAATGAATAGTTTGCCGTACAAATAAAATTTTCTTTATTATATGATCCAATATTCGATTCTATATAGAAATCTGTATATAATATTTTATACACGCGCATGCTCAGTTTGTTCATGACAAATATTTAAAACACTTCCTATTTTTCATGCATTTTTGACGCGAATCTGAATGCGCATTGGTATTAAAAACGCCACACTCTCATTTAGGTTATGTATTATCGTCAATTCATATTTGTGTACAGTTTTTGTAAATTTTTTTATTTAGTTGAAAAAGTAAATATTATTATTAATAAAAAAATAGAAAAAGCTTTAGGATTAAGTTGAGTATATATTTTATATAAATATCGATGTTTCGATATACTCTACGTATGTCTTCATCAGGAAAAAAATAATACAAATGGCATAATAATGACATATCATTTTTGTTATTTTTTGTTGATGAAAATATACGTAGAGTATATTGAAACGTTGATATTTAAATAAAATATATACAGAACTTAATTCTAAAACTTTTTTATTTTAATATTATGAGTTCTGAAAGATTTTTTACTATGTTGTTATTATTACATAGGTACATAATCACATATTAGATGAAACATCTAATAAAAATCTAATACAATTAGATAATTCTTCTAGTTTGTCCTATATTTATCTATTATTGTTCATTTAATTATCCAGTAATTTTCGATTATTTATTTAAAATATCAATTTGATTTCAACTAATTTACATGTAGGTAGATTAAATAACTAATGTTGTTAGATATGTCATTTAATTAAATAAACAAATAATTTAAATTTAATAATCCAATTCGAATAAATAAAACAGCAATTTATTTTTTCTCTGTGCAAGTTTATTGATATTTTGTATACCTAGAAGTCATTAAATAAAATAAAATGCAACCTAGACCTTGAATATAATGGCATAAAAATAGTAGTTTCTTAATAAATAATCTTATTTTTCAAATAAAATTAAATAATATGAATTCTGGAAATAGAAAAAATAATTATAGTTATAAATATAGTCGAGTCTTTCAGACATTCTTTAATAATAGCGGAAGATCTGTTCTGACGCAATTAGAATTTTTTTCTATAACTTATAACGTTAACTTCATTAGTTAATCTACAAATTTTTTAGTTTGTTTTTTTTTTATACACCGTTGTAAATAATATTTATGTCATTTATCTAATGTTTGTTTTTCAATTTTGTTAAGTGTTTTTTTTTTCAGTGTATTCACCTATAAAAATAAAATAAAAATTTATAATTGCTCGTAAAATTATAAGTGTAATTAATACAAATATATGTAATTAAGTCAATGCTATTTGAAAAATTTAACTTTGTAATACATTATTAATTTATTTAGTACTGTTATTATATATCATAATAATAAAATCTTATTGATGTAAAATTTAAGAAAAAGAAATAAAACAGCTATCTTACATGCTTAAATTTTAGATAATTTGTTTATTTAATAAAATTATATTTTCAATAAAGTTAGTTATTTCATTTACATTACATACAAAATAGTTAAATACAAATTGTTATTTTAAATCAAGTTCAGATATATAACAACACTGACAGATGATAGTAAGGTTACCGTCTTCAAAATTGCAATGTTCGAAAATACTATGACATCACTCACAGAAAGCAAAACACGTGGCGCGCAAAAATGCTTATTTTTTCGAATTTTTTAATAAAAATACTGTAATATATTTTAAATAAATAAAATATGTTATAACATGGTTTTTATATAATCTTTCAATATTTTTTCTTAAAATGTTAAATTTTACTGAGTGGAATGAACGCATTGAAAATTGCATGATAACTCAATGAACAAGAATAGATAAATATACGACAAACTACAAACAAAAATTCATTACATTTGTTGAATATGTTACCTTTAATTCCGGTATTCCATGAAATAAATAGTAAACTATTGATCTACGGTAGATAAATTATAAAATAGTTTTGTTATTTAATACTTTAACTAGTTAGCTTATACATTACCTAGTTAATCTATAAGAAGATTATAATTGAGGAATTAGATAAGTTTCAGTAGTTAGTAGCTGATAAAAAATCTAGCTTAACCTAACTTTCCATGGCAATATCACTAAACAAGGTAACTATTTTTGGAATAATTTATTTCCACAGCGTCAGTTAAAATACAAGTAAACGTGATTTTGAGGTTAGGACAGTTCGTTACACACTTAAAATAGAGGACAGCCGATATTCTATATAATAACTAGTTAAAATAATAAACAACGAATTATTCCGTAGATTGGTATTTTATAAAATTACTAGTTATTACACACTTTAACAATGACAAATACGTCAAATATAGACATCTATACTTGATTTTTATACTAATTATGTTAAGTTTTTAAAATACGGTGACGACGTTATAAAGAATTACAGTTAACAATCTAACGTTTCTAAACAATTTGGTCATCACAATGAACTAATTTAAATTAGATACTAATTGAAAAAATGTATTAATTTCGCCGGGATTCGAAATCGGGTCTTTCGTTTAGAAACGTTAGATTGTTAACTGTAATTATCTATACTTGAATTGGATGTTTTATTAATATGATTACAAACCTGAAAATTATCTATTATCTAATATATAAAATTCTTGTGTCACAGTTTTAGTGTTTATACTCCTCCGAAACGGCTTGACCGATTTTGATGAAATTTTATATGTATATTCAGTAGGTATGAGAATAGGTTTATAACTAATTTTTATACCCCTAAGTGTTAAGGGTGGCTTATCCTAAAAAATTTTTTTTCATTTTTTGGACAATTTTTTTTTTGGTTATTTTTTTATGGTGTGCCATTAAAAAATACATTTAGTCCTAAATTTTTACCCTACTACCACCAATCCCTATTTTTTAATAGCATTTTATATTTTTTAACCCCGGTCGATAGCTGATCAATGGGGTTCCGTTTAGCCAAACTCAATAAAATAAAAATAAATAAATAAATAAATAAATTTGTAACTTTGGGAAGTTGTTGAGTACACTCCCGCAAAGGATTCTAGGGCCCTGGGGGCCCCCCAGGAAAAATATAGAAAAGTGTGAAAAAAATTGATTCCAAATAAATTGAAAATAATTATAATATGAGAAATGTAATTGATTTTTTTTTGTAATACAAAAAAAAATCATAAAAAATTTAATATACACATTAAAATAACGGCAAGACAACGTTTGCCGGGCCAACTAGTTTTTATATAAAATAACTAAACATTAGTAAAATTATTTGCATTTTTTGTGTCTATTTGAGAAATGTAAAGAACATAAACCAAAACATTTAAATTAAATAAAGATTTATTAGAAAAACAGAAATCAACAAAACAAATTTTGTATGTTTTCCTATTCAGTGAAGTGTTAAAATAAAATAAAAAAGTGTCTTTTTTTGTATGTATATGAAAAGGAGCAACTGTTAACGTAATTTATTTGTATAGAGAGCAGTGTGCGGCAATACAGCATTTCATCGCTTTTTTTCCAACATATTTATCGTGAAGTTCAGTTGTGAGATTCTAATGAAGCAAAAACACACGCGCGGACAAAATTTCAATGTGAAAAAGAAAGTAAATATAAGCGTCGCGACGCAGGCATGCATATGTGCGTGTGTGCGTTTAAGTGTGTGTGTGCATGTGAATGAAAACGACGATGTAACGCCTTCTCTCTTGTAAATTGGCAACACATCACCTTTTTGCTTTCGTTCTGCCTTACAGTAATAGCTAAAACACGGTCGCCATTTTTAAAGTTGCCAGCCGTGTTGCGCTGTTTGACTGTAATTGAATTTTTTCCTGCCAAATACAATGCTGATACTTTACGCGTTATAAACGTTTCAGGAAAAAAATGCTAAAAAACATTGCAATAATAAAGGTTGTGCATGTCACTTTCCATGTGAAAAAATCATGCTTATTTTTCAATTACATTCCTTTGTGCGGTAACTAAAACATGAGTATATAAATACGAAATTATATTAGAATATAAAAAAATGCTGACAAAATAATATTGGTTTTTATAATTAATTTTGAATTTATTTATAAAAACTGTAAATTATTGAGAAACTTACCAACAGAGTTTTGTTGAGTGCCTTAGAGCGATCATTTAAAAAAGCCTTGGAAATAGTAGTAAAAAAAGAAATATTTTAAAGAATTTTGAAACTATATATATAGATAATCTTCAATTATAATTAATTTTTAAAAGAATTGTATAAAAAAACGCCATTTTCATAATTCTCAGGCGTTAAATTTGTGTCTACCACTAACACCAAATTGTAAGAAAAGAGCAAAAGTCGGCATTTGACTGAACAGAGATATCAATATTGTTTAGTACACTCAGTGCTACTACACAATTTACCTTCATTCGCACAATTATTTTTGTCGAAAAACGCTTATTTATATTTGTGTTGGTAGACCTCAATACAATGAGTTTAATACTGTATTGGTAATTTTTCAGCAATTTATTTTGTTTATTTTATTAATAGTAAAAAAAATGTGCATATTTTTTTGCAAAATTTATTTACCATGTCTTAAAAATTTTCAAAAGAGCGCTTACTGTTTGCTATTTCTCGTAATGGGGAAGTTTAGCGTGATTGAAGTTCCGTGTAAAATTATTTTTTCTCAAATATATATATATATATATAAAATAATAACAGAAACTGTCATTAAAATTTTTAATAATTGTTTCATTTATTTGTTATTAACAATTTTTGTAAGGACATTACTGACGTCACAAGCCTATTTTGCGCAAGCGCAGAAGAGTTGGTGAGATATAATTTTGAAAACGTATGTCGTAGTAAATGTTGATTTTTGTTGATTCAGTTACGCCCAGCCAATAGCTTGTGTCGGTAACCATGGCAATACATGTGCGTCTGATTCAGATATCGACATAAGTTTTGCGATGACATAACTGACGTCATCACGACATGTTTTTGCATTTTTTAGGAAATCTGGGCATCTTCGAGAAAAATGATAAATTAAACATCACTTTTTAAGCAAGGTCCAACCAAATAAAGAAATAAAAAAAATACGCTAAACTTCCCCATTATTCGTGTCAGTATGTGTGATGTAAGAGGGGTATATACATAGATTCTCAAACTTATTTGAGCTATTTCCCAATTATGAATAAAATAAATCTCCAATGCCCTTCCCTCCTGCTATACAGAGATAATGTTTGCGCGTTACGCATTATTTTTATTATGCTCCCGGAATCTTCATAGCCCCCTTATTACTCATCAGCTCATCATTGCCCACCACGGATCTTAAATTACCCACAAGAAGGCGATATTGCCCACTTTAAAAATCATGGGTATATATCAATAAAATGAAGGTATATTTTACATTTTTGATGTAATATAGACATGGGCTCATTATACGTTTATTGTTATAATATAAAAAGAAAAAAATTATAAGTAATATATATATATATATATATATATATATATATATATATATATATATATATATATACAGGGTGTTCGTTCGCTTGGTTGATATAGGGCAATAACATGGGATTTCGATAATATGCAGAGTACTACTTTCTGAAGTAAAATTCGGAGAAATACATAGAATACTTTTCGATAGGGAATAAAAAGTTCTATAATTTGGTTTTACTTTTAACTTGCTAGCATGTGCCGTTTGGGCGCTAGAATTTTTTTAAAATGTTTTTTAGAATTTTCAATAATTTTTCCTGCTAAATCAGTATGAGTTAGAAAAAAATGTTACTTAGCTATTATGTAGCCAATTTTTTTTTCTATTTTATTGAATTTTTTCAGATTTTTTTGAGCAAATTTTGAAAAAAGTTATATTTCAAATTTTTTTAAAAATATAACTTTTTTCAAAATTTGTTCAAAAAAATCTGAAAAAATTCAGTAAAATAGAGAAAAAAATTAGCTACATAATAGCTAAGTAACTTTTTTCTCTAATTCATACTGATTTAGCAGGAAAAATTTTGAAAATTCTCAAAAACATTTTAAAAAAAATTATAGCGCCCAAACGGCACATGCTAGCAAATTAAAACTAAAACCAAATTATAGAACTTTTTATTCCCTATCGAAAAGTATTCTAAGTATTTCTCCGAATTTTACTTCAGAAAGTAGTATTCTGCATATTATCGAAATCCCATGTTATTGCCCTATATCAACCAAGCGAACGAACACCCTGTATATATATATATATGTAGCTCTGGTCTATGTTGTTATTACTGTTACGGCGTTGTTATGATACGCTCTGTACGATTTTGCAATGAATGTACACAAATCTTATGATATAATATATGCTTCGTAGTGGGACAGTGTTTAAAGATTTAAAGTCTATTTTCAAATTAATTTATCATAATAAATATTCATTTTTAGAACGCAATATTTGGATTATATTTCGATTTTAAGTATTAGAATAAAATAAAAAAATTGAAATAATAAAATTCAAACACTTTGTTTAAATTTATCAAATATATTTCATTGTTTAAAAATATGCAAAATATAGTATTAAAAATAACATGTAGTAGAATTTAAGTAAGTTTTATGTACTAACAATATCTGTTCACATCAAAAACAGCAAAATATAAAATCCAGTCTCTTGCTTCGTACACTAAAAATGCATTTTCTTTTACAAAAAATTGAGAAAGACAAATTGCTAAAAATAACTAGAGATGCTAGCTAACATATTATTATTTATGTACATAGAGAAATTTTATTTACAAGAAAAATTTTAATAATTTTCGTAACAAATTGAGAAATTTAAGCAAATAAATAATTTGTAACTAATATAAAAACAATACTAGGAATAAATTCTGTTAATTATTTATTTTTAAACGGCATTTCGACGAAAGCAAAACGGTTGTCTTCATTAGTTAAAAATTTTTATGTTACTTTGTTACTATGTACTTGTTATTTACATAAATGTGAGTGATAAATTTTTGACCTGATGAAGACAAGTGTTTAGCTTTCGTCAAAACGTCGTTTTAAAATAAATAATTAACAGAATTTTATCCTAAAACTGTTTTTATATTAACACAATGAGTTCTAAAAATATTTTACTATGTTAATTTGTAACTAGTATATAATTAAATGTATGTATATAACGTATGATGGATATGTTACGAGTAAATAGACCATGTTAGTTGTGAAGCTAATAAACAGATCGGTGATGAGTTAATCCTGTTTAAAAACAAGATTGACTGATCCTATTTTGATATGGAAGCAATCTCATCATAGAGTTAGTTTCACATCGTCACACCAATCTGGACAAATCAATTTCGAAAACTAATGCCGCTGGTAAAACGGACTTATGCGTCGTTAGTTTAGTTTAGTTTAGTTTAATACGTACCATACATGTGTACCTAATCAGACAGCCCTTTCAAACTCATATCAAATACATATATCGTAACGCTCTCAAACAACTTTGTATTGATGCTTATCAATTATCTATAACTATTTGGTCATTTTATAACTAACAAAAACCTAGCGTTTTACTAGTTTTTGTTTCACTATAGTAACAAGAAACTAATTTTTATATTCTTATTCACATGGCGTATTATATATATTAGGTTATAATATTTTATTTTTTGCTTAAATCGCTATTAATTTATTTTGAAAAAGTAATTAAATCATTAGTTAATTTTTAATTTAAAAATTAACTGCCGATATTGTCATTATAAATGCTGCTTATTATATTTATTATATACAAGTAGAATATAATACTTTTTCTATATGTAATTCAAAATCGTACACAAATGGGATTTCAAAATAATTATATTATAGGAGTAATTGTTAAAACAGTTTATCAAATATTTCAAATATAATTAAAACAAATTGTTGAATAACAAAATTTTAAAAAAATAAAAATTCACTAATATAAATAATGAATAAAACTTCTTAACAAGCAACGCATATAATAAATATACACTTTATATTTAACAGAGGTAAAAAAGTATTATAAAAAGGTTGTTTAAAAATTAATTGCACGTTTTTGCATGTGACATGTACGCGTATTTAAAACCAAAATGACATTTACTAGTATCAAAGTATTTAATAAACAAACGGAATTCAATATGAGATTCTGCAGGAAAAAAATTATCGTATGCGATACGAAGTTTTTGACGCTTGGATCATAAAATGTTTACGTTAGTATCTATGTAGGTTTATATGATTTTCACCAATCGTCACTTATAGTAAGAGGTATTGTAATCATATCAATTTTAACTTTTCCAGATTTTTACAAATATGCATACATTAAGTTTTTGTAATATGAATCAAATGTTTTAGCATGATGTTATTCTGTCAGTCTGTGGATAAATGTTGAACCAAATTTGGTTAAAAGTATTTTTAGAAATATTATATTTAAGCTTCATGTTTGAATTCGATCAACTTTTGATATATATATATATATACATATATATATATATATATATATATATATATATATATATATATATATATATATATATATATATATATATATTCACCGCCGATAATGGCAGTTTATATATTTTATAAATATTACGCAGAAAAGAAATAATTAAAAAAAAAAACTAAAGTTGCTTTTATTTTTTTAATACGACTTAATCAATTTTTATAATTTTTTATAGTTTTTCGATATTTTTCTAAGTGTCTATTTTCTCATACATTTCCATGATAGTAAATTATAAATTGTCAACGTAATATGTTATTATCTTTCTTTCTTAGTAAGTATTTTGTTTAAGTACATTTGGTTCTGTAGTGACTACAACAAAATTTTGTTTTAGTGTACTAGGAATAGAAAAGCATGTATAAGAAATATCATGAATGTGAATAAAGCTAGAGTTGCTTGTCTGAATAGGAATATTTGGAGAATAATAATTTTGGGATAGCGGAAAGATTTTGTACTGCATCCTTTTGGGTACATGACGTGATTAAGTATTTATGTTTATTTATTTTTATTTAATTTATATATGTTTATTTTTAAAATAATAAATGTTATCCAAAAATTAACTAATAATATACAAATCAAAATTAAGTTTCAAACTTTTAATAATTTATATTTTTACTATTTTGTGTTTTAAGTATTATGTACCATTTATACTGCAATGAACGCAGATTTTGTAAAAATACATACTTGTTTATTATTAATGCTTATTGTTTAAAAAAATAGATAAAAAAATTTTAATTTTTGTTTTTATATTTTTTTTAAATTTCTTTAGGTATTTTTTTTATAAACATTAAATTGATTTTATTTAGTTAAAAGTTCACTTTTACTGATTTTAACAATACAAGTTAATTTTTTTACAGAATAAACTAACAGATAAAATTAATACAAAAATATAAATAATATGTTATTAAAATAATGATGAACAGCGTTATATAAACAAGTATTCCTTTTAATGGTAAAAAGTTTTGTATTAAAAATAACATTAAACATATTTACAAATTTCAAATTTTTAAACCGACGAAAGTTAATTATAATGTACATAATAAAGTTGTTTTTTCTGATATAACTAAAGTTTTATCATTTATAGTTCTTGAGATGTTATGCATTACTGCTTATATAAATAAAATATTCTACAGTTAAATTACTGTTTGTGTATATAACAAATAAATTCTAATAAAAATCATAGACATTAAAAATAATCTTACATTTACACAAAAGTTTGTTTGTGGTATAAATTTATTTATACAGAAAAAGTTCTATGACATTTTTCTATTAAACTAATGTATATTTTGAAATTCATAATAATTTGAAATCGATACATATGTATTATATAAACATAAATAATAAAACATCACGCAACTCCAGTAAATTATTATATTCAAATTCAGACCGCGTCGTGATACATATTTCATTCTTTCTATTCATTCAAATGTCGTTTGTTTCATTGAAATATTTTCTATAATACGATATTATAACCTTAAAAAAACATTCAGAAAATTGTTTGAAATTTGTATGTAAAACAAAATTGTTGCCTGTAAATAAATGTTCAGAAGGGTGGAATAAGTGGATAGATAAAGAGCAAAACCTGATAAAAAGGTAAAGTAAGAACACGATTGGTGGTTCAAGATTTTGATTGTGATGGTTAGCGGCCACTTCCATTTCAAGTACAACAAGGAAAAACATCTCATTTATATTTATAACCGGAAAAACGACCGGAAAAGATAAAGACGCAGACCTTTATCAAATTAAATAAAAAAGACACTACACCGCAATATCTCATTTTCAAACGCCATCAGTGAAAAGACAAAATTATACGAATAATAAAAATAAGTGAAATGGGTGAAAAAAAAATAGAACTAGATAATAAGATGTATAAATGGTTTTAGAAAGATAATACTAGAGAAACTGATCGAGATTGTAATGGAATATCTGTGTTACGTGTTCTGTATACAGCAAAGCATTCTTATATCGTATATGCTTCGTCTTCAAGTATATGGAATACTTGGGTCCTATAGAACAAGCGATTATACAAATGCATGTTGTTTTGCTTATTTTTATTCAAGTATTTTTTGAGAAATGCATATATACATATAAAATTTACTCCAAATAGAAGAAGAAAATAGCGATAAAAAAATATAAAACATATATTGAAAATAGTTAAATTTTTTTTTAAAGTTGATAACTGCATGATAAAATATTGATGTTTTCAAGGAAAATATGAATAGTTTTGTTTTGAAATTGGCATAACTATAATTTAAAGAATATCGATAAAGTAATTGCTATGATTAAAAATTGAAGTTTTTGTTTACAAATTCTTTATAATTGATTAAAGCAAAACGTTATACAGTAACTGAAATACAATAAAGAAAAATTTTAAATAAACGAGAAAATGCTGAAATTTTGTGATTTATTACCTGTAAATTTACAAAGTTAAATAAACTTGTATCAAATAACAGTATTGCCATTTAATTCTTGGTAAATTTGACTCAGGGTCGCAATATCCTTTAAGCTAAAGAGGCTACAGTCTTACGCCCAGGTCTTTCGAAAAAAGCAACAAAAACTTTAATTGTTTTATGTTTACTGTATTTTTCTAAAAAATATTATAATTATTATTATTTACAATTGGTTTTTGTTTTTAAATTATTTAACATATTTTTAAGTAAGCAATAAACATATATTTGCAACATAGTAAAAAAAATATTAGAACTTATTATATTAAAATAAAAAGGTTTTAGGATTTAGTTCTGTATTAAATTTAATTAAAAAATCGACGTTTTGACGTACTCTAGGTACATCATTATTAAGAAAAATGATACAAATAACATATACAATAAATAAACAGAACATAGAAACAAGTTACTAGTTACTTATTTTGTTACCTAGAAACTTGTTTCTATGTTCTTTTTATTTATTTTATATGTCATTTTTCCTGATGATGATGTATGTAGCGTAAGCCAAAATGTCGATTTTTTTAATTCAATCTAATACAGAACTAAATCCTAGGGCCTTTTATTTTAAGAAATAAAATTTATATTAACACAAAGAGAACTTTTACATCGGCCCAATATTTGCAATAGCTTTAGGTTATATAATCTTTAATCTGGCCATGTTTATATTATATATACTATCGTTGTTAGCACATTTCAATATAGTTAAACTATATATTACTGTCTGATGTTTTTGAGATTTTAGATAAATATAGTTTTCAAATCATTTTCATACTTACTCTAATATTGAAATATCAAAAAATGATTAGATGAATCATTCATTTATAATTTTAAAAGTATTACTATAATTAAAACAGTTATCTTTACCAAAATAAAAAGATTAATAAATGATGCATATACGAAAAATAAAGGAACAATATTATGAAGCAAAATGTGTAAGGCCGTTTTATTTCTTGTAAAATATATAAATTTAAAAATAAAACATTATTTGTAATAAAAACACCATTTTATATTATATTTTTTTAGTTGAAATAATGGCACAGTAAAACTCCGTATTTGAATTTTGTTCCTCTATTTCCCGGATTTACAAAAGTTCGGTAATATATAAATAATTTATGCTTGAATTCGAAATAATTTGATTGTCAGTTTCAGTCACATTTCTCAAAGTAAACTTTTTTAATTTCAAATTCAAGTGACATTAAAAAAACAAAAACAAAACAAGAAAAATACCTGTCCGTTACCCCACCTACCTAGCGTCAAAAATATTTCATATACAAAATTTTTAATTTTTTACCGTTTTCTTGGCTCGTTTGACTAAAACAAATTTCGACGAAAATGTCGCATACCTAGTCACATAGTTATCATAAACAGCAAATACAAAAACCGATTACAAGGTAAAGCGGAAGTTTGTGAAATATTGTTTGTTTTGGCGATAAATGAGTCAAGTTCAATTTTTTTTTTTTTGCTTATGCGCTAAAAATATGCAGTTATAAATGTAAAATGTCAGGCTAATGGAAAATGGAATATTTTTGTTTTATACACTGTAAAAATAAACATAGCAAAATTACAGTAAGATTGTAGTAAAATTTTACTATAAAAAAATCTGTAATTTTATTTTACCATAAATATTCTGTATTTCTCCATATTTTTACATAAGTCATAATAATCACATAAAATAAGTAAAAACAACCAAATAAGTGTGTAAAATTGCTTACTTTTTGCAAATTACATCACATACTTAATGTAGAGTTACATATTGTTGGTATAACTTCTTAAATTATGTAATATTACTATTACAGCTTACATATTAATATCTGTAATAATTTATCAAAATAATGAAACTTAGTACTTATATATTTTGTGTAATAATACTAATAAAATAATTTAAGTGCAATATATCCTTTATATAAATATAGAAATGTATCTAATTATACTAACAATAATATTGCAGAACTAAACAAATTTTAGCTATTTATGGAAAATTCCTGACAGCAAATTTACTGAAGTTCTGTAAATTATCTGAAAGAGACTTTACTAAAAACTGTAATATTACATACATATGTACTTTTCCATCCCGTTGATAATATCATATTACATAATGTTTGTAATAGTTCTGATATTATGTATTTTTAAACAATTATATAAAATTACAGCTGTTGAGTAATTATACTAGAAATACTGGTTTGTAGGTAAAATTACATATTTTTTTTAAAGTGTAGTTAAACTGATATTTGTATTTTAACGAGAACATCTGTCGATGTCAAAAGAATTGAAAAGAATCTATCTTTAAAATATCTGTGAATGACGTTTTTCAAAATTTAACGTGACAAGACAAACCTTTCATTGTCCCTCGATACTTTTGTTTTGACACAAGATACCACTTTTGTTTCTATCAGATTATTTTCCCTATATTATAAATTGATACATTCTAAACTGTTTTTGCTAAATACAATATTTTAAAATATTAATTATAATTTTTAATTAAAAACATGCTTGTAATAACAATGTAATTATAATTTTATTACAGAACATGAGAGTATTTTGTTCTTCAAGTTAAAACAATTCCATTTCCGTTGCGGTTAGAGAATTTAAACTCAAGATTCGAATTTAAAAATCTACATTTTAAATTCGTTCGCGGACAATTTTTTGTCTCTTGCGCAATTTCTTTTTGTTCATTATACCATTAAATGTGTTTTACTTCTTTCTTTATTTTTTTTTGTACATTAAAGTAGACTTTGTTTTCACTTCTCTTGTTGGTTGTACTTTGGTACTAATCTAAACAATACATAAGAATTAGGTGGTTCAAACTGTTTGTACGATATCGATTTGTAAAATTTCTTTCTAGAGAATGTTGAAATTCAAATTTACATCGAAGTTAGAATGTAAAATTTTAAATAGAAAATATCACATAAAAATAAATATTAATGTGTTTAAAATTAAAAATTTTAATGTACAACTACATTGATTTAAAATCGATTATATCTAATACTAGTTTTAAACAGGGCATCTAACTTATAAAAAGTCGACTTTAATTAAACTGTTTATTATGAAACTGGCCATTAGTTTTAATATAATAAGTTTGATAAATTGTTTACTATGATATTGAGCGAATTGATAAAAATTATATAAAAACATTGCAAACACACGACTAACTATTTAATGTTTTGTCCACTAAATTATAAAACAGTTAAAAAAATCAAAATTAACTATGAATAATTACACTAAAAAAAAAAAAATATGTAAATTTACCTAAAACCATGAGACACTATGATGTCCAGTATTTCTAGATATAATTATTCAGCTTCTGTTATTTTACATAATTATTTAAAAATACATAATATCAGAATTATTACATTTTACAGTTTTTTTTTTAGTAAAGTATCTTCGAGTAAATTTACGGAACTTCAGTAAATTTGCTGTGAGACATTTTCCATAAATAGATAAAATTTGTTTAGTTTTGTAATATTATTGTTAGTATAATTACATACATTTCGAAATTTACATGAAGAATGATACATAAAAAATATGTACTAAGTTTTATTATTTTGATGAATTATTACAAATATTAATATGCAAGCTGTAATTTTACATAATTTAAAAAGTTTTTACCAATAACAATATGTAATTCTACATTAAGTATGTGATGTAATTTGCAGAAAGTAAGCAATTTGACATACTTATTAGGTCAGTTTTACTTTACAGAATTTTATTTATGATAAAGTGAAATTACAGATTTTGTATAGTAAAATTTTACTACTTTACAATTTTTCTATAATTTCTCTATTTTTATTTTACAGTGTATGTACAAAAAATAGAATTTTGTTAATTGTTTATTTGTACTTGTAGATAATTTTTAAGCAACTTATATTCTACATGTAGTAAAAAAATTCTTACTTTCCAAAAGCATATATTTTCTGATTTTTATAGTTATCGAAATTTTCATATACTGAATTTTCACTGGGACATCAGTTCTGTAAATAAATAAACTTAAGTTTTCTGGAACAAATGTGATCAACATTGTAATAAAAATGCATGTATTTATATGAAGAAATGTAATATGTTCAGCTTAAAATTGTACATAAATCAAGATAAAAATAAAATATCTGAACGCACATAATAAGAAAACAAATGTGTCATCTTATTTCTTATATTATATGAATCAATGGCTATAAATAGTCTGGCAGTAAGTTGTAATAAGGTATAAATGTGGACACAGTTTTATGTAGTTAAGTTTTTTTATGGAAATATGATTTTCGCAGTCGTTTGCTGGCTATAATAATATTACATAATTAGTTTGAATAAAGTTCGCAGCATAATATTTCACTGAGAAAATATGCTACGTATTCGCAACATTTTGCGCAAAACAAAACTAAAATAACAAACATTAGTTGGTAAACCTTGCTAATCTTACTTCTAATTATTCGTAAATAAAGCGTTAAGATTTAAGATAAGAGAAAAGTTATTTTATTGCATAGCGCAGCTCAACCAGGGAAAAATATCTTTGAAATTAAATTGCACTGGCAGTACGAGCTTTTCGCTCTTAAAAGCTAGCCTACTTAGTCATAATGAAAAGGGATCTAACCGACAAATTAGCTTTTCTTACACTGACAACTCGTCTTTTGTCACAAAATCATTACTAATTGCTAGCATGCATCTAGTACTCCCACTTAAATCACAAATTATAATATGCTATATTATTGTACAACGTGTTCAGACAGTACAAAATCGCTAAATAATTAACGAAATATGTACACATACTAGTAATTACTAAGCTTGAGATTATATAAGAACAAATAAAACTGTGAGGATATAGAAATTTTTTTATCTGTGATTTTTATTATTGTTTTTATCACTTTCAGCATATTTATTCCTATTTGTTAATCATTTTATATTGTTAATAAATTTTTTAGTATAAATGCCTTAATATGCTTGGTTTTTAAATAACCGCGAATAACAATAAGTTTTATAATGGAATTTTAAAAAATAATTTTAACCGAATGAATGAATGTTGGGGTTTGGCTACAAAAGCGTAAAAGAAAAATGGCTGCTATGGAAATGAGATTTTTACGTGGGGTATGTGGTGTAAATAGGAGAAATCATGTAAAATAAGTGTGAAATTAGAAAAAGTATAGTATATGTAATGATTATTTCGTTGAATAAAATACAAATGTATATACTTTTCTTATTTTACATACATTTTCAATTATCTATCGATTTTGCTTATATTTGTTAATATTGTTCTTCTTTTGTTGTTAAAAAACGAAACTAACTTTTGTTATATTAAAAGTTAATGTTTACATAGTAAAAAGTCAAGTTTTCTCAACAAATGTTCAGCGATATCTAGAGTGTTTTTTTACTCATGTACACATTATATATATATACTTATATGTACTTGAATTTATCTATGTACACAATATATGCAAGTATGTAACTAGAATTGTTCGATTTTATAACTTGTATTACAACTTAAAAACACTAGTTAACTACGTAACAAAAAATTTGATAACATTTTTTTTTTTATTTGTTTCTTCAAATAATAATTTTTTATGAGTGGATAAAATATCTACATAGTAAAATATTATACAAAATACTTTTTCTTTTTGATAAAAATATTTATGAATTTATTGATAAGTATAATTTTGGTAATATATGAGCGATTTTTAACGAACATTTTAATTAAAATTGACTTTAAACAACAAATACGTATCAATTTTAAACTTCTAATAGCACAATTACTATTGCTATCTATAGAACAATAAAATTATATAATTTTTGTGAGTACTAAAAAATATTTTGTAAAAAATTTTTTGTAAAAAATTTGACTAATTTTTCATAAATAATGTAGTCATAATAAATAAAAAAATAAATATTATTTTTTTCTCGGAAAGATGGCAACATTGTTCCTTAGTAAATTCATGTAATTTATATGGGCACTAAAAGAAGCTTTTGCGAAAATTTTGGTTAATCTCAGATAAATAATAAATTTTTATAAACTTGGAAACACTGAATTTAATTGAAATTATATAATTTATGTGAACACTAAGAGAATCTTTTATGAAAATTTCATTAATTACTGATAAATAATGTAGCCACAATAAATTTTTTAAAATTTTAGTAATTTTTTCTCGGAAAGTATAGGCAATACTGAACTTAATAAAACTATATAATTTATGTGGACACTAAAAAAAACTTTTGTGAAAATTTGGTTAATTACGAATATATAAATATATATTCGTACAACACTGTATTTTACTAAAATTATAAGAGTATGATTTATGTGGGTACTAGGAAAATCTTTTCTGTAAATTTGGTTAAAATTGATTAAATAATGAAGCTATAACAAATTTTTAAAAACTAGCAATTTTTTCTCAGAGAGTTAGTAACACTAAAAAAATATAAATTCACATGCCCATCTTAGATACTAACTGAATATACCCTAAAAATTTGGTGCAAATCGGATGAATGGTCTAGGAGGAGATGCGATCATAAAATACACATACACTATATATAATTCTATATAATTTTTAAAAATGTTAAAGTGATAATAATACTTTTTGACGATTTAGGCCCAGTTGCATTGTAAACTTAATCAATGACTTAATTAATCAATGAGACAATTAGATTGTCAACTATTTTTAAAGCACCTCATTGCATCATTTGGCAAGTTAACAAGAAAGTTAATCGGACTTTAAAGTCGACTTTAGTTAAAAGTTTTTATAAAATCGGTCTTTATGATGCAATACATTTATTAGGTTATTAAAATACGAAGTATTAATTAAATGATTACATTTCTATATATAGAATTATCTAAATATGGTTCGGAATAATTATATTAATATATTTCTAAATTTCTAATCAAATTATATTAATAATTATTGTAGAAAGAAATGAGTATTTGCAATTGAAATTATGACGTTTCGAATAAGATATGAAAATATTTCTCGCTTATAAATATATATTTTATGTAGCGTAACAACAAATATTTTCTTTTATCTCGTGCCAATAAACATAAATTAAAATTAGAATGAAATTAGTAAAAATAAATAACATGTTACATATAGTCATATTTCTTAAACTATTATATAATCCATCAAATTCAATGCGAATAACGTACTTATACTTATTAAATACATAAATATTATTTATTATCTAATAATTGTATTAAAATTCATAGTGCGTGTATCTTGTGTTATCATATTTAAATTAGAATGAAGCATGCATTACATAAATTGTTGCATGCGGAATACATAAATACTAAATGTATTTTATCTATATTATTTCAATAACAACGTTATCTTGGATTATTTAAAAGAAAATTTAATTTACGAAAGTTTATATCGTTTTTCTTTAGAAGTCTTTTTTCATTTATTATAATAAAAATAAATGTAAACTATCATATTGAAGAATATAGTAATATTTAAAATATATTAGTATTACACAACTTTTAAAATTAACAAAATTATCTTTTCAGTATGAAATACATTCTTTGATTACGTAGAGTCTTATTGATTACATCAGGACGAAGTTTTGATAAGAATAACCGATTGATAATAATATAAAAAGTACTATTTACTATTGATATTAAAAATTGACTACAAAAATTTGTAAAAATAAACAATAAATAAGTTATGTAACCATAAATATAAAAAACGATATGTATATGTAATATATATATATATATATATATATATTTATAATGTATTTACTTATTGCATAATGTATTTACTTATATTAAAAAATAGTGACAAAGGAAAAAGGTGATGTAAATAACACGAACATATAAAATTTATCACAGTACATCAAATTCAAGTACGAAAAAAAATATTAATATCAGTGTGAAATTCTTAAAATATTGACGAATCTGATCTAATCAAAAGATAATGGACAGTAAAAATAAGTTTTTCTTTTTGTATTTTATCGTTTTATACATATGACACCACATGGTTATAAAAAAATTTTAACACGCTGTTAAAGAAAAAAGATTATATGGTATATGTTTTTCTGTGTATAATCGAATGAAATTGACTGTTGTAATTATAAAAAAATTAATTTATGTATACATTGCGAATTTCCTGAAGAAGGGCCAAATCCAGGCTCGAAATATTGAAGAAGCAATAAATTATACAATTAACAACTAGTACATGAGGATTGTGATGAGAATTTAATTACTTTATCCTTTTTTTAAAAAAAAAAACGACTGCTTACTTGCTTATTCTCGTAAAAAATAAATACCATTCCTTGTTCATTGTACAATATACAATATAATAATTTAATATTAAATGTCTTAATATATATATATATCTTAAATTGAAATATACCATAAATTATTTCTCAACAAATAGAAAAAAAAAAACAGGTTTCTTTTTCAATATGTAATCTCAGTGTTCTGATTCTACTGATCTAGAATTATACTATTCGGATTATCTAGTTTGATACGAGTTTTTTATTGGACGTATTTGAAACGGCAGGACGAAAAAAAAACTTGAGCCAATTACGTGAAAACCACGAAAGAGTCATTACAACTTTTGGTTTGGTTTCGTAAAAATATTCCTTTCTATCGTCATTTAATCTTATTCTCTCGTTCAGCAACGAGCATATTTTTGTTCAATTCATCTCAAATGATGTTTTTAATGTTTATAACTCTGTTCCGTGCCCGAACTAACTTTCAAACAATTTTGATTTCTCTTATTCGATTCAATTAGTACGCGTAACGACTAACTTTGAATTTTTCATTGCTCAAACTTTTTCCCTCTTCATCTTTAGTATTCTTTTGCAAATATTTTCGAACGCCATTATTTATACCAAAAAGTTAAATATGTTTTTAGTAATTGATCGTTATATATTTTTCAATAATATTAATATAAAGTCAGATCTTAAAAAAGGTACTTGTGAAACATTTGTAAAATCATTTTTACAATTAAAAAAAAATTATGTTATGTTATGATTAGAAATGAAAAACTATATTTTGATTTACAAAAGATTCATAAATGATTAGGGAAAATTATCCGTACCTTAACGGATTAACGGCTCATATTTGTATTTCTTATTTTTGACATTACATTTAATTTTGTATTTTTATTTTTTATATTTTTTACCGAATGTCGTATCACATATGATAAGGAAGGTATTGTAATCATACCAAGTTTGACATATCGAGATTTTTACAAATAAGCACGAAGTAGGGTTATAGTAACACGAATCTACTGTTTTAGCGTGATGTCAGTCTGTCGGTCTGTGAATACGTGTAGAGTAAATTCGGTTGAACGAATTGTTATAAAATTTAAGCTTCAGAGGTGAATATCTCAATTTGACCAACTTTTGATAAAGATCTGCCAACCGAAAGTGGTAATTTACTGATGTTACTTTTATGTGTTTTACGAATATTTTGCAATAGAAATATAATTCGAAAAAAATTATTTAACAAAAGTTGCTAAACAAGTTATAGCTAACAGTTTTTATTTGAAACATTTTTCGATACAACTAAATAATATTTTTATAATTTTTAATATTTTTATGATATATATAATTTTGCAAATTGGTGGTATATTTATGTCAAGAAAGTTTTGTTTTCAGTTAACATGACTACTGCAGTTGTTGTTATACAAATGTTTCTATTCCATAAATTTATTTAAGGATGAGGCTATTTATACATACGGTATGTATACGCAATTGGCTATTTATACATACTAAAAAAAACAAACCTAAACCAACCTACTAACCTAACCTACCCTAAATAGCCAATTGCGTAAAAATACTGTATGTATAAATAGCCAATTGTGTATACATACCGTATGTATAAATAGCCACTTTCTTTATTTAATACGAAAACGCGCGACGGTCGGTTCTATGGTGGCCATATTTGAATTATGTTTTGTTTATTTTTTTATTAAATTCTACTTGTAAAAATTATATTGTATATTACTTCTTATTTTTTTTTTTATTAATATCCTTTATGACCGTAGCTTTATGGCTTTTAGTCAGCATATAAACTTTTTCACTTTTCAAAGTGTATTTTAACGAAACAAGGACAACACAAACATCTATGCGGGATTCGAACCCGGGCCCGCATATGTACTAGCGGTGACACGTCCTAAACCGCTATGCCAGCCGACATATTACTTCTTATAATTTTTATATTTTCAATTCAAACTAAGGATTAAAATTAAAACACAACAAAGTATATATAGAAAAACAGAAGAAATTTATTAAGAATTTAATTATGAGAAATCAAATTAATGTAACTAAATGAATTAATTTTTAAGAAAAATTGTAATAAAATTTAATACATTAACGTGTATAATTCTAAAACTACGTAATATGTATATAAATTTAAAAATTAGAAAAAACGCCACGTTTATAAACATTATACGTAATTATTATTTTAAACTAAAGCCTTTTAAGCATTTTTAAAATATATTTTAAAATGTAAATGTAATATTTTAAATGTACTTCCTTATTAAATTTCAGTGTAGTTGGTGCATAAGAAATAAAAAAAAAAAACGTATACGCTTTTATGCCGTGTAGATAGTACATATATAAAAATGCAAGTATAATTGAAATAAAAACATCGAACATTATTTTATGGTTATAATAACTATACTTAATGGCTAATTACAAGCAATAACAATACAGATGTATATAAATCACATTTTTCATTTGCAATTCACTTTTAAGTCAACATAGCGATAAGTCAAATTGTTTTCATTCGGTTCTAAATATATCGACATAAATAAGAAATTTTAATAGTGCCTTAAATAGAAACGAACAGATGTAGTAAAGAGAAAACGCATCAATTGAAAATAAAATAATAGAAATAAAAAACAACTAAGGACATCTGAAGGTTGAACGATAAACAACAAAAATATTAGATGTGTCAGAACAGGATGCGCAATTATTCTTTTTTTTTTATATTTCCCCAGTGAAAATAAAACGAAAAAAATTGTAGCAAGTACTAGATGATGATTTATGGCTCTCTTGTTTTATTGGTACAATTATCACGTATCAATTATTTTTATAAAGTTTTATCATCATACATCAAACATATTTATTTTTATTAGTATTATTACAGGGTTTTATTTTGCAACCGCTAAATTGTAGAACGGTTGTTTATGTATATCACGGTTGTATACATTGTAAAAAAAAATTTGCGAAATTACCGAAAAATAATAGTAACATTTTACAATAAAAATTTGTAATTTTATTTTACTATAAATATTCTGTATTTTTATCTAAAAATTCTGTAATTTTTATATAATTCATAATAAGTATGTAAAATTGCTTACTTTCTGCAAAGTGCATTACATACTTAATGTAGAATTACATATTGTTAGTATAACTTCTTAAATTATGTGAAATTACAGCTTGCATATTAATATCTGTAATAATTATAAAATACATACTTTATGTAAATTTTCAAATGTATGTAACTATACCAACAATAATACTTTGGGAAAGAAATACATTTGAATGGGATAAATGTTTTTATTTTCAATCTGAGATCAAAATTCTGCTTAGCATTTTTATAGAATATTTCTTAATAAACAATGTAATTTATTTATTTTATAATCCAGTTTATTTTTTATAGTAATACCATTTAATAAATAATACTAGTAGTATTATTTATTAAATGGTAATACATAATATATTACCTTAAAAAAAATCAACGTAATATAATGTGACTAACAGTAACTTAACTATAAGCTTGTCAACCATCAGACTGATTCTTTTGTTTATTTTATATATGCTAAAAAAAAAAACAAATTGATAATGACGTCTCATATTACACTGAAAGAAGCTTTTGTGCTTTTTTCTACGCCCATTTGAAAATTAGCACAAAAAATCTAATAACATTTAACATTTCTTTATTATGTTGATTTCAATCATCTGTTCTTAGTTAGCCATGCTAGACTGTTCCTAAGGTATTCAAGTTGATTTTTCGCTTGGCAAGCGGAAAAAAAAACTTCACTTTGCTTGCAAACGTCAACTTTATGTTATCAGTTGACAGAAAAGTATATTTTTAAATTGGTTGTAGAAAATATACTAATGCCCGTATGCGTAAACATTTTCGTTAAAAATAATGGTTCGTTAAAATGAAAATTCTTACAAGATCTAACCATGTTCATTTTAACGAACCGTTATTTTTAATGACAATATTTATGCATACAGGCATAAGAGTATTATTGCGCTTGAGCGGTAAAGTTAGTTATTACGTTTGCTGCTCAGAGCGGAAAAATCATATTATAGACCGATAGTGCATCTATAAAACAACATATAGTAATTTAGTTATTTAATGAACTTGGTAGATGTGACATGCATATTGTGCAGCTATTATATGGTAAAAAGAAATACAACATAACTTTCTTATCATAAATAAATGAAGAATTTACGACGTCCTATTTAAAAAGTTTGGTTTTTACTACACAGAAAATTTAGATTTGTTGTTAAAATATAACACAATTCTTTATGTAAACGTTTTTTTGCAAAAAATGGCACTAATTTTGTGTTATACTTAACAAAATATTGGTGTTAAATTTATTTCGTGTTCTTAACTTTTTTATACTATTTTACATATTTATACTATATTTGGGGTATTCCAAATAGAGCACCGAATATTATCGAATATTTTTTATTGTTTATATATTTATATTTTGTATTGTTCTTCTTTTAACAAGTCATATTGAAGAGCAAAGGTTAATAAAAATTTACAAACAAACAAAAAATTAAAATGTTTATAAAATCTCAGAGGATAATAGATTTGACCGCATTTTTCCTTGTATAAATTATGAATGACAAGCAAACAAAATCTAATTTAAATGTTTGTATTTTTTTGTGTCTACAAAAAAAAAAAGCAGAATGAAGTAAAGCAGGGAAAAATCTGGTATGTCGTGTATCAATTTTGCCTTGCATGTTGGTTAACTGGTAGCTGGATTCGTTGGTTTGTAATTGATATATCCCACGAAACGGAATAACGGAATGTTCTACCATCCCACTGGGAAAACTGACAGTTTTTAATTATCTCGGGTGTAATAATCAAGACTATATAACGAACGATGGTGCGCAGAGTAAACGCTGGGCGGACTGCGAGCGGAATAAAGCAGGAAAAAAATTTACGTTCTCGCAACACCTGCGTTCTACACGCCATACATACATACGTATTTACTCTCATATCAAAATCACATTTTCACTATTTTCGAATTATCAACCGATATCTCCCCTCCTACTATTACTTTACTTTGATTAAACTTTATCGGAGAGTGATAGAAAATTTCAATGCTTCGGTTTTGAATTTTTGTCATAATTTAAATATATAAACGAAAAATGAAATTTATAGATACATAAATACTTTAACATAAAGTTAATTATTTAATTTGTTCTTATAAGGCCCGGTTTTATAAACAATAAATAAATTTACTTCACGACTAAATTTTATTTTCCTGTTAAATGACTTTGAAAACAAATGTTATTTCAACAATTTACTACTAGTTTATTATTACTGATAATAATAACTATTTTTTATTACCACTAGATTAAATGTATTTCCTTCTTTTTAATACAAAGTAAATACATTTACTTCTAAAGTAAATTTAACTAGCGTTTATGAAACCGGGCCTAAATAATATTTTAATTATATATGTAATGATATTTTTTAGTCAATAAAATACATTTTCGAATCGTTACTCAACACTTTTGAATCAACTAAAATTTAGTAAGTTTTTGGCTACAACATTGCATTTAAATATCTGATTAGTTAATGTGTCAGCGACTGGTGCTATATATGTACATTGCAATATCTATATTGCAATTATTTTAAAATGTTATTTACTATATGTCAGATCAAAAAGTGAAATTTTCTGTAATATAGTCATAGACAAAATATAGTTAGTATTCTATGTCTCATTCATTATATCAGAAGATTTATGTCTTCAAAAGGGTATTTTAAAATCGCTGATAATTATCACTTCAATTCTGTAACAGAATTGCTAAGTTTTAGTAACGTTGTAAAAATTATAACCAATAGAAACAAATGTAACAGCTGTTATTTTTATTTTTATTTAATATCTACTAATATTATTAGTTAATGTTTGTTAGTAACTTTACTAGGACTAAATAAATATATGTCCATACATATTAGACCAAATTCGATTGGAAGAAACCGTGCACCGTGAGCTGGTACTGCCGTAGACGGCAACACGTTTCACGTCAACACTGTAGCGTTGTATTTGAAAAATAATGTGACCTGTGTTCATTTAGTCAAGTTACTCAAGTAACCCGTGTAGCTTCAAGTGACGGTGCTCGATAGCAGAATCAGTTTACAAGTGTTATTGTATTGTGACATGCGCATTGCAATACTTGCGCTTGTATCGCACGAGCGACCGTGCGTGTTTTATTGGTAACTCGTAGGCAGGCTAGCGTGAAAAGTTCACCGTTCATGGTGCTCCAGTCACTTCCAATCGAATGGAACCTAGATGTGTAACTAATATAACTAATTATTTATAATATAAAATGGAAATAATACAGAATTTTCAGGAAATGCACTGACAAATACATAAAACAAAAAAATCATAGCTACTTATATAAACATAGTACGGACTGTCATTGCCATAATGTAATATAAATATGCTTTTAAAAATAATTATTGATTATTATCGATATTTTTCTATATTATTACATCAAAATATTTATATTTTATAAATAATACATTTAATTTCAAATATAATGATAATTAGTGAAATTTTTAAACGTTTTAGAAATTGTTTGCTTGTTACATTTTACCCTAAAACGATGACGAATTATGTCACTCGCTTACGGCTGGTGTTCTAAATTTTATTTATTACATTACATTCTTATTGAATAATATATTATTAAATTGTGTACTCATAGCAGTTAAAAACTTTGATATCTCACAATAATTTTGATTTTTTAATCCTTTTTTCATTCGAAAATCTCTATGAAGAATGCATAAAAATGGTAAATTTAAATCTCCTGTAATAGACGATAATTATTTTTAAAAACCTGTAAATTTGTTGCAGAATAAATTTATGTTACGTTAATACTAAATTCATAATTTTATCTTGCCTCAAGCAAATTTTATACAATTACAGATCTTACTAAACAATTAAGCATTGTAGAAATGATGCACGTTTTATGAAAGAAAGTTAAAACATAAAATTAACAAACAAGGTTCCCAATTAAAAAGTTTACTCATTAGATTTGTTGACTATAAAAATTCAGACAAATCAATTTATAAAGTTTTGGTTGATAAAGAACTGCAATTGTAAAATTTAATAAAAAAAAAAAAAACTAAAAACTAAATAAAATAAACTTTAAAAACTACAATTTAAAAGGAAAGAAGTTAGATGGTTAGTTTTCCGATCAGTAAAACATTTTTAAATAAGATAACTTTTGATTAAAAATTTTCTTCGATATTTCATTTTAACTTCGACGAAATAAACGTAAATAAAGTAAATCTGAAAGTTTATATATTAACAAACAAAATACGACAAATGAAAATCTACTAGTACTCCTCGTACTCTGTGTGTATGTGTTTGTCTCTCGTAACTTTCTTTTGAAAACATTTCCAAACAAAATAAAACAAGATAAAATAAACACAAATACGAGAAAGACGACGAACAAAATAAAGTTAAACAAATGCAGAAACAAAGAGATTAGCGAGAGTGTAGAAGAAGAAAGACGCAAATATGCCCCGTGTGAAATGAAAACGCATAATCCCCAAAGACATATTCAACAAATTGAATAATATATTTGATAACATCTTGTTGTATTGTTTCGTTAGAATCACACTCCAAAAGATCGGCGTCATGTTTGCGTAACTTAACCTAGTTTGGCGCTTAACAGTGATAATAAAATGTTAAAACGCATGTTTCAGCCCAAGATACAAGAGCGACAATGCTTCACTTTCTGATTACGGACTCTAAGGACTAATACAAAACTGTTTATCAGTAAAATAAACAGCGTCTTTCACTATTTACATTCTACTATCACAATTTTCACTTTCAGAATTACTTTTTCTATTAAGATACTTGTGCCTGAAGATATTGTACGAAGACTTTTCTCTATTACTTTTTAATTACGTTTAAGATAAAACAAATAACATCAGTAGCAGACTGGCAAATTTAAACAGCCCGAGATAATTGTGATGTACCGGCCTCGAAAAAAATAAAATGAAAAGGAAAACATTTTTGAAAAGGAGGATATTCGACTAATTTTGTAATATTAAGAACTACTTTTATTTTAACACTTTTATAATTAAAGAAAAATAAAATGACAGCTATACAAAGTGTTCAATTTCAGTGCAGTAAAATACTACAAGGTTAGTTAAATTAGTAGAAGTACCATAACAAAGGAATACCTATATAAAACAATACTACTTTAATAACTTTATCAACTTTGAAGTTCTTATTGTTCTCACAATAGACGTGCTTAAATTGAACACCTCTACGTGATAAAAAAATCATTAAAAACAATAATATTAAAAAAATTATAAATAACTGTATTACAATTTATTTAAACATGTACACATCAGATAGAGATGCAGAAATTATTTCTGATTATTTTTGATTAATCTTCAGTTTTTGACAATTTTTAATTTAATAAAACTGAAATCCAACTGTTAATTAAAAAATTAAAATCTAAATATTGCAGTTTATTTTAAAATAAAAGTACATATAGAAATAAAAAAGTCTTTCGTTGAATCAGCAAGAATTGTAGTAAAACATAAAAATTATAACTGTTGAAAATAAAACAAGGAATTTTTATACTAGATATTTTGAAATGTACATATAGTATGTAATGAAATATTTTTCTCAAGAACACATTCCTATAAAATTAACAATAAATTTTGAAGGCTAATCTAGATTGCTTCGAAATTAATTTGTTTTTATTTAATTATTGTAAATGAATTAGAGAATTTCAAGTTGTTCAACTTATTTATAACTTAAATGAATTAAATGAGAAACATTGTAGAAAATTACTACAATTATATTTTAAAATAGCAAATGTACAAAAACAATTTGGAAAATGTTTAACCTCTTTCAGACAACTTTAATACTTAGAAATATACCTAAATAACTTTACTTGTCAAACGTAACATAAAAATGGTTTTAGCAATGTCGTGTTGAAAAAACTCTCAACTGTATCCATAAAAATAAAACATATTTAATGTAGACTTTTTTTTAAAGTTACAATTTAAAAGTTACAGTCTATATAAAAATACATACTACCACAATAAGATTGTGTTGAATTTTTCATGCACAGCTTACTGCAATGGTTATTGCCACGTAAAAAATGCTTTCATATTTCAGTAATAATAATAATAATAAAAAAAGTATACGATTATTTTTGCATTATAAAAACAAAAAGAAAAAAATGCGCTTTTTTATTTTATCTTTACACAAAAACAATGTCATAATGAAAGAGTATACTGATAATTTTTTATAGAAACACGTGCAATTAAACATTTTGAATTTTCTACCTTAATAGTTAGATAACTAAATGTGAATAAACAGAAAAATTATTGAATTGCGAAGTAAATTATTTTTAGTTTTTGCATGATTAATTGAAGAATACATAATTATTGTAGCGACAAATGACAGTTTAAGAATCTATAAATGTTATTTAATATTTAGTATTTTCATAAAAGTTTTTGGTAAAGATATAAATAGCCGTAATATGGGTCAGAAAAATTTATCATTTTCTTTCTTCTCCAAGTCAAAATGTCATCTATAAATTTAATTTCTATCGAATGAGAAATATGTCGTTAAATAAAAAAAAAAAAACCGAGAGAGGGAGAAAGAAAGCAAGTGAATTTTTTATATCGCGTTCGCGTTGATAAGACATAAAAAGCAAATCTTTATTTTTGGTTCTTTTTCGAAAAAAATATCCTTTTTATATACGCCTTGAAGCGCATAAACATTTTAGCTCAAACTCGAGATAAAAAAATTGTCGTTCGTTGTCAGGAAATCTTTGCATACGATAACATAAACGGAAAGATTATAGCTTCAAATATTTTTATTCATTTTCCTCTAGAAAAACAAGATTTATGCTTCTTTTTTTTTAAATATGTTGTGTTAACTAGAGCTTGTATCTGTGTGTATTTAAATTATTTCACGAAATTTACTTTTAATGGAAAATGAAAAGAATATAATTTTATCTTCTTCATGATATAAATATTTAGTAATTTTCCGCCAGACACCAGATGTACGTTGCTCGATAATATTTTTTTCTTGTGATTATATTCATTACACCGTAATTCATTCGCTTGTTTACTTAATAGAAAACTAATTTAATTTAGATCTGTGATTAAGTTTTTTCTATTTTGTTTGAAATTGTATTCATTTATATTTATATTTAGAATGTGTCTGAAGGAAAATAAATTAATTGTTTAGTATTTTTTTTTTGTAAAAAGATAATATAGTTTTGTTTTTTCTATAAAATAAATCAAACTGTTACAGTGTAATACCAAAAATAGTTTTTTGAAAAACAAGATCACTAAATAATGATAATATAGGTTTAAATAATTTATTTAAATAGTTTATTTTGTTTTTAATTAAAATTAAATTTAATTAATATTTTATAAATATAAAAATCAACAGATGTTTGTTTGTGAAAATCTAACCCTATTATTAGATGAAACTAACTACATTTCATAGTAAAATATAACAACATACATGTGTGATTTGCGATACGCGCGTATTACTTTTATGTCAAAATCAGCTGATGTGGATAAATTTAAAATTTAACCCTAAAGATAGTACCTAATAGAATAGTCAATGTATTTAAATTAAAAATATTAATATATATTATTATTATACTAGAAATTCGTATAACATCAAATAACAAAGTAATAAACCTTTCGAAACTTATACTTTATAATTATACCTAAAGATTTATTTCATTAATTTATGTTGTTTATTTACAATATAATATATAATTTTAATCTTATTATTATTGAATTACCTGCCAGGTGTGACTGAAGCACAAAAACAGACAAAACAAAACACATACCAAGCCTGAAGATGACCGAAAGATCGAAACGCGTCATCAATAATAGAAAAAAATAACGAACCTGTTAGGAAATTTAATAATAATAGGAATAAAGTTAGTCATAATATAATGAAAAATCTTAAGTGGTTATTTAAAATGTTTAAATGTTTAATTTTAAAAGCACGAAACGATATTGTAACATATGCATGCAAATGTAAACGCGGACGGGCTAAGATAAATGTTTCAATTGCTCCCGCTTTTGGTGAGAAAGAAATAAATGTATGCGTGTGGTGTTGACGGATCCTAGCAAATAGTAATAGCACGGTAGCGAGTAGCAAGATACTCCGTAGCAATAGCGCAGCGTCAAACGATGCGACCTTTTCGTTTATTGATGAGGTCACAGCGACCATCTTTCCGTCTGTCGAACTGCCGACCGCCGGCCGACCGCCGTCTTCATCATTATAAATTTATTGTCGACGAATTCCTACTACAGCCACATACAATCATTATGAAGTAAATTCCTTCGCCCCGCAATTCAAATGTTCTGTTTCGGATATGTATTAAGTGACTTTTCTATTTATGTATTTACGATTAAAAAACTTCATATCTAGAATAGTCGATAATTAAAATAAAATTTAAATTAATTAATAATTGTCAAAACTTTTTTTCAAATTGTTGAAGAATAAGTATAGAATTTATGTTTCCTGATGAAAACTTACGTTGGGTTCGTCAAAACGTCGATTATAAATATTGATACAGAATTTATTGTGTTCTGCAAGTTTTTTTACAATGTTATATAATCATAATATTTATAAAATGTTTCTAATATTTGAGTTGTTATTGAATAGTTTCACAGAAAAAATTTGAACTAATTGCAAATTATTAATATCCAAATTGAACGGATAATTCAAATATTTACTGAAAAAGATAATAATATATCATATTATGTTTACAATTTATACTAAAATAAGAAATAAAACAAGTTTTCGGATTAAGTTCTGTATATATTTATAATTTACCGTAACCATGGAAACGTATATCAAAATAGATACTTAGAAAAAATATCGTTAAACTATGATAAATTTTAAAGTTTAATAAGTCGTCACAAAAATGTCACAAATAAAAGTTGTTAGTTATAATTTGTATAGCAACATTTGTTAAATAGTTTTTTGCGAAATATTCGTATAACACATGAAAGTGATATCAGTATATTTATGTCTGAAGTTTAAATATAAAATTTTTTAAAAAGTCGGTAAACTGAATTTATTCTACACGTGTCCACAGACCGACAGACAAACTGATATAATTTTAAAAACAGTTGACCCACGTTCCAATATCCTAATTCGTGTTAATTTGAAATAATTTCAAAAATATTTTTATAATATATATAATTCAGATTGATAGTGGGTGTTGTAGTCAGTGGTTGGATAAGGTGTTAATAAAAAAATCTCATTTCAGATTTGAACTGAGCTTTTATAGCATGTTTTGCTTACTTCTTCAGGGCGTTATCTTATAGCGATTTTATGTTAAAACTAGTAATGAAAACTAGTAAAAATCGCTATAAGATAACGCCCTGAAGAAGTAGGCAAAATATGCTACGAAAGCTCGGTTCAAATCTGAAATGAGATTTTTTATTAACACCTTATCCAACCATTGACTACAACACCCACTATCAATCTTAATTATATAAATTTCCTAGTCGTTACAAAAAAATCATTTTATATGTATATGTATATATATATATATATATATATATATATATATATATATATATATATATATATATATATATAGTGTAGTCTGTATAATTCTGTTAGGAGTATGGCCTGATAAAATAAAAATGCTGCGATTCTGTAAGAAATTTTGTTGCATATAGCAAAGGATTAGAATTAGAATTCTTATTTCACTATTCACTATGCTGTTACTTTAATAGATATGATATAGAAAGCCATTCAAAAAAATTAAATAATTTGTAATTCAAATAATTAAAATTTATATATATACTGGGTGTCCCATTTTAATCCGCCACCTGCAATAACTTTAAAATCGTGCATCGGACAAAAAAATGTTTCGGATAAAAAGTAAATGATTTCGAGGGGGACATCTGATGCAGAGACCCTTGCCCCCTCCGGACCCCCTGGGGGGCGGGAAAGGGGGGCAACTTTGAAATCTTAAATGGAACACCCTATTTTTTATTCTAGATTCTGATAGGCCATTAAAAAGTATGTAATTTTTATTTTGAGACTTTTTGTTTATCTTTGATAGATGGCGCTGCAAACAGCATTTTTTTCTCAGTTTATCAGTTTTCAATTTGAAAAAAAAGGTGTAACTAAGTACGATATTCAAGTTCTTTTTAGTTCTTTGGGAAGAGGGGGGGGGGCAAGGGTCACTGAATCAGATATCCCCTCGAAACCATTAACTTAAAGTTATACCCCTCGAAACCATTAACTTAAAGTTAATGGTTTCGAGGAAGATATTTGATGCAGTGACCCTTGCCCCCCCTCTTCTCAAAGAACTGAAAAAATCTTGAATATCGTACTTAGTTACACTTTTTTTTCAAATTGAAGATTGATAAACTGAGAAAAAAAATGCTGTTTGCAGCGCCATCTATCAAAGATAAACAAAAAGTCTTAAAATAAAATTTACATACTTTTTAATGGCCTATCAGAATCTACAATAAAAAATAGGGTGTTCCATTTAAGATTTCAAAGTTGCCCCCCTTTCTCGCCCCCCAGGGGGTCCAGAGGGGGCAAGGGTCTCTGCATCAGATGTCCCCCTTGAAACCATTTACTTTTTATCCGAAAAATTTTTTTGTCCGATGCACGATTTTAAAGTTATTGCAGGTGGCGGATTTAAATGGGACACCCAGTATATATATATATATATATATAAATACAGCTCATAAAGTATAATATTTGATCCGATAATTTTGCATACATAATATTACATACAAATGAAATCGTTTTTAAACCAATGAGATCATATGTCATTAATTATTCAGCTAAACTCCGCACATGTGTTTAGTTTTTGCAATATATGCTGATAAATTTTCAGGTACTAATTATTTTTAATGCATAAAATTAATCAGATAACATTTTATTTATTAATGTCATTCCATACATAATTTAGTTTTTTCATTTCAATTACGATAGAAAACAAAAAAAAGTAGTATGATTATTATTATTAGTTAATAGATATTATTAATTTTGATGAAAAAAAAATCGTAGATAATTCAATGTTAACACGTTAATTAAATTGTGTTAATGCACTGAGTTAATTAATATTTAAATTTAAGTGTTAATATTTTATTAAAAATTGATATGTATCTTATTTTACATATTATAATATAAAAGTTACTTAATGATGACAGAGACATTTTTTATCTTTCTAGATGAAGACTAGATACAGTATTTTTTTGTTAACTAGATCAATGCTTTTTAAATTGTTTTTAGTTTGTGACCCAATTTTAGTAAACATAATTTGTTATGTCCCAACAACATACTGACGGAAATCTATTATTGTTTAATTTCTTTTTTCAAATGAAAATGTAAAAAATTGGTTGAGATTTCCATTTCATATTATTAAAAAAATGTACTATAATTGATTGAAATCTTATGGATAATTTTACGACAACTAATTAGATAATAGATATTATTCTGGTAATAATAAATATATTTTTATTCTTTGATTGGTTATTCTAGAAATAATTTATTCTATTAATATAGGATCAATCTACTTGAAAACCTGAACAATTTTGATTTGCATTGTCAAATGGTGCGGGTTGTTAGCCCACAGTCAAGCAAGAGACCTACAGCTTATAGTGGGTTTCAAACCACGTAGACCCAACCTATATCAGTTGAATGGTACAATTAATAGCAAAAGTAATAAAATAAAACTGTTTTAGAATTAGATTCCGTTTAATTATTTGATAAAAACGACGTTTCGATGAAACTGTACGCTCGTCTTCATCAGGTCAAAATTTATCAATGATATTAAAGTAAATAACAGCATATAGCAACAAAGTTACTATGTAATATATAAGTAATTAAATCATAAGAATTATAGATTTTTAATTTATAGAAGCCAAAGTTTATTTAACTCAGTGCCTTCATAGTGATTCATGTTATTTTTTTCTTTATAAATCTATATTGTTTCTCATATTAATCTGCTGCTAATATTGATTGGCCAGCAATTATTACTGTATCTTCAAATTTTACATCATGAAGATATTCTAAAGCATGTTCAGGAATATCAAATATATCTGGATGAAATAATATTTAATTTCTGGTATGAATGTGGTGCTAACAAAGATCTTTGGGATTCGAGTCCAATACACTACCAATGGCCTACGGCTGCCTGTATTAACATTGATAGACTAACTTAATTTAAGTTAATATTTAGACTCTGTTTATTATCACCAGGCATCATATTTTTAATGAATCTAAACAGCAACAAAAAAAAATAGTTTTTGTTCTAGATAAAATAATCTGGCGTTGAGTTAAACGGCCTCAAACTAACATTTAGAATCATTAATGAAATGGTACATAAATTAATAGTTAAATTTTGCTCAAAATCATTGTGACATTGTGCTCTAATAATAATTGCGTCAAATTAAAATCATATTTGGTCATGTAGCGCGCGTTAAATTTGCCCGGACAGTCCATTATCAGTGGTATTAAGAGGAAGCGATTGCCACATCTTTCTTCCGGGTATAATCACTTAATTTTAAAAGAAAAGAATGATGACCCTACAAGAGAATAAAGCATTAAAGTGCCTAGCTAAGGAGCCCCAGTGACTGATGGGCCTTTCCTACCCAACACACAGAAAAAATCAGGGTGACCACATTCTGGAAAACTCAGGGAAACAGGGAAAATACAGGGAATTTGAATCATAGAAAATATTCAGGGAAAACGCAGGGAAAAAAAATTTTACGTTAAATTTTTTGAATAGTTTTCACGGAAAATTGGCAACATTACATAATAATTAAATTGTTTAATTCGTTCAAGAATACATATTTATTTAAATCTGATCACATACGTTTAGTTTTTTAAAAAAATAACTTTTATATGTATTGTATACACTTTTGTTGAAACTCAAATAAGATTAATACATTAATTTGGATAATTTTAATATTATATTAATCAAAAAATGACATCCAATTTTTAATAACACATTGATGATAATATTTTATAAACACAGGAACTGATTCAAGTATGTATCAACAAAAAATAATATTCTATCATTTTACTCAGACATTTTGACAAAAACTGATGAAAAAATAACTCAAAACGTAAAAAAAGACTTTTTTTCAAAATTTGCTCAAAAAAATCTGAAAAAATTCAGTAAAATTGAGAAAAAAATTAGCTACATAATAGCTAAGTAACTTTTTTCTCTAACTCATATTGATTTAACAGGAAAAATTATTGAAAATTCTAAAAAACATTTAAAAAAAATTCTAGCGCGCAAACGGTACATGCTAGCAAATTAAAACTAAAACCAAATTATAAAACTTTTTATTCCTTATCGAAAAGTATTCTAAGTATTTCTTCGAATTTTACTTCAGAAAGTAGTATTCTGCATATTATCGAAATCCCATGTTATTGCTCTATATCAACCAAGCGAACGAATACCCTGTATATATATATATATATATATATATATATATATATATATATATATATATATATATATATTTAAGTAAGTAAATCACGCCATAAGGCTAAATAGTATAGTTTAAATTGAATAAATACCATTAATTAATTGAAAATTAAATTCCCAGACGATACAGGTTGACAAATTTTTAATTTAATTTTCAATTAATTAATGGTATTTATTCAATTTTATATATATATATATATATATATATATATATATATATATATATTATGTTTCGCAATAAAAAATATTAAAATATAATGAGCCATTTAGTTGAAATTATTATGAAAATACGAACAAATAGTGCCAATACAAGAGTATAATGTATAAGTTATAATAAAATTGTAAATTTAACACAGGGAAAAATGATAATAACACAGGGAAAAGACAGGGAAAACACAGGGAAAATAGATTTTGGTAACCTGTGGTCACCCTGAAAATACACCAGAAATCAATCCTTTTTCTTTTGCCGCCGTGTCTGGGGATGACTTTGTTTAATGCACAAAAAAGCAGTTTTTTGTTTTTTTGTTTTTTAAGTTTTAAGAGTTTTTTTACTGTGATCCTGTCAAGGAAATGAAGATAAAATGTATATTGTAATTTTTTTTTGGCAAATGACATGAAGAAAAACAAGAAAAGTTTTAAATGAATATATTTTTCATATGTAGCTAAGTAGTAAATTTAATATTAAATAAAAATGAAAGATAAATTTGTAACTAACGATATATGAAGATTTAAAGTAAATCCCTTGAGATGTAATGTATAAAGTTGTTATGTTTTAATAATTATGTATATTAGATAACCTACCAAAAATTAGTTTACCGTCCCTAAAGAATTACACTTGGTAGAGAAATTTGCATAAGTTTGGAATTATTTGTAATTATGTGTTCCATGAATATATGCATAACAAAAATTATTTCAAAAATAAATTTATAAAAGAAACAAGATTTATTTAAAATGATTCAGAGATAAATAAACAAATAAATATATAGAAAAAGTTAAAAATGTAAAATTATAAAAATAATAACACTAAAAAATCTTTCAGAACTCATTATATTAAAATAAAATCAACGTTTCGACGAATTGAAATTGCGTATCCATCAGGAAAAAAATAGAAATAATATTTAAAGTAAATAATCAGAATGGTAATTTGTTTCCATTTTTTTTTTTATTTATTATCTGTTTGCGATTGTGGTTATAGTTTGCCATGTAATTCAAAATTATTCTACAGTTTAAATGACAATATAGTAGAACTTCTGTTAAGTGCAAATTTCACTAGGAAATAAAGTACATTTATTATAAAACTAAAACAGCTTTAGGATTAAGTTCTGTATAATATTAATTCAACGTTTATTATCTTTAGTTTATTTTTAACTGCCTCATAATTTAAATATTTTTGTTTCATCTAATACTGATTCTTTTTCTTTCTTTACAACGAATTTTTATGCAAGTTATATTGTAAATGATATATTTAATCATTTCTAATCATCATCGGGTTCCGTAATTCCTAGGTGAAACATATGGGCTATATTGCTCGAAAAACTGAACATAGATTTTTAACCATTTTTACTTGCATTGTAAATGGTTAGCCCAACATCAAACAAGGAACCTACATTTTATAGTGGATTCTGATCTCCCCCCCAGACCCAATTGATATCAGTTCAGTAGTGTAAGGTTTTAATACTAAAAATAATATTAAATTTAATTTCTAGTGTGAGCGCGGCGTGAACCAAGGACCTTTGGGGTCCAAGTGTAACACGTTACTATTGGCCTACGGGTGCCTGTCAATAATTTCTAATACTGTGCATATTTTATTATTATATATATATATATATATATATATATATATATATATATATATATATATTAGGGTGTCCCTTAAGAGGGGTCAAAATTTTTTTTCTCTTCTCACCCTTAAATCGTCTCCAAATATGCTAAAAAAATATATAAAAATACTCCGACATTTTTACTCGTTGGTTAAGTGGCTCCATATAGTTGGCGCCCCTACTTAGGGGGGCCACTTAACCAATGAGTAAAAATGTGGGAGTATTTTTATAATTTTTTTTAGCACATTTGGAGACGATTTAAGGGGTGAGAAGAGAAAAAAAATTTTGACCCCTCTTAAGGGACACCCTAATATATATATATATATGTACAAATTAAGAATTGGTTTAAGTATATGATGTAAAATACGTTAAAGTTACCACATATACACATAATAACAAAAATAATAATATAAATAAAATTGTAGTAGCCTTATCAATAATGTGGGAAGCAATAGGCTATTGTCTTATCAAGAAAAAAAATGCAAAACCAAATGCGACATAAATATAATTTTTGTAACCTTGACGTGTTATACGATAATGATTTTACTACTTTCATTAAGAAACAAAACACGAACGAAGAATATTTATTTCTAATTTTAGAATAAAATACACATATTAGTTTCATTATATACATATTATATCTATGACTGTACTTTTCTCAGCAAATACAAAAGCCTAACATTTTCAACTTTTGTGACCATATTTTATTTGATATTGTATTTTTACTTCAAATAATATGCAATATTTTATTTAAAACATTAAATTCATAACCTAAATTTAATCAAATATTATAGAAACTTTTCTAATTAACAAAATTTGTACATATACATATTTAATCATTTTAATACAGATTATTTGTAATTTTTATTATTTTTATTATATTATTAGCTAAAATATCAGATTAAAAAATAAATTATTTAGCTAATAACAGTTAGGTAATTTTTTTTAGAAATAACTATCTCAATCCTTACACATATATTTAATCTGAAAATGTTACGGTAACTGAAAGAAAATTGAACTTGTTTGAAACTAGTAAATAGTCGAAATTTTAAGTCCGGAAACACTAACACGCACACATAGGGGACTGAAAGAGGGTTGTAAACGTAAATTGTTCCTTATTCAAGTCAATTCGATTTCATTTAAAACTACCCTCCTAGCGAGTGTGAGTGTGATTACATACCTGCATACTGTTAAAACTGAAACTAGTTTCCAACTCACCGACAAGTTAAACTAATTTTTTTTTTTATAAAGGTAAAATAGTGTCTCAATGAGATACTACTAAATTTAGTTTATCTTTAAGCTAAAATAAAGTTAATAAACGAAGTTTGTTAAAAAAATTTATTTTTAAATATACAAGTAAACTGAAAATATATTTTAAGGCCTGGTTTCATAAACGCTGGTTACATTTACTTTTGAAGTAAATGTATTTACTCTATAAATTTCCGTTTTAACAAGAGGAAATAAGTTTAGTCTAGCGGTATTAAAAAATAATAATTATTATTATAATAATAATCTTTATTTTCAAGATTATTTAGTAGAAGAATAAAATTTATTTGTGAAGTAAATTTATCGTTTATGAGACGGAGTCTAAATATGTAAAATTAGTAAAAGTTTTTCTTCATATTACTCAGTAGATTTAAAATTACAATTTATCATTGAATTCCGTCAATTACTAACTATTTATTAAATATTAACAGTCGAATATTTTTCCAATTTATTCCTAAACAATGTTCATTGATGCAATTAGAATTTTTTTTGTGGAAAAATTAAATTAACATAAATGAAAACATATGGATGAGAAATAAAATTTATTTGAGAGTAATAATTTTCAATAATTTTCAATAATTTTCAATATAAAGTATAGACAAAATTATAAGAAAGAAAACACAAATAATTAGTGAAAAGAGCAGTGAAATGTGGTGAATGCCTGATAAAAAATTTGTAAAACGAGATCGCGCTTGCAAGTTTTTTTTTAACATTGTCGAAGAGTTAAAATGCGACTCAATGAAAACGCTCTTACTCGTTACCCATTCACTCATTCCTTTGTTCTATAGAATTTTTACTATCCCGGTTTTTTTACCGATTTGTATAAGCATCAATTGAACTTACGCTACTTTGATCAAATTTTCCTCATCAAAGGAACCAACTACTCATCCTAGCGAACTGGAACTCATATATTCAAACCTATTAGCAAAAAATCAAATGTAGTCTGATAGACAGTTGGAGATTTGTTACAAACTTAAATATTTTATTTGAAAAAGTTCAAATTAACGTTATATCGCTGATACGACAAAATTAAATATTTGATTGAAAAATCAATAAAATCTCTTCTTATTGTTAACGTTATATGCTTTTTTTTTGTTACAGTTGCAGAAAATATTTCGTTATTTATCTAAAAGATTATTTATATGCTAGTAGCTTTTTTATCGACCGTCATATCACATATGATAAGGGAGGTATTGTAATCATACCAAATTTGTCACATCGAAATTTTTACAGATAAGCACGAATTAGGCTTATAGTAACATGAATGTTACTAATGTGTCTGTCGGTCTGTGGACACGTGTAGAGAAACTTCAGTTGAAGGAATTGTTATAAAATATAAGCTCAACTTGACCAACTTTAGATAAAGATCTGCAAACCGGAAGTAGTAATTGTCACTTGATATATGTCACTTGATATATGTTTTACGAATATTTCGTAATAGAGATATATTTCGAAAAAAAATATTTAACAAAACTTTAATTTGGAATATTTTTCGATACGGCTAAATAATGTTTTTATAATTTTTTATATATTTGTGTGGCATATATGTCAAGACATTAATTGTTATATAAATTTTTTAATATATTTAATACGATGATGGTCGGTTTTGTGGTAGCTACAGTAAATTTTTTTTACTTTATTTTATAAAAATAAACATCGTATTTCATTAAATAATTTACGTTCGAGTGATATAAATATTTTAATTTAAAAATTATTCATTGAAATCAATTATAAATTCGATTTGAATATTTTATAAATTTATATTTTATTTTGAACCAAACATTTTTTAAATATCATGTACATATTCAGTGATTTTAATATTAAATTTAAATGTATATATTTACATTTGAGTTGATATATAAATGTTACATTGTTTGCGTATATTATTTAATTTATAAATAAAAATGATGTTTAATCTGGTTCGCATATCTTATATTTACAATCAGTGACGGACTGATAAATTTGAGGTCCCAATGCTAAAAACATACCGGGACCCTTAACTTCTTTGAAAAAAAAAATGTTCATTTTGCGATTGCCTTAATCATAAAATCAGTTATATACTTTTTTCGGGAATTAGTGTTTTGAATAAAATTTATAATTTTCAAAATAATAAGTACAAGCTTATTCGATAACTTAAAAATCTTTTATAATTTTTAAAGATCATTCATAAGTTTTAAATTTCAAACTAAAGTTTTTACTGATAACTTGCAGTGATCAAAAATATTTTTTAAAGATCAGTTAATTTAACATAAGCGGATTGTATTTTTATGTGCAAATTTATTATGTGTATAAATATATATATATATATATATATATATATATATATATATATATATATATATATATATATACATATACAGGGTGTAACAGAATAACTATTCCTAATTTTAACTGGAGTATCCTGGGCTCAGAATATGAAGATTTAATGCAAATCACTGAGATAAAATGTGGCTCCTTACTGAGCTACAGGGTGTTTTATATAAAAATTTAAAAACGATTTTTGCCCAGTACTTACAAACTATTTGACGTATCCTTATCATACTTGGCAGGAAATGTAGGTACCGTGCACCATACTAAATTATGTCAAATAAAAGTTTCTGGCTACTGCCAGTGGCGTACAACAGGGGCAAGTGAGAGGTTGATCCTTCCTAAATTCTACGCCACTGGCGGAATTGTCATTTTAGCACAATTTTTCGATTCTCCAATACTTGCTGTGTAAAAAACATACTCTTCCTTTGTAACGATAAAGTCACTGTTTTTCGAGATATTTAAAGTTAAACATAAGCTGCACCCTTAAGATTTTTTCAAAATTTGCTCAAAAAAATCTGAAAAAATTCAGTAAAATAGAGAAAAAAATTAGCTACATAATAACTAAGTAACTTTTTTCTCTAACTCATTCTGATTTGGCTGTAAAAATTATTAAAAATAAAAAAAATAAAATGCAAAAAATATTAATTTTCAATAATTTTTCCAGCCAAACCAGAATGAGTTATAGAAAAAGTTACCAGGATATTATGTAGCTAATTTTTTTCTCTATTTTACTGAATTTTTTCAGATTTTTTTGAGCAAATTTTGAAAAAATCCCAAGGGTGCAGCTTATGTTTAACTTTAAATATCTCGAAAAACAGTGACTTTATCGTTACAAAGGAAGAGTATGTTTTTTACACAGCAAGTATTGGAGAATCGAAAAATTGTGCTAAAATGACAATTCCGCCAGTGGCGTAGAATTTAGGAAGGATCAATCTCTCACTTGCCCCTGTTGTACGCCACTGGTAGTAGCCAGAAACTTTTATTTAACATAATTTAGTATGGTGTACGGTACCTAAATTTCTTGCCAAGTATGATAAGGATACGTCAAATAGTTTTAAAGTACTGGGCAAAAATCGTTTTTAAATTTTTATATAAAACACCCTGTAGCTCAGTAAGGAGCCACATTTTATTTTAGTGATTTGCATTAAATCTTCATATTCTGAGCCCAGGATACTCCAGTTAAAATTAGGAATAGTTATTCTGTTACACCCTGTATACATTAAAATTTTAAAAAACAATTAATTTAAAAAGACCAAATAATGCTGAAAATTACTATAAACGTAAATTTTTTTTTAAGTGCTTTAAGCGATTACCTCATTTCATCATCGTATTAACGGTGAGTTCACCCAGGTACCTTATCTTTTAAGCGTAGCAAAGTTTTTAAAGCAGAAATAAATAATTCACCATACCTATTATAGTACGATAAGGTCGAACCAAAAAGTCATTTATTTTAATTACTTTTTGAATAAAAAACAATTTTCTTGATAATTTCCCGTTATAAATCTAAGTTTTCCAATAAATTTAAGAAACATGAAATATTCGAAAAAAAAAAAGAAAATATGATAATTTTCTTTCGATTTGATTGTAGTAACTAAGTTTAATAAAGTTCTGATTAGTTGCATGTTTTACATACTTCATTATGTCTAATTTTTTTTTGTCGGTGTGTTCGCATAGCAGGGAATATTTCCTAGAACTGAAACTTCAGTGAATAACAAATTAGCTGCAAAATATTTGCCTGTTATGAAAGTTTTCTTGGTCGCGGTTTTCACAAAATTTAGTTTTACTTCGTTGCTTTGCGTGCATTGCGTTTTATGTATTTTAATTCTAACTTTTCCTTAAACTAGAAATAAAACTGAGTATTAAAAAAAAATTAAATATTTTAATTCTCACTAAAACTACAATAAAGAAACAAATGACAAATTGTAATTATTTTATTTTTTGTCTAGCAAATAAAAACAACGACAATAATTGTTATTGCAATTGTTAATTCCAACTACTTAAGTTTTTTTTATACAATTGTCAGCAGTTTTTCAAGGTATGAGAAAACAAAAGAATATTATTGTTTTTTTAACTAAAAGATATTTTTAAAGTTTTTTTAAAATGGATGTAGTCATCACATAGCTTTCTTGTTAGTGATATATATGTACGTTAAAAAATGTTTGCATGTTGATTTATCGTTACTGCAGTAACGACAGCAAAATTATAATTGTAAGTTTTTGTGTAGAAAATGTAAATAATTGTAATTATATTTTCTTATTATAGTATCAGTTACTTGTTATTTTTTTTCGTAAAGTTGTCATCGCTGTTTTAAAATAAATATATAAGTACATGACAATTTAATTTATCTAGTAACTATTCTACATTTAACTTGCACATATAAAGAAATAAATTAATCAAATAATTCTCATGGAATGAATAAATGTCTGTCATGTTTATATATGACTTGAACACGGATAAATGAAAAAATTAGAAGTGAGATTTGTCATAAAATTTGTAAGCTATTTAAAAATCATGATTTAAATGAAGAGAATGTTTTTTTATAACTGTAAATTTTTATTGTTGTACTTGAAACACGTTTAATAATTTTATTTAATAAAAACTGATCACATGAAATTTCATCTACGTCATACTCATGTTTCATTTTTAATAAAAAAAACAAATTATTTAAATTTAAATATGATTATATTAATTTACATATTAATAAATATATTCAAAACTATTTTTTTAGTCATTTATGAAATTTTTATATTTTATAAATATATATTTATACAGGGTGATTTATTAGTAATTGGAAATATTTTAACTGGAGTATTCTGGGCTCAGAATATGAAGATTTAACGCAAATCACTTAGATAAAATGTGGCTCCTTACTGAGCTACAGGGTGTTTTATTTAAAAATTTAAAAACTATTTTTGCCCAGTACTTTAAAACTATTTGACGTATCTTTGTCATACTTGGCAGGAAGTGTCGGTACCGTACACCATACTAAATTATGTTAAATAAAAGTTTTTGGCTACTGCCAGTGGCGTACAACAGGGGCAAGTGAGAGGTTGATCTTTTTTAAATTCTACGCCACTGGCGGAATTGTCATTTTAGCACAATTTTTCGATTCTCCAATACTTTCTGTGTAAAAAACATACTCTTTCTTCGTAACGATAAAGTCACTATTTTTCGAGATATTTAAAGTTAAACATAAACTGCACCCTTGGAATTTTTTCAAAATTTGCTCAAAAAATCTGAAAAAATCCAGTAAAATAGAGAACAAAATTAGCTACATAATAACTAAGTAACTTTTTTTCTAACTCATTCTGGTTTGGCAGGAAAAAATATTGAAAATAAAATATTAAAATGCAAAAAATATTAATTTTCAATATTTTTTCCTGCCAAACCAGAATGAGTTAGAGGAAAAAGTTATTTAGTTATTATGTAGCTAATTTTTTTCTCTATTTTACTGAATTTTTCAGATTTTTTTGAGCAAATTTAGAAAAAATCATAAGGGTGCAGCTTATGTTTAACTTTAAATATCTCGAAAAATAGTGACTTTATCGTTACGATGGAAGAGTATGTTTTCTACACAGAAAATTTTGGAGAATCGAAAAATTGTGCTAAAATGACAATTCCGCCAGTGGCGTAGAATTTAGGAAAGATCAACCTCTCACTTGCCCCTGTTGTACGCCACTGGCAGTAGCCAGAAACTTTTATTTAACATAATTTAGTATGGTGTACGGTACCTATACTTCCTGCCAAGTATGATAAGGATACGTCAAATAGTTTTGAAGTACTGGGCAAAAATCGTTTTTAAATTTTTAAATAAAACACCCTGTAGCTCAGTAAGGAGCCACATTTTATCTAAGTGATTTGGGTTAAATCTTCATATTCTGAGCCCAGGACACCCCAGTTAAAATATTTCCAATTACTAATAAATCATCCTGTATATTTAAATTTATTAAAATATTAATTTCTAAACTATTATAAATATTCATTCACTAATTTATGATTTGTATTTTATTTAAACAAATTGAAATAGTTTTATGTGTACCATAGAATCGACAGTTAAATAAATTTATGGAATAGAAAAATTTTGTATAGCAACAACTACTGCTGTAGTCACATGATAACTAAAAACAAAACTGTTTTGACATAAATTTATAGTATTTACAGAATTACCTACATAGATCATAAAAATTTGAAAAATTATCAAAAATTATTTATCCGTATCGAAAAATGCTCCAGATAAAAGTTGTTAGTTATAATTTTTTAGCAACTTTTGTTAAAATAAAATTTTGGAACTGTTGCGAAATATTCGTAAAACATATAGAAGTGATATCAGTAAATATCCACCTCCGTTTGGCAGATCTTTACCAAAAGTTGGTCAAATTGAGATATTTACCTCCCAAGCTTAAATATGAAATGATATAATAATTCGATCAGCCTAAATTGCTCTAAACGTATCCACAGACCGACAGACGAACATCACGATACAAACATTTGATTTGTATTACTATAAGCCTAATTCGTGCTTATCTGAAAAAAAAATCTTCTCCTCCATTATTATATATGATATGACGGTCGGTATATTACGTTGACACTTTCATGATATGTATTTATAATTTACCACCATAGTCTTGGAAACATACCTACATATACATCAAAATAGAGTTATTATTTATCACAAAAATATGAAAAATTGTAAAAATCATTAAATTGTATCAAAATATGTTTCAAATAACAGTTGTTAGTTATAACTAGTTCAGCAACTTTGCATAAATTTTTTTTTCGAAATATTCGTAAAAAACGAAAAAAGTAATATCAGCTATTTGTACCAAGAATTGAGATATTCATATTTGAAGCCAAAATATATTTTAAAAAATCCATTTAACAGAATTTGCTTTACATGTGCTCACAGACAGATCGACATGCAAACCAACATATTAAAAACAGTTGATTCATTTTATAAAAAGTCTAAAAAAAATTCGAAAAATCAAAATTAATGTGATTACAATGCCTCTTCTAATATATATGACGATTGGTAAAAGCAATAATAATAATAAAATTTTGAAATTAATAGCGGATATTCATTTTAATAACTGAAATACAGATATTAAATATTAAACCAGACCGAAACTTTAATCCAATTCTGTATAAATATGTACTTTACATAATAATTGTTAATAAAAAGATTTATATTGTCACATTTATATAATTTGTATATATCCTAAACATAAATTTTGGTAATAAAAATAACCTGCATACATAAATTATTAAGTGTTAAATTTGTGTCTATTTATAAACTTGTTTTACAGCAATAATATTATAATTTCAAATTAGTAAATTAAATTAACAAAAAAAGAAATTTATTAGAACTGGTACAGAAAAAAAATAGATAACAGTTTGAATAAAATATATGACTAGTTTTCTTTATGCTACTGAATTTAATTATAATGTTTGATTAAATATAGAACGAGCATTTTTGTTAATATTTCTCTTTAGTTTAATGACAAAATGAATGACAATCAGTTAAGTGGAAGAATAACATTTAGCCTTGAGGTAAAACCTTTTTAAAGATCGTTTTCTTCTGAAGCAGACTTTAATAAATTTCGACGTTAATGTATCAGAAAATCCGTTAGTTAAGTGATTCTATAATGGCTATTAAAATCCCGTATACTATGATTCTCCTCTCGGGCCAACCCAGCTGTGCTTCAACTTTATTTCATCAAAACATTTTATTTCACAAATCGCGTACAATATTGAAATTTTTAATGGCGTTTGAATCGTGTTTGAACTTCTAATTTGCAATAAAAATTAATGACATTTGACTTTTGTTTCTGTTGTACAGTTATACCATACACACATTATTTCCAAAATTAAATATGGTTTATTAAAATTTTCCTAATTTATATGACAACAAAAACTAGCAATATTTTTGTTTAATTATTTAATTTTTTTTCCTGTAACACAACAATGTGAATTATTGGAAAATAGTATAACTGAACATATTTTTATAGTATACCGAAAAAAGAAGTTACTACGCTCTATTTCAATTTTATATTATTCAACATCCTTGTAATAAAAATTAGAAAAAATTATCGCAAAGAAAACATTTTAAAAATAAAATATTAATTTATATAGCACGTTTGTAATATACCAATTAAATTGATATTAGATAAATTCTGTCATGATTATTCTCTGTGATAACTTTTTAATCGTTTTTTAATAGTAAAAAATAATCCAAGGCCTACTGCAATTTCGAATTGCTAATTAATAATTTGATCTCGTTTAAAGTTTTCATTGTAAGGAAGTAAACTTGATCAAATTGTAATTATTCAAAATAAACAGTTTCATTAGTAGGAACTTTCAACACGAATTTGTTTACACTGTTTACGAATTTATCGTTTGGTTTATTTAGAATTATTCGCGTTAAGTTTACAATTTAATAATTGAAGCTCATTTTCTCACTAACAAGGATACATATAATAGTTTCAACGAAACGCTTAAATTGCTCAAGGAAATTATATGTCAATTTATTTGTTTTATAAATATTTTTCTACTGAAATCATCTAAGAAGTTGATAAATATTATTTTTTTTTGTTACAGGTACATATTTTTCCTCTATTCAAATTTGATATACTTATTATAAAAAAAATGGTAAGTTTACTTTAATGTTTCTAATATTATATAATTATTAACTCTGGCATTTCTAAAATAATTGAAAATTTTTTATTTCTAAAACAGAATTAAACTTGATTTGTCATTTACATTAAACTACTGCTTGTATTCCAAAATTGTATTAACAAATTTTAATTTTGTCTGTTTTTCTAAAGATAATATATGTATAATATCAAAATACTGTAAAAATATTTCAAAAATATTTTTAATATTTTATAATATTCACATGCGTGTCGTATTTTACCCAGTTTTTTATTTTTTGGTTTATTTATGTAGTAAATATATAATAATAATTATAAAACAATATTTACTTATAGTCAGTTTGAATATATCAGTATAAATAAAGACAAAAAATTAAATACGTTAGAAATTATCAACTTTTATGCATTAACGAAAAGGTAATAAAAAAAAAGTGATATTATTATAAAATTTAAAGTTTAATATAATTTATAGTATATTATGTTTCTAAAAGTAAAAAGCGGTCTTTATTGTGTTGAATCCAGATACTTGCGGACGAGACATATATGAGATTATGAAATCTGGACGAAACACAAACAGAGCATTCTACTTCAAGTGAACATACCTACTATTTTTTCTTCAATTGTTTTAAACAAAAGTAAACTAAAAATTAAAAAAAAAAATACATATCAAGTAATCTTATACTAACAGTTGCAGAACAGAATATAGTGAATTGTGAGAAATAATTTTTCTTTGGTCGAATATACAATTTCTAACAAATTTGGAAGTGCATATTGCATTTCTTGTACTTCTAAAAACATTTTCAATAATTAAATTCAAATTCAAGCGAAACTAAACTGTCAACTGTCAATTACATGTATAACTAACTAATTTTGAAAATAGTTACCAGTACTGTTATCATAGATGCTGCCTGTGTCGGCCATGTTTGGTGCTGCTGCTTGTGGTATATACAGTAACTAACTACTAGTACAATAATGTTCATATTATTGTAATTGGAACATGATGGCTCTCTTCGACATAGGGATTACAAAAGATGATACGAATATTTTGATAAGCTTGAAAAAAAATTATATTTTATTGCTATATTTTATAGAACTGGCAAATGTAAAAAATAATAATATTAAATGAATTGTGATTCAAATCAAGTATTAAATTAGTTAATAAGTATAATTTTATATTGTTTGTGTAAAATAAGTTAATATTATATGCAAAAACAAATTTTATTAAATAAATAAAGTTTCAAAGTAGGAACATAAATATTTAATTTACTACAAAGTGTATTACTTTGTATATGAAACATGAAAATTAAATTAGAAATGAACTCCAAAGTATATATATTACATTTGCCACCATCTCTTTACTTTACTTTACTTGCATATTCTCAGACATAACATTCAGCTTAAGCAAACTACTACATAACGTAATAAACGAGCGTGTATATTTTTATTAAAAAAGATAAACAGATATTTTCATAAAATTAATTAATAAATGAGTGATGTTTATTAATAATAATAAATAATAATACTAGTAATATGATGTGAATCTGGTCGGTTTTATGAAGCGAAAGAAAAATTTACGAGAAATTTTGGTCCGCAACTAACAATATAATATATTATTAACACATTTCATGATCATTTTTATGACGTAATAAATACGCATTTTTTTTCGTCAGTTCTATATATACCAAATTAAATAATAAATAGTTTGATTATTTTTGTCAGACACATTTATGGCGTGTTTTTATTGCCCTAAATGAATATATTGATTATAATAACAGTAGCTTTCAGCGATTTATTTATCAAATTGTTCTGTATATTTTATTTTGTTATTCTCACAAACAGAAAATTAATTTTTATATAAAAAAATAAAGTTAATATGTTTGCGACAAGATAAATAATGATATATAATAGGTAAATTATTTTGCTGCAAATTTACTTTTAACATTTATTTCATTTCATTTATTTTTATTTCATCATAACAAATTTTATCAAATGAAATAAACACTTTTTTATTCGGTACGTATCTGGTTAATTTAAAAAAATTCCCACAGAAATATAAATGTTTTTTTAGTGAAAAATCAACAGTCCATAACATGCATTCTGTAAAAAAAATATTCAAATAAATTAACACCACGTTAAAATAAAAATTCCAAAATTTATTATCATGTTTACTATATTATGTAACTTAATTATTTGTAAATACTACACAATTGTTTGTTTTTAATATGCTGTTAATATTATGGTATGATTGAAAGTGTTTTGCGTGAGCGGAAGTTTCCAAGTCGCAGGAATAGAAGAATAAGAGGAATTATGAGTGTGGATAAAGCTAAAGTTGCTTTTTTGGATAGTGATGATTTTGGGATAATAGAAAAAGTTTCTGGCACACTCTTTTGAGTGTTTTGTGTATATATGTATGTACTTTTAAACTTAAATTATATATCAATAAAATATGTAATTATTAATATACATTTTTGAAATAAATTTTATGTTAGAGTAATCTTCAGACTTTTACAGTCGGTATCCCTTGAATTTATAGAATTTTCTCGGTTGGTATGCCGTAGATGGCATCTTCAGTGCACCACAGTCTGGTATATTATATATACTTGTACCCCCACCATCCTCTACTTATATATATATATATATATATATATATATATATATATATATATATTTATATATATTTATATATATATATATATATATATATATATATATATATATATATACCAAATTGGAGCATAAACTTTTATTCAGCTCCACTGAAGCACCGAGGATACCATCTACGATGTATGGCGAAACGTCTGGATGAGAATAGATCGATCACGGTATATCAGTTCAAAAAATTTTATAAATTCAATATTTTATGTTTTACAATATAAAAGTAATTTATTTGAAATATACATACATACACAATCATGTCATGTTCCCCCAAAAGAGTGTAGAACAAACGTTTTCCACTATTTAAAATCTAAAATTGTTAATAAAAAATTCAAATATAAAAGCCATTATTTTTAAGAAATTTTAATGAATTAATAATATATAATGTCATATTGAAATATTAATGAAAAGAGTATCAAAAACACATATATTTTCATTTAAGAACTAGCCTTAGCGTTTATTACTATTTAATTAAAAAAAAAAAAAAATTTAAAAATGGTGACGGATCAGTTCTGCTTCAATATTTACACCGTACGTCTATGGGAATGTGGCACAAACTCTTCTCAGTCAATCAAAAATAATTTTATGCCTAATATTTCTATATACTGGCAATAAAACTTTCATTTCAACCACATCCATAATACTTTGCATACATGCACTTTATCATCATATGTAAATGTTGTTTTTCGCGCAATTTTTTTTATCTCATCTATATTATTTACGATCGAGTATCCACACAGTCGTACATCTTGAATTTTACATATTACAAACATATGGAATAATGAGATATATTATATTTATAATAAAGTTATCATTTACATACGGCAGAAGAACTCTAAATATAAGGAAATATATATAAAAAAACAAATTATATTAGACAATTAATTTTTTTTTAGCAAATTTACAAGCAAATTTTTTCTTTTTTCTTTTAAGTAATAATCAGTAATTTGATTTCATCTGGTAATCGATTATAAAACTCAATGCCAAAGTGATTTGTACCGACTTTAATTTATTTTAAAATTTATGATTATCACAATATAGTAAAAAAAAAAAAACTGCATTTATAAATATTATTTCTAATAATACTTTGCAGTAATACGTCTCAATTATCTTTAAAAATATTATTATATGGCATACATTTTGACAAATAAGTATATGAATTTGTAGTAAAATAAATGGACTTTATTTTGTTATTAGTTTTATTATTTTATCTTGTTTATTGATTGGAAACTTTACTTATTAATCTAACATCGTAATAAAAACTTTTATATGAAATATCTTTTAGTTTTCGTAAATAATTTTCGTTCGAATAAAGTTTCGTAGGAACGTCAACCACAAAATCCCGGTGGCGAATCGAGCGAAACAGGGAAAAAGTGTCAACAAACCGAAATGTCAGAATGTCATTCTTTTCAATTAGAAATAGCGTCAAGTGTCAAGGTGTCCGTCGTCACCACCGAACGAGTGTGCAACTAGATTTCTGTTTACGTTGTGTTCTATTCGGATCAAGTGTATGGCATGGCATGCATCCGTTCCCGTATAGACCTAGGCAAGACCGCAAGGCATGCTTTGCAGTATGAAGTTCAAGGTGTTTTGTCGTTTGAAGAACCGTGCAACGTGCCAACCAAGGTCATTGTAGATAACTGCTATTAATAACACCGTGGTCGTGGCTGCCCGTGCTTCTCATTTTAAATATCTCCTTATCGTCTCTCCACTCTCGGCATACAGCTACATTACCTACGTATATTATTTAGGACATGCATTTTATTATCGAATATCTAACTAACCTAGGTATTATATAGCACTTTTTACATGGTTTTTTCATCAAAAATTTAATTATTTCCTTGTACATTTTCTCTATTTTTAAAACGCACATCCATTTTAATTTCTATTCTGTATTAGACAAGAAAATCTGAAGATACAAACTTAAGATAGAGTTGCAAATGACCTATTCAATTTATAGATTAAGCCAAAAGTTAAATAATTTTGCTGTTTTTCTGAAGATATTTTCATAAAATTTGCAATAACATGTTTTAATTTGATTAATTAATCTTATTATAAATAAATTTTCAGATAATCTAAGGCCCAATTGAACTTAGCATTGTTAACTTATTAATAAGTTAACTAAACATCTGAATTAAACTGTCTTCACATTGATTGGTCAGTTGGTAAGTTAACGAATTGGTTAACTTATAAGGAGTTTAACAATCCTTTGTAGGCTTAAAACTAGCAATCAATTCAAAATCTTAAATATAATATTAAAAATTATTTTTATCTACTTTATTTACTGAATACATATTAAACTTCGGTATTAATTTTAATAATAAATGCCAAGTATTTCTATTTTTTTTTCTTACATTGTATGTTTTAGTAATCTTTTTTACCATAGATCGTAGATGGCATCCTCAGAGTGGAGTGATATGATTGTGAATGTTTTGTGTGGGCGAAAGTTTCCAAGTAGAGGAATTTTTGGATAAAACTAATTTCGGAATAGTGGAAAGATTTTGTGTCAGATTCTTTTGGGAACATGGCGTGATTGTATATTTTGTATATGTATGTAAAAATAATTATAAGATTACATGATTCTTAATTTTAAACATGTAGGTATATTTTCCACTAACTATGTTATTTTTTTCTAATTGTAGCAAGAAAAAATCAGGTTCTTTAAAAATTTAAACAAAAATCAAAGGGATTATAAATGTCAGTAATAATTACTTACATACATGCTGTTCCGATAATTTCTGTTTCGTATTTAGAAAGGGTCAAAATTTAGTAAATATGTATGTGGTAGGTAGCCTTTGATATATTTGCAAGCATATTGAAGTGAATGTTAGCTGTCAAACACAAATTTTCAATCAGCAAATTGCAACATATGTAAACCAAATTTGGCTTTGTTCAAAATCTATTTCAACATAATTTATAACATCAATACAATTGAAATACCGAAATTTCACGCACACATTTAATTAATCTTTAATTTTCAATTACAATCCATTTAAATTCTATATTGTTCGTTGCTACGAGTTATAAGTTCACAAATATTTTAAGAATCTTACAAATTATCATAATATTAAGAGATTTTTTTTCGGAATTTTCTTAATTTTTTTCACATATAATACATATACATACCTATATATTTTTCTGCAAAAATATTTGAAATTTTTATAAACAATATTAATAAATATTTTTTTTTTAATTAAAACTAATATATTTTTTATGCGACAGCACATAAAAAGTAGCAATATTACATTTTTCTGTGTAAGATTTATTTTTGTTTTAAGAAAATATATTTTCATGTTTGGTTTATTTATTACATTATATTGCCTAATTTTTATTGAAAGCAAAAACAGGATATACAAGTAAAAAAAAATATTTTGTTAAATTACCGCATGATGTCATAGTAATAATATTAAATTTTCCTTCATATTTTATTATAAATTTTAATAATTTAAGACAGTAGCTATTTATAAATTTAATATAATAATTATATTAGAAATATCATTAAAATCTGAAACAAGTATTTCAAGTTTTATCAATTATTTATTACAGTACAGTTGAGAATAACAATTTTTATTTAATCAGATAACGAAATTAAAATATAAAATATAGAAAATTGCAAATATATTAAGTGAATTCGAAAATAAAGTGTAAAATTTAATTTGATGATAAAAATGAAGTAACGCAATAACCGTCAAATCTGTCAAATAAAAATTATAACATTTGAGAAACATAAATTTTATTTCTAACTATAAAACAAGTTAAGCAATTTATCATGGCGCACCTGATAAATATTCCGAAGTTAAATTAAACTGAAACTATTTAATTTCTCCCGTGAGGAGAAAATAAAATAAAGCACGAATTAATCTTCTTTCACAAGATACTTTCTGCAAAATAATTAAAAATATTCACAAAAGAGCGATTTACCATATATACTATATATATATATATATATATATATATATATATATATATATATATATATATTAGGGTGTCCGTTAAAAGAAAAATGTTTAACGGCACCTCAAAATATTATAAGAAATTAATAAAGAATGAGCAGGAAAACATTATTTAATTATTTTTTTTTATACGGATTTAATTGTGCCTCCAGCAACATTTGTGAAAAAAATTTGCAATTTTTGAATTTTTTTTACTTTATTTAAGAATTTATAATTTAAATTATGTAGATTTCTTTTAGGGAGAACGTTAAGTTGAAAAAAACACAACGGGCGATCTCAGTGTGAATCATCATAACAAATAAAAAAAATTCAAATAAAAGTTATCACATTTGGTAGTACAAAAATATTAATTTAAAAATATATTATAAAAATATACTTCAATATATTCCTATGCTCAATTTTAAAATTTATATTTACAGTATATAAAATATAATTTCATGCAATAAAATAAAATAGATATTAAAATTTGGTTGGTTGTAAATGTCTTCAAGAGAGTTGTAACGATTTCAAAAAACTTTAATAAATTTGTTATTTATTTTACAGTCAAACGTAAAATAAACATTAATAAACTTCAAAATAAAAATGAAAACCAAATAAAGAAAAAAAAAAACAAATGCAAAAGAGATGTTTTAATATTGCAAAGAAGTCAGCCAACAAACAGTATCAAGACAGCCTTGAAAAATTCAACTGTTTTATTTTTTCTTTTTTTTTCTTCTCCATTCAGTTGTCATTTGTTTGTACACAATGAAGTATCAAATGTAACACAATCTCTAGAACAATTGTGGCTACACTTAACTTTATACCTAGCTATATTATATCTTATACTTTGTAGACTTACTTTGAAAAAAGTAGATTATTATTATTTAAAATTTGATTAAAGAAATTCTAATTTATAGAAAATAATAATTCAAATTATTAAAATACAATAATGCCACTGTTTTTTACATAAATAAAAGAAGGAAAACAAATTTAATAACATTTGCTATATTTTATGGAATTTCCAAGTATATATAACAAAACTGTTTTTGTAATACAGAATTGCGGTTACAAAATATTGTAATATCGCAATTAAAAAAAAAGAAAATTATACATAAATAAATATTATGTGTATTTTTATTTTATGTCAATAATTTTTAAAGTATTATTTTAGTAATTCATATAAAAAATCATATATTTTTATTAATTTTGAAGGGTATAAAAAATGTATATGCATTAAATTGAGATGTAAAATGTATAAATGTAATGTATTACAAAATTGTGATATTTTTTCGTATACAAAAACGAACATTAGATAAATTTTTATTACACAAAAAAAAATAAACATACATTGCTATCATTAAATTAGTTTTTTTTTTTTATTAGATTAATATTTAAGTTGTTATTTTTAAAAGTGTATAAGTTTGTTTTTTCTTGTTTTTTGCGATATTAAAAGTTACACTGGACGATAATCCGGTTGCAAAAAGCATTATTAACTTAATCAATTAGTTAAGTATGCAATTAGATTGTCAAATGTCTTCGAGCAGACTCATTGATTAGTCATTTGTCAAGTTAATGAATTAGTTATCGTGCAAAACGTTTAACAATAGTTTAACAATAACTAAATTACACTTTCTTCAGCTAAAGTACAGATACATTTTCCTAATGATGATGATTTCTATTTTTAATTATTAAAAACAATATTCAAAATTGGGTTTGTATCATTTTAAAAAATAACTAATCAAAACTTATGTAAAATAAATTAAATCAAATAAAGACACTTCAGGAAACATGTTTAGGTAAATTTGGTGGAGGTTCTCTTTTTTTCAAAACAACAGTCGATGACAGTTTTCCATAATGCAAAACTTATTGGCCAATGTTGGATTGCATCGGCCATATTTATTCAAAAATGACGCATGCGCATTTACTGTTCAAGCGCTTATCTTAGCCTAGCTTGATTTATGAAATTAACCGTTGGTTTCTTACAGTCGTCTTCTTCTATCCGCCAGCGTTTCTCTGCACGTCTCGGTACCCGCTGTTGTCCTCGTCAAAGATTTTCTTCCTTCCTGTCGTCACATCATCTTCTCTGCTCTCAGCTTTTTAATTAACGGAATTAATTTTCATCGCTGTGCCGGTTTCTAATTTTATGTGCGCGCCGGATAGATTTTTATTTTGATTCCCCGCAGGGTAGAGAAACCAGAATTAGGGGTCTGCGCTTTCCAAACATTTCAACAATTATATTAGGCAGCTGTTAGTCAAATACGAGTATATTGATAAATGTACAAATATAATATCGGCGGAATTATTTTCTGTTTGTTTCATCACAATGGAATAGATTTTGTTTACTAACAACCGCAAAAATGTATACGTTGTTGCTATGCTTACGAGATTAGTATATATATATATGTATATATATATATATATATATATATATATATATATGTGGTCATCTCGTTATTATAAATTGGAATGTTTGTTTGGTCTGTATACCCAATCGATTTTATTTAATTTAATAAATTTTACATGGATTTTAGTATTTAGTTTTGTATATATGGATAATCTTGTGTAATTTATTTTCAGGCAAAGCTCTTAACTAAACCGCAACGTAATTAGAATTCTTTAATATTTTTAATTCTTTTGTAAAAATTTTATATAGCATAATTGTTTAATTCGAATTAAACTGAATTGTAAAGTTTCAAGCTTTTCTATGTTACATTAAAATAAAAATTGAAATGACAAAATATTAAAATTTGCAAACTAAATCAATTTGAATTATTTTAGCGATTGATATTCTTTGTCTTATTTAACAATAAAATTACGTTTAATAATAAAATAAAAATACTTTAGGATTAAGTTTTGTATATATTTTATTTAAATATAGACGTTTAAATATACTTTACGTATATCATCATCAGGAAAAATTATACATACATACATACATACATACACAATCACGCCATATACCCAAAAGGGTGTGGCACAAACTCTTTTCATTATCCCGAAATCAGTCGCCTCCAAACACTCCTATCCAAACAAGCAACTTTCGCTTCATCCACATTCATAATTCCTCTCATACATGCTCTTCTATTCCTACTACTTGGAAACTTTCGCTCACGCAAAACACTCTCAATCATATCACTCCAACTACTCATTGGACGTCCACGCAAACGTAAACCATCAAAATCATTCAAATAAATCTTTTTAACCAAACGTTCATTAGACATTCGCTCAACATGTCCGAACCATCTTAACTGACTAACACCAACTTTTGCTACAACATTTTTTTCAATTTCACACTCATCATACACTAGTCTATTTCGTACCCGATCTCTCCTAGTTACACCACATACCCCACGTAAAAATCTCATTTCCACAGCAGTCATTTTCCGTTTATGCTTTTGCAACCAAACCCAACATTCACTACCATACATCACCGTAGGCACCAAAATTGCATTATATATACTTAAACGGGCTTCTTTTGAAACATTTACATTCCTAGCAAAAGTTCCCAAAGCACCCAAAACCTTACAACCAGCATTTACTCTCCTTTCAATTTCACGATCAAAACGGCCATCTCTAGACAGCAAACTACCCAAATACACAAATTCATCTACCTGCTCTAAACGTGCACCGTCAATATGTACATTACATTCAGTCATCAAATCACCTTTCTCAAAAACTAAAACTTTGCACTTATCAACATTCAACACAAGATTCATATCTTTACCAACAACATTAATTCTATCAATCATCCTCCTCAGTTTTTCTTCAGATTCAGCCAAATTATACAAATGATATAAATAATAAATAAACAACACATAGAAACAAGTTTCTAGGTAACAAAGTAACAAATTTTTAATTTTTTTATAATCTTCACAGATCATGTAAGTAATATTAAAAATTATGTTTTTTAACTATTTGATATAACATGTAACACACATAAATTATAAATTAATTACAGACTTTGAAGAAGGTAGAATCTTGTATGTAGATGAAATATCTAATGTTATTAGAAATATCATCTACTTAAATAGAAAAATTATCTAACATTTAGTCGTCCAATTTAAATTAGTTGAAATAGCTATTTTTATTTTTTTATCTGTGGTTTAAATAACAGGTTTTTTTTTTAAATATATGGCTTTTTCAATATACATCTGTAATTATGAAATATTGTCACTTGTTACTAAAATATGTTTTACATAATTAAGAATGTTTTCTTTAAAAACTGGTAATTAACACTAAATACAAAACCCATTATTTGAAACATGTTTGAAAAATAACATGATAATTAAATTGAAACACAAACAATACCAAAACTCAGTAAAATAAAATCCAAATAGTATTTATGGCAATCTTTCCATTTTCGTCAATAAACTTGGAATAATGTGTGTGTGTGTGAGTAGGAACAATGGATTAATTATGCTTCGTTCTCAATTTATTCGTCGAAGTAAATCAAGGCAAAAAGAAATAGATTTTTCTTTCTTCAGTTGTATTGTGTATGTGTATATGTTTGTGTGTGTGTGTGTATTTGTGTGTAATTGCTTCCACTAGAGCCAGGTGGTAAAGTCTGGAAACTAGCTATTATTTCAATAACCTAGATGGTAGGTATATATATATATATATATATATATATATATATATATATATAGAGCTAAATACATATTTGTCATTATACCGGAGTCATTGAAACATTGAAAGCCGTTCCAGTTTAAATCGAAATAAAATCTTTATTTTCTACCGCTAACTTGCTTCATTAATTTTTATTATTTTAAATAGTATTTTTAAATATTCACTTAAAATTGTTTTTCTTGGCACTGCATTCAAAATAAGTATGTTTATGCTTGTGCAAATAATAATAAAAAATGTTTTAAAATTCCATTACGAATTTAAATAAGTAATTACTTTTAAAATATGCTTAATGAATATTACGCATAACTATTATATACGCATAGCAAAGGAGCACTAAAAGGTAAATTTAAAGAAAAGACTCATTAAAGACATTTGCGTAATAATATAAGATCAATATTTTTTAAATCAAAATTAATAGATTTCTGTACTGTTTTAAGTACTAATATTTATTAATTTTTGAATCAATTTTAAGCAACTGATTTTAATATAAAGTTCATAGTTGATTATGTAATATAATAAATTACGCTATTTTCTTCAGTTTCATTTTTTTATCAAAAATTAGTAAATTTTAAAATAAATACTAAGGCCCGGTGGCACAAAGCAAAGTTAAATTTTTTATTGATTTATCAACTGACTAATCAATAAAGCGGTTCGAAGACAATTGGTAATCTAATTCTCTAGTTAACTATATTGACAATGCTTTGTGCAATTGGCCCTAAAAATTAAAAATAAAAATCTAATAATTATTAATAGAATTATATTTTGTAATTAAAAAAAAAATGTTTATACTTTTAAATACTAATATATGTATGAAAATTATATTTTGTAATTAAAAAAAAAATGTTTATACTTTTAAATACTAATATATGTATGTAAATGAAATATAATTTTAAATTATCACAATTTGTGGTTTCATATATGCCACTAAATCGCAAAATATAAATCTAAAAAATTGTGAGTCATTTCCACAAAACACAATTTATCTTTCTTCGCAAAAACAATTATATAAAGTCACGACGGCTTTGTTTATAAGCTATTTTATAGAATAATAAATTTTCTTTTTTATGCGTTCATAGAAAAATTATCAATACGCCGCTAATAAAAATCGATTTTTAAAATCTGACGTAAGAAAATAGAAGAATGACTAAAATTTTTAATATGTAAGTAATTGAATATGAATTCGAAAAACTCTTGGAATATACGATGAAAATATCGCCGTAACAATAGCATAATCAAACAAATTGATTGTGTGGTGGTATGTGTGATGAAGTTCATAAATCATTACTTATTTTTAGCACGTTCGGTTACAATTTTATCTGCTTCCTAAACCAGAATTTACATTCAGTTTCCAAATAAATTATTAGCCGACTCCTTCCGTCACATGCACTTTCAGATAAATGTTATTTTTTGATAATTTTGTACGAGAAATGTTTTGCATACTCTATTTTTTTGTTAACTGAATAAAGAAGGTTTATGAATTATTCTTATTTGTTTTTTTGAATTAATAGGTGACTAAACATAAGACGTATACTTTGGTACAAATAACAAAAGCTATCTGTCACAAAGTTAACAATATATGCAACTTGGTAATTATATATATATTTATTTATTATAAAATTAATTTAATCAACCTGACTTTGTGATACCCCTTAGTTATTTATTAAAAATTAGTACAGCAGTTTCAATCGTTAGGTTATCTTCAGACTAAGTGAGTGAGTAATTGTGTTTTATTGTTTATATTTTGATGAACTAATTAAATCATTATTTAATTTTTGAATGAAGAAAAATGTATTGACCTTGCCGGGGTTTGAACACGGAACCTTTTGCTTTCGCGGCAACTGCACTACTTCGCTACTGCAAGGTCAATGCATTTTTCTTCATTCAAAAATTAACTAATGATTTAATTAGTTCATCAAAATAAATTAATGGCGATTTAAGCAAAAATAAAATATTATAACCTAATATACAATACACCATGTGTAATTAAGAATATAATATAAAAATGCAAAATAAACGTCATCAATTTTTTCTTTCCTCTAAATTATGTACTCTCTAGGGCGCAACCTGTTTAGTATCAAGTTTCCTTGATTGTAATACTTTAGTAACAAATCTGAAACAACGTAGAAAAATGCTAGTAATATCAAATCTTATATAGTAATCAAGTAACTGATTGTTAGAATTCTTCTTCAGATTACTGAAGAATCACAAAGTTAAAAATAAAAATACTCTTATAAAAGTAAAGATGACTTATAGGATTATATAACAGTTTAACAGATTATGTCAGTTGTTTAGCTGCCATACATTAAAACACACTAGTAAATTTTTTTAATCACATATAAAATATATAAAAAATTAAATATTAAATCAGTTACAAAATTAGTTACAAAATTTGAGATATTATTTATTAATGAACATCGTAATTTCATTTATTATGAAAAGTTTCAGTCTAATTACACTGTAAAAAATTAATGTAAATTTACATATTTTATAAATATTACAGAAAAAATGTAAAATGCTGCTATTTTACTGTTAATAGTTATGTAAAATTACATAAATATATACACTGTAGTTAAATACAAACAAAATTATTATATTGAAGAAACAGTTTTTTTTTTTTGCTAAACTTTAATATGTTATAAGCTGAAAAACTTTATTTTAGTATTTTTCATTATTTCAATTAATATGTAAAAACAAATTTGCAAATTTTTCTTGTAAATTTTTTATACTGTTGATGTAAATTTTTTGTTAGAAAAAACAAAAACAATATGCATGATTTGAGGTTTACTTTGATAACATTAACATAAGCCGTTCATTAAAAACATTTGAGTGAGTAATGTAAATAAAAAAGCTTCGCTGGCTGGGCTCGTCTTGTTATCGGCTATTTATTTAAAGTGTTTGCCGTAATCCCGAAAGGGTATCGGGATCGTCCGTGCATTAGCATGAGGAAACTTGATAAGTCTCTGATCTATTCTAAACTTGACCAAATGTCCAACGAGGACAATATGTGTGTAAAGGGTGTAGGTCTCTCTTTCTCTCTCTTTCTCTATAAACACGTATATCGATACCAAATAGCTAGTGAAGCTTAGGTTAGTGTCCTGTGCTTTTGCCCCCTTGTCTACCATCTATTATTCAAATCGATAAACAGTTTCGACGTGTGACACAGCTAAATTGCATTGACATTAATTTCGATGAAACGGAACGATCTTTAGATCTTCTAATTAATACATCGATCAATTATAGCCCAGAGGTTTATCTAATACAACAAACTTGTTGTTTTATTATTTAACATATATTATTATTATAGTAAAACTATTTATATATTGATTGAAACATCGACACTTCTTTAAAACTTATTACAATTAATTAATGCTGGTGTTTTATATTGTTCCATAGCACTATAAAAATCTTTTGTCTTTTTTCATTTAATAGAAAATTTCATATGATAAAAAAACGAAGATTCTACAGCATTATAAAGCTTATAGAACAATAATAAATTACAAATCCGTATTATTTTTATTAAAATTTGACGTTTCGATTCATTAAACATTAATCATTATCAGAAAAATAAAAAGTTGTAGGTTGATGTTCTATTATATTTTGAATTAAAATTTGACGTTTCGATATACTACAAGTCGAATTTCAATTTAAAATATAACAAAACATCAATCTAAAGTTTCTTTATTTTAATATAATAAGTTCTGAAAGATTTTTTACTATATCATCAGAAAAATAAATACCAATAACAAATAAGTAAATGTAACTTATATTAGCTTTACACGATGCATTTTTCTGTACAAAAATCTTTACAATTTTTTATACAAAACTATATATAAAAAATATACAAAATTAATACGTTTTAAACGATATAGAATAAAATGTATAGACGCATGCACAACGATATTTTATATTTTGACAATATATTTATACCTAATTAGAAAATTGAATATTCTTCTACTGCTTCAACTGAATAAGACATAAAAAAAACTGTACACAAATATGAATTGATCATAATACATACATAACCTAAATATGATTTGCGCTTTGTATATGATAAATCTTATATAAATTCTGGCACAAGTGATAGCCCAACCAGCAACTTTTTGAAGTGTCAATTAAATACATTACTACCGAGCTATAAATGCTGGTTTCATGTAAATAAACTGTAATTAATTCTCAAAAATACAATAAATTTTCTCAATATTTACAACTATAATATAATCTAAAACAAGAACGCATATACAACAAATATTTTTCAGATGAAAAATAAATATCATATTGAACAAGTAGTATTGCTTATTAAATAGGTCCTATGTTCGATTATTCCGGGTGTGTATAGCGAATGCTCTTTGTATGCTCTACTTTTGTTGCACGAGCTTTAGACGATGAGGGACTTGTTAAGAGCTTGTTTCATTTCAATCTCAACATTTGTTCAACGCAATTTTAACTTCTCGTCGCTTTCTGTTTTCGGATACTTAACAAACACTCAAAACTTTTTGCTCTTTCGTTTTTTTTATTTTCATTTTATTTTACGTTTATTGTTTGATAAATATTTAATCGAAAAATGTGTTATTTAAATTTTGGTTAAAAAAATTATTTAAACACTTTAAAGTTGACAAAAAGCATAATTTTATTAACAGCAATAATTATTATGCCATTAGAAGTTTCAAGTTGATGCTTAGTTGTTTATTTAAAACAGGATATGTACATGATAAAAATATTTGTTAACGGTTACCATATTTTAATATCGATTTTTGTTTTTGAACCATTTTTTTTTAATATTCTAAACCGATTAACCAGTTAATTTTTTAGTTAAAATAAAACTAAATAATGTACATATATATATATGTGTGTGTGTATATGCAGTTATGAAGTGGCAAGGAAAATAATGAATTACCTATGTTTAAATTGACATTATTTTATTCAGTCTCAATATTTTGTGTCAATTTGTGTATTTCTTCAGGAGAAAAATGTTAATGCAATTGTTGACATTATTTATTAAAAATTTGTTGTTATTTATTTTGTACTTAAAATTAGATTGTATCACAAGCTGTTTTTTTATTCTACCGTAAAATAAATATTATACATAAATGAAACTATTTCATACACGACAATTTTACAATGATATTAAATACAAATTAAAATTTTTATTCTATGGTCAATTAATAAAATATATAAAATTTGAAATAATATAAAATTGGAAGTAACAAATTTTTTTATCACAGAAAAGTTACAAGTTCATATTTGTCGAAAAATTTGTTTAACTCTCGTATAATACACAAATACTGGCAATAAGAATGATTTGTATTTTTAAGATTTTTTTATGATTATCTTTGTAAATAAAGCATTTCTCAGTTCATTGATCAATCGAAATCTCATTATCTAACATCAGTAAATTGAAAGAAATGAAAATTATACATATTAAAAATAAAGTATTTTTCTAAATATACAATATTTAATATAAGTTTTATTTTCTAATTTTTTGAAGCAATGGATATACCTATATATTTTTGTAATTCGTCTCATATAATGAAATTGGCAGATTGTATTACATGAAAATACGTACTAATACTAATAATACCTGTAGACCAGAGTTTCGCATATTGCGGTATTATTTTGGCACAAATTAACTGCGGTATGCGAAGTATTTCTGTACACATACAATGTACGTCGTTCATAGGCTGCTATAGTGGCACAATTCATAAAATTTATATTAACTTTGAAGATAGTGCAATGTAAATCAAACGTACATAACAATTTTCTGTTAATTATCAGTTTAATATTAATCTAACAGATATGAGATAGTACTTAGTAGTATTTTATAAAACCTGAATTACATGAGTTGAGTTAATAGTAGAGTACAGTGGTAGAGTACGTACAATTTTATTATTAATACAATATACACATTTTCTTCTATCGATAGTAGAAATAATGTAATCAATATTATCTTTTAAATGTTTTGTTCAAATTTTTATAAAAAGATAGCTTTTGTATTTAAAAATAAAACGCAATTTTTAAAAACAAAGATTATATTATATTTATATTTCAAAACATGCAAATAATACTAGTTTAAAGATTAGTAAGTAATTAAAAATGAATTCAATATGCAAGTATACAAATAAACATTGCAAATTATAATTAAATTACAATACATCGCAATACATTGCATTAAATTAAAATTTGTACAATATTAATTAAAAAATAATTACATATTTAAAACAAAAAAAATCATGGTATAATTGAAACAAATTTTTGTATTAATGTAAATTTAATGGCCATTTGCAAATATGTATTCGCTAATTTTATTTGACATATCGTTAAAATTATCGCAAGAGAATAAAAAATTGCAAGTTAATTAATAATAGGTTTTACATGAAATGAAATTTTATTTATGTTTAAATTTAAGTGTATGTTATTATAATACTACCTTATATATGTAAAAGTTTTTCTGTAATTTGTAATTTGCTTTTTGTGCTTACGACAATTGCTATGAAATAATCAATTTTAACTGTAATAAATAAAGTTAATCATATGATTTAATGCTGAGAATTAGTTGATATTCGTTGTTATTTTTTTTTGTTATTTAAAAATACGTCAGGTAAGAAAATATAACAATAAAACAATGATATAAGTGCAAATTAAAATTACATGTAAATACTAAATATATATGTATTTTACGTTTATTTATATTGTAATAATTGTCAATGTTTTATGTCTGGTTTTATAGTAGCTGTTGTCGGACACAATGATAAAAACTTTTGCAAGGATTTTGCACTAAAATTATTTATAGATGTCATTTGTAAAATGTGTGCATTTTGTAAGTCATAAACGTACGTCAGTAAAGTAAATATGACAAAATTGTATTATATTTTCATACATAAAAATTCAATACTTACGCTTATAACGAAAAATAATAAATTAAAAATTAAATATAAAAAATTAACTTATTTTTATTTAATTTAAATTTAATATACTTGATAATAAAAATTTATATCAATAAGTTTGTTTCAATCTACTATCAAATCAGTTTAGAATTAGTTTAGAACTGTCAGAAGCATGCGCAATGTAGATTTACATAGCTTGTAATTTACCATACCGTACTGATCAGAATTGGTTCAGCATTTAGTTAAAACAGTTATTAATTTTGTTTACAAAAATAATTATTATAAAATTATTTGAAGAATATTTCTAGACATTTTTAGATATATATATATATATATATTCTATTAATATTTTAAAAATTATTTCGGCGCTTTTAAATAAAACTTATGCATTTGTCAAATGTATTCTCGGTAAAAATTAGAATAAATGCTATTTTATTTTATTATTACATACATACATAATCACGCCCTGTATCCAAAAGGGAATGACACAAACTTTTTCCATTATCTCGAAATCAGTTTCCTTCAAGCATCCCTATCCAGACAAGCAACTTTAGCTTCATTCACATTTCTCTCATACATGTTCTTCTATTCTTACTACTTGGAAACTTTTGTTCAAGCAAAATACTCTCAATTATACCACTCCAATTACTTATCGAACGTCCACGCAAACGTATAGCTTCAAAATCATTCATATAAATATTTTAACCAAACGTTCATTAGACATTCGCTCAAGATGTCCGAACTGCCTTAACTGATTAACACTTACTTTTGCTACAACAAAATTAATGATTTCTAATTTTTATATATGTGCAATTAGAGCCAATAAATTCACTAGTATATAAATATAATAACTGAAACTAATAAAATTACAGTAGCGTCACTGTTTGTAATAAAAGAACTATATTTTAAAAGCTTAATATACGTCATCTATTTTGACAGTGCGTATGACAGAAATATAATCAAATGTCATTCATGTAATTTTCAAAGTCAATATATCAATACATAAATAAAATCTGTATGAAAGTTATGTGTTATTATTTTTTGCCAATGCTTTTCAAGTTTTCTTTTCTTTAATTCGTAAAGAGGCTCTTTTTAGAGAAGTCTGCTAACACATACGTAAAACTATACCTATATTGAAACAGTGTGTTCAGTATTATTTTTTCAATGTTGTATATCTTAAATTATAGTACTGCATCTCTTACAAAATAATTAAATAAATTTGATTTGTTCATTGATTGCAAACTTATTACAATGAGATTTGATAAATTATCCTGCGTTTTTTCATTATTGCTTTATGACAGGGTATAATATTTTTTTTATTGTTGCACTTAAATATATAACCAATAATTAATAATTCTCTTGCATAGTATTCAAAGTAAAGATTTTTCAAAGTGCATCTATATAGTGTGGGTGAAACAATCGCAATTGTTTAAATTATGAAAACATGCTGTGCATGTTATTTTATTTACATCGTAAAACACAACAGAGAAAATAATATTCGTAGTTTCACAACAGACTAAATTCTACAGCCAGAGCGCAATGCCAGCTGTATTTGCATTAACAGTAGCACGTAAAAGTGCAGAACATAAGCCGTTTGTGTCTGTGCCATACTCTTTAACTACTAAAATTACAGGTGTAACTAATGATGTTAACTGTACTAACTAAATTTAATTATAAATGTATACTAACTTTGTTTCTAACATACTGAATCGTTGACTAACTTGCTTGTTCTCTCGTGTTTTTTAAACTGCTCCGCTACCACTTTCAACTCAGTCATTTTTTTACTTTTTTTCTCTACTTTCTGCTACTTTTTTTTATATGCAAGCTACCTTTATAAACTTGCCCTGTTATTTTTTTATCACTTTCATTTAGAAGAGAACTGTACATTTTATGAATTTTCTTTAAAAATACTTTGCAAGTTTATTGTAATGAAGACATTTTTGATAACCTATAAAAAGTCTCAAAACTCATTTCTGTCCAACTTTTCCGTGTTGTATAAAATTTAAAGTATATTAACATTTTTTATGTTCTCTTTAATTTAGCTTAATTTCTAACACAAATTAGTGTAATTTTTCTGTTTTAATAAAATTATTTATATGAAATGATACATTTTTTTAGAAAAATTTAAATATTTACATTATTTAAATTTAATAATTTTCAATAAAAAATTTAACGAAACCAATTTAATTATAATCTATTTTAGAATATTTTTTTCGAAATTTTGCTTTACGTTATTGTAAACAAATATACTTCTTAATTATAATAAATTTAACTGCATTTTAAATAATATACAAAATGTAAAAGAAATAAATGAAGATATTTTCAAGGGCTGTAGATAATTTAACAAGAAATGTTTTTTGTTAATACACTTGTGGGAGCTGACACTATTTCTCTTGCGCCTGATGGGTAGACAAACAAATTATTTGGTTTGACGTATTAAACATCGACAATTAAAAAAAAATTTAACTTTCTGTAGAAAAAAAAAACACGTTTTTTGTAAAGACAGATGCTTTACCTACCTATCAGGCGCAAGATGGAGACGTAACGAGACGTAAGCGACTACAAGTGTATTGACAAAAAAAAAATGTTCATTACTACATGATGTATAACTCCTAAAAATATCTTATTTGAATGAAATCCCGTATAGTAATATAATAACAGTCATAAAAATCTTTCAGTATTTGTTTAAACAAATTTATTAGACACATATAATAAAAAATGTTATTTTGTTGTAAGTTATAAATGTTTAAATCGTAATAGAAAATAATATAATTTAGAAATTTACATAAAACACAGAAATAAACTCAACACAATAATGTTATTGTTTTCATGTAGCCAATAAATTGTGAGTAATTTTTCGGCAAAACAGAATTGTAATAATAAATTTTCCACGCTCCTAAACATTAAATTCTCGAATTAAGAATGAATATAAAACAAGGCCTTTATACACAGAAAGAGGAAAATAATTTTCGACCAAGCATCTCATGAATTTCAGACACAGAAAGGGAAACAACAAAGCAACGCAATTAGAAATTGCGTAAGGTAATTTTTGGTTGTGGTAGCAACATTTCTACGAATATTATAATCAAATCGAATCATAAAATGTTTCAAATTTGATAAACAACCAGTCAACCCCCTTACTGTTTTATTCGTTTTTCATTTTATCATTTCATTTATCGTTTGAAAAGGGAACAAGCAATTTTGCGGTTAAAATACATTTAATTAAATTTGATTCGAGCTAGCGTGGGCTAAATGTCAATTTTTTTCCAGATAAATCTGTTAGTATCTGTGACATGTGCCAGTGTTCAGTGTTATACTGTACCATATGTGAAAGCAATCAGAGAAAATATAGTGTGTCTTTTTGCCCTGATACATTGATCTTTTGCCTGTCAAAGACACTGTAATCAAGTGTTCGGAAAATAGCCCAGAACTCTTAAAACTCATTTTAGGAAATTCGAACATTTCCAATAGTCTGAAGAAATTAAACAATTTAACATTGTAAAAAATCTTTCAGAACTCATTACATTAAAATAAAACGGCTTTAGTTTGTAGTTCTGTTTTAATATTTATTAATATTTTTTAATAATCGACATTTCGTCGTATTCAACGTCCGTCTTCATCAGGAAAAATAATACAAACGATATTTATAGTAAATAAACAGAACATAGAAACAAGTTACTAGTTAACAAAATAAGTAACTAGATCATAAAATTTATAATTTTTTAATTATAGGTAGCCAAATTTTATTCAAAACATGATTATTATTTACAATGATTGATGTTATCTTTTTCTTTATAAATTTCTATTGCTTCTCTTATCAATCTGCTGTTAATATTGAGGGGCTTGCAATTATTACAGTGTCTTCAAATTTTACATCATGAAAATTTTGTAACACGTGTTGTGCAATAGCAGATTTATCTGAATCGTTTAGACGTATTGATCTTCTATGTTCTGACAATCAAATAGAAACAGTTTTACCTGACTGTCCAACATAAACTTCACCGCATTCGATTATTAATAAATATTAATACAGGACTACAATCTGAAGCCGTTTTCATTTAATTTAATCTACCAATACTTTGTAATAAAATTGAAAATATTAATCAAAATCGTCCATATTAAATTTTATATTAATAAAGTCAAAAAAATGTGTAACTCTCAGGGCTTTAAAGTAGTTCAAATTACTGTACAAACTTCAGCTTCGTTCCGCGATCTTATTTAAATTGTAAAAAAAAATATTTTAACAATTTATTTTTTTGGTAATGTTGCGGTACTATTCATGTATAAATAATCAAAATAAATTACCGGTAACTTAAACATCACTAATTAAAAGAAATATTAGAAAAAAAAATTATAATTAAACTTTGTAATATATTTATTCGTTGTATTTGCTTAACTATATCATAATAAATAAATATTAAATTAGTATTGTTTGTTGTGAAATGATTGAACGGTAAATAACAGAAATGATAAATTATAATTTACTGATTTATTCAACCGTTTTAGATGTGACTGATCACATTTCATAAACTGCTTTTATTGGAAATATAAACATTTTGCGTAAAATAAATTTCATAAATGCTTTGCGTTCATTCATTATTTATTCTCATTTTAAAAATGTATTTAATTTGAAACATGTGCGTCGATATAAAAAAATCTTACTGTAACATTAATAAATTTTGGAAACACGTATTGAAATATTTTTAGTATGAAATTACAGAACTGGAAATAGTATCTAAGCGTAAAAATAACGCATTCAGCATTTATTTCTGGTCATATTTTTAAATACATTTTCAGTGCCAGAACGATCAACTGTATATATTTTTCAAATGTACAGATTCGCAAACAAAATATTATATTACAAAAAAATTACAAAAATGTTTTGAAATATCATCCGGAATTTTACATCAAACATTCAAATAAAATATTTAAAGTATTTTGTTTTAATAAATTACAATATTAAACACTTAATTTTATTAAAATCATTATTATAAATTACAGTTTAAATATTTGAAATGCTTTCTGTAATTAACGAATTTTTTTCTTGTACGAAATGATAAAAATATCAAATAAATACTGGAAATTTTACCCGTAATCTAACGATAAGTACCGTAGAAAATAACAAGTATAATGAATGGTGAATTACAAGGGGGATACGAGTGTAATGCTGTAAGGCGAAACGAGAAACATTGTATCGTATCCCACTAACATGTTATAAGGTTGTTTCTCTCTGAACGTATTAATCGTAGAAAAGCACATTTTCGTCGTGGCAAAGTTTGTGTCCCATGGGGCAGTTTAGGTTATGTCTTCAACGTTGGTTATTAAAACAAATTGTGTCGGAAATCACACTATATAAATAAACTCGCATCGTTTCTTACTCTATACGCTACAGACAAAAAATTGTCAATTAATTTTTGCAATTTTTATTTTTACATTTAACTAACAAGAAAATTTGCGATTCATTTTCATTGAAATTTGCATATTTGAAATTTTTATCATAATGAGATCAGAAAAAAAAAAGATGCATACAATTCTGTATGCATCTTGTAGCGTTACAAAATGTTATTTTCTAGTAAATGGAATTCTTCTTTTGATAGAAAAAGAGTTTTACGAAATTCGCACAGAATTGTAGTATAAAATTGTGCAAACATATAAATTTAAGAGCAATATTTTATGAGCAAGAATTTATAAATTTTTAAGAACTGATAATAGTATTCTATAAAACTATTGTCTAGCAATGTAATATAATAAATATTATAGAATTAACAAGACAACTAATAGTAAAATAATAAACTATTAAAAAAAAATATGTAAAATTATTACACAAAGTTAAAATAATTTTTAAAATATTAATAACAAAATATTATAAATAGATTCTAACAAATATTAACGTATATGTTTAAATATAAAGTATATGTTTCCGCACTAAAATTTTGTAATTCTTAGAACGCGATCGCATAAAACTAGAAATCTAATTACATTTCATCTCAATGATACATACACATATGCAAACATATTTATGCTTATAATAACCTTTTCCCAATAATCTAAATGTAAAATTTTATTTAATTATTAGATTATATATATATATATATATATATATATATATATATATATATATATTTGGAGGCGACTGATATCGGAATGATGAAAAGAGTTTGTGCCACACCCTTTTGGGTACATGGCGTGATTGTGTATGTATATATGTACGTATGTATTTATTTATTTATTTATTTATTTATTTATTTAGCTACACCAAACAGGCAACAGCTCAATTAAATGTCGCAAACGATACAAACATAGACTTACATATAAAATATAATGCATAAATTGTTTAAAAAAATTAGATCAAGAAAATGTGTTTTTTAGATCATAAAAAAAACATTTCTTATATTTGTTAATTACAAAATATTTAATTATTACAAAAAAAATGATAATTTTTTTATATTTTTGTTTTATTTAAAAGATAAAACAAGAAAATTCTATTGTTAATTCGTAGAAAATTACTTTTAAAACATTTTAAATTCGATATATTTTACTCTGTGTAAACCAATTTTACATGTAGCGAATCAGAAAACGTTTTTTTTTAAGTGAAAATTTTATATTTTCTTTTCCAAATTAATGTATAGTCTATAGTTACTGTTTTGTTTTTGTCATGGTATTTGTTCATTTGTTATTAATAGGTAAATTGCTTTTGTCTAAAGCTGATTGTAATATAATTTTTAATTAATTACAGTTTTATCAGATCATAATCTAATTAAAGGTTTTTTAAAATATTTTTTATCTATTTACATATTTTATTTTATAGTTAAATATTTAGTTATTTAATTAAATTTCATTTTACATTTGTTTAAGAATTCATCTTCCATTTTTAGATAACATATTATTAAATGTATTAGTAATGTTAAGTTCAAGTGTTAATTTTAAATGCGTAAATTGATTTAAAAAAATTATTTAAAAAATCCGTATTATTTAGTAACTTTTATTGCACTGTTATATAAAATTGTAATAAAATAAAATAATACAAGAAAATAAAATAACAAATTAAAAAGAAAATCTTTCAAACTCATTATATTAAAATAAAACGGCTTTAGTTTGTAGTACTGTTTTTATAAAAATAAAACTAAATCTCAGTATTTATTATTTAGTAATGAAATATTATTAGACACATTTTATTATAAAAAATAGATTTGATAATAAATTCCTCGAATTATGGACAATAATTTTATATTTATGACAGTTGTGCATATTTCTTATTAGCATATTTGCAAGTCAGTACGTTAAAATATTTACGATTATCAAGTATATTAAATTTTGTCATATTTTTGCTATTGTTTCAAGTTTAATTATATTCGATTTTTATTTTTCTGTTGCCTTTTATAAATCTGGTTTAATCGGAAACAAAATAATTTTTAGTTAAAACAAAAACAAAACCTTTTAAGCTTTAACATTGGCGCAGTTGGTACGATTAAAAAGGTTTGTACTTTGGTAATGTACTATTAGTTACAATAAATCATAAATTGGTTGTCCCATTTGAATATATCTATATATATATATATATATATATATATATATATATATATTCAAACTATATTTAACAATTTGAGCTACTTTTTGGAATAGTTATTATGTAGAAAATGAATTTTATCTAATCTAAGAAGAAAAATCACTTTATTAGTTATAAAAAGAAAGTATTAAATCAACTAGAAATATTGTCGTAACTCGATATTTTTATTTACAATTTTAAATGTCGACATATTGTAAAATAATATATCATATTTTGTTGAAAACTAAGATTAAATATGAATTGTAAATGGTAATATAAGTGTCAAAATAAGCATGTACCAATTGTGAGAAATATCTGAATATATGCTGTTAATGTCAGTTAATAAATTTATGAGTTGAGATATTTTCATATTATATACAATAACAATTGTAAATTTTATGAATACACAAAGTAGACAGTTATATTTATAATGATTTAAAAAGAGATATATTAAATGTAGCAAAAAATTAATTATACTTACTTCTGTATTTATAAAACTTTTTATTAAATACATATAATGAGTAATTTAATTAAGATAATTGCTATAGAACTTTATAAAATGGTTATATGATTACATTATATAAATCATATTACAGAGAATTCGAGAGTTAATTTTTTAATGATTAGTTTTATTTAATGAAGAGTTTAATAAATAAAGGAGGGCGATAGACCAAAAATATGATTATTTTTTATTTGTAAAATAAAATACGACTAACATCAAAGAGCATTTTGTAAATGAACAGTATTAAAATAAATAAGTAGCTTCCCATGAAGCATATTAAAGGCAAAAGCTTATTTTCTCTTTGTTAGATGGATACCGTACTGTTCTATAACTGTACTGTCTAAGTTGATAGATAGTAAATGTAACTATAGTAGAATATTAGAGACAAGAGATAAGATACATAGTGTTGTAAGACAAGTACTTTAATCAACAAACTCTATGAATATATTTCTGGAAACTCTATAAATTTGTTAGCGTTGACGTTTCAAGCAGTAATACTATGTTTCTATCAGAATAGATCACATTATTTTTAGCTAGACATTTTGTTTTACTAAAATACTGTCAGACATATTACTCGTACTTTATATAAAATTGAAGCTTTGCGAGGACTTCCAGTATAAAAAAATAAAAAAATTTAAGTGCATTTAAATAAATAACCTTTTTAAAATCATATCTGGATCATTTCCGTTAAAAATAACGGTGCATTAAAATAAAAATTTTGAGATTTTATCAGTAATTTCAATGATATATGGCGAAATTTTCGTACGGAATCTCAGAATTTTTATTTTAATAGATTGTTATTTTTAAGGAAATTGATTCAGAATACGGGGAAAATTTTTGATGTTTCGTAAGAAATTTCGTTGCTATAATAGTAGCGAGTTTTCTTACGGAATCTCAGAATTTTTATTTAAAGGGACCGTTATGTTTAATAGAAGTGATTCAGAATGCAGAAGCTAGGCAATTCAAAATATTGACTGGTACTAAAAAATCAGTTTTTGACTATTTTAGTTCATCTGTATAATATAATAGGGGGACGTATTCATATGTTCAAAAATTGTATAAAATATCTGCATATATAAGCAGGCAATTTTTGTGAAATATGCAGTAATATTAATAAAATATGCAAAATTATGCACACGTAGAAATAAATTAAAATAGAAAATATATATATGTCTACAAAGTACCAACCAACAAAATATAACTAATACTTACAATGAAATAGTTTGTAATCATATATTTTTTCAATATTATCCACAAGAAAACACTGTATCCTGGCAATACATATTTATATTGCAAAACATTTGAATGAAACATGTTTTAAATAGCTAATTAATTTTGATGGTAAAGAATATTTATAGCAATTAGTCAATAATGATATATCTTAAAATATTTTCCAGTGTTGTTTTGTGAGTAAAATATTAGATTTTTTTGTTAAATTTGATCAACGCTATTTTTTGTATTTTGCTTTACTGTATTTCTAATATCCCTTACATATTATTATATTTTTATTAGTTATAATAATAATTTATTACTTCAACAGGTATTTACCCAAAATTGAGTAAATGTAATAAATGGAGGAATTTTAAAACAAGAACAAAAAGAAAGTTGTTTATTTAGTAAAATTTATTTAGTAAAAAAATGATAGATTAAAAAATATTTCTAATATTTATCAAAAACACAAATATGTACATATTTTGTAGAAAACTATAAAACATGTCAATTATGTAAAAATCTAAATAAAATTTTATTATTTATAATATATGCATTTTGAATATAACCCACCTTCTAGTCCTGATTCTCTGACAATTACATTGTCTTAAAACTAGTATTAATTAAAACTGAAATTAAAAACGAGTTTATAGAACAAATTTGCCATTTACAGAATAAAAACAATTGATTCCATAATGTAATTTTTTTTTTAATATTTTCATCTTGTTTATTTTTTAATAAAAAATTTATATATTAATTTTCAAAAATTTGTATATCAAAGAATAATCTAAGAAAGATGATTTTAATATATTCTCTGTTTAGTTCTACGGTATCATGGTTCATAGCTGTGCGATATTCGGTTGAAAAAATTTTAATTTCGCATTTCGTTGGTGGCTGAGTGAAAAACTTTTTACTGATTTAGATTCAACGTCGGAATTTCAAATTAAAATGATAACTGCTAATGAAATTAGATATTAATGAAAGATTTATGCGCAAGACTAAAGCTAGCTGCTTGGTTGCTTCGGTTTTCGTCCTTTTTAGAAACGTTATTCGATGGTTTATTCATATAAGCTCTTCAATTTATTATAGCACGACATGCCAGATAAAATATAGATAGCATTAGATATTTATGTACTTTTAACCAGAACCTATATATGCTTAAAATTCTAAAGCTTCCTTCAAACGCTAACAATCTTCATATAGATAAGCAATTTTTCCTAACTTATTTTCAATTATTTTTCTATTAAATGTAAATTGAGAGTTATTGAATATATTTTTTAATTTAAGAATAAATTTGACTTATTTTTTGAGATTTTTCTTAAATAAAAAAGATTAGGGGGATAATTCCCTTACACATTCTTTTATAGTCAAAAGAAATTCTATAATTTGGTTTAATCGAAAACTGTTAAATTTTTATCTCTGAAAGAGACTAATTAAAATGTATTTTTTTTTACATATAATTCTATAAACAAAACCAATTGTATTATAAATTATAAATATAAAGTGTAAAAATTTATTTTTAAGCGACCTAAATCTATATCGCCAATTTTTAAATATCTCATTATTTTTTTGTTGTTGACATTTATATATAATTTTGTGAAAATGCATTTTGAGGTCAAGCGTAAAACTGTTCATTTTCCAAGTATAAAAATCCAAGATATATAATGAAAATCCAATCGGTGTCAGCATCTGGTGTTATATATTATATTCGTTCAAATCTAAAGCTAACGAATTTTTCATTTCTCGAGCGCAGTACGGAGCTCGCAGTTCTCTCACTTCAAAATAATTGAGATTTGAACAGCGTTGGCAAACTCGTCGAAACGTTTTCATAATTTGGCGCTGCTTAAAGAAATAATTAACTTTGTAAGTTGATTTGGTTACCGTAGCTGAGTTGGGCCGAGCCAAAAATGAATTGATCATACATTTAGAAAAAGCGTGGGAAGATTGTTTTAGAGTACGGATAGTAAAGGGTTAGATAAAGATTTAAACCGGTTTCTTGGTCGACGGGCCAAGATATTAAATCCCTAAACCGAGAACTGTAATGCTTTGGTTTCTGGACTTTGGATGACAGTGAGATTACAATGTTGCCAAGTTCTTCGGCTTACCTAAGGTCTAGGATATCAAACATTTGCTTTAATTCTATTCAAGGATAAATTGCGTACTATTAAATTGGTTTCTAACCGTTATAATACCATAGTGGGAAACAAACTATTTAGCAAAAAAAAAATGTTTTAGACTAATTAATATGTATACCTATGTAAATCTTGAAATTATCATTACCATTATTATACTATCGCTATCTTGGGAATTATAAGAAATACAAAGTTGGTTAAATTAACAAAGAAAAAGCATTTTATACGGATATTTTAATATAGAAAACATTTTTTTCAAACAGTGCTTCTTAAAATATGAATTTTCTGAAGGTATACGTCTGCGTGGACGACTGATAAGTAGATGAGAGGTGGTACGATTGAAAGTGTTTTGCATTAGCAAATGCTTCCAAGTGGTAGGAATAGAAAAGCATGTATAAGAGGTATTATAAATGTGGATGAGGCAAAAGTTTCGATAGAAATATTTGGCGGAAAATAATTTTGGCATAGTAGAAAGAGTTTGTGCCACACTCTTTTAGATACATGACGTGATTGTGTATGTATTGTATGTACAATTTTTGTTATAGCAATTTTATATTATATTTGAATCACTTTTTATATAGATTTAAAAAATTCATATAATAAATATTATTGATAAATATAAAATCAATAAGTTATTTTTGTTTATTTGGATATTTTAATCTTCTTATATTTATTGTCAAAGGATACAATATCTTTGTATCTTTTTATACGAATAATTAAATAAAAACAAATCTACTTTGAAACGTAATAAATAATTCAGCGGAAAATACGAATCTAGAATAAATCCCAGTTGGAAAATATATTTCAACAAATGTTTATGTTGCATTTTGTTATTGTTTGTTACTGAACTTTACGGAACAATTTTGCTCCTTGGGGCAAATAGAATAGTTTTACGCTCCACACCATCTACTATAATTTTGAAATTTATTATGCAATATTATTATTGTTATTACAGTGACATTTATGTGTCCTGTTACACTTGCAATATACTAACACGATATATTGATGTATTTGTCCATACAATTCTTTTTTTATAAGATATTATAAAAATAAAATAAATTATATTTTCCTGATATCATGTAACTAAAAAAAAAAGATTTTGAAATTTGGTTTTGTATAAAAACTTTATATGAAAGACTTATATAAGAACGTTCAACTCATAAATTATAAAAAATTATTATTAATAATTTTTAATTCGGGATTTAAAAACAGAGTACATACATACTAAAGCCTTTTTTTTATTATCTGAAAGATTTTTTATTATATTAATATAAGATAAATAAATAGTAGAGTATAGAGAGTACAGTATAATAATAGAGCATGTTGAAACGTCAATTTTTAATTAAAATTTGTACAGAACTTAATCCTGGCGACTTTTTATTTTAATATAATGAGTTCTGAAAGATTTTTTACTATGTTAAATAAATAGTATTATTTATATTGGTTTCAATTTGAAATAACTTCAAAAATAATGTAAATACAAACTGACTGAAAATACAATAGTACATTATTTGTATATCTCGAGTGGAACATGAATGAATAAATTTACTAGTTACAAATAAAGTTTAAAAACGTAAGTAAATAAAAATTATAATTGCAAATGTTCAATATATAATTGCGCATTAGATTACAAATTTGTAATAATTATACGATTAATATGATTGATTTAAATAGCATGCATACTAATTATAGAATTGTTTATGTTATTATATTATTATTAGCGCCAGTATTCTAAATATAGTAAACTAATTTTTGTTGTTACAATATCTATTATGCTTTAAACTACAGTTTAATTCGACTGAACTCAACTTGTTTACAAATTAAATTACTATTGCTAATTGAAAACGATAATATTTAAGCTCAACACATTTGTATATACTTAGTGAAGGAAATATAAATAAACATACAGTTTTATTATATGTTTGCTTACATTTCAAAAGTTGAACAGTATCAAATTTTATTAGCTAAATTATTATTAATTATAATAAAATATAATTTTATTATTAACGTCAAAAAAAGCAATTTATCTATTAATTTTTAAAGATATTTTAGATTTAAAGTAATAATAATATACAAATATATGCTAGAATTCTGAACAGACCTGTAGCCTTACAGAATGTTTTGTCTTTTTCTATTAAATGTAAAATTACATTTACTAAAAAAAGACAAAACATTCAGAATTCTAGCAATATTTATTATATACATTTTTTGTTCCAAATCAAATTGTTTTTGAAACGTAATATATATCATGTGGCTACAGTCAATATTTTACTTTTGCCATATGGAGTACTAAATTCAAAAATGTATGTCACAATTTAATTATTATATATTATATTTTGAATTATTCGGAAAAGGTAGTCTGATGTGGTTAGGATAGTCAAAGAAAGTTAAAAATTCTTGTTTTATCACAGGTTTTATGACAGTTTTTATGTCAGGTCAATATTTCGACCCATTTTTGAGTTCTTCATTTTTATAATACTATTTAAAGAATTATATATATATATATATATATATATATATATATATATAAAATACTATTTTACTATACTATATTTTATAATACTATTTATATATTTATATATATATATATACATATATATATATTTTCCTGTTTTTATTTTTACAAAAATTACGACCAGTTTCATAATAAAACTTTTTAAGTAAAGTCAACTTTAAGCCGACAAAAAAGCATTATTTTATTAGCAACAACAAATAATTTTACTATTAGAAATTTGAAAGTTGACAAAAAATCATAGTTTTATTGTCTGCTATAATAAACATGCCTCTAGAATTTAAAATCGATGCTATTTTGCAGACTTAAGTCGGATTTAGGTAAAGTATTTATAATGAAATTGATCATTAAATACATTTTAAAGTACACTTTAAAATTTTTTACTTAAGATATTTTACATATGGCATTTTATAATACTGATATTTATTTTTGACTCTATTTATATTTTATCGTATTTATATCACATAATACATTATATTATGATTTAATTCTGTTATTTTGTTTAGGTAAATTGTTTATAATAATATTTATAACTAATGTAATAAATAACTCAAGGTTCATTCTCTTTAAGGACGAAGCGTTATGAAAGATAGGTTAACATTTCTCAGTTTGTGTGATTAGCTGAAAAATGCTTGCTAAATTTATGTTGAATTTGAAATATTTGGTTATTATCTGTCAACTTTGTTACAGCTTATTTTATGTTCAAGATAAATTTTGTTAATTTTACTAAATCAATTATTAAAATCAGTTCTTTTTAGATTTTTAATCGAGTTATTATTATCCTTTTGTCATAAGTACGCAGATTGCAGCGCCAACTACTTTATTCTTAACGTAAATGGAGGTTTTAGCTATGTATATGTATGCCAAATTTCCAATTTTGTATTCCGTTTGTATCCTTTTGTATTTCTTCTGATGATGGTTTAACAGCTGAAGTTGACCAATAAAGTATTTTTAATAAAATTGTGAATCTTGAAACCGAATATTTATACATTATAAAAATATTTCACTGAGTACCATTAACATCTTCAATTAAAGTTATTTGCACCACTTTATTTTTATAATATTATTAATTAACTTCAATAAAATATAATATACTCATATTTTGTCAATAACTAAGTTTATATATCACACTTGAACGTCATCTTTTTGTCAATTTAAGTATAATTTTCTATATATTATAAAAAAAATATTTATCTGTCATTCTATTTTATTTTCTAAAGTTTATTATTGTAATCGTATTTAATAACTAAAAAATATATTATAATTATTTTTGATTTATTTTTGTAGATATGTAAAACCAAAATATACACATTTTGTTGTACATTTGCTATAAACATGAAGAGCAAAATAAAATTAGCACGTCTAAAAAGAATAAAAAAAAATAATACTTGTGTTGGATTGTGTGATAATCTATTTGGTGTAGAAATAGACATGTACAGTAACAGCATTCTGCGTTATATTTAAATGATTGGCCAGCATTCAATTTCATTTTCAATTCTAATATCTGTCTACGTGTGTATATGTGATTTTTTACTAACCAATCGCTGGCCACAATAGAGATTTAACAAATAGAGCTGGCGTAACTAATTTATTTAAATACAAAATTTTGAAAGCATTAAATTTTAGTCTAATTATCCTACAATACTCTGCTTTAAACGAACTATCTATAAATCATGTTGGTATATTATTCAACAAAAATTTAATGCTGATTATAGAGAATAAAATCTTATAGTTTTTCTACGACTATACAATAAAAAATATATTTTTTGATCCTTTTTCTATGAATGACATTTTAAGATAATTATAATATAAAAATTGCACTACATCGTAGTAAAAGCAATAACTCGTCAAATACTTCAAAATTTTTATAAGTTACAAACTGTTAAGTAATGAATTTACAAAATTTAATTTTTTTGAAATATTGTTAAAAACTCATTGGCGAGAGTAATAAACGACATTAATTATGAGGGAACGAATATACAAAATGTAAATGAAGTAGGTTCGGATATTTTCGAGACGATATTTAGGCGAACCATTTGGCTTGACTTATTTTTAAACTGTTCTTTAGGAAAAAAAAAGCTTATTGCTTTTATATTTTCTAATAATATCTCCTACAGAAAGCTAATATTGTTTATTTTTTCAAAAATGGTTGATGATTTAATACAACGAACCAAATTCAATTCATCAGGCGCAGAAAATCTTATTTTCTGCATGCTCTACAACTCCTGAAAATATCAGCATTTATTTTATTTACACCTTGTGCAGTATTGGAAGTTCTGGACGTAAAACCCCGCAATGCGGGAGCTCTTGCCAAGCAAAATGATTTTAATACTAAAAATTTGTATATATTGTAATACAACTAAATTATTTCAATACACATTTTTTTTATATATTTTATATACATTTTTATAGAAAAATTATATAAGAAATAAGATATTGACTTCCTATATTGTGAGACGCCACGGTATTTAGTTTAAAACAAAATATAGTGATTTGACAAATCTATACCCTGAGTTTTATAAAATTTGAATATCTTATATGAATTTAAAGTTATGAAAATAAGTGGTATTTAAAAAAAATGGGCACTTTTTATAAACTTTGTATATTTAAGGAAAGCTCATTTTAAAACTAATAAGTAATGCATTGAGTAATAAGTATATTATTTAGTAAAAGTATGTTTTTATTTGCAAAAAGTTAATATTAATAAAAACACATTTTAGTAAGTTCTGTTTTATAAAATTTTACATATTATTTCATATCATATTAAAGTAACTGCTCTCTAGTGGTTGTTAACAGCGTATAAATATTTTCGACAATTGTATTTATTTAATTTTGAAATTGTGCTGTATATGCAAATCTTCAATGTTTATATTTTTACTAAAATGGTAAAAAATCTTTGATATAGATTATCCAGCGAAAGAACTAATGTTATCATCAATATAATGTCACTAAAATAATGATGGCATTTGTTGTTATGTTTACATGAGCATATAAAGCGAATTAAACCATTTTTTAATTTGTTTTTGTACACTTGTATAAACGTAGCAACAAATGACATCATTATTTTAGTGACATAATACTGATGACGGAATTGATTCTTTAACTGGAAAACTTATAAGTACCAAAAAATTTACATTTTATTATCAATTTAATGAATACATATTTCTTAAGTTTGTTCCATTTATGATGTCTTAATGAATTGTTAGCAATCGTTCACTATAATTGTAAGAAACTAGAATAGACATCAATATAAATACATATAACAAATACATATAAAAAAATATTAGAAATGCGTGTTCCATTTCTTAATCTCTATAATTGTTTTCACATGAAAACTGTGCTATATAGGTGTATATGTATCGTCGTTTATTTTGTTATTTACATTGTTTAACTGATGCTTTTTGGCGTTTGGTTTTGATAGCTAAATCCATAAAGCGTGTACAATATTCGCTAGTCCGGTATTATAGTTTTTTATTTTATTTTATTTTTTGTTTTTGTTTTTACTCTACGCTAGCTTTATTTCAAATGGTTTATTTCCAACCGCTTTATTATTTATTTATATTTATTTATTTACTAATATTTTTATTGACTATAATACCAAATTTTATATGTTGACAATAGTCTATGTAAATCTGATGTTCTAAATAAATATTTATTAGGTCTTCTAAAGTAAATTAAATTTATTTTACATATCAAATTGATCGCAATTTATATTTTATTTATATATTTAAACAATATTTTGTTTGTTTTTTGAATAATTTATCAATAATTTTTATTGTATTAGTGAAATTGGTAAATAAACAAATATTATAGATTATTTAATAATAAATATATATATATATATATATATATATATATATAATTTAAATAAAAATAGAACAAAACGTGGATAAATATTAGCGTAAGAAAGTTAATATATAGTTAAAGTTAAGTCTTAAGTACACGGATAAAATATAAATTTATTATTAATGCTTGTTTGACGTTTATTTAAAATTCAGTTTAAATTACTATTTTCTTTAGCACGCAAAAGAGAACCAGTATAATTCTGATATGGAAATTTATTATTTAAAAACGTTGAAATTAATACAATTTTCTTCAATACGTCAGCTATTATTCTGTTGTTATTAAATATATAAATACGAAATTTTACAATAGATATTTTTTCAAAAATTACAAGTGTAATACGAGAAAATGAAAAGTAAATAAATACGAAAATTAAGCGTTTGGCGTATATTTATAAACTTATGGGAGCGTGCGTTAATGATTTAGACTTTCAAGAAGTTAACGACATGATTTAATACAAACAGCAATGAAACTAATATACAACAATGCAAAAAAAAAAAAATGTTACAAATACAAAATTTAAGCGATATAAAAACTTAATTAAATTTAACAACGAAAAAGCGAATTTAGTAAAATAAAGCGAACTACAGACCTCTGACATTCTTAGTGTGATATAAACTGTGATTTTATTTTACTAAACAAAAGCGGACTTAACTTAAGCGAGGGCAAACGTAGACTGAACGATACAACGCGGAAAAAATACAAATTTTACCAAAATAACCAAATTGTGACTTTTAAGAAAGTTATAGCAAAAAAAATCTAAAACACTGAAAGATATTTCCAAAAATTTCTTGAAGTGGCAAGTGTTTGGCTGCAAACTCTGATATATAAATCTGTCACTAGGTCAATTCTAACAAATACAAAAATTACTTACGATTAGTTTCAGAAATATGTATTAGGTTACAATAACCACATGACAAAACACTGCTCTGTTACACTAGTCTAGATAGAAATGTTTGGAATAAACTAATTTTGACATAGTAGAAAGAGTTTCTGCCACACGTTTTTGGTTACATGGCGTGTTTGTGTATGTATGTACGTATTTTTTTATTGTTGAATTATAATTTAATAAAAATATTCTGCAATATTCTATAATATATATGTCATAATTTGGTATTAAAATTAAAATTAAATACTAAAGGGCTTAAAAATTTCCATTTATTAACAACTTATCAATTTAATCGTTCAGAGGCAAGAAAACAATAATATAAAAAACTGTAAAAAAATGATTTAAGCTCTAAAATAAAAGAAGTAGTCCAACAAAAGTAGTAGTTCAATAAAATATTGAGAAGTTGAAGAGAAAAGAATGGAAAACAAATTTTATCGCAACAAACAATAAAAACTACTTTAGAAATTATAAATTAATAACTTCCTTTTGCAATTTTTATATATACAGATAATCCTCGACTTACGGCGTATTTAAGTTAAAATAGACCGTAATTACAATTAGTTTTTTGCCAATAATTGTAAGTTGCTGTGTAATGTTTCCAACCAGAGACAAACAAAGATTTATGAAGACAACAATAATAAAAGATATTTGAATTATTTATTTGAATATTTAGAAATTATATAAAATAATTTCTTCGGTAAGAAGAAAATAAATCATAACGATATATATTTTATTAAATAAATAAATTTGAAATTTATAATTTCTTATTGCAAAATATCATATATATTTAAATAATTCTATATATTGCACTGTAAACTCTATGTAATATTTTGTTTGACTGTATTGAGATATAATATTAAATACAAACTAAAAGAGTTATTTACGCTCAAGGTATATGAAATATAATATCTATTTGCAAAGATGGATGCATTGCAATGTTTGTAACATACATTATACGTATGTAATGCTGATTGCATATAAGCAGAATATTCTTTGTTCATATAAAGGGTTATGCGTAGTGTTGGTTTGCTGAATTCAAGTTTTAATGTTATATTTGTACAACGAAACATATGTGAAACGAAACGGACGCGTTATCTGTATCTGAATAAACATAAAGAAAGCTTTCCCGTCGTATTTTCAGAAATACCTCAGCTAAAATGTCATTCCGATTTGATTGTTTCAAAATGTGAGTTTTGTTGTGTAAATCAATCGATTTGGTACGGCCGTTGTAAAATAAATATAATCGAAGTGCTTTGTTTGGAAAAGCATGTTTTTGTTTTGTGATTTTTCGAAAGTCGAGAGTAATTTTTTTGTTGTTTATAGTTGTTTAGACAAGGATTATGAAACTGCGCACGTATACCGGAACGGAGGAATACCATAGAATTTTATAGGTTATGTTTACCGTCGTCGGTCATTTTGTTTTGTTTCAAAATATTATTTCGACAGATTTTATAAACTTCGTGCGTAAACAATATTTTTCGCAATTAATAATGCACAAGATATCAAAATATCAACTGCATTAAAAATAATCGAGAAATTGTCAAGTTCTGTATTTTTAGATGTTTGTATGTTTATAAATAAATATATAGATCTAAATCTGTAATTCTATTTTGACAATATTTTAGTATTTTAAGAGTTGACAGGTGTTTAGACTACGTCTAGAAAAAAATTTATGTATCTATGACGTAAAATTCGCCCTTCTTCATTTTATTTTGTTATTACTTAGTTTATATAAATATTTTCATATGCAGTATGCATGATTTAATTATAATTCTCATTATATAACAAGAAATTAAAAACAAAATAATATATTTATATACTTCTTTTTTTTTACATAGATAACGTGTTTTTTTTACTAATTATTATTTTTTTTAAATTTTGAGTATTTAAACTTTAATTTTCTCTTAACTCTTTCGAAGTTCATGATTCCATTTTTTTATCATGTATTATTTTACATTTATTTACTGCATTTTAATTTGCAAGCACTATCTATTATTATTTTAAATATTTTATTTTTAAATTATTTATTATATTTTAACAAGAAAAATTGACATTTAAAACAAATTAATAAATTTGTACTTGAAAGCTTTAAATATTTCTGGAAGATTTTTGATATTACAAATTTTTTTAGTATTTTGTGATTTGTTCTGTAAGTTTCATATATTTTCAATATTATTAGTTACAATTGGGAAATAGCAATGATAAATCATAATAATAGTTTTTTAAATTAAACATTAATAAAAAAAAAATTATTCAAATTAATATTTATAAATTTTTATTCTATAATTTAATCTCCTTCATATATTAATACAATTTTCTACAAAGTATTTGAGTGCATAGTATCATATGAACAAAGTGAATTAAAAATAAGCTACATTTTTTAAAACTATTCACAGTAATTAATATAACATACCATACGCGTCATACATAGATATATCATATCCTTTGCTATTATATTAATAAAAGCTTTATTAAATTACAAAATATAGCAAAAAATTTCTTTGTTCGAAAAATTCAATTTTAAAGTACTACAATAAAAATGAAAATTTAAAATAGAAATCTTATTAAAATTTATTTATCTATTGCAGTTTTTTTAAATGCCAATTTAGTATGTTCTACGTAAAATATTAAATTATATTGATAAAAAAATATCTTATTGGCATTATAAAAAAATCTTTCAGAACTCATTATAATAAATAAAACTGCTTTATGTTCAAGTTCTGTATTAAAATTTATTTATAGTCAACGTTTTAACGAAACTCAACGCTCATCTTCATCAGGAAAATTTTAAATAATTAAGAATGCATTGGAAGGTACAATTTTATGATTTTCAATACTACAATTTTATTTAGATGATTTTACAATAGATTATAAATTTTTTTATCTAAATTGGATAATAGATCTAAAATTTTAAATTTATCTAAATAAAATAAAAAAACAACAATTTATATGTAAATAAATTATCTAGATAAATCTTAACACTAATTATTACACATTCTTTTTTATTATATTAACAACTGAAATAAAACATTCAAAAATCGAGTTTGTAATACTAACAATTGTATTTTGAAAATAAATTTTGTTTCTGAATAAATTATTACAAAAAGATATTATAAGAGCACAGTACAAATATGATATTTAGATTATGCAAGTATACCGAAATTTGTAAGAGAATGACAGCTATATTTCGAATATTGTAATGAAAGCAATCAGGTTAAAGTAGGGGCCGTGGTTAGAAGATATCTTAAATTCATGGCATCCAGCGCGTGCTAACCGCACATATTATGTTCCGTAATACGCGCTCGTATATACGCAACGCATAGCATATGCTATTGGATAGAGACCAATTTCATCATCATCATACTCGTATCCGAATTGATTTACGTTACGTTACGTTTGCGTTAAGGTATGTTTAGCGTAAAGGCGTACGTATCATGTACACCCGGAATTTGTAAAGCTTATGTATACTATTATATCTGAAAGACCATTTTCCTCTTCTGATATTAAAATCATTAATGTTTACACTAATGCTCTTTGAATTTACCATTGCTATTCATATCGAAATTTCATATACAAGAATAGGTAGATTTGCTAAAATAATTCATCAGTAAATTTCTCTTGTGAATTTTTTTATATCAATTTATTATTGATACCATTCATCTGTATTGAAAATAAAATAATAACAGGGCATATAAACAAGTATTGTAGTGTCTTACGGGAAAATTAAATAAAATATACATTGTTGATATTTAAAAGTTAAAATTTGAAATTATTTTATTTATAACAAATTATTTTTTAAAGTAACAATAAAATTAATTTAACAATTAGTAATGTCTGTTTTAACATATAATAATAATATTAATTTATTATTTGGTTGCAAAGTTGTTGTTAGTCAGTTAAGATGGTTCAGTCATTTTGAGTGAGTGTTTAATGAACGTTTAAAAAAATATATGTGAATGGTTTTGCGTGAATAAAAGTTTCCAAGTACTAGAAATAGAAAAGCATGTATAAGAGGTATTGTGAATGTGGATGAAGCTAAAGTTGCTTGTTTGGATAGGAATGTTTGAAAAAAAATTAATTTCGAGTGGAAAGAGTATGTGCCAAACCCTTTAGGTACATGTATGTATGTATGTGTTAGTAAAAAATAATTTTTAGCAAATTTTGTAGTTGATTTTCTGAATCTAGATGAAAGAAATAATTTATTTACGTATTAGGAAACTATACACAATTTTACAGCTATACAAAATTTTGAATACAATATTAACTTATGTGCTAAAAACATTTTTTACAGTAACCTTATACCTGTATATACAAAACTTTTTAAAAAAAATCTGCTGTGGCCACAGAACCGACCGTCATGGTATTAAATATAATATGTATATAGAATAGAAAAATTTGTATAACAACTACTGTAGTCATGATAACTAAAAACAAAACTGTCTTGAGATAAATATGCCATCTATTTACAGAAAATATAAAAATATGAAAAATTATACAAAATTATTTAACCGTACCGAAAAATGTTGCATCTAAAAGTTGTTAGCTATAACTTGTTTAGCAACTTCTGTTAAATAAAATTTTTTGAAGTATATTCGTAAAACACAACATGTTTACAGACCAACCGACAGACAAACAAACATTACGCTAAGAACAGTTGATTCAGTGTTACTATAAGTAATTTGTAAAAATGTCGATATGTCAAATTTTGTATGATTACAATACCGCCCTTATCATATGTAATATGACGGTTGCTAAAAGTTAAATCTAATTTTAAAATTACATTATTATATTAACTAATAGTTTTCTTACACTTTGGAAACCAAATAAAATCAAAATTCTAAAAACAAAAATGAAAATTAACAGTTAAATATAATTAAAATTATCTAATTAAATACATGGCATTTATTCTTTTTCGGTTAATATTTACAAACTGTACGATTGTTTTAGAATATATATATATATATATATATATATATATATATATATATATATATATATATATATATATATATATACAGTGTGTCCCAGGATTGATGTTACAAGAGGTGTAATGGACTAAAATTTTTTGAATTTCATTTCAAGATTCTGGAATTAAGCCCTGCTTGGCGTGAAACGAATTTTAAGAATTTTTTCGTTTTTTGAAAAACAAAATGGCCGTGACGGTGAAGCAAGAACTATTTTCTTTTCAGGTAAAGTACCCTTTTTGTTTAGGATACGACAAAATTTTATTAAGAAAAGTTGTTTATAATGACAAATCATGGCCGTATACCAAACTTCAGGACGATCTACCTACTTTCATTAAACTGTCTGTTTTAGATTGAACAAAATAAATTGTAGGTATCTATTAATTTATTAAAATTTTTATTTGTAGATCGTCCTGAAGTTTGGTATACGGCCATGATTTGTCATTATAAACAACTTTTCTTAATAAAATTTTGTCGTATCCTAAACAAAAAGGGTACTTTACCTGAAAAGAAAATAGTTCTTGCTTCACCGTCACGGCCATTTTGTTTTTCAAAAAACGAAAAAATTCTTAAAATTCGTTTCACGCCAAGCAGGGCTTAATTCCAGAATCTTGAAATGAAATTCAAAAATTTTTAGTCCATTACACCTCTTGTAACATCAATCCTGGGACACACTGTATATATATATATATATATATATAAAGGGTTAATTGTTCCGTAACATAATGTCAAAATTGTAAACAAAATGATATTAATTAATTGGATCTAAAATTCTGTATAATTATTAATGAAAAATATTAAAAAAAAATAGGTTTATGTAAATATAATTGCGTTAAAATTGAATGTAATTAAATTGTGCAAATGAATTGTAACGTAAATGAAATTGTGTATATTTCGGCAAATCAGCACACACACACACACACACACACACACACACACACACACACACACACGTGTAAAGTCATAAGAGCGCGTCATCTCACGTAGCAATAATGGTGGAGGTGCCCCGCCATCTCGTACTCTACTGTGAAATACTATAATGTAGCCGCAGTTACGTTCCAGGATTTTGCCCCGAAAATTTGGGTCACACTGGAGAAACTATAAATTGCAGGTGTGCTACTACCACTCTATATGTCATAAGGTTAAATGTCAGAGTCGTACTATAGGGGCAAAATATAATATACTCCTAGTATATAAAGATACTTATATAAAAATATTTTGATATTTATATATGTACAAAAATTTCATTCGTGGAAAAACACACTAAAATTTATTAAAATTTAACAAGAAAAATATTTTTTGAAATAAATTAATATTTATTTTTGGATACATAAAATAACTTAAAGAAAAAATCAATATTTTCTTTTAACTAGATCAAGATTAACCATTTTTTAAAAAGTTTTTATTTTTAATTTGTTTTTATTTCTAACAGATAATTCAAACAGATATTCTATTTTAATTTCCATGTTTGAAATGCAAACAAAATAAATTTTTTTCTTAAAAGAAAATATATAGGGGATAAACCTATAAAATATTTTTTACGGAACGTTATTAATTATTATAATGTTATGTTATGTTAAGTTTTCCGTCCCTGATTTTAATTATTTATTTTAGTATGAGTATGTTCAATTTACTAATTAATATTTAAAATATTTAGTGAATTTTGCAAACTTTATAAATATCTCAGTAAACATAATAATTTATTAACACATTTTTGAAGTACGTTAGATATTTAAATATTAATATTAAAAATTTAATATTAATATTCAATTTATTTTAATGATATGTAAATAGTTTAAATAATTTCGCTATTAAATTAAGTTATAATATTTTAATATTAATTTAAAAATAAATGTAAATTTAAATGAACATTTTAATTTTATATTATTAAATGTATATGGTTGAATATTTTTTTTAAAAATATTTTAATTATAAATTTATATAAAAAATAAACCAAGAAAAATAATACTGCGACGACTATGTGCCTTATGTTTTACGTATTAAATCGGCGTACCTTCGGGACATTACTGTCCAGTGGCGTATCTAGAATATTAATCTCTAGGGGTCGCAATAAAGACCAATTTTTGGGGCAAAGTGAGCGTAAAGCTCCAAATAACTAAAGTTATGAGGTGCAGAACCGTTAAATATGTTAAAACTTTTCTTTAACACAAAGAATACAAATGTTTCGCATTACTACTTCTATACTGCAAAACTGATACACGATACAGTTCGTGTATAAATAAAAAAATAGCTTCGTTTTTTTCTTCCTATTTTTCTTTTAGGAATAAACAGCAGCAGAAAATTTGTAGATATAGGGTGTATAATATGTAAGCAGCAAAATATATTTTATCCTGTGCATTTTATTGCAAAAGCTATAAAACTTTGTATACGATCTGTATTTCTAAATTAGAGTATAAATTCAATCCCTTTTTTACGGTCATACAATAAAATAAGGTTCGAAGAAATGTACCCTAAAGGTTTACTGACATTTATCTCGGTGTAAATCCTTTAAGAAAACGCTCAAATACTACACTGTAGCTATAAAAATCTACCGACAATTATTAATCTTTTAATATTTGCAAATATTTTCATTTTTACCACCATATTCAAATATAAAAATCTCACATAAATTACCCTTATATGTCTAGCTCTTTTCTTACAATTTTCTTAAAATAAAATTCATGTTTCATCATAAAAAAGTTTTTATCGTTTTATATTGAAAGTGATATTTTTACTGTGAAAAGTAAAAAATAAAATAAACTGGATATCGTACGTTTTCAAATAAAATGACCAGTACTTTTTGATTTTAATTTAAGTGATCAATTAATAGTGATGTTTACGCTTTGTGATTAATTTTTTAGTTAGTGCTAACTTTTGTAAAATGAAAATATTCGACATTCATTGAACATTTTTGATGCAAAAAGAATTGTGTGTGTGTGCTACGATACGGTACATATTTACAAAAGAAAAAAAAATATACGAAAAACAAACAACTAACAATTTTAGTTCAAAGCAACGAAGTTGACAACGACACTCATAACATTTTTGCATGGTAATAAAATCAAATTATATTCAGCATATTGACTAATATTTTTTTGACAGAAGAAAAGTTATAGATTATTTTTATTTTTACTAGAAATTTATTAGCAATCAATATAGAAAATGTTACAGGAAATAATATTATTTTGTAACGAAAAATTTATTAAAAATAACGAAAAATGAAAATTTCCATTAGAAAAAATAATTTTTAAGTTTTTAAACTTTAAGTTTACAACAGTATTTTGAAATTAGACAAATTTTTAAATAGTTTAAATTAATTTTTCTACAGTAAAGTAGATTACAGCTTCCTTAATAAAACTCAGTTCATAAATTATAAATATTTGATCGTAGATACAAATCCATATTCAAATAAAAAATACATCAAAAACAGTAAACTGGAGTAATTTAAAAAAAATGATTTACCTGTAAAATTTACTCTTAAATTCAATGTTAAAATTTTAAAAAATTGGGAATATTTCAATGAAAATATAGCGTAAATTTTCCGTTAAACAAACAATGGCATATTATTGATAATATTTTAGGTTGACTGGGAATATTGGAATATTCTATACCAAATTTTGTAACATAACATTACATAGTTTTTGCAATAAAGTTATAATTAGAGACATTGGCCCGTATTCATAGTATATTAAGAAAAAAGTGAGTATATTTTAAAAAATTTATTTAAAAAATATTAGAACTATTTTTAGCACTTTTTTATATTTTAAAATATTAAGTATAATACAAAACATTTAATTTATAAAATTAGTTTAGAATTGCTATATAATAAAAATTAATATTGAAATCTTGACTGCTTTTAACAAAAAATACTCTAAATGCTGCTATGAATGCGGGTTTTTGTATTTACTTGCCAGTGAATTATTTTTTGTTTTTCTAAGCGGTAAAACTATTTATTTTGTTTATTTTGATGTTTCTTTTTTTTTTAAATGTTAAATTTAATATATAATTTTTGTTTTGTAAATTTATGCGAAAATATGTTTTTATGCAGCAAAATCTTGCATTTAAATATAAAGAATTATAAAAACTTTTCTTCAGAATTGACGCAATATAGATAGAAATTATTTTTTGATTATATAATATTAGTTGTTTTTTCTTTCATATTATTATATTTTGGTTTATATTTTATTAAATTTTTAGGTCCACTTTATAAACTACGTTGTGACGAAATCTAATACAATATATTCAAAAATTACGTCTTGAAAAATTTGAACAGCTATATGAAATAAATAATTGTTTGACTTGAAACAGAATATGTAGCAGTATAAAAATGGCAATGATTTGAAACGTAATATGGTGCAAAAAAAAAATATCATGAGCTAACATTTCATGTTTCATTCGGGACGGGTGGTCGATGATAAGTATCTGATTTATCGTAGTTTTTAATTTAGCTTAAAATAATTTACGAGCGTCGTACAGTGTTAAGTGTTGTGTGTACGCGATGCGATGCAGGAGGGCTCAAGTAAATATGACATTTTTATCGCGCGCCCATACAACCACAAACTTATGCGCTGAAGAGAGAGAAGCTACGTAACGCAAAGATACTGTGTACCGGTGCGACGTGTCCCGTTGTATACACACAGATTTTCGCATAATGTTTTACGTGATTTATCTCATAAACGAAATGTACCCGTTTGTTTTCAATTCATACAACGTGCTTTTCATAGTCGTTTTTTAATGCGAGCACAGATACAACTTTCTAGCTAAAATCTCAACTATTTTTAACATTTCAAATTCAATTTACATGTATACTATATCTTATTATTAATATTTTTGGAAAATTTTATACAATTTTTATATTTATACAAGTATTATCCATACTGTAAGACCTGAAAAGCATCTTACTTATATTTATAAATAAAACTTAATAGCTGGTACATGGCTGGTATTAGAAGTTCGGTTTTAAAATCGATTTTAACTAATACCGGTTTTAAGACAATGTAACTGAAATATGAGCATTATTTTTTTTCAATTATTTATTAATTTATACTCACATATATCATTTTAACTAAACGTTTATTATTTGTTAATTTCATCGTCTGGGACTCGAACCCAGGACCTTCCAGTTTCCGGCTGACTGCTCTACCTTCTGAGCTAACAATAATAAACAATGGAGTTGACAATTTTTAATCATTATATTTATATTAGAAACTGAGATTTAGTAGATTTCGCCGAATATTTGTTTTGGCCGGATAATAACTACTATTCAGCCGGATAATAGATAATATATAAAGTATTTAACTATATTTTTACAAGTTTTTCATTAAAAAATAAAACATTATTTAAATAAACATTATAATAGATAAACATTATTAAATAAAATACATTTTTATTTGGTAATAAAATATAGTGTGTTTCAGTTCCGCTTGGTGTATGGGTGTTTGTAATATCTTTTGTGCCGTCAAAAGCATAAACTACATTTACTTTAACATAATAGCTTCTGACTAATACACAAAAGCTTATAATAAATTGAAAAATAAAATAAAAAAAATTTAAATACATATTTTAAAACATATGTACATAGAATTAAATTAATACATACATGCATACACAATCACGCCATATACTCAAAAAAGTGTGACAAAAACTCTTTCCATTATCTCAAAATCAATCTCTTCCAAACATTCCTATTCAAACAAGCAACTTTAGCTTCAACCATATTGCTAATATAAAAAGTAAACCTAAAACAGTACATTTTTAATTTTTAATAACGAAAATAAAGGTCCTATTTTGGTAATAATTTGTTTCTTTAATCTTCAAAATATATTCAAATAAAATTTATTTTTGTTATTACTAAATTTATTATTTAGTATGATAATCCATTATCTGTTATCTGTATGACTGTATTTGCAAATTTTAATAATAAACAAACCATTCATAATGATAAAAACATTTCGTATGTATAATAATTAGTATGAACAAGATAGAATTTTAATTTCCGAGCGTTGTAACATTTTTCTTCAAACAGAAAAAATAAAAGATAATTAAAAATTCTTACCATAAATACGCATTGCATATTTTTGTGGTATAGCATCAACATTCATCCTTTAATCTTTCGACTAGAAAACCTGAAAGAATATAAATATAAGTTACGTATGCAATTAGGTTATTGGGTCATTTTTTTTTAAGGTTATACCTATATATTATCTTTGTCATAATCATTTATTACCTATAAATTATATATTTTTCTCTTTTTTTTTTTTGAAAGTAGTCATAAACTATAATTTAGTTAATAATATGAATATTATATTTAAAAAAAATGAATAATATAGTGAAATATGAAATATGGATTATAATCACGATATGTGATAGATAAAAATATTGGTTAACCAGTATTGAGAAATATATTTTAATATCAGATTTTTGTTCTTTAACCGATTTTTTAAATATTCTAAACCGGTTTTAACCGACTAATTTCTTTGTTAGTTGTATAAATTAAAATTGTAAAATAGTAAAATTATGAACAATTGTTATAATTTATTTTTATAGAATTAAAATTAGGTAATAAAATATAATTTTCTTATTTTATAAATAAAGATTTAATTTTAAAATTAACAAATTAACATAGTAAAAAAAATTTCAGAACTCATATTAAAATAAAACAGCTTCAAGATTAAGTTCTGTATAATTTTAATTTTAAATCAACATTTCGATATACTTTACTTATATCATCATCAAGAAAATATACAAATCACATAAATAATAATATATGTACAAACAAAACATAGAATCCAGTTACTAGGTCACAAATACAAGTAACTAGATTATGAAATATGTAAATTATTAATTAAAGGAAGCCAAATTTTATTTAATTTGTTACAATTGTTTACTATAAATGTGCGCAGTGTAAAGTTCAAAATTAATATATATATATATATATATATATATATTTATTTATATATATATATATATATATATATATATATATATATATTATACATAATTTTATATTTCGGCTTCTTAAAAAGCCGGTATTGTTCGGTTAATATATACAAAAATATTGGTTAACCAGTTTGTGTACCAGTTTCATACCCTGCTTATAATTTTATAGTAACCATGAAAATTTATGTCAAAACAGAGTTTTTTTAAATTTAAACGTATCGAATGAAATATATTGTTTGCCAAAAGTTAAATATTTTTAGTACATCATAATTTATTTGATTCAAAAAATATGAAAATCTTGGCAAAAACCATGTAAACATGTTCTCAATATTAAAGTATGTTGTACAAATAACGATTATTTTACATTTAACTTGAACACTTAATAAATGTTTAAATTTGTTGAATTTATTTTTAGTCTTAAAAAAGCCTTATTTTAGATGTATATCTGAATTTGAAATTCTTTCTATCTTTCTACCTTTGAACTGCCAATAATTCCTTTTATTATTAAATAATAAGATTTGAGATTTTTGATAGGCAGCTTATACTACATTTTGCTTCCTTTAAATTCAAGCGATGATATAAAAAAAGAATTAAAGCTACCCAGCAAGCAATACACAATAAAAACGAGACGAGAATATAAAAATATTCTTTGTGTGTATGCGTGTGCGAGTGAATGAGAAAGAGATAGATAGTCAGACAACGATGATAATTGAATAGCACAAAAGAGGACAGTGGCATAAAAGAACGTTTTGGCTTCTTTCAAGCAAAGATTCGGTTTTCTTTGTCACTGCACACTAACCTCTTTTTAGTGGTATAAAGTGAACCGAGAAGAAGAATTTTTGCCTTCTATACTCACTTAACTCGTGATTGCTACCCGGCCTTCCCTTTCTCCCCGAATAAGAAGCTTTTGCTCCAATCTCAAATTCACTAAATTAAAGAACGCATTTTGCTTCGGCTGCTCGACTATAGACAAATACGTTCTTCCTTCTTTGTTTCGCTATTAGTGAAAGTTATCGTGAGGTAGAGAGTTGACTTACTATGGGCAAAGAGTATTGTTTGTGGTAATGCTTCTTTCGACAATACCGTTTCGCAAAAGTGAACATGAAATATACATATATACTAGAGGTTCTTTTCTAAAACAATTTATTTTATCTATATGTACCGTACGTATAGATCTGATTTTCAAAGCTAAGAGAAAATTTTCAAAGGCTTTTAGTTTGATTTTGAAAAAATAAAATAAATTTGTTTATAAATTGAAACGCTAATCTGTTTTTCCAATTTCCTTTTAAATTTTCTTGCTAATATAATTAAATGTAAATAAAATCAAATATTTTATAAAATTAATCTGAAAGAAATTATCGAAACGTCAGTTTTTTAATATTTTTATTTCCAGAAATCAAATAAAATTATAAACGATAAACTGATCCTAAGATTTACTATAGTATAATTAGTATGTTGTTTAACAATTATTTAATAATAGTTATTACTCATGAGAGTAAAATTTCATTGTATATTTCATGCGAATATACAAGGTGGAGCAAAATTTATCACCCCATCTGATCTAATTTTTGCAGATGGCATCTCATGTCATCGTGATTGAAATTTGTGAAGTAAACAGATTTAGAATACACGTAGACGAACCATGAATCGCTATACTCCTCAAGAACGCGGAATAATTGTGTCAATGTTTTTGACAAATAATATATTTAGAATTTATTATTTACAAACAAAGTTACTGCTTTAAGAAATCTAGTGATAACTTTTGCGTTACTTTGTACAATAGAAAATTGCACATCTAATTGCAAGTTATATTTCAAAATAATTATAATATAAAAATTATATTCCAGCAATAATGATAACTCCTCAAGTAGGTCAAATGCAGTTTTGTGATTAAGTAATAATTAAAAAACATACTTTAATATGTAATGAATAGTATTGCTTATTAAGAAACACATACATAATGAATAGGAGTATATTATTTAACAAGCGTAAAGAAATATATTTTTTCTTTAAGTGTATTAAAATATTGATATTACGTACTATATTGCCTATGTAGAATGAGGTCATTATGTTTTATATATATATATATATATATATATATATATATATATATAACCAGAATGAAACTGTTTTTAAAAATATATTTTTATGTTATAAAACAATTAATTTTGTAGATTTAATATTATTTATTAAATTTAATTTCAATTTAATATATAAATTCTTGATATACTTCATTAAAATTTGTAATATTCAGTTTTCAAGTAAGTTTTCATAAATATTCAAATTAAATTTTGTATTTATTTAAATATTAATAAAAAAAATACCCAAGAAATTATTGTAATAATTACTATTAACGAGAATATTATTATACAGTAGTTATTTAATGTATACACCACCGGTGGCAGTACCAAATTTGACTACACGGTTAACTATTTTTAATCTGAAATCTTCGGCGGCTATGTTATAAATTATGTAGTGACAATTGCAATATTTGTTTTCGCTTGAATTTGAATTTAATTATTAAAAATGTGTAAAAAAGTACTTGAAATACAATGCCCGCCAGATTTCTCAGGAAATACAAATTCGACTAAAGAAACATTAATTCTCACAAATCATGTAACATATATACTGCTTTATTGTTATTAATTATTAGTAAGGTTAACATTTCTTAGTATGTATTTTTATTTATTTGTAGTTTAAATTTGTTTGGAACGCTTGAAGAAAAAGTAGCCTGTCACTCGGAATAGAAAAATCTTTTTGTGATTTGCTCAGATTGTATCTGAGCATCAACACAATGAAGATCGCTTTCTACTTTTTGAAACATAATATACTATTAAGAGATATTAGTATATTATAACAAAAAACAGAGAAATATATATATATATATATATATATATATATATATATATATATATATATATAAAGTTCCCACATTTCTGTTTCTTCCGTACACATTATTCTACTATCTTTTATGTGTAATAAACAAAGTATTATTTTCCTGCTGAACATTAAACATATGGCAGGAATAGTAGTCTTTTACTTTTAAGCGTACATAATTCTTTCTTTAACTATAGAAGCTTTGATTTCAGTAAAATAAAACAGTTTTTAGCATAAGAAACTGATTGAAAATTGTAATAAAATAAAATTGTTTCTGAAGGAAACCACAAGATAATTTAAAGATATTAAGGTCAAGGCAAAATACATAACTTTGGACCAAATTTTCAAATTGCTGATTTTGCAAAAGATTTCGAATATTTATTTAAAAAATTACCTATTGAAATTTTCTCATTTTCAATGAAGTATTTTTTGTACCTACATGCCCTAAAATTTTATTAACAATTTTATTAATTTAAAAATTTAAATTCAAATAACAAATCGAATTTCAAACACATAGATATTTTTGTAGAATTTTTGTTGTTTTTTTTTCTGATGAAGAATATATCGAAACATCGATAAAAAAAAAACATATAACAAACTTAATTCTAAAGCTTTTTTATTTTAATAAATAAGAAGTTACAAAAATTATTGTTATAATGTTAAAATAATATATTTTATTAAATATAAATAGTAGAAAAATTTCATAAAAAAATTCATAGTTAATTTTAATATAACAATGGAACAAATAAAACTCACATCAAAATAAAAATTTAATTAACAAAATACATATACTTGAATAATAAATAATACAGAATTTTAACATGAAGCCTTTTAATTTCATATAATGAGTTCTGAAATATAAATACTTGTATTTAGTATCAAAGAAATTGAAGTATTTTTAGTTTTTTTCATAATAATACAATTATTAAAAAAGCAAAACTTCAAATTGTTATTGTGTTTAATTATAAATTTTAATAAAAGAACGTAAAGAATTTATAGTTAAAAATAAATAGAAATTTAATTACAAAATCATACTAAAACTACAAAATGATTTGTTTTAAAATAAAAAATTGTTTTTTTTAAAGTTTAGTTCCGGTTTTCATTTTAGCAAAATATCGTCTTTTTTTGTTTTTTTTGTAAATTTAATATAATGAGTTCTGAAAAATTTTTTTACTATACTTGTATTTAGTATTAAAAATTTTTTAATATTTTTAGCTTTTGTTATAATATATAGTTATTAAAAAAGCAGGACTTCAAATTGTTATTTTGTTTAATTCGATTTTCGTTCTGGCTCAGGTACCAAGTTTCGTTACGGTTTTTTCGATTTTCGGTTTTGGAATCGGTTTAGTTTAGTTGAGTTAAGCTAATTTTTGCAATAATGTCTTGTATATATTTTTTTATAAATTTTTAAATAGATACAAAATTTAATATTAATATCGATAAAACCTTACTTGGAAACTAAATATATTTTTTAATGCATTACAAATATTAATAAAAAGACATAAAGAATTTATAGTTTAAAATAAATTAAAATTGAATTACAAAATTATATTAAAATTACAAAGTTAATTGTCTTGGAATAAAAAATATTTTTTTAAAGTTTAGTTCCGCTTTTTATTTTAGCAAAATATCGTTTTTGTGTTTCTGGTTTAGTTCTATTTTGAATCTCAGAAAAAAACAATTTAAATTGAAACACTGAGTTAAAATACATATATTTGTAAATTTAATTAAACTTATACTATCCAAGAATTAGGTCCATGTGTGCAAGTGACAGCTCATAAGAGAACAATTCTGGAAATAAATGGTGCTTTATTGCTTTTGAAAAAAAAAGCAATGAACAGAATGGTAGAAAATTTTCAAACAGGAAAATCAATTTTGAACGACATAATTATACCAGTGGCAATTGAATAAATGATACTTGTTTGTATTTCGAATTAAAGAAATAAATTGAAGCAATAAAATAAATTTAACATGTCCGATTAATGGCGGAATAAATCCGTTTTAATGTTTAATTACATTTATTTTTCAGTATTGATCGCACGAACAAATGTTTCATTATTATTTTAGAAAATTCAAAATTTACTCATCATATTTTCTTTTTTATTACAATATATAATTATTATTATTTATTTATTAAGGGTAAAAACGAATACTTAATCGCACGTCAAATTTTGGGAGAAATATAGCTGATAGTAAAAGCGACAAAGAAAGTTTTCACTCGGGATGGATACAATATTTTTTCGAACATCTTAACAAAAATTATTTTATTATTAATTGTGTGTTAATATTCTGTATTATTTTTAAATGCAAATAATTTAATAATAAAAATTATATTAAATTAAGATTACTATTTGACAATTGTCAAAACTGTTCATGGTTATTCAGATTACTCATTAACTCTAACCTGTAAATATTGAACGAGAGTTGTATTTTTGTGTTTTTGCTCTTTGTTATTTGTTGATATTATTTGTAAACAAATTAATTAAAAATAAAATTGCATCTATAGTAAATTTTACTATTAATAAACAGTGATTAATAATCGTATGTACTATTTTTATGTTATTTTAAATACATAATATATTTATAAAAAACATTTTTGTCTGTTTATATAATTTAGGATCTTAAATAAAATTGAGAATAAACTGGGTTTTATGAAATTCGTTTCAATGTTTTAGGGTCTTGCTATGCTTGGCATGACATTTTCGAATTCATGTTATAAAATCCATCTTTATACACTTGTTACATAAATAACTATTATATTAAAATGTTTTATAAAAGAATTAAATTTATAGCAACGTCGGCCATTTTAATTAGCGTATCAGTAAAATAAAATAATTTTTATAACAAACTAGTTATGTAATAAAATTGTTTTTCTTTTTCTACTTTACAAAATCATGCATCCACCTTTTCTAGCAAACAAAATTTCCGAAGTTCTAAATCCATTTTGCAAACTTTTAATATCAGGGGCTTTTAACTTGATACTTTATCTTGTCAAAGTCTAACAGAACAACGTATAGGTATAACAAGTGTTGATCTAGGCTTGTTTGTGATTTGGACTAAAAATTACATTCGCATGCGTTTTGTATTTTGTATTTTAATCTTTCTGATACCATAAATTGTAATCCGCAATAATCTAAGCTTAATTTTAATAAAAATAAATACAAAATCGTGATTATTTTATTTATTTGTTTGTAATTTGATTCTTTGCCAATATACATTAACTTATTTTTTTATTATATATGTAGATATTTAATTTTTATTTTAGGAAAGTACTTTAAAACATATTGCAAACCTTATATTCCTTAGAAACAAATAACCACAAACTTTTTATAGTTTTATTATAAATACTTTGTTATTATTAATTAAATTGCTGTGGTCTTCGCTAATTAAAAGCAAGTGTACATTATTTTCTCTTGAAATTGAACGATGTCACAATTCAAATTGTTGTTTTTCAGGGACCTTATTTGTGGAGAAGAAAAATATTCCAATCATCAAAACATTTATATTGCATATAGACATTGCATATTTGTTATTTCTTATATTTTACAATTTTACGAAATAAACTGTTTGCTATTTACTATAATAAGTTTGATAAAAATTAATAATTATGTTAATATGTTAATAATTAAGTAAATAGTAGGCTACAGTAGTAAATTTCTTGTAAATAATTCTTAAATGTTAAAATGTATTACAAATGTAATTAACTAGCTTAAAGATAAATAAAGTTTGATTTGATTATCATACAAACTATTGTAATACAATATTGAACAATTAATCCATTTAAAACGAATTAGAAAAAAAAAACACGCATATACACATTACAAAAATAATAATTATTCTAGTACGTTCGCATGAAAAATAAGCATACGTTTGCAGACAATAAGGTTGTGCGCAATTCGCTGGACGTATATGTAAACATTTCATACTTGTCTTCTCTTAGATCATACAATAGAACGATTGGAATATTCTTCTTATCTGAATTTGATTATAGGTATATTTACAATGGACTTTCATAAATTCTATTACAATTTAAAAAATATAATAAGTATGTTGTTTTTCATTTTTATATTTTTTTTTATTTATTTTTGTTAAGGTATTATACACTTGTTCAAATTTTATTCTGTAACTAAAATTTAGTTCTGTTGAGCAATAAAGAATTATTATATTTTTGTATTATAATTTATTTAATATATATATATATATATATATATATATATATATATATATAATTTTTAAGATAAGTAAAATAACGCAACTATAAAGTAAAAAAAAATTGTAATTGAGAAAGTTTTTCTCTGGGGCTTATAACGGTATATGAGAAATGATTAAGTCCGTGCCTGTTTAGGAATGGTTGTGAGTTCTGAAGGATGTGGCTGGTCCCAAAGGGATTACATGGGAAATCACTTGATCCTTGGAGACGAAGGATCAGTTACTCAACGCACAGCACAGCGCACTAGATCGAAATGCAGTAACCGCATTGGGCATTTCAGCCATTGTCTTTACCAAACTATACCTTTCTACTTTACCTTCAAAATTAACCTGATTAATTTTACTACTAAATTAATTTATAGAGCAAAATTAATACCGTATCGTCCCCCATTTCATTTATGTTCTATCTATTTGTTTGACATTTTCTATGAAATATGCCAACGTTACCATTATAATTATCAAACCTGTCCAAATGACGGCGTTTACGTTTTCTGATTACAAATTATAGACAACTATTTAAACTTTTTCAATTATTATTTAAACAACACCCAATACATTTTTTCAAATTTATTAAATTTTCTAATTTTATATTAGTTCACTACGATTAAGTGGAAATTAAAATATTTGTAAAACTGTTTATTTCAATGAGTCGCTTTTCTAGATATTTTTTTGTTAGGTCGAGTACTCGTAAATCCGCCTCTGGAAGTTGGTAATTCTGTTAAAGTAATTTTTATTTTTAATATTAAATAATTCATGGTTACATTAAAGGTAATTATATATTTTTTAATTTTCAGGTGGGTTTTCAACTATTATTTCCTGAAAGACAAATACTAGAAAACATGTGAAAAACAATACTTCAAAGGTAATTATTTAATTAACCACTGAGAAATTCTTTTGTAAAAATATTAAATTAACTGTTTTTGATCAAATTAAAAAAAATATAATCGGACAAAAACGTACGTTTGGTATTTCAACTTTTGCTTTGTGTTTTTTACTTTACTCGAAAATGTATTTAAATAATTTGAAATGTTTTCTAACCCCTTTTAAACTTTCATAAAAAAAAAAAAACGAAATGAATTATGAACAATTCCTCAATGGTCAAAAGAAAACTTTATACCGAAAAAGTTTTTCTTAACATCAATTCGTAAGAAATAAAATTTTTTTTGCGCTGCCAAAGTTAAATAACTTCCATTATGAAACTGGGATTTCGTTTAATGTGTTGGTAGAAAAACCTTTGTATTTTGTCTCCAGTTCTATTTTTTTTCTTGTTTCTATTCAAGTAACTTTCACGTTTATTTTATCTTCCAACTAACAGGAGAATTTAGTTGATTTTTGTTATAGAAAAAAATCTATATTGTACACGGTATAATTTCTGTTTTGAAATTTGTGATGTATTGCTTTTAGGTGGTTACGATAAAAAACTCTTTTATATTGTAATTAAATATTGTGCATAATTTAGTGTTTGTTTTATTAATATTAACTTAATAAGTTTGAAATTTAATATACTGGTTTGCAAGTTAATTATTATTCTTTATAGTTCAGTATCAGTTTGCAAACATAATTTAAATTAAAATATCGGTTAATTGTTATTGGAAATTTTGTCAAATATACACATTAAATTAAATTTATTTTACAAAAGCATTTAAAAGACATTATTAATACTTAAAACTTCCAACGCCAATAATTAAACAAGATATTAATATTTTATATAAAGCAAGAAAGAGATGCGGCAGATGAATATAGTTTGGCTCAAACTAGATATCGTGGCGTGAATAGTATTTATAATTCAATATCGTATTATTCAATGAGTAGGTAATAAATAATGATAATTATTACTCACAAAAATTACAGTTAACGGCACAAGCCGTAAGAGACTGTGTAATAATTATTATTACATGTGAGTAGAATATATATATATATATATATTTCAGTATAATATGTATGATATTTTTACTGTAAAAGCCATTTGTAACATTTTTTTCTGATGAAGACCTACGTTGAGTACGTCTAAACATACATACATACACAATCACGCCATGTACCCAAAAGAGTGTGGCACAAACTCTTTCCACTATCTCGAAACCAGTTTCCTCCAGACAAGCAACTTTAGCTTCATCTACATTCATAATTCCTCTCATACATGCTCTTCTATTTTTACTACTTGGAAACTTTCGATGTTTAAACATCGATTATTAATAAATACCTATTAATACAAAACTAAAAACCTATAGCCGTTTTATTTTAATAAAATGAATTCTGCAAGATTTTTTTACTATAAAAATGCTTTTGGATTATGTTCTGTATAAATTTTGATTAAAAAGTCGACGTTTTGACATACATCACGTATATCATCATTATACAGAACTAAATACTAAAACTTTTTATTTTAATTTTTTTGAAAACGACTAACAATTTTGATGAAATGTGGTGAATAATTTACATTTTTGGTTGCGGAAAAATAATTCATCTAGGAAAAAGTCATTTACGAAATTCGTATTTGATACAATTAATATTTTGACTCATTGCTGCCATAAAGTAGTGATTTATAAAACAATGTGAAGTCATAATTTTTATTTTCTTTATTTTTTAAAATTTTGAAGAGCTGTAATGGATTTATTTAAAATGGATACTTAAATTTAAAACTAAATTAAATAAATGATCTGCGAGAAAAATACACAGTACACACATAAAATAAGCAATTCTTAAAAATTTAAAAGATTTACTTCCTTTTAAACAAGCGAAGCTCGGTTATCCTGATATTTATTATAATATAATAATCGCACTGTATCATGACAACAGCGATAATGTGCTAGATATTTTAAATCATTTAGTAATAATTTGAAAGCTCAATTTATTGAAAATATTACTAATTTAAATACCAATAAATAACGAGCAGTATTAAAAATAATTTGTTATTTTTTAACAAATAATTTTGTAAATATAAGAAAAAACAAACAAACAAAATAGTTGCAGCGTTAAATTTTTATGGGTTGTACATGTATCAAAAAATAAAATATAAACACCTTTGTAAATAGTTTGTGTCTTTCTATATAAAAATCTTCGGGTATTACACGGATTTATATACATACTGATATATACAAAATACGCGTAAAACGGAAATAACAAAACTAATAAGATTTCGTAGCACCTGAAGGTATTTTCTATGTCTGCTATAGACGTTTCTTACCCCTACATATAAAACTTGTTCTCATTTTATTCTTTGCAGCAGATACACAGAAAGAAATAATATACGAAAAAGAGTTGAAAAACCTTTACTTTTTGCAATAGTAAGGGAGCATTTCAAACATAGAGATTAAGAAAATACTATCTTTATAAATAAATATAATATAGTTATACTTTTCCCTCTACAATTTTTAATATAAAATTTAGAGAATAATTCAAGAAAACTATATATATATATATATAAACAAATCTTACGACATATTTATGTCTTTCTATCGTATAGGATTTTGTATGAAACTGTCATGATGACTCTATTTGGAAAATCACTATGATTTCAACTTTAAGCTTGACAGTAACGGGCGGAAAGCTGAGAGCTTTACAAGCAACGCGCATCAGATTTTTTGACGGCCGTCTATGATGCATTGCCGTATTTTATGTTATGTTCCGTGGGTGTATATGTACATACGAAACTATCAAATGGAACGTAGAAAGTGGGGTAAAATATTGGGAGTAAACACGTAACCTTGACATTTTATCGGTTTACTTGTCAATTTATCGGTTTCAGTTTGAGAATAAGTGACGTTTCTCGATTTTTACCAAACGAAAAACAAAATCTATATGAAACTTTTTTCACAGTTTTAATTTTTTTGTATATTAATATTAATTTTACTTTTAATTCTCTATGCAATATTTAGAACTATGCATGTAAAACTTTGTGAAAAACTGTGCTTTTAGATCCGGCTCAATTTTAGAATCAGCTTCAAATATCATTGTGACAGATTTTGGTACCTTAGGTATATATAATCAAAGAAAATGAAAATAATACACTTGATTGTTTTATGAAACAGTTACTTATTATTACGATTGATTTGTCTTCTAATCAGACTAATCATAACCATTATACATGTAATATAAATTTCAGTTATACACCTATATCTAAACAAAATTTAGTACAAAATTTTCCTAATAGAATTAGTTTAAAAATATTTAAAAAACAATATTAAATCATTCAAACGTAAGCTGTATAAGTTTCTATTAAACAATAATTTTCATGCATTATATGAAATATGTATTTGTGACAATTTCTATACGCATGTATTTTGTTTCGATATAAATAAATAATAATTATTATTAAATGATTGTAAATAAATAACTATTTTGTGAAATAATCAAGTATATTATTATTATTATTAATTATTTTAATTAATTTAATTGTTTTAATTTAATTAAAATGTTTTATCGAGTGCCAGCTACTCAATTTCCTTTTTAATATTTGGTATTTGTTAAATAGATTATTGAAATTATTGAATGAAAAATAAAAAGGGATACATAATCTTATTAAAAGTTATCGTAAATTCCAAAAAAAAAAAAAAAATTAATATGACATCTATAATTTAAAAGCAAAAAATATTAAATATGATATTTTAATGGGATTGGTAATTTGTAACATATTATTCTTTGAGCACGTGTCATAATTTAATCGAGTGAGTAATAATTATTACATACAAGTGCAATACTATACTTTTTCTACAACCTTTCATTAGGAAATCATATTTATTGATGTAGCATACATAATAAAAGTATATATTTACTTAAAAATATATTTACTTACAAATTTTAATAAATTTACGAAATGTTGAGTAATAATTCAAAAAAATTACTGGCAAAAGTAATAAATAGCATAATAAATATACGTATAGACACGGTTAAACTGGAGTAGAAAAATGATATAGCTAATAATGTTTATTTAGTAAAAGTCATAGATTATTTGACAATCAAAAAATAATAGCAGTCATTTAGTTTTAATGATAAATTATTATCTGGGTATATATTGCACAGTTTTTAAAATCACCGTAATTAAAAGTCATTAATTTGTCAGCTAAAATGCCTTTTTATTATAAATCAATAATGAAAGGAAAAAGTTCTACGTGATAATATTCAAGCCGTTTTTTATAGCTGTTCTAAAATTTTCAGTAGATTACATATTTTATTCAACAATAATAAATATTTTAATTTTTCAATAAAATTATGATAATATTTAACAAAATTTGTTTAATACTAATATGTCATTTAAAAGTCAAAAAATAAAATCTTTTATTCATATTTTCAAATAACCGAGGCAGAAAAATTCACAAGTAAAAAAATTAAATAATAAAATAAAATGTACTTTTAAACGCGCACGGTCACAAAAAATGTAAATATAATAATGAACTACCCGCGTATAAATGGAACATGAAATAATAAAAAAAAAAACGCAGTAAAACATTTTATTTATTTAGTGTAGATAACGTAAGTCGCGGAAAATTCATGAAAACAGGGACCCTGCAACAAAAATAATTTGCAAAAGGGTGACACACAACGAGAGCCATTTTCCTCACACAGAACAACCGAAAAAAAAAAATGGCAAAAACGTTTCTTCTTTTTTTCTCTTACATAACAACAAAAGAAATTTATTCAACATCGCCCATTCATTTCAACATTTCTGTTTTCAGCTTTTTTTTTGCTGTCTCTCTTCCTTTCTTCTGGTGCGTCAAAAGAAGAAAAGAAGACAGAAAAATGTCGCGCGACATCGTTTATCTATCGCGTAATTTCCCTTCTTTTTCTAGCATCCAGACCTAGATCTATTTTTCACTAACTGCTCAAAAAATCATCACAGACAATCATAAAAATAATACGTATCAATTTTTTAGTCTAATGCTATTTTTATATTATCCTAAGTAAATAGTTTAGCATAGTAGATAAACAAAGTCATAAAGTATTAAATTTATAATACATGGATTATATAAATTAATGGAAAAGTCTACAAAAAATTTAATATTATTATCAAGTAAATATATATTATTAATAATACAAGGTCTACTTACGTTGCTGTAATTTTCAAATGTAATGTGGAAATATAGCTTTTAAACAATTTTTTTGTAAAAAATACACAATAATAATATATATTTTTTGTTAATTTCACATTTAACATAAATTGTTAATTAAATATTTTCGGCGTTGAAAATTGTTTTTTACAGTGAATTTTTGTACATTAAACGCCGTGTATATTTATAAATTGTTGTTACAAGTATATACAATGTGTTCTAAATTCGGCTGCCACTGTTCGGATCTCGAAAATTATAATTGCTATAATTTCGGTTAAATAAGACTTATTATTGTGCACATTAATATGACTATCTTAAATGTACTATTACTTGAAGGTATAGCGATTTTGACTGCAGCGAATATTTTCAGCCTATTTTCAGTTTCTTATGTCATTTGTTTTTTATGTTATGACGTCATCGACTTTTTTGTAAATGACAACCTATATTTTTTATTATTGATTTTGGTAGTACTTTTTATTCCAACCATATAAAATTTTTAATATTTTACATTTGAAAAAAATTGAAAAAAGTAGTCTTAAAGTTCAAATATTAAAAATTATTTAATTTTGCAAAATGAATCTAGTTATTGGTGAATAAAACAAAAAATATTAGGTATAATTGTCAGAATTATGCATTTTATAAATATCAGAATAAAATAACACTTTCATTCTCTGTTTTTTTGCTCAATTGTACTACATTTATTAATAAAATAGTTTTTCTAATTTGGAAAATCAAAATAATAACACTTATTTTATTGTGACATTTATAAATTGCATAATTCTGACAGTTGTAGCTAATGTTTTTTGTATTATACACCAATAACTAGATTCATTTTGCCAATTTAATTAATTTTTAATATTTGAACTTTATGACTATTTTTTTCAATTTTTTCAAATGTAATTTTATATAGTTGGAAACGTAATATAAAGTACTACCAAAATCAATAATAAAAAAATATAGGTTGTTATTTAAAAAAAAGTCGATGACGTCATAAAATGAAAAACAAATGACATAAGAAACTGAAAATAGGCTGAAAATATTTGCTGTAGTCAAAAACGCTATACCCCTTTGAGATTTTTTCCAAAAAATTGATATCAACGGAATTACTGAATTTATTGTTTACATTGTATATCATTAGATAATTGTGCAAAACTTGAGTTATAGTTCTTGAGACCCCAATTTGGAATACACAATATATATTAGTACAAATTGAATATAACATTTGAAATAAATCTTATAGGAATTAGAGCATTATCAGTATCATAAAATGGGGTTGATTGTTCAATAGATGCATAACTTTAGATCATAATATTTAAAAAATATTTTTATTTTAACTAATACAATCTATATAAATAAAAGAAAAACTCATATACAGTGTTTGTTAAAAGGTTTGCAATATATGGAAAAAAAATATTGGCCTGTATTTCCATCTCTTTTGTTTATGAAAAAGTACTTTTATTTTTTGCTTTAAAATAAATTTTTACTTCTATCTCTTATCAAATACAAATAATATTTCTATTTTTGATATTTTTTTTTATATTTAATATTATAAAATTTAAATAAATTGATTAAAATTGCTTAATAAGTAATTTTAAGTAAACGTCAAAAGTAATTTTGACAAAAATCGCTTTTAAAATTGAGGTGAGAATTGTTTTTAAAAAATTATTATTTCAAGACATTTTACTGCTTGTCCAAAAACTAAAAATATACTAATCAAAAATTCTGTTATTTGCGATACAGATAAAAATTAAGTATTTTGAAAAATACTACTCTACTTTTTTACATAACTCAATTATATCTAATTAATATTATACAAATCATTTCGATGTTGTTCGACAATTTGGGCATCTGTCAAATATATATTTAAGTTCCGGAAAAATAACTGGAATCAAAGGCTATTTCATTTTATAAATGATTTCTATGGGTACTTGGTAGGTCCGCTGGTAAAGTATAATTAAAATAATTAAAAGAAAATAGTTAGAACTAATTACAACTAATAATTATAAAACAAAAGATAGTTATAAAATTTAAATATTTATTTTAATATTTTTCAAACAATTATTTTCATATAAAATAATAATATTTGGCAATATTATTTAAATAATAACAAAAAATATTTAATTAGGTGTCAGCTAATAATGTATATTATTAACTTAAATACGTGTTCAATATTTTGGATTTTCGAGTTCTTCTTCAGAAAAAATATTTATAATTTAGAAGGCATATGGATCACTGTAAACATTTTTTTTTTATTCGAGCGAATGATGTAATGATGTTGCTATCATTCCTGTTTATCCTCTTATTAAATTTCAAATATTGAAATATACAATAATATTGAAATAATAAAATACAGTGAAATATTAGACAGCAATAAATAAACAGTTCTAAATTCAATGTATCATTTTACCTCAGTACAAAAACAATATCTTCAGGCCATTAATAGATTTTATCAAATAAATAAAGTGTAAATAATATTTAATCAAATGTCGGATAATATTTGAATAATGTAGGAGAGATTACGACAATATTTGAATCGTGCCTATTTCATTTGGAATTTAGTTCATCTACGCTACTACGATTACAACTGGAACTAGAGACTAAAACTGGACGATCCAGTACAAGGACGGTATTAAGAAGGAATTTCACACTGCGAGCAAATATTTCTGTCCATCCTATTTCACATATTATTATTATTATTACATTACATTCTTACGCGAATTTCATTTAAATATTCATTTTCATATTTCATATACTACGTTTCATATACTCAATTTAACAATAATTAAAAAACAAATATTGATAAAATACAAAGTGGGTGAAAAGTAGCTTTACCGTAAATAATAAAATATGAGAAAAATAAGAATTGATTTTAACAGATACCAGTTGAAAGGTATGCGCGCACACACACACACACACACACACACACATAGCCTAAGCAACGCAAATTTCTCGTAGGTAGCTGGTGCCTCTAAATTATTTTGAAGAAACTGCATAATGACAAGTCAATGACGTCAAAAATTCAAATTTATGTCATATATGTAGTTCCATCAAAATAATATAGAGGCGCTAGCTATCTACGATAAATTTGTGTTTATCACATTGAGATAAACTGCATCGAAGTGAGCCTTCAGAACGGTAAATAATAATTCGAACGTTTCTTAAAATAAATTTATATTTTTCTCATATTCTACAATGAGAAAAATTTTGCTTTAGATCCAAGGTTTTTACTTTTAACTCAAAAGTAAACGTGTTCTTGAACTGTTAACTTATGTTTTTTTAATAGAAATAAAATTTTAATAAAAAATATAATAGTAAGTAAGAGTATAACTTTAGTATAAGTTTAGAAATATGGGCCCGTATTTTTACTGCATTTTTAAAAGTGATTTTTGTCAAAAGTACTGTTAACGTTTATTTAAAATTACTTATCAAGTAATTTTAATTAATTTGTTTGAATTTTATAATATTATATATAAAAATATATATCAAAAGTAGAAATACTATTTATATTTGGTAAGCGATAGAAGTAAAAATGTATTTGAAAGTGAAAACAAAAGCACTTTTTCATAAACATAAGGAGTGGGAATACGGACCATAGTGTTTTTTTGGAATAAATATAATTGTAAAATTATTAATAATTTTTAGATAATAAAAAAAAATTCAGAACTTATTCTATTAAAATAAAACAGCTTCAGGTAATAGTTCTGCATTAATTTTTATTAATAATCGACGTTTCGATGTCAACGTACATTATTATCAGGAAAAATTATACAATAAATAAACAGAAAAAATAAACAAATTACTATGTAACAAAATAAGTAAATAGATTATACAATTTATAAATTTTTAATTAAAGAATGCCAATTTTTATTTTAATTTTTAAGCTAAATGTTAACTAATTTCATGCAAAGCTTTTAAAATAGTTGTACCTATTACAATTTTTTTTTATTAAAATTTTTTATTTTAATTAGCAAAACATAAGTTTATAGTTCAGAAACACGTTCAATTTTGAATTAAAGCGACTTTTTGCTCACATTGTACATATATTAAAATAAACAAATGATGGTTATTTTATTAATATAAACTTGACATAAACATGACAAAAATAAATGAAAATTGTTCAATAGATTTTAAAATATTAATAATTTGTAAATAACAGCAATGTATACAAACAATATTGAAGCACGAAAAGGAAAAATAAATATAATTAAATATCTATGTCGCTTACAGGGCAGTCAATAATTAGTTATTATATATTTAGTTGATATTTCATTATGTATATAATTAAAACCAAAATATGGACAAAATAAAATCACATATATTATCAAAATAAACCAATTATTTATTTTAAAAATAAATAGAATTGCATACTGTTATTCACCGCAAACACATATTTTATTTACTACATATATTCATTTCAATATGCAAATATATGTGATAGAAAAATTAATTATTTAAAATAATATTTTGAATGATGATATAAAATAAATTTAAGCTTTCAATAAAATATGAAGTTTTAAATATTTGAATATCTGTGGTAGGATTTTTCATTTTACCGCACACAAAATTTACCGCAAATTTTTGAAGATTAAATATAAAAGTAAATTTTCGATTTGTTTCCTTAAACTAATTTAGCATTGAAATAAATAAAAGAAAAATAAAAACAGACTAAATAATTAAAGAAACGAAGCTAACTTTTCGGTAGATAGTAAAATTTTCATATCGTATGGCTTCGTTTGTTAAAGATGAAATGGGATAAGACGGGTACTTAAGAAACGGACGAGAAAATCACAGTAATTTTCGTGAAACGTAAAAGAGATAGTTGTCGGCAAATCTGTTTTCATTTGCCCCAAGTGTAAAATGCAAAATCAAGGTGTACGCCGGAGTATACGCCTTCCACCTTCCTAGATTAAATCAAGCGTTGATTTTCACCTCTTTTCCCGAGTTTTCATTTCGTTCAGTTTGTTGCTTTATCTACTCAAGTGAAAACACTTATCTTACGGCCGACGCAATCACTTAAAATTCTTTAAAATCTACGACCGGTTTGCCAATTAACATCTCGACTCATTCATTAGATTTGCAATCAATTTCAAATTAATTTAATATTAAATTAAAAGCGTAAATAATAAAATACTCGGTAATACTTTCCAATATTTTTATATATTTTTCAAGAATGAATATAACTGACACTAACAAAGTAAATAATCATTCAGATCTCCTTATAATTAAAGAAAAGTGCTTTGGGATTTAATTCTGTTTATTTTAATTAAAATATAATGTTTCGGTTTAAAATAATGAGTTTTTGTAATTCTTACGTGAAACATAGGGACCATAAGTTCGAGAAGCAACCATAGAGTTTCTTAATAATTTTTATTTGCATTGACAATGAAGCGAGCCATTAATCCACAGACCTAAGAGAACTACAGCTTTTAGTGGGTTCCAAACTACTCAGATGTAGTCGATACAGTTCAGCGGTATTAAGTTTTAATATTAGAAATAATATTTTTCATATAAATTCTGGTATAAGCGCAGTGCAAACCAGGGACCTTTGGTGTTTGAGTCTGGCCTGGGGCTGCCTGTAATGTTTACTGCGTGAAAACTTTTCAGGGAAATAAAAGAAAAAGGTGTACGCGTAGTAAACCGAAACGTTGTATTATAATTAAAACAAATAGAACCAGACCCTATAGCATTTTTCTTTTGTTATAACTGAAACTAGTTGAAAAATAAAATAATTTTGTATGTTATCCAATGTTTTATTATTTTAATTTGTTAAAATGTTCTATCACGTGCTGATAGATAATCATTTCAACTTATATATATTTTTTGTTTTTTTTTTAATTTTGGACTTTTGTTTTTTAATTAAAGATATAAAAAGAAATAAGTAAAGCAAATTAAAGACTAGTAATACTTTTTTAATTTGACAAACTTTACTTTTTCTTTCTTATTAAAACTTTTAATTAATTATGATTTAATGAATACAATACTGATTTAGTTGTGTCAGTGATTCATTTAATTGTTAAATTATTGCAAATTTAACGAAGCAATTTTGTGCATCAAAAATTTTTCAAATTTATTTATCAAAATTTTACATAAAATACATTTTTCAATGATTTGTATTTTTTCAAATTTACAATTATTATATATTAAAAAAAAAACACTCAATTTATTTTACCAATTCGACTTCAAAAAACAAGTACCAAAGTAACATTGTTAAATATATATATATATAAAAATTATATAGAAAATCTTCATATAATCTCTAAATAACAAATTTGAATTTGACTTGTGTAAGTGTAATGCCGCAACACTTCTTGACATTTCTCCGATTTTATCAAGATTTTTAGAATAGATTTATTTATCTCCAATGGTTATATAGTTTAAGTTTTTCACAGTGTCGCTAATTTTCAGCGAAAAATATTTGCTTAATTCTTTATTTAACTGCACATTACAATTTTTTTTGCAGTAGGTATCTAACAAAAATTACATAATTTTAAATATTTGAATAATAAATAAATTTAAACAAAAATTGGTAATTTTTTTATGTGTTTATTTATTAACAGGCATTATTTATATATTCTAAATAAAATCTTGATTGAATATGGAAAGAAATGTAATTTTTATACTTTGTAAAATATCTTCAAAAATATTTGAATTTGTATTCGAATTCAGCAAATATAATTTAGTATTTGAAAATAGATCTAAAAATAGCGTAGGCAGATGAAGGTTACATTATTGATAATATATAACACATCTATCTAATATCAAATTCGGGAAAGAAAAAAACCCGGAGTCGGCGACAATTTTCGAATTTCACAATTTCAGTTTTTCTAATAATATGATCGGGCAAGCGTGCACGTGTCCTGCTTCACCCAGGATTTATATTCTATCTGCGTTTAGGCGATATAGGCTAGCCTACGCACCAACACACATACACACACACACACACACACACACACACACACACACACACACACCACACACATACACACACACATACACACTCCACACACACATACATGCACACGCGAACACCAAGAAGGTTAGTGGAGTAGATTTTAAATCAGAGTGTAGCACGGCAGGCGGACAGGTTCAAAGGTCAGCCCGCTGGCAGGATCAAGACGCCATCTTTTGATGTTGGGGTTCGTTCGTTAGATTGGTGTTGAGTTACAGGGTTATAGCACTATTGGGGATTCCCTTGCCGAATACGATAGGGTTGCTTAGCTTAGCTTATCTTACGGTTAGTCTAGGTTAGATTTGGTGAAAATGAATTTTTTTTACTTCAATCGAAATACTATACTCATACGCGGAAACGATCGCTTCAATTTTTATGTTTTTTTTTTGTGGGTTATATGATTTTTTTGTCACCAAAAAAGTATTTTTAGTAGCAGATATTGGATAAAAAGTACGTTATATTTTATGAAAATATGATATTTTCTATATGATACATCTATTTTTAGTAGCAACATATCCATAAAAACAAAAATATATAATAATTCTAGTAATATTCAAATGTTTTTTTTTTAGCAATGACTGGCTAGTCATTGATGCATAGCCTAATAGCCGATTCAAAGATTGAGTAACATGTGAAATTTTTGGAAAAAAATTCCCAACATTTAGAATATTATTTTATATTAATTTCACTACATACTTATGAACTTTTGTTCAATGTTATTAATAATTATAGTATTTGTAGTAAATATTTTTAATTCACTTGCTTGGTTGCATCATTGTTACTTAAATTTTAAACATGATTTAAGTAAAATGAATTCCTGATAATAAATAAATAATTGTGATTACAGTAAATAACTTTAATAGAAAATTTAAGTATAGAAGGTGTAACGGATTATTAGATCAATAATATTTATAATTTTAATCATCAATAAATATATCACTGCTTACCTTGTGCATTTTTACATTAGTTCAATATGATACTTGCATTTGGTATTATGCAATTAAAAAATATGTCCAGTTGCTAAAATTAAAATTACAAAGTTAATTTCATTCAAAGTATAAGCAAATATATTATAATTAGGCTACTCGTAAGATATAAAATAACAATAGCTGGTACTACAAGTTCGGTTTTTTTGATTTTTTATTCATTTGTTGAGTCTCTCTTATGGCAGTCACTTTATTTTAAAACCGGTATTAGTTTAAACTAAAACTTTTTTGAGGTACGCAGTTAAATCTCTTATTAAAATAACTAATTTTTCTAATTGATTATTAACCACATCATTGTTATTTTGGCAAAATAATAATTATATATAAATATATATATATATATATATATATATATATATATATATATTATTATTATTATTAATATAGTAAATATCTAAAATATGTTTTTTTCTTAGAGTGTATTTCGGTTTTTAGCAGGATTAAACAAGTGAACTAAAACACCCAAAAACCGAGGTTGTACTATCAGCCATTGTGTTTTGTTTGTATAATATTACAAATTACTGTCTTGTATGCATTGAAACTGATCTCTGATAATTTTCGCTTATTCTATGATTAGAAATATGTTCCTGTCAATCGACATTAGTTTGTCATTCTAAAATCTATACAAACAATTTAATCGAAAAATTAAAAAAAAAATTATAATATATGCAGAATTTTAGTTGAAATTGAAGCAAAAAAAGAACAAATATAGTTTCAAATACAAAACTGGATAGTGTATTGTTCAAATTTGGCAAGCAAGTGTGGTAGGTATAATACAGTTTCGTTGTTTTTTCTTTTAACATGTGAGACAGCGAGTGAACGAGGCAAGCGAGCCAGTGAGCCCAGCCAACAGGCAAAAGCCTCACAAGAGGAGCGCACATAGCAAGGGATGAGAAGAAAAGAGAAGCGAATCTGAATAAATTGATATTCATAGCTGAGTGAAATAAAAACAGATGTACGCTGTGTGCGCGTTGCGACTACATTCTGATGGAGATGAATTTTCTATGTGATAGATTAGCATACTTCCAAAGATATTCACTTTACTTTGCTTTGCTTTTCTCCCTCTTACTGTGCTGGCTGCGCCTATACATATTCTCCATTTGCTGCCTGAGATGAGTGCTATGTCATTTGCACATATAATAAATAGATTTTTCCTTTACTAGTTTTATTTTTCAATTGTCATTCTTTTCGCATTTTTAGATCAATGCCAGACGGATACTGCCAGAAAATTTAACATATTTTTATATTAAAAATAAACAAAAGTTTAATTTTTCAAGATATACATTTTTAAATGGTCCCAAAATGGTGATTTTATAGTTACTAACATAACTTATTTTCAATATTAAGTCTAAAAAGTATAACATATTGTGGTACAAAAAATTTATTTTGTAAATATACTTATTTAGATCTGCATACACTGAAAAAAAAACTTTCAATCCAACGTTTTTACTATTAGTTAAGAAGTAAACATGCTTTTGATCTGTAAAATTGAGTTTTTATAATAAAAGTAGATTTTTTTTTAAATATCTATAAATTAATTATAGAATAACTATTTTGGAAGTTTTGTATTTGGCCTCGGCTATGTCTTAGCTGCAAGTATTTGAGCTCAAAACATTAAAGATCGCTTTCTGCTCCTCATAATATAATATGCTATAAAAAAGTTAAATATTTTAACACAAATAAAAAGAAAATATGTAAAAAAAATAAGTTTTCAATAACTATTTTATATTTTTACAAGTATAACATAGATTTATATAATTATCTTCCTAAGAAGATAATTTGTGCTGAGACAAAGTGCATTATAAAAATGCTTGCTTTATTTTCTCAATTATAATAGCAAAAATAAATTTTTTTAAAAAAATAATAATACAAGCAAACAAGTTATTGTAGTAATTATATTTAAGCTCATATTTCGTTGTAATTAATGCTAAGATTTTTTAATTAAAAAAAAATGTCTGATAAAATTTATAAATACAATATTTGTATCTCTCAAAAATTTATACCTATCTTAACCTCTTGAAAGAAAAAAGAAAAACGCTGATGTTCAAATAACAAAAATTCCAATAAGAAAATTAAAACAAGACAATGTTTAACAGCTAAGCGTTCAGCGTTGGAATGCCACGAAAATTAAAGCAATTAAATACGAAATTAATTTTTAAAATGTCGCCAAAATGATGACAGGCGAAAAGTCTTCAAGTGCCTTAAATATTCTATTCATTAAAATTCAACAACGACACCGAATTAAATCTTTTTCTTACTTACTGAGGAACAAAGTTTTTAAGTGTGACAACATCAATAAAATATTATTTTTCAAATTTATTCTTTACCACGATAATATTATTTAATAATAATCAAAAAAGTATTAATTGTATATAACGACTTCAACTTTCAGGAAAAAATAAATTAATAAAATAAAATAATTTGTTTTTTCATTGCATTGCAATAAATATGAAGTTGCGGTATAAGGCAAATTACAAAACTGGGCAAAGTAAAGTAAATAGATAAAAATTTTATTTACCGAAATAGCAGCCTTTCGATAAATTATTAAGTATACGAGTAGCACTGACAGTAACACGATTGGGATACGATAAATTTTAAAAACCCCTATCGCCTGAAATTTGCCCTTTTTTTCTTTTTCTCTCTCTTTCTCTCTTCCGATTAGTACTTTTCCTCTTTAGTTATTGGTATTTCAAGTGCCTCGATTGAATTTTAACGAAATAAAAAACCAAATCAGTTTTTGCTCTTTGAGTGATTCGATCTAGAGTCCCTGTTTGTAATATGAAGTTTATAAGTTTGCGATGAAAATAATGAAAATTTCCAAAGTATATATCAATAAATATTTATTTAAGAGCTTTTCCGAAAAGAAAATTCTCCGAATTTTTTCTTATTTGCAAAAAAAAAATTGAAATTTAATTATTTTAATTTGTCTTTGATGTAGATATAATACAAATAAGGTTATAAATAATTAAAAAATAATAGACTTTATTGTCGAGATAGTAGATGTAGATTTTTAGCAAGTTGAACATTTTGATGTTTGCTGATCGAATGTACACAGCTGGCGAACAAAATGGCTGATGTATGCTGATGAAAATGTTTACACGCGTCAAAACTTTCTGATCAAATCACATTTAATTAAACAGCTTCAATTAAAATGTCTTTGAGGAGCTCATGTCGTATACACAAATATGTACACATGTTTTATTAGACAAATTAAATTCACACTTGGAACAGATTGAAAATTGCGCAATATTAGTAACAAGATCAATATTTATTTTAACAATTTGTCACTTAAGTATTATAACATTTTAGTTAAATTTTACTAAGAACAAATAATTAAAACAACTTTTGGGTTACCGTTCTGTCTGTATTATATTTGACTAACGTTTCGACACTATACAGTAGCGTCTTCTTCAGACAAACTATAATGCATAATTTATAATTGTTTTGTATGATTTTTTTTCTTAGTTATCTTATGGTTATTTGCATTTTTCTTTATTTATTTGTTAATACAAAGAGTCAACATATTTGGTACGACAGCTCTAACAGAGCTTTGACCGCAAGCACGAAGTTCTTATTCATTTAGACACCATTCGAATAAAAAACAAGTCGTGCGTTTGCATAGAGCAGCGTCGAGTTCCGGCCAGTAATCTAAACTACTGATATTTTTAAGACAAGCAGTTGATCAAACTGAAATGTTCGATTCTGTTTAATAAACGCCTGGACCTTGTGGTATTTTTTGTTTGTTTTACGACGCATAGAAACGCCAACCAGCGAATTGCTCCATCGATCTTAGTATTTATATATTATGTAGTACCTAGCGCTTAAACACTTATTGTTTGTTAATATAAAAAATATATTACTTAAAAGAAATAAAAAATAATATATTACGATACCAGAAGTTAAAAGAGATCTTTTATGTTAAAAGCAGATATTTTCGATGAAGGTGTAAGCTAAGACAATGCAATTTGCACAAAACACAAACAACGTTCTAAAGTTCAAATGACATACTCGTACTATTTTCTTCAAGGATTCCAAACGAAACTTTAAAGATTAGAAATAAATGTTATTTATTTTGGTTAAAATTTAATAATTTTGTTAAATATTAGATATGTACATAAAATAATCAGTTTCTTGTTTTTCAATATTACGAAATTTAAATTTAAATTTGTCATTATATTATTGTGTACTACGTACAATAATTTTATTCTACATACTGGTTTTTGTAACATGTTACGAATATGTTAATACGTTTGAAAAAAAAAATTGTCACTTTTATTCGTTCTTTGTCTAATTAAAAATTGTGTAATACGTGAAGAACAAAATTTGGAAATTTCAGTAATAAAATTTTTTACGTTATTCATCTACAGTGTTTTAATTAATATACGCCTTTTCAATAAAAAAAAAAAAAAAACAGAGAGAGAGAGAAGAAGACTGTAATATTCAGTTTTTATTTTAACAAAACCAACATGAGCTTGGGAAAGTTTATCAAGTGAACGTAAATTTTACAATGTTCGTCCGTGTGTATTTTGGTGAGCACGCTTGCGCACTTGTGTGTGTTGGGGTGCAAAAGGACGAAGTAAAACCTAGCGGCAGGAATAGGAGGTTAAAATGTAGAAGACAGGCCCCCAGTTGTTTGCCCCATAAATTAAGTTACAAACAAGAATTCTAGCTGCATTTCATGCACGCCTTTCTGAAACGCCAAGTTTTAGCACCTTGTAAAATTCTAAATTGCCAACAAGAAGACGTGTTCTTATCGCTTCCAACACTTTCCTTTCATATAGCCTGCTGGACTTAGGCCTTCACTAAAATTTTTATTGCATCTGGCAACTAGACTTTTTGCTAACACGAGAGCACATACAAGCACACAAATATTGATGTCTAAAGTGGTGTTAAAAAAAAATGTTAAATGTCGACCATTATTTCTATTTTAGTACGAGTGTAGTGTAGGAAATAGTTCTCCCGAGAACAGTTTTAACTGCTGTTTTCCAACTTTCAAAATGTTATAGTTGTCTTTGGAGATTTTTGCGAATTACATCTAAAATGGTAATCATATTTTAAGCGAGAATTCTAGACGGTTTTAACATAATTGCATGACATTTTATACCTTCAATTTGTTCTTGCAAAATTTTCATAATTTCGAGAAAAATTATCACTTAGTATAATTGTCCTAGGTAATAATTTCAAATGCATATTATGATTCATTATTTTTGAATTATACTTGCAAATTTAAATTTCTCATTTCCTCATTTAACATATTTCTTTAGTAATTATATAATTAACATTAATTTTTTTATATAATATGTATACATAAAAGCACTAGGATTCTGTACTTTTAAATAATTTAGGCTGAATATTTTGTAATTTTCGAACTCAGAAAAAAAAACTGGAATAACTTAATAGTATTATGAGAAGTAAAAAGCAATATTTATTATGTTGAACTTTAGAGATTTGCGGTCGTGACATAGCCGAGGCCATACCATCTGAATAAAACACAAAAAAAGTATTCCAGTGCGATTGATGTATAGTATTTTTTCTTCAAGCGTTTCAAACAAAATTAAATAGTAACAAGTTACTCACAGTTGTAGGACAGTAAGCACATATAATTATATTTATGTAATATGCAATTTCTGATAAATCTGGCATTGTATATGCATTTCTTCACACATTAATCGATAAACAAATTCAATTTCAAACAAAAATAAACAATGCAACTCTCAAGTTATTATAACCAATTAATTTTCAATATGTGGCTGGTGTTATCTGATCTGTTTGGTGCTGCCGCCAGTACTATATATGAAAACTAATTATTGGTACAATAATGTTATATTATTATTAACATTTCTACATAAGTAATATAGTTAACAATATCAATATTTTGATGCGTTTCTATAAATCAAAACGATACATAACATAATATGTTAATTAATTCGGACATTTATTGATAAAATGTTAATTTTTAAATTAATTAAACAAATTTATAAAAAAAACTGTAAATTGTAGTTTTAAAATAAATATTTCATACCAAGAACAATATAGAATTCTTTACTCGTTTATTAGAAATTGTATGAGCGAGTGTCAAAATCAAATTTGATGTAAGTTTGGAAAAAAAAATACCAAGTGAGCGTTTATTAGGAAGCAATTGTACCATACACAAAGATCTAAGACGGTGAAGCATCGAAATCAAAAAAGCTTTGAGACGATATAGGCAATCACAAGTGCTATTCAATAGCTCCCGCAACGAATGAAAAATAAAGAAAAACGAAAAATAAGTATATACCAGTATTCGGTGTCCAGCCAGCATTACGGACATTGGACTTCTGTCCAGCGTCAACTATGTGGAAAATCTTCTAACGTCAATGATTATCAATAACTATGTAATTTGCTGACTTGACTATTTCTTTTTTAAAAATACTAACTTATTAGTCAGTTAAGATGGTTCGGACATGTTGAGCGAATGTCTAATGAACGTTTGGTTAAAAAGATTTATTTGAATGATTTTGATGGTATACGTTTGCGTGGACGTCCGATGAGTAGTTGGAATGGTATGATTGAGAGTGTTTTGCGTGAGCGAAAGTTTCCAAGTAGTAGGAATAAAAGAGCATGTATGAGAGGAATTATGAATGTGGATGAAGCGAAAGTTGCTTGTTTGGATAGGAGTGTTTGGAGGCGACTGATTTCGGGATGTTGAAAAGAGTTTGTGCCACACCCTTTTGGGTACATGGCGTGATTGTGTATGTATGTATGTATGTATGTACTAATATTAAATTTATCATTATTTTTAAATAATTTTATTTTAGAAACAAAATAAAATCTAATTTTGAGTTTTATATCTAAACATAAAATCTTTTCACGATTATTTAAAAATTAATTTATATATATATATATATATATATATATATATATATATATATATATATATATACAGAGTGTCCAAGATAACTCTGTATGCATGGGGATCTCCGGAACTGTTAGAGATACGACCTCGGTTAAATTAGATAAAAGTTGCCTCATTAGTAGGCGAGTTTAGTCATCTTTTGTTTTTTCCAAGATATGGACAAAAATGCAAATTTTGCTGTTATATTTTCGCTTATAACTTTCGCATGCAAAACAGTACATTATTTTGGTTTGCACTTTCTTAAGACACTTTTTTACACAGACTTTCCAGGAGTAACCAAAATTTTTGTGCCATATACCGTTTTCGAGATTTATGATGCAACTTTCATTTTTCTTATGTAGTGTCATTAAAAAGATTTCTTTTTCTCTTTCCAGTGATATAACATAGTCCTACTTTATTTTAAATAATAACATGAAAAATTGAAAAAATCTATTTTGCAAAGTAATAATTCATTTTTTTAGTTGAAAACTGAGTAGGCCATGTCAAAACAAATATACATTCGAATTTAATAAAAAATATTTTTTATTACAGTGGTATTTAACACTCAATTAAATTGCAAAAAAAAGTTATATAATTCGTAAAACTCTTTCATAGATAAGACTTTCGATTTGTACTAAATTACTCATAAAATAAAAATGGGTTTATTGCATATATTTTTAATATATTTTGTTAAAAATATATATATTAAAATAATCAAGTAAATATATGTCTCAAAACAGAATTATTTATAATAAATAAAAGAATAAATTTTAACGGTGAAGATCAAATTTGAATTTGCACGTCATCTAGACTTCAGCACAACAGTGTTGCCAATACCAGTTATGTTAAAATTAGTTGGAATTTTATGAAAATGTTCTTTAAAAATGTTTATGATAAACCATATTTTTCGTTTTTAAAATTGTGTTGATAAGTAAATTTGATGTTATGTATGAATTACTATTACACATTGGCACAAAACAATATTTCACAACCAAAAAACAAAAACATATTATATCACAATGCTACTCGACAAACTGACAGATGATATTAAGGTTATCTTTGTCTAATACCTTGCAATGTTCGAAAAATTCACTCTGACGTCACTCACAGAAAGCAAGATGCTTTATGAGCAAAAAAAAATCCTTATTTTACCGAATTTTGTCTAAAAATTCTGTACAATATGGTGGTACATTGTTTTTATATAATATTTCAATACATATCTTTAAAATAGTAAATTTTACTGAATGCAACGAGCTCATTATGTAATCTAAAATAAATTGAGTTATCTCATTTTTGTTAAATTTCTTTTGTACTTTTGCAGATTCCTGATAATAGACAAATTATATTTCAATACATATCTGTCTTATAAAACTTAAACAAGTACATAAAGTATAATTTATAAAATTATCATATAAAATTAAGTTGTATCAAAACTGTAAATATTTAAAAATTAATGGGTTGAATTGTTTGTACCCGAATATTATATTATGAATATTATTATAGAATTTCTAAATTTTAATATATTGTTAAAAAAATACAACAAACACAACGAAAAACATAATTTTTAATATAGTGAAGAATTTTTCGGAACTTATTATATTAAAATAAAATTGCTTTAGGATTAAGTTCTGTATAGATTTTAATTAAAATGTAAATAGTAGGAATAGAAGAGCATCGTAAATGTGGACGAAGCCAAACTTGCTTTTCTGGATAGGAATGTTTGAAGAAAACTGATTTCGAGATAGTGGAAAGAGTATGTGCCATATCCATTTTGGGTACATGGCGTGATTGTGTATGTATGATATACACGTATATCACCATCAGGAAAAAATATAAAAATCACATAAATAATAAACAAACAAAACAAAGATACAAGTTACCAGGTAAAATTATACAAACAACTAGATTTATATAATTTATAAATTATTAATTAAACGGAGCAAACATTTTAATTAAAAATTATACAGAACTTAATTCTAAAGCTTTTTATTTAAATATTTCTTAGTGAAAAAAAATGCTTGTCTCTACGTTTATAGTGTATCGTTTCTCGTTGGCAATACTTATATTTGGACTCTTTGGCTATTTTATTAGTCTTTGTCATTAGAAACACAACATGAAAAACAATTACTCAGCCTATCTTCAAGGACAATATTTAGAATACAAATATGATTTCGATTCTGCTTTTCAAGTCAGCAAATTGTATAGTTCGTTTGCAATCGATGCTGGGTATCAGTCTCTAGAGTTGGTCATAGTCAGTAACCCAGTAACTGACCGGGCAGCGTATAGCTGAAATTTATCGTATTTTTTGCTGTTGGTGACGCGTGTAGTTTCACAGGTCTTATGTCCGTTTTGGGACTGTAGTTCCGCTTCCTGTTTTGCGACGCGAAAAACCGATGTGGATTGCTGGATTACCGGGCTACTGAATTTGTGCTAGACTGGCAGAATATCGCGAATGAACGCTTCTTGACTCCACTTGACTACCCTGTAATTGCTATGCTCGATTTAATGGTCCGTACCATTATTTATGTACAGCTAAATATTCTACGTTAGTTATTAACTTCATCGTAATATCCATAACTGATCCTTAAATTGCCTTCATTTCAAATATTATTTAGTTTCAATCATCCATATAAATATCTAGATAATTATTTTAATTAATTAGTGTTTTGTAAAATGTATTTTCCATATTTCAAATTGGCAATAAAACATTCGTAACTACTGCATTACACGTGCATTTGTATAAAAGTATTTGCTTTTAATTACTGTGCTGTATACATAATTTAGTAATTTGTACAATAACCAATTAAAATATTGCAATACAAACTATTATTAAAACTGTATCATTAAATCATAATTACGTAGTGCAATATTTTAACAAACTGTAATCATTTAGTTAAAACTAATATTAAATAATTTAAGTCATTTAAATAAGTCACAAAAATAAATCAAAAACAATATAATAATAGTAAATTTAATCAATTTTAAGAATATATAAAAAGTATTTTGTCAAGTCTTCAGTGTGTTTACAAAAAGAATTATATAAAACTAAAATATATATACAAGTAAATATAAACACGACAGTTATGCTGTAAAATTTGCAATAAAATTGGTAACAATAAATAAAAAAGTACAACAGTTTCTGCTTGCAAACAAGATCTGGTCTGATCTAAATATTGGCATTTTACGGAAGCTTAAAACTTTATATACTCGTTCAGAAAGAAGAAGTAAAAAGAACATATATGGGATACGAGTAATATTTTAAAATAAAGATATATGTCAATACCATTTATCAAATTTCATGTATTAATATTAAAATTATTTAAAATATATATGGTTTCAAGATTATTTTACATACATATCATTCATATATACATAATCATATCACCATATAACCATGAGGTAAAGGCATAAGCTCTTTTTAGTCAAGCAGAAATTAGTTTTTGCCATACTTTCCTCAACAACTTTTGCAACATACACATTTATGATACTTCTCATACATGCTCTTTTATTCTTATACATGCTCTTTTATTCTTATACTTACTCACATATATTTTTATAACCAAACGTACATTAACATTCGCTCAAGATAGCCAAATCATCTTGCACTTGAAGAAAATTTGAAATTTATCATTGCGTATTGCAAATTTTGTTAATAAAAAAATTGCAAATGATGAAATTGTCAAACGGTGAAAATTGAAAAAGCGTAAACCGTCTGTACGAAATAAATGTTTTGCAGTTGGAAATTTTCCGAGTTAGCGAACGAGTTAAAGGTGGATAGATCTCATAAAAACTTGAAGCCGGAACCAGAGTAAAATACACACACACATACACACAGAGCTTTCTGCTATAGAATGAATAGATACCTTCTCTGCCTTTTTTTGATATAAACCAAACGTCCAATAAAGAAAATTACTATTTTAAATTCCTGGCATACTTTGCCAATTTTTGTTCAATTTTTACTTTTTAGATGATATCTGTGTGCATGTATCAATAGTTTACTTTTTGCTTAGCAAATGCCTTGTAAATATTTATATCTATCGGATAGAATCAAAACTTTTATGCACTGTATTTTTCAAATTTTCTAAATTAGTATTTTTCACAAATTATAAATTAATTTACGAAATATGATACTCAAATAATAAAATAGTAATAATCGTATTTTACTATTAAAAACAGAAGTTGTCGTATATATAAATTTTTAATAAGTAATTTAAAAAAGTTATAATTTATTAATTAAAATATTAATTAAATAGCGGTCGGTTTAATGATAAACAATTTAATTAAAGTCAACTTTCAATTTGCTAAAAAAATACCGATTTTAAATTCTGCCGGCACAATTATTATGGCTGTCAATAAAACGAAGCTTTTGGTCAATTATTCAAAGTTTTAATAGCAAAATTATGTATTATTGCCAATAAAACTATGCTTTTTGATCGGATTAAACTCAACTTTAGTTAAAATTATGAAACCGGCCGTAAAAGGTTAGAAATTATTTGTTAATAATATTCTTTGTCAGATAATTTGCTATTGTTCAAATTAAATTAATAACAAATAAAAAATTAAAAATAATAATATTACGAAACTAACTGATGTTATTAAAAAAATTAAATTAATGTAACCTGAAAAAATTTACAAAAATATTTATAACTATATACAATGCATATATTTTAATATTACAATCTTTTTAACAAATTGATGCAAAATACATTTGTGAGATGCTTTACTATATCCGTTTTTCTTATTGCATAAATATTTCGATAAAGAAAGATTATAGACTCTTTCTTATTTTCATATAAACTGATAAAATTTAACATATTTTTTTCAGTTTTGTACTAGAGACTACTCCCTCAATGAATTGCAGATAAGGATGATATTTTTCATTCCGTTTCCTTTCATTCCTCATCGCATATATGATTTATGTTATTTATTTCGCAAACGAAACGGAACTTAAAAAGTGAGTTCTGTACGATAGAAGAAAACAAACGACGGATAATCTTTAAGACCCTCTTAGATATTTTTCTTCTATAGGAAAATACTTTCTGTGTTTATTTATTTATAGCTAGCCCCGCCACGTCTACCCTCCACTGCCAATGCCAAAATAAAACGACTTATTTCGTTTTTATTTTTTTTATTATTTTTCCAACATAAAACTTTCATGCCAAAGAGATATATTTCCAAGTCTGAAGACTTTATAATATTACGTATTTCAATTGTTTATAATACTTAAATGTAAATATTTTAAAACAGTGTTCGGATAAATGCTTTTATTTTTTAAGGTTAACTGTTTTTAAGATTAAGTATCACTGAAACTGGAAGGAAGTATCGTTGTCTTTGTCAGTTGCAAATTCTGTTTTAGAAACTTAAGATAAATCTTGGAAACATTGGCCGGTATTCTTTGGATAATACGAGACATATATCTTTTCTTTTTATCTTTTGTGTTCACTCGCAAACTACACAATGTACATAATACATTAATTATTAACTAACTATATTCATATTTAATTAAATGAAAATATACATACATTTTACGTGTTTTAAATTTTTATAAATATTTTGCATATGTATTTTATTTTTCAAAAGTAAGATGCATATTATTAATAAATGTCATGTTTATGTTTAGAATAAAATAATAAATTATATATCGAAAAAGTTTTGAAATGTATTATAGATTCTGTGTGCGCTGCGCCATCATTTTGTGCAACCGAAATAAATATTCTTCAACCGTAATGCAAACATGAATATGAATGCGTGAAATTAATAAAAGTTTGTCGGTGACATCTAAACACTGACACGTTTTTCATGGCGCCCCACAAATCATTTGCTTATATTAAAAAAAAATTATAAATTATAAAAATGCCAAACAAATATTTTGAATAATTTAAATTGTGGTATACAAAAAAATATATAACGTACGCATACTACATTTACAAATATTCACAAACAACATAACTTTTTAATTAATAACATTTTTTATGATGTTTATATATATATATATATATATATATATTGTGGCTTTTTACTTTTTGACATAACTAACTTTGAATTTTTTTAAAAAACATTTTTAATTATTTATTATTTATTATTTTAGTTATTTATTATTTTTATTCACATTTAATAGATTATTTTAATTATTGACAGTCTGTGAAATTACACATTTTATTTAAATTTAGACTATAACTTGTGCTTCATGTTTTTATCTTTAAGTATACAACTTTTCAATTATATATACTAACCACGAATGTTATAATATAATTTTCGGCAACTATCAATTCATACGTTTGTTTACACAAAACTTTGTTTGCTAATGTCCTGAGGAAGATGGGATACTGCCATCGAAAGCTAGACAGTTAAGCATAAATGAGTTTTTGATTTAACACCTACCCGTTTTCTGACTACTTTCCCAAAAATTTATTATTATTTAAAATACTATTAGTCAAAAATCCGAAATCTTGATATATATATATATATATATATATATATATATATATATATATATATGTAGTGTAGTTAAATTTTAAAATATATGTTAAGCCAACTTCTTTCGACATATTATTGACATAAAAATAATGTTGATTACAATCTTCAATTTTTAATAAAAGTAAAGTTATTACTATATACTTGGATTTATTTTTAAATAATATCTTTTTAATTGTTTCAAAATATTTATTTTATAAATAACATGACTTATTACTATTTATCTTTTTATTTTTAAATCTTTATTTGTTAATAATTTAGTTTATAAGTACAAAAAATAACATTTTTTAAAACAATCTGTATAGTACAAATATTTATATGTTTACATATACAAATACACCTACAGTTACGCCATATACCCAAAGCATATGACATACATTTTTTTCACTATAAATAAGCAATATTTGCTTAATTTATATTTATGATACTTCTCATGCATGGTCTATTCCTACTACTTGAAAACATTCGCTCAAGTAAAATACATTCGCAGGCGTATACCTATATAGATTATTTCGAGTAAAAAATATCAAAGGAACATAAATCTTATTCTATATAGTTGCGTAACTACAAGAAATTAAAGTTTTATTAGTGGTACAGTAAATTTACGAGTTTAATAACAAATTGCCCTAGAAAAATTTATTTAAAATTTATATGCATATATATTTTATTTTTGTTAAGTGATTTGTGAGAATTAATGTTTCTTTGCAGTTTTTAGCAAATCTGGTGATGTACATTGCATTCCTTGTACTTCTTCACGAATTTTTAATAATCAAATTAAAATTCAAGGAAAATAAACAACGCAACTTTTAATTAACTTAATTTAATAATTTTCAATGTGGCGATCAAAGATGTCAGATTGAATACACTTGATCAATTTTTTTGGTCGAATATTCAGTATTTGACAAATCTGTAAATTTTTTTGTATTTTTTCACACATTTTCAATAATCAAATTCATACTTAAACGAAATTAATCAATTCCACTATCAATTAACTTAATAATTTTCAATATAGCTGCCGGAAATGTCAGATTAAATACACTTGATCGTGTAGTTATATTTGATGTTGTTATCAGTGTTGTATATAGTAATTAACTACTGTATAATAATGTATAATATTTGATTAGTAACGTAATATCAATATTTCGATACGCGTGAAGAAGAAAAAATCAGTTATAAAAACGAACGAGATTTATTTGAACTGAGTAATTATGATAAATGGGCTTTTCCAATGATCTAACCTAGTTTTTCCATCAAGGTTTATAATGGGGGTGAATCTCTACGAAAAACATTACGCCATCGCTTTTATCAGACATAGTAGCGTTGTGTAGAGAACAGTTAAGGGGGTGGGGGGGTTAATCTTTGATATGTAGGCGTATACGTATTATAGTTTCGTTTCGAGGCTTTCTGTCGTAGCGTAGCGACGAGTTAAAAAGAAACTTTTCACAAACTGGAAACTTTTTAGTTTTCCGAATGAAATTATTAAAGTCCTTGTGACGCGAATTGTGCCAGTCTTATACAGACATACAAACTCTCTGCTATACAGTGTGTTTACGGAAAATTACATTACAAGAAATCTAGTTAACAAAAGTAAATTATCTTATTTTACTTATAAAAACGGCTAATCAGCTTTAAAGTTTTTTTTTATATAATAAACTTATAAAAAAGATTTTTGCTACGAAAATAATTTAATTTTTCTATTTTATAAAATAAAGAAATTTTTTGTGTAATATATTATATTTGAGTGACAAAATATTTTACAGAAAACAAATGATGCAGATAAAATTTCTATTTAGTAATGTTAATGAAACGCGTTAACACATGTAAAATATTTTAAAAAAAATCATTAATTTTTTTAGTAACAGAATTATAAATATTGGTAAAACTTAACTTTATATAATATTTACAATAATAAACTGATTTTGAAAATTAGTTTTTAACATATAGAATGTTGAGAAATTTCAGCCATAATTTTCCTTTTAAGTTAAAAACAACTAAAATTATTTTATGTGGTTTACATTTTTTTTAAAACAATAACGAATTAACCTTTTAACGTAACATATAACATATATCACAACCAATTCATTTTACGTATAACCTATATTAAAAACGAGTTTTCAAAATAAGTTTTAACATTGTAAATATCATTTATGCACTAAAATTTTGTAAATATATTTAGTAACCGTAAAGTAAAATTTAGGCATTATTTTTATATTTTTTTTTTAAATTTATATACATTTGCTATAATAGTATTCATTGAAATTGATATATCTAGATACTTATAAATATGATAATAATAAAATTCTGACCTTTGTCGGATTCTGCTACAACCCTGCTATTTTACTTGAATTACACAGAAGTCCTCCAAAGTATACGAAAGTTTTTAACACTTATATTTTTTGTTTCAAAACAGTGACGTATTAAAATTTAAATAAAACACTTTTTCACCAGTAATTAAAAATATTATTGAAATTCATTTCATGCATTATTATTTAAGACTGTATAAAACAACGACTGTATTTAAGACTGTATAAAACAACCGTCAGATTTTACTATGACACAAAAAATAGCTTTATATATATATATATATATATATATATATATAAATATATATATATATATATATATATATATATATATATACCTATATATATATATATAATTTTAATTTATAAATTATATGAAATTATAAATACTTTATTTCTGATGAAGATACGTAGAGATATCGAAACGTCAATATTTGGATAAAATATATACACAACTTAATCATAAAGCTATTTTATTTTAGTAGATTTGAGTTAATTTCACACAAAACTCATGAATTATAAACGGTGTTGACTTGTTAAAAGACAATTCATAACTAAGCGTAAATTTATTTGCTTAAAAATTTGTTTAATCCTGTTAGGCAAGCCAATTATCATTAATTAAATTAGTATTTTGCCGTTAAAAATTTTATATACAATATTTTTTCGATATCGAAGTATTTTTAATGTTTTTGTATACAATAAAATTTACATTTGGTTAGATTCTTAAAATATAGTGGATTCCAAACTACCTTAATATATAAATGTAAAATTTAATGTATTTTGTAATTACATTTAAAAATATTTATAGTTTATATATATATATATATATATATATATATATATATATATATATATATATATATATATAGCTAGCTATATGGAATAGCTAGTGACTGGTAGAAATATTTTGTAAGTAAATAATAGATGTATTTATCAATTTGGAAAGGATGTTAAATCAAACTCATTTTAGTTTAATAGGCAAACTTTCGATTTATTTTAAATCTTTTTCAAAGGTCTCTGAAACATATGGAAAACAAAAAAATTTGTCTAAATCATAAAAGTATAGGAGTAGTATCAATGGATATATATAAATATATATATATATATATATATATATATATATATATATATATATATATATATATATATATATATATATATATCTGCGATAAAGTAAAATACGATAGTGATTTAAAAAAAAATCGTAAGTTCGGAAAAGAAATAAGTAACGGAGTTGGACCGACAGCAATGGCGACACGAAGTGCCATTTCAAATGTTAGATTTTCCGGCAGCAAACTTCCAACTTCGTCTACGTTTTTCGTCTGCTTCTTCGACACTTTGAAATGCTCGTATATTACTTACTTTTATGTTATTTTACACTCTGCCCCCACCCCCCTCAGCACCAGCACTGCTACTGCTGCCATTTCAAAACTATAGTTACGTTTTCAACGTTTTTTGCTTTCGACTTTCGCCAGTATACGACGTATTAGCGCTCAAAGTTCTCCCGCTTCGAATCGATAAAACCTTTTCTTTTTTTTTGGTTAGTGTTGTTACTATTTTTGATATTGGTTCAAAACTCTACCGTGTTTTATATTTTTAAACTTAACCTGTCCAGTGATATTATTTACCACAATGCTCATTTTGTATTTGTGTCACATATTGTTCAAATATTTCTTGTATAAACGTACAATTCATACTGGTAACGTAAGTAGAGAGTATTTAAAAAAATATTTTTTTCACAGCTGGTTATAAATTAATTTAAATAAAAATTAAATAGTAGGTAAAATATTTCTTTTTAATCAGTTTAATTCTAATATTAGTTGTTGGTTAAGTAAATGGAAATGAAGATGGCCCGAGCCCAATAGGAACAATTACAGGATACTCATATTATCTTTTGTTTCACTATTTTTTTATTATTTGGTATTTATATAATTAATCAGGAACACAAAAAAAATTAATTAACGTAAAAAGCAATTTGCTTTCGTATTTATTTAACGAAAAGGTTTGTAAATCAAATTTATTGAATTAAAGGTCCAGTTGAATATATGAATTAATTCTATTTTGGTATTCAAAGTATTTTGACGGAGACGGAGTAGATTGTTTTTGTTGTGACTGTGATTCCACTTTTTCGTTAAAGTAAAAAATTGACATATATAAAACCACGTGAACAAAAAGATATTTTCCCTTTTTAATGTTAAAAATAACGCTACGGTGTTATCACTAATAATTTGCATTATCTAATGATCGATAAACCTAAATATGGCCATATTACCGTCTCACTGCTGGAAAACGCTAGTCATAACAAAAGATTCAAAGAAACTTAAAGGCAGACTAACGACCATATAATATTAAACATTTCTAATACATTATTACTGAACACTATGTGAAAATATGATAAACTGCATTGTATCTTTTTGATAAATAAATTAATCACATTGCATTTACAACATTTAAAATAATTAGTAACATTATTTTGTGAATGTTTTACATTAGTTTACTATAAATAAATAAAAATCATTATCGAACTAACAGTTGCAGTCGCAGTAGATTTTTTTGTCGACTCTACAACCCTGCTTATTAGTACAGCAATACATAAAAAATAATATATGTTTTTTAATTATTTTGATTTCAATAGCGGAAATTGTATCATATTATAGGTTTGTTTTGAAGCACGTTTTATAAAGTCTATTGATTATTGTATTTTTCATAATTTTATCAATTTTGAAAGTGGTTTAGACACTTTGACTGGTATTACGAGCTCAGTTTTAAAATCTGTTTTAAAACAATGCAATTGTCATAAGAACAGGACTAAACAAATGAGCTAAAACACGTGAAAAAGGAATTTATAAATTATAAACTCGGTTTTTAAAATTATAAATTATAATTCTAGTTCATGTAAAAAGATTTCCTTAAAATGTGTTAAAAAATTAAAAAAAAAAAAAAATTAATACAAATTTGTATGTAGTACAATGAAAATATCTATTAATAAAATATAATAAAAAGCAAAATATTTTCCGGCTGCAAATGCAAAATGAGAATAGAATAAACATGAAAATATTCATCATTGTTCTATATTGCCAGTGAACCGCGAAATGAAATATTTGAAATGTTCGCACTGCGCACTACCGACCGAACATCATGAGTAAAAGAGTTAGAGAATTTATGATATGCATTTTCTGTAACTGCCCCCCATCATTTATTTCAACTGTTTGCTAGACTAGAATGACTGGTTCACTCAATAACTATAAACACGTATATGAGCAGTATTTGATCATAAAGAAAAATATATCGTAAAAATAAAAATATTGAAAAACTATAGTAGTTTCTAGTTGCAAAACAGTTCTATGAACAATTTACAAGAGATACTGAAAATATACTGATCATTTGCACAAAGCAACTACTTTGTATTTTGTATTTGTTTTTCATGCCAATGACACGCACATTTTGTTGAGAAACAATTTCAGTTTTATGCAATTACACTCGCTCGTATACATTAAAATATTCGAATATTCAATTAACTAAAACAATTATGAAACATAGATATTTTTCATATCGAAAAACATGTTGAAAATGTATATTATGTATATTCTTTATTATAATATTTAAATAGAAAATTGTACTATTTAAGTTTGACATTAATAAAATTTTATATAAATTATAACATAAAAATTGCACAATATTCTGACAACAGCACTAGTCTATCTGATATTTTAAATGTAAAATTTTGATTCGTCACAACTACGCATTACCATGAAAATGATTTACTTGTAATGTTGTGTTTGACTATAAAGTACACGTTGTTATTAGCTACATTTCATTTCGCATGGCTAATTAAAACGATACTGTACATATTTGTAATTTAGTTTTGCAGTGGACATTTACTAACCGCAATGACAAATTTATAAGTGACACATTTAATTAGAATCGTAAAAAAATTATTATACGTTATATTTTATATTTATAATTTATTAGCTCTGTACAAAACTTTAAGAGATGAAAACTGGTACTATTTTAAGAGAAAATAGTTATATAAACATAGGTCCGATTTGTTTTAATTAAAGAGTTATGAGTCTTTAAACATAGCAATGATGAAATATAAAAAAAAGTTGATTTGCGGTAAAAACAAACATTGTTTATTTTTTCATATTCGCAAAGTATTTTCTTATTGGAATTCTGAATCGAGTATGTAGATACAATTTTTATATAAGTTTTGTAACCTTCAGTGTGATAATAACAAGACGCAGCTACTCCTATGGGATATTATCTAAGTATCTATCAAATATCGCTGTCGAGTTACCAAATTTTTAATGTGTCAATGTTAGGCATACATTAAAGCCAAAGTTTTTATGAATGAAACCATGTTAAAAACCATGTTTAAATCCCTAAAACTCCCTAACGAAGACAAACTGGGTCTTTGTTTATTTAATATTTTTAGATTAAAATAGGGTCAGCTTTTATTTTCCAAAATTTGTTACAGAGCTAATAAAACACCCTAGTTATACAATAAAATAAAAGTATATACAATATATCATAATTAACTAAAATAAAATCAATTTTGAACCATGCCAAACACTTTATATGACGAATTCAATTCAGTGTAATTGTTTAGTAGGCAATTTATACAATTTCATTAGAATAAATGATTGTGGATTTTAATTTAAATTACAAAACAAAAATTGATAAATAATAAGTACCATATTGAGTGAAATTCCATTGTGACTAATAAATAATGAAAAATAATCAAAGCGTTGCGTTGTTATAAGTAAAATATAATTCGCAATGTGTGTGTGTGTGTGTGTGTGTGCTCAAAGCTGGCTACTAATTTATCAGTACAATACTGAAATTACATCACCGAAGATTTTGAATATATCATAAGCAATCACGTATACACACCCACATTTACACATCATGTGTTTAGTTTCAAAACAAAACCAAATGAGACTGAAAGGGTAAATTCTGAAACAGCAGGTCACTCTGTATTTTCCGCATGAATGCGTCGCTATCGGTCTCTCTCTCTTTCTCTCTCTCTGTGTGTGCGTGTGTGTTTATGTGTAAGGGACGCAAGGCATCTGAATTAAAAGCGACGTGCGCCGGAAATCGTGTCAACGGAATAGTCCATTTTAAAATGATATTCTCTACTTAAAGAGAAAAAAGGTCCAATAAATATTTTTTTACATTGAAATATATCTACGTTATTTAAACTTACTACAACTTTAATAAGATCATAAATAAAATGAAATATATATATATATATATATATATATATATATATATATATATATATATATATATATATATATATATATATATATATTTAGACTTATTTAATACATCACAATGTTATGCTAGTTGCAATGCTATTAGCTATGTAGAAAACTTTTAAAAAAGATGTAAATAATCTCAATGTTGTGTTTTCAAAAGCGAAAACGTAGATTAGCTCTGTATTAAAACATAACTCTAATTTTGTGATAAGTAAAATAGTTTAAATGAGGCTTTAATAATAGATTATTAATGTCGTAAAAAATATTTAGTAAACATTTTTGTCAGTCGATTTCTTATTTGTTCCATATCGCAAAACCTTACTTAAATGATGTTTAAAGTTTCTGAACTGAGTTGTTTATAGCAAGGATATGGAACCAATTAGAATTTATATTTCTAAAACCAATAAAATTATAAGATCCACGATTGTTGAAATAAATAAAAAACAAACAAATATTTCCAAAATAAGCAATAACACAATTTGACCAAAAATAGTGTATGGAACAAACAAGAAATCGACTAACGAATTGTATATGATTTGAAATTAAACCTGTAATAATTATTTTACATAGTAAATTTCGTAAATTTTTATACAATATGAAATGGAAACAAAAATGTCAAAAGATACGTCTGTCAAATATGTTAATCCATCAAATATTATATGATATAAATTAATAAATTATTTATTAAAAAGTATTTTTATGAAATAGAGAAAAAAATAATAATAAAATGATGACAATTTATTATATATGTCTTAAGTATAAACAGTTAAATATAGAAAAATAATACTTGAATATTATAAATAAATAAAGAAATTAAAAAAAAATTAAATAACTCGATAACAAAACTTCAATTATTTTAAAATATGCTATTAAAATTTTAAAATAAATAGGAAATTTTCTTTAAAAAATATATGTTTAAATTGTATGTTTAATATACATATTATAAACTAAAATATTTGTCTAATGGATGGATAATTTGATCCTATATATTAAATTACATAAACTACATATTAAATAATACACATTGAGCAAAGGAAGATTTAAAATGTTTTACATTCAAGCTTTGTACTATATATATTTAAAAATGTTGTTGATACTAATTAGCTTTAATCTGATAAATACTTTTTTTTGTTAAAATGCACGTCTCTGACAGTACGTAAGCAAAACAATTGCAGTTGCTTCGGAAGAAAACAAATATTTATCATTGTTGTTTTACTGTTATTTTTATAATAATGATATTTTTATTTAGTATAATAAATATCTAAAGCAGGCAGGCGCCTTGCCTAGCTACTGCTACTGTTACAGCAACTGGCAGATCCAATAAATTTAAGTAAAAATAGCTTTCTGGTTGGTAAGCAGTAGAAAAGCAAGTGTCCTTGCTGTTTTGCACTCACAATGATGACATCGACCACAAATAACTTTATTAATTGCAGATGAAAATCTTTTCTTTTCTATTGCGAATTATACGATATGTGTGCCATACAACAGGTGTCGCCACCAGCACCATTTACTACACTTATGTTCATCTCGGCTCACTGCCCAAAATTCGCTAAATTACGCCCAGTTATTTTTATAGCGTAGCAAATATTTTTGCATTGATTGCGTGTTGTAATTTATGTCAAAACTTATTCATTCGATACAGTAAAATTACAAAAGCGTTAATTTGTAGTTAATGAGTTAATTAAATAACTAAAATGCTGGTTGTAAGGTTTTGGGTGCTTTGGGAACTTTTGTTAGGAATGTAAATGTTTCTAAAAAAGCCCGTTTTAGTATATACAATGCTGTTTTGATGTCTACGTTGATGGGTAATGAATGTTGGGGTTGGCTGAAAAAGCATAAAAGAACAATGACTGATGTGGAAATGAGATTTTTATGTGGGGTATATGGTGTATCCAAAAGGAATCGGGTACGAAATAGAGTAGTGTATGGTGAGTGTGAAATTGAGAAAAACAATGTAGCAAAAGTTGTTTTATGATTCGGACATCTTGAACGAATGTCTGATGAACGTTTGTGTGAACGTCCGATGAGTAGTTGGAGTGGTATGATTGAGGGTGTTTTGCGTCAACGGAAATTTCCAAGTAGTAGGAATAGAAGAGCATGTATGAGAGGAATTATGAATGATAAAGCTAAAGTTGCTTGTTTTGGATAGGAATGTTTGGAGGAGACTGATTTTGGGATAATGGAAAGAGTTTATGCCACACCCTTTTGTGTAAGTATGTATTAACAAAACTGTCAATTGATTATATAGTGGCTTGGTTATTTTATTGTTTAAACAAGCAAACGTTTTATGTTACTGGCTCTAAACGTGTATTCAAATTTTTGTACAGTAAAATGTTTGTGGAAAAATAAACTTATTGAAATTGTTCTAATTCTCACCAGATTGTAAAAAGGAAAAATAATTAATAATTTCGAAACTTTTTACTTAAATTTTCACGTGAATCCCACAAGCGGTACCTACAAATTTTCCGTTTTGCACTAAAAATATAATTGATCAGGTGTCAGTCATAAAATTTATTTACGTATTTTTCATTTTATTTTATATGTCGGCATGACTGATACCATTCACAGGGACAATTAATTATACATAATATATAATAATATCAATAAAATGTGTAATTAATTATTTCTGAAGATGGCATCAATGATACCGACATGTAACAAACTGACAAATACAATATATAAATTTTATGACTGGCGCTTGCTTAGTTGTTTTTATTATTATTAGTAATTTAAATACATTATTTATTTATCATTAGCAAATTACTGATTTCACATATAAAAATAGTTATAATTCCGTTATGCAGTGGCGGATTTCCGCATAGGCGGTGGAGGCGGTTGCCTGGGGCCCCGCAAGCCAAAGGGCTTACACGACAATAAACAATTATACTCGTATGTAATAAATATTATTTTATATTTATTTTTTTACACTAACTGAAATGCCAAAAATAATTTGGGGCTAGAATTCTTCTTCCAATAATTATATTTTTAAATTATTTTCATATCCCGTGTTTGTAATCTGTTTAGTTTTTTTCTTAAAAATAAATATGTAGTCTTTTTTTTTTTTAATTTCTACCCGCAGAGACGACAATTTTTTCGATAGGGCGATGTGGCCCCGGGCCACTTAAACATTAAATCCGCCTCTGCCGTTATGTCATACGTTTCTGTTTTTTATGTACATTTATATATATATATATATATATATATATATATATATATATAACCCCATCCCCTTTAATTGGCTTTGATAACTTAGACCATTAGGCCACTACAAAATTTTTAAATTATTGTTTATTTATTTTTATTATAAACAAATATTATTATCTTGCAAATATTTCCATAATAATAATAAATATTTATGTTATTTAATCATATCAAATTACTTATATTATAGGGTCTACGGTACGGACGTCTAGCTTAGATAATTGTAAAATCAGTTCGTTTCTAAAGTTTGGGAATAGGGTTACATTCTAATACGTTTATATATAATATATAATAATAAATTAGCTTTTCGGATTTTGCAGCCTCATTGCTTGTTTCATTATTTCTTCCATATGACGCAATACATGGTTTTTTCTTTCCATTTTTATTTTTAACTTTGCAATGTCTTTTTGTACGACATCGTACTACCTTTCTTTTGAATGACGTCCCTCTTTTCCATTACTAGACTGCTTTTTAACACCCTTTTTAAGCTACTAGTTTCTGACCTCCTCATTACATGTCCTAACCATCTCTGTGATTTTATCACACCCGTATACTAAGGTTACCAAAGATTTTTATTATTTCTTTTGTAAAGAAAATACAAACTTTATCGTAATAGTAGAAAGTAATAAAACGTAAATCAGGTATTTTACAATAAATGCAATAAATTGTAATCGAGCACTGAGGCTGCCATCAACAATGTATGACACAAACGTCTGCGACGAGGATAGATTAAACCACAATGTACCAGCCCAGAAAATTCGATAAATTCAATAAATACCGGCCGTGAAAGACTGAAGATTACTATGAAATAAAATTAATTGTTTATAATTTTTATCTTGCTTTATATTTGTTGATAAAAACTTTAATTTATAAGTACATACGTATTGAGTCACTGAAGTAAACAATTATTTTTGGTTATATCACATGTTTTATAAATAGATTTTGTCAAAAATATTTATTTTTTAAAATTTGTTTATATTTCATAGAATACTGATAAAGTTCACATATTTTCGACTTATTGTCTAGCAAATTTTAAATCTACATAATTTTTTATCATGTACTTTTCAAATATGTATTATTACATATTTAAAAAATACAAAAATATATTATAATTTCTGACAAAACATTCACAGAAAGAAGTTACATTTATCAACGATGTATCGAAATATTTGGAAGTAAGAAAAAAAATTATCTGTAGTCATGCCCATCATAATAAATGTTTGTGCATGTAACAGTGTGTGTGTGTGTGGGAGGGAGTCTCTAGAGAACCTAAACAAACAAGATTCTCTGTACTTCTCGCCAGGCCAGCTTGATCCTGTATAGTGTGTGCGGTTGTTGTCAGTGCGAATAAATCTCGCGTTCGACCGGTAAAATATTTACACATGCCTTACATACTGTTACTGCCATTGCTACCCGAGCCAAATAAACACAACACTATACGCTTCGCCTGGTGCTCCTTTACTCGTGCTTGCGTCCCCTTACCTACGTATGTATGGAACTACGGAAAATCAACAAATTTATCTTATATACACTGCGAACAATGTCATGTTGATAATATATTTTTATAATAATTTTTTTTCAATTTCTTGCCTACAGAAAAATAAATTACATAAAAATTATATATAGAAAAGTTCTGAAAGTGCACTTTTTATATTCATGATAAATACAAAGTCCTTTTTAATCATGTTGATTTTTTAAAGAAGAATTTAACATATATCAATTTCTTTTATTACATATAAGTAGCAGTTGGTTAGCGCAGTTGCCTCGAAAGCAAAAGATCTCGCGTTCAAATCCCGGTAAGGTCAATGTATTTTTCTTTATTTAAAAATTAACTAATGATTTAAAGTGGAGAAAGCAAATTTTGGGTACCAAAAATAATCATCATTGAATAAGCGCAATTAAAAACATTGAATAAGCGCATCAAAATATTAGATTGCCTTAGGGTAGGTTAGGTTAGTTTAGCTATGTTTTTCAATATAATCATGATGCGTACACAAACAAGGCTATATGCGCTTCCTCAACACGCCCATTTAATTGGTTCATCAAACGGCGATTTAAGCACAAAAAAATTATTATAATCTTATAATTACATTTTTAATATTCTTAAGTATACATAGCGTATTAAACATTAATAAATTAATGGCGATTTAAGTAAAAATAAAATACTTTAACTTATTATAATTACATATATTATTAATTAAAAATAATTACAATAATTATTTTTTTTAAGAAAAAAAAAGAAACTGTCATATTGAGTTATCAATCTGCAACTATTTTATTTTCGTTGTTAGATTTTATTTAGATAATAGGTAACCCAGCTACTCAACAGAGTTAATTTAAATAAATTTTTAATTAATTGTATTTTTTTTTATTTCTCCATGAAAGAAACGAGTTTGTGCTAGTATACATCCTTGTATCAATTTATGTAGTATGCTTATTATAAAAGTAGTTAATAAAATTTGGTTGAAAATAAGTTTTTAATACAAATAAAACATTAAAAAATTTGAAAAGAGAAAAATTGTTAGTTTTGCCAGAACGAAAACCGGAACCGAACCGATATATGTATTTTTAAATGAACCGGAATGACAAATATAACGGTTCAAAGCCCTGGAATATATTTCATATAAAAATGTATTAAACAATTGAATTCAATAGTTTTCTTAATGAACATATAACTACTTCTATATTTTAATATATAATACATCCTACTGGAAACCGCTCTTATATTGTATTACATATTTTTGCTATCTTTACATATTATATATTTTTTAATTATTTACTAATATTTACTTTTCAGTTATGCTTTGAACATACATTATGTAAATAAAATATCTTTAAGAAGTAAGCATTGAAGTAAAGCTAAAAATACTAAATAGCTTTTAGTCGTAGCATATATGCAATATAGATTTTAAAACTGAAGTTATCGGAGTTAACTATATTACGTAGTTTAGTTTAGAATTTTAGAACAAACATTATTATTCAGCTAATTAACTACAAATAGCTTGCTTGCACTACATTGCACCACAGTAAATTACATAATAAATGAGCTTACTCATATCGAAAATTCACATATAGTTAAAGTGCCTACTCGCTATCAAGCCCACCTCCTACTAGTGCTTCAATTATGTTATCAATTCAGTCAATCGATGAAATTTTACCTACTAAAATAGAAATTATTAGATTTCAACTTAAACCTGTAATTTTTGCGAAACAAGCAGTATATATTCAATTTGAAATAACCCACTTCACAGAAATGTCATTATAAATTATTGAATAAAATTTTTGAAATTACTAGTGTAGGACGAAAACAATATTCAACACAAATATACTTTTTCCTTTTTAATGTTTAACAATTTCCCATGAAATATAAATTACTTTTAAAATAGTAAGGCACGATTTAAAAAATAATAAATAAATCTATTTCAATATTAACAACAGATTGATATGTGAAGCAATAAAAATTTATAAAGAAAATGATAATAACATTAATCACTGTAAATGCACTGATTTAAATAAAATTTTATGATCTAGATACTTATTTTGTTGCCTAGTAACTTATTTCTATGTTTTATTTACTATAAATGTCATTTATATCAGTTTTCCTGATGAAAACGGACGTTGAGTTCGTCGAAACGGCGATTATTAATAAATATTAATACAAAACTTAAATCTAAAGCCTATAATGAGTTCTGAAACATTTTTTACTATGTTAGTATATTATTATTTAATAGGAGTAAAAAAAAATTGTTTTGATGAAATTGAATTATTTCTATGTTCTGTTATTTACTGCAAATGTCATTTGTATCAGGTTTTTTGTTGAAGACGAACGTTGAGTTTGTCGAAACGTTGATTATTAATAAATATTAATACGGAACTATAACCTAAAGATTCTGAAAGATTGTTTATCATGTTAAATTTTATTCTCTTACTAAATAACCTTTAAAACAAATGTTATTTCAACAATTTACTACCAGATTACTATTATCAATAATAATAACTATTTTTTAATACCACTAGATTAAATATAGTCCCTCTTTTTAATACAATGTAATGCAATTTTTTTTATCGTATGCTCAGAGAATTAGTACAGTATTATACTGACATGTAATAATTATTACTCATTCGACACTTATTATCGGCTTATGCTCAAAACTTTGTTCTCATGTTGTTGAATACTTACAATACGAAATTTTTAATATTAATTAAATTAACATAAAAGTTCGGTCATCTTGAGCAAATGTCTAATGAATAATAGGTATAAGAATTTTGTGTGGACGTTCTATGAGTAGATGGAGTGATTGAGAATATTTTGCAAAAGTGAGAGTTTCCAAGTAGTAGAAATAGAAGAGCATGTATTAGCGGTGTCATGAATGTGGATAAAGCTTGAGTTGCTTGCATGAATAGGAATAATTGAAGAAAACTAATTCCGGGATAGTAGACGTGTTTATGCCTCTCATCATTTTGGGTACATGACATGTTTTTATATATATAGTATATTGGCATAAAACAACACAGTATATAATTGGAGCAACAAAAAATTTCATCTGGAAAAAATGACATAAGCCATACCTTCGATTTTTTTACGAAGCATAAGATAGGAAATGTTGAAAGAGCAATCATCTTATTGGATTCACATGTTATAAGATTGCTAAAGATATTTCTGATATCATCCAAATACTATCGGAATCAGAATCAAAGAAATACGATATTTGAAACTGATACACATATTCCTACAGACTAAAACATCAAATAAATTTTTCAACGAAGAAAGAGAAAAGAAATCTACTTATTTCTTCATCACAATAATTTACTCGCATCTTTGATATATTTTAAAATGTTAAAAATGTACAGATGAATATATTGATGTTAAGTTATTTGCAACAAATCCTAGATTTTAAATTAAATTACAAAAATATGAGATATAATTTATTGCTGCCGCAAAAAAAAAACTTCTTTTGAAACTTGGCCAGTTTAAATTGAGGACACTATATACGTATTAGTCGTTTGTAAAACATGAAAATATGTAATTTTTTACATAGTTATAAACAGAAAATTTATGTAGTTGATTCAAATATAGAAAATATTGTAACGTACAGCGTATTAAAAAACAAGTAAAAAGTAAATATGTTGATAGGAATAGAATAACTTGGCTAGATCTTGCACCATACTAAACCATTTTCATTTATAATTGTTAAACCTTCCATAAACTGTTTATATTTGGAACAACAACATGATAGAACTTTGATAATGCCGTAAACTTAGTAAAAATCTAGTCAAGTTATTTTGTTATTTATTAACAAAAATTTAATAGTATTAAAGTATTTATATCATATGATATATCCAATATAATGAAGACGTACGTTGAGTTTGTCGAATCGTCAATTATTAATAAATATTAATACAGAAATATAACCTAAAAACGTTTTATTTTAACAATGAAAAATATTCCAGGTTAACTCACTTTATTTGTAAAAAATTTTTAAATATAAAAAAAAAATTTAGAATAAATTTTAAGCCCTTATTGAAATTTTAAGTTAATATTACAAAACAATTTTTTAAAAGCTTTTTAATTCTAATTTTTAACATAGTAAAAAAATTTCAGAACTCATTATATTAAAATTATATACCAACAACTTTACATCAAAGAATTTATTAAATTCTAAATAATGATACATTTGAACTAGTGATATTATTATTAATTAATTATTAAATTAAAAAAACAAACATATAAGGATGTAGAACAAATTCTTATCATACAAACAAATTAATATTCCTTTTAAGGGTAGCAATTTTTGTTTTATCCACATTTATAATACCTATCACATAATGCTTTTTTATGACGTGGAAACATTTACCCTCTCAAAACACTTTCAATCCTGTCAACCCATGTACATGTAGCAATAATAGATAAATTTTTACAAAGTTTTTACTTTTGTTTTTAAATATTAATATTATTATAGCAATTATTTGTATTTCGCTTTTATCATATATACGCAGTCGAATTTAGCACAAATTTAATTTAAATTTGTATTTTTATTTTTTAGTTTGTCATATTAAATAATTCTAAATTTTTATAATTAATCTTTAAATAAAGCTAATTTGTTTGCTCAAGATAAATTACGTTTTTGTTAATTAACTTTTTAAATTTTTCATTATAAATATGGATAAACAAAAAAAGTAACTTTATTATTTAATTAAAATATAATTTTGAATAATCCCAATATTTAAATAAAAAGATTCATGCATTTTACCAAGGATTTTTTTAAATCTGAATATCAATTAGTAGTAGTATTAATTGAAAATTTTTATTTAAAAAATAAAATATAAGTTTTTTAATATTTACTAAGAATATATCGTTTAATTGGTAAAATTTCACAGCAAGAATTGATTGAGTATCATTATCGGAAAAAGCTAAAGCTAACTAATTGAGAATTTCAATTGCATAAAATTTGCATAGTTCAGTTAAATATTTGAAATTTGTTGAATGAATTAATAGATACATACATTAATAATTCATTGCATTGAAAATGCCTTTTGTGTGAAATATCTTTATATTTGCTTCAAGTTGAAACATTTTACAATAAGCTATTTTAATCAATTTTGCTATTGTTAAACTTATCTAAATCTGACATTTAATTACTATTCATTATATCTGAACATAATATTTTGCTTAAAATGTTAAAGATAAATTTAATTTTTCAGCACCACAGTAACAAAATCTTTCTGAACTCATTATATTAAAATAAAACGGCTTTAGGTTGTAGTTCTCTATTAATATTTATTAATAATCGACTTTTCGACAAACTCAATGTATGTCTTCATCAGAAAAAAAAGATACAAATGTCATTTACAGTAGATAAAAAAGACTTATCGTTAGAAAAAAGTTACTAGGTAACAAAATAAGTAACTAGTTTCATAAATTTTTTATTTAAATCAATTTTTTCACATTGATTGATGTTATATTTATTTACATAAATTTCTATTGTTTTTCTTATCAATCTGCTGTCAATATTGATGGGTGTTATAATTATTACAGTATCTTCAAATTTTACATCATGAAGATATTCTAACGCATGTTGAGCAATAGCAGATTTTAATTTTTCACGATAATCGGGTACAATTACTACTTTTGTTTTTTGAAGAACTACAATGTCAGCTAAATAAGATAAAATGTCCCAAATTATGTTATAACATAAATAATATGATAAAACATTTTTAAAAATAAGTTTAAATATTAAATGTAAATTTTATTTTAAATTGTATAACATAATTTTGAAAGTATTTTTAAAGATATTATTTGGTCAAGTTGTCGATGTACTACTTCACCTCCGATTTCAATGAAACTTTGTCTAGTACCTAACCTAACCTAACCTGACCGCCACTTATTGTTATTTTTCCCGTTATTGTTATTATTAGAGGAATATTTAGACAAAGTTTCATCGAAATCGAAGATGAAATACATAGTACATCGACAACTTGATCGATTATTTTTGTCTCAATTCAGTAAGATATATTTTTTATGGTCAGATAACAAATTTTTAGACTAAAAAATACTTAAACGTTTTAAAATATTATTTAGTTGGATATGTTGCATTGTATATTGGAATTAATTTTAATTTAACTTACACTATCTTGATAGATAATATAAATAAAAGATTTTTTTTACCGAATAGAGGTATGAAATATGTTGGCTAGATACGGTTCTGTACGCACATATATTCGGTACGTGTCACCTGTGTTTGAGACGTGTGAAAGAACGTGCTTAGTCCGATCCTTGAAGCAGACGCAATAAAAGAAAACTGCTCCGGCAATAGCAATGGGCACAAACCATTTGGGAATCATCACATCTTAACGTATCGCAAACGTACATAAGTTGTATACGAGTAAAGCCAACATCCGCTATTTTCGTTAACTTCCTAGCCTCACCGTGTTGAACAAAACTCAGACTGAACTGATACACATCATCATTGACATTTGTGACAGTCGCACGAAACCCTCGTCTTGTTTCTATTATTTATCACGAAGTGAAAATGTCCAAGCATCGTTTATTTTTTCTTGCCGCTGTCCTATCGTTTTTATTTTTTTATATTATTTATAACGTGCCACTGCTTCTTACCTGGTTGGCCGCAAATTGTTTTTATTGTTTTATATTTGTTTGCTTTTTCTCTAAATGCCAAATACGATTATTGATTTTAAGTTGTGGTGCACATTGATTTCTCTATTTTACAGATTTGGCGTTTAATTTTCTATTTTCTAAAATAACATTTGGCTGATACTAAATTATTTATTTATTAGTAAATATAAACATAACTCAGAAAAACATAATCATTAACAGAAATCATTTTAATTTATTTACAAATTTTTTTGACAAATTCGTAATATTTATCATGAGTCGATTTCTTGTTTGTTCCATATTACAAAACCTTACCTTTGAGAAAATGATGTTTATGATACATATATATATATATATATATTAAATCACTCAATTTTTTACTTGTAACACATGTATGTAACATATTTCAGATTTTCCATGTAACTAGCCTCTATCAACCTAACAAGCAAATATCCTATGTGATATTTTTTAGAAAAGAAAAGCCTTTTAATAAATAATCCTGTAAATGTTAAAATAAAAGTAGTTTTTCTTTGGTATCAAGTTTATATAGCTAAAAATTAATATCGAAGAATTTAATGTAATATATTATAGAAATCAATATTTGATTTCCAAGACAAAAACTTTAATAATTTTTTTTTGCGAAAGATAAAAAGTAAGACAAAATAAATAAAATTTGAAATTATATTTCGTGAGCAAATATTATTATCTTTTATGTTTCTTTAATAGACATATCATTCTAAAATGTTTCCAGTTTATGAGTTTGTAGCAGATTTTATCTAGTGTTATAAATAAGAACCATACAGTTGGTCACAGAATATCTTCATATATTTTGATTTCATTCTATTTGTGTGTGAGTGTGTGCAAATGTGTATGCATGGATTCTTTTGGTTTCTAAGTTATAGAGACATATAAATGCAAATCAGTTGAAGAATTTATCTGAGCATTCGATACAAGGCATGCCTTCTAACTTCTAGACTCAATACTGATGTTTCTTTTTCTTTACTGACTTTTAAAAAGCTTCCCAGCTTATAGCTTTGCCTTCAATGTTGATGCAAATAAATTTTTGAATTTATTTCTGTCACAACGATAGAAAACTTCAAAACAGATATTGATACTTTTTTAATATCGCTAGTTATTCGACTATTCGACTTTATGTATAGAGAAACTAGACGAAAATTATCTGTAAATGGACTTTGAATATATACAAAAAACAAAAGTAAAGAATAAAATCTCAGTGTATATTATCTTATAAGACGATATAGTCGTAGATTGTGATGATTTTATTAAGAAGTTTTGAGTTAGCACGGCACGCGTGTTAGTTGCAAAACTTCTCAGTTACCTTTGACGAGACTTAACGGAAAGTTTCATCGGGGTTGGAAAGTTTCTCATGCTAGTGCGAATGCATGCACTCGATCGGTCGGAAACCTTAGCTAAACTAGCAATAACTAATTTCACCCGGCTTCAATAACGCGCCTAATATTGGGAATCAGGTTCTATGCAAAGCTCATCTTCTAACTAGATTTTCAAATTACCGTACACGGAAATTAATTAAAAACCGAGATCTCCTACTAGAAACAACTCATATAAAACGTACTCCTTCCTGAAACATTATTCGATACCCTAAAGTAAAAAACCTTTCAGAACTATTTTTTTTTGTTATTTATAGTTACTTGTTTCTAAGTTAAGTTTGTTTATATATTATAATATATAATATTTATTTAAACAGCAATAACTTAATAAAAAAATATATGGTATAATTATGAAATATATTTACAAAAAGCTTCTTAATATAAACAGAAACAGAACATTTAATAGTATTCAGTAAATTGTTGAAAGCAATCGTACCTTTATTATAAATAGAGAAACATGTTTATGATTCATTTATTCGTAAAATATACAAATTTAGTCTCTTGACAAGTATTATATGTGTGAGTTTCACTATCATATTTTATATTTTTGAGCAAATAAATAAATAATTTATTTGTTAATATTTTAAATCGTATTTTACATTATATTTGATAATTTTTTTTATATTTAGCCATGCAAAGTACAACGGTTTACGAAAAACGGAAACGTCGTTTTTTTATTATTCGATACACATTCATGTACTGTAATTCATACATTTTACTAATTACATATTCTACAATATTGTTGCGAAATATAATAACTATTATGTAATTAATTATGTTCAAATTAATTAAACACATATACGAGTATTTCAATTTCAATTATAGCTAATAATATTGAAACAATAAATTTATTTGTAATCGTATTTCATCTCTAAAATTTATATTATAAATTAACTAATATATTTATTTTTTGTTACAGAGTCAAATGAACCACTTTCCAATGATGTCGCAGAGTTTGGATAGCAAATGTAAAATGCTTAAAGATCAGCAGTCAAGACAAAAGGAACATTAAATTAATCTTTACCAATTAGTATTTAAATTCCAATAAAAATAAAAATAATAAAATGGGCTTTAGTCTACTTAAAATAAATGTTTGATCATCATATATTTAATTCTTTAACAATAAGTTGAGGAATAATATTACTAATAATAGATAAAAAAAATCATGGATGCCAATTTAACAAATTTCAATTCCACAATTGATCCATCATCAATTGATGAGGATGGAGAATGGACCAGCACATTATCGTTATGCATTCGAGCAACAATAATGGGATCAATCATCATTGCGTCGATATGTGGTAACCTACTGGTTATTGTTTCCGTAATGCGTCATCGTAAACTCAGAGTCATCACCAATTATTTTGTAGTCAGTCTTGCCTTTGCGGACATGCTCGTTGCAATGTTCGCAATGACATTTAATGCTAGCGTTCAAATCTCCAACAAGTGGATTTTCGGCTATTTCATGTGCGACGTGTGGAATTCGCTCGATGTGTATTTCTCTACAGCTTCCATCTTACATTTATGCTGCATCAGCGTTGATCGATATTACGCAATCGTACGACCCTTAAAATATCCCATTAGTATGACGAAACGGGTCGTATTTGTTATGATTGCAAATACGTGGATTAGTTCGGCAATTATAAGTTTCGTACCGATATTTATGGGATGGTACACAACAGACGAGAATCAAGCCTTCCGTAATAAGAATCCGGATGTATGTGAATTCAAAGTGAATAAGCCGTATGCGGTAATTAGTAGCTGTATTTCATTCTGGATACCCTGTACTATAATGATCTTCACTTATTTAGCCATATTTCTCGAGGCAAACCGACAGGAAAAGCAATTATATAATAGGCATGGTAACGCAATGTTGCTGCATAAGAATAATACGAACGGAGACATGTTATCAAATTCTTCCAAAACACTAACGCTACACGACGAACTCCATCACACTCCAACGAAGGAGCGGAACATCATAAAAATGAAACGTGAGCATAAAGCGGCACGAACATTGGGTATTATTATGGGAACATTTATACTGTGCTGGTTGCCATTTTTCTTGTGGTACGTAAGCACGAGCCTGTGTACGACATGTGATTGTCCCGAAATGGTCGTTACCGTAGTGTTCTGGATCGGATATTTCAATTCAACACTGAATCCGATTATCTATGCGTATTTCAATCGAGATTTCCGAGAAGCGTTCAAGAATACGCTAGAATGCGCGTTCTGCTCTCTGTGCCGAAGACCGCCCTCCGATTTGGATGCGTTGGACGTACGACGCGCTTCCTTGCGATACGATGATCGTACCAGAACCAGCTATTCGGAAACTTATCTTAAGCATATTGATCGACGGCGATCGTCTGAATTCGGTTCCAGTCTCTGAGTGGACCTTACTAGTAGTAGAATCACTACTACTAGTTTCTAGTGTTTCTCATTGAACAAGTGTACCTATTTATAGTGCGCGCTAATCAGGACACATCGCTACATCGCCACATCATAAACATTGTAATTCTCATTTACTTTTTACTGACTGTACTTGTACTTGATAAATCATCGGTGGTCCGAGCATATTGGACCAAACTCGACCTATTCATATTGTCAATTTAGAGAAGTCTGACTGCCTCACAGTCCAAGCGCTACACACTCTATATTCAGCTTTTCTCAATCTAGTCTTCTTACAATTCGTCAATTTATTCAAATAACATTTTCTGTAAAAATCTACCAAAAAGAAAACCTATTCATTTCTGTGCAAATATGCTAATGTAAATTTAAATAAACTTGAAAATGATATTTAAATAAATTTGATAATTACAGTAGAAATATTTTTTACTATTTAGCAGAAAACAAAACAAAACCATTTGATTACGGGTTGAGAAAAACTGTCCTACTAATACTGTGGTGTAATAGAATCTGTAATAAATAAATAAGTAGATGTAGCCACAGCTGGTTTAAAGTGATTTGCCATTACAATAATTTAGAAAAAAGTAATGACAAATTGCGTTGACCAATCAGTGAGTTTAGTTGAGAAGAAAATATACGTCATCGGAATTTTCGAAGCAATGTTTAATAAAATAAATAAAAGAAGATGTTTTTTATTTGTGATACGCTTCTATTATATTATATACTGACTAACACAATAATAACTTTGCATTTCTTGTTGTGACGTTTTCAATGTAACAAAAATAAAATTTAAAAAAAGATAATGTTTTTAATGTTTTTAGCGAGCGACAAAATACAGAATATAAATTATAAATGCGAGTGTGTGAACAATTAGATGTACTTAATTCAAATGCAAATCTGATGTCAAAGATGTACCTCTTTCTTCCAAGAAAAAAAAGTAATAATTATTCATTAATAAATTAATTAAATTAAATATGCAAAATAAATTAAATAAAACGTGTAGCGTAAAACAATCATTTGGAAGTTTCTTACTTTATAGATATCGATTTCAAATGTGGTGAAATACATCACGAGATAATCTATCTATAATTCATTACATAGTATGTCCAAAAAGTATTTCAACTAGTTTTTTTTATTTTTTGAATAAAACAATTTATAAATTTGCGTAGAAAAATATAAATAACAGTAATGTAAAAAATAAAATTTATTAGTTGAGAAACTTTTGAGACAGACTGTGTAGGATAAATCGACCAGTACACAAGACGGCTACTGCAGTAAAATAATGTTATACATATAATACATAAATGTAGATAAGTATAGAATTTAATTATATCTACCTAACTACCAACTTGTACAATAGGGTGGTATTAAAAAAAAACCTTATAAAATACCTAGTTTTGTGTAAAACTCGTTGCCTACGTTACCTTTACATATAAAATTTAGAGTGTCAATTTCAAGACCAAAGGGAACATACATACACTTAAAATGCAAACAAGAAACATTTTACATTTTATAAGAGAGAAAAAAAAAACAAATAATTTTATTGTAACATATTTAAATACACAGAAGAACCAAAGATATGTAATAATAATACTATTTAATAATATTTACCATACATCGAAATATCACAATCTGTAAAAATGGTATGACAAGGGCGCGCATCGCTTTAAATTTTCATTCATTTCTTTTTTAATTTTCATTTTAATTGAATTGTTTTTTAGTCTTTTAGACTATAAAGTTTGTATTATATTATTTTTAATAAAAAATAAAACGCAACAAAATATATTTCAATTTTTTTATTTCATTTACACAATGTGTTCTTTCGCAATTTCCCGCTATCAATCAAGAAATGGAGACTTTTTCATAAAATAAATATAATTAATGTTTTTTTAATTAAATTTAATTATTAAAAAAAAATATTTAAGTAAATAAATATATTTTCTTAATTTATTTATTATCAATATAAATGTATATTTATATTCACATGGCGTATTAATGTTTTTTTTTAAATTTATTTAATTTATTAATAGATATTTAACATTTAATAACAACAATTTCTTTAATAAGACTGTAGTATATTATATTAAAATATTGGTGTTATAGTAATATATCGAGTAAAAATATGATTATATTTTTAAATATTTTTTTTTCAATAACAAAAGATTGTATTATTATGTACGTTACTAAATATCTATCATCGTTTTTCACTATTAGTAATTGTATTAAGTGCACGTATTACTTTACTAATACTGTTCTATTTACATTCTATTTGCTAATAATATTAGTCTAGATTTACATTTACAAAATGATATATATGTTTCAAATTATTAAAACTAAAATATTTGAAAAGTTTATATAACACATTAACAAAAATTCGTGTTACTTATTTATGAAAAAAGAAAAAAAAAATGCTTTATTCTTTTTAAAAAGTTTCCATTTGTGATCTAAACTGAAATTGAAATAGTGTAAAAGTTTGAAGATTTTCTTTCATAAAGTGACCCATCCATCCTGTCCCATGTACTTGAATAAAACTTGACACCAACTGAACTAAACTAAACTAAGTAAAGCAAAAAGTATCACTACCAGTCAGCCAACTATAAACTTTAAATAACCAAACACAATTTTCATGTAAAACATTTTCGAAAAGTTTTCAACAAGCATTCAAACGCCTACTTTTACCGACTTCTTTATTTTTTTCATTTGTTTTGTACAGTGTGTTTTCAATTGTTTGAATGCTTCAAATAAGATTAAATGTGTAGATTTATATTCTAATATAATAATAGTACCTAAATTAAAACTAAATAATAGCTAATATCAAAACATAATAAATTACAATGTTAAATAATTTAGTAAAAATCTTTCAAAACTTATTATATTAAAATAAATGGTATTAATATTTATTAATAATAATAAATACAAATGATATTTACATAACCTAGTAACTTGTCTCTATATTCTGTTTATTTATTGTAAATATCATTTGTATCATTTTTGCTGTTTGCTAAAAACCGGTATTTAACCGGTTTTTTTTTCAGTATTTTGAGTCTTCTTTTGAATGGTTTTTTTATTTAATTGGATTTATTTCTAAAAACAATTTTAAGTAAATTTTTGAAACTATTATCAATAATATTAAATTTTTTTCAATATATAAAAATGAAATTTTAAAAAATTAATACATAATTTGTTTTGTTTAATATAGTTAAACAAACAAACAATTTGCTACATTTTAAGCAATTAGAAAAAAGTTAACGTTTGTTTCGAAACAAAAAAATATCTAAATAAAAAAGAATACGAACAAGATATAAACTGGCGAGGTAGTGTGTGCAAACCTTAACCAACCCTTTTGTCGAGTTTTCAAACCATTTCCCGATTTCCACATTTTTCGAGTGTCAGATAACAATCGTTGAACTTGTGGCGTAAAATTTACGATCTCGAGAGCAAAACCAAAATAGTTTGCCAATATTTGTAGCAAACGGAGAAGAAAAATGTGCTACAAACATAAATAACGATTAAAATGCAATAAGAGAATACGGGAAGAAAAAGATAGAGATAGAGAAAGAGAAAAAAGTAATACGTACGCCTATGGGACAGCGTCGCAATTGATCGGAGAACCGTCGCGTCGGTCGTTTTCTCCCACCAGCACCTGGGCTGCAGTGTGCAATGCAGTAGCCACTCCAAACAAACTTAATCGCCCACCAGCTCAATTTAACGCTACCGAAATCAAAACTTGTACATGCATATTTACAATTCTTTATGTTTTATTATTATGTTTACTATACTGAATTGTTTTGTTTTTTCCACTTTCTCTTTTTAGAAGTACTTGTGATTGTTTTTATTTACATTAATGTACCAAAATTATCATTTTACTTGTTTGTGCTGCTAATAAATTAAATTAAATACAAATTTACCGTCATATATTATAACATGTTAACAAAAATAAGGTAACGTAACTTATATTATATTAATAATTTACATCAAGTAAATAAAAGATGTCAAATTAAATACACTTGACGTTGTAATCATGTTTGGTGCTACCACCAGTGGTGTATATGGTAAGTAACTGCTGTATAATAATATACATTTTTACTAGTACTAGTAACATAATGAGATCTTTGTACATAGGCAATATTGTACTGTAATATCAATATTTTAATAAGCTTAAAGAAAAAGTTTATTATTACATCTCGTAATTTCTCAAATACAAATATAAAATTCACATTTTAATTATCACAATTTTTCTTTTGTATTTACTATACTTTTTTAAATTTAGTTTTAATAATTATGTATTTCAACAGAATCTGTATTCTATAGCACAATATAACAATTTACTCAATTACTAATTAACATGTAGTTACTACAAAGCAAAATTAACAACAATAATAATTATAACTTTAATTATTGAATAGTAAGATAATAGAATAAGAGAAATACGGAGAAATACAGAGAGAGAGAGAATTGTTGAGAAATTTTGTTGGTGTTAGCAATCCGATAGCCAAATATGCAAATGTTAGCACGACAGCCGTGGGTAAGTGAGTGACTTATACCTCTTGCGATAGATCTACAAGACATGTAAATATGCAGACAAACATTTAAGTCAGCCTGTTAACAGTTAGAACAACAAGGAAAACGAAACTACATTCCGGAAACATATACAATCTGAACTACAACTACAAAAACTATTTCTTTTTCTACAATTATGTTTCGGATAAATAAATAAACGCGGAACAAAAAAAAAACCACTTTACAATCTAGTATATAAATTGGTTACAATCTATTTAACCCTTTGTATTCCAATAAGACTTATACGTGTTGAAGATACTCAGTGAAAAATATATGCATTATAAATTTATTTACCTATTGTTAAAAGATTAAATCAGACCCGACAAAAACTGAGATTCAAAAAGTTAATTTACAATAAAATCACAACACATTAAGCTAAAATTTATTAACATTTATTAAAATTAAAATAACATTTATTAAATTTCAAATTATAATACTATACATAGTTCAGTAGCAAACTATGATCTATAGATTAATTAGAGACCTATAAAAATAAGTGGGACGATCAACCAAAAATTTGTGTTTTAAAAACCGAAGTTACAATATGAACATCTTTTGTTTTATGTTTTTAATTAATAATATGTATTCATAAACATATTATTTTTGGATCAAAAGTTACTTCATTATATGTGACCAGCCAGCAGCTACATAAAAGGGAACTTTATCTTCACTCAAGTCAATATTGAGTAATTATATCACTAGAAAGAGCGCAAAATTCTAAATAATCAAAATAAAATTTGTTAAATTATTTCAAAAGCTATTCAAGTTACTAATGTGAAAGTTTGATTCAAATCACTTCAATCAACTCGTCTAAAAAAATTGCATGTAAAAATAATGTCCCTTTTCCTGTGTCTGGTTACATATACAATTTCTTAAAAATTTGCTATTTTTCAATAAAAAACAATATATATAAAATTTTTGCCAATTAATAAATATGTATTATTTATTTGCTCAACAGAAAAGTTCCAATTAGAAAACAAAAATATTTCAGAATAATGATAAGAATTAAGAATGTATAATACATATACAAACAAAATTATCATACCGTACATATATCCTCCACTAAATACACAATTATTATTAACAACAGAAAACCGAAGATCGTGGGAACTACTATATAACTTTGTTAAAATTAACAAAATTTTAATATAGGAAAACAGCGTAGAGTATCTTATAAAACATTAAAATAAGGTTATAAAATTATTGGCTGGTTGATCGGCAAAGCACCGCAAAGCATATAAAAAAAAAAAAAAATATATATAATCACATAAATAATTATTTATGCAAATTTACAATATGTTAAAGAAAAGAAATAATTTCATAAGAAAAAAGTAATGTTATATTAGTTATTTTGTATTTTTATTATATATTTATTTAGTATATAATAACAATATATAAAAATAATATAAAAATTTTAAAAATCATATAAAATCAATAGAGTTACGTAGTTTTAAAGTTGTACAGTCTGGTGTATAAAATTTGAGGAAGTGATTTCCATCTCAGCGTAGAACTTATTTCAATATTCATTTAAAATTTAGTTTAGTCAACAGTGTGTGTGAAAAGGTTAAGTTTGTTTGCGAGAATAAAATATTTTTTTCCAAAAGATTAAACAGATTATAATCTAATCAAAGTTTGTCTTCTTCTTTACGTGAGTTTCAACGTAAAATTCAATCTTTGAATCTACACCGATTCCTGAAACGACCTAGTTTATAATGAATGTTGGACACAAATGACAACAGTTATCGTTTGACCTTTAAACGAAAACTTTTGCTAAAAACAAACTTGAACGGTTCTACTTTGAATTTATTGGCGTTGAATTTATAATTATCAAAAATTAATTGGGGCAATATTCATTAAGAAATATACCCAAAGCTAATATACATAAATTTTTGTGTAACAAGTTTTACAAGTTTCTTTCGAAAATTATTACCTACCTATATTTTAAGCCTAGTAATTATCTACTTTTTCGAAACTAAAAGTTAAATAGTAATCTTCAGGATTTCACAGGAGGTATTCATTGAATATATAGAATTTTTTGAGCTGATATGCAGTGGTCAATCTATCAGTCATTAAGCACTGAGGATGCATCTACAATGTATAGCAAAACGTCTTTGATGAAAATAGATCAACCACGACATACCAGCTCAGAAAATTCTATAAATTCAACAGAAGTCAATTATAGAACTACTATTTGAATCTTTACTAAATTCATAATAAAATTAACAGATAGAATTAGCAAATAAAAATGTTACAAATATACTAAGAAATACCAAAACAGATTGGTAATATTATATGTGAATTTTCGTTGTATTATTTTGTGACCAGTCTATAAATGATATGGGTAATAATAATTTTATTATATTATACTGTATTATATATATATATATATATATATATATATATATATATATATATATACAGGTGTTTCACAACTTAGAGCAAAAAATTAAAGGGTATATTCTGTACGACGTGCTGATCATGAAACAAAAAGAATTTTTTTAAAAATCGCAAAGTAAAGGGTAGTTTACTTGAAGTAGACATTTTTTGAACCACTGGAGTAGCATACGTCATAGAAAGAAATATTAAATGAAATTAATTATCAAAGAAACATTATGTAATGTTAGTTTTATTTAGAGACAATAATTGTTTTGAATACAAAAGAATTTATAATATTAATGCATTGTATTATTTAATATCAAGATAATTTGGGAAATAACATACCTGAAGCGCAAAACTACAAATACTGTTCAAAATTTGCACCATTCATCCCTACACACATTGCAGCACGTTGAATTAATGACCTAGTACAGTCTTGACACGAATTTTGTTCTCGTATTATTTCTGCTGAATTTTCTATTCTCTGCCTAAGTTCTTCTTCGTTTTCCGGCGCATTTTGGTTGTCGTAGACGAGGGATTTAAAATGACCCCAAAAATAAAAATCCAGCGGATTTAGGTCAGGGGATCTAGCAGACCAAGCTACAGGTCCACCGCGACCAATCCACCTGTCCTCAAACACTTGGTTTAAATGTTCTCTTACATTTAGAGCATAGTGTGATGACCATCGTGACCATCGTGACCATCGTGCTGAAACCATGTCTGCTGACGCACATTTAAAGGCACATTTTCAAGAAGTTCTGGCAAAGTATTTTGTAAAAACAATAAATAATTAGCTTCAGTCATCCTATTTGGTAGAATGTACGGCCCAAGTAATATTCCATTAACAATACCTGCCCAAACATTTATCGAAAAACGATGCTGAAAACTGCCCCGTACAACAACGTGTGGATTTACTTGACTCCAATAATGAGAGTTATGATAGTTATGAACTCCCTCCCTCGTAAAAGTAGCCTCATCAGAAAATATGATGTACGAGGGGAAATTCGGATTTTCAGTGTGTTTTTGTAAAAGCCAGTTGCAAAATCGTACTCTAAACTGATAGTCAGGTTCTGTTAGCCCCTGTACCCGTTGAAAATGGAATGGGTGGTAGTTTTGATCTCTTAAAATTCGCCATACTGAACTATGTGATACTCCTAATTGTTGAGACGCTCTTCGGGTACTAATAGTTGGTTCAGCATGTACAGCATCTAAGATATCATTAACCATTTTGTCGTGTTGATGCTGGCGGCCACCACCTCTCCCACGATTAGGTTGCACATATCCTGTGTCTCGAAGGCGCTGGACTATCCTCACAAACGAACGGGGAGTGGGTAATCGGCGTAAAGGATAACGTTCAGCATACAGACGTCGTGCCAATAACGAATTTTGCCGTGCTTCGCCATAAATTAACATCATGTCCACTAATTCACTGTTACTAAATGCATTCATTTTAACAAAAACTACACTACACTGCTATTCACTGTAAAATGAGAACAGTGCACCAGCAAAGATAATAATAATTAACAGCAATGTCGACGAAAGACTACCTACCCACTACCTATCAAATTAAATTAAATTATTAATTAAACTATTACACATTTTATTAGTATTAGATATTACGTAAACAATTACTTTCATTGTAGACGATTTGAAAACAATTATTAAAAATAACTATCGACCAGTGGCAAAAAAAATGTTTGCTTGAAATACGATGCAATTTTTTTTGCAAATTTTAAAAAAATTCTTTTTGTTTCATGATCAGCACGTCGTACAGAATATACCTTTTAATTTTTTGCTCTAAGTTGTGAAACACCCTGTATATATATGATGGTTCGGAAAATACGAAAAACCAGAGCAAAAAGATGAAGGAAAAAAGTATAAAAATAAAAATCTTTGTGACGAGTATGAAATAGGATTTGTGTGTGTGTGTGTGTGTTGTGCATGAATCCGTTTCCCGCTCTTATACCCGAAACCATGGCATTTTTGTCCCACGGGATCTTTCGTTACTAATGGTCTCTGTTCTCTTCCGATAGGGTCTACCTCATACTACCTCATTACAGATCCGGATTTACTTATTTTCTACTTTAGTTTTATCTAAATTTCTTTAATTATTTTCATACAAGTTTCATAAATTTATTATTAATTTTTAGTTACAATTATTACATATTTTTACTTCACATAATTTTACAAGGTGTGACAAAATAATTTTGAAAACAAGTTAATTTTTGTTAAGTAGCAGCAATGTAAACCGTTACGACCTGCATTTATTTTTGCAAGCAAAAGTTAACAATGTCAATCGCTTTAGCTATTGCTTAAATAGATTCATATAAAACTGTGTTTAAATTTCATATTACGAAAAATAAAATCACAAATTAAATTAAAACACTGTAATAAAGCTATTTTAAAATGTGTGTGTGTGTATAGTTTCAAATGTTTACTTGGAAATCCATGACCTTTTATTTATTTTTTAATTGTAAATTAATTATTTTCAAAAAAATATTTTATTAAATTTTCAAATATTTTTCAAAAGTTAAACTAAAAACAATAATAAGTATATGTAACTCTATTTGAAAATATTTCTAATTAAAGTAGTTTCTGATTTTTTAAATATTTTTTTACTTATACTAAACTTTGTAAAATTTGTATAAAATAAAGCGGATTTCTCAAAAATAATAAACAAACCATATTAATATTATATTTTAATTTTTTTTAAATAGAACAAAAAAATAGATCATTTTGCAGACTAATTTGTAAATAAAGGAATTTTGAAAAACAAAACAAAATTAAACAACACCAGATTTTACATTTTATCATCAGCCAGTAGCATAACTTTTGGACACAAAACCCCAAAATGAGGAGTCGTAAACGAAGACGATTTAAACACTAAAAAGTTATATATATATATATATATATATATATATATATATATATATATATATATATATATATATTGTAAAAAATAAAGTATATGTCACAGATTTATTTCAGTACTAAATAATTCCACTACGAATTGATATGCTAAAGCATATTTTTACAGAGGAATTGTTCAAAATATTGACTACAAATAAATTTATTAATTTTTTCTGTTCTATACTGACTATATTAGAGCCGCAAAGGTATTTAGTTTCAACCAAAATATATTTATAGAACACATCTGTATTCTGCTTTTTACAGAATTTGAATATCTCGTTTTAATTTCGAGTTTTATTGAAAATTATGTAAATACTACAGTGGCCTTTTTTTTTTAAACTACTATTTTCATAAATTGTGTATATTTAGAGAAAGCCCATTTTAAAATACAAAATTAAAACCTATTCAACAATATTTTTCATATCCAAATAAAATGCTTGAAGGTAAGTATAAAATGTAACACTGATTTAATCTACTTAGAAATCAGCTGAATATGTTTCGCATCAAGAAAAAAAAAAGTGTAAAAAAAATCAAGTGTATCTATTTCACACAAAGAGTTTGAAACCATCATATTGTCGGATTTTTTCCGCGACAGTGTGTGTCACTTAACCTTAAAACGTTATCGCATTAGTTCATCGATTCAATACACACACACACAGGATTGTATGACAGGAGTAGTCTAGCCCGTCAGGATTTCACTATTCCCCCTAGCAGCTAAAGGAAGTCAAACTTTTCGGTATAACACGATAAGCGATATCAGCGGCAGCCAATCTCAATCGGAAAACTGAACCGGTTCGATTTCGGTACCGGTTTCGAGTAGCGAAAATCCCTGTAATACATTATCGGGTATCTCATTCTCTAAACGATATTGAAACTAGATAGAAACACAATGTTAGATAGAGTTGAATAAGTAAAAAGTTTTCGAGCATTGGAATTGATGCGTTTATATGTGGTAATTTTAACGAAAATTTATCATACTCTTATGCTTGGATCATTGATTTTAGATACGGTGGACTGATTATTCAAGCAGAAAACAACTTTTACGCGAAACTTTCAAACTAACTTTAATGTTGTTTTGTCACTTACTTTTCAAATATATTTTAGCTCGCATTCTATTTTACTATTTATTATACATAGATATTTTATTGTTTCATTAAAATAAGCTTAATTTTCATATGTCATTTAGTAACTAAATGTAATAAAAAAAAATACTGTATTTATGTAGATTATATTTGTTCCATTATATTTATTGTAGCCACATCAGCTAGTTTTATATTTATTAATAATTAAATGCATAAAATAACAAAAAATAAAATTTAATATTTAGTAAAATTTTTTACAAATATTATTTAACAGTAGTAGATTGAACAAAAACACATACATTTATTATTAGCTTACGCTAGATGAAATACAGTAAAAAATGTGAAAAATTATTTGAGCCTTGTTAAGAAGATTTAGCAGAGTTATAAATGACAAAAAAATAAAACAAATAATGCTAGACTTGGTATTTTTTTGTACACACGATAAATATATATTTTTTCAACAGATAAATAAACAGATAATATTTTACTGTAAATCTATTAAAAAACAAACAGTCAATACTCAATCAAAGTTTATAAAAAAAAAATGTTTAATAAGATTTATTAGAATAATTGTGTTTTTGAGTAGATGGCCGCTTTGACAGTATGTTTGAATAAATATTTAAAAATTAACTTGTTTCGAGTGACTATTTTTAATCTATAAAAATAAAACTACAAAATAAAGTTAAAAAAAATATATACACATAAAAATAAAATAATAACATTAATAGAGGTGTAGGGTAACGTTAGGGTTAGATAAAGCGAATGAGGGGTTAACTTAAAACATAGACAGAGAGAAACACGCTTGTGTGTTCGACCAGAGAAGGTCACCTAAAGTGCTCCATTTGCATTCTAAACCAACTACCATTCATTTACATTTCTCTGTGCTTCTACTTCACACGGTTAACCCTTCACCTCATATAACCAATATATCGCACCCTTTTCACTCACTTTCTCTGTCCACAGTGTTGTTTAGATGTAAACAAAACAGTCACCATATGAAAAACAAAAACCAAGTGCATAAATCTGTAATGTCGAGTTTATTTTCTAACTTTTATTATAAAAAAAAAAAATACAAAATTTGTCGACTAAATTTAATATATGTAATATTGCATGTTTATCATGTCATATTTATATTAAAAGAAAAACTAATAGAAAATTTGAACTTGCAGCCTTTTGTTTTTCGATCCGACGACGTCAATAACTAAATCGATATTTTGTATGTACCAAATAAATAAGTTAATCATACATTTACAATTCTAACAATTGACTTTACAAACATCAAATAAATTTACAAATTTATAATTATAATTATTCACATTTACCAAATTTAAAAAATAGCTAATTAACTTATTTATAAGTTTATGTAAGTTTTTTTTTTATTTTATTAATAATAATAATAATTATAAAAATATATTCTATTTCATTTAATAAATAAAATTTTCTAGTGAATTTAATAAGGAAATATATCCTTTTAGTATGATTTATCTCAAATAGATTTTATACAGTTGTAACTTTTAGTTACATAAAAAAGTCTGAAAAATAAACCTCCAGTTTTGAAAATTTTAGTTTAAACTCGACAAAAAAAAATTTAATTAATATATGTGTTATTGTTTTGTTCGAATCTTTGTTCAGAAGAAAAGTGACATTAGTACATTTTAATGATATTAATAAAAGATATACTTCTGATTATTCTTCAAAGACAGTAAATATAAAAAAAAATATATTTTATATTTTTTTAAATCAATTTCACTTAATTGAATTCATAAAATTGTCTGAGCTGCTATGTTGTGTTTTATCTATTCTTAATTTCAGTTACTTTTAACGGAACATTAAACTATATATTTGATAAATTGATCATATAGATTCTTAACAATTTTTACTTACATTGTCAATCAATGCATTCCAGTACATTCAATGCAAAGTACTTATAATATATCTTGTGTATTTTATTTCCATACATTTTCCATAACTACATTATACATTTCATTTATAATATCCATCTTAAAATTGAAAATAAAAAGTTTATGTTTTAATATTCGAATGTAATATAGTGCAGCTCATATTCGAAACTTAGAACCTATCTACAGCAGAGTACAAGTACTACTTAAGGTACTACTGTTATTGCTTCCATGCATACTATACAATATATATATATATATATATATATATATATATATATATATATATATATATATATAAAATGTAACAAAAAGAGAGAGAGAGAGAGAAAAATGGATAGAGAGAGAGAAAATCGCTCAGCAGTTTTAATAATTTTGCGAAAAAGAAACGTTGTGTTGTATTGACCTGGTTTATAAAAATAAATATAAATAGAAACAAAATTAATATTTTTTTTGCAAGTGACATTGTATATGTATATAAAATGTCAATACGTGGAATATACAGCTTATAATAGGTTTAAAACTATTCAGACACAACCGATACAATAGTTCAAAGTTTGTTAGTACTAGAAATAATATTTCATATTAGAATTGTAATATAAAATAGGAAATATTATTTATAATTTATCGCTCGTATATTGCAAATAAAATTAAATACTGATTAATTATTAATAACACTGAGAAAAAAAATTGGCGACAAAGGTAACTAGTTAATAGAAGCATCAATACACGTCTAAATAAAACTAATCGAAAGCTTAATTGAGCTGTTCTAGTTGCACAGCCAACGATCAGCAAGATCAAAGCAAATTTCATGTAACATCAAAGTAGGTAATGAAACGTTTTCTAACGACAGATGACAGCACGGGTTCCCCGTTTTGGTTGACAACTATCTTACGAACAGAACAGAAGCGGATGACAGCATACCTGTTACCTTACGAGTTAAACTGTCTTTCTACGCACAACATCGATTCACAGATCGTTAGATAATTGCGCGCAAATTTGCTTCCTTCTTAGCAGGAAATTGCTAAATACGCTGTATCAAGCAGGGAGAAAAAAAAAACAAAATAGAAGAATATTTTTTTCCCGAAAATAATTCAGTCGAGCGAAAAATATGCTTCGATGATGTTTACAGTTTTCGTGTTTATTTCATTGAAAATTGTTCAAATACTTAACGTAAATATTTGAATCATTTAAGATAAAAAAATTCGTTATTATTTATATATTGCATTATTTTCGCTTAAATAAATCTAATCATTAACTAAATATAGCAAAAAAATATTTTACAAATTTAATTCACGTGGGAGTATTTTTTATATTTATATGCAGTGTCCGCCAAAAAGTCTACATCATACGGAATAAAAATTATTATTTGTTCTTTGAAAATTATTATTACAGGACTTTTTGATGCTCATCTAAAAACTCAAAACACATAGTTGGGAGTATTGATATTACTGCCGGTTCAAGTCAAATCAAATAACAATAAATAATATTTCAGGAAAACTTAATTTATTTGTAAAATTTTTGTAAAAATTATTTAAAAAACAGTTTTAGAATAACATTTTAGCCTCCTATACAAAATTTTAATTTCCATAACAAATTTAAATAAATATTTTTTGTAAACTGAATGTTTCAAATTCGTAGCACTTATACTCAAACAATATCAATAAAATTTGGATAAACATATATTATTTCTATTTAAATAAATGATTTATTTTTATCTGACATAAGTTTTGTATTGAATATAATGAATTGAAGAAAATATAACAACTTTGTATCAAAGTAGTACCACATATTTATAAAAAATTAATATAATTTTCAATAACAATTAATTGCGTTATAAATTTTCAGTAATAATACATTTGGTCAAGTAATATTATTGTGAAATAATGATTAAATTATTAAAAACACACCATTTTTTTAAAAAAATTACGATTAAAAAACATGTGAAAAATATAGTTTTTGTATTTTTAACTCAAAATTTGTATAGGAACAAATAACAAATTACTTTCTACAAATTTTTTACAAATAAAATTAGTATATCTGATTTTTTTATTTATTTATTAGATCTATAAGTATCGAAAGTGATATCAGTACTTTCTGCTAGTGAATTTTTAGTTTTTAGGCAAGCACAAAAAACAAAAGCAAGCATAATAATTTAAGGATCGCATAAAAGGTGTGTGCCACAGCCTTGTGGATACATGGCGTGATTGTGTATGTATATACAATATATTTCAGTATCTTGTTTTTTCTGTTTAATTAATTTTACGTATTTATTAAGTTATTATTTTGTTAATTCTAATTTTGTAATTTAAAATTGTATGTGTAATAAATAGAATATTTGATAGAGTTGCCAAATAATTTGAATAAAATAATTTTTATAATAAATTTTGAAATTTATAAAAATTATTCTACAAGGTCTAATATTTCTAAATAAATTTATAAAAACAATTTATTTTTAATATAATTTATAAACAAAATCTGTTAATTTAAAACTCTACGCGTAATAAATAGAATATTTGGTGGAGGTGCTAAATAATTTGAATAAAATAATCTATATAATACATTTTCAAATTTATAAAAATAATTCTATAAGTCCTAGTATTTTTAAATTTTGTAATAAATTTATCCTTGAAACAATTTTAACATTAATTAATAAAATATTATCTCATTCTGAGGATACAATTGTAGACATTTATATATAATTTTTTATGTATCTTAAGAATGAATATAAGTTGAAAATACTGAACTTAAAACAAATAAAACAAAAAAACTAAACGGCAAAAACTAATCTTTGCTTGTGTTAGTATGATTAAAGTAAAGGGTGTTCAAAGGTGGTTTCCTCCATTTTATTTCCCTCAATAACTTGCTATTAAAGTTAATTCTGCAAAATTGGCGAGAAGTGCTAAACCACCACAACGCTCTTCAACGATGATTTATAGATGGTGAAGGACGGGTGTATTTAACTTCCCTCCCAACCCTGTTCAACTCCGCTCCGTTTTCTCCCTTTCTCCTCTTTCTACGTTTCGCCTTTCTACCTTCACCAGCAAACCAAAACAAAATCAAAGCAATAACAATTCATAGAGGGCAGCACTAGCGATACGGAGAATTTAACAATACACCCTGAAGTGTGTTTCATTTTCGTTTATTTACTTGTAATTAACAAAAGACTTCACGTATAGGTACTAACCAGTATACAGCATACTAGATGTTGCATAGTGCCGAGAGATATATCATAGATATATAGACACAATTGGTCTGCTTATTATATGGTAGCTTGCATTATTGTCCGGTTGGCATGGTAACAGAAGATGATGTGGAATTTACTAGGTGAATGCTAGTTACCATATGTAATTAACAGCAAGCAAAATTTACAGATGATTGAACAGAAATATTTGTTCTCAAGTAGATTTCCGTGTAATATCTATCAACATATATTACATATCTATCTCAATTTTAATACTAAACTAACAATCATACAATTTACACATACATAATCTGCATAAATTTATATACTCCTATTAAATAATACGTTTAAAATATACGTGTATTCCTTTAAGTTATACTGTTCGTAATTTACAATCTTTTGTTATGAAATTATAATTACACAGACGTTAAAAAAATAACTTGTAAATTATCGCTTGTCTAAAATACTTAAGTTGTTAGTAGAGAATCTTAAAATTGTCCAATTGCAATTGTTTTAAAGGAATATATTGTTCAACAAGCATAATTCAACAAGCTATAATTCATCTTTGTGAGTTATAAACAACATACATGTTTGTTAAACAATATATTATTTATGGCAAATTTATATTTATTTTTCCATAAAATCACTAATTGCTAACTGTCATGTTTTAGTAGAGATTTTAATTGTTGAATAATGAACTGTATGTTTAAATCTATATTTATCTTAAACAGTTTATTTAAACTTGTTGAGTATAATAAACAAACTTGAGAATTGATATAACTTATGATTACTTGCATAAATTTGAATATACAGTCGATTCCGCTTAATTGGGACACCGCTTAATTGGGACAGCCGCTTATTTGGGCCAAATCTCAAAGAACAGAAACCAAACCAAGGAACCAACAGTAAATTTACATGTTTAATTGGGACAACATTCCGCTTAATTGGGACAGTAAATTTAAGATCACAGTATATATGTTATGTTACAAATATGTATTCAAAAAAAAAATATTTACAAAAATTTTAATATGATACGCTTCATATCTTTTTGATTCACAACATGGAAAATTATATTTAAAAAACTATCAAATATGTATCAATTAATTACATTAGTATTGCGCGCTGTGAACTTTTTTCCCAACACATTCATTCACGTATGAAATACGGACCCACGCGCGCTCAAAGGTTAATGTTTACCCTCGCGTCGGCGTGGCGCGGCACCGGTCATTAAAGCTGTGAGAGTCTACCCTGCTGTCTCAATCGTTACGTATTCAGTTATGATTCAGTTACCACTACACCTCGCGCGTGGAAGGTTCGTTATTTATTATTTTATTTTGGAATTTATTATTATTTTTTCTTAAAAGTTTATATTTTTTTGGTTATATGTAGTTTATAGTTTTGTCCAAGAATTTATAAAATAAAATTATTAAAAGAAAAATATGGATTGCTTAATTTTATGTAAAATTCGGTTAATTGGGACAGCCGCTTAATTGGGACAAAATGCCCTAGTCCCGATGTGTCCCAATTAAGCGGAATCGACTGTATATCTATATACATACTCTTGCAGAATTACAGACAGCAAAACATATGTCGTCGTACATTACAAACATAATATTGACGAGTTATTCGATTATATTATGACAATTTTAACACTGACAGTATTAACAAAAAAATGTGGTTATTTATGCGCTAGCTAAATAACTAAAATATATCATAAAAATGTGAATTTTCAAATATCTTCTTTAAATTCTATAAATTTTATGGATACCAGTCGTAAAAGCTTAAAGATTACCATCTTTTTTTTAATTTTACAAATCAACGAAAATTAAATACTTATAAAAAAAAAGCTAAACAATTTACAATTTCCAGTCATATAATAAATATTATGTGCAATAAATTATGTCAAAAATAAAATATGTACATTTAAAACAAAATTAGTATATTTTTAAAAAACTGATTTATCTACATAATTTTAAAAAAAATTATTTTAATTTTACTAAAATTAAATTATATTTATTAAATTTTTAAAAACATGTTTCTTGTCTTTTCCAAATAATTCATGTAAAACATTTCTGTAAAATTAATTAATAAATTTATGAGAATTTTATATTAAAAATTTATTTTTAACTTGAGTGGAAATTCTTTACCTTATTTGCTTAATTAATAAGTATTAGTAAAATTTAATTATAATGTAAAATAATTAAATATTAAGTTTAATGTATATTAGATTAAAAAATACCAAATTTATTTATTATTTTTTAATCTTCAAATTGAAATTTTTTTATAATTTCATGTATTTCATTGGATTCCATAAAAATGACAAAGTTATTTCCGAATATGTTTATGTTATAAAAACTTCGTGCTACGAATGTTTCAATTATATTTTGTATTTAACAAAAATAAAACAATTTCAATATGAAAAAAAAATAATGAACACTATTTAAATTGAAATTTATTTAGCGCTGGTTATTCGAAACATCGATCGATGGAACAAATCTATCTTTGATTTTCATTGATTGGAAAAATAAATTTGAATATAAAATGCTCGTTATCTCGACGTTGTTCTCTCTCGTTTTTACCTTCGCCACGTAACATATTAGCTTTTCTCAGGGTCAAAGTGAAAGAAGTGTCGTGCCCGCACACACAAAATTATGCATACAAATTACACGCTCTAGCCTGCCTGACTTTGTTTCCACGATGATGATGAGCCCGGCCTAAGACACCACCGACTACACGATAGAACAAAGAAAGGCATGTGATTGAGTGCTGCGTAGAACAATATTTGCTTTTTCTCATAGAGATTTTAAATATAACAGTCTCGTTGTTTTAGTTTTGAAATTAAACTCTACACTATTTTGCAACAAAATGAAAATCCTAAAATTGCTTCTGCATTATTCTATAAGACCCTTAAGTTTATAGAAACTTTTGACTTTTTTTAACATATACTATGTATATTATTGTAAAAGTCTTAGTTTCTTTTGTATATATATATATATATATATATATATATATATATATACAGGGTGTTCGTTTGCCAGGTTGATATAGGGCAATAACATGGAATATCGATAATATGCAGAATACTTCTTTCTGAAGTAAAATTCGGAGAAATACTTGGAATACTTTTCGATAGGGAATAAATAGTTCTATAATTTGGTTTTAGTTTTAATTTGCTAGCATGTGCCGTTTGGACGCTAGATTTTTTTTAAAAATGTTTTTGAGAATTTTCAATAATTTTTCCTGCTAAATCAGTATGAATTAGAGAAAAAAGTTACTTAGCTATTATGTAGCTAATTTTTTTCTCTATTTTACTGAATTTTTTCAGATTTTTTTCAGCAAATTTTGAAAAAAGTTATATTTCAAATTTTTTAAAAATATAACTTTTTTCAAAACTTGTTCAAAAAAAATCTGAAAAAAATCAGTAAAATAGAGAAAAAAATTAGCTACATAATAGCTAAGTAACTTTTTTCTCTAATTCATACTGATTTAGCAGGAAAAATTATTGAAAATTCTCAACATTTTAAAAAAAATTCTAGCGCCCAAACGGCACATCTTAGCAAATTAAAACTAAAACCAAATTATAGAACTTTTTATTCCCTATCGAAAAGTGTTCCAGATATTTCTCCGAATTTTACTTCAGAAAGAAGTATTCTGCATATTATCGGTATCCCACGTTATTGCCCTATATCAACCTGGCGAACGAACACCCTATATATGTACTCATAATTTATAAAAAACACAAGAAATTCTATAGACCTAGAGAGGTTATAAAATAATAGAGAATAGTAGCTTATGTTTTAATTCGGATACTAACACTGCATAGCCAGTATAGATATCAGATCTTTTTGTAACTTGCAGTTGAATATAAAATATATAGTAAGAATTCTAATTTCCGCAGAGGATATTTAGTTCGAATCAAAATATGGTTATTTGACATATTTATTTCCTGCCTTCTACAAAATTTAAATATCTCGTTTTGATTTCGGGTATTATTGAAAATTATGTTATTGTAGTGATGTTTTTTAAACAAAATGCCTTCTTGGAATTGGGTATCTTTAGGAAAGTCTATTTAAAAATTTTGCTGGAGGAAGTTAAATTTTTTGTTACGCCACTGAAGTTAAAATTTTGTACCAGCAGAAACTTCTAAAGCTTGCTTAAATAACAGATTGATAGCTGTGTTTTTCTTCTATGAAAATAATAAAACGAAATTGATTGATCTAACTTCATTCTCATTCTCTTGAAAAGTTCATTGATCCAAATGCCAAAAAGTCATTAATAAATAAAAAAGAAAAACAAATTTTTTAAATATTTTTTACAAGATTATTCAAAATGTCTTTTTTTTATGAAACAAGGAAATTGTAATTATCAGAAGCAGTTAACCAATATATTTTTAGAAATATATTATTTACTAATAAATGATATTGCGTAAATTGGTATGAATTCAATAGAAAAAAGCTAAGTACAGTGTGCGGCACAGAAACTTGCTGATTTGTATTTATGAACAGCAAGTTTTTGCGCCGCACCCTGTACATGGCCCTTGTGTACAGATATATAATAAAACTTACTTAAAAAAAATGAAATGCTTACATATACGTCTAATAAATTGTGCATAACTCTAATATTTGTAAACGTATGCTTATTTTTCGTGCAGACGTGCTACATCAGTCGTTTTTCTTTTTGTAACAATTTTTTTATTTTATTTTGAATGAATAAATCTTTTAATATTGTTTACAAGAAATTATATTATAATAGTAAATAGTTTATGTCGTAAAATTAAAAAATATAAAAAGTAATTTCACAATATTCAGATAATTCAAATTAATATTAAATATCAGATTAAATATCAGCCCATTATCTACGTGCAATTTAAACGTTGTTAAAATTGAAATCTTCCTACGTGCATTTGACTATACACTGACAACATGTTTGATTTGTCAATTTGATGTAATGTATTGTCTAGATGTGATTGTTGTACATAAAGACAATTGTACAGTTTAAGTTAATTTAGTCAGATTTGTCAGTTTTGAAAATTTACAAGCATATGTTACATTAAATTAACTAATCAGAAAATATGCCAAATCGAATTGACCAATCAAATTATATTATTCATATATATATATAAAAGCTTGTTCAAGTAATATACTTTGAATTTGACATGTTGGCAATACTTAAAATGTTCTCAATTGTGTTAAGTATAATATATTCTGACAATTTTTCATGGCCATCCAAAATTATTAAAAAAATGAACGTTCTTTTGAAAGATATTTTATTCTTCACGATGTTAAATCAATAACAAGACATAAAAATGGAAGAAATAAATAAAATATTTTTGCAGAAGATCTAAAGATCCAAGATACGGTTTCTTGTCGTTTTCGAAAATTAGACTTTTTAAAAACAAAAAGATTTCGCTTAACACACCCTAATAAGATTGTGTTGACCCAAGAACTGAAGCCACTAAATATGCATACATGTTGAGAATTTGCTTTGTTTTAAACAGAGGTTTGGAGTCGATAGAAAAATTGGTAAAATTCAACTCCAACTCCATTTTTTTTAGTTCGACTCCGACTTTCAAATTAACTACAAAATACACAGTCTCTGTTTTTACGAGTACTATTATTATAGTAAATTAAAATAACACATTAACAAAAATAATGTTACTAATTACTTTAAATACTGCAATGTGATGAATTTATTTATCAAAAATATATAAAAAAAACTTTTTAAAAACCACGCTTATATTTAAATGCACTAAGGAATATAAATTTTTTCCTGGTTATCCAAAAATTTTGGAAAGAAATAAAAGCATGGAGCGCCAGGAAACTATAAATTTCGCAATGATGATTAAGCGCTTCACGCTTTTATTACTTTCTAAAAATTTTGGATAACCAGGAAAAAATTTATATTCCTCTTTTTAGTGATTTTTAAAAAGTTTTTTTTATATATTTTATTTTCTGCTTTTTAGTCTTGTCATCTTGTCATATCTTGTAATCGGTTTTAAATGCCACTCAAGTTATTTTTTTTTGTTAAAATGTTGTCTCCTGGAATAAAACTACATGCAAAATTTCAGTGTTATCAGATGATAGGAAGTGGTTTAAAAATTGGTTACAAGATTTGACCGTGACAACAGATTGAGCTAATATAAACGTGGTAAAAACAAGTGTTTATACTAATGTACCTATGTTACATATGTGTGTGCATGTGCATACGGCGTAGTATTAATGTTAATATTCTTATTTTTAAATTTAAAATATCAAAAATTAAATACTGAATTGATTATTTTCTTTAATAAAAGTGTTATAGGCAAAATATTTTTATTTATTTTATATAATAATAACTTATTAATTTTTTGCTTTAACAAAAAAAGTTGAAGTCAAAACAAAAAAAATGTATACGACTCCGATAAAAAATTTTGACTTTTCGACTTATCGATTTCGATTCCAACTTCGACTCCACACTCTTGGTTTTAACATTGTTTTTATTGAAAAACCCTTTACATTTATATTCGGGGAGGTGTATGTAGCCATTACGAATGAAATATTCGACTCTGTTTCTTAAGCTCTATGGATTAAATACACGGCTCTAAGATAATAGGTAGGGTTGCGCATGCGTGCATCTAGATGTTACTTTGGTAACAGGTGTACCCATTTTGTTCGATATTCATTACATTCATTACAAATCTACTTAGTTAGAAATTAGTTTTTCTCATTTTCATTATTAGATTGTCTTTTTGATTAGTATTTTTTTTCATACAATACTCTGTAATAAAATATAATACATTTAAACTATTTGTGTTTTACTTTAAAAACATAAATAAATTTAATACGGAAATAGATTTTCAAATAACAAAATACGCGTAACACCTGTGAACAATTTCTAATTGTACAATAAAGCTTTGTTCTCGACAAATTACAAATGTTTTATCATACTATTTTTCAATTTTACGATATGTCTTATAGAGTAAAGGACTCTTGTAGTTGTGTAATTAACAAAGACGTAATGAAAAATAATCATGTCGTTTGTTTTTCAGTTTCCTTTTGTTGCTTAGTGGAAATTGCAATTATCAGCTTTGTGTATATGTAGGTCTCTATATGTTCCTTTAGATGTTTTTAATTAAATTTGAATATCATGCAAATTTATGTGTAACTGGAATTTAAAAATATGTTTCAGTCTTTTTCTTTGTAAATAAAAATTGTATTTTGTTGCTCAATACGAATTAATGTTTACTAAATATTTTACCAAAAAAATAGGAAAAAAATTGTCTAAAATAGAGTTTTAGAAAATTTTAAAATTTAATGGGCCAGTATTCCTACCTTTTTTGTTTATGAAAAACTGCTTTTATTTTTTACCTTAAAATAAATTGTTACTTCTACCTTTTATCAAATATGAATAATATTTTTATTTTTGATATTATTTTTTGTATTAAAATTTTCTTTTAATTACCTAAAAGTTATTTAGATATTTATTTCCTATTTGTATAACTAACAAAACATAATACAAAATAAAAATTTATCAATTTTTAACTTTAATAATTTACGCGATTCAATTTGGTTCAAAAACTTAAAAAAGAAAAATCTACATAATTTTTACCTAACTATAATAATATAGAATTAACTCTGTACCCATATATATTCTTACAAAGCAAATTTTATTTAAAATGTTGATATTATATATTTGTATATCATTTTATAATTCTAAAATTCTGCGAAAACAGATTGAAAGTTTTAATGTTTTACTTGAAAATACGCGATTCAATTAAAAAAAGAAAAATCTACATAGTTTTTAGTTAACCATAATAATATAGAATTTACTCTGTACCCATATATATATTCTTATAAAGCAAATTTTATTTAAAATGTTGATACTATATATTTGTATATTATGTTATTATTCTAAAATTCTGCGAAAACAAATTAAGAGATATAAACAACGAACTTAAGCATACAATTGTTCGTATTGTTAAAAAGTTACAGTATTATTTATGATATAAAATAAATAAAACATCGTTAGCGACATTAAGTTGATTTTGAATAAATTTGAAAAATATTCATAGTATCAATTTTATAATGGATACTTATAGATAAAATATTATCTGACTACAAGCTTCTTTATTCCTATACTCATATCATTTATGAGATTCAATAAAAATCTCGATAAAATTTATGAGCGTATTCATTGAAAAAGTAAGTGAGAATTTATGATTACATTGACCCTAATGCATTCAAGTGCACTTTTTAATCTTTTCTAAAACACTATTTGCTTTTTATAATATTAGAGTAACATGCAAACTAATAAATGTATAATTTTTAATAATAAGAGCGTTGAAAATTACATTGCGCTTTTTTTAAAAAATTTTATTTGTAGGTTTAAAAAATATATAAATTTTTATTATAAAAAATTCTTCACATACATTTGCAAATTTTTTTGTAGTTAATTAAAGTTATAATTACATGTCTATTACAATCATCAATCAGAAAAATTGATTTGTTTCATAAATTGTTCTTTCGAAATATAAAAAAAAGTAATTTGAAGTATAAAAATTAATTCAATTGAACGAAAATCGAATAAATTGAAAAAAAAAACCGAATCACTCCAATGCAGAAAGGACTAAAGTCAAATTTATGGGAAAATGAGTTCTATATCGTTTCACATATATTGAAGGTCGCTCGAGCGTTCTATGTCGAAAGAACTAATGTCAAACGCACCGTTTCATGTTTACTGTTCAAATTTTTGTTCTATGCTGAATAGGCTAAAATAATGTTTTCTTCACTTTTCTCAAAAACACTGTTTTGTGCCTTTAGTTTTTTCTGCATGGAGTAATTCAAATGTAATTAAAACTAACTTTTTACTACTCATATTAAATTAATAGGTTTTAGGTTAAAATTCTGTATTATTTATATTAAAATCATCATCAGAAAAGTATATATAAATGACATAAATAATAAACAAACATGACAATGAAACAACTTACTAGATAACAAAATACAAATAGTAAAAGATCTTTTAGAACTCAGTATATTAAAATAAAACTGCTTTAGGATAAAGTTCTGTATTAATATTTATTTAAAATCGACGATTTGACGAAACTCAACGTCCGTCTTCATCAGGATAAATTATATATTATTTATCCTAAATATTAATACAGAACTTTAATATAAATCAGTTTTATTTTAACAAAATATAAGTAAGTAGATTACAACATTTCATAATTTATTAATTAAAGACAGCCAGATTCAATTTAAATCAATGTTTTCACACTGATTGATTTTTTTGTCTTTGACAATTTCAATTGCTTTTCTAATTAATTTACTATTAATATTATTGGATTTTGCGATTATCTTAGTATTTTCAAATTTACATCCTGAAAATAGCCTAAAGCATGTTTGTTTTATAAGTATGGTTCAGACATATTCACCTCTTGTGTTCTGACAATTTTATAGAAACGTCGAAAGTTATTTGTTTTTAAGTGACGTTTGTTTATTTGTTATTTGTATTTATTTTGTTAATGAGGGGTTATGTTTAATGAATCAAAATGGCAAATTTTAATAAAAATATTGTAGAACTCTAATTTAAAATTTTCAATTTAATGTGATTCGAGTTTAATCAAAAGTTCAACATTTGATCTCACATTTCCATTAACAACTACTATTTAAAATCTATTGAAAGAAAGTTTTAAATATAAATAGAAATAAAATTTAAAAAGAATATTAATTTAAAAAAAAAAATTTTTAATAAAAATATAGTATTCCTTTTTGAATAAAAATAATTGAACTAGTAAGGCAATGTGTAAAGAGTAGAAACTAGTCGAATCGACATGGCCGACGCGACACGCAGTAGTAAAGAATCGAAATGATTCTTCTTGGCGTCCCGGCCCCGTTTATACCGTTACCGTTCGCTACCGCAACTCGTTCCGGTTCAGAGCATCGCCCGTTCTAAATTAGCGTCTGGTAATTTCTCCACGAAAATGTCATTACCGGAAGCAGAACTTAGAGCTTCCCGGCGCCGTGCTGAGCGAACAAAATGAGACACGATTCTTCAAACACTTCAAATTAAAAAGTTAAAGTTAAAGTTCTGTATTAATGTTGATTCAAAATCGACTTTTCGACGAAACGTTGATTTTATCATTTATTTTGATGAAGACGGACGTTGAATTTCGTCAAAACTTCGATTTTAAATAAATATAGTAGTATAGTACATTATAGTAGTATATATAGTAGTAAATAACATAATAATTTAATATCATTTATCCTGATGAAGACGGATGTTGAGCAGTTTTATTTTAATATAATGAGTTCTGAAAGATTTTTTACTATGTTGCTTCAAAATAAAATCATTTTAACTTTGAATTTTTTCAATAAAAATTACGATTTGCCAAATTTTTAAATGCATACAGTAGAATTTGTACACAGGCTAATATGGCTACAACACATATTGGTAAAACCAGTTTTCAGATAATTCCTCTTAATAAAAAATTGTCTTTTATGGTATTTAGATGCGTTTAATTTTTTATTTATTATCTAATCTGGATTAATTTTCTTAAGCATGGAATTGCATTTTTAATTGTTTATATGTAAAAGTTCTGATCAAATCATTTTTATATAATTTTAAAGTTAATCAATCAAGTAATTATTATTGAATTCAGAATGTATGACGTAAAATTTTAATATAGAAAATCTATTTTGTAATATTTAATGCATTCGATATTTAATTAAATTAAACTAGTATTATTTTGATGACATTTTAAAAATATATTTTTATGTAAAATAAAAATCTAAATTTATATAAAACTTCTAAAAATAATTTTTTAAAGTACCTAACAGTAAAAACAATTTTCATGAAAAAATAAACTGATTTCATTTAAAATAAGAAAATGTTTAATTTATTTATAATAATTTAGATTTTTCCACTGTTCCACTGTTAATAAGAGTATTTGCTTTAAAATTGAATAAATTTTATTGATCGCATTTAAATAAGATGTGTAGAGAATTAGAACTCATCGCCCTCTATTTCCGTTAGTCTAATAGTCGTCATATAAAAAACATTCGGTAATATATCACGGATTCAGCGACTGGTAACATGTTCACCGCACAGGCGTCCAAAGAAGTTTTTTTCCTTGCTTTTGTGTTTCATATTGTTTTATGTATTAATATACATAACTAAGACAAACATATTTGTTTTAGAAAAAAATTTGTAAAAAAAATATTATTTATTTTGTTTTTGCATTTGAATAATTAATTTAAAAGCAACGGAAATTAAATTATACATTTGTTCATTTATGTATAATTTAAATAATTAAAAACAATATATTCGTAAAAAGTATTATACCAGGAATAATGTAATAATAAAAAGGAGATAGACAAATAATAGTTATTTATGTACCTATTACAATAATGTATATGAAATGTATAATTTTTTTAATTAATCTAAAACTTCTTTATTTCAGAAATAATAATAAAAAAAAATATTTTAATTTTATAACAAAATTATCAATCTACATTACCAATACAAATATTTGAATATATTTATTAACAAAAAAACCAATTGGCATGTCAGATACATTTTCAAATCTTTCAGAAAAAAATGGATAAAAGAACAAAATTATACTATTAATAAATAATTGTAAATAGATTTGTTTACTAAATAAGTTTACCTTTTTATCTTATAGTATGATATGCTTTTAAAAATAAATCTTTTCTTTTAATGTAAATAATAAATTTAATAAAATAAAACGCAATATTAAATTATTTAAAACTCAAAACACTTACATAATACATAGTAATAAACCTTTAAGAATTAATTATATTAAAATAAAAAGGGTTTAAAATTTACTTCTGCTTTAATTTTGATTTAAAAATTGACGTTTTGAAGTACTGTACGTACATCCTTTAATTAATAATTTATAAATTTTATAACCTAGTTACTAATTTTATTATCTAGTAACTTGATTCTATGTTTATTTATTATATTCGTCATTTGTTTCACTTTCCTGATGATGATGTACTTTAAAGTATATTGAAACGTCAATTTTTTTTAATTAGAATTATTACAAAACTAAATCATAAAACATTTTTATTTTAATTAAAACAGTAATTTTTCTTTTAGAATTATTGGCATTTATTTTGCTGTTTTTAAAAAATAATTTAACCAGCTTTATTTTTAAAATGATCATATTATAATTCCACTATTCTTAAAACTGGATATGCTTTTTATATATTTATGTGCGATATTTGAATTTATCCATTGATTTTGATAATATCATATACTAAAATTTTTCATTATTTATAGTAATATAAATATTCTTCTGATATGATTCATAATCACAACTACAATTTTGTGACCTTATTTCTCTAATACAAAACATCCAAAACAATAATTAATATTTCATAAATATTACAAAATTCCAGTTTAGTTTTTCTTAATTAATACGATATGTTACGAGTTTGGCTTATTATTTAAGCATTCACTATACGTATAACAAGCTTATAAAATAATTTAATTTACATAAATATTTAACGTTATAAATTTTGGCCGCAGACTTATAGTTTAATATGAAATTTTCCGCCATAAAATATGAGCAAGTCAAAACGCTTTGAAATTGAGAGGCCTTCTCGAAAATTCCTTACGTTTAATGTGAAAACTTTTTTGAAAGTGTCGTAAATTTAATTTTTCTTTTTTGCTTTACTAGTTATTGTCGACGTCAAAGAAGGAAACTATTCTTCAGTTCAATTTAGTTTGCGCTAGTTGAAAGGGAAAGATGATGAAATTGCGGAAGACACAACTATGAGATATGTGCATTAACTATAACACAATTTTCTAGTTTCTTTACGATTACAGCTGATATTGATCGACATACTTTTTTTATATTTTTATTTTTTAAATGTCATTAAATAAATATGTACAATAAAATTACAGTAAAAAGTTACATTTACAAATGACATCTCTGCCAAATATATATGTAATTACGTAATTAATTTATAATTATAACTAGAAATTTTGTAGTTTTATTTAGAAAATTGCCGATTAGTACAAACATCGTAATAAATAATTTTATCTAAATTACGATTATTATTTTTCATATTATATTTTTAGTTTGCAATTAAATACTTTGGTAAAAAATTGTCTTCTAATCTTATAAAAACCTTTAATTAAGTTGATAACTGGCACCATATGTATGTATAATGTTATTTTTATATTTAAAAGTTATGTTTACAAACAATAATGTAGTTCACATATAATTATTATTAGAAAAATATTTTTTGTTTCAATCGTATCAAAATATGCATATTAATTTACTATACAGTCAAATCTGTTTCTGTGCAGTCCTTTTCTATGCGATTTTTTTTGTGAGACTAACTTTGTGTAATTTTTTTTTATGCGATATGAATTCTAACGGTGTTGGCATTATAATGTTGTAATGTTTTCTATAAGTGTACATATGTACATGATATGTACACTGTAAGGCGCTATTCGCCTTTAGACGCTATGTTCATTTGATATTCACAGTTTCCCAACATTGCACATTCAATATCTATTGGATATTTTTCTCTAATATGTTGTAAAAAATTATTTGTTATAAGTATTTATAAAATTTGTCAATATTTTTTTTGTGTGATTTTCTTTTATACGGTCCCTATCTACCGCACAAAAACATGTTTGACCTTATTATTAAAATTGACCTTAAAACCTTATTATACTGCTACATATACACTACTACAATAGCACTAAACATGACCAACTAAGTCAGTGTATTTAATCTATAATGAGATAGCATCAATGATCATATTAAAAATTAGTAATTTATAATAAATTGAAAATTGCATGGTTTATTTTTGCTTGAATATAAATTTGCTTATTAAAAATTATGTAAAGTCGTAAAATAAATGCAATGTACACCGCCAAATATGTTATAAATTATATATTTGATCAAAGTAACCACGTAACAAATATAAAATATATGTACTTATTGACTGGTTAGGTCAAGTTAGGTATGATATATATTTTTATTTATTTTTAGTTTAGTTTGTAATGCTTAAAGAAAAAATAGTATATATAACAAAAAATTAAAATTTTTGTTTGTGTTACTTCAAGATCATTTTGTTTCGGCTGCAAGTATCGAGGCTTAACAAAATAATAATAGGTTTTTACTCCTCGTAAATACACTGTTAAAACATTACTATATTTTATTGTTATTCGTGCATAAATCTATTTATGGTAATAGTCTCGCAATCTCGGCTTTAGAAATGTCAAATTTTAAATTTGTGTCTTAATATTCATGTATATTAAATCAAATTAAAAACAGTCGTAGATGTTTTTTGTGCCTTTTCTTACTAACGCTTGATCAGTCAAAATTCTTATTTATAAAAAGTTACTTTATGGATTTGTGGCATAAATTACTATTTTAGTTTGCAATGAAGTAAAATTTGATAAAAAAAAACTTCTATTAATATTATAAAAATCATACATTACCTTCACCAATTGCACCTCCACCAAAAAATTATGTAGAAATAGAATTCGTTTATAATTATTAAGAGGAAAATTATGGTTTTAGTTTCCGATTAAATAAATTTTAATATAAAAAAAACTTTGTCTAATCTTGTAAATAAGTTAGTGTCAGTTTGAAACTTCCGACATGATAATATTGTAAAAAGCAATAAAAGAATATAAATAAAAAATGAGAAAGCTAAGCATTTTAATACGAGCTCTATAAATATCAGTTCCATTATCAATTACAAGCACCTGCACAAAGTGTAAATAAAGTAAGAAAAAAGATAACAATAATGTCGATACTTTTAATCGGCAACAAAGTTATTTTTAATTAAACTCTGTCGAACAGTTAAGTATTGCGGAGGCGACCAATATTACTTCTCTACATAAAGCTTCATTCACTTTGCTTATTTTATACTGGTAGCTAGTTTTATTAAGTAATAAACAGGGTTTAAGAGTATAAAAAAAAATAAATTTTATAAATAGAATACTATAAATTACAATACATATTATTATTTTCAATTATCATTTTTAACAGAACCGCAAAAACACTTAAAACGTTTAGTTTATAAAAATTAAATTATTTATTGAAATATTGTCTTACATGTTATTTTTAACTCTATCATAAAAATTTTTTCAAGGTCTTATAATGAATAAATATATCGTGTAGTCAAAAAAATGTATCAAAAAAAAAAAAAAAAATAAAATTTCCTATTATGTTTGATACCTGAAATATTTTTAAGGTTTTAATACAAAATTATTTAAATTTTTTTAATAAAAATTACTTACACCTGGCATTAAAAAAATGTAATCATTTTAGTGAATTACAGTAATTTTTTTTAACTTATAATTGCAAAAACATTAAATAAGATATCTTTAAAAATATTATCAAATAAAATTTAAAAAATCATACAAGAAAATGTTTACAAAAATTATAAATTTCAAAAATTACTAAAATTAATTTATTAATTATTTTTTTTTTAATTATTTATGTTAATATCAATTTTTTTATACTTTTAATACTTTGTATTAAATAATTAATATGTTTCAGTAATAGTTTTGACATAAATTCTTCTATTTCTTGGTAATATTATTTATACATCATAATATCATTTATACATTGGTTGCATCATTCGAATTGAATGATACCGTGCACCGTAAACGATGAATTTTACACTATGACCCGTTTATACGTCACCAATAAAACACACAGTCTCTCATGGGATGCAAGCACTTGTATTGCAATGCGTATGCCATAGTGGGCACATTTGTAAACTAATCCTGCTACCGAGCTAGGTCAGTTTAAAGTGTATAGTGCTATTTCGTAAGGGTACGATACACATGATTTTTTCCCAATAAAATACTTGACAGTTGGCGTGAGGCGTGTTACAGTGCAAGGTGTACAAGTCACGGTACGCGGTTCTGTCCAATCGAATGCGACCATCAAAACTATTTAACGCACCTATTTTTAAAATTATTTTTGTGTTAAGTTTTAATCGTTGTGCTAGTAGTTTTGAAACAAACTATACAATAGCTTATGAAAACGCAACATATACGCACTGTTTCAGTTTTAGCAATAGCTGTTCTTTCCATCACAATCAATATTTGTTAAAACAAATTGAGTTTTTTTAATTTAATTTAAGCTAATATGTAGTTTAGTTCAGAATTACTAACACATAATACAAGCGAAATAAATGTTTTCAGTAAATTACAAAGATTGAAATTTTTAATGCAAAATTAAAAATTTTTTTTAGAACAATTTCAATGACAATATAAGTAAACAAAAATAAATGTGAGTAGTGCTTAAGTTATCAACCACGAACGGCATAGTATCGTCGATTTTTTCTTTCTAGCATCGTGCACGTTCACTTTTAATTAAAACGACGATAACGACAAGACGACGCGCGTCGACCTATTGTAATATATCATGAGTGCGTCGCGTTGCCGCTGTTAAGATGTGAGTTTACGATCCCCCCGTCCCCCTCTCCTTCCTACCCACGAAAACTTGATTATCTTGAACGGAGAGAGAGTGGAAAGTAAAGCGTGCTACCTAATCGAAAAGTGTTGAGAACTAGACGCAGCTAGACGCTGGTTGGTCTCGTTGCTGTTGAGATATTTCGGAAGTTGAAAGAGATCTTTTTTGGTTTTGGCTAGGTTGAAGGATGTGGTGTCGCTTTCGGCGGGCGCAGCGTCAGATTGCTGTGACGTGACAGCTTTACACACTTTACCTAAACACTTGTTTATCCTACCTTATAAACTAGCTAATATATCTTCATTTTACCTAACTCATTTTATTTTCGAACTATTTCTAAGCAGACAAGCTCAACCAAAACCAAAATTAATCAAACTTAAACACTAAAGTTTAATGTAAGAAAACATTTTTATAAAATATATAAATAATCAAAAAAGATTTTAGAATTATGTAAATGTATAAATTTTATATGATTTTATTCATACAAACATTCAACATAGACAATAAAACAGTATTGTATATACTCAAATATTTTCTAGAAAAAGTACCCAAAACCTTGCTACCAGCATTTATTGTCCTTTAAATCTCATAGTCTAAGTGGCAATCCTTATACAATAAACTACCCAAATAGACAAACTCATCTATCAGCACTCGACATACACCAACAACAAATACATTACATTCAGTTATAAAATCACTCTTCTCAAATACTAATAATTGTGCACTTATCAAAATTTAACACAAGATTCATATTCTTGCCGTTAACATTAATTCTATTAATCATCCTTCTCATTGTCTATATATTTATACTAATTAACAGCATTTTCAAATTACTAATGTAGCCCAAACTTAGAGTACATTGCAATAACAAATTTCTTAGTTGTACAACTATTTGTTTATTAGCATATTCACATTTATCATCTCAGTGCAAAAAGAGTACCATATAAGATATATTTATTTTTAAGAAATGTGATCGTAGAAAAAGTATAAAAAAAGAACAGTAGACTTATTCGGAATTTAAAATAGATTCTCAAACTAAAATGATTCACACTTCGTGCATTTCAGTTCATGTAATAAAAATGTACTATACTCTATTTTGTAAATGCAAAAATCAGTTTTACACTATAATAAAAAAAAAACACCAGAAAAGTCACTAGAAAATTTTTACAACAAATTTAATATACAAAGTCTGTGGTTTCCACATTTGGTTTATTTACTTACAAAATATCACAAAAAGGTATTTAAAACACAAGAAACTATTGACAGTACTGACAACTTGTTGACAGTTGATGAGATAAAAATATTGTTGGGTGTAAAAACGGTTATATGTCAACCAATCAGAAGTATATATTTTGGCGCGAAATTTTTAAATAACTCTTGTTAGTTAAATATAGTTATTTTGTTAAATAACTTCAAGTACGTTTTATACCCTACTCGAAAACTTTGTCATCTCCAATAAACGCGATATTTGCAAAGTTCACAAAGGGTACATGTTAACAGGTACTATTACGCAACTTATTACTAACCTCACACAATTATGTAACATAAAGCGCTACGGTGTTTATAGCAAGCAGGAAAGTATTAAACTTAATTGTGTTAATAAGTTTCGAGACAGGAAAATCTATAAAAATTAATTTCTGTAAATAAATTATACATTTTAATTTCAACATATTTTTAGTCTAGTTAATAAGTTTTTAAAAGATATTTTCTGAAAATAACGACAATTTATTGTCAAAAATTTAAAACATATTAGTTATTAAATGCTAACTGACTAACTTGTTATTTATTTACCTTCATACATATAAATTAAGGGGGGATTGCGCTCTAGACGACCTATATTTTGGATTTTTTTTTCGGAACTGGTGAGAGTTAGAGATCTGATTTTTTTGTCAAAATGTTTATCAACTCATCTATAAATACAATTTTTGTCAAAAATATAAAATGAAAATGGCGGCTAATATTTCCGTTTTTCGGAGACGTTTCTGCAAAACTGCGAAAATTCCACAAGTCGCAAAATGTCACCTGGAAACATAATAAATACATGTAAATGAAGCTTTTAGTCTAAAGAATGGAACTAACCTACAAAATTAAAAAAACTTAAAAAATGACAAAATGGCGGACGTTTAAAAAAAAGGTGGTTTTTTCGGACGATTTTTTGACTTTGGCACGGTGTAAAAATCTTTAAAATTGCAAATTTTATCATGTCATAAGTTAATTCCATAAAGAAATTAATTTTCTTTTTGGCAAACAAAAAACGAAGTCAATTGGTCGAACGGTTCAAACGCTAGAGTTTTCGCAGTTTTGAAAAATGTGTTTTCGAGAAAAATGCGTTTGAAGTTTGCGCAATGGCTGTTCCTGTATAATTTGAATTATTCGGCCAAATTTGCTTAACCAGTAGTACATATCTAGGTTTTTGGAGTAGCTGAATATGAATCTAGTAATTGATAAATTTAGTAGTTATTCCGATTTTAGCAGTTTTTTTTAAGAATGTTATTATGAAAATACTAACTTACATTCAATCAGCACTCGGGACACCGGTCCATTCAAAACACTGTAGCGACGTCAATATTTCCCGGATAGAAATATCCCTTCACCCAAACATTCTAGACATATATAGCTTTAATTTTATGTAAAAAAAATAATCGATTTTTTCAAAATTTTGAAGCGCAATCCCCCCTTAAGAGTTATATTATATAATTATATATATATATATATATATATATAATTTGGATGGACACGGCTGTAGGCACTTGTTGAAACATAATTAAAATTAAAATTAAAATAAACACACAACTCTTGGTTTTTTGTTTCAAACTTATTATTTTATTAATACGATGTACATTTCGGCTTATTAGGCCATCATCAGGTGACGAAAAAGTAATACAAAAAATTATACATTTCTAACTATATATACTAATACTTAAACTAAAACATAATTGTACTAGGGACCTAAAATGGTTTTAGCAGTGGGGATGAAAATAAGTCGGTTTGTTCATTTATTAAGATTTTATTATCAGCCAAGGCTGTTTGTATTTCCATCGCTTCTAAGAAATTCATTCTAAGACCCTTGTCGCAAATATGCAATACTTCCATATCCTCAATAAAACATTTGTGTCCTAAATCTAAACAATGTTTGGCCACATTTGAGTCGGTTTTTTCCAGCCTAACCGACCTAATGTGTTCGTTAAAACGTGTCTGAAAAGCTCTTCCTGTCTGACCGAGGTAAATAGCCGAGCAATTACTGCAATTTATTTTATAAATACCGGATTGGTTGAGAATATTTTTATTAGTTATTTTATTATTTACTATTGAATTTTTTAGTTTGTTTTTGTTATAAAATGCAGAAACAATATTCATTAAAACAGATTTTAAACAATAATATATCAAATAGCGCACATAAAACAGAATTAATTAATTTATTACAATTATGTCTTAATCAAAATTACTTTAATTTTAATGATAATTTTTATCAACAAAATGATGGGCTCCCAATGGGTTCTCCCCTTTCTCCTTTGTTAGCGGATATTTTTATGGACAATTTAGAAAAATTGTTATTTGCCTCCAATCAACCTCTAACTAAATGTGTTTTAAAATGGTTCAGATACGTAGATGATATTTTGTGTCTATGGACTGGAACAGAGAGACAACTCAATCAATTCTTAATAATTATTAATTCCTTAGATAATAACATAAATTTTACAATTGAAAAAGAAGATAATGCATCTATAAATTTTTTAGATTTAAATATCAGACGTGAAAATAACAATTTAAAATTTAAAATCTACCGTAAACCAACACAAACAGATACAGTAATACCATTTGATTCTAGTCATCCTCTAAATATAAAATTGTCAGTGTTCCATAGTTTGATACATAGATTAATAAATATTCCATTAGATAAAATAGATTTTAAAAATGAATTAAATATTATAAAATTAATTGCGAAAAATAACGGGTATAGTACATCTATAGTAGATAACATGTTAAAGCGAAAGTTAAAAAATAAAAATGTACACTCATTATACAATGGTAAAACAGAAACAAAAGAAGAAATAAATTATAGAAAAATAGCATATGTCGGTAGTACAAGTTTAAAAATTGCAAACCAATTAAAATCAAAAAATATTGTTTCTGCATTTTATAACAAAAACAAACTAAAAATTCAATAGTAAATAATAAAATAACTAATAAAAATATTCTCAACCAATCCGGTATTTATAAAATAAATTGCAGTAATTGCTCGGCTATTTACCTCGGTCAGACAGGAAGAGCTTTTCAGACACGTTTTAACGAACACATTAGGTCGGTTAGGCTGGAAAAAACCGACTCAAATGTGGCCAAACATTGTTTAGATTTAGGACACAAATGTTTTATTGAGGATATGGAAGTATTGCATATTTGCGACAAGGGTCTTAGAATGAATTTCTTAGAAGCGATGGAAATACAAACAGCCTTGGCTGATAATAAAATCTTAATAAATGAACAAACCGACTTATTTTCATCCCCACTGCTAAAACCATTTTAGGTCCCTAGTACAATTATGTTTTAGTTTAAGTATTAGTATATATAGTTAGAAATGTATAATTTTTTGTATTACATTTTCGTCACCTGATGATGGCCTAATAAGCCGAAATGTACATCGTATTAATAAAATAATAATTTTGAAACAAAAAACCAAGAGTTGTGTGTTTATTTTTATTTTAATATATATATATATATATATATATATTTACATACATTTTAAGTAAAATCTAACACAATGTCTGTTAGGCAAATGTCGTATGTGATTTCTTAGCGTAAAGTTAATGACTTAATTAGTGCAAATACCTGTTCAGTTTCAATTTGGCGCCAAAATCAGGGTTAATCACAGGCATATTAGACCGCATATATGCGTCAAGCGAGAGATTAAATCATAATCACATCGTATTATGACGAACTAAACTCGACTCGCTCTCAGAATACCACATTATCTAACCAAACTAAATTACCTTCACGTTCACAAACACTTGAGTTGCGCTCAAAATTTAACTCTATATGATTTCCACTAAAAACTTAATAAATTAAAAATATATTTTTCATACTCTAATAATTATTGAAATCATTAAACAGTAATAAAAATTTGACTGGTCACAACTGTATGATAAATTTAATTTATAACTTTACTTATAGAAAAATTGGTATTAAAATCAGTTTTCAATATATATTCATGTAGGTTTTCAAATAGTATATTTTTTTATTTGAAAATTTTGCATTGAAAGTATTTTTCTTGATATGATAAATGGAACAATTTTTTTTATAATTTATAATTTCTTTTTATTTTATGGCTGGACTTTTTATAATTATGTATTTTATATTTAATAATTTCGTTTTTATAATTTAATATTTTACACTGTATAGTTTTATTTTTTATAATTTTTATTTTAAAATTTTATATTTTATAACTTCATATTTTGCAAATTAATTTTTTATAATTTTACAATTTAAATTTTTTATTATATAATGTATTTTATATTTTGTAATTTTATTAAAATTGATTTTTGTCAAAATTACTTTTGACGTTTAGGGGTGAGAGGGTGAATCACGACCACCTAAGAATAAAGTCCTGTAACTTTTAAACAAAATATTATTTTAAACTAATATTAAAAAATTAAAAAGTCTAAAGATTTATGTACAAAAATATATTGTATAAATAACATTAAAGTTAATAGTTTAGTAAAAAAAAAATCAGAATTTGGAATATTGTTTTAGATCGTAATTTCCCTATATATGGAGTAACATAAACCATAAAGCGGGTAATTAAAACCACTATTTTACAGTTACAAATATTATTTATTTGGTAATAAATGTTAACAAAAATTCTATTTATACATAAATAAAGTAAAATCTATTTTAATATTAAACATGTCTTTGGCTTTTAATGTAAATATCACAAAAATATTAGTAAAATTTTAATTTTTTTGTATTAACTTTTTTTTATCGGAGTTGATGTTAGTATTTCCGAATATTGTTTTCTTGTAGATTTTTAGTTATATAAATAGAAAGAAGACATATTTCAGTATTAGCTTTAGATGTTCCGGCTTTTGGAGATGTAGGTTTTTCTGTTAACAAAATATTCATTAGTGAACTATTGCCCCATAAAATTTCAGTTTTGGATTGCAACTTTAGTTCTTGTAAGATACATTAGTTTCTGTCATAGTCAATAATTTATTTTTTGAATCTATTAATACATAATTTTTGCCACTAAAAATATTTGAATTTAATGGAAAAATTACATTTTCTGCAAAACCGGATATAGCTTTATTTATTACTGATACGGAAGAATAAGCTCTATTGAAAATAGGAGCCAACACACATTGAGTTATTTTTTTTTAAATTTATTTGATTTTAAATACGAATTGCATTCTTTTCTGAACATATTCTTCACAAGACCATGGTCGCCATTTGCCGACAAATTTGATTGTTATTACCCCGATTAGGAGTAGACATAAATTTTTAAAGTTATATTTTAAACAATTAAAATTAAAACAATTTTTAGTAGGCTGACTGCATTAATAAACCTTAAGCAATATCTAGACAAAACATATATACTGAATTATTGATATTTGCTATATTACACACTAATGTAACACTTACCAAAACTACAAGAAACAGTGACAAATTATTCTATACAAAATGGTCAGTTGGCAGTAAAGAAATATATAATTTTGCGCAGATTTATTAAGGTATGTGGATCAACACTAGATAACAGCATATATATTATTAAGTTATCTACTACAGTTTTTTGAAAATCGGCATGACTCGGTATTACCCGCTGATCATAATTCCCCACTCACTCTACTTCAAATTACTTATTACGCAATTTTAATTAATTTATTTGAATTTTATAATATTAGATAAAAAAATATATTTATATTTGATAAGAGGTAGAAGTAAAAATTTATTTTAAAGCAAAAATAAAAGCACTTTTTTTTATAAATAAAAGAGGTGGGAATACGGGCCATAGTTTTTCATAAAACAAAATAATTTTATATATAGGTATGATTTAAACTACTTACGAAATATATAGAAAATCAATTCGTTTTTGAAATTATATGTTTTATAACAATATTAATGATGATGTGGTGGGGATGAACAGAGGAGGGGAGCAGAAGAGGGAGTAAACCAGATTACACTAGATTATCCAGCAGGATTTGTCATTCAGTCATCAACCACTGAGGATGCATGTCATCTACGATGTATAACGAAACGTCTGCAACAAAGATAGATTAGCATGGCAGCCCAGAAATTTCTGTAAGTATATTATATTTTTGATTTTTGAATTTAGATAATGCAAATAATATTTATAATATAATTAACATTAATAAAATCAGCAAATTAATCAATATTTCTACAAAAAAAAATTCAGATTATTATATAACAAATCTTTATTGCGTTATAACAAGCTAGTGGATAGTAAGGTAGTTTGAAAAAGTTAAATTTCGTTATTTGTAAGTAAAGTTTTAAAAATATTTATTTTTAAAAAAATACAACGATTACGAGATTTTTATTAGAAATGAAATAAATTTTTAATATAAAATATCTATTTTATAATTATATTTATTTATTTATTTCATTAATATTATATTTGAAATTATATGTTTTATAACAATATTAATAATAATGTGGAGGGGATGAACCGTGGAGGGGAGAAGTAGAGGGGATGAACCAGATTACACCAGATTACCCAGCAGGACCTGACATTCAGTCATCAACCATTGAGGATGCATGTCATCTACGTTGTATAACGAAACGTCTGCAACGAAGATACATTGGTATACCAGCTCAGAAATTTCTGTAAGTATATTATCATTATGAATTTAGATAATGCAAATAATATTTCTAATATAATTAACATTAATGAAATCAACAAAATAGTCAATATTTCTACTAATTGGTTTTGTGTCATTAAAAATATAAATTATGTTTCTCACGTGAAATCAAAATTTATATTCCATGTAAATTCGCAAAACTAATAACACAATTTAATATAATACTAACTGAGCAAAATTTCTTCTCTTACACTATAACAATAATTGATAAAAACTAATTATTTTATGGTCCAATTTCAGAAACACTGGTTAAATTTACTTTAAAAGTAAATGCACATTTACTCTGTAAATTTTCGAATTAAATAAGAAGAATAAATTGTTATTATTGTTAATAATGATAATCTGGTAATAAATTGTTGAAATTGTTTTCAAGGTTATTTAACAAGAGACTTTCCTATTTATCACGAAATTAGTGTTATATTTTACCGAAAAATTTGTGATCCTCAACAAAACTACTTTGCAACTTATGCAACCAAAAATACAAATTGTCATTATGATTTTTGATGATAGTTTTGTCTATCTCAGATAATTGCTTATTGGTCCTAAAACAAATTACTTGCTAACTTATGAAAATCTATGCAAATCTTCGATTTTAATTTTATATCAGTTCTTGATTTTATTATAAGCAAAAATTCTGATTATTATAACATGACTTTAACAAATCTTTATTGTCTTATCACTAGCTAGTAGATAGTTTAGGACCAATACGTAGTATTACGATTGAAACAAAACTAATTTCGAGATAAGTAAGGTAGTCTGAAGAAGACTTAATTATTAAATTTTACTTAAATTTGTCTTTATATATATATATATATATATATATATATATATATATATATATATATATATATAAGTAAAATTTTGTTATTTATAAGTAAAGTTTTTAAAAAAATATTTATTTTTAAAAATACAACAATTACGAGATTTTTATTAGAAATGAAAATTTTTTTTAATATAAAATATTAATTTTATAATTATATTTATTTATTTATTTATTTTATTAATATTATATTTGAAATTATATGTTTTATAACAATATTAATGATGATGTGGAAGGGACAAACGGAGGAGGAGAGAAGTGGAAGGGTGCAGTGGAGGGGATAAATCACAATACAGCAGATTACTCAGCAGGACCTGTCATTCAATCATCAACTACTGAGGATGCATGTCATGTACGGTGTATAACGAAACGTCTGCAACGAAGACATATTGGCATACCAGCCCAGAAAATTATGTAAGTATAATATTTTTTTGATTTTTAATTTTAGATAATACAAATATTATTTATAATACAATTAACATTAATAAAATCAGCAAAATCGCCAAATATTTTTACTAATTGGTTTTGTGTTATTAAAAATATAAATTATATTTTTCACGTGAAATTAAAATTTATGTTCTTTGTAAATTTCGCAAAACTAATAAAACATTTTAATATAATACTAGCTGAGCAAAATTACTATTCTTACACTGTAACAATTAATAAAACTAAATATTGTATGGCCCTGTTTAATAAATAGTGGTTATATTTACTTTAAAAGAAAATGCACATTTACTGTGTAGATTTTCGAATTAAATAGGAAAAATAAATTTAATCTATAGGTTTTAAAAAAATTGTTATTATTGCAAATAATAATAATCTGGTAATAAATTGTTGAAATTATTTCCAAGGTTATATAACAGGAGAATACTAGTACAATTTACTTATGAAGTAAATTAATTTATTGTTTGCGTAACTGATTCATAAAGTTATAAATACAATACGATTTCACAATCAGTAAAATAAAAGTTTTAAAAATTATTATTGTACATATATTTATATTTATTTTTATCTTAAAAATAATAAAATAAAGGCTTTTTCAGACAGACTTTTATATTTATCACGAAATTAGTGTTACATTTTTCTGCAACATTTGTGATCCTGAACAAAACTACTTCCCAACTTACGCAACCAAAAATACAAATTGTCATTATGATTTTTTTTTAATTTGTTTAAACATCTGTTGTAGTTTTTATATATCTTAGATTAAGTGTCAATAAATTTTTAAAATATACAAGTATACAAGCAACAATTACAGTGCATTATAATGTACAATATGAATGCATAAAGCAAATCTGCAATTTGAATGTAGTGACTAACGAATGTTCAGTATGAATGGATTTTGAGAGATGATGTTCATGAAGTGTGATTGCCGAGATGTATATGTGAATGTGATTGGTGTGGACTTTATCCGATAGAGTCAAAAAATAGAGGTGGTGCTTGTGACTCTACAATGTAGGTGCTCTGGCCTGAGCAGTTGCTAAAACCAGACGTTCTGATTGTAAGAGCAATTACGAGTTGCATGTATTGTGGTTGTGTAGCAAATTTGAAAGAGCTGTAAATAATATCATAGGACCAAGAGTGTTACCAAGAGTGTAACACAAAACATTGATACATACTATTACTGCAAAAGATTTGCTATGTATTCCAAACGTGTATACGAGTGGCCAAATGCAGACGTTTGCGATTGCAGCAATGCCAGTTCAACACCACGAAACATTTGAGCACTACAGCACACATGAGCTACGTTAAAATGAATAAGGAGTTAAAGCAACCTATACGTTATTAAATAACGTAACGTTAAGTGCAAACTTTCATGGCATTTTCATTTTTGTAAAGCCAATAAAATTACTTCGTTTTCCAATTATAGTAAATAAATAACGTATAGGTTTCAATAAACCCCTGTAAAGTAAGAATGAGTATAGAAATAAAGTATTTGTATAAATGCATGTATGAAAGAATGTGAGTAAATGTTTAGTTTGAGTAAATTTTTAATGCATGCAAATATATTATGTAAATGATAAATTGATGATTTAATACAAGAACCAATGCACTGTAATTTAAATGTAGTTTTAAATATTACAAGATAATATTCGATGAAAGTTTGTTATTTCGCTTGTTTGCACATAAAAAATATGAATCAAATAAAATTTAAAAAAAGAGAAACGTATACAGACAATAAGATAATAAAAACCAATCCAGCAAAAAAAAATGCATTCGGTCAAAAATCGTATCGTTGTTTTTAAGTAGTTTTAGAACAACTAGCTATACGCTAAAACATATCACTAATTTTGTGATAAGTAGAAAAATTGAAATGAGACTTTTCGATATCTCGTACAAATAACAAGAAAAAATAAAACAATACTTAAAACTATTAAGGCTTGTTTACGTTACAATACTGATCACAAAATTAGTATGATGTTTTAGTGTAGACCTATTGGTACCTAAAAGAAATGATTTGCTAACTTATAAAAATCTATGCAAATCTACTATTTTAATTTTATATCAGTTGTTGATTTTAATATAAGCAAAAATTTTGATTATTATAACATGACTTTAACAAATCTTTATTGTGTTATCACAAGCTAGTAGATAGTTTAGGACAAATACGTAGCATTACGATTGAAACAAAACTAATTTCGAGATAAGTAAAGTAGTCTGAAGAAGTTTTAATTATTAAATTTTACTTAAATTTGTCTATATATATATATATATATATATATATAAGTAAAATTTCGTTATTTATAAGTAAAGCTTTTAAAAAATATTTATTTTTTAAAAATACAACAATTACGAGATTTTTATTAGAAATAAAAATTTTTTTAATATAAAATATTTATTTTATATTTATATTTATTTATTCATTTATTTTATGAATATTATATTTGAAATTATATGTTTTATAACAATATTAATGATGATGTGGCGGGGATGAACTGTGGAGGGGAGAAGTGGAGGGAGATGAGGGGAATCAGATTACACCAGATTACCCAGCAGGACTTGTCATTCAGTCATCAACCAGTGAGGATGCATGTCATCTACGGTGTATAACGAGACGTCTGCAACGAAGATACATTGGTATACCAGCCCATAAAATTCTGTAAGTATATTATCTTTTTAATTTTTGAATTTAGATAATGCAAAATATATTTATAATATAATTAACATTAATAAAATTAACAAAATGGTCAATATTTCTACTAATTGGTTTTGTGTCATTAAAAATTAAATTATATGTTTCACGTGAAATCAAAATTTATATTCCTTGTAAATTTGCAAAACTAATGAAACATTTAATATAATACTAACTGAACAAAATTACTAGTTTTACACTATAACAATTGATAAAAACTAATTATTTTATGGTCCCATTTCAAAAACACTGGTTAAATTTAATTTAAAAGTAAATGCACATTTACTCTATAGATTTTTCGAATTAAATAAGAAGAATAAATTTAATCTATTGATTTAAAAAAATTGTTATTATTGATAATAATAGTAATCTGGTAATAAATTGTTGAAATTGTTTTCAAGGTTATTTAACAAGAGACTTTCCTATTTATCATGAAATTAATGTTACATTTTACCGCAAAATTTGTGATTCTGAACAAAACTATTTTCCAACTTATGCAACCAAAAATATAAATTGTTATTATGATTTTTTATGATTTTTTTTAAATTTATTTTATTTTACAAGTATACAAACAACAATTACAGTGCATTATAGTATACAATATGAATGCATAGAGCAAATCTGCAATTTGAATGTAGTGAGTAACGAATGTTCAGTATGAATGGTTTTTGAGAGATGATGTTTATGAAGTGTGATTGCCGAGATGTATATGTGAATGTGATTGGTAGGGACTTTACCCATAGAGTAAAAAAATAGAGGTGGTGCTTGTAACTCTACAATGTAGGTGCTCTGGCCTGAGCAGTTGCTAAAACCAGACGTTCTGATTGTAAGAGCAATTACGAGTTGCATGTATTGTGGTTGTGTAGCAAATTTGAAAGAGCTGTAAATAATGTCATAGGATTGATTGTTACCAAGAATGTAACACAAAACGTTGATATTATTACTGCAAAAGATTTGTTATGTAACCTAACCGTGTATACGAGTGGCCAAATGCAGGCGTTTGCGACTGCAGCAATGCCAGTTCAACACCGCAAAACATTTGAGCACTACAGCATACATGAGCTAGGTGGAAATGAATAAGAAATTAGAGCAGCCTATACGTTAAGTGCAAACTTCCATGGCATTTTCATTATTGTAAAGTCAATAAAATTACGCTGTTTTCCAATTACAATAAATGAATAACATATAAGTTGCAATAATCCCCTGTAGAGTAGAAATTTATATGAATGCAAATGTAGGTATGAAAGAGTGTGAGTAAATATTTAGTTTAAGTAAATTTTTAATGTATATACAAAGTGTGCAAATATATTATGTAAATGATTAAGTACAAGAACTAATGCACTGTAATTTGTTTCTGAAATTTAAATGTAGTTTTAAATATTACAAGATAAAATTTGATAAAAGTTTCTTATTTCGTTATATCGTTGTTTTTAAGTAGTTTTAAAATAACTAGCTATGCGCTAAAACAGCTCACTAATTTTGTGGTAAGTAGGAAAATATAAATAAGGCTTTAGGATATCTCGTACAAAAAAAAACAAGAAAATTTTTTCTTAAAACAATTAAGGCTCGTTTACGTTACAATACTGATCACACAGTTGCGTATTTAGGGAGGGGGATATCGGAGGTTAACTCCCCCCCAAGATTCTAAACGACCAAAAATCAAAATCAGCAATATAATTAAGGCGGGAATGGAGCCAGAAAAATTTTTACGGTCGTACCTCGTCCTTCACTTTCAGCCCCTTCAGGGGCGGAGCCCTCTTATCCAAAAACTAAACGCAAATGTAAACAAAACACCGCAGTCGTCGTCTCTTCACCCTTAAATAGTGCAAGATAAACTTAAACAGTGGCAACTCGTCATTTTTAAAAAATGGGAGACGTAGCAAATTCAAAAATACTTACATTTTTAATTTATTTATATATATATATATATATATATATGTATTTTTATATATATATATATATATATATATATATATATATATATATATGTATTTTTATATATATATATATATATATATATATATATATATATGTATTTATATATATATATATATATATATATATATATATATATATGTATTTATATATATATATATATATATATATATATATATATATATATCAGCTTTTATTTTGTGATACATTATAAAGTGATACATTGTAAAGTTTTGTTTTTCTAATAATTTCAATAATAACAATTGCATTTGGGTAGCAAAAAATAGCCATAGACCATCATTTATTACACATTATACATGTATTTGAAAATTTTGGAAAATATAATAATAAGCATTTTTGATATTCGGTATATTGTAGGCGGTTTACAACAAACAACATTTGTAAATCAGTTAAAAACATATTATTACTTTGACTGAAAAAAATATTTATAAAAATCTTTAGAAGACAAATTTTAACATAGTTTCTAAAGATTTATTTTATTCTTGCACAGTGTTTTTACCACTTTGACTGCAAGGAAAAAGTGGTATAGCGTTTGGTACAGTGTCTGTAACATTTAAAATAATAATAAAAAAAAATATATATAAATTCTTCATATAGTCCCTAGATGACGAATCCGAACTTAGTTTATGTGAGTGTATGGATGTGCGTCGTCAGCTCGCTCGCTCGCTCGGTCGTCAGTCAAAATTTTGTGGCTGCAACTCCTCCTAGACGGTTCAACCGATTTTAATGAAATTTTCAAGATAAATTTGTCTAGTGCCCAAGATGATCATGTGGTTTTGGTTTTTTCCAGTGATGCCAACTTTTCGAGAAAAAAATTACTAAAGATTTTAAAAATTTATTATGGCCATGTTATTTAACAGATTTTACTCAAATTTTCACAAAAGATTCTCCTAGTATTCATATAATTTACGTAATTTCAACAAAATATAGTGTTGTCAACTTAATAAAAAAAAAATAAATTTTTAAAAAAATTCATTGTGGCTACGTTATTTATTCGATATTGATCAAATTTTCAGAAAAGATTTACCTAATGCTCCCATTAATTATATAATTTTATTAATATCGAGTGTTGCCAACTTTCCGAGAAAAAAATTACTAAATTTTTAAAAAATTTATTATGACCATTATTTAACTGATTTTAATCAAATTTTCATAAAAAAATTTCCTAGTGCCTAAATAAATTATGCAATTTTAACAAAATACAGTATTAAAATTAAATGTTACTTCTTAGATCCCTAATTTTCATTTTTCGAGGATAACGGGGATCAATAAGTTCTGGGAGCAAACACTTTTCCCAAAAAATTTGCAATTTATTGATCATTTTTTCTTCCCAAAACTTATTGTCTTTTTCAATTTTTTCATACATAATTCCTTTAGGAGTCCAAATAACAAAATCACAATAATTTTTTTTTGTTATATGCAAAATACCTTGCACTTGGTAATAGTAATTGTGATTTGTGTTGAGAGAATATTTTTTCTTATTTTTTGTCATAAATTTATTTTTTTTTAATGCAATTGCTTCTTGTGGAGAATAGTTTTTTATAATGATTTTTTCTACCACTCATTTTAAAATTATTTAAATTATAAGTAAAAAATATATAATTTTTATAAAGATTTTAATATTTGAATAATAGCAAATAGAATACAAGATACACCAAGAACAAAAACTTACACGCTTTACAAAGCAGAAATCACACTAACAATGACAATTTGTTCAAAATGAACACAAAGTATCCCTTGTTGCGCCGACAAGACAACGCACGCTCCGCGCGCTACCCTCCGCGCCTTCTTATTGAAAACATTGAAAAGTGTTCACATTTCAATCATATTAAAATCATACTTATAATATTTGTTTAGAATTATTTTATTTAAATTCTATTCTAATATTTGTTATTTATTTTATTATTGTAACTTTAATTTTTTATTCCGAAATTTAGTAACATTGTACAAAATAAAATTATTACTTGCAAGTACTAGGAGAATATTTTTTTGAAAATTTGATTAATATCCAATTAGTAGTGTAATCAGAACAAAATTTTGAAAATTTTAGTAATTTTACAAGACACACACAAACACCCTTATAAACTAAGTTCAGATTCGTCATGTATTCGGCTATATGAAGAATTTCTATATACATTTTTTAATTTATTTTTTTAATTAAACAATTTATAAAATATTTTAATCATACAAATCTGTTTAGAATTATATTACATCTATTTATTTTAAAATTTAATTATTTAATATATAAATATGTATATACGTAAGTATATATCTTCTAATAAAAAGCAAGAAAAAGAACTAACAGATTCAGTGCAGAAACAAAATGTAGTTAGTCGAAGAATATAAACTCTGTTATCTTGTTAAAGTTGCGACGACCAGTCAAATATTCATATATTTCACAAAATTAAGTTTACAAATGGTCTATTGGAAAAAGTGGAGATGAATAGCTCCACACCGCACCACACTTCAGAAAAACTACCGATTTTGAAGTAGCTCGTTTTTTTTTTTTGTGGCTAGTGTATATTGTAATGAGTAGCATTTTATGCTATTTAATTTTAATTTTTATACAGAAAATAAATACTGTTCATTAATTAATGTAGTTTTTTTAGTTACAGTAAAAAAAAAATATGTTATTTTAATATTGCTATAATATACATTTTGTAGTTGTAAATGAATTATACTTTTATATAATAAATTTTATAGTATTTCAATGCAATATAATTTTTCCAGTAATCAAATAAGCATATGAAATTTTCAGTTATTTCTAATAAAGACCGATAAATGCATCAAAAATTTAAATAAATAGTTGAATTTTTTAGATTTTCTGTTAGAAAAATTATCAACTCTCATTAGAATAATACAAAAACAGCAATAAATTTTTAAATTTCATGTTTACAACATGGTAATTTAAATACCATAAAAAAATTACATTGTTGCCCTTAAAAAAAATTATGCTCTACGCCTGGTGGAGAAGGCGGAGCTTATTAAAAATGTGCCAAAATTGAATAGACTGCGACATCTTTACTACAAATTTGGAATTAAAAACTAACAATTTTTATTCCTTCATAACTTGCTTAATATATATTTTTTTTTATTTTTTTTTTTTTAACTTAATATTTATTAAAAACTAAAGCGAACGACGTATCTTTTTGTTAACATATTCAAATAATTCTATTGAAAAAACGCAGTTAAAAATTTGCTATTTTAGTCAATTTTTACATTAATATATTAAGTCACCTAGCTAAAATTTCAACAATATTAATACGTAGTCATATTTTAGACACCTTTTATTAGCCACTGTAAAAAAACCATATTTGTGGGACTATTCTTCTAAAAGTTATGAAGGAACAAAAATACTGCTATTTTATACACATTTTATTAGGTCCATTCCCGCCTTAAACTACATTGATATATAAAATTAAACTACGTGCAGTTTCTCCAAATCACCGAATCAGTAAACCGAAATCACCATTGGAAATTGTAATATTGTTTCATACTTCATACAAATGAATAGAACACAGATTAAAAGAAGAAGTATTTGTAACTGGTGATATTTTATGCCTACTATCTATAAATTTTGTGATTCGTAATAAGTAAATAATTTATCCAGGTAAGTAGAAAAATAATTATAATTGTATGTTGTATTACTATGTAAATTTTAAATTTTAGTAAAATATGGGTGATGAAAAAAGAAAATTAAAAATACAACTTTAACTGACTATTTTTCGAAAAACAAAAAAATTGGTAATCAGACCGATAATTTAGAGCAAGTGAATGCTGTCAAAAGAGTTCTTCCTCTTTCTTCAATGAGTTCAATGAAATGCACTAAAGAATTACATGCACATGATAAAGTAATCGAAAATGATATAGACAATTAAGTGATGATAAGAGAATATATTTATTGGAATTCTTATGGTATCCGGATGAATGCTTCATATTTCCAGCAAGTGGAAAACAAAATTTGAAATTTTATCGCAACATTATAATTACAACAGACGAAGTACTGGATGAATTATCAAAAAACCCAAGACGACTTCAACTACGTCTGTGAAATGTTATTTTGCTTAAATATACTTGAATGCTATTTTACTTTCATTTTTATAAAAATAATTTTTATTGCTCTTTATTTTTTATGCAAATTATAGTATTATATTTATTGATTAATATTATATCATTTTTACTACTTTGACTGCAAGGAAAAGTAGTATAGCGTTTGATACGGTGTCTGTAACATTTTCAAAAAAAAAAAAAATTGTATAGAAATCCTTCATATAGCTTGTAGATGACGAATCTGAACTTAGTTTATGTGGGTGTATGGATGTGCGTCGTCAGCTCGCTCGCTCGGTCGTCAGACAAAATTTTGTGATCGCAACTCCTCCTAGACGGTTCAACCGATTTTAATGAAATTTTCAGGATAAATTTGTTTAGTGTCCTAGATGGTCATGTGATTTTGTTTTTTTTTTCCAGTGATGCCAACTTTCCGAGAAAAAAATTACTAAAGTTTTTAAAAATTCATATTGGCTACGTTATTTATCCGATTTTGATCAAATTTTCAGAAAAGATTTCTCTAATGGTCCCATTAATTACATAATTTTATTAATATTTAGTGTTGCCAACTTTCCGAGAAAAAAATTACTAAATTTTTAAAATTTTTATTATGGCCATGTTATTTAACCGATTTTACTCAAATTTTCACAAAAGATTCTCCTAGTATTCATATAATTTATGAAATTTTAACAAAATACAGTGTTGCCAACTTTCCGAGAAAAAAATTAATAAAATTTTAAAAAATTTATTATGACCATTTTATTTAACCGATTTTAATCAAATTTTCATAAAAGTTTTTCCTAGTGCCTAAATAAATTATGCAATTTTAACAAAATACAGTGTTGCCAACTTATCGAGAAAAAAATCACAAATTTTTTTAAAAATTCATTGTGGCTACATTATTTATTCAATTTTGATCAAATTTTCAGAAAAGTATCTCCTAGTGCCCACATAAATTATAATATTATTAAAATACAGTGTTGCCAACTTTCCGAGAAATGTCAAAGTAGTCTATATATGGGTTTACCCATATACTTCTAATCTTGTTTTAGTAACCCTTCTCATGACAAGTTTCTGGCTACGTTGCTGGGTTTTATATAAATATTTGAATTTGACTTGTGAAATTGTCTTGAAGATGAACCAAAATTGTGTTCGAAATATTGGCAACTGAATCAATAAACATATGTATAACAACAAAAAGATTTTATATGTGTAAATAATTCTTTTGTTTCCACGACTGCACTGATATCCCGATATATATTTCAATTTTCACTTAACTAAATAAAGTGAAATAAAAACATTTTAAATTGATATAAAAATAATGGATTTAAATGTATTTTACTTAACATTTAAATTTCTATTAAAAAAGTATAATATTTTAAATACTAATACGATATTAAAAAACTTTTGCCGTATCTTTTATCAAAAATTTGTCCATGTTTTTTTTTGCCATTTTGTAGAAAGTAAATTACAATGAGTGTAAAAATATTTCAACAGCATGTTGAAGAAGATATTTCAAGTGAAAATATTATATGAACTTTATATTTTACTTTAATTAGCTAAAAAACCTACAGTAAAATAAAATAATTAAATTTAATAAGTTTAATACCTAGTTATAACAAAATCAAATCACTAGAAAATAGTTCATTAAAAACAGCATATTTGCAATATTTGTTATATTTTTATTACTGTTACTAAACTTTTGCATTTACTGTTTCAGTAATTAATTTTCATTATTTATATTTAATAATTCATAAAAATAAAATATTATTTTACACACTCTTTCTTACTTAAAATATTCTTTTCAAAAATCTATCCAAGTTATATAAATCACCCTGCATGAAATTTTAAACAACAAATACATTTAACAAAACACAATTATTGTTAAAATAAATTAGTTTTAATAATATAATTAATTGTAATACATGTAAAAAATATTAGGTACTAATCTTACACAAAAATTGTTTGTTTATTAGTATTAGATAATCTCAAATAATTTGCGTAACGAATATTAAACTCTATAAGAAAAGATAATTTTTTTTCGGTTTTCAGCCACATTGTAGACCAAGGATTGGCAAACTATGGCGCGTATCGCAACCAGTATACAAATTTAAACTAATTAATGTATTTTTGTGACAAAATAATATTTAAATTTACCTTATTACAACTTGCAGCCCATCTTACAGACAGCCATGTAGCTCTCGGGGTTTGCCCTCCCCTGTTTTATATATATATATATATATATATATATATATATATATATATATTATTAATATTAAATAAAAAAAAATCATGACATCTGACCGGAATTCAAATCTGATTGCTAATTAACTACACTTATCGCTTGCAGGGAACCAAAGTCAATGACATTCAATTGTTTTTAAACTACACATAATAAACATTTTAAACATAAAATTTATATTACGAGCGTGTTCGAATTGAATATGAAATCAGTGGCAGAATTCTATTGCATTTTCGTAATCGTATAATAAAAATTAAAAAGTAGTTTACAAAAATGAACCGTATGTATAAGAAAATACAAAACATGTGTCAGAAAATACGTTTATTGCTGAATACAATAGAAGCAATATAAATTTCCAAAGAAATTTTGCTTCTTTATAATCGTAACGTTTTACCAATATTCCTGCAGATGACAACTTACAAACAAATTTTGTTTAAACACCCATATTGCTTCGATTCTATTCGACAGTAAACATGTTTACTGATACATGCTCTGTTATATATGGTACATTTTCGTAGACAATTTTTTAATTTCTATTACAGATTTCGAAAATGCTACAGATTCCAGCCACTGTCGTTATAAGTATATAATTTCAAATTCCTGTAAGATGACATATATTTTTTAAATTGAATATTAATAAAAAACATATATATATATATATATATATATATATATATATATATATATATATATATATATATAAATAAATAAATACTCTATGTGTAGCAACAAAATTTTGTGTTATTTAATGAGAAAACAAATTTCTAGAAATTGCAACAACAAACTAACTATAATAATTTTGCATTAACCACCAATAACATTTTGAAATTCTATTATACTACATTAACACAAAACTAACTCATAAGTCCTGTTCCTGTTCCTGCTTTCCTATAACTAAAACTAAATCCAGAAATTTCTCCTGCAGGCTTTTGCACATACACAACTTACTATATACACAATATGCATTAACAAAAGCCAACACAAGAACTCGTCTGTCCTCAAGCTTGACCTACCTTCACTACCATCTATCTTTGTTTGATTGCACGAGAGTGACAAGAACGGTATTAGTCATAGAGTGTCCCGCATGCTTATGACAGCCCAACTGTCTGTGACAGTATCCAATTACCAAACTAGTTGTGCGCATGGCCGCCTATTACACATAATAACAATCTGAGACTGATACTTCAAATTTTAACTAAATCTTTCACCATTTTATGCTAGTTTAAATTAAATTAGCAGTAGATTGATAAAAGAAGCAAAAGAATTCTTTATTTCAATTCCATACTCTATAATCTAGCAGAATTATTTAATCTTTGACCTTTCTTTTTTTATATATTTTTATATATTCTTTGTTTTTATATATTCTTCTTTCTTTTCAAGTTAATTAATAATTTCATGAACGACTCCGCACTACTCTCTCAACTACAATTTTTTCTTCCTTCTTCTACTAGAAGTACAAATACTTTTTATCTGCTTATTGTTTAATCTAATCTTCTAACAAAGTCTCCTATTTATCATATATCAATCATTTAATAACTATAGATATTTTTCATGTTCTCTTCGTATTTTCATTAATCATTTACAAATTGTACACACTTAATGTTTTTTAGATAATTTATGTATTATATCTGAGTTTGTATCGTTTGCGCCATTTAATTGGGGTGTTACTTGTTTGGTGTAACTAAATAAATAAATAAATATATAAATAAATTTTCAAAGAAAAAGATAACAGCAGTCAATGTGAAGGCAGTGATTTAGTAGAATTTGGCTTCTTTCAATTAATAATTTATAAATTTTATAATCTAGTTACTTGTATTTTGTTATACCTAGTAACTTGTTTCTATGTTTTGTTTGTTTATTATTTATGTCATTTGTATATTTTTTCTTGACAATGATATGCGTAGAGTATATCGAAACGTTGATTTTTAAATAAAATTTAATATAGAGAACTTATTCCTAAAGCATTTATTTTAAATCAAATAAAAATCATTATCAAGAAAATAAACCATCGTCGTTATCATTGGTACGACAACCCTAGAAGAGCTTTAATATCAAGTACCAATGTACTTGTTCTACAATAATTTATTTAAACACTTTTTTATATAAAAATGTATATAATATATAAAGCATAACAAATAGTAACTTATCATAAAAATTGTTCAATATGATAAGAAATTATTTTGAAGTAAATATATTCATAAAACAAAATTAAAAATTCTCCGTTTATTGCATCTATTAAATTAATAGAGTTGATAAAGTACCACAAATAAATGTAATACAATCTTGGAAAAAAAACAATACCCTTAACAATTAACCTTCGACATTTCTATAAAAACCGTTTCAGTCTTTGCATATTCATAACGAAATACATGTATGAAAATTTCAACGCATACTCATGTTATACGTATATAGTAAAGAGGGAACATTTTGAACCAGTCAAATCCAAGCGTTTCAACCCTTATCACCGCAATTACCGGTTCGTTTCGTTTTGATATCGATGCTAAACCTTCACGCATACTAAATACGCATCGCAAAATTTATTTTATTATTTTATCAGTCTTATATTAGGTATGTATGTATTTATATTATAATTTTATTTAAATTTATTAAATAATACAGAAATATATCTCAAGAGTTTGCTTTTTTCCCTATTATACAAACTGTGTTATCTACAATGCTAAATTGAAATTGAATCAGATTTAAATTTATATTACAATTATTTTGTAGATTTAAGTACTATATTTACTATTTTGAAAACTTTATAATTTTATTATATAAAAGTATATTACGATACAAAATTTATAAGTGCATTATAAAATAAAATACAGAATGGCATATAAAACGAGAAAATAACAAGCTTTTCCAATTTCCGAAATTTAATTGTTAGCATTTAATAATCATGTATCGTATAAAAGGAAAGTAACTGATGTGGAAATGAGATTTTCACGTAGAATATGATGGGTGTAAAATTGAAAAAAAAATTTAAAATTTAGCTCCTATTTTATTCATGTTAAAAGATTATATCTATCTTTAAAAAATATCTTGATCGTCGTGTAAGTAAAAAAAAAAATAATATTTTTATTTATACGTGGACATTTGTCTGTCTGTCACAAATCTAACATGACTTTTGCAAGTCTCTAGGTACCGTCTAGGACCAAGCAAGGATCAGCAATAGTGTCACTATTCTGACATTTATTTCATACTTGTTAGAGCATTCTCATGTTTTTCTTTTTGGTATTCTCTGCCCGACGTACTAACAAATAACATAAAAATAAAACAACATTTCATAAAGTCACACATTTCACTTAGTTGCGTTTTACTTTTCTGGATAAAAATTTAATTTAAGACAGTATAATTTCAGTAAAACAGTGTCACAGGTGGATTAAAATTAATTACTTAACAGGGTCGAATTTACTTTACTATTTACAATACTTAAAAATATTAAATTTTATATATATATATATATATATATATATATATATAAACGTAAAAAATTTACGTAGCTATAAAGCTGTGATGTAAACTCTTTCTATTTAAGCAAAAATTAATTACTGTCAAACATTTCTATTCAGATAAACAAATTTTGTTTCATCTACATTCATGATTTCTCTCATACATGCTTATAAATTTTACAAAACATTTGTTTACGCTGAATACTATCAATCATACCTACCCATCTACTCATCGGACCTCCACGCAGAGGAATACTTTCAATACTACCCACACATATTCTGATAGCTGAACCACTTTAACTGATAACCACATTTTTTTGCAACAACATTTTTATCAATTTTACACTTTACATACACCAAATTATTTTACACTCGATTATTTTTAGTTACAGTATATGTACTCCACCCAACAATGTTATTTCCATAACAGTAATTTTCCTTTCATATTTCTACAGCCAAACTCAACACTAACTACAATACATCAACATAGGCACTAAAACGTCATTTTATACATTAAAACGAAATTCTCTCGATACATTAACATTTCTAGCACATGTACCTACAACATCCAAAATCTTGCAACCAGCATTTACTCTCCTTTCAATCTCTTGATCATAAAAGTCAACCTCAGACAATAAAGAATTACAGTTAACAATCTAACGTTTCTAAACGATTTCAGTTATCAATTTGTAACTAATTTAAATTAGTTCATTGTGATGACTGAAATCATTTAGAAACGTTAGATTGTTAACTGTAATTTTTTATAACGTCGTCACCGAGTGGTAAAAATTTTAATATTCTCAGACAATAAGCTACCCAAATGCATAAACTCATCGAACTGCTCTAAACGTATATCAATACGTATATCATACAAATACATCACTTTCAGTCGTCAATGCTGCCATTCTGGATTCTAGATTTAGCTTAATGAGACTTTAACTTAAAAAGAATTTAAATAAAGCAATTCTGAACATTCATCTTTAAGCGTAATCATTTAAAAGATTTTTATTTCTATATTGGATATGTATATATTTAATTTCTCACCTTCCAAAATCATTTAAATTATTAAAAATTGCAAACATTTCTATATTTTTCACACTAATTCTATTAACTTACCAAGTCCAACCTCTAATTTAGCTGTTAAAGCATCTCCCGTGGACATTTAAATTAGTAATTAGTATTTAAGTAGTGATTACAATTAAAATTTTACTTAAAGTTCTTTAAATTTAAAGATTTTAGCTAAATTGAATGACTAGAAAAGAGGCACAAATCACCCTTATTCAATTTAATGCTTCGAAATTTATTTATTCTAAAGGAAAATGATATAATGTACAATGTACAAATTATAAGCAATTAAAAATCTAAAATAAGGTATTAACAAGTAAACATTTTCTATGCAAATTCAGCAATTATTGTTAAAAATACAATTGCAAATTACGTTTCTAAAAGTTTGTTAATTAACTTGAAAAAGCCTGAAAAAGTGCAGTCCCTCTCTGAGCTGAACAACATTTCGGAATGTTTTCATTAAAAGTGATAAAATAGAGTTATATTTTAGAAAGTTTAATACCGCACTAAAGAACTTATTATTTTTCATTATTTTTTAATTAAAAACATTCTCAATTTGAAGTGCCGACAACACAACTTACAGCAAGAAGAGATGCTATCATTTGCATATCATCTTTAATAAAAGATAAAATATAGAGCACACCGCTTTAAATAAAAATTAAGGTATTATCCTTTTTCTTGTGAAATAACGAGCATAAAATTTTAAAATAATAATGTAAATTTGTCAATATTTTGTTCGTGAAATATGTCACGATAAAAAGTAGAACTGAATGCAAAAAGTAGGAAAAGATTATTTTGATTCAGAACGATGATTTTGCGGTAGAAAACTTGAGTTGCACGCAAAACTTTTCACCAAAGATTTTAAAAGTTTCCGAAAAGAAAGAAGTAACCTTTGCTATTTGACAAATATTTCAAAGATTTCTTTTTATGTTTGTTGAATAATATTTGACGATATGATGTGAATAAAAAAACTTTTGCACATTTTGAATAAATATATAAGTATCTACAATACAGTTGTTCAGTTTATTCTACCATCTTACAAATACTTTACTCCACTACATAAATATTTTAATTAATATTTTGAAATAATTATTTTGCATTATCTGAATTGCATATTATTATTTATTTACAAATTTTTATCTGTTATATAATTCTATAATACTTGTAGATTTTTTTGTTTTTAAATAGAGAAAATAATAAACAGAAGATCAAAGAATGTAGTATAACAGAATAAACAAAAAAAATTTATAATTTGTAATAAATCTAAATCTTAAAAATGTGTAAACAAAGCTTTATAACCTTATAATAAGTAATTTTGAAGCATACAACACCATCTGTGAGTATCAATGAAAAGCAAAATATATTTAGTAAAATTAGTTATCTGAAATTTTGTTATTGATAATTCTACACAAACAATCTAATACAGAACAATATGTAAAATAATTATTTAAAAAAATAATATTATAAAATAAAAATAGTTTATTTATTTTTATATCTTCTTTTTGCAATAGTTTTATTTTATATTTATAAACAAAACTACTGACATTTTCTACTTTTCACTAAACATGAAAAACATATATTTTTTATCTAAAGCATAAACATTATTAAGAAAACAAAACTAAAAGAAACCAATTTTTTTATAGCTACCTTTAACAAAAAAGGGTAGCAAATTTTTTAAAGGATAAGTTGGTAATGAACCTCTTCGCGTCACGAGTTACATAGTAAACAGATAGTATCTACAAGGTCGTTTCAAGGTCAAACACGCTATTATTTGCGTGCGTAAACTACTCTGCAATTATAATTCTAATTTTAACACGAAATTCTGCAATTATTATATGCTTTAAAAAAATTCAAAAAATGCAATTTTCAGCAAAAATATATTTTTATTTTAAATATATTAAAACAAGCAAAAAAATTAGAAATATATTTCGAAAAAATTATTTAAAAACGGTATAAAAAGTGCCCTGCTCAAAATAATATTTATAATTCAGCACTTGCTTCACAGATGGTACAGCTGTTTATTGATACAAAAGAGACATGCGCTGAAAACTCCTGAAAATGCCAATAGGGAGCAGTACAAGCAGAAAAAAGCTTATAAAAGCTTTCAGGAAGAGATTTATAAATGTTGGCTTTTATCATTATCATTGTAATTGCGAACTATGTCAAATTTCTCAACTTTTTACGCTGGATATGGTAGATAATATTTATTTTTAGACTAATAAACAATTAGTTAAAAGCATCTTTCAGACTATATATTTCTTTATATAGCGAGAAATATCTATATTTAACTGCCTACATTCAGCTTTTATCACCTGAAATATATTATAGAGCTTCACTTCATTTTGATAAAGCTATTATGTTATTGTAACTTTTGTATAATATTAATTAATTAAGGCACTGATAAATTCTCAAAAGATTTTCATATTTTTAAAAGCTCCAGTTAATTAGAAATTTATCTAAGATATTTACTAAAAATGTATTAAATTTGTTTTTTTATTTATCAACAAATTTTAAAAGCCTTTTTGTAATACCTGCACCAGACTATTTTACAGACATTTTTTTAGTATCATTAGCTACATTTAATTAAAAAAAATTTAGTTACATTATTTTCTCTAAAAAAATTAACTATACTCTAAAAAAAAAAAAATTATGTAATTTTACCTACAAACGTGAGGCAACGGCAGCTACTCGCTATACTCCGTACTATTATCTATTGCGTGCGTCTCAAGTTTGTCTGCATGGGATTATAAATCTGTATAGGGCTAGAAAAAATTATTTTATACTTTTTTAGTCCTGTTTAAAAAGTTGGTAAATTATAATTTTATTTTTATTTAAATTATTATTTCATTATGATGTCCAGTATTTCTAGATACAATTACTCAACTGCTGTAATTTTACATAAGTAATCGTTTAAAAATACATAATATCAGGACTATTACAAATATTATTTTATAATATTACCAACGGAATAGAAAAGTACATATGTATGTAATATTACAGTTTTTATAGTAAAGTCTCTTTTAGTAAATTTACAGAACTTCAGTAAATTTGCTGTCAGGAATTTTCCATAAATAGTTAAAGTTTGTTTAGTTCTGTAATATTATTGGTGGTATAGTTACATACATTTCTAAATTTACATAAAGGATGTATTTTGAAATGAATAAATTACACTTAACATATTTTATTAGTATTATTACACAAAATATGTACTAAGTCTCATTATTTTGATGAGGTTATACGAACAATAAGTAATTTTACATTAAGTATGTGACGCAATTTTACTACTATTTTTTTGTAATTTTTGCTAGTTTTTTGCAGTGTATTTTTGTTTAATGAAATTAGATTTAAATTTTAAAATTACAAATTTGTTTGAACAAAGAAAAAGCTATTTTAACAAATATGAAATTAAGACAAAATACATCTAGAATCTAGATATATAAATTTAAAATATATTTTAAATTTAATATTAAATTGATGCAATGACGCTATTGTGTGAGGTATGTAGTATAACTAGAAGGAATCGGGTGCATAATAAATTGGTATATATCCTGATGTTTCTAATCAGAATTGGTTAATCCGATATCTTGTACAGATGGCTATTATTTTCAAGCGATTTTACAATATTTTCGAAACTATTTTGCAACTAAAAAAATAAAATATTAATGTAATAAAAAATGTGTTTTGTTTTCGCATAATTTACGAATAAACAAAAGCAATGTTTGGATAGTGGATTTTATGTTTAGGATAAACTTATACGCCCAAAATCCTTCTCGATCTGAACGTGTCTATAAAAAAGATTTTGGTATTTTTTCTAGTGCCAAGCTCTACGATATCATAACGTTTGTTGATTCTTTAAATATAATAACAGTGTTTTTTTTTCCTGCAAGGAAAATCCACTCAATTTATTTGAATTTATAAAATTCTATGATCGATTGATTCGAAAACAGTAGGCGATTGTTTACAATGCTTCTGGACGATAACTAGATTTATCAGGAAAAATATTTTTTTTATTTTTTTTTTAAATTGTAGATATTTGTATTATAGTAACCGGATTTATTTTTAGGTTAAATAAAGGTAGTCATATTGAATAACGTTGTAATTTTAAATTACCTATTTTTAAAACTGTACTATAGTGGAAAATATTTGATACTATCATGTGGTATTCCATTTGGAATACACCAAAAATATTGCGAAAATTACGCCAGAAAAATGTCAGAGTACACTAGTTGGTGTTACCAAAAAACAACAAATTACAATAACTTAAATAATTTATGTAAATACAAATATTTTTGTCATTATTTATATATATATATATATATATATTTACAGAAAAGCTTACAGTTTATGCAATTAATTTTACAAACAATAATATTTTTAATATCAAATCTAACAAATTTCTTATTGTGCTTGTTTTGAAAAAAAAAATCAATGTAACATTATATAGGTATATGCAATTATATACTTTGTTATTAATTAACATGTTTTTATTAACTCGCCTTCTTTCCTGTCTGCTTGTTTGTCTTCTTGAGACAAATTTTGAAATACATTTTAAACTAATTTCCCGATGAGCTAGAGACTTGAAAATTTAAACATAGCTCAGAACTGGATGACAATGCAATATTAACTAATTAATTAATATTAAAAATATTAAATTAAAGTTAATTAATTAACTTAATTAATTAAAGTTAAAGTTAAACGAGACTAAAAAGCAGAAAATAATTATTTAAAAAAAAAATTAATATATTACGTTTTTAATACAGACTAAAAAGTATAAAATAAATTTTCCTAGCTCCATAAAGATTTGTAATCCCATACAGAAAAACGTGAGACGCATGCAATAGATAAAAGTAAGTAGTGTAGGGAGTAGCTGTCGTTGCCGCACGTTTCTCTGCGTGAGTTATAAATCTATATTGTACACGAAGAAATTATTTTATACTTTTTAGTCCGTGTTAGAAACGTGGTATATATATGTATATATATATATATATGTATATATATATATATATATATATATATATATATATATATATATATTAATTTAAATAATTATTTTATATAAGAACGTACTCCGTTAAAAAAAATACACAATAAATCAAAATAATTTACTTTTCATTGTCCTGATGGTATAGTGCTATAGTGTGTTTACAGAACATAAACTCTTCTAACCTTATGCAAAAATGTTTTTAAATATTATGTATGTACAAAATAATTTAGGAACAAACAAGGTGATTTAATACAAAACAGCTGACATTTTGTGCACTATATTTGATGACGTACGCCCTGGGATAAATTACATATTGTCAATATGCAACACCACGTTTATAATATATGCAACCTGGTATTTATAATTTATATTTTTAATTTCTGTCACACACATTTTTAATACACACACAATAAAATCAAAATTTTACGTTTTAAATTCTAATTCAAAAACAAATTGAAAAAAATTTGCCAGTTTATAGAAAAAATATAATAATGTCACTTTTAACAGAAAAGCAAATTTCATATTACAATAAATAGACAATGGTGACGTCATCAATTCCCCCTCCCCCTCGATTAGAAACACTCTATAAACTGCGACATGGCGCAACCTGTCTTAATATTAAGTCACTTTCAGTATAAATTCTTTTCAAACATAATTACAATACAATGAGTTTAAGATCTTTAGACAAATTATTAAAACATTAGATAACAACGCTGCGCTTAACTGTTTGCAAAACTTACCCAAAAAAACTTTATAAGCCGCAGTTTAGCTATTTAGAGCTAACACGTAAACATTGATTATGCGCAGAGAGACAACGCATTCGGAATAAAAAATAGGAAAATATATAAATGCACTTGAATTAAAATAGAATGCACTTGATTAGTTTGGATACTTTCCACTATAAATTAGATACTTTGCACTTTGTACAACCTAAACTTTAATTTGAATAATTTGCACTATAAATTTGAATAATTTGCACTATAAATTTGAATAATTTGCACTATAATCGCTACGAAACTCTATCATCTGCGCCACTGTTGGCTTAGAGTCTGTTGCTTAGGGTAGGTTAGGTTAGGTTTAGGTTGTTTAGCTATGTTAGTATTCAATATAGGCGCTTATCTCAACGGCGCAAATTATAGGTATCGGACTGTCGTAAATAACTGCCAGCCCCCGAAAGTGGAAAGTAATCGTTTTATAGTGGAAAGTATCCGTTTTATAGTGAAAAGTAATTAATACAAAAGATAATATTTTATTGTGCGTTATGTTTATTAAAGTTAAAATATTATTTTAAAGTTGAATAAATTTAATTATAGTGGAATTATTTTTTTTTCGTGCAATATATTTGTTATGAGTGCAAAATGTTTGTATCAAAGTGATTATAATCTAAATTAAAGTGAATATATTCTAAATTATAGTGCAGTTAATTGCAACCATAAAAAATATAGAGAAATATAACATGCTGCACTCTGTCGAAACTTGCGCTATGCTAGTTAAGCAAGAACAAAGAAAAAATGCATTACATTCCCTCCCCCACCATTTCATTTCTACCAATGTGCATCGTGCTCCTTATGTCAATTTAAAATAACCAAGTTTTAAATTTAATTTAATAACATATTAATAAAAATCTATCTACATCAATTTAAAAATTACTTTATCTTGATGCATTGTTCGTCAATATTTATTATAACCATCCTGTCATTAACAAACTGTCTGTAGAACTTCTAACTTTAATTTTATTGAACAACTTTTGAAAGTCGTAATTGAAAATTATTAATAAACTGTAATTTTCTTTTTATGATTTGTTTCTTAATTTAGAAGCGCAAACTTAATTAACCATAAAGCTCGAATATAATTAACACGAAAACAATTACAAGTAAAAGTCAATTTCTAAAGAAAAAAAAATGTTTTTCTTTTTTTGAAATAATACGTAAAAGTTATTGACACATAACAGATGGAGTGAGGAGCCTTAGGGTCAGTGCCATTGACACTGAATGAAAAGACCTAGACATTGTACAGCTATTTGGGCTGTTTAGAAGACAAAACCACATAATGAACGTTGAGCTAAGTGTGAATATGACGTATAACGTATAGCAATTAATAGTGGGAGACATCTGTTGGTTATTCAGGACCAGGGGCCGTTGTCAACACCTAATTAGTGACATTTGATTTAATTGATTGTAAATCAAGGCAACACGCCTTTATTATGCATAGCTTGCGATCAATTATGTACATATCATATACTATCAAATATTGATAAATATATTCCACAGGAATTTTATTCCAACTTAAAAGATATCTTAAAATATTATTATCAAAATTATAAAGCCCGAATATAATTTATAAACAAATATTTATGAATAATATATTAAGTATGAGTCGTTATAAACAAAAAATAGATGTGTGAACAAAAACAGATACCGGTTTTCGTACGTAACGTCGCATAGTGAAGTAAATAGCATTAATAAATATTTGTTTACAAATTATGACGGTCTAAAATAAACTTAAATAAATTATCGTGTAAGTATTATTAAATGTAATTTGTATAAATTACAAACTATTATCAACAAAAAAATTTAAGACACTGTAACTGTAACTTTTTTGTTAGTATTCAGATAATACAATAAAAATAATATAGTAAAAAATCTTTCAGAACTCAATATATTAAAATAAAACGGCTTTAATTTGTAGTACTGTATTAATATTTATTAATAATCGACGTTTCGACGAACTCAATATACATCTTCATTTACTGTAAATGTTATTTATATCTTTTTTCCTAGTGAACATGTACGTTGAGTATGTCGAAATGTCAATTAATAATAAATGTTAATACTGAACTAGAATTTAAAGCCGTTGTGTTTTTATAATAACAATAATTTACTATTATTGTAATTTTGATAAAAGGGATTTTTAGTTTATTTATTGGTACTTATTATAATGAACAAAATACTAAAAATGACTTAAATAATTTTAAAATAGCTTTCATACGAAATTTAAAAAAATATGGCTATATTTAAAAATTATTTTTAAAGTTTTCTTAAAATTACTTACTATACAATTTGAATTGGTTCACTTCAATTTTATAATATTAGATATAAGAAAATTTATCAAAAATAGATATACTATTCATATTTGATAAGAGGTAGAAGTAAAATTATATTTTAAAGCAAAAAATGAAAGAACTTTTTCATAAACAAAAGAGGTGAGAATAATCTAATAATAAATAAAAAAATTGCTAAAAAACCTAAAACTGTACAAAAAAAAATAACATGTACATTTGGCTTATTTTTGTCTTTTAAATATGATATCAAATTAAGTTTGTTTTTCTTGAATAATACATACTCTAGCTAGACTTGTGCTTAGTGTTCTCAATTTACAAAATTCTATTTTTATACGAAAACAACCACAAGTGTTGGTGACGGACAAAGTCAATATCTCTAGGTGACTAAGTTAGAATTTGTGAAGAAGCCGGAGCAGTTCGTGTCTTTACCCTCTGGAGACCTCATCTTTCATTATTTTCAAACGATCGTTTGCCCTTTACGCCTTGAGGGTTAAAAGAACCTAAGAGACACAACGTTCGGTTCGGGGGATAGTTTTCTCTTTCGAGGGTGAAAGCAAAGTAGATGTATATAAATTGTCTTGTGACTAAGATACGCAGTATATTTTGATGATGCTATTAAAACTCTTTAAGCCTAGTGGTTATACTGCGCTCAAATACTTTGCTGTATTGTTAGTCATGAAATATTTATATCTATGGAAATTAGATGAATTGTTAATGAAATTTTATTTAATGCGGTTAAGCTGTATTATAAATATTTTAAATCACTACACTACCAAAATTTACTTTTGTTAAAATACAGTTTTATGTACTTTTTATGTATTATAAAAAGGATGAGATTTGTATATACGCTGAAAAAATTGTGAATTAATAGAAAATTAATAAAAATTCACAACTGATATTTGATATACACATTAAAACCTAACTTAACTTAATCTAAGCTAACCTAACCTAAGGTTATACAAATACACAACGTACCCAGTTGTCAAAAATCACTTATTTTTTAAATTATTGTTTGTGGTTTGAGAGGAATTATTTTATTTTATTAAATAACGACGTTTCGATATACTGGACTTATATCTTCAAAAGCAAAAAATAATACAAATGATATAATAATAAACAAGCAAAATATGGATATAGATTTCTAGGTAACAACGTAACTAGATTAAAAATTTTATAAATTATTAAAAAAATATGTAATGATTTAGCAATTATCAATTAAAGGAAGCCAAATTTTATTTAAATCAGTGCCTTTACACTGATTGATGTTATATTTTATCGATATTTAAATAAAATATATGCAAAACTTAATCCTAAAGGTTTTTTTATTTTGATAAAAAGAGTTCAGAAAGATTTTTTACTCTGTTAAAAATTATAATATATTTTAATTATAAAAAATTCCATAAAATTATTTTAATGATTTTATATGGTAAAAGTATATAAATAAAATATTATTTCTGTATTAACAGAACTTTGGTTTGACTAAAAAAAAACCTATTATTATTAAATTATATTCAATAAAATATTGTATTTACAGTATTGAAATTTATATCAAGGACATATGAGAGTATAAAATAAAACAAAAATATAAACAAACGTACAATGAAATTTGTTTGTTTGGTAGAATATCTTAGATAGTAAGATCTTGTCATGAATATTCATTGCAGAATCGTAAAGCAGAAGGCAACTTCTTAGCGTTTACAAATGACATACAAAAATCCCTCAATTGATCCAGTGAAAAATATGTAAATATTACTACTACCTACCAGCTTTATATCCGACGAAAAATCACAAACATTTTTCGGTATTATTATTCTCTTAGTACGTGCTCATGCATGTGCATACGCAAACAGATCTAAATGCTCAATTTCTGTTATTTTTCAGTTTTTATTGGTCGATTAATTTGCATTCCATTTTTATAGCAACATATTTACACAAATATACTTTTAAGCTGGTAGCTTATATAACAAATAACCTTGTGCCTCTTATATTAAATTTTTCTATAAATTGTTTAAATATATCAAATATTTGAAATTTCAGTAAGTATGATGTTTACTTTTCAGTAATAACGTTATATCTATAAAAATTATTAAAATTTTATCTAATAGTTGTTTAAAATCATTTTAAATAAAAGTTTAAATAAATAAAATATTATGAACTTCTAATATTATAATCAGTTTATGCCTAAAAATATAATTGAATAACTACACTGTAAACTGTAACACTGTTAACAGTAAAATAGCAACATTTTGCAAATTTTACTATAATAATTGACGCAATATTACATTCATAGAATATGTACATTTTTTGCAGTGTAGTAAAAAATTTGGAAATGATAGAATCATTGTACAAATTTCTTTAAATATTACGTTTAGATTATTTTTAATAATAAGTTTTAAACTACAAATTATGAAAATATTAGCAAACCTATTGGCACAAAACCTATACACAAAAATAATTTTCAAAAAATTATAAAATTAAATTGCTCTATATTCTAGTTATTCATATAGCCTATGTTTAATAGATAAACAAATTTTATATATAAACACCGAAATAACATGTATAATATTAATTAAATATAATTAAATAAGTAAAAGAGCCGATAAAAGATTAAAAGATTAAAAGTGATCTTCGACAAGTGCTTAAGTGTTTTTGTACTTTGGATCACAGGTAAGATTTTTGTTAATTTTATTTAGCTACTGAAGATGGAAGCTTAGCTTCCGAAATACGTATTTAGCTTTATTTTAATTTAAGTGTTGTTTTGGGATTTTATATAATATTATTTTTTATTTAATAGAGCCGATAAGTATTCTTCAAAACACTTTATTATTACCTGGTATACATTTTCTTTTTAATTCACATATATTGGTCATAGCAACAAATGCTTTTAGCCAGCAACAATATCGGCATGAACAAATTAATACACATGAAAGAAAAATTATTAGTTATTATAATAAATGATTATAGTATGATTTTCTATTTAAAATATTTTGTAATAATAATTTTATTATTGTAAAAATAGCCATTCTATAAAGTTATGTTATACAAAACATCATCAATTATTCGTGAAATAGTAATGCGTGCACAGTCCAGCTATTGTATAATAAAAAAACAGATAGAACATAACTTTGTTATCGTAAACTAAATCAGGAATTCATGAAGTAACTTCATTGAATGTTTATTTTTACCGTATATTTTCTTGTGTTTATGTATGTTATAACAGAATTTTTTCATTATTTTATTTTGTAAAAATAAAAAAACAAATTTATGTTTCTTTGTTGTTGCCTACATCTGATATGATATTGTAAAATTACCTTTTTAATTTACATGAACTTTTTTCTCATCTCAAAAACTAAATCATCAATTATTTGTGAAATAGTAATGCGTACATAGTCCAGCTATTGTATAATGAAAAAAAGATAGAACATAACTTTGTTATTGTAAATTGAATCAGGAATTCATGAAGTAACTTCATTGAATGTTTATTTTTATTGTATATTTTCTTGTGTTTATGTATGTTATTAGAGAATTTTTCATTATTTTCTTTTGTGAAAATGAAAAAACAAATTTGTGTTTCTTTGTTGTTGCCTATATCTGATGTGATATTATAAAATTACCTTTTTAATATTCATGAACTTTTTTCTCATCACAAAAACACAAACAAAAATAATATATTAAATATTTTGTTTAATAGGGTAATCATAAAAAAAACAAAGATATTAACTATATGTAAATATTAATAACTATAAAAACAAAGAAACGGCTTAATAATTAAAAAAAAAAAAACTTACGATTGGTCGGTAAATTCTTTACCAGATTCCTGTAACAAAATAAAAAAACATATAAATAAAAGCAAGTGAATATACCTAGAATATACGTAACAAAAAATAAATTTCAATTGTACTGGAACTTAGTGTATAAAAGTGGACAGAAACAAAAGTGGAATGAAAAAGAGTTGGAATCCTGTTGTGCATTTCCTGATTTGTTACTTCCGGCTGTTCAGTCATGTGTGTTATAGAATAGGAATAGCTAGACGCTGTGAATTGACCTTAGCTATCGCTTTTGACCTCGTCACCTAGCTAGCACCTACATGTTGCAAATCTCCAATCATGATTTCAATCTGTGCCCTAGGTCACGGAATTTACTATGGATACGAATCAATGTCTGAACGTAGTATATTTTTTATTTTATATAAGAATCTAGGCAAACGCCTTTCTACTTCAAATATTAACAATATATATTTAGGAATATGTATAAATTGCAGAAATATTGAGTAATCTGTAGTTTTGCAAAATTACTAGTATATTTTTGAAACTAAGTCAAGTGAAAAGGTTAGTTTGTACCTATTTGTCATGTTTACAGAACAAAATATATAAAAAATAAGAAAATTCTTCAAAACTAAGTCATGAACAATATATATTATTAATATCAAATAATAGTACTTATATATTATTTAACGAGAACCAATTTATATTGATAAAACATCTATCAAATATTTAAATAAAATCAATTTGAGAAAAAATTATATTCGTGTTTCGCCAGATGATCTCTAAATATTACATAAGTTGATCTGCAAGAACAAATTACAGATTACCACTAATATTGCACCAGCTAAACCATATGTGCTAGAATCCGAAGAAAGTGAAGGTATTCTCAGGGCATGTAACTGAAAAAATATTAGTTAACGGTTAGGTTAGGTATAAGGACAATAACTCTCACAGATAAAGTTTGCAACATAAGGTGTATGCGAATGCTATAAATTATCTAATTGTAAATAAGTTATAGCCATAACATGAGTCTAAAATATTAAACTTTTTCTATGACTATACAATAAAAAACTCAATTTTTGGTGTGACCTAAATAACATTTCAAAATAATTATATTTAGGCAATTGCACCACATATTTTCAACAGCTTAGAATTCTAATAACAATTTATCTATTTTACGATTGTGTAGTTAAGTTTAAAAAATTGTAATCAATTAAAAACCGTAAATTATAATTTCATAACTCACAGTTGTGATTTATCGACAGCATAACTTAACAAAATACACATATATTATAAATCTAGAATTATTTAACAGAAGCGAAAAAAAATATTTTTAACTAATTTATTTGGGATATAATCATATTTCTTATACGCACTGGTTTTGTAAATTTACATATGAATATTATACATATTGTATTTGTTTGAAAAAAAACTCGTTAGTTCAGATGGTCCGAATTTCATATAAATAAATTGCAAATATTTTATAAAGTATAATATTTAATTTGATAATAATATTAATATTTTAACATTTATTCACTTGTTTTTTTTTTAATTTCAAATAAATAAATATTGCTATATTTAAAACTATCAATTAATTAATTAAAAATGTAAAACAATAAATCAATCAACTGTGTTTTCATTTTTTTAAACACTGGTTGTTATTTTGTAAAAAAATATTCTGTAGAAACAAAACAAAAACAAGCAAAGCAGCAAACAGTTCATAATTGATTTTTTCGCATAAATTTGAAAAATTTACATCAAAAATTTAATAAAAGTTGTAGAAAGTTGTACGTAAACTATGTATTTTTGTGTAAATCTCTAAAAAAAATTTCTGTTGTATTTTTTAATCAAAAAAAAGAAAACATCAAAATTTTTATTTAATTTGAGAAACATTTGTTAAATTTTGACTTGAAACATCATCAGCCCATTAAATGGATAATACGAAAAATAAATAAATAAATAGTAAAAGTAGCTAGTTAGAACAGCTTGGCTAACAGAGTGAGTGTTAGTTGGAGAATGTGTGGAGCTTAACACCTTTAAATTCCAGTTGAAAAAGACGACATTCTAAACCCTGTCACGTGACTAACATATATATCACCGCCGAGGCGAGGCAAAGCAAAAAAAAAAAAAATCGTCGTAGCGCGTCGCTTGAACGTAAGATAAGAATGTCGAGAGTGCGACACCGACGGCAACGGCGTCGCGTCGGTTGCATTTACGTTCCAGAGGTCAGTGCAAACACTAAGCGCAGTGACGTCGTTTCAAATGATTTTGTACAATGGTTTACATATAAAAAAAATAAAACAAAAAAATTTATTTACAATCTGATATGTAAATTTGATTAAAACAAATTAAAGTCACAGTAAAAAAAGTAATGTCAATAATATTACTTACTATTCGTTAACATATAACAGAGTTGAATTAAACAAATAATTTGTAAAAAAATATAATATATGTACTGTTCTGCAATTGTTAATAAAATTAGTATTAATATTTATTTATTTTTAGTTCAGTTTCGTTTGGAATATTTGAAGAAAACATAGTATGTGTCAATTGGAGCAAAATACTCTTTTTGTGTTTCACCTAGATTGTGTAGCCTCGGCTATTTCAGACGCAAATATCTTATTTAGGTTCAACGCAATAAAAAATTCTTTCTACTTTTCATAACATAATATACTGTTATCAAAATTAAAAATAATTAAAATAAATTTTATTTTTATATCTGCACGATTGTAATCAATAAATGCTGGCAAATTCAAAGGATGTAAATTCGTTAAAGTTATAAAACTCATAATTCTACATGTTTTTTCTACTTGTAAACAAATAAATCTTATCTCCAGTTACCTGCTACACGTTTATATTCAAAAATAGTCAGAAAAACACGCGGAACGCCAATGTTAGCTAGTAACAATGACGCCTTTACTACGGTCGCAGCGGCGTCCGTCTTACGACCTAGACCTCATTTTCACACAACACGTCACAACGCATTTGAACCAACAAAAAATGAACAAATATTAGCCAGCTCACAAAAATTCTAATCAATAATATGTGTTATTAGTTACAAAGCTATAAATACCGTTTTTCTAATCCATATATATATATATATATGTATATGTGTATGTCTGTTTGTTTGTTTGGCTGTTTGTTTTTTATGCATTACTATACCATTCATCCGAACTTTGGGAAGTTGTTGAGTACACTCTCGTGAAGGTTTCTGGGGCCCTGGGGGGTCCCAGGAAAAATATGGAAAAGTGTGAAAGAAAATGATTCCAAATAAATTGAAAATAATTATAACATGAAAAACGAAATTAATTTTTTTGTAATACAAAAAAAATTCATAAAAAAAATTCAATATTCACATTAAAATAAAGGCCAGACAACGTTTGCCGGGCCAGCTAGTTCTATATAAATTAATGTTTTGTAAACAGATTTAGATTAGTAATACATATATTATTAATCAGATAAATTACGAAATAGAAATTTATTTATTTATAGCATATTTTATGATTAATATTATACATTAATTACTTTATTCAATATTTCTGTTTCAATAGTTTTCTATGCTTTTCAATAATTTAACAACATAATAAAATTTTAATTTACCAATTTTGTTCGTAATTTGTATCAAATATTTAGTAACCATATTTTTTTTCTTGTTGTAAAAAAATTATCACCATTGAATTTATAGAATTTCGTGGTCGATCTGTCTTCGTCGCAGACGTTTTGCCATACATCATACATGGCATCCTCACATATTCCTTATTCCTATATATTTCCTTATTACACATAGGGAATAAATTTAATCTAGATTTATTTTGTTAATAATAATCTGACATATTGTTGAAATAAAATTTGTTTTTAAAGTTTTGTAGTTAGAAAATAAATTTTACTTGCAAAGTAAATTAAACAAAAATTAAACAAAATACCTGCTAAATCATGCGTTACAAACTATAATTAAATAAATGTTCATTAGTAAAATCACAACTTTCAAAAATAAACTAAATCAATATTTTATATATATAAATAATTTTATATTTATAATCTTAAGGTTATTGACAGTAGAATAAAAACCACAATAAATGAATACCTAAATGATACCTAGGTAAGAATATTACAATTGTACAATTACAATATTGTATTTTGCTAAATCTAAGAAACTTTGTTCAAGATATTTATAAAATATTTAAAACACTAGACTAAACTTTCAAGTTTCTACTTATTTAATCAATGAATGGAATGAATACAGCAATGAATAGAATTAGTGTTAATTAATGTTTCACACCAATTAATTTGTAATTTGTGATAGTATTAAAAAAATATTTATAAATTTAAATAATAACTAATTATATATATATATATATATATATATATATATATATATATATATATATAATATAAAACAAAATAATTATATCATTCAAATCGGCCGCACGAATCTGTGCGAACCCGGGTTCGAATCCCGCTTGGAGCATGGATGCTTATGATGTCACTGTATCTTCCAAATACATTTATGTAAAAAAAAATGTAATTCAAGATGTATCAATAAGTGAGCTGTGATAAAATTGTAAAATCATTTCAGTTCATAACCAGACTTCCATGAAAAAAGATCATTGCAATTCAATTATAATTTTTATGTTTTAAGTCAATTAATATTGTAATAATTAAATTACGCATTTTTGATAAGAGGCTTGATAAAGATTAAAAGATTAATCGTCAAATTTAATATAAATAAAATTTAATTTTTACATTTCTTCAAATTATTACCAAATACGAGTATAACTAATTGAAGTGTTTGAAAATGTATTCTTTTGTTAATAAATATGCATACACAATCACGCCATGTACCCAAATGAGTGTGGCACAAACTCTTTCCATTATTCCGAAATCAGCTTCCTCCAAACATTCCTATCTAAACAAGCAACTTTAGCTTCATCCATATTCATAATTCCTCTCATAAATGCTCTTCTATTACTAACACTTGAAAGCTTTCGGTCACGCAAAATACTCTCAAATATCCAAAATGCTAAAATATAATTAGATTTAAAGTTAAAAATAGTAGTTGTTAATATAGAAGGTCAAGGTAACATGTTTAAATAAAGTATCAGATAAGTTATTAATATCAAGAAAATAAATGTAGGAAATATAATTTAACTGCTATTTATACGTATTATACAAGAAATCAATACTAGAACTATCTTAAATTTCTCTATACAGTAGCGAATGCTAAAACATAATGTAATGGAGTTATTTTACTAGATCATCTTATATTATTTTTTAGGTAAAATAATAATATGTTCTAAATATTGTGTTCTAAAAACAAAATTTCATATATTTATGCCGTGATTCTTAAAGAAAATATAAGTTTTTTGAGAGTTTCTTATATATATATATAATTATATATACTGAATTTAAAAATTAAATTTGAAAATTAAACTTACTTTTTCACTAGATTCTAAATTACTGGACAGATCAATTGATTTCAAAATAAATATATGTATATTTGTTTAAATGGTGATTGATGTTTTAATTAAAATATTCTTCAGGCTATCTACGTTTATTACAAAATTGATTAAACAGTTATAGCATTTGTTTGTTGTAGCATACTCCAATATACATATTTTTATTAATAAATATTATATTTAAACGATATGAATAACAAAGTTTATTGTCGCCAAGCAATTATTATTAAATAATTTAGATTGCAATGACCTTTAAATATGAAATTATTCTATGTTATTAAAGGCTTTCTTATGTATTGAAAACAATTTGTGTCATTTTGTTATAAATTTCAAACCCTTATCATCTTAAAACCATTTCATAGGAACGTCAGTGTCTCGTCAGAAAATGACAAATTTTCTTGTATCTGACGGCGACGCGCATCATCGTTTCCACAAAAACCTGGTAACGTTTATCCTGTCGAGTTTTCGCTGCTAAACAAAAATAAATAATTCAAAAGCAAAATGGAAAAAAGTGTCGTAGATAGAGCTAACATCTAAACACACACACTACGTTCTACCACAGAGATGTGATGATGTGATGTAATATCACCATAAAATCTAAAAGCTAATATTTATTACGCACCACAGACAGGTGTGACGTCAGCTTTACTTACATCGTTCATTCATAAAACGGAAGAAGAAGAAAAATAACAGTCACAACTAAAATTGTTAATAATTCATCAGTATTGATTACACGTACAGTCGTGAAGTCACGAATATATTAAGCAAAAGGGCGAAAAAAACATTGTCGACGCAAAACAACCCCTGTTTTGGGGGTTATTAGCTGAAACTTCACGCGAGAAGGAAATTTACAAAGATGGATTTCCGCATTTTCAACTTTATGCGTAAATTTTCACAAAATTTTATACACACTACAAATTCATTAATTATATACCAGAAACACAGATTAACTTTGTAAACTACAATCAATAATATTCAAGGATATTCACTGAAATTTCATTTCAGCATTTTCACTTACAAGTCTATTTTTAATTTATATCCAAGGCAATTTAGCAAGTTTGGTAGCTGCGCATTATCTACATATATGTTACTTTAACAGTAAAACTTTGATCAATTTGTTTTTTTTTTTTCATTATTTTCCCGTATCATTCGTTGGGCTATTCCGAAATTAAAATTAAAATAATGCACGGAGTGAAGCACAGAGGTCTAATAAAGTTTGATTAAATTAGCGTTTCAAGTTTTCAATTTTTTATTAAATTTTTTTCATGTAAATACAAAAAAAAAATATTAGACCACTTTATTTAAGAGAAAAATGTCAGTAAAATATGTTCCATTGTTCCTTGCTCTTGTTCATCTCAAAAAAATTCTCAATTATTTCGTCAGAAATTGCTGTAATTTTATTTTTATTATATTACATATTTTATTACAAATGCGTCGATTAAAAATTTATTTAAACACAATATGGTTTTAATAAGATGATGTGACTTTGCATATAAAAAAGGCAACAATGGTTTCGCTGCGAGAAATATTTTCTGGACATTTGATTTAACGGTACGGCAATATTTCCCATTAAGCTCGTTTGGCCGATTTAACATATTAGACTTATTATCACGATTTGCCAATATTGAAGATATAATAAAAAGCATATGAAATAAAATTGCAGCGATTCCTGGTAAAATGATCAAAAAAGTTAAAAGAAATATTAAAATTTGACAAAAGCAGTTTATATAAAATATGGAACACATTTTACTTATATATTTTTTTAAATAAAATTTCCTAATATTACCTTTCTATTGACTTAATTAGAAAATAAAAAAATTAAAAGTTTTTGTCATTTAAAAATTAGTTGGGTACCTGTGCCTGTGACAATTTGTTGCAAGAATTTTTTTTTTAAATAAAAAATAATGATTTACAGCTATAGTTCCAAACAGACCGAACACATAAGAGCGGTTGCATAAAATATTGTAAGTTAACTTTCTTGTTAACTTGCCAAATGAGCAACCAATAAAGCGCCTAATTAACTCATTTTATGCAACTGAGCTTTACCATGATCTGATCTTTATATAACGTCATAATACAATGTCATATTTAGGCATTAAACTACTTTTAATCATAATAATTTTTTCTACGACTGTTACAAAAATTGTACTACTTTTTTGTACAATCATAAAAAATCTTTTTGTATGTTAACAGTAAAAAAGTTAAAAGCATTATAAATTGTCATTATTTTGCTCTAGCATTATATAAATATATACAACAAAAAGCACATCAAAAACAATTAAAATTATTTCGCTATTTAGATTTATATTTTAATATGAAATCTAATTACATACAGTCGTAGGAAAAAAATATATAAAAAGAGTATTATCTTTCTTTATGATATTACTAAACTTCCAATTTATGTACTAAAGTATTTTGATACAAATAAATAATTTGAATAAATATTTATATTGTTTATATAATTTCATGAAATATATTTCAACAACAAAAAATTAATTTAATAGTTTTCTCATATCTCAAACTAAAAAGATTTCGTGATATATAACAAGTGTCACAAAAAAATCAAATCTAATATAAAACAATAACGGTATTTTTTTGTAAATTTTCCAATATAAATATCAACAATTCTCTATAGGGCATAAAAAATTTAAATAAGTCAATTGTTATAGAGGAGAATGAGTTTGATGTGAGCCTTTTGTGTTTTTACGTTTTTATGGTAGAAAGGTCAGTGGTCAAAAATAACTCGTATTGTATGGCGAAACAAGTTTTGGTGTTCGGTTTGATTGTCTGCATTCCCACCGGAGTCGTCTGGAAAATGCGTCGTCATTCCTCGAAAGCCTTCAGCCTGTTAACTTTTCGGGCAAAACGAGTCGGGAACGCTTGCATGTCAATATATTCACCCATTGCCACTTTTTCATACAACCAGTATTTTTTTTTCCTTTAAGCCTTTTATATCGCCCCGTCCAGTTTATACTTTTTTTTTCTTTCTTTTTCTATTGTATTTCTCTCGTGTCGAAATCAGGGATCAGATAAAATATCTTTCTTTATTTCTCGTGGATCCAAACGCTATTACAAATTGGAAATCGTGTGACATATTGTTGAACGTATTGTAACTCGTTTTGATTTTAAATTTTCTCCATTTCTAGGGATAAGTTAGGTAATGAGATACGATATTCGATAAAAAAAGTTGTATTTTCTTAAGGGACTTTTTTCTTCTTAAAGTTTATTTCGACTGAGGTCGTTGGTATTTATTTTACACGGTCATTGTACGCAACACTTGACAAAAATACATACTTCTCAAATTTTGTTATTGTTCAAAGCAGTAGCGAGACATAATATTTTAAATTTAAAAAATGTATTGTCAATAATACATTTTTTTGTTATAAAACATCACAAAAAACATTAATGATGTTAAAATATTACTACATTTGAAGCCTAATTCAGATTATTTATTTTTCTTGTTTTTGTATGTGTGTGTTTCTCTGTGTATGTTACAAAAATATTAATTTTTTTTTTTGAAAATTTCGGTCAAACTCAATGCAGAATAGTTTAGGTAAAAAGATTAGTTTGTACTTTTATGTGTTTAAAAAAAAATGAGAAAAAATGCCAGTAATTGTGCAAACTTTGATTGTTTTAATAGGTTTAAAATGTATTTTTATAAGTTAGTATGTACGATAGTTCATATCAGAACCGAATAAATCTTCATAAAATTTGAAACACTTAACCCATGATAGTCTAAATTCCAAGAAAAATCATAGTTTGAAAAAGCTAAATAATTGCATATTTTTTTAAAAAGTATATTTTAAAGGAAATTATATACAAACATAAAAAAATTATTACATTAATCTATTTTTCGCCGATTGTAATACAAAGTCTATTTATTTGATATTTAATAAATTTTAAAATCTAAAAATATTCCCATATTTCAAAGAAAAACGCAACCTTAACGTAAATATATCATTAATTATAATAAAATATTTATTATTAAAAAAAAAATGAAAATGTTGTATAGTAAAACTTCTAAAGATGCCTACCAACGCACAAACACAGAATATGCATTTTCCGTCAAAAAATTAAATTACGGAAATTAAAAAAAAGTTTCATCTTGTTTACATAAAAGTAAAAATAATAAAATCAATAGAATTGCACGTGGCATATTTATAGTATTTATATACGTATGATTGTGCATGTCGCAAAACTGTTTGTTCAATATATACATACAACATACAAAGTATTAGATTTTGTTGACGATAGCATTGTAACTTTGACTTGTGGCTATTTCCTATTTCAACAAACTTTACCACAAACTTATCAACTATTATTTACTTACATATAGTTCATAAATTATTTAATAGTCTTAATTTGCAGAAATATTACGCTTGATCTTTCGTTTGTAAAATACGAAAAACAATGTTTGTATGGTTTTAAATAAATATGAATTAAATTTATATATTTGTCATAATCTTTGGAATATTTACTGTAAGTAATATGAGGTAATGTAAGGTAAGGTAATTATTGTATTTGTCCACACTGTAAAAAGGTTCAATTTTACATAAAAACCATAGTAAAAAAATAATGTACATATTATTTCAGTTAAACAATGGTTTAGATAAATTTTCTGTAAAAATAATGTAATTTTGTAATTTTAAATAAAGTAATTAATTTAACACGTTATATATATATATATATGATTTTACTGCAAATGTAAGTAATTACTTGCATAAAATATAGGTATTTTATATTTATATGATGTAAAAATTTTCCTTAAAATATCTGTAAATAATATTACATACATTTTGTAAAAATACTGACGTCTGTAAATTTACATATTAAACTGTTGTAAATAAGTTGTTCCAAGTTTTTTTATGTAAAATAACCGAATTATTTTTTACAGTGTAAGCACAGTGTTTATTTTAAATACAAACAAAATGTTATGTTAGAAATAAAAACTAAAAGAAAAAATTAATTTAAAATATTGTTAGGCGATAACTAATTATATGCGACTTTTTTTTTGTTAAAGTTATAGTATTTTCACTGTAATGAATGACTTTTTCAAGTCTTTTGTGCTGGTGAAAGGCTTTTGTTGTAAGTAAAGTTTTATTTTTCGTGTTTTTGGAAACAAGAAAAATCTTTTTTCTTAAGTGCTACATTATTTTTAAGCACTCTAGACGTTTTATGAATCAAAATAATGATAATTAATTCAATGATAATTAATTCAATTTTCAGAAGAGTATTACAAATAGTATCGCTATATAGAGTAATATTTCTAGTTCTAGATAAAAACATTATATTGAAATATTTCTCCTAATGCTAAGTATCATTTAATGATTAAAATAAAGTGCTATAGTGCTGGTAACAATTTTAATAAATTCTTGTTTTAATTCTTTGCTTTTGCGAAAAACTTTTCGAACACATTTAAAGTCCCACTAATTACGCTTTTCCAACTCGGCGTGAAACTTCTACATGAATTTTGTTTTTTCGAAAAAATCCTGCAAGTTTAAAGTCCTGCAAACGAATAGCTATAGTAATACGCTATGTACCTAAAAATTTAGATAAACTTTTCCAATTGAAATCGAGTTCAAAGTTGTCTCGTTTTGATAGCCTGCTTTTAAAATGATGCATAATATTTCATAGATATTTCAGCGGTAACAAAATTATTAAATTAATTTATTTTTCGCCGATTATAATACAAAGTCAGTTAATAGGAAAACGCAACTTCAACGTAATATGTAATATTAATTATAATAAAATATTTATTCAAAAAAAAAAAACATTTTGAATGTTGTACTTGTACAGATACCTACCAATTTACAAATACAAATACGCATTTTCCACAGATATTACTGAATATGTAAAACAACATAATTTCAGAACGGTCAAAGCTCAGTTTTAGCAAATTATTCATTTTCAATTAAAATAAAACTGCTGCAGGTTAAAGTTCTGTAATAATATTTATTTAAAATTGACTTTCAACAAAACTCAATGTCCGTCTTCATCAAGATAAAATATTATCCTAATGAAGACTGCATATTATTAATATGATGACGGTCGGTTCTGTGGTTGCCATAACAAATTTTTTAATCGTAATTTTCAATTACTTTGACATATATGTATTTTTAATAATTCAATTATTGTTGACAATAATGTATTATTACTTAAAATTTATCATTACACAGTAAAATGTTATTGAAAATTTTAAAAATTATATCACATAAAAAGAACCCACTTATTTAAGTAATAATGCATATTTTTCCAAACTTTATTAATATTTTTTAAAATATAAATTGAAACCTATCATTTACCTGTATCGGCTGTATCTATTAAAAAAATGTTTATTTAAGTTGGCCATGAAAATAAAAATTTGCATAAGTGCCTAAAATATTATTTTGAAACTTTTTCAAATAAATAAGTTTACCTGATTTTTACCATATTGGTTAATTTGATTTATACCGGAAATAGTATTAGTTCTTCCAGCTAGTTGCGTTTCTAGTTTTCAAATAAGCATCAAACAGTTCCCAATAACAATATTCAAAAAGTAAATATTTTTTTATACAATGCAGACTTTTATATTAATTATTGAAATAAATCTTGTTTCCGTTATACATATCGAAAAGCAACTGATTTTAACTAACAGATTAAAACAGTTTTCAATTTTGTAAAAAAAGCAAAATAATTTATTTGTAAGCATTTCAAGGACTTTATTTTGTAATTGAGGCAGTATGTCACATTAAATCATTTTGAAAATTTCACAACGGTTTTATGTGCAAAAATTTCAGCATGAAAATGCATGATCATCCCTATCTTTGCCACCTACACAAAAAACAAAAATTTCCGCTCGTACGTGTGTTGAATCAAAATTAACATCACGTCATTACGAATGACAATCAAACTAATTGACAAAGTGTGCAATTCAAAAATTGCTTTTGTTCGAACAAATATATACACTGTATTTTATTCTATAAAATATAAATTGTTCATGTAATAAAAACACTATTGTTCGATTTTTATTTTATTTCCAGCCTTTAAATTAATTAATAAAAGTATGAAATTTAAAATTAATTTTCATATTTTAATTTTTTTCAGTAAAAATGTATTTTCATATTGTATAAATATTCAGTATTATACACAATATGAATATTTATGTATATATCACATTAATTTTGTTACAATTTTATTTTGTAAATTATTTATTTATTAAATTATAAAATATACTGTTATACATTGTTTCAAAAAGAAAATTAAAAAATAAATATAATAACACAGATAAAAGCTCGTATTCTCACCTCACTTTTAAAGTGATTTATATCAAAAATAATTATGAATTCTAAATATAAATTAGCGGTTCTAAATTAAGTTTTCACAATCAATCTAAAAATCGATCTATTATTAGAAATCACTAATACATAATTTCATAGTTCATTATCATTAATTTTTTTTTATTATAAGAATTTTGATTTGTATCGATTCGGTAAATAAATACATATTTTATTTTTTCATCCCTTATTCTAAACAATGTTTTAGCATTACACAATATTTATATTTAGTATAAAAAAACGTAACATTAAAACAATTTAATTTAGATTTCTATATTAAAACTTTTTAAAATATTTTATTTAAATTTTATATCTAATGAAAGGCAGGAGTAAAATTTTGTGCAGAAATTAATCATAAAATACTTTTTTTTACAAGAAAAAATAATTTAGAATACAGAATTAATTTTTTTTTCTATTTGATCAAAAAACTTACATTAATTTATAATATATCTATTAAAATTCTAATGTGTTTCTTAGAAGCCAATTTAATTTTTATTAAAAAAATGCAGGATTTATTCTGTGGATTTTGTCAAAAAATCAATAAATATATTATAACATTGATTAAAAAAATATATACTTATTTATTCAATGATTATAAATAAGTATTAATTATATTTCTATCTGCATTTTTGTGAAAAGCTGTACATATAAGAATCCAAATAAATAATAATAATAATTAACAAATAAACATAGTATGTATGTAAATATTAAATTACATAGCAAAATATATTTACAATCTTCGCGTACATACTTTACTTAATAGAAAATTAATACAACGTCATCGCTTTAAACTTATCAGTATAAATTTACCGGTTCGTTGAGCGATGATTACATTTAATATTGGGTCAGCAAATCAAATATTATGCTTAACAAATTTAACATTTGCGTATGTTTACCCAAACATATTTGACCAATAAGCAATATGTGATATCTAAAACGGGAATTATTTATTATTATTGTACAGGTATTAGTTGTATTACGGATATTTTAATTTTGTAGTTTTACAACATAATTAACATTAAATTTTTTTAAAACAAAATATTATTTTTATAAATACATACATACACAATCACATCATATACCCGAAAGAATGTATCACAAACTCTTGTCATTATTATGAAATTAGTTTCCTCCAAACATTTATGACACCTTTCATACATACTTTTCTATTCCTACTACTGGAAAACATTCACTCACACAAAACACTCTCAATCTATTCATCGAATGTCTCAGCAAACATATACCTTCAAAATTATTCACATATATTCTTTTAACCAAACGTTCATTAGACATTCGCTCAAGATGGACAACTTTTGCAAAAAGTTAAATATTAGATAAACTAACTTATTTTAATTAATAAGAATTTTTTAATAACAAAATAATATTAATATGCACAGAAATTAAAATTGCTTGAAGCTTGTTTTAGACAGTCATAATTTCTTTATAATTTATGAAGAAATATTTAGTAATAAATTGTGAACAAAAACTTTGATACAAATATGATACTTTTACATAAAATATTTTTTCCATAAATATTTACTTACCTAAACAGATTAAACAAATATACATTATTATTTTTATGTTATATAATATGATATGTAAAATACATATAACATTATGACTAAATTGTCAAAAAAAACTAATGAATAAAGTACCAAACCATTAGTTTATGCATAAATTTCAGCAATTTGTAACAATCTATACAGTTTTACTAAATGATATCGGCAAGTCCGAGCCAAAATATAAATAGCAACAATCGTTGGTTGATTACTTGATGTTTTAACAAACAAAAAAAAAACAATTTACTTAAATTAGATTTTAAATATGTCAATGTTGATCCCTAACAAAAAAAAATTAGTTTTCGACTAAACTGAATTTGTAAAAATGCAGCTTAAACAAAAATAGAATGCAATCTAATTTTGAACGACGACCAAAAATGCTGACAAGGTTTTATACACTCGACAGTCGTAGATATGACAAGGAACTAACATCCAAACAAATACTAAAAAGCAAATATCGACAACTATTAGAAATTAACTACCGAACAATTAGATATTTGAGCTATTAATACTAATACATTTATTTTATTTTATTATTCATTTTATTTCCTGTGTCCAATAAATTGACAATATTTTCCCAAATAGTATCTGATCAATTTCGATTTGAACTTAGATCGAACAGTTCGGTTTTGTGCGTTGCTCTTCAACCTTTGAACTAGTGATCTTCAGCTGTGACCTCAACCTAGTTCGTTCAGTTTAAGAAAGGGGGGAACAACAACATTGGTGAGGCGCCACATTGCACCAAGGGCATCCGGGAGAACTAAAAAGAAGAAAGGAAACAGAACGAGTAAATCCTTTCTGTTACGCTACTGCTCTATTTTCAATCAATCACTGCTCGATCGCCTCTCGCTCCCTAACGCTATTCGCGGCTTCAACAAAAGTGACATTGCATGTGAAAACAATTTTTGTTTTTAAAATGTTTGCTTTCACGCCTCTTTGACTATTTAAATTGGAAACAAAATGCGATGCTATTCGAAAGGAAAATTATATAAGTATTGATTTTTCTCGTTTTGGTTTCTATTCTGGTGTGGAAAGAACTTCTTTCACATTTTTCTTTATTTCAACATAAATTGGTCGTCTCCTTTTACAAAACAATGTGTATGATATACTAAAATAATTACAAGACTCAGTAATTTTAACAGTAGATTTATAACAGACAATAGATACTTACACATAAAAAAATAATCAATTTATAAAGTCAATGATATAAATAAAAACTGACACTCTTCAATTAATAAATAATGAAAAATTAGTAATCTAGTTACTTGTATCACATAATGATGACATAGTAAAAAAAAATTCAGAACTCATTATATTAAAATAAAAACGCTTTAGAATTAAGTTCTGTATACGTTTTAATTAAAAATCGACGTTTCGATATACGTATATCATCATCAAGAAAAATTATAATTATAATATTTTCTACTGATTATAATAGATACGTCGATTTTTAATTAAAATTTATGAATGTGCATACAAAACAATAATTTAGAAATATTATTTTAAATATTTATTATGTATCTAGTATTGAAATGTACTTTCTCTAAAAGATATATGCAAGCTCAAAATCTTTTTTTTTTCTTTTTTCAAGAAAAATAGAAAATTGTTACAGAAAGCAAAAAGCGATTTTTATTGTGTCGATCCCGGATACTTGCAGCCAAGACAGAACCAAAGCCAAAACTTCTGTGAATACAAATAACTTTAACCTTACTAACAGTTGCAGAACGGTTATGTATATATTATTTATATTTGTTACGTGATTTATAAGAATTAATGTTTCTTCATACATTTTCAATAATCAGATTCAAATTTAGGGGAAAATAAGCAATATAAATGTCTTTCTATAAATTTAAATGTTAAAAACTTGTATTATGGCGTTATAATATTTTATAGATTTGGCAAAATATAATTAAATAAAATAATTGTTACTTTAATTAATAATTGCGTTACTATTTATTAAAATATAAATATTCAGATTGTGTGTCATTACCAGAAGTATCAACATAGAATTTAAATGAAGTAAAGCACGCAAATAACTATAGCTAAATCTGGTTGAAAGGTACATAATAAAAATATGCAAATAAAGCAAATGTGACCATCTAACAACGTTAAACGCAGTTCTGTCGGTTGTTTACTAGCGAATAAAGTAAAACAATAATGTTGTAACATAATTTGGCCAGCGTAGTGCAGTACAGCGCTTGACTAACCTAACCTAACCTAACCTAACTTAACCGCCTACTCGATGACAAACGTTTAACGCCGCGACGCTCGCCAATGTGTGTGGGGGCCTGTCGTTTAGCTGACGTCACTCCATACACAAACAGACACACACACACGCATACGTGTAACACCATGGCCAAGCCAAGCATGCTTTAATTAGTTCGGAATCGAAACCAAAAGCCACAACACACAACGTGCACTGTTTGTTTACATTTGCACTATTATACAATATATACACAAGTTGATTTCCGGATTTATTTCTCAATTATCGATTCATTGTCATATTTAGTATATTATAAAATAAATTGAATTTTTATTAAAAATAATTTTGAGATTTGTTGTATTAAAACATTAAAATAAAAAAGTTTTAAGTTTTAGTTTTGTTTGTTCTTAATTAAAATTCGACATTTCGATATACTAAATGTATATCAAAATAAAAAGGTTTTAGGATTAAGCTATGTATAAATTTTAATTAAAAATCGACGTTTTGACATGCTCTACGCTTATCATTATAAGAAAATATTATAATTATAAATTTCCTGATTATGATATTTGTAAAATAAGTCGAAACGTCGATTTTTAAATAAAATGCATACAGAACTTAATCCTAAAGCCTTATTATTTTAATATAATGAGCTTTGAAAGATTTTTTACTATGTTAAATATATATCATCATCAGGTGATACAAGTAACTAGATTACAAATTTTTCATAATTTATTAATTAAGAAAGTTAGTTTTTATTTAAATCATTGGCTTTATACATTGATTGATTTTTTGTGTAAATATCTATTGCCTGTTATTAATCTACTGTTAAAATTATTGGGTTTTGCAATTATTCTAGTATTTTAAAATTTTACATCATTAAGATTTTCTAACATATTTAGACGTATTATATTTTCAAAATTGTTTTGATAATTTGTGCCAATAATCTGATAAAAAATGCATTTGAAAAAATGAATTAACCATTTTAGTACAAATAGATTTTTTTAATAATAATTAGTATTCAGCTTTTGTATACTAAGCCGCCATTTTTAAAAATACTATAATTTGTGGTTCTATATAGAAAGGTCTGAAAAGGTTTTAAATAGTCCATTTATTGTATGTATCAATAAAAGAAATACGCAAACATTAAAAATCTCTATTGTTTTAATATACAAAAAAATAAAACGAAAAGAACCTCCACAAATGTGTTGCGTGATTATTTCGTAGTAGCGCAATCGCGTGTGCTTAAACGTTACTCACACGCAAATTGTTACAGTATTACAACGTTACGTAGTACTGACACGAAAACGTAACTACACGCTTAAAGCATATACATATTATCAATAGTAGGTACATTCCATATTATTTAGATTAAACTCAAACACAGAAATTAATTACTAATTATTCAATTATACTGAAAAATTTATATCTACTTTTTTATTCTTTTATTCGGTTATATATTTATAAATATAAATAAATTTTTTTTATTTGTTTTATAATGTATAATATTAGTTCCAAGAAAAATACTTTGTAAATAGTACACATATTTTATAATAATATTACAAAATTTAAATGAATATAAAATATTATTTTACATGTTTACTACAATATCTACTTTTACTTTTATAGAATATATATATATATATATATATATATATATATATATATATATATATATATGTATATTGTTAAAACTTCGGTCAAATGAGACTTTTTGATTACATTTAAATGGCCATTTTAGATGTAGCATTAAAACACATCCAAGAAGCACTAAATAATTGCCAAAAAAAACTAAATTTAGTCGTTGTCTTTGCACTTTTTAATAGAAAAATGTTTTAAATAAAAAAAAATTACAATTATAAGACTTATCCGGTAGAGTAAGAATTTTTTATCTGATTTTATTTTAAGAAATGAGATTCTTTTCTGTTTTCAATGACATGAGACACAATAAATTTTTTTTTTGTAAATATTTCTCGTTTTGAATATTATCGATTTTTAATATATCGAAGCAATTTTAATGCGAAACAATAAAAAGATTACGTAGCAATCAGGAATTATTAGTTTCTATTCTATTTATTTATTTATTAAATAATTGGTACTTAAAAATATTATTTGTAATGGTTCTCATTTTTAACGAAATAGAGTGAACTCTAGAGAGGGATTAAAAACAAAACAAATGACCTTGACAAAAAAAAAATACACAAAATATAAAAACTAAAAATTTACACATTTTCACAAATTCGTCAGTTTTATTTTTTAGTACTTACAGAATATTATGTAAGTAAAAAGTAATTTTTGTAAACCATATATTGATATTGATAGTACGTACTATATTGCCTATGCAGAAGAATATCATTACGTTACTAGTGAAATAATATAATATTATTATTATATTATTACTTTGTATACCACTGTCAACAGCACAAAACATGACAGATAGTGTATCATGCAACAACGGCCGTAATATTAAAATTAATTAGGTTATTATTGACAGTTATATTGTTTATTTTCGCTTAAATTTGAATGTGATTATTTAAAATGTGTGAAGAAGTGAAATATATGTAATGTCCATCGATAGATTTGTTAAAAATTGCATATTCGACCAAAAAAACATTAATCCTCACAAAGTACGTAACAAATATAAATAGTATGTAACTTTAGTTATCTACAAATTACTTGATATGTATTTTTATTTGTTTTTAGTATAGTTTCCTTTGGAATACTTAAAAAAATAGTATATGTTACTCGGATCAGAATGCGCTTTTGTAAAGTTTGCTTTTTACTCCTCGTAATATACTATTTTATATTTATTATTTTTAAAAAACAAAATTTTTACTACCCCGGTTAATCCACAACCTGGTTAGTGCGACTTGGAATAATCAAGAGTCCACTTTATTCGAAAAATTTTATGATCAAATTTTGCACATTATACGCAATCGAAAATCCATTTTATAGGGCAATTTTCAGACACTTTCCCGTTTAGATATTGATTGTAATATACAAACGGTAGTAACCGTTTACTACTATTTTCGTAGTAGTCAAAAGGAAAACTTTTTGAAACGAACGAATCGAAATTCACACGTGCAAAAATAATGTGCTGTATAGAAAGAAAAGTGGCGTGATTGAAAAGATTGCGCGACCTTAACATAACTTGAGTTCAAGGCCGTTTTAGATTTATTAGATTTTAAAAATTAGTTCACGTGTACTAAGTTAAAATAAAATCCCGACAAATTTTAAACAACTTTTAGCGATAGAGTTAATAATAGTTGTTAAATAAATCAGATATGCATCTATTTTAGAGCCAGTTGCGTAGAATGTTGTTAAACATATGTTAGTCTAAAAATATAATTTAATTGGTAATGGATCAATCAAATAAGGTTCTTAAAAAAAAAACTAATAATTTAATGAATCTGTGCCGTGTTTCTTAATAATATTGTTTTTATTTCTTTCTGAAAATTGGCGATTGGTTATTTAATTGTTTTACTACAGATAATTTTTTTCTTTTTAATACCAACAAATTCAAATTAAATAATATTATTAATATTAAAATACAAAATAAAATAAAAATCCATATAAAATATCTGTATTTCGTGGTACATGAATAAGCATATTTTTTTTTGTAAAGAATTATTAAGTGTACAATGTGAAATAATATATTAAGCAGAATACTTTTTTATTTTTCGTCCAGATTACTTAGCCTCGGCTTTGTCTCGGCCGCAAGTATTTAGGCTCAACACAATAAAAATTGCTATTTGCTCCTCCTAACATAATGTACTATTTTACAAGCTATAGTAGCTTGTTTGGATAGGAATAGGAATGCTTAAAGAAAACTGAATTCGGGATAATGGAAACAGTTTGTGCCACACTGTTTGGGGTACATGGCCTAATTATGTATGTATGTATATATGTCGCACAAATATTGTATAATCAGTTTTTTGCAAAGTTACTAGTATTTTTGAATTTTTTTTAATATTTTTTTCTAAATACATCAAAAGTACAAACCAAGCTTTTTAGTTAAGCTACCCTACATTGAGTCCAATTGATATTTTTGAATGTAACAAATTGTGATATAATTTGTTTTTTTATTGTATATTTATAAATTTTAAACTTATGTTGTTATTTTTAAAATCTTGAATATGAAACACACTACAATAAGTGTGTATGCAAGACATTATCACATTTGCTAATCCTAAAAAATATATTTATTCTTATTTTTATATTATTTTATTTTAATAATCAACTTTTTTAAGATAAAATTCTAATTTGGAACCAAATATTATATATTGTACACATACATACAAAAAACAAAATAGGTAGGTTACTATTCATTGCTAAAAATAGTTTAATGTTTCCATGTAAACACTAAAAATAAATGATTGGAACAGTGCAGTAGCATATGCGCTTACTATGATATCCGGATAACGTTAGTATAGAGTTCGTAAGAGCTAGGAGAAAAGCTGAAGTAGTCGGAAGTCCAGAAAACCGAAATATAATTCATGCAAATCCCACTGGAATACACGAAAAAGAAATAGAACATCCCATTCTGCCAGGTTTATTGCTAGAATTACCAAAATCGATTTGGTTCTACGGGGAATGTCTGTGGTCATTGCTATCTAACTCATAGCTTACAATTTCTGTGTCAAACCCTAATTTCAACTTTTATTAGCTAGTCGAAAAGACTAGCTTATAAAATCGTCAATACGGCTGGCTGGCTGGCTGGCTGGCTTGCCGGCTGGCTGACTTGCCGGCCGTGTCCAAAAAATACGATAAATACCAGTGTTAATTATAAGTATGAAGGAAAGCTCGTAGAAAGCTGAAACTTGGCAATTAGATAGTTCATACCAAATAAAAAATTAAGTTCAATTTTCAGACCGCAGTGTTGCCAACTTTCCGAGAAAAAAATTACTAAAATTTTTAATACGAGTGTTAATTATAAGTATAAAGGAGAGCTCGTAGAAAGCTGAAACTTGGCAATTAGATAGTTCATACCAAATAAAAAATTAAGTTCAATTTTCAGACCGCAGTGTTGCCAACTTTCCGAGAAAAAAATTACTAAAGTTTTTAATACGAGTGTTAATTATAAGTATAAAGGAAAGCTCGTAGAAAGCTGAAACTTGGCAATTAGATAGTTCATACCAAATAAAAAATTAAGTTTAATTTTCAGACCGCAGTGTTGCCAACTTTCCGAGAAAAAAATTACTAAAATTTTTAAAAATTTATTACGACCATGTTGTTTAACCGATTTTGTTCAAATTTTCACAAAAGATTCTTCTGGTATCCATATAAATTAGATAATTTCAACAAAGTACAGTGCTGCCAACTTTCTGAGAAAAAAATTACTAAAATTTTTAAAAATTTATTACGGCCATGTTGTTTAACCGATTTTGTTCAAATTTTCACAAAAGATTTTTCTGGTATCCATATAAATTAGATAATTTCAACAAAGTACACTGCTGCCAACTTTCTGAGAAAAAAATTACTAAAATTTTTAAAAATTTATTACGGCCATGTTGTTTAACCGATTTTGTTCAAATTTTCACAAAAGATTCTTCTAGTATCCATATAAATTATATAATTTAAACAAAGTACAGTGCTGCCAACTTTCTGAGAAAAAAATTACTAAAATTTTTAAAAATTTATTATGACCACGTTATTTAACCAATTTTAATCAAATTTTCACTAAAGATTCTTCTGGTATCCATATAAATTAGATAATTTCAACAAAGTACAGAGCTGCCAACTTTCTGAGAAAAAAATTACTAAAATTTTTAAAAATTTATTACGGCCATGTTGTTTAACCGATTTTGTTCAAATTTTCACAAAAGATTCTTCTAGTATCCATATAAATTATATAATTTAAACAAAGTACAGTGCTGCCAACTTTCTGAGAAAAAAATTACTAAAATTTTTAAAAATTTATTATGACCACGTTATTTAACCAATTTTAATCAAATTTTCACTAAAGATTCTTCTGGTATCCATATAAATTAGATAATTTCAACAAAGTACAGTGCTGCCAACTTTCTGAGAAAAAAATTACTAAAATTTTTAAAAATTTATTATGACCACGTTATTTAACCAATTTTAATCAAATTTTCACTAAAGATTCTTCTGGTGCCCGCATAAATTATGCAATTTTAACAAAATACAGTGTTGCCAACATATTAAGAAAAAAATTACTAAAATATTAAAAATTTATTGTGGCTACATTATTTAACCGATTTTAATCAAATTTTCAGAAAAGTTTTTTCTAGTGCCCACATAAATTATAATTTTATTAAACTACGATGTTGCCAACTTTCCGGAAAAAAAAATAATTTTCTAAAAATTTGTTATGCCCGCATTATTTATCCGATTTTAATGAAATTTTTACAGAAGATACCCTTAGCGCCTATAATATTATATATTAGCAAAATACAATGTTGCCAACTTTCGATAAAAAAAATTTTTATCCCTCTATCTTATCATTTATGTGATAATGTCAAAGTGGTCTATATATGGGTTTACCCATATACTTCTAATCTTGTATTTTGGCTAATCGAAAAACTAGCTTATAAAATCAAACCACATTCGACTAGCTCCATTCTCGCTTTGCGAGAATATTATTTCAATTTAAGTTTCTCATCACCAATCTTTAGTATTTTTAAACATTATTATTAATTTTACTATTAAAATAATAATATTGTTTTTTCCTTTTATAACATTAATAAATTTTTCGAAAATAATATGTTATATTGAAAAATAATATTTAACAATTATAATTAGACATAAATATATATATATATATATATATATATATATATATATATTATATACATATATATATATATATATATATATATATATATATATATATATATATATATATATATACAGTGTGTCCCAGGATTGATGTTACAAGAGGTGTAATGGACTAAAATTTTTTGAATTTCATTTCAAGATTCTGGAATTAAGCCCTGCTTGGCGTGAAACGAATTTTAAGAATTTTTTCGTTTTTTGAAAAACAAAATGGCCGTGACGGTGAAGCAAGAACTATTTTCTTTTCAGGTAAAGTACCCTTTTTGTTTAGGATACGACAAAATTTTATTAAGAAAAGTTGTTTATAATGACAAATCATGGCCGTATACCAAACTTCAGGACGATCTACCTACTTTCATTAAACTGTCAGACGTCGCATAGAAAGATGTGCAGAAAATGATGGAGGTTGCTTTGAATAGATAATTTATTGCAGTACAATCTTGTGTTACGTTTTGTAAGTTAAATTTGTTGTAAATACTATTTGTTTCGTTCAATGGTCTACAAATAAAAATTTTAATAAATTAATAGATACCTACAATTTATTTTGTTCAATCTAAAACAGACAGTTTAATGAAAGTAGGTAGATCGTCCTGAAGTTTGGTATACGACCATGATTTGTCATTATAAACAACTTTTCTTAATAAAATTTTGTCGTATCCTAAACAAAAAGGGTACTTTACCTGAAAAGAAAATAGTTCTTGCTTCACCGTCACGGCCATTTTGTTTTTCAAAAAACGAAAAAATTCTTAAAATTCGTTTCACGCCAAGCAGGGCTTAATTCCAGAATCTTGAAATGAAATTCAAAAAATTTTAGTCCATTACACCTCTTGTAACATCAATCCTGGGACACACTGTATATACAAGCAGACGGTACCCATAAGGGTGTGGCACAAACTCTTTCTGTTATGCAAAAATTAATTTCCGCAAAACATTCCTATTGAGAAAAGCAACTTTTGCTTCAACCACATTTAAATTGCCTTTCATGTATGCTCTTTTATTCTTACTACTTGACGACATTCGATAACACAAAACATTTTCAGTTATATGTATTTCTCTATCTACTGATCAGATGTTTACGCATATGTAAACTTTCAATATCACTTACATATATTCTTTTAAACAAACGTTCATTAGACAGTCGCTCAAAATGATCTCTGCAGCAAACCCAACATTCACAACCATTTACACCAAAAGCACCTAAACAGCATTTTAAATGGTCTTCTCTGAACACATTTACATTTCTAGCAAAAGTACCCAAAGCACTCAAAACCTTGTAACCAGTATTTACTTTCGTTACAATCTCTTAGATAAAAGACCAACCTTAGACAATAAAGTATCCAAATACGCAAACCCATATGCCTGCTTTCAAGGTATACAATCCACAAATTCAGTCATCAAATCACCCTTTTCAATACTAATACTTTGCACTTATCAACATTTAATACAAAATTTATTGTTTATATTTGTATTCTTATAACTTCAGTTAATTTGTATTTTATTATTATTATTATTTTTTTTTTTAATAAGAGCCTCGCAACAACTATGGTCATATGCGGCTTTTTATTATTATTATTATTACTCCTAGTGTTTTACTCACTAGTCAAAACAAACCAACTGTGTTTGAGATGGATTCCACTTCATATTTTACTATCCAAAACATTATTATTTATATTTGAAAATAAATGCAATTCAATTAAATTAATAGAAATTCTATATTTTACTTAAAAAATAGTTAAAATAAGTATTATATATATTCTTTTTTTATTTGTACCAAAGCTAAACATATTGGTAAAAAAATATTTCACTTTTTTTGAAATATTTCATACGTTAAGCAGATACTCATTTTAATTCACAGTATTTGAAAATAAATGCAATTCAATTAAATTAATTGAAATTCTATATTTTACTTAAAAAATAGTTAAAATAAGTATTATATATATTCTTTTTTTATTTGTACCAAAGCTAAACATATTGGTAAAAAAAATATTTAACTTTTTTTGAAATATTTCATACGTTAAGCAGATACTCATTTTAATTCACAAAAATTATAAAAAAGTATTTTGTATGAATATAATTTTAAAATTTATTACATTGCGATAGATTCAGAAAAGTTCTTTAAATATTTAAATTTATGGTTTTGTTAGAAAGTTAGCAAAATTAAAATGACTTAAATAGAAGATTAAAGAATGATCTTTTCGGCAAAATAAAATAAACTTTGTTAGTTGTTAAACACTTGTGGCATAAAACAGGTTATAAAAATGCAGTAAAAATATGTAAATATTTATAAGTTGAATGCGTTGTATACATAGGTAGGTATAAGTAAGCAAACAACATCATCTATAGACAGAGTGGGTGTATTTGTGCAAACAAAGTTGGCTTTTTGAAAAGACACTGGAACGAAACATTACGTCGTGAAAATTATGCAAATTATTGCTCGGCGAACACGGCCACGGCAATCGCGTACATGCGAAATATATTCATTTTGCGCGCGCGAAAACTTTCCTACTTTACAGATCAAATTATTTCGAGTGATTCTTGAAAGCTCAAACGCGCGAATTAACTGCGTTATGACTAGATGATTGTCTTCTAATTTCATTTACTCCTTTTCCTGTAATTTTACTCGCATTCCAAAATACAAGAAAAAAAAAAACTTTTAGATATTGTTTTCATATTTTACGCACGGTATGATACTAAAAATAATAAAAATATGCCAGTCACAAAAAATATTTTACCATGTTTCATTTCACACGAGTAAGAAAATTTATTGATTTTACAATATTTTGTTTTACACCAAATTTGTATTTGATTTAATGGTAACATATATCTGTTTCAAGTTTTTTTTAATAAGAACGATTCGGCCTGGTAATTAAGCCATCTTTACCATAAAATTATTATTTAAAATTTATACATATATATATATATATATATATATATATATATATATATATTGTGTTACATTCAATTAAAAATTAAGTTTTTTGTTGTTAAAATTTTATATTTTGAGATTAGTCACAAGGCTGAAAAATTATTTTAATAATTATATATCTATATCCACAGAAGCATATTATTTCATGTTAAAAAAAATTTCAAGTTTTATGCATTATGAATATTAAATTTCAAGTTTTATGCATTATGAATATTACAATATAAATTTATGTTAAAAAATGATGTTAGTTACATGTTGAAGTAAGTACAGTTAAGTTTATAAGTCACGGTCACGAAATTTGGACAGTATAACTTAACAAAATCACGTATATTATAAACATATTATTCAATAAAAGTAGAAAACATAATATTTTCAAGCGTATTAAAATATTAATATATTAACTATCATTACTATATTAACTATGCAGAAAGAAGTCATTATATTATTGTACACACCATTGGCGGCAGCACCAAACATAACTGGTTCAATCAGTGTATTTAATCTAAAACAACAGAATAGCGATGGCCATATTGAAAATTAGAATTAATAAATTGACAGTTGTATTGTTTATTTTTATTTAAATTTTAATTTGATTACATACCAAATATAAATAATATATATATACTTACTGACTGGTTATACGGTTAGGTTTAGGTTTATATAGGTATGGTATGTATTTTTATTTATTTTTAGTTTATTCAAGTCTTGAATGTGAAGAAAAAATAATTTAGGTTATGGTATTTTGTTTTTGCTTAAATCTCCATTAATTTATTTTGATCAACTATTAAAATTTTTACTTAATTTTTAAATAAAAAAATAACTAATGATTTAATTAGTTCATCAAAATAAATTAATGGCAATTTAAGCAAAAACAACATATTAAAACGTAATATACTTATAATACGCTATGTTTAATTAAGAATATTAAAAATAATTTATGTCACTCTTTTTGTTTTTCACTAAAATTGCAAGTATCTGAGCTTAATACAATAAAAATCGATTTCTACTTCTGGAAACAAAACACAATATATTATTTTTAGAAATTTAAAATAATATTTATAAAATATTTAGTAAAAATATTCTGCCTGAGTAAATCAAATGGTGTAATTCAATTTTACTCTTGTCTTTGTTTGTAATTAATTAATAATTTATAATTAATTAGTGACAAACATTTATGTTAATTTTCATTAAAATCTAACACGCAAAGTAAATGTTTGACATTTTTATTTATTTGTTATTCGGATAACACAAATAAGAAAAATATATATTACAAAAATATACGAAATAATATTATTACTTAGATATACCTATATTTTATATTCTTCTATAACTTTCAAGAATATTGATACACTGAGTGTAAATAATCGGATTTATCTTTCCATATTTTCGAACAAATATTTTTCAAACAAACTTTAATTGAATTGCGGACTATACAAGAAAAATGTTTATCAAACAAAAAACTTAAATTACAAGTTATGTTTATGTTTCAAATTTTTTAGAATTTTATATTAATTTTTAAAAGTAAAGTTTTATTTCTAAATGTAAATAACTCCTCCACCAGAGTGGTTTTGTATTACATCAATTTTTAAAAGTAAATCGATTTTATTTATTTTTTTCGAATACAAAATTGCAAACACGTGTGCGTCATTTGAACGTAATTTGAGTATTGCGTAGAACAAGCTGGCCGTAATGTGATGTGTCTTTTCTCCTAACTATTTTGCATGTTCTATGTGCAGCCAGCGTCTTCATCGACGTAGTGATGTCTCGTTGTCGTGGTATTGCAAGGTGCTTGAGTATTCCTTTGATACATTACTGACACGTGCTTCAACTGTTTTTGAAATACATCAACAACTCGAGTGATTTCTCATGATATATACTAATACAATTTAATAATTGATTAAAACAAAAATTTTGCAAATAAAATAACAAAGTCAATTTCATAGTTAATTTTTAAATTAAAAAAATTAGAAAATGTAAATATATTTTTACTATGCATACATTAAAATACATTGAAAAAAGTTATTTTAAATAATAATGATATTTAGGGCTCCTATTCAAATTTTGAGTTAAAAATACAAAACGTTTTTTTTTAAAGGTTTTTGAATCGTAATTTCTAATTTATTAAAAAAAAAAAGTTTTTTAATAATTTAATCATTTTTTGACAATAATATCTCTCACCCAAATATATTATTAATCAAAACTTATTACACAGTTTAATGTTATTGAAAATTTTATTAATTTTTGATAGATAGGAGTGAAGACTTTGATGTAAAATTGTTATATTTTCTCAAGTTTATCATAATTTATACAAAACTTATATCAAATAATAAAATAAAAGAGTTATTTGAATAGAAATAATGCATATTTATCCAAATTTTATTGATATTTTTTGTGCTACAAATTTGAAACATGCAGCTTACTTATATGTGCTTTTTTTTAAAAAAATGTTTATTTAAGTTGGCTATGGAAATACAATTTTTGTATAAAAGCCTAAAATATTATTTTAAAACTATTTTTTAAATAGCTTTTTCAAAATTTTTGTAAATAAAGTAATTTTACCTGAAATATTTTTCATTATTGTTTCATTTGACTTATATCAGAAGTAATATTAATATATGACGCATATTTTTGGCAAACACTACAGATAATTTTTTTTAAATTATGTATACATAAAAAATTTAAATTTATAGCTTTATGCTCCAAATATAGTTTTACAGTTATCAAATATAAATTGAAAAAAAAAAGTAAAAATCATATTATGTGAGGCTATGTAAGTTCTTTGTCTTCTTCTAAAAACCGTCTATTAAATTTCAAAATAGAAATAAAAATTATGGAAACTACTTAACTCCTGAGCACATTGACTCAAGGCTGCGCCTTCTTCCAAATTCAGCCTACGGTCTAACGATAAGTTGGAATCCCATGAGATAGTATACCAAATTTGGTGGTTCTAAATTAATAATTATAGAATTGCATACCGGGCAACCATGCATATATAAATACAGACATTACATTTTATATGTCAGAATTCAAATATTAGCATAGATTAAACTAATAATCTGAAAATGAAAAACTCATCTATGCTAATATTTGAATTCTGACATATTTCTTTATATCTATGCCAATATTTGAATTCTGACATATTTGTTCATTAATTGGAGTAATACTCATCTAATACTTACATTTAATTTTATATATTATATAAGTTAAACTAATTTACAAAAAAAAAATATTTAAAAAAAAAATGTACAGAAAATACATTTTCAGTACTAGATAACTAACTATACATTTTCAAAAACAAAAGTATTGTATTTTGTTTCTAAAAATATATATTGCGTAGACTGGCAAAAGAAAGACTTGATTCTATTTTGGTTTTCCATGCGTTTCTCTCGTAAATCAGTCTCAAAAATTTCGTCTCGTGAATGGCGAAATAAAAAAAGGGCCTACCTTTCGTACAATGCCATTTACTTATAACGCAAAAGGTGCGCCCTATCAAATCGTGTCCACGTACGGTAAATCCTACGACATTAGCCCATCTTCATGTCCATTTTATTGCTCACGTTCTACGATTACCTGACAGTTTTTTCCCCTTTTTTTCTTCTTGTTTCTTTTCTACACGAAAAGAAAGAAAGGTTTTTTTTTTCTTCGCTTGTGGCAAGTTTTTAAATTTATTCGTTTTTTGCATCTCAGCGTTGACGAGTCGGTACGACAGATGCATTCTAAACTTTTATTAAATATTGTGTACGACAGAAGTTATTTTATTTTGTTTACAACGCCATATTTCTTGACCTTTTTGAGAACTTTATATGAAAATATTCAAATTTTATTATAATAATATTTACGTTTCATATATAAATTTTTTTAAGATTCTTGCAATGTTTATAAACAAATATTTTACTTAAAAATCTAAATTTTAATGTTATCTATGGTTAAATAATAAATAAATACATATACAGTCACGTCATATACTCAAAAGAGTGTGGCACAAACTATGTCCACTATCCCGAAATTAGTTTTCTCCTATCCAGACAAGCAACTGTAGCTTCATCAACATTCATGATACCACTCAAAATGCTATTCTATTTCTACTACTTGCAAAATTTTGTTCATTTATTAAGACAAAGATTACGACGCAAGTTATCTAAAGTCCATCTTAAACGGTTTTAATTTGTGAATAACTATTGATCAAAGATATGTTTACTATACGTCGTCACGTAAAAAAATACTTGTTTTATCGATCGCAAGTTCTTTGTATGAAACGATGCATAATAAACCTAATGTTTCAATAAAACGGTTTTAAGTTCTAGTTCTGTATTAATATTTATTACTCAATGTGCGTCTTCATCAGAAAAAAAGATGAAGATCTACGTTGAGTTTGTCGAAACATCCATTATTAATAAATATTAATACAGAACTAGAACCTAAAAGCCGTTCTATTGTAATATAATGAATTCTGAAAGATTTTTTTACTATGTTAAACCTAATGATTATTTATAAATTATGATCGTTTGAAATGAATTTAACATGAGTAACATAAAAATAATTAAGATAGGAAATTTTCACTGTATTATAGTAACGCCAGCAACTCTTTCAATATTTTAAATGCAATGTTGTAATTGAGCACAAACTGTTGTGTAAAGTTACATTCGGATTGTCGTTTTAGTTTTAGAAACGAAAAGAAACGAAATAAATAAAAACAATTTTAAAGTCATAAGTTAAAGTTGCCTATTTTGACTTCAATACTTTTTAACAAAAATTAAAGATTTTTAATTATAATACAAGTATAATTATCTAAAAACTGATTAATTTTCCAACTTTATCATATTTTAATTAATATAAAAAGGTATGTTAATCATATAAAAAAAATGTACACAATATTGTAATTATAAAATCCTTTGTAATATAAATAAATTATTAAAATAATTAAAATATTTAAAATTCCTTTTACGTAAAAGTCATCCAATATAAATTTCTTACAAATTCATAAATAATTTTATACTTTATAAACGTTTATGCTATTTATAAAATTGACTTAATAGAAAATTAATTAATAAAATTTTTTTTTGATTTGTTAGAAATAATACAAAAAAAGCGTTTGATGCAAATCAATCAATTTTTTAGTTCTAATGTGGCAAATATTAATAATAGTTTCTCGTCGAAATATCAAACTACAATAGCGGCAATGTCAAAATCGGTTTATGACAAACAATTGCCAGCCGCACTGTTATAATGCGTTATCGAAACAGATAGGGTACGATATGATACGCCAGTTACAATACAATACAATACAAATGTATATAGTACAGTACATTAGAAACAAATCTAGTGTAAGGATTATATATAATTCATCTAGTCTAACCTTGACCGGCTGCCACTAAATTCAATCAGTGTTATAATCGACATGAAAGCACAGCTGATAACTCACAAGGAATATTTCTTATAGATACTTATGATTACTCACTACTACAAATTTATTTAAATATATTTTTGATACAGATAAAGAAATCGACAATTTTTTTTCTACAAGTCGGCTTTGCGCTGAACGATTTTCTGGTAGACCAATAGCTAGCCGACAACTTTTACTATGGCGTTTTAAGGTTTATCGACAGTTTTTGAGGTGTACTACCGCTCTCTTAAAGGATACAAAAAAGACCGAGAACATCTTATATATACAGGGTGTAACAGAATAACTATTCCTAATTTTCAGAAATGATAGAGGGCACATAAAGAAACAGCTTTTATTAATAAACTAGTGTCCGGAATTTTTTTTTTTTCGGCAGTCGATTGTAAGAAACACAACTTTATGTTATAACCCGAGAATTAACGGAGATTTATAATATCTGTTAAGACCATTTCATTCTACTCAAAAAAGTGCCTTAAGAATGTGAAAATTATTTTCATCCAATTTAAAAAATCATCGAGATATCGCCATTTATCAAAATACGGAAAAAGCAAACTTTTCGCCATAACTCGAAAACAAAAGACGATAGCTAATTTTTGTTTTCATAATTGAGTTTCTCTCAAAAAAAACGATCGAGGATGCGCGGTCCATTTTTCCATATCTCTTATAGTTTCCGAGTTCCCTTATGAAAACGTCCAAATTTGCCCACCCTGTACATCGTTACAATGTATATATATATATATATATATATATATATATATATACCGGGTGTCTACTTTTTTTTTGTTACATAGGGAATACAATGCTAAAATTTTCATTTGGTGATAAATTTTCCCCTAATTATTATAGAACAAAAGTACAAATACAAAAGTTGTTTAGAATTCAAAAATGCATCAAATGATGCCAAATTTATCAATATAGGATGTTCCGATCAAGAATTAGAAGCAAATTAAAATTTCCATTTTTGCGCTCTTTACATCAAAGTGCCATGGAAATTAAACAAATAATTTCATTTCTTCTGGAGTTTGAGTTTGACAGATCGTATTTATTTTATTGTTACGTTCTGTATTATTATCATTATTATTGAAAATAATGAATAAACTTAAGGTAAATGAAAAAGTTCAGTGCGTAAAATTGTATTTTACTGGAAATTCGATACGACGAGTAAGAGATTTATTCAGCGCTTTCTTTGAAAACCGTCCCATACCTTCCGCTATGACTATTCGTAGGATAATTAAACAATTCGAAGAAACTGGAAGTGTGTTAAAACGTTGTAAAAATTGTAGAAAAATCAACGCAGAAGATCAGGAGGAGAATTTAAATCAAAATGCAATTAAAGAAAATACATTGAATATACTTTTGTGTGTAACGGAAAACCCAAATGTTAGTGTGCGTCAACTTGGTGCTGAATTAAATTTGCATCCTTCAACAATACATAAGGTACTAAAAAATGAAAAATATCATTCTTATAAATATTCCACGCACCAAGAGATATTTGAAGCGGATAAAATGGCTAGAAGCGAATTTAGTAACATTATTATGGAAAAATCCAATTTAGACAGAAACTTCTTGAAATCTATTTGTTTTACTGACGAGTCTACGTTTACTTTACACGGCGAACCTAATACACAAAACTTTAGAATATGGAGCCAAACAAATCCTCATTTAATGGTAGCAACACGTACCCAATATCCAGAAAAAGTTAATGTATGGGCTGGAATTTTTGGCAGGTGTATAATTGGGCCATTTTTTATTGAAAATAATTTAAACAACGAAAAATATTTGGATATGTTGCAAAATCATATTGGTCCGCAGTTAGAAGAGTGTGCAACTCAAGATAATGTTGTCTGGTATCAACAAGACGGATGTCCGGCACATTACAGCTGCAACATTAAATTATATTTGGATCAATGTTTTCCAAATTCATGGATTGGTAGAGGTGGTCCAATTAATTGGCCAGCTAGATCGCCCGATTTAGCACCGTGCGATTTCTTTTTATGGCCATATTTGAAGGAGAAAATTTATAAACGACATATCAAAAATCTTGTTGATTTGAAAAATGCCATTGTTGAAGAGTGCAATAATATAACACAAACACAATTAAGCTCTGTACGTCACGAATTTTATAACAGATTAGGTTATTGTTTGGCAGTTAATGGCGATTTATTTGAACATTTAATTTAAATTGTTAGTTTCGTTTTTGTTCTCCTATATCTTGTATTCATGAATTTTTCTGTTTTATAGGTATATTGAATATTGTAATAAATAAAGAAAGTTTTACGGAGTTCAGCTATTTACTATTTATTAAACTCTTATCCGACGTTTCACTGCACAACTTACAGCATCCTCAGGGATAAGTTTAAATTATTATAATAAATATATTAGGCATAATGCCAGTCATCTAATTCAAATGTATTGTTTTTATAACTTGAAGTTAATAAATAAATTAAACAATTACTTAAAATTATAATGGAGACATTCACAATTTAAAACCACAGCTAGTACGTAGTGTACAGCCGAGTAAAATACCCTTTCATTGTAATAAATAATAAATACTTAATACTTTTTATACTTAATAGCTTTTCATTTACATTAAGTTTATTCATTATTTTCAATAATAATAATAATAATAATAATAATAATAATAATAATACAGAACGTAACAATAAAATAAATACGATCTGTCAAACTCAAACTCCAGAAGAAATGAAATTATTTGTTTAATTTCCATGGCACTTTGATGTAAAGAGCGCAAAAATGGAAATTTTAATTTGCTTCTAATTCTTGATCGGAACATCCTATATTGATAAATTTGGCATCATTTGATGCATTTTTGAATTCTAAACAACTTTTGTATTTGTACTTTTGTTCTATAATAATTAGGGGAAAATTTATCAGCAAATGAAAATTTTAGCATTGTATTCCCTATGTAACAAAAAAAAAGTAGACACCCGGTATATATATATGAATAAATTTAATGGAAAGGTAGTCGAAGGTTGGTTATTAAAAAACTATCATTTAAGATTCTATATTACGTTTTCGGTTGTAATTTTTAATTTATTGTCCAACGAAGCATGTAAGTTATTATAATTAACATTATCATTTAATTGTACTACATTGCCATGTAGCTTTATTAAATAAAATAAATTATCATAGGTACTGAAGAAGGTGGAACATACCACCAAAAGCTCGACGCAGAATCTTAATGAGAGTTTGATTCAGAATCCAACTTTCAACTACGTTCCCATTAAATTCATTCCTTTATTATATATTCTAGACGTGATTTACATATACAAATATATATATATGTATATACATATATATATATATATATATATATATATATGTTTGTGTGTGTGTGTGTGTGTATGTGGCAATTCATATTGTTATTATAATTAAGTTTTAATAACAAAATAATACGAATATAATAATAATATTATTTTGTTACGCTTGAAGAAAATTTGAATTTTTTAATTTGTCATAAATTTTCTTAATTTGATTTAAAAAATAATTTACTCAATGTTTTAAAATATTTTTGTCTAAAAACAGTAAAAAAAATATGTAATGTGTGACAGTTCAGAAAGCTTCCTAGTGAGATAAAGTAAAATGGGGTTAGAAACTACGTACGTATGCATGAAGATAATTTCAATTTAATAGAACTTTCCACAGCTAGGAGTTAGAAATCTGACTTGTGTGCTTAACTCCTACATCTAGTAGGAATGTATAATGAAATTACTGATCTGTGTCTAACTAATGTTTCCATTTGTCCATCTAACATTTACGTATTAGCATGAAACGGTAATAAGCCCTATAATGTATCTCATCGGTAATTTCTGCTTCTGCTAATGAAACAAAATTAAATAAAAGGCATTTCGTACTCAACAAATTGTTTTTTAAATCAAAAACATTAACTATTATAGATATAATTATATACATAATGTTCTAAAAGTTACAGTGCAATAAAACTATTTTCTATAGTAGACGTTAAAAGTATTTCCCTTGTACATTAATAAATAGATAGTGTAGTGTACAAAGATTTAATATATTTAATATATTATAAATGATGTAATTTACTTATTGTTAATTAATACTGCTTAGAGGGTAGATGTGTATGTTATTATTTATTTTTCTGTGACACAAAACAAGAATGTTGCAGATATCAACAATAAATATTATGCAAGAAGAATTTAAAATCGATAATTTTTGTTGGTTTGAAGTCGACTTTAGGTAAAGTATTTATTATAAAACTGGTCGTAAGTTGTATGAAAGAATTATAAGAAAATAAAGCAAGATGCAGATAAAAATATAGGCCCGTATTCTTACCTCATTTATAAATATGATTTTTGCTAAAAGTGCTTTTGACGTTTACTTAAAATTATTTATTAAAGACTTTATAATAATTTATTTAAATTTTATAATACCAAATATAATAAAAATGATCAAAAATAAAAAACGATTCATATTTGACTAAAAACAGAAACAAAAAATTATTTGGAAATTAATGATAAAAGCACTATTTCACTATTTCTCTATTACTGAGGTCAATTTGGTCACTTGTGATTTGTTTCTTTAATGAATCGTGTTATGTTAACCATTTATTTAAAAACAAAAATGCTGTAAAATTTGTAAATTCCATGTCACTTTATCTTTTAGGTAAAGCAAATAAATAACAGCTAATATTACTAAAATAATTTAAATATTAAATAATCGAATTAAAATTGTATAAATCAAAATTTGAAAACACAAGTTGACATCTTTATAAAATTACGCAGATATCATGAAACGTAAGTGAATGAAGAAGTAGCTTAGACATTAGAGTTTGAAACCACAAGATTCTGTAAATAATTAAATTATATAGTTGGCAGTTTGAGTATCGACGTGAAAAGCGTTATAGTCGTTCGATAGCTCTAATGCTTCACGACTCCGTAACTAAAGTGACACTTTTACTCGTCTCCCTCCCCACCTTTCTCGTTTCACTCTGGCTAAACTCCATAGAGAGGATCTTTTGTCCGGGAAGTCGCCGATTGCAGCATCAGATCCGGCATTTATTTAATTTATATTAGTTTGTTCATCATACAATTATTTAATAACCCATTTCATTTAACCCATCTTCTAAAAAAGCTTTCTACCATTTTTTGTTAAAGGAATATAAAATTTATATATTTCAAATTTAATCTTAATAAAAAAAATTCATAAAAATTTTCTACAATCACTATATTATTGCTTTGTTTTTACCGAGCGTTAGGATTATAGTACCACGAATCAACTATTTTCAGCGTAATGTCCTTCTGGCGGTCTACGGACTCGTGTAGGGCAAATTCGGCTAAACGAATTGTTATAAAATTTCATATTTAAACTTCGGAGATGAAAATCTCAATTTGATAAACTTTTAGTAAAGATATGCCAACTGGAAGTGGTAATTTACTGATGTCACTTTTATATATTTTACTAATATTTCGCAACAGAGATACATTTCGAAGTTGCTAAACAAGTTCAAAGTTGCTAAACAAGTTTTTTATTTAAAACATTATTCGATACGGCTAAATAATTTTTCTATAATTTATTTTTATGATATATATATATATATATATATATATATATATATATATATATATAATTCAGTAAATAGGTGTCATATTTACGTCATGATAGTTTTGTTTTTAGTTAACAAGACTACAGTAGTTTTTTTTTCTATTCTATAAATTTATATAATACGATGACCGTCAGTTGTGTGAAATTGTTATACAACATAATTTTACGCAAACTACACAGGAAAATTTACTTACTATCAGTTTATCATACAATGCAATTATAATATATACCTATGTATATATATATATATATATATATATATATATATATATATAAAATAAAAATGTACGATTTAATTAAGCAAAATTTACATGCCTAAATAAAAATGCTAGTGGAAACTAATTTCTGTTATACTTAAGAAAGATTTTATACCATACTTTTATGTGTACATGTACATAAAAATAAAATTGTTTATTACTCTGACGTACTTTAAATACATTATTCAACTATATTTTGTTCTTGTCATGTGTTATTTTGTTATTAAATATAATTAAACATCCAAAAGCAAGTATTTTATAAATATTTGAAGAATAATGAAGTACATTACATAATTAAAAACAAATTATACAAACAATTTCCAGTACGTTACTGTACGGGATCGTAGATAGCAATACAGTTAGTAAAGGAGCTGTAACTCTCAAAATTCGAAGCAAGTTAGTATAACATTCATGTTAAATACACAGTAATAATGTCGAATTAATAAAATTTGTTTAATTACATACCCGTTTTCAATTTTAGAATAATGACGTGAAATTTACAAGCAAATTAACATTACTTCAATTAGCACTACAATATTTGCAAAATTTAATAAATTACCAAATACTTAATACTAATTTTCTAATTAAAAATAATAAATTATGCTTTAAACTATTTCTACTAATTTATGTTGCTAATAATTAATAATAAAAATACAATAAAATAATCACTCAAATAATCTTGTAAAATTTAATAAAATTATTATTAAAATTTTGCGTTTTTTTTTCCATTTATTTTACTAAATCTAAAAATAAAATGTACATTAAAATTCAGAATAATAATACTGAAAATTTTAAAATTATTTAAATTTGCTATCTACCGTTAAAAGACAATAAAGATTTTTAAATAACATTCTAGATTTTAAAATGCGAAAAAGAAAACAATTTTCTTCGAACGGAAGAAAATTATTCAATGAATTATTAGTGGATGATTTGCTTTTGATGAAAAAAATAAAATATTAATTCAAATTAAACTACTTAAAAAAATTAGAACCTTTTTTAAAAGAACATTTTCTTACACTATTAAATATTTAATTAAGTTAAAGTAATAAAATAAAGAAGGTAAAAATAACGTAATTTATAAACATTTGAAATTTAAATTTATAAAAAGTATCAATTCTGTTTGTAAATGAAAAGTTTTAAAACACTTTTCATACGTACATACGTGCAAATTTACTTTGTATAATCATCAATTGCTGTGATATCATAAAATTTGCGAAACATAAAAGTGAGAATTGTACAACACAAACACCTCTGATATAAACTCAAAATCTAGGTAATTTGAAAACAAGTTTAACTTTACAAATAATAAAACAAAATTCATATATCACACATATTGCACACAAAGAATATTATCAAAACTCGAAATTACACGTTTATATATATTATTCCAGATTGTGATGTACGTGTAGTATATCGAAACATCGGATATTAATTGAAATTTAACAGAACTAAAACCTAAATCTTTTTTTTATTTCAAAAATCATAACAACAAAAATTGTAGACGAGCATGTTTAATCACTGGGTACTATAGAATATAATATTTAGATCCATGGATCGATCCCGCAGACCAGCGTTCTGTTTGTCGTAAAATTGAAAAAAAATGACAAAATGTTAAATAATTAAACAAAATTAAACAATAATTAAACAAAATGGGACACATCAGTTTGATCAACTACTTGTTTTAAAATATTAGTAGTTTAGATTACTGGCCAAAACCCGTCGTTGCTCTATGCGAAAGCACGACTTGCAGTTTCGAATGGTGTCTAAATGAATGATCACAGAACAGATACTATATACTTGCGGTTAATGCTGTCTTGGGGCTGTTGCATCAAATATGATAATGAACAAAAAACAAATAGCAGTTTAGCAAAACTTCATACTAGAATACAGGTCAGTAGTAAAAACTAAACTATTTTTTAACTTTTTTTTAGCAGTTTTAAATAAAATCGTGTCACTCAAAAATATATTTTGTTTGTAATTTATTAGTTACTAAAAATAAAATTTTAATTATGTTCCAAGAAATAAAATAATAATTTCTAAATAAAAAAAAAATTACAAAGATTAAAAATCACTGTTCCAATTTTAGTACGTAAAATAGTCGAAGTGTAACAAATCAAAATTAAAAGCTACATAAAAATAATATTAAATTCAGCGTACAGAAATATTATAGAGTTTGACATAATGATAGTATATTGCAGAAAAAAGCGTAGATGTATTTTTGATTGGAGAAAATAAAATAAAAAAAAGTAGTAGAGAAAATCGTAGTGGTTAGTTAGGCTAATATCGAAGGGTGTGAATTAAAGTAGCCTGTAAGCTATAATTACGGCAGTGCGCTCAACTATGATACCGATTCCCGCTGAAAAAGACGAACAGAAAGGACCGATAAAATGGCTAAATAAAATCTACGACAAAAGAAAATCACGTTTCCATATTGTACTCGCATTATAAAAAGGAATTGCAATTAGGTCGTTCTTTATTTCTACTACTTAAATAAAGATTTTTTTTTATCAATTTCATTTTATATTAAATTGTTTAAAACTATATATCATTAAAGTGGTTAGGTTATAATAGTTTAAAATTAAATACAACAAAATCAAAATTAATGTTTATAGGAAGTGATTCACAGTACAAAATTTATTTAGAAAATAATTTAGATGTAAGTATAGCAAACCAAAGAATAGAATTAGTAGATGAAATAAAGTACCCGGGTGCAGTTATTGATAGGAAGCTTAAACTTAATGCTCATGTTGATTATATGTGTAAGAAAATTTCGAAAAAATTAGGTGTAATAGGCAGATTAGGGGATTCTATTTCGTTAAAATCAAGAAAATTATTGTATAATACAATTGTATTACCGCATTTTTTATTTGTGTCAACTATATTATTTTCGATATCTAAAAGTGATTTATATAGATTACAAAAACTACAAAATTGGGGGATGAGAATCATATTAAAGTGCAATAGGTTTACCAGTACTAAGTTAATGCTGAATAAATTAAATTGGGTAATGATTGAAGATTTTATTAAAATACAGGCTTTAACATTTTTACAGAAAATTAAATTAGATCTTGTGCCTCAGTATTTATCAAAAAAGTTAACATCATTTAGTGAAATTCATAATTACACTACTAGAAATAGAAATAATTATAGTTTGTCACATAAAAATAAGTCATCTACTAACAATTCAATTTTTAATAAAGGTATAAATGAATATAATAAGTTACCATTAGAGATAAAAAGTATTACTAATATAAGGAGGTTTAGATGTAAGTTGACTGAATTATTTAGAAATGACTGATTTTGATAATAGTGTATATACACATTTGGGAATATTATTGTGTTATAATTTTTGTTTTTTCTTTTTATATATTTTTATTTTAAATGTTTATATTACTTATGTATATTTGTGAATAGCTGTATTTTTTTTTTTTAAGCTAAATAAACGTCTATTATATTATATTATATTAAAAACAATTTCAGGATTATATTTTATAATAAAATGTAGGTATAAATTTATATATTTATATCAAATTATACAAATATAGTCCAAACTTTTTCTATCATGATATAACTTTTGCTTCGTTTCGCATATTTATATTATAATTAATATTAAACTTTTGAATGTTTCCTTTACTTTTTTAAACAAAAATTTTATTGAATAAAAACAGATATATTACACCCAAATAATGTACTTGTTTATAAAGTAAATTGTATAAAAAAAAAGATTTGTATAATTGCTATTTGTTTTTGGTTGTTGAATTTTTATTTTCAAACATATTATTTAAATACATTGCATATTCATACACATTATATATAAAATTCTATAAATACATTGTACATATATATATATATATATATATATATATATATATATATATATAATTCTTAAAAAACACATTGTACATAACAGTTTTTAAAAACACATTGTACATAATTTTCTTAGACACATCGTATATAATTGCCTCGTACACTGAATCTCCGTGAAATAATACAGCTTATGTAGAGAGAGAGTAGAAAAATACATTGCTTGTATACTACAATGGCGTAAAAATATCGCATTAAAAATATAAATATTAGGTAGCTTTGAAAATATGAATAATAATATTGGATTTCGTCTTCTGAAAAATGGCAAAATCATATGAAAATGATGAAAATACCTCTTGTACAGTATTTCCGTAATAAAATTTATTTATCCAGCTGTCAGGAAATACGCTTAGCTGCAGTTTAGTGTACACCAACATAATATTCGTTACTTTCTACCGAATGAAATGCGTAATAATAATTTTAATTTTAAGCGTTCCCTGTTTGCAAATTTTAAAATATTTCTTATTGATAGCATTTTTTGATAACATATAGTATTGTATTTTCATCGGAGATCATCTACGCAAATTTAAAAAAAATAAACAAAATTTGACGATAAACGAACAAATGCATAAACAGAGTTTGTAAATAACATTGCGTAAAAAAGTTTCGATTTATGATATTTTAAACAAAATATAAAAAAATTCACGAATATTGTAATTAAAACAAAATTAAATAAACTTTGACAAAGTTCTGGTTTTGAGATAGTTAATTCGCCGGCATAAGATATGCAATTATATAGTCAATAACCCTGGCAACGAACTAATTAAGACGTTATATTTATGTTATTTTACATTGATTGACAAGTAAGTTTTAGCTGTTGGGCTGTAATCTATGCAATATAGAACGTCGTAAATCGGCTGTTACCTTACGCTACACACTCTGCTGCAAGCTATTTGCACTAGCAAAGTGGAGACTTTGTTTCTCATCGCTCATATTTCATCCATTAGTCCTGCTTCTACTCCTGCTTCCACTCCTGCTTTTGCCTCCTGCTTTAACTGTGATTAGTTATTCATTACGTTGGCGTTCTAACTTCGACCGTTTCAACTAATTAGTCCCTTAAGTTAGACACAATTTTCCAAAAGCAAAAGTGCCTTTTTTTATAGAGAACTATAATATTACCAATGGTAGCAGCACTGTCACTTAAAATAATACGATTATTTTCTTCAGTACTGTAATTTCTTTCAGTTTCAGTTAATTTTAAGTTTAATATTTTTTTAATTATTTTTTTTTCAATTTTATGTTTGATATTTATTTGTGATTGATAGTTGGAATGTCATTTTGATAATTAACAATATTTTTTTTTTGTATAATACAGTAATATTTCTACATGCACTTTTCCAAATTTTTGACAAACATTTTTTTTTATAGTAGCCCTGTTCGATTGTTATACAGGGTGTAACAGAATAACTATTCCTAATTTTCAGAAATGATAGAGTGCACTTAGAGAAACATTTTTTATTAATAAACTAGTGTCCGGAAATTTCTCGGTGCCAAGATACACTAGATATCGTTAAAAACAATCTTAATCAAAACATCAAAGAGTAGTTAAGTTAAAAAAGATTTTATTAGAAATAATAGTGCATTAAACTTTATAAAAATTGTTTGAAAATACGACCACCATTTACGATACACAAGTTGTAACGATGTACAATCGACCACCGAAAAAAAAAAAAGAAAAAACAAATTCCGGACACTAGTTTATTAATAAAAAATGTTTCTTTATGTGCCCTCTATCATTTCTGAAAATTAAGAATAGTTATTCTGTTACACCCTGTATAAATGGCAAACCGTTGCATCATTTACGGCGGCGTTCTACAGTAAATCGCAAAAGAGTCAATCGAACAAACCTAATAACTTATTCTGTTAATACGCATATGTTGCAGAATAAAATATTTTTCAAAACTTGAAAGAGTCAATTAAACAAATCTAATAACTTATTCTTTTAATACATATATGTTATAGAATAAAATATTGCCAATAAATTAGTATATTGTATTTGTAGATTTGCTATCACTTCACTTACGCTTTTACAACTTACTTCACCAATACCAGAACTACCAATGGCTTAACTTTCAAATATTAAAATAGTTTGAGCGTTTATACAATTTTTTACATATTGTACGCATATTGAAGAATCTGTTTTTTGTTGCAAAATTATTAGTAGTTTTGTAATTTTTTTTTTTTTTCTTATAAATATACAAAAAAAAAAATTCTATAACCACCACAGAACCGACCGTCATCGTATTAATTAAATTTATGAAATAGAAAAATTTGTATAATAAGAACTACTGTAATCATGGTAACTAAAGATAAAACTGTCTTGACATAAATACGCCACCTATTTAGAGAATTACATATTGTATATCATAAAAATATGAAAAATTATAAAAAAAAAATATTTAGTCGTATCGAAAAATGTTTCAAATAGAAGTTTTCAGTTATAATTTGTTTAGTAATTTTCGTTAAATAAATTTTTCGAATATTTTTGCAAAATATTTGTGAAACATATAAAAGTGACATCAGTTAATTACCACTTCCAGATGGGAGACCTTTGCTCTGTGTCCACAGACCGACAGACGTCTAGACAGACCGACAAACGGATATCACGCTAAAAACAGTTGATTCGTGTTAATATAAGTTTAATTCGTGCTTATCTGTGAAAAAAAAACACAAATTAGTCTTTTTATCTAACCTACCGTGCATTGAGTGCGACCGAATATTTTTAAAAATACTAGTACTTTTGCAAAAAAAAATTAAATTAAATAATACCATCATTTTACAACAAAAAATTAATTTTAATTAATTATAGATCTATGGTATATTTCCTTTGTTTAACATAAAAAAAAGTAAATCAATATAACCAGGTTAATGTAAGTGTAATTAAAACAAAATTTGTTACGTGAAACCTAATATGATGAATTTAGTAACATAATATTCATATAATATTATATGGAAATCAATATAATAATTATAAGTATGTACATATAGTTAAATAATCCACAAACCCAATACGGCTGAAATTCATGTTGCTATGCTTTAATCATAGCTACTAACTATTGTACTAATTAACTAATTTGCAAAATTTACATGTAGGAGTTATTGTTTATCCAAAATAAACTAGAAAATAAATCCCAAACATTGTTTTTCAATGATACATGTAGATGTAATTACTTATTACTTACTTAAATAAACATACTCAGATTTGTGAAACAAAAAGTTGATCCTGGATGGAACAGAAACAACTAGATTGTGATGTAGTTCAAAGTAGATTTGTGGTGGTATTCTGAACAGCGATGTAACGTTATTAGCGTGTTTTGTTTCTTTCTGTCGAATGAAAAATCAAATTTACCAGAAATTTACTACTTTATTTCCTATTAAAATTAAGCAAAGTTTACATTTTAAGAGGTAACAGTAGATTAATTTGGATCCGCCCTTAAAATATAATCTACCTTCACAAACACACACACACAACCTTTTTTGTTAACGTAGTAAAAAAATCTTTCAGAACTCATTATATTAAAATAAAAAACTTTAGGATTAAGTTTTGTATATATTTTATTTAATATTTTATTTCGATATACTCTACCTATATCTTAATCAGGAAAATATACTTTTACATATATTTCCATTGCTTCTCTTATCAATTTACTGATAATAGTATTGGGTCTCACAATTCTTATATTATTTTAAAATTGTATGTGTAGAGGTACCAAATTAAATTAAATCTAGCTTTAATTAATAATTTACAAAAATGTATAATCAAATTACTTGTATTTTGTTACCTAATAATTTGTTTATATGTTTTGTTTGCTTATTACTTATGTCATTTGTATATTTTTTCTGATAATATACGTACAGTATATCGAATCGTCGAATATTACCTAAAATTTAACAGAACTAAACCTAAAGCTTTTTTTATGTTAATATAATGAGTTTTGCAAGATTTTTTACTATGTTTCAATGTTTTTTTTTATTAAAAAAACGTTTTAAAATGACATTGTTATCTATTAATTAAATATATTTCAAAATGATGTTAACATTTGTCAACAAAAACTTAAAATTTTTAACTTTTTTTTATGTTAATTTACGTAAAAAAATAAGTGGTACAAGTATATTTTCTCCGAAATATTTCACATAAATGTATACAAAAATGTTTTAGTTTTTGTAATTATGTATATCTTCCTGACAAAGATATACGTAGAGTATATCAAAAGTCAAAATATATATAAACTTAATCCTAAAATTTTTTATTTTCTTTTCAATAAGAAAACTTTATTTGCGTTTATTTAATATCGATACAGTGTTATGTATCTTTGTACCAGATTTTTCCACAAATTCTACTTCTTAAAAAAAGAACTTAAAATTTTCCGTTTTATTTTAAAAATTTTATTTTAAAATTTTTTCTTAAGTTTAAAAACTACGAAATTCAAAATAAAGTCTGAAATCTCTTTTCTCTGCTAAAGCTTTTATTTAGAAAAATCCGGAATTGTTGGGAGCTTACTGTCCGGCGAATAAACTGTATAGCAGCGAAACATATTTAAGGTCTCTGATACCCGGAAGTAAAGGCTAAAATCCACTGGAATTCTTTTCTTTTCTCTCTCTCTCTCTCTCTCATCGAGAATACGAAAAGCAGAGAGTAGAAAATACGCAAGACAAATAAATAACAATTTTCAACGACATTTATCATGTATCATTGTAGTTTGTAGCTTAAACAAAAAAAAAGTTGGTTGTTACGAGCTTATGTGAACAGCGTTACAATAACACAAACTCTTTTTACTATTTTATTTGTTTGTTAGTGCGTTAGTAGTATTGGACTAATGCTGCAATATATTTCTATATATAGGTATATATATATATATATATATATATATATATATATATATATATATATATATATATATATATGAAAATAGTTTAGAAAAATGGTGTCACTGTGAAGCCAATTTTATATTGACACTTTTCAATATATGTTTTTCTTATTTCTTGTTAGTATATCACAAATATATTTTTATTTTCGTAAACAAATTTTTATATTACTACAAAACATTCCAATAATTTTTACTGAAAAATAAAACATAATTCATACCATATTCTCCGAATATATCTCATATTATATATATATATATATATATATATATATATATATATATAATTCTTTTTTCTCTCTTTATATAGTAGTTTCTTAAAATTTTCATAAAGATCAAATAATGTCTTATCAATCAAATCGTAGCAAATCAAATATTTGATATTGCTAATATAATATAAAACTTTAATATCACTAAATTTCGAATCCTTATAAATTTAAAATTAGTTGCATAAAATGTTACTGAATAAATGTCAGCTTACAATGTGATTAAGTGATTAATTAACTAATCAGTCAAAATTTTGAAGACAATTGACAATTTAATAATTGCGTAGTTGAACTTATTAGGCTACTAATGCTTTTATACAACTGGCAATATTTTTTTTTCCAATGT